>OX463241.1:82664436-87664436 GCA_949820135.1 Sylvilagus floridanus
TAAAAATATTTGGGACTATAGACAAAAATTAGAAACAGTTTTGTAACTTCTATAAAAACTTCAAATGAATGGTTTCCATGGATATGAATTCTGCTAAAATATATAATTAAATGCAATTTATTTGCAACATTACTAGCATAATTTCAACAAAAACAGCAAAAAAGTTTGCAGTGGAAAATGACACTAAAATTCAGTATCAAAATCCAGTTTACACAAATATTATACACTTCTCCTCTTTGGATTTACATATAACTTAGGAAGTTTTTTTTTAGCCATAAATGGTCATTAAATACAAAAATTTCAACAGCTACAGAAACCAAAAGCAATGCTTCAAGTGGGTGTAACAAAATGTGTTTTTACGAGACCATCAAAGAAGGAGGTATCTTTCTCTGAAGGGAAGAGAGAACTTCCACTTTGACTATGACCCTGTCGGAATAAGATCGAAGTCGACGAACTCAAAAGGCTTCCATAGCCTTGGCAACTCATGATTAGAGCCTAGGGAGATTACTGACGCCATAAACAAGAGTGTCAAATTGTTAAGTCAACAACAGGAGTCACTGTATACTTACGTCTTATGTGGGATCTGTCCTTAATGTGTTGTCCAATGTGAAGTAATGCTATAACTGAAAGAGTATTTTACACTCTGTGTTTCTGTGTGGGTGCAAACTGATGAACTCTTTACTTAACATATACTCAATCGATCTTCTGTATATAAAGTTAATTGAAAATGAATCTTGATGTGAATGGAATGGGAGAGGGAGTGGGAGGGGTGTGAGTGAGAGGGAAATTTTGGGGGGGGAGCCATTGTAATCCATAAACTGTACTTTAGAAATTTATATTTACTAAATAAAAAATAAATAAATAAACAACACAATGTGTTTTTACTGTTGACTACCTTTAAGAAAAAAAAAAATACTAGTGCAGTTTCAAAGAGATCCAAAACGTTAGGGTCTTACCAGAGAAGAAGTCTATTTCTCACGCACTGTCCCAGCATTCTGACTTCCTCCAGGCTGTGACTTAAGGACTCTAAAGTATACTTATCCATTTTTCCTTTACTATAACAAAATACCCGAAGTTGGGTAATGTATAAGGAAAAGAGGTTAATGTGGCTTACAGCTCTGCAGAATCAAGAGCATGGTGCGAACTTCTGCTCCACTCTAGTGAGGGCCTCATGACAGAGGGCATCACAATGGGGGGTGGTACAGGCACAAGAGGTGTGGCAAAGAGACGTTGGAGAGTGGGAAGAAGCCAGCCTTTCTCTTCTTATTAATTTTTTTAAGGGAAAGGGCATATTAGGGGAAAACTGACAGCCTGGAGGGAAGGGGTGAAGAAGGAAAAGAGGGAGAAGGACAGCGTAAGAGAGAGACCAGGAGTGAGAGCAAGAGAGAGAGATAGAGAGACAGAGAAAGACAGAGAGACAGAGAGAGCGCGAGCGCTACGTGTTCAGGAACAGGTCCTCTTAAACCTATGCCAGGGGCCGGGCAGGGAATAGGCGCAGCGAATCCCATTAGGGTGGGGGTGGAGCTGACACCGGTGGTTGGGCCATGGGGTTACATGGTTTCCAGCCATGGCAGTGGGTTTTTTGCTCTTCTAACAGCTCTTATAAAAACTCAGTATGTGACTCAGCATTCATCTCTGCCAGTGCAGTTCCCCAATGACCTAATCACTTTGTATCAAGTCCCACCTTTTAAGGGTTCTACTACCTCTATTTTCCTCTCACCAGGGACCAAGCTTTCAACATATAAATATTTGGGGACAAATCACAGCACTACGTTTCTTTCATCCCATGACTCCATAACCCTCAAGAGTTATAAGTCATTTATATTGAGCCAGTGGAAACACAAAGAGGAAAAGAAAACATATTGGCTTCTTTAAAAAAAAAAAGATTTACTTTATTTATTTTGAAAGGCAGAGTTACATAGAGAGAGAGAGATGGAGCCAGAGGTCTTCCATCTACTGGTTCACTCTTCAAATGGCCACAAAAGCTGGGGCTGAGCCAGGCTGACGCTAAGAGCCAAAAGCTGCATCTGGATCTCCAAGATTGGTTTCAGGGGCCCAAGGACTTGGAACATCCCTGCTGCTTTGCCAAGTGCATTAACAGGGAGTTGGATCAGAAGCAGAGCACCCAGGACTTGACCCAGCACCCACATGGGATGCCAGTGCTACAGGGGTGGCTTAACCCACTACACTATAGTGCTAGCCCCAGATATTGGCTTCTTTTAAAATTTTATTTTCGTTTTGTTTGAAAGACAGAGTAAGAGACAGAGAAGTAGAGATCTTCCTCTGGCTCACTACTCAAATGCTTGCAACAAAAGGCAGAGAGAGAGATACAAAAAGATAGAGGTCTTCCACTGGTTCACTACTCAAATGCTTGCAACAACCATAGCTGGATCTGCCATGAGTGGCAGGGACACAAGTAGTTGAGCTATCACCTTATGTTTCCAGGGTCTGCATCAGCAGGAAGCTGCAACTGAAATTAAAGCCAGGACTTGAACCCAGACACTGTGAGATGGGATGTGGGCATCTCAAGTGGCATCTTAACCCCTGCTCCAAATGTCTACCTCTAAAGGTTTTGGAATGTAGCACATTCATTGAATGAAACGTTGTAGAGTGGGATAGCTATGAATTTTCAAAACATCATCCCACAATTTACTTATTGATTACTGTGCTTTACAATGAAGAGATCTGGAGGAGTTACCTGAATTAAGTGACCAAACTTGCCCTTATCAACCATGGGACAAATGACTTACACATCTCCTATGGGAGACAGCAAGAATCACAGATCACTTCCATGGCTCTCTTGCCTAAAATTCCAACCTGTATGTAATCATGAGGGGGAAGAATAAGACAAATCCAGATTGTGAGATAGCTTACCAAAAACTTGTCTGGATTGCAAAATATCAGTATCACAAAAGACAGAAAATGGTAGAAGGGACTGTTTCTATTAAATAGCCAGGTGACTTGTAATTAGGTGCATATACGTTTACAATAGTCACATCTTCCTGTTGAATTGACCTCTTAATCAATATATAGTGCCCTTCTTCATCTACTTTAATAGTTTTTATGTTTAAATCTATTTTATATGGTATTAGGATGGCAACATCTTCCTTTTTTTTGCTTTCCATTAGCATGGAATATCTTCTTCCATCCTTACACTTTCAGTCTGCTTGCATCTTTGTTGGTGAGATCTGTTTCTTATAGGCAGCAAATAGATGGGTCTTGTTTTTTAATCCATTCAGCCAGTCTGTGTCTTATAACTGGAGAGCTGAGGTCATTTACATTCAAGGTGACTGTTGATAAGTAACATCTTGGCCCTGCCATTTTTTTCATAAATATTCCTATTGTTTACTTTGGATTTCGTTTGTACTTTTGCTGGGGGATTTTCTGCCTTTACAGTCTTTCATAATGATGGCTATATTTCTGTGTTTCAGTGTGTAACTTCCTAAATCACCTTTTGTAAGGCTGGATGGGTGGTGACAGATGCTTTCAATTTCTGTTTGTTATGGAAGGTCTTTATTTCTCTTTAAGTCATAAATGAGAGCTTTGCAGGGTACAGTATTCTGCGTTGACAGTTCTCTTCTCTTAAGACTTGTACTATGTCTCTCCATTTTCTTCTAGCCTCTAGGGTTTCTGATGAGAAGCGAGCTGTGAGTCTAATTAAAGAACCTACGAAAGTAATCTGGCACTTCTCTCATGCAAATTTTAGAATCATTATTTATGTTTACTCTGAAAAGTTTGACTACAGTGTATTGTGGTGAAGATCTTTTCTGGTCTATTATGAGTTCTATGTGCTTCCTGTACTCTCTAAATTGGAGAAGTTTTCTGTAATTATTTTACTAAACAGGTCTGCTAGTCCATTCCTGTTTCCACACCTTCAGAAACTCTTAAGACCCCCGGTATGTTGTTTTTGTTTGTTTGTTTGTTTTGTTTTGTTTCTTTGGTCTGATTGAAAAATTTCCAAAAATTTATCTTTTAGCTCAGATATTCTTATATTCTTTCTTCTGATTCACCATGTCTGCTGTTAAGCCTTTCTTCCACATTTTTTATTTGATCTATTTAATTCCTCATTTCTAATATTTCATTTTGATTTCTGTTTAAAATCTCAATTTCATGGAAAAATTTTCATTCATGTCATGTATGGTCTTCTTTAGTTCATGGATTTGATTCTGATTGCTTTTAAATAACCCTATGATTAATTTTTTAAATTCTGTTTCTGGCATTTCATCAATCTCTTCTCTTCATGTTCTAATATTGTAGTATTGTTGTGTTCCTTTTGTGTGGTCATGGTGTTTTCTCCATTCTTGTTTCTTGAATTTCTGAATTTATTTTTAGGCATTTGTGGAGTGAATTGTTTTTTATTCTCTGATGGCTTTTATCTTTGAGCTATGCCTCTGTGGCTTACTTGAATGTCCGCACTTTCAGTGAATACCAAGAGGTATGTACTTCAGGGTAGGGCAAATATCCAGAGTAACACCTAAGTTGGGTGTGGTAGGTCTCCTCTTGTTAACAGAAGGAGAGGAATGGTCACCTTTGTTGGTGAGATCACCACCTCACCTCCTCTCCTCCAAGTTGAGCAATACCTGGTTAGCTCTCAGGGTGTTCAACACCCATCTGAACTGGCCTATGAACCACACAAATGATCTGCCCCATTCTCACTGTGAGCACATTTCCCACTGCAACGACCTGCCCTAGGCAGGTTCCTCTTCCCCTTGTAGGATTTCCAGTGCAGTTTTCTCTGCACTTCCTACACTTTTTAAAAAACTATTTATCCCTATCTAGTGCGGTATGCCATTCCCTAGTCTGCCACCTTGGAATCCTCCGTCACTGGACCCATTATAACAGTCTTAATTTTCTGTAAATTTGCAACATTTTAAAATTATTTATTTATTTAAAAGACAGAGTGACAGAGAGAGATCATCCATCTGCTGGTTCACTCACCAAATGGACACAATGGCCAGGGCTGGTCCAGACTAAAGACAGGAGCCCAGAATTCCATCCAGATATCCCTTATACATTTCAGGGGCCCCAAAGTACTTGGGCCATCTTCCTCTGCTTTCTCAAGTACCATAGCAGGGGGCTGGATTGGAAACAGAGCAGCCAAGACCTGAACAGGCGTTCTGATATGGGATGCCACAGGCATCACATGCAGACAGCTGCTTAATCCATTGCACCACAATGCAGCACACTAATATTTCAGAGTAAAATATGAAGGTAAATATCTTTTCTTTCAGAACATTATTACTATTATTGTAGATTATCAATTGATTGACACTTTTTTATAATGGTTAGTTTCATTACCACTGAGCTTCATAAAATGTAAAATCTTATGTGTATTTCAACTACATCTTCTGTTTACATTTATAAAGTAATATAAAATGACTTAGGCAAGGAAGCTGTCTGATTATAAAGTGAAGAAAGGAAAGAAATGTTAGCTAAAGTAGTATTTTCCAGATAGATGTAAAAATATATGAGAGGAAACAAAACCTACTAACATGAAATAGCATTTCTATGGTGTTTCAAATCTTGAAATACAGCAGATAGGCTGTGATTTCAAAATGACTTTGCATTCTTTAACCAAAAACTATAGGAAGCTTCTCAAAAACAAGCCATGAGAGGCCAGACTACCACACAGAATTCAGCTAGTTGTAATCTAGTGTGAACAAAGAAAACAATGCTCCTGTAATCACCAAAAATTATAATGAAAGAGACTCCCAAAATAGTTTTATTTCATTAAAAATGAGTTTGTATTTAGGCCCAGAATGACTTCCTTTTTCTTGTAGCTTTAGTTCATAGACACTGACACAGAGGGACAGCTTGTCTGTCCAGCTGCAGATACAATGTGGGTGCATTCCAGAGAAACTGCTGCTAGGAAACAGCCGGGCCCCCAGGCTGTGATTAGTGCCCCACACCTCTCCCAAGTTTTATCTTGTGTCTTATATAAGGTGGAGAACCAAATGCATAAGGCTCTCTGGAACACTGATTGCACAGAAATGTAGGAGCACTATTTTGAACCTTAGGGGTATTTCTCTGTCTACTATTTTAGACAAGTAGCATTTTGTATTAAACACATTTTAGAAAACTGCAATTGTTTTTGCCACAAATATCTACTACCTAGTGACTATTTTTGGTTCTGGAATTTAGTGCCTTAAAGTAAAAAGTGTTACAACAAATGGAGAGTTTTCACCATACTCTAGATGAGAATGTGTGTGACAGTATGTGCTGTATGTAGACACAAAGAAGCCTTTGTGGCCCATGGAGAGTACACTTTTGTGTTTCTGCTTGGGTGAATGTTGATCAATAATACAGCAGAGACTGGCTGGACAGTAGGCATCAGAGTCTGGAAGTCCATGATGTTGCATAGTGAGTGGCTTTGTTGAATCCTACCAAAGTCATCTAGAAAGTATGTCAAGTGATCGTAACTGCCCTGCCTGGAAAACGGTCATGCATCAAGTTCAAAAGAGTAGAGCCCCTCTCCCACACCATATTCCTTGAAGGTGACAGTGATTACCTCCTGAACTTTTATACCAAAAGCCTCTAATTGAAAGAAACGGTAGAAATGTTTCATGGTGAATTTTCTTCTCATTCATAGGGTTCTAGAGCATTTGGATAACTATAATTAGCAAAAGTTGAGGATTGCTTTTGCTTTAAACAGAAATCTGAATTAGACCATTAATAGAGATTTAGGGCATTGGGAAGTATCTGAAAAATGGCAGGGCATAAAATAAAAGAACCCTTGATAGGGCAACTCAATTTAGAAGCCCTCTCAGTAAAGGTTATAACATCTAACGGGAAGCTTTGAGTTAGTAAACATGAATACACTCATTGCCATATTTTCAAAGAAAAATATTTCAAGGAAAAATAACCTTGACAAGTATCTCTTAATGCTAATATTGGTTGCAAGAAATAATAAATATCTGCCAATAAATCTTCATTTTAATATGTGTATTAGCAATGACTTTAAGATTGTTTCTTTATTAGTTTTTTCCCCCAATGTGTTCTTTTAAAACAGATGTTATTTTCTTGGTCAGAGAACATACAGTAGTACAATCTGTTTCTGGAACAGGTGAAGAAATTAATAATCTATTATCAATCATGTAAAACAAACCTCAAATAGTCCAATGTAAGGCCCTATTCTGGAAAATGAGAGGTTAATTGAAGCAGTTATAAATGTTAATTCTTATTCCCAGCCAACTTAGTATTCAATTCCATTGACAAAGGCAATTAAAAATAATTTACTTGAAACCTTGTTTTAATATATGCAGAAGAGTAATTTTTAAAATGAGTGTATTGCAAAACATTTTGCTAATCGTATTTTAAGTGAAGATGTTAAAAACTGGTGTGTTTATGTTTTCATTTCTTTGTTGAGGCTTCCTGGATACTGGTGTTTGGATTGACATTGTAGTATGCCAGTAAAGTGTATATTCTTTTGCTGAAATGTCAGATTTTGAAATTACAAATTGCATAGAGTACTGTGAAGATAATAATTAGTCATTGAACAATTAAATTGACATCTTAAAATAGCATAGACCCCGTATTCACAAAGCAGTACACAATTCACAATAGTAAAATTGGTCAAAACAAAGTCTGCTGATACAAAAGAAATTCTTTAAAAGCATAAATAAGAAAAATTAAAAATTTGATAAAAACTGACATGAAAATAGCTGATAATATTAGGAAGAAAATAAGGGAGAATTTGCCGCTAACACCAAAATGATACTATGACATTCATCCTCTCAAATTCTTGGATTAATTTTCTTCTAGTCTAATAGAAGAATTTTTTTCTTTTATATTGTGACTTAATAATTGGACACATTTATCTCATTGTTCCTACTTTTAAGGAGACAGGAAATTAGAGATAACAATTAGCACATTTTTCCATCCAATCATTTTATTTATGAATAATTACATTTCAGATGTACTTTTCATACAACCATTGAGAATTTGAAGTATAATATTAGCATAGAGAAGGAACAATTATGAGAGAAAACATAAGAGGAGATAATATTTTAATTCTTTGTCTTACGTAAGTCCCCTGAAAAGAAGATCCCAAGATGAGTTCAGAAATTCAAGGGGATTTTTTTTTTTTTTTGGACAGGCAGAGTGGACAGTGAGAGAGAGAGACAGAGAGAAAGGTCTTCCTTTTGCCGTTGGTTCACCCTCCAATGGCCGCCGCGGCCAGCGCGCTGCGGCCAGCGCACTGTGCTCATCCGATGGCAGAAGCCAGGTGCCAGGTGCTTTTCCTGGTCTCCCATGGGTTGCAGGGCCCAAGCACTTGGGCCATCCTCCACTGCACTCCCGGGCCACAGCAGAGAGCTGGCCTGGAAGAGGGGCAACCGGGACAGAATCCGGCGCCCTGACCGGGACTAGAACCCGGTGTGCCGGCGCCGCAAGGTGGAGGATTAGCCTGTTGAGCCACGGCGCCGGCCTCAGGGGGATTTTTAAGGGAAGTAAGAAGAGAAGATAAGGAAAACTTTCATACCACAATATAGGAGGGAGAAACAGAAGAAAAGATTAAATAGAAAGAGACTTGAACTCCAGTGAAGTTCCAAGAAAGATCCCAATAGACTAACAGGGAATCCACAAACCCAGGTTACCACTTCATGTAGCCTCACACTGAGTGGAATGGGAAGGCCACCATGCCCAGGCATAGGTGAAAGTGGCCAATAGAAAGTGCAGTCATATACATGGATCAATAGGGCAGCAGCTGTGGCCATCAAGCAGTTGTGAGCCTGGCAGCAAGAGATGTAAATATTGCATTTTCATGCCCACTAAAGTTCACTCCTGGAATTGTTAAGAACAGTCTCTCCATGCACGTTTTGGAGGAGTTCCTCCAAGTTTCTCATGTGTCTCTTTCCTTAAGGAAACTTAGAAGAAAGTTTAGTTGGAGAAAATATATCCTGTGCCACCCCCGTTGTTGCTGTTGGTCTGGGGGCAATAGCAATTCCAATCCTCACAATCCTGTAGTAATCATTCTCAATTTTCCTCACCATCAGCTATCACTTTGACAGATCTTGGGGACTTACGTGGCTTACACATAACTTCCTTTTTCAATGATCTGAGTCCTTGGTTATCACAACCATATCAGTATGCAGTTACTGCCTATGTATAATCATAGTTAACATAGGGCAAAGGAGTACCCAGAGATCCTCAAGTGGATCACTTGGGTTCCAAGTGATTCCTGCCATCATGTGTGAAAGCAAGCCTAGTTCACCCTACAGATCAGATGACTCTCTTTCTCACCCAAACTCTGGAACAAGGGTCCAAAGTTCCTTGGCAACTTGCAATTTAACTATTAGACTGTCCCCTAGAAGGACTGTGCCCCTTCTGTGGATCAGGACCCCCACCCTAGATCTGTGGGAATGGGAAGCACAAAATCCCCCAAATGACTCATTTATAGTGACGGTATGCAGACCCCATACATTCTTCCTATTGAGAAAGAATCATGAAGAAGATTCTCACACTACATATATCACAATGTGAGGGCTCTCTCCTCATCCTTTCAAAGTGCTATCTTTAAATTGTCAACTCAACATCTTTTAGAAGTCCAGTCTGGTGCTCTGAGTCTGGTTGCTTCTGGGTGATGCAATATGTGATTCTATCAGTGAATCGTGTGATGATGGGGCCATGTTGACCTTTTTTGCTGTGAGATGGGTCCCTGAATTAATGCCATGATGTATGGGATTCTGTACCTATGGATCAGGAATCATAGAAGCTACAGAGAGTGGTGCTGAGTGAAGACCTGCAGGCAAGAAAGTCAAGGCCTTATCCTGAATAGATCTTCATCTTTGAGGATGAGTCACTAGCCCTCCAGAATAGAAAGATGCTAATGATGGCACCTGCTCAAGTACCTGACTATTCTCTTTGAGTAATTATCTGTGTCTTGGAGTCACCATTGGTGTCTGTTTCTGATAACTAGACATTCAAAGGCAGCAGTAGAAATCACTTTTGGTAAGTGGTAGTCCATGCCACTGGATCCATCAGAGCCTCCATATCTGCCTCCACAGCTACCATTTATGGGTTCATAGTGCTAGTTCCACTAGTTCCAAGTATCAATGATGAATACTGGTTCCTGACAAATGGACATCATTTTCTCTGCTTGGTTGTTCAACCCTCACAGTTGGCACCCAATCTCACATCTGTTTGCCTCTACCCAGCATTCTCAATGTACATCTCCCAGGCCTTGCCTTTTCTTTTCCAGAGGCCACTTACAAGTCATCTGGATATGTCATTTCATTCCTCTTTCTATCCAGGGAGGATGTCCAGGAGCTCACTCTGAATTTCTGCTGCTTCAGAAGACTTTTCCTCTCCACTGCATTTCAAGGACACCTGTCTCTATGATGGTAATGCATTTCCATCATTTTAGACTCAGACCTACATGTTCAGGGGGCCTATTCATATACCAAACTTGGTCCTTCTCTTCTGTATATCTGGTCATTAGGAGACCTCAACCCATTGTGTAACCATAGCTATAAAAAGAGGGAGGAGCCCTGGGGAAACCATAATTGGGAACACGAGCATCTGCCCTCTGTTGACTCAGGTACAACCCTGATGTACCATGCCCATCTTAACATTAAATGTTGCTTGGCATACATGACTTAATTATGTGGTAGGTCTCTCAGAACCCTGCTTATATGGAGAAAATCTGTATGATGATCATGTGGTACCCCATGGCCAAGTAACAACTCTATCGTGATCCAGGAACACTTCAATTTCTCTAAAACTGTGTAATTTTCTTCCGATAATGGCATGACCTTAATCCAGAATCCCACAGGCCTGCCATATGACAAAAACTGGAGCCTGTCACTTGTTTTGTACTGCATCTTTTCCCATTACTGACATGGATTGAGTTAGAAGACTGCTTTGACCATAGCCTGGATTCATTGTAAAGATACTCCCTGCCCTGAGTCCCACTCAAATCTGGCAGCATTTTGTGTCACCTGCAGATGTTCTGGAGGATTTTCTCAGATCTGGAATATGTTCTATTCAGAACTTCCAGACACCAACCAGGCATTGGCTTTCTTTCTTTGTGGTAGAAGATGCAAGATACACCAAATTTGTCTTATACTTTGGACAGGGAGCTCAACTCTAGGTAATGAATTGGCAAACCCCTGAATATTGATAGGATTTATCTCCTGCCCCCTGGAGTACATGTGCCTTACCAAGGGCTATAACATATTGAGTATATTATAGAAAAGGGCAGGAGAGTTAATAGATATCTGAAGTCAGTTGTGAGAAAGGGATGGGCATTTGACATAGTAGTTCGGATGCCTCTGCCCCACATGGGGAAACCTGCACTGCATTCAATTCTCACTTCTGGCTTGTGACTCCACCTTCCTGCTAAAGCAGACCCTGAGAAGGATCAATGATGGCTTAAGGAACTAGGTTCTGGCACCCCATGTGGGAGACCTGAATTGTGATCCTGGTTTTGGCCTCAGTTCAGCCCCAGATGTTGCAGGTGAACCAGCAGTTGGGATCTCTCTCTCTCTCTCTCTCTCTCTCTGTCCCTAACTACTCTGCTTCCCTATCTCAATTAAAGAAATTATAATTAGTCTTTAAAAACTATAAATGAGTATTTTTTGAGCAATCCATGTGAACGTGAGAAACTTCTGTTCCTCTTTCCTAACTGGAATGGAAAAGGGCATCTGCTGAAGCAGTGGTGGCATACCATTCACCCATGGCCTCACTCACCTGATCAGCACCGCGCTGATCCGATGGCAGGAGCCAGGTACTTATCCTGGTCTCCCATGGGGTGCAGGGCCCAAGCCTTGGCACCATGTCTTACACTGCAGTGGTGACTAGGGCTGCTACTGGGCTGAGCTTATGTAGTCAGCATTCATTCTTTGGGAGCCACTGGCTTTCTTCATGGGCCACACTAGCAAATTGAATGATAATATGATAAATCCCACCTGTATGAGTATTTGTTTCCTGAGACCATAACAAATTACTACAAACTCAATGAATTAAAAGTACAGAGTTATTCTCTCACGTATCGGGATGCCCAGAGTCTAAAACTGGCATGTTTTTATGGCTCTAATTCTCTTGGAAGCTCTAGTGGAGAGTCCTGTCTTCGTCTCTTCTAGCTTCTGGTTTGACTGTCTAGCAAGGTGTGTAGTCACATGTGACTGCTCCATCTTCATACCAACTTCTTTACTCTGGGTCTTGTCCTCTTTTGTCTGCAAAAAAGAAAAACAAAAACAAAAAAAAGGACTCCCATTCATTGGATATTGCAAGATGAATCTCATTTCAAGATGCTTAATTTAATGCAGCCTTCAAAGATACTTTTTCCAACAAGATCACAAGCCCAGTGTCCAGGAATTTGAATGTGGGCATGTCATTTGGGCGCCACTCTTTTTTTTTTTTTTTTTTGACAGGCAGAGTGGATAGTGAGAGAGAGAGACAGAGAGAAAGGTCTTCCTTTTTTGCCATTGGTTTACCCTCTAATGGCCACCGTGGCCGGCGCACCACGCTGATACGATGGCAGGAGCCAGGTACTTATCCTGGTCTCCCATGGGGTGCAGGGCCCAAGCACTTGGGCCATCTTCCACTGCACTCCCTGGCCACAGCAGAGAGCTAGCCTGGAAGAGGGGCAACCGGAACAGAATCCGGCGCCACTCTTTAACCCATTACATTATCACTCCTACATTTTCAAGATCCACAAAAAAGCCACTAATCTTGGTGATTCTCTCTAGGGAACCACATTATCTTTGCTTTGCAATCTTGGTCAGGGCCTGGATAGAGCTGTTGCAGAAGATTCTTGTTGGCTTTTCCCACTACAGCTGCTCTGCTCCACTGACCTGGAAGCCAATGTGAGGATGACTCAGTTATCACTTAGTTCAATTCCAGTGATAAGTTTGGGAACTTGGAAAATGGCAACTGTGCTTATGGGATAGACTTCATTGAGGACTTCAGTCAGGATTTAATTTGTTCATTGCTTCCTCCTTAAGATCTCTCATTCTAAAGGGAACCATAATGAATCATTGGGTTCTCAGTTATAATGTCACCCAAGACCCTCTGTCAGGCCGTGCTCCAAATGTTTAGGTATTCCTAGGTCCTTGGTATACATCATCCGAATAAGTGATTATAGTGTTTTAGGGGGACAGAATAAAGGCATAATCCTTCCTACTAGGGACCTGGACATGTTTTCAATCGAGAAAGTAAATATTAAATTTCACTCAAATCTGGGAACTGAAAAAGGAATTGTGACTTAAAAAATTATGTTTGTTTGTTTATTTATTTATTTACTTATTAAGTGACAGAGCAACAGAGGTGGTATGAGAAAGAGAGAGAGAAAGAGAGTCAGTCTTCCATCTGCTGGTTCACTCCTCAAATGGCCACATCAGCCAGATGTGGGTCAGGCTGAAGCCAGCAGCCTAGAACTCCATTTGGGTCTAGTACATAGCTGGCAGGGGTGCAAGCCATCTTCTTCTGTCTTGCCAGGTACCTTAGCAGGAAGCTGGATCATAAGTGGAGTAGCTGGGGCTTGAACTGCAAACTCCCATATGGGATGCTAGCATCACAGTGTTGACTTGACCTGTTTTGACATAACACCAGCATCCAGGATTATGACTTATTATTAGGGAGACTGCCATCGGCCTCCTTCTATTTATTGTTTTGGTTGTAAATACAAAGTAACAATCTTGTAGGCCACTCCGAAAGAATTTGGCCCCACCTCGTGTCAGAGGATGTATGCACCCCACCCACATATCATGATGGCGTCTTCTTCCACTGATGTACTGTAGGCTTATCCCACATCCCCATTGTACGTACTGTTTTCCTGGATCACTCTCAGTACATCCTCTGTTAGTATGTGTCTGCCAGAAAGCAATCACAAAGACAGGATTATTCATACAAGAGATTTATTCAAAGAAGGGTTTTAAAAGCCCAGCTTCTTTCAGACAAGGCAGCATGTATGACGCTTATAGAAGGAGGAAGGAGTGAAAGGAGAGGGCTGAGGGTTCCAAGGACGTTTTGACCATGCTCAGAGAGTCTGTGAGACCCAGACTCACCCTGTGGGGGAGACCCTAGTGAACATGAGAACAGATTCCAGAGGCCCAGCTGATAAACAGACTCAGTCCTGAAGGAGGTGTGAATGGCACGTGTTCATGGCTGTCACTTCAATTATTAAAATAGGCATGGGCAAGGAGCCTAATTTTGTAGTGAAACAAAACTGGATTTGAGTCTTCGCTCTTTAACCTTGGACAAATTCTTTCAACTTTCTGAATGTCAACTTTTTTCAGCTGTAAAAATAGGAGAATTCATAAGTATTTCTTAGTGTTCTGGCAAATAGAAAATGTGATGATTTATGAAAAACCCTTACCAGGTTTCTGGTATGTAAAATTTGTTCCTCTGATGATAAAGATAGGAGAACCCTCTTGAGTTATTTGATCAGTGGGCTATTTGCTATTTCTGCTGGAGAATGTGCAAAATTCAGTCAGTGAATTTTTAAAAAAAGAAACTTTTTCTCATAATATGTGTTATAAATGAACTCACTTGATATTAGTTAAAATAGTGTATAAAATATTGATGCTACAGAAATAAGGAGGTTGTTGGTTAAATATGTGGTTAGAATCTAATTTAGTAATAAAAATAAATGTATACTTTTATGACAAAGTATAGGGCATACTATACATTTTGGAATTTCTTAATAGCTACCTCTTTGGAAAATTACATCCCATCCCTCATAGCTCTCAAAATAATGTCCACCTGAAATAATTAGTTTGTCAGTGGTTAATTTCAGAAATTGCAGAATTTTATACTCCTTACTGGGAATTTAATATTAGATTACAGATTTATTTTTTAGCCTTTTGCCTACTTTCCAAGACTACTGTGAATGTGAATGCCACTTGAAGTGTTTCATTTAAATTATGTTGACCATTTTTATGACAATTCCAATTTGAAAATCTTATATTATCAATGATCATATGATAGAAAGCTATCCCTTCATACCGAGAAAAATTTATAAGCCAAGAAGATAAACATGAAGCATAAAATAAATACTGCTTCTTTAAGTAACAATGATATAATGGAAAATGTGATGAGATTTCACTCAAAACAAGGGCTAATTATGTCCACTGCTGCCTACAGCCTAGGAGTTTTTCCACTCAAGTCTGTGGCTAGTGAGAGGCTCCTATTTGAATTATGATGTAAAGGAAAATGTGAAAAGGATTCACATAGGTCAGATTTTTCTAAGTGAAGGGTCATCTAGACTGACCAAAAATAATCTTACTTTTTGGTTAAAAAAAAAGAAAAATAGGTTAGGGGGCAACAGTAATGTTATTTATACTATTCTACCCATTGTCTCTCTGAAGCTCACCTGAAGAATCTGAAGTCATACAGAAAGGAAATCCAACATGGCTACATCTTTTTGCTCCCTATATCACATTTCTCCTTCCATGTGCTCTATGACTGACAAACTTTTGACTGGATAGTGGATTGAGGTAGGCAAGGAGATGTTGGGCCAGTTGCCAAATCTATCATGGTCTCCCTGGTTTTTTGCCCTCCCTGGTTGGTGTAGTAGTTGGCAAGAGGATGGAAACTCCTGTTTCTCCTTCTACATGGCCTCCATGCCATCCCTACACATCCACATGTCTATCCATACTTTCCCAAGGGGTAGACAGCTAGGGTGTAGTGTAGATCCACATAATCTACACTACAACTAAAATATCTAGTTTTACATGGAAAATTGGAAAAATACCTATCTAATCAATTCTTTATTTTTTTGCAGAGTTTAGAAGTGTGTCAATATGACAGTGATGAAATAAACTCATGGGAATTATGATCAGTTTTTCCACATCGCTCCAGGATTTGGTGAGTCAGATGCAGCTAATCTTCTAATTGTTGATAAACATCTCACATCTCCTCTCTTCCTTCCTCATCTGTTTTATTAGCTCAGCTATTCATCTTACGTACCTAATAACATGAACCTCACTCAGATTTCTCATCCAATCTCTCCTACCCCACACTGGTGACAAGCTAGAGTATGGAAATGTTTCCACGGTACTAAGATATGGATCTCCTCAGTATTTAAGCATCATAAACCAAAATCTTTAGGCTAGTGCCACCCAGTATGAACAATATTATACACTTGTTCCCATATACTATACAAATTCTGACATGTTCTGTGTGGGAATAATGTAAAGAAGTGTTGCCTAGATATGTTCTAGATTCCCTTTCTCTTTGCCTCTTCCAGAACTTGGTCCTTTTGTTCCTTACCTTCTCAGCTCAGTGTGTACCCTAGAGCCTCCTGCAAAGTTGCCTCATCTGATACCTCATATCGAGATAAACAGGAACAGATGCTGTTGCTCCTTTCAAACTCTATGAATTACCTATAACAAAGATAGTGAGAAACAGGAAGAAAACCCCCATCCCCAATAAAATGGAGAAATCTGAAATTCAAACTACGATATTTGAGGAGGAATGACCAGAAGAAGAGAGAGGGATTGAGCAGAGGCTGAGAAAATGCCCATGGATTGAGATCTCAGGCAAAATTCTCCAACACAGCTCTCCACTCAGTTTTCCAAAACAAGTGGCAATTCTAAAGGAAAGCTAAGATGGATAGATAGGTAGATAGGTAGATAGATAGAAAGATAGATAGATAGATAGATAGATAGATAGATAGATAGATAAAAATACACAGATCTTCCATCTGCTGGTTCATGTCCCAAATACCTGCAAAATCCAGGACTGGAACAGACCAAAGCCAGGAGCAAGGAACTCCATTGAGGCCTTCCATGCAGGTAGCAGGGACCCAAGTAATTGGACCTTCACCCATTGCCTTCCCAGGCACACTAGTAGAAAGCTGTATCAGAAGCAGTGGAGCCAGTACTGAAACCAGCACTCCATTATGGGATGCGGGCATCTCTTGCAGAAGCTTAGTCTTTTACACCCACCCCGCTACTGAAGTTTTTGCTGCAATCAGCAAACTGAGAGGTCAGGGATAATTATTCCAAACACATCTCAATTTAATTTGTCTATTTAGGCCATGGAAAGCCAGATGGATTGTGAGGAAAGATTCTGTATTCCTGCAAACCTTTTCAGGTGGTGATGCAATCACAGCTGTGGTTCCAGATGCTTTATCTTTACTGGGGAAATAAACCCAGACTCTGACACCTAGTGACTATCAAATGCTCTCTTTTCTCACTGTTGTCAGCATAGATAATCAGGAACAGTTGGTTTTTAAAGATAGAAGTATATCCTTTGTTAATTCTCTGTTCTTTGTCCAATTCTATAACATGGCTATGGACCATAAGACTGAGACAAATAGAGATGTTCCAGGAGAAGAATGCCATGTTGTTAAGATTTAGTATGAACTTTTTTTAGATTGATAGAATGTTTATATAATATTCTGAAAATATATTATTAAAGTCATTGTATCTTTTTTAACCCTTAAATTTGGGAACTGCAAAATTTACAGTGACACATAAGGTTTGTGCTACTATTTACATTATGTTTCTATTGGACAGTGCTGATCTAGAGGAAACTAGATCATATTGATAACCAACAGAACATCATAGACACATTAAAGTTACAAGACCCATACAAAAAACTTACTAAGTGAATGATTTAGGAACCTGTATACCAGTGAGGATTCTATGTTGTGTTAATCTGTTCTACATGTGAGAAGTAAGTTGTTGTGTCTTTCATTGTAAGTCACACCTAAAGAGATCCAATGTATGGTGGCCCTCTTTGTAAGCAACATATTCCATCTATGGGCCTGCTGCTTTGACCTATTTACCGGTAACCAATATGACTGATAATTTTGAATAGAACTCAGGGCAAATATCCAATATACCAATCATAAAAACAAAACAAAACCCCACCAGGTTCAAGTGACATGGGGCCTCAGAGCAGGGGTCATAGCACAAACTCTTGAGTTTGAGAGTAAGATTATTCTTTTTTCTATTGGTAACTATTCTTCTTTGAGCATCTTGTAAATAGTTATTGAACAAAGTAGAGAAGGCCAGCCTCACTGGGCTATCAGTGGATTCCTTTTCACAAACTTGGAGTTGTAAAATCTGCCTTCACAAAAGCTGACATGCCCCAAACATTCTATGACAAAATTGCACAATTGACTAGTACTGACAGGTAGCTTAGATTCCCAGGGTGCTTGTTCCAAATGATTTGCCTTCTTCCCCTCAACCCAGTTCTCTGGCCCCATGGGCATCCTCCATGACCAATTAGCTGAAGAGGAAAAATATAAGGTCCAGTTAACTTCTGTCTACATCAGCTAGAAACATGTGGCTGCTGTACTCCTGTTCTCTGGGGCTGGCCCTGAAGGCAGTCATGAAGGGAAATGCTCTCAGTGGCTACAATCTCAGGTGATTGATAGAACTGAGGGTTTTGTATGAAATGAGAGATGATGTCAAGTACAAACCTATACTGATTCATAAGCAGTGACCAATGGACTGGCATGCTAGATAGATTTATCAGTATGATACTGGATAGTTGTTGACTAAGTGGTTTGAATGAGTTGCATAGATGGGACTCTTGGTGTTTTCATGTATTTGTATCTCAGGTATATGTGGATGCTAATCTCTCATTCCAGCCATTCCTCTGTTTAATGGGTCCAAGTCCAAACTAAGCATGGGGGCAGGGACGGAGGATTTTTATTGACTCAACAAAATAGATTTCCCTTCACCAACATTTACCTGGCTTCTAGGACTTCTGATCACCAAATTTACAGTCAGGTATGATATATAGGGAGTCCAATGTACCACCATCCCTGACAGAGGTAGCCCGTCATCTCCTGGCAGGTTGACTATGTCTGAGCCCTCTCTCTCAACAAACTCTGCTTATTGTCAGAAGCCTCATGGCCAGCTAGATAAGTGAGAACATGGTGGTTATGCTCAATTGTTTCTTTTGTCTTCTTACTCCACTCACAGGAAATACATCCGTGATAGTTAATGATTTAAGTTTCAGATAGGAATATAAGACCAAATTGATATCACTCCTTGATGGTATGTGGCTGTGTCCTGTATATGGAGACAGAAAGTATTCATTGGAAAGAGAAAGAACTGGATGCCAAAGGTGTGGGAGTTGGCTGTGCTAGATACCTGCCATTTGTTCTTCCAGACTCACTGCCTCACCATATCATTTTCTACCTGTATAGACTCTATACTTGGGTTGTCTTGCCTCCTTTGGTTGTATTTGGTCAATGTGGAATATAAGGGGAGTGGAGAACAATTGGTGGGTGATGTATACATTTTGCTAAATTTATTTAGTCGCTTGGCTCTGTACACAGTTGCTATGACCTGGCTGCATCCTTTAAATGAAGATGATAATCAATTAGCCTTTGCAACCTCAGCCCTCTGCTCTCACACTTTCAGGATGACAGTGGTCAAGGTAAAGAGGAGGTCCCACTGTCCTGTCCCTGTAGTACTGAAAGCATTTTAAGGATTCTATGCCCAAGATGACACCTTGTAGAATCTCTTTAAAGCTCAAATATGGAGCCAGCGCCATGGCTTACTAGGTTAATCCTCCACCTGTGGTGCCGGCATCCCATATGGGCACCGGGTTCTAGTCCTAGTTGCTCCTTTTCCAGTCCAGGTCTCTGCTGTGACCCAGGAGGGCAGTGGAGGATGGCCCAGATACTTGGGCTCCTGCACCCACATGGGAGACCAGAAAGAAGCACCTGGCTCCTGGCTTCAGATTGGTGCAGTGCCGGCTTTTGTAGCCAATTGAGGGTGAACCAATGGAAGGAAGACCTTTCTCTGTCTCTTTCTCTCACTGTCTATAACTCTACTTGTCAAATAATAATAATAAAAAAAACTCAAGTATGACATTTAGCCTAGGGGTTAAGATGCCCGCTTCCCATATCAAAGTGCCTGGATTTGATTCCTTTCCCTTCTCTGGTTCTTGGCTCCAACTTCTTGTTAATGGAGACCCTGTGAGGCAACAATGATGTCTCAAGTTGGGTTTTCATCACCCAATTGGAAAACCTGAATTGCATTTCTGGCACTGGCTCCTTCCCTAGAATAACCTCTGCTATTGTAGGCATTTGTGGAGTGAATCAGTAGATGGAAGTTCCCAGTCCCCATCCCCCTCTCATTCTCTCTCTCTTCAACTCCCTCTCTGTCCCTCAAATAAATACATGAATAAATACTAAAAACAAACCTTTCATCCATTACTCAGTACACTCAGACATGTGATTCTTGCTCATTCCTTAACTGATGTAGTATATCTCAAAAACAAATGAAAAGAAGAAAAACCAACCTTATGACAGGAATAGGAACTAGGTGGTATTAAAGAAAAAAATGCTGGGGCTGGCGCTGTGGCAGAGCGGGTAAAGCTGCTGCCTGCAGTGCCAGCATCCCATATGAGTGCTGATTGGAGTCCTGGCTGCTCCAATTCAGATCCAGCTCCCTACAACGACCTGAGAAAGCAGTAGAGGATGGCCCAAGTCCTTGGGCCCCTGCACACGCATGGGAGATCCAGAAGAAGCTCTTGGCTCCTGGCTTTGGATTGGCACAGCTCTGGCCATTGCGGCCATCTGGGTAGTGAACCAGCAGTTCGAAGACCTCTCTCTCTCTCTCTCTCTCTCTCTCTCTCTCTGCCTCTCCTTCTCTCTGTGTGTAACTCTGACTTTCAAATAAATAAATAAATGTTTAAAAAAAGAAAAAAATGTTTCCCTCATACATGTTAAAGCATGGTAAGATTTTACTCAAGTCGTGAACCACTGATATGACATCTTGCTAAGGTCGGGGGAGGCAAAGGGATTTGGCTCAATTCTAAATACAGCATGGACAAGGGGGAAATTTACAGTCAAGGTGCCAGCTAGGTGTGGGGATGGTGAAGGAAAATTACCAGGAGAAAGCATAAGTGGTAAGATGGAAACTGCCTAGACTGACTTAATGGGATTCTTACTAAAAACAGGAGCATCAGACATTATGTGGCACCTGTTAGAGAATGAAGGACCTGGTCAGATATTGAGGGTGAAGCATTCTTGATCATCTGACTTAGCAAGGTTCTTTGCTAAAACTGGATCTTACAAGAAAGTGCACAGATGGGCTTAGGAGGTTTGAGAATTTGACTAAAGTTTGATAAAATGAAGAATGTTTGCCAGTGACAAAGGGTCATATGTGAAGGAGTTACTGCTTTCCAAGATATATCCTCTTGTGTATTTTTAAATGTTTTTAAATAGCTATATGCTATTTAAATAGCTATATATATGCTATATATAGCTATACCTGCTTTAAAGCATTTACCAAATCTTGCCACCCCATCAAGATACTGTCTTCTATGTCATCCATCTCTCCCTTTCATTACTCTCTCTCTTTCTCCTACTCTATTTCAACCAGTGTTAGAAAGTTCTATTTATCCTTCCTTTTCAACAAATCTTTCTATCAATTATCACCTTTCTGGAAGCAAATGCCTTGTTTATTTTTGCTTCTTTGTGTCCTCCCATTCTTGTATTGAGGGCTCTGGTTGCCATTCCCAGATCATTTTTAAAATTTATTTATTTAACTCATTTGAGAGAGAGAGAGAGAGAGAGAGAATCTCATCTGCTGGTTCACTCCCCAAATCCTGCAACAGCTGGGACTGTGCCAAGCCAAAGCCAGGAGCCAAGAACTTAACCCAGGTCTCCCATATGGGTGGCAGGAATCCAGCGACTTGAGCCATCACCTGCTGCTTCCCAGGATGCACATTAGCAGGAAGCTGGAATCAGAGGCAGGGCTAGGACTTGAATCCAAGCACTTTGATGTGGAATGCAGGCAACCCAAGCAGCATCTTAATTGTTGTGCCAATGTCTATATTTTCCAGACCACTATTGTAATTAAAACAGTTCCTTCCACTCTAAACTTTTTGACTCTTGTAGTTACAGTGATCTCCACCATGGGATACCTGAGAGAGGCTTAACAGCAGTTCACCTTTGATTGGAATTAGCTTTGGAACATTCTTCACAAAATGAAGCTGAAATAACTGCCTACTGTGATATATGGAGGAGTTGTGAAGTTAGAATGTTGGCTGCTTGTCCTTGCATAGGTGAAAATTAACTGAGGAACAAAATTAGTTGAGCCATAAAGTGGGAATGATGACACAAAGTAGAGAAAGGGTCAAAGTCCATGAAACATGTGTGGCACAGACGGCATCAGGGCAGTGCTATGGGCAGATAGTGTTGAATGTGACTAAACTTAGAGATAGGACCTTGAATGTGTTAATAAGTTAAAATGAGGTCATTTTGAGGACTCAAGCTAATCTGGCTGGTGTTATAAGAAGAGACTAGGGGTGGGCATGTGAGGCAGTGGTAGTGACCTCACTTGAGATGCCTGCATCCCACATTCAAGTGTCTGGGTTTGAGTCCCAGCTGTGATCCTGATTCCAGCTTCCTGCTAGTTCTCAACCTAGGAGGCAGCAAGTGATGGCTCAAGGAATTAGGTTCCCCCCACCTATGTGGGAGACCTGGACTGAGTTTCCAGCTTCTGGTTGTGGCCTGGCCCATCCCTAGCTGCTGTGGGCACTTGGGAAATGAACCAGCAGATGAGAGTTCCATCTGTCCATCTGTGTGTCTCTTTCTCTAATATAAAATAAAATCCATCAATCAATAAAATTAAAGAAGAGAAGATCAAGACATTGACCAGATATGTACACACATAGACAACTACCCAAACCCACATCAAGAAGATAGCCATTCCCAAGTCAAGGAGAGAGGTCTCAGAAAAAACAAACCTTGCCATCACCTTGATCCTGGACTTCTGGTTTTCAGGACAGTGAGAAAAAAATGTCTGTTGTTTCAGCTGCCCGGCCGTGGTATTTTGGCAGCTCTAATAGACTAATTCAGGCTGCAACAAGGAAATGTGTCAAGTGGAATAGTAGAATTCATGAAGAAACTATTTCATAGCCTTTCTGAGTTCATGACATATGTTTCAATATTGGAAAATTTGGTTGGCAGTACTAAAGGTTATAAGAAGTGGACATTAGTTTTAAAAAAAAAACTTCTAAGAAACTAAAAAAAAAACCAAACCACTCATTTCTACAATCATTGTTGTATTCAGAACAACTCTCTCTATTTTAATAGAATGATGACAGCCCTGTTACAACCCTCAGTGTGGCCACAGGCTTTTCTCCTGCACTTTACAGCTTGCCACCACCTGTACCTTACTCTGAACTGCATCACATGATCCCCTTGGCTTGACTGACAAAAATCACCATAAGTGCGTTCTCATTTTTAGGAGAAACAAATTGCACACATTAAAAAAAATCTGGAAGCATATCTGTAACAGTTTCAGATATCATCAACATGCTACAGCATACTAATTGTAGACCACTGCTGTTGAAAAGGTGAGACAGAAATAATGGCTGTGATTGAAACCCTTCTTTGAAGAGATTACTACAGAGAGAAGGAAAAGTTTGCTGTTAATAACTTCAGTGTGTCTATATTGATCTTTCTATAAATTCTTTCCAAAAAATCCACAAATCATCATATCTGCATAGTAGAATTTTACTATATTATTTATTTACCTATATTATTTTTGTAGTTTGCTCTTGATCACCTAGACACCTTTGTTCTGTGTGTCATGGACCTGGGCAAGTGAAGACATGTGCTACTGAGCTCATGCAAGGAGGTGCTGGGTGCTTTCTGAACCAAATGATCATCCAGGGACAGAGAGGAGCAAAGGCTCCTTCACTTTGCTCAGAGTACAGCGTTTTGATGTGAAGTTGGAGATTGTAATGGTCTTTCTTCCGTGGATAGGAAAATGCTTTAGCCTGGGTCATGAATAAAGAAAAAAGGGCAGCTCACAGTTTTGAAAGCCAAGTGTCCAGGACCAGGTTGAATCATTGATCTGACCTCTGTTGAAGTCCTTCTGGCTCCATTACAACATGGCGGAGAAGCAAAAAAGCAAAATGACTGTGCAGAACAGCCCACACGTGTGGGGTGGTCTTATTTAAAATTCCCGTTCACTCTCAGGCAAACTCACTCACTCCATAAGGTCAGCACGTATCCCTTCCCAAGTGAGAGGGAGTACCCCTAATGACATAGTCACTTTAAAAGGTCAGACCTTTTAAAGATTCCACCTCCTCTCAATACTGTTTCACTGAAGAACAGGTCCCCAGCACATGAGCCTTTGGGAGACACATTCCAACCATATTCAAACCACAGCAGTAACCAACAAAGGCAAAGAGCACTGAAACTCCGTGGATATGTCAACAGAGCAATCCTGCCGCTCACAGTCAAGGAGAGCTCTCACTGCTAACCAAATGTACAAAGGAACCACTGACCGGAAAATGGCTTTTATTCATGTTAAGTGAATGTGGGGACAGGAGAGAAAGACAAGGATGTGTTTTTTCCAAAATGCTTTGGGAGATATTATTTCACACACACACACACAAAAAGCCCTGAACTCTGTGGCAACACACACTTAAAGAGCTTACATAACTAGTTTCTTATGAATGATTCTGAATTATGTCTGAATTATGTGTGATTCAGGGATGACTTTATTTTTTAGGTGATGTATTATTTAAACCAAAGGATTCATGCTTAAAGCAGATTCTTATTCACTCTTATCAAAATTTCCAGGACCTCCTGCATTACAGAGTGAGTTATCAAGAGCATGTTTTTCTTACAGGAGTTTTGGCTGTCTCTGCCTTGTCTCTGTGTCTGTCTGCCTTCACAGTTGTGTTATGGATTGGCACAGATTTTACTAAAGTTGGTAATGTCTAAATAGGATGTTTTTACTTTGACTAGATCAGGTCTCTGGTTGGTGTAAATTGGTGGGGCCATTTTTTTTGCAGCTATTGAGCTTAAAGCTCCTTGATTTTCTTTCTGCTACCCTCCAGCATGATGTGACACTGAATATAATAGCCTAAACACAGTGGCTTTCTGTATAACCTGTTTTCCAATAATTCCTCTTATCCAATTTACCAAGTGGGAGGGCAGGAAGAATATCTGTGGGCCATCTCATGGGTAACTGGTGCCCATTACAGCTTTTGCTTAACACAGGGAGATTAACTGCTAAAATCTGGTGGTCCTCTTGTGCCTCCTAAACAACAGAGAAAGATTCTTCAAAGAATTAGGATACTAATTTGAGAATAGCTGAGCACTGTAGTGAGAATACATGTACCACAGAAAACTACTGGGGGACTCAAGGAGGTTGAGGCAAGGAGAAATGTTTAAAGGCAGAAGTAAAAAGGACTGAGGCCAGTGCAGTAGTGTAGCTGGTAAAGCCACAACCTGCAGTGCCAGCATCCCATGTGGGCACCGATTCCAGTCATAGCTCTTCCACTTCCCATCCAGCTCTCTGCTATGGCTTGGGAAAGCAGTGGAGGATGGCCCAAGTCCTTGGGCCCCTGCACCCGTGTGGGGGTCTTGGAAGAAACTCCTGGCTCCTGGCTTCGGATCGGCCCAGCTCCAGCCATTGAAGCCATTTGGGGAGTGAACCAGTGGATGAAAGACCTTTCTCTCTCTCTCCCTCTACCTCTGCCTCTCTGTAAATCTGCCTTTCACATAAGCAAATAAATAAATCTTTAAAAAAAGTAAGGAGGCTGTGAAGATATTTTGAAGCTATAACATGCTGCATACGGGAAGGATTAGGAAAGAACCAGGGAGCCCATGTGGCAAACAAATGGGGCTATCACACAACCATTCCTTGCTAAAGTGAAGAAGTGATCTCTGTGTTGGCACACATTCTTTCTGTTTAAAATATTTGCTAACCAACACACTTGTTCCTTTAATACCAGCAATTTCCTAAATGAAAACAACTTTCTATTCACCCACATAAAATACTAGTTTATGGAAACAACAGGAGGAAAACCCAAAGCCACAACAGTAGTTTCAAAAGCACCAATTGTAATGTTCCCTCAAATTACCTTGTCAAGCTCTTAGACTGATCTGCCTTTGAAATAACAGAAGCTAAATACTTAGCATGCTTTGAAATGGAAACAAACCATAATTCTTTGCCTTTTTGTATTTCTGAATGCGTATAAGCTCCTTCTACTGCAAAACTCAAGTCAAATGCCTGCCATAAATACTTTGTCATATTCAGAGCTGCAAGCAAGAGACAGACAGAGGACACTTTTTGAAGGGATCCCTGCAGCCCCTTGTGGAATAGGAAGTGCTAGGCCAGGTGTCTGAAGGTCTCTTCCTTAGTTGTACCTTTTAGCTGAACCAAGCCATTGAACCCCATGGTACCTATGAAATAGTGTTAGAAATACTTGTCTTACAGGTATGTGTGTGATCACATTAAGGGAGTTACAAATCATTTAATATAATAAAGTCATGTGGTAAATTTAGTGTGTGTGTGGGGGTATGCAAAGAGGCTAGAACCCAAGATAGAATCCAGATGACAGAAGACCCAGAAAGCCACCGTAGGGACCTAAAGCATTATTCTGCAGGATTTGTGCTCCTCAAAGATTTCTGATTGAGCTGTGTATTTTTGTTGTCATACCTAATCTCCAATCAACTTTTTGATTTCTTTATGACATCTCCAAGCAAGCAATATCTTGGGGTACCCCTAGAGAAAGTCAAATCCTATTTTAGTTGGAGTAGGTCATCTCTTGCAAGGCACTGCTCGATAATACTGCAACTAAAGACACAAGCCATTCAGGAAACAAAAACCTGTTTTACAACACCATCAAAAAAAAATAGTTATACTCAATGAATAGTGTCTCAGGTAGTGTCAACTTCATCGCATGCATTAATATAAGTCCCAGATTTACATTTTGCCATCTAGACTTGCTCTGTATAATAGATAGTCATCCCTCTATCTGCAGGGGTTTGGTTCTGATATGGGCCTGGAGCAGGCAGGAGTTAGGGGAAAAATAAGCTGGAAGAGTTCCCCATAATTTCTGTTCTGCTACCCTGCATTTTAACTCCACCCTCTTACAAGTCAATCCAGTATCCTGCTTTCTCATGATATAGGTACATCTCCTACACCATGGAAGGGAAGATGCCATGGTGAATATGTGTAAGCTGAATTCTATGTGGAGACATCATCCAACTCCCAGAAAACCTTACGCATATCCAGCCTTGCCCAACTCCACTCCTTTTATATATTCAATTAGGGCCCCACACCTCCCCATAAAGGAGACTAGTGGATATGGGAATAGCTCTTCTTTTGGGCCCTTTGCTTGCCTTTTTCTGTACTTTCTACTCACAAGCAACTCTCAGGCCCTCTCATGGTGAGTATCTCTCCTTGTGGAGTTGCCCAAACCCACACCTGAATACTCACTCCCTCACTTTTAGTAAGTCCTGCTCTCATTTATGCACCTGTGTGCATCTGCTCTGAATTCTTATCTCACACAGAGGCAAAGACTTCAAATAAAAACCTGGAAACACATTCCTACAGAAGTTCCAGAACTGCCTGAAAATACCCGAACCTGTAGATACTGAAGTATCTTATATACATTGGCAGAGTAAGGGCATAAAACCTATATGTCTTGAATGGGATGGGAGAGGGAGCAGGAGATGGGAGGGTTGCAGGTGGGAGGGAAGGTATTGGGGGGGGGCACTGTAATCCAAAAGTTGTACTTTAGAAATTTATTTATTAAATAAAAGTTTAAAAAACCCTACACATCTTGTTCTATATACTTTAAATCATGTATAAATTACTTACAATACCTAATACAAAGTAACGGGCATGTAAATAGTTGTTATGCTGTGTCAAAGGAATAATGACAAGGAAAAAAAATTCCATACATGTTTAGTTGTATTTTTCCCCCTAATATTTTTGATCTTAGATTGGTTGAGTCTAGTATGTAGAATCTGTGGCTATGCAGGGCTAACTGCAGTATACTTTTGAACACTTGAAATGTGGTTTTCCCAGGTGTCAGCCTTTGACCTAGTAGCAAAGACATGGATAGGATCCCCATGTCCAACATCAGAATGATGAGGATTGACTCCTGACACTGGCTCCTGACTCCAGCTTCCTACTCATGTGTGTTTTGGGAAACAGCTGGGATGGTTCAACTAATTGGATGACTGCCCACCCATGAGGGAGACTTGGGTTGAGTTCCAGCCTCCTGGTTTTAGCCTGGCCCAGTGCCAGCCATTGTAGGCATTTAGGTAGTGAACTCTTGGATGGGAGCCCTCCTTTGTCTAATTGTTTCTTTCTCTCTCTGTCTCTCTGCCACCTCAAACAATTTTTTTAATTAAAAAAGGAAGGTGTTTTGTCAAAATTGAAGAGTGCTCTAAGTGCAAAATATACCATATATTTCCAACCATGTGAAAAAAATGTAAAAATACTCATTAACAGTTTTATATTGATGGTAAGATGAATACTATTTTAGACTATTATGTTAAATATTATGCTAAATAAAATGTATTGTTAGTATTATTTTTTACCTACTAGAAAATGTGAAATAGCATTTATGCTCACATTCCATTACTATTAAAAGGCATTGTTTTAGATCATTTTAGACAGTATTAAAAATAGAGGTAATGTCTTAGTAGCATTTTTTTTTTTAACTTTTCAGGTAATTTCAGAAGAATGAGTAAAGCTTCTTGAATGTGAAGTTATGCTTACATTGATAATTCTTAGAACACTTGCAGTGAATATGGCTACATGCATAGGGCTGTGTTTGTGTGTGTGTGTGTGTGTTTGTGTGTCTGTGCTCTACGGGAATAGACTTTTGGGAAGTCACCAGGCAGAATAGTGAGGGCCCTGTCAAATTTTGTGCCCCGAGGTGACCTCTGTCTTTCTGTGGCCAGTGGCTTTCTGCAGAGGCACTGAGACAGAAGCACAGATACAGGGGAAGGAAGGGTGTGAAGAGTCTGCCTGCATGTCAGAGGTGCTGATGATGGAGATCTCTGCTATTGCTGTCAAGAGAACATTCAGTCATTTGTATTCTCTTCTATCTTGTGTTTGGTTTCTTTACTTACAAATTCCTGGAGGACAGGAATCATCCTCAGTCCCAGAGTGCTATTCCACATAGGCAGTATTTTTCAAAGGAAAATTCAGTAACAAAACCTGACTTCTTTTCTAATAGTGCCACGGACGGGCACTATGGTTCTTTTTAAATACTTTAGGCACAGGTGTGTGGTCTAGTGCTTAAGATACTTGTGTCCTATATCAGAGTGCCTGGGTTTAGTACCTGGCTCTGACTCCTGACTTCAAATTCTTGCTAATGTGCACCTGGGAGGCAGCAGGTGAAGTGATTGGGTTGCCCACGTGAGAGATCTGGATTGAGTTCCCAGCTCCTAGGCTTTGGCCCAGCCCAGCCCAGTCATTGCAAGTGCATTTGGGAAGTAAAGCAATGGATGGGAACTATCTCTGTCTCTCTCTTTCTCTCTCTCTCTCTCTTTCTCTGTAAATAAATCAAAGTTTAAGAAAAATTGTTTAGTTGAGAAGTATTAGGATTAAAATCTTAACATGTGATGGAAACACACACCTTTGTGAATTTTATTAAATGATGTATAAATTGAAAAATTACTTCTAACTGGAAGAGAACAGAGGGAGGTTGCCTGCTGAAAGCAAGCTTCAAGGTTGCTCTATTTCAATAAACTTTTACTGTTGTGAGCTTGGAAGAGATTATTACCATAATTCCAAATTGGCTATTATATATCCCAGACGTATAATTCCAAAGAGGTAATGAACTCAGATTCTAGAAATGCCTTTTGACAAAAATATCTGCCACATTGGTTGACATGTTTAAAATGAAATGTATAGTTCAAGTGTCTGAGATGCCAAAGATAATCCTCCAATCACATCAAAATTGCTGCACAAATTCTGCCATAGTAAGCAGATTAGACCCTGATCTATTTGTGCTGGCAATAAAGAAAACAAGCAAGGAGGGAAAATATCCATGCATCTTTCTCCTTTGAAGGTTTACAAGCCCGTGTCTAAGAGTATCTTGTTGTTGTTTTGTCTTTGTAAGAATAAGGGGGGGGGGGGCAAAACAACTCTTTACAGTTGTAAAGTGCTGAAGCTGCTAGGATGATGAAACCAACAGCAAACTTTAATCTGCAGACCCACCTGCCAATTTCACTTTCATGTGCCTGTAGAAGATACGTGAGCTAGCCAGTTGGTAAATTTGAAAAGGAGTCTGAAGACTGCTCAGGCTGGTGGATCTCAGTGGCAGGTGCATACTTAGGGCTGGAACTTTGCAATCAACTGCTGGCACAAGACCCTCAGCCAGAGACGGTGGTGATTCAAAGCATGTGAAAGGAAGAGAGCTACTGGGGTAATAATAATAATTCAACCCGAAGATTTTCACAGCTGGCGTGTCAATTTGGCATTGCTGCTCCCTTGAGCTGTGAAGTATGTCAGATTTTCTCCTGACAAACACAGAGGGTCCTGCTGCACGTAATGTTCAGGGCCAAAGAGCTTAATGATAATCACATTCATTGGCTTCTATGCCTACCCCACAGGAGCAATTAGCTAATTGCCCATAAAGCCCTTTGAAATGAATACACTCAGAGTCAGAAGTTAGACATACAGGCTTCAAGTTGAAGGGATGTCAGGAATAGAAATAAGCATCTGTGCATTATGCATTTAGGTACATCATTGTTCTGTGCACCCAAAGAGGTAGGGCTTTTTATAAGGCTTTATTCCCTCTTATCTTTTTTACAGGAGGGACTGCAGTCTTCCAAGTGCCAACATTAATGTTGCAATTTATAAAAATACATTGTTGAACAGTATTTAAATTTTGAATGTGTACTTGAGGTCTTGATCTTCTGGCCATTAAAAAAAAATAGCACAAGAGATGACCTTGGAAGCAGGTGTGAGGACAGTCCTTGGGATGCCTGCACCCCATATCAGAGTGCTTGATCCAGAGAAGACTCTTCCACTGCTCACTTAGCTTCCTGCTCAAGTGCATCCTGGAAGGCAGCAGGGGACGGTTCAAGAACTTGTATCCCTGCCACCCACTTGGGAGACCTGGAATGAGCTCCTGGTTCTGAGTTTCTGTGTGGCTCAGTCCCGGCTATGGTGGGCATTGGGGAATGAACCAGTGGATGGATGATCTCTCTCATCTCCATCTCTCTCTTTGTTTCTCTGCCTTTCAAATAAAATGAAAATAAATTTTAAAAATTCAAAAGAAAGATAATTTTGCTATACTTGTTTATAACACACAAAAACAGGCATAAGTAGCAGCTAAATGTGATGCCATGCATGTTCTTTAGCTATTTTTCATTTAATTTTTCTTTGGGTGGAGGCATTGAAGCACACAATATTTTAACTGAAACAATGCTTGATATCAATCAGCCAAATCTTTCTTATTTTTATGCCATTGGCTCTTTGTTTCCTCAATGTTCCCAAGACCCTGAACTTCTGAGATTCACCTTAAAATCAGCCCTTAGTAAGGGGGCAGAGCTCCAGCGCCACCACCGGCGATCTGGGGACTTGACTGGAATGTTTTCTTGATCCAGCTCTGGGAATGTGTCTTCCATAGCTGCTCCCCTCCGTGCTTGTAACTTAGCCCCGTGAGGACTTAACACACTTTCCTCACCCTAAACCCCATGGCATAAAAGGCTGTACGTGAAAATTTGGGATGACAGAAGAGAAAACAGATCATGTCTTAAGTGACAATCTACTTCAAAGTGAGTTTTACAGCCTGCAGGATTTAAATTCCTTGGGCCATTCTAAGACTAAACAAAGCCATGAAAGTGTTTTCCTTGAGCAGAGGACAGCTCAGAGAAATCCTCTTCTGCAGAGACAGTATTCCTCCTGCCTAGGCCAGCCGGCCCTAAATCTAGCCGGGCTTGAAAATACAGGAACAATCGCTTTCCTTCCGATGACTCTCAGAGGCAGAAGTGTTAGGTCAGGTGTCTGCCAGGGAGGGCGCTGTCGTTTTGCAATGGGATTTCCTGACGCCCAACCCAGTGCCTGTCACGTTGCAACAGAGCTTCAGTGCGATGAAACAGGAATCGCGTCACTGAAGGCTAACGTCAGTTTCCACCAAGAGAGCGCTGTACACCTGGGGTGTCAGGATGTGCAATTGTGCCCTGGTCCAGTCTTGACTTGCAGGCTCCCTGGGGACCCGGTCCTAATGGTTTTGTGTCGCTCCAGTGACATTCTAATATGGAGGATGTGTTCAACGCCGCTTCTGCTACAGCATCTCATTGCCTCCAAAATAGAATATGCCCATCTGGGAGCACCTGATGTTATGAAGAGCAAGGGAACAAGGACAGCATAACAATAAAGCCACCCGGTTCCTGTGTCAGGGCCAGACCAATGCTTCATGGCCTGCCTTTTAGGCACTCATGATGGCAATTTATGTCTCGGTCATTTCATTACTACTACATTATCTTTTCTGCCCTGTCCTTTTTCTGAACAAAAATTGTGCAATGGGTATCTTGCCATAACCTGTGGGTCATCATTTGAATATAATTCTTTATCACTTTCTCAGCTGCTGATTTGGTCTCACAACAAAGGGATGGTGATAATGGAAGTGGGACAGGGTGATGCATGAAATAGAAACTGGAACTCTGATGACAGGCTCCACAATCCCAAGTGACCAATGACTGCAGAGGGCGCACGGAGGGCCTGGATTTGAGGTCTGCATCCACAGTGCTGGGAAAGACAGTCCACTTTACAGAGCATCAGTGTTCATATTTGTAATAAGGATTAACTTTAATGCTTAATTTATAGGATTTTCATAATGACATTGAGAGCTAAGAGATGTAGCCATGTTGCATAAACTTGCAAACATACCACGAATGTTAGCCACCACTAGTTTCTCCTATCTCAAGGCCAATCATTGTAGGACAAAATTAGTCTTATTGTTCATGTCCTAATGGAGGAAGGACTGCAATCGGATTGATAAGAGTATGTTGGTGGAAGACTCATTGCTTATTGATATGGATTTGCCAACTTGACTATGAAGGAAACTCTTAGTTCTTTGGCACAGGATACTAAAGAAAAAAAATTTAAAGATTTTATTTATTTGAGAGGTAGAATTACAGACAATGAGAGGGAGTGACAGAGAAGTCTTCTTCCATTAATTCACTCCCCAAATGGCTGCAACGGCTGGAGCTGTGCTGATCTGAAACCAGGAAGCAGGAGCTTCTTCCAAGTCTCCCACATGGGTGCAGGGGCCCAAGGACATGGGCTATCTTCTATTGCTTTCCCAGGCCTTAGCAGAGAGCTGGATTGGAAGTGGAGCAGCTGGGACTAGAACCAGCGCCCATATAGGATTCCAGCACTGCAGAACAGGTCTTTAACCCACTGTGCCACAGCGCCACAAACTTTGTAAAGGAACAAGTGGTTCAGTCACCTGAAATTGAAGAAGATACTTTATGCTTCAATGCAATAGGTATTTCAGTATTATAAGCAAAACCCAAATCTATTTTTGGTCTATGATATGAGATCATGTAATTCCATTTTAAAAAACTAAATTTATGGGGCCTGCACTGGGCTGCCCTCCATGTTGGCATCCCATATGGGCACCGATTCAAGTCCCAGCTGCTCCTCTTCCAATGCAGCTCCTTGCTATGGCCTGGGAAAGCAGTGGAAGATGGCCCAAAGCCTTGGGCCCCTGCAACTACATGGTAGACCTGGAAGAAGCTTCTGGCTCCTGGATTCATATCTGCCTAGCTCTAGCCATTGTGGCCATTTGGGGAATGAACCAGTGGATGGAAGACCTCTCTCTCTGTCCCTCTCTCTCTCTCTGCCTCTCAAATAAATAAATAAATCTTTAAGGAAAAAAAGGAACTGAATTAGGACTGTAAAGTGGATATGTCTGTGGTATTTGTTATTATGTCACTGTCAATTGTCAGTCCTCTTCCATTAGGACATGAACAATAAGACTAATTTTTTCCTCACAAATTGATATAGATGATCTACTACTATAGGATTCATCTTCAACGTTGTCTCATCCTTCTTGAAGTGAGTCATCCACTTCTAAACTGATGATTTCTTTGAGATGCTGTCCTGCAAAACTTTTCATCCAGCATCAATGATCTTTTTATGTACAAATTATTTTATGAACAAAATATTTTTATGTACAAATTTATTCCTTCATGGAGTACATTGTCTTCTCATTATTCTCAAACTTTAATGTAAATAAATTCCTTCTTTTAAGTTTATTCAAAACTAAATGTTTCCAGATCATGTACATATAACTTATGTTTTGTTGTATCTAAGCTAGGGCTTAGCCCAAGTCCTACCCCACCTCAGGAAAAGTAGTTAATAATGATGTACTCATGTGTGGATCATACACTAAAATTTATAGCTCTAGTAGAGTGGATCAAACATCAGAATACATGCTGATGATACACTGGAGAAGAGCTCTGGCAGAGGCGTGCAGAAGGAGCCAGGAATTTAGGACCCACAGAGCAGTTAGCAGGGCTTAGAGTGAAACTTGGAAGTGGGTAGGGGAAGCCTTTAGAAGGAGAGATAATTGAGATGAACTTTAGAAGTACAAGTAGGTATGAAACCAGCTAAAAAGATTGGGAAGAAGACTATCTCAGAGGGAGGAGATTGAAGGAAGGAGAGGGAGATCAGCAAAGCCAAGGAAGGGATCAATAACTCATCCATACAGGAAGCGCTTAGAAATCTGATGTTGCTGAAGAGTAGACACATCCCTGTATGAATGCCTTGCAATTATGCATTTTCTTTACTCATCTCTATTAAAAGTACTAATTTAGGTTTAGTAAGGTTATCATTTCTTAAAAGAAAAATTGTAGATTTAGGTTTTAAGTTCTTTCTGGTTAGGTTATAACATCATCACCAAGACAATGTCATTCAGGGAGGGTCTGCTTACCAGGGAACCCAACTGGCTCATTAAATAAATAGACTTGGCATATCAGTGAATTGGTTTTCAAAGTATGTGAACAGCCAGGTGGTGGTGATTATATTAAACTTGACATCTATGCCAGTCAATTAATTAATGGAAAAAGCAAAAACAAGTGCTTTGAGATAAGGGACAATATGCTTTCTGTCTTCTTAGGTAGAAAAATATCCTATGTACATGTGGCAGTAAATGGGAAACAATGGAATTGATGACATATATAATATATGTGTATGATATACATATATATATACATAAAACCAAAAATAGAATAAAATGTAGGAAAGAATGCATAATCCTTGATATGTGTACCAAAGACTGAGAATAATTTCCATAGAATATGAAATGCTTTTCTAAAAAATATGAATCCTATGCATTTATATTTATAGCAAAAATATTTTAAAATCAGATAGGCTTATTTTACTCCCCATATTCTTGATTGCTCACTTAAAATTATCCTAGTACTCCAGGCATTGAGCTCTCCTCTCAGAAATTTTTGCTAGATCTGCAGAATTAATGTGGAAGAAAGCCAGAATTATTAATTCTGAAAATTTTCCTGCTGTTTTAATTCTTCAAAGAACCTTAAAAATTTTTTTCCGACATGGATATGAAAGTTGTTTGTAAGAATAATATATACAAAAGATGGGCCAGGGAAAAAGTTATATATACACAAAGCCAGAATAAGCACAGAATGAGAAGTTCTTTCCCCTCTGGCCATGTCACAACCTCTCCAGCAAGTGAGATTTCCCTCCTTAATCTCAATGGTAGAAAAAATCCTTAGGTGCCTCATCAACTAAAACTTTTTCTTTTTTTTCCTAAGTATGGCTTTAATCTTAAAATAATCCATAATGCTTAGGGTGGCATGACCAAGTGTAATTGCTTGTGATTGAAATGAATGCAATCTACCTCCCATATCCAGGGGTTCTGCATCCGTGGACTCAACCAACCATGGATTGAAAATATTTTAAATAAATTGCATCTGTAGTGAACATGTACAGACATTTCTCCATCATTATTCCTCAAACAATACCGCATAACAAGTATTTTCATAGTATTTACCTTGTTAATTATTGTGAGTAATAATAACAGGTATTTTCATAGCCTTTACCTTGTTAAGTATTATAAGTAATATAGAGATGGTTTAACCTATACGGGAAGATATGTATAAGTTAATGCAAATACTATACTATTTTATATAAAGGCCTTGAGCATCTACACTTGTAGTCTGAGGGTGGGTGCTAGGATCAGTTCTCTATAGATACTGAGGGACAGTTGGGTAAGTAGAAGTCCTGAATTTTCCTGTCCTCTCCAAATGCAGGATGCACCACACATTTGTTATCACTTTTATTTTTTAATTTAAAACACAGAGTAAAAGGAAAAGGGAAGAGAAAGAGATTGAGAGATAGAGACAGAGGTACAGATCTTCCATCTTCTGCTTCATTCTTCAAATGCTCACAACAACCAGGTCTGGACCAAGCAGAAGCCAGGAGCCAAGAATTCCGTCTGAGTCTCCCACTTGGTAGGTAGGGACTCAAGCACTTGGTCCATTATTTGTTGCCCTCCCAAACACATTAACAGAAAGCTGGATCAGAACTTGAGCAGCATTAGGATATGGAATGCCAGAGTTGCATCCCACTGTGCCACAATGCTGGCTCCTGTCATTACTTTAGAGATAAAATACTGGAAATGAAATTCAAACAATGCTTTTGGATGGTATTTTTTTTTGTCAGATAGAGTTAGACAGTGAGAGAGAGAGAGTTATAGACAGTGAGAGAGAGACAGAGAGAAAGGTCTTCCTTAAGGTTGGTTCACTCCCCTAATGGCCGCTACGGCCGACGCTGTGCCCATCTGAAGCCAGGAGGCGGGTACTTCCTCCCGGTCTCCCATGAAGGTACAAGGACCCAAGCACTTGGGCCATCCTCCGCTGTCCTCCTGGGCCACAGCAGAGAGCTGGGCTGGAAGAGGAGCTAGTACCTGGCGCCCCAACCAGGACTAGAACCTGGGGTGCCGGCACCGCAGGCTGAGGATTAGCCAAGTGAGCCACGACGCCGGCCTTTTGGATGGTATTTTAGCTTACATAAAATAGGTGCTTGTCATCCAGTGAGCTCTTGCTTGGAGTGGGCAATTTTCACTCCTTTTTCTTCAGCACAAAGCCCAAAGTTTACACTTACAGGGCATTGGAACTGTGTCTGCCTCCACTTCTGTATTTGCACAATGACTGAATTGTACTACATTGTGTCTATTTTCCTTTTCAGTTCTAAAATTCTACAACTTTTCTGACAATATCCAAAAATTGTCTTCATAAAGGTAACAATTGTTTGTCATTTTATTTGTTGATTACTCATAGATGTGCTCTGAGTTGAGGCCTGCCATGTGGTTCCCAATGTTGCCAGTGTTGACCATCAGCTATGCACTGCTCTAGGAAGAATTTAATTGACTAATACATTTTCATGAAGCCAAGAAAAGTGATCCCTAAGTTATTTCCTTTATTATTTCTCTTTCTAAATACCTTGAGCAAGTTCTGTATTGATCTGTTTCTAATTTTAGATTACTCAAATGGGTCAGTTAGTGGACACTTGTTAATTGGATGCAAGTGGTGTAGATAGATATGCTTAAGAAATGAGCTATAGGAGATTAAATGTGGGATACAAAATCAGTCAACAGGATAATGGGATCATGAATAATCATCCAGTGTCTGTGGATTTCAATTTAAAATATTCTATATGTGATTCTCAAATTCTCAATGTTACAAGGCCTTAATTTAGATGGACATATGTTCTAATCTATATTTGCTAAAGATTTATTTATTTATTTGAAAGAGGGGAGGGGGATTTTCTATCCACTGGTTCATTCTCCAAATGGCAACATCTAGAGCTTATCTAGTGGAATCCAGGAGCCCAGAACTCCATTCAGGTCTATAACATGGGTGGAAGGGGCCCAAGCACTTGAGCCATCATCCACTACTTTCCTAGGCACATTAGCAGGGAGTTGGATTAGAAGCAGGAAGTTGGATTAGAAGCGGGGCATCCAGGACTCAGACCAGCACCTCTGGGTGGGATGCCAACTTCACAGGTGGCTTAACCTGCAGTACCACATTACCAGTCATTATAATTTATAATCTAATGCAATCATTTACTCTTTCAAAGTTTCTCAGTGACGGAAAGGAAGAGAAAGATCAACACTAACAGCTGACAACTATGACAAAGGAGAGAAAAGCTCAGGACCTCCACAAAAGGGAGACTCCTGTTTTAGTGAAATCAACATTAATTTTAGTGAAATTAATTTCATTAAGAACTGAAATACTGTCAGTAATGCTGAACTTATTACTTCTTTTAAACTACGTATGCTGGTGCAGGTGTTTGGCCTAATGGTTAAGATGTTGGGTCCAGATGTCCCCATTCCATATTGAATTATCTAAGTTTGATCCTGACCTCTAGCTCCTGACTACAGCTTCATGTTAATGCAGAATATGTGAAGAGGTGATGATGGTTAAAATAGCTGGATTCCTGCCATCCACATTGGTAATCTGATTGTATTGTGGACTCTTGGATTCAGCATTGTCCCAGGTCCTGCTGTCCTAGGCATTTGGCATTTGGGTAGTGAACCATTGGTGAGAGCTCTCTGTCTTTCTGACTCTCTGCCTCCCAAAAGAAATACATAAGTAAATAAAATACCTGTGTAAAGTAGAAATCTCAGGAAGTATGAACAATTGAAAGTATGAACTTGAACACTTGTGTACTTAAGCTTCTTCCATACCTGTATCCATCTCCCCTGACCCTCACAATAACCCAGAGGTAGGCTCTGTCTTATCCAGAAGATGGCCGAGGTTCAGAGATACTAGACAGCTTCCATAGGGTTCCATAGGTGTCCAGGGTGGAGAAGTGAGGGGAACCCAATTGTTGCAACAAAGTGGGTAAATCTTGGGTCAATCACTCTTAGGCTTCTTATTTTTATAGAAGAGCAAAGCAAGCACCAGAAAGTTGCTTTCACAAGGCCAATGGACAGGCTGCCTTCAAGACAAAAACATTTTATTTTCATCGACAATGACTCAGATTTCCCTTATCAGGCCTTATTGAACAGACTTATTCTATGCAAAAGCACTATCATTTCTTCAGTTTCCAATGCAATTTCACCACTCAGGTGTCAGGAAATCACCCCTTTTCTCACCTCTGTTAGTTGTGTGCTCACACAAACGCATGTCCATGCATACTCACTCAGTTAGGAACCCTTACAGGGGCCGTCAATACTGGATACACAGGGCTTGCACAGTGGCTCACTAGGTTAATCCTCTGCCTGTGGCACCAGCATCCCATATGGGCACCAGGTTCTAGTCCTGGTTGCTCCTCTTCCAGTCCAGCTCTCTGCTGTGGCCCAGGAGGGCAGTGGAGGATGGCCCATGTGCTTGGGTGCCTACACCTGCAAGGGAGACCAGGAGGAGGTACCTAGCTCCTGGCTTCGGATTGGTATATCTCTGGCCATGGTGGCCATTTGGGGGGGGTGAACCAATGGAAGGAAGACCTTTCTCTCTGTCTCTCACTGTCTAACTCTGTCAAATAAATTTTTAAAAAAATACTGGATACACAGATGGAAACATGGACAATGGCCACCTCTCAAAGGAGGTAATTTCCACTCACAGTATTTAACTAATGTGAATGCTTCAATCTTCAGCTAGATCTTAACTTTAAAGTCATGGACCAAGAAAGTCATAGGCCATCAAATCATATGTACAATTGTTGATATAAAGGTTCTGGATTTGCTATAGCTCTATCTTTCACTGTAGATGAAAACTAGTCAGGTCAGGGAGTCACATGAGACTTGGTTTGGGTGTGCGTCAATTAACAGTGTATTTATTTTGTAATAATTACATTTGTCCCTCTCAGAGAGATTTGTTCAGATCTCCCTATGGATACCAAAATCTGTGGATGCTCAAGTTCCTTATGTCAGATAGCACTGTATTGGCAAATAGTCTACTTTAAATAATCTATTTTAATACCTAATACAACTTCTTAGAGAACAATAACAAGAAGAAAACTCTGTACATTTTCAGTACAAACTTGTTTTAAGTGTTTTTTCTGTGCAGGTTGACTCCGTGAAGGTGGAGTTCATGGATAAAAAGAGCAATTGCACCATGTTCTACTTCAGGAGATAAGTCATTCTTCTCATCAACACCAGCTGGCCTTGGGTCAGGTACTGTGGCTGAAGCACCTGTCCCACTGCTGAGTTCCTATAGGCCACTGGGCAAAAGAAGCTCTGAAGGAAGGAAGATGGTAAGGAGAAAAATCAGTGATTTTGGTTGTTTTTTGTGGTTTTTTTGTTTGTTTGTTTGTTTCCTAGTTTGAGCTTCTATTTCCTTTCTTCTAAACAGTGGTCATTTTTTTTTCAATATGGACATTCAAAAGCATTAAATTAGGCAACTTACTAGTTCAGGGAATCAGATCATTTTTCTGCTATTTACAATTTTTTTTTAGAAAATTTTTTTGTTTTTAAAATGCTTTATTTTTCTCTTTGGTAATGGAAATGTGAAAAGTACATTTGTCATCCAGACTCATCAATCCCTGACCATATAAAACCTTTTTGATTTTTGAAAAGAACAAAAATTATCCCAATACATTTTCCTGTGATATGTTGCCTATTTAAATAATAATAATAAAGTCTAGCCTTCCAAGATCTCAGAGAGGGCAAATAATATTCTATGATACCCTAAAAGGGGGAACAGAGAAGATACGTAATGTCCTCACGATAGTGGGAACTAAGCACCTCCAAAAACATCACTGGTCTTCACATCGGGAGAACAGCACACCTGTGGAGGAATGCGAGGAGAGGTTAAATCATCACTACCACCTGATGCAGAGTAAGAACCGGCAAGGTTCTGGAGCGCTCCGTTAATATTCTTGTGATAAAGTCTGTGAAATTCTCACTTTTTCTGATAATTTAAAATTTGTGTCTCTGTCCTTCTCCTCACATGTAAAAAAAAAAAAAAAAACAACTGAGATATAAACTAAACAGAGATTCTGGAGTTGCTATCTTAACCGTTAGGAGCCTGAGTCACTTAAGCTTGGCTTGGGGCTTGAGAAATAGCAGAGATCCAAGCTCTAAGCTGGCTGAAACCGCGCTGCAGACACCAGTGAGGGAACTTACAGGGACAAAGCCTGATAGATGCCAAGAATTCTGATCACCTCAGTCTCTACTGAGGTGATGTGACTCCTTGCACTAAATCAGTGATCCCGAAACTAAGAGGAGATTTTGTGACATCTTAAGCCGGCGCCGTGGCTCAACAGGCTAATCCTCCGCCTTGCGGCGCCGGCACACCGGGTTCTAGTCCCGGTCGGGGCACCGGATTCTGTCCCGGTTGCCCCTCTTCCAGGCCAGCTCTCTGCTGTGGCCCGGGAATGCAGTGGAGGATGGCCCAGGTGCTTGGGCCCTGCACCCCATGGGGAGACCAGGGAAAAGCACCTAGCACCTGGCTCCTGCCATTGGATGAGCGCGCTGCGCCGGCCATTGGAGGGTGAACCAACAGCAAAAGGAAGACCTTTCTCTCTGTCTCTCTCTCTCACTGTCCACTCTGCCTGTCAATAAAAAAAAAAAAAAGAAGGAGATTTTGTGACATTTTAGATTCCCAACATCTACAATACAGAAAAGACAGCACATGTTTTAGCCCTGCGGTAATTGTTATGTGGGAAAGGTGACCAAGGCTTGCCTAAGGACAGTCCTCAGGGTCCTGATCTCTTCCAGCCTGCTATCAGAGTGCTCCCCCATGGATCCTTACTGGCTGCAAGTGTCATTCTCCCTCCCAGTAGACACTTCTGTTGCCCTCTCCTGATGTCTCTCCTTCCTCTGCCCTTTCCTTCTCACTGACTAGCTTAACGCCATTCCTGCAGTTCTGTGTCTCTTTTCTCTGGGTCAGGATGGTGCAGTTAGGAACTCAGAGAAATTGCTTCCATGTGGACCCTAGCTCCACCACTAAATCACTCTGTTTTATCAAAGACGAAACAACCTCCTAGAATTTTGTAAATACAAACCCCATAAGCACTTAGAACAGCACCTGGATTGTGCCCAGGCACTTACTTAGTGAGAGTTACTGTCTGTGCTCTTGCTTGCCTCATTGCTGGGTGAATGAGACAAGGTACAAACTCCAATACATAGACAGAATGGCTTAGGATAGGTGCCTTTGGCTAATGCACACCCTAGGAGGCGGTGGTGATGGCTCAAGTACTTGTGTCCTTGCACCCAAGTGGGCTCCTGGTTTCCACCCAGCCTAGCCCTCGCTGTTGGAAGCATCGGGGTCATGAACCAGTAAATAGCCGCTCTCTCTCTCTCTGTCTCTCTGTCTCTCTCTCTCTCTCTCTCTCTGTCTCTCTCTCTGTCTCTGTCTCTGTCTCTCTCTCTCTCTCTCTGTCTCTCTCTTCTCTCTCTCTCTCTCTCTCTCTCTCTGTCTCTCTCTTCTCTCTGTCTCTCTCTCTCTCTCCTTCCCGCATTCCCTTCTCTGAACTAAATAAATTTTTAAAATGAGAAAGAAAGGAGAAAAACAAAACTAATAATTCCCTTCTACAGCAGGAGATATTCTGCTGTCTTGGACTGTGCCATCATAAAATTCCTTCACATTCTTCAAGGTGAATGAGTTCAAAACTGTTACCATTCTTTAGGAAATAGCTCCGTGCCCCATTAATCAAATAGAACTCCAGGGACCTAAAGGAGACTTTACTCTTCCAGAAGACAAGCATCTTCCTCTTTATATTTGAAAATGGCCTTGGGTTCCAGAGGAGCATGTCAGAGTCCCGGATGCGCTCTTCTCCTTAGGCTCAGTGATTGCCTTAGAGGCCACTAGTGTTTCAAGATTCAAGAGGAAATTCTCTTTGAAGATAATATTTTGTGTCTAAGACAGATTACACCTCTGGGCACAGTGCTCCTCCTGGTGTTATAACTGAATGGTATTAAGCAACATCAAGGGCAGTTGATTAACACACAGTGAGTAACAGACTAACTTATGTCAATCTATTAGACGAAATTGTGAGTGGCACAAATGTTAACTTTCTTCCCCTTTGTCTATCTTGACAGATATCCTTATTTCCCTCTCCAGAAGCATTAGTTTATTCTAGGAGTCATGGTTTCCAGAATGAGAACCACAGATGCAAATCCCAAATGCAAGTTGGTCCAGACCTGAAGAAGTCAATTCCAATGAGAGCCTCAGGACCCAGTGGGAACACTGTGAGAACAGGAAGTCCGGCTGGGAAAGTTTTGATAAAACATGCCTGTGCTGTGTCTTTATTACTTTGGACTCTGGTTGATTTAAAGTGACGGTAGTTTTAAGGATATTGACCCCTGGATACATGACCTCTAGAAAGGTCATTCACTTCCCAGGAGTCCGCAGAAACCTATGCATGAATTTCCAAACTCCTGTCCTGACAGATTTATCAACTTGGCTTGGGATTTCTGATGGAAGACTGGAATTTGAAGACAGGTTTTAGTTCAAATCTTATTGTTCTTCAGCATAAAGTAGCTCAGCAAAATCCTTGGCTTCTGAGATGTCGGAGCTGAAAGTCTCTCAAATGCCACACAATGGATTTTTAGTTGTGATCTCTCTTGGGTAGGATACTAGGACATTTAATGACTCTGATAATAGATAGTTTCACCGAACAGATAGACGAATTGTGAGCTGGGCATCTCTGGTAGTTCGGGTGGCACTTGCAAGCTGGTGAAGGTAGTGTCTCTGGTCCAAGACTCAAAAAGAGTGATGACATCAAGGAGACAAGGGGACTACATGAAATTGGTCACTCCACTTTGCTCTTGGTAGTAGACAATAGTTTTCTCTTAAACTGAACCATAAAGTTAGTCCTAACTCTAACCCTAAAATTAAACATAACCCAAACCTTAACCTCAACCCAAGTGCCAGCCCTAATCTTAACCCAACTTCTCTGTCTACAGAAATCACACCTATGACCACTGTGCTGTAATGAACTTTCACAGACTGATGTTGTGGAAGGATCAGTGACTAGTGTTAAATGCAACATAGCGTTTTTGATAAAAATAATAAAATAATTTTATTGAACAGATTGATGAATTCAATGAGTGATCACATTCTCTGGCTTTGGGTTAGTGAGTTTAAAGGGTGTATTTGTCATTTATGCCTGACTCCATGTGGCATTTAAGTAGAAAAATGTTCCACTAAGACTAGAAGAATAGAAACTAAAGCACTTATAAGGGTAAGAGAAATAGGATTTTCTTTTTGTTAGTTGTCATTCTTAAAAAATATGCTTTTTAAAGAAGACTTTATCCTGCCCCAAAGATGCTAGTAAACAGTAACTGTATTTTACCATTGAAGTAAAGTGTTGTCAAACTCTTCAATTACATGACAATCCAACTCCTGGGAAGACAAACACCAAGTCTGCTATACCCCAGAGGTTAGCCAGGTACAAAGGAGAATGGAAAACATCCACATTCGAATGTATTTGACATAAATAAAGCCTACTTAGAAAGATAGATTCTTGGAGCCTGCACTGTGGCATAGCGGGTAAAGTGGCCACCTGCAGTGCCAGCATCCAATATAGGTGCCAGTTCAAGTCCTCGCTGCTCCACTTCTGATCCAGCTCTCTGCTGTGGCTTGTGGAAGCAGCAGAAAATGGCCAAAGTCCTTGAGCCCCTGCACCCACATGGGAGACCCAGAAGAAGCTCCTGGCTCCTGGCTTTGGATCAGTGCATTGGGGAGACCAGCAGATGGAAGACCTCTCTGTCTCTCTGTCTCTCCTTCTCTGTGTAACTCTGACTTTCAAATAAATAAATAAATCTTTAAAAAAAAAAAGATAAATTCTTTCTCCTTGTGAGCCAAACACCAGCTGTAGGGTCAATGGAGATTAAATTTCACATTCAGTTTTATATTCAAAGACAGCAACAATCAAATACAAATTCAGCATCCACAAAAAGGTGAAGTAAATCAGGCAGAGAGAGCAGAAGAATGCATTTCTATGATACTGTCCATCCCCCCAAATTTTGTCCCAAGACATTTGGAACAATCCTCAACAGGTCATCAAAGAAGGAGGTACCCTTCTCTGAAGGGAGGAGAGTACTTCCACTTTGACTATGACCCTGACTAAATATGATAAGAGTCAGTGAACTCAAAAGGCTTCCATAGCTATTGCAACTCATGACAAGAGCCTAGGGTGATCACTGATGCTATAAACAAGAATGTCAATTTGTTAAGTCAACAACAGGAGTCACTGTGCACTTACTCCCCATGTAGGATCTCTGTCCTTAATGTGCTGTACATTGTGAATTAATGCTATAACTAGTACTCAACAGGCACTTTGTGTCTCTGTGTGGGTGCAAACTGTTGAAATCTTTACTTAACATATACTAAATTGATCTTCTGTATATAAAGTTAATTGAAAATGAATCTTGATGTGAATGAAATGGGAGAGGGAGTGGGAGATGGGAGGGTTGCGGGTGGGAGGGAAGTTATGGGGAGGGGGAAGCCATTGTAATCTGTAAGCTGTACTTTGGAAATTTATATTTATTAAATAAAAGTTAAAACAAAACAATCCTCATGCATCATATATGTGCATGACACCTATTTGTTGACTGAAAGAAGGATATATTCATCACAATTGATCTTCACATTTGAATGGAGTGAGAGAGAGGGAGAGAGAGTGCAAGAAAGAGAGAGAGAGAGAGAAGAACCAAACCATATAATTTTATCTAGGCCTGCACCTTCAAAGAGCACATGGAAAGGAAAATATAGCTTTATGTGTTTATTTTTTCCCTTAATTGAAAGAGAAGCATATTTGTTCGACTCATTAAAGAGTCTAAATAACAATAATTGCCCTCATAAAAAAGACTTTCTCTTCAAAATAAAACTTGTTTAGGAATAGGGACTAAACTCTTTTTTTTTTGACAGATAGTGTCAGTGAGAGAGAGAGAGACAGAGAGAAAAAGGTCTTCCTTCTGGTGGTTCACCCTCCAAATGGCTACTATAGCTGGAGCTACACTGATCTGATGTCAAGAGCCAGGTGCTTCCTCCTGATCTCCCATGCGGGTGCAGAGCCCAAAAACTTGGGCCATCCTCCACTGCACTTCCAGGCCACAGCAGAAAGCTGGACTGGAAGAGGAGCAACTGGGACAGAATCTGGTGCCCATATGGGATGCCAGCACCAAAGGCAGACGATTAACCAAGTGAGCTACAGCACCAGCCCCAGGGAGTAAACTCTTAAGTTATTAACTGTAGAAATCCACATAAATTAACCAGATTATTTGTGTTGATAATATTTTCTAATGTAAAAGGAAAAAAAGAATACCAAACAGCAGGTTGAAGTCTTTTCCATCCTGTTCCCTTACGCTAGCAGAGGGTCACTAATAAGTATGCCCTTCTAAAAGCACTCAGTGTAACTGCCCTTTACTCTTTGCTTCTCTTTTCACAAGGAACAGATGGTAAACTTTAGTGTGTGCCTGAAGTTGGGCTGTTTGCTTCATGGAATTATGTGACAAAATTGGCAAAAGATTATGTGACCCTCCTAACCCACTGTTGGTGGAAATGCAAACTGGTGAAGCTACTATGGAAGGCAGTCTGGAGATTCCTCAGAAACCTGAATATAACCCTACCATACAACCCAGCCATCCCACTCCTTGGAATTTACCCAAAGGAAATTAAATTGGCAAACAAAAAAGCTGTCTGCACATTAATGTTTATTGCAGCTCAATTCACAATGGCTAAGACCTGGAACCAACCGAAATGCCCATCAACAGTAGACTGGATAAAGAAATTATGGGACATGTACTCTATAGAATACTATACAGCAATAAAAAACAATGAATCCGATCATTTGCAACGAAGTGGAGGAATCTGGAAAACATCATGCTGAGTGAAATAAGCCAGTCCCAAAGGGACAAATATCACATGTTCTCCCTGATCAGTGACAACTAACTGAGCACTAAAAAGGAAACCTGTTGAAGTGAAATGGACACTATCAGAAACATGGTCTTGATCAGCCCTTGCCCTGACTGTCGAGGAATAACTTAATACTTTATCCCTTTTAGTATTTTTTTGTTCTAGTAAACACTATTGGTTGAACTATTTAATTAATGCACAATTATTCTTAGGTGTTTAAATTTAACTGAAAATGATCCCTGTTAAATGTAAAAGTGGAATAAGAGAGGGAGGAGATGTAAAGTTTGGGGCAGGCTCAATTGGCCTTGCCCCAAACAGTAGAGATAGAAACGTGCCAGGGGATTCCAATTCAATCCCATCAAGGTGGCATGTACCAATGCCATCTCGCTAGTGAAAGTGATCAGTTTCAGTTCAGAATTGATCATAATGATAGGATTAAGAGTCAAAGGGGGCCAGCGTCCCGGCTCAATAGGCTAATTCTCCACCTGCGGCACCAGCACCCCGGGTTCTACTCCCAGTCAGGGTGCCGGATTCTGTCCCGGTTGCTCCTCTTCCAGTCCAGCTCTCTGCTGTGGCCCAGGAAGGCAGTGGAGGATGGCCCAAGTGCTTGTGCCCTGCACCCACATGGGAGACCAGGAGGAAGTACCTGGCTCCTGGCTTCGGATCAGCATAATGCACTAGCCACAGCACGCTGGCCGCAGCAGTCACTGGGGGATGAACCAACGGAAAACAAAGACCTTTCTCTCTGTCTCTCTCTCTTTCACTGTCCACTCTGCCTGTCAAAAAAAAAAAAAAAAAGAGGGTCAAAGGGATCACATAAACAAGACTAGTGTCTGCTACTACTAACTGACAGAATTAAAAAGGAGAGAACGATCCAACATGGGAAGTGGGATACACAGCAGACTCATAGAATGGCAGATGTCCTAAACAGCACTCTGGCCTCAGAATCAGCCCTTAAGGCATTTGGATCTGCCTGAAGAGCCCATGAGAGTATTATAGGCATGGAAAGCCAAAAAAACAAACAAAAAAACAAACAAACAAAAAAAACAACAAAACAAAACAAAAAAAACCACTCACCTGAGTGAAAGATCTCTGTGAGTGAGATCCCAGCAGAAAGAATGGGCCATCAAAGAAGGAGGTACCTGGCCAGTGCCACAGCTTACTAGGCTAATCCTCTGCCTGTGGCACCGGCACCCTGGGTTCTAGTCCTAGTTGGGGTGCTGGATTCAGTCCAGGTTGCTCCTCTTCCAATCCAGCTCTCTGCTGTGGCCTGGGAGTGCAGTGGAGGATGGCTCAAGCGCTTGGGCCCTGCACCCACATGGGAGACCAAGAAGCACCTGGCTCCTGGCTTTGGATCAGCGCAACACGCCAGCTCTAGCAGGCAGTTGGGGGTGAACCAACGGAAGGAAGACCTTTCTCTCTTCTCTCTCTCACTGTCTAACTCTCCTGTCAAAAAAAAAAAAAAAAAGAAAAGAAAGAATAAGAAGAAGGAGGTACCTTTCTCGGAAGGGAAGAGAGTACTTCCACTTTGACTATGACCTTTCTAAATAAGATCAGAGTTGGCAAACTCAAAAGGCTTCCATAGCCTTGACAACTCATGACAAGAGCCTAGGGTGATTACTGATGCTATGAACAAGAGTGTCAATTGTTAAGTCAACAACAGGAGTCACTGTGCACTTACTCCCCATGTAGGATCTCTGTCCTTAATGTGCTTTACAATGTGAATTAATTCTATAACTGGTACTCAAACAGGCACTTTGTGTCTCTGTGTGGGTGCAAACTGTTGAAATCTTTACTTAATATATACTAAATCGATCTTCTGTATATAAAGTTAATTGAAAATGAATCTTGATGTGAATGGAATGGGAGAGGGAGTGGGAGATGGGAGGGTTGCGGGTGGGAGGGAAGTTATGGGAGGGGGAGCCACTGTAATCCATAAGCTGTACTTTAGAAATTTATATTTATTAAATAAAAGTTTAAAAATTGCTATGTGACCCTCCTGTTTAAATTCTTTCTTTGGAATCCTTTGTCTCAGGATACAATCTTGGACTTCCCAGACCTTCCATGAATTGCTGCCTGACTAATGGTGCTGCATCACCTACCAATTGCTTTCCAGGGAAAATATTTTGCTCATAATATTTGCTTCTTTTCCTTTATCCTTGTCTAATTTATAATCAAATACCCCTATGTATGTGTATTGGTTCAGTGCATTTTTGTCCTCATGACCAGGGAGATGAATGGTTTAGAGAGAATGCTTGTTAAATGAGGGAAGGAATGTCCCCTGACTTCAAGGACACATGGAATGTCATAGGGAGACAAAGATATAAATGTGAAGCAGAGAATTACATAAAGGAAAGAATATAAAATGTACAAAAAATTCTCTAGCCATATTGTATGATGTTAGTTGAGAAAATGATCTTCCATAGACTTTTTGGAGGTTTGGGTGGAACTGAAACATGAATGTGTATGATAAGACTAAGGAGTACAGAAATGAACAAAGGCTCAGAGGTAGGAGTGAGAATTGTCTCCTTCTCACTCCAAGGATTAGGAAAGTAGAAATGAGAGTTTATGGAAACCGAGAAAATAGATTAGGCCTTATCACTCTTGGGGCTTTCCAAGCACTTACAGCAGATGATGATCCCGAGCCCTCACCTTTGCCCAGAATGTGGTCTGTAGCATAAGTATGATGGCATAACTTACCAAAGCCTCATATACTCATCCTCTGAGTATTGCACTCAAGAGATCATAACAGAATATAAATGAGACAGCAGCTAAAGTCAGGTTCTCAGACAATAGGAAAGACCTCAGTCAACTCCCTCCCCTTTTTGGGCGGGACTAGTGGTATATTAAAATAATTATTAAAAATACTAAAATACATTTATAAAAATTCTGGTATATATTTTTAAATTCTTATTTATTTATTTGAGAGGCACAGAAAAATAGGGAGAAAGATAGAGTGTTGCTTCACTTCCCAAATGTTCACAACAGCTAGGCCTGGGCCAGGCTGAAGCCAGGAGGCAAGAACACAGTCTGGGTCTCCTACATGGGTGGCAGGGACCCAACAACTTAATCCATCACTTGCTCCCCCCAGGTACACATTAGCAGAAAGCTGAAATCTGTAGTGGAGCCAGGACTGAAACCCAGGCACTCTGATGTAGGATGCAGACATCCCAATGGCATCCTAACCACAGTGCCAAATGCTGATGATTGCCCTCCTATACTTTAATATATCTATTGAGCATGGCACATTTAACACCAATAATTTGCTAGGCACAAAATAGATGATTTTGAAGAAAAAGTATATATTATTGGAGATGTAGTTCAATGATGGAATAAAAAATTTGTGTGAAGATCATCTATATCAACTTATTTGGAGATAAGTTCAAAAGTCCAAATTAGACTGTGTAAAACCTGTGTGTATTCATTTATTCAACATTTATCTCACATCTGTATGCCAGGCACTGTCCAGCATAGCACAATAAACAGGCTCTTCATGGAGCTTACATGTTAGAATGAAGAGAGGTGGGATTCTCTTGGTGATCATGAGGATATTCCATGGCCAAGAACTGGCACTAAACTAGCAAGTGACCAAGATATGATATATCTTGAAGGGACCAAAAATATTGAATAATGTGAATCAAATGGCTCTATAGTAGGGTAGGATTGTTGCTAAAAATGATGACATTGAAATTGACAAGAATTACAAGTTAGGTTTTATGTTCACCTTGAATTTAGGATAATGCTAAGTTGGATAACTGGAAAATTTCCTAAGCACTTAAAAAATATGAAGCTTGAAAATAATGGACAGGCCAGTGCTGGAGTTATCATGTGAGTTTCAGACAAGAAAATAATAACAGGTACAAAAAAGGCAGCAGGGTACATTCGACACAGAGATTTTTGAAAGAGTTCAAAACTTTACATATGTCAAACTTCTTCCTCTCCTCTCCAAAAAGAAATGGAAACTCAGTCAATGATGCACTAAATCATAAACTGAGGCTATAGTTCCTTGGAATCACAGAGAAAAAAATGAAGTCAATGATGGTGATATAGAGACATTCCCCTAATGCTCGTTCTCAGTCTCTACCAGGTCTGATTGGCTTTCATGTTCTCCACATGACTTTCCTCCAGCAGAGGTGTGGTTAGTTCCTTCATGCAGCCTCCGCCCACAAAGAATAGCTGGATAGTAGCACAGGTATGTTGAGACATAAACTTCAGGGAATTAGTGATATAAGTCTTTGTTTTTTTTTTTAATTTTTTTAGAAAGCTTTTATTTAATTAATACAAATTTCATAGTTACAGCTTTAGGAATATAATGGTTCTTCCCCCCATTACCTGCCCTCCCACCCACACTCCCGCCCCACCTCCTACTCCTTCTCTTATCCCATTCTTCATTAAGTCTTTGGATTAAATATTGCCTAATTTCCTCAGCTATCTTTTCAAAAGTAAATACTCTTTAGTTTTGAAATCTAAGTGATTAACACCTTAGTGAAAATTAGGTGTTTGTATTTTTAACTTTTAAAATATTTAATTGACAAAGATTGTATATAAGCAAGACATACAGCATGGTGATTTGCTGTATGTGCACATTGTGTGATAATTATCACAATCTAATGTACACGTCCATCACCACCTAATCTGTATGTTAGATCCAAAAACATACTTGTTTAATATGAAGGGGCTTCAAAAAGTTCACAGAAAATGTGTATTATGAAAAACCATGCATCTATTTCAATTTTTTACATCAAAACACATTTATCTTTTAATTCCATTTTCCACAAACGTTTTGAAGCACACTCATATCTGACCAGATTTTTTATTGCTGTTATTTTTTAAAGTAAATATTTTAGTACAGGCAGAGATACTGCACTGTCAATTGATGTGAGGGATATGGGAGAAAGTGCACAGAAAGGATGAATCAAGTAAGGAGACACCAGTGGGGTTCCTGAGTTCATGCTATGCCCACCTCCTGCCATGGAGGCACCCAAGTTAAAGAAGATGTTCTGCAGAGGACATGAGCCGTTGCATTAGACCGTACAAAGCCAGCTCACTGACACATTGTCTCGAGATTCTCTGACTACTGCAGATGGGGAAGTGGATCCAGGTAATCACAGACCTTGGAGGAAGCAGTCCCACCTTGGGGCCTTGTTCACAGGCTCTTTTCTTTATTTCTGAAACTGCTCTCCTCCCACTTGAGCTGGGTTCCCTAGAGTGTGCAGTCTGACTGAATGTTTCCCTATGAGTGGTGTTCACTAACGTTCAAGTTGAACAAGGGTGAGACATGGTCTTACCCATGGTGACACTAGCTTCAGAGGGACAGTTGTCTAGATTCTCACACCACACTTCCTTGGATCAGCCTGGGAACAGAGAAGCAGACAGGGCCCACGTCCTTCGCCAGGGACTTCTGACGCCAAGCTCAAGGCTCCTGTATAACTGGGATATCTGCACAGCTGTACTGGGAAGGCCTCTCCTGGATCAATGGATAAGTGGTTTGACATCCCTTTCACAGAGGATGGATTTAGAAAGAGGTAATCTGCTTTACTAAGAAGCAGTGTATGCCTCCAGAGCCAAATTGGTTCTGAATTTTTTATTCTAACACAGCATCTTTTATCACAGTGCATGCTTCACAGTTTGTGAGTTCTCTCAAAGTTCAAGTGGTTACTCAGTGTGCTGGAAAAGGGAAGGAACACGTTTTCACTCTGTGTCCTTTTAATAAATATCATTATTGTAAAGGATTGTCCTCTTGGTTGCTCCTAAACTGGAGTATCCTATAAAATTAGAAGTTCTTCTGTTACATGAAGGTCTTTTCTACCTTTGCCTTGTGACTTAGGATAAATAAATCCTTTTATTTTTGTCCTTAGTATGTATTTTCTCTCCTCATCCTAAAATGCTTTGAGCTATCACAGCGTATCTGTCTTAGATTATTTTCATATATGTCACTACTTGAGAATCACTAAAACATTCTAAAATACAGTTGTTTATTCTGTTCCCCCCAAAAGCTTATGATCTTGAAGAAAATACTTTAATAAAGTGTCAATATGGCAATGCAACAAATAACTTGTTAAATATAAATAAAAGTGATAAATCACCTTTTTCCTCATATCTGAAAGATAATAAAATAAAATGTCTCACCCTCCCCCAAATTAATAATGGCATGGGAACATTTATTTTTCTTTGCTCCACAAATTTGTCTTTTAGTAGTTGAGAGCAGATGAAATCTTTTATCACTATATTTAGACGTCAACCAGGCAGGTCGCTGCCATGGTAACTGCTGCATGAAGAAATGTTAGCAAGGGAAGGCTGTGCATGCTCCAGGAGCTCCAGGAGCCTCCAGAGTGAGAGTGAAGATAGCGCCCGGCCAAGGCTGCCTGTGCTCTGAGCTCTTGTACACACCTGCAACAGCGATATGGTCACTGCCACCCCCATAATGATGTCCATGAAATAGGCGCAGGTGGTTGCAAACGAGCCACTGCAATTTATGCCTCTCTCGGTAAACCCAGACTACTGTCCAGTCCCAACCAGGCAGCCTTGGTTTTAAGTAGTCCTACTCACCTAGAACCCCAAGATCATTCCTGATGCTCTCTTTCTAAAAAGATATGGATAAAGTAAGTGTTTTCCTTTGCATTTAGAGCCCATGTTACTCCACCACATCTACCTGATCGTGAGAATTCACATAGATGACAAGTTCTTAGTGAGTGCCTTCCTTTTGTCCAAGACTGTTTTAGTTACTGGAGATAGAAAATGATGCAGGGAAGTTGGGGAACAGAGTCTTTGCTTCCTTGAGGCTTAAATTCAATTGGAGCAAAATGGATGGTAAAATACAATGTAAATATAATAAAAAAGTCAGAGAACATGCATCTTAATATGCTATATTTATAAATAATGTGAAATCTACCAAGAAAGGCAGGTTTCATAAAGGCCTTACTGGGGCCAGGCGTAGAGGTCTAAGCCTCTGCCTGTGGCCCTGGCATCCCATTTGGGTGCTGGTTTGAGTTTCAGCTGCTCCACTTCTGATTGAGCTCTCTGCTATGGTCTGGGAAAGCAGTGGAAGATGGCTAGAGTACTTGGGCCCCTGCACTTACATGGGAGACCCAGAAGGAGCTCCTGGCTCCTGGCTTCCAATCGCCTCAGCTCTGGCTATTGCTGCCATTTGGGGAGTGAACCAGTGGATGGAAGACCATTTTCTGTTTCTCCCTCGCTCTATCTGTAACTCTACCTCTCAGATAACTAAATAAACCTTTAAAAAGAGAGGTGTGGGGGAGCTGATTGGTGGATGGAGAACCCCAGAAGGCAGCTCTGAATGACCCTGGCACTGAGACTCGAACGACCACAGGCCAGCCACCCCAGGTGTGGAGAAAGTGTTTGCAGGGGAGATGAGCAAGTGATAGGAAGAACTGCCAGACTCCACAAATACGAGTGCAGGGTGATGCGAGACTAGCAAGTGCCCAGGCAAGCATGACACCCCCTGTGTTTTCAAGCACTCTTCTGATGATCTAGGAGTCCCTGGAAAGTGGTGTCCCCTGAGAGCTGGAAGAAGAACTCCTGTCTCCCAGCCAAGTGCACCATTTCTCTTCCTTCTGAGGAGCTCCTCTTACCGCAGCTGGGACTGGGGCTCTTTTGTCCTCAGTGCCTGTCCAAGACGCAGCTGAATCTTGTCATGGTTCCTGCTGAACAGCAAGGGAAGTGCCACTTGATGAAGACCACTATAGCATGGGCTCTTCCAGACCATGGTGCCAAGAGTTAGAAACTCAATCAAGATCTTGCATGGGTTGGAGAAGGGGTTGGGGGTGGCAGCAGAGGCTCAGCCACATAAGCCATAGCCTGCTGCCTCCCAGGGTACACATTAGCAGAAAGCTGGAATCAGAAGCAGAGAGAGGACTTAAACCCAGGCACTCCTATTTGAAATTCAAGAGTCCAAACAGCATCTTAATCATTGAGCCATATGCCCACCCCAGTAAATTAGTCCTAATAGCTGGTGCTCCAGTTAATATCTGTGTTAATAATATTACCCCAGGGTTTCTTACACAAAATAAGTGGGAGAAGAAGCCATAACAATACTCATTAAACTTATTGATGATTGTTAAATAATTATTTTTCATTTCATTTCCAGCAGCTTCAGGATAAAATGCAGAATTCCTTGAATGAATGAAGTTTCTGACTCCTTAAAAAACACTCCTACACATCTATGTGGCCTTATTTCTTGGACTTTTGTGTTGAGAAATGTTATTATAGGGATATATTGGTTTGCCTGAGCTGTCATGCTAAGTGCTTGCTTTAATCAACTCTATTATTTCACAGCTCTAGAGGCAGAAAGTTGTAGATCAAGGTGTTAGCAGTTCTGGTTCCTGCTGAGAGCAGGAGGGGAAGGATCTGTCTCAGTCTTTCTTCTTAGCTTGTAAATGCCATTGCCAGGTTCTCATGACCTTCTCTTTTTTAAAAAAAAAATTTAAAGATTTTATTTATTTCTTTGAGAGAGGAAGTGACTGTTTTTAAAAGATTTATTTATTTACTTAAAAGGCAGAGTTACCCGTAAAGAGAAGGAGAGGCAGAGAGAGAGAGCGAGGTCTTCCATCTGCTGGTTCATTCCTCAGATGGTCACCACTGCTGGAGTTGCACTGATCCAAAGCCAGGAGTCAGGAGCTTCTTCCAGGTCTCCCACACAGTGGGACCTGGGCCATCTTCCACTGCTTTTCCAGGCCATAGCAGAGAGCTGGATCAGAAATGGAGCAGCCGGGACTTGAACCAGTGCCGATATGGGATGCTGGCACGTCAGGTGGTGGCTCTACCCTCTACGCCACAGTGCTGGCCCTATGACCTTATGACCTTCTCTTTTTACCTCTATTTCTGTTTCCAAATTTCCTTTTTTTTTCTTTTAATAGCACAATGGTCATATTGAGTTAGGTAGGGCCCACCATGACATTATTTTAACTGACATAAGCACTTCTACAACAATAGGAGTCAGAAATTGCACATATGAATTAGGGGAGACACAACTCTATCTGCAACAAGGGGCCTTGCTTTATTTTCAGGACCAGAATACACTTGGTTCTCCTTTACCCTCTTGCTCTCTCTGTTCTCCCAAAATCTCTTTCAGCTGAAATCTCTGTAACCCTTTAAGTCTAACTCAATTTCCACCTCCTTTGCACAGCTTTTCCCTGATTTCTCCAGTTGAAATTGACTTAATTGTTAAATAATCATAATTTAAATATAACTTTATTTATTTCAGTAGTTATTTGAATATTTTCTAAATCATTTGTCTTAGCAATATTTATTCAATCATTAAATATTTTAAATGGATGAGGGGATTTTTGAAGGTATTTCTTCCTATGTAGGATGTAAGCAATAAGAAGAAGAGACCATGCTTAGACTTATTTTATTGTGTATGTTTTATGTAACACAGATCTTTTTATGCAGTGTGTAGGAACAGAGAAAATCTCAAGTGGAAGTAGCAGGTTAAGAAGTCCCCATTTGGGCCAGCGCTATAGTGTATCCCATATGGGCACCGATTTGAGTACTGACTGCTCCACTTCTGATCCAGCTCTCTGTTATGGCCTGGGAAGTCAGTAGAAGATGGCCCAAGACCTTGGGCTCTTGCACCCATGTGGGAGACCTGGAAGAAGCCGCTGGTCATTTGGGGAGTGGGCCAGCAGATGGAAGACCTCTCTCTCTCTCTCTCTCTCTCTCTCTCTCTCTCTCTCTCTTTGCCTCTGCCTCTGCCTCTCTGTAACTCTGCCTTTCAAATAAATACATAAATAAATCTTCAAACAAAAAAAAAAATAAGAAGCTCCCATCCAGGACTCAGAGCATGTCCCATCTCTAGTGGACACATGGTACACTGACAGCTACCCTTCGCCTCATTGACTTTGGAAACTGTTTCCAACAGCAAATGGAGATCAGTTTCATCTAAAGATGAACACATGAATGAGTCTGATGAATAAAATTGGAACATTGATTTGCTAATTCACAGTAAGAAATGAATTGCCATAAAGAGTGAAGGGCAGTGTCTCCCCATTAGGCCTATGTGGGAAGCCCAATATAATCAGAAGTTTACTGGGGAAGGCCAGACTCAGATCAAGGGAAATCAATACGTGATTTGAATATTCAACATCAAAGGAAGAGAGTCTGATGCATCCGTCTCTGTAGTCATGATAATATTGCCAATGGAAAAACATTCTATTGGTTTTGGGGTATTCCTTCTTTTTGTGTAATGTAGTTATCCTAGCTTTTGAAATTTTCTGGGATTATGCCTTCCTTGTAATAACTGAATAAAATACTTCATGGCTTCCATGTGGTGTCACAAAGCTGATCTTGGGGTTGAGAATTTTTAATGGAAGACCAGCAATAGGAATCAGTGATGCACTGGTTATGGCAGTAAAAGAGAGAAGAGCTCAAATGTAACCCTTAAACTTGAAATTGCATGTGTGAAAAGATGGAAGTCTCTTAAGTAGATATAGGAACTGCAGGATTTGGAAGCTGCAGTCATGAATTCTGTCTTGGTTATGTTGAATCTAAGGTGCCTTTGAGATACCCAGGTTGAGCTTTTGGCTGGATAGACTATCTAGAGCTCAGAAGTGAGATCTGGGCTATAATTGTCTAATCACCTGTTTCAAGATACAGTTAATGGATGATGAGATTGTCTAGGAAGAGAATACAAAGTGAGGAGTAGATAGGGATCTGAATATGAGCTAAAAGGACCAGCAATGTATAGGCAAATTGTTCACAGGGAAACATCTTTAAAATATCAGAAAAGTAAAAGATCAATATTTAGACAGGGATGTGTGATAAATAAAGGTTTTAATTGATCATTTATGTGATTTAGTTGGGAGAGTTTAAGTGAAAACAGCAATAACAGAGTTGATATATGTGGATGATTATGCTAGAGAGAGAGGATAATCGAGTAGTTAAGGTTTCTGATGCTCAAAATATTAGTTCAGGGATTACTTGTGGATAGGAGGGGATACACTGCAAAAAATAGAACATGGAAAAAGTGGATGGTTGCAGACACAGGTAGAGTGTCAGATTTAGAAGTTGATGGATGTTTGCAATACTGGCTTCAACCTTTTCTGCTGGGTAGAAGGTTAAGTCTTTGCTTGGTGAGGGGGCAGTTGGTTGGAATTGGAGATTGGAAGTCAGTGAAGAAATTTTGAAGTGGTCGTTGGAATTGGTGAAGAGATGGATTTTGCACTGTGATGACCCATTTTAGCAGGTGGTTTTTAAGTTATAGGTAAGGAGATAATCAAGAATCAGAGATACAGCCAGAGGAAATATGTCACCACAGCCTCATCTCTAGAGTTGCCTCTAAATCTCCTGTGGCCAACAACCTGAAATTGCCATTGTAGCAGCTACCCAAAACTGTTGCTAGCTGAAAATACCCAACATGGCTAATGACTGCATCCCTGTAATCATCTAAGGCCTATTATTATAATTCATTATAATAAAATTACCATGGCTGACATTCCAACTCCCATCACGCACCTCATGCTATTACATTTCTAAACTTCTTTTAAAAAGCGGGGAAATATGCAGTCACCAAATTCCTGGAAAATTCCACCCAAAGCACTACCCCCTCTGCCTCAAGATGACATGAAAAGATGACCCTGAACTTCATGGGTTGCAGCTCACTCTGAGAATGTCCACAGTCCTTCTTGAAGGTGTACTTTCACTTTGCCAATAAACCTTATTCTTCTACTAACATTCATCTACTTCTTGTCCTCAAAATCTTTCATATGTTGGAGACAAGAACCTGGACCAAGAGCCCCCCCCCCATATCAAACCAACAGTGATACCCTAGTTTATCTTGTGTTATTTCAGATTTAGAACTGAAGAGCAATTTATTTTCTTATTATCTCAATATAACTCATTAAACTAACTTCTGGACCATAAAGTCACAGTAAAATCCACAGGCACGCTTTCCCAATCAAAAGACATGCCTTTTCCCAGAGATGAACTGTGTGTTCTTCCTCAATGATTTTTCTCCCTGATACCTAGTATATGGTATCTTTTTCAACACCAATTTTCTGATATTTAGACACTAACTGTTATGAATTAGATGTTTTTGTCCCTCTCACCACTTAACCTTCACTATAGCTATATTTGGAGTAAGGAAATAATTAAGGATAAATGAGTTCATAAACGTGGGGCTCCAATCAAAAATGATTAATATCTTCATAAATAAAAGCACCAGAGAGCTTTCTCTCTGTCTCCATCTTTGAGTCTCCATCTCCGTATTTGCCTTCATATCTTCCTCTCTCTCTCTCTCTCTCTCTCTCTCTCTCTCTCTCCCTCCCTCCCTCCCTTTTCATGCACACCAATGGAAGGCCATGTGAGAAGACAGTGAAAAGATAGTTGTTTGCAAGCCAGGGAAGAGCCTTCACCAAAAACCAATTATGTTGGCCCTGTGATCTTGGATTTCCAGTCCTCTAGAACTGAGAAAATAATTTTTTTGTTTTTTTAAGACACCATGTCTATGATATCTTATTCTGGAAACCCAAGCAGACTAATACACTAATTATCCAGAGTCAGTGTATACCCTACAAGTTAACAGGCTTAGTGCAAGACTGTACTTATTTTATAAGCCAGTTGAAAGTCCCAGCTTCCCACGGCACCCACGCTTATGTCTGACATTGCCATGGGATGCAGAGGCTCCTAAAATACACTTTCAGTTCCATAATGTTGGAGGCATTGCTGTGGAACCCCTGAACAGGGTCTGCTACCTGAAAGCCAGTGACTGAATTGGGATGGTGAGAGGAAGCAGATATTTATTGCAAAGTGCAAAGCAAGGGGCCAGACAGCTGTTGCTTAATTCCTAGGCTCCCTGAGGGGTTAGAAGTGAATGTTCTTATAGATCAAAATTGGGGCTGAGAAGTGCATGATCAGTTTGTGTCCTAGTTCCCGATTTGTCAGTAATGTTCATGACCTTCTTTTGATTAGCCAGTGATCCTGTGCTCTTTAAGGGATTTATGATGGCCACATGGACTCCAATTGGTCTGGAGGTTATGTGAAATTGGCAGCTACATTTTGCCTGAACCTGGAATCTCAGCTTAGGAAAATACTGGCCATCAAGGTTCCTATTGGAAAAGCTTTAAATGGGTCCGGTGATTAGAACCTTTAAGACCAATTGAACTGGTGCCATGGCTCAATAGGCTAATCCTCCGCCTTGTGGCGCTAGCACACTGGGTTCTAGTCCTGGTCAGGGCACTGGATTCTGTCCCGGTTGCCCCTCTTCCAAGCCAGCTCTCTGCTATGGCCCAGGAATGCAGTGGAGGACAGGACGGCCCAAGTGCTTGGGCCCTGCACCCGCATGGGAGACCAGGAGAAGCACCTGCCTCCTGCCTTCAGATCAGCGTGATGCACCAGCCGCAGCGCACTGGCCGCGGCGGCCATTGGAGGGTGAACCAACGGCAAAAGGAAGATCTGTCTTTCTCTTTCACTGTCCACTCTGCCTGTCAAAAAAAAGAAAAAGAAAAAGAAAACAAAAAGACCAGTTGAATTACTCCCTTAGATCAATGAGTTTGTTTTGAAAAAAGACAGGCAAGGGCACCTTAAGTTAAAGGGAACAGAAAAGAGGTTGGGTTTGCTTTTGGATTTTAGGAGTTCCATTTCAGACTCCCCATTTCTTGTTGTTCCTCAATCCTGAGAGAACAGGGATGACAACCACTCTGATCCTTCATGCTGTTTATGGGGCAAAATGGAGTTGTTTTCAGGATCAGAGTATAGGAAATTGTCAAGAAACATTCTAGTGCAGGGTTTCCAGCAGTGGAGAGTCTCTGTATTACAACAGTGTTTGGCCCAGCCCTTTTCTTGCACAGCTTTATCTTGTAGATGTATTGGCATCCCACAGCAGTGATAAAGGCAAAAACATTCTAGCATTCCTATACCTATAATGAAAGCCAAAGAAATTAGTAATTTTTCCAACAGAAAACTTTCAGTCCCAAGCCAGGACTAGAACTGTTGGTTAAGACTTAATTATAGAAAAAAATGGAAAAATCTTCCATGTTCATGGATTGGAAGAACTAATATCATCAAAATGCCCATACTACCAAAAGCAATTTATGGATTCAATGTGATTCTAATGAAAATACCAAGGACATTCTTCTCAGATCTCAAAAAAAAAAAGATGCTAAAATTCATATAGAAATACAAAAGACCCCAAATAGCTAAAGCAATCTTAAACAACAAGAACAAAAACAGAGGCATCACAACACCAGGTTTCAAGACACACTACAGGGCACTTGGATTCAAAGCAGCCTGGAACTGGCACTGTGGCTCTCACACAAGAACCAAAAACAAACAAAAAACAAACAATAAATGTTGGTGAGTATGTGGGGGGAAAAATTCCCTAATCCACTGTTAGTGGAAATGCAAACTAATACAGCCATTGTGGAAGACAGTATGGAAATAACTTAGAAAGCTGAAAATATATCTACCATATGACCCAGACATCCCACTCCTGGGAATTTACCCAAACACAATAAAATCACCATCTGAAAGAGTTATTTGCACCCCCATGTTTATTGCAGATCAATTCACAATACCCAAGATATGGAATCAACCCAGATGCTCATCAACTGATAAACGGATAAAGAAAATGTGGTATATGTACACTGGAATACTACTCAGCTGTAAAAAAGAATGAAATCTTATTTTTCACAACAAAATGGATACAATTAGAAACCATTAAACTTAGTGAAATTAGTCTCAAAAAGAAAAATACCATGTTTTCCCTAATCTGTGATAACTAATAAAGTACAAAAAAATCTAATGTATATTAGCAAAATTGACATTTTGAAAATTTATTATTATTTAAAACCCTGTGTCTACTGTTGTGAAACAGTGTTGTTTCTTTTTCTTACTTTTGTTGAATCCTTTACTTAGTGAAGGATTAATCAGGGTTAATCTTATGATTATAAAATAAACTGAAAGTATGTCACTGTAATCATTTTTTAAAAGAACTTAACACTGTCATTTTAGGACAAGTTGGTGGATGTGAGGGCAATTTGGCTGCAACATCTGTCATTCCATTTATCACCAGGGTTGATTCAGTTGATCTGGCTGGCTAGGTGGGTGTCCCATTCTTCTCTCACCACTCCTTGTGCATCCCTCCCAAAGCTGCGTACTCGGTTGAAGAGGACAACCTTCCCTGCAAGAGGAGGACCAGTCTTTGGTCAAGGGTATGTGAGCAGCTGCATTCTCCTGCTAGAACCTCCAAACAAGCTCTCAAGGACAGGCTGGATATCATTTCTCAGTGCCTTTTTCTTAAAGGTTTATTTCATTTGAAATGCAGAGAGAGAGAGAGAGAGAGAGAGATCTTCCAAATGGCTGCAAGGCCAGGACTACACCACATGGAAGCCAGGAGCCAGAAGCTTCTTTCAGGTCTCCCATGTGGGTGCAGGAGCCAAAGGATATGGGCCATCTTCTGCTGCTTTCCCAGGCCATTAGCAGGGAGCTGATTGGCAGTGGAGCAGCCAAATACTTACCTGGTAGAAGAGATACCATGATCACAAAAGTGGAGCAGCCTGGACCATATGAGATGCCAGCATTGCAGCCATCTTAACCAGACTCTGTACCACCCTCTGTACCAGAGAGCTTGTCCCAATTCTCAGTGTCTGAATGAGCAAAATCACACCTCCAGTCCTGTCTCTAGAACCAAGACAGTGAGTCATCATACCAGTGGAAGACAGATCTGGTCTATGTTTGAAGCACATTTGGGAAACTGGCAGACTTTTTATATTTTCCTATCTTCCTTGAACTCAAGGAAGACCCAAAGTACAACTTTGGCTCTATCCCAGTGGAATCCAAGGCCACTAACATTTCTTCCTTATTTGGTATCAGTGTGAATGTTTACCCTTTTCCAACCGCTAAGACATTGGGCATGGGTGAATACTTTGAACCCAGGCTTCAGGGCTAAGATACCTGGTGGCAGTGCAGTTGTTTCTAAAGTTTCCTAGGAAGTAACCACTGTATACTTAACCCTTGATGCTTCTGGTCCATGAAGCTGTTTCCATCCATGAATATTTCAAGTCTGGTAATCTCAACTTCAATCAGATTCAGCCTTTAGGAAACAGCTGTTCAATAACTTATAATCAGTCATGTATAGATTCCCTAGTGGGGTCTGGGGACAAGGTTGCTAGATTAAAAGATGGTACAATTTTAGATTAACAGTTCAGTTATTAAATAATGTGGCTTAGTATTTCCAGGTACTAAGTTAACTAGTAATCTCCCTTTTGTTTCAAAAGTGGCAGTACAGAGTGACCTGCCCAAAAATGAACTATTCCATCTCCAGCGGGACATGACCAGATGCACTAGCCAGCCATGGGTGATATTGTCTAGATCTTATACCATCATTTAATTTTTTCCCAATTTTGGGTCAATATTCCTAGTCTTGATCCTTATCTCTCAGTTAAAAAGATATTGATGAGCTTTCTCAGAACCTCACTGTGGGTGCTGTATATAGACTCTAGCATTAGATGGGAAAAAACCACATATCATATCTAGTTAGCATCTCTCTTTTGGGATGAGGGCCCTCCCTAGAGAGTATAGTTCTAGCAGTCTTTTGTGACAATTACTATCAAGAAATCACACATAAGAACCCTTTCTTTATAACCTCTTGGCTTTAAATTATTTGGTTTAGGGTTGACACTAGAGACTCCATCTTGATTTTTATGCCGTCCTGATGCAATGAACATCCATTTCCAAATTCACAGCTGATCAGTCATGTTCCTTTTGTCCCTTGTTGCCAGGTTGGATTTCACTTGGTTGTTCATCCAGTCCCATGTTGGGAGGGAAATACCTGATGACAAGGAGTCAGTGTCAAAAACCTTTTAAGCCACATTTTAGCAACAAAGAGTTTTTGGAAAGGATCTTTCCTATGCTAACTTCACAGAAGTTTAATGTCAAACTGAGCTTTATCTGTTCTGTAAGCATGGGTCATCATCTGAAAGATCCAGGCCAGCATTATCTTGCCGGGAATTGTACTTCTGATGGGAAATAAGCACAAAGTTCAAGTAGAAATATATATATGAACAAAAATATAACAAATTAAGTTTTTACCTTAAAAATAATGAATAGCAGAAATATTTTAATTGACTATTCATGTAAGTACAGTATGGAAGATTGAATAACCATGTAGTAATCAGACCTAGAAAACTGTCAATGTTAGTAAACCTAAAGACAATGAACAAGGTTACAATCTAAAATCAGGTGTGCTATGGTCTGTTTTGCTTTTCTATTTGCATTAGGTACACATAATAATCTCATATTAACAAGCTCTCAAAGTTAAAAGGTCAATCCAAGAAAGACTTAGATTTTTGTAACTATAGTACCTAATCTTTTGAAATTTTAGGGCCTACTAAGACGTGACATCTCCATTCACTTACTACAAGGCTAGGAGACACTGAAGACAGGTATTCTGTGTATGATTTTAGATGTGGCAATGTTTGCATCTCTACCTGTTATGACAAGAATGGATTCTAGCTGAACTCAGGCAGACAATCACACTGCCATAAAGAAACAAAAAATCTTCAGAAAATACATTTGCGTTTTAGAAGAATTAACTAAGGGGAAAGGCAAACACTTTTATTCATGCGCAAAACTATTCTAAAGCATTGAAAATGATGGAAATCACAGGAAAAGTTTTTCTGAATCTAGAAAACATTCAAATACAGAACCAACAATATTTTAAGCAAAAGACAGAAATCTGCAGATTCCATGAATCAGTCAATCTCACATAGGTAATTTTGGTTTCATCACCATTAAAAGTTTTATGGATTTCATAGTTCTTGTTTCTTTAGATTTCGGGAACTTCTCATCTAGACCATTGATCTTAAAGCTGTCAGAAACCTGTGTTCAAGAATATTTAATAGCATCTTACCCATAAATCTGAATGCTTATGTTTTTAGAGAAGAATAAAAAGCTGTGGATGACAAAAGATTTTAAATAACCATGATGAAAAGTTTTAAAATCATTAATTGACAAGAAAAGCCATTTGTGTTCATTCCATATGGCATTATGGCATTTTAGAAAGCATCTGTAGGGTTTTGTAAAACTTCTGTCCATTTTAGGCCTCTGGACCTCCTTTTATTGACAAGATAACCATCATGACTGATAACACTACACAGCCATCAGATTTACTACCTTTTATATAATTTCTAGGAGATTCATATCAATAACATCTTTATTAACATAACTAAAAGTTTGACATCATTTCACATCTTTTTTAAAAGAATTATTTTATTTATTTGAAAAGAAGAGTTACAGAAAGAGAGAGAGATCGACCAATCTTCCACCCACTGGTTCACTCCCCAAATGGCCAGAACAACTAAGGCTGGGCCAGGCCAAAACCAGGAACCAGGAGCTTCATTAGGGTCTCCCACATGGGTGCAAGGATGCAAGACTATGGGCCATCTTCTGTTGCTTTCCCAGGAGCATTAGCAAGGAGCTGGATCGTAAGTGGAGCAGTCAGGACTCTAATCAGCATCCATATGGAATACTGGTGTCATAGATGGTAGCTTAACCCATTATGCTGCAACACCAGGCCCCCCATTTCACATCTTGATACTACTTTCCATACAATCCAAATATCCAAATTGGGTATTAACTCTACAAGATGAGAGAAATAGCTTTTGACATTTCCAAGGACCCAGTTGGGAATCTCAAAGTCAGAGAATTTAGAACCTTGATTAACAGAAAACCCATCACACATGCAAAGAGGCCATAAAATATCTGGTCAAAATAGGATGCCTCAGGGCTGGCACTGTGGTACAGCAGGTTAACGCCCTAACCTGAAGCTCCAGCATCCCATATGGGTGCTGGTTCGAGACCTGGCTGCTCCACTTCCGATGCACTCTCTACTATGGCCTGGGAAAGCAGTAGAAGATGGCCCAAGTCCTTGGGCCCCTACTTCTGTGTGGGAGACCTGGAAGAAGCTCCTGGCTCCTGGCTTCAGATTGGCACAGCTCCGGTCATTGCCGCCAACTGGGGAGTGAACCATAAGATGGAAGACCTCTCTGTCTCTCTGCCTCTCCTCTCTCTGTGTAACTCTGACTTTCAAATAAATAAATAAAAGATAATTAATCAATTCTTTAAAAAAAAATCATGTAGGATCTCTGTCCTTAATGTGCTGTACATTGTGAATTAATACTATAACTAGTACTCCAACAGTATTTTCATTTTGTGTCTCTATGTGAGGGCAAACTGTTGAAATCTTTACGTAATATGTACTAAACTGATCTTCTGTGTATAAAGAGAATTGAAAATGAATCTTGATGTGAACAGAAAGGGAGAGGGAGTGGGAGAGGGGAGGGTAGTGGGAGGGAGGGAAGTTGTGTGGGGGGGGAGCCATTGTAATCCATAAGCTGTACTTTGGAAATTTATATTTTTTAAATAAAAGCTTTATAAAAAAAAAGAAAAAAAAGAACAAAAAAAAAGAAAAATGTTACAGAATTCAAAAAAAAGAAATAAAGAAATAAACAAATGAAAACAATAAATAAATAAATAAATAAATCTTTAAAAAAATAAAACAAATAGGATGCCTCAACAACATGAAGTAATAACTATCCACCTAGGGTGATTCAACCAGTTATAGATCAGATTTATTCACAGTTATAAAGTGATCACTCATATATTTCGAAATAAGTACATATCCGAAAAACACCCTTAACTTTTTTAAAACAGCTATTTCCAAACGATCAGAACTTAACAAAGACAGTAGAGAGAACAACAGGTTATCCTAATAAACACAAAATACATGTTTCTTTGGTCAATCATCAAAAATGAAAACATTGAATAGAAGAAATAGCACATAAAATAATCTCATAACTTAGAACAATTTAATGGAGTCAGAACTAGGCAAGAGAAGAGAGCTTACAGGAGCTGGCTAGAAAAGTGATAGAGTCACCAATTAAACAGAAACTATTAAAAGGAGATGCTGTAATTAATTAAAAACAGATTTGAAAATTAGAGATCACGACTATTTCTAAATATTTACTAACATATGTATGTTTCTCAAAAATCTTGTTCGTTTAACAAAGTATGTGATTCTAATTCCATGTCACTGTCCCTTTGGTATTAATGCTAAATTTTTAGAAAACCCTATAAACAATCAATTTTATCACACACTAATCTTCTGTTTTATTATTTATTTATTTGAAAGGCAGAGTCACAGAGAGAGAGGAAGAGACAGAGAGTAAGAGAGAGAGGAAGATCTTCCATCTGCTAGTTTACTCCCCAATGTCACAAAAGCCGGGGCTAGGCCAGGCAGAAGCCATGAGCTAGGAGACCACAGGTCTCCTATATGGGTGCAGGGACCCAAACATTTGAGCCATACTCCACTGCTTTCCCGGAAGCATTAGCAGGAAGCTGGATTGGAAGTAGAACAGCCAAGACTAGAACTGGTACCCATAAGGGTTGTCAGCATCGCAGGTGGTGGCTTAACCTGCTGTGCCAAAATGCTGGCCCTACAAATCTTCTTAAAAGATTTATTCCTCTCACCTTCTGTGACTTCTTCACACCTTCTGCAACTTACTTCAACCTTTAAGTATTTTGTCCTATCTTTTCCTTTCTAGTCTAGAGCCATTCTCCTATAGGACATTTTTTTTTTACAAGCCATATTCTTCCTTTATCCAAAAATTCCTTGCTTCATAGCCTTTCTAACCAAAAACACACTTTCATGCTTGCAACCTTTGTCCCCCATCTGCTGATTTCCTTAATTTGCATTTTGAAATAATCCTATAAAACTCTTCAAATTAAGATTTTTTTCTAAACAAAAGAACATATGAAATTTTACTCTTTGTTACTTTCAAGCAGTCTTTTTTTTTTAAGATTTACTTATTTATTTTAAAGTCAGAGTTACACACAGAGAGAAGGAGAGGCAGAGAGAGAGAGAGAGAGAGAGAGAGAGATCTTGCACCCGCTGGTTCACTCCCCAGTTGGCTGCAATGGCCAGAGCTGTGCCGATCCAAAGCCAGGAGCCAGGAGCCTCCTCTGGGTCTCCCACATGGGTTCAGGGGCCCAAGGACTTGAACCTGCTTTCCCAGGCCTCAGCAGAGAGCTGGATAGGAACCAGTGCCTATATGGGATGCTGGTGCTGCAGGCAGCGGCCTTACCCACTATACCACAGCGCCAGCCTCTCAAGCAGTCTTGAATTATTTGTTGTATCTGGAAAATTTGCCTCTGACATATTTATTAACAAACCCAAATAGTCTTTTTTTTTCATAAAATTCAAGATGCTGAGAGTACTTAAGTTTACATTTAGAAATACTTATCTCATTTACATTTACCCAATTTATACTTAGCAACTAAACCCAGATGACTTATGAAACAGACATTAGACAAACATAGCTATAATTTTAAATCAATTTCCCTCAAAGAAAACATTAAAGGCTAGTTCAATGTAGCTAGCACAGAACACAATGAATACTATACCTCACCAAATTATTTGTCTTAGTTCAAAACCATATTTTAACAATTTCAAATAATTAGCAAGGATAGGTACAACACTTTCTGACCAGCAAACACAGGCACAAATATATGTTAAAATTTTTGAAAATATCTTCATCCTTTTCTTTTTTAACAACTTTAAAGCAGCCATCTATCAAAAAAGGTTTACTTAAGTTATGTGAATCAGCAGGCATTTGGATTAACATAATTTTCCTGAGCTACTCTGTATTGGCTCACTTTGGTATAACAGCATAAAAGCTTGCATATATGAAATTTATTCCCTTTTTCTTTTCTTTTCATAAAACAACTCTAGCTGGAAAACAGTGATATAAACAAGAAAGCTATTAAGAGGCCATTTCTATTCAATCTCAGGGAGTTTTGAAGCCAAGCAGTGCTGCTGTAAAACACCATCTTTTTCTTTCATAGATTTAAACCAAAATTTCTTAATTTTGCAAAAAACACCCTAGAGGCCTGTAACAATAGAGCTCCAATCACCCATTGCTATTTCTGCACAAGACCTGTTGAATCAAGTTAAAAGTTTGGCAAGCTACAAAGCAATTTCTCAAGGTAATGATCTCTCTAGCTCCAAAAGGGAGAGGTCTTTTAGTTCAATATCCAATCATAGTTGAACCAAATTCTCAAGGCAGTGCTCCAAAAAGGGAGAGATCCTTTAAACCCAATGTTCAGTCACATCTGAATCAAATTAGTATGAGAGATATTACCTTGGAACATAAGAGATACGTTGGTATCATGCACTGGATTGCTACTCACCTAAGATGTCTCTCTAGATCTTAAGTGGAACTTAAGTTTAATTCCTTCCACCAAACAAGTGCCTTGGGCCAACATGCTTGGTCATCAGTCAGCAACTTGAGTTGTCTCTGAAACAAACAAGTGTTTAGGCAGCTGCAGGGTAACTGTGGGCAAGGGGCTGGTGTTCCACAGGCAAGAAACCCACTCTAGGTTATAATCCCTTCAGGGTTGCCAACTGTTGTTGAACAACACCCCAAACTATTTGGAGGCCTTGCTGTAGAACCCCCAAACTGGGTCTACTTGCCATACACACAGAAAGCTGATCATTGACAGTAGGGTGGTAGGAGAAAGTAGGTATTTGTTGCAAAGCACAGAGAAAGAAGCTGGGTAGTAATTGCTTAAATCCTGGGCTCCTTGAAGAGTTAGGAGCAAAGAATCTTATAGATTGAAATTGGTGCTGAGAGGCACATGATCAGCTTGTGATCAGCTCCCAGTTTGTCAGTGATACTCTTGACCTACTTTTGATTGGTCAGTGATTCTGTGCTCTATAGGGAATTTATGATGGCCAGGTGGGCTCTAGTTGGTCTTGGGGTTACATGAAGGTGGCAGTTACATTCTGCCCATACCTGGAATTTCCCTACACAAGCCACTCCAGGACAACACTGGCCACCAAGGTTCTTATCTATTGTAGAAACGAATGACTCCTTGAGGCCCATGATTAGAACCTTCTAAGACCAGCTGTATCACTCTCTCAACCCCATGTATTCCTTTTGATAAAGGACAAGCAAGGACACTTTGGGCTAAGGGAAATGGACTAAAGGTTGGATTCTGCTTTTACATTATAGGGGTTTAGTTTCCATAATTCACTAGAACAACTCCAGGAACTCAGGGAAACACTGACATTTACTGATTTATTAGGAAGGAAACCATTCAGGAAGAGCCAAGAGCAAGAAATCCATCGGGCAAAATGGGTCAGTGGGTGAGTGGGTGGGTACAGAATTTTCATGCCCTCTCCAGGCACTCATCCTGCCCAGCACTTCCACGTGTCTACCAAGCCATAATCTCTCTGTACTCCATCTTTTAGGGGTTTTTATGGAGATTTCATTACTTAAAAGTGGTTGAGTCAATCATTGGCCATTGATGATTAATTCAGTCTCTTATGCTTCTCCCTTCCCTGCTAGAAGATGGGGATGAAAGCTCCAAGTCTCTAATCTTACCTTGGTGTTTCTGGTGACCATTCTCCACTCTAAAGCTATCTAGGAACCCACCAGGAGGCACCTTATCAGCATAAGCTCAGATATGGTTGAAATGTGTTTGCTGTGAATACGAAAAGATATTTCCAAGTGGTTTAGGAGCTCAGTGTCAGCAACCAGAGGAAAAGACCAATTATACATTTTCCATTATACCACAAAGTTATGGAGACCTTGGCTGCAGACAGCTTTGGAAGTAACAACACTGACTTCTTGTTGCTGTCTTCATTGATGGTAAGCACTCTCTTGTTGACCAATGCATACATTGTCCATGTTATTTCATTTAAGTCAGTTGCAGTCAAGCCATAATAGCATAACACTCATCATCTCCCCTGAAGATGACCTTGTGCATCACTTGTCCAACCCATTATATTTATTATTTTGCACTTTAACTTTCAGGAGATATCCAAAATTCTTTTATAGCCAAGTTATTCAAGAATACCTCACAGTAGCCTTCATATAAGTAATAAATATTATAATGAGTAAATGAGTCCCACAGAACTAAATAAAAAGATTAAATGGCTGATCTTTACTTGTATTTATTTACTCTAAAATTGTTACATGTTTGAAAGTCAGAGATACAGAAAGAGAGACAGAACCGGGCTAGGCCAAAGCCAAGAGCTAGGAACTCAATCTGGGTCACAAAAGTGAGTGGCAGAGACCCAACTACTTGAGCCATCACCTGCTGCTTCCTAAAGTGTGCATCAGTAGGAAGCTGGAATCGAGAGGAGAGCTGGAGCTGGAACTCAAGCACTCAAGTGGCATCTTAGCCACTGTGTTAAACATTTGCATTTATTACTTTCAAAAGTATTTTTGCAAGGGCTGATGTTGTGTTGCTGTTTATGACTCAGCTTCCTATATTGTCCCTGGAAAAGCGGTAAAAAAAAAAAAAAAAAGAAGATGGGTCAAGTACTAAGGCCCTTATGACCTTTGTGGGAGACCTGGATAGAATTCCTGCCTCTTGGGGCCGGCACCGTGGCTCACTTGGCTAATCCTCCGCCTGCAGTGTCAGCATCCCATAAGGGCGCCGGGTTCTAGTCCAGGCTGCTCTTCTTCTAGTCCAGCTCTTTGCTGTGGCCCGGGAAGGCAGTGGAGGATGGCCCAAGTGCTTGGGTGCCTGCACCCGTGTGGGAGACCAGGTAGCTCTGACCGTGGCAGCCAGGAGGAAGCACCTGGCTCCTAGCTTCGGATGGGCGTAGCTCCGGCTGTGGCGGCCATTTGGGGGGTGAACCAATGGAAAGAAGACCTTTCTCTCTGCCTCTCTCTTTCTCACTGCCTAACTCTGTCAAATAAATTTAAAAAAATAAAGAATTCCTGCCTCTTGGCTTCAGCAGAGTCCAGACCTGGCTGCTGCAGGCATCTGGGGAGTGAATCAGCAGATAGAAGATTTTTGTTTTTCTCTGTCACTCTGCCTTTAAATAAAAAAATCTTAATATATATGCATATAAAGATGTTTTCTATTATGGTAGTTTAATATGTAGAAAAAATTCATGCATTTGTTATGTGCACATGCATCTCTGTGGCCATCCATCACCTGTGGTTTTGTCCTCTGTACTCTAGAAGAAACTAGCACATCAGAGTAAAAGAAGCCACACAAGGACTCACTCTTAATCGTGAAATTCTTTAAATGGTGAAAGTGTTTGAAATTGTTAAGTGTCTTTGGATTTCCTGCCTGTTGCATTTAGAATGGATGTCAAGAGTCCTAGATCCCCATGGGTATGTTAAGTATGAGGCATTGAGCTTATAATTCCTATTTGAGTTTATAGATAATGGCACACATACAAAAAATGCACAGTGATTCTCTCAATGTCTCAACGTGCTTTAAGGTTTAGAAAGGAACATGGTTGTTTCTTTTTCTTTGGAGACAGGTAGTGAAGTACTAAGGTATTCTAAGGTTGTTATTGATCATTTATCTCTGAGTGAACCCTATTATAAATGGTTTAATAGTAGCTCTGCTTCGTTAAATACTATAAATAGGCTTTTGAAAAGCTCTAGGGATCCTAGTTTTATTAGAAATCGAATGACAATATTTTATAGATGAGGAAACTGAGCCCATCGAGAGTAACCTACACTGGAGTCTATGCTGCTCCAAATGTGCAACTCCACCCTCCTTTCTGAACTGTCAAAAGCCTTTAAAGGAATAAAGCAGTGCAAAGTGGGCAAAAAAATGTCAGATTTCCGGACTTCTAACTCTTACTTTACTAGAAAGCTGCTCATAATTCCTTTCAATAGATGATATGTGGTTTTCAACGAAGCTGAGCTGGTTCACAAAGCTCAAAGTTTCCAGCTTTGATATTTTGATTGTAAGCATTTGCTGTCAGAAACCATTGTGACACCATGGCAATCAGGAAGTCTTGAAGCATGGCAGAGAGCATGGAGTGTGGAATCCAGCAGGGCACCCCTTAGGGTCCTGACTCCAGAGCCAGGTGACAATGGATAAACCACTTTACCACCATGAGACTTCAGTTACATCTCTGCCATGTGAGCAGTAACTGAAGTTATAATCTTGTATAAGGACTATGTTTTGCACAGTACTAGATGCTTAATTCTTATCGTTAGAAACTCTTCATGCTGTTTCTCTGTTTTTTTAATTTTCAAACATTTTAATTGGCACACGTATATTGTGTCGTGATCAAATTAACGAAATGGCCATGTGCATCACCACAAACATCATTTTTTTTTTTGTGGTGAGAGTTTTCCAAATTCTCTGCTCTAGCTATTTAAGCTTTGTGCATAGGAAAATAAAATAGAATCTTGGTTATCAGAGACAAACTGAGGATGGGAAGAGGCAGCAAGGTGGGAGGGGGAGAAAGAGCTGTTGGTCAACGGATGCAAAGTTACAATTAGCAGGAATAAATTCTGGCATTCTATTATACCTTAGGGTAACTATAGTAAAAATGTTTCTATTTGTGTATGTGTCTCACTAGATTTGTGAATGTAGGCAAATTATTTTATCTTTCTGAGGTTTTGTGTGCTTTGGCAATGTAGAGAAAATAACATCAACCTGACCAGATTGTTATGAGAATCAAATAATGAAAATATGTATGGTGTCAAGGGACACTATGAGAGGACTTCAAAAATATTTGTGGAAAATGGTATTAGAAGATAACTTTATTTTGGTGCAAAAAATGAAATTCATGCACAGTTTTTTCATAATATGCATTGCTCATTTTTCTATCTCCTTTCACTGCTGCCAATAATATGTCTGGCTAAACTGAATCAGTGACCAGTTTAGATTAAATTTTAGACAGAAGAACTTGGTGTCAGGGATGTTTATATCTTCATTTTAGGTGATAGAACATCGACCTGTACTCTCTGAAAATTGGATCTGCTAATAGATTGAGGTGGGTGGTTTTTGTTTTTGTTTTGTTTTTTAATCTGGAAAGCACCTCTTTCAAGGGGTTTCTATTGAGAGGTTCTCTTTTGTAAAAAAAAAGATTAATTTATTTGAAAAAGTCATAGAGGGGGGAGAGAGAGAGAGACGACAGACAGACAGATTTTTCAACTGCTGGTTCACTCCCCAGGTGGCTGCAACTGTCAGCACTGGGTCAGGCTGTAGTCAGGAGCCTAGAGCACCATGGAGGTCTCCCCTGTGGGTGTGGGCCATTTTCTGCTGTAGCTGGACTGGAAGTGGAAAAGCTGAAGCATGAACCAGTGTCCATATGGGATACTGGTGTCACAGGTTGCAGCTTTATCTGCTACCCCACAGTACTGGACCCTACTGAGAGGTTTCAGGTTTAATCACAGGAACTGAACTCTGGGGAGATTTGATGAAGCTTGCCTGGAAAGCTTGCAGATCCGGTTGAACATAAAATGTTCTTAGCACAGGTTTTCAAGATCTTCTCCCAGAGAGAGGAAGTTGGAACTTATGACTCAGTCCTCATCAGGAGTCAGCTGTTTTTCCTAGTAGGAAAGCTTTGTCTCTTGTCTCTTGGGGTGCAGATGAGGATTTCATTCTTGCTAACCTAACCTCTTGCAAGTGTGTGTTCAGAGTGGAAGCAGCCACTTTTGTTCATCTTTTTGAAGTCCGCCTGCATAAAAGAATGCCTCAGACTCAGAATGACAGGAAAAGCTGGAGTCAGTTCTTGATTTTATGTCCAATTTCAGAGCTTACTTATCAGAAAAATTTGGAAAAAGGAAATAACGCATTCACTCTGATGGCAAAACTGAGATTCCCTGAACCCTGTGATTAGCAAAGGGCTGTGAAGCTTGATTGGATGATCCACGCATGCAATACTTATCACAATGCCCAGCATCATACAAAGAACAGAACACTGTTGTATTTTATCTTGTCTAATTAGGACTTTGAAATCAGTCTGGGTCGGGGCCAGCACAGTGGTGCAGTAGGTTAATCCTTTGCCTGCAGCGCCGGCTCCCACACGGGTGCCGGTACTAGTCCCGGCTGCTCCACTTCCGGTCCAGCTCTCTGCTATGGCCTGGGAAAGCAATACAAGATGGCCCAAGTCCTTGGGCCCCTGAACCCACATGGGAGACCAGGAAAATCTCCTGGCTCCTGGCTTCAGATTGGCACAGCTCCGGCCATTGCAGCCATTTGGGGAGTGAACCAATGGAAGGAAGACCTTTTTCCCTGACTCTCCTCCTCACTGTCTGTAACTCTACCTCTCAAATAAAATAAATAAAATAAAAAAAAATCAGTCTGGGCATTTTTGAGAACTGCTTAACATTGTTCACAAAGGATCTCAAGGTGACTCAATTTTAAATATTAAAATGCTTATCCTTATAGGTTTTATGATTTATTTATATTATACTCCCCTCACAAAAAAAAATGAAACTCTTTTGGTACTTACTCTGCATTATTTTCATGGGACAATAATGTGATCTGCTAGTGTTTATTAGTGTGGACATTGTTATCTAATTGTTTATTACTTAGTCTCGATTTTATTACTTCTTTTTTAAAAAAGATGTTATTTATTTATTTGAAAATCAGGATTACAGAGGGGTTTTGTGGGAGGAGGGGTGGACGGAGAGATCTTCCATCTGTTAGTTCCCTCCCCAAATAGCCACAATGGCTGAAGCTGGACTGGTCTGAAGCCAGGTACCAGGAGCTTCTTCCAGGTCTCCCATGTGGATGCAAGGTCCCAAGCACTTAATTATCTTTTACTGTTTTCCCAAGCATATTAGCCAAGAATTGGATCAGAAGTAGAGCAGCTAGGACTTGAACAGGTGCCCATATGGAATGCCAGCACTGCAGGCCAGGGCTGTACCTGCCATGCCACAGTGCTGGCCCCAATTTTACTACCGTTTTAAAGGCTGTGGATCGCTGGCATTTGTTTATAGAACAATTAAGTTATATTTTAGATGTTATGAGAAATCTTGAATAACTCTTGAGAGTTTAAATAACTCTCTTTTTTAAAAATATGTATTTATTTATTTGAAAGTCAGAGTTACACAGAAAGAGGAGAAGTAGAGAGAGAGAAAGAGAGAGAAAGAGAAAGAGAGAGAGAGGTCTTCCATCCGATGGTTCACTTCCCAATTGACTGCAACAGCTGGAGGTGTGGCAATCCAAAGCCACAGGAACTTCTTCCAGGTCCCCCACACAGGTGCAGGGGCCCAAGGGCTTAGGCCATCCTCTACCGCTCTCCCAGGCCACAGCAGAGAGCTGGATCAGAAGTGGAGCAGCCGGGACTTGACCTGGCACCCACGTGGGATGCCAGCGCTTCAGGCCAGGGCGTTCACCTGCTGCACCACAACACCAGCCCCTAAGTAATTCTTTTATTTAAAAAAAAAAAAAAGTTTATTTATTTGAAAGTCAGTTACCGGGGAGGGGGGTGCGGGGGGAGACAGAGAGAGAGACCTTCTATCCGCTCACTGGTTGACTCTCCAGATGGGTGCAACAACCAAGGCTGAGACAGGTTAAAGCCCAAGTCCTTGGGCTCCTGCACCGCATGGGAGACCCGGAAGAAGCTCCTGGCTCCTGGTTTCGGATCGGCGCAGCTCCAGCCGTTGTGGCCATCTGGGGAGTGAACCAGCAATGGAAGACTTCTCTCTCTGTCTCTACCTCTCTCTGTAACTCTGTCTTTCAAATAAATAAAATAAATCTTAAAAAAAAAATCCAAGAAAGCGAAACTGTAAATGCCTTGCCATGTAGACGCCACTATTTGATGTCAGGTGAGATCTGTGCCATTGCTGCCTACACTGCGTCTGGTCATGTGGTAGCTGTACACACTAGGCAAAATCTGCCTTCTGCAAGAAGGTTCTGTTATGTCTTCCTTGTGCTACTCAAAAACATAAATAGGCATAGAGGATATTAGCCAGTCAAAACACACATTTTTATTTATTAGATCAATTTCTTTATGGTCCCGAAGATATTGTCTGGTACAATATTGGCCCCAAAGAAACACACTGATTTTCCAAAACAGTTCAATTACCATAACTTCATAACATTCTTCTTGAAAGTAGAAGTATATTAAAGCATTGGTAAGAATATTTTGTTGGGTATTGGATGCTGTACTGTCCAGATAAATGCCTGATTAAAACAAAGGGAAAACACATTCCCTTTTCCCTGATTTTGTTTGTGTGTATGTGTGTCTATCACAGGAATTTTTGGGGGGATTGCTTTGCTTTGCTTTTTTTAAGATTTATTTATTCATTTATTTATTTATTTGAAAGTCAGAGCCACAGAGAGAAAGAGAGAGGGAGAGAAAGAGAGATCTTCCATCTGCTGGTTTACTCCCCAGATGGCCTGAAGCCAGGGGCCAGGAAATTCACCCATGGTCACTTAGGCCATGTTCCCCTGCTTTTCCCAGGCCATTAGCAGGGAGCTAGGTCCGCAGTGGAGCAGCCAGGACATGAGCTGGTCTCATTTTGTTTGGTTTAAATATTTTTTTTTTATTTTTATTTTTTTATTTTTATTTTTTTATTTTTATTTTTTTTTTATTTTTTGACAGGCAGAGTGGACAGTGAGAGAGAGAGACAGAGAGAAAGGTCTTCCTTTTGCCGTTGGTTCACCCTCCAATGGCTGCTGCGGACAGTGCGCTGCGGACGGCACACCGTGCTCATCCGATGGCAGGAGCCAGGAGCCAAGGTGCTTTTCCTGGTCTCCCATGGGGCGCAGGGCCCAAGCACCTGGGCCATCCTCCACTGCACTCCTGGGCCACAGCAGAGGGCTGGCCTGGAAGAGGGGCAACCGGGACAGAATCCGGCGCCCTGACCAGGACTAGAACCCGGTGTGCCGGCGCCGCAAGGCGGAGGATTAGCTTGTTGAGCCATGGCGCCGGCCATTAAATATTGAAAATAATATTTATCTTATATTTACTCTATTGTTACATAATTTGGTGAGAAGGCATATGGAAAATGTACCTCAAGGTTAAAAAATGTCAGTACAGGAATGAAAAAAGTCTGGACTAAGTATAAGAATGTCACAGTCTTTGGGAGGATGGAGAAGGTATGTTCATTTCTGGAAAGATAGAGTGGAAATATTTTATCTTTTCCTGTCACTGAGGACAACCAAAACCCTGGGTAGCATGACCAGCAATAGGGAGACTGTGAAAGGTGGAGGGGTGGAAGGCTGACTCCCAGAGATTTAAAGGACTAAGGAACATTATGGCAGTGAATTTCTTGGCTTTTCTTTTTTTTTTTTACCCTTAAACATTTATTTATTTGTTACTTTTAATTTTATTTGAAAGGTAGAGAGAGATCTCCCATCAAATTACTCCCTAAATGCCGACAACAGTGGCAGGGACCCAGTTACTTGAGCTATCACCTGCTGGCTCTCTGGGTGCACATTAGCAGCAAACTGGATGGGAATCAGAAGAGCCAGGACTCAGACCCAGGCACTTCGATATAAGATGCAGGTATCTCAAGTGGTAACTTAACTGCTATGCCAAGCACATCCCCACCCACCAAGACCCATCCATATTCCAGACTATAGAAGGTGGTGCACAAGAGCACACTGTGGGGATGCATTTGGATTATGGTAGTTACAGGATTTACACATATGATAACATGACATAGAACTATATGTGCATGATTTACAGCATGTCTGTCTCCTGGTCTTGATTTTATCTTCCACTTGAGAAATAATTAGTGAGGGAAGCTATGTGAAGGATATGCAGGTCCCCTCTGTGCTGTCTTTGCCATCTTGTGAATCTCCAATTATTTCAAAACAAAAAGTTCTAATCAAACCCAATGTGGCTACATCGTTTTATGGAAATCACCATCCACGTCAACACCCTGGGTTTCTAAAAGTAGGGGTCCTGGCTGGTACCTGTCCTTATTTTACAGATTGACTTGTCCCAGCAGGTGATAATTTGGGTCACTGACTTTCAGGTCTGCCTCCCTTTGGCTTGGGAATGACCAATAAAGTGTTACATGAATGCAGAGTTTGGAAAGCTGCAGATCTGTTTCTTCCTCATTCCAAAATGCAGAATGAAGCAACAATGGATACTTTTAGTCATTCTATAAATAAAACACTTCCTCTTCCTTTTAATGGAGACAGATGGATCGAGTCCTGCTGAGTGGCCATTAAGGGAAGCACTGTCTGGTCTGTGTGTATCTAGCTGCATTGAGGATGATAAATGACTGTGGAGGATAATATCATCTAATGGACAATTTTCTCAAAGCTCTACAGTTCTGTATGCTTAAAAATTACTGAAAAGCCATCTATTGCTCTTAGAGTTAATTGTAATTAAACTGGAATTCATTTACTTTTTCTTTTAGGATTAGTATAACCAAAGCAAGTTTATTTTTCTATATTTTAAGATTTTTTTTAAAAAAAAAAGAAAGAATAGTCTTTATTTATGTATCTGGAAAGGGCACACAGTGATGGGAGAAAAAGAGAGAGAGAGAGAGAGAGACCTTTCATCTTCTAATTTACTACCAAAATACCTGCAATAGCCAGGGCTGGGCCAGGCTGAACCCAGAACTAGGAACTCTGAAATCCACATCTCCCACATGGGTGGCAGGGGCCCAAGTACTTGAGCCATTGTTTTTGCCTTCCCAGGTGCACTAGCAGGAAGCTAGATTGGAAGTGTAGAGTATCTGGGACTTGAATGTGCCCTCTGAATGGAATGCAGGCATCCCAAACCATGGCTTAACCCACTGTACCACAACACTCACCACTCAAGCTTTCTTTATAATACATGACTTAATGTTATTTGGCAAAGTTGCAGTACTTGCACACCTTTCAATATCCGATAGTGCGCCTTGCTGGTGCCAAAAGAGCCAAATTATAGAACTAGGAGACCGAACATATCATCTGGGCTCTAGAATTGGTAGCCAGTTTAATATTCTCTCTTGGAATAGGACTTTTTGAAAAATGGAATTTGGCTGTCTTTAGATTGAGCATAGGGTCTCCAACTGGCCACATCACAAGCCAGCCAACCCAGGTCACTCCTTGCATGGAACTTGAGTGTAAAGTGCTTCCTACTTCAGAGCTCTCATACTTGCAAAAATGGAGTTACTGACCAAGATCACATAGCAAATTTCTTGCAAATCTGGGTCCACACCCATATCTCAGACTTATTGCTGCTGCTCACTGATTTGCTCTGGTACACCCCAACAGATATTAAAACAACAACAACAACAACAACAACAAAAGAGCCAGGTCTTGGGGAGAGAGTCAGAAACCTCCAATGTACGAAAACATTTCTTTGTGTGTCCAAAAATGCTCAAAGGAGCAGCCCAACAGGAGGGCCGGGCTGAATATAGAGTGAGGTCTTACTGCTTAATGTGCATCAGACCCTACCTGGAGCTACAGTCACTGCTCCACCAGCTCTCTGCCACCATACCCCAGTCCAAATTGATTTTGTGCTTCCTGTTTTTCTGGGCTTGACAAAGAAAGCAAAAGTAACATGCTGTCAATGGATACTTGCCAAAAAAGCCCAATGGTCTTTACAAAAATCACCTGCTTCAAATTTCCAGCTGTAGTTCAAAGTCAGTTGCCTTGCAAGCAGCTACTACATTATGCTAATACTATGTTAAATCATTAAGGTCTTCCTATTTGTCTATTGATTGTTTAAGTAGAATGTTATGACAGGGAAGTATTGGTGCTAGGAATATTGACCCACCTTCAGTGTGTTCTTAAGCAGGCAACTCTGGTGCATGCATTACACTAATTCTGATATATCACCTGCTATGAGCTATCTCATCAAGGCCCCTGACACTATCCTGAGATAGTCTTTTTGGGAACTTTAACTTTTTTGAAAAAATTAAGAAAATACAGGCCTTCATGTAAGATAATATGTGAGTAATCACATAATTTCCCTGAGGTAGGCATGGTGTAGGGAAATTGACCTGTATCATGTCTTACTTAACAGTGCTTCACATAGGGACTATCATCTTCTTTGCACATCTGGGGAAGCTGAGATGCAAAAAGCAGAAGTCATTGTGTCATATAAGATTGTCAGGATTTGAACCTAGATCCATCTGAGTTGAAGTGCAAGCTCCTGAACATGTTGGTATATAATTTAAAGAACTCCAGTTTACTTGACCATACCTCTGGGCCATCAAACTGGTGACATCAGATAGAATGAGTTAGTGGGTTAGTAAATCCCAGCTTGTAGTAAAACCAGTTTTCTTCCCATTCCTGATATGGTGAGGGATAGGGTTCAGGGAAAGAGGGACTCTGAGGCAGGGTTAGAAAAAAAAAAGAGTAGACCTTCAGTGGATTCTGGGACATTCCACCCCTCTAGCAACACAAATACCAACTTCTTACATGCAAAGGCAGAAGAGCCAATGCAAAAACACCCCTATGGCATGCACTAGGTGAAGAGCCAGTAGGTTGCAAATAAGGAGAGAGGATGGGAAATAACATTAAAGAGACCAGTCCTGCTGGGGCAACACTCCCAGCTCTAGGACCCCTCCTCTGCGTGGGGAGCCCATGTTGCTTATTGCAAATAAACTCAATTGCACTTTTGCACTGTCTCTCTTGGACTTATCCTTTTATTTCTATACTGAGCAACAAGTGTTGGGACCTTGGGAAGCTGATCCCTACCCACCCAGGATGCAACCACAGGGGTGGAAGTGGGATCCAGCCAGCAGTGTCTCTCTATGCAGACACAGCTCAGATATGGCCCTGGCACCAAACAACCTGGTGCACATTAACAGGTGGTGTGCACATACCTGTAACACCCTGATCCAAGACTCCAGGGCAGAAGAACAGAGGTTACTTCCAAGAGAAAGAAAGAAGATTGGGATTAAGAAGGCTGCTTTCACAGATAGCAAAGAAAACAGACTGTTGAAAAATGAGGGCCATTTGAAAAAGGAAAGTAAATGATAGAACCGTTTTCAAGTTGGGAGCCACAGAGATGTTTGGACAGAGAATGGGCTGGAGGAAGGCCAGGAAGAGAAAGGACAGCTGCAGGGACAGCAGCCTGGGACCCCTGACTTGAAGCAGAGCTGTGGTCCTCACCCCTCTATCTCTATTAGCAAGCATGGTGGCTTTGTCCTTTAAAGAGACTACCACAGGGGTGAAGCAAATGGCCCTGAAATAAGAGCTAAATTGGCCTAAAGCATTTGTAAACCAATCACAGATTACATAAAGAACCATCGACATGTTATTTAGAGGGGCCACCATTGTGGTGCAGTCGGTTAAATCACTGCTTGCTACGCTGACATCTCCTATCAGAACACTGGCTCAAGTCCTAGCTCCTCCACTTTTGATCCAGCTTCCTGTTAATGCACCTGGAAAGCAGTGCATAATGACCCAAATGCTTGGACCCCTATGACCCACCTAGGAAACCAGTTTGGAGTGCCTGGCTCTTGGCTTGGCCTCTCCTGTTCCTGGCTGTTGCAGACATTTGGGTAGTAAACCAGCAAATGGAAGATATCTCTTGTTCTCTCTCTCCTTGTGTTTCCCTCTCAGTGTGTCGCTCTGCCTTTCAAATAAACAAATAGATTTTTAAAATTTAATTTTAGAAACATTAGTATTCCTTGACTGTTCAGGTCTCTCTCTCATCATTTAAAAGTAGGATTCTTTGACCCTAACATTCTGAGTATGGGCCTTTTGTGGATCTTGCCTTGTCAGCAGAGCCCAGCGCACTGTCACTGCTTGCTAATTCTCTCTTCACACACTACATGGATTATCTTTCTGTCAGACAAAGGGATAGTCATTATATAGCACCAAGCAATTAATAGCAACACTCTTTCTGTCAACGGGAACTAATAGTTTTCTTGCTGCCCTTGCTCTGAGCTTCAAAAGCCTCTCTCATCTTCATGATTTTTCCCATCTGTAACACCTTTCTCAGATCCATGTCTTCATTCATCAAACCTTCCCATGTGTCTCATTTTCTCTGTGCACAGGATAGCTCTGCTTCAACCCCAAATTGTTCTCTGACTAAGCTTTGGGCTCTGCAAATACCTGTTCCTCCTTCTTTTTCTTTTTCCATTCCTAAGAACACTGTTTACTTAGCATATTTAGAAGGGAGTAAAAAACTTCTCTTCAGAATGAGCTCTCTCCAGCTATGTCCCTTAGAGAACAAAGTACCTCCAAAAATAGAAAAATCTGGCATGGATTATATTTCTTCTAAGAAAACACTGGTCGTGTTCCTCCTACTGAAGTCATGGACATGGCACATGAACTCACAGGACCCAATGCCATGCTCAGGGCCAGAAACTCGGATCCTGCTTCCTCAGGGTCAGACTCCCAGGCTTTCTCCTAATCCCTCTCCCATTGTTAAAGAAACCGCACAAGTAAGTCCAGAACCACAGGCACATCCACATGGAATGGATGTTCTCCATTTCACAGCCAACCTTTAAGAAAGATAGGTTGCATTTCCTGTCTCCACTCCTTTACCTCCTAGTAAGTGTCTAGTCTCCTGCAACTATTCAGCTGTTGCCATACCATCCATTCCATCCCCTCTTCTTTTTTTTTTTTTAAGATTTATTTATTTACTCGAAAGTCAGTTACACAGAGAGAGGCGAGGCAGAAGAGAGAGAGAGAGAGAGAGAGAGAGAGAGAGAGAGAGAGAGAGGTCTTCCATCTGCTGGTTCACTCCCCAGATGGTCGCAACGGCCAGAGCTGCGCCAATCTGAAGCCAGGAGCCAGGAGCCCCTTTCAGGCCTCCCATGTGGGTGCAGGGGCCCAAGGACCTCGGCCGTCTTCCACTGCTGTCCCAGGCCACAGCAGAGAGCTGGATTGGAAGAGGAGCAGCCGGGTCTTGACCCGGCACCCATATAGGATGCCAGCACTTCAGGCCAGGGCTTTAACCCTCTGTGCCACAGCACCGGCCCCCATCCCTCATTTTGAAAGATATGCGCTGAAACTCTTCATTCTGCACTAGCATGCATTTGTATTTCTGTGTTCTTTTTCAGATTGACACCCACAATGACCAAGATGGTGTTTAATGTAGGTTTACATCATGTTAAATAGCTGTTTAAATTGCTATTAAGTAGCACAACTCACCAAAACAGCAATTTTGCTTCAACTGACATTTTTTGTATCCTTAGCAACAAATACAATATAAGGCACAAAGTTTAGGTTCAGTAGATACTCAACTGAATTAATACATAAAATAGACAAAATTTAGACTTGTGCCATAACTGTTGAAAGTTACTATTTTTATTTTTTTTAAAAGAGCTTATTTATTTATTTATTTGAATGGAAGAGTGGTAGAGTGGGAGAGACAGAGAGAGAGAGAGAAAGAGAGAGAGAGAGAGAGATCAATCTTCCATCATTGGGTCACTCCTTAAATAGCCACAATTAGGAGTCAGGAACTCCATTGGAGTCTCCTTGGGCAATCTTCCACTGCTTTCCCAGGAGCAGTAACAGGAAACTGGATTAGAAGCAAAGGAGCTGGAACCAGAACTGGCACTCCAATATGGGATGCCAATGTCCCCTGTGGTGGCTTAACCCAGTGCACCACAATATTGGCCCCAGTTGCAAAATTTTGAACTAGTAGACAATTTACAATTCATCTTTTCTTAAATGTTTTATTCTTCAAATCTTCAAGAATCAATACATATTTTATTAAAAGAAAAAATTATCTGAGTACATCAAGAAGTTCATAGAAATGTGTATTATGAAAAAATATGAATTATCTCAAAAAATTTTCTCTTGTAAAATAAAGAACTTTTTTAATTTCATTTTTCTCTACTCTTTTGAAGTATTCTTATCTCTTATAAAATCTAAAATCCAATATATTATTATTCCACAAGCATATATGAAACCATATTACAGATCTTTGAAATAAAACTTAAGTCATTATTATTATATAACAGTCATTAAAGTTGTAATAAAAGTTTGGAGCTTATGTTACTTCTTTTTTTAACTTTTATTTAATAAATATAAATTCCCAAAGTACAACTTTTAAATTATAGCAACTTCCCCCCCATAACCTCCCTCCCACCCACAGCCATCCCATCTCCCACTCCCTCTCCCATCCCGTTCTTCATCATGATTCATTTTCAATTATCTTTATATACAGAAGATCAATTTAGTATATACTAAGTAAAGATTTCAACATACTGCACCCACAAAGACACACAAAGTAGAGTACTGTTTGGGTAGTAGTTTTACTGTTAATTCGCATAGTGCAATACATTAAGGACAGAGGTCCTACATGGGGAGTAAGTGCACAGTGACTCCCGTTGTTGATTTAACAATTGACACTCTTATTTATGATGTCAGTAATCACCCGAGGCTCTTGTCATGAGCTGCCAAGGTTATGGAAGCCTCTGTTCACTCTTGTTTAGGCCATAGTCAAAGTGGAAGTTCTCTCCTCCCTTTAGAGAAAGGTATTGCCTTCTTTGATGGCCTGTTCTTTCTGCTGGGATGCAAAGCAAACTCTGGCCCATGAGAGTTTTGCAGGCATGGAAAGCCAAGACATTGTGTTGCTTCTTTATGAAAATTGTTTCAAATTTAATTTGGTGGTGTTACTTTAAAATGAAAAGATTATACCATCTTTTAGAAACAAATATTTTATATTTAGACGTTCTGCACTAGCATGCATTTGTCTGCATGCTTGTGTTCCTTATGAGACTGTCACCCACAATGACCAGGATCATATTTATGCAGGTTTATATTGTGTTAAATTGTCTTTTTCTCATCACAGGTGGTGGTTAACTGTCATTTGATGCTGATTTCTGGCCAATTTATGACTTACAAAATTTAATCCACCTTAAAATCTTTACCATTTGAAGCAGTGGATGTATAGGGGCCTACTCCCTGATCAGAAACCATATACAGAAAAATCAGAAAGTTATTATACCTTTCATCCTCTATAATAAATGCATTTCACGTTTCCTTTGGCTGAATTTATACTGTTTTTCCAATTCTGTATCCAGTTTTGATTGACATCCTGGATGTTTTATTGTCCTTATATTTTTTTGTTCTGGAGGCAGTTGAACTGGAAAGTCACATGATATGATACTCTAAATTAGCAAATCAAATGTATCCCTTAAGTGAGGGGGAAGAATTGAAAGAAGTACATGCTTTCAGATTGCTGAAGACATGGGATGCATTGATACCAGACAGGAAAACCATGGCCCAGAGACTCATCACATGGGCATGGAAGCCTCAGTCTACTCCTTGGGCTCCTCTCTGCTGACCAGGGAAAGTCTAGAGATGTTATGTGAACAGTGTCACCACTGTGCTCCCCAGGGGTTGGACTTGCTCAGGTAGGTTTGTTTGTCCAGCTCTAGTAAAGGCCCATGAGAAGCAGAATGTATAGCAGTCCTCTCAAGAGAGAATTCAAAGAAGAGAAGGAAGGAAATGAATCATTATTATACAGATACTCTGTTGCATACACCTTGCATACAGTACTGGATATGAGATAAGGTTTGAAGTTTTGCTTTGGAAAGAAAATTCAATGATAGTGTTAAAGTTGGAAAAATGTTTATAATCATTCAATATCATATTCACAAAAGGTTTCGATAATCCTTTGATTCATCTTAAAGCAAAAGAGAAACTTTCTTTTAAAATTGCATCTAATTTCATTTTATTTGAAAGGCAGGAAAACAGAGACAGAGAGAAAGAGAGAGAGAGAGAGACAAAGAGAGAGAGATGATCCATCCCCAAAAGTCCACAACAACCAGGCTGAAGCCAAGAGCCTGAAACTCAATCAGAGTCTCTCACATGGATCTCAGGGATCCAAGTTCTTGAGCCATCAACTGCTGTCTTCCCAGGAAGCACATTAGCAAGAAACTGGATCATAAGTGGAGTCACTGGGACACAAACCAGGCACAGCAATGTGAGATTTGGGCATCTCAAGCAGTAAATTAACCTCTGTGCCAAATACTTGTCCCCCAAGAACTCAACTTTCTAAAGGGAAAAGTGCTTATGTAGAATTGTGTGCTAGGAAAACTAAAGAGTTTGAAGCCAGATGAAGTGGATCGGAGTTGAAATCTGTGACTTGGAACAAATTGTCTGAATTGTGAGCTACAACTTCCTCAAATGGAAATAGAAATAAGAATTCATGCTTTCAGGCTGGCGCCGTGGCTCAACAGGCTAATCCTCTGCCTTGCGGCGCCGGCACACCGGGTTCTAGTCCTGGTCAGGGCACCGGATTCTGTCCCGGTTGCCCCTCTTCCAGGCCAGCTCTCTGCTGTGGCTCAGGAGGGCAGTGGAGGATGGCCCAAGTGCTTGGGCCCTGCACCCCATGGGAGACCAGGAGAAGCACCTGGATCCTGGCTTTGGATCAGTGCGGTGCGCAGGCCGCAGCGCACCGCCTCGGCGGCCATTGGAGGGTGAACCAACAGCAAAAGGAAGACCTTTCTCTCTGTCTCTCTCTCTCTCACTGTCCACTCTGCCTGTCAAAAATAAAAATAAATAAATAAAATAAAAATTAAAAAAATTTTTAAAATTAAAAAAAAGAATTCATGCTTTCAACAATGGATGGATCAACCAGACATAAAATTAATAAGAAAATACTGGAAATGAATTGCACTTTTTACCAAATGGATTTAGCAGACATACACAGACATTTCCACACACAGTAGAATGCATATTTATCTCTAGTGCCCATGGCACACTATCCAGAAAAGACCATATGTTATACCACAAAGCAACTATTAACAAATTTAAGTATATTTAAATGGAGTCTCATATCATTTTACACCACAGTGGTATGAAACTAGCATTTTAATAGGAAATTTTTATTTAATAAATATAAATGTCAAAAGTACAACTTTTGGATTATAGCGATTCTTCCCCCCAATAACCACCCTCCCACCCACAAACCATCCCATCTCCTACTCCCTCTCCCATCCCATTCTTCATTAAGATTCATTTTTAATTATCTTTATATACAGAAGATCAATTCTATACTGAGTAAAGATTTCAACGGTTTGCAACCACACAGACACACAAAGTATAAAGCACTGTTTCAAGATTAGTTTTACCATAATTCTCAAGAATGGGGAGAAAGGGCCGGTGCTGTGGCGTAGTGAGTAAAGCCCTGCCTGCAGTGCGACATCCCATATGGGTGCCGGTTCAAGACCTGGCTGCTCCACTTCTGATCCAGCTCTCTGATACCCTGCACCCACGTGGGAGACCCAGAAGAAGCTCCTGGCTCCTGGATTCAGATTGGCACAGCTCCAGCTGTTGCAGTCATCTGGAGAGTGAACCAGCAGATAGAAGACCTCTCTCTCTCTCTCTCTCTCTCTCTCTCTCTCTCTCTCTCTGCCTCTCCTTCTCTCTCTGTGTGACTCTGAATTTCAAATAAAAATAAATAAATCTTTTTTTTCTTTTTTTGATAGGCAGTTAGACAGTGAGAGAGAGAGAGAGAGACAGAGAGAAAGATCTTCCTTTTTCCGTTGATTCACCCCCCAAGTGGCCACTATGGCTGGCGTGTTGCAGCCGGCGTGCTGCGCCGATCTGAAACCAGGAGCCAGGTGCTTCCTCCTGGTCTCCCATGCGGGTGCAGGGCCCAAGGACCTGGGCCATCCTCCACTGCCCTCCTGGGCTGCAGCAGAGAGCTTGACTGGAAGAGGAGCAACCGGGACAGAATCCAGCACCCTAACCGGGACTAGAACCCAAGGTGCCAGTGCTGCAGGCAGAGGATTAGTCTAGTGAGCCGTGGCGCTGGCCATAAAATAAATCTTAAAGAAAAATAGAATGGGGAGAATTTTGGAAAGTTCACCAAAATGTGCAAACTAAACATGCTCTTGAACAGCCAATGGATCAAAGTAGAAAAAAGAATTCAAAATGGAAATTTATAAATATCTTCAGATAAACAATAGAAACAATATGCTAAAACCCTTGGAATGCAGTAAAACTGTTAAGAGGAAAGTGTATAGCAATAAATGCTGGGGGCCAGCGCTGTGGAAGAGTAGGCTAAGCCTCCACTTGCAGCTCTGACATCCCATAAGGGTGCTGGTTCAAGCCCTAGTTGCTCCTCTTCCAAACCAGCTATCTGCTTATGGCCTGGGAAAGCAATGGAAGATGGCTCAAGTGCTTGGGCCCTAAACCTACGTGGGAAATCTGGCTCCTGGCTACAGATGAGCTCAGCTCGGGCCATTGAAGCCATTTGGGGAGTGAACAAATGGATGGGAGACCTTTCTCTCTCTCTGTCTATAACTCTACCTCTCAAATAAATAAATACAATCTTTTAAAAAATAGATGCTACACAAACAAGACTAGTGTCTGCTAATACTAACTGAAAGAATCAAAAAGCGAGAGAATGATCCAACATGGGAAGCGGGATACACAGCAGACTCATAGAATGGCAGATGTCCTAAATAGCACTCTGGCCTCAGAATCAGCCCTTAAGGCATTCGGATCTGGCTCAAGAGCCCATGAGAATATTCTAGGCATGGAAAGCCAAGACACTGTGACAAAAAAAGAAGACCTAAATGAAAGATCTCTGCGAGTGAGATCCCAGTGGAACGAATGGGGCCATCAAAGAAGGAGGTACCTTTCTCTGAAGGGAGGAGAGAACCTCCACTTTGACTATGACCCTGTTGTAATAAGATTGAAGTCAGCAAACCCTAAAGACTTCCATAGCCTTGGCAACTCATGGCTAGAGCCTAGGGAGATTCCTGATGCCATAAACAAGAGTGTCAAATTGTTAAATCAACATCAGGAGTCACTGTGTACTTACGTCTCATGTGGGTTCTGTCCTTAATGTGTTGTCCAATGTGAAGTAATGCTATAACTAGTACTGAAACAGTATTTTTACACTTTGTGTTTCTGTGTGGGTGCAAACTGATGAAATCTTTACTTAGTATATACTGAATCAATCTTCTGTATATAAATATAATTAAAAATGAAAAAACATCTTGGTGTTAAATTGGAAATTGCATAGCTAATTAATCAATTTAAAAAAATATATATCATGTAGAATCTCTGTCCTTAATGTGCTATACATTGTGAATTAATACTATAACTAGTACTCCAACAGTATTTTTCACTTTGTGTTGCTATGTGAGGGCAAACTGTTGAAATCTTTACTTAATATATACTAAATTGATCTTCTGTACATAAAGAGAATTGAAAATGAAAAAAAAACAAAAAAAACAAAACAAACAAACAAACAAAAAAGCTGACTGTCACCAGTTCCCTTCGGATTTTCCTGTCTTGGATGTACCCCCTCCATGCTGCTCTGCTGCAGGTCCTTGATTCTAATAAATATTTTTAAATCTCAAAAAAAAAAATAGATGCTACATTCAAAAACATACAAATAAATAGTCTAACATTATGCTTCAAGGAACAGAAAAAGACAACTATTGTTTGATGTCACCGGCATGCTTACTGCCATAAACAGTGGTTATAGGGGACCAGTGGGTGGAGAGAAAAGAGGGGGATAGATGTAAGTCAAAGGGTACAAAGTAGCAGACCTGTAAGACAAGCAAGTCTGTAGATAAATGTAAAGAATGGGGACTATGGACGATTCTACTCTATATAGCACTTATGTTTAATGAGATGTTAGCTGCTCTTACCATTACAAAAAGGGCTGGTGGTAACTGAAATAATGGATATGTTAATTTGCATCTCTATGGTAATCTTACTGTGACTAACCCATAACATCATGCTGTAGTCACTAAATATACACAATAAAATATACTTCAAAAATAAATTTTAAAGACTATTTACATATAATTATTACATTCAGTAATATTTGATGTTCCAAAGTAGTCATTTGAACTTTCTTAAATTGGTTAAATAACAAAAAGATTCATGTTTCTCAAGGTTATATGAGCAGTGAAGATATTGAGTATATGAATGTATTTTGTAAATGTGATATGTGAAACAAATGTCAGTGGTCTTTACTTCTACTTCCAGGGAAGGAGTCAGAAATCTATAGCATAGATGCTTACCTCAGCCTCTGGAGGCTGCCTTTTTGCCGTCTCTCTGGGCCTTGAAGGAAGGTACAACAAAACAAAGCAAAAGGAATAGGTTGCAGTCAGAAATACCTAGTCTGAATTCTGGCTCCATTACAGACAGAGTGATCTTTGTAAAATTATTTACTGGGAACAGAGTATGTATTGTTTATGTGATTTGACTCTATCTGTTGAATTTCATTTGTATCACTTGACAGTCTGGTAATCTTGAACACATCACCATCCTAAATTAATCTATATTTACCAAATGCAAATAAAAAGTATATTTCTCACAATATTCAGAAAATTAATAATTACTAACACAGTGGTTTTTAAAAAGTTCATGGAAATTTGTACTATGAAAAAACTGAATTTTTTGTAATAAAACAAACACCTTTAATCTAATTTTCCATAAATTTTTAAAAAACCCCTCTTATTTATTAATTTGTGGTCTGGGACTACAAACTAATAGAATCAACTTCTTGCTGGGTTAGCATGGAAACTCTAGCAAAGGCCATGCAAATTTAAGATCAGAAAAGAAACTTAGATATACTCTTCAAATACTTGCTAGGTTCTTTCCTTTTACTGGCAATGTATTTGATACTCAAACACTACATCTGATGGAGACTCATAGAAGACAGCTCATTTGTGTTTTCCAAATGAATAAATAAGTTTGATCTTACAGACAATCTGGTGTGTAGGGAGCTTGGGAGAACTTTTAGCAAATATGCAGACTTCTAAATTTCCCCCATATGTGGGAAAAGCAAACTGTCACACGAAGGGTCAAACAGTTCCACAAAGCTTATCAGATGAATTTCCACAGTATATTCCTACACTTCATGCACTGCCTACAAGTGCAAGTTTAAAATGGAATAAGGTTTTTAAACATAGTCACTTCCAGACCCCTCAATATGGGTTGCCTCAAGACCCCAGGGATTATCTCTGTAGAGCACATTCGCATTTCCAGAACACAAAGGAGAGGATCCAGTGATGATGATCTCTGCAGGTCCTTCTCATTTCAATAGACAATGGCAGGAGATGAGGTTTTATTCACACATAATGAATAAAAAGTCAATTACATTGGGATCTCAACTCTCCCATTTGGGGCCTATTTCACCTTCTTAATGATGTAGAGATACTTCCATCCTCTGCCCAGGTCATGATCACTTAGGAACAAGCAGCACCAGCTCTGACAGTGAGAGATAATGCAACCGAAGAAAGAATATGATTTGTGGCCAAAAGAACTGGGGCTGCAAGCCATCTTCTACGTAGAATTTTAATTGTATTTTCCTCTTTGTGATCCAAGCCGAAGAGAGATGTTGGATGCCAAGTGAGAACTCATCATGATGAAAGTTCATGCTACCCAGAGTATCTCTCTCTCCCTTTATTGGAGAGAAAGCCAGCAACCTCTCAATGGATGCACCCAACCAATCTCTCTCCATCCAGAAATATAGATTATAATCCTCATAAGAAAAATATGTAATTACTATTCATAGAAAACTTTATACTTTGAAAAGTCTTCTGTATATCAGCTCATCTACTTTTCAAAAGAATATCTGGAAATAAATGTTATGCAATATAAGAAAAAATCTGGCTGGGATTCCAAACAAAGAGTTCTTTGTCAGCTGTCTATAGTCATCACATATGTTAAAGGAGATGATATCATAGAATTTTCCAGGCAAATGAATTCTTTAATACAATGCAATGTTTGGATTCCACATCTTTTTACTCTAGCAAAAAGAGCTGGACCAAAGGTGAGTATTCTATATTTCTCTTTTAATTTTAAAATATATTGCTTATTTGACAGGCAAAAAGTCAGAGACAGAGAGAACTCATCTCCTAGTTCATTCTCCTAAATACCAGCAATGACCAAATTTGGGCCAGGGAATGAGTCAGGAGCCAGGAACTCAATCCATGCCTCCCACATGAGTAACAGGGATCCAATTATTTGAGCCATCACCACTGCCCACAGAGTCTGCATTAGCAGGAAGGTAGAGTTGAGCAACAGAGCCAGGAATTGAATCTAGATACTCTAATAAAGGACACAGGTGTCTTAATCACTAAATATCTGATCTAGTGTCTTTATTCTTTGAAACTCTGTTCTCCTGATCTTACCCTGGCTCCCTGTTAATATGAAAAGATAAAGATAAAGGCCGGTGCTGTGGCACAGTGGGTAAAACCATAGCCTGCAGTGACTGCATCCAATATGGGCACTAGTTTGAGTCCTAGCTGCTCACCTCAGGATTCAGCTCCCTGCTAAAATGCCTGGGAAAGCAGTTGAAGGTGACTCAACTGCTTGAGCCCCAGTACCCACATGGAAGACCCGGAATAAGCTCCTGGATCCTGGCTTCAGATCAACCTAGAACATGCCATTATGATCATTTAGGGAGTGAACCGAAAGATCAAAGATCTGATCTCTCTCTCTCTCTCTCTCTCGCTTGCTCTCGCTCTTTCTCACTGTGTGTGTGTGTGTGTGTGTGTGTGTATCTCCTCCTCTGTCTCTGTAACTCTGCTTTTCAAATTAAAAAAAAGATAAAGTTACCTCTTTTTAAGTATGAAGAGGTCATGGATAAATATTTTGTTACCAATTTTGTTACCAACCATCCACAGGGGATGTGCTGTAAAAGGGTGGAAAATCCCTAAATGAAAAAATCTCATATATATATATATATATATATATGAACAAAACAAGAAAGAAATGGATGAATTTTTTTAAAGATTTATGTATTTATTTGAAAGGCATAGTTACAGAGGCACAGAGAGTGAGAGTGAGCACAACAGAAAGTGAATGAGAGAGAGAGAGAGAGAGAGAGAGAGGTCTTCCATCTGCTGGTTCACTTTCCACATGGCCACAACAGCCGGAGCTGGACTGATTTGAAGCTAGGAGTCTGGGGTTTCTTCCAGGTCTCTCATGTGGGTACAGGGGCCCAAGGACTTGGATCATCTTCTTACTGCTTTCCCAGGCCAAAGCAGAGAGATGGATCAGAAGTGGAGCAGCTGGAACTTGAAATGGCGCCATTATGGGATGCCAGCACTGCAGGCAGCAGCTTTACCTGCTAAGTCACAGTGCTGGCCCTGAAATGGACGATTCTGAGTCAATAGATCCACAGAAAAGCAAAAACCATGCTCTCTATTCCATTGCTCCCTCTGTCTTCACTGCCCAATAATGTCATTGGCAGGAATCTGTCTCAGCCACAGACTGTCTGCCACAGAAATGAAAAGATGAAAGAAATTTTGCATTCTACTCATGCAGGATCCTAATGATGACAATGTCTCACCCAAGAGAAGGGTCACCAAAGTATCAGAAAGCTTCTTTCAATCTTCTGAGGCCAGTTCCCTAAATCTGTTTCTGCTTTTTTTTGTATCTATGTTGTACCAATTTCATGTTATCCCTTCCCTCATTCCAAAAGGTATAATTCTGATTAGGAGGGGGAAAAGATAAGAGACTTTCATTCCTTTGGTAAGTAAAACCTGCATGAAATTTAGAGCATATTTTCCATAGCATTAGCTAGGAATAGTGGATCCAACTGAACCCTGATGTACTGAATTACAGAAAAAAATAACAGAACAGCATATGTAAATGGGACAAGGTACTTAACATAGAAATAGAAAAGTTAATTAGGTATAGAAAGGTACTGAGGAAATGAGGAAAAGTCAGCTGAGTCTAGATCACAGAGTAAGTTGGCAACACTGAAAACCTTTTCTAATTTTTTTATGAAAATTATGGCCCCATAGATTCAAGAAACCAAAATAAATGTCTATGCAGAATGACTGCCATAGAGAAGGAGCAAGGGAGATTGCTGAATTACAAAGACAATTTTCAATAGCTTTAAGTTAGCAAAAGGAAACTCTACATTACATAGACAATCAACAATAAGAACTGTAACTGATTTCTAATTACAAACAATATAAATCAGGAGATGCTGGAATGATGTCTTTAAAGTGTTAAAGGGAAAATGTAATTAAAAGTTCCTAACTCAGTTATTCATAAAAATATAATTCATACATTAAGATGCAATAATGATATTTTGAAATAAATGAAAGCTCTGAGAATTCATCACCACTCTGTTTGCACTTTAGAAAATGTTAAAGGAAGTATTTCAGAGAGAAAGAAATGACATTTTAAAGAAATTTGACTCTATAGAAAGAAATGAATATAAGCAATACAAAAGACTACTTTTCACTTTTTATATTTATAATATTTCTATATTTACAATAATATCCCTTTTATAGAAAATAAGCATAACGAATAAGATATGAATGAGTTTATAACTTGTGTGGAAGAAAATATTTGACAGGCATACAAATAAAGGAGGAATGTAAAGTATAGCATTATATCATTTTATGACATTATTTCAAGGTAGACTGTGACAAGTTAAACATAGTTATGACAACTCCTTGAGAAATAACTAAAAACAAAATAAAGAGACATACCTAAAAAAATAAAAAGAAGACATGGAATAAACAAATGCACAAAAAAATCCAAAGCAAGACAGAAAAAAAGGAATAAAGAATTGAAAGGAGAAGAGACAATTAGAAAAGAAACAAAATGATAGACTTAAAACCTTATCAAAAGTAAGTTAAATATAAATGGACTAAATTCTATCATTAAAAACCAGAGCCATTTAGGCAAGATAACAATATAGCAGACCGAAGAGATGATAGATGATAGAGAGGTAGGTAGATGACAGAGAAATAAATAGCTATTTACATTATAAAGACAAGCTGAAAGTAAAAACATGGAATTGATGTAACATGTAAAGCAATACACCTAAGGAATTGATGTGGCCACATTAATATCAAAACATTGACTTAAAACCAAGAAATTTTGTAAAAAAACAAAAAAGATTTATTTTATTTAGTTGAAAGGTAGAATCACAGAAAAAGAGAGAGAGGGCCGGCGCCATGGCTCAACAGGCTAATCCTCCGCCTTGCGGCGCCGGCACACCGGGTTCTAGTCCCGGTCGGGGCGCCGGATTCTGTCCCGGTTGCCCCTCTTCCAGGCCAGCCCTCTGCTGTGGCCCAGGAGTGCAGTGGAGGATGGCCCAAGTGCTTGGGCCCTGCACCCCATGGGAGACCAGGAAAAAGCACCTAGCACCTGGCTCCTGCCATCGGATCAGCGCGGTGCGCCGGCCGCAGCGCGCGCCGACCGCGGCAGCCATTGGAGGGTGAACCAACGGCAAAGGAAGACCTTTCTCTCTGTCTCTCTCTCTCACTGTCCACTCTGCCTGTAAAAAAAAAAAAAAGAAAAAGAGAGAGAGAGAGAGAGAGATCTTCCATCTACTGGTTCTCTCCCCAAATGGCAGCTATGGGCAGGGCTGGACCAAAGTATGGAGCCAGGAGCTTCTTTAGGTCTCCCACATGAGTTCAGGGACCCAAGCACTTGGGCCGTCTTCCACTGCCTTCCCAGACAACCAGCAGGGATTGGAAGACTTGAACAGGTGCCCATATGGGATACTGGTTTCACAGGTGGTGGCTGATTTACCCACTATGCCACATTGTCAGCCCCTAAACCAGGCAATATTATGAGAAGTAAGATAGGTATTTCACAATGTTAAAGAGACCAATTTATTAGGAAGACATAATAAACCTAAATGTATTTTTATTTACTTATTTATTTACACACACACACACACACAGAGAGAGAGAGAGAGAGAGGGAGAGAGAGAGAGAGGAGAGAAGGTGAGAGAGAGAGAGAGAGAGAGAGAGAGAGAGAGAGATCCCCATCTCCTTTAGCCACTGGTTCACTCCACAGATACCTTTGACAGCTGAAACTGAACCAGGCTGAACCAGTAGCCAACCTGGGTCTCCCAGGGTGAAGAGTGAAACCAGGAGGTGAACCTAAGCTCTCCTAAGTAGGATGTGGTATCTTTTAAAAGGAACACTTTTGTAAAATGTAACAGACATATAAAAATAGTGCCTATTTGGCCTGCGCCGTGGCTCAACAGGCTAATCCTCCGCCTTGCGGCGCCGGCACACCGGGTTCTAGTCCCGGTCGGGGCGCCGGATTCTGTCCCGGTTGCCCCTCTTCCAGGCCACTGCTGTGGCCCAGGAGTGCAGTGGAGGATGGCCCAGGTGCTTGGGCCCTGCACCCCATGGGGAGACCAGGAAAAGCACCTGGCTCCTGGCTCCTGCCATCGGACAAGCACGGTGCGCCGGCCGCAGCGCGCCGGCCGCGGCGGCCATTGGAGGGTGAACCAACGGCAAAAGGAAGGCCTTTCTCTCTGTCTCTCTCTCTCACTGTCCACTCTGCCAGTAAAAAAAAAAAAAAAAATAGTGCCTATTTATGGAATTCTGTTTTGTTTTATTACATATATATTGGACATTGTGTAATGCATTTAATATTATTTATAATAAAATGAAAGCCTCTACAAATTCTAGGTTTTTTAAACAGAGAAATATATAGTACAGTAATATTATCTATCTTCACCTTACTGTGTAACAGAACCCCAGAACTTCTTACACCCAGCTAGTTATAACTTAGCCTTTCCCAATCTCCCTATTCATTTTTTCCCCAATCTCTGGCAACCACAATTATATCTATAGTTATATCTATAATTTCTATGAGATCACCTATTTTTAGACTGCATGAGTGACACAGTGTGATATTTGTTTTTCTGTGATTGACTTATTTCACATTACATAATGACCTCCAGATCCATATATGTCTTGCAGATCACAAGATTTCATCAATTTATAGCTGAGTCATATTCCATTTTATGTGTGTACCACATTTTCTTTATTCATTCATCAGCTGATGGACACTTAAGTTGTTTTCTTGGCCATTGTGAACAGCTGTGTATTCAACACAGGAGTGCAGATGTCTCTTCAACACATGGTTTTCATTTCCCTTGAATGTATTTCCAGGAGTGGGATTGCTGAATCCTGGGGTGGTTCTAGTTCCAGTTTTTTGAGAAAGTCCATACTGGTTTCCACAATGGCTGAACTAACTTACTCTCCTATCAACAGTGTGCAGTGGTTTCTTTTTCTCCACATCCTAGCCAACACTTGTTACCTTTTGTCTTTTTGATAAGAGTCGACCACACTGGAGTGAGGTGGTATGTGCTGTGGTTTGATTTGTACTCCCCTGAATTAGTGATGTTAAAGATTTTCTTATGTACCTGTTGGCCATTTGTGTATCCTTCTTTGAGAAATATCAGTGTTGACTCATTGCCTGTTTATTAATAGACTAGGTTTTTGCTATTGGGTTCAAACTTAATACTCATTATTGGTCCATTTAGGTATTCCATTTTCTCATGATTCAGTATCATGATTCAGTATGTGTTCAAGAATTTCCCTATTTCTTCTAGATTATCCAATATGTTGCCATATAATGATTTACAATAACCTCTTATCCTTTGTATTTCTGTGGTATCAGTCACAATGTTTCCATTTTCATCAATCACTTGAATACTTTCTCTTTTTTTTCTTGGTTAGTCTAATTAAGAGTTTATCTTTTCGAACAACCAGGTTTTCATTTCATTGATTTTTTTGTCTGTATGTAATTTATTTGTAGTCTGAGTTTTATTATTACTTTCCTTCTGTCAATTTTATATTTAATTTATTCTTGATTTTCTAGTTCCTTGAGATGTAGTGATAAGTTCTTTATTTGAAATATGACTAGTTTTTGGTGCAGGCACTGATTGGTATATACTTCCTTACTAGTACCACATTTGCTGTATTTCATAGGTTTTTGGTATCTTGTGTTTCTACAGTGTTGGTGGTAATGTAAACTGATACAATCATTATGGAAAAAAACATAGAGATTCCTCAGAAATCTGAGAATATATCTATCATATGACCCAGCCATTCTACTTGTTGGAATTTACCCAAAGGAAATGAAATCAGCACACAAAGAGTTATCTGTATCCTCATGTTTATAGTAGCTCAACTCAAAATAGCTAAGACATGGAATCAACCCAGATGACTATCAACTGATAACTGGATAAAGAAATTATGGTATACACACACACACACACACACACACACACACACACACAATGGGATACTACTCAGCCATAAAAAAGAAGTAAATCCTATGTTTCACAACAAAATGTATGTAACTAGAGACCATTATGCTTAGTGAAATAAGCCAGTCCTCAAAAGACAAATATCATGTTTTCCCTTATTTGTGGTAACTAATATACAGAGTATACAAACAAGTAATGTATATTTGCAAAATTGACATTTTGAGATTGGATTATTTTTATAGCCTTTGTCTATTACTCTTGGAGACAGCTGTTTTTCTACTTACTACTTGTTGAATTCATTATTTTATGGAAAGTTAAGGGTTGTGATTATAAAGAAAACTGAAAGTATGACATTACAAAAATTAAAAGAAAAAACAGAAAAGAAGGAGGAGAAAGGGTGAGAGTGAGAGAGGTTAGGGTGGGAAGTATCGTTACACTCTTAAAACTGTATATATGCGCCGGCGCCGTGGCTCAATAGGCTAATCCTCTGCCTGCGGCGCTGGCACACTGGGTTCTAGTCCCATTTGGGGCACTGGATTCTGTCCCAGTTGCCCCTCTTCCATGCCAGCTCTCTGCTATGTCCCGGGAGTGCAGTGGAGGATGGCCCAAGTGCTTGGGCCCTGCACCTCATGGGAGACCAGGATAAGCACCTGGCTCCTGCCTTCAGATAGGCACGGTGCACTGGCCACAGCGGCCATTGGAGGGTGAACCAACAGCAAAAAGGAAGACCTTTCTCTCTCTCTCTCTCACTGTCCACTCAGCCTGTCCAAAAAAAAAAAAAAACTGTATATATAAAATGCATGACATTTGTTCATTTTATATAAATTTTAGAAATAAAGGAATTTCCTTTTTTTGTAAGATTTATTTATTCATTTGAAAGTCAGAGTTACACAGAGAGGAGAGCCAGAGAGAGAGAGAGAGAGGTCTTACATTCGATGGTTCACTTGCCGGATGGCTGCAAAGGCCAGAGCTGCACCAATCAGAAGCCAGGAGTCAGAAGCTTCTTCCAGGTCTTCCATGTGGGTGCAGGGGCCCAAGGACTTGAGCTACCTTCTACTGCTTTCCCAGGCCATAACAGACAGCTGGATTGGAAGTGGAGCAGCCAGGCCTCAAACAGGCGCCCATATGGAATGCCAGCGCTTTAGGCCAGTGCTTTAACCCGCTGAGCCACAGCACTGGCCCCTGATGTTTTCCTTGATCTGTGGATTTCTCAGTAGTGTTTAATTTCCAAGTATTTATGTAGTTTCTAAAGTTTTTCTTGTTAAGATTTCTAGTTTCATTGCATTATGATCAAAAAAGATATCAATTTTATTCCAATTCTTTTAAATTTGTTGAAACTTGTTTTGTAACCTACCATATGGTCTATTCTGGAAAATGTTACATTTGAGAAGAATGTGTATCTTGCAGCTGTTGGATGGAAAGTTCTGTGGATGTCTTTTAGGTCCAATTGATCTATGCAATTTAACTATGCTATTTCTTTGTTGATTTTCTGTTTAGATGATCTGCCAAGTTCAGAAAGTGGGGTGTGGAAGTTCCGTATTATTGAATTGGAGTCTATTTTTCCTACTATGTTCCTACTGCTATTTTCATTGAGCTGCCATTGAAAATTTAGATGTTTGGATAGAATTAATATCTTAATAATACTGAATCTTCCAATTAACAATGAACATTTATTTATGTTTTCTTAATTTCTCCCAGGAATGTTTTATAGTATTCAGTGTGAAAAGTTCATACATGTTTGATTTCTTTTCCTATTATATGTACCTGGAGACTGTATTGGAGTCTATAATTTCCTTCAGGTCTATTAATATTTGTTTTGTGTATTTAGGTACTCCGCTATTGGGTTCATATATATTTATGAGTGTTATTTTTCCCTGCTGTATCAAATCCTTTATTATTATATATATTATATATATATATTATATTATAAATCTCTGTGTACTGATTTTGAAATAACATCTATTCTATCTAATAGAAAAAGGGCTAATCCTGCTTTCTTTCATTTTCCCCTTGCATAGAACATCCTTTCACTTTCAGTTAGAGTGCTTCCTTAGAGGTAAATTGAATTTCTTGTAAGCAGCACATACTTTGGTCCTGTTTTTAAAGCCATTCTGCCAACCTGTGTTTTAATTGGAGAATTTATTCTTTGACATTTAAGTTAATTATTGATAGATAAGATCTTAGTATTGTCACTTAGATATTCACTTTGTATTTTTGTCATACTTACTTTCTTTGTTTCTAAATTACAATATTCATCCATCTGTAAGTGATTTTCTCCAGTTGTGTACTTGGATTCTTTGCTTACTATTTTTGACAAGTCTAGGCATAAGTTTTCTTTTGTGGTTAGTGTGAAGCTTATAAAAAATTTCTGTAGTTATCTCAAAGTGATACCAGCTTAACATCAGTTACAAAAATAGGAAGAAACAAAGAACAAAGGACCAGAAATCCTAGCAAGACACTCTATATTTGTGTTCCATTCCTCTCTACATTTTCAATTTTTCATTTTACATCTGACCTCTTTCCCTATTTTCAGTCTCTTAACATTTGAGTTTAGTAATTTTAATTGTTTTTCAAAGAAAAGCCCAGGACCAGATGGCTTCACTGATGAATTCTCCAAAACTTTTAAAGAAGAATTAACATCAATTCCTCTTAAATTATCTCAGAAAATAGAAGAGAGAGAATTTCTTTCAAATGCATTCTGTTAATACCAGCATTGCTTTAATAGCAAAACCAGACAAAGACACAACAACAACAAAAAGCTACCTTCCCATATCCTTGGTGAACATAGATGTAAAAATTTCCAACAAAATATTAGTAAATTGATTGCAACAGCACAATCAAAAGATCATTCACACAAACAAGACTAGTGTCTGCTAATACTAACTGATAGAATGAAAAAGGGAGAGAATTATCCAACATGGGAAGCGGGATACACAGCAGACTCACAGAATGGCAGATGTCCTAAATAGCACTCTGGCCTCAGAATCAGCCCTTAAGGCATTCGGATCTGGCTCAAGAGCCCATGAGAATATTCTAGGCATGGAAAGCTAAGACACTCTGAAAAACAAAAAAAAAAGAAGACCTAAATGAAAGATCTCTGCGAGTGAGATCCCAGTGGAAAGAACGGGGCCATCAAAGAAGGAGGTACCTTTCTCTGAAGGGAGGAGAGAACTTCCACTTTGACTATGACCCTGTCAGAATAAGATCGAAGTCGGCGAACCCTAAAGGCTTCCATACCCTCGGCAACTCATGACCAGAGCCTAGGGAGATTACTGACGCCATAAACAAGAGTGTCAAATTGTTAAATCAACATCAGGAGTCACTGTGTACTTACGTCTCATGAGGGATCTGTCCTTAATGTGTTATCCAATGTGAAATAATGCTATTACTAGTACTGAAACAGTATTTTTACACTTTGTGTTTCTGTGTGGGTGCAAACTGATGAAATCTTTATATAGTATATACTGAATCGATCTTCTGTATATAAAGATAAATGCAAATGATTAAAAAATCTTGGTGTTAAATTGGAAATTGCATAGATAATTAATCAATTCTTTAAAAAAAAATCATGTAGGATCTCTGTCCTTAATGTGCTGTACATTGTGAATTAATACTATAACTAGTACTCCAACAGTATTTTCACTTTGTGTCTCTATGTGAGGGCAAACTGTTGAAATCTTTACGTAATATGTACTAAACTGATCTTCTGTGTATAAAGAGAATTGAAAATGAATCTTGATGTGAATGGAAGGGGAGAGGGAGCCGGAAAGGGGAGGGTAGCGGGAGGGAGGGAAGTTGTGTGGGGGGGAGCCATTGTAATCCATAAGCTGTACTTTGGAAATTCATATTCTTTAAATAAAAGCTTTATAAAAAAAAAAACAAAAGATCATTCACCATGATCAAATGGGATTCATCCCAGGAATGCAAGAGATTGTTCAACATATGCAAATAAATAACTCTTGTACCCTGGATTGACAGAATGGGCAAAAAATCATGTGATAACCTCAATAGATGCAGAAAAGGCATTTTATAAAATTCAGCATTGCTTCATGATACAAAAAAAAAAAAAAAACAAAACAAAACTCTGACCAACTCAGGTACAGGAAGAACATATCTCATCATTTAAAAAGGCTACATGTAGTAAGCCAACAGTTAACATCACTTTGAATGGGGGAAAGCTGAAGGCTTTCTCTCTAAGATCTGGAAAAAGATAAGGATGCCCAAATTCCCTCTTTCATGCATTCTAGCACTAGCAGTCATATGCAAAGCAATTTGGCAAGAGAAAGAAATTGAGGACATCCAAATTGGAAAAGAGGAACTCAAATTATCACTGTTTGCAGATGATATGAACATATATATCAAAAACTACAGACTCCACACAAAAAATGTTAGAACTAATAAACAAATTCAGCAAAGTTGAAGGATACAAAGTCAATGTGCAAAATCATTATTATTATTGTATATCAGGAATGAATCATGTGGAAAAGAAGTCAAGAAAATAATCCCTTTCCAATAGTTATCAGAAAAAAAAAAACACCCTGGTAATAAACTTAGAGTGTTCCTTAATGAAAAGTATAAATTACTGAAGTAAGAAACTGAAGAGGACACAAAAATTGAAGATATCTCATGTTCACAAGTTAGAACAATCAACATCATTACAATGTGCGTGATATCCATAGTGACATAGATTCAACACAAATCCTATCAAAATCTCAAGGACATTTATCACAGAGCTAGAAAAATCACTACTAAAATTTGCATGGAATCATATAAAACTTTGAAGCCAAAGCAATCTTGAGCAAAAAGAGCAAAGTAGGAAGTATTACATTATCTGACTTTAAAGTGTATTACAAAACTATAATAATTAAAACATTTTGGTAATGGCATAAAAAGAGGTCCATGGATGATTGGAACTAGAAGTAAACCCACGCATCTGGAACCAGCTTATCATTGATAAAATTGCTAAGAACAGCTTTGGAGAAAGGACACTTGTATAATAAATGGTTGTGAGACATGAAACTATTAAATAAAAACATAAGGAAAACACTTCAGGACATTGGAAAGGGCAGGGTATTCTGGATCAAACTGCAAAAGCACAGGAAATAAAAGCAAAAATAGATAAATGAGATGCCATTAAACTAAAGAGCCTTTGCACAGCAAAGGAAGAAATCAACACAGTGAAGAGACAAACCATAGAATGTGAGAATGTATTGATAAACTATATATGTGACAAGGGATTAAGATCCAGAATATATAAGGAACTCAAAAAATGCAAAGAATCCAAATAAGAATGGGCAGTAGATTCACACTGGCATTTCTCCAAGGAAGATAAACAGATGGCCATCAGACACATGAAAAAATACCCAACATCACGATCAAAACCACAATGAAATACCACCCCACTCCAGTAAGATTGGCTGCTATTGAAAAGACAAAAGATAACTAGTGTTGTCAAGGATGTGAAGAAAAGGCAACCCTCACACACTGTTGGTAGGAATGTAAGTAGTACGGCCATTTTGGAAAACAGTGTGGATATTCCTCAAAAGACTGAAAGCAGAACTACTGAAAGTAGATTGCTCTAGCAATCCCACTCTTGGCCATATATTCAAGGGAAATGAAATCCATATGTTGAAGAGACAGCTGCACTCTCATGTTCATTGCACCACTATTTACAATAACCAAAAAGTAGAAACAACTGAAGTGTCCATCAATAAAGTAAATGTGGTACATACAAACAACAGACTATTACTTGGCTATAAATCAGTGAAATCTTTGATTTTCAACACATATATGGATCTGGAGGCCATTAATATAAATGAAATGTCAAGCACAGAAACACAAAGATCACATCATCTAGACTCATATGTGGAGTCCAAAACCAAAGTGGATTTCATAGAAGTTAAAATATAATGATGGTTACCAGAGGCTTGGGAGGGAAGAGGAGAACAAAGGATAGAAAAGGGTTGATTTTCAGGTAGCAGGTTATTGCGAGATAGGAATAAGCAGTTCTGATATTTTATTGTATAGTAGGGTGAAACTAGATAATGTTAATATACTATATATTTCTCTATTCTTTTTATAAAACAACCTAGAATACAGGATTTTGCTTGCTTCACTGTAAAGAAATATTAAATACTTGAAAGGATAAACACTTTTTCCCTGATTGGTTATTACACACATATATTTGTAACAAAATATCACATAGTATTCCATAAGTACTTAAAAATTTTCTATGCTAATTTTTAAATAAAATATATGCAATATAAACTATATATAAAACAAAGTAAAGGAACTGGCACTGTGGTGTAGCAGGTAAAGCCGCCACCACAGTGTCGGCATCCCATATGGACACCGGTTCGAGACCTAGCTGTTCTACTTCCCATCCAGTTTCCTGCTGTTGCCTGGGTAAAGCAACAGAAGATGGCTCAAGTCCTTGGGTCCCTGCACCATGTCGGAGACCTGCAGGAGGCTCCTGGCTTCTGGCTTTGGATCAGATCAGCTCTGGCCTTTGCTGCCATTTGGGGAATGAACCAGTGGATGGAAGACCTCTTTCTCCCTCTCTCTCTCTCTCTCTCTGTCTGCCTCTGCCTCTCTGTATCTCTGCCTTTCAAATAAATAAATAAATCTTTTTAACAAAAAAAGTAAAAATAAAATTCAGATTCAACAACAAAAAATAGCCATAGGCATTTTTGGATAGGAATTTTAAAACTTTATAATACTGAGTTTTCTCTATTTTAAAAAAAAGTCAGAAGATAGGATTTTGAATGCTTTCACTATAAAGAAATACTAAATGCATCAAATGATAAATACATTTACCTTGATTGAATATTATAAAATGTATACAAGTAATGCAATATCACATAGTACCCCATAAATATGCATAATCTTTACATCTCTGCTAATTTTTTTAAAAAATAAAATATATACAATATAGGATATATATAAACCAGTAAAAATAAAATTCAGGTTCACCAAAAAAAATTAGGGGCCAGCGCTCTAGCGTAGTGGGTAAAACGGCCGCCTGTAGTGCCAGCATCCCAAGTGGATGCTAGTTCAAGTCCTGGCTGCTCCACTTCCACTCCAGTTCTCTGCTGTGGCCTGGGAAAGCAGTAAAGGATGGCCCAGGTCCTTGGGCCCCTGCACTGTGTGGGAGACCTTCAGGAGGCTCCTGGTTCCTGGCTTCGGAACAGCACGGCTCTAGCTGTTGCGGCCATCTAGGGAGTGGACCAGTGGATGGAAGACCTCGCTCTCTCGGTCTCTCTCTCTCTCTCTCTCTCTCTCTCTGCCTCTCCTTCTCTCTCTGTGTAACTCTGACTTTCAAATAAATAAATAAATCTATTAAAAACCTTAGGCTTAGACACTTTTGGGGGGCAGGAATGTATAAACTGAGTACCAGACTTTTATGGAAAGCTGGGACCTAGCGTAGGGAAAGCAATCTTGGAAAAGAATAACAAGAGTTGGAGGTCTTACACCATTTAATTTCTAGATTCACCACAAATCAACAGAATATGTTATGGATGAAATAATAGACAAATATATCAACAGAGCAGAATAAACTATATAGTTTCACTTATAATTAAGTTATTTCCACAAATGTGAATTTGAATTTCCACATGTGAATTACAGCAATTCAATGGGGGAAAAAATATAGTGTTAGAACAATTGCTTAGCTTCATGAATAAAAGTAAACTTTAATATCTATATCATAGCTTAATAAAAATTTTATTCCATAAGAATCATACGAATGTATGCAATGAAGTCTAAATGTAAATGCAAAAGTTATGTAGCTTCTAGAAGTAAACATAGGATAATATATTTGTGACCTGGTAAACTAGACTCTAATTTTGATAAAATTAAACCTTTCACTTTTCAAAATATAACATTAAAAGGTAAATGATGTGCTGGAGAAAATATTTGCAGTTCTTTTACCTGACAAATGGCTGATGCACAAAATAAAAACTAATTTTAAATCAGATAGTATAAGAAGGGACAGACATGAGGCCGAGTGGATAAGACACCAGTTAGGACCCCTGAATATCGTATCTAAGTGCCTAGATTCAAGTCCCACCTCTACTCCTAATTAGAGTTTCCTGCTAGTGTACACCCTGGGAATAGGTGATGGGTGAGGTAATTGGGTACCTGCCACTTACATGGGAGATCTGGATTGAGTTCCTGGCTCCTGACTCCTGGCTTAACCCCTGGATCATTGTGAGCACTGGATGGGAGCTTGCTCTCTCTTCCTCTCTGCCTCTCTAATAAATGTTTACTTAAAGCACACAATTAGCAACCCAATAACAAATGACAAAAAGACTCAAACAGACTTCAGACACGATTTTCAGTTGGCCAACAGGTATCCTGAAAGTGTTTCACATCATTATTCACCAGGGAAAAGTAAATTAAAACCGCAAGGAACTATCCTTAAACTCGAAAAGAATGGTTAATTAAAAAGGCTAACATCACTGAACGCAGAGAAATTGCAATGCTGGTGTGAATGTCAAATGCTAAAAACAATTTAGAAAATAATTTGCCAGATCTTCTATGACAGAGCAATGCTACATGCTCACATCTGCAAGAAGAGACTTAGAGTGCCTTTCTTTCTAGTTTCTTAAAAGTTTACATAGCACAAATACCCATCAATATGAGAATGGAGGAATATGTTATGATAAATTCATAGAATGGAATACTTCTCAGAAATTAAAAGAACTACCCACCCACAACACGGATGCATCTCTACAAAAACATGCATGTTCTAATTTAGTAAACATTAAAAAGGAGTGCATACTGATGGTTCTATACATGTGAAGTTCAAAGAACAAGAAAAATTAATTTATTATGGTGGAAATTGGAACAGTGATTCCCATTGTTAGGGAGAGGTTCAGAGGAGGAGGAGACTAGGAACTCTAATCTGATATTCTACATTGAGATTAGGGTGGGGATCACACATTCTCATCTATTTTTCTCTCTTTTTAACATTTATTTATTTATTTGGAAGTCGGAGTGACACAGAGAGAAGGAGAGGCAGAGAGAGAGGTCTTCTTTCCAGTGGTTCACTCCCCAGTTGGCTGCAATGACTGGAACTGCACTGATCCAAAGCCAGGAGCCAGCAGCTTCTTCTGGGTCTTCTACACGGGTGCAGAGGCCCAAGGACTTGAACCATCTTCTACTGCTTTCCCAGACCATAGCAGAAAGCTGGATTGGAACTGGAGCAGTCAGGACTTGAATTGGCACCCATATGGGATGCCAGCACTGCAGGTGGCAGCTTTGCCCACTACACCACAGCAATGGCCCCCATATATTTTTCAAAACTCATGAAAATGTAAGATCTATGCATACTCAAATTAAAGGAAAAGGGAAAAATCTACTTGAGTCATAAACTAGACCAGAAAAACACCTTAATCTTTATTATTTTCTGTTATGGCCAACAACATCACCCAACAAAGTCCAGCAGATGAAATTAAACAATAGGCACCAGATTTCAACACTATCCGTACAAGGGAATAACATTAATAGAAGAGGTTTAAATTCTCCATCATCTGATGAATGCGTAAGTATATTCATTAATGCATTCTTTGACTCTCTGAGCAATTTAGAAAAATAGAAGTAACAAGTCAGGCACAAAGTTCTTGCTTCCACAGGACTTCATTCAGTTCCTTTTGTGCCTTGAAAGTGGAAGTAAGCCAGTGCTGACACCAGCACATCTTCATTTCAGAGTCAGGGACCAACTGATCACACTGAAGGACTGCAATCACCACTCTGTGTCTATAAGATATCAACAGGGACTTCCAGTAGCCAATAGCCCCACGCATAAAAAATTATTACATAAAGATCCTTCAGAAGGTTTATGGAAAATTTGCTTTATGAAAGCCTATGCTTTATTTATTTATTTATTTAGAGAGAGGAAGTCAACCCATCTGCTGGATGACTTCCTAAATAGCTACAAAAGCTGGAAGCTGGGCCAAGCCAAAGCCAGGAGCCAGGAACTCAATCCAAGTCACTCACCTTGGTGTCACAGACTCAAGTACCCAAGCCATCACTTGCTGCCTCCCATAGTGTACATTAGCAGGAAGCTGGATTATATTCATTTCAGGGACTTGAACCTAGGCACCCCAATGTATTGTGCAGGCGTCCCAAGCAATGTTTAAATCCCAGTGCCAAATGTCTGCCTTGGATTTTAAAAACTTTTGCACCAAAAGAAATTTATCTTTCAATTGTACTTTTGTCATACTTTTTTAAAAATAAAGATTTATATATTTATTCAAAAGGCAGAGAGAGAGAGAGAGAGAGAGAGAGAGAGATCTTCCATCTGCTGGTTTATTTCCCATCCAAGCTGAAGCCAGGAGCCTGGAACTACATCTGCATCACTTATGTGGATGTCAGTGGTCCAGGTACTTGTGTCATTTTCCACTGAGTTGCCAGATGCATTAGCAGGGAGCTGGATAGGAAGTTGAGCAGCCAGGACTCAAAGGCCAGCAGCTGGGACTCGGATCATAGCCTATATGGGATTCTGGCATCGCAGGTAGAGGTTTAAACCTCTTGTGCCACGATGCCTCTCCCTTCAAAAACTTTTTGACATGCATTCATCTAGTAATGTCTCCTCAGCATCAGGCTATTCCCTGAAGCCCAGCTGTGTTGCATCTAAACCTACCTGCTATTGTTACACATACCTATTTTTAGCAGAAGGAAGGAAATAGATAGAGAAAAGGGAAATAGAGAGGAAAAGAGAAAGACAGTTTAATTTTTATCATTTATCAAGACACTATTGCCAGTGATTTAAAAATGCATTTAGGGGATGAGCAGCATTTTGGCACAGCAGATTAAGCTACCACCTGCAATGCTGGTGTCTAATATGGGCAAGAGTCTGTGTACCCACTGCTCCACTTCCAATCCAGCTCTCTGCTAATGCACCTAGGTAAGCAGCAGAAGATGGCTCAAATGCTTGGGCCCTTCCCACCCTCTTGGGAGACTTGGAAGAAGCTCCTGGCTCCTGGTTTCAGCCTGGCTCTTAGCCCTGCCATTGTGGCTATCTGCGGAGTGAGCCAGAAGATAGAAGGAATATCTCTCTCTCTCTCTCTCTCTCTCTCTCTCTCTCTCTCTCTCTCTCTCAACTCTTCCTTTCAAATAAACAAATAAATCTTTATAAAAACGTATTTGGGGGAAGTTTTCCATAAATAGGTTAACTGCAGAACTAAGATTCCCACAGCAATACAGATTGTCTCCTCTCTAGGACAATGTCTCTCAAACAGTATTTTATAGCTAACTTGAGAAACTGTCAATGCTGCCAGCACTAGCCTGGGGTCTGCCCCAAGGCCTTCTTTTTCTCTTTAGTATCCCTAATAAATATTTAAGGAACACTTTTTAACCTTTCTCTTCAGCCTCTGCATTTCTGACACCTTAATCTCAAATTGAATAAGATGCTCTAGGACAATCTTTCTGCCCCACTAGCACTTGTAAACAGAAAACATCCAGGCATTTTCAACTCCTGCGAAAGGAGACAGGGGAAGGGAAAGGAAGACCCTAGAGTTATTCACCAGAGACCAAGAGGCCCAGCAGAAACCCCTCCTCAATATCCTTGCCTCCCCCAAGGCAAGCATGCTTGACACCAGTGGGGTATCCCTCCTCCGGCAACCAGAGAGGACATATGGATCCCGTGGTTCCACCAAGTCTGCTGTGGCTTTTGCAGCTTAAGACACCTGAAAGAGGCCACTTAGACCCCACTTCTGAGTAAGTTTCTCCCCTATACTTTACTCTCTTTAGTAAACCATGTCCCTTGGTCTTGCAGCTACTCCTCAGCATGGAGTTCCCAACTGCCTCAGCCTCCACTTCAGTGTGCTGAGCAGTGCCAGTCCTGTTCTAAGGAAAAGAGCAAGATCCCAAATCCTTGACTGGTCAAACTAGCCTGGCAGAAGAAATGCAACAGGACACTAATGGCAAAAGTGTGTTTTGTATTCGTGCATGGTTCTGGCCTCATTATGAGTGGGAGTGGTAATTGGCTAGATCTGCACGTGCTGGGTCCTCCTGACACCCTCATGGCAGATACTGATGATGCTTCATGACCCAGGTATGGCCTCAGGATCCTTCCCACACAATACTTTTTTTGCATAGGAGAGGAAACCTATTTGCAATCTTGTGATGGATTAATATAAATCTCAGAAGCCCTTTTCCTAGTTGTTGTTTTTTCATATCATTCCAAGGTGGGCAGAGATGATCATGAAGGGGATTCTCTCTTTCCAAATTAGAGACATTCTAAGCCCCCTTTTAGCCTTAAAAGAGAATTACTAATTTTTTTAAATGGAGATACAAAAGGCCTAAGATGCCCCAAACAATTCATTATCATAAATGGTGGTCTTGATTCATATCAGATTTCTTCTTTAGGGTGGATCAAGAAAGATCATGAAGGAAGATTGGAAAGATTGGAGCTTCCACTTGTGTAGAATGTAGAATTAATTTAGGAATTTGCATTGCCATCACTACATCAAGAGTATTGTTATGATCTTCATTTTACAGGTTAGGAAACTGAGGCAGAGTGGGGAAAAGTTGCCAAACTGAAATTTCAGAGACAATGAGGGTCAGAGCTGATTTGAAAAATACCCATGAAGCCAGATCCTGTCTTAACCACATTCCCAGATAAACCCTTTGACAAGATGAGTTGAATCTAAACTTTTTGTGGATCCTGATCTTAACTGTAGACTGATGCAGGGTGATTCAGGTACTCACCTCCTCACCACCATTCTGCCTCACAACCCTCTCTCCTATGTTCCTCACTCAGCTCATGTCCCAGTGAACAAAAAGTCCTAGTTTTGATGCAGTCATTGCTTCCACTGAGCATTCTCTCTCTCTCTCTCTCTCTCTCTCTCTCTCTCTCTCTCTCTCTCTCTCCCTCTCTCTCTCTCTCTCTCCTTTTTTTCAAGTACCTCCAAAAAGAACAGCTTCCTCTTCCCATAACACTGTTCTAGTCTGACAGATGGTTTTCTCTGGCACAAAACTGGTCCCGTCTTTTGGAGGGCACTAGTTCTTGTTCAAAAAGGAGAAGGAGTAATTCCTAAAGAGGTAGATGAAGCCTGGCATTGACCACTGGGAAAAACAGGGCTTCACTCCTCAGACCCACAAATGGAGAGCCAGCCTTTCGAGATGAACAGGCTGAGCAGATGACACATGTTTTCCACTAAGGCTAGAAAAAGAAGCTTGAGCTCTCTGGTTCACGGTGGGGGCGTGAACCTCTTAGGAAACAAAGGAACTTTCAGAAGTTTAACCTGTTTTTCTGATGCTTCTTGGCTAAAATGCGAATAAATCTCATTTTTATATTGATTTACTGGGAAGCAATTCATTGTGAACACTGATAAGCCTGAAATACAAGAAAAAATAGTTTCAGCCTTTTCCATGATTGATTAATAAACAAAAACAAAAACAAAAAACCCAGCATTAACTGTGGTGCTGAAATCATTCTTAAGTCCCATTGATGAAATACCTGGTCACAGAATGACTGAGTAGCAAACTGAGGCATAAACAAGCGATACTAAAGGTGCGAGAAGCAATGCTGACATCCACAAAACTGTCTGGAAAAGAGCTCACCTCTGCCTGTACAGCTGCTCCCTCTCAGACACACCCAAACCCTTTGAATGAGGAAAGAATTTTGCTAAGCATGGCAGATTTACTCATATGGATCCTATCCTTTTTTTTTTTCTTAATCTGAAAGAAAACTTTAATACAAGCATACTGCCAAAGGTTAGTGGAAAATGGAATTAAGATGTTTATTTTGGTATAAAAGCATTTTGAAATTCATGCATATGGGGGATCTCCATAAAGTTCATGGAAAATATGTAGTATGAATAAACTACACATAGGTTTCAAAATTTTTTGCACCAAAATACACTTAACTTTTAATTACATTTTTACAAACTGAAGTTCTCTCAAACTTGATGTGTCTCTCAATTTCTTTTTTGTTTCCTTTGAGTATTTTCCATTGCATTGTCTACCTGAGCATAGATGAAGGAGTAATCTGGTCCAAATATGGGAAGCTTCCACTGCCCAGTGAGGGTATTGTGATGACTGGCGCATAGTCACTCCCCTTCCCCAGAAACAAATCCACAAATCTGTTCATTCCTGCTCTGGCTCCACGACTTATGTTCTGACAGTAATTTCAGTGCTGTGTCTATGGTAGGCACAGAGTGGGTGACCATCCTCTGATGTTGCAAGGTTTCCCTCCCCGATGATCTCACTGCTTGCTTCCAAAGTCCTTCCAGATTTTCCTGCTAACAAAAGATGTTTACCTTGACAACCATATTTCAAGTTATCACTCTCAAAATAGATTTATGAAGAAGGAACACTTAGGCCGGCGCTGTGGCTCAATAGGCTAATCCTCTGCCTGTGGCACCGGCACACGGGGTTCTAGTCCCAGTTGGGGCACCGGATTCTGTCCCGGTTGCTCCTCTTCCAGGCCAGCTCTCTGCTATGGCCTGGGAGTGCAGTGGAGCATGGCCCAAGTGCTTGGGCCCTGCACCTCATGGGAGACCAGGAGAAGCACCTGGCTCCTGCCTTCGGATCAGCTCGCCGGCCATCAGCTCGCTCGCCACGGCGGCCGTTGGCGGGTGAACCAATGCAAAGGAAGACCTTTCTCTCTCTCTCTCTCTCTCTCTGTCCACTCTGCCTGTCAAAAAGAAAAAAATAAAAAAGAAGAAGGAACACTTAGAGACAAAGGTCAGTGAAGGGCTTCTTGCCTTGCTGAAGATATTTTAAAATTTCAAAACTCCAATGACCAAACCATTAGAGAAGGAGGCTAGGCAGGAATGTGAAGGAACTGTCTGAGGGTTTGATGAAGGATGTGGACCACAACAGGTGCTGGGTGATCAGCACCAAGATCTCACATCTGCAACTGAAATCTGAGTGTCCCATTCTAAACATAAAGATAAATAATAACCTGTCCTTCTTTTGTCCACATACATGACAGTAATCACTAGTATTGGCATGACTCAAATAATCATATTTCTTATATCTTGTATGTTCATCATACTGTAGAAGACTGCTTTTATTTTTAAATTTATTGCCATCTTTTACTAACAGATGATAAGAAATAATCTCATATTTCAGAATTTAAAGGCAGTGAGCCTGAGCAGTCTGACAAAATGTAAAGCATTTATTCAATTAGATCCCTTCCTTTCTCTGGTCATTCTGTATACAAAGGCAATGATAATGAAGGGTAAGCTACCTGAATATCTTGGACTTGTCTTGAAGTGCAGTTGCTCAGAACCCTTCAAATTGAAATGCAAATTTCTTCATATGGGGCTCAGTCTTCCTTTTCAACATCTTTTATGTTTCAACTAGATGATTTTATTGTTTCCCAAGTTTACTCTCCACTCCACCTCCACCCTGCCCCAGCTCCCAAATCCTTACCTTCCAAAATCCTGCTGATTCTTCACAGTTCATCTCCAAGTCATTTCTTGATTCCTCTCTCTCCTTGTCTCTCTCACCTTAGGATGTTTGTGGCTCTTTCTACATGTGTGCACCTGTATGTGTGCATGCCTAATCCAATGTGCATTAAGTCAAAAGTTGGGGGCTGGCGCAGTGGCATAGCAAGTAAAGCCATTGCCTGCAGTGCCAGCATCCCATGTGGGTGTCCGTTCAAGTCCCAGCTGCTCCACTTCCTATCCAGCTCTCTGCTGAGGCCTGGGAAAGCAGAAGATGGCCCAGGTACTTGGGCCCCTGCACCCGCATGCGAAGACCCGGAGGAAGCTCCTGGCTCCTGGCTTTGGATCGGCACAGCTCCAGCTGTTGCCACCAACTGGGGAGTGAACCAGAGGATGGTTCACTCTGCCTCATTCTCTGCCTCTCCTTCTCTCTCTGTGTAACTCTTGAATTTCAAATAAATAAAATAAATCTTTTTTAAAAAAGTTGAATATTATTTCTGGCTGTGTGTGAATGCAGGCACCTTCCTAGGGAGAAGGTGGGAATCTCCACACTCCAGTGTCTTCTGCAGGTCCTCACGCTGTAAGGTGCAGAGCATTGACAATATAAACACCTGTTTATTGAATCCATTTGTCAAAGTATAACTGGGTGGGGCTCTCATCCCTCTATGCAACCCACTTAAAAGTGAAGAACTCTCAGTGGATATCTTGAAAAGAACAGTCTGCATGTTTAATGGATGGAATGGGAGCTCAAACATCTATTTGGTATAATTACAAATGTGACCCAGCCAAAATTTCAACTTGGAATGCTTTGACTTCTCTGTAGTCTGCCCTCTCTGTCTATTTTAAAGCCTGGAATACTCTGTATTAAAAGAAAGAATTTGGGACAACTAGAGAGAATGGATTTGAGCATAATGGAGCAGGACTTGGTGAGTTCTTCCCATGCAAAATGTAACTGAATTGGATCTCTCTCTGATATCTATCAACATCTTTTATACTCAAAGAAATTGCCACTGACTATGTTGCTAAATGTGTGCACAGGGAAGGCAGAAAAGACCAATGCAACCAGCTGTCCTTGCTGCAGTGTATTTGAATGAAGACTGTTCTTTCCTTAGCAGCTGTAGAGGCTGTTTACTGAATGTGTTGCTATTTTTGATTCTGCCTTCTTCAAGAAGAAAAGGAAAAGAAAGAAAAGTCACAGCATCTATGAGAACCCCATGTCCAGCTGCTTTCTATCCACCTTTCACTTGGGACTGTACATCAGCAGATACTCCTGTGTTTCCTATTTCCCATTTTCAGTTCACTTTATAGCAATTTCTGCTAATTGGATCCATGGCCGTGCATTAGCCTCACATCTGTATTACAGAGAAATTACAAGCCATGTTTCAGTAGAGCTGGCTCACTGGCTGCATTCCAAAACTTCATTTTTTTGTTCCCATCCAGTGGCTTATTAATGGGTATTGGCTCCCGAGTGACAGTGGTTAAAATGCTCAGAAAGATTCATGTGAAGTCTGAGGCAAGCCTCAGCCTCCTGGCCCCCTGGGTGCAGTTTCAAGCATCTGGTTGGCATTTAGACCTTCAACAACTTGATGCCTCATCTAACCTGGCTGCATGCCTTGGATATTGCTACCATCTCGATGGGTCTTTCTTCACTGTGGTTTGCTTCTTAGACATCTTGCCCATTGGAATGCAGGGTGCAATGATTGCTTCCAGATCTTCATTAGTGAACACAATCTTTGGCTTTATTCAGATAAATATGTATCTATTCCCCACTGGCTTACTCCCATTCATTGTGCTGACTGACAAACACAGTACAATTTCTCACAGAATCCTCCAGCCTTCATACACATTTGCACCTCTGACTTCACTAACATTAGAGAACACTCATTCTTACTCACCAAGACCCTCCATTGTCACTCATTATGATTCTCTATTCATCAGAGTCAACTACACAGCACAGTTGTCCCTGCTGGTGCCTTTCACACAGCATCTATCAAGGGTTCTTATAAGAAAATAAGAACTCTTCAGTATGTCCTTGTAAATAGCACTCAGTGGAAGGCATTCTAAAATATTCATGCAAAACTTATAAACTCACCATGGTCTAGATGAAATAAACACACAACATCTTCCAAAGTAAACCCGAGTCTTCCTCTTCTAGGTGGGGAGAGGCACTAGGTATAGTGTTCACCTGTGGCTTGGAGCTGGCTGACCTGGACTCATCACTGGGCTCTGCCTCAAGCTCATGACCTATGGAAGCTACTCATCTTTGCTTTCCTCCAGCTAAAATAGCTGTTCCATGAGAGTAATAGTATCTACATCATGGGGTGTTATGAAAAGCAAATGATTTAATATGTATGCAAATTATACAAATATTAAGTAGTCTATAACATTTCTCTTTTACTTACAAAACTATGTGTTGCTTATAAATATCTACAAAATCTACCAGATCTGTAGTATTCAGAAGGCTTCAATCTGCCAGGATCTTGGTGGCAATGGGGAGTTCATGGATGATTTGCTTTGATCAGTTTTTTATAGTCTACCCTCCTCTTCCTGGTTGTGATCATGATAAGGATTTCTTTTTTTTTTTTTTTTTTTTTGACAGGCAGAGTGGACAGTGAGAGAGAGAGAGACAGAGAGAAAGGTCTTCCTTTGCCGTTGGTTCACCCTCTAATGGCCGCCGCGGACGGCGCGCTGCAGCCGGCGCACCGCGATCGTCCGATGGCAGGAGCCGGGAGCCAGGTGCTTTTCCTGGTCTCCCCATGGGGTGCAGGGCCCAAGCACCTGGGCCATCCTCCACTGCAATCCCGGGCCACAGCAGAGGGCTGGCCTGGAAGAGGGGCAACCGGGACAGAATCCGGTGCCCGGACCGGGACTAGAACCCGGTGTGTCGGCGCCGCAAGGCGGAGGATTAGCCTAGTGAGCCACGGCGCCGGCCGATAAGGATTTCTTTATCTTTATCCTTATCCTACTTCAGCAGCTTACAGGGAAAGGGAAAAATATGTGGAAGATTTAGGCATCCTTTTCTACTCATGATTTTAAGCTATCAGTGTAGACTATTTAGCTTTGGAGATCAGTTTCTGTATACACAACAGCCATTACTAAAATATTAGCATACAGAAAGCTGTACATTGCAATCAGATAACAGGAAGCACTTATAAATGCACTCAAATATGCTTGAGTCTACTGTTTTCCACATATGTTTTGCCATAAGTCAAGTCAATGAATTACATGTCAGATTTTCTCTCCTTGGAATAGTGGGAGAAAAGTGTATTTCTTATATTTTACAAACACAAATCAACCAAGTTGTCATAAACACTTAGGTCAAGAAAACAACCATTTTCATCTATTAAATGGCAGGATGATGCTAAAACATTAGTGAAGAATGAGTTTCTTCTGTTCCAGTGAGAACACAGAACTGTTCTTTGTGATGAAACTTAGTATTTCTTCTACAGTTACAGTTTAGTGGGACCACACAGACAACTTAAAACAATCTTAAACTTTTATCAGTGAAGTAACTGAATCCCAAGGAGGTGTGGATCATAAAGCAAGTTGCATCTTTTGACCAAATTCATTGACTTTTCATGACCAAGTCACCAAAGTAGCCCTTAAATAGCATAGCTAGTATGAAGCATTCAAAACAGAAATGTGGGGTCCTTGCTGTGTTCTTCCCAAAATCTCAAATCTATTAGATGAGCAAATGCAGTGCAAAACCTCACAGTGATGAAGTAAGTTCTACTCTATATATCTGTTCAGAGGTTTCTGTGTCTCAGAAAAAAATTAAGATCTCTGATGGCTAGTTTTTTCTTTTCACCTGACCAGAGAAAGACTTATTTTACTAGGATCTACTAATGTTCTTTAATAGCATTGCACAATGGGAAAAGAAGCAAACATTAAACTGAAGCAAACATTAAACATGGTCCCGAATTGTCTCATGGTGTTGGTCTGATGAGATTCCCTAAGCTGCTGTTTCAACTGTACTTTAAACAAGATCAAAACTCACCCTTGCAGTTTTAAGGCTTGTCCTCATAACCCCCACCACCAAATAGCTCTCTAAAATGATGTGAATGCTTTATAGTATGGCTTTTGGTGTGGGGAATGGGAGTGAGAATAGATCCCTCTCAGTCAGTATTTAAAACCTCAGGCTAATGGAAACAATAAAAACGCAAAGAATCTTTATCTGTGTCTGAATGTGCAGCATATTAAAATATGTTGTCACTTGAGTATTTTTACCCTAGAGCTAGTGGCTGTTTTTTTTTTTTTTGAGTTGATATTACAGAAAGAAAATACACAGTGAAAATATGCTCCCTTTTTTGCAATAGATATACACACAAATTTCTGTTTTATCTTCGTAGTGGAGCTGTCTTATAATTTGCACAGTCTTTATCCTTTGAAATACTTTCATTTTCTACCTGCAGGCTTTCTAAATTTCTTCACTATATTAAATCATCTGAGTCAAGATTCCTTTGATTGCATGAGGTAGACTCTCAAATGAATTCATTGCGGAAAAGGAATTTTGTTGTCTTGGATCCCTGGGAAATCCAGAGGTGGACTTTAGCCTTGGGCAAGGCTGAATCTACGAGCTCATCTGGTGTGGTCAGCTTTATCTCTCTCATAATTTCTTTTACATGTTGGCCTGCTCTCTCTTGAAGGTGGGTGTAGGCAAGAGAGGACCTCTGACAGAACCTCTCAGAGTCACAATATCCCAACTTTGCATCTTTTATATAAACAGACTTCCTCTCTTCCTATCCAAATGTGAGTCCTGAAAATGGACTCTGAAGGGTCTTTTTGCATTAATGGACTCATATCTATTGCCAAAGGGATGGGTCTGTTACAGTTACCAGAACCTGGATGGAGGTTGGGGGAGTGGCACCATATCTGATGGCTCCATCAAAATCTCAGGGAATCCCAAAGAATTCTCCAAATAGGAAGAAGTGCCAGGCTCAGAATCAAATGTCAGAATCAAATGTCCTGGGAAAACCAAAAGTGGCAGCTGACATGGTTCTACTCACTTTGCTTTAGGATTTTCAGCAGGATAGGCCTAAAGATATGTGACTGCCATAGGCACTATGTGCTGCTACAATGTCAGGACTACTGTCTGAGGACACTCACTATGTCAGCCATGTCAATCTGAGGACAATCACCATGTTCTTCAGTCATTGTCCCTTGCATGAATGTCTTGTTCTTCTCTCTGCCGTGCATGACAATGGAGGTAGATTGCTTGCCATAAGGCACCAAGCAGATGGTGATGGGAGAAGATGGAATGACCACAGGAAAACATGTTATGCAGTGATTAGAACACAGGATTTGTCTCAGAGGAGGTACAGATTCAAATACCAGCTAGACAATTCAATAATTTTATGTCCCTAACTTCTCTATCCTCATTTTCTATATCATTGGGTTGCCATGAAAACTGACTGAAAAAATATATATGTAAAGCACAAAGTATAGCATATGCTGATCCATAGTTTTTTTTAAAAGATTATTTATTTATTTATTTGGAAGTCAGAGTTACACAGAGAGAAGAGAGGCAGAGAGAGAGGTCTTCCATCTGTTGGTTCACTCCCCAGTTGGCCACAACAGCCAGAGCTGTGCCAATCTGAAGCCAGGAGCTTCTTCTGGGTCTCCTATGCGTGTGCAGGGGTCCAAGGACTTGAGCCATCTTCTACCTGCAGACTTATATTTCCCAGGCCACAGCAGAGTACTGGATCAAAAGAGGAGCAGCCAGGACTTGAACCAGTGCCCATATATGATACCAGCACTTCAGGCCACTGCACCACAGCACCAGCTCCAATCCATAGTTTTTAAAAAGCAGTAGTCACCTTCATTCTCAAGGATATTATGATTTTTTCTCTCCCTCTGCTACTCAAGCAGGGAATGAAGAATGGAGGTATGGGTAGCAGAACTTTCTTCAACTATGAGCTGGATAGGACAATGACACAGACCATGTGACAGAGGTGCACAAAACTGTTTTCTGCAAGAGCTTTGTGTTCTCTCTCTCATTGAGTCTCCAAACCCCTCACTGAGTCCCAGATCATTAATATCGAGTTTTCAGGCAAGGATGTTGATGCTCAGTGGGATTGTGCTTTATCAGGTCACCTAACCGGTGAATCACAGAGATGGGATTCAAACGTAGGTTTTCTGCCTCCAGATTTTGTAGACTCTTAATTATACCATGCTGTAGAGACCTATTGTTCCTGCGAGCCCAGCATGTTCCTGAGCATAACTCTGCTAATCAGATGGCACAATGGGTAGGCAGAGTGGCCTGGGAAGACCCCGCGAATTCTCATTAGGTCAACAAGGTCTTGAACATTTTTGCCAGGGATTGTTCCTGAAGGTGATAACAGCTGGCAAGCTGGGACTTGTTGGAGACAGAAGAGGAGAGTGCAGTTAAGAAGGAGGAAGAGAAGCTGAGTGAAAGACAGAGAAGGGTGAGGAAAATTAAAATCTTCCTGATTAGAACTAGTAGGAAACCAAAGTTGTTTTTTTAAAAAAATTTCTTGCACATTTTTAGTGGAAGAAAAGTATTTGTCCTGCTCAAAAATAACAAGTATCCTTCAAAATTCTAAGAAAAAAAGGGAAAATGATGCACTCACTTTAGAAATAAACAGAATTGAGTTTTCTCAGTGTGTCTTTCAGATTTCAACCATTGTAGCATGATAGCCTTGGGATTTCCATGAACAAACTCACTTTACTTATTTACTTTATTTTCATTCTTATATAAAATCTTCCAGGTTTAATTTATATATCCTATTACTCAAAATAACACCCTATCAAACACTTTTTATCCAATATCGACACATTTTAATTCTTAAGTATTATCCATAATCAGATTTACAACTTCCTCCAGCTTTCTCCCATAAACCCACCTTCTTGTAGACCAAGTCTCAATGTTCACTTAAAGATAGCAGCAAATAGACATTCATGAGACATACCATATACATCAGAGATTGAAAAATGTCAGAAATGCATCCTTCAAGTAATATCACTAACCTGTCATCTGGGCTCTTTATTTTCATCTATTTAATTTCTGTCCTACCTCTAGCCATTTTGTTCTCCACATGTGCAGGCAAAAGACAGAAAACACACATGTATGAATAAAAATGTTACCTAATCAGTCCATCATTCCTTCCAGCAAGGTGGTGCAGAGAAGAGGAACACAAGCCTATGCACGGAATTCCTGCAGTGGCGCAGCTCCTCTCCAATGCAGAAGAGGAGGCACTCAGTTTTAAAGCAAATCAAAACTGAAAATGAACTTACAGTTTTTAGTCCAGCAAGTAAGAAGCTTGGAAGTCATCTCTCCAGTATATACAGTATATATATACAGTATATACAGAATAACAGCTATTTACAAAGTATTAAATATTATAAGTAGTCTAGTGGTGATCACAAGTATTTAGGTGGGTGCACATGGATTGCATGCAAATATTGTACTGCCTTATAAGGAACTTGAATGTCTGTGAATCTGGGGAATCCCAGAACTGATGTCTCACAGATATCAAGAGACAATTTTTTAAAAGGATTTGTTTTATTTATTTGAAAGGCAGAGGAGTAACAGTGAGAGTGGGAAAGATGGAGAGAAAGAGATCTCCATCTACCAGTTCACTTCCCCCAAATGGCTGTGATAGTCAAGGCTAGACAAGAAGCAGAAGAGCCAGGACTCAGACTGGTGCTCTAATATGGGATGCTGGCATCACAGGTGATGGCTTAACCCACTGCACCACAATACAACTACAGGACAACTGTTTTCATGTGTGTGAAGCCTTGGCTCACTAACAAGTACTGTACTCATAATAACATCACTCAACCCTTCTGTTAGCTTCCCAAGCTAGATACTGATGTGAGTAAAGAATATATTAATTTTTGATTCAGGTTCTTGCCTCCTGCAGAGATATAGATACTAAGTGAAGACTGGTGTCACGTGCAAATAGGAACAGTTTATTTGGCAGTTAAGGAATAAATGTACATTCATGTGAGTGTGGGATGTTCCGCACTGAGAGATATCCAATGAGTGGGCCAAAGAATTACCCTTAAACTAGGGAGAAAAGAAAAACCAAACACAGTATGTATAATTTGGGAGCTCTATCTGAGCTCTGCAGCAGAGCACACATGAGAGCCCCACATCCAGGTGCACCCCAAAGTGGAAGAATGATAATGGGAGTGGTACTTACAGAAAGGTCCGTGACGTAGAGCTCTCTCCCTCTTCCACCTTTTTTAATAACAAAATGGGTGATATCCCAATCAGATATGCAAGTGGAGTGGAGTCTTAGCATGAGTCCTAGTTCTAGATGCCATGGTGCATCCTGGGATTGTAGGCATATCAGATCTTTAGTTAAAGTGATAGCATTACATTACAGGGTTACAAGAATTCCAGCTGGACTAAAATTTAACTAACTTCCTGCCAATTTATCCCACATAAGTATGACTGTCACCAATTTCTCACAGAGGTTAACTTGTCATCACAGTATGTTATACTCATAGTAAAAGAGGGGGGACAGAAATTCAGCTTGGATGGCTGACTTCATAATTGATATTCTTGCCTTTCTGACAAATTGCCTTTGGGTAGAGTTGAGTCTAGAGTGGAAAAGACATGCAGAAGGACTTCATGATGGAACAGCTGCAGGGAGGTAGGCTTTACACTATCAGGCATGGGAGCAAGGTTTGGTAATGGTAAGAACACTTTGAACAAACACATGATTCCCCTCCATGGTATGTGGAAAGAGAGAGCGACCTTCCTGACTTGGAGTACTGAGTGGGGAGGATGGCAAAAGTGTGCCAAGAAGCTATTTGGTTAAGAGCACCAGGACCCTTAACATCAGTTGAGGACTTCGGATCTAACAGGCTTCAACAACTGCTGATTATAAACTTTCAAGAAACAGAACAGACACAAGTTTTGTAGCACACATTTTAGAAAGTGAGATTTTTTATTACTAATGTCTTAAAAGATACAAGCTATAGTTTGTTTCAGTCTGCACTGGATGGTTTAAATAACATAAATTTGTTTTTCACAGTTCTTAGAGGCTTTAAGACCAAGATTAAGGTGATGGCTGATTCAGTTCCTGGTGAGGGTTCTCTTCCTGGTTGTCTTGATGCTGTGCCCTCCCATGGCCTTTCTTTGGGGGCATGGGTTTAGGGAAGAAGTGAGGGAAGCAAGAATAGAGAAAAGGAGAATGGGAGTGAGGGAGAGAACATTACAGCTCTCCAAGGTCTCTTGTAAAAGCACTAGCAGCAACAGACCAGTGTCCATCCTCAGGATTTCACCTAAGCCTACAAATCTCCCAGTGACCCCCCCCCCCCTTCTAAAGATCATCCTGTTGAATTTAGAGGAGAGACATTCAGTGTGCAACAATTGAAAAATACAATTAATATAAAAACAGCTTTAGGGTCAACACTCACCTCTGAAAATCTGGTTTCTGCATGAATCAATATGACTTCAGGGTGACCTGGGAAGACACGGGAATTTCAATGGGGAAACTCTTCTTTATAGGTATTCTCAATTTGAATTTTCCCAATAGGGATTTCTGCATGGATAAAAGTGTGAAGTGTCTTGCAAATCTGAAATATGCCTCCAGATAGCATGCCTGCTCCTGCTCTGTGTGGCCTTCAAATCCTCCTTGACTGCCATCCAAGATGTTTAGAAACCAGTGAGAATGTCTATAGCCCAAGAACCAACTTATTAATAGGAAGCAGAAAGTAAGAATTTTTTCTGGTCCTGAAATATCCAAATAATCCATCCCCTCAAAAGTGAAATAATAAGCCTCTCACCTGAGTCCCTTGCTTTGTTTTTGTCTTTGGATTTACTTCTCAACCATTTCATCCCAGCTCCAACTCAAAAAACTACCTTTGCCTGAGTGATACACAGCAAGAAAGGGCAAGGAATAGAAATTTTCCAAGCAGTTTCTGCACCTCGAGCTCTTCCTACAAATTTCTCTTTAAAGCTACAGAAAACCTGCAGGAAGAGTACTGACAGCTCCACTACATAGGGATGGAAACTGAGGCTCTGAGGGATTCAGTTTGTTTGAACTCACTAACTGGCAAGTCAGGAGGCCAGCAGGTAAACTGGGGATCATGTGCCAGCATTTGTTACCCAAGTGGATGCCCAAAAGAATGTAACATTGAAATCGGCAGGATTGTAGGCACTTCAAACAGGTTGAAGTCCCTCAACAAGCCTTGGCAAAGCTTAGTTCCTCCTAGTAGAGCTGTAGTTAAGATGCCTGTGTCCCACATCAGAGTACCTGGGTTTGACTCCTGGCTCAGGCTCCTCACGCGAACTTCCTGCTAACACAGATGCTGGGAGACATGGTGATAGCTCAAATAATTGGATTCCCACTGCCCATGTGAGACCTGGGTAGCATTCCTTGCTCCCAGCTTTGAGAGGCCCTTTGGGAGTGACTTAGAGGATGAGATCTCTCTGTCCCTCTCAAGTAAATAAATAAAAATAAAATAAAATTCCTCGTAGATCAGAATGCTGAAACACTGCTTATTGAAAGCTCTTCATTTAAAGAGTATACAAGACCCTGGAGGGAGCTTTCTCAGTGGGCTCATTATCATCAAAGCAATGCAATCCTCATGTGTAGCTTCAGGTCCTCCAGGGATGTTAACGTTTTCCAGCTGAGAGCCACTTTCTCTACACTTGGCTCAACCTCAGCACCTGCTATGGCATTCTACTATCTTCCTTCAAGCCTAAGTTTCATCTCACACTAAGACAGGGATATATTGTCCCTAGATTTTTAAAGGCTATTTCTATGTCCCTCAGTCATTACTTGCCATTCATCTACAAAATGAATCTACTTGATAGCTTAGGGGGTTCAGATATTTATTCCTGTTTATACAAAACAAGTAATAATGATTTTAAAAAACAACATAAAACAAAGTTCTTGATAAGAGCTCTGAATCTGTTCTTTCTTTTCTCTCACAGAACCTAATAATAGAGAGAAGATTTTCTTTCTTTTTTTCTATTCATTTCTATTTGTTTACCTGAAAGGCAGAGCGAGAGCGAGAGCGAGAGAGAGAGAGAGAGAGAGAGAGAGAAATATCTTCCATCTACTGATTCACTCCCTAAATTACAGCTAGGGCTGGGCCAGGCTGAACCCAGGAGCCAGGAACTCCATCCTGGTCTCCCATATGGCTGGCAAAGTTCCATATAATTGGACCATCTTATGCTGCCTTCCCATGCACATAAGCAAGAAGCTGGATCGGAAGAAGAGCAGCCAGGATTTGAATTGGCACTCTGGTATGCACTGCCAATGTTGCAAGTGGTAGCTTAACTCACTGGGCCAAAACACCAGCCCTCAGAGCAGGTTTTCAAAGGATATCTTGTATGCATGGTTTGGGAAAAGTCTTCTCTGACAATCATTATTTTTTACAGTTTGCAGGTTAAAATATAGAAATGACAATTTTGTTCATCTGCTCGGCATGAGCAGAAGGATTGGGTTTCAGATGCAGTGAGGAGCAATGCTTTCCATTGCTAACTGCCCCTCAGATACACATTGAGCTGTGCCTGTGCAAAGTGAGATCTTGCGTCTCTGCCTACATAGATGATGGAGTATGACAGTGATGGGCTTCTTGCTGTGGAGCTTTACACAGGAAGTTTTCATTTTTCTCCCAGTGTTTATTCTCCATGTACTTCTCTTTGTTCCTCCCAAATAAATGCTAATTTTATTGTCTGGGTTTCTTCACAGGGAAATTATAAGGGTACTGTAATTATTATGAAGAATGTCAAAACAAAACATTAATAACATTGTAGAGTCTCAAGCTCTTTAATATGCAATCTATTCCTAGGCAATACTAGGGAGTTTTGTTAGAATGATATGTAAATAAGAACAAGTGAAGACTCATGCTGTGAGTTTGTTGGCTCTATGTGTCTCTAATATACTGAAACTAGCTCATATCCAATTCTTTGAACTGTGTCATTGTCCTTCCATCCAGTAGTTAGGTGTCCACATAGATTTTATTAAGATAACAGGAAAGAATAATGATCATATGTAGACAAACTTTTTTCCCACCAAGAACTTATTAGGTCTGTATGAAGAAACAAGGCATTTAATTAAATTAATAAAGTTAGCAGCTGAACTGGATACTCGTTGGTGGCCACTCCTCTTTATCTCTCTATAAAGTCCCATCTGTGCACTTTGAATGAAGCTGATCTGCCCGGCTGAAGGAAGAGCCCTGTCTTAGCCCAATGGCTTCATTCTATACCCCTGGGATTAGTCATGAATGGACACATGTTGCAATCTCAGCCAAGGGGACTGCAGTGTTTATGAGAACTTCTGGAAATGAAGCTAACTCTTTCCTCTTTGGAGGCTAACAAGAGATAAAGAACTTCTTTCTCTAGATAGTGTGCTATGGATTTGAAGTATGAACTGATGTAGCTGTTTTGTGTATCAGGAAGGAGTCATGGCCGAGATGCTGACCACATATGGGGGAAACCAATGATAAGAGAAGTGCAGACAAAGAGAGCCAGAGCTTAATGACTTGGGAACCTCTGGAGTTAGCTGCCAGTTAGTTAACAATATGTCACCAATTAGTTGATCACTATATTACCATTTTTGCTCAAGTCATTTTCATTATGCTTTCTATTTATGACAGCAAAGCCTGCAGTCTTCCAGACATCCAGTCTTCCAGACATCTACTTCATATCAGTGACAATTTTCTTGGGGTATTCTCCCTTTCTCCTTGGGTTTTTAGAAAAGCCTTTGCTATTCTCTTGAATTTTCAAGAAGGATTGAACTTAAATGCTCTGTGGAGTTCCTTCCTGGACTCTTAAAGGAGTTTGAGGTTCCATCATTCAATAATATTTGTTGAGCACATACTATGTGACAACCACCTTCTGTTCAAAAAGGGCTTCCATTTTTATATGTCTTTATTATTTGCTGACTACATGGTATTTGTTTTGAAGAAATTGTTATGCATTTAAATATATGAGTGACAAATGGAGGCTACAAGTGTAAAGTGATTTCTCAATGACTTCATAGAAAATTTTGGAGTTATAAGAAATTCCTGATTTTTTGATGCATGGTCCAGTGGCCTTTTATGACAATCTACTGTCCGCCTATACTAATTGTCACTACCTTCAGTAATAATCATTATTTTTTTCCAAGGCTTTGATTATACAAATCAATTTGGTCTGTAAAAATTGAATCTGAGAGCTAACAAGAACTGACTTTCCTATGAAATTTCTAACACTTCCTATTTTCAGACAGGCTAGAAATACTCTGTGAACAGCCTTTCTCATAAGATTTTGGCATCTGCCTCTTGCTATGATCAGAAATAAAAAGTATAGAGGTTGCAGAAAATTAAATAGAAAAAGTAGTACCTGAGAGGTCTCAGTTCTACATTCACATGGGAACATTCAAATAGGGACAGAGGCCCTGCTTTTCCCCAGCAGATGAAGTGTTTGTATTGACCTGGCCTGTATTCATGGTGGTGATTTACTTAATTCAAAGTGCTATCTCTTGTGATAACACAAATTTCAGGATTGAGATGAAAACCCTTTTTGTTTTTAACGATCAGATTCAGGACTGTCCATTGGTTGATCAAATCGGTGGTGACCTCTCTTCCAATAGAAAACTAAAGGGTTCTTGAAAGTTGGTGTTTATTTCTCTATACCCCAATAAGTAACAATTCAATAGTCTGAATCAGCACAGCACGCTGGCCGCGGTGGCCATTGGGGGGTGAACCAATGGCAAAGGAAGACCTTTCTCTCTGTCTCTCTCTCTCACTGTCCACTCTGCCTGTCAAAAAAAAAAAAAAAAAGAGTCTGCTGACAGGTCCAACTAACCAAATAAAGATACAACATCAGCCCTTCAGAAACATAAGTCCCTTTTGTACTGCTACAGTAGGGACTGGAGTGGATTTAAACTTCAGTTCCAAGAGTACAGTGTGGTTACTTAGTATCAGTATTCATTACACTAAACCACTTTGTACGTGCTTTGTTTCCTTGCTGTGCCTTTCATTAATCATGTGTAATATTAATTCTCTTTGATGCTATATTTGATTTTCATGTGTAAAGAAACCCTGCCTAATCTATTTGTTGTTCATTACTGGTGATACTTTTCTTGAGTGGCTTATGGGGCAGGATTTGTTAGCCTTCGCCACACTTGCCCTGTCTGACCTGTGTGCTCATCCATTAGGGATCAACATGGGAAAGGAATTTTGACCTTAAAACTCACTCAAGGTCGGTGCCGCAGCTCAATAGGCTAATCCTCCGCCTGCAGTGCTGGCACACCGGGTTCTAGTCCTGGTCAGGGCACCGGATTCTGTCCCGGCTGCTCCTCTTCCTGTCCAGCTCTCTGCTGTGGCCAGGGAGTGCAGTGGAGGATGGTCCAAGTGCTTGGGCCCTGCACTCCATGGGAAACCAGGAGAAGCACCTGGCTCCTGCCTTTGGATGAGCGCGGTGCGCCAGCTACAGCGGTCATTGGAGGGTGAACCAACGGCAAAGGAAGACCTTTCTCTCTGTCTCTCTCTCTCGCTCTCTCACTGTCCACTGCCTGTCCAAAAAAAAAAAAAAAAACTCACTCAAACTCTGATGTCTTTATTGTGATCAAGTAGTAGGGATGGCAGTTTCTTTCTAACATAAGAGATTGTCCTTGGGGATTGTATTTTCAGACTTTTAGAGAGGACAGTATCTTCCTTATGAATGGAGTAGTGAGAACAATTGAATGAATAACTAGAAAGCCTTTATTTGAAAATGGAACAAGAGGCACAAACAAAGAATGGGAGTGGATAATCATTTGGTCTAGTGGCAGAGGTGACAGGTAAGCTTCCTGTGTCCCAAACCAGAGTTCCTGGGTTTAACACCTGGCTCCTCTCTCTATTCCAGCTTTCTGATAATGCAGACCTTGGGAGGCAGAGTGATGGCTCAAGTAATTGGGTTCCTATCACTTATTTGGGAGACCTAGATTAAGTTTCTGGATTCTCAGTTTGATCCCAGCAGAGGGCCATTGGGTGCATTTGGGGAGTGACTGAGCAGATGGAAATTCTCAGTCTCTCTCTGTCTTTGTCTCTCAAAAAAATGTTTTAAGGTAAAAATAAATACTTAAATACTTTCATTTTTTTAAAAAATGGGCTATCCAATTCTAACAAGGGATATTTCTATTTTTTCTTTCTAACATTTCATATGGATATTTTATAGGGGAGGTTGTGGATGAGGTAAATGTAGATAGTTAGATATATAGATACATACATAGACACATACATATTTGAGTATGTAGGGAACACTTCAAAAAGTTTTTGGAAAAATGAATTAAAAGATGCTTATTTGGGAGCAAAAAAATCAAAACCCATGCATGGTTCTTTTATGATAGACACTTCTTATGAACTGTTATATAGTTATGCAGCATTCTTAGTAAATAAATCACTCAGAGTTTAACTCAGAAAACAAATAGAACATTTTAAAATTCATGATGGAGGCAATATCTGTAGAGAAATAAAGAAGTATTTTTTTTATTTTTTATTTATTTTTTTGACAGGCAGAGTGGACAGTGAGAGAGAGAAAGACAGAGAGAAAGGTCTTCCTTTGCCGTTGGTTCACCCTCCAATGGCCACTGCACTGCGCTGATCTGAAGCCAGGAGCCAGGTGCTTCTCCTGGTCTCCCATGGGGTGCAGGGCCCAAGCACTTGGGCCATCCTCCACTGCACTCCCTGGCCACAGCAGAGAGCTGGCCTGGAAGAGGGGCAACTGGGACAGAATCCGGTGCCCTGACCAGGACTAGAACCCGGTGTGCCGGCACCGCAAGGCAGACGATTAGCCTAGTGAGCTGCGGCGCCGGCCTATGAAGAAGTATTTTTATTTTGACAAATACTTACTGAGTCAACCCTAATAACTTTGATGCAGTCTTCTGTGGCCACCTAAAGTTGTTGGCTCTGCTGTTTGTAAGATTTAGTTGATACATAAATGCCATGAGGTAGTGAGTTTTTCCAGTTGGGTCTTTCCCAAAAACACACCCTTGCATACACCCACTTGATATTTATTATAGTTGTCCCCCATTGCAAGGAGCAGAAATTAAATAGCTTCACCATAATATTAACAAGAAATAAATGAGAGCTAATCTGCCTGCAGGAGATCTGCATGGACTTGATAAGAACCAGCGTGGCTTGCACACACCCTCCTGGGGACCTTATGAACCCTACACTGACAATCAAAGGTATATATAAACTACAGACTGAATAAGCCCAGTGAGACTCTGAACAGACTCTCCCGAGAGGGGTAGAGTGAAAGCTCTAGGTTGACCCACCACACTCAGACCTTCCTGCAAGAGAGTTCTCCCAGCTAGCCCTGCACTTGCCTATCGCGGAGTCTCTACTCCTTCGAGACCAGTGTTCTGCAGCTCAGAGGCACCACCCATACGGATGCTGTGAAAATCTGCCCTCTGTGACTAAGACACGTTGTGAAGAGCACAAAGGTACTTTGGGAACTTTGGGTGGTCAGTTTGCACAGTATGTTGTGTGAATTAGAATGTGTGACTTCCCCACTGCATAATTAAATCCTTATTAGAACCAACACAGCCTCCATGCTGTTACTATGCTCAGGACACCTATACAATCAAGAATGAACACTACTTAAGATGGTATCAATAATTTGTCCTGTGGTGTGGGCACCCTCGCTAATCCTCTACTGTGTGCTTTCAGTGTGTTTACTAACAAGCTAAATAGTTGCCAGGCTTTGGTAGCCTGAAGTCTAACAAGGCTCATGCATAATGTTCATTAATTCCAGATAAATCATCCAAAAGTCTAGCTGGGAGAGACATTTACTTACTCATGAGAGTTGAGCAATGGTGGCTGCTTAGTCTTGTAACCCGTACTGCACTATGTAGTACATGGAGAAAACAAGCACAATTGGTTTTGTGAGGCTATCAACTCGAAGACACAAGCCACAGCTGTGTTTTTGGCTTACACTGGCCTTCCTCACCAGATTCTACTGAAGATGTTTACCCTGGGGCGAGGGTTGGATAAGCAGGCCAACCAGAGGCCACCCCCAGGGCATAGAATGCTCTTTCTCATCGGAAGGGCAGCATAATGAGCCTTCCATATTGTAATAGTGCATCTGAGTGTTTTGCTTTTAAATTCTCAAAATACAGGTTCATTTCACTCATCAGTTTCACCTGACTGATGTACTCATTTGAAAAGCATAACCACAGCCAAATCCTGCTCTCAGAGTTGGCATGTCCTCTCACTGACAGCCAAGAGGGAGAGGGGCAGGGAGAGATACCCCAGGGGACCCTGCTTAGCAGCAGGCAGCATGATAATTGATCCTGATCCAATGTTTCTGAGTGAGAATCAGTGTCCTCATTTCCACATCCCTCTCTCTTACAAGTCTATATACTCTTGTTTTCAGTACAATTGGAAACAGAACTGTCCCCAAGGATGGCTTGAAAAGAATACTCATATAACCAGGGCTTTCACTAACCAACAAGTGACATTTCCAAGGTTCAAGTGTAACACACAGGATGTCTAGAATGAACTTGATTCAGCAGCCTCGAGCTTTACCTCCAGTCCTTCTACTGAACCTTGACAGAAACACATCACTGGGGACACATCTTGACTCTTCACCCCCACTCTGGGATGATCCTCTTCCTCCCCATAAAGTTATCTCTTGTATTTAAATGTATAACCCATGTGAGAAAGCCATCAACTCTCCATTACTAAAAATGTAATGTATAGGGGTAAAATGCACATTTTGAGATTTGATGTTTGTTTATAACCCTTGTCTTCATGCTATTTGTTGAACTCTTTGCTTAGTGCAGAGTTAATCTTTTTTTTAATATTTATTTATTTGTTTGAAAGGCAGAGAGTTACAGAGAGGCAGAGGCAGAGCGAGAGTGAGCGAGAAGTCTTCCATCTACCGATTCACTCCCCAAATGTCTGAAACAGCCCAAGCTGGGCCAATCTGAAGCCAGGAGCCAGGAGTTTCTTCCGGATTCCCACATGGGTGCAGGAGCCCAAGGCCTTGGAGCATCTTCCACTGCTTTTCTAGACCATAGCAGAGAGCTGGATGCGAAGTGGAACAGCCAGGACTTGAACCAGCGCCCATATGGGATTCTGGCACCACAGGCGGTGACTCTACCTCGCTATGCCACAGCAGCAGCCTCACAAAGTTAATCTGATGAATATAAAGTAAACTGAAAGTAGATCATTGTAAAAATTAAGAATGCAAATAAGAGAGGAAGGAGGAGAAAGGGTGGGAGCGTGGGTGGGGGGGGGTGGGAAGTATCTATAAATCTGCATGTATGAAATTTGTATACCTTAAATAAAATTTTTTTAAAAAAGAAAAGTCATTTGACTTCCCCACATTCCAAAGGCAAAAAATCTAATCCTGTCTTCACAAGAACCAAATCTGACTGACCTCAGTACCCAGGACTCAATGACACCTACAGTACAGACTCTCTGTGTATGACGCACACACTGGTCTTATTTACAATTTGCCTGTTCAAAAACATACTTGTATTGAATAATGATGTGACATTTGCTCAGTAATTAACTCCTGAGGCTCTTGAGTTCTTGAGGAGGCATCCTCGTTGGGAAGTCTACACACTGTTATATACCTATGCATGCTTACATGAATTGGATTTCTCTTGAATCTGCCTCCTAAGACTTATTTTGTGGGAGACCACATTTCTCTTTGTTCTTGTTCCTATGTGAAGCAGACAATTACACCTAACCTTTATAGATTTAGAAAGTAAAAACTGCATTTGAGTAGAAAAATTCCTTTGTGAGGCTTTTTAAAATTTAATTATTCACATAAATCTTCTGTACATTTCTAATGTATTTATGCAATTCTTTCAGATTTTTCCAGCATCCAAAATAATATTTGTATATTTTAGTAGATGTTTTATGAACTAATGTCTGTTTATTACCACCTTGGAAGATTTATTGTGACTCAATTTAAATCAATTGAATTCAAATTCTCCTGAGATTATTTATGTAAAAGATTACCACATCTTTTATTCCTCCTGACAAGTAGTTTATTACATATTTACGTAATTTATCTGCAACATACATTTATCTTCACTTTGGAAACAAGAAACATTGAAACATGAAATGCCTATTATAATTCTGGCTGACTGTAGGTGAGTGTTTTTGTTTATTTATTTTTTTTTGGGGGGGAGAATACAGTATAAACTTGAGTTTGAAAGTTAAGTTAAGGCAATTATTTCAACATTGCATGTTTTCTTTTTCATGTTTAGTCCTATCTTTCTGATCTGAATAATTAAAAACAGTTTAAATCTATATCTAATTTATGAAGAAGTGAAGCTGCATTGTAAAGCCATTGGGTTTTTTAATTACTTCCAGTTTTATTAGACAAACACAGACTTGCACAGCTTCATCTTCTCCAAGGCAGCCAGAATCATCAGTTGGTTTAATCCTCTTTCTCAGGGAACTGGGAAATTGAATTAGGAGAAGGGAGTTGGGCAGCAGCTGGAGCTGGGCCCACTTCTCTCTGAGATTTCAACATGAGCTCAAACTGTGGAGGTGACATAGGAGGAGGTGGGAAGTGAGCCAGAGGTCTCCAGAGGGGTGCCCTCAGACCTGCTCATTCTGCTCCCTTTGAAAGATGGGTCCCCAGAGCCAATCTGGAGGAGGCCTTATGAGAATGGGGATCACATCCTGGGAGCAGAGTTCACTCTCAGCAGTATCAGAAATGTTTTATACTATAACAGTTCAGATTTTCTTTTTAAGATTTATTTATTTACTTGAAAGGCAGAATTGCAGAGAGGGAGAGAGAGAAAGAGAGAAAAAGAAAGAGAAAGAGAAAGAGAAAGAGAAAGAGAAAGAGAAAGAGAAAGAGAAAGAGAAAGAGAAAGAGAGAGAGATCTCTTCCACTCACTGGTTCACTCCCCAAGTGGCTACAATGGCTGGAGCAGGGCCAATCTGAAGCCAGGAGCCAGGAGCCAGGAAATTCTTCTGGGTCTCCCACACAGGTACAGGGGCCCAAGGACTTGGGCCATCTTCTACTGCTTTCCCAGGCCATAGCAGAGAGATGCATCGGAAGTGGAGCAGCTTGGACTCCAACTGATGTCCACATGGGATGCTGGCACTGCAGGCAGAGGCTTTACCCGCTATGCCACAGCGCTGGCCAACAGTTCAGATTTGACCAATCTACTCTTCACCAGCCACCTTTTGACACCTTGAGTGTATCCCTTTCCATCCACAGCTTTGAAAACTCTCTTGTCTCTCTGTGTACTTATACTCTTGTGAGATATAATTACGGAGAGCTCAGTAAATATGCCATGCTGTTTGGTGCCCTTGTATGTTTGGTGCCTTTGTATGTTTAGGAACTGTGCTTGCTCTACTTAGAATGGCCTTCCCCACTCTGCTTGCTGGGTGACTTTCTGTCCTTAGGAACCACATCCCACACTGTGTCCTCTGCAGAGCCACCCTTCATTCCAGAAGGTTCATTAAGCAGTTCCATCCTATGTCATATGTATGCTAATATACTTTTCCTGCTGTTACTGGAATTTGTGTTCACTTGCCACACAGGACTAGAAGCTTTCTGAAGGAGTGGTCCACATCTTCTCCACTGTTTTAAAATTATTTTTAAAATTTATTTATTTATTTTAAGGTTTTTTTTTTTTTAATTTGAAGGGCAGAGGCAGAGAGAAAGGGGGCGGGAGAGAGAGCTCCTCCATCTGCCGGTTCACTTCCCCAATGGCTGCAATGGTCAGAGCTGGTCTGATCCAAAGCCAGGAGCCATCAGCCAGGAGCCTCCTCCAGGTCTCCCACATGGGTGCAGGGGCCCAAGGACATGGGCCATCTTCTACTGCCCTCCCAAGGCCACAGCAGAGAGTCATAATGGAAGTGGAGCAGCCGGGACTAGAACTGGAGCACATATGGGATACTGGTGCTGCAGGTGGCAGATTCACCTGCTATGCCCCGGCCCCATCAGAGAGAGCCAGCTCCCATCCACTGCTTCACTCCCCAGATGTGTTCATGGGCCTTGGGAGTGAGGCAGAGAACAAGGATCAAAACTAGAATCTGTTGGCCGGCGTCACGGCTCACTAGGCTAATCCTCCGCCTTCGGCGCTGGCACTCCGGGTTCTAGTCCTGGTTGGGGCACCGGTTCTGTCCAGGTTGTTCCTCTTCCAGTCCAGCTCTCTGTTGCGGCCTGGGAAGGCAGTGGAGGATGTCCTAGGTCCTTGGCTCCTGCACCCACATTGGGGACCTGGAGGAGGCACCTGGCTCCTGGCTTCGGATTGGCAAGCGCCAGCTGTGGCAGCCACTTGGAGGGTAAACCAGCGTAGAAGGGGGGACCTTTCTCTCTCTCTCTCTCTCACTGTCTAACTCTGCCTGTCACAAAAAAAAAAAAAAAAAAAAAAAAAAAAAACCAAAAAACTAGCAGCTGTTAATTCAATCCAGGTTTCCCATGGTATAGCAGAAACCTACCATCTTGGGAAGTATCATGAGTACCTCCTAGCATCTGCATTAGCAGGAAGCTGGAATCAGTAACTGCATCTGGATATGGAATCTAGTCTCACCCATTTGGGAAACAGCTGTTGTGCATGGTCTCTTTTTTAAATTTTTATTTAAGTTATACAAGTTTCTTGTATTTCATATATACAGATTTAGTGATACTTCTCATCCTACCCTCCCTCTGCCCACACTCCAACCGTTCTTTCTTCTCCCTCTCCCATTCCCACTCGTAATTTTTATAAAGATCTATTTTCAGTTTACTTAATGATGATAAAATTAACCCTGCAGTAAGTAATAGAGTTCAACAAATAGTATAAAGGAAAAAAAAATAACATTGTTCCTCAGTGGAATGTAATCTCTGGGCCAAATACCTGCTGGTTCTTCATTTTTGTTCTTGTCTACTGGGTATCAGTTTTACTGTCTATGAATATAAATATATGTAAAATTACAGTCTATGACTTTCAACAGTCTAAGATTCCTGGCAGTTTCAGAGCCACAACAGACAGAAAACATAACATGCTCAGTATATATTCAGGTGGAGACATTGAGGCTCAGAGAACCAAAGCACCCAGAATTCCAGTCTGGAATGAAATCATGGTTAACAAAATCAGGGGCAATGAAAACTCTTGTATACTCACTTCCTGCCATCTGTTATGTTTACAGAGTGCGCAATTACTGTTGAACTAGTGAAGTAATTAATTTAGAAACTTCTGACCACTCTTGGTATTTGCCATCTTCAATCTGAGCATGATGATCAGCTCACAGTGTCTGAGAGGCTTCACTCCAGAAATAATAGACCCAAGAAGGTACAGCTATTGCATCTTTGATGGATTTCCAGAAAAATCACTAGGAGTAGGTGCTGCATGAATAGGATGACGGGGTCCACAGAACACTAGGTGCACCTCCCTTATGTACACATAGACAGGTGAGGACCATGTGGCTGCAGGACATGTCTCATGCTAGGCAGCTAATAAGTGGCAGAGACCAAGCTAGTCAAAGTGGTTTGTGACCAGAGTTGGTGGTGATTTAGGTTGACAATGTGACATGGAGCCAACTGGAACTCCGGTTACTGTGTGTTTCCTCTGTTCTTCACCACTAAACACAATTTGGCCTTTCTTTGTTCACTATTTCCTTCTTTATTAATTGGGATCAGCAGTGGGTGACCTTTTTGCTGTACATTGTTGAGTCCTCACCGTTAGATGTTTCAACTTTGAATGATGCTTTGACACCAAATGTGGGAGAAGAACCATGGCATGAGTCCTCTGGTGAAATCTCCCTTTGCTCCATGATGTAAGTAAAGCCCAGATCCACTGGTACATATTTCTGTACTCTGGGCATTAGACAATGAGAACGAACTCAAAAGAATACAAGACAAGAGGTTAAGCCACCACTTCTGACATTAGCATTCCATATCAGAGTGCTGATTGGAGTCTTGAGTGGTTCACTTCCAGTCCAGCTCCCTGCTAATGCATCTGGGAAGGTAGTGGAAGATGACCCAAGTACTTGAACCCCAGCCACCTAATGGCAAATCTGAATGAAGTTCCTGGCTCCAGGTTTCTGGGTGACCCAGACCTGGCTGTTGGTGCGGTCTGGGGAATGAACTAGAGGATGAAAGATCTCTATCTCCTTCTCTCTGTCTCTTCCTCTGTCTGTTGATTTGCCTTTCAAATAAATAAATAAATAAATAAATAAATAAATCTTTAAAAACAACAAAAAAGGGCTGGTGCTGCGGCTCAATAGGCTAATCCTCTGGCTGTGGTGCCGGCATACCGGATTCTGTCCCTGTTGCCCCTCTTCCATGCCAGCTCTCTGCTGTGCCCAGGAGTGCAGTGGAGGACAACCCAAATGCTTGGGCCCTACACCCCATGGGAGACCAGGAGAAGCACCTGGCTCCTGCCTTTGGATCAGCGTGGTGCGCAGGCCACAGCGGCCATTGGAGGGTGAACCAACAGCAAAAGGAAGACCTTTCTCTCTGTCTCTCTCTCTCACTGTCCATTCTGCCTGTCAAAAAAAAGAAGAAGAAGAAGAAGAAGAAGAAGAAGAAGAATGTATGATGAGACTTCCAAAGCAGCCTTGGTAGTAAATGTTGCCCTTCTAGTGTCTCCTGATAATGTCCTGGCTGCTTGTTATGGGATGTGGGTTGCCATGGTGATGGGAGACCACTGCAGGGAGGGCAAGGAAAAGTAATCTAGAAAAAGATTAGGAAATATTGTGGTGGAAGATGTTTTTGGCTTGTAAGCTTTGGTTGAAATACTTACTAGAGTGAGGTTGGAGACAATCAGAAGCTTATTCCATGATGCTGGCAAGAAAAAAAATCACAAAAATCCCCTAGGGTTCTAAAACGTAGAGTGTGTGCTTATTTCTTCCTCAGTTATCCAGGATCCTCAAATACTGCAGCTCTGAGAACCCAGCTTTCCTTGTTCCCCATCCAGGGACCTTCACTCTCCTGATACTGCCTCTTCCTGATGAAACAGTCTTCTGTTTTCAGAATGCAGAGTATTAACAGACCTCAAAACACTGAAGGATAATGTAGTTTGCAAATACTTTCTTCCACTCATAGGTTGTCTTTTGAATTTTGTTGGCTTTTTTTGGTATACAAAAGCTTTTTAGCTCGATGATCATAAAATAATAATATTAATAGTAAAAGGGGCAGGAAGACACTTTGTAGGTGATGGGTAGTTTATGGCACCAGTTGTGATAATTTCACAGGTATATACTTATCTGAAAATTCATCAAGTTGTATACATTAATTACATAGAGTTTTTATAGGTCAAAAATTAAATAAAGGGAACATTTTAAAAAGCATAAAGAGGCTTTTAAAAAGGTTGATTTTATTGAATTTAAATTCAACTGATCTATATTTTTGTTTATCATGAATTGGGGTTAGATGCATTCCAGTGGTTTATTTAAAAATCAGTGTTCTTTTTAAAGGCCATTGATTAAGTTTGTGAAAATTCTTTTTATGTATTTTTTATTAATAATAGCACTTGTTTATGCATTAAATAATGTTATTTATTTTATTTTTTTTAACTTTTATTTAGAATATAAATTTCCAAGGTACAACTTGTGGATTACAATGGCTTCCCCACCCATACCTTCCCTCCCCCCCACCCGCTACCCTCCCCCCTTACCCACTCCCTCTCCCATTTCATTCACATCCAGATTCATTTTCAGTTCTCTTTGTATACAGGAACTCAGTTTAGTTTGTGTTAAGTAAAGATTTTAAACCATGTGCCCTCACATAGCATCACAGAGTGAAATATACTCTTTGAGTACTAGTTATAGCATTAAATCACATTGTACAAAGCCGAACTAGATAGACTGCAGTAAAACAGCATGCGCCCACCCGCCACTGAGGCAGGCGGAACCAACAACCCGAGGCTGTATAAATCTGAGTGGGAGCCTAAATCCGGGAACACACCGTGCACACAAACTGTTATTTATTTTATTTATTTATTTTTGACAGGCAGAGTGGACAATGAGAAAGAGAGAGAGAAAGGTCTTCCGTTTTGCCGTTGGTTCACCCTCCAATGGCCGCCCGTGGCTGGCGTGTTGCGGCCGGCACACTGTGCTGATCCGATGGCAGGAGCCAGGTACTTCTCCTGGTCTCCCATGGGGTGCAGGGCCCAAGCACTTGGGCCATTCTCCACTGCACTCCCAGGCCACAGAAGAGAGCTGGCCTGGAAGAGGCGCAACCGGGACAGAATCCGGTGTGCTGGCATCGCAAGGCAGAGGATTAGCCTATTGAGCCTTGGAACCGGCCAAGTAATGTTATTTATTTTTTATAATTTTTATTTCAATAACTATTGCAGAAAGAAAAAACAATGTTGGAGTTCAGAGATAATTTTATTTGCTACACAAGACAATTAGGAGACAGCTTTCAAAGCAAATTATATTAAACACGGTATTGAAGATAACTTCACTGGACTTATCTGAAGATATATGAAAGACGAAAAAGGCAGAGGAAAGGAAGACACAGAGGGTGAAGAAGAAAAAGGCGAAAGATATATTAAAAGTGTATGCACATGGGAAGGACATTTAGTGCAGCAATTACGATGCCACTTGTGATACCCACTTCCCAAATTGAAATGCATGGTTCCAGTCCCAGCTCTGCTTGCAATTCCACTTCCCAGTCAATATGTACCCTGGGAGACAAGCTGGTGATGGCTCACGTGCTTGTATCTCAACCACTTACATGGGAGACCCTGATTGAGTTCTAGCTCCCAGCTTTAACCTGGCCTAGCTCTGGCTGGTGAAAGTATTTAGCAGTGAACCAACAGAGGAAAGGTCTCTTTCTCCCTCTCTCCCTCTCAAATACATTAAATAAAAGCCTTTACAAAAACAAACATGTGAACAAAAATTATAAGTGTGTTAGAGGGAGGGGCCATAATATTTCTCTTTAACGAATAATCAAACTGCTGCACACATTATTTTTATTTAAAATTATAATCTATAAAATATAAGTAGGAATTATTTCACATAAAGTCATTTTCACAACTTTAAGTATTTTAAAACAGATTGGAAAGCATTTGTACTGGATAAAAGAAAGACACAATATCTGATATAAGATTGGCTTTGAAAGTGTCTTTCACATAGGAATAAGGAAATCACTATTTTTAGTTTTTATAAACTGTGATTTGTATACAAGGACATAAAATGCAGTGCACACACACACACAAACACTTGCACAAACACTGGTGCCCCAAATTAAAAAAATAAATAAATAATGCTTTTCTTTTTATCCTTACAGCACTCCTTTCTACTCTCTTCCAGGAAGTCTTTGCCTTTTTGGAGAACATGCAGAGCACGTGTGGTCAGGAATGTAGATCAGCGAAGCAAGAGACTGAAACAGAACGGATGCCAGGTTCTGACACTTCTCCAAAACTGTGGAATGCAAACAGGTCCCTGGTGAGCCCAAAAGGGCAGGTGGTGACATCAGTATATCATTATAACCTTCACCCTGAGTAGTTTGGGCAGATGTCTGTATTACTTCTCTAGGGCTGCCGTAACAATTGACCACTCTGTCATTTTGCTTATGATATCAGAAACTGATTCTCACACTTCTGGAAGACACAAGTCCAACACCACAGTGGCAGCAGGGTGAGGCTCCCGCTGAGGCTCCAGGTGAGGAGCCCTCTTCTTTTCTTCCAATATCTGGTGGTTCCTGGTGTTTCTCAGCTCATGGCCTCATCCCTGCAGCCTCTGCCTTCATCCTCACCTCGATTTCTCCTCGTTTCCCTGTGCCTTTGGCTCACATCATATAAGAACTCTCATTAGTTTAAGGGCCCTTCCTACCCCAGAATGATTTACTCTGGATCTTTTCCTTAATTATCTCTGCAAAATCCCAGGGTCACAATCTGAGGTTCTGAGTGGATACTGGTTTTGGAAGGACACTATTTAAGCCACTACAATCTGGAAGAATAGAAAGTGTAGCTAAAAGTGCTCCCAAGGACAGCTTCTGCTCATACAAAAATGCACAGTGCATAACTGGTGTGTCTTCAGCCTGCTCAACCAGGCGGCCCCTCCCCAGCCACTTTCCACTGCAGCCACACCTGAGCTCAGGGCTCAATCACCTGGCTATCTACCTGTGAGTATATTCCCAACCCACTGTCTTCTGTCATCATATCCTAAATTCTTCACTCTCACGCATATGTAAATGACTAAAACATATGTAAATGACTTGCATACCAGTCTTTCCTCTGACAGAGAAGCATCCAGAAACTGGTGGGTGGAGGGCATCTTTGAGATATGAGCTGCCTGGCCCACCGCCTGTGTGTATCCTCTGGTTCTGGGTTGGCTGTGCTACACCACTCTCCTTCCCTTCCTTCCGCCTGCTTTGTTCAGTTTTGCAAACTCATCTCTTTATTAGAATACACTGTGTTCTTTCCATTCTGTTCCTCCCTTTAGCTCTCTTCTAAATTCCAACTGACCCCTCATAAAAGTCTTTCCTCTTTTCTTTCTCATTTCCCCTCTCTGTCTAAAGGGAATTTTATTTGTGAGCCCAGAGCCTTAAAGATAAGAGTACTAGGGATGCATTTGTGTCAAAAGAAAGGAAGGACTGTAGCTTTGGAAGCAAAATTAGAGCAAAGAAGCGGTGCCATCAGTTTCTAATGCTTTTGAAAGTGGGAGGCTGTCCGTTCTCTCCACCAGGATGAAAGACTATTGGGAAGACTTTTTCCAAATTAGCTCACTCTAAAAAGAGAAGAAAACTTGTTTATCTGACTGCTGAAGATATAAAAAGCTGCTTCTGGTCCTGCCTTGCTGCAGCATTCAGTTCACCAGCTCCTGGTCTCACAGAAACATGCTTTGGTAGGGGTTTAGTTCCTTATACACGGCCTCAGGCTGATGAGAGGCCCCAAGACTACAGCAAGGGAAAATGTATAGGAAGGCTAGTGTAGACAAAGACCTAAGCCACGTTACTCAGTGATGTTTACATACTTATTGAGGCTAATTTGTTGACCTGCATCCTTGTATCTGGCTCTCAATTGATTTGGAACTCACAGAGCTAGGAAGGGATGTTTGCAATGAGTACCCTCAAACCACAACAGTAAAAATTAGAAACACTTCCTCTGGTCTATGATTGGTAACCCCAGAACAGAATTATGTGTGTTTCATCAACATGTTCTTTACAAGTAGGGATTGAATTGTGCCATCTAATATGGCAGTCACCAGGCACGTGTGACTACTGAGCGCTGAAATGTGTGGGATACAAAATGAGAGGTGCTGTGACATAACATACATGCCAGACTACCAAAACCTGGTTAAAAAAACTAAAATATCTCAATAATTCTTATATTGATTCCATGCTGAAATGATTCTTTGATATATTGGATTAAATAAAATATGTAATTGCATGAAAGAAAGAGGGAGAATTTCCTGTGATATATTTTTTAAAAGATTTATTTGAAAGATTAGCAGAGAAGGAAAGAGAGAGAAAGAGAGACAGAAAGATATCTTCCATGTGTTAACGATTCACTCACCAAATGGCTGTAATAGCCAGGGCTGGGAAGGGCAAAGCTAGGTGCCCAGAACTCTATCTGGGTCTCCCATGTAGGTGCAAGGGCCCAAGTACATGGACTATCTTCTGCTGCTTTCCCAGGCACACTAACTGGGACCTGGATTGGAAGGGGAGCAACCAGGACTCAAACCAGCACTTGTTCGGGATACTGGAGTTGCACGCAATGGCTTAACCCACCACACTACAATATTGGCCCCCTCATGAAATATTTTTAATTCCTCATGGACTTTCCCCCCTCTAATTTATTGAATTTATTGGCATACATTTTATAATAATATCTTTGTATGTCTATTCATGTCTATGTAAGCATCAAATTAGTAGGCTTGAGGACTCCCACCTGTCAATACAACAACCATTTTCATAATCACATTCCTTTTGTAGTCACCCCTTTATCCTTACACCTTGACAATGGCTAATTTCTTTTCTATTTCTATGTTTTTCATTTGAGCAATGTTATACAGATGGTCCCTAACTTAGGATGGATTACTTTAGGATTTTTCAACTTTACAATGGTGTAAAAGCAATATGCAATGCAGCAGAAACCATACTTTGAATTTTGAGTTTGTATCTTTCCTGGGCCAGCTTTGTGCAGCCCCATTCTCTTAGGTGATTCTGGGCAGCCACGGTGAGTATAGCTCCCTATCAGCCCTGCAGTTACCAGAGAAACAGTAAGTGCTCTACAGTGAGCTGTGCTGTTGAGCCAGCACATGCCATGGGCTAGGAGAATTCACTGCATTTCCACTTACAACACTTGGAATCTACAATGGACTGATGGGGTATAATTTCAACAGAAACTGAAGGGCCTCTATATAAAGGAGTTCATGGAGTATACGATCTCTTGGACATTTGCTGAGTAAAACTCTCCCAGTTTTTTGCACATGCAGTAGCTTGTGCCTTTGCTGGGTCCTCTTCCATGGCATGGATGTATCATAGCTTTTATTTATTTGTTTATTTATTTATTTAAATTTTATTTATTTATTTATTTATTTGAAAGGCACAGTTACAGAGAGACAGAGAAAAAGGGAGAGATAGAGAGATCTTTCATCCTCTGGTTCACTCCCCAAATGGCCACAATGGCCAGAGCTGGGTCCAGCTGAAGCCAAGCGCCTAGAGCTTCTTCCGGGTCTCCCCCATGGGTGCAGAGGCCCAAGCACTTCTTTTGCTGCTTTCCTAGGTGCATTAGCAAACAGCTGGATTGAAAGTGGAATGGATGGCGCCCATATGGGATCCCAGGGTTGCAGGCCTAGTGGGTAAAGCAAACCACTAGGCCACACCACCATCCCTGTACCACAGCTTTTAAAATCAGTCATATATCCAAAGACTTCTAGATACTTTTCAGTTTGGGACAATTATGCATAAGGCCACCATGAACATTCCTTTTTGGGTGAACATAAATTTTTATTTCTCAGGACTAAATTCCCAAGTCTGTACTTCCTAAATCTTATGACTTATTTTCCTATTCCAATATAATTTGAAGAGCTATCCTGTGTTTACATCTCATAGTAATATCCTTTTTTGTTTCTTCTTTTTTCTTTACAAGTCTTGCTCTTAACTTTATGGATTTTATTAATCTTTCCAAAGGTCCATTTTCCCCCAATTTTAAATGGTTTAATTTTAGGTCAGCTTTAGATTTAAAGAAATGTTGCAAAGATGGTTCTGAGAGTGCCATTATACATCTCATTATTTCCCACATTGTTATCACCTTGTTTTTTTCCAAAACAGATTTATTTATTTAATTTATTTGAAAGGCAGAGTTAGAGAGGGGGACAGAGAGAGAGAGAGAAAGAGAGATATCTTCCATCCACTAGTTTACTCCCCAAAAGACCACAACTGCCAGAGCTGAGCCATTCTGAAGCCAATAGCAAGGAGTTTCTTTCAGATCTCCCTATTCTGCTGCTTGTACAAGCATATTAGCAGGAAGCTGGATTGGAAGTGGAACAACCAGGATTTGATCTGGTGCCCATATGGGATGCCTTTAACGACTACATCACAACACCAGCCCCAACACCTTACATATCTAACAAAACTAAGAAACCAACATTAGTATATTTAACTGCTAAATACACTATAGGCTTTATTCAAGGTGTGCTGATTTATCCACAGGTGTCTGACCTGGGATTCCATCCTGGACACAACACTGCATTAGGTTGTCACATCTCCATGAGGTCCTCTGGGCTGAGACACTTTGTCAAATTTTTCTTGTGATTGATGTCATGACAACTTCTTTTTTTTTTAATTTTTTGTTTAATATTGAGAGTCAGAGAGGTAGAGACAGATAGAATGCTTCTATCTAGGGGTTCACTCCCTAAGTGCCCTCAGTGGCCTGAGCAAGGCCATTAGAAGAGTCAGGTCTCCCACATGGGTAGCATGAACCCAATTAGTTAAGCCATCGCCTGTTGCCTCCCAGGATATGCAGTAGCTGGAAGCTGGAGTCTGGAACTACAGTCAGGTGTTGAACTGAGACATTCTAGTGTGGGACAAAGGTATGTAAATGCATGGCTGAATAAACTCCTGCCCAGCATTGACAGTTTTGGAGAGTATGATCGTGTGTTTTGTAGAATGCCCCTTAGTTTACGTTTTTCTTTTGATTTCCTCATGCTTAGAGTGTAGTTGCAGGTTTGAGAAAAAAGATCACAGAAATGAAGTATTCTCAGCCTGCTCCCAACGTGATTTGTCTTTGATGTTGACATTGATCCTCAGCAGAGAGAGAGTTTGAGGTCTCAGTAGAGAGTTACTTCCCCTTTCCCATACACTATTATTGGCAACAAATCTTTATTAGCAACAAATCACTAACTCCGGGCCACACTTGAGTGGGCAGTGGTCAAGGAAATTAAATCCTTCTGAAAAAGCTCATATACTTTTAAAAATTTCTCTTTTTCTCTCAAGTACCAGCATCTGGTATAAATAAAACTCTTCCTTGTTTTACCCCATGATATTTAAAAACTCTATCTAAGTGTTAGTACGGAAGTTATGTATTTTCTGCTTTTCCTTTGCAGATGTCCACTCCAGCTCTGTTAGGGTTAAACAGGTTTTTGTTGGCTAATTTGAAACTTAATCGCCATTTATCATTTTGTTCCCTGTTGGAAAATGCATTTTAAGACCTAAATGACTCACTTACTAACATGCTTCAGAAACAAAAGGCACTTAGCAGTGGGAGGCTATTATGAAGTATAAAGGGAGAGCCAGGGCTCCCCTTTCTTTCTACATCAAACCTAAACCTGTGTTCCCAGCTTTTGAGACACTTCAATTTGGACCTCAGACTATATCCCATGTTATTTTCTTTTACTTAGTTCATGTTGCTATACCAATTTGGAAATTAAAATGCTGGGGCAATTCAGCCTTCTGAATTCCTCTAATGACAATTTTGATAGTTGTATCTCTTAGCACAAATCTGCTTCCTTGGGGTCTTCAAAGAGTTCATGCAAAATATGTATTATGAAAAAAGTATGTATGCATTGCAGAATTTTCCACACCTACAATAAACTTACCTTTGAATTCCATTTATTCATATAATGGTTATTCATTCATATCAATGGTTACAATTCCATTTATGTATTTGTGAGTTAGAGAGCTAGAGAGGGAGAGAGAGAAAGAGAGAGAGAGAGAGAGAGAGAAAGAGAGAGAGAGAGAGTTCTCAACTGCTGGTTCATTCTCCAAATGGCCACAGTGATGGAGCTATTCAGTGTGAAAAGCCAGGCTTCCATGTGGGTGGTAAGGACCCAGTTAATTGAACCAACATCACAACCTCTCAGGGTCTGTATCAGCAGGAAGCTAGACTCAGAGACAGGTATCCAACCACAAGGTAAAATGCTTATTACATTCATGAACTTCTTTTCCTTAATCTTAACATTTTATTAACAATAATTGCATATGTTTATGAACAACAGTGCAACATTTATAAAATGTGTATTGTTCAACTCAGGGCAATTGACATTTCCCCTTTGACATTACTGTCAGGATTTGCAGACTTGGAGTTTCTTTCTTCTATTTGCTCATAGCATATTTAATATTTTGTTGTGAAGTATAGTCACACCACTATGCTGGGTAACACCAGGAACTTATTCTTTCAGTCTGACTGATTTGGTATCCACTATCCATATTCCATCTTTATTGTCCTCCTCCTCTAAGTCTCTAGTAATCACTAGTCTGTCTGTTCAAACTGAGGTTTCTTAGCTTCCACATAGGAGTGAGAACATGCAGTATCTGCCTTTTGGCTTCTTTCACTTATTTCACAGTGTTCTCCTGTTCCATCCATTTTGCTGCAACTGACAGAATTGCTTTCTTTTTATGGTTGAATAATATATATATATATATATATTCACACATACACACAGAACTTTCCATTATATATATATACACAAAACTTTCCATTATATATATTATAATATATATATTATATAGACACAACACTTTCCATTATATATTATATATAATATATGTAATGGAAACAATATATATACTATATAATGGAAAAGTGTTGTGTGTATATTTATACAGGCACATATATATTTATATATATAAACATTTAATGTAAATATCTCACATTTTCATTTTCCACTCATCTGATGATGGACACATTGATTGATTTCATATCTTGGCTATTGTGAGGAGTGCTGCAGCTAACAAGGTGGACCAATACAGTGATTTCTTGTCTTTTGGAGATTAGATATCTGCATATGTGTCTGTGTGTATGTGTATTTTCAGTAATGAGATTGCTGGAAGTACTCTGGTCCTTCTAAACTTGAAGCTCCTTAGCATTAATCTAAATTATGCTCAAAAGCCATGGCTGTTGTTGTTTTAGCATTTCAGTGCTCTCTGCTTGCAGAGCTTCAGCATTTCAAAGGCCATGGTGGCAGCTCTAATGCTCCTCAGAAGAGTGGCAGACTATTTGCCAGGGTTATCTTTTCCCCGGATATTTATAAAATGCCTCTCAATATGCCAGATACTGTGTTAGGCTCTGGGCACAGAGTATAAATGAGAAATTGATGGAATACAATACATTATCAGGGTTTTATACAAGATATCCCTTTAATTCTCCACTCTGCTACCAGAATGGTCACTCCCAAGCACAAAAGTCATCATCTCACTCTTTATTTTTAAGAAAGATTTATTTATTTTTTTTAAAGTTGATCAATAGATCTGCTGGTTCATTCCCCAAATGGCCACAATAGCCAGGGCTGGGTTGGGCTGAAGCCAGGAAGAGGACTTCAACCCAGGTCTCCCACATCAGTAGCAGGGGCTCAAACACTTGGGCTATCTTCTGCTGTGTTTGCAGACATTTTAGTAGGAGGCTGGATTGGAAACAAAGCAGCTAGCACTCCAGCATCACAAGCGGCAGCTTAGCCCATTACAGGACAATGCTGGATCTGTCACTCTTAATTTCAAATGCTTCAAGAGTCTCTATAGGCTTTTTTTTACTTTTTTGTGGGGTGTGGAGGAGGAAGCATTACATCATCTTAACTTATCCCATAAGCATTGTGATTTTGGGCTTTCAAACTCTCAGCCTTTTTTAATTCACACAGCCTCTCTTTATAGGGATCACATTCCTGTCTGGGTCCTTTCACAGATCACTAGCCATCAGGGAAATGCAAATCAAAACCACAATGAGGTTTCACCTCACCCCGGTGAGAATGGCTCACATTCAGAAATCTACCAACAATAGATGCTGGCGAGGATGTGGGGAAAAAGGGACACTAATCACTGTTGGTGGGAATGCAAACTGGTAAAGCCACTATGGAAGTCAGTCTGGAGATTCCTCAGAAACCTGAATATAACCCTACCATTCAACCCAGCCATCGCACTCCTTGGAATTTACCCAAAGGAAATTAAATCGGCAAACAAAAAAGCTGTCTGCACATTAATGTTTATTGCAGCTCAATTCTCAATAGCTAAGACCTGGAACCAACCCAAATGCCCATCAATAGTAGACTGGATAAAGAAATTATGGGACATGTACTCTATAGAATACTATACAGCAGTCAATATAAATAATTTTTTAAAAAAGCTAATTGCTTCCCAAAGGCTATACCTCCAAATACCATAACAGATGGCTGATATTTCAATAAACAAATTTTGGAGGTATGCAAACATTCAGTCTAAAACAGTAGTGCTATAGACTAGTCTATAGACGAGTGTTCTGATGTTGATTGTCTTGGCTGACCAACAGCATACCTGAGTCTACTCCTTTTTTAACCTCTACCTTTGAAGAGTCAAAGAAACTGAGTCAACATGGTCGATTGACTCTTTCTTTCATTCCTACCTTTCTTCTAAGTCCAGAAGTCTTTCTTCCCTCTTCAATTAAATCCCATACCTTCTTTCTCTAGACTTGGACTGTAAGAAAATAGAAACAACATAAGCTGACAAAGCTTGCTTCCCACACTTCAAAGCCATCTAATGTAAATGTCCTGGGCAAATGTTAGGACTGATGCACATTCTGATGTGGCTTCTGTGATGCATCATACAGGATAGGCTCAGATGCCAGTGGGCTTTCTGTAGAATTCTGTCCCCCATGCTCATCACCATAAAGGGAGACAGAATCTTGGAAGGGAAATTAAAATTGTGGGAGCACCGGGTAGAGAAGTGAATGAGCCAGACCTCCTTCTCGTGTCCTAGCTGTCAACTGTGGTGTCTGAGTGAGCATGGCAGAGGACCTTACTCACAGTAAGGTTAACCAAAAGAGACTGCCACGTGAAGACTCGAAGAGAATGAACAAGTCCTGTTGATACTTGGAGAGAGAGAATTCTAGGTAGAAAACAACAAGTGCAAAAGCTTGTGGGCAGAAGCATTGTGCTATGCTTGAGAACTAGTAAGAAGACTCCTTTATCAGAGTGAAGACAGGGAGTGGGTGAAGAGTATGAAACAGAGGCCAAGAGAAACAGGTTTGGGGGATTAGATTGCATAGGGTCTTGTATGCTGGTATGAAAACTTATGTGCAAATATAAGAAGACATTTAATAACTAAGTGTCAGGCTGCTTTCAAGCATATGTGACCATCGTGGACACACAGAGCTCCATGCTAGAAGCTCCTCATGCTTCAGTGGTCTAGATACTATATTTGCATCTTTGAATTTAAATTTTAAATATTTATTTATTTATTTTAGAGAGGGAGTCAGATAGCTAGTGATTACCCATCTACTGGTTCACTCCTGAATTGCCTGCAATGGACAGTGTTAGACCAGACTAAAGCTAGGAACTAGAAATTCAGTTCAAGTCTCCCATGTTGGTGGCAGGAGTCAACTACTTGAGCCATCACCACTGCTTTCCTGGGTCTGCCTTAGTAGGAAGCTGGAATCAGCAGAGCCAGGACTCAAACTCAGGCACTGTGATATGGGACATAAGCATCCCAACTATCAATCTTAACTGCTAGATTAAGTGCCTGCTTCAGAATTTGTATCACGTAAGTGAAGTCCAAAGGAATGTTGGAGTATGTGCTAGAAACTCTGAGCTTCTGTTCAAGGTGGTCTGTCCTGTTGCCTGCTTAGAATGGGCTGTTACAACACATAACAGCTAGGATTGGGTCAGGGCAAAGCCAGACAAGTACTTGACTCACCACCGTTGCCTCCTAGGATGTGCATTATCAAGAAGCTAGATTGGACGTGGAGAAGCTAGGACTTGAACTGCTTGGTGGTGTGAGAACCCTGTCTAACCACTCCTTCTGTGTTCCCATCCTGTCGCACCACTGCTGCTGCCTGCCATCACAGTGTTGAAGAACTATAGACTGTCAGTGTCATGGTCAAGTGTATGTTCGTTGGCATTTTGAGGTGTGGCAGGTGGTAGCTCCCTTCTCCTTGGACTGGAAGCACCAAATGTATTCAGTGTGTTCAATTCAACAGTTCCCTTGCCCACCCAGCATCTGGGGAATGAGCAGATTCTGAAGTGTAGCCTGCCATCTCTCAGGAACTGCTTCTCCTCTATGGGTTGGAGCCCAATAGGATGCTGGATTGACTTTCCTGCCTACAGCTAGATCTTGTGTTTTTATTTTGAACTGGGCTAACCCCAGTGTGAGGAACAAAATCACATGATCTGGACTGTTTTTCACCAGGACCACTCTGCTCTGTTGATGGTGAGACCAGCAAGCATGAAAATAGGAAGGAGGCAAGAATCTTGGAGGGAGATTATAGTGAATAAAATCAGGGTGGGATCAGGGGAAATTGTATGAAGTAGTAAAGTAAAAATATTTTTTGAAGAGAGAACTCACTATTTTCTGGGAGATTAGACATGGAGTCCAAGAGAAAGAAGTGGTCAAAGATGACTTCCCCTTTTTGCTCAGAGAAACTAAATGAATAAAACTGCTATTAATAGAAATGTGGAAAGAGGAACAGATTTGGGGAGCGCAGACCTGGAGTTCAGTTTGGGACATTTCTATTTGAGATGTCTTTAAGGCACCTACAGAGAGATGCTAAGAAAGCACTGGGAGTGTTCTGGGGGTCCACAGCATGTATCCAGGCTGGGGAAATAAATATGGAAGTTGCCAGCATAAGGTGGTATTTTATTTTTATTTATAAAACTATTTTAAAATTATTTATTCTTTATTTGAAAAGCAGAGAAAGACCTTTCATCCCCTGGTTCAGTCACCAAATGCTCACAACAGCTAAGGCTAAGTTGGGCCAAAGCCAGAAGTCTGGCATTCAATCCAGGTCGCCCATATGGGTGGCAGGAATCCATCACTACTGCCATCCAAGATGTGTGTTTAGTAAGAAGCTTGATTGAAAGCAGAGTATCTGGAACATGAACCACTCTCACATTGGATGCAAGAGTCCCAAGTGGTGACTTAACTGCTATGCCAAATACCTGCTGCACAGTAGTATTTTTTTAAAGATTGATTTATTTACTTGAAAGGCAGAGTTACACAGAGAAAGAAGGAGAGGCAGAGAAAGGAAGGAGGGGGGAGAGGGAGAGAAAGGGGAAAGAGAGGGAGAGAAAGAGAGAGAGAGAGAGAGAGAGAGAGAGAGAGAGATGTCTTGCAACTATTGGTTCACTCCTGAGATGGCGGCAACCACCAGAGCTGCACCGATCCAAAGCCAGTAGCCTGGAGCTTCTTCTAGTTCTCCCATGTGGGTGCAGGGGCCCAAGGATTTGGGCCATCTTCAACCACTTTCCCAGGACACAGCAGATAGCTGGATCGGAAGTGGAGCAGCCAAGACTCAAACAGTCACCGATATGGGATGCTGGCAGTGCAGGTGGCGGCTTTGCTAGCTACACGATGGTACCAGCCCCTGCACAGTGGTATTTGAAATGGGACATTGCATGAATTTCTCAAGAGAATGAGACTCCAAAGAGAAGGGATTAATGATCAATCTTATTCAAAGGTACAGGAAATAAAAAATTAACTAAGAATCCAGGATTAACAGAGGACTTGGCTTTGAAGTGGGCAAGACCCCAGAGCATGTGGTGTAGTGGAAGTTAAGGAAAAAGCAGACCCCACTGAATTGGAAAGGTCTGCCACATTAAACACTGCTGAGGGCTTCAGGCAGGTGAAGGCTGAGTGGTTGAGTGAATGATAGATCATCAGCAGCTTGGCAGGTAGGAATTGTCCAGGGAACAGTTACTGGTTTATTTGAGTGTGCTGAAGTGAAGATGGGAGAAAAGGGATCCAAGAAAGTGAAGTTAGGCAACTCTGGAGGGACTGTGTTGTGAAAGCTTCCAGACAAATGCAGGGGTGGCTAGAAAGGGAATTGCATCAAAAGGAGTTTGGTTTGATTTTGCTTTGTTTTATAGCCAGCAGATACATAAGAGCACATTTGTACACTGATCTGAATAATCTAATGGAGGGAAAATTGGTGATTGTAGAAATGAGTGTGGAATTGTGCTCTTGAGCAGTGTGAGTGCATGGGAGCTGGTACAGAGTTGGGCAAGTGGACCTCCTAGAGGTAGGAAACTGAGCAGGTGGGTACAAATTCTGGTAGGAGGGCAGAGAAGGTGCTGAGAGTTGATGTGGGTTTGATTCAGTTTGTTTCATTTTTCTCAGGGTTTCTGGGGTGCTTAAAGCTAGATAAGGGAAAATAAGGAAAGGACATAAGAATAGGATTGCAAATTGATGAGGAAGATGAGTGTGATTGCAGAGTACCCTTGTGGCCCACTTCCAGCTGATGATCAAGGATGGGAAAGGAATACAGACAGCACGGCCATGCCCCTTCTCCAGCATGACCCGACTGCACAGGCTCAAGCTTGAAGCTGGTAGATTGCCCGCTTTAACCAGGGCTGGTCTTTGCCAAATAAGAGGGAAAATGGAGATGAAGATGTGTGTAAGAACTGCCTACAGTGATTGAGTGATTGAGCATGAAGTGGAGAAAGAGGCATGAAAACCAGGGTCCAAGTTACTTGGGGGAGGGAATGAACCAGTTAGAAGTTAACCAGAGAGTGAAAGGTTTATAATTGAGATTATGAAGCTGTTGAGGGGTAGGAAAACATGAGGGTTCTGGAAGAAATGAAAGCACACTGACAGAATGTTGTGTATTGAGGATGCTAGACATTGGTATAGAACAGTTCCCAGGGATCTCTCTCTTATTCCTGGCAACAATACTGATTTCTGGAGATCATTATCACCTCCACTTTACAAAGGAATTTCCCAAGAACAACTCCATCTGAATTCAAGCTTCTAGCTCTTAACCATTAAGCCCATCCGCCTTGACAGGTGCAGTAATGATGACAGAGCAGGTAATATTAAAATCTACATCCTGAGATGTGATTGCTAGACTGATGGGTCAGACATTCTTGAGAACAACATTGTATACAAAGCCCAGTAATATCCATGATCTCATCTAATCCCCATATTAATCCTGTGTATTAAGTAAATTGCCAGGATCATGGGACTACTAATTGGAAAAGCCTGGATGTGAAAGCTCCTCCTCTGACCTCCTATTTGTGTAGGCTCTCCATGAAATTGGATAGCCATTAGTTTCCACAGATGGTTCAGACGGAAACTTTAAAGACACTCTAAATGGTTTTGGATAAATCTATTAATAAGGAAACCATTACTAGTTATTTCTTTTAGAACCTAATAGGAAAAGTCTCATAATTCCTATGTCTCCATGGGAACATTTGTTAGCATAAAATGTAGCATTGTTTCTGCAGTGGAATGTTCTTTCTATAAACTCATGCATTCACTCACCTAATGCTTATCGAGCAGATAGTCTGTGCAGGCACTGGGGCCTTTCCTCACCTGGTGCAATTTAAGGCATTGCGTTTGACCTAGAATACACTCTGTCCCTGAAGACGCAGTTACCTAAGAGATAGTTCCTCTCCCTGATGGTTTGGCACAAAGCAAGATCAGAGGCAGCACCCTGGAGATGGAATCTTAAATTTGGACTCTGGTGACTGGAACCAGGGTGATTTCCCTTAAAGTCTTTTCTTTCTATAAGGGGGCTCCACTTTATAGCTGAGCTTAAAATACAGCCTTTGGCTGCATTCTAGGGTGGGGGGCTCAGTGGTACTGTTGGCCTTCAGCTACCACTTGACCATGTCTTTGGCTAGGATTTCTGCATTTGTATGTACCACCGTGACTGTGAACGGTGTCCCAACATCCTTATCATCCTTCTACCACAATGTCAGGCAAAGGCCAAGTGAAGTAGGGCCTTGGGCATCAACCCTGAGAATAAAAGACACAGAATCCAGACTGTGAGGCAAAATCCAGGTCTACAGGCACTTGAGTAGCTATTTCCACAAGCGGAGATCCTGCTCTCTCGGCTTCTTAACACACTAATGGAAAATGGCTGTGCAGAGCCTGGGGCTCATCTGCGACTGTATGTGGGGAGAAGAACAGGTGGTTGGAATTTGGGGTGATTGGAGGTTGAAGGGGGTGGACTGGGAGATGATATTGCTTTACCTCCAGATGTAGAAGACCACAACTGCTGCTCTTAGCGGCAGAGTAAGATGTGCTGCCCTACCTCCCTCTGGTCTTAAAACACAGGAGTCACAGTATCATTTAAAAATTACACTTCCTGTCGCTTCCATTTGTAAAAGTGAAACAAACCAAGCCTAAGTTTTCTTATTAAATAAAAAAATAAAGATCCCATATTTTATGGGGGTTTTAAGAAATTTCTACAACCACAACACATTCTATATACTCCCCTATGTCTAAATTAGTGGACCGCCTTGAGCATCGCAGTTTTCTTTTATTCGGGTCGTTTCCGGAGTAGTGGGACCACACAGCCAGTCTGCGGCCCCTACAGCTTTAAGAGGAGGTAATGCTAGTTTTGGAGTAGCGGCGGGGTGGCGCCAGCTCTAGGCTCCGCCACTGCTCGCCCAGGGGGCAAGGGCGGGGCCGGACTCCCAATCCCCTGGCTGTGGGCCGCGCCCCTCCACGCTTCTAGCCGCCGCTGCTGGCCGCGCTGAGCTTCCCACCTGCCGAGGGCCGCCGCCGGGTCCGCCTCTTGCTTCCCGGCTGCAGAGAGCGTGCGAGGGACACGGGCTTGGGCTTTGTGGGCTTGGGCCGCGGAGGGCCCGAGCGCCTCTTCCTCTCCCGGAGTCTGAATGCGAGTGCCTGTGCCCACGCCCGAGGGAGAAGCCCGGAGCCTTCCAGCTGCCCGCTCCGTCTCCCGAGGGCGCGGGCTCCGGGCAAACCCGCCCTCCCTCCGCTGCTGGCGCGGCCGGGTCTCCGCGCTCGGGGCCCTGCACGCTTCCCTCCTTTGCTCTCCGAGGCCGGGCACGCCCACTGCCAGCTTTCCGGGCCGGCGTGCGACTTAAGCCAGTTCTCCCAACCCTTGCCATCCTGGCCCGGAACGGAATACAAAGAGACGTGTGCCTCCCTGGCCCTCGCTGCCGCCACGCCCGCCAGGGCACACTGTTCTTCGTGCTCGGAGGGGTTGGACGCCGGGACCCCTCCTTTTGGCGCGCACACGCCCCATAGTGTCGGTCAAACCCGCCCAACCTTCCCCGAAGTCCCGGGAGCGGGGTCCTCCACCGCCTCCTTGCAGTCTCTCGGCTGCTCCACTGGGCGCCCGGGGCCGGCCAGGTCGGCCCTCCCCACCCGCCGCTCCCCTCCGTCCCGGCCCCTCCTCCGGGGCCCTCCTCCTCCGTCGCCCCTCCCGAGCCGGAGTGGGAGCGGCGGCAGCTGGAAGAGAAGGGATGAGGTCATCCTCTCCCTCGGAGTCAGCTGGTGGAAGAGAGGAAGCGGGAGGAGGGAGCGCGCGCGAGGGGAGGCGAGGAATGTGCAGGTCCGAGGAGCGCCGCGGCGGCCGCTGCTGCTCCTGCTGCTGGCGGCCACGGCGGCTCGGGCGGCTGCCGCGGGGCCGGGCGGGCGAGGAGCGCGGGCGGCGGGCAGGGGCGCGCGCGGGGCGCCGCGAGCAGCTTGGCTCCGCGCAGGCAGCCAGGCGGCGCTCCTGCCGGCCCCAGGCGCGCCGCTAGCCCGGCCCAGCGCCCAGCCCGGCGGGCGGCGGGCGGCGGGCGAGCCGGCGCAGGAGCCGGAGGCGGGGGAGCCGCGCCGCCAGGGAGGGAAGCCTGGGCGAGGCGAGGAGGTGGCGGGAGGAGGAGACAGCGGGGAAAGGTGTCAGATAAAGGAGGGCTCTCCTCCGGCGGGGAGGCATCATGGCCGCTAAGTCAGACGGGAGGCTGAAAATGAAGAAGAGCAGCGACGTGGCGTTCACCCCGCTGCAGAACTCGGACCACTCGGGCTCGGTGCAGGGGTTGGCCCCGGGCTTGCCGTCTGGGTCGGGAGCCGAGGACGAGGAGGCGGCCGGCAGCGGCTGCTGCCCGGACGGCGGCGGCTGCTCACGCTGCTGCTGCTGCTGCTCCGGGAGCGGCGGCTCGGGGGGCTCTGGCGGCGGCGCTGGCGGCCCGGGCGGCGGCGGGGCGGGCTCAGCGGCGCTGTGCCTGCGCCTGGGCAGGGAGCAGCGGCGCTACTCGCTGTGGGACTGCCTCTGGATCCTGGCTGCCGTGGCCGTGTACTTCGCGGACGTGGGCACGGACATCTGGCTTGCCGTGGACTACTACCTGCGCGGCCAGCGCTGGTGGTTCGGGCTCACGCTCTTCTTCGTGGTGCTCGGCTCCCTGTCGGTGCAAGTGTTCAGCTTCCGTTGGTTTGTGCACGATTTCAGCACCGAGGACAGCGCCACGGCCGCAGCCGCCTCCAGCTGCCAGCAGCCCGGAGCCGAATGCAAGACGGTGGTCAGCGGTGGGTCTGCAGCCGGTGAAGGCGAAGCTCGTCCTTCCACGCCGCAAAGGCAAGCTTCCAACGCCAGCAAGAGCAACATCACCGCCGCCAACAGCGGCAGCAACAGCAGCGGGGCCACTCGGGCCAGCGGCAAACACAGGTCTGCGTCCTGCTCCTTCTGCATCTGGCTCCTGCAGTCACTCATCCACATCTTGCAGCTCGGGCAGATCTGGAGGTACCGTATCAGGGTTGGGGGAAGAGGGAGAATTGCGGCTGCTACTACATCCTCACTGCTTTGCTTTTGCACGAAAACCGTTCGTTCGGGGTTGCTGTGGGAGTAACCCTGTTCACACTCCTTCGGTTTTTTTCCTTCTTCTTCTTCTTTTTTTTTTTTTTTTTTGGCTTAAAAAGGAAACCAACAAAAGTGGGGCTTACATTCTTAAAATTTGTGATCTCAGCCTAGGGTGGGAGGGAAGTGAGAAATAAGGGAAGGGCAGCAGAGTGGGTTTGATCACCTCATCCCTTCCTCCCAACCCTTCCTCACTAGCTTCTCTCCTTTCCACACTACAGCCCTCCTCCTCCTCCTCATTTTTAGTGCTCTCTTTTCAGTGAGTAAGGGAGGATTCTTGACACATCTAAATATTCTTTTTGTTATGTTGAATATGAGGTATGTGTTGCAATTTGGATGATTTCCTTTGTTCCCTGAGAAAAATTGTTAGTTCTGGTTAGATGGAGGATGTTGGAGGATGTTATTGCTTAGAAGTACCCGCATTTAATGGTCACTGCTACAGAAGTACTGTACTCCAAGTAAAGAGCTTGTCATGTTTGTCCAAGTTGCAAGATATTTGTGACATACATGTGCAGGGCATCTGCAGACATGAGAAAGTACACTTTATGGGACCCTGACTTTTATAGTGCACCTTCCAGTTATCTTTAGAGTATCCTCATATCTAATTTCTCATATAACTAAGAACGCCTGAAAAAGGGGTGGTGTCATATAAACTTTAATCACACTTGGCATCTTCATTGGCTGCTTTGAAACTTGTCATCTGATCTATCAATTCTTTTTACACAAATATCACTTCCATTTACTAACTGGAATACATGTTAACCTTGTTAAACAGAGAGAAACCATAACTTGGGCAGTCAGTCACTGCTTAGACTTAGGCATATAGTAAACTAGTAGGTTCAGAAACTTTGTGTTAGTAGCTTTTTGAGACAGCATTATAGATCTAAAAAAAGTGTATGGAAATACAAAGATGCTAACATCCGAAGGTAATTTTCACTTAAATGCTAAGCAAATATGTACTGTAAGTAAAGATGAGGAACTTCCTAGAAAGTATGCCAATATGGAACTACACTCTACTATATGAGTGTTCTTTTTCTATTTCATTTGTACTTATTTTTGTGATAAAAGATATTATAAGTCATTATCGATGCCAAAGCATCAGAGAGTTTGTGGAATAGAACCTCAGACTTATTTTTGTTTATGAGGAATAACAGTGTTTTCAACTGAGAAGAGCAGGTGTGATGAATTTACCACCTTTCCTGGGACCAGTGCTTTATAAAAGCAGGGTAAGCATTGTCATTGACAGTGGACATTAGGATTATAGATGTTATTTCCCAAGCATATGCTTTCTGGAAAAGTGATATGTGATATGTATGTAGTCAGGCACCTTGATGATGGAGACCTCCATATTTTGGACTCAAGGGGACTTTTTGGAATATCAGCTCACTGTGATAATTCTATTTCCCATATACGGCTATTGGGAAGAGTTATATCTTGATGCTTTTCAAGTATAATGAAGAACTGCAATGACTGACTTAACTAATGAAATTATTTAGTGACTAGTATGCATGTGATTATTATTTTAATCAATAGCATAATAAATAAAGCTTACCATTCCAGTTTTCACTTTTTCAAACTTTTTATAACTGGGAAAGAAGTACTTTTTTTTTAAAGAAAAAGATTTATTTATTTATTTGAAAGTCAGTTACAGAGAGGGAGGGAGAGATAGAGAGATCCTCTATCCACTGATTCACTTCCCAGATGGCTGCAAAGGCTGGGGTTGGGACATGCGGAAACTGGGATTCAGGAGCTTCCACCAGGTCTCCCAAATGCGTAGCAGGGGCCCAAGCACTTGGGCCATTCTCTGCTGCTTTCCCCAGGCCATTAACAGGGAGCTGGATCAGAAGTTGAGCAGCCGGTGCACGAACTGGTGCCCATATGGGATGCTGGCATTGCAGGCAGCAGCCTTACTGCTATGCCACAACTCTGGCCCCCCACTTGTTCAAACTTTAAGCAAGATTTGAAATGATTTACTTTCCATTGCTTTTAAAGTTTCTAGATTTATGTAAACAATGCAAATACTTCTCGATCCTGTTAGCTGAAAAACTTCACATTTCTTACAGATTGACACCTCATGAAAAAATCCGAGATCAAATTCTACAAACTGAAGAACTTACTTTAATTATAGTTGTATTTATTATACCTTCCTAGCAAATATTTTCCCAGTTGAAAAATAATGCTTATTTTCTCAGGAAATACTATGTAACAAGTGAGAAATAATTAGGGAAGATAAAGAAACTTTAAAAGCTTCACAGTGAGACTCCAACTACTGGGTCAACTGGCCATAGAGAAAAGTCATTGAGAGGATGGAAAGAAGGGTAAGGTTGATTGCAGAAAGAAAACCACAGGCTGCCCCGCAAATGCATTCACTGACCTAAACCTTGGAGAAGCTGTGGTCACGCCATCCTGTTTGTTAAGCATTTCTGAAGTCTTTTCTTAGAGGTTTTCAAGTTATTCTAATAATGCATGATCACCTAGGAACAAGCATTATTGTTAGAAATATTATCAGATGTTTGTAAACATTTACAGAAAATGTGCCTATAGTATGCAAGTGTGAATGATCATCTCATTGAATTGTTCTTGGATTCTGATTAAGATTTTTGGGAGAGGGTAACATGGTGGAAGCATGATGTAATACTAATAAGTCTCATTGTTTCTTTTTAACATGTTAAGTTTAAAAAGCACTTTAGTCTAATGTTGGAAATTTAAGAGATAAGAAAGATTATGGTGCATGCTAATGTGTTCCAGTTTCCCTGAGAGTTGAATATTTAAATGAAGCTTTGGGGGAGTAGATGCATCTTTGATAATAAGCTGATAAAATATAACTCATGTCAAATTATTGCTAAGACAATTGTGATTTCCTATGTTAGTCGTGTCCCTCTACCTCTTCTAGCTTTTCTTTTCATGTATGGTACACAAATAGTGCAGAAAAACCAAGGTGCTGAGTACTTCAAAACTCAGAGGTCATTATTCATGTTTCATGTTTTAACATGCTACTTTCTGGATCAATAAAATAGACTTGCTAAGTTGCTAACTGTTCATTGTATTTCCAGGAAGTCCTGGTTATTTTAGGGATAGCCAGACAAAAATTTTGCAGACAAAAATCTTTTGAAATGACATCAAAGTGTTTACTTGTTCAGAAATAGTTGTTTGAATCGTTGTGGAGAAGATTTGCATATATTTATACATGTATTACAAATGGAATTGCTGACAACAATGACACATATTCATTTTAATTAAAATTTACTAATAGGAAATTAATAGTAGCTTTTAAAGGCACAGGAGGTAAAGTCAGGAAAGAGCCATTTGAAATAATGAAGTGAACTTTTGCTACTATCTGAAAAGAACAATTAGGCCTTTAGAAGAATTGGACCTATGAATGAAAGAGAAAAATACCTTTTTTTTGTTTTTTTTTAGTATCATTCCCAAAATTGCTTACAGTACAGTTCAGTCAGTAGGAATCACAAATGATCAATTAGAAAAGTTTTTAGTCTTCATGCTTATGGTCAGTTATACCCAAATGTTTCTTTGATACAGATTTATAAAATTTAATCTTATAATTCTATTTGAATTTCTCTTGTGTGTGTAAGTATCTTGTTTTGTGTGTGTGTGTAAATATATTTTTAAAGCTTTATTTATTTGCTTGATATAGCAGAGTTTATATATATATAAAGAGTTTATATATATATATATATATATATATATATATATATATATAGAGAGAGAGAGAGAGAGAGAGAGAGAGAGAGAGAATCTTCCATCCCCTGGTTCGCTCACCAAATGGGCACAACGGCCATTGCTGGACCAGACTGAAGGCAGGGGCTTGGAACCGTATCTGGGTCTCCCACCTGAGTGACAGGTACCTAAGCATTTGAGTCCTCTTCCATTGCCTTCCCAGTTACATTAGCAGGGAACTGGATCAGAAGTGGACCAACCCAGAAATGAACTGGCACTCATATAGGATGCTTGCATTGCACCAGGCAGCATAACTGGCTGCACCACAATGCCATCCTCTTTTAGTTGTTTTCTAGCAAATATGACAATTATAAACAATAAGTCAATACATGTAGAGTGGGGAGTATTTTCACTGATTTTACTATTTTGGGTTTTGTTTCTAAGTTTCTGTCATGAGAGTCATACAAGAAAGGTATGGTGAAAGAACAGTGTGTTCCACTCTTGTCATCGTTGATATTCCACAGGGTATTAAAGGATGTTCCATGTTCAGATAAATTGGGAAAATGTTAAGTTAAATTATGGTCAACTGATCTTGCCACAGCAGGCCTTCTCAGGACATTTATTTTTCTTTCTTTTTAAATGTTTGCTCCTTTTCATCTAGGGCAGGGTGGGGGTGGATGGGAGAGAGGAAGAGAAAGATCTATCTTCCAAGAGTAGCCTGGACCTTAACCAGCACTCTGCTATGGGATACAGGCTCCCAAAGTGATTTAACTACTATGCCACAATGCCCACCCCTCAGCCTTTAATAAGCTAAAATTCAGCTGTCAATATTTTTTAAAGGCACACCTGTTAAAATAATCTTGTAATGATGCGGAATACAAAGCACTTTGAGAAACATTGTTCTATTCCATTCTTAAACCTGTCCAAACAAATATAATAATGATTTTATTTGGCACTTTAAAAATCTACAAATATTTTTATGCTCCTGATCTCTTAGTTTTACACTAATCCAAGAGGAAATGATCAATCTCTCTTTGTGAAAAAACTGACTCAGAGAGGTTAACTGGCAGAAGGTTGCTCAGTTGTTAATGTGGTTTAGTTAGGATTCAAAATTAGGCCTATTTTACCATAATGTTTATACTTTTATGGCTCAGTTGGCTACCACCAAATGTCCATTTGTATGAGAATGACAATGATATATAAAAATAATAACTTACCATCACTGTGGTTGGCAGAGGGAAAGGGAGCTGTAATTTAGACAGGTGAGGGGATCTTTCCAATTACGTGGCAGTAGTCAAATCATAGAACAGGGCTTTCTGTCTGATCCTAAGTTTAGTGCTCCTCTTTCTGCACTATTGGACATACCAAGGTTACATGATCTTGCAGTGGGTGTTAATGATTAAATAGCCTTACGTATAAGATTATGCAATAAATTATTTGCAAGTGATAAAGAGGTTCTAGAGATAAAAAGTGGTAGGGAAATAGAGAAAAAACAGAGAATACATCTTCAACTATTGAAAAAAGTGCTATAAGGCCAGTGTTTAGGCTAGTGGTTATAGTACCAGTTAAGGCATTGGTTAAGATGCCTGCATCCCACATCAGAGTGCCTTGGTGTGATAACTGGCTGCGGCTCCCTACTGCAGCTTCCTGCTAATACAGACCCTTGGAGGTAGTGATGATGGCTCAAGGAGTTGGATCTCTGCCAGCCATGTTGGATACCTGGATTGAATTCTTGGTTCCTGGCTTCAGCGCTGACTCAGCCCTAGGTGTTGCAGGCAATTGGGGAGTAAGTCATTGAATGGGAGTTCTCTCTTTATGTCTCTTTCTCTTAAAATTTTAAACAGAAGGAAAAAAAGAAAAAGAAAAAGTGCTTTATTATTTCTGAGTTAGAGTCCTGAATGCTGATATAGGTCCAGTAAGACTGGTACCATTTGCTGGGTTTATCAAATGGTTTTCTTTATATTTGTGTTCTATTTTTCTGCATATTAGTTCCTTTATCATTCAACATATATTGAGTACCTATTCTTTGTAATGCATTGCACTAGGTACTAATTATCCCCCGGTGAATAAAATACACTTTGTTAAGGCATCTGCTACCTAGTGAGGAATACAGAAAAGTAAACTATTTCAATAGAAGGAAATGAGCACTGCTAAGTTTTGGATGTGGCTTAAAGGTATCCCCAAAAGGCTCATGTGCTTGGCTCCATTGTGACAATGTTGAATAGTGGTAGGACCTTTAACAGGTGGAGCCTTGCTGAAGGTCATTAGGTCATTATGGACATACTCTTGGAAGAGATTAATGGAGTTCTCATGGGACCCCAGTGGCTCTCTGGATTCTGTTCCTGTCATGTAATCTCTCTCTCTCTCTCTTGCGTATGCTTCTGCCACTGTGATGTCATTGGTCATGATGGGGTGCAGCCAAGAAGGCCATCCCTAGAGCCAACACTCTGTCTGGACTTTCCACCCCTCAAATTGAGAGCCAAACAACCTGCTTTTTTTTATGATGTAGCTAATCTCAGATATTTCATTATAGTATTACAGTATTGGAAAACAGACTAATTGAAGCACTATGATGTTATCAGGAAACTCGAACCACCCTGGTAGTTCTGGAAAGACTCTCTGGAGAAGGAGATGTGTGAGCAAGTGGTTGAATGATGAGGCAAAGCTCTTAGTAAACAGTGACATTGTGTTTAGAGCTTGAGTGCAATAAGCATAAAGACAGAGGCACAAGAAAGCACAAGGCAGGTTAAGTGTGTGCTTTATACAGTGAGGATTGGAGGTTTTGAGAGGTGAAGATGGAGAATTAGTTGGGCTGGATAATGAAACAATTTTAGATTTTATTTTGAAGGCATGGAAGACACATTGAAAGATTGTAAGGAGTAAGCCTTGTTAACAAAAGGCTGAAAACAGTGTATTATTGAAAGGAATGGCAGAACATTGAAAGTTTCAGGGTTTATATCATCAATTTCTCTCTGGCTCAATTATGTTTTTCCATACGCAGAAATTCATTGTCTTCACAGAGTTTGTGTTTATTTATTATTAGGACAAAGTCCCAATGTGTTAGAGAGTTGTTTTTTTAGAAAAGCAGGTTGATTGCAATTTTTCATTGTAAATATAATACTAAATTAAATTTTCAATGCGAATGAAAGGGGAGAGGGAGTGGGTAAAGGGGGAGGGTTACGGGTGGGAGGGAAGTTATGGGGGGGAGAATCATTGTAATCCATAAGATATACCTTGGAAATTTATATTCTAAATAAAAGTTAAAAAATTAAATTTTCAACAAAATTTTGTTTTCAGTTACTTTTTGAAGCATTTTTCCTTAGGACAGGATCATTAGCATCTTACTGAAATTTAAGGGTCCTGACACAGAGACATGGTCCCTATATTTCTAAAGCATTTTAAACTTTCCAGAGAGCTTCCACATTCTCTCTCTTATTTGATCCTCAGAATAATCTCTGAAGTAGCACTTCCATTTTGCATATATGGAAATTAAGAAAGAGAATTGTAAATGCTTTCTTCTTTAGGTCACATAGTTTGGTGCACATTCTAGCTTGGAATTAGTACTGATGTGGGAGAGGAAAGCAATGTGAAAAAAATAGTTGATGAAAATATTGAGGAGTTGTCATGGGGAAGAGGCATTGGATTTTTGATAGACACTTTGGGACAAAGTACAAGATACCTATAAGGAATAGATTCTTTAATATTAGAGAAAGAAAGACACACTCATAGAGAGATTGTGAGAAATTTCTCTTTTAGTGATTCACTCCCTAGATACCTTCAATAGCGAGGACTGAGCCAAGGCTGAAGTGGGGAGCTAGAATCTGGGAACACAATCCAGATTTCCCATATGGGTGGCAGATGTGATTACTTGAATCATCACTGCTGCCTCCCAGGGTCTGCATTGGCAGGTAGCTGGAGTCAGGAGCTGGGGCCAGAGATCAAGTCCAGGTACTCTGTTAAGGGCTACAGTCCTCTCAGTCTTTTGGCTTAACTGGTAGGCCAAACACTGCAGGGAAGATATTTTGAGTTGATGTAAGAAAGGATTTTTTTTTTAAATAGCCAAAGGATACCTATAGATCAACTAGTGTCTAAGAAACATTGAGTTCCCCGTAATTAGAATGTCTAAGCCTAGTTTGAAAAACAAGGTAAGGGTGTGCTGGAAGGACTTTAACTCATGGAGAGGGATGCATCAGAAGAGCACTTTCCAGTCCTGAGATTTTATGACAGTTTTCATCATTATATACATAGTGGACTGACCTTTGCCTTTTTGTGGATGAAGTGGAATATTTTTCCTTGCAATACAACAGATGTGTCACTTTTTAATATATTCATTGGTTTATGGACCCAATGTTTTCCCTAGAGCATCACAAATCCATACATCATGCCTGAGTGCTTGGCTTGGTATTTAAATCTCTGACTTTAACTCAGAGATATAGCAGATGTAAATTCATATGCGATCAGACAGTTCTTTGTGCACTTACTTGGGTTTCTGTGTGAATTGGAAGAATTTGTGTATACCTGGAGGTGGTTGATAGCTCTGTGGTGGATATGTCTACGTAGTGTCTTTGTAATAGCTACTGCAAAGATTGTAAATTGTTTCCATTTGATTGAACCATGAACTGTTTGTTTCACAAGGGTAAAGAAAAATTTTAGGTTTATATTACTCTGCTGCTGAATATCAGAGACTGTCTTGACATAGCAGTTGACTGTAGTATCTATATAAATGTATACTGTCAGTTTTCAACAGTGTCCACAGATCTTTGGGGCAGTAGCCTTGAAAGTGCTCAATTGCTTACAGAAATTTCCTTAATGATTGAATATCCAAGTACACAACTTGCTATTATATACATTCCAAATTTTACAGTTTGAATGAAATAGTCTACCTTCCTATGAATTTAAATAATGCCAATCACTGTGTAACAGATAAATGGAATAATTCCAGTTTTCATGAATTCACTGACTGATGTGGTTAACACATATCTTTGACTTGTAGACATTTGTGGGCACTAGCCTTATGGGAACAAGACTCAGAATTAGAATCAGATTTATTTTTCTCATGCATTATCAAATGCAAGGTGCAGTGTGGTCATGAGGAAGTTTGTTTTTAATCAAGTATGATCTTGTAGCCTAGTTCTGATATGTTGTTGGATTCCAGGGGAAAAGACAGCCATTAATTCCCAACAGGAAATATTCTCTTGAGTGGCACTGTGTGAATCTGATCACCTTAAGAAGTGACCTCATGCCACTACTTCATAGTGTCCTTTGTAGCTAATGATGTGATGGGTCAGGAAGGCAGACCATGGGTCTGAAGTTGTGGAATACATGTCCATAAATGTTTACTGATCTGTGTATAAAACAGGCATTATTCATATTTAAGAGACTATAGCTACACCTGCTGCATAGTTGCTTCTTTGATTTTCTAGTGTAAAGTGAATCAGAAAACATGCAATACTATCTAGAAGAGAGGATAGAAAACATCACCCTAGCCCTTTTTGTAGATTTCCAGTGTTGGAAAATTGAAGTACTAGTCACCCTCTGAGAAAAATGCATCTAGAAGCACAACTTCACATTCCTATTCTTGCTGCTACAATGTTCAGAATGGTTGTGTCAGCCAGGACTCTTTAGAGGGACAGAATTGATAGGCTGTGTGTAGAGATGGGAAGGAAGTCCTATGGCAGGTTCTTTGCAGGGAGGAGCAGCCCCCCAGCAAGGGGCAACTAGCCTAAGTCCTGGAGTCCAAAGGCTACAAGCTTGGAGTTCTGATGTCTAAGGCAGGAGATGAACCTTTCCCAGCTCTCAGAGAGACCAGTTCTCCCACATTCATTCTCTCCAGACCTCTAGCTTGTCCATGATGCTGCCCACAACAAGGGCTGTCTTCCCACCATGTCCACTCAGATTCACAAGCTAATCTTGTTTGGAAACACCCTCACAGACACACCCAAAATAATACTTTCTTAAGCTTCTAGATATTCTTTAATTTAGTCAGCTTTTGACACCTAAAATTCATAATTACCTTGAGGAAGCTTTGGGATGGATGTTTTCATTTAATTACTACCTACACTTGGACTGTCTGAGAATATGCATATGTGGAATGATTTGAGGTGTTTGTGCTTCTGTGTGTTCACTTGAAGAAAGTTTGTAGCCTTTCATCATAAAACATTAATCCCATGTCTAGTACACATATGAAACTAATACAGCATTCACATGGAAATAAATAAGTGCAGGAACTCCCTAGAGGTGAATTGAACTGTACCAAAATGCTAAAGTGATGGGAAAGGTTCATAGAATGTCAGTGAGAAAGCATATTTAGTTGAAGTCAAATAAAACCATTTTTGTTAAAATGCATATCTAAGTATCTGAAACTGATGTTAAAGTGTTTTGTATCAGAAATTCCATAATATACGCCATATAGACTCAGAAAGCTAAAATTGTCATCCACATTACAGTGGATGTAGCGAGGGATGCACAGCTGGAGGGCTGTGATTAACAAATAAGAACAATGCCTCCCAGGCTTTGAAAGAACCATCCATTATGGCAATGAGAAGACAGTTGCTAGAGCTAGATTTGCTTTTAAATTAAAAGCTCGTCCTGGGTTACACTGTCACTGATTTAATAATGCTGGAAATTGAATTTAAACTCTATTCAAAGATACTGTATCCAGGTCTGTGCTTGTTAAAGAATAAGGATATGTTACACTCTGCTAGAAGAGCGCATTACACTAACCTTTCCTGGTGGGGACCGTTTGGATTCCAGGATATTAGAAAGCTTCTTGTGAAGCTGAACAGTTTTCCAACTGATGCCAACATTTCAGATTTTAAACTTAAAAAAAAATGTTAAGCCTCTATTTTAAGAGTATCTGAACCAAGTATGTTAAGCTATTTTCTCATCTTCATGATTCATGAGAAGGCTGTTTGAATCAGTTCTACTTCTTCTGTTTAATTTATACACATGCCATATTTCCCTGTCAGGGGAATCCTTTTGTAACCAACAGAGCAGTGGGCAGCATGTGGGGTGAGTGAGAATTACTCAGCCAGAAAATCACGCACGCAGAGACATAGGATCTGCAGTGAGTGTGACTTGAAAAAAGGTTTGAGATGACTTTAGTTTGACTTCCCATGAACTGCAGTACATGTAAGCAAGGCAAAGTCACCTTTCTGAACCAACAATCTGAGATTTCATCCATGGAAAAAGCAGTCTGACTTTTTTTCTGCTGCTCAGATAATAGTCATGAATAAAGATCTCTGTCTGGGGCTCAATAATTTTCAGGTATCTTTTGTTGTTGTTGTTCCCACAGTAGCAGAGAGTTAATAATCAAAGCAAAGGTAGCAGTTGTAGCTGTAACAATAACAAAATGATTCCCCATAACTTCTGTCATTGTTGGTGCCAAAGTCACTGCATCATTGTGTCAGTGACGAGGAAATGATTCTTCAGTGAGGCGACCGGAGGATTTGTAAAGGTTTCTTATGTTTTCATAGACTTGCAGCTCATTAATTACCTGTTTTACAAAAGTAAAATTAATAGCAGTCATTTTTTAAAATGTAGGTCAATTCCAGAAGACTTGCCTAAGCAATTTACAATAATGGAAGCTATTATTGTAGTATCAATTAGGAAGCGTGTCCCTATGGGCTTTGTATTTCTAAGGGATATGTTATGAACAAGAGTGTCGGTCACAGGCATCTTACAGGATATTTTTCCTGATGGGGTGATGGTCAGGCATGAACAATCGATTTCTAGGTAGCAATGAGTAACCTAACACCATCACAGTGAAAGCATAGTAGTTGTATTTCTACTTCTGAAAAGTACTCAATGGTTATAATTATTTAAGGCTCTAATATCTAATGACTATAAGATCAGATTGGAATTAAATGAGTTAGGGGAGGAAAATTCGAAGTTTTTTTTGTTGTTGTTGTTTTAATCAAGCAGGAATGTCCAAATACTCTAGAGAATACCATGGGGTTGCATGCATTTATCTAATAAATGGAGCTTAGGGTGTTATCCATAAGATATGCATTATTAGCTTGAGGATAAACAAAAATAGAAAAGTTTATTTTGTAATCAGAAACTGGGTTTCCTTCCTTAGAATTAGGAATGGGAAAATTGTACTGAATCCCATTGCTAAATGCATCATAACAAAGCTTAAAATGTGGCATCACCAGCCAGGCCCAGCTCCTGTTAGATGAGTTAATTGTAAGGGAAAAGAAGACAAAATGTAAGCAATGATAATGGTCAGGTTTATGGGAACAACTTGATATTGAGGGCACAGTGGGGTCTGCCATCCCAGGGTGTTGTGTTTTCAGAAGTCAGCATCCTGAGGATCAATACCAAGGTACATCATCAAAAATGGGGAACATATTAGAAACCTGAAGATCCTAGCAAGGGCTAGAAATAAATTTACTTATATGAGTTTAGTGTCCTTTCTCCCAAAATGTTTGGCACTAGAAGTGATTCAGTATCTTTTTATTTTGAAATATTTGCTTATCTCTGTATCTATCTAATGAGATATCTTGGGGATGAGATCTGAGGCTAAAAACAAAATGTATTTATGTTTTACATAACCCTTACACACAGTCTGAAGGTAATTTCATACAAAAAGTTACTGAAAATATTAAGTTTGTACATTGAACTATCAGGAAGAAGAGGCCTTAGCCATCCATGTGGGCAATATGAATTTTCCACCTGTGGTTTTGGAGCATTTTGGATTTTAAGTTTTCTGATTAGGAATGGTCAGTTTATACTATAGGTACCTAGAAATCTGAATTCAAGGCCATCAGGAAAGCAAAAAATTATTCTTAAGCTTCCAAATGTAAAACTAAGGGAAATTGGCTTGACTTATATCCTCAACATAAAATTTTTGTCTGGTTGGATGTTGACAGTAAGTTGCAAGGCTAGAGTAAAGTTCTAATCCCACTGAGGGGAGGGCAGAGAGCTGGAACTGCAGGCAGTTCTCACTCAGCCATGTAGATAGCACATCGATCCACAAGTGGCCCATCCACGAAATCACTGGGCACTACCATCAGTTACTGAGACTAGAACTATAAACATAAGCAATCTATCGTAACCTTTTCTTCATGGACTCAATAGACTCTGCTTAAAACTATAATAAGAAAAATACATGAAAAAGAACGTGCTCCTAAAGGTTTACTTACTAGGAAAGCAGGCATGTCATGTGTAAACATCCCGATCTGTCTGTGGCCATGCACCAGGTGTGGCTCTGTGGCCTTGCTACTCACAGTGGGTCCTGTAGGCTCACAGTATCAGCAGTTCTTGGAAGCCTTCTCAGAATGCAGAATCTCAGGCTCATCCTAGGCCTATTGAATCATAACCAACATTTTAACCTGATTCCCAGATAATTAGTACAGTTTGAACATCCCTAACTCGAAAATCCCAGATCGAAAATCCTCCAGAATCCAACTTTTTTGAGCCCTGGCATTAATCCAAAATTGGAAAATTCTACACCTGATGTTGTTTGACAAGTTTCAGGTCAAAACACAGGCATGGGGCTGGTGCCGTGGCTCACTAGGCTAATCCTCCACCTGTGGCGCCGGCATCCCAAATGGGTTCCGGGTTCTAGTCCTGGTTGCTCCTCTTCCAGTCCAGCTCTCTGCTGTGGCCCAGGAGGGCAGTGGAGGATGGCCCAAGTACTTAGGCCCCTGCACCCACATGGGAGACCAGGAAGAAGTGCCTGGTGCCTGGCTCCTGGCTTCGAATCAGTGCAGCACTGGCCTCAGTGGCCATTTGGGGAGTGAACCAATGGGAGGAAGACCTTTCTCTCTCTCTCTTTATCTCTCTCACTCTAACTCTAACTCTAACTCTACCTGTCAAATAAATTAAAAAAAAAAAAAGGCACACTGAAGGCCTTTATAAAATTATCTTCAGGTCTAGGTATCTAAAGTATATTTGAAATTTTCATGTTAAGCTTGGGTGCTATCCCCAAGATTCCTCATTATGCTTATGCAAATATTTCAAAATCTGAAGTCTACAAATGAAAAGAAAAGAAAATCCCAATTCCCAAACACTTCTCATATCATACCAGGAGTTTTAGATGTGGAATATTCAACCTGTATGTGCAGTCTGTTGTTACCTAGATGGGACCATTAAGCTTTAATGATCAAGAAATGCAATCCAAGTAGTGAAAAGTAAGGGTGATTGATTGGATTTCTAACCAATTAGCTCACCTACTATGATAGTTAGAGTTATTGCTTAGAAACAAACAGAAATAGGTGTGTGACCACACATACACACAACACAGATACACACACATCTCCTTATAAACTGTATCTTAAGCAAAATTGTGAAATCTTCCATTGGTAAAGGAAGTAGTTTTCAATATTTACTAGGAATTCAAGATCTTACATTTTTATGTTTCAGAACTGATCTCTGGAAAAATAATGCAGCACATTGCCTGCCTGTCTCCCTTGGTTGTATGTAGTGCTCAGACTTTGTGTCATTCAGTCCCTAGCAAAGGAGTTATCATAGTGCACCAGAGGTCTTGAAAGAGGGACCAGGCCTTCCCAGGGGCAGTGAGGGGGTGGGAATGAAGGGAAGGAAGGTCAATGGAGAAATGAGACCCTGAGAACTGAGCTCCAGCTGAGAAAGATGGTGGTTGCCTTTGCTCACAGAAGCTCAGTGGGCTGGCCATGGCATTCATCTGTGGCTTTCTGGATAAGAAGGAGTTGTGGAGCTAGTGCTATGGCACAGCAGGTTAAACTGCTGTCTGAAAAGCAGGCATCCCATGTGGGCTCGAGTTTGAGTCCTGGCTGGTCTACTTCCCATCAAGCTTCCTGCTAATGCACTTAGGAGGGCAGTGGAAGATGACCAAGATCCTTGGGCCTCTGGACCCAGATGGAAGACCTGGAGAAGCTTCTGGCTTAAACCTGGCCCAGCCCCAGCCTTTGTGGCCGTTTGGGGAGTGAACCAGTAGATGGAAGACCTCTTTCTCTCTCTCTCTCTTTCTCTCTCTCTCTCTTTCTCTCTCTCTCTCTCTCTCTCTCTCTCTCTCTCTCTAATTCAGACTTTCAAATAAGTAAATAATTTAAAAAAAAATAGAAGAAGAAGGAGTCATGAGGGTAAGCAAGACCATGCTTGCTCACTGGTTAGAGGGACTGCTGAGGGAGGGTAGACTTCTGGGCATCCATCCCCTCCAGCTTTTAGTCTGAGACATGAAGGAGCCCCTGTGTCTACACTGAGAAAGGAAAACCAAAGCAGCAAGAGAAGAACATGGAACATGAGGCCTGAGAGACTGAAATCTGGCCAGCTGGGTAATTATGTAAAATATTATGGAGAAATTTATGCCAAGCAACCTGTTGCATGAAGTTCACCTCTGCACGGTGACCCATAAACCCCACGAGGCACAGCCACACTGTGAGAAGAAATGTGACAATTCAGTCTGATATCCTGCTCTACCATCTGTCTTCCTAAGGGAGAAATACCACATTAAACTCTTAGGATGAAATATCCCAGTCTCTGTATTTTAGAATAAAGGGATCATGAGAACAGTGCACTATAAAATGCCCACTTGTGTAGATATATTGTCAGTTTCCTTATTTCACGCTAGACAGTATAGAAAAGGATGACCTTACCAGAAATACCTCTTTTCGAGTACTTGTTTTCTGATTTCCTTTTCATATAACCCTACTGGTATTGCCCAGCTGTCACTTCTGTTGCTAGGGTTCCCTCCCCCAAACATGTGCTCAGATATGATTGTTGGGTTCTGTGTTCTTTAATATTTTCATGGAGAGTTATTCAGCTACTTTTCCTTAGTTTACTTTATTAGTCAACAGGGTCACTCTGCCAGGCTTGAGACCTGTTTGACTTTTCAATATGGTAGCTACAAGCTGCAGTGGCTAGTGAGCACCTGCCTTGTGACTGGTCCCTATCTGATGTGCTCAGAGTGTCCACAACCTGGGGATTGTGAAAACAATGTGGAAGAAAAGGGATAATTGATATTCTCACTGGTCATTTTCATATTGATTTTAGTAGTTTTTTTTTTTTTTTTTGACAGAATTGGACAATGAGAGAGACAGAGAGAAAGGTCTTTCTTTCATTGGTTCATTCCCTAAATGGCTGCTTTGGCCGGAGCGCTGTGCCGATCCAAAGCCAGGAGCCAGGTGCTTCCTTCTGGTCTCCCATGCTGGTGTAGGGCCCAAGCACTTGGGCCATCCTCCACTGCCTTCCCGGGCCACAGCAGAGAGCTGGACTGGAAGAGGAGCAACCGGGACAGAATCCGGTGCCCCAACTGGGTCTAGAACCCGGGGTACCGGTGTCACAGGTGGAGGATTAGCCAAGTGAGCTGCGGCACCGACCTCATTTTGATTTTAAAAAAGATTTTATTTATTATTTATTTGAGAGGTAGATTTCCAGACAGTGAGAGGGAGAGACAGAGAGAGAGGTCTTCTATCTGCTGGTTCACTCCCCAGATGGCTGCAACAGCTGGAGCTGGGCCAATCTGAGGCCAAGAGCCAGGAGCTTCTTCTGGTTCTCCCACACGGGTGCAGGGGCACAAGGACTTGGGCCATCTTCTACTGCTTTCCCAGGCCATAGCGGAGAGCTAGATTGGAAGAGGAATAGCCGGTACTAGAACTGGTGCCCATATGGGATACTGGGTGCCACAGATGGAGGATTAACCTACTGTGTTACAGCGCAGGGCCCTCATATTGATTTGCATGTTGAACTGGTAATGTTTCCGATTTGTCGAGTTCAAAAAAAATATATGACTAAAATTAATTTCTCCTGTTGTTTTACTTTTGAAATGTGGCTACCACAAAGTTAAAATTAGAAATGTCAACTGCCTTGTTCTTTTTTCTTTCTTTCTTTTGTGAAGATTTATTTATTTACTTATTTGAAAGGCAGAGTGATGGGGAGGCAGGGTTGGGGAGAGGGGAGATCTTCCATCCACTGGTTCATTCCCCAAATGACTGTGAGAGCCAGGTTCATAGCAGCTGAAGCCAGGAGACTAGAATTCCATCTGAGTCTTCCATGTAGGTTGGCAAGGGTCCAAGTGCTTGGACCATCTTCTTTTGCCTTATCAAGTGCATTAGCAGGAAGCTGAATCAGAAGCAGGCAGCTAGGATCTAAGCAGGTGCTCCAATATGGGATGCTGGCATTGTGAGCTGTGGCTTAACCTGCTGCACCAACACACTGGTCCCTGTACTGTGTTTCTATTGGACATTGTTGATTTGAGACTGTCAGGGCTTGTTGAGGACTGAGAAGAGGAGTGTGCAAACTGAAGTGTTTCAAAATGCAGGGTAAGAGTTTACTGAAAGTTCCCAGGGGAAGGAGTTGTTTGGCTGCTGAGGCAGATGACTTAATGGATTTTGTGAATAAGATTACCTGCTGGTAAAAACTAACTTGTTACAAGACAAAACCCTTAATGTGAGCAAAGCTCATTATCGTCCCTGCTTCCTCCTTGCTTAAGGCCTGGCAGCCCGCTGTGCTTACTTGGTTTAATGAATAGTGTTTGATGATAGCGAGGACTAAATCTTTGGAAGTGCCAGTGTAACATGCCAGGCACATTTATTCATATGGAACCAAACATCTTCTCATCATCCCCTCAAAATATGTGGTGTTCTTGCTCCCATCTGAACATGAAGTCCAGAGAAAGAAGGAGACTTGCTGAAGGACATACAGCAACTAAGTAGCAAGCTCCTGGCCTGGGTGGTTAATTTCTTATCTGTGAAATGGTGAGTGAGAGTTAAATAAGATAATTTCTGAAGTTGCTGCTGGCTCTATAAGCCTATACAAATCAGTACGTAAACATATCTTATACATTGGTACTTGATGCATATCACTTCTTATACACCTTAGAGAATATCTATGTGGGAGAGAATATTCATGTGTTATTGGCTGGGGTTAGATTGCTGATCAACTATTCCTAGAACTGATATTTATATCAAAATTCAAACAGGGAGGCTTCAGATCAATGTTATATATACATAATATGTTACATTCATTTGATTCCTACTGGAAAAATACATGTTATTTCCACTAGGAAACGTGTGACAATAAAGAATCCTAAGTAAGCTCCATTCCCATGTGGTTAGTGTGTAATTAACCTGTGTTTATAATCCTCATTTTGCATGCATGAGAGGCAACACAAGGCAAAGCCCCTCTGTCAGTCACATATCCTTCTCAACAGGAATTACATCTCAGTGACATGACTTGAAGTTCACCTCTTGAGACTTAGCTCGCAGGACCACATTTAATAGTCCAGCACAAGAAAATACTAGAAAGTTCGTTCTCAAATGCATGCAATGCTGGATTTTCAGGATCAGTTTTCATGAAAGCCATTTCCAAATGATCATTTCTAAAAATCAAAAGAATTCCTTTATGCTTATTTGAAAGATGTCCCCTGAGGTAGATCTGGCTTGCTTTGTAAGGAGCTGCCACCTGCAGCCTTTTCCCTATTTTAATTTTTGTATCTTTCTATGAAAAATATGAGGTGTTGTTTTTCTTTATAGTTAAATGGTATTTTTGGAAAGTATTGTTTCTCGGGCTCAGTGGGTTAAAGCCCTGGCCTGAAGCATCAGCACCCCATATGGACGCTGGTTCTAGTCTTGGCTGCCCCTCTTCCAATCCAGCTCTCTGCTATGGCCTGGGAAAGCAGTAGAAGATGGCCCAAGTCCTTGGGCCCCTGCACCCACATAGGAGACCCAGAAGAAGCTCTTGGTTCCTGACTTCCAATCAGCTCAGCTCCGGCTGTTGCAGCCATCTGGGGGAGTGAACCAGCAGATGGAAGACCTCTCTCTCTGTCTCTACCTCTCTCTGTAACTCTGTCTTTCAAATAAATAAAATAAATATTACAAAAAAATATTGTTTTTCCAGAGAATAGATGAATTCAAAATATGTTTTAATGTTCATAGCATAAAATGGGTTCCAGTTTACTGAGATTTTTGATCCCAAGTAACATTCTCTAAGAAATATGCATATTTATACCACTCTGAATTTAAATGACTTTCTACTGTATATACATGTGGCTGTGTGTATACTAGGTATACATGAAGGTTAGGATGTATAGATCCAACATGTTTTAAACTCAGGTACTGTGGAGTGAAGATGCTTTTGTTCTCTGATGTGATCAAGACATCAGCTCTTCACTATTTGCAGACTCTGAGCACACAAGATTAATAACACGTGCTCTCTTGACTTCAAGAAATTCAGTGTCATGCAATACAGTTTCTCATTGGTAACCGCTCATGCCTCATCATTATCATGCATCATCTCCACAAGGACAGGGATAGAACTGTTTAGGAGAACAGGGGAGGGATGGAGCCTTCCGCCTGGGAAGTTTCATGCAGTAATTTGCATGGGACCTGACAGAGTGCCAAGCAGAGAGAAAAGAATGGACAAGGACCTTTCCTTCTGCATTGTGTGAATAACTGACCCAGGAGATTGAAAGCAAAGGATATCAGCACATGAGAAGTGTGTTCAAGGCCAAACTCACCAGGGCCTTAGGCAGTTTCTAAGGAGTCTGGCTTTCATTCTCTTCTGGAGTGGACAGCACTGGCAGAGGAGGCTCAGGTGCACATGTGTATTTTCCAACAGGTAACCTAGAGCACGAGTTGAAAATAGTGAAGAAGGAAGTTGTCTGCATTCTTCAGAGGCAGGGAAAAAGAAATGAGGGGTGTACTTGCAAAATATTTGCAAGTTTAAAATGCCTTGTAAGGAGTGAGCATGATGAGAGCACTTAAGTGGGCTTGGCCGGGTGCTCACTAGAGATTCTGATAGTACTGGTTAGGAACTCAGCTTAATGAGTTATCGGAAAAGACATAAACATAAACAGAGTTGGGAGTGTGTTAAATAAAGATGCTCTGTAAATGCAGGCTGGGCAATTAGGAAAGATTTACCAGAGTACAGCTAAATACAGTGCAGCGGATAATTAATGGGCCTGTGACAACTCGGTAATAACTATCTTGAACTTTTACAAGGATGCATTAACTTATGTGCTGTCAGACAGGAGGTTTGCTTTTCCAGCCAACACCAGTTAGCCAGGAAACTTCTGGACAGAGCTCACTGGTGACTCCTGGCCATGCAGCCTGCTGATGAGACCAGCTTCCTGAGCTAACGGTGACTGTCCTTGATGTTCATACCTGGGTTTCTTGTTTAGCTAAAAGGAGATTGCCTCCAAATTTCATTCCACTTTTCCTTGATTCCCTGGACACATTTTGACTCCTATTAAGACTTGCCTTTCTTCCTTGTGGGAATGAGCTCCATGGGTGCAGAATAGATCCCTAAGTGGCCAGGGCCATTCAGATTATTGGATATGGTGAATTCTCCATCTTTGGTACTTTTTGATCGTGGTGAGAAATAGCACAGCAAATATGCCTCAGAGGAACATACTGTTGAGACTCACAACCCCTGCCTCAGTTTATTTTCATTTGAGAAGTTTTAAGTTTATAGAAAAATTGAATGGAAAGTGCACATACACTCTGCCATGCCCTCTCCTCTGCCATTTCTCATTTCCTCTGTTGTTAACATCTTGCATTTGTGTGGCACATTCATTTTAATGGGTGGACCAGTATAGATACATTATCTTTAAATAAAAGGTTCATAGTTTTCATAGGGGGGTCACTCTTCATGTTGTACAAATTCTATGGCTTTTGAAAAATGTATAATAATGTATATTCATAATTACATGATCATACAGAGCAATTTCATAGCCCTAAAAATACCCTGGGCTCCACCTGTTCATCCCTCATCCCCACCTCCCACCTCCTAAACTCTTTGCAACTAATGATTTATTTATTTTTTTGAAGATTTATTTTTATTTATATGAAAGGCAGAGTTACAAAAGGAGAGAGGCAGAAGTAGAGAGACAAATAGAGGGAGAGAGAGACAGAGGGAGAAAGAGAGCGAGAGAGAGAGCGAGCGAGCAAGTTTCTATCTGCTAGTTCACTTCCCAAATGGCTGCAACAGGAGCCAGGAGATCATGTGGGTCTTCTATGTGGGTGCGGGGGCCCAAGGACTTGGGCCATCTTCCACTGCTTTCCCAGGCCATAACAGAGAGCTGAATAGGAAGTGGAGCAGCTGGGACTCGAGCCTGTGCCCATATGGAATGCTGGCACTGCAGGCAGTGACTTTATCTACTATGCCACAGTGCAGGCCCCAACTAATGTTATTTTTACTGTCTATAGTTTTGTTTTTTCCAAAATGTCATCTCATTGGAATCTCACCCTTTTCCCACAAGGGTTTCTTTCACTTAGCAAGATTCATTTAGAGTTTGTTTACTTTTTTGTGGCTTGATAGCTCATTTCTTTTTAATGCTTATTCCATTGTATAGATATATATAAGAGTTTCTCTTATATTCAGATGATAAAGGATGTCTTGATTGCTTCTAACTTTTAGAAATTATGATTACAACTATTGTGAACATTTTTACACAGGGTTTTGTGTGATAAATATTTTGTAATTTATCTGGTTAGATTCCACAGAGCATGATTGCTGGAGATGTGGGGAGAATGTTTAGTTTTGTGGGAAACTGCCAGACTGTCTTCCAAAGTGGCTATACTATTTTGCAATCTCACACTTAGCCAAATTTTAAGCACTTACCACCTGCCAGATGATCCTTTTGGGGGGTACAAAGGTATTGAACCAGACACTCATGTTATTCTAGAAATAGTTACAATACCATAAACTTGTCCAAGTTGCAGATATTCTGAAATTAAGAGTAGTTTACTAGTATGATCTATAGCATTATGGTATGAATGGCATAATTCTTGATGAGAAATGGAAAAAATAACATTTTAAATTACAATAAAATAGTACAGTTATAATAGTGGTACATTTAGGTGGCTCTGTGGAATTATTCTAGTTGATATCTAGACAATGAGTTCTGGTACCTACTGTCTGGATTCACATGGGTAAAAGAAACTGTTGAAACAAATCTGTGTATACCTCTGGGTTAGCGATTTTCATGGATTTGTTTTGCTCAATAAATTATTACTTGAAAAATATAGCCGTGAGGTATTTGGCATTGCTGTTAAGATACTGAGTTTATCAGAGTGTCAGGGGCCAATACAACCTTCAGCTCCTGACTTCAGCTTCCTGCTAGTACAGACCCTGGGAGGCAGTGGTGATAGCGCAAGGAATTGAGTTCATAGCACCACATGGAATACTTGCACTGAGTTCCTGGCGCCCTGCATTAGCCTGGCCTTGCCCTGGCCAGCTGTCTGTCTGTTTGCCTGTCTGCCTCTCAGATAAATAAATTACAAAAATATGTATATGTGTGTGTAACCCTGAGGTGAATACTTCATTTTTCAAAAGAAAAACTGCATGCCACACACACACACACACACACACACACACACACACCTAACTTTGAAACTCCTTGGAGTTCTGCCAAAGACAAGAACACCTTCTCTGGGGCTACAGCAGCTGGATTCACTCACCTCGCCTCTGCCTGAGCAGAAACTGCATGCACAGGAACAGCGGAAGATTGGTTTCTTTCCTTGTTAAAAGGCTTTGTCAGAATCTCTGCATGAATTATTATAGTATTAGATAGTATTGAGCTGAATTATTTTTGCACCTTTTAAAAATAGACAATGAATTACAGATTTTGTTCTCTATTTGGCTAAAGCCTAGGAAAATTCAGTTGTGTCAATTGCTTCTAACCTCAATCATACAATCAGAGAAGGTTCTTGTTTACTTTGTGCTGTGTAGAAACCTCAGCAGTGCCAAGTGTTAGTGTCAAATGTCAAAGCCGTGTCAGTTGTCTTTACATTATTCATAAATGCTTGTCTCAGTTCATGTTCCTCAGTTGCTTTCCATGTGTTTAATTTTTGGTTTTGAAATTGTATACAGATATTAATGAAATTGCTACATAATGTGCGGTGATGCGTCTGGTAAGACGACCTGGCTGAGAAGAACAGTAAACCTCATCAAGTTCATTAAACAGATTCTGGCCTTCAATATCTGCTGAGGCCTCAGTTTGAAAGGTGTTGAGACATTTTCCTGTGTGTAGCAAGTGTCAATGGTAAATCTGTTGATCAGAATGGGAGGTCTTGTGAATGAGCAGTATGTGAAAAAAATAAAGTATTGCCTGATACTCTGTAAGTTCACTGTACAAACAAGAGCTCTAACAACAATTGAAAAAAGAATATTGTTCTCGTGAACTCTAAATGTTGTGGCTTGCAGCAAAATGCTTGTCTTTCTCTTCCATACAAGAAGTAATTAAACCTGCAGTCATTTGAGGATTTTGCTGCAGTCACATGGGGATGGGTCTCTGAGCGAAGTCAGAGGAAGGAGCCTGGCAGGATGGGAGACAAGGGGAAGGCTTAGACCCAACTTAATGGCGGTGGACAGACTCTTGTGAGTCCACTTAGTACCTCATATTTACATACTGGCTTGCACTTCCTCAGTAGTATCTATCAGTGCCTATTTTATCACCCTTTTACTGGTTAGTTTCATTCTTAAACTCTGCCACTTTCTGAAATATGTTCTCCATAAGAATAGAAACTGATCTGTTTGGAGCAGGATCCGCAGCATATAGTATGGTGTCTGGCACATCATTGTTATTTAATATTTACTGATTCTGTCAATGAATGAAACGAAATGACTACCCACTGAGAACTGAGAACTTTCCATCCCAGGCCTGGAAGAAACCTGGCACCCAGAAAGCAGCTTTGGTCGTGCTGCTGACACTGCCCCTGCCCAGAAGTGGCCTCTTAAGCTGCCTTTGTTCCCTCCTGTGTCTGGCAGGGAAGACCCCTGGGCCTCCCAGTGACAGCTGTGATTTATCACTGCAGGTGATCCCATTCTCATTTTCCCTGGTGGAGTAAGAGTGAGCACACAATGAAATCTGCACCGTTTTGTGGACTGTGAAGCTGTGTTTTCCACTTAACAATTTTGATTGGACAAGAGCAAATAGCAAAAGTAATCAGAGCATTGATCATTGTTACTCATTTGCATATCACCATAAAGAGCTTATTGATATAACAGTTGTTCTAATGCATCTTTTGCTGTTCTGTTGTTTGGAAGGTTTGTTTTACTGTTTGCAAAATGAGAGGGATTCTCTTGGTGTGTGTGTGTGTGTGTGTGTGTGTGTGTGTGTTTTAAGATTTATTTATTTGTTTGAAAGAGTTAGAGGCAGAGGCAGAGGCTTCTTCTGGGTCTCCCATGTGGGTGCAGGGGCCCAAGGACTTGGGCCATCTTCTGGTGCTTTCCCAGGCCATAGCAGAGAGCTGGATCAGAAGTGGAGCAGCCAGGACTCAAACCGGCGCTCATATAGGATGCCAGCACTGTAGGCAGTGGCTTTACCTGTTACATCACAGTGCTGGCCCCAGTTCTCTTGTTTTAATTGTATCCTCATCCCCTCTCTTTCTTCTTCTTCAATACTATAATCTGCACACGAGGTACACAAATGCTTCCCATGACTTACTCCTGCCTGACTTGGAATACAAGGTCCACCGTTCCCAAACTGGCAACTGTGCTCTCTGTCCACGGGGCCCCTTCTCCTGTGCTTCCTGGCTATGCATCCGCTTGCTGGTGCTGTCCCTTGTGTTGCTGTCCTGTCTGTTTAGCTCTGCCTGTGACACACCTGCCATCCGTCCTTAACTTCCAGCTCACATGGAGAGTTCTCCCCTGAAGGCAGGGCAGATGGATTTTCCCTTGTTTTCAGATTCCAGAATTGCCATCAGTTTGTTTCTGACCATAAAGTGCAGTAAGATTTAAGGCCCATTTCTTAGAAAAAGTTTAGTTGACTGATGAAATCTTTACATAGTATGGACTGAATCGATCTTCTGTATATAAAGATAATCGAAAATGATTAAAAAATCTTGGTGTTAAATTGGAAATTGCATAGATAATTAATCAATTCTTTAAAAAAAAATCATGTAGGATCTCTGTCCTTAATGTGCTGTACGTTGCGAATTAATACTATAACTAGTACTCCAACAGTATTTTCACTTGTGTCTCTATGTGAGGGCAAACTGTTGAAATCTTTACGTAATATGTACTAAACTGATCTTCTGTGTATAAAGAGAATTGAAAATGAATCTTGATGTGAATGGAAGGGGAGAGGGAGTGGGAAAGGGGAGGGTAGCGGGTGGGAGGGAAGTTATGGGGGAGGGAAGCCATTGTAATCCATAAGCTGTACTTTGGAAATTTATATTCTTTAAATAAAAGCTTTATAAAAAAAAAGTTTAGTTGAAAAGAAGAGGGGGAGAGAGGGAGAAAGAAAGGGAGGGGGGGAGAGAGAGAGGTATCTTCCATCTGCTGTTGCTTTGCCCAAATGACTGTAACACTTGGGGATGGATCAGGCCAAAGTGAGGAGGACCAGGAACTCCATCTTGGCCCCCAAGTGGGTGGCAGGGACTGAGGTACTTAGCCATCCCTTGCTACCTCCCAGGTACATTGGCAGGAAGCTAAATTGGAAGCACAGAATAGCCTGGATTCAACCAGTCACTCTGATATGGGATGTCAGCATCTCAAGTGGTGGCTTAACTTTCTTGGCCATAATGCTGAACCCAGCCCCATTATCTTTTTTTTTTTTAATTATTTATTCAATTGAAAGGCAGAATGAGAGAGAGAGAGAGAGAGAGAGAGAGAGAGAGAGATTGATTCCATCTGCTGGTTCACTCCTCAAATGATCACAATGGCCCGGGATGGGCCAGGCTGAAGCCAAGGGCCAGAAGCTCCATCCTGGTCTCCCAGGATGGCAAGGGCCCAAGCACTTGAGCCATCTTCTGCCTCCCCAGGTGCATTAACAGGAAACTGGATTGGATGCTGAGTAGCTGGACACCAACTAGAATTCTGATATGGGATGCTGGTGTTGCAAGTGCCGGCTTAACCCTCTGTGACCCAATGCCAGCCCCAGGCCCATTATGTTTAATATTCTTACTGCTACTAGGAATATGGTATCTCCTTGGGTTAGTTTTATTTGGTTTTTATCTTTTTTAAACCATGCTCACAAACTTTTAAAAACTAAATGCATTTTATTTATTTTATTTTTTATTTATTTTATTTTTATTATATTTATTTTTATTATAATCACTCCTGGAACCTCAGTCTAAGTTTTGAGCTTCAGAAGAGCTGTCAAGCATTTGGATGACTCAGGGAAATCTGTCTACTGTTTTCTTTTTCTTTGGGACAGATCATTTTTATTTCCTAATTTTTAACTGGAGAGTTAATGTGAGGCTTTCAAGTATAATACAAGATCATCATCATTTTCTTTATTAATAGTGGACCTACCCATACTTGAAATTCAGAATTCATCCGAGTATGTAATAAGTTCCTGCCAAATACCAGGCAGCCAGTTGTGGTAACATCTGGCCTCTGCTAATCCTACCAAGATATTTTGAAATCATATATTATAACTTTTAACATGAAGCCATTTTCCTTGAAAATTGTGTCAAATGAGAGAAATAAGTATATCAGATCTTATTCATTTAAAAATCCAAATTAGCAGGCTTTTTTTTTCCAGGTAACTACAGTTTGTAAGAAGTGCTATTTCCCTACCAATGATTAACTTGTTGGCTTTTTATTTGTTTAAAATTATGTTTAGTTGCCCATTAATGTATGAAAATCCTTTGGCAACTTGACAAAAGAAAAGCAATAAACAGGCAAGAGATATCTGACAAACTGGAAAAATAGCTTTTCAGATATTATATGTTATTTTCCTACCTTATAAAAATGTTCAATGAATGATAAGAGAAAAAAAGACCAATAATTCATTTAAAATGGTTGTGATGCTGCTGCTTGCGATGCTGGCATCCTGTGTCAGAATGCTAGTTGGAGTCCGACTACTCTGCTTCCTATTCAGTTCTCTGCTAATGTGCCTGGGAAGGCAGTGAATGATGGCCCAAGTAGTTGGGTAACTGCAACCTACGTGGGAGACCAAGTGGAGTTCCTGGTTCCTGGCTTTGTTCTGGCCCAGGCTTGCCTGTTGGGGGCACTGGAGGAGTGAACCAACACAGAAGATTGCTCTCCCTGTCACTCGCCCTCTCTCTTACTGTGCCTTTCAAAAAGATAAGCATTTTTTGAAAATAGGCAAAGGACAGGCATCGACAGTTTATAAGAAAAAAGGTTTTTGATTTGCAGAAAGAGGAACAGCTCGATTTACAGGTAAGGAAATGCATCCTTATTTTAAGCTCTGTGTACAGTTGCTGGATATATATAAGCTGCTTATGTCTCTTGAAAGCAAATGCAAGACCCTTCTACATGTGGGGCATATGTTAATGCACAAGTTTGCCTGCTGTTGAAGTGAGTCACCTGGAGAAAAGATTTTTTTTTATTCCTATGTTTGTGAAGCAGATAATATAAATTGCTTTACCAAATATCTGCTCCAATTTCTTTCTGTATTGGGTGCCATATTCCTGGCTTCTACCTGGCTCAGACCTAGCTGCTGCAGGCTTTTGTGGAGTGACTTGGTAGATAGGAGATCTCCCTCTTCCTCTGTCTGACTTTCAAATAAAAAAAAAATAAGGAGGCTGGTGCTGGTGCTGTGGCATAGTAGACTAAGCCTCCGCCTGCAATGCCAGCATCCCATATGGGCACTGGTTCATGATGTGGCTTCTCCTCTTCTGATCCAGCTCTCTGCTATGGCCTGGGAAAGCAGTAGAAGATGGCCCAAGTGCTTGGGCCCCTGCATACCCATGGAAGACCCAGAAGAAGCTCCTAGATGCTGGCCTCAGATTGGCCCAGCTTTGGCAGTTGCAGCCATTTGGTGGGTGAACCAGCAGATGGAAGATCTCTCTCTGACTCTCCCTTTCTCTCTCTCTCTCTCTAAATCTACCATTCAAATAAATAAATATATAAATATTTATTTTTTTAATTTGAGAAGAGGTGACCTTTCTTCTCTGTTTCTCTCTCTCACTGTCCACTCTGCCTGTCCAAAAAAAAAAAAAAAGAGGTGAGAGGGAGGGAGGGAGGGAGAGAGAGAGAGAGGGGGAGAGAGAGAGAGAGAGAGAAAAAGAGAGAGAGAGAGAGAGAAAGGAAGGAAGGAAGGAAGGAAGGAAGGAAGGAAGGAAGGAAGGAAGAAAGAAAGGAAGAAAGAAAGAAAATCTTCCACCTGCTGGTTCATTCCCCCAAATTACTGGGAGCCAGGAAATTAATCCAGTCTCCCATGTGGGTGACAATGACCCAACCATTTGAGCCTTCACCTGCTGCCTCCCTGGATGTGTGCATTTTGTAGGAAGTTAGAATCTGGAACAGAACCAGTACTTAAACCTAGGCACTTTGATACCCAGTGCTGGCTTCCAAACAAGTTCATTCCCCCAAATTACTGGGAGCCAGGAAATTAATCCAGTCTCCCATGTGGGTGACAATGACCCAACCATTTGAGCCTTCACCTGCTGCCTCCCTGGATGTGTGCATTTTGTAGGAAGTTAGAATCTGGAACAGAACCAGTACTTAAACCTAGGCACTTTGATACCCAGTGCTGGCTTCCAAACAATGTCTTAACTGTTATGCCAAATGCCTGCCCTAGGCATACAATTCAGTCTTTTCATACAGCTCAAGAACCAAGCTCAGCCAAGAAGTTGTGCATTTGCTGTAACTTGAGGTGTGGAAGTGAGCCACTTAAGGATGCTGGAAAGTGCTTCGTTGTCCTGGGGAACACTGATAGAGGTCCCAGTGGTCTGTCCCTCCCTTGTGGTTAGTTGTTGTCCGCTTGCAAAGCTGCTCCCAGTCACTGGGGGCCCTGTCTTGGTTCCTAAGTCACACCAGAAACTCATCAAGTCATATAACACTTTGTAATACATCTTTCTGTACTTAAACAAGGGGAGGATTCAGCAGATACACTTCAAAATGAAAATGGTGTTTTCGTAATCCTAGGGTGGAGGTGGAGAATGGCCAAGGGAACAGAGGCATCTTAATGAATAAACCAGTCAAAACCCATAGAAGTTCATTAGATTTTCAGTTCTAGCTACTTTACTGCTGAAAAACTGTCAATTAAAACTAAATTTGCTTTTGGGTCTCCCCACTAAAATCTCATAAAATGTTATTTCCTAGGCATTCGCTCATTCGTTAGGTCAAGTAGTATCTATCAATCAAGTGTTTCACAAAATTAGCCAAAATTATAGAATTCAGGCATACATTGGTTTATGTGATATGTCTTTACCTTAAAATGTACAAACTGAAACAATAACACTGTTTTCAAAAATAATCTTAAACAGGAATCCTTTTATAAAAAGAGGAGAATTCAGAGATAAACAGGCTATGGTTTCTCACCCTCCGGGAAGTCCATTTAGTTGAATAAACAGAGATGAGAGAACCAGTCATGACATTACAGCATGGTGAATTCTACCTGGATGGGCTGCCTGGAGAACTATCAGATTCAAGGAACTAATGAATAAACTCAGGGTTTTTCTGCTTTTAACTTTCTTGCCTCCTCTTTCTTTAAAATATTTTATTCGAATGGTAGAAAACAACAGAGAGAAAAGGAGAGAGGGAGGGAGGGAGGGAGGTAGAGAGGGAGGGAGGGAGGGAGGGAGAAAGGGAGAGAGAGAGAGAGAGAGAGAGAGAGAGAGAATGAATAGATACCTTCCATCTGCAAGTTCGCTCCCCAAATGATCATAACTGGACCCAGGAGACTGGAACTCTGTCTTGGTCTCCCAAATGAGTGGTAGGGGCCCAAGTACTGGGGACATCTTCAACTGCCTTCTCATACACATTAGCAGGAGGCAGGATTGGAAGCAGACTCACACAGCTGGGACTCAAACCAGCACTCTGATATGGAATGCCAGTGTGACAAGTTGCATTTAACCTGTTGCACCACAATACTGGTCCCTTAATTCCTCTTGTGAGGCAACTGGAATGTTTTGATGCCCATCATATGCAGTTCACTGCCTGACCCTAAGCAAAACTGGTATTCTAGACCTTCATAGTTTCAGCTGTCAAGGCCAGGAAAAAGGAGCACCTCCATGAGTAGTACCTAAAGACACAACAGACTTTGAGCTGGCCTTGGCTTTGACTCAGCCCCTCTCTGGATGCAGATCTGAGAATGCAGAGTGATGTGGTCAAGTCTGCCTTAGAGGAAGCCTTTGAAGTCAATATTCAGTGACTCCGTCTTCAAAGAGCACCATGCTTCATCACATGAAGTAAGAGAAACAGTGACTGTGTCTGTCTCATGTGACTCTCTGCACTTTAAACCCATTTAAAACATGTCTTCTGTCCCGGTTGCCCCTCTTCCAGGCCAGCTCTCTGCTGTGGCCCGGGAGTGCAGTGGAGGATGGCCCAAGTGCTTGGGCCCTGCACCCCATGGGAGACCAGGAAAAGCACCTAGCACCTGGCTCCTGCGATCGGATGAACGCGGTGCGCTGGCAGCAGCGCGCCATCCGCGGCAGCCATTGGAGGGTGAACCAACGGCAAAGGAAGACCTTTCTCTCTGTCTCTCTCTCTCACTGTCCACTCTGCCTGTAAAAAAACAAAACAAAACAAAACAAAACAAAAAAAACAACAAAAAAAAACATGTTATTGGAAACAGAAAGCAATGATACAGGCCTGTTTTGACCTCTGACTGACAAACCAAACACTCAGTGAGCCCTGACATTTCAGCTCTTTATGTTTGACCTTTACAGTAAATCAATGATTGATTTGTCTTTATGGAGAAAGAATATGGAAGATTCTCTTTTTTTTCCCGCCAGAAACATCATGCATTTAATAATACAACTTTAGGAGTATAGTGAGTCTTCCCACCATACCCACCTTCACACTTACACTTCTTTGAACCCAGATCCCAGTGAGATTAAAAGCTATTGGTATGTGACAAAAGAACTGGAAGAACTTCTGAAAAAAGCACCCAATAGTGAAATTAAGATAACTCCATGGTTTCCAATTATTGCAGACTTTTCTCTTTAAATGGTGAGATAACTTAAGTCATTTGAGTCAGTTTGTTGACTATGAGAAAATACATAGAATGTGAATGTACAGATGAATGCTTATTGAATATTTTCTCTATGTAGTAAACTTCAAATATTTTTGTTTGTTTTAAATTTGGTTCCCCACTAGATCTCATAAGATACACTGCTGTTTTCGACAACCAGAGTTTCTGTGCAAAAAACAGCTGACTTATACTTTTGTATTATGTACTGCATACATACTATAATTTATAAAAGACGTTTATGAGATTAATGTAAAATGAGAGAGCAGATAAGACTTAATCTGTCCAAACATGGTTATGAAAAATTTGAACAAGTGAATGAAGCTGGTTTTTGACCTGTTGTAATTCACATTTTCAGAATACTTTGCTGTTTTCTAGATGCTTTATGTATCGTTGTTTTTACAATAGTTCAGGAAAATACCTAAGTAACTTTCCATATTAACAAACTGGCAAAGCAGGTTACAAAGACATTAAATGGTGTATAATCACCCCTCCATTAAAAGATTCCAAGGGCAAGCATTGCGTTGCAGCAGGTTAAGCTACCACTTGGGATGCTTAAATTCCACATCATGTTGCCTGGTTCAAGCCCTGGCTACTCCATGCTTCTGATACAACTTCCTGCTAATGCACTGTAGAGGCAACAGATGGTGGCCCAAGTACATGGATTCCTGCCACCTGTGCAGAAGATCCAGGTGGAGTTCTAGCTCCCAACTTCAGCTTGGCCAAGCCCTGACTGTTGCAGGCATTTGGGGAGTTAATGTGTGGATGGAAGATCTCTATTTCTGTCTGTTACTTGGCCTTTCAAATAAATAAATACATTTTTAAAAAAGAAAAATGCCTGCTTAAGTCCTTTGCCCATTTCTTAACTGGGGTTGTTTGGTTTGTTGTTGTTGTTGAGTTTCTTGATTGCTTTATATAATCTGGTTATTAATCCTTCATTAGTTGCATAGTTTGCAAATAATTTCTCTCATTCTGTTAGTTGCCTCTTGACTTTCCTGAGTGTTTCTTTTGCAGTGCAGAAACTTCTTGGCTTGATGTATAATCTCATTTGTCAATTTTGTCTTCGATTGCCTGTGCTTCTGGGTCTTTTCCAACAAGTCTTTGCCTATGTCAATGTCCTGCCAGGTTTCCCTAATGATCTCTAATTATTGATAGTATGGGATCATAGATTTAGGTCTTTGGTCCATTTTGAGTGGAATTTTGTGTAAAGTGTAAGGTCAAGGTCTTGCTTCATATTTCTGTATATGGAGATCCAGTTTGCTCAGCATCATTTGTTGAAGAGACAGCCCTTGCTCCAGGGATTGATTTTAGCTCCTTTGTCAAAGATAAGTTGGTTGAAGAAGTGTGCATTGATTTCTGGCATTGATCTATCCATCTGTTTTTATATCAGTTCCAGGCTGCTGATCATAACTGCCCTGTATTGTATATTGAAATCTGGTATTATGATGCCTCCTGCTTTGTTTTTGTTGTATAAGATTGCTTTAGCTATTTGGGGTTTCCTGTGTTTCCATATGGATTTCAGTATCCTTTTTTTCTATATCTGAGAAGAATGTCCTTGGTATTTTGATTGGTATCACATTCAGTCTGTAAAATGCTTTTGGTAATATGGACATTTTGATGAAATTGATTCTTCCAATCCATGAACATTAGGATTTTTACATTTTTGGTGTCTTCTTCTATTTCTTTCTTAATGTTTTGTAATTCTCACCATAGAGATGTTTGATGTCCTTGGTTAAAATATATTCCAAGGTATATACTTCTTTTTGTATTATTGTGAATGGGATTGATCCTAGATGTTCTTTCTTAGCTATGGCATTGTCTGTGTATACAAAGACTTTTGATTTTTTTTGTGTTGATTTTATGTCCTTAATTTTCCAAACTCTTCTATGAGTTCCAATAGTCTCTTAGTGGAATACTTTGGATCCCCTATATATAGAATTGTGTCATCTCCAAATAGGGATAATTTGATTTCCTCCTTCACAATTTGAATCCCTTTGATTTCTTTTTCTTGCCTGATAACTGTTGTTAAAAAGTTTCAGGACCATATCGAATTGCATTGCCAAGAGTAGGCATACTTGTCTGTTTGTGGATCTCAGTGGGAATGCTTCCAAATTTTTCCCATTCAAAAGGACACTGTCCATGGGTTTGTCATAAATTGCCTTGATTGTGTTGAGGAATGTTCCTTCTATACCCAATTTACTAGAGTTTTCATCATGAAAGGGTATTATATTTTATCAAATGCTTCTTCTGTTGGGATAATCATATGGTTTTCTGAAGTTTGTTAATGTGATGTATCACATTGATTGATTTGTGAATGTTGAACCATCCCTGCATACTAGGGATAAATCCCACTTGTTCCGGTTGAATGATCTTTGTGATGTATTGTTGAATTCAATTAGCTAGAATTTTGTTGAGGATTTTTGCATCTATGTTCATCAGGGAAATTGGTCTGTAATTCTCTTTCTCTGTTGCATCTTTTTAAAAAATTTATTTATTTTTTATTTATTTGACAGAGTTAGAGAGAGAGAGAAAGTTCTTCCTTCCATTGGTTCATCCCCCAAATGGCTGCTATGGCTGGAACTATGCCGATCCAAAGCCAGGAGCCAGGTGCTTCTTTCTGGTCTCCCATGCGGGTGCAGGGGCCCAAGCACTTGGACCATCCTCTACTGCCCTCCCGGGCCACAGCAGAGAGCTGGCCTGGAAGAGGAGCAACTGGGACTAGAACCCGTTGCCCATACGGGATTCCGGTGCCACAGGCGGAGGATTAATCAAGTGAGCCATGGCACCAGCCCCCATAAACTTTCCTCTTAATACTGCATTTGTTGTATCCCATATGATTTTGTATTATTTTGTATTGTCACCTTCATTCATTTACAGAAATATTTTGATTTCTCTTTTGATTTCTTCAATGACCCACTGTTCATTATGGAGCATGTTATTCAGTCTCCATGTGTTTACGTATGTTCTAGAGATACTGAAGTTGTTGATTTCCAGCTTCATTCGATTGTGGTCAGAGAAGATGCCTTGTATGATTTCAGTTTTTTTGAGTTTGCTGAGACTTGCTGTAGGACCTAGAATGTGGTCTATCCTAGAGCAGTTCCATGCACTGGTGAGAAGAATGTATATCTTGCATCTGTAGGATGAAAAGTTCTGTGGCTATCCATTAAGTCTATTTGGTCTATAGTGTTGGTTAACTCTGTTGTTTCCTTGCTGATTTTCTGTTTGATCTGTCCATTGCTGAATGTGGAGTTTTGAAGTCTCCCATTACTTCTGTATTGGAGTTTATATCTCCCTTTGCACACATTAACATTTCTTTTAAATAGCTAGGTGCCCTGTAATTAGGTGTATATATGTTTATAATAGTCATATATTCCTGTCAAATTGATCCCTTAATCATTACATGTGCCTTTCTTTGTCTCTTTTAACAGTTTTTGGTTTAAAGTCTATTTTGTCTGATATTACAGTGGCTACACCAGCTCTTTTCTTTGGTTTCTGTTAGCATGGAATATCTTTTTCCATCTTTTCACTTTCAGCCTGTGTATCTCTTTGTTGGTGAGATAGGTTTTTTGATAGGCAACAAATAGATGGGTTTTGTTTTCAATTCTTTCAGCCAGTCTTCTATCTTTTGACTGTAGAGTTGAGGCCATTCACATTCAAGGTGACTATTGATAAATAATAACTTTGCCCTGCCATTTTCCCATAACTATTCCTATTTTTTACTTTGGATTTCTTTTGTACTTTTACTGGGAGCTTTTCTTCCTTTACTTTCTTTCATAATGATGGTCATGTTTCTGTGTGTAGCACATCCTTAAGCATCTTTTGTAAGGTTGAATGAGTGGTGACAAATTCTCTCAGTATCTGTTCGTCATGGAGGAAGGTCTTTATTTCACCTTCATTCATAAATGAGAGCTTTTCAGGTATAGTCTTTTGGTTGACAGATTTTTCTCTTGAGATTTGGAATATATCCTAACATTCTCTCCTAGCCTGTTGGGTTTCTGATGAGAGGTCCACAGTGAGTCTAATTGGAGATCCTCTGAAAGTAATCTGGCATCTCTATCATGCACATTATGTTTTACTGTGGAGAGTTTGACTACAATGTGTCATGGTGAGGATCTTTTTTGGTTATGTCTATTATGAGTTGTATGTGCTTCTTGCACATCCTTTCTTTCTCCAAATTAGGAAAATTTTCTGTAATTACTTCACCAAAAAGGCTTTCTAATCCATTCCCTTTTTCTACACTTTCAGGAACTCCTAAGATCCATATGTTGGGTTGTTTGATAGTATCCCATATATATCTGACACTGTTTTTTAGTTTTCGATTTTCTTCTTCTGTTTTTTGGTTTGACTGAAATTTTCAGAGATTTGTCTTCTAATTTGGTTATTCTTTCTTGCTAACTGATTCTGTTATTAAGGCTTTCCACCACAATTTTTATTTGTTATTTTGAATTTTTCATTTCTAATATTTCAGTTTGATTTCTCTTTAAAATCTAAATTTTGTAGGATAAATTTTCATTCATGTCATGTATGTATTTCTTTAGTTCATGAATCTGCTTCTGATTAGTTCTAAGTAATCCTACAGTTAATTTTTTGATTTTCATTTCTGGCATTTCATCAGTCTCTTTATCTTCACATTCTAGTACTGAAGTGTTGTATTCTTTTGGGGGCATCATGTTGTCTTCCTTATCCTTGTTTCTTTTTTTTTTTTTTTTAAGTGAGAATTCACTTTTCTTTTTCTTTTTTTTTTAAGATTTTATTTATTTTATTTGAGAGTTAGAGTTACAGACAGTGAGAGGGAGAGACAGAGAGAAAGGTCTTCCTTCTGTTGGTTCACTCTCCAAATGGCCACAATGGCTGGAACGATACAGATCTGAAGCCAGGAGCCAGGTGCTTCCTCCTGGTCTCCCACGTGGGTTCAGAGGCCCAAGGACTTAGGTTATTCTCCACTGCCTTCCCGGGCCACAGCAAAGAGCTTGACTGGAAGAGGAGCAACCAGGACTAGAACCTGGCTCCCATATGGGATGCCGGCGCTGCAGGCAGAGGAATATCCTATTGCTCCATGATGCCAGCCCCCTATTCTTGTTTCTTGAATTGCTGCATTTATTATTTGGCATTTGTGGTATACTTGTTTTGTTTATTTTTTTCCCCTGTGATAGCTTTTATCTTTGAACTATACCTCTGCGGCTTAGTGGAATGTCTGCTCTTTCAATGAATACCCAGAAGTGTGTGCTGTGTGTGGCCAGGGAGCTCTGTTCAAAATGCCAGGGTAAGGAGAGTGTCCAAGTAACACCAAAGTTGTGCGTAGTAATTTTTTTTTTCAAGAGGAGGTATATTCTGCTCTTTTGGCATATTCTCATGCACATCTCCTGTCCTCAAAGGAGACCAATGCCTGGGTGCTAGCCCCAATAGGTATGATTGTCATACACACTGCCACAAGAACCACACAAAGATTCTGTGCAGTCTATGGTGTGAACAAGGATAATAACTGCAGTGACCTTCACCAGGGAATCAGAGGCCCCAAACGTGTGGAGCTGCCCACAGTGACTGCTCAACATCCCAGCCATACCCTGTACCCTCCCAAATAGCCACAATGTTTTTACAGTCCTGGCACACAAAGCTCTCACAGTCATGAGCATCCAGTCCCCTGTCAATTCTCCCAGCTAGGCTCAGGTATCTCTTCTAAACTGGTTACTGGACATGCAGACATGAGCTGGTGCATCTGGTATGTGTGTCCAAAATGGTGCCTGGCCTCTCTCAGCTAGTTATAAGATGGTGCTGGATGGTCAGGGAGAGAGAAATGTGCCCCCCTTTTTTCACTCTAGGTTGGTAGGTACATGTCCTCCACAGGGCTCCAAGCTGAACTCACACTAGGTTTTTCCCTCAGCTTTATTGTCAGTAGCTTGGGCTGCTGCAATGTTGTATAACCTCACCCCAAAGCTGATGCTGAGGCTCTCTGCTACCGGGGTCCTGAGTTGTACACATCCACATCCTCCACATAGGTCTACAAATCCCTCTAATTTACATGGAGATTTCTGCAGTTTTTCCCCAACTATTCCCTGAGATTTCAATCTCTCCAGTTTTTCACTTTTTTAAACTATCTTCCCCTAGACTAAAGCAGTAAGCTCCCTCCCTATTTTGCCATCTTTGCTCTACTCAAGATTCTTTTAAAAAAATGAATAACAAAGGTAATCAATGTGCAAATGGCGCCAATTGTTATGCATGCAGGAATGCTGCTATTCAGGATGTTGAAACACAGGTGCATGGCCATGACTTAGATTTAGGAGTGGAATTTTGGGGAAAAGTACACCAGCATTTTGTTTATAGGATAATCCTGGCATCAGTGGGGATAGAATCTGAGTGCTTTATCTGCACAGCTGCAAGAGAACTGGAAGCTTCTGCAAATATTCTTACATCCCAGCTGAACTGAAGTGACTTTTGAATAGGGAAATATTAATCTTACAGTGAACAAACAAAAGCCAGAACATTTTTTTTCAGCAAATCCTAAGAATGCATGAACATCTATTGAGTTTTGAAAATAGACAGTTTAAAGATCTCAGTCTTAAAAGAAAATATATTTTTTATTTCCACTTACTTGACTGGTTATCCATATTCTGAGTCAAGAAAAGAGTTTTCTAAGATATTGAAGTGGTGATCTCAAGGGACTTCTCCCCTCTGGGAAAATTTGAGGGAAAAATTATCTGATTCTGTCACATACCTGTGTGTCTGGTGCCAGGGGGCAAAACTGCCTAGAGCTCTGTGCTTTCTCTGGGAGCTGTGTCTCCTTAAGAAGGGAAGTAGCACTCAAGTCATATTCTATTTTTACAGGCTGTCCTTTCCACTGACATCATCTGTTTATCTTAATTCATTACTTGACTGAAGGATGTTGTTTCTTGGCTTTGGTAAAGTAGGAGAGACCATCTGAGGGACCTGAGCAAGACTGACTTTGCTGAAGTGTGGTGGGAGAAACCAGATTTCTGTAGGTGGTGGACAGACTCAGACTTGGGGATGAGGAGGTGGAAGATGGTTGAAGATGGGGATTTGGGATGGATAGGAGCATGGAAGGTAGGAAAATTTTATTTTCCTTTTCTTCTCTGTTCTTTCCTTTCTTTAGTACCTGTTGTGTTTTCTTTTTAAAGATTTACTTTATTTATTTGAAAGGCAGCATGACAGAGAGAGCAGCAGACAGAGAGACAGAGAAAGGATCTTCCATTCACACACTTACACACAGACACAAACACAGACACACACACACACAGTGGGAGGAAGGGAGGGAGGGAGGGAAGGGAGAGAGAGAGAGAGAGAGGAGGGGAGGGGAGGAGAGAGGAGAGAGAGAGAGAGAGAGAGAGAGAGAGAGAGATCATCCATTACTAGTTCACTCCCTAAATGACTGCAATAGCCAGGATGAGCCAGGCTGAAGGAGCCAGGAGCTCCATCCACGTCTCTTACGTGGCTGCAGGAGTCCAAGTACTTGGGCAATCTTCTTCTGTCTTCCCAGGCACATTAGCTGGGAGCTGGGTTGGAAGTGGATCAATTGAGACTTGAACTCTAATACATGATGCTGGCATTGCCTATGGTGGCTTAACCCACTATGCCACAACAACCAGTTCCATGTTGTTATGTTTTCAGCTGGAGAGTCAGAGCATGTTTGAATATAATTCAAAAGAATGAAAGCTACAGGAGAGGGATGGAGAATGTGTCTTAGTCATTTTCTATTGCTAACACAATACCGCAGAGTGGTTATGTTATGAAGAAAGATTTATTTTGGCTCATGGTTCTAATGTAAAGTTGATGGACCACACATAGTGATGCTCTTCTGGCTGGCAGAGTCCTGAGGTGCCAGAGAGCATTACGGTGAGAAACCGGATCAAACAGGCTTTTACAGCAGATCTACTCTCACAATTACCATTAACCAGGGCTGATGCTATGGTGTAGTAGATTGATCATCTGCTTGCAGTGCCAGTATCCCATATGGGCATGGGTTCAAGTCCTGGCTGCTCCACTTCTGATTCAGCTCCCTGCCAAAGCCCTGGGAAAGCAGTAGAGAACAGCCCAAGTGCTTGGGCCCCTGCACACATGTGCTAGACTCAGAGGAAGCTCCTGGTTCCTGGCTTCAGAACCGTCTATCTCCCACTGTTGCGGCCACTTGGGGAATGTACCAGTGGGTGGAGGACCTCTCTCTGTCTTTCCCTCTCTCTGTCTGTAGCTCTGCCTCTCAAGTAAATAAATAAATCCTTTAAAAAAGAAAAGATTACCATTAACATTAATTCATGGCTAATGTGAATGGGTTAATCTCTTCATGAGGGCTGAGCCAGAGTCACTCTTAAAGGCCCTACCTGCTCCCACTTCTTAATATCTCATATGAGGATTACCTCTCAACAAGAGTTTAGGGAGGACAAGCCATATTCAAATTATAGCAGAGAAAGTGAAGGAAGAGAGGGAGACTGTTATTGAGGTTAACATCAGTAATTCTGGAGAGAAAATTTGGTTTCACTTGCAATATTTCTACGACACAGAGCAAAGGTATCTAGAGCACAGGTGGAAACAATGGTCTGTTTTAGGTGGAGGAAGGAGAAGGGCACTGTGAAAATGCAGGGACTGCTCTGGCTGTCTGGAAACCCCTATTCTCTCTTTGAATTAGGGGCCAAGGCTACCTGTTAGGGTGTGGGTTGTGACATAGCAGAATTCTTTGTTTGAAGAGATGATGGTTGAAATAGTCACTTAAGAGAATGGAGGAATAAACTAGAGAAATTTGATAAGCTGAAGAACCAGCTGAGTTTGATGATGTTGGTTTTATGGTCTCACCAATCCACATGAATTTGTGATTTTTCTTTGCATTGTTCAGATTCTCAAATACATTCACTGAAACATTTCACAGCCCCAATCAGGACTTTTTATACATCAGTTACTATTACTGGCATCAATGATATAGCATGATATATTCCAGAGAGAAAATACAGAAAGGACTCCAGAAAAACTAATAAATACATAATATGACAAATGATAACTTCTATGAAAAAAGAAAAAAATAAAGTAGAGGGAAAAGAGAGCAGAAAGAAGGCTCCAGAAGGAAACATTTGAGCAAAGAACTGAAGGAAGTGAAGAGTCAGCTATACAGATACCAGAGACAAGAACATTCCAAATAGCTATCACTCACCTGTCACGTTGACCTAATACAAGGGCTTGTGTTGCTTGTAATGTTCACTCTTTGTGAGGGATTCTGCCAGAAGTTTTGAATAGAAGAAGAGCAGGAGTTGAAGGCATTTTCAAGTGACATAGACCAAAGCTAGGCAGGAATACCTTAAAAAGAGGAGGGGTAGATTAGGAGATGTGGCTCAGGAACTCTCATACTAGTGACCTGCAGGCACAGTTGCACTGGTGATACTTGAGGAAGCCTCTGAAGGGCAGGATTTAGGAGGTGATGAAGAGGAAGGCAGGCATATTCCATCCTTTGAACACAGTTCACACTGGCCGTATGTCACAGCCTTGCAGGGTCGGGAGTCAATTTGATGGAATTGGATGAGGCCTCTAGATTGAGAGGGACAGCACCCTGTGTGAAGGCTGAGTAGTGGGGGTAGCACAGGTGAGAGTGGACAGCCTGGGCCAGGAGTTTATGTTTCTCTTGTTATCTCACACCAGTCCTTTGGATTGATCTTTTGTGTGCAATCTGTGCACCTTGCTTCTGGCTCTTCCCTAGACAGTGTCTTCAGGACTGCAATCCCACAGGACTGAATGAGCAGATAACCAGACCCCTATTGTCAATGAAAGAGTGCACATCATGTGTAGGGCATATGTATGTGTATGTATGCATGTGCATTGTGTAGACGTGCACAAGTGTTCAGTGTAAAGGGGAGGTAAAAGTCATACTTTGTCAGTTTAGAAATGACCTGTTAACCTGCAGTTGACTTTGCTTTGTCTCATTGGACACTCAGGGCTTTGCTACTGTAAGTCTGGCCCTCAGCTGCTTGTTAGAAGTGCAAGGTCTTGGACCACATCTCAAATCACTTGAATTAGAACCAACATGTGTGTTTTAATAGGATCCCAGGGTGATTTGCATGGATTTCTAGTTTGAGAAGTCCTGTGTTATAGATCCTCAAAGAAAACTGGAAGATTTTTTTCTCTCTATTTAAGAGCTTTTTTCCTGAGATCTTTCTTGTTCTATGCAAGAACAGGCCTTTTCTACTTTCTTTGAGCAAAATGGAAACTGTTGTAGAATTCCTATATTACAAAGTAGAGCATATATCATCCAATTACTTGTATAATAGGAAATCATTTTTTAATCTTATCTACTTTCAGGATCCATACTCTTGTGTTTGTCTACGTAAGTGTCCCCTTGTCTTGAAGTTTGAATCACTTCAGCTACATCAGTCCACTTCCTATATCTTTCCCTGGAGTTGGCGAGGTTACATAACTCACACTGCATGATTCATATGCTCACTACAAAGCCTTTCTAGAAAATTAGGTACATCTTTGAGAGGTGGCAAGAGAAAGAGACAGAGCTCCCATCCATTGGCTTACCTCCCAAATGCCCACAAAGGCAGGCTCAGGACCAGGCCAGAGCTGGAAGCTTGGAACTCATCTAGGTCTCCCACATGGGTGACAGAAGCCCAGTTACTTGAGTTATCACCACTGCCTCTCAAGGTCTGCATTCACTGGAAGTTGGAAGTCGGGAGTTGGAGCCAGGAAATGAACCAATGTACTCTGATATGAGACATGGATGTCTTAACCAATAATCTTACCCACCTGACCCCAGAAAGCCTTTAAAAAAAGATTTTCCAACATCTTCCTGTTTCTGTTGTAGTAAAAATGCTGTTAATGCATGGCTTTCTGCCCATTCTTTGTGAAAAATATTTTGGAGATGAAAGAGTTATGTTTATACATCAGCAAAGCAGTTTCATGTAGCAGGTCAAGAATGGAGCCCAAGGGGAATGGCCCATAGGAACATCCCAATGACTGGACATCCTCATCAATGGGCAGGCATGCTGACATGGAAAGTAATGATGGCTTTGATTTACTGAGCTCGTACTGTGCACTGGGCACTGTTTTGTGTAAAGGATCTCATTGACTGCTCATCACCCTTATAATTTGCACACCATTATTTGTCCCTTAAAAAAAAAAAAAAAGGTTGGGAGAGAAGTTGAAGTCTTGCTCATGAAAACATAATTACCAGGCAAAGCTAACCTCTATCTAGGTGTGACTGACTCCAGGAACATATTGCTAACCTCTGTGCTGGAACCCCTTGTCAGAAATTGAATTTCTCAGACACTTGGCTTCTGGTTACAGTGTGATTGACTGATGAGGAATATTTGTGTAGTAAAACTCCAATATCAGGGAGGAATGGCATATTCAAGATGTTCTCAGGATACAATTCTACTAAGAGGAACAGGGACAAATTTTGGTAACTGAACCAGTGGTTAAGCGTTCTCTGCTTCTGTCTCTTTTCCTCTCTGTCTCCCAAGAAAATTTTAAAAATTAATATGACAACAATACTTTGCATCTGAAAACTAAGACTGTATTAGCCAAAGCTGTTAAAGTGTTGAATTAAGTATTTTGATACATAATGGATGATGTTTGCTCTGCTCAGTAAGTATCAGCAATTAAAAAGAAGAGATGGATAGGGAGAATTATGTTGCACTTAATTTTGTTTGAATATTTAATTACAAATAATGGAGACAAAAATTTATGAGGTAATTTGACATTCTGGGAGATACAATGAAGTTGATATTGTTAGAGCTTTCTCATTTGTGGGTTGCTCAGAAAGTGAGGAAGTCCACAGGAGTGACAGGAACCTGAGATTCACAAATTCAACATGTTAGATGTTTGGGAAACATTATCCTTCTACATAGAATGTTTTCCCTAAAATCACATTGTAAGTTGTTTCAATTACTAAATTTGAAAGGAAAACAAAAGACTATTTATAACAACTGATTAGAGAAAAAAAATACTGTCCTTACTATGTTATGGTATACTGATATCTACCATATAGGAAGATTTGCTCCCACATAGAAAATGGTGAGGGCCCCTGAACTCACACACAATTCTAGAAGAGAAAGTGCTGTTGAAAGTGGGACATTTCTTTCCATCATTTATCAAAGTTACCTGGATTTAGCAAAGCATATTTTTGTGACTATCGGATGCTATTTGTATGTGTTCATGCAAATAATAGTTTTTATGTCCTTTGTGAAGGAAAAGAAGACAAAATTTAAAAATAAATGATCTCTACATTTGTTTGAAAATGTTCCTTTCACATAAAATCTATAGGAGGGCAAAAAGGAAGGGAAAGAAAAATAATGCTGCCTTCATTCATTTATTCATTCCTGTGTTCCCTCACTCTGGGCTTCTCCCTCCAGTGTGAGTCTGTGCTGCATTTCCGTGGTCCTGTTTCGTGTCACTGGAGTGGAGCTGGTGTGGTAATGGCATCAGGTCAGCCATTCTGGCTTTATTACTATCGTTTATTAGCTGCCTGACCTTGGAGAAGTTACAGTCTTGTGGAATTAGTTCCTACCTTTAGCTATAACAAGAGTATGCATATTGAGTACTGTGCACCACATCCAACATGTTAATTCTGTGAATTATTTCATTTAAACTCTATTCACATATAGAAGCCTTAATTAGCAAAGAATGTGAGGTACAGAGATCTTTGAGGGCACAGCTTGATAGAGAAGCTGAGATTTGAAACTTTGTTGTATGGATCTAGAACAGGGTTGGGTTCTCTGTTTTTTAACAATGTGCATAATAAGAAATATATTTTATGTTGTGAATCAGTTTGTGTAAATACATAAACATGCATACATGAATCCATACACATGCATGCATGTGTGAATACAACAGTCAGCCACAAAGTTCTTGAAATAATGATTTTTTGTGATATATACACATGTGCACACACACATGGAATAGAACATATTCTATACCATTTCTTTTTTATGATGGTAGTAACATACTACGTTGATTATACAAGTCAATTATCATGCACAGATGCTCAAGCATCAGTCTAAAGCATACATTCTTGGAGGAATGGGCCTTTGACCCAGTCTTTAAGATACCTGCATCCCACATTGAAGTGCCTGAATTCGATTCCCAGCTCCAGCTCCTGACTCCAGCTCATTGCCACTGCAGATGTTGGTAAACAGGGGTGATGGCTCAAGTAATTGGGAGAGATCTGGATTGCATTCTTGGCTCTGGCCCTGGCCTAACCCCAGCAATTGCAGGCATTTGAGAAACGAACCTATGGATGAGACCTTTCTGCACTCGTTCGCTCTCAAATAAATAATAATAATAAAAGTAAAGCCCACACTCCTTAACTGCTATGTTATAATGCCTCTCTATTTGAAAATAACTTTTTATACATAGTAGGTATATAATAAATATTTGCTTAATGTTGGATGAACAGGTACAAGAATAATAAAATCTGAAGCCCTTATGAAATCGTATCTTCATGCCCTTTATGAATCAACCACTTATTCTGACAGACCTAAGTAGTGGGATGGCTCCTCAAAGAAGAAAGATGCAAATTATATATATTAAATATATTTTAGTTTTCTTCTAGATTTTCTTCTAACATGCTCAAGAATTTGCCTTTACTGCCAAAAAAATCACAATGAAGTTACTCACTATTATTTTCTAAGTGGGCATATATTTAGATATGCTTGGGGTGAGCAGGGAATTGCATTGGGAGCTGCAGATTTGTCTTCATTCTTTCCAAGAGAACAACCTAAATTTTACAAATAGTCACTTACCAATCCCTTAAGGATTGGAGCTGAATGAATTACCATTCAGGTATTTCCTTGGCATAACTACTGTTTTATAGCTGTTTCTGTAAAAGTAGGTACTTTAAACAAAAACCACACCCTTTCATTTTCTCTCTCACACCAGCAAAGTGTTATGCATAAGAGTTTTGAGTATGTAGTTGTACTTGGGTAATAGTATACTTAATGTGATACTTATGCCTCCAGGAATAGTCAAGAGAAACCTTTAATGGTGGTGTTACCAGGAAGGTTGGCCAGCAATCAAATGTTTGTAATAGGAGTAATGCGATTCTATAGGTCTTAATTTTTTCCCCGATAACAAATGAGTCATATGTTCCCTTTTTACTGTGAATAAATTTGCTGTGTTCTAACAAATTGGTTTTGCTTCTTTAATTAGTGATGGAGACTTTAAAATGGTAGATGTACAAAGAAGTAAGAAAACTTGTGAAATCATTTTAGCTTAAGTTTAAACAATTTTAGCTCCTGAAATAGTTTCCCTCAAATACCCTTAGACTTCACACATATATCATTTTTTCATATTCATATAAAGAGAAAACATTAAAAGACACCTGTCTTAGAGGAATACAGAGCTAATTACAATATAGTTTGAAAAAGTATCTGTTCTCTCTGCTGTGAACAGAACTGGCATCTTTGACCCTAACCACAGGAGAAACCATAACGATAGACATTTCTGAGAGCAATAGGTTTTAGGTCCTGGAGTGAAATGTCCAGATGTGAACATTTTATGTTTAGCAGTCTTTTAACAATTAGTTAATTAATTAATTAGTTTGAAAGGCAGAATGACAGAGAGGGAGAGAGAGCAGGAGCAAGAAAGAAAATTTTATATCCACTGGCTGCAACAGCTGGGGCTGGGCCAGGTCCAATCCAAGAGCCAGGAGCTCTATCTGGGTCTCCTATGTGGGTGGCAGGGGCCCAAGCACTTGGACTAGCATCCACTGCTTCTCAGGTGTTTTAGCAGGGAGGTGGATTGGAAGCAGAGGATCTGAGACTGAATCCCAGGCACTCCAGTATGATACACACATCCCACATGGCAGTGTAATCTGCTGTGCTGCAATATCCACCCCTATGTTTAGTAATTTTTAAGACATTTTTCCATGTCAGCTCTGGGAAGATATCTTGAGAATCTGCTAGAATAAAAGGTCAGAAGAGTTTATATAAAGTCAAAAGGAAGTTGGGAGTAGATGAGAAAAGGAGGGAGATGAGTAAGAGAACTGAGGATCCTGCCACACCTTCCAATCTCAGTCCAGAGATCTTAAAATTTAGCTTTCTGGTGATAGTTACAGTTGTCTGATGTTATGCTATCAGTTACTCTATTGTAAGCACTTACTGTGATCATGGCATTTAGTTCAGTTAGGGAATGTAGGAGTGGATGTTTGTCCTCGTGGTGAGGATGCCCATGTTCCACATCTTCAGCTCCTGCTTCAGCATCCTGCTCATGCAGACCGTGGCAGGCAGCAGGTGTTAGTTCAAGTAATTAGGTTCTTTCTACCCACAATGGACACCTGGGCTGTGTTTCTGGCTTTGGCCCAGTCCAGCTCTGGCTGTTGTGAGTATTTGGGAAGTGAACCAGTAAATGGCAGATGTGTCTCTTTCTCTGTCTCTATTTCTCTGCCACTCAAAAATAGTGGCAATAGCTGATAAAGTATACTTAACAGTGTTCTAAGCATGATGTCTAAGTTGATGCTAAGTATAACCAAAGCAAGGAATGTATTTTTTGTTTGTTTGTTTTTAAGATTTATTTATTTATTTGAAAGGCAGAGTTACAGAGAGCCAGAGGCAGAGACAGAGAGTTCCATCCACTGGTTCACTCCCCAGATGCCTGGAGCTGAGCTGCTCCGAAGCCAGAAACCAGGAGCTTCTTCTGGGTCTCCCATGTGGACCCAGGGGCCCAAGGACTTGGGAAATCTACTGGTTTCCCAGGCCATAGCAGAGAGCTGGATGGGAAGTGGAGCCAGCACTGCAGGTGGCAGCTTTACCCACTGTACCACAGCACTGGGCCCAAGGAGCATGTTTTTAATTAGAGATAACTATGAGTAAGTGTTTTCTCTCATTGAAATGAGGCTTATACTGGCTTGTTCATTTACTCAAAAATTAATTGAGTGTCTACCATGTGCCTGGAGTTGTTCTAAGAGAAGGAGATATGGAGTTTCTGGGTGTGGGTACAGGAAAGAGGGAGATGATTGTTGCTTTAGATTTGATTGTCTTTGATGTTTTTGGAGATGGAAGAGAATTGATGTTGGCTGTGAAGAAGCCACACAAGAAGAAAAGTTGAATATGCAGCAAAGAGAGCAGAAATAACTGCTAAAGCAAATCTTCAAAGAGAGAAGAGGAAATAACATTAAGAGCACCCCTGAATAAGAGAGGAGGCAGCTATTCTGGCTGAAGGCTGCATTCTTTACTTAACCTGTGCACATGAAATGAAAGTGTAAGTGGTGCCTTTGTATGTGTTTGTGCAATGGGTCAGGATTCTGAAAACCTAAATCCCAACCACCCCTACTGACTATGCCCCCACCCTACCTCTAAGCTGTTTCACTTCAAACTCTATGTATTCTTCAGAGAGAAAGGGGTGGTAACATTGGTCTTCTCTATATTGAGATATCCAGTGTGCCAGTGAGGAAGAACTTGTTCTAAGGAAAAGGAAGAAGCCCTTTTTGAAGCAGTATTTTTTGAGCCCTAATTGAAGTAGGTTTCCACTGAAACAGGTGACACAGAGGAGCAGATACTGGACATCAATGGAGCATTTCAACATGAAGACCTTTCAAGAGCAGAAATCTGATGTTAAAAAGAGAAAATAGCATGTTAGAATGATTATCTTCTTCAGGAGACTACTAGACTTCTAAAACATCCAGTTCCATATTTGCAAAATGGGAATGATAGTTGCTTCCTTGAAAGGTTTATATGAGCATTTCATGAGCTTATGTATTTAAAGTGTGCCTAATACAAGTACTCAAAAACAGTAACTGTTATTTCTGTCATCCTCATCAATAAAAAAGCAAAGACAAAACCTGTTCACTTAATTGAATATGTACACCATTAAACATATGTCCTTAATTTACCAAATTACGTGCAATTAAAGTTTATGTATTTACAAATCATTGATTCTTTTTCACTTTAATTAGCTAACAGTTGATTTTAAGGTACTTAAAATCGAGAGTGTTACTGAGAAGGTTCACATTCATTTTTATTTGTTAAATTAGAAGCATAACTACATTTTAAAATGATTTTACAAGATTAAGTCATTCTTTGAAAGCATTTTGTTTTATTTGAGAGATAGCTAGACAAAGACAGAGAGAGATCTTCCTCTGCCGGTGCACTCCCCAAAGACCTGCAACAGCCAGAGCTGGGCCAGGCTGAAGTCAAGGGCCTGGGATTCAATCCAAGTCTCCTATGTGAGTGGCAGGTACCTAAGCACTTGAGCCATCACTGCCTCCTCCAGGGTGTACGTTAGGAAACTGGAATCAGGAGCCGAAGCCAGGAATAGAACCCAGGTACCCTGGTGTGGGACCCAGGAGTCTTAACTGCCAGGCCAGATGCCTTCCCTGAACTCTTTGTTAGCATCTTGACAGCATTTCTTTTCCCCATTCTCAAAAGTGAGTTCCACACATGCACTCTCATAAATAATTACTCATTTCGAACTTTAGAGTTCACTTCAACTCAGGAAGAGAAGTTAGGAATGTGATGTTAGTGCAAGTCTGCTCAAGAAACCTTGTGTTTGGGTACATGGTTTGCTTCACACACTGTGCTGAGACTGCCAGCCACATGTGGCAGGGAAACTTCTTCCTTTTGCTTATGTGGAGATGTTCCTGTTGCTGGGGCCCCCGATGCCTCACAGTGCCTGGCAGTCTCAGTTCAGTGGATGGCTTCTTCCCAAGTATAAAGCCAAGGTTCTCCCAAGCTCTCCCTACCCACTTCCTCTACACTGTCATTATCCTTGCTGTCTTTCATCAGATGCACTGAGGACTCCCTATCTTCTAGCATTGTTGCCTGGCTATAAAATGCATTGCTGGGCTGGGGCGGGAGGTGGGTTTCAATTCCTAGTTAAAAAAAAAAAAAGTACTAGAAAGAGAGAGGTATCCATGAGCTAGTTCACTTCCCAAATGCCCACAGTGGCACAAGGCTAGGGCCAAACCTGGAACTGAGAACTCATGAGTGGCAGAGACCCAAGTAGTGGAACCATCACTTGTTGCCTCACAGGGTATGAGTTAGAAGGAAGGTAGGATTAGGAGTGGAGCTGGGACTTGAAACCAGACACTGTGATGTGGGACACTAGCACCCAAAGCTCTGCCAAACGAGAGCCCCAGTTGTTGCTCACATTGAAGGGATGGCAGCTCGTGTATATGCGGACATATGGTCTCTTACATCAGCTGAGTGTGGCTACAGTGGCTCATGTAGTCTGAGATGTGCTTGGCCCTTGCCTGGCCCTGGTCTATGCACCAATCCTGCATTAGGCTTGAGGTATGACCAAGCTGCCTTGCCCAGGTATGATGGCCTAGTTGTCCAGGAATAATCTCTGTTAACTCTGAAGTCTAACTAGGCTCATAAGGGCTGTCTGAGGTGGGAGTGTTCCCAGATGAATGGCAGATACTCATGTGTCCATTTCCTTCTGGACTGGGGCAAACATTTCTTGTATACACAGCTTTCTTTACTGAATGTAACTTGCCTACCATACAATTCACGTGTGCCCACAGTACAGTTTGATTTTTTTTTTTTTTAGCATACTCACAGGGTGAGAAAACAGCACCACAATTGAGTGGGTTTTGTACCTCTGGACAAAGCCGTATATCCATTACCAGTCCATCCCATTCTCTTCCTCCCACCCCCTGCAGCCTCTAGCAAGCATTTTATTAAACTCTGTAGTAGGATGCCTTGCCGTGCAGCCTGGCTGTGACAGGATTGCTCCATCTTCTCCCTCTTCCCACTTACTACTGCTCACTGGGCTCCTCCCCTTTCACCATCTCTTGCCTCTCTGCCCTCCCTCTTGTCACTGCTTTGCTCCCACTTTGTCTCTTGCTGTGACTGCTTCAGTGATGCTGTCTGTCCCACGGAGATGTCCGATTCCCTTCTGCACTCCTCCTCACCCTCTCCCTGCAATGCAGCACCAGATCTCATCCACACTGAACAGATAGGAGGCCCACAGAAACTCATGTTGGCAAGGGATGGAATAGAGTAGGAAGGGTAGGGGAGCCTGATATGGAGACTTAGACAGCAGTAGGTGACAGTTCTCCTCACCGTGCACCTGGCTGGGCCTGGGTCCATTTCTGCACACCTACATCTCTCCCGCTGTCTCTGGGCTGCCCCCTTCTGTTTCATATCAGTAATGATCCATTCAGCAGCTTGCTATTCAAATCCCTGGATCTCAGTTAGGAGCTCCTAGAAAACAGATGGGAATAAATTTGACTTTGAGTGAGTGAGCGCTAAGTGGTGTAGAGAGTGGTCCTCTCCCACTGCACACTCTACAGGTGCTGGGTCTCCAAACGGGGATCCAGGAGGCTGAGCTGCCCAACAATTTTGAATGCCTAGCACCCCCTTTGGTGACCCCACTGCTCAGCTCCTTCTCTCTACCTGCAATAAGGCCACCTTAGGCTATCTGGAAAGGCCAGGGCTCAACTCAAGTTCCCCTTCTCTTCTCAGTCTGGCATTGCAGCCTCCCAACGACTCTCCCAGATGCTGGGGACTCTGAATTTCTCCCCTTATCTCTCCCGTCATTCTTCTCCTGCCTGAAACTCAGGGCACTGACAGCCTCCTTCTCCTAAGCTCTTTGTGTTTTTTGTCTGTCAGATGGGCTAACTAGAGACTTCACACTTTTGAAAATTGCTCTCAGTCCTTGACATTCTCACTGCACTTTCCTTGAAGATAGTCACCATTCTCCTGGAAATGGGAGCCATGGGGAGCACTGTGCTCTCCTCAGGTCAATTGTCCTCTTTCCAACCTCCTTATCCTGATTAAGAGTCCATTCTTCCTGTACACAGCACCCTCCTCCCATCCTGGGTCCCACTTAGCAGCACTCCTGAAGTGGACCGTGATCCAGTTGGTCCTTGGGGTCCTGCTGCAGGGCAGGCCTCCTGGCCTTGGAGCACATGTAAGCCAGGAACTTGCTCAAAATGAAGAGATTTCTGTGTTTTTAAATGTTGATTGAAAGATTTCTCTTAAATTATGTTTTTTAAACTTTTGATTTCACATGTATCACAGATGGAGTTTTGTTTTACAACTTAGATTTGGAAAGGTGGCTCTTGTAAGTGTATTCATTCTTAGTTTTTCTTGTGTCAAAGTACCCAATTTTGGTAAGTAAATCCACTAATCTTCTAAACAGTGAGGCTAGAAATTTTGAGTTCACATTTTCTGTTGTTGAAGTCATTGTTTTTGTTTTGTGTAAGCTTTTGTTGCATTTATGTGTGGAGTATAGCATGCGCACACGATACATATTCACAACACAAACTTTCATTGTATGTGTGAAAAATAACATATATACACAATAAATAGGCAAACTTTGCATGTATGTGTGAAGTATAACATACATGCACTATACATATGCATGATGTAAGCTTTAATTGCATGCATGAAGTATCACACACATGAACAAATGTGCATAACGAAGCTAAGCTCACTGATTATTTGCAGCATGAGTCCACCTATATGAACAGCAAGCAGATGAAGCAGCAGCAGCCAGCAGTCCCCTTCATGCTCCTTATGAGCAGTCCCTCAAGGGAGATGGGTAGCTTGACTTCTAATACTCTGGGTTCCTTTTGTCTGTTTTTAAACTTTATGTAAATGGAATCATATAATATGTATTCATTTTTGTCTGACATCTTTTTAGTCAACACTAAGCTGTGGAGATTAATCCCTGATGTTGTGTGTTATTATGGCTCATTCATTCTCATTGCTGTGTAGTAATTCCATCTAATGAATTTACCATATCCTTTTAGTATTGCTCAATGTTTGGAAATTTATTTTCAATTTGGGCCATTACAGATAGTACTATTATTATCATTTTTGTGCATATCTATCTCTGTTGAACATATGTAAACATTTCTTAGGTATATAACAGGAATCAGAAATGCTAAGTCTAAACACTATGTGTATGTTCAACATGAGTAGACGCTACCAAATGATTTCCCAAGGTTACTTTACTCGTTAATAATTAATTAAAGAGTAAAACATTTATTTAACATGTGATAAATTTTTGTTTTTTCCTCAAAGAGCAGTCATCTTTGTGAGGCAATAACTATATTGTGTTCAGTTCTGGGAAAATAGTCAGTATTCAGAGAAGAGACTAGTATGGAAGAGATTAGAATTTTTCAACTAAAAAAGACCAAGTGTGTAGGGGTCATCCAGGGCAGTTTTGTAACTGAGCTTCTAAACAAAGCCTAGAATGCTGGATACATGCAGGCCACAGTCTGCCTTAGCTTAACCCCTGAGTTGAGGGTGTGGTACAGTGGCTCTACCAGGTCTTGATGCAGGTATTGTCTATGATGGCTTTGTTTAGGGGAATTCCAGGTCTGGGCAGGTGTTCCAGATGAGCACAGAAAGTGCTGAAGCCCACCTTCATAAACATTCCCTGAAGAGTACAGCATTGCTGACCAACCAGGAACTTGGACAGGAGTTGAAACTGTAACTGGACCAGAGAACCACTGTGACTCCCAGGAATCCTTTTTGCGCGGCTGGAGGCCAACATTCAACTGCCCCTATCCTTTGTTCCCCTTATTCCTGACTCCTCCGTTCTTGTATCTTCATTAGAAACCTGAAAGCACCCTCGCTCAGCAGGGTAGTATTTCTTGAGACTGGCAAGTCTGCTACTTCCTCCTCTATGGATAGATTAAAACTTTCTCTTTCCTTTATCCTCAAACAATGTCCTTGTTAATTTGATTCAGAACTGGGGACAGGAACCAAGCTTTTGGTTACACTTCAAGAAATCAGACCTACGTACTCAGTGTCACCTTGAAGGAAAGTCCAGGCAAGGTGTGCCTCCAAACTCCTTGTTTATATGACCCCTGGAATGACCTGCAGTTTTCATTGTCATTCAGTTCTCCAGACAAGTGTAGGGGCAGGTCAGCATTCTTTAAGCAGTGTGGGAATTTTTAGTAAAGATGGAAAATATCAGTGTGGTGCAGGAATCCTTGTAACTAGAAAACAGGTCCCTACACATAGTATTTTTGCTGCAGTGATTTTTCTGGCATTTAACAGACTTTCATTCCTAATAGCTAATATATCTTTTACATTAAATTGACCCTTTTCTTTTCTCTTTTCATTACTTCTCTAATTCAAATTCTCATCACTACAGGACTGAATTATTCCAACAACCTTTTGGCTGTTTTCTGAACTGTATCTTCTGTCATCTCTAATATATCTCAGCATGTTCCTGATCAGATTAGTCCTTAGAAAACAACACATTTGTTTTCTATCTTTTCTAGGCCTGTTCTTCTACAGGAGTTACACATCCAAATACCCGGGGGCCGGGTAATGCAAATGTGTGAAGATGGACAGATAATGGTCTTTGCGTGTCAAGCATCTAATAATCTGCCAGGCTGTCCATGTTTTTGCTGCCTTCTATTTTCCTTGACATCCAGGGACTGCTTGGTCCAGGGTTCATTTTCCTGATTTGCTGAGGATTTCATGAAAAAGAAATTTCAGTTCTATTTAAACCCTACAAATCCATAAACTGTACTATGGAAATTTATATTTATCAAATAAAAGTAAAAAAAAAAAAAAAGAAAAACAATAGTGCAAGCCCACCTGGAAATGGTAACTGAAAAATGAAACCCATGAAATCCCCATTTAAAAAGTTACACATCTGCTGCTATCCACCTGTAGGCCAGCATTGCCATGGCAGATTTGGGCTTAGTGTTTTTACATCTTCCAACTTTTCAAAAAAAAAAAATTTGAAAAGCTTAAATTTCTTGTGAAATGTTCTCATATTTAAATTTTGGCATCTAATCCATCAAAAAAGAAAAACCTTATAAGTCAAAGACAAAACAACAGAAAAAAGCTGGTTCTGTGGGTGGAGTGAGGTCCCCAACTGATCTGCCTGTCGGTGATTTCTGCCCTGCATCAAATCTGTTAAATATGCTGCCATCATCCCAGCAGCTGTGACCCTCACTTGGAAGCCATGCCACCCGCGCTGCAAACACGTTTCCCAACACATATGTTTTGCTCAGGCACATCACCCCCAACCCTGCCTCCTTCACAAACCACATTCACTCCTGTGGCCATCTCTTTGGTCTTTTTAAAATTTTTAATCTTCTGTGCCCTGCTACGATTTATCCTGCTTTTTTTTCTTGTTCTTTATTTTATTAAATTTTATTTAAGGAATACAAACTTCATGCATTTAATATATACAAATTTGGGAACATGGTGATTCTTTTTCAGTTATTTAAGGAATATAAACATGAATTTAATATATATGCAAATTTCAGAACATGGTGATTCTAACCCCCATCTTCCTCCCACCCATACTCCCACCCTTCTTCTTCCTCCTTCTCCTTTTCCCATTCTTATTTTTTACAAACGTCAGTTTTCAGTTAATTTTATACTCATAAGATTAACCCTACACTAAGTAGACAGTTCACCAAATAGCATGAAGAAAAAAGGAAGAACAGAAACAAGCAAGCAAATAAGAAAAACATTGTTCCTCAGGGCCGGTGCTGTGGCACAGCAGGTTAATGCCCCGGCCTGAAGCGCAAGCATCCCATATGGGTGCCCGTTCGAGACCCGGCTGCTCCACTTCCGATCCAGCTCTCTGCTATGGCCTGGGAAAGCAGTGGAAGATGGCCCAAGTCCTTGGGCCCCTGCACCCACTTGGGAGACCAGGAAGAAGCTCCTGGCTCCTGGCTTCGGACCAGCACAGCTCCGGCCTTTGCAGCCAATTGGGGAATGAACCAGCAAATGGAAAACCTCTTTCTCTCTCTCTATGCCTCTCCTCTCTCTGTGTAACTCTGGCTTTTGAATAAAAAAATCAAATCTTTCAAAAAAAAAAAAAAAAGAAAGAAAGGAAAACATTGTTCATCAACAGGCAAGTCAAGAGTTGTTCAAAATCATCCCTTTTCAAGGTGAGATAGATTAACTTTTAGTTACCACAGATCAGAGCAACCATTTGGTATTTGTCTTTTTTTGATGGCATATTTCACTAAGTATAATGTTTTCCAGTTCCACTTTGTTGCAGACGACAGGACCTTTTCCTCTTAAACACTCACTTGATGTTCTGCTTGATCTGTGAAGCCACACTTTTTTTTTAAACTTCTATTTAATAAATATTGATTTCCAAAGTACAACTTTTGGATTATAGCAGCTTTCCCCCTCATAACTACCCTCCCACCCGCAACCATCCCATCTCCCACTGCCTCTCCCATCCCATTCTTCATCACGATTTATTTTCAATTATCTTTATATTCAGAAGATCAATTTAGTATATACTAAGTAAAGATTTCAACAGTTTGTACCCACACAGAAACACAAAGTATAAAGTACTGTTTGAGTACTAGTTACACCGTTAATTCACATAGTACAACACATTAAGGACAGAGATCCTACATGGGGAGTAAGTACACTTAACATTTTGGGATGTACTGATTTCTTTTTCTTTTTTTTTTTTTCCTAAAGACAAAGATTTAATTTCCATAACAAGACTGTTAGGTCTTACATCTGTTTTGTAGCACCCCTGCCGGCAATATTTGGCACAAGATGGGGGCATTGCAGAGATTGTCCAATAGCTGTTTTGTTTGGTTGAATTATATAAAATGTGAGATGGCATCTACAGCTCATCAAAACCATCAAAATATTTTAGCAACTGTCTGGTTGGTTGTGGTCCATACATAATTTAACGCAAGATGTTTTGTTTGCTATTTAAGAACCTGAAACTGATTTAAATAGTCTGAATTTTGAAATAGATTTCTTTAATTATATGTGTGCTCATGAAAGTGCATTCTCTAGTGAAGTCTTTAAGGAACAAGAGCTGTCTTTTTCTACAACAGACATTTTCTGTGCAATAGATGCCAAAAAATACACATCAGCTGGCCAGTACACCCCAGTGTCTTACAAAGAAATTTGAAGAGTTTCATTACTGGAAACATCTATTTGGAAAGTAATGTCATTATCATTCCTTTAGATTTAACTAGATATTTTAGATTCATGTGATAATATGAAATATTCTTTAAGATTTATTTGCATTGATTGGGTAAGCTGCGATATACAGCTGACATCTTGGAAATGTGAACTACAAAATGGCATTGTATCCTTAGTCAAAATAGAGCATGAAATGTGGTTTAAGGCTACACTGTTTTGGCCGGCGCCATGGCTCACTTGGCTAATCCTCCACCTGCGGCACCGGCACCCCAGGTTCCAGTCCCAGTTGGGGTGCCTGATTCTGTCCCGGTTGCTCCTCTTCCAGTCCAGCTCTCTGCTGTGGCCTGGGAGTGCAGTGGAGGATGGTCCAAGTCCTTGGGCCCTGCACCAGCATGGGAGACCAGGAGGAAGCACCTGGCTCCTGGCTTCGGATCAGTGCGGTGGGCCAGCTGCAGCGGCCATTTGAGGGGTGAACCAACGGAAGGAAGACCTTTCTCTCTGTCTCTCTCTCACTGTCTAACTCTGCCTGTCCAAAAAAAAAAAAAAAAAAAAAAGCTACACTGTTTTTGTTATGCCTTTTATGTTTTGTAAAATAACTTACCAACTAGTGTTCTAAAAGATCTCGGAGATATATATCTTTACCTACTCCTAGGATGAAATTGAAATTCCCAGGGAAAAGTCCAGACTTCCCTGGGGCACCTCCTGAAACTGCTGCATCAACTTAGCGGAGACACTAATAGAAAAGAAGACTAGGAATTGGGGATCAGAACTAAGAGTCCGTGCTTTTCCAAGAAGTTAATGAAGGAGTGTTAAAAGCATATAATGATAACAAGGAGGCACAGGTTTTCCATAAGATAAATAGCACTCTATGACAAAACTCCGTATTTGCTGGATAGAGCTTTCTCACGCAGAGCTTTATGCATTGACACAAATGTTCTGTATCTGTGCTGCCCAACATGTGCCTGTTTGCATCTTTGACAAGTAGCAAATGTGACAATTGTGACCAAGAAACCGATTTTTAAAATTTAATTAACATCAATGTAAATAACCACAGGTAGCTTGTGGCTACTGTTTTAGACGAACACTATGCTGGGGGCAAATTTATCTCTTACATATATTTTAAAGGGACATAAAATAATTTGTGCTCTTTGATCTGAGAAAGGTGCCTGAATATTTTCATGGAGGGAATTTACTTTTTAATGTCTCAAGGTGAGACGTGTTTAGGAAGAGAGAAGTTGTACACAGTGTGTGGCAGAATGACAGGTCTGATATCCAGGCTGGGAGAAAATGCCACTGCTCCCACCATCCTTGTGTGTAACTTCCTCTGGGTAGGGGGAGACGGCAGACACTTCTGCCCATGCTTGAGCTGCCTCTTGGAGAGAAGCACATAGTAGCAGATGTGATGATTTACAGAGAATCCTTCCATTGAAGGGGAGGTCACACACTATCACAATAGCCAGTATGATGAAATGCTGTTTTTGAAAATAACTTGGGTGACTTATTAAAGCCAAAGTCTTTGATGAGTGTTTGATAGGTCACAGTATTAAACACATTCCGACTCATCAATAAAATAGATTCTGTGGGCCTTTAAAGTCAAACATCTGTGTTCCAATCTATGTATCCCAGGAAATGAGAGAAGCAGGTGTCTAAGAAAATCAAGATTCAATTAACATCTGCTTTGATTGAACAAAAGAAACTGAAGTTTTATTTAGGAAAAAAATCTGAAAATAACAGAATAAAGCAAATATTAAATAGTACAATAGCTGTAAGTAAGAGAATGGGAAAACCCTGGAGGGATTAGCTAGACCAGTCTCGAGAATTAACTAAAAATACAGATATCATCCCAGAGAGAGGAAATTTTTTCTGCTTTGAAATATATGTAGGGGACTGGTGCTGTGGCACAGTGGGTAAATCTGCCACCTGCAGTGCTGGCATCCCATATGGGCACTGGTTCCAGTCCCAGCTGCCTCACTTCCAATCCAGTTCTCTGCTATGGCCTGGGAGAGCAGTAGAGGATGACCCAAGTCCTTGGGCCCCTGCAGCATCGTGGGAGACCTGAAAGAAGCTCCAGGCTCCTGGCTTTGAATTTGTTCAGCCCTGACCATTATGGCCATTTGAGGAGTGAACCAGTGGGTGGAAGACCTCTCCCTGTCTCTCTGCCTCTGCTGCTCTGTAAGTCTGCTCTGTAAGTCTACCTTTCAAATAAATCTTGTTAAAAGAAGGGAGAGAGGGATGGAAGGAGGAAGAGAGAGAGAGAGAGAAAGGAAGACATGTGGGGAAGAGTCCTGAGAACCCCTGTCAGTAATTATGTCTCTAGATCATAAGGAGTGTCCTGTTTGGGGCTGGATCTCATTATTCAGGTTCCAATGTTCATGACAGTCAGTATTCATACTCTTAGATGAGAACCATTCCCAGAGCATCAGGACCAGAATCTGTGACTTATTTAAGTCTTGAGTGCTATAATCTGGAATGAGTGGCTTCACCCTTGTTGGGAACTCCTGTCCAGAGGTGTCTATCTTTCTCTTGTATTTCTAAGTCTCTACATTTGAAATATAGTGATTATTGCACTAGGCTTAGTCAACTTTTCAGTACTATGAGATACCTAAGCCAAGCTGCTTATGAAGTAAGAACGTATATTCCAGCTCACAGTTCTGGAAGTTCACAGGCCAAGACCAGGTGGCCCCACTGATTTGGCCCCTAGTGGTAGGGTTCTTGCTGGCAGAGTCCCAAGGCAGTGCAGAACATCACACTGCAAGTGGGAGCAGGTGCCTATCTATGTCTCTCCTTATGAAGCCACCTGATTCACTGATGGGCACGACCCCACCAACCTAATCCAATCTAACAACTCCCTAAAGGGCCCACTTCTAAACACCATAAATGGATTAAGTCTCTACTCTCTTAGTACCACTAACATAAGACTTTGGGGACCAAGACTTTAACACATGGGTCTTTGAGAGGTGTCAAATCTAATATCCAAAGCAAAGCTCACTGACATCTGGATTTTTAGAGAATCTCTGAACAGACACAGGGGATGGAAACTCAGTAAGTTGCCAGTTATTGAAAGAAGTAAAATCTCAAGTCTTTGGAGCTTTTATACTATGATTCTATTTTGTGTGTTTTGTTATTGGTGTCATAAACATGGAATTGTGACCAAACAGAAAACTGCAATCAAAAGGAATGACATTCAACAAGAAATCTGGGCTGCTACATGTGTGAACCATGTATAGAATCCTAGCTGTCTCTCATCTTAGAGGATAGAATTCCAGATGAGGATGGACAGGTGCTGGGCCTTCTGGTGGCCTTGGTGCCTTCCTCCTTTCTTTAACTTCTTAATAAAAGGAGTGGGCTGAATTAAAGGCATACTGGCCCTGATACAGCATTCATGCATGAGTGCTGGTTGTTTGAGTGGTTCCGTGAGAGTTAGGATGCATGAACTTTTTAAACATTTATTTCATGTAATTGCCAGGTGGAGTTAGAGAAGAAGAGATAGAGAGGTTTCCATCTATTAGTTCACACCCCAAGTGGATGCAATGGCCAGGGCTAAGCCAAGATGAAGCCAGGAGCCAGGAGCTTCTTCTAGGTCTCCCACGTGGATGCAGGAGCCCAAGCACTTGGGCCATCTTCCTCTGCGTTTCCAAGTGCATTAGCAGAGAGTTGGATCAGAAGTGGAGCAGCTGGGACTCAAACAAACGCCCATATGGGATGCTGGCACTGCAAGTGGGGGCTTAAGCTTCTACACTACAGCTCCAATTCCAGGGTATATGAATATTAAGGGAGAAACATTTCATAAAAGCACATAGCTTTAGTTCTTTTAGGAATTAAAATAGCATAGTTTGATAGGGAATTGATGATCTCCATTTCCTAACATTCAGGCCTGAAAAGCAAGGCAGAGTTTTCTCTTTTAAGTTATTACTTAATCCTGAAGTCATATAATGGCAAATATACAGCAAAGATTAAATATCTCAACTCTGGCCTCTTATATTTTCCCTGATATATTAAATTCAGTTACCTCCATTTTAGTTGCCTGGAAGATTACAATTTATTATTTTTCTTCAAACAGGTTTTTCTTTTATTTCCTTTTACAATTAACATCCAGACCTAGACTCATGAGGTAGTCCATGAGCTTGTATTACTGAGTTGTTCTGTCACTATGATGGAATGTCTGAGGTAGCCTAACTCTGTAAAGGAAAGATATTTATTTTGAATGGCAGTTCAGGAGGTTCACAGTCTCAGATCAGGTAGACACCATGGCTTCAGGCTCTGATGATATTTTTGCTAACGGAGTCCCAGAGCAGAGCAAAACTTCTTATGGCAAGAGGCAGGGAGTGCATACATGTCTGCAAATTGATGTTCTCAAGTCACTGTGAGTTACTCATGGTGACTTCATCTAAGGATCCAATCCAATACGGTTACCTCCCAGTTGCTCCAACTCCAAATACAAATTTAGGTTTAAATTTCTACCCCTTTGTACCATTAACATAAGACTTTGGAGACCAGATGATTAAATTTGAGAAGGATAAATATTCAAGTCATTGTGAAGCTTATTGGAAATGAAAGTTACAGGAAGCTACTCTGAACTTGGTGGTGTTTTATTTCTTAGGACTGGACTATAAAACTCTTTGGCTATGTCACACAGAGAGTTGTTAGCAGGGAAGGGACTCTCCTTCCTAATGATTTGCACTCCTACTGTTAACTCCTTCATTCTTGAGAGTGAAAAATGGTATTGAAGACAAAATACAAATCAGCCAGATTCTCACATGGCTTAATTACATGGCACTCAAGAAATAGAGCTCAGGATACACTGACTTTTTATTTTCTTTTTAACATCTAAGACATAGTCTTACTTAATGTTTGCTTAGAAACAAGTTCATAATGAATATCTGTGGGTAGTGGGCATCAGAGCCTATCCTGGGCATGTATCAGGCAGCCTTGGCTCCCTGTGTCTCTGGCGTTAAGTGTCTATGATGTCTTCATAACATGCTTGACCCATCCAGGCACCTTAACTACCCACTGAATTATCTCAGTGTTTCCAACTCTTTGAGTTGGACTCCCTTTTCTCCAGGTGCTAGTGGGGGAGAAACCTTGTAATACTGTCAGGAAGAGATTGCCTTCAGCATATGAAGAAGAGGCAGGGCAAGGAGGCAACAGTGGACATATTGGAAAGGCTAGATACACATGGAGGAGAGCAGAAGAAAGAAGAGAAGAGAAGTAGGCCTAGTAGGATGGTGGGGAGCCTTTGGAATGGAGAAGAGATTCAAAATTAGACTACATAGTGCTCCTCAGGGTTTCCGGGTAACGTGGTTGGTGAGAGTATTATTTTTGATAAGTAACAGGATGATTATTCTTAGGATGGTCACCAACTGGGAGGAGTATTTCAGAAGATGCTATTAAGTACTACTCTATTTATGGTTTCGCTGTACTTATAGTCAGACAACAGGAGGGGTGCTGGAGTTAGGAAAAGCTACCTGTTATATTTAGGCCCCATCCTTTGCAGCTTACTACAAAAGCAGGTGCATCTTTTAAAGTAGTATGTTGCATTAGGCCTAGGGAAATTTGCTTATCGAAACTCATATTGAGGACTTTGGTTGCTTATTGATAAACAGTTCCATAGAAAGAGAAGCCATACTGACCTGTTGTTTGTTTTGGAAAGATGTGCCTTGGTGCATAAGGATGAACCCAGTCTTTCAGCTCAACACTCCTGCTGTACATTCCTGATCAAGTCAGGATCAAGATTGTCTCTTTTTTTTAAAGATTTACTTTATTTATTTGAAAGACAGAGTTACAGAGAGAGATAGAAACAGAGAGAGAGGTCTTCCATGTGCTGGTTCACTCCCCAGATGGCTGCAATGGCCAGAGCTGAGCCAGTCCAAAGCCAGGAGCCTCTTCCAGGGTGGGTGCAGGGGCCCAAGGACTTAGGCCATCTTCCACTGCTTTCCCAGGCCATAGATGAGAGCTGGATTGGAAGTGGAGCAACCAGGACTAGAACCAGCGCCCGTATGGGATGCCAGTGCTTCAGGCCAGGGCTTTAACCCGATGCACCACAGTGCCGGCCCCAAAGACTGTCTTTTCAGCTGTAAAATGCGGAACAATGTTACCCTGATTATGCAATCCTGCTCTGACATTCTATAAATACTGTTTCATGCATTACTAACTAAAATTGTCCTTGGTCTGCAAAACCGGGCCTTGGCATTAGTAAGAGGCATGACTGAAGCCGTACACTGCTGTGTAACTGTAACTTCATTTCTCTGCCATTTCTTTCTTTTCTTGTTTTGGTTCAGTTTACATTCAAATCTGCATTTATAAGTAAAACACAGCAGATTTATTGCAAGCTGATGCTGGTATGTTTTTAGTATACTGTGCGGGGTGCTGAACAAGAAGGAAGTAGGAGGGAAAAAGTTGCTAATAGAGGGTTAGATTTAGCTATTCCAGACTAAGTAGATAAAATTTAATTTGAGCAGCCCACAGTGGTGGAATGATCTTTGTAAAGCCATCATTCGTGCTGCACAAGTCTTGCAGGCTCCTTTATACCATCCTATTCATCAGCCCACTCACCCACCCCTGCCAGCACCCCCTGCCCAGGAGCCACACCACAGCCCTGCTGCCCCACCACTTGCCATGCATCCTTCATGCTTCTGGGCCTGTGCTCAGAGCTCAGTCTACTTAGAATGTTCTCTGTCCCTTTCCCATTTTCCACTTTGTCAACTGTCCCACCCTGGAAAATTCAGTTCAGGTGGCACCAGACCATTTAATGTCTTCTCTTCTGGGTTTGCACAGTCCTTTTTTCAGTATCTCTCCTGTTACCCTTACCATGTGTTGCATCCATTTATGTGTTGCACTACAACAAAGTAGGGACTCCACGGAGGATGATGGTGTCTTCCTCACAGGGATCACCCTGACGCCACAGCAGGTGCCAAAAAGCATGGTTGGGAAGAAAGAAGGAAGGGATGGCTGAATAGGGAATGGATAAATGCCTTTGCTTACCTTTGCTTCAGTAAGTGGGGTAGCTGTCATCCCCCAACCCCCACCCCATTCCATCTCAGTTCTCCAAGGAAATCATGCTTCGGCTAAACCTCTGGTTATAGGAGTTACTAAGTATGCTGATTGACTACTTAAAGGGAATGTGATACAAGCAATATGTTGGTACTTTTCATCAGTGCAAGCTTGTCTCTGGCTTATGATTTCTCAAGCTGTAAGTAATACATATTCCAAATAACCTCAAGGTAGACCAAGTGGTATTAGCAACCTATGAGCATTTAATGAACAAGAATAGCACCGCTATCTTAATATAATTTCTACCTTCATTTCTGGCCTGTGAAGTCAAGTTCAGAAGATATTCTTTGACCTTAACAATGATTTGAGCTAACACCAGATCTGACAGTAAAAGAAGCTGAGGTTGAGGGAAAAGCAACAAAAATAGGGAAGTTTCTATCACCAACTTCATCTGAACTGAAAGACATGCTGCCAGTCATACTGAAAACTTCTGTCGCTCTTGTCTGAGACATGACATGACTATACAGTGATCAGAGAGAAGCCACACATAGAAATTCAGGAACGGTGCTGAATTCCTAGCACAGATATTCAGACATAGGACAAAAAACATGTCCATATAATTTAATGCACACTTAAGAAACATTTAGATACTGTTTTTCCTGAGTTCAAAATAATACTTGTTTCTTATAAAAACGCAAAAACTTAGAAAACATTTATGAAAAAAGAAAATTTAAATGACTATATGCCCTCAACTTACTGTCAATATTTTTGTTTAGTTTGAAATGCAAAGATAGAGAGATGGGTCCCTAGATAGAACTGGAATTAAGTATAAGTGATTTTTCACTTAGTTTTCATCTAATACATCTTTATGGACATTCCTCAGATCATAAATAGTTCTCAAAAACATGATTTTAATGCCTTGTTAATGCTCCAGTGAGTGAGTTTATCATGATGTATTCATCCATTTCCTTAACATCTCCATTATTTTTACTGCCCAAATACAATGAGCAATCTTGTGAGTCACTCACTGTAGGTATCTTTATTATCTTTATCTCTTTAAACAACATTCCCGGAAGTGTAATTGCCAAGAAAACATGAAGATGTTTAAGGCTGCTGATCTGTGATGGCAAAGTAGCCCATCTAATCTCATTCATCTTCTCATAGAGCCAAAGTCTGCTTTGAGGAAAACATATCCTACCCATACAGTAGAGAAAAGCAGTCTTAAAATTAACCTTAGCTGAAAGCTTCCCAAGAAGAGGGCATATTGGCAGAATAGCATGAGTTCTGTTTATGAGGGAGGACTCCAGATTGCAGTCACCAAGGTTTAGTGAGTTGGTAGCTATGGACTTTTGCAATCTCTTCAGTTCCACTCTGTTTAAAGCAAGGTGAGAGATATTGTGCAATTCTATAGAGCTCCCCAGAAAGTTTTAAGTTTTGAATTGACATTTGATATGATGCTCTTTATGTGTCATTTATCTGCCTTTTCAGATAGAACTAGCAGCTTCTATTCAGAACATTTAAAGAGTTAAAAAATAAGAAGAAATTATGCAGAGGCTGTGAAATTTTTGTTTCATCTTAACGACCTACGAGAGAAGAGTCAGTCTGTATAATTCATTTTTTTAAAAGATTTATTTATTTATTTGAAAGGCAGGATAACAGAGGACAGAATCTTAGATCTGCTGTTTCACTCTGTAAATGGCCGTAAGAGCCAGGGCTGGACCAGGCTAAAACCAGGAGCCAAAAACTCCATCCAGGTCTCCCACATGGATGGCAGGGGACCTAGCGCTTGGGTCATTTCTGCTACCTTCCCAAGTGCATTACCAGGGAGCTGGATTGGAAGCAGAGCAGCTGAGACTCAAACTGTCTCTCTGATATGGGATGCCAGTATACAGGCAGTGGCTTGACTCACTGTGCCACTATGGACGTTCAGGAGTCTCCCAATTCTAAAATGGAATGAGTTGTTTGTGTTTGCTCAACTTAATTCAAGTATGTTACAGAAAAATATTTTACCAGAGAAAACAATCAACATTTCTCCTTGTAGTGCCCCCCCCACCACCACCACCCAGGGGACGACATTAGGGATAAAGCCAATTACTCCTCAGAGCATGTGGACCTGTAAGGGAGAAAATAGCCACAGACGATTAAGGTTTCTGGCACAGGAATTGAGACACCGCTTAGGCACCCACATCCCATATTGAAGTGCCTGGGTTCCAGTTCCCTCTGTACTCTCAGTTCTAGCTCCCTGCTAATGCAAACCTGGGAGGCAGCAGGTAATGTGCTCAAGTAGTTGGGTTCTTACCACCTAAGTGGGAGACCTGTGTTGAGTTCCTGGCTCCTGGCTTTGACTTGGCTCAGCTCTGGCTGTTGCAGGCATCTGGGGAGTGAACCAGCATGTGTGATTCTCTCTCTGTCTCTCTTTCTCTCTCTCTCTCTTTCTCTGCCTCTTTCTGCTTATTCTACCTTTCAAATAAATAAATTGATTAAATAAACATTTAAAAATTAAAACAGAAAGCACAAAGATTACTTTATGACCTGGTGGACCTTCCCAAGACCATACAAATTAGTACTTGAGCCTACCAGAGCGAGGACTAGGAAAAATGGCAAGGCTGCTCCTAGGAGAAATATCTTCACAGATATGTATCCACTATAATGATGAAAACACAATCAGTGTGGGTCAATCGAATCTCATGTTTCTTCACACTTCACACACACCTCTCTGAACCTGATGAATCCTGAGAATGCTCCCTAAGAGTTCCACTACAACATGCTGCTTGGATAAAGAACAGTTTTTTCCTCTTTGAAAGACTTATTTGATGCCAAGTCTTAGCTAAATGGTAAGTGTTCAGCTGTGATACCATTCCATGTGTGGAAGCAGAGGTCAAGTCCTTGGTGCAGACAGATCAATGTTCCCTCTGCTACTGACAGGAAAATGCAGTGCTTTCTTGATTTTATACAAATCCACTCAGAAAAAGGAAATCCAGGCTTGTTGAGGCATGAAGATATTAGACCTATAGACAAATCACAGATACCTGGGAATTAACAAAGGTATGATATTAGACCTATAGACACATCACAGATACCTGGGAATTAACAAAGGTGTGGGCTTAGAGAATACTTCTGATGAGAGTGTATTCCCAGGAAGGGTAAACACATTGATAAACTCATTGCCCTTGATCTTCCAACACAGCTTCTATTGACATTTCTTTCAGCCCCAGGCACAGATTAGAGTATATGACCCATTGATTACACTTAGGGCTCTAAATGACAGGAAAGAAGATTGAATTCTTTTCCCTATATACAGAGGGAAGGTTAGTAGCATCTCTGTTCTGGTTTTAATACATGTTCAGATTTGCAAATCTGTTTTCAGGTTATATTACTAATTCCATAATTATTTCAAGAGATGTTCTTATTGTAGTTGAACAAATTAGTATTATTTTGTGTGACAATCCAAGTCATAGATTTTCAATCTCTAGACAAATCAATTCTTGAGAAAGTCATTGTCCTTATGTTGTGATTTTTCTATGTATAATATCTGTCAAATATATTACAACCCTCAAACCCAGAAAGAGTTGATATTCCTACACATTTGTGGAACTTTTTCTATTTAAATTTGTTATATTTAATTTTTAGAAACTGGAGATTCCTGATAAAAATGTACTTTATGTCATTGACATCAGATAAGAGGTTCCACAGAGCTGCACGCAGTGTTGGGTGGGAAATGATTAACCTGCTCGCATTTGCCTTGCCTCAGGCTTCAGCCTCAAGGTGTCTGATACTTATTCATGAAGCTGCTCAAAACTCCAGTGTCAAAGCTTTCCAAAGCAGAGATTCTGGGACCAAGGCCCTATTCATCAGGACACTGCACTTAAATAGAGATAAGAAACCCATTCCCATCATTAGGTTATTAGTAGCTGCAAATAACCTAAACTCACTTAAAATGCCTTAAGAGATAGTGGCTATAATTATCTTAAAGCAGCTTGTTGATTGAAAAGGGAAATGGGTCAATTAAACAGAGGTGTGGGGGTATGTATTGACTGGCAGAGATCACTATAAAATTTATCTTCCCACAGCTCAGACAATGTTTCTGGTGTACAGTGTTTGGACCCAGGGAGAAAACTTCTGCCTAAGCATGGCAGATTGCATGTGATCCCTAGAGCAGTTCAGGGAGCTCCCTTACCCCTCTTGCAGATGGGTGACTTCTCCCCATTCTTTCTGGAAACCAGAAACCAATTCTCTAGAGAAATCAGCTCACAGGCTCTGGACATGGGTCAGTAGGTCCAAAGAAGAGTAGGGTTATTGTATAAGGACAAAAGCAGATATCAAATCTAATGCAGCTTGCTGATCTATGGGGGATCTCTAGCCACACCCCCTAAACCCTGCAGCTCTGAGAGAGACTGTGACTAACTGTGTACTCCTTAGTCTTCTTCAACTCTGAGGAAAATGAACTTACAAATACTCCTAGATGTAGGCAGGGAGCACTGGATCACCGGACAGTAGAATAACATTCCAAAACAGACCAAATTAGAAAATGAAAGGGTTCTTAGACAAAACATAATAGAGGAGTAGAAGAAACACTTCAAAGTAAAAACATATTTTTTAAAGATAAGATTTTGAATAACAAGATATTGTAATTGCAGGAACATAAGGAAATAGTAAAGAATTCTTGGGAATTTAAGATCCGATGGGTATGTAAAAAATGCAAAGGATTTGAAAGAAATCAGCAAACCTAGAAAATAAAACAAATAAAAAAAAGAGAAAAAAAAAGCTAAAATTCTTGATGAGCAATCCAAAAAGTTTAGTCATGCTAAAGATTTTTCAAGAAATGGCAGCACTGTACATGGCGGCAGTCGCGCCCACACGTCCGTGGCTGGTCGTCCTAGTTTTCAGGTGTTGGTGAATGCGGCCCACCGGGAACTGCAAGCTGGCTCTCTGTGAGCGGGAAACCGCCTTTGTCTTGGCCTTTCCGGAGTCCTTCCCAGCCTTACTGCCAGCCATTTCGAATTCTGCGGAAGCTCAAACAAGCAAGGCAGAGAAAGGGCTAGTCTGACACACAGCGAGAGCCAACCACCTACTCCTCCGTCGCACCGCGATTCAAACTGACACATGGTCGGTATTGTGGCATAGCAGGTTAAGTCACCACTTAGGATGCAGGCGACACATATTGGAGCTTAGGTTCAGCTCCTGGCTGCTCTGCTCCCCCCCCCCCTTTTTTTAAAGGCAGAGTGGACAGTGAGAGACAGACAGAGAGAAAGGTCTTCCTTTTCCATTGGTTCATCCAACAATGGCCGCTGCAGCTGGCCCACCACACTGATCTGAAGCCCGGAGCCAGGTGCTTCCTCTTGATCTCCCATGCGGGTGCAGGGCCCAAGGACTTGGGCCATCCTCCACTGCACTCCCGGGGCCATAGCAGAGAGCTGGACTGGAAGAGGAGCAACCGGGACAGAATCCGGCGCCCTGACTGGGACTAGAACCTGGTGTGCTGGCACCGCAGGTGGAGGATTAGCCAAGTGAGCCGTGGCACCGGCCCCTGCTCTGCTTCCAAATCCAGCTCTGTGCTAATGTGCCAGGGAAAGCAGCAGGAGATTGCCTGAGTTCCATGGCCCCTGCCTCCCATGTGGGATCTGTTAGGAAAAGAGGGCTGATTGGTGCCTCCTCACACGGGGCTCCAAAAATATTAGTAAAAGAGGTGCCGAACAGAGAAGAGGCAATATATAAATTCACAGCCATACCGAATTTATTCAGAGAAAATAAATTCACAGAGGTGGATAGCCAACTGCTGATGTGCCCATTGATGGAACACGTTGCAGAAGGCCACAACCTCAGGGGCCAGGTCTTTTTTATCTTAGGAGGGCTAGGGATGAGGGTGGGGGTAGGGGGCAGCAGGTGGAAGGGAATTCCTGGAACTGGTCTTTCAGGTGGCTGCACAGGGCCCCCGGAACCTGGGGAAAAATGCAGCGGTATGGTGTGAAGGCAGTAGGGTGTGAGACTGCATTGAGATTCAAAGGCAAGAAATAAATTCCAGTGTTTATCTATCTTTTGTGCAATGAGCAAGAATAGCTAAGGTTATGTCTTTGTTCCATCAGGATGGAGTTCCAGGCTCCTGAATTTGGCCTGTCCCAGTCTTAGTCATTGCAGCCACTTGGGGAGTGAACTAGCAGATAGAAGATCTCTTTCTCTCTGTTTCTTCTCTTCTTTCTGTCACTCTGCTTTTCAAATAAATAAATAAATCTTAAAACAAAATGACACAAGTATGAAGGATATGATGTTCTAAATGAAAAATGACCCATAGACACCCAGTCTAAATAACAAAGGAAGAATGCACACTAATTCTCACACTAATCGTTGTGAAATATCAGAATCTCAGGGATAGAGAGGAGACCCCAAATGTGTGAAGAAGGAAAAAAGGGCTGCTCCCAGGGAAAAACAGTTGGCCTCCTGTCAACATTTGGTGAGAGGAAACAGCAGAGGTAAACTCCACCGTGCTGAGGGGAATAAGATTTTCAGTACCAATTTGTCTGTCAAGTGTAAGAGCAGAATAAAGAAGCTCCCAGACATGCCAGGGCGCACACAAAATTACTACCCAAGCAGCACATCTTAAGAAGCTACTGGAAGACGTGATTCAGCCAAATGGAGAATTTAACTGAGAATGAGAAAGACAGGAGAGATGAGAAAGTGGGTTTGGGCACAGGAGGGTGGCCTACAGGAGCAGCTGAGAAGTGTGACTGTGGGAGAGAAGCCTCCTGAGGAAAAGAAGTAGTAGACTATTTTGCTATTGTTCTTCTGCATTTGGAAAAAAAAAATTGTGCCAAGTGTTTGGCAGATTTGTTGGAACACTTAAAAAAAAAGCAATAGATAGACTCATCTAAGAAAACAAACAGATAAAAAAAAAAGTGAGACAGTTTTAAATCAAAATGTACATATACAGACTTGGGAGTAAGGTGGTGGGTGTGATGCCACTTGTCAAGACACTCACATGCCCTATGGGAGCACCTGGGTACAAATTCTGGCTCTGTCTCTTGACTCCAGCTTCTTGCTAATGCAAACCCTCAGGAACAGTGGTGATGGGTGAGGTAAATAGATTCCTGTCACCTGCATGGGAGACCTGGATTGAGTTTCCAGTTCCTGGCTTTAGCCTGGCCCTCGAACAGCGGTGGGCATTTGGGGAGTGAACCAGTGCATTGAAGATCTCCCTTTCTCTATCTCTTCCTAACTAATAAAATAAATTTTTAAAACATTCAAAGAGACTTGTGAGTAAGGAATAGTTGGTGCTGCATATATGGTGGCAATATGAGATGATAAGAGGAGATATAGGTTGTTACATGAGAATTAAAAACTTACCTTTTGTAGTAGGTAACTAACAAATAGTTAATTCTGTAATTATGTCTGTAATTATGTCTAAAATTCATAAGGCAACAAAAATAAAGCATTTGAAGATAAATGTTCTAGGAAACGTCTTTAAAAAGTCAAAAAAGGGATGGCGCTGCGGCTCAATAGGCTAATCCTCCGCCTTCAGCGCTGGCACACCAGGTTCTCGTCCCGGTCAGTGTGCTGGATTCTGTCCCGGTTGCTCCTCTTCCAGGCCAGCTTTCTGCTGTGGCCTGGGAGTGCAGTGGAGGATGGCCCAAGTGCTTGGGTCCTGCATGCCATGGGACACAATGAGAGGCTCCTGCCTTTAGATCAGTGCATTGCGCTGGCCACAGCACGCTGGCTGTGGAGGCCATTGGAGGGTGAACCAATGACAAAGGAAAACCTTTCTGTCTCTCTCTCTCACTGTCCACTCTGCCTGTCAAAAAAAAAAAGTCAAAAAAGAACTTGTCCCTGAGCTGTGGGATTGGGCATTTAAGGAGAAAAGAGTAGAAAATGGACTTTTTTCACTTTCTAAATATCTTTATACTATTTTCATTTTAAATAAAAAATTTAAGCTTTAAAAGGCCTTAATTGGTGAAACAGCAAAAAGCATTTATGCAGATAAGAGGACTTCAAAAGTTTCATGGAAAATTACTTTATGTTTTTTAAAGGATTTATTTATTTATTTGATAAGCAGAGTTAGAGTGCCAGAGAGAGAGAGAGGAAGAGAGAGAAATCAATCTTCCATGCATTGGTTCACTCCCCAGATAGCTGCAATGGTCAGGGCTGGTCCAGGCCAAAGCCAGGAACCTAGAACTCCATCTGGGTCTCCCATGTGGGTGGTAGGGGCTCAAACACTTGGGCTGTCTTTTGGTGCTTTCCCAGGTGCATTATCAGGGATCTGGATCAGAAGTAGAACAGCCAGGATTTGAACCGGTGCTCATATGGAATGCTAGTGTTGGCAGGTGGCAGCTTAACCTGCTGTGCCAGAACATCAGCCCCATGTTAATTTCATTTTCACATTTTGAAGGCCCGTCATATTACATAAGTGTTCAGGGAGCCACAATCTGTCATATTCCCCTAAACCAAAGTGTGTGGTTCATCCAAAAGAAGCTACACTTAGAGCACGTACCTGTAAACGTAGAAACCAATCCCTAGGAAGATTGCTCACAATGGAGCTGAACTGACATCCAGAATTCTGAATGTAGAATCAGACCATAAAATATAAAGCAGATTTTTCACAGAACATCACATCATCTTCTAAATTGGTGCTGGGTGACTATATACAATCATTTTTCATAGTGTTTTAAGGTTCATACTGTCCCTGCAGATAATTCATTGTTCCATCATTTTAACTCAGAAATCTGCGAGGGAAACTAAAAGATTAAATCAGTCCTTTACCATTCAGGTAAGTGATGCGTAGGCTCATGCAGTGGAGGCTTCTGGGTTTTTTTGCAGGTGCTCTATGAACTTTTTGTATGTCAGAATATAGTGCTAGATGCCTTTTCCCAGTTCTTCTGCCCCATTCGGTCTTTCCCCCTGTGGTCTTTCCTAGGAAAGCATGCATCCTTCCATTACATGCTTGTCAAGGGCCTGTGCTGTGTCAAATTTACAGCAGAAGAAAGGCAAGCAGAATAAGGATGACAGATGAGGGAGGAAACTTACTTTTTGGTGGTCTCACTCTGTTTGATGCTGTACTGGCTCCTTTTATTGATAATATACAATTTATGTCCTCTTATCCAGATCCTGATTTACTTTGCTTGCTGCATGTACCCTGAGGAACTTCTCCTGGTTACCAATTGGCCAGTGGTGCCCGGGTACCTATTCCAACTACATTCATGTTCGCCATTCCATTTCTGGGCCCCTACCCCAGAGCTGCTACAGCTTCTACAGCAACCCTCCATAACCCAGTCAACCTCTGGAATTCTAGAGAAAATCACAACCTGCACTGTGCGACTTTGGGCAAGTCATGAACCTAACTGATTTTTTTTCTGTTTACCACATTATTTAAAAAATATTTATAAATTGGTTTATTATTTTTTAAAAATTAATTTGAAAAATAGGATGACAGAAAAAGAGAGAGAGACAGAAAGTGAGATCTTCCATCCACTGCATCACTCCCCAAATAGCTGCGACAGCTGGGGCTGGGCCAGGCCAAAGTTAGGACCTAGGAATTTCATACGGGTTTCCCATGTGGGTAGCAAGGTCCCAAGCACTTGAGCCAATTTCCCACTGCTGTTTCAGGCACATTAAAGGGAGCTTGATCAGAAACACAGCAGCTGGGACTGGAACTAGTACTCTGATATGGGACAATGGTGTCACAAGACATGGCTTAACCCACTGAGACACAACACTGGCCCCTATGGATAGGTTTAAAAATAGAAGTTGTAGGAAGCTTAGAAGACGAAGGAATTTATGCAGTCCTTGTGAGCATCAAATGATATAGAAAACTGGAATAATCCAAGCACAGAGAAGATAATTTAGAAATTCTTAACATGTTTTGCCTCCATTCATTTGGGCTTTGAGACATTTCAGCCATCTTGGTTAATGGCTGGTATCTTTTTTTCTCTCTCTCTTGTTAGCCATAAAGGTTCCTAAAGTTGTTAGCATATGATGCCTTTTATGTAGCAAGATAGATCAGAAGTTATCAGTAGAAGGCCAGCAGTCATCGGTAGAATGGCTGGCTCAAACTGAATGGTGTTAAGAGGGAGGGTGCTGGCTGGCGCCGAGGCTCAACAGGCTAATCCTCCGCCTTGTGGCTCCGGCACACCGGGTTTTAGTCCCGGTCGGGGCGCCAGATTCTATCCCAGTTGCCCCTCTTCCAGGCCAGCTCTCTGCTGTGGCCAGGGAGTGCAGTGGAGGATGGCCCAAGTGCTTGGGCCCTGCACCCCATGGGAGACCAGGAGAAGCACCTGGCTCCTGCCATCGGATGAGTGCAGTGCGCCAGCCGCAGCGCGCTGGCCACAGAAGCCATTGGAGGGTGAACCAATGGCAAAGGAAGACCCTTCTCTCTGTCTCTCTCTCTCACTGTCCACTCTGCCTGTCAAAAAAAAAAAAAAAAAAAAAGAGGGAGTGTGTTGTGTTAGAATTCCCAAAGGCAGTGCTCATGCATCACAGCATAAAGTTGAGTTATGAGTAATCCCAGAACCCTTCCTGGGCATCACTGTTCTAACATTACTCATTGCATAACAGCAAACTAAATCCAGGATCTAACTATGGGCTGTGGGACCCCTGGGATAGGAGTGGTAAAAAGGGATAAGATAGCCTGGAGGATTGGACAAAGAGATCTGTTTTGGACTGTATCATATCCATGTAAGAGCTACTCATTCCTTTACTCTTTTTTTTTTTTTTTTTGGAGCATCCCAAGATATCATTGTAGTGATGAGCAATAGGGAAGTAGGAAGCCTTCACTTATCACAGGGTGTAGATAAACCTGGACCCAATCTGATCTGAAGTTTTCTGTGCATATTTCTTAGTTGACAGAGAGTACCTCCGTTCCAGAGGTGGCCCTTGAGATTGCTCTTTTTGTAAATGCTTTTTGCAAGAGGCTATTGACAGTGTTTAGCTGTTGGAAGCATGAACTGAAGGAAAATTGTCAGATTGTCTGTAAAATAGCAAGTAAGTCAAATTGAATTTAGGGACATATTTTTGAGGTTGAAAAATACCACTTTTCCATTGTAAATCTATTGTACACTCATTATAATCAAATTTTCAAATAAAGTAAAAATAAAATTTGAGAATAATCCATAGTTGTGTCTCCGAAGTCAACCTCTCTTGGCATTAATTGTATGGTGGTGAACCCACTGTATATATTGTTATATCCTTATATTTTTCATTTGTGATGATAATACGTATTTCTGCAACTTTTATAAGCTGTTGAGTACATGTTTTCAATGTCTGCTCAAGATGTAGTTGAATACCATTATTTTAACTGACTCAATCATTCAAATGGGAGCTTCTGTGCCACTGTGTGTATTGTAGTAACTAGAACAGACTTTTGATGTGCTTAAATGAACCCTGTATGTTGTTTCCTACCTTGGTCTGTGAGTCTGAATTTACTTCTAAAAGAATGTTTATGAATAGGACAAGGAAATCACTTAGTTATAGAACAATACAAGTATATACCCTGAGTTGTGAAATTGAAGGATTTTTTTTTTTTTTGCAAAGGAATTAACAAATGATCAAGATGGATGCAGTGTTACCTAGAGATGATCAGAGTGAGGTGTGGTCTGTTTCAGTCACTTAGAACTTATTCAACCCTTTAGAGTGTGCTTATTCTCCTCAACAACATTTTTGGAAGTTCCCTTAATCCAGCCACCCACGTTTATTGAGGGTCTACTATGTGTAATACATTTCAAAGCATGAGGAATATGTTAGTGAACAAAGCGAAGATCCTTGCCCTCAGAGAGCTCACATTCTTGTGGAAGAGACAAATATAAGCAAAGCAAATGAGTAAATTACACTCGCATACACACTGTGTTACAAGGCAGTAAATACTAGGAAAGCAGAGAAGTGTGATGGATTTTGGAGAGCATACCTTGCATTGGAAAAGCTTCTTTATCTTTTGAACAAAGACTTGCAGAGGTCATGTTGTCCTTGACACAAGCAGTTGAGGAGCGACAGTGAGGAGAAAGTGTGGGAGCATGTGAATGAGAGAGAGCACAGGTGAGGAATGACTTGGAAACATCAAGTGCAGATGCCCTTTCAAAAGCATTGTGATGAAGAGCTGAACATCAGGGGAGACAAGGCAGGATTCGGTTTGTCTGTTTAACGAGGAAGAGGAGCAGGAAGGCACTTAGCTTACTGGTTAGCATGCTGTTTAGTTTGCCAGTGGCCCATATCAGAATACCTGGGTTTGATACCTGGTTCTGGCTCCTAACTCCAGCTTTCTGCTAATGCAGACCCTAAGAGGCATTGGTTTTAGCTCAAGTAGTTGGGTTGCTGCCATACACATGAGAAACTTGGATTAAGTCCTACATCCTGACTCCAGTCTGGTCCAGTCCTAGTCATTGAGAACATTTAGAAAATAAACCAGTGGCTGGGAGTGTGCATGCTCTCTTTCTCTTTCTCTCTATAAGTCTGCTTGCCTTTCAAACAAATTTAAAAGCAAATATTTCTATCATTGGGATCAATAATAGCTTATAGGAATAATCCACAATGGGGATGTTGATGATGTTGAAGAAGTGATGTACTCTGGGGCAGACATAGCATGGGCCATAGGCCAACAGTGGTCCCTGGCTTCACAGCATTGCATATGGATCCAGGTGATGTTAGTCAGTGTGGGAGTAGAGTTGAGTTTTCTTCAAATGCTCTTTTCCATCAGATCATTGGATAAAATCAGGATGGAGAGGAAGTGCTGGGGATCTGAGCGAAGAAAAAAGGCTATGTAGTAGTCATGTGGGAACCCAGAGAATGGATGCATGAAGGTGTGTCTCACTGTCTAGGCGCATGAGCTGTGTAGTCCTGAAGGTGATGTGAGACCCTGTCTGTGACTCCAGTCACGTTCAGCCTCTGAGTGCCAGCCTGAACTAGGTGGCAAGTTGAGTTTAATCAGGAAGTGGTGTCTTAGAGTGAGGTCAGTGCAGCGTTTTGTATGCAAGGAGTGCTGACATGTCTTGACGTGCAAAATAAGCTGGAAAGGAGGGGAGACAGATGGGGGCCAGTGATGAGCTGTGGGACCAGAGAACTGGAGCTTGATAGGTTTGGAGTGAGAGCTCTCGAGGCATGAAGTGGAAGGGAAAAGGCCAGTCAGTGGGATGTTGGGGCTGAGATTTCAGGTTGCTTGCCGCCTGCAGCTCTTGGCAATGACAAGGTCTACAGTGAATGTCAGGACAGAATTCACCAGGTGTGCTCATCTGATGAAACATGGTTCCTGGAAGAGCCTCCCTTAGAAGGACACCTGCCTCACTCTGTTTCCATAATTTCCATTGAATGTGCACTGTATTTCATTATTGTTGCCATCATTACATGCAGTTGAACTCATGAAATTGCCAATATTTGTTTCTCACCTTAGAAGGTACAATTTCTTGTGGTTCAACCTAAGTTTTGCACTAGTCTGAGTTTCTCATGGGTAGAGAACATGGTACATTTCTTTTTCTGTTTTTAATGCTTATCACAGTGTCTCTCATCTAATTGGCATTCATTGAATGTTTGCTGAAGAAATAAATGAAATTCCATCAATAGAACCACATACAAAGGTTTGAAGGCAGCATCTGGTATATTCTAGCAGCTGGAGTTTTTCAATAGTTTATTTTTTTCTTTCAACACTGGAAATGGAACAGAAAGGCAAGGACAGGGTGCTTCCTGGACATATCGCTGATCAGCAAGCAGTTGAGCATCTTCTGTAATCCTAGCAACACCTGTGTTCTGAGCTTGGCTTTGGTGGTGATTCTCTTCCACCAGGTCATGCCAGCACCTGGATTTGTTCCGGCCAGGGCTTATCATGGGTTCTGTGGATATGGAGTGTGGAATATGGGCCCTGAAAACATATGGCAATGGGAAGGAGTAGCTGCCATCTTTTAATGGTCGCTGGCCCAATACAGATAGAATAAACTGGAAGCTCTTGTTTCTGTTTTTACAGACATGTTTATTTTGTTTGCAAATATGTTTCCTGGAAAATAAGATACAGGCCTAGACTTACGTGTCTCTCTGACGTTTTTACTTGTAAAGGATGGGATCCCTCCTCCCATCTTGGATACACACCATAACTCCTGGCGTCTCTTGAAGCTGCTGAGGTGAACAGAAGACTGAGCAGCTGCAAGGAAAGGGCATTGCTTGATGTCTTCTAGGAAGAGTTGGATTTTGACACCACACAGAATGTTAGTAGGTCCTTATCCAGAAATAAGGGTCTCCGGCAGCCCAAGCTTGCAGCCACCTGGTCCCGCTGTGTCTCTTCTGTCTCCAAGTGTGGAGCCCACGGGGGAGGTAGGAGGCTGAAGGTGGCAGCACCATCACTGGAGTTTGGTTCACAGTGTTCCCTGTTGTGGGCTATGGTCTGACGGCCCTTCACAGCCACCATTGCAGAGACAGGAAAGGGAAGAACAAGCCTCCCTCCAGCTCTGTCACTGCCTCATCCTCGAGTACTTGTCTTCATGTTAGAAGTCGTTGTGCCCATTCCCTAAGCCTGCAGGGACAGTTAGACAGACTAATACCTGGACAGTTGCCTGAGACAGGTTCCACCTATTGCTTTGTATTAACTCACTTAATCAGTACTAAATCCTTTCCTCCATTTCACAGATGACAAAATTGGGCTTAGCCAAATTAAATGCCTGAGGATTTCAAATCCAAAGCATTTCTGTCAGCACCTCCTTTAACTCCTGTGGTACTTTGTACATGTTTGATAAAACCTTTCATTCTTCTGTCTGTTCAGTCGCACCTTCTGCTCTTCCACCCACCGCGGTCTCTTCCTTGCAGAAGAGCTTGGTGTCATGTTGTTTCTCAACCCTGGGCACATGCTTGCACGTGAGCTTCCACTTACTGTCCATCCTTATCTAAATATTTTCCTACCTGTTTCACAGCTCATTTTGACACCATTTCCACCAGGAAGCCCTCCCTAACCTTACTCAAAGTCCGACTCTGAGTCCTCCCCCTCCATTCCTGGAGACTTGTTAGCTGTGCTCTCACCACACTGATTGCAGTCTGCTGTGCTCTGGGAACTTCCTCCTGAAGCTTTAGGGCTTACTGGATACCAGATCACACCTTATTTACTTCGTATCTGCAAAACCCAACATTGCCCAGCAATAAGTGCCTTTTAAAATGAGTGGAGAGAGAAGCCTGCTGCTTCTGGTGTCAGATAGACCTACGTGTTCATATCACCTCCACAAGTTCGTGACTGAATGCATTGTGTGTCTTATGTTCTTACAATCACAACTTCTCCATCTGCAAAATGAAGATAATACCTTTAGAGAAGTGTTATGAGGATTAGATAAGACAGTGTGTCTAAATATTTAAGCTCCGTGCATACTAATCACTGGATTGTTATTACAAAAAAGATTTATTGATCTATTTGAAAGAGTTACAGAGAGAGAGGGAGAGATTAGGAGGGAGGGAGGAAGTGGGAGAGGGAGAGAGAGAGAGAGGGAGAGGGAGAGGGAGAGGGAGAGGGAGAGAGAGAGAGAGAGAGAGAGAGAGAGAGAGAGAGAGAGAGAGAGATCTGCAGTGGTCAGGGGGCTGGGCCAGGCTGAATTCAGGAGCCAAGAACTCCATCCACATCGTCTGTCTCCCGCTTGAGTGGCAGGTGCCCAAGTACTTGGGTCCTCTTCCACTGCTTTCACAAATGCATTAGCAGTGTTACAGCTGATAAATGGAAGGGTCCAGTTCCTGGCCCAAGCACCAAGATGTTACAGTTGTTTTCAACCCCAGGAACTTGTTTCCATGATGAAGTATGAGACAGGTGAACAGATTAAGAAGGCAAGATTTAGCAGAAGACTTTTATTGACAAGAGCAGAAAGGTTGAACGAGCAGGAAAGCAGCTGGGAGGGGCTTCTTAATAAGGAAAAAGTCATTGAAAGGAAGTGATCTGGTGGTTTTATAGCCCCTGAAAAGTTTGCACAAAGTCCTCTAAGAAAAGTGTTTCTTGCTGTGGTGAGCTCATCCTGCCTTGTTTTGTCCCATGCCTCCCATCTGGTTGTGAGTTTTTACAGAACAGAGAGCAACTTCTATCTTGGGGCCTGTCGAAGGGTGGGGAGGGGGAGCTGCTCATCCTCAGCTCACCTGGCTTTCCCTGTGGCCTGGGTGCTGCAGCTTACTTTTCTCCCTACCAATCAAACGAACTTCTTTCTGCCTCTTTCATTAAGGCGCTTGCTTTCTAGTTCAGGCCAGTTTCCCAGCTAGGTTATGAAAATGTTTCACATTACCATGGGGCTACTTTGTTTCCTCTCCCATTTTGCCATTCCCATTCTGAATCCTTTCAGCAAGGGGCTGGATTGGAAGTGGAGCACCGGGGACTTGAACCAGCGCTTACATGGGATGTTGGCGGGCACTGCAGAAGGCAGCTTAACTTACTGTACCACAACACCAGCTCCTGTGATAGCATTTTTATGATAATTATGTTTAAAGCCAGGATCCAAACTCAAATCTTATTCGACAATCTCTGTTCTTCCCACTATGACCAGAAGTGCCTTTTTGAAAGTAAGGTAGACACACAGCACATCCACCACTGGGACCTCAAGATATGTGTTAGGGTACTACTGTGTGAAGTTGGACTACCTGCATACTTTTTTTTTTTAAGATTTGTTTATTTGAAAGGCAGATTTACAGAGAGGGAAAAACAGAGAGAGAGAGATCTTCCATCCGCTGGTTCACTCCCCAAATATCTGCAACGGCCAGGGCTGGGCCAGGCTGAAGGCAACAGCTTCTTTAGGTCTCCTGTGTGGGTGCAGGGGCCCAAGCACTTGGGCCATCTTCTACTTCTTTCCCAGGTGCATTAGCGGGGAGCTGGATCAGAAGTGAAGCAACCGGCATCCATATGGGATGACGGCACTGCAGAAGGCAGCTTAACCTGCTATACCACAGTGCGTACCCCACCTGCATACTTTTAATATTTGAACTACTAAATTAGAAATGTCCAAAATCTACACGATTTTTTATGATGATAAAAGTACAATATTTATCTCTAGAAAATGGTTATTTTCAGCTAAGTTCTGTTGTCTATACCTCTGAACATATAGTGGGGCCATAATTTAATAAATATAATAATCCAAAATGTTATGAAATGCATAGTATATAAATATATAATATATAACGCTTTATATTTTTTATTAATGTCAAATTCACATACATTCTACCTGTCAGTAGGCAAGAGCATTTATGTTGTAGTTCATGTGGGAATGTCTCTCTCCCTAAAATAAACCCACCTGCCTTGTACAGCCACATGCTTACTGCAACAGCTGAGGCTTAATACTTTCAACTTGAGGCTCCAATCCCTGTTAGTGCCCAGGTAACTCTGGGAAGAGAAGACTTTTATTTATTAGTAGCTAGTTGTGTTTAAGTGTAAGTGCCTCTTAGATTCATTGAAATAGATTGCATCTGAGTAGAGGCTGTAGCAAGAGACAATGAAGCACTTGTGTGCCCAGGAGAAAGAAAGTATAGGAACAAGGAAATGACAAAAAGGGCAGCTCCAGCTTTGTAGGTGAACTGCACAGTTCCAACTAGAATTTCTTGTCACTAGAGAGCTTGCAATATCCCTGAATGGCCCTGTGTATTCTGTGTCTTTTGGTTTTATATTTCAGGTAATAATAGTACCTAATTCCTGTTAGTATAAGTACTTATAAATATTATACAAAGACTGTATATAGTAACTATATATGGTTACAACAAAGTAATTATAAATATTGTATAAAGTATTATTTATGGGGTGGTGCTGTGGCGCAGTAGGCTAATTCTCCGTCTGTGGTACCAGCTTTCAATATTGGCGCTGGTTCTAGTCCCAGCTGCTCCTCTTCTGATCAGTTCTCTGCTATGGCCTGGGAAAGCAGTGGAAAATGGCCGAAGTGCTTGGGCCACTGCACCTGGGTGGGAGACCTGGAGGAAGATCCTGGCTCCTGGCTTCAGATTGGCTCAGCTCCGGCTGTTGCAGCCTTTTGGGAAGTGAACCAGCGGATGGAAGAACTTTCTCTCTTTCTCTCCCTCTTACTGTTCACAACTCTACCTCTCAAATAAATAAAATCTTTTAAAAAAGAATTATTCACAAAAATTAATATTTATGCTCTTTAAAATAGAGTGAGAAAGCAGACTTAGAAATGCTCAACTCTCTGCGCCAGTGCTTGGTACAGTGCAATGGGCTGCATTCTAGTTGAGAGGGCCTGAGTTTTAGTCTTGGCTCATTATTCTAGCTTCCTGCTAATGCACACCCTGGGTGGCAGCAAGCGATGGCTCAAGTAGTTGAGTTTTTGTCAAGCACGTGGCAGAACTGGATTGAGTTCAGGCTTTAGCCTGGCCCAGCCCTGACTTTTGTGGACATTTGGGGACTGAATCAGTAGCTGGAAGGTCTCTCTCTCTATATATATATATATATATGTCTCAAAAAATAAAAAGGAGGAGAAGTACTCAGTTCTCTAATGCTTGCATGCAGGTGCTAGTGTGAGTGTATTTATATGGTATATATATGATGGTACTTCGGAAAGTTTGTGGGAAAAGCAATTAAAGCATGTTTATTTTGATGAAGAAAAGTTTTAAAATATTATATATGACAGGTCTTCTAAAAGTTCATGGGAAATGCAAATCATGGAAAAACTGCATGGATTTAAAAATTTTTGCTCAGAACTCAGCAACATTCCTGGAAAGTAAAATCTAAGTTCCTTGAAGTTAGAAATGAACACTTTCTGCCTAGATATTCTTCGCAGTTGCCCACACCATGTCTTGAACACATTAGTCCTTGGAAAATATTCAGGCACTCCGTCTGTGAATGAATTCCCACCAGGTCAGCCCCAGTGATGGCTGGGTGTGAAAAAGGAGAAAGGAGAATATGGGAGAATCTCTTTTCTTGTTAAAAAATATTTATATTTATTTAATTTATTTGAGAAGGAGAGAGAGAGAGAGAATGCACTTCCATCCATTGGTTCACTCTCCAAGTGCCTGCAATGGCTGAGACTGGCCAACCTATTCGAGGAGTCAGGTCTCCCACTTGGGTGACAGGAACCCAACTATGTGAGGTATTACTTGCTGTCTCACAGAATGTGCATTAGCAGGAAGCCAGAGTCAAGAGCCAAGGGTGGGTATTGAACACAGGCACTCTGACAAGGAATGCGGACTCGAGCATGGGAAATTCTCTATATTTTTATGTAAAGTTTACATTTAGGAGTGGGGCATTGTGTGTACCAGTTAGTACTTATTGGGATACCTCCATCCTATATAGAGTGCCTCATTCCAGTCCCAGCTCCTCCACTTCTGGTCCAGCTTCTTGCTAATGCATCCCTGGGAGATAGCTGGAGTGACTGGTTCCATGTCACCCTTATGGGAGACCTAAATAGAGCTCTTGGCTCCAGCCTGGCTCTTCTCTCACTGTTGTGGATCTCTGGAGAATGAACCGGCAGATTGGAGATCTCTGTTTCCGTCTGATCAACTTTCAAATAACGTGAAAATAAATAAATAAATAAATAAAAATTTAAAAAATACAGTTTGTAGCAGTAGGGAAGCCAATACAATCAGGGTGAATCAAGTCAGATCAGTGTATAAAAATTACCACTCTCAATCTTTTCCTTATTTTGTGTTTTATTCCAATTCCTACTAACAAAAGTTGATGTATATTCCCCAGTGCTCAGGTGGAAGGTAAGTGCCATTTTTCATTCCAAAAAGTGGTATATGCTGACTTTGGTGTCTGCAGAGGGCATTCACTGACTCACCGTCCTTCTGCCCTGTCCTTCAGGACTGGTGCTCAGGATCCATCCTCTGGGTTCACACAGAGGCAAGGTGGTCATTTCTCACCAAGGGCAAAGGTTGTGAAATCATCTTCCAGTGGCATAAAGAAGTAGGATGGTCCAAGGACGTATGATGCTCAGATCCCATAGAAGATGGACAATGAAAATGCCATGTGCATTTGTATAAGAGACAAAGTTGCTTAACTGGTCTTTATTTGAAGTTAGGGAGGGATTTGTAAGAGCCTTTCACTTTGAGGCTAATGACACGTTAGAGGTGTGTTAATGAATCCATGTAAAGGGAGACAAAGAAAGAATCAGGCCTAATCAAAATGCCAGCTATTTTAAGATTTTTTCCTTGACCATGTAATCACCTTCATACATATTATGCACCATTAATATTCACAACAATTATATATTTTTCATTTTCCCTATGCTCTAAAACATTAATCATCAGTATTAACAAAGAAGATATTTTTACCTTAGTGGCTTATATAAAATTTGGCAATACTAAACTTGCAAATATTGTGAAATGTGTTTTTAAAAAGACCAAAACCTAAAAATAATGCATAACACACATGAAATTCTAATTGTTGATAGTGACTTTTGGTGTCATAATCAGTGTCAGCAAGATGCATCTCAAAATTTAGCTGACCTGAATCTTCATCTGAAGAGCTTCATCTGAAAGCTCATAAAATGTGGTATGGGATGAGAATCTCTAATCTCCAAATCCAAAGTCTAAAATGCTGCAAAGTCCAAAGCATCTTGAGCAACCATATGACAAAACAAGCAGAAAATCCCATGCTATGAAACTTTGTTCAAACTATGGTACAGAATTATAGGTACAAATTATGCAAAAATATTGTATAAAATTAGCTTCAGTCTGCGTAGACAAGGTGTATATGAAATGTAAATGAATTTCATCTTTAGACTTGGGTCCTTTCTCCAACATATCTTATTATGTATATGTAAATATTCCAAAGTCTGAAAAAAATCTGTAACTTTTTTGATCTCAAGAAGTTTGGATAAGGGATAGTCAACTCATAGTTGAGAGTCAAAGAGTCAAAAGAGACCAGCTCTGTAGCAGAGTGGGTAAAGCCACAGCCTGCAGAGCCAGTATCCCATATGGGTACCAGTTCGAGTCCCTGCTGCTCCACTTCTGATCCAGCTTTCTGTTATGGCCTGGGAGACTAGTAGAAGGCCCAAGTCCTTGGTCCCCTACCCCTGCATGTGGGACCTGGAAGAAACTCCTGACTCCTGGCTTTGGATCGGCTGAGCTCCGGCTTTTGTGGCCATTTGCAGAGTGAATCATGAGATAGAAGACCTCTCTCTATCTCTGCCTCTGCCTCTGCCTCTGTAACTCTGCTTTTCAAATAAATAAATCAATCTTTAAAAAATAAAAAGGGAAGTTTATACAATGGTAGGATGTCAGTGTTTCTGGATCTGAAGAAAAAGCAACCACTTGACTACAAATATTATTAGCCCAATTACTTCCAACCTTTGCTCTTTTTTGCTTTTAATTTTTTGACAGGTAGAGTGGACAGTGAGAGAGAGACAGAGAGAGAAAGGTCTTCCTTTTGCCATTGGTTCATCCTGCAATGGCCGCTGTGGCCGGTGTGCTGCGGCAAGTGCATTGCACTGATCCAAAGCCAGGATCCAGGTGCTTTTCCTGGTCTCCCATGGGGTGCGGGGCCCAAGCACTTGGGCCATCCTCCACTGCACTCCCGGGCCACAGCAGAGAGCTGGCCTGGAAGAGGGCCAACCAGGACAGAATCCGGCGCCCCAACCAGGACTAGAACCCGGGATGCCGGCGCCGCTAGGTGGATTAGCCTATTGAGCCATGGTGCCGGCCCCATCCTTTGCTCTTTATGTGCCTTTCCCACTCAGGGTCAAGTGTGATGTATTCAGAAATGACTTTTGCCATGATTTGGAACAGAATTTGGGATAGCAAGGAGACATGTATGTAGCAGAGCCCATGTATTCTGCTGTTTCTTTCACATAAATTGGTTAAGGACAGGAGGAAGTAATGCTGGGGTTGCTGAAGCAGTGATCCAATAAATACTACATCAGCAATCAATGGGCAATCCAAGTGTGTTTTCCTATAAATGGTGTGCATCATCTTTTCTTTTACCATCACATTCAGAAACTATGAAAACCTGAGGGATAATTGGACCCCAGATCTACAAAGAAGTTCTAGCACCATCATTGTGCAAGAGGGAGCCCAAGGACACTGGATGGATGGAATGAGACCAGACATACAGGCTGAGCCTCTATTTTTTATTTATTTATTTTTTAAAAATATTTATTTATTTATTTGAAAAGCAAAGTTACAGAGAAAGAGAGAGAGAGAGAGAGAGAGAGAGAGAGAGAGAGAATGAATGAATGAGATCTTCCAAATGGCTGCAACATTCAGAGCTGGGCCAATTCAAACCCAGGAGCTAGGAGCTTCCTCTGGGTCTCCCACATTGGGGCAGGGGCCCAAGTACTTGGGCCATCCTTTGCTGCTTTCCCAGTCCTTGCCAGTCTCCTCACACTATGCACACAGCAGCAAATGCAAACATAAAACAAACAAAAGCCTTTGCCATTAAGAAGCAAATATCTTGTCTATGTTTTACACTCTGGGTCACAAGTGATGTGTTAAGACATACCTTTATGCATTGCTTTGAATGTAATTAATATAAAGAGAGAAACATATTTGTAGCCAAGTCTGTGGATTTGGATATTTGTATCAGTGAGATGGCAACTGCTCTAACAAAAAATAAAGAAGAAAAATGATACAGGGAGTCTGGCTGGGTGGCGACAGGATTTAAGTCTTCCTAAGAAGCTGCTATTAGTGTGCTGTGTGACATGTAGGGAACAGGTAGGCAGAGGGATCTAGGACAGATCTTGCACATCATGTTCAGTGGCAGCAAGGTCTGTGTGCCTGAATCAGAGTGAGTAAAGGTGTAAGAACAGGAGATGAGGATGGATCGAATCCAGTACCACCTGGAAGACCAGAACAAAGGTTGAGGGAGACTTGAAATCATTAAGGGATATTGACCAGAGTCATGATCAGGTTTAGATTTCAAAAGGATCATTGGGGCTAAGTGTGGAGAATAGGCTTCAAGAAGGCAAGGCTTAAAGGTTAAAGATTTTGCAAGAGTTTTAAGCCAGAGAGAATGGAACCATAGACTAGGATGAAAATGGCAAAGATGGTGGAAAGTGAGCTGATCTGGGATATATTTGGGATATATTTTGAAGGTAGAGTCAACAGCTTTCTTAGTGAAATGGATGTGAAATGTGAAAGACAAGAATCAAGATGATGCAGTAATTGGCTATGCAAGTGGAAGAATGCCATGCAATGTGTTGCAGAAGACTCCAGAAAGAAGAGGCTTTTGTAAAGGAAGTTTAGGAAATCAATATTAGGATATAACAAGATTGAGGTTTTATAGGCTTTCTTCTTTTTCTATGGCATCCACCTGCAAATGCCCACGACAGCTGAGGCTTGGCCAGGTTGGAGCTAGGAGACTAGAAGTCGGTCTGCTCTCTCACATGAGTGGCAGGGACCTGACTACCTGATCCATTACTGCTGCCTCCCAGGTGCTCATTAGCAGGAAGTGGAATCAGAAGCAGAGGCAGGATCTGACACTTGGCACTCTGACGTGGAATGAGGACATCCCAAGCTGTGGCTTAAACTGCTGCACTGCTGTGTCTGCCCCTTAATAATTCTTAAAGGCATCTGTTTTTTTCAACTTTGGAAAATGCTTCGTTTTGTAGTGTCAGTCAATCATTCTGAAATTGTTGTTTTTTTTTTCTCTTCATATTATCCTTTATTGATCAAAAATTCCAAACAAAGGTAGCCTCTTCCTAAAACTGGCCCCCTCTGCTGCCCTTTACCCCTGTCATGGCTACCACAGCGCAGAGCAGAAACTATCCCAGGGCCCTGAAGCCCTATGAGTTCATTAAGTAGCAGCTTAACGATGTTTGCTGAACAAGTAGGTGGTGCTCCCAGGGCTGCCTGCCACAAGCCAGCATCTCCCAAGATTGTCTTCAAAATCCAGAAAACGGGCACTCGCTCAGGTCTGGTGAAGGGCAAGGACTCTCCTCCTCTGAGACAAGAGTGGCCTCTGGGTCTGTATGCCAGCAGCTGCCCCACTGCCTGGGGCAGTGAAATTGAGAATTAAAATACATGATTTTGACTCGTGCCTTAAGGAAAAATTGGATGCTATGTGGTCTCCTCATTATGCCTTGTATTCTCTGTTTGCTTTAATTTTTGTCTATTCTGCTGTTGTTATGTTTTCATCTGAAGCCTGTTTGGGGTATCCTGAGTTGTCAGAATTGTGGTAAAGATACTGTCAGTGCTGGCGCCGTGGCTTACTAGGCTAATCCTCTGCCTGTGGCGCCGGCACCCCAGGTTCTAGTCCTGGTTGGGGCGCCGGTTCTATCCCGGCTGCTCCTCTTCCAGTCCAGCTCTCTGCTGTGGCCCGGGAGTACAGTGGAGGATGGCCCAAGTGCTTGGGAGACCAGGAAGAGGCATCTGGCTCCTGGCTTCGGATCTGCACAGCACCGGCCACAATGGGCTGGCTGTAGCGGCCACTTGGAGGATGAACCAACGGAAAAAGGAAGACCTTTCTCTCTCTCTCTCTCTCTCTCTCTCTCTCTCTCTCTAACTCTGCCTGTCAAAAAAAAAAAAAAGATTCCGTCAGATCATCAGTATGCTTTATGACACTTTTCCCTACTGTTCGTCCTTTCTTGTTTCATTCAAACAAAAACTTCCAAGACTTTCTGCCTTTATTTTACAAACAAGATCAGGGCAATTAACTCTGAAGTATGTATATTGAACATACAGGATCTACCAGTTTGTCTGCAATCAACTCATTAAATGTGGTTCTGTGAATAAGTCCTAGTATATACCTATGGAAAATCTGACCATTTTTTTAGACCACTTCTTGATGAGAATTGCAGAAATTTTTTTTTCAAATCATATCCCTTTAAAAATGTTGTCCAGTCCAGTTTTTATTCTTTCTAGATACAGGTTACATAGTTAATTATGGAAGAGGAAGCAGTGAGTTTTTTTTAAACATATTCTCTTTGAAATATTGGCATGATTGAAAATTCTATAGCACTAGCCATTTGCTAATGTCTTTATGTGTGGTTTGAAATATAAAATTCATCTATGTTACCTCCCATTGCCTCTGTGCTAGGGAGGACTCTGTGGCTCTCTGTGCCTTCCTGCCAGAACGAGTTTCTAACTGTCGACTCTTGGCTGACTGCTGAGGAACGGAGATGGGAATGGCAAGTAAAATGGCAATAATGTCCATCATGGTCTCCTCCCTTTGCGAAGATTGAATTTGGACAGTAAATGCCAAGCCAATATGAAGGTTATCAATTCAGGGTTACAGGAGGGCACTGACTCGTTACCTTCTTAAGGCCTTCTGTGTTTTATGTTCCATTTTCAACATAATCCCAGGTGGACAAGGATCCAGCATCAGGCTGGCATCTTGCAAAAACAATCAGAATAGAATGGGCACCTGGATTAAAGCAGTCCTTTCTCGTTTGTGGTCAGAAACACACACATGTTTCACCCAACTGCTTTGTCTTGATTTCAGGGAAAGTGGCGTTAAGCTGTCTCTTGAATAAAACGAAAACTGAAAGTTGTAGAGACACAGTGGAAACATTTCCTATCCAGAATGTACCTCTAGAACCTTGAATAAAGATAGTTAGGTGGCCAAAAATTCTCAAGTGAAAAGGAGTAATGATATGCAAGGAGTTCTTACTTTACCCCTAATTAATCTTGGTTCCTATAAGAGTAATAAGAATGAGTTAACATCTCTTGATCCTAATTTAACTTTTAGTAATCTGCCATTGTATAATGGAGTATATGTCTTGAGTTAATAAATTACTTTCCTTGTTTTAAAAGATTTATTTACTTAATTAAAAGAGTTACATGGTTGAGGGAGAGACAGAGTGGGTGACAAGAGAAAGAGAGAGAGAGAAATCTTCCATCCACTGGTTCACTCCTCAAATGGCCACAACATCTAGGGCTGGGCAGGCTAAAGACAGAAGCCTGGAGCCTCATCCCTGTCTCCTATGTGGGTGGCAGGAGCCCAAGTGCGTGGGCCATCTTTTGCTGCTTTCTCAAGTGTATTAGCAGGGAGTTGGATCAGCATTGGAGCAGCCATGATTCAAACCAGTGTCCATACAAGATACTGTTGTCCCAAATGATGGCTTAACCTGCTGTACCAGAATGTTGGCCCCTCAATTCATTTAGTTATGCTCTAACAAACAGGCAGTAGTTATCCTTGTTTTCTAAATCTATGTTTATTTTTTCTTTTTCAACCAGTATTTTCACTCTGGAATTATTAATAATGAACTAGTCAAGATGTGAGAAACTGTAGAGGAATATGTACAATTATAAAATGTTAATTAAAAAGAAAAATATTCAAAAAAAAAACTGTAGTATACAGAATAGTGCTTCCTCTTCCCCTCAAAAATGTCTATATCCTTGTCCCTGGCACCTGAAAATATGTGAGTTTACACAGCAAAGGGGAGTTAATATGAGACACGTGAAATTCAGATTTGGTGTCAGAGGGATCCATTTGAAGACAGGGAAATGGGGCCATGCGCCAAAGAGTGGAGGTGGCCACTCACAGCTAGCCAGGATGCAGAAACAGATTCTGTTCTAGAGCTTGCAGGAAGAAGAAAGTAGACTACTTGAGGGAGTGGGCATTTAGCCTAGTGGCTAAAATGCCTGTGTCTCACATTGAAATTCCTGGGTTTGATCCCCAGCTTCAGCTTCTGACTCTAACTTCCTGCTAATTCAGACCCTTGGAGGTAGTGGTGATGCCACAAGTAATTGGGTACCTGCCACCCATGTGGGAGACCTAGATTGAGTTTCTACCCCCTGAATTTATGAACTAAAATTCCCTCTGACTTTCTGGATATTGGCAAATACTTGGTAACTGGTGAAGGGTGAAACACACAGCTCATAGTTTGTCAGACCACAGAAGGTCAAAGTGTCTCAATTTGTTCTTCCATCTTTAGCAGTGAACTTCCTGCTTCCTGTCAGTAGTGTCAGTAATTTTTGGTGAGTTCTATGGTATATTTGGTATCATGCTCTTGTATATCTTCCAGAAATTAATATTTCTGAGAATAGTTAGTATATTTACTATATAGATTGAACTGTTTCCTTCAGTTGGGACAGAGAGGGAAATCAAAATACTTATTCATATATACACTGTAAAATGAAAACTATCACAGGAAATAGTGAACATGGGGTGGACAGTTAGCACAGTGGTTAAGATACCACCTGGAATGCCCACATCCATATCTGATTGCCTGGGTTTGAGTCCCAGTTTGGCTCCTTATGCCAGCTTCCTGCTAATGTGTACCCTAGGAGGCTGCAGGTGATAGCTCAAGTAGGAAATAGTGAAGATGACTTTTTATAGTTATGGTAAAGAATAAAAATGCATTTGTGCATAATCAAAGAATATTTTAGGTGAGATGTTGGCACTTTATTTAATAGTGAGGTCTTTAAAAGCAAATATATTCTTAGCACCACCAGTTATAGCACCTAATAGAAGGCAAAATTGGGAGAAGAGAGAATGGGAATTAGAATAGGCAAGCCTGGGTTTGGACCCATAGCTCTTATTTAGCCATAAACATTTGGAAAGTTTCTCAGCAGCTCAGGGTCCCTGAGGGTTCAAATACAATATGGAAAACATAGGTATTACTCCACAGAATCACTATGTCGTACCTAGTCACTCCCTGGGTCTCCTTACTCTCTATTTTGAACTGAGCTGTACCTTTGGGTAAGCATATATCCATTATTGGAATGGTGCACTTTTAGCTGGTTGGGGATATAAGACTCCTTTCTACTACCTACTGTAACTAGAAGAAATAAGTTAAGTCACGTAATATTTAATAAACATTCCATAGGGCCGGTGCCGCGGCTCACTAGGCTAATCCTCCGCCTTGCGGTGCCGGCACACCGGGTTCTAGCCCTGGTCTGGGCACCGGATTCTCTCCCATTTGCCCCACTTCCAGGCCAGCTCTCTGCTGTGGCCCGAGAGTGCAGTGGAGGATGGCCCAAGTCCTCGGGCCCTGCACCCACATGGGAGACCAGGAGAAGCACCTGGCTCCTGGCTTCGGATCAGCACGGTGCACCGGCTGCAACACACCAGCCGCGGTGGCCATTGGAGGGTGAACCCATGGCAAAAGGAAGACTTTCCACTCTGTCTCTCTCTCTCACTGTCCACTCTGCCTGTCAAAAAATAAAAAAATAAATAAACATTCCATAGAATGAAATTCTCTTAAAACCTCTAAGATATGTGACTTTTCCCCCTCTTCTGTCCAGATATGAGTCAAGACTCACTTCACATACTTGCAAGAAGATACATCCTCTTTTTAAGTTACCTAATGAAATACATCCTATATCAGCAGGTAGCCTGTGAGAAGGCACAGATCTATATCGTCAGAACAAAAGAAAAAAATACCCTAGTATTTATCTCTGTAATGGACTAATCAAATTGAATCACTTTTCAAAGAGCTCTGAAGGATGTGTTCTGTACAAACAACTTCTTGGACCAGGAGATGAGCACCGGCAACACAGAATGAAGAGCTCACTTGGTTATGAAAGAGCTCACAATGGAGTTGGCACTACCAGCTTTGTATTTTGTGCATAGTCTCAGTCACTGCCTCTGAAGAGACACATGTGATGGTAGAGTCTTACATTCCACTGTATGCTGGGGAATTCCTGCCCACAGAGCTGAGCACCGGTGTGTGTGTGTGTGTGTGTGTGTGTGTGTGTATGTGTAGAAAAGCTTCCCAATTAACTCAGATTGTCAGCTTTTGGTGACACACCATGAATACAGTAAAAAATCCATTGTGTAAGGTAGACCCCAGGTCCTTTTAGACCTGTGTAAATGTCCAGATTCTCCAATGTATCCAGACTTCTCATTTTGGTCTAGCCTTATTTCTGTTGGCAATCATGTTTTCCTGTTCCTAACCTCATGGTGCACTTTTCAGATTTGTTGAAAATGTCTCCCATGTGACAGTCATTTCTTTTTTACAAATAAATAATGCCTTGATGATTTCGAGTGGTTCATGAGCCAAGGTCAATGGTGATGGGTTGAACTGTGGAAATGTATCTTTTTTTTTTTTTTGACAGACAGAGTTAGACAGTGAGAGAGAGAGAGAGAGAGAGAGAGAGAAAGGTCTTCCTTTCTGTTGGTTCACCCCCCAAATGGCTGCTATGGCTGGCACGCTGTAGCCGGCATGCTGCGCTGATCGAAAGCCAAGAGCCTGGTGCTTCCTCCTGGTCTCCTGTGTGGGTGCAGGGCCCAGGCACTTGGGCCATCCTCCACTGCACTACTGGGCCACAGCAGAGAGCTGGACTGGAAGAGGAACTGGGACAGAATCTGGCGCCCTGACCAGGACTAGAACCCGATGTACCAGCACCGCAGGTGGAGGATTAGCCTATTGAGCCACGGTGCCATCCCCAATATGTTTTTCATTTATTGTACTGGTTGTGTATCTCTCCCAAACTGGCTTTTATTTTTAAGATTTTATCTATTTATTTTAGAGGTAGATTTATAAACAGTGAGAGGGAGAGACAGAGAGAAAGGTCTTTCATCTGCTGGTTCGCTCCCCAAATGGCTGCAGTGGCCAGAGCTGTGCCGATCTGAAGCCAGGAGCCAGGAGCTTCTTCCTGGTCTCCCACACGGGTTCAGGGACCCAAGTGCGTGGACCATCTTCTATTGCTTTCCCAGGCCATAGCAGAGAGGTGGATCTGAAGAGGAGCAGCCAGGACTAGAACCAGCGTCCATATGGATTGCAGGTGCCACAGGTGGAGGATTAAACCACTGCACTGGCCTCCAAAACTGGCTTTTAAGACATGTGATGTCAGGCCGGCAGCGTGGCTTAATAGGCTAATCCTCCGCCTGCGGTGCCGGCACACCGGGTTCTAGTCCCGGTTGGGGCGTCGGATTCTGTCCCTGTTGCCCCACTTCCAGGCCAGCTCTCTGCTGTGGCCAGGGAGTGCAGTGGAGGATGGCCCAAGTGCTTAGGCCCTGCACCCACATGGGAGACCAGGAGAAGCACCTGGCTCCTGGCTTCGGATCAGTGCGGTGCACCGGCCACAGTGCGCAGATGGCAGCGGCCATTGGAGGGTGAACCAATGGCAAAAGGAAGACCTTTCTCTCTGTCTCTCTCTCTCACTGTCCACTCTGCCTGTCAAAAAAAAAAAAAAAAGACATGTGATGTCCATAGCTTCCCTGTTCAACTCAAGTCCTTTCCCATCAAATCCCAGTAGCCAGAACTGTGTAAGCAGCCAAGGACCAATGTCCCACCAGGCACTTGCTTGTCTCAGAGACACCTTGGAATTCATATGTTCAAAGATGGAAACAAATCCCTTTGGTAGTGGTAATTTCTTTTTTTTTTTAAATTTATTTGAGAGGTAGAGTTAAAGACAGTGAAAGGGAAAGACAGAGAGAAAGGTCTTCCATCTGCTGGTTCACTCTCCAAATGGATGCAACAGCTGGAGCTGAGTCAATCTGAAGCCAGGAGCCAGGAGCTTCTTCCAATCTCCCACATGGGTGCAAGGGCCCAAGGACTTGAGCCATCTTCTACTGCTTTCTCAGGCCATAGCAGAGAGCTGGATTGGAAGAGGAGCAGCCAAGACTAGAAATGGTGACCATGTGGGATGCCAGCACCACAGGTGGAGGATTAACCTACTGCACCACAGAGCCAACCTCGTGGTAATTTCTTAGGAAGAGAAATCCCTGTCAGCAGTTTGTGCATTGCCCTCTGGTTTTGCCAAGCTTGCATATAATTGGAACCATTGACGATATTTTCCAAAAATTGCTATAAACCAGAGAATGTTAGTTCTTAAGTGTTTTGCTAATATGGATGGGTTTAATCCTCTCATTTTCTTGGTTAAATAATGGCTTAGCTAAACAACCACAGGGGCAGTTGTTTCAAGGATCCTGGGGTAACAAACTCTGTCTCAATCTCCTCATCTGTAAAATGTGAATGGTGATAGCACTTAATTCAATGAAGGTTACAAAGGATAGTGTGAATGAAGCATTTGGTACAGTGTCTGTCATGTTGTAGTTTTCCCTGAAACGATTTGTACTTTTCTATAATTACTAAAACAGATCTCCTGACCCCAACCAACAGAGTGCTTCTTCTGTCATTCTATCATGTGTTCTTCTGATGAAATTTCATATTTGGATTTATGTATTGTGGGAAAATAAAGAGCCCTGAGCTGACCATCAGAGCCAGACCACATGGATTCTAACCTTAGCTCACCAATAACAAGTCATGTGACCACATAAAATGAACTCAACTTCTTTTGACTTCTATTTCTGTCTACAACATAAAGACCAGGGGATAGAAACACATTATGGAACTTCAAGGGTTACAGCTCTACATATTAACCTGTTTTCCAAATTATAACAGGCTACTTTATACAGGAAAGAGGTTCATTTTGACTCATCGTTCTAGAGCTATGAGGTTGAGAACCCACATCTAATGACGAAGCGCTTGCCATGGGGTCTTGAGGCAGTACAGAGCATTACATTATGAGAGACAGGGAGCAGGCATGTCTGTGTTTGTCTCTCTAGCTGTCCTTATGAAGCCACCAAGATGCAATCACAGGGGCTCCACTCTAATGACCGTGGTTAATGTGATGACTTCTCAGAAGCCTCACCTCTAAACACCATAGTTGGATTAATTTTCTACCCTCTGATTAGCATTAACATGTGGCTTTGGAGATTAAATGTCTTTGGGGGAACCCATAACTGCATTCAAACCACAATAGTTTACATATATGACAAGGGCCACTCCTGTATGTCCTGTCTTGCCTTGAGCTATCCATGGCAATGGATATGACCATGGCCCCAACTGTATCAGTTTACTCCCAAAGAATGATTCAATGCCATTCCTCTCAGTAGTACAGAATTCAATTTTTTTTTCTTTTTATTAGTAGAGCAGCATGTGGCAAAGTAGATTTGTCTGAGCACTAGGGGAATATGAGTGATAGTGACAACTTGTTCTTTGTTTTCCCAGAAAAATTAGACAAGAGGAACTGGGCTTAAATATAACAGGGTGAGCTGGAAATCATTGGCTCAGAGGTTGCTATAGAGTACCACAGGGTCAAAGTTGGTTAGTAGAATCCCAACCATAATGACGATAAGTAGAATTGCCAAATAATACTTAAAATATCTACCTTAGAAACTTTAACATAGAGCAGGTTCCTTTTATTTTCCTGAGGTTGTTTAAGTCCAACTTTATCTATTGGCAGGAATATGATGATATTCCACCTATTAATTCATTCGTTTGTCCTGCATTGAGTGAGTGCCTGCTGTGTACCAGTGCTGACATGTAAGACTTCTCAAAATCCCTTTAGGTCCTGCAGTTTTCCACTTTAGTGAGAGCAATATTGTTTTGCCCCTAAAGCAGATAATTTCTCACATCTTCAGACTGATGTCCTGTCATGACTTTCCACCAATGAATGGCTTCTGTGCTGTGTGGCTTATCATTAGAAAATAATCTGTAGCCTTAAAGTGATTGATGATTTTTGTAAAATCTAAAGTTTATTAATCATCTTTCGGTAACTATTGAGGGAGTAAGTTTCAGCTTTGCATTCAGATCTTCAGATGTCAAAGGCATAACTAGCTTCAGGTCAGGTAATCTTGCTTTACCTTTTCAGTGAGAAAATATGTGAATTTTTTTTTTTTGCCTACGTAATAACACAGATTGTCTTTGGCTTCTTGGATGCATAGCAGTAAGAACAGAATGGAGTGTTATAAACAAAGAAATGCCGGCGCAGTGGCTCACTTGGTTAATCCTCTGCCTGTGGGGCCAGCATCTCATATGGGCGCCGGGTTCTAGTCCCGGTTGCTCCTTTTCCAGTCCAGCTCTCTGCTGTGGTCCGGGAAGGCAGTGGAGGATGGCCCAAGTGCTTAGGCCCTGCACCCACATGGGAGACCAGGAGAAGCATCTGGCTCCTGGCTTCGGATTGGCCCAGCGTGCTGACCATAGCGGCCATTTGGAGGGTGAACCAATGGAAAGAAGACCTTTCTCTCTGTCTCTCTCTCTCACTATCTGTCAAATAAAATTAAAAATTTTAAAAATTTTTTGAAAAAAGATGTGTGGCTGCTGTACTGTAATATTGTAGGAAGTTTCTCAGATTTACCTTTTATCTCATGTGCTTTTTACTTTAATATCACATTTTAATAAAATTGCACAAATATGATTATATTTTCTCTTCAGTGATAACTGAAAAACTGTTAGAAACCTTTCCAAAACATTTTCTTCCTCTTATAGCAAAAGCTAAGATAACCAATTCTCTTAAAAGACCTGGATTATGGTCATTCTTTTTGTGCAGTGATGTTTAAACACATATTAAATGCACAATGACTTATGTCTTGATGTCAGCAAATGGATTATAAACTTTTCAATTTCAATTAAATTCTAGTTCATGTGAACTCAATCATCTTAAATTGGATAGTTGAAAAGATTTCATGAGCCAGAAGGTACTTTATAAAGACCATCAGTGACACTGTGTATATCAGCCTTGTTGACAGTTTATTGGTCAGAGGTCATGTGAACAGGCAGAACTAATAGTACACAAACACATGGCTGTGAATGCACATGGACGGGGTGAATGTGTAGTTAGCATATCCGAGGCTTGGGGAGGAAAATGAACATGCATGTTTGACAGAGCTGATAAAGGCTGCCTGCCTCCTTTATTTAGGAGACAATTCCTTCCTTATGCATCTCTGGTATTGTGATAGCTCTGGGGAGTCAATGTGACCAAAGAACTTGAGAGTTTTTTTTAGCATTATTGTATGCTTGTGCCAAAATATCATGAATTTTGGTAGAATTATTTCTCTCTTTCTAGGCCTTTTTTATCTACAAAAAGGATTCATTTTGCTCTCAAACTATGAGAAGATTCCTGATATAGATCATAACAAACTCACTTAAGAATAGTACTGATGAATGATGCTGACATTTAATTGTTTCAATGCAAATTGATTGATGAATCCATTGAATAAAACCTTAAAATCAGTTGGAATTAAAATCATATTGGCAGGTCTCTGTGATTAGGTCCACATTCCTAACATGTCTCAAGAGAGTAAATTTGTAATTCCAAATTATAAAGTTATACTACAAGTTATTGTAGTGATAGGTCTGATTGTGAAATAGATGTCAGAATTCTCCAGGATTGATTGGTTAAGTTTGACATTCTTGTTTTTTTTTAACTTTAAATTATTTTTATTTATATAAACTAAATCAATTTCATATTTAAAGTTTCAAGGATATAATGGTACTTCTGACCCTCCTCCTCCTCTCCCTCCCTCTCTCATTTCCAGTCTCCCTCCTTTCTTTTCTAATGTTTCTTTTAATTTTACAATGACATACTTTCACTTTTCATTGCTCCCTTCTCTTCATTTCCATAACATCATTATATTGAATTGAAGCTAGTTTTTGTGGATTTTATTTTTATATATTTATTTTTAATTACTATTTACTAAAGTTATTTGAAAAGGAGAGAGAGAGAGAGCAAGAGAGCACGTGAGGGCACATATGAGAGCACTTTCACCTCCTGATCACTCCCAAGTAGCCCCAACTGTCAGGATCTCCCCCTCCGGGAACTGGCCAGGTTGCCACGAAGGAAGAGTCGAGGAGACTGAGGAAGGTCAATGTAAACACACTTTATTGGTACTCTAGGCGACTAGGAGGAAAGATCCCTCAAGCCTACTCCCATGGGCACTAGGCACTAGGGACCAGGGAGAGAGGGTGAGCAACCTCTGGTTTACAGCGACTGAGGGTTCCTGATATACTGGTTCTAGAGGGTAGCCCCGCCCACATTCCGACCTCCCAGGGTCCCGTAGTCATGGCAACGACAGTTTGTGGTTTGTGGTTAGGCTGTCTAGTTAGGCCATCCCTTTTCAAATCTTACCAGCTGGCATGGTTACCTTTCTACTTTTCTTTCAAGCTGCGCTACTGCACAGTTACTTTCTTTCAAATGGCACTACAGTTACTTTCTCCATGAATGGTTCCCTAACACCAACAGTCAGGGCTAAATTAGGCTAAAGCTAGGAACCTGACACTGAAACTGAATCTAGGTCTCCCATGTTGGGTAGATGGCAAAGACCCCACTACTTAAGCCAATATGTGCTGCCTTGCTGGATGTTCACAGCAACAAGCTGGTATCTGGAGCAGAGCTGTGCATGAAACCAGTCACTGCAGTACGCGACGTGGGGGACACATGTTGTGCAGCAGGTAAAGCCACTTCCTGGAACACTGGTGTGCAATGTGGGCACCAGTTTAAGTCTGGGCTGCCCCACTTCTGATCCAGTCCCCCTGCTAATGTGCCTGAGAAGCCAGCAGAAATGGTTCAAGTACTTGGACCCTTGCATCCACATGGGAAACCTCAATGAAGCTACTGTCTCCTGGCTTCAGCCTGGCCAGCCCTGGCCCTTGGGGCCATTTGTGGAGTGAATCAGCAGATGGAAGATCTCTCTCTCTTTCTCTCTCTCTCTCTCTCTGTCTCTCTCTGACTACCTTTCAGGTAAACAAATAAATCTTCAAAGTAAATATGGAATGTGGGGGCTTAACCCATGGTGCCAAATGCCTGTCCATTTTTTTGTTTTGTTTGCTTTGTTTTATGAATTGTAAACATCTAAAGCTGTATTGTCCTCAAGGCTGATAGTATATCTGGTTTGATACTGTGGGGTCTGCCCAGGACATCATACCACACGCAAGAGATGCAATAACATAGGCACCAGTTATTCTGCTGTGCAATTTTCTTCTGTTCAAAGATGCACTCTACTTGTGTGAGTTTTTCAGGCTGCCATTTAATGTGGATGAAAATTCTTTGGATATGTCATAGATAGGTTTCTTTCTTTCTTTCTTTCTTTCTTTCTTTCTTTCTTTCTTTCTTTCTTTTTTGACAGGTAGAGTTACAGACTGAGAGAGAGAGAGAGAGAGAGAGAGAGAGAGGTCTTCCTTCTGTTGGTTCACCCCCCAAATGGCTGCTATGGCCGGCGTGCTGCGCCAATCCGAAGCCAGGAGCCAGGTGCTTCCTCCTGGTCTCCCATGCGGGTGCAGGGCCCAAGGACCTGGGCCATCCTCCACTGCCTTCCCGGGCCACAGCAGAGAGCTGGACTGGAAGAAGAGCAACCGGACACAATCCGGCACCCCAACCAGGTCTAGAACCCAGTGTGCCGGCACTGCAGGCAGAGGATTAACCAAGTGAGCCACGGCGCTGGCCTATAGATAGGTTTCTAACTTTTTATTGGAAATATAATTTCAGGTATACAAAAAAAATTGCAGAAATGGGTTATCTTCCACCTAGAATCCCCTTTGGTCAAAATCTTATAAGCCTAAATATCAAATTTTTAAAAATTGATAATAGTTAAATATCAATGTAGAATTCAGTATGTAGTTAGTTAATATAATTCATCAGCAATTGATGTAAACGTTGTCAAATAAACTACAAATTTCATAAAGATTTTTCAAATTTTTTCTAATGTGCTTTTTCTGTTTCAGGATTGAATCAAGAATACCATAAATTGTCTTTTTTTTGTTGTTGTTGTTCTCATTTTTCTTTAGTCTCCTCCAGTCTCTCTAAGATCCTCCATTTTTACTTGTATTTTATGATTGATTTTTTTCTGCAATTATAAGGAATTTATTTGAGAGGTAGAGAGACTATAGAGAGGGAGCTCTCATCTGCTGTTTCCCTCCCCAAGTGCCCACAACTGTGGGGGTTGGGCTGGAACTGGGTACTTAATCCAGGTATCCTACTTGTGTGGCAAGAACCCAAGTTCTTCAGCCATCACTGCTGCCTCCCAGGGTGCGCATTAGCAGGAAGCTGAGATTCAAATCCAGTTGTTCTGGTGTGGGATGTAGGCAACTTAGAAAGTGTCTTAACTACTAGGCCAATGCCTGTCCTTTGATGTTGATACCTTTGAAGGCTACTAGCTGAGTATTTTGTATACTGTGGCTCAGTGTGGCTTTCTCTGATGTTTTCTCATGATTAGGCTGAGATTATGGATTTGGGGAACAACATCACACAGATGGTTGTGCCCTTCTCACCACGTGATACTGGGCGCACATACTCTCAGCATATGGCTTCTTATAAGTGATGTTAACCTGGAACTGTTAATCAAGGTGTCTTCTGGGTTTCCTATTCCTCCAGGAAGATGACTGGTTTCCCCTTTGCATACTATATTCTTTGTAAGCACATCACCAAAGTCTGCCTCATACTTAAGGAAAAGGACATTAAACTCTACTGGAAGGAGGAATATCAAAGACAAATTTAAAACCACACCTGTCATTAATGATATTTGGGAGAACATATATTGAGACTATGCAAATATCTCATTTTTCTTCAAAATGTTACCCTCCAATTTTTACAGGCATCAGTGGGTTTTTGCCTAAAGTGATTATGACAATGGTGATATAATTGAGATTTTCTGTTTCATCAATTGTTTTTACATTTACTGCTTGAATTTATTGGTAAGGAAGACTTATTTATTCTTCCCGATCTGTTTACTTAATCCCTCATTTGTTCAAATCTTCATGGACACACAGATATTTATTTTTTTCATTTAATTTGAATCTGATATAGTCAGTCGTGCACAATGGCATTTCTGTCAAAAAACACTTCGGATCTGCCTATGATGGTGGTCCTGTGAGAGTAAAGTGGAACTGAGAAATTCCTATCATCTATTATTGTCACTACACCTTTTCTACATTTAGATACGCAAAGACAAAGGTACTTCAAAAAGTTTGTGCAAAGCGCATTAAAAGATGAGGTTGCTTTGATGCAGAAATAATTGAATTTCACCCATATTTTTTTCATAATATGCATTTCCCATGTACTTTTGTAGTCCTCTCATATGCATGAATTTCAAAATTCCTGAATGACTTGCTATTTCTGTCTTTCAGGACTTGGCCAGTTTCATTTAAACTGTCAAATTTATGAGGATAGTTGCTTATAGACTCCCATTATTGTGCTTTTACTGTCCATTTTTAATACTGATGCTTGCTTTTCCATTCCCAATGTTTTTAATTTGTTTTATCTATTTTTTATTCAGTCTAGGTAGATTTTTATCCACTTCATTGATCTTTTCTAAGAACCAACTTTTGGTATCATGAATTTTTGAAAATTATTTTTGCTTTATTATTTATTATTGTCTCTCTTCTTACTTTGGATTTAAATTGATCTTTCTGTTCCTTTGGTTTCTCATGGTAAAGGCTTAGATTAATGATTTAAGCCTTGCTTTTTTTAAAAAAATATTTTATATTTATTTATTTGAAAGTGAGAGTTAGAGAGAGAGGGAAAGAGAGGGGGAGATCTTTCATCTGGTGGCTCACTTCCCATGTGGCCACAATGGCCAAGGTTGGGCCAGGTTGAAGCCTGAAGATTCTTCCAGGTCTTCCATGTGGGTGGCAGAGGTCCAAACACCTGGTCCATCTTCCACTGCTTTTCCCAGGCCATTAGCAGGGAGCTGGATCAGAAGTGAGCAGCTGGGACAAGAACCGACACCCATATGTAATGCCAGTGTCTTAAGTGATAGCTTTACTCACTATGCTCCAAAGCCAGCCCCACTTTTCTTCTTTTTTAATGTTGGAATTATTCTACAAACTTATCTCCAAGTGCTACTTTTGCTGTGCACAAAAAATTTTAATGGGTGATGTTTTCATTCTTGTTCAATTCAAACTATTTTTATTTTTTGCAATTTTATTTATTTATTTTCATTTTATTTGGAAGGCAGAAAGGGAGATAGAGAAATCTTCCATATGCTGGTTTACTTCCCAAATGCCTGCAAACAACTAGGCAAAAGCCAACACCCAGGTACTGAATCTGAGCCTCCCACATAGATGGCAAGGACTCATGTCCTTGAGCTGTCATCTGCGCCTAACCAGGGCACACACAAGCTAGAAGCTGGACTGGAAACAGAGAAGCTGCAGCTTCAACCCAGCCACTGAGTTATGAGATGCAACGCTCCCAAGTGGCTACTTGGCTGCTGCACCAAATGCCCACCCATCAAGCTGCATTGAGATTTGCCGCGATTTCCTCATTGAGCCATAGGTTACTTTCAAGTTGTACTGCTTAACTTGCAAACAGTTGGGGAATTTTCCATATATTTTTTTTTGTTACTGATTTAGAGTTTAAATCCCATTATCATCCAAGAGCATGCTTTGTATGATTCCTAATCTTTTCCATTTGTGAAGATTTATTTTATCCCCTGAATACAGTCTATTGTGGTGAATGCTTTGTGTGTCCTTGAGAAGATTGTTTATTCTGCTGTTGTCAGATGGAGTGTGCTATAAATGTCCACTAGGTCAAGTTGGCAGAGTTCTTCAGCCCATCTCAGTCCCTACTTATCTTCTGCCTATTTGTTTTCCGAAGTCCTGAGAGAGGAGTGTTAACTTCTCCAGCTACAAGTATGGATTTGGCTGTACATCTGTTCAGCTCTATTAGTGTTTGGGGTGTGTGGTTTGAAACTTTGTTACAGAATATGCACATTTTGGATGATGACTGTTCTTGCACCAGTCAGCTCCATCAATTAGCTTTCTCAGGATGGAGAGGAATCCCATAAGAGAGTGTCACTCCCATTCTACACCCCCCAGGGACTTCACCCTTATTGATAGCCCAAAGACAACCTTTAGAAATTTGTTAAGACTCCTGTCTAGCTGAATTTCCTTCCCAGATTGTTTGAAGTTCAGGTCAGCAAATGCTGGGTGATCTTGTTCCCTGTAGGTACCCTTTCTATCTCTGAATTTGTCTTACCAGTTCCCTACCTTCAGTGCTCTCAAAAGTTTAAAAAGAGTTGTTGATTTTCTGTTTGTTCAGACTTTTCCTTGTATAAAAAAGTGGCAGTGATGCTTTCCATATCTCTAAGCTGAAACCAGATGTTTCATACGTAGATACTTTTGAGAGTTGAAAATATCTGATTTTTGTTGTTGTTGTTGTCATCATGTTTTTGTGTGTTTCTAGTAATCTGTGCTTTTTTGCCTCTTGGCTTCTCTTGTAGTGGAAATCCCAGGTCCCCGAAGCTCTCACTGGCAGAAACTTACTTTAGAGCTTTCTGGCCATTTCCCATCATTGACTTTTCACAGTGGAATTTGTGTATTTTTCTGCTGTTTCCTTTTATCTTAGTGTGTGTCTGTTCTGTGTGTCTGTGTAGTCACTTGGACCCTATGGAAACAAATGGTGTTTGTGCCATGGTGGGCTTCACCATTGAATCCATGGTGACTGGGGGTGGTGGTGATCTCAGTGATAACTATGGCAAACATCATTCACTTTTACACCCTCCAAAGAAATATTTCCCCACGGACGCATGGTGCAGTAAGTTAATGCTCCACCTGCAGCACCGGCATCCCATGTGGGCGCGGGTTCTAGTCCTACATGCTCCTCTTCCAATCCAACTTTCTGCTGTGGCCTGGGAAAGCCCAAGTCCTTGGGCCCCTGCACCCACGTGGGAGACCTGGAAGAAGCTCTGGCTCCTGGCTTCGGATCGGCGCAGCTCTGGCCATTGCGGCCATTTGGGAAGTGAACCAATGGAAGGAAGACCTCTGTCTCTTCCTCTCGCTGTCTGTAACTCCTCTCAAACAAATAAATAAAAAAACTTAAAAAAATATTTCCCCAGTGTTAACCTTAGCTCTTCTGTCTTCTAATCAAGATGTGTTGTGTTTGGGTGATAGAAATCTCTCTTCTCAGGAAAAGAACTATTTATCATTTTTAAAGGGCTAAGTGATTATTAATCACAAAATTGTAATAGTAACTGAAGGAACATTTAATTCCAAAAATGCTTAAAATTCAGTAATGAATATACTCAATAGTGAATGTCTATCAGTAATTACCGCATATCTAAACTAATAACACTTGAGGTTCAATTTAAAATTATTAAATAAATAAAAAACAAATAAGAGTTTTGGCATATAACCTGATCATAGAAATTGTGTTGTTAAACAGTGTCACAAAATAAATCTATTTAAAAAAAAATCTATTTTTTTAAATACTGACACTAGATGAAAAATGGTCAGAGAAATATGGGGATCCTGTTTCTGTTGCTTGAGGCAATCTCATTTGCCAAACTATTTCAAACCAAAGTCCATCAATCATGACATAAACAACCTGAAGCAATTTTTTTCAATCTTGATATGTTTGAGTATAAAAATCCCACTTCTACCTGGTGGCATTGTGGCAGTAATTCCTACTGAAAGGTCATCTTCTATTGCCTTATTTTTTTCCGTGATTCCTTTATAAAACCGATGTACGTGCACTCCCAGCCATGAAGTTATTTGTCCTATCTGCTGAGTTTCTGATAGACATACACAGAAAATGACCACAATTTGAATGACCTTTTAAATAATTGTAAGACAACTCAGAAGCTAATGAAAGCTCTTCTTGCTAGTATACACACCAGTAGAATTAAAGGAATGGAACTCAGTGTACTTTCGATACAAAGCAGTTGTAAATATTTAAGAATATTTAGAATTCAGGTATATTTGGGCTTTTAAGGACTTACCATCATTTTCTGTGGTTAGATAAAAGATGTTGGTGAAAATATATAGTTCTGGGAAGAGAATTACATGCCACATGGATGTTGCTGAAATTCTATAATTATTTACTTATTAATAGACCATGAAAATTTCCCCCCAAAAAAGTCTGAGAATTTACCTCCACCAAGTAGCTTCTTAGCTGTTAACTTGCTGCCTTCTATGCCCACCCTGTGCCCTTCAAAGAGCCATGTCATGTTGAGTTCCTATGTACTTCTTGGGCCCATCAATGCCCATAGTGGTGTCCATGGAGCCAAAGTATTATAATGATGATCAAAAATAGTTGGCTCTCACTCCTGTTTTCCTGCTAGATCATGGTCTTTTCACTTTTTATTTACTGAACTCTTTATTTAGTGGAGCCAATAAGCCTTAGACTTTAACATAAATTAAAATGTTATCTCAGAAAAATAAATATTTTATAAAAATAGTTAGCAATTCCTAAACTATATTTTGAGGGGGAAGGACTTTGTATTTCCATTAACATAACTCGCTATAGTTGTAGGCATTCAGTGGATCCCAAAGAGTGTGATAAGGCAAACTGGAAACAGCCTGATGTTCCCATCCCAACTGACAATTGGATGATACACTTCTCAGGATAAGGTGCAATAGCAGTATAAGGACAATATATTTGTAACAGAACTGCTATTTTGCATTTTTCCTAATGGGCAGGGAAATGACAGTGTTAACCTCTTGTGATTCCTTGCCAATATATGGACCCCATTTATGTTAACAAAGTGATTAATTAAGCTAGACACATGACAATATTGAAATGGGCAGGCATATATGTTAAAATCAATTAGGTTTGTGAGCTGGAAGATCATGCCTTCATCACGCCGCTGTGTGACCTCATGCCCTACCTGATACCTTTGTCATACCCCTGTGTGACCTCATCCCTCTACCTGGCCACACCTGGGTGCCCACAAGCCAATCAGGTTAATTGCCACTCCTCTTTGGAAGTGGGTTAAAAGGCTGGGACACGGTGCATCCCTGCCCCTTCTCTTCAGCCCTGGCCTCTTCCCAGGATGGGCTTGCTGTAGCCCTGCACCTCCAGGGCACATGGCCTTCGGGCCACGTGCTCTAGGCTTCCTGGCCTAGATGCTCATCCACGTGGCTGGTTCCTGGTGTTCAGTATGAACCCCTATTTACCTCTCTCTCTTAAATAAAGCTCTCACTCTTCTATGCATCTTTCTCACTAAATAAAAGCTTAAAATGTACCATGCTGCCTCGTTTATCTGTGCCAGTATTTAGAATTCTTCTCTAAATATTAGGTAAGAACCCTCTTGGGCTTATTAATATCAGGGATTTATTAATAAGCATATGGTGAAATCGTAGGGCACCCCAAATTCTGGTAGCATATGTGGCACCCCAGATAGCATTTCTGGAGAACTTTAAGGAGCCACATTTTTGTGTAAATTTTAGGGGTCATCTCCGATTTCAATATCAGAAATAATTTGAAAGCAAGACTTGGCTTTAAAAATCCAAATAGGTGGCCGGCGCCATGGCTCACTTGGCTAATCCTCCACCTGCGGTGCTGGCACCCCGGGTTCTAGTCCTAGTTGGGGCACTGGGTACTAGTTCCAGTTGCTCCTCCTCCAGTCCAGCTCTCTGCTGTGGCCCGGGAGGGCAGTGAAGGATGGCCCAAGTGCTTGGACCCTGCACCCCCATGGGAGACCAGGAGAAGCACCTGGCTCCTGGCTTTAGATTGGCGCAGCGCTGGCCATAGCGGCCATTAGGGGAGTGAACCAACGGAAGGAAGACCTCTCTCTCTCTCTCTCTCTCTCTCACTGTGTAACTCTGCCTGGCAAAAAATATTTAAAAAAATCCAAATAGGCTTCTCCATATGCCTGCCATGAATTCTTTTATATGAAGTATGTCCTTCCCCCTCCTCCCCAGGTTTGCTTCCTAGTACATCATGCTTTTTCAAGAAAAATATGCTCCCCAGATTAAGATAATAATTGTAATGAAATAATAGATTGTTATGTTTGTAATAGGTAATTATGCATTCACCAAATAAGTGGCCAGCATCTAGGGAACAAGCAATTATATGAGCTATGATTACTAAAGAAGTAATTATGATGAAAAATAAGCATCTCTTAGTTGTGCTGTGTTTTTTTTTAAGACTAACATTTACATAACATAGCTTCTAATCCACAGAGAATGTTTGTTTGGGTCTGAGAGAATGAGTATCTGTCATGCACAATTAAGTACAGGAACCCTTGGTATTCATGGATTTGACATTCTCAATTTTAACTATTCACTAGTGGTTTGAAGGACTGTGACTTATCCTAACTTTTCTAGGGCATGAATTTGAATCAGTTGCTGCCCTGTCTCTGCAAGAATCTAGAACACCTGGCATCACACTCCACTGTTGCTGGGGTCAGACATGCATGGTTTCTTGTCTAGTAGGAGAAGCAAAGAGAAAACATCTGCTGTTGATAGACACAACTAAGAAAACACAGTAAACGCACAGAAAAACTAAACAGTAGGGGGATTACAGACTGAATTTGCTTTAGCAAATGTATGAGTTCTCAGTTTCCAGAGAATGAACTTGTGACGATTAAGGGGCTTTTATGAACTTGTTAGATGTGTGAATCAACATGTTTGGTGTTCTCTTAGCAGGAATCTGACCAGGAATGCCATCTAGACTTGATTTTAACTGGCACAATGTGGCATAAGAACATTACTTTAGAGATTATATTATTACATTTTTTTTACTTAGCAATAAAGTCCTGCATTTATGATATACCTCAAGGTTGTTATTATTTTCTACTTGTCACTGCTTGGGATGTTTTATATATTAATTCCATGTGTTTATTCATTCTGCTCATATGAGTATAGGGAGCAAAAGCTATAGTAGAGATGGAGAAATGGATGTAAGCAAGGCTGTATTGAGTATAAGGCAGAGAAAGAGGCCATGGTTTAATTCAACAACCCTTTACTAGAATGTTTCCAAGACTTTCCCTGGATATGCACTTTTTACAAAGGTAGATTCCTGGGCCCACTCCTGAACTAGTGAATCAGAATAGCCAGGAGATGGACCTGTGAATAAATACTATTTTAAAAAACGCTCAGCTAATTCTTACAATCAGTATAGGGGACATCCTGTGTGGGCTTAGATAAAAATAAGAGAGTACAAATATATGTGAAAGGGAATAATCATTTTTGAAAGATGACATGGGATATGCTAAAACAACAAGACAGAAGCCTTCAAATATTTTTAAAGTAGGTTGAATCTAGACAGTGAGAAGAGCTGCTTTGCTTGATGGAGACAAGCACATAGTGTGCAGCCCTGACAAATCTGAGATTTGTTATTTCTCAAGATAATGAGAGTGGGGCTTTTTCAATCTCTGAAACAATATAGCACAGGATTAGCCCTTTCCCTCTCTCTACCAACATTTCATTTTATAAGGACCACTCCTACCAATAAGAACAAGCTTTGCGTTTGTCAGCAGAGGGCTTCCAAATAGAAGTAAAATGAGGTGGGACTGATCGACTGAGCAGGGCTCGCTCATCTTTCCTAAGATGTAGCCACGGAGTTGCTTTAGTGTGTAGCTCCATGGGAAAGTTCCTTCTGTCCTTCAGAGCTTGGAGTGAACCCCAGGCTTCAGAGCAATCCCTCCGCATGTCTGTCACAAGACCTGCCAAGTCTTCTGTGCACTGACTGTGTTACGAGACACCCCCCACCCCACCTATGCTCCTGCAGCTTCTCTCAGCCTTGCCACCTGGTTGGATCACTCCTCCCAGCTACGAGTCCCGCCATCACAGTGGAACACAGCTTATAGAAAAGAGAGTGGCAGGTTTCAGAGTTTCTATAACGTTTGTTTCATTTTGTTGACTGAAGTAGTCCACGTTTGGTTGAAAAAATCAAAGTGAAAGTTGATTGAGATCATCACACTGAAGATTTAAACCTGAAAACAACCACTCAGTTGCTGTTGCTCGAATTTGCTTTTCCACAAGCCTGCGTGTGGTTACAGGTTTTCATACTTTTCTTACGGAGTGTGTACGTGCATTGAGTTGGGTTAAGCAATACAGAATCATGAGTGCTTATCAATCATATTGAAAATCATAGAATACTTCCTTGGAAATTGAAGAACACCTTTTAATAGCTGACAGAGTTGATTGTTATTTAAGGGGGTGTATTACATTCCCACATTTATTCCTGCACAGGATGTGATCTCTGTGTAAGGAGAGGCCAGAAAGGCTGTTCCTGGTCTCTCTTCCTACATTGGCACTAGGATGGAAAGTTCACTCCTTTCTTTGGTCATATTGAGTTTGTTGAAAGGCCATGCTACTTTGGGAACTAGCTGCAGGAGATCTATGAACCTGAACAGCTTCCCAACTGACTTAGGTGAGTGTAGTCACCATTCCACTAGAGTCTAGGATTTCTACATACTGATTTAGTCTTTCAGGTTGCACCCGAACCCTGAACTATGCAGTTAGAACTTCAGACTCTCATTTACCCATTTGGGCCACCCAATTTACTTCTGTACCCAGACATGGCTTTTACTAAACGCAGGGTCTGCTCTGCAAGCACCTTCCATTCTCACAAGTGTATGTAAAAGCACACTGTGCCCCTGAAGACTGGGACATGCTTCCAATTCCTTCCTTTTTCTTCTTTTCTTTTTCCTTCACACAATTCTTGCAAAGCTCCTTAAATTTGTAGAAATTCCTGTGCTATCCATTCAACAAAGCATGAGAAGTCAGAAGTGACTTGGAACATAAAACCATTACATTACATTTAAATTTTAAAAAACAGTGGGGTGGTCCTTTGGTGCAGTGGGTAAGATGCCACTTGGGATGTCCACATCCCATATCAGAGTGCCTGCCTGGTTTGGGGTCCCAGCTGTATTCTGACTCCAGCTTCCTTCTAATGTGCACCTGGGAGACATCAGGTAATTACTCAAGTACTTGGCTCCCTGCCACCTATGTGGGAAATCCAAACTGAATTCCTGCCACCTACCTGCCATCTGGCCCAATTCTGGCTATTGTGGGTATTTGGGGAGTGAACCAGCAGATGAGTAATATCTTTTTCTCTTTCAAATAAGCGAAGTAAATAAATAATTTTAAATTAATCATTATATAATAGTGTCTCTGATGCTTACAGAGATAAAGATTTGGGGGGCAGTTGTGAATGATTTGAAGTTTTATCAGTTATTGCAAATGAAAGTCCAAATTTTTCCACCCTGTACCAAAACAAATCTGAAATACAGAGCTGTGTGAATAGCTGGAGACTCTTGAGTTATTGAGACAGATGTTGGGGAAAAGTCTCTTATCAGTTATATAGTAACATAATAGCTGGTTCTGTTCATGTAAATTGAATGCACATAATTGAACAACATGTAATTGTCGTGCCTCTTTATGGGATCTTTACTCTAGTTAGATTTGCAGGGAAAATTGGGGTCAGAGCAAGTGAAAACTAATAAGGCATTGCTTGCCAAAAGCTTCACCTGGTAGAGGAAACTCATTCTGCAAAGAGGCTTGCAGCCCTTCAGGGTTGGGTAGTTATGTGGAAGAGGGCTGTGGGAGCACAAGGACTCCCACTTGGAGGGTGAGAATCCACTGATGCACCCAGGTATGCTCACACCCTATGCTGCAGGAGACTTGTTTTTTGCCCCTCTTCCTTCTTCCTTCCCTTCCCACTTTTCCTGTTTTGAAGATGAATGGGAGCAATGGAGGTGGACATGGTAGTATCATGGGAGGTTTTAAGGAGGTTTTGGATTGGAAAAAAATTGAATATATTGGATAGGTGTAGAACTACACTTCTCACTGTTCCCCATACGTGATCAAACTCTGCTGCCTGGGCCAAATAACTGATTTTTTAATACCCTTCTCTTTGCTTTTTAACCACCCCTTCTAAGATGAATAATCATCATATTTTCTGTATTTTTGTACTTCTCATTCCTATTTCCTCTCCTCTATCTCTGTTTTTGTTTTGGCTTATTTGGCTTTCAGCTTACTCCAGTGTCTCTCCTCCCTTACATCTTTCCCCCAATCCCAACAATTGCATTTTACCTTCTTTCCCCACATGTCTGTCAGCCTACCTGTTCCCTTTCTATCTACCCCATTAGAAACTTGGTTCTTGTATGTGACATGTCCTCAGAGCTGCTGTCCTGGGATGGCCCCAGGGTGCTGCTGTGGGTCCCTCACTACACTTTGGAGTACATAAACCTGTGCTTACCTTCTTGAGCAAGCACTCAGGAGAATGTTACTCAATTTTCCTCACCCTAGACAAGAACACACACCTATTGACTGCAGAAACCCAAGTCCCCTGGTGAGAAGTGATCCCAAGCAGTGCAGGATCCAGGCAGCTGAGGGAAAGATTGGGGCACTGATTGCCCGATTTTCCCCAGGGCAGGAGGCTCCTTCAGGTCGTTTGAGCCCTCGCGCTGGCTACACTGGCTGTCCCTGCCAGCATTAGGAAGGCCTGGGTGTATGAAAGCTCCAGGCCAGGGTGCACTTCTGACCATCTGACTACCTACACCCTCCCCACTCACACAACACCTGCATTTCTTTACAACTGGCAGTGCGAAATTTTAGCTTGAAATGTTAGCTTGGAATAAAGTAAGAGAAGTGAAGTGGAAATAAAAATTCAAATAGCAAAAGGAATTATTTTTTGAAAGGTCAAGTTGTTTAAAAACTACTGTTTATAGTTTTTTTTTTTATGATTTGAAAGGCAGAAGTGGAAGTGGATGGTGCTGGGCTCCCATTCAGTAGTTCGCTCCCCAAATTCCCACAATGGCCAGACTGAAGCTACAAGCTGGGAACTCAAGCCAGATCTCCCATGTGGTGTCAGGGACCCATCTAATTGGACCATAACCTGCTGCCTTCCAGGATCTGCAGTAGCTGGAAATTAGAAACAAAGGCAAGAACAAGGACTCAAACCCAGCTATTCCAACTGGGATGTGAGTATCTAAACTACTAAGCCAAATAGCCACTCCATTTCTTCTTTTTAAAATGGACAACTTTGGCTCTCAAATTTCACAGATATTTTGATTTCCTTGCAGAGATTTAAACAATGATATAGCAGTTAAAATTGAATACGGCATCAATTTTATATCCTTTGGGTTGGGTGTTTGATAGAGCAGTTAAGAAGCTCCTTGGGTTACCCAATCCTTTATCACAGTGCCTGCTCTACTTCCATTTCCAGCTTTCTGATAATGTATACTTTGGAAGGCAGCAGTAATAGCCAAGGAACTTGAGTCCCTGCCAGTAACATGGGAGACTCAGGTTGAGATCCAGACTCCTATTTTATATCTGACTCAGCCCTGGCTGTTATGGCCATTTGGGGAGTGAACCAGAAGATGGAAGATCTCTCTCTTTCTCGTTCTCCCTCCCTCCCTCTCTCTCTACCTGTCCTTTTCTGACTCTTTTTCAAATATTTAAAAATAAATAAGAACTTCAAAAACAAATTTTAAGACAGCATCTATTGTTATAAACTTAAAAAATTTACATCCTATGTCATTTTTAGAATTTGTAATAAAAGATGTTAGACATCTTGCAAATGTCAGAGGAGGGATCCAATTTCCAAAATTCCTTTGAGTGTACAGAAACAAATGCTTGAAGAATACAGTTGAAGTTAATGACCGTGGTTTCTAAATGATGCTGCTCATCAAAGCCACCTACAGATATTTTTATATTTTTGTCAGTATCAAGCTATACCTCTAAAGAGCTGCTCAATCAGAATCTCTCACCATGTGGCATAGGAATCTATGGCTCCATAGGTCTCTCCAGGTGATTCAGCCAGTGGTTGAGGAAGTAGCTTCCTCCTACTCCTTCATAGTAAATATAGTAACCCCCAGGGGAGCACTGTGGCTGAGCTTTCACTAAGGACTTTTTGAATCTCTGTTTTAAAAGTTCATCACTGAGCATGTTGAAAACACTGTATTATTTTCTTACAATCTTAAAAACTAAACAAGATTATGGATTTGTAAGAATAGATTTTGTATAGGGATCACGATATGCTTTACTTAAACATTTTGCATTTTGGAATCAGCTGAATTAGTTTGATAAAAGAAATAATCAGAAAAAAAGGTACCAGAACTCTTGGTTTTCTGTTTTATTTGAAGAATAAGAATGAATTAGAAAGAGGGAGAATGAATTTAAATGTTTTGGACAGCATGGCTTGGATGAGAAGTGTGCCCTTCTTCCCTGAGGATTACCCAGGTGTTTGCCTCTGTGCTCGCACACAGTGGGTGCTTTATAAAGGACCCTAGAAGAAGAAAGCTCATGTAGGGTCAGTAGGCAGGTGCTGGGCTGTTTCGTCAGTGCCATTCCTGGAATGATTGATGAGCTGAGGTCAATAACCAATAACACGATCCAGAATAGAGACAAGGTGAGTGGAGGGAAAACCCATTCCTATTCCCTTTCTATTATTGGTTTAGTGTGGATGTCGGTTGGAGATCCCTGGGCCTGATGAGTTACGTTGCTGTTTAAGGTGCTCTGATGGAGCCATCTGTGCTTCAGGGTAACACAGTGAAAGCTGTGACATCTTGGGATGGCTCAGTTCAATCTCTGTCTCCATAATTTTCATAGACAGTCTTCCCTCAGGATCTGTGGGGAATCAGTTCCAGGATCCTGCAGATACCAAATTACACAGATGCTGAAGTCCCTATGTAAAATGGCATATTGGCACACAACTTATTCATATCCTCCTATAGATTTTAAATGATCTCTCCATTACTTATAATATGTAATACAATATACATAGTTGTGCTGTATTCTGCAGGAAATAACAAGAAAACATCTGTATGTGTTCAGTAGCAGTTTTTCCCTACCATAGATTGAATCCATGAGTGTGTTTTCAACGTTATTTGTAAAGTTTTAAAATTTTATTTATTTTTATTTATGTGAAAAATATAATCACATAGAAAAAGAGAGTCAGAGAAACATGGAGAGTGGGAGAGAGAGAGAGAGAGGAGGAGAGAGAGAGAGAGAAGGAGAGAGAGAGAGAGAAAGAGAGAGAAACAACTGTTGCATGCTGGTTCACTCCCCAAATGCCCACCACATTTGGGGCTGAGCCAGGGAGAATGCAATAGGCTAGAATTCAATGCAGGTCTCCATGTAGATGCCAGGGACCACAGCCTGCAAGTAGGAATATTGATGGGAAGCAGAACAGAGAATCAAACTCAGGCACTCTGATATGGTATGTGGACGTCGCAAGCAGCATGGTTGTACCACAACACCTACCCCCTCCAGTAATTATAATGGAATTAATTTTTTGATCTGTGATTCTTTCAGTGAGATGTATCCTTATATATTAGATATTACATTACTAGTGTGTTCATACCATTTAGTAAGAAGTATCCTTAGCCACACCATTAATTATTTACTTGCAAAACCTGGATATTTGCTGTTTTGTGGATAAAAGGGTTTCACTTTGTAATATATTTAATGTGATTAAATGAAGGGATAAAATAAACTCCTTGGCAGTTTTCTATTTTAAACATATAAGTGGATCTGTCCATCACCAAAGCACTGGCTTCTACTAATTTTTTTGTTTCTTGTTCATATTATTTGATATTTTATTTTTGTCATGTCAATATGATATTAATTCAAAAAGAACAGATTCCATGTGGTTCATAGATACAATTCTAAGAATATGTGGTAGTCTCTTCCTCCCTCCCTGTTTCCCTCCCTCCCAGTCTACCCTCTGCCTGCCTGCCTTCCTTCCTTCCTTCCTTCCTTCCTCTAATCTTTCTTCCATATTTCTTTCCTTCCTTCCATCTTTTCTTCTTTCCTTCCTTTCTTCGTTTCTTTTCCATTTTCAAGATAACATTTTAATTTACATTATAGTCAAAGGCTTAAAGCTCCATAAAGAGTTCAACAAGTAAAAAGAAAAAGAACTCTTGTTCAGTGGGAATATAGGCAAAGGGTATAAACAATAACCAAATGAAAATATGACCATTTCATTCATATGTAGTAAATTTCAAAATAATCACAGATTATTATAAAGCTTTATAGCTATAAGCCCTGATTAAAATTAAACAAAAAATTTTACTAACCCTCTACCTAATATTACTGTGATCCTAAGATTCCTGATATTTTTAGAAAAAAATAAAGAAAAAGAATGTCTCACATGGAAGTATCCACACTGGTCAGATGAGGTATTCTAAGGAAACTCAGAGGGCTTGCTGCATTGGCAGTGTCAGGCCCTAGCTGCCCTGATGTGTTTTCCATGAAGCCCTGGAATGAGTCTGCCATGGCTGCCAGTGGTTAACATAGCAGCCTCATAATGAAGGGGTAAACATTTCCTACCTGTGCCTCTCAGCTAGGCTGAGTCTCCACGGCTTATAATCAAACTCTAACTCCTGGGCTATTGTGATAGTTATTTGATCAAACTAAACTCATGACAATGAGTTAACTCTCATCCATTCTATCTGGATAACTTGTAGTTTGATATCAAGAACCTCTTTATGGGAATATGATCAAAAATCAATAAAAATAGTAAAAGAACAAATTAAAACTGATCATGAGGAATAAACTACTGAGGGTTTAAGTCAAGAAAAGTTGTAAATATCAGCTACATAAAAGTTATTTTATCTACTTTATGTAATGTATATATAAATATATCTTATATGTGTGTATTTATATAAATATAACTTAAATGGATACCTTTGTGTTAAGAAATGGATTCCATGTTTGAATATTTTATTTGTCTTCATTTAGAAAGTTGTGGTAAATTACTGATTTTGGTAGAAAAGTTATATGCACTTTTAAAGGATGTTCAAAAATACCATATCTGACAGAAGTCTGTGATAAATAATCATTACAGTGTCTATGACATCACTAGAGTTTTACAATATATAACTACATAAATGTACCTATAGCCAGAATCCTTCTGTAACAGTAAGACAAATAGAAGAAATCACGTCCCTCCCCCACCTCGGCATGGTGTTATGGTGAGAGATGCTCTGTATTCCTAAAATATAATCTGACCTGAAGTTTAGCAAACCCACAGCATAGCCTTTGAGCAGTGAATATCCAGCTTCTGCAGTTGGACGGAATATGTATAGCGATTTAGAAAAAGTGAAGAAAGCATTCAGCTCACATATAAAAAAGCTATTAAAAACATATCTCAGTGTAGGCAACAAGATTAGGCAATCAATACATTTGTAGTACTACCTCCTTCATATTAACGTAGAATTGTAAAATGGCAGTTTGGAGAGCCAGAGGTAATGGTGCAATGATAGAAGGTCAAAGACATTTCCAAAACCTACAGTGGACCTGGTCAGACTTTGTCTAAGAGTGGGGGAGCGGAGATAAAAGAAGAGAAAATCAGCAATTTAGCTATTCATAGATTACAAAACTACATATTTCCCTTTATATGATCTCAGATTATACTTAGGGCTAGGAGATAATGCATCTAAAGTGTTTAGGGCTGTGTCTGGCTTACAGAAAGCACTAAATATTTGTTGGTTATCATCATTACTTGTACCATCTTTTCGTTGTATTTAAAGCTCCCATTATTGGTAACATATCTCTTATGTGCTGTTTAATTTCCAGGATATTTCTGCATATGGTTATTTTATTTTATCTTTACCACAGACCTAAGATTATGTTCCCATTGTACAAATGAAGGGAGAGAAGCTTAGGGACATTAATGACCTGTGGTTTCAAAGTTAAGTGATGGAATGAGAGTATAGTTTTTGGACTCTTCATCTGATAGTCTTGACTGTATGCCAACTCTCCTGGTCATAGATATGGGCTGCTAATATTGGAGAAAACAGATAAACAAAAACTCCTCTAGCCACATCGATGGCCAATTTATGGTACTCTAAGTCTATAAGTTTTTTAATAATAGTAACTAACATTTATTCAGTGCTTCTTATTTGGCAAATACGGTAGTAAGCATTTACTGTATTTTTCCTTTTTTATTATTCAAGAAGGAGAGAGAGGAAGAGAGAAAGATAGTATTGCCAACTGCTAGCTCATCCCCCAAATGCTTGCTACAGCTGGGGCTGGGCTGAGAGCTAAGAACTCAATCAAGTATCAAGTATCAGGAACCACAGCCACTCAGGTACTGCAACAGCAGGAAGCTGGAACTGGGAGCAGACCTGGACTTGAACCCAAATACTGTGATATGTGATGTGGGTGCCTTTACTAGCATCTTTACTGTTAGTTCCAGTGTTTATACGTACATTGTTCTTTAATCCTCTCAACATCCTTTTGAGCTAGATATTATTTTTCCCCATTTTGCCCATGAAGAAACTTTGACTTTAAAAGGTTAAGTTACTTGCCTGAGGTCACCTAGCTGGCAAGTTGTAGAATCTTCCAGCAAACATAAGTCCAATTCCACAGCTTCTATCCTTCACTGCCTCACTGTGTCACTTCACATCAGCTCATCAGCACTGTGTGGACAGTGCTGTATCCTTTTTATAGATTCCATGAGAGATGATGATGATGAAGGTAGTCAGATATATGGCTAAATATTCAGAATTGGAAGTCACTAATTTAGGCAATCCTACAGTACATTACTAAATCTATGTGCCAAAAAAAGTTGAACATAAAAATAATACCAGTCAAATGTTTATGGAAATTGAAATGGTCAAGATTTTCCAATCATTTTTGAGATGTGAGTTAAAAATCATTGTAATTATTCAGTAAACCAGATCATTCTCTAATTTAGATGTGGAATAATAGTTGACACAGTAGTATGGCTTGGCATGGTTTTTGCTATTCCAAAATGCCTTGTTTTTGAAAGCTGTGAGAGTGAAGCTGTATATGGCATGACTGAGTGTATTCCAGAGGCATACCCTCTGACCTCCGTGACTTAGGTCAGCAGAAAGAGTGGTGTTTTCATGTTTTAAGGATGACGACACAAGTCAAACATTTTGTAACAAACCAAGACAGAACTGTAGCTTGTAAACAGTCGCTCTAAACTGCCCCAGTACTGAGCCATAGTTAACAACAGACCATTTGAGTCTAAATTATCCGCTTAAGTTCTATTAACTAATAATGAAATGCCACTTATTTGAGTATTGTATCCTGTGGCAAGAAAGAACATACAAGAGTACTTCAGTAAGTTCTTGAAAAATGGAATTTTCCTATTCTGGTACAAAAAATTTTGAAATCCATCATGTGAAGGATCTTCTAAAAGTTCATGGGAAATTCATATTATGAAAACACTATGCATGGATTTCAGGTGGTAATTGTTTGTGTTGTTTTTTGCTACAAAATGACCTTAGTTGTTAAGTCCAATTTCCATGATGTTTTTGAAATGTCCTTGTATGAATCTGGGCATTTTGTTACTGTTATTTGAAGAATGTGTATTGGTTCCAGCAGAGATAATAAAAAATTGTGAATTTAAAGTGAGTCAAGGGACTGGTGTTGTGGTGCAGCGGGTTAACCCACCATTTATAATGCGGGTATTCCATATTAGAGGGCCAGTTGGAGTCCCAGCTGCTTTGCTTACAAAGCAACTCCATGCTAATGCACCCAAGAAAGCAGCAGAAAATGGCTCAAGTACTTGTGTCCCTGTCACTCATGCAGGAGATCCGAATGGTGTTTCTAGTCCTGGGTCCCAGGCTTTGGCTTGGCCCAGCCCCAGCAGTTGTAGCCATTTGGGAAACGAACCAGGGATCTCTTTATCTCTGTGTCTCTCCCTTTCTCTCTGTCACTCTACCTTTTAAATAACTAAAACGTTTTTAAAACAGAAGTGAATCAAGGGAGTTGATGGCAGTGGAGCAGGTTAAGGCACTGCTTATTACTCTGGCATCCTATATTGAGCACTGGTTCCAGTCCTGGCTACTCTACTGCCTGTACAGCTTCCTGCCAATGTGCTAAAAAGACAGCAAATGATAGACCAAGTTCTTGGGCCCCTGCCACCTGCATGGGAGACCCAGATGGAGATCTTGGCTCCTGACTTTGGTGAGGCCTGGATGTTGTGGCCATTTCTGGAATGAATCAGCAGATGGAAGATCTCTGTCTCTCTGTTTCTGTCTCTCCTTCTCTCTCTGATATTCTGCTTTTCAAATAGGTAAATAAATCTTGGGACCAACATTGTGGCTCAGCAGATTAAGCTACCTGTGTCACCAGCATCCCTTATGCGTGCTGATTCCAGTCCTGGCTACTCCTCTTCCTTTCCAGCTCATTGCTAATATGCCTGAGGAAGAAGTAGCAGGTGGCCCAGGCTTTGGCTGGAGCTGTGGCCATTTAGAAAGTAAATCAGCAGATGGAAGTTCTCTCTGTCTCTCTCCTTTCCTCCCTTCTCCCCCTCCCTCTGTAACTCTGGTTTTCAAATAAATACATAAATCTAAAAAAAAAAAACAAGGTGAATGAGGGGTGAGAATCTGATCTAGCAATGAATACACGAGTTGGGAATCCTGTATTCTACACAGGAGCACTGGGATCAAAGCTTGGCTGTCACTCCTGACTCTAGCTTCCTTCTGGTGCAGATCCTGGGAAGCAGTGGTGATGGCTCAAGTTTTTCAGTTCCTGCCACTCTCATCGGAGACTTGGATTGAGTTCCTCGTTCCCGGCTTTAGCCCCAGCCCATATTGGGGCTATAGTGGACATTTGTGGAATTTATCTTTCTCTAATAAATAAGTGAATAAATTAATATAAAAAAGTAAAAGTCAGTTAAGTTTACAAAGTTAATTTTGTATTTCCTAGTTGAAAGTTTTAAAAGAAACCATGATTAATCAGTACACTCTCTCTTTTTTTTATATCTGCTGAGTTTAGGACAGTGCAGGCAAATAAAGAAGAATCAAAAATATTTGTGGCTGCAGTTGAATTGAGAAGCTAATGCATCTGAAAAACTGTCATGCCTTGAGACATTTCTGTGCCAACAATTGATATAGCAACAGAGCCCATGCTGTGATAATGCAAGTTTATTTTAACTTGAAGAGTAAAGACAATACTCTACTATATTTCTTTACATATATTTATATGTAAATTTATTTATAATACACTATATTTGTATATAAATATATAATGCATTTATATATATTCTTATACTCTCTGTACTCCAGAGTGATTTAAAATTTGTCATGGTTTTTGTAGGGGAGGATGGAGAACCAGAGAATTTTTTGTGTTTCACCAGGGACTACACAGCTATTGTGGGGTGGGCAAACTCTCTCCAGCTTCACCTCTTATCCTGTCTAGGAGAGCTTGCTATGTCATTACTTTTTAAAAAACGTCATTGGGAGCTTTGTAATCATGAGCTATAAGGAATGAAGCTTTAGTAGACTTTTATCTTGGATTTTCCAGCCTTCCATATGAAATAGGGGATGACTGTGAGGCCAAAACTGAAAGACACTGTTCTGTTTGCTATAGAGAAGTAAAGAAATTTCCCACACATGCCTGTTGCGTTTGTATAGCATCTTACTGCCCTCGAAGGCCAGCACTTATAGGAAGATATGGTTTCTAGTCACTACCTTTTTGTCCATATAGGGCATCTATTGGTGTTGTTAGGCAACTGTGTTATTAAATCAGATGCCCCCTATTAAAAAGGAGCATCATTCTTTCGTGGGCAAAATTGAGACATGGTTTATTTACAACGTGGAGGCTTGGATCTTGGGTTTTTTCAGTGCTACCTGCAATAGCAAATAGTAAGTGCTCAAGAATTTTTCCCACTTAGGCACATAGTGTGAAGAGGAAAGAACTGGTGCCAACAGCTATTCAGATTCTAATAAGTATGAAACCCTAGCAAGGGAATTAGTTCTAAATATGAAGGATACTTGAGAGCTTGGACTTGCCTTTTAAAAGCTAGTGAATATATAATCAGCCTGAGGCAGGAGGGAACCAAGGTTCAATATGTCATCACAGCAATTGGCAGGCGCCCTTAGCAGAAGTGAAATGATTTATGGAGCCAGAATGGGATGGCTACCCGGGGAGGCTAGGGGTTGCCTCAGGAGCCTTACGGGATTGGGCTGAGCGGTGTTTCTGGGCTGAGTGAGTTTCTACATGGGCTGATGGCTCTGAAGGGCTGTCCTCTCCAAGGGCCCCTTCAAGGACTCTGAATTCATCTTCACTGCCTTCTGAATGAGTCCAGAAAAAAACATAAGCACTTAGGATTTGCCAATAACAGAATCCCTGTGCTTCTCAGAAGCACTGCTGTGCTGCTCAGCGTTTTCATTACAAATACGCCCTTCGGGCATGCTTGCCAGTATATGTCAGAGAGGCTCACCTGCAAGGGACCGGCATTTTTGGCTGGAGATCCAGGGTCTCCAGGGTCCATGGCTGCCTGGGGAACTCAACAAGCTTGAAACTTGGTTAAGGGATGAGAGCACGTCTGTTGAGTAAGACTGTTCTGTGAAAGAGAGGCAGACTAAAATGTATCACTGATGAGAAAGAGTCGAAGAAGTGAGATGATTTTGACATTCAAACACAAACACCATTTCCTACAAGATCCAACAAAGCTTCACTGGAGAAGCAGATTTCCAAAGTTGTAGTGTGCGCAGAAGCTCTGCCTGCCGGCTCACACCCTGACCTCTAGGGAGTTGCCTTTGGCTCCAGCCCCAGCAGGCATGTTGGTAATCCCCAAAGTTGCAGACATTTGAGATGCCCGAGGAGACTATTTCACTGAGTGCTTATTGGATGTGTAGCCAAGTATAAACAATTCAAGCTTAGCAAACTGTGGGTAAGGAGCTTGGCATAGATGAGCTACCAGCGTGTTGGATAAAATGACAGGCGTGTGGTGTGTGTGTCACAGTTGGCACCAGCAGAGATTCATTGTCTGCAGTAATAAAGCAGATGCAAAAGGCCTGCCAGCCATTGCCCCTGCATCAAAAAGCTGTAACTTGGTTTTGGATTATTCTGTCATGTTCTCCTCCCCTCCCTGGTTCCCCTGCTCCCCAAATTGCATCTTAACATACCTCATATCTGCATTCATTGGGCAAAAGCACTTGAAGATGGGCATGAAAGTAAGCTGGCGTGACTCTGAGTTGGCTCGAGGGCACCTAATTACTTTCAAGGGAGCCCTGAGCCAACCTTTGTGCTTTCTCAAATTCCCTGAGGATAAAAATGACTGAAGAGGAGACCCCACTGCAGATCCAGTGGAGGAAGTTGATAAAGGATAGGCTTCTGAGTCGCTCTTCCTGGAGAACTAACAGGCAGAGTGAGCTGGAACATGATTCTCCACCTGAGCTGGTGTTTGAACCCCCTGGGAGGCTAGAGAACTCCCACTGTCAGGGCCACACCTCACAAGCTCTCCATTAGGGACCCAGGCACAGGTATCCATTAAATTGTCCAGGTGACTCAAATGTATGGCCACGATCGAAAACTACTTAGCTGGGAGGAATGTCTCAAAAAGGGTTTTCTAGCTCTTGGGAGAATCTGTGTGTTCATAAGCACTCATTTGACATTTGTGCACGCAGCTTGTTTGGAGGCACTTTGAAGAGATATGGCCTTATTTTAAGTGACAGAAAGATGCCTGGCTTTCTGGAGCTGTGGATTCCTGGGAAGAGATCTGTGCATGAAAGGAATATACAGTTCCTCAGCAACAAATCACAACATGAAGGGGTACTAAAACCTGAATTAGGGACAAGCACTTGGTGCAGTGGTTAACACACCACATGGGATGCCTACATCCTGTATTGATGTGCCTGGGTTCAAGTCCTGGCTCTGCTTTGAATACTGGCTCTCTGCTAATGCATACCCTGGGAGCACTGGTGATCGCTCAAGTACTTGGGTCCCTGCCAGCCACATGGGAGATCTAGATTCAGTTCTGGGCTTTTGGCTGTGTTGTGGACATTTAGGGAGTAAGTCAGCAGGTGGATGAACTCTGTCTCTGTCTCTCTGACTCTCTGCATTTTAAATAAAATGAAATTAAATAAAGCACTTTGAAAAAACCTGAATTATATGAGAGGTCTTCAAAAAATTATGGCAAATGTGTAATATGAAAAAGCATGCATGGATTTGAAAAAAAATTTTCCCCCAAATAAATTTACCTTTTAACTCCACTTTTTGATGTAGTCTTATATAGGATGGACTATATCTTGTCTCTATTTAATATTTAGCCCCTGAAATAAATATTTATGTTATATCTAATTGTTATCTCTTAAAGTAATATTGGGAAGAAAAATCTTAATATATGCATCATTTGTAGTTCTCTGATGTTTTGTATTAGTCGCTAAGCATGAACATTCATGGCCAAAGAATGTGAATATTTTAAGGACTGTTGATTTGAATATTGCCAGATTGTTACCCACAAAAGCTGTTCCAGTATACATCAATGTAACCTATATCTACAGCTCTTTTCAACACTAGATGCTGTCATCAAAAAGTTAAACAGAGGAACAAGGACAACAAAAAAGAATAACACAATCTGAGTACACAGAGAGCAGCAGAAAAATTCTGTGATTTGGAGTGCGGTAAGGAGAGGATGATTCCTGGAAGGAATATTTTTAAATTTTTTTTACTTTTATTCATTTATTTTTGAGAGACAGAGAACAGGTAGACAGAGAACACAAAGGAGACAGAGATCCAGACAGGGAAAGCTGTCCCACTCACTGGTTCACTCCCTAAGTACCTACAACAGTGGAGGCTGGGCCATGACAAAGACGGAACCAGGAACTCATTCCAGAGCTCCCTCTTGGGAGGCAGGAACTCAACTACTTCAGTCAGCACAGCTGCCTCCTAGGGTCTAATCAGGAGCCCGAACCAGGTATTGAATTCAGGTGCTCTGGGACACAGGCTCCGGAGTAGCATCTTACCTGCTATGTAAAATACTTGCCTGGGAAGAATCTTTTGAACTAGATTTCCAAGTGTATAACTTCTCATCACTGGGGGTAGTTTATATAAATGTAAAGGTATATTTTCTACATTTTATGGTCTCAGTTCCTAATAATAACAGACATAACAAGATGGAAGATGATGAAAATGAATCAGTAATACATTCTAATATTTTGAAAGGCAATTAAACTCTCCCCAGTCAGTCCCTCAGGGCCACAACTGGAGATGGACTGGGACACTGGCCTGGAGCCCCTGGGTGCCTGATCAGCATTTGCGGGGATCTTGTGGGATGGGTATTCTCCCCAGTCAGTCCCTCAGGGCCACAACTGGAGATGGACTGGGACACTGGCCTGGAGCCCCTGGGTGCCTGATCAGCATTTGCGGGGATCTTGTGGGATGGGTATAACTTGCTTTCCTAATTGCTGCCGTTCCTGGCAGGGAAGACAGGTATTCCAGTGGCCAGCCTGTCAGAAGTGTTCTGATCAGTGTTAGTGAACCAGGAAACATAAAGAACACTCATTCATCTCTATGCTTTCTCATATTTACTAACACATAAACGGGAAAATCAAAGCCACCTCCTTTTTAAGAATTGACGTTTATGACATGTAGCTTTTTAAAACTTATTTATTTGAAAGGCAGAATACCAGACAGAAAGAGAAATCTTCCATCCTCTGGTTTACTCCCAAAATGCCCACAATAGCCAGAGATGGGCCAGGCTGACGCCAGGAGCCCAGAACTCCATCCAGGTCTCCCTATGTGAGTGGTAGGAACCAAAGTACTTAAGCCATCATCTGCTGCCTCCCAGGTTGTGCATTAGTGGGAAGCTGGATCAGAAGTGGAGGCATGACTTCATCCCTGGCTCTCAGATATGGGTGCAGGCATTCCAAGTGGCAAGTTAACCTACTGTGCCAAAATACCTGCTCCCAAAAATCTCTTAGAAAAGTAAAAGAGATGGTTATTAACCCAGCCCTTTTAGTTCCAATTTGCTTTTTAAGGAGTGGAAAAGCTTTCCTGATGAGCTGATCATTTGTTACAATTTTTGTGTCATATTGCACGCACATTAAACTTTATGGTATTTAATTTTGTACTTAAGTTATTTGATGTGCATTTGCTGTTACACAGCTGCATTCAAATTTAGAAGCAGGGAATGTTCCTTCTATTCTCTTTGCATGCTGAAAGGTTCAGTACAGCTTAGGAAATAAATGAACAACTACCTAGAATGACAACAAAATGGAGATAACCAACTTTACATTTTGAGTTCTGCCAGTGCAGGTATCATTATTGTTATCTGCCATCTCATCCTCACCCCCATTCTTTCATCAATTGCTTCCTCCTTCCTCCTGAAAAACACAAGTCTACAAATCTACCCCATTGAGACACACCCATAAGTGCACAAGCACACACATACACACAATATCTCTTGCCCCACTGAATGCTTAATAAATAGAAACTTAATCCCTCTTCTCATAAAGTAGGTCAAGCCCTATAAGAAAAGAACTAGAGGAGGAAGAAGAGTAGATAAAAAAAATAAATCAGTTTCCTAACCACAAGGCAATTAGAGCTAAGGAAACAGGTGGTCCTCAAGTGTGTAGACCCCACCTCCACCTTATACTGCTCAGGCCCCAAGTTCCTCTGGCCCTCTCTTCTTCCTCAACTCCATATCAAAACTACTTTGGGTAATGATTGTGTAAGGGTCCTGAAGCGATGCATAATCCACAGACTTTCTGTTGCTTGCCTGTTTTAACTGAAACTTGTTTTCAGCCCTCCTGTCTCAGCAGAATGATAGAAGCCTTCGATCTAATGACATCATCATGTCTAATGCTTTTCTGTTTTTATCATTATCATTTTACTGTCTATATTTAAGGTATGCAGCATGATATATTGTTGAAGTGAGATTTTTTTTAATTTATTTATTTGACAGGTAGAATTATAGACAGTGAGAGAGAGACAGAGAGAAAGGTCTTCCTTCCGTTGGTTCATTACTCAAATGGCTGCCACGGCCGGCGCTGTGCTGATCCGAAGCCAGGAGCCAGGTGTTTCCTCTTAGTCTCCCATGTGGGTGCAGGCACCCAAGCACTTGGGCCATCCTCCACTACCTTCCCCAGGCCACAACAGAGAGCTGGACTGGAAGAGGAGCAACCGGGACAACCTGGCACCCATATGGGATGCTGGTGCTGCAAGGTGGAGGATTAACCAAGTGAGCCACGGCGCCGGCCCCCAGCATGATGTTTTGATGCACATAGTTAAAAGAAAACTACAGCAAAGCCAATAAACAAATCTATCATCTCACAATTACCTTTTTGTATGTGGTAAGAGCACTTAAAATTAGCTCTTAGGAAGTTTCTAGAATACAGTACAATATGATCAACTATAGTTCTTGAGCTATTTTTTCTTGAGGAAACTCAGATCCGTAGAACCACAATAACTTATCATTTGGCACACACAGTTACTGAAACATGATAAAAATTCCTCATATTTAGTATGTTTTTTCCAATGCACCTCTTAGCTACTCAAGAAAATACCTCTCAGTGAAAGGAGTTTCTCACTATGTTTTTTACATATAGTGATTTTAAGCAAGAGCAGAGTTTCTCATTACTACAGTTTGCTTTCTGTTGTGAGAGACACCTTGGGTCCCTGCCATAGGGGTCCACTACTCTAACCTCCCAGGAGCCCGGCTGTGCTGACAAGTGTGATTTGACAAAATTGTATAGATCCCCTGCTAATATGGAACATATATAGATAAATATCACAGATCATTTACAGAGGATGAAGAAGAGAGATTCTCCTTTATTGGTAGACTATAATTTGGCATTGTTGTTAGTTTTTTTTTCTCTCCTCCCATGTTTACATTAATATCTTTAGCCCAAGATCTCCAGTAAGCTTACAGTTAGCCAGGTCTGTCATCAGGGCCATGCAGCTGGTTAACCTCAGAAAGTCAATCCATTCTAGCAAAAACTGAGTGTGCCCAAAAAGAGAAAGAATGGTGTCTGGGTCTGATTTGTCTCTCACAGCTTGCCTTGTGGATTCTTAGGGATAGGCACGTAGTTCAGGGGTAGGCATGTGCTCCCATACTTGATGTCTCAACTCCCATTTTATGGATGAGGAGACTGAGGCCTGAGAAATCAGTTAATCTGGTCATACTCATTGTCTCCCACTAGCTAGAATGTGAATCCCAAGCTATCTGGCTCTGGAGCCTGTGCTGTTGAATTTTACCCTGTGTGGTTCTCACCTGCTCCTATTAAGATAAATTTTTCCAGGTAGAGAATTTTGCTGGAAAGGCTGGGTGATAGACAGCAATTTTTTTTTGACAGGCAGGGTTAGACAGTGAGAGAGAGAGATAGATCTTAAGGTCTTCCTTCCGTTGGTTCACCCCCAAAATGTCTGCTACAGCAGGCGCTGCGACAATCCGAAACCAGGAGCCAGGTGCTTCCTCCTGGTCTCCCATGTGGGTGCAGGGCCCAAGGACTTGGGCCATCCTCCACTGCACTCCTGGGCCACAGCGGAGAGCTGGATTGGAAGAGGAGCAACCAGGACAGAATCCGGTGCCCCGACCGGGACTAGAACCCGGTGTGCCAGCACCACAGGTGGAGGATTAGCCTAGTGAGCTGCGGCGCCAGCCAAGCAGCAATTCTAACTGTAGAGTTTTCAAGGTGCTTTCACACACTGGCTGTGAAGTTCTTTGGGGAAGTCACGTTTGTCTTAGGAGGGCCAGGAACATCCTCCGGTCCTGCAAGTGGCTGGAGAGAGTGATCTGGCTTTGATGCCTGTGTGTATGGTGGACATGGCTGCGCTGCAGACCAGGAAGCCCTTCCTCTACTCTCTGCTGTGCCCGTACTCTCATGGGGCTGCCAGTGCACATCAGCCTGAGCATCCCCCTTGCCAGGCAAAGCTTAGGAAGGGTTTGGGTTCCTACTAGGCCTTCCAAACAAGATTTAAATGGAGAGGCCAATATGAGGATCCATGTCTTTTTCTTATTGTAAGCCCGTGTTTGTTTTCCTAGACACGAGTCCAAGTATTTAGGCCCAAGAATGCAGAATCTTTGGGAGTACTTGTTGTTTGCAAACATAGCTATGGAAAGAACCAGTGATTTGCCCAAAGTTGAACCATGAACTTATATTGAAGCCCAGGCTGAGAATCACAGATCTGTTCTAGAGTTTGATAGCGTTATCCTCTTTGCTATTTTGTTCTGATCTTATAGCCTGCATTCCTCTTCTTCAACAAATTTTCCACACAAGTATGATCTAGATGAACTATTATGGTAAATTTAAATCATTCTAATGACAATTGTCACAACTTTTGAATGTTTTTCACCTCTGTCTCTCCTGAATAATATGCCAGATTTGTAAGTAATTATAAAAAGAAGACAAACGAAATTTTTGTGGGTTTCAGATTGGGCTCTTAAACTATTCATTGTTTGTAGACAAATTAATTAGAATGTCCTGAAACATCCAAATGTTATTCATAGTACAAGACACTTCAATAAATTCTCTGGGAAAAAATGGAATTTAAAGATAAGTTTATATTGGAAGAAAAAAAAATTTGAGACCCATGAATAGTTTCTTCATAATATATATTATCCATGAAGTGTTTGAGGACCCTGTATATATACAGATTTCAATTTTTTTTCACCAAAATAAACTTATTTTCCAATTCCATTTTCTATGAGCTTTTTGAAATCTCCTTGTGTGTCTACATTTATTCATTCTGATGCCTTCCCCCCAGTTAATATGATTTCTTATTTATTGCTATTTTAAACACAGTTTTACGGGTAATGTTCACCACCTGTCCCATGTTCACTATCCTTTCTAGAATTACCACCTTCACCATGAATCTCTGTGAGTTTTCCCAACACTAACCTGGGCTTCTTTAGTAGTTTTACTTTTCCAATGAAGACATTATAGAGAGAATGAATAAACAGGCAAGGTTTTTCTATGTCTTTCCCATTGCTGTCTGGAATCAATTTAATCCATTTGTACCACTTGGGTCATGGTTTTCACCATCGTCTGATTTTGAAGGACTTGTTGGTGCCAAGCATAGAAAGTCTTCCATTCTTTAGTAAAACTTTTAAAGCAAAGTCAATGAAGCAAAAAACCATTGCTAATCTTGACATCAACATGAGTTTTGATGATAATCTGCCATTCATTGGCCATGGAACACATATGTCCCAGGTTAAGATCCCTGCCAGGGAAGTGAGTCATGCAGTTTTTGCCTCAGTGGTTAGCTTGAATTTTCTAATTGCAGCTCCATCATTCTGCAGATCAGCAGGACTCTCTTCAAACACATCAGCTTTGACCCCATCAGATACAATTTTGGTTCCTTGCATCCCCACGACTAGTGCTTCTCCAGTACTTCTTCTATTGGACACAGCATGATGTGCTTTCACATCAAATCAACCCTTCTTAGAAAATGGATCAACCACTTTCTTCTCGGCTCCCTTCTGTCAACTTCTGTCAGGTTCTTGTTCTCACCAGTCTCCTTGGTGGATCTCAGAGAGCCAAAAGGCTATTATTCTGTAGTTTTATATTACCCTTTTCTTTATATGTCAATTTCAAAAAAAAAAAGAGGAAAATTTGATTTGCCAAAATTTGTATTAGTTGAAAAGATTCATTAAACCAAGTACTTTATCAAAATGACCATTTCACAGTTCAGATTATATTACTAAACTCCTTCTACAGATACCTGGCAGAAATTTCCTAGGTAAGGAAGGATATTAATACTTCAAACTCAAACTGGTTCATTATTATATTAGGTCACTCAATTAATTTGAATTTTTAAAAATAACCCTCTTTCTCACTTCTTAATAATTACCAGTAAGACAGTTTTATTTGATAATTTTATGCAAAAGACCTTGGGTATTAGTTTTCTATCTTCTTTCAAAATTTTTATTTATTTAATTTTTTTGAGAGGCAGAATGAGAGATGATACAGAACTCCCATCTGCTAGCTCACTCCTGAAATGCCCAACAATGGCTAGAGCTGGACCAGGGCTGAATCTGGGAGCCAGGAGCTCAATCTAGATCTTCCACATGGGTGGCAGGAATCCAATGACTTGAGCCTTCACCTGCAGCCTCCCAGGATCTGCATTATCAGGAAACAGAAGTTGGGAGCTAGAGCTGGGGATCAAACCCAGGTATTCCAATGTGGGACATGGGCATTTTAACTATTGTCTTAACTGCTAGGCTAAATACTCATTTGTTTTATATCTTTAAAAGAGTTTGTGCTTCTTTTTGCACTGAAGTAAATATATATATATATATATATATATATATATATATATATATATAATATTTCTGTTTGTAATCTGTCCTGCTCAATCAAACATTAACTGATTAGTTTGATTTGTAGACAGGAAAGATAGTTTTCCACAAGTATTCCTCATCGCCTCATTGTTTTTGCCTGAAAAATCCAGAGTCTAGTATCAACATATTCATGTAATTCAAACAGAATTAAGCCTCATTAAAGTTCCACAAGGGTAATGAATTCCTGACTTTCCTCCACTTTGAGCACCAGACTGTTGTCCACATTGTGGTGCTCACTCACCCAGTGTTCCTATCAACCTCTAGCAATAGTTAAGAAATGAAGAGTATGGGACTTATTTTCTAAAGGACATTGGAATTCCAAAATACAATATGCTAAAAGTGGTTGTACACTAGGGCAAGAGTAATCTTTTTTATTATGCATTCAATAAGTATAGACATAAATATAGAACAAGAACGATTATCCAGGAGGGTGCAGATAGAAAATTTATGTTTTTTTTTCAGTAGAAATTAATGCAACTTTTGTTAAAGTTTTGCTGATTCTTTTTTGTCCTGCCTAAACAATTCTTATTTTCACATTCTGAATTGGAACTTAATATATCCTCATATCAGAGTCTTTGGGAGATACTTTTTTATTTTTGCATCTTTTAGGTACTTGTTAGCAAATTGATTCTTGTGGAGATTTACTTCTTCTATATTATTCAGAATTGTTGGCTAGCTGACTGACCCATATCTCCAGAATGCCTGCTATCTGTTTGCATGAGTTTGCAGTTCTCACTAATTCACATATTCCTCCTTTGTGTGCTTACTATACTATATTCTTATATTCTTAGGTACCCTTTAGCATATTCTGTGTTTTTTTTTTTTAACAGTGTGTGTTCTCCATGATGTGTCAATGAAGAGGCATTTTAAAATACCTTTGGTGGAGACGCTTTCAGATTTAAAGTCCACACTGACAACAGATTGTCCATCCATTCAACTCCTACGTCTCACTGAATAGTTAAGTAAGGCCATGAGAAGACTTCCCACATGATAGTATCAAATGTTTTCCCTGGCTATGTATTTATTCATTTATTTATTCATTTTTGGTACACATTTATGACATATTTATTTGCTTAGTTGTCAAGGGGTTGAATCAATAAAAGCTTATGCCAGGAATCATTTCTTCAGGCTATGTTTCTTAAGCACCATAGAGCAGTGAATTGTGACTCTACTGTCAGTTAATATTTTCTACCCTGTGATTTCTAACATCTGTATCAGATGCCTCTTAAAACAACTCAGGTTTAGAGTATGCTATTAAAAATTCCTAAGGCTCAGAGATTACTGATGCCATAAACAAGAGTGGCAAATTGTTAAATCAACAACAGAAGTCACTGTGTACTTACGGCCCATGTATGATCTGTCCTTAATGTGTTGTCCAATGTGAAGTAATGCAATAACTAGTACTGAAACAGTATTTTTACACCTTGTGTCTCTGCGTGGGTGCAAACTGACAAAATCTTTGCTTAGTATATACTGAATTGATCTTCTGTATATAAAGATAATTGGAAATGATTTTAAAAAATTGGAAGTTACATAAAAATCAATCAATTTAAAAAAAATAATATGTAGAATCTCTGTCCTTAATGTGCTGTACAATGTGATTTAATGCTATAACTAGTACTCAAAGAGTATATTTCACTCTGTGATGCTATGTGAGGGCAAATGGTTTAAAATCTTTTCTTAACACATACTAAACAGAGCTCCTGTATACAAAGAAAAAAAAATTCCTAAGGCTCAGACCACATTGGTATTTTTTTCTTATTCTTCTTTTAGCTGGTGTGGAATATAATAAGGAATAGACCAGAACTCCTCATGAATCTACTGCTATGTAGGGAGAGCCCCTGAAAGTTTATAAGTTAGGTCATAATTTACTCAGATACATATAGGCCATGTAATTTCATCTATTACAGTGAGGTTCCACAGGTGCATAAAGCATAATAAGCATTTTTCTGGAATAAGTGGTTAAGAATTTTTTAATCTTATTTTTTCTCTCAAAGAATAAGAAAAAAAGAAATGTTCCCCCAATTTTTATATGATATTGAAACTAGATAAGATCGGTATAAGAATGGAAACCTGAAGAAAATTGTGCTTGTGAATATAGATGAAATATTGCTCTACAAAATATTAACAAATTTAATCATACAAATGCAAGAATTTAGGCGATATTTAATTTAATACTACAAATCTACAAATGTAATTCACATAACAACAGAAAAAGATGTTTATCACTCTATTTTTAGGCTTTTAGATTAAAATCTTTGTTTCAAAATCATATTAGATTCAGGAAAATGGATAAAATTCTAAAGTAATCATGGTTTAAAAATAAATTATCAGAAACTAGGGAACTAGAATATTCTTTAAATTGATAGAGGCCATCTACCAAATCTTTAACAAACATTATTCTTAGTCAAAAAACATTGGAAATATTTCCTTTAAAATCAAGCCAAGACAAAAATGTAATATATGCTGAATTTATTCAAGATTTCTTTTGAAGTGTTGACTGATTCACTTACACAATAAAAATAATTGTGAGGATTAAAAAAATTCTTATAAATGTCACAATTGTGTGCATAGGGAACTATGCTCAACCTCAAAACAAATACCATTTGAAATAGAATCAAAAAAAAAAAAAACTACTAAAGAGAAGCTGCACCTAACAGAAATAAGCAATATCTTTATGAAATAATTTTATGAGTTATTGGACTATTTTAAGGGGAAACTAAGTGGAGCTATATACCACATTCATGGATATAAGATGATGAAAAATCATGCATTATCAATGCCATAAATTGATGAAGAGAAATAAAATCAAAATCCCTAGAGGACTTTCATAGAAACTTGAGAAAAATAATTTTTAAATGTATATAGTGGGATTATTTATGCCAAACCCACAGCCAGCTTCTTATTCAATGGGGAAAACTAGGAAACATTTCCACTATGATCCAGAATCAGACAAGGATTCCCACTTTCACAATTGCTATTCAATATAGTCTTGGAATTTAAGCCAAAGCAATTAGGGAACAAAAAGAAGTCAAAAGGATACTAATTGGAAAGAAGGAAGTCAAATTATCCCTGTTTGTGGATGACATGATTTTATATGTAGGGGAACCAAAAGAATCCACTAGGAGACTATTGAGATACATGAAATTTTGATACAGTGAAATGAAGTGAAATGAAATGAAATATAATAAAATAAAATAGTAATGTACTGTAAATGGAGGGACAAAGAGGTAAGCATAGCCAAAACTTCCCTGAAGAAGTATCTAAGTTAAGACCTTCTATATTTGATACTATGATCTGGTAACCATGTAAGTATATGTAGCATTGGTTTGGGGTAGACAAATATATTAATGAAACAGAATTGAGAGTTCAGAACAAACCTACTCATTTGTGATCACTTGATTATAATACAGGTGACATTGCAGATAACTAGAGAGAATGAACTATTCAGTAAATAGTTGGACCAATTGTAAATTGCTGGACCAATTGCTTATGAACAAGGGAAATTGAATTTGGATCAACTTTATCCCACGTACAAAAATAAATTTCACATGGATTAAATGTTTAAATATTAAAAGTAAAGTTTTATAAGTCTACAGGGAATATCTTTATGAACTCAGGGAAATGTTTATTGAAAGAAGCAATAAAAGAGTTAGCTCTAAAAAGTTGATGAGTTCATCAACACTAAAATTATGAAGTACAGTTCTAAAAATACTGTAAAGATAATGGAAAAGCAAGTCTTGGTTTAGAGTAAGATATTTGTTCTGCATATAAACAAGAAAGTATTAGAATTGCAAATAAATAAATATCTTCAACAAAGAAAAGTGCAAAAGATATGGAAAGTCTTTTCACTGAGTACATAAATGAATGTCTGATAACCATATTAAACATGCTAAACTCCGTAAGTAAATTGAGAAATCCAAGTTAAAATAAGCGAGTGATACAATTTTATATCCTCAAATGTCTGTTAAAACAGCATTGGAGATTTGAAGACATATATCTTCTACTTACTGCAGTGAGAGTATAAACTAGTATCCTCATATTAGAAAATCATCGCATTATCTCATAAAATTGTGAATGCTCTTTGATTTAACCATTCTCTTTCTAAGTGAGTATATAATTCTGATATACTCTTGCACTTTTGTAATGTTTTCAAACAATAGAATACTACTTAAAAGTAAAAATGAGTCATCAACACCTACAAGCAAATGAGTTATGGATAAAAGCCAGTTGCAGAATTCTATGTAAGTATTGATATTTTCTTACAGAGAATCAAAACACATAGGATGGTTGGTAGGTAGATAGGCAAGTAGGTAGGTAGGTAGGTAGGTAGATAGATAGATAGATAGAAATAGATAATAGAGATAGATCAATGAGATAGACGATGAATAGATATGGTTAAAATAGTCTCAGAAGACTGGTTTGCAAAGATAATGAAATCATGCACACAAATCTTGGTAGTGTTTTCTCTGCTGTGTGGAAAATAATGAAAAAAGGATAAACACCCAAGAAGAATTAGTTCTATCCAATAACTTGAATGATAAAAACAAACAAAAATCATAGTAAATGATCTATTACCCTGCCTGTCTCTCTTCCTTTCTCCCTATGTTCAAAGTTTTACTTTTAAAAAATATTAATGGATGATGGAGAAAGGGGGCTGTGGGTTAGCTCTCAACAAATGTTATGTCATTGTCTACTCACAAAAACCAGTAGGCTATGTATTATTCTGCTTATTGTAAAGCTACAAAAACTAAAGCCAGCAAAGGGTAATTATCTGTGTAATGTCTCAAAGCTCTAAAATAGTGGAGCTAAGGTTGGAATTCACATCTGTTTTATGAAAGCCCATTTTTGTAACAACTGATGTGATTGTTATGTGATGTGTGGTTATTATCTTTTAAAACCAAAGGACATTTTTGTCCAGGAGGAGAGAACTTTCTGTTTCACTTTCATCAACAAAACAAACTCTTTATGAAACATAGGATGAGGTAAGATGACTAAAATTAAAATGGAAGTTGTCCACATAGCAGAAGAAACTGAGATACAATCTAACCCAATTGTCTGCACAGATTTTGAATGATAAAAGAAAATGAAAATCACCACCTGCATTAAATTTAAAGGGCAAAACCTGGTGTCAAAATCATTGCAACCAATTCCCTGTTACAAGAAAAACGAAGTTCGCGTATCTCCTTTAAAAACTGATTTTAAAGTACTTCCACGGTTTGTGGGCCCATAGATCTGATTTTTCTTTGGGATGTAACCTTTCTACAGAACATTTCAGCTTTCAGTCACAAGACATCTTTATAAGAAGTAATCGCACTCTTTGAAGCAGGTATGAATTTGAACAAACAGTAGATAATCATTCCACAATTTCAGAGATGTTATTACATTTCTGCAGAAAAAAAAAAAAGAGCTCCCCCTCTCATCTGCTCATTTGCTTACTGAGGAGCTGTTAGTGTTCAATAGGAATTGTTCTCACATCTGAGACATAAGAGCAGACATTCCAAACACCTGCAGATTCAGAAAGATATTTATTAGTCATCAAGATAGTAAGATCTGCCTGGCAAATTGTTACATCCTCATAGTAAATTCTAGGAGCAGGGTTTTTTGTTTTTGTTTTTGTTTTCTTCGGTGGACAGAAGCCTGTATTCCGGTATGAGCCCTGCAGAGGAGAGGCCTAAATCCCTTGTTAAGAGTTGAGTTTCTGTGTGTCATTCCCCAAGCAGTCAGATGCTCAGTTCTCATCGTCTAGAAGTAATTACAGGAAATGGCGGTAATGTCTGAGGTACCTGTCAAAAGCATTGTTGTTTGCCAGGCCCCTAACTAGTAAATGATAGCTGATTCATTCATGGCCCTGCCATGGGTCCTTTGTGCCTTTCTCATTCAGAACTGCTCTTCCCTCTTCACTCTGGATGTTTGCAGTTCCTGCTGAGAGCAGCCATTCATTCTTGGCAAAGGCTCCCCAAGGTTTGGATTACACAGCTCCTCTGCAACTGAGCTCTGCAGGGAGCACTGTGGAGGAAGTGGGCAGTACTGGTTTTCCCTATGGCTAAGTCTCTTGAATTTGGTCTGCTTATCAAGGGGGATATAAAAACTCTGAAGAAGATGTATGAGTCGCTGTACAAGAAATGATACCATCTTGTCTGACAGTCTCTGGTGAATGTGGAAATTATCCAGACCCCAACCATTGCAAACCTCCAGTCTCTCTCCATACATTATCGCCAATCAACTAAATATTGACTCCTGGAAAAAAACAGAATTTTTTAAGGAATCAAATCAGGCTTATAAACATATAAGCTGTCCTTAAGACTTTTTTTTTTTTAATATAAAGCTTTTATTTAAAGAATATAAATTTCCAAAGAACAGCTTATGGATCACAATAGCTCCCCCCCCCCACAACTTCTCTCCCTCCCCCTACCCTCCCCTTTCCCGCTCCCTCTCCCCTTCTGTTCACATCAAGATTCATTTTCAATTCTCTTTATACACAGAAGATCAATTTAGTACATATTACGTAAAGATTTCAACGGTTTGCCCTCGCATAGAGACACAAAATGATAATACTGTTGGAGTGCTAGTTATAGTCTGGAAAAAACAGAAGACCTAAATGAAAGATCTCTGCGAGTGAGATCCCAGTGGAAAGAACGGGGCCATCAAAGAAGGAGGTACCTTTCTCTGAAGGGAGGAGAGAACTTCCACTTTGACTATGACCCTGTCGGAATAAGATCGAAGTCCACGAACCCTAAAGGCTTCCATAGCCTCGGCAACTCATGACCAGAGCCTAGGGAGATTACTGACGCCATAAACAAGAGTGTCAAATTGTTAAATCAACATCAGGAGTCACTGTGTACTTACGTCTCATGAGGGATCTGTCCTTAATGTGTTATCCAATGTGAAATAATGCTATTACTAGTACTGAAACAGTATTTTTTTTTTTTTAAATTGAGAGGCAGAGAGACAGAAACAGTCACTCAGAACCATCTTCTGGTTTGCTGTCCAAATGCCAACAACAGCTGGGGTTGGACCAGGTCAAATCCAAGAGCCAGGAATCCTGTCCAGAGATTGCTACATGAGCCATCGCTTGTTACCTCTTAGGGTGTATTGTCCCTATTAGCAGAGCAGAACCTGGACTTGAATACTTTTCTTTTTCAATAACCTTCATTACTTCCTTTGCTTTGGCGATGAGTAATTGGAAGTGAAATTTAACTAGTTCTATGGGAGTTTTAAGGAAGGAGAATATTTGGAAGTTCCTTTTTTTGTTTCTTCAGTGCATTGTTTTTTGCATGCATGCATACACTCCAGAAAATTTCTAAGACTTCCGATTTAGTCACTGGAATTGCTCAGGCACATTGCCCAATATTTTGTGGGAATAAGTTTTCATGATTTATTGCACTGTGCAGAGACTACAAATAACAGTAATATATTGTATATATTTTAAAGATTATTTATTTACTTGAAAGAGTTACAAGTGCTGGGAGGAGAGGGAGAGAGAGAGGGAGAAAGAGGAAGAGAGAGATCTTTCCATCCACTGGTTCACTGCCCAAATGACTACAATGGCCAGGATTGAGCCAGTCTGAAGCCAGGTGCTTCATCTGGGTCTCCCACATAGGTGGCAAGGGCCCAAGTACTTGGCCCATCTTCCACAGCTTTGCCCAGGCCATTAGCAGGGAGCTGCACTGGAAGTGGGATTTAAACAGGCACCCATATAGGATGCTTGCATCACAGGTTTAGCTTTACCTACTACACCATAATGCCACCCCCTGTTGTATGTTTCAAAATTGCTAACATATTTTTAATGTTCTTACCACAATAATAATAATAAATTGGTGAGGTCATGGATATGTTATTTAACTTGCTTGAATCTTCTATAATGTACAGTAGTCTCCCTCTTAGCCTTTGGAGATATATTCCAAGTTGCTTAGTGGATGCTTATAAACACAGGTAGTACTGATATACCCCATATACTATGCTTTCTCCCCTACATAGAAGCCTGTGATAAAGTTTATTTTTAAAATTTTTAGGCAGGTAAGTGATCAGCAGTGGAAACTAACAATAAAGGAACCATTGTAGCAATTTAATAAAAGTGATGTGAATATGGGTCTTTCTCCAGGAAGTCAAGACAAGTACTTGTGTATTTTCAGACTGCAGTGTCTGTAGGTGACAGAACATGAAAAATGAAATTGCAGCAAACAAGGACCACTGTGTACACAGACTGAAGCATCGCATGGTACCCCACAAATGACACAACTATTGTTCATTGAAAAACAATCAATACATCTTTAAAAAATGTATAACATTGAAAACTACTCATTTTAAATCTTGGCGTGTATGATCAATAAATAGGATAACATATGACAAAGTGTAGCAAATGTATACACTGTGAAAACACCAGGTATATCCCATAAGGGAAAGGAAGAGGGGAAGTCTTCCTGGATGCTAAACTCAAGTACTTGTATACAAGTATTTTTAATTTTTAAGCTCACTTTCATTGGCACTGGAGTACTTGTATACAAAGCTCAATGAAAGTGAGCTTAAAAATTTCATTTTCTTAGGCTAGAAAACAAATTAATGTTCTTAAAAGGATACAGCAGTATTTCTTTTGTTACCAGCTGGCTTCAGGTATTGAAACCTGCAGTTCCTGAGCCAATACCCAGGGAGCCTTTCTCTATGGGCAGTGGGGAAGGTCCCAGCTCCTTCACTGCCCCTTCCCTATGAACTCCACACATGCTTACTTGTAAACCCCAGCCAGTTTGGTTGCAATCTGACTATCTTCTAGGTCTTGCCATCATTTTTCCCCCAGGGCCTCAGACCTGCATTCTCTACTCCCAGTATCTTTAGATTTTACTACCGAGGTGATTTTGGGCCAGTGCCTTTTAATTTTAATCTTTAATTATAACCTTTTAAATGAAGACATTAATGTATAGGACTATTACAAGAATGAAATAAGTGCTTGATAGAGTGCCTTATGCATAGTAAACTCTACGCCAATGGTAGGTACTCTACTGCTAGTGGTCCAATTGTCCAGCTTGGGTGGATAGACCACTCCTTACCTACAATCAATGTCTAATTGTCACCTCTACCAAGATATACCTTTTGTCCCACCCATCCTCTTATTGGCTATGATGTTTTGAGTATCAGTGCCAGTCAAGATTAGATACAAGTTGGCTTAGAACACTAGGATTTGCAAAATTGGCCAGCTAGTATGGAACCCAGCTCTCCTAGTAGGAATAGGAGAGTCTTTCAGATTTTTTTCTTGCTTCTTTGTCAATCTTTTGTTCAAACACCATAAAAATTATAGCATTTAAGCAGACGATGTATTTTATGACCCTGGGTCACAGGTGAATCATGTCAGCTTAATCCCTATACAAGTGTAGTAAGACACAAAGCGATAAAACGATAACAACAGTCTTTGACCCTAAGAAAACCAATAAGACTATTTTTCTGACCATACAAAGTTTTTATATTTTTTGGAGTAGTTAGAATGAAAAATATGATTATTGACTTCCAATCCAAATATCCTAAGCCATTGAATGAGTTGTTAATTATTTCAATATATGATAAAGATGTTGAAAGTGAAGAAGGCAAGATTATTTTTATAGGCACTTGAACAGATAACATTTATCCTTTACTGGGAGTCAACAGATATTTTGGTGTATGAGGAGATAGTTTGCTTTTGGCATGATAAGGTCTAGTTGCTTGATTTCCATCAAGCTTCACTTTGGTCTTTGTGCAAGATAACCCTGCTTGCCAGCAGAGAAGGAAAAAAATTAAAAGGAAGATAAAGAACTAAACAAGAAATTACTGAACTTTCAGTATTTCAGAAAAAAATTTATACTTATTACATTTCTCAAGATGGTAAGAACATTGCATCACTAAACTTTCATAAATACATACATATGTGCCTTCTAAATTTTCTTTTTTCATCTTTTCTCTTTCCTTCTTTATTTTAATCTCCTTACACTAAGAATTCTATTTTCCATTCTGTCAGGTAAGAGTTTCCTATTTCTTTTCATTGCACAATACTGACTTACAATGGTTAGACTTGGAATTTCTAACTTTATGATAAAGCAGTAAATGCACTCTTAGTAGAGACTGTAGTTGGGATTTTGAATTTGAGACTTTCCCTGGACTAGCACTACCTGAGTCTATCCTCTCTTAGGATGCTGATTAATGGCATTGAGCACAGCTCCCAGTCAGCCCTGCCCTCAGGAATGGAACAACTAACACTGTGTGCCCTCTGCTACTGAACTATGCTATCTGGTAGGTTAGATGTATTCAATATATTTTTCACTTACAATACTTTTGAATTACAGTGAGTTTATTAGGATGTAGCCCCTACATAAGTTGAGGAACATCTGTAGTTCTCATTTTCCCAGAGATATTAAATATCTGCCTTTAATTGGTTCCCAATAATGATGTCCAATTCAGCAAAATCTTAGAATTAAGAGCACGAATAATTCTTCACTAAAAAATAGGAATAATTGTATTTGTTCCTTAAAAGTCAGTTTACCTTTCTTAGTATCAGTTGTAGAATTTATAAGCTGATGTATTGATATAGAAAATTAAATGATATTTGATTCTTAATTAGTCTACAGAACAGACTCACTAATTATGTCATATGACTTGGTCCACTCTTGACATTGTCATTCATTGTTTTTTTTTTTTTCTTAAAGATTTATTTTATTTATTTTAAGACACAGTAACAGAGAGGGAGGGACAAAAGAGAGGAGAGACAGAGTCAAAGAGAGAGCCTCTATCTGCTGATTCACTCCCCAAATGATCACAGAGACTGGGGCTGACCCCATCTGGGTCTCCTATATGGGAAACAGTGGCACATGTAGTTGGAGCATGATCTACTGCCTTCCTAGACACATTAGCAGGGGGATGGATCAGAAGCAGAGCAGCTGGGCTCAATCTGGTGCTCTGATAAGGGTGTGCTGGCATCCCAGGTGGTGGTTTAAACTGCTGAATCACAATGCCAGCTTGATTATTCATGACTTTCTATAATTGATTTGGGCTATCAAATCTTCTAAAAAGTGAAAGTGTGCTATATGGAAATTTAGTTTGATAGGAATTTAATGTTCAATATTGGTTGACAAAAAGAATAGTCTAGGGAAGTATTGTGTTAAACAAATATGGCAAGTTTCACTTCTCACACACATGGACAGTCATTGAGATCAGATGTAATATGTAAAATCTCTTGAATTTACTTAACTATACTATTTTTTTTTGCCTAAAGAACATACCAAAGATTTATTATTCCACAGTGAATACTTTGAAATATGCTAGATTATATTATCTGAATAATACTTATATAATTTCTTATTCCAAGGGAACTAGTTTAAAATAATGGCGTATACTATAGATGATTTCAGAAGGGGCTATAAATTAACTTTCCAAAAAATAAGAATTAGGTGTTTTCTGACATTAATTATTACTAACAGTAGTATTAAGATATATATATATATATATATCAATTTCATTATATGGTATTGCATTATTGAATTAAATAACATAATTTGTTTTGTTAATAATTAATTTATTTATCTGAAAGGTAGAGTTACAGAGAGAGAGGAAGAGACATGGAGAGAAATATCTTGTGTCTACTGGTTAACTCCTTAAATAACCACAATGGCCAGGCCAAAGCCAAGAGCCTGGAACCCCTTCTGCATCTCCTACATGGGTGCGGGGCCCCGAGCACTTGGACCATCTTCCACTGCTTTCCCAGGCACATTCACAGGGAGCTGGATCAGAAGTGGAATAGCTGGGACTCGAACTAGCGCCCATATGGGAGGACAGCATTGCCTCCAGCAGCTTAACTCTCTGTCCCACAATGCCAGGCTCAATAGTATAATTTTAAAGCTCACTAGCACATTGTAAATATTTAGAGTGAAACGTAATATAAAACTTACTATATCTTTCACCCTGGTTAAGTATTCCTTCTGCTTCCCTTAATGTGTCCAAGTGACTATATCTGTATCATTTGGTATTTACACAACATGAAGTCGTGATGCCTGACTACACATATTCCAGATTTTGCAAGCTTGAATGACTCTTTTATACTTCATTTGGCTATTTTTAATTTTGGTAATGTATGATGTTTCAATTCAAGATGTACATTTTAAGAAGATAATGACTAACACTACAAGTTAAACAGCTACTTGCAGATAAGCATATGTATTGTATACACAATTGTAATATCTAGAAATTGCACTTTAGGTGGAATGGATTGTATAATGAACAAGATGACATCTTTGTTAGCCATTTTACATGGCCCACAGCCTGAATCGGCTGTGTAGTAGGATCCTGGTTCTCATTGTCCCCATCATGGTACTCTGGACAAAGCATCACACTCATGATTTTCTAGTGCTTGGGAAGGTTTATGCAACCATCTCCTCCTATGGAGACAGATGAGGGTTTAGCAATCATCCATAATGGTAGCTCTCAACCTTTTCATTTTAGCCATAGTCTTCAGAGCCAAATGTCAAACTGTGTGAATTCTTAGCAAATGCCCATGTGCACATATGCACATCGAACTTGTTTGAGCACAATGGCTGGTTGTTTCAAATAAATAGCAATGTGCTGTGTTTGCTGACAATTGTTTTCTGGAGAATAATAGAAATAGGCACTGTATAGTAAGTGAGACTAGAACTCTACATGTATTTAGTGTATTCATAAAATGAAGTGTCCTTTTGTTGGCTTTTAAAAAATATTTTATTTACATATTTAAGAAGGAGAGAGAGAGAGAGAGAGAGAGAGAGAGAGAGAGAGAGAGAGAGGAATACAGAATGCTTCCATTCACTGGTTTATTCCCCAAATGCCTGCAACAGCCAAACTGGACCAACCCAAAGCTAGGAGCCATGAAGTTGATTCAGGCCTCCCATGTGGGTGGCAGGACCCCAAGCACTTGAACCTTCACCAATGCCTGCCAAGGTCCACATTAACACAAAGCTGGAGTTAGGAGCCAGAGCTGAGTATTGAACCCAAACATCTGATGGAATGCAGGCGTCATAACAAGCCTCTTGACTTCTAGGCCAAATGCCCATTTGGTTTGCTCTTTAAAGTAGGTACGTTTGTCTTGTAGGTGAAGTAGGGGATGTGATATAGGAGTCATTTAGTGCAGATCAAAGACTTTGGACTCATGTTTCCATAATGAGACAGAGAACTGTCCTCCACCTTAGCTTCCTAGTCTTCATTCACCAGCAGCTGCAGTCCACACAGATGCCTGAACCAAGACAACTGATCAGTCAACATAAAAAGTCATTCAAAACATTAAAAACCTTAAAGTCCCTGATATAATATCTTTATAGAAGAACCTCAAAGTCCACACCCTGATATAATATCTTTATATAGAGAGATTAGCAACATAGAATTTATTCAAACATTCATGAAAGGAGACAGGAAAGTAGGATATGTATCTTAATAAACTTGAAAGTTAAGGAAAGAGTGTCAATATTTTCTCAGATCTGTAAGTGTGAATTCATGTAAGAGAAAAAATACCCACCCAGTTGGGCAATTGAACATATAAATTGGGCTGTAGGAGACATTTTTCTAGATGTGAAATTGAAAATATGATAAGGGAGGGATTGCACACAGCCTGTGATCCAACATAATTGCCCAGCTCACAGAATGAGGCACTTTTACTCTGCAAGTCAAGGAGAATGGCCATGGTGCTGTAGCTAGGGATATGAAGTACATCCTATAGTGAAAATCGTCTTCCCAAGTCATTTTTAATAGATCCATCCAAATGTTTTCTTCTTCTTTGGAACTTCTGATATTCTATAAACCACTCAGTGTGACTGTCTACTTCCTAAGAATCTGCCAACTCAGCATTTCCTCTCCTTCCCTACTGCTACCACAATAACTCATCCTTGCCTGGATAGCCAACGCTTTCTTCTATCCAATCTTACCCTCCTCCTCCCTTTCAATATCTCTTGCTATGAGAACCCTGCTGCTGACAGTGATGTTTCTAAAACGGATATGATCACATCAGCCATTTAAGACCCGTTAATTCTAAGGTAGAAATCAAAGTCCTATGATCTTTATGACCTTGCCCCCTCTTCTCTGGCCTCTTCCTGAATCACACTCTATACACATGGTTCACTCTTGCTTATCTCTGTGTGCTCTTGGCCATTATCTCGTTCCAAAGGCCCTCCCAGAATGCACCTCCCAGTGTGTGGAATTGTGGAGCCCCCTGCCATCTGCCAGTGCACCCTGTAAAACATTCTAAGACATTTATCACTTGCTCTCATGACTGTTTTCTTACCTGTGTCCTTCTCTAATCTGTGAGCAACTGTCATTTAAAAGGCCTCCACTAGTTACTGATACTATTATTAATGATATAACAGGCCCACTATGCTTTGCATGAAGGCATGGGAAATTTCACTTACTCAACAGACACAATTTCCAGTCATGGTTTCATTAAATAAACAACCATTGCAGGGAAAGATGTGGGGGTGGTGGAGCTGGCACTGTGGCGTAGCCGCCACCTGCAGTGCCAACATCCCATACGGGCACTGGTTTGAGATCCACCTCTGATCCAGCTCTCTACTATGGCCTGGGAAGCAGTGTAGGGTGGCCCAAATGCTCAGGACCCCGCACCTATGTGGGAGACCTTGAAGAAGCTCCTGGCTCCTGGCTTCAGATCAGCCCAGCTCTGGCCATTGCAGCCAGTTGGGGAGTGAACCAGCAGATGGAAGACCTCTCTCTGCCTCTGCCTCTCTGTAACTCTACCTTTCAAGTAAATAAATAAATCTTAAAAAAAATCCCATTAAAACATAATTGAGGGACCAAGACAAGCTCAAGGCTGAAGGCACACTCTTTTCCTGATGACATCACATGAAGAGGAAGACCTTACATGCCCTGAGCTTGGAGTTGGTGCACCAACCAGCTGTGTCTCGCTCCAAAGCCAAGCTCTTTTCCCTTCTGAACAAGGTAATCAAGGTCTCTGCAAAATGTGGGAATGAAATCAGTTTCCTGAATCAGTAGGAGCCTTGAAAGATCTCTGAGAGAGCAACCTAACAGAGACAATGGAATAGTTTGGTGGCATGAATGCAAGAACTGCCTGAGACCCTGTGGAGACAGAAGGAGAAAGAGGGCAAGTGTTGAGAGAGCAGCATGCACCACACATGCCCCAGGTGGGACTCAAAGCGGTCCACAGCCTCTCCTTGCTGTGCAAAGGAGTCAACAGGATATATAACTCAGACCACCCTGTAGATTCCTGGCTTTTGCTGGTTCTGGGTGCACCACATAATGTCAAATTGGCATGTGGAATCACGACTTGGAATATGGCAGATTTTATGACACAGGAATTAAGTGCAAATTACTTTAAATATTAAATATCAAAAATGACAATAAAAAAACTACTCTTCATCTAGCAGGAAATGCTAACTTTTAAGGACAGCCAAACTTTATCCGAGATATTTGAGAATTTCTTTCATTTATTATGTATTATTTATTTAGCTTATTATACCTTCTAATTTCTTAGAAGCCTTAGGCACATGAATGAACTACAAATAGAATAATTAAATCCAGTAGTTAAAATATCCACGAAGGGGAAAAATCAATAGATGTTATTGTTTACAGCCTAATTGAAGAAATCACTTAAATAATGTAACAACTTAAAGAATTTAATAAGACCTTTACCTTCATTTACAAAATAAGGAGACTGAGTCTTGTGGAGGCCTCCTCCTATTCTCTTTTTATATGGCAGCATGGTGTCTATATACTTCATAGCTTACTGCAGTTGTAATTTTATTGGTTTTCCTTTTGGGTGATTCACTACATAAGTGTTGAGATGTGTGTATAGATGAGAGTACTTCAAAAAATAAATGGAAAAATGAATGAAAATATAAGTTTGCTTTGGTACAAAAATATTTGAAATCCATGCATACAATGGATGTTTTATAATATACATTTTCCATGAGCTTTTTGAAAACCACTTGTATTTGTGCATATCTATATATGTGCATTTATGTGTGATCATATACCCACATCTATTTCTGTCTCTTAACTGTGGTTCTGAATTGGAGAATTTATTTATTTTTATATTTATTTGAAAGGTAACAGAAAAGAGAGCAACAGAAAAAGGGGGAGAGACAAATAGAGTGAGAAAGAGATCTTACTTCTACTGCTTCAGTCTCCAACTGGGGCTAGACCAGGCTGAAGCCAGGAGGCAAGAATTTTATCTTCACCTCCCATGTGGGTGGCAGGGGTCCAAACACTTGATCCTTGTTCTGCTGCTTTCCCAGGCAGGTTAGCAGGAAACTGGATCAGAAGTGGAACATCCAGGAATTGTACTGGAGTTCTCGTGTCATATTCCCAGGTTGCAAGCAATGAGTTAACTTGCTGTAGCCTTGATCAAGGGGCTACCTGTTATTAATTGTTAGGTGAAAGATGAATACTTCACTTCAGTAAGAAATTTCTCTATCTTGCCTTTAAAATATTTTTCTTTGCGAATAACTGAAAAAAGCCTTTGCAGACAAGGAGGGTGGCAGCCACTGTCTCTGTCTGTATACGTTATCCTGAGACATCCGTGACCAGTTTCCTAAACTGAGCTCACCTGCTTTGTAAGGATCCTAATGCTTTGCTTAACCCCATTCAGCAGTGGATGGAGGTCTGCGCTGTGCTCTGACAGTTAGATGCACCTCAGTATCTCTGAACCAGGATTCTGGATAGCACCAGGGCTTGTGGAGCAAGAGAGTTGTAAAGGAAAGAGAGGGATCTGATGGAGGTTAGGCACATCACTCGGCTTGCACTCCATCCTTTCCTAAACCTGATTGTGTCCTTCCATTCGTTCAGCCTTGTCCATGTCTAGACTTCAGCCTTGGACTTATTCGGAGCCAAGCTCAAGGCCTGCAATATAGTCAGTGCTCAGGTAGTTGAATGGACTACGGGGATGAATGCCTGGGGGGATGGAAGGAAGGAAGGGATTGAACATTGTTTTTCTCATAAACTCTGTCCTTTCATCCCGAGTTTCTTGGACTGTTCATGTCTCTGTCACTCTCTTGCATTCTTCCTTTTGGTCAGGGATGTATTACTGCCTTCTCAAACCCTGAGGTCTTTTTTCCCTCCTTTCTTGCATCTATTATGTTTACATGAATTTCCCCATAGAATCACCTTTCCCCAAATACAAGTTTAGCCCTGCATTGCCAAATTCTAATTGGGTGTCCTCACTTTTGCACCTGCCGTATCCTCAAACCAGGTACAGCTAAGACCAGTTAATCAGGGTTTTGTTTCTTTCTTTTTTTTTAAGATTTATTTATTAGAACGTCAGAGTTACACAGAGAGAGGAGAGGCAGGGAGAGAGTGAGAGGTCTTCCATCCAATGGTTCATTCCCCAATTGGCTGCAATGGCCAGAGCTGTGCTGATCCAAAGCCAGGAGCTTCTTCCAGGTCGCCCATGTGGGTGCAGGGGCCCAAGGACATGCGCCATCTTTTACTGCTTTCCCAGGCCATAGCAGAGAGCTGGATTGGAAGAGGAGCAGCCAGGTCTTGAACCAGCGCCCATATGGGATGCCAGAGCTTCAGGCCAGGGCATTAACCCACTGCGCCACAGCACTGGCCCCCAGGAATTTTGTTTCTAACTTCTTCCCCAGATTGTTCTTGTTCCCCTGTCAGTCAGGATTGTTTTGGGGCAGCTGGGCTTGAGACATCAACTCCGTCTTTGTCTTGTGCCATCCTCTGCAGCGCACCTCCCTCTCAGGCCTCCCTGCTTCCCTGCTAGCTCATTCCACTTACTGCATGCGGCTTGTGTTGCAACAGTTTTCTAAGCAGCTTCCTGACTCTATTTTCTTTCTACTAAAGCTGATACTATCCACTAAAGAACAATTAATTTTCCCAAATTGCATTGCTGTTCATGGTTCTCCCTGATTTAAAAATCCCCAGTGACTCATTGTGGCTGAAGGCAGTGGTTTCCCAGAATGTTAGATATGACAGAGCAGTAAATAAAACAATTAGAAAAAAAACAAATTTAGAAAAAAAAATTAGGGAGGGAACTCATTCTCTGATTTCTCCTAGTAAAAGCCTTTTATAGATTTCCATCTGTGATAGCCATTATTACATTTAGGGAAAGAATATTTTAATTCTAATGAGAATGAATGAATAGAGGACAACTTGGAAACAATGGAATATTAAAAATAATTGGAAAATAATGTTTTTAGAAAAAGCTTGATCCATTGATCACCACTATTTCTGGTGGCAATGTCCTTACAGACATACAAGGGTCCCTGTGTTGCCACAGGTGCTGAGAGGCAGCGAGGGCCTTAGCGTGTTCCCACACTCCTTCTCTAACTGTCCTGGCTCCTGAAGAAGCTCAGTATGCAAAGATCTGAGTTCTGGAAATGTTTTTTAAAGGTGTATGTCAGGTAACCTGATCTCTTTAGGCCTTAGCTTCCTCCTGCTTACAATGAAGAGCATGCACTTAATGCTTACGAGGTTGCTTTCATTGCTAAAACCTGTGTTACTGATTGATGACTAATTGATGTACATAATCAGAAGTGGCCACAATATATTTTCTTAAATCTAGCTTTCTGTTTCATAAATTCAAATGAGAATATCAAGGATTATAAGCAAGGTTTTTACAAAGTAGAAGATAGAGGACAAATCCATGTAATCGAAACTTTTCTTTAGTAACATCTGCTTAGGTTATAAAACACATCAGAGAATATCTGCTCTTCCACTTAGAAAAGAAACCATTGACTTTTCTTATATTGTTGCTTTGATCACCTTGATTTTATTTTATGCGCTAACAGTCTGCTCCCTTCCTTCTATCTCAACCAAAGTAGAGTTCAAGTTGAGATAGTCAAGACAAAAATAAGAGAAGGACATGATAAATCAGCCAGATCAATTCATTTGTAGGCACAAAGGATGAGATTCCTGATCTTGGCAAATGAATGCAATCTCGTGATTGTATTTTTGTAGACATCCAGCAGTGTTTTTGGAAGAGCCAAGTGAAAAAAATGGGTGCAGAGAAACAAGTATATGGGGTCCAGAGTAGGGTATCCCAGCTGTAGAGCAGAATTACTTGCAAGGCATATAAATCCCACCTGATTTCTCTGATTTGAAAGATTCCTAACCCTCGGTGTTTGTGAGGAGCAGAGCACTGAGACAGTTTGAGATACTTGACTATAATATATTCATGTGCACATTTCACACTTGAGGGCCAATTATCATTTCAGGTACATTTCTTTGCAACTAAGAGTTTCACAAATACTTCTTTCATATTGACATCACTATCAAACTGAAAGATGGGCTTATAAAAGAAAGCTGTTGTATCCCTTTTGGTTTTATGTCTCTCTGACAAGGAATTGTTGGTTCAAAATTGAATCCCATCTCAATCTTGTCATTCTGACCACAGATCACGTCTTGCCTTTCAGAAGTCATTTTCTATTGTGCTGTACATGCAAGTCCCTTGGCTTTTGTGGTCAAGGGGAGGGACCTCTGGGTAGATCTCTGCAAATGTGAAAGCGGAATTCTCACTTTTGGGGTGGGCAGGCAACTTGCTGGTCATTAGTGATGCTTGACCAAGTGCCAGGAAGAGGCCATTAGCTGGCGCACTGCTGGGAAGAGTCCATTAGCACCCAGCTGCCAGTCTAGGGTTTGCAATGTGGAACAAGCTGTATATTCACAGGCCAAAAATTGTGCTTCTCTCAGGATCCTGCAGATGGCTTGGAAAGCATGCAAAGATGAATCATACTCTCTAATCATTTTGATGCTTACCCTCCGACATCAGAAAGATAGAATAAAAATGAAAGTTGTGGTCAGTCCTCCAGACATTTGGTATATATGGGATTCCTTTGGAAAGTCAAATTTTTAAAATCTTCCCAAGTATAAAGAGAACCATATAAAAGGAACTTGGGAGTTGTCTGATTTTTTCCTGTAATAGGATTTTGTTAATTCCAAAACACATATTATAAAAATTACTCATGAGCTAAATAAAAAATAAGAAAATGTTAGGGTAGTTGCCCTCTCTAACTTAGTCCATTATCTGTTCCTGTATCAGAATACCCTAGGTTGAGTAGTTTATAAAGAAATTTATTTGGCTCATAATTCTATTAGTTGGAGGGTCCAAGCAGCATGGATCAGTATTGGAACAGCTGGGACTTGAACTGGCACCCATATGGGATACTGGTACAGCAGGCCAGGATTTAAAGCCATTGGGCCACAGTGCTGACCTCAGTGCTTCTATTCTGTTCCATTGGTCTAGCCACCTGTTTTTGTACCAGTACCCAGATGTTTTGATTATAACTGCCTCATAGTATGTCTTGAAATCTGTTATTGTGATGCTTCTGGCTTTGGTTTTGTTGTATAAGATTGCTTTAGCTGTTTGGGGTCCCCTGTGTTTCCATATAAATTTCAGCATCATTTTTTCTAAATCTGCAGAGAATGTCCTTGGTATTTTGATTATTATCTCATTGAATCTGTAAATTGCTTTTGGTAGTATGGACATTTTGATGATATTGATTCTTCCAATCCATGAATGTGAAAGATTTTACATTCTTGTGTGTCTTCTATTTTTTCTGTAATGTTTTGTAATTCTCATAGAGATCTTTGACATCTTTGGTTAAATTTATTCCAAGGTATTTGATTTTTTTTTTGGTAGCTACTGTGAATGGCATTGATCTTGGAAGTTCTTTGTCAACCATAGCATTGTCTGTATACAAAGGCTATTGATTTTTGTGTGTTGATTTTATATCCTACTACTTTACCAAACTTTTCTATGAGTTCCAGTAGTCTTTCAGTGGAGTCTTTTGGATCCCCTGTAAATAGAATTATGTTACCTGCAAATAGGGTAGTTTGAATTCATCCTTCCCTATTTGTATCCCTTTGATTTCTTTTTCTTGCCTAATGGCTCTGACTATGACTTCCAGGACTATATTTAATAGCAATCTTGAGGGTGGGCATCCTTGCCTGGTTCCAGATCTTAGTGAGAGTGCTTCCAACTTTTCCCCATTCAATAGGATGCTGGCCATGGTTTTTTTCATAAATTGCCTTGATTGTGTTGAGCAATGTTCCTTATACACCCAATTTGCTTGGAGTTTTCAACATGAAAAGGTGTTGTATTTTATCAAATGCTTTCTCGGTGTCTATTGTGATGGTCATATGGTTTTTGTTCTTCAGTTTGTTAATGTGATGCATCATATTGATTTGCGAATGTTGAACCTGCCCTGCATACTGGGATAAATTGCACTTGGTTCTGATGAATGATCTTTCTGATGTGTTGTTGGATTTGATTGCCTCATATTTTATTGAGGATTTTTGCATCTATGTTCATCAGAGAAATTGGTCTGTAGTTCTCTTTCTCTGCTGTATCTTTTTCAGGTGTAGGAATTAAGGTGATGCTGGCTTCATAGAAGGTGTTTGGCAGGATTCCCACCCTTTCAATTGTTTTGAATAACTTGAGAATAATTTGAGTTGGTTCTTCTTTAAATGTCTGGTAGAATTCAGCAGTGAAGCCATCCATTCCTGGGATTCTGTCCCTGGGAAGGTCTTTATTGCTGATTCAATTTCCATCTTGGTTATTGGTGTGTTTAGGTTTACTACGTCTTATTGGCTCAATTTAAGTATGTTGTATGTGTCCAGGAATCTATCCATTTCTTCTAGGTTTCCCAATTTGTTGGCATAAAGCACTTTGTAGTAATTTCTGATGAGTCTTTTTATTTCTGTGGTATCTGTTGTTACATTTATTTTTTAATCTCTAATTTTATTGATTTGGATCTTCTCCTTTTTTTGGCTAGTTAGGCTAAAGGTGTGTCTTTTTTATTTTTTGAAAAAATGAGCTTTTTCATTTTGTTGGTCTTTTGTAATTTTTTGTTTCAATTTTATTTCTTCTCTAATTTTAATTATTTCTTTTATTTATTTATTTGAGAGACAGAATTATAGACAGTGAGAGGGAGAGACAAAGAGAAAGGTTTTCCATCCTCTGGTTAACTCCTCAAATGGCTGCAATTGCCAGAGCTTCACTGATCTGAAACCAGGAGCCAGAAGCTTCTTCCTGGTCTCCCATGTGGGTGCAGGGACCCAAGCACTTGGACTGTCTTCTACTGCTTTCTCAGACCATAGCATAGAGCTGGATTGGAAGAGGAGCAGCTGGGACTAGAACCGGTGTCCATATGGGATGCCAGTGCCGCAGGTAGAGACTAACCTACTGCGCCACAGCACTGGCACCATAATTTTAAGTATTTTTTTCTTATACTAGTTTTGTGTTTGGCTTGCTATTGTTTTGCTAGGTCCTTGAGATGAACTTGTAGCTCATTTATTTGGTGACTTTCCAATTTCTTGATGTAGATAACAATTGCTATAAATTTTCCTCTTAACACTGCTTTTATATATCCCATAAATTTTGATATGTTGTATTGTCATCTTCATTCATTTCCAGAATTTTTTTTTAGTGTTCACTTTATATATATATATATATATATATATATATATATATATAGCTTTTATTTAAAGAATATAAACTTCCAAAGTACAGCTTATGGATTACAATGGCTACCCCACACACAACTTCCCTCCCTCCCGCTACTCTCCCCTTTCCCACTCCCTTTCCCCTTCCATTCACATCAAGATTCATTTTCAATTCTCTTTATACACAGAAGATCAGTTTAGTACATATTACGTAAAGATTTCAACAGTTTTCCCTCACATAGAAACACAAAGTGAAAATACTGTAGGAGTGGAAGGAGCAGTTGGCTAAAGCAGAGAGCAGATTTAATATAGTAACATTAACAATGTATTTAATTGACATTTCTTTTTTGTAATGTGACAATATGTGGACAAAGAAGAAGGTGCAGGTTTAAGAAGTTAATATTTATAAAATGTGAAAGACACAGTTACTAGGATAACTTTTTTGTGGGCGGGGCTTGTGAGATGGGGTAGGATGGGTTAAGGGGTCCCATTTTGTTTAAAAAAAATACTGTAGTACTACTAGTTATAGTATTAATTCACAATGTACAGCACATTAAGGACAGAGATCCTACATGATTTTTTTTTAAAGAATTGATTAATTATCTATGCAATTTCCAATTTAACACCAAGATTTTTTAATCATTTTCAATTATCTTTATACACAGAAGATCGATTTGATATTATAGTATGTAAAGATTTCATCACTTTGCACCCACACAGAAACACAAAGTGAAAAAATACTGTTTCATTACTAGTAATAGCATTATTTCACATTGGATAACACATTAAGGACAGATCCCTCATGAGACGTAAGTACACAGTGACTCCTGAAGTTGATTTAACAATTTGACACTCTTGTTTATGGCGTCAGTAATCTCCCCAGGCTCTAGTCATGAGTTGCCAAGGCTATGGAAGCGTTTAGGGTTCGCCGACTTCTATCTTAATCCGACAGGGTCATAGTCAAAGTGGAAGTTCTCTCCTCCCTTCAGAGAAAGGTACCTCCTTCTTTGATGGCCCCGTTCTTTCCACTGGGATCTCACTCGCAGAGATCTTTCATTTAGGTCTTCTTTTTTTTTGTTTTTCAGAGTGTCTTAGCTTTCCATGCCTAAACTATTCTCATGGGCTCTTGAGCCAGATCCGAATGCCTTAAGGGTTGATTCTGAGGCCAGAGTGCTATTCAGGACATCTGCCATTCTATGAGTCTGCTGTGTATCCCGCCTCCCATGCTGGATCATTCTCTCCCTTTTGCATTCTATCAGTTATTATTAGCAGACACCAGTCTTGTTTGTGTGATCCCTTTGACTCTTAGACCTATCAATGTGATCAATTGTGAACTGAAATTGATCGCTTGGACTAGTGAGAAGGCCTTGGTACATGCCACCTTGATGGGATTGTATTGGAATTCCCTGGCCTGTTTCTAACTCCATCATTTGGGGCACTTCCGACTGAGCATGTCCCAAATTGTACATCTCCTCCCTCTCTTATTCCCACTCTTATATTTCACAGGGATCACTTTTCAGTTAAAATTTAAACACCTAAGAATAATTGTGTGTTAATTACAGAGTTCAACCACTAGTACTAGGATAAAAAAAATACTAAAATGGATAAAGTATTACATTGTACAACAACAGTGACTTGATCAGCTCTTGTGCTGACTGTTGTTGTACAATGTAATACTTTATCCATTTCCAGAATTTTTTTATTTCTTCATTGAACCACTGTTCATTCAGGAGTATGTTGTTTGGTCTCTATGTGTTTACATATGTTGCATAGATTGTTGAATTGTTGATTTTCAGCTTCATTCCATTGTGGTCAGGAAGACACATGGTATGATTTCAATTTTTTTTTAAATTTGCTGAGACTTGCTTTATGGCCTAGCATTTGGTCAATCCTGGAGAAAGTTCATGTACTGCTGAGAAGAATGTTATTCTGCATCTGTAGGATGAAAAGTTCTGTAAATATATGTTATGTCTATTTGGTCTTTAGTGTTGATTAACTCTGTTGTTTCCTTGCTGCTTTTCTGTCTGTTTGACCTGTTCATTGCTGAAAGTGAGCAATTGAATCCCCCATTACTACTGTATTGGAGTCTCTGTCTCCCTTTCGATCCATTTATAGTTCTTTTAAATAGCCAGGTTACCTGAAATTAGATGCATATTCTTCTACATAGTCACATCTTACTTTTAAATTGATCCATTAATCATTACCTAGTGCCTCTCTTTGTCTCTTTTAATAGTTTTTGTGTTAAAATCTATTTTTTCTGATATTAGGATGGCTATACCAGCTTTTTTGGTTTCTGTTACCATAAATATCTCTTTCCATCCTTTCAATTTCAGTCTATATGCATCTTTGTTGATGTCTTTCTTGTAGGCAGAAAATAGATGGGTTTTGTTTTTTAATCCATTCAGCCAGTCTGTTTCTTTTAACTGGAGAGTTGAAGCCATTTACATTCAAGGTGACTATTGGTAAGTAAAATTTGCCTGTGCCATTTTTTCCATAAATATTCTTATTGTTTAATTGGATTTCCTTTGTGCTTTTACTGGAAGATTTTCTTCCTTCACTTTCTTTCGTAATGATGACCATGTTTCTGTGTTTCTGTGTGTAACACATCTTTAAGCATCTTTTCTAAAGCTGGATGAGTGGTGACAAATTTTTTCAATTTCTGTTTGTTATGGAAGGTCTTTAGTTCACCTTCATTTATAAATGAGAGCTTTTCAGGGTACAGTATTCTGGATTTACAGTTTTTTTTTCTCTTAAAGTATATGCCAGAATTCTCTTAGTCTGTCGGGTTTCTGATGAGAAGTTAGCTGTGATTCTAATTGGAGATCCAGTGAAAGTAATCTGGTATTTCTCTTGTGCACATTTTAGAACCTTTTCTTTATGGTTTACTGTGGAGAATTTGACTACAATGTGTCATGGTGAAGATCTTTTCTGGTCATGTCTATTAGGAATTCTTTTTACTTCCTGTACTTGGATGTTCCTTTCTTTCTCCAAATTAGGGAGGTTTTCTGTAATTATTTCACTGAAAAATCCTTCTAATACATTTTCTCTTTCCAGGCCTTTCAGGAACTCTTGGGACCCATATGTTGTGTCACTTGATAGTATCCCATAAATCTCTGAAACTGTTTTTTTAATTTTTGAGTTTCTTCTTTTTTGGGGGGGCAGATTGTAAAATTTCCAGAAATTTGTCTTCCCAGATACTCCTTCCTCTGCCTTTAGAATTCTGTTGTTAAATCTTTATAAACTGCAATTTTTATTTGTTCTATTAAGTTCTTAATTGCCAATATTTAATTTTGCTTTCTCTTTACATCTCAATTTCTTGGGATCAATTTCATTCGTGTCATGTATGACTTTCCTTAGTTCATGAATTTGCTTCTGATTACTTCTAAGTAACCCAATGATCAATTTTTTGAATTCCATTTCTGGCATTTTGGCAGTCTCTTCATCTTCACATTCTACTATTGAAGTGTTGTGTTCCTTGGGGGGTGTATGTTGTCTTCTTTATTCTTGTTTCCTAAACTGCAGCATTTATTATTAGGCATTTGTAGTGGTAATTGCTGTTTTTTTCCCCTGTTGTGGCTTTTATCTTTGAACTATGCCTCTGTGACTTAGTAGAGTGTCTACTCTTTCAATGAATACCCAGAGACATGTGCTGGGTGTGATCAGGGAGTTCTGTCCAAGGTTTCGCCCAAGTTGGGCATGTTGAAGCTCCTGTTTTTTTTTTTTTTTAATTGGGAGGAGGTTTGTTCTGTTCTGTTGGTGTATTCTCATGCTGACTTCCTCTCCTCAAAGGAGACCAGTGCTTGGGCGCTAGCCCCAGTGGATACAGTTTTCATCTGTGCTGCCACAGGACCACACAAAGGATCTGTACAGTCCTTGGTGTGAACATGAATCCTGCAGCAGTGACCCTCACCAGGAGATCAGGGAGCCAGAGCATGTGGAGCCACCCACAGTGACTGCCCAGAGTCGTAGCCACACCCTACACCCTCCCATGCAGCCATAGTGTTTCCACAGTCCTGGCACAGAAGGTTCCTATAGTCATGAGCACCCAGCCCCCTGTCAATTCTCCCAGCCAGACTCAGATATCTTCTATTGGCTGGTTCCTGGGCACGCAGACACAAGCTGGCACAGCTGTTATATATATCCAAAATGGTGCCCACCCTCTCTTGGCTACTTACAGGTGCTGGGTGGTCAGGGAGAGAGAAATTTGCTCCCCTTTTTTCCCTCTAGGTTGGCAAGTACACTGTTCCCCACAGGCCTCCAAGCCTGACCCACACCTGGCTCTTCCCACAGATTTATCGCCAGTTGCTTGGGCTGCTGCAGCCTAATCTCACCTCACTCCAAAGCTGATGCTAAGGCTTTTGGGTGCTGTAGTCCCGAGCTGTGCATGTACACACCCTCCACATAGGTCCATGGTGTTCCCCCAATTTGTGTGGAGTTTCCTCTCCCATTTTCTCCCTAACTCTTCCCTGAGGTTGCACTCTCTCTACATTTTTAGGGTAGAGCAGTAAGCTCCCTCCCTATTCTGCCATCTTGAAAAAAACTAACCCACATCTTGAGAGAATTCATTAATTTCTTCCAAGGCTGATGTCCCCAATGATCTAATTACATCCTACTAGACCCCACCTCCTCAGGGTCCCACTACCTCCACATCACCACACTGGTGTCCAAGCTACCAGCACATGAGCTTCTTGGCACACACTTTCAAACTGTATCCAAATCATAATATGTTTATTTGAAAGACAGAGGCAGAGAGACATCTTCCACCCACTGGTTCACTCTCCAGAACTGCTGAAATCAGGATCCCAGTACTTAGTCTGGGTCTCCTATTTGGGTGATGGAGGCCCAGGTACTTGAGGCATCACCTGCCATTTCTCAGAGTTTACATTAGCAGGAAGCTGGAATGGGAAACATAGCCAGGACTCAATCCTGGGCACTCGGTATGGAATGCAGGCATCCCAAGAGGCAGCTTAACCATGGTGCCAAATATCTATCCCCCACCCTGTTTTTAAGGGAGCCTCTGTTTTGTCCTCCAAGCCTCCTGGCTCCCTTGCCCAGACATTTCCAATGAGATCAGTGCCCTGGACTGGTGTGTGTCTCTGAGTTCCAAGGACAGCTTGACTCTCCTTTAGGACCAGGTTCTGTCTGCTCTGTTCACCTTAGTCTCTCTGGCCATTTCTGTTCTGGCTCTCTGAGAGCCTTGGTATCTTGTAGTTCTTTCTGTGCATCCCATTGAGGCTATGTTTCTCTGTGGTTCTGCTGCCTACTGTGAGTGGGCATGGGCAGGAAGGAGTGGGCAGTGTTTCTGTGCAGGAGGAAGTAGGTTTATGGAGGGCCAGGGAGATGGGTTTGAAGTCGCTTTATACTCCTCTTTGATTAGAGGCAATTAGTGGTAAAAATAAAGTCACTCACTTGAAAATGGGATTTCTGTATAAGGATGTGGAGATGCTTTATAGCAATTCCAGGGAAGCTGCAAGCCTGGCTTCAGAAAGGGCAGGGAGTGGAGCGTGCATGTTTGTTGATCCTTGCAGCAATAGTTCACAGAGTTTCCCTCCAGTTTGCCACTACAAACGAAATTTATATTCCTTGTGCCTTCTGTTTTCCATCCAGCTACCAACTGAGGCCCTTATCACATTCCAGATACTCAGTAGGTGGATCGCATTCTGTCCAAGCTTTTTTTTTTCACCAGGCCACAGTTAAGGCCAGGCTGTGATGGTCCCCTTCAGGTCAGAGGACAGCGCTTTCCAATCTACAGTATGAGGAATGGCATGGCTCATGGCTTTCTCCACAGTGGCTGGTGAAGGAAGTGGGCTCTCTGGGAAGGCACAGGCAAATCACACATGCAGAGCACACCTAATTGCACATCGTCCAAGAGCCTTAACGCGGCCATGCTGATATGCACCCATTTCTCCAGGTATAGGGCAGCTTTTCACAGGAAAAGTACCCTAAAGCATGCAAATGTTTAATCTGTGATTTGAAGACAAAGCTGCAGAATTGAGATGTCAGACATTGCCGTGGACTGTCCCCATATTTGTTGTAGCTCCTTGATCCCTCAATCACACTCCTTTAGTATTGGGTTTAAAAAAATGCAGCCATCATATACCTGTTGCAGATGCACTGGATAAACTATGAAGAAAATGCATAAAAGCAGAAAATGGTATTTGGGAGACTGTGGTTACTGCATTTGTGTACTTCAGAGATGAAAAATAAAAATTCCTAAATGGGAACTCCAGAAGTCATGTGTCAGAGCCACAAGAGGCTTGGGAATGAGTCCCTGGGTCAATACCACTATCAACCCCCAAAGTTCACATTAATAGCACACAAGATTCAGGAAACTCTGGTCAAGATGTATAGTAGCAAAATGTAATACCTGCGGACCAGGAAGAAGAAGCATTCACTACCTTCATACATGCAGCTTTCAATTTCACACTGGTGTAATTTTAACAGCACAGAGATGTTCAGACCTGACAGTACTGTCAGGCTTGCCCCTAACCCATACATTTGGCTATTTTCTCCAAAATGAAACCATCCTATTGTATTTAAAACAATGCAAAGTCAGGTTTCTGGAAAAATACTTTGCCCCCCCGCCCCCCCTTGTTCATTTGGAGCTACTTTGAAAAAACTTTTCATTAAAATTCGGCTTGCATTTTGAACTCTAACAGTTGACGGAAACACAGATGCATAGTTTTTTCTCTCTCTCTCTGTGTGTGTGTGTGTGTGTTTGTGTGTGTGTTTTGACAGGCAGAGTGGACAGTGAGAGAGAGACAGAGAGAAAGGTCTTCCTTTACCATTGGTTCACCCCTCAATGGCCACTGCGTCCGGCGTACCGTGTTGATCTGAAGCCAGGAACCAGGTGCTTCTACTGGTCTCCCATAGGGTGCAGGGCCCAAGCACCTGGGCCATCCTCCACTGCACTCCCGGGCCACAGCAGAGAGCTGGACTGGAAGAGGAGCAACCAGGACAGAATCTGGAGCCCCAACAGGGACTAGAATCCAGTGTGCTGGAAGAAGATTAGCCTATTGAGCCGTGCCGCTGGCCCCATAATTTTTTAAATCACCCCAGATCCATACCTTTGGGGGATGAGTCTGAAGTCTGAATCTGAACTTGCAGGTTTTCCGTCTGAACCAGACATTGCTAAGTGCTTTATCCTGAAATCATTCTACATTACACTTCTCACAAAACCTATTACCTCCAAATTCAAACTCTTGTTAAAATTTGTGTCACTCTAGTAGTTTTCCTCAGTAGGAACACTGGTGATGGTTAGTGATGTTGAGGGAATGGAAGCATATTTCTTTTAATGGGCACTGCAATCTGTCAGCCAGTGAAGCCAACATAGGACAATTGTTGTGAAGGGGGCTATTGAATGGCTTATCACCAAGAATAAAATCATCAAGTGCCTTAGAGACACACAGTGAAAACCAAAGATGATGACTTTAGGGCAGTCTCCCAGTCATAGCTTTGTCCTCTGGATAGTGATGTGGCACAACAAAGTGGTTAGGAACCAGCATCAGGATCCAGACTCGTGGAATCTGTGCTTAATACCTATGTGTCTTTGGGCAAGTGTCTGGGTGATTGATTGCTTGTGGCTGCCATCACAAATTGCACAAACTGGGGAGTTAAAACAATCAAAGTTTATTCTCTTGGGGCCAGCATTGTGGCATGGTGGGTTAGACCACTGATTAGAACACCAGCATCCTGGCTGGCGCCATGGCTCGACAGGCTAATCCTCCGCCTTGCAGCTCCAGCACACCAGGTTCTAGTCCCGGTTGGGGCGCCGGATTCTGTCCCGGTTGCCCCTCTTCCAGGCCAGCCCTCTGCTGTGGCCCAGGAGTGCAGTGGAGGATGGCCCAAGTGCTTGGGCCCTGCACCCCATGGGAGACCAGGAAAAAGCACCTAGCACCTGGCTCTGGCCATCGGATGAGCGTGGTGCACTGGCCGCAGCGCGCCATCCGCGGCAGCCATTGGAGGGTGAACCAACGGCAAAAGGAAAACCTTTCTCTCTGTCTCTCTCTCTCACTGTCCACTCTGCCTGTCAAAAATAAAATGATAAAAAAAAAAGAACACCAGCATCCTATATGAATGCTAGTTCAAGTCCTGGCCACTGTGCTTTCAATCCAATTCACTGCTAATGCACCAGAGAAAACAGCAGGAGATGGCCCAAGTGCTTGTGACCCTGCCAGCCATGTGAGAAACCTGGATGGAGATCCAGGCTCCTGAATGCAGCCTGGCCCAGCTCTAACCATTGTGGTCATTTTGGGAGTGAACAAGTAGATGGAAGATCTCTCTCTCTCTCTCTCTCTCTCTCCCTCTCTCTCTCTTTCTTGTAATCTGCCTTTTAAATAAATAAATATTAGTAACCAATTTATTTTCTCAAAACTCAGGAGACCCAAAGTCTGAAATCTGGAATTGGGAGGGTTGTTTCCTAATGGAAGCAGGGAGGGGGAACCTATTACATGCTTCTCTCCTGGATACCATTGGCCACTCACAGTCACTGGCTTGTGGATGGAATTTCTCCAGTCTCTGCCTCCATCCTGCCCATCCATTGAAATCCATGTGTCTTTTCCTATCACAACAGCACTCATTTGATTTAAGGTCCACCTGAATTCAGATGCTGTCAGCCACATCCCTACTTTAATTCCATCTGCAGGGACCCTGTCTCCAAATAATGTTTCATTCTAAGGTTCCTGGCAAACACGTGTTGTTGTTGTTGTTGTTCTAAGATTTAGTTATTTATTTCAATGGCAAAGTTATAGGGCATTGAGGGGGAGATAAAGAGAGAGGTCTTCCATTTGCCAGTTCACTCCCCAAATGTCCACAATGGCTGGAGCTGAACAGATCTGAATCCAGGAGCTTCCTTGGGGTTTCCCACATGTGTGCAGGGGCCCAGGTACTTGGGCCATCTTGTGCTGTTTTCCCAGGCCTTTAGCAGGGAGCTGGATTGGAAATGGAGCAGCCAGGACTTGAACCAGTGCCCATATGGCATGCTGGCACTGCAGGTGGGGACTTAATCTACTATGCCATAGCACTGGCTCCTGGACATGTGTTTTGAGGTCACTATGCAATTGCCTCAAGTGTAAAATATAGATGCTTAGAATATCTCTCACTGATAGTTGTAACATGTCTGTTAGTGAAAAAAGTGGTTAGAATAGTACTTCATACACAGTAATAAGCAGTGTATGCATTTTAGCTAATAATTGTGGTAGTCAAAAGATCACACTTACTAAGTAAACATAAGTTTGCTTTTAGTTGTTACAGAATTTGCAGGTGCATTTATGAGTGTCACCTTTCTCCACAACACCAGCTACCTTGCTTCTTTCATCTACAAACTGCCCATGCTTTAAAAAAGAGAACCTTTCAGGCAAATCTAGGCCTGAAATGATCTGTAGCAACCGAACAGAAGTAAGCCAAAGCAATACACAGCCTGGTCCTGGGAAAAAGAGGACAAAGAATCTATCTAAAAAGTGCATGACTGCTTGTTGCCAGGTTACAAATTGGCAAGTCTTGTTGGGCTTAGATAATCAACTCACTTTAATTAAATTGCCTCTGATAGAGCTTTGGCTGTGATTTTTCATACTGAGTCTGGCTCTGTGGTGAGCCAGATCAGGCCTCTTTGCATTAAATGCTTCAGAGATGTGCTCACCTGACTGTATTTCAAACCCAAAGCTTGGCTCTTTCCAGGCCTGCTTGGCTGGTGTAGTCATTCTACCTGGTTTGCACTGATCCTGAAGTGCAGCATATTCCCAGCCTAAGTGGACAGAGTGACCTTTGCAGGACACAGTGAGGCAGGTGCATGGAGAGGAACGGACACCAACATGGAACTAACCAGGCACAGGGCGAAGCCAAAGAAGAGTAGAAACTAAACCAAAATAGCTGAGTGCACTTCTTTGCTGTCTTACCCTCCACCCCCTTGCCTTTGCAAGGAGATCCTCTAGAAGTAAGGCCCTCTGGGGCTGCACACAGCCCAGCACAGGCCTGGACTTCCAGTGGTTTCTCTCCTTGCAAGTCCCTGTGAACAAGCTCTTCTTCCCTTAAAGATAATCAATTCCATTTGACAAGAGTGGAATCCAGGTGAACCTGCAAGCCTTTCCAAATGCAAATGCAAAGGGGATCCCCTGAGCCTGCTTATTCAGAGGAAAGGCAGTCAAGTAGCTGGCACGCGGAGCTGGACTCTCCATCATCAAATGCTGCCTAATTAACAGATCCTTTCCTCAAGCTGTAGGAAACTGCCCCCCCCCAGTCCAGGGCAGACAGAACCTGCATAGTGGACAGAAGATTATAATGTCCAGAGTGTGGCCATAAGCATTAGAGTCTGCTGGCCCTGGGCAGACACTCCGGATAATGGAGATGTCAGCTGATTCTTGTGTGCCCTGGTTTCCCAGAGCCAGAGCCCACCCCATTTTGCCCAGTGCTTTGGAACTACCTAAAATCTTGAATAGACCCTTCCCTAAACAGCTTTACCAGCAAGGATTTCCTAAAACAGATGCAGTACACTACCTAATACACTGATGTGAACTATAGTCATCCCATAGTGCTTTAGTGCACTAGAAGTCATTACTTGTACCTGACTGTGTTTTGTACCTGTTATAAACCTCCCTGTAACTCCTTCCTCCCTCCCTTCTCAGCCTCTAGTGACCACTACTCTAAAATCAGAACAACTAATTTTGTACATACTGAATAAAGAATTGGAAGAAATGGGGTGGGTAGCCTCCAAATACAAAGAAGAGACAAGAAAATGGAAATACTGGTTGTCTGGGTTGATTGGTTGATGCTACATTTATGTAATGAAGTATTACACTTTATCCTACTAATGAAAATTTACAAGTATTGCATGTTAACTTAAACATTTTTGTAAATAAGTTTTAAAAGCTAATGAAATACCCTTAATTGACCAATGGGTCATTTCTGCCCCCATTCTGTTCCTGCACCTTCCCAATCTCTTCCTTCAGCTGCTCACACTCTGAACACCAGGTGCTTCCTCCTGTTCTTTGTGGATGTCCTCCTTACATCTCACCTGTAAAATTGCTATTTATCAAAAAAGCAGAAGCTCTTTTCTTTATAAAGTTAGGTTGTCCCAGGTATTTCATTATAGTAAAGAATAATCACCTAGCCACATACATGGTTGCATCAAGGGGTCAGTGGTAGTATCCTCAGCATTTGTTTTCATCTCTGTACCCAAGCCTGCTAGTTCAGTTACACTATCTTGCAGCCAACAGGGTTAGGGGAGCAGAATTTAAGGAAAGCATGGTCATGGTGTATATATACTAGAATTACACACACCACTGTTGCTCACTTCCCTGTGCCCTGATCTAGATGTGGCCATACCCAGCCATAAAAGTGGCTAGGATATTGGATCATATGCTGGCTGCTATGAGCTCAGCTAAAACCTGGTAGAAGTGTGACTCTATTATAAAAAGAAGAGACTTAGCAATGAGGCTTGGGCAGCAGTCTGCCACATAGAGTGAGAGATTCTAAAAAAATAAATTAAAACCTCAAATATCATGGAATCATTTTGGCAATGTAGCCATCTAATTTCACTTTAAGAATGCATAAATGAAGTTCATCAACATGAATAATTTGTCTAGGTTCACATAGATAACAAATAAGTCAATGATAATGGTAACCCCAGCTTCAAAATCTCTGATTTCCCCTATACTCCACTTGGTTGTGATGCATTTTAATGAATAAATTTTAAGATCATTGTTCAGTTTCCATAATGGACTAGCAGGTTCTGTATTTTTTATTTTAACACATAACCCATATGAAAAATATAATTTGAGTTCTGATTTAATGTTTTTTTCCCTGCACTGGAAAAAGTTATTATACAGTGCTGTTTGAAAACACCAATACGTTCTTAGGATATCGGAGCTTGAAAAACACTATTAGTTTCACTGCTACATGTTATGTAGAGATGTCATGAATTTGTGTCACTTTTACGTGAAGTATCTTGTTGTTTGGTCATGGGTGGTAGCTCAAATTGTGTTCAGATAGAAAAGGAGGGCAACAAATCAATATCAATAAACTCTATGTTCAACCTTATGATGCTTTTTTATATGCAAAAGACATCCTGCCTTCAGCCCAGAGCAATTTAGACATGCCTCCTGTTCATTGACAACGAAGCAGCATTTCTGAGCTGATTTCTAGCTCCGAGAATTGCGTTGCGTCTTTGATTCATCTGCTCCACTATCTCCACTATCCTTTCTCTGTGTGGCTCTCCACCTTCTTTCCTTCCTGGCTTCTACTGGATTGAGTGTACTACTCTCCATTCTTTCTTTCTTTCTTTCTTTCTTTCTTTCTTTCTTTCTTTCTTTCTTTCTTTCTTTCTTTCTTTTTTTTTTTTTTTTTTTTTGACAGGCAGAGTGGACAGTGAGAGAGAGAGACAGAGAGAAAGGTCTTCCTTTGCTGTTGGTTCACCCTCCAATGGCCGCCACGGCTGGCAGGAGCCAGGTGCTTCTCCTGGTCTCCCATGGGGTGCAGGGCCCAAGCACCTGGGCCATCCTCCACTGTACTCCCTGGCCACAGCAGAGAGCTGGCCTGGAAGAATGGGAAACCAGGACAGAATCTGGCGCCCCAACCAGGACTAGAACCCAGTGTGCCGGCACCACAGGCGGAGGATTAGCCTATTGAGCTGTAGCGCCAGCCTGGCCTTTCCATATGGATGTTCTTCTAACATTCTTTTATTTTTAAAAAAAGATTTTTTTTATTTGAAAGTCAGAGTGACAGAGTAAGTGAAGGGGAGGTGGGGATCAGGGACAGGGAAGAGAGATCTTCCAGCTGCTAGTTTACTGCCCAGATGGCTGCAATAGCCAGGGATAGACCAGGTTGAAGCCAGAAGCCAGGGACTCAAGCTAGGTCTTCCACATGGTTGGCAGGGGCCCAGGTACTTGAGCCATTTTCCACTGCCTTAGCAGTGGTGCATTAGCAACACGCTGGATTAGAAACAGAGTAGCCTCAACTCAAACTAGCACTGTGATATGGAATGCTGATGTTGCAAGTGGCAGATTAACTTGCTGCACCATGACACCTGCCCTGTCTTCTGATATTCTGTCCTGTGCCTGCTCGTGCTGGGTGTTCCCATCAACTCCAATTTCTTCAGCTATTTTGGGGAAATAACTGACTTTATGTATCTAACCATGGCCTCTGCTGGCCTATTCAATCATGTCTTGATAGCCCACCTGCAATTTTCCTACCCAAATCCATCCTACAGCTTTCAGAAGTGACCTCATATACAGCAGTTGCAGGGTCAGTGATACGTCAAAGCATCATACAAAGAACTCTTCAAATCATTTCCCCAAAGTTGTTTCCATTCACACTTGACCCCAGGCCCTCTCTTCAACCCTCTGCCCCTGTTAACCTCACCAGGATAAATTAAGTGCCCTTCTTTTGTGGGTGCATTGATCTTGTCCATGCCTGCATCCTACAACCTAATGCATCTCACTGAGTGTACATATTTTCCTGTATCCCCTCTAAATCCAGCCCCCAGCACCTGGTACAAGGCCTGAATCACAGCTGATGAGCAGGAACTTTTAATTGAATGAAACAGATCCCTTTCTACCAGGGCTTTCCCCAGAGTCAACCAATAAGACAAAAGTTAATAAATATTCTGTATAGTCAGGGTGTGAGTGATTTAAAGAAAATAAATATAAAAGCATAGTGTGAACACATTAGAAATTAAACAGTTTCATGTTGGACATTAAATCTAACTCACATTCAAATACTGACCAATATAAATGATCTTAGATACATACCCTCACTTTTAAAAACAATTGTTCATACACGTAGTGCTGAAGAATTTTATGGCTTACGTGGATGCATCTTGAGACTGACCAGTATGAGAAGTGAGATCTTAGCCAACGTAGTAGACAGACAAGAAAGGTCCCAGAGCAAGAGAGAACATGGATAGGAAGAATGGAAAATTAAAACTTTAGGTTTTCTTGATTTTAGCTTCATCATCCAAAAAAGGGTGACAGGAGGAAAATAGACCCTCATTTCCGCAAGAGGAAATTTAACGCACGTGGAAGATTAAGCATTCCAGGGCATGCAGGCAAGCAGAGAACTCTGAGTCCCTGGAAGCCCTTTATTTAAGAGAGAGTGTGTGGGAGAAAGACCTCTTTCCAGACAAAATGTCATTTCACGAGACAATGCATTCAGTTCAGTTTATGATCGTGACATTTCTCAAGACACACGTGGCTTGAAAATGAAAAAGTGATTGGATAGTGCATGGTGAGGAAAGTGTTTCCCATGTGAGAGTTCGCCAGGTCCTGTGTTATACTCTGGTTTGCAGTAAAGACAAACCGTTCTAGCTACGAACTGAAGAGGACTGTGGTCTGTGCTTTTCCATAGATGGTTTCACATGCTGATCACCAGAGCTTCAGCCAGCAGGGCCAAGTGCGAAGACTTAAGAATAAAGGCTTCTAACTCTGTGCTTGCATCTTCTTAAAGACAGACAATTCATTCAAAAACAGTGTATGTGACTTTGCTTAACCTCGGCCATTTGAGTGGACAAAGGGCTTTGCCTCTTAGTCCATCCTGCTTCTGTGATTGGAACTCTCCATGCAATCATTCAACCTTTCAACAAGAATTTATTGAGCAACTTGTATATTCCTGTCTCCATTCCCTTGTATGCTCCTGTCCTCATGTTGTTCATATCCCACACTCTTCTTCCCCACAGGTCAGCAAGGCCAGAGACTCAGTGGCTGTGTTTGGTTGTCTTTATCTTGCTGTTCTTACCTTCTTCCAAGTTGCAGGAATATTCCCATTGGAGTAAGAGTTCTTTTCTGAAGCCCTAAAAGCTACCTTTTTTGTGTTCATTGCATTCCCTTAGCCCAAGGATGTAGCCAGTTCCCTTGGGGACTGAAGATTCCTTCAAGGACAGCAGGTGAAACAATCTGGCTGATATAGAACCTGCTGTCCACCTAGATACCTGCCTTGCTACATGCTCCAAGGGGAACTCTAGTTACAAAATCCCAGGACCTCATCGTTCAGGCTTAATCTCCTTTATAATTTTCCATTTGTGTTTTAAGGAGATTGATGCAAACACCTATCCTGCCCGCCTCCTTTGGTATTTCAGAGTTCCAGAAGTGGATATTCACCAAGGAGTTACATATAAGTTGTTTAATGCCCAACATGTAGTAGATACTTAACAAATGATACTTATAAAAGTTAATAATATAATTATGACAAACATGTAGCTTGAACTCTAAACATGACACTAGCCATGTGTAACAATAGCAGTGGTGACCATAAATAAAAAGTTATGGCTATAAAGATGTTTACAACTCTGTAAATTCTAAATTTTTAGTTCTTACTTCTCCTTGAAACATAACTAATCTTTTGTATCCTAGGTGATGTACTAGGTGGCAAGAGATTTCACGTTAAATTGTAACTTAAGTTGTTCATTTATTCACTTGTTAATGCTTTTTGGGGGGTTTCCTTCAACTTAGTCCCATTGTAATAATTTCCAATCCCCCATGGAGCTCCAAAAACTACTCTTGTCCTGATTAGCACCTGATTCACTCATGACACATCAACATCTGTCATTTCCTAACTCTCTAAGGGAGACAGGCTGGCCCTCGGGACTCGGATCACCTGGGAGAAAGGAACTGAGAGGGGTAACAAGGCCATGCAAGAAAGAAGTGTAGGAGAGGCTGAGTCACTTTATTCAAAATGGATTAGATTTTCCATAAGTGAAATGTTTTGAATATTCACTAATAAGATAGAAAATGCAAATAGAATAACTGGTGATATGTCATCCCATATTGGACTGCTTAGATTTTAGACCCAGCTCCTACCCTTAGGAGGCAGCAAATAAAGACTCAAGTAATTGAGTTCCTGTCAGCTAAAATGGGAAACGTGCAATGAGTTCCTGGCTCTGAGCTTCAGCCCAAACCAAGCCCCAGCCGTTGTATGTGTTTGAGGAGTAAACTAGAGGATGGTTCTATCTGTCCATATCTATCTGTCTCTCTGCCTCTCAATTAATAGTTTTTAAAAGTGATACTAAGGTTAGCAAGTGTGCAGGAGAGGGTGTGTGTATACCCCACTGCAAAGAACTCCAAACAAGTCCTAGTCAGCATTGGGCAACAGAGAAAATATGGGTGTAGCTTAGTTCTAGGAGTGATCTACTGATGTCATCAGAAATGGACTCAAATGTTTCCATTGTTCATAAATATTTCCATGTCTTCATTACATAAGGAAGATTTTAATCAGATATTTAACAAATCCCAAAACAATAAATTGATTAAATAATGACATACTAAGTCATAAGATATGAAATCACCAAAACAGTGCTTTTATATTTTTAGAAAGCTTTTATTTAATAAATAGAAAATTGATAGGTACAGCTTTTGGAATATAGTGGTTCTTTTCCCTGTACCCGCCCTCCCACCCCATCTCCCATCCACATCTACTCCCTCTCCTATCACGTTCTTTATTAAGATTCATTTTTAATTATCTTTATATAGAGAAAATCAACTCTATTCTAAGTAAAGATTTCAACACTTTGCACCCACACAGAAACACAGAGTATAAAGTACAGTTTGAAGACTAGTTTTACTGTTAATTCTCATAGTACAACTCATTAAGGACAGAGGTCCTATATGGGGAACAAGGGTACAGTGACTCCTGTTGTTGATTTAACAATTGACACTCTTATTTATGATGTCAGTGATCACTCAAGGCTCTTGTCATGAGTCGCCAAGGCCATGGAAGCTTTTTGAGTCCATAGACTCTGTCAGTATTTAGACAGAACCATAAGCAAAGTGAAAGTTCTCTCCTCTCTCAGAGAAAGGTGCCTCCTTCTTTGATGGCCCCTTCTTTCCACTCGGATCTCACTCTCAGAGTTCTTTCATTTAGGCCATTTTTTGCCACAGTGTCTTGGCTTTTCATGTCTGAAATGCTCTCATGGGCTTTTTAGTCAGATCCAAATGTCTTAAGGGCTAATTCTGAGGCCAGAGTGACATTTAGGGTGCAAAACAGTGCTTTATAAAACTACTTAACGACTAGGGGAAAGGCAACTTAGAAAATAATGTGTGCACTCTCTGCTTGCATTCTTTTTTTCTGCTAGATTCATTTTTTATTATTCAATTATTTTAATTTACATCATGATTTTGACTATATCTATATATTGTCACTTTTCTTATAAAGAATCTCAAATAGATGATTCTAAGAATGAAGTGTTAAAAGACAGAAAAAAAAACCCTGTCAACAAATATTTATTGAGTCTGAACTGTGCAAAAATGAAAAAGCTACCTACAGTCTACATTGTCAAGTATGCATGAAATGAGTAATTAGTGAGCTAATGTAGCAGTGAGATGTTGCCCCTAATAGGAGTTTTCTTTGTCTTCTAACAACAGAATCCTGGTGGATTCATGACCATTAGTAATAAGAGTTATCTATTTATTACAGCTTTTCTTATAGCTATAATTAAGCATTTTTAAAGATTTATTTATTTATATGAAAGTCAGAGTTACACAGAGAGAGCAGAAGAGGCAGAGAGAGAAGAAGAGGCAGAGAGAGATAGAGGTCTCTCATCTGTTGGTTCACTCTCCAGTGGCCACAACGGCTGGAGGTGCACCAATCTGAAGCCAGGAACCAGGAGCTTCTTCCAGGTCTTCCACGTGGGTGCAGGGGCCCAATAACTTGGGCCATCTTCTACTGCTTTCCCAGGCCATAGCAGAGAGCTGGATTGGAACAGCTGGGTTACGAACCAGTGCCCAAATGGTATAACGCCACTGCAAGCAGCAGCTTTACCCACTACACCACAGTGCCAGCCCCTATAATTATGTTTTGAGAGGTGATTTAATGACATGTAAGTGAAACTTATTGGGCAGCTTCTGTGGACTTTCTTAAAAGTTAGCTAACAACACCTCTATCCTGCTTCCTGAAATGTGGATGTCATGTTTGGACCTTTAGCTGCGATCCTGGACTATACCTTAGATGGTAGAGTGAAAAGCTGAAAGGAGCCTAGCTTCCTGAGAATTTTGTGGAGCAGAACCACTACCTTTGACTCCAGACTTTCACATGAGAGCAAAATAACACTGTCTTACTTTGATTTGTTAAGAGTAGTTTTGAATTCAAAACCAAACAGAGAAGGAAATACACAGATTATCTACATACCCCCCTGGTTGGTCTCTGTCTCCTTTATTTATTTATTTATTTTGTTTTAAAGATTTATTTAATTGAAAGGAAGAGTTACAGAGAGAGAGAGAGAGAGAGACAGAGAGACAGAGAGAGGGAGAGAGAGAGAGGTCTTCCATCCACTGGTTCACTCCCCAAATAGCCACAACAACTAGAGCTGCTCTGATCTGTAGCCAGGAGCCAGGAGCTTCTTCCAGATCTCCCACATGTTATATTGCTTTCACAGGCCATATCAGAGAGCTGGATAGGAAGGAGGGCAGCCTGAACTAGAAATCAGTACCCACTACCAAAATGGACCCCTTGTTACAACTGATGAGGCTACACTGACTTGTCATCCCCCAAAGTCCATAGGTTACATAAGCATTCACTCTTGGCCTTGCACATCCTATGAGTTTGTTCAGATGTAAATTGACATGGATCCATCATTGCAGTATCACACAGAGTATTTTCACTGCCTTGAACATCCTTCGCTACTTAATCTATTCATCTTCCCTCCCCACACACTCTTCACAGCCACTCTCCTCCATAGTTTTGCCTTTCCTGGAATGCCGTATTGTTGGAATTATATGGTATGCAGACTTTTGAGATTGGCTTCTTTCAACCTGTGATATACATTTAGATTTCATATATGTCTTTTAATTGGTTGTATCCATTTTAGATAATTATGAGATGAGCTGCTATATACACCTGTGTGCAGGTTTTTGTATGTACCTAAGTTTTCAACTCATTTGGGTAAGTACCAAGGAACTTGGTTGCTGGTTGTTTGGGCAAGAATGGGCATAGTTTTGTAAGCAACTGGCAGGTTGTTGTCCCCAGTGGCTGTACTACTTTATGTTTCTATGAGCAATGGATGAGAGTTCCTGTTAACTCATTATGTGCATTTTGAAAGACTATAGTTTAGTAAGCCAAGTTCAAGCTTTGAAGTCAGAAGACTTGAGTTCCAGTCACCAGGGAACAACTGGAAGAGGAAGGTGGTTTGAGATGTTTCCACATGATAGTGGAGGTTAAGTGAGATGAGGATACACAGTGCCTGCCACACATTTGATGACACTTAACAAGCAGAACGGTAATTAGTATAAGTGCATGTAAATGCTTATGTAGAAAAATGGTCAGTGGCTATAAATTAAATATTAAATGTATGGCCCAAGTGCTTGGGGCCCTGCACCCCATGGGAGACCAGGAGAAGCACCTGGCTCCTGGCTTCGGATTAGCGGGGTGCACTGGCCGCAGCGCTCTGGCCAAAGCGGCCATTGGGGGTGAACCAACGGAAAAGGAAGACCTTTCTCTCTGTCTCTCTTTCTCACTGTCCACTCTGCCTGTCAAAAAAATAAATAAATGTAACTATATGTCAGATACTGAAAACTTAGCCAATGATAGATTCCATATGCAATGATTGTCCCATAAGATACGGTGAAGCTGAAAAATTCCTATCACCTATTGATGTTGTAACCACCCTAATATTTTTTAAAAGATTTATTTATTTATTTGAAAGTCAGAGTTACACAGAGGGAGGAGAGGCAGAAAGAGAGAGGTCTTCCATCCGATGGTTCACTCCTCAGATGGCCACAACAGCTGGAGCTGCACCAATCAGAAGCCAGGAGCTAGGAACTTCCTTCGAGTCTCCCACATGGGTGCAGGGTTGGGCCTTCCTCCACTGCTTTCCCAGGCCTCAGCAGAGAGCTGGGTTGGAAGTGGAGCAGCCAGGACTAGAACTGGTACCAATATAGTATTTCGGCGCTTCTGGCCATGGCGTTAACCTGCTGCGCCATAGCACCGACTCACTACCCTAGTATTGTACACAATGCATTACACCTATGATAGTGCAGTTGAATTAAAGAATACTGTATATGTAATCATCTGCAGTACATATTACTTGAAATAATAAATACTATATTGCCAGTTTATGTATTCACTATACTATACATTCCAAGTCTTGCTCGCTTTTCTTCTTGCTTTTGACACTCCAATATTTTTAAGCCGGAGAGGAGAAACTGAGTTAGTATGAATATCAGGAGGGGTTCTGAAGGTGAAAATGTGCCCCTAACTGGCAAATAAAGCCTGGGGCTCCCGTAGAAAGTGTGGGTGGGAAGATACAAGACTCTGCACTAGCAGCCTTCCAGGAACATGTGGGAGAGTGATCCCATTTCCTGTACCTTAAACTACTTTCCAGACTGCCTGACGCGTGACTTGTTCTAGAAAGCAAAAACAGCAGTTTTTTTTAAATGATAAATTTGATCTGACAACATTTGTGAAAGGAAAGCTGCAGGTGGCAGCTTTACCCACTAGGCCTCAGTGCTGGCCCCTCTGTCTCCGTTTATTGCATTGTATGCCAGTGTGAAGGTACAGATCTGGTCTCTGCAGTTCACAATTACAAGGATCATGTTATCATATCTCTTAGGAGTCAGATTTCTACTGGTCTACTCTTTGAGTAATCAGAATAGAATGACTTACATTATTTCTTATCATTCGTCTCTACCAAAGAACCAGTGGAGAGAGACTGCTTCTTCTGGAACATTTTTCATCCTTCACGTCGAGCCCAGTCTCCGATCATATTTTTGGTCTTTCCTTTTCATGCATACCCTGTTTTATCTGTGCTTTCAAAACAACTGACTCACTCCCACAGAAAAGCATTCATCGTCTCTTATATCATTTGACACTCATCATACACGTGATTTCTTCTACTCACATGATAGCTCAGAAGTAGCTGACACATCAGCCACATTTGAAAAGCAAATTGCATCATAGCATCTCTCTCCATGTCCCTCCCTCAGTGATGAATATTTTATTGTCTATCAAAATAATGCATAATACTAATAGTACCTTGGTATATAGAGTGTCACAGAATCAAAATTATAAAATTCTCTTCCAAGAATACTATGACAAAATGACACACTTTTATTCCAAAGAAACCCATGGATTCTTAGGCACATCTACAAAAGCAGGTCATACAACTCTCCTTTTGTTTACTTACATTTCACATTCTAGACCTACAGACCCTGCTTCTGTACTTCTGAGTGTTTAATTTAAGGCTTCATTAGAGGCTTTTCTCTAGGAGCACTGGAAGGATTCCCTAAATCCTACAAAAACATCTTAAGGGGCCGGCACTGTGGTGTAGTGGGTTAAGCTGCCACCTGCAATGCTAGCATCCCATAAGAGTGATGGTTTGAGTTCTGTGCTCCACTTCCCTTCCAGCCCCCTGCTTGTGTGCCAGGGAAAGTAGTGGAAGATGGCCCAAGTCCTTGGGCTGCTGCAACCATGTAGGAGATTTGGTGGAATCTCTTGACTTCTGGCTTTGGTCTGGCCCCACTCCAGCTGTCCAGACCATTTTGGGGGTGAATTAGTGGATGGAAGATTCTTTCTCTCTCTCTGTCTCTCTTTCTCTCTCTCTCTCTCTCTCTCTCTCTGTGTGTGTGTGTGTGTGTGTGTCTTTCTAACTGCCTTTAAAATAAAATAAATAAATTTTTAAAATAAGGGCATATTAAATCACCCTGTGTTTTCCCAACCTACTCTCTCATTCAGTTCACACTTCCTCACCCAGTTGTCTATGGGTCATCCAAAATTAAGAATATTTAAAATACGTGTCATTTTAACCATTTGTACTTTCTAAAATAAAACATTCTGTGACTGGTGACCATTTTATTTGTGAATGTCGAATTAAGAATGTTCAAACAGGAATGAGGAAATCACATCATACATCACATAGTCTAGACTAGGTGATCCATTCATACTTTTTGTAAAACTAAATAATGAATGATTCTTACTCTTAACATCCTTATAACCCTGTTATTAGATATGTTGACAGCAAATTGGAATTATGTTACTTTCAGGGGTCATCATAATTCATCATTATTTCTGGTAGAATTGTATTTTTATAGCATCCACAAAATGTATGCAGCATACAGTGACAGGGTTAGGGATCCAAGAAGGGCTGTTGCCCACTCAAGAAGTTATAGGTGCAGGTACAGGTGTAGGTGTAGGTATTCAGTACAGCGATAAACATAGGTAATGATTTCGTTATTTGTGCCACCTGTTTCCACCAATGTCCGTGCATTTCAGATGACCTCTCATGTTCTATGAAGATCAGATTAAATTCAGTCAGATAGATTTCAGCTGCTGCATCCTAGAGGGGATGTTGAATTTAAAATTGCGTTTAAGGGGCTGCTGACTCTTCTATAAAGTTTATGTGGAGTTTTGTCTCTGCCACCATTGTACATGCTAATGTTCTTTGAACATAAATACCATTGAATGAGATAGTTAGCTATAGAGCTGGGATAGAATGGGTCCTGTAGCCCGTATAGATTTGCAGGATCATGAGTAGTTGTTTTTTATAAATGATTTGGAAGCTAGATGAATAAAAGAATCCACAAAATTAGAAGAAAAAAGTTAAGTCTGTGAGTCTCTAAACCATGAAGAAAGTCTATTATCCTTTATTTGATTTTAATACAGTGGGCTTGGAGAGTGAGAATGAGCATGAAGTCATTGTTCTAATACTTTTGCCTTTAAAACCTTTTCTCAAATGCATTCATTTTGTTTTAGTGACTTCATAGATATTTGGCTTGAGCCACCAGTAAAATAGTGTGCTGATATAGTTTATCTGTCTCTACAATAAATGTATCAGCCTTCCTCCAATTTTTGGTCAGTTTTTATAGCATACACTTGTTCTGTTTTTATTGGTGAGGATAGTTGTTTTTTTCAGGACATGTTTTACTGACTGGCAATCCCATGAGTATGCTTTGTAATTCCATACAAGTTATCAGTTCCTGCTCAGATGGTAAAATCTATATTTGTCCCACATTAGATTAGGATGGCTAAAACTTTGTAAAATTCTCATTCTGTTTCCAATAGACTTAGACTGTGTTTGTTTGTAGAAAACTTCTCTAGCCAGATTCAGAATGCCCCAATGGTTTAAATCAGGATTGTTCTTCAGGTCGGCATCAATAGAACATGGAACATAAGAAAAACAAATTTGCCTTTGACATCTTTGTTTTGGTTGTTATCTTGACATTGAGCTGAAGAGGCCTCCCGAAACTTCCAGTTTTTTTTCAATGCATTTATAAAAATATACAAAATGTTTGCCTTTTATTTTCCTGTGTTTCCCCAAACTTAAGGATCTCAAATCTGTACCCCGAGAATCAGTGACTATTTTTGTTTTATTGTTGTATTTTGACTGCCTAAGCTTGGGACAAAGTCGCTATTTAAATGTCTGCTGAATGTGTGAGCAGTTGGCTGGGGATGAGGGTTGCAAGCTTGAGAAGTCGAGCAGCACAGACTAATTTGTCACAGACGGAGAATCAGGAGTTGCTGCAAATAATAATCTGATTTCTATAAGATTTGTCAGTCCACATTCTTAGTCATAAACTGCCCAAGTTTTGCAAAAACTGGGCCATTCCCAGTATGCCCTTCCACAAGGACTATCTATAAGTGAAGACTGAGGGCACATGTTGTCTGTGCCGGAAAGTGCTGGTTACTGGACTACTGATGGGCTGGTATCTAGGACAATCTTGGGGAGAGATTCTCTTAAAATCTCTGAGGCTATGTGTGAAGTGAGGAGCTGGACCTTAATTTCTCATTGTGTCCAGCTGGAGGATCTGAAGTAGAAGAAATAATAAAGAATGTGTGTGGGTTCAAATGAGGAATAATAGAGCACAAATGAGATATTCAGGGGCTACTTCTAGAGTGCATTGCCTCTCTTCTGCCCTGCCTTTTCCTGTACCCAGGGATGGAAGAGATAATGCCATTCTGGCCCTCAGGTTTCCAAATACCAGAGCATGTAGAGCATGATACAAAAAAGCAAAGGTGAGTGGAAAAACACAAGGATTAAAAACACATATTAAATGAGTTTGCTTGAGGGGCTGCTTTGTGGTGCCATGATCTATGCTGCCATCTGTGACACCAGCGTCCCCTGTTGGAATGCTGGTTCCAGTCCTGGCTGCTCTGCTTCTGATCCAGATCCCTTCTAATGTGCCTGGGAAAGCAGAAGATGGCCAAGTATTTGGGCCCCTGCACCCATGTGGGAGACCAGGATAGAGTTCCGAGCTCCTAGATTTGGCTTGAACCAGCCTCAGTTCAGTTTTTGTATTTGGGGACTAAACCATAGATGGAAGATCAATCTCTCTCTCCCTTTCAAATAAATGAATAAATCTTTTTAAAAATGAATTTTCTTGGGACCATCTTTGTGATGCTATGTGTTAGGCCGCCGCATATGATGCCTACGCCTCGTATTAGAGAGCTAGTTCAAGTCCTGTTTGCTTTGCTTCCAATCTAGCTCCCTGCTAATGTACCTGGGAAAGCAGCAGCAGATTGTTCAAATACTTAGGTCCCTGCCACCCATCTGGGAGACCTGGATGGAGCTTTAGGCTCCTGCTTTTGGCCTGGTCCAGCCCCAGCCATTGCAACCATTTGGATAGCAAACAAATAGATTGAAGATCTCTCTCTTTCCTTTCTCTCTCTCTTTCAAATCTAAAAATGAATTTGCTTGATTTAACTACTCTGTTGAAGAGTTTTGTATGCAGAAACAGAAACTGTTTGCAGAGAATGGAGTATGTAGGTGATCTCAAAATGTTAGCTATGCTATATATTTTCCTTCCTAGGTAAATATTCTCTTCCTTCCTCATCTCCACAGTAGTAAAACATTCCCACTAAAACGTGTCTCCACCATAGAGGTAAGGTACAAGTCAATTGCAACATATATCATATTCATGAGGTGCATCTTTACAAGGGTGATGATCATGTAGGTGGCAGGAAATCCATACCTTTTTGATAATTTTCATCCACAATTTTTACTGGGTTTATTTGTGTAGCTACAATTACAATTCCAATAGAATAATATCCAGCTCCGTAATTTTTCAGACTATTATGAGAAATGAAAGAGCAGCAGAGTCCTGTAATGTTTGTTTTCCATCCCTGCGTAGATTGCATCTTGTTCCAGGATTCTTACATGGAGGATTTATGATGATCTTTAATGTAGACAGAAAGTCACTTTTTATTCAGAGATCAAAGCCAAGTAAGGGAGGGCATTGTTGTCTTTGAGAATCAGTGTTGGTTTGGTGAGGATTTCTCAAAGGTTATCTTCTGCTTTCTTGTACACCTCTATCACTTTTGTTTGGTCTTATCTTTCTCTTCAACAGATCGAGTGTTCCCTGCAGTGAAGTTGTTAAATTGATATAGACTACATTTTTCAGTCCAGTTTGTCTTTCTGTGTTGTGCCAAAGAGAGGGAGAGGGAGGATCTCTTGTCTTTCTGTACAATCTTTTTTTCTGTTCTCATAGCCTTCTCTTCCTTTCCAAACATAAAAAATGATTACTCACTTGTACAGTGCCTGTGAGCGTGGACCTGAACGAATTTTAAACACACTGGAACTGCTTGTTCCAACCAAATCATCAGAGTATGTAATCCTGTCACAATTGATCGGTTCATAGCTATTGCCCACGGTTGTCATGGGTTGGGTGTCTGGCAGCTCAGAAAGTACAAGATGAAGTACAAACTTGAAGTGCTTTTCTTTTTCCAGGAAAAATCTATAAATGACCCTTTTTTCAGTGCTTTGCCAAATAACCTCCTGGAACTAGTGATCCTTTTTTAAAATAGAATGAAATGTTCATGCTTTGATGAAGAAACATTGATTGCAGAACTGCCCCTCGACTGTCCCTTATGCTGGAAAGGCATTGGCCAGGGGCTCCAGTAAGACTTGGAGGTTGAAGGACACGCAGAGCTGTTCCCATGAGACTGAGGGTCACAATCTATCGCAGTCAAACAGTTGTTTCACTTCCCAGCATGCTGGGGCCCCTGCTCTGGGGAATGGAATCCAAGGCTCTAACTGATTTCCAAACCATTTCAGTTGCCTCATTTGCTACTTCAAATTTCCTGTCTACAAAATGCTTTTCTTACTGCTTTGTCCTGTTTACCCAACAATATTGAAAGATTTTCACTACCAATAAATTGTATTTCTGAAGTCAAAATTGATTTATTTTTCTGTCAAACAATATGAAGTTGAGCTGTAGATGCAGGAAAGAACCAGCCACACTGAGTTTGTAGAAGTTAAGCTAAAAATCAAGGAAAAATCAAAGAGTTTTAACTGTTTTGCACAATTTTCTTGAGTACACATGCAAAATTTCCATTAGCTACCAAAGTGTCTCCACTATTGCATTCATGGGCTGTTTAAAGAAATCTGGTCTGGAGTCGGCACTGTGGTGCAGTACATTAAGCCACCATCAGCTGTGGGCCCCAGTTTGAGTTCTGGCTGCTTAGCTTCCTATCCAGCTCCCTGTTAATGTACCTGGGAAAGCAGTGGAAGATGGACCAATTGTTTGGGCCCCTGCACCCACATGGGTGACCCAGAAGAAGCTCCTGGCTCCTGGCTTCATCTTGGCCCAGCCCCCACCATTGCAGCCATCTGGGGAGTGAACAAGCAGATGGAAGGCCTCTCTCTGTCTCTCCTTTCTGTAATTATTTCAAATAAATAAATACATCTTAAGAAAAGAAAAGAAAATTGGTCTAGCTATGAGACCTTATGCAAGTTACTTTGCTTCTTTTTTTTTTTTTTTACAGGCAGAGTGGACAGTGAGAGAGAGAGAGAGACAGAGAGAAAGTTCTTCCTTTTGCCATTGGTTCACCCTCCAATGGCAGCCACGGCCGGCGCGCTGCAGCCGGCACACAGGGCTGATCTGATGGCAGGAGCCAGGTGCTTATCCTGGTCTCCCATGGGGTGCAGGGCCCAAGCACTAGGGCCATTCTCCACTGTACTCCTTGGCCACAGGAGAGAGCTGCCCTGAAAGAGGGGCAACCAGGACAGAATCCGCCGCCCCGACCAGGACTAGAACCTGGTGTGCTGGCGCTGCTAGGCGGAGGATTAGCCTATTGAGCCACGGTACTGGCCCTACTTTGCTTCTTAAAACTTACAGGAAGAACTGAAGAGAAATAGATAGATAGATAGACAGATAGATAGATAGATAGATAGATAGTGCCTACAACAACGCTTGGGACATAATGAGCATTTAATGCATGTAGCATTTTTAAGATTAGCTTGTTTATTGGCTACCATCATCTTTTCCCCTACAATTCCCAACATATATGAAACAGCTTTTAATTTTCTTACAATTACCTGATTAACATTGTCAGTATTTATTTGTAAACTTCTTGAATGCAAAGACTGAGTCTCTTATCTTTGGATTCTCAGCACTCAGAGTGGTAGTTAAACAATCAGTATAAGTTTATTCAATGAATTAATGACCACATTTAAAATTTTGACCACAGTCAAAAATCATCACTTGATAGATACTAGGGCCCCCTTATCTGCAGGGGGTATGATCCAATACCCCCAATGAATACTTGAAACCTTGGCTAGTACTGAGCCCTATATATACACTGTTTTTCCCTATAAAAGTATATAGATATACAACCTAATGCCTTTTCCTTAACTAAGCACTTACACACAGTTCATTGAGTCCATAACTTCTGGAGTTGAGGTGTGACAGCAAAACTAGCATGAGTTTCTTTTTTCTTCTTCACAATTTCATAGATACACAATTTCATTATTATTATAGCAACCTTATCATGCAATTTTTTTCTTTCCTTATTGAGTGAAGAGCTTTTACCTTTCCACTCAAGGGGAACTCTTTATATCTTCTCTTTGGCATATCCAAATTGACAGCATCATTACTTTTGTTCTTTGGAGTCATTATTAAGTAAATAAGGATTGCTTGAACAGAAGCTCTGCAATACTGTGACAGTCAATCTGATAACTGGAGATGGGTACTAGGTGACTAGTGGGGAGGTAGTGTATACAGCATGCATAAGATAAAAAAAAGGATGAATGAGGCTCTAGGCAGGAGAGGTACAGCATGCAATTTCTTTCTTTTTTTATTTTTTAATTTTTTTTTAATTTTTAATTTAATAAATGTGAATTTACGAAGTGCAACTTTTGTATTATCGTGGCTCCCCCACCAACTTCCCTCCCTCCCGTGGCCCTCCCCTCTCCCACTCCCTCTCCCATCCCACCCTTTATCAAGTTTCATTTTCAATTATCTTTATATACAGAAGATCAACTTAGTATATACTAAGCAAAGATTTCAACAGACTGCACTCACACAACTGCACAAGGTATAGGGTATTGTTCGACTAGTAGTGTTATCTTTAACTCTCATAGTAAAACACATTAAGGACAGAGATCCTTCATGAGGATCATGTGCCCAGTGACTTGATTTAACAATTGACACTCTTATTTATGACATTAGAAATCACCCGAGGCTCTTGCCATGAGCTGTCTAGGCTATGGAAGCCTCTTGAGTTCACCAACTCTGACCTTGTTTAGTCAAGGCCATATCACATTGGAGGTTCCTTCCTCCCTTCAGAGAAAGGCGCCTCCCTCCTTGATGGTCTGTTCCTTCTGCTGGGGTCTTGTTCACCAAGATCTTTCATTTAGGTTGTTTTTGCCACCATGTCTTGGCTTTCCATGCCTGTGAGACTCTCATGGGCCTTTTAGCCAGATCCGAATGCCCCCAAGGGTTGATTCTGAGGCCGGAGTACAGCATGCAATTTCATCATGATACTTAAAATGGGGTGCAATTTAAAACATGAATTGTCTATTTGTGGCATTTTCCATTTAATATTTTCCAGTTGCGTTTGTGAATACCTGGAATTGCAGAAAGCAAAAACACAGATAAATGGGCTACTGAATATGCATACACATACACATAGATGCACAAGATTCATAATTAAACATAAAAATAAACTTCTTGGTGAATAACAGGAAATATTTAACTTTAGGAGATTAAGAAGAGGCTCTGTTCTTTAGTACGCGAAGTCATAAGTTACATGAGCTGTGACAGACAAATTAACTTTAGTTAGAAATGGAGAGATAGGAGACCCAGAAGAAACTCCTGGCTTCAGATTGGTGTAGCTCCAGCCATTGCAGCCATCTGGGAAGTGAACCATTGGATGGAAGACCTCTCTGTCTCTACCTCTCTGTAATTCTGTCTTTCAAATAAATAAAATACAGCTTTAAAAAAAAAAAGAAATGAAGAGATTTGGATGGGTTTTCATTACATGTCAGACCAAAGTTCTAGGTGCTGGGGAAAGAGAGTTCAGGAAGAGTATGTTTCTTTTTCCTAACAAGCTTATAGCAGAATGAGACACAGATCACTCCAATGGATAGGAATTTGTGAAAAGACCCAGGTGTGTCCAGGATGCTATGGGTGTGTCAAGTGAGGTGGGGGGTGGTGGTGTTTCTAGGCAAGAGTCTAAAAGGATTAATAGGTCAGGGAAATTGGAAGGTAGCCTGGGAGATGGGAACAGCAGGATAAAGATATCTCAAGAAAAGGATATTTGGCAAAATTAGGTAGAGCATTCATAGGACCTTATGGTGTTAGGGATAAAGTATGAGGTTTGGAGTAAAAGAAATTCAGACTGAAGACTTGATAGATCTTTTTAAAAGGTTTGAACTTCCTAGTATGAAGGGTTGATGCACTGGAAGAATTTTAAACCAAGAAGTTGCATGGCCAGATTATATTTTACAGGAGTCTCTCTGGTGGCTCTGTGAAGGATGAATTTGAAGAACTCCAAGCTTGGTTCTGAGTGGTCATTCAGGGGCTCAGTTTGCAATTAGTTCAGGAAACTGGAAACCAGGCTTATGGAGGTTGGGGTAATTTGAGAGACGTTCAGAAAACACCGCTAGCAGAATTGGAGATTGATGTCATAATGGAGTTGAGTTGAGGATGTAAGAGTCTTAGACAATTTGAGGATTATAGTTTGCATGAGTTAATGCAAGGTGATTTTAACCACTGAGAGAGAGAAGGCTGAAAGAGGAATGAGGTTTTGAAGCAGGGATGATGAAGCAAGTCTGAAATGCCCACTAAATGCTAATGGTGGAGAAGCATTAACCTCAGAGGAGACATTTAGACTAGAGAGGTGAGGTCATCTGCTTCTAGAAGGATGGGGATTCACTTCTGAGATGGTTTGTGACATAAATCATGACCCCATTTGGCTGTTACAACATAATGCCTTAGACTGGGAAATTCATAAACAACAGAAACTTGTTCCTCACGCTACTGGCACTTTCTTGTGGCATCCTAACATGGTGGAAAGGGCAATGCTGCTCCCTTCAAACTCTTTTGTAAGGACAATATTCTATTCATGATTGTAGAGCCTTCATAACTTAGTCATTTCCCAAAGGATCTGCCTCTTCATACTATCACACTGGGTATTAGGTTACAACAAATACATTTCAGAGGGGGCAGGTGTTTGGCACAGCATCAGGACACCACTTGGGACCCCGTATCTCATGCTGAAGTGCCTAAGTTTGAGTATCAGCTCCACTTCTGACTCTAGCTTCCTGCTAATAAAGAACCTAGGAGGCAGCAGGCGATGGCTCAAGTGCTTGGGTCTCTGGCACCTGTGCAGAAGACTGAACTGAATTGCCACCTACTGGCTTTGGCCTGGCCTGGCTACCCTGGTTTTTAGGGGCATTGAGAGAGAAACCAGCACATGGTAGGCTTCTATATGTCTCTCTGGCCTTTCTCTATGTCTCTCCACTTTTCAGTTAAATAAACTTTTTTTTAAACAAAATTGGAGATGCACAACACCAATCATACCATAGCACATAATGATATAAGGTAGGTAGGATACTGATCCACATAGATTCTTTTTTTTAAAAAAAAAAAGATTTATTTGAAAGTTGGAGTTATAGAGATAGAAGGAGAGACAGAGAGAGAGAGAGGTCTTCCATCCTCTGGTTCACTCTCCAATTGGCCCCAATGGCCAGAGCTGAGCTGATCTGAAGCCAGGAGCCAGGAGCTTCTTCCAAGTCTCCCACGTGCTTCCAGGGGCCTAAGGACTTGGGCCATATTCTACTACTTTCCCATACCATAGCAGGAAGCTAGATCAGAAGTAGAGCGGCAGAGACTTGAGCTGGTGCCCATATGGGATGGAGCACTGCAGGCAGCGGCTTTACACACTACATCCTAGCACTGGCCCTCACATAGATTCTTTAAATCCTTTAAGGCTTCCTTAAGAATTAAATGATGCAGTCAACTCACAGATTTTAAAATAAAAGAACATGGGGCCAGCGCCGTGGCACACTAGGTTAATCCTCTGCCTGTGGCGCCAGCATCCCATATGGGTGCCGGTTATAGTCCTGGTTGCTCCTCTTCCAGTCCAGCTCTCTGCTGTGGCCCAGGAAGGCCATGGGGGATGGCCCAAGTGCTTGGGTGCCTGTGCCCATGTAGGAGACCAGGAGGAAGCACCTGGCTCCTGGCTTTGGATTGGTGCAACTCCGGCTGTTGTGGCCACTTGGGGAGTAATCAATGGAAGAAAGAGCTTTCTCTCCGTCTCTTTTTCTCTCACACTGTCTGTAGCTCTGCCTATCAAATAAATAAATAAAATATTTTAAAAAAATAAAAGAATGGGACATCAAAAAAGTTCATAAAATAAATATATATTAAAAGTTTAGTAGTTCAAATTGTATTTTTAAAGAAAATGAGTGGGCATCAAAATTAGAAGAGAGGAGAGTAAAGGAAAAGTTTAACAAAGAATAATCCAGAAAGAGAGAAAAAGAAAGATCTTTAGGGAGGAGAAGGAAGTCTTATTATGGGAGTTTGAAGATGATCTTTTAAAAATAAAGATTTATTTACTTACTTGAAAGAGTTGCAGAGAGAGAGAGGAAAAGACAAAGAGAGAGGTCTTCCATCCACTGGTTCACTCCCCAAATGATTGCAATGGCTGGGGCTGGGCCAGGCCAAAGCCAGGAGCCATGAGCTTCTTCTAGGTGTCCATGTAGGTGCAGGGTCCCAGGCATATTAGCAAGGAGCTGTATTGGAAGTGGAGCATCCAGGATTCAAACCAGCACCCAAATGGGATGCTAATGCTGCAGGTGGTGGCTCAACCCGTTGAGTCACAGTGCCGGCCCCCTGAATATGATCTTGACTATTGACTGTCACACTGGAAGGAAAATCCTGTTCTTTCTTCTTCAAGTGGGAAAAATTTTAACTTTCATGCAAATATATGCAAAATCAATATTGTATGTGTACACCAAATACTCCTGGGTTTCTATTTTAAACTTTTAGGAGTGTGTTTATTTATGTGACACTTTATTAATATTGAATTGATATGGTGTCTACTCACTCTTGACTGAAGAGAAAACAAACATTTCCAAAGATTTAAAAGAGGAAATCAATTTTTGTATTGTTGTATTTTCTATGAGTCTCTTTGACATTTAAAATTTATCTCAGGCCATACCTGCTTTCTTCGTATAAGAGTACTTCAAAAAAATTCATGGAAAATGGAATTAGGACTAAGCTTATTTTGGTGTGAAAACATTTGAAATTACCCATAGTGGGTTCATAATGCACAGTTTCCATGAACTTTTTGAAATACACAAATTCTTTTCTCTCCTCTTACTGGCCACCAGGCTTCTTCTTGCCCCCGTGGACACCAGCAGAAACCATACCAGATGGAGCATGATGTGGGCCATGGGCTCTGGATCCCAGCCCTGGGTCCTGAGTGGAGGATGTTGGGCCTGTGCTATAACAGCTGTATGCTTGAGAAATTCAAAGCACAGATGATGCCATCGTTAATTTCACAGAGCTGTGTAGGTGAAATGAGAAAAATTCATGTAGACCACTTAGCCCAATGCCTGATAATGAGGAAACACTCCATGTGGAGCAATTATTATTAATATTTAGATGAGTCATATTATTTATTTAACTTAGAGCCATCTTAATTTCCTAGATCATTATTGATTGTTTACGTTTATTTGAGAAACAGAGATAGCTCTCATCCACTGGATCACTCTCCAAATGCCTTGATTGGTGGCTCAAGCTGGAGCAAGGCCTAAACCAAGAAGCAGAGCATAATCCAGGTGTTTTTACATGGATGGAAGGGGCCCAATTACTTGAGCCATTTCTGCTTTCCTCTTAGCAGGAAGCTGGTGTGACACCAGAGATGGGAATGGATTCCAGGCACTTAGAAGTGGGACAGGGGCACTTTTACCACTAGGCTAAACAACTACTCCCCTTCAGAGTTTTATTCTTATTTTAATAATGAAATCTGCACTCCTGTGAGATAGGCCTCTAGAGTTGTTCTCACCTCCTTACTGTCCTCTTCAAGTTCGAACTCTAAAGGTCAGGGACTGGGCAGGGGGATAGAGTGAAAGCACAGCTGCCAGGGAGTGGGACAAGCCATGGGGAACTGAGATTAGTGTTGGGATCCACTCAAATTTAAGAAGATTGCCTTCCCTTGGCCAAACAGTTAATTGTATATCATCATTGCAATGATCCTGTAATGTCAGGATACAGAAGAGATACACAAGTCACAAGGCAGGAGGAAGCTCGAGTGTTAATTCCCAGCTTGTTGGTCTCACCAGGGATATTGACTCCCAGGTGTCCTGGGATGGGATGGGCCTCACTGCTGAGTGTCTGGTTGCCAAGTAACCAGAGGCTGCCCAGATGTACTTGGAGCAGGGAGATAGGTGTCCTGACCCTTATTATGATTTTTCCTGGGGCAAGCTGGCCCATTCATAGTAAAATTCAATTACAGTTTTTGCCCATCAAGCAATCCCCTTGCAAATCTCTTTGGCTTTATCTGAGACACAAACAGACAAATTTCTTCCTGGTTTACAAAGGGAGACATAAAATAACCTCTTTAAAAGGAGCTTTGCATGGGGGAGGTTCATTCTATTAACCATTGCCCTCAGTAGAGTTCTGCCCACATCCAGTGGGAAAGGGATTTAGTGTAGACAGACTCTCGCTTCAAAGAAAGCTGTCCTTTACCTGTTTTCCTGGGACCAGCCAGCAATCTGAGGGAAGCTGTACTTGTATAGTTTGTAGGGTGCACGAGGGGTGTCCAGTGAGTGGAATGCCAAGGCATGGGGACACAGGGAGCCGTGTATCCTACTGAACACCCCAAGCCTTTCCTCACTTGTCTCTCTACATGCCTTTCCCTTTTCTCTTGCCCCTTCTGTCTCCTGTCCCACCACTTTTCCATCCCAATCTGCCAGAGGACCTTACATTTATATTTCCTCCATTGTACTACTTGTTTTTGGCTGAGTTCTAGAGAGACTCCAAGACACCCAATAGCAATCCTGACCCTTTTCTCTCTGGGTTGGCCAGGAAGTTTGGGATCATTGCAGACCTTTCTGGTCTTGATTCGCCTGCATTAGTTTTCTAGATTACAGCGAGAGTTGTAACGGACATTGTATAACTACATTGATTATCTGACTGAGCCCAAACATTCTTTTGTTGACATCAACTGTACATATACCATTGGAAGGGTCTCAGGTTGATGGCTCAGTCATTTATTTCTTTACTTCTAGGAACTTCCCAGTCTCTGGGAAGGCTTTAGTTTAGCAAACATGTGATAGTCCGCTAATGGAGACACTTGACATTGGGGATATGCCTGAGAATCTTGAAGCTACCACATACTTCAGTGCAGTGTAGGAATTGAGAGAAGTAGGTGATGTTGACCAAGCACCTTCTGAGTTCTGGGCACTTAGGTAGCACCCACATCCCTAAGAAAGAATGCATAGGTAGGGGTTACATCCTGGAGGAAAACTTTAGGTTTCAGATCCATGGTTTGGGGATCAAGTCCTTTTTGATAATTTAATTTAGCCAATTTCTTGGCTTCCTTGTTTGTGAGGGGGTGAAGAAAATACCTGGTTTAATTGTGAGGATTAAATTAGATAATGTATGCAAAGGGCTTTCACTATGCTTGGCCTTTAATAAACACTATATGTAGAAATCATAACTAGTAATACTATTTTAGTTTACTCAGTCCTGCCTATAGAGTGTGTGGAGACTCTCACTTCCCAGGTATGAAAGTGGAACACTAGCAGAGAGCTGATGATAATGATGTATTCCTCTACACCTCTCTCACAGTAATAATGTAAATGATTAGCCCTATTGATCCACCTATCTGATCATTTTTATGGCACTTTTTAGTGCAGAATTTTAAGGCTTATAATTAATTGTTCTGAATTACAACAAGCTAGAAATAGGAAATTCCTATTAAACATAATTGAGCCTAATTCTCATCTGGCTTTTATTCAAACAGAATCTCAATAAGCTCAGCCCCAGCCATCCTATTTGAAACTCCACACACACATACACACAATCAATAGGAAACTTCCTGTGGTTCTTACCTCTCTGATCTGTCCTCCTTGGCACTTACCATCGTCTAGGATTGTCCAAAAATGCTTGTGTACATTGTTTCCTATCTCTCTCCTACAGGAATGTAAGCCCCATGAGGGCTTGCATGTTGGTTTCTCACTGGCTGTATCAACAATACCTGGAGTAGTGGCGAGCATGGTTGGTGTTCCAAGAACACTTACTTGAATGAACACATTGTTTTCCCTGCACCTGTTCATTCTTCAGTCTGACTCTCTCACAGAACCAAAATTCTCCGCTAATTGAGCCACCTCCCTTCTTTTACAATTTGTTCTTAAAACTCCATGGTGGGCTGGTGCCGTGGCTCTCTTGGTTAATCCTCTGCCTGTGGCACCGGCATCCCATATGGGCTCTGGGTTCTAGTCCCAGTTGCTACTCTTCCAGTTCAGCTCTCTGCTGTGGCTTGGGAAGGCAGTGGAGGATGGCCCAAGTGCTTGGGCACCTGTGGAAGCACCTGGCTCCTGGCTTCTGATCGGCGTAGCTCCAGCTGTAGGGGCCATTTGGGGAGTGAATCAACAGAAGGAAGACCTTTCTCTCTGTCTCTCTCTCTTTCTCACTGTCTAACTCTATCTGAAAAAAAAACAAAAACCCTCCATGGTGCTTCATTTCTATTCCATCACCTATTTCCACCTCAGTTAAGCTAGTAAATAAATAATACAAGTATACTTTGCCTTAAGAGTATTTAATGTATTTCCTTGAAAGGTATGAAGAGAGCTCCTTGGTACTTCTGTCTTTTTAATTTGTGAGGTGTGATGTTGGAGAAATCAGACTTAAAAAAAAAAGAGGAAAAGGAGAACAAAGGAAAAGATACAAAGGGAAGAACAGTAGACCAGCAATCAGGGTACCTGTGTTCTAAAGCCAGCAGTTACTGATCCTGTGACCTTGAGAAAGCATTGAACTTGCCCAGAATTATCTTTCCTATGCTAGAAAGAAGTGGGTCAGACTAGATGTACTCAGAGTTCTCCAAATGACTAACATTCGGGTCAAACCAAAGATGATTCAACTTAAGATATGTTTTCTATCAACTGGAACACTTTTCAAGTTTCATTGCTTTCTATAATGTTAAAGGAATGGTTTTCTTTTAACAGGAGTATGTGTTAATTTGATAAACTCTCAAAGATTTTTTTTTTCTGGGTTTCTTTGCATCTAATCCAACCCTTAATTTTCTGAAGAGTGATAGAAATAAAACTGTCAGGATTTTTAAAACCGATGGTGGCCTTTGGTAACCTTTTAAATTTGTTCTGTAGGCTCATGAAAACATTGAAAGTAAAATTGGTTTGAAACTAATATAGGGATTTAGAAACACACAACAGAGCAGATTTTCTTCTGTAAATACCATACAAATTCTCCATGGGCACAGGAAATGCAGAGTTTAAAAAAGAAGTTTGGGTCATTAATAGGCCAAAGGTCTTTCTTCTGGGGCACCAAACATTTCTAGTAACATTAAGTTCCCTCCATTGGATATTAGAAGACTTGGCTCTATAAAAACAAATATAGTCATACAGATTATCATCTTTAGATTGCAGTCCTTATCTTTATCCATTTCCTGGAAGACACAGTGATTGGTTTGAATAAAATGAGAGGCCACAAAAGCACAGAGTTGAGGAAATTTGATGAATAAGGCCAATGCCAACATTTCCCAGAAATGATCTGAAAACTGCTTTGGATAAATTTAAACTGAGCTTGACTTTGCATGCATGATATTTGTGGGTAATGTGTATGCAAAAATTTTATGGACATTAAAAATTAGGCAGTGAACTGATATCAATCAATTCATGAATGAAGCATGTTATGAAGGACGTTGCTAATACTAAGCACCTTCCTTAACAAGCTCATTATTTAAACTGCCAAAATTAACCAGTGCAACAAACCTATGGGGGAGATATTATTTTCCCATAAAAATCATGGGAAAACAGGTTGAGAGAGGTTCAGGAATCTGCCTCAGAATGAATAGCTAATAAATAATTGTTACTGATTGAACATTTATGTCCCTCCAAAACTCGATGTCGAATCCCTAAACCCCAAAGTATTGATATTTGGAGGTGAAACCTTTGGGATGTATTCAAAGTTAGGTGAGGTCCTAACACTGGCATTTCAGCAATGGAATAAGTAGCCTTATGGGAAGAGAAGAGACAGAGTGTTTCTCTCTCTCTCTCTCCCTTTCTCTCTCCCTCCTTCCCTCCCTCCCTCCCTCCCTTCCTCTCTTTTCTTTTACATAGCAAATGGGCAGCAACCAGGAAGAGAGCTCTCAGCAGACGCTGAGTCTGGCAGCCCCTTGATCTTGGTTTCTGCAGCCTCCAGAACTGTGAGCAGTAAATGTGTATTGGTTAAACCAAACAGTCCATAGACCTTTAGGGTAGCAGCTGGAGCTGATTGCCACAGTGGTAGAGCTGGTGTTAGAACCTCTGGCTGTCAGATCTTAAAGTCCATGCTGACAAGGATGTGGATCAATGAAGCTGTCATGGGTCAGGGGGCATTGGATGGAATATGTGGGTGCACCAAAGGACTGTGAATTGTCATAGCCTGTGGGACAAGAGCCAAATGGAAATTAGCTCTTTTTCACACAGTAGTAGAAACTCCAAGGTGAGCACTGTGATGCAGTAGATTAAGTTGCCTCTTGGCATGCATGTATCCCAGATTGGAGTGTAGGTTTCAGTCCCAGTTCTTCTACTTCCAATCCAATTTCCAGATAATGCATCCCAGGAAGGCAGCAGATGTCCAAAGTGCTTGGTCCCCTGCCACCCATGAAGGAGATCTGGATGAGCTCTGTTTTCCTGGCTTCAAATTGACCAAGCCCTGGCTTTTGTGAACATTTGTGGGGATTAAACCAGTGAGTAGAAATCTCTGTCTCTGTCTCTCCCTCTCTTTCTCACACTCCTCTCTCTATCTCTGTGTGTGTTTGTGTGTGTGTGTGTCTGCCTCTTTCTCTCCCTCTGTCACTCTGCCTTTGAACTAGATGTAAAGAAATCAATAATAATTTTATTTTATGTAGAAATTCAGAAAGCAAGGAGATCCCTTCCTTGGCCTCTCAGTTTCCCAGGTATCTGCCCAGAATCAGCCTCTAAGCCCTGCAGCTTCTCTACCTGGTTTCACACCTTCCCCTCTGACCACCGGTATTCTTTCTGCCTCAATTTAACAACCTCTTTCTCCACTGGCTTTCCTGTCTGCAGTCTTACCCAAGAGAAATCTCCTTAAACATTGTTATGTTACTTTTATGACCCAAATCCTTTGGTAATACAAGGAGAAGTGATATAAATGTGTCAGTAGTGGGAATTGTGCATGTCCCACTCTATAAAGGATATATGGATATAGACAAGTGATAATGTTGCGGCTGCTGTTGGCATCACAAGGCGGGGCTGAGACCCATGCCATGTGTCCTGCCTCTGGCCCCATGCCTCTGGGTACATCCCATCATGTCTCTCTGTGTGACCTGCTACCACTCTTCTTGTTCTTTTCCTTGCTTTCCCTCTTGGGATCAGCCAGACCTAGTGAACAGGAATGCTTTTCTCAGGAAAAAGGCAGAAATAAATTCAAAAATAGACTATTAAGATTTAACAGCTGAAATTGTATGCAGATATAAATAATGCATATTTAAAGTAATCACTGTAATGCTATTTATATAACACCTCTTCACCCAAAGATGGCAAAGCAATTTACAAATATTCTTCCTTTAATTCTCGCCGCTCTTCATTGAATTGTGTGATCTGAACTATTTCAAATCATGATTTTTTTTGTCTCCCTTTCACCTTGCAAACTGTCTGAGTAATTTCTTGAGTGAGTTAGCATAGGGACCACACTGGGGAGTCACTATCCTTTCTGGTGTAGACTGAAGTATGCTTCTTAGCAGGAACAAGTGTGAGTACCCACAGTTATCACACAAGTCTTGGAGTTGCAGAACTGTGTTGCGCACCCACCAGGGCCACCTCTCATTTCCTTGACTGAAACTGGGAAAATGATCATTGCAGGTGTATCAAAGGCCAGAAGTGCCTCCGTGCAGGAGTTGTTGGGAAAGACACATTCACTGCTCTCCAGAATGGGACTTAGAACAGAAGTCTGGTGCCCGGGATGCTGCAGGAGCTGATTCATGACTTCCTTCATTCACCTCCCAGCCCTCTCCATGCCCAACTTGCTCCAGCTTCTCTGGCCTTGTTCTATGGAAGGAACACCCCAGGCATGATCTGCACTCAAAACCTTTGCACTTCTCTGCTAGTTGACTGGAGCCTCTTCCCCAGTCATCACAACTTACTCCCTCACTTTGTCTGGGTGAAAAGCATCTCTCCAGCCATTCTTGGTCCCCTCCACCCAGCATCATATGTCTCTTTGGCCTTTATCAGCATGTGACAGATTTTATGTTTGCTGGTTCATTGTTTATCTTTCTATTCTATGAGAGCAGGGACATTGTCTTTTCTGTTTGCTGTTGTATCCTCTAGAGCCTAAGATACTGACCAGATTAAGGGGCCTCAAGAAATATTTGATGAATGCAAAAATAAATGGATGAACAAATTGCCCCTAGCTAATATCTGTAGGTGATTAGAACCATCAGTACGGCTATTCAAAGTTGTCTAATGTCTGTGTCCAACACAGTGTTAATGTTTCAGCCACATTTACTACCTCAGTCTATGAGGTTGTGTTTGAATTTCCATTAAGTTTGTAATTTTACCTAAGTCCTCATATGAGAGGAAGATATTTTCATGGCTTGCAAGTTGTCATTAAGGAAAAATCTCTCATGTAAGCCAATAACTAGAGTGCATTACAGAAGTCAACCCTCAGTGGGGCATTGCAACGCAAGAATGTGATCATTATTCACCATTCTGTGTTTGGTTATTTCTGTCTCTACAGAACACAGATAGAATATATATAAATATTCATATACATTATATAAAATATATAAAGCATAAGTATAATATATTGCATTTATATTTGTATAAAATATAGAACACACATAGTGTTTGTTTGCTTCTGGAGACACAATTTTAAATCCTGGTGATAGACGTGAAGAGTCCCAATCTTTTCCAACAAAATTCCCTTCTAACTCTTCCATGCCAGATGGTTCTGTCTGCTGCAGCTGTTTCCCAGAATCCCACAAACTGTCCACATTGTTTTAAATTACAACTTTGAAGCATTTCTTTTGCCCATTCTGCTCACAATCATCACAGGACATCTGCTTGTGTATTTTACTGTCAGCCAGTATCTACCCTTGTTCCAGCAAGCGGAGAATATTCCAGCAAGTAGAACTTCAGTTCTGACAGGTGGATTATATTCGAGAACCTCATTCCTTGTGGCTATGTCAGTCCTGTGACCCATATAGAAAATACATCTTCATTGTGTGGCTCCATTGCCAACAGGATGATTCAGAGTGCTCCCTCTGCTGAGTATTTTCCAATTTGCTGGGAAATAAGGACTAGTGACTATGTGTCACCCGAGGTCTACAACTGTTTGAACACATGCATTAGACAGGTGCCTATGTCACAGCCAGTCTGGGTTTTGCCTTCACGCTGCTTGAAGTCAGCTATGAATTACTCTAAAAGGTTCAGTTTCCATACATGGCTTCTAAGCAGGTTAGAAAACATACCCATCCCAGGAGCTGGTCCCTCAGCAATGGGATCTTGAGAGCAGAGCTGGGTATGAGGATGAGTGAGTTGCTCAGAGAGAGAAAATGGAAAAGTAACTTGAAGAGTTATAAAAACCACAGTAAAGCCAAGAGTAAGAAATGGAAAATTAAAAGCCTGATGCTCTAGTCTGATGGGGCAACCATGAGGGCAGATGAGAGAAAAGTTGACGAGTCTGATGATGTAACTGGCCCTAGCCAAATGGGAACATAAGAAGGGCACAGCAGATCCTGGTATTTTCAGCATCCTCTGTTCTCAAACCACCTCTGCTTGGGTGCACCATTCGGCCATGGACCAGCCTGATTGACGGGTCCACTTTCAAGACAGACACAGATTTCAACCATGAACAGCATAATAGAACAGAAAGAATGCCCATGACATTTGCTAATGACAGCATACAGAGAGAAGAGGAACATTCAGTCCTATCAAAAGAAGATAGAAATTCAATACATCCTTGAAAAAAGTTGAAGACCAGGGTCAGTTCCAACCAATATTGAATATAAGATGCAGAGAGAGCCAGAGAGAAAGAACGAGACAGAGATAGAGATGGAGACAGAGATAAGCAATTTGCCCAGACACAAGATCAGAAATGAAAGGGTTTTTTTTGTTTGTTTGGTTGGTTGGTTTTTTTACTTTCTGGATGGTACAACCATGTATGGCTATTAAAGGATGGGGAAACAGATCATCTGTCAATGACCAGAAAAACTTCACAACAAACAATCTGCCCTGAGCAGATTTGATTCTCTTAAAGAGAGATAAGTTCTTTCTCTGAGATCTTCTAATGCAAACCATAAGGGGAAAGGACATATCATGTGTAAAGGTCATACGTACCACATGCCTGTTAGCCTTTCTTTGCAGTCATGGCTGAGAGAGGAATTACAAACCTTTGTGCACAATGATTGTCAATGTGAATTTGCTACCCTTTCTGTTACACAGGAAAGTAGCAAAGAACTGCTGCAACAGAAATAGAAAACTCTGAGAAGGTTGGGGAAGGATGCCTGTTGTGGGTTTTAGTATACCCAGAAAATGAGGCTGGTGAGGATATCCAGTGAGTATGGAAGAGAGGGAAGATCAGCTGAAGATTCATAGGGCTAGTTTGGATTTAGACAAAATTAAAGTATAATTAATTGAAATTACTCAAACTAGAAAATAAAACTCAGGCCTTACTATGTAACATACATTTGGTATCTTTCAGTTGTTACAAATAGAAGGGAAATAATAGGAGGCATTTGATCTAGCAGTTAAGATGCTAGCTAAAATGCCCAAATTCCATCTTGGAGTACTTTGATTCATTAACAGGCTCCACTTCTGACTCCAGGTTCCTGTTTACGCAGATCCTGGGAGGCAGCATTGATGGCTCAAGTGATTGGGTCTCTGTCACCCTGGATTGAGACCTGGATTGAGTTCCTGGTGCCTGGCTTAGACCTCCACAGGGGGCCATTGAGGGTGATTTAGAGAGTGAACTAGTGGATGGAAGCTCTATCTGTGTGTGTGTGTGTGTGTGTGTGTGTGTCTGTGCCCCTCTGCTTCTCAAATAAACAAGTAAAAATTGAAATAATGAGAATATTCCAGCAAACAAGAAAGATCCACGTTACTAATTAATACTGATAAAGAACATGGAATGTAAACTTTGCTTTTTCCAGTAATCTAGTAGAGTGCAGTGTTATCCTTACTTTACAGGTAAAGAAGTGAGACACAAAATCTTCAATGATCATTTCAAGGACTTAGAAATGATTTTAGCTGGGGTGATACACACTAGCTCTTGAAAAAACAATCCCAAACAAAATGACTTAGAGGGGAAGATCAGCTGAAGATTCATAGGGCTAGTTTGGATTTAGACAAAATTAAAGTATAATTAATTGAAAATTAATTAATTAATTAATTAATTTGCAATAGAGTATCTTTTTTTTTTTTTTTGACAGCCAGTGTTAGACAATGAGAGAGAAAGACAGAGAGAAAGGAGAAAAAGGTCTTCCTCCATTGGTTCACCCCCTAAATGGCCACTAGGGCTGGCACACTGAGGCCGGCATACCATGCCGATCCGAAACCAGGAGCCAGGTGCTTCTCCTGGTCTCCCATGCGGGTGCAGGGCCCAAGCACTTGGACCATCCTCCACTGCCCTCCAGGCCACAGCAGAGAACTGGATTGGAAGAGGGGCAACTGGGACAGAATCCGGCACCCCGATTGGGACTAGAACCCGCGGTATCGGGGCCACAGGCAGAGGATTAGCCTAGTGAGTTGCTGTGCTGGCCCGCAGTTTCATTATTTCCTCAAAATTATTTCCTAAAATTATTTCCTAAAAATTTTATAATTGGCAAAGCATTTGTAATCTAAGAAACGACCCTCTCATCATTCTCTGAATGTGAGAAGACAGACTGATCCAAAAGTGACCCCTACTCTGGTACCCTTGGTGCCTTATTTTTCATAGCATGCACACACATCCTCTGCAGGAAAGAGTGATTTCATAAAATGTTGGAGGACCTGTTAGACAGTTTTTTTTTTCTCTTTTAAATGGTGTAATTTAGAAAAAATTGAAAGAGAAGAGGCGAGGAAATGAAAGGAAATAAAAGATTGAGAAAATAATTGGAGGAAAAAAGCAGTGCCTTATATTGGATGTTCATTGTGTCATCTAATGAGTAATATATAATTATAAAGAGGTATTATTGAGACAACACACGAGTCTATTGATTTTGCCATCATGAGTACATTATGCTCTTACCTGTGTGAGATTAAAATGAATGGAAGGAGTAACAAGATTCTCCATAAATTAGAGCCATTCATTTTCATATTGAAGAAAGAAATTATGCCATATTTTCAACATTTTAATTGAGTGCTAGCAGATGAGAACTTTACAGGACAATAGATTTAAAAGGAATTTGTTTCTATTCTAATAGTAAATAGGTATAATGATAATAATGTCATCTTCAAGGAAAAAACAAAGATACTGTGTAGCACCATGAAGGAAAGATAGTTTTGCACTGATGTTGACACTTAAAGACTTCAAAAACTCATGGAAAAATAAAATTAAAAGACAAGTTTGTTTATATGCTAAAAAGCTTTAAAGTATATGCTCAGCTTTTCATAAAACACATCCCATGAGCTTTTTGAAAACCTTCATTTTGTGCTTGAGGATATATGAATATCTGATGGCTAGGGCTGAAGAATTATATAATGAAATACGTAATATGTAATTTTAAAATTTTTGATTTTAATTTATTTAGTTAATTTTAATCAAATTCAATGTGATTTGTAGATATACAGTTCTAAGATCATGATATTTCCTTCCTGTCTCCCTCCCTCCCTCTCACCCTCTTTCCTTCTCCCTTTCTGGTTTTTTTTCTTTTACTTTTTCAGATAACATATTTTTTTTGGATAGGCAGAGTTAGATAGTGAGAGAGAGAGAGACAGAGAAGAAAGGTCTTCCTTCTGTTGGTTCACCCCACAAATGGCCGCTACAGCTGGTGCGCTGCGCCTATCTGAAGCCAGGAGCTAGGTGCTTCCTTCTGGTCTCCCATGCGGGTGTAGGGCCCAAGCACTTGGGCCATCTCCACTGCCTTCCCAGGCCACAATAGAGAGCTGGACTGGAAGAGGAGCAACCAGGATAGAACCAGCACCCCAACCAGGACTAGAACCCGGAGTACCGGCGCCACAGGCAAAGGATTAGCCTAGTGAGCCGTGGCGCCGTCTGAGATAACATATTTTAAAATAACATTACAGTAAAAAGGCTTAATACTTCACACAACAAGAAGTTTAACAAGCAAAAAGCAAAGAGATACTAGTTTAGTGGGAATATTGACAAAGCTATAAACAATAATTGAATTCAAAAATGAGTATTTCACCTATATACAGTAAATTTTAAAGTGACACAGATCATTAAAACTATAGTAGTATAACATTCTTAACCATCAGTTTGACAAAGGTATAAAACAAAGCTTTACATATTGATACACACAGGTACTTCTTTCTCTTTTCTTTCTTTCTTTTCTCTCTTGTTGTTTTTTAAATTTTAGCTCTCACACATAAGGGAGAACATGCAGTGTTTCTGGGCCTGGCTTATTTCACTCAACAAAATATCCTCCAGTTGCATCCATTTTACTGCAAATGGTAGAAATTCATTCTTTTTTATACAATAATATTCCATTGTGTATGTATACCACTGGTTCTATTCAATAAGTATTTATTAAGTTCCTACCAAAGAATGGCCCTGTCCTAAGTGATTTAGAAAACAAAAGGAATTTTAATGTGAATATGGGTTCTATCTTCAAAAAAGAGATGAAGAGGGAAACAGTCCCTGATAATGACAGCCATCACACAGCATTGTATGTTGTACACTTACAGTGTACCTAGCTTGTGCTAATTGTTTTCCCTAGCAGTAAATCACTAAAGCCCCACAGGGTCTCAAGAACTGGGCTATATTTCTATTCCTGTTTTATGAGATGAGGAAACAAACTATTTTTTTATTTAAAAAGGGATCAAATTTCATATATACAATTTTAAGAGCATATGATACTTTCTGTCCCACCTTTCCTCCCTCCCTCACTCCCACCCTCCCTCCTCTTTTTCTTATCTTTCTTTTAATTTTTACAGTGACATATTTTTAACTTACTTTATAATCACAAGTTTAACTCTCCACTAAATAACGAACTTAACAAGCAGTTCGTAGAAAAACCACTGTTCCTCAAGAGTATAGACAAAGTTCACATTGTTTATCCAGCTTTGTCAGAAGACAAATCTTTCTACATAAATAAATTGCAAGATCCCTAGGATAGGATCTCAGTCCCTACATCTGTATGTTCTAAATGTGCTTCCACATGATTAATCATTTTAGGTGAACTTGTGCTAAGCATTCAGAGCAAGTTCCCCCTCTGAAAGAATTCTGGGAATCTTTTCTTTAATGGCTCAAGGCCTGCATGATGTTTTTCTGGTATGTCATTTGTTTCAATGTGGTCATTTAGGGGCCAGGCTGACAGGATCCAAAATAGTTAGAATTCTATGTAAAATTAAGAGTAAACTTCCTCTATATGAAGTCTGGATGACTTTGTTCTAAACAAAGCAATACTTTAAAAAAAAAAAAAACTGTATGTGTTTGGCTGCTCTGGGGCTTTTAGTCATTGGTTTGCTTAATTTTGGTCTCTCTCGCTCTTCTTGACTTTTGGTTCTAGGTTGAGATTTGAGTGATTAGGTTGTGGCATGATACTACTGCATATGTTGCAATGAAAAAAACATAAGCGATTCTTTATTTCCTATAATTTGTTTAGCATCACTAAACCCATAACATAGTTTATAAATTGTCAATCTGAAGTCATTAGTGTGGTACTGAAAACCTTCAATTTCAGTTTCCATGATGAACAAAGAATGCATTTATATGCATGTGATTCTACCACACTTGTTGAAGTGTATAACTTTGCTTTTCTCAGAATACTATGTATTTTATTGGTTGCAGAAAGCATGAGAGAAGGAGAGATTCGAATAGGAGCTGGCATCTAAGCTTTGTGCCATGGCAGATAGAAGCTGGGCTCAGAGCCAGGTGCAAAGAACCTGTCCTTCCTTATAACGGTAGCATCTGATCTGTTAGTCTTGCAGAATCAATTCTGTCTTCACTCTCTTATAGCTGCCTCAAAGTTCAGAGCAAAGCTGAAAAAACCTCAAAGAATCACAAAATGTAGAACCTGTAGGTTCTGTCCATTGTGGATTTTTGTATGCTTACAAATCCTGAGGACTGTGAATAAACTGAAGACTTCAGGGCTGGTGTTGTGGTGTAGTGGGTTAAACTTCCACTTATAGCTTTGGGCATCCCATATTGGAGTGCCTGTTCAAGTCCTGGCTGGTCTGCTTCCCATCTATCTTCCTGCTAAGTTGTCTTAAGTGAACAATAGCTAAGTACTTGGGTCCCTGCTACTCCTGTGGGAGTGCAGGATGGAGTTCCTAGCTTCTGGCTTCAGTTTGTCTCAGACCTGGCTGTTGAGCTATTTAGGGAGTGAACCAGTGCATGGAAATCTCTCCCCTCACCCACCCACCCACTCCCATCTTGACCCCCCTCTCTGTCTCTCTGTCCTTCAACTATATAAATAAATAAATCTTAAAAAGAAGAAAACCTGGAGACCTTGATTGCAGAATGGTCAGTCAATAAGCTCTTAGCAATAGACCAGTAAAGAGGTTAACAGTGGTAAGCTGATGAGGCAATTGTGCTGTTCTGGGAAGTATTGTTTTGGAGTCACTGGAATTGCTGTCCATATCTTCAATGACAGGCCAAGTGAGGATTAATCATTCACACTTTAGGTCCCTTACTTCCCTGCAGGGAAAATGGAAATATTCCCATTGAGCTGTGTTCAACAGAGCAGGGAAATTTTCTTGCAGTTTGGAAGTCCCTATGTGCTACTTATTCCTGAAGAGGCATGCATGCCACGTGGCTGGGAGGCAGTACAGTGGGGTTGTGCCTCAGATAAATGCTGAATTCAAACACCCCTGAGGTCCACCTTGCTTCTGAACAAGTCTTTGCTCTGTGCCTTTCACTGTGGTCATTTCCTTTATTTAATCCCTATCTCTTCCAAGGTCCTGGCCACTTGGTAACTTCCTAGTCATCCTTCAAAGCTTGGAATCCTAGATCCCACTCCCTGCTCCTTTGAAAAATTAGGTGTTTCTTCCATGAACTGCCCCAGTGCCTTAGAGCCAGCTCTGCTGGAGAAGCAGTGGCTCTTACTGTTGTCTCTGAGATGGTTCCACAGCAAGCTCTTGCAAGGGACACCATGAATTATCAGGTTTGTATTCCTGGAATGTAACAATGTCTGGGATATTACAGGCACTCAAGTAATATTGTTTGAATTTTATTATACTCCTCAAAGAATGCAATCTGCCCTCCATTTCTGTTGATGCTGCATCCACAGATTCAACCAATCAAAAGTTTGAAAATGTTCAGAAAAAATTACATTTGCACTGAACATGCATAGACTTTTTCATCATTATGCCCCAAACAATACCATATACCAGCTATTTCCATTGTATTAGGTATTATAAGTAATCTGGAGAAGATTGAACGCACACAGAAGGATGTGTGAGGTTCTATACAAATACTATACTATTTTACCTAAGAGACTTGAGCATCAACAGATTTGGGAATCCCTGAGGGGTCCTGGAAGTAATTCCCTGTGGAAACCATGAGACAATTGTACACAATTCAAACTTACTTACATTACATAATGTAGGCTGACTTGCTTTTAAAAGAAACCCTAAAATTATTCTATGTTGCAAAGTATGGAACTTTGTTCTCTCAGGTCACAGTGGAAAATAGGTACTGCACTTTGCTGATGGCTTTTTTCACAAACTCATTCAATCCTCCTTAATGCACAGCTTCCAAGTCACTGTGCACATGGCTGTAAGGTCCAGGAAAAAGGTGGCAAAGAGTATGTGGACCTCTACCTAAACGCCTCTAATGGGTAATGTTCCAAAGTCGCTCACAGCACTTGGTTTTTCAGTCCTCTTGTCCAGAGCATCACCCTCTGACCATACCTAAGGGCAAGGGAGGCTAAGCGTTGGACTTTGCCCAAGAATAGACTTGCTCAAGAATAGAGAGTAAACATTTTGATGAACACTGGCACTTGTCATAAAATATCCTTCTAGACTTCTATTTTTAACTTATACTCTTCAAATGCCTACAAATGCTAGGAGGGGGCCAGTGGCTAAAGCAAAGAGCCTAATACTCAATCCAAGTTTCCCACATGGGTGTCAGGGATCTAAGTACTTAAACCATTACCTGCTGCTTCCCAGGGTGTACACTAGTAGAAAGCTGGAGACTAGACTCAAACCCAGACATTCTGATATGGAATGCAGGCATCCAAAGCTGCCTCTAAACAGCTTCTCCAAGGACTCACCCCATCATGTTTGATTTCTAACTCTTCTTCTTTACCTCCTTTCTAGAAAGTTGGCAGGTCCCATCTAAGACCTGCGAAATCTCCTTTCCTTTTCCCTAATTTCCTTCCTAGTTCAAAGAACATAAAACCCAAGCTCAATCATTAATAAATGTAAAACTATGAGGATGAAAGAATTGGAAAGCAGAGTGAAAATAGCAACAATCTAAACAAAGTAAATTTTCTGAGGGCAAATAAAATCATGGAAGGCAAGGCTAAGTGCACACATCTTTGTTTTTGTTTTAAAGATCCCAAAAAGTAACAATGAAAAAGCAGAGAAAGAAAAGAGTGGAAGTAAAGGAAGACCAACCTTATGAAAGAAGCAAAGTCTATTGAATCAGAACTTGCTATCTCAAGAGGATCAGCTACAACACATACTTGCCAGACAGTCATAGGCAGGCAGAATGAGAAAGCTTCCTGATGGAGAAAAGGAAGGCTTCAAATGTTCTCTGATTGAGGCTGTTGGCTTGGGAAAGCTGTAGGTACCAACGAGAAGGGGTGTGTCCTATGTGATGGATAAGGGTGCTTATTTGGCTTTCTCTGATTGGCTGTTGAGTTAGAAGCAGGAGAAAAATTAAGGAAACTGTCAGTTATTAATCAAGTCCTGGCAGTTTTTGGCCTTTTAAGTTACAAAAGCTATCATTTAAGATATCGTTTAAGATGCAAAAGCTATCGTTTAGCTTCCTGGGTTCTCCCTAGAAATTGTAATCTGGCCTTCAGCAAGTCTGGCTTCTAAAGCTGTCTCTTGTAGATAAGAAGTTGGTTTCTTAAGCAAGTTGCTGCAGGTGGTGGGTCAGAGTTCTGTTTTCATATGTGGTTTAGCTGTTATCTGTTTATGTACTCCATCTCTCAAGACAGAAATGTGAAAGAAGAGTTTGCCCTTTTTGTGTAAGGGTGTTGGGACAATGGATGGGAAAGCAAATTGAGTACTCGGGGATATTCGTAGAGCTAGGTCCAGAGAAGCAGTTATTAAAAGAACAAGGAATAAGAAATCATGTCACTTTATACATGACAAGCAGCTACTAAGGTGACCAGGGGCATTTTCATCCAAGAATAGATCAGGCTGCACCACTATCAGAGCAAGTATAGAGTTGAAGTCCTTTGATCTTAAAAAAGGAAGGAAAAAGATTCAGAGTAAGTTGGCAACCAAAGCTAAGCAAGCAATTGGATGATAACTTTAGACCTGTGTGAGCAATGTCTTGAAGTTTCTGGGCAAAGCCAGTTACAGTGGAATAGCCCAATAGAAACAGCCATGGTACAGGGGAAGTTAAGGCTTGCAACAGGATGTATGGGCCTCCAACTGTTGCAGAACGAATGACAGTCCTTGATTTTAGAGCTAAGCTTGCTTCCTAGTCTGCAGCTTTGGAACATCTTTGATGGAATCGTCACACTTCACACTAGATTTCTATTTCATTGTCTGCCAGCTCTCAGCTCTTCCTGAGACATCTCCAACTGGTTCTGACTTTGGTGCCTGAGTAACCTTGTACCAACTGTCTCTCCCTCAGTTTCTGTCTCTCCTAACCCCAAATTGTGCTAACTCAGCAAACCTAACAAGTATTCCTTTATGCATACATATTCTTATATCCTTAATATTTGCTACAGATGGTCTTTCTGATTAGCTACCATTTATGGCAAATGGTTAATTAATCTACTCTATTGTGTCCTTTAAAGAAGAAATGTAGGAATTATGTTTTAGACTAGATTTTAATTAGCTGTAGAATGACTTACTTTCCTCTATTAATTAAGCATGTCTGGAGATATTTAAACTATTGTGCATAAACTTCTGTGATAAATACCACTGCCTAAGTTGGGGCAGTTAATTGAATTTTCAGCAAAAATGTCCAGAGTGCCTCAGTCTATCTCTAAGGGGATGATGTGGTGATGCAATTCCATTCTAGGGGAGAAACAGAACAATATCTGTTAGCTTTATTTTCCCTTACAAGTGTGATAGGATAGCATAGGGTGAAGATAATGTAGTACTGAGAAAAGAAGTGTGTGTTAGATTTGTCATTAACCAATACCATGGATTGGAGCTAGAAGGGGGGGTAGGTGAATTCTCACCCTACAAGATGAAAAATGCAGGAGCAAGGCTTGTTTGCCTAGCGTAATTTCTTTCACTATGTTCATACGTAAGATTTTCAGCAAACTGAAACAAGGGCATAGAACAAGTTCAGGACCTGAAACGACTTACGGATGGTAACCAGAATGTTGAATCATAAAATGTGAAAAGCAGAATATCAGCATCACTGTCCAGAATACTACTCATTTATCTAGTACTTCATAATTTACCAGGGCTACCAAGACAAGTACCACACATTGGGTGACTTAAACAACAGAAATGTATTTTTCTCACAGTCCTGGAAACTGGAAGTCCACATCAAGGAAACAACAGGTCATTACCCTGGAGGCCTCGCTCCTTGGCTTGTAGATAGACGTCTTCTCCTTGCATCTTCACATGGTCATCTCTCTGCATATGCCTGTGTTTGTGGTATTTCTCTGTTCAAACTTGCTCTATTTCTAAGGTCTCCAATATATGTGTCAGAACCCACATTTTTGGTTTTCTTTATGCTATTTGTTAAACTCTTTTACTTAGAGTAGGGTTAACTATACAATCATTTAAGTATGCTAAAAATAGACCACTGTAAAAATTGAGTGGAAATCAGCTAGAGAGGGGAAGGAAGGATTAGGGCATGGATGGGAGGAAGAGTAATGGGGAAGTGCCACTGTGTTCCTAAATCTGTATATATGAAATACATGAAACTTGTATAACTTAAACAAAATTTTAAAAAAGAAACAAAAAAAGACAGCATTTTTGCTTAATGAACTCATTAGAGACATTATCTCCAAATAGGTCTATTCAGAGATACTGATGGTTAGGACTTCACCGTATGACTTTTCTGGGGATGCAATTCAGCCCAAAATAAATGCCAACATCAGTAAAAATAGGTTCCTTTACTGTGTGCTTGGTGTCAAATATACAATGGCTGTATTGCAATCAATCTGGAGTTATGTCTTAATTCCAATGGAAATATTTGAAAACTAAAATTTTTAAATCTTATTTTATATTTCATAAGGAGTTTATGCATTTTCCAGAAAATCATTCCTAAAAAAATGAAATATCTGTACAAAAATTTGGAAAATAGATGTGGTGTTTTTGTTGGAAACAAAATTCTTTCAGTTTTGAAAGTCAAACTATTTTAAATTTCTCTTTTAATAGTTACCTAATAGAAATAAAATATTGAATAGTTTTAAAACATGATTTAAAGATATATTATTGTCATAAGGCTATCTTACATGCAGTTGTTAGAGAAGAAACAATGAATAGATTTTATAGTAACAAACATAAAGAATAATCTGGCTTAAATATTTGAAACAAAAGGGAATATAATAATAAAATTTGCTTTTCAAGTACACAGTGAAGGAAATTTAAATCATGTGAATTTTTAAGCCATAGAATAACAGGGAAGAGTCTTAGCCATGTTCAGTCTGATGATTTTTCTTCATAATTAGGTTGCCCCAAGAAGCACTGTACCCTCCAACACAGAATCTAGATCTGCAGCATTAATGGTTGCTCATCCATCACCTTTTGGTATTTCAACAGGACATTGCCTCTACTCATGAATGTCTCCTGAAAATCTCAAAAGTGTCCTCCAAGTGTATCTAGTTTATAGTAATTCATCCAAACCAGCTGGTATGGAGGGTTGATCTAAGTAAAATTGGGGAACACATTGCCTTTACCAATTTCCCCTGAGAACCCCCTCCATCTTTGCTGGAGGTCTGTGGCCCAGGCCAGACTTTCAAGATGTGTTCCTTCTCCAGGTGGGACTTATGATTCCTTTCTTCAGATTGTGACAAAGCTAAATGTTGCTCATGTATGATGCTCATTTACCTGTTAAGTTTTCTAGGCCTCCATTAACAGTGCTTCTAATAGTGAAATTCTCAAGACTCCTGGAAAACCAGTAAAAAAAAAAAAGTTCCTCCTCAGAACAGGAGCTTGGTACAGTGGTTAAGATGTCGCTCTGGATGCCCATGTCCCATATGGGAGTGCCTTGGTTTGAGTCTCAGTCCATGTCTATTCCAGTTTGCTGCTAATGTGTACTCTGAGAGGCAGCAGGTGATGGCTCAAGTATTTAGGTCCCTGCCACCTACATGACAGACCTAGACTGATTGCCAAGCTCCCAGTTTTGGCCTGCCCTAGTCCCAGCTGTTGCAGACATTTGAAGAGTGGACCAGCAGATGAAAGAGGTGCGTGTGTGTGTGTGTGTGTCTGCCTTTCCAAACAAAAAATTGATAAAAATTCGAGTAAATAAAAATTTTACAGAGAAAAGTTCTTCTAACAGAAAGACCAAAATCATTCCACTCGGTGTATCCCTAGTAATAGAACTACACTTCGTGTGGCATTTAAAATGCATTATTTTACTGAGTCTCTTAGATCATATTTAACAACCTGAATTCCTCTGCTGAGGTTGGCTTAATGACAATGGAAAGCAGAAGGTGCTTTTTACCTGGAGAAACCCAACCCAGCTTCCCAGCAGGCAACTCCACATTTTCTAAAACAGCAGATTTAGGACAAAAATATTCTAGGGATCTGACAAATGCAACAGAAGATTGTATGCCTTTCAAGTTCTCTGTGCTCTGGTAGCCATAGCATGGCTGGTTAATTCAACAGTACAGCGAAGCAGTGAGAACTTCCTATAGAAATGGATAATCATCCATCTTCTACCAGTTTTCAGAAGAGTGCTTGAAGGCTACAAAACTGTCATACAGCATCTCACATTAATTTGTGGATAGATATACACATAAAACCTGAAGAAATCATAAAAAATGAAGAAATGCATTGTTTAGAACCCACAATTGCTAAGAGTCACTCTATGAAACAGCATCCATTCTTAGTGCTTTCTAAATAAAAACTACAGATAAATTTGATTTATGCAATTTCAGTAAATATGGGACACATTAATTGCTGTTTCTGAAATGTCAAGATGGAAACAAATCATTGACTGTTATTCTATATTGCAATATTTCACAAAAAGGCAATTTTATTTTCCTTGCAAATTCCATAGTGGCATCAACACCCAATAACTGAACTGGAAAGGGAAAGAACAAAATAAATCTAGTCATATAATAGAAAAACAAATTATATTTTAGGCAAAGCCATGCACACTGCAGTATTGCCATGGAACATTTGTCTTTTGTAACTGTTTATAGAGGATTTAAACCTAGAAGGAATAGACTTCAGCAGCTGCCTTTGTGTTCAGCGGAGACTGACAGCACTTAAGAGAAACCAGTTAGGAGCCTAGTTGGATTACTGAACAATGCCTGACAGAATGACTTCCTCCCTGATTCCTGATTGGGAATTCCAAATGGTTCCTTCTTGGCTAAACCTGTGTAATTCCAAAAGCAAGTGGGCAGAGTTGTAGGACTCACTTATCATCTTCCTTGGTTATGCACTTCTTCCCAGGGCTGGGTCAGAGGAAGCAAAACCCTGGTGTCAGCTCTGTGAAGCCACTGGGCACCCAAGTGGGAGTCCTCGTAGCACTGTTGACAGGAGACCTCATCTGCTCACTACATGGGCCTTCCTGTAGGGTTGCTTGGATGTCTGGCTCCCCCAGAAAAAGGGAGAGAGAGAGAGAGAGAGAGGAACCATAGCACCTGTGACAGTACACACATCATCACTTCCAGCACATTCTATCAATCAAAAGTGTCTCACTAAGTCCAGCCCACACTAACAGGAAGGGGAAATGGGCTCCACTTTTTCAACACAGGCTTGTCAAATACTATGTGGATGTATGTTAAATCTATTATATCAGCTTTGACTTTTATTTCCCTCACAATCCACATCTAATCTATCAGGGAGGTTTGCTGGCTGTGCCTTGAAGACATTCAGGATTCACCTTCAGTGGCTAATTCAAATCCTGCTCCTGACCCCACACCCTCAGGCCATTTTCAATAAAGAAGTGAGAATTGGTCACTTAAAACACAAGTCAGGCCCCACCACCCATCTGCTCACAACTCATTCCCCATGTTCTCATGATGCTTTGTAAGGCTGGAGACTCTAAGCTCTATCATTGAACCTACATGTTTCCTACTTTCTTCCCCCTAAGACTTTGATCTCAGCTGTTTTGGATTACCAACTTTTAAATAGAACTTCAAACAAGTGCACATAGTTACATGAAATTAAGTATCCTATTCTATAAAATCACCTGCTACTCAGGAATATGAGTAGCCTGGATGTGGACTTCTCTATAAAGGAATGCTTATAGGCAGGGAGAATAGAGGAGAGATTCAAAGCCTAGATGGGAAGCAGGAAATCTCTGAAGCTAAAATCTGAATGGGGAAAAATATTTGTTTCAAATTTAAAAAATTATCAACATGAGGATTTAAGTGACTAAATAGAGAATTGAATTAATTAAGTGTGAGATATGTGTGAGAGTGAGGCAGGGTCAGGGCAGATGAATGAAGTGATATTAAATTATATATTTAGAGGAGGGCTTGCTGATTCCCTTTAGCTGCGATGGAATAGGGAGAGAACCCTTCAGAGAGGATTTCTGTCCTCCCTGTATTTTCATATTGCACACCTGGCCGCCACCTCTCTCAGGGATAGTTAAGGATCTCTAAGTGGGTGCAATTTATCTGTTGAGCATATGTAGAAATGGCCTGTATAGCTCAGTCAACTACAGCCAAGATTACAGGCACATGGAGACAACTGTTTTAAAACTCTTTTCTCACACCCTCATTCCCACCTGGAAACAGCCATCCTTGAAGTCAGCTCATCACAGCTCTCACCTATTAAAGGCATCTCAACTGAGCAGCTGGAAGACCTGAGCAGCAAGTTTGAGTTTATTTGCTGATAGACACAAGGAGGGTCTCACAGGATTCTGTTGACATCATCGATTCCTTGTCTACCTTGTGCATGCACCTGTTGTCAGAGACATGGCAGGGAGCCCTTCAGCACCTGGTGTCACATTCATTTCCCACCAGAAGAAAGAAATCCCCCTGGTATTGACAAAGAGCCCCAATGTAATGCAAAGGAGGTTATTCTGGGGATCTTCTCGTTCAAGATGGCATTTGTGAAATAGGTAGCTCTGAAAGTAAAAACTCCAGAGGAAGAGAAAGGAGACAGCTGCCCTAAGATTGTCTGAGGAGGTCAGAAGATGGTGAGAATGGAGTTAAGCTGCCTGGGGACAGGTGAAGTTTAGTAAGGACAAAGGGAACCCAGAGAACACCTCTCATCTTCAGGCTAGCATTGGGCATCAGACAATGTCTGTTCTTCCATTTCCCTATGGTGAGTGCCATGGCACTGTACTGAGGGACATCCTCCTTGGTCTGGGAGCACTGGGTAGGAGGGTTTATGTCATGGCTTTGTAGGGATTGTTTTTTGAGAGGGGAGCTCACATGAGATAGGACTGAGCATCCTTGAAGAGGACCCACACACACAGATGCCAACAACAGGGCATCAAAAGGTCCTTTTGTCTTTCCCACCAAATGCTTTCAGCTGCAGCTGCTAAAAGCTAGGAAGTGAGGCTCCTCCCCTTTTCTATGAGCTCACACAGCCCTTCAGTATGAGTGCATTGCTGACAACTTCCTTAGAAGTGATTGGCATATACCTTCCATCGAATGGGGAACCCATTTTTCAAAATACCAAGATTTAAGAAATACTTAAAGCTAAAGGTTAATAGGTCTACATTCTTTTTTTTAATAATGCTTTTATTTAAAGAATATAAATTTCCAAAATACAGCTTATAGATTACAATGGCTTCCCCCCACCATAATTTCCCTCCCACCCGCAACCCTCCCCTTTCCCACTCCCTCTCCCCTTGCATTCACATCAAGATTCATTTTCAATTCTCTTTATATACAGAAGATCAGTTTAGTATATATTAAGTAAAGATTACAACAGTTTGCCCTCACATAGCAACACAAAGTGAACAATACTGTTGGAGTACTAGTTATAGTATTAATTCACAATGTACAGCACATTAAGGACAGAGATCCTACATGATATATTTTTTTAAATTGGTTAATTCTCTATGCAATTTCCAATTTAACACCAAGATTTTTTTTTCATTTTTAATTATCTTTATATACAGAAGATCGATTCAGTATATACTAAGTAAAGATTTCATCAGTTTGCACCCACACAGAAACAAAAAGTGTAAAATACTGTTTCAATACTAGTTATAGCATTACTTCACATTGGACAACACATTAAGGACAGATCCCACATGAGACGTAAGTACACAGTGACTCTTGTTGTTGATTTAACAATTTGACACTCTTGTTTGTGGCGTCAGTAATCTCCCTAGGCTCTAGTCATGAGTTGCCGAGGCTATGGAAGCCTTTAGGGTTCGCCAACTTTGATCTTATTCCGACAGGGTCATAGTCAAAGTGGAAGTTCTCTCCTCCCTTCAGAGAAAGGTACCTCCTTCTTTGATGGCCCCATTCATTCCACTGGGATCTCACTCGCAGAGATCTTTCATTTAGGTCTTCTTTTTTTTTTTTTTTCCAGAGTGTCTTGGCTTTCCATGCCTAAAATACTCTCATGAGCTCTTGAGCCAGATCCGAATGCCTTAAGGGCTGATTCTGAGGTCAGAGTGCTATTTAGGACATCTGCCATTCTATGAGTCTGCTGTGTATCTCGCTTCCCACGTTGGATCATTCTCTGCTTTTTTGATTCTGTCAGTATTAGCAGACACTAGTCTTGTTTGTGTGATCAGTTTGACTCTTAGACCTATCAGTGTGATCAATTGTGAACTGAAATTGATCACTTGGACTAGTGAGATGGCCTTGGTACATGCCACCTTGATGGGATTGTATTGGAATTCCCTGGCATGTTTCTAACTCCACCATAGGTCTACATTCTAATGAAAGATACATGGAGTGACCCAAAATAGATTTCTGTTCAGGATAAAATTAATGTCTTTTTAAAAAGTTGTCCTTAAACTCTATTACAATGAGCAAAGTTATTTAATCTATGAAGTTATTAATTTTCAAAATGCAGCATAGTTTTGTGATACTTCTTGATTTAAAGTTTTACATTTTTGTCATCTCAACTTTCCTCATCATGATTTCACAGATTGTTTTTTAAAAAAATATTTATTGATTGATTTGAAAAGGATGAGGAGGAGGAGAGGAAAAGATCTTCCATCTGCTGGTTCACTCCCCAAGTGGTTACAACAGCTGGGACCTGGCCAGGTTAAAGCCAAGAGCCAGAAATCTTGGGTCATAATCAACTGCTTTTCAGGTAGATTAACAGGAAGTTGGATCTGAAACATAGTAGCCAGGTCTCCAACCAGCACTCCAATATGGGATGCCGGTGCCCCAAGCATCAGCTTAACCTGCTGCACCACAACACCTGCCTCCCTTTATGGATTATTTTTAATAGACATAAATTCCAGTCATCCCATAGATTCAAAGTGTGAAAACCAGGGAACAAAATCAAGTTGTTTAGTGGCTCTCTGCTTTTGGCTTTCTGTAGGCTACTAAACTACAGAAAATAAGGTTATACTTTGAGTTTGGAAATTTAAGTCAAACAAGCTATCTCAGATATTTCTTAGAAAAAAAAAATAAATGCATCTAGTAACCCAGGAAGATTTTAAATTAAAAAAAGAACAAATCACCAAACATTTTCAAAACACACTCAAATCAGAAGATAAATGAGCAGACTAGCAGTGCCAGAAGTTGGAGTGCGATCTGTATATTTAGTAATCAGAGCCTGGTGCCTGGAGACTTTCAAAAGGGCAACCTTGCTTGGGGCTGTTCCGTGCAGGGCCATATTTAGAAAATCAATTCAGCTCTGAGCACATTTGTGTGTTGGAGGCTCCAGGTGCTGCTCCCCAGCCCAGCGTGCTGCTGGGTGCTGGCATGGGGAATCCCAACGCACAAGATGCTTCCAATCCTGAAAGCCTTAGGATTCCAGCCAGGAAACCTAAAGCAAGGAAGATTTCTACCTAATGAAACAGGGTAGGGAGTTGTTGGAAACAAAGCTAAATTGTGACATGAGCTTCCAAGATCCTGTTGTCCTGCTAAAGCCAGGCCAGTCCTACTTAGCAGATCTACAGGTAGCTTGCCCTCCTGGGGAATAGGGCCCAGCTTCTACACCCACCTTTTTCCTTCTACTCTCTCCCACCTCTGCTCTCCCTAAGGGCCTTGCATAGAATATGCCATTCCTTGGGGGCTTTGCTGGGGTTGGGGGTGAGGGGTGCAGATTAGATGCCTTGCTGAAGAAAGTTGTGTTATTCATGAAAAACCATCTAAGCAGAAATTTGCAAAGAGGCTTTCTGACCCAAAGAGGCGCTGCTGACCCAAGTTAGTGGCAAAAGAAAGGAACTCTGAACTACATAGAATTTGACTGAATTGAACTTGGCACAATGCGAATCTCCCTTTCCTCTGTATATACGAAGATTATGGGGAATTCTACCAGTGTTCAGGGGGCTGTGTGTCCCCACCAAGGGCACTTGCAGCATTCAGTCACACATAAAAACTGCAGTTCAGCTTTCCAGGGCTCAGGGAAAGAGCTCTGTTGTCTGTGAATACTACAATGCCTAGTGACTTAATTTAGGCTTTGCTGTTTCGCAATAATTAAAAAATAATAGCTAAGCATGTCGCCAAGAAAAGTGAGGGTGGTAAAATTCATTTAATTCACTTAAGAGCTTTATGCTTAAAAATTTCAAAATAGTGGCTTCTACAATGCATCCTGAAGGTACTTTCTGGAATGAAACCAGATATTTTAATTCACTTGTAAAAGTAATTCCAGGCTCATCCTCCTAGTATACCAAATAATAATGAATTTTATACTTGGAGAATATTTAAGCTCACTGCAGAGCAATTTTTTTAAGCAAATGCTGATTGCTTCCTCCAACTATCATTTTTCTACTATATTTTTATTATTTAGTGTTTATTTATTTAAGAAGCAGAGAGACAAGGGGAGAGAGAGAGAGAGAGCATGCCTTCACCTGCCAGTACACCCCCATAATGCCTGTGACCACCAGGACTGGGTCAGGTTGAAGCTGAGAGCCTGGAATTCAATCCATGTCTCCCATTTGGATGGCAAAGACTCAGCCACTTGTGCCATCACCACTGCCTGCCATAGTCTTTATTAGCAGGGAGCTGGAATCAGGAACCAGAGCCAGGAATTGAGCCCAAGTCCTCCAAAGTAGGATGTGAAGGACTAGCAGTGTTTAGGTCTAGCGGTGTTCTAACTGCTAGGCCTACTGCCTGCTCATATTGTACTCTTTAATGTAATTTGCTACTGGAAAAATTGCAGATTGACATGCAGTTGTATGAAATAATTCAGAGAGATCCATGTTTTCTTTGCCCAGTTCCTGCCAATAGTAACATCTTGAACTAACCCAACATAAGAACTTTCATGTTGTCCTTTTATAAGTATTTTCAGTTCTTTCCACTCCCACCCTCAGGTTGAGCTCTGGCATGAACCAATCTGCTCTCCTTCCAAGAATGTTATTGGATAGACTCACCCAGTTTTTTTTAACCAAGCCTGGCTCTCTGGGCATAGTTATCTGCAGATTCAACCCAGTGGTTGCATGTATCAAAAATTTGCTCTTTCTTTTTTCATTTGACAGATAGAGTTAGACAATGAGAGAGAGAGCAAGACAGAGGGAAAGGTCTTCCAAATGACCGTAACAGACAGGAACCAGGTGCTTCTCCTGGTCTCCCATGCGGGTGCAGGGCCCAAGCACTTGGGCCATCCTCCACTGCCCTCCTGGGCCACAGCAGAGAGCTGGACTGGAAGAGGAGCAACTGGGACTAGAACCTGGCGTCCATATGGATGCCGGTGCCACAGGCAGAGGATTAACCAAGTAAGCCACGGCACCGGCCCCAGAAAATTTGCGCTTTGTTATTGCTGAATACTATATCATGGTATGGGTGCACTTCACAGTTTGTTTTAAGATGTTGTACCTGAGCAAGTATAAACAAAGGAGCACCACACATTGATAAAATTTGATGGTCCCTTATTGCCGGCGGTGGAGAGTGGGCTCATGCCCTAAAGAACTCTCGACCCTGAAGCCCAAAGCAACAGGATTTATAAAGGCAAAAACCGCAAAATTGTGAGAATACATGGTTGCTAGGATCAGGGGGAATATATGGTTACTGGGGTCAAACTGACCTAAAACCTATGGGAAACTAGTATCAATTATAATCCTGACAATACCAGTTATAATCTTAACAATTTTAATTAAAAACTTGACATTAATCCAGGTAGTGTTTTTAATCATATGTAAGACATAGACAAATTACAGTTTTATCATTAACCCAGGTGCATTAACTCAGGTACAGCCTATCCACTTCCAAGCTTGAGCGATCATGTTAGGGGGTTTCTATAATCTGCCAAGTGTGATGTAGTGGACTGCTATGGTTCAATTGTTTTAGATCATAGTTTCAGACCAGAGTCTCATGGTGTTGGGGGGCACCTTCCCAGAATGGAGTCTCAGGTTCTCCAAAATGGAGTCCCTATTGTCGAGGTGTTACTTCAAAGATATGAATGGTTTCCAGTTTTTACTATGATGAACACCACTGCTATAACCGTTGATACACACTTAATTCCCCTGCAATAAATTCCTAGGAGTACAACTGCTGGGTCTTCTGGAAGTTACATGTTTTGTTTTAGTAGCAATTACCAAATTGTTTACTTTTTAAATATTTATTTTATTTGTTTGAAGAGTTACAGAGAGAGAGAGACAGACAGACAGAGGGGGACAGAACTTCCATCCACTGGTTCACTACCCAAATGGCTGCAATGGACAAGGCAAGGCCATGTCAAAGCAAAGAACCTGTAACTCCCTCTGGGTTTCCCATGTGGGCTGCAAGGACCCAAGAACTTTGGAGCATCTTTAGCTGCTTTACCAGGCACGTTAGCAGGGAGATGGATCAGAAGTGGAGCAGCCAGGAAGCGAACCTGCTGCTCTTATGGGATACCAGTGTCTCAGGTGGTGGCTTAACTTGCTGTGCAACATTGGGCCCTGCCAAACTGTTTTCTTTGTTTCTTTTGTTTTTTTGGCAGAGTTAGTGAGAGAGAGAGAGAGAGACAGAGAGAAAGGTCTTCCTTTACCATTGGTTCACCCCCTAAATGGCTGCTACAGCCGGTGCACTGCACCAATCTGAAGCCAGGAGCCAGGTGCTTCTTCCTGGTCTCCCATGCGGGTGCAGGGCCCAAGCACTTGGGCCATCCTCCACTGCACTCCTGGGCTTTTAAGGTTATCTTGTATCTATGACCCTGCTGAACTGACTTTTTAGTTCTAGGAGAGCTTTTATGAGGAGAGGAAAGATTACTTGGTATTTTCTATGTAGATCATGTCATCTACAAATAGAGACAAATAGACTTTCTAGATTGTCCTTGTCAAGTTGAGAAAGTATCTCCTTATTTCTGATTTTCTGTTCTTAAGAATAAATTATTATAATGGGGCCAGTGCTGTGGCGTAGCAGATAAAGCTGCCACCAGCAGTGCAGGCATCCCATGTGGGCACCAGTTCCAGTCCCGACTGCTCCACTTCCACACCAGCTCTCTGCTATGCCTGCAAAAGCAGAAGAGGATGACCCAAATGCTTGGGCTCCTGCACCTACTTCAGAGACTTGGAAGAAGCTCCTGACTCCTGGCTTCAGATCGGCCTAGCTCTAGCTGTTGCAGCCATTTGGGAAGTGAACCAGTGGATGGAAGACCTCTCTCTCTCTCTCTCTCTCTCTCTCTATATATATATATATATATATAAACTCTGAGGACTTATATTTATATATATAAATACATATTTATATATATGTATATACCTCTGCCTCTATGTAATTCTGCCTTTCAAATAAATAAATAAATCTTTTTTAAAAATAAATTATTAATGATTATTGAATTTTGCTGATATCATGATGAGATTCTTCAGCAAAAGCTTGTTAAGGTAGATTACATGGATTGATTTTCAAATATTAAAATAATTTTGAATATCTGTAATAAGCCTTGTTTGCCATTAAATGCGTATATACAAACACACACGCATATGAAAAGATACAGATATTTATTTATATCTTAGGAAGAAACTTGGAAAATTTTATATACTTTTAAGGAGAATATCCTATTTAAAATCACTTGCCTAAAGAAATAATTTATGTATTATATGTACACTAATTTTCTGTTCTTGTTTCCTTACATAGATGAGCACTTACAAGGTTCATTGATAAATATGAGCTTTTATTATTAATTTATTATTCTGTCGTAGTCAACTTGATATGGAAAATCTGAGCCAATAGTTAGGCAATAAATTACTCTGGAAAAAAATCTCAAGCCACTTTTTTATTTTTCATACCTGCATAGAAACTGTCAATTCCAATTATCAGATTAACTCCCTGAATGTCCCATAAAGGGCTACATTTTTGTATCTGTAAACATTGATTCATTTAAATATCCAGGACTCTAGGAAATAGAAATGTGAATACTAGGCTCCACTGGAATCTTTTCAAAGTCATATATCAATTTATCTTTCTACATCTTAAACTTTATTTTTTGCTACCCACTATCATCACTTTGATAACAGCACTGATCAGTTCTACCTCAAGATTGCTCATACTTGCTAGTTTGTTTCCTGTTTTTGAAGACTTTTAAAAAAGCATATTTATCTAATAGAGAGAGCCCATACTCCCATTCACTGGTTCTCTCCTAAATGCCCATAATGACTGCAGCAGGGCCAGAGCAAAACCGGGAATCAGAAACTCAATCCAGATCTCCCATAAGGGTTGCAGGGATCCACCTACTGGAATCAGGAGTGGAGCCAGGTGTCCAACTCAGGCCCTTCAATATAGGATGTAGGCACCCCAGATGGCATCTTCACCACTGTCCAAGTGCCCGTGTTTGCTTGCCATTCTTAGAGTTTCTTCCCAGGCCTTCTCTACCAGTTTAAAGAAGACTTCATTGAAAAACACCTTCTCTAAAAATCTCTTGGACAGAGGCAGGTATACTCTGCAATGCCATCAGCATCTTGGCTTTCAAACTAATTGCTCTCATCTGGTCAAATGCCATGTTTTTTTCCTTCATGTGTCATTTCTCAAGATACCCGTATCACTTCTACTTCCCAGCACACACATTGATCTCCTCCCTGTTTCCTCATGAGTAATGGTCATCTTCCATGGACTTGCTGGATATGGTTGTGTTGAGGGACACTGGGAAGAGCTTGGAGCAAAGATGGCCACCTGGAAAATTGATGGACAACATTTAGTGATTTACAGTCTTCAATAGATGGCAACAAGAGAGGTGACTCAACGCTGACTCTTCTTGCTTTCTCACTCCCTTCTGTTCTCCAAGCCTATTCAGTCTTCTTACCTAGTGTCTCCATATTTCTAAATTCTCTCCTAGTATTCATTAGCATGTTTATATCATTTGGACACCTGCTTTGGTTGCCTAATAGCTCAGTATTTGGAGCCTTTGTTCTGGTTCTGCAGTTGATGAGTTGAGTCTCTCTTAATGCCATGGATGAAAGCTGAAGTCCTCAGGGTACAAGTAGTGAAGTTCATACAAAATCAATTGAAAATATTACCTAGCCACATACCCATAGTGAAATTTGCTGAACTCGGGGTCCCTTTGCTTCGAAAGAGGTCAAAAGTATTAAATGAACATATGAACGTATTTCTCTCAGTTTCTTTCTGTTTATTATTTTCTCTCTCCATACCTAATCAATAACATCACTTGAAATAATACATGAAAAATATATCTTAAAAATGTATGTATTTCATACTGTGTGTTAAAAGATGTGTTAATACTAAGCATACGACACTATGCTGGCCACAGCAGGAAGGAATAGAAAAATGGCAAGGCCTCCTTCCTAATTACTTTCAAGCTCCACAGAGGAGGCATCTCTAGATAAATATGGACTGGAGTAACAGAAGGTAATTATGAATGACATAAGAGAGGCAGTAAAAGTACAGTGAGAAGTCATAAAAAATAAGAGGTCTTTGACAACTGAAGATATCGGGGAGATTTCTTGGAGAAAATGGATTTGTACTTTAGGATTTATAAGACTCTGACATTTGAAGGTGGGGTACAGACACCCCACCGTGATAAAACATTTGATCATTCGTTCTATATGTGTAGATTTAGTACCTACTAAGTGCTAGCAACAGTGATAAAAAATATCTACACTTTATTAAATGATTCTTCCATCAAGCTGCTTGAAACATTGTGTGAAAATATGGTGGGAAATAGCTTGCAAAAGTTGTGAGAGTGTGAAGAAGCAGTGAGATAAGAATAAGGCATTTATTGATTTGAACCTTTGCAGGAAGTGGCTTCTTGGCACTCACTGAATTCCAAGTTTCTTCCTGTTAGAATTTTGTCTTCTAAGCACATGGCCAAAAAGAGATAATAAAATTGCTCAATGGAGCATAAATACTAATTATCTATCTACTCCTGACTAGCTTACAAATGAGGTAGATTTATTGATCACATATATTCACTTTATGTTCAAGTGTTTAATGTTTTATTCCATTTTTATTTCATACACCACACATCTATTAAGAGCTTGATTGAGTAGCATTAAATGAAGGTTGTATTTCATAGACTATCAGTTTGCCTGCTGTAACAGAGAAATTCAAAACAATGGTGACATGATAAATAGAAGTTTATTTCTCTCTCATGCAAAAGTTGGAATAAATGGTTCAGAGCCGGAAGGGTGGAAGGGGGCTAGAGCATCATCAGGGCATCAGGCCTCGATACCTTGTTGCTCCAATGTTCTTGTCACACATCAGCTAGCTCCTGTTGAAGGTGACTGCTCCACCTACCAGCAACAGAACAGGATCCCAGTGCAAGAGAAAAAGGGAAAGGGGGAGGCATATTTTTTTCTCTTTAAGCAGGTGATATTGCACATACATCTTTCACTTTCATTTCATGCTTTAGAACATTTAGAAATTGTTCACACAACCACCCTCTTACAAAATCAAGTGTTTGGCTGAAAATCTATATGACCAGCTAAAATGTGGCAGCCTGTTACTAAAGACAAGTGTGGATTGGATACTGGGCACGAGCTCATGGACTCTATCATAATTCCTTAGGCATTTCAGTGATGAAGAACTGTTTATCTTTTCCCATCTGCTAGTTGGCCATTGCTATTTTGTTTCCTTTTTAGAAAAAAGTGAATCTGTTCACTGCATAGAAAGTCATCATTAGAATCCAATTCCAGTAGAGAATTAATGAACAACTATGAGCTAATCATGCATAAGTGAAAAGGTCATAGTTGAGCTCTTCCTGAGGTCAGACGATTGGTTAGACAATTTTCAAGATGGGAGGAAACCGTGTACGACTAGTAGAATCAGAGAAGACCCCAAGGCTGAGAGAATCAGGTAGACTGTTAAGAAAAAAGTCAGGAATCTTCACATTCACAATAGCTTCTGTTCAGAACCAAAACATTGATGTGTTTATGAATACAGATAAGTGTTCAAAAGAAAGAACTGAATTATGCACATACAAGTATTATCAATGAAATAAAAAGGTAGCAATTACGAAGTCTAGGTTCTTATTTGTGTCATTAACTACCCAGGATCTCTATCCCTTCATGTGAAAAATAAGGAGGAAGGAAATTAATTTAGGTTTTTCAACTGAAAATACCTTTTGACAAGCTTTTTGGAGCTAGATGACATTCTAGATATGTGAGTAAAAGCTTGAGTTGAGACCAGTCCACAGGCCACTGCAACATTCTGATTAATGTAATATTGGGAAAGGACTTGAGGAACAGAACTTATAAAAGGCTCCAAATGCCACTTGGAAATAGCAGATCTGATGAATGAATGATACTGGTTATAATTTCGTTAACTAAATCCAAAGCTCAAAGATACATTAAAATTGACAGTCAAATTAGAAGGGGAATAAAATGTTTAATGAAGGCAAGATGGGTTAGAATGGTTTTATTTCTACATAAAATATTTGTGAAAATCAATAAGTGCTGATTGCTCAGCACTTGAACTCCCCAGCAGGTGTGACAGGCAGAATCTGTGGCCTCAGAAACCTACAACACACATGATGAGGCAAAGGATCCAGAATTTAGACTTTTAGAGATTTGGGGAAAGCATCACATAATTGGTTCATTCTCTTATAAGATACAATACCGTGTCCTTTCACAGCAAACCACAGTAGTTATATTGAGAAAGTGATGGAAGAAAGGAAAAGAATCTTGGAAAATTGTAATAAGTTTTAAGCTCATGGAAGTTATGTGAATACTTTTTTCTCTAAGAAAAATATTATCAGACTCATTAGATCCATGGAAATTCAAATAATCGAGCCTTTCCTAAGGAGAGCTCAGTCCAGAGCACATTACTTACACACTCTGTGTCCTGAGGCTAGGTGGAAATTGTCCTATTGGCTTTCATTTCCTTATCATTTCATTGTTAAATTTATTTTCTATTTAAGTAACTGTAAATTTGTTTTCTATTTTAGTAACTGACTTACACTTATTTACTGTAGTAAATTGGAGAATAACAAACAATAAGAATATAGAAAATAAAATCAGGTAAAATTCCATCAGCAATTCCATCCATCAATGATGTTAGTTTTATATATACTCAGAATTTTTAAAAACCATTATATATGATTAGTTACAGTCACAATCTATTATTCCAGTTTTTACCTAACAATTTTTAAAATAAAATATTTTATACTGTAAGAATTTCTGTGACACCTTTTAATTTTAGCTCTTGTGCTCTGAAAACAAGGATGAGAATAGACTCTCTCACATTTGCTCAACAACAGTTATAAAACTGGAAACCCAAGAATCCTATCACTTCCTTTCTAGCTTTTTTGGGGAAGATAAATTTAAACTTATAGAAAGTCACAAGAATAGCATACAACTCTCCTATATCCTATCTCCAAAATTCACCAAGTTGAATCCATTGCCACAATTGTTCTATCATTTTCTCTTTGCTCTATGTGTGGGTGCACATGTGTGTGTCTATACACATATGTATGTCATAATTATAGTATGTGTTTAAGAATAATTCTTTCTTGGGGCCAGTGGTGCCATGGCTCACTTGGTTAATTCTCTGCCTGCGGCGCCGGCATCCCATATGGGTGCCGGGTTCTAGTCCCAGTTGCTCCTCCTCCAGTCCAGCTCTCTGCTGTGGCCCAGGAGGGCAGTGGAGGATGGCCCAAGTGCTTGGGCCCTGCACCCGCATGGGAGACCAGGGAGAAGCATCTGGCTCCTGGCTTTGGATGGACACAGCGCCGGCTATAGCGGCCATTTAGAGAGTGAACCAACAGAAGGAAGACCTTTCTCTCTGTCTCTCACTGTCTAACTCTGTCAAATAAATTTTAAAAATAGAATTATTCTTTTTTTTTTTGACAGGCAGAGTGGACAGTGAGAGAAAGAGACAGAGAGAAAGGTCTTCCTTTACCATTGGTTCACCCCCTAAATGGCTGCTACAGCCGGCGCACCGCGCTGATCCAATAGCAGGAGCCAGGTGCTTCTCCTGGTCTCCCATGGGGTGCAGGGCCCAAGCACTTGAGCCATCCTCCACTGCACTTCCTGGCCACAGCAGAGAGCTGGCCTGGAAGAGGGGCAACCGGGACAGAATCGGTGCCCCAACCGGGACTAGAACCCTGTGTGCCAGCGATGCAAGACGGAGGATTAGCCTAGTGAGTTGCGGCGCTGGCAAGAAGTATTCTTTCTGAGCTATTTGACAATAGTTAGCTGTGTGATGCCACTTACTCTTTAATACTTCAGTATTTCCAAACAACAAGGATATTCTCTAATGTAACAGTTCTTAAACTTAGGAAATAACATAACTACAAATGTTTATCTTACCTACAGTCTATATCTACTGTCTTCAATCATCCAGCCCTTCAGACATCTTTTCTCCTTTAAAGTGAGTGCCAGTTCAGAACCACATGTTTGTTTTGGTCCTTATGTCTCTTTGGTTCTCTTTAGTTATCTTAAATTCTGGAGAATACCAGTCAGTTATTGTATAGAATTCTTCCAAAAGGGACTCACTTGCTCTGCTGTTTTTAAGAGGCTGGTGGTAATAAGTCCTCACTAGGACAAAATAGGAAGTAAAGGTGTTCCCAGTGGTGTGAGGAGCACATGGCAACAGGAGCAAGAGAATGCATAACATAGATGAGGACATGAGAGAGGCTTAGCATCTTTATAGTCGGTAGAGTGAAAGGGTGAAGGGAGAAGGAAACTGTGAGGTCAGAAAGATAAAGCAGAGTCACAGGTCAAGGGATTTGGAATGGACCTGATTCTGAAGGCAGGAGGAACATTAGTGTATTTTAGTAAAGGACATAATCATTTTAGATTCTGATAAAGGTTGTCACAAGGATAACTTTGTGACTGGATATGGCTGTAACTTTGAGACTGGATGTACCAGAAAGGGTGAAAGTTCTGTTGAAATTATTGTGGTCTGGACTGTCATAAAAATTAGGGTGAAAAGGTGGAACATATTGAGAGAAATGTGGTAGAAAATTGAAAGAACTTGGTGACTCTGACATACAGGTTGAAGAGTAAGAATGGCCAGTGTGACCGCCAGAATTCTGCAGTGTGCACTGAATGTCAGGTGTGGAATCCACTAAGACTGTGGCAGAAGAGGTTGGATACCAGTGTGGAAATTATACAGTTGAGGGGTCTGTGTGATATGTAGGAGAGCTATTCCCTATGATCTTAGGTGAGGATTTGTGCTGGACACAGTTGAACATCCTCTACTCACAGTCACAGGCTGGAGAACTGCCAGGAGAGTGAAGCTAGCTTGGAGAGAGGATGAAAAGCAAGTAAGGGCACAGCAAGACTGTCCATCACTATCAATGGACCTGCTGAGATTGGAGAACCATGAACTCAGGTTTACCAACAGGTGATAGGCTGACTCATCCTGTAGCATGTTATAGCTCAGATATGCAGATCAGGCAGATCAATGGAACTAGGGTTGAGGAGTAGCCAGATGAATGTGATATGGAGCCATAAAGGAAGGGAGTTGAAATTACTGGCAAGTCTGCACTTGAAATGTGAGATGACAGAAACCAGGCTACGTATGGAAGGAGGTAAAGAATACAGGGCCGGAAATACCAGTGTCAAGATTTGAACATCCCATGAGTCAAACAAGCAGTAGTTGTGTGTAGTGAAGAGGAAGGAGTTACATATAGGAGGTAGAAAGCAAAGATTGCAGTGCTGACAGATCCAGAGTTTCTTCTTTTTGTGAGATTTATTTACTTATTTGAAAGGTCCAGTAACAGAGTGGAGAGGCACACACACACACACACACACACACACACACACACACGAGGGTGAGGGGTATTTCCATCTGCTTGTACTCTCCTCAAATGGCCACAACAGCCAGAGCTGGACCAGGCTGAAGCCAGGAGCTAGGAATTGAGTTCAGGTCTTCCACATGGGTGGCAGGCACCCAAGTACTTAAGCCATCATCTGCTGCTTTCCCAGGTGCATAAACAAGAAGCTAGATCAGAAGTGGAGCAGCCAGGACTCAAACCTGAACTCTGATACAGGATTCCAGCATTGCAAGCTGTGGCTTAACCCACTGCACTACAAAGCTGGCTCCTCCAGAGTATCTTGAGTGTGCTTTTCAGCAATGACCATTTCAAGGATAGCTGACAGTTGGTAACTAAGGTGAAGTGAAAGAAGACATCCTCAAGGTTAAGGAGATAGAGCATTGCTATGGTTCGGATGTGGTTTTTCCAGTCCAAAATTCATGTTGAAGTTTGGGCTCTGACGTTAGTTGTATTGAGAGATGATATGACCTTTAAGAAGTTTTGGGTCATGAAACCCTTTCAAAGGACTAGGCTAATGCTCACAAGAGTGAGTTCTTGCTGTCATGAATCTGGATTAGTTATTACAAGAACAAGTCATTATAAAGCAAAGCTGCCCCTGATGTGTTGTGTCTGCACATACCCACATGCTTTTCTATTTTTCTACATGTTATGACACAGCACAAGGCCCTCACCAGTTGTGGCCACCTAATGGTAAACTTCCAGCCTCCAGAACCATGAAGTAAATATACCTTTGTTCTTTATAATCCACGAATATCAGGAATGCTGTTATAGAAATGAAAAAGGACTATAACAAGTAGGTAAGGCAGGGGCTGGCACTGTGGTGCAGCAGGTTAACGCCCTGGCCTGAAGCACTGGCATCCCATATGGGCACCGGTTCTAGTCCTGGCTGCTCCTCTTCCAATCCAGCTTTCTGCTATGGCTTGGGAAAGCAGTAGAGAATGGTCCAAGTCCTTGGGCCCCTGCACCCATGCGGGAGACCTGGAGGAAGCTCCTGGCTCCTGGCCTCAGATCGGCGCAGCTCCAGCCATTGCAGCCAATTGGGAGTGAACCATCGGATGGAAGACCTCTCTCTCTCTGCCACTCCTCTCTCTGTGCATAATTCTGACTTTCAAATAAATTTAAAAAAATAATAGGTTAAGCAGTGTTGTCTTTACAGTGCTGTCCTTACAGATGTTGAAAACAGCTGGCTAGCAAAGGGTTTTGGAATAAAAAGCAAGGCTCTGGACAAGGCACCAAATGTTTCCGTGAACAATGACAACTCGGGGAAGATAGAGGGCAACACAGGAAGGAGGAAGAGTGAGTACATGGAAATAGACCCACGGCAAGAAAAGGATTCTGGCCCACCCACCAGGGTGGCTTGGGTGTGCGGTAGTGAGATGCTTCCACCTAAGGAGGTGAAAGACAGGGGTCAGATTTCTCAAGGCAAGACAGTGGCCCCAACAACCCCACTGGAAAAGATGTTCCTGAGGAATAGGTTTTCTAGGAGGCAAAGTGTGTGTGGCAAAGAGGCAATATGAACAATAAGAGACTGAGCATTGTGGGGCCGAGTAAAGGAAAATTATGTTTTAATTTGAGATTAATAGTGATGCACTGAGATCCAAAAAGAGGCTCTTTATTTTCTCATCAGAGACTGTATTACCAGATGCAGAAATAATAAGCTCTGTGATATCAGAAAAGAAGAAAAAATGAAATGAGATGGAAGTTAACAGGTCTGGAACCTGTTGTTTTACAGGGTAGCCCTTGGCCATATATGGCTATTCAAATTTAACTTGTAATTAATCAATATTGAAAGTGTTCCGGCAGGGGCCGCGGCTCACTAGGCTAATCCTCCGCCTGTGGTGCCAGCACCCCGGCTTCTAGTCTGGTTGGGACACCAGATTCTGTCCCGGTTGCTCCTCTTCCAGTCCAGCTCTCTGCTGTGGCCCGGGAGTGCAGTGGAGGATAGCCCAGGTCCTTGGGCCCTGCACCTGCATGGGAGACCAGGAAGAAGCACCTGGCTCCTAACTTTGGATCAGTGCAGCGCCGGCTGTAGCAGCCATTTAGGGGGTGAACCAATGGTAAAGGAAGACCTTTCTCTCTATCTCTCTCTCACTGTCTAACTCTGCCTGTCAAATATATATATATATATGTATATATATATATATATATATGCCCAAGAACTTCTTTGCCTCCTCTTTAAAAAAAGAAAAAAAAGTGTTCCCACTAAACGAGCGTCTTTTTGTTTTTTACTTGTTAAAATTTTGTTTGTTTTAAAAGATATACTTATGTATTTGAGAGGCAGAGTTACAGACAGAGGTTCAGACAGAGATCTTCCACCCACAGAGATGGGCTGATCTGAAGGCAGGAGCCAGGAGCTTCATCCAGGTCTCCCACATGGGTGCAGGGACCCAAGCACTTGGGCCATCTTCTGCTTTCCCAGGCTCTTAGTAGGGAGCTGAATCAGAAGTAGAGCATCTGGGACTCGCTGTGGTGCCCATATGGAATGCCAGCAGTGCAGGCAGAGGCTTAACCTCCTAAGCCACAGTGTGGACCCCTTGTTAAACTTCTTATACGGTAAAGTATTAAGCCTTTTACTGTAAAGCAAATTTAAAATATATAATCTCAAAGGCTAAAAAAGGACAGAAAGAGGGGAGATGAATGAAGGGTGGGAGGGAGAATAGGAGAGGGAGGAATGAAGGAATATTATGTTCTTGGAATTGTGTCTACAAATCATTGAATCTGCTAAAAACTAATTAAAACTTAAAATAAGAAAAATTTTGAAAAAGTCAACTCCTTGCAGCACCGCATTTCAAGTATTCAACAAACCCATGTAACTGTGGCCACCGTGCTGGGCAGCACAGATACAGGACATTTCTATCATTGCAGAAAGCGCAGCTGACAGTGGTGCTCCAGAGGGAGAATCCCGAGCCGGGAAAAGGGAGTCCCCGTGTTCTGCTGTGAGAATTAATAGAAATGTCAATGCTCTCGGGAATCCAGAGGAAGGAAGTGGAGACAGGAAGGCCACAGAGTGTCTCATCTCTTGCTTCCAAATTAGCCTAAAAGTTCAAGGCTTTTGGCTTGTTAGAGTGAAGCAGATTCAGTCACTTGCCACATAAAGACCTGTCAGTTAATGGTGGACCGTGTGTGACAGTGGTCCTGTAAGATGATATTGCCTAATGGCCTCATAGCCAGCTAAGTTTACATAAGCACAGGGAAGAAATCACCTAACTGCATTTCTCAGAAGTATCCTGATGCTAAGCGATGCGTGACTGCACTGGGCTGGATGGCAGCAGACTTGATACGGCCTCATGTATGTCATTTACATCTCTGGTTTTCAGACTTAACCTAGCTAGACTAGATATGATAAACACCTCATGGTGGTCATGAGACTTAAAATTTAAATAGTGTATAAATTTACTAACAGGAACAGCATTATATAAATATTAGGGATACATTATGGTTCGAAGAATAGTTTGAGTGTCCACCAAAGACCCATGTATTGGGGGCTTGGTCCCCAAAGTCTTAAGTTACTGGTTAAGGGACTGATGTTAATGGATCTGGGTGGAGACAGAATCCCATTATGACGTCTAGGTTGTGGGCCCAGTGGGAGATCTTTAGGCCACAGGGGCATGGCCTCAGAAAGTATTTCTTATGTAGGAGTTGGCTGTAAAGGCTGAGTTGAGCCTAGGTCTGCTCGCTCTCTCTCTCTTTCTCTCTCTCTCTCTCTTTCCTTCCTGGCTCACCATGTGATCCACCAGACTTATGTAGCTGCCAAATCTTAGACTGTAAACCCCCTAAACTGTAAGCTGAAATAAACTTGCCTTCATAGGTACCTCCTATTAGGTATTTTAGTTGAAGTAATGAGATGCTGACTAATAGTGAGATAATATTAGCAATATCAGGGAAATAAACCACCGGTATTCCAGCAATCATCCTTCTCCACCTGCCACTCCCAGTGTCCCTCCCCTAAAACTGCTGATGGAAAAGGAACCCTGACTTACTTATTGATTCATGAATTGTTTTTACCACTCTCCCTTCCATGAGAACAAAACTCATTCCTACTCCAGTTAGATACTGAAAGCTTTAAAAGTATAAATTAATGGCAGATGTAGCATGTAGGTAAAATGAATGTCAATGTATTCAATCAAAAAATGCAGACTCTTATGACTGTGATGAACTGAAACAAGGGGCTGGTAAATTTGGGAGACTGAGAAATTGGGAACTATGAGATCTTACCACAACTTGGGGAAGGCAAGCAGTACACACCACACTTGTGTTTAAAGGAGAGTTTATTTACCTTCCCTTAAACTGAGAGGAATATATGCTGTGAACATTTTTTCAGGAAACTGTGCATGTGGGCAGATAAACTTTACATGGTTTATAAACATTGGGAAGAGCAGTAGGCTGATTTCAGTTAGGGAAATGCTTAGGGAGCCATTATTATACTTTGCTACTCACCATCTCCTTCCTGTAGGTAGCTATTCAGCTTTCAAGTAAACAGACACAGCAAAGAAGATCAACTACAACTGAGACTAGGGACTTTCTTCACTCAGTGCAGAGAGCACACACAGAGAAGGATGACTTGGTGTAAAAGACTGTGAATCCACACAGGTGCTCACCTCATTTTTGACAAAGACTCAAAGGCAGTTCAGTAGAGGAACAATAGCCTTGGAGGAATTGATACCAAGACAAGTGGATTCAATAGAAAAAGTTGAAATTCTTTTGAATTACTATTCTAGGTAGGGAGCAATTGGACGTCTACTTGGAAAAATAAATAAGTAAATAAACCTCAACCTAACCTCACACCTTACACACAAATTAAGTCAACATGGATCATAATCTTAAATGTAAAAAAAAAAAGCTATAAAACTTTGAGAAAAAGTGTATGGAAAAAATTTTTTGAGAATTAGGACTAGGCAATGAGATCTTAGATTTGACTCACAAAAAGGCATGATTCATCAAAAGAAAACTGATAAATTGGACTAGACCAAAATTTAAAACTTTTGCTCTGTTGAAGACTGTTAAGATAATGAAAAGACAGGCTGGCGCCGCAGCTCAATAGGCTAATCCTCCACCTTGCAGCACTGGCACACCCAGTTCTAGTCCCGGTCGGGGTGCCGGATTCTGTCCCGGTTGCACCTCTTCCAAGCCAGCTCTCTGCTGTGGCCAGGGAGTGCAGTGGAGGATGGCCCAAGTGCTTGGGCCCTGCACCCCATGTGAGACCAGGAGAAGCACCTGGCTTCTGCCTTCAGATCAGCGCGGTGCACTGGCCACAGTACTCTGGCCACGGCAGCCATTGGAGGGTGAACCAACAGCAAAGGAAGACTTTTCTCTCTGTCTCTCTCTCTCTCTGTCCACTCTGCCTGTCAAAAAAAATAAAAAAAAAGAAGAAGAGAATGAAAAGACAAACTAATACTGGGAGTAAATGTTTGCAACCTACATAGCCAACAAAGGACTAGTACCTAGGAACTACAAAGAACTTTCAAAGAGTAGTTGAAAAACAAACAATCCAATTAGGAATTGGGCAAAAGACATGAAGAGATATTTTACTAAATTTAAACAAATGGAAAATGAACACATAAAAAGATGTTCAACATCATTAGCAATTAGGGAAGTACTAATTAAAACCACACTGAGATATCTGTGCATGCCTATCAAATGGCTAAATTTAAAATTAGTGACAACACCAATAGCTGGCAAGAATGTGGACAAGCTAGATCACTTACACATTGCTCATAGGAAGGTAAAATGGTATAGCCACTCTGAAAAACAACTTGATGATTTCTTATGAACTAAATGTGGAACTACCATAAAATTTAGCAATTTATATTTTGAGCAATTATATCAGAGATGTGAAAATATGTTCATTCAAAGTCTCTCCATGAATGTTTGTGATAGCTTTCCCTGAAATATCCAGAAACTGGAATCATCCTAAATGTCCATCAACAATGGATAAACAAACTGGAACATATCTACTATGATGTTACAAACAATGTTCTCTCAAACATGTCCACAGCATAATATGAGGAACCCATGAAAATGCTGTTACATGGCATAGATGAATTAAGGTTGCATATGGAAAAAACATTGTTGATCAGCTGACCTCTATGTGGAGATTATATTACATTTTCTGTGTGGAAATAATGGAACATAAAGTGTCCTTAGAAATCAAAGAGGGGGTCTATAGCCATACCACCCTCAGTGCACTTGATCTCATCTAATCTCAGAAGCTAAGCAGGGTCAGGCTTGCTTAGTACTTGGGTGGGCAAAAGAGCAGCTGGGATCATATCATGTAGTATGAGAAAGACTTGACTCATTGATGACTTTATTTTGTTTAACTTTTATTTAATGAATACAAATTTCCAAAGTATAGCTTATGGATTACAATGGCTTTTCCTCCCCCTATAACTTCCCTCCCACCCACAACCCTCCTCTCCCCTTCCATTCACATCAAGATTCATTTTCAATTCTCTTTATATACAGAAGATCAGTTTAGTATATATTAAGTAAAGATTTCAACAGTTTGCACCCACACAGAACATAAAGTGTAAAATACTGTTTGAGTACTAGCTATAGCAGTAATTCACAATGTACAGCACATTAAGGATAGAGATCCTACATGAGGAGTAAGTGCACAGTGACTCCCGTTGTTGACTTAACAAATTGACGCTCTTGTTTATGGCATCAGTAATCACCCTAGGCTCTAGTCATGAGTTGCCAAGTCTATGGAAGCCTTTTGAGTTCACCAACTCTGATCATATTTGGAAAAGGTCATAGTCAAAGTGGAAGTTCTCTCCTCCCTTCAGAGAAGGTACCTCCTTCTTTGATGACCTGTTCTTTCCACTGGAATCTCACTCACAGAGATCTTTTATTTAGGTCATTTTTTTTTTCGCCAGAGTGTCTTGGCTTTCCATGCCTGAAATACTCTCATGGGCTTTTCAGCTGGATCCAAATGCCTTAAGGGCTGATTCTGAGGCCAGAGTGCTATTTAGGACATCTGCCATTCTATGAGTTTGCTGTGTATCCCACTTTTCATGTTGGATCATTCTCTGCCTTTTTTATTCTATCAGTTAGTATTTGCAGACACTAGTCTTGTTTATGTGATCCATTGATGACTTTAAAGATGGAGAAAGGGTCTATGAGCCAAGGAACACAGGTAGCCTCTAGAAGCTGAAAATCAAGGAAATGCATTCTTCCCTAGAACCTCCAAAGAAAAGTACAAACACAGGCCTGCCAGCACCTTAGTTTTCACCCAGTGACACCCTACAGAAAGTGTGGTTTTAAGGCACTGAGTTTGTGGAAATTTATTACAGCAGTGGTGGAAAACCAATACAAATGCCAAGGCATGCTGCTTAGCAATAGAACATACAGGTACTCACAACAACTTGAATGAGTCTCCAGAGAATTATTCTGAGTGAAGAAAAGCAGCCCAGAAGCAGCAGGCATTGTGCCTACTGATTTAGATGCCTGTGTCCCACTTTGGTATACCAGGGTTTGAGTCCTGGCTCTGGCTCCTGACTCCAGCTTCACACCAGGGCAGACCCTGGGAGGCAACCATGGTGTCTCAAGAATTTGGTTTCCTTTTAAAAAAATTATTTATGTAAATGAACAAATTTCATGAATTTTGAATACACAATTATAAAAACATAAAGATACTTCCTCCTCTACTCTCCCTCCCCCCATTCTCCTTCCTTTCTTGATTTTCTTTTAATTTCTGCAATGACATTCTTCCAATTTACTTTATAATGACAATCTTAATCTCTACTAAATAAAGAATTCAAGTAGTAGGTGCAAAAACCACTGTTCCTCAGGAGTATGGTTTCCCGCCACTCATGTGGGAGACCTGGGTGGTGTTTCCTTGGTCCTGTCTCTAGAAACTCCAAATGTTGTGGTCATTTGAGGGGTGAAGGGTGAATTAGCAAATGGGATCTCTCTCTCTCTCTCTCTCTCTCTCTGTCTCTCTCTCATTACAAGTAAATAAATAAAAAGAATTTTTAAAAACCATCCCTGATATATTATCAATTTGATTTCATTTAGATAACATTTCCCATATGAGCACATTTTAGAACTGAATGGCAGTGCTCGCTTTGGCAGCACATATATTAAAATTGGAAAGATACAGAGAAGATTAACATAGCCCCTGTGCAAAGATGACATGCAAATTCATGAAGCGGTCCACGTCTTTGCTGTAGAAACTGCCTGTGTGTCAATAAACAGCTGCTGAACCAAAAAAAAAAAAAAAAAAAAAAAGAGAGAGAGAGAGAGAGAGAGAGAAAAGAAAAAAAGAAATAAATGAAAGGCAGATTTTGTTGTTGCAAAGAATTGGGGATGGCAGTGGTGGGGGTAGTTTGGGAGGGCAGTGGAGGTCATTATGAAGGGGCAATGGATGAATATTTATTTGTAATGGTGGTACTGCAGTATCATGACTACAGTGCTAAGTACCTGAACCTAAACAGGTAACAAAATAGTGTAGAAGTTAATATACTCACAAACATACAAATAAATATAAGTGATACTTGAGAAATCCAGAGATTGCTGGATTGTATCATGTTGATATTCTCATACCACAGTTTTGCAAAATGTTATCATTGGGAAACAAAATGTTATCAATGTATACAAGAGATCTGTGTATTGTTTTTACAACTGCAAGCAATCAATAATCATCTTCATAAAATTTTCATTTAAAATGTTGTAGAAAATTGTTATCTTTGATGCTTAGGATAGCCATGACTAGGTTAAAACCTAGAACATAGGAGCAAATCTATCTAATTTCTTTTGCCATCATCTGCCATTAATTATGTACAGGATTTCTTATGATAATGAAAAATCTGAATGCACTACAGGAAATATTAACTTATTTTTGTGAATTCAGGAATCCTCAATGTACGCAGAAATTGTATTCAATATCATGTGTGGCCAGAGTGTGTATGCATCTTTCTGAAAGGTTTCCATTACCTATTCTGAAACAAAGGTCAAGAACCAAACAAGGTCCTCACACTAAGTGTGAACTTAATACATTTCTTTGGAGTGATTTAAAACAATGCTATGCATAACTGAGTCAACATTTTTATTTATTTATGTTTATTTGAAAGGCAAAGGGAGAAAGCAAGCTCCCATCTGCTGATTCATCCTCCAAATGCCTGAAATGATCAGAACTGGCCCAGGCTGATTCCAGGAATGGAAACTCTATCCAGAGCTCCTTCATGGGATGGCTGGAACCCTACTACCTGAGAATCTGTTAGTAAAATGGCACCATCTTATCATTGGTGCCATCTTAAGCCCCAGGCACCATCGCAGGCTCTGGCCCCCATCACCATCTTGCACGTTAAGTTTTGGTCCTAAGCCGACATGGCTTACTAGATGCCAGGTGATCAAATGGCTCCACCTCCACCCTAATAGGATTTGTTGCTCCCATTTCCATATCCCTTGCAAGGCTATAATAGGACCTGCTTCTCACATACGTGTGCTCTTGACCTCTTTCAACCACTCTCTCTTCTTTGCCCTCTCTTACCCTTTCCCACCAGCCTGTTGGGTCTCCTCCACCCAGCAATAAACCTTTCCTTTAACTCCAGTGTTTGGCGTGTTTTGTGGTGGCCGTATAGTATCACTACAGCCTTCAGGGTCTTCGTTAGCAGGAAGTTGGAATAAGGAGTCAGAGCTGGGTATTAAACCCAGGTACTCCAATGTGTGACACAGGAATCTTAATCAGCATCTTAACTGCTAGACTAAACTGAATCAATATTTTCAAATGGAAAGAAATGTGTATGGTGTTGAACAAAATGAGCTTTGGGATCAGATGTCCAAGTTTCAAACCTAAACTGTGTTATATGTTAGATATGTTACCTTCAGCAAAGTTCTTATCCTTTCTATGTCTTGGTTATCTCATCCATAAAATGGACAAAATAATACTTCCTACTTTATAGGTTATTTTTAGTTTTAAATGAAATAATGTATGTGAGGGCATTTCAGAAACTTGTGGGAATGGAATTAAAAGCTAAGTTTATTTTGGTGCAAAAACGTTTGAAATCTCTATATAGTTATCTTCATTAAATGCATTTCCATGAACTTTTAAAGATCACTCATATGAATATATTTCAAAAATTTTTTGCACAAAATTAAACTTAGCTTTAAATTCTATTTTCCAGGAAGTTTTTTTTTTGGTTGTTTTTTTCTTTTGTTTTGTTTTTTAACCAAGTGCCTGACATATAGTAAGCACTCTGCACCTATTAGTTCTTGTTTATGTTACCACTATTGTGTTTTTAATGGAAAGAACAAAAAGTCTGGTCATTCTCTTCCACGCAACTCTTCCAAACAACAGAATAAAAGGCACATTATTTAGGAGAGGTGCTCTGGTGTTAGTAGACTACTCTGCCCTTGGCTCACCAAGTCGGGTTGGACAAAGCATACTGTCTTGGAACCTCCATCCATAAACTAAAAAGGCTAAAAGTTTGTGACTTAGAACAATTCTGGGTCTGTAGCGGAAACAAAATGCAAGGATTCATTAAACCAACACTTGTGGGTTTTCCTTTTTGTCTCTTTGGTCAGGTTCTTAAGCGTGAGTGAGGAATTCATGAGAAAGAATTTATTTGGTAATCCTGAGAGAAAACCTGGGGCAAGGAGAAGTGGGACAGGGAAAGGAAGAAAGGAAAGCAAAGACCCACAGAGAGTGGCTTATGTCAATCCCACAGAAAGCTCTAGAGACGGATGATGTAAATAAATCACCCTCTAGCATTATCTGTACTTGGGAACGGGGGCATATATACCCTCATGCTAGTTGGTCACCGTTTAAGGGCAGACCAACTTGAATAAACTCCCAGACACTACTCGCTCTGTGTGTGAATCAGCTGAGCAAATTCTGGCCACCTGAGGGCAGCTCTCTAGTGAAGAGAGGCAAGCACTGACTTTGGGGGAATGAAAACAGGCAATGGGCTTAGGTCTAAAATTGGATAAAAGACTCAAGGGGACACTGGCAGACCACTGATGTCACCTACAAGGTAGAGTTTCCTTCTTCCTGTTGGGGCGCAGAGTGTAGTGGGAAACACGAAGTAGCCACTGGAAAGGCAAAAACATGCAGGAGGCACTAAAGACCCCATAGAGAGGCCTGAATTCCGCCATGGTGGCAGGGAGGAGCTTGCACATGGCATTCAGGAGCAAATGAAAGAAGGAATTAGCCAACAAAACTGGGAGGTGGTGAGAACTGAGAATGGTCCAGCCATCGAAAGAGGATGTGACATCCAGCTTGATGGGCTTGAAGGAGGAAGGAACAGTTGGAGATGAGGCTGAAAGGGGAGGCTGACCAAGTTCATTTGCAGGATTCTAGGGCCCAACAGTTTGGGAAGAGACAAATATCACTGCTGAGAAGAAGATCCAAGTTTCTTCATATACATGGAATAATAACCTAGTTTCCTGTTAACATCCCCAGGTTACAGAGAAAGAAGCCACTGAGGACACAGAATAATTTTTGTGGAATTAGTTAGGCAGGCTTAAAATTCTTTTTTATTTGCTTTGTATGCTGAAAGGTAAAAGAAAATTTATAAAGAGGCTAAAATAACTAAAATGTCGCTATAATTTAGTTGAAAAGAAAAGAACTGAACACAAGAAGAACTTCCACGGTTGATTATGTTAATAGTGCTATGGATTTTCCTCATTTTGCTGTCCAGAGCTATCTACATCTACTGAATTAAATCTGTAGATTCTGGTTTAGATTTGTTCTGAAACAACCTGTTCCAGCACAATTTAATTTCATGGTCAAATGAGGATAATTATCCCCACAAGCTTTCAGCCGTGAACCTCTTGTGAGTCTTCTGTTGGAAATGTAGCCACTTCTAAACCTGTTCAGTGACGTTAAGGTGTGGAGACAATAAAGTTTCTGCCAGTGTTCACTTTGACTCACATTTTTCTTTTCAATAAGATAAATCAGAGATTTCTATCGCATAATAGATTAGCCCAAAATATTTCTGTTAATGAAGATTGCTAACCCATTTGCTCATGCTACTTAAAGGTAATACAATAATTCTTACCTTGCCACCTTAAAATAAAGCCTTTGTCTTTTTCAAGGTTCAGTACATGAGACTTCTAAGTAATAAATGTGATATATTTGTTTCATTTATTTCTATGATCAGTTATAATAGCATTTCAATTGCTTCCCAAAATTAACAAGAAGTTTCAAACCTCCAAACTATGATTATTTCTACCTCCTCTCAAATCCCTATCCTAGGATCACAACTCAGCACTTCTGATGAGATTTGAACAAATAAGCAAAACTGTAGTTACTTTAGAGTATAATCTTTAGAACTAAACATGAACTACAGTATTCTTTATTGTATTAGAATATTGGTAGAATCATAGTCTATCACTGATGTAATAAATGCCCATTGGGATGTTATTTAGAAATAGTCATTAATTTTATGAGTATCTATTTTTAGGTATGGCTTTTTTTTTGACAGGCAGAGTGGACAGTGAGAGAGAGAGACAGAGAGAAAGGTCTTCCTTTATTGTTGGTTCACCTACAATGGCCACCACGGCCAGCGTGCTGCGGCCGGCGCGCTGTGCTGATCCAAAGGCAGGAGCCAGGTGCTTCTCCTGGTCTCCCATGGGGTGCAGGGCCCAAGCACTTGGGCCATCCTCCACTGCACTCCCTGGCCACAGCAGAGAGCTGGCCTGGAAGAGGGGCAACCAGGACAGAATCTGGCATCATGACCGGAACTAGAACCCGGTGTGCCAGCGCCGAAGGTGGAGGATTAGCCTATAGAGCTGCGGCACTGGCCTTTAGGTATGTCTTTAAAGAAGATACGACTTAGTATATTTTCTGTTGCTATAACAAAATACCTGAGTCTGGGTAGTATATAAAGAAAAGAGACTTATTTTGGCTCATCATTTTGAAGTTCAAGAGCTTCTGCTCAACTTCTGGTGAGGACCTCATGCCCAAAAGGGAAAGGCAGGTGGGCATGTGCAGGGGAGCACATGTGCAAGGCATGAAGCAAGTGAGAGCCGAGAAATCCGAACTCACCTTATTCATGGATTTCAAAATTTTTGCACCAAATGAAACTTATTTTAGCTCCAGTTTTCCATCAACTTTCTGAAGTCCCCTGGCATAACAACCTGCTCCCACCATAACTAATCCAGTCCCTTAGGATCCAGAACTAAGTCACGATTGCAAGAAAATCATTGACGCAATCATGAGGGTAGATGTCTCTTGACCCCAAATGCATCTTAAAAGCCCTCCACCTCTCAATACAATTATATTGGGAACCAAATCTCAAAACAAGTCTTGTGGGGGACAAACCATATCCAAACCTTGGCAAAGTAATTTTTTTTTTCCATTTGGGGGATTAATTTAGCCCTTTCTGACAAAGGATTATTCACTAGTATCCAAAAGCAAGCTATAGTCTGGGACCCTTCCCATCACCTTCCACTCCCACCTGGGGTCAAGACAGGGATGAAGAGAACAGACCTGATTGTGCTGGCTTTTAGCTGTCCTTTCTGCCTCCTTCCTTAGAATGGCTCTGCATTTTGATTCTTTAAATAAGACAGTGCATTTGATTAGTTTTTCCTAAAGAACTTCAAGTGGCACAGTTGTTTGGTTACATTATTCTGCTTCTTTCCTCTAGGTTTATAGTATTTTAATTGTTGTTTTAATCTTGTGTTTTATATAAAGCATCCATAATTCCCTTGGTGGATAGAACCCACAGAAGCAAAAAGTGTTATTATGCATTCCCCAGTCTGTTAGCGCTTTGATAGATTCTTTAATTCACTCCGCAAAATAAAATTGCTATATACATTGTTTTCCTTTTACAACTTTACTATCATGAGTGGGAGGAATATTTTAGGGTAGGATAAACAGTAATTGGCAAGAAGCTATAACACTGATTTGTACAAGCTTCATGTCCAACCCATCCAGAGGATGCTATCAGAGTAATGGATGAAATGAAGGGACAGCTAATTTGCTAAAATTTACTTTAGGAAAAAATAAAAGTGACATCAGGGCTTCGGATGCAGTACCCTTGACAGGTTCCTGACACACTTCCTAGCTCCTGGAAAAGCAAGTGCATGAGCTCCCACACAGCAGCATGATTATTTGGGCAGATGAGGCCCAGCATTCTGAGTGACTGAGAGCAGGGTACTTTTGAAGCCACTAGATGGGGGTGTCTACTTATTCAGTCTGGTCCAATATCCCATAAGCCAATTGGCATGAAAGAAGGAAAGGTTAAAACAAGGTATATTCCATACTCTTGAATGACATAGCTGGACAGAAAGTGCTGAATATCAAAAAGCAAGTTCCAAGTCACCACAGCCGCCAGCTGCCTCCAGTGATTTGACTAGGGAAGGATCACCACTATTAGATCTCACACTGGGATCATCAGGCTTCTCTTTGAGAACAGCATTCCTCTGGGAAACCTATGAATATAGAATGACTAATTACAATGGAGGTGAGGCTTTTTGCTAGTGTTTTTTTTTTTTTTCAGTTATAAATGATTCTAACCTAGTCATTTAAACCCTGCAGTTTTCTGCGTACCTATGAGCAGGCTAAGCCTTGTCAGTCACAGCCACCAATTATGGCAATGACTCCAGAGTGATCACTGTACCCCACACGTAGTCAGTCCTAACATAGATTTTCTGAGGAGCTGCAACAGTAACAGCCACAATTTCAGGATTCAGTCAACACCAGATGGAGATTCCAATTCCTTTGGGTTAAATTCTTCTAAGACCACAGCTGACTGGTGAACTTGGCAGACCCAATTATTATAGCATTTAAGATTTTTAAATGTGAGTCAAATTATGAGCCAACCTTGTTCCAAAAGTTGGCAGACAGACATCTTTAATTTAGGTCAGGGATGCTGTTCTTTGTACCAGAGGTAATTCAATTGCATCGCAGCTCCAGGCATACAGGTCCAACCCTGGGAGACCTGGTAGTCTTAATAGGTCTTCTAGGGGCTCCAGAAACCCTGGGATGCCCATCCTGGCCCAGGCCCCATCTCTGGGGGCTGACCTCAAGGAACACAGGTGAGGCCTCTGTTTGTTCTGATGCTCAACTCCCTGGGAAGCTGCTATACTGAGACCAACACCCCTGAGGGCCACATTTGCTTTAGGTTATTTTGTGGCTGAAAGATGACTGGGGGGATTGGTTACTATTCTGATCAGATCTTGAAATGGAATGATTTTCTTGAAGGAGTAGAATTTTTTGATAGCTATATTTGATTTTTAGCATTGATATTCTGCCTTCAAAGTACTACTAATTGTTATTATTACTATTTTTATTATTTGGCTGCTATGTCCATGGTACAAATTCATAAACAGTCAAATATGTACACATTTATACAATAAAGGCTGATATTTTAATATGACAGTGAAATGACATTAAGATGTAGTTAAGAACAAAATAAACAATTTCAGTCTTCCATTTTTTTCTATTAAGAAGTTTTAAGTTAAGTGTTCTCATTTTACTCATGATTATAGAGGAAAATAGATAACAGACCGATCATGCTTAAAAGTTGTCCTTTTTGGTTTAATTCCTATATCCTTACTCTTTCTTTAGAACAGTAACAATAAAGAAAAAACTTGAGCAATTTGGAAGTGGGGACAGAGGACGGAGGAGAGAGAAGAAGATAGTGTAATCAGTGGGTTACAATCTGTCAAAGTCTGGAAGCTAATCCTTTCTACTCCATCTAATTCTTAGTGATGAGAGTCATTTGGTGCTCTGAATCTTAATTTTTCCATTCACAAATTGAGAAGGCAGTTTCTGAGCCAGCTCAGAATGGAGAAGACTCTTAGGTCCATGAGGTCAAGAAAGAATGAATATCTTTTTGTTTGTTTTTTAGGATTTATTTTATTTATTTTGAAAGGCAGAGTTACAAAGAGAGAGAGGAATAGACAGAGAGAGAAGTCTTCAATCAGCTGTTTCACTCCCCAAATGGCCGCAATGGCTGAGGTTGCACCAACCAAAGCCAGGAGCCAAGAACTTCTTCCCCATCTCCCATATGGGTGTGGGGGCCCAAGGACTTGGACCATCTTCCACTGCTTTCCCAGGTGCATAAGCAGAGACCTAGATCATAAGTGGAGCAGCTGGGACTTAAACTGGCACCCAGAGGGGATGCCAGCCCTGCAGGTGTCAGCTTAACCTGCCAAGCCACAATGCGAGCCTTAGAAGGAATATCTGATGAGCCTCCCATGGTGACTACAAAAACCACACAGAGGGAGAAAATGCCTAACCTAAGTGATTTCATTGCACTGTTTCCATTATTGCAGTCTTTATGCCTACATTTCTGGAGTGTTTCAGCAAAGGAGCAATTCCAGGCTTAAATTATGTGTCAGTGTTACCCTTGATTATAATGGGTCAGGGCGATCTATTCTAGAAGATGGGTACTAATGGCATTAGCATTCATTCATGGACCAACTGTTGTGGACCCAGCACTGTGCAAGGCTCCAAGGATGCAGCAATGAGTGGGCCAGATACTAAAGTCAGGAGATTACAGTTCCATGGCTCCTGTGGAATTTTAGAAGTGCAATAAATGAGTGAGTTTTCTGTCCAGACTTGGTCAGTGTTAAGAGCATTTTTCTGAGCAATGTTGCAGAATAAATAGAGCTTTATAACAACACTAACCTGCTCTCAAGCACATCCTGAGCCAGTTGCTGTTTATGACCATCTGACCAGGGTATGGCATTGTCAGGAAGGATCTAGGGCATGCTCTGCAAAACCACCTGACTGTGACCTGTGCCTTGTCAGTCCACAAAACCCTATGATATGTTTCATCATAGCTACGATTCAAGAAGTACTCATGTCATTAATGCACTTTCTGTGTTTTCAGTGCTCTTCACCAAGTGAAAATCTTAACGCAGGAACACTACAGCATCTCTCTGAAAATCTGAAAATTTGGGGGTGTGGGAATCTTCATGGTTTGGTGTGATTTGATCCAAAAATAAGAAGACTCATTGATGAGCTTCATGGTGTTCCTGCATTGTGGCATCTGAGGTCTTGGCTATGGCTACATAAAGCCAAAACAATCAACTGGAAAGCAAATCAAGCCATTCAAATATGAGTTCATAAGTTAAATGTGTGCAATCTTACCATAAGAAGAGTTTGCCTGATTTCTGGAAATTCCACTTAATGGGGACCTCTTCTAATATAATGGTGAGATTTCATGCTGATCTATTACCATCTCTAGGGTACATTCATATTCATTTTCTCTTATTTGGGAAATCTGTTGACGGAATCTTCCACAGCCTTGCTCTTGCAACAGGAAGCACTGATTCTCTGGCTTTGAGAAACTGCCAATGGCTTAAGCATTTCAGCATGGCCCAGTCCTGGCTGGCCAGGGCAGGATTTTGGGGAGTGAAGCAACAGATGGGAGATTTCTCTGTCTTTCAAATAAAAGAAATAAAAGAAAATTTTAGAAAAGAAAAGAAAATGGTTTACAGAACCTTGTGGAACTCTGAAGGCACAGGCTCAGCCAACCCACCAGAACACCGTAGTCTTCTATTTTCTCTAAGTCCATGTCTGTGCTCTGCCCCATGCCCTGTCCCTGCCCTGCTCATACTGCAGCCAAGTACCCTGCACGGCCAACTTCTCTCCACCTTGTCCCTTCCTCTGTCCTAATCCTCTCCACCCATTTTCTGCCTCATACCCCAAGTGTACTTGATATAACTCAGAGGCATAGTGATTTAGATGGAATTAAAAGAATTAAAATGACATATATAGGAATTCTCATATTCTTTGTGTCTAATGAAGTTCCCTGGTGCAAATTCAATATTAAATACAGATTGCAGCCAAAATGGTTCTTCAGGGAATAACAGAAGGAGATCAGATCTTAAGGGGACTGCTAATTGAAAGGACTCACTGGCTGTGAAGCTTTTAATAAACATGTATTTTCTATGGCTTCAAAATAAGGCTGCAGGGAGGAGGGTGGGCAGGGAGAGTGGGGATGAGTCCCCACAGCAGTAGCCTGTGTTAGAAATACCCTGAGCCTGATTCATATTGCCAGTAATAGTCAATGACTTGCCTTTCTTCCCTGGCACGTGGGAGGCACTTGCTTGGTCAATGAGCTCTGTATTGGGTATCTCAGAGGAAATGATTGTTTCAGGAGACTTGACTCAGTGATAATTTGTGCTCTGCACATAACTCATCAATCTGTCTGCCTGTTTATTTGAAGAATTCCATTTGAAGTACTTACTCACTGCATTTAAGATTTAGACATCTCTTCCATGATACGCTTGGTCCTCTCATTTTGCGTTTTCCCTCTCTTGCAGATGTGCTTTCCTTTCTGGGTCATTTTCTCAGAAGACATGGTGACCTTGAAATTTCACTTATTAAATATCCAGAGAGTTCAGAACAGTAAACATCTGATTTACCAAAAGTGTGATGTTTTCTCAATTAACTTTGATGATCTTGACTTTTTCTCTGAGAGACAGATCCAAATGCATGTCTGCATAGACGTCTAAGTACCTGCAGCCCAGTGGTGTGCTGGGTAGAGAATCTATATAAAGCTCCAGACATTTGAATTCTAGTTTTGGTACTTTCTTTTATTTATTTATGGAAGAGAGAGAGAGGGAGGGAGAAAGAGAGAGAGAGAGAGAGAGAGAGAGAGAGAGAGAGAGAGAAACACTCCCTCCCACTAGTTAACTCTCCGAATGCCTGCAATGGCCAGGGCTGGGCCAGGCAGAAGCAGGAAAAAGAATTCAATTCAGGTTCCCACATGGGAGACAGGAACCCAGGTACTGCTGCCTCTCAGGGTCTGGAGCTGGAACTTGGAATTGAACCCAGGCACTCTGATATGGGACATTGACATTTTAACCACTAGACTAATTGCCTGTTCCTAGCCCTGGTACTTCTTGCATTCACTTATTTAATGGGTCCTTAGTTTCCTCATGCACAGAGTAAGGAGGTTGCCTGAATGAAATTTCCAAGATCATTCTTGGGAAAATATTGTGGCTTTGTGCCAGACTCTTATCTTTAAAATAGTTATATTATGTGGGTTGCAATGATATAATCCCTGAAGATAATAAATACAACTTAATTATGTATTTTTTTTTGACATGCAGAATGGACAGTGAGAGAGAGAGACAGAGAGAAAGGTCTTCCTTTTCCATTGGTTCACCCTCCAATGGCCGCCGCGGCTGGGCAACTGGGACAGAATCCGGCACCCCTGGCCAACTTAATTATGTTTTAAACATCATCTTTATTTTCTCTCCCACGATGCCCCCTCTCACTCCCATATCCCCTTCACTGCTGCTAACTCCTCCACTACCCTCTCAGATAACAAAAATCTCTTTTGATGCCTCAGTATTTGTAAACATCTGCTCTGGAAAGTTACAAACTAGGAAAAGAACTAAAATTGTCATCATCTTTAGCTTGCTCATTTTTGAAAGATTTTCTAGCCACTCATCTGCAATATTGGCCTGAGTTACCTGGCATTCAATCAGCTATGATGAGCAGCCAAAACGATTACTTGTTTCTAAGGTAGCACCAAATTAGGCTGAGTTTGCGTCTAAATGTCTCTGAAATGATTGATCATAGGTAAACAAATAAAAAGCCTTCTCCTCTAATTAGCTATGATTTTTCTAACATTAGACTGATTGGATTTCTTTGAATCTGGGTGTTTTGTCTAAGTTCTTTGAGCAAGGTCAATTAAAATTGCCCTTCCTTCCCCTCCTCCCACCTTTTATTTTCTTTAGAAAAAATAACTTGTACCACAACTGAGAAAGCAAGATTGGTAAAATATAGAGTTGCCATGTGAAATAGTAACAATGGCCCTGGCATCTTTATGCATGAGAGTTGGTACTCAGGGTTCATTGAGAGTAAACCCTCACCTGCCAGCCTGTGATCTCATCCAGGCTTGATCTAAGTCTACACTGAGCCCAGGTAACTATAGAAAAAGGCTCAGCATCAGGAGGTCATTCTACCACTGAGGACAAGAGGCTGCTTGGGACAGAGTGGCAATGGCCAGGAGAGGCATGATGTCAGGAAAATACTGTGAGAATCACCCGGAAGTATAGAGTTGTTGATACTCAAGGGCTCCTCAGGATATTGCAGCGTCCTGGTCACAGGGACTGTGATTCAGGAACAGAACTGGGAGTCAAGGTGTATGGTCATGATCTGGATGTAGTTGGAGAACTCAGAAAGAAAAAGAAGCCAGTTGCTGGAAATGTAGTACTGGGCTGTAATTTATTCACAGGGACCAAATAATTCAGCTTACTAGAACAAGTGTTCAGGGTTGGACTAAAACCAGTACAAAACTGGCTTGATTCTAGGTTGCTTCAGTTGTTGGCTAGAGTTTATGTCTCTGCGGACACTGGACCATTTTAGGTTTGGAACTAGGAGGAAGGCAGGATGATCATCTATTTTTCAAATATCTTTTAAAAAAATGTACCTGAACTAGCCTAAATTGTTAGTGCATCTCTTCCATGATATTTAAATCCCAACAAATAGATACCAAAAGTCAGATAATTCTGAAACTAATTAAGCCAAAAGTAACATTGTAAATAACTTGAATGCCAATAAATGGTTGTTATTGAGAAAGGCATTGGGCCTGGCAGTTAAGATACCACTCCATTTCCCACATTGGCATGCCAGGGTTAGATACCTGGCTCCAGCTCCCAATTCCAGCTTCTTGATTATGCACACCGGAGAGGCACTGATGACAGCTCAAGAGACTGTAGGAGACTTCGACTGAGTATACAGCTCCCAAATTCAGCCTGGCTCAGTCCCAATCATTGCAGGCATTTGGGGTGTGAACCAGTGCATGGAAAATCCTCTCTCTCTCTCTCTCTCTCTCTGTCAAATAAATAGTATTGTCATGTCAGCAAGAGCTTATTGAGCACTTACTATCAACTGTGATACATTCAGGAGACTTTGGCCTCAGTGCCTCTCCTGTTCTCTTTAGCAGTCTGTTCCAACCTCAAACAGAAACCAAGGGATATCTCTCCATTGCACAGCCCAAATCAGTGAAGCAACAGTCGGCTTGAGGCTCACATCACCTTTTTGTCAAATGAAAAATCTCAGAATTGTGGTGTTTATGCTTGCTGTCTTGGAGTACTTATTGAGAATCTACTGTGTGCCAAGCAGGATACTGAACACTAAGGGTGAAAAGATGGATACATAATTGTTACTGGCTTGAAAGAGCTCACCTTCCAAAAAGCCCATCCACAGGAATGTTTCCCTAGAAAAAAATGGCTGCTTCTGCCAGATACATGACCTCCACATATGGGACAACTTTCTGCTTCCAACTTTGCAGACTAAAGGATTTTTGGAGGGTCAATATTATTAGGTGTACAAGTTAGCACACAGGGCAATAGAGACCCACAACAAAAGAGAACATTTGGGGATAAAAGAATTTGGCTTCCTTATTAAATTTCAATATCACAGGAAAGGAACATTCTAGTATAGTACATATTGTCAAAGAAGAAGAGCAGTGCCTCCCAGGAAATTGTAAATTGTCTGACTTTTGTTCCCTTTTTATTCTCTTTGTGACAGCTTGCTCTCTCTGCAACTAATTTTTCCCAAGGAAAACTATTAAGGTCATTGTGACACCTCTGTTACAGAATGGGGGAGAAAAGAGAGAAATGCATGGAGAAAAATTCATAACCATCTCAGATCAAGGGAACTCTTACATAATCTAGGTTTTTTTTCTGTGATATTTTCCTAAAAAATTTAAAGAATAAGAAAACTTGGACTAACTAATTTTGACTTGATACTGAGAGGTATGGTACATTTTACAATTTGTGCTTCTATGATGAATTTTAAATAGTTTTGCTACAGAAAAGCAAAAGCATTGTTCTTCGACCATGAACATAACCTATTATGAAATCTAAGTTTCCAAACTCACTACACATATCAACCATGTCACTCTTTTGTGACTTGCACTATTGCACACCAAAAGATGAGTGCACTGATGTCATTTGCTATAGTGCTAACGGGCCATTCTGCTGGAGAATAAAAATGTGAAATAATCATTTTCCAATTCACATAGACTCATGGGCAAGAACCCATAACTATTGTTGCTGGTCTCCAAATATGAGTAATTCATGATTCCTAACCTTAGTGAAACAACATGAACACACGTAAGAGAAATTCAAGGCGAATTGTGGGAAGTGCTATAAAATGCAGTCAGGCCCTCATGTCCGTGGATTCTGCATCTACAAATTCAACCAACTGTGGATGAAAAATAAGCAGGAAAAAATTGTATCTATCCCAAACATGCAGACTTTTTTCTTTCCATTATTCCTTGAACTATATGGTTGAACACATAGCAATTGTTAAAGGTTTACCTATTTATTTATTTGAAAGGCAGAATGACAGACAGGGGGTAGAGATGGAGAGGGGAAGGGGAAGAGAGAGAGAGAGAATCTTCTGTCTGCTTGTTTACTTCCCAAATGGCTGCAACAGTCAGGACTGCGCTAGACAAAAGCCAGTATGGATCTCCTACATGGGTGGCAGGGGCTCAAACATTTGGATCATCTGTTGAACCCTCTCAAGTACATAAGCAGGGATCTGGGTTGGAAGTAGAACAGCTAAACTTAAACTAGTACTCCAATATAGGATTATAGCATTATAAGAGGCAGCTTAACCCTCTGGGTCATGTCAGCCCCAACACATAGCATGTATATTGTACTAGGTATCAAGTCATTTAGAAATGATTTAAAGTATATCAGAGAATATGCAAAGGTTTTATGCAAATACTACTGCATTTTATATAAGAGAAGGGTATCTGCATATTTTGTTGTCCACAGGGGATCCTGAAGCAATCCTCCTTGTATACAGACAAACAACCACCTACACAAAATACAAAAGTCTTCAGAAAGTTCATTGAAAAAGTATTATGAAAAAAATGTGTAAAATTTCAAAATTTTTGGCAATAAAGTAAAGTTACCTTTTGGTTCCATTTTTCCCGAACATTTTGACATACCCTTAGAAATCCACATAATATAACAGATATTAAGAATCTATATTAGGGGAAAGATCTTTTCATCCCCTATAGTATTTACACTGTTGTCAATTAAGTTGTTATTTTTATTTTAGACATAAAGAAAAATTACTTGGCAACAGGGAATAATTTTCCCCAGTTTTCTCAGGTAGGCAGTGGTAGAAGTGAATTGGCTTCTGCATGATTGCACAACCCATAATCTAGACCTCTTACCAAAGCAACATGGTCAAAAATAGGTGGCCTTAATTGAAGAAGTAGAATAAAAGTGGGCCTTAACAGCAGTCATTGTGATTTTTTTTTTTTTTTTGCTGTTAAGTTGAAGCAGGCTTCTCCTCTGTCCTGTCTCATTTCAGCACTTAATCTCCTCGCACTATCTTCCTGCAGAACACAAGGGCTTAATAACCCCAGAGTCAATGCATTCAATGGGTCCTATTAAGCTAGACAGGATGAGAAGCTTTATTATATATTGATCTGAAAAAGTCATTGTAAACCTGTGCTTTAACTGTGCAAAACAACAGATCTAACAGTCCATTCCAACAATGGATGTTCTTAGTGAGAACAAAAAGCCAGACTACTTATTTGCCTTCATTATAATCTTCAGCTTTCACCCTTTGGGCTCATGAGTTACCCTGATCACATGCAAGAGTTAATGTATTTCCCTAGCCCTTAACTTTCTATCAGTAATAATGCAAGAGCTTTGAGTACAATGCAAACTTGATCACTCATTATCAAACAAAAAGTAACCAATCACTACTGAACCAATATGCAAATTTGGAGTAATTAGAAGTTGGTATTTTGGGGAAAGGATAGAAAAAGGGGTAGTACTGGTTAATTTCAGTGTATGTCATTCAGTGTCAAGTAGAGACACAGCTTGTCCTGCTGTCATCCTGCTATTTGCACAATTCCTATGAAAATTCACAGGGGTTGGGCTTTTCACAAAAATAGAAATATTTTATACACATTTTAAGTTCAGGGATTTTCACTGAGTCTGCCTAAAACATACCTAAACTTTTTGGGAGAGAGAGAATATACCTTTTTGATATCTTCACTAAATATTGTCTGATTCTATCCTGCCTGATTCTGGCAGCCTACTTATATAATAAATACTGAATCATTTCTCAAAACTGAATTCAATTGTAACTCTGTAAAATCAACCCAAATTCTCTGGACATCATAGAACATTCCAGACCAGGCCTTTATCACAGTTTTCAGTTCTCCCTCTAAGGTAGCCACAACCTCCTTGAATAACAGTATTAGCAATCAGTATTCTTTCTTCACTTCAAAGTAATGACCAGAATTCTAAACCCTCAACATCTGTCTCTTTCTGTCACATGCATCTGACAAAAATCTCAAATCTTGATGAGCCCAGGTCTGAACATTGCCAGAATGGTTCCACCAACAAGACAGGTTGGACTATTGAAAATAAGTGACCACACATGACACTCACTTCCCAATGTTACTTGATAACCCTTCCTTGTTCTTCTCATCAGTTCATTCTGTATCCTCACAAAGATTCTTTCAGACCTTCTTCACTTTCTCAAACCCATGGCATCCACTTCCTGACCTTCCCCAAGCATTCTTCACTCCAGTTGGAACTCCAGCTGGAATCTCTCAGCTTCTTATCATCAAACTTCAGCTTCCCTACCTGCTTCCCTTGTGCCTTGACAGGAGAGGAAATAACTTTTCTTCTCCCTAGATCCAGTCCTTTAATGTCTTTGTCATTGCCTTCTCCTGCCTTCCTGTATAAAACCTAAACCACAGACTACTCCTCCTGTATTTTGTAGATTCAAGTTCTCTCTTTTGATTCCATCTTACTAATTTCACACGAATTCATCTTTCCCTCTCATTAAACTAAGAAGCAAACAAACCCTCTCATTTAATCTCCAGCTCCTCAACTTCTTTTCTGGTTTTCATAGCATAATTTTTTTAATTTTTAAAAATTTTATTTAAGTTATACATGTTTCATGTATTTCATATATACATATTTAGGAACATAGTGATGCTTCCTCCATTACCCTCCCTCCCACCCATGCCCCAATCCTTCCTCCCCCTCCCTCTTGGATTCCCACTCTTAATTTTTACAAAGATCTATTTTCAGTTTACTTAATGAACATATAATTAAGCCTACACCAAGTAAAAGATTTCAACAAGTAGTATGAAGAAAAAAGAAAAACACAAAACAAAACAAAACACTGTGTCTATTGTCCGTTTGAATTTCCTCTCTTGAAAAATGCCTGTTCAAGTTCTTTGCTCATTTCTTAACTGGATTGTTTTGTTATTATTGAATTTCTTGAGCTCTTTATAGATTCTGAACATACCATAACTTCTTGAAAGCATTGTCTAAACTCAAACTGGAATTGGGCCAATCTGAAGCTGGAAGCCAGGCGCTTCTTCCTGGTCTCCCATGTGGATTCAAAGGCCCAAGTACTTGGGTCATCTTTCGCTTCTGTCCAAGGCACATTAGCAGGGAACTGAATCGGAAGTGGAGGAGCCAGGACACAAACTGGTGCCCATATGGGATGTTGACTGTTTAGGTGACAGCTTAACCCATCGTACCACAGCACAGACCCCTATTTATCCATTCTTTTGTTGATGAAACTTGTGCTATTTTAAGTCTTTTGCTAGAAAAAAAAAAAGTGACCATGAGCATTCTTGTACATGCCACCTTTTACAAATGTGCCAAAGTTTCTCTGTGATTTACTTTTGCCTGGATTTGTAAGTCTATAAGTTACACACTTTAAAGTTCACCTGATAGCATCAAAGTGTTTTCCAAAGGATTTTTTAAATATTTTTAAAAATATAATACATGAACCAAGAAATGCACATATGTGTACAGATCACTGAGTTTTTTGATCATCTGATCACACTCATAACCAACTCCCAAATCAAGAACAAAGCATTATGTACCCCAAGAGTACTCACTATTCCCCCCATTTCTTTTTAAAATGTGAAATAAGAATATATTGTCATTTACATGGTATAATTCAATAAAGTGATATTTATAACTATGTATCAAATGATCTTACATCTATACAATTTCTATCTTTTATATATTAACTACCACAAATAAGGTAAACATTTGATATTTTTCTTCCCTCATCTGACTTGTTTCCCCTTCTGCATTTTGCTGCAAATGCCAATATTTCATTCTTTTTATGGCTGAGTAATATTCTATTGTGTATATATACCACATTTTCTTTATTCAGTCATCAATTGATGAACATCTACCATTAGAGAATAATAGTTCCCTCTGAGCTATAATCCTGCCAAATATGACTTGGTCAGATTTTATTAGGATTTGCCCTTAAGGTGAGTGTAGAATAGTCTGTCATTGAGGTCTTAATTTACACTTTTCTGCTGCACTGTGTTTTTTTAAAGTATATTCACATTGGATTTTTTGAGCATTAACTTATACAATGCAAATTTGTTAAGGTGCTGATCACTTTTCTTAGATTGGTTTTGGTATAATACAAAAACTGTCTATCATCTGGAGAAAATTGCAGCTTTGTTCTTCGTTGCCAATATTTGTACCTTATATTTCTTTTTCTTGTATGTTTCCTGCTATGAACTGCTGAGTAGTGTTGAGTAAAATTTATAAAGCATTCTTGTATTTTTTCTAATATTAATTGAAATAAGTACTTTTCTAGTCTTAATTGAAAGAAATATCTTAGTGTTTTACCATTCAGTATGATGTTTTCTGTAAGGATCTTGCACATATAATATACTGGGTTAAGAAGATTATTATAGGAGCAAACACTGCTGCACAGTGAAAAAAGCTACTGTTTGGGATGCCTGCATCCTATATCAGAGTGTCTGGGATCACATCCCACCTTCACTTCCAATTCAGCTTCCTACCGATGTGCAACCTGGAAGGAAACAGATGATGGCTCAGCTATTTGGGTCCCTGCCACTCATGTGGGAGACCTAGATTGAGTTCCTGGCTCATGGCTTCAACGTGGCCCAGCCCTGACTTTGTAGACTTTTGAAGAGTGAACCAGTGTGTGAAAGATCCCTCTCTGTGTTTCTATGTGTCCCTCTGTTTGTCTCTCTCTGTCAATCTGCCTTTCAAATAAATAAAAATAAAGAAATAAACTATAAAAAAGAGAAGGTATTCTTATAATCCTAATCTGCAAAAATATTTTAAATTGAATCATGGAAACATAGTGCATGGTAACAAATGATTTTTCTCCATGTGAGATGACTGTATGATCATGAATATTTAATTTATAAATGTGGTGAACGTTTATTACTGTTATTATTCTTATTTTGTGTACATACAAAATATTTTTATTTTGTGTAAAATGCACTTTCCTGATATATAGTTTCATGTGTTTGGATAAATACATATAGCCCTTTATGCATTGTTATAGTAAAGGTAAAGGTGGTTTGACCTCCCACATGCTCACTAATGGGAGTCCTGTGCAACCAACCCCAACCCCAACTCTTTCCCTTGGCCATCATTAATATGTTTTTTGTCTCAATAATTCTATCTCTTTCCAGAAAGTCAAATAAGTGCAACTATGCAATATGTAACATTTGAGACAGGCTGCTTTGACTTGAATCTTAATATTCACTTTTCTAAAATCATATGTGTAATAAAACTCAGTACCAGGATTCAAAGTTAAAAAGGACTCATTAAAAAAAACTCATTCTTTTTCCGATACTTTCCACTGCTCCTGCTAACTTCTTTGGCCATACCAAACTTTAAAAGTATTCAACTTGGCCTCCTATACAAATATTTTACCACCTTTTTTATCACATAATCCTCTAAGGTCAAATTACATAAAAAACAAAGAGACAGACTGTACTCTCCAAATGCCCACAAAGGCCAGAGGTAGGCCAGGGACAGAACCAGAGGTTGGGAACACAGTCCAGGTCTCCTGCATGGGTGACATGGGCTCAACTACTTGAGCCATAAGTGCTGCCTCCCAAGGTCTGCATCAGTAGGAAGTTGGAGTCTGGAGCTGGAGCCAGGAATAGATCCTAGGAACGGTAATATGGTATCCAGGTGTCCTAAGCACAAGACTATCCACTCATTCTCTGTATCACATATTGTATCTGCCACAAAATTTGTGTACCACAAAATTGATGCTGAATAATGCTCATTAAAGAGGTTTGAACACCTAAATTTTCAAACATTTTGTCAAAGGGCAAAATATGAGACATGATTTTAGCACAATGAATTATCCTTTTGAAAGCTGTAAGTATTGGTATGATATAATCATAAAGCAAAAACTTGGACAAAATTGCTTTATATGTGCATTTGAATTGAATGGATTGGGTTTTGTTATACATACTGAACTAATATTTTAATCAATTCCCAGGATTCCTCTTCTTCAGGGATTCCTTCCATCAGTCTCTCTCTTTTTTTTTTTTTTTGAGTATCAGATAGTTAGTCAGAAAGGCCTTAAGTTTTATCCCAAAATCTCCCACTGATTTACTATGTAGACATGAGAGAAAATTTTACAGTGTGGGGTATTTTGATTGTCTTACAACAAGAACAAGAGTTAAAAAACTCGTTTCTCCTTTAATGTGATTTTAACTAAAATGTGTTTAAAGAACTTTGAAGATTTTGTAAGAAAAGCTTTATGCAAAGTACCTTTATGTCAGCTTTAAATATTATTTTTTCTTTCCTAATTAATTGCAAAAGGATTCAAGTAGAGATGACATGATACAAAAAAACTCTAGTTTCTAACATAAGGTTCCCCTCCTCCATCATTGTTCTACATAATTGCCTGAAATGACATTTTTTTCTTCCATTCTTCAAAGCCAGAAGTGGATTTGAGCTACAATCTTATCACTGTCAGTTACAGTTTTCTCTGTAAGAGCCACTGCACAAATAGAGTCTATGGGGGAAATTTTTACAAAAGAAAAAGACATGGTAATTTTTCCTCTAAGAAATTCATACATAGTTGAGGAGCTAAGAGGAACAAAAACTATTATACATGGCAGAGTATGATAAATTTCAAATCAGTGGCATAAATGTGCCAGGGTTTATAGACTAAAGATAAAGATGAAGCGTGAATTGAGCCAAACTGTGTACCATGTGATTTTGAATGACAAACCAAACATTTTGTACTTGATCCTGTAAACAACAAAAACCATTGAGGAATTTGGAACTTCAGAATGACCTGAAATGAGTGGCATTTAGGAAAATAAATACAGAAGAGAGAAAACTGCAGGCAGTATAAGTGTTAGGTGCATACTGCTACAGTCCAGTCAGGAAAGCATAAATACCAGGATGGGGATGTTGATGACAGTGATAAGCACCATATGTTTAATGCCTCCATGCCAGGCCCCTCCATGGGTACCTGGTATGAATTCCAGTTCTTACACTAACCAAGCAAGATCTATATTATTATGTCTACTACAGAGGAAGGAAGAGTTTCAAAGTAGATATGTGACTTGTTCAAGAAATCATAAATCAAGTCTCTCTGGATCTTCACAATATTTTCCTCAACTGTCTTTGAAAGTTAGGTGGATTTGAGTGATGGAAATAGGCTGCAAGATAATATTTGGGCTTCCATGCTAATTGGTTTGAATTTTTGAGAACATGAAAATTAAAGAGTCCAGGAAATGAGTTTGGCCAACAGATAAATGTAGGACTCACAGGATGATTTTCAAGAACAATGAAGAGGAAATTTGCTCCTTGTGCTTGCAATCATTTACAAGACCCAAACTCAGGAGGCCAGTAGCCACAGAAAAGAAATACAGTCAAATGAAATCACTGTAAGTATATATGAAATGTACCAGATCATTTCTGGCCAAAAGCTGACTAGCTTGTGGGGAGATCAACATATAAGGTCAGTAGGCACTTGCTGTGGTTCAAGAATGTCTCTCCAAATTCATGTGTTGAAACCTTAATTCCTTGGTGTGTCAGTGTTGGCCGGTGGGGTTTCAGGAGGTGATCAGGTCATTAGGGGGACGAAAGCCTTTCTCCCAGAAGTGAGTTCTCACAGTCTCATGACTGGATTAGTTATTCCAAGAATGGGTTGTTGTAGTGAGTAATTTGTCTAGTAATTTGTCTCTTCTGCAGATGCTTGCTTGCCTTTCTATTTTCTGCTATGAACTGAAGCAGCATGGGGCCCTATATTGGACTTCTGTATCTTTAGAATCATGAGCTAAAATATACCCCTTTCATTTATAAATTTCCCAGTCTCAGGTATTCTGTTGTAGTAATAGAAAATGGACTAAGCACTTAAATGAGAGGAGCAAGGAAATCATTAGAACTGTGACTTCTCAGGGCAGCAAAAGTGTCCCTTATGTCAAGGTGATTTTGTTGAAGTCACTAGATGGTCCTGCCAATTAGAGAAACAAAGTGTTTGCAATATGTGTTCAAAGTCCACTTCTTGCTTTGAAGAATGGGGGAAAAACACCATGCTCTGAAAGCCTCTTTTATGCTGTCCACAAGTCAAGAGTGTGAAGGGAAATAGGTACCTGTAAGGGACAAAAGCTATCCCAAATACTTTGCTCAAGGCAATCTCCCCTTCAGTTTCTAACAAATAATATCATTCATTCAGTGCTCAAGATTGTATAGGGGTCAAGCTGGAGTTAAAATAAGCCTCCCAATGCATATTAATTAGGATCATTGTAGGTTCAAATTGCTTCAAGGTTGTATTTTACTTAAGCCACTGTTGAATGAGACCTTGCAATTTAATCATATTCGTGTCGTTTCATAAACATAAATGTACCATAATACCTTTTCAATGATCGTCTTAATCCTAAATTCATGTTCTTTAGTCCTAGAGAACCATATTTGACATAGACGTGTAGCAAAATATCTGGGTGAAAACAAATGCTCTCTATAATAGGTTAGACATTTGTGACATTTTAAAGGGAGAAAAATAAGTCTGTCTGACCTTTCAGCCAGCACAAATAAGATACCAATTTCCAAATTCACACGGTTAACTCTAGCATCAGAAAATAAGACACAGCTTTGCAATCTAAATGCTAGTATATACTAGGGATGAGTGAACCAAATCTTTTAAAAGTTCACATTCCAATTTACACTGATGGAGTTAGTTATATGTAGGCTTCAAGTTAAAGGCCCAGTGTTACTAGAAGAGTACATGGGGAATAAGAGGCAGCCCCTGTCTTCGGGTAGCCCCCTTCTCCAGAACCTAATATCAGTGTCCCAAACAATATCACTGTGTTAGTTAGCTTTTCATTACTTTAGCCAACAAACCGGAGGGAAGCTACTCAGAAAGGAAAACAGTTGATTTGGGGTTCCAGTTTGGAGGGTCAGAATGTGAGATCATGCAGCTTCCTTTGTTCAGGTATCTGGCGAGGCAGAGGCTGGTGGAAGAACGATCATATTGTGCTCTGTGGAGCAGACGGAAAGCATGCTCAGCTTCTATTCGTCATGCTGTCGGGAGAAGGAGCTTCTGAGGGCATGATCACATGACCTAAAGACCCCCTCCAGGCCCACCTCCAGATGCCACGGTTAGATTAAATCTCCACTGTTAACCCATCAACCTTCACCTTAATCCATGGACTGTTAATGTAAGACCTTTGCATGAGTTTGGGGGCCAAAGGCTGTTCAAGTCATAGCCATCACCAATAATTAAATAACATTTGTCATTTATATTTATTTATAAATATATGTTATGTTTATTTATATATTTATATTATATTTATTAAATAACTTATTTAGCAGTGCTGCAGGTTGCTTTCCTTACTCCCCACATCCACTCTGTAATAGCTTTTTGTTACTTTAAAATACCTGAGAGGGGCTTCTTGGGAAGGTAAAGGTTTATTTTGGCTTATGGTTTGGAGATGCACAATGGAAGATTAAGCAACCCCATCAGTCTGGCATTGGTCAGAAGCTGGCACTGGCAGAGCGCGTGTGGAGGAAAAATTCCATGGTGAGCCAGGAGGTGGAGAAGCTAGGCAAGGCTTGACTGAAATAACCAACCCTCCTAAGGGAACTACCTCCTGAGGGAAGGCCCTGAGTGACCTGAAAACCTCCCCCCAGGCCCCACCTTTCCGATGTCATAACTATATCACACTTCCATCCTTATCCATCCACTGCTAACCTAAGACTGTGCAGGTTACATGTCTGCATGACAAGTCCTGTTCGATTCATAGCATAGCCCTTTGAAAAATGCCATGACTTTGGTCTGCAGAAGTTCTCCAACCGCTCTAGTCCATCATGCTGTATCTGAAGGGCACAAGAAGTTCCGCCTGCATTGCCTGCAGTCCAGCTTGCCCGGGAGCACTCAGGTGGATTCAGTTTGCACAGAGCAACAGGCAACCACTTACTGCGACTGCTTTGTCCTGCCTGGCTGGGCTCAACCCCTGGCTCCTATCTCCTGTCCTCATTCCCTGCTCCCTGCAATGCCACTATGTGTACTTCTTTCTTCTCTTTGAATGTGTCAAACTCTTAGTTACCTTAGGGCTTTTGCACTTGCCCCTTCTCACACCTACCACTTGCTTCCCTGAGCCTTATGTACTTAGCATTGTCATTTCATCCAGATCTCCGTTCCTATGTGCCCTACTCAGAGAATCATCCATAGCTACTCAATTTCATCCCTCCTCCCAACAACTTACACACTCACTCTGTTTTCCTCATAGAAATTATTACTCTCCTAAGTCACCATGCTTATGTATTTGTGAGCTCTCCTCCACTGCCTTGCCTTCACTCTGAGGCAACGGCTCCTGGCTCTCTTGTTCAGTGCACTGTCTCCAGTGCTCAGATCAGGGCCTCGAACAAGATCAGCCCTAAATGAAAGTGTGTAGGACCTCCATCACAATCCCGATTTAATTGTGCTATATTCCCTCTTCAACCATCAGAGTTAGGTTCCTCAACCTCTTCAAGCCCCACCCGTGCTGCAGGACAGTAGAACTCAGAGTTGATGCATTTAAATTCTTACTAAAGATTAAGTGAAGAGTCTCATATTAGCCTATAAAAGTCTGTATGTGTATGAATCTAGTTTAAGCAATAAAAGTGATGTGGGCTTGGTGTATAGTGATTTCACTCCAGGCTCTTATCATGCACTCACAAGAGCATTCTAAGTGTAGACATGTATAAGTTGCACAAAGTGATGACAAACTTAATTAAAAGATGAGAAAGTGAGCACACATACACGTGAACAAAGTATGCCCCACACAGAGAAATATACATCATGAGTAGGTTGTGGGCCAGAAAGGAGAAGGCATGGAGGAAGGGAAATGGAGAGGGCACCCTCATAGCACCACCAGCTGTCATCTGCAGCAGGAGAGAGAGAGAGAGAGAGAGAGAGAGAGAGAGAGAGAGAGACCCTCCCAGTTGTTGGCCTCCTTTATGAGATAGGGAGTGGCGTCTCACCAGGTATGAAGCCACCCAGTAACTGTATATGGCACTGCCAAATGCCCCTCCTGGAGCTGAATTTCCATATTTTCATGGCATCCCCTCCACCTTTAAGTCCCAGGTGAAGCAGATCCATTCTGGAAAATGGGGTGCTTGATCAACAAATGGGGAATTAAAATTACATGGGGCCTTGTAACTTCCACCTTAGCAAACCCAAATTTACTACCTGGCTGTCCCACATCGAAAGTGGTGGACAGGCCGGCACCGTGGCTCAACAGGCTAATCCTCTGCCTTGCGGCACCGGCACACCGGGTTCTTGTCCCAGTCGGGGTGCTGGATTCTGTCCCGGTTGCCCCTCTTCCAGGCCAGCTCTCTGCTGTGGCCCGGGAGTGCAGTGGAGGATGGCCCAAGTGCTTGGGCCCTGCACCCCATGGGAGACCAGGAGAAGCACCTGGCTCCTGCCATCGGATCAGTGCGGTACGCTGGCCGCAGCGCGTTGACCGCGGCAGCCATTGGAGGGTGAACCAACGGCAAAAGGAAGACCTTTCTCTCTGTCTCTCTCTCACTGTCCACTCTGCCTGTCAAAAAAAAAAAAGTAGTGGACTGAATAAGAGGCAACACAATCCCATTTGTCATCTTAACTTAATAAATAATTACAGATTCTAAGTGCTGAATTTCTGTTTGTACACCTGTGTTTTATGGGATTGCCCTCCATGCTCCTTCTCTAAGATTTTACTAAGTCTCCTAAAGTTTCATTCCTCATCCACTTACATAATAATTCCTACTGTTTTATCATCAAAAACTGTAGATGCATAGGAGAGGTCTTTAAAATGTTAGTGGAAATGTGTATTACAGGAAAAGAGGCATGGCTCTCAAAAATGTTTGCATTAAAAATAAACATCTTTAAATTCCATTTTCTGTGAACTCTTTGAAATACCCTCATATGAAAATATTGCTTTGTATTTCCATATCTGAGTGTATTTTCAACTATCAAAAGTACAATCTCTCCATTACATGACAGAACATGATATAATGGAAAGATGCTAGACATAGATGTTTGGCTTAAAAATGAGCTCTATTATTTTCTGGTTTTCATTTAAGCTCTCCAAGCTACAAGCTCCAACTGGAAAATGGGAATAATAACTAATTCACAGGGTTAATTCCAGGATTACTTAAAATAATGTCTATGTCTTTTTCCCCCCACTCCCTAGAACAATTGCTAAAAGTAACTGAGGGAGTATAGCTAAGCAGTTAAGAGCATGGGCATTGTAATAATGCAGATGAGTTTCAGGCTGGCTGAGCCATTTAGGCATTTTGGAGCTTAGTCACCCAAAAGCACCCAGATTCCATTTCCTCACATGAAAACTGAGAACAGTAATCATCTCTACCTCAAAAGCAAGAAGTGAGCATTCAATGAGAGAATGCCCCAACGGGCTTTGTGTGGTGTCTGGCACATGATAAGTAGCCAGTTATCACTTGTGTTAGTTCTGAATTCTCTCAGAGGAAAAAAAAATGGCTAAGTCATGCTGTTTTAGAAAACAAAGCTTGGATAAGGTCCAGAGAAAACTGTCATTTAAATTCTCTTAATACAATGCATTTGAAGAGTTTCTTCTTCTACCTAAAGTAACTGAATTCACCTCACTCTGAGCTTCCTCCTGAGATGTTAAACTTCCTGAAATCTTCACCTCGCTATCCACAAGCTGCCCAGTATCTGAGCATCTCCCTCTGGTTTCCATGACAAAAGTTGTGTTCTTCCTCCCCAGAAGTCATAAATCTTGCTAATGGACAGGAAAGGACTGTAGCGTTGGCTGCTATAAGGCGTCTTCCAAAAGTTCATATTAGGGAAAGACTGTGCGTAAATTTTGAAGTTTTCAGCACCAAAACAGTTTGCTTTATTTCCATTTTCCCATGCATTTGTTGAAGTCTTTTTGTGTGTGACCAGTTACAATGGTGAGTATTAAAAAGAAACAAGTGCTTGATGCATGCAGCAGCTTGGAGGGATCTCAGTGTTATGCAGCATATGAATCCATTTATGTAACATCTTTTAAATGTCAAAAGTTTCGTGACCAAGGACAGACCAGTGGTTGTCAGGGTCATTGTTGCTCGTGGGTGTAATTGTAAATGGGTAGCATAGGGGAGTTTGTTTGACATGACCTCTATCCTGATGGTGGTAATAGTTACATGAATCTATATTTGTGCTACAATTTTATGGAACCATACACCAAAAAAGGACTCTGAAAAAAAATCAGAGTACTTATACAAACTGATGAAATCAAAAACAAAGCCAGTAGTGTAGTCCATAATATTGTACCAATGTCATTGCCAATGTAATTATCTTGATTTTGATGGTTGTGTTGCATATATGGGAGTGTTATCCCTGGGGAATGCTGTCATATGAACATACTACATACTATTTTTTGAATTTATATTGGAGTCTTAAATTATTTCTAAGTGAAATTTTTAAGAACAAATTCCAATGAAAATAATGCATACTGAACACATTTTAATGGTTGTCTGTGAGAGAGAAGAGAATGGAGATTAAAAGGGAGAAAGAAAGGAAGGGGTAGGCTTTTGGTGCAGTAAAGACACCATCTGGGGTGCCTGCATTCCATATCAGAATTTCTGAGTTTGAGTCCAGCTACACCCTAGAATAGCTTCCTGCTAATGTACACCCTGGGAGGCAGTAGGTGATAACTCAAGTATTTGAGTCCCTGCCACTCATAAGGGAGATCTAGATTTATTTCTCAGTTCCTAGCTTCAGTCTGTGCCAGAAATTTTGGGAGTGAACTAATGGATGATAGATCTCTCTTTTTCTCTCTCTGATTCTCTCTCCCTCTCTTTCTCCTTTCAAATAAAATAATTACTTTATAAAAAAATGGAAAAGAAAAAGATATTCTAGAGTAATTTCAACACTTGATTTATAATTTTGGGGAGTACACTACAGATCTCTATTATAAAGTTATAAACACCATGAGGTCAAGATCTACTCATTATTCATTTCTGAGTCTCTCACTGATTAGCATAGTGATGTGTAAATGTTAGGCTCACAAAGAACATTTACTCTGTCATTAAACAAATGAGCTACTGAACAAACTTCAAAAGTTTGTGGAGGGGTCAGCGCTGTGGCTCAATAAGCTAAGCCTCCTCCTGCAGCTTTGGCATCCCATATGGGTGCTGGTTCAAATCCTGGCTGCTCCTTTTAAAATCCAGCTCTCTGCTATGACCTGGGAAAGCAGTGGAAGATGGCCCAAGTGCTTGGGCCCTTGCAGCTGCATGGAAGACCAGGAAAAAGCTCCTGGCTTCTGGCCCCTGGCTCCTGGCTTCAAATCAGCTCAGTTCTGGCCCTTGAGGCCATTTGGGAAGTGAACCAGTGGATTGGAGATCTTTCTCTCTGTCTCTTCCTCTCTCTGTAACTCTACTACCTCTCAAATAAATCAATCTTTTCAAAAAGTTTGTCGAGGGCAGCGCCGCGGCTCAATAGGCTAATCCTCCACCTGCTGCGCTGGCACACCGGGTTCTTGTCCCAGTCGGGGTGTCAGATTCTGTCCTGGTTGCTCCTCTTCCAGTCCAGCTCCCTGCTGTGGCCCAGGAGTGCGGTGGAGGATGGCCCAAGTGCTTGGGCCCTGCACCCCATGGGAGACCAGGAGAAGCACCTGGCTCCTGGTTTTGGATCAGCACGGTGCGCTGGCCGCAGCGCGCCTGCTGCAGTGGCCATTGAGGGGTGAACCAACAGAAAAGGAAGACCTTTCTCTCTGTCTCTCTCTCTTTCACTGTCCACTCTGCCTGTCAAAAAAAAAAGTTCATCAAAAATGAAATCAAGCAATAATTTATTTTGATGCAAAAAAGTGAAATCTATGAATAGTTTTTCATAAAATGCACTTTTCATGAAATTTTAAAGATTCTTCATGTACATAGATACATTAAGCATACCATCTTAAACTTGCAAGTGATTGTGGTAAAAATCCTGACATTCTAGCCGTACTTGCTTTAAACATCATGCTTTATGTTACAGGCTGAAACATTCCTTTGAGTTGCAGTTACATCTTGCCCAGACCTTATCTGACAGTGGATATGGCTGCCACAGATGCATTCAGAAGTTGAGTAGGAAACAGTGTATGCAGAGCCAATTTAGCCTCATCACTGAGAAAGGGCTGCATATCTCCTATCATCAAATTTGCCTTTCATCAGAAAGAAATGATAATTCATAGAGCTGTCAGCATGGAATTTTCTGGAACTCAATTTGGACTCTTGAATTCAAATGCCCCATTAATCAAATCATGGTTCTACCAGCCCATTTTTATATTTTCCTCTCACTTCTCTTCCACCATAAGCAGGCCTGCATGGAACTTAGCACATCTTTATGATACATTATGAGTCAATGCCATGTTTCTCAACAAGTGACTGCATCCTTAAACATGTAATGAAGGCTGTTCAGAAACTCAGCAGGCTGTATTTTTCTCATCCTTGTTACTGGTTTATTCCTGGGAAGATTGAAAACATCTAGGAGGCATAGTTCATATTAAAGCTTGAAGCAGAGTGGGTGGGGGTTGTGTTGGAGTGGGTTAAGCCTACATCCCATATCAGCATGCTGGTTCTAGTCTCAGCCACTCAACTTCTGATCCAGTTTCCTATTAATATGCCTGGGAAGCATCAGATGATGGCTCGGGTTCTTGGGTCCCTCCCACTCACATGAAAAATCACAATGGAGTTCATGGCTCCTGGCTGCAGCCTGGCCCAGTCTTGGCTGTTGCTGTCAGCTGGGGGAGGAAATCATGAAAGATCTGTCTCCCTGTCTCTCTCCATCCCCCCACTTTGTCACTTTGCTTTTCAAATAAATAACTATATTTTTAATTGAGACAGAGTAAAGACAGAGGCCAGTGAAAGGGAGGAAAGAATGAGAGAATTTGTATTCTATGAAAGGAGGCAATGATAATGTAGATATTTTAATAAAGGAGTGACAGTGACAAGTTCATCTGATCTGAAAGCATCACTGAAGTACCTTGGATGACAGTTTTCTCCAAGAAGTCCCTTCACCAGCTTTTCTTGGCTGAGTCCTGTGGTCCTTTTGAGAACAAAAGGCATAGTTCTCTCATTCTTGACAGGAAAGGAAGGAATTTTCCTCAGTGTGTTGTAAGAAAGTCAAACATGTGATATCTGATTGCCCTGCTGCCATACCCAATCTGAAGTGACTTCCTTCTGCTACAAACAGCATCTCTCCTGCCTGGAAACAAACATGCATTACAGAAATACTCGGGCTAATCTGGCATGCCCTGGACTACAATGTTAATTGAACAACAGAGTAAAAACTGGAAAATTTTCTCAGGCATTGTAAAAGAGGAGAGTCCCATGCATATGAGAGAGATTGGTTCTTAAAAATAAAGAAAAGAATCTGTTTGTAAAAGTGCTAATTCTTCCAAATTTTATTTTAAAATCTGCATTTTTTCATTTGGGCAATTGTTGTTTGCCCCACCTTGCACAATATTTGATGTGTAAAATAAGGTTCTAAATTCACTAGTGGTAAACAGTTTAGCTTGGTCTCCCCAAAATTAGATCCTGAGACACAGCTAGTGTATGTGTGGTTTATTTTAGGTCGTGATCTCAAGGAGTGGGAGTAGGAGTAAAGAAATGGCCAGCCCAGAGTGTATCAACGGGTTAGTCTCTTTTGCATTATTATAATGAAATACCTGATGCAGGCAACTTATGCAGACAAGAGGTTTATTTAGCTCACAGTTCTGAAGATTCCGGGCCATATCACCTATGTCAGCTCAGCTCTGGTGAGAGCCCTTTTGGCTGCATCCCATCATGACAGGAGGACATGTGAAAGAGAGATTGCTTGGCTAAAACAGAAAGCCAGAGAGGACTGAGGTCCCACTATCCCTTCCAAAGCAAACAATAGCAGTTTTCAAACCAGTCACTACTGTGGGTAACTGAGGCTGGATTCACCAATGGATTATTGTTAAGATTGTTCCTGATAAAGTTAAACAATAAATTGAAATGTGTTGTGTAACCATTGACCAACAAATAGCTTGGAGTTAGGACTCATAATAGAGCTTTTAGTCTCGTTTTCTAGAAGTCATCACTTAAAGGCAGCTCTGAATCATGATGTATCAGGTCCAACTCCATATGACCGGAAGTAGACAGTTTCTTGCAAAAGACTTGTTGATTGACTTATTGACTTATTAGGAAGGATGACAGAGAATAGGAGAGAGTGTGAGAGAATGAGAGAGAGAGAGAGAGAGAGAGAGAGAGAGAGAATCTTCCGTTCTCTGATTCACTTCCCAAATGACCAAAAGCCTGGGGCTGGAACAGGCTGAGACCAGGAGCCATGAGCTCTACCTGGGTCTCCTACATGGATGGCCTGAACTCAGGGACTTGAATCATCTTTGGCTGCTTCCCAGGCTTATCAGCAGGTAGCTGCCTCTTGGTGGTGGCTTAACCCACTGTGCCACAGTGCCAACCCCAGGAACTAGGTAGTTCTGACCCAAATAAAATTTTCATTGAAGTAGTAATTTAATTAAGTGGTAATTTAAGCATAGGTAACTGACACATTTTCCTGGTTGGAAGAAAGTCGAGTTTGTTTGATAACTTAGGGAGCTATAGAAGTGGATGTGGTTGTGTCGAGAGAGTATGAGCTCTGGAGGCTGCAGAAATGGTGTCTGTGGTGAGCTCCATTGCGCCCTAGCTGTGTCACCTTTGTGTGTGAGCTAACCTTTCCTCATGGGTCTCAGAGAGTAATGACACCACCTTTGTAGAACTTCTGAGCATATGGGGAGAAAAGCAAAAATTAAAGCCTAAATAGAGCATTGTACCCACAACCTACATATTGTAGGTAGAAAGTTATTGTCAATTCCCTTTGCCTGGTCATGTGCTCTCTTCCAGAAAGCTGAATGGCAGATACACACCTTTAGGTGCTCACAAACACAAGCACGCCTCTCAGACTGGTCCTTGGACTGCCTCTCAGTTACCATTTGAAGCCAAGTTAGAAGCTTGAGTCTGGGTGGTGTGACACCTTCTTTAAAAAAAAAAGTCAACAAGTCTAATTTTAATATGTCCTGGGCTGTGGTAAAACAACAGAAGGATGTAGGCAGTCTTTTGTTATTTACACAGCATGCTAAAAATTGTGTGCTAGGCGGTAAATTTTTAAAAAGCCATCCTATAAATTCCAGTCTTCTATTTTAACTTTATATTGGTTTTAGTATTTAATACATTGTCGCAAATCACATTACCACAAACCACAATAGAGATTCAATAAAAGGAAAGCAGAGTGTGTTGGATTTTGACTATTATTTTTCCTCAACTTAAGCTGGCCTCCATATAGAGCGTGGCATCAGTTGGATTTCCCTTTATGACTTGAAAAGCAACATCAAGTCCTATTGATCACTAGGATTGCTGGGGTCAAAGCACAGTGTACAACTTCAGTTCATTAGTGACCAGAACAGCTCAAAAGAGTGTGTGTACACACCCACTCTTTTTGGCTTACTTGTGATTTTACAGAAAATTGTCCAAAGGCACTGGTTGATATAAAAATATCATATGACATGAGAGAAAGGACTGTGTCCCAGGATGTCAAAAACCCAGAACAAAAACAAAATTTTCTATAATTCTTACAACTTGGCAGCATACAAAGCTGTAAGCTGATAGCCAACAGAGACACACTTTCAGCTGAGCCTGTGTGTTGTCTGGTGGTCTACTGTTTCTTGACACATGTGTGCCTGTATGTTTGAACCTCATAATTAAGCTTAAGCTTAGATGAGTGAATCTGCCTTCGGAAGGATGCGTTGGGCAGGCACAAAGGAGAAAGAAAATTTAACAACATCACCACCTCAACAAGTTTCTGATCTAATGAAAAAGTTGAGACTAAATAGCGTGTGAAGTAATTTGTGCAAATACTTGTTACACTGGATACTGCCCACTAATGGACAGAGATCACTGATTGGCTGCATGGAGCTCCAGTGCAGCTTAGAATTCTTCTCAACAGTTGCCTCCAATGGATCAGAGTTAACATGCTCAGCAAGCCTTTTTTTTCCCATCAATTAGGGATCACTGGATGTCAAGACTTTGGGTGCTGAGTCAGTTCAATATAATCCCATAGGTTAAAAATTGCTATTATGGGGCTGGCATTGTGGCATAATGGGTTAAGCTGCCACCTGCAGTCCCATATGGGTGCCAGTTCAAGTCCTGACTGTTCCACTCCCAATCCAAGTCCCTGCTAAAGTGTCTGGAAAAGCAGCAGAAGATGGCCCAAGTCCTCAGGCCCCTGCACCCAGCTGAGAGAGATCTGGATAGAATTCCAGGCTCATGGCTTTGGTCTGGCCAAGCCCTGGTTGTTGAAGCCATTTGGGGAGTGAACCAGCAGATGGAAGATCTCTCTGTCTCTCCCTCTATAACTCTGCCTCTCAAATAAATATTTTTTAAAAAAGAATTGTTTTGATAGAAACAGCAATTAGGAAAAGCTTGACCTATTTCTATAGAAGTGGCCTTGGATTTGGTTGGATGTTGTACATAGACAGCAGTCACTCAGGGAGGAAGAATGGGACACGCAGGGCCAGCAGAGAGCTATATGCATGGGTCACACATGCATTGCCATGCAACAAGACAGCTTGTGAGGTTGGACATGGTAGGAGACCATCCAGAGCTCAGCAGCAGAATCCAGATGTAATGGGAAGCCTAGGAATGATTTGGAGATTTCTAGCACAGCACTGATGTGGTGCCAATGTCATATTTGGAGGATTCAAGTCCAGGGGAAACAAGAAAATCATTGTGGTTGCTGCTTGGGAATCTCTTCTAGCAGAGGTGAGTATTTGAGCATAAGACGTTGATTTGAAGGGAATCCCAGGAAATGCTGCTCACTTGAGAGGGCTTAGTTAAGGAAGTGGAACAGGAAGGGATGACAGACAAAAGCGTGTGTTAATGAGGTCACCACATGGGAATTCGGGACTCACGCCCTCTGGGGACTCCATGAGGCAATCATCAACATACTTCAGTGTTATATTATGTGACAGGTGGCACAATCGGGGCCCCTTGTCTCTGGCACAGGGCTGCTCCTAGCACATTAATTCCTCAGTTCTTTCAGGCAGCCCTGCACATGAAACGAGACAACAGGCTCATCTGGAATGAGAGTGTGATTGTTAAGGGTCTGTGGCAAGGAATCAACGTCTCTCACACTTGCCCAGAAAGAGGCCTGGACTCCTATTTCTCCTGCCCTCCTTTTCCAGTTGAGAGGCAGCCCAGCCATTTCTAGCTACTCTACAAGGAAGAACATTCTGAAGACAGCTTTGTCATTTTCACCAGCATATTCACTGAGAAAAGGTGGCCAAGTGGCATCTAGGTTTGAACATCGTGGAAATCTTATCATCAAGTTAATTTCAAGCCTACATTGTTCAATTTTCTCCATAGACTTTGAACTAACCCTCATGCCATGATAGGTGAACCACAGATCTCTTTTCTTTGCCTTGGTCTTGGGAAAAAGACCTCCTGACCATTCATATTCCCCCAAGAGAGGCTGGGTTCACTTCCCCTGGGGCCATGTTATATTTGGGCATGGTGTCTTTTGAAGTAAAACTCTGTTTTGGTGAGCATTAAGCCCACTCCTGGCAAGGATGCACATTCAGCTTATTAAGGTTGGCACTGTAAATAAGGGTAATGTTATCTTGTTTGATGGTTTTTAATGCTCTAATGCCTCCCAAGTAATCCCTTAGACTGGACCTCAATTCCAAACTCATATATCCAACTGCCTACTTAAGATCTCCCTGTGGATATATAAGAAGCATTTCCAACTCAGAATGTCTAAAGCACACATCTGCCAATCAACCCCCCCCCAGCCACATTGCCCCACCTCTGTAAATGCAGCTGAGTTCTTCCAGTATCTCAGGGCAAGAGCATTTATAGATGCAACATTGCCTCCCCTTTCTCTCACATCCCATGTCCACCATCAGGATTACATATAGCACATAGCATATAACATGGGAGCAAATCCCAACATCTTTAAAGAAATACCCAGAATCTGCCTGGTTCTCCAGGTCCAAACAACCATCATTAAATTGCCAAGGTTGTTGCAATGGCCTTCCTGATTCTACAATTCTTTGCCTTTATTCTAGTCTTAGTATAGCTGCCAGGAGCCCCTCATGAAACGTTGGCTCAATCATATCCTTCACTTTTTCAAACCTGCAAATGGTTTTCCTGCTCACCTGTGCCGTCTGTCCAGAGACTCTCTCATTTCTTATCTACTGTCCTACTACTCTTCTTTAAGTGTGCCTGAATCACACCCATCTACCTGATGCTTCTGGCCATCTTCTCTCAGGCTTGTACCTCCTGGTTCTTTGTCTGGAATGTTCTTCCTCAGGTTTTATGTGAAGAGGGCTGACTTCCTCTCCCTCCTGGAGTTTTGACCCAGATTGCAGATCTGCAGTAAATTCCCCTGGCTGCACATCTCATTTGGCAAACACTCCACATGTTTTACCCCCCTTCCTGGCTTATCTCATCCTTGGCACTCAGCACGAGTTTATACATTTCATTTCGAATGTGTGTACTTTGTCTGTTGCTTGCCTTCTTCTTTTATAATGTCAGCTTGCATTTCATCCACTGCTCTATTCCTAGACAGGAGGACTACCAGTCTCCAAATTGGTGTTCATTACATACCAGTCGAATGAATGAATGAATGAATGAATGAAAAGTCATTTTAGTCAAATGAGACTTTCTTTGCAGAAACACTGAACTTTTGCCTGTAGACACAATTCCCAAGAGAAACCAGTATAGTAACTAGCGTAGCAGGTGATCACAGAAGCCCTACTGGAGCTTTCCCCGGAAGGGACTCCATCTGCCCATATATTATTTGAAATGAAGATTCCTGACCCCTGCCATGTTTAGCACATTGGTTTTCACAGGCCATTTACCAATCTCACAGCCAATGGTGGTGCGACAGTGTTCCCTGGAGTATAAAAAACAGTTGAGAACCCAGCTTGCTGAGCAAATAGAAGAAGAAAACAATTGTATGATGATGGAGAAGGGTATTCCTCTTTCCTGGACACAACTCCAGAAGCCTCTCTGTGCTGTGTTATATCGAAGCCTTTTCCAGGAACATTCCAGTCTCAGCACAGGCAGCTCGCTTGCTTTTCTCCTGCTGGATTGATATCACACCCTGAGAAACCCTGCTGTGATGTCTTTCAGTTCTGTACTCTGTGAAATGAGGTGCTCAGCCTGAAACTGATACACTCCACTATAGACTGGACCAGCCAATGTGAGCCTGGAGCAGGCACAGTTCTTCTGGCCACAGCTGATGACCTCTATGTAAACTGAAGCCTTCTCATTCCACATGGTGCCAGAGAACAGACCCTACTGCCTACAAGAATGCCCTCTCAGTTACAGCCACTAAAACATTCTTCACCCAGGGTCATCCAGACCTCAGTACTTTTATTCTCTCCCCATCTTTCTGCAGGACACATTGTTTATGTTCTTGAATTCTGTCAAGATTCTCCAGAGATGCAGCTTGAATTTCTTCTTTCTCTATGATGGATGAATGAATAAATAAATAATATAGTGAGACAATAAAATCAGCAGTAATGAAGTGTCTTGAAAATTAATTGCATTTGGACCTACACAGCTCAAAACATTCAGAAGACTGGTCATGTTTAGAGTGTTAAAGTTGTAGATACTATAAGCATTCAAAGCTCATGGAAGTTTGCACATTGCTGGTGAAGTCAGTTCCTATAATATAAATCTGCTTGGGGACACTTGAGACAGGACACTGAGGCCACCAGGAATGCAGAACCTCCCCAAGTTGTTACACCCCTTCCCACTCTGCCCCTACTCACTTGACTACTCAATGGACAGGATGTGTCAGACACCACAGGCCTATGACTTTTTCACAGAGAAAGAGGGAGAGACAGCAAGAGAGCTCTTCTACCTCCTAATACACTCCCCAAATGAACACAACAGCCAGGGCTGGGCCAGGATGAAGGCAGGAATCAGGAATTCCATCCAGGTCTCCCACACAGGTGGTGGGAGCCCAAGTAGCTGAACCATCATCTGCCATCTCCCAGGGTGTATATTAGTAGGAAGCTGTAACAGAAGTGGAACCAAGTGGCTAGTGTTGTGCTACAATGATTTAAGTTACCACTTGCAATGCTAACATCCTACATCAGTGCTGGTCCAAGTCCCAGATGTTCTGCTTCTGATCCATCTACATGCCTCCATGCTAATGTTCCCCAGAAAGCAGCAGAAAAAAGCTCAAGTGCTTGGCCTCTGCCACCCATGTGGGAAACCCAGATGGAGTTCCTGGCTCCTGGCATCAGCTTGGTGCAGTCCTGGCCTTTGCAGCTATTTGAGGAGTGAACCAGCAGATAGAAGATCTCTCTCTCTCTCTCTCTTTCTCTCTCTCTCTCTCTCTCTCTCTCTCTCTTATTCTGCCTTTCTAGTAAATAAATCTTCAAAGCAAAACAAAAAGCAGAGCCAAGACTTAATCCCAGCCACTCTGATACGGGATATAGGTGTCCCCTGCAGCATCTTAACCCTATGCACCACAATTCTTGCCTCTCAGTTATTTTTGAAAAGTATAAATATTCATAAGTCTGTTAAAGTCAAGCATTAAAGAGCTGCAAGGCAATATCTTGACTTTTACAGAAAGTAAAACCCTACAAACTCTTGGCATTTTCCTTGTCTGTCATAAAATCAATCGAATGGGGCTCAGGGTGAAGGTTCTGATCCTATCACAATCAACTGTTTCCTAAGCAACAGAAGCAATTATTCTGTTAGCCCTCTTTTTCTGAAAACATTGTTAGTAATTTCTGCCCATAGTCTCTTAATCATGTGAAGCCTTAGTTTATAGTTACCATGTCGGTATTATAACAAATAAGAGTCACTGCTACATTTATCCCAAGCTTCTTGTCTCCATGTAAGCACACACATCTGTCTATTAAATGTTAGTGTAGGGGCCGACGCTGTGGCACAGTGGGTTAACGCCTGGCCTGAAGCGCCGGCGTCCCATGTGGGCGCCGGTTCAAGACCTGGCTGCTCCACTTCCGATCCAGCTCTCTGCTATGGCCAGGGAAAGCAGTACAAGATGGCCCAAGTCCTTGGGCCCCTGCGCCCACCTAGGAGACCCGGAGGAGGCTCTTGGCTTCTGGCTTTGGATGGGTACAGCTCGGGCTGTTGTGGCCAATTGGGGAGTGAACCATCGGATGGAAGTGCTCTCTCTCTCTCTCTCTCTCTCTCTCTCTCTCTGCATCTCCTCTCTCTGTGTAACTCTGACTCTCAAATAAATAAATCTTTTTTAAAAATGTTAGTGTAGAGAAGCTCTACAGTAAAGAATAACTTGGGAGGAGCGCTCTTTTGTTGCTTCTGGGGGCTAAGTACCTGTTGCTGTGGAGTGAAAACAGTGAATGAAGGCCCTTCCTTCCAAGTTCAGTCTCTTTCCATCCTGCCACAGCCATACTCACAAAGCTGTCCAAAAGGCCTTGGCCACACTGTCCAATAAGGGAAAATGATTTAGCAGAGAAAAACCTCTGTCAAATGTCCTTCCCTAGGTTTGAGGAAATGCCAGAGTATCAGGTTAGGTAATAAATATTTTTATAAGAGGTATGTGTGAAAAACAGAAAATTGACCATATGTCATAGATAAATTTTATTCTCACAGAAAAATAAAAATGCAGTCAATACAAAGATTCATTTATCAAAGACCAGATGCCAAAGAAGTATAACTTGGCTCTGAATAGGCTTCCAAACTTATACGCGGCTACCCAGATATGCAGCTACTAGAGTACTATTCTTCTTTGGGGCCCCAAATTAGTTCTAATTATTTTCTGTCTGGGCAGGAGGTAGAGGAGGTTGAAAGACAGCACTTGGGTCAAGTATGTGTCAAGAAAGTCAAAGCATCTTTGATTGGAGAGACAGTGCTTCCCTTAGGGGAATGAAAGCATGTGAAATGGGGGAGAAGATGCCCAGGACCAACGAGTTCTTTGAGGGTCGTGAGGATACTCTCCTGTCTCTCTTTTTCTTATTGAGAATATACCTGACATACACATGACAGTGAATTTGACAACAGCTGATTTGGAGAGCCTCCGGTGAGACGTGGTGGCCCTAGGGCACGGTGACAGTGACAAGAGAGAGTAGGGCTCTGTGAGAAGGTGGCTCTCAAGTGTGAGCTGACAGCTCCCTAGGGTCTTCTTGGGGTTGGGGGCAGCCCTACCATTCTTGCATGGCTGTGACACCCCCTGCAATGCTTGTGTCAGATGGAAAGTCATCCATTCATCTTCCCTCTACCTCCCAATACACATCCCCACCCCCTTGAATGATTAACCAGAAATAGAATCTAATCATAAAACAACAGTCAGTAGGAAAATTTTCTACTGTAGAAATACAGGCAAAATTTGAAGTCACGTTTAATATTATAGCATGGGATGGAAATGACAACAGCCTGAAGCTCTGGATTAAAACAAGGTGACTGCAGTCTTTTAACCTGTGAATAAGGCGCTTCTTAAGATGACAAATCATACCACTGTGTTACTTAACAGTAGCTCCTGTTGAGATTCCAAATATATGTGCAATATACATACATATAATATAGAATGCAAATCTGTGCAGCCAGGCAACCAAAGAAAATACCACTTGTTGGAATCTGTTCATGTTGTTTATTTGAAGCTCTTCTGCAAAGATTTTACTCAGTGTTTTCCAGATAGTAAAAAAAAATAGCAGCTACTAGGAGCTATATTATTCCATGTACTGCAAGAGAGCAAAGGAAAATTCAGTATTAGAATATAAAAGGAAATTATCCCCATCTATTAGTGATTTCTGATCCAGCCACAGATACATTAGCAGTTAATATAATACTTAATAAAGTATTATTTAAGGACTGAAGTAGTTATCATATGTATGGACTATGTGATGCATGAGCTATACATATCCCATTTCCCTATGAGTAAAGATTATCTCAACCACATTAAATTCTAGATTAGACATATTAGTAATATAATTCTTGATTTCTTGAACATTTTGGATTTACCCTCCCTGTCCCATGTCTATTGCTTTTACTATGTGATATTTGTGTCTGAAGTTAGTGATGTAAAGGGCTAGGATTTAAGTACAGGTTGCTGTTTGCACCTGGAAAATATCGATGAAAAGGTAAAAGCAATTTAAATCTTCAAAATACCACTGGATCTGATTAAGAAGCAGGTCATGTGTGGGTATCTTTGTGTGCAGTATTGGGGGGCAGTTGTGTAGGTAGGTTTATGTGCATATCACCAAAATTGCTGAGGAAATTAGAAAATCTCAATGTTGTTGGATTAAGATGATATAGATGAAGTTGGCGCAGAAATCCTTATGACCAGCCGGTGACACGGCTCAATAGGCTAATCCTCCACCTTGCAGCGCCAGCACACCAGGTTCTAGTCCCGGTTGGGGTGCCGGATTCTTTCCCAGTTACCCCTCTTCCAGGCCAGCTCTCTGCTGTGGCCAGGGAGTACAGTGGAGGATGGCCCAAGTTCTTGGGCCCTGCACCCCATGGGAGACCAGGAGAAGCACCTGGCTCCTGCCTTCGGATCAGCACTGTGCGCTGGCCGCAGCGTGCCAGCCGCGGTAGCCATTGGAGGGTAAACCAATGGCAAAAAGAAGACCTTTCTCTCTGCCTCTCTCTCTCACTGTTCACTCTGCCTGTCAAAAAAAAAAGTAAAGAAAAGAAAAAAGAAATCCTTGTGACCTTCTGTGAGTTAAGGGAAACTTCATCTTCCACTCACACCTAACAATGACCCTATCAGAAATGAATCCGTCCTGCAGTAAGGAAGGCAAATGTTTACTTCCAAGGAGGAGGCAGAACATGTTGACATTTCAGAGAGGGCTTTTATCGGGAACATCTCCCATTAACACTAATGAAAGCTGTGTATTTAATCCACTGCTCTCTCAAGATCAGGGCATATTTCAGTCTTGATGGCAATGCTTTGAATTTTTTTCCTTCTTAAATGATACTCTTTGGTAATTATGCTGCATTTTTAACTGTAGCTATGGCTTTCTGCAAAGCCTGCCTGCCATCTGTGTGAACTTCTCAGAAGAGCTGCAGCTTTTCGTTACCATGAGCTCCCCAGCCTCTGACACTCTCTGTAGAAACAGTTTCTTCCACCCGTGCAGAGAAACAGAACCCTGTGGAGGAAAGCCCTCGTGGGCCCCTCACCTCCTCCTCACGGGGACACTGCCTGTATTCCCTGGTACTCAGGAAGTGAAATCATCCTGTTATTAGGGTGTCTTCCTTCCCCCCTGAGAGGCCAGATCCTGCCTGACAGCCTAATGTAATGTAATCTGACAGAAACACGATCCAGAATAAAATGCCTGAAGAAACCGACATGAGCTGTAAACATGGAATATTTTCCCGTTGTTATAGTAAAAAGGAAGAGAGTTATGGACAAAACCAGAACACGGATAACTGACCCACAGTAGCATTCTCATGGTGAGTCAGGCACATGTGCAAGCGGTGGCCATGGGGAGGCACCATCATCTCTACCTCGCGTAGGGAGACTGGCTCAGGGGCTACACAGCTTTACGAATGACAGTACAGAAATACGTTTCCAATGAGATGGAACTGACACAGATGTCAAGAAGACAAGACTGCTTGGCCCTTTCTGCAAGTGTACAGGGACTGGCCATCAGCCACCTTCCTATCCCCCAGGGTCAGAAAGAAATCTGGTCATAATGTAACATGAAGATCTGGATAGAGTAGATGGTGGACAGATAGGTAGATAGATAGACACTAGAGAGATGAGACACACATAAGATAGATAAATAAGTAGGGTGCATACATGAATGAGAGAGAGAGAGATGGAAAGAGAATGGTTGTCCATAGATTTTGGGTTCTCTAAAACAATGTATTTGTGTCTCAAGATGACTTGGGGCTGGCGCCGTGGCTCAACAGGCTAATCCTCCGCCTTGCGGCGCCGGCACACCGGGTTCTAGTCCCGGTCGGGGCACCGGATTCTGTCCCGGTTGCCCCTCTTCCAGGCCAGCCCTCTGCTGTGGCCCAGGAGTGCAGTGGAGGATGGCCCAGGTGCTTGGGCCCTGCACCCCATGGGGAGACCAGGTAAAGCACCTGGCTCCTGGCTCCTGCCATCGGACGAGCGCGGTGCGCCGGCCGCAGCGCGCTGTCCGCGGCGGCCATTGGAGGGTGAACCAAGGGCAAAAGGAAGACCTTTCTCTCTGTCTCTCTCTCTCACTGTCCACTCTGCCTGTAAAAAAAAAAAAAAAAAAAAAGATGACTTGGGTCCCAGGCAACTGAAAGGAAAATCAAATATCATTGCTATTCTCCACTTTTTTCCTGAAAAGCAAATGTTTTAATGACATCTAACATTTATTGATGGATCACCAGATAACTTATGTACATCATCTCACCTTACTTTTTAAGTTTTTATTTATTTATTTTATTTGAAAGACACAGAGTCCAAGTCAGAGAATCAGAGAGAGCTTCCATCCACTGGTTCACTCCCCAAATGCTTGCAATGGCTGGGGCTGGGCCAGACCAAAGCCAGGAGCCAGGAGCTCCATCCAAGTCTCACACATGGATGGCAGTGACCCAAGTACTTGAGTGATCACCTGCTGCCTCACAGGATTCACATTAGCAGAAAGCAAGAATGAGGAACACAGCTGGAACTTGAACCCAGGCACTCCGATATAAGATGTAGGCATCCCAAGCTGTGTCTTAAACACTGCACCAAATGACTGCACCACATCTTGTTTTTAATTACTTCAGCATCTATCTCTTTTTTTTTTGCATTTATGTCTTTATTGTTATTTATTTGAAAGAGTGACAGGAAGAGAGTGAGAGAGAAACAGAGACAGAGAGAGACAGAGAGAGAGAGAGCATGCAAAAGCAAAAGTACACATGCAACAGAGATCTCTCACCTGCTGATTCACTCACCGAATGCCCACAACAACCAGGGATGGGCCAGGCCAAAGCCAGGAGCCAGGAACTTTATCCAGGTCTCCCTTGTGGGTGGCAAGGACTCAAGGACTTGAGCCATACCTGTTGATTCCCCCCAGTGTACATTAGCAGGAAGTTGGATCATAAGCAGAGCAGCTGGGACTCAAGGCAGGCACAGTTAAGCAGGCATAACAAGCAATGGCTTAACCTATTGTCTCACAATGCCTGCCCCTCATACCCCCACCCCCCACTTTTTCCCAGCATGGGAGGGATCATCCATGTCTGTCACAATAAAGTTTATTATGAAAACAGGCTGGTGTGGGGACATGGGACTAGAGAAGTACATTTAGCTTGCTGGCTCAAATGAAGTAGTGCGACTTCTTCACATTGATGTTATACTCACTGAGGGCAGGGGTCAAGTCCTTTATGGTTAGAGTGTACTTATGGTCCTTGCTCTCGCTCGGAGAAATGCCAGAGGCTGCGCCCTTCATTTTGCAGTGCCATAGGGCATCGTTGGCAATATCTGAGATGAATTTCTGGGCAGCTAGGGAGATGAGCCGAATTATGTGTGGGTCTGAGGCCTCAAAGCCAGCATGGTTCACGTAGTAAGCAGTGACTGCGTCTGGGATCGTAGGCATATAATCCTCCAGCTGCAGCAGGAAGTCCACCAGAGGCGTGCTAGACATCACGAGCTGCGCGTAGTAGTAGGTAAGCCTCATTAGACACCCCTTCGGGGGTGCCACACTGAAGTTACCCGCACTGTTCGGTAGGCTCCCCGGCTTGCACCACCATGGGTCCTGTGTGCCGGGCCACGGCTCCAGCTGCAGGCCTCCTTGCTGTCCCCACGGGGCTGGCCTTGTTTTCCGTGGTGGTGCTAGCAGCCAGCAGGGCTGCAGCCGAGACCGAGAGACCGAGGGTGCGTGAAGAGGGGCCGGCGCCGGGCCAGGAGCCTCAGGTTCCACGCTGGAGCCTTCATAGTTCCTTTTTAACAGAATGGAAATCTAAGGCTTAGAAACTATATAATTTCCCAGAATCTTGGAACTAATATCACCAAGACTGGAGCCCTAGTCTAGATCCAAAACTCAAGTTCTTTACCTCTACACCTGTTGTCTCTTGGCAGAAATGAGATGAATTCTGTCGGCATTGTTTTTGCATCTAGTGCATTCCAAAATAATTGGAGCTAAATGCATGTGATGAAAGATGGTGATCCTTGAAGAAAGTCTGACGTCTTGACCCAGTTACCATTTGTCAGCTGTGTGAATTTGCATAAATAGAGCCCTAAACAGGGCCAAGTTTCTGCATCCCATATCTCTCGACTATGACCTTATAATATAGAATAAAAGGGGATGGGGCACAGAGTTGTGGTGTAGCAGGTAAAGCCACCGCTGGCATCCCATATGGGCTCCGGTTTGTGTCCCAGCTGCTCCACAGAGGGTCTAGCTCCCCTACTAAAGGCCTGGGGAAAGTAGTGGAAAATGACCCATGTGCTTGGACCCCTGCTACCCTTGTGGGAGACCTGGAAGAAGCTCCTGGCTTTTGGCTTCAACCTGCCCTACCGCTGGCCATTTTGAACATCTGGGGAGTGAATCAGTAGATGGAAGATTTACCTCAGTCTCTCCTTCTCTCATTGTAACTCTTTCGAATAAATAGGTATATCTTTTAAAAAATAAGAGGAATATCATTACCACCATCCATGTAAGTAGACAAATCTGAGAAGTAAAGCTTTAAAAATTAACAAAAATTAACAATAACATTGAAAATGACCTTTAGGCAAATCACACAACAATGCAGGTGATCAATAGACATAGTCAGTGTGAAACCTCATTGGGAATAAGACACCAATTAAAGCATATGTTGCTCTTTCCCCATAAAATTGGCAAAGATTTTTCTTTTCATCATAATACCTAAGGGATTAAGAAAGCAAAAGAACTCATGCATTGCTGATGCTAGGTAGTCTTTCCAGAGAGCAATCTTACAAAACATACAAAAAGCTTCAACAACATTAATGCTATTTAAGCATGAAAGTTCATCACAGCATTGTTCATGAATTCCAAAAATAATAAATCACTCAGAAATCAACACTTTAATATTTTGGTGCTAAACATTCTAAACTTTATTCTGTGTATATATACACACATGCATATATTTTAAATTATTGAGGGGACAGATTGTATATACTATTTTAACCTGCTTTTGTCCTCATATACAGTTGGCCTTCCATGTGTACGTGTTTTAGATGCCATAGATTAAACCAAGTTGCAATATTTGAAAAAATAGTTGTATCTGTAATGAACACATGCAGAGTTGTTTGTATTCCCTAAATAACAACATGTACACTATAACAATTATTTGCATTTCATTTGGTATTAAAAGTAATCCAGATTACTTAGAATCCAGATTAATTAAAGAAAACAGGAGGCTATGTGTTGTTTATGTGCAGTGCTATGCCATTTCGTAGAGGATTAGTGCATTTGGATTTTAGTATCCTCAAAGTTCTGAAACCCATCCTCTCATATACCAAAGGAAAAATGTTCAATGAATAATTGTATAGACTTTTAAAAATCTTTTTAAAAGACTTATTTATGGGGCCAGCATTGTATGGGTGGTGGTTAGAGTTCCAGCTGCTCCTCTACTGATCCAGCTCCCTGCTAACGTGCCTGGGAAAACAGCAGAAGATGGCACAAGTCCTTGAATCCCTGTACGCACAAGGGAGACCTGGAAGAAGCTCCTGGCTTCTGGCTTCCACCCAGCCCAGCCTTAGCCATTATGAGCTTTTGAGGAGTGGACAAGCTGATGGAAGCACATGCTCTTTCTCTCTGTAACGGTGCCTTTCAAATAAATAAAAATAAATCTTTAAAAAGTATTTTTTCAAGATAACAAATTTTTAAGTCATATTATAATCAAAGGCTTACTGGCTCATATTTGGAGCATTTTAACCATTTGTTGTATTGTAAATAATACTGCGCTGTATACCCTCATAGCTAATATTCAGTGAGTTGGCTGTGCCTGTCCTTTGCGTATAGGTTTTTTGAGAGAGTGAGTCTTGAGCAGGTCTGTAGGCTGGCAATTCACATGACTACCCTGACCCTGGCCAGACTCTCCAGACCAGAGATGGAGCCTCATCAGGCAAAACTTCCTTGTTTCATGCTTTGTAAGTCTTTTCCTCCTAAACAAAGACTCACACATTTTAAATTTTAAACCCAGAAATTCTGACATATGCTACAACATGAATGATTCTTGGGGATGTTACGCTAAGTGAAATATGCCAGTTACAGAAAGGAAAACTACTGTAAGATTCCACTTACAATGTGCAATACCTAGAGAATTCAAATTCATTGAGACAGAAAGTAGAAGGGTGGTTACAGGGGGGCTGTGGGGGAGGGCAAAAGGAAATTGTTCAATGAGGACAGAGTTTCAGCTTTGCAAGATGTAAAGCATTCCAGAGATGACTGCTGGTGCTGGCTGCACAGCCTTGTTGATCTGCTTAGCGCCACTCAGCTGTCCACTTAAAATAATTCTTGATATCTGGTAAATTCTGTGTTATGATATTTTACCATGATGAAAACAAACAAAAAGCTAACCACGCAGGACCCGGAAAAGCTTTCCCTTGCCACCCTCGGTTCAGAGGTGTTTGAGCTCTGTCTGTGCATCATTGGAAAGCTTGATTTTGGGTTTTACTAACTGAAATTCCATGAAGGCAAATACTCGTTATCTTATTCCATGGGAAGAAACCTGTCACCAACAACAGGTTAACTGTGAGTTCAAGGTGCTATAAAAGCACAGGTTTCATTATACCTCAACAACTCATGTCCCTGTGGCCATAGCTCTGGAGCACTGTACTTGTAGCCTGTGGCAGTCAGCAACTGAGAGTATGTGAATCTCCTCCCTAGGTGAGAACTAGAAATAAGACAGCTCGGGGAGGTCTTTGTGGGAGTTCTGCTGTCCTTATTCATGACATGGAGGTCTTGGATTTAAAACTTCTATGAAAATCATAGGTAAGCAGAGCAATTATTCATCGTGTTCACTCAACATGCAAATGCTGCCTGCACTCTCATCGTGATATATCCCAATTTTAACGTCCTCTCACCAGTCGTGCTGTTGTCAACCCAATGAAAGCCAGCATTTTCTCTCACCTGGATCATTGTAGTCACCTTTTTTTTTTAAAAAAAAATCTTTTATTTAATGAATGCATTTTTCATAGGTTCAAGTTTAGGAATATAGTGGCTCTTTCCCCCATACCCATCCTCCTACCCCAACTCTTGTCCCCACCTCCTATTCCCTCTCTCTTCTTCATTATGGTTCATTTTTTATTTAATTTTATATACAGAGGACCAACTCCATGTTAAGTACAGATTTCACCACTTCATTCCCACCCACACACACAACATATAGAGTGCAGTTTGGGAACAAGCTTTGCAGTTAATTCTCACAGTACAACTCATTAAGGACAGAGGTACTACATGGGGAGTAAGTGCACAGTGACTTCTGTTGTTCCTTTAACAATTAACACTCTTGTTTATGATGTTAGTGATCACCTGAGGCTCTTGCCATGGGCTGCCAAGGCAATGGAAGCCTTTTGTGACCACAGACTCCATCAGTATTCAGACACGGCTTATGCAAAGTGGATGTTCTCCCCCCCCCCCCCCCCCAGAGAAGAGTATATCCTTCTTTGATGCCCTTTCTTTCCACTGAGGTCTCACAGAGATCCTTCGTGTAGGATATTTTTTTGCCACAGAGTCTTGGCTTTCCATGCCTGCAATGCTCTCACAGGCCTTTCAGCCAGACCAGGAAGCCTTAAGGGTTGATTCTGAGGTCAGAGTGTTATTTACAGCAAATGTCATTCAAGGAGTCTGCTGTGTGGACTGCTTCCCATATTAGACATTCCCTCCTTTTTAATTCTGTCTATTATTATTACCAGCCACTTGATATTATTTATATGATCACTTTTACACTTAAACATAACTACATGTTGGCTTTAACATTTAATATGATCACTTTAATAATTCAGATGGCATTTTTACCACCGATTTTAATGGGATTGGAGTCCCATGATAATTTTTTAGGCTGTGCCCTTAGACGTAAGTCTGTAGGACTGTATGCAGAACTATACAGGTTTATAGTTATAGATGTAGTCACATTTTGACCAGTGTCCCTAAGTCTCCCTTCGCCATACTGCCTTCTCCTTTCCACACATTAACCAGTCCTTTTTCTTAAAGGTTTATTTATTTGCTCAAAAGACGAGGCCACAGGTACAGAGAGAGAAGGGGGGGGGGGCTCTTCCATCTGCTGGTCCTCTTCTCTAATGAACTCAACAACCACGCCTAAGCCAGGCTAAAGCTAGAAGCCAGGAACTTCATCCTGGCCTCCTACATGGATGGCAGGGGCCTAAGTAATTGGACTATCCTCTGATGCCTTCTCAAGGTACATTAGCAGGAAGTTGGGTAGGAAGTGGAGCAGCCAGGGCTCAAATATAGAATACTGACATTGCAAGTTGTGGCAAAACTTACTGGGCCCCAACACTGGCCCCAACCAGTCCTGTCATAATAGGAATCAGCTAGCAGGTGTTTGACACATCAGTTAAGGCACCACTTGAGATGCCCACATCCTATATTATAGTGTTCAGTTAAAAAAGTTCTAGCTCTTCTAACTGTGATTCCAGCTTCTTTCCAATGTACACCCTGGGAGGCAACAGTTAATGGTTTAAGTACTTGGGGTCCTCCCAACCATATAGGAGAAATGAATTGAGTTTCTAGTTCTTTACTTCAGCCTGGCCCGGCCTTGGGCATTTCATTGAACCACTGAATGGAGGATTCATTCTCTCTCTCTCTCTCTCTCTCTCTCTCTTCTCTCTCTCTCCCTCTTCTCTCTCTCTCCCCCTCCCCCTTCCTTTCTCTCTCTTTCCTTTTCAAATGAAATGAAAATAAATACATGATTTTTAGTGCAAGTAAGATTCCTTACTCTTCTGTTCAGAATTCTCCAGTGACTTCTCATTTCTCTTGGAAAAAAAAATACGGAATTGCAAATGTTTCATGTACACGCATTGACTCAATAAAAAGGCACGAGTTAACTTATTGCTTCTTGATCATCAGAAGCAAAGCTCTATGTGGAGACACAAAGACAAATGACATTCTTTTCCCTCTTGGATTTTATCCTATGGAATATCAGATGAACACACAGATCAATAAATACAAAGATAATGGTATTTTCCTCTGATCAAAGTCCCAGTCATTTGGGAATAGACAATGCAATGGCCAGTTCTAACTGGGTGGGAAGAAAGGGTGACATAGAGATAATATTTGAGTCTCACAAAATTATCACCTTTCCAGGGTGATAGGAGTGTGGAGAGGTTTTGGAGGATAGAGAACCATAGCAACAAAGCTGGGGTGGTATGAACTCATGTCAGGAGTACTGAGTAAAAGTTTCCAGAGGCAGGAACATAGAATATGGGACAGAGAGACAGAGCCCAAAGCTTAGATTAGAAATGCTAAACTAAAAGTCTTAGATGCCATTATTTACATTGTTTGACTTTACTCTTTATCTCCCAGACTGTGAAGACCACTGAGGTTTTGAAGATGGGAGAGACTGTTAAATTTCTCTCTCATTGACAGATCACTCAAGAATCAATGGGAAGAATCTATTAGAGGGTTCAAAGTGAATAAACAATAAAAAACTGACATGTATTGAGTGCCTACTGTCTACCAGGTGCTAATCAGATTCTGTGCTAAATCCTTCCTTTTATCACATTTAATTCTCAGATGTACCCACATGATTGGATCTGCTGGGTTTTTTTTCCCTCTTTAGAGATGAAAGTATTAAGGCAGAGAGATGTTAAGTATGGGTCATACTTTAAGAAGGTCACAGAACTCGAAGAAAACCCAAAGAATCAAATTTTATAGAAGGGGGGATATAAAAGGTGATAAAAAATCCAGAACATGGTCTGTTTTATCAAACCCAAGTGGTAAGGGAGGGTAGGCACCTACACCACTCCCTTGGTTTAATATCCATAACTTTATGGGTAGCACTCTATTACCAGGATGGTAGCTGAGACAAACATATCTGGAATGCTAACATGGTGTTTGGGATGTATTTGTTCCTATATGCTTATTGGCCTCTGCAAAGCAAGTTTGTGTCTCAGGTGGGGTTGATGTGTGAATGTACCCAACAAGGAGGAGAAATCAAAGTGTGGGGGGGGATGTGATTAAACATTGGTAAAAGTGTTAGCACTTGAATTAGGTCCCTCCCCAAATAATGTTGAAGTCTTAACCTTCCACACCTGTGAATGTGACCTTATTCAGAAATAGAATAAGGTCGTTGCATGTGGTCAAGTTAAGATGGGATCACTGGAGTGAGTCCTAAATACGAAATGTGGTTATAAAAAGCAGGAATTTAGACACAGAAATGGACACTCACAGGGAGACGGCCATGTGAAGATGAAGGCTGAGATTGCACTGATGCACTTCAAAGCCATTGATACCAAAGATTGTCAGCAAACCATTGGAACTGAGAGGAGACAGGCATAAGGTATATTTACTTATGGCCTTCATAAGGACAAACTGATAATATCTTTATCTTAGATTTCTAGTTTGCAGGACTGGAGATAATAGGTTTCTTGTGTTCATGCCACTGGTTTTCAGTACTTTAGTAAAACAGCCTTAGGAAACCAGTATCAAGAAGTAGAGGAAGGTATTCCTATGCATGGAGAACTGAGGGATCACAGTGATGACTGAATGGAGACTGTTAATACCAAACTGAGTCTTTGAATCAAGGATGCAAGAAAAGCTATTCCACGAAAAAGAACGAGTCTATGAAAAGGCCTGGAAATGGCCGGCGCCGCAGCTCAATAGGCTAATCCTCCGCCTGCGACACCTGCACACCGGGTTCTAGTCCCGATTGGGGCGCTAGATTCTGTCTCGGTTGCTTCTCTTCTCTGCTGTGGCCAGGGAGTGCAGTGGAGGATGGCCCAAGTGCTTGGGCCCTGCACCCCATGGGAGACCAGGAGAAGCACCTGGCTCCTGGCTTTGGATCAGCGCAGTGTGCCAGTCACAGCGTGCCGGCCGCAGCGGCCATTGGAGGGCGAACCAACGGCAAAGGAAGACCTTTCTCTCTGTCTCTCTCTCTCTCACTGTCCACTCTGCTTGTCAAAAGAAAAAAATTTTTTAAAAAAGGGAAAAGGCCTGGAAGTATAAGAAAGGAAACACCAGCAGCTAGCACTGCACTGATCAGAAGCTACAATTGTGGAATAGGGAGAGAGACAATGGTCTGCTTAGAAAAGCATTGAAATTCCCATATCCTGCACTGTAGCAAACTTCACCTTATAGCTGCTGCAGAGCAGTCTATGTCCTAAGGGAATAATGTTACTGGTTCTGTAATTTAAAATGATAGTATGATATAAATATAGTGGCAGTGGCAACATAGGTTTTTTTTTTTAAGATTTATTTATTTATTTGAAAGGCAGAGTTACACAGAGAGAGAAGGAGAGGCAGAAAGAGAGGTCTTCCATCTGCTGGTTCACTCCCTAGTTGGCCCCAACGGCCTGAGTTGAGCTGATCCAAAGACAGGAGCCAGGAGCTTCCTCCAGGTCTTCCCGTGTGGGTGCTTGGGCCCAAGCACTTGGTCCATCTTCTACTGCTTTCCCAGGCTACGGCAGAAGGCTGGATTGGAAGTAGAACAGCCGAGACTTGAACCAGCGCCCGTATGGGGCCCAACAGGCAGCAGTCTTATCCACTATGCCACAGCACTGGTGTCCATAGATTTTTAATCTACCAAAATTATCCTATTTAAAATATGCAGAGCAATTAAATTGGCAAAACTAAGGAATCATAGACAATACCTGTGATAAAATTCAGGGCGGAGCCATACCCACAATTACCTGGAGACAAATTAATGACAGTTTTTAAGGCTTATATGAAATCAACAACTATACAGAAGAAAGCAGAGATAAGACCTTAAGAAGGGAAGACCTACCCTATTCACCAACAGACACTCACTGAAAATGCACAGGGCCATTGGAGGAACAGAAGAGAGACTGGGATATCATCTCAATGATCCAACAAGAGGTTAAATCCAAGGGGGTCACAATGCAATAAAACCTGACAATCTGATGTTATGGCATGAGTCTGGCTCCTGAACCTCATTAACTAATAAACACTCTTTCGAGACAATGCTCCACATCAAAAGAATCTGCTGGGAATGGATCCCCAGATGAGCAGAACGGAAGCAGCCATAGGAATGAAAGAAAAGGTCCAAACAAAAGGGTGAAGACGGGGAACAGAGGTCTGTGATTCCAAAATGTCACAAGTCATCACTCAGGAGGACGGCAGAGAAACAGTGTCTAGAGCTGTGAAACCAGCAAGCTGTCCCAATGCACAAGTCCCACCCCACCACAATATAAAATATCCAAACTAACAAGATAAGGCTCAAAACTGCTACCAGAAAAGAGAGGATGAAAACAAATCTTTTGTAATGAAAACACAACAGAAAGAAGCATATGCACAAAACAGGGAAAAAAACATAAGCCAATATTTCAAAATGAGCTGAAAGAAACTATGAAAACTATAAGAGCTACTTTAAAACATTGTAAGTCAGAATTAGAAAATTTTAGGAAAAAAGTGTCTAGAGAAATTGTGATTTTGAAAAGAAGGATGATAGGACTCAATATAGAATTTTAATTTTAGAAAAGCAGGTCAGAATTGAAAATTCAACTTGCAGGGGTGTGATACTAGTCAAACACCAGAGTTAGAATATAAATAGCAGATGGAAAGGAAGAAAATATATTGAAGATGAAAAGTATTCAGAAAAACTTATAGAAGGGGAAGACACTAGAACATATGTAAATAGGAATTCTCAAGGAAGAAGATGACGGTAATGTATTATAACAAAAATACTGCACCCTGTAATTCAAGACAACTTTATTTATGGAAACTTAAGTCTTCTTAATGAACAGTAAGACTGTACTCCTGAGAAAATTGATGCAGAAGAACCAGTGTCAGGATACATTCTAAGAAAACTAGAGATCTTTAAAAAGAAATAAAATATTCTTTAGGCATCCAAGCAAAAAGGTCAAATAACTTACAGGAGAAAGAGGATCAGATTTTCATCAGACTTTGCCATGACAACATCTGATGCTAGCAAACAGTGAAATAACAGATTTTAAATGCTCCAATGAATAAATTGCTGATCTTGCCTTGCATAGAATATGCATGAATTTTGCATCCATCCAACTTGACCTTCCAGTGAAAAGGCTGCTCAGGCTTTTCTAGTCTTGCACTTGCTTGCTGTTTCTCCACTGCCCTTCACTCTTGGGATCTAAGTATCTCTGCATTGCCTATGTTCTGTCCTTTCACAGACACTAAAGTGGGCACCGATCTCCAGCTAAATCTCTGAAACTTTAGGATCTGCCGAAGCAAAGGAACCATCTGAAAACTGCATATTGGTTGTCAATATGCAAGGAGTCGGGCAATGCTGTCCCCATGTGCTTTCCTTGAGCCATCCAGGTAGACAGCAAGCTTCTAACAAGCAAACACTGCAGAGACATTGACAAAAGGGCTGGGAAAGTGTTCTCACTGGTAAATAAAGGAGAGTGATGAACTCAGACTATCACCACTTTCCAACCCTGATTGTGATACCGTCAATGGATGATACATCAAAGAAAACAACTAATGATGATGTGCTTCCTGATGAAAGTACACAGCATCACCTGCCAAAAATGATCAAACTTGAATCTGATCAAAATTCTACCACTAACTACGCATTTGCAGAAAACACAAAAGATAGATACATAAAACATGCCTGTGAATACAGTCATCAAAATCAAGACAATGAAAAATATGCAAGAAATCAGAGAAATAGAAGGAGAGTCTGTGAAGTAAAAGAAGCTTATGATACTATCAGGTGGCAGGTGTTCTGGTGGTGTAACAGGTTACGCAGACACTTGGCACACCCACATCCCATGTCAGAGTGCCAGTTCAAGTCCTAGCTACTCTGCTCCTGATCCAGCTCCCTGCTAATGCAAGCTGAGAGACAGCAGATGATGGCCCAAGCACTTGAGTTCCTGCCTCTCACATGAGAGACTGGGATGGAATTCCTGGCTCCTTGCTTCAGCCTGTTCCAGGCCTAACTGTTATGGTCATTTGGGGAAAAAACCAGCAGATGGAAGATGTGTGTGCGTGTATGTGTGTGTGTATGTGTGTCAGTGTGTGGTCTGCCTTTCAATTAAATAAATAAAATCTTTACTTAAAAGAAAAATACATATCGGGGTAGTTGTTTGGCCTAGGCTTTAAGATGCCAGTTAAGATGTCTGCATCCCATTTGGAGGTTGACACTTGGCTCCATCTCCTGACTCCAGCTTCCTGCAGTAGTGATGTGATGGATCAAGTAGCTGGTTCCTAGCAACTACTTATGAGATGAGTTGACTTCTTGCCTCCCAACTTTGACTCCCTGGCTGTTACTGTCATTTATGGAGTAAATCTCTCTCTCACCTCCCCCCCCTCCGTTTGTGTGTGTGTGTGTGTGTGTGTGTGTGTGTATGTCTGTTTCCCACTCTTTCTGTCTCTTAAATAAAAAGAAAGATTGATATCAAATAATCATGATGTATGTATCATGTTTAAACTGCATTTTAAAGAAACTTTAAAATTATGATAATTGGAAAAAATCAAAACCCGGGTATTTGATATTATGAAATTATTGTCACTGTTTATAAAGTGTGATAATGGTTTGGCTTTTAAATTATTTTTACAGAAACATTTACAAATGAAATAATGTGCTGTCTGAGGTTTACTTCAAAATGAATGTAGGCAGGGAATAAGCACAGGATAAATGAAAAAAATATTGAAAATACACTGGCAATTACTTGATCTCAGTGAAGAGTACAGTGGATTCATTACCCTAATTTTTCTCCTTGTGCAAAATTTTGGGATTTTCAGTAATAAGAATTTTTCATTTTAAAAATAAATTGGGGGGGGGGGGCAGCGCTGCTGCTCAATAGGCTAATCCTCCACCTTGCGGCGCCGGCACACCGGGTTCTAGTCCCGGTCGGGGCGCCAGATTCTGTCCCGGTTGCCCCTCTTCCAGGCCAGCTCTCTGCTGTGGCCTGGGAGTGCAGTGGAGGATGGCCCAAGTGCTTGGGCCCTGCACCCCATGGGAGACCAGGAGAAGCACCTGGCTCCTGCCATCGGATCAACACAGTGTGCCGGCCACAGCGTGCTGGCCGCGGCGGCCATTGGAGGGTGAATCAACGGCAAAGGAAGACCTTTCTCTCTGTCTCTCTCTCTCACTGTCCACTCTGCCTGTCAAAAAAAAAAGTGAAAAAAAAAAAATAGGGGGCTGGCACCGTGGATCACTTGGGTATTCCTCCACCTGTGGCGCTGGTACCGTGGGTTCTAGTCCCATTTGGGGCTCTAGGTTCTGTCCCAGTTGCTCCTCTTCCAGTCCAGCTCTCTGCTATGGCCCGGAAAGGCAGTGAAGGATGGCCCAAGTGCTTGGACTCTGCACCCCCCGAGAGACCCAGAGGAAGCACCTGGCTCCTGGCTTTGGATGGGCGCAGCGTGCCGGCTGTTGCGGCCTTTTGGGGGGTGAACCAACATAAGGAAGACCTTTCTCTCTGTCTGTCTCTCTCTCTCTCACTCACTCTGCCTGTCCAAATAAATAAATAAATAAATAAGATAAATAGGGAAGGTTTGTAAGCAGATACCTTTTAGTAGTTCAGATTTATATTATGTCTTAGAGGAAATTCACTTCATAAATCCTGTTGGACATATAGAGGAACCCACAAGAAAGAACATATGTAGTTTTTTGAAGTAGCAAATTCTAAAAGATCAACAAATAAAAAAGCAAATTCTTTCTTCACCTGAGTTTCCACCACATGCACCTTACACTTCCGTCACAGTGAGATTCAGTGGACTGCCTTTCAGGAGAACCAAAGTTGCAGTGACTTCTCCAAGTAAGCATTGAAGAATAAGGGTACCACTATGCAGTCAACTTTAGGGTGTGGGTGAAAAACTATCAAGTTCATTGTTTCATGTACTTGCTTGAAGAAGGGGGATTGCAGAAAAGAAAAATAACCCTGGAGTTTGAATTGCAAATGATCATATATCTCTTTCTGTTTTCCATGTTTTCTTTCCAGATATTTCCACACAATATACTTAGGTATTCGAAGCCGACAGAGTGGGGAGAATGACAGATGGAGGTTTTACTGGAAAATGGTGTATGAGTATGCTGATGTGAGTATGCTGCATTTGCTAGCCACCTTTCTGGAAAGTGCTCCACAGCTGGTCCTGCAGCTCTGCATTATCGTACAGACTCATAGCTTGCAGGCCCTCCAAGGTAAGGGCTTGCAATGTGGTTTCTGACTTTGGGGAAAGATTGATTGGCTACTTTTGTGACAATCCAAGGAACTGTCCCAATACCCTTTGTTGACCCAGGCCTGTTATATGTCTGCTGTTGCCCACATGATTTGTGAATGATGCATGGTATTTTCTTCACCATCACTTGTCATGGCTAATAAATAGCAAGATCATTCTTTTTTGCCCTCCAGCTGTCCTCTTAGCAAAAAAAAAAATCCTTTATGATTTCATGCTAGGTCAATATAGAGATGAAAATCCGTGGAGGCTTTCTAACTTATGATAGACTGATTTCCAAAAGGAACCGTATGCACACATACTCTTTGGTTGGTAGATAGATAGATAGATAGATAGATAGATAGATAGATAGATAATAGGTAGATGGATAGAATAACTTGTTTCACTTTCTCTCAGTATTAAGAAATGGGGAGGGAGGAGAAGGAGAGAGGATTATAAGGAAATGGTAGAGATTGCCCAAATATCTGAAAAAATGTAAGGTGGAAAAAATACCAATATTTCAAAAATATTGTTGATATACTACAAAGTTTTATAAAATGTATTTTATCAGATTATTTGTTATTTTTTTTCTGTTGTCTTCTTTGGTAGTCTAGTCAGTATAACCCTTCCTTCATGCTGTAGGTGCCTTGATGTTTCCCTAGGGCCTGCTGCTCACATGCTTTCTAGGATAAGGCAGCAAGAAGATCAGACAGATTGGTGGGTACAGAGATGAGTAGATAGGTGGAGGGATGAAGCATGTGAGGCCATTTTCTAAATAAAGCACTTTCTGGTCATTGGTCATTCCCTCCTAAATAGATGTTAAGCTGTTAGTATTCAGCAGTATGCTCCTTTGGTTTAAATCTCAGCAGAGCCCTCTCTTAGTCCTTCTGTGTGTGCACACAGCTGTCATATTCTGGGTCATGCTTCAACTTGAGCCTTGGTCTGGCTGCTCAAGAAGCCTCTACAATGTTAGCATGGACTGAATGCTTTCAGGGTGGGAAAGAAGAGGTGCACAGGTACATTTTGTGGGAAAAGAAAGATCAATGGTGCATGGGTAACCAGCAACCCATTTATTCATATATCCCTGGCCCACCCCGCCATCACACTGCAAGTGCTTTAGCCAAAGCAGCTTGAGAAGAGGGTCAAAGAAACTATGGGGTGTGGTTCTCAGGTGCTATAAAGCAAATTGGAAGAAACAGAAAGTGGGATGTTTGCATAGAAAGAGAAAAACACAGAGCAGGAGAAGGGCATCTATAAATTAGTTGTGGATGACTACTCGCAGCTGTTTCAGTGGTGAAAGACCAGGGCCTCAGCAACAGAGGCTCTGTTCATTCCATTGTCTCCTCATAAGACCTTGTGTAAGCCCCACGATCCCTCTGGGTCAGGTGTCCCACATGTAATAGACATGAGCAAAACTGGAGGAACTCCAGACCCCTCGGCAACTCTTCACTGTCCATGAATCAATGGTGTCAGGTATGTGCTTGAGGAAATGGTAAGCAAGGAGCGACATAAATGAATGCAAAAGCAACATCCAACTAAATCTTCAAGGAATCCAGTGCTCATGTCAAGAACAATTTGGCAACTCCAGAGTATACTTGTACCACCAGGACCTCTCTAGAAGAGGAAACCTCAAGAACAGATATAGAAAGTTAAAAGGACTCTTCCTGCAGCCTAAGAACACTGAATGTCTGATCAGATTTTAAATATTTGAAAATTTATAGAGAAAAACTTCACCAAAGATGACAAAGACAGAGGAGAGAAAGTGAGAGATGGTCTAAAAAGTGTGGCCACCTTTTGACAAAATTATGTAAAATATTACAGAAAAGAAACAAAAAGATAAGGCAATCTTTAGTGTTTAAAATCCCTTATGACAGACAGCAAACCACAGATGCCTCAGCCAACGGAAAGAAGCTATGCCAACACCATGTGATTCCGTGTGCATCTTGCAAGAAAGCTGTCTTCAGGGGAGAGACATTACGCAGCCTCCCATGAGAGGGGTTCCCACTTACAATCGGCCCAGCTGGTAAATGACAGTGATGCGAGGGATAAGAGCAGAGCTTTTACCTCCAAGGAAAGAAAAATAAATGTGATGAAAAAGAACCTACTCTGAGGCAGAGTTGCGTACATCTTTATGGTTAAAAAAAAATTCTTGGTGTTAAAGTGTAAATGCACAACTATCAGTGGGTGTGAAACCTGTGAAGTATTCTGAATTCAAATCTCTGAAACCTTCTCAGCTAGCAGGCAGAGAAGGATCCTAGGTTGAAAGTCATTCTGTATGTGACTGTCTAAAAATATGGTTTTAGGGTAGAAGGAAAATGGTTTTTTAACCCCATTCCATCCACCTACTACTTTCTGAAGGACATGCTATGAAAACAATAAAAAAATCAAACAAGAAATATGACAGCTTAACACTGACACAAAGGAATGTGTTCTCTTGGTAGACATTGGGGCCCCTGAGACAGCTGAGAAAATCCTTTTGTGGCTGTCCTCGCTCACTGGGCCATTAAGGCAGAAGTGCCTGGGTGTGCTAAGCCTGCCTGACAGGCTTAGGTAGAACTAGTGAAGGGTGAGTGTTTGTTTGAAGTGGTCCAGGAAGGACTGTGGGGCTCCTGTTCTGAGACCAGGAATCAGGGCAGAGCTGAGCCCAAACATGAACATCCTATTCTTGTCATTCCATGCTGTCACTTGAGATATGTTACAGGAAACTAGCTGTTCTTCACTGGATCTGGAATTTTTATAAGATCAGATGTTTCTGGACTGTAAGAAACTGCCGAGAACTTTGATCATGTGTATTGCTAAGACAACACAGGGTAGTGCATCAGAAAGGCATAGATCAGAGAAGGGGAGAGAAAAGGGGTGGAAGGAGGGAGAGAGGGAAGAGGCCCCTCCTCAATAATCAGGCATGGACAACAGCTCTCCCAAAACCTATCACTTCAATTTTGAAGCAAAAATTTCAGCCTCATCTCATCTTTGTTACTGTTTTTATTGCACTTCCCTAGTAAAAAGACCCCCATCCCACCTAGACCCTTGCAACCAGCCTACTGCTTCTCTTCCTCTCCTCTTCTCTTCACTCCGTTCTCCTTATAGTAGTCACACACTTATGCTGTCAATGTTCCCTTTGACACCCACTGAAAATTAAAGCGAGATTCCCAAGCAAGTTGCAAAGACCTTTATTGCAGCACATGTTACTGACTGTCGATGCTTTACACCCATGTGTCTGCCTCTCTGTTCTGGGAATGGTACCATTTCTTTCCCACCTCAGAGCCTTTGCATGTACGCTTAACTCATCTCTATGCTATCCTTCTCCTCTTTTCTCTTTTTATTTAAAATACAGTGAAAGGCCAAGTTACAGAGAGGCCAGAGCTGGGCTGGTCTGAAGCCGGGTCTTACACACTGCTACAAGGGCCCATTGTCTACGGCTTTCCCAGGACATAGCAGCACCAGACCCTGCACCTCTTTTCTTTAGCCTCACTAACTCCTAGTCTTCCTCCAGAATTCAACTTAATAGACTGGCCCCTCCTGGCTGCCCATTCACATTTTGTTCCCTCATAGGTATTCCCTCGTGGTGTCCTGAGTGTTAGCCTGTGACCTGAAGCAACTTTCTTATTCTGGCTAAGCCTCAATTTGCCCATGCATCCTGGGATAATATTAGTGCCTAATTCATAGGCCTGCTAAGAGTAGACAGTATAATAAATACAAAGTATTTGACCAAACCCCTTCACATACAGATCTTTCAACTACCATGTGCCAGGAATCTTTCTAAAAATGCAGATTCTGATTGAGTTGAGGTGGTGTCTGATTTTTAAAGAAGGGCAGTAATGGGTGAAAATTTTGATGGCATGTGAGAATAGGAAGAATACTCCAAATCTGAGGTCATGAAACCTTAATTAATGGGGCCTGTGTTAGAAAGGAAGTGTAATGAAGATTGACCCTCAGACTGGCAGAGCGTGGAAACCCAGGCCTGAGTCTATTTCACTGAGAGGATCCAGTAAAATGAAGACAGACAAGATCAGGATAGTCATTCTGGAGAAAGAAATTTTTAGACATTCTAAGTCTGAAGTGGAGGAGGACAACCAAGTAAAAAGTCTTGGGACTACCCAAAGCAAAGGAGACTTAAGACACAGAGAACCTAGAATACTTGATTCTATCCAAATAATGCAAAGAAAATAGAAGTGTAATTGGACAATCTTGAGATTGTAAAATGACCAGCAAGGCTAGGGAATCTGTGAACTTGCCTTTAATGTTGTGATTGTCACAGTTGGTCTTCTGTAACTGTGGGTTCTCCATCCACAGATACAAATAACTACAGATCAAAAACACAATTTTTAAAAAATTGTGTCTGAGGGGCCAGCTTTGTGGCACAACAGGTTAAGCCACCAGCCTGTGATGCCAGCATCCAATATGGGTACCAGTTTGAGTTCTAGTTTCTGCACTTCCAGTCCAGCTCCCCGCTAATGCATCTGGGAAAGCAGCAGAAGATGGTCCAAGTGCTTGGATCCCTGGACCCACATACATGGGAGACCCATATGGAGTTCCAGATTTCTGGTTTTAGCCAGGCTCAGCCTTGGCCCTTGAAGCCATCTGTGGCGTGAACCAGCAGAAGGAAGAAGTCTCTGCCTCCCTCTGTAATCCCAACATTCAAATAAATAAATAAATCTTTTAAAAATTGTTTCTGAACATACACAGACTTTATTTTCATGTCACCATTCCCCAACTATGCAATATAAAAACTGCTTAAGTGGCGTTTTCATTGTGTTAAGTGTTATAAGTAATCAGGGAGTACTGTGTAGGTTGTATGGAAGTATATCACTTTATTTTTATTTACTTAAAAGGGAAACAGCCAGAGAGAGTGTCAGAGAGAGAGAGAGAGAGAGAGAGAGAGAGAGAGAATCTTCCACTGGTTCACTCTAAATGCATTCCACAGCTGAGGCTTGGCAAGGCTGAAGCCAAGAGCTAGGAGCTCACTGAGTCTCACATGAGTGGCATGGATCCAAGCACTTTGACCATCACCTGCTGTCTCACAGGGTTCCCATTAGCAGGCAGCTGGAATCAGAAGCAGAGATGGGTACTTAAACCCAGGTACTTTGATATGAGATACAGGCATCCTCAGCTACATCTTCACAGTTGCAGCAAACACTGACTCCACCATTACACTACTTTAGACAACAGATTTGATTATCCATGGATTGTGGTATCCAAGGAGGTGTCGGAGACCAGTTAAGTGATGGTAATCCCTGGGGATACCAAGATATAGCTGTAGTAGATTTTGTTAGTGTAGGTCCAGCCTTCCATCATTGGTAGTGAAGATACTAATTCATATACAGGCAATTGTCTACGGGCCTTATCCAGCAAAGCAGCATTTGCTCATTGTCATGGTCACTGTGGCCAAATAGTGTGCTTCCCAGAGCACCCAGGGAATGATCACAGCACCCCCTGTAACTTTCCCGATGAGTGTGTATAAACCACAGTCTGACTTTGCACATTACAGCCCCCATTCTGACAGCCAGCTGTGCAGACCTGCACAGTGGAGCCTCCTTGCAAAAATAATGCTTCCTGGTAGAGAAACCACCCAGGTGACACAAACACAAAGACATCAGGCCTTAGTATATGCAAGCATGTACCAATCTGTCAACCTAGATGTTTCTACTTTTTCAAGATGGCTTTAGTTTTCATTTCCAGTTTCTGCCTTTGTTTGTCAGTGTTGAAAACTCTTGTAGCCTCTAAGTGCATTTAGATGAAGTATGCTGAGTTACCAACAAATACCTTTTCCACAGGCCGTGAACCCAGGAAAACTTTGCCATGCAAGAAACAAATCACTTGTCCCTACTTCAAGTCTCAGTTCTGATTCCAGAAATCCTCCTGTGTTTCCCCTTTTACCAACAAGTTTGTCCTGAGCACTTTGTGAATAGAAAAGAGAAACAGCAGGAAGACAATTCTAATTATTCTTCTCCCATCTTGCATCCCATGAGGCTCCTAAGGAAGTCAGAAGTGAATGGGGCTCTCTTCAAATACCCAGCAAACATCATCAAGTGCTAACTCAAGTTACCTAGAAATCTCCAAATTGAGAAAACCATCTCATTTGTCATGTCCTGGCAGTGACTTTCAAGACCTAAATCATTGGATTTCAAATTGCTCCACATTATAGTGAAACTGGCAGCTTAACTTGGCTCAGGTTAGGGAAGACCCAGCTGCCTCCATGCCCAAGTCCTTCCCCCTCTGCCACCGTCTTCTGGGTGTGCCTGGCTCCACCTCCCCCATTTCTGCAGAGAAGGAAAAGCGCAGGCGAGAGTGCCAGTCTGTGAGTGGGACTACGTTCCAAGTCCCTTTACATCTGACTGCTTTGCATTTGCTATTTTCGTTAGTTCATTAGCACATTTATTAAAAAATTCTATTGTGTGCATGATGGTGTGTGAAGCTCTTTGCAAAATGTGTCCTAAAAAATTCATGTTTTACTAAAAATTTATAATGTTGCTGATAAACAACGTGACAAAACATGCTTGCTTAGAAGTACCTTATTTATTTAGTTTCTTTTCCAGAAGGAGTGGTTCCATTTCCTAGATGAAATAATATAAAATAAGAGGATCCCTTAGTGGGTACCTTTCTCCCCTCTCCAAACAGCTCTGCTTGGATAGCCCTTTGCCCATTCTCAGATGGTCATGACTGGATCTCAGTATCCACATTGGACAAAACCACAAAGGGCTCATCATTCCACCTGACACAGGAGTCTCTGATCAAATTGCTCTTCACTTAAATGCCCAAACCCAGGGTCCACCCCATCTCCAGGAAGGCTGCTCAATATCACAAGAGTAATCCAGGAAACCTCCTCTCTACATCCTGTCCAACAGCACTCTGGTCCCTCTGTGACATGTTCTTATTGCTGCCCTTGGGGCATTGAATGTTCATGCCAAACAAGTTACCTCAACACTCAACAAGAGTCAGCATGGGTTTCTGAGATGATCTATTTTAACATCTTTATTATTGTAAACAGTGGTTTATGTTATTTTGTCAAGTTTAATTAAACAGGGAATAAGCTGATGAAATAGAGTAGGAAAAGGGAACTGTCTCTATAAGTCTGTGTGAACATCTGGTAGGGTCAAGGCAAGGAGGTGTGTTGCTATACCTGTGGCTTCAAAGCATTGGGATCCACAGGAGGTTTTGTGCTAGCCTAAGATTTAGGGATCGTGATAGCAGCACCCTCTCCTCTGTCCTCTGCAGCCAGCTGTGTATGCTGCTGGCCACTGATACTTCCTGGCACAATGCTAAGAGCTGAGTGCACTGTCTACCACTGCACCCCAGTCCACTCTGGGTTTCACTCTTGGACCTCAGTTCATTAACTGCTGAGTTTTGAATCAGTATGTTTTATTATTATTACTATTATTAACTTTTATTTATTTGAGATGCAGAGAGACAAACAGACCAACAGAGAATTCTCATCTGCTACTCAATGCCCATAGTGGTTGGGTCTGATCTGGGGCAAAGCTGGGAGCTAGAAATCCAATCCAGGTCTCCCACATTGGTGGCAGGAACCCTACAACTTTAGCCATCAGTACTACTTCCCAAGGTCTACCTTACTGGAAAGCTGAAATCAGGAGCCCAAACTGGTACAGAATCCTCTTGGTTCAATTGAAATGCAGAAATTTTAATTGATGTTTTAACCTCTAGGTTTAAGACATTCCAGGAAGCTGGAACAGAAAGCAAAGCCAGGCTTTAAACTCAGGCACTCCCATGTGGAACATGGGTGTCCCAAGCAGAGTTTAACCACTGTACCAAGCACTCCCTAATGTCCAGTCTTCTCCTGGTTTTATATATCTTAATTGACTCTGTTTGCATACTAGCTAGAATGGGGCAGGATTCTGGACCTAAAATGGCTCAGAATGCTTTGCCCCACCACATGGGAGGGTTATATTTAGAGTCAGAAAAAAGGAAACAACATTACAAAATTGAACCCAAGTAGAGAAAGTTCAATTGGTTACTGCTCATGTCTGTCTTATGTGACCCTGGTTTGAAGAGTTGGCTGCTTTGTGATTGGCTGAGACTTAGCTTTTCTACACAAGAGTAGAGCATAGTCTGTTTACACATTAAGTTACATATCAAGATGCAGTTCACTATGTACTGAGAAAATTTTAAGCCAAATTTAAATACCTATGGGGGCAGCTTTAGGCTGACCTTATTCACACATGTACTATTCTTACTGCTGAGGGAATGTGTGAGGGCCAAAAGAAGTCACATCTTGGATGTCCAGTGCTAACAGGACGTTGAGCTGAGCTAGAAGTCAGAAAAAAAGCTCTTCTCTCCTCCCACCTCCCACTTGCCACCAGTGCACCTATTGGCAGGACTAGGGGGAAACTTGCAAATGGGGTCTGGGGAGCCTCAGTCACTGGTGCATCTCAGAGTGGAGGGAGCTGGCACCACCTCCCTATCTGTTACTTTTGCTGCTACCAGCTGGAAAACTATAAGCAAGTGGGTTAGAGACATAGCTGAGTAAAAGTCTGAAGCAAGAGCCTGAAAGACTTTGGTAAAAGACAAAGGCATGAGCTTTAGATCATGGAGAGCATGCCCTATGAAAACACCCACGTAATGAGTGAGTCTGGCAACTGGCATAGCTCTCCTTAAATGTATGGCTGGAGAACTCAACTGGTCACTCAGCATTGTCCAGCAATCCTACATTATTTCTCCTTAAAATTCACTCTCATGCCTCCTGCCTTCTGGATCTTCACAATCCCTGTGGTTGGCCTTCATCACTCTTAGCTGCCAGCTTCTCTCCTTATTTCAGTAGAACACGAAAACAATTAGACGAAATCTACTTTGTTTATTTTTCTACCAATATATCTACTAACCTACCTGCTCCTGCACTCCTCCAATGGAAAATGCACCAATTGCAGGCATTCCTACCTAAGGTCTGTCCTTCCCCTTCTGCACTGGGTTCTCTTGTTTATAGCATTGTCTTTCTCTCTCTCTTTCTCTCTCTTTTTCTTTCTCTTTCTCCCTGTCATATCAATTGTTCCTTCCTAATAGATCATTATCATCAGCATATAAGTAAACAAGCTCTAATAATTCTTTTCTTTATTCAATAAAAATAATAGACCCTCATAACCCACTGCCATATTATGAGAGTATTTCAAAAAGTTCAAGACAAAGTGGAATTGAAAGATAAATTAATTTTGGTACAAAATAATGTACAGAATGAACAGTTCATTCATAATACACATTTTTCATGAACTTTGTGAAGACCCTTCACATGCATGAATATCACATTTTCTTGCACCAAAGTAACCTTCTAAGAAAAATATTCCTCCTCTTTTGAAGATTTATTTATTTGCTTGAAAGGCAGAGTGACAGAGAGAGGGACAGCCAGAGAGAGATATCCCATCTTCTGATTCACTCCCCTAATGTGCACAACAGCCAAAGCTGGGTCAGGCTGAAGCCAGGAGCCAGGAACTCCATTCAGTATCCCACATAGGTGGCAGGGGTCCATGTACTTGAACTATCATCTGCTGCCTTTCAGGTGCATTGCCAAGAAGCTGGATCAGAGGCAGAGGAGGAGCTGTATCCCAGGCACCCTGATGTGGGATAAGGGTGTCCCAAGCAACAGCTTAACCCACTATGCCACAATGCTCACATAATTCCATTTTCCACAGACATTTTGGGGATATCCTCACGCTTTCTTGATCTGCAGAAACAGACTCCTTGAAAGCTTGGCCTTATCCTCTGTCTTCTCTTCCTCATTTCCTATCCTCTCTACCTATTCTGCTTGTAATTTTTAAGCGCTACTTTTGAAATGTTAGATCTGTGCACAGGAGTATCCAATTATAAGAAACTTATAAGTAAAACATTATGTTATAAGTAAAACATTAACAGCATCAAAGAAGCTCTGCTCCTACCCCTCCTAATTAAGAGGCCCTCTGTTGTTTGAAGTATGATGACTATTCTGGAAAAAAGTAATTTGGGGAGATTTTTGAGCTTTGTATAAATGGAATCAAATATTGCTGTTTATGTGTTACTGAGTTCTTCCTTTCAGCATCATGTTTGTGATTTATACAGTTGGACATAGCTATAACTCATGCTTTTTCATTACTCTATAATAATGTATTTTTATTTGTCTAGTCAATGCTTATTGATGGACATTTGATTGCTTTCCAGTTAGAGGATATTATGACCAATGTAAATATTTGTGCATACCTTTGATACACAAGTACACAAATTTTGGTTTGGTTAATACCTCCTAAGAGTGATTTGCTGAGTCATAGGATACAGGCACACTGAACTTTAGGAGATAATGGCTAAATGCTGACCAAAGTGATGGTACCAATTTATATTCCCACTAACAGTGTGTGTGTTGAAGTAGTTCCAAAGTGCCTCTGGACTTAGCATTATGAGCACTAATTCTATCTCTGAGTAATTATCTCAGCATAATTTTAAGTTGCATTTCCTGATAATGATCAAGCTAGAGAGTATCCTTGATTGTTGTCTCTCACTTCTTTATTCAGTCCATCATTAAGTCCTGTCTGCTCCAACTTCTTTTTTTTATTTTTTCAACTGTTATTTAATAAATATAAATTTCCAAAGTACAACTTTTGAACCATAGTGGCTTTTCTACCCATAACTTCCCTTCCACCCGCAACCATCCCATCTCCCATCCCATTCTTCATCACGATTCATTTTCTTTTTTTCTATGTTAATGTTTATTTTTTTAACTTTTATCTAATGAATATAATTTCCAAAGTACAGCTTATGGATTATAATGGCTTCCCCTCTCCATAACTTCCCTCCCACCCCCCACTCTCTCTCCCTTTCCATTCACATCAAGATTCATTTTCAATTCTCTTTATATACAGAAGATCAGTTTAGTATATATTAAGTAAAGATTTCCACAGTTTGCACACACAGAAACACAAAGTGTAAAATACTGTTTGAGTAGTAGTTATAGCATTAATTCGCATTGTGCAACACTTTAAGGACAGAGATACTACTGGGGAATAAGTGCACAGTGACTCCTGTTATTGACTTAACAAATTGACACTCTTGTTTATGGCATCAGTAGTCACCATAGGCCATTGTCATGACTTGCCAAGGCTATGGAAGCCTTTTGAGTTTGCCAACTCTGATCATATTTGGACAAGGTCATAGTCAAAGTGGAAGTTCTCTCCTCCCTTCAGAGAAAGGTACCTCCTTCTTTGATGACCTTTCTACTGGGATCTCACTCGCAGAGATCTTTCATTTAGGTCTTTTTTTTTTTTTGACAGAGTGTCTTGGCTTTCCATGCTTGAAATACTCTCATGGGCTTTTCAGCCGGATCCAAATGCCTTAAGGGCTGATTCTGAGGCCAGTGTGTCTGCTCCAACTTCAAAAACACATCTCAACTCTTAGCACCTTTCAACATCTCCATTGACAGCACCCTAGTCCACCGCCCAGTGAGCTGGAATCTTCCTCCTTGCCCCCATTCTGTCTGCCATCCAGCAGCCACACTGATCTTTTGATCACTTCCCTTCTATCTTTAAAACTCTCAGATGACTTCTTCCTGCAGTTAAATGAGGTATAAACTTTGAGTGACAAACTTGAAACAAGAGCCCCAGGTTTGGTACCTCCACACTGCCTGTGTTCCCCTTCCTGCACATGTCCCACAGTTCCAGCTGTCACTGCCCCTCAGACACCAGATTTGCTTACTCATCAAGGACTTGCATTCACTGACACTTTGCCCTGTCATCTTCCAAATCACCACACACTCCTCTCTCTTCATACACATTGCCCCATGCCCACCAACTGACTCTCCTAGCTCCATACACTGCATCATTTTCTCCATAGTATCTGAAATATTATTCATATAACATGTATTATCATTGCAACTTTCATTTGCTTTCACCTCCACTGTAAGACAAACCATATGCAAGCAGGCAGGCACTACAGAAAAGAGCCTGTAACATTGAAGAACTTCAAGACATATTTGATTCATTGATGCTATGTTTATCATGTTCAGAGGTTTGTCATTGTTATTGGTTTCTCAGTTGGACTAACAGTACAGATTGCTTACAAGTTTCTGTGGAAAATCATAGAGCTATTTTATATTCTTAAAAAGACATGGGTTTTCCTCAAAATACTGTATTTGTGAAACATCTACGTAGTCAAATGTTTTTTATATGCACATCATTACTTTACTACTGTGATCCAGAAAAAAAGATTTGGTACAGTTATGCTCAAAATGAGTACTGGGCCCTCATAGCAGGGCCAAGCAACTGGGAAAAACCATTCAGAGACACACTTGGACATGATCCAGAGGCATTTCACCGCCACAGAACAAGGTAGGAAAAGGATCCCCAGACAGGCAGCAGGAGGCAGTCCTAGGATTAGAGACAGGTTGTGAGGAATGGCTTATTTTTTGGAGACCTTCTAGGCAACTATTTGAACCACCACCAAGAACCACAAGGGAGACTATTTTGAATGACCACTACAAACCCCAGAAGGGCTTTTGTTTAGTATCAATTTTATATGTGTGTGTTTTTATAAAAGTAAATGCATCACAGAAACTAAATTCGGGCTTGATCCCAACCTTCCTAGAGCCAGCTTCTCTTGGGTAAGGGAGGAAGTGGTGGTTGTGTTTTTAAGTCACTATACAGATTACATTAATCTTCCCCTGGAATGACTGCAGCCCCCAGGGCAGTGGCCTGACTGCAGAAGCACAGAGGACTGGCTCCTGGGAACAGAGCAAACTCTCCTGCCTCTCCTAATGGTCAAGACTTATCATAACTCCTTCCTCTCCCAACTCCAGCAGGCGCTTAGTAAACAGTGCACTGGCAGACACGAGTGTTTGGACCTCTGAACTCTGTGGGTGAGAGGAGTCTTCCTTCAGTTGGACCGAAAGCCAGTACCTCGGGTGCCATCCTGACTAGATTTTGTGAAGGGGGCGATGCAGGAGACAGAATGGTTGTAAGGAAAGCAGGAGCCCCCAGTCTCCAGCCACAGCTACATCCTTAGGTGCCTACAGAGGTGATCAGTGTGACATGTGCAGGAGACAGGTGCAGAGGATTGGGTGGGCAGGGAGGGTAGTGCTGGGGATAGTGTTCTTCCCAGTTGCCTTCACTTCTTGTCCTTGCCCTGGACAGCCACAGCTTCTGTAGCTTTACCCATGGTCTCTTCATCCCCCAGGAACTGCATGGGTTTGACGAGCTTCCAGTTAGCTCCACGATACCCTCTTCAGAGAGACCCTTAGATGCTTGGCAATGCCCCAAAGGCTGTCGCTATGCCTTGCGATCAGTACCTGTTTCTCCTCCTTGATGTGGAGCATGATCTCTTCATTGCAGGAGGGCAGAGCTGTGGCCATAGTGTCCTTCAGACTCTCCCAGGAGGGCAGCTATCTTCAGTGAAGTCTGCATACTTACCATCGTTAGTGATGTTGCTGTGGAAGGGATCAGGCTCCACGGGAGGCAGAGAGACATCATAGGAGCACTGCCAGATCTTCACCTGGGCCTCACCATGCTTGGTGGCAGTTTCTGCTTTATTGAGGCCTGTCACGGCCTCCCAAAGTACAGCTTGTCAAGGCACCAAGTCCCCACAGCTGGCAGCCACATCTGCTCAGTGGCATCCAGCACCATCCAGAGGATCCAGACAGCTCTTTCCTGCACTGAGGTAAAGCAATTGCCATATTCATAGCCGCATCTTGCAGGGCCTGCCTGCCATGCTTCGCCCCCTCATAGCCTACCTGGCCCACGTCAGCATTGTACCAGCCGCCAAAGGGGTTCTCCAGGTTCCTGGCACTCTCGCCAGCTGGGATCAGCACCAGCTTCTAGGCAGCTGTGGCAGTGAGACAGAGATGAGGCACCAGCTCCATATTTAGATGTTTTAAAATATTATTTTTACTTTCAATTTTATTGCAGATAAAATAGAAAACATCAATATGCAAAGGAGAAACTATAAATCACCTTCCTGTCACTCAAAAAGATTAAAAATTCTGCCACTGAGAAATAGTTAGGGGTTATATATTTTAGAAGTTATTTATTTATGTAAAAGTTGAGTTAGCAATGAAAGAGGGAGATACATAGAAAGAGAGAGAGGGAGATGGCCGGTGCCATGGCTCACTTGGCTAATCCTCCACTTGCGGCGCCGGCACACCCATACCGGGTTCTAGTCCCAGTTGGGGCGCCAGATTCTGTCCCTGTTGCTCCTCTTCCAGTCCAGCTCTCTGCTGTGGCCAGGGAAGGCAGTGGAGGATGGTCCAAGTGCTTGGGCCCTGCACCCACATGGGAGACCAGGAGGAAGCACCTGGCTCCTGGCTTAGGCCGTAGCGGCCATTTTGGGGGTGAACCAATGGAAAAGGAAGATCTTTCTCTCTCTCTCTCTCTCTCTCTCTCTCTCTCTCTCTCTCTCACTGTCTAACTCTGCCTATAAAAAAAGAGAGAGAGAGAGGGAGAGAGAGAAATCAATCCATCTTCCATGTGCTGGTTCATTCCCTAAATGGCCCCAACAGCTGGGAACAGGCCAGGCTAAAGCCAGGAGCCAGGAAGTCTGCCCAGGTCTCCCACATAGGTGGCAATTGCCCAAGCACTTGGTCCATCTTCAGCTCCTTTCACAGGCATATTAGCTGGATTGGAAGTGGAGCAGCTGGGACTTGAACCAGCACTCATATGGGATGCTAGCATTACAGCTGGTGGCTTAATCCCCTGGTCCCAGTAATTGTATTTTGATGCTTACATTTGCAGGCTTCTTTGATATTTTAATATATATTATGTTAAAATAGAATCAAAGCATGGATAATGTTTTGTAACCTCTGTTTTTTGGGTAAACCCATCATGAGCTTATAGTATATATAATTCCATATCATTTTTAATGCCATCCCACATATCGTTTATTCTTTTCTTTTCAAGTAATTCTCTTTTTTTTATTTATTTGACAGGTAGAGTTACAGACAGTGAGAGAGAGTCAGAGAGAAAGGTTTTTCTTCCGTTGGTTCACTCCCCAAATGGCCACTATGGCTGGAACTACACTCATCTGAAGCCAGGAGCCAGGTGCTTCCTCCTGGTCTCCCATGCGGATGCAGGGGCCCAAGCACTTGGGCCATCCTCCATGGCCCTCCCGGGCCACAGCAGAGAGCTGGACTGGAAGAGGAGCAACCAGGACTAGAACCCGGCGCCCTCATGGGATGCTGGCACCACAGGTGGAGGATTAACCAAGAGAGCCACGGCACTGGCACTGTAATTCTCTATTTTTAAAGTCACAAATTATCATATACATTTTCTATAGTAAGTAATGCTATGACAAATACATAAAGGACTTAATCTTGATAGAAGAGTAATTTTTTCCCAAAAATAAATACCTAAAAGTAAAATTGCTGAATTTAAAGGTAAGCAGGATTTAATGGTTTTTGAGACATAGTGTAAAGTTGGTCATTTTCATACACATTTCCTAAGAAGACTTCTGCAGAGTCTCAAGTTTCTCCTTCAAAGGCACAGGAGTCAGGGAAATAATTGTTACAAAACCAAGAATGGGGCAAATCTTTTGAGATGTAGGGCAGAGCACTTAACAGCTTCCCATGTGAATTCAAGGAGAGGAATTCCAAGAAGTCTCCTAACTTTTTCCCTTTCCTACTTCATTGTTTCCACCTTTACAAGCTATTTTAAATATTCTGTTGAGTAGCAATGGTTCATTTTTAATGAAACAAATTTTAGAGATAGCTTCATCAGAGACTTAATTCAAACCAAAATTGTAAGGAAAGCAGACCTAAGTTTCACAAGACATGTGACAAAAGTCTGACCAGAGAGAAATTGTGAAGAGCCAAACCATACAGAAATTATGAAATACTAGCCTCCATATTAGACAGTTGTGATTTGATTTTTTTGTGCGGGGTTCTGTGCTTCATTTTTTTTTCTGGATTTCTACCTAGATTAATATACCAAATAGCATTTAGCACTCTAAGATGATGAAAGCTAAATGACCTACCCTGCCTTCCAAATTCAGTAGTGCTGGCAAATTCAGTAGAGGCAGCACAAGCAAGGGGAGGGAGTCACACATCCCTCCTGATGTGTGAACCACTCTCAGCACATAGCAGGCAATCAAGGGATACTTGTGGACTTGAGGGAAGAATGGAAGCCTGTTTTCTGACAAAGCCCTGTGTTAGGGGCAGACATCGTGGTGTGGCAGGTAAAGCCACCACCTGGGATGCCAGCACTCCATAAAAGTACCAGTTCATGTCTCTGCTGCTCCACTTGTTTTCCAGCTCCCTACTAATGGCCCAAAAAAGCAGTGGAAGATGGCCCAAGTGCTTAGGCCCTTGCTACCCATGTGGATGACCCAGATGAAGCTCCTGGCTCATTGTTTCAGCCTGACCCATCTGGGGAATGAACCAGTGGATGAAAGATCTCTCTCTCTCTCTCTCTCTCTCTCTATCTCTGTTTCAGTAACTCTGTCTTTCAAAATAGATAAATGAATCTTTGGGGAAAAAAGCCCTATGTAGGCAAGATTGATACAAAAACTAATGATATAGCTCTTGCTCTCACAGAATTTAATCTAAAGGAAAAAGAAAGACCAAAGCATCAGTATGAATCAATGCACTGTGTCCTATTGGTTGCTATTTGATATTCCATAAAGGGGTTGTAGAAAAGCCATATTGTTGGAGTTCAAGCAACAAGGACATCAGGGAATGGCAAGCTGGGTCACAAATGATGCCTAACACTTTGTGATGATGAAGTAACTGGGAAAAGCATGTTCTGTGAGGAAAACACAGCAACATGAACAAAAGCAGAAGGGGAGGCGATTGGTGTGGTTCTTGATTCTGTTCAGCAGTGCTGGTGGTGGTCATCTTAGAGCAACAGGATATGGAGGTTGCTTACAACACACAATTAGAGTTCTTTCTAACACTTGGTAGAGCTTTCTATAGCGGGATACATTCTTGCATATACCCGTTAATAGTGTTACAATCTTTTCTCCTGTATTTCTTATTTTTGAGGTTTGTTTCTTCATTGTTCAGGACTTGGGGATGTCGGTAATTAGATCAGTAAGATAGTAACTCACTAGTTTGCTTAGTAAATTCATATCTGGAGTTCAATTTTGAAGACTCAGCACTAATAGCTTTGTGAGAAAAGAATCACAAAACTCACATGGCATGTTGGCCCTCTTGGCCTGCTCTATTTACAGGTATTGGCAGAATAAGCAATGCGTGTCATGGTCAGAGTGATATTATTGATTTCTGTACTTCACATTCAATAGTCTCTGGGTCACGGTACCACCCCAAGTTATACTTAGAAGTACAGGGAGAAACCTCATCTGCCTGTCACTGATTCAAGTGCTGGAAATCAGCTCTGTATGGTGTATCAGCCCTCAACACAGCTGTGAATAGCTTTGAATTTGAATCACTTTGAACATAATATGAAATAAGGACTCTATTTTTAGTTTCTACTTAATTATCTGCAATAATCAAGCACAAATCATGGTACTTTTCTCTTTGGTATTCCTTCTCTCACCTCTGTCCTTTCCTCGGAGGTGTGAGGGCATGGATACACACAGGCGATGGCCCAGGCACCTGTGTGGTGAGCACATAGTGTCATCAGTGGTCTGTGGATGGCCACAGACAGAAGAGACCTGCAGGAAAGGCCCAGGGTGGTTAGGTCACCCCTATGTGAAACAGAAGCATCAAGAGAGGGCCAGGCTTCCGCTGTGAGCAGTGCCCCGGCCACTCACTGCCCCTCAGTTTTTCTCATGACTTCGTTCTTTGCCTGCCTCTAGCCTCCCACATGTCAGTGCTCCAGGACTTTGCACATTCAGGGAAACAGATGCCCACGTTGAGTTCCCATTTACCTGTCCTTCAGCCAGTGCCCAAACTTACGGCTGAAATTTGCTTTGACTGACTCTCAGCATACTCTAATTTGTTATTTCTAAACAGTAAAAATAAACACTGTGAATAGCAATCAGAATACTTGCTGAGCAGAAACAAAAAGGGAAGGCAGGTGAGGTCACTTAATAAAAAATTCAGAAGTGGCTTACTAAGGTATTTTTCCCAAACTGATTTTTTTTGCTTAGGAAACCACAGACAGTTACAGTCCCAAATGAATGGGTGAACCAGGGATGCCCACATCACGAAGTGTGCATTCTGGTATACAAATATATTCTGCATTTATTTGTCAGGTTGGAGTTAGACTGAGCTTTAAATCATGTACACCAGTGTTTTCCTGATGACATTGGAGGAATAAAGAGCCAGAATCATCTCCTACTGAATGATCTGAGAAATATTTTTTCTTTTTCTTTTTCTTAGGGTACTTCCCATACATAGGAGAGAGAGAGAGAGAGAGAGAGAGAGAGAGAGAGAGAGACAGAGCGAGCCCTGCCCCACATACTGTCAGAGCCAGATGCAAGTTAGAATGTGCAAGGGGGGTGGGGAAGGAGCCATTGATTCATTGGATATGTAAACGTTTGTTAGTAGAAAATCACATGGAGATTCACTCTTCAAAGCTCACAATGAGTGGCTGATTGCAAAAGGACAGGGCCTGCTGAGCACTGACTGCCTAAGATTTTGTCAGCACTTTCATTGTGAAGCCAAATTTCCAATGCTTAAAACTCAACTGTAGAGAAAGTCTGAGATACTGTGAGACTAAGGAGACTCCACAACTCCTAAACTTTTTAAACATAGATAATATTATCAGTTCAAACACTTGGACAATGCTATAGGGCATGGGGCTCACTGGCAGTGGGATGGAAAGTAGGGGGTTCTGGGGTGGGAAGCTCCCAGGAAGGAAGGGGTTTATTAGTTAAAACACTGTGTTAAAATTCAAATTTTAAGGGGCCAGCTTTGTGGCACAGTGGATTAAGCTGCAGCCTATGATGCCAGCATCCCAAATGGACATGAATTCTTGTACCAGCAGCTTTCTTCCAGCTCATTGCTAATGTAGCTGAGAAAGCAGTGGAAGATGGCCCAAGTACTTAATCCCCTGCTACCTAAATGGAATACAACCAAATAGAGCTCCATGTCCCTGGGTACCACCTGGTCACAGCCTGGCCCAGCCCTAACCATTGCAGCTATTTGGGGAGTGAATCAGCAGATGGAAGATCTTTCTCTCTTTGTCTCTCCCTCTCTCTCTGTCACCCTGTCTTTCAAATAAATACAACAAATATCTTCATTTTAAAAAAAACTTAAAATTTAAAATCTGACACATTTTCTATGATTTGTTGGAAATATTTTTAATAAAGATCCTTGAAACAATTGACTGGATAAATTAATAATGCAAAACACAGTTTCACAGTTTTTTTAAAAAAAATCAGCATAGGAAAGTGAAATTGTTACACAAAAATTTCAGGAGTTAATTCCATTTTCTAAATTTTTTGTGGACACAGAAGGAGATATTTATTTCAATTTCAGGTGGAAGAAGATGTGTTGAATATTAAGGAGAGAATGGGATGATTTCAAATGTAGAGTTGCTAGTAGGGGGGAAATGTGATAAGACATCAGGGATCAGAAAAATACAAGTCAAGTGGGAATAACGCGAACTTAGCCTTGAAGCTCAAAGATCCTGAAAATCACTCTTCATTCTTAAGATTCAGCAACACATCTATAAAGTCTTAATTAGGACTTGAAGTTTATCTTCATTAATTGCAACCCTCATTTACTCAATAATAATTTATTGAGTACCTATTCATGGTAGGCACTGACTCGGGTACTAGAAGAATCAAAGTGACTAAGACCATTTACTGTTAAAGAGCTTACAGTCAAGGGATGGACAGCAGCATATGAATGAGTAAATGCAAAGGTTGTAATGAGTAGAACAAACAGAGAGTGGACACCCAAAAAAGAAGGTGGCTGATTTAGAAAGGCTGCATCACAATAACGTGAGTTAAGTTGATTGTTGAAGTGGTAAAAACAGAAAAGACCATTTCAAGAGAGCTCACTGGAGGAGAAGGCCAGTGACAGTCTGGGGGACACCACCAAAAGAGGGTTGGAGTGGAAGAAAAGCCAGTGAAAGAGAAGGAAGGAGAGTGGGATAGGCATATCAGAAGATCATGAGCCAATTCAAGAACAATGTCCTCAGCTATCATGAAAATGAGAACTGAGGAGGTAGGCGTTTAGCACAGTGGTTAAAATGCTGCTTAGGATGCCTGAGTCCCAAATCAGAGTGCCTGGGTTCAAGTCCCAACCCCACTCCCAGTTCCAACCTTCTTCTGACCCTGCTACCATATAGGAGAATGATTGAGTTCTGGTTTCTTGGCTTTGGCCTCACCTCGCTCCAGCTGTTATAGGCATTTAGGGAGTGAACCTGTGGATGGCTTCTCTCTCTCTTTCTCTCTCTCTCCATCCCTCCCTCCCTCTCTCCCTCTCCCTCTTTCTCACTGTCTTCCCTATAAAATGAATTTTAAAAGATGAGAACTGAGAAGAGCCTGTTGGATTTGACAATAATGAGATCTCAGGAACACACACCAGAACATATCAGTGCTAAGTCTAGGAAATAAAGAATGCAGAGTAAAGAACAAATAGTGGGAGAAAGGGTAGAATTTATAGACTACAAAAGAAAAAATAAAACCAGTGAAGTGGTTAAGAGCACGCATTGTAGGACAAAGACATAAACGTACACATAGACTGTGCAGGAGGAATTGTTAAAGCATAGATACAGAAAGTACAACAAAGCACAATTCTTCTCTAGTACAGATCCTGCCCTACTACCCTAATGGGATGCAGGCTAATAAGAGTGACATCACCTGGAACAGGAGGACTTGGGACAGAGCCAAGATTCCAGACTCCATACCTGTGGTGAAAACCTCACTGTGGAGGAATCCCATCATGTATTTATCTTTTGTATTTTTACTCATTAGGTAACATTAAGTGTATTAACCACACTGGGCTGTAGGTCCTCTGGAAAAAAAAAAACTGAATGATCTAAGTTGCAGTGTTGTGTCAGAAAGAAAAGAAGCCATGGAAAGAACCTCTAACTTCTGCCACCTGTAGGGTGCTCCATCTGCCTCTGTTGTCCTCTGGCTTCCTTCTTTCCAGTCTGAAATGGAGAAGCACAAGAACACCCTTATCAGCTCAACAACAAATAAACAAACAACCTGATGCAGAAATGGGCAAAATAAATGCATGGACATTCCCCCAAAGGAGATACATAAGTGGCTAGTAAGCACATGAGAAGACACTCAACAATGCTAACCATTGAGAAAATGCACATCAAAACCATCATGAGCTACTGCCTTACAGCCATTTGAATGGCTGCTGTGAAAATGATAAGTGTTGGCAAGTATTTCAAGAAGTTCCAACACTTCTGTACAGCTGGCGGAAGTGCAAAACAGCAGATGTAATGGAAAAACAGCATGGCAGAACCTCACAACATTAAAAAGAGAATTATCATTTGACCCAGCAGTTCCACTTCTGGGTTTACTTGTATATCCAAACCAAACAAGATCTCTAGGAGATGTTTGCACACTCACGTTCATAGCAGCATTATGTACAATAGCTACAACTTGGGAATAAGTGTTATCAACAGATGAATGGATATACAATATGTAGTATATGAATGTGGATGGAATATTATTCAGATTTAAAGTGGAAGGAAACTTTGTCACATGCTACAGCATACATGAAACTTGAGGACATTGTGCTAGTCACAAAAAGAAGAATACTATGTGATTTCCCTGTATGAAGTACTTAGAGTAGCCAAATTCATAGATAGAAAGTACAATGGTGATTGCTAGTGAGCAGAGAAACGGGAAGTGAGTGTTTAAAAGATATAGTTTCAGTTGTACAAGACAATAGGGTTTTGGACATGGATGGTGGTGCTAGTTGTACAACATTAGGAATGTATTTAGGCCGGTGCCATGGCTCACTTGGCTGGTCCTCCACCTGCGGCACCAGCACCCTGGGTTCTAGTCCCGGTTGGGGTGCCGGATTCTGTCCCGGTTGCTCCTCTTCCAGTCCAGCTGTCTGCTGTGGCCTGGAAGGCAGTGGAGGATGACCCAGGTGCTTGGGCCCTGCATCTCCATGGGAAACCAGGAGGGGGTGCCTGGCTCCTGGCGCAGCACACCAGCCTTAGCAGCCATTTGGGGGGTGAACCAATGGAGGGAAGACCTTTCTCTCTGTCTCTCTGTCTCTCTCTCTTTCACTGTCTAACTCTGCCTGTCAAAAAAAAAAAAAAATAAGAAAGAAAGAAAGAAGAAAAATCTGTGGAGAGGCAGAAGTGAAAAAAAAAGGGGGGGGGGATGTATTTAATACCATGGAACTATATACTTATAATGATTTCCCATAGACTTAAAATGATTCATATGGGAAATGTTGTGTTATATGTATTTTAGCACAATAAAAATAGAAAAAAATCAACTCCCCAGCCCCCTCTCCAAAAAGAACCTAAACCTTTGGTCTGACATAATGAGGATGTTGTTTATTTATTAGTATTATTATCATTGTATCTAAACAGTTAGACATAGGTCTCCTGCCTCCCACTGGTTCCATCTCAAAATGCCTGCAACAACAGCCAGGCCAAAGCTTGGAGTTAGGACTTCAATCTGGGTCTCCCGTGTTCATGGCAGGAGCCTGGTTCCTTGCGCCAGCCTCACCACCTCCCAGGGTCTGCTTTGGGAAGAAGCTGCATCAGCAGCTGGAGCCAGGGTTGAATCCAGGCATTCCCTAGTGGGATGAGGATGAGGACAAAGTTAAATACTCTCTCTAATGTGTTATCTTCTTGCATCTTTTTTTTCTAATTTCAAGTGGAGAGAGAGCAGCAAGTTCCTAAGTTTAGGAAGAAACGGTTTCCTAATTCACAATCTATTTCTCTTTTAAATGGATACAGACCAATGTAAACTCCTTTTTCCTAACCTTGCAGTGAAATATTAAGTTGTCCTCCCTCCAGGTCTGCTTTGGCCTTAGGTCACTTAGGCCCTCCACAACCAGCCCCAACTCCATTTGTTGCGATCTTATGCCCTCAACGCCGATTATCCCATAAGGTTTTAAAACCTCAGAAACATTCCAGTAAATGGCGCTTAGACTTGGTTCTGTCCAATGACCTATATTTTTAGCAGTAAATACTTTCAGCCTTGACTTTTTTTGAAAGAATACACATTGATGGATAAAAAAAAAAAAAGATGTGGCCGGCGCCGTGGCTCAACAGGCTAATCCTCCGCCTTGCGGCGCCGGCACACCGGGTTCTAGTCCCGGTCGGGGCGCCGGATTCTGTCCCGGTTGCCCCTCTTCCAGGCCAGCTCTCTGCTGTGACCAGGGAGTGCAGTGGAGGATGGCCCAGGTGCTTGGGCCCTGCACCCCATGGGAGACCGGGAGGAAGCACCTGGCACCTGGCTCCTGCCATCTGATGAGTGCGGTGCGCCGGCTGCAGCGCGCCGACCACAGCGGCCATTGGAGGGTGAACCAACGGCAAAGGAAGACCTTTCTCTCTGTCTCTCTCTCTCACTGTCCACTCTGCCTGTCAAAAATAAAAAAATAAAAAAAAAGATGTGCATTGTCTTTAAAGTTTCTTAGCACATCTCCTCTACACTATTAGCCACTGAAAAAAGTAATTGCTGTCTCACAAGCTCATTAACGTTTATGTCATATGTGTTGGGATAGCTTCTACAGTCCTAGGTACAATTTGTAGGTTTCCTCAAACTGTTGGCCATGTCTTCATGCCGTTAGAGGCAGTCCAGGCTGAGTACGTCAGTGAGTCATCAAAAGTCATTATATTTCTCATCTTCTTTGTCTCTTGCTCTCCTCTGAATGTCTCTCATTCACATACACACATATGCACAAAGAAACACAAATGTCAGGCCCACACTTCTTAGCCTGTAGTGCAATATATGAAAGTTATTATGCCCAATGATAGTAGCACCTGCCCCCACCTCTACCACCTGGAGAACAAAAGTGGTGTGTAGGCTGCCTCCTTGAGTTGTGTGGCAGGGAGGTCAGTGTCAGCTCCTTCGGCCGTAAAAGGAACGACGCTGCTCGCAGTTAATCGGTCTTCAAAAGACTTTTACTTAGAAGGAGTGGGAAAGAGAGTGGGGGACCGGGAGAAGGGGGAGATGGCGCGCATGTTCCTTAAGGGGGAAAGCTGGCGTGCCCCCTCTCTCTCTCCCGCTCTCTGCCTATATACAGAATTCAACCAATCGCAGTCAATCAATCACAGTCCATGCACAGAGCTCTCCAATCCGGCACTTGATCACGATCAGCTGTGGAGTCACGCAGCAGGCAGGGCATCAGCGCCATCTTGTTGTTTTCCATGATCCTCAGCTAGATGGAAAGTTCAATCAGCTGCTACATCCGCATTACTGCTATAAGCCAAGCCCAGCATGGGGGGCGTCCCATGGCAAGCCTATCCATGGGTCCCCACAGGTCAGAGTCAAGAAGATCTTAGGGGAAATCTTGGCTCCACCACTTCATAACCTGGATTTGTGCCACGTTCCTCGATCTCTCAGTGTCTTGCTTTCTCATCAGAGCAGTTAGAGGGAGAGTGAGAGCTGTGCTTTATAGGAAAGATGTCTGTGAGAATTTGCTGAGACCATGGGCAAGACAGATACTCTGGCATATGACAGGTACACAGGAAATGGCCTCTTCTTCCTTGTCACACAGAGAATAGCTGTTTATAAGCCAAGGGACCAGCCTTACAGCCAAGGCTTGCTGTCACATAAACTCAGGAAATGAGTGAGGAACAGATCACTGCTGAGGGAGGGAAAAAGGGAAAGAGAGAGATGGGAAATCGCAACAGGCTGAAATGTGGAAAGCCAGAGGAGCACCCAGCAGCCCATGCGTTGATGGTGACTGTGTTCTGGTGCTCCCATACTTGCCACTCTTGGGCCATCCACATGCAGTGCCTGCACCTCATGGAAACGGAGAAAAATATGAACTAGCAAGCTGATATTATCAGACCGCAGAAAGGCACTTCTGGAAACACTGATTAGATTTCCTTCAGCCTTTGTTAATACAGTGAGTTTCAGGAGATCACACCTCTCAGAACACTTGTAAAGAAAATTTGTGTGCAGGACTGTGCACGAGTAATACCTGTTTGATGCTTCAGGCAACATGTTGCCATGGTACCAGTCAGATTTGGTCTTCATCAGAGAATAGAAATTAAAACTGACAGTGCTTGAGTACAAATGTTTCTGTTTGTCCCTGTGAGCAGGTTAGTGCTTGCAAAGGGAAGAGATCTGGTTTGGTTATTGTTTCCTGGTTTTGAAACAATAGTACATTAAATGTGTAGGATATGATAGTGCAATACATGCAGAGAAACAAAGAATCCCCCAGAGGAACTCATTATTCTTATATATTTATACTATCAAAGGATGTGGAAACACCAAAAAGCAAGTTCTTAATGGTCAGAGTCATTGGTGTCATCTCAGAACCAAAGAGGGTTGTGGGTAACTGATGGGAAGCAAATGCAAGATTGATCTGGAAGCCTAATTGGCTATTTTTATGGCTTTAGGATTCTGATCTTATATTAGAGCTATAAAATATCCATTGCGCTTCAGGGAACACCTGTGCATTTGGCTCTCATAATAAAAGAAACATTGGAAATCAAGAGAGGTAGCTTGCTGTGGAGAGAAACAAGAGGATGATTAGCATAAAGCTCAGGAAAGTGGTTGCAGGGGCAGAGGGAGGAGTCACAGGGAGGAAGGGGCTTCCTGGACATCGGTAACACTCAATTTCTTATGTTGAAAGGCCTTTTATTATTCCTCTTGCAGAGCTCCATATAGACATTACTGACACTCACAATAGACATTTACTTAAAAACCTAGAGAGAGAGAAAGAAAATAGAATATGGCAGGAAAATGGATTGGAGGCAAGGGATTAAATTTGACTTAACTGCTAGCTGGCTGAAATGGAGGCACACCACCTACCATGGCGGAGATTTGGTTTTCTCACCTGTGAAGCCAGAGCATGTCGAATGGCCACTGCACTAGCTTGTAGCCTGAAAACTCTCCGAATCTATGTGTATCACAGAAAATACAATATTGCTGAATTAATCATCTTAAGGAAATATAAGCACTGCCTTGTATTCATGCAAAAACAAAACTATCTTACAGCTACCATCCCATCATTCATGCTACTTTGAGTAGCAGTGTGAGTTATTCTCTTATTCCAAATGAACTCCAGTGGGTAACCCAACAGTTTGTTGGGCAGAATTGTGAATGTTGTTTTTCACGCAAGACGTTATGGAGTCAGCCACAGGGCTCTTCAGTGTGGGAGCTGGAGGTTCTGTGTGTCACAGACACTCCACACTTCCCTCTCTCAAATATCTTGTTGGATTCTCTGAATGCAAAATAGCAAAATGTAAAAACTCAAGAGACATTTAATTATATCATGCTCATCAAATGTGCTACTAATGCCATCATATGCTACATATTTCTCCCAAAAGTACCCCCAAATAATTACACTTTTCAGAACGGGGCTGATATCCCCTTTTAGTTTGCGTCAAGAAGACAGAAACATCCTGTTCCCTTATTGTTTTAAATCAAGAGTGCTCATTCGTTCATTTAATTCATTCATTCATTCATTCATTCAGGGAGTGTTCATAGAGGAACTGTCATGGGCGAGTCCTGTGCTGGCCTCTGGTTCCTACTTGATTTCTCAGAGCACAGATATGTGGTTTGATTGTTACAGAGGTGGCCTGGGATAGCTCAGTAACTTTCCAGCACTGATGCTCACTCAGCCCCTTTGGATTCCTATGTGCAGTGAGAACAGATGGATCTGGGCTGCCATCTTCTACTTCCTATTTTATTGCAGGCTCAGATGGAAGGATCAGCTCCTTTACCTCCATCCCAAGTACAGTGCTCTAGTGCACCCTGTGAGGGTCCCAGGCCAATCTTTTCCCCTTGGGAGATTGTGGGAGTGTAATGCTGAGCTCTGAAACCTACGGCAAATTTCTAAGCCTCTCAGACTGATTTATCCCTGCCCCCCGAAATAGGGAAGTATCTCCATGGTTACTGTGAACACAATGAAGGTTGATTTATGGCGCCATGCACATAAAGAGCTGGGCTCAAGGGTTGGCACTTAATATTGACTCAAAGAACATTATTTGTGCTTCCTTTACTGTCCAACTAACATAATTACACACACACTTGTGCAGCAAAGGGAAAGCAACTGTCCTCAGAAAACTCAATTCTGGTAGAGCCTGAGTCAGGGAGCCAGGCAGTAGTGATTTGTCTCAGATATGTCCAGGCATCCTTGGAGACTATGCAAAGCTAAGCACAGGGGTCAGTGTTGCTGCACAGCAGGCTAAGCTGCTTCTTGTGACAAATCCTGGCTATTCCACTGACTGCTCTGCTTTTGACCCTGCTCCCTGCTAATGCACCTGGGAAAGCAGTGAATGATGACTGGGGCACACAGACCCCTGCAAACCATGTGGAGATCAGGATGGAGTTCTTGGCTCTGGACTTCGGACTGGATCAGCCCCAGCCATTGAGCCATTTGGGGAGTGAACTGGTTGATGGGAGCTTGTCTCTCTATCTCTGTTTCTCTCTCTTTCTCTCTCTGTCACTCTTTAACATAAAACAAATTATTATAAAACTGTAAATACACTCTTAAATGGAGGGGAACAATACAGGGCTCCAAATGTGCTGGGTGTCTAGGGAAACTGAATCAAAAGTGATATCATCATGAGCCTGGTCTGAAAGTGATTTTATCAGTCTCCTTCAATAAGAGTTTAGTATAATTATAACATATATATATATATATATATATATACACACACACATACATACACACTCATATAGTCAGTGAGAAGTTTTCCATACATCTTTGATAACATGTGAAAGAATATAAGCCCTTATTCTTCTAATAATCAAAATTATCAATAAAGGACTTATTCATTGTAGATATTTAAAGAAATGAGAAACCCCTGAAGAAATTAAATCTGAATTCTATGAAATCCTTCCCGCACAAAAATCCAGAGAACAACAAAAACATACCCACAATTTATTTTAACTTTTAGCTGCTGTGTTTTTCTCATTTCATTTATTTCCAGTTATTTACTAGGTAGCTGACATTTTTCTTTTATTCTATTCACTTGACAGGCAGAGAGACAGACAGACAAAAGGAGATCTCCAGTCTATTGGTTCACTCCCCTCAGATGCCCACAACAGCAAGACTAGGCTAGGCCAAAGTCAGGATTTAGAAACTCAATCTAAGTCTCCTACTCGGGTGACAGGCATTCAAGCTCTTGAGCCATCACCACTGATCGAATTAGCAGGAAGCTGGAACTAGGACCTGAACCTAGTCACTCCAGTACAGGATGTAGGCATCCCAAGTGGCACCTTAACCACCAAGCCAAATCCCTACTCCATTCCCACTTACTTTTAATGTATTTGATTTATCTAGAGAATTAGTAAGTGGTATATTGTGGGATGCTAAGTAAAATTTAAACCCACAGGCAAACAGAGAAATTCATTCTATCTACTAAGTCACCCAAAGGATAGCCCAGGTACCTAACCTTTCAGCCCTGGGATTTCTGGACTGTTGCAATCAATTTTACAGACCTGTCTTCAGTATCTTGAGTACTACTCTGTGCTTAGAGCCTGCTGCCGATTTATGGAATAGACCCTCAACCAAATATTGAAGAGATGATTTAGGCATTTGGTAGAATAGAGCTAAATCATCTTTAAGACTCAGATTTACTAAAAATTGTGTTTATTCCAGTCTATAAGTTAATGTTTTATTAATACTCCATTCATTCATTTTGATGGATCTATTAAGGTAACGATTAATGTTTAAAACATTGAAAAATCCTTCAAAAATGGGTATATTGAACATCCAATGCAAGAAACTTGACAATACATATGTTATATATTGTCGGTACTGAAGTTCAGTATTAACTCCAAATGTATTAAACATGACAAAAAGTAGATCATTACTTTTATTTCCAGAGGAAACAATTAAAATTATTCTGAGTATTGGAGCAGACATTTGGCCTACCAATTAAGATGTCCATGTCCCACAGCAAAGTTCCTGGGTTTGGCCAGTGCCGTGGCTCAATTGGCTAATCCTCCGCCTGCGGCGCCGGTACCGCAGGTTCTAGTCCCATTTGGGGCACTGGTTCTGTCCCGGTTGCTCTTCTTCCAGTCCAGCTCTCTGCTGTGGCCCAGGAAGGCAGTGGAGGATGGCCCAAGTGCTTGGGCCCTGCACCCACCTGGGAGACCAGGAGGAAGCACCTGGTTCCTGGTTTGGGATCAGCACAGCGTGCCAGCCATAGCGGCCATTGAAGGGGTGAACCAATGGAAAAAGGAAGAAGACCTTTCTCTCTCTCTCTCTCTCTCTCTAATTATGCCTGTAAAAAAAAAGTTCCTGGGTTCTATTCCCAGTTTCTGCTCCTGATTTAGGGCCTGAGAGGGTTCCTGCCACCCCCATGGGAGACCTGGATTCCTTCCCAGGTCTCATCTTCAGCTCAGCCCCATTCCAGTCACTGTTAGGAGAGTGAACAAGTGAATGAAAATTTCTGTGTGTATGTGTGTGTGTGTGTTTGGTGGGAGTTTTATTTGTCTCTCTGCCTGTCAAATTTTTAAGTTTGTTTAAATTACCCTGAATATGATGTATTTTGGATATTTTGGATCTCACTTTTATAGTTTAACTTTATATTAATGATTCCAAATTATTTTCCTCTGCTTTGGCAACAAAAAATAAAAGAGTTCTTAGTTAAGAGAAGGAAACAAATGAAGTTAATTTGGAATCAATATAACATGTCTTAGTGTCTAAATATGACTTGTTCTGTGTATATTTAATAGATAGTTAAGTGCAGGTTCCAGTGATGAACATGTATGTCTACAGTATCATTTCACTGAAGCAGTTCCACCTGTTTCATGCTTTTTTTTTTTTTTTTGACAGGCAGAGTGGACAGTGAGAGAGAGAGACAGAGAGAAAGGTCTTCCTTTGCTGTTGGTTCACCCCTACAGTGGCCGCTGCGGCTGGCACGCTGCGGCCGGCGCACCGAGCTGATCTGAAGCCAGGAGCCAGGTGCTTCTCCTGGTCTCCCATGGGGTGCAGGGCCCAAGGACTTGGGCCATCCTCCACTGTCTTCCTGAGCCACAGCAGAGAGCTGGACTGGAAGAGGAGCGACCAGGACAGAATCCGGCGCTCTGACCCGGACAAGAACCCGGTGTGCTGGCGACGCAGGTGGAGGATTAGCCTATTGAGTCGTGGCGCCGGCTTCATGCCTCATTTTTTAAGTCTTAAGTATTTATTTTATTTATTTGAAAGGCAGTGAGAGAGAGAGAGAAGGAGAGAGAGAGAGAGAGAATCTTCTTTCCCCTGGTTCACTCCCAAAACAGTTGCAACAACTGGTTTGACAGCAGGCTAAAGCCAGGAGCCAGGGGAATTTCATCCTAATCTTCTATGTGGGTGGCAGGGACCAAAGCAGTGGGGGCATCTTCTGTTGCTTTCTTAGGTGATTAGCAGGAAGAGGATTGTAAGAGGTGTAGCCGAGTCTGAAATGGGATCCTGTCTTCATTAGTGGCAGATTAATCAGCTGCACCACAGCATCAGCCCCAGTTGCACACCTCTTTCTACCCCCACGTGTGGAATGTGTTTTGCTTATTCTCATTTTCCAAATGGGGAATTGAAACCCAAATTAAACTCTGTGGAAAAGGTCAAGACTAAGTGGAAAGGTTTAATCCGGGTCATAAAAAGCATCTGCGTTTTGTCCTTGGTGTCTTCATTATAAAGCGCCTCCAACAAAATTAAATGTGATGCAAATCCTAGGAGTTACTCCTTAAATCTTTAGAACATTATTACTGAATTGCCCTTATCAAATTTCTCATCTTAGATGGCCAAGAAAGGACAGCAAAATTATTTATCTGATGCTGAGGTTTGATATTTTAGTAGAAAAACTCAAACTCTGACTTTTATTTTAGCTGTATTCCAATAGGGATATTAGGTAATGAATGAAGTAGTCATTGACCTGGAACAAGATCACTCTGCTGTAACATTTATTTTTAGATAACCACTTTTAAAAAGCAATTGTTAATATATTCCAATGAACAAAATGCTGGCTACCAGGATTTGAGAAGCAGAATAAAATGTAATCCCGAGTTACTGAAGGCTGATATACTTGGGGTGATATGGCTGAGGTGGTTTGTTTTAGTTCACGGCAATAAAAGCAACCAGGTGTTTCTTATTATTGCCAACAGAACTGCAGTAGAGATGTTAAAGGAAGGAGGATGAAGGAAAGAGGGCATTTGGAAGGGCAGAGGCTTGATTTTGGAAAAGTTCAGTTAGGTATTGATTCCATTGACATAGCAGCCTAAAGGTGGACAATTAGTCTGTATTTTATTATCCAAAATTGGGTGCATTCCCAACCAATACCAAGTATAATGGGCTTGGTATTCTGGAAAGTTCCATCTATTAACAGTTGGTTTTCTTAGCATCTTTTTGTAATCACTCAGGATTTTAGATACATGGCTTCATTAACACCCCAAATATTCCAAGCTGAAACTTGGGTTGTATAAAATGTGCAGATGTATACACCAGTAACTGAGGCAAATGTTGAGTGAATAAATAAGTGAGCAAATGTTCCAACTAAGACTGAAAGAACAAGTCATTTACCTCATCTTTGACCCACCTAATTACAACTCTGACCTGATGAGGCGTTTTACACATCTCAAGTCTGTGGCACGGTTTCTGATCCTTGGTAGACACAGCAAAGGAAGACAGAGACTGGAGAATGCCTGGAAGAGAGACAAAGAATAAGGCAGCAAAACACTTACTTAATCAAATGTAGAGTATGCCATTGAGATGCTCTTGGTTTAGGCATTCTGTTTTAGGGGAAGCAGGATTGGTGTTCTTAATTTTTTGTTCTGATTTTTAATTCAGGCCAATTTGAGCTATAATTGGGAATTTGATAAGAAGATAGAATTTCTGAAGCAGTTTCTATTTTTCTTTTTTTTTTTCTTCTTCTTCTTCTTTTTTTTTTTTTTTGACAGGCAGAGTGGACAGTGAGAGAGAGAGAGACAGAGAGAAAGGTCTTCCTTTGCCGTTGGTTCACCCTCCAATGGCTGCCGCGGCCGGCGCGCTGCGGCTGGCGCACCGCGCTCATCCGATGGCAGGAGCCAGGTGCTAGGTGCTTTTTCCTGGTCTCCCATGGGGTGCAGGGCCCAAGCACCTGGGCCATCCTCCACTGCACTCCTGGGCCACAGCAGAGGGCTGGCCTGGAAGAGGGGCAACCGGGACAGAATCCGGTGCCCCGACCAGGACTAGAACCCGGTGTGCCGGCGCCGCAAGCAGCAGTTTCTATTTTTCTAATAATTAAAACAGTGTTTTGTTAATCCTCCCAGCTGCCTTTAAAGTTCTATTATTATCCCAATTATACGGGTCTGGAGAGAAGATTGACTAGGTACTTTATTATCCCGATGTCACTGATTAGGAAACAGAGGTGCAGAAACGTAACTTGCTTAAAGTTATAGGAATAAAGAGAACAGAACCAAGTATCATAATCAGAAATCCAGCACCAGAGACAACACATGTACCCCAGCACCATACAGCAAGCCATATTGACTCAGAATCATCTCATATTCTGCCCTACATATTAATATAAAACTACTGAGAGGGGGCACCAAGTGAGAATTTGGAACCGTAAATCTGCAAGTGTCCCTTGCAAATTATCTTTGGTATTATTGCATCATTTGGATGTAGAATAGGACTCAGAAAGTATGATATTCATGACGAGGGTGGGGTACTTTTCAACAGGAAAAAGCAACACCTGTCAAGGTACAGGGCCTGTTACAGGAAAAGCTAATTGTTCTGAGCAACTGCTAGTAATGAGGGTGGTTCTAGAGCGGATGTTGTTGGCTAAGTTTGGAGGACTGTGTTGGAATCTTCCTTGAGGCCAAAAAAGATCATAATTCAGGGAAAATACCTGTCCACTTTCTAGAGGGAAGGTAAGAGCACATGGCAGAAAATGGGTGAGTCAGCAAGCATGTCATTTATTTCCTATCATTTTATTGACTGTGGCTGATTACATAGGGTGAGAATGACTGTAGGGGCTGGTACTGTGATGTAGTGGGTAAAGCTGCTGACTGCAGTGCCAGCATCCCATGTGGGTCCCAGTTCCTGTCCCGGATGCTCCACTTACAATCCAGCTATCTGCTATGGTCTGGGAAAGCAGTGAAAGATGGTCCAAGTCCTTGGACCCCTGCACTGGCATGGGAGACACAGAAGCAGCTCCTGGATCCTGGCTCCTGTCTGTGGATCGGTTGCAGCCACCTGGGGAGTGAATCAGCAGATGGAAGACCTCTCTTGCTCGCTCTCTCTGCCTCTGCCTCTCTGTAATTTTGCCTTTTAAATAAATAAAATAGATCTTAAAAAGTGTAAAGTTAGAACAGCAAGTTCTAGAAATACTAGCCTTCTAGCTTCCCATTTGAACTGCTGAAATATCTTTGCCAGGGGAGAAAGAGTAGCCAAAAGAAAGGTTGAGAAACCGCAAGTTTAGGTGAGAACTTAGTGCTTTTGGCTGTGTTTGTTTTTAACTGAAGCATTGGATAGAATGATTAGGGAGTGAGGTTTATTCTGACTGGAGGAAAAAGATCCCTGCTAATACTGAGGCAGAACAACACCCGGAGACATTTCCCTACAAATTGGTAAACAGGGAATTAGGCATAATGACAGTAAATATAGGCTGTCAAGAAAACCAATCAAAGCCAATAGCTGACAGCAACTACAAGTTACCTCTGAAACAATCTATCAGCCCACACAAGTGTGTTGATAAGGTTACAAAGCTGATTCTCTAGCAAATATATCCAATTTACAAATTTCAGGTAATTTTTGTCACCTCCAAGGCAAACTCCATGAGCAAGCTCAGTGAGTTATTCTCATAACTATAAACATACCTCCTTTCTAAGAATTGCTGTCATGACTGATGACTGTTCTTTTCAATGGCCTTAATACAACAGTAGGTATATCTTTTCTCTGTAGGAGTAGATGTGATTTTTTTTCTTTTGAAAAATCACAGTTAAATCTTGTGAGTGGCAACAAGCACTAATTATGATTTTATTTTTTAAAGATTTTTTTTATTTATTTGAAAAGTAGAATGAAACAGAGAGGAAGAAACAGAAAGAGAAAGAGATCTTCTGGCTGCTGCTTCACTCCTCAAAAGGCCACAACAGCCAGGGCTGGGCCAAGTCAAAGCTGGAAATACAGAACTCCATCCAGGTCTCCCACATGGCTGGCAAGGGTCCAGCACTTGGGCTGTCTTCCATTATTTTCCCAGGTGCATTAGCAAGGAGCTGGGTTAGAAGAAGAGCATCCAGAATGTGAACTGGTGATTTATTTTAACTTTTATTTAGTAAATATAAATTTCCAAATACAGTTTATGGATTACAATGGCTTTTTCCCCCCATAACTTCCCTCCCACCCGCAACCCTCCCATCTCCCACTCCCTCTCCCATTTCATTAACATCAAGATTAGTTTTCAATTCTCTTTATATACAGAAGATCAATTTAGTATATATTAAGTAAAGATTTCATCAGTTTGCACCTACACAGGACAGAAAGTGTAAAATATTGTTTGAGTACTAGTTATAGCATTACTTCACATTGGACAACACATTAAGGACAGATCCCTCATGAGACCTAAGTACACAGTGACTCCTGTTTGTTGACTTAACAAATTGACACTCTTGTTTAAGGCTCCAGTAATCTCCCTAGGCTCTAGTCATGAGTTGCCAAGGCTATGGAAGCCTTTTGAGTTCGCCGACTTTGATCTTATTTAGACAAGGTCATAGTCAAAGTGGAAGTTCTCTCCTCCCTTCAGAGAAAGGTACCTCCTTCTTTGATGGCCCCATCCTTTCCACTGGGATCTCACTCGCAGAGATCTTTCATTTAGGTCTTCTTCTTTTTTTTTTCCAGAGTGTCTTGGCTTTCCATGCCTACAATACTCTCATGGGCTCTTGAGCCAGATCCAAATGCCTTAAGGGCTGATTCTGAGGCCAGACTGCTGTTTAGGACATCTGCCATTCTATGAGTCTGCTGTGTATCTCGCTTCCCATGTTGGATCATTCTCTCCCTTTTTCATTCTATCAGTTAGTATTAGCAGGATTTCCTTTTTTGAAAAATGTCTTTTGAGGTTCTTGGCCCATCTCTTAAGTGGGTTGTTTCTTTGTTGTTGTGGAGTTTCTTGATCTCTTTGTAGATACTAGTTATTAACCCTTTTTTCTGTTGCATAGTTTGCGAATATTTTTTTCCCATTCTGTCAGTTGTCTCTTCACTTTCCTGACTGTTTCTTTTGCAGTACAGAAACTTCTCAATTTGATGCAATCCCAAATGTTAATTTTGGCTTTGACTGCCTGTGCCTCCAGGGTATGTTCTAAGAAGTCTTTGCCTGTGCCTATATCTTGCAGCATTTCTCCAATGCTCTCTAGATTTAGGTGTTTAATCTATGTTTAGTGGATTTTTGTGTAAGGTGGAAGGTAGGGGTTTTGCTTCATGCTTCTGCACGTGGAAATCAATTTTCCCAGCAGCATTTATTGAATAGACTGTCCTTACTCCAGGGATTGGTTTTGGATCCTTGATCAAATATAAGTTGGCTGTAGATGTTTGGATTGATTTCTGGTGTTTCTATTCTGTTCCACTGGTCTATCCATCTGTTTCTGTACCAGTACCATGCTGTTTTGATTACAATTGCCCTGTAGTACGTCCTGAAATCTGGTATTGTGATGCCTCTGGCTTTGATTTTGTTGTATAAGATTGCTTTAGCTATTCGAGGTCTCCTGTGTCTCTATATGAATTTCAGCATCATTTTTTCCAGATCTGAGAAGAATGTCTTTGGTATTTTGATTGGTATCGCATTGCATCTCTAAATTGCTTTTGGGAGAATGGACATTTTGATGATATTGATTCTTCCAATCCATGAGTATGGAAGATTTTTCCATTTTTTAGTATCCTCTTCTATTTCTTTCTTTAAGATTTTGTACTGGTGATTTGATATAGATTGCCAGTGTGACCACAATACCAGTTCCTAAAAAATATGATTTTAAAGAAAGAGATAGGTGTCACTGGCCAGGTCACTTGCTAGCTCTGAAGGTCCCTTCATCCTAAGCCATGCCTACTGTCTGCTCTCATCTATCTTGAATTCCCCATCATTTGTTAGGAATATTGGTATCAGTAGCTTTAGAGTACCTAGCACATAATAACTACTCAGTAAACATTTCCTGAGTAAATAAATGGAGTGTACTGACTCCAGGGAATATTTAGTAAAGTAACACCACAAAAGAGAGTAGACAAAACAGCCTCTCAAGAAGATTGGCTTGAAAGATCAATAGTTATCATATTGATATGTATGTTTTGGTATAAATGTTTAAAAATTGGGTATATAGTCTTACCATTTAGAAAGTACATAACCACACTGATATGTGTATATTATGCTGAATCCATTAGAAAGAACCAAAAGAAAAAACATTCCATTATAGCAACCAAAAGAACCCAAAAACAAAAAGAACTGGCAATGAATGTGATAGAAACAAAAATGTATATTATATCTCCAAGTTCTTTGTTCTGCCTTTATTTTTTCTCCTGTTAACTTCTTATGTATTTCATCTGTGTGATTTTAAATATCACTTCCTCCAAAACATGTTTAGAGTAAAAAAGCAGAGCAGCTGCTGTGTGAAATGGAATACACCCATGCCTAATAAAATGTCAAGACATCAAAATTCTCAATCATTTTATAGAACTCAGGAATAGCAAATAATCACCAATGTGAGCTGAAATGTCCACATATTTCATGCTGCATTTAGAACATTCAGATCCTCAGGGCACCCTTCCTGGGATCAGAGGGATGTGTTGCAGCACTACTTCACTGCTGAGTCCCCTGGGCCCTTTCTGAGCCCACCTCTGAGTGCCCCCTCTGCATAAGGCATTCACACATGATGTGGCGAAGCCCAACAGTGCCTACAGAGGGAGTGCTAGCCCTCATCTTTCCTCATGGCTGCTTGTCTCCAGGAGCTAATTAGCACACCTCACAAAGCACTGATTAAAGCCTTTTTATAAAAATCTCATCTACGATCTGGACAGAGCTGAGCCAGAAAGACATTCATTCCAGTAATGGCCCAGCAGATTGACACCTTAGGCAATCTGGGTTCCTGCTTTCCTAATTGCTGATTCAATGAGAAGTTTCTGCAGTGTTAAAGTCCTACCTGTTGTTGCCTTAATGGAAAATTGGAGGATATTTCCACTCATGTTGCCTCTCTGGCAAGTTGGATTTAATATATTATGGGATATAGTAGCAAAAATAAGGATGCAGCTGGATAAGTCAGAAAATCTCAGCATTCCTGCCTTTCACTGTGGGAAGTGAAAGCACAAACCAAGCGCACGGACACATCTTGTTCTAAATGGAGTTCACTCTCCTAACGTGTCTATTTCCTTCTGTTTGTAACCTTTTCCTCATTTTTCTTCTTGGGAGAAACATCATCCTAACATATATATACAAGAGTTCTCCCTTATCTGTGGGGAACATGTCCCAAGACCAAAGTAGTTGCCTGCAACCTTACATAGCCCCACCCTGGCAAAACGATACTTCAAGAAGTTTGTGCGAATGGAATTACAAGATACATTTAGTTGGATAAAAAAGTTTTTGAAACCCATGAAATTTCTTTATACAAACAATTTAAATGTGCTTTTTGAACACCTCTCATACAAATGGATTTCAAAAAAATTTGAGGCCCAAATAAGGTCATCTTTTAATTTCATTTTCCTTGAATCTTTTTGAATACCCTCTTTCAAAATTTTTTACATATTTAAAAGGCAGCATTACAGAGAGAGGGAGAGAAACAGAGAGGGAGAGAGGTCTTCTGTCTGCTGGTTTACTTCCCCAAATGGCTGCAATGGCTGGGGCTGGGTGAGGCCAAAGCCAAGAGCCAGGAGCTCCATCTGGGTCTCTCACATAGGTGGCAAAGGCCCAAGCACTTGGACTACCATCTGCCACATTTCCAGGGACATTAGCAAGGTGCTGTATCAGAAGTGGAGTCACCAGGTCTCGAACTGGCACTCATATGGGATACCAGCATTGCAGGTGGGAGCTTAACCTGCTGCACCACAATGCCGACTCATTAAGTACCCTCTTATATACTATGTTCTTTTTCCATAAACGCAGTGATGTGGAAATGATGGCCATCCTGGGTGAGGACAACCCTAGAAAACAGCATGCAATTTAATACTCATGAATTATTCCTGGACTCTTCTATTTAATATTTTTTGATGTGTTTTATTATGGGAACTGGTGCTTTGAAATACAAAACCACAGATAAGGAGGATTCCTGATATAGCATTCCCTCAGTTCCCAAAAACCCAGATCTAATTCTTTCTATCATATACCGAATATCTGTAACTCCTACAGTTATTAACAACTATTGTATGTTGTACAACACACCATATGAGGTCATAGAAACTCAATATCTTAGTCTTAATTTGGCAGTTTCCGAGAAGTTTAATTTGGCAGCGAGAAGTTCGGGCTGAGTTGTCACTGAGTCTTACTCTGGTGTTCCTAGTAAGCTTTGGGGAGGGGGTTGTCAGCCTCTGCTAATTGCAAGCTAACTGCTTTTGACAGCATCCCACAGCATGAATTGCTTCAAGGTTTGAGCAGATGAAAGTTGTGCCCCTCTATAGGGTAGGACATTGCCCTTTTTTTTTTTTTTTTTTTTGACAGGCAGAGTGGACAGTGAGAGAGAGAAGCAGAGAGAAAGGTCTTCCTTTTTCCGGTGGTTCCCCCTCTCCCCCAATGGCCACCGCGGCTGGCGCACCGCGCCAATCTGAAGCCAGGAGCCAGGTGCTTCCCCTGGTCTCCCATGAGGGTACAGAGCCTAAGGACTTGGGCCATCTTCCACTACACTTTCGGGCCACAGCAGAGAGCTGGACTGGAAGAGGAGCAACCGGGACAGAATCCGGCGGCCCGACCAGGACTAGAACCCAGTGGAGAATTAGCCTAGTGAGCCACGGCGCCGGCCAACATTCTCCTCCTTTGAGGCTGCTTTGACCCACTAGGGTTCTTCCCAGTCCTAAACTGTCCTTGAGTCTCTCTGTTACTTCTTACTGATCTACCTTTTACTCTTTGCATAAGTATCATGAATGACTTTAATTGCTCACCACCACCATCTTCATTGGTTTTGATAGTGCCCTTGGGCATGAACTTCCACATGTTCTGTTCCAAATAAAGGTCATCTTTACAGACAAAGATGTTGTGTTCCTTCTACAAGCCCTGCCTCTGCTCCTAGGCAAAGTTCCTGTGCTACTACTGTGGAGCTGCAGCTGGGGAGAGCAACCCACTTCTCCTGGAATAACATCCCTGCTCTAGTATTGGGTGTTGATGCACAAACCCTAGTTCTATCAGCATGTCTCTCCCAGCAAGGAATTTTTCCTTCTGAGTGAAATGGGGAAAGGGAGACCAGGACGGAAGGTTCTCAGTCAGCCCTATCTAGGTTAGAACTTTAATGTGAAAGTGGGGACTAAGTGAGGAAAGGAACCTCGTCTTCTTGGTTGTACCTACCTGGAACAGAGCTGCTACAACACAAAGCTAGGAGAATGAGATACAGACACAGCCCAGCCCTCCCAGGGTGACCCTGTAGATCTAGACTGAGTGATAGGAAAAGTGGGGGCCCCACCCTCTTGCCTCTACCTGTTGTGGGCAACTTGGCCCCAGTGGAACTTTTTCCAGGTTTTTTTCTCCCTAAGAGAAAAGAATTCAAGGAAGACGCATGAAGGTGAACAGGAAAGCAGAATTAATTTAAAGGGAGAGTAAACACTCAGACGTTAAGTGCAGGCAAGCTGTCTTCATGAGGAAGGAAGAGCTGCTGCCTGCACCAAAGCTGGGGTCAACCTTTAATGGGGTAGGAAGTGCTGCCCTAATTGGAGCAGAGTTTGGACAGGGCTTGAGTATTGCTCACTTCAGTGCTCCTGTTTTTGGACTGTTGGAAGTGCCATGATGTTTCCACATGGGGCTGCAGCACGCAGGTGATCATCTCTAGGAAGGTGTCATGGCCTCTCACACATGATGGGAAATGAGGCTCAGGTGCATGGCGGAATATGGGTGTGCCCAGACTGCAGCCATGTTGGATCAGCAAGGATTGGGGTGGGGTTTGGGCAGCGTGGGGCTGGGACACATATGCCACCGGCAGTCCCTCTGCTCCTCTTTGCTCACCAGCTACCTCCTTGGTCACAGCATACCAATCCAGAATGGAGCTTCTGTCACGGAGCTGGGAGAAAGGAGGGTGAATGAAAGCAGAAGATATGGTTCCAGTGTCACAGTTTCTTGCTCTTCCTATAGTGATTTGGCAGACTTCCTTGAATAGATGGTTTGCCATTTGGTGTAATCCCTAGGGATAATTTTCAGAAACCTAAGCTTTTTTTTTTTTTTTATAATTTTCATCAGTGGTTGTTTCATTATGGGGAATCTGACCAGCTACTAACTCAGCCATTTAGAAGTCAATCTCTACATTTCAGTGCTTCCAATCATGGTGACCTCAATATTTACCTTCATTCATTGTGGGCTTGAAAAACTGTCACTTGATATTAACTAATGTATTGCTTTATAAATTCTAATACATGCATTCCAGCATCCCAAGAAGATAATTTTCCTCTAAGGCCAAGAAATATCTCTTACATTTAATGGCACATGCTGAAAAGACTTCCTCTGGAATAAAAAGAAAAAAGCTATTTTATGCTCTTAGATTTACCACATTGACAGCTATCTTAGTCTGTTCAGACTGCTGAGCAAACTACCATAGACTGGGTGGCTTAAAACAACAGAAATGTATTTATCACAGTTCTGGAGGTGGGGAAGGCCAAAATCAAGGTACCATCAGTTCCAGTGTGTTCTAAGGGCCCCCTTTCTGGCTCATAGCTGGGTGCCTTCTTGCTGTTTTCTCCCAGGGTGAAGGGATAAAAGCACTCAACTCGGGACCAGCTTTGTGGCACAGTGGGGTTAGCCTCAGCCTGTCTCCCACATCAGAGTGCCAGTTTGAGCCCCAACTGCTCTGCTTCTGATCCAACTCCCTGCTAATATGTCTGGGAAAGTAGTAGGTGATGTCCTGAGTGCTTATGACCCTGCCACCCACATGGGAGACCTGGATGGAGTTCTGGGTTGATTTCAGCCTAACCCAGCCTCAGCTGTTTTGGTATTTAGGGAATGAATCAGAGAATGTAATCTCTCTCTCTCTCTCCATTTTAATAAATAATTTTTTTAAAAAGTGCTTAATTTGACCATTTTTTAAAAACACTAAGCTGAGTACTCTACCTAAGCAACTTCCAAAAGTTCTCACCTCCTGACACTATCACCTCTGGGGTTAAGATTATAACACACAAACACTCAGACCATCACAAGAGATTTCTTCAGCCAGGTCAACTTTACAGGACAACGGGGAAGTAGTGGGTTCTATTAATCCCATATTAAAATCTGTTATCCTAGCATTGCACTCATGCATTTAATTGCAATTAGTTGATTTCCACTGATAATCCCACCACTGAAATTTCTGTTATGGGTTGAATTGTGACACCAAGAACTCATAGACTGAGTCTTAACCCCAGTATCTCAGGATGTGATATCTTTGGAAATAGAGTCCCTGAAGATTTAATTTGTTAAAATGAGGTCATTAAGGTAGATCATAATCAAATATAACAGTTCTGCATTGAAAAGGGTAGATAATTTGTGTTTTTTTTTAAACTTTTTAAAAAAAATTATTTGAAAATCAGAGTGCCAGAGAGACACAGAGAGAAATCATCTGCTAGTTCACTCCCCAAATGGCCACAAGAGCCAGGGCTGGGCCAGGCTGAAGCCAGAAGCCTGGAACTCCATCAAGGTCTCCCACATTGGTGACAGGGACCCAACCACATGAGCCATCATCGTTGCCTTCCCAGGCTCATTAGCAGGGAGCTGGATTAGAAGCAGAGCAGACAGAACTCAAACTGAAGCTCAGACCCTGGATGCTGACTTTGCAGGTATCGGCCCAAACCAGTGTGCCATAGAATGTTTGGGGAATTTTCAGAGGGAGAAAACTAAGTGGAGATTAGAGTGACACTGCCACAAGGCAAAGGAGCTGCCGAGAGTTGGGAGAGAGGCCTGGAATACATCCTATCTTAGTACCTTCACAGGGTGTATGGTCCTGCTGACTCCTTAACCAGAGCTCAGTGGCAATAAATTTCTGTTATTGAAGTCCCCCATATGTTACAACAGTTCTCGCAAACTGGACAATCTCCATAGTGATAGAAAATGATTTCTTGCTAGTGATTGTATCTTTGCAAGTTGCCTATAATCTATTAAGAATTTATATATTGTTCAGAAAACCCCATGTTTTTATAAAACTGACTTTTAAAGAACAAAGGATGATAAAGACTATGTAGAGGCTAATAGATTCTATTTTTCTCATGGAACCCATCAGAAAATGTATTGGAGGAAGTGCATTTTAATTTGAGATTTCTAGAGAAGATTAAATCCACTGGCAAGTAGTAAGGAAAGGTATATGGAGCCGCCATCCATGGGAGAAAAATCTGGTCTATTTTCTGTAGCATCTACTAAAGAGTTTCCAATGATATACTCATTTAACAAATATTTATCGAGTGTCTCTTGTTTGCCAGGCACTTGGAGTCCTTATTAAACATCTATAGAAATAAAGTGAAGTTGTAAGGGAGTCTAAAGGTCCCTAGCAACACACAGTCAGCTGTGCCTAGTTACTGCCATTTCGGTTCCTTGGAAACGCTCTGTGTCCTTGAGTTCCCAATGCCCATTAGAAGTTGTGCATCTGATGTTTCTCTTTGCCTCTCTCTGACCCAAGGCTCATGATCCCTCAGGTTGCTATTTGTGTTCTAGCTGTTATGTGCAAGCTGTACAGGGACTTCTGAAATGACCGTGGATCCCAGGGCAGAAATGCTAAAGAAAAGAACCACATCTTGACAAATGGCACTGGCCTCTAGTTATCTTAATTTCCAGTAATGTCATCTGTAAGGCTGAGGGATAAATTTAACAATCTGTTAGAAAGCAAGTGGGGGTTGCCAACTCAGATATATTTAAAAGTAAAAAGAAAACCCATTCTCTAGTTAACTTCTTGGCCTTGGCTTCCAGTGGTGTTTGTGTGAATCACATGTAAAAAACTGGGGAAATTAGGTTCATGGTATAATTTGTCAATTTCAATTTAACATTTATGATTAGCAATAGAAAGGCTAGATGGTAGATATAATTTTAATATCAAAAAGCAATTACAATCTTAGTCCTATGTAATTACATTAGAAGATTCTGAAAAGGATATTTTACAAAATAAGTGTTGTATTTTTGCTCCATCAACATACATTGTAGTTTGCATTAATTGTTTTTTGGTTTTGTTCTCCAGCATGTAGGAAACCCAGAGGTGGTAAGCACCTACCATGCTTATGGACCATGCAAATGGACCATTTGTAACTTTCTCCCTCTTTTGGAACCCATGTTTGACTAGGTTCAGACTATGGAAATAGAGGCTAGAATTCAGGTTCACAGATGCTGAGAACAGTGCTCTGACTACAGGTGTTCGCATTGCTTTTTCACATGAAAATTGACAAAACATCATTCCATATTTTCCTGCTATAGTCCTCCTGTCACCAGATCCTGGCCCTGAACCACTGGAGCTGGCTACTTCCTCTGCACTGTGATGGAGGCCCTGAGCCTGAGCTTGTTCATTGTGCCTGGCCAGGTATACCAAGAGATTAGCTTGTCCACGGGAGCTCCCCAATATAATTGCAGAAAAAGAAAGTAACTTGAAAGTCATTCTCATCTTTTTCTTTTCCTGCCACTAAATTGTTTACTTGAAAATGAATTTGAGTTCCCTAAATGGCAGTTTCCATGGTCAGTTTGATTAAAAACATTGACAACATTCTCAGTTTGGCTTATGAAACATGAAAATATAGTTTGCCTCACTTATAATAAGACAAAACAAATCAAAACTACACTGAGGCCTGATTTCTTTCCTGTAGCACTGACAAAGTTCTGAATGTTTAACTACATTCTCTACCATGGAGATTGTGGAGAAGCAGGAGAGGCACGTGTTGCTGATGAAGTGCACAGAGCTGACCCTATGGGGCAGGACTTAACAACAGCTAAGGTGGCATTCATCCTTGACCTGGCAACTCTAATTCTTAAGGCCTACCCTGAAGATATACCTCTAAATATGAAGCAATATTTATACAATTTATTCATTGCAGCATTATTTAATAATAACAAAAATGTGAATCAGAGATCCTTGTTGGAGAAACAGGGATCCTTGTGGCACAGCAGGTTAAGTGACCCCCCTGCACCCTCTATGAGAGTGCCAATTGGAGCCCCAGCTACTCTGCTTCCAATCCATCTTCCTGATAATGCACTTGAGAGAGCATCAGAAGATAACCAAAGTGCTTGGGTCCCTGGGAGACTCAGATGGAGGTCCTGGCTCTTGGCTTCAACCTGGACCAGTCCTGACTGTTGCAAGTATTTGGAGAGGGAACCAGTGATTGGAAGATCTCTCTCTCCCTCTTTCTGTCTCTCTGTCTCTCTCTCTGTGTTGCTTTCAAATAAAGAAAGAAACCTTTTTTTAAACATTGGAATCATGGGGCCGGCGCCGTGGCTTACTTGGTTAATCCTCCACCTGCGGCACTGGCATCCCATATGGGCACTGGGATCTAGTCCCTGTTGCTGCTCTTCCAGTCCAGCTCTCTGCTGTGGCCCGGGAAGGCAGTGAAGGATGGCCCAGGTGGTTGGGCCCTGCACCCGCATGGGAGACCAGGAGGAAGCACCTGGCTCCTGACTTCAGATCAGCGCTGTAGTGGTCATTTTGGGGGTGAACCAACAGAAGGAAGACCTTTCTCTGTCTGTCTGTCTTTCTCTCTCTCTCTCTAACTCTACCTGTCCAAAAAAAAAAATTGGAATCAGACCAATTGTCTATCAATAAAGAACAAATTGATTAAATTATGATGCAGATACACAATGGAGCATAATGAAGTTGTAAATATTAAAGATGAAAATAAAGCTTATAATTAGAGCAACTTCAAGGATATATTGTTAAAAGCTATAAATTAAAAGAAAAAATATGTATAGTGTATGTCTTATTTTAAGGAAAACCACACATACACACACATTCTTATTTTTGCAGAAAGAAACACTAGAAGGGAAAACCAAAATTAATGACAACATGAAGCCAGCACTACTGCACAGCTGGTTAAGGTGCCACCCATGATGCCAGCATCACATGTCAAAGCACTGGTTTGAGTCCCAGATGGTCTGCTTCTGATCCAGCTCCACACTAATGCACCTGGGAAAACAGCAGAAGATGGTCTGAGTGCTTGGGTCCCTGCCACCCATGTGGGAGACCAGATGGAGTTCCTGGCTCCTGGTTTCTGCGTGGCCCAGCTGCAACCCTTGCAGCCATTTGGGAAGTGAAACAGCAGATGGAAAATCGTTTTCTCTCCTTGTTTGCCCCTCTCTCTATGTCACTCTCTCTTTCAAGTTAATAAAGTAAATATTTCTTAAAGAAAAAAACAAAATTAATGAAAATGAGAAAGAATGAGGAGGCAGGAATGGAAGGATACATCTCTAAATATACTTTGATACATAGATTGAACTTTAGAAATTTATTTTCATATATAAAACATGAAAATGGGTAAAATATAAATATACCTGAAACATAAAAATAAGCAATGAATCAATCTGTAGGTAAAGTTCATGACATAATTGCAAAGAAAAGATGTATTTCAAGTGACTTAAAACAGTATTTTGGTTCCATTAACTTACTAAGATATATTCTAAAGAAACACAGAGCTACAAAGAAATCTTCAACTTCAACAGTCAAGTTGGTAGTTATTATGTTAATATCAATCATTTTGAAATTATCCCACATAAGGTATAGAATGATGAAATAAGTCATTGTGTTAATATCATTAGAAAACAAAGGCTATCATTGTGAAAGTTAAAAAAAATTAAGTGCATTCCAAATTTAATACTTCAGTATGAGTTCATGATTCTTTTCAAAATATGTTATTTTGCAAATATGTCCGCAAAAAGGAATAGAAGAAATAAAAGCCCAACTGCAGAAAACATACCAAGAGCACTAAGAAGCCTACCTATCTATCATTCCCAACTCAAGAGGGGTCCCTAGGAGAATAGCTGATTCCCAAACTGGAGGAGAGGGGATATACAAGATGAACCTAGAACATATTTTCTAGTAAAAAGATTTATTTATTTATTTATTTATTTGAAAGGCCAAGTTTGGGAGAGAGGGAGAGATCTTCTGTCCACTGGTTCAATCTCTAAATGCCTGCAATAGCCTGGGCTATGCCAGACCAAGGTCTGGAACCTGGAACTCAATCAAAATTTCCCATATAAATGGCAGGAGTTGAAGTACTTGCGCCATCATATGCTGCCTCCCAGGTAGTTAGCAAGAAGTTGGATGGAGCCTGGAACACCTTGTCCCCTAGAGCAAACTCAGAGGTCATTAAAAAGAAGCTAAAGCAAGCATAAAGGAACTCCTACTGGCCAAAGATGAGACGGTTTTAATTCAAAGAATAATTAATGCAATTTATTGAAATGTATTAAATACATAAAACCAATATATTTAAATTACTAGTTGTAAAACAAAACAGAGAAGGGAATAAAAGCTCTGAGGAAGAGGACTTGTTTTGGAAATAACTAGGATGTCAACTTCTTACTATAAAAGCTGACAACTAAAAATCAAGAACTAAGCTTTTATCTTGCCTTTCTTGTAAGAACTGCATTTCAGGGTAACCAAATTCCCTAGTTAATAAAGAGAAGTTCTTGTTGAAAAGGAATGCTGACTAATCAGTCTGGAAAGAGTAACAGAATTGGAAACACCATTGTTTTGATATTCTAAAGGAAATAATAATACATTCAGCAAGCATCATTCAATAGATGAAGCCACTTGATGAAAGATTGATGGGAAACTTTGGAGACCAAACTGTCTTAGTGTGAAAAGTAGGGCAAGAAGATGTTGTGTGTCTCCTAAAATCATGCAATCTCAAGAACACACCATCATCTCCTCCCCAAAAGAGAACAAGACATACTCAAATAGCACTATAAATAAGAAAGCAGAAAATTCCAAAATATGGGATTTCTAAATGATAATTTATCATTTTTCTCTGCTGATGTACATAAAGGTGGAACATAACTCTTAGGGAAAATTTAACAAAGGAAGGCGGGAAGGCAACAGGTGAAGTAATTGTGACAAAATACTGGTAATAGCTGAAGTTATGTGATGGTTATATGAATGCTTATTATACTCATACTGGCCTTTCCACCTTTGTTTTATTTGAAGACATTAATAAAAATTAAGAAAACATTTTGTTCTATGACATACAAAAATCAAGAAGCAATTTTGTCTGCTCTACTGCCCACAGATCCATTGTAGATAACACTGTAACTGGTAAATAAGTCAAACATGGAAGTAGGCAAGCTGACTGGCTACCAGATTCAGCTGAACATCCTAAGCATAGAAATTGGGTGGTAATGATGAACAAACACTCCTTTCAAAGAGATCAAGCCATCTCAAAAGAACTACCCACAAAATATGAACACCTGCTTCTTCCAGATAAATTTGAACTAACGTTTTCTCTTTTTTTCAAAAACTTGAGATTTTACCACTGAGCCTACCTCAAGTAATTCCCTTCTGCACAAGCAAGTGACTAACTGGAATCCTCTAGTGAGGATTTAAACAGAAAGCAGACCCTGACCAAGAGACGTTTCACTGGGAACAGAACAAATGCAGGGGCCAGGTTGGTGGTTCAGCCACCACAATACAAGCTACCACTTAGGACTCCCTCATGCCATATCAGAGTGCCTGGTTTGAGTCCCAGCTCCTCCACTTCTGATACAGTTTCCAGTTAGTGCATCCTAAGAGGTAGAAGGCTATGGTCCCATGCGGGAGACTTGGTTGGAGTTCCAGGTTCTTGGTTTTGTCCTGGCCCAGCCCTGGCTGTTTAGGCATTTGGGGAATGAATTAGTGGATGAAAGACCTCTCTTCCACTATGCCTTTAAAGTAGATGAAAAATAAGTAAAAATTTATTTGGGCACAAAACACTCTTTTAATTCAGTGCATAATTTTTTCATAATACACATTTTCCATGGCATTTTTGAATACTTCTCATACTTTGATCTAGAATATCCACCTTGTATTCCTTCTTTCCCCTCACTCCTGGATCCTAATTTTAGGATAGGAAGGTAATGCTGCACTGAAAACATCTTCTTGTGATCTATTCAGAGAAGAATGTATCCTGAATGCAACAGTCTGTATGCATATCCCCATTCCAGACAATTGTAAAAGAATTAGTAAGGCTTGGCAGTACTTATATAACTGAATCTATCCTTTAAAGAACGTATGTGTATTTGCTTTGGGATTTTCCAACTATTGTAATGGGCTAAGTTGCATAAACATTTTTAAGTAAAGCATAAACTGTTCCGAGTAATCTTTGAATATATTTTCCAACATCTGACAGTTACCACTGTCACCCTTTCATTTTCAGGGTAGTAATTTGCATATTTCTTCCATAGACAAGTATAAGATAAAGGAAATTTAGATTGATTTTCCAAGTCTGTCTTGTTACTCAAGAACCAGTGATTCTCCATCATTTCTCTATGACTGACTGATCTAATTATACATCTGCAAATAAACAAGACCATCTTCTAGATAACACAAAACAAGATGAACGTCTTTGCCTCGGTTTGAGCTATATTCACTTCATCACCAGACCTGCATAAGTGTAAATACTGCAAGTCATATTGGCACTTTCCTCTGGCTGTGGTGATTCTTGCCTCTTTTGTGTAATCTCAAGGGAAAGCTTTTCAGGAAACAATGCAGGGAAAGCCAGAACACTGCTCCTTGCTGATTTCCAACGATGGCCACCTCCTACCTGTGACCCGCACACCCAAGTTACAACAAGCCTCTGCTTGCGACCACAGAGCAACAGGTGGTCAAGTAGCAGTCAAGAGTAACTGGAATCAATACTGCACAATTAGTGGGGTGTGACTTTGCCACCACCAGAGCTGTGCTTTTAATGAGTGTGACTTTCTTTATCTTCACAGGAATTCCTTCCTGCCACTGGACCCCACCACACACACCCACACACACACAGATATATACACACACAGGCTCAGGAGTTTTTGAATAACCACACTCATCAATGAATTGTGAATTCTTAAAAATCCTGAAACCTTAGCCCAGCCTCACACTCGCTGGTGTGTGTAATTAGCTGACTCAGACACGGGCGTGTTCCCTGCAATATTCCTGCACCACTGGGCAGAGAGCCTGCTGCCTCTTCCCTGAGGAAGGGAATTGCCCTCAGAGGCTCCAGTCAAGCCACTCAGAGGGTGGTTGGCTTTGCCAAACTGTCCCTAATTTTAGTGCAAACCTAGTCATTTTCTGTTAATGTGAGAACAAAACAGTGTTAGTTTTTACATAGAGAAAAGACCCCTGACACCCTACTGGGCATATGAGTACTTTGAAGGGGTGGGAGGGACAGAACAATCTTCCCCTCCTAGAAACCTTCCTCTCTGTCCAGAAAGGCTTCCCAGAGTCTAAATCACTCCCCAGATGTAACCAGGGCCTCACACCTGCTCATAGAATAAGACAACCACTTCACTCCAGTGGTATCGGAAGGGGAGGTGATGAGGACTTCCATGGGCTGCCACACATCCTATCCTGCCCCTGCCCCTCCTCACCCAAATTAAGGAGTAAATGAAAGTAAACCCAGGGCAAATGTTCTTAGTCATTGTTTAGATATAGATCCAGTGCTGTCATTCTGCAAATACTGTTTCATATCCTTAATAGTTGTCACATCATTCTAAAATAGCATGCAATTTAAAAATACGTCACAACTGGGGTGGGCAATTGTCATAACAGTTAGGACACCTCCTGGAATTCCTATATCCTATATATCAAAATGCCTGGGTTTGAGTCCCAGCTCCACTTCCAACTCCATCTTTCTGCTAATGCATACCCTGAGAGGTAGCAGGTGATGACTCAAATACTTGCATCCCTGCTATCCACTTGGGAAACTTGGATTTAGTTCCTGGCTCTTGGCTGCAGCCTAGCCCAGCTTTAGCTGTTGTAAGCATTTGTGCAGTGAACCAGTGGATGGGAGATTTACGTCTGTCTGTCTCTCTCCTTTGTCTCTCTCTCCTTCTCTCTCTCTGCCTTTCAAATGAATAAAATAAATAAATATTTTTAAGAGACATCAGAATAGATTTGTCTTGGTTGATAGGCTAAAACATTAAGAATAGATACATTATGCTATGAAAGAAGTCACAGAAGAGGGTATGAATTTTTGCTTAAGTGTGAACTGCCTTGTGGGTTTAGGTAAATTATTTCACCTTTCTTCAGGATCTTCATCTTTAACATGAAGATACCAAATAAAAACCCAGCGTCAGTTCATGGAAAAGACAAAAGAATTCAGAATGAATGAAACCAGACAGGGCTGTAAGGAAACAGGCCTTGAGATCCAAACTGAAGATATTTAATTAAAAATTTTAAAGTCAAATAAAACATGTTGGCAAATCCATTGCAAAAGCAGTCCAGGGAAACTTCTCTAGAAAGTCTTCACGATTCTTGCTGTCTTTAAATATTATCCTCAGGACAAATCTTGTTTTGGTGCACTGGGCTTTATGGGAATGGTGGTGGTTTTCTACAAAGGCCCCTGTACCTGTTGAATTTTTGTAATATTTCAAATGTAAAACTTTATTATTGATCATGATTATATTTTAGTGTACCAAAACACCATATTCCTCCATTCCTCTGAATATCACCAATAAAGAGTTTCTAGAAGAAGTAAGTTACGCTATTGTTCTCTGGTCTAACTTAGAGAGTTCTTACAAGTGGTATTGGAGTTTGCCTTTTATTATAAAAATTAGTTATTTTTGAGAGGCAAACAAAGACAGAAAAAGAGACAGGGAGAGAGATCTCGCATCTGCTTGTTCATTTCCAAATTCCCTCAATAGCTGGGGTTGGGCCAGGCTGAAGCCAGGGACTGGGAACTCAACCCAGGTTGCTCTGGGTGGGTGGTAGGGTCCCAGTTACTTGAGTTATCACCCATATCTACCAGTGTGTGCATTAGCAGAAAGCTGGAGTCAGGAGTGGCAATGGTGCTTGAACTCAAGCACTCTGACATGGGATGTGGGCATCCCAAGTGGTGTCCTAACCACTATGCCAAGTTCCCATTCTGTATCCTGTCTTGTCATAGTGACTTCCTAACAGGGACTTCAGATTTTGCATAGTATTTGTCTTGATAGGATGATATGGCATGGTCACTTCACACTATCTTAGCCTAGCATTTTCTACACCCTTTGTAGTCCACATCCTATAAAGGATGCATAACGAATCAAAGGGAAAATATGTACAACTCAGTCTGAAGTACAAGTGGCATTTATAGCCATTTTTTCCTGGAACAAGTCAGTGGCTAAACAACAGGTTTGTGAGTTAACTTCCTTCCAATGATAGCTCACAGGAACCTGTTCCATTTGTGAACAAAATTGTCCCTGTAATCTTGATTTTTACCTGATCCTTATTAAACCGCTCTTGCTATTTCTGTCATTCGAAATGCTTGTTCCTATTCCCATTCCCACCCACAAAATGTGTAGAAGTGTACCAGTAACCTTCAGCTCTTAGGATAAGGGCATAGACAGGAATCCACATATGTATTCCCAGTTGTCCTTGAGAAGGAAACTGCTTGCACGGTCCTTTGACATACATGCTTTGTCCTGGAGCCCCAGGGAAGGTGAAGTTTGGCAGATGACAGCTAGAATCAGATGTAGGTAGGCTCTTTCTTCCTGGATAGCAGGGCTGGATGGCTACCGTGAATGCAAAAACAGAGGAGCAATCAAAGGTGGGCACAGAAGTCTAAAACAGAGTCATGGTGAGCCTGTGAGGATACAGGGTGCAAAACCATCAAGACAAGTACAGCCAGGCACACCCAGACTCTGGGAGGGGAACATCAAAGAGCCAGTTTGCTCCTAGTCCTTTGGATCTTTCCCAGTGCCCCCAACATGCTAAATACATTGGACCCTCCTCACATCAACTTACCCATATTTTTGTCATTTCTTCAGTTTCAATTCCTACAGTCAGTAGGGATCTGAAAGCATTAAGTAGAAAATATCAGGAACAAGCAATTCATAAATTATAAATTGTGCATTATTGTGAGTAGAATGATGAAATCTCTGCTCCACCTGGGAAATAAATCATCCCCTTGTCCAGTGTATTCACACTGTAATTGCTACCCTCCTGTTAATCACTTAGTAGCCATCTAGATTATTAGTATTCGAAGACTCTTACATTTGGATTCCACCGGAAGCATCTTGGGACTTTAAAACTTAAGCTTCCCTTTCAGTCTCCTTACTCTGATCATTCTGATGCCACGTGTGTTCAAGGTGGATCTTAAGAAGGCATGGGATCAGGGCTGGTGCTGTGGCATAGTGGGTAAAGCTGCCACCTGCAGTGTCTGCATCCCATATGGGCACCAATTTGAACCCCAGGTGCTCTGCTTACAATCCAGCTATGGCCCAGGAAAGCAGTGGAGGATGGCCCAAGTGCTTGGGCCTCCACACCTGTATAGGAGACCCAGAAAAAGCTCCTGACTCCTGGCTGCAGATTGGCACAGCTCCAGTCATTGCAGCCATCTGGGAAGTGAACCAGTGGATGGAAGACGTCTCTCTTTCTCTGCCTCTGCCTTTCTGTAACTCTTCTTTTCAAATAAATACATGTCTTTTAAAAAAGGCATGGGATCATTAGATCACCCTTGGAGAAGTGTACATGAACAACAAGGTATTCACCATCCCTGGGGGTTCATTGGATCTTTGAGGTCTTGGGGACAAGGTGAGAGGAAGAAACTCCACCAGGTGGAGATGAAAGTAGGTTGAGGCAGAGGATGGTAGGTGAGACCATGAGCACTGATACCCGTCATAGTCTACCATGCCTCGGAATTCACTGGTGTAACACAAATCCCAAGAGGCTTACATTTCATTTTTAAGATTGTATTTATTTATTTTAGAGGTAGTAGAATTATAGAGACAGAGAGAGAGGTCTTCTATCTGTTGGTTCACTCCTCAAATGGCCACAAGGGCTGGAGCTAGGCTGATCCGAAGCCAGGAGTCAGAAGATTCTTCCAGGTCACCCATGTGAGTACAGAGGCCCAAGCCCTTGGGCCATCTTCTACTGCTTTCTCAGGCCATAGAGACCTTAGCAGAGAGCTGGATTGGAAGAGGAGCAGCCAGGACATGAACTGGCGCCTATATGGGATGCCAGTGCCACAGACAGAGGCTTTAGCCCACTATACCATAGTGCTGGCCCCAGAGGCTTGCATTTCAAGAGAGTAAGGGAGGATTTGAGGTTCTGCAAGCTGGGTGTGCCAGGGTCTGCTGATTGACATAGAACTTGGCATATGTGCACATTGCTTTCAAACTCTGAGGAAGTCTTGCTTTGTGTTTACTGTTCAATGTGTGTTCATACGTGTCCGCCAATAGGCTATACTGTTATGCATAATCCTTCTCAGGATGACTACCAAAGCTCTGAGCACTACATGGAAATACCCAGAGAAATTTGAAATCACAACCTTAGAGACATATACCCTGAAGAATCAAGCAGAGCATGCATTAACTCAGTTTATACGCTAGCACCTTACCCACATAGCTTTTTATGCCTTCCCATGTGAATGCCACATCCGATTAGGTCAAGACCAGGTACCTGCCACCAAGGAAAGCATGAATCTGGATCCAGTGACCATGGGCCAACACCAAGTGGACACACATGGTAGCATGCATTTGCTGCTCCCCATGTTTATAGTGTAGCTATTCGTCAGGTGCATTGTGTTCCACTCATTCTACCTGTAACCTGAGAGGCCATACAGGCCAAGCTGGCATTTATTTTGGCTGTCATGAGGGTGGCCCCTTTTGTGTGTGAAGTGGTCTATTTCTTACCATCTGGTATCCCAGAGCAAAGAGCAAATAGAAGCCATTATAATGGTCATGACTCTTCAGGAGGGGACAGATAAAGAGGAAAGATAAATATGAGTCAGTCAGTTCCAGCAAAAGCAGCCTCTGGGCACTGGGCTGAGGACTGAAGGGCAAACACTCACCTCTCCAGCCTGTAGCTAAGTGGTGGCAGGGAAAGCTCCAGACACAGCTTCAGCTCCAACTTTGTCTGCAGCTACCACTCCCAGAGTGCCTATTCACTCCCTCTGCTATTCTCTCTCATCGAGCCTGCAGAATCTCATCACTCCAAAGATGAATCAACTGAAGTGTAACTCCCAGGAATCTAGCCAGGTCCATGTGCTCCCATGCGTGCCTTGCAATCACAAAATTTCTGTTAGTGGAGGAGGGAATGTCCACTTTGCTTATGGCTGTGTACAAATACTGATGGAGTCTATGGTCACAAAAGGCTACCATAGCCTTGGCAGCCCAAGGCAAGAGCCTCAGATGATCGCTGATCATAAATAAGAGTGTTAATTATTAAAGGAACAACATAAGTCACTGTGCACTTGCTCCCCATGTAGGCCCTCTGTCCCTAATGAATTGTAATATGAGAATCGACTGCAAAATTTGTCCCCAAACTGTACTCTGTATGTTGTGTGTTTGCGTGGGTGCAAATTGTTGAAGACTGTGCTTACAATGGAGTTGGTCCTCTGTATATACAGTCATACTAAAAATGAAACATAATGAAGAAGGAGATGGGAGAGGAAGAGGGAGGTGGGATGTGAGCTGGTGGGGGGGAGTTAAGGAGGAAAGACCACTATATTCCTAAAGATGTATCTATGAAAAAATGATTAATTAAATAAAAACTTTAAAAATTTTCTGTTAGCACAACCTCTGCTCCACTCTCAGCCATTGTTGAGAATCCCAGAAGGCTTTTGGTTTTAGATGAGTGATGGTTTTAGATAAGTGATGATGACAGACAGATATAGATATCTATACATAGATATATGAAGCAGTATTCACCCTATTAAAAATTTAATAGGAGAAAAATTAAATTGACATCTGTTCATTTAAATTAACAAGATTAGCATTTCATGTTAACCAAAGTAGACTATATTACAAAAACTAGAATGTTGGAATAAAAATAGACTGCTGAGAATAAACAAAAATAACTAATGAGAATAGCATTGTTTGGCAGTTTTGCAAATCTTTTCACATCTGGCTAATAATCAAAGATTCTCATATATACTTCTGTTGTTGCAATAGCATCAATGTAACTCTAGAAAACTCTAATGGTTTGGTCACAAGAGTGGTAGAAACTGTCTCAGTATTATTACAAAAATAGTCTCTACCTCAAAGAACCCTTGAAAACATGTCAGGGACCCAGAGATTTCCCAACCACATTTTGAAAATCACTGCCCCACAGTGCCTTCTCCTGTGTTTGCTCTGGAACCACCTTAACCAATGAAGCCTGGATACCAAGAACATGAACCATTGTGAAGATGGGTCCTGGGAGCATTGCCTTAAGGAACTCAGGATTGAGATGTGCTCTACCAATAGGATGCTTTCCCATTTGCCATTGTTGGCCATAAAGGCATCATCGTCACTGCCGTGGTGCCCATGAGGCTGCACTTGTTAGAAACTGAGGTCACCAGTCCTAAACCATCACTTGTGATGCTGGCTGTATATTCTACCAGACCTGGCCCAGCCATAAGCTCCATCTTCTGAGGACAGGTTGAGCACCCATAGTCTGAAATACTTGGGACTAGAAATGATTTTGGAATATTTGCATATACCTAATGAGATATTTTGGGGATGTGACCCACATCTAAAGAGAATTCATCCATGTTTCCTATATATACCTGATCAACATAGCCTAAAGGTAATTTTATAAAATGAAAATATTTTTAGTGCACTTGCATTTTGACTGTGTTTGAAATGAATTTTCTACTTGAGTGTCATGTCAGAGCTCAAGTTTCAGATTTTGGATCATTTTGGATTTTCAGATAGGAACGCTCAATCTGTATCTATACAGCTCATATTCAAACCAACTAGAGGCTTTTACTGTGACTCAAGTGTTGCTCTTAATTTTCACTGTGAAAGTGTAGACCTTACGCATTGTGGAGTTGGGGACCAAGTTCAGGTTCACAGTCTGGAGCTGGATGAAAGGAAAAGAGAACCAGTAAGGCAAAATGCAGCAAAAAGCCAGCGCTGAGGCTCAACAGGTTAATCCTCCGCCTTGCAGCGTCAGCACACCAGGTACTAGTCCTGGTCGGGGCGCCGGATTCTGTCCCAGTTGCCCCTCTTCCAGGCCAGCTCTCTGCTGTGACCAGGGAGTGCAGTGGAGGATGGCTCAAGTGCTTGGGTCCTGCACCCCATGGGAGACCAGGAGAAGCACCTGGCTCCAGCCATCGGATCAGCTCAGTGCGCCGGCCACAGCGCGCTGGCCGCGGCGGCCATTGGAGGGTGAACCAACGGCAAAGGAAGACCTTTCTCTCTGTCTCTCTCTCACTGTCCACTCTGCCTGTCAAAAAAAAAAAATGCAACAAAAGGAGTGAGAGGCTACAGAGCTGGGTCAGACTTCAGAGCCACACAAGGAAACAGACTCCTGCTGGCTCCACCCAAACTCAGGGCCTCACAATTCAGAAGGGGAAGGACCAAGGAGCAGACCTGGTTTGGTTCCCATCCCAAATATTCTTAGCAATAAGAGGCCTCTGAGATACCGAGGTCCTTGTTGCTGATTGCTCCTCCTAGGAGCCATTCTGTACCAACAGAATATATTGAATATAATTTTCATAATAGAATATTTATGGGGCCCAGCATGTGGCATAGCAGGTAAAGCCACCATATGAAGCACTAGAATCCCATATGGGCACTGGTTCTAGTCCCAGCTGCTCCTCTTCTGATTCAGCTCTCTGTAATAGCATGGGAAAGTAGTGGAAGATGACCCAAGTCCTTGGGCCTCTGCATCTGCATGAGAAACACAGAAGAAACTCCTGGCTCCTGGCTTCTGATTGGCATAGCTCCCACCATTGTGACCATTTGGGGAATGGGCCAGTGGATGGAAGACTTCTCTCTCTCTTTCTGCCTTTGTCTCTCTGTAACCCTGCCTTTCAAATAAATAATTTTTTTAAAAAATAGAATATTTGGGGGCTGGCACCGTGATTCACTTGGTTAATCCTCCATTTGTGGCACCGGCATCCCATATGGGCTCTGGATTCTAGTCCCGGCTGCTCCTCTTCCAGCCCAGCTTTCTGCTGTGGCCCTGGAAGGCAGTGGAGGATGGCCCAGGTACTTGGGCCCCTGCACCCACATGGGAGACCAGGAGAAAGCACCTGGCTCCTGGCTTCGGATCCACACAGAGCCAGCCATGGTGGCCATTTAGGGAGTGAACCAATGGAAGGAAGACCTTGCTCTCTCTCTCTCTCACTGTCTATAACTCTACCTGTCAAATAAATAAAACTAAAAAAATAGAATATTTGTGTTTATTCAACTTTTTAAAATTTAATTAATTATCATTAATAAAATATTGTGATTTAAAAGTAATATGTCAGCTTTGAACATCTAGAGTATGTACATATTTTTTGAACTGTAGTTTCCATTAATTTATTGTCAGTTTTACCTCTTGGGTCAAAAATGATTTCTTGTCAATCAATTCCTTGGACTTTTTAAATAGATAGTTTTCCAAACTTTTTTTCAATTTCTCACTCTATTGATAGACTACTTAATTGAGAAGGATCTATAGCTTTAAAAAAGTAGAAGTAACTTATTCAGACTGTACCTTTTAGGCAACTGTCAGTGGAGAACAAATTTAAAAAATGAATTTACCTTTTAAAATAATGTCATCTGATTGCAGATAAGCATTAGCCTTTTGGCAGTCAGCCATCACTTTATTGCCAGCAATTGAGCAATTAAAAGGTTGTAGTTCATTGTGGTATTAATCAATGGAGCGTCCATTTCAAGCAAGGTCAGGGAAACAAGCTTGCTTGTTGGGACAGTTTAACATTCCCAGCCATCTGAGGTTCAAAACTTGCCCTGTCGGAGTTTTCATGCCCCTCCCCCGTCTGCTTTCTTCTCTCTTCTTCTTTTTCTTTTCTACTCTGTTTCCTTCATTCATGCAATAAACATTTAGTAAACACCTTCGATAAAAATCTTTATGGCGTTCACTGTGAAGACCTGGCATCTCAGAAGTTCCGGTAATGCCCAGAGAACCCCTGTCTGTACCCTGTCCAGCTTGACCCCAATATTGGCCCTTTATTCCTCACTTTTCTGGGACCCCTTTAGGCTGCTCTACAACCTTGGAGAAAGAGGAAATCAGAGAGCAGGCCCAGGAGCCCTTCCTGAAAAAGTGCGCTTTAGTATGTACATCTACGTTTTTATTACCTTAGCCTCTGTTTTAATTATGACCTCATATTACTTCAAAATACTAATACTTTTGCTCTGGATGCCTGTTAACATTAGTAAGGTAAAATGATACATGTGTGTACAGAGAAAGATGATAGATAATAGAAAGATAGATAGAGACAACAGATATAGATGATTGATATAATTACTGATGATAGACAGATAGATGGAAAAAAATCCCACGTCACTAAATTTTATAACAAGAATTATTAGAGCACAGTCCTTTCATTCCTCAATTAGGGACCAGAAAATTAATCTGAAGACATATTTAGCAACCACAACCAGCAGGAAACTTTGTTGAAAACCACTGTGCCTAGTGTTTTGGGAGGCAGCAATAGAAACATTTCCCCAGGAGCTTCCAATCAGCAGAAAGAACAAGTCAAGAAGCATCCATTTCCATGCTAACTACAGAAATGCCCTTGTGTCCATTTGTCCTCCTAATCCAATTGTTATTTTAATTTCTGTGAGGAAAACATGACAAGTTCAACAGTTCATGTCACTGAATCTGCTCAGTGGTGGGAGGCATACTTAGTTGCCATTTCTTAGGCTCTTGATTCCTGTCCATATTGCTGCTGCTTTGTAGAGGGAAACAGATATCCAGGGACAGAGAAAGCCACAATAACGCTTGCCTAGGCATTCGCCTGTCCATCATGGTGGAGTGCACACTGTGTTTAGATCCCAATACCTCACTAGATATATTCATGGCAACTCCTGCCTCACAAAGGGACGAGCACGGATTATGCCTCTGATGCTGTGTTGTACTGTGGCTTTATGGGATTTGACATCTTTGCAAAATCCCTGTCTTTCCACAATAAAAAAAATGTCTGGTACAATTCGTGCAAGAATTTGATGGCTTAATAGACTGGATGATTTAGACATTTCTCTTGAAAGTGTTTCTCTGCTTTTTGAGAATGAAGAGCAATTTGCCAGAGATACAAGTGCTATCCCAGCTCTCCAGCACTGGTGGGACAACAGGAGAAACTCTGTCATTTGCTTTGGAAGTTAAATTGTCAATACAGTAACAGAGAGACTGGACATTAGTAGCAAAGAATGAGGACTGGCAACCTGGATGGACAGTCAGAAAGAGGGTCAAGAAGTAGGACAAGGAAATCTATTAGATTTGCTCTCTGAAAAGGCATAAATTCCAGTGATAATGGCAACCACCAACACAGCAAAATGACTTTCATAGTTTGCTCCCTGAAAATTTCAAGAATCCCAATACCTTTCTTACGGTGAGGGGTGGTAAAGAATGCCAGCCTAGCATGTCGCCTGTCAGCAGCTCTTTGTTTCCGAGATTCTGTCAGTCATAATACAGCAAGTTAAGAGAGAACGTTTAGTTCATGATCTATATGAGTGTACTTCAAAAAGTTCATGGAAAAAAGGAATTAAAAGACAAATTAATTTTGGTGCAAAAAAATGAAAAACATGCAAAGATTTTTCATAATGCATTTCTCATTAACCTTTTTTTTTTAAGATCCCTTTTTTAAGATTTTATTTATTTATTTGAGAGGTAGAGTTACAGACAGAGGGAGAAACAGAGAAAGGTCTTCCATCCTCTTGTTCACTCCCCAAATGGCCACAATGGCTAGAGCTGTGCCGATCTGAAGCTAGGAGTCAGGAGCTTCTTCTTGGTCTCCCACGTGGGTGCAGGGGCCCAAGAACTTGTGCCATCTTCTACTGTTTTCCCAGGCCAGAGCAGAGAGGTGGATCAGAAGAGGAGCAGCCAGGATTAGAACCAGTGCCCATATGGAATGCTGGTGGGGCAGGCGAAGGATTAACCTACTGTGCCACGGCACCGGCCCCTCTATTAACTTTTTGAAGACCCAAAGTACACACAGATTTAAAAATGTTTTGCACTAAAACTTCAATTCTGTTTTTTCATGAACTTTTTGAAGTACCTTTGTATGGTATTTGACTCTGAGAAGGACTTGGCAGGCCTGCATTTGCTAATGAAGAATTCACAGACTCCACTGAAAATTAAACATTCTTAAACCCTTCACTCCCCAAATTCCTTTATTTTCAGAATAAGGTAACTTCTAGGAAATCCAGAGAAGGAAGTGGATGGAAAGTATTAATATCCAAGAAGCACACTGAATATTCAATAAGTACATTGTTGTAAATATCCAATAGCTTATAAGAGTTGTTGGTGCAAAAAGATTCACATCTTTTTGTTTTTGTTGCCCATGTCTAAAATACATACATAATTAGGGAAGAACTCAGGTTTCAGTAACTTTAGCTATATATGTAAACCAAAGTGAAACTTTCCCATTAATATTCCTGATTGTCTTCATTAGCTTAAGAGCCAAATCTATTTCACAGGTCTTATTACTGTCAAATTGCTTTTATCCAAAAAATTCGCCTGGGACTCAACTTCATATACCCAGAGGATGAGCAGCAACAGAGATATCTCCTTACTGACCCAGTGGTCAGCTAATCTATTACAAACTGGCTAAAACTGTAAAGTCCACATGCCTTTTAATAAAGGCCCACAGTCACATGGCATGGAGGATCCTCATCTTCGAGTCCAGATGCTGGTCAGTCCTGTGTACAAATTGAAGGGCTCACTCAGGAAGATGGAAGCCAGCCGACATCCCACGGAAGCCTATTTCCATTGGACACATTCTCAGTTGGCAGAGGAAAGTCCTTGTGCACACAGCATGGAGTGGCAGCAGAGAAATCGTAATTGTAAAACCACTCTGTTTTGGATAAGTCATATTCTGCTTGCATGAGGTGGAGTCAGGAAACCAGAAAGATGATGAACAGTAATCCTCTCAGCTTCTCTGGAAAGCAAATGCCCTCATCCTTCTGCCCCAACAATTCCAGTAAGGTCCCGACGTGGCTGCAGGGCTCTTACTGGACAATCTCCAGGGAGGCACTCCGTGTCTCTCACTCACCGCACAGGGACCACAGTCAGAAAACACTGCATAGGCTCAGTCTCACAGTGAGAGGGTTTCAGTTTCTAAAACATGTTCACATCATTAGGAGGAGGCAGAGGGGATGCCAGTGAAAGGGGAAGATTGTCAGCACTCAAGGTAAGCTTAGGGAAGTAGGGAACCCAGGCACCTGACTATGGAATCACGTTGGCTGTTAAAGCTATGTTCAGTATCCCACTTGAGAATCCTTGACTGAGAAGAGCTTTCGTGGCAACTGTAAATCCCATTATCTACAGATGCAACCCATCAAAATGGACCATGTTACCTGCAAACCATTGCATTAAAAACTCAGTTGTACCACTTGTGTTCCCTCTGTACCCTCACATTCTACATTTGTGGATGTAACCAATGTATCTGTACTAGATGTATATGTAGATACAGAAGGATGACTTCACTCACATCTTGTGTATTCCAGGGCAGTTTCTGAGTGTCTCTGAGTCTCAATTTTTCTAGTGGAAGAATGTTTCAAATTGTCCACCTCCAGGGCTCTTGTGATCACTAAGCAAGATAACACACATGGTGCATCAGGCGCCAATGGGTCCCCAGACAATACACTATTCCCCAGAGAGTCAGCACTGCACTGGCTGCTTTCTCCTGGTGAAATACTTTTTAAATTTTATTTAAGTTATGCAAGTTTCATGTATTTCATATATACAGATTTGGAAACACAGTGATACTTCCCACCCTCCTTCCTGCCATGCTCCAACCCTTCTTCCTCCTCCCTCTCCCATTCCCACTTTTAATTTTTACAATGACCTACTTTCAGTTTATTCAATGATCATAAGGTTAATCCTACACTAAGTAAAAGAGTTCAACAAATAGTATGAAGAAAAAACACTGTTACTCAACAGTAGAGACAAAGGCTATAAACAACCATCAAATCTCAAAATGTCCATTTTACTCCAACACATTACATTTTAGGTACTCTATTAGTTAGATCGGGGAAACATGGTAATGTCATTTTGAGAGTAGGGGCAACTGATTCCATTTTTGCTCAATCCTCATGTGTTGCTAACACAAAGATATGAGACCAACATCCAAAAGCATACCTACTACCAGCTACTTACCCAGATGAGTCTCTCTAGGCGGAAGAGTGGATGAGGACTTACTTCAGTAGGAAGCCAAGAGAGAGCTAGACAGTATCGCTGCTCCATTACCTATCTACAAAGGAAACTCCTTACTGTGTTATTTAGTACTGGGAGAGATCAAGTATTAGCAGAAAGAGATAAGAGGTAGGTAAAACATTTTTTGAATGTCAAATATATTCCATAGACTATTGTATCTCATTAATCCTTGTAAACCCTTGAAATTTAATGTTATCATCCTGATTTTCTTTCCAATAAGAGTGTTGCCCAGAGAAGTAGAGGAGTTCACTGAAATTGAACAGGGTGGCTCATCTATCCCCAGGCCATAAGGAAACAAGAGAGAAAGCATAATGCAATGAAAAAAAAATGGTGGCTCAGAACTCAGGAGTCACAGCTTTACTACTCACTGATTCTGCATCATATCTCAGCACATGGCTCAGGGAACCACAGCAGAGTTAGAACAACTAGGTGTGGGGCTAGGACCTACAGGGCAGGTGATACAGGCCCCCAGGGAGCAAACACAACTTCAAGAGGTTGCAAGACCAGCCACTGGAGCAAGAGCTTCTAAGCGTCCAGACTATGTGGATGCAGAAATCTTGAAAGATCTTGAAGGCCTCCAAGCTAGGCAAAGGTTTGTAGCCAAGACAGGAACAATCCAAGTTTGCAGACTAGGGGAGGTGGCAGGGCCCTGGGTCAGAGATTAAGGACAGAGCTTCAGTATCAGGAGGAAGGCAGTCAGGAGTAGAGCAGGTTCTGGCAACCAGAAAGGACTAAGTTCTCAGACATAAGATATAGGCAGAGACCAGCAACCTTCCATTACCACAGGGGCCAGTTCTCAGGAATGAGGCTGAAGCTGTGCATGACACTTGAGTCAGAAAGGCTGTGTTGGGTATGGACTCTCCAGGAAGGTTGTAAAATCCCTCCTGCCTGAGTCCAGCTGCACCTGCAAGCGGTGGTGAGAAGATTGCAACCACAGGCAGCTGCGGGCAATGTCCAGAAATTTCTGACCTCAAGAGCTTGGGGGAAGTCATTTAACCAGTGAGCTTCTGTGGGGGCATGATAATATCAATGATATCACCCTTCAGTTGTATGTCTCTGAGTGTATAGGTGGTATGAATCAATAAGAATAGATGGTGAAATGGACTTGTCTAGAAACGTCAATGGAACATGAAAAAACATTTTTGAGACTGCTTATCCTACAGTATTCAATTTTAGCAAAGCTTTTAATTTTGATTTTGCTCATCTATACACTGGGGATAGAAGAATGAGTTCTTTAGGCATGCTAAGGCTTCAACTAAATAAAGCAATCTTGTGCTTACATGGTCTGCACAATATACCACAGTAGGCTGGGTTTGGCTGATGATACTGTATTGAATATTTTAAAATAGAAAAAAAGAAAGGATTTTTGAGTGTTCTTCGCAGGAAGAAATGATAATTGTATACTAAGTAATCTGAGTTTATTATTACAATGAATGCATGTGTCAAACATCACACTACATCCCATAAATATGTACAAAAATTCTATATCTTAAAAATGAAATTTAAAAATTTTATGAAAATCTATGGCCCTAGGATCTCTTTAGAAACAAAAAGCAAAGCCAAGGAGCTGGTGTGTGGCACACCAAGTTAAGCCCATGGCCTGCGACACTTACATTCCATAACAGTGCCTGTTAGAATACTAACGGCTCTGCTTCTGATCCAGCTTCCTGCTAATGCATGAAGTACTTGGTCCATTGCCAGTCACGTGGGAGACCCGGATGGAGTTCTAGGCTCTGGGCTTCTGTCTGACCCAGTCACAGCCACTGACGCCTTCTGGGGAGTAAACCAGTGGATACAAGATCTCCCCCCCACACACCCCATTCTCTCTTGCTCTGTTTCTTTCACCATGTTTCTCTGCTCTTTGTAATTCTGCCTTTCAAATAAATAAAATAAATCTTTAAAAAATTAGCCTGCAGGAGAAAATGAAGTAGCTTCTATTCAATCCCAGCAACCAGCACAGAGAGTGAGGAAATGCTGATTGCTGAGACATGGAGAAAGAACAGCTGCAGAAGAAACTAAAACTTAAATACTTTTGCTGCCGTCACTTTTCTTACTTTAATCTCTTTAATTGACTGCTCCCAGCTACAGTGAAACACATCCTCATGCATTTGAAATAAATGCTGCTAAACAATCTGGAGCTGGGATGTGTTGGAGAGCTGCATTTCTCCTTGGCAAGGCTTCTTGGTTCCTCTCTGCATTTTATGTAGAATAAAAAAAATGCCATGAAATGGAACTGGTAGAAGTTCTTTCTCTTTCTCGCTCCTCCTTCAAGTCTTCTCCTCCCATCTTGCCTCAGCCTTCTTCCTAGCTGTTCTCCCACCCTGAGCCTTCACAGGGCACCTATTGTGGGCACAGTGCACCTTGCCCTTCCTGAGACATCGTGCAGCTCTGGATCTCTGGGTCTCTGTGTACCCTCTGCAGTGCCATAGACAGATGTGCCCGTTATGCTGTTAGACATCCCAGGTTAGAACCAAGTTTTTCTCCCTCTTGCTCCTGCATTGCATTGCTTCTGTTGTGTTTAGTAATTATTGAAGGTTTGTCCTGCATGACTGTTAGCTATTGCATCCTTAGCTGAAACTAGAATAGTCTTGAGTGTCATCCCAAAGGAAGCTCCAAGTACCTTCAGTACTGAGTGGTGATTAAGGGAGCAGGCCCTACAGAAGGATCCAGGGGATAGAAAGTTGAGTCCACCGTGAACAGGCTGTAGATTCTTGGGTGAGGGAAGCTGTCACTCTGGCTTCAGACTCCTGATGTGTAGATGAGCATCCTGACCCTACCTTCTAAACTTTTGTAATAATTTAATGTCATAATAGATGTACAATGCTTAGCCCACAGTCTGACACCTAATACATGCTTAGCGAACATGAACTTTGATTTTTCTCATTACCATTGTTCCTCAGTGCTGTACCTGGAACAGTAAACAGGCACTTGGTGAGGCTTCCAAATTGAATTTGCCTCAGGGAAAAAAAGCTGCTAAATCCAAAGACTTGGGGTCACCTGCAGAGATTGTAGGAGTGATGAGAGAATGCAATGTTTCTGTTAGTTCTTGGCCAGTCTAACATTGATGCCCAAAAAAAAAAATGGAAAAGAAGGCTAGAAATCAAAGACCCTATCTGTTGACTCTGTAGCATTGAAGTCAACCTAATGAAAGGGTCATCATTCTCCTCCCTGCCCTGACAATAAGTGTCTGTCTTCAAGCTGAGTGAAATGGAATTCAGTTGGGTTCCTCCCCTCATCATCAATGGAGTGAATGGCCCAGGTGCAGTAATAATAGGTCACAATGCACACTAGAGTCCCTAAGGCCTACAACTGCCCAACAATGCTCAGGCTGCTGTGGACCATGAAGGACAGTGCCAGTGAGGGGACATAGGCATGTTTCCTTGAAAAGCTCATTTCTCTGGAAGACTCTCCATCTTAGAATATTCCAGTTTAATCTCTAAAATCAGGCATGGAAACAATTCAGGGAAACATTGTATCACATTTTTTTTAAAAATATTTATTTATTTATTTATTTCAGAGGTAGAGCTACAGAAATAGAGATGGAAAGAGAGAGAGAGAGAAGTCTTCAAAGCACTGGTTCACTCCCCAAATGGCTACAAAGGCCAAAGCTGTGCTAGTCCAAAGCCGGGAGCTGGCAGCTTCTTCCTGGTCTCCCACACAGGTGCAAGGGCCCAAAGACTTGGGCCATCTTCTGTTGCTCTCACATAGATAGCAGAGAGCTGAATCAGGAGAGGAATAGCCAGGACTTGAACTGGCACCCATAAGGGATGCCAGCACTGCAGGGACAGCTTTACCAGCTACACCACAGTGCCAGTCCCCATTGCATCACACTTTAACCCCTTTAAGGCAGCTGGAAAATTTCATGGGGATCCAGACTGTAGGTGACTTTTCAAACTTGCAGCTGGCACTGAAAAGAGGCTGCAGGGTAAAGACTAATGCCCCTGGAGTTGTTTGTAGAACCCTGGGCCATGGGGCCGGTGCTGTGGCTCACTTGGTTAATCCTCTGTCTGCTATGCCAGCATCCCATATGGGCGCCAGGTTCTAGTCCTGGTTGCTCCTCTTCCAGTCCAGCTTTCTGCTGTGGCCCAGGAAGGCAGTGGAAGATGGCCCAAGTACTTGGGCCCCTGCACCCACATGGGAGACTGGGAGGAAGTACCTGGCTCCTGGCTTCTGATAGGAACAGCTCCGGCCATAGCAGCCATTTGGGGGGTGAACCAACAGAAGGAAGACCTTTGTCTCTCTCACTGTCTACCTGTCAAATAAATAAAAAAAATTTTAAAACAAGAACCCTGGGCCATTCAGTGGGCAAAAGAAGGAAAGAGTGTAGGTGCAGGTGGTTTTTGGACTCAGCTCTGAACCAACTGAGCTCTGAACCAGCTCTGGCATTCACTGACCACCCATGAAGAAGAAAATTTACCTCTCTAAAAAAACTGGAGAGGGGGCAGCCAGCCACATGATTCCTTAAGTTCTTTTCAGTTACAAAGTCACAATTCTATCAAATGTGATCACAGCTTATAGTTCTCAAACAAGAATATAGAAAAAAAAATAGCTTCTCATTTAAAAGAAAAAGTTAAAATCCTTGACGTTATAATGGCAGAGCTAAGACCAATGTCCAGAGACCTGACCAGCTCTGCACCCAATGCTGAGCTGGCCCAATACACTCTGCCCCTTCCTTAATCACAGGAGGCTATAATGACACACGTGCACAGATGAAGTTGAAACATTTGAAAGCCCTTAAGACATTCCTTTAAAAAACCGATAATTGAAACAGAGTCACTAAAAAGCTTCCCGCTGGTCAGCCTGGTTTGAATCAGAGATCCCGGGCTCAGGAAAGCCTGCTCTTAAGGATGTAGAAGACATGGAAATTGACTTCTCATTTCTGTTCCCTCCACACATGCGCAAAACCTGAAGAACCTGACCAAAGTGGGCCAAACCAAACAATTTCCTGCCATTCTAATGAACTGAGTGAGGGCAATCACTTGTCCTTTAACTGTCCTAGGAGGCAAGAAGAATCTTCTGAAGCTGCCCAGGAAGTAATTAAAGCCCCAGCATAACCACCCTTGTGTTTGAGTCAGATAACAGTGTCATTGACAGCAACCATCTGTACTGAAGGGTGGGGATTAAAAGACAAACGAAGTCAGACTTACCCTAGATATGTCGATGACACATCCCATTTGCTGAGTTAGTAATATTTAGCTAAAATCATACCTACATAAAGCAGTGTTTTACTGATTGTTTCCTTTGCTTGAGAAGGACTAGTGACAAAGAATCCCTTTCATATTGATTCTACAACAATTGTGCACCTGCACTTTCCTATGACAATCTTCCCTTAATTAAATTTTCTTTCCCTTATTACTTCCTTTTGTGGTAACTGCATAAGAGCATTCTTTAAAGAGCCCTTCAATATAAATAATTTTTTTAAAACCCTAGTTCTATTTAAATCCTTTAAAATTTGGTCTGATTCCCCACAGTAATTTGCATAATTACCAAAGGGAGATGTCCTTTTATTAAGGGACCTTGGGGGAACCTTAGGCTTTCCAGTCTCATTTAATCAAATCAGCCCCGTGATCTACCTCTCCTTCCTATACCAGTTATATCTTATGTTAAAGAGAACAATGCCAGAAAAATATGCTTTGCTGCTTTTTGGTAACTGTTCTATGCATTGTTTATGAAGACAATCTCATTGTCTATAGACTATCAAATGAGATTTCTTTTTGAAAGACTGACAGAGAGGGAGAGAGATCTTCCAACCATTGGTTCCCTCCCCAAATGACCATGATAGCTGAGGCTGGAATAGACCAAAGTCAGATGCCTGGAACTCCATTCAGATCTCCCATGTGGATGGCAGGGGTCCAAGTACTTGGACCGTCATATGCTGCTTTCCCAAGCACATTAGCAGGGAGCTGGATAGGGAGAGGAGCAACTGAGACTTGAACTGGTGCTCTGATATGGATGCCGCCATTACAAGCAGTGGCTTAACCCACTATGCCAAAATGCTGGCCCCCTTTCATGTCCTTTTGATAGTAGAAATAGAAATTCTACATTGATTTATGATCGCATGTTATAAATTTCCCACAGACTGGGCTCACATCTACTTGTCCATTCCCCCAAATGCCAGCAGTGGCAAAGGTTGGGCCAAGCTGAAGCCAGGAATCAGGAACTCAATCCAGGTTTCCCATGTGGGTGGCAGGGACCTAAGTACTTGAATAACAACCACTGCTCCCCAGGGTCTGCATTAGCAGAAAACTTGAATCAAGAGCCAGAGCCAGGGATCAAACCCAGGTACTCCAATATGGGCCTCAGGTACCTTAATTAATCTCTAGGCTAAATGCCTGCTAGACAGGTCCTTTATTATAACATATATATAGCCTAATATCAGATATGCTCTATCTAGGTTATTAAGCCCAGCCCACACCTAAGCAAAGGGTGTTACACAAAAGCTTGAAGACCAGGAGGTAGAGACCCCTGGGGACCTTCTCAGAGTCTGCGGACCACAGAGGCACTCTTTCCTGTTTAAATGCTGACACAGAACCACATAGTCCACTGTTGTGTCGAGAATTGCCCATGCAATTTCCCAGACCCATCTGGAATCAGAAGTCTAATAAGTATGCTGGGAAGAGGATATAAGTGTCGTGTGTCCTTCCTCTGCCTCTGTATATGATTAAGGCCCAATCATTTTTCTCCAGTAATCATTTTTCTCTAGCCTTCTCAAAGCAGCTGCTAGGACGAATGTGGTGTTTAATTGTGTCCAGGACCAAGATCCAGGTGGGGGACCGCCGTACCAGTCTGTTCTCCTGGTTTCTTGGCCAGTACATGGAGTCCCAGCAGAGTAGGTGGGGTGAGCTTACATCACTCCAGTGTCTGTAATCATGCAGTTGAGGGGGCTGAAACTTTAGAGACAGCATGATGAAGAATTGCAGATGACTCACGCACTGCCTTTTCAGCATCATGATTGCTAACAGACATGCTTCTGATCAAGAACCAGGGCAAACATTTGCCCTTCAGAATTTTGGATTACCCTGTGAAATCGTGGGAGACAGGGCAGGTGAGGACACCACATTTGGACAGGGGAGGCTGGGGGAAAATATTAATCAGTCAAAAGGTGGACAGCTGTAAAAATCTGTGATTATGTCCAAAGCTGGATGCATAGCAGCTGGATGTTTTTTTTTTTTTTTTTTGACAGGCAGAGTGGACAGTGAGAGAGAGAGACAGAGAGAAAGGTCTTCCTTTTGCCGTTGGTTCACCCTCCAATGGCTGCCGCGGTCGGCGCGCTGCGGCCGGCGCACCGCGCTCATCCGATGGCAGGAGCCAGGCGCTAGGTGCTTTTTCCTGGTCTCCCATGGGGTGCAGGGCCCAAGCACTTGGGCCATCCTCCACTGCACTCCTGGGCCACAGCAGAGGGCTGGCCTGGAAGAGGGGCAACCGGGACAGAATCCGGTGCCCCGACCGGGACTAGAACCCGGTGTGCTGGCGCCGCAAGGCGGAGGATTAGCCTGTTGAGCCACGGCGCCGGCCATGGATGATCTTGAAATAACAGAGAAAAAGAAAGAAATCTCTTGGAGCTTACCTTGCATTTGGCCAGCATTTATTGTGTTCCTATTATGAGGTGGGTGCTGAGTTCATGAAGAAGGAAAAAAAATGTGAATAGGTCAACAAATCATTACAAGAGGAAGTCAGTATCTTATTTTTTGCATTTGCAAACCATTACACTTGCACATTTTGCTAGTATTACCGAAAAATCTTGGTCTATGTTATTTTTATTTTCTAATTTTCAGACAAACCTCATTAGAAAACCGGTTTCTAAATTTAATCTTTTGTTATTATTTGAGAGAGAGAGAGAGAAAGTACAAGCCTTTCCACTGGTTTACTTCCGAAATGCCCACAGAGGCCTGACCTGGGACCAGGCTTCAGCCTGGAGTCAGAAACTCAATCCAGATCTCTCACATAGGTGGCAGAAACCCAATTATTTAAGCCATCATGGCTGCCTCTCTGGGTCTGCACCTACAGGAAGCTGCAATCATTAACAGAGCCGAGACTTGAAACCAGGCACTCTGATGTGGGATGTGGGCATCTCAGCCCTGGACCTTAGCCACTAGGCTAAAAGTCTACCCATAACATTGCTTAAAGGACAGTGTATACAGTGTAAAACTCATAGATTATGCAGTCTAAGAGGTGTAGATCATGGCCCTTCAAGTTAGAAACTGTAAATGGGGGCATTAGGCTTGAATTTGTAAGGTTATGAAAAACGAAGTGTAGAACTCTTGAAAATCCTCTACTGCAGTACCTGGTACAGCACAGCCATACAGTAGATGGAAGCCATGGTTATTGTTAATAATTACACTGATAAAAGCAACAATAACCTCATGCCTTAGAGTAATGGCAGAACTGAGGCTACTGCAGTGGAAAGCAAGCAGTACTGTCTACACAGTGCTAACCACTATGAAGTTATTATGTTTCCACTCCTGCTGTAGTTTTTAGATTTGTAATTAAAGGCCTGTCTGGAGCCCTGCAAGTTAAATGAGTATGTAGAACGCAGAGGATTCTGTAAACGAAGGCATTGGAAACAATTAGAGGCCTGGAAAATGGGGCCAATAAGAAAAGCCTGTAAGTGATGAAGCTAAAGTAAGGGAGAAAAAAGCTATGAAGGATTCTAAGAGGTTACCCATTTCACTTAGGTTTCATATTATCTCAGACACATCTGGATTAATATTGGACACTTTAGAATTCCTTAAATATATTTTTGCTTTGAGTTTGCATGTCCACATATTACTTCCTCTATCAATTTTTTTTCAGTTTTTTAAGCATATGTGTGTGTGTGTTTTAATTGGAAAGACAGAAAAGGAGAGCTCCTGTCTGCTGGTTCACTCCCCAAATGCCTACAACAGCCAGTACCTTGCTAAACAGGGCTAAAGCCAGGATCCTGGAACTCAATACAGATCTCCCACATGGGTGGCAGGAACCCAATTACTTGAACAATCATGGCTACCTCCCAGGTTCTGTGTTAGCAGGAAGCTGGAACCAGAAGCCTTAGCTGGGGATTGAACCCAGGCATTCCAATATGGGACACAGCATCTTTTTGCTGCACCAAATGCCTGCCTCTACTTTACTAACTTCTGAAGATGTCTGAACCAGTCTTACAGTCTCACCTGATGAAATGACAGTGACTGCAGGGTGCTTATGCATTGGGCCAGATTCTTTTTTTTTTTTTTTTTTTGAGATCAGACAACTGAGATCAGACAAAAGAGATTGACAACTATCAATAGAATAGTCAATCAATAGATAATCAACAGATACTTGGTCAGCCTCAATGTGCTGAAGGTGATCTGGGGTAGATGGTTTCAGGCAGATAGTTTCAAGCAGAGCTTGGCTTCCTGCAGAAGGCAGCAGGGCTGGGGATTACCAGAAGGGGACAATGTCAGGGGACATAGCAGAGTCTGTCAGTCAACTTGCTTCCAGCAGTTGCTCTTAGCCATATTGGATCTTACCAAAGGCTCCCCATACAATTCTTTGTAGGCAAAAATATACAAGGGTACCTTAAAAGGTTCATGGAAAAATGGAATTAGACATATGAGTTCATTTTGGATATAAAAACAATTTTGAGATCCATGTATTGTTTTTCATAAAACATACTTTTCACATATTAGGAAAAAAAATTGGCACCCCCAAAAATGCACTTGTTAATTCCATCTTTCCATATTTTTGTTCAAGTACCCTCATATTTTACCTAATAAAGCAGTAACTCTTAACCTGGTCTACATATTAGAACCATCTGGGGACTTTTTTTAAGATTTGTATTTATTCATTAGAATGGCAGAGTTACACACACACACACACACACACACAAACATACACACAGAGAGAGAGAGAGATCTTCCGCTGATTCACTCTACCCAAACAGCCACAAAGGCTGGGGTTGGGCCTAGGCCAAAGCCAGAAGCCAATAACTCCATCTGGTTTCCCCACATAGGTAGCAGGGGCCCAATCGATCAGGCCATCTTCTGCTGCTTTCACAGGTGCATTACAGGGAGTGGGATTGGAATCAGAGTAGCTAGGTCTTGAACCAGCAACCCTATGGGATACCAGCTTTACAGGCAGCAGCTTAACCTGCTATTCTATGATGCCAGTCCTTTCCTGGGGAAGTTTTACATATCTGTACGCCCAAGCCACACCCTAGACCAATTACTCCAGAATCTGTAACAGTGGGGAAGGACCTGGTACCAGAACAAACTCTTGAAAGGAGATTCAATGAGCAGACAGGGCTGGGAACCATGGCAATGGGGGGTGAAGGGAGTAATAGTGAGTGTAAATGAAAGAATCCCCCACAATGTTCTTGGTGTGTACTAGTACTCAGAAAATTATGTTTTGCCTTTCTCCCTAAATACAGCTTTTAGATACCACATGGGTGTTTCCCCAGTAGGCAGTTTGAATGGAGCAGACCGAACTTGCCATCCGTTCTGCATTCATAAGAGATGTTTTTCTCAGGCCGGCGCTGCGGCTTATTAGGCTAATCCTCCACCTGCGGCGCCGACACACCCAGTTCTAGTCCCGGTCGGGGCGCCGGATTCTGTCCCAGTTGCCCCTCTTCCAGGCCAGCTTTCTGCTATGGCCCGGGAGTGCAGTGGAGGATGGCCCAAGTCCTTGGGCCCTGCACCCCATGGGAGACCAGGATAAGCACCTGGCTCCTGCCATTAGATCAGCGTGGTGCTCTGGCCGCGGTGGCCATTGGAGGAAAGAAAGGAAGACCTTTCTCTCTGTCTCTTTTTCTCACTGTCCACTCTGCCTGTCAAAAGAGAGAGAGAGAGAGAGAGAGAGAGAGAGAGAGAGAGAGATGTTTTCCTCTTGTTCTCTTCATGGGCTGCCTAAGTGGCCAAACATTTCGTAAATTGGCTTAATCAGTTCACAGATCAGTCTATTCAAAAAGACATAGTCAAATCTGATGTTTTCTGGTACACTGTAGACAATAACAGTTGCTTATCATTGCTGAGATTTTCTGTTCTCTAATTTTGGGTAAAGTTTAGGTCCAAAGGTAGATTTGAATCCAAAGGACAAAACCTATTAATTGCAAACTGGTTATCACACTGGACTGACAGCAGTCAAAATTTCAAGAAAGCACCAGCTATAGGAAGTGCTGATTCTGCTTGACATGTATGAATCACTAAGGTGCACAAAAAAATCCTAATTGAACTGAAAAGGTCTGGTTTTCTTCTTTAATTTCTGCTTAGAGGCATGGAAGCTATTGGTTAATCACGTAATAGATATTCATTCAACACCTTTTAAGAATAAACCACAGAGAAAAAAAGCATAGCACTGTGTACACCTAATATAATGTGGCACTTACCATGATAATACAGGGTACTTCAAAAAGGTTGTAGAAATATAGGATTAACAGATAACTTTATTTTGGTTTTCTAAACCTTATTTAGTTCCATTACTTATTTGAAAGGCAAAGAGATAAAGATCTTCCGGCCAGCGCTGTGGCTTACTTGGCTAATCCTCTGCCTGCAGAGCCAGCATCCCGGATTCTAGTCCTGGTTGGGGTGCCGGGTACTAGTCCCAGTTGCTCCTCTTCCAGTCCAGCTCTCTGCTGTGGACCGGGAGGGCAGAGGAAGATGGCCCAAGTGCTTGGGTCCCTGTACCCGCATGAGAAACCGGGAGGAAATACCCGGCTCCTGGGATAGGATTGGTGCAGCACACCGGCTGTAGTGGCCATTAGGGGAGTGAGCCAATAGAAGGAAGACCTTTCTCTCTCTCTCTCTCTCTCACTGTCTATAACTCTCTGTCTCTCTCTCTCACTAACTCTGCCTGGCAAAAAAAAAAAAAAATCTTGAATCCACTGGTTCACTCCCCCAAGTGGCTAAAACAGCTGAAGCCAGGAGCCAAGAACTCCTCCTGGATCTCCCACGTAAATGTCAGGGACCCAAGCACTTGAGCCATCATCTGTTGCCTCTCAGGGTGTACATTAGCAGGAAGCTGAGTTGGAAGTACAGGCGAGGCTCGATCCTAGGCACTCCAGTATGGAATGTGGGCATCCCAAGCAGCAGCTTAACCCATCTGCCACAATGTCTAACCCTAAGGAAAGTTTATTTTGGTGAAAATATGCACATCTAGTTTCTTCATAATTCATTTCTGTTTGGGGAGGCTATGGAACCCATGTTAATGTAGATCCACTGAGATGCCAACTGAGATCTGGGTACAGAATGTTTATTAGGGTGTACTCTCAAGAAGGACCCTATGAGAGGTGAGGGAGGCAGAACTGGGCCAAAGGAAGAGCTGAACAATGATGTTATTGCCACAGAAGCCTCAGCCAGTCTCCCTGAAAGGGGAACACTGAGTTGACTCCTAATCCAGACAAGGGCATGACACTTCCTCTCCCTACCTTTCACAGCCACTGTTTGGATAGGGGCTGCCCTCACAGAGGATGTGACACTCAGCAAGGCAGCACCCTGCAAAGGGCAAAGCACAGAGTGGAATTTGTCTACGAGCCCTCAGCAGCAACAGCATTTCATACCAGACAGGACCTCCTAAGAGCTGACTGCAAACCTGTTAACATTCACACTTTCCCATCTCTGTTAATGGCAAATCCATCCTTTTGGTTACTCAGGCTAAAAGCCTTGTGCTTTCCTCCATTCCCTTGTATTTTTCACACCCACCTCTCTCCTTTCAACAAATCTCACTGGTATTAACTTGAAATTGATTCAGAATCTAGGAGATGCTCACACCCTCCACTGCCCCATCCTGATCCAGTAACTGCCCCAGCTGGCGGAAGCTGGAACACCGGTCTGACTCTTCATTCATCCTTTGCCCCATCCTCTCTATTCGCAACACAGCAGGCAAACAAATCCTGTTACAATGGATAGCCAAATCGTCTTCCTCTTCTGATCAAAATCCTCCAACATCTTCTCGGAGATTTTCAGACCCTCAACAACCCACTCAAAACCACTGCTCAACTTGAGTGGTGCACTGTGTAGTGCTCACCTCTTTCTCTGCAAACAGGCTCATATCCTACTGATGGGTACTTTCCCTGGTAGGCCCTTTCCAATGCTGTGGCCAGTCCCTGCACTTCCTTCAGGCATCCACTCAGAACTTGCCTTCTAAGCAAGGCCTTCCTGTCTGTGTTTCCCTCTGATGTCTCCCTTCCTGGACTTCATCCTACTTTTCGCCTCATTAGTATTTATTTCCTTCTAGTTCACATACTTTGATTTTTCAATGTGTTTAGCGAAAGTGTTTCCTAATAGGATATATGATGGGTAGAGTTTTCATCTACTGTGCTTACTGGATGTTTAAAGAACCTGTAGCAATGTCTAGCCTGTGGCCCAGGCTCCATTAATGAGTTGGACACTGGGTTGCAAAACTAGAGGAGAGGGAGAGGAAGGGGAGAGGGAGAAAGAAAGAGAGAATCTCTCCCCTCTCTCATTGTTGATTGATTCCCCAATGCCCACAGTGGCCACGACTGGGCCAGCCAAAGCCTAGAGCTGGGAATTCAATCCAGGTCTCCCACATGGGTGGCAGGGACCCAACTACTTGAGCCATCATCAGTGCTTCCCAGGGTCTGCACCAGCAGGAAGCTGGAATTGTGAGCCAGAGCTGGGGCTGCAACCCAGGCACTCCAATGTGGGACACAGGCATTCCAAACCATGGGTTAACCACTACACCAATGCCACTCCAAAACTCACATTTTAACACTGATTGTTCCGACCTGAATTACCCAATAGGGGCTAACAGTTTTCACTGTAGTACTTTGTTACTGTACCATAATTGTATTCAAATATTTTTAATGCATGATGTAATTGAGCTAGCTCCCTGAGGGTTTTAAAGGGAATGATACATGCTGAAGTAGATAATGAATCAATAAAATGATCCCCTGAGGCCTTGTTAGTGTCCTGCCACTTAGCAAATTAATAATGGATTGATTTGCTCCTCAGCAGTGTCCAGATTCTCACTGTCTTCCTTATCCAGATGGTCTTTGCTCACACAAGGCATCAAGAAAGGTTTCGGTTTGGATTAGGTTTGATTATTGTTTTTCACTCAGGAGACTTAAGAGAACTGGGTGAGTAGAATAGAAGAGACTTTAGAACTATTCTCATTTTTATTACCTGTTTCTTCCCTTCACTTTCTCTTATAGCCAGAACTTACAATAGCACGGTGGTAAGCTTCTTCTGTTTGACTCTTGAAATAAGGATTACTCCAATAATTTTACTAAAAAGCTTTGGCATCTTCACTCAAGAACTGCAACAAATATAGAAAGCCCTTTCTTGGTTTTGTTTAGGTGTCATTTGGATTTGCTGTGGCTGTTGTTCTATAGATTAAATCTTTCTTCCTAAGAAACCAAAAGAATGATACTGTGAGTCAACCTCTGAATTTTAAACAGTATGCTCCAAAGAAAAGCATGCCATTTTTCTAATCCAGAACAAGAAATGTTCAGAGAGATGTCTATGTGTATCTTTGGCTGTTTTAGCTCAGAGAGTATATTAAACTACATTTTTCTTTTCTGTTTGACTGTCTTTATAGATCTTAGAGGTTGCTGCTCATTCCCTGTTTAATAATTAAATCTAATTAATAAAGTTGAGAAATATAAAGCATTTATAAACTATTCTTCACATAACCAAGCAGGTTCTATAAAATCATGGCCCTTTAAAATACTACCTTAAAATAACAAGCAGGTAAGTTCATTAGAATTTTAATTTGACTTTTTTATAAAATTGAACTAAAACCCTGATTTTATTTCCATCTTCTAATAATAATGACACTTCACTTTAGTGAAAGGCTTTGAAGTTTATAGAGTGCTTTCCCACATTTTACGCTATCTGATTCTCACAATAACTTCATTTAGAGATTAGGTGATCAAACTTCTTAAATAATTTGCTTAGGGTCACAAAGCAATTAATGGTGGAGTTAGATGAAAGAGGAAAACTGACCTGTGAAACTTATGTCCAAGAATCCTCCTGCTTCACCACACGCAGCTTCCTTGTGGGAGGCAGATCAATAAAAAAAGGAACTGTAGATCCAACCAGAGAGCCACAGCCATGACCTGCAAATATTGATGTCTCTGATCACTCCTCACTGAAGTCTCATGCAATGCGATGATTACAAAGAATTCTGACACTAAGAGATAGCACCCAGGTCATCTGCAGCTCTCTCTTGCATAGTGTTTGTTCTCAAGGATAGTGTGTCATGCAACAGTCATGCCTTCACCAACACACAAAACAGCCCCGTGATGATGGTTAACAAATTCAGACTATAAGGACAGACAATGTATAATTTGGGCTAAGCACCTGGGGTTTCAATTGGTGCTTGACTACCTAAACAGGCTAAATTGTAATTCCTTTCTCAGTTTGATATAGTGACCATGTTCACTCTTAATTGAGTTGGTGTAGAGTTGGAAATTCTCCTTGTAGCAATAGCCTTCACATTGAACTGGGCCTTCAGAAGAAAGAATGAGACACTAGGGAAGACGTTGCAGATGTGAATGGCAGGGCCCAGAATTAAAGGTACTTGGTTCCCATCCTGACTTAGCTCCTTGATAACTCTGAGCTCCTGCGTGCTGTTCCATCTTTTAGTTTTCCTGTGCTTACACCCCTGAGATCCTATACTGATATATGTATTAATGTCTCATGATCCTTGGAGCTTGGGAGAATAATGTGGAATTGCTTATAACCTATATGTGCTATTTTTAAAAAATAGTAGCTTCATGTGTTAGAGTATGTCAGATACAATTAAAGTTTTTTTTTTTTAAATGAAATTTTTCAGAAGTACCCTGATAGGCAGCAAGTGATGACTCAAGTACTTGGATTCCTGACATTTACATGAGAGACCTGGATGGAGTTCCCAGCATCTGGCTTTGGCCTGGCCCAGACTTGCCTGTTGTGGGAACTGTGGGGTGAACCAGCAGATGAGATATCTCTCTGTATGTCGGTCTGCTTTCCAAATAAGTAAATGATTTTTGAAAAGTAAGACATTATCAATAAAAAAAATTACCAGCTAGAATTAGTAGACTTCAATAAATATTAGTCATCTACAATGTGTAGAATTTTATGCTAAAACATATTAAAAACACAAAATTGAGGAAGACACAGGCCTTATCTTAGGTGCATCAGACTGTATGATAATATTTTGAAAAGTGCATGAGCAATGAAATTAAAAGGTAATCTTGCTTTCCACAAACTTTTTGAAGTGTCTTGTATCTACATATTATACAAATTAAGGCATAGCTCAAGTGTGTGACAAAGGACACCCACATAACATTGAGTATATGGGCATGGAAATGGGTTTGGGGACAGAGCGAGGATAGATGCAGTAGTGGGAGGTGGGGGTTGATGGAGAACTTTCCAAACAATAGAGCATTTGAGCTGGCTCACCAGGTGGATATTTCAGCATGGAACTGGCTGGGGAAGCAAGTGCATTTTAAACTGCAGGATATTACAGTCAAAAGCTGATGAAAAAGCAGAAGGGCAGCAAGGGCTTTATGTTGACTTCCTGAGAACAAAGCACTGGGCATCAACTGAGAAAGGTGGACTGGAACCAGGCAGGGCTCTGGATGCCAGGTGCAATTGTTTACTATTAACATCTCAAATAGAGGGGACAGTTTGAGAAACTTCAAGCACAGGAGTGATAGAATCAGAGTTACTCTTCAGGAAATTTTATTTGGCAGCAAAGCATAAAAGATATTGGGGTAGAAAAAAATTGAGGCAAGGAAATGAGTGAGGACAGTATCACATTAGTTTAATAAGAAGTAACAATATCTAGACAACAGATAAATGGGTGATCTCTGTAACATGGATACCAATACAAATGTATTTGAGATCTATGAAACTGACAGGTAATACTCTCATTTACATATGGCATTAAGTCCAAGACAGTGTTCCAATTAATGCCTACTTTAATAACATAATCTGCTGGATCAACAACACATACCTTAAAAATTAGCCTGAGACCAAGATTGGACTCGTAATTAAAAAGTGGTGACCCACTGAGTGAAAAGATGCTTGATTTGACTCTGCCATGCAAAACACAGACCAAAAATGCATAAACAAAAATGAAAAAAAAAAACCTCTTGCTGATACTCTTGGTGACTTAATCATATTTCCTTATCTGGCTCATTCTATTGCTGGATTTGAAGTGTCAGTTTCCCCACCTATCACTTCCTCTGGGAAACAATTGTTATCCCTCAGATTAAATGCTTCTATATGCTATACCAGGAACCTCAGTTTATGTCATTTCTTACTTAACAGTCAGATTTCTTCATTAGATTAAAAACTCCATGAAGGCTGGGAATTTGACCAACTTGTTATCCCCAGCACCTGGCTTAGTTCTTGGACCATGGGAAGAGCTTACTTTTCACTGAAGTAATAAATGCTTGGTATCACGATACAGATCTCTGATGTACATAATTCTTGTCAGGCCCAAACAAACTCACAGGTTTTATCTCTTGAGATCAGCAGGGCCTCATCACCACCAAGGGGCATGAATAAATTTACCATGAATCAGTTCACTTGAAAGTAAGAGGTGTCAGTTTGTAGTGATGGGAGGAGAAGTCTTCCAGAGAAATCCCATTGTCAAGGGCATCCTCCCAATCCCTACAGGATCAAAACACATCTGTGCCTTCCCAGGAGCTCAGCTAAGGGATCTTATTTCTATGAGCATATGCAACTGATTGGCAATTAATTTGATTTTGCACCTGCTTTAAGTCACCCCAGGGCTTTTCCCTGCACCCCCATGAATCAATTTCTTTAAAGTACAGTTCTCAAAATCATAGGCTTGCCTCTCAAAAGGCTGCTCACACTTCCATAAGCCTAAGTCACTTTTGCATTTTCTAAACATTATAAAAGCTCTTGTTTTAGATACGTGAGCATGGTGTCAAGTCAGCCACCACCGTAATTACTTTAACTAAAGTTTTTGTAGTTAATATGGGCCAGGACGCGGACGTCAAACTTGACAGATATCATCTTACTTCATTCTCACAATAATTGTATCAATTAGTATTATCATGATGCATATTTTATAGCCAAGAGAAGAGAAGCAAGGGGAATTTAAGAGCCTCACCAGGGTTTGTTTCCAATAGTTGCAGAACTAAATATATGACATCTAGTAAGTGAGAGAGCTAAATATGATCCCATCAGACACTGGCAGATAAGTGCCTGCCTGGTTCTTCCATACAGTGTGGTTTGTTTCAGGCATATGTCAATATCACAAAAAGAATATCTACAATGGGTAGGGTTACAGATCTTTGCTTATCTGATGGGAAGCCCCAGTCCTTACACTCCAAGCTCTGGATTGTTTAACATCTCCACCTCTGTCTTAGAGATGCCTTCAGTTCAGCCTGCCCAATGCTGAAACTGCATCTTTTTCCAAAATCTCCTCCATTATGACCTGTGTCTATCACCATCAGTCACCCACACCAGAAACTTGACTGTCCCTAATTTTCCCCTTTCATTGCACCACATGCAAACCTGAGACCTGACAATTGCCTCTTCAGTATTCCTCCAGGTCTTTGTCTCTTTTCTGTTTGCCTTGCCACTTTCTGATTGATCTCAGGTAACACCTGTTCTCTGTCCCAGGCTTCTTCAAGGCCAACCTGTCAGAAATATGAGTGATCAAGTTAAAAATTTAATGTGATTGTATAACCTAAACTACTTAGAATTTTTGAGTGGCTTTCCTTTCCCTCTTCAATCTAGCATAGAGATTCTTAGTGCCAGCATCCCACCCAACTCCATGCTCAGCTGGATTTCTACCACAGTCACCATACTCCTGTCCTCAACAACACAAAACTGCATTGAGTCCCTTGGGTAAGTAATGAAAGAATAACTGGGGCCATCTCTGGGGTGATGGAAATACTCAATGGGTAGAAACTTTTGTAAGGAAGACTTGTAGAAATGCTGGTCTGTTATCTAATAGAAAAGTACTGAACTTTTCAGTTAGACATGGGCAATTGCAGAGTCTATTTTCTTTCAGTAATGCTAACTCAATTCCTTTTTTATCCTCTGTCTCTGCCTAATTGAGGCTCAGTATTTAAGACTCTGCTCAGGTATCTTCTTCTGGCAGCATTTCCTGAAACTCATGACATCTTTCACTTTCTCTCTCTCTCTCCGCCCCCTTTCTCTATCACTATTTCACACACACACACACACACACACACACACAGGCTGGGCATATTGCCCTTAACATTTGAACATATGTTTCCCTAAGGCTCTATCCATATATCTATCATGAAACTTAACAAACCATATTTTAATTACCTTTTTTACATTTGAGTCTCCTCTTCTAACCTTGTAAAACTTTGTATTATTCATTTTAGATACCAGGAACCAGGCACAGAGTAGTTCAAAACCACAGAGTGAATGAATGAATAAATGGCCAACCAAATGATGACACCAGGAAACTTAACCCTGTCAGACACTAAAAATAGAGTCCAATATTTTGGACAAATTGGCCTGGAAGTAATTCAATCACCTGTTTGAAATCAGACAACTTTTTTGCCACCACCAATCATGAAACCAACCCAAATGGTGCTAAAGGTGAAGCAGCTGAATGCATCTTCTTTTTTCAAAAGTCCTGGTATTTGTAGACAGAGGACTAGTGCCCTCCATCACAGAGATAAATTAATGTTTAATTATTGACTGACTTTCTGTAAATTCACACATGATGTAATAGCATTTGTGGAATAATGATTTCCTACCACTACCTATAGTTGCTATTCACAGCAAATTACTTACCAGAATTTCAAGGTAGTAAAAGCAAATTAGGTCAGTGCTATATACAAAATATGGTAATTGTTAGTAATGATTTTTTTAGGTTATTACTGTAGCATTACATTTTACATTCAAATAAACATATATTTGGATAATAGAATCATTATTGAATTTGATGTTCAGCAGTTATCTTAAAATACATCAAAATGACCTGCTATACTAAAATAGATATGCAATGACTGGAAAAGGTTTGCTCAAAGTAAAAGTGTAACAGATGATTATTAGCAGAATGGCTTCCACAAAAGGATATGCTGGTTATAAAATATCTACTTTATGGCTTAACAAGTATATCAAAGTTTTTGTATTTTAATGATATTACCTAGAACCAATTCTTTGTTAAATTTTTGGTTATAAGCAAGTATATCACTTGAGGAGAATAAATTCATGTCATTTCTCTGCAAAATTACACTAATAATAAAGAATGCTTTGTAATACACATTCTGTATAAAATTGCTGCAATTGTCCATGTTTAATTCCAGAAAGACTAGTACACTTCAACTATATAATTCCCTCACTTCAAGAAAAACTGTTCTTGAACCAATGAGCTTCCTAATGTCTCTTCACATCTACTTAATGGTTACATCACCCACGACATGTCATTTTTTAAATTATCTAACAGCTATTTAGCCCTTAGTATGTATTCTAAGTCCTTGATGTTGAAAAGTAGGTATGGCCCCCACTCTCTTACAGCTGATTGGCATTAGCCCTATGCAGCTGAAATAGTTTAGAGACCAGTATGTGGGCTCTCACATGGGGCTACTATATGCAGTCTCTACGGATCATCATTTATGTGAACTTAATTCTATTGAGGCAAATAGAATATGATATAACTTTTTTCAGACTATGAAAACTGAATGTGGTTTAAACAACTTACTGTGCCTTTAAAATATTTTTAAGAATTCTGCTTCCATGGAGAGGAAGTGGGTATATATATATATATATATATATATATTCCTATTGCTCTCAGAAGTAAACTAAAATTAAAAATCTCCAGGCATGATATAAAAAATAAGTATAAGAAGACTGTGAAAGGTGTGGAGATAAGGAAGAGCACATTTAAACGATTGCTACCTAATGAACAACACAGCAACAAGTTTCCTAAGTTTTCTTTATGTCATCTGTCCTAACTTTGGACCTGAAGTCTGGCAACCTGGTTATGCCAGCAGGCACAGACCAAAAAAGTTGCTGTTTCTCAACAAAGGACCTGAAAAACAACCTTAGCAAGACTTAAAGCTTTTAGATAATAATCCCTCTAGTCAAATAGCAAAGGAAGCACCACTCAAAGCAGCCAAGTAGAGGGTGAGCCTAGGCTTCTACCTTGGTCAGATTGTAACAAGCTCTGCCAGCTCCCATGGAATGATATTAGGAAAGAAACCTGGAATTTCACACTCACCAGGCAGTAATGAGCCTCCTCCATCTCCACCCCTGCTTCTATAGAGACCATCTAGGAAGGCTGCACTTCTACTCCAATCCAGTAGTAATCAGCATCCTTCTCCCTTCAATGTAAATCAAAAAAAAAAAAAAAGTACAAAACATTTGTGCTGCCAAGTACAAGTCACTGATAAAATAAATCAGAATAGATCTAAATTAATGTGGTAATACGCCATGTTCTTGTTTTTGAGGTTCAGCATAGTAAAGAAAACAATTTCTCTCCAGTTGATATGAATTTAATACAATTCCTATAAAAATCCAGCAATATTGCGTCTAGATAAGAACAACTTTATTCTAACATTTATATGTAAAAGCAAGGGAACTAGGATAGTGCCATCAATTGTGAGTGAGAATAACAAAACAGAATCAATCTCCCTGATTTCAAGACCTATCATATGGCTATGATAATCAAGACTGTGAAATCGTTTCAGGGTTAGACAAATTGATCCATTGAACTCACCCAGGATAAGTACAAAAATATGCCTAACTGATGGCTTTTTATTTTTACAAAGGTGTGAAAGAAATTCAGTACAATAAAGATGGCCCTTCCACAAATGGTTCTAGAACAACAGTATGTTCACAGGCAAAACAAATAAAACTTCAATCTGAATCTCACTCTGATTCAAAAACTAATTCAAAATGAATTATAGACTTAAATGTGTGATATAAATCTACACAGCCCATTAGCAAACAACACAGGTGAAAATTTTGAGGATCTAAGACTACATTTGGTGCTACATTTTTAGACTTAATACCCAAAGTAAGATATATAAAAAGAAAAATTGATAATTTGACATCTTAAGATCTCTGCAGATCAGGTTAAGGAGACAAAAACCAAGGCACCAATTAAGAGAAAGTATTTCCAAATAACCTATCTGACACAGGATTATTATCTATAAAATACAGAGAACTGCCAAAACTCAACAGTTAAGGAAAAAACCTCAAGCAATCCACTTAGGATATGGCCAAGAGCTGGAAAGAACCATTTTTCCAATGAGGATACACAAACGTAGCCTGCAAGAAACACATGAACAGATGTTCAGATGCTCATCATTATTAGCCATAGATAAACGCAAACTAAACCTACGATGAAAGATTACTACCTATTTGAAAGGATAAAATAAAAAATAGTTACACCACCAAATGCTGGCAAGGATGTAGAAAAATAATCTGTATCCCTTATACACTTTTGATGGGAATGAAAAATGGTACAGACACTTTGGAAAAGAATTTGGCAATTTCTTTGAAAAATTAAACATTCAAATACTATGTGACCAAGTCATTACACTTCTAGGCACTTCTGCTAGAGAAATTGAAGCTTGTGTTCATACAAAATGTGTACATCAATATTCATAGGAGCTTTATTCATAATACCCCAAAACTGGAAGCAGCTCACAGTTCCTACAACAGATGAGTAGATAAATAAACTTATAGTTCCATTTATAGAACATTGTTGAAATGATAAGATAATACAAATAAAGAGCATATATTGGTTACTAGAGGTGGAAGATTGGATGGAGATGGAGGGAGGTCAGTATGACTGTACAAGAGCAACATCAAAGATTCTGGTGTGAATGTTTGCTTTGTGATTTCATTGATTTTATTGGTTGTGCCATTGTACTATAGTTTTATAAGATGTTACTATATTCATTCTGGAGTTGCGTTATGAAGTTTCACAGACTAATTGGTTAAACAACATCAATTTTTTTCTCAGAGTTCTGGAGGCTGAAAGTCCAAGATTAAGGTATTGGCAGGTTGATTTATCCTGAGGCCTCTCTCCTTGACTTGTGGGTGGCTGCCTTCTTCTGGTGTCTTTGCATGGTCTTCCCCCTATACCAGTATTATTGGGTTAGAGCTCACTCTAATAACATAATCTTAGCTTAATTACCTGTTTAGAAATCCTGTCTTCAAATACAGCCACATAATGAGGTGCCTGGTGTTAGAATGTCAGCATATGATTGGGAGAGAAGCAGGGACAAAATCCAGTACAATTCAGCCCATAACAGTAATCATATGAAGGTTGTAGAGGAGGAAAGGGTATATAGACTCTCTCTGTATTATTTCTTACAATTTCATGTGAAGCTATAATTATCTCAAAATGAAGACCTTAATTAAAAATATTTTAAAGGAGTTTGATTAAGTAATAAGTCAAATGTAGTGGAAGTGGCAGACCTTGATTAAGTGGCAAAGTAATTAGAATGTGCTCCCATTGAAGTTGAGCTTTTCCCTGAGATGAAGTGAAACGTTATTAGAGAGAAAAGATCATGGAAGAGTTTCTGTGTGCTTTAAAAATGGAGAGAAGCCTGTCAGTGACGTTAACGGGCAGAATGTATTTAATACCCCAAATTTTATTAGGTTGTCTGACTCTATGGGTAGATTGAATGTAGATTAACTTCAAACTAAAAGCAATCAGAATCAAAGTCCAAAATATTCTTAAATTTCAGTATTTAATATCAGTAACTACAACCAAAGATCAATTCCCTCAGCCTGCTGAGATTTCAGAAATGTAGGTTCTTTTTTTTCTTTTCATGTGGTTCCAATTATTTTGATCATGAAGTATACACACCTATGACTATGTTGTCAAATTGAATTCCTTGTCAGCATTTATGAAAGCATCTGATACTTAAATTGTATATGTAATTCTCAAATTCTCAATGCATTTCAGAACTATTAACATGTACTAATCTAAAAGCATACCTTTCAGTTATCAGCATAAAACCTTGTGTATTAATTTTTTTTGTTATCATGTACTACCTCCTATATATTTCCTTAACTTTTCTTTAAAGTCTTCTAAAAGGCAGGGTGAAACAGAGAGAGAGAGAAAGAGAGAGAGAGAGAGAGAGAGAGAGAGAGCGAGAGATCTTCCATTCTCTGGTTCATTCTTGAAATGGTTGAAACAGCCAGGCTAGGCCAAGCCAACAGCACTAACTCCATCCAAATCTCCCATTTGGGTGGCAGGGACCCAAGCATTTGGGCCATCTTACACTGCCTTCCCAAGTACATTAGTAGGGAGTTGGATGGGCAGTGGAGCCACAGGTCTCAAACTAGCACTCCCAGATTAACCCACAGTGCCACAATGCCAGTTCCTTCCATAACTTTTGAAGAAGCTAACAACCTGGAAAACTCACTAGCACCAGATAAGATTCACTGCTTGAAGTTGCTCAACTGAACTATTCTGGCTTTTGATTCTTTCTTCATAAACTGGAAGAGTAAACTTACTAGTGGTTCATCAGATTGTGCCATACAATATTGTGAGTTGTAGAATTTAGTTTTTTGTTGGCTGATGCCATGGCTCTCTTGGTTAATCCTCCGCCTGCAGCGCCAGCATCCCATATGGGTGCCAGGTTCTAGTCCTGGTTGCTCCTCTTCCAGTCCAGCTCTCTGCTGTGGTCCAGGAGGGCAGTGGAGGATGGCCCAAGTGCTTGGGCCTCTGCACCCACATGGGAGACCAGGAAGAAGCTCCTGGCTCCTGGCTTTGGATCGGCGCAGCGCCAGCCGTAGCGGCCATTTGGGGAGTGAACCAATGGAAGAAAGACCTTTCTCTTTGTCTCTCTCTCTCTCTCTCTCTCTCTCTCTATCTCTCTCTCACTGTCCATAACTCTACCTGTCAAAAAAAAAAGAATTTAATTCTTTGTATAATTTAAAATGTATATCCCTGTGGTTGTAAGGGTTAAATTTTATCCAGAAGGTGGCTCATTGCAATCTAAACATTGACTTTGTAGTTGATGGTGGGGCAAAAGGAGGGTTGTTTGTGCAGTGTAATGTTTAAGAGACTGAATTCTGAAGGCAGGGTACATGGGTAAATACCCTTTCTCTACTATCTACCAGCTCTGTGACTTGGGCACTGTTTTAACCTCTGTGTATCAGTTCTTCATCTACATGGAAGGTACAATTATAGCACCTCCGTCCTAGGGTTTTTATGAAGACTAAATATTTGTGAGATTCTTTTTTTAGAAAAAAGGAATAACTTTATTAATTTGTACTAATTTATTTGACAGGCGGGGGGCAGGGGATAGAGACATAGAGACAGAGCTTATATATAATGGTTCACTCCCAAAATATCCTAAACAGCTGACAGTGCCTGATGCCCATGTGGTAAACCTGGACTGAGTTCCTGGCTCCTTGCTCCTGGCTTTGGCTTGGCTCATCCATCTGTTATGACCTTTTGGGGAATGACCAGCAGATGGGAGATCTCTCTCTCTCTCTCTCTCTCTCTATCTCTCTCCCTCCCTCCCTCCCTCCCTCTTGCTCTGCCTTTCAAATAAAATGAAAATAAATAAATAAAATAAAAATAAGCATTGCTTTAACTTAGCCTAAAAGCTTTTAAGATTTAAATTTAAAATTCACCTTTATTTTTTAAGTGTGTTTGGTAGTTTTCTTACAATAGCAATTTTTTCCCCTGAGCCAAAGAATTACTTCTTTCTTTTTCAAAAAAAAAAAAAAGGTATTTTCACAGTTCAGAGACCTTTAATTTGTTTTTTACACTTATTATGCCATGAATTCCTTGGGAATGAGTTCCAGCAGCTCAGGTTTCTCTCCACTGGGTCTGACATAGTGAGCTTCTCTGGGTGGAGCAGGCTGGTGCTTCAGCTGAACACGGGGACCTTTCTCTTCAGCTTCCTTCTTTTTCTGATCACTTTCCATCACATGTTTCATAGGTTATCTCAGCTTTTAGAGTACTTAATATGCTCAAAAAATGCATGTTAATTCTTTTGGCAAGAATCTTGCCCTTAACTTGTTTACAGCATGCTTGGTCACACAGTAGAAACTTCCAGTGTTGCCACAGTAACATGTATGGGGTATTCCTTTTTGAACAGCACCCATTCTCTTGATGTCCACAAAAGCACCTTTCTCATAGTTGTGCATGTATGTGACCAAGGGAACAATTCTGTATTTTCTAAAATGTGAAGAGACCGTTGTGCAGCCCTCTCCTCTTTCTCTTTGTGTTTATCACTTTGGCAAATTAACAGAAGGTGTTCGTTCCAACCAAAAAGCAGAGCTACTTCTTTCCATTCAACATATTGAGGCAAAATTATAACATGAAGAAAAGAACTGAATATCTCAATCCAACTGATTTATAAGTTTCTAAATGCTATAACAATATTTTCCTTGGAATTATAACGCACTAAACAGGTTACTGTGTTAACTTTTGTTTTAGCTTTTTTCCATGAAGGACATGAAGAAACAGATCTACACCAAAGTCACCAAATTATGGCATCATACATAGAATTCAGTTCCCTGTATTACAACTGTGACTAAACAGTGGCTAATACAGGAACAGAAAATAATAGAAAATCATTAACTCATGCTTTATTACTTTTTTATACTCATTTTCAAGGCTACTGATTTAAGTGGTATTCTCCCTTTTTATGGGTCTACCAATAGTCATTTATAAATGAACAGAAGTGTGGCTCTCTCTGATTTATATTTCACCCTGGAGAAAAAGCATTGTCATCACTCCAGAGGGAAAAACATCTTTGAACAGCTGAAGGATGGGAAGACAAGTAGAACCAAAGAAACTCATGAGAGCTAATTGTCTGATGTAGAGAAGATACTCAATAAATGTTTGCCAAATGCAGAAAGAGAAGGACAGAGAACATGTAGCAGTTATTTTATTTTTTGAATAGTTGTCCATAATAGTTTAAATATTTAAAATACACTGTAGTTGTAAGTATTTTAGTAGTAAAGCACAATGGCTGTTGGTAACAGTGTTCTTTTTTCTCCAAAGAAACTAATGAGTACAAATTTCATAAGTACAACTTTAGGAATATAGTGATTCTTCACACCCTCCTACCCTCCCACCACCACTCCCATACCACTTCCTCCTCCCTCTCCCATTCTCAGTCTCATTCTCTGTTAAGATTCATCTTTAATTAACTTTATACACAGTAGACCAACTCTATACTAAGTAAAGATTTCAACAATTTGCACAAGTGGAAGATGATGTGACCCACATTATAAAGTTCTATAAAATTGAAATCTAATTGGATCACATCTAAAGAGAGTCTTCCTATTTAAATATTAAAAAAAAAGTTTATTAGGGCCAGCATCATGATTTAGTGGGTAAAGAAGCCATCTGAGACATGTACATCCCATCTGGATGCCAGTTTATGTCCCAGACACTCCACTTCTGATCCTGCTTCCTGATAATGGCCTGGGAAAACCAGTGGAAGATGACCCAAGTACTTGGGCCCCTGCCGCCCACATAGGAGATCCAAATGAAATTCCTGGTCCCTTTATTCGAAATAGCCCAGCCCAACCATTGTGTCCATCTGGGAAGTGAGCCAATGGATGGATGATCTATCTCTCTGTCTCTTCCTCTCTCTGTGTAACTCTGACTTTCAAATAGATAAATAAATCTTTTTAAAAAGTTTTTAAAGATTTATCTATTTATGTGAAAGGAATCAAGCAATTTGAAAGCAATCAAGATGGTTTTTATTAATTGGGTGAAATCCAATCATAGTACACAAGCCAGATTGACCATGAGATTCCATCATGGGATGGGTGACTTGGGCACAAAAATGACACCTCATTAACATTCACAGAATTAACCATACTAAGATGTTGGTTTTGTTGTTATTATTCATCACATAGTCTTTGCAGTCTCTTGTACAAATGGTGGACTCGTGTGTAAATCTATTCATGGTAATGAGATTTGCATGCACTCAGTGTGATGATGATTAACCCCACTGTGTTTCCACTTTACTGCTTTTTTATTTGTTCAGTTGATGAGCAATTTAATTGAAAAATTCTTAGTGTGATTATACTATGTCTGCTTCCTACCCCAAAGCTGTCCTTGCCTGTCTCCAAAGATCACCATATGGGGACACCTACAGTTAGCTCTCCTTTTCCTGTTGTGCAACATGGGGTTCAATCTGCAGCCCATCATATAACTTGTTGCCCCACAAAAATACGCAATGTGCACACACAACATCTTACAGTCACATCAAGAAGTCTAAAGAAAGTTTATGTTTTTGAAAGCAGACACACACACACACACACACACACACACACACCGGAAGTCTTATCTGATCAAACCATGTCCCATCCATCTACTGGGGTATGTACCAATCCCAGCTTGGCATCAGTTGCTTAAGGATGTTGGAAGATTCATGTGTTTTTTGTTGTCTTCAATCTGCCTATACTTGTAGGAGCTCAGATACTAGTTTGTTGACACATTGGCTAGCATTAGTCTGAATGTTTGCTCATTAGTGCTACTCATTGTGTCCTAGACCAGAGAAAAGATCTCCTTCCTTAGAACTGAGCACAATGGAGGAATGCATCCATGCATGTGACTGAAGCAGAAGAAAAAGAGCTTTAAGACAAATTTTGCCCTTTTCATTGTCTTTCTTCCCATTAGACTTAATAGGCATTTGAATTTCAATCAATTCAAAATATATACTTAGAGATAACTTAGCTGCCTCTGGAACCTTCCTGTAAATCCTCAAAGGACTGCTAGTGTTCTGTTGAGGATAGAAATTCTGCTCTGAAGGATTTTGTACACATTGAGGGGCTCCCTAAAAGCTGCCTTCTTGCAAATCACTTTTCATCATGGCATATTTTCTTTGAGTACTACATATCTATAAAAACACCATTTTGCCTGCAGATGCAAATCTGTTCTCTCTGTGTGTTAACCTGTAATATACAAGCCATTCTATGATTGGGTTTTAAAATGTACCATATGATACGTTCAATCAAAAATATTTTTTCCTATTAAGGCAAATGAATAGATTCATGATTTTCATGGAATTTTTTTGCCTAAGTGCTTTACTTCACCAAAGTTCTTTTTCAGGACAATATACAGCCAACCAAAATTTAACCCTTGAGAATCCTTCATTGCTGAGGAAATTAAGAAATGAGTGTGTCACTGATGTTACAGCTTTGCTAAGAATAGTCTGCAGATGTGCTTTTAAGCAAAGAGGGATTTAAAAATAAATGTATTTGACAAGTTGCTGATCAGAAGCCTATATTTACCACGGCCAACTTAGAATAGTGTTGCATAGAAATTGAAGTTTATCCTGGAAAATTCCTAAGATGTGTTCAGGTTTGACCTCAGAAGTCATTTCCATTACTTTTAAAAGACATTTTGGATTTGTTAGGCCACATTTTGTCTTCTGTTTCAATGAAGACTTTTCTCTCCATTGTCTTCTGACCTCCACCCTCACATACTGACAATTATTGCCAGGATATATCATCAAAAATGTCTCACCCTCCTGTCCCTGTGCAAGAAGAGCCACACATGTGCCAGGCCCACCCTGCAAGTCACCTCTGTTCTCAGAGCCTCCATTTCTCCCTCTGCAATGTAGATACTAGACTGGATCATCTCTATGGACCTTTTGTAATTCAGGAGTTGATTGACCTGGGCCAGGTATTTGGTGCAGTGGTCAAGATGTCACTTGGGAAAGTCACATCCCACATTGGAGAGCCTGGGTTCAATCTCAGCTCCACACAGGATTGCAACTTCCTGCTAATGTGCATCTGGGGAGGTAGCAGGTGATGGCTCAAGTAGTTGGGTTTCTGCTACCCACATGGGAAACTTGGATTTAGTTTCTAATTCCTGGCTCAGGCCTGATGCAACCCTGGCTCTTGTGGAGTGAACCAGCAGATGTAAGATCACTCTCTCTCCCCACTGTCTCTATATCTGTCTCAATAAATAAATGAATCTAAAAAAGAGTTGATTGATCCAAATACCAAAGAAGAAGCAGCTTCTAGTGCATCTGAGCCCAGGGCCTGTGCATGCTGTGGGCACCCAGGCACACACCCCTGTGCTAGGCATTTTTCATTATTTCCAATCCTAGTTATTCCCTATCTAGGAATGTTTTCCTAAACAAGGAAAAGGAATATGTGAGATTTGCTGTTCCTAGTCAGAATTCCACACAGGGGTTGAATATGTGTTACTCGTGATTTTAAAAAAGTAATGCTTTGTTAAGGAAGTTGTGCATAAAGGTATTGGGAGAAGAAGTCTGATACCAAACCAAATCAATAGATGATTTTAGCAAACCTTTAATTCAGTTTGCTATATTAAGGGGGGAGCTTTCTAGCCCAAATCAGATTAGATGTTTATATGTGATTTTTGAATCACAGTGAAATAGCAACATAACAGACAGTCTAAGGATTCTGATTCACTCTCAAGGGTTTGCAGAATGAATCCAAAGCTTCCTTCATTATAATTATGTTCCTAGCTACCTGTGCGGTCTACTTTATAGATTTGTGGTTGAAAATCCAACCAGTGCCCCAGAATCAGATAGATCTGAGAATATGAATGCTCCAAGAAGGAGGAACAAACACTTGTTGGGTACCCACTTTGTTACCTGCACAAGGCTAGCTACTTCACATGCATGATTTTAGTTATTGAGGAATGGTGTTGCATTATGTAAAATATTGACTCTTAAAGCAGATTAGAGTAAGTCAAATTCATCCACAAACATAGGAATGATAGTTATTCCATATATGTTTCAACATCCTCATTTACAAAATGGGGATTTTAAAATACTGCCTGCTTCTTGGAATAGTTGGGAGGATGAAACAAGATAATGCTGCACAGTGTTAAAGCAAGACTTAGAGAATGCAAAATAGCCAAAGGAAGTTAGCAAATAGTAGATCGACATTTGTTAAAATTCACAATTTATTGAGAATTGCCTTGCATGTCATTTACAAACAGAACTGACAGTGGCAATTTAGATGTGTGAACAATAAGGAATAAGACATTTTAGAAAGGAAATGTTGACTGAGTTGCAAAAAAGAGAGACACAGCAATGTGAAGAATCTGGAACCTCTGGAAACTAGGAAGAGGTGGAAAGAAGAGCAAATTAAAACTGAGAAGGTCCTGGGTGAAATCAGGAGAGAAGATGTGATAGCCAGAGCGGCTGCAAGAGCCAGGAGCCTGGATCCAGAATGACTCAGTAAGTAGAGCACCAGGGACACATTACCAGACAAGGAAAGCTAACTTAGTCTGAACTCAATTCGAAGGGGAACACCTAGAGCGAGGCACTGAAATAGCCTTGCATGCCCATGAGTGGTGACTCACAACAGGCTCCCTTCTTGCCTGAAGGTGAACAAAATATGGAAATAGGAAGCAAATCACAAAGAGAGGAGAAAAATGAGGCTTACATAAAAAGATGCCAAGAAATGAGCCTGGCCAAATCAATTTAAAGGAGGGATAGGTGGTCTGCTCCGCCTGACAATATGGCTTATTATATAGATCAAGAAAACCCTCTGGTACAAAAACTCATAAAATGCTGGATAAAATATGCTTTAAAAGTTTGAGGCATAGCTGAGTTGGCAGGAGTACAAGCACAGGAAGACATTACCCACAGCAGTGACTGTGAAGGCAGCTTTTACTCTGAAAGCATCTGTACATTTCTGTGCACAGTGGACCTGGGCTTCAGTGAGCTCAAATGGAGAAGAAAGCCAATCAGAGATTCACACAGAGGCCAGGACCTCAAGTATGGGGAATGGAGGGCAGAGAAGAGTAAGACAATGGAAGAAATAATCTTGTATAGGGGGATTTGTGTAGCTCAGCCTAGACTCTGAGAAGAGAAGTAAGTAATAGATTAGTATGTCTCTTATGAGAATTCCCAACCACCTGTTCACTCTGACATGGTTGTCTGTCTTATGTTCACATTACTTATGTGACCTTAAAATTCTCAATCTAAAAATTTAATTGAATGTATCATGGATTGATTTTTACCTCCAAGCACCTGTCAGAAACAAACAAATGCTCTCTGGAGAAATGCACATTAAATTTACCTCTCAAATAAAGTCCATGTATAAAGTCCCAAGGAACAGGAGCTTCCTCTCAATAAAAATCACCAAACACATAAGGAAACAAATTACCATCAGTGGGAGGTGGAAGATCTCAGAGACAGAGCTACAAAGTCATCAAATTCAAAATATGAAATAAATATTTTAAGATTTTCAAGTAAATGCAAACATGGTGCAGAACTAACAGGCAATCAGGAACAGTAGGACCAAATAGAGCTTCCAGAGTAAAAGATTAAAAAATTAAAGTTAGAAACCATCATTGTGGTATAGTGGGTTAAGCTGCTGCCTGTGATGCCAGCATTCCAAATCAGAGCACTGGTTTGAGTCCTGGCTGCTCTGCTTCCCATCCAGCTCCTTGCTAATACACCTGGGAAAGCAGTGGAAGATGGCCCAGTGCTTGGGCTGCTGTGTCTTATGTGAAGACCAAGATAGGGTTCCCAGATCTTGGCTCCGGGCTTTTACTCTAGCCCTACCCTGATGCAGCCCTAACTCTTGGCTCTCACTTTAGGAGTGAGCCAGTGGATGGAACTGTTACCCCTGTAAGAGTAGCCACATTATTCTAGGTATTCTTATTGTGTGTGCAGATGTTCCATACCAAGCAACATTGCCATGTTCAGTCATCAGTGCCAGCTGCATAAGCCCAAGTCTCCTAACAAAAAACCTCCAGCTACCTGTCTGTGAAAATCTCCCAAAGAGCAATCTCCTTGTTCTACTTGAGATTCTGAGCCACTTCTGTCTGATGAGCTGACTGATGCAGTGAGCCAGTGGAGATGACTGTCCCCACCCTACAGCCCCTGGGCTACTGGACTCTGTTCTCCTGCCTGCCCCACACCCTGAGACCTGGCTCAACCTACAGCTTGAATCTATGCTGAGGAAAGGTGTGCTGAAATTCCACCTCGTCCAATCACTGGGCCTGATACAGACTAATCTTGGAGCTCATGTCCATGTGACAATGGGCCATGAAAGTCCACCTGGGGATCAGCCACTTGACCAAAGCTTTAGCACTGGAAGTGATCCAGCACTGGAAGAGATACAGAAGCTGTGTTAAAACAAAACTGCTCTAGGGCCAGCACTATGGCACAGCAAGTTAACACCCTGGCCTGAAGCACTGGAGACCCACATGGGAGCTGGTTTGAGATCCAGCTGCTCCACTTCTGATTCAGCTCTCTGCTATGGCCTGGGAAAGCAGTGGAGGATGGCCCGGGTCCTTGGGCCCTTGCACCCACATAAGAGTGTCAGTTGTTAAATCAACAATAGGAGTCACTGTGCACTTACTCCCCATGTAGGATCTCTGTCCTTAATGCATCGCACTATGAGAATTAATGGTAAAACTACTACTCAAACAGTACTTTATACTTTGTATATCTGTGTGGGTGCAAACTGTTGAAATCTTTACTTACTATATACTAAGTTGATCTTCTGTATGTAAAGATAATTGAAAATCAATCTTGATTTATGAAGAATGGGATGGGAGAGGGAGTGGGAGATGGGATGGTTGCAGGTGGGAGGGAGGTTATGGGGGGAAAAACCGCTATAATCCAAAAGTTATACTTTTGAAATTTATATTTATTAAATAAAAATTGAAAAAATAAAAATAATATAAAAAAGAAAAGAAAGGGCTCCTGGCTACTGGCTTCAGATCAGCACAGCTCCAGCCGTTGCGGCCAAATAAGGAGTAAACCATCGGATGGAGGATCTCTCTCTCTCTCTCTCTCTCTCTCTCTCTCTCTCTCGGCTTCTCCTCTCTCTGTGTAACTCTTACTTTCAAATATATAAGTAAATCTTTTTAAAAAACTGCTTTAACTCACTACTAATTTGAAGAGGGGAGTAGGTAGTCATGTCATTGTGCTAAACTTGCTCAATAAAGTTTTAGGTACAGCACTCCATGTTTCTACCACCAAACAAATAGCCACTGAGTGACAAACAAATGTTTCTGGAGGAGACTTCTGCCACTATTCAAGGAAAATGCCATATGCTCAGGACAGTGAATCCCCAGGGAAGAAATCTTTACATAAAAACATGCTTCACTCACCATTTATCTGGGTTTTTTTTAAATATTTAATTATTTTATTTGAAAGGCAAAGAGAGAGAGAGAGAGAGAGAGAGAGAAAGAGAGAGAGGTCCTCCATCCTCTTGGTCTACTCCCTAATGCCTGCAATGGCCAGAGCTGTGCTGATCCAAAGCCAGGGCCCAGGAACCTCCTCCAGATCTCCCACGCAAGTACAGGGGCCCAAGGACCTGGGCCATCTTCCACTGCTTTCCCAGGTCATAGCAGAGATCTGGATGGGAAGTGGAGCAGCCGGGACCTGAATCGGCGCCCATATGGGATGCCCGCACTTTAGACAGCAGCTGTACCTGCTCCGCTACTGCGCCAGCCTTGACCATTTGTGTTTTTATTGTCAGAAACTTCAACCCCCCCTCATGGAAAACTGGATAAAGAAATATTAATTAGCTCCAGAGAAGAAAGTTTGTCCCAAGTCTTACCCAACTTTTTGAAATGATGGTATAACTTACATAACTAGAAAAATTAAATCAGAAGTTAGGAGTGGGGGAATAAAGCAGGTAATAATAAAAGTTACAGATTGGAATCTATGTGGACCATTTACTTGGACAGGACTGATATGATCCACTAGTCACGAAACGATCAAAGCTCACTCTATGACTATGTTGATGCTTCAAAGATCAGAGAACAAGGGAATATTAGAAACCATTGTGGTTGGCAAGAGTGGAAATGGGACAGCACTTAAACCAGATATGCAGTGAGAGCCAAATCCATGAATCATTCCAAGGTTGAATCCCAGAAGTTTGATTGGCTTTACTACCCTAGTGCAGTCATTATGAGCTGAGAGGGGAAGAAGCAAATACAAACTAGCACTCCAAGAAAGTTTACCAAGAAACACAGGAGGGACCCAGGGTGATAGCAAGGACAGAAAGAAAAACCCCACGCAACAGTTCTCCTAGGTTAATGTCGCCATCTACCATTGTCATCATTCTTTCGTTGAGACTATGTTGAGTGCCAAGGAATGGTATCTGCCCTCTGTGATCAGATAGCCCCATAGGCCTGTCACACTTCAGCTTGCAATACAATTCAGGAAGACACTTTTTCCTGAGGCCTTCACTTTCAGAAACTGTTTTCTAAGCTACAGAATTGTAAGGGACAGCTAATAATCTCCTTACATTTTCCTTTGTATTTTCTGTCTAGCTGAAGAATGGGAAGTCTGAGATTGGGGAATTTGAGGCTTCTTTACTTCAGTTTTGATGCTTGTTTTATTAAACTTTTTTTTTCATTTTTTATAACGCTTTTATTTAAAGAATATAAATTTCCAAAATACAGCTTATAGATTACAATGGCTTCCCCCCCATAACTTCCCTCCCACCCACAACCCTCCCCTTTCCCACTCCCTCTCCCCTTGCTTCACATCAAGATTCATTTTCAATTCTCTTTATATACAGAAGATCAGTTTACTATATATTAAGTAAAGATTTCAACAGTTTGCCCTCACATAGCAACACAAAGTGAAAAATACTGTTGGAGTACTTAAACTATTTGTTTTAAAGAAGGGTAACGTTAACCTCTCCCAGTGAGCGGTGCCTGTCTGTCAACTCCTCCTTCTAGGTTATCAGTCAACTGGTGAACGACACAGAGCTGCTACACTCACTCCTCAGGCTGAGTCAGCCTGGCTTACACAGCTCCCTGGCAGGCATGCTGCCTGTCAAGTTTGCTAAAAAGAACAGCCACGCTTGTACAATTTTGCAGTCCCTTTCTTTCTTTGGTGTATTTTTAGGTTGCCAGGAATTGATTTCCTCCTCTACGCTTTATACATTTCTATTCATAAGCCTAGCATTACCAGACGAGTTATTAAACTTCATTTTATTCATATAAAATAGTCACTGCTCTGGAAAAGAGTGACTCAATAAAGTGCTCATCTTCCCATACATCTGGACTTTGAGCCAGAGAACAAGATGCAGTGTGCACAATGACCAATCAATGGAATGAAAAACATTTTGTGCAGAATAAAACTTAGCCTTGAAATTTAAACATTTCTTTTACAAGTCACTGCTTGAAAGGATCTTTTCCATAAAATTACATGCATATGAATTGTTTTCAAAAAGTTTATGAAAATGCATATTTTGAAAAAACTATGCATGGGTTTCAAATTTCTTGCACCAAAATAACCTTACCTTTAGTTCTATTTTCCAGGAAGTTTTTAAGTATCCTCATAACCAATAGATGACTTGAACTTCCTGTCATGGTGACATTAAGAGGGCAGCAAATCCTCTTAGGTTAAAAATAATAAGGTATAAAATTGGACAAAACTATCAAAAATTGACTAAGAGTATACAATAAATTGAAATACATTTATTTTTGAAGATTCTGTAGCGTTTCAGGAAAGGACAGCAGGATTCTGTGACATCCACAAGGATTGCTCCCATCCCTCCCTCTAGTTCAGCCAGAGAGAACAGCAATTTTAACAGCCTGAAATTGGACATGGAACCCATCATCAGCTTTAGCACCAATGGGGGCCAACTCAATTGAAAAGAGGGTTAAAATGCCATGGCTTTGTCCACTGAAAGTGACAAGCAGCAGGAAACAAAAGAAGACCTGAAGATTTTTCAGCCTGAGGTTGCAGCAGTTTTTCCAGACTGACTTTGCAGCCCCAATCAAGACAAGATTTTTTTATAGACCAATAAAAAGTTGAGCAGGGGGATCCTGGATGTGAGAGATCCCCCACACTCCTGGTCTTCAGAAAAACTATGCATTTGTGCAGGGGAGACTCGAGGGAATCTGGCAAAATGTGAAAGCTAAGGCAGACATGAGAATTATAAATGCAGTTTCTGATCCTCATAAACACTAGTTAGCAGAGGACAGAAGCCTAATGAATGCAAGGTATATGAGAAAAAGCTGCCCAAGTCTTGACTGACCTCTAAGGTGTGTAGACGAAGGGGAAACCTCAATAGCCATATGTCACAGGGAAGAAGGATTGTATAGTTTAAATGAGCAGATACTATAGCATTAACTTATATATCAATAAGGCTATATTTTAAAGCCAACAAATATTTGTGAAAGAAAATGAAATCAGAATATATGGAAAATAAATTTATTCACCCACAATCTTCTTACCAACCCATATAATCAGCTGCTACTTTGGTATACATTCTCAATGCAATATATGATATACCAGAATATGTCTAATTAATCCACCATGGTTAAATGTTTAGGTTATTTCTAGTCTTTCACCAGTAAACAATGCTACAATAAACATCCTTATACATATATTTTGTTTGTGTGTCTGATTAAAATCTGAGGAGTTATTCCTAAGGTTAGCTGGGTTCTTCAGTCAAAGAATGTATGTTATTTTTCTATTGATGTGACATAAATGATGACAGACTTAGCAGCTTAGAACAAGCCATGTTTATAACCTCACAGTTTCTGTGGATCTGGGGTTTTTGCAGAAATTAGATGGGATGTTTGCAAGAGGTCTGAGAAGGCTGCATGCGAGGTGTCAGCCAGAACTGCGTCCACCTAGGGCATCGGATCCTCACCAAGCTTGCTGTGTTGGGTAGAATTTAGTTCCTTGGGGTTATAGGACTGTCCCTCAGCTCCTAGAGGTCACTCACCATTATCAGCCATGTGGCCATCTCCAATGTGGGTATGATGGCTTGCTTCTTCAAGCATCTACTACTGCTCCTTATCCCCTGTAGACCCTTCTTTAAAGAGTTATGTTATTGGTCTAGTCCCACTTAGGATAAGCTCCTTTTTGATTAATTCAAAGTCAACTGGTTGTGTACTGTCATCACATTTGCAAGCCTTCTTCACCTTTGCCAGATACCATGAACTAATCACAGGAGAGTGAACCATCCTATGCGTGGTACCTTCTTCACTAAGTGGAGTGGATTATATACAGGTGAATTTATTGACAGGTGACAGAACTAATGACCATCTTAGAAGTCTGACTAGTGCATGGAATCTGCACAGTTGTTAATTTTATGATTCAAATTGCCTAATTTATCAAGGACTATTATAGCTGTACATTAGCTTGGATATATGATAACATCTCCAGTACTGGAAATTATCATTATGTTTAATCTTTTCCAAAGACAGGCAAATGTGGTTGGCTCAGAGTCATTGGGAAGGGGCTGTGGCAATGAGATAAAAAGTGTTGATTTTTTATTAATATTAATATTATTATTACCTTGGTATGTCTTTTCCTTAAAAATTATTTACCCATTTATTTGATTGTTTTTCTCTAGAGTTTTAATTCTCTGTTAGCTGTTACTTCATAACACTCCTGGACTAATTCCTTCAGGAAAACAAATACAGACAATATGATGAAAATGTTTTTTTTTTTTTTATTTGACAGAGTTATACACAGTAGACAATGAGAGAGAGAGACAGACAGAAAGGTCTTCCTTCTGTTGGTTCACCCCTCAGATGGCTGCTATGGCCAGTGCACTACTTCCTTCTGGTCTCCTATGCAAGTGCAGGGCCCAAGTACTTGGGCCATCTTCCACTGCCCTCCCAGGCTACAGCAGACAGCTGGACTGGAAGAGGAGCAACTGGGACAGAATCCGGCGCCCCAACCAGAACTAGAACCCGGAGTGCCAGCATCGCAGATGGAGGATTAGCCTAGTGAGCTGTGGCACTGGCCTACTTCATAATACTGTTAACTATTTATTGTCCCTGTAGCAAGTATTTCCTCTTGGTATGTTTTCTTTTAAATTTTGCTGCAATGCCTTGCACCATGCAAAAATTTTTAACTTTCATAATCATACCTATTAACTTTTACAGTTACTCATTCTTGCTTTTTATCCTTTGGTGTGATTTTCTGAGGTTCCTATTTAAAAAAATAAATAAATAAAGAGATCAAATAAGATTTCCAGCTTCCATCTCAAATGATGGGATTAAATAGAGGCAAATAGTATACTAAGATGTTTCTGATAATGTGTTGTCCATTGGCCTCCCAATTGTTATACAAACCAATTTAGCCGAAGATAGCCCATCAGGGAGATGAGCACATCATTTCTTCAAATGACTTGGTTGAAAGAAATGCATTGTATCATTCTGCTAGCATTCCAGGATGTAGCATGTCAGCTCCACATTTTTGTTATCATTCCTTGTCTTAGGGCCATCAAATTACAGCTGAGTATTTGAAAACAAACAGAGGGATGAAGCCAGCTTTGTCCAAAGCATTTCATTTGAGTTCTCGAGTTTTATCCTCATCTCTGAGTACTATTTCCATATATTATCTAATATTTTCATTTTAATCTGTTATCTAAAAGATATCTTATTAGGAAACAATACTTTAGATAACCAAGACAATATGCCTGTAAAGCAAAATCACTTCTCTCTGCTGATTTACAATTAATAATCAAATATTTTCTTAATAGAAATAAAATCCCTTTATGACTTACCTATTAAAATGAAGGCTCAAATCCATTCATCATTTATAGGTAAATGAATAATAATGTAAGGATATAGGTTCTTTAAACCTTTCTTAACTGTCAGGCACCGTACGTCCTCCCCTGTAGAATGAGAAAGTTGAGCTGGCCAATCTATTCATGTTTTGACTTAAGATTTCCTGGTAACATTGTTTCTTTGCTTCTTTCACACTCCGAGAAAGAAACTTGACCTTTAGTTTTTCTTGTTTTCATTTTCAGATTCCAAATATACATTTTTTTAATATTTATTTATTTTATTTGAAAGGCAGAGTTACAGAGAGAGAGGGATCTTCAATCTGCTGGTTCACTCACCAAATGGCTGCAATGGCTGTAACTGGGCCAGACCAAATCCAGAAGCCAAAAGCCTCCTCTGGGTCCCCTATGTGGGCACAGGGGCACAAACACTTGGGCCATCTTCCACTGCTTTCCCAGGTGCATCAGCAGAGAGCTGGATCAGAAGCAGAGCAGCCAGGACTTCAGCCCATGCCCATATGGGATATTATACTACAGCACCAACCCCACGTTCTTTCTTGTTTTAAGATTTATTTATTCATTTGAAAGAGTTACACAGAGAAAAGGAGAGAGGAAGAGAGAGACAGAGACAGAGAGAGACAAAGGTAGAGGGAGAGATCTTCCATCTGCTGGTTCAATCCCCAGGGCCACAATGGCCAGAGCTGGGCCAGGATGGAGCCAGGAGCCAGGAGCTTCTTCCCCCGTGGGTGACAGGGGCCCAAGCATTTGTGATGTCTTCTATTATTTTTTCCTGGTCATTAGCAGGGAGCTGGATCAGAAGTGGAACAGCCAGGACACAAACCAGCACCTATATGGGATACTGGTGTCACTGATGGCAGCTTCACCTGCTATGCCACAATGCTGGCCCTCAAATAGTACATTCTTGTGAGCACCTCATTACTGCTTCCAACTCAAATATATAAAACCAAAATCTCGCCATCCCTCTTCAACCTCTTGATTTAAATACTTCTTCCATGGGTGCCATTCTCCTTCTTCGTATGTAGTTTCAAAATAGGAATCATTTTTCATTTTCTTTCTCTCACCCCATATCTAATCAGTGTCTGGCTTTAGCCAGAATATTTTGTCCATTACAATACCTGTCTCAATCTTCTTTTAATTCTTCCCTGTGCATCAATTTACCTCCCAGTTATCTCCAGGACTCAGAGTTGAAAATCATGTATCTTCTTCATCTTTTCTGATTGGAGGAATATAAAATTCTATAACCAATTTACTATTCTCATAGTTCCTTATATTCTGATGAATTAAGAACAAACTACTCAGACTGTCAATGAAGTACCACTGCTATTTGCCCCAGCATTGCTTTTTCAAACTATTGCTTGTCTTCACCCTGCTTACACCCAGGATATTTGGTATTTCCTGGACATACCTTATATTTTGACCTTCCCTTGTATTTTAGGTTTTGCTTTGAATTCTTACTTTTGCTGCTTAAAGTACTAATTTTAATGTTTCATTTTATTGGACCTAGAACAATATACATTGTCCCTCAGCATTCATGAGGGATTAATTTCAGGTCCCCTGAGGATACCAAAATCCACAACACCCATGTCACTTAAGTAAAGTGGCATAGTATTTGCATATAACCTACACACATCCTTTTGTACACTTTAAATCAACTCTACATTATTTATAATACCTAATACAATGTAAATCTATTGTGGGAAAAGGTGTCCTCGGCTGGATTGATTCCAAGTTCTTATCTCACATTAGAGAAGAATTCAGAGCAGAGACATAAAGTGTAAGAATCAGAAGATTTATTTAAATAAATTAAAGAGAAAATACATGTTCAGAAGTGAATATGTCAGCTCCATGAGGAGAGAAATGCACCCCTCCCCCACTTAGCTACCCTCTATATTGGGTAGGGGATGACGCCCTAATAGAATATACAAATGGGTGTGATTTGGGTGGGATTCAATGTGTGTGATGATCTCTGGGAAAATTTTATGACCTCTCCACTTGGAGCTCGGTACACACATGTTCTTCATGGCATGTGGAAGTGGGTGTGCTGGACTGGCATGGAAGGGATAAAGTTAGGAATATAGGGCCGCAGCACAGAGACTGCTGGGAACCTCTTAGCTCCTTTGGCCCTCACTAACTCCCTGCCTAGCCCACATCAAATACAACATAAATAGTTGGCATTGTGTATTATTTAGTGAATAATGACAAGAGGAAAAACCCTGTACATGTTTAGCACAGATGCAACCATCATTAACCAACTATATTTTCTACCTGCAATTGGTTTACTCTGTGCATACAGAACTTGCGGATTGGAGAGCTAAATGTATTCCATGTCAATAAAATAAAGCAGAACTTAAACATAATAAATAAAGCATCAGTGCAGAAGACTGAGTGTAAGAGAGCTGGGCAGACTCTCATAGCAGAGATCATAGAAGGGAATGAGCTGACTTAAATCTACACAGACAATAGGAACACATCTTGGAACAAAAGTCTGAATGAACAGCTGAGGGAATGGCCCAAACCTTCCTTATAATGTGGGACTTGGTCAATCATTCACTCAACAGAGAGGGGTTAGTGCCAGGAAGGTATCATGTGCTAGGTCCTGGAACATCAAAATGAAAAATGGCACCACCACCTGGGAACAGAGCCCAGGGGGAGTAGATACGAGGGCAAACAATGCATAAAAGATGATGGATGCCATGATAGAAACAGCATACTATAGACACAAAAGAAGAGGTGGTTGACCCTCTCTGTGTGACAGAGGAAAGTGGAAGAATTTCATAAATAAAGTAACCCTTGCGCTTCATACAAAAAGTAACATTACCAAGGTGAACCAGTAAGAATCAACATAACCAAAATGATAGAATCATATAGTATATGAGAATATTTGGGGGAAATTCAAACAATCTGGAGAGCCTAGAAGTTAAAGAACAAAACAATACATATCAAAATTAAAGCTGGAAACCAAGGCAAGCATTTAATTATGAAGGCACTTGTATGCCTTACAAAAGTGTTTGGAGCAATAATTATTGTTATGTTCACTACAATTACAGGGTTCTATTATTGATCACGTTCTATGATGACCAAGAAAAATGACTTACATTGACAGACAAAGAAGCTGAGGTTCAAAGATTAACTCACTTACCTAAAGCTACATGGCTAATCAACATGATTTGAACTTGGGTCTCAGGGATTTCAGAGCCAAACATGGACCACACTGCAGTCCGTCTTTTGTCTGCAGATTATATAAAGCATTCAGAGCATTTAAAACATCATGGACGGTTATCTTGAAATATTCTGGCAACAGTATAGAGCTGTGCTGGCTAATACAGTAGCCACCAACCATGTTGAAAGCTAAATAACAATTTAATAGTTGCTAATTCAGCTCCTCAGTCACAATAGCCACACTTAAAATGCTCTATAGCATTTTAAGCATTTTAGCATTATGTGGCTGGTAGCTATTGTAATGGACAGAACAGAATGAACACTGATCTCATCACAGAGGGTTCTCCTGGGCTGCTCTAGTCTAGAGGATGTATTGGAGCTATGTGAGGAGAGCAGGGAGAGTAAAGAGATCATTACCTAGGACAAGTGGAAAAGGATTAGAGACACAATTAAAACACCAATAGTAGAGGGTTAAACCAGTGCTTGCTAAAATGTGACTACTCACCCTGATAAACTCCACAAGCAGCTTTAGCTTCCCCTGGGAACATGTTAGAAATGCAAATTCTCAGCCTCCCCTCAGACACAGAGTCAGCAACTCTGGGAATGGGGCCCAGCCATGTATGTTGTGAAAAGCCCTCTCAAGGATTCAGTGCTCCCTGAACTGTAAATGCCAGCCACTTAGAGGAAGGGCCAGCTTTGTCAAGGTTAGCAACATACCTTTGAAGCCAAATGTGGGATCTACAGAGGAAGAACCCCGGGGTGGTTGGTGAATAGAGAAGGAGAAACATAGACAGGGGTTTGAGTGATTCCTGAGAGGGTATTCAAGTATGCTTATGCTACTGGAAGTGTCAGTCTATCCAGAGAAAGTTTGGGAGGGAGATACAGCTTCCAGATCATTAGGACCTAGGGGCAGATTTGCCAGGAATGGACACAATAGGTAGCTCTCTGGTTCTCCTTTCACAGATGATATTATTGCGTCTGTAAGGGGTCAGACATGTGTCTAGATTTATATACAATTCTCCACCCATGAGTTCTTTTTCTCTCCAAGGAGGTCTCTCAAACTTCAAATTCAGTCAGAGAGATATAAACATGTTCTAGTTTTAAAAATAAATAATTAACATGTGTTGTTTTTCTGGTTATTATTAGTATGTGCCACTTGTCAAATAGGGTACACAACATCCAAAAGTAGTGTAAAAAGAGAACGTGTCCAGGGGCCAACTCCCATTCTCTCCAATATTACAGTGTAGGCTGTGGTGGAAGAACCAGCCAGAGGGAGGAGGAGAAGCAGTGAGAAGGATAAGATGATGCCCTGCAAATCCAAAGAGAGCATTTCACAGAGGGAGTGATGAACACTCTCAGGTTCCAGAGAGCTGGCTAAGAGGGGACTTTGGATTGGCTGTTAGGAGACCATTGCTGAGCTTTCTCCAAATCTGGGAGCAACTTGACTGAGCAACTCAAGAAGATTGGCAGGGTTTGAAGACTTAACCAAAACTGAGGAAATGAAGGCAGCAAGGATACATTTATGCTTTGCACTGTTACATGCTGACATTTGAGTTGCCTTACATTCTTAGCATTTTATGGAGAATTTCGTGAAACAGCTCTTTTAATTTTTTATATTTTTGAAGATTTACTTTATTTATTTGAGAGACAGAGTTACATGGAGAGGCAGAGAGAGAGAGAGGTCCCCCATCCACTGGTTCACTCCCCAGATGGCCACAATGGCTGGAGCTGCGCCAATCCGAAGCCAGGTGCCAGAAGCCTCTTCTGGATCTCCCATGTGGGTGCAGGGGACCAAGGACTTGGGCCATCTTCTACTGCTTTCCCAGGCCATAGCAGAGAGCTGGATTGGAAGAGGAGCAGCCAGGACCAGAACCAGCGCCCATATGGGATGCTGGCACTTCAGGCCAGGGCTTTAACCCATTGTTCCACAGCACCAGCCCCCATCTCTTTTAATTTTTAAAATGTTCTTTTGTGTGTGGAAATGTGGACCTCACGTGTCTTTCAGAACTTAGACAAGTATGTACTTCGGTTCCTCTGAGAAACTGGCACCCTTATTCCTTTCTGAAAACAGGAACTGCAGAATTGACAGTGTCTGCCGTTTTGTTTGGCTGCCAAAAATCTTTGAGCTAAATATAAAGTTTAGCTATGCCAATTTTGTAGACATTTAACCACTGAGTGTCTGTTCTTTTACCATCTAGTCTTGACATTCTGCTCTCATTATTATTCCCCTTACCTGAAATCCTTCAGGGGAAAATGTAGAATGGCTACATTTATACAATAGTTAGGATATGGCTGGGAATTTTGGAGCTATGGGACAAGTTGCTGAATCTCCACTTTCACCTGTGAAACATGTACAATGTCACTTTCTTTCCTACATAGGATGGGTGTGGCGATGAATTTAGGTCAGGCCAATGGTAAGGAACTGTGCAAATGGCATTTTGGTAGAGAATGTCCTAGCTTTTAAGCTGAAGCTATATTTACTCTGAGGTCTTACAGATGTCACTAGGTGGTGTGGGGCAGGCCAAGCAAGCCTGAGAAGAAAGAGAAGACTCTCAGAATAGAATCCATCCTGGGCAACAGAGGGCTACAGTGAGCTCATTGACTGGGAGCAATGGATCAACATCAGTAGGGAGAGAAATGTTATTTATAGCTTCCTCACTCTTCATGCCACACTTATCCCAGAGCCCTGGGAGAGAAAGACTAAAAATTAGAAGAAGTGCAGGTACGAGGTGCTATGATTAACATAGCTTGAGATATTGGTATACCATTCCAGAGTGTCTGAGTTTGAGTTTCAGCTCTACATCTGATTCCAGCTTCCTGCTAATACACACCCTGGGAAGCAACAGGCGATAGCTCAAGTGCTTTGGTTCCTGCCACCCACATGGGAGATTGGATTGAATTTCTAGCTACCAGATTCAGCTTACCCCAGCTCCAGCCATTGTGGTCATTTGGGGAATGAACCAGCAAAATAGGAGCTCCCTTGGCCTCTGAAATAAGTGAAGTAAATAAAAAAAAAAAACATATATTGGGCTGGACCCCGATTTTCATAACTGTCACTAAATTCTGTGAACCAATTAGAGTATATTAGTGTGGGGCCAGCATTGTGGTGTAGAAAATTAAGCCACTCCTGCAACACCAGCAGACCATATGGGTGCCGGTTCATGTCCTGGCTGCTTTACTTCTGATCCAGCTCCCTGTTGATGTGCTGGGGAAAGCAGCAAAAGATGGCCCAAATATTTAGACCCCTGACACCCATGTGGGAGACCTGGATGGAGTTCCTCGATGCTGGCTTTTGCCAGTCCCAGTTGTGGCCATTGCAGTCATTTGAGGAGTGAACCAACAAATGAAATCTCTCTCTCTCTCTCTGGCTCTCTCTCTCTCTCTCTCTCTCTCTGTCTTTCCTGTGTGCGCATGTGCCCACATGTGTGTGTGTTCCTTTCTCTCTGTAACTCTACCTTTCAAATAAAATAAATAAATAAATCTTTAAAAAATTAGAATACATTCTCACCGGTGCCATGGCTCAACAAGCTAATCCTCCGCCGAGTGGCGCCGGCACACCAGGTTCTAGTCCCAGTCGGGGTACCAGATTCTGTCCCGGTTGCCCCTCTCTGCCAGCTATCTGCTGTGGCGTGGGAGGGCAGTGGAGGATGGCCCAAGTGCTTGGGCCCTGCACCCCATGGGAGACCAGGAGAAGCACCTGGCTCCTGCCTTCGGATCAGTGTGGTACGCTGACCACAGCACACCGACCGTGGCGGCCATTGGAGGGTGAACCAATGGCAAAGGAAGTCCTTTCTCTCTGTCTCTCTCTCTCACTCTCCACTCTGCCTGTCAAAAAAAAAATACATTCTCTATGATGGAGCTTAAAATCAGGTCGACTTTCTAGTTGTCTACACACTTGTACACACATTATACATATACATACAAACACACACTCTCTACTAAGAATAAAAAAATGTTATATATACACTATGGAGTACTATTCGACTATAAAAAAAAAATGAAGTCCTGTCTTTTGCAACAAGATGGACACAACTGGAAGCTATTATACTTAGTGAAATAAGCCAATCTCAAAAAGACAGGTATCATATGTTTTCACTGATCCAAGGTAACTAATAAAGTACCTGAAATGTAATGTATTGGAATAAAATTGATATTTTGAGATTTGATGATTGTTTACAGCTCTTGTCACATCCATAGAAGAACTTTGTTTTTGTTTTTGTTTTTTTCTCTTCATACTATTTGTTGAACTCTTACTTAGGGTAGGGTTAACTATATGATCATTAAGTAAACTGAAAATAGATTTCTGTAAAAATTAAGAGTGGGAATGTAAGAGGGAGGAGGACAAACTGTAGGAGTTCAGAGGGGTAGAGAGTGGAGGGGGAAGTGTCACTATGTTCCTAAATCTGTATGTATGAAATACATGAAACTGGTATAACTTAAACAAGGTTTTTAAAAAAGTTGTTCTCAGAAAAAGAACTAACGTGTTCTTGGGATTTTAGGAAATATTAACTGACTTATACAAAATGTGATCTATTATTCTAAGACATTCCTGGATAAAACATGCATTGAGGTAACTAGAATATAGGCCAAAAATTGGAGGGGTTTCAAGTTATAATTAGAACATATGCAGAATAACTATCTTGTCTGACACTCAGGCGGTGATGATCACTAACACTTTTAATTAATCTTGAATTCTTACTCAGTGTTAATAAAACTGTATGAAACTGGTCTCTTCTGTCACAAGAAGTGCCAGATGAGTCATGTGCACAATAGACTATTCGCGTATCTTGCTATGTAACCAAACATGTGCATCCAGTGCTACATTACCATGATGTTTCAGGGCATACCTATTCTTCTAAAGCTGAATACAGATATGCAGAAAAGCAGTCTGTGAAATGCTTTTAATGAACACCAGCTGCCCTCAGTCCTGAGCATGGCACTGCTCTGAAATATTAAAGAAATAAAGTCTTTTGGTCTCAAGGAGTTGAAAGTATGATAGGAAAGACACAAAATATGCATACAGATTCTACAGCTAAAAATAATTACCTAAGAACCTATAAACACATGCAAAAAAGTAGACTACTCAATGATGCTAAAGAGTAGTCAGATATCAAGACAGGAGGTCAAAATGATGACTGCTAGTAGAATGAAGAGCATAGTGGGGACTTCTGTCCTCATCAGCTGAGAGAGAAGTAATGTAGATTGATACTCAGAAGCAGACAGCAATATTTTTTCATTTAGTAAATATAAATTTCCAAAGTACAGTTTATGGATTACAATGGCTCCCCCCCATAATTTCCCTCCCACTCGCACCCCTCCCATCTCCCACTCCCTCTCCCATTCCACTCACATCAAGATTCATTTTCAATTCTCTTTATATACAGAAGATTGATTCAGTATATATTAAGTAAAGATTTCATCCGTTTGCACCCACACAGAAACACAAAGTGTAAAATACTGTTTCAGTACTAGTTATAGCATTACTTCACATTGGACAACACATTAAGGACAGAGATCCCACATGAGAAGTAAGTGCACAGTGACTCCTGTTGTTGACTTAACAATTTGACACTCTTGTTTATGGCATCAGTAATCTCCCTAGGCTCTAGTCATGAGTTTCAAAGGCTATGGAAGCCTTTTGAGTTTGCCAACTTCGATCTTATTCCGACAGGGTCATGGTCAAAGTGGAGGATCTCTCCTCCCTTCGGAGAAAGGTAGCTCCTTCTTTGCTGGCCCTGTTCTTTCCACTGGGATCTCACTCGCAGAGATCTTTCATTTAGGTGTTCTTTTTTTTTTTTTTTCCCCTGAGTGTCTTGGCTTTACAGCCATGCTGTTTCTGATGGATCAAAGATGTGAGCAGGTGAACCAAATTATGCCATGTACAGAGGAATTCCATAACTGAAAATACAGATTGTCCTATCTCAGACCAGTGACTCATCATTATAATTAATTTTTCCTTACTTCAGTGCTGGAAAAATTGTACATTTGAAGATCACTTACAGATATCAGGTAGACCCTAGGAAACTACATTGTCACAATTCTCCCTAGGACAGTTTGTTCAAAGAGCCCAATATGAGATCCAATTGCCTGGGGCAGTGACCAACAACCAACCCATGAGTGACATAAAGGGGAAGCCAGTCATGGGGCTCACAGGGTGTCCAAACACTGTTAGTGAGCATCACATAGTAAGGAACTGGAATTCTAAAATGATTCCACCAAAAAGTCAAAATGCTGCCCATGGAGGAAACGGGTACCATTTTAACTCATGAAACTTCATGTTAGAAATCATAAACATATGTAGAAACCTGCACAAAAAAAGCATTATTGTGTGGTTCATTTCATAAAGAGTAGATTTTACTGGATGATTATATGTTGGGTTTTGTAAAAAATTATTTAATTAAAACTCTTTGAATTTAGAAAAGCGTACAATATAAATTCAAATGGTTATAATAAATGAGAATTGTTTGCATTAGATTTACTACCTGATAATTTTCAATAACTGTATTTTGGGTTTCTAAAAAGGAAATTTTATTCTTTATTATTCAGCAAGCTTCAATTAGATATATTTGTTCTCTCAGATTAAAGACTATAATCAAATTTTCTAAAACCTCATGCCGTGTTGTCATTAATTATATATTTTTAAAAATTTTTTGCACAGATGAGATTTTTCTTGCCCTGGGCATTTTGCAAATGAATCATTATTAACCTTGTTCTGGAAAAAAAAACTCAGAAAACGTGAGAAACTTAATTTCTCAAGGCAAAAGTGTAAGCATAAATTCGCTGTAGAGTTGTCCATTCAGATGGTGGTAGATATTCACCCTGCATACTCAGGGTGCGGTGTTCTGTGTTGTTTGAGAAAAAAAATGGGTCCATGGTTAGGAACCCAAACTCTTGGAATGAATCTGATCACTGTTTCCCCTTCAAGTACCACTCTTCATTCTGTTTTTACAATTTCAACCATAAACTTGTTCTAAACTAAGAAGAGCTAGCACGAATTTTCTTATAATATAGATTTAAAGTGACTTTGAAACTGTTATTTAGGAAATGAAAAGAAAACTTAATCATCAAAGAATTATAAATGTAAGCACAAATAGAAAACGAGGAAGACTCAAGGTAATCTTCAGAGTGTGGTGTGTGAAAGGCCACCACAAGACACACCAAACACCAGAGTTAAAGGAAAGGTTTATTGTCAGGTGGGAGAAACTTGATAGGCTGGAGGGAGAGGGTGAAAGAGTGAAAAAGGGCCTGTGTGGAAAAGGAAGCCTTGTTATAGCTTTGCAGGGGTGAGGGAGTAGGAACGGTGAATTCCATTAGAGTTGGGGTGGAGTTGCCTCTTACGATTCCATCATTTGGTCACCTGACTCCTCGTAAGATAGGCTGGGTCCTGGAGAGACCAAACTTAATGAACAAGATGGCAGCTGGGCCAGAGCCTAAGATGGCACCTGGGGCTTAAGATGGCACCTCAGATAAGATAGCACTATTTCAAACACGCCCCCCTTTTGTTTTTTATAAAGCAAGTGTTATATGGGATTACATCAGCCCCAAAAGCCCAGGAAGGGTGGAGGGACAATGGTGTATCTTCTAGAGCTACTTCTTGCTGACATGGGTCAATGAGTCACTCTCCATTGGTGGGGCAATGTCCCAAGTCGTGATCTCCCAGGTGAGGAGCTGAATATACCCCTGAAGTAGCATTTGGGAGACTTCCTGGTTGGGGAAGTTCTATTATCATCTCTTCTAAACACTTACAGACAAGATAGTATAAAAGCCATGGTGAGAATAGCAGCCAATGGCCCAAGGAGGAGCATTAAATGAATAATTTAACATTTGTTCTACCTGGCCCAATTAATTAACAATGCCCATGAAGAAAGCTATGTCCTCACTTTAACAAACATGATGACCACCTTATCTATAAAATTTGAAGTCATTAGTAAAATTTTCTATCCTTTGGTTTGAAAAGGAAGGGCCAGCACAGTGACTCAACAGGCTAATCCTCCGCCTTGCAGCGCCGGCACACCGGGTTCTAGTCCCTGTCAGGGCACCAGATTCTGTCCCGGCTGCCCCTCTTCCAGGCCAGCTCTCGGCTGTGGCCCGGGAGTGCAGTGGAGGATGGCCCAAGTGCTTGGGCCCTGCACCCCATGGGAGACCAGGAGAAGCACCTGGCTCCTGCCATCGGATCAGCATGGGTTCACCGGCCGCAGCGCACTGGCCGCGGCGGCCATTAGAGGGTGAACCAAAGGCAAAGGAAGACCTTTCTCTCTGTCTCTCTCTCTCACTGTCCACTCTGCCTGTCAAAAAAAAAAAAAAAAAAGGAAGGTTTTTCATGTGTATTGTGCCTGTGGCAAAGTAAATCTGGCTGTGAAATAAAAATTTAAGCTCTCATTTTGGCTATATTATTATTACAGAAAGTGTTAGACATCCCTTTTATAAGGTCTAAAGATCAAACTGCATATCAGTTCCCCATCTTGAATAGAGAAATGAGGGAACAAGTCAGGCTTCCCAGATCACTTAAAATGAAAATTTAGCAAGCAACTTAACTGTTGAATAATGACTTATGAAACATTTACAAAAACATCCAATGCCTTCTATAAATTTCAAGAGTACATATATTTGGAAACATTGCTTAAATATCTAACACAAGTGTAACCTGTTTGACAAGCAAAGTCAAGTACAAACATGCCAATGACTTAAACAGTTTTAGTTTCTTTCTGCCAAATTTAAAATAGCTGATTCAGAGACTTAGGTCACATGAACCAAAAATATACCTTTGATTAATTTAGCAGTTTAGATTCATGAGCCATATTTTATCTATAAACCAATTAAAACAGACTTCTTAATAATTTTTCCCATGTAGACATACAACTATGTTTTAAATTATCAACTGGGGGGCCAACATTGTGGCATAGAAGGTTAAGCCGCCACCTGCAGTGTCAACATCCCATGTGAGCACAAGTTCGACTGCCCCACTTCTGGTCCAGCTCTCTGCTGTGGCCTGGGAGAGCAGTGGAGGATGGCCCAAGTCCTTGGGCCCCTGCTCTCACATGGGAGACCTGGAGGAAGCTCCTGGCTCCTGGTTTTGGATTGGCACAGCTCCAGCTGTTGTGGCCAACTGGAGAGTGAACCAGTGGATAGAAGATATCTCTCTCTCTCTCTGCCTCTCCTTCTCTCTGTGTGTAACTCTTTCAAATGAATAAACAAATCTTTAAAAATAAATAAATAAATAATCAATTGGTTCAAATTACTTTCTGACCTTAGTAACCTCAGTTAACCATACTTTCTCTCATTTGGAACCTGTAGTTCATTATTGGCTTCATCTGCTTACAGAGCTACCCTGAAGTACTGAATACAATAGAAGTTACCAGAAAAATTTCTTGAGAACCTATAGGAGGACACAATTAAACACCGAACAAACAATGTTTTAGTTTTCATGAGCAGCAAATCTGATTTTTAGTGTTTGGAAAAGAATACAAATTGTGGATGACAAAAGACTTTAAATAGCCATGTTTAAAGTTATAAATTCATTAACCAACAAGAGGCACTTGTTTACTCCACACATTATTTTTGAAAGCACTTGTAGGATTTTACAAAACATTTATCCCTTTTTCATCTCTGGGCCTTTCTTATTAAGATGTCTGGTAACACAAGATCACTAGATTTTTTTTAACTTCTGGACATTTGTATCAATAGCAACTTACATTATCATAACTTAAAATTTAGCACCACTACACATGTGGACAGTACCTTTAATATAATCCAAATAGCTTTATTAGTTGGTGTCTCTACAAGATGAGAGATATCCTGATATTTCCAGGGACCCAACTGGAAATATCAACTCCAAAGAATTTGGAACCTTGAACTTTTGTTGGGAATACCTGTCAAGGATGTCAAGTAGGTTTAAAATAGCTGGTAGAAATAGGATCCTTTAGCAAAATGACATAATATAAACCAGAATTGATCACTGTTACAAGGTGATTATTTAAATGCTTTAGAACGAGTACATATTCAAACAAACCATACTCTTTTAAAGCTCAGTTGTTTCTAAACAATCAGAGATTAATAGAGACTGTAGAGAACACAATAGATTAACAGAACACAAATCTATCTCTGGTCATTCCAAGAATTGGAAATAAAATCTTAAATATAAGAGTTAGTGCATGGGCAGGGGCTGAGGCTCACTAGGCTAATCCTCTTCCTTGCAGCACCGGCACACCAGGTTCTAGCCCCGGTCAGAGTGCCAGATTCTGTCCCAGTTGCCCCTCTTCCAGGCCAGCTCTCGGCTGTGGCCAGGGAGTGCAGTGGAGGATGGCCCAAGTGCTTGGGCCCTGCACCCCATGGGAGACCAGGAGAAGCACCTGGCTCCTGCCATCGGATCAGCATGGGTTCGCCGGCCGCAGCGCGCTGGCTGCGGCGGCCAGTGGAGGATGAACCAAAGGCAAAGGAAGACCTTTCTCTCTGTCTCTCTCTCTCACTGTCCACTCTGCCTGTCAAAAAAATAAATTAATTAATTTAAAAAGAAAAAAGAGTTAGTGCATGGAGTCATCCATAACTTGGAACAATTTTAACAGTCAGGACTAGGGAAGAGAAAATAGCTTACTAGAGCTGACTGGAAAACTGATAGTCACCTGTTAAACAAAAACTATCAAAAGGAGATGCTGCAGTTTTAAACAGGTTTTTAAGATGATTTTAAAATATTTACTAACATATATGTATTGTAAAAATCTAATTGCTTTAGCAGAGGACCAGATTTTAATTTTATATCAGAGGAAAATAGATTAATAATTTTGTATCCAAAAATTTATTTCTTTCATACTTCCAAGCAGTGTTGAACTATTTTTCATAGGCAGTTTATGAAAACATATTTGTTAACAACCCAAATAGTTTTTCTATAGAATATAAGGTGTTAAGAGTACCAACATTTGCATTTAAACACATTTATCATTTGTCTTACCCAATTTACATTTAACGGTTACATCTAGATAACTGAAAATGTTGATGTTATATCAAACCTTCATCTGAATTAAGGTCAAAATTGAATTTATATGGAATTCTACTCATTTTAGCTATAAATCAGTGACATTGAGCCAGATGATCAATGCTGTCAGACACCTATTAAACTAAGTTGTTAAACAAGTTTGGCAAGTTATTGTTTACTATAATGTTAGGTTTAATGGGAGAGGGCATCCATCAGAGCAGATGGGCATCCCTCCAGAGATTCCTGAGAATCTGATAGGTGACAGAATAAGGAGCAATTATGGAAATGGAAATATGTCTGGAAATAGTAATTAACTTGATGAGCCTGCTGGTTTAAAGGGCCAGTAGTCTTGATCATTATTTCACATAGATTGGGAGAGATAGCTCTCAGGGTAATGTTGTCTGGAGGGGGACGTTTTTGTTAGGTTTTAGGATTTTAGGGTCCAGAGAAGAAGAGGTGGCTAATTAGAGAAGACTTTAGAGCTGAGTCTGCCCAGACAGAGGGCAGGGGTGTTTGAAATCGGGCTTGAACAGCTGAGCTGCTTGTTGGGGGAGGTGTAGCGCACCACAAGGACTCTGATAGGGAGGTTGGCGGATGAGAGAAAGGCTCTTTGGTGAGGTTTACAGTTCCATTGTTTTAGGAGTTTGGAATGTTCCAGGTGCAGGGCTTTTAGAGTGAAGAACATTTTGTTACCCTTTACAAAATTTTTTTGTACTCAGGAAGAGAAAGTGCCAGAATGGAAGAGCAGGGTTTAGGAAGAGATAGAGACAGTTTTGGCTGTTAACCCAGAGCTAGCGAACAAAACATCTAGGAAGTGCTCACTAATGGGGCCAGGAAATCGAATTTATAAGAATTGAAGGGACCTGGCAAGGTAGGGAAGCCTCACTCCAGGCTGCACCCAGTCTCACTGACAAACTAATCTCTGAGGAAGGAAGGAAGAACAGAATGCAGTTTTCAACTGACACCCTAATGGGCCAAAAACCCATCAAAAGGCCTGATCTGCAATCCTTTATCCTGTCTGGCTTGCTCATGATAAAACAAAAAGCCATCAGAAGGGTGGGATAGGTGACTTGCTTACAGTAAACTGTGAGCTCAGATGGATGGAAATGCCACACCCTTACTATTCTCATAAAACTGGAATAGGATGGGGAGGGGGAAATTGGGCTGATGGCCAGGGGGTGAAAACTACCTGAGAAGTGAGAGAAGGGTGTCTTATCAATCATGCAGAGTAGATTGAGAGTCTGTAGAGGAGGCAGTAGAGATGGGCCCCCAGCAGTGAAAAGGGACTGAGAAAATTGCCCCGTGTTAATGAGGAAAGAAATTGTCCTACCTTCTACCAACACAGTTACTTTGGGCTCCCGCAGGGTGATGGTCAAAGTCAGGTGGCGGGAGTCCAGGCTCCTTTAATCCTTGGTTACCAGTCCTAGAAGGTCAACTCAGGGCATGAGGGGATTGGAAGGCCACTGACCTGATAGATAAGAGGACAATCCACCCCCACAATGCCCCCTCTGGTGACATTTAAGACAAGAACTCAGTGGGTCTCTAGGGTTGGGACATGTTCTGGCCTAGTGGCCCATTCGACCACATTTAAAGCATGAACCTGAAGAACCCCTGTGATCAGTGGGGCTACTGGAGGCAGCAGGTTGTTGAATGGCCCTGGCCAGCATTTGAAATTTGGCCTTTTGCGCTCTCTCATCTCTCCCATTATATACTTGCAAGGCCACCTCTAGGAGTTCTGCCTGTGGAGTTAGTGGGACCCTCTTGAGCTGCTTTAACTTTGCCTTTCTGGTTGATTTTTTGAGGTCAGCTAATACTCAGGTGATGAAATGATTTCCTGCCATTATGCCATTGGGTGAATTGTAATCCCAGTTAGGGTCTTGTTCCAGGACTGCATCTGCACCTACGGGATGGGCTGGGCAGTTTGATGAGTTTCAGCAACATAGAGTAGGGCCTGTTCTCAAATTCACCTATGCTTCTCCAGGAGGATAGTGTTAGAGAGGCTCATAGATAGGGCAGGGAGAGCAGAAATGCACAAGGGCTGGTTCTGAGGTAAGGGTGAGCAGGAGCTAGGAATTCTCAGGTGGGAAGGGGAGGTACAGTGAGCGAGACAGTGGGAGCTGGACCAGATGTAGGCTTTGAGGTGGGGGCTCATGTATAGAGCTGAAAGTAGAAGAAAGGGGTTTGGCCTTTTAGTGGGAGCTGTGGAAGTTAAGAGAACCTGAGCTGAAGAACACGAAGGACAGAGAGAAGGTTTAGGACAGAGATAGGAGAAAGCCTGAACCTAGGGAATTTCCTTCCACTTTCCTGAACAGAAGTGATAGAGATCCTGAATAATGTCAAGATCAAACATGCCATTGAGGGGCCATTTGGACTACTTGTCAAGATGACACATGGGCCGCGCCTGATTAGAAAGAAAGATGAGGTAATGGCGTTTGAGGTTTAGGAAACAACCAAGAGGAAAGTTGGATGGAACACAGGACAAGGAAGCTCCCATAGTGACCCATGGGATCAGACTAGCAGATAGCAGGCATCCCCTAGATCAGATCTCAGCCTTCTCACAGGGAGAGTATAGGAACAGAGAGTGGGGGTCATCACCTGCACCCACTGTTGCCCAAGGGTACAGTCTATGGAGAGGTGTAAAATCCATGCAGGTTGTGGTGCCTGGTACCAGGATTTAAAGACAAATACCAAGCAGAGTGAAACCACAACCCAAGGTAGAGGTCGCAGAGGGAGGATTCCTTGTTCCCTATGGTATGTCAGGATTTTGGAAGGCCAGTGTGTGGATGGAAATCACAGAGCATTTGGTGGTGAGGAAGGAGGTCTGGAGGTGAGTTTTGTGGTTGGCAGGGATCTAGGATCCCGAAGCAGCTCAGGTTCCCAAAGGGAAAGCAAGATTGAAGGGTGAGCTTGAATCTGAGTCACAGCACCAATGAAAAGCCACCACAAAATACACCAAACACCAGAGTTAAAGGTTTATTGTTGAGTGGAGATAAACTCCACAGGCTGGAGTGAGAGAGCAAAAGAGAGGGGAAAAGAAGGACTGTGTGGAAAAGCAGGCCTTATTATAGCTTTCCAGGGATGAGGGAGTAGGAACAGCAAATCCGGTTAGAGTAGGGGTGGAGTTGCTGCTTGTGGTTGGACCATTTGGTCACTTGACTTTTCTGGTAAGCCAGGCTGGAGAAATCAAACTCAGTGTACAAGATGGAGGCTGGGCCAGAGCCTAAGATGGCACCTGGGGATTAAGATGGCTCCTCAGATAAGATGGTATCATTTCACTAAGTGTGGAGCATTACGTTTGTCTAGAATCAGGGATTGTTTTGCAAGCTATAATGAGAAATAGGGTTATGAAATATATTGAGCTGGGGCCGGTGCTATGGCATAGTGGGTAAAGCATCCCATAAGTGAGCCTGTTTGAGTCCCTGCTGCTCCACTTCCAATTCAGCTTTCTGCTATGGCCTGGGAAAGTAGTAGAAGAATGCCCAAATGCTTAGACCCTGCACCTGTGTGGGAGACCTGCAAGATGCTCCTGGCTCCTGGCTTCTGATCAGCACAACACTAGCCATTGCAGCCATTTGGGGAGCGAACCAGCAAATGGGAGACTTATCTCTCTCTGCCTCTGCCTCTCCATAACTCTGCCTTCTAAATAAATAAATAAATAAATCTTTTTTAAATAATAGATTGAGCTAGATCTGCAGGATTTAAAGCCAAGTAGAGCCCCTCACTCAGGTGAACAGCAGAGGCCAGCTGACAACACTTGAATACAGTAAACTTCAAAACAACAAATGGGTCAAAAGTAAATTTTCAGGGAAGATTTTTTTTTCAAGATTTATTTATTTATTTGAAAGGCAGAGTTACAGAGATGCAAAGTGGGTAGAGAGAGAAGAGAATGCAAGTGAAAGAAATCAAAGAATATCTAAATAAATGGAGACACTATGGTTATGAATTGAAAGAGTCAACATAGTGAAAATATCAATTCTTTCCAATGTAATGCAATCCCTTTCAAAATCCTGGCAAGATATTTTTAAAGATTTATTTATTTATTTGAAAGACAGAGTGATAGAGAGAGAAGAGAAAGAAAGAGATCTTCCATTTGCTGGTTCAGTCTATAAATTGTCAGTGGCGGGGGCAGGCCAGGCTGAAACCAGGAACCAGAAACTCCATCCTGGTCTTCCACATGGGTAGCAGGAGCCCAAACACGTGGTTCATTTTCTGCTGTCTTCCAAGGTGCATTAGCAGAGAGCTGGACTGGAAGCAGAACAGTCAAAACTTGAACATAGGCTCCAATATAGGATACTGGTATTGAAGGTGATTATATATCCTGCAATCCTGGTCTTTAGCCTGGTAAGAGTTTTGGAGATTATTCTAAAATTTTTCATATGTATTATTTTTTACTTTTTGATGATAGCTATTCTTGTGGGTTGAGGTAAAACCTCACTGTGTTTGGTTTTTTTTTGTTTGTTTGTTTGTTTTTTTACATTTTCCTGATGATTAGTGATCCTGAGAATTTTTTCATGTGTCTGTTGGCCATATATTTTCATTCTATCTTCTTAGAATTGTACCCATGAAATACATGAAATCTGTTCTCTTTATGTTAATATAAAGTTTAAAAAAAAAAAAGAAAAAGGAGAGCCATTCAACAGAAGAAAGACAGTCTTTCAGTGAATTGTACAGAGTTACAGGCACTGTTTAGGTCAATAGACACAATAAGCCAATGGCAAAAAAATAAAACTTTAAGACTAACACCTTTTATAAAAATTCACTTAAAATGGATCATAGACTTAAATGTATAATACAAAATAATAAAACTTTTAGTGAAAATAAACTAATATAAAATCTTTGCTATCTGGAGATAGACAAAAAAAAAAGTGTTCTTAGGCTTGACACCAAAAAACAGAACCATAGAAGGAAAACTGACCCATTAGATGTCACCAAAATTAAAAATTCGGGGGCCAGTGCTGTGGCTTAGTAGGCTAAGCTTCTGCTTGCAGTGCCAGAATCCCATATTGACACTGGTTCATGTCCCAGCTGCTTCTCTTCTGATCCAACTCTCTGCTGTGGCCTGAGAAAGCAGTAGAAGATGGGCCAAGTGCTTGGGCCCCTGCACCCACCTGGAAGAACTGGAAGAAGCTCCTGGCTCCTGGCTTCAGATCAGCTCAGCTCCAGCCATTGTGGTCACTTGGGAAGTGAACCAGTGGATGGAAGACCTTTCCCTCTATCTCTCCCCTTCTCTGTCTGTAATTTTGCCTCTCACATAAATAAATAAAATCTTTCTTAAAAAATAAAAAATTCTGCTCGTGGAAGGCCTTGCTCAGAGGATAAAGAGATGAATGGTAGGCTGACTGGGAAGATGAAGATGAATGAATGAAGAGCAGGTTTTCATGGTGGGGCCAGGGTGAGGCTGGGTCTGGGCTTAGGTGCAATTAGGAGAACAGAGACATTCTAAGGAAAGAATTACAAGCTGCTCTTGCTTCTGCCTGGACCCATGCCTGAGCTTGCAATAGCGGAGTACAGTCTTTCCCCATCAAGTAGGGAGCAACCATGTCCATATTAAAGCTTGAGTGTCCTTGCTTAGCTGCTTCCTGATGCAAAGAAGAGATCACTGAGAAAACTGACTAAGATTAAAATTCAAGAGACGTAGACTGGGTCGAAATAGACAACCTCCAAACAAGAGATAGACTCAGAGTAGGTAAAAAATGGCCAGTGGGAGAAGAGACACAACAGGAAGCAGAGGCTTTTCCAAGACTCCTGGAAGAAGAGGGGCCCAGGCACCCTGCACCACCTGAGGGACAGGAAAAGGAGAAGCTGGTGGGCATGAGAGACAGAAAATCTAGATACTTCAAAATATGTAGCAGAATGGGTGAGGATGGGGGAAAATGCAGGAAGGAGTGAAGTGTGGTCAATTGAGCAGAAGAGGCAGATGAGAGATAAAATATTGAGAGAAATTAGATACATCAGAGTCAAGCACACAAGTCCCAAAATGTAGTTGCAGTAGGAATGGAGATGGTATGTGTCTTGACAAGGCAGTGATATTGAGTGAATAATTTTCAAAAACTAAAAGCTGTTTTAAAACACACAAATAGGAGATACCTGGCAAGGTTGCTGGCAGAAGGAAAGGCAGCTGGAAAGAAAGAAGCTAAAGATGGCAGGGACAGAGAATGCAGTTAAAAATGTGGGGGAAAAAACAGCATTTGTGAGAGAGAATAAATTAACCTTCTAAGCATGGATACATACTCCAAGAAAGGGGAAAGGACGCAGGATTGGAGGAAGGGTAGGGCTGTGGCAGGTTTAAGAATGAAAAATGAGAGCTTCTGTTATCACATTCCTCATTGTCTCAAACCTGGAGCTTGAAGAGAAGAAAGGATCAGGACACTGGCTTCAAAGTGTGCAACCAGGACCTCCAGGAGCACAAGACATGGAGAGGTTACAGGAAATTGATTTCTATCCTCTACTTCCTCATGTACTCTAATTTTTTTGGTTTTTGAGAGGCAAAGAGAAAGAAGCAAAGAAGGGCAGGCAGAGCTCCTATCTGCTGGCCCACTCTTCAAATCCCTATAGCAATAAGGACTGGGGCAGACCAAAGCTGGAAGCCAGAAATTCAAAGCAGGTCTCCGAAGTAGGTGGTTGAGACCCAAATACTGAAGTCATCACCTCCCCGGGTGCACCTTCATCAGGGTGGAGCCAGGACGCAAACCCACATGCTGTGAAATATGGCACTAGTGTCATAACTGCTAGGTCAAATGCCCACCACCTCACATGCTCTTAACTAGACTGACTTGCCAGAGAAAGCTCTTGTAGCGCCATGTCGCTCATCTCTATCCACTCCTCTCTACAGACTCCCTTTCTTTACTTCCTCAAAATGAGACAAATCTCCCATTCTCCCTGTACGTTGCCCAGGTATAGAGATCTCAGTTCCACAAGACGAAGAAAGAACTCAGCAGTTCCTTTCATTAAGTAACCAGATAAAATGTTTGTTTAGGAACTATTTCTCAAGCACTGCCACATACTAGGAGTTTTTAGGAAGTTCATGGATGGGGCCGGCCTTGTGGCACAGTGGTTTAGACTGTCACCTGCAACTCCACCACTGTTTTGAGCCCCAGCTGCTCTGCTTCTGATCCAGCTCTCTCCCAATGCACCTGGGAAAGCAGCAGAAGATGGCCCGAGTGCGTGGGCCCCTGCCACCCATGTGGGAGACCCAGATGAAGCTCATGGCTCCTGGTTTCAGCCTGGCCCAGTCCTAGACGTTGTGGCCTTTTGAGAGTGAACAAGCAGATTGAAGATTTCTCTTTCAACTTAAAAAAAAAAAAAGCAAAATCTTTATTTAAAAAAGTTCATGGAAATGTGTATTATGAAACAATTATGGATGGATTTCAAAAATCTTGACACCAAAATAAACTTATCTTAATTCCTTTTATCCATGAACTTTTTGAAGAGGATATCCTTATACTGACGATATTTTGAGCAACTCTTTATAATAATTTTTATGATAAACCAGTTTAGAAAAAATGTTTTAACATATGAAGTCTCATAATCATAGTAAATAAAAGTAAATAAGTAAATAAATGTATTTTGTCGTATAGAAGTCCAGTAGAGACCGGCGCCATAGCTCACTGGGCTAATCCTCTGCCTGTGGTGCCGGTACCCCGGGTTCTAGTCCTGGTTGGGGCGCCAGATTTTGTCCTGGTTGCTCCTCTTCCAGTCCACCTGTCTGCTGTGGCCAGGGAGTACAGTGGAGGATGGCCCAGGTCCTTGAGCCCTGCACCTGCATGGGAGACCAGGAGGAAGTACCTGGCTCCTGGCTTCAGATAGGCACAATGCCCAGCCATAGCGGCCACTTGGGGGGTGAATCAATGGCAAAAGGAAGACCTTTCTCTCTGTCTCTCTCTCACTGTCTAAACAATGCCTGTCAAAAAAAAAAAAAAAGAAGTCCAGTAGAATTATGAATAGACACTGAGTATAAAAGTATACTAGGATGAAATTTGGCAGAAGTAAAATGCAGAGATGATTTCAAGAAGTAAAGGACAGAGTGTGAAGTCTCTGCCTGTTTTAAAAAAGAAGGCTTTGTGTGGTTAATGCCAGGTGTCAAATTACCACGGTATTTCTATTACGCTGGATTCATTTAAAGGAGCGATGCAACACTTTTATTAAAATGTCAACATTACAATATGCCAGAAAGTATATTTCTTAAGCTATTTAAAATTCTGCTGAAAACTTTTGTGTCTCAATTTAAAAATGTTTGAAGGTACAGAGTGATTTTCTGAATTATTTTAGGGTGTAGACCAGGTTAGAAGAGCATTGTGGTCTTCCAGGGAAGCAGAAAGACATGAATAGTGAGAGTGATAAGCAGAGATGTTTGCCCAGTTGACGTTCACATGAATGTATACTAGATCAGGTGGGCAAAGCTCCAGAATTTTCCTTGACAATGATCTGTGGTCCAGCAGCAGAAATGAAGGGTCGATATAGCAATGCCACAGAAGTGGGCCTGGCAGGATGCTAAGAGGACTTTGAGTATTGAAGATGAGTCAAAATAGTTGAGCATGGGCAGGGAAGTAAGTGGGAAGGAGGAGATTCCTGGAGAGTGTTAGTTGGTGGGATCCAAAGAATTAAAGGCTGAATTGGGGTTACAGAAGGCAAAAATGAGTAACAGGTGTGAGCCTGTGGCAAGCTTCCTGAAAAAGAGCAGGACAGTGTGGCAGTAAGACTATTGTTTTATGGCTGCCATGCACAGATTTTCAGGACAGTAAAGGCAGGAAAGCAGAGGCCCAGGGCAGCAGTAGAAGGGCCAATGTGACCACTGAAGGATACGGAAATGGAGATGGGGCTGTCAGGAATGAGGTAAGGGAGAAGGCATAAGCAGGTGCTTCTCACTAGCAGACCTGGCACTGCACAGGAAGTCTAGCAGCAAAGTGCATGAAAACAATGCTGCACGTGGACAGGGCAGACTTTAAGAACCAAAAACCGAGTTTCATGTTCTGAAAGTCACTCAGGGATTTGTATAGGAGATGCAAGTTCTCACATATTGGAGGGAAATGGAGGTTTGTTTTCCACCTTTTAGCTTGCTTAAGAGTACTCATTTATGTTTACTTTAAGGGCATACAGCAAAAAATCTTAATTCTGGTTCTTCATTGAGACTCAGTTCATTCCTGCCTTACAAATCGGTCTATTTGAGATAAATAGGAGGTTAAACCCGCAATCCATTCAGAACATGATCCAAGATTCTAAAACTAATATCCAGCTCTAGTGTTGTCCAAGTGTCAGGGAAGACAGTTTATGACAGCATCCCCTCCCATTTTGTCTCCAAGCATGTGTTGCTGATTCATCCAACCAGGAACCTGCCTCCCTGCACCAACAGCTTCTGAGACTCAGGCAAACACTCATGTGGAGGCAGAACAACCGACAACACACATCACGTTGCCCCGTCTCTTCCCCTGTTGCTGGCCCGGGAGGCTCTCTCATGCTCCTGTTAGACAGAAAGCAAAGGCCTTTTGAGTTCCCTGAGGTCTCCCCGCAGCTGTTGTCTCACCAGGACTGCATCTTCCCTCTGGGTGTTTGGCTCTGTAGCTGATCCTACAGGGCCAGGATCATCCTAGCCTAAACCCCTAAGAAACTATTTGTCTCTCCTAAGTCACGTTCTTAACAACTGAAACTCAGATTTTCCAATCCCTATTTGGGAATCTAAAACCAAGAATCATAGTGGACAGCTAAGCCTCTCCCTTAGAACAGCACACTTAGAAAGCTACTACATCCCCAAAAGCAGAGAGCAGGAAATCAGCTCTGGACTGCCCAGGAAACAGCAGCCTTTTCCTAGCTCTGAAATGCTTGCTGCTTTTGAAACAAAGGCCATAAATGGTAATGTGATACCATGTCCAAGGGGAACAGCAACAAGAACTCCATTGCCTTCAGGAGAAACTAAGTTTCTGTTCAGGAATATTAGCGCTGGAGGGAGAATATGGAAGACAGTGATGAACCAGCCAGTCTTTCTCCTGAGTTTACTATAACATAAACAATGGGGTACCCAAGGATTAGCTTTTTTTGTGGGCATCCAATGCGAGCTCACACCTAAAACACATGACTGAACTCTTCTTTCTCTCAAAACCATGCCTTCAAGGCCAACAGCATTAACTATGAAAGGAAGCATTGACAAGCTGGTCTTTATTAAAATTTTAAACTTCTGCTCTTTGAGTGATGGTGTCAAGGGAATGAAAATAAAGACCCAAACTAGGAGAAAATATTTGCAAAATACATATCTGACAATGACCTAGAACATACAAAGAACTCTGAAAACTCAACAGTAAGAAAGCAAACAACCCAATTAAAAATGAGCTGAAGACATAGGAGATGCTTCAGCAGAGAAGATATATGATGGCCAGCAAACCTATGGAAAGTCCTCCACATCATGTCATTAGAGAAATGCCAATTAAAGCAATAATAACATACCAGTACACACTGATTACAATGGCTAAAATCCAAAACAGTAACACCAAATGTTGGTAAGAACGTGGAATAACAGGAACCCTCATCCAATGCTGATGGGAATGAGAAAAGGCAAAGCAATTTGGAAGACAATGGTTTCTTTTTTTAATTTTTTTAATTTTATTTTTGACAGGCAGAGTGGACAGAGAGAGAGAGACAGAGAGAAAGGTCTTCCTTTGCCGTTGGTTCACCCTCCAATGGCCACTGTGACCAGCGCGCTGCGGCCGGTGCACCGCGCTCATCTGATGGCAGGAGCCAGGTGCTTCTCCTGGTCTCCCATGCGGGTGCAGGGCCCAAGCACTTGGGCCATCCTCCACTGCACTCCCAGGCCACAGCAGAGAGCTGGCCTGGAAGAGGGGCAACCGGGACAGAATCCAGCGCTCTGACTGGGACTAGAACCTGGTGTGCTGGTGCCACAGGCAGAGGATTAGCCTATTGAGCCACAGCGCCAGCCGACAATGGTTTCTTATAAAATGAAACATACTCCCATGACTAAACATACACATGACCTAGCAATCACATTCCTTGGTATGTACTCCAGTGAATTGAAAACTGTGATGTTCACACCAAAAACTGCACACAAATTTTTATTCAGTATTGTCAAAACTTGGAAGCAATTAAAGTATCCTTCAGTTGAAAAATGGATAAACTGTGTTACATCCAGACAATGGGATAGTGTTCAATGTAAAAAAGAAATGAGCTATCAAGAGACAGAGGAAGAGGAAGAGGGAGAGAAGGAAGGATAAGGGGGAGGAGGAGGAGAAGGAAGAAAGGAAGGAAGGAAGGAAGGAAGGAAGGAAGGAAGGAGAAGGAGGAAGAGGAAGATAAGAAAAGGGAAAAAGAGAGAGAACCTAGAAAGGAAGGGAGGGAAAAAGTGAGGAAGGGTGGGAGGGAGAGAGAGAAGAAGGAAGGAAAGGAGGGAGGGAGGGAGGAAGGGAGGGAGGGAGGGAGGGAGGGAGGGAGGGAGGGAGGGAGGGAGAAAAAGACATGGAATGATCTGAATGCTTATTACTAAAAGAAAGCAGCCAGTCTCAAAACTCACAGTGTGATTCTGCCTATGTAACATTATTTTCAAAGAGAGGAAAAACTATAGAAATGGTAAAAAGTTCAGTAGTTATGAGGGGCTCGTAGGACAAGAGGGTGATCCGGCCAGGCAGTGGAACTACTCTGTGTTGTTCTACAATGGAGTATGCACATCTTTGTTAAAACTTAAGGAAGACGGCACACCAAGAGTGAGGTCTGATGTAAATTTGGACTGTGAGTGATAATGGTGGGTCAGTGCAGGTTCATCAGTTGTGTGGGGTCTATGAGAACTCTCTGCACATTGCACTCAATTTTCCTGTGACCCTAGAGCTGCTCTAAACAACCAAGTTCATTAATTTAGGAAAAGACTGCATCTTCCTCAGCTGTCAGTTTCCTACAGGAATGCACTGTCATCCACTGAGCTGCCCAAGCTAAAAATATGAGGCTACAAACTTGATTCCTCTCTCCTAACAAACTACTCACCAGAGATACAAGTTTTCTTCAGTGTATCTGGAATCACCTACTTGCCATCCGCCATCCTTCTACTCTTATTGAACTTGGAGTTATTTTCTTGCCTGGATTAGTAAATCATCCTCCTAAGTGCTCTTGTTCATTTCAATCCACTTTCCATAGGAAGTCCCTCAAAAACATGAGCACTATCATGTTGATCAAGTCATAGCTCTGCTTAAAGCCCTTCAATAGTTCCTATTACTCTCAGGGCAAAGACCAAACAGCACAGTGTACTAAACCCATCACCCTTAGTTCCATGGTCCCCAAGCCTTAAGCCTCTCTTCTGCAATCTGTGATCTGTGATCTGTGATCTGTGAGCCTCTTGCTGGTCCCTAAACACCCATCCTGGGACTCTCTCATAAGCAGTAACCTTTCCCTGGTACACTCTTCCAGGACTTCTTATCTGTTTTCATCTTTGGGATATCAACTGCGTTATTTTTCCCTCCAGAAGATTTCCATGGGTCACCCTAAGTCCCAGTTTGGAAGTCAATGCTCACACGTAATCTCCAGGCCCTCAGTGCAGTGCAGGAACAAATAACACTTTGTATTATCATCATCAACTTGCCCCTTGGCCCTCTCCTACTAGCTGGCAGACCCTGTAAGGGCAAGAATTAACATCATCTCTGTGTGCTATTAGCGCTGAACAGGTTACCTTACATAAAGTTCAGTAGATATTTGTCAGACAAAAGGGTACATGCATAAAGGAAGTGAAATGCTAAAGGAAAATGATGAACAGAGAGATTCTCCCTGCCAAAGTGGGTACAGAAAAAGTGGTGAAGAGAAGACTGTGTAGAGCACTGGATAATCAGCAAATCACAAGTGTGGGTGCAAAGGGAAGGATTTACAACCTTCACACAAAGTGAGAAGTCTGGTGACGGTTACATGCAGTAAGAACAGAACAGCGGCTGCAAGGGGGCAACACTTGTCTAGTGTGTTAAATACAAATAGGAATGCATACACCAAATCAGCAAATGGTGACTTGGAGTCTTAAAAGGGGAAAGGGGAGGATGTCCACACAGAGTGGAAAGAGTATTCAAGAGGAAATGAACAGGGCTGGTGCCACGGCTCAACAGGCTAATCCTCCACCTTGTGGCGCTAGCACACCAGGTTCTAGTCCCGGTCGGGGCACCGGATTCTGTCCCGGTTGCCCCTCTTCCAGGCCAGCTCTCTGCTGTGGCCAGGGAGTGCAGTGGAGGATGGCCAAGTGCTTGGGCCCAGCACCCCATGAGAGACCAGGATAAGCACCTGGCTCCTGCCATCAGATCAGAGCGGTGCACCAGCCGTGGCGGCCCTTGGAGGGTGAACCAAAGGCAAAGGAAGACCTTTCTCTCTGTCTCTCTCTCACACTGGCCACTCTGCCTGTCAAAAAAAAAAAAAAAAAGGAAAGGAACATAGACATTGGAGTCTTTTGAGCCAAAAGGATACCACAGAAAATTGCAAAGCCTCTCCCATGTTCTGTGCCAGCCCCATTACAGTTATATGAGGGGACTTTAAGAAGTTCTTAGAAAATAGAATTAAAACATAAATTCATTTTGGTGCAAAAAGTTTTGAAATGATGTATGGATTTCAAGATGTTTTTTGCACCAAAATGAATTTAGCTTTTAATTCTATTTTTCCACAAAATTTTGAAATACCCCCACATCCTTCCAGATGTGCAAGGCACAGTGACACTCATCAGCCAACAGACAAAGCTGAGCACTTTTAGCATTGCCATGCCTACCCAACTTCTTTAAATCTGAGTATGATTGCCTTTGCCTGGTTTAACTAAGGAGCTAGGATATTTGTATTTCTAAAGCTGTGAAAAATGTCTCTTTTTCATTAGTTTGAGAGGTGGCTACTGCATCTCTGTTTCTCTAGCTGGATGGCCCATCACCCACTGTGGGGGCATGGGAAAGGGTAGCTTTTGCCAGCAGCTGAGCACAGGATGTACTGGCATGAAAGAAGCAAATGTCTATCCTTGTCAGGATTGAACGTCAGTTCACTTTAGAGTGGCCACACTGAGCAAACAGGTTACAGTTTGTGCGAGATAAAAAGAAAAGTAAAATTGTGTACAATCCTTTTCTGATGGTACACAAACCCATCTGGCTGGGGATTCTATGCCAAGCTGGCCTGCATGAAAAGGAGGATTCTTTTTTTTTAAGATTTATTTTATTTATTTGAAAGAGTTACAGAGAGAGGTAGAGAAAGAGAGAGGTCCTCCATCCACCAGTCCACTCCCCAGATGGCCACAATGGCTGGAGCTGCATTGATCTGAAGCCAGGACCCAGGAACCTCCCCTGGGTCTGGCCCAAGGACCTGGGCCATCCTCCACTGCCCTCCCAGGCCACATCAGAGAGCTGGATCGGAAGAGGAGCAGCTAGGACTAGAACCGGTGCCCAAATGGGATGCCGGCGCCTCAGGCCAGGGCTTTAACCCGTTGCACCACAGCACCAGCCCCAAGAGGAGAGGAATTCTAAGTGACCCTTCCACAATCTGGTCATACTCCGTTTCTTCACAGCCAAGTGACCTCAACTCTCAGCAAGCATAATCGTGCACCATCAGGGCCCTTGAGCCTTCTCTGTAATTTTCCCCTTTTCATTCCTCTGCAAGGATCTTGTCTCCAGGAAGTGGAGCCATAGTAAATAAGCTAACAATTCAGGAATATGGTCCTATCACGTGGATTGTAACATGTAAGGCAGTAACACTGGGAAAGCTCTGGACAATGAGTTGCCACAACACATTTACTAGAATGGGGAAAATACAAAATATAGACAACATTGAATGCTGATGAGGATGTGGTGCAAAGCAACACAGCCTCTTTGGAGGACAGACTGACATTGTAATACAAAACATAAAAATACTCTTACCATAAGATCCAACAATCATGTTCCTAGGTATTTACCCAGATGAGTAGAAAATTCATTTCTGCACAAAAATCGACTGAAAAGATGAAGTCCTGAGTCTTCTCATTATGTTATTTTGGGCAAATCAAGTAACCCATCTAGACCACAGATTAACATTTTACTGAAAAAAAAAAAGCACAATCAGGATACATCAAACTATTTTAAACAAGAGCTATACATTTAATATTTGCACATTTAATGTCTTTTTTTAAAGTATTTTGGCCGGCGCCGTGGCTCAACAGGCTAATCCTCCGCCTTGCGGCGCCGGCACACCGGGTTCTAGTCCCGGTCGGGGCGCCGGATTCTGTCCCGGTTGCCCCTCTTCCAGGCCAGCCCTCTGCTGTGGCCCGGGAGTGCAGTGGAGGATGGCCCAGGTGCTTGGGCCCTGCACCCCATGGGGAGACCAGGAAAAGCACCTGGCTCCTGGCTCCTGCCATCGGATGAGCGCGGTGCGCTGGCCGCAGTGCACTATCCGTGGCAGCCATTGGAGGGTGAACCAACGGCAAAGGAAGACCTTTCTCTCTGTCTCTCTCTCTCACTGTCCACTCTGCCTGTCAAAAAAATAAAAAAAAATAAAAAAAATAAAATAAAAAGTATTTTAGTGAACTTACTACAAATTTTTCAAATACCACATAATTTCTAGTAATTTATCCACTTATGAATATAATATTTTACCTTGCATAAACTCTTTAAGTTTTCAACATAAAAATAAGTCAAAATCAATTATGCATTAAATTGGTTACAATACATATCATGGCTCCATCTACCTTCAATTCACTATAACACTTAAGCATTCAACCTTGCAATACTGCATTTCCATTTATCCCTCCCAGCTTTTGTGCTATTGTCATTGTACATGTGTTATAATCCCCACAGTATGGTATAATTATTTTTGTCTAATGAGTTCTCTTTTAAACAAATTAAATGTGAGTATTCACATATTTTGTTTCTGGCACTCTTCATTACTTTGCATATATCCAAGTTTGCATCAGATATTTCCCTACAACTTGAATTTCCTACATTTCTTGTAGTGTCAGTCCACAGGTGACACTGTTTTTATCCATATGAGGTTTCTTTATTTTATCTATACCTTGGAAAGACATTTTCCTAGTTAAAGCATTCTGGTCTGATGGGTGATAGTTGTCTTCTTCTAGGACTTGGGAGATGCTGTTCCTTGTCTTCTGGCTGGGTCCACGTTCAGTGTCAGTGGTCATTCCTACCCAATGACTTCGGGTTACAAGCTGGATGTTGTTTTTATCTGATCTGGTCTTCTTTGAAAGAATGTCTGGCAGGCAATAAACTAATTTGTGAATGTGTGGATGGGCTTGATAATTTCAGGGCTTGTTTCTAAGCATTGCTTGGCAAATCTGAAGTACCTTTTTCTCTAGAGCCAATTTAACCCTGCTTTGTAAGGCATGGCCTTCTGGGGTACTTTCTGAATGTTCCAGATTTTCAATGAGGTGTTTTTTTTTCTTCTGTTCAGAACCGAAAGTCTCCCAGTCCCATTCAAGCTCTGGAAATTGTTCAATTGATAGCTCCACAGTAGTCTTATTTTTTCCTAGGTTATGCACATAAAAAAACTAAAGCATGCCTGTGCAGGTTTCTGGAGCTTTCTCTGCCTCACTTCCTGCTTCCAGTTCCCTTCCCCACAAATCACAGCCATCTTGGTTCTCCTGAATATCAGTATCTGTCTCTTTCAAAGCAATATGCTACTCAAGTACCTCTTCCTGCACCAAGGTTTATAAGGTGACTCCAGGCAAAAAGTCTAAGCAATTGCCATTCTCACCTATGTGTTTCCTTTCTATCTAGGATTCAGGTGTGAGACAAACAGTAAAGTGATAAGGTTTTATTGGGGATATGGAATCCATCAGAATGGGAAACACAGGTCGAGAGATACCTGGGCAGGCCAAGTGGGTGGCTCAGCAGAGAGCAGACGGCTGAGTGTGCCAAGAATCTTTCAACCCAGTAGAATTCAGCACTATGTATAACAATGGTTAAGAGAAGCAAAATAGGCCTGTCCTGTTGTCTACTATCTGAAACAGTGTCTGATCTATTTTGTCCAGATGTCTAATTGTTTATGGCAGCAGAGAAAATAGTCAATGCTTTATAATTTCAGTAAAAGCTGTAAAACCATTTCTTATAGGAAATATTTTCTTTAAAATTACAGTACTGTAAACAGCAAGTATGCATATATTCCTCCTTCTTAGCCCCCCAAATACTGACCTTGTGATTTTGCTTCTCTTAACCATTGCTATACATAGGGCTGAATTCTACCTGGTTGAAAGATTCTTGGCACACTCAACCCTCTGCTCTCTGCTGGGCCACCCACCTGGCCTGCCAGGTATATTCTCTCCATTCAACCATGTAACCTCATTCTCTACCTGTCCCTCCCATTCCGATGGATACCCTATCCCCAATAAAACCTTACTACTTTACTGTCTGTCTCACACCTGAATTCTTTCTTGCATGAAGACAAAAACCCTATGGCTTCCGTAGCTCTTTTCTCTGGTGACACTTAGTGATCACGAAGAGATCCATGCAAGAAGGGATCCATGAAGAAATCCACAGGGGAATTAACTAAGGGGTCAGGAAGGGATTGAAAAAAAAACTCCATGCAGAGTAAGAGCTATCGAGCTTCAGATGGTTGTCAAACAAGGCTTCCAGCTCATCCAATTGGACAACCTGAGCAGTCCTCTTCACTGAGCAGGACAGTCTGTCCAAGGTCACTCTCAAACACCATAGGACAGATAGCAAGAGAAAAATACCCATATCCATCTCTACATCCATTTGTCAGCTTCCAAAGTAGCTACAGAAGACAGACCTCCGGCCATTTATCCCCATAAGATTATGGGTATTTCCCCCTTGAGGGGGAAGTGTTAGGTAAGAAGTTAAAAAATTAGCCTATGTTTGTGTGAGAAGGGCCTGAAGACCAGCACCTACTGTGGAAGCTCCTGAAGTCCAGCATTTTGCACTTCAAAGTCCTGTCCAGACCCCGATAACCTTCCAGTGATCCCAGCCCTTCTCCCCAAGGAAAGCTCCCAGGAGAATTCTCTCTCCTCAGGACCAAATGGGTTATCTGACCTGATAACATGGGGCAATAAAACCTTCACAGGATCCCTAAGGGATGCTCCTCTACTCTGCCAAGTGCCAGCAAATCTCAGAGGAATTTGCTAATTTTCACCTAACAAACACTTCTGCCAGGGCTCCCCATCCTTTGTCCTGGAGGAGGGGGAGAAGGTAAAGAGGCTCCCTTAAAAATCAGGAGTCCAAACAAAGACTGCGTGCTCAGCTGTCTGCTGTCTGCTGAGCCACTGTCTGGCCTGCCCATGTGTATTCTCTCCATTCAACCATGTAACCTTACTCTCCCAGAGTCCAAGTGATAGGGTGCTCTCTATCTGTCCTTTCTGTTCTGACGGATGCCCTATCCCCAATAAAATCTTATTACTTTACAAAAGAAAGAAAGATTCTCACCCATTAAGCAAAACAATTGTGACCCCAGCTAATTGAACAGAGATTAACCACAACTGTGTTCTCTTGACAGACCTAAGCTAAGGGATCTCAGTCCTATTTATAATTTCTATGTAGATGATGTCATAATCCACTAGCAATGCTACTTGGCCCACATCCCTAGACTCAAGACAAACACATTACCTAATTCTTCATTTTAACCACAGAAGGATTCAACTCCCATTCAGGTTGAACAACCGATCATATTCAGCTTTATTGCTGTTGTTTTTCCTATGATATAGAGATGTCTTTCTTGATGTCTTAAAAGATCTTTAATTTCTATGGAATTCTGAATTTTTTTCAGTCTGATGGATTATACATGATTCCATTGATACTCAACTGAATCTTAAATATCTCACAAGGCTTTGTCAAAGTTGCCGTTATAATATCTGAGGTTCTTCTGTTGGACCCTATGCTTCTGTGAGCACTGTGCCAGTAAAAGAGTGATGGCCCAGATGGGCAGGTGGAGTTCCCAGGAGCAGAGCCATGGTGACTATGCTAATGAAAGTTCTTTGGGTCTAGAAAAAAAAAAAAGTACTGTCTATCCACACTTGAAGTGTGAGCAGATTTGGGAAGACAGCACAGGCCAAATGGATGTGATATTAATTCCCTCAGGAAAATATACACCTATCTAAGCATTTAAACAGGAAGATATTGAATCAGGGAATTCAGAGAAAAAAATAGGGAGGTTGAGTCAACAAAAAGGGGGAAAGTTTGTGGCATTCAGAGATGAGAAACCACAGAAAGCCACACCACCCTAGCAGGAGAAATCCTCACCTGCCTGACACAGCATGCAGACTCCACAAGGCCTGGATCATGCGGGCGGTGGCCTCTGCAGGCACACATGCTCATCTGCCAGAGGTACTAAGGCTGCTGGCACTACTGCAGTAGTCTGTAGTCACATCCACTGCCAGGAACAAGGCAGCTTCTATTTTCTTCCCATATTTAATGGGTTGTAAGTGCCTCCCATTGCCAGCAACAAACTCCAGCTGAGCAGGGAATTTGGAAAACCTAGTTCTGAGGTTCCCAGCCACAGTGGCTTAGGGGAGAATTATAAAAGGCTATGCATGGGATGCGGTCAACAGATGTATTTGGCATTACTGATTAGTCCAGCAACTCTACCTGCTAAAATTCAATGTTTTTATCTATAAAATATCAATGATAATAGTAGTACGTCCTAGGGGTATTCTGAGAGTTAAAGAAACCATAGTTTACTCTACTAAAAAAAAATCCTGGCCCATAGGATGCTCTCAATAAATCATCATGGCTTCTGTTGTTTTTAGTTAATAAGTAATAGAAGGGGAAGTCAAGCCCTGTCTGGACTGACCATAACAGGAACAGATTGTAAAGATGGCCATGCCCTTTACCCAGCACTGCTACCCATCCACACACTTCTTATTTTTTCAATTCAGGAAGGTATAAAACAAAGATTATATTGATTTTCTGCTTGCCATGATATTAATTGCTTGTGGTCCCCAAACACAGTGTAAGTTAATAACCTCTGTACCCATCCTCTCACAGTTAAAAAAAATCTGAATTTAGTCACATATTCACACACCTCAAAAACACCATATGTGAAATGTTTTAGAAAAATTGCTTCAGGCATAACATTGAGGTCAAATTAACTTGCGAATATGAACTAAGAAATGTTTGCTTGGAAATTAATTCAGTCAGTCAATCAAGGCTCCCCTGCTGGCCCTCTGGAAGCTCAAATGAAGTTAGGAGAGTGTGTATGATTTGTTCTGTAAGGAACTCAGGGCACAGTAGGCACTTGATAAATGTTAGGGGGTTGTAATGAGCACAGTAAGTACTTGGATACTGAGTGGATAGAGCCACTTAAATGAAAGAGAATCCTTCTAAGCTGTAATGGTTGATAGAGATTAAGACCCTCGAGGGCTGGGTGTTTGGAATAGCAGTTAAGATGCTGCTTGGGATGCCCACGTCCCACACTGGAGTGCCTGATCCAGTATCCTGAGAGGTAGCAGAGGATGGCTTAGGACACTGCTACAAACTTGGGAGACACAGACTGAGTTCTTAACTTGTGGCTTTGACCTGGTCTGGCCCTGGTTGTTGTAGCAATCTGTGGGGTGAATTCCAATAGATGGGAGATAGCTCCCTTTCTCTCTCACTCTCAATCTCTCTGCCTTTCAATTGAGATCCTAGAAACTTACCCATATCGAACAAAATTACTCTCTTCAATTCAGCATCTCAGCCAGTTTGTACACCAGGCACTGACTACATGAATATCTTTTTGACCAGCCAGCTAATGCAACTCCCTTTGTCTTTAAAAGCACCAGCCTTTGAACCAGAGACCTGAGGTCAAATTCTGACTCTGTCCCTTAGAAAGGGTGGGATCTTAAGGCAGCCAACCTCTCTGAGCCTCAGTTTATTCATCTAAAAAGTAGGACCATTGATAATAAGGTTTCAAGTTTGTAGAGAGAAGGTCTCATGTAAGAAACAAGCATTCTGCTTGCACAAGCAACCCACAATTAAAGGCAGCTCTGGGCCAATCATCCCTGAGAAAATAGACTCCAGCTTCTTTGATGAGAAGTCCACACACCTGCTTTGGGAGGATTTGGGTGTGTGCTTGTTGTAAATATATTTCTAAATGGATCACAGTAACAGATCTGCAGTTTATTCATTACAGGTTTTTTGTAATGTGCTATACCTTTATACCCAGTATTTATTGCATGTCTATTTTGTATATGCTTCTGATCCAGTCTTTTCCTTTACTGACCTTTCTACCTTTAAGAACACTGCTATGAGATGGGAGGATACCCCAGCCTCTCGCCAAGCCCTCCCTTTGTTCTAGTCCCACCCCCAATTTCTGCAGATAACCGTACTGGCCTCCTTGCAGTCTCTCTGATACACAGCCCCAGTGAGGGACTTTGCCATGAGCACTTGCTCTGCCTGCAGCAGCCGCTCCCCAGACCCCACAAGGCTCATCCTCTCCTCCCCAGAGAAGCAGGGCTCCTCATCTGCTGTTCTCCATCTCACCTCTGCAGAATAACTTCACCCTTGCAGGCAGGTTTTTCCTCCCCCAATGAAATGTAAGTCTAGGAGAGCCAGCAAAGTCCAGGCTTTGCTCCCTGCTTGATTATATTCTATCCTTAGCACTAAATACTTGCCTTGGGAATTCACCAAAATCTGCTGAAAAACTGAGTTCGTGTTTTGTAGCTGAGAAAACTGAGACTTGGAGATGAGAAGTACTTGCCTAGCCAGAAATCTGTATCCAGGAAATGTGCCTTAGGGAAGCTAATTTGACCAGGCAGCTCTAGCAAGCAAAAATGGGGGTGGCAAAGGTCTTCCTAGCCACAATAAAGCCAATTTATCTGCAGACCTTGTAGTCAAATACAAATCAAGTGTCCATCTCTTTTTATGTGGCTCTTTTCTCCTATTTGGATGAGAAATACTTCAGAATGCAGAAGGGGTATTGACTGGCTTGTAGATAACAATCACAAGCAAAGAAACTAGAAACACCAAAATTAGAGTAAATGTGAAAAACATCAAACTCACAGTCTATACTAAGATTATTTTTGAAATTGGAATTGAATAGTTATGACCACTATTTCAAATTCCTGGAGCACAAAAGTCAGTTAAAGAAATGGTTTATGACATGTTACTTAAAAATGCAACTTTTCTCTAAATATTATGCTTCCCACCATTTGAAAATTTCTCACTTACCACATGACACACATCAAGTAGGCTTTGGGACACTGGGGACAAGAGTGTTCAGTTCCAGAGGACTTCAATTTTGGAAAAATAATGCCTGGTAAAATGTCTTTTCTGGTATTATGTTTGCAAATGCCTCAGTTAGGAAGCTGAACAGAAGGGTGGTGTATTAACAGGCAGAGAGAACTCTCTCTCCACATCTGCGGTCACTTAATATGAGATGAACCCTGGGACCAACAGGGCCACCAAGCTGAGACTTGCAAAATGATGGACAGAAGTCAAAGCAACCGCTTGCGGCAGCTTGCTGGGGAAAGCCATCAAGCACTAATAATACCAATTTGGTCTTTAATTATGTATTTACACAGCGGTCGGCTCAACATCCAGCTGTGGCCCCATCTTTAACTCACAGTTCTCCTTTCTGATTGTGTTTTGTTTTGATGGGGCTGTGGCTGGAATTCAGAATGAAGCCTAAAGGTTTGCCTCCAGTTGGTGAATTTATCAGTGCTTTAGTGTGTCTATGGGAAACGCCGCTCTTAAAAGTAAGACAGAAGAAAGGAATAGCCAGTGTCAAAAATTTGCCAACATTCATTTGCTTCTTCCCTTTCTTCCATTCCACTTCTGAAAAATTTGAGAGGGAAGGTGGAAGGAAATTCTTGTACACCTGCAGCATGGACACGGGAATGTTCTCTGCCCATGGAGGAAGGGCTGACTAAGGAGCAAGTAGGGGAAGGCATTTGGATGCAACAGGTTAAGCTGCCACCTGTGACAGCACATCCCATATCAGAGTGCTAGATCAAGTCCCAGCTTCTCTGCCTCCATCCAGCCTTCTACCAACATCTGTGACCACTGCAGGAGACCCTACATAAACCACTAAACAATCCTCCTGTCCCCTATCCCATCACTGATCTGTGAAAACTGCCCCTATTCCTTGTCATGGGAAGATTGATCTCCTATGAGACAATGGGAGAAGAAAATCTACACCTGCTCTGGTATCTGACAGGCACATGCTGGGTGTTTTTGCATTTATAATCTCATGAACACTCCCCAGACCCTGTAATTAATACTGTTATCCCTATTTTATGGATGAGAAAACTGATGCCCCACACTCAGAGTCAGCATTCAAATCCAGATCTAAACCTAGGCACAGGAGTGGGCATTTAGCCCAGGAGCTAAGAAGCCAGTTAAGTCACCCATGAATTTGGTTTGTGCTCCTTACTCCAGCTTCCTGGTAATGCAGACACTGGGAAGTAGCCATGTTTGCTCAAGTAGTGGGGTCCCTGTCACCCACATGGGAGACCTGGATTGAGTTTCAAGTCCTCTCTTTTTTGATCTTCTTTTTAGTTGTTCAGCACCTAATTCTAAGAAACAGAAAATCTTAGGGAGGGTAAGGCAGATACTGGAACACATGAAGTAACCTGTTCTATTTCAGGACTTATCTGCCACGACATTATTTAATCTTCCTATATCAATATCTGCATTTGAACTTTTGAAGCAGTTTTTTCCAGGGCTGTCATATACAAACTGTGCATGATCCAACATGGATTTGTGCAACTGTTTTTTCTGCCAACAGACCAGTAGCCACAGTTTCATAGCTCTGGGCATTGGAGGGCAGATGAGATTGCACTCTAAATACCCACTGTACCCTGGTAAAAATTTTGGTTGCCTCACTTTCGTAAGGGCATGAAATGCACATGTCCCCCAATTCCTGCTTCCTCCCAGCCCACAGGGCCTCGCAGTAGGGCTTAGGAACGTGAATGTTGTAGGGATAGGGCTCCTAAATCAGCACAGGCTCTCCATGAAGCAAATACTAAGCACATCGGCTTGAAGGCACTCACAGCAGAAATCGTACAGCAGCCCCAAATGCTCCCACTCAAAACCTCTCCAGAAAAGAGCTGCAGATCAGATGCACACAGTAGGACTGTCCTGCAAAGCCTCCATCTTCCACTACCCCTAACAGCAGCAGATGGCCTTCACAGTGCCTTCCTTTCTCTCAGTGTCTTATCCAGAACCTGGTAACATGCATGATCTCACCTGTATGTGAGAATCTAAAAAATTTGAACTCCGAGGACAGAGGTTGGTATTGTGGTGCAGCAGTTTAAGCCACCAGCTACAATGCTAACATCTCAAGTCCCATCTGCTCCTCTTCTGATCCAGAACTCTGTTAATGCACCTGGGAAAGCAGCAGAATATGGCCCAAGTTCTTAGGCCCCTGCCACCCACATGGGAGACCCAGATGAATCTCTTGGCTCCTGGCTTCAACCTGGCCCAGTCCCAGCCATTGTGACCATCTGGGGAGTGAGCCAGTAGATGGAAGATTGATCTCTGTCTCTCTCTCTCTCTCTTTCTCCTTCTGTAACTCTGCTCTTCAAATCAATAAAATCTCTTATTATAGAGATTATATTATTATTATATTATTATAAATAGAAAAGAAATAGAGACTAGAATGATAGCTGTGAGAGGCTGAGTGTGGGTAGGGGTTGAGGTGAGAAAGGAGGATGCTGACCAAAGGGTACAAATTCTCAGACATGAAAGAATAATAGGTTCTGTTGCACAGCACTGTAACAGTAGTCAATAGTATTGTGTATTTCAAAATAACTAAGAATAAATTTCAGATGTGTCACCATAAAGAATGATAGATAAGCAAGGTGACAGATATGTTAATTAGCTTGATTTAATCGTTCTACATTGTATACATGTGTCAAAACATTGTATTGTATTCCATAAATGTACATAATTATGATGTGCCAATCAAAAATAATATTAACAATGATTTTTAAAAGAACCTGGTGAAGCCCTTGAAAGGTCAACTCCCTATCCTCTACCTGGCGGTAATCACTAATTTTCCTTATGATCTCATCTTGTCACAATGGGGAATGTACACTGGCCATGGTCGACATCCCCTTTCTCTACTAATAGAGAAAATCTGGTAAAATCTGGTTTCTGGTCTGTTCAATGCAGCTGCTAAGGCTATTCTGCCTTGGTTGTATCTCATTTCTGGAGGAAAAGTCCATGTGGACCTTTCATGTATATGAATAGGCTTGGTTTAGTCTGATGGAGTTCGGAATGCAAACAATTGCTTATGAGCCCAGAACTTATTTCATTCTATAAGAGGTGCAGTGACTGTGCTGATTATCTGCTGTGAGAATCATATACCAGGATAAGAACCATTCACTTTTATCCAATGACAAGAATTAGTTAGCCCATTGGATTTTTTTTTTCCACTTTAGTTTCTTGGAAGCTCAGGTATAAAAAAGCTCAATAAAACAATAATTATTGGCCGGCGCCGTGGCTCAATAGGCTAATCCTCCGCCTGCGGCACCAGCACACCGGGTCACCGGAATTCTGTCCCAGTTGCCCCTCTTCCAGGCCAGCTCTCTGCTATGGCCCAGGAGTGCAGTGGAGGATGGCCCAAGTCCTTGCGCCCTGCACCCGCATGGGAGACCAGGAGAAGCACCTGGCTCCTGGCTTCGGATCAGCGTGGTGCGCTGGCCGCAGCGCACCGGCCGTGGCAGCCATTGGAGGGTGAACCAAGGGCGAAGGAAGACCTTTCTCTCTGCCTCTCTCTCTCTCACTGTCCACTCTGCCTGTCAAAAATAATAATAATTATTATTATTAATCCAGGGTCATAGTGGAACTTTTTTCTCTTATTTTGTATTAATAACTTAGTCTATTAATATTAAAAATATTTCTTTCACAGTTACTACTTTGAGTCTTTTTTACAAGTTTATCATCAGAAATGAACTTAATAGTGACTGCTTAATAGTGACTGCTGAATGATCACATGGTTGCCATGGGTACTGGACCACATACATGAATCAGTGCCTTGAAATTGTATAGTTCCCTGAATTGTGCTGAACCCCCAAAATATGAGATGAGTTTAATACCAGAACTTTGGTCAGGACTCAGACTTAAAAATTCCTTAATAATATGAACATCACCCCTCTCTCTATTATGGAAAGCTTAAAGAAATTTATTTTCATTCATTCAGAAGATTTGGAGAGAACCTTGCACCTGGAGTTGGTCAGTGCCATTTAAATATCTCTGTCTTGAGAAATTATTGTTCGTTTACTGCTTCCAGCATACAGAATCCTAATTGAAAACCCTCTAAATGCATGATGGCATGCATTTAATTTACTTCTGTCTGATTAGGAACACGTCTTGGTCAGGAAATGAATGTGCTCTGGATTCTTGGTGATCTGTGTTTTATACAGTCTGTCCCCAAGAGCTAATTCATTCCCCAGGGCACTAATAAATGGCCCCAGATTCAGGTCATTTGTATCTTTATTATAAGCAAGAACAGCACCCAGACGATAATACTTCATTTTAGAGCATCTCCAAATTCCATTCAGCTCAATCCAGTGCAATCTATCAAGTAAGTTATCAACTGTGCCAGCCACTCTCTAAATCTCTAGGAGTATAGCACTGCACAGAACTCAGTCTCCACCCTCATGGGTCACGCAAAAGTGGAAGGTTGATGAATAGCTCTAGAATTAAAATCAGGGTACACATGAGGTGGTAAGGGACACAGAGGAGGAGCTTCATTCCCCCGGGGGGAGAGGGAGGTGAGTAGGCGAGCAGTGGTGAACAGGAAAGTGTGGGTTTCCCATGGAGAGGGCTCAACCAGAGCCCAGATGGTCGCCTGGAGAAGGAAAGATGGGATGTGTGTGGAGGGCTAAGCCCAGACGGGGTCCTGAGAATCTGAAAGGCCTAAGACAGGTGGAAAACAAAGACCTTCCTAAACATTCTCAGATTGTAGCCCACGGGTGGACCCAAGGCAGGCACTCTGTGGGTGTTTGTTGATTCAGTAAGAGACTGTAGAGAATTTTGAAGAGAAGCACAATAGTGTGAAAAAGTTAATTGAGAAGTTGAATAATCTGATTCAGAGATTATTCTTAATATACAGCAACCCTCCAGTTCTCTAGTGAAAGGAGAATATTTAAATAGTTCTGAAGCTGACTTAAGTACATTTAAATGTAGGGGGTGGAGATGAATTAGCTAAATGTCCATATTATTTATAGTATTAAAGACTATATGTCTTTAAGGGGGCCGGCGTTGTGCTGCAGTAAGCTAAGCCTCCACCTGCAGCACCGACATTCCATATGGGTGCCAGTTCGTGTCCCAGCTTCCCCTCTTCCAATCCAGCTCTCTGCTTATGGCCTGGGAAAGCAGTGAAAGATGGCCCAAGTGCTTAGGCCCCTGGACCTATGGGAGAGACCTGGAAAAAGCTCCTGGCTCCTGGATTCAGATTGGACCAGCTCCAGCTGTTGTGGCCATTTGGGGAGTGAACTAGAAGATAGGGACCAAACTCTGTCTCCCCCTCTGTCTATCTGTAATTCTGCCTCTCAAATATATAAGTAAATCATTTTTAGAAAGATGTATATATCAAACAATATAAAGAACATAGAGTATATGCTATTCTTTCCTTCATCATCATTTTAAAGATTTATTTGTTTATTTATTTATTTGAAAGGCAGAGTGAAAGAAAGAGAGAGGTCTTCTGTCTGCTAGTTTATTCCCTAAATGGCTGCAAACACTGGGGCTGGTCCAGGCCAAAGCCAGGAGCCCAGAGTTCCATCCATGTCTCCTACATGGGTGGCAGGGGCCCAAGTACTTGGGCCATCCTCCACTGCCTTTCCAGGCACAATTAGCAGGAAACTGGATCTAAAATGTTGTAGCTGGGATTCTATCCAGTGCTCTAGTATGGGATGTCAGCATTGCAGGGGGCTCTTTAACTCACTGCACTCCAATACCAGCCCCTGTCATTATTTTTTTTTAGCTTTTTTTTTAGGGTGAACAAATTTCATGTATTTAATATACACATATTTAGAAAAACAGTGTTTTTTCTTAAGACATCTGCTTAAGCTAGGCAAAGCAAGCACACGAGAGCTGATAATGAGGGTGACCAGTGCTGCCCAGGCACCTCAGGAGGGTTAGTGCCAGCTACTCCCTCTCCCTGGCAGCCCACCCTACCCTCCCTCCCTCCCATGTACCCTTCTTTCTCCTCAATTTCTCTTATTCCCTCTCTTAATTTTTACAGTGATCTACTTTCAATTTATTTCATACTCATAAGATTAACCCTACACAAAGTAAAGAGTTCAACAAATAGAAAAAAAAAAAAAAAACTCTGTTCCTCAACAGGAGAGAAAAGGGCTAGAAACAATCAATGAATCTCAGAATGTGAATTTCACTCCTATATATTACATTTTTTAGTACTCTGTTAGTTACCACAGATCAGAGAAAACATATGGTATTTGTCTTTGGGGGACTGGCTTATCTCAGCAAATATAATGGTTTCCGTTGCATCTGTTTGATTGCAAAAGACAGAAATTTCGGCTGGCACTGTGGCTCACTAGGCTAATCCTCTGCCTGCAGTGCCAGCACTCCAGGTTCTAGTCCCGGTTGGGGTGCAGGATTCTGTCCCGGTTGCTTCTCTTCCAGTCCAGCTCTCTGCTGTGGCCAGGGAAGGTAGTGGAGGATGGCCCAAGTGCTTGGGCCCGGCACCTGTGTGGGAGACCAGGAGGAAGCACCTGGCTCCTGACTTCAGATCAGCATAGTGCGCCAGCCATAGTGGCCATTTGGGGGGTAAACCAATGGAAAAGGAAGACCTTTCCTTTCTCTCTGTCTCTCTCTCTCACTGTCTAACTCTGCCTGCCAAAAAAAAAAAAAGACAGAAATTTCATTCTTTTTATGGCTGAGTACTATTCCATACCAAATACATATATATATATATATATATATATACACACACACACACACACACACACACCATATATAAACCAAGTATACCAAGTATACATACCAAGTATATACATATATATATGGCACAGTTTCTTTATCCAGTCTTCAGTTGATGGATATCTGGGTTGATTCCATACCTTAGCTGTTGCAAATTGAGCTGCAATAAACATGGGGTACAAATAACTCTTTCATATGCTGATTTCATTTGTTTTGGGTAAATTCCTAGGACTGGGATGGCTGGGCTTGTCGTTATTTTTTTAAGGTGCTTGTTTTTTGCTTGTTTGTTTGTTTTTTGTTTTTTTTGAAAACCAGAGAGACAGAAAGAGATTCTCAGAGATCTTCTATTCATTGATTCAGTCCCCAGATTCTGCAATAGCTAGGGCAGGGCCAGGCTGAAGCAAGGAGCCAGAAACACTCAATCCAGGTCTCTCCCATGGGTGGCAGAGACCCAAGCTGCTTTGACAGTCACCTGCTGCCTCCCAGTGTGTGCATTATCAGGACGCTGGCCTCAGGAGCAGAACCAAGGCACTCTAATGTGGGACGTGGGCATCCCAAGTGGTAACTTAACTGCTACACTACCCACCCACTTGTGTTGTCAATCTGCAGTCATCTGGCTCAGTTTGGGGAGCACAGTCTTGCCCTCTGCCTGCGTTAATGTGTAACCCAGGGCTGAATATATGTGTGAGGCTCTCATACAGATTGCAGCACCTGAAAAAATTTCTCCTTTGCTGTCTGTGGGCTTCAAAAGGCTGATATGTCAGTGCTTATACTTCATTGTGAACTCACACTTTCAGAAATAATTCCCAAGTTTCTTAATTTTTTCTTTCATTTTTTCTCTTTTTTTTAAGGATTCTGCCCATATATCTTTATAATCATCACAAATATGCAGTGAGTTAGGTCACTTCCAGTGTGTCTTCCCACATAGAATTTTGTTGTTCCAAAATACAGTGGTTAAGAATCAACCTCGGGGCCGGCGCCGTGGCTCACTTGGCTAATCCTCCGCCTGCGGCACCAGCATCCCATATGGGCGCCAGGTTCTAGTCCCGGCTGCTCCTCTTCCACTCCAGCTCTCTGCTGTGGCCCAGGAAGGCAGTGGAGGATCGCCAAGATGTTTGGGCCCCTGCACCCACGTGGGAGATCAAGAAAAAGCGCCAGGCTCCTGGCTTCAGATTAGCCTAGGGCCGGCTGCGGCAGCCATTTGGGTAGTGAACCAGCAGAGGGAAGACCTTTCTCTCTGTCTCTCTCTCTTTCTCACTATCTGTCAAAATAAATAAATAAATATAAAAAATAAAAAAGAAACAACCCTGTGTATTGGCAGGATGGTGTATGGGGAGGGATGCTGCTGTAATCACATATAGTGAACACAGGGCTAATTCACCCTCGCTGGTGCAAGGTTTATTTATGTCTAAAGGGAAGGTTCTAGTAGGAAAGATCGTTGAATTGGTCTCAGTACTCCTGACGCTGGAAGCCAGGTGTCACTCGGCTTGTTGAGAGCTCCCGAAGTGCCAGACACTTTGTCATCTGAGAATCCCAGCCCAGTAGGATGCTTGCTCGGCAGCTCTGATCATCTGTCTTCTTTGCTGAGAAAGGCATCTCTCAAGCCCAGAGATTTCCAAAAAGAAATTTCACAAACTTCCTCAGGAATGCAGCAACTGAGGTTCTTTCTCTTGGTCTTTTTTTTTTTTTTTTTTGAACAATGGAGACAATGCCTAATATTGGCAAAACTCTACAGTTCATCAAGCACTTGCACAGCCTCTCTCGTGCCTCTTCCTGGCATGGTCCTGGAAGTCAGGGACAGAACCTACTTACAGGTGGTGAAAGTGCAGCACCTACAGGCAACAGGATGAATGGTCTTCACTGCATCTCCCTTCCCTGGAGAAAAAGAATGGCCCTAGGACATCCAGGTGCTGCAGAAGATAGTATGCAGAGCAGGAACTTGGGGACAGGAAGGGTGGGCACTAGCCTGGCCAGGTCCTCTGAGTCAGAGCCTGCAGCTGCGCAGGAGCAAGGGGACACTGAAGCCCAAGGGAGAGAGAACAGTGCCAGCTGCATCACACGAGAGCTGCAAGTTACAGTCTCATTTCTAAGACGATCTTCACCACCGCGTTAGATGTTCTATAGCCTGTTTGGGACGTGGAACCCTCTTTCCTTTCTTAAGTCCTGAGCGAGGGGCAGGCCAGCAGCCCTCCATGAGTTGCAGTAGAGCATGGGGTGACTGGGAAGGCTGTGCCATCTCTGAAGCCCCGCGATCCTGCAGCCTTGTCTTTCTAGGAGCCAGTCCAACCCTGAGGACAGACAATGCTACGATCTGTGTCCTGGAAGTATCGAGCTGTCCTTTGTAAATCACCTAGGAAGCATTGCTAGGCTTGAAAGCACAATTTATTGCCACACTATTAAATGGCCCTAGCATCTGGACTTGCTCCTTTTACTGACAGTAAAAACAGGTGACCTAGAGAGTGGGACACTGGAGTAGAAGCTGGGATTCCAGCTCCCCACACCTCCAGCACACACAGAAAAGGCCTCTTGCTGCTCTCCAACCTCCCAGCTTGGGGAAGCAATTCTACATCTGAGACCCTTAAATAAAAACTTCACCGTGTTCAAGGCAGGTTTTTTTTTTTTAATTCACTTATGCCAGGCAGGGCAAGCACAAAGGAGCAGTGTGGATGACCAGTGCTGCTCAGACACATCAGAAGGGTTAGCCTCAGCTACTCCCTCTCCCTGACTGTGTCTCTCCCACCAGCCCACTGCCCTGCACCCAGCCCTCCTCTCACTGCCTCCTCTGCAGCCTTAGAAGGATCTCCATCATATATAAGCCCCACTGGAGGCTGAGCCACCAAAATCTGCTCCTGCCTCTGTCTTCTCTGCAAACCCTGGGGCAGTATAAACCTCACCCTTCCTTCCTTCTCATTAAATGGTCTCCACTGTCCTCATAAATACCTTTAGCCAAAGAAAATCAGTTACATACTCTACATAGGTAAATGATGCCAATTGTTTTTCCTCCTACTTTAGAGTGATTTTTAAAAATGTTATCCCATCTAACGAATCTCTTTGATATCTCTGGGGAGACAAAAATATTTTCACTTCCATCAGTCATACTTCTTATGCTAAGCTTTCTCTGTCAGACTATTCTATTAAAGCCAACCTTCTCCTACAAATCTTTAATTCCAGGCATAAAAGTTCACTTGGGGCCAGGCAGGGACAAAATTAAGAGCAAGCTAGAACTGAGAGTGGCTGATTATATTTTCAGAAAAGATTTCTGCTCACATAGTATAAATGTTCCTGGGCTCGTGATGGGTTACATCCCAATAAATCCAGGTCACATTGGAAATACCATAACTCCGTTGATTGCACATAACATACTATGTATCCTAGCTGAGCAGCACAGTGCAATAGAGAGTGTGGGTTCTCCTATTCGTGACTGCAGCATCACCAGAGAGGATGAGACTGCACAGCACTAGCCCAGGTGAAAAGCCCATGCAAAGCTCCAAGTCTGGTTTCTGTTGCCTGTATTATTTCAGCACCATCATGGAGTCTAAAATCAGAAGTCAAACGATTGTAACTCAGGTACTCTCTGTACTGTAATGGACACATTGTATCACTGATTCTCACACCCGTGGGCTGACCCAGAGGCACAGAGCTAGTAGGTGTGAAGTCTGCGCCCTGCGGAGTCCCCCATAATCCTTTCCCCATCCTCACTGCCATCCACCTGGAGGTGTGGCCATGCCTCCCACCTCTGCCTACAGCATTTCCCTCACCCTGGTTCAATCTGCGCTTTCATGATCACACACACCTTGACGGGTGACCCCTGCAGGTGCCCTGTGTCCTGTGTCTTCCATGACACTGGGATCCTCCCTGCTCCAACTGAATCTCCTCCATCCTTCCTCAGAAACACCTGCTCCAGCCCTGGCCACACCTGCGAGCTTAGGAATGGGCTCCTCTCCCTTCCCAAGCCACTTTCCCCTTGAACTCAGCCTCAGCACACAGTTGCTTCTCCCTCTCCATGCTGTGTTGGAAATACGTGCTGTGCAAATAGAAGCCAGACTCCCACGCTTAGCTTTCAGGTCCTCTAGGGAGCTGTGTTTGTACGCTCAGTGCCTGCCGCTTAGTGGGTGTTCAATAAACATTTGTAAGAGGCAAGAATTGAGGGAAGGTGGGGAGGAGAAGGGAAGTGGGGAGGACCTGAGTCCTGGCCTTCTGGGTGCAAACTGTAGACAGCTGAACAACTGCCAAATATGCACCTCCACGGATGGGCAGCGGCCGGTGTGCTCCCTCCACACTCTCTGCCATGCAAACGCTCCTACCACAGGCTTTCTTTGTGTCTTTACCAGGGAGGCAGAGTCACATTTCCGCAGGAACCTCACTTTCTTAACAGGAAGGAGCTTTGCCACTTTATGTCACTGTGAACAACACATGCCAACACTGCCTCTACCTGTGCCACCACCCCAAGCATGCCCCACTGTCTATGGCTTTAAGTCCCCTGGCCACGGATGGGAGACAGCGTTAGCGTCACCATTTCCCAACATCTGGGCTTCTTTCCAAGTCTTTGAAGCATGACTAACTCTAAATGTAGATGACTAGACAGTTTTCATTAGGCTGAACATTTGATTATAAACCCTGCCACCCAGACTCTGTCACTCTCCCAGGGATGCACAGCATTACAGGTTGCCCGAAACAAGCCAGTCATTGTCAATATTAGGCACACCAGTGGATGACTTTTTGCAAGTGGACCGTCAGATTCACATGCATGGCAGACCAAAGGGCACCTCAGGAACATATGGTAAGGATGGACAGCAGAACATCGCATCTCATGCCAGGGGCACAGCACAGGGCTAAGCTGGGTGGAGGAGCTGACTTTTCAGCAATCGGGGCAGAATCAAGCATGCAGGGCACCAGCCTGGAGCCAGGAGCCATCTTATCTGTTCACCTTGCAAACGCTTATAGCTGATTGCCTTGAAATGACCAAGAAGCATTTGTGCTCCTTGTTAGATTCCAAACAAACAAACAAAACTACATGCTGACAGTCACCCTCTCAAACCATGCTATAACCACCTAAAAAGTCTGCCCAAATAACTTGGTTTCATAATTGGTCAAAAACATTTTAGTGCAAGAAAGGAAAAGAATAAAGAATAAAGATGCAAGTCAGAAAAATGTGAGTGTGAATCCTGGCACTGTTACAGGCCATTTCACAAGTTAGTGGAGGCGGGAAGCCATGTTCAGCCTGGTGCCTGTAGCACTGTCGGTGGCTACCATGGAAGAGTCAAGTGTTTGTGACAGAAACCCAGGAGAGCTGCAAAGCCCAGATGCTGTGTTTAGCACTCTGCATAGAAAGTTTGCCACCCTCTAGGCAAGAATTTTTCATCTTTCAAAGTTTCGATTTCCTCATCTTTAAAAATGGGCAAAATGCACGTTAAGATTCTCTAGGTATTTTAATCTTGCTGTTGTCCAAATAGCATCCCTATTTGGCACGTAGAATACCACTTATCTTCCTAGCTCTATTCCTGTTTCTCCCTTTATTTTCCTTATTTCACTTTATTTATTGTACTCCTGACTACCCAAAGAAGAAAAGCTTCAGGAAAAATATAGTATAGTTGTTTAAAACTTTGAGACAGAAATTTAGCTTACTTTTAAGGAGAATGTAATTCTAATGAGCATCTCAGGGTTTTGTTGCTGTTGTTGTTGTTGTTGTTTTATGTCTTTCTTGTTTTCTCTTTTTTGTTTATTTACCTGAAAGGCAGAGTTACAGAAAGAAAGGGAGAGACAAAGAGAAAGATATCTTTTATCCACTGATTCACTCCTCCAAATGGCCATAATGGCCATGGCTGGATGAGGCCAAATCCAGGAGCTGGGAACTCTGTCTGGGTCTCCCACGTGTGTGACAGGGGCCCAGGCAATTGGGTCATCTTCCACTGCTTTCCCAGGAACATTAACAAAAAGCTGGATCAGAAGTGGACCAGCTGGGATTCAAACTGGTATTTCTACAGAATGCTGTTGTCACAGGCCATGCCTTAACTCACCGTGCAACAAGGCCAGCCCCTGTAATTTATATCAGCATTTCTATTAGCTATGCAATATGTGGACTGGTACAAAGAACAGCAACTTCTTGGACTTGTCCTATATCAGAGTTTTTTTTTTTTTTTCTAGAGCAAGTTTATTTAGATGATATCAAAGTTCCCAGATGCAAAATGTTTGTTTTCTTGAGAAATTAAAAAAAAAAAAGAAAACTTAAGATTTTTGAGAACAGGACAAAATTATGTGATTATTTGAGACTTTTTTTTTGCAATAAGAAAGGAATAACTTCTCATATTTGTCAAGAAGGAGGAGAGACCCTTGATTCTCCCAACACTTTTCTTCAACTCTTTTCACATTAAAACACGTTTAAAATTTCAATTCATGTGTCTCCCTTATCACCTCCTTAGCAGCCTGACAATTTGCCTTGCAAAGAAGTTGAAATCCTCAGGAAGGATTATGAAAAGAATGCAGATCCCTACCCAAACTAAACATATTAGAGCATTTAAATATTTTTAATCAGAACTATTACAAGGTTTTAAACAGCGATGAAAATGGCTTCAATGCAAAAAGATTGAGAAAGGCTTAGGCCAGTGGAGCTTGTATTTCTTTCTTCGCTTTCACCCCACTCAGCAGAGATCAGAAAATAGAAGGCTTCATTTTTTTTTTCAATTTTTACCTCTTTCAATTGGGTTAATGGGATATGATTCCGGCCAAGTGGATCTTCTGCTTTTATCTTATAACGAAAAGCCAAGCTTTGCATGTGCTGAATACATGGGAAATCTGGCTCTGCATGTTCATTTGGTAACACTACTGCTACTATGAAATCACATGAGGCAACTTGAACGGGACAACGGTTTTCCTCAGGAGAAAATCTGGGAAGGTGGGGCTGGAAGGGGAGTAAAGCAAAGCCTTCCTTCCAAGTGTTTGTTCTTCTGGTCCTTTTTGTGGAAAGAATCCCAAACAAGGTCCTTGGCCTGAGTAAATATTGTGGTTGTCTAGTCCTAGTGGAGCAAGTAATGTGGGAGCCCACATGGAGTAAGCTGTCTGGGAAGGTGGCAGAAGTTCAGTTACCTCTGAAGTCACATAGAGCCCACACTGCTGGTGTCTCCTGAGTCTGAATTATGGGAGACCTGAGGACTCATTGTACTTGCCAGTGTGGCTAACTCCAGGCACTAATGAGGACAACCACACCAGTCCATAGTGGTGATGACAGAGCTGTGAAATCTGGGAATTCTGTTGTCTATCCTGCTTACGAATTGCTTGAACTTGGGCAAGTTGCCTAACCTCCCTTTGGTTCCATTTCCTTGTATGCAGATAACAACACCTGCCTCAAAGTGTTAGCATGAACTTGGAGTTGGACAAAAGATGCAGGTCCCAGGCCCATCCCTGCAAAGAGAGCTGGGGGGGGGGGTCTCCAATAAATCCTCTTCCTTCTTTGTCAGTGATATGAGCTTCAGAGGCATTAAGGAGACTGTGGAACTTCTTAACTACTGAACTTGATGTTATCTTGCTATCTAAAATTAGTGTGGTGTGACAGGTGTGATGAGTGTCATGTGTGTGACAAACAGACTGTATGTGTTATGAAGGACCACATGCTAGCCTCATCTCCACAGCCGAGGAGGGTTATGCTGTACACCATCCATTCCCAAACACTTTTTGGGAAGATACTTTAAGTTTCCTCCCAAAATATTCAAAGTTAGTAGAAAGGATGAAGAAAGGAGCTGAGAAGAAGAGAATTCAAGATGGTTTTAATCAAGATGATGGAAAGATAGGGAAATGAGATGAAAGTAGCTCATATGGATGACAAATACATTAGTTCAGAAAATAGAGGGGTGGGCATTGTGTCCCAGCAAGTGAACCAGCTTAGGGCAACCACACCCCATATCAGAGTGCCAGTTCAAGACCCAGTTGCTCCACTTCCTATCCAGCTTCCTACTAATGAGCCTGAGAAGGCAGTGAATGATGGCCCAAGAACTTGAGCCCCTCTCGCCATGTTGGAGACCCAGTGGGATTCCTGGCTCCTGGCTTTGTCCTGGCCCAGATCTGGCTATTGAGGGCATTTTGGAGAGTGAACCAACAGATGGAAGATGTGTGTGTGTGTGTGTGTGTGCCAGTGCGCGTGTCTCTGTCTCCCTTTCTGTCACTCTGCCTCTAAAATAGGTAAAACTTTAAAACATAAGTAACTAAATAAATAGAAACAGATAGTGGCCAATGCTGGTGAGCCTGAGGATGCAGACCTGTCCTTTGGGAGATGTGTCCCACAAGGACACTTCTATCCATGCTTGGCTATTTTGTAATACATGCTTTTCACAAACCTTTTGAAGATGCTTCTATAACTACAACAGGTGTGCTGGGGTGCACAAGCAAGAACCAGTGCAAGGTATATGGACCCAAGTGACAAGGGAACTGACCTAGATTAGGGCTGGAAATGTTTCTCTGAAGACATGAGTGATGCTTAGACTGAGAAGTGAAGTATGAGGAGGGATTAAGTAGAGATGCAGTCTCCCTGGAGGAAAAAATCCCCTCCCCTCTCTGGGAAGAGAGCATGGCTTTGCACAGCACTTGAGAGATGCAGTGACAATGGCCCTGTGGCAAGTACACTGACAGATAGGGACAAGATGAGGCAGGGGCCTTCCAAGAAGTCCCAGTGGAGGCCCAGCTGTGAGCTCTGTGGGCCTTCCCTTGGACCTAGCTGAGAGTTAATCCTCAGCACAGCTGTTCTGCCTCTGTTGGGAAAGGGGAAACAGTGTTCAGGCCTCATTAAGAGCTCTTTTGCTGATTCTTGAAAGATCCAAGAGGATCATCAAACAGTTCATGGAAAAATGGAATTAAAAGATACATTTGGAGCAAAGTCACTGGCCTCGTGGTTAAGCTGCCAGTCAGGACACCTATGTCCCATTTCAGGGTGTCTGGATTGAAGTGCTGGTTCTGGCTGTTACCTCTGGCTTCCTTTAAAGGCACACCCTGCTGAGGTATCAGGTGATGACTCTGGGGAGGTATCAGATGATGGTACAAGGACTTGACTCCTTGCCATCCCTGTGGGACACTTGGATACATTCCTGACTTTGGCCCAGTTCCAGCTGTTGTGGGTGTTTGGGGAATGAACCAGTGGATAAGAGCACTCCCTATCTATCTCTGCCTCTCTGCTTCTAAAATGTTTTTTAAAAAATGTTTACTTTGGTCGGCGCCTTGGCTCACTTGGCTAATTCTCTGCCTGTGGCCCCCGGGTTCTAGTCCCAGTTGGGGCGCTGGATTCTGTCCCGGTTGTTCCTCTTCCAGTCCAGCTCTCTGCTATGGCCCTGGGAAGGCAGTGGAGGATGGCCCAAGTTCTTGGGTCCTGCAACCCCATGGGAGACTAGCAGGAGGCGCCTGGCTCTTGGCTTCGGATTGGCGCAGAGTGCCGGCCGCAGCGGCCATTTGGGGGGGTGAACCAACGGAAGGAAGACCTTTCTCTCTGTCTCTCTCTCTCACTGTCTAACTCTATCTGTCCAAAAAAAAAATGTTTACTTTGATCCAAAAAAAAGATGAAATCCATGCATAACTTTTACATAAGATTAATTTTCCATGAACTTTTTGAAGATCCTCCCTATGCATGAATTTGAATTTTTACATGAAAGTAAATATTATCTTTTAATTCCATTTCCACTAGTTTTCTGAAGCACTCTCCTATTTGTTGTACTATTCTGCGTGATTTTGTACGATTTGACATTCTTCATAATGGTACATTTTAAGTTTTTTTTTTCTTAAGAGCCCTATCTCACCCACGAGGTCTGGATATTGAAGTGGGCCTGTGGGCAGATGTGTCTCTGAGACAGCGACCTTTGGCTTGCCTACTACACAGGAACGGCATCCCCTGCCCAGAAAGGAAAGGAACAAGCTCATTTTCTTTGTTGAAGAATCAAAGGACTAGAGTCCTGGGTTCAATTCCCTGAACCTCCTGCATCTAGGAAATTTGGCTAGCAAGCCCATGAAATATTCTCTAGAGATTGCCAGGAATTTTTTTCTTACACTCAGACCACAAACAACATGATAAGAATACAGGTTTTATTTCACAGTGTTTTGGCATTTGTGACTCTAACTGAAATTGCAAGGAAGCAGAATAAAGGGAGCCATGAAGAATTGTGCAAATCTTTTCAACAGCTCACTCTGTCTGTGGTTCTGGCTCTTGATTTGGAATACTCTCTCTTTTCCTACCTACCTTCCCTCTCGGCCTCACTCCCTGCCTCTAAGTTCCAATTCTGAATGTACGTTGGGTCCTGTGCTTAGCGCCAGGGAGCAGAAAGGTGAGCAGGGCAGGGACATGCCATTGCCTGCGGGCTCCCATTAGAGACACAATAATTAAGCAGGCACAAATGAAGCATGATTATCAATTGGGAGTATTCTGAGGGGAGAAGACAGAGTCCTTGATATGAAAACACGCTCATGGAGAGAACTAAATTACACTGGGGAGGTTCCCCCATCTGCATCTGGCAGCTTCAAAAGCAAAGGAAACCCAGGGTTATACCATTCCCAAGAGTCTTTTTAAAAAGATTTACTTATTTATTTGAAAGTCAGATTACACACAGAGAGAAGGAGATACAGAGAGAGAGAGAGAGGTCTTCAATCCACTGGTTCACTTGCCAATTGGCCACAACGGCGGGAGCTGCACTGATCTGAAGCCAGGAGCCAGGAGCTTCTTCTAGTCTCTCTACTGCTTTCCCAGACCATAGCGGAAAGATGGATAGGAAAGGGAGCAGCCAGGACTCAAACCGGCGCCCATATGAGATGCCGGCACTGGAGGCAGCGGCTTTACCCTCTATGCCACAGAGCCAGCCTCTCCCAAGAATCTTAGATTACATACCAGCTGTTTGTCTATTATTTCCAAGAGGAAATAACATTTTCATTGGCCCTATAGAGCTTTATCTACCATGCCCCACCCCTGCCCCACCATGCTCCCTCTCAACCAAACTCTGGGCTGTCATTTTCATTTTTTAAAAAATTTTTATTAATTTTTTTGACAGAGTGGACAGTGAGAGAGAGAGACAGAGAGAAAGGTCTTCCTTTTAGCCGTTTGTTCACCTTCCAATGGCTGCTCCGGCCAGCACACTGCGCTGATCCGAAGGCAGGAGCCAGGTGCTTCTCCTGGTCTCCCATGGGGTGCAGGGCCCAAGCACTTGGGCCATCCTCCACTGTACTCCTGGGCCATAGCAGAGAGCTGGACTGGAAGAAGGGCAACCTGGACAGAATCCAATGCCCTGACAGGGACTAGAACCCGGTGTGCCGGTGCCGCAAGGTGGAGGATTAGCCTATTGAGCCGCGGCACCGGCCTGGGCTGTCATTTTCAAAGAATTAATTTACAAAGAATTCTCTACATCTCTCATTGAAGTATATTGAGATACAAGTTGGGAAAAAAGGTCTAGGAAAACAAGTGGCTTGTCTGAAAAGCAAAGGTTAGTGATGTTGAGTGCATTCAATGGGAGCTGAGAGAAGCCTTAAAAGCCAGCCTGGATTTGGAGCAAAGCCTTAGAATCCAGAGCAGGGGTAAAAAAAAGAATAGTTTTCATAGACTGTCTTAGTCCATTTTCTGCTGCAAAACAAAATGTGTGAATCTGGGTAATCAACAAAGAAAGAGGCTCCTTTGGTCCACAGTTCTTTGGGGATCTAGCGTGTAATGCTGGTACCTGGTCAGCTCTGGTGAAGACTTCATGGTGGGTGGCATCTATGACGGAGCCTGGGTGGAAGTGGAGAGACTCAGGGAAGGTGCCAGGCTCACTGACAACAACACATCCTTGAGGGAATTCATTCAATCCCTGGAGGCTTGACTTATGCCTCCAAGGCAGCATTCATCCATTCATGAGCATGGAACCTCCATGACCTGAGTACTGCCCACGAGGCCCCACCTCCCTCGTAAAGATTCCACTGCCTCAACACATCACACTGGAAACCTAACTTTGTTTGGAGGACAAATCCCATCTAATTCATACTATAGACCTCTAACATTTAAATAAATTACATTTCTTTCTTATTGTGAGATTTACTTGATTTTAAGAACAATTTTGAGGTTAGCTTTGGGCAATACCAAACATTTTTCCATTAATATAACCATTTCTTTAAAAATAATCCAGTTCGGGGCCGGCACTGTGGCTCAGCAGGTTAACACTCTGGACTGAAACACCGGAATCCCATATGGGCACTAGTTTGATATTCGGCTGCTCCATTTCCGATCCAGCTCTCTGCTGTGGCCTGGGAAAGCATTAGAAGATGCCCCAAGTCCTTGGACCCCTGCACCCACATGGGAGACCCGGAAGAAGCTCCTGGCTTCAGATCGGTGCAGCTCCGGCTGTTGCGGCCAATTGGGGAGTAAACCAGCAGATGGAAGACCTCTCTCTCTCTCTCTCTCTCTCTCTCTCTCTCTCTGCCTCTCTTCTCTCTGTGTAACTCTTTCAAATAAGTAAATCTTAAAAGAATTCAGTTCTAGGGTTGACATTGTGGCATAGTGGGTTAAGCAACAATCTGAGATGCCAGCATTCCATAGGGTCACCAGTTCGAGTCCCTGAGTTCCTCCACTTCTGTTCCAGCTCCCTGCTGATAGCCTGGGAAAAGAGCAGAAGATGGTTCAAGTAAGTAGGCCCCTGTACCCAAGTGGGAGACCTGGATGAAACTCCTGCCTCCGGGCTTCAGCCTGTCTCAGCCCCTGTTGCTCCAGCCATTTGGGGAGTGAAACATTGGATGGAAGATCTCTCTCTCTCTCTCTCTCTCTCTCTCTCTCTGCGTATCTCTCCATCTCTCTCTGTAACTCTGCCTTTCAAATAATTAGCTATATCTTTTAAAAATAATACAATTCTTAGGGGGCCGGTGCTGTGGCGCAACAGGTTAACACCCTGGCCTGAAGCACGGGCATCCCATATGGGTGCCGGTTCGAGACCTGGCTGCTCCTTTTCCGATCCAGCTCTCTGCTGTGGCCTGAGAAAGCAGAAGATGGCCGCGTGGGAGACCTGGAAGAAGCTTCTGGCTCCTGGCTTCTGATCGGTGCGGCTCTGGCCGTTGTGGCCAGCTGGGGAGTGAACCATAGGATAGAACGGATGGAAGACCTCTCTCTCTCTTTCTCTCTCTCTCTCTGCCTCTCCTCTCTCTGTGTAACTCTGACTTTCAAATAAATAAATAAAAATCTTTAAAAAAATACAATTCTGGAGCTTGCACTGTAGCTTAGTGTATAAAGCCACAGCCTGTAGTGCCAACATCCCGTATGGGCACCAGTTGAAGTCCCTGCTGCTCCACTTCTGATTCAGCTCTCTGCTATGGCCTGGGAAAGCAGTAGAAGATGGCCCAAGTCCTTGGGCCCCTGCACCAGTGCAGGAGACCAGGGAGAAGCTCTTGGCTCCTGGCTTCGGATCAGCCCAGCTCTGGCCATTGTGGCCATTTGGGGAGTGAACCAGTGGATGGAAGACCTCTCTGTTTCTCTCTGCCTCTGCCTCTCTGTAATTCTGCCTTTCAACTAAATAAATAAATCTTTTAAAAAATCCAATTTCATATTATGTTTATTGGAAGCAAGAAATAGGGAAAAAATAATGCTACAGCACAGGCAAAATGGGGAAAAAGAGGCCAAGAGAGAACAAGTGCAAGGCAGGGAAGGAAGAAAAGCACAAAGAGAGATGCCCTCACGAAGCAAAAAGAAGAGAGGAGAAAACCTGAAAACTTCGCTGTTCACTGGGACTACATGATATCGACTTCTATCAGTTCCCTTTGACATGTTAAGAAGTTCGTATTAGATCCATAACCCTCACTCTGAAAAGTCTTTATTCAAAATGGACCAATATTTTAAACATCCTCTGGCTCATGAAGCCTTGGCTGTAATAATTCATAAGCACATGTCTGAGGGGCCAGAAATAGCTCCCAAAGACTTCCACAGCAAAACTCCTGTATTATAATAGTTCCAAGAGTGCTATGTCCTTTATCAACTCTTCTACAAAGGAAATGGATATCTAGACATCTGGAAAGATAACCAGCTCAAAATGACAGAATAAAAATAAAAATCATACCAGCTTCACAGTCACTGGACTGTTGTATTCAAAGTCACATCCATCACTCAGGCTGCAGTGAAGTAAGAAAACTAAGAACCTGAATCGTCAGCTGGATTCAGTTGGGTGACAGAAGCCAAGTTGGATCATGAAGAGTTGGATTTGGGTGACTGTGCAACATGGTATTTCAGTCAAGTTGCACATAAAACCTTTGTTTTATATAAAACCTTTGTGTCATAGCTATCGCATCCTGTCTGGAAATTCGTGTTCCCTCTCATTCTGAGAAGGGCTTTACACCAACAGCAGATGGGATCAGGGAAGACTCATTTTGTTATTTCTCTGAGGAAACCAATGTTGTTATCTATAGCCAGATGGCTTCCAGGTAGGGTCTCAGGTAGACAGATACACAGCTCAGGACAGGATTTGCTGCCTGCAGATCTGGGAGAGTAATAGAAATTAGGGAGCCAGTGAGCTCAGTAGAGAGAGGCTGAGAAGGAAGTGGATCAAGGGTTGCAGCCTGAGCAATGCCATCACTTGGGGGACAATTAGACAAAAATAGTGAAACAAGGAACAAGAGGGAAAGCAAGAGATTAGTCTGAAGCAAAGGAGAAGAAATCTCATCAAGTGAATGGTGTTTGGAGATGCTAAGAGGGACTTGCTGCATGTCTGTAAGGCCTTGGGAAGGAGCTCTGGGAAGAGAGGCAGACAGGCTAGAGAGTGGGGCAGGGTCCTTTCTCTGGAAGCAGGAGGGCCAGCCCTGGAGTAGAAGAAGGGCCATTTACACCTGAGACAAAGGAAGAGCAGAAAACAGGGAGGATAAATCATTTACCATTTCAAAGTGAGGCTCAATTTTTTTTCCATAAAAAGACATCATAGCACTAGTGAGCTCTGAGGTTTTATCATCTGTTTTAAAATTTTACAAAATAGGGCTGATGCTGTGGCATTGCAGGAAAAGCCTCCGCCTGTAGTGCAGTATCTCACTTGGGCACTGGTTCGAGTCCCAGCTGCTCCACTTCTGATCCAGCTCTCTGCTATGGCCTGGGAAAGCAGTAGAGAATAGCCTAAGTCCCTAAGCCCCTGCACCCACATGGGAGACCCAGAAGAAGCTTCTGGCTCCTGGCTTCAGATCAGCACAGCTCTGGCCATTGTGGCCATCTGAGGAGTGATCCAGTAGATGGAAGACCTCTCTCTCTTTCTCTCTGCCTCTGCATCTCTGTAACTCTGCCTTTCAAATAAATAAATAAATCTTTTTTTTAAAAAGTTAAGAAATAAGATGATCCCTTGGAGTCCACTGTAGCTGTGTTTGCAGTCTGATTTTAACGTAATGTTTCCATGAGTGATATGCTACTCATTTTTCTAAAAAAATACAGACAGACACATAAAGTATTTCCTTGGACGCCTGAAGGAATCTTTACATTTTAGTATTGTAATGTTTTTAAAACTATGTTTTTCAATGTCACTTGTGTATTCCTGCCTAAGATGCATAAACTGTCTAACCATAAGGAAAGAGCAGGGGAACTCAAAACAAGGAATCCATTTCTTGCCTGCCTGCTTGCTTGCTTGCTTGCTTACATGCATGCTTTTTTGAGTTACTATACTCTTCACAAAATGTCAATATCATAAAAGGCAAAGAAAATCTATGGAAGTTTTCCAGACTAAAGAAAACTAAATTGGTAATACAAACAAAGGCAATGACTGATCCTAGGCTTGATCCTGTACTAGTGGGGAAAATTCTGGAATAGACATTGTTAAGGTCAACTGAAGACATTGGTATACTAATGGTCGATGAGAAAAAAAAGTATTCCTCAATCTTAAATTGACTGAAGTTGATAACTTTACTATGGTTATGAAAGAATATTCATATCCATAAAACATAAACACTTGTACATCTTAGAGTAAAGCATCATTACATATGCCTTTTTTTAAAGATCTGCATGAACAATGTTTTTCAAATATTTTAAAAAATTTGTTTATTTTATTTGAGATTAGTCTGAAGCAGACCATCTGCTGGTTCACTCTCCAAATGGCAGTAAGATGGGGCTGGTCCAGGCCAAAGCCGGGAAGCCAGAACTCCATCTGGGTCTTCTATGTGGGTGGCATAGGCCCAAGTACTTGAGCCATCTTCTTCTCCCTTTCCAGGCATATTAGCAGGGGGCTGGATCAGAAGTGGAGTAGTCAGGACTTGAACTGTCACTCCTATATGAGATGCTAATATCATAGGCAGTGGCTTAACCTGCTGTGCTACAACACTGACCTCAACATATGCCATTTATTCTCAAATAATTGGGGTGGGCTGTCCAATGATGAACCAAATGAGACCAAAAGACAATCTGGCCAGAGGGTATATAGATGTTCAATGCCCTATTTTTACCCTTGGAATTAAGTTTGAAATTATTTGCAGAGAAAAATTTAAAATGTCTGTCATTAACTTATTAACTGAAGGAGCCATCATCAGAGGTCTGTGTTCCAGTTCTGTGCCATCATCCTTCAGAAGTTCTGGAACCTGGGGCAGGTTTTGTGGTCCAGCAGGTCAAGCCACTGCCTGGGATGCCCATATTCTGTGTCAGAGTGTCAGGGATCAAGTCCCACTTCTGAATCCTATCCAGCCTCCTGTAATGGGCACCCTGAGAAGTAGCAAATGATAGTTCAAGTATTTGGATCCTTGCCACCACGTGGGAGACCCAGATGAAGTTCCTGGATCTTGGTGTGCTTTCTTTTTCTCTCTCCCTCTCTTTGTCTCTCTCATGGCCTTTCAAATAAATCGATACCATTTGTATTTAAAATGAAATTCTGGAGAACCATACTCAAATTATAAGGTGGTGCCTTGCTGAGGAAGTGTGTCTTGGTGTTGGAAACACTCAGGTTGATGGCCTTTGTGGAAAGAGTAAAAATACTGAATGTTCCATGGCAGATGTGACTTTGTAATGAAGAATGCCAAGGGAGTTAACTCTTAAATGATCCCATATTTTCTGTTCAAGTATGTTTGCTTCATAAAAATTAATTGCTAAGCAGAAAAAAAAGCATTATGAAATGATTAAGAGAAAGTCTAACTCATGCTAAGGCAGAGAATTCAGAAAAGGGGTGGTCACAGTGGCAGGAGATGCCCCTTTGGTATGGATTAATTTTTAATTGTAGGCTATATAGAAAGTAAAGCTGATGGTCAGCCTTCATTTGCCTACTGACAAAATATCGTGTTATTGTTCCCAGAGTCTCAAACATAGGCTGAATTACTCTTTAGGACTTGCAATAAAAGGGGTGAACATTACCCGGGAATTTGGATATGGCTAGTTTTTCTATTATTTTAAATCTGATAACAGATAATTTGATAATGTCATGTAATTAAAATTTCTGGCTGTTTTCCCACTGCTTTGGAAAACAACCTTCAATATCAGACTGGTAGATCCATTCCAACCACCCTGGTGAAGTCTGCTCCGTGGCTCTGTGGTTTGTAGGAGCATGACCCACAATGCAGTCGTCTTCCTGAGGGTGGCGCTGTGCTCCAGCGCTTCTTAAAGGAGGGGTAGTGAGGCAGGGAAGAGATGTGCTGGTGCCCCTGGGTTAAAGGGCCCAGCTTAGAAGCCAATGATAGAGAGCACTGACGGCTCAAGAAATCACACTTTTGCAAATAGTACGTATGGGAGTAAGATATCAGTGGCTGTTATGCCGTACAAAGGATTCATGTTAAAATGGCACAACCTTTGTTCTTATATCCTAAACTAATGATAAGCATGTTGTTCCCACAGTCATTATTCCATCATCTTGTTATTTCCCATCCTCTCATTTTCTTTCTGCATTCTTTAATCACTCCTCTTTCACTTTCTTCACTCTTTAACTTGCTTTGTAGTTGATATTGGTGTCTTCCATTTCATAGGAATTAAATTAACATATTCTCCTTTGTGTTCTGGGCTCTAACTGACCTAGAAATACAAGAGTACTTCAAAACATTTTTGGAGTGGGAGGGAGGGAAGTATCACTGTGTTCCTAAATCTGTAAATAGGGAATATATTACACTTGTATAACTTAAATAAAATTTTTTAAAAAGTAAAAAATTGTGGGAAATGGACTTAAAAGATGTTCATTTTGGTGCCAGAAGTTTTGAAATCCACACATATAGTGCATTTTTAAAAGCACATGGGAAATGAATGTTATGAAAAAAACTATAAATGGATTTCAAATTTCTGCACTAAAATATATTTACCCTTTAATTCCATTTTTATGCACTTTTTGATATTCCTTCAAATCATTGTAGCTGTTAACTTTTAGAAATTAAAGATTTTTGTGCTGACCAAAAAAAAATCTCAAATTCTTAGTGCCACACGTCTGGGTATTGTGACTGCTTTACTGGGAGAAGGCATGCATAATGGCTCTTGGAAAATATATTTTTATATCAATATTGTTTTCTAGAATTCACCTTACTCAAAGAAGATGCATAAGAAATAATTATTTTGGTTGAATATTTTTTCTATCAATTAGTGAGCCCATTTTCTGCAAGAGTCATTTTTTAAGTTCACATTTCAAGGCTTGTAGATAACAGCTTCCTCTAAGAATATTTTTTAAGAAGAATCTACTAATTCCAATACAAGCTTTTGGCAATCCGCTTACCTAATATTGCTTCCAAAAAGGAGAAAAATATAATAATTCCTATATACAATTAATAAGAGACCTCATGAGGAAAAAGCCAGTTGGACTCTAACAGGAGACCATGATTAATCTTAGTAAGCCTTGCTACAGCTCATGAAATAAACCAGCTGCAATGCAGATTGATGTAACATTTTCTGTGTCTGGAAATCTTCCAAAGAGCTGTCCTAAAGGATGCCAGTGTGTTTTTAGGGAATCTTTGTCCCTATCTGGACTTCAAGGATGAACTGAGTTACAGTAAATGGATCAAGAGTAAAGGAAAGCAGTGAAAATGATTTTAAAATGTTGGAAATTTACTTTTAGAAGGAATGCTCACCAAATAGGGTTGATACAATGATAAAAATAGAAGTGGTAGGCAATCTATGTCAGTACAATCTCTAATTTATGAAAGGCTGTGACAGAAATGACAGTGAGTGGACACGTCTTCTCTAAAGGCAATGGGAATGAGAAAGTTCAACGTTTCAGGAAGAGTATTGGATTGCATCAATTCAAACTGAACAGCAGGCATCAAAAGAAACATTGTTCTGGAGATACCTCTCCTTATTTTTAGGAGTAAGCTCTCCCTTGTGAATGAATGAGCTACACTTACTCATGCTTAGGAGCAGAAAGGTAAACCAGCTGGTCTTCAAATTACCCAAGATGATCTATCCCTTTCAACCACATGATCTCAAAGCTGATAGGAAGCCCTGGTTTTATCAATTAGGACACCAGTTTAAACGATTGTCCAAGGTCATGCAGGTAGGACGTGGTCACCTTGAAAAAGCAACCCAGTTCTCAACCTCCAACCCACTGTTATTTTCCCAGTAAATGAAACTAACTCTTTGGTCTATTTACATCACACACAGAGAAAGTGAAATCCTTTCCATGTTAGTTTTGAGGAATATTCTATTTGTTTCTTGACTTTCCCATAAGGTCTGGACCTTAGAGTGGACAGAGCTTACATTCCCAAGTGAGTGTTCAGTCCTGTGAAAACCCAAAGAAATTAGTTTCTGCTAAGGTCACAGGTAGTGGTACCCAGGCCCGCTGATGCCTGTGACTTGACTTCCAGAGGGTATCACTGCATCTCACTATTGACAGAATGTCTTCCTGTTTGCCTCTGTAGGTTTCACAGCTGCAGCCTCCCTCGTGTCCCTGGCTTGGGCCCTGGCCTCCTACCAGAAGGCCCTCCGGGACTCTCGGGATGACAAGAAACCCATCAGCTACATGGCCGTCATCATCCAGTTCTGCTGGCACTTCTTCACCATCGCCGCCAGGGTCATCACCTTCGCTCTCTTTGCCTCCGTGTTCCAGCTCTACTTTGGGATCTTCATCGTCCTTCACTGGTGCATCATGACCTTCTGGATCGTCCACTGTGAGACGGAATTCTGTATCACCAAATGGGAGGAGATCGTGTTCGACATGGTGGTGGGGATCATCTACATCTTCAGCTGGTTCAACGTCAAAGAAGGCAGGACACGCTGTCGGCTGTTCATTTACTATTTTGTGATCCTTTTGGAAAACACAGCCTTGAGCGCCCTCTGGTACCTCTACAAGGCGCCTCAGATCGCAGATGCGTTTGCCATTCCGGCGCTCTGCGTGGTGTTCAGCAGCTTTTTAACTGGCGTGGTTTTTATGCTGATGTATTATGCCTTCTTCCACCCCAATGGACCCAGATTCGGGCAGTCACCAAGTTGTGCTTGTGAGGACCCCGTCGCTGCCTTCACTCTGCCACCGGAAGTGGCCACGAGCACCCTGCGCTCCATCTCCAACAACCGCAGCATGGTCAGCGACCGCGACCAGAAATTTGCAGAGCGGGACGGGTGTGTCCCTGTCTTTCAGGTGCGCCCCACTGCCCCGTCCACCCCATCATCTCGTCCACCACGGATTGAAGAATCAGTCATTAAAATTGACCTGTTCAGGAATAGGTACCCAGCGTGGGAGAGACACGTTTTGGACCGAAGCCTCCGCAAGGCCATTTTAGCCTTTGACTGTTCCCCGTCTCCTCCAAGGCTGCAGTACAAAGATGATGCCCTTATCCAGGAGCGGTTGGAATACGAAACCACTTTATAGAACAAATGGACCTACAGGAGCCACAAGGTCCAGTTGAAGGGTGACAGCAGGGCTGTGGCAATAAGGACAGTTATCCTAGAGTAGGGCAGTGAGCTGTGATGTTCTTAGTCTGACCATCATCATGATCATCGTTTGATTCCCCATCAGCTGACTGTTTGCCGCTGGTCCCCTTTCAAACCAGCAGCACAGAGTCTCTTATTCCACCCAAAGGATAAGGCCAGTTGGGTGCGACTGTGGCTACTACACCTCTCCTGTACACAGTCTTGGAGCATATCCGCCAGAGGGCACCATTAACATGGAAAATTCTGCCTCTGATCAATAGGGTGTTTTGATGGAGTTAACTGATCTTTGCATAAAAATATATTGAGTCATACACACAGATCTACACACACTGACATGCACACAACACCAGTTCTCTGTCAAAATAGATTAGGTGGTCTTTCTTGAGGCAAAGCTCAGATTCCCATGGGAATATAAACACCAAGAGGAAGGGAGAATACATCCTTCAAGACTCCAGAAAAAAAAAAAAGTAATAGCACTTAGAAAAGGATTCATAAGCCGTTTTCTCATTTGGAAACCAATACCGTGCGTGAGATGCCTATCCAATGGACAACCCACTGAAGTGTGTTTACACGTGTACTGCCATAGACAAAATGGTTCATGTCCTACACATTTCAGGATTTGTTGTTCTTTTTTTAACTTTCAGTTGAGAACGTTCTTTATGACAGAAATCCTATGCAGCACATGTATGGCTTTTGATGCGAGCTCGATGACTTCGTGATGTAACTTAAATGATTATCCTGATGCAGTATTCAATTGCAAAAATTCAATAACTTTACAAAGAGGAAGTGGAGGGGGGAGGCAAAATAAGAATCTGGTTCCCAGGCCTGTGCAGCTCACACTGAAATGTTGCTGGGCCAAATGCAAAACAAGTGGTTCTGTGGGCTAAGGCGGGTACAATACAAATGACGCCATGCCACACCTTTCTAGTGCCAAACACTGTAACCACAGGACTGACAGGCAATCCCCTAGCAACTGAGAATGAGTGGCTTGAGCCCCCTAAAAGTGGACAAGAGAATGAACAATCAAGTTCTCCACTGTGTATAGACTGCCCCCGTCCCATCTAAGGTCAAAGTGATGCATCTTTTAGAGGCTTTGGTACACTTTTTAGTAAGTATAAGCAAACAAAAGCAGTGAATACGCTATGAGAAAACCCTTCCAAACTGATTGAGGGCTTATCATTATATCCAGCTAATATTTGTATTTGAGTCATCTGTAAAGTCGCACTCTTGCAACAAGCTTCTGGGTTTTAAATACCTCCGCACAGCAAGTAACTGTTCCGCTTTCTGTTCTCAGTGTCCTCGGTCATGGTGCTTTTTGTTGCATTAAAAGTGCCAGTCAAACTTTGATAGTATTTTTTTATAGTTGGTGCAGAGTGGAATAACTCATGGATTATTTCAATATTTTTGTAATAAAAATATAGGGTATACACATAGACATCATCACTTTTTTTATAGACCTGGAATTGTTTAAAATACATTCAGCATCATAGTCACTTGGGATGTTAGAAATTGGTCCACAAATTCCATCAGTCTGCCTTGGCAGATTGGAAACACCTGTCTCTTGCAAGATCACCCTATTTTTGCAAGTCAGTGCCCCTAGGAACCTGGCCAGGGGTGCTATCAGTGCTTCAGGCGAAGAGAGAATCAGCTTAACTAGAAAGGGCTTGTCATGACTGGCCAATGTTTCCCAGGAGGTCAAAGATGTAAATGGTTATTTTCATCCATCCATTATAACATACCTGGCCACAGTGGAAGATGTCTTAAACTTCCTTCCCTGGTTTTATAAAAACCCAAGTGATATATTAAATACCAATCAAGATACTAAACAGAAAGGAAAATGTTTAACTTAGTTATTTGGACTGCCGAATTCATTTAAAATAGTCATGTTCCATAGCCACCACCTCTATCGGGTGTGTCATTCAGAGACCGCTGTCCTCATGATGACATCCACAGCAAGTTACAGAGGTTCAACCTAGGACTTTTTTTGGTACAAAACCCCAAAGCAATTTTTTAAAAATAGACAATTTTTATCAGTAGACATTCTTCATACTACTCCATGATTTGATCCTCCAAGCAAGATTTCCACTAAAAATTAACTTATCCTTTGTTGGGAAGTGGAAGGATTTCCTAGTCACCAGTAGAGGCCCTGGAGGACGCTCTTCTTATCAGCGGTTGGTGAGAACTTTGCACCCCCACTGTAGAAGGACAAAAAAAAAAAAAAGAGAGAGAGAGAGAGAGAGATTACTTTGGCAATTCTTCACTTTTGAGCAGAACCATGAGTTATTAGCTTTGTTAGTTCCAAGACAACTTTTAACTGATGATCTATGGAAATTGAATCTCTCAGTTGGACTATACCTTTGATCCCATGAGTAAATATCAGTATAATAGTGTCAATGAACACAAATCCAACAGGCCCCATCATTCTTCAATCACGTAAGTTCTATCTTCTTTCTCAACTTGATCCCTCATGTAATACATTAAGAGTTGAAACGGCTACTATGTAAATAAAAAATAATGTACTGTGCTTTGTCTTGGAGGTGACACTAGTAGTCAGAAGCTTGAATTTTCTCCAAAAATGTAAATACTCTGTCATACAATATACTTGAATATGATGATGTTTTAGTGAATCATGAATTCTTGTTAAGGAAGTGCCATATCCAAAATGTTACAAATGACAACCTTTCAAAAGATTACAAGAACAAACACTTGCTTCCAAGAGCCATGGTGATTGAATCATACTTTCATGATTCAAAAAGCACTGCACAGCCATCAGACTGGTATGGGAAATACAAGTTTCGCCAGTTTCTAAATGCAGAGTTTACACAGAGTTTGTAGTATTAAGACCTAGAGCAATGTACTCAGTCTATAAGGGAACTGCTTGATTTGTGTATTCATATTCTAATCTTTCCTAAAATTTGATCTTTAACATCAAAAACCCTCTACAGGGAGGAACTGGAGAATCCACAAGGATTAGCTGTGGTTAGCGTACAAATTGGAACCACTGACCTCACATATGTGAGCTCTGACTTCCTCGCCTTCAGGGATTTAGTCGACATAAGGATATAAAGAGATGAATCTGCTCTCAGTATACCCACTATTTGCCTAGAGTCTTAAAATATGCTAAGGGAAAATAACTACTTTTTTGATGTTCAAACAAGCATTTCTAAATGAAACCACACTTAAAGAACATATCTATATCTATAGCTATATATATATATATATATATCCCAAAAAAGTACTTCAATTTTCTGGATAAAAAGGAATTTTAAAAGTTAATTTGGTGCAGAAAACTGTTTAAATCCATGCATAGTTTATTTTTCATTTTCCACGAGCTTTTCATGGATATATGTGTGTATACTTATATAAAATATATATAAATCTATCTTAACATAAATATGCATGAATATACATTTTATAATACATATATATCTTAAAATGCATATAGATATTTATCTTAAAATACAGATAGATATCTGTCTTAAAATAAAGACTGGTACTTTAAGTATTTGAACGGAAAAAGAAGTTTCCTGTAGAAATCAAAGTTTGCTCCCCTAGACTATCCTGTTGGCCATTCACATGGCCTCACATGGGTTGTCTGTTTCAGTAACTCTGACTTTATAGACACCCAGTTCATTTGTGATGAGTGCTAGGAATCTCACAAATAAACAAATCCTCTCACTGATGTGAGAAATTCAGTATTAGCTAAAGATAAATACAAAGACAATCTGACAATAAAGGTAAAATAAAGCATTTATGGCTCATTTCTAAATCCCCAACTTATTTTCCTCTAAGAACAAATGATGCAATTCTAATGAACAATTAAAAATGGATGAGAATAATGATATCCCAGTGACATTTAAAAAGTCATACATTTAAAAGTATACAAGTATATATGCTTTCCCAACTGAAGGAACGGAGATAAAGAGCATAATTAGCGCCCTTTAATGCATATGAAGTGGTGTGAAAAGAAAACTTTTCCTTCATTTTTTTCAAAATCATCTCATACTTACAGTCCATGGCTACAAGACATTCTTACATGTATGAACTTCATTTGGAAAACTCTGGATAGAATTCAGCATTCCTCAGCTGAGTGAGTTTTTTCATTACTTAAGGATCTCATCTTTTAAGTAGCTGAGTAGAATAGCTTTGTGTCATTTCAAATTTTCTTTCTCTGAACAGATAGAGTTGAGCAAAAAAATCTTCTGATGCCCTTACCAAGTTTGTATAAGGTTATGCATTTGCTTTTAAATTTCCAAATGCCATTAAGTGGAAACAGGTTCTGACAAAATGTTTAGACAAGAATCCAAGGATTTTTTTTTCAAATGAACCATTTTCTAGACTAAATATATGCTCTCTTGCACTCTCCACGCATCCTTGCCATTAGCCATTACCATTTCTATAAAAAACTTGCATGAGACGGGTGCATTTTTATATTTCTAAGGAGAGTTCCTTAAAGCCTTTTTAAAAATAGCACAGCCTGTCTTTCAGAATCTAGCGTAGAGGATGGTTGATGCGCATGGTGACAGCACTGCGGGAATGAGGTGGCCCTTCCCGGAATTTCAGTGATGGGTTCAAAGAAGTTCACTTCATTCCTTCACTTCACCAATGCAATGCCGCTTTTGAAGACAATCAAAACCACTGCTTCTGCCAGCTTGTAACTCCTAACACTGCTTCTCCACCTGATGCTCAAGCTTTCCGGAATGGCTGAGGATGGTCATTGCAGCCCAGCCCATGTCTCTGCATCTCTGGTCAAGCCAAGAAATGATCTGCATGCTTGGGTAGCAGCGTACCACAGCACCAGGACACTGCAGCGCTCTTTCTGCCTACATGTATGTCTTGTCCAGTTGTTGTCCTAAAAATGGGCTCATGGAAATATTCCCAGCACGTGCCTGTGATCGACAGCCTCGACAGGTTCATTACTCATCCCAAAGAAAAACTGCAGAGTGTGGGTGGGATTGTACAACAACATAATGAGCCATTTAATTTTGCTAATTGTAGCAATTAGGCTAACTCACAAGCCGCCTGCTCTAGCAGCAGAAAGCCAAATGGAAGAAGTGGCCAACAGCCATGTGCCCCAAGGAATGAGGGGCTCAGAAACTCTCCCTACAGTGTTTGAGGTGTCATGTGGTTTCGTTATCTATTTGAAGCTCTGTCTCTGGATTCCACAAGAAGAAAAATAATCAGACTTTTGTTCTACTGCATGCAGTAATCTAGCCTGGAAATATAAAACTCAGTCAGTCTGGGGCCTATGTTGTGCTAACTAAGGCATGGCTGAATGTCTCTAAAATGTTTTCACAATATATCGACACACCCCAAAGTCAGAAACAAATTGAATAAATCAAATTTTTGCTTTGGTCAGTTTAGTTCCCCTTAGATTTTCTTGCAGTTCCATTTTCCATGTTGATAGTAGTTTACTGGGAATAAGAGGTCACCACTTGCCCAGTGCTGTGCTAAGGATCTTTGTCTATGTGATCTCACTTAGCCTTCACAACCACCATTAAGTGAAGCATCACTAACAGAAGGCAAAATGTCAGCTCGGGCATAGTAAGCAGCTTGTCCAAGACTCTGCAGTTGGCACACAGTGGAGCTGAGAGTCGAACACAATTTTTCACAACTGCAACTCCTTCTAGAAGAACAGTGAACATTTTGAATATTCCCATCAAAATCTATTTCTGATTTGACAGCTCTTTAGGAGAAACAGAATCATGATAGGATGATCAAGTTTTTCAAAGAAAATTTCATTTAAAAGCTAAATATATCTTTCAATATTAAAAGTTAAAGATAAAATGTCAATAAAGAGAAATGGAATCTCTATTGCCTGTATTCTTCCAGTCTGGAAAATGCTCCCTCTCACATGACTCTACTCTGCCTTAAATTAAGTGATGAACGTCAATTAACTTGGTACCTCTTCTCACATTTTTTATATGTGTTTACCACTGTCATCTAGCTAGGCAGATAAAAAATTAACTAAATCTTATTACTTTTATAAAGAAAGTGAAGGAGAGAGAGAGGGAAGAAAAAAAAGAGGTTGAGCTTGGTTATTCTTCAAAGTGACATTATTTTCATTTTATAAGATAAGCCTTTCCATTGTCATCATTTTTCCTAAATTTTATTTGATATCTTAAAGTCACAAAATTTAGTTTTTACAAAGAGCCTTGTCTTAGATCAAAGGGATAGATGCAAAGAATTAAGCAATATAACAAATATTTATTTAATTTAATTATAAATTAATTAATGCTCTATCTCCCTTCTCAGTTTAGATGTAGCATGCCGAAAGATTTAGAAGATGAAAGTTTAGTGCTGTAATCCATTGAATAACATTGCATAGTAAGTTCTGTGTCATGTTTGAATTAATAATATTAACAAGGTAACCAATAATAAACCAGGCATTTCCTCAACCCCTGGTTTTTATTTTCTAAAAGGTTTCAGTGATCAATCTGACTGTAATAAATTTTTTAAGAATTTATGTATTTATATATTTATTTGAGAAGTAGAGTTACAGACAGAGAGAGGGAGAGACAGAGAGAGAAGTCTTCCATCCACTGGTTTACTTCCCAAATGGCCACAATGCCAGAGCTAGGCCTACTCGAAAAAACAAGATAGGAGCTTCTCCCGGGTTTCCCACATGGGTGCAGGGGCCCAAGCTCTTGGTCCATCTTCCACTGCTTTCCCAGGCCACAGAAGAGAGCTGGATAGGAAGAGAAGCAGCCAGGACACAAAATGGCACAGGGGAAGGCTTAGCCCACTACACCATAGCGCCAGCCCCTGAGTGTAACATATTAAAATGTAAACAATCATCTATCTTCCTACTTTGATTTGATTTAAGCAGATCTTTATGAACTTACATGAAATTATAAATCATTCATTTGTATAGAAAACAGCATCAGAAGAAGATATGTGTTACTCTTTTTATAAATGAGACAACTGAGATCTAAGCAGATCAGGCAAGTTCTGTGTTCAGTATCACACATTAGACTTTTACTGATTCCATCCAGTCATTCATTCAGTAAGAATGATCTCCAGGACTAGCACCACTGGGCAATGCACCCCCAAGCACAAAAGGAATCTTGCACCAGAGAAGCTCACAATTTCGAGAAGTGGCATCAACTTCATAACTTCAGCTCTCTTTTCTACTGGACCACACAGGTGCTTCTCTTCCTATTATCCATATTTAATTTTATAACAGAACAGGCATTTGGCACATCAGTTAACATGCTGCTTGGGATGCCCACATCTCATATCTGAGTGCCTGGCTTGAGTCTTGCCTCCATCTCTTCAGACCAAGCTTCCTGCAACTGTACACCATGAGGCAGCAGATGATGGCTCAAGTGCTTCGGTCCTTGCCACCTACTTGGGAAACCCAGTCTGAGTTGCAGGCTCCTGGATTTGGCCTGGTCTGGCTGTAGTTATTGTGATTATTTGGGGAGTGAAGCAGCAGATAGATCTCTCTCTCTCTTAGTCTCCCTCTCTCCTCTTCTCTCCATCTACCTTTCAAATAAGATGAAGATAAACAGGCAAAAATCTTAAAATATAAAATTTAAAACCCTGCTAATAATAATTTTATAATAAAGCCATAAAAAACAAAAAATATTTCCAAGACTATATTATATAATCTGCACAATTAGCAGTCACCATACCAAATGACAAACATAATGATGTGCATACAAAGATAAATACTTGATGACTATAAGTAAAAAGAGAAAGAAATTTTATAACTTGTTTTTAATAACTCCAACATCAGATAGCTTTCAATAAAAGTTAAAAAGCAACAGAAAAATTAAGATACTTTCATAGCATATAGTATTTAACTCAAAGCATCCACCTCTGAATACATTTTGGAGATATGTCTGAGAATTTCTTTCAAGAAAAGGCACAAACTGAAGGAGCCCCTGAGGTCTCTGTGGAGATTTCCAAGATGTTGCTTCTCTGAGTAGCAGGAAAGCATCATTCATGGGTGCACACTGGATGTTGCCAGCAGACGTTATTTAGGAACAACAAATTTCCAATCAACTTCAGCTATTACAACTTGGGAGATTGTTTGATGAAAGCCATACCTCCACAGCCCAAAATCAGGAGTCAAGATAGCCAGCCCAGACCCTGGGCATCCTCTGGCTGGCTTTGGCTCCAGTTCTGGTAGCTCTTGCAACATGGTGCAAAGAAAATGGCTTCCCACAGATGTATGGATTGCATTACTAAAAATCACTACTAATCTGTAAGACTAGTTTTCCTTTAGAGAAATAATTCTGGTTAGGGAATGATAAATCAATTGGTTTGCTATGCACTAAAAGAGGAAAGAAAGCATATTAATTTTTATGAGTATAGAGTAATTTGAAGAATTCCCTGATAAGCTTCATTAAGTGTAATAAAAGAGTTGGTATAACCATATTGCCCTATCTGTACCAGGATTTCTAGGCTTGTGCTACCGTTACTATGTTCACTACTCTGACTATTGCTGTTTTAGCCATTGTGCCAGAGGAGAAGAATGCAGTTACTGATAAGATGTTTGCAGAGCAAAGATCATGTTTAACAAAACAAATCAACACCAAATTAATTAAGGAAAATAATAAGCAAATATCATCAGGACAGTGCCAACACAAATTTTTTTCTTGTGCTGTTATTGAAGCCTGTCACCTACTCTGTTATTAAAATTGAATAAAATGCAAGGTTTTGTGTTTTTATTGAGCTTAATTGACTGAATTAAGCAGGTTGGCCCTCTCTTCTCTCCACTGCTAGATTTGCATTAAAATGGAATTAATCAAATTCTTACCTAATTGAAGGGCTAAAAATATTAACAGAGATGTTGTGCTTGAGCCAATTTAATTTGACTGCTCTGGTGGCATTCTGGTGTGGAGATGTATCAAATTAACAATATTAATTATTTCAGTGAATTAATTTATCAGTAAATCCTATGACACCTCTAAGTTGGTTGAGAACATATTTCTGGTTCCTATCATTGGAAAGAATTCTTACTTCAATCACAAGTCAGTAGCACGTGTCTTAATCAACAACAGTATTTCAAACCATTGTGATTCTGGAAAGGGAACCCTAGAGGTTCAGTGTGTTGGGCACTGCTACATTCACTTAGCAATTAACCTTTGAATTGTGGTATTCTACTGGGTTCTCTATTCAAATTGGAAGCCACAGCACACACTGGTGTAACCAATGGAAACCTGTCAGCTAGTGAAAGAATTGTCATTTTCTATCCTATTTTCAAAGAATTCAAATATTCAACATCCATTATTAACCTTAGCAATGCACTATACACAAAAAGCGAAGTGAATCTCTAAAGGATGTTTGGAAAGCCTGTGTTGAAATGTATTCCCTGGTCTGAATCAGAGACATGGTGCTCTGAGAATTGGAAGGGGAAGGGTGGCTGTGAGCCAGTCATATTCAGAAACAAGGTCTCGCTTGTCGCCAAGCCACACATTGCTGATGCTATTGATTCCCTTCTTTTTTTACAGAAGCATCTTGGAACTTGTCAAGTTTTACTGGAAATGATTCGCAGTTCATTAATTCAACAGACACTTTACTCTTGCAAATTCTTGACTTGTAATATTATAATCAAGCTACTACAAAGAAACATTAATCAGTTTGTGGAAAGGGAGCACTTCCTTCAAGGGTGAGCCGTGAAGTACCCAGGCCTGAAGATAAAGACCTCTGTGAAGCAGAGCTAATGAATTCGTACAACCTGGTTCCTCTTCATCGATGCTAGGAACATACAGATGCTTCATTTTTTATGCCATTACGTGTTGCTTTGGGAAAGAAAGAGAGAGAGAAATTTATCGATGAATTCTTGGGGGCCTGTGCAGCTCACAGAATGGGTATGAGTCATGGAGAATTCCTTTAAGTGGATTCAAATCCACTTGTTTGGAAATGAAAAAAAGTCACTGTCACCTGTTTAGTCATTGATCTTTGTCTGCATACAGTTGCTGCTTTTACTGCATTTCTTGAGACTACCATTATCAGCTTTGTAATAAGCAATTTGTAAAAATTGAGTTAATAATTTGATTTCAGAGGTAAAATCTGTGTGGATATAGCTGTTGAATGATTTGATTTCCTGACTTGTTAGATGATGACATTATCACTTCCACACTGAGATCCATTTCGATGTGGAATCAGGCACCCTATGGCTTCTCAGATCACACAAAACCTTGGTTACAAACTCCAAGATCTCCACTATGGTATTCTTAATGCCTCCGTGTTCACTTAGAAGTAAACAAGAGATCTCATAGTTTTAAATTATAGTTCTCTCCCACTTGCTTCTCTTTTTTTCAAAGATTTGAATTATAAGGTAAGAATGAGGTCACCAGACATTTTCAATTTGATCATAGTTTCAGAGTATTCAAGAGAGTCACGTATCCATACGTTCTTATGAAGTCTTCTGTCTAATCTTTTGTTGTCACAGTTTTAGGAATTAGCACTAGATGAATGAGTGGAAGTAATCAGATCAAACCAATGGTAGTCTAGAAGAAAAATGAGACAAGAAAGAAGCAGGGGTTGTTTCTCTTGTGCTTCAAAGATGTTTCTCTTCCTACATGATCATCTTGGTGGCTGTCTCCAAGATACACCAAGAGCTACTAAATGATAGTCCAAGTTCTCAAGTCTAGGATCACAGCCAGTCCTTTATGAGAACTAGCTCTTGGCACAAGCACTAAAATTGAATGATAGAAAAGTGGCCTACCACCATGTGACTTACTCTCAATTGCAAGGCAATGAAAACGTGCAACTTGAAGAAAAGTTCATTTTTGAAGTCTAAAGAGAACATAAACACAAAGACACTCTGTAACATACAATGAGGTGGTTGACTGTGGGGACAAAGGAACAACAAACAGTCCTCTTGGACAAGGCTCATGGGAAAGAGTGAACATAGCAGTGCTGGGTGTTGGGATAAAGGATTTCTTTCCATTGGAGAGGTCCAGGTATGGTGACTGAAGAGAAAATCTGTCAGTGGCTCACCAGGAATGTTTGCTTTTTTACAGAAACAAGTTTAAGGTAGTTACTGACGTTCCATAACTAGGACAACAGACTTGAAAAAAGCCAAGGCCTGACTAGCATAGGAAGAGGGAGCAGAAATTTGTGGTTTCATGTCTGAGACTGGCTGTCTCCTCAAGAGAACTCCCACTTTCTGACCATTCATGATCACTGGCTCCATACACTGCTCTGTACACCGAGAGCTGCTGATGGATTGTAAGATAGGCTACACTTGAAGGTATTGTGAGTCAATCTTGCTTGTAAAGCATGAAATATTTAATTGTCCATCCTTCTAAAAACAATGAGATTCAGGGTTACCATGGCCTTATTCATCATCCCATTGTAAATAGATCATGGCATCAGGAGTCTCTGTGTTCACACTCAGTAAGTCAGGTTTACAGGTACTAGAATCTTTTAAATATACTTTGGATCTTGATTCTACCAATCACTTAGCCTATGTATCTATTTCCAAACTGGAATCTAATTCTTGTGAGAATGATTTTCAGAATAATGGAAACAAACCAACAAAAAAAGAATAGTTAAGCATTTTTCCAACATACACAAACCCATTGGACCGTTGATAGCCCTAAAGCTCTGATTTTTCCTCCTGACCAAATTTCTTTCCATTTGAGGTATTTCAGCATCTGAATTTTCCGGACGATTGCTGAACCATCTTCACTAAACCAAAGTAGACAGTACGGCATTATTAAAAATAAAGACTGTCCATGCGAATGCAAACAAGTGAAGAAGCTCATTCAAGTGGTAAATTTGGTCTTCTTGATACTAAGCATCTGGTTACTATTAAGAAAAGTGCAGATACTGGAAGTGTATAGTTTTCTGTTTGGTTGTCTGGTATTGTATGAACAGACAAACTGCTCAGGTGATATAGGTAATGGAATTCAACTTTCTGGTGTCATAATCAACTGTTGGTGGTATTCTGTTGCTAGCAGTCTCTTTGTTGTGCAAAGAGAAATAAATGATGTAGAGTAAATGTTATTTGCTTTTTATTTACTGTGGGAAAACACGTGGATGGAAGAAGTTCAGGAGGCTACCCTGGGTATCATAGGGGTGACTGCAGCATTGCCCTTCTTCAGAGGGGTAGTTCCAGGGATCTTCCATTTGGCCCCTTTCAGGTAGTGAAATTTTTTCTTTGGATTTTGTTACACTTAGAGTTTTTATTGTCACTCTTCTGCTGTTTATATAATCTTAATGATTCACAAAGTCTACTTCATGCAATGTGAAGGGTGACACAAATTCATTAACTTTTTATTTCTCAAATAGAATTTTTCATGTCAAGCATTCCTTGCTATACCTTTTCACCCTAGAAATTGTTTAAACTGCTTGGGGCAATGATTGTGTCAACAGAAGCAAGAACTATTTTTCCAAATCAATAGTAATCTATAATTTTTTGTTTCATTGTTGATATTGTTCCTATTGCCAAGTGTAACCAGCCTTTGTGAAAACTGGAATATTAGTGTTTTTACTTATAGTCACTGCTAAAATTCCCAGAAAGAGAAAAAATGGCATCAAAGGGAAATGCTCTTTTCAGAAGGAACATGTGTGGTGTTCATATCAACTCGTGTATTTGTGACTATTTGTGGACGTTTCTTATAAGGTTAGGAAGTTAATCTTGTTTCTTTAGGGTTGGCTCTGGGTTGCTGAGCATGTAAATTTCTTCAAATTGTGTGCTTAGCTCATTTACCATTCAGAAGCTTTGCAGAAAAGCAAAGAAATTTAGGCCAAATTTCTCTTAAGAGCTCTTATATTGCAGAACTTACTGGAAGGCACTGACTCTGAGCAGGCACACAGAGCACTGAAAGGTATTCAGCAATGCGAAATCTTGAGGGGATTTCCAGGGAAAATCTAAATATTTTGAAGGTTGGGGTTAGGTAATATTTTCACATGTCAAGTTCAATACTCAGTTCCAAATTAGAACAACTTTCTGGGCTAAGACATGAAGCTCTCTTTTGAGTTCCCCCTTCCCTCGAATGCAGAAGTTCCCTTACTTCAAATGGATACTCTACTTTGTATAGCAAAAACCTCCAGCCACTGTGGCACCACTGCCCGGTGCTAATTGTGTCTTTGGAAGGCAGGTCATGGCTACTGTGTAAAACCTTCAAAACCAACGGGACCCTCCAACATCAATGTGTGTAGCAACCCAAATTGGTTTTGCTTATCTTTTCCCTTGAGATTTTTACTTCCCTAAATCCTTTTCCAAAATTTTTTACCAACATGTTATTGACAAGATGTTTAGTTGAATTAGAAACAAAGAGATAAAAATCAATTGGCAAGATTTAAAAAATTGTCATTTTTTTGGTTATTTTTGAATATGTAATCTTTGAATGGAAGTTATGGTTTAGCTGTAAACCCCAAATCCCAGTGCTGAACATAATGACTGTCTTCAGTAGGCTTAAATATATCCTATGAAGCAGTATGCTTTTACACTCCATTCCTGGACACAGCAATGTGAGGGAGCTATGGTCCGGGGATTAGAACAAAGGGACTAGAAAACTGGACACCTGAGTCCTAATCCCTGGGCCATCTCTTTAGCTTCAGAAACTCACCCTCTGCCTCATTTTTCCCATAGATAGAAGAGAGATAATATTTATGTGTCTACCTCTTGGGATGTTGTAAAGATTAATGAGTATTGGTGAAGTACTCTGAGATTAGAAACACTGTCACTCCCAATGATTGACATGAACCCAAGGAGAGCTGAGCTATTTGCAGCACAAGGGTGGGCTAAGGGGTGGAGCAAGCTGTCTGAGGAACTCACCAGCAATAACTCACCAAGCAGAGAACAGTTGTTCTTCATCACTCAATATAAGTAAAACTTTCCCTTCAAAAGTCCCTGTAGAACTTTGTAAATGATCAGCTTTTTAATGAGGAAATGAATTCCTTTCATACAGACATTGAGAAGCTTCATACAGAACAATAATTTTCTTCTTAGCCAAACTGAAATTTTACTAAATGTTTATTAAAAATGTATCCAGAAAACTTGGTTCCATCTGATGCCTAAGGAGTTTGCATGCCTGACTCCAATCTACATATTCTGTAACCCATAGATGGTACCTCCAGTTTAGCACTAATGATTACCAAGTTGTGTTCTGAAATCTGCTGGGGGGGGGGGGATCCTTAAGAGATATTATTGAGATTAAATTTTGTGTTGCTTACACTGAGTTTCCTTTTTATCCCTGATATTACACATCTCTCCCTACAAAAAAATGTAAAGGCCCATTCCTGCTTAGAACTCCTGAGTTGGTTCATTTTCATATTATAAATACATTTCAAATATTTTAGAGAAATGTTGACTCAAGAGCTTCAGTTGTCTATCAATGTACATGTGAATACTACTGAAAGACAAAGGAGTTGGTAGACAAACAACCTCAAGATGTCCTCGACGACTTCCTCAACTATGGTGTTTTCTCTTACTTAAATGATCCATCCTAATAAGAGCTAGTGCTAAATAACATTATTTGGGGTTATAAGTATTTACAATTTTGAAGGTAAAGAGGTGATATCATGAGGTAAAAAGACATCCATGTAACAACACTAACAAAGCAGATAATGGCTTCATGATGTGACTTCGGGTAGCAAAGTTGTACATAAATATTATCATTGTGTCTTTACTTAATGATTAGATCCTTTTGCAAATCTTTTTGTGTGCTCTTAATGGTATGATTTTAGAAAGTTTACCATGAGAAGTGGGTTTAAGATCCTGTTGTGTTTAGAACTGATGTAGACATAACATACTTATTCAATATAATCTCTTCTGGATTCTAAAATCTACTTGATTGCAATATATCAGACTTTAAAATTTCCAAATCGGTTAAACATTTCTAGTGCATTTTCGAACATTCCAAATCACTCAGACAATTAAAAAAAATCTGTGCTGCCATTCAAGACTTAAGTATTGCTTTGAAATAAAATGAGTATAGTGAGTCAAAAAAATGATTTTACTTTACCTGGCTTTTTTTTTCTAATTCCAAGTACAACAGAAGATTCTTTTTGCTATGAAAAGAAATGTTTCTGTTTTTATTTGGTTTTGCACAAGAAAACTGAAGTTGACAATATGAATTAGATACAAGGGTCTGAAATGAGCAAGAGGTGACTTTTCAGATTGCTAGAATGAGAAGGAGGCATGGGGAGATTCAACCACAAAGATACAAAACAGAATCCACAAGAGTTAGAGTTATTCATCAAACAGGTAAAAAAAACACAGATGGAGGTAGTGTGTTATTTAGCTATAAACTAGATATCTAGATTCTGAGAGCTTGGAGGCTTGAGCCTCTTTTCAATGTTTTCCCAATCACATGGAATTCTCCAGAGCCCTCCTTGAAAGTCAGAAGCTCTGCTAGAAAAGCTAGTTTTTAACAAAGACATATATGACTATACTGCTTTGGACACATCATTTCTGTAACCATCACATATGTGATACTGTGTAAATGTAACTGCCAACTTTCATGGCTATTTCCAATAAGGTTCTATTCTGTAAACAAATGATAGAAAACAAATGGAAATTCCCTTTTATTCAAAGCAATTGCCTCCCAACTTATTTACGTCTCTTTATACCGTTGGATTATTATTATCACAAAGTACCTTTGATGTTTAGATGGTATGAGTTAAATGAAAGAATAGATCTTGTGTTCAAGAGTTTATTGGGAGTCCCACCTGAAGCCTTTCTTTGTTTAAAGAGACTGGAAAAAAAGGGGACCACAGTATTCTCTGGGTGAGAACTTAGCCTCTACTACGTATTTTCTGCTTTTATTCTCCATAGTCAGAGAGCTCAGTAATCTCAGGAGAAATACAATGGCCGATATGGAAATTATGTTTCTCCCATTCTCAGAACAAAGAGAAAAACCAATGAGCCAGAAACTCTCTCCTTCTTTGAAATCACATCGAGTTGAAGGCTAAGACACAAATTTTTTAAAAAAGGAAATCATTCTATTGATTGTCTTCTCAGTTTCTACTTAATTCTTCTTAATTTGGATTATGTTTTCTAGGAATTACCATTCATGCCATTTTATCTGATATCTTCAATACAGACATGGTGAGAGACAGCTACAAATGAGATGACTACAGATATAAATTTCAACTGCACAATGTCCTATGAAGCAGATTGGAAATAAATTCTGCTACCACTAATATTCTGGTTTAAATAAAAATATTTAATGGAAAAATGGAAGTATTTTCTCAGCATTAAACCATTGCACAGTATAAACCTGCTTCTAAATAGCAAGGGTTTTTGCTACTGATATTTGTCCTTCATTCTCCAGTTATTTTAAGTAAGTTTCACATCTAACTACCTCAGCAATTGTTGTTTTGTTCAGACACATGAGATCATGCATTTTGTGATCAATAAGTCCTTCATTTAAAATTTCAAAAGGATACTTGGTATAAAGCAATTTGCAAAGATGTGTACATGACATAAGCAACCCAACCTCAGAAGGTTGTACTTCATTCTGTTTGTTTGTTTCTAAGCTTGGTTTGTGGTAAAATCCTCATTTCCACTCAACACCAAGAGAAGCTGCTCTATATTTGCTTAATTTGCCTTAAATATTTTGTGCTCCTTTCCCTGTTCATATATATTTTTATTTTAAAACTATCTCTGGAAACAGAAATGTAACAGGTGGCAGATGAACAGCAAACCGAAGAGAATGGACCAATAATTTCTCAGTTCCCTGTTGTCAACTATCTGCATGATATTCTGATTGCACAACATTGCCATTCCTGTGTGTCTCTCTCCATTCATAGAAATAAGATCTGAGAGCCCCCATGTGTGTGTAGAGAATTTCCCCAGTAGGAGCACAGTGCCTGGACCCGAATGACAACCTTGGCAGTTCTTGTGCTTTTACTTTGTAAACACTGTACAAATGTATTTGGAGTTTTATTTGAAATGAAAAATTAAATGAGTTATTAAATTTTTCCTTCCTGTAAATATATATATTCAAATTCCATGTATCCAAACATTCCTTTAGCGTTCGGATCGTAAGCGTGTCTGTATGGCTGGAGGCCTCTGCCTCCTGGCACTGACCCCATGTGCTCTAGTTCCAAGCACAGTGTGTGGAGTATTTGATGTACTACAGTACCATAGTTATTTTGGTCTGTTAAATAAGTTGCAATTTGTGATGAAATGAAGTGGAAAGTAGTACTTCACAATGAGCAAATTTCCTTGGTTACATGATTTTTCTTGTAAAACTTTAAAAAAGAAAACTTGAAATTTTATATATTTGGATTTTGTAGATTTTTTTTTATTTTATTGCAACACAAGGTACCAAAATCATTAAATAAAGTACACTGTGGTCATTTTAACAGAAGTGTGAGTTCTTGATTCTTTTTAAGTCTTCCAAAAGAGCAAGACACCATTGTTGTTAAGATAGGAAAATGTACCGGCGCTGGGGCTCAATAATCCTCCGCCTTGCCGCACCTGCACACCGGGTTCTAGTCCCGGTCGAGGCGCTGGATTCTGTCCCGGTTGCCCCTCTTGCAGGCCAGCTCTCTTCTGTGGCCCGGGAAGGCAGTGGAGGATGGCCCAAGTGCTTGGGTCCTGCACCCCATGGGAGACCAGGGGAAGCACCTGGCTCCTGCCTTCGGATCAGCGCAATGCGCCAGCCGCAGCGCACAGGCTTTCTCTCTCTCTCTCTCTCTCTCTCTCTCTCTCTCTCTCTCTCTCACTATCCACTCTGCCTGTCAAAAAAAAAAAAAGATAGGAAAATGTACACGTGGATCATGGGGTTAAATCTTACAATAAACAAAATTGAAATATACTGAAAATGAAGCTACATCACTTTTTAGGATGTTTCATTTCTTGTATTTCTGCAAAGTGCTAAAGAGTGTTCATCTAGAATAATTATGAATAAAAGCAACAAGATATTTCAGGTCACAAAGAGGCTTCAAAATAATCACATAAGTTGTTTAAATATTAATTAAAATTATCAATGAACAAAGATAATATATCTAGGCTGGTATCATGGCTCACTTGGCTAATCCTCCACCTGTGGCGCCACCACTCTGGGGTTCTAGTCCGGTTGGAGCGCCAGATTCTGTCCCAGTTGCTCCTCTTCCCGTCCAGCTCTCAGCTATGGCCCGGGAGTGCAGTGGAGGATGGCCCAAGTCCTTGGGCCCTGCACCTGTATGGGAGACCAGGAGGAAGCACCTGGCTCCTGGCTTCAGATCGGCGCAGTGTGCTGGCCACAGCGGCCATTTGGGGGGTGAACCAGCAGAGGGAAGACCTTTCTCTCTGTCTCTCTCTCTCTCACTCACTGTCTCTAACTCTGCCTGTCAAAAAAAAAAAAAGATAATATATCTAAGTGACTGCTTTGTCTACAAATTAGGGTTTCTGCTTACTGTAGTGTTTTTCTTAAAATATTCTAATTGCTTTATTTTCAGTAATCTTTTTTATTACTCAGAAGGTAAGAGTTCTAGTAGCTTATAAATGCCTGTTATAAAATATTAGAAGAAAATTGTAGCATAATATCTAAGTATAGAAACTGCTATGGAAAACAGAAGCTGATAAGGAAATGATTAGAGAAAGAAATGAAAATGATTTCTTTTTTTGAGATACTTATTGGGGTTATCATCCTAATAGTAACTTACACTAAATGTTTGAACACTTGAAACTCATCCTCTTGATGTACTTCTGTCTTGCTTTTTTTTTTTTTTGCAAGCTTATCTGTTTTTTGAAGCTGTTAATTTAACATTTTTTTAAAAAAAATAATATCTCTGGTCTTGCATGGTTTGAGGTTATAAATATGAAAAAATACATTTTCTTCTTAAAAATGCAGTAGTCAGAGAAGAAGTCGAGATACCCTCATTTGCTATTATTTGGTGGTGAAAGCAGAAGTAGAGATGGACACAGACTACGATGGGAGCATCAAACCCAGTGTCCCAGGGCCGGGGTCAGGGACAGAGTCACACCCAGGAGCCCGGGTCTCCGAATCGGTGAATGGAGCAGGCCCCATCCAACACTCTTGAATCAAAGTGGACATATGTGAAGCAGAAGCTCCTCCTGAGTTGGCCGCTGATGTTGGGGCTTTCTGTCAGGGCAGCTGCTCTTTTCTGACTTTTACAGGAGCACTCGGCAAGGAAGAGTCTTAGCTCAGTTCTTGTGGTGAGGCCCAAAAGCAGAGAGACAAAGAAACAACTATTCTGAATTTTTCATGTTCTCTACAATGAGTATGTATCACTACTGTAAGCAGAAAATAAATTAAATTTATATTTATAATGATTTTTAAAAGGAAAACTACACCATAATCTTGAATTTTCCCCCTCATTAATCTAACCTAACACAATTCCAAAGAAAGCCACAAGGTATTTTATAAAACATGACAAAATGATTATAAAGCTTATATGGAAGAATAAAAGCAAAAGAATAGGCAAGTATTTTCTTAAACTAGGTAACGCACTCCCAACCTATTGTAAGTTAGTATAACTGCAAGAGTTTGTTACAGGCACAGAAACATATAATCAGTAACTACACACACACACACACACACACACACACACACACACAAGTCCAGAAACAGGATGTGTACAGAATAAATGAATGGATTTCATATGGTCATTTGCAACCAATGTAGAAAGGATGACCTCATCAATAGATGGTCTTAGGATAATCAGGTCACCTCTAGGGATGTATTCCTGCCCCCAGATAGCATCATATGGATTAACGATAAACTGTGGAAAAGTACAATAATAGCAACAGTATATTAATACATTGAGATGAGCAATACTTTCTTTTATTCCACATGCAAGAGAGATCACAAAAAGATTATAATCATCAAGAAAATACACTATGTGTATACCTATGTATATGTGCAATTTCCTTTCCCTTAAAGAAGAATCAGAAATATCCGAACAACTGATAAAAATATTGACCCTCACTGGATTGGACAAATATCCTAAAAATATATGTTTATATTCAATGATGTTTATAATATGAAAAATTAGAAATGAATGAAAAACAAAAGAAAGCAAACTATGGTATATCCATACAATGTAACACCCTGTAACAACTAAAAATAATAAATATAATTTAAGGTAGCTTTGCTGTAACAATTCATGATACTAGTGGTTAAAACTTTATTTTGAATGTAACGAACAACAGAGTAAGTTTCTTGGTAAACTGATAAACAAAAATACAGTAATATAACGCATTGGGATCCCAAGCAAATGATGGCTTAATGAGTAAAGAATATTGAAAGGAAAGAGAATTCAGGCATTACCTGAATATGCAGTTACTTGAAAACAGTCTGGTCTAATGCAATCGGTTGACCAATAAGTAAGAAACTGGCAACACTGCTAGGTGTGAATTGAATTTATTTTGACAGATTTCTGAAAAAGGAGTAACCTTAGGGAGATACTTGGAAGTGCCTCTGAAGCATTTCTAACCACAGCTGGTTTAGGAGACATGTCTGGATCTGAAGAGATTTTAGGAAAAGGTTGAGTTTTTGAAGCAACCAAGTAAATACTAAGAAAGATAAGAAGAGAATAGGAAATGGCCTTGGACAGGAAACTGGGGCTGCTGGAAAAGTGTTGCAAAGGAACCCCTGTGGCTAGTCAGTAGCATTCAGTATTCACAAATGTGACAGCACCCACTGTATGCAATAGGACGCCAGTTCAATGAGCAAGAGAAGCAAAAGCCCAGCCTCAACTGACAGCTTTTTTTTTTAATAAAGATTTATTTATTTAGTTAGCTGAAAGAGTTACAGAGAGAGAGAGAGAGAGAGAGAGATCTTCCATCCATTGTTTCACTCCCTGAATGAACACAACGGCTCACTTCCCAATTGGCTACAACTGGGGCTGGACCAGGCCAAAGCCAGGAGCCAGGAGCTTCTTCCAGTTCTCCCAGGCTGGGGTAGAAACCTAAGCCCTTGGACCATCTTCCACTGCTTTCCTGGGCACATTAGCAGAGGTCTGGATCAGAAGTGGAGCAGCTGGGACTCGAACCACCACTCATATGAAATGGCAGCATCACAAGCTTTACTCACTATGCCACAACACCAATCCCAGCAGGTCTGATTTAATCAGTGCCGGCTTTAAGGTCCTCTGCTGTGGTTTGAATGTTTGCTCCCTCCCAAACTCATAGTGAAATTAATAGCCATCCTAACAGTATGAAGAGGTGGGACCTTTGAACCATGATTAGGCCTCAGGCTTTACCCTCGTGAATGGGTCACTGTGAATATAAGAGGATTGGGCTCCTTATAAAGGAGAAAAATCTGTGCCTTTCTCTCTCTCCCTCTCCCCTTTCATCATACCATGTTATGATGACACAAGAGGCCCTTATCTGATGTGGCCCCACAATTCTGGACTTCCCAGCCTCCAAAGTGAGTTAGTAACCTTCGGCTTGTTACGAATTCGTGGCAACATTCCATGATAGCAGCACAAAATAGACAGACTATTTTCCTACTCACTCTCAGGCCATTTTCTCTCGATATGGCCAAGTTGCTAAGCGCCTCGGTCTACCCTGACCCATTCACTTAATAAATGCCTTTGCTGCCTTTTTATCTCACAGACAAAATAACAAGAGTAAAATCTGGCCTGCCTCCTGCAAATTAAAACCCATCTGCAGGTGCAGCCATCCTTAACCAGCCTCTCAGGGACATCCGTCCTTCTTCCCCCAGGGCACAAACTTCCACCTGTGCTTTCTAACTCCGCTTGCTTCCTCTATGGTATAGGACTCCATCTGCTCTCCCTGTCAAATATCTCTTCCGAGGCCATCTTCCTTCTGTCTGCCCTTGAGCTGAAATGTTCCTGACAAAAGCAGAGTCCTAGATTTTCTGTCCTTCTTCCTCCTCTCTCTTCTCCTAGACTCTTCTCCCTGCCCACCCCTTCTCTTTCTGTCTTCTCCCTTTCCCTTTGTTTTATTCTTCTTGAAGGAATAATTTGCAAATTTCATGCCATTCATTCAAAAGGAGGCAACTACAAATTCCTTCAGAGTATGGATATATTATAGTTTAGGGTTTTTAAAATTATTGCTGTTGAATGCATAAAAGAATGGTACCACACACAATCCATCAGGTTCTTGGAGTCCCTTTTTTCTCATCTACAGATTGATGGTTATGGTGCAACTAGAGATAATATATAGAAATCTCCCAGCACAATGACTAGGACTCAGTAGACAGACCTCAATAATAGATTTTACTGCAACTCTATTAACTCTCCCAAATACAAGTGAGTCCCAGTTTCATTAGACTTAATCCTCTTCCTCCTTCCTGATTTTTCTTGACTACATTTGACACTTGATCATTTCCTTTTTAAAACCCACTTAAATCTTCCCTGTTGGATCTTTGTTTTCCTCTCTCCTTTTTCTCTCTCTTAGCCATACTTCCTCTCTCCACACTCTCACATATGGACATATGGTGATGCTTGGCCTCATGTCCTCTTTTTTTTTCTTTAAGATTTATTTCATTTATTTGAAAGACAGAGTTATAGCCAGGGAGAGAGAGAGAGAGAGAGGTCTTCCATCTGCTGGTTTACTCCCCAAATGGCCACAACAGCCAGAGCTGAGTTAATCGGAAGCCAGAAGCCAGGAGCTTCTTCCAGGTCTCCCACATGGTTGCAGGGGAACCAAGCACTTGGGCCATCTTCTATTGCTTTCCCAGGCCATAGCAGAGAGCTAGATTGGAAGCGGAGCAGCCAAGACTCAAACCGCCGCCCATATGGGATGCTGGTGCTGCAGGCCAGGGCTTTAACCCACTGTACCACAGCACAGCCCCCCACCCCCACACACACACACTTCTTTCTATAAGAGTTCTTTAAGGCCTCTGCTATAACATTAGATGCATCTTACACATGGAAGCTACTAAAAACGCTTTCTGTTGTCAGACTCAGCCATATATACCAATATCTTTTAAAAAAGAGAAAGAGAGAGAGAGAGAAACAATTCCCAGATTTGAGAACTCCTTTTTCACTCAGTATGCCAATCAAAATGTGTTCCTATCTTCTTTTTGCTTTTAGGTCTAATTATGTCACTCCTGATCTTGGTCCTTTCTTTATTGCCTTCTGGAGAAACATGTGAAGAACAGCTTGAGTTTGTTACTGTATTGACCTTTGTTTATGTCTTCCAGACTGTATAAACTTAATGCATATATCTTTGTCAAGATTCTTGCAAAACTACTGTGAAAGTCAAGAACATCAAGAATTGTTTAGTGACTCTTTCCAGTGGGTAACATAGTAGTGCGCTGAGCTTACCCCTTCTCTTTAACTGCAACTTCATGACCTCATACTCATTGTTGGTGAACTGGATATATCCTTCCTCTTCAGACTCAGCTCATAGAAACATTCCATGTTAACTGGCTTCACTACTAGTCTATCTGCTAGCTAATTATTTCTATAAAGAGATTAAGATTTATACATGTAGGTTATAAATGTTTTCAATATTCTTTGCAATTTAAACAACACCTAAATATGCACAGCAAGTCAATGTATTTAATCATGTGCAGATATTAAAATGAATTAAATAAACAGATCTACTAATAGTGAATGTTTCTAAGTGATTTAAATAATTCAATTTTTTAATTTCTGCATGTTTAGAAGAATGTTTTCTGATAATATACTTTAGTGCATTGGGGTTGCTAAAATAAAATTCTGCAGAAACTTTTCATCTCAGGAAAGGCCTGGGCTATCACATTACTTCAAAGGAAGAAACGTTGCTGAAGCTTAAATTCATCTCCATTCTCTCTTCTTCCATCAGCCATGGTGTGGAGAAATAGATATAGTTTGTCTCTTATTACTTAACAAAGGAACATTCAACAACTCCCCACCTTTCATGCTGTTTCACCTACAAGGGAGAAAACGAACTGGGCATTGGCATATGCCTTGGACAGGGTGGCCCACTCCAACTTCCACCTTACCCTACATGAAAGTCTCCTGGATCAGTCCAGTAAGCACCATAAGATAGTCCTGGGGAAAGTCCATCTAGAGTGTGCACTGAGAGATCCGGGAATGATGGTCTTCACAGCATGACTGCCAATGACAGGAATATGGAATTAAGCTGCCACAAAAGTGTTGATTTTGACAATGACCAGGGTTGTCATGCCAAGTATCTTATTAGGGTGTCTACTCCATGTTTCTGGAAAATTTCTGATGTTATTGCAGTGGTGAAGTAGGCTGGATTGGCAATAATGCAGATCATGGCTTCAGGACAATGCTGGACATAAGCAGCAGTTAGGGTGGGTACAAAGCTGACATTGGTATTGAACAGATCATCCCATGTCTTACACGTTTTTCTGGAGACTCCAACTGGGATAATGACCACGTCACAACCTTTCAGGCAGTCTGGCAGATTCTCGGGTTCAAGGTATCCTTTCACAGCTGCCCTGGTCTCAATGTTGCTCAGATCTATGGCGACGTCATGTGCATGTATAATATTGTAGGGGGTTAGGTGACTTACTCAGGGATTATTCAATAAATGAAAAAAAGCTGCTTAATCTAACACTTCTGGAGGCTGCAATGTCCTTACCAAAGTGTCATCAACTGGTGAGGGCCTTTTGCTGTGTCATCCATGGCAGAAGGTGGAAGAATAAAGACAAAGAGGGTGAGCAAGGAGTAAGAGAGGACTGAATTCACTTTCATTACAAACCTGCTCTCACTATAACAGACCCATCCTCACAATAATGGCTTTAACCCAGAAATGAGAGCAGAGCCCTCACAACTTAATCACCCCCAAAATGACCCACCTCTCATCATGGTTGCACTGGGGATTACGTTTCCAACATGTGAACCTTGGGGACACATTCACACCATAACAAATATGAGTGCACATTCCATAAACAAACTCACCAGGACTAGCAGGTGAAAGGAAATCTAGAAGAGTGGAATCATCCTCCAAGTTCAGGACTGTGTGGGCAGAAAAAGTGGATAGGGCAAAAAAATTAGCCATGTTGGAAGCAACTTCACTCCTTCCCTAAAACTAAGTCATGAGAAATTTTCTTGGCAGCTTTCCTGAGCCATCAATTCTAATCTTTAAGTAACAAAAAAAAGACAGTAGAAATTACCCTTCATTTGTTGAAGAGATCTTCAAATTTCTCTGAGCAGAAAACTTTACTTCTTTGGGGGCAGCCAAAGAGGGTGTGGTGCTTTGCAACCTTACTTGAACTCAGGCTGAGAAGATGGGTTGACCAAGTATTTCACTAAGATCTACTTCCTTATTGTGAATTCCATTCAAAACAAAGGGTAATTGTGATGGTGGGGTGGCAGAGGGTAGGTAGAGATAAAGTCTTACAAGCTGTTCAACTCAGGCAGGAAGTCCTTTTAGCTTTAAGATTTTCTGTCAAGCTTTAAGCACTTTGTAAGACATGGCCATGAGTAACTGCTATGAGAATTTCAGGTGGGTTAATAGCTGTTGAGTTTATCCCATTACCTCAAGTGATCTCAGCACCTGTGGTGGTATCGAGATGAAATAGGGAGTGAAATGAACACCTCTGCTATGAATGTTTTAGAGAAATTATAGAAATCTTGTAACAAACTATAATGTTGAGTATGGGTATCACCTTTATTCTCTACTTTGACTGATAATATTATCAGTCAACTTCCACAGTTATGAAAGTTGACCACAGTTATTCCCAAATAAAAAGAAAGCAACTCTTACCAGGAAAAAAAAAAAATGAAATGGCATGCAAGTGTTTGCTAAGATGGGCTACTCTGCCCTTACACAATAATGTTGGAAGGACATGAGTAAAGAGTTGAAAATCCTTCCTGTCCCAACCATACCCCCAATATATGAGGATATGAGAAATATCACCAATCCACAGAATCTTCGTTCTACAAGTTTGTCTGTCTAACAGCAGACTCATGATAGTGTGGAATTTCCCGTCACATCATTCTCTCCCAGCTATACATTGTATGGCAAATAGACAATGATATGTGTCCATGAATACAATTCCAATAAAGAATGGTCCTCTTGGGTAGTTCCATTTCTTCATCCTCCACTAATTCCTCAGGCTATACTTCAGTCTGGCCGCCATGCCGTGGGATGATCCTCACAGATTTATATGACAAAGTCCAATGGATACTTTTCTCCTCTGCTTTATTTGGCCTACCTCAGCACATAACTGCCACATACCCAGATGTATTCCTTGACTCTCCACTCTCCCTCACCTCTTCCCCCCATCCAATCAGCCACTAAATTGAGTTTACATTCTTTTTTTTTTTTTTTTTTTGTCAGGCAGAGTGGACAGTGAGAGAGACAGAGAGAAAGGTCTTCCTTTACCGTTTGTTCACCCTCCAATGGCCGCTGCGGCCAGTGCACCACACTGATCCAAAGCCAGGAGCCAGGTGCTTCCACTGGTCTCCCATGTGGGTGCAGGGCCCAAGGACTTGGGCCATCCTCCACTGCACTCCCGGGCCACAGCAGAGAGCTGGACTGGAAGAAGGGCAACTGGAACAGAATCCGGCACCCTGACCGGAACTAGAACCCAGTGTGCCAGCACCACAAGGTGGAGGATTAGCCTATTGAGCTGAGGCGCTGGCCCAAGTTTACATTCTTAAAATCTCTGAATTCTGCTTGATTGCCACCCCACCATTTCCCTCCTGGGCTGTTACAACCCTTCCAGGTATCAAGTACTGTTGCGTCTTTTCTGGTTCTATTCCAATCCATTTCACACAGAAACTAGAATAATCTTTCTGAAATGCAACTTGTTGCTATTTAATATCAGTGCCAGCGCTGTGGCTCAGTAGGTTAAACCTCCGCCTGCGGCACTGGCATCCCATATGGGCACCAGTTCGAGTCCCAGCAGCTCCGCTTCTGATCCAGCTCTCTGCTATGGCCTGGGAAAGCAGAGAAGATGGTCCAAGTCCTTGGGCCCCTGCACCAATGTGGGAGACCTGGAAGAAGCTCCTGGCTCCTGGCTTCAGATTGGATCAGCTCCAGCTGTTGTGGCCATTTGGGGAGTGAACCAGCAGATGGAAGACCTTTCTCTTTGTCTCTCCCTCTCACTGTCTGTAACCCTCTTTCTCAAAAAAATAAAATAAAATAAAATAAAATAAAATAAAATAAAATAAATAAAATAACAAACTTCAGGGATCTGGCATTATGGTGTGGTGAGTTAAGCCACCAGCTGCAACATTGGCGTCCTATATGTTCATCTTGTATGAACATCGGTTTGAGTCTCAGCTTTTCTGCTCCCTGCTAATGTGCCTGGAAAGCCGCAGAAGATGGCCCAAGGACTTGAGCTCTTGTCATCCATGAGGTAAACCCAGGTGGAGTTCCAGGATCCTGGCTTCAGCTTGGCACAGCCCCAGCCATTGTAGCCATTTGGAAAGTGAATCTGCAGATGAAAAAAAAATTATCTATCTATCTATCTATCTATCCTTCTCTCTGATTCTGCCTTTCAAAGAAATATATAAATCTTTAAAAATAAAATAAGCTTCAGGAGTGGGTATTTGGCCCAACAGTTAAGATGCCTGCCTCGCACATCAGAATACTTGGGTTCATTTCCCAGTGCCAGCTCCTTGCTCTAGCTTCATGTCTATGCAGTCCCTAGGAGGCAGCCAACCATGTAGGAGATCTGGACTGAATTTCTAGCTCCTGGCTGCAGCTCTGGCATAGTTCTAGCCATTGAGGGCATTTGGGGAGTGAAACAGAAAATGATTTCTCTCTCTCTCTCTCTCCTCCCTCTCTAATTTTCAAATACATAAATGAAATTATAAAAATAAAAAATTCAAACTCCCATGGATTAGAAAGCTCTGCACAGTCCAAATGTGGGTGACCCAGGTTCATCTCTCATGATACTCTTTCCCAACTGCATATCTTAGCCACAAATTGATTCTTCCCATTTAACAATAGCTCTCTGCCTGGACCTCCCGCTCCCTTGTCTCTGATTCTCAACCTCCCTTATCCTCTGTTTGACTCGCCTTCCATAGGCTCCTGGAGCTCCCACTGCATCTGCCCCTCTCTGAACACTACCCTTGTAATTGTCTGTTTTCTTATTCTCTCCCTAACACTATGTAGGTGTCACAACCGTGGGGGTCAAATATGTGTCTGTTTACCATTGCATCCCAGTGCCTCACAGAGGACTGGCCACATAGAACACAAAGAACTTTCAATACCAAGTTGTTGATTCCTGGTTTTATTTTAATCCATTCTGGAGAATCCCAATGAGATTATGAAAACACAGAGAGACTGATCAGCATTTAGGTTTAGCCTAATAAGGAATAGTATTTACTCTTGCATGGGTCAACTCCTTCCCTTATCCTGAAGTTCAGAATATTTAGAACTGCGGAGTTCTTACAAATTCGTCCACCATGTATGAATATCTGTCTCTGTCAGTTTAGGTTGATGTTAATAGTTGGACTGCATGGATTAAACTATAGACACTTGGAGGATCTGGAGCTTGGAAAAATCCAAGACTTAAGTGCAAGCAGAGTTAGTTCCTGGTGGAGCTCCCTTTTCCATGTGTCCTCATGTGGTTTTTCCTCTGGACATGTGCATGGAGAGACACACAGAGAGAAAACGTGAGCCCTCTGCTCTCTTCTTACACTATTGCTGGTCCAGTCATGGCTTTATGTAAATCTAGTCACCTTCCAAGATCCTTGCAGCTGCATCACCACACAGAAGCTGGAGTGGGGCAGCAACCATGATGCACTCTGTAGAATTTGTAAGCGCCCACAATCTCAAGTCTGAAATTTTATTCTCTTCTAACCAAATCTAATTAGATAAAATTGCTCAGAATATTTCTTGGGATTAACACTTCCCTGGGAGCATTGCACTGATCACCAGTTGCTGAAAATCTAAAGTCCTTGCTAATTTCTCAGATAATTAACTCAATTGTTAAACGTGCCTTTTTTTTCCAAGAAAAAAATTAGAGCAATTAGAAATAATGAAGTCTAGGCCAGCGCCTCAGCTCAATAGGCTAATCCTCCACCTGCAGCGCCGGCACACCGGGTTCTAGTCCCTGTCGGGGTGTCGGAGTCTGTCCTGGTTGCCCCTCTTCCAGTCCAGCTATCTGCTGTGGCCCAGGAAGGCAGAGGATGGCCCAAGTGCTTGGGCCCTGCACCCGCCTGGGAGACCAGTGGAAGCACCTGGCTCCTGGCTTCGGATCAGCATGGTGCGCTGGCCACAGGAGCCATTGTGAGGTGAACCAACAGAAAAGGAAGACCTTTCTCTCTCTCTCTCTGTCTCTCTCACTGTCCTCTCTGCCTGTCCAGAAAAAAAAAAAAGAAAGAAAAGAAAAGAAAATAATGAAGTATTTGCCAAGAACAGCAATTTATTTTTTAAAAAACAGAAAGGAGGGACCAGTGCTGTGGCGTAGTGTGTAAAGCCACCTCCTGCAGTGCCAGCATCCCATACAGGCACCAGTTCAAGTCCTGGCTGCTCTGCTTCTGATCCATCTCTCTGCTATGGCCTGGGAAAGCAGTGGAAGACAGCCCAAGCCCTTGGAACCCTGCACCCATGTGAGAGACCCGGAAGAAGCTCCTGGCTGCTGGCTTCAGATCGGCGCAGCTCCATCCGTTGCAGCCAACTGGGGAGTAAACCAGCGGATGGAAGATCTCTCTCTCTCTCTGCCTCTCCTCTCTCTGTGTAACTCTGACTTCTGACTTTCAAGCAAAATAAATAAATCTAAAAAAAAATAAAAAAGAAAGGAAAGGAAAAAAAAGAAAAGTTAAGTGAAAGAATGCCCTGGAAATGTTGTAACAGATACAGATGCTATATTTTAGGGGAACAGATCCAACATGTTTCAAACAAGATCTTCATCCACATTCCATATTTTTTATCATACATCTTTCCATCATCATAGCATATGTTTTAGAATCTAACCAATGCAATGCTGCCATACTTGGCAAATACCAGCTCTAGTACTCCGTTTAGAAATTGACTCTCATCATAATTTTAAACAGAACTAGATATTCAATGACCTTCTAGAAAATATATTCCAATTTTCTTGAAGAAGATGAATATTGATGATCATCATTCTCCATGTGAATCAAAGTTGGAACAAGTACAGTGAGGTAGGAGAAGCAGAGCCAGGAGCTGGAAACTCCATGCCACACCGTGACTTGTGGAGACCTTTCTGTGTGTAGCCATTCAGAACAACGTCTTGGAAGTAACCCTTCCCTGAACTTTGTGAGAGGAGTTTCAGAGTCTTAGTGCAACACCAGTAGACTGGCTTCCCTTACTCCACCACTATGACCACACCTGATCCCTCTCAAACAAAATCCCCTGTGAGTTTCCCCTCTGTCTTAACAAACTGCTTCATCTTTTTAAAAAATTTTAATTTTATTTGAAAGGTAGAGAGACCTTCCGTATCTCTCAAGTTGGGGTGGGGGCCTAGACACTTGGGCCATCCTCTGCTACTTTCCCAAGTGCATTAACAGGAAGCTGGACCAGAAGTGGAGCAGCCCATACGGCGTGCTGGTGATGCAGGCCATGGCTTAACCTGCTGTGTAACAATGCTGGTGCCCCAGCTGACATCAAGACCTTCAGCATCTAGCCTCTAAAACTATGGGTAAATAAATATCTGTTATTCAAGTCACCCATTAATGCTTTGTTATAACACCCCTAGTAAACTAATACAATGTGTTTAATCAAATCCTCCCGTAATACTAAATGCTTTCTCCTGTTTTTTTTTTTTTTGTTGTTGTTGTTGTTGAACAGATTTCAATCAATTTCTTTAAAACCATGAATCCAATCAAAGAAGAAGAGAATGACTGCATATGCAAAGGCACTGAGGTGAAGAATTGACAACTCTAGAAAAGTATAGGTGGCCCAATGAGAGGCAATGTTGTAGTGGGATGAGTCAGGGCAACCTGGAAGTTCTTATATGTGCAGCAATTTCTGAAGACCCCAGAAAGACAGCAGCATTCTGTTATCTAGCATGATGTTGCTCCCCCTGTATTGATGTGAGTGTAGTGAATTACACACATGCATGTGTCTTTCAGTCACTATTCAGAAAGATTATGATCTGAGGCATTTTGTTAGTAGAACTTACTAAATTGAGGCACAGTTGGTTAAGCCACTGCCTGTGACACAAGCATTAAAATGGGAGCAGCAGTTCCACTACCAGCTGCTCCACTTCTGACCCAGCTCCCTGCTAATGTGCCTAGGAGGGCAGCGAATCATGGCCCAAATGCTTGGGCCCCTTCCTCCCACATTGGAGACCTGGATGGAGTTCTGGACTCCTGGATTTGGTCTGGCCCAACCCTGGTTGTTGCAGCCATTTGGGGAATGAACAAACAGATTGTCTCTCTCTCTCTCTCTCTCTCTCTCTCTCTCTCTCTCTCTCCTGTCAATAGGCCTTTCAAATAAACAAATAAATAATTAAAAATAACTTATTAAATTGATTATATTTTTACTTTAGAACAAGGAAAACATGCACGGAACTTCAATATAAGTGTATTTAACATGACATACTCTTATGAAGGCACATCTCTGCTTTATAGTCAGACTAACAGCTGCATTTTCACTCAGTAATCAGAAGCCTAGGATGACCTGATCATGAATGAGACACATGGAAAGAGCAAGTACCTAAATTAGGGATGTAGCTAATAGGCAATGAAAGCATGGAAAGAAATACCCTGATTTTAAAATGGCCAAAAGAGTTGAATAAGTATTTCTTGAAGTAAAACATGCAAGGACAGGCTTTTGAGATGCCTATATCCCATATTAGAGTATCTAGGTTCAAATCCAGCTCCAGTCTTGATTTCAGCTTTCTGTGAGGCAGCAAGCAATGATGCAAGTAGTTGTCTCCCTGCTATACACAATGGAGACGAAAATGGAGTTCTTGGCTCCTGGCTCCAGCCCAGACACAGCTGTTGTGGGTATTTGGGTAGTGAACCAGCAGATTGGAGACCTCTCTGGGCGAATGTGCACGTGTGCATTTGTGTGTATCAGCTTTGCAAATAAATTAAACAAAAGTGTGCTTTGCAAATAAATAAAAATAAAGCATAGAACTGGTCAACAGGTTTAAGAAAAAATGTTTGACACCACTAGTCATCACGAAATGCGAATCGAATTCACAATGAAAGGAGCAAGCACTTAGCAAAAGGTGAAAGATTTATATGATCTGAAGAGAAACCAAAGTATAAGAAGGAGCAGGCATTTAGTACAGCTGTTAAGTCACTGTTTGGGACCCTGAATCCCACATCAGAATAACTGGTTTGGATCCTGGCTCCTCCATTTCCAATTCAGCCTCTTGCTAAGGTATACTCTGGGAGGCAGCAGATGATGACTCAAGTGTTTGGGTCCATGCTATCCATGTGGGAGACCCAGTTGAGTTCTGGGTTCCTGACTTGAGCATAGTCCAGCTCTGGCTATTGTGGACATTTGGGGAGTCAGCCAAACATGGAACATCTCTCTTTTTGTGTCTCTATCTCCACCACCACCACCCTCAAATAAAAAAATAAAATAAGCAAAAATAAAAGTTTTAAAAGAAATGACAAGTAAAACAATTCTAGAAAAAAACTCAATGATAAATCATATCACAACTTTTAAATGATTATTCTCAAAAAGACAAAAGATAATAAATGTTGGCAAGGATGTGGAGAAAAGAGAGCCCTTTTACAGTGCTAGTGGGAATGTAAATTAGTAAAGCCACTATAGTTAGCAGTATATGGCTTTCAAATACTAAAAATAGAAATTACACATGATCAGGTAATCCCACTACTTGGTATCTATCCAAAGGAAAAGAAATCAGTATGTTGAACAGATATCTATACTCTGTTTACTGTAGCAACCGTAGTGTCCATCCATGGATAAATAGATGAAGAAAATATGATACCTATCAACCAACCAACTGATCAATCCATTGGATAATAGGTACAATGGGATGCTATTTAGCCTTTAAAAATTAAGAAGGCATTGTCATTTATAAAACCATAGGTGAATTGGTTGGACACCATGTTAAATGAACAAATCCAGGCAACAAAAGACAAACATTGCATGAGCTCATGTATATATGAAAACAGAAACATGTGGAACTCATAGACACAAAGAGGAGAATGATGTCTGCTAGGGGCTGACAGGAGGAGGGACAAGGGAGACTCTGTTTAAGGGCACAAAGTCTCAGTTATGCAAGATGAGTTCATTCTGAAGACCTAACCTACAGCATGATGACTATAATGCATAATATCAATCTGTATACTTCAAATTTGCTACAGTTAAAGACCTTAATTCTGTCCTTAATGTGTTGTACTATGTGAATTAATGGTATAACTAGCACTCAAACAGTACTTTATACTTTGTGTGTCTGTGTGAGTGCGAACTGTTGAAACTTTTACTTAGTATATACTAAATTGATCTTCTGTATATAAAGATAATTGAAAATGAATCTTGATGAAGAATGGGATGGGAGAGGGAGTGGGAGATGTGATGGTTGTGGGTGGTAGAGAGGTTATGGGGGGGGAAGCTGCTATAATCCAAAAGTTGGAAATTTATATTTATTAATAAAAGTTTAAAAAAATTATAAACCTTAAATGTTCTCACCATAAAAATCACACTGTGTAGTAATGAATATGCTAATTAGCTTAATTGTGGTGATCATTTTACAACATACACATATATCAAATCAGCACTTTATGCACTTAAATATACATGATTTTTAATTGTCATTTACACCGAAGTAAAGCTGGTAGGGAGGAAGAAAAAAATTCCTTGGAACACCTAAAAAAAGAAAAGAAGGAAACAAATGTTAGAAGCATTAGGAAAAAATATATAAAATCTACAATTGGCCTACTCTCTCATAAAGCAATTGATTTTTATAAATTAAAATAAATATCAGATATTTGAATACTACAATATATTTAAACTCACAAACTATATATATTCTATATATAGGGAGATTCCATATGTATATGAGATAGATGAATTTACCAGAAAGTTTTCTTTCTTTTTTTAAAAAAGTTTTATTTATTTATTTGAGATGCAGAGTTATAGAGAGAAGGAGAGACAGAGAGAAAGGTCTTCCATCTACTGGTTCAGTCCCCAGCTGGCTGCAAAGGTCAGACTGAGCTGATCCAAAGCCATTAACCAGGAGCTTCTTCTGGGTTCCCCCATGTAGGTGCAGGGGCCCAAGTATGTGTGCTGTCTTCCACTGCTTCCCCAGGCCATCAGCATAGAGCTGAATGAGAAGAGGAGCAGCCGAGATACACGAACTGGCACCCATACGGCATGCCGGCGCATTGGCGGAGACTTAGCTTACTTATGCAACAGCACCAGCCCTGAATGTTTTCTTAAAATGAGAAAATCTTCCACTCACTATGCTTTACTTTGCCAAATTTCCAATATGTATCTTACCATCTATTCAACCATGTACTTTTTTCTATTTATTTTGCTTAATATCTATCTCACTGAATCTCATGTAAGCTTTATAAATGCAAGGATTTTCTTTGCTACTGAAAAATACCCAATGTCTAGAAATTACCTCACTTATATTACATAATCAATAAATGTTTTTTATACAAATAAGCAATTTTCCATGAAACGAATTATTATGATTATCTCAAAAAGAAGTGGAAAAGCTGACTAGATCAATAAAAGTAAAAACATTGAAATGAGATTCAAAAATATGCTTCCAAAAAGGAAAAAAAGTAACCAAATAACTTTGTATGTGAATCTCTTTTTTTTTTTAAAGATTTATTTATTTATTTGAAAGTTAGTTACATAGAGAGAGGAGAGGCAGAGAGAGAGAAAGAGAGAGAGAGTAAGAGAGGTCTTCCATCCACTGGCTTACTCCTCAATCAGCTGCAACAGCCGGAACTGCACCAATCCTAAGCCAGGAGCCAGGAGCCAGGAGCTTCCTCCTGGTCTCCCACGCAGGTGCAGGGGCCAAAGGACTTGGGCTGTCTTCTACTGCTATCCCAGGCCATAGCTGGATTTGAAGTGGAGCAGCCAGGTCTCAAATCATCGCCCATATGGGATGCCGGCACTTCAGGCCATATTATTAACCAGCTTCACCCCAGTGCCGGCCCCTGTATGTGAATCTCTTTGCATCATTCAAAAATGGTGAATAGGTATATTTCTATAAGGTTCCATAACATATAAAGAAATTGGAAATCTAACTAATGTTAGGAAAATAATACATTCATGCCCACCCAGGGACGCCAAAAAAAAAAAAAAAAAGGAAAATAATACAATCCTGACTTTAAAACTGCAAACATTGACACAAACCACTAGATGCAAAAATTGTGTAAAAATGTGTTTAATACAGATTTGTGCTTTACTTAATTTTAAAATAAGACTCATTCAAAAATGCAAAGATTTTCCAACAATACACAACAGACTAAACGAGAAAAAGTATATCATCTTCTCACTACATGCTAAAAATGAAATCAGAAAACGTAATGTTCATAAAACAATTGTACAGACACAGTTTGTTTGCTTTGTTCCTTTCCTGATGCATTTCTAGGAAATGCAATTTGAACTCATGCCCAGGCCATTTGTAACTGGCACATGGCCTAGTGCTGTGATGAAACTGGGGCTTCCTCTTGGATTTTGTTATCACAAATTGCATTATTGATGTCCATGCAGCATCCCAGCCCTATTTCTGGGGCCACATAGAAATGCTGTGTGCTGCCTAAAATCCTCTTAAACTGGTTAGAGTGGCTATGACTAAGAATCCTGATTAGTAGATGATATTTGCCAGGAAGAGATAGCAAATACACCAACCATGAAACATTGGAACCATTAATAAACATATAAAGGACAACTATCTCTTCCTCTTGACAATCAAGACTATTTTAGGGATTCCATACAGTGCAACAGTAAAAAAAAAAAAAAAGAAAGAAAAAAGAAAAAAAAAAAGAAATTAGAGAGGCCGGCGCTGTGGCGCAACAGGTTAAAACCACGGCCTGCAGTGCCAGCATCCCATGTGGGCGCTGGGTCCTGGCTGCTCAGCTTCCGATCCAGCTCTCTACTGTGGCCTAGGAAAGCAGTGGAAAATGGCCCAAGTCCTTGGGTCCCTGCACCCACGTGGGAGACCTGGAGGAAGCTCCTGGCTCCTGGTTTCAGATCAGCTCAGCTCCAGCCGTTGCGGCCATCTGAGGAATGAACCAGTAGATGGAGGATCTCCCTCGCTCTTTCTAACTCTGACTTTCAAATAAATAAAATAAAATAAATCTTTAAAAAAAAAAGAAATTAGTTGCTATAACTAGTACTCAAACAGTTTTTAAACTTTGTGTTTCTGTGTGGGTGCAAACTGTTCAAAGCTTTACTTAATATATGCTAAATTGATCTTCTGTATATAAAGATAATTGAAAATGAATCTTGGTGTCAGTGGAAGGGGAGAGGGAGTGGGAGAGTGGAGGGTTATGGGTGGGAGGGAAGTTATAGGAGGGGGAAAGCCATTGTAATCCATAAGCTGCACTTTGGAAATTTATATTCATTAAATAAAAGTTAAAAAAAGAAATTAGAGGCATAAACGTCATAAAACATAAACACATATGAGACTGTCATTATTGATATATGACAAATTTCACATACGCAACATAAGAAAACCAACTTTAAAGCTATTAGAATTAATAAGAGTATGGCAGGGTGATATGTATGAAATAAGCACAGAGCTCCTATGTGGCAAGGAAAATACTTGATTTTCTTTTCTCTTTTTTTAAACTTTCATTTAATGAATATAAATTTCCAAAGTACAGCTTATGGATTACATTGGCTTTCCCCCCTATAACTTCCCTCCAACCCGCAACCCTCTCCTTTCTGGCTCCCTCTCCCCTTCCATTCACATCAAGATTCATTTTCAATTATCTTTATATACAGTATATCAGTTTAGTATATATTAGGTAAAGATTTCAACAGTTTGCACCCACATAGAAACACAAAGTGAAAAATACTGTTTGAGTACTAGTTATAGTATTAACTCACAGTGTACAGCACATTAAGGACAGAGTTGATACATGAGGAGTAAGTGCACAGTGACTCCTTCTGTTGACTTAACAAATTGACACTCTTGTTTACGGCATCAGTAATCACCCTAGGCTCTTGTCATGAGTTGCCAAGGCTATGGAAGCTTTTTGAGTTCACCGACTCCGATCATATTTAGACAAGGTCACAGTAAAGGTGGAAGTTCTCTCCTCCCTAGAGAGAAAGGTACCTCCTTCTTTGATGGCCCACTCTTTCTACTGGGATCTCACTCGCAGAGATCTTTCATTTAGGTCATTTTTTTTTTCCAGAGTGCTTGGCTTTCCATGCCTGAAATAGTCTCATGGGCTTTTCAGCCGGATCCAAATGCCTTAGGGCTGATTCTGAGCCAGAGTGCTATTTAGGACATCCGCCATTCTATGAGTCTGCTGTGCATCCTGCTTCTCATGTTGGATCATTCTCTCCCTTTTTGATTCTATCAGTTAGTATTAGCAGACACTAGTCTTGTTTGTGTGATCCCTTTGACTCTTAGACCTATCAGTGTGATCAACTGTGAACTGCAATTGATCACTTGGACTAGTGAGATGGCACTGGTACATGCCACCTTGATGGGATTGTATTGGAATCCCCTGGCACATTTCTAACTCCACCATTTGGGGCAAGCCGGATTGAGCATGTCCCAAATTGTACATCTCCTCCCTCTCTTATTCCCACTCTTATATTTAACAAATATCATTTTTTCAGTTAAGTATCTACACTTAAGAATAACTGTGTATTAATTACAGAATTCAACCAATAGTATTAAGTAGAACAAAAAAAAATACTAGGAGTGATAAAGTATTAAGTTGTTCATCAACAGTCAGGGCAAGGGCTAATCAAGTCATTGTTTCTCATAGTGTCCATTTCACTTCAACAGGTTTCCCCTTTGGTGCACAGTTAGTTGTCACCAATCAGGGAGAACATATGATATTTGTCCCTTTGGGACTGGCTTATTTCACTCAGCATGATCTTTTCCAGGTTGCTCCATTTTGTTGCAAATGACTGGATTTCTTTGTTTTTGACTGCTGTATAGTATTCTGTAGAGTACATATCCCATAATTTCTTTATCCAGTCTACTGTTGATGGGCATTTAGGTTGATTCCACATCTTAGCTATTGTGAATTGAGCTGCAATAAACATTAATGTGCAGACAGCTTTTTTGTTTGCCAATTTAATTTCCTTTGGGTAAATTCCAAGGAGTGGGATGGCTGGGTTGTATGATAGGGTTATATTCAGCTTTCTGAGGAATCTCCAGACTGACTTCCATAGTGGCTTAACCAGTTTGCATTCCCACCAACAGTGGGTTAGTGTCCCTTTTTCCCTACATCCTCGCCAGCATCTGTTGTTGGTAGATTTCTGAATGTGAGCCATTCTTACCAGGGTGAGGTGAAACCTCATTGAGGTTTATATTTGCATTTCCCTGATTGCTAGTGATCTTGAACATTTTTTCATGTACCTATTGGCCATTTGGATTTCCTCTTTTTTTTTTTGACAGGCAGAGTGGACAGTGAGAGAGAGACAGAGAGAAAGGTCTTCCTTTGCGTTGGTTCACCCTCCAATGGCCGCTGCGGCCGGTGCGCACTGCGCTGATCTGAAGGCAGGAGCCAGGTGCTTCTCCTGGTCTCCCATGGGGTGCAGGACCCAAGCACTTGGGCCATCCTCCACTGAACTCCCGGGCCATAGCAGAGAGCTGGCCTGGAAGAGGGGCAACTGGGACAGAATCAGGTGCGTGGACCAGGACTACAACCCAGTGTGCTGGAGCCGCAGGCGGAGGATTAGCCAATTGAGCCGCAGCGCCCTGGATTTTCTCTTTTAAAATTGTCTATGAGGTACTTGGCCCATCTTTTGAGTGGGTTGTTAGTTTTGTTATTGTGGAGTTTCTTGATCTTTGTAGATTCCAGTTATTAATCCTTTATCTGTAGCATAGCTTGCAAATATTTTTTCCCATTCTGTTGGTTGCCTCTTCACTTGCATGACTGTTTCTTTTGCAGTACAGAAACTTCTCAATTTGATGCAATCCCAACAGTTAATTTTGGCTTTGACTGTCTGTGCCTCTAGGGTCTATTCCAGGAAGTCTTTGCTGGTGCCAATATCTTGCAGGGTTTCTCCAATGTTCTCTAATAATTTGATAGTGTCGGGTCATAGATTTAAGTCTTTAATACATGTTGAGTGGATTTTTGCGTAAGATGAAAGGTAGGGGTCTTGCTTCATGCTTCTGCACGTGGAAATCCAGTTTTCCCATCACCATTTATTGAATAGACTGTCCTTGCTCCAGGAATTGGTTTTAGATCCTTGATCAAATATAAGTTGGCTGTAGATGTTTGGATTGATTGCTGGTGTTTCTATTCTGTTCCATTGGTCTATCCATCTGTTTCTGTACCAGTACCATGCTGTTTTAATTGCAACTGCCCTGTAGTATGTCCTGAAATCTGGTATTGTGATGCCTCCAGCTTTGTTTTTGTTGTACAAGATTTCTTTAGGTATTCAAGGTCTCCTGCATCCCCACATGAATTTCAGCATCATTTTTTCCAGATCTGAGAAGAATGTCTGGTATCTTGATTGGTATTGCATTGAATCTATAAATTGCTTTTGGAAGAATGGACATTTTGATGATGTTGATTCTTCCAATCCATGAGCATGGAAGATTTTTCCATTTTTTGGTATACTCTTCTATTTCTTTCTTTAAGATTTTGTAATTTTCATTGTAGAGATCTTTAATGTCTTTGGTTAAGTTTATTCCAAGGTATTTGATTGTTTTTGTGGCTATTGTGAATGGGATTGATCTTATTAGTTCTTTCTTAGCCGTGGAATTGCCTGTGTATACAAAGGCTGTTGATTTTTGTGCATTGATTTTATATCCTGATACTTTGCTAAACTCTTCTATGAGTTCCAATAGTCTCGTAGTAGAGTTGTTTAGATCCTCTAAATAAAGAATCATATCATCTGCAAAGAGGGATAGTTTGAGTTCTTCCTTCCCAATTTGTATCCCTTTAATTTCTTTTTCTTGCCTGATGGCTCTGGCTAAGGCTTCCAGAACTATATTGAATAGCAGTGGTGAGAGTGGGCATCCCTGTCTGGTACCAGATCTCAGTGGAAATGTTTCCAACTTTTCCCCATTCAATAGGATACCGGCCGCGGGTTTTAAAGAAAATTCTTTAAAAAATGACAGCAATGCTGAAATTTAAAGCTTATCATTTAAATAACAGCAAAGTAATTGTTTCCCAAATAAGTAGGTGTAAACAAGGAAGCATAAAGCTGTTCCAAAAGATCATTTTTCAATAAGACTTGAAAATGGTGCCTAATGTGAAGACTTAATTTTGTAAAGCTTCAACTCTCTCCAACCTGATCTTTCCATTTGATGCAATCACAGGAAAATGATAAACTTACTTTAAAGACAGTTTTGTCTTTTTATTTTTCTAATTTTATTTGTTTGAGTGACACGGAAATAACAACACAGGTAGAAAAACAGACAGACAAAGGGAAGACTCCTATCCACTTATTCCTTTCCCAAATGCTTACAATATCTAGCACTAAGCCAAGGACATTGCTGGAAGCCAGGAATAGGTCCCCCATGTTGGTGGTAGGAACCCAACTTCTTGAACCATTACTTACTGCCTCCTAGAATTTTCCTGCATTATCAAGAAACTGGGTTCAGGAACTGAAGTCTAGTATCAAACCCACATACTCTGATAGAGAATATGAGTTTCTTAAGCAGCATGTACACCACTAGGCTAAATTTCTCCCACCCCCAACCCTGGGAAGGTTTTTTAAATGTCCACAAATTCTTTGATAATCCCATCAAGAGGAAGGAGTCAATGTTTGTTATCCTTAAATGATAGTGCACACCCTCTGAGCTAAGTCAGAAAAAGACAGACATTTTCCTGAGCTAATTTTCTTTTTTTTTAAGATTTATTTATTTGAAAGGCAGAGCGAGCGAGAGAGAGAGAGGTATCTTCCTTCCACCTGCTAATTCACTCCCCAAACGCCCACAGCAGCCAGGCCTGGGCCAGGTCAAAACCAGGAGCCAAGAAATCCATCTACATCTCTCACATAAGTGGCAGGGGCCCACATACTTGAGCCTTACTTTCTGCCTCCCAAGTGTATGAGCAGGAAACTGAATTGGAAGCAGAGCTAATTTTGTGGGGATGTTCACTTTTAAAAAGGACATATGCCATTTCAGCTGTTTAGCTATTATGCAGAGGGCAAATGTTTGGTCCTATAGCTGTCAGCCCCAGGTAAGCTGGCAGCCTATAATAGCCAGCATCAACTGCCAGCCATCCACATTCACCCATTCAGACCTTCACATGACCCCCAACCACACTGGCATCCATAGGCACAAGAAACTCCAAGTGAGCACTGCTGGTGAGGCCCTTACACAATTCTTGATCCTAAAAGCACCAGCAAACCAAGATAGCTGATGGTTATTTTATGCTGCTAGGTTTTAGTGTATTTTTCATGTAGTAATAGAAACTGACAGTCTGATTATAAATTCATGTGGAAAAAGAGGAGTATAAGAATAGCTGTGAAATTTTTAGAAACAAAGCTAAAAAATAAAATGTAAATTACTCTCCAAAGATAGCCAAATATAATTCAATGTGCTATTAGAGTAACAGACAAATAAATTGCCAGCAAAATTGAGATCAGAAATATTTATGAGTATGTAGAAACTTATGAAAAGCTAAACTTGAATTTCATATTAAAGAAGTGAGGATTTGATAAATAATTTGGCAATAATGGTTCCACTTAGAAAAAAAAATGCATTTGCATCCTTACCATACATCTTACCCTAAAATCATTTCCAGATAGATTGAAGAGTATTATTGATTAATCGTATGCTAAGAGTATGCTTAATGGCTGTTGTTGTGGTGTGATGGGTTAAGATGCACTTGGGATGCCTGCATTCAACATGGGAGTGCTTGTTAGAATTCTAGCTACTCTGCTTCCAATTCAACATCCTGCTAATGCTCCTTGGAAGACAGGAGATAATGGGCCCTGACACCCATGTGGGAGACCCAGATAGAATTTTGAACTCTTGACTTCATTCTGTTCCACTCCTGGCTATTGTGGGCATTTGGGGAGTGAACCAGGAGATGGAAGATTCTCTCTCTCTCTCTCTCTCTTTCTCTCTCTCTCTGCGTGTGTGTGTGTGTGTGTTTCTCTGTTACTCTGTCTTTCAAACAAATAGTCTTGTTTCTTAAAAAGTAAGATTATTTATTTGGAAAGAGTATGCTTAGTTTTACAAGAAACTGCCTTCCAAAGTAGTTGCACGATTTTGCATTCACACCAGCAATGAATGAAGGTTTCTGTTGCTCCATGTGCTTACAAGTATGTGATGTCGGCCGGCGCCGTGGCTCAACAGGCTAATCCTCCGCCTTGTGGCGCTGGCACACCGGGTTCTAGTCCCGGTCGGGGCGCCGGATTCTGTCCCGGTTGCCCCTCTTCCAGGCCAGCCCTCTGCTGTGGCCCAGGAGTGCAGTGGAGGATGGCCCAAGTGCTTGGGCCCTGCACCCCATGGGAGACCAGGAAAAAGCACCTAGTACCTGGCTCCTGCCAGCGGATGAGCGCCGTGCGCCGGCCGCAGCGCGCCGTCCTCAGCAGCCATTGGAGGGTGAACCAACGGCAAGGGAAGACCTTTCTCTCTGTCTCTCTCTCTCACTGTCCACTCTGCCTGTCAAAAAAAAACAAGTATGTGATGTCATCGGTGTTCTGGATTTAGGCCGTTCTAAAGGTGCATAACAGTATCTCACTGTTTTAATTTGCTTTTACTTAATGACATATAATGTGTAGCATCTTTTTGTGTCATTATTGGCCATCTTAAATGTTCTTTGGTGAGATGTCTGCTAAAGCCTTTGGCCCATTTTATAATGAGTCATTTGTTTTCTTGTTGAGTTTTAAGAATTCCTTTTGTATTTTGGATATCTTTTATCAGATATGTATTTTGCAAATATATCTACTGTTCTGTGGCTTATCCTCTTGTTCTATTGCCAATGCCTTTTGTAGAGCAGAAATTTTTAATCTGAGTGAAGTCCAGCTTATCAATTCTTTCTTTCATGAATCATGCCTTTGATGTGATACTTAAGAAGTCACGACCAAATCCAAGGTCATCCAGGTTTTCTCTTATGTTATTCTTTAGGAGTTTATAGCTTTGTATTTTGCACTTAGATCTGTGATGTATTTTCATTCATTTTTGTGATGGGTTTAAGGTCTACATCTAGATTCTTCTTTTTTTATTGTATGTGGATGTCCACTTGCTTCAGTGCCGTTTATTGAAAAGACTGTTTTTGATCTTACTATGCTCCTTTGTCAAAAGGAGTTGACTATATACATTTGGGCCTATTTATAGTTTCTCTAGCCTATTCCTTGGATCATTTTGTGCGTTATTTCTCCATTACCACACTGTTCTGATAACTGTAAATTCATAGTCTTTCTTTAAGTCAGATAGTATCAGTCATCCAACTTTGTTCAATGTTGTTTTGGCCATACTGAGTCTTTAATAAAAACATTAGAATCATGTAAACATTAAATATTATATAAACATTAAAACCAGTAATGAAATTATACAAAATGTTTAAAGATAGGAAAAGACTGAAGATAAAAACTGGACCAAATAACAAGAATAACAAATATAAAATAGCACATATATGGTAATAATGATTCAACTACATCAATAGTCATTTTGACTGTCAGTTGTCTAAATTCACCAATTAAAGAATATTGTCAGAATAGATCAAAAAACAAGACCTAATTATGTGTTGTCTATAAGAATCCCATTTTAAATATAATAACACATATAGATTAAAAGATATTCAGAGCAAGGAAAGTGATTCAGGTTAAAAGGGAGCATTACATAATGATAAAGAAGTCACTTCTCCAGGAAGATACAATAATCTCTAATAACAAGGCATGAAAGTCTATGATGCAGGGGCTGGCACTATGACACAGTGGGTTAAAGCCCTGGCCTGCTGTGCCGGCAGCCCATATGGGCACCGGTTTGAGACCCGGCTGCTCTACTTCTGATCTAGCTCTCTGCTATGGCCTGGGAGAGCAGCAGAAGATGGTCCAAGTCATTGGGCCTCTGCACCTGTGGGGGAGACCCAAAAGAAACTCCTGGCTCCTGGCTTCGGATCAACAAAGCTCCAGCCATTGCAGCCAATTGGGGAATGAACCAGCAGATGGAAGACCTCTCTCTCTCTCTCTCTCTCTCTCTCTCTCTCTCTGACCCTCCTTCTCTCTCTGTGTAACTCTGACTTTCAAGTAGATAAATAAATCTTTAAAAAAAATTCCTTGTTTGTTGCCCAAGCTGGAAGCACAGGGGGCTTTTTCTCCTAGTTAGTATGAAAGCCTGGTCAAGTTCCTTGGGGCAAAACTCACAAAACTGTTGGGCTTCCCAAAACTGGTTCCCCTGGAGTTTGTTTGTTTTTAATATCTCAGGTTAGTGCATGCTGAGCCTTCAGCAGCTACAGTTCTCTTCTCCTTATCCTGGTAATGGCTCCTGTAGGGGTCCCTGCTTGGGTCAGGTATGATCCTATCTCTCCAATTTTGGTGCCAGCAGTTTGACAAGGTTTTGATTTTAGTTTGTTCTGTTTCCTATTTGTTGTAAGGACAAAGTGGGACCTTTGAAAGCTTCTAATAAGCCCTGGACTCAAAATCGGAAGGTTCCATGTTTGATTTATTTGCATCTCTAGACTATTTGTGCTGCTATAATAAAATATTTGAGACAGGGTCCTTTATAGGGAACAGAAATATATTTCTTACACTTCTAGAAGCTGTGAAGTTGAAGATCAAAGTGCTAGAACCTGCTGAGGACTGCTGTCTGCCTGCAAGATGTTGCCTTGAATCTGCTACAGGGGGAAAACACTGTTCTTACACTGCCGAAGGGCAGAGGAGAGGAAGCCCCTCATTCACAAGCTCTTTACATGAAGGCAATAGTCCATTCATGAATCCATTTATCCCCCATGAACTGAACACCTCCCAAAAGGCCTTGCTTCCCAATGCTGTGCACTGGGCAAGGAGCAGGGGTCAAGCTTCCAGCATATGAATTCTGGGAGACATATTCAGACCAAAGCAGCATAAAAAAGTGCTTTCTGCCAAATCTTCAAATAAATTTAACACATTAGAATAAAGTACTACAATAGATAGTGACTTCATATATCCTTGTCAGTGCTTTGCTATTGCCAGCTTCTACCAGAAGTTTAATGAATGTTTAGGAATGTAGTAAGCCTATTGTGAAGCCATTGATATCATGAAATTGACCCTGGTTGCAGCATTGATGCTGCAACAGTTAGCAAGTGCCACAATCGAGGCATGCTTTCTCCAGAGCCTAGTGTAAGACATTTTTCCATGTACCAGTGCTCTATCATACCTCACATGTTCACAGATGTGAGGACCACAAGTAGCAGATGGAGAACTGTCCGTCAGAATTCCCTCCAGTTCTCTCTACTTCCAAAACATCTCTGTGGTTGTTCACTCACACATTCTCGAAATTCTATCTTATACTTTACTCTTTGCTCCCCTTTTTTGTTCCTTTCTTTCTACACTTAAGTAGATATCAGTCTCCCCCATTTAAAAGAAAATTCTTCTTTCACATGGCTACTCCCTCAAAAAAGGAATAAAAAAACAACTATATTCTCCTAGACTATTAAAACAAAGCAAACAAACATACTTGGGCCAGCATTGCAATACAGCAGGTTAGGCTGCTTCTTAGGATGCCCACATCCCACACTGCAGTGCCTGGGATCAAGTCCCTTCTCCACCTACTCCTGATCCAGCTCCCTGCCAACGTGTGCCCTGCGAGGAAGCAGATGATGGCTTAAGTGCTTCAATCTTTGCCACTGGAGTGGCAGACCTAGATGGAGTTCCTGACTCCTAGCTTCAGCCAGTCCCAGCCTTGGCTGTTGTGGGCATTTGGGGAGTGAACAACCAGATGGAAAATTCTCTCTTTCTTCCTCTCTCTCTCTCTGACTTCCAAAATTAAAAAAAAATCAATAATAAACTTTAAAAATTACAAAGGGATGGGCATTTGGCATAGCAGCTAAGATAGCTCTTGGGATGCCCATGTCTCATGTTGAATCACTTGGGTCCAAGCTCTGCTCCTAATTTCAGATTCCTACTAATGCACACCTTAGGAAAGAGCAGGTTACTGCTTAAGTAGTTGGCTCCCTGCTGAGACACAATAGAAACAGGATTCACAAAGTCAAGCTTCTCAGTCAGGCATACTAGATATGTATCCATCTCCCACACCAACATTTATCCATCTCTGACCACAGGTTGTCCCACTCAGATTCAGACAAATAAGAAGGAAGTTGTGTCCACACTCTAACAGAAATACACCTTCTGTAGACCTCTCACCCATGCACAGAATAGCCCAGTACAACTGACTTTTGACCTTCCTGGAGAGAAAATGGTGAGCAACTGCCATTTTGAGCATATCAGATTCAAAAGAAATAACCACCCCTGTGCAGTACACCAAGCTGGGTGCAAACCTAAGTGCTTTGTGCAGAGGGGGAGGAGCTAGGAAGTGTGGCCACCCCTCCCCAACCCAACAAAAGTTCCTGTCAACTCCCACTGGAGAGTCAGTTGGTGGAAACTCTTCTTGTCCTACTGTCTTGTTTGTACTCAAGAGTAGGTCTCCAGCAAATATGTCTACACTGAATGTTGGCCCCTTGTTAATTTCTGTTTCCAAGTAAGCCAAAGACCCTGGAATCAGTGTCATATCCCTGGTGACCACGAAGGGACTTACAAAAGGAGAAACATCTCTCCCTTGGGAAAGTCTAGGTTCAGCAGGACTGAGGGACAGAATACCCTTGTAATGGGTCAGTGGCCACCTCAACCTCTGCTTCAACATTTCCATGATTGGTGAGTTCTCTTCGGCCCTCCCTGGATCCCCATTCTTTTCCACCAGACATTCAGCTTTGTCTTTTCTCTCTGCTTGCTTTTATCCTTTGCCTCTCTAATCCCTCTGGTTCAGTTCTTTGGTTCCACTTTTGCATTCTTGTTTGAGCTGTCTTACTAGCCATCTGTGAGGGACAGGTTGCAACAATGGGATCCCTAAATGGAACACCTGCACAGGTTGCACATCTTCACCAACTTTGGTTGTTGGTTTGACCCATCTTAATAGACACCCATATGTGGACCGGCACTGTAGCGCAGCAGGTTAACACTCTGGCCTGAAGTGCCAGCATCCCATATGGGAGCCAGTTCTAGTCCTGGCTACTCCTCTTCAGATCTAGCTCTCTGTTGTGGCCTGGGATAGCAGTGGAAGGTGGCCCAAGTCCTTGGGTCCCTGCACCCACATTGGAGGCCCGGAAGATGCTCCTGGCTCCTGGCTTCAGATCAGCACAGCTCCCGCAGTTGTGGCCATCTGGTGAGTGAACCAGTGGATGGAAGACCTCTCTCTCTGTCTCTACCTCTCTTTGTAACTCTGCCTTTCAAGTAAATAAAATAAATCTTTTAAAAAAATAGACACCCAGATAGGAACAGATTGAAATTACTAATTTGTGGAACCGCAGTTTTTGGCTTCCATTTTGGTTTAATTGTTTCTGAAAACGTCTCTTTGTCCTTATCTCTTTGGTCTGCAGATCTTGTCAATCTTTTTTTCTCTACCACTTGTGTCTGCAGATAGTTCAGAATCTGGAATGCTCATATTCCCATACAGATACCCAGTCATAGAGACTACGCCTGGCCCCTGAACTTTTAAGAGTAGGCCACAAACTTTATTGAAAGGCTCATACTGGGAAATGTGATGAGTATCCCCAGGGACTCTCACCTCAGGTGCAGTTTAAGTTATTTTAAGTAATTGGACACAGCTTAAGTTAGATGACTTAAAAAACAAAAAGTTAATCTTTTTCATAGTAGAACCATCCTCAACCAAACTAAAGGAGACATGGCTCATGAATGGGTCACAAAATTATAACACTATCCTCCAGCTCGATTTGTTTTGTAAACATAAAAGGAAATGGGAAAAGATCATCTATATTCAGGGCTTCATGAAGCTCAGTAAGGATCCAGAGTATCATGATTCCTATTGTGTCTAGATGGCTACCTTTCCTCAGCCGCTTGGCATGTAGACCTAACCCTGACCTTCTTACTGAACCTAGCTTTAGAATCTGATCTTCTAGCCCCAGTAGGCTTCTAATCCCTCACTTTCAGCACTTTCTGCAATAGGCCTCCCCACAGGTGCAAAACTGACTATTTCCTTTATCTCTTCCCTCTTTCTTCCCAGGTAGCTTTCCTTAAAGAGAAGTTGCAAATGGGGAAGGCAGAGTACACAGAGTACATGTTCCCTTCTCAGTAGCTGAGTTAGCACTAAGTAAGCAAAAATTTGGTTGCTTTTCTGGGGACCTGGAAAATTTCAGCAATGAATTTATCAAGCTGAGTTTGACCTAGTCATTTACCTGGTGTGACAGCATTGTTATTTTAACTATTTGTTGCACTCCTGGTGAGAAGGACTGTACCCTTAGGAAGGCCTGAGAGCACGCTCTTTTGTTGTCACTCTCTTCCAACACTGAATATACCAGGTAGGGTTAGAAGCAATTCCAGACAAAGAGCCCCATTGAGATTATGAGGACCTCCCTGATATAACTAAGATTATACACTTCGTTATCTGTGTAACAGAGGGAATGGAAAAAATGTGTGATAAAGTCATTAGTTACGACAAAGTGAAGATCAGTCAAAGAAAGGAAGAGAACTCAGCTTTCTTTCTGTGCCAACTTTCTTAGGCCTTTAGGAAATATACTAATACAGATCCTGAACCTGCCAAGGGCAGAACCTTCCTTGCTATGCATTTTCTTACTCATTCAGCCCCGGATGTTGGAAGAAAGTTACAAACATTGGAGGCAGCACTGGAGAACCCACTGTCAACTTTGGTGGAGGAGGCCTTCAAGGTCTTCAGTAACCAGGACAAGGCAGAGGTGATGAGCAAAGATAAGAGATTGGTTAAAATGGTACAGCTGTTGGCTGCTCTAATTAACCAGCCACTTTAGGAGGACCTGCTTTAGGCCCAGAAGATTGGACAAATGGAGAGAAAGCACCAGCCTAGCATGCAACAAGTATGCTTATTACAGGAGACTGGGTCACTGGAAGAAAGCATGTCCTGGTTGCCCTGGACTGGAGAGTTCAGACAACCTTGGCAAGAGACCCCTCTTGGCCAGCCTCTCGTGAGTAATGCAGACACTCACCAGCTTACAGGGCCCAAGTGCTTGCTTGCATCCATCACTCTAGCAGAGCCTCAACTCATCCTAGATGTGTCACCTAGGGGAACTAAATTCCTTATGGGCCCTGGAGCTACCTACTCTGTCAAGACTCATCTTCTTGGCTCCTCTTCAACCATAGGGGGATTGATGTTAACATTACTAATATTTACTTTCCCACTGCCTGTAAAACCAGGTCTATCTCTATAATTCATTCATTTTCATATGTCCCTGAATGCCCTATCCCCTTCTGGGTAGATATCTATTAAGCAAATCCAAGGCCACCATCTCCCCAGAAGGGGACCAGGTCCAGGTGATAATGAGTCCAATCTGTTAGCACCTCTCAACCTTCAGAGCCCAGAGGCTGTCAAAGTCTCTGAGGATGTTAAAAACCAAATAGACACATCTGAATGAGACATTTCTACCCCTCAGGGAAAGCTTATAATAGGCTCCCTATAGACATAAGTTAAAGGCTGGGGTCAGAAGACAGGACCCCGTCAAAGCAGAGTGCTGATTTGTACAGGATCTACAGAAAATAAATGAGGCAGTTATTTCCATCCCCCCCATGGTCCCAAACCCATACACTCTATACACTTACATGCCTGGAAAGGCCCAATATAATACTTTCCTATATATAAAGGATGTTTTTTGTGTTTCTGTGTGTATGTTTTTTTTTTTTTTTGACAGGCAGAGTGGACAGTGAGAGAGAGAGACAGAGAGAAAGGTCTTCCTCTGCCATTGGTTCACCCTCCAATGGCTGCCGTGGCCGGCGCACTGCGGCCGGCGCACCACGCTCATCCGATGGCAGGAGCCAGGTGCTAGGTGCTTTTTCCTGGTCTCCCATGGGGTGCAGGGCCCAAGCACTTGGGCCATCCTCCACTGCACTCCCAGGCCACAGCAGAGGGCTGGCCTGGAAGAGGGGCAACCGGGACAGAATCCGGCGCCCCGACCGGGACTAGAACCCGGTGTGCCGGCGCCGCAAGGCAGAGGATTAGCCTGTTGAGCCACGGCACCGGCCGTGTGTGTGTATGTTATCTTTCACTTAGACTCCTAGTATTTTTTTTAATCTTTGAATGGAGAAGCCCAGATTCTTGGGAAGCTACATAATACATATGGAATGTACATCTTCAGGTTTCAGAAATAGCCCTCATATGTTTGGAAACGCTTTGGCAAAAGAGTTAAGGAAGTATGACCTGAAAAATAGTATCTCTTGCAGTATGTAGATGACTAGTCCCTCTCAGTAAGATTTGGTTTATAATACTATAAAAAAAAAAACCTTAAAATTCTTAGCTTAATGAAAATACAAGGTCTCTCCTTCAAAATAACAGATTTCCCCAGAATGAGCCAAATACTTGGGTTGATTTTGACCCCAAGGTCTCATGCTCTAGCTGTTGATTGGAGAAAAAAAAGCGATTTTCCTCTGTCAGTCCCCCAAATCAGGAAACAGCTTCAAGATTTCTGGGAATGGCAGGTTTTTGAGCATCTGAATTCTGGATTATGAATTCATGGAAAAATATGAGGTCCTAAATGGTGAGGAGCAAGAATCACTGTACTGGAACCCATAGTGGCAGTGGGCCTTAAAGACCCTGAAGACAGTAATGGGCCAAGCTGCTGCTCTGGGAATCCCAAACTATGATAAACCACTCACTATGTCTGCCATAGGTTGTGAATTGCCTTAGGAGTTTTGACTCAAAGGCCAGGGCATATCCAGAGACTGGGGACTTACTTTCCCAAAATGTTGAACCCTGTGGCTCAGGGACGGCCCACCCAGTTGCCTAAGAGCTATGACTGCCATTGTCTTTATGGTCAACAAGACCTCTAAATTAATATTTGAAAAACACATAGAGTTACAAAAAGGTGCCCAAGGGTAGTGTTAGAGCTCAAAGGGCATCATTACCTGACAGGAAGAAGCTCGTCTGTCAGATACACCAACAACACCTTAAACGTCTGTGAGCTCCTAATACTAGTCACCATCCCCCTGATCAGAAAGGAGGCTCCAAAACATCAGTGAGTTCAATTATACAATACACCTACTCTAGAAGGCTGACCTCCAGGGTGAGCCCTTCAAGATTATGGTTGCTGAATTTTGCCAATAAGGGCAGTTTTGTAAAGAAAAGAGTCCAGAAGGTAAGCTACACCATGGCACATTTAACTGACTCCATAAGGGCAGAGTGCTCTCATCCCAAACTTCAGCCCAAAGGCAGAACTATTTGCCCTGATCCAGGCCTTACAATTGGGAAATGCTAAAACAATTAATATGCTACAATTTATAAACTTCTGGTATTGTAGTGTTCATGCTATTATATGGAAAGAAGAGGAATGTTAATAACCAAAAATACTCTTATAAAACCTGAACATCTAATCTTGCTTCTTTGAGAGGCAATGACTTCCTCAACAAATGACAATCATTTACTATAAGAGCCACCAAAAGGATGGGTTCATTGTGAACCCCATCCCATCCTTCATCAAGATTCATTTTTAATTATCTTTATATACAGAAGATCAATTTAGTATAAATTAAGTAAAGATTTCAACAATTTGCACCCACACAGAAACACAAAGTATAAAGTACTGTTTGAGTACTAGTTATACCGTTAATTCACATAGTACAACACATTAAGAACAGAGATCCTACATGGCAAGAAAGTGCACAGTGGTTCCTGTTGTTGATTTAACAATTGACACTCTTATTTATGACCTCAGTAATCGCCCAAGGCTCTTGTCATGAGCTGTCAAGGCTATGGAAGTCTCTTGAGTTCGCCAACTCTGATCTTATTTAGACAAGGAACAGGCAAAGTGGAAGATCTCTCCTCCCTTCAGAGAAAGGTACCTCCTTCTTTGATGGCCGGTTTTTCCAGTGGGATCTCACTCACAGAGATCTTTCATTTAGGTCTCTTTTTTTGCCACAGTATCTTGGCTTTCCATGCCTGAAATAGTCTCATGGGCTCTTCAGCCAGATCCGAATGCCTTAGGGCTGATTCTGAGGCCAGAGTGCTGTTTAGGACATCTGCCATTCTATGAGTCTGCTGTGTATCTCACTTCCCATGTTTTTTCTCTCCTTTTTATTTATATCAGTTAGTATTAGCAGACACTAGTCTTGTTTATGTGATCCCTTTGACACTAATCCTATCCTTATGATCAGTTCTGAACTGAAATTGATCACTTGGACTAGTGAGATGGCATTAGTACATGCCACCTTGATGGGATTGTATTGGAATCCCCTGGCACATTCCTAACTCCACCATTTGGGGCAGTTCCGATTGAGCATGTCCCAAATTGTACATCTCCTTCCTCACTTATTCCCACTCATATTTAACAGGAATCACTTTTCAGTGAAATTTAAACACCTAAGGATAATTGTGTGTTAATTAAAGAATTCAACCAATAGTATTAAGTAGAACAAAAAAATAATAAAAGGAATAAAACAGTAAGTTGTTCCTCAACAGTCAGGGCAAGGCCTGATCAAGTCATTGTTTCTTCTGGTGTCCATGTCACTTCAAAAGTTTTCCTTTTTGGTGCACAGTTAGTTGTCACCGATCAGGGAGAACATATGATGTTTGTCCCTCTGGGACTGGCTTATTTCACTCAGCATGATGTTTTCCAGATTCCTCCATTTTGTTGCAAATGACCGGATTTCATTGTTTTTGACTGCTATATAATATCCTATAGAGTAAATATCCCATAATTTCTTTATCCAGTCTACTGTTGATGGGCATTTCGGTTGGTTCCAGGTCTTAGCTATTGTGAATTGAGCTGCAATAAACATTAATGTGCAGACAGCTTTTTTGTTTGCCAATTTAATTTCCTTTGGGTAAATTCTAAGGAGTGGGATGGCTGGGTTGTATGGTAGGGTTATATTCAGGTTTCTGAGGAATCTCCAAACTGACTTCCATAGTGGCTTAACCAGTTTGCATTCCCACCAACAGTGGGTTAGTGTCCCTTTTGCCTACATCCTCACTAGCATCTGTTGTTTGTAGATTTCTGAATGTGAGCCATTCTAACTGGGGTGAGGTGAAACCTCATTGTGGTTTTGATTTGCATTTCCATGATGGCTAGTAGTCCTGAACATTTTTTCATGTGTCTGTTGATTTCCTCTTTTGAAAAATGTCTATTAGGGTCCTTGCTCAACTCTTAAGTTGATTGTTTTGTTTTTGTTTTTGTTTTTGTTGTGGCATTTCTTGATCTCTTTGTAGATTCCGGTTATTAATTCTTTATCTGTTGCATGGTTTGCAAATATTTTTTCCCATTCTGTTGGTTGTCTCTTCACTTTCCTGACTGTTTCTTTTGCAGTATAGAATCTTCTCAAATTGATGTAATCCCAATTATTAATTTTGGCTTTGACTGCCTGTGCTTCTGGGGTCTTTTCCAAGAAGTCTTTGCCTGTGCCTGTATCTTGCAGGGTTTCTCCAATGTGCTCTAATAATTTGATAGTGTCGGGCGTCGATTTAGATCTTTAATCCATGTTGAGTGGTTTTTTGTGTAAGGTGTAAGGTAGTGGTCTTAAAGCAAGTCCCTTTTAAAGCCCCCAGTGCTCTTCTAGATGAACCTGCCTATTCCTATGAATCAGTGGAGGACCTGAGATACCTCTTAACAAAGGACAGAGGAATACTGTTGGGGATGGATACAGGCCTAGTGATAACTATTATGCTTACTTTCTGTGGGCTTCTTCATCCAGCAAAGCCTACGAAGCATTTTTTTTTTTTTTGCTTTTGCTGGGTCTACAATAGGCATGATTTCAAAATAACTGTTAAGCCTTCTTTTTTTTTAAACTTTTGTTTAGTAAATATAATTTCCAAAGTACAGATTATAGATTACAATGGAATTTTCATCCCCCATAACTTCTCTCCCACCCGCACCCCTCCAATGTCCTGCTCCCTCTCCCATTCCATTCACATCAAGATTCATTTTCAATTATCTTTTTTTTTTTGACAGGCAGAGTGGACAGTGACAGAGAGAGACAGAGAGAAAGGTCTTCCTTTTGCTGTTGGTTCACCCTCCAATGGCCGCCGCGGCCAGCGTGCTGCAGCCAGTGCACCGCGCTTATCCGATGTCAGGAGCCAGGTGCTTATCCTGGTCTCCCTGGGGTTCAGGGCCCGAGGACTTGGGCCATCCTCCACTGCACTCCCTGGCCACAGCAGAGAGCTGGCCTGGAAGAGGGGCAACCAGGACAGAATCTGGCTCCCCGACCGGGACTAGAACCTGGTGTGCCAGCACGGCGCCGCTAGGCAGAGGATTAGCCTGTTGAGCCATGGCACCGGCCTTCGATTATCTTTATATACAGAAGATCAATTTAATATGTATTAAGTAAAGATTTCATCAGTTTGCACCCACACAGAACACAAAGTGTAAAATACTGTTTCAGTACTAGTTATAGCATTACTTCACATTGGACAACACATTAAGGACAGAGATCCCACATGAGGAGTAAGTACACAGTGACTCCTGATGCTGATTTAACAATTTGACACTCTTGTTTATGGCATCAGAAATCTCCCTAGGCTCTAGTCATGAGTTGCCAAGGCTATGGAAGTCTCTTGAGTTCGCTGACTTCAATCTTATTTAGACAAGGTCATAGTCAAAGTGGAAGTTCTCTCCTCCCTTCAGAGAAAGGTACCTCCTTCTTTGATGGCCCACTCTTTCTACTGGGATCTCACTCACAGAGATCTTTCATTTAGGACCTATTTTTTTTTTTGCCAGAGTGTCTTGGCTTTCCATGCCTACAATACTCTCATGGGCTCTTCAGCTGGATCCAAATGCCTTAAGGGCTGATTCTGAGGCCAGAGTGCTGTTTAAGACATCCGCCATTCTATGAGTCTGCTGTGTATCTCACTTCCCATGTTGGATCGTTCTCTCCCTTTTTGATTCTATCAGTTAGTATTAGCAGACACTAGTCTTGTTTGTGTGATCCCTTTGACTCTTAGACCTATCAGTGTGATCAACTGTGAACTGAAATTGTTCATTTGGACTAGTGAGATGGCACTGGTACATGCCACCTTGATGGGATTGTATTGGAATCCCCTGGCACGTTTCTAACTCCACCATTTGGGGCAAGCCCGATTGAGCATGTCCCAAATTGTACATCTCCTCCCTCTCTTATTCCCACCTGTTAATCCTTCTAACTGCTATTGTTTGAAAACCTTGGAAATCTTACTCCCTTGTTGTAATTTTTTGCGTAATAGATGAAAGAAACATGTTCATCCTCAATCAATAGATAGCTGGCTATTTAATTTCCTTTCTCTCACTAATTCATCTCTCAACTTCAGTGTTTAGTGAGTTTCCAGTGGCGTTTCACCCCAATCTTCTCACTGCTGTTGAATTTAGGTCTCATGGTAATTCCTTTGCATGGTTAGACCTTTCTTATTGCAATAAGACCTCTCTCCTGGATCTATGCAACTAAGTTGCACAACTCTTGCTTCCTCTTGTGTCCCATGTGACATTGATGCAGGTGCCAATGAAACTAAATATTCTTTCCATCTAAACATGTCAGCCCAGTGTTCCCCTAACTGAACTCATCGGTGGTATAAGGAAGGGCACCCAAATAAGAAGCTTTGGATTGGGCAATGTAAGGAATGATAAGGAATAAACAAATTAGACAAGTTTTGGAAAATGATATACTAATACCCTAACTTGCCAGTAGAGCACCCATTGCCAAGAGAACTAGCTATTATGGGAGTCTGTTATCAACCTATTGTAGTCATACCTAGGAGTATTGGATAACTCAGTTCATCCAGGCCCAAAAGTCTTATTCTTTCATGCAAGTACAGACACTGCCTAGAATAGTGTTTGTTTGTTGACCCTTGCATTACAAGATTCCAGATTACAAAAAGACTTTAGCCCTCATCTATTTTCCCTACCTGAGCCTGGCAATGCTTTCACAATTCTCCATATATAGCAGAATGTGTGTTCTGGATACGGGACTTCAGGGAATTTATATTCACAACCCACCTACTATAAGACCCTGGTCCTCAGATGGGAGAACTTAGAGACCATTGGCTCAATTCTGGCTAATATTGGTTGGTATCATTGTTGGTGAACTCTTGGAAGGGGCTTCATTTACCAAGAAGCAACCATCTAAAATTTAGCCCAGTCTTCAGAGATTCTAGCATCTAGTACTGATTATACTGTCACACTTAGAAGTATCAATTGGTTCCTTGGCCAGTGTAGTTTGAGATAATGGCCTAGTCCTTGACTATTTTTTTGCTCTTTATGGTGGAGTTTGTGCACCTATTGTTACTACTACTACTACTGTTGCCACTACTAACACCTGTTGTTGTACGTGGATAAATACCATGGAGGAAGTTAAGATGAATATTAAAAGAAATCTATAAACAAGCTAGAATGGCTTTAGGAATTTGTACCAAAAAAAGAAAAGATGTAGCTTCAATTGTTAGGAAGCCATTAAAGGGATCATCTCCAATTTTACTTGCTTTTTCCCCTTCATAGGACCTCTGGTCACTATCCTGCTGTTACTAATCTTCAGTCTCTGTGTTTTTAGGCATTTGCTAAACTTTGTATCTTCTAGGCTCCAACAATTCCACATCAGGCTGACGTTGAACCATGGCTTCCAATGCACCCCTCTATCAGAAGCACCCACAAAGTCCCTACAAGTTACTAGGATAGACAGCAAGAGATTTTTATGGCTCTAAGATTTCAACTGTTCCTCCTCATCAGGAGGCAGCAACAAAAGACAAGATCTTAGCCCACTCTCCCTAAGCAGAAGGAAGAAAAAAAAATCTCTCAGGGTGAATAAGATAGGATGGAAACAGGACTCATAAAATCAGGCCCTCCCAACCAGGCATACCAGATATGTACCCATATCTCACTCAAGTATGTATCCATCCTTGGCCATTGCTTGTTCCACCCAGTCTAAACTAATCAGAAGCAAGATGCATCCACACTCTAACTGCAAAAGGGACTTCCCCCACCCAATAAAAACTTCTGCTTAATTCTCTTTGGAGAGGCAGCTGGTAGAAGCTGTTCCCACAGTGCCATCTCCCTTTATGCTCAAGCATAAACTCCAAAAAAAAAAAAACTTTATCTGGGTTGAAAGTTGGCCTCTTGTCAAATTCTATTAGTAGATAATCCCAGGTAAACATCCATGGCTCCCATGTAGATTACCTGGATTGAATTCCTGGCTTCTATCTTTGACCTGACACATCATTCACTGGCTGTTGAAGGAATTTTAGAACTGCACCAGCAGATGAGATGTCTCTATCTCTCCTTCTCTCCCTCTCCCCCCACCATGTGTGTGTGTGTGTGTGTGTGTGTGTATCCCTCTCCCTCTCAAATAAAACAAATAAATAAAATTTTAAAATTCCAATGAATATTCTGAGACATAAATGATGTTTTAAAATATATTATTGAGTCACCAAAGGAAAAAAATCCAAGTATTGATGAATAAATATGAGATTTCAAACACAAATTAAAAGGATATTTTACTACTTTTAAGTAGCAAGAGGAAAATAGAGAAAAAAATATATTTTCTTAGTCATTAATAAGGCATTGGCCCCAGCTATTTCACAGATTCACTATAGTATTTAAACTGCAAGAGTGTTTTGCTAATTCTAAACATAATACACAATAGCACTAGTGTAGAAAACACACAATTGTAGACTTCAGAGTGACTGGTGCTACCAGAGGCCTAAGTCAGCTGGAACACTGTCCATGCTGTGAAGACGCTGTGCAGTCAACTCCTGAGATTCAGCCTGACTTTCCTCTCAACTCTGTCAGTAACTGAAAAAACATCTGCTGTGCCATAAGAAGGAGTTAGCTTTACATCTTAGGGCCATTATAGGAAGAGTGATTAACAACCACATTGTCTGGAATGATTAATGACCCAGTGTTTGCCTCTCCCAGCACTGTGGGAATGTGGGAGTGCAGTCTACCACCTGAAAATAACCAAGTCTGTAACTATCACAAGGTATCCTTCTCTGATTTTTAATGTGATTAGCATCCATGGCATCAATCTGTCTTGTTTAAACCTGGCTCAATGCACCTGCCCACCTGTAGGAAAAAGTATAAAACTTGTAGCCAAACAGAAGCTTACCAAAAAAAATTCAGACTGCTTCTGGTTTTAAGTACTCGTTTAGACTTACAGATGAAACTCCAGATTTGATTATCCAACCAGGCTGATTATTTCAGTCAAAAGATTGATCAGAAATATTCCTTTCTCTTCTCCAGTGACCAGCTCATTCCTGCTATTCATTAATTCTACCAAATATTTTCTAAGCTAACATATGCACAAGTATTACTTATTTGCACAAATGGAATCATACTATATTTTCTGTTCTGAAACATGTGTTTCAAGCCATAAATAGATGTATCACTGATATCTTCATTGGATTTTCACCAATAATATGTATTACAGATATCCACATATTATGTCAGTACATAGTAGAGACCTAGAATTCTTTCTGAAAACTTCATAGTATATTCCACTACATGGATATATTCTAAGTGATTTGACCCATTCTTATTAATGAATAAGTGTATTATTTCCCTTTTTAAATTTTCTGCCTGTTAAAAATGTCAATGCTATATCCATCCCACTCTTGAGAATTTACTCAAATAAAATGAAATCAGCATATGATAGTTATCTGTACCTCCATGTTTACTACAGCTCCATTCACAATAGCTAAGGTATAGAACCAATCCAGATGTCCATAAACTGATGACTGGATAAAATGTGGTGTATATATACATATGGAACACTCAGCTGTAAAAAAAAAAAAAAGAATGAAATTCTTTCACGACAAAATATATGCAACTGAAAATCATTATACTAAGTGAACTAAGCCATTCCCAAGAAGACAAATATCATATGTTTACCCTTATCTGTGGTAACTAATAGATTACAAAAAAATGTAATTTATAGGAGTGAAATTCACATTTTGAGTTTCGAAGATTGTTTACAGCCCTTCTCCCTACTGTTGAGGAATGGTGTTTTTTTCTTACTATTTGTTGAATTCTTTACTTACTGGAGGGTTAACTTTCTGATTATAAAATAAACAAAGTGTATCATTGTAAAAATTAAAAGAAAGAATAAGAAAGGAAAGAGGAGAGAGGGTGGGAGCATGGGCAGGATGGAGGGTAGGATGGGAAGGATCACTATGCTCCTAAATCTGTATATATGAAATACTTGGATTTGTTCACCTTATATAAATAAAAAATAAAAAGGTTTATTACTCATGTGAACACTTCCTGGAAACTGAATTCCTGGTTTAAAACTGGTTGTCCATTTTAATGGGTAGATATTGTATGGGTAGATACTGTACCAAAAGTCTCTGAGAAAGAACCAGTTTGCAATCTTAGCAGAAGGATAAATGAGTACCTTTATCCAGATATCTTCAGCAATCCTGGGTGTTATCTTTTCATCTGTGTCAACATGGAATGTATAATGGGAATTTTAAGCTAAGTAATGACACTTGAGATGAAAATTACTTACTACTTTTCAAGAGCAAGTCAGGCTACCTTCTGCCATAACTAATTTTTAATGTTATACTGGAAGTTCTAGCTAATGTAAAAAGAAAGAAAAGAAATCCAAGTATAGCTACCTGGATTAAGAAGGAAGAAATAAAACTGTCTTTGTTCAAAGATGACATGATCTTCTACATGTAATTCCAAAAGAAATGACAAAATCACTTTCAATACTAATAAAAAATTATATTGTTTGTGAAACTGTGAACAATGAGATCAAAACTTTTTTTATTTACAGTAAAGAAGTACTGTGGGTTGAGCCACAGCTTGTGAGACCAACATCTCATATGGGTGCTAGTTCAAGTCCTGGCTACTCCCTTTCTAATCCAGTTCCTTGCTAATGTACCTCAGAAAGCTGCAGAAGATGGCCCAAGTGCTGGTTCCTGCTACCCATATGGGAGAGAAGGACGGATTTCCAAGCTACTGGCTTCAGCCTTGACAGACCCAGTTCTTTGGGCCATCTGGGGAGTGAATCAGTGGATGGAAGATTCTAATTCTCTTTGTCTCTCCCTCTCTGTCACTCTGTCTTAAAAATAAATAAATAATTTTAAAAAAAATAATCATTAAGAGACTATTTTAGTTTCTGTCAGCTAAAGTCCATTAGATACCTCAAACTTCAGATGGGAGAGAAATTTAATAATTTTAATACTAAAAATATTAAATGCCTTTTTTGGAAAGTGAAATCAGAAATAATGAGCCATTACATATGTGTACAAAAGCACAAAAGAAACATACCCCTCCTAGACACAGAAAAGGAAGCTGCCTGTGACTCCCTCCAAGGCTGGACTCATTTTTTTTTTTTGACAGGCAGAGTGCACAGTGAAAGAGAGAGACAAAGGTCTTCCTTTTGCCATTGGTTCACCCTCCAATGGCTGCTGCGGCTGGCGCGCCGCGGCTGGCGCGCTGTGGCCGGCGCACCGTGCTGATCCAATGGCAGGAGCCAAGTGCTTCTCCTGGTCTCCCATGGGGTGCAGGGCCCAAGCACTTGGGCCATCCTCCACTGCACTCCTGGGCTACAGCAGAGAGCTGGACTGGAAGAGAGGCAACCGGGACAGAATCCAGTGCCCTGACCAGGACTAGAACCCAATATGCCAGCTCTGCAAGGCGGAGGATTAGCCTAGTGAGCCGTGGTGCCAGCCTGGACTCACTTTTAAAATAATTTCTTAGGACACTGGATTGTACTGTGTAGGCTACACTTACGTCACTGCTGTGGAATCACCACAGAGCACTATTTGCCAGCCACAAGTCACCAGACAGCAGCCAGCCCAGCTTCACTATTCAGCACCCCAGATCTCTTCACTTTTAAACACTCATCAGAAAACTTCAATCAATTAGTAAGTTAGATGAGATATTTATTTATTACTTATTTATTTTTTAAATTTTTTTTATTTTTGACAGGCAGAGTGGACAGTGAGAGAGAGAGACAGACAGAAAGGTCTTCCTTTGCCGTTGGTTTACCTTCCAATGGCCGCCGCGGCCGGTGCACTGTGGCCGGTGCACCACGCTCATCCGATGGCAGGAGCCAGGTGCCAGGTGCTTATCCTGGTCTCCCATGGGGTGCAGGGCCCAAGCACTTGGGCCATCCTCCACTGCACTCCCGGGCCACCACAGAGGGCTGGCCAGGAAGAGGGGCAACCTGGACAGAATCCGGCGACCCAACCGGGACTAGAACCTGGTGTGCCAGCGCCTCAAGGTGGAGGATTAGCCTGTTGAGCCACGGCGCCGGCCTATTACTTATTTATTCATTTACTTATTCCCCCCCAAAGAAGTCTTCTATTTAAGGTATACAAACTTTGTGCATTTCTTAAGTACAACTTTAGGAATATACTGATTCTTCCCACCATACCCACCATCCCACCTACACTCCCACCCCTTATTCTCCTCCCTTCCCCACTCCCAGTCTCATTCTCCACTAAGATCCATTTCTGATTAGCTTTATACACAGAAGACCTACTCTAAACTTAGTACAGAGTTCAACAATTTGCATGGACAATAGCAAAATGAAACAAACAAACAAACAAAAAACTGTCTCTCAACAGTCGACACAAGGGCCATTCAAAGTCATTGCATCTTGAAGTTAATTTCATTTTTTTTGTTGTTTTTTTTTTTGGACACTTAATCAACTTTAAAAAAGCACCCAGGAGGGAGGGTCCGGCTAGATGGCGGAATAGACAGGGAACACACTGATAGTCTGGGAAGAGACAGTTTAATAAAACTGGAGACACTGCAGGTTCAAGGAAGAGTTGGGGAAGAAAAAGCAGAGGAAACTCTTCCGGAACTAGTGATTTATGGTGGACCTGTGTGCAGGGCATGGGAGCCCACGGCTTGAGACACCAGTGGCAGAATCTATGCACCAGCGCTGGAACGCGAGGTGAGCCAAACCTCAATAGCCCAAGACACTGGTGGGAAAGCAGAAGGAGGAGCCTAGAGGGAACGAGGCTTGAATCCCCGTGGGGGAAATTTCACCAGGCTAACTAGAGGAGAGAGGAAAAACAAAGGGACCAGTATGAACACGAGTTTCTCTCTCTCCACTCACCTCTGAAAGGTGAGCAAGACAAAGAGCAGGCACCAATTTGGTCATACATAAAAGCTGCGCAACCTCAGGGCTGGGCCCGCCCACAGCCAAGGAGAAAAACCTGACTCTAGGGGAGTGAAATAATAGGAGATTAGGACCTAGTGAATGTGTGGAGCTAATGAACTGAGACTGTGAAAAAAGAGACGGTGGGTGAGAGAACTCACGGAGTTCATGTGAGTACTCTCCAGAGATGCTACAATTCAATAATCTTGGCAACCCAGTGAGAGACTGCAGGAGAATTAGAGCCCACAATGAGGGCAGCAGAGATTCCCTGTGTGGTCCTTGGGAAAGAGCAGGAGAATGTTATACCCACAGGAGCCAGAGATCGGAAGCTGACTACCTTCAATTCTGCTCAGCTGCGTGGAATTACTTCCCTTCTGAATAAAAAGAAAAAAGAAAAGAAAAGGGAGAGAGAGAGAGATTTACCATGCCTAACTTGGGAGTGTCACCTTTGGCAAACCCGTAACCCTGAAGAACCAAACAGAGCTCTCTGGCCACAACCATCACAAACTCCTAAGGTTCCATCAAAAGCAGACAGTCCACTTAATACAGTCATAGTATAACAAGAAAAAACACCACAGTGAGGGAAGAAGAATCCAAAGAATATCTCCACAATGCCAAGCAACAAATGCAGAAGCCAAGGAAACAAGAACAAGGAAGACATTATGACCTCTCCGGATAAACAAGACACCCCAAGCCAAGATTATGAAGATGATGAGATGGAAGAAATGCAAGATACAGATTTCAAAAAATGTATAAGAATATTCAGAAGTTTTCAAAAACAAATGCTTGAGCTACATAAATCCTTACTGGACAGGATAGAAAATCTCATTTGTGAAAATGAAATCTTAAGGAGGAATCAAAATGAAATGCAGAAACTAGTAGAACAGGAAAGTGTGATAGTGAAGAGAAATCAAAATGAAATGAAGAACTCAGTAGATCAAATGACAAACACATTAGAGAGCCTTAAAAACAGAGTCAGTGAAGCAGAAGAGAGACTATCAGACTTAGAAGACAAAGAACAGGAAAGTATACCGTCAAACCAAAGAAGAGGAAATTAGAAATCTAAAAAATATTGTCGGAAATCTACAGGATACTATTTAAAAAACCAACATTTGGGTTCTAGGAGTTCCTGAAGGCATGGAGAGGGAGAAAGGATTAGAAGGCCTTTTTAGGGAGATACTAGCAGAAAATTTCCAAGGTTTGGAGAAGGACAGAGACATCCTAGTACAGGAAGCTCATAGAACCCCTAATAAATAACCAAAAGAGATCCTCACCATGACACATTGTGATCAAACTCACCACAGTGAAACAAAAAGAAAAGATCCTAAAATGTGGAAGAGAGAAAAGTCAGATTACTCTCAGAGGATCTCCAATTAGACTCACAGCTGACTTCTCATCAGAAACCCTACAGGCTAGAAGTGAATGACAAGACATAGCCCATGTACTAAGAGAGAAAAACTGCCAGCCCAGAATATTATATCCTGCAAAGCTCTCATTTGTGAATGAAGGTGAAATAAAGACCTTTCACAGCAAACAGAAATTGAAAGAATTTGTTGCCACTCATCCAGCCCTGCAAAAGATGCTTAAAGATGTGTTACACACAGAAATGCAGAAATAGGGCCATCAATATGAAAGAAGGTAAACGAAGGAAACCTCACAGCAAAAGATCACAGGAAGCTCAAAGCATATACTAGAAAATATCTTTGGGAAAATGGCAGGGTAAGGTAATTACTTATCAATAGTCACATTGAACATTAATAGCCTCAACTGTCCAGTTAAAACACATAGTTGTTTGATTGGGTTAAGAAACAAAACCCATCTATTTGCTGCCTACAAGAAACACATCTTTCCAACAAAGACGCATACAGACTGAAAGTGAGGGGCTGCAAAATGATATAACATGCCAACAGAAATGAAAAAAGAGCAGGTGTAGCCGTATTAATAACAGACAAAATAAACTTTAACACAAAAACTGTGAAGAGAGATAAAGAGAGGCACTATATAATGATTAAGGGATCAATTCAACAGGAAGATATAACGATTATCAATGTATGTATACCTAATTACAGGGCACCGGTTTATTTAAAAGATTTGTTAAGGGACTTAAAGGGAGACTTAGATTCCAATACAATAGTACTGGGGGACTTCAAAACTCCACGCACAGAAATAGACAGATCGAAAGGATAGAAGATCAACAAGGAGACAGTAGATTTAAATGACACTATAGCCCAAATGGATCTAACTGGTATCTACAGAACTTTTCATCCTACACATAAAGCATTTACATTCTTCTCAGAAGTACATGGAATCTACTCTAGGATTGACCACATACTAGGCTATAAAGCAAGTCTCAGCAAATTCAAAAGAATTAGAATCATATGATGCAGCTTCTCAGATCACAGTAAAACGAAGTTGGAAATTAGCAATTCAGGATCCCTAGAGCATGTGCAAACACATGAAGATTGAACAACATGCTCCTGAATGAACAATGGGTCACTGAAGAAATCAAAAGAGAAATCAAAAACTTTCTGGAAGTAAATGAGGATAACAACACAACATACCAAAATTTATGTGATACAGCAAAAGCAGTGTTAAGAGTAAAATTTTTAGCAATAGGTGCCTACATCAAGAAATTGGAAAGGCACCAAATAAATGAGCTTTCAATTCATCTCAAGGATCTGGAAAAACTGCAGCAAACCAGACCCAAAACTAGTAGGAGAAGAGTAATAATTAAAATCAGAGAAGAAATCAACAGGATTGGATCTAAAAAAAATTACAAAAAATCAGCCAAACGAGGAGCTGGTTTTTTGAAAAGATAAACAAAATTGATACTCTGTTGGCCCAACTAACTAAAAAAAGAAGAGAAAAGACCCAAATCAATAAAATCAGAGATGAAAAAGGAAACATAACAACAGACACCACAGAAATCAAAAGAATCATCAGAAATTACTATAAGGACTTGTATACCAGCAAACAGGGAAATCTATCAGAAATGGATAGATTCCTGGATACATGCAACCTACCTAAATTGAACCAGGAAGACATAGAAAACCTAAACAGACCCATAAGTGAGTCAGAAATTGAATCAGTAATAAAGGCCCTCCCAACAAAGAAAAGCCCAGGACCAGATGGATTCACTGCTGAATTCTACCAGACATTTAAAGAACTAACTCCAATTCTATACAAACTATTCAGAACAATCGAAAAAGAGGGAATTCTCCCAAATTCTTTCTATGAAGCCAGCATCACCTTAATTCCTAAGCCAGAAAAAGATGCAGCATTGATAAAAAATTAAAGACCAATATCCCTGATGAACATAGATGCAAAAATCCTCAATAAAATTCCAGCCAATAGACTGCAACAACACATCAGAAAGATCATCCACCCAGACCAAGTGGGATTCATCCCTGGTATGCAGGGATGGTTCATTGTTTGCAAATCAATCAATGTGATACACCTCATTAACAGACTGCAGAAGAAAAACCATATGATTATCTCACTAGACGCAGAGAAAGCATTTGATAAAATACAACACCCTTTCATGATGAAAACTCTAAGCAAACTGGGTATAGAAGGAACAATCCTCAATACAATCAAAGCAATTTATGACAAACCCACGGCCAACATCCTATTGAATGGGGAAAAGTTGGAAGCATTTCCACTGAGATCTGGTACCAGACAGCAATGCCCACTCTCACCACTGCTATTCAACATAGTTCTGGAAGCCTTAGCCAGAGCCATCAGGCAAGAAAAAGAAATTAAAGGGATACAAATTGGGAAGGAAGAAGTCAAACTATCCCTCTTTGCAGATGACATGATTCTTTATTTAGAGGATCTAAACAACTCTACTACGAGACTATTGGAACTCATAGAAGAGTTTAGCAAAGTAGCAGGATATAAAATCAATGCACAAAAATCAACAGCCTTTGTACACACAGGAAATGCCATGGCTGAGAAAGAACTAATAAGATCAATCCCATTCACAAGAGCTACAAAAACAATCAAATACCTTGGAATAAACTTAACCAAGGACGTTAAAGATCTCTACAATGAAAATTACAAAATCTTAAAGAAAGAAATAGAAGAGTATACCAAAAATGGAGAAATCTTCCATGTTCATGGATTGGAAGAATCAACATCATCAAAATGTCCATTCTGCCAAAAGCAATTTATAGATTCAATGCAATACCAATCAAGATACCAGACATTCTTCTCAAATCTGGAAAAAATGATGCTGAAATTCATATGGAGACACAGGAGACCTCGAATACCTAAAGAAATCTTGTACAACAAAAACAAAGCTGGAGGCATCACAATACCAGATTTCAGGACATACTACAGGGCAGTAGTTATCAAAACAGCATGGTACTGGTACAGAAACAGATGGATAGACCAATGGAACAGAATAGAAACACCAGCAATCAATCCAAACATCTACAGCCAACTTATATTTGATCAAGGATCTAAAACCAATTCCTGGAGCAAGGACAGTCTATTCAATAAATGGTGATGGGAAAACTGGATTTCCACATGCAGAAGCATGAAGCAAGACCCCTACCTTTCATCTTACACAAAAATCCACTCAACATGTATTAAAGACTTAAATCTACGACCCGACACCATCAAATTATTAGAGAACATTGGAGAAACCCTGCAAGATACTGGTACCAGCAAAGACTTCCTGGAAAAGACCCCAGAAGCACAGGCAGTCAAAGCCAAAATTAACATTTGGGATTGCATGAAATTGAGAAGGTTCTGTACTGCAAAACAAACAGTCCTGCTACTAAAGAGGCAACCAACAGAATGGGAAAAATATTTGCACACTATGCAACAGATAATGGGTTGATAACCAGAATCTACAAAGAAATCAAGAAACTCCACAACATCAAAACAAACAACCCACTTAATAGATGGGCCAAGGACCTCAATAGACATTTCTCCAAAGAGGAAATCCAAATGGCCAACAGACACATGAAAAAATGTTGAAGTTCACTAGCAATCAGGGAAATGCAAATCAAAACCTCAATGAGGTTTCACCTCGCCCCCTTAAAATGGCTCACATTCAGAAATCTACCAACAACAGATGCTGGTGAGGATGTAGGGAAAAAGGGACACTAACCCACTGTTGCTATGAATGCAAACTGGTTAAGTTACTATGGAAGTCAGTTTGGAGATTCCTCAGCAACCTGAATATAACCCTACCATACAACCCAGCCATCCCACTCCTTGAAATTTACCCAAAGGAAATTAAATGGGCAAACACAAAAGCGATCTGCACATTAATGTTCATTTCAGCTCAATTCACAATAGCTAAGAACTGGAACCAACCCAAATGTCCATCAACAGTAGACTGGATAAAGAAATTATGGGACATGCACTCTATAGAAAACAGTCTATACAGAGTATACAGTTCTCTATAGAATACAGCAGTCAAAAATAATAAAATCCGGTCATTTGCAACAAAATGGAGGAATCTGAAACACATCATGCTGAGTGAATTAAGCCATTCCCAGAGGTAAAAATATCATATGTTATCCCTGATTTGTGACAACTAACCAACCACAAAAAAGGAAACATGTTGAAATGAAAGGGACACAATGAGAAACAGTGATTGATCAGCCCTTGTCCTGTTGATGTACAATTTAAAACTTTATCCCTTTTAGTATTTTTGTTCTATTTAATACTATTGGTTAAAATCTGTAATTAACACACATTTATGCTTAGGTGTTTAAATTTAACTAAAAAGTGATCCCTGTTGAATATAAGAGTGGGAATAAGAGAGGGAGGAGATGTACAGTTTGGGACATGCTCAGTTGGACTTGCTCCAAATGGTGGAGTTAGAAATGTGCCAGGGGATTCCAATACAATCCCATCAAGGTGGCATGTACCAAGGCCATCTCACTAGTCCAAGTGATCAATTTCAGCTCACAACTGATCACACTGATAGGTCTAAGAGTCAAAGGGATCACACAAACAAGACTAGTGTCTGCTAATACTAACTGATAGAATCAAAAAGGGAGAGAACGATCCAACATGGGAAGTGAGATACACAGCAGATTCATAGAATGGCGGATGTCCTAAATAGCACTCTGGCCTCAGAATCAGCCCTTAAGGCATTTGGATCCAGCTGAAGAGCCCAAATGATATTTGTCTCTTTGGGACTGACTTAATTCACTCAGCATGATGTTAAATCAACATCAGGAGTCACTGTGTACTTACGTCTCATGAGGGATCTGTCCTTAACGTGTTATCCAATGTGAAATAATGCTATTACTAGTACTGAAACAGTATTTTTACACTTTGTGTTTCTGAGTGGGTGCAAACTGATGAAATCTTTACATAGTATATATTGAATCGATCTTCTTTATATAAAGATAATTGCAAATGATTAAAAAATCTTGGTGTTAAACTGGAAATTGCATAGACAATTAATCAATTTTTTTAAAAAAAATCATGTAGGATCTCTGTCCTTAATGTGCTGTACATTGTGAATTAATACTATAACTAGTACTCCAACAGTATTATCATTTTGTGTCTCTATGCGAGGGCAAACCGTTGAAATCTTTACGTAATATGTACTAAATTGATCTTCTGTGTATAAAGAGAATTGAAAATGAATCTTGATGTGAACAGAAGGGGAGAGGGAGCGGGAAAGGGGAGGGGAGGGGGAGGGAGAGAAGTTGTGGGGGGGGGGAGCCATTGTAATCCATAAGCTGTTCTTTGGAAATTTATATTCTTTAAATAAAAGCTTTATATAAAAAAAAGAATATACTAAATTGATCTTGTCTATATAAAGATAATTGAAAATGAATCTTGATGTGAATGGGATGGGAGAGAAAGCAGGAGATGGGAGGGGTTTGGGTGGGAGGGAAGTTAGGGGGGAAAATGCCATTGTAATTCATAAACTGTTTTGGAAATTTTATTTACTAAATAAAAGTGTAATGTTAAACTAAATAAAGAAAGAATGAATAAAAAGTAGGAAAAAAAAAAAAAACAAACACCCAGGCTGGCACCACAGCTCACTAAACTAATCCTCCACCTGCAGCACCGGCACACTGGGTTCTAGTCCCATCAGGGTACTGGATTCTGTCCTGGTTGCTCCTCTTCCAGTCCAGCTCTCTGCTATGGCCAGGGAGTGCAGTGGAGGATGGCCCAAGTGCTTGGGCCCTGCACCCGCATGGGAGACCAGGAGAAGCAACTGGCTCCTGGCTTCGCATCAGCACAGTGTGCCAGCCACAGCGCTCCAGCCGCAGCGGCCATTGGAGGGTGAACCAACAGAAAAAAAGGAAGACCTTTCTCTCTGTCTCTCTCTCACTGTCCACTCTGCCTGTCAAAAAAATAAATAAAAAAGAAGCACCCAAGAGTGAAACATCTTTTTTGATCACTTAGACATAATTATAATATAACTCTTTCAGGACAGAGGTCCTACATGGGAAGTTAGTGCACAGTGACTCTTGTTGTTAATTTAACAATTAACACTTTTAATATATCACATCAATGATCAACTTACACTATTGACATGAGCTTCCAAGGCTATGGAAGCCTTTTGAATTCCCAGTCTCCGTCAGTATTTAGAGAAGGCAGTAAGCAAAATGAAAGTTATCTCCTTTCTTCAGAAAAAAGTACCTCCTTCTTTAATGACTGCTTCTTCCCACTGGGATCTCACCCACAGAGGTCCTTCATGTAGGACATTTTTTGCCACAGTGTCTTGGCTTTCCATGCCTGAAATGCTCTCATGGGATTTTCAGCCAGACCAGAATGCCTTAAGGACTAATTCTGAGGTCAGAGTCCTATTAAAAGCAATTGCCATTCTATGAGTCTGCCTTGTGGACTGCTTCCCACGTTGGAGCACTCTCCCCTTCCTTTTAATTCTATTTCTTATTATTACTAGACCCTTAATCGTATCTATATGATCACTTCAACACTTACCACCCAGCTTAAGGGGATATGGGGTCCCATGGTGCAGGCTCATCTTGCAATGCCACACTTAGGATAGTGGCGCAACAACATTCTTTGACAAGAAGCACCAGAGACAGTTTTGGTGAACATGTCCATTAATTAACAATCAGGCACAAGCTTTTAAAAGAAAAACAAAGGTGAGTAGCTAATTCAGGGTAGCAACACTAATTCTATAGGATAAAGCAGATACTGGCACCTCTACACTTCTCCAATCAGCTTGAAGGTCACTTAACCTATGTACCTTTCAGGTGCTCTTTATGGGTCTGGGCCACACCCAGGAGCTATTTACCTAGTTGACAATTATAAGGCCCTTCAACAGGAAGTGGGTGTGGGAGAAATGTGCCTGGGGCTCCTTCTACCTGCCAGCAGTCAGGTCATATGTGGCTCTCAGTGTGCTGATCCCCTGACCAGGGTCTTTCCTGGGAGGCATGATGTGCCATGCCCTCATAACCTCCTGCATGGGCTAGGCAGGCAATCTCCCAGTCAGGCACAGGACCCACACCATGGCAAGTTTTTAAACTGTACCCTTAGAAGCAAGTCCATAGGAATGCATGCAGAAATATACAGCTTTACAGATGAGCTCTTATTCCACAGCTCAGAATCTATTTTTCCCAGTCCTGAACCTTTTCCAAAAATAAAGACAGCTGGAACATTCCATCCATTCTTGGTGCTCTGCCATGCAATTACTAGACGGTTTTAAATTTTAATAGGATTTACAGGTTTTTGGCTCTTTCTCTCCTGAGTAAGCTTTAACTCCCATGACTTATTTCTAGCACACATTACATATTTGTTCAATAAATAAATAGCAAAATACAGTGAAGGATGAATACACATTTGTATATATGAAAGTCCCCAAAACAATAGTAAGGGAACTCTAAATGTAAGAAAATGTACAGCTTTTGCAGAGAGTTAGATTTGTAGAAGTTTCCTTAGGCTGGGTTGCAGAGGATGTTTGTGTTTTGTTTCAGTCAAACAGGGTGGGGACTCTGCCTTAAATTTTGCGGTCTTCGGACAAGAAGTTAAGGTGCTGGTTAGGACACCCACCTCCCACATGGAAATGCTTGGGTTCAGTTCCTGACTCTGATTTCTGACTCCAGTTATTGGCTAATGCAGTCCCTGGGAGGCAGCAGATGCTTGCTCAAGTAATTGGGTTCCTGCAGCCAAGGTGACAGGGCTGGATTGATTTCCAGACTTCCAGCTTTGGTCAAAGCCCAGTCACTGCAGTCATTTAGGGAGTGAAGCAGCAGACAGAATCAATCTCTCTCTCTCTGTCTCTCTCTCTCTCTCTCTCTCTCTCTCCCTCTCTCTCCTTCTCTCTGTGCTTTCCTGTCTCTGTGTCTCTCAAATACATTAAAAGTAAGAAAATCTAACAGTTAAAAGAAATTAGTTTTATGAGTTTATTCATAGGTAAAAAGAGCCCTAGGAAAGAGAGTTACACTAATTAAATGTACAAAACTCAAATTAAGAAAGAAAAATGAAATCATTTCACAGTGACTTCCTGGAGCAAGATTGGTCCTCCCCCTCCCCCAGCTCTCTCTGCTAATAGGAAAGTGAACTCCCAGTTCCAGCTGAGTAGTCACATTTCTCATGCCCCAGCTGGCCCAATGTCAGATGCTAACCACAGCAGAGGAATCCTGTTGTCTCAGCCTCTTCCTCACCAGCACTTTGTCCCACAACCTGACTGTTAGGGGAGGGTATTGGCAGAGAATTCTCTGAGAAAGAAATCCAACTTCAGAAAGAAGCAGAGAAAGGAGCTAGAAATTTCAGTCAATGTTGAGTCTCCAATTCCAATAAATTACAACAACTCCAACCACAGCCGCTGAGAACTGAGCCCGGGACCGCTCCATACTCTGCAAAACCCAGTGCAAAATGAAATTGTGGTGCACGTGGCTTAAAGCAGTAGACACTCTTTAGTTATTAAAATAGGACGCATCATACTTTGTTGCCAGACTTGTTTGCTTGCTTTTTTCTTTTTAAACGTTTTATTAAAATGCAGTACACATACCAAGAAATGCACATCAGTGTACAGATCAATGAGGGTTTTTTGTCATCTGATCACACTCATAACCAACACCTGACTTGAGCCAGTCCTTAAGTCTTTCGTCCACTCTCAACTGTCTATCAGCCTTCCCTTTTAAAACACAAATTCAAAGGTAAATTATGAAGAATGGTAAAAAGTCCCAATATAAAGAAAGTATCTATGTCAGAGGTAATAGATATGGCATTACCTGATAGGTCTATTATTCACTATATACGTATACTGATGTACCTCAATGTAGTCCATGAGTGTACAATTATTATGTGCCAATTTAAAATATAAATATCAAGGATGGAGTTGTAGTACAGCAGGTTAAACCACTGCCTGCAATTCGATCATCCCATATGAGCACTAGTTTGAGTCCTGGCTGTTCCAGTTCCAATCCAGCTCTCTACTGGTGTGCCTGGGAAAGCAGTAGAGAATAGCCCAAATGCTTGAATCCCCAACACCCATGTGGGAGACTCAGATGCAGTTCCAAGCTCCAGACTTTGGCCTGCCACAGACCCAGCCGTTGTAGCCATTTGGTGAGTGAAGCAGTGGATAGAAGATACCTCTCTCTTTCTCACTCTCTCACTCCCCTCCCAATAACTCTGTCTTTCAAATAAATAAATAAATCATAAATCATAAATACACACATATTCATATAACCATGGAGGAAAACAGAGAAAGGTACAAAAAATTGAAAATACAAAAAAATCTCAAAATGGCAATCACTGAGCATTATGCCCCACATTCTATCCTTCTGCACTGGGATCTTGATAAGCTTCCCAGCTGCAATACCAGAGTCCCTACTGCACCCCTCAGAGCTCTTCTCCCTAAGCTAGGTTAAGTTAATTTCTTCTGCTTGTTCCTAGAGAATTCTGATTAATACATCAAGGTTCACATTTGTACACCAGCAGGCCAAAATTATGCATTTTACAAAGATAATGAAACTGGTGAGATCTACAGTTTCTTGATAAGGTTTTATTTTCTGCTCTAGGGAAAATATTTCTTTCTAAGTCACCTGGAACTATGCTATACTAAAGAAATATTGAAAAATTCTTCTTCATCTTTATTTTATTTACAATTTCCATATAGAATAGCAGATTCTTGTCTTCACAATAATAAATGTTATCATTAATTAGATCAACTATTAAATTATATCCATATTGCCTCCTTGAGAATTTTTTCACATTATTTAAATGGCTTTCTTCCCAGGGTCATCAGTAACAAGTTATCTCTGAAGGCGATTTTCCTCATTTCATTTCACCATCAAGTCCTAAGTGCACAACCTGTTTGTGTAGACATCATTCTTGCACAAACCATAGATGCTGCTAAAATGTCATCTTTAGGAACCTGCTATTGGAAGGCCTGCCTCCCCCATAGTTCATCCCTTCAGGGACACTGCTTGAGTAAAAAAGGTACATATTTAGCAGAACCATTTATCAACACAAACTTATAATGTTAAGTGGAAAATTCTGCAATAAGCCAGGAGAGATTTTTCCCAGTTTGCTCTCCAAAGGAATAGCACCGTCGACTATTTAATAATAGTCATTTGACTGCTTATCACTAATCTAAAGATGGATTTCCAGACTACTAAAATTGATATATTCCCGATCAAGTTTATGTGAGAGTTCAATATTGCTGACTCTGAGCCTTATTGGTCAGATAATAATGACAGGAAGGATTAGGAAGTGGAGAAGAAAGGAAGTCACTGAGATTGAAGAATAACATTCAAATTATGCCATGAGTTCAAAAAACTAATAAACTTTTAATTAGATTTGATAATTACACTTTAAGATTAACAAAATTTGTGAATAACCACAAGCAGATGTTCTCATTCAGAATTTCATTCGTTTATCAAATATAACAACTTTTAAATTGTACTTGTGAATTCATAACATTTATTAATGATATTATCAATCATAGAAAGATACTGAAATGACCACATATCAATACAATTGGATGACTTGCTAATTTGGAGAGAAAAAAAATGTGCTTTGGGATTCTGTTTTTGGGTCATTATACAGTTTTTCATACCGTCCACTTCATCATCTTTTCCATCCATCATCAATGTGTCTTACTCTTAGGGTCTCCTTCCACCTGGAAGACAGCTTCATCAGCTCAGTATTTCCCTTGATGTTCGACTGCCCTTCATTACCCATCTTTGTTCTTGAGACAATTTTTCTTAAGATAAAGTAATGTATACCATCAGTACTTTTTGAACTTTCATGAAACAATGTAACAAAGAATAAAAATAAATATAGAAACAACTCAGTTCAGTCATTGCAAGATGAAAATAAGTATTTTAGCAAGTATATCAGATGATATATCAGCATAGGATACTTTGTGCAACATTCTTGGGACAAGAAGTTTTTCGGGGTTCAGATTTCTTTCAGAATGGGGACATTTGTATGTACATCATGATATGTCTTACGGGTGGGACCTAAATCTAAAGATGAAATGCATTTGTGCTTCGCATGCATCATATACACATAGGTGAAAGTAATAGCACACAGCTGTTTTATTTGGCTGAGTTTTGTTTGCAACCCAACATATGAGGTCAGGTGTGGAATTTTCCTCTATAGAATTATTTCAGTGCTCATGAAGTTCTGGATTTTGGGACACTTTTTTTTATTAAAGCTTTTATTTAAAGAATATAAATTTCCAAAGTACAGCTTATGGATTACAATGGCTTCCCCCTCCCCATAACTTCCCTCCCACCTGCAACCCTCCCCTTTCCTGCTCCCTCTCCCCTTGCATTCACATCAAGATTCATTTTCAATTCCCTTTATATACAGAAGATCAGTTTAGTATATATTACGTAAAGATTTCAACAGTTTGCCCCCACATAGCAACACAAAGTGAAAAATAGTGTTGGAGTACTAGTTATAGTATTAATTCACAATGTACAGCACATTAAGGACAGAGCTCCTACATGATATTGTGGTTTTTTATAACGCTTTTATTAAAAGAATATAAATTTCCAAAATACAGCTTATAGATTACAATGGCTCCCCCCCCCATAACTTCCCTCCCACCCGCAACCCTCCCCTTTCCCACTCCCTCTCCCCTTATCATATTGTTTTTAAAAATTGATTAATTTTCTATGCAATTTCCAATTTAACACCAAGGTTTTTTTTTTCAATTATCCTTATATACAGAAGATCAATTCAGTATATATTAAGTAAAGATTTAATCAATTTGCACCCACACAGAACACAAAGTGTAAAAATACTGTTTCAGTACTAGTTATAGCATTACTTCACATTGGACAACACATTAAGGACAGATCCCACATGAGATGTAAGTACACAGTGACTCCTGATGTTGATTTAACAATTTGACACTCTTGTTTATGGCGTCAGAAATCTCCCTAGGCTCTAGTCATGAGTTGCCGAGTCTATGGAAGCCTTTAGGGTTCGCCAACTTCGATCTTATTCCGACAGGGTCATAGTCAAAGTGGAAGTTCTCTGCTCCCTTCAGAGAAAGGTACCTCCTTCTTTGATGGCCCCGTTCTTTCCACTGGGATCTCACTCACAGAGATCTTTCATTTAGGTCTTCTTTTTTTTTCTTTGTCAGAGTGTCTTGGCTTTCCATGCCTAAAATATTTTCATGGGCTCTTCAGCCGGATCCTAATGCCTTAAGGGCTGATTCTGAGGCCAGAGTGCTATTTAGGACATCCGCCATTCTATGAATCTGCTGTGTATCTCGCTTCCCATGTTGGATCTTTCTCTCCCTTTTTGATTCTATCAGTTAGTATTAGCAGACACTAGTCTTGTTTGTGTGATCCCTTTGACTCTTAGACCTATCAGTGTGATCAATTGTGAACTGAATTTGATCACTTGGACTAGTGAGATGGCATTAGTACATGCCACCTTGATAGGATTGTATTGGAATCCCCTGGCACGTTTCTAACTCCATCATTTGGGGCAAGTCTGATTGAGCATGGATTTTGGGACACTTTATATTTCATATTTTTTCTACCTAGGGATGATCAACAAGCAATTGGCTTATAAATTCATTAATCATACCTCATGTAGAAATGTAAATAAAATGGTACTGACTTTTTTTTAAAAAATGTCCTTTGCTTTTAAAGAATATTACCAAATTGCTGAATAAGTCTAGTTTTACTTTAAAAAGAGAACTCATGGGGCCGGCACTGTGGCGTAGCAGGTGAGACCACCACCTGCAGTGTCAGCATCCGATGTGAGCGCCAATTCAAGTCCCATCTGCTCCACTTTTTATCCAACTCTCTTCTGTGGCCTGAGAAAGCAGTAGAAGATGGCCCAAGTGCTTGGCCCCTGCACCCATTTGGGAGACCTGGAAGAAGCTCCTGACTTCTGGCTTCAGATCAGCGCAGCTCTGGCTGTTGCAGCTATTTGGGGAGTGAATCAGCAATGGAAGACCTCTCTCTCTCTCTCTCTCTCCCTCTCCTTCTCTCTTGTGTAACTCTGACTTTCAAATAAATGAATAAATCTTTAAGAGAGAGAGATAGAAAACTCATATGTCTTAGCCAACTCAATCTATTATAATAAAATACTATAGACTGAGTAGTTTAAGCAACAGATATTTATTTCTTAAAATTTTGGAAACTGGAAAGTTCAAGATCAAGGTGCCAGTTAATTTAGTCCCTGGTTGGAGGTTCTATTCCCTGTTTTCATATAGCTACATTTGTGTTGCAACCTCACATGGAGGAGAAAGACAAAGCTAGCTCTACCCCTCTTCTTACAAGGATGCTAACCCATCATAAGAGTACCTCACAATACAAGACAAATAAATCATTTGCAAAGAAAAAGTTAATTTAAAAAGTTTATATATATATATATATATATATATGTCATTACGATGAATGCATTATATTAAAAAATGCTGGAGGTGATGCAGAATAGATAAAATTGTCTAATAGGAAGCTGAAATGTAGCAACAAAGATGCAGGCTCACAGGCACATCATTAAATTTTTCCTTCTAAAAGTTGAATAGGTTTAGATAGATACTACCCTTTCACTTGAGGGCAGTGATTTTACAACATAACTCTATATAGTTATAGTGATTAGTGAGTTAGGACTACTATAATTTGAAAAAAAAAATGAGAAAAGATTATAACCTCAGAAGGAATTGTGGCAATGCAACAATCTAAGTGCCTGGGTCTGGTGCTTGACATAGAAGATAAAGCCGCTATCTGCAGGCATGCCATATGGGCACTGGTTCAAGTCCCAGCTGCTCCACTTCCAATCCAACTCTCTGCTATTGTATCAACACTATTGTTGATACATCTAAAGGAAAGGATCAGTGACCTGGATCCCTCAGGACAGTGGGGCAACTGCTCACCCAGAGGCAAAAAAAAGGGCACATCTCTCTTCCTCCCCTTCTCCCTGCTACAAAAGAAACCTGCAGCCAGCAGTGGGAAAGTAGAAGATGGCCCAAGTATTTGGGCACCCGCACCCATGTGGGAGACTCAGAAGAAGCTCCTGGGTCCTGGCTTCAGATCAGCACAGTTCTGGCTGTTGCAGCCAATTTGAGAGTGAACCAGCAGATGGAAGACCTCTCTCTCTTCCTCTCTTCTCCTCCCTCTCCCTCTCTCCTTCTCTACCTCTGCCTCTACCTCTCCCTCTCTGTGTAACTCTGACTTTCAAATAAATAAATCTTTTAAAAAAAAAAAACGAGTCTAAGTGGGAAGAAAAAATTATTTAATTTGAACAATAAGTAAATGTTATTAAAGCAATATGAGTGGCAATATAGTGGAATAATATCAGATGCAAGTTTTCTCTGACTGGAGAATTCTTGAAGCACTTGAGCAAAAGACTTGTAGGAATGATTTCTCCAAAATTAGCCAATGAATTTCAACTAATCTAATATATACTTAATGCTGTAGTTTTATACAATTTATTTCACCAAATAACACAGATGCTTACAGCCAAAGTAGGGTGGAAGTTTGATCTAATTAATGTGTCTGAGGCAGGAACTTTGAGAGGTGATCACATTGGGCTAGGTTGCTAGGGCAGAGTCTTGGTGGTTGAGTCCTGGTGGTTTTATAAGGAGACACCATCAGGATGAGTGTGCTCACTGTCTCTTGGCTTCCTGGCTTACCATGTGATTAGTCCCCGACCACTGTTTGACCTCACCAAATCCCCAAATTAATGGGATTGTGAACTTCCAAAACTAAGAGCCCAAATAAACCTCCTTCCTTCATAAGTATCTCCTCTCCAATATTTGTTATCATGATGAAAAGCTGAAAACTACATGTACTTTGTCATTTAGACTCTGAATATCCTATACACTAACCATGATTAAACCAATATTTCTCAATGATCAGCATCACAAGAATATCGCAAATAGAATCTTCCTAGTTGATTCTTCAGAAAAATGAAAGCAATGTCTAAAAATAATTATATTATTTCCTATACCAAAATAGTATTATTTCTTTTCATATGAGTGGTTCTTGAGTGTCTTTCCAGTTTTGTCTATATTTTCCAATCAGTTATAAGAACAGCTCAGGATATGTATACAGACACAAATCAGCAAATGTGAGTTTTTAAGATAGTTATTTTCAGAGAGTTCCAAGATGGTGGAATAGTCTGATTTAGGCTGAGGAAAATCAATACTTAACAAGTGGAGAAAGTATACTTTCAGGGTAAAGCTGCAGGAGAACTGCAGTGGGAAGTCCTGCAAAAGCAGTAGAAATCACCTGGACCTGTGCATAAAGCAGGCACATAGCAAAAGACCCAGCAACTTGGATCCGGGGAGGAAGGTGCCCACCCTGGCAAACCAGGTGAGATTGGATTCCATGGGCCCACATCATTGTTGATACAACTGGAGGAAGAGATCAGTGACCCGGATCCCTCAGGACAGTGGGGCAACTCCTCACCCAGAGGCAAAAAAAAAAGGCACATCTCTCTTCCCCCCCTTCTCCCTGCTACAAAAGAGACCTGCAGCCAGCTGTGGGAGGGCTGCTGCCATTTCTGGACACAGGCAGATAGTGGCTACCCCAGCTTCTGTGCACATACCCAGAAATGATTGAAGTCACCCTTCCCAGCAGGGGCAACCACAGCAGTTCAAGTGCAACTGAGGAAGACAACTCCACCCACCAGCTGCACCACCCAGCAACAGGAGGGGAAGGGGAGCAATCCCTATGGAAGGGAAATACTGCCTGCGGGACTCCCCTCTGCACCAAGCACAACTGTGAAGTGACTAGGGCTGTGGCTGGCAGGTATTTTGCATGCCTGTGAACCAAAGATCTTACCAGAGAGAAAAATTTGTGTTCCCCACTGATGTCGAATCTGGTTGGGAAGATATAAAGAAAAAAAAAGAAAACTGAAAAACACTGTTGGAGATCTACAAGATACTATCAATAGATCCAATATACAGGTCCTAAGAAAAGATCCTAAAATGTGCATAAGAGAAATGCCAGACCACATTCAGATGAACCCGGTTAGACTCACAGTGGATGTCTCATCAGAAATGCTACAGGAAAGGAGAGAATAGTGAGGCATATTCCAAGTTTTAAGAAAAAAATGTCAACCCAGAATACTGTACCCCACAAAGCTCTCCTTTATGAATGAAGGTGAGATAAAGATCATCCATCACAAACAGAAATTGAAATAATTTGTAACTACCCACCCATCTGTACAAAAGATGCTCAAGGATATACTATACACAGAAACAGGAACATCATTATGAAAGAAAGTGAAGGCAGAAAATTGCTCAGTAAAAGCTCAAAGGAAATCCAAAGGAAAAAATTAGGACTATTAATGGAAATATGGCAGGGCAAATTAACCACTTAATAATAGTCATCCTAAATGTAAATGGTCTCAACTCTCCCACTAAAAGATACAGACTGGGGCCAGTGCTGTGACATAGTGGGTAAAGCCACTGCCTGAAGTGCCAGCATCCCATATGGGCACTGGTTCAAGTCCTGGATGCTCCACTTCTGATACAGCTCTTTTCTATGGCCTGGGAAAGCAATAGAAGGTGGCCCAAGTTCTTGGACTTCTGCAGCCATGTGGGAGACCCAAAAGAAGCTCCTGACTCCTGGCTCTGGATTGGTGCAGCTCCACCATTGCAGCCATCTGGGGAATGAACCAGCTGGTAGAACCCCCCCCCCCGTGCCTCTCCTTCTTTCTCTACACAACTCTGACTTTCAAATAAATAAATACATAAATCAAAAAAAGATACAGAATGGCAACATGGATTAATAAAGAAAACCCATCTATTTGCTGCCTACAAGAAACACATCTCACCAGCAAAGATTCATGAAGACAGAAAATGAAAATATGGAAAAAGATAAACCATGATAGGGCTGACACCATGGCTCACTAGGCTAATCCTCTACCTGCAGTGCCAGCACCCCAGGTTCTAGTCTTAGTTGGGGTGCCGGTTCTGTCCCAGTTGCTCCTCTTCTAGTCCAGCTCTCTGCTGTGGCCTGGGAGTGCAGTGGAGGATGGCCCAGGTCCTTGGGCCCTGCACCCGTATGGGAGACCAGGAGGAAGCACCTGGCTCCTGACTTCAGATTGGCGCAGTGTGCTGGCCGCAATGCACCAGCCATAGCGGCCACTTGGGTGGTGAACCAATGGAAAAGGAAGACCTTTCTCTCTGTCTCTCTCTCTCTCACTGTGTAACTCTGCCTGTCAAAAAGAAAAAAAAGAGAAACCATGCTAACAGAAATCAAAAAAGAGCTGGTATAGCCATCCTAATATCACACAAAATAGACTTTAACATAAAACTATTTAAAGAGACAAAGAAGAGAATTATATAATGATTAAGGAATAAATTCAACAGGAAGATGTGACTATTATAAATATATATGCACCTAATTACAGGTTAGCTAATAATTTAAAAGAAATATTAACAGATTTAAAGGGAAATATAGACTCAAATAAAATAGTAATGGGGACTTCAATACCTCAACTTCAGCAATGTACTGCTCAACCAAACAGAAAATCAGCAAGGAAACAACAGAGTTAATTGATACTACAGATCAAATGGCTCTAACAGATAACTACAGAGTTTTTGACTCTATAGCCACAGAATACATATTCTTCTCACCAGTGCATGGAACTTTCTCTAGGATTGACCACGTGCTAGGCCATAAAGCAAGTCTCAGCAAATTCAAAAAGTCAAAATCATACCATGCATATTCTCTGACCACAATGGAATCAAGTAGGTAATCAACAACTCAGGAATCCCAAGATTGTATGCAAACACATGGAGACTAAACAACATGCTCCTGAACAAACAGTGGGTCACTGAGGAAATCAAAAAATTTCTGGAAACAAATGAACATGACAATACAACATATCAAAATTCATGGGATACAGTAAAAGCAGCATTAAGAGGAATGCTCTCAATGTATTTATAGCAATTGGAACCTACACCAAGAAATTGTAAAGGCACCAAATAAATGAGATATCAGTACATCTCAAAGATCTAGAAAAATAAAAGCAAAGCAAACCCAAAACCAGTAGGAGAAAAGAAATGATTAAAATTAGAAAAGAAATCAACAAATCTGAAACAAAAAAACAAAAGATTAGCAAAATGAAGAGCTGTTTTTTTGAAAAAATAAACAAAATTGAAACACCACTGGTCCAACTAACCAAAAAAGGAGAGAAAAGACCCAAAACAATATAAAAATGGAAATTTAAAATGGACAACACAGAAATAAAAAGAATCATCAGAAATTACTACAAAGAGCTATTTGCCAACAAAACAGAAAACCTAGAAAAAATAATAGATTCCTTGACACATAAAACTTACCTAAATTGAACCATGAAGATATAAAAAACTTAAGTAGACCAATAACCAAGACAAAATTTGATCAGTAATAAAGACCCTTCCAACAACAACAACAAAAAAGCCCAGTACCAGATGGCTTCAATGCTGAATTCTACAAACATTTAAAGAAGAACTAATTCCAATTCTTCTCAAGCTATTCAAAACAATCTAAAGTGAGAGAATCCTCCTAAATTATTTCTATGAAGTCAGCATTACCTTAATTCCTAAACCTGAAAAAGATACAACAGAGAAAGGGAACTACAGACCAATCTCAATGATGAACATAGATACAAAAATCCTCAACAAAATACTACAATTTGAATTCAACAACACATCAGAAAGATCATCCACCCAGATCCAGTGAAATTTATTCCTGGTATGCAGGGATGGCACAACATTCACAAATCAATGTTATACATCACATTAACAAACTGAAGAATGAAAAACATATGATTATCTCAATAGATGCAGAGAAAGCATCTGATAAAATACAACATCATTTCATGATGAAAACTTTAAGCAAATTTGGAACAGAAAGAACATTTCTCAGCACAATCAAAGCAATATATGAAAACCTACAGCCAATGTTCTATTGAAAAGTTGGAAGCAACCCCACTGAGATCCAGAACCAGACAAGGGTGCCACTAGCACCACTGCTTTTCAATACAGTCCTGGAAGTTTTAGTAAGAGCCACTAGACAAGAAAAGGATCTCAAAGGGAAACAAATTGGGATGGATGAAGTCAAACTATTGCTATTTGCAGATTACAAGACCTATACATAGGGGATCCAAAAGACTCCACTTAAAGACTATTGGAACTCATAAAAGAGTTTGGAAATATAGTAGGATATAAAGTAAACTCAGAAAAAATCAACAGCCTTTTTGTATACAGACAAACCCACAGCTGAGAACAACCTTCTAAGATCAATCCCATTCGCAATAGCTACTAAAAAAATCAAACACCTTGGAATAAATGTAATCAAGGATAGCAAAGATCTCTACAATGAGAATTACAAAACATTAAAGAAAGAAATATAAGAAGACACAAAAATGGAAAATCTTCCACATTCATGGATTGGAAGAATCAGTATCATCAAACCGTCCATACTACAGAAAGCAATTTACCGATTCAACATGATACCAATTAAAATACCAATGACATTCTTCTCAAATACAGAAAAAATGGTGTGGAAATTCATATGGAAATAGAGGAGACCCAGAATAGCTAAATCAATCTTATACAACAAAGCAAAGCCAGCGGCATCACAATACCAGGTTTCAAGACATACTACGTGGAGCTGGAGCTGTAGCATGGTGATAAAGCTGCCACCTTCAGTGCTGGCATCTCTGGCATCTCATATGGGCACTGGTTGGAGTCTTGGCTGCTCCACTTTTGATCCAGCTCTTTGCTATGACCTGGAAAAGCAGTAGAAGATGGCCCAAGTCCTTGAGCCCCTGACTGTTGTGGCAAACCTAAAGGAAGCTCCTGGCTCCTGCCTTCAGATTGGCACAGATCCAGCCATTGCGGCCATCTGGGAAGTGAACCAGTGGATGGAAGAACCCTCTCTCTCCCTCTCTCTCTCTCTCTCTCTCTCTCTCTCTCTCTCTCTCTCTGCAATGCTCTGCCTCTGCCTATTTGTAACACTGCATTTCAAATAAATAAATAATTTTTTTAGGAAAAAAGACATACTTCATGGCAATTGCAATCAAAATAACTTGGTACTGGTACAAAAAACAGACATGTAGGCCAATGGAACAGAATAGAAACACCCCAAATCACTCCAAATATCTACAACCAACTAATCTTTGACTAAGGAGCTAAAATCAAGCCGTGGAACAAGGACAGTTTCTTCAACAAATTGTGCTAGGAAAAATGGATTACCACAAGCAGAAGCATTAAGCAAGACCTTTTCCTGACACCTTTCACCAAAATGCACTCCAAATGGACTAAAGACCTAAATCTACAACCCAACAACATCAAATTATTAGAGAACACTGGAGAATCTGTACAAGATATTGGCATAGACAACAAGTTCTTGGAAAAGACACCAGAGGCACAGGCAATCAAAACTAAAAGAGATAAATGGGATTACATCAAATTGAGAAGCTTCTGCACTGCAAAAGAAACAATCAGTATAGTGAAGAGACAACTGACAGAATGGTAGAAAATATTCACAGGGGCTGGTATTGTGGCACGGCAGGTTAAAGCCCTGGCCTGAAGCACCAGCTTCCCACATGGGCACAGGTTCTAGTCCCAGCTGCTCCTCTTCCAAAGCAGCTCTCTGCTATGGCATTGGAAAGCAGCACAAGATGGCCCAAATCCTTGATACCCTGCACCCACATGGGAGACCTGGAAGAAGCTTTGGGCTCCTGGCTTTGGATCAGCACAGCTCCAGTCATTGCAGCCATCTGGGGACTCAACCAGTGGATGGAAGACCTCTCTCTCTGTCTCTACTTCTCTCTGTATTTCAAATAAATAAAATAAATCTTTTAAGAAATTCACAAACTATACAATTGATAAAGAATTAATAACCAGAATACATAAAGAAATCAAGAAACTCAACAACAACAAAACAAACAATCCAGTTAAGAAATGTGCAAAGGACTTAAACATTTTTCAAAAGAGGAAATTCAAATAGCCAACAGACACATGAAAAAATGCTCAGCATCACTAGCTGTCAGAGAAATGCAGATCAAAACCACAATGAGGTTTCACCTCACCCCAGTCAGAACAGCTTTCATACAGAAATCAACAAATAATAAATGATATAAAGGATGTGAGGGAAAAGGTACCCTAATCCACTGTTGGTGAGAATGTAAACTGGTAAAGCCACTATGGAAGACAGTGTGGAGATATCTTAGAGGTCTAAACATAGACCTACCATATGACCCAGCCACTCCACTCCTGTGAATCTGCCAAAGGGAAATAAAATCAGCATATGAAAGAGCTATCTGTACTTTCATGTTTATAGAAGCTCAATTCACAATAGCAAAGACATGGAATCAACCCAAATACACATCAAGTGAAGACTGGATAAAGAAATCATGGGATATGTACACCATGGAATACTACACAACAGTAAAAAATGAAGTCTGATCATTTGCAACTGGACAAAACTGGAAAATATCATACTTAGTGAAATAAGCCAACTCAAATGGACAAATTCTATACATTCTCCTTGATCTGTGATAACTAATAGAGTACCTAAAAGGCAACATGTAGAAATGAAATTGACAGTATGAGAAGCAATGATTTTAAACAGCTCATCTCTTAACTATTGAGGAACATTTTATTCTATATTTTTGGATATCTTTCTTCCTTTTCCTTTATAATATTTTCCTTATTTTTTTCTCTTTCATATGGATCATTTAACTCTATACTTAACATAGAGTTAATCACATATGTATAAAGTTAATTGAAACTTAATAGTAAAATTTGTTCTCAAGAATCACTTCCTTTTAGTGTATTAAATGGAGGATATTATTATGTCTCATAGTTATAGCTAAGGGCTCATAAAAGATGTATCATCCTTGGGTTCTTCTTTAAAGACAGTAAGTTTCTAAAAGAAAAAAGTGGGAGGAAGGAAGGGAAAAGAAGAAGGGGGAAAGCAAAACCACCTTCAAGAAGCAACAATATAGAATAGCCTTTTTATAGACTATTGAGGAACAGGGTTTTTTTTACTCCATTGATTCTTTTTTTCCCTTATTTCTTTTTCTTTTTCTTTTTCTTATTGGATAAAACAGGACAGGGAGCAGGAAGGGGTGTAGAGAATAGATGGGAGGGTGGATATGGTGGGAAAAATTACTATGTCCATAATGTTGTATTTATGAGATACATACAAATTTTTAAAAAAATAATAAAATAAAAAATAAGGAAGACACTATGAGCCCCCCAAAGGAACAACATCAATATTAGAATGTGAAGATGAAGATATTGAGAAAATGGCAGAAATGGAATTCAAAAATTAATCATAGGATTACTTAAAAGCAATCAGAAGCAAATCCACAAATAAAAGAAAATCATGTATGATATGAATGAAAATTTTTGCCATGAAATTGAGATCTTAAAGAGAAATCAAAATGAAATACTAAAATGAAGAATTCAGTAGATCAGCCAGTGCCACAGCTCATGAGGTTAATCCTCCACCTGTGGTGATGGCACCCTGGGTTCTACACCTGGTTGGGGCACTGGATTCTGTCCTGGTTGCTCCTCTTCCAGTCCAGCACTCTGCTGTGGCCAGGGAGTGCAGTGGAGGATGGCCCAGGTCCTTGGGCTCTGCACCTGTGTGGGAGACCAGGAGGAAGCACCTGGCTCCTGGCTTCAGATTAGCGCAGCACGCTAACCGCAATGTGCCAGCCATAGCAGCCACTTTGGGGGTGAACCAATAGAAAAAGAAAGACCTTTCCCTTTGTCTCTCTCTCTCTCTCACTAACTGCCTGTCCAAAAAAAATTCAATAGATCAAATAAAAATACACTGGAAAGCCTTAACAACAGAGTTGGTAAGGCAGAAGAAACAATATCTGAGCTAGAAGACAAACCTCTTGAACTTTTACAAGAAGAAATTAGAAAAACAAGAAGAAATTAGAAAACTTAAAAACAGTGTTGGAGATACATGGGATACTGTCAAATGACCCAACATATGGGTCTTAGGACTGTCTGAAGGTATGGAAAGAGAGAAGAGATTGGAAGGCCTACTTAGTAAAATAATTACGGAAAACTTCCATAATAGGAGAAATTCTACATGAATTTCTACATGAAGCACATAGAAGCTACATGAAGCACATGAAACTTCTAACAGATATGACCAGAAAGGATCTTTACCACAACACATTGTAATCAAACTTTCCACAGTAAAGCATAAAGAAAAGATTCTAAAAGTGCATGAAAGAAATACCAGATTACTTTAAAATGATCTCCAATTAGACTCACAGCTGACTTCTCATCAGAAACCCTACATGTTAGAATACAGTGGCAAGATATAGTCCAAATTTTAAGAGAAAAAACTCAATACAGAATATTGTTCCCTGGAAAACTCTGATTTATAAATGAAGGTGAAATACAGACCTTCCATAACAAACAGGAAGTGAAAGAATTTGTCACCACTTGGCCAGCCTAACTAAAGATGCTAAAGGATGTGCTACACACAGAAACACAGAAAGAAAGCCATCATCATGAAAGAATGTGAAGACAGAAAAATCTCGCGGCTACAATACAAAAGAACTCCAAAGCAGAGTGGTGCCATGGTACAGTGGGTTAATCCTCTGCCTGTGGTGCTGGCATCCCATATGGGCACCAGTTCTAGTCCCGGCTGTTCCACTTCCAATTCAGCTCTCTGCTGTGGCCTGGGAAAGCAGTAGAGGATGGCCCAAGTCCTTAGGCTCCTGTACCCGCATGGGAGACCAGGAAGAAGCACGTGGCTCCTGGCTTCAGATTGGCACAGCTCTGGCCACTGTGGCCATTTGGGGAGGAACCAATGGAAGGAAAACCTTTCTCTTTCTCTCTCTCTCTCTCTCATTGTCTGTAATTCTGCCTCTCAAATAAATAAATAAATGCTTTAAAAAAAAAACAAAGAAATTGAGTCCCTGTTAAAAAAGAAGAAGTAGAAGAAATCCAAAGCAAATGATAAGACTATCCATGGAAAAAAGACAGGGCCAAGTAGTTACTTATCAATAGTTACCTTGAATGTAAATAGCCTCAACTATCCAGTAAAGTGACACAGACTGGCTGAATGCACTACAAATCAAGCTGCCGGGGCAGAGCCAAGATGGCAGAATAGTGAGGGCATGCACTCATAGTCCGGGAAAAGATAGTTTAATAAAAGTGGAGTTGCTGTAGTCTCAGGAAAAGGCTCAGGAAAAAATTGCAGAGGAAACTCTTCCAGATCTAGTGGATGTGACACGGAGGACCTATGGGGAGAGCAAGGTCACCCACTGCATGGAAGCCCAGCTGCAGAGTCTGTGCACCAGCGCTGGAAGGGGAGGTGAGACAAAAAACCTTGGTAACCCAAGACATTGGCAGGGAAAGGCAGAAAGAGCCTAGAGAGAACAAGACTTGAAGCCTCACTGGGGAAAGTTCACCAGGCTGACTGGAAGAGAGAAAAAAGTGAATAAACAAGGGGAACCAGTATGGACACTAGCCTCTCTCTCCACTCACCTTACAAAGCCGAGCAAGACAAAGAGCAGGCGCCATTTTGGACATATGTAAAGTGGTACCCGCCATCAGCCAAGCAGAAAAACCTGACTCTGGTGCGGAGAAATAACAGGTTAGGACCTAGTAAAAGTGTGGAGCTAACGAACTGAGACTGTGAAAAACTGATGGGGGGACGAGAGACCTCATCGAGTACACAAACTCAGTAACCTGGGCAACCCGGAGAGAGACTGCAGAGAAATTTGAGACCACACTGAGGGCTGCATAAACTCTTTGTGTGGTCTCAGGGGTAGAGCAGATGAATACCCATAGGGGCCAGATTTCATATATCAACTACCCTCAATTCCACTCAGCTGTGTGGAATTACTTTCCAACTGAGTAAAAAGAGAGAGAGAGAGAGAAAAAGAGAGAGAGAGAACAATCTGGGTGAGTCACCTTTGGCACACCCTTAACCCTGAAGAAACAAACAGAGCTCTCTGGCCACAACCATCACAGCCTCTAAGGATCCATCAAAAGCAGACAGTCCACTTAATCTAGAGTCATAGTATAACCAGAAAAAGCACAACAGTGAAGAAACCAAAGAATATCTCCACAATGCCAAACAACAAACGCAAAAACCGAGGTAACAAGAACAAGAAAGACACTATGACGCCCCCAAATGAAAAAGACACCCCAATTCAAGATTATGAAGATGATCGATAGAAGAAATGCAAGAAGCAGATCTCAAAAAATTGATAAGAATATTAAGAAGTTCTCAAATTATTGAACTACAGAAATCCTTAATGGATAGGATAGAAAATCTCTCTCATGGAAATGAAATATTAAGGAGGAATCAAAATGAAATGAAACAACTAGTAGAACATGAAACTCTGATAGTGATGAGAAATCATAATGAAATGAAGAATTCAATAGATCAAATGACAAACACATTAGAGAGCCTTAAAAACAGAGTCAGTGAAGCAGAAGAGAGAATATCAGACTTAGAAGACAGTGCACAGGAAAGTATACAGTCAAACCAAAGAAAAGAAGAGGAAATTAGAAATCCAAAATATATTGTTGGGAATCTACAGGATACTATTAAAAAACGCAACATTCGAGTTCTAGGAGTTCCTGAAGGCATGGAGAGGGAGAAAGGATTAGAAGGCCTTTTTAGTGAGATACTAGCAGAAAATTTCCAAGGTTTGGAGAAGGACAGAGACATCCTAGTACAGGAAGCTCATAGAAACCCTAATAAACATGACCAAAAGAGATCCTCACCATGACACGTTGTAATTAAGCTCACCACAGTGAAACATAAAGAAAAGATTCTAAAATATGCAAGAGAGAAACGTCAGATTACTCTCAGAGGATCTCCAATTAGACTCTCAGCAGACTTCTCATCAGAAACCCTACAAGCTAGGAGGGAAATGCGAGATATAGCCAGGTACTAACAGAGAAAAACTGCCAGCCCAGAATATTATATCCTGCAAAGCTCTCATTTGTGAATGAAGGTGAAATAAAGACCTTTCACAGCAAACAGAAATTGAAAGAATTTGTCGCCACTCGTCCAGCCCTGCAAAAGATGCTTAAAGATGTGTTACACACAGAAACACAGAAATACGGCCATCAATATGAAAAAAAGGTATAGGAAGAAAACCTACCAGTAAAAGATCATAGGAAGCTCAAAGCATATACTAGAAAATATCGTTGGGAAAATGGCAGGGCAAAGTCACTACTTATCAATAGTCACATTGAATGTTAATGGACTAAATTCTCCAGTTAAAAGGCACAGACTGGCTGAATGGATTAAGGAACAAAACCCATCTATTTGCTGCCTACAAGAAACACATCTTTCCAACAAAGATGCATGCAGACTGAAAGTGAAATGTTGGAAAGAGATATTCCATGCCAACATAAATAAAAAAAGCACGTGTAGCCATATTAATATCAGACAAAATAAACTTTAACACAAAAACTGTTAAGAGAGACAAAGAGGGACACTATATAATGATTAAGGGTTCAATTCAACATGAAGATGTAACTATTATAAAGGTATATGCACCTAATTACCAGGCACCAGTTTATTTAAAGATTTGTTAAGGGACTTAAAGGGAGACTTAGTTTCCAATACAATAGTACTGGGGGACTTCAATACTCCACTCTCAGAAATAGACAGATCACCCGGACAGAAGATCAACAAGGAAACAGCAGATTTAATCGACACTATGATCAAATGTACTTAAATATATCTACAGAACTTTTCACCCTGCAGTGACAGAATACATACTCTTCTCAGCAGTGAACAGAATTTTCTCTAGGATAGACCGTAAAATGAGCCATAAAGCAAGTCTCAGCCAATTCAAAAAAATCAAAATCATACCATGCACATTCTCTGATCACAATGGATTGAAACTCAAAATCAACAACTCAAGAATCTCAAACATATACAAACACATAGATACAGAGCAATATGTTCCTAAATAAATAGTGAGTCATAAAAGAAATCAAAAGTGAAATCAAAAAATATCAAAACTTATGGGATACAGCAAAAGCAGTATTAAGAAGGAAGTTTATAGCAATTAACGCCTACATCAAGAAACTGGAAAGGTAACAAAGAAATGAGTTGTCAAGAAATCTCAAGAACCTATAAAAACAACAAAACAAACCCCATATTAGTAGGAGGGAAGAAATTATTAAAATTAAGGAACAAATAAACAAAATTGAAACCAAAGAAACAATACAAAAGACTAATGAAATGAAAAGTTGGCTTTTTTAAAAAAATAAATAAAATAGACACATCATTGAACAAACTAACCAAAAAAAGAGGGAGAAGACCCAAATCAACAAAAGCAGATGAAAAAGGAAATGTAACAACAAATACCACAGAAATAAAAAGAATCATCAGGATTTGTTGGCATAGAGCCAACAAATCAGGAAACCTAGAAGAAATGGATAGATTTCTAGATACGTGCAACCTACTAAATTGAGTTATGAAGACGTAGAACATCTAAACACATCAATAACCAATATAGAGATTGAATTAGTAATAAATACCACCCCAACAAAAAACAAAGCCCAGGTCCCAGTACCTTCCCTGCTGAATTCTACTAGACATCTAAAGAAGAACTAATTCCAATTCTTCTTTGTCACAAGCAATGAAAGGAGGGAATCCTCCCAAACTCCTTCCATGAAGCCTGCATCACCTTAACTCCTAAGCCAGAAAAAGATAGTACCTAGGCCAGCAGGACACTGGTGTGATGTAAACAGAGTACCAGTACACCTTGGAGCTCGTGCTTCTGAGGTTCCTCCTTAGAACCCTAAGGAAAATAAAGAGGAACTATCAGCCTCCATCATTATTAAGTAGGACCAAGCCAAATTTATTTGGCTAAGAAATTTTTTAAAAAATACATGTCTTCTGGGGCTGGCGCTGTGGCACATTGGGTTAAAGCCCCAGCCTGCAGTGCCAGCATCCCATATGGACACCGGTTTGAGTCCCGGCTGCTCCTCTTCAAATCCAGCTCTCTGCTGATGGCCTGGGAAAGCAGCAGAAGATGGCCCAAGTCCTTGGGACCCTGCACCCACTTGGGACACCTGGAGGAGGCTCCTGGCTCCTGGCTTCGGATCAGCTCCGCTCTGGCTGTTGCAGTCATTTGGGGAGTGAATCAGTAGAATGGAAGACCTCTCTCTCTCCCTTTCTGACTCTACCTCTCTCTGTAACTCTGTCTTTCAAATAAATAAAGTAATTCTTAATTATATATATATATATATATATATATATATATATATCTTCTTTCATTTCAGCATTATGGAACAAAATTTCACTTGTCACACTTACCATCAGCATCCAAAAAGCACCTAATTCCATAAACTAGCTTGATTGAATCTGTGTATTTTACAACTAAAATAGTCTCAATAAAACACACTCTTTTTTGAAAATGTCAAACCGTACCACCACCACCACCCCCGATCTGGGGGCGACACCCACAGTGCTGCCCAGAGGTTTGTGATGATTTCAGGAGCAGAGCTTCTAATTAGCACCGAACAGTTTCCCAACAGCAGGTGGAGCATTCACATCAAAGATGAAAGAAGCCTGAGGGAAGGCAGGAATATGGACAGGGTCGCACAGAAAAGCTCATCCTTGCTCTGATTCGGCATGTCCTATTTCCAGGGCTATTCTGGTCTGTAAAGAGAAAACTAAACTCAGTTATAGGAATAAGAGCTTATATTTTCTAAGCTTTGCCTCATGAACTTAGCTCAAAGAAAAGTGATAAAGGATGTTGGATGTACAGGGTACTCCCAAAGGTTTGTGGAAAATGGAATTAAAAGTTAAGCTTATTTTGCTGCTAAAAATTTTGAAATCCATACATACAGAAGGTCTTCAGAAAGTTAATGGAAAATATGTATTATGAAAAACTATGTATGGGTTTTAATTTTATGCAATAAAAACATATCTTTTCATTTTAAGAGATTTATTTATTTATTTGAAAGGCAGAGTTACAGAGAGAGAGAGACAGATAGATCTGTCATCTGCTGTTTACTCCCCAAATGGCTGTAACAGCTGGGGCTGGGCTAGGTCAAAATCAGGAGCCAGGAGCTTCATCTAGGTTTCCCACAAAAGTCCAGGGGCCCAAGAACTTGGGCCATGTGCTTTTCCAGGCACTTTACCAGGGAAATGGATCAGAAATGGAGAAGCTGGGGCTCAAACTCATACCCATATGGGGTGCCAGCTTTAAAGGCAGCAACTTAACCTACTGTATGACAACACCAGCCCCAAATAAATTTACCTTTAATTCTATTTTTCTACAAACTTCCTGGTGTACACTTATATGAGCAACTGTACATCCACTTAGTATACACTCCAAAGTATATGGATTAACTATGTTTTTTTTTTAATAACGCTTTTATTTAAAGAATATAAATTTCCAAAATACAGCTTATAGATTACAATGGCTTCCCCCCACCCATAACTTCCCCCCCTCCCGCAACCCTCCCCTTTCCCACTCCCTCTCCCCTTGCATTCACATCAAGATTCATTTTCAATTCTCTTTATATACAGAAGATCAGTTTACTATATATTAAGTAAAGATTTCAACAGTTTGCCCTCACATAGCAACTCAAAGTGAAAAATACTGTTGGAGTACTAGTTATAGTATTAATTCACAATGTATAGCACATTAAGGACAGAGATCCTACATGATATATTTTTTTAAAAAATTGATTAATTTTCTAGGCAATTTCCAATTTAACACCAAGATATTTTTTTTCATTTTTAATTATCTATATACAGAAGATTGATTCAGTATATACTAAGTAAAGATTTCATCAGTTTGCACCCACACAGAAACACAAAGTGTAAAATACTGTTTCAGTGCTAGTTATAGCATTACTTCACATTGGACAACACATTAAGGACAGATCCCACATGAGACGTAAGTACACAGTGACTCCTGATGTTGATTTAACAATTTGACACTCTTGTTTATGGCATCAGTAATCTCCCTAGGGTCTAGTCATGAGTTGCCAAGGCTATGGAAGCCTTTAGGGTTCGCTGACTTCAATCTTATTCCAACAGGGTCATAGTCAAAGTGGAGGTTCTCTCCTCCCTTCAGAGAAAGGTACCTCCTTCTTTGATGGCCCAATTCGTTCCACTGGGATCTCACTCACAGAGATCTTTCATTTAGGTCTTCTTTTTTTTCCAGAGTGTCTTGGCTTTCCATGCCTAGAATATTCTCATGGGCTCTTGAGCCAGACCTGAATGCTTTAAGGGCTGATTCTGAGGCCAGAGTGCTATTTAGGACATCTGTCATTCTATGAGTCTGCTGTGTATCTCGCTTCCCATGTTGGATCATTCTCTCCCTTTTTGTTAGTATTAGCAGGCACTAGTCTTGTTTGTGTGATCCCTTTGACTCTTAGACCTATCAGTGTGATCAATTGTGAACTGAAATTGATCACTTGGACTAGTGAGATGGCCTTGGTACATGCTACCTTGATGGGATTGTATTGGAATTCCCTGGCACAATTCTAACTCCATCATTTGGGCACGACTGATTGAGCATGTCCCAAATTGTACATCTCCTCCCTCTCTTATTCCCACTCTTATATTTCACAGGGATCACTTTTCAGTTAAAATTTAAACACCTAAGAATAATTGTTTGTTAATTACAGAGTTCAACCAATAGTACTAGAATAAAAAAATTACTAAAATGGATAAAGTATTACATTGTACAACAACAGTCAGCACAAGAGCTGATCAAGTTACTGTTTCTCATAGTGTCCATTTCACTTCAATAGGTTTCCCCTTTGGTGCTCAATTAGTTGTCACCGATCAGGGAGAACATATGATATTTGTCCCTTTGGGACTGGCTTAATTCACGCAGAATGATGTTTACCAGATTCCTCCATCTTATTGCAAATGACCGGATTTCATTTTTTTTGACTGCTGTATAGTATTCTATAGAGTACATGTCCCATAATTTCTTTATCCAAATGTATGCTTTGAATTCCCTGTGATCTTTTGCTGTGAGGTTCCCTTCGTTTATCTTCTTTCATGTTGATGGCCGTGTTTCTGTGTGTAACACATCTTTAAGTATCTTTTGCAGGGCTGGACGAGTGGCAACAAATTCTTTCAATTTTTGTTTGTTATGAAAGGTCTTTATTTCACCTTCATTCACAAATGAGAGCTTGGCAGGATATAATATTCTGGGCTGGCAGTTTTTCTCTCTAAGTACCTGGGCTATGTCTCCCCATTCCCTTCTAGCTTGTAGGGTTTCTGGTGAGAAGTCTGCCGTGAGTCTAATTGGAGATCCTCTGAGAGTAATCTGACATTTCTCTCTTGCGCATTTTAGGATCTTTTCTTTCTGTTTCACTGTGGTGAGTTTAATTACAACGTGTCGTGGTGAGGACCTCTTTTGGTCATGTTTACTAGGGGTTCTATGAGCTTCCTGTACTAGGATGTCTCTGTCCTTCTCCAAAACTGGGAAATTTTCTGCTATTATCTCACTAAAAAGGCCTTCTAATCCTTTCTCCCTCTCCATGCCTTCAGGAACTCCTAGAACTCGAATGTTGGGTTTTTTAATAGTATCCTGTAGATTCCCAACAATATTTTTTAGATTTCTAATTTCCTCTTCTTGTCTTTGCTTTGACTGTATAGTTTCCTGTGCTCTGTCTTCTAAGTCTGATATTCTCTCTTCTGCCTCACCCATTCTATTTGTAAGGCTCTCTAATGTGTTTTTCATTTGATCTATTGAATTCTTCACTTCATTATGATTTCTCATCACTATCACAGTTTCATGTTCTACTAGTTGTTTCATTTCAGCTTGATTTCTCCTTAATATTTCATTTTCACGAGAGAGATTTTCTACCTTGTCCATTAAGGATTTCTTTAGTTCAAGAATTTGTTTTTGAGTACTTCTTAGTGTTCTTATCAATTTTTTGAGATCTGCTTCTTGCATCTCTTCTATCTCATCATCTTCGTAATCTTGAATTGGGGTGTCTTTTTCATTTGGGGATGCCATAGTGTCTTCCTTGTTCTTATTACCTCGGTTTTTGCGTTTGTTGTTTGGCATATTGGTTTCTTCACTGTGGTGTTTTTTTCTTGTTATACTATGACTCTAGATTAAGTGGACTGTCTGCTTTTGATGGAGCCTTAGAGGCTTGAGATGGGTGTGGCCTGAGAGCTCTGTTTGGTTCCTCAGGGTTGAGGGTGTGTCAAAGGAGACACTCCCAGGTTAGGTGTGGTAAATCTCTCTCTGTTAGTTTTTTTTTTTTTTTTTTTTTTGGTTCAAAAGGGAAGTAATTCCACACAGCTGAATGGAATTGGGGGTGGTTAGCAGGCGAATGATATACCCACAGGAGCCAGAGTTTGGAAGCTCTTTCCCAAGGACCAGAGAGGGAATCTTTGTGGCCCTTTGTGTGGGCTGAGATTCTCCTGTAGTCTCTCACTGGGCTGCCAAGGCTACTGAACTGTAGCGTCTCTGGAGAGTACTCACATGAATTCGTGATTTCCGTGAGTTCTCTCCTCCACAGTCTCTTTTTTCACAGTCTCAGTTCATTAGCACCACACATTCATTAGGTTCTAATCTCCTGTTATTTCACCCCTCCCACCCAGAGTCAGGTTTTTCTGCTAGGCTCGGGGCTAGTGGGACCCGAGGTCGCCCTGCTTATGACGTATTCCAAAATGGCGCCTGCTCTTTGTCTTGTTCACCTTTGAGAGGTGAGCGGAGAGAGAGAAGCTCGTGTCCGTACGGGTCACTTTTTTTTTTTCCCTCTCTCTCTCTCTCTTCTAGTTAGCCTGGTGAACTTTTCCCCGCAGGGTTTCAAGCCTTGTTCGCTCTAGGCTCCCTTTTCCGCTTCCCTCCTGGTATCTCGGGCTATTGAGATTCTGCTCACCTGGCGTTCCAGCGCTGGTGTGTTGAATCTGCTGCTGGTGTCCCAAACTGCGGGCTCCCACGCTCTCCACGCAGGTCCACTGTGAATCTCCAGTTCCGGAAGGGTTTTCTCTGCTGTTCTTCCCCTACTCTTCCTTGAACCTGCAGTATCTCCACTTTTATTAAACTGTCTCTCCCCAGACTATCGGTGTGCTCCCTTCCTATTCCGCCATCTTGCCCTTAACTATGTTTATACTTTATTTTTTATGTTTCCTGTAACAGCAAATCATTCAATGACTTTAAGCATATAACTTTATTATATTATAGTTCTGAAGGTCTGAAGCCCAAAATGAGTCTTACAAGGCTTCCTACTGGGCTCCTTCCTTCTGAGGATTCTAGAGGGGAATCTGTTGCTTTCTTCCAACCCAGGAATCCACCCACACTCCTGGGCTCATGACCTTCATTGAAACTTCTTGATTACATCAATGTGTCTCTACTTCCTACACTGGCCTCTTCATCCAAGAACATTTGTGATTCCATTGTGATTATCTAAGATAATCTCCCTATCTCAGAATCCTTTGCATCTGCAGAATTCCTTTTGCTAGATAAGGTAACACAATCACAAGTTCCAGGGATCAGAACATGGCCAATTTTGGTGGCCATTATTTAGTGTACATGGTTTTCAAAGGGTCTCTCCTTGCCCAGTCTAATACAGACACAACTGAATTAAAGTAAATAATTTCTACCAATCTCCATGACCATGGACTAGCTACCCCAAGGATTTTCCTGTCATTGATAACCAAGCCATCCTACCTGCCTTATGTGATGAAAATTCTATGCAAATGAATCGCACTTTCTTGTCTCAGCACATCTATCCAAACAATTTTTATAGACTTTCTTCTTAAATCAAAATGAAAAACAAATGTGGAAATTACAGAATGCTGATGCACATAAAACTTAGGAGAATCAGTATCTGGTCAACAATAACTTAACAAGAAGATATTTCAGAGTACCCAAGTCTCTCAGTTGTATTAACTAATGTGAGCTATCCTGGTAGCAGTCAAACTAGACATTTTATCAAATTTCTAGAAGAGAATAATTGGGAGTGGTTAAGACAAACTGGAATTACCCACAGTAACTTACCATGGTGTTTTTTTCCTCATCCATAATGTCTCCAGGTAAGTGAAAACTTTTCCCTAGATGCTGTTGATTGCTGTGGGCAGCTACTTCACTCCCATTATGAATATTTGCTACCTTATCCTGTTGGAAAAATTATGACTTCTGAGAATTCAGAAAAATAAGCATTTGTTTAGAGCTTCCTTTCCATATGGCCCCATGCCTAGACAGGTGCCATGGAGAATATGAAGATAAATGAGTTCTCCAGAGGCTCCAAGTCTTGTGGAAGAGACAAACACATACAAAAACAAATCTAATGCAAGGGAACTGTGAACTATAATCTAATAAAGATACTAAAAATTTCAACAGAAGGACTGGGAGTGAAGAAATTCATGAGGACTTGAGATACTTTCAGCACAAGACCTTGGGTACAAGAAATATCTTTAAAAGAAGTCTACATTTTGACAGATGAAATAGATGTGGCTTTTCTAGGTTCACTAAGGTTACAAACTCAAAAAATGCAGCTTACTTTTAGTGGTATTATCAAGGTATTGCCCAATGCTTCATATGTACAAGCCAAAATAATAACTCTCCTACCCGCAACTCTGTTTACCTAATCACTAATAATGTTGGCTTAAAATAGTGATTTCCTTCCCCTCCCACAACCTTTTGTTCAAACAAAATTCTATTCAGGTGTCCAAAGCCTTCATATGAAATTCTAGAGTCTCTTCTCCAGCTCCACTACACCCTACCCTCTCTCACAGCAGCTCCCAAGTGGGCTGCTCAAAGCAGTCTGGAAACCATGAATATAAATAAAAACCTACTGCACAGCCAACTGCCTTACTTATAGATAGAAACATTCCCCCAAGGATTCACACCCCTCATGTGTTTTTGGAGACAGCACTGCTACAGAAGGTGGCACACTGGTGTCACTTGTCTCAACACAAGAGTCTTCTTTCTTGATTGTCTCTATTATTCTGAGGAGTTCTGACTTTGCTGTTGGGACTGAATTTTAAGATAATTAGGGTCACAGTGGCCTCTCACACCCCTTCCAAGCTGATCTGTTAGGATCGGTTTGCATGCCACTACTTGGAACAGGCTGTACTGTGAGACAGCACTTCCCTTTGACATTGTTATCAGAAGGAAGAGGACCCAGTTGGTTCTGACAATGGAATGACTGAAAGTTCCAATGGATATGGGAAAGAGACACAGCCAAAAGAAGCCATTGTATGGAAGTGAGTACTAACCATCTTTCTCAGGAGCAGGTGTTTAGCCTAGCAGTTAAGATAATAGTTAAGATATCCATGTCCCACATCAGAGTGCCTCAGTTCAATACCTCCCTGTGGCTCCTGCCTCCTGTTTCCCACCAACACAGACCTAGAAGACAATTGTGGTGGCTCCCTGCCATACACATGGACCTAGACTGAGCTCCCAGCTCTGGCTTTGAACTGGCCTAGGCCCTGGCTATTGCAGGTATTTGGGGAATGAACCAGCAGATGGAAGCTCTGTCTGTTCCTCTGCCTCTCATGTAAATTAAATTTTTTAAAAACCTTTAAACATCTCTCAGAGCACACTAATAGATTTAGAGGCAATTTCCAGAAGGTTAAGCCTGGTTCTTGCCTACAGAGATACTTACCTGGGAAAAATAAATGCTAGAACTGCCTCCTCAGGCCTCTCTACAAGTGAGCAGAGCCACAGCAAATGCGAATCACTTCCTTTCACTCTATGGCATGATTCATTTGCACTCTTGTGAAAACCATGCCAAAAATTCACCACAAAGAAATGATGAAACATTGAGATGATGGGTATGTTAGTGACTAATAGTTAACTTTCACCTGAATAGCTCATTACCCCAATGTATACATGAATCAAAACATAGTATTCACTTCATAAATATGTACAAATATTGTCAATTAACAAAAGCAAGAGAGCTGAAAACAACAATCCATTCTTCCTTTTTCTCCCCTAACAATATTTTACTTCACAGTTCCTAAGAATATCTTTTACACATAAAGTGTGCTTGTTGATACAGAACAACCTCCAAAGCTGGCTGAACAAGTTGCTGCAGAATCCCCAAACCTGGGTTCTTGCAACGAATGTGCAGAAAGTCAATCACTCACGTGAGAGCAGTAGAAGAAAGGAAGCATTTATTTCAGAGGAGCCAGGCAGCTATCCCCTAGTTCCCAAGCTCTCCAAGGATTTCTGGGTGAAGGTTCTTACAGATTGAAGCTGAGGCTGAAAATTCATGTTCAGCTCATGTCCAAGTTCATGGTTTGTCAGTAGGGTTCATGACCTTCCTTTAATTGGCTGATGATGCCATGCTATTCACTTCAGGGAATGTGATGGTGGCCAAGTGGGCTCAAGCCAGGCTGCAAGTCACATGCAGACAGTACTTTCTGCCCCAGACCTGGAATTCCCTTGCCCAGACCTGAAAGTCCCCTAAACAAAACCCTGATTCCAGCCATCAAGGTGTTATCTATTGGAGAAGCAAATGACCTCATGAGTCCAATGATTCGAACCAAGCAGGACCAGTTGTACCACACTCTCAATTTAGTGAATCGATTTCTGTGCTATCAAAAAATCAGGACAAGAAAACTTTAAGGCATGGTTTTTCATAGTTCATACTTTCTTCACATGAATTTCTTCTGGAATTTGGCCAGTTTTATGACTGTACATGGCCCTTCCTGTGGTCCTATTCCTTACTGCATCCTTTGCCTCTCATTCCTGCGTCCTCTATTCTTCTTTGTCCTCAGTCTCATTTCCTTTTGTCCCTCCAGAACCCACTCCATATATTACTGCTATTTGCATCTCTGATCCTTCCCCTATATATGCAAAACTTTTTAGTCTCTCCTACTTGACAAAATCCCCTTGTGTCTGTCCCTTCCTCACTTTAGACATGCTGCCCAATAGCTGGCACCTTTCTCTTTCCATCTCCTGTTTCTCTTTCCTCCCTCCCCTCATCCCGTGTAATGAAGAGTTCATTCTTTTCACTTCTTACCATGAATGAATGAGCCTGAAATTTCTCCTGAAATATCCAGTGGTCTTTTAAAATCGTAATGAATACATCTTTCTTTTCCTTTCCACATTCCAACCTTGTGACTAGCCTAATGAGAACTATACCTATAAAGAAAATACATCTTCCAGCCGGCGCCGTGGCTCAACAGGCTAATCCTCCGCCTTGCGGCGCCGGCACACCGGGTTCTAGTCCCGGTCGGGGCGCCGGATTCTGTCCCGGTTGCCCCTCTTCCAGGCCAGCTCTCTGCTGTGGCCCGGGAGTGCAGTGGAGGATGGCCCAAGTGCTTGGGCCCTGCACCCCCTGGGAGACCAGGAAAAAGCACCCAGCACCTGGCTCCTGCCATCGGATGAGCGCGGTGCACCGGCCGCAGTGCGCCGACAGCGGCAGCCATTGGAGGGTGAACCAACGGCAAAGGAAGACCTTTCTCTCTGTCTCTCTCTCTCACTGTCCACTCTGCCTGTCAAAAAAAAAAAAAAAAAAAAAGAAAGAAAGAAAATACATCTTCCTTTCCCTTTATATACTGTAATTAACAAAAGCTAACTGCTAGCCTTGTGACTAATCAGAATATTTGCTCCGCTGGCGCCACAGCTCAATAGGCTGTGCTGCGGCGCCAGCACACCGGGTTCTAGTCCCGGTCGGGGCACTGGATTCTGTCCCGGTTGCCCCTCTTCCAGTCCAGCTCTCTGCTGTGGCCCAGGAGTGCAGTGGAGGATGGCCCAAGTCCTTGGGCCCTGCACCCCATGGGAGACCAGGAGAAGCACCTGGCTCCTGGCTTTGGATCAGCGTGGTGCGCTGGCTGCAGCAGCCATTGTGGGGCTGAACCAAAAAGGAAGACCTTTCTTTCTCTCTCTCACACTGTCCACTCTGCCTGTCAAAAAAAAAAAAAAAGAATAGTTGCTCAACAGCTGAATAATGCTTGCCCTAGAATTTCAGGGGCTAACTGCAGGGAAATGGTTAAAATTTCAGCCCTCACATAAGAAATTCTGACCACCAGCCCAAAATAGTCAGGCTTCATATCGAAGAAATCTCCACCTGGTTGACATCAGGATGACTAAAAGAACCGACCCTGGAGACCTGCCTATCAACAAATTAACTAGACCCATTATCTTCCTTAACCTCCCTCAATTTCCATGTCCCCTTTAGAAGTCCTCCCGCTAACTTGCAAACTGGGAAAAACCCTTTTGAGATGGAAGATTTCTGCCGTTCCCTCAAGACCACTAGCTTCTTAAGTAAACCCATTCCCCTGCATCAGTGCTCATCTCTAGTGAATTGGTTGTCCAGTGTCTTAGCAGCCTGGGCCAGATTTTAAAGGTATCACCACCAGTCCTCAAATCTTCTTGTCTCTTTTGGTGCTCATTCACCTAGAGCCTTGAGTGAGCTGATGGCTGAAACCTCTCTGCCCCCACCCTCACCATGTATATAGAGACGCTGTTTTCTCCTATTTTCTTCTTTTTTTTCCAAGTTCCCAGTCTGGGGACAGCCTCTCACTCTCTTTATAGAGCTTAAACTTAGATACTGTCCACATCTTTCTCCATAGGCATTCTTATTTAAAAATAACCCATCCTGTGGTGTTGTGGTTTAGTGGGTAAAGCCTGTGCCTGCAATGCCAGTGTCCCATATGGGTGCTGGTTCACGTCCTGGCTGCTCCATGTTCAATCCAGCTCTCTACTAACAGCTTGGGAAAAGCAGTGGAAGATGGTACAAGTGTTTGGACCCCATATGGGAATCCCAGATGAAACTCTTGCTCCTGGCTTTCACCCGGCTCAGCCCTGTCCATTGCGGCTATTTTGGGAGTGAACCACTAGATAGAAGACTTCTTCTCTCCCTCTCTCTGTAATGGACTTTAAATCTTTAAAAAAAATAGTTCACCCAGATCATGACTTTTCAATGTATCACACAGAGATGGCCCCTACCTCATGATATTTCTGTTACAAGAGAATTAAAAATGAACCAAGACAAAAGACTAAAAAGCAAAAGAGGCAATTTATCCAATGCTTTAGTCTATATATGTTGTATTACTATAAGAATTAAATCATTTATAATAACAAGGAATTTATTACAAACAGTTCTAGAGATCTGGAATCCTGATATCAAAATGATATGATGATGCGACCTGGTGATGGTATAATAATGAATATATTAATTTTCTATCCAGATTCTTGTCTCTCACAAAAGTAAAAATACTAAGCAGACACTAGTACTGTGTGCAAATAAGAACAAAATTTATCTAACAGTGAGGGAATAAATACATACAGGCATGAGTGTGGGTCACCCACACTGAGAAATACCCAACATGAGAGGGCCAAACAGTTGCCCAAAAATGAGAAAGAAAAACAAAAAATAGTACCTCTAAGTGAGAGCAGAAGTCCACCCAAGAGATATCTATGGATGAAAGAGAGAAAGTGAGCAGTACCTCTAGGAGGGACCATTGCAGAAAGACAGCTCTCAGCCATCCTCAAATTCCTTTTATAAGGAACCAGTGTGGGCTCTGAGCCTGTGCCCTAGTCTTGGATGTGACAGGTACATCCTGGGAAGTTGAGCATATCAAACTGATAGAGAGATATAGTTACATTGCAGATTACCAGAATTCCAGCTTTCTTGAACTTTAACTGCTTGCCTACACCATATCAGGGAGGGCCTTCTTGCTATATCATCCCATGATGGAAGGATCACATGGCCAGAGAATAAGAGTTAACTCACAGCCTCTAGCCCTTTTAGAATCTGCATTAATATGCAACATGTCCCATTAGGGCCCACCTCCCAACACTGTTGCATTGGAGATAAGTTTCTAACAACTGTGTTTGGAGGGACACATTCAAACCATAGCATCAGCTCATGTAACTTAGCACTCTCAGGCATGGCTTGTTCCAGGGCTGCAAAAAAGACTCCAGTAATCAGTTAGCAGCTCTCAGCTCATGGCTCCAAGAGAAATTCTAGGATGCATCCCAGCTTTCCCAGATGAAGTGTGTCTCCTTGGTAATATAGATTATCTTCCAAAACTGTTGGAGGAGTTGCCATAAAACTCACACAGCTGGGTCCGTTTACCCAACACACAGAAACTCAATCTCCAACATTGGGATGGTAGAAGAAAGGAAGCATGTATTGCAGAGTGCAAAGCTAGAAGCCAGACAGCTATTACTTAATTCCCAGACTCCCCAAGAGGTTAGAGATGAAGATTCTCATAAACTGAAGTTGGGGCTGAGAGGTACATGATCAATTTGTGTCCAGGCTCCTGGTTGGGGTTGGTCAGTGGTACTCATGGCCTTCCTTTGATTGTTCAATCATGTCATGCTCCTCAGGAAATTCTTATGTTGGCTAGTTGGGCTCCAGTCAGCCTGGGGCTGTGTGCAGGTGGTAGTTATTTTCTGCCCTGGGCCTGGAATTTCCCTACCCAGATCTTGAGTTCCCCTAAATCCCACAAGACAACACCTGAGTCTGGTGATTAGCTCCTTGTAGGGATGGCTAAATTGTGCCCTCAATTCAATGAGCTGATTTTATGGCTATCAAAAGGCAGGGCAAGGATACTTTAAGCTAAGGGAGGGAGATTAGGAGACTAGGTCCTGATGACATCTACCATCTGCATTCAAGGCACTTCTTAGGTGTTTGGTCCCATTGATCTTGGTGGGACCTGTGCTCTGAGCTAGCCACTGGGGCTGGGAGTCAGGGAGAGAATAAGACAATTGGCTTCATTCTTCAGTGTCCCACCTCCCATCAGATGCTCCCAACTCATATTTCATCTCCCCATTGTTTCATTTATTTTCTTATTTTATTTAACATTTTTTTCATTTTCAATTATCTTTATATACAGAAGATCGATTTAATATGTATTAAGTAAGGATTTCATCGATTTTCAACCACACAGAAACACAAAGTGTAAAAATACTGTTTCAGTACTAGTTATAGCATTACTTCACATTGGACAACACATTAAGGACAGATCCCACATGAGACGTAAGAACACAGTGACTCCTGTTGTTGACTTAACAATTTGACACTCTTGTTAATGGCGTCAATAATCTCCCAAGGCTCTAGTCATGAGTTTCCAAGGCTATGGAAGCCATTTGAGTTCACCGACTTCAATCTTATTCCGACAGGGTCATAGTCAGAGTGGAAGTTCCCTCCTCCCTTCAGAGAAAGGTACCTCCTTCTTTGATGGCCCCATTCTTTCCACTGGGATCTCACTCGCAGAGCTCTTTCATTTGGGTTTTGTTTTGTTTTGCCAGAGCGTCTTGGCTTTCCATGCCTACCATACTCTCATGGGCTTTTCAGCTGGATCTGCATACCTTAAGGGCTGATTCTGAGGCTATTTAGGACATCTGCCATTCTAGGAGTCTGCTGTGTATCTCGCTTCCTATGTTGGATCGTTCTCTCCCTTTTTGATTCTATCAGTTAGTATTAGCAGACACTAGTCTTGTTTGTGTGATCCCTTTGACTCTTAGACCTATCAGTGTGATCAATTGTGAACTGCAATTGATCACTTGGACTAGTGAGATGGCCTTGGTACATGCCATCTTGATGGGATTGTATTGGAATCCCCTGGCACATTTCTAACTCCATCATTTGGGGCAAGTCTGATTGAGCATGTCCCAAATTGTACTTCTCCTCCCTCTCTTATTCCCACTCTTATATTTAACAGGGATCAATTTTCAGTTAAAATTTAAAAGCCTAAGAATAATTGTGTGTTAATTACAGAGTTCAACCAATAGCACTAGAACAAAACAAAGAAAAAATACTAAAATGGATAAAGTATTATATTGTACATCAACAGTCAGGACAAGAGCTGATCAAATCACTGTTTCTCATAGTGTCCATTTCACTTCAACAGGTTTCCCCTTTCGTGCTCAGTTAATTGTCGCCGATCGGGGAGAACATATGATATTTTTACCTCTGGGAATGGCTAATTTCACTTGGCATAATGTTTTCCAGATTCCTCCATTTTGTTGCAAATGACCAGATTTCCTTGTTTTTGACTGCTGTATAGTATTCTGTAGAGTACATGTCCCATAATTTCTTTATCCAGTCTACTGTTGATGGGAGTTTGGGTTGGTTCCAGGTCTTAGCTATTGTGAACTGAGCTACAATAAACATTAATGTGCAGACAGCTGTTTTGTTTGCCAATTTAATTTCCTTTGGGTAAATTCTAAGGAGTGGGATGGCTGGGTTGTATGGTAGGGTTATATTCAGGTTTCTGAGGAATCTCCAAACTGACTTCCATAGTGGCCTAACCAGTTTGCATTCCCACCAACAGTGGGTTAGTGTCCCTTTCTCCCCACATCCTCGCCAGCATCTGTTGTTGGTAGATTTCTGAATGTGAGCCATTCTAACTGGGGTGAGGTGAAACCTCATTGTGGTTTTGATTTGCATTTACTTATTTATTTGAAAGGCAGAGTTACAGAGTGAGGGAGAGAGACAGAGAGATATCTTCTATCCACTAGTTCACTCGCCAAATGTTTGGGCCAGGCCAAAGCCAGGAGCCCAGAACTCCACCCGGGTCTCCCATATGTGTGGTTGGGACCTGAGCACTTGGACCATCTTTTCCATTAGCAGGGATCTGGATCAGACAGGCAGCAGCCCAGGATTAGAATGGGCACTCCTATGCATTGCCAGCATTGCAGGAGGTGGCTTAATTCAGTGCATTATAATACCAGTGCCTCCCTGTTGCTTTTAAGGTATAATTTTAAAAATACTCTTTCTGGTATGATTTTTATTTTCATAAGAAATCTTGTCTGAATGACCTGGCCCCCAAGTACTGGAAATAAAATTTTGCTTAGACTAATTTTTCATTTAATATTTGTTTTAGGGGCAAGCATTTGGCCTAGTGGTTAAAATACTAGTTAGGATAACCTGGTCTCACATCAGGGTACTTGGGTTCAATTCCTGGCTCTGGCTTCTGATTTCATCTTCCTGCTCACATAGACTTTGAGAGGCAGCATGTGGGTCCCTGCCACCCAGGTGGGACACATGGATTGAATTTTTGGTTCCCAGCTTTGGCCTAAATGAACCATTGTGGGCATTTGATAAATGAACCAGACTGATTTGAAGACAAGGGTATTATTGTTGCTCTCTCTCTGTTTTCCTTAATTTTAGTAGATAAAATTTGTATATATTTATTGTGTACAGCTTAATATTTTAGATTTTTTCATTTTAATTTAGCATTTTCCGAAGAACCTGAAATAAAACATTGTATATCCTAGGCCCTTGATGAATAACAACGTAAATGAAGAAGAAATTCATGCGACCTTCACTTTAATTGATTCAAGGCTTTTGTTCGGATCTAAACAAACTAAGAAAATGAGATTCACAGTGACCACATAAAAGTTAAACAACAGTCATGGGCAGGCATTTGGTGTGGTTGTTAAAGTTGCTGCTTGGGATCCCACAACAAGAGTACCTGGGTTTGAGGTCCAGCTCTGCTTTCTGTTCTAACTTCCTGCTAATGTGCACCCTGAGAGGTAGAAAATTTTGGCCTGTATTTGGCTCCCTGACACTTGCATGAGAGAAGCTGATTGAGTTCCAGACTAGTGGTTTTGCCTAGCCCAGACCTAGTTATTTTGGCCATTTTGGAAGTTAACTAATAGATAGATTGTTTCTCTTTCTCTCTCTCTCTCTCTCTCTCTCTCTCTCTCTCTCTCTCTCTCCCCTTCAAATAAAATAAATAAACATTTAAAGAAAAAAAAGTATGCAATTTCAGAGAAAACAATAATTTCACAACACAATATAGGAAAGATTCAACTTAGATCAATAAAATGAAAAAAGAGCAAAAATACATTATATTTTAGATTTCAATTGAAATTAGCCACTCTCAGCTGGTGCCATGGCTCAATAGGCTAATCCTCCACCTGCGGCACCAGCACACCGGGTTCTAGTCCCAGTCGGGGCGCCGGTTCTGTCCCAGTTGCTCCTCTTCCAGTCCAGCTCTCTGCTGTGGCCTGGGAGTGCAGTGGAGGATGGCCCAACTCCTTGGGCCCTGAACCCGCATGGAGACCAGGAGAAGCACCTGGTTCCTGGCTTCACATCAGCGCAGCGCGCAGCAGCAGCACACCAGCCGCAGTGGCCACTGGGGGGTGAACCAAAGGAAAAGGAAGACCTTTTTCTCTGTCTCTCTCTCACTGTCCACTCTGCCTGTCAAAAAAAAAAAAAAAGGAAGAAATTAGCCACTCTCAACATAAGAGAGAAAATGGATTTGGATAAAGTGTAACTGGCAATAGTCATGCAAGGATAAGGCAGCTTAGTGATTACAGGAAACACCCCAGAAGTCAGTGGAAAAGTACTCACCACCCTGGACAACCTCCTTTCAAGGCAGGCTTTGTGCGTGAAGGGTGCCCAGCTGGGTCTCTTCTTCAGTTGTTGGAGGCTGATTACAGTGTTTCCATAATAAAGAACCACAGAGCAATAACTTCGACTACAGAAGTGTACTGTCTCTCAGCGCTGCGGCAGGAATTCTGACAGCAAGTATCAGCAGGTTGGTTCCTTCTCGGGGCTGGGAAGGAGCATCTCTTCCATGCCTCTCCCTCAGCTTCTCGTGATTTTCTGGCAATCCATGGTGTCCCTTAGCTGGTGGAAGAATCACCCTGATCTCTACCTGTATCTTCAGAAGACCTTCTTGCTCTCTGTGTGTGTGTATATGCGTGTGTGTGTGTATTCCCAATTTCCTCTTCTTATAAGAACACCAGATGGCACTGTGGTGTAGTGGGCTAAGCCTTTGCCTGTGGTGCTGGCATCCCATATGGGCATTGGTTTGTGTCTCAGCTGCTCTTCTTCCAATCCAGCTCCCTATCTGTGGCTTGGGAAAGCAATAGATGGCCCAAGTGCTTGGGCCCCTGTACCCACGTGAGAGACCCAGAAGAAGCTTCTGATTTCCAGCCTCCGATCAGATCAGCTCTGGCCATTGCAGCTGTTTGAGAAGTGAAGCAGCGGAAGAAAGATCTTTCTGTTTCTCTCTCTGTGTGTAACTCTATGTCTCAAATTAAAATAAATAAATAAATAAAATCTTTAAAAAATAGAGGAACACTGGTCATACCGGCTTAGTGGTCCAACCTTACTCCTGTAAGACCACATTTGAACTAATTACATCTGCATGACCTGTGTCCAAATAAGATCATGTTATGAAGTGCTTGGGGTTAGAACTTCAACACATACATTCAGAGGATAGACGGTGGTTAGAATTCAATCCATAAAAAGACCTAGAATGTCTGAAAATAAAAACTTCTTTTTTTTATTTTATTTGAAAGACAGAGATACAGGGAGAGGTAGTGCCAGAGGCGGGGGGAGGGTCTTCCATTCCGCTGGTTCACTCCCCAAATGACCACAACAGCCAGAGCTAAGCTGATCCGAAGCCAGGAGCTTTTTTCTGGTCTCCCACGAGGGTGTAAGGACACAAGGACTTGGGCCATCTTCTACTGCTTTCTCGGGCCATAGCAGAGAGCTGGACTGGAATAGGAGCAGCTGGAACTCTAATCAGCCCCCATATGGGATGCCAGTTCTACAGGCTGGGGCTTTAACACACTGTGCCACAGTGCTGGCCAACTGAAAAAAAAAACTTCTTAGAATATCTCTGAATAGTATAACTTGAAACCTATTTTCTCCTTATAAGAGTCACATGTGTTTAAAGCCAATGGTTTCTGGGGTTCAGGGGTGATTGCAATGTTCTGCATGGAAATTTTCTCTGTGTATAGTCTACTGAATGCCTCTGCTGGGGGTGCACACTACAGACCTTCTGTGTCATTGGCTCCCCAGAGGAATTCTCGGGGCAAAATTCCTACCCCCTCTACACTTCAGTGACACCAGAAACTACAACTCCTCTATTTACAGCTGGAAAAAAAACAGGCCCTAATTTGTTGGCATCTAGAAAACAATAGGTCCACGGCTACAGAGAACACCCAATTTCTTTAGTTAACTGGACTGCTCACTACAAAGAACAAAGGACATCACAGTGTCCTCTGTGATCAGAAGATACAGGACACCAGGTCTAAGCACAAGAGGAATCCTACATCTAGGAAACCATCATCATGTCTCCTTGACTCAATAGCTAGTTTCAAGGCTGTACATTCTGCAGAAGACCACAGTGCCCAGGCACACAGTAAGCACACTGGTAACTCATTCTCTGCTTTGGGCATGATTGCTGTGAATGTGAGATTCATCCTGATCTCTAATTAGGACAGGCAAGGAGCCAACATAACATGATGCTTCAGCACCAGCTCAGAACACTTCTAGGGTGTCATCTCCAAGCCTTCCCCCCCTAATTATAGCTTAAGTCCTCAACTTGACCCTCACCTGCCAAATTCCCTGCCCTTCACTCCTACATCTCCTCTGCAAGATTCCCCATCCCTGCTCAAGAGCTGCACTTGAACACGTCCTTGCCTTTGCCTGAGCTGTTCACAGCCTGAAAAGCTCTCCACTTTCCCCCAGCAGCTCCACCGCTCTGTTTGACTAGTGTTTCCATCTTGTCCTCAGGACAGTCTTTCAGTCTCCTCCTATGTGGTGGATACTACAGGACAATCTCAATCTCCTCCTACGTGGTGGATACTACAGGACGATCTCAATCTCCTCCTACGTGGTGGATACTACAGGGTGATCTCAATCTCCTCCTACGTGGTGGATACTACAGGACGATCTCAATCTCCTCCTACGTGGTGGATACTACAGGACGATCTCAATCTCCTCCTACGTGGTGGATACTACAGGACAATCTCAATCTCCTCCTACGTGGTGGGTACTACAGGACAATCTCAATCTCCTCCTACGTGGTGGATACTACAGGACGATCTCAATCTCCTCCTACGTGGTGGATACTACAGGGCGATCTCAATCTCCTCCTACGTGGTGGATACTACAGGACGATCTCAATCTCCTCCTACGTGGTGGATACTACAGGACGATCTCAATCTCCTCCTACGTGGTGGGTACTACAGGACAATCTCAATCTCCTCCTACGTGGTGGGTACTACAGGACAATCTCAATCTCCTCCTACGTGGTGCATACTACAGGACAATCTCAATCTCCTCCTACGTGGTGGATACTACAGGACAATCTCAATCTCCTCCTACGTGGTGGGTACTACAGGACAATCTCAATCTCCTCCTACGTGGTGGATACTACAGGACAATCTCAATCTCCTCCTATGTGGTGGATACTACAGGACAATCTCAATCTCCTCCTACGTGGTGGATACTACAGGACAATCTCAATCTCCTCCTACGTGGTGGATACTACAGGACAATCTCAATCTCCTCCTACGTGGTGGATACTACAGGACGATCTCAATCTCCTCCTACGTGGTGGATACTACAGGACAATCTCAATCTCCTCCTACGTGGTGGATACTTCTCCAACTCCCCATACAAAAGCATTGCTTTTCCTTTAAATTCCAAATAACTTGTCAAACCATGATATAAAACTGCTCATGGCTCCATATCACTGGATAGACTATGAAAACTCACTAATATTTCAACAGAACTGGAAAACAGACAAGACATAGCCATTCCTGACAAACCTGTCACTCTGTATGGGCTACAGGAAAACTCCACTGAAGGCACCATTTTAATAATATAATAAGTCTCTATCTCTCTCTCTCCTTGCAGTTTCTACAACGAAGGTATTTGTTTGCTCTCCAAACGCTTTTTAGATTGAAGTGGGCTGACATTCCTCACAAATCAGCTGCAATTGTTGTTAAGTCTTGGCTCAAAGTATAGACAAGATCCCAGCTGCAGTAACATCTGTAGGCTGTGAGATTTTTCATATAGCTTCCTATACTTAAGTATCACACAAGATAAGAAGGTTGCACCTGGTTCTAGAGTTGTAAAGATTGTCACGAATATGATTTTAGGAACAATGGGAAAATATATTTGGGCTCAGTTGATGAACCCAGATGATGTCATCACCTTAAATAAATTGGTCATTAATACAGAGATAACAATTTCTCTAAGGTCTAAAAAATCCTATCAAGTTATCAATTCTGGGGAAAGTTTTCCTGTACCACCCTGCAATATTGTCTTCCAGTAGAAATAAATGTGGCTAGGATCTTGTGGTGCACCAGGTTAAGCTGCTGTTTGGGACTCCTTCATCCCATACTGGAGTGCCAGTTCGAGTCCTGGCTACTCTGCTTCTGATCCAGCTTCCTGACAATGCATGTGAGAAAGTAGCAGAAGATGGCCTCAATACTTGGGCTCCTGACACCCACCTGGGAGACTCAGTTGGAGTTCCAGGCTCCTGGCTTCAATCTGGCCTAGTTCCAGCTGTTATGAGCATTTGGGGATTCAACCAGTAGATGGATGATCTCTCAATAACTCGGAAGGAAGGAAGGAAGGAAGAAAGGAAGCAAGGAAGGAAGGAGGAAGGAAGGAAGGAGGGAGGGAGGGAAGAAGGGAAGGAGAAAGGAAGAAAATGTATATAGAAGGATGACAGGGGAGGACAGAGACCTGGGTGTCAGTCCTAGGACCAGCATATTGGAGGAGCTGTATAACTCAGGCAGATGACACTCTGTACAAGATGTTAAAATTCTTCAGAAACAAGCCAGGAGTTTGATTCAAGAAACCTTAAGTCTTTGGCTTAGGCTCTGTTAGAAGGCACCTCGGGGCCGGCACTATGGTTCACTTGGTTAATCTTCTGTCTACGGCGCCAGCATCCCACATGGGCACCAGGTTATAATCCCAGTTGTTCCTCTTCCAGTCCAGCTCTCTGCTGTGGCCCGGGAAGGCAGTGGAGGATGGCACAAGTGCTTGGGCCCCTGTACCCACATGGGAGACCACATGGGAGAAGCACCTGGCTCCTGGGTTCGGATCGGTGTAGCTCCAGCCGTAGCAGCCATTTGGGGGGTGAACCAACGGAAGGAAGACCTTTCTCTCTGCCTCTCTCTCTCATTGTCTATCTGTCAAATAAAAATAAATAAATAAATAAAAAAGAAGGCACTCGATATCATTCAGACAACTGGATGGCGGCAATTGAAAGCAGTAAGAAACAGTGCTTGATTTTGCTAAAGTTCATTGCTAGAATTGAGACACATGCTACCATTCCAATTTCTCTGCTTACTTTAGAAATGTTGTTAATAATGAGGGTGTTAAACTTCTGTCCTTCTGTCACTGGCAGCTTTATGATAGCATAGTTTTACATTTTATTTTGTGCCATTGCAGTTCCATTATTCAAGCTTGGAAAGCACTGGGCTACAAACATTAATATGGTTACAAGTACATTTTCTCATGAATGCTGGAAATTTATGACACAAAAGATTTTATTTTTACTGTAATGTGATTAGGGCTTTTGCTATTGCTGTATAAATGTGTAGAGGTTTTGTTTTTTGGTTTTTTTTTTTTTGTTGTTGTTGTTGTTTTTCCTCCTCTCTGGTTCAATATCAGCGTTCAGTAAGGTTCAGCTCTGGACCTCTGAAAAGGCCTTTCTTGGACTCTTTCTTTAAAGTGTTGCTGGCAGTGTCTTTAAGGGCTCATTCTGCAGACAGTGGCCATGAAAATTTCATGATAGTGAGGACTGGGCAGGTCATCTTTCCTGTGGAACTGAAGGGAATGAGGACAGCTATTTTTGTCACTAAACATGTAACATATGCAATTAGAAGGACATTGTCAGCGTCATTGCTAGCTGAGGTGACTCACTGAGCAGTCGTGGTGGCGAGCCTCCCGCCAGGATGCTCAGCAAAGACTTCTTCACAGGCATTCAGCTCTCCTGCTGCTATGCCACTGGATTCCCTGGGTAAATTTTCTGTAGCTCATAGAACTACTGTAGGGTCATTTCTATCTCTTGTGAGAATAGACTATTGGATACTTCTATAAAATGAGGGTGGAGTTAAGTTGCTTAATGAAAATTCTGGGATTAAAATGACCTATTCATATGGCCCTAATTTCAAATTTAATTAGCTATGGATGAACTGAGCTTAGATGTTCTGAAGGAAACTTCGTGTCTCCTTTTACAATTTCCTACACATTCCCATAACTCTTCATGGACGTCTCTGGAGCATGGTTATGTCATACGCCCCTCAGATGACAGGGCTGTGTCATATGTACCTCATGTGCAGGGCTGTATAATACATACCTCCAGATAGATGTCTGTGTAAGGGTAAGTATACAGCTCAGGTGCACGACTGTCATACACCCGAAATGCAAACCTGTGACATGCATCTTCAAATGACACATCTGTGTCATACATGTACCTCAGGTGCATAAATGTGTCACACACACCTCAGGCTACACAGCTGCATTATACACATGTCAGGTGACATATACCCCTGTGTGTACATATATACATATACTGTGTCATATACCCCTCAGGTAACATTCCTGTGTCATGTATACTATAGGCACATTATTGTGTCATACACCCCTCAAGTGACATGTCTGTGTTTACAACTCAGGTGCATGCATGTGTCAAGTGACACATCTGTTTCATACACATCTCAGGTACATGACTGTCATACAAACCTCAAGGGACAGATCTACATCATGTACACTTCAGGTGCCTGGCTGTGTCATATGTACCACAAGTCCAGCTCAGGCAGAGGCCTCTGGCCCCCTGTGGAGGTGCCAGTCCAGCCTGTGTCCTTGTGGGAGAGGAAGAGCTGTAGAACAACTTCTGCTGAATCAAGGGGAGTATGAAATTGGGAGTATGCAGAGAGCATGAGCCATCAGACAATTCCCAAATGTTATCAAATGTCAAAGGGACTCTCACCAAAGAAACACAGAGAAAGAGATCTGGAAATTCATTCAGGAGCTATGGCCAGTGTTTCAGGAAAAGCAGGACGTGGAAGAGACAAGAGAATGTGCAGAACAGATGGTGAAAGTAGAGCACTTTATAAATAGCCATGTACAACTCCCAGACTGTGAGCATCCCATAGACTTCACTTTGGCTGCATCGCTTGACATCTTCTTAGAATAAGACAGGTTTTGGAAAATGGGGCATAAAGAAATGGCACATGTGAAGGAAAGCTCTGTGTGTTTGTTTTACATTTTAACACATTTTGAATTGCCTTTGACATAAATAGGAAATAAGTAACACAAATATATAACACCCAACTAATAAACATGACACGGCAGGATTATATGTTTTAATTCAAATTTTAGCCTTGGAAGTTAAACCTAAGTTCTGAATTTCTTCATGAGTTTCAATGTAGAAGGTACCTGTCTCCTCTTAACTGTCTGGAAATATTATTTAAACTTTTGGTGTAAAGTGAGTATGCATTTGGGATCTATAAGGTATAATGCTTATTCCCAAAGCAAACTCACAGAGAGATTCACATGCAAACTTCTGCTCCATTGCTGTGGAGATCCAGATTAGTTCTCTCTAGATAACTGGTGGTGATGGCTCAGGAGACTGTTACTCCCGATGCATCTCATTCTCCTCCCTCCATTGCTCACAGTGCTATGGCTGCTAAGAGAAATGAAGCCAAGCTCTGGTACTCTCCAGATGGTTTAGGATATTTTATCAATGGAAAAATGAAAAGCAGAGTGAAAAGTGTGTAGAATTCCTCTAACACATGAGTTACTTTTTCTTAAGACAAAAGCATTTCAAGATTCCATTGCTACACTTGAACCCTTGCTAATGTGCCAAGTAGGCTTTCTATGGAGAAGGAACATAGCAGAACTTTTAGATCTGCATTTCCCATTCACATGAACTGTCTGTGGAAGATTTAAAAGGGGAGAGACTAGGGAGAGCTGCTTTATTTCAAAACATCCACCCTTGCTATTGATTCCTGCAGGACCCATCCATCATGAAAAGATGTGACCAAGAGGCATGGGACAGATCTTCATCCTGACTTTACCACCAACTAACTAATTGTATAATCTTCGATAGTCACTTCAATTTTAACAAATTTCCTCATCTACTAAGTGAAACGTTCATCTTTAAAACTTCTTCCAATACCAATCTTCCAGATTTTCAGTCAATGGAATGTTTTCTTGCTATCTGAGTGTCTCTCCTTCTATGACAAAGATCTACAGAACGGGGAGGTCATAAACAATAGACATTGATTTCTCACAGTTCTGGAGCCTGGGGAGTTCAAAATGGAGACACTGGCAGATTCGATGTCTGATGAGAGGCCCATTTCCTGGTCTGCAGATGGCGGTCTCCTTGCTGTGTCCTCACGTGGTCATGAATCCTCAAAAAGGTAGCTTCCTTTGGTTTCATAATTTTACATTAACGAAGGCATCTTCTTTTCAAAATTTATCCAACAAAAAGCAACCATTGATATGTGAATTACCTGTGACTGGTGAATAATAAATATTTGCATAAGAATTTCAGGAGCCTACAGAAAGAAGATGGCTTGGAATAGCAAACCTTAAGCCCAATTGTCAGCTGATGCTGAGCTTCATTATCAAGAAAGCTCCACCTGGCTGATGCTCTGCATTTCCCAGATGGATCAGGACAGACCATCTTCAGAACAAACCCTAGAAATCTGCACAGTTTTCCATTTATCAGACTCATTTATTTTTTCCGAACTCCCCTTGCAATTACCTTTGTCGCTTTCTCTAAAAAGCAAAAAAAAAAAAAAAAAAAAAAAAGTTCTATTTATTTGAAAAGCAGAGTTAGAGAGAGAGAGAGAGAGAGAGAAAGACTCCATTCTTTGATTCACTCCTCATATGGCCACAACAGCAAGAACTGGGCCAGGCCAAAGCCAGGAGCCAGGAGCTTCTGGTCTCCATGTGGGGTGCAGGAGCCTGAGCACTCGGACCATCCTCTGCTGCTTTTCTGAGGCACATCAGCAGGGAGCTGGATCAGAAGTGGAGCAGCCAGGACTTGAGCTGATTGCAGGCAGGCAGCTTAACTGATTATGCCACAGTGCTGGCCCCTGCTTCTCTCCCTTTAAAACTCCTTCTTGCTGGCTTGTTTTGTGGAAAGAGCACATTTTGAATGCAGAGATCACTCTGGACAAAACTGTCAGCTTCTTAAATAAATCCTTGCCTCTTACCAACTCTCTGGCGATTTGGTTCTCTAAGCAACAAGCAGTAAGGGCCCGACTATTTGTCTAGGGACAGTCAAAGGGGCAGAACTCTCTGGGGTATTCATGAAGGCTTCTTCCTCATCTCCAAATCACCACCCAAAAGCCCCAGCTCCCAATGTGTTTCACTGGGACCTCAACATATGTATTTCAGAGGACATAAACCTTCAGTCTCCAATATATTCCAAGTTTCTCCTTCCTCTGCTGCCTAAGCTCTGCACCAGATAGCACAAAAATATGGCATTTTTCTACCTGTGAGCAGCTCACAGCTTAAAAGCAGCCCATGGCCTTTCTCTCTCTCTCTCTCTCTCTCTCTCACTGTCTAGCTCTATCTGTCAAATAAATTAAAAAAAAGAGAGGAGGCAGTGCTGTGGCTCACTTGGCTAATCCTCTGCCTGCAGGGTCTCCCATGTGTGCAGCAGGGTCCCAAGGATTTGGGCCATTATCTGGTGCTTTCTTAGATGCATAAGCATGGAGCTGGATCATCAGTGCAGCAGCCAAGACTTGAAGCAGCCCACATATGGGATGCCAGTGATGCCAGTGGCAGCTTATCCTGCTGCACCACAAGGCCAGCATCCAAGATTTCTCCCATAATCCATCAGCCCTTAATGTTGACTTAAGAGTATAAACATCTGCATGAGTCTGTGCCCAGTGCCTAATAGCCTCCTTGTCATCTGTGTGAAGTTAAGTTGTAGGAAATCACTGTGGTAAAAAAGTACAAAAATAGTGAAGGAAATTCTTCTAAAAACCCAGAATAATGAGGGCTTCCGAATGACCCCTTCCACTGAGCCGTTCCAAAGAGTTAGCTGTATCACAGAGCTATCACAATTAACAGGCGGTACTGATGTGGGAATAGACACAGAAATTAGAACAACTGGAAATAAATCCACTTACAGATGAGCACTTCATATAGGGAAAAGGCAGGCACTGCGTGTCAGCAGGGACAAGAAAGAAGTGTCTATAAACAAGTAGTTATTGGGGAAAAAATAAGTTGATCTCTATTTGTCTCAGTACACCAAAATAAACTCCAGATGACAGAAAGATTACTGCATTTTTTTTCCATTGGGGAAAAAACATTTTATATATAAGAGGATTAGAGGAAACCTTGGGAGAATGTTTCAGTATTCCAAAGTGGAAAGACTCAAACTCCAGACGCTGTTTTACAAGAGGAAAAGGGATTTGACTATATAAAGTTATTTTAAAATATCTCAATGCGAAAAAATCCCATAAAGTCGAAAATATGACGTTTCTAAGTCTAATACCCTTGAGTAAATCAAAACAGTCTTGTCTTACGGTAGCGTCCAGTCTCATGGAGTTCACTTCAACGCAGACCCAGGGCACTGCTACTTCTGAACGAGTGTCAGAGCCTCCAGCTGCCTTTCTCTAAAATGGGGATGACAAGGCCTCCTTCTTCCAAGGCTACTGTTGAAGGCTATTGTTGAAAGTCAATAATATGGGGGCCGGCACTGTGGCACAGCAGGTTATGCCCTGGCCTGAAGCGCCAGCATCCCATAAGGGCGACAATTCAAGACCCGCTATTCCATTTCCAATCCAGCTCTCTGCTGTGGCCTGGGAAAGCAGTACAAGATGGACTTGGGCCCCTGCACCCATGTAGGAGACCCAGAAGAAGCTCCAGGCTCCTGGCTTTGGATTACCGCAGCTCCGGCCGTTGCAGCCAATTGGGGAGTGAACCATCGGATGGAAGACCTCTCTCTCTGCCTCTCCTCTCTCTCTGTGTAACTCTGACTCTCAAGTAAATAAATAAATCTTTTTTTTAAAAAAAAGTAAATAATATGTCATATAGAATTTTCTTGACCATGCAGAGTGATTGACAATAGTTCAGTGCCCATGGGTGCTCTTTTCTCCAGCGCTTGATATTGCACAATGAAAAGTGCTTTGAGAATAGATTAAAAGGAGAAGCCACATCCAACTAGGAAATCAAGAAAGGCTCCTGATCACAAGCCTGGGATAAACAGAGTGGAAATGCAGAGAACACAGTTAAGAGCAGGCCCAGTGGAAAGCATACTGCTTTATTTTCAAACAGGTGCCAAGAGGCTAGTGTGAGCGACAATAGGTTAGGGGTGAAGGCTGCCTCACAGACCCAGTCTTTCAGCACATGATTGCCATTCTCTGTAAATGGGAATGCTTTGCCTTTGCCATCTATATTTAGTTTTGGGATTGTGCAAATTAGTAGGTTCATCACAGTAAGATCAGTGCCAACCAGATGCCAGCTATGCAATTAGCTTTCTATAATCTCGGGGTATTAGAGCTTGAATAAGAAAGAGTAATGATGAGCCTTTATTTAGTACCTTTTCTCTGCCGGGCCTTTTGCCAGATATTCATATCCACATTTAATCAAATATTGATAGAGTACGCCTCACAGGCTCACTGTCATCATGGGTGTAGGGGATAACTGTCCTTGATACTGCCCTGACTTAGTAATGCTCGGTGTTTGTGGGGAAGGTGGACCAACCAACAGATGGTCAACTGCATGACACAATGCACTAAGTGCCTAGGGAGACACAGAGGGGGTACCTACCCATGTCTGGAGCTTGGCAAACACTTGCAAAAGGAGACATCGTGATGCTGGGGGCTGAAGGAGGAAGAGAACAATGAGGGAAATGAGAAGACCTCCACAGAGGACAGTGACAATGGAAAGGGACTGTCAAGACTTTGCTTAATGTACTTGCTACCTCCGCATCCATTTCCAGGACTGACAGCTGTTTTGGAATCCTGTCACCTTTGGCTGGTTAAATCTCCCTGGGGTGGGACTGTTGTTTGTGATATAATCTTGCCACTGATAGCAAACCAAGCACCCCCCCACAGCTGCCGACCATGACAAAACCTAATCACTGACACAGAGTCAAAGACATAAATCCTCTCTTTGCATGTATTTTCTTTAAACCTGCCAATGCACAACTCCCAGAGGAGAGCCCCAGGGACACACCCAGAGACCTTAGAAAAGGCAGTCTCACTCCCCTGAACCTGTGAGTAATACGGTTCATGCATTTTAGCTTCACTTCCTCATTCTGTCTCACTTCAAACACACACACACACTCACACACCTGAACCTAACTTGCCTCCCATTCAGGACAGGGCTACAATTTACAGTCTGTCTCAAGAGGGAGATCTCAAGATTGAGTTAGAATAACAAAATATCTCAGCACAGCAATTACAGCAAAATACCAGCATCCCATATCAGAGCACTGGTTTGAGTCCTGGCTACCCACTTCCAATCCAGCTGTCTGTTAATGTGCCAAGCAAAGCATCAGAAGATAGCCCAAGTGCTTGAGCCTCTACACCCAGATGGAGTTCTGGGCTCCATCTTTGGACTGACCCAGCATCAGCTGTTGTGGCCCTCTCTGTCATTCAGCCTTTAAATAAATAAATCTTAAGAAGTCCCAGCCTTGGAACTGACAGAAGTGGTTCAAATCTTGGCTTCACCACCCTCTAACCAAGTGGCCTTAAGCAAGTTTTTAAACTTAGACAAGCTGTCTAATATTTTGTCTTCTTTTTTTAAATTTTATTTAAGGAATACAAACTTCATGCATTTCATATATACAAATTTGGTGATTTTTCCCACCCTACCTCCCATTCCCTCTCTTTTCTCCTCCCTCTCCCATTACCATGCTTACTTCTTACAAAGATCTATTTTTAGTTAATTTTATACTCATAAGATTATCCCTATGCTTAGTAGGGAGTTTCCCAATACTATGAAGGAAAAAAAAGACAAAAACAAGAAAAATTTAAAAATATTGTTTTTCAACAGCCAAGACAAGTGTCAGTTTTGCTCATATGGATTACCTTTTAGGTACTCTATTAGTTACCACAGATCAGAGACAACATATGGTATTTGTCTTTCTGTGATTGGCTTATTTTACTGAATATAATGGTTTCCAGTACACCTATTTTGTTGCAAATGACAGGATTATATTTTTTATCATTGTATAGTGTTCCATAGCGTATATATACCATACCTTCTTTATCTAGTCTTAAGTTGATAAACTTCTGGATTGATTCCATATCTTAGCTATTGTAAATTCAGCTCTAATGAACACGCAGGTACAGATAAGTCTTTCATATGCTGATTTCATTTCCTTTGGGTAAATTCCAAGGAGTGGGATAGCTGGATCATATGGTAGGTCTATATTTGGATTTCTGAGGTATCTCCATACCTTCTTCCACAGCGGCTGCACCAGTTTCCATCCCTTCCAACAGTGGATTAGGGTACCCTTTTCCCCACATCCTCACCAGCATTTGTGTTTGTTGATTTCTGTATGAGAGCCATTCTAACTGCAATGAAGTGAAACCTCATTGTGGTTTTGATTTGCGTTTCCCTGATGGCTAGTGATCCTGAGCATTTTTTTTCATATATCTGTTGGCCATTTGAATTTCCTCTCTTGAAAAATGTCTATTCAGATCCTTTACCCACTTCTTAACTGGGTTGTTTGTTTTTTTTGTTTTTTTAATTTCCTGATCTCTCTGTTGATTCTGGAAATTAATGCTTTATCAGTGCATAGTTTGCAAATATTTTCTTCCATTCTGTTGGTCGCCTCTTCAAATTACATACCTACTTATTTGAAAGACAGACTAACAGACAGATCTCCTATCTGCTGACTCACTCCCCAAATGTCCACAATGAGCAGAAGTGCTCCAATGCCGAAGCCAGGAGCCAAAAACACAATCTATATCTCCCATGTATGTAACAGGGACCGAAGTGCTTGAGCCTCATTGCTGCCTCCCAGAGTGTGCATCAGCAGGAAGCAGGTCTCCAGGGCCAGAGGTGGACATCAAGTCCAGGTATTGCAACATTAATCACTGGAATCTTAACTACTAAGCCAAACCCCTGCCCTTAGGCAAGTTCTTAAAATGGGATAATAATTCATATGATTTTCTAAAAAGTCTCATATTTTATATGCCAAGTCCTACATAACAGGCATTCAATAAGTGATGACTATTATATTATTAATCAAAATGGTGCATGTGTGTTAAACACCAATATACTTGTACATCTAAATTCTCCACATTATTTATATTCAGATTATTATATGTATTACACGTATTAAAGAATATGAGTCATGATAAATTGGTGGCTTTGAAAGGAAAAAGGCATTCACAGAGGGCGTGAAAGTATAGGTACCAACGTAGTGGTGCCCCTTGCATGATGGTGGTAGGTGAGAGAGGCAGGGGTTTAGGGCAGAGAATGACAGTGAGGGAAACTGACTGTCACCTCCCACACCTTCTTGGCAATCATACCCACCACCCACTCACTGCTCCATTTGCTTCCCAATTCCACCATCACTGTGGTGGGGAAGCCTAGTTTTGCCTCTTCACTTAAGACAGTGTTTTCTGGAACTATAGATGCTTGCTTGAGGTCCTCCAAACTTCTCATTGCCACATCAGTTTGAACACTGGGCTACAGACACAGGTTCAGTAGGCCCCAAGACCCCATTAACTTTCTTCATTCATTAGGCCTCTGTTTACTTAGATGTAGAGTGGTCCAATAATGACCTCACAGGAAGATACTGAGCACTAAACACCAAGCTCAAGGTCTGTACTCAGCAAATAGTGATGAATAAACCCATTGTATTCGCGAGTATCATTAAGTGGAAAGTGCATTCAGTCCACCCAACCTAAACACACAGCCTAGCTCAGCAACACAGCACACGGTGGAGTGCACATGGTTTCCCCTCCTGGTTGCAGGGTGGGGGGATGCTGACTTCCAGGTGCATTCACGAATGCACCCCACATTTGGACAGAGGATTTTACCTTATATAGAGATCCCAGATAAAGATCCAGATTCAAAGTTTGTACAGTTTTCTACTGAGTGAATATTCCTTCTGCACAATGCTAAGGGCAAAAAATCAAAAGTCACAGCACTGCAAGTCAGGGACCATTTGTATTCAGTAAACGTTAACTATTCCTACTGAAAAAAAAAAGTATCTTTGACTTTAACAAGTTTGCATTTTGCAAGAAGACAGTGAAATTTTATGATGCATTTTTAAACAGAAGTAGCTTCTTAATGCTGATATTATTAGTTTTCTAGTGAACAAAGTGAAGGAATTTTTACTTCATATTAATTGGAACTTTCCATCTTATATTAAGCAAAATGAAGTTAGCCTTCAGTTTCCAGCCTGCAGCAAGGAGAAGCAACATTATCACAGTTCCATCCCAAGATAACAGATCCTCAGTAATCTATTTAACTTTCTTGGGAATCAGTTTTTATGATCTCTTAAATTGGGAGTATATAGCTTGCACTTCCAATTCTAGTGTGCATCTGTTATAAATGATGTGTGTGTATAGAAAGGCAAGGCCATATAGCCTGAGCATACAATGGGGCTTCATAAATACTTCTTGTGAAAGTAAGCACCTCTCAGTGTGTAGAATTAAACAGTGAGACACAGAGAGTTGAAATGACTTAGCCAAGATTAAGGATCACTCCAGAGGCAAAGCCAAGAGGAAAGCTCATGATCAGTATTTAGTTCTGTAGTTAGTCCTTTCTTTAATCACCAGTTCTTTACTCTAAAACTCATAGGCAGAAGAAATGGGAAACAGGACAAGACATTTCCTTTACCACACATGGCATTGCTAACACTGAGCACCGCTGAGGCCAACACTGAAGTGTAGTAGGTTAAGCCTCCACCTGTGGCACCTCCATCCCATTTGGTCAATGGTTCGAATCCTGACTGCTTCGTTTCCAATCCAGCTCTCTGCTGGTGGCCTGGGAAAGGAGTGGAGGATGGTCCAAATGCAGCCATGTGGGACATCCAGAAGAGTTCCTGGCTCCTAGCTTCAGATCAGCCCAACTCCAGCCCTTGCGGTCATTTGGGGAGTGAACTAGTGGATAGAAGACCTTTCTCTCTGTCTGGATAGAAAACCTCTCTCTCTCTCTCTCTCTCTCTCTCTCTCTCTCTCTCTCTCTATTACTCTGCCTCTCAAATAAGCAACCTAAAAACAAACAAACGGAAAAAGAAAAAAAACACTGAGCACTGTTTAGTTTTTTCATAGCTCCTGTAGAGCATTGACAGGATACCTTAATTCTCTCTCTCAAAGTAACTGTGCCACTGCTCTAGTTGTTTTTGTGTGTATATTATCTGAAATAAGCCCTTGAAAGCCACCCTGGTGGAGACTGCTATCTGGATCTGGTTTGTGTTCTCCTTATTGACACAGCTTGGGCAGTATCATTTTTTTTAGTTCTTTTCACTATAATTCCTTCTCCCCCTGCTCCTAATGATTTTCATAACTGCTTCAGGCTCCTCTCTTTGCAGACCCCTTGCACTTTGTAAGCATCCCATGTGTGTACTAAGTTGCTCATTTCTCTCCCTGACCAGATGGGCTTCTGCAGCTCCCTTATACCAGTGGTATAAACACGTGTGGTTTTCTTCCTATAGTTGCATTTTTCTTTAGTTACTTTCATGTTTAGATACAGTGGTTTTGCTTTGTTTTCCTGAAATGATGAATAAATCAGGATGAGCTGATATGTCCCAAACAAAACAATTTACTTCTTCCTGGAATTGGTTTGGAAATACAGGAATTACACCCACAGAGCAACAGGAAAAAAAATTGAATTAGGTAGTTCTGCACTATTTGGCACTGCTTTTCTTCTTTGCTTGACTAAGTGGGAATTCAAAAGCTTTATGGAAAATGCAATTTAGGGAGGCCAGTATTGTGGCACAGTGGGATAAGCCACTGCTTATGACGTTGGCTTCCATATTGGAGTGCCAGTTCAAGTCCTGGTGGCCCTACTTCTGATCCATCTTCCTTCTAATGTGCCTGGAAAGTAACAGAAGATGGTCCAAGGACTTGGACCCCTGCCACACATTTGGAAGACCTGGCTGGAGTTCCAGGCTCTTGGTTTTGGCCTGGCCCAGCTCTAGCCATTGTAGCCATTTAGTGAGGGAATCAGTGGTTGAAAGATCTCTCTTTCTCTCTGTCTCAGTTATACTGCTTTGCAAATAAATAAATAAATAAATTTTTTTGAAAGACTAAAATGCATTTCATGAGCAAACTACATGCACATGGATTTCAGCATTTTTTGCACCAAAATAAAACTTATCTTTTAATTCCTTTTTCCACACTTTTTGAAGTACTCTAGTATTTATTATTCTCATTTCCAATGAGGTAAAAATGTGATAGCCACTTGTTCCCTGATTATATCAGATTACTTTTCATTTAATTATTCTGTTTCAGATCCTCTGAATCTCACTTGAAATGAACAAGCAGTGGGGTCCAAAGCTGTTCTGCAGCTGGATGACACAGCAGATGGTGGCTTTCAGTCCTGAGCTGCCACCTGAGTACCCGGGCAGGAAGTAGAATGCCATTTCCTGGGCTCCTGCCAGTTTTCATGGTGTGCTTCCTGTGCAGGCCAGCACAGTCACTGGGTGACTGAAACAGCAGGAGGAAAGAAGCAAGAATGATGAGTCCTATGAAAACAATCTGAAAACCACCACTGATGCTCTATGTTGTGAATAGAGAACAGGAAAACCCAATGGTAGGGCAGGTGTTTGGCTCAGAAGTTAAGACATCCACGTCCCACATTGCAGTGCGTGGGTTCAGGACCCAGCTTTACTCCTGCTTCCAGCTTCTTGCTATTCCTGGGAAGTAAAACGATGGCTCAAGTGACTTGGTTCCTGCCATCCACAGGCGACACCTGGATTAGGTTTCTGAATCCATAGTTTAGCCCCAGTCACAGGTCATTGCAGTTAGAGAGACATAGGATATGGGGCCTCCATTCCTCTGTCTCTCTGACTCTCAAATAAATAAACAAATTTTTAAAAAGAATACTCAATGGAAATATCTGAGAAACACAGGTAAAGGCAGGAGGCTCTGGCATCACAGAGAAAAACTGAGGAAAATGAACTGAAAGAGGACATCACTAAGGATGAAAGACATTGCGGAGGTCTATGGACTGAAAAATATCTGGGTTTTTTTTTCATTTAGATGTAATTCACTTGCTACAAAATCCATTCTTTCAAAATTAACAACTTAGTGACTGTTATTATACTCACAAGATGGTACAATCATCACCATAATCTAATTCCAGAACATTTTCATCACCCCAAAAGAAAACCCATACTCACTAGCAATCACTCCCCATTCTCCCTCCCCCTAAGCCATTGGGAACCACTAATTCACTTTCTTTCCTATTCTGGAAGTTTTCTATAAAAGGACTCACATAGCACATATGACCTGTTATGTCTGGTTTCATCACTTAGTACATTTCCAGGATTCATCCATGCTGTAGCACATATCAGTATTTCATTCTTCTTTGTGGCTAACATACCACAGCATAATAATCAAATTTTTAAAGATTTATTTTATTTATTTGAAAGCTATAGTTATAGGGAAAGGAAAAGATACAGACAGAGAAAGAGAGATCTATTATCTGCTGATCCAATCCCCAAATGACCTCAATGGCTGGGGCTAGGCCAGGTCAATGCTCCAGCAAATGCGGCCATTTGGGAAGTGAACCAGCAGGTGAAAGATCATTCTCTCTTTCTCTCGGTTGCTTTGCCTTTCAAATAAGTTAATAAATAACTCTTAAAAAGAAATAAAGGAAGAAAAACTAAAGAAAGAAAGAGAAAGAGGCCGGCGCCGTGGCTCAACAGGCTAATCCTCCGCCTTGCGGCGCCGGCACACCGGGTTCTAGCCCCGGTCGGGGCGACGGATTCTGTCCCGGTTGCCCCTCTTCCAGGCCAGCCCTCTGCTGTGGCCCAGGAGTGCAGTGGAGGATGGCCCAAGTGCTTGGGCCCTGCACCCCAGGGGAGACCAGGAAAAGCACCTAGCACCTGGCTCCTGCCAAAGGATGAGCGCGGTGCGCCGGCCGCAGCGCACCGGCCGCAGCGGCCATTGGAGGGTGAACCAACGGCAAAAGGAAGACCTTTCTCTCTGTCTCTCTCCCTCACTGTCCACTCTGCCTGTCAAAAAATAAAAAAATAAAAATAAAAAAATTAAAAAAAAGAAAAAGAAAGAAAGAGAAAGAAAGAAAAAGACAGGAGAGCGGCAAGATGGCGGAATAGGAAGGGAGCACACCGATAGTCTGGGGAGAGACAGTTTAATAAAAGTGGAGATACTGCAGGTTCAAGGAAGAGTAGGGGAAGATACAGCAGAGAAAACCCTTCCGGAACTGTAGATTCACAGTGGACCTGCGTGGAGAGCATGGGAGCCCGCAGTTTGGGACACCAGCAGCAGATTCAACACACCAGCGCTGGAACGCCAGGTGAGCAGAATCTCAATAGCCCGAGATACCAGGAGGGAAGCGGAAAAGGGAACCTAGAGTGAACAAGGCTTGAAACCCTGCAGGGAAAAGTTCACCAGGCTAACTAGAAGAGAGAGAGAGAGAGGGAAAAAAAAAAAAGTGACCCATGCGGACACGAGCTTCTCTCTCTCCGCTCACCTCTCAAAGGTGAGCAAGAAAAAGAGCAGGTGCCATTTTGGAATACGTCATAAGCAGGGCGACCTCAGGTCGGCTCCGGCCCCAAGCCTAGCAGAAAAACCTGACTCTGGGTGGGAGGGGTGAAATAACAGGAGATTAGAACCTAATGAATGTGTGGTGCTAATGAACTGAGACTGTGAAAAAAGAGACGGTGGGGGAGAGAACTCACGGAAATCACGAATTCATGTGAGTACTCTCCAGAGACGCTACAGTTCAGTAGCCTTGGCAGCCCAGTGGGAGACTACAGGAGAATCTCAGCCCACACAAAGGGCCGCAAAGATTCCCTCTCTGGTCCTTGGGAAAGAGCTTCCGATCTCTGGCTCCTGTGGGTATATCATTCGCCTGCTAACCACCCCCAATTCCATTCAGCTGTGTGGAATTACTTCCCTTTTGAACCAAAAAAAAAAAAAAAAAGTAACAGAGAGAGATTTACCACGCCTAACCTGGGAGTGTCTCCTTTGACACACCCTCAACCCTGAGGAACCAAACAGAGCTCTCAGGCCACACCCATCTCAAGCCTCTAAGGCTCCATCAAAAGCAGACAGTCCACTTAATCTAGAGTCATAGTATAACAAGAAAAAAACACCACAGTGAAGAAACCAATATGCCAAACAACAAACGCAAAAACCGAGGTAATAAGAACAAGGAAGACACTATGGCATCCCCAAATGAAAAAGACACCCCAATTCAAGATTACGAAGATGATGAGATAGAAGAAATACAAGAAGCAGATCTCAAAAAATTGATAAGCACACTAAGAAGTACTCAAAAACAAATTCTTGAACTACAGAAATCCTTAATGGACAAGGTAGAAAATCTCTCTCGTGAAAATGAAATATTAAGGAGGAATCAAGCTGAAATGAAACAACTAGTAGAACATGAAACTGTAATAGTGACAAGAAATCATAATGAAGTGAAGAATTCAATAGATCAAATGAAAAACACATTAGAGAGCCTTACAAACAGAATGGGTGAGGCTGAAGAGAGAATATCGGACTTAGAAGACAGAGCACAGGAAACTATACAGTCAAACCAAAGAAAAGAAGAGGAAATAAGAAATCTAAAAAATATTGTTGGGAATCTACAGGATACTATTAAAAAACCCAACATTCGAGTTCTAGGAGTTCCTGAAGGCATGGAGAGGGAGAAAGGATTAAAATGCCTTTTTAGTGAGATAATAGCAGAAAATTTCCCAGTTTTGGAGAAGGTCAGAGACATCCTAGTACAGGAAGCACATAGAACCCCTAGTAAACATGACCAAAAGAGGTCCTCACCACGACACGTTGTAATTAAACTCACCACAGTGAAACAGAAAGAAAAGATCCTAAAATGTGCAAGAGAGAAACGTCAAATTACACTCAGAGGATCTCCAATTAGACTCACGGCAGACTTCTCATCAGAAACCCTACAAGCTAGAAGGGAATGGTGAGACATAGCCCAGGTACTTAGAGAGAAAAACTGCCAGCCCAGAATATTATATCCTGCCAAGCTCTCATTTGTGAATGAAGGTAAAATAAAGACCTTTCATAACAAACAAAAATTGAAAGAATTTGTTGCCACTCGTCCAGCCCTGCAAAAGATACTTAAAGATGTGTTACACACAGAAACACAGAAACACGGCCATCAACATGAAAGAAGGTAAACGAAGGGAACCTCACAGCAAAAGATCACAGGGAATTCAAAGCATACATTTGGATAAAGAAATTATGGGACATGTACTCTATAGAATACTATACAGCAGTCAAAAACAATGAAATCCGGTCATTTGCAATAAGATGGAGGAATCTGGAAAACATCATTCTGAGTGAATTAAGCCAGTCCCAAAGGGACAAATATCATATGTTCTCCCCATCAGTGACAACTAATTGAGCACCAAAGGTGAAACCTATTGAAGTAAAATGGACACTATGAGAAACAGTAACTTGATCAGCTCTTGTGCTGACTGTTGTTGTACAATGTAATACTTTATCCATTTTAGTAATTTTTTTATCCTAGTACTAGTGGTTGAACTCTATAATTAACATACAATTATTCTTAGGTGTTTAAATTTTAACTGAAAAGTGATCCCTGTTAAATATAGGAGTGGGAATAAGAGAGGGAGGAGATGTACAATTTGGGACATGCTCAATCGGACTTGCCCCAAATGATGGAGTTAGAATTGTGCCAGGGAATTCCAATACAATCCCATCAAAGTGGCATGTACCTAGGCCATCTCACTAGTCCAAGTGATCAATTTCAGTTCACAATTGATCACACTGATAGGTCTAAGAGTCAAAGGGATCACACAAACAAGACTAGTGTCTGCTAATACTAACTGATAGAATCAAAAAGGGAGAGAATGATCCAACATGGGAAGCGAGATACACAGCAGACTCATAGAATGGCAGATGTCCTAAATAGCACTCTGGCCTCAGAATCAGCCCTTAAGGCATTCAGATCTGGCTCAAGAGCCCATGAGAATATTCTAGGCATGGAAAGCCAAGACACTCTGGAAAAAAAAGAAGACCTAAATGAAAGATCTCTGTGAGTGAGATCCCAGTGGAACGAATGGGGCCATCAAAGAAGGAGGTACCTTTCTCTGAAGGGAGGAGAGAACCTCCACTTTGACTATGACCCTGTCGGAATAAGATTAAAGTCAGCGAACCCTAAAGGCTTCCATAGCCTCGGCAACTCATGACTAGAGCCTAGGGAGATTACTGATGCCATAAACAAGAGTGTCAAATTGTTAAATCAACTTCAGGAGTCACTGTGTACTTACGTCTCATGTGGGATCTGTCCTTAATGTGTTGTCCAATGTGAAGTAATGCTATAACTAGCACTGAAACAGTATTTTACACTTTGTGTTTCTGTGTGGGTGCAAACTGATGAAATCTTTACTTAGTATATGCTGAATCTATCTTCTGTATATATATAATTAAAAATGAAAAAAAAAATCTTGGTGTTAAATTGGAAATTGCCTAGAAAATTAATCAATTTTTTAAAAAAAATATATCATGTAGGATCTCTGTCCTTAATGTGCTATACATTGTGAATTAATACTATAACTAGTACTCCAACAGTATTTTTCACTTTGTGTTGCTATGTGAGGGCAAACTGTTGAAATCTTTACTTAATATATAGTAAACTGATCTTCTGTATATAAAGAGAATTGAAAATGAATCTTGATGTGAAGCAAGGGGAGAGGGAGTGGGAAAGGGGAGGGTTGCGGGTGGGGGGGAAGTTATAGGGGGGAATCCATTGTAATCTATAAGCTGTATTTTGGAAATTTATATTCTTTAAATAAAAGCGTTATAAAAAAAAAAGGGATCACACAAACAAGACTAGTGTCTGGTAATACTAACTGATAGAATCAAATAGGGAGAGAACGGTCCAACATGGGAAGTGGGAGACACAGCAGACTTATAGAATGGCAGATGTCTTAAATAGCTCTCTGGCCTCAGAATCAGCCCTTAAGGCATTCAGATCTGGCTCAAGAGCCCATGAGAATATTTTAGGCATGGAAAGCTAAGACACTCTGAAAAACAACAAAAAAAGAAGACCTAAATGAAAGATCTCTGCGAGTGAGATCCCAGTGGAAAGAACCGGGCCATCAAAGAAGGAGGTACCTTTCTCTGAAGGGAGGAGAGAACCTCCACTTTGACTATGACCCTGTCGGAATAAGATTGAAGTCGGCGAACCCTAAAGGCTTCCATAGCCTCGGCAACTCATGACTAGAGCCTAGGGAGATTACTGACGCCATAAACAAGAGTGTCAAATTGTTAAATCAACATCAGGAGTCACTGTGTACCTACGTCTCATGAGGGATCTGTCCTTAATGTGTTGTCCAATGTGAAGTAATGCTATAACTAGTACTGAAACAGTATTTTTACACTTTGTGTTTCTGTGTGGGTGCAAATTGATGAAATCTTTACATAGTATATATTGAATCGATCTTCTTTATATAAAGATAATTGCAAATGATTAAAAAATCTTGGTGTTAAACTGGAAATTGCATAGATAATTAATCAATTCTTTAAAAAAAATCATGTAGGATCTCTGTCCTTAATGTGCTGTACATTGTGAATTAATACTATAACTAGTACTCCAACAGTATTTTCATTTTGTGTCTCTATGTGAGGGCAAACTGTTGAAATCTTTACGTAATATGTACTAAACTGATCTTCTGTGTATAAGGAGATTTGAAAATGAATCTTGATGTGAACAGAAGGGGAGAGGGAGTGGGAAAGGGGAGGGTAGCGGAAGGGAGGGAAGTTGTGTGGGGGGGGAGCCATTGTAGTCCATAAGCTGTACTTTGGAAACTTTTATTCTTTAAATAAAAGCTTTATTAAAAAAAAAAAAAAAAGACAGAAAGATCCCCCCCCCCAAAAAAAATAACTGATACAGAAGCTCTTTGACTTCTAGTGAGGTTATGTTCTGATAAAGCCATGGTAAATGGAAAATATCAGTGAGCTGAAAATTCACTGACTGCATCCAATTACACATCATAGCTTAGCACACAATGCACTGTAGACTCCTTGTGACTACAGGGCTGCTGGGGAGCTGCACTCACTGCTGCTGCCCTGTATTCTAAGAGAGGATTGGACCACAAATTATTACCCTGGGAAAAGCGTCAGACACAAAATTCAAAGTATAATTTCTGCTGAAGGAATATCACCTTCATATCATGGCAAAGTCAGAAAAATCATAAATCAAAGCATTGAAAGTTGGGATAGTCCATATTTATAAGGCAGTTATATACTAAATATTCATGATACAGTAAATACACTGAAGATACTAAATATTCAGGATATATTAAATATGTATAAGTCATATGCAGTACTAAATATAGAAGCAGCACAAAATATTCAGGATAAACTAAATATTCATGGACACTCAACATTCAAGAGGCCTTAATTGGCCATCCATTGGAAACAGCCATTCTGACCCCAAGAAACACAAAACCCATAGCTAATAAGAGCAATGTGTGTCACACCCTCTATCTGTGTACACTTCCACTCAAACCTCAGTCTTGTCCTTGTAACCACAGCATCAGAGGGGAAGGCTGGTGAGGCAAAGTGACTGACAGGACAAGTGCATGCAGCAGGTCCTAGGATTCAGGCCAGGTAGTCCTTCCACCTGCTCACACTCTCTCCAAGGTGAATTAAATACCTACATGTCAGTCTCAACTGTTTTGGCCTTGTATTGTTAATTGATTAAATAAATCATATGATTTGGACTTCAACTTTTGTTTTTAATTTGACCTGTAAGCCTTTCTGTTCGACGACATCTGGAACACAGAAATATAACTGCCCACACGACAAGGTATCTTTGGCTGATTTCTAAGTATTTCATGGTGCTTGGAGCCATTGTAGATGTTGTTTGTTATTTTATTTTCCAATTAATTAGTGCTATATAGAGTGAAACAACTGATTATCCATCCTATGACTAGCAGTTTATTTTTTTATCTTGCTAGATTCCTTAATATTTTCTATGTAAATAATCATGTTATCCATAAATATAGCTTAACTTTTTATTTTCCAATGTATATTCTTTTCTTCTTTCCTCATTTCACTGTCTAGAAAATAGTATTGAATAAAAGTGAGAGTGAACATTCTTGGCTTGCTCTCCGTTTCAGGGGAAAAGTGTTCACCACTTGTGTCACCACTAAGATGTTCTGCCATAACAAATTCAGAAATATCTTTCCTGCTCCTACATGCCTGGGTGCTGAATTTTGTCGAGGGTTTTTTCTACATCTATTGATATAATTTTATGGTGCTTCTCCTTCATCCTATTATATGATGAACTAAGTTGGTTGACATTTTTCAATTTCAAATCAGTTTTGCTTTCCTCTAGAAACCTCATTTTATGATGCATTGTCATTTTTCTGCATGGATAGAGTAGACTTGTTAAAATTTTGTCATGTATTTTTGCATGTAAGTTCATGGAGAATATTGATCTATAATTTTCCTTGCTATAACATGTTTGTCAGATTTTGATATCAAGTTTATGCAGATCCCATTAAATGGGTTATGACACACTTTTACTTCTCTTTTTTAAACAGCTTGTGTAATGTTTGCATTTGTAAACTTCTTAATTTTTTAAGACTTATTTATTTATTTATGGGGTCGGCGCTGTGGCACAGCGGGTTAACGCCCTGGCCTGAAGTGCCAGCATCCCATACGGACACCGGTTTGAGACTCATCTGCTCCACTTCCCATCCAGCTCTCTGCTATGGCCGGGGAAAGCAGTAGAAGATGGCCCAAACCCTTGGACCCCTGCACCCCCATGGGAGACCCGGAGGAAGCTCCTTGGCTCCTGGCTCCTGGCTCCTGGCTCCTAGTTCCTGGCTTTGGACCGTTGCAGCTCCGGCCGTTTCGGCCAATTGGGAAGTGAACTAGTGGATGGAAGACACCTCTCTCTCTCTCTCTCTCTCTCTCTCTCTCTCTCTCTGTGTGTGTGTGTGTGTGTGTGTGTTCTTCCATCTGCTGGTTCACTCCACAATTGTCCACAATGGCCAGAGCTGTTCCGATCTGGAGCCAGGAACTGGGAGCTTCCTCTGGGTCTCCCATGTGGGTGCAGGAGCCCAGGGACTTGGACCATCTTCTACTGCTTTCCCAGAGAACTGGATCAAAAGTAGAACAGCAGGGACACGAACCAGCACCCATATGGGATGCTGGCACAGCAGGCAGCGGCTTTACCTGCTGCGCCACTGCGCTGGCCTCGCATTTTTAAATTTTATCTTTATTAGTTGATAGAATTCATCAGTAAAGGTGCCAGGCCTGGAATTTTCTTTTTGGGGAGGTTTGTGATTATTAACTCAACTTATTTAATACCTATGAAGCTATTTAAATTTTCTATTTCCTCTTGAGTGAACATCGGTATTTTATGACTTTCAGAGAAGTTGTCCATTTTATATGTGTTATTAAATGCATTGACACATTTCTCTATTTCCTTATTGCCCAGTGTCTTTATTTGTTTGTACCCCTATAATAAAATACCTGAGATTGGGTAACATAACAAACAAAAATTTACTTCTTTTTAAATATCCAGTTTCTTTCTTTTTTTTAAGATTTATTTATTCATTTGAAAGTCAAAGTTACATAGAGAGAGGAGAGGCAGAGAGAGAGAGAGAGGTCTCCCATCCGATGGTTAACTCCCTAGTTGGCCGCAACGTCCAGAGCAGCTCCGATCCAAAGCCAGGAGCCAGGAGCTTATTTTGGGTCTCCCACGCGGGTGCAGGGGCCCAAGGACTTCGGCCATCTTCTACTGCTTTCTCAGGCCTTAGCAGAGGGCTGGATGGGAAGTGGAGCAGCCGGGTCTTGAACCAGTGCCCAAATGGGATGCTGGCGCTTCAGGCTAGAGCGTTAACCTGCTGCACCACAGCTCTGGCCCCAAAAATTTACTTCTAACAGTTCTAGATGCTGCAAAGTCCAAGGTCAAATCATCATCAGGTTCTGTATCTGCTGAAAGCTGCTCTCTGTCTCCAAGAACGCTGCTCGTACTGTATCTTCTGGCGGGGATGAGCGCCATGTTCTTATGGTGGGAGCATGGCGGGGCAGACTGGCTTCCTAAAGCCCTTTCATAAGGCACTTATCTGTGCAAGAGGGCTTAGCTCTTATGGCTTAGTCACCCCTCAATTCCCCACCTCTTAATACTGTTGCACTTGGGACTTAACTTGCAATATGAACTTTGGATAAGACTCATTTAAATCATAGTATTCAATTAATGTCAATAGGCTGTATAGTAATATCTCCTCTTTCATTTATAATATTGTTGATTTGTACTTACTCTCTTTATTCCTCATAAGTCTTCACTGAATTTTATCAATTTTAGTAGTCCTTTCAAATAACTAATTAGGTTTGTCAATTGTTAAAAGAATATTGAATTATTTGAAAGAAAGAACAAGAGTTTCCTGTCCACTCTCCAAGTGGCTCCAATGGCAGAAGTTGAGCTAGGCTTCAGCCAAGAGCCCAGATCTTCATCCAGGTTTTCATGTGGGTGGCAGGGGCCCAAGTACTTGGGCCATCTTCCTCTGCTTTCCCAGGCATAGTAACTGGAAGCTGGATAGGAAACGAAGCTGCTGAAACTTGAACCAGCATCCAATACAGGGTGCTGATGTTGCAGGCAGCAGCTGAGCCTGCCGGGCCATAACAATGACCCCTGGTTTGTTCATTTTATCTACCTGCTTTGCTTTCTGGAAACTTGCAAATAAATTTTGATCTTTCTACTTTTATATGCATTCCATTGAAGTTACACATTTCCTTCAAATAGCTGCTTTATTTTCATCATATAAATTTTACAATGTATGTTTCTAATTATCATTTAGCCAAAAAATATTCCCTAATTTCCATTGTTATTTCTTCTTTCCTCCAATGAATTATTCTAAAATGTTTAGCAAATTTCCAAATTTTTGTGGGATTTTTGAAGTATCTGATTGTTATTAGCTTCTAATTAATTCTATTATAGTCAGAAAACATGCTCTGCAAGATTTCAGTCTTCATTTTAAAAAAAGATTTATTTATTTATTTATTTATTTATTTATTTGAAAGTCAGAATTACAGAGAGAGAGAGATCGATCTTCCATCTGCTGATTCACTCCCCAGATGACCACAAGGGCCAGGGCTGAGCCAGGATCCAGGAGCTTCATCTGGATCTCCCATGTGGCTGCAGAGTTTTAAGTACTTGGACTATTCTCCGCTGCTTTTCTAGACACATTAGCAGGGAGCTGGATCAGAAATGAAACAGCTGGGACTTGAACCAGTGCTCAGATGGGTGCTGGCACTGCAGAGAGTGGCTTAACGCACTGTGCCACAGCACCCGGCCCCAAGATGTCAACCCTCTAAGACTTGTTTGTACTGGAGCATGCACCTTAGTGAACATTCCACAGCACCTGAAAAGCATGTGTATTTTAATATTGTCAGGAATCGTGTTATATAAACACAACTAAGGCCAAGCTGATCAAATTGCTTTCTGGTTGTTTTCTACTTCTTCTATATAGGGTTGTTAACCTCTCCAGCTAAGATTGTAGATGTGTCTATGTCTTCCTTTATTTATGTCAGTTTTCTTCATATATTTTGAAACTGCTATTAGATGCATACACATTTAAGATGTTTGTGATTTCCTATTAAATTTACCTTTTATCTTTTAAAATAACTCTCTCTCTCTCTCTCTCTCTCTCTCTCTCTCTCTCTGCCTTGATTGCACATGCATGCATAACCTTCTTGTATGGAGTTGTACCTTGTTCCACCAATTTTCTTAAGTATGCAGATTGCAAGGTACATCTTTGGTTATCCTTTTTTTTTTTAATTTTTTGACAGGCAGAATGGACAGTGAGAAAGAGAGAGACAGAGAGAAAGGTCTTCCTTTGCCGTTGGTTCACCCTCCAATGGCCACCATGGCTGGTGCACTGCGGCCGGCGCACCGCGCTGATCCAATGGCAGGAGCCAGGTGCTTCTCCTGGTCTCCCATGGGGTGTAGGGCCCGAGGACTTGGGCCATCCTCCACTGCACTCCTGGGCCACAGCAGAGAGCTGGCCTGGAAGAGGGGCAACCGGGACAGAATCCGGTGCCCCAAACAGGACTAGAACCCGGTGTGCTGGCGCCGCAAGGTGGAGGATTAGCCTGTTGAGCCACAGCGCCGGCCCTTTGATTATCCTTTTAATTTAAACCCAGCTATTTCTTTACAGTTAAATCTCATCTTGGAGCTATCATTGTGGTGCAGATTATCAAGCCACTCCTTGCAATACTCCCCTATCAAAGTGCCAGTTTGGGTCTCAGCAGTTCCATTTCAAATCCAGCTCCCTGTTAATGTGCCTGGAAAAGCGTCAAAAGATGGCCTAAGTATTTGGGTCCCTGAATCCCACCTGGGAGACATGAATGGAGTTTTCGGTTCCTGGATTCAGCATGGCCCATCCCCAGCAGTTGCCACCATCTGGGGAGTGAACCAGTAAATGGAAGATTCTCTCTGTGTGTTTCTCTCTCTCTCTCTCTCTCTCTCTCTCTCTCTCTCTCTGCCTTTCAAGCAAATACATAAATAAATCTTTAAAATCCATCTCTGTGGATAGCAGTAAGCATATAATTAGGTCCTTGTCACAGGTAAGGTTCTCCAAAATCAAATTGTGAGCTGAGCTTGTTGGTCAGAGTATTTACTAGAATTAGCAATTATAGAAAGGAAGGAGATTAAACAGGATGGGACTGGGAAAAACTCAAACTGTGGGCCGGCGCCGCAGCTCACTAGGCTAATCCTCCACCGGTGGCACTGGCACTCCGGGTTCTAGTCCTGGTCAGGGCACCGGATTCTGTCCCAGTTGCCCCTCTTCCAGGCCAGCTCTCTGCTGTGGCCCAGGAAGGCAGAGGATAGCCCAAGTGCTTGGGCCCTGCACCCACAGGGAGACCAAGAGGAAGCTCCTGGCTTCAGATCAGTGCAGCGCCAGCCACAGCATGCCGGCTGTGGCAGCCATTTGGGGGGTGAACCAAAGGAAAAAGGAAGACCTCTCTCTCTCTCTCTCTCTCTCTCTCTCTCTCTCTCTCTCTCTCTCTCTCTCTCTCCCTCCCTCCCTCTCACTAAATCTGCCTGTCAAAAAACAATAAAAAAAAAAAACTCAAACTGTTCTGTAGTTTCACAGAGCCTTAGCTCATTCCACAAGGAGCTCTAGAACATATGTGGCCTCTCAAAGTCATCCCACATTGGGCCAAAGTGGCCAGTTTTTTATGTCCTTGTCTTAATCAGTCATTGGATATGGATCACACTTGCAAGGGCATGCTTTGGGTGAGGTGGTTCTCTGAAGCTGAGGCAAAACCTAAAAGAGCTACCAGGTGAGTGCCTTCAGCAGACAGCCAGAGCAAAATTGCTCCCTTAAAGTCTGGTGGTACAGCTCCTTGTCTACCGTAGCCCTGTCGTTCATTCAGTCTGTCTTTAAATAGAATGTTTGATCCATTTATGTTTAATGTAATTATTAACACAGTTGTCTTTTTACTATCTTTTTTTTAATTTGTTTCCTATTGTTTCATTTTTTTTGTTGTTTTTCTCCTGCTTTCATTTGGGTTAATAGAATGCTTTCTCAGCCGGTGCCATGGCTCAACAGGCTAATCCTCCGCCTTGCGGCGCCAGCGCACCGGGTTCTAGTCCCAGGAGTACAGTGGAGGATGGCCCAAGTGCTTGGGCCCTGCACCCCATGGGAGACCAGGAAAAGCACTTGGCACCTGGATCCTGCCATCGGATGAGCGCGGTGCACCTGCCGCAGCACGCCGTCCGTGGCGGCCATTGGAGGATGAACCAACGGCAAAGGAAGACCTTTCTCTCTGTCTCTCTCTCTCACTGTCCACTCTGCCTGTCAAAAAAAAATGCTTTCTTGTATTGAGTTTCATTGCCTGCATTGGCATTGTTATTTTTAAGTAGGTACATCTTTAATTTAGCACAGACCACTGGCAGAGCTCCATTTCCAGCTATAGCAAAGTGACAAAATGAACTGAATTTATCTTGCAGCCTGAAACAACTAAAAATTGAATAAACTATATGAAACCAGAGTTTTCAGATACTGGATGCCTATTACATAGTCCAGACAAGATTTGTTTCATATGCTGTGCCCTTTTTTAAACTTTTATTTATGAATATAAATTTCCAAAGTACAGCTTATGGATTACAATGGCTTTTCTCCCTCATAACTTCCCTCCCACTCACAACCCTCCCCTCTCCCGCTCCCTCTCCCCTTCCGTTTACATGCCCAGTTTTATCATTGTCACAGTGGAAAGGCAAATCCCATTATTGTCATATTTTGTCATTAATAATAGCTAATATTGACAGAGTACTTTCACATCATTTTTATTACTCAATATTTATTGATTGAACTAAGCAATTTGGCTTCAGTCATTTAAGTTGAATCTTGAATGAAGAATAGAAATTCTTCAGCCTTATGAGACAAGAATGAACACCTTGCCTCTCTAGGAACACCCACAATATGAGAATCATCTTATTTGCAGTATCTCCATCTAATTCCTTAAAAAATATCCTGTAAGGACTATATTGCTATCCACATTTATTAAATGAGGAAAATTGGACTCTAAGATGTAAGGCATTTACCCAGCATTAGTGAGAGTTGAGGTCAGGTGTTTAAACTCTAGGGCCAGCACTCTCCACCTATGGTGTGCCTTCTCACTAGCCCTATCCTCTCAGTAGCTTTTGGAGGCAGGATGCAGAGGTTTAGAATTGTTTATAACCTGACTTGGCCAGAGTACCCATACAGCAAGCCCTGGATGCAAGTCCTTTTGTCTTCAGATATAGATGATGTCAAAAACAATGAGAAACTCTTTGCAGCTGTTGCCACTGATACATCATTAAGGTAAATGATGTTCCAGGAGTGTCTTGTTAACTACACTGTTAGTATTATAGATGAGTAAAGTTTATGCATCTGATATCATTTCGTTTTTCCTTTGATTATCTGTGATCATCCTGATGGTTTAGTAATAGAGAGTATAGTCTAGACAGCATCTGCAATACACATAAACACACATGCAGGGGGGTGATGAGAGAGAGAGAGAGAGAGAGAGAGAACATGCTGCTTGATTCAGGAAGTAATCAAAACTCATCATCATTCATCGTCCACTCGTCACCACAACACAATTAGGAAGACAAGGATTATACATCCTACTGTCGCCATATAAATTTTTCCAAAGACTTCTTACTAAACACACCAACTAAAGACATAGAAGAGGAGACAATATTATGGCAATGTGGAAGGTCATGCTCCCTCCACTAATAGCATTGGGTTGGAAGATTCCCTGATGTGGGTAAGTAAATAAATAAATAAAGATGAGAGGTTTATGAATTGACTCTCTTCTGGGATATGAGTGCAGTTATCACTTGATGAATTTGACTTCAGTGTTGTATGTGGCATGCCAAAGAATGATTACTGGTGTTATTTGGCACTAAGCTAAAAGCAAACACTAAACCTTGATTAACCAGAAAAATAAGCCCACTGGAACTGCTTATAGCTTATGACTTCTGGGTGAAAAGCATGGGTCATGAAGAAACCAGATTATTTTAAGATTTATTCAAAGAACAATTGTGCCAGCCAAACCCTGGGGTCATTGCAGTGTCGGCTGTATTTCCCATTCCTTTTTCAGAATGTAACAGGGCAGGGGTTTGGGAGTTATGATGGCCTCTAGGCATTACAATAGTTTCAACCTGCAAATAAAGGTTTGATTTTGTTCAGAATACTGTACTTATGAAGTTACTAAGGCAGAGGGACTAAAAAGACATTTCAGATGATGTGATAGCAACAACAAAAAAAATGTGGGCCAACTCATTAAGTGATGAGATAATTTCCTCAAAACATCTCAGTCCCACCACCTTCTGCCATTTCCCAAAGCAGCAGAAAATAAGGTGGCAACATGGATGGAATATCAGCAATCCTAAGTGAGTATTGGTCCTTATTTTATTGTGGACATGGCCTTGCTTCTACTAAGGAGGGCTCCCCTCTTCTCCTCCCTTCTCCTCCTCTTTGAATTACCAAAGTGCATTAATACTGTACTACCATTGCTAGTTGACTGTCAACATTTCTGGTGTTGTTTTGGTAGAGCTGTATTTATTATGTATAATTCATTTATTCATTTACACAAAACACTTTTTGAGCAGACAATTTGGGTATATATAAGTAAGCTAAATGCAGAAGAGCTCACAATAGGGATGTAGGTTTACAGTCAACTCACTGGAATGGACTGGGACAAAGTACTGTGGATGCACGGGGTTCATGGAACCCCTAGGGATGGGAATCAGAGGTGATCAGGCAATGCTTCATAAAAAGTCATTTGGACTGTTTTTAACAACAATGGGAATTCCCCTGGCTTAGGAGGAGAGCAATGCCAGCCCCTCCCAGTCCCCCTCCCTCCAGGAATGTAGTCCTGTCTGTTGTGCTCCTCTGCCTCCTTACCCCAAGCAGTTGATGACAGAGTCCCCATGCAGTGTTATGTGTGGTGCTCATTTTCGTTCCTTTCAGTGGCAATATCCTCTCAGAGTGGAAGGAATGCAGAACTTGATGAGGTTACCCTATGGCCATGGAGACTGCTTGCAGGCCACGAGCTAAGCACACAGTAATCAATGTTAGGTCTGCCTTTGATTCAAGACCCCAACCTAGGAAGCATTCAAGAGACTAGAAATGTGCCAGAGACTTGTCTACAGGAAACAAACGCGACAACATAGCAACTCCTCATATGTGTACAGAATTTCATGGGTACCTAAGTAGACCTCACAGAAGGTAGAACAGGGCACAACTTAAAAGTCTGTAAGTTTCTCAGTATTCACTGATAAAGCACAGACCTTGAGTCAGTGAAGAGCTCTCCTGGAAAAACTGAATTTTTGGCTTTCATGGACCTAAAAACCAGTTCATGCAATTTGTTAACTGGCTTTGGGTGCATCCAGAGGTCTGCCAGATGGAAACTTTGGCCAATTTACATATATGAAACATTTAATGGTAAGGAAAGTCCTGAGTGCCTCAAGCCAGTTGAGGTGAGGGAGAGGGATAGAGATCAGCATTATTCTCTGCTCAAGGACTTTGTACTTAACTCTGGGTGTCTTCAAGGCTGACACCTTCTCATGTTTGCCTTCACCGTAACTGGTACCTGCTCAGAAATGCCTTCCTGTCCACCAGCATTCCAGCTCCATCCAGAAATCATTCTTTTCCCAGTATCCTGTTCCAAACTATATTAATCATCTTTTTTATACTTTAGCTAAAATATATGAGAGGAACCACTGTGGAGGGAAGAAGGCTTACTTCAGCCTACAGTTGGAGGCTCATAGTCAAAGATCAGGCAGCCCCATGGGCCTGCTGGAGCTAGGCCGTGGTGAATTGTGTGCAGAAAAATGATCAATGGCAAGCCAGGAAGCAGAGATAGGAACTGTCCTTTTTCATATCCATGTACCTCTCTTTAAAATATCCATGCTGATCTGATCATGCAGTCCCACTCAAGTGACCTAATCCTATCTCATCATTTTCCAAGGCCCCACCTTCAGGCATTATAATGCAATTTAACCTCATCCTTAGTCCATTAATATAAGATTCTGAGGAGCAACATGTGAGCTTTTGGGCAGTACCCAAATTATTCACTAACTGTAGCAAACCATCATCATCATTTAATGACTTTGATTTGGAAGAACAATTGCACAATTGGTCTCTCAGTTGTAGTCAATCAAAGGATTTGTCCCTGGGTATTTGTACTAAAGCAGCACTGAAACCAAAATTCAGAATATCATGCTGGTTAACAGAAAATGTATCTGATATATACAATAAAAGGTAATTGAAAATATTATTTTCAAGCCTATTGCATCCATTACTTCAACCAAATATGAACCCAACATTATGTGATGAACTCCTTTCATGGTCTTTCCCTTTGCTTTAACCTTTGCTCTAATAGACTTGGTTATGCACATCAAGAGACAACACAAACCAAAAGGTGGGATTTGGTTTTTTGGTCTGTCATATTGTTGCTTTTTTAAAAAAATGTTATTTAAGTTATATGACTGTCATGTATTTCATATATGCAGATTTAGGAATATAATGATACTTCCCATCCTACCCTCCCTCCAGTCCACGACCCAGCCCTTCTTTCTCCTCCTTCTCCCATTACCACTCTTTTTTTTAAAGATGATTTTATTTGAAAGTCAGAGTTACACAGAGAGAGGAGAGGCAGAGAGAGAGACTCCCCAATTGGCCACAACAGCCGGAGCTGTGCAAATCTGAAGCCAGGAGCTTCTTCCAGGCTCCCACGCGGGTGCAGGGGCCGAAGGACTTGGGCCATCTTCTACTGCTTTCCCAGGCCATAGCAGATAACTGAATCAGAAGAGGAGCAGCCAGGACTAGAACTGGCACCCATATGGGATGCCGGCACTTCAGGCCAGGGAGTTAACCCGCTGTGCCACAGCACCGGCCCCTCATTATCACTCTTATTTTTACAAAGATCTATTTTCAGTATACTTAATGATTAGAAAGTTAACTCTACACTAAGTTCAAAAAACAGTATGAATTAAAAAAAAAAAAAAACCACTGTTCCTCAATGGAAGAGACAAGGACTATAATCAAACATCAAATTTCAAAATGTCCATTTTACACCAATACATTACATTTCAGATACTCTATTAGTTACATCAGGTCAGGAAAAACATATGATATCTATCTTTTGGGGGCTGGTTTATTTCACTAAGTATAGTGGTTTCCAGTTGTGACCATCTTTTTGCAAAAGACAGGATTTCATTTTTTTTTTACAGCTGAGTAGTACTCCATAGTATGTACATACCGTAATTTCTTTAACCAGTCAATAGTTGATGAACATGTGGCTTCATTCCATATCTTAGCTATTGTGAATTCTTCTCAATGAATGTGGGGTTAAAGATAACTCTTTCATATGCTGATTTCTTTTGATTTGGGTAAATTCTCAGGAGCAGGATGGCTGGATCATGTGGTAGTTCTAGATTTAGCTTTCTGAGGTGTATCTACAGATATACACTGAGGTATATCCACTGTCTTCCACAGTGCCTGCACAGGTTTACATTCCCACCAAGTGTGGAGCAGGGTATCTTTTTCCTCAAAACCTTGCCCACATTTGTCATTCCTTGATTTCTATATGAGAGCAAATCAAACATGAATGAGGTGAAAACTCATTGTGGTTTTGATTTGCATTTCCCTTATGGCTAGTGATTCTGAGCATTTGCTCATGTGTCTGTTGGCCATTTTAATTTTCTCTCTTGAAAAATATCTGTTCAAGACCTTTGCTCATTTCTTAACTGGATTGTTTGTTTTGTTGTGGTTGAATTTATTGAGCTCTTTATAGATTCTGGATGTAAACCACTTATCAATTATGTAGTTTGCAAATATTTTCTCCCATTCTGTCTGTTGCCTTCACTTTGCTGAGTGTTTCTTTTACAGTGCAGTAGCTTCTCAGTTTGATGAAATTCTATCTGTCAATTTTGGCTTTGATTGCCTGAGTTTCAGGGGTCTTTTCCAAGAAGTCTTTGCCTATGCCAATGTCCTGTAGAGTTTTCCCAATGTTCTCTATTAATTTGATGGTATCACATCATAGATTTATGTCTTTGATCCCTTTGATTATATTTTTGTGTAACGTATAAGATAGGGGTCTAGTTTCATACTTATATACATGTAGACCCAGTTTCCCCAGCACTGTTTTTTGAAGAGACTGTCCTTGCTCCAGGTATTGATTTTAGCTCCTTTGTCAAAAATAAGTTAGTTGTAGATGCATGGATTGATTTCTGGAGTTTCTATTCTGTTCCATTGATCTACAAGTCTGTTTTTGTGACAGTACCAGGCTGTTTTGATTATAACTGCCCCGTAGTATGTCTTGAAATTAGGTGTTGTGATGTCTCCAGCTTTGTTTTGTTGTTTAAGATTGTTTTAACTATTCAGGGTCTCTTGTGTTTCCATATGAATCTCTAGATCCATGAAGAATGTCATTGGTATTTTGTTTGAGATTACACTGAATCTGTAAATTACTTTTAGTAGTATGGACATTTTGATGATGTTGATTCTGCCAATCCATGAACATGGAGAATATTTTTTTTTGCATTTTTTAATGTCTTCTTCTATTTCTTTCTTTACTGTTTTGTAATTTTCTTTTTTCTGGCTTATTGTAATTTTTTTTCTTCTTTATTTTTTAATGAATGCATTTTTACATAGATACAACTTTAGGAAACAGTGGTTCTTTCCCTCATGCCCCACTTGACATCCTGGGTTAAGTTTATTCCAAGGTATTTAATTCTTTTTGGAGCTATTGTGAAAGGGGCTGATCTTAAAAGTTCTTTCTCAGCCATAACACTGTGCACACAAAGGCTATTGATTTTCGTGTGTTGATTTATATTCTAGCACCTTACCCTACACTTTTATGAGTTCTAATAGTGTCTTAGTGGAGTCTTTTAGAGCCCCTATACATAGAATCATTTCTTCTGCAAATAGATATAATTTGATCTACTTCTTTCCAATTTGTATCCCTTTGATTTCTTTTTCTTGCCTAATGGCTTTGGCTAAAACATCCAGGACTTTATTAAATAGTGATGGTGAGAATGGGTATCCTTGTCTGGTTCCAGATCTAATTGCTGGAAGCATTCCCCCATTTAATGGGATGTTGGCTGTGGGTTTGTCATAAATTGCCTTGATTGTGTTGAGCAATGTTCCTTCTATTCCCAATTTGCTTAAGGTTTTCATCATGAAAGGATATTCTATTTATTGTATTTTGTCAAATGCATTCTCTGCATCTATTGAGATAACCATATGGTTTTTATTCTTCAGTTTGTTAATGTGATGTATCACATTTATTGATTTGTGAATGCTGAGCCATACCTGAATAACATGGATTAATCCCACTTGGTCTTGGTGAATGATCTTTCTGATGTGTTGTTGGATTTAATTAATTAATATTTTGTTGAGGATTTTTGCATGTATGTTCATCAAGGTTATTGGTCTATAGTTCTCTTTTCTGTTGTATCTTTTTCTGGTTTAGGAATTAAGGTGATGCTGGCTTCAGAGAAGAAGTTTGGGAGGATTCTCTCCCTTTCAATTGTTTTGAATAGCTTGAGAATAATTGGAATTAGTTCTTCTTTAAATGTCTAGTAGAATTCAGCAGTGAAGTCATCTGGTCCTGGGCTTTCCTTTGTTGGGAGGGTCTTTATTACTGATTAAATTTCCATCTTGGTTATTGGTCTGTTTTGGTTTTCTGTCTTTATGACTCATTTTGATGGATAACATGTGTTTAGGAATCTATCCATTTCTTCTAGGTTTCCCAATTTGTTGGCATTCAGCACTTTGTAATAATTCCTGATGATTCTTTTTAGTTCCATGGTGTCTGTTGTTACATTTCCTTTTTCATCTCTGGTTTTATTGATTTGGGTTTCTCTCTCTTTGTTTTTGTTAGTTGGGTCAATGGTATGTCCATTTTATTCTTTTTTTTTTTTTTCAAAAAATCAGCTCTCATTTCATTAATCTTTTGTATTGTTTTTTGGTTTCAAGTTTGTTTACTTCATCTCTAATTTTAATTACTTCTTTCTCCTACTAATTTGAGGATTTTTTGGGTGTTTTTCTAGCTCCTTGAGATGCATTTTAGCTCAATTATTTGGTGACTTTCCAGTTTCTTGATGTAGGCACTAATTGCTATAAACTTCTCTCTTTTTAAAGAAAAAACAGTGCTTTCACTTTATTCTATAAGTTTTGATATGATGTATTGACATCTTTATTTGTTTTCAGAAATTTTTTATTTCTCCTTTGATTTATTCTATGACTCACTGTTCATTCAGGAGCATGTTGTTCAGTCACATGTTTTTGCATATGATCTAGAGATTCTTGAGTTGTTGATTTCCATTTTAATTCCATTGTGGTCACAGAAGATGCATGGTATGATTTCAAGCTTTTTGAATTTGCTGAGACCTGCTTTATGGCCTAGTATATGGTCTATCATAGAGAAAGTTCCATGCACTGATGACAAGAACTTCTATTCTGCCACTGTGAGGTGAAAAGTTCTATAGATACAGTTAGGGGCCTGCACCATGGCTCAATAGGCTAATCCTCCCCTTGTGGCACCAGTACACCATTTCTAGTCCTGGTCAGGGTGCCAGATTCTGTCCCGGTTACTCCTCTTCCAGTCCAGTTCTCTGCTGTGGCCCGGGAGTGCAATGGAGGATGGCCCAAGTCCTTGGGCCCTGCACCCGCATGGGAGACCAGGAGAAAAGCACCTGGCTCCTGGCTTTGGATCAGCACAGTGCACCGGTCACAGCGTGCCAGCCACAGTGGCCACTTAGGGGATGAACCAACAGAAAAGGAAGACCTTTTTCTCTGTCTCTCTCTCTCTCACTGTTCACTCTGCCTGTCAAAAAAACATAGATATAGTTAGGTCCATTTGATCCATAATTTCAATTAGCTCTGTTGTTTCTTTGTTGATTTTCTGTCTAGTTTATTTGTCCATGGATGAAAGTGGGATGTTGAAATCCCATTACCATTGCATTGGAATCTATGTCTCCTTTTAGTTCCATTAACATTCTTTTAAATAGCCAGATGCCCTGTAATTCAGTGTGTATACATTTATTATAGTAACGTCTTCCAGCTGAATTGATCCTTTAATCATTACATAGTGCCCTTTTCTGTCTTAACAGTATTTGTGTTAAAGCCTATTTTGTCTGACATTAGAATGGCTACATGTGCCCTTCTTTTCCATTAGTATGGAATATCTTTTTCCACGCTGTCACTTTCAGTTGACATGTATCTTAGTTAATGAGATGTGTTTCTTATAGGCAGCAAATAGATGGGTCTTGTTTTTTAATCCATTAGACCAGTCTGTATCTTTTAACTGGAGAGTTGGGGCCATTTACATGCAAGGTGACTATATATTTCTATTGTTTACTTTGGATTTCTTTTGTACTTTTACTGGGAGATTTTCTGCCTTCATAATCTTTCATAGTGATGACTATGTTTCTGTGTTTCTTTGTGTAGCACATCCTTGAGCATCTTTTGTAAGGCTGGACGAGGGTGACAAATTCTTTCAATTTCTGTTTATTATGGAAGGCCTTCATTTCACCTTTATTCATAGATGAGAGCTTTGCAGGGAACAGTATTCTGAGTTGATGGTTTTTTCCTCTTAAGATTTGGACTAATCTTGCCATTGTTTTCTAGCCTATAGAGTTTCTGATGAAAAGTCAGCTGTGAGTCTAATGGGAGATCCTCTGAAAGTAATCTTCATTAGTCTCATGCACATTTTAGAATCTTTTCTTTATGTTTTCTGTTGAGAGTTTGACTACAATGTGTTGTGATGAAGGTCTTTTTTGGCCATGTCTGTTAGGAGTTCTATGTGCTTCCTGTACTTGGACATCCCTTTCTTTCTCCAAATTGTGGATGTTTTCTGTACTCATTTCACTAAATAGGTCTTCTAGTCCATTCTCTCTTTCCACACCTTCAGGAACTCCTAAGACCTGTATGTTGGGTCATTTAGTAGTATCCCACAAATCTCCAACACTGTTTCTAAGATTTCTAATTATTTATTCTTCCTCTTCTTCCTCTTCTTCCACTTCTTACTCTCCTCCTCCTCCTTTGTCTCACTGAAAGATTCCCAAAGATTTACCTTCTAGCTCCAATATTCTTTCTTCTGCCTCACCAATTCTGCTGTTAAAGCTTTCCATCACATTTTATTTGATCTGCGGAATTCTTCACTTCCAATATTTCATTTTGATTTCTCTTTAAAATCTCAACAACAGGAAAATTTTCCATTCATGTCATGTATGGATGTATGGTTTTCTTCAGTTTATGGATTTGCTTCCTCTTGCTTTTGAGTAATCCTATGACTAATTATTTGAATGCCATTTCAGCATTTCATCAATCTCTTCATTTTCACATTCTAATATTGAAATGTTGCTGTGTCCCTTCGGAGGGTAAGGACTCATCATATTTTCCTTACTCTTGTTTGTTGAATTTCTGTGCTTATTTTTAGGCATTTGTGGAGTTCATTGGTTTTTCCCCTTGTTGGCTTTTTTCTTCAAGCTATGCCTCTGTGGCTTAGTGGAATGTTTGCACTTCCAGTGAATTCCAAAAGTTGTGTGGTGGGTATGGCCAGGTATCTCTGGTCAGTGCTCCAAGGTGGGGCGAGCTTTCGGCGTAACATCCAAGTTGAGCATTGTAGATATCTTCTTGTTAACAGAAGGAGGGGAATGATCACCACTTTTGATGTGATCCCCCCTCACCTCCTCTCCTTCAAGATGAGCAATGCTCGGGTGTTAGCCCTCAGTGTGTTCAACACTCATCCACACTGCCATATGAACCATACAAATGATCTGCACTGTCCTCAATGTGAGAGCATGGTTCCTGCTGCAATAACCCACCCCAGGCAACAAAGGAGCTCCAAGCAACTGGACCCACACCCAGTGATTGCCCAAAAATCCAACTATACCCTGTACCCTCTCATGTAACCAGAGTCCCCAAGTCCTCAGCATACAAGGTTCCCACAGTTACTGGGTGCCAAGGTTTCACTTTGCCCTGCCAGCCTGTCCAGTCAACAAAGAGGCAGATGTTCTCCGATTCAGCTCTGCCTAGGTGTCTTGATCTGGGAGGCTGGGGGCGCCTTTACAGTCCTACATGGTTGCCCAGCCACATCCCAGCTAGGCCCAAAATCAGTGGGGACTGCAGATCTTTCCCTCCGCTGGAATTTCTGGACCACAGGCATACAAAAGAGCCACTGGCCAAATGTTACTCTCTCCCCACCATTGCCACCAGTACTGCCGATGCTCACAAAGGCTTTTGCAGCTCCTGCCCAAACTCAAAATGGCACCCACCTTTCTTAGCCAGGCAGTGAGTGCTGTTGTAGAAAAGTTGGGGTGAGATAAACCTGCTCCCTCTACTTCCACTGGGTCTGTGCACAACTGCTAGCAGCTGCTAGCCCCCAGGACAACAGTCTGAACTCACACCACCCTCTCCCTCTGGCTGTATCACCACGGGTTGCTGCAGTCTGGTCTCACCTCTGACTCTAAGCTGCTGCCTGCTCCAGCTTTTGGCTGCTGCAGTCATGTTTTTTGTCCATGTTGGTGCTGCACATCCATACCCTCCACACAGGTCCAAGATGTTCCTCTTCCTCTTGTAGGATCTGCAGTATGGTTTTCTCTCCAATTCTCCCCTGAGAGTGTACTTCCTACACTTTCTCTTTCTTTCTTTTCTTTTTTTCCTATTTATCCCTAGCCTAGCACAGTATGTTGTTCCCTAATCCACTATCTTGGAATCCATGCCAGAATATGAGCTATTTACTGTTAACCTGAGCATGGTGTGAACCAAGGACAGCGGACTGTTTTATCCACAGCCCATGAATCAGAGTGAATGGTAGAATCAGACTTAACTATGTGTTACAAAATAGACAGTAAAGTTTGGACAGAACACTCACCAGAGATTTCCAGATAACCAACACTTCATTTTTGGGTAATATCTACAATATCAAAAACCCATGTTTTCCTCTCTGGAAATTTGACTCATAGAGCAGGAACAAACTTGTTCAACTGATATGATTTGTATGGCTAAATTATGTTTCCTGTATGTCTTTCATTTGTCTGTGAGGACAGACATACTGTTTTTCTTCTTCACTGCTATAAAGCCAGAACGTAGTCAAGTGTTCAGCACATGGCCAGGATCCAGTCAACACTTGACCGTGAACACCAGTTCAAGGAAACAGGTGCAGCTTCAGGAGGAAGAGATTCAGGTCCCTGACAAGTCTGGTGGAGCTGATGTAGCAGCTGAGGACATTTCCATAAATGAATTTCTAGCCCAAAAGATAACTCAGTCACCACTGCCCCTTATGGTCTGAATAAAGATGACATAAATATTAACCAAGAGGGACGTGGAACCCTTTCTTCATAACTCATTCTGTCTCCAGAGTGGTTAGTGTCACATGGCCAGATGTAGAACCTTTGAAGATAAAAGTGCAATATAAATATAATACATAAATATAAATTGCTTTATATTGAATTCAAAGGATAGGAGGATTGCTGCAATTTCAGAACAATGATAAAATTACAGTAATTTTATGATGACAGAAGTTACTTTGGAGAGAATACTACTAGGACCGATAAAGATTAAACTTTTATTCTATTAAAAGCACAATTTTTAAAAAATGTATTTTATTTATTGAAAGGCAGAGTTAGAGAGAGAGAGAGAGAGAGAGAGAAGGACAGAAAGGGATCTTCCATCCTCTGTTTCACTCTCCAAATGGCTGCAATGGCTGAGGCTGGGCCGGGCTGAAGCCAGGAGCCAGGAACTCCCTGAGGGACAGGGGCCCAAACACTTGGAGCATCTCCCATTGCTTCCCCAGGTGCATTATTAGGGAGCAGGATCAGAAGCAGAGCAGCTGGGACTCATATACAGTTCATATGGGATGTCGGTGTCACAGGTAGCCGCTGAACCCACTGCACCGTGATGATGGCCCCAGAAGCACAACTTTTGAAACCCTTAAGCAAACACTTAGCTATTAACATACACATTGCCTTAGGGAAGGCACTGTGAGTTAAAGGGCCTTCCCTTAAGAAAATACAAGTTTCAATAAACATTAGTGTGCAGACGGCTTTTTTGTTTGCCAGTTTAATTTCTTTTGGGTAAATTCCAAGGAGTGGGATGGCTGGGTTGTATGGTAGGGTTATATTCATGTTTCTGAGGAATCTCTAGACTGACTTCCATAGTGGCTTCACCAGTTTGCATTCCCACCAACAGTGGGTGAGTGTCCCTTTTTCCCCACATCCTCTCCAGCATCTATTATTGGTAGATTTCTGAATGTGAGCCATTCTCACCGGGGTGAGGTGAAACCTCATTGTGGCCTTGATTTGCATTTCCCTGATTGCCAGTGATCTTGAACATTTTCTCATGTGTCTGTTGGCCGTTTGGATTTAAAAAAAAAAAAAAAGAAAAAGAAAATACAAGTTTCACATTGAACTTGAAAATCAGAGCTTTTTTATTTTTTTTTTTAATCAGTATTCTCCTTGGTAAAAATATCCAGCCTTGATTTAGAGAAATGAGAGCAAAACATAATTGTCCAGAAGCTGGACTGGTCTCTGCATCACCAGTCTGGGTACTCTGCTTCAAAGTTGCCTTTTCTGGATGCTCACTTGTTGGATGAAATGTGCCATGTTGCAGAGATAATGAAAAGTGCTGGGGCCAGAGCTGGGGCATAGCAGGTAAAGCCACCGCCTGCAGTGCCAGCATCCCATATGGGCGCCTGTTCAAGTCCCGACTGCTGCACTTCTCATCCAGCTCTCTGCTATGGCCTGGGAAAGCAGTAGAAGACGGCCCATGTCCTTGGGCCCCTGCACCTGTTTGGGAGACCTGGAAGAAGCTCCTGGCTTCAGATCAGCATAGCTCCAGCTGTTACAGCCAGTTGAGGAGTGAACCAGTGGATGGAAGACTTTTCTCTTTCTGCCTCTCTTTCTCTCTATGTAACTCTGATTTTCAATTAAATAAATAAATCTTTAAAAAAAAAAAAAAAAAGAAAAGTGCTGCAAAACATCCCGCTGATTCTTCAGCTTGGAAGTGACTAAGTGAGCTGAGACTAATTTAGGGCTCCATTTTTACATTTTTGGCAGTTGAGCAAATATGCAGATTCACACTAAACAGATGTGCCTGCCGGTTACCCCAGCAGCAGTTCCAGAGCTGAGGTTCACTGAGTGGTTCTCCAATTAGGGAGAACATCATAGCAAGTGCACAATTATTCTGGAACCTGTGGGGCTTTCATCTGGTATCAATTTCATTTCAGTTAAGCCCAATTCAGGCTGAACTTGCAGTGAACCCTTTTATTTTAAATGGAGTTCTTAAATTGACACAACTTTTGTGTCTGACAGGTGCTTTGAGGTTGTCAGGAAATTGCCTTTGAAATGATCGCAATTTGTTTTCAAATGGTCTCCTTGATTGATTATGAAGATTTATTGGCACTGCAATCATAATTATTTACAGTACTTTCTAATACTACCATAACAATTTGCTTCCCTTGAAAAATATGGTAGAGAGCCTGATAGATACCTTATGTCATCATTCAGGTCATTCCGTTACTCAGTCACAATGCACTAGGCACTGTTCCGGGGTACAGCAGTGCTAAGCCGTGGTTTCTGTGGTTGTGGAATGTATAACAGGAGAAGAACTAGGGTGGTCAAGTCCTTTTCAGAGCAGTTTGGTGACTACTAGAGAAGAAAAATGAAAGAGATGTTACGGAAGCACTGAAGATTCAGCACTGATGGCTCCTGGCGGTGTCCCCGAAGGCTTACTGGAAGAGGGAATGTTTGAGGTGAGTCTTGAAGGGCAAATGAAGCTTTCCAGGGAAGAAGGGAATGGCAAGAAACGGGGCCTTCAAGAGAAAGCAGAACATGCAAGGACGTAGAGGGCAGGACAAGTGTGCTTTAGAAATGGTGAGAGTTTAATATGGCAAATAGGGCTAGAGCGGAAGTTCCCAAACTTGTTGGTTTATTGTAGCTTTAGTGTGTCGGTAATTTTCTCATGGCGCCCCAGCTCAAAATAAATCACTGTAAGTTCCATTTATAAGTAATTAGGTTCAAATAGCATTTAAGTCGCAGCAAAGACAAGAGAAAAAAGATTAACTATTAAGTAACCACTACTACTTACTTGGACGATGAGTTTCGGCTGGACACTACACGGCTCTTCAAGCCTTCCATCAGAATGGACCCGGTTCTCACTTGCTGTTCCTCTATGACTTTTGTAAGCACTTGTAAGTCATCAGAGCTACTACCAAAACCCCAGCTTCACAAGGATATCACTTCAACAGAATTTATCACTACCTAATGAGAAACCATTATCCAGCTGTCAGTAGAAGTACCTAGTTTTGAATATTCCAAATTCATAAGTTTAAAAAATGCAGCTGTACTCTAGTGGTTGTTATGCGGTACCCAAAGGTACCTGGCACTCGTTTTGGGGACCACCAAGCTAATGAATAGGTTTATGCCAAGCTTTAAAACCTTTCATGAAACAGTAGACATTCCTGAAATAGAACTGTGGTATAGCCATGACAGTAAAGACCTAATCAACCAACAACAACTTTTTTTTTTTGATAGGCAGAGTAGGCTGGTGAGAAAGAGAGACAGAGAGGTCTTCCATCTGCTGGTTCACCCTCAAAATGACCATTACGGCCAGGACAGAACCAGCGTCCCAACCGGGACTAGAACCCAGGCACACCGGGTTCTGTCCCGGTTGCTCCTCTTCCAGTCCAGCTCTCTGCTGTGGCCCGGGAGTGCAGTGGAGGAAGGCGAGGGCCTTGGGCCCTGCACCCCATGGGAGACCAGGAGAAGCACCTGGCTCCTGGCTTTGGATCAGCATGTTGCGCCAGCCACAACACCCCGGCCGTAGCGGCCACTTAGGGGGTGAACCAACGGAAAAAGGAAGACCTTTCTCTCTGTCTCTGTCTCTCTCTCTCTCTCTCGCTCTCTCACTGTCTAATTCTGCCTGCAAAAAAGAAAAAAAATTAGGAAACTTGAGCTGGGCAATAGGCCTAGCAGTTAAGATGCCTGAGTTCCACATCAAAATACCAAGGTTTGAATCCTGGCTCAGGCTCCTGACTCCAGCTTCCTGGTAACACAGACTCTGGGAAGCAGCAGTGATGGTTCAAGTAATTGGGTTCCTTCCACTCACATGGAAACCTGGGTTGAATTCCCAACTCCTGTTTGCATTCTGGCCAAACTCCAGGTACTGTGGGATTTGAGGAGTGAAACAATAGCTTGGAACATGCATTTTCTCTCTCTCCCTCTCTCTCTGTCTCTCTTCCTCTCCCTCTTTCAAACCAATTAATTTTAAGAAGTGCAAATGGAAAAAGAAAACAAGTTTTATTTTCAAGAAAATACTTCAAAAAGCTTGTGGCAAATACAATCAAAAGATAAGTTAGTTTTGTGTTCTGTTTATCTATATTTAGAGAAGCAGAGAGACAGAGAAAAAGAGAGACCCTATCTGCTGATTCACTGCTCAAATGCCCACACCAAACAAGGCTGGGTCATGCTGAAGCCAGGAGTTGTGTACTGAATGCAAATATGACATGTCAGGCACAGAACCCCGATTCCTTGAGCCACCACCTGTGCCTCCCCAGAGTGCATGTTTGCAGAAAGCTAGACTCAGAAATGATGCTAGGGTCTAGCGCTGTAGTATAGTACACTAAACCTCTGCCTGCAGCGCCAGCATCCCATATGGTCACCAGTTCGAGTCCCAGTTGCTCCTCTTCTGACCCAGCTCTCTGCTGTGGCCTGGGAAAGCAGTATAAGATGGCCCAAGCACTTGGGCCCCTGCACTGTGTGGGAGACCCAGAAGAAGCTCCTGGCTCCTGGCTTTGGATTGGTACAGCTCCAGCTGTTGCAACCATTTGGGGAGTGAACCAGAGGATGGAAACCCCTTCTCTCTGTCTTTCCCTCTCACTGTCTAATTCTGTCAAATGAATAAATAAAATCTTTAAAAAAGAGAGAAAGAAATAAAGCAAGCAAGCAAGCAAGCAAGCAAGCAAGCAAGCTGCAATTCAAACCCAAGTACTGCAGTGTAGATGGTCTTCTTAACTACCAGGCCTAACATCCTCCTCAGTAAGTAATTTTGATGCAAAAGTTTAAAATCCACATATGTAAAAGGAAAAAAGATACGTGAGTTTCAAAATTTTTTGCACCCAAATCAACTTACCTTGTAATTCCCTTTTCCATGGGCTTTTTGAAGTACCCTCATATAATATGAAAAGGACTGTGTACAAAACGTCATGAGAGTAAGGAAAGAGATGATTGATTCTGGAAGATGTCACCAAAGAGATAAATCTGACTGTGCTGTAGGGATGAGTGGCATTTCACGGGAGGAAAAATGGGAAGACAGAGCCCAGGCAGAGGAGATCAAAGCCAGGATACCACATCAGAGATGTTTCTTTCAAGATGAATTCATTTTTCAACTAGATTATGTTTCCTTTTAGAAATAACTTTCTTACAGCAAAAGAAGAAGAAGCAATAGTAGGCATTTCGCACAGCAATTAAGGTTCTGGTTAGGACACCCACATACCACATTAAAGTGGCTGGGTTTGGGGCCAGCATAGTGGCATAGCCGGTTAAGCTGCCACCTTCAGTATCAGCATCCCAAATCCAAATGGACTCCAGTTCATATTTGGGCTGCTCCATTTCTTATCCAGCTCCCTCCTAATATGCCTGGGAAAGCCTCAGATGGCCCAAGTGCTTGGGCCCCTGCACCCACATGGGGGTCCCAGATAAAGCTCCTGGCTTCAGCCTGGTCTAGCTCCGGCCATGTGGCTACCTGGGGAGGGAACCAGTGGATGGAAGACCTCTCTCTCTCTCTCTCTGCCTCTCTGTAACTCCAAATTTCAAGTAAAAATAAATAAAATATTTAAATAAATAAATCTTTTTGAAAAAATAAAAAAGTGTCTAGGTCTGATTACTGGTGTGTTCCCAGCTCTAGCCTCCCACTAATGCAGACGCTGGGAGGCAGCAGTGATAGCTCAAGTTTTGGGCTCCTGCCACCCACATGTGTTACCTTGGATGATCTCCCAGTTTCTGGCTTCAACCTGGCTCAGCTCTGGTCAATGCTGGCATTTGGGGATTGAACTAGCAGTTGGAAGATCTATGTATCTATCTGCCTATCTCTTTGCCTCTGAAAGAGGTAACTATGGAGTTACCAATACAGAAAAGTTAAGGGGCCGGTGCTGTGGTGTAGCGGGTAAAGCCGCCGCCTGCAGTGCTGGCATCCCATATGGGAGCCAGTTCGTGTCCTGGTTGCTCCATTTCCCATCCAGCTCTCAGCTATGGCCTGGGAAAGCAGTAGAAGATGGCCCAAGTCCTTGGGCCCCTGCACCCACATGGGAGACCCGGAAGAAGCTCCTGGCTCCTGGTTTCGGATTGGCACACCTCTGGCTGTTACGGCCAATTGAGGAATGAACCATCAGATGGAAGACCTCTCTCTCTCTCTCTTCTCTCTCTCTCTCTCTCTCTGCCTCTCCTTCTCTCTGTGTGTAACTCTAACTTTCAAATAAATAAATAAATAAATCTTTTTAAAAATATAGAAAAGTTAATATAGTATAGAATGATTCAAAAGAAAAAAGAATAGCTTTCATTTTCCACATCCCCTATGTCCCCTACACTCAGTTCCCAGGGAGAAATGGTTTCTTGTGATCCAAAAAAGTTCTAGGTGTTAATAGGCATAGGATAACACACAAATAAATTAATTTTAAATGTTGTTCCAAAACCAGTTCTTTTTATTTCACAGGAGAACTTAGGTATCCTAAATGTCTATAGAAACATTCAAGTCATCTTCACTCTTTTTTAAAGACTTCATAGTATTCTTTTGAATAGATATCACTTTTTCAGTTTTTAGCATATTTATTAATAGCTCAAACTGTCATTTTGTTGAGCCTCAGTGTTTTAAGGGTATTGTTTAATTTATTTTTTGATCATTGACTTTTTTTCATCTATTTTAAAAGCAGAGTAACAGAGAGAGGCAGAGAGGCAAAGAGAAATCTTCCATCTGCTGGCTCACTCCTCAAATGCCTGCAATGACAGGACTGGGCCAGGCCAAAGCCAGGAGCCTAGAACTCCATGAAGGTCTCCCACATGGGTGGCAGAGGCCTAAATACTTGATTCATCACCTATTGCTTCCCAGGGTGCATTAGCAGGAGGCTGAATCAGAAGCAGAGTAGCTGGGTCTTGAATTGGCACTTCCTTATTGGAAGTCATAACAAGCAGCTGCTTAACCCACTGCACCACAGTACCTTACCTTTAATTTATGTTTTAAATTATCTATTTATGTATATATTTTTTATTTTATTTTCAGTCTAATGCTCTCCCAACTGAGCTATTTTGGCAAGCTATATATATACATTTTTTTTTTATTTTAAAGGCAGACAGACAGATAGACAGAGATCGTCCACCTGTTGATTCACTCTCCAAATGCCCAAACCAGACCTGGGGCAGGCTGAAGCCAGGAGCCAGGAGCCAAGAAGCCAATGAGACTCCCATGTGGGTGCAGAGACCCAAGCACTTGATTTATCACCAGCTGTCTCTCAGGATGCATTATCAGGAATCTGGATCAGAAAAAGAGCAGCTGTATCTGAACCAGGCACTACGATATGGGATACAAGCATCTCAACCACTGTCTCTTTAAAAAAAAAGATTTATTTATTTATTTATTTATTTATTTATTTATTTATTTGAAAGAGTTACAGTGAGAGAGGAGACGCAGAGAGAGAGAGAGAGAGAGAGAGAGAGAGAGGTCCTCCATCCGATGGTTCACTCCCCAATCGGCCGCAACGAACAAAGATGCACTGATCCAAAGCCAGCAGCCAGGAGTTTCTTCCGGGTCTCACACGTGGATGCAGGGACCCAAGAACCTGGGCCATCTTCCACTGCTTTCCCAAGCCATAGCAGAGAGTTGGATGGGAAGTGGAGCAATCAGGTCTTGAATTGGCGCCCATATGGGATGCCGCCACTTCAGGCCAGGGCTTTAACCCACTGCGCCACAGCACCGGCCCCAACCACTGTCTCTTATTGATGAATTTGTCAGAGCTATTGAGCAGAAGCAAACTTAATCAGTTTGCTTCAAATGTTGAGAAGAGCTTATTATTGGGGCAGGCTGTTTTAACAAGTTACAATAAACAGTAACGCTAAAATCTTAGTTTTGTATACCACCTCACATCTACAGACAAATTACAGAATGAAGACTATAAAACACCTCTCCTCCTCCTTCTTCTGCCTTATAATATTTCAGAAAAGACCCTTAATATTTTTTGGTCTTCTGCAAAGAAAAGATTGTTTTCATTGGACTGGCAGTGCAGAACAGTGGTTAAACTGCCACTTGCAATGCCGGCATCCAGTATCTCAGTGATGATTTGAATTCTGGCCGCTCTACTTCCAATCCAGCTCCCTGCTAATGCACCTGGGAAGGTAGTGGATGATGGCCCAAGTGCAGGGGCCTCTGCCACCCAAATGGGAAACCCAGGTGGAGTTCCTACTCATGAATTCAAACCAGCCCAGATCTGCCTTTTGTGGACTCTTGGGGAGAAAACCAGTGAATGGATGATATCTTTTTCTTTCTTTCTTTATCTCTCTCCCCTCTCCCTGTTGTTCTCTCTTTAACATAAATCAATCCCATTTTTAAAAAAGATGATTTATTTTGGCTTATATCCATAAAGCACTTCTTTCCCCAAGAAACATTTTATTTAAGGTATACAGACCTCATGAATTTCATAAATACAACTTCAGGAACTTAGTGATTCTTCCCACCCTATCTGACCTCCCACCCACACTTCTGCCCCTCTTCCTCCTCCCTCTCCTATTCCTATTTTTATTTTTTACTAAGATCTATTTTCAATTAACTTTATACACATAGAATTAACTCTGTACTAAGTAAAGTGTTCGATTACTAGTATAAAAAATTGTTTCTCAACAGTCAAGACAAAGGCTGTTCAAAGTCATCGCAGCTCAAAGTGTCAATTTCACTTCTATAGATTACCTTTTAGGAGGTCATATAATATTTGTCATTTTGGGACTGGCTTATTTCACTAAGTATAATATTTTCCAGTTGCATCCATTTTGTTGCAAATGGTTTTTCGATGAAAAATAGCCACATGTAAAAAGTTAAGTATAATAACCTCAAAGTCAGTGGACATAGAACCCAATATATGCAGTGACTCGTGCAGGGCATACAGGCTGGGTATACCTTATCTGAAATGCTCAGGACTGCAAGTATTTCAGATTTCATATTGTTTCTCATTTTAGAATATTTATAAATACATAATGGATGTTTGGGAGTTGCGTCCCACGTCTAAACATGATATTCAGTTACATCGCATTGCCTTAGGGTAATTGCAAACAGTATTTTTAGTGCACCTGCATTTTGACTATGACCCATTACAAGAATTAGTTATGGAATTTTCCACCCAGGGGCATCAAATCAGTGCTCAGAAGACTTTTGAATTAAGGATGTTCCATTTGTCTTCCTAAAGCAACCCTACACTGCCTTCCTTCCTGTCGCACACAGAGTACACATGGCTGGCCCAAAGAGTTCTGGCAGGACCCTCTCAAGCAGTTTGGGCATGTGTATGTCACGTGCTGTGCAATCCCTAGAGGGACAGGAGGACAACATCAGAATATCACTTCTTTCTTTTTCTGCTTAGGCTTAGCTCATCCTTTGTTGATGTTTGGAAATTTGCATTTCCAGCCCAGCTTTTCTAAGTAATTTTATGCAAATTTAATATATTATTATATTGCAAAGCCTTTCATTGATTACCATAAATGAATCAAAATAAAATTTGAAGTTTTTTAATATTTCTTATGAACTTTTTTAGATGTCTTCTGGATTTGAATTATTACAACAAAGAGTAGCAGTATATCAATGTCCATACATTTCATGAAAAGCAAAAAATAAAAATTGGAAATGTTCATCTTCATAGATTTTACTTAGATTTATACCAACAGATTAAAATGATTCATTACTAAAATAACATAGGGGACAGCATTAATTCTATCCTGACTTTTCTTTTTTATTGAAGAAAATCCTTACTCAACTAAATAAGAAGATGGGGATGAAAGCATTTTAGTTTACTAATGTCACTCAATTCCTGAGTTCTCTTCAAGCTACATTTCCTAACATGCAGTCAATTTGTGTATTCTCAAGGTTTGTGTCAATGATCTATCAGCTGATACTCCATGAGTCTGCTTCAAGTCTGTTCTAAGTCAGGAAATGTAAGCCACCTGATTTTTTTTAAAGATTTATTTACTTATTTATTTGAAATGCTGTGTTAAGAGATAGAGGGAGAGAGAGCGTGAGAGTTTCTATCCACTGGTTTACTCCCCAAATGGCTGCAATGGCCAATGCTGAGCTGATCTTGCAAAGCCAGGAACCAGGAGTTTCTTCTGGGTCTCCCACGCAGATGCAGGGGCCCAGGCACCTGAGCCATACTTTGGTATCATTAGCATTGAGTTGGATCATTAGCATTGAGTTGGATCAGAAGTAGAGCAGCCAAGAGTTTGAACTGGTGCCTATGTGGAATACCAGAACTGCAAGCACTCAACCCTGCCACCTGACTTAAGACAGAATGCGAGCCTGTGACTTTCTTAGGTCCACATGGATATTTCAAATGAGTCCTTTGTGTGAAGGTGTTATCACTGCAGGGCAATACATATGCAGCAAAACATGAGATTCTGGGTGCATGGTTGGCCTAGCAGTTCAAATGTCATTGAGATGCCTGCATTCTGCGTAGGCATGCCTGTGTTTGTGTCTGGGGTCAATTCCTGGCTCTAATTCCAGCCTGCTATTAATGCAGACCCTGGAGCAGTGGGGCAACCTAGACAAAGTTCCTGGTTCCCGGTTTTGGTGTACCCCGTCCCTAGTTATGGTGTGCATTAGGGAAGAGAACCAGTAGATGGAAGCTCTCTCTTTCTCTGTCTCTCTGCATCTCAAATAAATGAAATAATTATTTGTAAAGTGGGAATAGGAGCAAGGTATTCTGTAAAGTGGGAAAGGGCCAGTCATTATGAAAAAAAGAATCATGGCCGGCACTGAGTCTCACTAGCTAATCCTCCACCTGTGGTGCCAGTACCCTGGGTCCTAGTTCCGGTTGGGGCACCCAGTACTAGTCCCAGTTGCTCCTCTTCCAGTCCAGCTCTCTGCTGTGGCCCAGGAGGGCAGTGGAGGATGGCCCAAGTGCTTGGGCCATGCACCCACCTGGGAGACCGGGAGGAAGTATCCAGCTTCGGATTGGCAGAGCGCCAGCTGTAACGGCCATTAGGGGAGTGAACCAACGGAAGGAAGACCTTTCTCTCTGTCTCTCTCTCACTGTCTATAACTCTCTCTCTGTCTCTCTCTCACACTGTCTAACTCTGCCAAGCCAGAAAAAAAAAAAAAAAAAAAAGAAGGAAAAAAAGAATCACAAAAACACTCAAATCATAGCAGAATTTTCAGTCAGATTGATGGATTTGCACAATGTTGATTCTTAAAATGGGTTACATTAAAACTAGGGGTTGGGGCTGTGGTGTAGCAGGTAAAGCTGCTGCCTGCAATGTTGGCATCTCATGTGGGCCCCAGTTTGAGTCCGGGTTGCTCCACTTCTGATCCAGCTCTCTACTATGGAGAGAGTCTTCCATCTGCTGGTTCACTCCCCAGTTGGCTGCAACAGCCGGAGCTGCACCGATCTGAGGCTGGGAGCCAATGGTTTCTTCCAGGTCTTCCACATGGGTACAGGGGCTCAAGTACTTGGGCCATCTTCTACTGCTTTCTCATGCCATAGGCAGAAAGCTGGATTGGAAGTAGAGCAGCTGGGACTTGAACTGGCACCCATATGAGAAGCCAACACTGAAGGCAGCAGCTTTACCTGCTATGCCACAGCACCGACTCCTTCTTTCTCACTTTAAAAAGGAAAAAGAAATAGAGAGGGGTGAATAGCAAGGACTCTTGGGGTACCAGTAATGTTTTGTTTAGTTTGGGTGTTGGTTATGAGTGTACCCAGAGGGAAAAAAACTCAGTTATTGGAACACTTACATGCATTTCTTGTTATGTACACTGTATTTCAATAGAATGCTTTTTATAAGAAAAGAATAAATATAAACTGAAATTGAAAAAAATAAAAGTTCTCCATGTCACAAAACATGGAATGCCTTTTGCAATGGCACATGCTCAACTCTGGGGGGGCTGATGGAGAGGGAGTGAGCCGTGCAGCTAGAGCAGCTGGACGAACTGGCCAGGGAAAAAGCCCCCACGGCAGGGTGTCTGAATAATGTCTAAGGACAGGATGGTCCAGGAGTCAGCAGTAAGTGGTCTGGGATCCTGAGAGTAAATCATCCCTGTTTCTCTGAACCTTGCTGAAATCCTCCACACTCAAGTGCATTCCAAGAGTGGGTCTGTGGATATCAGCTGAAAGGGAGAGAAGGGAGACAATCAAAAGCCCCATGAAAGCAGGAACTTTGAGCCAGAAGTAACTGGGAACAAAATTGTTCAAGAAACCAGAGGACCCTTGAGGATGACACTGGATTTTTTCTAGGATGTGAAGCAAGAGTGTGTATTTAAAAAAAAATGATTTATTTTACTTATTTGAAAGAGTTAGAGAGAGGTAGAACCAGAGAGAGGTCTTCCATCTCCTGGTTTACTCCCCAGACGGCCACAATGGGAGCTGAGCCTATCCAAAGCCAGGAGCCAGGAGCTTCTTCAGGGTCTCCCACATGGTTGCAGGGACCCAAGGACTTGGGCCATCTTCTACTGCTTTCCCAGGCCATAGAAGAGAGCTGGATAGGAAGTGGAGCAGGCGGGTCTTGAACCAGCGCCTATATGGGATGTCAGCTCTTCAGGCCAGGGCTTTAACCTGCTGCACCACAGTGCTGGCCCCAAGAGCGTGTATTGATTTTGTCTTCAGCACAATGGACAAGCTGACCTTGGGTAAAAGCTGAATTACTCAGGGAAAATGATTGCCCGGAACAAACTGGGTAAAAGCCAACCTAAGTCTTGTGGCCATTGGGTTCTTGCCAACAGCTGGATCAGGAGCTTGGCTGTAAAACATGTGGCAAAATTTCCTGTTTGGCCACCCACCCCTGGTAACCTGAGAAGTCAACACCCTCTTTGTGGTCCAGAGCTTTTAATCTGTAAATCAAAGATATTAATGATAGCTTTTGTGAAGCAAGTGAGACTGTGTGTACGGCGTGGAGCTCACAATGCTGTCAGCTGTTATAACTAGTATTAGCCATTGTCTCTCTTCATTTGTGTTCTTAAGAAATAGCATATGTCCAGAGATTTTACATGCCTTCTACAATGCACTCAATTCACTCACTCAACAAAGATTTGTTAAATGTATTATATGTGCAGAGCACAATGATAAAAGCACCACTTTTACGTATGATTTTTAGTTAACTATTGTTGAACTTTTATCTTCATTCATAAAATATTGAGAATAAGATATGCATATTGGGTCACTAAAATATTTTCCTCCCCAGATTTAAAAAAATCCATAGCAAGGACAGGCACTGTGGCACAGTGGGTTAAGACGCTTCTTAGGACTCTCACATCCCCTATTGGAATGCCAGTTTGAGTCCCAGCTCTTGGGCTTCTGGCCTAGCTCCTTGCTAATGCATCTGGGGAGGCAGTGGAAGGTGGCCTAAGTGCTTGGGCCCCAACCACTCATGTGGGAGGACCAGATTTTCTCCGTTGCTTCTGGTTTCATCCTGATGCAGCCCCTGGGCTGTTGTGGGCATTTGGGAAGTGAATCAGCAGATGGAAGATCTCTGTCTCTGTCTCTCTCTCTGTCTCTCCCCCTTCTCTGTGTCACTGTGACTTTCAAATAAATAAATATTTTAAAATATAAAGACCAGAGCAAAGTGTATTATACAATATATAGAAATATATTCCATAATGACCTATACATGGTTATTAAAATGGGCTGTGCATTTAATTGCCAAATTACCAAAGCAAAGCCAAAAACATGATAATTACAAAAATTCACATGGGCCTATGCTATGTATTGGAGAGGCTGCAGCTGGCAGCAGCTGTGACACCTGAGGAAAACCATCCTGGGTGATTAAATGATACACTGTGCACCATGTCATAATATAGTGATGCATCCTGAAGAATACTCCTACAATAACCACAGCAGTATTGCATTTGTTTCTAATGACTAAAATAGATGGGAAACTGGAAATTTCTCCTGAGACTCAGTGGGGAATTGAGGCTGTTGAATCTTGACCAAAAAAGGGAGTGAAGAATTATATTTGTTCCATTCCAAGTGGAAGCCCATCTACATGGATGGTGGAAAGCAGGAAGGGTTGTCCAGCTGCCTCAGAAAATCAGATGCTTTCTCTACATAATTGCCTCTTTCCTGTCTCTGAGGGCTTAATACCCAGATGCTATGTAGTAAAAAAGAATTCTGCAGCCTGACTGGTCCCAAGTCAGTTTAGACTGTGGATAGCTCAGACTCTCAATTCAGAGAACAACACTGCCCCATTCCAGAGATTCAGAATTCAGAGTTCCAGCATGAAGCCAAGGTCTTCACATTTTTAAGGAGCATATCTTGTCAAACAGGACTTTAGGGAAGGTGAATGAAGTCCTCGTTGTGAATTGGAGCTGCGGAGAGGAGTAGGTTATAGCCAGGGTTGTATTTACTGGCAAGAAGCCAAAGTACATATTCTTGCTCCAAGTTTTTAAAAGAGTGATGAATTTTTAATATATTTGAATCATCTTATAAAAATTAAGAATGCAGTGAGACTTATGTCAGACTGGAAGATGAACTAGAAGGACTTATTCCAAGTTGAACCCAACAAATTCTTTCAGTGCAGAATTCAGTACCTTCTTGTAGACTAGTCCATGGACTCCACACTGACCTCATCTTGGATTGGAAAATAGTTCAGTCATGTGTCCACTGTTCACCATTGCTACAGAAAAGCTCAATGACTCATCCATGAAACAGCTCCTTTTAAACTGTCCTTGTGAGGGCTCTGGCACAAAGTCAATTGTAAAATATACCCATGGGTATGTAAAACAGTGGAGCTAACTATGCTAATTGTCAGCAGTCAGGCAATTAAACTTTGAAAGGCAGTTCCTGTAAGTGCTGATCGGAAAGGTTTTAGAACAGCTGGTTTTAGATCATTCTTTCTGATGCTACTTACAGAACAGATCCTCTTTTGAGACTGCTTCTGTTTGTGACAAATAGCACTTCAGAGTGGGATCCTGATGTAATCTAAGTGTGGTTCAATTCATGACTATGCATACTTTCATAAGGGACATGAGAGGAAAGCAACCTATAGCCCTCTTTTAAACTGCTTATACTTCTCAAAACTTTCAGTATCCTCTCCATCTTATTGGCTTTGACTCACAGTCACAAGCTGTGTGCACACATACCACTAGTCGGGGTTTATACAGAGGCCACATGACTCGATTCTGACTGGTTCACATCTAAAAGTAAAGGCAACACAAACTAAACTGTCCATGCCCTGATCTGTTTATCCATAACAGCCAACAGTGGACTCAGTTCCCAAAGCTGATTCATCAGCCTGAGACACCAAACAAGTGACCCGTCAAGGAACAACTGGAACCTTTATGTGGACCGTCTCAAATGGGCCCATGATTTGGGAAAGGGGGAGTTAGGAACTTCTTATTTAAACGTGGGATGGACCAGTGTATGCTTAAGTGGAATCGTATGAAAGTAGAACCAGGAATTTAGGAGCCAGGATTCTCCACATTGTTCAGCCAGCAATTCAGATTATCTTTTGTCTTTGGTTCTTCTCCCACATCAGGTTCCATCTAGGAAAAAGGTTGTCTCACAAGAAGTTTAAATATAACCTGCAGACATTACTCCAAGTCCATCTCAAAAGAACACTCCAATCATTTTATTATGAATAAACAAAATAGCCATCCATTATTGCAGACCATGTTAATTCAAGTAACAGAAATTATTCACTGTGTATCTTAATTAACTATATGCACATACCTCAAAATGTTCATGGAAAAATGGAATTAAAAAATGTTATTTTGGTCAGAAAGTTTTCAAATACATCCATCCGTAGCTTTTTTAAAAAGATATGTTGATTGAACTTTCTCTTTTAAAAAATTATTTATATATTTAAAAGAGAGAGAGAGACAAAAAAAATATCTCCCATCTGCTGGTTTATTCCCCAAATGCCTGCAACAGTCAGAGCCAGGTCAAGCTGAAGCCAGAAGCCAGGAACACCGTATGAGTCTCCCATCTGGGTGACAGGGATCCATTCTTTGAGCCATCATTTGCTGCCTCTTAGGGTACCCACCAGCAGGAAGCTGAAATTGGGAGCAGAGCCAGGATTCAATCCCAGGCACCCTGATATGGGATTTGGATACTCCAAATGGCATCTTTACCACTACATGCTGGTATAGTCATAATACACATTTTCCATGAACTTTTTGAAGAGCTCTCATATGAGTGGGTTTCAAAATTTTTCTCACCAAAATAAACTCATTTTTTTAATTCCATTTTCCACAAGCATGTTTGAGGACCCTCATATTAATGAAGAAGCACTGTGATTCCAAATAGTTCAGAGTATTTTGTTTCCTGGGTTATAAAACTAGGGTCAAGATTCCAAAATGTCAGTTAAAATTCCAGGTTTCTACAAATTCATTCACAAAATTTATAAACAGGAATTTTTTCCTATAACTATACTGTTTATCTTACATTAGGTGCTCAAACTTAAAGCTTCTAACATGGAATTTGTAATACTAGAGTTTAGGGGAAATGACCGATTTAAAACTAAATCATTTAAAACTAAATACGCTGAGGCGTAACAGGTTAAGCCACCACTTGCAGTGCCAACATCTCAAATGGGTATCCGTTCAAGTCTCGGCTGCTCCACCTCTGATCCAGCTCTCTGCTATGGGAAAGCAGTGGGAGATGGCCCTGCACCCGTGTGGGAGACCCAGAAGAGGCTCCTGGCTCCTGGCTTCGGACTGGCGCAGCTCTGGCCGTTGCGGCCATTTAGGGAGTGAACCAGCAGATTGAAGATTCTCTCTCTCTCTCTCTCTCTCTCTCTCTCTCTCTCTCTCTCCTTTCTCTGTGTAACTCTGACATTCAAATAAATAAATAAACCTAAGAGAAACGTAATCAGTGATGACCTTTTCCAAATTCCATTTCATATGACACCTTGTAACCTAGTCATTTGGGAATGTGTTTGGTTTGTCTCTTTGTTTCTTTACTTTAAGACTAACAAAGTCCTTGGCAAGCCAAAAATTTGGAAGGAAAAGCTGAACAATTTCCCCAGCTTGAAATTGATACAATCAATTTAATTTGTCCACAGTTTGTTGAAAACAAAGAAATTTCTCAGAGTTGAGACTCAGTTTCAATATCTTCAAAGAGTAAAAATGTTAGCAATGAAACTAGAAAGCACTTATTCTCTGGCCGGCACTGTGGCATAGCTGGTAGAGCCGCTGCCTGCAGTGCCAGCATCCCATATGGACACTGGTTCAAGTCCTGGCTGCTCCACTTCCGATCTAGCTCTCCGCTGTAGCCTGGGAAAGCAGTAGAAGATGGCCCAAGTCCTTGGGCCCCTGCACCTACGTGGGAGGCCCAGAAGAAGCTCCTGGCTCCTGGCTTTGGATCAATGCAGCTTCATCCGTTGCAGACAACTGGGGAGTGAACCATCAGATGGAGGACCTCTCTCTCTCCTCTCTCAGTGTAACTCTGACTTTCAAATAAATAAATAAATCTTTCTAAAAAATCTTTTAAAAAATTCTAATTACTAGAAACATATTCTTCACGTAAAGGTAAAATTAACTTCTAGGTTAATTTTTTAAGTGAATCTCAGTCCTGTGCCTCGTAGCTACAGAAAACAAATCCAAACCTTTCACATTTATAACTTGTAAAACTTTGGAAATGTCCATTTTAGTTGATGCTTCTACCCCACTATAGTTCTGATCATTGTTTATTAATACATCCCAATTACTAAAAGGTGAGGACCACATTGGGTCTAGCCATTTTCACATGACACATAATCACACAACATGAAACTCTCAGACCTTTTAACCTGGAAAATAGCGTCAGTTATATTGAACCCCACATTTCTGTTCATTTTTCATTTTATTTTTTAAAGATTTATTTTACTGTTTATTTGAAAGATAGAGTGATGTGAAGAGAGGAAGAGAGAAAGAGATCTTCCATTTGCTGGTTCATTCCCCAAATGGCTCCATGGGGTGGGACTGTACTAGGTCAAAGCCAGGAGCTTGGAACTCTACTGGGTCTCCCACATGGGTGGGTAAGGCCCCTTTACTTGGGCCACGGTCTGATTTCCCAGGCGCATAAACAGGGAGTTGGATTGGAAGCAAAGTAGCTGGGACTCAAACTGGCACTTATGTGAGATATTGGTATTGCAAGTGGCAGCTTAACCAGGCCCCCCTAGAAAAAGTTTTTAATTAAGAAGCCTAATCAAAGCAGACTTAGATTTTATAACTATAGCACCTAATCTTTTGAACTTTTAAGAGCTGTTAAGAAGTAACAATTTTATTTTCTCACTGAAAGTCAGTCATATTTTTAGATACATCAATGTTTTAAATTGTATTTCATTATAAAGAGAACAAGCTTTTAATGAATTTTTTAGTTTTTATTTGAAAAGCAGAGTGACAGAAACAGGGAGAGACAGAGATAAATCTTTCACCTGCTGCATTCACTTCCAAAATGGCTACGATAGCCAGGTCTGGGCCAGGCCAAAGCCAGGAGTCAGGAACACCATCCAGGTCTCCAACATGGGTGTTAGGGGCCCAACCGCTTAGGCCATCCTCTGCTGCTTCCCCAGGCATGTGAACAGGGAGCTGCACTGGAAGCAAGGAGCTGGGACCGGGATCAGCGCTGCTACGGAGGATGCCGGTGTTGCAACACCCACCCCTGAGCTGCACTTTTTAGAGCCACACTGTTACATCCTATTATGTCTAAGTCTTCTTCCTGTGAACCATATTCAAGCCGTGATTAGCAATTGATTTCTTAATGGAGTTCATTGTGTTAATTCTGTTAAACTTTTCCTCATTTGAATTAATGATACATTTAAGGTGTCAAGATTTTCTTTGAAAACTGTCATTAAACATTTAAGCTATTGCAAACTTCTTCAGCCACAATTTTGATATGCTTTCTACATTCTTACCTGATTCAATGGTAAAAATAGTGACAAGAGAGTGATGAACTTTAGAATGTTCCTAAGCTAATTATCCTTAACAAATAGTCTGGATCCCAGTGATGTTTCCACCTAAGGGAATCAAGGTTCAGTCACAAGTCTGCTTTACACTGCAGTTTGGGGAAGGCAGCGCAAGGTGACAGCAGAGTAAGATGCTCAGGTGATTGTCTTCCCGTGAAGAACCCACTGGGACAGCTTTCCTTGATTCAAGCCACCTTCACACTGAAGCCAGGTGAGAGACTGCAGTACTGCTCTTAGTAGAGCAATGAAGAAGACACTGGAGTGGGTGCTTGGTTTGGTGGTTAAGTTGGCACTTCTGGTGCCTATATCCATGCAGGAGTGCCTGGTGCAAGTCCCGGCTACTCTGCTTCCTATCCAGTTCCCTGCTACTGCACCTAAGAGGATCGGTGCAGCTCCAGCCATTGCGGCAATCTGGGGAATGAACCAGCAAATGGACGACCTCTCTCTCTGTCTCTACCTCTCTCTGCAACTCTTTCAAATAAATAAAATAAATATTTTCTAAAAACAATAACAAAAATTTTCCCAAATTTATATAGATAAATATGTAACTATCTAGAATCAAGAAGATCAGAGGTCACCAGTCAAACTCAACTGAAGTCTACCCCAAGACATACTATAATCGTGCTCTCCAAGTTTAAAGATAAATGGAGGATTCTCAAATCTGCAAGAGAAAAGAAGCAAAATATCACATAAAGGGAATCCAATTCACCTGATTGTAGACTTCTCAGTAGGAACCTTATAGGCCAGGAGAGAGTGGATGAGGCTTTATTTTTTTCCCCAGAAATCTTATTTTAGGTATACAAACTTCATGTGTTTCATAAGTAAAACTTTGGGAACATAGTGATTCTTCCCATCCTATCTGCCCTTCTTCCTCCTGCCTCTTGAATGAAACTTTAACAAACAAACAAAGCCATCCAAGAATACTGTAACCAGCAAAACTATCCTTCAGACAAGAGAGAAGGATAGACATCCCCAGACAAACAAAAGCTGAGAGAATTTATCACCATCATACTTGTCTTCAAAGAAATGCCAAAGGGAGTTCTTCAAACTGACAGGGATGCTAATTAGTAAGAAGAAAATATCAGGAGGTAGGAAACTCACAGTCAAAGGAGCTATGCAAATTCAGAATGCTCTAACACAGTAAACATGGTGCCTAAACCATTAATATCTTTAGAATGAATACTAAAAAGTAAAATAATTAGAAAAACAGTAATAACTACACTAATGTGCTAAGAGACAGGCATAATAGAAAGATGTAAAGTGGGATATCAAAAATTCAAAATAGGGAGGAAAGCAGTGCAAGTGTAAAATTCTTTATTTGTATTGCTTCTTTATGGTATTTCTTTTCTTTTCTTTACAACCAAAGGCAAGTTTTTATCATTTCAAAGTAGCTTATTATAATCAAAATATGTTTTTGTAAGCTTCATGGTAACCATAAAGCAAAAAGCTATAATAAAATTATCAAAAATAAACAGAGAATCAAAGCATACTACTAGACAAAATCATTCTTTAATAAAACAAGATTATAAAGGAAGGAGAAAGAAAAAATGAACTGTCATAAAACTAGAATGACTATCAAATGGCAGTAGTAATACCTTACCTATTTATGATTATCTTAATTGTAAATGGACTTAATTCTCCAAATAAAAGACAGAGAATGACCTAATGTGTTATACAAACAAACAAACAAGATCCAGCTATCTACTGCTTACAATTCGTGTCCCCTCTAAGGACACGAATGATCTTAAAGTAAAAGGATGGAACAAGGTATTTCATGCAAATGAAAGTCAAAAGAAAGCAGGAATGGCCATTTTTCTATAAGACAAAACAGATTTTAAACAAAAAGCAGTAAAAAGTGACAAGGAAGGTCATTATACAATGATAAAGAATTCATTCCAGCAAGAGGAAATAACACTTGTAAACACATATAAACCGATTTGTAGTGCCCAAATACATAATGCAAATATCAATGGACCTAAAAAGAGATATACTCCAGTACAATAATAGTAAGGGAAATTAACACCCCACTTTCAGAAATGGGCAGATCATCCAGACAGAAAATCAATGAAAACCAGCAAAATTAAACTGCTCTCTTGATCAATTGTACCTAACAGACTTCTACAGAAAGTTCCATCCAGCAGCTGTAGAATACAAATTCTTCTCAACAGCACATGGAACATTCTCCAGGAAAGATCATATGGTATAGTACTTCAAAAAGTGAGTCTTGACAAATTTTTAAACATAGAAATTATACTAAGTATTTTTTGGATCATAGTGGAAAAATTTAATAACAAGAGAAGCATTTTCAATTACATAAACACATGGAAATTAAACAACTTACTCCTAAACAACCAATACATCAAGGAAGAAACTAGGGAGGAAATTTGAAAATTTCTTGAAGCAAATGAAAATGGAAATACAACATATCAAAACCTGTGAAATATAGCAAAAGAACTACTACAAAGGAAGTTTCAAGCAATCAATGGTTATATCAAGACAGCAGAAAGAGGTACAAGCATTTGTAGTGGTTAAATTTCACTTAAGGGGGCCAGCGCTGTGGCACAGTAGCACAAGGGGTTAAAACCCTGGCCTGCAGCATTAGGTCCCATGTGAGTCCCAACTGCTTCACTCCCAATCCAGTTCCCTGCTAATGGGCCTGGGAAAGCAGTAGAAGATGGCACAAGTCCGTGGGCCCCTGCACCCATGTGGGAGACCTGGAAGAAGCTCCTGGCTTCAGTTGCAGCCATTTATGGAGTGAACCAGTGGATGGAAGATCTCTCTCTCCGTGTCTCTACCTCTTTCTCTCTCTCTCTCTGTAACTTTTTCAAATTAAAATAAAATAATCCACTTGACATGTTTACATCCCCATATTGGAGTGCCTGGGTTCAAGACCCAGCTCTAATCCCAATTCTAGCTTCTTGCTAATGCATACCCTAGGAGGCAGCTCACGTACTTGGGTGCCTGCCATCTACATGGGAGACCTGGACTGAGTCCCTGGCTCCTGGTTTCAGCCTGGCCCAGCACCAGCAAGAAAGTGGACCAGCAGAAACGATCTCAGTTTCTCTCACTTGCTCTCTCTATCTCTACTCCCTCATCTTTATCTCTATCTTTATATCTTTCAAATAAATAAAATAAATAAAAATTAATTTAAAAAAAAAACAACCTCAGATGAACAACTAATCACTGCACCTGAAGGAATCAGAAAAGCAAGAATAAATCCAATCCAAAATTCACAGAAAGAAAGAAATAATAAAACTCAGGGTAGAAATAAATAACATACCTACAGACTTGCTTCTAAGAGTACAGCTTAAAAACTTGTCATGGAACTCAAATCCCACTAAAATTGGTGGTAAAAGTGTCATCTTAATTGTTAAAGTGATCATACTAAGTGTTAAAGTCAACATACAGATAGGGTTAAGTATAAAAGGGATCATATAAATAACATCAAGTGCCTGATAATAATAATAGAATTAAAAAGGAGAGAATGTCCAATATGGGAAGCAATCCACACAGCAGACTCATAGAATGATATTCCCTGTAAATAACACTCTGACCTCAGAATCAACCCTTAAGGCTTCCTGGTCTGGCTGAAAGGCCTATGAGAGCATCCCAGGCTTGGAAAGCCAAGACTGAGGCAAAAAACTTCCTACACGAAGGATCTCTGTGAGTGAGACCCCAGTGGAAAGAAGGGGCCATCAAAGAAGGATGTACTTTTCTCTGAAGGGAGGAGAGAACTTCTACTTTGCTTATGGCTATGTCCAAATACTGATGGAGTCTGTGGTCACAAAAGGCTTCTGTAGCCTTGGCAGCTCAAAGCAAGAGCCTCGGGTGATCACTGACGTCATAAATAAGAGTGTTAATTGTTAAATGATCAACAGAAGTCACTGTGCACTTACTCCCCAGGTAGGACCTCTGTCCTTAATGAGTTGTGCTATGAGAATTACTGCAAAATTTATTCTCAAACTGTACTTTATATGTTGTGTGTGTGTGTGTGTGTGTGTGTGTGTGTGTGTGGATGCAAACTGTTGAAATTTGTACTTAGCATAGAGTTGGTCCTATGTGTATAAACTAAAAATGAACCATAATGGGGGCCGGTGCTGTGGCTCACTTGGCTAATCCTCTGCCTACAGTGCCAGCATCCCACTTGGGCACCGGGTTCTAGTTCCGGTTGCCCCTCTTCCAGTCCAGCTCTCTGCTGTGGCCAGGGAAGGCAGTGGAGGATGGCCCAACTGCTTGGGCGCCTGCACCCATGTGGGAGACCAGAAGGAGGCATCTGGCTCCTGGCTTTGGATCAGTGCAGCGCCAGCCATAGCAGCCATTTAGGGGGTGAACCAACAGAAGGAAGACCTTTCTCTCTGTCGCTCTCTCTCTCTCACTGTCTAACTCTATCTTTCAAATTAAAAAAAAAAATGAACCATAAAGAAGAAGGGGATGGGAGAGGGAGTAGGAGGTGGGATGGGAGTTGGGGTGGAAGGGCAGGTATGGGGGAAAGAACCACTATATTCCTAAAGTTGTACCTATGAAAAATAAAAGCTTTAAAAAAAAAAGAAAGAAATGACATAGATACTTTCTTCTTTTTTAAGATTTTATTATTTATTTGAAAGGCAGAGTTACAGAGAGAGAAGGAGAGGCAGAGAGAGAGAGAGAGAGAGAGAGAGAGGTCTTTCATCTGCTGATTCACTCCCCCAGAGGGCTGCAACAGCCAGAGCTGTGCCTATCGGAATTCAGGAGCCAGGAGCTTCTTCTGGGTCTCCCTTGTGGGTGCAGGGACCCAAGGACTTGGGCCGTCCTTTACTGCTTTCCCAGGCCATAGCAGAGAGCTAGATTAGAAGTGGAGCAGCCAGGACTTGAACAGCACCCATATGGGTGCCGGCTTTATCCACTACACCACAGTACCAGCCCCTGAGACTTTCAAAACTACAGAAAACATCCATGAAATCAAAAGTTGGTTCCTTTAAAAAATCTGATTCTAAGAAAAAAAAAGGAGAAGAGTCAAATAAATAAAATCAGAAATGAAAAGGGAGAATTACAACAGATGTCAAGGAAATATAAAGGATAATTAGAGATTATAATGAATAATTATGGAGTAACAAATTTGATAACCTAGAAGAAATAGACAAATTCCTGAACACATACACTTTACCAAGATTGAATCATGAAGAAACAGAATGCCTAAACAGACCAATAATGAGTGACATAATTAAGTCAGCAATAAAATGTCATCAAAGAAAAACCCAGGAAAAGCCGGCGCCTTGGCTCAATAGGTTAATCCTCTGCCTGCGGGGCTGCCACCCTGGGTTCTAGTCCCAGTTGGGGCACCGGATTCTGTCCTGGTTGCCCCTCTTCCAGGCCAGCTCTCTGCTGTGGCCTGGGAGTCCAGTGAGGATAGCCCAAGTCTTTGGGCCCTGTGCCCACATGGGAGACCAGGAGAAGCACCTGACTCCTGGCTTCGGATCGAAACGGTGCGCTGGCCGCTGCACACCGGCCGTAGAGGCCATTGGAGGGTGAACCAACAGAAAAGGAAGACCTTTCTCTCTGTCTCTCTCTCTCTCTCACTATCCACTCTGCGTATCCAAAAAAAAAAAAAAAAAAAAAAAAAAAAAAAAAAAAACCAGGAAAAAAATGACTCCACTGGATTCCATGAAACATTTAAAGGAGAACTAAGGTCAATTCCTGAGTTATTCCAAAAAGTAGAAGAAATGGTACTTTTTCTAATTTCATTTCATGAGGCTAGAATTATCTTGATACCAAAACCACAGAAGGAAACAAGAAAAGAGGTCTCCAGGCCAATAGCTTTGATTAACATAGAGGCAAAAATTCTCAACCAGCCAACTGAATCCAACAGCATATTAAGAATATTATGCTGTGTTATGATCAAGTAGGATTCATCTCAGGTATTCAAGGGTTGTACAATATATACAAATCAATATATGTGATATACCACATTAGCAGAATGAAGAATAAAAATTGTGTGATCAGGACCTAAGTTCTGGCACAGTGGTTTAAGTTGCTGCCTGCAATGCTAGCATCTCATATGAACACCAGTTTGAGTCCCAGCTGCTCTACTTCCAATCCAGCTCCCTGAAAATGTACCTGGGAAAGAAACGGAAGATGGTTCAAGTACCTGGGCCCCTGCCACCCATGTGAGAGACCCAGAAGGAGTTCCAGGAACCTGGCTTCCACCTGGCACAGCCCCATTGCAGCCTTTTGGGGAGTGAACCAGTGGAAGGAATATTTCTCTCCCTCTGTCTCTCCTTCTGTCTCTCCCTCTCTCTGTAACTCTGTTTTCAAATAAATAAATAAATATTTTTTTTAAAAATCATGTGGTTATCTCAATAGATGCCCAAAAGGCATTTGGCAAAATTCAATATCCCTTCGTGATAAAACTTTGAACAAATGAGGTATAAAAGGATTATAGCTCAACATAAAAAAGACTATATATAACAAACCAATAGCTAACACCATACTAAATGGGAAAATTTGAAGACTTTATCTCTAAGATCTGAAACTAGACAAGGATGCTCACTTTCACACTTTTGTTCAATATAGGGCTGGAATGGCTTACCAGAGCAACTAGGCTACAGAAAGAAATACAGAGTATTCAAATTGGAAGGGAGTAAATCAAATTGTCTCTGCTTATAGATGACATTTTATATAGAGAAAATCCCAAAGACTCCATCAAAATGTTATTAGAACTCATAGAGACATTCAGCAAAGTTGCAGTATATTGTCAATGCACAAAAATCAATAATGTTGTTGTATACTAATAGTAAATTATCTGAAAAAGAAATCAAGAAAGCAATCTCATTTCCAATAGCTACAAAGGAAAAGAAAAGAAAAAGAAAAGCAAAGGAAAGGAAAGGAAAGGAAAGGAAAGGAAAGGAAAGGAAAGGAAAGGAAAGGAAAGGAAAGGAAAGGAAAAACTAAACGAGATAAAACATCCCTACAATGAAAACTATAAAATGCTAATGAAAGAAATGGTGTCCTTTAAAGAGGATGCAAAGAAATGCATGACATCCTATATTCATGGGATGGAAGCATCAATAGTGTTAAAATGTCCCATACTTCCCAAAGCTATTTAAAGATTTAATCCATATCAAAGTACCAATGACATTTTTCACAAAACTACGAAAAGCCTTACTAAAACTTATGTAGAACCACAAAAGACCCAGAATAGCAAAAGTATTCATGAAAAAAAAAAGAACAAAGCAAGAGGCATTACAGTACCTGACTTTGTATCACAAAGCTACAGTTATTGAAGCAGCATGGTTTTATATAATGGTTTGACTTTCAGCTGTCACACATTTCTCACCTTTCCTGGCAAGCAAGAACGTGAAGTTTAAAGCTGTATGACTATGGCATGTTTTGCAGCTATCCAGACAGGTTCACGAACAAAGAGAACTGTCAGTGCTGAATTGCTCTCAAAGCATCAGAACTATGGACACAGAGTTACTGTTGAGATAATTTTGTCTGTTAAGAATCCACCTGGTATAGGGGCCAGCGTCATGGCACAGTAGGCTAATCCTATGCCTGCAATGCCAGCATCCCATATGGGTGCCAGTTCTAGTCCCGGCTGCTCCTCTTCCAATCCAGCTCTCTGCTGTGGCCTGGGAAAGCAAGAAGATGGCCCAAATCCTTGGGCCCCTGCACCCGCATGGGAGACCAGGAGGAGGTACCTGGCTCCTGGCTTCAGATGGGCAAAGTTCTGGCTGTCTGGGGAGTGAAGCAACGGATGGAAGACCTTTCTTTCTGTCTCTCTGTCTGTAACTCTACCTCTCAAATAAATAAAATCTTTAAAAGAAAAAAAAAAGAATCTGCCTGGTGTAGCCCAAAAGGACAAGACTTGTTTGGAACCCACTATGGGTGTGGGTTGGATACAATTTGTGTCCCCCAAAGGTTCATTTGTGGAAGTGTGGTCCCCAGTCTGGTGATGTGAGAGATAGTGGAACCTTTAAAAGAAGAGACCCTGTGGAAGGGGATTAAGTCATTGGGTGCCTTCAGAAGGGATCAACACAGTTCTCATGGGATCCTGGTTAATTCTCATGGGTTGTCATATAAGAGCAAGTGGGTCCCTCCTTGGTCTCTGGCTTCTGGTCTCACCATGTGACCCCTCTCTCAAACGGGTTTTCACCGTGATGACATCCGCCATATAGTCCCTCACCCCAGAAGGCCTTCACCAGAGTCTGAACTCAGGAGGTTGCCCAAAGTTGGATATAGAACCTCTAAAATTGTGAGCTACATAAACCCCCTTTCTTTAGAAAATGCCAAGTCTCGGGAATTTTGTTACAACAACAGAAAATGGGCTCATGCAGGATCCCTATGGTGACTCTCAAATTTCTGTTCTCACTAACCCTTCAACTATATAAACAACTTGGCATAGCTCCCGCCATTGAGGCCATATTGGGGTGAACCAACTGAAGGAAGACCCACTGTCACATTGCCCAGGACCAGACACCTGGCGATTCTCCACTGAGATTTCCCAGATTGGCCAACCCTAAACCTGCTTCTTCCCATGGAAATGACAACAAAGGCTCTCACCAAGGTTTTTCCCTTCCTCTCTCTGCTTCCTGGCTAACCCTGGTGCATCCTCTCCCTTGGTCCTGTGAGCCCTTTCCTGTTGGGAACTATGAGTAACAAATGATTTTTCAGTGGCATTCATCTCCAGAGCTGTTGGCATTGCCATGCCTGAATGATAATAAAATAGATTCAAACAGCTAGACACTGAGGAAAAGATGGCACCTTGCCACGTTTTTAAACCAGTGCCACCTAAATCAGCCAACCAAGCAGGTGTTAATTTCTAGAAAGCACAAGAGCATGAGTAGAATAACTCATTGTATGAGTCATCCCAGAAACCCCACATGGCAGAATATAAACCTGCTCCACTTCTCCAGAACATACAGAATCCTAGAATAGAACTGTAAATTCTCCCACTGTAATCAAGGGCCTTGCCACACGCACCTGCTTACCATACAAGGCAACCGTGGTCATGTGGAGATCCTTTGGATGGCTAGCTCAGAAAGCCAATGAGTCTGCAGAGACCTCAGAGGGATAAAATCAATGTTACAGACTAACGTATCTCCTCTAAATTCATATGTTGAACCCCTAATCCCAGTGTGATGGCATTTTTAGGTGAGATCTTTGGGAGGAAATTGGGTCATGAAGGTAGAGCTAGTTCAGATGAAATAAGCAGGCAAAAGATTTTAAACTACTGCTATGACTATGCTCAAGGCCATTAAAAAATATTTGGTATACAATGAGAGACTCTCCCATCATAGGAATGGAAACCATTTTTTTAAAGGAACCAAATGGAAATTCTAGGACTGAAAGTATGAGTCAAAATCTGAAACTCATTAGATGAGCTTAAGAGCAGATTGGAGATATCAGAATGAGCAAGAAGATTAAAAATAGGAATAATCTATCTGAAAAACAGGGAGGAAAAAGATATTTTAGAAAATGAACAGAACCTCAGCAAACTATGAGATCTCTGGATTAAAAAACAGGATATAACAGTTCATCAATACTGATGGTTATATACAGTTGTTCCGAAACAATCCATTAGCCAATGTCCCAAAGATAAGAATAATCCCTTGTTCACTTATAGATGAAAGCTTTGGGTGACTTTATTTGACATGAGACAGACACCCATAAATTTCCAATAGCACTAAGAAATCAAGGTCGCAATGGCAAGGTAGACCTAGAAATGCTGAACATATAAAAGTTAGAAGATCTATTATTTCTTGGAAATCCATAAAAGCTTTAGGAACTAAAAACTTCATAAAATACATGGGCTTAATATTCTCATTAATGTAAAGAAAAAAACTGAATTCTAGAGCTCATGTTTAAAAGGCTTGGCCTGTACAATAGAAACAGGGTTTTGACCCAGAATTAATTACTTGGCAATCAGACCCTACAAACCTAGGTAGTCTGAAAAGCATTTGTATGTTTTCCTGTCTCTAAAGGTCTGTAGAAATCTCTTCAACTCTAGGAAGGACATTTCAGAAAGATTAAAAAAAAAAAAAAAGTAAATCAATCCATGATATTAACACATTTGTGTATGGTATTAGTATGTGCAATAATTTTATAATTATTGCTATATTTCTGTGAATTTTGCCTGCTTTTTAAGGTATATGAAGTATTAGATCAATTGGATTTGGGATTTTATTTGATGTTTAGAAGCATTTAAGTAAGTTTACAACCCATGCTTAAGCATTTAGATAATTTCAACTGTTAACTGTGTACTTTTTTTTTTTTTTTTTTGACAGGCAGAGTGGACAGTGAGAGAGAGAGACAGAGAGAAAGGTTTTCCTTTGCTGTTGGTTCACCCTCCAATGGCCGCCGTGGCCAGCGCACCACGCTGATCCTATGGCAGGAGCCAGGTGCCAGGTGCTTTTCCTGGTCTCCCATGGGGTGCAGGGCCCAAGCACTTGGGCCATCCTCCACTGCACTCCCGGGCCACAGCAGAGAGCTGGCCTGGAAGAGGGGCAACCGGGACAGAATCCGGCGCCCCAACTGAGACTAGAACCCGGTGTGCCGGCACCGCAAGACGGAAGATTAGCCTGTTGAACCACGGCACCAGCCTGTGTATGTTTTGATTTATTCATTTCAAGGAGAATGTAAATAATGGAAGAGATATTAGTAACTTATGTTCTGCGCTTGAAAAAGTAATTGTTTAAATATATTATAAGTGGCCAGCATTGTGGTGTGCAGGTAGAGTCACAGCCACCTGCAATGCTGTTATCCCACATGGGCACCAGTTTGCATCCTGGCTGCTCCACCTTCGATCCAGCTCTCTACTGAGCGGCAGAAGACAGCCCACGTACCTGGGTCCCTGTACCCACGTGGGAAATCTGGCAGAAGTTTCTGGCTCTTGGCTCAGTCTGACCTAGTCCTGGCCATTGCGGCCATTTGGGGATGGAAGTTCACTCGCTCGCTCTCTCTCTCTTCCCCCACCCCCCATATTCTTCTCTCTCTCTCTCTCTCTCTCTTAGCAACTCTGCCTTTCAAATAAGTAAAATAAATTTTAATTAAATAAATTAAGTATAATATCAATAAAATGGACACTAAATAAAATATAAAAAATTGCTAATGTTCTTTACTTTCATTCACGGAGAAGAATACAGTCAACAAGTTTTTTAAAAAAAAAGATTTTGCTGCAATCAGCAACCAAGGGGGCACTCAGTCCACTGGCAAAGATGGAGGCAGAGGCGGAGGCAATGATGTCTGGTTACTACGAGTATGTATTATCAATGATGATGTGATTGATTAATCATTAAAATGTGCCGTTATGGGGCCAGCACTGTGGCATAGCGGTAAGGCCGCCGCTTGCCTACAGTGCCAGTACCCCATGTGGGTGCCGGTTCAGGCCCCGGCTGCTCCATTTCAAATTCAGCTCTCTGCTATGGCCTGGGAAAGCAGTGGAAGATGGCCCAAGTGCTTGGGCTCCTGCACCTACATCAGCGACCTGAAAGAAGTGTCTGGCTCCTGGCTTCAGATAGGCTCAGCTCCAGCTGTTGCAGCCAATTAGGGAGTAAACCAGTGGATGGAAGACCTCTCTCTCTTTCTCTTTCTCTCTCTGCCTCTCCTCTTCCTGTGTAACTCTGACTTTCAGATAATAAATAAATCAATCTTTTTTTAAAAAATGCAGTTTTGTGAAAACAGGATTTATGATAAGGGAGTTTAAACATAGTTTTGAACATAGGAAACAATGCAGGCTTTTGGTGTTTACATGAATGATATGTTTTCTTAGAAGATAAAATTAAGAAAGCAATCAGGGGGCTGGCATCGTGGCACACTAGGTTAATCCTCAGCCTGTGGCACTGGCATCCCATATGGGTGCCGGTTCTAGTCCTGGTTGCTCCTCTGGCAGTCCAGCTCTCTGCTGTGGCCTGGGGGGGGCGGGTGGTGGTGGAAGATGGCCCAGGTCCGAGGGCCCCTGCACCCATCTGGGAGACCAGGGAAGGCACCTGGCTCCTGGCTTTGGATCAGCATAGCTCCTGCCATTGAGGCCATTTTGGGGTGAACCAACTGAAGGAAGACCTTTCTCTCTGTCTCTCTCTCTCTCTCACTGTCTGTAACTCTACCTGTCAAATAAATTTTTAAAAAAATCTTTAAAAAAAAAAGCAATTAAAATGTGGAGGAACTTGATTGGGACTAATTATTAACAGGGATAAACATGGCACTCGGTGTTTACTGAGCCCACAGCGTTTCCTTAGCTGCTTTGGTACTATCTCAACTGATCTTTGCCATTGTTAACATAACTTGACTGATCACTTTGCAATCCTGCCAAGCATGCCTTCAGTAGAATTCAGGCCATGCGGTGGTCCCTGACAAGACTTATTGCAAAAGGAAGGGTTACAGTCAGAGAAAAAGAGAAAAACTTCTGTTTGCTGGTTAACCCCCCCAAAACAACTACAAAGGCCAGTGTGGGGCCAGGCCAAAGCCAGGAGCCTGGAACTCCATCTGGGACTCACATGGAGGTGGCAGAGGCCAAAGCACTTGGGCCAGCTTCTGCTGCTTTCTCAAGAGTATTAGCAGGGAACTGGATGGAAATTGGAACAGCTGGGATGCACAGGGGATGCTGGGGTCACAACACCAGCCAAGACTTTTGTTATGAAGTTCTATAGCACATGTGGACAAAATACAGAAGGAAATGGCTATTTCTCGCAGATTTCATAATACCGTATTGCATAGTACTCAAATTCCAACTTAAGAGAATTCTTCCTTTTGTGTTCCAAGTTCCATATCAGGAAATCAGATTTCATTCTATTCGGACAAGAGTGATAATATAATACTGTCTCAGCAACTAGTGCTGCAGTTCAAGGGAAAATTTCATTTTTGCATTCTTGGCTGAGATTCATGCCCCACAAGTAACACGTTTGATGTTCAATCATTTTTCTTTTGAATGGCCATATCTAACCTCATCTGTTAGGCTGGCAAAGAGCCAACGCATAAGGCAATGACCAGGTTCCAGTGAAAATAAATACCAAACAAGAAGGCCAAAAAGAGATTTCCTTCACACTGAGTGTACATGTTATTTCTCCTGACACTTATCTTTTATTCTCATAGATCTTTTACTTTTATTTACCAGTTTGCAGAATAATGAATTGGTTAGTGCTCTCATAACCCTGGAAAGCCAGAACTTTTTTTAGTTTGATAAACTTACAAGTTTAAAGATAACTTAGACATATATTAATTTCTCATAATCATTATTCTTTTGATGGTCAAATTGCCCTTTTTAAGTTTTTTTTAAAGATCTGTATTTATTTTGAGAGGTAGAGTTACAGATAGAGAGAGGGAAAGACAGAGAAATGTCTTCTATCCTCTGGTTCACTCCGCAGATGGCCACAATGGCCAGAGCTGAGCCTATCTGTATCCAGGAGCCAGAAGCTTCTCCCAGGTCTAACATGCAGGTGCAGGGGCCCAAGCATTTGGGCCATCATCCACTGCTTTCCCAGGCCATCATAGAGAGCTGCATCAGAAAAGGAGCAACTGGGATTAGAACTGGTGCCCTCATGGGATGCGGGTACAGCAGGTGGGGGCTTAGCCTACTATGCCACTGTGCCACACCCACCCTGCACTTTTTACATTTTTTATTTGTTTATTTATTTACTTACATATTTGAGGGACAGAAAGATAGAGAGGGTCAGATAGAAAGAGAAGGCTCTGGAGCCAGCGCTGTGGCATAGCAGGTAAAGCTGCCACCTGCAGTGCTGGCATCCCATATGGGTGCTGGTTCAAGACCCAGCTGCTGCACTTCTGATCCAACTCTCTGCTATGGCCTGGGAAAGCAGTAAAGGATGGCCTAAGTCCTTGGGCCCCTATACCCTCGTAGGAGACCCAGATTGGCTCAACTCCAGCCATTGCGACCAGTTGGCGAGTGAACCAGCAAATGCAAGAACCCTCTCTCTCTCTCTCTCTCTCTCTCTCTCTGCCTTTCCTTTTCTCTCTGTGTAACTCATGTTTTTCTGTGTAACTCTTTTTTTTCATTAGTCAAAATTTTTAATAATCACAGAATTTCTGATTTCACAGAATGTATTTTTTTTGCATTTTTCTTTTTTTTATTTTTATTTAGAATATAAATTTCCAAGGTACAACTTGTGGATTGCAATGGCTTCCCCACCCATAACTCCCCTCCCCCCCCCGCTACCCTCCCTCCTTACCCACTCCCTCTCCCCTTTCATTCACATCCAGATTCATTTTCAATTCTCTTTGTATACAGGAGCTCAGTTTAGTATGTGTTAAGAAAAGATTTTAAACCATTTGCCCTCACATAGCGTCACAGAGTGAAATATACTCTTTGAGTACTAGTTATAGCATTAAATCACCTTGTGCAGCACATTAAGGACAGAGATCCTACATGATTTTTTTTTTAAATTGATTAATTATCTATGCAATTTCCAATTTAACACCAAGGTTTTTTTTTTTCCATTTTCAATTATCTTTATATACAGAAGATCGATTCAATATATACTAAATAAAGATTTCATCAGTTTGCACCCACACAGAAACACAAAGTGTAAAAATACTATTTCAGTACTAGTTATAGCATTACTTCACATTGGATAACACATTAAGGACAGATCCCTCATGAGACGTAGGTACACAGTGACTCCTGATGTTGATTTAACAATTTGACACTCTTGTTTATGGCGTCAGTAATCTCCCTAGGCTATAGTCATGAGTTGCTGAGGCTATGGAAGCCTTTAGGGTTCGTCGACTTGGATCTTGTTCTGACAGGGTCATAGTCAAAGTGGAGGTTCTCTCCTCCCTTCGGAGAAAGGTACCTCCTTCTCTGGTGGCCCTGTTCCTTCCGTTGGGATCTTACTTGCAGAGATCTTTCATTTATGTCTTCTTCCTCTTTTTTTTTTTTTCCCCAGAGTGTCTTGGCTTTCCATGCCTAAAAAATACTCTCATGGGTTCTTGAGCCAGATCCTAATGCCTTAAGGGCTGATTCTGAGGCCAGAGTGATTTATTAGGATATCTGCCATTCTATGAGTCTGCTGTGTATCCTACTTCTCATGTTGGATCATTCTCTCCCTTTTTTAGTTCTATCTGTTAGTATTAGCAGTCACTAGTCTTGCTTGTGTGATCCCTTTGACTCCTAGACCTATCAGTGTGATCAATTGTGAACTGAAATTGATCACTTGGGCCAGTGAGATGGCTTGGTACATGCCACCTTGCTGGGGTTGTATTAGGGTCCCCTGACACATTTATAACTCCATCGTTTGGGGCAAGTCCGATTGAGTTTGCCCAAACTGTACATATCCTCCCTTTCTTTTTCCCTCTCTCATAAATTAACAGGGATTACTTTTCAGTTGAAATTTAAACACCTAGGAATAATTGTGTGTTAATTGCAGAGTTCAACCAATAGTACTAGAACAATAACAAACAACGTCAAGAAATATTAAAATGGGAAAAGATTTACATTGTATATCAACCGTCCAGACAAGATTTGATCCAGTCATAGTTTCTCATAGAGTTCATTTCACTACAACAGGTTTCCCCTTTGGTGTTCAGTTAGTCGTTGCCAATCAGGGAAAACAAATGATATTTGTCCTTTTGGGACTGGCTTAATTCACTCAGCATGATGTTTTCCAGATTCCTCCATTTTGTTGCAAATGACCGGATTTCATTGTTTTTAACTTCTGTATAGTATTCTGTAGAGTACATGTCCCATAATTTCTTAATCCATTCTACTGTTGATGGGCATTTGGGTTGGTTCCAGGTCTTAGCTACGGTGAATTGAGCTGCTCTGTGTAACTCTTTCAAATAAATATATCTTAAAAAAAGAAAGAGGCTGGTGTCGCAGCTCAATAGGCTAATCCTCCACCTTGCAGCACTGGCACACTGGGTTCTAGCCCTGGTCAGGGCACCGGATTCTGTCCCAGTTGCCCCTCTTCCAGGCCAGCTCTCTGCTGTGGCCCGGGAGTGCAGTGGAGGATGGCCCAAGTGCTTGGGCCCTGCACTTGCATGGGAGACCAGGAGAAGCACCTGGCTCCTGCCTTCGGATCAGCTCGGTGCGCCGGCCCCAGCGCGCTGGCCGCGGTAGCCATTGGAGGGCGAACCAACGGTAAAGGAAGACCTTTCTCTCTGTCTCTCTCTCTCTCACTGTCCACTCTGTCTGTCAAAAAAAAAAAAAAAAAGAAAGAAAGAAAAGAAAGGAAAGGCCCTGATCTGTTGGTTCACTCCCCAAAGGCCTGCAATTAAAAGCTGGGCGCCTGTACTCAGGACACGTCTCCTGCAGGGATAGCCAGAGCCCAAGTACTTGGGCCATCACCTGCTGCCTTCAAATTGTGCCCTAGCAGGAAGTTGGGATTGGAACCAGCACCAAGCATCAAAGCCAGGTACTCATATGTGGGACATGGACATCTAAACTGCTAAAGGCCTGCCCTGCCCTTTGTTGGCAGATGTTTCCTGTATCCTTTAGAGACAACCTTCACAACTGTTTAAATTGAATTGAAACATATTTAGCATAACAGTTGCCATTCTAAGTCTTTACAGCTGAGTAGTGTTAAGTACCTCTGTATAGTTACATTTAACATTAGTCCTCCAGATTTTTTTCATCTACCAAAACAAAACTCTGTACCACTAAATAATTTTCCACTACTCCTCTCCCCTAATCTTTGCAAGCATCCCTCTGCGTTCTATCCACATGGATCTAACTACCCAGGTATCTGATATAAGTGGAATTATACAGAATTCCTTGCTTTGCAACTGGCTTATTTTATTTAATGCGACGTCCTCAAGGTTTATCCATGGTATAGTATGTGCCAGAATTTCCTTCTTCTTTTTTGATTTTTTTAAAATTTTAATTAACTTCTAGATTCAGTGTGCTTTCTAGACACAATTCTAAGGACATAATGATATTCCCTTCCTCCATCTCATACCCACCCTCCTCCCCTTTCCTTATCCTTTTCTTTCTGTCTTTTCTTTTTTGACTTTTTGAGATGCCATATTTTAAATTTACATTACAGTAAAAAGTTTTAATACCTCACCAAATAAGAAATTTAATAAGTAAAAATCAAAAAGACCCTAGTTTAGTGAGAATATAGACAATGTGCTCATTCTTTTGATGTGATTTATGACATTTATAGATTTGTGAATGTAGAACCACCCTTGCGTTTCTGAGATAAATTCCACTTGATCATGTTGTATGATTTTTTTTACATAGTTTTGATTTAACTTGTTAATGTTTTGTTGAAAATCTTTGCATCTATGTTCATTAACAATATCAGTCTAGCGGCCAGCAGCATGACTCACTTCGTTAACCCTCCACCTGTGGTGCCGGCATCCCATATGGGCGCCGAGTTCTAGTCCTGGTTGCTCCTCTTCCAGTCCAGCTCTTTGCTGAGGCCCGGGAGTACAGTGGAGGATGGCCCAAATGCTTGGGCCCCTGCACCCACATGGGAGACCAGAAGGAAGCACCTGGCTCCTGGCTTCGGCTCGGCACAGCGCCAGCCGTAGTGGCCGTTTGGGGAGTGAACCAATGGAAGGAAGACCTTTCTCTCTGTCTCTCTCTCTGTCTCTAACTCTACCTGTCAAATAAAAAAATAAAAATTAAAAATTAAAAAATAAATAAAAAAAGAATATCAGTCTAGGCTGGTGCCACGGCTCACTTGGTTAATCCTCTGCCTGCGGTGCCAGCACCCCGGGTTCTAGTCCCGGTTGGGGTGCCAGATTCTGTCCCAGTTGCTCCTCTTCCAGTCCAGATCTCTGCTGTGGCCCAGAAAGGCAGTGGAGGATGGCCCAAGTGCTTGGGCCCTGCACCTGCATGGGAGACCAGGAGGAAGCACCTGGCTCCTGGCTTCAGATTGGCGCAGCACTGGCCGTGGTGGCCACTTGGGGGGTGAACCAATGGAAGGAAGACCTTTCTCTCTGTCTCTCTCTCTCTCTCACTGTCTAACTCTTCCTGTCCAAAAGAAGAATATCAGTCTGTAGTTTTCTTTTTGTGTCATGTCTTTGTTTGGTTTTGATGTCAAAGCAATGCTGGCCTCAGAAAGAGTTTGGCAGAATTCCATGTTGTTCAATATTTTGGAATACTTTGAAGAGCACTGACTAACTTCCTCTTTAAATGTTTTGTAGAATTCAGTGGTAAAGGCATCAGGTCCTAGAGTTTTCCTTGATGGAAGACTATTGATTACTGCTTCAATCTCATTGCTTGTTATGGGTCTGTCTGGGTTGAATTTCCATCTTTTTAAGACTGAATACTATTACAATATGTATAAACCACCTTTCGTATTTATGTTCTTCAGCTGATGGGCATTTGGGTTGTTTCCATCTTCAGGCACTTGGGACTAATGCTAGTATAGACATGAATATACTCAGATCCTACTTTGAATCCTTTTGAATATATAACTAGAAGTGGAATTTCTGGATCATATGATAATTATATGTTTAAGTTTTAGAGGAACTAGTGTGCACTATTTTCCATAGCAACTGCATCATTTTAAATTCAAACCAGCTGTGCACAGGGGTTCTAGTTTCTCTATATCCTGGACAACATTTGGTTTTCTTTGGCAGGTTTGTTGTTGCTGCTGTTGTCATCACTGTTGTTTGTTTGGTTGGTTTTTGTTTGTTTGTTTGTTTAGTGATAGCCATCCCTAAAGGACATTCTTGCATTTCTGGCTGAGGTTATTATCCCACAAGAAACATATTTGTTGTTTGATCACTTCTTTTAAATATTCATATCTAAGTTCCCCTATTAGGCTGACAAGGAGCCCATGCAGATACTAGGAAGAAACTTCCTAATAGGTATATTTTCTTTGGAGCGGTAATGAAAACCTCTTGGATAAAGGTGATGGTTGCACAACATTGTGAGTGTACTGAAGATCACTTAATTTTACACTTTAAAATAGTTAATGGTAACATCTGCTTTATGTGATTTTTATCTTGATTTTTTAAGAAAAAACACATGAAAGGGAAAAATATAAAGTCACATCTGGATGAGTAAGAGATAGCTTCCCACAAAAAACACTTAAAGCAAGAAGTTGGAGGCTGTAAAGAAAAGTGATGTGCTTCCAGTAGTAAAGTAAAATGTTAGATGCTGGGGCTGCACTGTGGCATAGTGGATAAAGCCACCACCTGGGGAACTGGCATTCCCATATGGGCGCTGGTTCAAGTCCACTTCTTATCCAGCTCTCTGCTGTAGCCTGAGAAAGCAGAAGATGGCCCAAGTCCTTGGGCCCCTGCACCCGCATGGGAGACCTGGAGGAAGCTCCTGGCTCCTGGCATTGGATCGGCGCAGCACCAGCTATTGTGGCCAACTGGGGAGTAAACCAGTGAATGGAAGATCTCTTTCTACCTTCTTCTCCTTCTCTCTGTGTAACTCTGACTTTCAAATAAACAAATAAATCTTTTTAAAAAAATGTTATGTGGCCGGTGCTGTGGCACAGTAGGTTAATCCTCCGCCTGTGGCACCAGCATCCCATATGGGTGCCGGTTCTAGTCCCAGCTGCTCCTCTTCCAATCCAGCTCTCTGCTGTGGCCTGGGAAAGCAGTAGAAGATAGCCCAAGGACTTGGGCCCCTGCACCCACGTGGGAGACGGGGAAGAAGCACATGGCACCTGGCTTCAGATGGGCTCAGCTCCAACCATTGCAGCCATTTGGGTAGTGAACCGATGGATGGAAGTCCTCTCTGTTTCTCTCTCACACTGTGTGTAACTCTTCCTCTCAAATAAATAAATAAAATTACAAAAAAATGTTAGATGCATTTCCTGATCTTTGACCCTGGGAAGTGGAAAGCTGAAGGATACTAAATAACTTCATGATCCTTCCAGTGCATCTCAGTTTAAATTTGGATATGTAAGATCAAACAGGTAAATGAAAACCAAAATAGCCAGTCACTTATCTATCATGACCTCAACAACAGACTGTTGTAAAACATAATAATCAGTGAAGTATCAACAAAGCAATTAACACATTCAGGTGCTTTGTCACTTCCTCAACTGAGACTGAACCCTAGTGGCTACCATGGGTAAAGTGAAATTCTCCCAGAATTAAATTGAATTATCAAAGTAATTAAACAATAGTAAATACAACTTTTACCTAAGATGAGAAATTTTTTAAGATTTCTAAATTCTGGCCGGTGCCATGGCTCACTTGGCTAATCCTCTGCCTGCAGCGCCAGCACCCCAGGTTCTAGTTCCGGTTGGGGCAACAAATTCTGTCCTGGTTGCCCCTCTTCCAGTCCAGATCTCTGCTGTGGCCCAGGAAGGCAGTGGAGGATGGCCCAAGTGCTTGGGCCCTGCACCCGCATGGGAGGCCAGGAGGAAGCACCTGGCTCCTGGCTTCAGATTGGCGCAGCACTGGCCGTGGTGGCCACTTGGGGGGTGAACCAATGGAAGGAAGACCTTTCTCTCTGTCTCTCTCTCTCTCTCTCACTGTCTAACTCTGCCTGTCAAAAAAAATAGATTTCTAAATTCTGGTATTGGTAATGTGTAGAGCAGCACACTCTTACAGTATGCTGTTGATAGTATGAATAAAATCAGCTTCTCTTGGTGTATTGGCAATATGCAATCCTTTTTTTATTTTTTAAATTTTATTGGCTTATTTGAGAGGCAGAGCAACACACAGAAAGACAGAGGGAGAGAAATAGAGAAGGAGAAAACTTGGTTTATTTGCCAAATGAAAGCAACGGCTAAAGCCAGAGTAGGAAACGCAATCCTATCAGGAGCCCAATCACGGCTACCTCTCAGGTCTACGTTGGCAGGAAGCGACAGTTCAGAGCATCTAATCACAAGGACACATTGCTTCACTATTCATCAAATGGGTTGATCATGACCTTTCAAAAGAAAAAAGCAACCAAGAAGTCAAAAGACAACTATTATCCAAAATAAAAAGTAACAGGTGTTAGAATGTGCAGAAATCATAAACTTTGTTCATTGTTAGTAACAAAGTAAAATACAACCACTGTGGAATACAATATGTTAATTTCCTCAAAATAAATACATTTGTCTTAACAGTTAGCAATTCCCACCTCAAGATATATAACCAAAATAATTGAATGCGGAGACTTGAATATATATTTGTATACCTATGTTTACAGCAGCTTTATCTACAGTAATCAGAAGTGTAAACCCACGGGGCTGGTGCTGAGGCATAGTGGATTAATGCCATGGCCTGAAGTGCTGGCATCTCATATGGGTGCCGGTTTGAGATCCGGCTGCTCTACTTCCAATCCATCTTAAATTAAAAAAAATAAATAAATCTTGTCTTTTGCAACAAAATGGATCCATCTCTCTGCGATAGCCTGGGAAGGCAGTGGAAGATGGCCCAAGTGCTTGGGCCCCCCTGCACCCGCGTGGGAGACCCAGAAGAAGCTCCTGGATCCTAGCTTCAGATTGGCTCAGCTCCACTCGTTTCAGCCAATTGGGGAGTGAACCATTGTATGGAAGACCTCTCTCTCTCTCTCTCTCTGTGTAACTCTTTCAAATAAATAATAAATAAATCTGAAAAAAAGAACAAAAGTGTAAACTCAAAGTCCATTAACAAGTAAGCGGATAAACAAAATGTGGTACTCATACACACATGTACACACACATATACAATGGAATTTTACTCAGTCTTACAGAACAATCAGATTCTGATACATGCCACACCAGGAATAAACTTTAAGGTTTAAAAAAAAATCTGCCTCATTAAATAAATCAGACACAAAAGAATAGAGGTTGAATGATTCTGCCTATAGGAGGTATCTGGATTAGTCAAATTCATAGAGACAGAAAACAGAATAGGGTGCAGTGGGAATGAGGAGAGAGAAAGAAGAGTGTGGAGTTAGTTTTGGATGCGTATAGCACTTCACTTTGGGATGATGGAGATGTCTGGAGATAACAATGTGAATGTACTGATTACTACTGAACTGTACACTGGTGGTTAAAACATCAATTTTATTGATCTTCTGTATATAAAGATAATTGAAAATGAATCTTGATGTGAATGGAAGGGGAAAGGGAGCGGGAGAGGGGAGGGTTGCGGGTGGGAGGGAAGTTATGGGGGGGAAAGCCATTGTAATCCATAAGCTGTATTTTGGAAATCTATATTTATTAAATAAAAATTTAAAAAGTCAATTTTATGTTATGTGTATTTTACCACAATAAAAAATAAACTCTTGCTGGTGCCCCGGCTCAATAGGCTAATCCTCCGCCTTGTGGCGCCGGCACACCAGGTTCTAGTCCCGGTCAGGGCTCCAGATTCTATCCCGGTTGCCCCTCTTCCAGGCCAACTCTCTGCTGTGGCCAGGGAGTGCAGTGGAGGATGGCCCAAGTGCTTGGGCCTTGCACCCCATGGGAGACCAGGAGAAGCACCTGGCTCCCGGCTTTGGATCAGCGTGGTGCGCCGGCCGTGGCAGCCATTGGAGGGTAAACCAACGGCAAAGGAAGACCTTTCTCTCTGTCTCTCTCTCTCTCACTTTCCACTCTGCCTGTAAAAATAAATGAATAAATAAACAAACAAACAAACTCTTTAAGTCATAGAATGCACCATTTAGCAACCATCACAGTAATAATGGGTTCAGGCAAGAATTATCATTTATGCTAATACTAGCACGTAAAAGCAAAACAAAAAATTTACAATATTTCCAAGGAACTATATACAATATATCTATTAATTATAAAGGACAAATAGTTTAGAGCAGAGAATCCAGGCAGACACCCCCTTAACTAAGTGACGGGAGAGACTGACCTTCTGTCCCTCCAGATGTTACACTGAGAACACAACAGCAATGCACATCAGCAGTCTTCCTACCAAAAAGGCACAACCTGAATCCAACTATGAAGAACTCTCAGAATGAGAAGCACAGTCTCAAAACAGACTTACCATATGACCAGTCACAGGAAACAGAATCAGCATATGAAAGAGTTATCTGTACCCCCATGAAATATTTCTCAACTGAAAAAAATTAAATCTTGGTTTTTTTTTATACTTATTGAAATAAGCCAGTCCCAAAATGACAAATACCATACATTCTTCCTGGTCTGTAGTAACTAATAGAGCACCCAAAAGGTAATCTCTAGAAGTCAAATTGACACTTTGAGATGTGATGACTTTAAATAGCCCTGTCTCGACTGTTGAGGGACAATTTTTTAATACTATTTGTTGAACTCTTTACTTAGTATAGAGTTAATCTTATGTGTATAAAGTTAACTGAAAATAGATCTTAGTAAAAAATAAGAATAGAAATAGGAGAGGTTAGAGGAAGAAGTGTGGGAGTGCAGGTGGAAGGGTAGGTAGGGTGGGAAGAACCACTATGTTCCTAAATTTGTATATATGAAATACATGAGGCCGGCGCTGAGGCTCACTAGGCTAATCCTCGGCCTTGCCATGCAGGCACACCAGGTTCTAGCTCTGGTCGGGGCGCTGGATTCTGTCCCGGTTGCCCCTCTTCAAGGCCAGCTCTCTGCTGTGGCTGGGGATTACAGTGGAGGATGGCCCAAGTGCTTGGGCCCTGCACCCCATGGGAGACCAGGATAAACACCTGGCTCCTGCCATCAGATCAGCGCAGTGCACTGGCCGCGGTAGCCATTGGAGGGTGAACCAATGGCAAAGGAAGACCTTTCTCTCTGTCTCTCTCTCTCTCACTGTCCACTCTGCCTGTCAAAAAGAAAAAAAGAAATACATGAAGTTCATATAAGGAAAAGGTTTCTGGGGGAAAAATATTTCAAAAATTATCTGGCAGAAATAAAGACGGAAAGGCTTAAACTTAAGAAAAGAAATAAATCTTGTCTTTTACAACAAAATGGATGCATCTGGAAACCATTATGCTTTAGCAAAATAAGCTATATCATATGTTTTCTCTGTGGTAGCTAACATACAGAGTACAAAAAAAGCTTAATGCATATAAGCAAACAAAAAAAGAAAAAAGAAAAAAATCAGTAATGTAAGAAACAGAAACCCTGATTCAACCAACTTACAACAATAAGGAAGATTCCTTCTCTTTGTGAGTAAGGTGGCTGCAGATTTAACTAACTCAGAATTTCTCCCTGTGTTTTCACTCTGCTCATCCTAGCTGAGCAGTTTAGCTCCCCTGTGGTTGCAAGACAGTGCCTGTGCTATGTACCAAACACAACAATGAGCAGCAGAGATGAGGACTTATTTTTACTATTGTCACTTTCATCAGTGATGAAAACTTCCTAGAAGATTCTGACATAGTGATCCTCTAGGTCTTTGGCCAAAACAGTTCACATGCCAACCCCTGAGAAAGTCACTAAGAAACAGAAGGGCAGACATTGCCAAAACTAGCCCAGAGTACTCAGGAACACCCTAAGGGCCACAGGGAGAAGGGTGTACACCCAAACCAATGTGTAACTCTTTTGCAAGGAAGAAACAGAATGGCTGATGCTCAGAAGACCTCATCTCAAGGCCACCTGCAACACACTGTGAGATGATTCATTCTCAGGGTCGTTGTCAGATCCAGTGCCACAGTGTGGGGAGGACTGGTGAGAACCTGGTAAAATGTATCTGGAGGTCAAGAGACAGCAGCAGCAAAGACACGTGAAGGCTGCTGGCAGTAGCAGCAACCTGAAAATAAAAGTTTTTTTTTAAAAAAAATGATTTATTTATTTGAAAATTAGAGTGAAAGAGAAGGAGGAAAGGATGGGGAGAGAAAGATATCTTCCATTTGCTGGTTCACTCCCCAAATGGCCAAAATGAGTAGAGCTCCAAGCTGAAACCAGAGCTGTGAACTCCATCTGGGTCTCCTCCTTGGAGAGTAGGGGCCCAAATACTTGGGCCATCTTCCACTGCTTTCAGAGGTGCATTGGCAGAGAGCTGAATCAGGAACAGAGCAGCGAGTACTTGAACCAACACTCCCAATAGGGGATGCTGACAGTGTGGCTTTAACCCACTGCACCACAATGCTGGCCCTGAAGCTAAATTTTTGTTTTAGTTTTGCTTTTTCTTCAGATGATGATAACAGCTTAAAAGTGCTAAAAACCATAGCAATGTGAAGTGCACAGAGAATCTTGTAACCCATACTTTTTTGTTAAAACAAGCATCTTTAACATTATTAAGTAGGAAAGCAGGATGACAGAATACATGTTCAAACAATAGGACCAGGATAGATCAGGTAAAATGAAGATTTTCCAGAACAAAATTGTAGAACGTGATTTTTATTAGTGTTATCTTTTTTAACACTACTTTTAAAAAGATTTTATTTATTTATTGAAAGAGTTACACAGAGAGAAAGAGAGGCAGAGAGAGGGAGATCTTCCATCCTCTGGTTCACTCCCCAACTGGCCACAACAGCAGGAGCTGTGCTGATCCAAAGCCAGGAACTTCTTCTGGGTCTCCCATGTGGGTGCAGGAGCCCAAGGACTTGGGTCATCTTCTACTGCTTTCCTAGGACATAACAGAGAGCTGGATCAGAAGTGGAGCAGCCGGGACTCGAACCAGTGCCCATATGGCATGCCGGCACTGCAGGCAGTGGCTTTACCCATTAAGCCACAGCGCCAGCCTCATAACACTCCTTTGGATTTACAACTCCTCTGTCTTGTCTGTGCTTCATCACCTGCAGGCTCAAGAATCTAGAGCAATAGCATGGTTGTCTAAACTTAAGGTCAATTAGTCTTTATCAACCTTGACAAATCACAGCTGTTTCCTGTCTTACTTATTTCCAACATGGGTATTGCAAAACCTATTTAATTGTATTCTGGAACACTTAACAGATAGTTCTTTAGAGCATTTCATCCTGGCAGTACCAATCAATAAAAATGAACAATTCCTAGATTCAATTTGCAGAAAATTCAATACAAGACATTTTACAAAAAGAATCTTTTTGTTTGTTTTTTTAATAGAGACTTGTTCAATTCATTCCCTGAAATTTCAGTAGGCACCATACAGTAAGTATCTGCAATAATTGGAGTTGACAGTGATGAAACAAAAACCTAATGAGATGTTCAATGCCAAAGGTGTACTTTGAGTAATATGTTCTAGGAAGACATCTGCATCCTATATTTATTATAAAATAGAAGAGATCTAACTTTCCCATATATAATAACTATAGTAATGAAACAAAATCAATACAAAATAAAGACATTTTGTTGATAACAATGGCTATTCCCACTATATATCCTAATTATATTTTTGCTATGATTTTAATGTCTGGGTAGATGGTGATGTATTTTACTGACATTGTAAGAAACATGGATGAAAAAATGATGAGCTCAATTCTATATGCGTTTAATTAAGATCTCCAGAGATAATTTCATAATTACCTAAAACTACCTGATATACATTGCTAAAACTCAGAGAAGGAACTGAGAACTCCAAAAAGTGATTTGTTAATAATTAGTATACAGACAATTATTAAAACAAAGTGTCCACAAATTTTAATATAGCCCAAGAATAAACTCTAGGAATCTCAAGAGATAATGAGAAAGGATTTAGTTTTAAATGGACTCAGAAAATCACATGGAGTAGAGAAATTATTTTTTAATAAAACAGACACAAATAGTTTAAGACAAGAGGTCTTCAAATATCTCAGCTGCAGAAATCTTAGTCTTGGTAAATGTTTCTATGGGTGCTTTACTGTGAACCATGGGATTCTGTTCCTAGAATTTCCCTCATTACCTTTAGCATCTCCTGAGTATCCAACAAGTGGGTGTCCTCCAAATAGCACAAAAAGATTCCCATAAACTAGTTTATTGCATTCATAAACCTCTAGTAGAAAGAACAAGGAAATAATATTCATTATTCAAATTATTACTAATTACAACTGCAAATCACCTGGTACTAGCAAGGTGGAGGTCCACATCACCATTTGTGTGGCTTTGGGTATTAACCACCTAAGTATTCCTATTTGAGGTTCAAAATGTTGTTTTTTTCACTTTGTAATTGACTCACTTATCAAGTTTCTTTTTTTAACTTTTATTTAGTAAATATAAATTTCCAAGGTACAGTTTATGGATTACAACAGCTTTCCAAAGTACAGTTTATGGATTACAAAATGTTGTTTTATAAAAGTGTGGTTTGCTATTAAGCTTTCAATTGCTCCTTCCAAATAGGCGTGTATTATGCTCACTCTTCTATATTTTTTAATAAGAATGCCTATGGATCTTCTAATATGAAAATTCACACTTCTGTGTTTATGCCACCTGGAAAAAAGAAGGGAGGAATAAAAATTTTACAAAGCTAAGTACTATATTTGTTTATGATAGCCAGTTTTGTCCCAGGCAACTGAGAAAAATGTTATCTTCTCTCTAGTAACCCCAGTACAACTTCTCCCTGCTTTCATTATATATATATATATATATATATATATATTTATATTTATATATATAAGTGTATATATATATATATGTGTGTGTGTGTACTTGAACAGAATGGTCTGCCTCATTATTTCTAAGGGAAAATTCAGAAAATCTCAGCTAATCCTCTCCTTTTTTTTATCTTGGACAACTTTTAGTCTAGGTGTTGGGTTCTCTTTGCTTGTTTTATCCTGTGGTCAGAAGCCCTGAGAATATATTTTCATCCTTAATGCCCCTGGAGGAAATTGATGAGAAAATTTTGCAGATATGTGTGTGAGGGAAATACAAGATTTTTATTTGTTTTAATGTTTATCATTTATTCGTTTGTGTCTGAGAGAGGGTGATATCTTCCATCTCCTGATTCACTCCATCAAATGCCCTCAAAAGCCAGAATCCGAAACTCAATCCAAGGCTTCCACGTAAGTGGCCAGGACTTCAACAAACTCTGATATGGGATGTGGGCATCTCAAGCAGTGGTTTAACTTGCTGTGCCACAACACCCAACCCTATGTATTTTTGTTTACACATCTGTTGTTCTTATTATAGAAATTTGGGAATGGAATTAAATGCCATTCATATTGCCTGATTTTAATTACAGAATTATTATTATGATGTGTCCACTTAAATTTTTTTCTGAAATTGTTGCATTCTTTTCATGACTCTCAACTCTCTTCCCTCTGTGTTTAGCCCAGTCAAGAATCTTTTTGTTATATTTACCTTCTAGGCTTACTGTAGTCCTTAGCACTGATCTTTAGGGAAATCAGATTCCTTTGATTTATCAATAGAGTAAAGCATTTTTAAACTGATTCTAGAAGGACTTGTTGCTGAAGATTTAAATACACTGGTGCATTTCTATGAATCAATTAAGTTGGTTTCTTAAAAAATTATTTATTTAAGTTTTAGGTTTTTGAGGGGCAGGAAGAGATACAGATCTTCCATCTGCTGATTTTACTCCCTTAAATGTCTGCAACAGTCAGGACTGAGCCAAGCTGAAGCCAGGAACCTGAAATGCAAACTAGTCTCCCGCATGAGTGGCAGGGACTCAACTACCCGTGCACTCATGTGCTGTCCTCAAGAGAGTGCATTAGAAGGGTGCTGGATCAGAAGAGGAGGAGCTGGGACTTGAACCAGGCACTCCAATATGGGCTGCATGTATCCAAAGTGGCTTCTTTTCACTGCACCATACACCCACCTCTTGAACTACTTTCTTAGATGACCTCAGTCAAAAGATTTTTATCACAAAAAATCACCACAGGGATGGGCATTTAGCCTCGCGTTAGACACTGGTTAAGGTGTCCAGGATCCACATCAGAGTGCGTGGGTTGGATTTCCAGCTCCAGCTCATGATCCCAGTTTCCAGCTAACAGCTGGTAATAGCTCAAGTAGTTGGGTCCCTGCCTCCCATGTGGGAGACCTGGATCAAGTTCATGGGCTAGCCCTGGCCATTTCAGGCATCCGAGAAGGGAACCAGCAGATGGTTTCCACCCTCCTCTCCCCATCTCACACTCTTTCTTGAGATCTGCCTCTCAAACAAGGAATACATTCTTTTAAAAAGAAAACATTTTAGTCCTTTCATACCCTTCAATTTATTCGTCTATTCAACAACTATTTATAACTCGACAAGAGTTCTAGAAGGAACCAAGGATACAGTATTGAGTCAGTGGCACAAATCATTGCTAACTACTAATATTAACAATATAGCAAGTATCCAATATGTATGTCAGGCACTCTGCCAGGTCAGTTACATCTGTTTTTTACCTGACTAACGTGTCCAGGGGTTAATATTACCATCAATTCCAATTCCCAACCAGGAAACTGGCACTTACTGAGGTAATGTGAGTAGTCAAGCAATCACAGTTAAGAAATCGAAAAGGAAAGAGGTAAGATTCAAGCCTGGTCTGGCTGTCTCCAGAACCCAAGCTGTTAACCACATGCTACAGTGCTGCTGGAAGATAATGGGTGTTAAGAAATCACAGTGTGAGGGACCGGCACTGTGGCATAGTGGATTAAAGCCCCAGCCTACAGTGCCGGTATCCCATATGGGCGCCGGTCCCATATGGACTCATCCCGGCTGCTCCTCTTCCAATCCAGCTCTCTGCTATGGCCTGAGAAAGGAATGGAGAGATGGCCCAAGTCCTTAGGCCCCTGCACCCACGTGGAGAGACCTGGAAGAAGCTCCTGGCTCCTGGCTTCGGATCAACTCAGCTCTGGCCGTTGTGGTTATTTGTGGAGTGAATAGAAGACCTCTCTCCCTCTGGCTCTATCTCTCTCTGTAATTCTGTCTTTCAAATAAATAAAATAATTCTTAAAAAAAAGAAAGAAAGAAAGAAATCACAGGTGATAAACAAAATGCAAAGGAGGGCAAACGAGACCCTTCATGAACATTTCATTTCAGCTAAACAGGAATTAGCCAAGGAAACCTGGAGGACCTGTGGGGACGGTGCAGCTAAGCAGAGGAAAGTTAGGTGCAAGGTGTACAGAGAACCTCAAGGAAAATAACTCATGTGGCTAAATCTTAGTGGTGGAAAGAAGATGAAAAGGAAAACTAAGTCCCAGCCTTACTTAAAACTTTGTTAACAACACAGATCTTTCTCCTAAATGCAAAGATCATTCTACCACCTGAACACACAGCATTTCTATGTTCCATTTTCTTGCATTGCATTTTTTGCAGTTTTAACTGAATATATCAATTTTTTATTATGAATTATATAGAAGTAAAATACTTTTCTTCTTTTAGCATACAGATGCCCTCAACTTCCAATGGGAATATGTCCTAATATATCCACTATAAGTTGAAAATATCCTAAGTGGGAAAACATTGACTCTACCCAACCAACCACACGGTTTAGCTGAGCCACACAGCGCACTATAGAGCACTGGACCCCTCTGACTGCAGAGCTGACTGGGAGCTATGCTTGCTGCTGCTACTCAGCATGTCCAGGAAGATTAGGTTGCACAGTACAAGCCCCAGAGAAGATTCAAGTTCTACATTCCAAGTATGATAAATGGGCACCACTTTCACATCACTGTGAAGTCCAATTATTACTAAGTTGAAACATCATAAGTCAGGGACCATCTACAATAAATTGAGACACAACTTGGGTTACTGGATTCTTTTTTGGTCAAAATGCCCTTAACCACTAATTCCACTTCTTGGTTAGGGTCCTTTGTTGTGAAGTTATGTTGTGATGGGATTTATGGAAGTAGAACTTAATTAGAAAGAAATTAGCATTTCCAGCACTTTAAAGGCATAGAACTTCGGGCCAGTGCTGTGGTGCAGTAGGTTAAAGCCCCGGTCTGCAGTGCTGACACCCCATATGGGCACTGGTTCGAGTCCTGGTTGCTCCACTTCCAATCCAGCTCCCTGCTAATGTTCCTGGGAAAGTAGCAGAGGATGGCCCAAGTCTTTGTGGCCCCACACCCATGTGGGAGACCTGGAAGAAGCTCCTGGCTCCTGGCTTCAGATGGGCTCAGCTCCAGCCATTGCAACCATTGGGGAGTGAACCAGTGAATGGAAGACCTCTCTCTCTATGCGTGTCTCTACCTCTCTCTCTGTAACTCTGCCTTTCAAAATAATAAAATAAATCTTTTTTTAAAGACATAGAACTTAACAAATGTGGATAAACCCCACTTCACATCACACTTTCCCACCTGGTCAGCAAGTGGGGCCTGGCTCCTGGCAGTGACACTCAGACCAAACTCTGTCCACTTTTGCAGTTCAAAACTTGTGCTTCCACTTCAAGAAGAAGCTCTTCGAAGGAACCAGTTTCTAATAGAGACCTGTTGCTCAAAATGAAAAGTAGAATACAGATACAGGTGTAAATTTTCACACCTATTAAAGATCAGCATGTGGATGGGCCGGCGCCGTGGCTCAACAGGCTAATCCTCCGCCTTGCGGCGCCGGCACACCAGGTTCTAGTCCCGGTTGCCCCTCTTCCAGGCCAGCTCTCTGCTGTGGCCCGGGAGTGCAGTGGAGGATGGCCCAAGTGCTTGGGCCCCTGCACCCCATGGGAGACCAGGAAAAGCATCTGGCACCTGGCTCCTGCCATCGGATCAGCGCGGTGCACCGGCCGCAGTGCGCCAGCCACAGCGGCCATTGGAGGGTGAACCAACGGCAAAGGAAGACCTTTCTCTCTGTCTCTCTCTCTCACTGTCCACTCTGCCTGTCAAAAAAAAAAAAAAATCAGCATGTGGAGAACATTTGTAGCTACTGTATGGGAATTTGCATCCTTCCCAGGTATCTTAACTTTGTACCAAGAACGGTGGTTCTTGAATGCACTAGAGCAGTCACTCTGCAGCATTTTCAGATTTGTTTCCTCATGTTTTGTTTTGGAGCTAAGATATTGTTTACTTATTTAAAAAAAGAAGAACCGTGCCCTGATCACTTAAAATATAAGTATGCTGGGGTGGAGGAAGTTGAGGGACCACATAAAAACAAACCATGACACCTTCAATGCTGTATGGACACTGTCGCTATAATTGGCCAGTTGTACATGGTGAACATATACCGAGTAATAATGGAGCAGGCTGTGCTGATTAAAAACGTATACAACAAATCTCAGTATGTGACTTAGGATGTTTCTCTATTTGAGACATAAAACCTCAAATAACAGTAGCTTCAAAACATTAGAAGCCAAGTCTAGTGTTGTGGCACAGCTCGTTAAGCTGCTGCTTAAGAGTGTGGCATCCAGTATCAGACTGCTGGTTTGAATCCCAGCTGTGTACCTGGGAAAGCATTGGAAGATGGCCTCAAATACTTGGGAACCTGCCACCCACATGGAGACAGGAGTCTCCTGGAGTTCTGTAAGATTATTCTGGGGGCCAGTATTGTGGCTAGTGGGTTAAGCCACCACTTGACATCCTGGCATCCCATATGAGAGCTGGTTCATGTCCCAGCTGTTCCACTTCTGATCCTACTCCCTGCTAATGCACTTAGAAAGCATTGGAAGATGCCCTTGCATCCACTTAGGAGACCCAGACAGAGTTCCAGGCTCCTGGCTTCAGTCTGGCCCAGCCCTGGTCATTGTGGCCATTTGGGGAGTCAATCAGTGGATGGAAGATTCTCGCTCGCTCTCTCTCTATCTTCCCCTTAACTCTGCCTTTTATGAACCAATCTTCAAAAAATTATTCTGTTGAAAAAAATTTTAATTCATGTAGTTTTTCCATAATATGCATTTTCCATGAATGTTTTGAAGATCCCTCATATGCACATATTCCAAATTTTTTGCACTGAAAAGTTTCCTTCTTAATTTCATTTTCCATGAAATTTTTGAAGTGTCCTGTGTAAAGATAGCATCACAGCACTGAAAAGGTTTAGATCCTAGTAATGAAGCTAAGATCAAAATAAGAAAACAGAGAGCAGCACAAGCTGATGTGATATTTAATTAAATTATGCGACAATGGTACAGGTGCAAAAGGAGTTGAGAGAACTCAAAGTTCCAAAGGGCTTGTGTAGTCTTAATTTTGTAAAAATGAATGCATTTTCAATATGAAATGCCTAAGAATTCTGTTGTTGTGGACAGAGTTAAATTTCTCAAAAGACTCATTATTCTTCATTTAATGCTTCAGTTTAAACCTTTCAAATAATGAAAGAAATATTGGAATGATATAATTACTGAGAGAAAGCATATATAGTAAATAGATGACTCTTTGGTTGTCCTGTGTGAATATGCTAAACTGCTTTAGCTTCCCAATAAGCAAAGGATAAGCACTGAAAATGCACAGATTTGTGGGGCCTCCCTTAGCTCTTGCTGTCCCCACAGAACTGCCTGTCCCTAATCCAGACAACCAGCTGTCATTATATCACTCCTGAGCCATCTTGGTATGACTAAAACCACAACTTTCTCCCTGCCTCTGAACTCTGTACCAGAAGCATGTCTTTATACCTTCTTCCTGTCCAGGTTTATATGTTTATAACATCAAAACAGTGTGTCCTGGAAGGTTAGATTTGTCGGGAATCCTTCTGCTCTTCCCTGTATTTTGAGAATGGATGGGAGATGGATTTGAGCTTCATGCAGTCCATTCAGTAGTGGGCCAGATTAAGTTCACTGAGAGTTGTTGGCTTAAAATCCATCTCCACTTTTGGCTCATATATGTCTGAATTGTTTATAGAGACAGCTGTGAACAACAATTATGTAAGTGCATTTTTAGAAAAAAAAATTTTTTCATAACTTTAAAATTGGACTGTGGTATTTTTTAATAAGGAAATATGTCCAACATTCCTAAATAGTTGATGAGACTCATTCAGAAAATATATGAACATATGCATGATTATTCCTCATAAAACCCGTTCTATAGAGACTTGTGGCTATGATTTGGATATTAGCTGGGTGTTCCCCGAAGTCTCATTTGCTGAAGGCTTCGTTCCCAAAGTCTTACTTCAACTGTTAATGGATTAACCAGGAGCATCACCTATGGCTTTCCTAGACCAAGCAGGATTGGAATCAGAGACAGCACTGGGACAGGCAGGAGACTCATGGGCTTTTGCAGAGATCTGCTCTTTGCTAACAAGTCATTTAATCTCTTGCAGTATTCAGGTTTCCTCCACGTCTATATAACACTTTTTCTGAGGATTCAAAAGCATGAAACAAAAATCATTAGCATTGAGAAAAGTATGTAAAGGGTCTTCAAGAAGTTTCTGAGACTTGTGTATTATGAAAAGACCATACCTGGATTCCACCCAGGTCTCCCGTGTGAGTGGCAGAATTTCAAGTATTTGGGTCTTCTTCTGTTTTACCAGGTGTGTTAGCAAGGAGCTGGATTGGAAGCAGGAGCCTCCAATCAATTTTTAAAATTTTTCAAATAGACAATGTTTTGGACTTTTTGGGTCATACAATCTGTTTCAACTGCTGAGTTCTGCCAGTGTAGAGTAAAATCAGCCATAGATAATACATAAACAAATGAGCATGCCCCTGTCTCAGTAAAACTATATTTGTGGAAACTGACATTTGAATTTCATGTGCCACAAACTTATTCTTCTCCCAGCCTTTTCCCCAAATATAAAAATATACAAATTGGGGCCAGCCTGTGTCACTTGCATCCCATATTTGCACTTGTTTGTGTCCTGGCTGCTTCTCTTCCAATCTAGCTCTCTTTTTATGGCCTGAGAAAGCAGTGGAAAATGGCCCAAGTGCTTTAGTCCCTACACACCTGCAGGAGACCTGGAGGAAGTTTCTGGCTCCTGGCTTCAGATTGGCTCAGCTCTGGCCATTTGGGGAGTGAATCAATGGATGGAAGACCTTTCTATATGTCTCTGCCTCTTTCTGTATATAAATCTGCCTCTCAAATAAATAAATAAAATCTTAAATAATTTATATACAAACCATTCTTAGTTCATGGAGCAGACAAGAACAAGTATTCAAAACAAGTGCTGGACCAAAAAGAAAACCTGTTGAAGTGAAATGGACACTATGAGAAGCAGTGACTTGATCAGCCCTTGCCCTGACTGTTGATGAACAACTCAACACTTTATCCCATTTAGTTTTTTTTTTTCTGTTTATTCTACTCAATACTATTGGTTGAATTCTATAATTTATACACAATTATTCTTAAGTGTTGAAACTTAACTGAAAAGTGATCCCTGTTAAATATAAGAGTGGGAATAAGAGAGGGAAGAGATGTGCAATGTGGGACATGCTCAAGCTGACTTGCCCCAAACAGTAGAGTTAGAAACATACCAGGGGATTCCAATTCAATTCCATCAAGGTGGCATGTACCAATGCCATCTCACTAGTCCAAGTGATCAATTTCTGTTCACAATTGATCAAAATGATAGGACTAAGAGTCAAAGGTATCACATAAACAAGACTAGTGTCTGCCAATACTAACTGATAGAATAAAAAAGGGAGAGAATGATCCAACATGGGAACCAGGATACACAGCAGACTCATAGAATGGCAGATCTCCTAAACAGCACTCTGGCCTCAGAATCAGCCCTTAAGGCATTCAGATCTGGCTGAAAAGCCCATGAGAGTATTTCAGGCATGGAAAGCCAAGACACTTTGGGGAAAAAAAAAAAAAAAAAAAAAAAAAACTAAATGAAAGATCTCCGTGAGTGAAATCCCAGTGGAAAGAACAGGCCACCAAAGAAGGAGGTACCTTTCTCTGAAGGGGTAAGATCGGAGTCGGTGAACTCAAAAGGCTTCCATAGCCTTCCTTGGCAACTCATGACAAGAGCCTAGGGAGATTACTGACGCCATAAACAAGAGTGTCAATTTGTTAGTCAACAACAGGAGTCACTGTGCACTTACTTCTCATGTAGGATCTCTGTCCTTAATGTGCTGTACATTGTGATTTAATGCTATAACTAGTACTCAAACAGTATTTTTCACTTTGTGTTTCTGTGTGGGTGCAAACTGTTGAAATCTTTACTTAATATATACTAAACTGATCTTCTGTATATAAAGAGAAATGAAAATGAATCTTGATGTGAATGCAAGGGGAGAGACAGCAGGGGGGTGGGGTGAGGGGTGGAAGGGAAGTTATGGGGGAGGGGAAGCCATTGTAATCCAAAAGCTGTACTTTGGAAATTATATTCATTAAATAAAAGTTAAAAAAAAATTGGTCATTAAAAAAAAAAAACAAGTGCTGGATAATGTTTAGCTCATGAGCTGTCATTTGCCAATCCTTGCTATAGAAAACTCACTTTCATTATTCTGTTTAGAGTTGTCTTTTGTTGTTGTTTTTCTTCCTATTTATGTTTCTTTCCCTCTTTAGTAGTTTCTGCTCTTAAGTTTATTTTCCTTTTTTATTGACTCTCTCTCTTCAGATTTATTTTTGTGTGTGTGTGAGATGGATACTTGGATTGTTGATTTTTTTTAGCCTTTCTTTTTTCTCCTATATGCTTTTTTATTCTTTTTAGATTTTTATTTATTTATTTGAGAGGTAGAGTTACAGACAGTGAGAGGGAGAGACAGACATAAAGGCCTTCTTTCCGTTGGTTCACTTCCCAGATGGCCGCAATGGCCAGAGCTGCGCCAATCCAAAGCCAGAAGCCAGGAACTTCTTCCAAGTCTCCTATGCAGGTGCAGGGGCCCAAGCACTTGGGCCATCTTCTACTGCTTTCCCAGGCCACAGCAGAGAGCTGGATTGGAAGAGGAGCAGCTGGGACTAGAACTGGCGCCCATTTGGGATGCTGGTGCTGCAGGCAGAGGATTAACCTACTGCACCACAGTGGTGGCCCCTTTATATACTTTTAATGTCATACATTCTTGGTAAGCACTGTTTTAACTGCATCTCACAAATTTTGATCTCTTTTTAATTCATTGAATTAAAACTATCTAATTTTTATTATGTTTTCTTTATTTGTATCTTTGCTATTGGGGTAACTTAGAAGTCTACTGCTGAAGCCAACGCTGTGGTGTAGTGGGTAAAGCCACTGCCTGCAGTGCTGGCATCCTGTATGGGTGCTGGTTCGAGTCCCAGCTGCTCCACTTCCAATCCAGCCCTCTGCTATGGCCTAAGAAAGCAGTAGAAGATGGTCCAAGTCCTTGAGCCCCTGTACCTGTGGGAGACCTGGAAGAAGCTCTGGCTCCTGGCTTCAGATCAGCCCAACTCCAGCCATTTTGGCCATTTGGAGAGCGAACCAGCAGATGGAAGACTTCTCTCTCTCTGCCTCTGCCATTCTGTAACTCTGCCTTTCAAATAAATAGTAAACAGATATTTTTTAAAAGTCTGCTGCTTAATTTTCAATTGTAGTTTTTCTTTTTTGTTTGTTTTAGTTGATTTCTAGCTTAATTCCACTGTGGTCAGTGCACATCCTTAAATGATTTCAATCAGTTAAAATTAGTTTTATGATCTAGCATGTGACCAATATTTGGCAAGTATTTCATTGCTGCTTATAAAGAATTTTAACTCTTTTTAGGTCTTGATTTATGCATGTCGTTTAGACCAATTTTGTTATATGTACTTTTCAAATTTCCTATACCTGTCAGTGGATGTGTTTAACTCTCCACGTTTGCTTTATATATTGGGAAACTGTGTTTTAAGTGCGTGTACATTGAGAATGTTTATACCTTCCTGATGAATTGATCCTTTCATCATTATGAAATATTACTTGTTAATCCAGTTATATTCCTTTCCTGAAACCAACTTTGCTGATGGTATAGATGAACCAGTTTTATTTTGGTTGGTGTTTGTTCTTTTACCCATTCTTTAACATCCAGCTATTCTTCATTCTTACGCTTACAGTATTGTTTCTTATAAGCAATATATTTAGGTTTTATTTTATGTTACTGCCTGATAATCTTTTTTTTTGTAACTGTATGCATCTGAGTTTGTCTGTGAACTTAATTTTTTCTTTAAAATTTCCCACTTATTTTACATCCCTTCATATATTTTGGGGGGTCGATAATTTTTTTTTTTTTATTTTTGACAGGCAGAGTGGACAGAGAGAGACAGACAGACAGAAAGGTCTTCCTTTTGCCGTTGGTTCACCCTCCAATGGCCGCCGCGGACGGCGCGCTGCTGCCGGCACACCGCGCTCCTCCGATGGCAGGAGCCAGGAGCCAGGTGCTTTTCCTGGTCTCCCCATGGGGTGCAGGGCCCAAGCACCTGGGCCGTCCTCCACTGCACTCCCGGGCCACAGCAGAGGGCTGGCCTGGAAGAGGGGCAACCGGGACAGAATCCGGCGCCCCGACCGGGACTAGAACCCGGTGTGCCGGCGCCGCAAGGCGGAGGATTAGCCTGTTGAGCCACGGCGCCGGCCTGGGGGTCGATAATTTTTTTTTAATTTATTTTATTTATTTGAAAGGTAGGATTAAAGAGAGAGAGAGAGAGAGAGAGAGAGAGAGAGAGATCTTCCATCTGCTGGTTTACTCCCCAGATGACCACAAAGGCCAGGGCTGGGCCAGGCCAAAGTCAGGAGCCAGGAGCTTTATTTGGGTTGCCGACGTGGGTGCAAGGGCCCAAGGACCTGAGCCATCCTCCTCTGTTTTCCCAGGCACATTAGCAGGAAGCTGGGTTGGAAGTGGAACAGCTGAGACACAAACTGGTGCTCATATGCGATGCTGGCATTGCATCTGTTATGCCACAATGCCGGCCTCCCTGTTCTTCCTTCCGGTAGCTAATCCAGCTTAGTAGTTCTGACTTCGGTGATGGCTGTTGTGCTATTTAACACATATACTACTTTATAACTTCATCATTGTATTTTGCTTTTTATTTTTTGTAAGTTCTGGTTTTGGAGTTTTTTTTTTTATAAAAATGATACTTGATCATAATTAATAGCCCCTTGTTTCTTAATCACATTTTAAATCCTCTTTTTATTGAAAGCATCTTATTTTTTGGACTTAGTATGTTGAGAATCTCCAAATACGAAGTTATTTTTTTAAGATTGATTTATTTATTTGAAAGTCAGAGTTATACAAAATAAAAAGGAGAAGCAGAGAGAGAAAGAGAGAGAGAGAGAGGTCTTCCATCTGCTGGCTCACTCCCCAGATGGCCGTATCGGCTAGAGCTGCGTTGATCCAAAGCCAGGAACCTTCTCCGGTCTCCCACGCAGGTGCAGGGGCCCAAGGACTTGTGCCATCCTCTACTGCTTTCCCAGCCCATTGCAGAAAGCTGGATTGGAAGTGGAGCAGCTGGGACACGAACTGGCGCCCATATAGGATGCCAGCACCACGGGCAGTGGCGGCCCTACCCGCTACACCACAGCACCAGGCCCTGAAGTTTTTTAATGTCTGGTTCTGTGTGTTCTCTAACTCAGTCTTCCGAATCAGTTCAGTTTTGCCCTCCAGGTCATGTGTAAGTTAGATCTGGGCCCCTTTTTATTTGTCATAGCTGGGGAGGGGAAGAAGGTAGTAGTGGTATCTATCGATTTGGTATAAGCCAAAGACACTAGTAAACATACTGCAATGCACAGGACAGCATCACACAATTAATCCTCTCTCCCAGTAATGCCAAGGTTTAGAAAGTCATGATACTTTGTTTCCTTGGATGATTTGTGATTTTGAATGTAAGCTTATATGAGGAATTTGGCAAGGAGAATTCTGATGGGTCTAGTTTTTTGAGAGGTTGAGAGACACATAGAAATGGAGCTCCCATCTGCTGATTCAGTCCCTAAATGACATCCTAACTTCTAGTCCAAATACCTTCCCCTGATGGATCTGGTTTAAGTAGTTTTCCTCTTAGATTATTAGCTCCTGCCTGTTGGCTGGGGACAACACAATCCTGGAACAACGTTAAACTAATTTCCCAGGAGCTGGCGTTGTGGCCTAGCAGGTTAAGCCTGTGCATGTGACACTGGCCCACATGGGTGCCAGATGATCTGTGTCCCGGCTTCTCCACTTCTGATCCAGCTCCCTGCTAACGTGCCTGGGAAAGCAGCAGAAGATGGACTAAATGCTCGGACCCCTGCACCCCTGTGGGAGACCCAGATAAAGCTCCTGGCTGCTGGCTTCAGCTTGGCCCAGCCCTGGCTGATGCAGCCATTTGAGCAGTGAATGGAAAATTCACCCTTTGTCTCTCCTCAGTGACTCTGCCTTTCAAACAAATAAAAACTAAGTCTTAAAAAAATTAACTTCTCAGCCTGAGTTATTTTTGAACTGCATGTTATATGTCAGTTTGCTGTACCCACCCCAAGCCAAACAAAAAATCCTGAAGGCCAATTTGTAGTTATAAACCCTAAGGGATTTTTCCCCATTGTCCAAACACCAGGATCAAGATAAGATCAATATCAAGACTAGAAGTTTGTCCCTTCTACATGATGAGCCATGTGAGGATGTCTGTCCTTTGGCATTGCAGCTTTATGGAGAAGGCTCCATTAGGTTTCTCACCTGGTGGGGTTATGGGGCTTCTGAATTTTATCCTATGTCAGATTCAGCGAAGAAAATAAGAACCTAAGAGGTAAAAGAGTTTGATGAGAAACAGATATACAAAGGGAAGTGAAAAAAATGTAGAAAATGGAATTAAAAGATAGGTTTATCTTGGAGCAATACTTTTTTGAAGCTCATGCATGATTTCTTTCATAATACATATTTTTATGAACTTTTAGAAGACAATTCATTTACATCATCTTATTTTTTAAGGGAAAGAGTTTATTGGGGGAAACCCGACAGACTGGAGGGAAGGGGCGAAGAAGGGAAAGAAAAAGAAGGAAAGCATAAGAGAGAGACTGAGACAGAGAGACGGAGATCAGGAGACAGAGAGAAAGAGAGCCACGTGTTTAGGAACATTTCGTTTTAAAATTTTGCTGGGGGGCCAGCACCGTGGCTCACTTGTTTAATCCTCCGCCTGTGGCACAGGCATCCCATATGGGCACCAGGTTCTAGTCCCGGTTGCTCCTCTTCCAGTCCAGCTCTCTGCTGTAGCCTGGAAGGGCAGTGGAGAATGGCCCAGGTCCTTGGACCCCTGTACCTGCATGTGAGACCAGGAAGAAGCACCTGGTTCCTGGCTTTGAATCAATGCAGCACTGGCCGTGGTGCCCATTTGGGGAGTGAACTAACAGAGGCAAAGACCTTTCTCTGTTTCTCTCTGTCTATAACTCTACCTGTCAAATAAATTGAAAAAAAAAAAAACTTTCCTGGGGGGTGAGCAGGGAAGTAAGAGCAGCGAATTCCATTAGGATGGGAGTGGGGCTTGACACCAGTGATTGGGCCATGTGGTCACCTGGCTTCCAGCAATGGAGGCAGGGGGCTAGAGCTTAGGATGGTGTCAGGGTGTAGATCGCATCATAGATAAGACTTCACCATTTTGCTAACATTCTCCCCTTTTGTTTTTTATAAAGCAGAAGTCATTTACATCATCTTAAATCATTTTACAGGGAAATTTGGTAGATGCCCTCGTAACCAAAGATCAAAGTTACCAGCACTGTGAATGACACAAATATACATGCCCCATGATGTGATGTGCCACGTGGAGCACAATATCATTTTTGTACTATGTCTGCCAAAAAGGCGTAACTTTATGTTTATGTCTCAGAGTGAAGACAAGTAAGTATAGCATTGGTTAAAGTGACTTTGGGTTTTCCTTCCATAAAATTTTTAAGATGAAAAGTTGGCATTCTGCTTTTAATTTGACTTTTAATTTTTTGAAATCATAGTTTTTACAGAACACACATTTCCATGTTTCAGAAGTACCCTTGTACAAGCAACTTTTACAAATCAACATGGAAGAAAAACACAGGAACACCACTAAGAACATAGGAAAAAAGACGAATTACAGAGGAGGAAACACAAGAGACCAAAAGCATATGAAGAGGTGCTCAAATCCCTCAGTTAACCCAAAAGAAGTAAGCCATTGGTATTCTTGTTGAACTGAAAGAGTGACTTGGCAACTCTACACAGCCATTGTGAGTGCCTAGTTGTGTAAATTATCTGTGTATCCAGTCATCAAGCAGTTGCACTCCTGGACACACACTCCAGAAGTGCCTCCCAGAGGAGCTGGAGGAGCACTCGTCCCACTGCAGTGTGCAGCAAAGCACAGCCAATGCCAGTGTGATTGTTCAAATTGTGAAAATGTGAATACATGCAAAACAGATATAAACACCGTGAGATGAGTGGATCTTAACAACACAACATTGAGCAAATAAAAAGTAGGGAACACAATGAATTATGCAACACAGGCATTCTAAAATAGTTTCTAGTGGTCACAAACACATGCAAAAGAAAAGAACACACCCTGAACACATTGGAAGAGTTGATTGTGTATGCCAAGGGAGGACTGGGAGTAGTCTTACCATTCAGGAAGTAAATTTTCAATGAACCTCCACTTTCCAAATGTAATCTCTGCCTCCCCTCTGTTGTGTTGGTGCCCAATCAAGAGCCTCCCTGATTCAGTTTCCCCAGGATGTGAACCTCAGTTTTCCTTTTCAAGATTTTGATGAATCTCACTGCTCTGGCTGCTGTCTTCAACTGCTTTCTGGGGCAGTTGGGACCACCAGCTCCAGTTCGTTCTGGCTTTTTACTATGGACTTCACCTCACTTCCTGTTGGCTTCATTCTCTGGGATGCTGAAGGCTCAGTTTTCAGTTCTCTGCTCAGTTTTCCCTGCTACTCTATCATCCTCTTTCCACCACAGTCGTAGACATGGCCCTTCCACAGACATCGCCCATCCTCTTTGCCTTCCTTTCCACAGAAGATGTTTGTAAAACATTTCATTACTGTCCTGTTGCTGGAGGGTTAGGAGGGAGCAAGGACTATGAATCCATCTGCTAAGTTTAAGTCCAGTGGAGGCAGGCAACATCCTTCTGAACATCTTCAACCTGTGCTTTTGAGGGAAATTAGGATCCCCCAAAGCACTTTCCAACTTTCTAACATTACATTTTGAAGACTTAACTAAGATCATAGTGAAAGGACTTGTGAGCTGGCGCTGCGGCTCACTAGGCTAATCCTCCAACTGCAGCGCTGGCACCCTGGGTTCTAGTCCCAGTCAGGATGCCGGATTCTGACCCGGTTGCTCCTTTTCCAGTCCAGCTCTCTGCTGTAGCCTGGGAAGGCAGTGGAGGATGGCCCAAGTCCTTGGGCCCTACACCCACATGGGAGACCAGGAGAAGCACCTGGCTCCTGGCTTTGGATCGCAGCGCTGGCTGTAGAGGCCATTAGGGGAGTGAACCAACAGAAGGAAGACCTTTCTCTGTCTCTCTCTCACTGTCTAACTCTGCCTGTCCAAAAAAAAAGAAAGAAAGAAAACAAAAAAGAAAAAAGAAAGGACTTGTGGAGGAATTGTAGTTTAATTTCTCATGCATTTTTTTCTTTGAGTTTTTGGGAATCTAGGTGAGAGATGCTCAGAATGTGGATTTAGACAGGTGCAGAAAATACAGAAAGGAGAAACATAAGAGAAGGAGGTAGAAAGGATAGAATGACAAAGTGAGTGACAGAGGATGAATCTAGATAGTTCCATGACTCATTGGTGGAGAAAACATTGCAGGAGGAGGGATTAAGGAGAGTGTTTTTTGTTTGTTTGGTTGGTTGGTTGGTTTTTGACAAGCAGAGTGGACAGTGAGAGAGGGACAGAGAGAAAGGACTTCCTTTTCTGTTGGTTCACCTTCCAACGGCCGCCGCGGCCAGCGCGCTGCAGCCAGTGCACTGTGCTGATACAAAGACAGGAGCCAGGTGCTTCTCCTGGTCTCCCATGGGGTACAGGGCCCAAGGAGTTGGGCTCTCCTCCACTGCACTCCCTGGCCACAGCAGAGAGCTGGCCTGGAAGAGGGGCAACCGGGACAGAATTCGGCACCCTGACCAGGACTAGAACACGGTGTGCCAGCGCCGCTAAGTGGAGGATTAGCCTGTTGAGCCACGACGCTGGCCAAGGAAGAGTGTTTTTAAGTTTAAAAAATTTTTTTTTCATTTATTTGAAAGGCAGTGTGTGTGTGTGTTTGAGAGAGAGAGAGAGAGAAAGAGAGAGAGAGAGAGAGAGAGAGAGAGAGAGAGAGAGAGATCTTCCAACTGCTGGTTCATTCCCTAAATGGCTGCAATGGTTGGGGCTGGGCCAGGTAAGGCCAGGAGTCCGGAACTCCATCTGGGTCTCCCCTGGGGGTTACAGGGGTTCAGGTTTTGGGTGCATCTTCTGCTGCTTCCCCGGTGCATTGGCATGGAGCTGGATCAGAAGCAGAGCAGCCAGGGTTGAAATTGGCCCTCAGATAGGGGATGCTAGCATCAGAGGTGATGGCTTAACCTACTGCACCACAATGCCAGCTTCAAAGGGGGTGTTTTAAATAGAGTTTTATTATTAAACAGGTGTGATGAAGCCAACACATCAGATGACACAACCAAAATTGTTGTTATGCTGATAGATCCCTTGATGTTATTGATGCCATACAATAGGAGGCTGCCTGGAGAAACACCAGCGTCAATCAGGAGGCAGAGGGAAGAGGGGTGGAGACTGTGGGCCTTTACTGTGGCTTCTGAGGGAAGGCACACGTAAGACAGGACAGGCAGGCATAGGACCGACTGGCTTAATTCATTTGTGCACACTGGAACACGGGCTGTCCCTGGTTGTCTGGTTCCTGGCCCTGGTGATTAGGACTGGTGGGTTAGTGGCCATGAATGAGTTTGGTAGTGGAAGTGGGGGGCTGTGGAGACAGAAATGAATTGGCTCATATAACTGGACATCCACACATAGAATGGCATTGAGGGTTGCCTTAATCTAATGGCATTGCTTCTATTTCCCTGTAAGTCTCTCAGCTCAGCTTCCTGTGATATTGGCTTTATCCTAGTTTCAGGGGGCATGCCCACAGCACTTCCAGAATGCACAGCTCTTTGTAGTAAATTCAGACAAAGACTGGTTGGACGTACAGCCAAGTCCTAAGTGTGAGTACTCAACAGGTTCCATTCCCATCAGCTGTTTCCTCCTTGTATGGACTTAAGCACATTGTATAAACGCTAAGGATCAGACTGCTCATGTGTTAAATGGACACACTATCATACCTGCCTTGTGCAGTTGTTGGGGACATTAAGTGTGATCACATTCCATAAATTCCCATGAGCACAGTTTTTATTTAATATTCAGAACCTCCAGATTCTAACTTCTGCTGAATTTGCTCAGCTCAGGAATGGCCTGGAAGGCCCCCATGCACTCCTAACCCACCTACACAGAAATCCTGCCTCCTTTCCTTAATTTCCACAGGAAAACAACTGTTTCACCCTCCGCCCCCCCCAAACTCCCACTCCCACCAGGCCTTTTAGTGGAGTTACTGCAGTTTTGAGGAAATGGTCAGGATTTCCTTCCAGCAGCTTGAAGTTGGATATTGGCCATTCTCATTTCCTTTACTATAAAATAACTGCATTGTCATAGATTCAAGAAGTGCAAAGGAAAATGTTAAGTTTCTTTCTCACCATTCCCATTCCCTCAAAATAACCATTGGTAATATTGTGGCATATTTCCCAGAAATATTGTATATAAAATAAACATGAACGTATATGGGGTATGTCTTTAAAAAAAGTGTAGGGAAAACCCCACTATTTCTGCAGCATGAACTTTAGTCTTCAATCTTGAAGTCCTGATGTCTCTATTCTTCAGGGAAGAAGGCACACATACAGAGAAATAAATGCACACATGCATCTAATTTCTCCCAGCCCTGAGCTGAAGACATCATCTCTCATTCTTCATCATCAAATCCAGTGTCAAGTCACACCTCCTTTCATGAAGGTAAGAGTTCCACTTGGCAAAAGCTACAGGTCAAGTCCTTGCCTTTTTTATAAATCATGCCTCCGCACACCAATTCTTACATTAACATTTCAAGAAACAAATTTTGAAAAACAACATGTTTTAGAAGAATTGGGAAGTGTACAGGCCCTGCAGATTCCAAAGTTCAGTGTTTTAAATTCTTTTTTAAACTTCTTTGGGATGAGCTTTGGTTTTGTTGTTATATTTCATAATTATAGCCCACACATCTAACGTGGAGACCAAGTGATGGAGCAGGTACTCCATTGCTTGTGAACTTTACTCTCTCAACAGAAGGTAGCATCATGTGGCATTCATTTCTATGGGTTTGTATTGCAAGATGCTCTGTTTTCTGGCCCCGCCTCCATCTCACCCAGGTGTGTGACCTTGGGCAGAATTACTCCCCCCGCCAGGTACAGTTCACCTCTATGAAAAGCAAAGGGAATAAAAGGCCCTATTTCACAGGTTTGTTGAGAGGATAAATGAGGCCATCCATGTAAAGGGTTTAACACTTTATGCCATCTGATTGCATAATGCACAAAGCAGGAAACACAGGATCTGGCTTGTGAGCAGCACGAGACTCAGTAGATTGCAGCTATTATTATTTTCTTTCCTGTCTGTATGTGTATGCACAAGCATGCATGGACACATATACCCACCCTAACTCTTGATTCTATGTTATATATCTTTATGCCAGTTTTGTTTCAGCTGTTTTTTTTTTTTTAAAGATTTATTTATTTGAAAGTCAGGCGGCTGGTGCCATGGCTCAATAGGCTAATCCTCCGCCTTCACCGCCGGCACACCGGGTTCTAGTCCCAGTCAGGGCGCCGGATTCTGTCCCAGTTGCTCCTCTTCCAGGCCAGCTCTCTGCTGTGGCCAGGGAGTGCAGTGTTGGATGGCCCAAGTGCTTGGGCCCTGCACTTGCATGGGAGACCAGGAGAAGCACCTGGCTCCTGCCTTCGGATCAGCGCGGTGCGCCGGCTGCAGTGCACCGCCCGCAGCGGCCATTGGAGGGTGAACTAATGGAAAAGGAAGACCTTTCTCTCAGTCTCTCACTAACTCTGCCTGTCAAAAAAAACAAAATAAAAACAAAAAACAAAAAAGAAAGTTCTCTCTCTCCCTTTCTCTCCGTAACTCTGTCTTTAAAAAAACAAAACAAACAAACAAATGAAAAAAAAAAAGTCAGAATTATACACAGAGAGGAGAGGTAGAGAGATTTTTAAAAAAATTTTTTTAAGGCCGGCGCCGTGGCTCAACAGGCTAATCCTCCGCCTTGCGGCGCCGGCACACCAGGTTCTAGTCCCGGTCGGGGCACCGGATTCTGTCCCGGTTGCCCCTCTTCCAGGCCAGCCCTCTGCTGTGGCCCGGGAGTGCAGTGGAGGATGGCCCAGGTGCTTGGGCCCTGCACCCCATGGGGAGACCAGGAAAAGCACCTGGCTCCTGGCTCCTGCCATCGGAGGAGCACGGTGCGCCGGCCGCAGCGCGCCGTCTGCAGCGGCCATTGGAGGGTGAACCAACGGCAACGGAAGACCTTCTTTCTCTCTGTCTCTCTCTCTCACTGTCCACTCTGCCTGTCAAAAAAAAAAAAAAAAATTTTTTTAAATTGATTAAATGACACATAAAATTATAGGTATGTAGAGTGTCCTGAGATATTTTGATTCATGCATACATTGTATAATATTCAATCAGGGCAATATATCCATCCCTCAAATATTTATCATTTCTTCATGGTGAAAACATTAAGGAACATATATAGTACAACACCATTATCCACAGTCGCCCTACTGTGCAACAGAACTTCTTCCTCTTACCTAGATGTAACTTAGTACCTGTTAATCAACCTTTCCTTATTCTGCCATCCCAGCTGTTCTCTCCAGGCTCTAGTTACCATCATTCTACTCTAAACTTGTAGGAGACCGAGTCTGACTCTTTTTTTTTTTACAGGCAGAGTGGATAGTGAGAGAGAAAGGTCTTCCTTTTGCCATTGGTTCACCCTCCAATGTCCACCGCGGCCAGCGCACTGCGCTGATCCGATGGCAGGAACCAGGTGCTTCTCCTGGTCTCCCATGGGGTGCAGGGCCCAAGCACTTGAGCCATCCTCCACTGCACTCCCTGGCCACAGCAGAGAGCTGGCCTGGAAGAGGGGCAACCGGACAGAATCCAGCACCCCAACCAGGACTTCTTCAAATGCTGACACACAGCAAGCTTGAGCACATATTTGAAAGCTACCTGCTGACTACAAACTTGAAAAATGAACAAGCAAACAGTTTATAAACTCTCAACCTCACCATTTCAGTTACAATTAGTTTGAAGGCTGTAACACCTAAAATATGTACTGTAAAGGGCCCCCTTGACAGAAAATAAACTTAACAGGCTTTGTCCTATGGTATCAAGGTAAAAAGAAAGGAATTGAGACCAACAGAGGGAATGAGAAAACACAAATTACTAACGCTAGGTACAAAAGAAGTAAGTGTCACTACAAAGATATTATGAACAACTTCATGATAATAAATCTGAAATTTTACAGAAATGAACAAGTTTCTAGATAAACATCTTTTTGTTTGTTTTTTTAAAGATTTATTTAAAAGTCACAGTTACAGAGAGAGGGAAAGACACAGAAAAAGAAATTTTCCATCTGCTGGTTCACTGCCCAAATAGCCGCAACGGCCAGGGCTGGGTCAGGCTGAAGCCAGGAGACTGGAACTCTATCCAAGTCTCCCACATGGGTGCAGGGGCCCAAGCATTTGGGGCATTATCTGCTGCTTTCCCAAATAAGGGAGCTGGATCAGGAATAAAGCAGCCAAGACTTCAACTGACACTCCTATGGGATGCTGGCATCACAGCTGGTGACTTAATCTGCTGTGGTACAGCAGCAGCCCCTTTATATAAACGTCTTATCAAACAAAACTTACTAACAGAAATGGAAAACTCTAAGATGAAATTGCCACACTCATGAATTCTTCCACTTGTTTAAAGAAGAAATATCAATAATACATAAAATTTTTCCACAGAATAGAAAGGGTAATTTTTTATGAGTTTTATTAAGGCAGAGTCACCTCAAAACTAAATCTGACAAAAACATGAAAGAAAAAATTACAACCACGTGTATATATTCATTAGTCACCTTTATATAAATTCTATATTTTATAATATATTAAGCATTAAAAATAAAGAAAAATATAACTTATACATAAATTTCTATGTTAAAAGAACTCATTAAATATCTCACTCTCCAAATTAGAGAAGAGTTATAATGGGAAGAGTTTATGAAAGGATAGGAAAATAATTGTTAAGGAACAAACTAAATGGGATGACCAAGACAGAAGAACTATTTCATAAGTATTCAATTATAATCTAAAACAATAGCATAAAGCCACCCATAGTGCCAAAAAAATAATCCTAGCCTCAGAAAGCCTGACGTGTAGAAGTCAATATGTCCAATATGGAAGAGATTTATTTATAGGTTCACATCTATTCTTTCAGTTTCATAGAGTGTCATTATCTTTGAACATGAAAAAATAATCTTATGATACTAACAGAAGTTTCAGGAACTATTAGACAAACAGAAGAAATAGAAAGGATCCAAACTGGAGCAACTAAGATTGTTTATTCACAGATAACATAACCTTAGAAGTTGAAAACTCTAAAGATGTAAGATATAAAATAACTATTAGAACTAATATGCAAATTCAGTCAAGGGTATGAAATAAACTTCAGAAATCAACTGCATTTCTATACTCTAAAAATAAACAGCTGAAAAGAAAATGAAGAAAACAATCTCATTTACAATGCACCTAAAAGACTAAAATACTTAGGTATAGAAACAATCAAGATGATGAGGTCTTATACATGAAAACTATAAAATATTTCTCAAATAAATACAAATCACAAATAAATGGAAAGAAAAGTTTCATGGGTTAATGACTTAATCCTGTTGAAAATACTTCCCAAAGTTATCCAGATTCAGTGCATTCTGTATCAAAATTCCAATCGCTTGTTTTGTCATAAACAAACTTACAAATTTATTCTAAAGATCTTGATTGACTTTGTCATTCTAGGATTAGGATAGAAAATTAGATGAAACTTCATTCCATAAAACAAAATAAGTATTTCAATGAGCTCAGCCAAAAAAACTGGTTTTATAAACAGAGAAGGAAATGAAGAAAGCAAAAACAAAGAGCAGATTGGTCATTTCAAAGTTACTTTGCAGGGGCAGGTGTTTGGCACAGTGATTAAGATGCCCCACCTTGGGGCTGGTGCTGTGGCACAGCAGGTAAAGCTGCTGCCTGTAGTGCCAGCATCCCATATAGGTGCCAATTCAAGTCCCAGCTGCTCCACTTTCGATCCAGCTCCCTGTTATGGCCTGGGAAAGCAGTACAAGATAGCCCAAGTCCTTGGACCCCATACCAACATGGGAGACCCGGAGAAAGCTCCATGCTCCTGGCTTTGGATCAGCACAGCTCCAGCTGTTGCAGCCATCTGGAGAGTGAACCAGCAGATGGGAAGGTTTCTCTCTCCCTCTGCATCTGCCTCTAACTCTGCCTTTCAAATAAATAAATCTTAAAAAAAAAAAAAAAAAAAAAAAAGGATGCCGCACTTTGTCCCTAAATTTATATATATGAAATATATGAAACATGTAACAAATTTTTAAAAATACAAATAAAAAAGATGCTGCTTGGAACATCTACATTACCTATCAGAGTGTCTGGTTCACATCTCACTTCTGCTTCCAATCTAGTATCCTGCTAATATGCACCCAGAACAGCTTCAAATGATGGCTCAAGTAGTTGAATCCTTGCCACCTATGTGGATGGCCTGAATTGAGTTCCTGGCTCTAGGTTTCAGGAGAGTTCTGGCTGTTGCAGACTTTTGGGGAAGTGAACCAATAGATGAATGATCTGTTTACCTCTCTGTCCTTCAAATAAAATGTAAAAGAAAGTCACTTTCCTTGTTAGGCAGTACAGCGAGATAGAAAAATAAAAAATAGTTGATTAGTTAACATAAGGTTATTTTGGGTAACTTTTTTCTCAGCTAAAAGAGGGGATTCAATGTGCCACTGACACTGCTTGGTTTGAAAAATTTACTTATCTTTCTCTCTCCTGATTGCTTTGCATGGTTAAATAACTACTTACTTTTGGTTTGGTGATACTGAACTTTAGGATGCAGTATCTTCAAAAAGTTCACGGAGATACATACTATGAAACAATGTATGTCGATTTAAACATTTTTTTGCACAAAAATACTTACTTTAATTCCATTTTCCCATGAACTTTTTAGAGTACCCATATATTACTTCCTTTTGATTTTTAGTGTGGTATTTGAGGTCTGGTGCAAGAGTTGAGTCCAAATCAATGGTCTCCAATACACAATGTTTGTTTCTGCTGAGTCTCTCTTCAGAAAGCCACAGTAAATTTGTTATATTTTTCAAATAATGCATAATATGAATTGAATCATTATGAAACATCAGCAAAAACAAATTGAGGGCTTATTTACAAAATATGGCCCATTCTCTCTAAAAATGTACCTCTACAGGCAGCGCCACAGCTCAATAGGCTAATCTTCTGCCTAAGGCACCAGCACACCAGGTTCTAGTCCCCGTCAGGGTGCCGGATTCTGTCCTGGTTGCCCCTCTTCCAGGCCAGCTCTCTGTTCTGGCCCAGGAGTGCAGTGGAGGATGGCCCAAGTGCTTGGGCCCTGCACCCGCATGGGAGACCAGGAGAAGCACCTGGCTCCTGGCTTCGAATCAGCGTGGTGCACTGGCCGCAGCGCGTCGGATGCAGCGGCCATTGGAGGGTGAACCAACGGCAAAGGAAGACCTTTCTCTTGCTTTCTCTCTCTCTCTGTCCACTCTGCCTGTCCAAAAAAAAAAAAAAAAAATGTACCTCTAAAGATTGAGGAATCATTCCAGGTTAAAGGTGACTAAAGGAATACAAAAACTAAATGCAATTTGTGATTCTGCTATATATGACAGATCAAGAAGAGAAACTGGATAAACTATATAAATGAGACAACTGGTGAAAATTAAAGATATCCTATAAAGCATTATATTAGTGATAAATTTTCTGACTTTGATCGTTCTCTGGTTCTGTAGATGGATGACCTCACAGTCAAGGTAACATTAAGAGGCATGGTATTTGCAATTTACTATCAGATGATGCAGGAGAAAAAAAATTTTTGATGTTATGTTCAAAGAAAGAGAGGGAGGGCAAGGGGTGTGAAAAGAACAGAATAAATGTGACAACATTTAACACTGGTGAAAAGCATATGGAGTACTTTGTACTATTATTGTAAAGTTGTTAGTCTTAAGTTGTTCTAAAAGGCAGTTTTACAAAAGGGAATGAAAAAATGTCCCATAAAAGTGTGCAATGTTCTGTGGACACTTTCCCCAGAAGACAAGACTGATAATCCACCAACTTCCCAATATTATTTCTATTTCCATATTTAGTAATATACCTTGACTATTATAAATGGTATTTAAATTCAAGTAGCAAAAATAAAGATCTTATGACTACAAAGAGGAAGCCTTCCTGTTAGTCTGTATATCAGGGAACAAAGAGGTTTTAAGTAAAGCAGAACTTAAATACTGTAAAAATAATAGCTTTTGTTACATAAACAACAAATGCTCTTCTTTCAGTCTTTAAAACTCAAGTTTACCAAATACTACTTTTTCATTCATTTATGATGCTTATTTATTCATTATGAAAATATAAATTTTGAATTAAGCACTACTTACTGGTGGAGGGAAAACTGCAAATTGACACTTCACTGAAACTGAAATTAAAATATATTTATTACATTGGAAAGTAAGGCTTACTCATAGTGGCTAAGATAAAAGAATTATTGTGGATGAGAAATGTGTAAAGAGTAAATAAAACAAAATGAGGAAAAACATTACATATTCAATCTCACAAGAAAAATGAAATGCAAAGTCATCTTTACTTTTTGTTTAATTTTATATATATTACATGTACCATAAATACATACCTGTAATATAAAATGCTATACAAAAATCCAAGTAATTTAACATCTAAAAAAGGGAGATATACTGCATTTGATTTCTGATACTTTTGTTTAAATACTTTTTAAAATCAATTTTAAGGAGACAACGAATCAGATGCCATTAATTTTTCATAAATCTTTGTGTTCACATAAATTTATCATTCAAGTACATTTTTATTGGGACAATAACCCACCTGATTGGCTGTAAAGTCAAATGGAATGAGCCATGATCATCATACTAGAATCAGCATCTAATAGGAAAAACATGATTGTGATTTTGAATCTTGTACTATTTAATTCCATAAACACAAGCACACCAAATGTTCATGTGGTTGGATTACCAGCTTTTCATTAAAAATACAGTAAATACTAAAAATAATTATTAGAAATTTTAGTTTTCATAATTTTTTTAAATTCAATTTGAAAAACAGTACATCCTTTTCATTGTGCTTGGCAACTGGACATGATACCTGAAGGATTAATTTATAAATCTAATGGACAAAATGTATATATATATATATAACTAAAGGATTTGGTATTATTTAAAGAACAATCATTTTGGTTCAGAAGTCATCAATCACAGCAAATACAAATAAATTAAAATAAGGTTTCTCACCATAGTCTTGTCATATTTTTAAAAAGTGAATTGTTGAGGCACAGAAACAATACATGATTTGTTCAAGGTCATGAAAGGAATGAAGGGGAAATAAAAGCCTTTTGTTCTCTAACTGAAGCGACTATACTACAGCCTAGTTTATCCCATCCTCAAAATTGGATCAGTAAACATATAATGAGAAATTAGATGCATTATTCAGGAATGTGTGTTTCACCTAAACTGCTGCTAGTAATAAAACTTAATTCTAAGGATCCATATTATTTTCATATATTATCAGGAATTAACAAATGAATATGATCACTTGCTGAATTATTAGGCATATAATGAAATACATGTTAAATTTGACACAATTGATTGCAAAAACAAAATTGACAATATAATTTTAGACAAACAAGTTCTGAGAAAGATGCTTATCAACATGATTCTTAAAAAATACTAATCACAGGGCCTGTAAAATTCAGGAGACAGTACCATAGATGCAAACATATTAATATAAACATATTAAGTCATCTTCTAGTTGATCTTTTGTTTATGAAAACGTTCTAACAAAGCACTCATGATGTTTCCTGGTATTCTTTGGTGCTTATCAATCAAAGCTTGAACAGCATTCTTCGTCTATTAAGAAAACAAAAGAAAAGCCATTATTCTTTTAGTTATCAATAAAGGTCAATTATTTTGAAGAGATTTTAACATATTAGGACTTTAATAAGTCCCATTGAGCCTCCATCTTCCCTCAGAATTCATGATTTCCTTCTCAGTACACCAACAGTGTATTTCTTAAACTTATTTTATTAAGCCTTGTATTAGTTGTTATCCATCCACATGGCTATTTTCTACAGTAGACTACAAGCTTCTTAAAATGTATCTTAGTATTTCTCTGTCATTCAGCACAGCAATGCACTGCACACAGTAACACTAAAATGAACTGAAGAAAGAAAAGCAGAATAACAATGGGGTAGGGAACTTTCTGGCAGGCAAAAAGAAGACATTAGTAAACTAGTGCATTTCTGTTTTATCACTATATGAGTTCATGCCAAGCGGTTACACCAGGCAATCCAGCAGGAAAAAGTGAGAAAAACAAAGCATAAACTGGTATGGTTTATTCCATTCCCACAATTTCTACATAGTTTAACAAATTTTAATTAAGTCTAGAAATGGAAAAGTCAATTAGGATTATTGAGAAATCATCTATCAGTTATTGGTTTCTCATTACATCTATGGAAAATCTCAACCTTTAAAAAAAAAAAGATTTATTTATTTAAAGAGTTACAGACAGAGAGGAATAGAAAGAGAAATCGTCCAACGGCTGGTTCACTCCCCAAATGGCCACAACAGCCAGGGTCTCCACCTAGGTCTCCCACTTGGGTGGTAGGGGCCCAAGCATTTGGGCCATCTTCCACAGCTTTCCCAGGCGCATTAGGAGGGAGCTGGACTGGAAGTGCAGCAACCAGCACATCCTTTTCTAAGTGACTATATGGCCAGCTGTATTATTATAGTCATTCCTTCTCCCTGACAGGGTCCTCTTTTATGGGCCATTCTTATAGGAAAAGTTCAGGTCCTCCCTCATAGAAATGCAGTGTGGCTTTGTGACTGCTTTGGTCAATAAAATGTCAGTGGGAGTGAGTGAATCACTTCCAAACAGAAGCTTTAAGGAGCATCCGATGGTTCAACTCTTGACCTCTTCCTTCTAATGTAAGTAGAAGGGTTCTGTTTTCAGTCTGAATCTCAAAGTAAAGAAGCATGGATAAAGTCGCTGCTGAGTCTTATGGGAAACATAACATGATTAAGAAGGAGATTTTACAGTCATAAGCTTCTGAGAGTCTATGGCAGTTAACGTATCAGAGCAGACTGAATCACTGTCTCCTCGTGTCAAACAATAAAACAAGATCTACATTATAGGGTTGAGGTGAAGATTAAAGCATACTATATATGAAAAGGAAGAAGTAAAACTCTCTCTGTTGGTGACATGATCTTAGGCACAGAAAATTTAAAGATTAAATGCATACACACACACACACATACACAAAAAACAGAATGAATCCATTCAACAAAGTTGTACAACTCCAAATCAATACACAGTATCAGCTGTGTTTCTATGCACTAACAATGAACAACAGAAATGGAAAATAAAAGAACAGTTTCAATTATAGTAGCATCAAAAAGAGTAAGAGGCAGGAATAAATTTAACCAACAAAGAGAAAGATTTATACACTGAAAACTATGAAATATCCTGAAAAAATTTAGTCATAAAGAAATGTTAAGACGAATCCTGTATTCACAGAATGGAAGACTTAGTAGGTTAAAATGGCCATACTATCCAAAGTAATCAACAGATTCAATATAATTCCTATCAAAAATCATAATGGCAATTTTTACAGAGATAAGAAAAACATTTTCTAATTCACGCAGAATCTCAAGGGACCACAAATAGCCAAAACAATCTTCAAAAAGAAGCATAAAGCTGGAAGACTCAAAATTTCCAAACGCAAAGCAAATTACAAAGATACAGTAATGCAAAGAGTATAGCACTGCCATAAACACTACAACTGAAAGCCCAGAAATAAACTCCCACATACATGGTCAAATGATTTTCATTTAGGGTGCCAAGATCATACAATGGAAAAAAGTCTCCTACAAATTATGTCAAGAAAACTGGATATCCACATGTAAACAAGTGGAGGTGGTGAACCTTATCCTTATCTTATACTGTATATAAAATTAACTCAAAATAGCTTAAAGATCTAACTATAATATCTAAAACGATAAAACTCCTAGAAGAAAACATAAAGGAGAATCTCAAGACTTAGATTTGGTAAAGATTTCTTGGATGATAGCAAAACAATAGGCAACAAAAGCAAAAATATACAAATGGAACTACATCAACCTCAAAAACTTCTGCCCATTAAAGGAAACAGTCAACAAAATGAAAAGGAAACTACAGAATGGGGGAAAATATCAGCACATCATATATCTGATGAGCAGTTGGCATCTAATAGACAATATATACAAAAGATTGGTATAAAAGTCAAAATACATTCTCACTTTTTCAGAATTAACAATTGTTAACATTTTGCCATGTTTGCTTCACATGTAACTTTTTATATATATACATATATACATATACACACTATTTTTCTTCAAAGTATATATGTTAGTTATCACAAATATGGAAATTATGAAAAAATAAAAACAAGAAAGGTATATTATTACATAAGGGGTGTAGTTCAGTAAAGACAGTATTTCCAAATAATATGGCATCCACACATTGTTTAAACTATATGTATATACGTTTATACATCAGCTTCAACATAAGACAGAAAACACGGAGTTCTGTCTTTCTGAGTCTCGTTTATTTCACTTAGACTAATGACTTCCAAATGCATCTATCTTGTTGCAGATGTCTGGATTTCATCCTTTTTATGACCAAGTAATATTCCATTATGTATATATACCACATTTGCTTTTATCTAGGTATCCACTGATGGACATTTACATTGATTCCATATCTTTGTAATTGTGAATTGGGCTGCAGCAAACAGAAGTGCAGATATCTCTTTCATATGCTAACTTTATTTCTGGATATATTTCCAGACAACTAAGTCTTACAGTAGATCTACTTCTAGTTTTTGAGGAATCGCTATACTGTTTCCCAAAAGGGCTGTGCTAATCTGAACTCCCACCAACAGTGTTTCAGGGTCCCCTTTTCTCTACATCTTTCATCAGCATTTGTTATTTTGATTTTTTGATAATAGCCATTATGGCTATTAGTACATTTATTAACACACTTTTTCCATGTGTTTGGTAGCCATTTGTATTTCTCTTTTTAAAAATATCTATTCAGATCCTTTGCCCATTTCAGAACTGGACTGTTTTGTTGTTACAGAATTCCTTGAGCTACTTATATAGTCTGGATAGCTATCTTTTATCAGATGTAAATTATGAAAATATTTTCTTCCATTTTGTTAGTGTCCCTTTACTCTGCTGTTTCCTTTGCTGTGCAAAAGCTTCTTAGTTTTATAAAATCACATTTGTCTATATATTTGATTTTATAGTCTAAGCTTTTGAGGTTTTATCCAAAATAATTAATTGTTGCCTATATCAATGTTTGGGAATGTTTCCCTTATGTTTTTTCTCAAGTAGCTTCATGGTATCAGGTCACATTTAGATTTTTGATCCATTTTGAGTTAACTTTTGCTTAGCACATAAAGTAGGAGTCTTTTTTTTTTTTTTTTTTTTGACAGGCAGAGTGGACAGTGAGAGAGAGAGAGACAGAGAGAAAGGTCTTCCTTTGCCGTTGGTTCACCCTCCAATGGCAGCCATGGCCGGCGCGCTGCGGCTGGTGCGCTGTGGCTGGCGCACCGCGCTGATCCAAAGGCAGGAGCCAGGTGCTTCTCCTGGTCTCTCATGGGGTGCAGGGCCCAAGCACTTGGGCCATCCTCCACTGCACTCCCTGGCCACAGCAGAGAGCTGGCCTGGAAGAGGGGCAACCGGGACAGAATCCGGCACCCCAACCGGGACTAGAACACAGTGTGCCGGCGCCGCAAGGCAGAGGACTAGCCTATTGAGCCGTGGTGCTGGCCCAAAGTAGGAGTCTTGTTTCAAACTTCTGCATGTAGAAATCCAGTTTCTCCAACATCATTTTTTGAAGATAGTCCTTTCTCCAAGAAATGTCTTTAGCACCTTTGTCAAAGATAAGCTTGTTGTAGATGCACGGATTTATTTCTGTGATTCCTATTCTGTTCTATTAGTCTATGTGTGTATGTTCAGGCCAATGTCATGGTGATACTGTAGGCGTTTAGCAGCCTGATACTGTGATGCTCCCAGCTTTGTTTTAAATGTTTGAGATTGCTTTGGCTATTTAGGGTCTTTGTGTTTTCACATGAATTTTAGCATTGTTTCTTCCAATTCCATGAAGACTGCCATTGGTATTTTGATGAATCTGCAAGTCACTTTGGGTAATATGGATATTTTGATACTATTAATTTTTCCAATCCACAAACAAGGGAGGTCTTTACATGTTTTGTGTCTTCTTCAATTTCCTTCATTAGTGTTTTGTAATTTTCACTATACAGGACTTTCAAATTTCATTGTATTCCAAATTGTATTCCAAATTGTATTTCAAATTTCATTGTATTTATCCCAAGACATTTGGTAGACACTGTGAAAGGCACTACTCTTCTAAGTTCTTTCTCAGAGTTGATTTTGTATTCTGCACTTTTGCTGAACTAACTTATCAGTTCAAATACTCTATTGGTAGATTCTGTTGGTTTCCTATATAAATATTCACATCATCTGCAAGCAAGGAAAATCTGACTTTCTCCCTTTGGGTTTTTCTCTTGCCTAATGGTTCTGGCTAAAATTCCAGAACTACACTGAATAAAAGCCATGAATGAAGACATTCTTGTCTGATTCTAGATCTTAGTGAAAATGTTCCACCTTTTTGCCATTCATAATAATGATGCCTGTGGTTTTGTTGTATATCGCCTTTACTGTAATATTTAGCCTTTTTCTGTGTTAAGGTCTGTTGTTTCTGCATGGATGTTGTATTTTATGCTTTCTCTGCACCTGTTGAGATGATCATGAGATTTCTTTATCCTTCATTCTGTTGATGTGACGTACTGATTTGAAAATGCTGAACTATCCCTGGGATATCCCTGGGATCCTTGGGATATATCCAACCTGGTCAGGGTGGAGTATCTTTCTGATGTGTTGTCATATTCAACTTGTTAGTATTTTGCTGAGGATTTTGGCATTTATGTTCATCAGGGATATTGGTCTGCAGTCTCTTTCTGTTGTATCCTTGTTGGGATTTGGAATTAAGATGATGTAGGCTTTACAATTGTTTGGAAAAGTTTGAAAGGAGTTGACGATAGTTCTTCCTTAAAAGTTCAGCAGAATTCATCAGTGACGCCATCTGGTCCTGAGCTTTTCTTGTTGGGTCAGTCCTCTTCTTTCCCTAACCTGCCTTGTAAATCTCAGCTTCCAATACTGAGTGTAAATGACTTATGGCTCCTCATCACCAAAACTGACTTCCCTCTCAAACTCCAGTCCAGTATTTCCAAAAACCTATATGTAGAAATATAGTCCTGCATATCTTGCAGGTAACTATAAATTCTATCACTGGCCTCTAAATATCTGTAGTACCACCCATCCTCAACTCCTTCCCTTGGTGACAATTAAGAAAAGTCTTCAGACATGGTCAAATATCCCATAGGGGATAAAATCACCATTGGTTGAGAACTATTGACTTAAAACACACTTGTAGAAGAGATAAAATAACATTTTAGATAAAATTGAAAAATAAAAATCTGTCCAAAGATTACAGAAAGAACAATTTACCTTTTCAGCTAATTCTTCTGCTGTTACCTTTGGATCATATGGAATAGGATCACCTAAATAAGTTCGTAACTTCACTGGAAAACCTCCATACATTGGAGCAAATGGATAGCGGAATTTTTCATAAAGCCACCTAAATAACCCTGTTTTAAAGCAAACACAATAATTTTAAATGGTTAAATATTCTGACCCTGTAATTGTAAACTTTATTATGTAAGACATAACAGGAAGGTAGTACAAAGTATCAACTCCTGTTAATTAGTATAGTATTTTTTTCAAAAGATAAGCTTCTCATTAATTGTACCAAATATATGTACCACATTACAAGATGTTAATAAGAAACTATGGGTTGGGAAGTGGATACATAATAACTCTGTACCTGCTGTTCCACTTTTCTGAATACCAAAATATACTCCCCCAAATTAAGAAGATTAATTTTTAAATGAGAATTTAAAAAATTTTAAATATAAAAATTTAAAAATAATGCAATTTTGATTATTACAAAAAAATAGTAAAGACTGCATCCCAAATCTAGAAGCTAAAAGCCTAGAGGCTCACAACTAAGTGACTTATACAAATAAAAGAAGAAAAAAGATAGAAACATAAAATAAATTTATATAAACTAAGACTATAGTGCAGCAAAAACTAGGTAGACTGAAACATTACTGTAAATTAGGGAAAACAAAACTAATATATCAAACCAAAGAATTACTAACACTAATTGACAAGCCTGAAATTTAGCAAAATTAAATTTAAAAAGCAGTAATAACATAAAATAAACTGATGGATTACATTTAAGACCAAAAAAAAAAAATCATCACAAAAGGAATCCAAAAAAGGTAAGCCACATGGAATGCACAATCATGGATTATCCAGAATGTCGAAAATACTTTTTACTTAGGGAAACAGAGAATACATCCTAAGATCCAAAGTAACAGTCAAAAAAAAAAAAAAAAAATCACTAGACATTAATTTTTCTTTTATTTGAAAGGCAGAGAGCCACAGTAGGACAAAGAGATTTTCCAACTTCTAGTTCATTCCACAAATGCCCAGAACAACCAAGGTTGGGCCATGCCAAAGCCAGGAGCCTAAAACTCATTCTGGGTCTCCCCCATGGGTGTCAAGGATCTGAGCGCCTGAGCCTACACTACTGACTCCTGTAGCACATTAGAAAAAGCTGGAGTCAGAAGCAAAGGCAGACTCAAACTTCAACATGGAATGTGGGCAAACCAAGCGATATTTTTACCACTGTGCCAAATATCTACCTCACATGCTAACTTTTGATATATTCAGCTTTGAAGTTTTAAAAAGATTAAGTAGTCAAAATAATTTTTAAAACAGTTATAATTAAAAAAAACACAATTTCTGGAATAATTTCTAGTTTGCCACTTAAATTTTAAAGAAATGAGCTGAAAGAAAATTTTGAATAATTCTACAAAAAACATTAAGTATCACATCAATCTCTTCACTTTAAATTTAAACAAAGAAAAAACTAAGTCTAAAAAAATAATGAAATACCAACAAAATACCAATGTTACACATAAAAAGCAGTAGCAACAGTTTAAAACTCTTCCAAGGGAGAATTAAATGTGGACAAGAACACTAACAATAGTGCTAGGGATATAAAATAAAATCCATCAAATGTATAAACTATCAAGCACAAAAACAAACACCACAAATTTCAAAGTACAAAGAAAAAGCATTTCTAATTGTCATCATTCTTATAAATAGATTAAAAGTTTGACTTTCAATTAATAAAGATAGGTAAAAAGACTTTTCAAAATGATGTGTTAAGCTTCAGAATTTTTTTTAAAAGTACAAAAATAAGCTAAAGCAAATGATACCTCCTCATATAATTTTAGTTCAATAATCTTTGTCAGCCATTTTTAAAGTTGTAAGTTCTTCAGGGTTGAGTTCAAAAGACAGTCTGGGTAGTACATAAATTTGCTCTAAATCTCAGCAATATGGTTTAAAACAATAGACAAATCACTTTGAAATTTTAAAAGTTCACTACAAATAAACTTCAGTATGTATATGATACTCATAACAATAATAAATCTAATAATTGCCATTACTTAGACCCAGGTAATTAGACTTTAAATGAAAAACATCTGAGTAGTATATGCGTTTTCTAAAGTTAATAATTCAGTAGGATTCTTTGTAGGGTTCAAAAGCCCCAATATTTTAAAATCACAGTAATTTAAAACCATACAAATGAGAACTTACTTGTTCCTCCAAGTGATCTAAATCCTTCTCGTATATTTTGTGTAAACATAGGAATAATGGGCTAAAGAAAAGAATTTGAATTAAAAAGTAAATAAATTAAGCCATTCAATGTCTCCACTGAGTCACTAATGTAAATTTTTGAGGGTCCCTTTGAGATTATGAAATAATAAAAAGAAAGGCATATGTGGCTAATGTGATTTATCAGACTAAATTCAACTTCATCATTTGCAAAAATACAAATTGGAAACACTACCCTCCAGTGGTAATATGTAATATTTCATTAACCAACCTTGCTAATAATCAACATAAAGCCTTGAAATTCAAAACAGCAATTATAGTAATCATTCATTTCATTAACATGAATGTGGTAGTTTAAATTGATTTTAAAGGGCTACTGGATAATATACTCAATGAAAAAAATTACAAGATAAAAATTCTCAATAAGGGGAATTAATATAAATATTACAATAGATTTTGGCAAGAATTAGTGAAAACACCATTTTTGGTGAGCCTATTATAAAATGTTCAACAGCAATGAAAAGCAAATGTAAAACTCACTGACCCCTCCCCTGACAAGGAAAAGCATACTATAAAGAACTACCCATATTATTTTAAAGAGTCCTGCTCTCAAATTCATGATTTGTTTTATTTTTCAACACATATCATTGATTATGTATGTTTTAAATAGTGGGCACCTTAGTTAAATGCCATAAGGTAGTATCAAAGTATCATGTAGGAAAGTTATAGCAATGTGAATAGTGAAGTAGATAAAAAACTGAAGACAGCATTTTAAAATATATTGAATCAAATATGTTAGACAGATGACATGTGTGTATGTGTGGTTAGTATCACACTGCTTACAGGCAACTATCAGTATACACCTAACACACATCAACCCACCTTATAAGCAGGGTTTGAGATCCTTAAATAAGGTTATATTTTATAAAGCCATTCCTATTTAGCATTGGAAAGCAATATGGTGGACTGAAGGAAGTGGCTACATGCATATCTTTCTTTATAAAAGTATTATTTCACATATAACTAAGTGACCACTTATTTATTTTCTCCTTTTCCAGACGGGAGACACCTAATGTCTGGCAGGAGCATCATTTTCTTCACTGCCATATCCATGAATGCCTGGAATACAGTTGGTGCTGAAATAAAGTATGATGGATGGATAAGGAATGAAAAAACAAAGCAAAGGATGATGCTGCTAATAAATTAATTTGCATTCTCTAAATGCAAAAGTTAGAAATAGACAGCAACAATCTCAAAACCAGTTAGGAAAAAGAGAGAATCAGATAATGAAAAGCAGTCAGGTGAAGAACTTAAATTCTGATGGAGTTAATTCACAAAGCTAATACATAAGATAAAGTGCCCTGAATTCTTTAAAAATTTCTAATTAGGATCTAGGAAACCACCACTATTTTGTGAAATAAAATGATGGCATAAGTCCTAATATTTTAAATAGTTATAAAATGTCTTTGGAGTTGAAAACCTTGAACACCCAAGAAGGAACAGAAACTTCAGTTCACCTGCGTATGTACTGCAGTGTGCCTCCTCTCATCAGTACAGCTGGACTGATTTCTACCAACTGGCATGATTCCAGGAGTCCATATTTAAATATACACTGTATTATAAAGACTACATGCACTAGGTTAAACATCATTCCTTAAGTAGCTAACTCTTTAGAGTCTGGATATTTCCAGAACCTACTAAATAGGAAAAAGTTGACCCAAGTAGGCTCAGTACTCTAGGCTGTTGTCTGGGCATATGGTTTCTACCAAACTTGCATCCTTAAGTTACAAGCATTTTCTTATCACAAGTTGATCTACTAGCATAATTATTATTTCTCTACTCGTGCACATTTAGTACACAAGGTAACACATAAGTAACCTAGAATTAGTACACAAGGTAACACGTAAGTAACTTAGAATTCAATTCTGTTTACATATACACGTGTCTGTATGATATATGTGCACACATGTGTGCAAGACAGAGGATGTGCAATCCTCCGCCTTGCGGTGCTGGCACACTGGGTTCTAGTCCCGGTCAGGGCACCGGATTCTGTCCCAGTTGCCCCTCTTCCAGGCCAGCTCTCTGCTGTGGCCCAGGAGTGCAGTGGAGGATGGCCCAAGTGCTTGGGCCCTGCACCCCACGGGAGACCAGGAGAAGCACCTGGCTCCTGCCATCGGATCAGCACGGTGCGCCGGCCGCCGCACGCCAGCCGCGGCGGCCATTGGAGGGTGAACCAACAGCAAAAGGAAGACCTTTCTCTCTGTCTCTCTCTCTCTCACTGTCCACTCTGCCTGTCCAAAAACAAACAAACAAACAAAAAAAACTATTTTTGGGAAATCAGTTTAACATGGTTTTCAGGTCCTACCTCTGCTACAAAAATGTGGGAAGATACAAAAATGTTCAAGATACTTACCATGTCTAAGCCTTAATTTCTGTCTGTATACAATTGAGATAAATAATAATTATCCTCATATCAAAGGACTTTATAGATTAAATGAAATACTATAAATAATTTTATTGAAACAAAGCGTTACTGACTTTTACATCTAGTATTTATTTTCTAATTAGGTTAGTGTACTAACTTTTGTTCGAATTTATTTATATATGAAATCTTATCAAAGTCATAATTCTTAGGAATTCACACAAAAAAGTAATTTATATCAAATGTCTGTCACTTTCAAAGGGGCCTTAAATATTTTCTACCAATATTTTGTGAACTTTCAGTGACAATCCAGCTCTTCCCCCGTTAAATTGTTACTATACCGCAATTGAAATGCAGTTAATCCTATAACAATTTGCTCATAGTTTATGATAATTTTCTAAGACCTATTAAGAGATTTTCCTAGACAGGATACTCATGCCATTTATAACTGCATACATACACTACTCAAAGAGTTGCCTTGCAAACCTGGAAGGCCCCTTCAATCTTGGATGCCAGCAGACTCACTGTGAAATGTAGTCAGGGATGGCAACAGCCCAGTTGCCCGAGTCCTGAACTGTGTGCTCTGCTCTGCTGCTGCCTTGCTGTGTGACCAGATCCCTTCCAGCCCTCCATCTCTCTGTGCCTGAGTCTCCTCATCTGTAACATTGGAATAATTACATAGGTCACGTCCTTGTTGTATGGGAGTACAAGATTAAGCCTTCAAAAGCACTACAACATGTTGGGCTGGCACAATATTTATTAAATTATGCTATTTTTAAAATCCGTGGCACTGAAGATTTTAGCTTGTAAGAAGCTATACCCTAAATCATCTGAAGTTTCATATAAAAACCTTAATTAAGTTACCTAGAAAATCTTTCAATAATAGGAAAAAGAGTCATTTTCTGTATATCATTTCTTCCTTTCAGGCCTTCTTTGAAGCAATATGCTGCTTAATACTGTAAACTTAAGGATGACAAATTAGAATCCCACAATAAATTTATGTGATTTCAAACCTCTTTTGTCATCTTTATCTTGAACTTTTAAAGAAATAATTATTTCAAAATTTAAACTTGAAAAGTGAACCATCTTCATTGGGTTTTTAGCTTTTATCACTGCTTTAACAATACATTCAATATACTTAATATTTATTCAGCTCCATATATGCTTTGGTATTCTGTTACTCACATACTCATAAGTGTTTCTTTATAAGTGCTTAAGACTTTTTAGAAAGTAACTGAAACTTGTTATAAAATAATTTTCTATGTCACTATTAACATAAAATTGAATTCCAAAGGTTCTTTTCACTACTGTTTAATATTTTATGTTTTAAAAAAAAGTCAGTTCAATCAATACTTAAATCCTACTCAATGCTGGTCATTATAGCAGAAATTTGGAATAAAATTGATAGGCTTATCTGAAAGCAACTTATAATCTACTGTAGGATAGTACTGTCTAATTTTTTAATGTTACTATTAAACAGCTGTACAAGTACATTTACTTGTATTAAGGTCATATCATTAAGGCCACTATAGCAACCATTTTTTAAATACTATCAGTTAAAACAAATCTAACCATAATCTTACCCTTTTAATCAACAATAGTCTAGACTGGCAATATGGGCAGTCAAACTAAAGGTAAAGACAGGTCTCCAAGTGGCAAAGTGGGTACATAAAAAACCTGAAGTATGAAAGTTACTTTTTAATTGGCCTGGGGAAAAAAGCTTTTCAAAGGTACTAAGAGTTCTTCTGACAATTTAACATGAAAATTAACAGAAAACTAAGAAGAAACTCTCGATAAATAACAGATAAGTGTTTCATAAGACAAAGTAAAACATGGAGGCCAAAGCATTGAGAAATACTTTCCACAACAAAAGAACAAATGACATTCACTTTCTAAATCTACTAAATGGAATAATTACAGTGATTCTCAGAGGATCTGTCAATTTTGCTGACAAAATTCATTTGTTTGTTAAGTCTTAAGAATACCTAAATTACACCAGTGTCTACCTTAATTTCTACTATTAGATAGCTAATCACATTTGCTGGTAAAAATGAGATAAATCCTAAATTATTTGATTCTTACTGTTATAAAAGCTGATCATATTAAAAAAAATAAAAAACTAAAGTGAAATCAAAGCCACCACTGAAATATGACAACTTGATTATAACAAAGGGTTAAAATACACAAAATTGTATTGATTGCATTTATGTAAAAAGTAGAGCTGAAAGAATACTTAGTTATTTATACAAAATTACAAATTTAGTGAAAAGAAACTGGATTTTGAAATGTAAATAAAATTCTGCTGGATATTTGACAAATTTCCAGATTATTTTTTAAGGCGTATCTTCTCATGCACAAGAATACTTCCCTATGGATAGTATTTTAAAGTATTACAATGAAAGTATCTAAGTTCCTATATACTTTGGCTCATTATTTAAGCATTTATTTTAAATTTAACTAATCTTTATGTTAATAATTAATTTTATATAACTCACCACTTTTGCATCAATTGCAACCTGAGCGAAGCCTTTACGATTACCCCATACAATGTTGTAGGTTTCATCACTAATTAAGGCTTCTCGAACTCCACCTGGTGAAATAGCTAACAGGTGACCACTCCTCAGAATTTCAACACATTTTTCTCTTGGTCCATGTAGAGCACAAAATACATCAAGTAACAAACTAAATCCTGTGGGAAAAAAATGCAAGCAAAAACACATATTTAAATTCTGCTGGTGTAATTCTTCAAGAGTAAAAATTCTCACAACCTGCAAAATTAACTATCTACACTTAAAACAGTAAACTTTTTATTTTTAAAAATCAACAAAAACTCTAAAAGTTAACATAAGATTGGTATGACCTGAGAAATAACAGTTGCACCTTACTGAATATCTATAATTAACCACTTCACTGATCATCAGTGCTCTGGCTGATTTACATATTCACACTCTTAATTGGAATTCACAACAACTTTGGAAACCAGGGATTCTACTCCCAATTTTACATATGAGCAGCTTGCTCAAAGTCATACACCTAAAAGAAGTGGCAGGGCAGAGCCTCCTGTACACATTTGTCTGGTCCAAATCTCCTTCTACTACATGTCATGGCCAAAAGTTATCTACAATAATTATTAGAATCAAGAGAAATGATACTCCGGCAGTAAACACTAGGCTAATCTTTTATTAACCCTGCAAGAATCACGTGAGAACTGAATATAATTATGCTTAGCCCTATCAAGATGGCAAGATCACAATCAAATCTATTAAAATTAGGGGCCGCTGTTGTGATACAGCAGGTAAAGCCGTCACCTGCGATGCTGGTATCCTATGTATGTATGGGTTTGTGTCCCATCTGATCCACTTCTAATCCAGCTCCCTGCTAATGCACCTGGGAAAGCAGCAGAGGCTGCCTTAAGTGCCTGGACCCTGGTACCCACGTGGGAGATCCAGAAGAAGCTCCTGACTCCCAGCTTCAGCCTGGCCCAGCCCTGACAATGGCAGCCATTTAAGGAATAAACTAGCAAATGGAAGACATTTCTCTGTCTCTTTCTCTCTCTGTGTAACTCTGACTTTCTAATAAATAAATAAATAAATATTTTTTAAATCTATTAAAATGAAAAGTTGGATGGTGATGACTCTACAATTTTTGAAAATCAGCAATAATATCAAACATCATAAAGAGCTTTTAATAAAGTAGCGGTGTCTGACTCAAGAGCAGTTAGTTCTTGTATGGGCATCAGGCACAGAGGTTAAAATGTCACCACGGATGCCCACCTCCTGTATCAGAGTGCCTATGTTCAAGTCCCAGCTCCACTTCCAATTCCAGTTTCTTCCTGTGTAACCTGAGAGGCAACATTCTTGGTTCACATACATGGGCCCCTGCCTTCCCTGTGGGAGACCTATATTGAGTTCAGGCTGCTTCTGGGCCTGGACCAACATCTCCACTGTAGTGAACATTTGGGCAGTAAACTCTTTGTCCCTCTGTGTGTTTTTAATTTTAACGTTAAAATTTTAAAAAATGGAATAAAAGGAAAAAAAAGAATGACTAGTTCTAAGGCTTACATCTTTCTATGGATAAAAGAAATAATCCTGTCAGTAACTATGCTAGAACTTCAGGGGCTGATGTTAATACACATTATTCCTTGAAACTGGGAAATAAAGGGATGGGTGCTAAAACCTGTGCAGACTAACTAAACTTCTCTTTGGCTTAAGGACCTGAAGAAAGAGTATAAATATCATAAAGACTGAAATAAAGGGCCAGCACTGTGGCATAGCAGGTTAAGCCACCGTCTGCAGTGCCAGCAACCCATAAGGGCACCAGTTCAAGTCCAAGCTGCTCCACTTGCAATCCAGCTCTCTGCTAATGCACCTGGAAGAGCAGAAGAAAATGTAGCAAGTGCCTGGGGCCCTGCACCCACATGAGAAACACAGAAGCTCCTGGCTCCTGGCTTCAACACTGCTCAGCCCTAGCCAATGCAGCAATTTAAAGAGTGAACTAGCAGACAGAAGATATCACTCTCTAACTCTGGCTTTCAAACAAAACAAATAAATATTTTTAAAAATGTTTTAAATTAATATAAAGACTGAAATAATTTTCACCTTATACATTAAAAGGTCACTGATTTAATCAGATGCATTCTTACAATGGATGAATGAACAGGTGAAGTTTCATAAATTATGAGATAAAACATAAAATCTTCGGGGCTAGCACTATGGTGTAGCAGGTAAAGTCACCACCTGCAGTGCCGGCATCCCATATGGGCGTCGGTTCAAGTCCTGGATGCTCCTCTTCCAATCTAGCTTTCTGCTCTGGCCTGGGAAAGCAGTGGAAGACGGCCCAAAGCCTTGGGCCCCTGCACGCATGTGGGAGACCTGGAAGAAGCACTGGCTCCTGGCTTCAGATTGGCACAGCTCTGGCTATTGTGGCCAATTCAGGAGTGAACCAGAGGATGGAAGACCTCTCCCTCTCTCTCTCTCTCTCTGCCTCTGCCACTCCTTCTCTTTCTGTGTAACTCTGACTTTCAAAATAAATAAATAAATCATAAAAAAAAATAAAAATCTATTACAATAAGAATTGTAATGATTTTATAACTTCATAAATTGATGAAGGACTTCTAGTAAATCAATGTCAAAATATTAAAAGGATTATAAAAGGGAAAAATTTTTGTAAAAGACAAATGCTAAAACTATTATCTTTTACTATTTATATTAAGGGAAAAATAGAATTTAATTTACCATAAAAGAAAATTAGTTAATATTTTAGTCATACATTTCTATTATAAGACTATTTCTTATAAAACATGGTAAAATGTTAAATGATAACATTAAATTGTAAAGGAACATACACAAGGGACCAGCACTATGACACAGCAGGTTAAAGCCACAACCTGCAGGGTGGCATCCCAGATGGGTTCCAGTTCAAATCCCAGCTGCTCTACTTCTAATCCAGCTCTTTACTAATGTGCCTGGGAAGGCAGCAGCAGAAGCAGATGGAAGACTTCTCTCTGTCTCTCCCTCTCTCTCTCTATCTCTGCCTTTCAAATAAATTTTAAAAAATGTTTTTTTAACAAAGTAATATACACAACAAATTGAATAATGTGTGAAAACATGTAAATTAAAAACTAGATAAACTAAAATAACATTCTGTAAGTTAGGATGGTAACAGTATAATGATGTTCTTTTATTTTCTAGTTTCTAAATTAAAGATGTTAGTTTTTAAAGGAAAATTTCATAGAAAATTTAATTTGTACACACACGAAGTACAAATGGCTTTTTAGTGTCACTAGGATAGGCAAAGCATTAACCTTGTTTATGAAAACTTAGTTTGTGTTCATCTGGTTGATGTATCAGCTTTGCTTTTATTATTACAAAGAAACACAAACAACTTGCATGGCTTATTTCTAGTGATTTAGTGACAGAAGAAAATAAGATTAAATCTCAATGAGTTTATTCAGGTATGATTTTTCAAAAACTCCATTACATTTAAAACTACTCAGTTAATTAAACATTTTTTAAAGGTACAAGGTCTTTATGAACAGATTAAGAAGGATATAGTTCTCAATCTGAGTTACAAATCTACCAGGCAGGTTGTATATGTAAGAAACATAATGTATATACTCTTCAGAGTAGTATGATAATAATATATATTTTTAAAACTTTTATTTTATTTGGAGAGACAGAGAAAAAGAGGTCCTATCTTCTGGTTCACTCCCCAAATGTCTGCAATGGGCCAGGACTGGGCCAGCACCAAATTTGGTAGCTGGGAATGCAATACAGCAATGACTCAATTACTTGAGCCATCACCACTACCACTACCACTACCACTACCACTTGCATTAGCAGGAAGCTGGAATCAGCAGTCAGAAATGAATACCAAATTCAGGCACACTCAATGTGAGATGTGGGCATTGTAACTGCTAAGCTAAATGCCCAGTCCATATTGTATTATTTGAAGACAAAATATATCCAATTATCCTTTACTAATTTTTACCTACTAACCACCTGCCAATTAACAAACGCTAATCACAAAATAAAATTAAAAATCAATACCTCATAGAAAAGTTCATCATCTGAAAAAGCAATCACCTACAGCAAAACACAAATTTTTGGCAGAAACTACATCTTATTTTTCAAAAGTTAAAGTTCAAGATTTGTCCTGGAAAATTAACAACTAATTACCTGTTAATAAAGAAATTTGGTAACATTTCTGTCCATAATGTTTTTAGTTTTAGAAATATTGCTTATATAGGATAATTAGGTTTTCCCAAATTAAGAGTTCTAAATGTATTGCCTTAAAAATTCAAAAAGTTTTGTCAAGTGATACTGAAGAGATAAAGATAAAAACCACCATATATTTGCATTAATCTTAATATTTTTGTATCACTATGCACAATGAAAGTTTACCTGGAATTTTAAAGACAAAGTGATCAGCTACTACTCGGCAAGTTCTGCCTTTGTGGATAAAAATTTTAGCCATGAAATAGTAAAAATCTATGGGAATAGCTCCATGATAAAATATTATAAGAGCTGGTCCTTCTTCTGGTACTTTTTCCATCCCATGAACTTCATAACCTGTTTGAAAGACAGAATACAGATACTTAAAATATGTTCATTGCTTATTTATACTAAAGAATGGTCAGTAACTTTAGAAGCTCAGTCACCAAAGTGCATGAGCCTTCCTGGTTCTCTTCTTTCCTTTCTTTTCCCTTCCCTTTCTGTCTTGAACAAATCAGTGCTAAAGTCATTAGGTGGGCCTAACTGAAGTAAGCACCCATGTAGAGAGGTGGCCTGGAGAGCAGTCATGAGAGAATCCAAGCAGGAAGAGCCTCACCCTGGGTGTTGTGGCTGAGTAGGAGGGGGGAGCCACAGGTGAACCCAACATTAGGATGAGAGCCTGAATGAAATGGGGGGCTGGGGGAATTTGTTAAACACGGCAGCAGCCAGCACAAGGTGTCAAGTGTCTAAATGGAGTGAGCAAGTGTCTATGTGGGAGAAGTGGCCTGGTGTAGGGCATCACAGCCTGAGCAGGTGAGGAGGGCACCATGCAGAGGTCTGGCCTGGGCTGGATATCAGAGACCAAGCAGAGTAAAAAGCATCCATGAGTGGAAGGGGATGGTGGCAATGATGGGAGGCTGGTTACAAACAGCACTGACCAAGTGAGCCTACACACTAAATGTGAGCCAGTTTTCTTACTGTTGGAGGTTATAAATGTAGAAAAGGAGCAAAATAAAATAAACTCTGCAGTCATAAGATAGCATCACTCCCTCCCTAACAATAAGAGAAAGCAAAATAGTCAACAAAAGCCTAAGTTTTCTTGAACATATCAGAGAGCTGAGGTTACCAGACTCACAGAACCTTTACAATTAAAAAAAGAGTTACAACCTAACATAAAATTACAACTTAGTACTATTTTTAGTTGTTAATCCAGATCACTAAGAAGTCATGCAACTCTGAAGCAGTAAACATTTTCTTGAACCCACTGGCTTCTTAGAAACTATGTGGACTGTTCTATGAAAGCATGATAGAGAATAGTTCCACAAGAACAAGCAGGTTATGAAAGGGGTAAGAAAATGAATCAAGAAAGGGTCAGGCCAGGAGGTATCAATTAAGCTACAATTTCCCTGAGATAACACAACCAATGGTAAAATTTAAAAGTCTTTAATTCACTGATAAAATAGGAAAAATTCTTTTTTTAAGATTTATTTATTTACTTGAAAGTGAGAGTTACACAGAGAGAAGAGAGGCAGAGAAAGAGAGAGAGGGGTCTTCCATATGCTGGTTCACTCCCCAGATGACCACAACGTCTGGAGCTGCGCCAATCCAAAACCAGGAGCCAGGAGCTTCTCCAGGTCTCCCACATGAGTGCAGGGGCCCAAGGACCTGAGCCATCTTCTACTGCTTTTCCAGGTCATATCAGAGAGCCAGATCAGAAGTGGAGCAGTCGAGACTCGAACCGGTGCTCATATGGGATGCCAGCACTGCAGGCGGTGGCAGCTTTACCTGCTACACCACAGAGCTGGCCCCAGGAAAAATTCTTAACCGATGGCCCAATGCAAAATAGAACATCACTGAAACTCTTAGGAAGCAAGCATTTGGCCTATGCTTAAGATGCTGGTTGTGAATACCTGCATCCCATGAGGTAGTGCCTGGGTTCCAGTCCCAGCTCCACGCTAATCTGCACTCAAGGAGATAGCAGGTGATGGCTCAGGTACCTGGGTTCCTGCCACCTGTGTGGGAGACTTGGATTGCATTCCCTGCTCCCAACTTTGGCCAGCATGGGCCACTGTAGGCATTTGGGGAGTGAATCAGTAGATGGAAGTTCTCTGTCTGTCTGTCTCTCAAATCAAAAAAATACTCAAAAAATAAACTGTTATATACAAATGGATGACATAATAGTGAAGCAAACTTTTGTGGCACTCAAACATAAGATTTCAGCTTTATATATTTAAAATATTTGGAAATCTCCTCATTCTATTCACTAAGAATAAAAATGATGGAAAAGACTCTCTTACTGCATATGGGAAGGAACTGTGATCAAAGATTTGAAATGAACACTAAGAAAATCTTCTATAGCTAGGAGATCAGAGACGCATGCTGTCTTTTTCCCTCTCCCTTCCTGCCATTCAGTAAGTCCTATACCAAGTCTCTGGAATCAGGAGCAAGAGTTTAAGCAAGAGAAATAAATAAGATGAAAAGGGTGTGGGTTTGGGGAGGGGATGATCTTTGGAGCTACCCACTAGCATAACCCTAGGCTGGCTCCCTAGAGAGCCTCTTTTTCCTCTCTACATGACTATCAGTGCCAACATACTCCTCATAGCAATTCTGTGCTGCTGGTGGACTTTGGGGAATATAAAGGTGTAAATCAGGTCTAACATAAAAGGTTGAAGGTTTCCTACGCCTCAGAGGAAATCTCTGGGTATTAGATCACAAGGAGTTGGAGATTCTGAGGACAGCTATAGGAGTGGATGGCAGGTAACCTGTTCTCCCTTCCCACTGTGCCTGTCAGGCACACCACCACAGACCAGGGAAAAAGCAAGTGTCCAGAGGCCAAGAGCAGAAGTAAGCTCAAAGAAAGAGAAAGGGCAGAAAGGAAGGAAATTTTGACAGGTTGTAGTAGAGGAAACGAACCTCCCGGAGTTACATTCTTTCTCACAGAACAGTTACCCCCAAAACTCCTGTCACAAAGCCCAGAATATGGAAATTTGAAACGAATCTTTTTTTTCTTTCCTTAAGTTTATCCTTGTTTGATTTGCTAAGAAATAAACATTCAAAATAATAAAAAGCTTCAACCTAAATTTTAGAGCAGGAAATTCATTTTAAAAGTAGTTAAATGTGATTTCAATACTAAAGGAACACTAAATACTTGGTAGTATCTCAGACTCAAGAGAATATCTTAAAAATTAAATTTAATAGTATTTCAATATTTTGCATTGTTTCCACATTTTATAGTAGTTCTTTCCAATTATCTAATTCCAATTCAAGTAATTCAATTCACTTTTGAGGTTGTCTGAGATTACCAAAAGAACCTTTGTCCCTTCAGATAAATTTTCTAGAAGGTTCTCTCTGGCATTACAGAATTATTTTTTCAAATTATGACATAGTTGAACTACTTATATAATACCAAATTACCTCGTCCAAATCACAAAAGTCCACTCAATCAATTATTGACAAAAATGAGAGTCTATCATGCTGCTACTAAACATTAAGCCCAAATACTCTTTCACTGAGTCACTCTTAAAGCACAGCAATGACCACACCAATCCCTGTTCAGAAAGCATACTTTTAGTTCCCAGTTGCCCAGTAAGTGACATTAGATAACTTCATGTAGCATATGAACTAACTGTGGCTCCCTGGATATACTTTCCTACTTTTGTGCTTCTGCTCACACGGTTGCTGTAATTAGATCCTCCTGTCCCATCTCTCATGCTTCACAGTGAGAACCATATTATTAACCTCTCTTCCCTCAAACTGCTCTGTTCTTTTTTCCTCCAAAGACTCTCCCCAGTTCATCACACTCTTCCTCTGTCCAACACCGGTACCCCTTTCAAGACTTCTCTATAATTTTAGATATTTTTTCAAAATGAAGTAAAAAATCGTAATTATTGCAGAAAGAGACAGGAAGGGAGAAGGGAGAAAAAGATGACAGGAAGAGAAAAGCTAGTTAACTTTCCCAAGGTCACCAAGCCAGTAAGGTAGAGAGCCTGGCCTAACCTTAACTAGCTGAAGTCCTTCACTGCATGAAGGACAGAAGAGGTGAAATGAACCTGTTACTCAACTGAACAGAGATGTTGTCATGATATCTCAATCTAACTTACCCAGAAAAAATTGCTATGTATAACCTATAGAACCATTTAATGAATAAAACATGTCTATTTCTTTAAAAAATTATAAAATATGAAGCAAAAACAAAGTTTAGAGTTTGTGTTACTGTGGTCTTTTTAAAAATTAGTAACTCAGGGGCCAGCGCTGTGGCATAGCAGGTAAAGCTGCCGCCTGCAGTACTGTCATCTCATATGGGCACTGGTTCAAGTCCCGGCTGCTCCACTTCTGATCCAGCTCTCTGCTATGGCCTGGGAAAGCAGTAGAAGATGGCCCAAGGCCAGAGCCCCTGCACTCATGTGGAAGACCCAGAGGAATCTCCTGGCTCCTGATTTTGGATTGGTGCAGCTCCGCGTTGAAGCCAACTGGAAAGTGAACCAGTGGATGGAAGACCTCTCTCTCTCTCTCTCTCTCTTTCTCTCTCTGCCTCTCCTCTCTTTGTGTGACTCTGATTTTTAAATAAATAAATAAATCTTTTAAAAAAAATTAGTAATTCATAAAATATGCATAATAAACCATATGACCAGGCTACCTAATTAATCAAACTACTGCATTTTCTCAAGATTTTATATTGCTAATGAACTGAACAAGTTAGGCTGGCATTAAGTAAACATATAAGCATAAACATAATTTTCAGACTATGCAGTAAATTCCTTTGTTAAATAAAATCAAAACCACAAAAATATACATATACATGATAAAACAAACAAGAAAAAGGCCCAAAGACAAAATATTTCTCATTTCCTGGAAATGAAAGTGATGGACTTCAATACCTTCACAACAGTGCTAAAATGCATGGCTTTTAATTTTCTCAAAAACACCCAGCTATCTAATTGAGGACTCTTTTTCAACATATGAACTTTCAGGAGAAATCATTCAATATTAAGAGTCTAGCTTTTTTAAAGTGGCATCTGTATTTTCAAGGAATAAGATTTTTGGCAAAACAATTTAAAATTTTTATACTCTAAAGGCTGTAGGCAACTGGAAGGTATAGGTGTTGCTGCCTCATTACTAAGATGCAGGTATCAAAAATATCAAGTAAATGTTTTTGATGTAGTGTAGGCTAAATAAGCGCAGCACATAAAAATCTCAGACTGTTTTAAAAAATCGGAGAAGCTACATTACACATTCTGAGAGTAAAATTTAACTTCAAAATAGAAATACTGGAAACATTCTTTAACAAAAATTCTATTTAAATACTAAAAAGAGGGCCAGCACTGTAGCATACCGGGTAAAGCTGCCATCTACAGTGCAGGCATCCCATATAGGCGCTGGTTCGTGTCCTGGCTGCTCCACTTCCAAACCAGCTCTCTTCTATGGCCTGAGAAAGCAGTAGAAGATGGCCCAAGTCCTTGGGCCCCTGCACCTGCATGGGAGACCTGGAGGACGCTCCTGGTTCCTGGTTTCAGATCCGTGCAGCTCCAGCCATTGTGGCCAATTAGATAGTGAACCGGTGGATAGAAGACCTCTCTCTCTCTCTCTCTCTCTCTCTCTCTTTCTCTCTCTGTGTAACCCTTACTTTCAAAATAAATAAATAAATCTTTAAAAAAATAGTAAAAAGAAATTATAAAAAAATTATTGTTCAGTGGCAGGCATTAGGCACAGCAGTAAAGGGACTGCTTGGGGGCCTGGTGTTGTGACACAGCAGATTAAGTTTCTTCTTACAACACCAGCATTCCATATCAGAGTGGTGGTTTGAGTCTCAGCTGCTCCACTTCCAATCCAGCTTCCTGCTAATGAGCCTAAGAAAGCAGCACGGAGGAGACCAGGATGGAGTTCCTTGCTCCTGGCTTCATCCTGGCCCAGATCTGGATGTTGCAGTCTTTTGGGGAGTGAACCCGTAGATGGGAGAACTTTCTCTCTCCCTCTGCCTCTTCTTCTCCTTCTGTTGCTCTTTCAAATAAATAAGCTTATTAGTTAATTTTAAAAAGAGAGAGACAGTGTGCCAGGTTTGAGCTTCTGCTCTGCTTCCAATTCCCATGTATTACGAATGTGTGCCTTAGAAGACAGCAAGCAAAGGCTCAAGTACTCTGCCACTCATATGAAAGACCCAGATTGAGTTCCAAGCTCCAAGTTTCAGCCTGGTCCAGTTCTGGCTATTGTAGGAATCTGGGGAGTTAACCAGTGGATAGAAGATCTCTGTCTCTTTCTCACAATAAAAAGTGTTTAAAAATTAAATTTAGAAAATTTAATTATTGTTACATAATAGCTAACTAATTAATTTACTTATATAATTAAAAGAATCTCACATATCCATTAAAAGTCACATGTATTGGGGCCAGCTCTGTAGCACAGCAGCTATAGCCACAGCCTGCAATGCTCACATCCAATATGGCCACTGATTTGAGTCCTGGCTGCTCTACTGCCTACACAGCTCCCTGCTAATGCACCTGGGAAAGCATAAGATGGCTCAAGTGCTTGGGCCCCTGTACTCATGTGGAAAACACAGAAGAAGCACCTGGCTCCTGGCTCCTGGCTCCTAGCCTCAGACTGGCCCAGCCTCAGCTGTTGCAGCCATCTGGGGAGCGAACTAGCAGATGGAAGATCTCTCTTATCTTCCCTCTCTCTAATTCTGCCTTTCAAATAAATAAATCTTTAAAAGTCACAATTATGAAGAAGACTAAATGAAATGAAAAACAGTAACATGCCACACATATGAGAACATGACAGTGGCTGATATTTGGCATCATATGGTACACCCACATTCCACACTGAAGTGACCAAGTTCAAGTCCTGACTCTGTTTCCAAATCCAGCTTCCTGCCAAGCACACCGTGTGAGGCAGCAGGTAAGGACTTACATAATCGGGTCCCTGCCACCCACACGGGAAACCCAGATTGAATTCCTAGCTCCTGGCTTCAACCTGGTCCAACTCGAGTTGCAGGCATCTGGGGAGTGAACCAGCAGATGGAAGATATCTCTGTGTCTCTTTCAAACATACATTTAAAATTTTTTTTTTGTTTTAAATCTTTACATTGCTAAAGTCAAAGGTATTTTCAACAAAATAAAAAACAAATGCTAAATAACTAGAACATTTTAAAAATAGTTTGTGGAGCCAGTGTTGCAGTACAGCTGGTTAAGCTGCTTTCTAAAATGGATCAGAAGTGGAGCAGCCAGGACTCAAATTGTCGACCCTGCAGGCGGTAGCTTAACCTGCTACACCACAATACCAGCCCCAGGGAGAAGAAAAAGTTTCTATCCATTTTTTTTTAAGATTTATTTATTTATTTGAAAGGCAGAGTTACAAAAGCAGAGAGAGAGAGAGAGAGAGAGACAGGTACGGAGTGAGAGAGAGAGAGAGAGAAAATAACTGGAGCTGGGCCAATCCGAAGCCAGGTCTCCCATTCAGGTGCAAAGGCCCAAGTACATCTTCTATTGCTTTCCCAGGCCATAGCAGAGAGCTGGATCAGAAGCAGAGCAGCCAGGACTCGAACAGGTGCTCATATGGGATGCCAGCACTGCAGGCGGCAGCTTTACCCACAACACCACAGTGCCAGCCTCTCTATCCAGTTTTAATTAGTCTCTTATTCGTTCATATGTCTTAAATATTAACTTCCATATTTTTGGCTTGCAGTAATAATCTACAGTGCTACATCATTCTTTGTTGATAAAAATTAATGTGCTTGCACTCACTCAGACTTACCCCTAATGGTAAAGCAAGAAATGTGCCATGGGACTCCAAATCCCAGTAAGTTGGCATGTATCAATGCCATCTTATTAGTTAAAGTGACCAGTTTAAGTTCATAATTCATCATAAAGATAGGATTAAGTGTCAAAAGGATCACATTAATAAGACCAGGGTCCGCTAATAATAATTGATAGAATTAAAAAGGAGAGAACGGGCCGGCGCCGTGGCTCAATAGGCTAATCCTCCACCTGCGGCGCCGTCACCCCGGGTTATAGTCCCAGTTGGGGCGTTGGATTCTGTCCCAGTTGCTCCTCTTCCAGTCCAGCTCTCTGCTGTGGCCTGGGAATACAGTAAGGATGGCCCAAGTGCTTGGGCCCTGCACCCCATGGGAGACCAGGAGAAGCACCTGGCTCCTGGCTTTGGATCAGCGCAGTGCACCAGCCACAGCGGCCATTGGGGGAGTGAATCAATGGAAAACGAAGACCTTTCTCTCTGTCACTCTCTCTCACTGTCCACTCAGCCTGTCAAAAAAAAAAAAAAAAAAAGGAGAGAACGACCCAACATGGGAAGCAGGATACACAGCAGACTCAGAGAATGGCAAATGCCCTAAACAACACTCTGGCCTCAGAATCTGACCTTATGGCATTCAGATCTGGCTAAAAACCCATTAGAGTTTCTCGGGCATAGAAAGCCAAGATACAATGGCGAAAAAAAAAAAACAAAACTGACCTATGGGACAGGGCTGTGGCTCACTTGGTTAATCCTCTGCCTGTGGTGCTGGCATCCCACATGGGCGCTGGGTTCTAGTCCTGGTTGCTCCTCTTCCAGTCCAGCTCTCTGCTGTGGCCAGGGAAGGCAGTGGAGGATGGCCTAAGTGCTTGGGCCCCTGCACCCATATGGGAGACCAGGAGGAAGCACCCGGCTCCTGGCTTCAGATCAGCGCAGTGCCAACCGTGGTGGCCATTTGGGGAGTGAACCAACGGAAGAAAGACCTTTCTCTCTGTCTCTCTCTCTCACTGTCTAACTCTGTCAAATTAAAAAAAAAAAAAAAAAATAGACCTAAATGAAAGATCTCTCTCAGCAGCTACACCCACGTGGTAGACCTGAAAGAAGCTCCTGGCTCTTGGCTTTCGCCTTTCCCAGCCCTGGCCATTGCAGCCATTTGGGGAGTGAACCAGCAGGTGGAAGATCTTTCTCCATCTCCATTTCTCCTTCTCTCTGTATGTAACTCTGCCTTTCAAATAAATAAATCTAAAAAAAAAAAAAAAAGACACATACGTATTCATAATGCATATAAGAAGATAATGAATCACTTGAATTATCATTTTCACTATATTCTCAGTCAGTAAAATGGAATGGAAATCCTTTCAGTAGCAACACACAAAGATCAAACTGCACTTGCTTACCATGCCAAACTGCTGCATGTCCATCCCACAGGGTCGCCACCGTTTTCCTTGCACCATCCCACAAATTATGAGAATAGGCTTCTTTTAACACATTCTTCCTCTTATAAATGTGTAAGAAAATAATGGTAAGGTAGAGAAGAAAGATTGTAAAGTATGGAAGTATCAAAAGTATTAGTGGCGTAAAAACCCACAAGAGATAATTTGCAAAATTCAAGTAGTCCTCCAGTTGCTCCACACCAAACCATTCTTCAAGGATGTGAATCAGACAAGTCATAAAGGGCACAGAATCCTGTCCTGCACCACAGGATTGATTTTTATCTGTCATTTTTCTTTAGGTGAAAATGACAAATTCAGTCTCTTTCTTCATTGCCATAGCAGATCTTTAATTTTGGCACTATAAGGGAAAAATAATTCAGCGTTAGTTTCTTTAAAGTTAAATGCTTTTAGTCTACATAAATACTACTCAGAACTATTTCTTAATTTTTGTTAGTGATTAACTTTGTTACAAATTTAAATGTGAAAATTACAAGGTTTCATCTGTTCCCTCAGGCAGTATGTTGAGTTTAGCTTTTGAAGTTAACTTGCAAGGCATACTTGAGAGAAGAAAATAAAGCTGACGAGAAATGAACTTTCAAGCCGATCTTAGTAATAGTTCTTCACAAAAAACAAAAACAAAAACAAAAACAAAAACAAAAACAAAAACAAAAATCAACATCTGGTCAATAAAAGTAAGCCTGATTCTTTTAGGAAGGGTTGGCATACATTTTTGAATATTATTTTGTACAGAAATTTACTTAAAGCTGTCTGATCTTTTGATTTTATACAAAGAATTTTATCAGTACTGCTTTTATCTTACAATCATTAAAATTTTACTTAATGACTAAAAATACTGCTGTACAATCATTCTATGAACTCACTCTCTAAAACAGTCATTTGACTTACCAGAAATCAGATAAATATCTTGTCACAAGCTTCAATGTATATATATACTCTGGAAAACACAGTAAATAAATGGGATAAATACATGACTAAAGGGAAAAATAATCATCAATACTTAAAGTTGGAACTTCCATAAACAGCAAGTGATATTTGACAAATATAACAGCCCTATATTAACACAGCACAATTAATAATCATACTAATGCTACCACTGACTAGTGAAGACAACAATTTAGGGTCACTATATAAAGGTCCACCTGAAGATTTTTTTTTTTTTTTTTTTTTACAGGCAGAGTGGATAGTGAGAGAGAGAGGGACAGAGAGAAAGGTCTTCCTTTGCCGTGGGTTCACCCTCCAATGGCCGCCGCGGTCGGCGCGCTGCAGCCGGCGCACCGCACTCGTCCGATGGCAGGAGCCAGGTGCTTTTCCTGGTCTCCCCATGGGGTGCAGGGCCCAAGCACCTGGGCCATCCTCCACTGCACTCCTGGGCCACAGCAGAGGGCTGGCCTGGAAGAGGGGCAACCGGGACAGAATCCGGCGCCCCGACCGGGACTAGAACCCGGTGTGCCGGTGCCGCAAGGCGGAGGATTAGCCTGTTGAGCCACGGCGCCGGCCCACCTAAAGATTTTAACAGAGGTATAAAAAGTTTTGCTTCCTCAGAGAAAAAATATGAAGTTATGATGTACAATTAATTGGCCTTCCTTTTTAACATTTTTTATTTATTTATTTTCATTTTATTTGAGAGACAACGAGGCAGACATTCCATCCTCTGGTTTATTCCTCAAATGCTTGCAACAGCCTGGGCTGGGCCAGTCCAAAGCCAGCAGCCTAGAACTCCATTTGGTTCTCTCATGTTAGTGGCTGAGACTCAAGTATTCGAGTCATCATCTGCTGCCTCCCAGGAGGTACACGAGCAGGAAGCTGGATCAGAAGTAGGGGAACTGGGACTTTAACCAAGCTTCCCAACAAGGGATACAGGCAGTCCATGCATCTGTTCTGGTTGCTTTTGTTTTTTGATTATAGTTATCCTACTGGGAAAAGTTCTTGTTTTAAAAAGCATTACATTTTGCTGTGCTGCCATCTAGATAACCAAACTTTAGTAATTTTGCTAGGTAACATAATGGTCAAGCAGGATATTTGATGATACAGTTATACTAGCCCTATGATCATAATTTCCCACAGAAGATTTTCTTCTTCCAATCATACTTTCCTGGTTCTTGTACTATTATTAGAGTTTTTTTTTATTATTCCATGTTACATAATCTTAATGAAAATGATCTCACAGTGTGTACTTACTCCTCATGTGGGATCTCTGTCCTTAATGTGTTCTACAATGTGAATTGATGCTATAACTAGTACTCAATCATTATTTTACTTTTATGTCCTATGTGGGTGCAAACTGATTAAATCTTTACTTAATATCTTTACTTAAATTGATCTTCTGTATATAAAGATAATTGAAAATGAATCTTGATGTGAATGGAATGGGAGAGGGAGCGGGAGATGGGAGGGGTGCGGGTAGGAGGGAAGTCATGGGGGGGGGGGATAGCCATTGTAATCCATAAAGTGTACTTTGGAAAATTATATTTTCTAAATAAAAGTTTAAAAAAAACAAGAAAATTATCTCAATTACTTGATGGCTAAGGCAGAAAATAAATAAATAAAAGAAAGCAAAGGAGAGGCCAGCACTGTGGCACAGCGAGTTAAAGCCCTGGCCTGAAGCACCAGCATCCCATATGGGCGCTGGTTCTAGTCCCGGCTGTTCCTCTTCCAATCCAGCTCTCTGATATGCCCTGGGAAAGCAGTAGAAGATGGCCCAAGTCCTTGGACCTCTGCACCCGCGTGGGAGACCCAGAAGAAGCTCCTGGCTCCTGGCTTTGGATCAGCTCAGTTCTGGCATTGCGGCCATCTGGGGAGTGAACCAGCAGATGGAAGACCTCTCTCTGTGTCTCTACCTCTCTCTGTAACTCTGTCTTTCAAATAAATAAAATAAATCTTAAAAAAAAAAAAAAAGCGAAGGAGACAGAGGAAGAGACATACACGCAAGAGCAATTCTTCATTGTCTTTCTGCCAAGATTATCTTGCTAACCGGCTTATTAGGAGGGCATGTACTCTGACCTGTTCCTCCAGGGATGGAGAATTTAGTATAATTTCCTTGTAACCAAAAGCATTTATTTGTGGGAAATCTAGGCCACTACAGTAATAGAAAATGAACACAGCACACACTTAGCCCCTATCCTGGGCCTGCCTTATTTACATCAAATTTTAGTCAATCCATCTAAAAGTCAAATCATGGGGCCAGTGCTGTGGCGTAGTGGGTAAAGTGGCCACCTGCAATGCCGGCATCCCATATGGGTGCCAGTTTGAGTCCCGGCTGCTCCTCTTTCAATCCAGCTCTCTGCTATGGCCTGGGAAAGCAGTAGAAGATGACTTAAGTCCTTGGGCCCCTGCACCTACAAGGGAGACCTGAAAAAAGCTCCTGGCTCTGGATTGGTGCAGCTGCGGACATTGCAGCCATCTGGGGAGTGAATCAGCAGATGGAAGACGTCTCTCCCTGCCTATCCTTCTCTCTCCGTGTAACTCTTTCAAGTAAAATAAATAAATCTTTAAAAAAATAAATAAAAGTCAAATCACTACAGATATAATTTATCAGTGTTTGATCACCTAGAATGCAACACAGCAAAATATAATACTTTTTAAAATAAAGAGCTTTTCCCAGAAGGAAAGCTATAATTTTTTAAAAAATATATAGAATAACATATTGATGATGTGGAGATATTAGAATATTCATACCCTGCTCATGGGATCATAAAATGGTGTGGCCACTGTAGAAATTAGTTTGGCAGTTTCTCAAAAAGCTAAATATGAGTTACCATATGACAGCAATTTTAGTCCTGGACATACGAACATATTTCAAAAAGTTCATGGAAAAATAGAATTAAGGGGGTCAGTGTTGAAGCACAGAAGGTAAAGCTGCCACCTGCAACAGCGGCATTCCATATGGGTGCTGGGAGTCCTGGCTGCTCCACTTCAAACCCAGCTCCCTTCTAATGTGCCTGGGAAAGCAGCAGAAGATGGCCCCACCAGATATGAAAAAACAGCCAGATATGAAAAGCCACTTAGCACATGATTCTGGTTATATTAAATACTAAAACAGTCCAAACCACAGACAGGTTGCCAGGGTTGGGGAGGGGAGAATGAACAGAAACAATGAAATATTCTGAAGTTACATAGTAAGAATGGCTACACAACTTTGCAAATATGCAAGCTGTACATTTTAAACTGATGAATGCTTTGGTGAATTTCATCTCAATAGAAAAGAACTTAAATATTATCAATAAATTATAAAATATAAGATAACTTTATAATATGTGTGTTAAAAGGAGCTTTTCTTAGCACCAATCAACATTTTGATGATCTGACCCTTACTGGTTAATACAACTGCCCATAACATCTAGTCTCATTTCCCATTTTTAATAGGATTACAAAATGTTCTGATTTTAAACCTTCCCTCACAAGATCTAGTAGTCCTCTAACAGTGCAACAGGCAAGAACCCCTTCATAAATGGTCATTCCTCCTTGGTTTGGATTTAAACTTTTCTAAAACAGAAAACTCAAAAAGGTTTCTAGTATATCTCCAAAACCAATCACTGAAGCACTAGAAAGGTCTTCCTTATATTTACCTCACCCTAACTCTCACCTACCGGAACTAGCTCTGTGCTGTAGACTCTCTTCCATTAGCCAACCTCTGAGAGCTTCAGAACAGCTAACAGGAGCCACGACATCCCCTAATCAGATCATTTAATTATTTCAACCTCTCCTTAGACTTTCACCACTCAGGTCATTCTCTGTACCAGACTCCAGCTAACTGCTATTGAGAGGACCATGTCAGGAACCCCCTGTGCCTCACTTTGCTAAGATCTATAAAATTGGAATAATGAAAATTTCTACTCCAAGGGTTACTCTAATTAAAATGACTAATCAGTACAAGGAACTTAGAAAAATGGCATGTAATAGGTGCTACATGTTTGCTGTTGCTACTCTTAAAAGAATCAAAGATCTCTGTGGCTTTTAGCATAGCTCTAGTTCATGTTCTGTTAAAAACATGGGACTATTTATTTACTACATCTCCATAATCTCTACTTCAACAAAGGTTTTTTTGAACCCAGCAAAGATTCAGCCCGTTTCAAGAATGGCTTAAGAGCCAAGCTGCAAGTACCAGAATACTGGTTTTACAGTCTTTTGTTTTGTTTTGTTTTGTTTGTTTAATACAACCTCATGCATTTAATATATACAAATTTGGGAACATGGTGATTCTTTCCCCGCCTCCACCCATATTCCCACTTTCTTCTTCTTCCCTCTTCCTTTCCCAGTCTTATTTTTTACAGAGATCAATTTTCAGTTAATTAACCCTACACTATGTAGCGAATTCAAGTAACTTATACCTCTTTGTGTCTCAATTTTGTCTTCAGAAAATACAGATAATAATTCATTCGATAAAGACCAATTTCACCCCAGGTACCCTACTATGTACCAAGTACTTTCCTAGCAGAAAATAAAGCAAATTCTACAGTTTCAAGCAGCTTACAATCTAGAAAAGATACATAACAAAGAACTAGTAAATATATATTAGGCCAGACGATGACAGGTGCTGTGGAGAAAAACAGCAGCATAAGAGAACATGAAGTCCTTCTGAAGCAAAGGAGGAGGTACGGGGAGGCAGTACTGTTATGTAGGGTCTGGAAAGGCCCCTCTAGAAGGTATATCTGAGCAGATCTCTGGATAGCTGGTGGAAGAGAATTCCTGACTAAATGAATAGCAAGTACAAAAAATGTGTACTTGTTTGGTATAAGGAACAACAAGGAAGCCAGGTGGAACAGCAAGCAATAAGGAGAGCAGTCAGAAATGGGCATAGAGGGGCTGGCACTGTGGCACCGGCATCTCAAATGGGCACCAGTTTGAGTCCCAGCTGCTCTGCTTCCGATCTAGCTCTCTGCTAATAGAGGATCTCTCTCTCTACATCTCTCCTCTTTCTGTGTAACTCTGCCTTTCAAATAAATAAATATATATTTTAAAATAAATTTAAAATTTTTTTAAAGATAGCATAATGGAGCCTTGTGTGTCAGCTTTGATCTAAGTGGGTGCTTTGACCAGATGGGCAACATTGTCTGATCTGAATTTTATGTGACTGTTGTGTTGATCAAATACCAGGCCTGTGGCTCAGTTCAACACTTCTAACAGCTCCATCACATGATGCAGTACCTGGGATCAAGCCTTGGCTTTCAATCCAGCTTCCTGTGAATGTACCAACAAACCAGGAGATGATGGCCCAAGTACTTGGGTCCCTCACACCCACATGGGAGACACAGATTGATTTCCTGGCTGCTGGCTTCGGCCTGGTTCAGCCCTGGTGTAGCAAATATTTGGGAAATGGATCCAGTGGATGGAAACTATTTCTCTCTCCCCACTGTCTCTCTGTCACTCTGCCTTTCAAATCAATAAAGCAAACTTACATAAATAAACACTGTAGAGGGAGAAAAGTGGAAATTACTGAAGTGACTGACACGAGGAATGAAAGCATCATGTACACATGTGATAGAATGAAGGCGATAAGAGACGGTCCATATCAAGGATACATTTTGAAGATAGAGCCAACAGAATCTGATGAAGAATGGATAAAGGATGTGAGTCAGAAAGAAGTCTGGGAATCCACTTGTTTTTGTTTTTGTTGTTTTGGCAATCTGATTTGTGTTCTGGGAGGCTCTTGCCACTCACTGTGTGACATAGGCAAGTTATTTCTGCTTCAGTTTCATCTCCTGTAAATGAAGAGAATATCAACACCTGCCTGACAAGACTACTGTGAAGATTACATGTTTACAAATCTTAGCTAGCTTTTAGTAGATCCTTCTGTGTAAGCACTAACCAAGTACTACTATCATTATCAGTATTATTATAGCTAGTTATTGGAATTATAGGAAGAACAGATTTGGGGGTTGGATGAGTATCAAGAAATCAATTTTGAAAACATTAAGTCTAAGATGTCTACTGGACATCCAAGTAAAGATGTTAAATAGGCAGCTGGACACACCCAAGATTAGCAGGAAAGTCGGGGTAGAGATACAAATCTGGGAATTGGCAGCACCAGGACAGTAAACTAAAGAAGGTCCCTCTAGAGAGTGAATCTATAAGCTTTAGAGTTGGAATAACAACAAATATCTAGCATCTTCCTTCTACAGGGGCATGCTGAAAGTCAAAGTAACAAGTGCTTCAAGAAGGAGTGGTCACTATGTTTTAAATACTACTGAGAGGGGCTGACACCATCTGCAATGCCATCATCCCAAATGGACACCAGTACCTGTACCAGCTGCTCCACATGTGATCCAGTTCCCTGCTAATGTGTCTAGGAGAGCAGTGCAGGATGGCTCAGGTCCTTGGGCCCCTACACCCATGTGGGAAATCTGGAAGAAGCTCCTGGCTCCTGGCTTTGGCCTGACCCAGCCCAGCCTCTGTGGCCATTTGAGGAGTGAACCAGCAGATAAATCGATATATCAATCAATCTCTCTCTAATTCTTTCAAATAAATAAATAAATTTCTTTAAAAATAAATAAATAAATAAATACTCCTGAGAAGCCAAGTAACATAAGGAATAACTGGTCACTGGATTTCACAACACAGAGGATGCTGGCAAACCCTGACAAGAGCTATTTTGATATAATGAGATCAAAGTAAAGTTTAGGAAAGAATGGAAGAGAATGAATTAGAAACAACAATTACAGCAAATCTTTCAGAGGTGCCCTACTGCATAAAGGAGCAAAGAAGGATGTGGGCATCCAGAAAGGGACATAGGTCAGTAGTTCTTTACTGCTGTTGTTTTCAGATGAAAGAAAATATAGGAATTTTTAATGGCAATGATGATGCACCAATAGGAGAGTGAGAAATGTGCAATATAGAAAAGATCATTGTTGGAGGGCATGTCCTTGACTAGGACATAGGGCATAGGACACAGTGTACAAGAAAGTGAACAGCCCTAAGGAGAACTACTTCATTGCGTTACTCATTTACGTATTCCACAGGTATTTTCTGAGTAAGGAGACTTGACCAGACAGAAAACAAAAGATAGTAATCTGACAAAACATCCGTAAGGCACTTACATAATCCCTGCTACATAGGAGGCACAGAACAAACCTTGGCTAAAAATAGATCTCAACTGCTTCACTCAAACCTCTGACAAAAATGTGGTCCAAGATGATGTCCTAAAAGCTGCCACTGCTGTACTATCACAGGAGTTTGAAAGAGGTGCTTTGGAGTTGATATTTATTTTTTTTAACTGGCCACTTTAATTTTTTTAATGTTTGTTTATTTTGATCTACTTGAAAGGCACAGCAACAATGAGAGTGAGGGAGACAGATCTTCCAGCCTCTGATTTACTCTTCAAATTCCTACAAGTTGTGGCTGTGCCAGGTCAAAAATTAGGATTCAAGAACTCCAACGGGGTTTCCCACATGGGTGGCAGGGAACCAAGTATTTGGGCCATCCCCTGCTGCCTCCCAGGAATTATTAGCAGGAAGCTGGACGGGAAGTGGAGGAGCTGGGACTTGAACTGGCTCTCCGTTATGGGACACAGGCATCCCAAGTGGTGATAGCTCAACCTACTGCACCACAACTCCTCCCACTAAAATATTTATTTTTGATAATATGAAAAATAGGTCTTTAAAAGTCAGTGCATGGCCGGCGCCGTGGCTCAACAGGCTAATCCTCTGCCTTGCGGCGCCGGCACACCGGGTTCTAGTCCCGGTCGGGGCACCGGATTCTGTCCCGGTTGCCCCTCTTCCAGGCCAGCCCTCTGCTGTGGCCCAGGAGTGCAGTGGAGGATGGCCCAAGTGCTTGGGCCCTGCACCCCATGGGGAGACCAGGAAAAGCACCTGGCTCCTGGCTCCTGCCATCGGACGAGTGCGGTGCACCGGCCGCAGCGCGCCGACCGCGGCGGCCATTGGAGGGTGAACCAACGGCAAAAGGAAGACCTTTCTCTCTGTCTCTCTCTCTCACTGTCCACTCTGCCTGTAAAAAAAAAAAAAAAAAAAAAAAAAAAAAGTGCAGTGCCTGGGATTAAATTCCACCCCTGCTTTTTTTTTTTTAATTTATTTATTTGAAAGGCACAGTTACAGAGAGGCAGAGAGAGACAGAGGTCTTCCATCTCTTGGTTCACTCCCTAGATGGCCTTGACAGCTGGAGCCTCACCAATCTGAAGCCAGGAGCCAGGAGCTTCTTCCAGATCTCTCACATGGTTGCAGGGGCCCAAGGACCTGAGCTATCTTCTACTGCTTTCCCAAGCCATAGCAGAGAGCTGGATTGGAAGCGGAGGAGCTGGGGCTTGAACCAGCACCCAAATTGGAAATGGGCACTGTAGGCGACAGTTTTACCTGCTATGCCACAGCATCAGCCCCCACCCCTGCTTCTGATCCAGCCTCCTGCTAATGCACACCCTGTGAGGGTGCAGATGATGGCTCAAGTACTTAGGTCCCTGGTCCCCAATATGAGAGACCAAGACTGAGTTCCAGGCTCCTGACTTTGATCAGGCTCAGCACTGGCTGTTACAGACATTTCGAGAGTGAACCAGAGGGTATAAGATCTCTATCTCTCTGTTGCTCTACATTTGAAATAAATAAAAATAAATAAACTCTAACACAGAAGGTAAAGGGTCAGTCCTTGTGTAGCAGTAAATTAAGTCTCTGCTTGGGAAGCCCATTACCCCCATAATGGAGTTCCTGGGATGGAGTCTTGCCTCTACTTCTGACCCAACTTCCTGCTAATGTGACCAGTAGGCAGCAAATGATGGATCATGGACTTGAGTCCTTGCCATGTAAGTCCTGGCTCCTTTTAGCCTGACCCAGCATGGCTGTTGTAGGCATTTGGGGAATGAACCAGCAGATGAAACATTTTTCTCTCTTTCAAATTTTATTCTCTGTCAAATAAATAAGTATTTTTTAAAAAACTCAATGAGTGCAACCTCTTAATCTGCAGGAAACAAAAGTTAAACATAGAATGCCAAGAGTACTTACCCCAAATTACTAAATTAATTCAATGAAAAACCAAGAGTCACAATTAAACTCCTGTTTTCCCACATCCTAGCCTTGCTTTTACTCTATTTTAATGTGTATACATGTGTGTGTCTGTCTGTCCATCTTTGTCCCTCTCTGTGGACAGAAAGGCTTTCAATTTCTGTCTTGTGTCTACTTCTACCTGGCTGTTCAATGCCCACTCCCTCCCCCCAATTTACCATAGGATATTTCCTCATTCATTACTTTTAGTATGTGAGCTGCACTGAGAATATTCTGAAAATGCTATTTAAAGAAATTCCACAAATTAATTTTTCCTTTTTTCATATTTAAAATTTAACTGGAGCCTGGCATTCAGTTTTAGCAAATAATCAGTCTTACTTCACATCATCAATAAAGCTGCAGTTTATCTAGTATTTCGGTCTAGATAGCTGGCAAACCCAATCCTTCTAATCTTTAAAATAAACCTTTTTAATTTCAAGCTTCAAACTTAAGATACTAACAATAACCTTTCAAGATTTTCCTTTTTAAGTTCCCAAATGCCCTTCAACCTCCAGCTAAATTCTTCCACTCTATTTGATCACTGCTGTTCTACCCTCAATTTCCTATCCTAGCCACTCAGCCCAGCAATGGTGCCCATCTCTAGACAACACATGTGTGAACTCTGTAGTACGTTTATCTTCTCAAATAACCAAAATCAGCAGGTTTCAGACCTCAAAGCAGGGCAGCAGTAAGGAATAAGCATTTCATTTGAAAAATCAATTTGTTCCCACTGATTCGTAAAAGCCACCCAAACACTAGTGAGCACTCTAAATGTCTGGATTTTACCTCAGTTTACACATAGTTTTCAAGAAGGACCAATACCATTTCGGGCATAACTAGCACCAACTAAATCCTATGCGTTAATAAAACCTTCAAGCCCTAATTTGCTTCTTTGAGGACACTGCCTAGGCAGTCCCACGGAATATCACACTCCAAGTGCTGATTTTCCCCATTCTGCAGTGATGATCCAGTTTCCCCAACCCTATTTATGTGCACAGATACTCTTCTTATTAGATAATTAGCAGCTTGAACGCAGAGACCTGTTTTACGGACTGCACACTCCAGGGACCGACGCAGCACCAGACGCCTGCCAGGTCTGTAACGACTCCAACTATTAACAGCGCACAAAGGAAGTGCTTGACATACATTGTTTCATTGAGTGCTGCCTGCATCCCCATGAAGTAGTTACTATCAACCATCCTCATTTCCCAGATGACCAAGGCGAGGCTCAGGAAGGTGCCTGCCAGGTCACACACGGAGTCCAGGGTTTGGTGGAAACCACGATTCCAAGCCTGAGCTGTCCGGACGCGGACCCTCTCACCCACTACCCGCACGACCTTCTCACCGTACCCTCGGATCACCACAAGCTTCCCTTCCTCTTTTAAATACAGAGGCCTCCAGTGAGGATGGACACACCTTGCCCGTCAGCTAAGGTTAGAAGAAACCCACGGAACGCAAAGTTTCAGCGTGCCCAGGGACACGCCGGGCGGAACGAACTGGCTCGTTCGGACCCGGGCAGGACCTCCCCTCACAGCCGGAAGCCCAGCCTGCTGGTCCGCGGGCCGGGGGACTCCGGGACGCCCGCGGCAGACCGGACGCGCGGCCCTCGCGGCTCCCAGCCTCACGAGACCCACGCGCCGCGGGCGGCAGGAGCGCGGAGAAGCCACGACGGGGACAGACGCACCTCGGAGGGGAGTCTGTAAGGGCTGCTCGCCTCCACCCTCCAGCGGCAGCAGGAGCTCTTCACCAGGTCAGCTGCCCAGGGAGGCGGACAGATCTGCGCGGCAGGTTTTGCAATGGTAGCCTGCGGGGGAAGCAACCAAGCGGCGGCTGCAGTCCGGACTTGTTTGGGTGTGACACCGCCCGCCGTCCCGCCCCTTCCTGCAGCCGCTCGGAGCCACTTCCGGTAGCGGAGCCTTAACTGTGCCCGGCGCGAGCGGCTCCGGGCCCGTTCCTAGCCTCGTATCCCCAGTGTGCAGGCGGGGTCTCCTTTCGGTCTCCAGTGAGCGACGAGCCAAGCCTCGGGCCGAGGCTCGGGCTGCCTGTGAGGTTGCAAGATGTGCTGCGAGAAGTGGAGCCGCGTGGCCGAAATGTTTCTGTTCCTTGAAGACCGGGAGGAGGAGTTTAAGATCCTTTGCGTCTGCTCCAGGGCGTTTGTGGAGTAAGTGGAAGCGCGCGTGTCTTCTTCCTAAGCCGCGAGTTCCCGAACCCCGGTGCCGCTGATCCGGGAGCCTGCCGGGCGGCCTGATCCTTGGGCCAAGTGATGCTTAAGGAAAACAGAAGCCCGTACTGCCATTCGTGTCCAGTGGAAAATCAGATGTGCATTGTAGGGTTTTAGAGAAGGGTACTGGGGCAGGCCGTGTGTGTCAGTTCGTGTTTACTGAGGAGCGTGTAAGACTGGGGGAAAGCGAGGTGTAAAGGTCTCATGGCAATGCTGTCGTGAGCTGGTTTGGATTCGCATCTCTTGAACCCTGAACCTGCGTTCGCGCACTAACGCACGTAATTCGAATTTCCAACATTTTAGCTAAAAGACTTCCCTATGTTTGTATCCGTTTTGACGTATCTTTGTTTTGGGGAAATGTTTGTTTCAGGTAGGGAATACAGCCAACTAGAAAATTAGGTTGCTGCTTTCTTTATAGTCAGTGTGTGAGTTAAACCACTTGAATTTTTGTGTGTGTGTGTCTAAAACAGGTATACTTTGATCCCATGTGTTGCTTGTTAAAATCTTTGTAGAAATGAATTTTATGTGGCTTAATATAATTTAATGTGGTAGAATGTAAGCTTGAAGGAGTTCTTTTTCATCCTGTGTTTTTGCAGAGTAATCTGAAAATGAACCGTAAAAGAAATTAATAAGCATCATGTTTAATTTCATATGCAAGTATTGTCAGATATGCATGGAATTGTACATTCAGCCTATGCTTTTAGTGCCTCTGTGTATAAAGTACGCTGCTGGGCGCTGGCAGACCACACAGAACCTTTCTTTACACGCACTGAGTTTGGTTTCTAGCAAAGGAAAGATCAGGGTTAAATTAAGATGGCTCATTATGTAATTACTTGTTTAATTAGAGTTTCAAGTAGTGTGAAAGAGAAGTGCAAAATGTTGTGATAACAGATAATCTGACCTTTCTCCAGGGGTCACAGAGTTTTCCTTGAGTAAGCAGCATTTGGAAAGAGATCTAAAAGAAACTGAGGTGCATTTGACTGGGACTGAACTCTGCAAGCAGCAAGACAGAGTCTGTGACACTGAGCAAAATGACTAGGAAAGAAAGGATTGATGAGGTAGTCAGAGTCCAAACATGCCAGGGGCCGGCACCATGGCTCACTTGGTTAATCCTCCCTCTGCGGCGCCGGCATCCCATGTGGGCGCCGGGTTCTAGTCCCAGTGCTCCTCTTCCAGTCCAGCTCTCTGCTGTGGCCCTGGAGGGCAGTGGAGGATGGCCCAGGTGCTTGGGATGTACCTGCATCGGAGACCAGGAGGAGGCACCTGGCTCCTGGCTTCGGATTGGCACAGCGCGCCACCAGCTGTAGCGGGCATTTGGGGGGTGAACCAACAGAAGGAAAACCTTTCTCTCTCTCTCTCTCTCTCTCTCTCTCTCTCTCTCTCTCTCTCTAACTCTGCCTGTCAAATAGAAAAAAAAAATGTCAGACTTTGGAAAACTACAGATGGCCCTCGAGTTCCCATGGTTCAATGTAATTTTCCCACTTTATGATGATGCGAAAGCTATACTCTTGCAGTAGAGACTGTACATTGAATTTAGTATTGTGATCCTTTCCTAGCTCCTGATATGCTTTATGACACTCTCACAATGCTGACAAGACCTAACCCCATCAATGCTTGTGTCACCCCCTCAATGTAGGAGCATCTGTATGGGAAAATCTGAAGCCTAGGAATGACATGATCAGATTGGCATTGTGAAAAGATTACTCTGGCAACAGTGGAGGATGGTTTGGGGGAGGAGAGCCACTTAAGGTCATCATCCAGGCAAAAGATCAGTGCCAATAGGAAGGGGAAAAGATAGGGGAGAACCCGGGGGGTTGGGGATTGGATTGGATTGGAAAGGTGAAGGTGATAAGGAATGGGAAGGAGACCAGGTCAGGCCAACTCCCTAGTATCTGGCTTGTGTTCCTGCCTTTCACTGAGATAGCAATCGCTGAAGAATAATGGCTTTTTCAGGGGGCAGCACTGAGAAGATCATGAGTTACATTTTGGTTTTGAGGCACCTATGAGATATCCAAAGGTATATATTAGTGGTTGGGTTATTGGTTTGGAGCCCTAAAGAAGTCTGGGCTAGTCTTAAAAATCTGAACCATTTACCTTTATATAGTGATTAAAGCCATTAATGGGGAGGGAGCAAAGTGGGATCCATCCTTGTGGAATTCCAACACTTTTTTTTTTAAAGATTTATTTTATTTATTTGAAAGAGTTACAGAGAGAGGTAGAGACAGAGAGAGGTCTTCCATCCGCTGGATCACTGCCCAGGTGACCGCAACGGCCAGAGCTGAGCTGATCTGAAGCCAGGAGGCAGAAGCCTCTTCTGAGTCTCCCATGTTGTGAAAGGACCCAAGGACTTGGGCCGTCTTTCACTGCTTTCCCAAGTGCATCAGCATGGAGTTGGATCGGAAATGGAGCAGCCCAGATTCAAACTGGCACCCAAACAGGATGCCAACACTGCAGGCCAGGGTTTTAACCCTTTGTACTACAGCACTGGTCCCCCCAACATTTTTTTGAGATGAGAAGAGCTGAAGTGACTGGAAAACAGGTAGGAGGCAAACCCAAGCATACTGTCACAGTTGTTTCATTGGAGTAGTCAACATTGGAAAGCTACTGAAATGTGAAGCAAAATGGGGCCTCAAGGGGATCCACCAGAATTGGCAGGATCCACTGGACTGATTGATGCTTTATTAAATGCCACCACCAATTGTTCTACCTTTACTACTGAAAGAGACTCATTGACCAAACTTCATACAGCTCTTTTGAACACTCTTTTTGATCAAGCCTCATCCTTTAGAGCTTGTCTTCAGCCTTTGAGCCCAGTTTTACCAAGAATTCTGCTATGTCAGTTTAGTGTAACTTTCCCCACCCTTGGTATCTGATCACTCTAGCCTCCCTTCAGCAAGAATCCTACATCATTCTCCCTTTAGCAAGAATCCCTCTAGCCATGACGCTACCCATGACGTCTCCTCTTAGTGTTCATCCACAGACACCTCCTCCTCCTCAGCTCATGGGCTGTAACTCCCCAGCTGGCTTTTCTGTGTTAGGAGTGGGGCTAGATCCCTGCCCTAAGGCTGTAGGCTTGTCACCTGTCATGAGGGTCCTGATTAAAGTTCCCCTTGCTGTTTTAGCACATCAGAATAATCTTTTGTTTCATTTAAGCCTTCCAGTAGTTCTCCTAGGTGTGTTTTGTCTTTACAAGGAGAAATCGCATCTCAGTAACTACCTTAAAAAAATCACATGGCTAGCAAGTGTCAGCCCTGAAATTCTTCCCTGGGTCAGTAGTGACTGCAGAATCTTTCACCTATCCCACCAGATAGTGTAGAACATAGGATTTCATCAATTCCTGCCAATTAAGGCATTTAAGGAGTCTACAGTTACTAGGACAATTAGTGTCCTCAAGACACTTTAACATTAATACAATAGGACTTCAAAATGTTATAGAAATGGTATTAAAAGATAGGTTGATTTTGATAACAAAAAATGAAATTAACTTTAAGAAGTTCATGGATAGTGTGTATTATGAAGAAATTAGGTGTGAATTTTAAAGTTCTTCCACCAAAATGAGCTTACCTTTTAATTTCACTTTCCTGCGAACTTTTTAAAATACCCTCGTATGTATATATCGATTAGTTATAATAGAAGATTTTTTGGGAGACTGAAGAGCCTATATTTACCGCGGAGTGTTCTCAGCTGACAGTGTCTCTAATACTGCATATGCTGATATAGTACAGCAAAAATATTTAATGTGTTTCCCTCTCCCAACAAGTTCCCAAGCTAGAATAACTATTTGATTTCATATTCTCCACAAAAAATCAGCTGGGTGGCCTTGGGCAAACCACATAAAGTTTCAGCTCTTCTGAAAGGAACTTACTTTCTCTTTTTCTACTGAAACTGATCCTCAGTTCCTTTGCCGTAGAGGAATTGCTCCTCACACTTGACAGATTCCCAAGCAATGTATTCAGCATGTATTTTGGCCACCAAGTTGTCTGTGAGATAAAAAAAAAAAAGATGACTTAGGCCTGATGATGATGACTGCCATATTCAAAGGTATGAGTTTGAGGGGAACCATGTTTCCTGGGTAATCAGGCAGAAGAGTAACATCAAAATTTGTCTCTTAGAGGAAAACAGGTGACTTCAACCATGGAAATAGGTGGCTTTGACACTCAAGAATCTAGCCTGAACCATCCATGGTAACTATGGCTGGGACACTTGAGCATATGCAAAGGTACAATAATTAATCAAGAATGAACCTTTCACTAACTTTAATGCTAAGATCTTTGCTCCAAGAGGAGCTTAGGCTTTATTGCCATGAAATGAGATGTATGTGTGAGCTTCTTTCTAAACTATACCTGCATAAGCTTGTGCCCACTCCTGCATGTTCAAGTACTTCCCCTCATGCACATTCATTCCCCTAAGACAAAAAAAATCTTTACTTCCCTTGAGTAATGCTGCCACAAAACACACCAAACACTGGCGTAAGGGAAAGGGTTTATTGGAAACCTGACAGACTGGAGGGAAGGGGTGAAGAAGGAAAAGAGGGAGAAGGAGAGCATAAGAGAGAGACAGAGACAGAGGGAGAGAGATCAGGAGATGGAGAGAAAGAGAATCACGTGTTGAAGAATAAAACTTTGCCCAGGGGGTGGGCAGGAAAGTAGGAGCAGCAAATGCCATTAGGATGGGGGTGGAGCTGACACCAGTGGGTGGGCCATGTAGCCACCTGGCTTCCAGCAATGGCGGAAGGGCCCAAAGCCTAGTATGGTGTCGGGGGTGTAGATCACACCATAGGTAAGACTGCGCCATTTTACTAACACCTTGACTAAAGTAGTCACTGCTTTGGAAATGATTCCTGCGGTCACCTTATTTGCTGCAGATAAATTACTTTGTGTGTCAACTCCTTCTAGTGCAAGTTCTAATTTCTGTTCGCCAAGAAATGGACCCACAGGTTGGGTGGGTGACATGATGATGCAAGTTGAGATGACTGCTTAATCAGAACTCTAAGGAAAGCAATGTGTTAGGGTACTGCAGTCTTGGTCAGGTCTTCAACTTTGCAATTCAAGTCAGCAGTTAAAATTGATTTATTTAGTCCTTAGCCAGGTTCACAGATTAGTTTTTCCATAGTCATTATGTTCTGTGTGTTGAATTATGCTAACCAAACTCAAAGATGGCTTTATAGAAAATATTTGGCTAGTATGATGGGAAATTCTTTGAATACAAGCCATCAAAAATAAATAAATCCCAGTAACAAAAGCTCTTGCAGATACTTGAATATTGTCATAAGTAGGAAACATTGTTTCCATACAAATTTAGGAGATAGCATTCTCTATGGTTGCTGCCTTAGATTATCTGCAAACTTGGAACATATTAGTAGCAATCTTGAAAACCTGTTTCATCTCTGACCCAAGAAGTATAATTCTGCTGCTTCCTCCAAACTTGACAAAGGCATATTAAGCTACACCCTTTTCCCATGGGGCTTACATGAACGAACTGTAGGTGGGACCAAGGAGCCTCCCCCAAGAGTACCTGCTATGTGTTAGAAATCCAGGGCATCTTCTTTCTGAAGACCCAGCTTGCAGTAGTGGCAGCCCAAACTGTAGGCTTCATTCTCAGCCTACGGCCAGGTTGGGTCCTGGGGTTGTTTATGGGAAGCCAGCTTTCCAAGAAAGAAAAAACAGGGAGTGTAAGTAATGAAAAAGCTGAGGAAATTTCTTGCAGCATACCACCAAAAAAATGATATATAACTGCATTTTCATTAAGGTGACCATAAAAAACATTTTAATGACCATCTAACCACCAGTTATAGTGAATTTGTCTCTTGAACTGAAACATTTTCATTACAGATAATCTCATACATATTATTAAAATTTAGAGATTAGAACCTGTTCTTTGCTTCTAGAAGCCACATTAAAATTGAAATAAGCGAAAAGAATGGCTTTTTCTTTTAGTTAGTTCTCAGACATATAATAACTGTTTAGAACCAAAAACTTGGAGGCAGAATCTTGGAATTGTTACCAAGAGTTGTTCATTGAGAGGTCTGTGAAAATAAGGAACATGCTAGAAGTTCACACTTTTAAGATAGGAAAAAATGTTTCAAAAATAAAAACAACAGATATGAGTGTTGACTGATTATAAAAGATTTTTTCAAATCAGTGCCGTGTAGCAGAAAACAAAAACTGAGCATTAACATAGGTGCCAAAACGTCTTCCTAGTCATAAGAGTTGATTGTCTTACTAAATAGAATTAGGATTATTGCAGCACCTTGCCTCAAAGGCAGGAAATAAGACGTAATGCCATAATTAATTTTTAGTTTCTAAAGTTATTACATTTACATGCTGCCTTATGAACACTATAATTACAGTAATATTCTATTTCATCTACATATTCAACTTTTTATGTATTTGTACAAAGAAGGTACAATTGGAATATTAGGGAGCTCTTTAAAATAATCATTAGACTGGCTGGTGGTGACATGAAAAAATACTTTGTGTTATATTCACATTTCAGATATAGTGTTCTAAAAGTTTTATGCATATATATATATATATATATAGCCTAGTCTAGAACATGGGAAAATACTAAAATGAGGAGGTTATTGGTTTTTGTTATAAAGTCACTTGTGCTAGGAAAAAGCATGCTTCAATTGTTTCTTAGATATTTCATCTTGAAATAATTTTGGACTTAACAAGGATACTTCAGAGAACTCCCGTATCCTCCTTACTATGACCAGCTGTGAGCAATTAGCTGCATTTGCTTCATCCCTTTCTCCAGATAGACAGGTGTCTGTTCACTGGAGGTTGTTTCCAAGATCTCCCCACAGACACCAAAATTGAAGGATGTTCAAGTTCTCTATGTAAAATGGTGCAATACTTGCATATAAGCTACACACTTCTTCCTGTGTACTGTAAATCATCTCTGTATTTCTTATATCTGATATTACTTAAAATAATTTATACAATATAAATACTATTCAAATAGTTTTACACTGTATTGTTTCCAGAATGATAACAAAAAAGAAATCTGAACACGTTGGTGTATTTCTTCTAAACAAGGTTGCTTTTTCTCCATAGCCACTGTAGGATTCAGATTCAAATTCAAGTTTCCCCAACTTTCCCACAGTATGTCTTTCTGTTTACTTATTTATGTCTTGGCTGTCTCCTACAATCACAAAAAAATGCCTCACTCTTCTAGAAACTATATTCTAAGCTTCATGTCCTCAACAGTTATATGAAAAGTGGTGACCTTAGAAAATGAATTTGTAGGATGACCTCAGCTAACCTGAGTCCATCTGACGTTTTATCAGGAAGAGTCTGGTCATCCTTTAGCAGGAATGCTACAGAAGATGCTATGTTGCGCTCTTCAGGAGTCACTTTATATAGGTACCTTAACAATAGTGTCCTTTGTATTAGCAGTTTTCGGGGCATGTTCCAGTATTATACCCTGTCCCTCAGCAAACATATAGTTTCCACTGGCATCAGGAACCTCTGTGAAGGATGCCAAAGAATGATGCTTGCTCCTTCCTCCTTCTGCATTTATTAGATAGTGTTCCATAAGGAGCTCATTCCCTTTTTAATCCCCATCTATTATTTAGAACAGCACTTACAGTGTTGGCCTTCCTCTGGAATCTATTTGGACTTCCTGTTTCTGCGTAATGTCTTGAGCCCACCATGCTTTTAAATAACCTTCTTTAAAGAGAGTCATGGCTCTTGCTGTCCTCAATACACTTACCTTGTTGTAACCAGGTTAGAACTATTTTGGCCCTCCCCTCCCTCTGGCCACCTCAGTGCCCTGCAGCTGGCCATGCTGACAGACACACCACTGATGCCCTCCGTGCAGCTGCCATTCCCCATCTCACCCTGTTATCTGTGTTCCTAAGAGCCAGTGGGCATGGTACCAAAGCGTGTTTGTGCCACACCCCCTTCCCTGTTCGCTGTCCTGCTGTGAGTCCCTGCTTGCTTATGTTATATGAAGTATCCCTATAAAGGCAACAGGAGGATGTGAAATAGATCAGGCACACGTGAATTATCTGTTATTAAATGGGTTCTAGCCCAATCAGAAAAGTAGTGTTTGCGGTAACTTGTAGTTGGTGTTATTATGGTACTTACACTGGAGTTTATTACGTTAGTGCAGTTCTGTTTACAGATAGGATTTTAAGTCTTCTGTTTACTATGATAATGTAATTTCAGATCATAGTAGATTAAGAAAAAAATTAGAAGTAAGCATGTACAGAAAAGCTTAGTCTCTGTTTTTAAGATTTAGTGAGACAGAATTGCTGTGTGTTGATTGATTTTTCAGGTTGATAAACTACTTAAGTTTAATAATTTCATTGTTAGTCCCCAAAACAGTTATTTGCTCAGACTATGAATACTCCATCTTCTGGACAGTGGATAGTTTGGTCTCTGCAGATGAACTAGAGTCTGCTTCTGGATTTATATGTATGTAATCTGAGTCTTCCACTGTTGCTTTAAGGTTCTTCCTCCAATATTAAGGAGAAAATCATTTAGTTTTAGTAGTTAATACTTACAAATGCTACCGTGCATTAGGAACTATGTTAAATATGCTACATGTAATGTTAATCCTTACAGCAACTCCATGAAAATGTGTTATTACCTCCATATTGTAAAGGACAAAAATGTATTAGCAAATTGCTTCATTGTTCCTTAACTTCTTCACTACTTCATCTATGCTGCCTTGAACATTTTCTTTCTAAGTTTATAGTTTATTTTAATATGAATTGCTTAATTTGCTTCCCAGGGATCGAAAATTGTGCAACTTGGGATTAAAAGGCTACTATGTCAAAGGCAGTGACAACAATGCAGGTAATATAAAACTGTGTAACCCTTTTCTGCTCAAATTAGCCACAATTCCATATTAATTTATGCATAATTTGTTGTAATATTATATTAACTTATTAACATAAAATGATGGAAAATAATCCTAAAATTGTGATGGTCTTTTATATAACATGGTCCTAAAATCTCTGTCAAAGCAGGTCTGTTATTTTCCTGTACCTTCTGTGTGGGCAAGGTGTAGCTTCTTTGATCCCTGGTAGCATTCCTTCCTGAGTTGTGGCCATTAGATAAGAACAACCTAGAAATTGAAGCTTTCAAAAGTAGAAATGGAGGAGCTGGCATTCAAAATAAAGCAATAAATCTTTAAAAGAAGGAAAGAAGAATCGAAAAATAGAAATGTATAGTTTCCTCATTAGAATACTTTTATTTAAGTAAATGATTCAGGATGAATTCCAAGTGAACATCCATTGACTTTTTCCTGAAGTAAAGAGGCTGCTATCAGTTAACTTTCCCAAATAGCAAGTAGATTTTGGTCTGTCCAACTTCTCTGCCTGACTTTGTCTTTCCACCTGGACCTTTATTATTTTGAGACTCATAGAAAACTGCAATGTGGAGTCAGAAGCCAAAGTGAGCCCCCAAAAACCATGCATCCTTGTTACCTTTGAAAATCTCTTAACTCTACGGTGCTGGAACACATCACTGTGTGTTCAGTGAAGCACTGGGTAGAATGTTTGCTTTGTGTTTAGTACTGCAGAAATAAAGTTTCCATAAACACTAGGCTGCCACTGACTGTAAGAAAACAGGCATGCCAGGAGAGGAACATAAAACTGAGCCATTCCCTTCCCCCATTCTGCTTTTCTCTGAGCTTTTGTAAGTTCATTGAAGGGAATGGTGAGTAAAATCCCCTTCTTTATCTGTTTCCCTCACCTAGGAGCCTGTGTGTAGAATTTACACATGGGAGATTTCTTCTTTATTTGTCTCTATTTTGCCGTTTAAGATTGTGTTATTGTCGGAGATCATCAAGCTTTTTTGTTATTTGTTAACTTGCTGATGTAAAACATGATAAACGGCAAATAGTTGTGAAATCATAGTCTTTACCCTTTTTATAATGTGATCCTAAATTCTCTCAGAGCAGATCTGTTACTTTCCTGTAACTCCTCTGTGGACTTGATATAGCTCAGTTGTCCCATGTAGCAGCTCAACACTCATTATATTGTGACAAAAATATTGTTATATTAGTAGAGCACTTAAATGGCATTGGTCTAATTAATGTTGTTACTACTATTAGATAACCATATTCAGGCAAGTGGAATTTGGTTGTAATAAATGGTTTTTCTCCAAGATCTGAAATCAGGAAGCTTGAAAGAACCTTCCAGTTTGGTGGATTTCTCTTTCTTTCCTTCTTTCCTTCTTTCTTTCCTTCTTTCTTTCTCTCTCTCTCTCTCTCTCTGTTTCTTTTTTTCTTTCATCAGTTAGAGAGAGAGAGAGAGAATCTTCCATCCACTGGTTCACTCCCCACATGGGCACAATGGCCAGGACGGGACCAGGTTGAAACCAGGAGCCCAAAGAGTTGGCCATCTTTCCTAGCATGTTAGCAAGGAGCTGGATAGGAATTGGAACAGCCAGGACTTGAACCAGCACCCACATGGGATGCCGGCACTGCTTAGGCCACAGCACCAGCCCAGTTTGGTGAATTTCAAATGTTTAAGAGCAGAACACTTTGGTTAAATCAGCTCTTCCATCAACTCCTAGTACCTCAGTCCTCGTTGTATCAAAGTGACTCTGAGGGGCCTGAAGACAAACCTCTCTTACCTCATGCTAAAGCTCCTACAATCACTCTACAGATCAGAATTTTTTTTTTATGGATCTCATTTATTTATTTGAGAAGTAGAGTTACAGACAGAGAGGGAGAAACAGAAAGGGCTTCCATCCACTGATTGGCTCTCCAAATGTCTGCAGTGGCTGAAGCTGGGCCAATTCAAAGCCAGTAGCCAGTAGCTTCTTCTGGGTCTCCCATGTAGGTGCAGGGACCCAAGCACATGGGCCATCTTCCACTGCCTTCCCAGGCCATAGGAGAGAGATGGATCGGAAGTGGAGCAGCCAGGACTCAATCTGGCACCTATACGGGATCCTGGGGCCACAGGTGGAAGTTTAGCCCACTATGCCACAGCACTGACCCCAGATCAGGGTTTTAAATCCACGAGCTCATGTAGCAATTTTGCAGGTAAGGAATGGGTACACAGAAGTGTTTTTCCCAAAGTTACACTGCCCTATCCCATCTCATTTCTGTCCTCAGTATTTGTGTAGTGCATGGCACATAACAGATACTCAATATGGGAGCCACAGTTGAGCAGATTAATGGACAGTGGCAGGCAGAGCTGGAAGAGAAGTTGTCTGAATTCTTCATTGGCTGTTCTTGTGATTAATCTATATGACCATCAGTTCTTTTTTTTTTTTTCCACTTAAGAATTATAACATTACAAATGGTGTAATCATTCTGGTTCTCAGATTCTTTAAAATAAGAATAAGAAAACTCACCTCAAAATTTTCTCTAAAACTAAGCTCACAATGCTACCTTTAGGTGACCAGGCTACAGAAGAGGAGGATGAGGGTCATTCCCTCTGCACTGCTGAATTACCTCACACCAAATGCATGGGACTGGATGAAAGTGAACTTGATTCTGAGGCCGAACTCATGAGAAGTATGGGATTGCCACTTCAGTTTGGTGGGGTTTCTGCACATAAGAATTTTGAGGTAAATATTAATATACTTTTATAATTTCTGTTTCTTGGTTTTCCTCATAAAATTTCACAAGTACGTATTTGTAGATTCACCAAAATTGCAAGTTGTGACAGTTCCATATGTGTTTCTTCCTCCTCTTGGGAACTTAAATGTAAGAATCACTTGCTTGTGTAACTAAAAGCCCAACATAGGGTTTTAGAGTATTTAATTCAATGTCAAAATAATGTTGGATTCTACTTTTATACTTAATGAAGTGCATTTGATATTCAAGTTATTGTTTATCTGTTGTAGATATCTATGAATACTAGAAATAAAGTTAAAATAAAAAAGAAAAAGAGAAAACATCAAAAGAAGTACTTAAATGAAATGATACGAGAATCTTTGAGAAAGGAATATGAAGATGATGACAGTTTGGCCTCAGATGATCCATCGTCAGTTGAACACTGTGAAAATACCAGAACATGTAAATTTCAAGGCAAAAAGGACGTTGAAACCAAAAGTCTTCCTGTTGAAAATACTTTATCTGCAAAGCTAGAAATTACAGAGAAATGGGAGCAGTATTGGAATGAATATGGAGGAGGACTACTATGGCAAAGTTGGCAAGAAAAACATCCAGATCAAACACCGTCTTATGAACCTTGGAACTTCCCTGAAACAAAAGAAGAATGGGAACAACATTATAGTCAAATTTATTGGTATTATTTGGAACAGTTTCAGTATTGGGAAGCTCAGGGTTGGACTTTTGATACCTCACAAAACAGCAATATAGACACTTGTGCAATGAAAACAGAAGTTGATAACCAGAAAGATGAAAATTGCGTGAAAGTTGGCTTAATATCTTTTCCATCATCACCTAATATAGCTCATAATGAAAGCTCTAGTTCCGATGATAAGGATCATAATGAAATACTTGCTGGAATTAGTAATATAACTCTGAATTCAGAGGAAATAGGCCAGAGCCAGTTAGACTCCTCAATAAGTTGTGATGGGCATCAGGAGCTAAGTGAGGACAGCAGCAGGAGACAGTGCCCTGCTTCTAGCCAAAGGGAACCAAGTAATGGAGAAACCAAGGAGAACAACTTATCTGGGAATACAAGCACAGACCAAGCAGCCCAAGGTAAGATTAGACAAAAAAATTGTTCTACTAAGTGAGAGTTAGCAAAATAAACCTATTTAGCAAAACAACTACTGCTAATCCTTTATGGTAGAGTTGAATGATAGCTCTTTTCATAGTATAATACTTAAATTATTTTCATCTTATTTTTAGATCATAGTTGTATTGCCCTTCTGTATTAATAAGAGTGTTTGGGTCTCAAAAGTATCAGTCTTTCTCATTACTCCTTGGTAGCCAGTGAAGGAAACCTTAACAGAAGCTTGAGGAATCTTAAGTTAGAGGGAGCTTAGAACTTTCACAGTTTTCCAGAGCAAATGAGGTGATAGAAGGCATGTTAGAGAATGACTTGGCACATATATTTGACATTACGTAAACTTACAGGTCACATGTGGCGTTCATTCAGGATATGTGAAGTCTTGCTTGGTAGAGGATCTCAGTAAGCATAATATTAATGTATAAATAAAATGTTTGATTTCAGAAGACATTTAGATGAAAATTCCATAAGAAAATGGCTGCTAACATCATAAAGGTGGCCTTGTGGGGTAATTTGCGTGGGTTTTTAACAGCTGTGAAGAAGTAGTTTTAGTTTGCCTTTTTAAACTTTTAAACCTTACAGACATAGTTAACAGATTTTTTTAAGCTCAGATTCTACTTGTAGATACCAGGTAGATATGATGCACATGTACAGTTTGTTGAAGGAAAGGCACTAGAACGTTTTAATTGTTTTTGTGAATGACAGAAAAGTTACCAAGCCGAGAGGAAAGTCTGCTGTATTGTCTCTGCCTCTTTAGATTCACAGGAGTCTTCAGGAGCAAACAAAAGCAAAGGCAGACCACACACCAGTGGTGTTGATGGAGACGAGAGTGAAGAAGATCCACCTGAGAATAAACCAAGCAAACTCAAGAGGAGGCAAGTTGCACATTACCTCTCTGCAGAAGTTAACATAGCGTTTGTGCCCATGAGTGAATGGTTGTTAAATGTTTATGCATGCAGCCCTGCTAATCTGGTGAGGTGAAGAGGCGGGCGTACATACAAACCTGAGCTTTTGGACCCTCAGTCTAGACCATGCTCTGTCACTCACAAACTCCTAAGAACATTTCTTAGTTCCATCCCATAGATGAGAAATTAACTCCTTTTTTTCTGAGATCACTGGGGAGCCTGGAGCTGGCATGCAATGTATCTGACACTTAGGAACTATCAGAGGGTTATAATTTTTATGTTTTCTCCCTGCTCTTCTAAGCAATACTAATTTGTTCTCAAAAGTCTGGGTATGTACTAACACAGATTTTATTGCTTAAATAAACCTCAGTCTAGTGCTCTCCTTGACTAGGAATAGGAATAGCAAAGCAAACAGAGTCAAGTACCTTGCTCAAGAGTTTCCTCACAGCAGTGGCAGCTTTAGAGCAAGAGCCCAGACCAAGGTGATGCTCCTTCTGTTTTACCACCTATGCACATAAGTAAACAAGTACAAAAAAATTAAGGTATAATATAAGGTGTGGTCAAATGCTAGTGCTATAAATAACAAGGAATGGTTGGATCCTTACACAAATAGGATGTGTAGTGTCTCATGCAGCTTTTGGAAAAACTGAAGGCAATCTCTGAAAGTTCAGTAACTTGATACATGAAACACCTTGGGAGAGTGGAGTGTTTGATGTGGTAGTGAAGATGCCCAAGTCCCATCTGGGTTCAGTTTTCAGCTCCAGTTCCCAATTCCAGCTTCTCACCAATGCTGACCCTCAGAGACAACCGGTGAAGACTAAAGTAGTTGTTCCCTGCCACCCATGTGGGAGACTTGGATTGAGTTCCAAGCTTCTGTAGCCAATTGGAGAATGAACCAGTGGATTGAATCAACTGATCAATCAATCAATCAGTCTCTCTCTTCCCCCTGTTTCTCCTTTTTCCCCCTCTTCCCTCTCAAGTAATGTTTTTAAAGCATGTCTCTACTGTATTCCCTCAATATGGTAGACATTGCTGTTTTAACTCCATTAGTTCCTTCTAGTTTCTGGAGTTGGAGACCATGTGTGTACTTAGATTCTTGGGACCCAGTAACTACTCAGTAAAAGGTTCACTGAACTTAATTGAAAGGACAAACATAGTAAGAATTACTTCTCAGGGCCAGTGTTGTGATGCAGGCATCCCATATGGGTACCAGTTCAAGACCCAGCTGTTTGATTTCCAGTCCAGCTCCTTGCTAGTGCACCTGGGAAAGCAGTGGAAGATGGCCCAAGTATTTGGGCTCTTGCACCCATGTGGAAGACCTGGATGAAGCTCCAGGCTCCTGGCTATAGCCTGGCCCATTGTGGCCATTTGGAGATAGAAACAGTGGATATAAGATCTCTCTCTCTCTCTCTCTCTCTCTCTGTGTGTGTGTGTGTCCTCTCTGTGTTGTAACTTTGCCTTTCAAAAAAATTAAAAATAAACCTTTGAAATAAAATTATTTCTCAGGACTGGCATTGTGGCACAGTGGCTTAAGCTGCCACTTGCACAACACTGGCATCCTATTTGGGCACCAGTTCAAGTCTTGCCTGCCCTGGTTTCAATCCAGCTCCCTGCTAATATGCCTGGGAAAGCAGTAGAAGATGTACCAAGTGCTTGGGCCTCTGCATTCATGTTGGAGACTGGATGAAGTTCCAGGCTCCTAGCTTCAGCCTGGCCTAGCCCCAGCCATTGCAGCTATTTCTTTCTCTCTCTCTCTCTCTCTCTCTCTCTCTCTTTCTGTCTAACTCTGCCTTTAAGTAAAAAATAATTGTTTTCAGAAAAGGAATTATTTTGGGGCCAGCGCTATGGTATAGTAGGTTAAGACTCTGCCTGCAGTGCCAGAATCCCATATGGGCACCAGTTCGTGTCCCAGCTACTCCTCTTCCGATCCAGCTCTCAATGGCCTGGGAAAGCAGTACAGGATGGCCACGTGCTTGGGCCCCTACACCCATGTGGGAGACCTGGAAGAGGTTCCTGGCTCCTGGTTTCAGACAGGCCCAGCTCCTACCATTGCAGTCATTTGGGGAATGAACCAGCAGATGGAAGATCTCTCTGTCTCTCCCTCTCTCTGTTTATAACTCTGCCTCTCAAATAAATAAATCTTAAAGAAAAGGAATTATCTCTTACCATTTTTCTTACTTGCTGTTGTTTCTCTCGTTTTGTTTTTTTTTTTTTTTTTTTTTTTGGAGAGGTAGAGCTACAGACAGAGGTGCAGGGGCTCATGCACTAGAGCCATTTCCTGCTTTCCCTGGCCATAAGCAGAGAGCTGGATCAGAAGAGGAGCAGCTGGGACAAGAACCAGCGCACATATGGGATGCCGGTCCCACAGGCAGAAGCTTAGCCCAATACGCCAGCGCCTGTTATATTATTTCCGAAAGCTATCCCTGATAGATGGATTCTCCTGGATGCTTAACATCACTTATCTCACAGCCCTATTCTTCTTACTGGTGCTTCTTCTCTTAAATTTTTTTTATTTCCTTGTTTGTTCTTTAAGGAAAACCTCTGGGGACGTCACTTTAGTAGATACAGGCTGCAACTTTACAGGTGTTATTCCACAGGAAAGTGGAGAGATCTATATTTGTGCCATGTTCAGGAATAGAATTACTTGATATGGTTTAAGATTTCAATGCGTATTATGCTCCAAACTGTACTTCACCTCATTTGGAAAATCCTGACTACCATTCTCTTTCTCTTTGCTTTGTGAGTTATGATTGATGACTGTGATCAGACCACTTGCATAGATTGATTATATGTGCTTTTTAATGTTTGCTTGAACTGGAGATAATGGCTCATTACCATTTATCTTTTGTTTGTTTGTTTAGCCATGAACTGGACATCAGTGAAAACCCAGATTCAGACTTGGATGACAATGGTGCTCTTCTAGGATTCAAGCATGGCTCAGGACAAAAGTAACTATTCATAAAAGCTATTGTCTTCCAGAAATTCTGACCACTTCTACTACCTTAAAGCTCTCTAATATATAGGTAGCTAATAAATGTTAATGTATTTGATAGCATTGAAGGTGTTAGAACTAAAACACTGAAGTCTCTTAGAGTAAGAATTGCAGTAAAGTAACCACTCACTGTACACATGATATATTCATATGTATTAACTCCATTCACTTCACAGCAATCCAGTGCTGTTTTTCCATTTCATAAATAGAAAGTGACTAAAGTTCACAGATATTTTCACTTGGTCAAAATCAGACCATTTAGACAGGAGATTTAAGCCCAGCTCTTGTGACTTCTAGCATAGCTATCTTCTCATCTAGCATCTCACATGTCTGGCCCTGTGTATATCTAAAGAACATAATGAATATGAAATTGAAACCTGCAGTAACCTCTTTTCTTTTTTATTGTGGAAGTAGCAAGTAATAAGTAAACGTCTTTCTTTCAGATTATTTCCAGAAGTAGGCAATGTGTAAAGTCTGGCATATGTCCTTCCAGATTTGCTCGCATATGTTTTTATGAAAATATGGGTGCATACACATTACTTCCCTTTTAATAAAGCATATAAAATGGAATCATACTATACATACGGTACAGCTTGCTTTTCTCCTTCAAGAGTGTGCCATGGACACCCTTCTTTGTTGATGCATAAAATGTTTACCCGGTCCTTTCAGTGGGAGCATTGTGCTTAATCATCCTAGTTAGCAATATCTGGGTTATTTCCTAAGATGTAAGCCAATTAGTCCTTGAGGTTTATCAAGGTTGTTGCATGTATAGATCATTTTTTCCTTCTTATTGCTGAATAGTATTCCATTGTATGGATGTATACCAAAATTTGTAGAACCATTCATCTGTGGAAGGACATGTAGATCATTTCTGCTATTTTGTTTAACAAAGATATATGAACCTTTGTATATGGAAAACCTAAGTTTTCTCTGGGGTTAAATTTCCAAGCATGAAATAGAAGGAAAGTATGAATAGATAGGTAATTGTTTAAGAACAAATAGAGATTTTGTAACACTTGATGTTAAAACTGAACTAAGTAGACAGGGAATGTTAAAGATCAATTTGGCCAACTTGAACTTGTGACCTCACCTGAGGGTCTGTATCTAAGGGTTGAGACTATTTTATAAGTTGTGAAAATTAATAGATACCTACACTTTATGAAAACAGTAAGGATTGGACTTGGGGAATGGCTCAGATTGACTTATAAATTGAATCCAAACTCACATACAAGTACATATTGGTAATAAATAGTTTCTAAAGATTATCAATTGTTTCTTCTTTTGATGCTTTGGGACAGTTGTGATTCATACAGTCATTTATGGCTAAAGATCATAAATTTTAGCAATAAAGCATTTTTAAATCTACATAGAATGTATTATTTGCACATGCAATTTTATTAAGAAATTAGTAGATAGAGTGTATAGATCTACAATATACAATTGTGGAGATCTCTTTTATTGCCTGGGATTTAACTTAACTGTTGTCCTTCTATTCAGAGTACCCAGTTTTACTTAAAAGAGAAGGATAAGGTTTATTTTTTTTTTATAATAAAGAAGCTTATATAGACAACAAGACTTAACATTTAAAATCAAGCTACTCTAGATTTTTTAAGAGCTAATGTTTATATTATATTCTTTTCCTTTTTAAATTTTATTTATTTTAGAGGTAGAGTTATGGAGAGAGAGAGAGGGAGAAACAGAAAGGTCTTCCATCTACTGATTCACTCCCCAGATGGCCACAATGGCCAGAGCTGAGCTGATCAGGAGCCAGGAGCTTCTTCCCGGTCTCTGACGTGGGTGCAGGGGCCCAAGTACTTGGGCCATCTTCCACTGCTTTCCCAGTCCATAAGTAGAGACCTGGATTGAAAAAGGAGCAGCCGGGTCACAAACCATTGTCCATAAGGGTGCTGGCACCACAGGTGGAGGCTTAATCTACTATACCACAGCACTGGCCTCTGTATTAAACTCTTAAGTCCATGATAGTTTATAGGAGAGGAGTTAAATGAGACTGGATATAGTCAAAGAAAGCTTCATAGCAAATATAAAAGAATACATGAAAAAGTTTGTGGAAAATGAAGTTTAAAAATAAATTTATTTTGATTCAAAACAACTTTGCAATCCATACCTAGCTTTTTCATATTTATAAGACCCATATGTACTTTCAGGACTAGAAAGATTCAGATTATTAGATCAGGTATTCTCCAGTCATTTTGACAATTTTTTTTGTGAGTTCAGATTCATTTACGTTAAGACTTTAGTGACCACTGTTAAGACAATTAGAACATGTCAGATACTTGTTAAAAGAGTTTTGGAGGGCCGGCACCGCGGCTCAATAGGCTAATCCTCCGCCTGCAGCTCTGGAACCCCGGGTTCTAGTCCCGGTTGGGGTGCTGGAGTCTGTCCCAGTTGCTCCTCTTCCAGTCCAGCTCTCTGCTGTGGCCCAGGAAGGCAGTGGAGGATGGCCCAAGTCCTTGTGCCCTGTACCCGCATGGGAGATCAGGAGGAAGCACATGGCTCCTGGCTTTGGATCAGCACAGCACGCCAGCCGCAGCACGCCGACCGTAGCGGCCATTTGGGGGGTGAACCAACAGAAGGAAGACCTTTCTCTCTGTCACTCTCTCTCTCACTGTCTAATTCTGCCTGTCAAAAAAAAAAAGAAAAAAAGAGTTTTGGAATTACCATGCTTTGAGAAAATTTGTATTTTCCCAATAAAGGGGTGTGTATTTTTTGCTATTTCTTTGTTGCAGCCCTCCACATAATTTCTACTTCCATCTCCATTTAAGTTTCTGTTCCCACCATTGGTGTTTCACATTTGCTTTAGAATTTATGTAAAAGCTAGGCCAAAGCCCTATGTAATTTGAACTGCATTTTCCTAATTCTAAGAAGTTAAAATGGTGGCTGCTAATAGCAAATACTAGTGAAATTATTAGCTTAATTCTCACATCAAAGCAACATAGTCTTGGAACTTAGGTTGTGAGTCACTTCTTTTGATCTGATCACAGATATGGAGGAATTGCAAATTTCAGTCATCGGCAGGTCAGGTATCTAGAGAAGAACATAAAGCATAAGTCAAAGCATCTGGACATGCGCAGACAAATCAAGATGAAAAACAAGCACATCTTCTTTACCGAAGAGGCAGAAAAATCATTTTTAAAAAAAAGCAAAACTCTGAGTAAGGTATGTATAATTTTTCCTTTAGGCTTAAATGTAGATTCACGTTTTGTGAGCCTAACCTCTTGAAACTGTTGTATTCAAATAAGAAGGCTATTTCTAACAGATGTAAGGGTACCTAAAATTCTTTTCCATTTGTTTCCTGAAGGTGTATATATTGTATAAACTTCACTTGAAGTGTGTAAAGTTACAAAGCAGCCATGGCTAGGAAGATAAGTAAACCAAATTGCCTTGCCTCTGTAGTAATGGACAGGACAAAGCAGATTTTCAACTGTTTCAGGCTAGGTAGGACCCTCTGGTAGTCCAATTCTGATATAGCTTTTACTGTAAGCCTTAGTTTGGAACTCATCAACAGGTTCACCCTAATAACATGAAATACGAAGCCAACTTACTGATTAATGTTGTAATCTGAAATATTCATATATCATCTCTTGGACTTCGCTTTGCCTGCCATGCAAATTCCTGGGAAACAGGTGTAATTAGAAGACTGCTTGGTTTGATGAGTTACCCTTCCATATTTTAGGAAAAAAACACATTCTAATGAGCATCCATCACAAGATCTCCAGCTGTGCTTCAGGGCAGAAGAACTTAATCTTAGCATGATGACTTTGTTTTATTCTAAGAGTACATTTTTCTTCCTAACCAGCATTCCTGGAAAACATGCTACAATATTATAGCTGGTTTTAGTTGTTCTTGTATTTGGGGCCTTTGGTTGCTGCTATATTTTCTTTTTTCTTTTTTTTTTTTTTTAATTTTTACTTATTTATTTATTTGAAAGACAGAGTTACAGAGAGAGAGAGAGAGAGAGAGAGAGAGAGAGAGAGAGAGAGAAAGAGAAAGAGAAAGAGAAAGAGAAAGAGAAAGAGAAAGAGAAAGAGAAAGAGAAAGAGAAAGAGAAAGAGAAAGAGAAAGAGAAAGAGAAAGAGAAAGAGAGAATCTTCCATCCACTGGTTCACTCCCCAGTTGACTGCAACAGCCGGAGCTGCACCGATCCAAAGCCAGGAGCCAGGAGTTTCCTCCAGGTCCCCCAGCCCCTATATATTTTAATAAATGTATTTTAGTGACCCTGAGTATATCTGAAACAGACTGCCAAATGTCAGTACTGTAGCACTTTTCATAATGTGTTCAATGTAGTCATCTCCATGCATTCCTCTATAGCTGAGAACAGAAACATAGTTGCTAAGCATTACTGAGAAAAAAAGGCGGCTGTTGAGTCCTGCAATACCTGGTTTACCTGGTTTTTTAGGCACATTTCTCCGAGGAAGATTCTGGATTGTTGCCCACCCTCTATCTCCTTCATTCTAATTTACTCAATCATAAGAAGGGCGTAAAGACCTGTTAGAGTTTTCTTGTTACCCAAGCTGCAGGGAAGTATAACATCTGAACTTGAGCTATGTTAACATTTCAAAGAATAAATTTGGTTTGTTAGGACTGGTCTTCCTGACTCTGCTGCTTCATTAAAAGGCAATTCTCATTCTTTCCAGGATAGTGCTGCTTTTGTACTTAAAGAAAAATTGACACTAAATCATTTCAGAATTCATCTTTGATGCTAAGTAACATTTAACCTAGACTGGAGCTTGACTATTGCAATATGCACATATATAATTTGAAAACCTAAAATTAATGGTTCAGCACTCAGTAGGTGCATTTGTTATGATGATATCACAAAGTTCACAGTTAGGTTGTTAGGAATCTTTATGAAAAACTACTGAAGCAATGTGGCTTTATCCTCCTAATGTTAATTGATGACAGGAAGTATTTAATTGGTGTTTTCCTTCCTTTTAAAGAAATTTTTCTTAAGATCATGGTTTGCCCAAATTCTGATTAGCTCAGAAATACTACACTGTGATACAGTATACTTCTCAGAACTAATAATTACAACACAATCTGTCATTCAAGTCAGAAATGCTAAAAGATAGAACATTCTTTGTAGTTTAGAATTTATTCTGATGATTACATCTTAATATTTCAGGTAGAAAAGTTCCTAAAATGGGTTAATAAACCAGTGGGTGAAGAAGCATCACAGGAGTCATTTTCTCACAACAATGTGCAAGACACTGGTACAAGCAGTGACTCAGGGGAACAGGACGTGTCTGTTAAAACAGCTGGTGACCTGCTGGAGACTGGTAAGGCAGAACCTGAAAAGTGTCAGCCCTTATCTTCTGCTGGCGAACTTGAATCAGAAAAAAGTGAAGGCGACAGCTTGGTAGCAGCTGTTCCAGATAAGCAGGATTGCGTTACTCAAGACACACCAGATTCCTTCCAGGTAGAAACTGAAGGTAAGACTAAATGTGCCACAGCTTGTTAATAGAATTCACAAAATGCATTATTTCCTTCATCTGCTTTTCCTTAGTCTTCACTTTGAATCATCTATATATCAGGATTACTGTTTAAGTAGGAAGAAGGCGTATTAAATGTAAATATGCTAATTTGCTATAATTTGCATCCCAAGAACTCTCTGAGCAAGGACGATGAAATCGAAGGGAAAGCATGTAGGGAAACTGCAGCTCGGTTTTTTTAAATTTATTTGACAGGAAAAGTTATAGACAGTGAGAGAGAAAGATCTTCCTTCTGTTGGTTCACTCCCTAAATGGCTGCTGTGGCCAGCGCTGCACCTATCCGAAGCCAGGAGACAGGTGCTTCCTCCTGGTCTCCCATGCAGGTGCAGGGCCCAAGCACTTGGGCCATCCTCCACTGGCCTCCCAGGCCACAGCAGAGAGCTGGACTGGAAGAGGAGCAACTGGGACTAGAACCTGTCACCCATATGGGATGCCGGCGCCACAGGTGGAGGATTAACCAAGTGAGCCACGGCGCCGGCCCAACCTTTGTTTCTTAATAATACTTTTTCATGGCCGGCGCCGTGGCTCAACAGGCTAATCCTCCAGCACACCGGGTTCTAGTCCCGGTCGGGGCTCCAGATTCTGTCCCGGTTGCCCCTCTTCCAGTCCAGCTCTCTGCTGTGGCCCGGGAGTGCAGTGGAGGATGGCCCAAGTGCTTGGGCCCTGCACCCCATGGGAGACCAGGAGAAGCACCTGGCTCCTGCCATCAGATCAGCGCGGTGCACCAGCCACAGCGCGCCGGCCGTGGCGACCATTGGAGGGTGAACCAACGGCAAAAGGAAGACCTTTCTCTCTCTCTCTCTCACTGTCCACTCTGCCGGTCAAAAATAAAGTAAAATAAAAAAATTTTAAAATACTTTTTCGTGTCTCCTGTCAGTGCTGTGAATGAAGTTAAGAAAACGCTGTTCATTCACTCATTCATTGCTTTTTCAGAATTTAAAAACTGGAGATTATAGAGCCTGTTGTACTTTCTTTCCAAGTTCCCAAAGCCAATAATAGCAGAGTGGAGGCTGTGACTAGGAACCATTGGGGTTCCCCTCAGCCCTCCTGCTTGTTCTAGAGTGCAGTCAAAACCATAATTATTTGAAAAATTCACCTGTGAATTTTTTTCATAGTGAGCATCTGTATCTTTGTGTTTTGTTTCAGCTGGAATAAAAAAGAAGAAACGTAAGAACAAAAAGCCGAGTGACCTGCCTCCTGAGATAGCTGCTGATCCTGAGCTGGTAAAATACTGGGCCCAGAGATACAGGCTCTTCTCCCGTTTTGATGACGGGATTAAGTTAGACAGAGGTAAAGTATGGAGGCATTTGTTTATTTTGAAGCCATTTTACACTTACATGAAAGTTGTAAGAATAGTACAAGGAATCTTCATATCCCCTTTACACAGATTCAGCTATTCTCAACATTTTGCCACATATACTGTGACATTGCATTTCCCTTAGTGTGTGTATATATATCATTTTCAGATCCAGTTGCACACATCACATCCTTACTCCTGAATACTTGTGTATGTATTACCCAAGAATATGCATATTTTATGTAAGAACAGTGAATTATCAATTTAGCACTGTTACCATATTACAATTCTAGAGTGGTCTGGATTTATAGATTATCTTGCTCAGGTCCTGTATAAATTTTTTTTTCTCCCAATATAGGATTGTATATTGCATTTATTCTTCATATTTCTATAATTTCCTTTAACCTAGAATAGATCTTCAGCTTTTGTTGTCTTTGAGGGTACTGACATTTTTTAAATGCTTATTTTCATCTACTTAGAGAAAGAGAGATGTCTTCTATTCTCTCATTTACCATCCAAATGCCCACAACAGCTAGGACTGGATCAGGCTGAAGCCAAGAGCCTGGAACACCATCCTGGGTCTCCCAACTGGGTGACAGGGACCCAAGCAGTTGGATCATCCAAGGATGTAGTAGCAGGAAGCTGGATCTGGGGCAGAGTAGCCAGGATTCAGTTGGCACTGCAGTATGAGTTGTAGGCCTCCTAAACAGTGACTTAACCCATGGCACCACAACACCTGCCCCAACTTCAACTTTCTTTTGTTTTAAAATTTATATATTTATTTGAAACGCAGTTACAGAGGCAGAAGCAGAGAGAGAGATCTTCCATCTGCTTGTTCATTCTCCAAATGATTGTGATGGCCAGAGCTGAGCCAATCCAAAGCCAGGAACCAAGAGCTTCTTCCAGGTCTCCCACATGGGTGCAGGGGCCCAAGGACTTGGGCCATCTTCTGCTTTCCCAGGTACATTAGCAGGGAGCTGGATCAGAAGTGGAACAGCTGGAATTTGAACCAGCACCGTTTTAGAATGCCAGCTCTGTCGGCGGTGGCTTCACCTGCTTCCTCACAGCATCAGCCCCAACACTTTTAAAGGAACAGTGGCAAACTGTTTCAAGAGACTATCCCTCAATTTTGAGTATATGTGTATTTTTAAAACTTCAGGTGTAGGTTTAAGCTGTACTTGTAGCATCTTAGGATAGACAGTAACAGTACTTAATACTTTTTTTTAAAGATTTATTTATTTGAAAGTCAGAGTTACGCACAGAGAGAAGGAGAGGCAAAAAGAGAGAGAGGTCTTCCATCCACTGGTTCACTCCCCAAACGGCCACAATAGCCAGAGCTGAGCCAAGCCAAGAGCCTCCTCCAGGTCTTCCTATGCAGGTACAGGGCCTAAGGTCTTAGACCATCTTCAGCTGCTTTCCCAGGCCATAGCAGAGAGCTGGATGGGAAGTGGAGCAGCTGGGACTTGAATCAGCACTCATATGGGATGCCAGCACTGCAGGTGGCAGCTTTACCCATTATACCACGGTGCCAGCCCCAATACGTTATTAAATAGAACATCTGACCAATAAATACCTAGTATGGAAAGATGTAATTCCATGAATTACCACTAGAAGCCTTTAATTCGTCCTGAGCTTTTCTGCTGTGATCTTAACTCAGATATTGCAGACTAAGGTTCACCTTCATGTTGAGGCTACCTTAACAGTGGTGTCTATTAGCTAACAAAATCCGGAAAGGAGCCTGATTATATATTGTGACACAGAGGGATAAGCTGCCACATGCAGTGCTGGCATCCCATATCAGAATGCTGGTTCGAGTCTTGACTGCTCTGCTTCCAACTCCCTGCTAATGAACTTGGGAAGGCATCATAGGATAGCCCAAGTACTTGGGTCCCTGCCAACCACATGAAAGTCTAGGATGGAATTCCTGGTTCTTGGCTTTAGCATGGACCAGACCTGTCTATTGCAGCCATTTGAGAAGCAAACCAGCATATAGAAGATCTCTCTCAGGGTTGGTACTGTGGCTAGCAGGTAAAGCTGCCACCTGCGATGCTGGCTTCCCATATGGGCACCAGTTGGTGTCCCAGCTGCTCCACTTCTGATCCAGCTCCCTGCTAATGGCCTGGAAAAGCAGCAAAAGATGGTCTAGGTCCCCTGCTACCTGCTACCTGCTACCACATGAGAAACCCAAATGAAGCTCCTGGCTTCTGGCTTCAGCCTGGCCCAGTCCTGGCTATTGCAGCTTGGGAGTGAACCACAGGTGGAAGATCTCTCCTTCCCTCTCTGTCTCTCCTTCTCTCTCTTTAACTCTAACTTTGAAATAATAAAATTTTATAAATTTATAAATAAATAAATTTTAAAAAGAAAAAGATTGATCTCTATTTCTCTTTCCATCTCTCCCCTTCTCTGTGCTAGGACTTTCAAAGAAAGAAAAATCTTTAAAAAAATTAGATCTTGATCTGTGATCGAATGTCAGGGATTCTGAGAGCCTCTCTTAATAACTTAACAAACGTTAGGTCTCTTTTTTTTTTTTTAAGGATGGATGGATGGATGGATGGATAGATTGATTGGAGAGGCAGAGAGAGATCTTCCATCTGCTGGTTCACTCCACAAATGGCCAAAACGACCAGAGCTGGGCTGATCCAAAGCTGGGAGCCAGGAGCTTCTTCTGGGTCTCTCACCTGGGTACAGGGACCCAAGCCTTTGGACTGTCTTTTGCTGCTTTCCCAGGCCATTAGCAGAGAGCAAGATTGGAAGTGGAGCAACCAGGACTCGAACCAGTACCCGTATGGGATGCCGGTGCTGCAGGCTGAGGCTTAACCCACTATGCAACAGCGCAGGTCCCCAAATGTTGTATCTTGAGGAAACTTAGGCGTTTGTTATGAGAAATAAGACTGGGGAGAAAACTTGGCATTTCTAAAAAAGGAGTTTAAGTCTTCCTCTTCTAGGAATAAGAAGCCACCTGGTGTTGTAAGGAGAGGGAACAGGAAAATTGGTACATGATTTTGTCCAGAGAAGTACCTTTCTGAAACATGGCCATTCTTCTGCTGGGAAGCAAGGAGGGCAGTGTTCTGGTTCCTCTGGTGTGGGCACAGAGCCCAATTCTGGAAACCGTGAAGGTTCTGCTGTTCCTGCCATACCTGTGCAGCCATGCAGCTTCTGCTCTTTGCTGCTTTCCCTGACCCTTTAAAAACATCCATGTTTTTCCAAAGTGTTCAGTACAACTCTGGGTCGTTACTTTTCCATTAGGAATGAAATCATTGGGAACTTTAGTAGAGGGCAAAGAGCCAGTCAATTAAAACAGCTAACTCCCCATTTTCTCTAGTAGATAGGCAGTAGTTAATGGCTCCAACAGAAATAATCACAGTTGCAGTTAGTTATTGCAGAGAATAGGTGTCTTACAAAAGAACTAGGTTAAGAATCAAAGTAACTGCTTCTGTGGACATTTAAAATGGGAATAGTGCCATCTCTTTTTACAACAAGCTTTATAGAATTTTCTTTGCAATAATGTATGAGTTTTTGAAAGGGAAGCTAAGCTTTTTATTTATTTTATTTATTTATTTATCTGAAAGAATTATGGAGAGGGAGGGAAGGGGAGAGAGAGAGATCCATCCTCCATCCACTGGTACACTGCCCAAATGGCCACAACAGCCAGGGCTGGGCCAGACCAAAGCCAGGAGCCAGGAGCTTCATCAGTGTCTCCCATGTAGTGCAGGGGCTCAAGAACTTAGACCATCTTCTGCTGCTTTCCCAGGTACATTAACAGGGAGCTGGGTCAGAAGCAGAACAGCTGGGACTCGAATTGGTGTCCACGTGGCATGCTGGCACTGCAGGTGGCAGCTTTACTAACTACACCACAGTGCTGGCCCCGGAAGCTGAGCTTTGTAAGAATAGGTAGTAGGGGCCAGCACTGTGGCATAGAGATTAAAGCCGCTGCCTCGGTGCCAGCATCCCATATGGGCGCCAGTTTGAGACCCAGCTGCTCCACTTCTGATCCAGCTCTCTGCTGAGGCCTGGGAAAGCAGTAGAAGATGGCCCAAGGACTTGGCTCCTGCACCCATGTGGGAGACCTGGAAGAAACTCCTGGCTCCTGGCTTTAGATCGGCACAGCTCCAGCTCTTGCAGCCAATTGGGGAGTTAACCAGCGGATGGATGACCTTCTCCCCCCTCCCCTTTTCCTCTCTGCCTCTCCTTCTCTCTGTGTGTAACTCTGACTTTCAAATAAATAAATAAATCAAATAAATCTTTAAAGAAAAAAGAGAGTAGGTAGCATATAGTAATGTTTGTTGTGTTTGTGCTTGGCGTGGCTTGGCCTAGAGCATCATAATTAACAGAGACACTTCCTGTACAGAGGGCTGGTTCTCAGTCACTCCTGAGAAGATTGCTGAGCACATTGCTGGCCGCGTCAGCCAGTCTTGCAACTGTAACGTGGTGGTGGATGCGTTCTGTGGAGTTGGAGGAAATACCATTCAGTTTGCCTTGACAGGAAAGAAAGGTAAGTGACCTTCAGTGGAAGAAGACCATTTTATTGCTTATTCATGCAGTGAAGGTTTCTTTTTGCTTCTGCCTGTCTATGCTGAGTTTTAATATAATACTGATAACTTAATACCAGATATTTAAAATAATGTTTTAATAAAGTTTTAAATAACCTCTTCATTTAAAAATATTTTAAATGACAAAGCTAGTAATGTATTAAACATTCACATTGTATCAGAAGCTGACGTAAGTTCCTGCTATATATGAATTTATTTAGTCAGCAATCTTGGGGTATGTCTTTTGAGGTCTGTGTTTGACACAGATATATTAGGATATCAAAAGATGAAGTAATTTTACCAGGATTATACAAAACACCAACTGGTAGGGCCAAAATCATAACATTCTGTACAACCAAAAATGGGAGACTCTTTAGAAGACGACAACAGTGGTCAGGGAATCCCTGCTTCGCCGCTGACTCCTTATCTTTATGACTTTGGGCATCCTGTAACCATAATTTAAAGGAGACATTGGATTGAGATAACCTCTCCAGGTTAACATTCTAAGACTCTAAAAATCTTAAATACTAAATCATCAACCTGGTTGTTTGGCTTTTGAATCACAAATGAAAAACACTCCATTACTGTGTGTTTGCCGTTAACTGTGTCGGGGAGGCAGTGTGCTTTCCCCAGGAAAAGAAGGCTTTAAGAAATTGAATATGCATCCATTGTCAAATTTCATTCAGAAGGTACCTTTTTTAAAAAAATCTTACCATTTATTATCAGTGATAGTTTCCATTTCAACAATTTTCAACTAATTCTCGGTAATTTTTATGATGTTATTTATTTTTTAGAATGTGTTTAAAGGCAGAGACAGCTCTTCCATCTGCTGGTTCACTCTCCAGATGCTCACAGTAGTAGCTACTGAGCCATGCCAAAACCAGAAACCAGATGTTCAGTCAAGGTCTCCCATTTGGGTGATAGAGACCCAACTCCCTAAGTTATCACCTGCTGCCTCCCAGGGTGCACATTAATAGTAGATTAATAAGTGGACTCAAGCCTGGAGCCAAATGCTGTGATATGGGGTGTAGGAATCCCATGTGCACTGTACATCCACCCCTAAAGTTCTGAATATGAACTAAGAAAGCATACTTTGATCCTAGGAAGCATAATGTGAAAGCTAGGCAGTGATGGATTAAAACAATGTTGCTTTTATGACCAGTATTGATCAACTGTTGTCCTCATTTGTTAACTCCCATGTTCCAGGGCATAAGGTTTACTAACTTTATGTGGTCTCCTAACAACCTAGCTAAAACCTATTTTCATAATTGCTGGAATTGCGATTATTTTCTTGTTTTCCCTGAATTCATTATTTACCGTCAAAATTCTTTGACTTTGTCAGATAAACCATTCCCATGAGCTCATATCTAGGCTTATTGCCTGAAAATGATTTTTCCTCAGAAGCTGCAAAAATGTATCTTCATTTTGGCATTGTATCATAACATAACAATTAAAATATCTGCCCCCTGATAAAGCAGCAAAAAGATCTGGAATTTTCTCAAAATGAAGCAGTTCATATTATGTATTTGTATTTCTGTGATTAATTGCCAAGACTTTTGCATCTTAATACACTTTTTTTTTTTTTAAAGATTTATTTAAAGTCAGAGTTACACAGAGAGAGAAGGAGAGGCAGAGAGAGAGTTCTTCCATCTGCTGGTTCACTCCCCAATTGACCACAATGGTTGGAGCTGTGGTGATCTGAAGCCAGTAGCCAGGAGCTTCTTCCGGGTCTCCCATGTGGGTGCAGGGGCCCAAGGGCTTGGGCCATCTTGCACTGTTTCCCAGGCAATAGCAGAGAGCTGAATCAGAAGTGGAGCAGCCAGGACACAAACAGATGCCCATATGGGACGCCGGCACTGCAGGCAGTGGCTTTACCCACTACACCACAGCACCCGCCCCATTAATACACTTTTGATGAAGGAAAATATCTTATCGTTGGTCCCAACTAAAAGGAAACTACTTCTTCCCTGTTCTCACAAACCAAGTCTTATCATACCCCCTCAGTGTCCTAACTTTACAGATTGCTAGACCTTGGTTTTAAAAAAAAAAAAAAGAGGAGGGGAGGGGGAAGGAGCTGCAGATGACAAACACTTTGACTCCCCAGTGCCCTCACCATTCAACTTCTGCCCTGGCACCAAGTAGGACTGGAGGTTCAGGAACTCTCTATCATGTTCCCTATAGTGGCAGCCCATGACCTTCTCCTCAGATTAAAAGCAGTAGCTCACAGATGCCCTTTGAGTTAGTTATGATAATGCATCCCCAGAATCCCCCTAGTATGACTGAGCTAACTACATTGTGGCAGGAAATTCAAAATAAAGTGTAATTGTGTATGTTTGTATACAAATACATACATATACACACACATGTGAACGTGCTTCAAAGAGTTCATAGAAAATGGAATAAATTGGGGCAGCACAGTGGCAGAGCAGGTGAAGCAACTGCCAGTGACACCAGCATGCCATATGGGCACTGGTTCAAGTCCCGGCCACTCCACTTCCAATCCAGCTCCCTGCTAATGTGCCTGGGAAAGTAGCGGAAGATGGCCCAAGTGCTTGGACCCCTGACCCACATGGGAGACCCAGGAGAGGCTCCTAACACCTGGCTTCTGCCTGGCCTAGCCTTTGCAGCCATTTGAGGAGTGAACCAGCAGATGGAAGTTCTCTCTCTTTGTCTCTTCCGCTCTCTGTACAACTCTTTCAGATAAGTAAATAAATCTTTACAAAGGCTTTAAAAAATGAAATAAGTTTATTTTGGTGCAAGAATTCTTTAAATCCATGTGTATGAGGAAATCTTCAAAACAGTAATAGAAATGTATATTTAGAAAAAGATATACATAGGTTTAACAGCTTTTATACCCTTGAATAATTGATTATTCAAAAGTGTTTTGAATTCTCTGCCATAATATATGTGCTTATGTGTTTATATTTACTGCATACACATTTAATACATTAGACTTGTATATATGCACACACATATGAGCAAATGGAATTGTGTAAAATTAACAATCTTCCTTTCTGCCAGTTATTTATATTCAAATCCATGCATGTATTCAACTGAGAATCTTCAAAGTTTTGTACTTTTCATGTTAAATACATTTTTTCTTCTTTGTGTTCCAATATTTCAGTATCATTGCTGCCCAGTAAAACTTTCCAAGATGATGATAATATTCTTTATCTGTATTTCCAATACAGTAGCCACTAGCCATGTGGCTGTTGAGCAGTTGAAATGTAGCATTGTGGCTGAGGATCTGTATTTTTAATATTATTTCATTTTCATCAGTTTAAAAGTAATACCCACATGTGGCTACTAGCCACCACTATTGAACAAAACAGTTTTATGTAATATTATCAAACTTTTTTTTTTAGAGATTTATGTATTTGAGAGGCAGAGTTACAGACAGAGGGAGTAACAGAGATGTTTTCCATCTGTCAGTTCACTTGCCAAATGGCCACAATGGCCAGAACTGGACCACTCTGAAGCCAGGAGCCTCCTCTGGGTCTCCCATGTGGGTGCAGGAGCCCACGCACTTGGGTGTCCATCTACTGCTTTCTCGGGCCATCAGCAGGGAGCTTGACTGCTAGTGGAGCAGCTGGGACTCAAACCAGTACCCAGATGGGATGCTGTGCTGGCACTGCAGGAAGAGGCTTAACCTGCTATGCCACAGTGCCAGCCCCTATCAGACATTCTTTAGCAGGATAGGCACTGGGGCACAATAGGTTAAGCTTCCACTTGGGATGCCCATATCATATATTGGACCATTGGTTCAAATCCCAGCTACTCTGCTTCCAATTCAGCTTCCTGCTGTTGCCCCTTGGTGGCTAGAGTGCTAGGGCCCCTGCCACCTATCTGAGAGACCCTGATGGAGTTCTAGTCTCCTGGCTTTGGCCTGGCCCAACCCTGGCTGTTTGCAGGCATTTGGCTGCCTCGTTTGTTCCCTCCCTCCTCCCCTTACCTCGCTCTGCCTTTCAGGTCGGTGAAAATAGACATTTTTTAAAATGCATTCATTAGCATTTAATTTGTTTGATAGATTGAGTGCTTACATTCTGTTAGGCTTATAAACAAAGTCTGTCTCCAAAAGAAATGTGAAAATAAGATTAGCTGAATAGTTATATAGTATAAATATTGGTTTATTTAGAACAGGGAAAATAGCATAGATTTTTAAGTGCATGATTTTGCAACATATAATTGGTGCTTGTCTTTGTTCAAGTGATTTGGAATGTTATTTCCCAAAAGCATTGCAAATTTTAAAGCTAGCATTTTCTAGAAAATAACTAGATTTTCAGATTTCCATGTTAACCACACTGTATGTGTTAGGGTCCCACTTAGCCCTCTCAGATATTGAAAACTGTACTGGGGTCGACACAGTGGTACCCATGCAGGTGCACTTGAGTAATTTACTGCAAGATATGTGTGAACTAAAATTAACTTATCTTTGCAATGCTAATTATGAAATTGTGATAAATTAAAAGAAAGCCCATTCAATGAAAACATAATATTGTTGGTTCCCTCCACCTAAAATGTCTCATTAAATATCAACTTATTTTCATATTTCTTATTTGTTACTTGTCTATATGGGTTTATAAAAATGTGTCTATTCTTTGGTTTTCTGGAGAAGTTGTCAGATTTATCTTCATTTGGGTGTTCATTTTGAGGAAATTTGTCTTTTCCTAAACCTAGCATCAGGTTATGTTGCAAACTTGGACTGTGCAGAGCGCAACACAGTGCTGACTGTAGATCTGGCACTGAGTTTGTAGAGTTTTTGGCATCTGTGGTCACTTGATTGGGTGAAGCTGGCTGGATGAGACATCCATGAAAGCCCAGTCTTTGTAATTTTCTAGGTGTAACACAAGTGAATCTTTCTAATTTAAGTAAAATATTCTTAACTAAAACCTATACCTCAGGTGTATGTTGTACAGTGTTTCTTATTGTTAAAAAAGCTTCTTATACAGAAGAGAGACAGATCATTAGATGAGCTATCCTTTGTAAATTCTAATCACTGTCAATTGACTCCCTTCTTTTCTTTTCCCATTTTTAGTGATTGCCATTGATATCGATCCTGTTAAGATTGATCTTGCTCGCAATAATGCAGAAGTTTATGGGATAGCAGACAAGATAGAGTTCATCTGTGGAGATTTCCTACTGCTGGCTCCTAGTTTAAAGGCTGATGTTGTGTTCCTCAGCCCACCTTGGGGAGGACCAGACTATGCCACTGCAGAGACTTTCGACATTAGGACAATGATGTCTCCGGATGGATATCCTTTAAAAGTTCTAAGAGTTTACTCAAATGATGGTTGTGGAGAGCAGTGGGTGTATATGAGAGACAGACAGAGAAGTTAATGAAAAGGGGAGATAATTGTTAATAGCATTTCATAGGCTGTGGCTTATTTTACAGAAAAAAATCAGGTAAATAAAAATCATGTGGTAGTTGATCTGCAAAATAATGGCAAACATGAAGTTGTAGTTCCCTTGGTCACTATCCCTTTTTACCTTTATAAACAAGAACAAGAATGCACTGTGTGGAATTATTGCCTGGAAATTGGGAATTTCCTCAAAACCTATTCCTAGAGACTGGGGGTAACCGTATCATTCAGTTCACACCAACTCTTACGCATTTCACTATGTATCTTGTCTATATTCTTTACTGCAAGGAGGAGGCATTGTGCTTTCCTTTTTCTGGTTCTGTTTTCTCTAAGAAATCACAGAGAAAGAGAGCATGTGCAATTTGGACCTTTAGCCGTCTTATGCTAGGCGAAATCAATAGAGTTAATTCCTAATCTCTTACTGACTTTTCAGGGACCTTGTGCTACTGAATTACAGAATTTCGTACTTAATTCTCTTTTGGTTCCATTAGAAGATTTAAATCGGTACCTTTTGGGGATAAGATGAGGAAAGAACATCTCTTTCTGATCAGAAATTAACTGTTGTTCTTGTTCCTTTTCCTTAACTGTTCTCCACCTTTGAAATTTTCAGACTTTCCCAGAAGATCACTAATAATATTATTTATTTTCTTCCAAGAAATGCTGATATTGACCAGGTAAGCCAATATGACAGAATAAGCAGAAAAAGGTAAGGACTTTGTTTACAAGATAGCATGTGTATGAGAAGTCCCTGGCTTACTATTACTGGAAAATTGGAAGTGCCTGGCAGTTAGATCCATGTCTGTTGTGTCATCTTCCTGTCCACAGCTCCTGGCATACATGACACAATTGGAGCGCTCTAGGCGTTAACTAAGATGTATTGGAAGTGATAGAATATGTTGTGTTTCAAATGCTGCATGGCTAAGCTGGCCATGATCTGACTTTACTGAAAATTACCTTGAGAATGGAGGTTTTAGGTATTCCTGAAAGTAGTGGGCTAAACAGAAGACTAGGGACACATAAGACCCTAATTTGGCCATCAGCAGTATTAACTGTATGTAGCCTTGGAGTATAAGATACTTGACTGACCTCAATACGTCCTGTTCAGTTCTTACCATAAATATTTAATCACTTTTTCTTTCCTTAGCAGAATTAGATTGGTATGATAATTGCCTCAAAAATTTAATGATGTCCTCATCTCATGTTTTTGTTGATTCTTCTGTAAATACTTACTACATGTTTGCTTTGGGCCAAGTATCTTTGGTCATTCATAATCTCACTATAATGTTATTAGTCGTGAATTTTTCCTTTCTTGCCTATTTGATACTCTCAGAATTAGCCCTATCATTCTGAGGATTTTAATCCTTTTTTTTAAATTATGAAGAATTTATGTCCATTATTTCTTTAGCTGTGTTCTCACCATCTTTTTTTCCTTTGTCTGAGATAACTTATATAAATGTTAGCCTTCCATATCTTTACTTCCTTTTGCTTCTACATTACCTTGATCTGGTCTCTCAGGTGTATCCAGTCTATTAGAAGTCAGTTTGTAGCTTTTCAATGTCACATCTAAGAGTGTTACACTTTTAGCCAGGAAGATATCCTAGACAACTAAGTTTTAGAGTTAGCATTTTTTTTTTTTTTTGACAGGCAGAGTGGACAGAGTGGACAGTGAGAGAGAGACAGAGAGAAAGGTCTTCCTTTTGCCGTTGGTTCACCCTCCAATGGCCACTGCGGTCGGCGCGCTGCAGCCGGTGCGCCGCACTCATCCGATGGCAGGAGCCAGGTGCCAGGTGCTTTTTCCTGGTCTCCCATGGGGTGCAGGGCGCAAGCACATGGGCCATCCTCCACTGCATTCCCGGGCCACAGCAGAGAGCTGGCCTGGAAGAGGGGCAACCGGGACAGAATCCTGCGCCCCGACTGGGACTATAACCCGTGTGCTGGCGCCGCAAGGCGGAGGATTAGCCTGTTGAGCCACGGCGCCGGCTTGAGTTAGCATTTCATAAGCAGAAGTTAGCTTTTTTGGTTTATCAAAAACCTGTTGGAATTAAGGTTGCTCATTCATATTTTCTACCTCTAGAGGGAGTAATGACACTAGTTTTTGAGTATAAGAACTCAGGGAATGGTTGAGCTTTCAAGTACATTATTTTATTTGGTGAATTTAGATCAACTTTTTCTTTTAAAATGGAGACAAATTTATCCATATGTAGGGTTTTCAAAATGAGCTAGTACCACAAGAAAGAGAAGTGAAATTTGTAAAGAAATTCTCATCTTTTTTGTTAACATTTAGAATACTACAGCAACCTAAACTTAAAAATGTGTTGGGTTCCCAAAGTCATGAGCCTGCTGTTTGAAACTGAGGCTGCATTTTTCTCATTCAGATGTTTACAAAGGACAGTTAGCTTCTTATCTAGGGAGTTTGTAATATAAATATGGATAATATTTATATTATCCTAGACTGACTATGGACTTAATACAGAAGCAGCTTGCCTTGAGATCTTTCTATGTAAGAAATGGTGCTGAGTGTTTCTGTATCTAGTGAAATACATTTCATGATCTCCTATTCCTTTTTTCTGTTTGGGAATTATTCCATCTTTGCTAGCCAAATACTATCAAACCCAATAACTGAGTAATTTTAAAACCTTGTTGTTGAGACATGTCTAGGAAGTAAGATGTATCTCACTGTCTAAAATTGCTGTTGACACCTAGGGACTAATCTTAGATTTGATTGAGAGAGCCCAGGATAAATATATGCACTTGATGCATCTCACTGTTTTCCATCGTTGCTTTCTTTTGACAGCCATGGAATTCGAGTTTTGGATCTACCATGCTTTACAAACATGAAAAAAATTGTGTTTTTAAGATTTACTTACTTATTTGAAAGGCAGAATGACAGATTTTCCATCCTCAGGTTCACTCCCCAAATAGCTACAGTGGCTAGACCTGGAACCCCAGATCTCTTACATAGGTGGCAGGGTCCAAGTACTTGACCCGTCTTCTCCCAGGTGCATTAGCAGGCAGCTGAATTGGCAGCTGAGCATCTGGAACATGGACTGGTGCTCGTGTGGGATGCCCAGATGCCACTGTTGTGAATGGTGGGTGTGCCCCAACACCAGCCATGAAAAGGCTTTTTAAGTGGTAAACCTATACCAGGTGGATGCAGGTCTCTGAGCAGACAAGAGAGGTGGCTTGCAGCAGCTATAGCACCACCTTTTCATGAAATCCCTGCCAGTAGACTCTGTGATCTTTCTCTTAGCTGTGCATAATGGGAGGAATGGCTCCTGGTCAGTTGATAGGGTAGTTCCTTCATTGTTAGCTTTTGTTCTGCACATAGGATGTATAGCCTCAGAAAACTCATAGCATTTTTATTTTTCAGGTTAAATTAGCTTAAATCATTTTGTCTTTGTAATGTGTTAATAACCAGTACAGACTGCGGTAGCATTGAACAACATCTCTAAGAATTGTGTTAAAAAAATGAACTGGAGGCCAGTGCCGCAGCTCACTAGGCTAATCCTCCACCTGCAGCGCCAGCACACCGGGTTCTAGTCCCGGTCGGGGCGTCAGATTCTGTCCCGGTTGCCCCTCTTCTAGTCCAGCTCTCTGCTGTGGCCTGGGAGTGCAGTGGAGGATGGCCCAGGTCTTGGGCCCTGCACCCGCATGGGAGACCAGGAGGAGGCACCTAGCTCCTGGCTTCGGATCAGTGCAGTGCGCCAGCTGTATCAGCCACTGGGGGTGAACCAACAGAATAAAGGAAGACCTTTCTCTCTGTCTCTCCCTCTCTCTCTCTCTCTCTCTCTCTCTCACTGTCTAACTCTGCCTGTAAAAAAAAAAAAAAAAATGTATATATATATATATATATATATATATATGAACTGGAGCAGTGGATATTTAACTCAGCCACTCTGCATTCCATATCAGAGTACCTGGATTTGAGCCCTGATTCGATTCCCAGTTAGCTTCCTGCTAATGCACATCCTAGGAGGGCAGGTAATAGCTCAGATAGTTGGGTCCCTACCTCCTGTATATGAAACCTGGGTTGAGTGCTGATTCCTGACTTTTGGCATTGGCCTGGCCCAGCCCCAGCTATTGTGGGTATTTGGAGAGTGAACCAGCAGATAGGAGATCTCTAGTTCTTTGCCTTTCAAAGAAACAAAATAAATGAATCATTTTAAACAATGAACTGGAGATCATGTATCATGTAATTCCTGGCCCTTGTCTAAAAGACAAATTCCACCCTTCCATGGCCTCCCCAGACACATTTCAGAACAACACCTGGACCAAATCCCACCTGTTTTATTTCTACATAAAGGGAGAAAATATTTGCAGATTAAGTTAACACTTCAGTGAAATTTATGCTGATTGAGTTATATCTGAGTATAGAGGTTTGAGTTAGATTTAATCAATGGAGCTGTCTCAGATTAGTGGCAGAGTTGTTTTAAATGTAACTAAATTCAGTTTGTTAACATTCTATGTTCTTCCACTAGGATCTAGTTGGAAGTTTTCTTTCATTTGGTTATCATTCATTTTTACTTTAAATCTATTTTCTTTAAAAAAAAAAAAAAGTGCAGCTTTGAGTATTTGACTCTTAAAGCTTCTGTGCTGCTTCTTTACTGAAGTTAGTACCTTTGTTGTGGTGTTTCCAGTTGCTCCTTTCTCTAATTAATGAGAGTTTAGTCCTTACTTGTAGCTCTGAGCCAAACTAATCAGTTTCTTTTGGTAAATCTGATACGGAATGTAACCCAGTGCTGCTCATCATTATCAGATTATCTTCTGTTCTCCCTTCCCTGCCCTCCTTCCCCCTATCTCTTTCTCTCCCTCAATTTATTAAACTTTAACCAAGAAAGAAGGAAGCAAATAATATTTTGTCAGTTAAATCTCCAAGTAAAAAATAAAGACAGCTAGAAATTGAAGGCATTAACTTGGCCTGAAGCAGAATATTATTTATTCACTTGAGCTACAAGTGCATAAAGTTACAGTCTTTGCAGCTCCAAAATTCTACCCTTCAAATTACAGACACCTGTAAAAATATGAAAAGGTACAAAAAGGCTGAGGTTAGAAATTACTCTTAAGTTGCACACTTGATAATAATGTGTTTTGTTTTGCTTTTAATTTCTTTTGAACACTAGATGAGCGTTTTCTCTTTGTTCTGACAGGATGTCTGGCCTTTTCCTCCAGGCTCAGGAGCACTGCTTGTTTCATTTGTCGTCATCTGCCTCTCCCAGCTAGAATGCAGAATCCATGAAGTTAGACAGAGGCCAATTTCTTTTTCCTTTTTCTGCTTTTGGTTTTTGCTAAACTCTTCTGAGAACAGAAACCTGTAAGCTCGCAGTGGAGAGGTGTTGAACTTTGTGAGCCCTGCCGCAACTCGGAAAACTCCATCCTTCCTCTTCCTTATCCAGAGCGCCCACACTGAGGCAGCCCTCTCATATACGTGTGAAAAGGAAAAGGAAGAAACTATCCTGCCTTTTCAGAACAGGGGCTTTTTTTGAAAGGCAGGGTGACAGATACAAAGAGAGCTCTCCAAAGTGGCAGCAACAGCCTGGGCTAGACCAGGTGGAAGCCAGGAGCCTGAAACCTATCCAGTGGCGGGGCCCAGGTTCCTGGACCTGCTGCTTCCTGGATGCATTAGCACGGAGTTGAATTGGAAGTGGAGCAGATTTCTCTGACGTGGGCTGCCGGCACCACAAATGGTGGCTTTACCTTCTGCAACACACAGTGCTAGCCCCTCAGAGATAGGTGTTTATGTAACTCTGTGGCTTATAGAAGAAGTAACAACCATCTGTTTGTATGAGACCTTTAAATTTTTTACAAGTACATTTCAGAAATTGTTTTTTTCTTTTCCTCAGAATGCCCTTTTTAGGCATTGGGTGATATTCTGATTTGCAAATCTAGAAAGTCAAAGCTTTAAGGGCTTTCTAGGTTGATGTAATAAATTATTGGTAGGCCTGGGATTGAAGTTAGCCTCTGACTGACTGTTTTCTTGTTAGACCTATCTTAGCAGGCACTGTGCTGCTGCTGCTACGCCATTGGTTCTCTTAACTCAACCCGTGCTGTCCTCCTTTCATTTTCCTTCCCTTCTCAGCCCCAGCCATACCCCCACAACGAAACTCAAGCTGGCCAATTTCACATTCTTTAAATAAACTATTTATTAAAGGGAACATGAACAATATACCACATCTGAGTTTTACCTTAAAAAGCTCACATGAGTGTTCTTCATTTTTCTCTGTCTTATAAAGAATCAGAATGACTTAAAGATGACAAAATCGTACATAAAACATGTATTCCTAATCATTGCTACTTTAAGTATTTCTTACAAATAGTGATGTGAATGTGAATTTTCATAATTTTTTATGATTTATTTATTTATTATTTGAAAGGCAGAGTTATAGAGAGAGAGAGAGAGAGAGGGGTCTTCGCTGGTTCACTCCCCAAATGGCTGCAAATGCCAGAGCTGGGCCTATCCAAAGCCAGAAGCCCAGAGCTTCTTCCAGGTCTCTTACCAGGGTGCAGGGACCCAAGGACTTGGGCCATCTTCCTCTGCTTTCCCAGGCCATAGGCAGAGAGCTGGATCAGAAGAGGAGCAGCTAGGACTTGAGCTGGTGCCCATATGGGATGCCGGCACTGAAGGCAGCGGCTCTACCCGCTACACCACAGTGCCAGCCCCAAATGTGTGGTTTTTAAATCATAAGGGACACTATGTTTCTTTTATTTGCATCTATTCCTGGTGATTAAAAACACAGTTAACCTCTTTGAATGGGCATTGATGTTGGTGTTGTTACTGACTTGGTGAAACAACCTTTTTTTTAAGAATGTATCATAAAATAAATGTACCATAGAATGACCTGTTTCTTCCCTATTTCTATATCTGTAACTTTTTTTCTAAGAGGAAGTTGAAAAATGTTTTAAACACATACTTACTGGAAATGCACAGTAGATCTTGCCTTCTACCAGATGCTGGTGCAGTATGTATAGCACCCCTGAGATAGAATATCTCAGCTCTCAAAACCAAACTATACTGCCTGAGCACCTCTACAGAATCCTCAGCCATGGTGGCCAATTGCAGTTACAGAAAATGCATTGCTCCTGATTGCACCTGTCCCTGATCCTTCCAGTATCCTTTCTCTATCAGTCAGTGCCCTCTGTTCCCTGCACATCGCCCTTTCCCTTGATCTTATTGCCACCTGATAAACTGATTTCTGGGACACAATCTTGTGTTAAAAGGTAAGGCATTTGTGAGTAATGGATCTCTGAGATGCTGGATAAAAAAAAAAATGCTGGATTAAAACAAAGCCTTATCTATTTAAGAATTGAGGACAGGGGCCAGCATTGTAACACAACTGCCTGCAACATGGGCATCCCAAGTGAGCACCAGTTCACATCCAGGCTGCTCCACTTCCAGTCCAGCTCCCTGCTAATACCTTTGGAAAGGCAGCATAAGATGGCCCGATATTTTGAACCCCTCTACCACTCACACCGGAGACCCAAATGGAGTTCAGGGCTCCTTGCTTTGGCCTGGCCCAACCCCCGCATTTGGGGAGTTAACCAGCAGATATAAAATCAGTCAATCAATCAATCTCTCTCTCTCTCCCTTCCCCCCAAGTCTACCTTTCAAACTAAATCTTTTTTTGAAGTAAAGAATTTAGGACAAAACAGTGTTACAAAACAGTGTTTGCAGTGTTACAAAGGAGGGTGAATGCAAGCAGCATTGTCATGGAGCAAGACTCTTGAGGACGTTAACTATAGGGGCAGTCAGTTCAGCTTCCTGATCAATAGATTGGTCCCTATATTGAAGTAGGCCTGAAAAAGAGCAGTATTTTGTCACAAATTAAAAAAAAAAGATTTTAAATAGATAAAACAGCAGCTGGTGGAGGAAGTAGTCCAAGTTTAAGAAACCTGGAAGTGACCAGTGACAGAAGGGAAAAGTCATTAATAGAAGCAAGACTCTTTGGGAAAGTAGGACTTGCAGCCTGGATCACAGCTGTCTTGCCCTCAGGTGTGGTCCCAGTATCTTATAAATATTGAAGGAATGAGAGGGTAAGATGCAAAGAAGGTGAACAGGACAAAGATGGTCAGGAAAATATGTCTTTATTTTCTCTTCCTTTGAGTTTAGTTTATGTCATTGGAGAAGTCAAGAATGGTCTTACCCATAATAGCAAAAATGTCTGAAACAACTAGTATTTCTGTCACAGATTATTGTACTTTACACCCAGTTGGGAAGAAACTGTGCATTTGAAAAGCCTAATTGTTTGAAAGACTTAACTGAAAAGCTAGATCATCCTATTAATTGTTAAAGGAATATAAATGAAAGAATTGTTTTGAAATAGTGTTTATTGTGTGGTTTTCTTCTGTTCATCTTTGTAGGTGGCATCCTTAGCTGGACCTGGAGGGCAAGTGGAAATAGAACAGAATTTTCTTAACAATAAACTGAAGACCATCACTGCCTATTTTGGTGACTTGATCAGAAGACCAGCCTCTGAAACCTAACTGTGAGGCAGTACAAGGACAGAGAGGTCACCTGGTAGTCAGAAAATAATTCAGATGAGAAACTTGGAATGTCTTCTTGAACTCGGTGATACTTTGTACTCAAGGTCTTCTATAGCCATATGGGATGAAAACTTACAGGAGCTTCATGAATATTAATGAAGTGCTTTGAGATTTTTGGACAGTATTACTATGTACAATAAGATAGTAAGTGTGTGATATGGAAAAGGGAAACTTGCCCTTGTTAATTTTAGGGTGTGTCTTTGTGTGTTTCTAAAATTTTATACATTTTAACATTTTTGTGGATGTATATATAAAAAACAATTACTGTTTTCTTAAAAATAGATATAAAGAAAGTAGCAAATGAGGTGTATTATACTCAATTAAACCCTAATAAAAAAATAATGTTGCATATTTAAGGTAGTACCAAATGGTACAAATGAATAAGTGAGTCTCCCATTCCCTCTCCTACTCGTTATTCACCATTCTAAATAATCACAGCTAACAATGTTTTATAATTCCTTGGAGGACAGAAAGGAATTGCAGTATGCCCTATGACACTTTTTCTTATTGATGCACTGTTCAATTTTTTTTTCAATTTAATGCTTAATGTATTTTAAGTATAGACTTTTTATCTTTAAAACCTTTGGGTATTAGTACATCCATATAGATCTACCTCATTTTTTAATGACTGCCCTGTACTCCATCTTCTGGATATGCAGTAATTAGTTTAACCAGTTCCTTGTGGATGGCTGTGGGCTGTTTGTAGTATTTTTGCTGTTATCAGTGATTCTGCACTGTCCTTGAGTATAACGTTTATTACTGAACAGATGCACTGCTATACCCATAAAGTTGCACATTTTGATTTTGGTAGATATGGTCAAATTGCCTCGATAAACGTGGGCCCACTTGTACTCTGACCCACACTAATTAAAATGCACATTTCCCTCCACCTTCCCTGCCTAGCATTTCATTATCTGATGGGTGAAGAAATTGATAAATTACTGATTGTGTGTGTTTCCTTAATTATAAATGAGATTAGTGATAATATTCATGTATTTTGTCCTTTTTTGTTTCCTTCTTTTGAAAATTTTCCCTTGAATTGTCATTTTCTTATTAATATATATATGAGTTCTTTGTAAATTAAAGAACCCTCAGTCCTTAGTAGATGTTATAAATGTCTTTCCAGTTACTGCCTTTTGACATATTTTGGGTTTTTTGTTTTGTTTTGTTTTTTATGCATGTATTTGGGCCAGGTATAAGTTTTTAATTTTAATGTAATCAGGCATTCTTTTTTCTTCATGCCTTCTGAGTTTACATCATTTTGAAATATATTTCCTACTCCTAGAATATACATTTCTTTAGTGTTTTCTAGAATGTTCTTGTTTTGATGTCTTTGCTACATCTGGAATTTGCTTTTTAATATCATTTCATTTTAGAAAGTGTTTTTAAAATTTCCACTACAAAATCAATGTGAAATATATTTTGTAATACAGAATTTTGTATTTTTTCTATTAAAGTGGCAAAGAAAGGAGGAATGTGTGTTTTAATTATTCATCTAAAAAGTGTGCTTATTTTTATAAGTAGATATAGAACTCTGACTAATATGGATTGGATCTGAAACCGTTATCTTTTAATAATATAAGCTTGTTAGACATTAAACAAAATACAATTTTGGCTGAGATGGGGATGGGGAAGTTGAAATAAAGTGAAGGAATTTCTAGTAAGTACTGGAAAAAAGACAAAAATATATTATAACTTATATTAAAAGAAAACTTTGTAGTATATGCTAACTTTATAAGTTATGCCTGATTGTGCTGCAATACAATATCAATTCAGCTGCCCATTAAAGATGGAATTACTTTTTTATTAATTTGCATTAGCAAAACCTATGCAAATGTTCTTAACTTCCATATTTTTTATTTATGTAGCATTAGTGTATATATCAAAAACTTGTGAAGTTTTTGAATATTGCTACTAGCATTGAATACCACTTTCAGGCCTAACATGTGACCCTGCTTAGCCATTTAGGGTGACAGGTAGGGTAAAAGCAGATTTCCAAAATGAACAAATTTTTCAGTTTTTTGTCATTTAACATATCATGCCTATGCTTCTTTAATATGTGTTATTGTACATTAATACCAAAATTAATTTGTTTTTCTGAACACATGCCTATATATAGAATAGGAAGCCTCATCAAAACTGAAGTATGCCCACTGTTCACGCAGGGTAAACTAATTTAAAGACTATTACAGGGGCTGGTGTTGTGGCACAGTAGGTTAAGCCACCACTTGTAACATTGACATCCTGTATCAGAGTGCCAGTTTGAGTCTCAGCTGCTCCACTTCAAATCCAGCTTCCTCCTTTTGCACCTGAAAAGACTGCAGGTGATGCCTGAAGTACAGGGATCCCTGCCTCCACATGGGAGACTTCGATGGAGTTCCCTACTCCCAGCTTCAGCCTGACCTGCCCTGGCTTCTGCAGGCATTTGGAGAGTGAACCAGGGAATGGATGATGGCTGTGTGTGTATGTATCTTTGCCTTTTAAATAAATAAAGATAAGTTTTAAAATAAAGCTTCTGGAGCTGCTTAGAGCGAAAGAGACATGAAGAGGGTAGCAACCCCTGTTCTTTTTCATTGTAAAATTATAATGTTTCTAAAATAATATTTAGTAAAATTACGTATGTATTTTTAACAATGTAATTCAAAATGAGCAAGTCTAAAAGGAACCTTTCATTTGTGCTCTCTCTCCCCATATGCTGCCTTTCCATCCTCTTCCCAAAGGCACAGGACACTGACACTGGCGTGTTGGGGCTGGTGTCATGGCATAATGGGTTAATCCTGCTGGTTCAAGTCCTGGCTGCTCAGCTTCTGATCCAGCTTCCTGCTGATGGTCTGGGAAAAGCAGCGAATGATAGCCCAAGTGTTTGGGCCCCTGCTACCCATGTGGGTGACCTGGAAGAAGCTCCTGGCTCCTGGCTTGGGCCTGGCCCAGCTCTAGCTGTTGTATCTATCTGGAGAGTGAAACAGTGGGTGAACAATCTGTCTCCTCTTTCTGTGTAACTGATTTTCAAATCAACAAATAAGTTTTTTTTTTTTTTTTCCCAAATAAGTCTTTAAAAAAACAAAGATATTGGGGCTGGCATTGTGGCTTAACGGGTAAAGCCACCATCTGCAGTGCTGGCATCCCATATGGGCGCTGGTTCGAGACCCAGCTGCTCCACATAGCTCTCTGCTATGGCCTGGGAAAGCAGAAGGTGGCCCATGTCCTTGGGCCCCCTGCATCTGTGTGGGAGACCCAGAAGAGGCTCCTGGCCTCAGACCGCACAGCTTCTGCCATTGCAGCCATCTGGGAAGTAAACCAGCAGGTGAAGACCTCTCTGCCTCTCTCTGTGTAACTCTGACTTTCAAATAAATAAACTAGTCTTTAAAAAAATTTTTTTGTTCAGTGAAAATCTGCATGCAGAATGCAGTGGAATAGGATTATATTATTCTGTGATTTTATTTCTAATTTACTGTCTTGACAAAGTTTCAGCTTCAATATGTATACATCTGAGATTTTTTTAAAAAAAGATTTATTTATTTGAAATAGTTACACTCCCTAGATGGCCCACAATGGGCAAGGCTGGGTTGGGCCAAGGCCGGGAGCCTATCCAGGTCTCCCAGGTAGGTGGCAGGGGCCCAAACAATGGGGCCATCTTCCACTGTTTTTCCCAGACAGCAGGGAGCTGATTCAGAAGTGGAACAGCCACTTTACCAGCTTTATTCCATTTTAAAGTGGAGTAGCCTTTACCAGCTACACCATAACACCGGCTCCACATCTGTGATTATTTTTAGCAGGCACATGTACAAATCCATGAGAATTGCTTTAACCATGACTCAATTATGAGCATTCAAATTTATGGTTTTTGCAAGGTGAAAGAATAGATTCAGAAATAAATACTTACTGGCAAAGGTCATACTGTTTTTATTTGTTGTATCTCATCAAATTGCCCTCCAAAATGTGTGTTCTCACCAATAACCATGCATGAAAAGGTCTAGTTTTCCTCACACAAGAATTTTACATATTCACTTCTCATTATAACTTTAATCAGTTACCTTAATTTGCATTCTCTGATTGCTAGTATGGAATGAGCATATTTTCATCTATTTCCTAGGCAAATGCATGTGTCAGACATCTGATTTTCATTGCTACATTTTCTCTAAGTGAACCAACTTATTTCCACTACTTAGAAACCTCACCCTTATGCATATGTGTATATGTGTGTGTGTGCGCGTGTGTGTACAAAAAGAGCATGCTGGAGTATGTTTTGTCTCTTGATCCGCTAGTCCTTTCCTGTGTCATGTTTTGGATTACTGTGGTTTTCATTTTATGTATTTCAGATAGTTGGAAATTCCTCCACTATTAATCACTTTAAATTTAATTTGCTGGTTCTTCCTGGCTGTTTTACTTTATTAGGCCAACTTGAATCTACTAAGTTCTATTTTTAAAACCCTTTGGGATTTTTAATTTTCACTTGAGGAGACGTGATAGCTTCTCAACATTAAATCTTCCTATCCAAGAACATGATATGTGTTTCCTTACTCTGATCTTTAATGTGTGTCAGTAAAGCCATATCATTTATTTATATAAATCTTGAAGTGGTCTTTGCCAAGCTTTTTTGGTTGGTATTTCATAATTTTGACTCAGTTTTTTTATTTTTTATTTTTTTTTTTGACAGAGTGGACAGTGAGAAAGAGAGAAAGAAAGGTCTTCCTTTGCCGTTGGTTCACCCTCCAATGGCTGCCGCGGATGGCGCGCTGCGGCCAGCGCACCGCGCTCATCCGATGGCAGGAGCCAGGTGCTAGGTGCTTTTTCCTGGTCTCCCATGGGGTGCAGGGCCCAAGCACCTGGGCCATCCTCCACTGCACTCCTGGGCCACAGCAGAGGGCTGGCCTGGAAGAGGGGCAACCGGGACAGAATCCGGCGCCCCGACCGGGACTAGAACCCGGTGTGCTGGCGCCCCAAGGCGGAGGATTAGCCTGTTGAGCCACGGCGCCGGCCTTGACTCAGTTTTTGAACAGGATCTTTTTTAGTTAAATTTTTTGATTGTTGTCTGTGTGAGAATGCTTTGTATTATATCCAATCATGTTACTAAGGTCTTAATAATTCCTCTAGAAGTATTTCACTTGATTTCTTAATAAACAATCATTTTTTTTCTTTCACTTTTCAACTGGATGTGTTTGCATCCATTTTTTCTTTTTCTTTCTTTTTTTTTTTTTAGAAAGCTTTTATTTAATGAATACAAATTTCATAGGTACAGCTTTAGGAATATAGTGGTTCTTCCCTTCCCATACCTGCCCTCCCACCTCCACTCCCGTCCCATCTCCTACTCCCTCTCCCATCCCATTCTCCATTAAGATTCATTTTTAATTATCTTTATATACAGAAGACCCACTCTATACTAAGTAAAATTTCAACAGTTTGCACACACACAGACACACAAAGTATAAAGTATTGTTGGAAGATAAGTTTTACCATTAATTCTCATAGTACAATTCATTAAGGACAGAGATCCTACATGGGGAGTAAGTGCACAGGGATTCCTGTTGTTGATTCAACAATTGACACTCTTATTTATGGCATCAGTGATCACCCAAGGCTCTTGTGATGAGCTGCCAAGGCTATGGAAGACTTTTGAGTCCACAAACTGCATTAGTATTTAGACAGGGCCGTAAGCAAAGTGAAAGTTCTCTCCTCCCTTCAGAGAAAAGTACCTCCTTCTTCAATGGTCTCTTCTTTCCATTGAGATCTCACAGAGATCCTTCATGTAGATCATTTTTTGCCACCATGTCTTGGCTTTCCATGGCTGAAATGCTCTCATGAGCTTTTCACCAGATCCTAATGCCTTAAGGGCTGATTCTGAGGTGAGAGTGCTGTTTAGGGTGTTTGTCATTCTATGAATTTGCTGTATGGCCTGCTTCCCATGTTGGATCATTCTCTTTTTTAATTCTATATATTATTATTACCAGACACTTGGTCTTATTTATGTGATCCCTTTGACATTAAATCCTATCTATATGATCAGTTACACACTTCATATGGTCATTTTAACTTGTAAGATGGCATTAGTACCACCCAGCTTAATGGGATTTGGAGTCCTATGGCAAGTTTTTAGCTTTATCCTTAGGGATAAGTCTGTAGAAACATGTGCTGAACTGTACATATCCTCCCTCTGTTGTTCCCACTCTTACTTTTTTACTGAGATATGTTTTCAATTGTATTTAAACACTTATGAATAATTCTGTGTTAAATGAAGAGTTCAACCAATGGTATTTAGTAAAAAAATAAAATAATTAAAAAAAAAATAAGCTGTTCCTAGATGGTCAAGAAAAGAACTGTTCAAGGCATTGCTTCTCCTAGTGTCAATTTCACTTCTACAGGTTTCCTTTTAGGTGCTCTGTTAGTTGTCACAGATCGGGGAGAACATATGATATTTGTCCCTTTGGGACTGGCTCTAATAAGCAATCATGATATCCACACATGAGTTTTTCTCTTTGACAGTATATCTACTTCTTAGTTTTTATTTTTTTCCCTATTGCATCAGTTAGGACTGCCAGGAATGTTACACTGTGGTGCTTGTTCCTTGCTTTCTTTTTACACTGAAAGGTTAGAAGTATTTCTGCACAGCTTCCATAAACATGAAGATTTACCTTTCTTGGGTAGGCATCTGATGCAGCTGTTGAGCCACTATTTGTGACGCCCATATCCAATATCAAAGTGCCTGGGCTCAAGTTGTGATTTCACTGTCCATTCTAGCTTCCTCTTGATGCATACTATCGGAGGCAGCAGGTGATAGCTTAAGTAGTTGGGTCCCTGCCACCCACATTTAAGACTGAGATTGAGTTCTTGGGTCCTGGGCCCAGCCTGGCTCAGCCCTAAGTGTTACAGGTATTTGAAGAGTAAATCAGCAGATGAGAGATCTCTGTGTGTCTCTCTGTCTTTGCCTTCCAAATAAATAAAATAAATTTTTAAAAAGATAATATCTTTTCCTACAATTTTTTCCTCTAATATAGTAATGTCTAAATTACTTTGAAATTTTTAAATTATTCAACTACATTTGCATTCTCATTGACTTTATTGCATCATATTGTGTCATTTTAGCTCAGTATTAGACCTCATGTAACAGATTTATTTATGTTTGTTTTTTGTGTTCCTTTGCTAACCTTGGTATCAAAATTAGAATATTCTGGCAATTTTTTCTGTGACCTGAATAATATTGGCAGTATCTCTTCATTGAACCCATGCTAGCACTCCAGGAAAACTGGATCTGGTATTTTTTTAAGCAAGATGTTTTGATTGTAGCATTTTTTCTAGGATCTTTTTATTCAGATTTTTAAGGCTTTATGAGCTTTTTTAAACAATTTATAATTGTCTCAAAAATATGCATTCAGGGCCAGCATTGTGGCTTAGCAGGTAAAGCTGCCACCTGTGATGCTGGCAATACATATGGGAGCCAGTTCAAGTCCTAGCTACCCCACTTCCAATCCAGCTCCCACCTAATGTGCCTGGAAAAGCAGGGGAAGATGGCCCAAGTGGTTGGCCCTTAAACAAATGTAGGAAACCCAGAAGAAGCTCCTGGCTCCTGGTTTCCGTCTGGCCCAGCCCTGGCCATTGCGGCCATTTGGGAAGCAAACTAGCAGATGAAGATCTCTTTCTGTCTCTGTCTCTTCCTCTGTGTAACTTTGACATTCAAATAAATAAACAAATCTTTTTAAAAAATTATTTAAAAAAATTTCATTCATGGGGCCTCAACAAACTGAGCTGCCACCTACAATACCAGCATCCCATTGGGGAGTGCTGATTTGAGTCCCAGGGGCTCCACTTGTTTTTTTTTTGTTTGTTTGTTTGTTTAATTTGACAGAGTGAGAGAGAGAGAGAGAGAGAAAGGTCTTCCTTCTGTTGGTTCACTCCCCAAATAGCTGCTACAGCCGGTGCTGCACCAATCCGAAGCCAGGAGCCAGGTGCTTCCTCCTGATCTCTCACACAGGTGCAGGGGCCCAAGAACTTGGGCCATCCTCCACTGACCTCCCAGGCCACAGCAGAGAGCTGACTGGAAGAGGAACAATTGGGACTAGAACCTGGCACCCATATAGGATGCCAGCACCACAGGCGGAGGATTAACCAGGTGAGCCACGGCACCAGCCAGCTGCTCCACTTCTAATCTGGATCTCTGCTATTGTTCCTGAGAAAGCAGCAGCAGAAGTCTCAAGTCCTTGGACCCCTGTCACCCATGTTGGAGACCTGGATGAGTTTCAGGACTCCTGGCTTCAGACTGGTCCAGTCTTGGCCATGTGGCCATTTGGGAAGTAAACCAGTGAATAAAATACTTTTTCTCTCTCCCTCTCTCCAACTTTCAGATAAAATGTTTTTTAAAGATTTATTTATTGATTGACTTGAAAGTCAGAGTTACACAGAGAGAGAGGAGAGGAAGAGAGAGAGAGAGTCTTCCATCTGCTGGTTCGCTCCCCAATTGGCTACAATGGCCTGAGCTGCGCCGATCCGAAGCCAGGAGCCAGGAGCTTCTTCCAGGTCTCCCACATGGCCCAAGGACATGGACCATCTTCCACTGCCTTCCCAGGCCATAGCAAAGAGCTGGATTAGAAGTGGAGCAGCCAGGCCTCGAACTGGCACCCATATGGGATGCTGACCCTTCAGGCCAGAGTATCAACCTATTGTGCCACAGCGCCAGCCCCTCAGATAAAATTAAATAAAATAAACTATCCAACATGCTTTTTAAAAAGAGAAAATATCCATTCACTTAAAGTTGGTATATTATGATATTGACTTGAATTCTATTTTTTAATTTTTATTAGAGTAATTCTGACTTTGAAAACTAGCATAGAGAATTTATGTGTGCATTTCACTCATCTCAACTTGTTAATATCTCAGGCTACTCAGAAACTGACCCAGCTGTTGTCTGCCATCATGCTAATACTGCCAACTCTGTGTCAATAAATACTGTTACTTATTTAATTTTTTTAACTTGGCTAACTTTTTTTCAATATTTTGTTTTTTGTTTTTTCTTTTTGGACAAGCAGAGTGGACAGTGTGAGAGAGAGGGACAGAGAGAAAGGTCTTCCTTTTCCATTGGTTCACCCCCACAATGGCCGCTGTGGCCAGCACACTGCAGCCGGCACACTGCGCTGATCCGAGGTCAGGAGCCAGGAACTTCTCCTGGTCTCCCATGCGGGCACAAGGCCCAAGCACTTGGGCCATCCTCCACTGCACTCCCGGGCCACAGCAGAGAGCTGGACTGGAAGAGGAGCAACTGGGACAGAATCCGGCGCTCCGACCGGGACGAGAACCTGGTGTGCCAGCGCCGCAGACAGAGGATTAGCCTATTGAGCCATGGCACCAGCCTAATATTTTGTTTTTTTATTTTATTTGAAAGGCAGAGTTACAGAGAAAGGGAGACAGTGAGAAACAGAGAGAGAGAGGGAGAGAGAGAGAGAGAAAGCACACGTGCACCCATCTTTCAGTTCACTCCCAAATGGCCACAATAACCAGAGTTAGGCCAGGCCAAAACCAGGAACCAGGAGCTTCTTCCAGGTCTCCCACATGAGTGCAGGGGCCTAAGCACTTGGGCCATCTTCTGCTGCTTTCCCAGGCTCATTAGCAGGGAGCTGGAGTGCAAGAGGCATATCCGAACCAAATTGGTGCCCATACTGGTTGGCATCACAGGCAGTGGCTTTGCCCACTACACCACAAGCCAGCGCTTGGCTAATTTTCTTAAAAAATTTATGAAACTATGCACAACAAACATACCCCTTAAACAACAAGCTTCCTGTAGCTGCCTCATATACTAACAGGCCATAATAATTATTTGCCTACTATCGCATAGCAACTTGCAATCCCATTGTGGTTGCTTTTGCTAAATAATTTCTGCAGAGCGTCTTTCCATGGTTTCTGATAAAGTTGGACAGAACTGCTATGGCCTAGCTCGTAATGAGCTTGCGCAGGCTGACCAGAGTTACCTAAGACTGATTATATTTTAAATGGCATAACTCCCACAGCACTTCAGGAGCCATCTTTGAACATGCGATGCATGTAAAGGACTTCCCCCACCCCTGTGCCCTGCACCAGTCAGGTCCTGTCACTTGTTCACCCAGTTCTGCCCCAGTTACCCTAACTCCATGCACTCCCAAACCCCTCTGTGTCTTGGGAGACTGATTTGGGCCTTGACATGACCTGCTCCTTTCTCCAAATAAATGCTTTTTCTCTGAAGGTAAGTCCAGTGTTTCTATAACTAATAGTAAATGCACAAGGAGAGAGCCCTGTCTGACAACACAAAATTGATGAGAAAAGGAATTTCAAGCATGACCATAAGTGAAAAACCACTATAGATTTTCATATTTGTGCAATAATATGAAAAATAGTCTTCCATTTACTACCTACAGAGAATGCCACATACTACACTTTGGGAAAATTGGAAGAGGTAGTGGACAGTAAGGATGGCCAAGACCCTCCTAAAGGAGCTAGGAAGTGTGACATAGCCTGTGTGCCACCAAAAAAAGCTCCACCTTGCGGCGCCGGCACAGCGGGTTCTAGTCCTGGTCGAGGCGCCGGATTCTGTCCCGGTTGCCCTCTTCCAGGCCAGCTCTCTGCTGTGGCCAGGGAGTGCAGTGGAAGATGGCCCAAGTCCTTGGGCCCTGCACCCCATGGGAGACCAGGAGAAGCACCTGGCTCCTGCCATCGGATCAGCATGGTGCGCCGGCCACGGCACGCTGGCCGCGGCGGCCATTGGAGGGTGAACCAACGGCAAAAGGAAGAACTTTCTCTGTCTCTCTCTCTCACTGTCCACTCTGTCAATGTGAAATAATGCTATTACTAGTACTGAAACAGTATTTTTACACTTTGTGTTTCTGTGTGGGTGCAAATTGATGAAATCTTTACATAGTATATATTGAATCGATCTTCTGTATATAAAGATAATTGCAAATGATTAAAAAATCTTGGTGTTTAACTGGAAATTGCATAGATAATTAATCAATTCTTTAAAAAAAATCATGTAGGATCTCTGTCCTTAATGTGCTGTACATTGTGAATTAATACTATAACTAGTACTCCAACAGTATTTTCATTTTGTGTCTCTATGTGAGGGCAAACTGTTGAAATCTTTACGTAATATGTACTAAACTGATCTTCTGTGTATAAGGAGATTTGAAAATGAATCTTGATGTGAACAGAAGGGGAGAGGGAGCGGGAAAGGGGAGGGTAGCGGAAGGGAGGGAAGTGGTGTGCGGGGGGGAGGGGGGGGAGCCATTGTAGTCCATAAGCTGTACTTTGGAAACTTATATTCTTTAAATAAAAGCTTTATAAAAAAAAAAAAAAAGCTGCCCTTTGGACAGCATGATAAGTTATCGTAGGAGCAGATGCTTAAACAGAGAAGGGGTTTTCCAGGTGAACAAATTGGGACACATTCCAAGATAGGAAACAGCGTTTAGAAAGATACAAAGGCTAACGCAGCCCAAGGATATCCAGGCATCTGTTAATGTTGAACTCACCGAGAATTTGCTAAAAAAAAAAAAAAAAGCAGTGTCTCCTATGCCAAGCTAAGGAGGACTGGCTGCCCCCTGGATGCAGTGGCAGACTTCTAGGCTTTGGAGCTTGGTAAAGCCTAAGGGCTCCTTTTCAGAAAGATGCTTTAGATGCGTGGACTAAAATCTCATATTACAAAATAATCCTTGTCCGTGCCGATAGTGCTCCGCCAACATGGTGAACATTCCAAAAACCCACCAGACCTTCTGTAAGAAGTGTGGCAAGCACCAGCCCCACAAGGGGCTACAGTATGAGAAAGGCAAAGACTCTATGCCCAGGGAACGCGGCGTTATGATGGGAAACAGAGTGGCTATAGGGGATACACTAAGCCGATTTTCTGGAAAACGGCTAAAACTACAAAGATTGTGCTAAGGCTTGAGTGTGTGGAGCCCAACTGCAGATCCAAGAGAGTGTTGGCTATTAAGAGATGTAAACATTTTGAACTGAGAGGAGATAAGAAGGGAAAGGGGCCAGTGAGCCAGTTCTAATCTGCATCTTCTGTTTTGTTATGAAGACAATAAAATCTAAAGGCTATTACTGTTCACTTTATTTGATCTTTTGGAAGGGAATGAACTAGAGCTATCAATAAAACTCTTGGAAATTTTTAAGCTTAAAAACAAACAAAAAAAAAAACAAAGTAATTCCACTGTATCAAAGTTGCTACTAAAATGTCAAAGACACATTTGTGGTATAGTGAACGTGGCTTTTTTTAAGATTTATTTATTTATTTGAAAATCAGAGAGAGAGAGAAATATCTTCCATCTACTGGTTCACTCCCCAGATGGCCACAATATTCAGGGCTGGGCTAGGCCAAAGCCAGGAGCCAGGAGCTTCCTCTGGGTCTCCTCTGTGGGGCAGGGGGCTGCCATCTTCTGCTGCTTTCCGAGGTGCATTAGCAGGGAGCTGGATCGGTAGTGGTGCATCCAGGATTCGAACCAGTGCCATATGAGATACCAGTGTCACAGGCAGCAGCTTTTTGTGCTCCACCACAATGCTGGCACCCCTAACTTCATTTTCTTGAAGAGCTCTTCCATCCACTAGTTAACTCCTTAAATGGCAACAGCAGCCAAGGCTGGATCAAGATCAAGCCAGTAGCCAGGAACTTCATCTGGTGTCTCACATGGTGGCAGGGACTCAAGTACTTGGGCTGCCTTCCCAGGCGTATCAGCAGGAAGCTCGATCAGTAGCAGAGCAGCAAGGACTCCCACAGGATGCCAGTATCGAAGGTGGCGGTTTTATCTGCTGCACCACAATGCTGTCCCCTAAACGTGCTTACTTAAATTAACACATTAAATAACCAAATCTACTAGAGAGTCTACCAGCTACTACAGTTTCAAAGTAGTCATACATATAAATGATGTTTCAAGAAAATTCAAACAGCTAGAACATTACAGGAAAATATGACAAAACAGTCACACTCAGAAGTTTGCTTTTTGTTTGATGTTTTGCCATCTGCTTTCACAAACCGCCTGAATTCTGCCTGCGAAGCACTTAGTGATCCACAGACTCCAGCTCAAGAGCCCCCTTCCTTGGGAAAGTCTCTGTAACAAAGGAAAATTAGACCAGGGAGGAGCTGTCAATGGTGCTAGATCACAGTTGGAGAAGAAAGAAGAGCTGGTGTTGTCACGTTTGGAATAACTCTGGATTCTGGCCTTTTTTTTTTTTTTTAAGATTTATTTATTTATTTGAAAGTCAGAGTTACACAGAGAGAGGAGAGGCAGAGAGAGAGAGAGAGAGAGAGAGAGAGAGAGAGAGGTCTTCCATCCGTTGGTTCACTCCCCAATTGGCCGCGACAGCGCCAATCCGAAGCCAGGAGCCAGGAGCTTCTTCCTGGTCTCCTGCACTGGTGCAGGGGCCCAAGGACTTGGGCCAACTTCTACTGCTCTCCCAGGCCATAGCAGAGAGCTGGATCGGAAGTGGAGTAGCCGGGTCTTGAACCGGCGCCCATTTGAGATGCCAGCACTTCAGGCCAGGGCGTTAACCCTCTCTGCCACAGCGTCAGCCCCAATTCTGGCCTTTTGTACCCCCAGAAAAGAGATGGAAAGGAGACTGAGCTCAATAGAGACAGGTTGCTTTATTGAAGCCAAGAGGCAGTGACAGCCTGTTCTCACAAAGAGACTATGTGCATGGCATGCGTAGGGCTGGGCTTGTAGCTGGTCTGGCTGCTGAAGGAACTTGGCACCAGGGGCTCTCCAGAAACCTTGCAGGCCTTTCGAGTATCTAGTTTTGCAGGTGTCTAGAGGGAGAGAGAGAGACCGTGAAGAGGAAGGGTGACTTTCTTGTGAGCTGTATTGTCCTTTAGGTATTCCATTGCACAGAAAGGATGGCCCAGATGACATTCAAAGACCTCAAGGAGGGGATTTCGAGTGTTTTCACTACTACACAATGGTGAATGTTTAAGGAGACAGATGCATTTACCCAGACTTGACTATTACACAATGTATACATGTATCAAAACATCACACGGTGCCCTGTAAATACCAAAGTTTAATTTGTATGATCAGTTAAAAAAAATAAACAAGAAAAGAGAATTAAACCAAACCAGAAGAAGAGAGAGAGGACTCCCTGCTCACAACCAGTGAGGAGGCCTGCGGCGCTGCCTGACGGCGGCAGACTTAAAGAGGGCTTAGAAAACTTGGCCGGCGCCGTGGCTCAACAGGCTAATCCTCCGCCTTGCGGCGCCGGCACACCGGGTTCTAGTCCCGGTCGGGGCACCGGATTCTGTCCCGGTTGCCCCTCTTCCAGGCCAGCCCTCTGCTGTGGCCCGGGAGTGCAGTGGAGGATGGCCCAGGTGCTTGGGCCCTGCACCCCATGGGGAGACCAGGAAAAGCACCTGGCTCCTGGCTCCTGCCATCGGACAAGCGCGGTGCGCCGGCCGCAGCGCGCCGACCGCGGCGGCCATTGGAGGGTGAACCAACGGCAAAAGGAAGACCTTTCTCTCTGTCTCTCTCTCTCACTGTCCACTCTGCCTGTCAAAAAAAAAAAAAAAAGAAAAAAAAAAAAAGAAAACCGAGCTCAGGAGAGCAGAGCAAGTTTGTCATCAGCCCCACGTGCCGTGCGCCACCCTTCCCAACCCACTCGCGGTTCCTGGAGACTTTTTCCACAAAAGAACGTGAGCTAATTGTCAAGATTTCACTGGGGAAAGCACTCTACAATTAAATGAGATGCCTAGTGGAAATACTTTTAAAAATATTAATGAGAATGATCTAATCACCACCTGCTTGTAGGAATATGACGTCAGCCACAAGTGCAACTTTAAATTTTCTGGCAGTGAAGTTTAAGAAGTGAAACTAAACAAGTGAAATTAATTTTAATAATATATTTAACTCTAGCCCAAACATTATCATTTCAACATGTAATCAGTATAAACAGTTATTAATGGGGAGCTTTACCTTTTTTCTCACTGAGTCTTCAGTCTCCAGGGTATATTTTAAACTTAGAACATATTTCAAGTTGCACCAGCCACATTTCAAGTAAGTATGCAGTACCCACAGGTGACTGACTGTGAAGGACTTCCATTTAAATAGTGCAGCTGGAGATTTCTGGGAAAGAAAAAGAACACCATTTTACATGTTGAGGTGTTTGGTACTTTATAAGTCAATCTAACATGATCGTGAACTTACATTGCATTGTTAGGTGAGAGGGAGCCACAAAACTTTATAAAAGCCAGAAAGCAAAATTACCAGGTTGGCATTGTACCTCATAGAGGAGATCAGTCTTCTGCACTATTGCAAGTATTTGGAAACCAGGGTGAGAATTTGGCCTGAGGGTTACTCGGGATGCCCAGATCCCAGATCGAGGCGCCTGGGTTCACCTCCAAACTCCACTTCGGAATCCAGCTTCCTGGCAGTGCACACGCTGGGAGGCAGCAGCTGATGGCTTGGGAAGCTGCTCCCCTGCCACCTACATCAGAGATCTGGATTGAGTTCTAGACTTCTAGCTTTAGCCTGGCCTAATCCTGACCACTATGAGCATTTAGGGAGCTCTCTGTTTCTCTGGCTCACTCTCCCTCTCTCTTTGCCTTTCAAATAAATAAGTAAATGACTTTTTAAAAATGTATTTATTGAAAGGCAGTATTAGAGAGAGAGAGAGAGAGTGTAAGAGAGAGAGAGAGACCTCCATGTGTTGGTTCACTCGCCAAATGGCTGCAGTAGCAAGTCTGGGTTAGGACAAAGCCAGGAGCCAGGAACTCCATTCAGGTCTCCCACGAAGGTGCAGAGGCCCAAACACTCAGACAATCTGCTGCTTTCCCAGGCACATTAACAGGGAGCTGGATCAGAAGTGGAGCAACTGAGACCGGAACCAGCACTCCTATGCAATGCCAGCATTTCAGGCAGCAGCTTAACCCACTGTGTCACAACACTGGCCCCATTTTTTTTTTTTAATGTTTAAGAGGCCCTAAATTAAGACTGCGACTTTAAGTTATATAACTGGTATTTAACGTAGTGAATGTATATGCTAAGGGGTTTGTTATCACTCTTTTGTGAGAGCTGGGAGTTAGATTTTGTGATAAAGTTTTGGCGATTTGATATCTTTGTTTTAAAAGTTTGTGGGTTGGCCGGCGTCGTGGCTCAACAGGCACACCAGGTTCTAGTCCCGGTCGGGGCACCGGATTCTGTCCCGGTTGCCCCTCTTCCAGGCCAGCTCTCTGCTGTGGCCCGGGAATGCAGTGGAGGATGGCCCAAGTGCTTGGGCCTGCACCCCATGGGAGACCAGGAAAAGCACCTAGCACCTGGCTCCTGCCATCAGATGAGCGCGGTGCGCCGGCCGCAGCACGCCGACTGTGGCAGCCATTGGAGGGTGAACCAACGGCAAAGGAAGACCTTTCTCTCTGTCTCTCTCACTGTCCACTCTGCCTGTCAAAAAAAAAAAAAAAAGTTTGAGGGTGGAGACCAGTGCTGTTGCATCATAGATTAAGCCTTGGCATCCCATTTGGGCACCTATTCATGTCCCTACTGCTCCTCTTCCAATCCAGCTCTCTTCTGGTGGCCTGGGAAAGCAGTGGATGATGACCTAAGTGATTGGGCCCCTGCACCTATGTGAGAGACCCAGAAGAAGCTCCTGGCTCTTGGCTTCAGATCAGCTCAGCTCTGGCCATTGTGGTCATTTGTGGGGTGAACCAGCAGATGAAAAGAACTTTCTCTCTGTCTCTCCCTTTCTCTGTCTGTAACTCTACCTCTCAAATAAATAAATAAAATCTTTTTTTAAAAAAAGTTGGTGGATTGTGATAATCAAGAGCTTCTTTTCTGATGATGTCATTTGTAGATAGTTTTTGAGTCTAGGGTGATAGCACTTTATTTATAAAGCATTTCCTAATGTCAGGTGAACAATACTTTTATTTGAAATCCAAGGGACAGAGAGAGACCTATTTACCTGCTGACTCACTCTTCAAATGCCCACAACGGCCAAGGTTGTGTTAGGATCCCAGAATTCAATCCAGGTCTGCGATATGGGTGGCAAGGACCCAAGTACTTGAGCCACCATCTGCTGCCTCCCAGGGTGCACATTAGCAGGAAGCTAGAATCAGAAGCAATGCCAGAACATGAACTTAGGCACTCCAACCCAGGCAAGTAACCTCACACCATTATCATTTTGAGTGTGTCAATATTATGCCTTTGATTTGGTAGATTTAAAGACCATTACACTGCCTGTGTTCCAGATGTGGTGAAATTAATGCTTTGTAAAGGAACCAAGTCAAACAAATATCTAATGTACAGTTGGGGAATTTGTAATAAAATCAGCTACTTATTTTTTGAATACTTTTTTTATTTATTTGAGAGGGAGAGTTTCAGACAATGAGAGGGAGAGATGGAGAGAAAGGCCTTCTTTCCGATGGTTCACTCCCCAGATGGCCGCAATGGCCAGAGCTATGCTGATCTGAAGCTAGGAGCCAGGTGCTTCTTCCCGATCTCCCATGCGGGTGCAGGGGCCCAAGCACTTGGGCCATCTTCTACTGCTTTCCCAGGCCATAGCAGAGAGCTGGATTGGAAGAGGAGCAACCAGGACTAGAACTGGCGCCCATATGGCATGCCAGCGCCACAGGTGGAGGATTAACCTACTGCACCATGGTGCCACCCTCTCAGCTACATATTTTTAAAATTCCAAAAATAATAATAATAGTAAAATAATTGTTTCGTTATAGTAGTTCCAACAACTTCTTTCTAGACCTCACCTGGCTATAGGCCTTGGACAAATTTGCTTAGAGGTATCCAGGCTTCACAGACTCTTCTTTGGGAGCCTAAAGCATTCAAGCTAATGATGAGCTCAGGCTGTAGGAGAAACCAACCCCCATGCTAGGGAGTGAGGTGGGCCCTTCTCAACCTACACTCACAGAAAAGGGCAGGAAAACTGCTGGCCTCTGTTCTAAGACATATGCTCCCTCCATTCAAATTGATTTTCTTTAAATTATTTTTCTATTAGATAAGGAGGGAAAAGTACCTAAATGTTAATTTTTTTTTTTTGACAGGCAGAGTGGACAGTGAGAGAGAGAGAGAGAGAGAGAGGTCTTCCTTTTGCCGTTGGGTCACCCTCCAATGCCCGCCACAGCCAGCACACTGCGCTGATCCGATGGCAGGAGCCAGGTGCTTCTCCTGGTCTCCCATGTGAGTGCAGGGCCCAAGTACTTGGGCCATCCTCCACTGCATGCCCTGGCCACAGCAGAGAGCTGGCCTGGAAGAGGGGCAACCAGGACAGAATCTGGCACCCCAACCAGGACTAAAACCTGGTGTGCCGGTGCCACAAGGTGGAGGATTAGCCTATTGAGCCGCGACGCCGGCTAAATATTAATTTAAATGAGGAAATTAAAATAGTATGAAAAGAAATGTATTTCTTTGGGCCAAATGGCATTACGGTGCTGCAGGTTAAGCCACCATCTGCCACACCAGCATCCCATCTGAGCTCCAGTTCAATTCCTAGCTGCTCCACTTCCGATCCAGCTCCCTGCTAATGCATCTAGGAAAGCAGAGGAAGATGGCCCAAGTCCTTGGCGCCCTTCCCCCACGTGGGAGACCTGGATGAAGCACGTGGCCCATGGCTTCAGCCTGACCCAGCACTGGCTGTTGTGGCCATTTGGGGAATGAATCAGCAGATGGAAGTGCTCTCTTTCTCTCTCTCTATCCCTCCTTCTCCCTCTCTCTGTAACTCTGCCTTTCAAATAAAGAAATCTTTTTAAAAAAAATACACAAAAATAAATTATTTCTTCTATCTAATAATAATTTATTTATTTAACAAATAATTGTGCCAGGCACTGCAAGGCCTATAAGATTCTTATTACCATTGAAAATAGCTCATCAATTAGGAATTCAAGAATAGAGACAGTCAATGCTAGCCTGTTACAGACAATTCACTGGCCATACTGTCATTAGGGCCTTGTGCACAAGCAATGCAATGGAATGTGAGATGGTTTGGAGCCCTATAAGACTCACCTCCAACCCAAACCTGTAGCCACAGTACAAGGATCCAGGCAACACATTTCATTCTCAACGTACAGCTTCTTGTATCATGTCTCTGGCCTCTGTTGCTGCCTTGTCCCTCCTATGCTCTTCATAGGGTATCTGATTGAACTGAGTGCCCCACTGTCCATTTCCCACCTTGGCCTCTTGGTCTTCAGCTCTCTGTCCAATCTGGATTCATTCCTTTTGTTTTATTAATCTTGGCTCATGCTCTGTCCTAAGGAAACTTAAAAATAACTCACATATCCTATGAAGAAGAATGGCTAAATAAATTATCTCTATTCATTGTAGTGTTCCACAGCCATTGTGCAATGTGACTGCCAAGACTATAGAAATGGCTTTGTTCAAAATGTTTACAGTTCAAAATAATCTTAATGGCATATTCTTTAGTACAAAGCAGGCCACTCTGGGTCCTCTTCCTTAGGTCTGGCTACCACCTCTTGGTTGACCAGAGTGGCTGTAATTATTTTCTGCCCAGTCTTGATGTAGCCACCACATCCATCTTTCCTCCTCTGTCCTTGTTCATTCTCAGAAATGAATGACCGTGGAGACAGGTGTCTGGCATAACAGTTAAAATGATGCTCTGGATGCCCACATCTAATACTGGAGGGCCTGGGTTCCAGTGCTGGCTTGGCTGATGTACACCCCAGAAAGCAACAGGTAGTGACCTAAGCATTTGGATCCCTAAGACCATATGGAAGACCTGGATTTAATTCTAAGTTCCTGACTTTGGTCTTGCCCAGAACTTCCTGTTGTGGGCATTTGGGAAATGAACCCACAGATAGAAGCTCTCTCTCTCTCTCTCTCTCTCTGGATTTCTAATAAAATGGGGGACGGGAGAATGACACTGAAGGGCCCAGGAGAGCCAGGAGTGGGTTGAAAAGGGTAATTCCAGATCTGCTCTTTGGGTCTCCAGCCCACTTGTCCAATTTGTCCTTTCTGTGCCCACTGCATAGGTTTGCTACAAGTATTTGTGTTTGTAAAAGTAGATGCATGTGCTAGAAAAGATATTTTTCCTTGGAATGGATGGCATTATATTCATTTCTTGGAGAAAATGTAAATGAGCTTCAGGCAAGTGTGGCTCATGTCCCCAGAATTTAATTTTTTAATTTTTAAGATTTTTCATTAGATGGCTAGTGACAGTCATTCCTGCAATAAACGGGACACCATCTGTTTTGAGATTGTGTGTTATATCATGAAAAATCAGCAAGGTCTCCCCCTTTACCTATTAAGGATGTATTCCAAGGCCCAGTGGGTGCCTAAAACCACTGGTGGTACCAAAATGTATATATGCTGGGAGCTTTTTCCTAGACATACATCCCTATGATTCATGTATAAGCTAATCACATTGAGAGATTAACAATAATTTAACTTAGATCTTAGCAACCTCAGCCTACTACTTTTGCTTTTCAATCTAGAACTTTTATCTTTTTGCTCAAAGGAAGCACTTTATGGCTTTTCTTTTCCATATCCAAATTGCAGCATCGCTACCCTTGTGCTTTGGGGCCACTATTAAGTAAAACAAGGGTTAGTTGAACACAAACAGTGCAATACCATAACAGTAGAACTGATAACTAAGATGGCTACTTAAGTGGTTAGCAGGTAGATTGTGCAGATAATGTGGACACGCTCAACAAAATGATGATCAAGTCCCAGACAGGACAGAGTAGAACATACAAGTTTACATCACACTGCTCAGAACAGTATGCAATTTAAAATATGAAATTTTTTTAATTTCTGGAATTTCCCATTTGATGTTTTCAGATCTTAAATGACTGTGGGTAATGAAAACCACAGAAAGTGAAACCACAAATAAGGAGGGGTTACTGTAACATGAAAAGAAGCATACTATAGAAAAATTGAATAAAATACCACAGAGTATTGGAGTATTGCAGTAGGTGTCTGATATTAATCAGTGCTTCTTTATAACACCATTTATGAGACATTAAAAAGTGATTTTACTTTCCTAATTATTTCTTTTTGGAATTCTGCATCATTTTGCAAAGTAACTTCTAAGTAAGTGATATCTTTAATGTAAAGCATACGTATTAACTATTTTTAAATGATTTATTTTTATTTATTTGAAAAGCAGAGTTACAGAGAGAGGTAGGGACAGAGAGAGAGAGAGTCTTCCATCCACTGGTTTACTCCCCAAATGGCTGCAATGACATGGGGCTGTGCCAGGCCAAAGCCAGGAGCCAGGAACTTCTTCTGGGTGTTCCACGCAGGTGCAAGGGCCTAAGCACTTGGTTCATCACTGCTTTCCCAGGTGCATTAGCATGGAGCTGGATTGGAAGTGGAGCAGCTGGTACTCGAACCAGCCCATGAGGGATGCCAGTGCTACATGCCGGGGTTTTAACCTGCAGCATCACAGTGCTGGCCCCAGGTATTGACTATTTTTTATTTATTTGACAGGTAGAGTTATAGACAGTGAGAGAGAGACAGAGAGAAAGGTCTTCCTTCCGTTGGTTCACTCCCCAAATGGCTGCTACAGCCAGTGCTGTGCTAATCTGAAGCCAGGAGCCAGGTGCTTCTTCCTGGTCTTCCATGTGGGTACAGGAGCCCAAAGCACTTGGGCCATCCTCACACTTGATCTTAGCCAAAAGGTGGAGAAGTGATTTGGGCCAACCTCCACTGCCCTCCAGAGCCACAGCAGAGAGCTGGACTGGAAGAGGAGCAACCGGGACTAGAACCTGGCGCCCATATGGGATGCCGGCGCTGCAGGTGGAGGATTAACTAAGTGAGCCACTGCACAGGCCCCTCATCAATTATTTAGAAACAAAATTTTTGACAAGTTGGATGTGAATGATGAGAAGTCAAAACCTTCATTTTGGCTTGGTCACTAGCTTCCGTGGTCTAGTTACTGTACTGGTTATTCATTGCTTTGTTACTAGTTATCCCAAGCTTCACGGGTTACACCACCATACATGCAATATCTCGGTTTCTTAGGATCAGGAATCTATGAGGAGCTTAATTGGCTGCTCTTGACTCAAGGTCTCTCAGGAGACTGCAGTTAAGTTGTTGGCAGGACTGTAGTCTCATCTGAAGCCTCAAGTGAGGAGGTATCCAATTCCAGGCTTACTCACACCCGGGAGGGCAGGCCTGCTGCTTGCCATGAGGGCCTCTCCATGTGACTGGGGCTCTTCTTGGGGTGAAAGAGGTTGTCCAAATAGAAGCTATGGGCTTTTTGTAAAGTGTAGTCTATTTGTTAGAAGAGATGTCAAGACCACACTGTAAAGGGGAAGGGATTTATGCAAAGTTGCAAAAATTCCTAGACAGGATCATTGGAAGGTTCATCTTGAAGGCTGATCAATAGTCAATACCCTTGGGGCCGGTGCCATGGTGAATCATCTTTTCTTCACTCCATTCATACTGGTAATAGCTTATGCAACCCTTTTCTCTGGTATCGGTTTCTACCATGGCCTCCTAACTGTTATTCTGAGACTTTCCCCATCAGTCTTCCAACTCGGCAGCCAGAGCAAGTCCATCAAAGCTCTTTATGGGTTGCTCCATCCATCTCTTCGCCCAGATAAAAAATCCTAACTATAGCTCCTGAATCCTTCTCAATGCACCCTCATGATAGAGCTCAAGCTCTCTCCTGTGGTCTGAAAGACCAGCACTATCTGCTTCCCACTTATCTGCCATTCTCTCCACACACCCTCCCCTCCTCCTGGCTCCTAGTCAGCCCTGATCCTACTGCCCTTGGTTCTCCCAGCTAGCTCGCATGGCTGCCTCCCTATATGCTATACTACACTGCACTAAAACCCGCCCAGCCTTCGGGCCTTGGCTTCAGGAGCCCTTTCTTGTCACACACCAGCCCCTTCTTCCAGAGCTCTGTGAGTTCAACCCTTGCACACAATTTCTGAGTCTGCCTTGCACCCGGAGCTCTTAGAGACACTTCCTCTCTCTACTCATTCTCACGATTCCAGGCAGTTCTCCTTTCTGCCTGTGAAACCCCCACCCAGCACTACGAACACTACACATGCCTTAACTACCCTATGACCAGGCCATCTTTACGTGAACACGTTCACTATATCTAAAAGTGCATATCTAATAGGACATATAAAGGTACATTTACTTTCCCTATTCTTTTTTTTTTTTTTTAAGATTTATTTATTTGTAAGGCACAGTTACAGAGAGAGAGGGAAAGACAGAGAGGCAGAGATCTTCTTTGATCTGCTGGTTCATTCCCTAAAAGACCACAAAGTCAGGAGCCTGGAACTTCATTTGGGTCTCCCAAGTGGATCATAGAAACTCAAGTATTCCACTGCTTCCCAAGAGCATTATCAGAGAGTTGGATCAAAAACAAAGCAGCCAAGACTCAAACGAGTGCTTACGTGGGATGCCAACATTGCAGGCAGTGGCTCATCCCGCTGTGCCCCTACTTTTCCAATTATATCTATGGAAACTGATTTAAAAATTAGTGAGAATTTCAGATCATCATATGATCAATACTAAAGGGACAACTTTCAGTTCACTTTCTGGTTTTGTTATATCAGACTTTCCATGGTCCATATGTGCAAAGAGAATTTTGAAAATCAAATTTTACTACTTACTTAATTTTTGAGTGAATATAAAATTTACAGGTAACATGCTGGTTTCCTTTTTTTTTTTTTTTTTTTTTTTAGCAAAGTTTTAGTTTTGAATTTGGGGAAGCCTGCCACATGAAAAGTTTCAAAACTTGCTTCTAACTCACTTGCTTGCCCTCTCTAGAGGAAAGTTGAAGACATGAGTCACATATCATTGAATCATTGAAAAAAGTCTGCAGTCGAAGCTATGTGGGCCTTTGGGAAAAAAAAAAACTAAGGCTGGAAAACCATCTACATCCTTGGAGAGAACACTTGCAGCAACAACTCTGTATGATGCTTTCATGGCATATTTGGGTACCATCACAACACTGTCTCACACGGGCCCAGGAAGGCTCCCAGGCTACAGTGATCATTCATGCCTTACACATGAGAAGAGATGGAGAGCGTCTCAATGAACCCAAGCCCTACCATTTCATGACCCAGGCCAAGATCACAATAGAGAACCACATTATGTTCCCATGTTGGTGGTAAGTGGTACTCTGCAAGTGTGGAGCCCCGGGACCTGCCTCTCAGAGCCCATTTGTTTTCAAAATATAGAGCCAGGGATGGCATTGTGGAGCAGGAGGTTAAGCCATAGCTTGCAACATCAGCATCCCATATTAGAACACGTGTTTAAGTGCCAGCTGTCCCATTTGCAGTTTTTTTGTTGTTGTTGTTGTTGTTTGATTTTTAGATGATAGCCGTTCTAACTGGAATGAGGTGAAACCTCATTGTGTGTATGTATGTATGTGTTTGTGTGTATTTTTTAAGACTTTATTTATTTATTTGAAAGTCAGAGTTATACAGAGAAAAGGAGAAGCAGAGAGAGAAAGGTCTTCCATCCGCTGGTTCACTCCCCAAAGCTAAAACCACCATGAAGAGGCCAGAATTGTAGTATAGTGGTAAAGTCACCATCTGCAATGCCAGCATCCCTATGGGCACCAGGTCAAGCCCTGGCTGCTCCACTTACAGCTCCCTGCCAATGTGCCTGGGAAAACTGGAGGGTAGCCCAAGTGCCACCTGGAAGATGCTCCTGGCTCCCAGCTTCAGTCTACCCCAGCCCTAACTGTTGCAGCCATTTGGGGAATGAACCAATTGATGGAAGAGCTCTCTGTGTCTCCCTCCCCCCCCCCAACTCTGCCTTTCAAATAAATAAAATAAATCTTAAAAAAAAAAATACACACAGGGGCTGGCGCTGTGGTGTAGTGGGTAAAGCCACCGCCTGCAGTGCCAGCATCCCATATGGGCACCAGTTCGAGTCCTGGCTGCTCTACTTCTGATCCATCTCTCTGCTATGATCTGGGAAAGCAGTGGAAGATGGCCCAAGTGCTTGAGCCCCTGCACCAATGTGATTCCTTAGAAATCTGAAAACAGATATATCGTATGACCCAGCCATCCTACTACTGGGTATTTACCCAAACAAAATGAAACCAGGATATGAAAGAGTTATCTGTACCTCCATGTTCATTGCAGCTCAATTCATAATACCTAAGATATGAAATCAACCCAGACATCCTTCAACTGATAATTGGATAAAGAAAATATAGTATATGTATACTAGTATATCAGCCATAAAAAAAGAGTGAAATACTGTCTTTTGTAACAAAATGTATACAACTGGAAACCATTATCTTAGTGAACTTAGCCAGTCTCAAAAAGACAAATATCGTGCTCTCTCTGATATGTGGCAGTTAATATAGAATCAAAAAAATGCATAGGAATGAAAAAGACATATGATTGTTGTCTTTAGACTTTGTTTATACTCCTGTGGAACTGTGGTCTTCCTACTTTTTACTTGATGAATATTATGGTTAGTAGTGAATTTAGCGTACGACTGTAGAGGGAAATGAAATTATGTCTTTGCAAAATTAAAGAATAAAGGAATGAAGGAGGGTTAAGGGAGGGAAAGAAGAGGAAGAGAAGTATGGTTATCTTCTTAGAAATGTACCTGTGAAACACATGAAATCTGTTCTGTTTATATTACTAAAAATTTTTAAAAAGCTAGAGCCACACATTATTTTGGGTCTGTCATTATTTAAACATTTTGTTTGAAAAAATAGAGAAACCAGGGGACAGAGACAGAGACCTCTTGCCCAACAAGTCAATCCCCAAATGCCCATAGTAGCATAGGCTGGATCAAGCAAAGACTAGGAGCCCAGAACTCAGTCCAAGTTTCCCATGTGGACAATGAGGGCCCCAACTACTTGAGTTGTCACCTGCTGCCATCCAGGGTGCACAGCAACAGTAATCTGGAATCAGGAGTGGAGGTGGGATTCAAACCCAGGCACATCAATATGGAATGTAGACATCCCAGGTGGTATAACTGCTACGCCAAATACTCACCCCCAACATGGGTCTTTTAAACCCAAATTCAACACTCAATGCCTGAATTAAAGTTACATCAAAGGCAGAGAGTAAGGGTTTCATATCAACATTTGAATTAAAACACCCCAAATCAATGGATGATAAGGGCAAGGGAAAATTTAACTTCAGATGTTTCCATTTTTTAAAGTTTTATTTATTTCTCTTCTCTCTCTCTCTCTCTCTCTCTCTCTCTCTCTCTCTCTCTCTCTCTCTCTTCATTTCTTTGAAAGGTAGAGTCAAAGAGAAAGAGAGTGGGAGAGAGAATCAAGAAAAAGAGATCTTCCAATCGTTAGTTTACTTCCCCAAATGACCGCAATAGCTGGTGCTGGGCCAGCCTGAAGCTGGGAGTCTGGAATTCCATCTGGGTCTCCCATGGGGGTAGCAGAGACCCAGGCACTTGGGCCATCTTCCATTGCTGGATAGGAAGTAGAGCAGTTAAGACTCAAAGTGTCACCCCAACATGGGATTTTGGTTTCACAAGCAGGGTTTTCAACCAGCTGTATTACAACACCAGCCCTGGGATGTTTCATTTTAAGCTCTGACTTAAAAACTCACTTTATTTATCTGAAAGGCAGAGTTACAGAGATATAGAGGGAAAGAGAGAGAGAGAGAGAGAGAGAGAGAGCGAGCTTCCATCCACTGGTTCACTCCCCAGATGGCTGAGACAGCCAGGCCTGGGCCAGGACAAAGCCAGGAGCCAGAAGCCAAGAGCTTTGTCTCCCGTGTGGGTGCAGGGGCCCAAGCACTTGGGCCATCTTCTGCTGCTTTCCCAGGCACAATAGCAGGGAGCTGGATTGGAAGTGGAGCATCTGACTAACGAGCCAGCATCCATATGGGATGCTAGCTTCACAGACAGCAGCCTTATCCTCCATGCCACAGTGCTGGCCCATGACTTGGCAATTCTTTAAAGTGTTCCATAAAGTGCAATTTATATAGTTCTGGGTTTAATAAATTATGCACTATCATAAAGGAAGTTATTGGGTAATTGCTTGCTAACCTACTAGTCTTTCCTAAAGAATCCTGAATTGTCCTGCCATGAGATTTGAGTAGATGGACCCTAAGATGCCAAAGTCACTTAGTGTATGGATGGATCAGAAGTGGGCACCAGTGTAAGTCACCTCCATCAGCAGGAAGGCAGGACTTCTTCTATGTGGTTGAGAAGATGTAAAAGGAGTTCTAGCCCCTGGGATAGAACAGCCCTCTTGCTCTCATGAGTGAAACCCAGCCACTAGCTAAAGCACCCTGCTAGTGAACTCTACTAATGAACTCCACTAAAGCACTCTGCTAATGAACTTCTCTGGTGAGAAGTTCCCTTTATTATCAAAGCCAATTGAGTCAGATTTTTTATTTCTTCCAATTGAAACATCCTAGCTCAAAACATGTCAAGTCCCTGTGCAAAAGACTGTGCCAAACAGCAGTCAAAATAGCAAGAACAGCTACCACGGATGGTTTTGATTGCTTCTCCCATCATATGGGTCGAGGCTGGGAGAAGTCCAGAATAACATGGGTGAAAAATGCAAGGGTGCACAAGAGAGAAGCAGTTGCTACTTTCTCCTTCTTACCATTTTCCCCCAGGAGGGACATTTGTGTCTTCCTGACTTCCCAGCCTGCCTCCCTCTGTGAAGCTCATCCTACCCCGTGCTGTTTTGTCCCTTCCCCAATGTCTGTGTATCTTCTGCCAAGGATAATGGGGTCTGTTTTATATAGGGAAATGAAGAAAAAGGGAGGAAAATGAGAATGAATAAAAAAGGGATTGGAGTGTATGAGTGATGTGTAATTCACATCCCTAGCTCTTGGTGCTCACTATATATATATATATATATATATATATATATATATATATACACACACACACACACACACACACACACACATATGAACAAGAGGATATATATATATTTATTTATATACACGAAACCCTGTCTGAGTCCCCTTACAAGGAGCACCTGGAATAGTCAAGTGCAAAGAGACAGAAGGTAGGATGATGGTCACCAAGGACTGGGAGCAGTGGGAATAGGGAATTAGTGCTTAATGGGTACAACATTCATGTTAGGGAGGGTAGAAAAGTTCTGGAGATGGATAGTGGTGGTGGTTGCATAAGAATGTGAATATACTCATGACACTGAATTGTACAATTATAGTTATATTGTCTGCTTTATACACACACACATATGTTATTGCAATACAGAGATGGGCATTTGTTGTGACCATTTAGATGATACTTGGGATTATCCCCATATCTCATATAAGCATGCCTGGGTTTGAATCCCACCTCCACTCCCAATTCCAGCTTCCTGCTAATGTGCACAATGGGAAGCAACAGGTGATTGTTCAAGTGGTTGGGTGCCTGCCAGTCATGTGGGGAATCTGGACTGTATTCTTAGTTTCCAGCTTTGGCCTGGTACAGCCCCAGCTGCTGCGGGCATTTGAGAAGTGAATCAGTGGGTAGGAACTCTCAGTCTGTCTCTCTCTCACTTCTCTCTTACTCTGCTTCTCAAAAATTTGATTTTTATTTAAAGCAGTATATCGAGTATCTATCAGCACATAGTATTCAGGGACCAGTGTTGTGGCTCGGTGCGTTAAGCTGTCATCTGCGATGCTGACATCCCATAAGAGTGCCACTTCGGGGCCCGTGCTGTGGGGTATCGGGTAAAGCCACCGCCTGCAGTACCGGCATCCCGTATGGTCTCCAGTTCAAGTCCCGGCTGCTCCACTTCTGATCCAGCTCTCCGCTATGGCCTGGGAAAGCAGCAGAAGATGGCCCAAGTCCTTGGGCCCCTGCATCCACATGGGGAACTAGGAAGAGGATCCAGGCTCCTGGCTTCAGATCAGCCCATCTCCAGCCATTGCAGCCATTTGGGGAGTGAACCAGCAAATGGAAGGCTAATCTATATCGACCTCTGCCTCTCTGTAACACTGCCTTTCAAAAAAATAGATCTTTAAAAAAAAAAAGAATTCATTATTAAAAAGAAAAAAGTGCCATTTTGAATCATGGCTGCTCTATTTCTTCTTCTTCTTCTTCTTCTTCTTCTTCTTCTTCTTCTTCTTCTTCTTCTTCTTCTTCTTCTTCTTCTTCTTCTTCTTCTTTTAAGATTTATTTATTTGAAAAGCAGAGTTACAGAGAGGCAGAGGCAGCAGAGAGAGAGGTCTTCCATCCAGTGGTTCACTCCCCAAATGGCCACAATGGCCAGAGCTAGGCCAATTCCAAGCCAGGAGCAAGGAGCTTCTTCCAGGTCTCCTACACAGGTGCAGGGGCCCACGGACTTGGGATATCTTCTACAAAGCAGAGAGCTGGATCAGAAGTGGAGCAGCCAGGACCTGAACCAGCACCCATATTTCAGTGGCTTTACCTGCTATGCCACAGCGCCAGCCCCTGCTCCACTCCTGATTCAGCTCTCTGCTAAAGCTCCTGGGAATGCAATGGAAGCCAGCTCTGTGTGTAAGTGTTCACAATAGGCAGGAACTGTCTTAGATACTGTGTTTACTTTCTGATTTAACTCATGGAGCTCTATGTGTTCAATAGCATTTGGTTGTTTTTGCAGTTCAAAAAACTAGAGGACTGGAAGACTAAACAATCTGCCTGTGTTCAAAGAACTAATAGGAGATGAAACCAAACCTCAAACCCATGTACTCTGTCTCCAGAATCATTACACTTTTCTGCCCCAATGAGACTGACAAACTGATAGCTTTCCATGTCCTAGACCAGTGGGGATACAGAGGTGAGTCTTGAGATGCACCTCCCTCTCTGTGCCTTGGCTTCCCTCCTGAAAGGGGAGATAGAATGGACACCTTTCATAGGGTGACCGTGAGGATTAGCTGGGTTAATTTTTGTCAGGTGCTCTATATGGCATCTAGCGAGCACACACTAAGTATTAGCCATTATTATTCCTAATGGGAAATGAGGAATCGCAGGAGGTTATCAGATTGCCAAGGAGTTTTCCCTTCATGAAAATGACATTCTTAAAAATTTCATGGTTTTTCTTCTTTTGCAAATAAGTAAAGTTAGAGGCCCATGTATTCGAGTTATTGTGTCTTCTCATTCTTTTTTTTTTTGGACAGGCAGAGTGGACAGTGAGAGAGAGAGAGAGAGAGAGAGAGAGAGAGAGAGAAAGGTCTTCCTTTTGCCGTTGGTTCACCCTCCAATGGCCACCGTGGCCGGCGCACTGCGGCCAGCGCACCGCGCTGATCCAGAGGCAGGAGCCAGGTGCTTCTCCTGGTCTCCCATGGGGTGCAGGGCCCAAGCACTTGGGTCATCCTCCACTGCACTCCCTGGCCACAGCAGAGAGCTGGCCTGGAAGAGGGGCAACCAGGACAGAATCTGGCGCCCTAACCGGGACTAGAACCCGGTGTGCCAGTGCCGCAAGGTGGCGGATTAGCCTATTGAGGCGCAGCACCAGCCATGTCTTCTCATTCTTAATCCTAAAACCCTCACCTTCCTGATCACATTGTTTTAAACATAAGGAAGTGTTGGTATTGGGCTTGGGGATAGTAATTTGATACAGTGTGGTCACCTACTCCAAGATTATAAGCAAATCATTCAATGACAATTTTCTCATTAAAATGGAAGTAATTCCTGCTTTACAAAATTATCAGGAGGCCAAAGAGAGAGAGAGAGAGAGAGAGAGAGAGTGTGTAACAGTGGTTAAAGATTCTAGGGTGAGGTCGGTATTATGGTGTAGCAGGTTAAGCCACCACCTAGGATTCCAGCATCCCACAGGAGCAACGATTCCAGTCCCAGCCGCTCCACTTCCAATCCAGCTTCCTGCTAATGTGCCTGAGAAGGCAGAAGAAGATGTCTCAAGTGCTTGGGACCCTGTTATCCATGTGGGAGACCCTGATAGAGTTCCATGCTCTTGGCTTTAGCCTAGTGTGGCCCAGCCCTGGTCATTGTGGCCATTTGGGGGAGTGAATCAGTGGATGGCAAATATTTCAGTCTCTGTGTGTGTGTGTGTGTGTGTGGCTCCCTCTCTGCAACTCTGCCTTTCAAATAAATAATAAATAAATAAATAAAAGACTCTGGGGTCCTTCACCCCTGTGTATATAGGCTAACATCTTCCCGAACCTCCTCTGCCATACCATGAATGGAGGTGAGTGAATCGAACAGTGCGCTGTGGGGCTTGAAGTGCTTGTACAGTCCCGGATGTTGTGTCTTAAAACATGAGAACTATGAAGAGGAGGTTGACGACCATGGTGCCGGTGCTGTGACGTGCTAAAAAGGCGTAGCTTATTTTTTCTGTTACTTCCTAAACAAATGCTTTCAGAGATGGGACTCAGTGAGGAGCCAACATTAGAAGCAGCTGTGGGTCCTCTCCCTGGATGACTCAGCGAGGTCCCTCCCCTCCGGGGAGGCCTGCATGTTTCCACTGCTCAGCGTCAGGGCGGCACAGTTCCCAGGTGTGGTCACTGTGCTGGACCCTCCAGTAGAAACGTGAAAATGGATACATCAATATGTGCTGCTACTCTTTTAGTTTCACTACCGGAAAAGACTGCTTGGATGGAGAGATTTCATTTGCTATGCTTTCTGCCTCTGAGTCTGGTTAGCATCGTAAGCAGGTGTTTTTTTCATTCAAAACATGTCATGGCTCTTGTCGAAATCCATCATGTAACAAGCAGCCAGTGCAGCTAGGGGACCCACCAGCTTCAGATTTACCTTGGCCATAGCCTGTCTCCAGAAATACTTCACATGGGAAACTTCACCCTTCCCGGTAGATATGCCTTGTCTTACCTCACACCAAGCAACTGTCCTTGAGTTTCTTGCCACTAACCGCAGGGTAGTGGTGAATACTTGAAAGTTCTCAGTTGTAGATTAGGAGTGAGCAAACCATTGCCTGTGGGCTGAGATCTAGCCCAGCACCTTTTGTGAGTAGCCTGGCAAGTTAGGAGTGATTTCTATAGGTAAAAAAAGTTAAGAAAAGGCGCAAGCATTGTGGCACAGCAGGTTAAGCTGCTGCTTAGATGCCGTCACCTCATACTGGATGCTGGTTGAAGTCTTGGTCACTCTGCTGCCAATCCAGCTCCCTGATAAGGTGCCTGGGAAAGCAGCAGGTGGTGCCTCAAGTACTTGAGTTCCTACCACCCTGTTGGGAGACCAAGACAGACTTCTTGCTTCCTGGTTCCAGCCTGGTCCAGCCCCAAATATTGTGACCATTTGGGAGTGAACCAGTAGATGGAAGATATCTCTCTCTCTCTCTTTCTCTCTCTCTCTTTCTCTCTTTCTCTCTGTCTCTCTTTCTCTCCCTCTTTCTCTCTCTCTCTTACACACACATACACATACACACACACACACACATACACACACACACTTTGCCTTCTAAGTAAATAAACAAATCTGTTTTTAAAGTTAAGAAAAAAAATTAGTGGCTGTCACTGTGGCATAGTGGGTAAAGCTGCCACCTGCAATGCTGGCATCCCATATGGGTGTCAGTTCGAGTCCAGGCTGCTCCACTTCTGATCCAGCTCTCTGCTATGGCCTGGGAAAGCAGTGGAAGATGGCCCAAGTGCTTGGGCCCCTGCCCCACAGGGGAGATCCAGAAGAAGCTCCTGACTTCTGGCTTTGGACTGGCCCAGCTCTGGCTATTTCAGCCATTTGTGGAGTGAAACAAAAGATGAAGATGAAAGGTCTCTCTCTCTCTCTCTCTCTCTCTCTCTCTCTCTCTCTCTCTGCCTCTCCCTGCCTCTCTGCTTCTCCCTGCCTCTCTCTCTCTCTCTGTAACTCTGCCTTTCAAATAATCTTTTAAAGAATCTTTCTTTCTTTTTTCTTTCTTTCTTTCTTTCAAAGGCAGAGTTACAGAGAGGCATAAGCAGAGGGGCGGGGAGAGTCTTCCATCTGCTGATTCACTCCCCAAATGGCCTCAATGGCTGGAGCTGGCCCGATTCGAAGCCAGGAGCCAGGAGCTTCTTCTAGGTCTCCCACACGGGTACAGGACTTCAGCCAACTTCCACTGCTTTCCCAAGCACATCAGCAGGGAGCTGGATCAGAAGTGGAGCAGCTGGGACTTGAATAAGAGCCCATATGGGATGCCGGGATGCAGGCAGTGGCCTTACCCACTACACCACAGCACCAGCCCCGATAAATCTTTTTAAAAAAATAACAAATTCTGAATTTTTCAGAAGTGCTGTAGGTAAAAATTTTATTTCAACTTTTAATCTCTAAATCACTAGGGATGGACTTAAGCAGAAAAGAAACCATGAGAAAAAAGGTATTTATTCTATAACCAAGAAGTGTATGTTCTATCCCATGATTGTCTCTGAAATAGTCAAAGAAAAGAAACAAAAACTCTAGAATAGGCATCATATGGTGTGGAGGTGCTTTTTCCTCTGTCAAAGTTCATGCTGAGATTTAATTGCTCAAGTGGAGTGTCAGGGGTTGGAACCTTTGGAAGCTGATTGGGTCATGAGGACGCTGCTCCCAGGAGTGAATGTCTTCCTCAAGAGACCAGGTTAATTCTAAAGGTAATGGATTAGTTCTCACGAAAGCTGCTTGCAAGGTGAGCCTGGCGCCTCCCCTCACTATCTCACATGAATGCTCCTCTTCCAATGTGGCTGCTTGCCCTTTCTTTTCTCCCTGAGGGGAAGCAGCCTGAAGCCATCACCAGATGCAGCTGCCATGGCCTTCCACAGCCCAGCTTCTAGAGTCATGAACCACAATAGAGCTCTATTCTTTATCAATTACCCAGCCCTGGGGGTTTTGTTATCATAACAGAAAACAACTCAGACAGGCATTAAGGTGAAACAGATCCTGTAGATATGAGGTGGAAAGGATGAGCTAAATCCAAAGATTTCAGCAAAAGTTGTCCAAATATTCTTTGAATCCTGTGTTTTGCTTTGGTGGCAAGGCAATCTGTGATTGTTGACTTGATTAAATCCAACCTGAAATGTCTAAGGTTGACCTTTACAATACTCTGCCAACTCAATGTTTGTGTCTGTGGAGTCCACAGTTCCTGTGATGTGTCCTGACCACTCTGGGCTGCCAAGTGCAGGTGTTAGCCTTTGGTGCTGCCATTCATTCCTTCTGCTTTGCATCCCTGTACAGAGGAAACCAGTGGATGAAATTGTGTGTGTGTGTGTGTGTGTGTGTGTGTATGTGTGTGTGTGTGAGAGAGAGAGAGAGAGAGAGAGAGAGAGCGAGCATATGATAGAGACTGTACCATGGCCACACTAGCTTAGCAAGTATGACTACATTAAGGTTTTCATAGGCCCAAAGAGCTCTGCCCTCAGAGGACCTTCCTAACACATTGGCTCTCCACAGCTACAGGTTCCTTTTTAAAATTTTTTTTGAAGATTCATTTATATATTTTGAAAGTCAGAGTTACACACAGAGAGAAGGAGAGGCAGAGATAGAGGTCTTCCATCTGCTTGTTCACTTCCCAGTTGGCCACACGGCCGGAGCTGCGCCGATCTGAAGCTAGGAGCCAGGAGCTTCTTCCCAGTCTCCCACATGGGTGTAGGGGCCCAAGGACTTGGGCCATCTTCTACTGCTTTCCCAGGCCGTTGCAGAGAGCTGGATCAGTTATGGAGCAGCCGAGACGAACTGGCACCCATATGAGATGCCAGCACTGCAGGCGGAAGCTTTACCCTCTATGGCACAGCCCCGGCCCTAGCTATAGGTTCTACATCCATGGACTCAACCAACTGAGGCTAGGAAACAATTGGAAAAAGAATTGCATCAAGGCTGGCACTGTGCATAATAGGTTAATCCTCCACCTGCATCACCAGCATCTCATATGGGCGCCGATTCAAGTCCTGGCTGCTCCACTTCCCATCCAGCTCCTTGCTGATAGTCTGGGAAAGCAGTGGTAGATGGCTCAAGGTCTTGGGCCCTTACATCCACATGGCAGACCCAGAAAAAGCTCCTGGCTCCTGGCTTCAGATTGGCCCAGCTCTGGCCATTGCAGCCATTTGGGGGAGTTAGCCAACAAATGGATGACCTCTCTCTCTGTCTCTCTCACTCTCTCTGTCTGTAACTCTGCCCCTCAAATAAACAATCCTAAAAAAAAAAAAAAATTGCATCTGTACTCAACACATACATTTTCTTGTCATCATTCCCTAAACAATACTGTGCTACAACTATATACATGGCATTTGCAGTTTTTTTCAGATATTACTAGGAATCTAGAGATGCAATAGATGCACATAGATTATATTCAAATACTATGCCATTCTAGATAAAGGACATGAACATCCTTGGATTTTTGCTATCCCAGGGGAGGACAAAGTGGAACCAATCCCCTGTAGATATCAAGACTACTGTTCTCAAAATCTAAATCATGCTATAGGACAGAAGGAATTTCAATGCAGGGCAGGCATTTGACGTAGGGGTTAAATTGCCCCTTGGTATGCCAGCTTCCCATATCAGAGTACCAGCTCAGCTGTCCATCCTTGAGTAGCCATCTTGTGGAATGAACCAGTGGAAGGAGGATATCTCTGTGTCTCTGCTTCTCTCTGTGTAACTCTTTCTTTTTTTTTTCTTTCTTTCTTTCTTTCTTTTTTTTTTTTTTTGACAGGCAGAGTGGACAGTGAGAGAGAGAGAGAGAGAGAGAGAGAGAGAGAAAGGTCTTCCTTTGCCGTTGGTTCACCAACCAATGGCCACCATGGCCGGCGCACTGCGGCCAGCGCACCATGCTGATCTGATGGCAGGAGCCAGGTGCCAGGTGCTTTTCCTGGTCTCCCATGGGGTGCAGGGCCCAAGCACTTGGGCCATCCTCCACTGCACTCCCTGGCCACAGCAGAGAGCTGGCCTGGAAGAGGGGCAACCAGGACAGAATCTGGCACCCCGACCGGGACTAGAACCTGGAGTGCTGGCGCCACAAGGCGGAGGATTAGCCTGTTGAGCCACAGTGAGGGCCCAACTCTTTCTTTTTTTTAAGATTTATTTATTTATTTGAAAGTCAGAGTTACACACAGAGAGAAGGAGAGAGAGAAAGAGAGGTCTTCTATGCTCTGGTTCACTCCCCAATTGGTTGCAATGGCCGGAACTGCACTGATCTGAAGCTAGGAGCCAGGAGCTTCTTCCAGATCACCCACGTGGGTGCAGGGGCCCAAGGACTTGGGCCACGATCTACTGCTTTCCCAGGCCATAGCAGAGAGCTGGATCAGAAGAGGAGCAGCCGGGACTCGAACAAACACCTATATGGGATGCCGGCGCTGCAGGCGGCAGCTTTACCCGCTATGCCACAGCGCTGGCCCCTAACTTTCAAATCGATAAATAAATCTTTAAAAAGATAATTTCAGTGCAAAATACACATAAAACTTGCATGTTTGTGTATTGAGTAAAGTGTTGAACTAAGTATCCAAAATCAGTGAATTTTAAAATAAACTGTGGTGGTACATCTATGTGGTGAAAAACAGGACAGAACACTCATAGAATTAAGTAATACTCAGCAGAGAACTCCTGTGCAATCGTTACCGTGATCTGGCAGAAATGGATCCATTGATAACCTGGCTATTAGTCCCCAGTATAAGAGCCACATCCTCTACAGAGAGATTCACATAAGGTGGCCCTAGATCACTCCTGCCTCCTGGCTTGGCATTTGTTGTCTACACCCATTGTAACCATGACCCACTTGGTCTAAAGTCCCCACAGCCTGCAGACTCTCCCCTTCCCAAAGGAATAAAGAAGGTGGAGAGAGGAAAGATAAAAACAATTAAATTGCAATACATGTGTGGCTTTTCATAAGAGAAGTAGTTTAACTCAAGTGATTGAGTTTTTTTACTTGATTTGAATATTCAATACAATATTCCATAGAAATAAAAACAAACCAAGAACTGGACTTATTTCACTGGAAGGTAGCACGTTATTGAAAAAAGCACCAATTTGCCAGTGGTCTACCATGATAAGAATCAACAGAAGATTTGCAGGTTTCGATCTGAGACATTTTCCATTGTTCTCTTATAATTTCATTGTGGTATCATTTAAAAATTTCCAAGATGTCCATGGGCTTTTTCCCCCCAACTACATGGAAAGATTCCTGAAGGCATCTCAACCTTCATTTATTTATCTCAGTGCCTTACATAGAACTCACCAGATGTTTACAGATTTAATTGAATGACAAAATATGTGACTTGATTCTATGAAAAAGAAGAAGTGAGATGAGAGGGGAAAGTTACTATGGGGCAGACACGGACAGATTTATGTGAGTGTTCTTTTAGTTAATAATTAGTGAAAAATTCAAATGGTGCTGTAAGGACTGACAAAGTGATTTGCGTGCACCCAATCTCATTCATTCTTCACGGCAGCCTGGAGGAGACCTCCTACGCTGGGCAGCACGTTGTACAGAAAAGAAAATTGAGCTCAGAGCTGTATCACTGGCCGGCCACACAGGCCCAGAGGAGCCCCAGAACCAGGACCTGGCTCGCTCCACTGTGAGATCCAAGGCCTTCCCTGCTAAGTGGCACTCCCCGAGCTCCCCGGGCCTTGTTGAAAAGCCAAGCTGAAGAGGCCTTACACTGTTACCTTCCTCAATCTATTTAGCTCTTGGTAAGACTCAGAACCTTGGGCCAGCAAAGGAGAGAGGTCTGTGGAGTTAAACAGAAAAGTACACACATGTGTGTCTGTGTGTGAGTGTGTGTGTCTGTGACTGTGTGTCTGTGTGTCAATGTGGGTGCATGTGTGTGTGAATGTGTGTCTGTGTGTATCTGTGACTGTGTGTGTGTCTATGTGAGTGTATGTTTGTGAGTGTGTGTCTGACTATGTCTGTGTGTGTGTGTCTGTGACTATGTGTCTGTGTGTCTCTATGGGTGTATGTGTGTGTGTGAGTGAATGTGTCTGAGTGTGTGTGTGTGTCCATGTAAGTGTATGTGTGTGAGTGTATGAGTGTGTATGTGAGTGTGACTGTGTGTGTGTTTGTGACTGTGTGTGAGTGTGTGTTTGTGACTGTGTGTATTCTGACTGTGTGTGTGTCTGTGACTGTGTGTGAGTGTGTGTGTGTGACTGTGTGTATTCTGACTGTGTGTGTGTCTGTGACTGTGTGTGAGTGTGTGTGTGTGTGTTTTAATTCAGGTAAGGAAATGCAGCACTAGTACTGATCCCTGTCAGTTACTGCAAGTTCTCAAAGAGCTTCTCAGAGCAGTGTTTCTCGTTCCACTTGCGGTTTTCCGGCCACGGTCAGGGTGGCTGTGCACACAGTTAGGTTCTCACTTCTCTATTCCCGGGGCTTCCTGCTAAGTGACCAGCTGGTGAACAGCTGGCCTGGCCTCTGTGGAGCTGATAAGGGCCCCCCGGCAGAGAAGGGCTTCTTAGCCAACTTCACAGAGAAGCACACAGGGTCCCGGCAGTCCTGGGTGGGCTCAGCCTCTCTTTGGGGACTCTGTGACCAGGCTGGGAGATAGCTGCCGAACACAAGGAGTGAGGAAGAACAGGTCTGCTACAGGAAGGGAGATTTTTTTCTCCAACAGTTCAATACTTGGGAAAATAAAATGATATGTCTGCCTCAGGCACAGGAAAGAAGCCACAGAGGTCCCCACCCCAGCCCAGGCATTGGTCCCACCCTCCCACGCCCAGTGGTGAGGGAATGCAACAGCCACCAAGTTATACTGAGAGCACCAAGAAGCCTGGCAACAAGGTAACGTGGATGAGGGTAACTCCTGGGCTTCCAGAGCTGTTTAGGGCTGGCATTGTGGCACAGAGGGCTAAGCCACAGCCTGCAGCACTGGACCCCATGTGAGTGCCAATTCGAATCCTGGCTGCTCCACTTCCGATCCAGATCGCTGCTAATGCGCCTGGGAAAGCAGCAGAGGATGGCCCAAGTTCTTGGGCCCCTGCAACCTACTTGGGAGAACCCAATGGAGTTCCAGGTTTCTGGCTTTGGCCTGGCCTAACCCCAGATGTTTCAGCCACTTGGGGAGTAAACCAGCAGATGGAAGATCTCTCTGTTTCTCTCTGTGTCTCTGTAATTCTGCCTTTCAAATAAATAAATACATCTTTTTAAAAAATCAGAGTTACACAGAGAGAGAAGGAGAGACAGAGAGAGAGAGAGGTCTTCCATCTGCTGGTTCACTTCCCAATTGGCCACAATAGCTGGAGCTGCGCCAATCCAAAACCAGGAGCCAGGAATTTCTTCCAGATCACCCATGTGGGTGCAGGGGCCCAAGGATGTGGGTGCAAGGGCCAAAGGACTTGGGCCATCTTCTACTGCTTTCCCAGTCCACAGCAGAGAGCTGGATCTGAAGTGGAGCAGCTGGGATTTGAACCGATGCCCATATGGGATGCAGACACTGCAGGCAGCAGCCTTACCCGCTACACCACAGTACCGGCCCCAGTAAATACATCTTTAAAATTTTTTAAAAACTATCAATTCCCTTGCCTTCCTCTTCTTTGGTTTTGCTCCTAACTTGGATGGTACCCTTTGGGTTCTCTTTAAATTGCTTCTTAGATTTCAAGCTCCAGTCTCTACGATCTTAAATTAAGTATCTTGCACGTTTATTTTATTTACATATTTATTTATTCATTTTTGAGTGGCCAAAGAGATTCTGAGAGAGAGAGACAGACAGACAGACAGAAAGCTCCCACTCACTGGTTCACTTTCTAAATGCCTGTAATAGCTGGGTCTGTGCAAGGCCAAATACGGGAGCCAGCACTCAGTCTACACGGTGGCAAGAACACAATCACTTGGGCCATCATCTTCCGGCTCCCAGGGTTTGCATTAGCAGGAAACTGGAATCAGGAACCAGAGCTGGGTCTCTAACCCAGGCATTCCAAAGTGGGATGCAGGCATCTTAGCTACCAAGCTGAGTTAACATCCTCTACCCTTGTAAATTTCTTTAAGAAAAAAAAAAAGATTTAGTTTGTTTATTTGAAAGGCAGAGCGACACAGTGAAAGGAAAGGGAGACAGAGAGACACAGAGATCAATCTCATTTGCTGGTTCATTCCCCAAATGGCCACAATGGCCAGGGCTGGGCTGAAACCAGGAGCCAGACACTCCATCTGGGTCACCCATATGGTTGAAGGGGTTCAAGTACTTGAGCCATCTTCTATCCTTTTTTAAAAAGATTTATTTTATTCAATTGAAATACAAGAGTCACACACAGAGAGAGAGGGAGAGCAAGAGAGAGATACCATTTGCTGGTTCATTCTCCAAAAGGATACAATGACTGGGGCTGTGCCAGGCCAAATCCAGGAGCTTCTTCCGGGTCTCCCACGTGGGTGCACGGGCCAAAGAACTTGTGCCATCTTCCACTGCTTTCCCAGGTGCATCAGCAGGGAGCTGGATCAGAAGTGGAGTAACCAGGATTCAAACTGGCACCCATATGGGATGCCAACGCTGCAGAGAGTGGCTAAACCTTCTGTGCTGCAGCATCTCTGGGCCATCTTCTGCTGCCTTCCTAGGTGCATTAGCAGGGAGCTGGGTCAGAAACAGAGTCAAACTTAAACTGGTGTTTCAATATAGGATGCCGGTATCACAGACAATGGCTTAATCTGCCGTGCCACAATGGTCAGCCCTGGAAAATTTCTTAAAAACAAGAATCAGGGCTGGTGTTGTGGCTCAGAGGGTTAAGTTGCTGCTTATGAAACGCATCCCATTTAGGAGTGCTGGCTATGCCCCTGCTGCTCTGGTTCAATCCAGCTCCCTGCTAACCCATTTCAGAAGGCAGCAGAGGATGGCCCAAGTAGTTAGTCCATGCCACCCATATTGGGATCCAGTTAGACTTCCTGGCTCCTGGTTTCAGTCTGTCCCAGCCTGGGTTGTTGCTGCCATTTGGGGGAGTGAACCAATGGATGGAAGATCTGCCCCCACTCTCTCAGCCACTCTGCCTTTCAAATAAATAAATAAATAACTTCTTAAAAAGATCCCAAAGTGCTCTTCAATGTCTAGCTAAAGGCTTCACTCTGTTACATAATTACAGTTCTATATTTTCCTAACCTAGTGAGTCACCGAAAAGAATGGTGCATAGCTAGGTAGTGATATCTGTAAGGTGGCAGATCTGTAATGTGACAGCCCCCCCAAACTCATTGTATCCTGTGTAATTGTCACACTTAGCACTATAATAACTTCCAGAACCTTCTAGAAGGATGAAAAGCTGGAGGTCCTCTCTGTGTCCCCAGTGCCCAGCACAGTACCTCCGAGAAAGTGGCCCCGTGAAAGGCGCTGTGAACTGAAGTCGTCTGAGCAAGAAATCGGTGTCTGGAGCTCCGAGTCTGAGTCGGTGGCCTCCAGGTGAAGATGCAGAGAATCGACACTCTCTTGTGTGCAGCAGAGGATCCTGCTCTCTATAAACTGTTTATCTGCTGCTCAGGCATCTGGAATGGGCAGCAAGGCATTCGAATGAAAGGGTAATTACACGGTCTGTTTTCTTAATCTCACCGACTCAGGCTGAGTCACAGGGAATCCAGGGCAGGGCTTCGGAGATAGTGAGGGGAGAGATAGTGGCTCCAACTGCCATTCAGACTCTGGAGAGATAAGTGTAGGTTACCCCCTCCTCCCAGGGCTCAAACCCTAGCAGGATTTCAAAGGGAATCCCCAGCAGACCAAGGTGTCCCATTCGTCCTTACAATCCTCCGTTGAGACTCGCTGAACAAGGACCTGTTGTTTCCCCTGAATGTGAACTCAGAGGAGCTCTGCATTGAGAAAACCCAGCCAGCGCTGTGGCGTAGCCGGGTAAAGCCGCCATCTGCAGTGCCGGCATCCCATATGGGTGGTGGTTCAAGATCCGGCTTCTCCACTTCCTATCCAGCTCTCTTCTATGGCCTGGGAAAGCAGTAGAAGATGGCTCAAGTCTTTGGGCCCCTGCACCCATGTGGGAGACCCAGAAGAAGCTCCTGGCTCCTGGCTCCTGGCTCCTGCCTTCGGATAGGCCCAGCCCCAGCCGTTGCACCTATTTGAGGAGTCAACAAGCAGATGGAAGGCTTCTCTCTCTCTCTCTCTCTCTCTCTCTCTCCCCCTCTCTGTAACTCTGTCTTCCAAATAAATAAATTAATTAAAAAAAAAAAAAACGGTTTTAAAAAAGAGATATGAGAAAACCTGCACACAGCACAGGCGAGGGCAGTGGCTTTACAGGAGGCTTGGGGACACAGCCTTCTGTGGTCCCTGCTGAGGACACGCAGCCGGTCCCAGCATGTTCTCTCGTGCTAGAGCTTGTGAGCAAGTTGCCGCAGTTCTCAATTGCTGTTTTCCGACAAAGTGCGTTCATCCCAGAGCCCCAGGGCCCCTTGGAATGACTGTTTACACCCTTGCCGTTTTCCAAGTGCCTGCTCTGCAATGAAGCTTGGTTAAAAAGGATTATCTCCCTCAATAGGATTATATTTTGTCATTGTTTGTTTTTATATATTAAATTCCCTATGATACTATTTTCGATTGCTACGAAGACGTCAAAGCTTTGTCCAAACCCATCATGGGTGTCATTATTTCCTTTATTGTTTATGATGATGATCCTAGACCACCCCAGGCCCCGAAAAGCTCCCCAGGATTCTGCTGGTTTTCTTCTATCTTAATTATTAATCTTCTTTTTTTGTTTCTTGCCAGTGGTTTGCACTCTTAGTTATTTGTGTCACACTGAGCCACAGTCCTGGCACGGGCTTCTCTAGGCTTTGCCTTACAGGAGGTTTCTGTATGGATTTTTGTTCTTCTCAATTCCTATTTATTTTGCTCCCCTTTCTGTCCATCTGCATCTATTTCTGGGCCCACTCTCTGAGCCCCTAGAACACTGCCTCTGTGACTCGCCCAGAAGTCACAGAAAGCCCTGGAAGCCAGAGCTCCAAGCCAGCAAGGCTCTGTGTCCTTGTGGGTCTCTCTGGGATTCTCTCATCAGCCACTTGTAGGTCCCCAGCAAGAGGCAGTTTCTTCTCATTATAAGTATTCCCTTGGGGCCGGCGCTGTGGCATAGTAGGTAAAGCCGCTACCTGTAGTGCTGGCATCCCATATGGGTGCCGTTTCGAGTCCCTGCAGCTCCACTTCTGATCCAGCTCTCTGCTATGGCCTGGGAAAGCAGTAGACGATGACCCAAGTTCTTGGGCCCCAACACCCACATGAGAGACCCGGAGGAAGCTCCTGGCTCCTGGCTTCAGATCACCACAGCTCCAGCTGTTGCAGCCATTTGGGGAGTGAACCAGCAGATGGAAGACTTTCTCTCTCTCTCTCTCTCTCTCTCTCTCTCTCTCTCGCTACCTCTGTATAACTTTGCCTTTTAAATAAATAAAATAAATATTTTTTCAAATAAAAAATAAATACGTATTCCCAAAGGAGCCCGCACAAATGAATGCCCAGTTTACTTAACAGAAATAGCAGCCTGGCATGTATAAAACAGGAGGACAACAAAAGAAGAAACCTCAGTGTTTAAGGAATAGCTACAGTCTGAGAAAAACAGGTTTCTGATGGTGTTGTTGACACAACACACTCTCTACTCCCAGAGGTGAAAGATGGGGTGTTGAGGGGGTGGTGCAGGGGGAGACCCAGGGTCTCTACCCCAACTCCTCACAGCCACACTGTCCTGACAGGCAGCGGCAGCCATGTGTGTGTGGAACACTGGAAATGAGACTGTCGAAGGAGAAAACACACACCTGATTTTGAGGACTTCGTGTAAAAATGCATATATATTTATAATTACTTGAAAGGCAGAGAAACAGAGACCGAGAGAGAGACTTCCTATCCTCTTGATCACTCTCCAAATGCCCAGCTGCTGGGAACTCAGTCCAGGTCTCCCATGTGGGTGGCAGGGACCCAAATACTTGAGCCTTCACCTACTACCTCCCAGGCTGTGTATTAGCAGGAAATTAGAATTGGGACTGGAGCCAAGTATGGAATCCAGACACTCCCACATGGTATGTCCATGTCCCAGATGGTTAAATACTGTGCCAAAGTGCACCCCACAAAATATAATAATAATTCTTATTATTCATATTATAATATTATTATAAATACTCCATGTTTAATGATGATATTTTGGATGTTTGGAGTAAACAAATTAATTTCACCTGCTTCTTTTCACTTTTTTTCAACATAGCTATTAGAACATTAAAAATGACATATAGGGCCAGCATGATATTTCTGCTGGCTGTTGCTATTCAAACAATGAACTTAACTCCTGCCTGGCAGGTGTCTTCTCAGGGGACTTGTCATCTTCTTCTCCTCCTCCTCCTTCTTTTCTTCTTCTTCCCCCTCTTCCTCCTCCTCTTCTTCTTCTTCCACTTCTTCCTCTTCTCCTTTTAAGTCATATTTATTTACTTGAAAGGCAGAGTTACAGAGAGAAGGAGAGACAGAGAAAAACAGACCTTCCATCTGCTGGTTCAGTTCCCAAATGTCCACAACAAGCAGGACTGAAGCCTGAAACTCTATTCTCTCTCCCAAGCACTTGGGCCATCCTCTACTGCTTTCCCAGGCACATTAGCAGGGAGCTGGATCAGAAGTGGGGCAGCTGGGATTGAACTGGCACTCCAACCAGCACTCATAAGGATGCCACCTGCAATGGTGGCTACTTGTTCTGCTGCACAACACCAGCCCCATTGCCTATTTCCTTGACCACAAGGACAAAATTTCTCTGCATCCTCTGTCTTCCACAGCCCTCTCATTCATTCCTGCTCTACAGCCTGAAACAATCACTTCATCCACAGCCAATTAGATGGACCAGTGAATCAGGCCCTTCAGATATGATGCCGTCTGCATACCGGAAAATACAGGCCAACTTCACCATTGAAAGATCCCCAAAGCCCTATCATAAGACTTATAATCTCTTCCCCACCACACTTTTCCAAAGAAAACGTAACACTCAAGATGGTGTTCGTTGCTGAGCAGTGAGGAACACCCATCCTACATCCACAGTCTGTGCCTGTTGCCAGATCTATGTGTAAAAATCAGTTACACGCTACAGACTTCTTTCAACAGGTGGAGGCTGCAGCCTGCCCAAGTCACAGAGATGGGGAGCCACGCTGAGTTCCAGAAACAAGGGCTTGGTTCTGCTCTCGTCTGGATTTCTATCAAATTCACATTCTTTTGGTGCCTATAAAGAAAGAAAATTAACTTTGCATTCTTTGGGTGTCTACAGGGAAGAATCCTTTTACTATGACTTGCCCGTGGTACAAGACATTCCCTAGATTTTGGTGGGGGAGGAGGTAGCCTGAGAGACAGGGAGAGCAGCCACAAGCCCATAGAATGTGTCTAAATGATGCTGAACATCCCTAGGGTCCCCAAATCTGATGAGCGGAATAAATGTTCAACATCTCATTCACCTTTAGACCTGGTATAAAGAGCCATAGATTTGTGACAGTGGTGTAGTCATCTGAAAGGCTGTAGGAAGCTAGGTTTACAGTGCCCACTGCCAGCACGGAGCCCTGCGAGGCAGTCCCTGACCACAGCAGCGGGAGGAAATGGGCAGCAACACCGAAATGCCAATGGCTCCTGATGACCATTCTCCTGTGTCCTTGTGGCCCACAGCCTCACTTCTGGAATGCAGCCTCCAGCAAACCATGCATTATGGCCCTGGGAGAGGCTCCAGTGGGGCGCATGTGGAGAGCGCCACACATCAGGCCTAACCTCGCCCAGATGCGGGTCTTAGCTCCCAGGCTAACAGCAGTGGGGAAGCCCTTTGGGGAATGGGGAGCCCGGGGACTCTGAGTGTGGCTGCAGTGAATGAGAGAGGCCTTGCTGCCAGTCTTCTGACGCCCCATCCATCATGGGGACACATGCCTCTCTGTCTGTTTTCAGTCACCAGAGGGCTATAGCTTTTCCCAAAGGCTTGAAAAAAATGAAGGCTGGCAGATCTTTTCAAACCTCCAACCCAGGTATAAAGTTCCATTTAAAAACACTTAAAAGGCCAGTGTGGCCCTTGTGACAAGAACTACACAGACCAGTGGGATAGCTGATCCGTCTCCCCTCGCTGGTGAAGTCGCCAAGGGCTCTTGGGGTTACAATCCCTTGTTGTTGACCTTACATGTGATGCGAAAGAAAAGCAATGCAAGAGTAGGCCATACATACGAACATACTAAGGAGCTGCATTCTAGAATCATCTGGCTGTCAAATTTGAGGTAATGTTTCATCCCCTCCTCCTCTCTTCCGCCTTCCCTTCCTTCCTTTCTGAACCTGCCCCTGTCTTGCCAGTGCCGTGTGCACTTGCATAGTCTGCCTATTGAATCAGCCAGCTTTGGTGTCACCTTCAAGCACACCTGCAAACTTTAACTTCCTGAACAGTTGTTATGATTCTATCTGCCGTGAACGTATCTGGGGTGAGAGTGTCATGTACCCACACCCCTCACCTCACCTCACCTTCAACTTCACTAATCAGTTGATGTCACCCCTGGTATCACTTGGGGTGGTGCCATGATCCCATGTTAGCTCTGGAAGCCTCTTTACACATCCCAACCCATCATCACCTCTCAGCAGTCACAGGCCAGGGGGCTCACGACCACTGGAGCACTTCGGGGTGCCCCTCCGTTCCCCACTTCCCCCTCAGCTCATGACCATCCTCAGTACCACCAGAGATGAATGACGCTCTGCCCCCCCCTTTCCCTTCCTCCTCCTCCCAGAACTGTTGTCAGCACAGCAGTCCCTGCCCCCACCACCTGCTGTGAATAGAACATGGTTCCTGAACTCATACAGACGTTTAATCCCCAAAGTCTCGAGTTAATGATACCAACAGGGTAGAAACGTAACCTGATTACGGTGTTTAGGAGGTAGGGCGTAGTGGAGGTCTTTAGATAATTGAAGCAGTGTCTTTGGAAGTTTTTGTGAGTACGGTTGAGTCAGGCCCAGCCATTTTCTCTCCTTTCGGCTCATCTGTGACCCTTCCTCCACACAAACACACATGCACGCTCCGTTGTTACCAGCCTCACCAGAAACCAATCAGTGTGAGGCTATCCAATCTTGGACTGTGAGGCTCCAAAACTGTGAGCTGAGATACATTCTCTTCCTTCATAAGTAGCTTAAGTATTTCTTTGGGGTACTAGAAAGCTGGCTGAAACAGCATCTGGTCTTTACTGTGATTCTGTTCTGTAACCCATGACAGAAATTCTACTCCATCCCATGTGAATGCCATGATCAGATTTCCCAGGAAGTCCTAATGTAAAATTTTCTGTTTCTTAGATCATAACTCCCATGTGAGATCTTATGGTTACTTGTCCAGTACAGAAAATAACAAAAAGATGCTTTTTGTGCCTGTAAGAATAATTCTGAATTTGTGCTTTGTAGAGTCTGAGTAGATGCTATGGAATGAAAGAAGGAGGGAGAAACAGGGTTAAGATGTTTTGGATTTTTAAGATTTATTTTATTTATTTAAAAGGAAGAGTTACACACATGCATACACACACACACAGAGAGAGAGAGAGAAACAGAGTGAGAGAGAGAGAGAAAGAGAGATCTTCCATCCATTGATCCATTGGCTCACTCCCCATATGGCCATGACAGCCAGGACTAGGCCAGGCTGAAGCCAGGAGCTAGGATCCAGTAGCTTCTTCTGGGTCTCCCACGTGGGTATAAGGACCCAAGCACTTGGGCCATCCTCCACTGCTTTCCCAGGAGCTAGCTTGGAATTGGGAAGCAGTTACTCGAACAGGCGCCCATGTGAGCTGCTGCTGCTGCAGGTGATGGCTTATCCTGCTATGTCACAGTGCTGGCCCCCAGACTTAAGGTGTTTTGATTTTACATTGACGTCTCATACTTGCCAGAGACTCTCGAGACAGTGGTAGGCTTTAACATAAGCAAAAAACACAAGGTATGACACCAAACTGTCCACCACCCAGAGAGGACAGAAATTTTGATCAGATGCATCTAGGAAACAACACAAAAGGGAATAACAAGACCTTTTCTTTCCCTCACTAATATAGTCGCTCTATTGCACAACTCCTATATAGCACTTGACATGCGCTAGAATGTTCTGGACCCTTGGGCAATGCACATTGAACAGCATTTTGTTTCTCTTAGCTCTCCAGAAACCCAGTGTAGCAAGGAAGGTGGGTGCAACTCTAAATCATTCTCTCTCTTGTATTTCTTGTCTTGTTTTTTGTTTTCCAAAAAATCTTAAACTTAAAGAAAAGTTGTGAGTATGATAACAAAGGCTTTTTTCCTTCCATCTATTGGCACTAAGTTGCTAACCTGTTATTCCATGGTGTTAACCTTTTCCTTTTTATCTGTATTCTGAGGATTTGACCCATGAGGCCTTGTGACACAGAGAGGCTGCCCCTCCTAAGGTTTGCCAGTTCCTAGAGACAGCAATCAGCTCCCATGGGAGCTCACTTTTCACAGGCAAATCAATCTAGAGCCCACATCCTGATGGCGACTCTCCCTGTACTAATGACAACAGGCCAGGTTCCAGATGCCCAAGGACAGCCCCTGTTTCCCAAGGTCTGCAAAAGTGCTTTGAATCAGCCCATCCTAAGCCTCCTTACCTTCCCAACTCTTCCCACAGAAACCATATAGAAAGCTCTCATCCACATTCCTCCATGGCCCTCTCTGCCTCCCTGAGGATTCCCCCTTTAGCTTCCTCATCCCTTTTCATGGTGTGGGGTGCCCTCTCCTCTTGGGAACTGTAGCAAGCTCTCTATTGATGGTGTCCTGATCTATTGGCCCTTAATCAAATACCATAATCAAATGATTAAGACCTATATTAAAATAAAATCAGGGCAGGCATTTGGCTAAGTAGTTAAGATACCAGCTTAAGATACACACTCTCATCCCACATATCTCAGCTCCTGACTCCAACCTCTTGCTAATATGAATGCTGGAAGGCAGTGGCAATGGCTCAAGTAATTGGGTACCTTCACTCACACGGGAGACCTGGATTGAGTTCCTGGTGCCCAGGTTCGGCCTCTTGCTGTTGCTGGCATTTGGGGTAGTGAACCAGAGGATGGGAACTATGTTGCTCTAATAATGTGACATAAATAAAATAAACACTATTACCATCAACACTTTGTATACAATTTCTACAAGACCACAAAACAACAAACATAGAGAAATTAACACTGAGCATTCCTTCCAGCTGCTCTTCACACCCCTTCTGAGCTTTGCCAGTTGTCTCAACATGGTTCTTTAGAGCAAAATGTTTCAGATCAGAATTAGGCATTGTGCTGACCCAAGATCCCTGTAGGATCACTCCAACTTCGACAGTTCCTGGGCGTTTCTTGTTATTCATGACCTTGGTCCTCGGAAGATTACAGGGCAGTTATTTTGCAGAAAGCCCTCAGTTTGGGCCTGGTATTTCTTCCCATGATTACACTCAGACTCTGCCTCCGGTAGAATACCTCAGAAGTGACGCCACCTCTTTCCGTGTGTTCCAGCAATTCTGGCAAGGCCAATCTGCCTCATTACTTTCATCCCTCGATGAGATTCGTATATGCCAGGCTTCTCCACCGAATATTTATTCCTTTTCTGTATAATTAATAACTATTTTATGGGAAGACAATTGAAACTATATAAATAACCTGTGACTCATCAAGCTTGCTATTTTCAAGAAATATTTATTTATTTATTTAAAAGGTAGACCAACAGCAAGAGACAGAGGGGAGAGAGAGAGAGAGAGAGATCTTCTACCTACCGGTTCACTTTCCCAATGGCTGCATCAGCAGGGGCCTGGGCCAGGCCAAAGCAAGGAGCCAGAAGGCAAGGAGCCTAGGCCAAAGCAAGGAGAGCAAGGAGAACTAGGCAGATCTCCCGCGTGGATGGCAGCAACCCAAGTACTTGAGCCATCCTCTGCTCGTGTCCCAGGCAGCAGGGAGCTGGATAGGAAGCAGTGCAGCCAGAACTGGCAATGACACTTTGACATCAGACGCTGGTTTTGTAAATGCCACTTAACTTGCTCTACCATAACGCAGGCCCCAAACTTCCTGTTTAAATATCAGCACAGGAGTATGTATTTAGCCTAGTGGTTAAGACACCCATGTCCTACTTCAGAGTACTTGGGTTGAAGTCTCCAATCCTGACTCCAGCTTCCTGCTAAGCAGGCCCAGGGGGTTGGGGAGGGGAAGAGGAGCAGATGATAGCTCAAGTAACTGGGTTCCTCTCACACATGTGGGAGATCTAATTTGTATTTCAGGATCCTGGTTCAGCACAGGCCAGTCCCAGCCATCATGGCACTGGGGAGTGGAATAAAACAGCTAGGAGCTTTCACTTTCTGTTCTTCTTGACCACTCCCTACTTCCGAAATTAAAAAAAAAAAATTAAAAAGAAAAAAATCAGTTGAACTCATGGTCTATATTTTATTTCAACACATTATTATGATTTATTATTTTCATTATTTTATATTCTCTCAAATTTACCCAGATTTGGCAAATGGGAGTCCCTTTAGGGTGACCTCAGAATCTTTTTGTCATTGTTCCTGTAACATTTTGAGAATTCACTTTTGTCTCAACAAGGAGCTTGTCTTATGTGTACTTGGTCCCAGTCCTGGGCTTGATTACTTCTCTGGGGAATCCCTATCCTTTCAAAGGAGAATGGCATTCAGAAGTCAAGATCTGGGCCCTGGAGTGTTCATTTGGGCTGGGCGGTTTCTTCTCCCCAGGTCATCTTGGTGAGCAGAATTGGGGCATATACAGTAATGCATTGCATAATGATGTTTCCTGCAGTGGCAGACCAAGCAGACAATGTGGTCCCACAAGATTGTGTGGCTCAGAGATGTCCAAGCCACCATGTTTGTGTGTATACTCTGTGATGCCTGCACAAAGGCAAAATTGCCTGAAAACTCATTTCTCAGCACGTATCTGTCATTAAGAGACACACATGACTCCATACAAGCACACGCACACGATACCATTTGTACTATTTCTCTCTCTGTCCATATCTTCCTAATACGTGCCTCTCTATCTTTGGGGAAAGAGTCTGCTAGGTTGGGATCCAGAGTATTTGATTCATTTCTAATTTTTTTGTTTGTTTATTGAATGGTTGGCATTACAATCTGCTTGGGCTACCATATTGAACTATCACAAAGTGAGTGGATTAAGTGACAGAAATTTGTTTTTCTCACAGTGCGGAGGCTGGGAGTCCAAGATCTTGGTGCTGCGGGTTGTTTTCACTCAAGGCCTCTCCTCTTGTCTTGCAGATGATTGTCTTCTCCCTTCGTCCTCACATACTCATCTCTCCATGTGTGCCTATGCCTGGTGTCTCTGTGTCCTAATCTCTCTTTAAAAAAATCATTAATTGGGGCCAACGCTGTGGCACAGTGGGTTAAAGACCTGGCCTGGAGCCTTGGCATCTCATATGGACGCCGGTTCTAGTCCTGGCTGCTCCTCTTCCAATCCAGCTCTCTGTTATGGCTTGGGATAGCAGTGGAAGATGGCTCAAGTCCTTGGGCCCCTGCACCTACATGGGAGACCCGGAAGAGGCTCCTGGCTCCTGGCTTTGGATCAGCGCAACTCCAGCCATTGCGGCCATATGGAGAGAGAACCAGCTGATGGAAGACCTCTCTCTCTGTCTCTACCTCTCTCTGTAACTTCATCTTTCAAATAAATAAAATAAATCTTTAAAAATTTCCTTGATTGGAGCTGGAGTTATGGAGTAGCAGGTTAAGCTGCTGCCTGCAGGGCTGGCATCCCATATGGGTGCTAGTTAGAATCCCAGCTGCTCCACTTCATGTCCACTTCCCGAAAATGCGCCTGGGAAAGTAGGACAAGGATAACCCAAGTACTTGGACCCCTGCCACCCATGTGGGAGACCCAGATTAAGCTCCTGGCTCCTAACCTCTGCCTGGCTCAGCCCTGGCCATTGCAGCCATTTGGAAGAAGAAGATGGAAGATCTCTCTCTGTCTGTCTTCTCTGTAACTGCTTTTCAAATATACAAATACATCTTTAAAAAATAATCATTAATTAATTTGAGAGAGAGAGAGAGAGAGAGACATGCTCCCATCTGCAGGTTCACTTCCCAAATGCCTGTAGTGACCGGGGCTGGGCTAGTGCCAAAGCTGGGAACTGTGAACTCAATCCAGATCTTTCACAGGGGTGGCAGGGACCCAGTTACTTGAGATATCACCACTGTCTACCATGGTCTGCATTAGCAGGAAGCTGGAGTCAGGTATTGAACCCAGTTGCTCAGATATGGAACATGGGTGTCAGTGTCTCAAGCAACTAGACCAAATACCTACCCTTCTCCTCCTTCTCTTCCTCCTCTTCCTCCTCCTCCTTCTTTTTCCTCTCTTCCTGCTCTTCTTCTTCCTCCTCCTCCTTCTTCTTCCTCCTCCTCCCCCTACCTCCTCCTCCTCCTCCTCTTCTTCTTTTCCTTCCTCCTTCCTCTTCTTCTCCCTTTTCCTCTTCTTCTTCTTGTTTTTTTAAGATTTATTTATTTATTTGAAAGACAGAGTTACAGAAAGGCAGAGAGAAAGAGAGACAGGCCTTCCATCAGCTGGTTCACCCCCCAAATGATTGCAATGGCCAGAGCTGTGCTGATCTAAAGCCGGGAGCCAGGAGCTTCTTCCAGGTGCAGGGGCCCAAGCAACTGAGCCATCTTCTACTGCTTTCCTAGGCCATAGCAGAGAGCTGGGTAGGAAGTGGAGCAGCTGGGAGTCAAACCGGCACCTATGTGGGATGCCAGAGCCTCAGGCCCAGATTTAGCCACTATGCTGTAGTGCAGGCCCCCTCATCCTCCTCCTTCTTTTTCTCCTTCTCCTTCTTCTTCTCCTCTTCCTCCTTCTTCTTCTTCCTCCTCATCCTCCTCTTCTTCTTCTTCAAGAGGTGCTTATAATTTTTTTTGACAGGCAGACTGGACAGTGAGAGAGAGACAGAGAGAAAGGTCTTCCTTTGGCCATTGGTTCACCCTCCAATTGCTGCCGCAGCCAGCACGCTGCGGCCGGCGCACCGCGCTGATCCAAAGCCAGGAGCCAGGTGCTTCTCCTGGTCTCCCATGGGGTGCAGGGCCCAAGCACTTGAGCCATCCTCCACTGCACTCCCTGGTCACAGCAGAGAGCTGGCCTGGAAGAGGGGCAACCGGGACAGAATCCGGCGCCCCGACCGGGACTAGAACCTGATGTGCCGGCGCTGCTAGGCGGAGGATTAGCCTATTGAGCCGCGGCATCGGCGAAAGAGTTACTTATTTTGAAAGTTGGAGTTGCGGAGCAGGAGGGAGAGACACAGAGAGAGATATCTTCCATACACTGGTTCACTTCCCAGATGGCTGCAGTGGCCAGCGCTGAGCCAAGCCAAAGTCAAGAGCCAGGAGCTTCACCTGGGTCTCCCATGTGAATGTCAGGAGCCCAAGCACTTGGGCCATCTTCTATTGCTTTTCCCAGGCCATTAGCAGGGAGCTGGATGGGAACTGGAGCAGCCGGGACATGAACGGGCACCCATGGGGGATGCTGGTGTTGCTCACCACACACCACACGCTGGTCCCCATCCCCCACTCTTCTTAAAAGGAGACGCTCTCAGGGCTTCATTTTAAAACCTTATCTACAAATAGTCACAGTCTGAGATATGGGGACTTAGGACTTCAATGTGTGCATGATTCAGCCCATAATACCTGATTTACCGGAAAAATCAGCCTCAGTTGGGCCAAAGTCTATGTTTTATAAATAGAGAAATGTTAGGCTTCAGCAAAATTAATAAATAACAATAATGATTTGAAAGAGAAGCAAACAGGATCATGGCTGCCTCCCACCCCCATCAGAAGAAGCCCGGACTGAATGGTGCCTTGGGCTAAGCCAGCCCTCAGTTCATGACCTCTTTCCCTTCTAGCACATTCTTCAAGTAAGATTATTCTCCAAAATAGTTATAAGGCAGCTATATTCCATTTATAATTTTACACATACTTTTAGTGTCCAGAAAAATGTCCTTGTGGAATATATTCATTTATTAGGAATGCATTACTTTTGATATTCAAGCTAAGGCAATACAATAGGGAGAAATTTTCCTTACTCAAAAATATTATTCCTTATTTCACAATGTTGTTAGTTCTACATTTAATTAAAACTTTCACCTTTTTTCTTAACATTTAAACTGGATTAGATCAGAAACACATTTCTTCTTCAATTAATTCCATCCCTCTCTCTCTCTCTTTTATTTTTTTTACAAACTAGTGTTCATTAGACTGAAACGTACCAGCAACTTCAAAGTCAACCAAAGCTATTTTTAAGGGAAGAAATTTCATTTCATGATAAATTTTATGATTTATGATTACCAGCTATTTTGTTTCCTTGTTTTTCCTAATCTCTCCTTTCTTCTTTTGGTGGAACAATATCTGAAAAAGGCCACAGAGTATTTTTTCCATCTTAGCTCCCAGTATTCTTTTTTGTTTATTTATTTATTTATTTTTGACAGGCAGAGTTAGTGAGAAAGAGAGAGACAGAGAGAAAGGTCTTCCTTTTTCCGTTGGTTCACCCCCCAAGTGGCCACTACGGCTGGCACATTGTGGCCAGCGCACTGTGCTGATCCGAAGCCAGGAGCCAGGTGCTTCCTCCTACCTGGGGTGCTGGCACCTCAGGCGGAGGATTAGCCTATTGAGCCGCGGCACCGGCCCTTAGCTTCCAGTATTCTAACAAGGCAGCATTTGGGGTAGAGAATATTCTATAAAGGTAGCTGAAGAGGTGTATTGTTTGGGGATGTTGCCATCCTTGTTTGTATTTTACCCTTGATAACACAAATGTGTTACTAGATCTTCTTATGGCCCAGGTCATTTCAATTTACTGGGAGAGATTTCCACAGAGTTCTGAACTAGCTCTATTGGCCAAGCTTAGGAAGGCTGTGAGCAGTGAGGAGCTTGGGCTGAGGGATGGGCTCCACCATCTGCCAGGTGGCCAAGCGACTTGACCAACCTCACTTAGACTCAGTTTTCTCTGCTACAAAATGGGTAACATGTAACTGTCAGGGAACCTTCTACATAGCAAATGCTCATCTACAACTTAATGTTGAATGAGTATGTGAATTAAAGAGAGATCATGGATGTACACACTTTTTTTTTTTTAGCTTTTATTTAAAGAATATAAATTTCCAAAGTATAGCTTATGGATTCCAATGGCTCCCCCCCTCACAACTTCCCTCCCTCCCACTACCCTCCCCTCTCCCGCTCCCTCTCCCCTTCTGTTCACATCAAGATTCATTTTCAATTCTCTTTATACACAGAAGATCAGTTTAGAACATATTATGTAAAGATTTCAACAGTTTGCCCTCACATAGAGACACAAACTGAAATTATTGTTGGAGTACTAGTTATAGTATTAATTCACAATGTACAGTACATTAAAGACAGAGATCCTACATGATTTTTTTAAAGAATTGATTAATTATCTATGCAATTTCCAATTTAACACCAAGATTTTTTAATCATTTGCAATTATCTTTATACACAGAAGATCGATTTAATATTATAGTATGTAAAGAGTTCATCAGTTTGCACCCACACAGAAACACAAAGTGAAAAAATACTGTTTCATTACTAGTAATAGCATTATTTCACATTGGATAACACATTAAGGACAGATCCCTCATGAGACATAAGAACACAGTGACTCCTGAAGTTGATTTAACAATTTGACACTCTTGTTTATGGCGTCAGTAATCTCCCTAGGCTCTAGTCATGAGTTGCCAAGGCTATGGAAGCCTTTAGGGTTCGCCGACTTCGATCTTAATCCGACAGGGTCATAGTCAAAGTGGAGGTTCTCTCCTCCCTTCAGAGAAAGGTACCTCCTTCTCTGATGGCCCCGTTCTTTCCACTGGGATCTCACTCGCAGAGATCTTTCATTTAGGTCTTCATTTTTTTGTTTTTCACAGTGACTTAGCTTTCCATGCCTAAAATATTCTCATGGGCTCTTGAGCCAGATCCGAATGCCTTAAGGGCTGATTCTGAGGCCAGAGTGCTATTTAGGACATCTGCCATTCTATGAGTCTGCTGTGTATCTTGCTTCCCATGTTGGATCATTCTCTCCCTTTTTCATTCTATCAGTTAGTATTAGCAGACACTAGTCTTGTTTGTGTGAACCATTTTACTCTTAGACCTATCAGTGTGATCAATTGTGAGCTGAAATTGATCACCTGGACTAATGAGATGGCCTTGGTACATGCCACCTTGATGGGAATGTATTGGAATCCCCTGGCACACTTCTAACTCTATCATTTGGGGCAGTTCCGATTGAGCATGTCCCAAATGGATGTACACACTTTTATCTTGCTGCCTAAATGGTTCAGAAATTTTCTAACAATATTTGGTCCAGGAAAAGAATCATGGGAAAATATCTAGAAAAAGTCAAATAAATGGCAATTTTTATTACTCCTATGCATAGATGCATAGGCTGTTTTAGTTCAGGCAACTATAATGAAGTACCATGGACTGGGGACTTAGGCACAACAAGAAATTCTTCTCACAATTCTGTAGGCTGCAAGTCTGAGCTCAGGCTGCCAGCATGTTCAGGTTCTGGTGAGGGCCCACTTCAGGGTTACAGACTGCAATCTTCTCACTGTGTCCCCACAGGACAGAAGAGTCAGAGAGCCTTTGGGGTCCCTTTTATAAGGCCACTAGTCCCATTCATTAGGGCTGCACCCTCATGCTCTGGCCTCCTCTCAAAGACTCCACCACCTACACTTATCCCTTTGGGGTTAGGATTTCACCAGATGGACTCGGGATGGAGGGGCTGGAATGAGCATTCAGTTCCTAATGTGAGGCAAGGATTAGGGGATTGGTATAAGAACATGTGTTAGGCAGTTTTTCATTATTTTAACCAACATAACTAAGAGGAGCTTCTTGGGAAAGAAAAGATTTATTTTGGCTTACAGTTTGGAGGTTTATGTTTCAGGATCAGTCAGCCCCACTAGTCTGGTGCCTGGTGAAGACTGGCAATGGAAGAGAGGTGTGAAGGAACCATCGTATGGTGACCAGAAAGCAGAGAAAGAAGCTAGACTGAACTTAGCTTAAACGACCAATCCTTTTGAGACAACTACCTTCCAAGTGCGTGCCCCTCATGTCTGAAGACCTCCTACTGGTCCCATCTCCTAGCAGTCATAATTAGGTCAAGTTTTCACCCTAATCCATCAAAATCATTAACTTAGACTTTGGGGTTTAGATGTCCACATGAGTTTGGGGAGCTAAGTCCTGATCAGAGGAACTATGTATGAATCTCTTCTGTGTTGCTACAGCAGTATACCTGAGACTGAATAGTCAAAAAGAAAATTGGATTTGTCACTGTTCTGCAAATGGGAAGTTCAAGACCGAGGGGCTGTGCTGGTGATGGCCTCCTTGCTTGGTCATAACATTTCAGAGACACCCCATGGCAGACGATCAGAGATGTGTTCTTCTCAGGTCTCTCCTCCAGGAGCCAGGAGCCTCTTCCAGGTCTCCCGCTATGCCACAGTGCCGGCCCCCTCTCGCCTTATAAAGCCACTAATCCCAGCATGGGTCCCCATCCTCCTAACTCCATCTAACCCTTATTACTTCCCAAAGGCCCTGCCTTCAAATACCATGAACATGAATTTGAGGATTGAATTTCCAACATATGAACTTTTGGGAGATCTGTTTGAAAGACATCAGACTGCAACCGATTTCCTATGGACCAACCTTCAGCTGGTGTGATAGACAACCCAGGCCATCATTCTCTCTTTGTGTTTCATTTTGCACACTAGGTTGACATCCAGTCTTCAAACACAGCCTTCTGTCCCATAGATGCATTTGCAATCGCAACTCCATCCCAGTGAGTCACCTCTCACCGGCCATCACAGGAGGAAGCAGGTGGGTGGAGTGTGGAGATGGCCACATGCACCACCATCCCACATGAGAGATGCAGTCTGAAGGCTTTTGTACTTGAACTCTGCATTACATGTAGTAGAAATGACTGGAAAGGTCAAAAACAGAATAGTTCCTCTTTCTCTACCCAATGAAGCAGTCCGTGAAAGTCTTTATATTGTCTTCTTTCTCCTCTCTCTTCTTCTCCTTTGAGAATTTACCATGAGCCAATCTATGCCAAGTCCTTTATACATAAGATCTGATTGTTTCCATTTTAAAAATCAGACATTCAGGGTGGGTGTATGATGCAACATTAAGTCACCACTTTGGACATTCACATCCCACATCAGAAGAGCTAGTTTGAGTCATGATTGTTCTGCTTCCAATCCAGCTTTCCACTATGCACGTCCAAGAGACAGTAAATGATGGTTCAAGTACTTGGGTCCCTGCTATCCATGTTGAACACCTGGATTGAGTTCTGGGACCCTAGCCTTGGTCTGGCTCAGCCTTGACTGTTGTAGGAATTTGAGGGGTGAACCAGTGGATGGAAGAATTCTCTCTGTCTGTCTCTCTATCTTTTTAAATAAAATAAAAGCAAACAAAAATGTTTAAAAATCAGATGCTCAAGATTTAATGAGTTTAGTCATTTTCTGTAGTATATGGAGTAGACATTTGTGTCCAGGCCTTCCTGAACACCGGTCCCTTGGCTGAGAGATAACCGAGTTGTTTTTTTTTTAAGATTTATTTTATTTATTTGAAAGAGTTACAGAGAGAGAGAGAGAGAGAGAGAGAGAGAGAGAGAGAAATGTTTTCCATCTGCTGGTTCACTCCCCAAATGACCACGATGGTCAGAGCTGAGTTGATCCGAAGCTAGAAGCCAGGAACTTCTGGGTTTCCCACACAGGTGCAAAGGCCCAAGGACTTGGGCCATCTTCTACTGCTTTCCCAAGCCATAAGCCATAGCAGAGAGCTAGAATGGAAGTGGAGCAGCCAGGACTTGAAGAACTGGCACCCATATGGGATGCCAGCACTGCAAGCTGGGGCTTTATCCCACTGTGCCACAGCACAGGCCCAGGGTAACCACGTTCTTGATGTTCCCCAGATGGCATCACCTAGACACTTACATTCAGAGTCTCCACCCTCCTCTTATCCCACACTGATAACTCCTACCATCATGCCCACCCTCTTCAATCTAACAGGAACAATGCAACCACAGGGATTCCCTAACACATACAGCTGTCTGTGTCCACAGGGATTCAATTTAGGCGCCTCGAGGATACTAAAATCCCCAAATGTTCAAGTCTCCTCTATGAAATGGTGTGGTATTTGCATATAACTATCCACATCCTCTGATAGACTTTAAATCACTTCTAGATCACTTATAATACTTACTATAAAATAAGTAGCATAGGAATTGTTGGACTATGTGGTTGAGGGAATAATGGTGAGAAAAAGTGTAAGTCTTCAGTATACACCACCACCACAAGCCTAACGCCAAGTCTGATCCATGGTTTGGTAGATCCCCACAGGCAGAGGGCCACAAGGGCCAGCCATGTCCTGTCACTGCCCTCCCTGCCTGGGAGCAGTAGCCACTGATTCTCCTTTGTTCACTCAGTGACATCTCACTCTGTCAGGTGCCTCTATTAATCCCATGCTGGCCACGCTGTCGCCTTTACTTTCTTTCTTTTTTTAAAGATTTATTTGTTTACTTGAAAGTCAGAGTTACACAGAGAGAAGGAGAGGTAGAGAGAGAGAGAGGTCTTCCATCTGCTGGTTCACTCCCCAGATGGCCGCAATGGACGGAGCTGTGCCCATCCGGAGCCAGGAGCCAGGAGCTTCTTCTAGGTCTCCCACGCGGGTGCAGGGGCCCAAGGACTTGGGTCATCTTACAATGCTTTCCCAGGCCACAGCAGAGAGCCGGATTGGAAGTGAAGCAGCCAGGACTCGAACCGGCGGCCATACAGGATGCTGGCACAGCAGGCTGCCTCTTTACCCGCTACGCCACAGCACCAGCCCCCACCTTTACTTTCTTATGTTGCCTCTACCCCTTCCCCTGATTGACCCATTTTTTTAAAGCTTCTACAGACATTATACTACAACACACACATATACTACAACACACATATACACATATAGCTATGTGTGCACACAAACCTATACACATGCATAGAACAAACTCACACTGCTGCACACACACACACACACATACCAGAATCCTTATATAAAGCATACCTTCACACACATCCCTTCACATCACACCCTGCACACACATGTCTGTGTTCACATATATCCCTGTACAATGCTCTCCCACATACCCACACCTCTCTACTCGTACCAGTAGACACAAGCACACAAATACTACTCCTACACACTCCCCCTAAATACGTGGTTTACATGTGCACACAAACCCGTGTAGTCACATACACATACACACACATGCACACCTACACCAATATTTGCTCGCATGTGGATAAAAATCAATTATTAAACTAGGGTCTTTACGCTTTTTACTTGTTAGACTTCTTATTTGGTGAAGCATTAAGCCTTTTTTACTGTAATGTAAATTTGAAAGATTTTATCTCAAAAACTAAAAAGAAGAAAGAAAAGGTTACTGAGGGAGGATGGGAGGCAGGGAATATCATTATAGTCATGGAATTGTATCTATGAACCATATTGAAACTGTTAAAAACTAAATAAAAAATTTTAAAAAGTAGAAGAAACCGGGACCAAATTTTATTGTTTTACAATTTCAGGGACAGGACTGAGAAAATTTTCTTTCTACATTAAATTGATTTTTTTTAAATTAATTTGTTTTCATTTTCACTTTACTTGAAAGGGGGCACAGAGACCGAGAGAGAGAGAGCGAGGAAGAGAGAGAGAGAGAGAGATCTCCCTTCCACTGGTTCACTCTCTAAATGCCTGCAGCAGCCAGGGACTGTCAGGCTGAAGTTTGGAGCCAAGAACTTAATACAGGGACCCAAGTACTTGAGCCATGCGTCACGTGCTACCTCCAGGGCATACTTTAGCAGGAAACTGGATGAGAAGTGATGCCAGGACTGAAGCCAGCACTTGGAGGTAAGATGTGGGTGTCCTAAATTGTGTCTTAATCACTGCTCCAAACTCCCCTGTGTGTGTGTGTGTGTGTGTGTGTTTTAATGGTGTGATTTGGCTGTACTACACCCTGAAAGGAGAAAGATCATTTGAAGAAATGTGAATGAAAGATTTTGTGCCCACCAGATATTTTAGGCTCCCTAAAGAAAAAGTGTAACTTGCAAAAAGAAAATGGGAAGAGTTCTCAGCACAGCCTTCATTCTGGGTTGTTTTTTAAATAATTATGCAGCTGAATACATGGAATTCATTTCCCCTCCTCCAATGACAAATCGTTACCCTCTCTTTTTATGTGGAAGCGCTCTTCTTTTGGTGATGATTATTGGATTTTGGGTGAGTTTTCACAATGCATCCCTCTTGCAAGCTCCAGGGCTAAAGCGATTTTTTTTTTAGCTGAGCAAGTATTCTCTCAGCTTTGCACAACAATGGTGAAACATGGAGATTCAATCAAAAGACATCTTCCTCACGCCACTTATTACTGTCAGTTTAGCAAGGGGGAACTATTAGCTCTTAAGAGAGGCTTTTTACAGGGTCATCAAAAAGTTCAAGGAAATTTTGTATTTTGGAAAATCCAGGTGTTGATTTCAAAATGTCTTGCATCCAAATTAATGTATCTTGTAAGTCCATTTTCCACTAGCTTTTTGAAGTTCCTTCATACTTTCTGAGTTTTAGTCCTCTACTTGTCTAAAGTTAAAGTTTTTATCACTTAAAAAAGAATAACAGCAAATATCTTTATGGTAGGACAAATATAAATTGTTATCCTAAATCTATGTGCTTAATATTTAGGAGGAGAAAAGAACCGTGCACAATAAACTCATTTCCGATGTGTCAAGTTTAATGGTGAGTCATGGGTCTGTAGAACCAGATAAATGTAACAGGACATCCTGTAGTCGCTGTGCAGTTTTTCCAGTGCTTTTTTTTTTTTTTTTTTTTTTGTCTTTTTGGTTCTGCATGAGATGCAAAGGCAACGAAATTTCAACCAAAATCTAAAATATTTTATAATAGTAATTGCCATTTTGCACTGAGAGAATTTTAAAGACATTGTTGGACTTTTCTCATAGACAGCAAATTTTAAAATAGCCACAAAACCATTACAGTCTTAATGAAGTAGGCAGGCATATAGGCTAAAATCAATTAGGTTTGTGAGCCTTCACCACACCCCTGTGTGACTTCATGCCCTACCTGATACCTTCACCCTGTGTGACGTCATACTCCTACCTGGCCACACCTGGTGCCCACCAGCCAATCAGGTTAATTAATCACTCCCCTTTGGAAGTGGGCTAAAAGCCTGGGACATGGTGTGTCCCAAAGCTCTCTTCTTCCCTGGCCTCTTGCCAGGATGGGGCTTGCTCTAGCCCTGCACCTCCAGGGCATGTGGCCTTCAGGCCACCGCCCTAAGCTTCCTGGCCTAGATGCTCCTCCGCGGGGCTGGTTCCTGGTGCTTGGTATGAACCCAGGTTACCTCTCTCTCTTAGATAAAGCTGTCTCTCCTATGATTTCTCTCACTGAATAAAAGCTTAAAATGTACCATGCTGCCTCGTTTATCCGTGCTGGTATTTAGAATTCTTCTCTAAATATTAGGCAAGAACCCTCTTGGGCTTATTAATATTGGGGACTTATTAATAAGCATATGGTGAAATCGTATGGCACCCCAAATTCCAGTAGCATATGTGGCACCCCAGATGGCGCTTCTGGGGAACTTTAAAGGGCCACATTTTTGTATGAATTTTAGGGGTTCATCTGTAACTCTTTCAAATAAATTCTTTAAAAATAAGTAAGCTATCTCTTAAGAGTGGGAATGGGAAGGGGAGGAGGAAGAAAAGTTGGAAAATGTGGGCCAGAGGGAGGTCAGGGTTGAAAGTATCACTATGTTCCAAAATCTGCACATAGGAAATACATCAAATTTATGTAACTTAAATAAAATATTTTAAAAAGTAAGCTATCTCAAAAAATAAATAAAATATTAAGTTAAAATAAGACAATGTTGAAAATGTACTACACATATTTCTGATAACATCCCTATCAAATAAACTTTTCTTAAAGCACAAATTTCCTTTTTTTTTTTTTTTTTTGACAGGCAGACTGGACAGTGAGAGAGAGAGAGACAGAGAGAAAGGTCTTCCTTTTTGCTGTTGGTTCACCCTCCAATGGCTGCCATGGCCAGCACACTGTGACCAGCGCACCGCGCTGATCCGAAGGCAGAAGCCAGGTGCTTATCCTGGTCTCCCAAGGGGTGTAGGGCCCAAGGACTTGGGCCATCCTCCACTGCACTCCCGGGCCACAGCAGAGAGATGGCCTGGAAGAGGAGCAATCAGGACAGAATCTGGCGCCCCGACTGGGACTAGAACCCGGAGTGCCGGCACCTCAGGCAGAGGATTAGCCTATTGAGCCGCGGCGCCGGCCAAATTTCCTTTCTGTTGAGTTAATTTCATTCTACTCTCTTCTCCCCTTACTCTCACCCTTGGCATGTGTTTGGTTTTGTCTATTATTTTTTGCTTTTCTTTTTTGTTAAAGATTTATTTATTTATTTGAAAGGCAGAGTTACAGAGGCAAAGGCAGAGAGAGAGAGAAGGGTCTCCCATCCATTGGTTCACTCCCCAAAAGGCCGCAATGGCCATAGCTGGGCTGATCTGAAGTCAGGGAGCCCCTGGTTTCTCACACAGAGGTACAAGGGCCCAATGACTTGGCCCACCTTCTACTGCTTTCTCATGCCATAGCAGAGAGCTGGATTGGCAGTGGAACAGCTGGGACTTGAATGGGTGCCCATGTGGGATGCCAGCACTGCAGGCGGCGGCTTTACCTGCTACACCACAGCACCAGTCCCTCCCAATAATTTTATTTCTTCCTGCTAGCATGGTGAAAGAATCATCAGCTACTTTGACCATCAGTTAAAACAGTTGAGAATTTGTAAAAATAGGGCAAAAGACAACTGCGAAGTACAGAAAAAAAAATTGGCAAGTTAAATTATTATTTGGATTTTACTTACAGAATACAATTCATGATTTGTTTATCTATTAATGATGACAAAGACCATTAGTAAGCACTAGCAAGTTAAGTTGTATTTTGTTTTCATAAATGATCTCAAATTTCTTAAGCATTGCATTTCACACGAGAACATTATGATCATTACTCTAACCTGAAGAATAAACATATTAGCTAAACTTGATTCAATACTTAACTGCAGATATTATTAAATTGCACTAAGGTCATGCATGAATTTGATCATGAGTCTCTCCTGCCTGTCCTGCTTTGTGACCTTAGACACATTATTTACCCTCTCTGAGCCTCACTTCCTAATTGGCAAACTAGGGGTTGAATATAATAGACCGAGTATCCTGCTTGGTAATGAAAATGAAGCAAGCAAGCAATGTGGCAGGAGGACCCGAAGACCTGGAGTCCGAAGCCTGTGCATTGTCCTGGAATCCCTGAGTTTCCAGTTTCATGATCTCACAGCAGGATTTTTCACTCTGGGCTTTGATTTCCTTAGGTGAGATGAAACAAAAATGTGCAGGGAAGCACCCTGCAAACTCCTGACCTGTGCCGGGAAGCCACAGGAGTCTCTTTCCTGCCTCTCTGGGTCTCGAGTTATGACGTTAAAGTGAAAAATGGCAACAGAATTGTGTTTTTATTGGAGAGACATAAGTAGGGTTATTGTCAAGTTCAAACTATTTAACTTTGTATAAAGAATGATAGCATTTCCTCAACGAGAGGACAGCTTTTTACAGATGAAGCTTGTATTAAAAAATAGGTGACATCCAAGAGGTTTTATGTGTGGTAAATACTGTACATTCATGTAGAGTGAGGTCTGATAGAGTTACAGCTTCATTTTCATTTTATTGCTAATCCTATAGTTAGTTTACTAGTCAATTCAACAGCATTTTTGTTAGCTAGGACAGTGTTTCTTGAATGATACAATGCAAAGCACACAAGACATAGAAATTAATGGAGGGGCCAGCACTGTGGCGTAGTAGGACAAGCCTCCCCCTGCGGCACCAGCATCCCATATGGATACCGATTCATGTCTGGGCTGCTCCTCTTCCCATCCAGCTCTCTGCTAATGGCCTGAGGAGGCAGTAGAAGAAGATCAAGTGCTTGGGCCCCTGAACCCAAGTCAGGAAGAAGCTCCTGGCTTCTGGCTTCACCTTGGCCCAGCTCAGGCCATTGCAGCCACCTGGGGAGTAAACCAGTGGAGGGAAGATCTTTCTCTCTGTCTCACGCTCTCTCTGTCTGTAACTCTACCTCTCAAATAAATAAATAAATCTTGTAAAAAAAGATTTTATTTTTACTTATTTGAAAGGCAGCAATACAGAGAGCGAGGGAGATACAGACCAAGAAAAAGAGGCTTCTATTGGCTGGTTCACTCCACAAATGGCTGCAATGGCCAGGACTGGGTCAGCCTAAAGCAAGGAGCCAGGAGCTCCATCTCATGAGTTTCTCACGTGAATAGCGGGAGCTCAAGCACTAGGGCTATCTTCCACTGCCCTTCTAGGTGCATTAGCAGAGAGCTAGGCCAGAAGTGGAGTAGCTAGGACTTGAACCGGTGTTCTGATGTGGGATGCTAGTGTCCCAACAAAGGCTTAACCAGCTGGGCCACAACACTGGCTCGATCATTTAATCTTGTGTTATTTTGTGCACCAAGTCCCTAGGAACAATAGGCTAATAAATAATACATATGTCATATAGCCTAGGCATGTAGTAGGCTCTAACATTTTTGTGCAAGTACATTTTATGATGTTTGCACAATGACTAAATTGGCCTATGATGAATTTTTCAGAACATATCCTTGTTGTTAAGTGATTCATGGCTATACACATACTATAGATAATCATTGAATTATGATTTCTTCAACTTGATGTAATAGATTTTCTAAAATTTGAATTTGGGAGTAGGCATTTGGTTAAGATGCCACTTGTGGAGCCAGTATTTTGGTGCATTGAGTTAAGCTTCTGTCTGGGATACTGGCATCCCTGTGGACCCCAGTTGGTATTCCAGTTGCTCCATTTCCAATCTAGCTCCCAGCAGAAGTACCTGGAAAAGCAGAAGATGGTCCAAGTACATGAGCACTTTACAACCACATGGGAGACCCAGGTAAAGTTCCTGGCTCCTGGCTTCTGCCTGGCCTGGTCCCAGCCATTACAGCCATTTGGGCAGTGAAGCAGCAGAAGGAAGATTCTCTCTCTCCCTCTCTGTCTCTGTAACTCTGCCTTTCAAGTAAATAAATAAATATTTTTTAAAAAGACACCATTTGGGTTGCCCACATTCCATGTAGAAATGTCTGGATTGGAGTCTCTTGTCTGTTCCTGATTCCAGAGTCCTACTGATGCACACCATGGGAAGAAGCTGGTGATGGCTCAAATGTTCCCTGTCACTCAGGTAGAAGACCCAGATGGAGTTCCAGGCTCCTGGCTTTGGCTTGGCCCAGCCATGGCTGTTGTGGGCATTTTGAGAGAAGAGTGAAACAGTGGATAGAAGATCTCTCTTTCTGTCTCTCTCTATCTCTCTCTTTGCCTTTCAAATACATTAATTTTTAAAAATAATAAAATAAAATTTTAATTTCCTCCTTCACAACCTAGTACCCTAAGGTGTTTGATTATTATAAATTATTTGATTCGTTCTCAGTTATTTCCTGAGTCCATCTATCTTGTTGACTTTTTTCTTAGGGTTAAAACCCAGTTATCACCAGAGAAATAAGTAAAAACACCTATTAGTGACCTTGTGGAAATGGTGGAAACCATATCTAGCTTCTTTGCCTCATGGATTTCTTATCAAGATAGATTAAAATAATACATTTTAGGGGCTGGCACTGTGGCACAGTGGGTTAACACGCTGGCCTGAAATGCCAGCATCCCATATGGACGCCAGTTCGAGACCCGGCTGCTCCACTTCCAATCCAGCTCTCTGCTATGGTCTGGGAAAGCAGTGGGGGATGGCCCAAGTGCTTGGGCCCCTGCACCCGTGTGGGAGACCTGGAAGAAGCACCTGGCTCCTGGCTTTGGATCGGCTCAGCTCAGGCCGTTGCAGTCAACTGGGGAGTGAACCATCGGCTAGAAGACCTCTCTCTCTCTATCTCTCTCTCTCTCTCTCTGCCTCTCCTCTCTCTGTGTAACTCTGACTTTCAACTAAATAAATAAATAAATCTTTAAAAAAATAAAATAATATATTTTAAAATAATTTGCGTTTACACTTTGTGTTTCTGTGTGGGTGCAAACTGATGAAATCTTTACTTAATATATACTGAATCAATCTTCTGAATATAAAGATAATTGAAAATGAAAAAAATAAACATTTTGTAAAATTATAACATTTAATTTCCATAAAATCAATAAAAAAGTATTCTAATATTTCTTAGTGATTTTTTTGGTAAATATTAGTCAAAAAAATAATTTGTGAAACATTACAATGTCTCTGTTACTCCAACTGCCATCTTACTCCCTATTTCTTTCCAGACCATGCATTCCAACCACTTACCAAAACCCATCTGTGTGATCCCAGCCATTCAGAAAAATCATCTCTTAGAGCTCTCTGTGCTATGTGGGGAATGGGCCTCCTTCAGGTGTGTGTTTTAGCAGTACAGCATTCTACCCTCACAGGTTCAGATCACAACATGTCCGTACTTAAAAGAGCTTGAGAAGACCTGGTGTTCATCTGCAGTCATCGTATGCTTTTCCTTCAGCAAAAGCTAGACTGGTTGGCAGATGCTGATGATCTTCTCGTGGCTTTTGGGTGCAGGTGCCCTTCTGGTGTCTTTAGTTATTGAAGTGACAAGCTGCTCCTGAGCTGTTCTAAGCCATTGCCCCAGGCCAGAGTGGATTGTTTTCTCAGTACAACGCTCTGAATTGGCAACAATCATCCTTGCAGTAATCTCACTGCAAGAAGCACAAAATCTGAGACCTGCAAGTTAACGGCAGATGGTATTGGATCAACCTCTGCTTTAAAAAAATTACTAAAGCGTGGTGGACATCTGGCACAGCAGTCATGAGCTGTTTGGGACATTCAGGTCAAGTGTTTGGGTTCAAGTCCTGGCTCTACTCCCAACTCTAGCTTCCAGCTAATGCAAAACTGGGGAGGCAGCAGGTGAGGGTCAAGTAGTTGGATCCCTGTCACTAATGTGAGAGACCTGGATTGAATTCCTAGCTCGTGGGCATTTGGGTGGAACCAGTGGATGGCGGGGGGGCGTCCCTCTCCTTCTCTCTCTTTGCCTTACAAATTCAAAAAAATAAAAATTTTAAAAAATGTAAAATGTGAACAAACCAAGGTTTCACTGTTAATGAACAGTGGAGCTATGGATGGTACTAAGACCTTATAATTCCTCTTCTTTATCCAAAAGAAAGGTGATTTTTGCTGCCAGCTGCCTTCCCAGAGAACTCCGGCTGTACTGATTCATAAAAGAATAACAATTTTTATAAGACCTACTCATTTATTTACTTGAAAGGCAGAGTGGCAGAGAGGGGGAGAAACAGAGAAAGAGAAAGAGATCCTCCACTCACTGGTTCATTTCCCAAATGGTTGCAACACCTGAGCCAAGTTGAAGCCAGGAACTAGACCACCATCTGGGGCTCCCAGGTGGTTCTCCCATGTGAGTACTTGGACCATCTTCTGTTGCTTCACCAGATGCATTAGAAGGGAGCTGGATGGAAGCAGAGGACTCAAGCTTGTGCTCTGATATGGGAATAATGGCACTGCAGATAGCAGCTTACCCTGCTGTGCCACAATGCCTGCCCATATAAGAATAATTTTTAATATAGAAACAATTCATTCATCTAACAGACATTCACTGTGCATCTGTATGTGCCTGGTACTGTGCTAAGGCATAGGAATATAAAAGTGAGCAAGGCAACTTTAAGAAGTTTGGGTTCCTCAAGGTTGTGCCCTTGAACATGGACCTGGGATGTAGGCAAAGGCCCCCTACATTGGAGGCAGAGATCAGACCAACGAGATGGGTCATGATTGAATGATGACACAGAGACCAATGGGTAGCACCCTGTGTCTGGCTCAGAAGACCTGGGTTGAGTTCCTGCTCCACTCTCACTGGGCTGACCTTGAGCAAGTCTCTAAATTTCATCTGTAAAATGAGAATCAGAGTTGCCACAATGTTATAACTGAGGATGGAAGGTTGTGTATGTAATGCACCTTGAATGATAGCCATCACCTGATACACACTATTGACCTTGTGGAAATGGTGGAAAACACATCTAGCTTCTTTGCCTCATGGATTTCTCGTCAAGATTGATGAAAATAACACATTCTAAGATAGCATGTGAAATATTACAATGTTTCTGTTACCCCAATATTATCACAACTGCCATCTTACTCCCTGTTTCTCTCCAGACCATGCATCCAACCATTTACCAAAACCCATCTGTGTGATCCCAGCTGTTCTCCAGAACTCAGCAAGACAACAGTCAGTAAGAGGTAGGATTAAGACTAATAATTCACTTTCTGTATTCTTGACCCCATCTTTACTTATCCAGTTACACTTTCATTCACTAAGCTTCAAGAGAGGTTACACACAGTAATCCCACTTCATTACCAGTATTTATCAGTATCTTATTTTCATTTTTGTTTTATTTCTCAAGGAACTTATTTAAAGATTGGCCCATACTTATGATTTGGTTAACATTAAGTACAATATTTGGCAGTATGTGAAGCCATGTAGATTTGCCAATATGTAACCATTTTTAGCCTATAAAAGTGGGGCTGCAGGTGTTTGCCATGTACCAAATAAGCCGAGTTCCTGAGGCACATTACTGAAACTCTGAAACTCTGAAACTCAGGACCTCACACCAGTGTAAAAGGTCAGCACTACGTAACTGTGCTCTGCTACTTGGAGCCCAGGAAGGACCTGGCCTAGTTCCCTGTTCTAAGCCCAATCCCTCCTCTTCCAAGGAGGAGTCAGTGGATTCATGCTGGCCCAGATCATTCTCCAAGTCTGACAGACCACCCAGTTCTTTTTACAGATGAGATTAACATTTAATTCAGCAGATTCTAAGTAAAACAGGTAACTTCGCAGTGTGAGTGGGCCTTGTGCCATCAACTCAAGGTGTTGAGAAAAAAAAAAAAAAAAAAACTGAGGATCCACAAAGAAGAGGGCATCCTGCTAATAGATTGTCTTTGGACTTGAACTGTAGCGTCAACTCTCTTCCCTGGGATTCCAGCCTATGGCCAGCTCTGCAGATTTCAGCCATGCCAACTCCCATGGCAAATCAATTCCTGAAAACCTCTCTCTCTCTCTCTCTCTCTCTCTCTCTCTCTCTCTCTCTCTCTCCAGAGGTGGGGATTTCTCCTATTGATTCTGAGTCTCTGGAGAACCTTGATTAACACAAAGGCATATTTGTCGAAGCAGGAGGATATCCATACTTCACTGTTTGCTTCTTGATGTATACAGATGAAACACATGATGTGGAGCTCCATTTGTTCTCTCACAAACGGCCCTGCAAGTATTAGGGGTGAACATGAATATTTCTACAGTACTCTCTTTACAGATTACAGAGGGCCCACAATAATGTGCTCTCTGGGTGCCTAAGTGTTCCTTGTTGTAGGGTGGTCAAATTTGTACATAAAAGCTACATAGGAATTGTTGTGCAGGAAAGAGACAAAGAGAGGCAGTATGGCACAATAGGAGGACCACAAGCTTGCTTAGCCAAACCTGAAGTAAAATCTTGTCTCTATCACTATGAGTAACCTACGTGAACTTGAAAATTTTTTATTTAAGATTTCTTTATTTGGCCGGCGCCGTGGCTCAACAGGCTAATCCTCCGCCTTGTGGCGCCGGCACACCGGGTTCTAGTCCCGGTTGGGGCACCGGATTCTGTCCCGGTTGCCCCTCTTCCAAGCCAGCCCTCTGCTGTGGCCCAGGAGTGCAGTAGAGGATGGCCCAAGTGCTTGGGCCCTGCACCCCATGGGAGACCAGGAAAAAAGCACCTGGCACCTGGCTCCTGCCATCGGATGAGCGCGGTGCGCCGGCCGCAGCGCGCCGACCGCAGCAGCCATTGGAGGGTGAACCAACGGCAAAGGAAGACCTTTCTCTCTGTCTCTCTCTCTCTCACTGTCCACTCTGCCTGTCAAAAAAAAAAAAAAAAGATTTCTTTATTTGAAAAGCAGAGTTACAGAGAGGAAGAGAGAGAAAGAGAGATCTTTCTTCTGCTGGCTCATATACCAAATGGCCACAATGGCCATCTGGGGCTGGGCCAGGATCCAAGAATTCCATCTGAATCTCCCATGTAGGTGTCAGGGGCCCAGCTACTTCAGTTGTTGTCCACTGCCTTCCCAGGTACATTAGCAGGGAACTGGAATGGAACTGGAGCAGCAGGGATTAAAACCAGTACTCTGATGGATGCTGACACTGCAGTGCCAGATCAACCTGCTGTTCCACAAGGCTGACCTCATTGGAAGATTTTCATAACCCCACTGTGACTCAGTTGCACCAAATGTAAAACTGGGTTGCTAGCACGTGCCTCCAAGATAACTCTAAGAATTATGTATAGCAGTTCCCTCTTGTTTTCAGGGGCTATATTCCAAGACCCCCAGTGGATGCTTAAAACCATGGGTAATACTAAACCATGTATACACAATATTTTTCTATAATATGCATCCATGATAAAGTTTAATTTGTAAAGTATTTGTTGATCTACTCCTCTTCCTGCTTTTCCTCCATGTAGTGCCATCACCCCTTTATTAATAAAGTAGGAAAACTTGGTCACCAACCAAGCTAGGTGTGATGTCATTCGCTTGATAGAAGAGTAGAGTGAAATGAAGAAATGAAGTATAGTGTATCCACTCATCACAGGAACAGAAAGAAGCTCTTCTGACAGACTTGGGCCAAGTAAATGAGTGATTCAAGTTCAACACCACATTAGATCAGTCAAAACTTTCTTGTTGGGTAGTAAGGCAATCAAAGGTTGTCTTAAATTATAACTATGAACATAATTTTTCCCTTTTGTAACTATGAATCCTTTTTACACTCAGACCTCAAGACTTTGTAGGCAAGAGCCAAATAGTGTATGTCATAGGCAAGTGGTATTTTTAGGAGGGTGGTATTCTCAGGGTTTAACAATAACATCAAAACAAACAGGACGTCTGAGGAACAGACATACCTCAACTGTTTAGATCAACAAAAAAGACACACCCAGAGTCAGAGAAAAACCATAAACCTACCCTGGGATGAACTTTACCTGTAGAGTGGCTGAGATTGTAGAGTGACCTGCAACCTATCCTGCATTTCCTAGACATTTCTGGAGCTGGAAGAAAGCAACTGTCATGAAGCCATGGTTTGTTGGTCTGACCTGCTCTGGCAAACAAGGCATGAAGTTCTTGGTAAGTTCTTGGTAAAGGGCTGACAGATGAATGGGAGGTGATGGCACTGGCTGCACCTCAAGAGGACCCTGACGGTTAATCATGATCGGATATGATAGAAAAGTCCCGTCAATGTGGAGTGACATTATGCTTGAGGAAAGGGGCTGGGCTTGTTTTCCTAACAGGAAAGAGCAGAGACATCGTGTGCATCTCTTCTGGGCTCACAACTGAAACTATTTTGCTGTCCTGGCTGGGACAGTGGGCAAGGCGTCAGCACCGTTTCAGGAGCCTTAGAACTGATGCTCTGCTAGCGCCCCGCAGCATAACGTGCTGTTCCTGACTGCCGTGGGGATGTTGGCAGAGTCGCTGCTCTCAGAGAGAGCACTAAGCAAGTCTGCGCTTAGCTCAGGAGGACGATGATGAATTAATGGTCAACATAGTGGCTCTGAGAAGTCTCCATGGGGCTGGCGCTGTGGCACAGTAGGTTGATCCTCCACCTGTGGTGCTGGCATCCCATATCGGCACTGGTTCTGGTCCCAGCTGCTCCTCTTCCCATCGAGCTCCCTGATAATGTGCCAGGGAAAGCAGTAGAAGATGGCCCAAGTCCTTGGGCCCCTGCACCCACGTGGAAGACCTGGAGGAAGATCCTGGCTCCTGGCTTTGGATCAGTACAGCTCCAGCCGTTGCAGTCATTTGGGGAGTGAAATAGCAGATGGAAAACCTTTCTCTCCATCTCTCCCTCTCACTGTAACTCTACCTCTCAAATAAATAAATCTTTAAAAAAAAAAGGGGGGGAGCTGGCGCTGTGGTGCAGCGGGTTAAAGCCCTGGCCTGAAGTGCCAGCATCCCATATGGGCTCGCTGGTTCTAGTCCTGCTTGCTCCCTTTCCAATCCAGCTCTCTGCTATGACCTGGGAAAGCAGTAGAAGATGGCCCAAGTCTTTGGGCCCCTGCACCTGCGTGGGAGACCTGGAAGAATCTCCTGGCTTCAGATGGGCACAGCTCCAGCAGTTGTGGCCATCTGGGGAATGAACCAGCGGATGGAAGACCTCTCTCTCTGTCTCTACCTCTCTCTGTAACTCTCTTTCAAATAAATAAAAATAAATCTTAAAAAAAAAGAAATCTCCATTAATGTGAGAAGCTGTGTGTTTCCTCTTTCTTTTCAAAATTATTATTTATTTAATAGGCAGAGAGAGAGAGAGAGAGAGAGAGAGAGAGGTTGAGAGAGCAAGTATGCTCCCATCCACTGGTTCACGTCCCAAATGCCCGCAACAACCAGGATGAAGCTGGGAACCAGAAACTCTGTCCAAGTCTCTCACATAGGGGCAGGAACACAATTACTTGAGCCATCAGCTCTGCTTCCCAGGGTCTGCATTGGCAGGAAGCTGGAGTCTGGATCTAGAGCTGGGACTTGAACAGAGCTACTCTGATGGGGGTGTCCTAACCAGTGTCTAAACCCTAGGCTGAATGCCCACCCCTGTGTTTGCTCTTTGACAGCTGCTCCCAGGTGCATCTCGCAACAGAGTCACACCTGGGCTGCAAGAAAATCATATCTAGTCCCTTCACAGAGATCCACAATGACATCATTTCACTATAAAGGGCTTTATAAGACTGGTTCAACTCAAATTCCCCGGCCCTATTTGATGATGCATACTTTTTCCATGAAATACCTGTTAATACTCAGCAAACACGTTGAGAAGTTCTGCTTTGTGGTAATTTACACATAAACAATATTTTATGAGTTATTAAAATTTTCTTGTAGCTTGAAAGGGTTCTTGTGATTTTCCTTTTTTTTAAAAAAAAAACAATTGGTTCATTTACACTAAAGTCACCTGTTTCCCCTGGTTACACAGGCTTGATTTTTTTTTCAATCCTTACTTTACACACTGCACTTGTAAGCAGAGACATATGTCACTCTTTTAACAACAGAGATCCTGGGGCTGGAAGAGCAGCAAGATGGAAGAGTAGGAGAGGATCTCTGGCATGTACAACAGAAGAGAGACAGAGGAGAACAGATTGTCTTCAGGAAAGAACGGGCCAGCAGCCAGGAGACTGCTGAGACCAGGCTCCCAGCCCTGAACCTGAAGCAGCAGGTGAGCCCAGGACCCAGACCTTCCCTCCGCCCCTGCTCCCACAGCTTTGAGAGCAGAATCTAGGCTGCTGGGCAAGCCCTCTTTCCAGACATGCTCAGGTCACTGCTGCACATAAACAGCTCAGGTGGCCTTTGCCTTCTGGAAGATGAAGAGGAAAAAGCTTAGAAAAGATGTAGAAAACTTAATGGACAGCCTGGAAACCGTGTAGCTGAGTGTTCACAGATCCACACCAGGTCTGTGTCCCTGAGGGTGAGAGTGACAGCCTTAGCTTAGTGGTGGAGACTGGCCGCCTCCTTGTTAATGTACTTGTGTGTTGTGAGCCCTAAAGGTGATCAGTGGAGCTGTAACTCACAGAAGGAATGAAATGACACAGCCAGCTTTGGCGACCAATGTCTGCAGATGCAATCCAGAGACTTGGAGCAGACCAAGCTTGGGTTAGGGGAGCAAGATCTCTTTCTGCAGCTCTGTCCTACCCAGCACCTGCCTCTGCTCCAGCAGCTGTCCCTGGAATGCACCCAGTTATTTCCCCCAAAGTTTGCTTTCTCTCCTGATGTTCTGGGCACCCATGATCCTGGGCCCCTCTATCCATGCTGACAGACACTAAGAAAGTGCACTAAGCAAAGTGCATCATGAAAGTCTTCTGGAAATTAAGTGATTTGTGTGTGTGTGTGTGTGTGTGTGTGTACTTCTGTTCTTGAATCTTAACACTTATTTTTCCAAATTTCACTACCTCCTTTGGCTGATACAAACCAATTCCAGAAAGTTCCTTGTATCCAAAACAGTGTATTTTGGATTCACAGAATACACTGTTCGACAGCAGCCACAATAATCATCGGGGACATGAAGACTAGTCGACTATAGCTTACTGAAGGACAGGAAACTTACAATAGCAAAGTCCCTCCCACAAGATTCTGATTCATTACAAAAGGAAAAACAGTGACTCTTGAGTGGAGAAACCAGACAGACACCACCAAGACCATGTGATCCATGTTAACCTCCCCAGTGACGGGAGAGATCGACCTACCGTGTCCTCTGAACACTAAGGTGCCTGAATCTCGTTTTGAGGAAACCCCAACGCCTACTGACAGAGTTCTGTGACATCACTGCTCTGTGGTTTCTTTCTTTCTTTCTTTCTTTTTTTTAATATCATGAAGCACAAAGAGAGAAGAAAAATTGTTCTAAAGAAACATGAAAATTAAATGCCAAGGATGACCCAGAATTTTATTTTGCTATAAAGTATATTATTAAGGCAGTTGCCAGTATTTAAATATGGTTTGTAGATTAATCAATAGTGCTATAACAATGTTAATTTCCTGATAAGAGAATGGCTCCATTGTTAGGAAATACACACTAAAGTAAAGGCTCTTCTTGTCTGTATCACTGCCAAACAATGAGAGAGGGAGCGAGCTGGGGTTAAATGCTAATAGTTGGAGAATCTATGGCAATTTTTTGTGCTATTTTTGAAACTTCCCTGTGAGTCTAAGATAGGAAAAGCTAAAAACATAAATTCCTAGATACTCTAAAGGCTTAGCACTTCTAAGTTTAGAACTGGGTCCAGGGCAGGGTCCAGGGTCCTGAGGCCAGCTCGATTTGAGGAGGTAAGCATCCTCGCTGAAGACCAGAAGGGAGGGAGGGAGGAGGATGTGGCACTGGGACCCCTCCCAGCGAGAAACAGAAGTGAAGTCAAAATGATTCTTTTTATCACCTTCTGGACATCCCCCAGGAGACCCCCAAAACCCCTAATCTGACTAAAAGAGACAATTTTTAATGCATAGCTTACTGATTTGGTGTAATTACCATGTCTCAAAATTTTGCATATTACTGAATGGCAAATTAACTTTGTTGTGAATTTGATAATATTCGAAGCCTGATTGTGTCATTGCATTATTACCATTATTGTATGGCTCAGTTTGAATGGCTTATTGTTCAGGTAGCTCGTTTGTTCCTTTTTAGTATACAGGAATTGAGAAGGACCTGTGCTAGATTGGGCCCTGTTTCCTTTTGGGAACACTGTGCAGTGTCTGTGGCATTGCAGGCTGAGGTAACCAAACTTCCTAGAAATCATTGTCGTCTAAGGGCGCAAGCTCAGATGTCAGTCACTCAGAGCAGGGTGCAGATCCAGCCTGTTTGCCTCAGCAAGCTGAATTTTTTGCAAGGCACTTTCCTCTTTCGCAGCTTTCTTGTCTATAATGGACTGACTGGGAGGCTTTAACATAAAATGACACATCCAGCTCCTGGCTGGTGGTGGTTGTGAGAGGAAGCCCTAGCAATCCCTCCCAGCAAACTGGATGAGCAAACATTCTCGCTTCCTTTTCTACTCCAGTCCTCTGTTCTCTGGAACACATAGGCAGTAGCTTCAAAATGCTTTGAGAAAATTGGATTAAAAGATAAATTTAAGGGGTCAGTGTTGGGGCACAGCGTGTTAAGCTGCCTTCTGTGACACCAGTATTCATCCCACGGGAGAGTCCCAGTTTCTCTTCTTCCCATGCAGATCCCTGCTAATGTGTCTGGGAAAGCAGCAGATGATGGGCCAAGTACTTGGGCCCCTGTCATCCATGTGGAAGATCAGGACAGAGTTTCTGGCCCCTGTTTTCAGCTTGGCCCAGCCCTGGCCACTGTAGCCATCTGGGAGAGTGAACCAGCGGATGAAAGATCTCTTCCTTTGTCTGTCACTCTGCCTTTCAAATAATCTTTTTTTAAAAAAAGATAAGTCTATTTTGGTGTAACAATTTTTGAAATCCATGCATAGTTTTTCATAATTCACATTTTCCATGTTGCGGGGAGAGAGATAGAGACAGAGAGAGAAAGAGTGGGAGAATGAGCTCCCCTCTGCTGGTTCATTCTTCAAATACCTACAACATCCCAGGGTTCAGCCAAGATTCAACCCAGCCACTTTGCTATCAGATACAGGCCAACCCAACTAAATGCCCATCTTCCATGAATAATTTTTAAAGATTTATTTATTTGAAGGTCAGAGTTACAGGAGGAGAGAGGGAGAGACAGAGAGATCTTCCATCCACTGATTCACTTCCACAGATGGCTGCAACAACCATGGCTGAGCTTGGCCAGGGTGAACCAGGCCAAAGCCAGGACCCAGGAACTTCATCCAGGTCTCCCATGTGGGTGGCAGGGGCCCAAGCACTTGGACCATCTTCTGCATATACGTAGATATGAATGATGGCACAGAGTGCTAGGGAGAATACCTTGACCTGACAGGAATGAATGGACCAGGAGCTGAAGGTCAAGTAAAATTCTTACAGCACATTTCCAGCATTTTAGGATTTCTTTAAATGATTTTGTTTTTGTTCACAATTCCCAGATAAGAGGGTGTCTGTTGTGTTCTGTTAGGAGGACTGGGGATAGACAGGAGTCCATATGGTTGGCAACACCCCACGTTCTCCTAGGGCAACTGGTTGGGGCTCTTTGCCAGTGGTTCCAAGTCTTGGCTGCTGACTGGTACCACCCAGAGGGGGCTTGAAAGTCTCTGAGCACTGGGTTCCACTCTCTCTCCCCACAATTTTCATGCATCTCAGTAGGGCCTGGCCCTGGGAACATTTCAGCTGTTCAGGTGATTCTAATTTGTCCCCAGCATTGAGCACCACTGCCCTGTAGTATTTGCTACTTAGACCTGCAATCCGTGGCCAAGCTTGTGAGTCAGATGCTGAGTCCTAGGGTTCACTCTGCCCCTCCCTGAAAACCCCACTAGGGGTCCTGTGCCAACAAGCTGAGGAGTCTGAACCCCTGGAGTGTGCCTCCCAGAGGTGTGGAAGGAGCATCCTGGAGGGTCCACACCATGATAGCAGTAAGAAGCACCATGATCAGACAATGATTTTCATTATTTATGGTAGTTATGATCTCTAAAGCTACTGTGAACATGACATTCATTAGCTAACATCATGGCCTTGGGGTAAATATAGCGTTAGTTCCTACGAGTCTTAGGCCACAATATTTTCATCAACTGATCAATCCATAACCTTATTTTATGTACACTTCTATTCAATAACACCTTATTGAATATATTATTGATTCATTAACATCAATTCTATGGCCAACAGAAGGACAACACATGCTTGAAGGAAGCTTATTTAACACTTGAATTTTTTTTCATAAAGCACATCATAGCCTCTTGTGCTTAGGAACTACAGGAAGCACTATGATTGGGGGTGATTTTAAATAGCAAAATCACCAATAACAACAACAAAAAAGCATAGAAGTGTGGAAAACATAACACTAAATAGACTGTAAAAAGGACACTTGTGGGACTAGCACTGTGGCACAGCAGACTAAAGCCCCAGTCTGCAGCGCTGGCAACCCATGTGGATGCCAGTTTGAGTCTGGGCTGCTCCACTTCCGATCCAGCTCCCTGCTAATGTGCCTGGAAAAGCAGCAGAAGATGGCCCAAGTCCTTAGGCCCCTGCACCTACGTGGGAGACTCGGAAGAGGCTCCTAGATCCTGGCTTTGGATCAGCTCAGCTCTGGCAATTGTAGCCATTTGGAGAGTGAACCAGTGGATGGAAGACCTCTTACTCTTGGAAAGCTACCTTTCTCTGAAACTGTCTTTCAAGTAAATAAAATAAATCTTTTGGGGGAAAAAGGACACTTGCTTGTGGTATGAAAGCTGAGACTAGAAAGCAGAGTGTGACCTTGTTTGATCTCACCTGGGAATATGTGCATTTGGGCAACTCAAACATTTCACTACTCTGCAATGTAGGCATCTACAAACAACTGGGAAAGCACCTTAAGTGGTGATTTTGCGGTTACAAATACATTTTAGAGAGCAGTGACTTCATGCCCATGATTAGGAGCCAAAATAAGGATATACTATATATGCACTATGGTTTGAATAGGACTTGGCTCCTGAAATCAGGCAGATGGTTAAATTCCAAAGCCATGAGTTGATGGTCTTAAGAAGGTGGAAACATCATGATTATGGTGTTTAGCAGGTGGGTCTAATGGACAGTGCTTAGGTCATTGGCAGCGTGCCTCGGAATGTACTTCTCAGGAGAGAATTGGTTATGTAAGCCTGGGTCATTCTCTGCATCTTGTCTCATCATGTGATCCTTCCTCCACACATGCTGCACCATTGCCATTTGCCAGCTTCATTTTCCTGACCAATGGGACAACCCAATCTTAGACTTGACCATCACCAACCGTGAGCCTGAATGATCCTCCTTCCTCCATAACTAGGTTGTCTTATGTGTTTTGTTGTACTAACAAAAAGCTGACTACTACAACAGAGTTATTGCATTTGCATACTCCCTCCTTCCGGCCTGCCAATCATAACCTGTCCTATCCTCAAAGACCTGTCAACTCCACCAAGGGAATCTTTGCTGATTTCCACCTGCCTGTGATCATTCCATTCTGTGCTTAATTTCAAGAATACTGTTGAGACAAATTATTCAATCAATTAACCAATCGATAAATACCAGTGAGGTATTTTAGATCACTCAATAGAACTTTGGGGAAGTACATCGCAAAATTGATAAACACAAGAGGCAGTTCCTTCCAAAAACAAGTTTGCTATCTACTTGCAGTTGAAGAGAAAAAGCTAACTAACATGTGAAATGAAGGCAATAATGCCCCAGAGTGCATAAGTCTAGTTTAATGAATGTTGCACACTGCTAAAGATGCCTAGAAAAGAAGGCTACCAATGATGGCTTTCACTAAAGCTATCCTGAGAAATAGGACTCTCATGATACTTTCCAGAAGATAGATGTGGAGAATTGGGAGGAAGTTTTCAGAAAGTATCAGTACAGATCAACACATGGGAAGGGGAAGAGTTGTTACTTCCAAATACAATAAAGCGATGAACTTAACTAGGATGCTTGGGTGTGCATGGAGTTAGAAGGAGCAGAGATGGGTGCAAGCTTAGGTCTACCTTATGTTTTGTTCCCTACTCCAGAGACATTTTACCAAAACACGAACAAGATAATCCAGATGGGTTAATCTAACATTAAGCTTTTTTTTTTTTTTTGAAAGTCAGAGTTAGAGAGAGAGAGAGAGAGACAGAGAATCTTCCATATGGTGGTTCAAACCCCAAATGATCATAACAACAGGGACTGGGCCATGCTAAAGCCAGGAGCAAGGAGCCAGGAGCTTCACCCAGGTCTCCCACATGGGCTCATGTGGCCTCTGCACTTGGACCATCTTCTGCTGTTTTTTACAGGCCATTAGCAGGGAGTAGGATTGGAAGAAGAGCAGCTGGAACATGAACTGTATCCATACGGGATGCCAGCATTGCAGACAGCAACTTCATCTACTACACAACGCTGGCCTTGACATCAAAAATTTTGTACCATTTTATTATTTGCCTCATGCCTTCAGCCAGGATCTTGAGGACTCATTGTTAGCCAAAGATACTTTAATTTAGGGCAAAATATTTGCAAGGTCATTGTGAAGAGCAGTTCAGCAAGTGAACCCTGGGGCAGAGAATTCTTGAAAGGTGTTCCTCATAGGCTCAATACCTTCCCACGGTTACCCACCCACCTACTCTTTAGTAGGGAAGTAACTGATACATACTGCAAATATCATAGGTATGAACCATCCTACTTTTTTTTTTCTTTTAAGGAAGTACAGTCACATGTCACTTAATAATGGGGACATGTTCTGAGAAATGTGTTGTCCAGTAATTTTGCCATTGTGTCCACATCATGAAGTATACTTACACATACCCTGGTGATGTAGGTCAGACACACCACGAGGCCTCGTTATTAAAAATGTATTTTAAAATTTAATTTATTTATTTGGGATACAAAGAGTTAAGAAGGAGAGAGATAAATATAGATAGATAGAGAGCTCCCAGCCACTGTTCACCCCTCAAATGTCCTCAGTGACTGGGGAGGGGGCTGGGTGAGGCTAGACCAGCTCAAAACCAGGAGCTGGGAACTCTATCCAGGTCTCCCACATGGGTGACAGGAACCCAGTTACCTGGGTCATCGTTGCTGGTGCTGCCTCCCAGGATCAGCATTAGCAGGAAGCTGAATCCAGGCACTCTGAGGAGGGATGCAGGTGTCTCAAGGAGGTCTTAACCACTAGATTAAATGCTCCCCCAGCCCCTACCCCCAGTGTAGCCTCCTGATGTAATCAACAAACAGCGTGGGATGTATGAAGCTGCTGGTGACACAGCATGGGACACAGTTTTATAGTAAACTTTTTTATATATAAGTAGAAGGAGTAGACTATAAAACAGTGATAAAAGTATAGTAAATGCACAAACTAGTAACAGTTGTTTACTGTCATTTGCAAGTATTGTGCACCTGCACACGATTGTATGCGCTGTACTTTTGTATGATGGGAAGCACAGTAGGTTTGTTCACACCAGCACTACCATAAACATGTGCATAAGACCTTGCACTGCAATGCTCCTATAGTTGACTACAGCACTATGTGATAAGAATTTTTTAACTCCATTATAATCTTATGGGACCACCCTTGTATCTGGGTCTGTGGTTGACTTAACAGTCCTCATTGGTCATTTGACTGTGCTTTGCAAGCCTTAGTACTCTTTTACTAGTAACAATGACTACTGTATCTGATTGTGTTACAGTATGGCTGCTTTGACCTATCAGAGGCTAGCTGGAGCCAGCTGCTTAAGAATACTGTTAAGAAAAGAGAGCATGACTGGTGCCAACAGGCCCTATCTAATATTTTGCTATTAACACAAAGACCAGCTCTCCAACAGACAGTAAATTCGGCAAGGTAAAACAGTGCTGGGATCTCAGTGAACAAGTGAACTGGCTTTGAACAAGTGAGCAGCCGCGGGGACTTAGATGTGTGGCATTTATTGAGTTGGAACATGAACTTGAACTTGCGATCAGTCTTTGAGCCAACACTGGTTAGGCACCTGCTATGTGCGATGCCCTGTGCCGCATGTGGACTCTCTACGGAAGGCCCTCATAGGAGGTGGGACTCCTTATTGCCATCTTCCCGAGGAAACCGTGGCCCGAGGAAATCCGCTGCACCTCCAACCCCCAAGCCAATGCCTTCTTCCCAGGGTACACCTTTGAGGGTTAAGACCTCAGTGAGACCCTAAACTCATGACAGCACTTCTCATCTCGCTAGAGAGTGTTTAAAACGCTGGGAGGAATCAGAAGACCCTCTGTCCCAGGAGCACCAGGCTTCCTAACACCTTGGAGAGTAGATGAGGAGAGGAGGGGAGACGAGATCAGAGGACCTTGTGGGTCTTCTGGCGATCTCCTGTCGGCCCCTCCAGAAGGACGTGGGACCCCACGCTGCTCCACTCCCCGGAGTTGCATGCAGGGTCGCCAGGATTCTTTGCCCGCAAAGCCCCGCGCGACGGCCACAGCAAACACCCAAACCTTGGGTAGGGACCAAACGGTCACTTCCCCGCCCTCTGGGCGCAGTATGCAAATCCCAGCACCAGGAAGTAGCTGGGACCTCTCGGCCAAGCCCGGCGACAGCCAGTTCCTCTCCCACCGCGCCGGGCCGCGTCGCCGCTCGCTCCCTGCCGTGGCGCCCGCGGGCCCCACGCGCGCAGCCCCTTGCCGCGCGTCCTGCCTCCCCCCCCCACGCTGTCTCACCCCACGCGGGTCCCCGGGGCCGCCCCGTCGCGCCGCCCGTTCTGAACTAAGTCACCGTGGAGCACCACCGCCACCGTCCCGAAACTTTCACCGCGAGCGGGTGAGTCCCGGGGTGGGCGCGCGTGCCCGGGCGGGGCCCGAGGCTTTGCCACTGGCCGGGGTCCCTGAAACCGGTTCCGTTCCGGGCCGAGGGCTAAGGCGCAGGCCGCCGCAGCAAGGGTCCCGCACCGCTTCCTGGCCGCACCGGCGCCCAGTGCTGGCGGTGAAGGCACCAGAGGACTTGTGCTCGTGGGTGACTCAGCCCGGGGAAGCGAAGAGGCGGGGGCGGGAGGGTCCGCAGGTGTCGCCGCCGAGGCGCTCAGGGGCGCGCAGGGGCGCGGCGGGACGTACGGTCGCGAGCACCCAGCGGATCCCTCCGGGTGCGGTCCCCACTCGGGCCACTCCCCGCGCGCTGCGGGGAAGCCTCTGTCCACGCGCAGCCGGCGCGGCGGGGATCCTGGAGGGAACTCCTCGGATTGCGCAATCTGGTCTCCCCACTAGGTCCTGGGTGCCCAGATGTGAGCGATGAGGCTCGGCAAGGGCCCTCTCCCTGGCCGGCGGACAGCTGCCCTTCTTGTTGGCCCCGGCAGGAACCTGAAGTCCAGGGGCCGTGGCGAAGGCGGCAGCTCAGCCTCCCGCTGAGCGGGCGCCTCTTGGCTGCTGAGGAGTCGTCTGATGCCTCTGCAGCAGAGGAAGCTGGAGTTATTTTAAGAATTCAGGGGTTGCCTTTCCTTGGCCTTTGGGGGAAGGGTGTAGGCGTCAGTTCCCACTTTCCTGCCTTATCTAGGCCGGCTGAGGCCTCCTCTTGATTGCCTGCTGTGCATTTGTGATGCTACTTCTGGTAGCTCGCCTGTCGTGTGACCTGTTTGTAAGTCTGCATATGTGTGTTAATTACTCCAGATTTGCCCAGTCTCTTGGCCATCCAGAAACCCGCGTGGGAATCCAGGCCTTAGCTGTCTTTGAAGGGAACAGATGATTGAAAGTCCTTTTCTGAGTTTCTCACCTTGGAGAAAACCTTCGTACATCCTACCTCTTGTACTGTTTAGTACATATCAAGTCCCTTGGGCATTCTGTGCACTCCATAAATGGTGGTTACTGTCATTGATTGAAATTAATTCCACAACAGCACTCCTTGATTCTTTGCCTGTTGGTGATCTTAAACCTAAGACTACACATCTGATTGAGCCATCTGATTTTCTTGGTAAATCTGCTTAATAAGTACAGGAGGGATTGGCTGTCCTGGATCAAGGCCCAGCTCTCTGATTAGCCCTCAGAACCCACCAGGAAGGGTTGACTCTTGGGTGGCTGTGTGCTGTCTTGGCTGTTCCTGTGTTTTCTTTGCACCAATAACACTAGAGGCAGTGCTAGGGGAGTGGGTGCTCAGAGTCCAGGAATTCATTGAGTCTTTTCTGAGTAAGAGTAAGCTCTGCAAGGAAAGGGTGGGATCCAGTTAGCTCTCCATCTTTCAGAGATGAATGAGGAGGTGAGGATTGGGTAGACTTAATTGGATCGCAAGTGCTTTGGGTAATGGGGCCTCTTTGGGATGTAAATGAGTGATCCTCTTCCTAAGTGGGGGGGATATAAAGGCAGAAGAAATTAAGGGACAGAATAGGAGCCAACAAACCTGAATTTTGGTTTCTTCTATCATTTGCCAGAGTTGTGCTTTGGGATAAGTCACTGGGGCCATCCATGTAGCCAGCATTGCCTTCATAGCAGCAACTAGACTGACATTACAATTTGTCCCTAAGCCTATAGACTGGATCCTTCACCATGGAAGGTCTGGAAGCAGTTATGACAGTTATGTGTCTAGCCCTGGTGCCTAGCACACAGTTGGCGCTCAGTGGACATTACTTGGGAAGAGGCATAGAGGCCTACTGTGAATCTGGCCCTGTGCACAACTCAGGACAGAGAGAGGGGAAACAGGGCTGTCCCTAGGCGGTTGAAGCCAATTGGTGCTTTCTGTCTTCATTTCTAAAGCAGAGATTTAAGGGACTCTGTTGACAATAAAGCCACCCCGAAGTAGTGTTCTGCATGGATACCTCCACCCAGGACTGTCTGCAGTGCTCTATTGCTGGAAGAGAGGACTTGCTGTGGAGCTGTAAGATCCATCTTACAAAGGAAGCTGGCCTGTCTCTTTGTCTTAGGGTCATTGCTGGTGGTTGCAAAAGTATGTGGAGACTGTGCAATATCCTCATCCCCACCCCCACCACCTTCAGAGGCTTCTGTTTAGCAGGAAAATGATCCAGCACACTTGTGAATCAAAGACTTTCAAAACCTGTTAGTGCCATTGGTATTGGGATTCAGAAATAAATAACCAAAACATTCGGTTGATTGATAGGAATATATAGAATTTTAATGCAACAGAATTAAACAACATGACCATATATAAATCCATACAGATTTTTTTTGAAAAATATTTATTTATTTGAAAGGCAGAGTTACAGAGACAGGGGCAGAGAGAGGCAGAGAGAGAGAGAGAGAGAGAGAGAGAGAGAGAGAGGGAAAGAGAGGTCTTCCATCTGCCAGTTCACACCCCAAATGGCCACAGTAGCCAGAGCTCAGCCATTCCGAAGCTTCCTCCTGGTTTCCCACATGGGTACAGGGGTCCAAGGACCTGAGCCATCTTCTACTGCTTTCCCAGACTATAGCAGAGAGCTGGATGGGAAGTGGAGGAGCTGGGACTTGAACCAGCGTCCATTTGGGATGCCGACACTGCAGGTGGTGGTTCTACCTGCTATGCCATGCTGCTGGCCTCTCCATATAGATCTTACAAGAATACAATGTGTTTGGGTTCACAGCATTGGTCCTGCTCTCTGGTACTGATGGTCTCTGTGATGGGAGGATTGTGTTGACATTGAAGGGACCTGGTAATCATTAGTCAGGACGTTGGGATATTGGTCAAAGACCCACTGATGGCAGAAATGGCCGCTGATCTTTCCTGGGCAGTTATGACAATTTGCTTGTCCAAGGCTCTGAGAGCTTTTTGAACCTTATTTCACTTGAGTCTCTCCTGGCTCCTACAGGATAGGCAGGAACAGATACAGAAACACAGATTGAGGGGCTTGCCCCAGGTCACAAGCTAAGTGTCACATTAGTCATGATTGTTATGCTTTCTGACCTGTCCCCCTTCAGACCTGTATTGGGTTCTCAGCTACTTAAAAGAGACATTTTAAAAATCATTTAATAAATATTTTAAAAATAGAGACAAAGTTCTTTTTATCATGTAATTTTCTGAGCAAAGTGGCTGCAGCTCAGAACATTGGGACAGTTGCGTGGTTAAGCAGGATTGTCTGGAACTGTGTCTTTGAGCATAGCTTCCTGCTGGGAGAGTGGATTTGGGGAATGATCTACAATAACTGCTATGGTGACACCAATACTGACTACTGTTCAAGTAGCTGTAGCAGCAGCCTTGGGGGCTGGCTATTCGGTGCTTATTGATTAATACAGAAATACCCAAGGAGTATTTGGCCAAAGGACTTTGTTCAGCCTCTGCCAAGAAGTGTCTCCCCCACGAATCCTATCTGAGCCCCTTTGTTGGTTGTTACAACAATGAGATCATCTTTAAGTTAAAAATATAAACTAAGGGGAGTGAGTACATAGGACGTGTGTTAAAGCACATATCCCATTTTCTGAGCACCTGCTGTGTACAAGGCACCATTCTGGGCCAATTTTCCTGTAATGAGCATGGGTTGTCTCCCTTTCTTCAAGGTTAATAATGAAAAGAAGGACATGGAAGAGGAAGTTGGCGTTTTGTTTCAGTTAGAAATACTGAAAGATTTCTTGTAGCCGTCTAGTTTCCTGGTTCTTAAGTTGTGAAACTTTGAGTTCACTCTATCATCATTTCTAAAATGTTTTGTGAGTAAGTTCTCATTTGGGAGATACACCCAAGTCTAGAAAATGGTATGGAAATCTGCCAATTGAGGAATTGGAGATTTTGTAACAGATCTGTGTAAGGACTTGGACCTTCTCAAAGGTATTTTTGGCTTAAGTTATCTGGAAGGACTGAATTGTATGTCAGAAAGACTCTTTCAGGGGTGGGAATTGGCTGTAGCAGTTAAGCTGCCGTTTGGGACGCCCACATCGCACATCGGAGAGCCTAGAGACTAGAGTCTGGAGTGGAGTCCCAGCTCCACCGCCAGTGCCAGCTTCCTGCTAATGCGCACTCTGGGAGGCAGCGGATCGAGGCCCTGCTACCCATGTGGGAGACTTTCCTTGTGTTCTCTGCTCCTGGGCTTTGGCCTGACTCAGCCCTGGCTTTTATGGGCATTTGGGGAGTAGACCAGTGGATGGGGGAATCTCTCTCTGTTTCTGTTTTTTTAAAGATTCATCATGCAGATAAGTGCAGGGGCCCCATAATCTCCTTTGTTCTTTCTGATTGGCCTTTTTTTTTTTTTCATTTTAGTGCTATACTTCATTTTCATTTATTGCTAAATAAGCAGTCAGCATCCCTTAGTTGCCACACAGCTATCTCTTGAAAGTTGTGTTCACAGTCAGGATGTAGCTTTTGTTGCTGTAGACTTCCCAACGTGCTGTTTGTTTCACTGTGCTTTGTTAACCCTTGAGCATTTCCTAGCCTCTCCTGCAGCTCCTGCCTTCCGCTCTTTCTCTCCCCATGTTGCAAATCCATCTTTAAACCAGGAATCCAGGTGGCATGGGTTGACCCCGTATGAGAAGAGACGAATTCATTGCTCTAAGGCTGAGATTCCTAAATGATATCCCAAGTGAGGGTAACATGGACAGGATGGGTTTGTCCAAAGCCCAGGCTGTGTGAGCTGAGCTGCAGAGTGTTGGGAAGGAGTCTTCAGAAGTGTAGTTCAGAGGGTCTTTCAATCTGTTTCACTTCCTTTTTACAGTTCATGCTTCAGACAAAGTCAAATACTGCGCTGCCTGCCCACACCCTCACCCTCCTGTTAGCATCTACATCTCTCTCGCTGCTTATTAGACACCGCACTGCACCGATTGGCAATGCCTCTCTAGTCCCCTCCCCTCCCTTCTCTCCATCTTGGTAGAGACTGGGTGGCGGAGCCATTGGAACTTCTTGGTGGGGAGGATACCCCTGGAGGTGGGGGAGCCACATCTGGTTCTTCTTCCTCCACCCAGAAGCGGTGACGTTTTCTTGGTGGTTGGACCTTCTGGGTGGCTCCACTCTTCCTGTAAATGTTGACCTCGCGGAGGGTGAGGGGAATGGAGAAGCTGGTCTCAGAGAGGCCCTCAGGAGAGGGAGGACCACTTCTGCTTTCCACGGGGAAGCTGCGTCGGGGACAGCAGAACTGTCGCTGGAGGCCCCAGGGAGGAGGCCGAGGGAGGAGGCAAGCAAGGAAGTGATACTTCCTCCTGCCCAGTCATTTGCCTGCAGCCCCACCTTCCTGGTTGCCCAGAGCTGCTCTGCCCTCAGGGCTCTTTCTTCACCTCCTGATCTGACCATCTTCAATGTGTCCTGGATGGGGCCTGAGGGGGAGCGGGAGGGCAGGCAGATGGCGGAGGGGGAGGGGGAAGCAGAATCTACAGTTATCAGTGCAGAGCCAGCCCACTGCTTTTTCAACAACAGAAAGACATGTTAAAATTACCCATCATGGAAATCTGTGAAATGCTATGTAGATGTTTTTAAATCTTCTAGTGTTCAGGCACTATTGATCATTTCTTAATCCAAACTCAGTAATTCAGGGCTATTTTTTTTTAAAAGATACTTATTTACTTGAAAATCAGAGTTACACATAGAGAGGGGAGACAGAGAGAGAAAAGTCTTGCATCTGCTGGTTCACTCCCCAGTTGTCCTCAATGGCTGGAGCTGCGCCAATCCGAAGCCAGGAGCCAGGAGTTTCTTTCAGGTCTCCCATGCGGGTGCAGGGGCCCAAGGACTTGGGCCATCTTCTACTGCTTTCCCAGGCCATAAACAGAGAGCTGGATCGGAAGTGGAGCAGCTGGGACTCAAACCAGTGTCCATATGGGGTGCCGGCACTGCAGGCGGTGACTTTATTCGCTACTCCACAGCACTGTCCCCAATTCAGGGCTATTTTTAAAACAGTTTAAGCTGTAGTCACTTTTTGAATCTTGAGATGGAGCAGTAGCTGCTAAACTTCTTTGGTTGCAATCCATATCAAGAAATATATGACTGTGTTTTATGTATGTGTAAATGTTTGCATATATATTTCCATTTGAAAGGCAGGGTGACAGAAAGAGAGAGAGAGAGAGAGAGAGAGAGAGAGAGAGAGAGAGAATGAGAGATGGTCCATCTGCTGGTTCACTCCCCAGGTGTCCTCAATACCAGGACTAGACCAAGTGGAAGCCAGGGTTCAGCCATTACTTGTGGGGTGCGAACCAGCAGTAAGCTGGACTTGGAAACAGAGCCAGGACCTGAATCCAGGCACATCAATATGGGATGTGTGCATCCCAAGTGGCATCCTTTTTTTAAAGTATTTTATTTATTTATCTGAGAGGTATAGTCACAAACAGAGAGGGAGACAGAGAGAAAGGTCAAAGGTCTTCCATCCACTGGTTCACTCTCCAATGGCTGCAACAGCCAGAGTTAGGTCAATCCAAAGCCAGGAACCAGGAGCTTCTGAGTCTCTCATGCGGGTGCAGGGCCCCAAGCACTTGGGCCATCTTCTATTGCTTTCCCAGGCCACAGGGCCAGCCCTCCAACTGGCTGGTCAATTGCCTGCTCCAATGAGGGTACTTTAAAAAGATGATGGTGGGGCCCGGCACTGTGGTGTAGTGGGTAAAGCTGCTTCCTGCAGTGCTGGCATCTTATATGGGCTCCAGTTCAAGTCCTGCCTGCTCCACTTCCAGCCCAGCTGTCTGCTATGGCCTGGAAAAGCAGTAGATGGTCCAAGCCCTTGGGCCCCTGCACCCACGTGGGAGACCTGTGGCTCCTGGCTTAGGATCAACGCAGCTCCGGGCTCCAGGCCGTTGCGGCCATTTGGGGAGTAAACCAGTGAATGGAAGATTCTTTCTCTTTCTCTCTCTCTTTCTCCCTCTCTCTGCCTCTGCCTCTCTATAACTCTTTCAAGTAAAATAAATAAATATTTTTTAAAAAGTTCATGGAAAAGTTACATTAAAGGATAAATGTATTTTGGTGAAAAACCTGAAATTCATGCAGTTTTTCATAATGCACATTTTCCATGAATGTTTTGAAGACCTCTCCTGTTTTACCTGTGCCCACAGGCATATATCTCTTTATGCAGTCAGTGGTGGTGGGGCGGGGAAGGAAGTGAACTCTGTTGAAAGAGCCCCGCTCCCTAGCTTCTTAGTGGAGTGCAGTCTGTGGAAGTCCTGTGCTGCCAGGTGGGTGTAAAATGCACAGAGCTGGCCCTGCGATTCCAAAGCTCTGGTCCCTTTGGGAGGTTTATTAAAAAAAAATACAAATTAAGATGTGGCCAAACAATGAAACAGCTTGTGGATATACTGAAAGAGAACCTTCAGTTGCACTTGCTCGTATGAAAATCATTTAAAAAGCTGAGCACAAACTGGTAGGTAATTTGATACAACTTATTTTTTATTTGTTTAAAGATTTATTTATTTATTTGGAAGATAGGGTTACAGAGATAGAGCGAGAGAGATGGGGCGGGGGGGAGAGAGAGAGAGGTATATTCCATTCATTGGTTCACTCCCCAAATGGCTGCAACAGCCAGGCTGAGGCCAGGAGCCAGGAGCCAGGAGCTTCATCCAGGATCTCCCACATGGGTGCAGGGACTCAAGCACTTGGACCATTTTCCCCTGCTTTCCCAAGCCATTAGCAGGGAGCAGACGGGACGTGTATTGGCTCCCACATGGGTTATGCCATTATCATGGTGACTTAACGCACAGTGCCACAGTGCCAGCCCCAGTATGATACAATTTCTTTTCTTTTTTTTTTCTAAGATTTATTTTATTTATTTGAATCAGAGAGTTACAGAGTAGTACAGCCAAAGAGAGAGAGAGATAGAGAGAGAGAGAGAGGTCTTCTTTCATCTGCTGGTTCACTCCCCAAATGACTGCAATGGCCAGAGCTGAACTGATCCAAAACCAGGAGCCAGGAGCTTCCTCCGTCTCCCATGTGGGTGCAGGGGCCTAAGGACCTGGGCCATCTTCCACTGCTTTCTCAGGCCATAGCAGAGAGCTAGATCGGAAGTGCAGCAGCCAGGTCTCAAGCCTGCTTGCGCTGCAGGCCAGGGCTTTAACCCACTGTGCCACAGTGCTGGCTCCAGGTCAGGGCTTTAACCCACTGTGCCACAGAGCTGCTCTGATACAATTTCTGAAACAAAATGTTCACAATTGTGACACATCATCTATAAACCAGAACACTTTTACACTAAAATTTTCATAATGATTATTTCTCTGTCGGCACATGCTGATTTTTTTCTTTTGTACATCTTTATTTTTAAATGAATGAGCAGCACTTAAATGATTTATTAGATTTTTTACTCTACTTATTTGAAAGGCAGAGTTACTGTGAGATAGGAAAAGACTGAGACAGAGAGAGATTGAGAGAGATCATCCATCACTGGTTTACTCCCCAAATAGGCCCAATGGCCAGGACTGGACCATGCTGAAGCCTGGAGTCTGGAACTCCATCTTGGTCTCCCACATATGTACAGGGGCCCAAGCACTCAGGGCATCTTCCTCTGCTTTCCCAAGTGCTTTAACAGGGAGCTGGATTGGAAGTGGAGCAGCTGGGACTTGAACCCATGCCTATATAGGATGCTGGTGTTGTAGGTAGCAACTTAACCTACTGTATCACAATGATGGTCCCTATTTATTTGAAGGACAGAGTCATAAGAGATCTTCCAACTGCTGGTTCACTCTCTAAATGCCCACAATAGCTGGGGCTTGGCCAGGTCAAAACCAGGAGTCACAGGAACTCCATCTTGGTTTTCCACTTAGCAGCAGGAACCCAAGCACTTGGGCTATCTTCTGCTGCCACCCAGCTGCATTAGCAGGAACCTTGACTGGGAGCATGGAATAGCAGGAACTCAAACCAGGACCTCCAGTAGGAGTTGCCAGTACTGCAAATGGCAGCTTAACCTGTCATGCCACAGTGTTGGCCCCACTGACATGACTTTGTATGGCAGCAAAGGAGAAATGAGAAGCAGCTGTGTGACTGCAGAGCACAGGTAGAGGAGTCTGGGCACTCTGGAGCCAGAGGATGCTTTGGCCAGAAGGATACTTGTGTGCATTTAATTTTGAGCAGACTTTGCCCAAGAGAGAAGCTGGATGTGAGCAGATTTTCTCAAAGAAGCTTCCACTGTTATATTAGTTTTAGTTGTCTCTTGGCGTTGTGAGGGATTGGTTCCATGACACTCTCAACTTTCCCGCAAATTTCACATCCACAGATGCTTCTGCACATTATACAAAATGGGACATTGTTTGCATGTAATCATCTATGCACAGCCTCCAGCATCCCTTAAATTACTTCTTGATTTCTTATCATACCTAATACAAATGCTATGCAAATAGTTGCTATACTGTTTAGGGAATAATGACAAGAAAGTCTGTGTATGTTCAGTATAAGCTCCATCCTCTTTTTTTTTTAAGGTTTATTTTATCTGTTTGAAAGCCAGAGTTGGAGGAGTGGAGAGAGAGAATATGAATCTTCATCTGGTTTACTCCCCAAATGGCTGCAATAGCCAGTGCCAGACCAGATCGAAGCCAGGAGCCAGGAGCTTCATCTGGGTCTCCCATATGGGTGCAAGGGTCCAAGGGCTTGGGTCACATTCCACTGCTTCCCCAGGTGCATCAGCAGGGAGCTGGATTAGAAGCGTAATGGCTGGGACTTGAATTGGTGCCCATATGGGTTGCCGGTACTGCAGGCAGTGGCTTAACTCATTATAGCACAACTCCAGGGCAGTGATCCACATTTTAATGAACTTCTTGAAGACTCCTCCTGTAATGCCATTGTGGGACTTAAAGCAAATGGCACAAGAGCCGACTGTGTTCAGTTTAACCAAGCTTTCTAGAGTGCCTCCTGGGAGCTAGGCACAGTGTGAGGAGTTGGGGTACAAATCAGCCTGTGGTGTTGGAGATACTGAAGGGAGAGGAGTGCATATACTGGCAGGAGGGGCCTTGCTGAGAAAGGATGGGATCTAATTGTGCAGGGAGCAATGCCAGGATCTCTGTTATCACCAGAACCTGTTCCAGGGAGCTGTGATAAGCTTTGACAGGTAGACGTGGAGGGTACGGCTGTAATAATAAATGATGGATTTTACTGCACAAATGAAATGGAATCCCTGAAGCCTTTTACTAGGAAGCCAATATTTTTCCCATCGCAGGCAACTTCTTGCCTAGACTCTTTCATCTTATAAAGCATTGAGGATGTAGCCAAAGAATGAAGGTGTTTGAGCCCTCATTTACTGTGTTGAATAGGTGTGTGATTAATGGGGGCCTCAAAAGGGCTTCCCCAGAGACAAAGTGGGTGCCAGAAAATAACACTTATTGCAGCTAAACAACAGAAGACTTTCCCTTGTAGTGGTCACCGCCAGGAAGCCCTCGACACCTGCCCTGATGTTGCTCTTCCCCAAGCATTCACCTATACATTCCTGGTGATGGATGGCAACACTATTGACAACACAAGCAATTTGGAGTTGAGGGCTCAGTTTCTGTGGAGTTATCAGTCTTTTCTATTTGATTTAAAAGAAGGAGAACACACTGGAAAGCAACAGCTTAGTTGGGATTGTTTTGACAATATATGAACAGTTTTCTTAAAAGCATAATCAGGATGGGCATTTGGCCTAACAGTTAAAACGCTGGCTGAGACACCTGCATCTCACATCCAAGTGCTTGGATTTGATTCTCAGCTCAGCTCCTGACTCTAGCTTCCTGTTAACCCAGACCCTGAGAGGCAGCAGTGAAGCCTCAAGTAATTGGGACCCTGCTGAGCACATGGGAGACCTCGCTCCTGGACTGGCTCCATACCAGCCCTGACAATTGCAGGCATTTGGGGGTGAATCAGTGAGGAGGATTGCTCCTGGTCTCTCTCTGTCTTTCTGCTTCTCAAATGAATATCAAAAATGAAGAAAAGGCATCGCCATTACTAGGAATGGCAATATTTGGTCAGTAGGAAGCAACCACCTCCGTAATTCGGGATAGTGTATGGAATGTCGACAGTGCTCAAGTTGCATTTCAGATGTGAGAGGAGGTGGCATAAATGGAAGGAAAATGGGTTTCTACATTCCCATCTAGGCTTCAGCACTTGTGACTTGAACAAGTTGTTGCTTGTTGTCATCCTTTCTTCCTTTAAAACACCACCTCTCAGCTTGCTGGTAAGTCAACAGAGCTAACCGTTAATCTCTAGCATTGTTCTGGTGCACAGTAGGTGTGTAACAGAAGGGAGCTGTTCTTTCTGCTAGACTATGCACTGCTGCCTTAGAGGGTAAGGATGCAGTTCCTTGAAGGTTCAGCTGGCGAGTGAGTCATAGACCGTCCCGTCTGCTTGCCATGTGCTGGAGGCTCATGTGTTTGATGAACCAAACTTCTGATCTGCCAATAAGGTCCCAGGAATCGTAGTAAGCCTCACGCATCCAGGGGCCAGCAGGATGGTCTCTGCTTCCCAAGACACTGAGAGTGACCAGAGCTGTCCCAGACGTTGTACCAAGTGTTCTGCAAACAGCAAGAAAGAGCTTTTGGAGATACTGAGAAGATGCTGAAACAGGATGTGCAGAGGGAGAAGGCATTCTCTGTGGGAGGTCTTCAGGGCAAGGCAAAGATAAAAAAGGACCTGAGATTTCAAAAATATAAGGAGTGGGGCCAGCGCTGTGGCATAGTAGACTAAGCCTCTACCTGTGTTGCTAGCCTCCCATATCGGTGCTGGTTTGTGTCCCAGCCGCTCCTCTTCTGATCCAGCTCTCTGCTTATAGCCTGAGAAAGCAGTGGAGAATGGCCCAAGTGCTTGGGCACCTGCATCTGAGTGGAAGACCTGGAAGAAGCTCCTGGCTCCTGGCTTCAGATCGGCACAGCTCCAGCAGTTGTGGCTGTTTGGGGTAGTGAACCAGCAGATGGATGACCTTTCTTTCTGTCTCTCCTTCTCTTTGTCTGTAACTCCACCTCTCAAAGGAATAAATAAACTCTTTATAAACAAAACCAAACCTGAGGAGTCCCCTGATCTGGGCTGTGTCCTTAAATAATGGAAGGCTTTGTGACCTGAGGAGTGACAAATGAACTTGGTAATGGACACAATTCTTGGCTTCACAAGTTTTGTTTTGTTTTTTTGTTTTTTTGAGAGGCAGAGAGGCTGAGAGAGACTGAGAGCTCCCATTCACTTGTGCACTCCAAAATGCTTACAACAGCTCCTGGGTGGGGCTGAAGCCAGGAGCCAGGAACTCAATCCAGATCTCCCATGTGGGTGGCAGGAACCCAGTAACTTGAGCCATCACCTGCTGCCTCCCAGGGTCCGCATTAGCAAGGAGCCATAGTCAGGAGCCAAGGTGACAGTCAAACCCAGGCTCTCTGAGGTAGAAAGTGGGCATCCCAATCTTTAAGCTAAATGCCTGCCTGTGAATTTTTTTTTTTTAAGATTTTATTTATTTGAGAAGTAGAGTTACAGACAGAGAGAAGGAGAGACAGAGAGAAAGGTCTTCTATCTGCTGATTCATTCTCCCTAAATGGCTTCAGTGATTGGAGCTGAGCGGATCTGAAGCCAGGAGCCAGGAGCTTCATCTGGCTCTCCCACTTGGGTTCTGGGGCCCAAGCAGTTGGGCCATCCTCCACTGCCTTCCCAGGCCATCAGCAAGGAGCTTGATTGGAAGAGGAGCAGCCAGGACTTGAATGGGCATCTGTATGGGATGCCGGTGCTACAGGTGGAGGTTTAGCCCAATAGGCCACTGGGGCAGCCCCATAAATTTTTAATATAAAAAGGAACTTCAGGACATTTGTGGAAAAATGGAATGAAGAGATATGCTTAATATTAAATATGATCAAAAAGAGATATATAAGTGCAAAAAAATTGAAGTCCATGCATTATTTTTTCATAATACTCATATACAAAATTGTTCATAGAGTTTACAATCATCAGTGTAATCAATATGACACCATAAGACCTGATTTTTTAAAAAGATTTATTTATTTATTTGAAGAGTTATGTAGAGACAGAAGAGGCAGAGAGAGAAAGGTCTTCCATCCGCTGGTTCACTCCCCAATTGGCCTCAACGACCAGAGCCGCACCCATCCAAAGCTGGGAGGCAGGAGCTTCTTCCAGGTCTCCCATGTGGGTGCAGGGGCCCAAGGACTTGGGCCCTCTTCTACTGCTTTCCCAGGCCATAGCAGAGAGCTGGATTGAAAGAGGAGCAGCTGGGACTAGAACTGGTGCCCATATAAGATGCTGGCACTGAAGGTGGCAGCTTAACCCATTATGCCACAGCATTGGCTCTGTAACTGATTTTTTAAAAGATTTTATTTTAGGGTCGGTGCTGTGGTATAGTAGGCTAAGCCTCCGCCTGTTTCATTGGCATCCCATATGGGCAACGGTTCATGAACCTAGTTGCTTCTCTTTTGTTCCAGCTCTCTGCTCATGGCCTAGCAAAGCACTGGAAGGTGGCCCACATGCTTGGTCCCTGCACATGCATGGAAGACAGAAAAGAAGCTCCTGGCTCCTGGCTTTGGATTGGCTTAGCTCCAGCCATTGTGGCCATTTGAGAAGGGAACCAGTGGATGGAAGACCTTTCTCTCTTCTCTCCCTCTTTCTGTAACTCTACCTCTCAAATAAATAAATAAATTTTTTTTATCCCAAGAAGCAACACAATTTATTGTTCTAATTCCCAGCAAAACTATATCTGAACTTTGCCAGCAAAAATGAATTTATCTTATTTTGATGACATCTGAAGGGAAAACAAAAGATTTTATACCAAAGTTATCAACCTCAACTCCAAGTTATAAGCACAACATGGGGGAGCTCAGCAAAACTGTTGATGCCAGGCCTCTCTCTATACCAATTAAACCAGCATCTCATGGGATGGGGGTGGGAGGATTCTAACATAATTTTTTGCAATCTCCTCCTCAGATTCTGGTTTGCAGCCAGGGTTAGTATCACTGTTCTTTTCAATCCTCCAAAGACTAATTCCATAGCCTGAGAATTCTCATCATCAGGACATTTTTTCCTCACACATGAGCATTAGTGATCAGTGACTCTGAAATGGAAGAAAGCATACCTCAGCATCATTTACTTCCTGCTCCATCTATGGGCCTTCTATTTTCTGTCCCATTGTTTATCCATGTTCATCCTAAGTAAGGTAATTTAAAAATTAGTGTTCTATTCTTGATAATTCTAGTAATTATCTTGCAATCTATTTGTTATAATGAGTTGTGCTGTAAATAAATAAATTTTTAAAAAGAAGATTGTATTTTTACTTATTTGAAAGACAGCAATACAGAGAGAGGCTCACACACACACACACACACGCAGAGAGAGAGAGAGAGAGAGAGAGGGAGAGATAGAGAGGGAGAGAGAGATCTCCCATCCCCTGGTTCACTCCACAAATGGCTGCAGTGGCCAGGACTGGGTTAGGCTGAAGCCAAGATTCTGGAACTCTGTCCAGGTCTCTCTCATGGGTGGCAGGGCCCAAACACTTGGACTATCCTCCATTGCCTTTCCAGGCACATTAGCAGGGAGCTGGAATAGAAGCAGAGCAATTGGGACTCAAACCAGTGCTCTGATATGGATGCTATTGGGTCACAGGCAGTGATTTGACCCACTGTGCTACAATGTTGGCCCAAAGAACTGATTTTTGTCTTTTGAGACCACATTGCTTTTCTGAATTGTTTCAAATTGAATAGCTGGTGATATATATAACTGTATTTTTTTAAAGATTTATTTATTTATTTGAAAGTCAGAGTTACACAGATAGAGGAGAGGCAGAGAGAGAGAGAGAGAGAGAGAGAGAGAGAGAGAGAGAGAGATCTTCCATCCACTGGTTCACTCCCCAGTTGGCCACAATGGCTGGAGCTGTGTGTATCTGAAGCCAGGAGCCAGGAGCTTCTTCTGGGTCTCCCACATGGGTGTAGGAGCCTAAGCACTTCTACTGCTTTCTCAGGCCATAGCAGAGAGCTGGATTGGAAGTGAAGCAACTGGGACTTGAACCGGTGCCCATATGGGTTGCCGGCACTATAGGCAGTACCTTACCTTTATCTGCCTATGCCACAGTGCCAGCCCCGAAACAATCTTCACAAGGTAAATTTTGTGACTGCCTGTAAACATTTGACTAAGGTTTTTAGTTACTTTGAAGTTTCACTAATGTAGGGTCATCATTAAATGAGGGATTGAATTGTAATCTTTCTTAAGTTCTATTATAAGTGGATAAACTTTAAAGGGTCTCGTAGAAAGAAAATTTCTCAGTGCTTTGGAGAATGGCTCTCAGATATTACATTGTTCTGCAGGTCTGGCCCATCTTCAACCAAGATTCTACTTGGAATCCACTTTTCTAAGCACCTGTTCCCTTCTGGTGTCAAGGGTCAACTGCTGGGCTGTTGATGTCACCTGTCTTCCTTGATGCCCATCATCAGAGTCATAGAATCTGACAGAAAAGAGAGAATTTGGTGGTGTGCTTCCACATAGTCCTCAATGGGCAGTCATTTTACCTTGTACACTGGGTCAGAATGTTGATGTTTGCCCAGGTTGTTCGAATGCAGGTGATGGAGGTCAGCTTGTGGGAACCCCTTGACAGGAATACTGCTGGGGTTTTCAAAAGTGGCCCGTGTCATTTGTGGACCACAGTATATGTAGGAGAAGTCATTATCTTTGATGCCCATCACTCCTGGCTGTTGTTTCTAGTTCTGCCCTTGGCCCTGCCTGCTTACAGCTCGGAAGCCAGCCTCTGTTGGATCTGTGGCTTTCTGTACAGGATGGGAGGGGCTTTACTGGTTGCTGCCCTTCCTCTTTTACTAATAGAACCCAGGGTCTCCCAGGACCTAGCTCCTCCATTTATGGCATGGCCGTGACTGGTCAAAGACTCTTTGCTGCACAGATACAGTTTGCATTTGATGATCACCAGTGAAAAAACAGCCCAAAGATATAAGAAAAAAAGAAGTGGGAAAGGGAGGAGAGAAAGACAACAAGAGAATACCGGAAGGATAAATAAACAAGAAGCCAAGAGTGAGAGACAAGAAGTTGGAAAGAAAATACTGTAGGTTATCTGGTTACTATTCACGAATTTGTCACGTATCCAGTGTGTGATTATATGTGCTGTGTTTCTTCCCATAATGCCGACTGCTGTGGGAGTAGTGTGCATAATTGGGTTTTGCTAACCACAATTTTTTTTTAAAAGATGTGTATTTATTGAGCACTGTGTGTTAGGCACTGGGGTGGGGTACTTTGGGGAGATGTAAATGTAAATGAGAGTGAAGATCCTGCCTAGGGGAGATTACTGTGCTCTGTCCTCAGTGGGTGCTTCACAGACCAGAATGCCGGCAACTGAATTTGCTGTGGTTGTGGGTGGGACAGTGGCCTTGTCGTTCACCGTTGATGGTAAGAAAGGCAGTGTACAGGTGAAGTGGTTGGAGCACAGGCTGTGAAGTCGGGCACAGTTGGGCTCAGTTCCAGGACTGTCCCTTTCTAGCTGTGGCTGTTGGTAAGGTGCTGGCTTCACCAGCCCAGGGGTCTTCATTTTGAATCCTCAGAGAGGTTGGTTGTGAGGGTTCTGAGCTGTAATGGATTATGAACTAACCACATAGCTTATGGTAGTCACTGTTGTTATTTTCAAAAGAAAGGCACCTAGGATGGTCCTGATAAGAAAGAAAGAAAGAAAGAAAGAAAGAAAGAAAGAAAGAAAGAAAGAAAGAAAGAAAGAAAGAAAGAAAGAAAGAAAGGAAGGAAGGAAGGAAGGAAGGAAGGAAGGAAGGAAGGAAGGAAGAAAGAAAGAAAAAATAACATGTTGGTGACAATGTGTAGAAGTTTGAATCGTTGGGGCCTGTGTTGTGGTGCAGAATGTTAAGTCAGTGCTAGCGATGCCGGCATCCCATATCAGAGCATGGATTCAAGCCACAGCCACCCCCCCCCTTTTTTTTTTTAAGATTTTTTTTATTATTTATTTGAAAGTCAGAGTTACACAGATAGAGGAGAGGCAGAGAGAGAGAGATGTCTTTCATCTGATGGTTCACTCCCCAATTGGCAGCCATGGCTGGAGCTATGATGATCCAAAGCCAGGAGCCAGGAGCTTCTTCCAGGTCTCCCACACGGGTGCAGGGGCCCAAGGACTTGGGACATCTTCTACTGCTTTCCCAGGCCATAGCAGAGAGCCGGATTGGAAGTGGAGCAGACGGATCTTGAACCAGTGCCCATATGGGATGTCGGCGCTTCCCGCCAGGGCATTAACTCGCTGCGCCACAGCACCGGCCCGCCACTCCACTTCTGATCCAGCTTCCTGCTAATGTTAATGCTCCTGGGAAGGCAGCGGATGGTGGCCCTAGTGCTTGGGTTCCTACCACCCACATAGGAGACCTAGATGGAGTTCCAGGCTACTGGCTTCAGCCTGGCCCAGCTGTGGCTGTTTTGGTCATTTGGGGAGTGAATAGCTGATAGAAGATCTCTCTCTTTTATGCAGGAGTAGTTTCATTTTTAAAAATTAAGTATAGCACACTTGTAGAAAAGTGCAGAAAACATAAGTCTAGCTCAGTGCCAGCTCCCATGTGAAAACCCTTAGTTGAGAGAGCAGAATAATGGCTTTGGCCTGTGGTACCTCACCTCGAAGGGGTGGAACATTTTGCTTCTAGTTTCAATTTAATTTCCAGTGTAGGCTTTTTAGCAATAAATTGTAAGGAATTGAAAATCAGTACAAAGCATTTGGTTTGGCAAATAAGATTTTCAAGCTGCGATCAGTCTGTTTCTCTCTAGAATTTACTGTAATTTCATTGGAGAGCAAGCCCTTGACCTTGGCTACTCAGTTGCTGAAATTCTCACATGTGAGTTTGAGCTGAGCCTTATTTAAATACCTTCTTATTCATCCATTAATTAGTGGCGTTAGTTGGCAGAATCCTGCAGAGCTTGCTTTTCTAAATGTGTGGGTGTAATAAAGGTGGTTTCCACCGAGCTTCATGTAATCAAACATCCTGTTACAGGGCCCGTGCCAGAGTGTGTACAGGCATTTCCAAGTCCCAGCTGGCTTGGCGGACTCTGTTCTTCAGTTAGAGAGAGCTAATTTATCCGGTGTCAGGGAGCACAGCACTTGATCACTGAATTCCACTTCTGCTTCATAGAGTTCTAATATTAGATTTTGAGGGGTAGAAGGAGGGAGAGAAAGAGAGAATGAGAGCAGGAGACAGAGGTGGGGGTGGGAACAATTTGGCCCCTGGCATTTGTTAATCCATGAAGTAATGCTTCATTTATCCATCATTCAGAAAACACTTCTTGGATACTCAGTACTCATGAATATGCATGTGTATGGCTTGCAGTCATATCTGTTAGTTCTCAGTAGCAGAATTGTCCGCTACACAGTCAGCCCTTCGCATTCTTGGGTTCAGCCAACCTTGGGTTGGAAATATTTAACAAGAAAATGGCCTTCATTCTGAACATGTACAGGCTTTTTCCCCCCTTGTCATAATTCCTGAAACAATACAGCACAACAAATAGGATTTACATTGTAGAAGGCACATAGTATGCAGGAGGGTTGTGTGGGACCTGTGCTGCTCCATTTTATAGACGGTATTTGACGGTATAGACGGTATTTGCTGTGTCTGTCAGGGGCCCTGGAACTGCAGATATTGTGAGAAGCTTGTATTTAGAAAGTTAAGACATTTAAAAAGTATTTATTTATTTGAAAGACAGAATGATGAGAGAGAAAGAGAGAGAGAAATAAAGAAAAAGTGAAAGAGAGAGACATTTTCCATTTTCTTATTCACTCCTCACACGGCCGCAACAGCCAGGACTGGGCCAGGCTGAAGCCAGGAGCTTGGAACTCTGTCCCAGTCTCCCACATGGATGCAGGGGCCCAGGCGCTCGGACCATCCTCTGTTGCTTTTCCAGGCACATTAGCAGAGAGCTGAATGGGAAGCAGAACGGCCAGGACTCAAACCGGAGCTGCAATGCCAGCATCATGAATGGCGGCTCAATCCACTGCTCCACAATGCCCGGCCCCTTAAAACATCTGTATAAGTGGAAGGAAGAGTTTCACACAAAACGTGGAAAACGCACGCTGGCATTGGAGCCCTGAGGGATCTGTTTTTTGTGAATGAAATCTCAGGTGTGGCCTGGGTCAAGGCCAGCCAGAAGTAGCCACACCCCAGGCGGAGATTGGAGCCTGAGGTTTGACCGTCATTAATTCCCCTAGCCACCATTTCTGGTGGTGGCCAGGCCACATCTTGAAAACATGGGATCTACAAAGGACTGGAACAGAGAACGTATCCTGGCAATAGAGGGAAGTGTTGGACTGACGAACCTAATCAGATCAGAGCAATTTCCCAAAGGAGAAGTAAGCTCCTCGGTCGGAAGTAAGCGGAGAGACGATGGGGAAATAACTTGGCTGACTTCCTACTCTTTGCAGTTAGGAATGTAGGGCATGGATTAGAAACAGTGCTGCAGCCCACGGGCCCTTGCTGCCGGGTGGCCCTCGGGGTGTCAGGGAGGGAGGGAAGTCGTGGTGACAAACTGAGAGTCATCCACGCTGTGTTCAGGGCCTGTCTGGGACATGACATGGGGCTCCTTCAGGCCCCAGGCCTCGTTTTCCTCACACATAGAACAGCAAGCCCGGCCGCTTGTGTGATGTCTCAGCTCTTCTTGTGAGGAATCTGTCCCGTAGCACACTTCAGGCTGCTCTTGTGGATTGGACTCTAGCACCCCAGCCTCTCTGGCTTTCAGAGGCTCCCTCTCATGGCTCCCACTTATGGTGCCTGCTGCTGGCCTGTCTTGATGGGGGCTCATTTACCCGTCGTCACCAGCCCGTGCTGTACACATCGGATGCAGACTCAGTTTTCCTAGAATGCTGTGGCAAAAGGCAAAGAAAGCTGTTTTGTTGTTAGGTTGTCCTCAAGCATCCTGTGAGGGGTAAAGCCTTTAAAAAAACGAATTGTATAAATGAAATGGAGACTAAAAATCACACCTTGTTCCAGAGAGGTGCGTTTACAGACTCCTCACCTCTGTTTAGATGGCAAGGAAACACTGCAATCTCATTACTTGGATGGATGGCCGAGCTCCTGGCCAGAGAGCCGGTTCATGCAGATTCAATCCCCCTTCGATTCCTGATTGACTACGAATTTCTCCTGACAAGGAGATGAGGAGCAGGCATCAATGCCATTAGAGCTTACATTCCTATGGCTCCTGTCGTGCTATCCCATTGAAACCTCAGATTTTAGGTTAAGGACAGTGACATTCTCTGTTATCTCCAAGAAGGTTCTCCCCGCTCCCTATAATAATAAATCACAGGTGCAAACCCTTTGTCTGAAATGCTTGGCACCAGAAACGTTTTCCATTTTGGATTTCAGAATGTTTGCATATACACAGTGAGGTGTCCTGGGGAGGGGACCCAAGTCTGTACACAATTCATTGATGTTTCACGTACCCCTTAAACACATAGCCTGCAGGTAGTATTTTGCAATATTTGTAGTGCACCTGCATTTTTACTCTAATCCATCACATGAGGTCAGTGTGGAAATTCTCCACTTGGGTTTGGTTAGTGTTCAGAAAGTATTGGATTTTGGAATATTCTAGTTGCCAGTTTTTGAGTTAGGGGTGCTCAACCTGTACCTGTTTCTTGAAGTCTTACTAAGTTAAAGACACTGTGAGAACCGGAGTCGGCATTTTTTTTTGCTTGTTTTTTTGTTTTTTAAAAGATTTATTTAATTCGGAATTACAAAGAGAAGAACAGAGTGAGGAGAGAGAGAGAGAGAAAGATCTTTCATCTGCTGTTTCATTTCCCAAATGACCACAATGGCCAGGGCCAGGGCGAAGCCAGAAGTCAGGAGCCAGGAGCTGAAACTCTCACGTAGCTGTAGGGGTTCAAGCACTTGGGCCATCCTCTGTTGCTTTCCCAGGCACAGTAGCAGGAAGCTGGATTAGAAGTGGAGCAGCCAGGATTTGAACCAGTGACCATATGAGATGCCAGTACTGCATATTGTGGCTTAACCTGCTGCACCACAGCGCTGGCCCCAGCATTCTTTTTTTTTTTTTTTTTTTAAATAAATGTTTATTTATTTGAGAGAAGGAGAGAGACCCTATTCACAGGTTCAATCCTCAGATGCCCATAACAGTTGAGGATGGGGGCAAACTAGGAGTCAGGAACCCAATCCAAGTCGCCTATGTAGATGGCAGGGACTCAGTCACTTGTGCAATTATGGTTGGCTCCAGGGTCTGCATTAGCTTGAAGCTGGAATTAGGAATTGGAGCTGGAGCTGGGGATCAGTTTAGGCACTGTGCTGTGGGAGTCAGGCACAGGCCAACCACATGTCCCAGGAGCCAGCGTTGGGATTTTTAGCAGTCTGATCACTTCCCTTGGGGGGGTTCCCAGGGAGTTGAGTGTGCAAGATTTCCAAGGCCTAGTACATCTGATTGGTAGTCTCTTCTGGGTCATTTTTCAAATTTGTGTCTCCTACCTTGGTTTCGTCCCATTTTAATGGAAAACTTACTACTTTGCATGTGTTCCAAAATGCTTCAAAATCTTTATTAAAGTGATTAGCACTTTAAGCCATGAGAATAACCGTTAAATATTAAGAAATGATGTTTTCTTTTGAAGAAAGTAACAAAATCAAAATGAAAGTAGACTTGATTTTAAGAAACAACTTTTAAGAAAATATTTTATTTTATTTGAAAGAGTTACAGAGAGAGGGAGATCTTCCATCTGCTGGTTCACTACTCAGATGGCTGGAACAGCCAGCTCTCGGCCAGGCCGAAGCCAGGAACCAGGAGCCAGGAGCTCCTTCCAGGTCTCCCCTGTGGGTAGCTGGGGCCCAAGTACTTGGACCATCTTCTGCTGCTTTTCCCAGGTTATTACTAGGGAGCTGGATTTGAAGTGAAGCATCCGGGACACAAACTGGTACCTGCACGGGATGTCAGTGTTGCAGGTGGCAGCTTTATTCTCTATACAACAGAGCCACCCCTCCCCCTTTTAAAGATTTCTTTGAAAGAGTGACAGAGAAAGGGAGAGACAGAGAGAGCAAGGGACACACACACACACACACACACACACACACACGGTCTTCTATCCATTAGTTCACTCTCTAAATGATTGTAACAGCCAGGACTAGGCCAAGCCAAAGGCAGGAGCAGGAACTCCCATCTGAGTGTCCCATGTGGGTGGCAGGGACCCAAGTGTTTGGGTCATCTTCTGCTGCCTTCCCAGGCACATTAGCAGCAAGCTGCATCAGAAGCAGAGCAGCCAGGACTTGAACCAGTGCTCAAATGGGATGCCAGTGTCACAGGCAGAGATTTAGACTGCTGTGCCAGAGTGCTAGTTGCTGTTCTTTTTTAAATTGATATTTAAAATTTTGCTATGCAGTTCTGTGAGTTTAATGCATATGGATATTCACTAAGTCATCATCATAAAGCATAATTGTTCTGTCACCCACAAAAAAGTTGCTTGTGCTGTTTCCACCCACATTGATTTGATGTTCGTTGTAGCATCTCCATAATGCTATGTAAATAGAATTATAGTGTTGGTAACCATTTTTTACCATAATGACTTTATTGAGATATGCTTCATGTACCATCTCATTTGCCCATTTAAAGTATACAATTCATTAGTATCTAGTAATTTCAGAGCTGTGCAGTTGTCACCACGATCAACTTAAGAACGATTTTCATTGCCCAAAAAGGAGAGGCTGACCCATTAGCAATTACTACCCATCTCTCTGCACCCCCACCTCCCCCTTGCCCAAGCCAGCCACTAATCTTGCTGTCTCTATAACAGATTCCAGGCAACTGTTTTTAGTATTTTGTGTGAAGCCTTTGATGTTTTCCAGACAGAGGTGCTTCCAGTTATTTTTTATGTAGCTCTGCAGAATTTCAAGGTGTAGTTTACAATGTTATTTCTGTAAAGATTATGGTAGTTGGGGGCAAAACACACTACTGTGCCTTTTATCAGAGGAGAATGCCCAAGGAACATAGTTTTTCTCTGTCCCATCTTATTTTATCTTATTTTATTTTATTTGAGAGGTGGAATTACAGAGAGAGAGAGGGAGAGACAGAGAGAAAGGTCTTCCATCTGCTGGTTCACTCTCCAGATGGCCGCAGCTGCTGGAGCTGGGCCAGGAGCCAGGAGCTTCTTCGGGTCACTTGCACAGGTGCAGGGGTTCAAGCCCTTGGCCCATCTTTTCCACTGCTTTCCCAGCCCATAGCAGAGAGCTGAATGGGAAGAGGAGCAGCTGAGACATGGTGACCATATGGGATGCTGGCGCCACAGGCAGAGGTTCAGGCTACTAAGCTACAGCGCAGGCTCTTGTCCCATCTTCTACGTTAGGGAATCATCATGTCACCCTCTGTTGGAGTCCTCCAAGATGGCAAAGGGCAGAGTAGTCGCCTGGGATGAATGCCACTTGGGAGGGAGCCCTGGAAGCTGTTTCAAGGTGGGGGAGAGTAGCTCTAGGTGGGGGGGTCAGTGCTGCAGCCCTCTGCTGCAGGTACTGCAGGCGCTCACCGTACCCCGACTCCCAGGATTACATCAGGGAGGGGTCTCTGCAAGCCCCGGCTGTCCCACCTGGAGAACCCAAGTGATCAGAGCTTCCACAAGGACCACAGGAGAAGGTGATCCTTTGAGGCCTGCTTCTTAGCCACTCTTTTCTTTGTGAGGAGTGGAGTCAGGCAGAGACCTGTTCACGGGACAGGACGTGTTCCCTGTTCCGAGGCACCCATTTTCCTTCCTGCAGGTGTATCCTTGGGCAAATCATTTATCCTTTTCTCCCTTCCCGTCCCCTCCTTAGCTCTTTTCTTTACCTGAAAGAGATACAGAAAGTGATCTCCCATCCACTGGTTCACTCCCCAAATACTTCCAAGCTGGGGCTGGGTCAGGCCTAAGTTGGGAGCTGGGAATTCAATTGAGATCTCTCATGTGGTTGGCAGGACTTAAGTCCTTGGCTGCCACCACTGCCTCCCTGGGTGCACATTAGCAGGAAGTTGGGATCAGGAAGTTGATGGCATGCAAGTGTCCAAGCTGCTGCACCAAAGGACCCTCCCTCTCACTTCTTTGTTTTTTGTTTTGTTTTGTTTTGGTTTTCCAAAACTGATCTCCAGATCACCCACATACTTTCAGGAGGTTTTTTTGTTTTGTTTTGTTTTGTTTTAACATTTATTTATTTGAAATGCAGAGTGACAGAGAGACAGAAGACTTCCATCAGCTAGTTTACCTCCCAAATGGCCACAATGGCTTTCATCACTAGTCTGGGCCAGGCTGAAGCCAGGAGTCAGGAATTCCATCCTGGTCTGCCCTGTGAGTAGCAGTGGCCAAGCACTTGGGCCATCCTCTGCTGCTTTCCCAGGCACATTAGCAGGGAGCTTGATTGGAAGTGGAGCAGCTGGGACTCAAACCAGCGCTCACATGGGAAGCCAGTACTGCAGCAGTAGCTTGACCCACTGTGCCACAATGGAGCCCCCACTTAGTTGCTTCTTGTCTCCCTGTGGCCATCTGTTACTTGGTGATTAATAATAGAAAGTCATTTTGAAGTTTCACTGTGATTATTTATGTGGATGTACTCCAAAAATAACAGAGGCTTAATAAATATTTAATATTTGCTTTTCTTTTTGTCAAGGTCATCGTTTTTAGGCCACAGGAGTATTTAGGGAGCTTTTTCTGTGTCAGTTCATTGAAATGACTGAAAAGTCATTTCCATCCTGTTTTTACTTGCAAAAAGTTGAGAGTTTTGCCAAGGCTGTGGTCAGCAGAACTTAGATGCATGCTTGGACTTGAGCCAGCACTGTATTTTGAAATGCTTTGTTACAATGTAAAAGCAAAGTGTGTTGCTAACAGCAACGATGGACCAACCTGCAGAGGTTTGGTAAGCTTTCTGGGGGTTGTTTAGTCTGTGTAGGAAGCTACAGGAACTCATGGACCTTCAGGTCCCAGCCCCACACAATGTCTCCCTAGGATGAACCTGCCCTTGTCTGAGGATGCCTGGTCCCGGTGCTGTGCGTAGTTCTATCCTGACCACGAACAGGTGGTAAGCCACCCAATCCCATCTGAAGTTGTTTCCTTTCGATAAAAGACTATGCAGGAGGGCCAATGTGAAACGGGAGCTAGGAAACGACCCATTTGGACACAGAAAGGAAGGCACGTTGGCTGGTTACTTGGAAGGGCTTTCATATGTTGCCAGTGCAGTAATGACAGGTTTAATTTGTGTATCGGGCAAGAATTACATTTCGCAGAAAGTATAATAAGAACAACTATTATTCATTGTGTGTTCTCTGTTAGGCAATCAGTTCCTTTGAAGGTGTGTTATTGATATTCTTATTATTGATAAGGAAACTGAGGTTCAGAAGCCCTAAATAATTGGCTCATTTAGCTGGCAACTGAGTGGGGCCTGAATCCTCCTGACTCCCAAGTGGATGTTTTATTTAAATTTGAAAGTTTATTTTTTTAAGATTTATTCATTTATCTGAAAGTCAGAGTTACAGACAGTGAGGGAGAGGGAGAGGGAGAGGGAGAGGGAGAGAGAGAGAGAGAGAGAGAGGGAGGGAGAGGGAGAGAGACAGATGCCGTTTCCTGGTTCATTCCCCAGATGGCCACAATGGCCAGGGCTGGGCCAAGCTGAAGCTAGGAGCCAGGAGCTCCGGGCAGCAGGGGCCCAAACTCTTGGGCCATCTTCTGCTGTTTTTCCCAGATAATTAGCAGGGAGCTGGATCACAAGTGGAGCAGCTGGGACATGAACCAGAGCCCAAATAGGATGGTGGCATTGCAAGGAACAGCTTTGCTCACTATGTCACAACATCGGCCTCTGAAAATTTGTTTAGTTTTTAAACATCGTGATTATAATATGGGGAAGGTAATGTTCTTGACTTTATCAAGTTGACTTTCTACAGTAACTTAAATTTAAACACAGGAATACAATCACTTCTGGGAGACTAATAATAAATGTGATACAGTGAACATTTATTTTTCACTATTAAGCTTTCATTTTTTAATTGTTAATTAATTTATTTGAGAGGAAGAGACATAGGGAGACAGATAGACATGGAGAGGTGTGTGTGTGGGAGAGAGAGAGAGATGGAGATTGATCCACTGAGTCACTCCCTAAATGCCAGGAACAGTTAGGACTGGGCTAGGCCAAAGTGAGAGTCAGGAACACAATTCAGATCTCCCATGTGGGTGGCTCCTAGGAATCCAACTACTCTGCCTCCCTGAGCCTGCATTAGCAGGAAGCTAGAGTCAGGAGCCAGAGTTGGATTGAACCAAGACATCTGATACAGGATATAAACATCTTGCATTTTAACCACAAGGTGAAAAGCCTGCTCCCAATCAAGGGTTCAAAGCATAATCAGGGGGCCTGTGCTGTGGTGCACAGGTAAAGTTGCTGCCTGCAATGCCAGCTTCCCATATGGGCACTGGTTCGAGTCCTAGCTGCTCCACTTCTGATCCAGCTTCTTTCTTTTGTGCCTGGTAAAGCAACAGAAGATGGTGCAGGTACTTGGGGCCCTGCACCCACCTGGGAGACCTGGATGAAGCTTCTGGCTCCTGGCTCTACCCTGGTTGTTGTGGCCATCTGGGGAGTGAACCAGTGCATGGAAGAACTCTGTCTCTGGCTCTCTCTCTGTAACTCTGCCTTTCCAATAAATAAAAAAAAATTTTAAAAAGTGTGATCAGGATTATGCCATCGTCTGCATTAACTTTAGCTGACAACTCAGTTTATATGCATTATAGTTGTTAGGAAAAGCAAAGCAAATAAACTGTTTTACAGCTAAGACTTAATTGTGCTGGGTTAAACTTTCTCTTCAGTATGTTGTAGCTCACACTCACATTTTTCTCAGGCCACTTCCCTAGCTTGTTTTTCTCCCTATTAAATGTAGCTCTTTGATATCTTATATCCTTATACCTCTTTACTTTAAAATGCTGTTACAGAACCTTGGGTGTTGAAAAGCTATAGCGTTTTGGTTAATAGGTTACCGGCAGCAAAAGGAAGGTGGAGCGAGTCACAGAGCTCAGTCTCTGGAATTTCTTTGTGGCACACGAGGCAGCGTGTCCACAATGCCTGGGAAGTGGCATAGCTGCAGGAACCAGTGCTTTTGCTCAGCCCTCGGGCACTGCCGGGCTGGATGTCTCCTGTGTGCTGCTCATATTCTACGGCCAGGTATCTTCATCTCTGAATAGAATAGAACTTAAAGGAATGGGTAAAACTTCAACCCTTCCTTTAAAAAGGAAAATGTGTATGTGTGTGGGGTGTGTGTTGGGGGTGTGTGTGTGGCGGGGTGTGTATGTGGGGTGTGTTTGGCGCAGCAGTTAAGCCACTGCTTGGGACATCCGCATTCCATTTTGGAGTGACTAATTTCAGGTCCTGGCCCTGCTTCTGGCTCCAGCTTCCTGCTGTTGCGCATCCTGGCAGGCAGGTGATAGCTCAAGTACTTGCCTCCCTGCCACTCCCTGGGAGACCTGGGTTCAATTCCTGGCTTCTGGCTTTGGCCTTGGCTGTTGTGGACATTTGAGGAATGAGCCAGTGGGTGGAAAACAAGCTCCCTTTCCCTCTCTCTGTCTCTCTCTCTCTCTCTCTTTTTTTTGTCAGAGGTGGAGGAGGCAACAGCTAGAAAACTACCTCAAGGTCACCTTGGAAAAGGTGATCCAAAGGGCATCGGTTAGGAGGGTGGGTACTGCCCCACATGGAAGTGCTTGCACTTCGCACTCAACACCGACACCTCAGAAGCATCTGGAATGAGACAGGAATACCCCACCTTTTGGACAGGCCCACTCACCAAAACAGCCTTGTCTTGCTTGTGACGCCTGCTGAACCTGGAGCTGCTCTCCCTGCAGAGGCTCCCATGGAGGCTGGAGTATCCCCACCTGCAGGAGGCCTGCTCCCCGCTCCCAGGGCCCTTGGGTCTTGACTTCTGCAGAACAGTGGGAACAGAGCATGAGGTAGGCAGCCAGGAAGTGCAGCAGAGCTCCCGGGCAACTCACATCAGCAGTAGTTTGGGCATTTTTTTTTTTTTTTCCTTTTTACACACACAGACCCTCTGATATGCTCAGAAATGGGGCATCTCAAATCAGGACCAGGATGGGGAATTCCTGCAAGATCCCCTTTCCCCTGTGCTTTCCTTCCTACAAGGGGGGAATCAGGATTGGCTGTGAAAGTGCTTTGTTAACAAAGAAAGGCGAGGAAGCTCATTTAAAGTGCAGCTGCAGGGGTGTGCAAGCCCTCCTGCTCCAGGCGGAAGCAGCAGATAACCTCCTCCGCAGCTAGTTTCCTCCTGCATTGTGAAAGCTCCCCATGGCCCTTACACAAAAGACTGACACCAAATGCTGGTAAGGATGCCAGCAGAGAGAATCTAAACCGGTTCGGCCAGCACAGGAAGCCCTTCAGCAGTGCCTGATAGAATTCAGCCACCACTCTTAGAAATTTATGCCAGAGAGGTGAAAACATTACGTCCGTGACAGCACATGTACACCGGGAACATCTCCAGTGTCCACTATCAGAAGAGTGGCTCAGTGAGTCATGATAGATTCACAAAGAGATATCGCTGTCCCAGAGAGAGACAGACTGGCCCGTGCAGCAGCTGGTTGAATCGCAGAAACGTTATGTTCAGCAAAATAAGTCAGCCAGAAAATAATTCCTACTGTATCATTTAATTTGTGTTATGTTCAAGAACAGTGGTCATGGGGAGAGGGTGACAAGGCTACTGTGAAATGATGGGAATGTTTCTAGTGCTGTGAGCTGCTTTGTGGGTGACTGCATCCATCAGCACTGATCACAGAGGGGGGCTGAGGGCTGGGCCTGTCTCTGCGTGCAGGAGTCTCCCTTACCCAGCGTTTCACTACCTTGAGCTTCAGTAAGCAAGGTCAGTAGCATCCTGAAAATGTTAGATAATTGCAGCTTGTAGGGACTGGTGCCCTGGCGCAGTGGGTTAACGCCCTGGCCTGAAGCACTGGCATCCCATATGGGCACCGGTTCGAAACCCGGCTGCTCCATTTCTGGTCCAGCTCTCTGCTATGGCCTGGGAAAGCAGTAGAACATGGCCCAAGTGCTTGGGCCCTTGCACCCACATGGTGAGACCTGGAGCCTTTGCAGCCAATTGGGAAGTGAACCAGTGGATGGAAGACCTCTCTCTCTCTCTCTCTCTCTCTCTCTCTCTCTTTCTCTGCCTCTCCTCTCTCTGTGTAACTCTGACTTTCAATTAAATAATCTTTAAAAAAGAGAAAAATTGTAACAGTAAGAGAAGCAACGATTAGGCAAAATCAAAGAGAATAAAAAGAAACCCAAATTAAAAAAATGAGCAGCCTGTACGTTTTCAGTGATATTGCAGTGTCTTGTTATGATGGTTCTATTTTTGTTGTTAGTTTGTTGATCTCTTACTGTGCCCAATTTATAAACTAAACTTCATTACAGGTGTGTATTAATAGGGAAAAAACCAGTCTGTGTAGGGTTTGGTATCGCTTGTGGACTCAGGCTCCCTTGGTGTTCTTGGAAATTTAGCATCCCCACAGGTAAAGCAGAGCTACTCTGCATATGTTTCTTATGAAGGAACATAAAAATGCTTTCTAAAATTTTTAATAAATTGTAGAACATATGTAACATAGAATTTGCCATTTTACCCATTTAAAATTTGCCATCTTCACATCTAAGGGTGTTCTGTGGTATCAAGTGCACCTACACAGTTCTGCAGCCATCATTGCCATCTGTGTCCTGTACCTAAATTTTACATCCGTAGAAAAAGCAAACTAAAAATAACGTTAGACAAGGAGGTTCTATTAACCTACGACTGAGGTACCAGGCTTGCGCTTCTGTGAGGCCAGCTCTGACACTCGGCCATCTGCTTCTTTCTGTGGCCCCAAGGCATGTCAGCACACCTCTGTCGCTGCACCTGCTGTGAACCATTGTTCACGCTGATTGGCCTGTTGCTCTCCCTTTACCCAGAGCTGTTGAGGGCAGAGACCCGAGCTGCTTATCCTCTTTTCTGGACACATGCTGAGTGTGCCAAATGATCTGATGCTACAGCTTGGCTCACTATGTTTCCAAGGTTTCCTTACGGGGAAAAAAAAAAATGTGCCCCTATTTTGCACAACTGTTTCTGTGAGGTGGTTAAAGACATTGTGAGAATTTAGAATCCTGAAATCAGGAGCATTTGGCATGATGTTCCTGGACTGATTTGCTTCTTTTTATAGCATATTGGTTTTGTTCCTTTTCTTCCTTCTTTCTGGAATCAGTCTGTGGACTCCAACACCTAGATGACTGCCCTTCCCTCCCCCCTGTGTCCTGGGGCCACGGCCCTGTTTTGTATTTGTCAGCCTATACAACAGAAAGGGCTACAGGAGCCCTGCAGACATTCTGTTCTCTTAACCTCTTCTTCAGAAACCCTGGGCAGTTCTCAGGAATTAGGAGGCTTATAATATCCTGGAAGAGATTATCAGATGCTGGGGAAGGACCTGTTCACACTACCATTGGCTGGGTCATGCGTGATCCACAGGCATCCCCCTCTCCCTCTAAGCCTGGAAACCAAAAATAGAATCCTGTGTGTTAAATGCTTCCATTCCCAGGCAGTGAAAATGTATTGTTTGTAATTACGCTGGCCAATTCCCACTTAGACGTCATTTTCCATATATGTGCAGCACTTTGTCCTTGCTCTTTAATTTTATATATCTTGTTCAGAATAAGGAAGCAAATTCACATCACAAAGAACATCTTGCATAAGGATAAAGGGCTCCCGGTTTTGAGGCTGGTATTGAGGTGCAGAGGGTTAAGCTGCCACCTGCAATGTCAGCATCTCATATTGGAGTTACAGTCCTGGCAGCTCCAGCTCCTTGCTAATTTGCATAGGAAGAAGATAGTGGAACATGGCCCAATTGGTTGGGTCCCTACTACCCTTTCAGGAGACCTGGATGGAGTTACTGACTCTTGGCTTCTGCCTGGCCCAGTCCTGGCTGTTCTGGTCATTTGGGGCGTGAACCAGTAAATGGAAGATTGATTCTCTCTCTCCTCACCCTCTCTCTTTCTGTAACACTGCCTTTCAAATAAACAAATAAATCTTCAAAAAAAGAAAAAAAGAGCTGCTTCCAACATACTGTGACTTTCGTCTTACTGCCATCAGGTTAGATTTATAAGTACCTCTGCTTTTTCTTATGATTTACTTTATTAATTTGAAAGAATTACACACAGAGAGAAGGAGAGGCAGAGAGAGAGAGAGAGAGAGAGAAAGAGAGAGAGAGAGAGAGGTCTTCCATCCGTTGGTTCACTCCACAGTTGGCCACAACGGCCGGAGCTGCGCCGATCCGGAGCCATGCCAATCCGGAGCCAGGAGCCAGGAGCTTCTTCCGGGTCTCCCATGTGGGTGCAGGGGCAAGCACTTGGGCCATCTTCTACTGCTTTCCCAGGCCAAAGCAGAGAGCTGGATCAGAAGTGGAGCAGCCAGGACTCGAACTGGCACCTATATGGGATGGATTTACCCGCTAAGCCACAGTGCCAGCCCCATTACCTCTGCTTTTTGTAGCATGCATTGCTATACTGTGTGTGTGTTGTGTGTGTGTTTGTCTTTCGACTGAATTTTAAAAATTACAGGGTTAAAATACAATGAAAGGCTCCAGTAACTGCATCGACCGTCACTTTTGTGCAGGCTGAAACGACCCTCAGCTCTCAGGGGATATGGGAAGGCAGCTCCAGAAGGCAGTATGTGGGAGTGTGCAGTGGTCAGGTGTGGGCAGATGCCAGAACTGAGTGCAGGGAAGGGGCTTTAGGGATGCCAACACAGTTTATAAAGTTGAATGTACGAAAGGGAAGCCTGCCTAGAACTTAAGGAAATCCTATTACAGACGGGAAGCTCACTCGCTATTAGCAAACAGATATTCAGGGCCTCTTAAATGCCGGGTGCTGTTCTGTGTGCTCTGGGGATGGTGAATATCAGGGACCTGCCTCTGTTCCAATGACACATGCATTGCCGGTGGAGACACAGTCGGTTTACTGACAGATACTTTCAGATTGGATTACGGACTCGCAGAAAAACCAAACTGGGTGATCAAATGGAGAGCATGTGAGTGTTGGGTGTTGGAGGTGTGTGTGTGTGCTACTTTAGGTGGGCTTCCAGGGGCTCCCTCTGAGCTGTAATCTGAAAAGCAAGGAGTGGGAGAGCGTTCTAGGTAGAAGAAACAGTACGTGCAAGGGCCCTGAAGGAGAAATAAGCTTGGGTATCTGCATAGAAGGAAGCAGGCTCCTGCGGCTGAGCTCAGAGGCTGAGAAAAGTAGAAGCTAGCAAGGTGCTCTCTATGCCCTCCTGCTGTCTCCAGCCAAGATACTGAAGGCCTTGGTAAAGAACTTAAGTCTCAAGAAAGCTGCAAGAGGGTTTTAAGAAGTAAAGATTTGGCTGTACCGGGAGATCTGAGCCAATAGAGTTGCCAGATTCAGCTAATAAAAATGCAGGATGCCAGGTTAAATTAAAATTTCATGTAAGTAGTGAATACTTTTTAGTATGCTTATATTCTTATATATCTATATTCTTATATCTTGTATATCTTATATTCTTATATTTCTTATGTGATATTTGAGACATATTTATACTGAAAAAATGATTTGCTATTTATGTTAAGTTTCTGTATATCAGGGCATCCTGTATTTTGTCTGCAACCCTTAGGGCACATTCTTGTGAGCAGCCAGGCACCTGCTATATGAGTTTGTTTATCGATGCTATCAGAAAATACCCGAGGCAGACTAACTTTGTTTTTTTGTTTGTTTGCTTTTTTAACAGGCAGGTGGTCAGTGAGAGAGAGACAAAGAGAAAGGTCTTCCTTTTGCTGTTGGTTCACCCTCCAATGGCCACCGCTGCCAGCGTACCGCGCTGATTCGAAGGCAGGAGCCGGGTGCTTCTCCTGGTCTCCCATGGGGTGCAGGGCCCAAGCACTTAGGCCATCCTCCACTGCATTCCCTGGCCACAGTAGAAAGCTGGCCTGGTAGAGGGGCAACCGGGACAGAATCGGCGCCCCGACTGGGACTAGAACTCGGTGTGCTGGCGCCGCTAGGCGGAGGATTAGCCTACTGAGCCGCAGCGCCTGCGGCAGACTAACTTTGTTCAGTAATGAGGTTCATTCTGCTCATAGTTCAAGGGCATAGCACCAGCACCTTCTTGGCTCTGGTGAGGACCTCATCATGGCTGGTCTCATAATGGTAGGAGCAAGTGCCAGAGCAAGGATCTCATCTCCAAAGGGAAGCCAGAGATGACCAGGGTCCCTGCAGTCCCTTCTGAGGGCTGCACCCCCAACAGCCTAAGTACCTCCCACCAGGTCCTACCTCCCAGAGGGCCACACTGGGGTCCAAACTTCCATCTCATGAACCACTGGGGGACACATTCAAATCCCATCCAGTCCATAACACCAGCTCAGGAGGCAGTGGAAGGGGAACTGAGGTGAGTGAGCTTGGGAATAGGTTCTGCGCCCTAGAAAGATCTTCCTGATGCATTGAATGTGGGAAGTGAGCAAGATAGATCAAGGAGGGCTTCTAGGTTTTCAGCCTTGGCATCTGGGGGTGCCCTTTCCTGCACTGGAGAAGGTAGGAGAAGGGTGGCAGAGAGTGTGTTGTGGTGTGTACAGGTCTTCTGCAGCAGGTGTCTAGTGGACCTGGGGATGGATGATCATGGCTGGTCCCATAATTTACTCCGGCCCCTGCAGCCCCCTCCTACTTTCCCTATTTAGTGTTTCTCTGCTCCAAAGGAAGGAGAGAGAGGAGCAATTCCAAGGAGCACGGTATGACTAGGTACACGGTATTCCACGTACACATTTAGGTTTCAGCTAGGTCACTGCTAAGAAGAGAGATGGTAGTAAAAAATAAATGCACTTCAGAGGAATTGGCCCAGGGAATACTTGGTCATGTAGCACATATCTGTGTGTCTCTTGTTCAGGTCTCTGAGGATACGTTACCAGGCACAGTGAAACAAACAGCATTTGCAATGAATTGATACGTGTGCATTTCAGGGGAGAAGCACATTCCGGCTCAGAAGTGTTGTAGTAACATTTGTAAAACCTCACAGCAGTTCAACCATGCCATGCCTGTACTTAAGTAGTTTTTGAACTTTTAACCCAAGCAAGAAATTATTTCATTATGAAAGAAAAATAAATACGTATGCGTGGGAGTGATACTTCATTTTGTCATTAAAAAGATAACTCATTTTAAAAAAGAATGGATTGAAAATATTATGATTTATCTTAAAATGCACCTCCTTTAAAACTTTATTTAGCTGGGGCCGGCGCTGTGGCACAGCGGGTTAAAGCCCTGGCCTAAAGCCCTGGCATCCTATGTGGGCGCTGGTTCTAGTCCCAGCTGCTCCACTTCCAAACCAGCTCTCTGCTATGGCCTGGGCAAACCGTAGAAGATGGCTCAAGTCCTTGGACCCCTGCACCTATGTGGGAGACCCGGAAGAAGCTCCTGGCTCCTGGCTTCAGATCGGTGCAGCTCAGGGCGTTGCAGCCATCTGGGGAATGAACCAGTGGATGGAAAACCCCCCCTCCCCCCACCTCTCTGTAACTCTGTCCTTCAAATAAATAAAATAAATCTTAAAAAAAAAAAAAACTTTATTTACCTTGGGGCTGGCTTTATGGCACCACAGGTTAGGCATCCCATATTGGAGGGCCTGTTTTAGTCCCAGCTATTCATTTCCCATCTAGCTCCCTGCTAATGTGCCTGGGAAAGAAGTAGAAGATGGCCCAAGTGCTTGGGCCTCTGCCACCCACCTAGAAGAAGCTCCTGGCTCCTGACTTTGGATCACCCCAGCTCTGGCCTTTGCAGAGTAAACAGTGGATGATGGTGGATCTCTCTCTCTCTCTCTCTCTCTCTCTCTCTCTCTCTCTCTCTAACTCTGCCTTTAAAATGAATACATTTTTTAAAAATTACCTGTATTGTCCGCTATGAATGCAAATGTCTGCACTGCCATATAGAGTCTAATTCAGGTTTCTGTTCAGCTCAGGACCCAGCAATCTGTATTTTTAGCAGATACCACAGTCAATCTTAGCATCTGGCAGATGTGGAAAACACTGACTTAAGTGAAAGGATGAAAATTGTAATAGTTGAACATCAAGTCTGTTAAGGGGGGCAGTGAAGGAGGATTTTCAGGGGCTGGAGGAGGACGAGGAAGAATTTCACCTGCATTATTTTATCGATGAAATAATTCAGCCGTGTACTGAGCACTGAAGATAGGAGTAAAATCAAATACAAGAAGTGCTCTGCCTGACATCCCTGCGACCCTGGGGTCTGGGAGTGGAAAGGACCTTTCACAGGGCCTGTTGCAAATGAAACAAAGAACAAAAAGAAGACGGTTTATGGCCTGGGGTATTCAGGAAGCCAGCAGGTGCCAGGTTGAGGGGGCGCTCTGAAAGCCTTGGGGTATGGGATTTCCACGTGGTTGTTGTTAATTTAACAATTAACACTCTTATGTATGATGTCAGTACCACCCGAGGCTCTTGCCATGAACTGCTGAGGCTATGGAAGCCTTTTGAGTCCACAAACTGTCACTATTTAGACAAGGCCATAAGCAAAGTGGAAGTTCTCTCCTCCCTTTAGAGAAAAGAACCAGGAAGTTGATATGCAATTAACTCCCTTTCCACATGTTTGTTTTCTTTATCATAGGAGGCAAGTTTCAAACAAATGTAGGAAAGATGAACCATGCTAAGGCATTTGTTTTTAATGGGCTTCTGGGGGAGTTACACTTGAAATTGGCTCTTGGGAGTGGGCACTTAGCCTAGTAGTTAAGATATTTGTGTACCACCTTCAAGTACCTAGGTTAGATTCCTGCTCTGGTTTCTTTTTTTTTTCTTTTTTTAAAAAACATTTTATTTATGTATTTGAGAGGTAGAGTTACAGAAAGTGAGAAGGAGAGATAGAGAGAAAGGTCTTCCTTCCATTGGTTGATTCCCCAAATGGTCACAATCTGAAGCCAAGAGCCAGGAGCTTCTTCTGGCTCTCTCACATGGGTGCAGGGGCCCAAGCACTTGGGCCAACTTCTATTGCTTTCCCAGGCCACAGCAGAGAGCTGGATTGGAAGAGGAGCAGCCGGGACTAGAACCAGCGCCCGTATGGGATGCCGGGACCACAGGAGGAGGATTAACCCACTGCTCCACGGCGCCAGCCCCCTGCTCTGGCTTCTGACTCTAGTTTCTTGCTAATGCAGATCTTGGAGGCAGTGCAATGGCTCAAAGTGATTGGGTGTCTAACACCCATGTAGGAGACCTGGATTGTGTTCCCACCTCTGGCCCAGGCATTTGGGTTAGGAGTCCTTTCTCTGTCTCTCTGCCACTCAGATAAACATTTTACAGATAGAGGAAAATTGACTTTTAGCCGTCTGATTATGTGTCCAAGGTCTCACCCGCTTTGAATCAGGGTAATTGAATCATTCCATCTGGACTGGGAAAGTATAAATGATTTTGTTAATTAGATGAGCAAGTTAATATTTTATAATACTTATCATATTAAGCATGGATTGACAACTGTGGCTGTACTCTGTTTGAAGCCTTATCTATGATCTGGCCTTCCTTTTGAAAATCTGCCTTCTTATCGCAGCCTCCATCCCACTGTGTGCTGCACCTGCCCAGCCTGGAATTGGAGGCTGTCCGGCTTTCACAGCCAAGCTCTTAGGTCTGTAGCCTCATGTTATGTGAACACACACACTGAAATTTCAGATTGTTGTGTTCCGGATCACCCAGATAGAAAGAACCAGGGAGACTCACCGAAATGCAAAGAACAAAAGGGACTTTATCTGTAGGTCCAGTATGCGGGGGCCTGTCCTCCTGTGCAACCCAGTGCTTGCAGACCAAGACCCCCTTTTCTTTGTTCCTGGGGTTTTTATAGTTCCCAGGCAAACAAGTATTGAGTCGGCATTCCTTCCTTCCCTAGGCCCTGCAGGACCAAGGACTGCCCACCTTACTGGTTGCCCCCACCTGGTCCGGCCCAGACCAAGGACTGTCTGGTGTCAGGTTTCATCTGATTCCCAGCACATCCTGGGCCTAGCCAGGTCCTTTGTCTTGTGAGAAGCCTGTCATGGCATGGTTCTGGCCTCTCACACAGATATCATCAAGCCTTTGCTACCAGGTTTATGTTAACCGTAGGTTTTTAAATAGATTTTAGTAAGTCTGAAATGTTTGAAAACAGATGCTTCTGTGCAATCAGAACCAAACCGTGGAGAAGTATTAGAGAGCCAAGGATCCTGGTGTTGGAGTTCTGTGTTGCCACTTCGCTGGCCCTTTGGGTGTCACTGTCTTGTCTGTAAAATCAGGAGCCTAGTGTGATGGGGGAGAGGGGTGCACTTTGAGTTTTGGCAGCCCTCAGGACCCCTTGGGGTGTTTGCTCAAACACAGATTACTGGCCCCACACCTCCTGGGCATAGTCTGCAGGTACAAGGGATTTGCAATTCTGACACGTTCCCAAGAGATGGGATGTTGCTTGTTTAGACAGCTGTTCAAGTCTTTTCCAGCTCTGGGATTTTGATTCTGTGTTCTTTTTATTTATTTATTTTTTTAATTTATTTATTCGACAGATAGAGTTAGACAGTGAGAGAGAGAGGCACAGAGAGAAAGGTCTTCCTTCCGTTGGTTCACCCCTCAAGTGGCCGCTATGGCCAGAGCTACGCAAATCCAAAGCTTAACAAGTAGTGTTTTAAAGAAACACTTTGTTTTTTGAGGGTAGAAAATTGAAGGGAAATGTTGGGTATGCTCATTGTTAATGTACCTTTAATGGAATTGAAGTTGATGAGGTTGCGTTTCACATCATCTACCCCTCGGTAGTCCTGTTTTCTCACTGGAAAACAGTGCTGCTAAGGCTACATCATCTGTTTCTGGACATTGTCAGTTGACTTTGGGAGGTTTCAAAGGACGGAGCCTGGTTTCCAGACACGGTGCTGCTCTGGGAGGGTGAGTGCTGACGTGGACCGCAGGAGCGAGGAGGATGCGTGTTTCCCTTTCAGGGCAGCCGTGCAGCGTGTGACACTGGGACGATTGTTCTAGATGAGCATCCTGTCTTTGATGATGATTCCTGATGGCCAGATGTGAAGGAAGATATAAATCCCTCGTCGTGTTCTGCCTTGCACAATGCCTCTTCCCCTATGCCTTGTTTTTGAGAAGAGCACAGACTGACCTCCATCTGACTGCACCTAGAAATGTGTGTGGGAATGGGAACAGTGCTGTGGGCACGGTGCATGGTGCCCACATGTCACCTTAGGCTGTGTGTGTGCACCATCAGAAGCAAAGCTAAAACATCAGATTCCTGCTCATTTGGGGTGATGATTGAGATTAGAGGGAGTTACTATTTTGAAAATACTCTTTAATAGTTCTTTTATAGATTGTATTTATTGATTTTATATTTATCTGAAAGGTGGAGAGAGAGAAAGAGAGATCTCTTACCTGTTGGGTCAGGGGATTGAGCCATGACAAGGACAACCAAGAAATTCCCTAAATGCACACACACTGGTGCCCTCCATTATCACGGAGTCCTGGTGAACCCAGCACCTGTTGTTATGGTGCTTCCTCCTCCAGTGTCTTCCTTACAGAGCTCCATAGAACCCGAGCCTGAGAGATGGATATTTTTCTTGACCCACTTGTTTTACAAGTGAAGCGAAGCATCAGTCACAGAGAAAGTGTAGCAATGCATCTGGGATGCTCAGTGCTGGAGGCTGCAGTAGGTTCCCCAAGTCTCCTGATTTAAAGGTCCAGGTTTGGCCAACATGAGAGATGAGAGTTCTTCAAAAAGTTCGTGGGAAGAAGAGTTAAAGGATAAGTGTATTTTTTTTTTTTTGACAACAGACAGTGAGAGAAAGAGACAGAGAGAAAGGTCTTCCTTTTCCGTTGGTTCACCCCACAATGGCCGCTGCGGCCGGCACACTGCGGCCAGCACACCGCGCCGATCCGAAGCCAGGAGCCAGGTGCTTCCTCCCGGTCTCCCATGCTGGTGCAGGGCCCAAGCACTTGGGCCATCCTCCACTGCCTTCCCAGGCCACAGCAGAGAGCTGGACTGGAAGAGGAGCAACCGGGACAGAATCTGGTTCCCCGACTGGGACTAGAACCCCAGGGTGCCGGCGCCGCAAGGCGGAGGATTAGTCAAGTGAGCCGCGGTGCCGGCCAAGGATAAGAGTATTTTGATGCAAGAAATTTTTGAAATCGGTGTAGTCTTTCCATAATATTCATTTTCCATGAACTTTCTGAGGATCCACGGTAGGGCTCCATAAGTGACTGTGTTGGTAAAGCTCTTTAGGTTTCTGTGGACACCTCCCGTTGCTGGTCTCTGCAGCCCTGGGGAGCTTATTAGAAGGAAGCTGAGGTGTTGTCAAAGTTGAAAGAAGAGCTGACCAGGCAGTCAGCAATGGGAAGGAACCAGGGTGGCGTGGGCTGGAATAGCGCTGAAGCCAGTGAACCTCAGCTGAGCGCACTCATCGCTCTGTCTCTGGTCCAAACAGGAGAGTTTGCACAACTGTTTGCCTTCACAGACCCACCCACGGCCTCTGAAACCCACCACCCCAGGCCTCCTGTCCTCTGTCCTGCTTTTCTTTCCTTGCATTTCTCATCATGAAAATGTCTGTATTTACCTGTTCTTCTGTGGAGACTTAAAAATGCTCAGGCCTGACACCTAGCAGTGCTGATTTAATCAGTCAGGGTGGAGCCAGGGCAGGTGTAGTTACCTTACAAGTTCTGTGTTGTTTTAACATGCAGCCAAGGTGAAACATCATTGCCTTCTGCGGTGGCAGAGCAAATACAGAATGTGCTGCTACAACCAGCGCAGCTTTAAATGAGTTAAAAAGGACAGGTGTAGAAAGGATTATATGGGAACCCTAAGGCATTTGTGATGCTAACCAGAGCCCACCTGCTCCCCCCACCCAAACGCTGAGCATTTCCTAGGTGCCCAGGATGAATCACCTCTTTTGATCTTTCCTATGACCTTGGGTGGTGGTAGGGTTAGGTGGCACTGTCCTCATTTTCAGAATGAGTCAACTGAAGCCGAAGGTCAAACTCCAAGGTCAAAGTCAGCCTTTGTCTACAGTTCTTTGGCAAACACAACCATCGGGCCAGCTGACTGTACTGGGAATTCTTTTTTTTAAGATTTCTTTATTTATTTGAAAGGCAGAGTTACAGAGAAGCAGAGGTGGAGAAAGAGAAAGGTTTTCCATCCACTGGTTCACTCCCCAAATGGCCGCAATGGCCAGAGCTGGGCCGATTCAAAACCAGGAGCCAGAAGCTTCTTCCAGGTCTCCCGCATGGGTGCAGGGGTCCAAGGACTTGGACCATCCTAATTTCCTAGGCCATAACAGAGAGCTGGATTGGAAGTGGAGCTGCCGATAATCGAACCAGTCAGTGCTCATATGGGATGTTGGCCTTGCAGGCCGGGAGCTTTACCCATTGTGCCACAGTGCTGGCCCTTGTGCAGGGAATTCTACCTCACTCAGTCCCATTGGGTTCCCAGGAATGGCCATGCAGGGGCCCTGTTGCACATTCTCCCATCTGTGTGGAGGTCAGAACCATGGAGGTGGACTTCAGCCAAAACACCACCAGCCAGCCCATCTCAGCAGGAAGCACTGTGAATGTCGGGATGCGGTACTAGGGGAGGACATTTTTAGCAGAAGCAACAGGAGAGAAAGGCAGAGCTTGCTGGGCCTTCAGAGATAATCAGGGGAGAGCAGAATGATGGAGGCATGTCAGAGTCTGAATCTAACATTCGTTGATTTAAAAGAGGAGAGAGAAGCGGGGAAGGAATGAAATTTTGACTTCTCAGAAATTCAAGTTAGTGATTTAGTGTTTACACTTTTAGATTTTAGGTGAAAAGAATAAGCAGTGTTTAAACATGCAAGATCTGGTAAAATACAGTGCCTTCGTGAAAATAACGGGATAGAGAAGGCTAGGCATCCTCCCTTCTGGCCGATTTGGAACTGGAGAGTGGGGGGATGAACCACAGGCTGCAGCTAGAGCCTAAAGAAAGAATCTGGATTCACTTGGGTTTAGCCATTAGGCAAATGCAGCTTCCTGGTTTCAGAAAGAGAAAACACACACTCAAAGAAAAACCCAGGCCCCTGGGAACAAGTCACTTCCTCCTCCTGGGGCTGCTTGAAAACCCTGATCTTCCCATCCCAAGGCCAAGTCTCTTTCCTGCTCAGCATGAGGCTGGCTGGGGAGGCATCCAAGAGGCGACAGGGCGCTGGGGAGTGAGGCCGCGTGGGTCAGGATGGGCAGCCGTGCACACACTGGCTAGGGTGGGAGTCTTGGGAAAAGGCAGAAAAACTGTTCCGGCAGAGAGCTTCTGGCTGGGAGACAGCCTCGCCCTCCATATCCGCCTGGGAAAACGAGGGGCTTGCGTGGCTTTGGTGTGCGTCCTCACACTTGCCTTCTTTGTCTTTTCTCTCCCAACTTCCCATGCCTTGAGCCTGGAAGATCGAATTCTTCAGTTTTTACTTGCTTAGTGACAAATTTGGAAAAAAATGTCCAAGTCTATTGAAGGGGAAAGAAAATCTGCAAATACAGAGTTCCTTTTCCTGCCTGCTGTGTTGAGGACACGCTGAACAGACAGTAAAGTGATGTAGCAGACCAATGCAGGGGAGGCCAGAGCAGGCTGGGAAACAGCTGACGTTGGGACCAGGCAGGCAGGGGACGCAACGGGGGAATTAGGGTGCTGTGAAAATGGCAGCGCTTCACTTGTTAGCAGGACTCACTCTCATAAAAAGCTTCCCAAGCAAATTTTGTCTGACAATTCTGTTTGTGCAGAAGGTCACGTGATCTTTTCATGTGTGATAATGTTGCTCTAATCTGGCTTCTCCTTGTTTCAGGGCACAGGGTGGGGAGATGGGAGGTAGCATGTTGTTTACTTGCTCTGGGTGAAGCATTTAACATCTGCTATTTCATTTAATCCTCCCAGTAACCCTTGAAGGAAGGAGTATTGTCTGCATTGTACATATGAGGAAATTGGAGTTAAGTAACTGGCTGGTGTTGATACGGCTGCTAATGTGGAGAAGAACCAGCTTGCACCCAGTCCCCCCGTTCCAAGGCCCTCTAATGCTTTTCTTCAGGAAAACTGATTGTTTTAAGTGAGAGATTTCAAGTCCAATTCTTTGAATGATCATAGATTTTTAGTCAATTGGGGCAATTTTGTTTTCATGGTCCAGATGTGCCTGAAACTATATTGGGCACTAACGATTATTGATCATCTGTTGTAAACTTAAGATTGATTTGGACTAGTAAAATGAATGTACTGCTGACCTCAGAATACAACCCACGGAATGTCTAAGTCCACTTTCATTCCATAGAAGGGACTCTGGTACTGACTTGGTCACTGTGTAGCTGTACTGTGTACCAGGGGACTTAAAAAATTTATGGGAAATGGAATTAAAACATCAGATTATTTTGGTGCAAAAAAAGTTTGAAATCCTTGCATATGAACTGTCTTCAAAAAGTTCATGGGAAATACATGTTAAGGGAAAACTATAGATTTCAAAAAATTTTTACACCAAAATAAATCAATCTTTTCATTCCATCTCCATGAACTCTTAAAAAAATAAGATTTTTATTTATTTATTTATTTATTTATTTATTTATCTATTTATTCTGAGAGGCAGAGAGACAGACAGACAAAGAGCTCCCATCCATTGACTCACTACTCAAATTCCTGCAATGGCACAGGCTGCGCTGGGGACAAAGCTAGGAGCTGGGAACAAAACCCAGGTCTTCCATGTGGGTGACGGGAGCCTAGTGCTGCCTTCTTCAGCACTGTTGTGCTGAAATCTGTTCATCCATCCATCTCTCCATCCAGCCATCCAGCCATGCATGCATCCAGCCATCCATCCATCCATCCTTCCATCAGACTGTCCATCCATCTACCCCTCCCTCTGTCCCTCAGTTCATCCTTCCACACATCCATCCATCCATTCATTCACATATTCACCCATCTAGCCATCCATCCATCCAGCCATCTGTCCGTCCATCCATCCATCCATCCGTCCATCTGTCCATCCGTCCATCCACTCATTCATCTATCCTTTCCTCTGTCCATCTGTTCATCCCTCCATCCAGCCAGTCATTCAAATATCCATCGGTCCATCCATCCCTCTGTCCTTCCCTCTGTCCATCCACCCATCCATCCATCCACCCATCCATCCATCCATCCCTATGCTGCTGCTTCTTTCTTCAACCATGACCCCTACTCCTTGGACAGCTCTTCCACAGGCATATAGGACTCTGGGGGCAGTTGTCTTTTGTGGTAAAAGCCATTGTCCAGCTGTTTCATGCAACAGCTCCAGGCTTCTGTTGGCCATTGCACCTGAGGTGTGTCCTGCAGCTGGATGCAGCACTTCTGAGAAGGTAGCCTGAGCTATCACCAAGATCAGTGCGCACACACAGTGCTGTTGCTCCTCTGGAGAGCTGGGATATGTATGCTGCAGCAGCTGAGCCTGGTGCCTCTCAGTTGGATACTCTGCATTCAACAAGTTTCTAGAAACTATTCACAGGCACTGCTCCCTTTACTGGCAGAATAATAGTGCACAAACCTTGCAAAAATCCCTGATTTCACAAAATTTTGCATATATATATACATATATATATACATATATATATAGGGAGATAGAAGGATGATAAAGTAGGTAAATTCTAATGCTATAGAGAGACAGAGAGAGAGCATTGAGTGGAGAGTGTATGAACAAGGGGACATCACAATCTTAAAGCATGTTCTCTGTGTGTCACTGTACTCATATTACCTCATTGAATCAGGCAAATAATAGAAAGCAATATTTGAGGAATTCTGAATTTAAAGTGACATAATAAAAATATAATTCGTGAGGATGAGTGTGGTAAAGGGTGGGGTAACATTGATGTCATGGGGGTTGCCATTGTGGCACAGGGGGTCAAGTGGTGGCATCCCGGGGCCGGTGCTATGGTGTAGCGGGTAAAGCACCTGCAGTGCTAGCTGGCATCCCATATGGACACTGGTTCGAGATCTGGCTGCTCCACTTCCGATCCAGCTCTCTTCTAAGGCCTGGGAAAACAGCAGAAGATGGCCCAAGTCCTTGGGCCCCTGTACCTGTGTGGGAGAGCTGGAAGAAGTTCCTGGCTCCTGGCTTCAGATCAGCCTAGCTACTGCTGTTGTGGTCATTTGGGGAATGAACTAACAGGAAGAACTCTCTCACTCTTTGGCTCTCTCTCTGCCTCTCTGTAACTTTGCCATTCAAATAAATCAATAAATAAGTCTTCAAGTGGTGGCATCCCGTATTAGAGTGCCAGCTTGAGTCTCATTGGCTCTACTTCTGATCCAGCTTCCTGCTGATATGCCTGGCAAAGCAGTCAAAGATGGCCCAAATGTGGGAGACTCAGATGAAGTTCCTGACTCCTCTTTTCAGCCTGGCCCGACCCTGGTTGTTGTGGCCATTTGGGGAGTGAACCAGTGGATGGAAGATCTCTTTCTCTCTGTCTCTTCTTCCCTCTTTGTCATTCTGATGTTTGAATAAATAAATAAATTTGAAAAAAAAGAAAAGGAAGGAAGGAAGGAGAGAAAAAAGAAAGAAAAGAAAGAAAGAAAGAAAGATGCTTTGGAAGCTCAGTGGGAAAGAACAATTGCAGTAATTCAGAAGAATTAGTCCTGAGGAGGGAAATTTCACTAATGAATATTATGTAGGGTTGGGGCTGGAGTTGTGGCATGGTGGATTAAGCTGCTGCCTTCAATGTGGGCTTCTCGTATAGATGCCAGTTCATGTCCTGGCTGCCCCACTTCTGATCCAACTCCATGCTGATAGCCTGGAAAAAGCAGCAAAAGATGGTCCAAATGCTTGGGCCCCTGCCACTCACATGGGAGAACCGGATAAAACCCCTGGCTCCTGGCTTCAGATCAGCTTATCTCTGGCCATTGCAGTCATTTGGAGGGTGAACCAGCAGATGGAAGACTCTCCCCCACCCCCGGCTATACTTCTCTCTGTAACTCTTTCAGATAAATTATATATATATATATATATATATATATATATATATATATATATATAGTAGGGTTTAGTGTTAATTATCAAGCTGTGACAAAGAGGTGACAGAGATGACTGAGATTTTTAATCATGGATGACTAAGGTGATAAGAAAAATGGGAAATTCTCAATAAGAAAAATAGAAATTCAGTGGTATTATTTGTCATGCTGGTTAAGTGATTTTAAAATTTCTGAAACTAATTGGGGATGTCTTTTACTATAGTCATCCTTCCTGAGAACCCAGTGATTTCTCCTCACGTCAGTGTAGGCCATATGAAAGGGGAAGGTGGTAGGTCCTGGTGCCAGGAGCCCAGACTGCTTCCCGGGGTGCACCTGCCCCAGATCCCTTGTGCTGCTGCCCTCCTCACTCAGGTCACCATGCTCACCCTCCCCAACCAACCTGCTCTCTGCTCCTTCCCACTTTTGAAAATTGCCGGCTCTCAGATTCTCATTCTTGATTCACAGCTCCCTAAGTGTCTGTAATTTTTTCAAAGCAATCCTATGGGAGAAGAAATAGTTTCCTGTAGCGAGTAGTTAGGCCAACGATTAAAATATACTGATTGTAATGACTTAGTGCCATTTGAAAAATGGCATACACATACATTGAAAGAAAAAACCCATCTTTCTGTAATTCTGCTTTTTAAAAATTTATTTATTCATTTTATTTTAAAGGCATAGAGACAGACAAAAATCTCATCTGCTGGTTCACTCCCCACATGCCTACAGTGAATGGCTGAGGCTGAGCAAGGCTGAGGTCAGTGTCTGAGAATTCAATCCGGTCTCTCTCAGGAGCGGCAAGGACTCAACCACCTGAGCCACTTGCTGTCTGGCAGGGTCTGCATTAGCAGGAAGCTGGAATTGGGAGTGGAGCCATTGACGGACTTTAACCCAAGCATTCCGATGTAGGATGTGGGTATCCCAAGTGACATTTTAGCCACTGTGCCAAACTCTCAGCCCATCTATACTACTCTTAAATGGTCACAGTGTCTCATGAATGGGATGTGTGCAGCTTGCCACACACCTTCTTAACCCTTAGTCTTGTACCAGACGCTGCTGTCCTGACGTTCTGTTCCATGTTGGTTGTCAGGGGACAGCTGCTTTTTTTTTTTTTAAATTTTATCACAGCAGCTACAGAGAACTATTTCCCAAAGATGGTGTTATTGAAAGGAATATAGCACACGCTGATGTTGAAACTGAACTACTTTAGCCAACAGCTCTCACAAGGTCTGATATTTGTCATGGTGTTTTCCTTGAAGATTTGCAGTATAGCCATCAGCATCCCCATGATTTCACAGTACACTGGGGACCACAGTACAGACTCATTTCAAGGGGATAACTCACAGACTTGTTTTAAACTTGTACACAGTTTATTAATATTGTTATTTATTTATTTAGTTGAGATGGAAGGAAACAGAAATAGATATAGGAGTGCGGGGAGAAAGAGAGAGAGCACTCCCATGTGCTAGCTCACTCACTCCCAGAGGTTCACAGTAGCCCCTGCCTGCCTTCAGTGCCTGGAATGAGGGACTCCATCCAGGTCTCTCTCCTAGGAACCCAATTACCTTGAGCCATTACCGCTGCTCCCAGGGTTTGTATTGGTGGGAGACTGGAGTCAGGAGCCAGGGCTGGAGAATGGTACCCAAATATTTAGACGTGTGGTGTGAGCATCTTAACTAACATCATAACCACTAGACCAAATGCCCACCCTGCTCATACTTTCAAAACCAAAACAACCCAAAGCCTTAAAATAAACCAGGAAGTTCCTGTTTCACCTTGCTAACACACCTCCCAGCCACATTGCCTCATCAGATCCAACCATTTGTGATGACTCAACAATGGTGGATTGGCTAGTATCATATCGTTTCTGTAATTGCTTCCCATCCCTATTTTATTTAATTAAGTTGTCAAACTATTGATGGGAAGTAGTGGTTCTGCAGGATCATTATTATTATCAAGGCCTGTTTACTGTATAGACGCTGTATATGTAGACTCAGACTCTTATCACATGTACTTTGCCTTGCCATTTTTTACAAATTAATCAAATGCATGTATCATTTATCCTAAATGGCTATCTGCATATGGTTAGGCATGATAACTTATTAAACATTAATAGATTTCCTGGATCTTACTGGGCATTTTCCCAAGCTGATATTGTAGAAGCCTCAGAATGAAGCCAAGAAGATTTAATGAAATGCTATTGTATTTTAAATCACAATGATTAAAACAGGGCAGATATTAGCCTGCCCTTGATAATTGTAGACTGTTGGGTGTTAAGAAAGCATAGTGTGTGGATATGTGCAACTTTACTTGGCTGAAATATTTTAAGGTAATGGATTTTCCAAAATTGAGGATTTATTTATTTTTTTTCTAAAAATTATTTGAAGGACAGAGTGACAAGGGTGGGAGGGAAAGAAAGAGGGAGAGAGGGAGAGAAAGCGGGAGAGGGAGAGGAGAGAAAGTGGGAGAGGGAGAGAGAGAGAGATCGATCTTCCATTTACTGGTCCACTCTCCAAATGGCTACAACTGCAAGGGCTGGGCCAGGCTGAAGCTAGGAGCCAGGAACTTCATCTGGGTCTTCCATCTGGGTGGCAGCAACCCAAGTACTTGGGCCATTCTCTGCTGCCTCCCCATGTGCCTTAGCAGGAAGCTGGATTGGAAGCAGAGCAGCTGAGTCTTGAACCAGCACTCAGATATGGGATGTCGGCACTGTAAGGTATGGCTTAGCCAGCTATGCCACAATTTCAACCCCAGGATTCATTTTCTGAAATACCGATTAAGTGTGTGGATTGATGTCAATTCTGTCATAATATGCTTTTAAAAAATTAGCAGACTGTCTCTTTAGAGCAGTTTTAGATTTACAGTTACATTGAGCAGAAAGTACAGAGTTCCTGTGTAGTTTAAGTGACCAGCTCCTTACCCTAACAGTTTCATATATGCTACAACATCTGGCATTAGTGTGATACACTGGTCATTGATGAGCCAATGTTAATACATTTTTATTCTTTTTTTAAAATTTATTTATTTGAAAAGCAGAGTTACAGAAAGGGAGAGGCAGAGAGAAAGAGATCTTCCATCTGCTGGTTCACTCTCCAGATGGCCACAGGAGCCAGGAACTTGATCCAGACCTCCCCTGAGCATGGCAGGGGTCCAGGCACTTGGGCCATCTTCTGCTGTTTTATCAGGAGCATTAGCAGGAAGTTGGATCAGAAGTGAAGCACTAGGACTCAAACCTGTGTTCATATGGGATGCTGGCATCACACGTGGCAGTTTAACCCGCCTTACCACAATGCTGGCCCTGATACATTTTCATTAACTGAAACCCATAGTTTCCATGAATATTCCATTTCTGTGCTGTGTGTTCTTTGGATGCTGACAAATAAATGGTGATGGACGTGTATCCACTGTCAGCATCATACAGAAGAGTCCCACTGCCCTAAAAAGTCCCTGTTCTCCGCCCCTCTCTCCTTCAGACCCTGGCAACCACTCATCTGTTTCAATGTCTCCACTGTTTTGCCTTTTCCAGAATGTTCTGTAGTTGGATTCATATAGTATGACTACTTTCACTTAGTAATATGCATTTAAGGTTCTGCTATGTCTTTTCATAGCTTGATAGCTGATATCTTTTTAGCATTGGATGATATTTCATTGTTTAGATGTTTCATAGTTTATTTATCCACTCACCTACTAAAAGACATTTTGATCACTTCTAAGTTTTGGCAGTATGGATAAAGCTGCTGTAAACATCTATGTGTAGGGTTTATGTGGACACAAATTTTCAACTCCTTTGGGTAATTATGGCACACAATTGTTGCATTGTATGGTAAGAGGAGTATTTAGTTTTATAAGAAACTGTAAGACTGAAAGTGGCTGCAATATTTTGCATCCTTCCAGCAATGAATGACAGTTCCTGTTGCTCCACATCCTCACCAGCATTTGCTGTTGTCAGTGTTTTGGGGTTTTGCCATTCTAGTAGGTCGCAATGGTATTTGGTTGTTTGAATTTGCAGTTCCCTGATGCCAAGTGCAATGGAGTGTCTTTCATGTGCCTGTTTGCCATTTCTTTGCTAAGGTGTTTGTTTAGAACTTTTGCCCATTTCTAAAATTTGTTTGTTTTCTCATTACTGATTTTTAAGAGTTCTGCATATATTTTGTAAACTAGTCTTTTATTAGGTAAGTATTTTGCAAAGACTTTTCCAGTCTGACTTTTCATTTTCTTAATGACAATTCCCAGAACAGAGGTTTCTAATTTGAATGAAGTCCAGCCTACAGTATTTTCTCCCATGAATTCTGCTTCTGGTGTTTTATCCAAACAGTCATCACCAAACTCAAGATGTTATCTTCTAGTAGTGTTATAGCTTTTCATCTTCCATGTAATTCTGTGATCCATTTTGAATGAATTTTTATAAAAGATGTTCAAGCAGCCTTAGTTGAAAAGACTATATTTTCTATTCTATTTCAGGGCTCATTATTCTGTTCAGAATATGCTTTTAAATGAGTTTTATTTTCTTTATTATCAATAAAAAATAAAATACATTGGAAAAGATATATAACAAAAAAAGTAAAAAGAAAAAATAAACCAAAAAATAAAATGCATTGGTAACTAAATCTGATTTTGTTGGCTTTTTAGTTTCCTCAAGGGTGGTGAGTAGCATACTGTTTTACTATGTTTTTCCTGTGAGACTAATTTGTATTTAAGTATACATCAGGATGATCATTTTCTTAAATTTCTGGATCTATTTCAACAGTCTGTTTCAACCATCTGTGTATGTGTTGTGTGTGTGTGTGTGTACAGGTAGAGTGACAGATGTCTCTAAGACAAGATTTCCAGTTATGCTCCTTACATTTTATAATGGAATATTAAACCAATCTTTCGCTGATAATTAAGAAAACACAGAGTGGTGCTCTAATCTGCAAAAAAAAAATCAGTGCTTGAACTTATCACCAGCAATTAAAGCAGTAGACTTCCCGCACTCAGCTTTCATCAAGGCATTTGGCAACGCCAGGAGACATTTCTGATGTCACAACTGGTAGTGGGGGTGGGGGATTATTGGCATCTAGTGAGTGGAGGCTAAGAATATGGTTTAATACCCTACAATGAACAGGACAATCCCCAAACCAGTAATCTTCTGGCTTGAAATGCTCATGTGCTCAGGTTGAGAAACCCTGTTGTAGAAAAACAGGTTTATTTGTGTCCATGATCAGCAGACTTGTTTTTACTTTGTCATGGCCTCTGGATAAACTAGACTTGTGGATTTGCCATCTGCAGGAATAATTGTGCAAAAACTTGTGGTGTGAGGTAACGCACAGCCTGTTTAAGGGACTGTGAGCTTTTATCACTTTTCCTGATTTCATACTAGCTTCTAATATGTGACATACATTTATATAACTGCTTTAACTCTTGAAGTGGGACGTAAATGCACAATTTCTTCTATTTCTGAATTTGGGTGGTTGGATTGTTGATCATAGAAATTTGACTCTGGAAACCAAGTTGCTGTTTAGTAACCCCTTTGGTTGGATGTGCACACATAATTCATACTGCTTTTAATTTCCCTTTTGAGCCTCTAAATGGCCTATTTCCTACCATACATAAGTTTCCATGAGCTCATCTTGTTTTCATTGTGTTCCCTTTTATTGTTAAGAGAAACAAAACCAAAAAAAAAAAAAAAAAAAAAACCCACTTGTTTCAGCAATCTGTTCCTGTCTTCCTTGTGTGAAATTGCTCAACCAAGAGTTATGCAAATGAAGCTGAGCCTTGTGGTAGAAGCTTCCTCCTGCGTTGATGCGGGGTATGGGTGCCCAGGGCTGTGATCTGCTTTTTGGCAGCTGTACCTGTCACATGAGCCCAAGGACTAGCCTAACCTCTAATCACGCCCCTCGCTCACTGCACGATGGCCACGTCCCTGCTTCTCTGCCCCTCTACTCACTCCAGTCCTTGGGCCTTTCTACAGGCTGTGTCTTCTGCCTTAAACTCATGTTTGCCCTCCTGAGACACCCAGCTGAGCCCCTAGCATCCCTCCAGGCACACTCAGATTCATCTCTGGTTGTCTTTATGTCTAGTAAGAAATCTTCATAATTGATGTTTGGTTTCCTCCTGCTGTGTCCTCTCCAAACTCTTCCCTCCCACAGACTAGCAGTGTTTGAAGGACCTTAGGACATAGGTTCAGATTCTCTTATTTAAAAACTATAAGTTTTCCAGGGACAGGAACTTGGCACAGAGGTAACTCCAGTCAGGACACTAGCCTCCTATATCTAGAGTGCATCCTGCAGTCCTGGCTCCTCTGCTTCTGTTCCAGCTCCCTACTAAAGGGTATTCTGAGAGGCAGGAGGTGATGGTTCAAATGCTTTTGTCCTTGCCTCCCATGTGGGAGATCCAGATTGAGCTCCAGGCTCCTGACTTTTGCTGTGCCAGTCCTGGCTGCTGCAGGCATTTGGAGAGTGAGCCAGGATATGGAGGATCTTTCTCTGTTTCTACTTTTCAAGGAAAATAAAGCCAGATACACAGCAGACTCATAGAATGACAAGTGCCCTTAACAGCACTCTGGCCTCAGAGTCAGCCCTTAAGGCATTCAGATCTGGCTAAAAAGCCCATGAGAGTATCTCAGTCATGGAAAGCTAAGACACTGTGGCAAAAAATGACCTAAATGAAAGATCTCTGAGAGTGAGATCCCGGTGGAAAGAAGGGGCCATCAAAGAAGGAGGTACCTTTCTCTGAAGGGAGGAGAGAACTTCCACTTTGATTATGGCCTTGTCTAAATAAGGTCAGAGTTTGTGAATTCAAGAGGCTTCCATAGCCTTGGCAACTCATGACAAGAGTCTCGGGTGATTACTGAAATCATAAATAAGAGTGTCAATTGTTAAATCAACAACAGGAGTCTCTCTGCACTTGCTCCCCATATAGGACCTCTGTCTTTATTGTGTTATACTATGAGAATTAATGGTAAAACTAGTCTTCAAACAGTACTTTATACTTTGTGTGTCTGTGGGGGTGCATACTGTTGAAATCTTTACTCAGTATACAATTGATCTTCTATATATAAAGATAATTAAAAATTAATCTTAATGAAAAATGGGATGGAAGAGGGAGTAGGAGATGGAATGGTTTGTGGGTGGTTATAGGGGGAAGAACTGCTATAATTCAAAAGTTGTACTTTTGAAATTTATATATATTAAATAAAATTTTCTATTAAAATATAAATTTCCCATTTTTGTATGATACATATATATAATTTGTATGTATTACATGTTATATATAATGGAAATGCATGATAGTAATGAAATATTAATATGCTATATATAATTTGTATATAGTATATACTTTATATACAATTTGTATGTAGTATATAGGGATGCTTCAAAAAGTTTATGAGAGATGTGTTACGACAAAAGTATGTATGGAGTTCAAAATTCTTTGCATCAAAATAAACTTACCTATGAATTCCATATTCTACAAACATTTTACAACACCCTCCAAAATTGAATATAATGTGTCATGCACATAACTTGTATATACCTGTGTGTGCTGTGTGCATATCATACTAGATATATATATAATGAAATAGATTGTATATGTGCTTCATACAAATGGAAAACATTTTTAAAACTTTTGGAATAAATGGAGATGAGTGCAAGACTTAAGGGCCTTCAAACTGAGATGTGTGTGTGTGTATATGGAAAATCTCAAAAACATATGTAATCCCATCACTTGTTAATGGACATTGTGAAATTGAACATGCTGTTCCTAGGCTTTTTTCTGCTCAGTTGTACCTTTTCCCTTCCCGCAAATGGTATCATGAACTGCTTTCATGCTTTTTCACTTAGATATACTGTGAACATCTTTTCCTGTCAGTTAATGCAAGAGTACTTCCAAAAGTTCATGGAAAGATTAAATAAATTAAAAGGTGTTTATTTTGGCACCATTTTGAAATCCATGCAGAGTTTTTCTATAATATACATTTCCAGGAACTTTTTGAAGACCCCTCATATATACGTACATTGTTTTGAACAATATATAATATTCTTTTGGTGTTGAAATGTCATATTCTAGATCAACTTTCCAAAAGCCAATTTCCTGAAAGCCAATTTGATTTGTTATCAAATATTCCAATTTGTAAGGAAACTTGTATCTTTTCACTACTTGAATATCATTTCTGTCTTTAAAAAACCTTGATCTGTTTTTATGATTCTTTTGCCAGTTCTACCAATGGCATGTCAACATTGATGTTGCTGCATTTTGAAAAATAAATGAATATTAATTGAACTTTAAATTTGAAAGAGACTGGAAGTGGCCATGACATTCCTGCCAATTATGACATGCCTAAACCTAGCCTCAAAGAAAGAGAAATTAGGATATGTTCTTTGGCAGCTGTTTGCAAAAGCATTTGACACAAAAATATAAAACCATTCTGAGATACGGGAAGTGAGGGAGGATGTGCAGGACTCCAGACAGAAACAGAAGACTTGAACTTTAAGTCTAATAAAAACACAGCACTGAGGTGGAAGACCTTTTAAATGCTAAAAGCATAAGAGTGGGTAAAGTAAGAAATAAGCTAGGAAACACCCATATCTCACATTATACTTAAGCTACTAATTATTATTAACTAGGGAGAATGTAGTCCTAAAAACATGCGGTACTCCTTAGCTTTTAGAAACAGACCATTCCTTAAAAGGCTTTATAGAAATCTTCAAAAGCGTTTTAAACAATTATATTTGATAAGAATTATTATACTGTTCAACTGTTACAGCACCTCCAACTAATACAGATTGTTGCCAACTTCAGGCTGTCAAAACTATCTCATCTAAGAAGAAATTACGGAAGCTCACAAACTGCTAAAAGATACACATTTTGGTGAATTGATCATCTTGTATATTGAAAGCCCTCAAAGAATTGGCTTTTGGTAGAAAATTAATCTTTTAAGATTTATTTATTTATTTGAAAGGCAGAATGACAGATTAGGGTGGAGGATGGGGAGAGAGAGAGAGAGAGAGAGAGAGAGAAAGAGAGAGATCTTCCACCCACTAGTTTGCTCTCCACAGCAGCCGAGGCCGGGCCAGGCTGAAGCCAGGAGCCTGGAGCTCTATTCAGGTCTCCCACATGGCTGACAGGGAGCAAAGTACTTGGACCATCATCCATTGCCTTCCCAGGCACATTAACAGGGAGCTGGAATCGAAGTTGAGTAGCTGAGACTAAAGCTGGCACTCTGGGATGGGCTGTGGGCATACCAAGTGGTGGCTTAACCTACGGTGCCACAATGCTAGCCCCTGGTGAAATGAATTTTGAGAGCTGATTTGCGTTTGTTTGAGCAGTGACCTAGTAATTGGCAAACAAGCATATGTCTATATGGTATTTCAATTCCTAAAGAAGAATCCTGTTATACAGAACTTTGTACTCTCTAGCTATTTTCTTAGATATAATGTATTCCTCAAAATGGTAATGTTGGGTTAAGAAATACATACATTCTAAAGGACTTTAATATGTAATGGTGCACTAAAGATTGTATTTATTCCCCTCCCATGCCAAGCCCTGGGGTTTCACTTTATGGTGAAGAAATCTAAGTACAGAGAAGTGAGTGGTTTTGTCAGAAATTTTTGGGCTGACGGGGCTGGAGGCTGAGCCTAGCTCCCAGTTCCTGCTTCAGCACCCATTGCATTCTCTTTCTTCCAGGCTGAAGCCAAATTGCTCTTAGAATTTCTCTGTGCCCAGCTCCAAATTTCCAGGTGTTAACTCTTTCCCTACCTTTTGAATTATCTTGCCATTGTTTTCTGGACCACTCTAGTGAAAACTGTCTATAGTGCTGTATTGTGGTTCTGATAAACACAGTCAGGCTGTGATTTTGATGCATCACTGTTTTGGGCTATCTCGGTTATCTGGTTAGCATTCCATGTTGCTACTGCACATTGATGTCATAGCTAATTCCATAGCCCCTTATCTTCCTATGCCTGTGCTTATGTCCTATAACAATAATAAAGAAGTGGTTTCCAATGAGGTAAAGACATCAGGAAGCATAGGAGGGTGCTTCAGAAAGTTTGTGGAAAATGGAATTAAAGATATTTCCATGCAAAGTTAATTTTTTTTTTCATTTTATTTGAAAGAGAGAGAGAGAGAGATCTTTGGCTACTAGTTCATTCCCCAAATGCCTGTAATAGCCAGTGCTGGGCCAGGCCAAGGCCAGGAGAACTGCATCTGGGCCTCCCTCATAGGTGGCAGGAACCCAAGTACCTGAGTCACCACCTGCTGTCTCCTGGGGTACACATTATGAGAAAGCTAGAGGAGCCAGAGCCGGTGCTGTGGCGTGGTAGGTCAAACCCCCACCTGCAATGCTGGCATTCCATGTGGGTGCCAATTCTTGTCCCGGCTGCCCCTCTTCCAATCCAGCTTCCTGCTACTGGTCTGGGAAAGCAATGGAAGATGGCCCAAGTACTTGGGCCCCTGCTCTGCATGGGAGGCTTGGAGGGGGCTCCTGGCTCCTTACTTCAGATTGGACCAGCTCCAGCCATTGTGACCCTCTGAGGAGTGAACCAGCAGAGGGAAGACCTTTATCTCTGCCTCTTTCTCACTCTCTGTCTGTAGCTAAGCCTCTCAAATAAATTAAATAAATAAGATCTTAAAAAAAAAAAAAAAAAAAGAGGAAGCTGGATTAGAAAAGGAGTAGCCAGGACTCAAACCAGGCACTTGATAGGGAGATGCAAGAATGCAGGCTTACCAAGCAGCGAGTTCATCACTGTACCCAGCACTTGCCCTGATGCAAAAGTTTTTGAAATCTATGCATGCTAGAGGTTCTTGGGATGTGCACAAGGTGCCAGAGTTGTGGTGCAGTGGGTTAAGCTGCCATCTGGACCGCCGCCATGCCGCATCAGAGCACTGGTTCTGGTCCCAGATGCTTTGCCTCTGATCCACTGCCCTGCTAATGCACTGGGAAAGGGAGGAGGTGATGGCTAAAGTACATGGGCCCCTGCCACCCACATGGGAGCCCTGGGAGGAATTCTTGGCTTTCGGCTTCAGCCTGGCCCAGCCCCAGGCATTGCAGCCATTTTGGGAGTGAACAAGTAGCTGGAAGATTGCTTTCTCTCTGTCTCTCCTCTTTCTATCAAACGGCCTTTCAAATAAATAAAATACATTTTAAAAATTCATGGAAAATATATATTGTAAAAAAAAGAATGCTTGAATTTGAAATTTCTTTGGCACCAAAATAAACATATTTTCAAAAATTTCATTTATTTCTTTGAGAGACAGAAAGGCAGAACACTCCTATCTGCTGATATAGTCCCCAAATGCCCAGGAGTTGGAAACTCAGTCCTGGTCCCCCATGTACAGTGGTGGGGATCCAGCTACTTCAGCTGTTGCCTGCAGCCTCCCAGGGAGCCCATTAGAAGAAGGTTGCAATGGGGAGCCAATCTGGGACTTGACCCCTGGCACCGCAGTGTGGAATTCAATATGGGATTCGAGCATCCTAACCACTAGACCAAATGTCATCCCAAACTCATCTTTTAATACTATTCCCCATGGACTTTTTAAAGTAAGCTTATAATGTAAATTAAAATCCAGGTTTGCATCATAAAGACATAAATAAAAGTTAGTAAAGAGGAAAACAGCTGTACTGCATGGCAGCTCTCTTTCTGAGGGCATTTTTAGGATTAAATTTTTTTTACAGATTTATTTATTTATTGAAAGATAGATAAGGGGAGACACACACACACACACACAGTGCGGGGGGGGAGAAGGAGAGAGAAATCTTACATCCAAAGGTTTATCCCCCAAATGTCCTCAATGGCAAGGACTGGGCCAAGCAGAAATCAGGAGCCAGGAGCTTCTTCTTTTTAATTGACAAAACTAATGTACCATAAAACTAATCCCTTTAAAGTTTCCAATTCTGAGGTTTCTAATGTATTCTTGATGCTGGATGCCATTACCAGGTCTACTTCCAGAACCCACTGCATCGTGCTCATGGCAGCCTTGCTGGATTTACACATTGTAGTGCAGCTGTACAAAAGAGCAACAAAAACCACTTCACATTTTGTGATAGTTCTTTCCTCAATCCTTTGAGTAGCAGCAGCCTTGAGTTAGGAAACAGGGTTCAAGTATTCTGCAGTTCAATAGCTTGTTGGGTTGGGTATTATGGCATAGCGGCTAAGCCACAGCTTGGGACACCCCCATCCCATATATGAGTGCCTGGTTCAAGCCCTGGCTCCCCTTCTTATTCCATCTTCCTGCTAATGCCCACCCTGGAAGCAACAGGTGATGGTTCAAGTACTTGGGTCCCTGCTACCCACATGGGGGACACAGCTGGAGTTCCTGGCTCTCAGCTTTGGCCTGGCCCAGCCCCTACTACTGTGAGCATTTGAGGAGTGAACCAGAGGATGGAAGCTTTCTCTCTCTCTCTCTCTCTCTCTCTTTCTCTCTCTCTCTCTTTCTCTCTCTCTCTCTTTCTCTTTTGCTCTGCCTTTCAAATAAATAAAAATACATAGAAATTTAAAAAACTGAATAGCTCACTTTCTATAGTTACTTTGCTTCTTGTAGAGAGGCACTTAATCCCCCACAAGTCTTTCCCCTGCTCCTTTCCAAAATGACACCTGGGTAGGTATGCTGTACACTCTGGGGAAAGATGCCACATAGCTTGTCCATGTTGCATACACACCTGTGGTCTGGGCCTCCCGCCGCCTCCGTGATATCACTGGGCACTGTTGAGTGAGGAGAAACAGACACTTGCCCCAAGGACATTGGGGAACTTCTGGATCCCCTGTGAACCTGCTACAACACCCCCCTTTCCTCACGCCATCCCCTGTGTGAGATTCAGGCTGAAAAGAGAAGCAGGCCACTCCTCTGACCACAGACATCACCCTGGTGTCTACAGATGTAGGCCCTGTGAGCATCTGGGCATTCTGAGAAAGCCACCTTCCCCCACTGGCCCTTACTAGTGGAGGTGGGCAGGGGCCGGTAGTAGCCACTGTGGATGGAGAGTCTGTACAGTCTTAATGCTCTTTCCACTGCTCCCTCAGACTCTTCTTTAACACATGTGTAAGTCAAGAAGTGCGTCTTGTAAACTATATCCCACTCCAGCCATGTGAAGCCCAGTGGCTCAAACTTAGTCACAGACTGGACACAGGTGCACACCATGGAGTGGCTTTGTGGTCTTTGGTGCAGCAAAAGGTGCCACTTAAGAGTGGCTCTATGGTCTGAGGGATTATTGAATAACAAACAACATTGACTTAACCCACTTCCCACACCCACTATTGCTGTTCTGTTTGGCATTTAAGCCCCAGGGAGGTCCTTGTACTGTCAGCTGATCGAACAGAGAGTGCTGTGCTCTGGAGCCAGGCCACCCTGGGTTACCACCCTGCCAACTGTGTCAAGTCCACTTACTGAGAGGTTTCTTCGTTTTGTTTTTTAAGATGTATCTAACTATTTGAAAGGCAGAGAGAGAGAGAGAGAGATCTTCCATCTGCTGGTTCATTCCCCAAGTGGCCACAATGGCCAGGGTTGGTCCAGGCCAAAGTCAAGAGCCCAGTGGCAGGGGCCCCAGCACTTGGACCATCTGCTGTTGCTTTCCCAGGCACATTAGCAAGAAGCAGGATTGGAAACAGAGCAGCCAAAACTGCTCTCTGGGGTGCCGGCGTTGCGGGCCATGGCTCACCTCACTGCACCACAGCGCTAGCCCCTCCGAGAGGTTTCAGAGAGGAACCATGTCGGAGAGTGTGTGAGAATGATTTACACGGTGTGTAAGGAGAAAAGTCTTGGCGACTGAACAGTCTGGCTACTTCATTTTCAGATCTGTCTCTCTACAAGGGGGATGTAGGAGAACTGACAGAAAGACTTAACTCCGTAAGTCAGGAACTGACAGAGCTGTTTGCAGGACTTCGTCCTGACATCTCTCCCCTTCTGCCTCTCTGCCATTTCAGACTCCTTGTTGCTTCCATAGGTGATTTGGAGAAGCATGGCTGCCCTGCTGGAGACTGTGTTTCTCTAATCCAACTGAAATTTCCAAAAGTAACCTGAGAAGGAAAACAACCGGAGAGTCTAAGGGCTTCCTCGTCGGCAGGCAAAGAGAGTCTCTTGAGTACAGAACTGACCCTGGAGGGCAAGCGGAGGCCCCGCGGGCCTTATTTCAGGGTCCTCTAGGATGACTCTTGACCCAAACTGCAGCCTGTCTTTGGAGCTCAGACTCACTTTGTGGGGAATGAGTACCACCCCTCTCCATGTCCTTGGGACTCCCTTGCTTTCTCTTGGTTCTCTAAACTCTCCGATTCAGAAAACTCGTGGAGATGAACCTCACTCCACCGAGAGGCGGCAGGCTTTGAAGTCAGATAGAACAAGTTCCTGTGATAACTGTGACCTCTGATTGCCTGGCACAAGTCCTTTTTCATCTGTGAAATTCCTGGCACAAAGCAGGCACAAATATGTTCATGGCTTTGGTCTCTGACAAGGTGTTTATGACTGTTCCATTGGCTCTGGCGAGTGACCACTGATACTCCAAGGTCAGGCGCGAGGAGGTCAGATTCCAGAGTTCCCAAGGAGCCTTTGGATGAGTCATTTGCTTATTGCTGGGAAAACACAAGCCATTAGAGCATTCAGTTCAGGAAGTTGTGAAGTCAGAAGAAATATTTAGTTTCTTCTAATTTTAAAACATTTATTTACTTATTTGAAAGAGAGAGATTGGAGAGAGACATCTTCTATCTGCTGGTTTACTCCAGGTAATGGTCAAAGCTGGGCCAAGATGAAGCTAAGAGCCAGGAATTCCATATAGGTCCCCCCACATATAGGACCCCATATGGGTCCTCCTAAGCAGGAGCTTAGGCACTTGGGGATCTTCCATTGCTTTCTCAGGTGCATTACCAGGGAGCTGGATCAGAAGCAGAGCATCCGGGATTAAATAAGCATGCTGGCGTTGAAGGTGTGACTTAAGCAGCTGTGTCACAATGCTGGCCTCGGTAGTTTCTTCTTGGTGAGTGCTCAAATAAAGGCAGAAAATGTCTAAATCATAATAGAAACAGCATGTGGTAACTACGGTTTGTTTTACAAAACTTTATAAAGGCAAGATTTGTGAGTTATCACAAGTGACATCCTAGTAACTTTGTTTTTAAGTTCTAAGATCTAGGATTATGTGAACCATTTGTACAGGATTATATTCTAGGGTTCATTATCATTGAATCAAATAATTAGAAAAAATAGAGTACAATAGAATACAATAGAATAGATAGAAATAAATAAAATGGAGACTAGGACCTGGAAGAGTCCAATTTCACAGGGAGAAAGTAACATCCACCTTTAAATTTTTTATTTCTTTAAGCTCTGCTAATAGGAGTGATGAGCATTTAGAAAACTTTTACATAGCACCAGGAGAGGGATAGATCCCAGATAGAATACTGGACAAACTTATGAGACCTGTGATTAAAAGACAATATGTTACCTAAAATGTGTGTGATAACCAAACCCAGGGACCACTTTCATTGTAGTTTTTTCCCATCCTGGCCTCTGGCTGCCTTAATCACAGACTGCCACGCGTATTTACACTCAGGTCATGCAATACGGAGTGACAAAGCAGGCACCTCGCCCAAGGTGCGAAGAGAAGTAGAGGTCCATTTAGCAGGTGTAAGTGCCCTGGGTGTGAGTGTGAGTCTGATGCTGGGATGGGAGCTGTGCCTCACGGGTTCCCTCTTTGGTGTATGGGAAGTTTAGGGGGTTGCCCTTGAGCTACTCATCTTGGGATTGTTTGTCTCTCAGCATCACATGGGAAAGTGGCAACTTGGGGGCCTTTGTTTATGAGATTGACAATGCGTGCTATTTTAACTACTCTTCTAAGTACTTTACAAATATTAACTCGTTTAATCTCCTCACAACCTGGTGAGCCAAATGTATTTCCATTTTCCAGAAGAAATCTGAGGCCCAGGGAGGGTCTGTGACTTGTCCAAGATCACACAATGATTGATAGACCCAGGATTTGCATTCAGCTTTCCAACCCCATAGTCTTACTCCAAAAATATTTTGTGAACTCCAGCGTCTTCTTTAGGGGTTTCCAGGAGAAGGTTTCTATAAAGATTTGGCAGTCTGCAAGTGGACTTAAGCACCTCGCCAACAGGGTTGCAGGTCTTCTTTCAGACTTTTTCTTGGCACATTGGATATGCATATGGATGTATGTATAAGATACGTATTTCTAATGTTTTGTTCCATAATTTTTTTGTACTTTTATGTGGTACAGTGCAATTTTTTAAAACTTTTCAGTTTATTTTATTTAGTTAGTTGAAAGGCACAGAGACAGGGAGAGAGAAGATAGCAGAGACTGATCTCCCATTTGTGAGTTCACTCCCCAAGTGCCCAAAGCAACCAGGGCTAGGCCAGGTTAAAGTTGGGAGCCAGGAACGCAATCCAGGTCTCCCATGTGGGTGGCAGGGATGCAGGTACCTGAGCCGTCACTGCTACCTTCCAGGGTACCCATTAGCCGGATGCTGGAATTAGGAGCAGAGCAGGGACTGGAACCCAGGCACCCTGACCCGTGCTGTGGACATCCCAAGTAGTTAACTTCTATGCCAGGGGTAGTGCAATATCTCAACACATATACAGCATAAACTGACTAAACCAAGCACAGCCTTTTCATTTCCTTATCTTTTCTTTGTTTCAGATCCTACCAGCTCCTCTCTTCCCCTTGGTTTTACAGAATATAATACACTATCATGAACTGCTGGCGATGGAACACTAGCACTTGCTACGTCTCCATGACTGTGCTGTGGTTCCCTCATGCAGTTTCCCTTCATCCCCTCCCCCCCCCCCAGCCCTTCCCAGCATCTAGTAATCCCCGTTCTCAGCTCAGGTTGACTACTTTTTTTTTTTTTTAATATTTATTTATTTATTTGAAAATCAGAGTTACACAGAAAGAGAGGGAAAGGCAGAGAAAGAGAGAGGTCTTCTATCCGCTGGTTCATTCCCCATTTGGCCGCAACAACCAGAGCCACACCAATTCGAAGCCAGGAGATGGGAGTTTCTTCCAGATCTCCCATGCGGATGCTGAGGCCCAGGGACTTGCCATTTTCCACTGTTTTCCTAGGCCATAGCAGAGAGCTGGATTGGAAGTGGAGCAGCCAGGACTCGAACCGGCACCCATATGGGATGCTGGCACCACAGTGGGCTTTACCTGCTGTGCCACGGTGCCGGCCCCAGATTGACTACTTTTTAAACTTACACATATGAGAGAAAATATGCGTTATTTCTCATTCTGTAGTCTGGCTTATCTTACTCAACATAGTGATCTCCAGTTCCATCTATTTGCTGCAAATGTCAGGATTTCATTCTTTTATTTTTTTGTGGCTGAATAATAATATTCCATTCCATATATAATTTTTAATCCACAATTATTGCTATAGTCAAGAATGTTTACATAAACAAATCTCTCTTGAACCCACTCAACATGAGTCAATTTACCCTAATTTAATGAGCTACCCACTTTTGATGGATACCTAGATTGTTTTTGTTTGTAATATGAATAGAGCTAGAGTGAACATCCTTGTGCCCCTGTGCAATGAACATGAAGCAGAATTCCAAGTGCACAGGTGTTGGTGGAGCAGGTGTGCATTGTTACAGATCTTTTCAGAGGCAGGAGAGTGATAGGTAGATGGGAACCATGGTCTGTTACCCCAGAGTCTGTGTTTTGGTTTTCAAAAAAATCATTCATAGTTATTATTTTACATAGTTTTAATTGACACATTTGTGGGATACGGTATGCTGGTTCTATATGCCAGTACCACGTCTAATGATCAAATTAGGGTGATTAGCATTTCTACCTCTTCAAATGTTTGTCATTTGTCTGTGTGGGGACCTTTACACTCTTCTAGTTGTTTTGAAGTACATTATAAACTGCATGTACCATACTATGCTATCAAACTCATTCCTTTTATTTAACTGTATTTTGATACCTATTAATCCTCTTCTTGAGTTCTTCTTCATGCTATCCTTCCCCATCCCTGGATAACTCAGGGTTGCTTTCTTTTAAGATTTTATTTATTTGAAAGGCAGAGAGAGAGAGAGAGAGAGAGATGTTCCATCCATTGGTTCATTCTCCAAATGCAATAGCCTGGACAATGCCAGGCCGAAGGCAGGAGCCTGGAACTCATTCAGATATTTCATGTGGGTGGCAGGGGCCCAAGTAGTTGAGCCATCTTCCACTGCTTTCCCAAGCACAATTAACAGGAAGCTGGATTGGAGGGGGAGCAACCGGGACTGGAACCAGCACTCTGATAAGTGATGCTGGCGTTGCAAGTGGCTTCACGTGCATGCTCTGCCACAACACTGGCTCCTGTGTTACTTTCTTCTTCTCTAAGAGCAACTTTTCAAGCTTCCGCACATAAGTGAGAACATGTGGCACTTGCCCTTCTGCACCTGGCTCATTTCACTCCAGTTCCGTTCATGTTGCTGCAAATGACTGGTTTCATTCTTTTCATGGTTGAATGATATTCCCTTGTTTATACCACATTTTCTTTATCCATTCATCTGTATGGGCACCTCTGTAGATTCCATACCTTGGCTATTGTGAATCATTCTTTCAATATCCGAAGGCCCTTAAATCAGAATGAGCACCTTAGTGGGTATTTTGTTCCAATGAAAGAAAGTTTTTGGAAAGAGAAGTGACCAGCTTGCATTTTCTGGAGGTGTTAGCAGGTGTTCCTTTGTGAGTCAATGTCACCAGGCCACTAATATCTCTTCACCTAGTTGAGTTTTTGGAATGGATATTCCAGAGTTTTTAACCAAAACTCTCTACATATAAAATATGCCTTATTTATTGTTAAAAAGTAGCACTCAGAGGCATTGCCAATGGTGTCATCCGCAGTGTTTTATGTAAAAAGTCTGTTAATAGCAAACCGAGTGTTCTGGTGGGGGACACACTTTGCCACTGGGGACCCGGTCTGTTTCTTCTGTCCCACTGTGACTCATAGTGTCCTCTGGCCCTTCCTGCTCGGTGATTCCAGATCTGTTCCCCATCGTGTTGCCACGTCTGCAGTCTCTAACTTGGCTCTGGTTTTCTGTTTCGATTTAATTAACCTCATTATTAACTCTTTTGTGGTAAAGTCTTTTGTATCCTTTTGAGAGAAAGAGGCAGGCAATTAAAAACAATCTCTTCATTTAACATTGTTAATAAATTGGAAAAAACTAGTCTCAAAATAACCGTCGTATGGCTAAGTGGTAAGAGTGCAGGTTGTAGACCTAGCTTTATTTCCATATGAATGCTTTTCCTGCTTGGACAGCACATAATTTTTCATTCATTTTATACTTAAAGTTGCACTACTTGATCCAAAGAAGAGTCACAAAGTTAATCGTAAAAGGTTGACGGGGAGAATCTACAAACATTTCCTTTCTTTATTTTTATTAGTAAAATACGCATCTGACATTGAACCTTGAGTACAACTCCTTCCTGGGGTTGTCAAGTTAGGAGTGAAAAAACCACGTGGCAGTCACGGTCAACTTTCTAGATGTCTTGAAACAGGCAAATCTCCTTGTCCTCCTTCTTATCCGGTGTTGAAAAGCAACGAATTGTGAGCTCAGGTCTCCATTTTGCACTCTCACAATACGAATGGTCTCACCCTGGCTCAGAAGTTATGTGAGGACAGCCTGACCTGAACAAGGGCAGGAAGAGCAGTGCCTCAGCTGCAGCACTTGCACCATCCTCTGACAGCCACATTCTGGCCGTTTGCCACCCATCGACTGAGAAAACCCATCTCACTTCTGTCTCACCAGATGATTATATGAATCCCACGAGATTAGGAAGAATTACAACAGTCTCAATTGAAATCTGATGCAAAAGTGAATTTGTTGTTTGCTATGCAAAGGTGAACTAGCTATCATTGCTATTTACTGCCTCTGGGTCTGGGAGAAGTCCCTGGAATTCTTGGCTCTGGGTTTGGGAGGGTCTTTAGAAATGGATGTAGGCGCCAGTTTCTTCTCCAGATTTAGGTTGGCAGCCTTAGGTGCTCCTGGCTAGCAAGTGTGTGTGGCTGAGAGCTGGGAAGGGAGACCTTCCTCCACACCCTGGCATCACCTTGTCCTCACCTTGAGGACAGAAAGATATCCTTTAGGGAGTGGAAGTGCAGGCCTCAGAACAGGGGAAAAGGTGTCTTAGTCTTTGCCAGGAGTGGACCCACACTTCTGCTAGGGTGGGGACAGGGCAAGGGAATGGACTGAGCTGGGGACACCTTGAGCTGGGCATCAGAGGAATGGGAATGGAAGCTGGATCTGCAAATGGGACAGGAACCCAGACCTAGTTTTAGATTTAGACCTGTAGATTAAAGCAGTAGATGTGTCAGTCTGGCTCTGCCCCTCTGAACCTCAATTTATTGCTCTGTAAAGTAAGGATAAGAATGCTTTGGGCATAGGGTTTCTTGGAGGATTAAATGAGATAGTCAGCACATTATAAGCATTTAATTAAACAATATGAAGAGCTAAATCATTGTCAGTGTAGCTCAGATCCCTTGGTAACGTCTCGGTTTTGTCAGGAGTGGATTGTATTTCTACTTTTCTGATACCTTTGCATAGCATGAGGAATTGCAAAACTTGCTCAGAGTTTGGGTTGCTCATCCCCACAGTCTAAAGAAATGCTCTGAGATTTCTTACTGGAGTGTGGCTGAACCAGACGACCCCAAATATGAGCTCTTTGCAGAGCAGAAGTGAGCAGAGGCTGCTGCTTCCAAGCCATGAGACCATGCTAACTCCGAAGGTAGAGTGGTACTGAAGTAGGCAGGCATACAGGTTAAAACAGGTTAGCTCTGTGAGCTGGAAGACCACGCCTTCGCCACACCCCTGTGTGACCTACCTGATACCTTCACCACGCCCCTCTGTAGCCTAATGTCCCTACCTGGCCACACCTGAGTGCTCACCGGCCAATCAGGTTCATTAACACTTCCCTTTGGAAGTGGGTTAAAAGCCTGGGACATGATGTGTCACCTTCTCTTCTTTGCCCTGACCTCTAGCCAGGAGAGAGCTGGCTGCAGCCCTGTGCCCCCAGGGTGCGTGGCCTTCGGGTCACCCACCCTAGGCTTCCTGGCCTAGATGCTCCTCCACGTGGCTGGTTCCTGGTGCTCGGTATGAACCCAGATTTACCTCTATCTCTTAGATAAAGCTCTCACTCTCCTATGCATCTTTCGCACTAAATAAAGCTTAAAATGTGCCATGATGCCTCGTTTATTGATGCCGGTATTTAGAATTCTCTAAATATTAGGCAAGAACGCTCTTGGGCTTATTAGTATTGGGGATTCACTAATAAGCATATGATGATATTGTATGGCACCCCAAATTCTGGCAACATTTGTGACATCCCTGATGGTGCTTCTGGGATGTTTTAAGGGCCACATTTTGATATGTATTAGGGGGTCATTTCCGATATCAGTATTTTCATTATTGTTATCTAGAATCTATGCATGTGGTTCTGTTATTCATGGTGATGCAGAAAGGGAAACCTTACATGTACATAAGTGGCAGTCTCTTGATATGGTGCCCTTGACTGACACCTCCCCCTACTCAGCCATCTGCCTTTCAAACCCTGATTTATTTGTCTTTACTTATTTGAAAGACAGACAGAAAGAAACAGAGACAGAAAGAGAGATCTTCCACCCTCTGGTTCACTTGCCAACTGCCTGCAAAAGCAAGGATTGGGGCAGGCCAAAGCCAGGAGCTGGGAACTCCACCTGGGTCTTCCGGTGTCTGTGGCAAGGGCCCAAGAACTTGAGCCTTCGTCTGCTGCCTCCCGGGGTGCCCATTAGCAGGAAGCTGGATTGGAAGAGACCCTGAGGCTTGAATCTGGGCACGCTGGCCTAGGATATGGGCATCCCGCGCAGGGTGAACCACTGCAACAGATGTCTGCCCTCCCACCTGCCTTTTGTTTTCATCTGCCTTCTCCCAAGACCACTGCTTTCACCCAGGCACCATCATCTTTTCCTTTTGGACCCCTTTGGAGGCAGGGACCAATTTCTTCATGTGAGGTCACTCTCCCCTCCATGCTTCCTGTAGAATTCTCTCTCAGAGCTAGAGATTTCCTTGTGGCAATTCCCACAGGAAACCTTTCCACAACTCCCTGCTGAAATAAAGCCCACACTACTCAGCTGGCCCGGAAAGAACGCACCGCGAAGGCGCTTCTGATCATGTCCCCTGCCTTTCTGCACGCAGGTGGACATACCACTGGGGCTGCTGTTTTTATTTATTTATTTTAAATATTTATTTATTTTACTTATCTAGTATTTAATATAATCAGTGAGAGATCATCTTAGTTCTGGAAGGGATTATGCTTGAGATGGTGTACATAGATAATGTTCTCCCATACTTTTTTCTGATAGCACCAAATTCTATCATCATAGAGTTGAAAGGACTTGCAATGCATACTCCTAAAGTATTCTCCAATATTGTACAGTTACCAAGTCTGGAATTATTGTTTTCATCTTCTAGAAAACAAAGGAACTAAGTTCAACACCGATCCAGTAGCTTGGCTATTTAATTTTCATTTGAAAGTCAGAGTTACAAAGAGAGAGGGAGACACAAAAAGAGAAATCTTCCATCCAATGGTTTACTCCTCAAGTGGCTGCAATGGTCAGGACTGGGCCAGACCGAAGCCAGGAGCCAGGAGCTTCTCCCAGGTCTCCCACATGGGTACAGGGGCCCAAAGACTTGGGCCATCTTCCACTGCTTTCCCAGGCGCATTAGAAGGGAGCTGGATTGGAAATGGAGCTTCTAGAAATTGAACCAGTGCCCATGCAGGATGCCAGCACTGCAGGCAGCAGCTTTACCTGCTATGCCACAGTGCCGGCCCCTGCTGCTAAGTTTTGAGAAGTACTTTGCATCAGTTGTTTAGAGAATCCTCTTATTGTCTCCCCTTCAGCTTTTTATCTAGAAAACTGTGAAGCCATAGAAAAGATAGAATATGCCCTTTCACTAGATTCACTAATTTTTATTTTATTTATTTTTAATTTTAATTTTATTTTTTAAAAAAGATTTATGTATTTAGTTGAAAGACAAGAGTGACAGAGAGAGGGCGATCTTCCATACAACGGTTCACTCCCTAAATGACTGCAATGGCCGGGGCTGTTCCAGGTCAAAGCCTGAGTCAAGAATTCCATCGAGTCTCCCATGGGGAATGGCAGGGTTCCAAGCACTTGGGTCATCTTCCTCTGCTTTCCCAGGCCATTAGCAGGAGACTGGGTCAAAACTGGAAGAGCCAGAACTCAAACCAGGCTCCAATTCGGGATGCTGGCCCAAGGGGCAGCTTAACACACTGCACCACAGTGCTAGCCTCAAGATTTCACTAATTTCTAAATATTTTGGCACATATGTCCCTTCCCTGTCTTCTCTCTCAACTTGCTTGAAGTATGGGAAATTGCAGACACATAAGCCCTCTACACACCTCCATGTGCGTTTCCTAAGGTGTGGACTGTCTCTGCATAAGCCCAGTCCCCTTCTCACAGTTAGAAAACCTCACACCAGTGCCCTAACATCACGCTTGGGTTATCCCAGCTGCACGGGGATGCCCACCCCACCCCAGGATTCAACCAAGCCTCCCATCCTCTTTAGCCTCTTTGGATACCCGGGGCTCTCCTGCCTTCCCCTCTCTTGTTCAAGTTTCCAGGCTGACAGCACAGCCTGGCTTCACTGCAGCCTCTTGCTCCTCGCTCCCCTGTGTTTCTGCTGCAGTCGGCACAGGGTGTCTGGAGAGTCCCAGTTGGCAGGTCTCCGGGAGCCTTGCAGCCCTGAAGCAGCCTGAATTAGCTGCGTGGGGATCCTTTCCTTCCAGGGTGGGCACATGCACTGAGTCAGGTTTAGACATATCCATGTGGCTATCAATCACATTTAAAAATCAAAAGGATGCCTGGAAATAGCTCTCGGGCTTATTATTGGTCAAGGAGGCACATGGTATTCCCGCACTGGGTGTTATCTCCAGGCAGGTGAGGCCAGCGGTGGGGTTATTAATCATTTTTCCTGCCATGGCCCTGAGACGTAGCGTTTACTCCTTGAAGTACCGTAGATGTTTCCTGGATCACAGGGTTTGGTGAAAGGTCAGGGTGCCTGGAGAACCGCCTGCAGGTCGTGCTCACAGCGTGGATAGTGTCCCAGCTGAGCAGGTCTCCATGGCCACTATTCTACTCGGAAGCCCGCACCTATACACTGGAAGTTGGTTCTAGAGGCCTCTGTCTCTTTGAAAACAACAGACTGAGGTAGGTTTCTCCTTCTGCCTTTCTCCCTGAGCATCTTTTAGCAAGAGGAGTCCTGATGAGCCAGCCTGGCAGCCATAGCAGCACTGTGTCTGCTCCTTCTTTCACTGAATAGTCTTTGAGCACCTTCTCTGGGCAGCCTCTCAGGAAGCTAAGCCCTCCAGCTTCCATCCTAGCCTGGGCAGCCCCAGCCCGGGCCTCTGGGTCTTCTGCATGCTGGGGTTGGGGTGTTGTGTGTGCCTGGTGGTGCCAGTGGAGAGGCAGAGCTCGAGAGGACCCTCCCAGGCATCCTTCCCCCTGGGGCTCTCAGAATGAGTGCTGGGGGTCCTGCTGCCAGAGCTTTTTCGGGCCATAGTTCCTCGTGGACAATGCATCACTTCCAGGACCAATCCATTGGCCATAGCTTTGGAAGGGGATGGAGGGCTATAGAAAAAAGCGCTCACATTCTGATTTCCAGGCCAACTTGACTGCCCCACCTCCCTTTCAGAACTTTAACATCTTTAAAAATGTGCTGTTTTGAATCAAAGAAGTACTTGCTTCCCCTTTATTTTGGGAACTGCAGCTTGGCTGTTTCAGAGAGGGGTGGGGCTGCCCTTTAGGAGCTTCGGAGCTCAGCGAATGAAATGATAAACAAGTGGGTGATGTGGCGGTGGGGCAGGCTGCAGAGAAGATGGGAGGTTTCCTCCAGCCGTGGCTCCCCCGAGGTATTGCCTCATCTCTCCTCCTGGGCCCCAAATGCTGAATCTGGGCAGTAGCCCCCAGATCTGACAGCACTTCAGAATTACACAGATCACACGGGGAGCATGGTGCCCCGGCTGGACCCCGGAAGACTTTCCTGGCGTGAATCCAGAGAGTCTGTTCTGTGAGAACCACTGCCCTGTAGGACCTCCGAATGCAGTGCACAGCAGTTTTGTTTTTCATGTGTAGATTGGACCCTGAGGCTACACGGTAAGGCAAGAGCCACAGCTGATTCAAATTTTTCCAAATCATCTTTTTAGCCCCCAGAATGCTTTGTGCCATGCTCTGCCCAGCCTGCTCTTGTTAGTTGAGTAAGGAAATGAAAGAGCTCGGGGTTTAGGTGCATGTCAGCATGCACTCATGTGCTGCTCCTGTGACTCTGAGTCCCCCTTCTCACCATGGTGACCCTACCTCCACAGTCAGGGTTCATGGATGTCCTCGGTGTGCCTCCAGTTCCGCCACCTCTCCTGGTGGCCAGACTCATATCTTACTGGATTGGATCACGTGGATGTCACCGAGGTGACCTGTTGAGTACCTTCTTCCTGGAATCGCTTTATCAACTTTGCCACATGACCAACTTGCAGCATTTCCTTCAGGGAGCTCTCCCTGAACACTTCCTGCTTCTCTTGCCTAAGGTAGATGCCCTTTCTGAGGTCCTGTGCAACCTCCGTCAGTGACTCGCTGCATTGTACTGCGATTTGAACTCGCACGCCTTCACCACAGCACTATAAACTAGTTAGAGAAGACATTCTGTCTGGCTGACCTAAAATGCGTGCCCAGTAAATATTTGTTGATAAATGAGTGAAGGGATGAATGAATGCATGAATGAACGGTGCCTACATTTGCATTCGTTAATCTGTGTACAATAGAAAACAGAGTATGTTCTTTTCCTCCTCTTTAATAGAGAGATTGTGGTGGTTTGAAGCCAGTTCTGGAATGGTAAAACAATGTCATTGCTTTTATATCCAACAGGAAATATGGGATGTATAAAATCAAAAAGGAAAGACAATCTGAATGACGATGGAGTAGATTTGAAGACTCAACCAGTACGTAATACTGACCGAACTATTTATGTGAGAGATCCAACGTCCAATAAACAGCCGAGGCCAGTAAGTAGATAGTCTCAGGGGAGAATTCCCACAGCAGGATCAAAGCATGGCTGCATGGTGTACACCAGTCTGAAATATGTGCATGCAAAAATTCATGTTGATTCCTTGGGCCTCAAATAATTTCTGATACGCTTTGTAACTTCATCTGAAGATCATGCGAGCATTGTAGGGATAATCAGGCTGTGTACTGGGTAATCTACAGCCTTCAGTCAACTTCTTATGCGTGGAGAATACAACCTTTCATATTACCTGTGTGAAGACCCACTATATCTACATAGATACAGGCTGTATGACTTAGGATAGGTATTAAGATTAACTTGGTGGTCTGGAAGCAAAAGGAAGTGCAAGATTTAATTCAAAAACTAAGTTTATTGTTAATATGTCTTTGGCGTAGCATTCTTTATCATGCCTTGTCATTTCTTCAATTATATCGAAATAGTACAGGTATTAAAGTTGTCATAATTTGTTATAGTAAATTAAAAGATTAAGAAGAAAGCACATGTAATTCTACCCCTTAACCATAGACAAATGATTGCACTAGAATTTTTTTTTTTTTATTTGAAAAGCAGAGAAAGAGATAGAGAAAGAGAGAGGGAGAGAGGGAGAGCACTCAAGTGACTCTTATCTGCTGGTTCATTCCCCCAAATGCCTGTAACAGGCTGTGAACTGGGGCCAAAACCAGCAGTATGGAACTCAATCCAGATTCCCCCAGCTGGGTGATGGACCCAACTACTTGAGCCATCACCACTGGGTCCCAAGGTAAACATTAGCAGGAAACTGGAATCAGAACCTGGAAGAGTATCAAACCCCAGCTCACCAATGTGGGATGTGGGCATCTTAACTCCTAGGCCAAATGTGTACCCTTACATAGTAATTTTGTGTTATATTATTCAGTGCATCTGGGAAATTATTGGCAATAATATGGCATGTTGTAGAAATTACAACTTTAAATTAATTGCAACTTTAAATCTGCATTATTTCAGATCTTATGTCCTTTGCAAATATTTTCTCACTACATATATACACATGCACATATCCTCTTAGAGCATGGTTTTATGGAGTTCCTCGGCATTTAAGCTAGAAACAGCTTATTCCAGGGTAGCTGAAATGCCTTCATTAAGAATTTTCAAGGCCAGCATTGTGGTGGAGCACTAAGCCATTGCTTGTGATGCCGGCATCCTATATTGGAATGCTTGTTTGAGTACTAGCTTCTCGGCTTCCTATCCAACTGCCTATTTACTGGCCTGGGAAGGCAGCAGATCATGGTCAGGGTACTTGGGTACCTGCCACCCACATGGGAGACCCAGATGGAGTTCTAGGCCCCTGCCTTGGCCTGCCCCAGTCCTGGCATATGTGAATTTGGGGAGTGAACCAGTGCATAGAAGTGCCCTCTTTCTCTCTCACTCTCTCTCTCTCTGTCTCCTTGTTTCTCTCCTACCCTCTCTCCCTCCCTATAACTCAGCCTTTCAAATAAATAAGTCTTTTAAGAAAAAAATTTTCATAGGTTTAGTCTGACATGCTTTTAAAAGTCTTATCATTTTAGAAATGTGTTCTGTTACCAAGTCCATCTGTCTGCCCTCCTCCCAGCCTTTCTCCATTACCTTGAGGGTAGAACATATTAATCCTGTGTTAGAGTCACATGTCAAAGACACATGTCATCACTGAGAATGACAACTCCAAGTTAGTTTTATTAAAAGGAGACAAAGAGTCAACATATTATGCTATGAAGCTTCATATGTGATGTTTTTGGATAAATTTACATTGTGATTTTTATGCTCAAAGTATGTAAGAATATTAATAACTATGATATTTAATGATAATATATATATATATAGAGAGAGAGTATGGTAAAACATAGGTATTACAGATGCAAAACTAGATATCATAGTAGAAAGTAATATAAGAGGAATTGGAATCACAAGGAGTTTCCTTATAGACTTCAAAGTTCTCATGAGAGGATCTGTTTTCTCCTGGCATCATGTGCATCCATTATGCAGTCTTTAAAACCCAAGAGTTTTTTGTTCTTTCTGTTTCTGTGTTTAAATGATAGACCAAGGCATCCTTTATTCAGAAAAGCAGAGACAAGTACAAACGTACACATCATTTTTGCCTCTTGTTCAGAGTATAAGTCATGAGAAATCAAGCTAGAAAGCAGAAGTAATGAACATGTCCAAAGTCTTTCAATTCCATCACGTGTACCGTAAATATTTTAGTTTATGCCTTCTGTGGTCACAAGTGCCCTCTATTCGTGAGCTGGTGAGTTTGAGCTCATTCCATGGCTATAGATAAGACCCTCAGGCCCACTCAGCTGCCCCTAAACGCACATCCTGGATTGATTACAGAGGAACCTGAGCAGATAGTGGGGTGAAATTGATGCAAATTCAGTGGCACTCTAGCAAAAGCCATTTTAGGGAAAAAGCTAGAGCAGTGACGTGGAGTCACACATACGTGTTTTGGTTGTACGAAGGCTGTTAAAATGTTTGTAAATTAAGGTGCTTTGATATTAGAAACTCAGTTTGCTGCTTTCAGAATTATTCAGCTTCTCATCTTCTGATTATTTCCTCTAAATCATATAAAATAGATCAGACATCCTAATTATGCAAATCTAAGTGACTGCAAAATCAGTATAAAACTTCTTTAAGTACTGAAGGTTGGTATGGAATGGATTTTCGGATTCCACAGTACAGCAATCGTCCCCACCCACTAACCCTGATCAAGTGGAGATAATTGGCTGATGTTGATCAGAAATTCAAATTGTAATTTCAGTACAAAGTGTCCGTGAAATCACTTTCATCACAGAGAAACAGAAATGTTACATGGGTTGTGGTGGAGGCCTCTGAGAGTACCTTCCTTAGATGAGCCTCACCGTGCCACTGCAGGAACGAGGAATTTGAGCTAAACGTAACCAAGGTGGACTGTGGTGCCGCCAGGCCCCTCCGAACTCTAGGAAGAGTGGGGCGCTGTCTGAGTCAAGGGCAGCCCGAGAAAGCCTGCATGGGTTGGGACTTGTTCTTCACTGCTGGTGACAGAGCCGTGACCACATGTATTCAAACAAGTCCCCGGAACATGGAGACGGCCAGTTCTGGCCTGGCATGACACTTCTAGAAGGTCAGCAGGACCCCGGTCACTTAGGTTTCTCCCTCTGCTTTCCCCAGTGTTCGGTGTCCGTGGCGGCTGGGACTCTATCTTCACTTGATTCTAAGCAGAAAGGAGGACCAGGGAAGGGAGAGGTTTTGCCAAAGCCCTGAACAGCCACGGTGCACAGAGAAATCCTCCCCTTTCCATCTGCGCAGAGGGCTGGAAGGGTTGACAGTGCAGTCGTTGTGCTGGGCCGGTCACCCCGCACGTAAAGCTAGGGTTCTGTTACCAGATGGAAAGAGGAACCATGATGAGGTGTGCATCTAGCAGGTGCCGGCCAAGCCTTGTTCACTTCCTGCCACTCTCAGAAGGCAGGGCCCTCCCCCTGAGCCGTGTAGTCATGACAAAGCACTGCAGAATTTTCTCCCTCAACTCCCTCTCTTTCCAGCTTCAGAAATCAGCAAATCCAAACCCCATTTGCTACTGTTAGAAAAATGAATCACAACACAAATGAGAGCAAGAAAAGCTAAACCTACATTTTTTTTCCTAACCAATATTCTCTCGTAGGTTCCAGAATCTCAGCTTTTACCAGGACAGAGGTTTCAAACTAAAGGTATGTTTCCATAGCAGTGTTGTTCATTTGTTTTGTTTACTGTGAAAGCCTCTATAAAGTGGTTTCCTAGACGATTTTACTTGCATTTTTATTGTGGGAATATACAAATAACAGAAAATTTACCATCGTTACCATGTTTAAGTGTGCAGCTCAGTGGCAGGAAGTGTGCTTACACTGTTGTGTAACCGTCACCACCATCCATCTCTAGAACCTTCTCGTCTGCCCTGAAGAGAACTTTGTACCCATTGAACACTGACCTCCTGTCTGCCCATACCCAACCCCTGTCCACCCCCACCTACTGTCTGTCTCTAGGAAGTTGAATACTGTAGATATCTTGTATAGATGGAGCCATACGATATTTACCTTTCTCTCTCTGCCTTATTTCATTTGACATAATATCTCCAAGATTCCTCCAGTACACAGCTTGTATCAGAATTTCTTTCCTTTTTAAAGCTGAATAAGATGCCATTATTCCATACATACATGCACACATACATACCACATTATTTTCCATTCACCCACCCCTGGGCACTGGGCTGCTTCCATCTTTGGGTTATTGTGAATAATACTGCTATGAACATGAGTGTCTCATTTCTTAAATATAGAACTAGAATGATTTGTGATAACAAATAGCATAATTAGTGTGTCCCAGCATATAGACCGTGTGAACCCTGAGTGTCTCCAGTTTCCCCTGTCATTAGCACTTCAGCTCATTCTTTGCACCTGTTGAGGGTTTGGGAACTCATTTCTGCTGCTGGATCCTCCAAGGTCTTTACTTGTGTTCTTCTTTTTTAGATCCAGAGGAACAAGGGGACATTGTGGTGGCCTTGTACCCCTATGATGGCATCCACCCGGACGACTTGTCTTTCAAGAAAGGAGAGAAGATGAAAGTGCTGGAGGAGTAAGTGCTCCCGGGGCTGGGGTGATTGCTTCTTTCCTCTGGCTGCTGGGGCCTGCAGTCTGTCCCCTTATTTTGCTCGCAGTAGCAGAACCAGGGCCAGACTGCCTGCTTGGGGAACGGGAGGCCTTGCATCCCCTTGCTGCACTGTGCAGGACCTACTCCCTACAGGGAGCAGGACCGAGAGGTTTCGCCCTGGAATCCAGCTGAGCATCTTCCAGGTTTCTGTTTGCAGAGGCTCTGGTATTTGCCTTATCCCACGGGGCCTCCTGAAGAAGTCTGGGTTGTGCAGCTTATTCTTTAAGATGCCATTTTTATTTCATAGTATTGTTTAGATTTGGACTGGGTATGTGGGCCCATTTGGTTTGATTTCCTGCTTAAAAGACTTATTTATTTATTTGAAAGGCAGAATGATTCAGAGAGAGAATTTCCTATCTGCTGGTTCACTTTTCAAGTGGCCACAATGGCCGTGCTGGGCCGGCTCAAAGCCAGGAGCCAGGAACTCCATCTGGGTTTCCTCCTTGAGGGCAGGGGTCCCAGGACTTGGGCCACCTTCTACTGCTTTCCACGATACATTAACAGGGTGTTGAATTGGAAATGGAGCACTCAGATATGGGATGCTGGCATCATGGGCTGCAGCTTTATTTGCTGCACCACAACCCTGGCCCATAATTTGTTTGATTTCAAAAGGGACTGTGCTACTGTAGCTGTCACTTCAGAAAAGCCATCACCTTGAACATTGATCGTTTCTTTATGGTGAGTACATTTAAAATCCTCTGTTCAAACTGTTCTGAGACATCCATGCATGGTTGTTAACTATATTCACCTTGCTGTGCCTTAGAACACCAGTGCCTGTCCCTCCTATATACCTGTGACAGTAGGTGTTGGCTGACCTCTCCCCACGTCCCCAACCACTACGGGGGCATCTCCTCTGTGAAGACACTTGGACGTGGTCATTTCCTTCACCCTCCATGCTGGTTCTCAGACATGTGGCCTCTGTCAGACCACAGGGGTACAGGGCGGTACTCCATGGGCCAGCACTTGCCACAGTGATTAGGACACAGCTTGGGACACCTGTATCCCATATCAGAATGCCTAAGTCCACTCCCAAGACCAGCTTTCCTGTTTATACATATCCAAGGAGGCAGCAGGATGGTTCAGGTAGTTGAGTCTCTGCCACCTTTGTGGAAGACCCAGATTGAATTCCCAATGCTTGGCTTTGGGCTGGCCCAGCTCTGGCTTTGTGGTCATTTGGAGAGTAAACCAGTGGATGGAAGAGCTCTCTCTGTGACTGTGTCTGTGTCTGTCTCTTTCTGCCTTTCAAATAAATAAATAAACTTAAAGAATAAGGAAATCCAAATAGTTTTATTTTAGCTTGCCTTTCCTACTAATCTTGCCAAATGGGATTAGAGTTTAGGTCGTTCAGGTCACACTTGAACTTGAGCCTAAATCTGGCTCCACCACTTGGCAGCTATGTGACCCTGACAAGTCTTATACCTGCTACTTCCACTTACAACATGGAAACAAAAGTACATGTATCGTGGGCTGTTGTGAGCATGGCATGCAGGTGCATGTGTGTAAATATAGCATAGGCTTGGTGTAGGCAGTAGCTTAGCATTAGTTGTAGATGCCCTTTGTGTCTTGCAGACAAGGATCCTGTCTGTGTGTGGGCATTCAAAGAAGAATCCAGCTGAGACTCATAGGGATGCAGTCCTTCTCTCTCCTTTACCTGCTCCTTCCACTGCTGGCCCAGTCTCCTCCTGGCTCCACACCTGCCCTCTTGTTGATGGCTGGAGCATGGTGATGGGGCTCAACCCCTTAGAATTGTTCCATGGTTTTCTTTTCCTTTTGTCTCATGATGTCCATCTGTATGGAAGTTAGATGTTTTATTAACAAAGGAGTTCATAACACATGTACAACTGATGTGAACTGCAAGTTCTTTGGTTCTCTTGTCACAGAAATCGACAAGAGGCCAATATGTAACCCCTTTAAATTTTATAAGGGTTATGCTTGAGCATAAAGGAGTACATGGTGGGAAGAGGTTCTGCCCACTGGCTCAATGAAGGGAGCTGGGCAGGGGCTTCTACTGGATGGAGAGGTGTGGAGGTTATCCTTGGGCACACAGCACTTCAGTTTGCAACTTGGTGTTCTGCACAGGTGTTGCTGGTTTTTGTTTTGTTTTGCACACAACACACTCAAAATGGTAATGCTGCTACTGCCACCCCAGGAAGATCACACGGGGCTATTCTGGACATGTATGTACCTGCAGGGAGTCCCTACCAGGGTAGTAGGGGGTCTTTTGCCCTAAAGGTGTCGGTGCTCTTTGCTCGTGAGAGTTTTGGAGCTGGATCTGGATCCATGTCATGTCATGAGGGGCTTCTATCCTGTTATTCCCCTGACTCTCATTTCTATAAAGATCCTAAAGCATTCCCTTGGCTATTTGAAGGAAAATACAAATGCTTTGCTTCTGTAAGAAGGGGCCATTTTTCTCTGTCCTTATTTTTGTAGCACTGACTAGAATGACCCACATTTGCCTTGTCAGGCTGTTTTCCTTTGCTTCAGTCTCCAAACACATTTTTATTTCATCACTAGGTGTGCAATTTTTCCCTGGATTGGGGTTCCAGGGACATTCCCCACCCTCCTTCATCCACCAAAGCAGACACCTTGAGCAATTGCTATTGTAGCTCTCGAGTCTTGAAGGTACACGTTTGATGGGCATTTTTATTCCAGGCATGGAGAGTGGTGGAAAGCTAAATCCCTTTCAACAAAGAGGGAAGGCTTCATTCCCAGCAACTACGTGGCCAAAGTCAACACCTTGGAGACAGAAGAGTGAGTGTTTCCGTGTTATCTGCTTGGGTGGCTTTGTTGCTGTTCTGCATCTCTTTTCATCCCTGGTATGTGATACCCATGCAATGTGAAAATGTCTTTACAGGTGGTTTTTCAAGGATATAACCAGGAAAGATGCAGAACGGCAGCTCCTGGCACCAGGGAATAGCGCAGGAGCCTTTCTTATTAGAGAAAGTGAAACGTTGAAAGGTAGGAAGTGGTGCACTATTTAGGAAATCATTTTTGGACACTATTCAAAAAAATACCAGAAGGATTCAGTATGTTCTGATTGTGAATGTTTAATAATTTGATAACAAATGTCAGACTCAAATGATCAATTTTGCTACTAAAAGTGACATAGAAAGCAGGCGTAATTAAATTATGCCTAAATCTTTGCTGACCCTCTTGTATTATTAGAGCAAATCCTAAAACTTTAAAAGAAAGAAAATTAAAATAATTTTTCAATTCAACTAAATAATTCTTTTTAAAAAGTCGGGGAGGGAGACAGGCATTGTGGAGGAGTGGGTTAAACCACTCCTTGGACCACCTGCATCCTATATCAGAGCCCCAGTTCCACTTCAGATCAAGCTTCCTGCTAATGTGCCTTGGAGGCTGTAGGTGATGGCTCAAGTGCTTGAATCCCTGCCAGCCGTGTAAGAGATCCAGAGGAAGTCCAGGCTCCTAGCTTCAGCCTAGCCCAGACCTGTCTCTTCTGGGCATTTGGAAAGTGAAATAGCAGATGGAAGATTTCTCTCTCTCTCTCTCTCTCTCTCTCTCTCTCCCTTTTGAGCAGGTGAAAATAAATAAACTTTAAAGACAAACCAAAAAGTAATCATCATGAAGAATGAAAAGTAAATTGGTCAACTGCCCAGCAATCAAAATGCTAGCATCGGCCGGCACCGTGGCTCAACAGGCTAATCCTCCGCCTTGCGGCACCGGCACACCGGGTTCTAGTCCCGGTCAGGGCACCGGATTCTGTCCCGGTTGCCCCTCTTCCAGGCCAGCCCTCTGCTGTGGCCTGGGAGTGCAGTGGAGGATGGCCCAAGTGCTTGGGCCCTGCACCCCATGGGAGACCAGGAAAAGCACCTAGCACCTGGCTCCTGCCATCGGATGAGCGCGGTGCGCCGGCCGCAGCGCGCCGTCCACGGCAGCCATTGGAGGATGAACCAACGGCAAAGGAAGACCTTTCTCTCTGTCTCTCTCTCACTGTCCACTCTGCCTGTTAAAAAAAAAAAATGGTAGCATCATTTGTCAAGTAGAATTTTTATAGGTTTAGAACCATGTGCTATATACATGTTTAATTTATACTTTATAGATATTACTGCAAGATGTGCATGGTATTGTATGAGGGCTCATCAATAAGTTCATAGAAAGTGGAATTAAAGGATAAGTTTATTTTGTTACAAAAACTTTGATACCATACCAGGGGTCTTCAAAGACTTCATGGAAAATGTGTGTTGTGAAAAACTGCACTGATTTCAGAAGGCTTTTTGCACCCAAGGAACTCATCTTTCAATTCCACCCCCACAGACTTTTTGAAGTGGCTGTGTTTAATGCTGGCCTTATTTGTGAAACAGCCCCAAGCACCTTATTCATACATTTTCTCCACAGGAAGCTTCTCCTTGTCTGTCAGAGACTATGACCCTGTGCATGGTGATGTGATCAAGCACTACAAGATTAGAAGTCTGGACAATGGGGGCTACTACATCTCCCCACGGATCACTTTCCCCTGTATTAGTGACATGATCAAGCATTACCAGAGTAAGTAAAAATGAAAAGCCGGACAAGATGACATGTTTACGATAATAAGTCTGAGGAGTCAGACCCTATTTTTTTGTTAAACCTTTTTATGTATTGTACTTCTTTTGGACAAAGTTGGCTGATCATTTCTATAATTGTTCCTCAATTAATCTGAAACTAAAATGCAAGTATTTCTCTACTTTCCGTGAGGTTGTGCCCCAGTCAACCCATTTTAAGCTGAAACTATCCTAAATTGAAAGTACATTGAATGCACTTGACCTACCAAACACTGCAGTTGAACCCAGCCTACCTCCACGACGCTTACATGAGTCTACATAAGGCAAATCATCTAGCACAAAGCCCATTTTCTAATAAAGTGTTGAAGATCTCATGTAATTCACGGGAGACTATCCTAAAGGTGAAAGATTGGGTGTGTGAGGATGCTTTTGCACACTCCTAAAGTAAAATCTCAAGTCAAACAATTGTATGTCAAGAACCTTTTGCACATTAGAGGCAAGTTTTGACCTTGGTGAACAATTTTCCCAGTCGTTCCCAGTAGTGCATGCTGTTTGACATTCAGTGTTCCAAAATTACCGAGAGAAAACATGCATTTGTATACATGTACACACACACATATAGTTTTTGCACTTGTGTATTTTTACAGTATGTCCAAATATCTGGCATAGCAATGCAGATTTACAAATCTGTGCCTTTGTGTGCATATATGTATGTGTGCATAAAAGCTGTATATACTCTTGGTAAACAAAAGCAGGAATAACATCACTCCCACCACTACTGGTCAGCATTCTTGATCTCCAGTTACTTTCTTGTGCTGGGAATCGTGTACCCATGACCATTAGGTTCATTTCCTTAGTGAGTGAAGTCTGGTGTAGTGCTTACTGTCATTTCTTATTTCTAGCACCTGCAAAGGAATACACATGACAGGTTTGCTTAGGTCCCAAAATATGGAAGCAGAAGATACCTCCGATTTTCTGCAACCCATCCTCCCTCTGTGATCCCCAATCATTTCCTTGTTTGGCACTTGTTTTGAGGGCCTACAGTGCTCTGGCTGTGTTCCGGGCTGGGGGCTCAGGGGTGACATGACCATGTCCCTGCTGTTGTGCCCTGTAGAGCTTATGTAGGTTCAGTTATCTGAAATCACATTTTTATGAAGTGTGACAACCTGCCAGCGTTTGTTCACTTTGTCATTCTTGGTTTTTATGTTAGCAGTGCTAATGGATGAAATGAAGTATGTTTTAAATTGCCTTTTCAAAAGTCCAGCGTATGCAAAGAATAGCTCCGTCAGCATTTTAGATTCATAGACTATGACCATCCTAAGATGGAGAGTTCAACTTCTCCTTACAGATGTTGCTAAAAACCAAAGCCCTGCATTTCGTAACTTTCATTTTCCTTTTCAAATCAGAGCAGTCCGACGGCTTGTGCAGAAGACTGGAGAAGGCGTGCATTAGTCCCAAACCACAGAAGCCTTGGGATAAAGACGCCTGGGAGATTCCCCGGGAATCCATCAAGTTGGTGAAAAGGCTCGGCGCTGGACAGTTCGGGGAGGTCTGGATGGGTGAGTGCCTGGCCTTGGGGCCCACGTCCACTGCAGGGGCAACAATGGACAAGAAAGGGCTCAGGACATGAGCCAAACACTGCACCGCGTCAGGGACATTGCTTCATTTGCTGCTTCTGCCCATCTTGGGTGGACTGACTGACCAGCAAAGTCGCTTTGCTTTGGCTTTGCTCTCCCTTATAACACAGTGATTCTCTCAGCGATTTTGAGGAGTAGAGCACAGAGCAATGGGTGTTTAACTTGAGAGTTCTGTCTACTCTCCCATGATTTGCTCAGCATCCGATTCTCTGGGTGCACGCTTTAAGTGGAGGACATCTACTTTTGTCTCAGGGAAAGATGCATTGGATTTGGGCCCCACTGGCCCCACACTTCTTGCAATGTGAGGGTTGGCAAGAAAGTTTCCAAGTTTTTGAAGTCCTGTCACTGATGAGTCCTTCTTAGCAGTCAGGAGGACTGGTGAGGGGTGCCCTTCCCCAAGGGGTCCTTTTTGTGCATCTGTCTTTCCCAAAGTTGTGTAGTGAATTTGAGTTGTCTTGTGGTAAGAATTTGGAAACAAAACGGTTATTAGAGCGTCATGTTCTCTATGTGGTTCTCATGGAAAATGCAGCTCCTTCTGAAGGGGTAGCACGAGAGGTCACCCACACCTGATGGATCACTCTCTGTGCGCCAGCTCCGCATTGGTGGACATAAATGTGACTTCTAAATGCAAGGGGCAGCTGGCTTTTCCCCAGCTTTCCAGCCTTAGCTGATCAGGGACTGAGCATGTCCCACTGGGGTCAGGCCCATGTTCTCCTACTGGCACACACTGGGCCAGTGTATGTGTATCTAGTTCTAACTGCCCAGCCAGTCACTGTGAGTGTATTTACTGAATTCAGGTACCCTGTAGCTCTGTGGTCTCATACTCTCCTTTTGGGTGGCATGTTTGGGAAGTGATCCATAGTGCCTAGAAGTGATTCAGTTTCTACTCATGTTAGCACAGGCGTGGACATGAAACCCTAGGGGTGAGCACTTAGCCTCACAGTTAAGAACCCCAGTTGAAGCGTTGTCCCATATTGGAGTGCCTGGGTTTAATGACCAGCTCTGGCTCCTGACTTCAGGTTCCTGCTAATGCAGACCCTGGAAGGCAGCAGTGATGGCTCAAAAAGTTGAGTTCTTGTCACCCACTTGAGAGACCTGGATTGAGTTCCCAGCTCCTGGCTTTGGCCTAACCTAAACCTGACCATTGTGTGCATTTGGAGAGTGAACCAGCAGAATGGGAGTTCCTTTCACTCTCTTTCTCTCTCTCTCTCTCTCTCTCTCTCTCCCCTTCCCCTCCCTCTCCAAAAAAAATACTATATCAGTGAACTAGCAACTTCCTGATAACTGCCCTTTTCCTTTCTGTCTCTATGAATTTGACTGCTCTAGGTACCTCATGAAAGTGGAATCAGGCAGTATTTGTCATTTTTGCATTTGGCTTATTTCTGCAAGCATAATGTTTTCAGGGCCCATGTATGTTACAGAATGCATCAGAATTTCATTCTTTTTATGGCTGAGTAATATTCCCCAGTACAGGTACATTGCATCTGCTTATCTATCTGTGTGCTGATGGATATCCCGGTTGCTTCTATGTTTTGGCTATTGTGAATAATGCTGCTATGAATATGTAGCTATCAGTTATGGTGCAGACACATTTCTGTTTCTTTTGGGCACACACTCAGGAGTGTAACTGCTGGATCATGTGATGATCTTAGGTTGAACTCTTTGAGGAACTGTAAGTGTTGTCTACTTATTTTTTCTTAACATTTGTATCTTTTTAAAAATATTTATTTAATTTATTTAACAGTCAGAGTTACACAGAGAGAGAAGGAGAGGCAGAGAAAGAGGTTTTCCCTCCGCTGGTTCACTTCCCAATTGGCCACAATGGCCAGAGCTGCTCCAATCCAAAGTCAGGAGCCAGGAACTTCCTCTGGGTCTTCCCACACGGGTGCAGGGGCCATCTTTTTACTGCTCTCCCAGGCCATAGCAGAGAGCTGCTTTGGAAGTGGAGCTGCTGGGACTCAAACCAGCGCCCATATGGGATGCCAGCACTGCAGGTGGCGTCTTTACCCACTATGCCACAGCACCAGTCCCAACATTTGTTATTCTCAAATCTGTCAGATAGGGTCAGGAAACTGTATGTCCTTCACCTGGACTGACCATTTGTTAATGTTTTGCTCTAAGCCCTTTATCTCTTGTCTATATACCTACACATTACAGAAGTGACCTAACTCTTGCAACGTAACTCTTTGCTCCTGAGTATTTTTGTGTCTCCAAGAGCAGGGTCATTAATTTACACCATGCAACAACCATCACACTGTGCACACACTGTAAAGCAGTTGATATTTGGATTTCCCCCGAATGCCCCAATAATGTCCTTGTGGCTATGTTGCCCCTCCCCAACCCCAGGTCCACATATGTGCACTTGACTGACAGGTCTTCAGCCCTTGGCTTTATCTTCCTCTTTTGCTGCACAGACAATATATAGAACAGAGGCCAGTGGTTCTGTAGCCTGTCCCACACCTGGATTTTTCCAAGGTCTCTCTATGTTGCAGCTGTGCCGTCTGCAGTGGTGTCTAAGTTCCTATGTGATGGTTTGTTCTCTCTGCACCCCCTGGGAGGCAGATGTTAGCTGTTGCTCCCATTCTTGCAGATGTTCTGTTTGAAGGAGAGTCACCAGATTTCTCCATGGTGGCCTTCTGTTCTCTTTTGTCACTAATAAGTAATCTGTGGGAAGATTACTGAAGGCTGCGTGAAGAGAGCTTTCCCCAGAGGGCTTCGGCGTAATCTGCTCATCTTGAATTCTCTGTCCCTTTGGAAGCCAAGGCTCCTGCAGACGGCTGCAGTGCTTCCTGCTGTCACGCGCTCCCTAACCGTGTCTGCTCACTGCACACACCGCATACCTCTGCCTTGTCCCCTGGCCTTCCCTTGGAGAGGCCTGTCCTCTCGTTGAGAGTTTTGTGCTCTAGGTCTCTGAGTCCAGCTGAGTGTTCTTTCCTCTGCATACCATGACTGCGTGAGAGGAGGTAGTGGGTGTGGAGGGACAGGAAGAAGAGGGGAAGAGGGGACCGGGGAGTGTACCAGCTCTACAGGCTCTGTCCCAGGGGCATTGTCACATTGTCATTGATTTGCTCATGTGCTCATTGCAGTAGCACTGTGTGATAAGCATCCTTTTCATCATTGGATAAATGAGGACACTGAGAATCAGATAAACCACTTGTCCAAGATCATTTAAAGCAGTGAGCCTATGCTCTGGCTTCTTCTTCCTTTGTTTTTGGGTTTTTTTGTGTGTTTGTTTATATGTTTTTAAAGATTTATTTATTTATTTGAAAGTAAGAGTTACACAGAGAGAGAAGGAGAGGCAGAGAGAGAGAGAGGTCTTCCATACGCTGGTTCAGTCCCCAGTTGGCCACAATGGCTGGAGCTGTGCCTATCCACAGCCAGGAGCCAGCAACCTCCTCCGGGTCTTCCCACATGGGTGCAGGGGCCCAAGCACTTGGGCCATCTTCTACTGCTTTCCCAGGCCACAGCAGAGAGCTGGATCAGAAGTGGAGCTGCCAGGACTCAAACTGGTGCCTACCTGGGGTCCCGGCACTGCAGGTGGTGGCCTTACCTGCTATGCCACAGCACCAGCCTGTCTTTTTTCTTTTTTTAGAATTATTTGTTTGTTTGAAAGTCAGATTTAGAGAGAGAGAGAGCAAAATTTCCCATCTGCTGGTTCACTCCCCAGATGGCTGCAAGGGCTGGGGCTGGACCAGGCCAAAGCCAGGAGCCAAGAGTTTCATCCAGGTCTCTCACGTGGGTGTCAGGGCCCCGAGTGCTTGGACCATCCTCTACCACTTTTCCCCAGGCCATTAGCAGGAAGTTTGATTTGAAGTGCAGCAACAAGGACTTGAACAGGCTCCTATATGGGACACCAGCACTGCAGGAGGTGGATTTACCCACTATGCCGCAACACTGGCCCCTGCTCTGGCTGTGGGTTCTTGAGAACCCTGAATTCTATCGCTTGCTACGTTATCCGTTACCTGCAAGTTTATTAGAATTCCCCAGCCTCAGTTTCCACATCAGTGAAATGGGCAAAAACACTGTCTTATTAGTTGTTGAAAGGAAGAGTGAGACTGCACCTGAAGTGTTTTCCACAGAATTGAATCCTGTGTGTTCTATTTTTCTTACTATTTTCATTTGTCTGTGTTTGACTCTGGTCAGTGGAAGCTATTTTTGGATGAAGTTTCCCTCATTCTAATCTTGAAACTGAACTATAAATAATCCAATTAGACCTTTCTATGGATGTTTGCCTGTGAACAGAGTGCACTGTGCTGTGAAGTATAGAAGGCAGTTAGCCAGGTGTCCTCACTCACCTGCCCACTAGGTGATGGCCTGGAATTTTGTTCCAGCGTCCCCATGTTCAGCTGTGCACCTGAGAGAGTAGGAGCAGCAGACCCAGTCCAGTTGCCTGCATGGATTGTCTATGGCATGTGGTTTATGTCTCAGCAACACCGTTGCATGGCCCAGAAATGCTGCCATCAGCAGGGTTGAAAGTGCTTCTCCCAGGGGTGGCTGGTGAGGCCAGGGTCAGCTTTATGTCATGCTTCTGTCCTGAGCAGCAAGGCTCAGCGAGCTTAGGGACATAATAGTGAAACAGGAAATGAGTTAGGCCACTCTGCTGATCGGGGGAGTTATCCGTTTGAGGAGGGAAGAGATGGTCCTCTTGTATTTTCATAAAATGCTCTTGAAGGCCTCTAGCAAGTGGAGTGGTGAGCTCTTGACCAGCTCCGTGGTGGTGGTGTGCAGAGGTGACACTCGGCCACCCCCAAGGACGTGGTGTGGGAACCCCCAGCAGGAGGTCTAGAGCGGGGCAGGGCTAGGTCACACCCAGAGGAGATCTGCTCAGGGCCCCAGTTCTGTCCTAAGGCTCACGCCTGTGCTAAAATGGTGCACTGGGAGCTCAAGCCTGGCACTGAGAAAATCTCTCAAAGTCCCCCTTCCTGTTTCTCACCTGTGCCACTTCGTGGACTTCCGCTGGACCTTGGCTGAATGTTTGCTCTTTGGTTTTAGAGACTGGTTATCTGTTATATGCCCAGCTGGTGGCCAGGAGTAACTGGAGTTTAGAAGGCAGGAGAATGCGGCATTGTTTTATACGAAGTTGTTCAATTCACTTTTACTGTCTGAAACATGCTAACAGTCTTGTGAAAATATGCCACTTGGATAGATTCATTTTAATTTTAGTAAAATGCACATAACATAAAATTTGCCACCTTAAGTGCTTTGAAGTGTATAGTTCAGTGGCTTTAAAAGTCCTGGTTGCTCCACTTCTGATCCAGCTCCCTGCTAATGTGCTAGGAATTCAGGAGAAGAAGGCCCAAGTCCTTGGGCCCCTAGGTGGGAGACCCAGATGGAGTTTCAGGCTCCTGGCTTCAGTTTGGCCCAGCCATGACCATTGTGGTCATTTGAGGAATAAACTGTCATATAAAAAATCTCTTTCTCTCTCCCTCTGTGTCACTCTGCCTTTCAAATAAATAAAACCAAGAATTTTAATAGAAAGAAAACTGATACACTATAGCCTTTAAACACCGGCTCTCCAGGCTCCATCTTCATTTGTGGCAACCATGATTCTACTCTTTGTCTCCATGGGTTTGACCACTTAACTCTAGATAGCACCTGTAGGTAGATCCCTACAGTATTGGTCTTTTACCTGACACTCTGATATGGGATGTCAATATTGCAAGCAGCAGATTAACCCACTGCACCACAATGCCAACCCCTTTTTAAAATTTTGTGCTTGTCAATTGTTATTTTATTTTAGTAAGACAGAGAGAAAGAAGAAAATAAACTCTCTCTCTCTCTCTCTCTCTCTCTCACACACACACACACACACACACACACACACACACATTTTTCTGTTGGCTGCTTCACCCCTCAAAATGTCCACAGCAGCCAGAGCTGTGCCAGGCCAAAGCCGGGAGCCCAGAACTCTTTCTTTGTCTCCCACATAGGTGATGGGGCCCAGGTAATTAAGCCACCAGTTGCTGCCTCTCAGCATGTACATTAGCAGGAAGCTGGATTGGAAGCAGGGTAGCCTGGATCCATACCAGGCACTCCAGTAGGGGTTGCAACCCACTCAAGAAAGGACTCAACTGCTGTGCCAAACTCCTTTCCCAGCGTCTGTGCTCATGTGACAGGGTTATTTCACTAGCATAACGTCTTCAAGGTTCATGTGTATTGTAGCTTGTGTCAAAACAATACCCCACATTGTGTTTATCCGTTCATTCACTGATGGATGCTTGAGTTGATGCTACCTTTTGACTTTTGGCTATTATGATTAATGCTATTTTGAACATGAGTATACAATTATCTCTTCAGTATCCTGTTTTCATTTCATTTGGGTACATGCCCAGAGTAGAGTTGCTAGAAGCTATGGTATTTCTATTTTTAATTTTCTGAGAAACTACCTTGCTTTTTCCATGGTGGCTATAGCATTCTACATTCTCATTATCAGGACAAGGGTCCTTGCTAACACCTGTTATTTTCTGTCTTTTTTTATGGTGGGGTGGGAGGGGGGAGGGAATAGCTATTTGGTTGCTGGTCTTTTGATCATGGACATGAGGTAGTATTGCATCATGGTTTTGATTTGTATTTTCCTGGTGATGAGTGACAATGAGCATCTTTTCATGTGCTTATTAGTCATTTCTATACCTTCTATGGAAAAATTTATATTCAAGCCCTTTGGGCATTTAAAAAATTAAGTTCATATTTCTTTACTAAAAATGTTTTGAGAGAGGCAGTAGAATCTCCTGGAATGGGGGTCACGGAGAACCTAGCTTGTGGGGATGCTGGAAGAGCTAATGAAATGGTGCAGGTGGAAGGAAAGATGGGGCAGAAAGAAGAGAAATGGAAAGAAAAAAATTAAAAAACTCAGACCTGGGGTCTCTGGCTGAAACGGTGCATGGTTTAGCTATCAGTCAAGAAGCTGCTTCTTAGCAATTAAAATAATTTCCATTTCTTGAACACATTTAGTGGAGGAATCCTTTGAATAAAACCAGAGGAACTGTGATGGTGATAGTGATACCCTGTTCCAAGTCAGAGGCAGAGGCTGGAAGACGACCCCACTTCCACCGGATGGGTGTCTCATTCTCCCTGTCCCTGTCCCAGAGCTGGTGAACAATAAGGTCTGTGCAATTTAGAGTTGCCAGAATTTAATTTTTATTTCCCAACGATAAGCAGCCTAGCTGGGGCTGGTTTATGGCACAGCAAACTAAGCTCTCCCCTGTTAACACTGGCATTCTATACTGAAGTGCCGGTCCTAGTCCTGGCTGCTCTGCTTCCCATTCAGCTTCCTGCTGATGTGCCTCAGAAGGCAATGGATGATGACCCAAGGGCTTGGGTCCCTGCCACCCATGTGAGAGACCTGGATGGAGTTCCTGTGTCCTGGCTTCAGCCTGGCCCAACCATGGCCTTTGTGGGCATTTGGGGAGTGAACCAGCAAACAGAAGATTCTCTCTCTCTCTCTCTCTCTCTCTCTCTCTCTTTCTCTCTTTCATCTATCTCTCTATCTCTCCACTCTCCATTTCAAATAAAAAAGCCTAGTTTTAACGTATCATTCTTAACTGTTCATAAAATACGTTAACATCTTGTTAACATCTTGGTTAAGCGCGAGGAGTTATTCATGACTGCCTGGCACAGTTTGTGCTCCAAATTTTTCTGGTCTGAAACGCAGAGAACAAATACGAGGAAGTGACCTGTTCTTTGGGAGGCGGGGTAGGTGGGGCTGAAAGCAAGAGGCATCTCTGCCTCAAGCTGCTTCCTCCTGGCTGTGGGATCCTTGCGACATCTGCCCGGCAGCGTTTCCTGTGCGCACAGTGACATCCCGAGGACTGGGCTGGCCGGTGAGGCAAAGCCCAGGGCTTCCTCTTCCCGCTTCGTCTATCAGGAGACTCGGGGAAGAGAGGAAACCGATCAAAACTGAATTCTGCTTGATAAATTCTCCTTTGAGCCAACTGTACTGAAATTAACCAGCAGCCAACACCCAGCATCAACTGCCTGGATGATTTTTTTTTTTTTTGACAGGCAGAGTGGACAGTGAGAGACAGAGAAAGGTCTTCCTTTTGCCATTGGTTCACCCTCCAATGGCCACCGTGGCCAGTGCGCTGCGGCCGGCCCACTGTGCTGATCCAATGGCAGGAGCCAGGTGCTTCTCCTGGTCTCCCATGGGGTGCAGGGCCCAAGCACTTGGACCATCCTCCACTGCACTCCCGGGCCAGAGCAGAGAGCTGGCCTGGAAGAGTGGCAACCAGGACAGAATCCGGCACCCTGACTGGGACTAGAACCCGGTGTGCCAGCGCCGCAAGGCGGAGGATTAGCCTATTGAGCCGCGGCGCTGGCCCTGGATGATTTTTAAATACCCTCCATTTAGCTGCATTGGTATTGTCTCAAGTTGTCCCTGCAGCTTTCTTTCTTTAGCTTATGATTGATTGATGATTGATTTATCATCTGAAAGGCAAGAGACAGAGACAGAAACAGAGATCTCCCATTCTCTGGTTCAGTCCCCAAATGACCACAATAGCCAAGATGAAACCAGGAGCCAGGAATTCCATCCAGGCCTCCCACAGGGGTGACAGAGGCCCAAGGACTTGGGCCATCCTCCGCTGATTTCCAGGCACATTCGCAGGAAGCTGGATTGGAAGCAGAGCAGTGAGGTCTCCAACATGGGATGCCAGCGTCACAAACAGTGGCTTTACCATCTGTGCCACAAAGCCAGCCCCAATTCAGCCTTCTTTAACTGTGGCAAAGTGGCCCTCCAAAGCACATACCTTGGAGAGACTTTTTTAAAAAAAAGTCACTTTTCATCTGTCCTGACACCCAACACTCCCTATGTCTGGGTTCATTAAACCTTCAAGGCTGGGAGATCTCTTAGTGAAGTTGATTTGATCCTGTGTGCTGAATAACAGTTGTGCCTCTAACACAAGGATGAAAACCGCCTTTGTCTGCATGTCACAGCCCTGAGCGCTCCTGTAGCAGGTGCCGCTGCTGCTGCTGTTGTCACAGTGTTTGGCACAGCTGTGTTAGACCTGTTCATCTCAAACTCCTTATCAGCATTTTTCATAACTTTAGCAGCTGCCATATTTCCCTGTAGCTTTTCCCCTCCCCTTGGCACTTTACCCTTTCCTCAGACCTTTCTCTGATGTAAAGGTCTCCATGCCTTCCACTGTTTTCATAAGGACAAAAGGGGAGTAGTTTCCCTTTAATTGTTATCACTATGCAATTTACAAGCCGACAGAAGAGTGCACACAACACTGGGATACATCTCACAAATAATTGCACAGGGAAAACCTGTATGACCACCATTGAGATCACACAGTGGAACCCTGCCAGCATCCAGAGGCGCCTGTGTTCCCTCCCAATCACACCTGCTTGTTCCCCAGAGACAATGGCTGTTCTGACCTTCATGGTAATTTCCTGGCTTTTCTTCATGATTTTACTACTTCTGTATACGGGGCTGTGTGCGTTCTAAACAATATAGCCAGCCTTTGCCTGTTTCTGAATGTACAAATGCATCATACCAAATGCACTCTTACCTGTCTTGTCTCTTTAATTCAGTCTGTGATGTGCATCCATGTTTTGGATGCAGCTAGGGTTCATTGATCATCATACAGTGTTTGTGTATCTGACATATACAACAGTTTATCCATTCACTCCCCTCTTTACTGAAGGAATTGCAATTGTCCCCAGGTCTGGGTTCCCAGGAATAGTGTGCACTGACATTTTGGTATGGGTGCAAGTGTGCATGAATTTCTCTGGGCCAAGGGTGGGGAACCTTTTTTCTGTCAAGGGGCATTTGGATATTTTAACATTGGTTGTGGGCCATGCAAAATTATCAACTTAAAAATTAGCCTGCTACAGATTTATTGGATTTTGAGACCCACCTGCAGTTGCCTTGGCAGGACCAGACCAAATGATTTCACCAGCCTTAAAAGGCCCTGGGGCTGGATGTTTCCCACCCCTGCTCTAGGATAACTAAGAGTGCAGCAAGTGAATCTTCAACTCCACTCAATACTAAAAAAGACTGGACTGAGTCTAGATTTTCACCAGCAGTGTAGGAGAGTTCTCTTGGTGTCCTTTCCTAACCAACAGCGTTGTCCCCGGAAGGATGTGGGCCGGGACTGCACAGCCAGGTTTGTGCTCATTTGGAAGGAAGCTGCATCTTAGGATGCTGTTACAGAAGCTTGGCAATGGAATTCCAGAGACAAGAATACCAGTTAAGAGCACCCACCCTGGATTCCTCTCGAAAGTCACAGCCTTCACAACAGAGATCCGCGAACAGTTGAAAAGGGCCAAGGGGGACCATCCTCCAGCTACTCACCAGCCCTTGCTACTGGCAGTCTTTTTACTTTCTGGCAAGCTGAGCAGCGGTTTCTCTTTATAGCTTTATTTGCATTTTCTTGATAACTAATGAGATTGAGAACCTTGCCCATATTTATTGGCCGTTTGTATTTCTTTTTTGATATTTTCATTAAATTATCTTCATTTAATTTGAAAGAGGGAGAGAGAGAAAGAGAGAGAGATTTTCCAACTGCTGGTTCACTCCCCAAATGCCTGCAACATTCAGGACTGGGTCTGGAGCTGGGAGCCAGGAACTCAATGCAGGCCTCCTGTGGATGACAGGGACACAGCTATTTGAGCCATCCCCTACTTCCTCTGAGGATGTGTACTGGCAAAAAATTGGAAGTGAGAATGGAGACTGGACTCCACCCAACCTAAGCACTCCAGTACGGGATGTGATCACTTCAAGTTGTGTCTTAACTACTGTGTTAAATGCTTGCCTTTGTTTTTATGTATTTATCTGAGAGGGGATGGATGTAGAGAGGAAGGAAGATGAATGTATAAAGGAAGAGAGAGAGAGAGTTCTCACCCACTGGTTCACTCCCACAAGAACGTGAGGGCTAAAGCTGATAGCTAGTCCCTCAATCCAGGCCTCCCACAGGCCATCATAACCATCACTGCTACCCCCTACTCTCTTCCCCAGGTCCACACAAGCAGTAGCTAGAATCAGGAGATGGGGCTGGGAACCAAACCCCGGTACTCCAATGTAGGTTGCAAGCAGCCTGATCTACAGCTTAATAGCTGCCCCAGATTTCTTCTTTTTGAATGCACATCTAAGACTTTGCCTAGTTTTCTACTTTTCTTATTTTTTTGTAGGAATGGTTTCCATATTCCGGGTACTGTTTCCTTGTCAGTCCCTTACACAGAGTATATTTTCTTGCCATGCTTTGCCACGGATATACTCATGTAACTGAGGGCCTATTTATAAACTTTTTAAAAATTCATAATGGAATCTTCTTGACTCAAATGTAAAAGGGCTTTTGTTGGTGGAATTTACCTTTAAACTACTCTGAAGAATTATACAAAAATTTATATTGCTTCTGATTATGGATTTAGATGGCAAATCCATTTAATATAGACATGGTTTGTTATTATGTGTAGTAATTTTTGAGAAGGACTTAGTTTTTTTTCAGCTTTATACTACTGTCTTCTCTGTGTGTGCTAATGCTTATTTCACACTGCATTCTCCATTTTTCTTTTGGGTATTACATGCTGCTGCCTTGTGTCCATCAAAGTAAAGAAAAAAGGAAATATTTTAATAATGAAATCAGTTTTAATAATCTGAATACATGTCATTAACTAGGGTTGTCTGTGAGTTGTAAACAAATATTTTTCTGGCCCATTTGAAAGTTTTGAAATAAAAATTCCTTATTTTGTTTTTAAACATAATTCTTTTTTAAAAAAAGAAAAAGGAAGAGAAAGATATAAGGTCATTGACAAAGTTAAGCAAAGTAGAACAGAACGAGTAGAAGTCACACCAGATCCTCCCACTCAGGGGCAGTCAGTGCTGAAGAATGGCTTATTGTTGAGCAAACTTCCTGTCTGCTCTGTCTGCTCACATGCCGGTGACATGGGGACCTTCCTAAAAAGGAAGACCACACTTCCACTTCAGCTTTTCTTACAACAGATACACGCCAGGGAGCAGCAACCCACAGGGACAGTGGTGCTGGTTCTTCCAAGACATGTGTGGACACAGAGGAAAGGAAATGGAAACACCGTCATTTATATGCTTTGCCAAACTGCTGAGGAAAACCAAACCTTTCTCAAAAGAAAATCAGGATTGAGCTTAAACACTGTATTGAGATCGTCCTCAAAAAGTATTACTTGTCTTGGGGGAGCTACATTAAAGAGTCAGCATTTCTCAGATTTTCCATGGGGTGTGAAAAAAGTATATGAACAAGTGTTCCGTGGCCAGGAAAGTGTGGGAAATGCCGAGGGAAGCAAATTCAAGGTTCTTCCATGAGGGGGTGGCCAGTACACCTGCTGCATCTCCTGGGTAGGGGTGGGGCGATAGTGGGCCAGGACTCCTTGTCCCTGAAGCATGGAACCCTTTAGGGCCACCTGAGTCCAGTGTTCTCCAGTGCTCTAGAAACTTCGGGAGATATTTATTTGACTGTAAAATTTTATATGTTAGAATTAGTATATATAAGTGATTTTAATAATGTACAACACTTAATTTCTGAGTCTCAATTTTAGGAAATTAAGTAGTTAAATGTGTAGTGACTACAATTAAAATCACCCATAGCTGAACCGTTGGAGACAATGCTGTGCATTTTCTTCCACACCATTGTCTCTGTGTATATAGGTAGAAAATGCTAATATTTCTTAAATTGGAGTTATAGTGTATGTGTCTGTGTGTGTGTGTGTGTGTTGTACACAGGATTAGAGTATAGGGTTCGGCGTGATTTGCTTTTAGATAAAGAACACTTTATGAGCTAATGAAAAATAAGAGTCCTCGTGGTAGAGTGCCAATAGAACTTTTCTTTTTACTGTCATTTAATAGAAATATTTTGATTTGGGGATAATTTAAAATTTTTACTGTAAAGAAAGTGTGGAGAATTCACTCAGCCGTCCCTAATTTTATCACTCTGTAGTGTCTGTCTAAGCCATTTTACATCTATTACTAAGTTGTCTGCTCGTCTGCATTTGCAGAGTGCAGTTTTCACTCCTTCTGTTCGATGAGGCATGCCCTGCCTTCCTTTTCCTTCCTAGGTTACTATAACAATAGCACCAAGGTGGCTGTGAAGACCCTGAAACCAGGCACCATGTCTGTGCAAGCATTCCTTGAAGAAGCAAACCTCATGAAGACCCTGCAGCATGACAAGCTTGTGAGACTCTATGCCGTGGTCACCAAGGAGGAGCCCATCTACATCATCACTGAGTACATGGCCAAGGGTGAGTGACTCCCAGTGCCCAGGGCCTTTGAGTGGCTTCAGTCTCCAAAAGGTCCAGGCTTAAATGTTCGGAGAACACTCAATAAACTGTAATTGAAAAACAGCATACTTGATTTACTGATTTGAAAAATCAGCAAATATGGGAAAGCAAACTGTCTTCCTACACCTATCCCCCAGGAGAATCCCATGTCATGAAACGGATATATAGTCCTCCTGTTATTTTTATATCTGCCTGATATACCTATTAGCTTCAAGAACAGTTCTTCATGTCTAGGAGCCTCCCAATAAATATTTGTCCAATAAATGGATATTTAAAAGAGGGATTCAAGTTTTCATTTATTTGTTTTTAGGAGGCACAGAGAGAGGGCTCCTACCCATTGATTCACTCCCCAAATGCCCACAACAGCTGGGGCTGGGCCAGGCCAAAGTCAAGAGGCTGAAATTCAATCTGGGTCTGGCAGAAATCCAACTACTTGAGCCATCACCTGCTGCTTCCAAGGGTGTGCATCAGCAAGAAGCTAGAATTAGGAGTGGAGCTGGGACTCAAAACCAGGCACTCCAATATGATGTGTGGGCATCTAATGTAGTGGCTTAACCACCAGACCAGAGGCCCATCCTGAATATTTGTGTTACATTCTTAAATGTGCATTCCTGAAGTTCTAAAACTAGTTCATTCCCCTCTGTAGCACCAACTAAATGTTCAGAGTGTCACTTCAACGTGTGAATATTTATAAGCCTTGTGGAGGTTAAATTTCTGTAAGTACTATAGTAGATGTTATACAAAGGGTCTTCAGACAGATCATGAAAACACATAATTGTCAGAACTACGAATGGATTTCCGAAAGTCTTTCTGATGGACTTTTTGAAGTCTCTGTACTCTAAAATGCATTTCTCTCAGATACCTGTTGAGGGAAAAGCAGTATTCATTGTCACTCTTTCTCACCTGGACCACATGTATTTGTCAGGCCGAAGGTTGGGTTTGTCCAACCTTGGGAAAGGCTCTCTAAGCACACAGAATTGCAAGGTCAATCATTTGGAGAGGTCTTTCCCACAAGACTAATGATCACTTGAACTGTGTCTGGATTTTTTCATGTGTGTTTGGGCTACACCAATGCATCCTTCCTCTACACACAGGCAGTTTGCTGGATTTCCTGAAGAGCGACGAGGGTGGCAAGGTGCTGCTTCCGAAGCTCATTGACTTCTCCGCCCAGGTGAGGTATTCCAAGCCCAGTGCATGGGAGCACCGGGTGCATGCGCCATGTTCATGACAGCCTGGCAGTTCGAGAAAGAAGCCACTTCCATTAAATGTGTCACAGAAGTGGTTATGAGATAAAAGTCTTCCCAGGTGTGCTTCCTTGGAGATGGGAATGGGAGCTTCATGTGGAGTATGTGTGCATGTGTCTAGGTTTCACTGGGACATCGTTTTCAGTAGGACAAGGCAAACTCTGGGTGCTTGTTTTCTTTCCCCCACAGCTTGTAGAAATGGTGTAGCTGGCTCAGTCACTTTGCTCAGCGTTTTGGAGCAGCACAGTGATTTTTACTTGATGCATATGTTCTAAGGTGTGACTCCAATGTACTGATAACGTTTAAGTCTTCAGTGTTCTTGAAAACAGGAACTATATTTCCAACTTTACCGCTCTTCCCTTTTCTCTTTTCTTACTGTGTGTGTCATTAGGGTTCTGAGCATATTCATTGCTAATAGTTCTGCTATTGGCCAGGAGTTGCACATTAGTTTATTTTGTATTCACATATTTCCAGGAGTATATGTAAGAGCAGAGGCAAGTTACCCAGAACTGCAGCACTGTACCTGGTATATCAAGGAAATATGTGTTTGAAAGATGCCAGCTCCTGACTTTTAAATAGTTTCATTGTGGCCATGATCATATTCAGTAATCTACTTATTTTTTTTTCCTCAATATTGGTCATACTGATTTGTTTTGGGAAGGCCATGCCCTGGGAAACCTGATGTATATAGTACAAGAGATCAAGAGATTTTGTTTTCAAATATTTGTTTATTTATTCATGAGATGAGAGAAAATGAGCTCCCATCTATTGGTTCACTCCCCAAAAGCCAAAGATGGCTGGGACTGAGCTGTGGCCAAAGCTGAGAGCCAGGAACACCATCCAGGTCTCCCATGATGGTGGCAGGGACCCAATTATTTGAGCCATCACTGGCTGTCTTCCAGGGCCTGCATTAGCCAGGAACTAGAATCAGGAGCTGGAGCTGGGCATCAAATCCAGGCCTTCGATGTGGGTCCTGGATGTCTTAACTGAGATCTTCACAACGAGGCCAAACACCTGCTGTGTCTAGCACAAGAGACTTCTAGAAGTTCCAGGGAAGGATCATCTTCATGATAGCGTTTTCTTGCTCCAATTTCTTCTCCCAGGCCTTCTTAGTTGGGAAATTGACAAGGCCTTGATAGGGAGATCAGAGAAATGAATGGGTACACTGATAAAGTACTCAGAGTAAGATAGGATCAGGCCACATACTCTGCAGTAGAGGTCAGTGTCCCCCCTTAACTGTGATTTTGCTTCCCACAGTTCAGCTGTCTATAATTGCCCTTAGTCCTAAAGTATTGAATGGGAATTTCCACAAATCATACTTTTATTGTAGTGTATTATTGTAATTATTCTTTTGCTATTAGTTACTGTTGTCTTCTTACCATACCTATTTTTTAAAAGATATATTTATTTATTGGAAAATCAGAGTTACACAGAGAGAGAAGGAGAGGCAGAGACAGAGACAGAGTTCTTCCATCCACTGGTTCACTCCCCAAATGGCCACAATGGCTGGAGCTGTGCCGATCCGGAGCCAGGAGCAAGGAGCTCCCACATGGGTACAGGGGCCCAAGGATTTGGGCCATCTTCTACTGCTTTCCCAGGCCACAGCAGAGAGCTAGATCGGAAGTGGAGCAGCCAGGATTCAAACCAGCTCCCATATGGGATGCCGGCATTGCAGCGCCAGGAATATTCCTAATTTATAAATTAAACCTGATCCTAGGTATATATGAGTATGTTAGGAGAAAAGGTAGTATAAACAGGCTTGGTACTCTCCGTGATTTCTGAACGCACTGGGGAGTCTTAGAATACATTCCTGCAGAGAAGAGGGTAGCAAGTGTTGTGGGCAGAGCTGGAACTTAGCATCTGAAGACTGAAGTGTGCATCCTGGCTCTGCTACTCAGGGGCTGCCCTGCTTTTGGGGCATTCGCTGTGGTGGAACAGAAGGGAAGAGATGAGGTCCAGCATTCCTGTCCTTTCCCCTCTCCTAAAACTCTCTGCCACCCCTGAGCAGCTCTGTGGCATCCCGGGGATTCCAGGGCCACAGTTTGCAGACTGCCAGTGTGCAGCAAGAGGAGGAGTAATGAGGTTAGGTGCAGGTCTTGATGCTGTGTAGCTAGCAGGTCAGGAAATGGAGAAAGCAGAAGTCTGATAAACTTGAATCACATTGACACAAAAAAGGCCCACTGCTTGGGTGGTGCCTGCCTTCAGTGCCCCTGTTGAGCGAGGGACTTGAGGAGTGTCCTGAAAGGTTGCCCCACTGTGGGGGTGTGGAAAAGCGGGACCCTGGCAGATGGGTCACTAGCTATCCAGCCTGTTGAAGAGCCTGATCTGTGCCACAGTTCTCCAGGAATTATACACACTGGGGTGTGTGCTGTACTCAGAGAATGATTTTCTTTTGTTGCCTGGGCATTTTGCATTTGATTTTACATAGCATATCTCAGAAAACATTATTTTGACATAGTCAGAAGTTTTTCAAAGTCAAGACCTCTATGTCCTATCCTTTAATTTGACTTTGTAAACCCTTACTATTATTACAGAGTAATAGCTCCGCCAGACCTCCTCTTCCCTGTCCCCATCATCCTCTTCCTCGTGTTCTACATTCCCCTCCCCATTCTCCTGCAGACACAGGAAGTAGCTGGTTCTCATGACAGCCTCCCAGCTCACGCGGGGGATGATTGCATCACTTCCTGTCTCAGAATGAGCTCTGAGAGGCATGCTGGGGCCTTTGGGCAATCCCACACTCCCTGACCACCCCTCAGCCCAGGTGCCTTCCTCTGCGTTCAGTGTGGATTAAATCCTGACAAGCACAGATTCCCTCACCGCTCTTCTCTTTGTGTTCCATAAAGTAGCTTTGTGCTTTCTACAGTGTCATAGGAAAATGGCTCCTTTGCAAAGGAAGATTGACAATTCAGAGCTGAGAGACTTTGCACACTTCCTTTCTAGCCTTTGCCCTCTATCAGAAAAGCAGATAAACTTGGAAAGAGACGCGGTTGCTTGTGATGGGCAGGAATTTGCATCACAGAAGCTGAGACAGAATCCTTGACTATAAAACTGAGAGGAAAAAGAAAGGCAGAATTCAGAGTTTGCAGCACGGAGGTCAGAAAAAGCTTCTTGTCACACAGACCCCGTGAATCCATGCATTTTTTGCTCTTTGGTGGAGACACTCTAGAAGTGCAAAATTTAGCCAAAAGGAAATGGGCAGTTATCTGTAAACTGCAGTAAAAACCAGAAAGCAAAGTTGTTGCAACCGTGGCAGCGAGAGACATGTGTTTTAGCTCCTTCTAGTTGATAAAGCACTTCCATTTCCATTATCCAATTTGAGCCCAACAGCCTTGAATGGGACATATGAGAAAGTGAACTTGAACTTGTCCAAGGTTACTGGGCTGGTACAAAGGGACTTGAAAAATTTTATGGAAGGTAGAAATGAAAGATGTTTACTTTGGTGCCAAAACATCTTGAAATCCATGCAGTTTTTTATGACACACATTTTCCATGAATTTTTAAAGACTGCTTGCAAATGGAATTACTGGGACTTACTTCTTGCCTTTATCTCCAGAAAATTGACTCTTTCCTCTACACTCTGCCGTCATCCCATGATGGAGTTGATCCTGTGATCATTTTTCACCAGCCACTACTGTGATGCCTATCATTTTGCCTTCATGGATTTTGCTATCAGAATTACTTGTTTCTTTAGAAAATGATTATTTATTTATTAGAACAGCAGAGCAACAAAGAGAGGGAGATAGAGAGAGATCTTCTAATTGCTGGTTCACTCCCTGTATGTTCACAATGGCCTGGGTTGGGTCAGGCCAAGGCCAGGAGCCCAGTACTCCATCTGAGTCTTCCATTGGGGTGATGGGGACCCAAGGGCTGGAGCCATCATCTGCTGCCTCCAGGATGCATTAGTAGAAAGATGGATTAGAAGTGGAAGAGCTGTGGTTCAAATCAGCAGTGTAGAATGGGGATGTGGGCATTTCAAACAGCAGCTTAACCCACTGTGCCACAACACTCACCCCAGAATTAAAGATTTCCTTAGTTTTGATTTTTGTCCAAAAATCTTTATTTCCAAGACCTAGATATTTCTATTACATAGTAACTGCTCTCAGGATTAAATTTAAATCACATTTTTAAAAAGATTTATTTATTTGAAAGGCAGAGTTACAGAGAGAAGGAGAAACAGAGAGAGAGAGAGAGAGAGAGAGAGAGAGACTCATCCACGTGCTGGTTCACTTCCCAAACGGCCGCAGTGGCCAGAGCTGGGCTGAACTGAAGCCAGGAACCAGAAGCCTCATCTCGGTCTCACACGTGGATGGCAGGGACCAAGCACTTGGACCATCTTACTCTGAAGGCTTCTCATGAGTGTACCTCCCTCCTCCCGGTCACCATCGCCCCTCACCTGTGCTAGTGCAGCTTCCTCTTTCCTGGTGTTGCCTCATTACATTTGAAGTTCTAGTAACCATGCACGTATTTTGTAGAAGTGTGTTGTGTGTTGTAACTGGCCCTGTGGCATCCCTCTTTCCAAACTCCACTGAGTAGGTGCAAGCGGTTGAACTATTACTTTGCATTTTTTTATGATGATAAAATATGCAAAAGCTAAAGTACACCATTTTAGCCACGTTTAAGTATCTGACGGGATGCGTTCACATGGTGAAACCCAAACCACCCTTCTCCAGGCCTCTTTCTTCTTCCTCAGCTAAACCCCTACACCCCTTTGAACACGAGCTCTCCTTGGCACCTGTGCCCTCGCCCCTGGAGAGGTGCTCACCTCTGTGAGTCTAACCTCTCCAGAGATCATGCCCACAGTGCTCAGCAATTTTTAGCTGGATCCCCACACTTAGAAAGCGACTCCAGCACCCTGTCCTCCTTACCTGGTCCCGGACCTAGAGCCTCTCCTCAGCCTGCTTCCTGGAAAGCACCAGCCTTCACCCATGGTGTCTCCAACCTTCCTCACCAAAGCGCTTCTACCCCAGTCCCTGCTCCTCCAACCTTGTATCTCAGCTTCCTGTCTGCGGCTTTCACGTCATAGCCTGCATGCTGCATCATTTTATAAGTCCTTGTTTGTCTTGGTACCCAAAACTTAGTACAGCACCTTGCATAGGGCAGTTGCTCAACAGGGCTTTGCTGAATGGCTATACTGACCAGGTAAAGTGAGAGCAGCCTCTATTTCCATGGACAACAACAGATTCTTTACTCTCTGCTTCCTCTGGCTCTGAACAAGCAACTCAAAGAAACTGATTTTGTATAGCTGTTCTGAGTCACTGTTCAGATGTAGTTAGCCATAAAGTAATTTCTTCTTCTTCTTCTGTGGGTTTGCTTTCTTTGCACAAAACATGCCTTCATGGTTGAAATAAAAGGGAGAAAAGAAAAAGGAAGTAGGATGTAAGTACCTGGGCCTGCAGGAAAAGACAAAGGCTTACTTTGTTCACGGTCTTTGCGGCGTAAAGCACAGCAGGAGGAATTATAAATGAAGTCCTTGACACTGAAGCCAGCTGCCAGTGGGTACATTTGGCTTAATTCGGAGGGGGAAAACACAACAGAACAGGTTTTTCCTCCTCAGTGTCACTCAAGGCCGTCGGCGGCCTCTCGGGCATGCTGAGCAGAGCCAGTTGGGTGCACCTGCTGGCCAGGGCCATGCTGGAATTCACCTGCTGATGGGTGGGTGTGTTCTTCCCCATGAAGTCAGGATTTCCAACTCTTATTAATTTTTCCACTCCCAACCCCAGTGTCTATAATCTAATGATCTGGGCAGTGCTATGTGTTACAGAACTATCTATTTGCACATTTGTTGATTAAGATACCTATAAAGGGTCTTCAAAAACTTCATGGAAAATGGATATCCTAAAGGCCTACACATGGGTTTCAATTTTTTCGCAACAAAATAATCTTTTAATTCAATTTTCCATGAATGTTTTTTAAAAAAATTTTAAAAGATCTGTGTATTTGAAAGACAGAGTTACAGAGAGAGAAAGAGGAGAGAGAATGTGAGAGCTTCCATCCGCTGGTTCACTCCCCAAATGGCCACAATGGCCAGGGCTAGGCCAGGCTGGAATCAGGTGCCAGGAGCTTCATCTGAGTCTCCCACATGGGTGCAGGAGCCCAAAGACCTGGGCCATCTTCTGCTGCTTTCCCAGGGACATTAGCAGGGAGCTGGATCGGAAGTGGAGCAGCCAGGATTCGAACAGCCACTCATATTGAATGCCAGCATTGCAGGTGGCAGCTTACCTCCCCTATGCCACAATACAGGTCCCTCCATAAACTTTTAATAATTAAATTTGAAAGGCAGAGAGACAGAGAACAGTCTGCCATCTGCTGGTTCACTCCCTAAATACCCAAAACAGCCAGGGCTGGGACAGACTGAAGCCAGACGCCAGGAACTCAGTGTGAGTGTCCACCTGAGCCATCACCTGCTGACTCCCAGCTCCTACATTAGCGTGAAGCTGGAATTAGGAGCAAGCTTGAACCCAGGCACTCCCATATGGCATGCAGGTGCCCCAAGCAGCACTTTAGTGTCCCCCATCACCCCTGCCCTTTCTGAAGGCCCCTTGAATCATCAGATATGCTCTGTGTTTCAGCTGCAATCTCCTGGCTACCTACCAGGACCTATGCTGCAGCATCCTCTTTATTGCTTCAGGCCTTCTCACCACCCCACCCGCCAAGGAGCCCTGACTTTGAAGTCCACACCGCCAGTCAGTCCCACCTCACCTCAGTGTCCTGGGCTCCCCACACGTTGACCCTCAGCTCTGGCACACACCCACGTCCTCATTCTGAGTGGTCTGTGTCCTCGCCTCGCTGAGCCTCTGTGTGAGTGACCCTCACTGCAGCCCCTCCACTCTTTGCTTTCCCATCCATCATCGCTCTCCAGTGCTCCACCTCACTCCTCCCAGGCCTCTCCAGCACTTGCGATCCATGGATCCTTCTCAGTCTCCACGCCTCCCCCCACCTGTGCTGTTCTCTCCTTCCCTAGCCCTGGTGTAGGCTCCTGCCCTTCCCACCCTTGCCATTCATGCCTGGTGAATCCTAGCCTCATGCAAGCCTAGCTCATCGCTGTTTTGTTCCCATGTCCACCCAACAACTGGACTGGTGCTGATGTGAGGAGCTGGCTCTTTGCAGTTCTAAACTAAGACCACACCCTGAGGTGCCGGGGAATCCAGCTATATGGCCCCCATCCTCTTCCTCTCACTCACACCTTCACCTGCCCCCCCCATCTGCCAACCTTCTTCTCCTCCTCACCAGTCTGTCTCCACAGATGACCTTGCCGTGTCTATCATTGAGCAAGGGGAGGCCGCTGGCAGACAGCCCATGCCTCCACGGCCTGTCCCCTCCTTTCTCATGGGGCAGCCACCCACATTAGGACCAGGTCCCATCCTCTCTTGCTGTTGCAAGCACTGTCCTAGGAACTACGCTAGCATTTCCCTTGCTTGTGTACCCAGGGAAATTATTCCCAGAGAAATTCATGTGCCCTCTTCCCCGGACCCCCTTCAGCCAGCTCTGCCTCCATGTTCCTCTCCCCTATTCTGACCACACACTTTGTCTGGGTCCTCTCTTCCTACTCCCTTTGGACCCTGCCACCACTGACCAAAGCAATTCTGGACAAGGCATCTGTGCCCCCACCCACCCAGCGTCCCCTGCCGCACACCACATGCTACAGCCAAGGGCAGTTTTCAGCTCCTCCCCATGTGGCCGGGCAGCAGCAATTGCTCTCTCTCTTCGCTGTTTTCTTCACGTGGCTTCTAGGGCGCTGTTCGCTGAGCACTTCTTCCCCAACATTTAAACCTTGGGATGTCCTTGAACTCGGTCCTTCTCTTCCTCTACCCTCACCTCCCAGGTGAGCTCATTGAAAGCATTGCATGGCTGTCTTAGGGGTGCAGGAAGGCTTCAAACAGTAGGAATTCACTCTCTCACCAGCCTGGAAGCCTGAGTCGGAAGCCCAGGTGTCACAGGGCTAGGTTCCCTGGTTTGTGCGGTGTCGCTGTGATCTCCATCTCCGTCTTCCTGCCTTGTGTGTCTCTGTCTCTGACCGCTCTCTCTGCCTTTCTCTTACAAAGACCAGTCCCTGGATTTAGAGCCCACCCTCAAGCTGGCATGTGGTCTTTTCTTGAGAGCCTTCATTTCTTGAAACTGCAAAGACTTAATTCCAAGTAAGGTCACATTTTATAGTTGCAAGTGACTGAATTTGGGCAAGGGGGCCGGGGGCAAGCCGGGACCTGTGATCCACTGCGTTTGTCTATACTCTGACTACCTCAAAGTTTCTGTCTCCTACTCACTGCTCCCTTGGGCTCATTGGCTCCTCAGTGCCTCCACATGGAAGTGCAGCAGGCATGGCAAGCTCCACGTGCTCCTCTGAGCTACTGTCCTCCCTCCTCCAAAACCTGCCCCTCCCATCACCTCCTGTCCTTCTGTTCAAGCAGCCCCGACATTCCGGTGTCAGATCCCAAACTCTGGAGCTCCTCTCAACTTGCATTCTCTCTCTTTTCCTTTAATGAGAGAGAGAGAGAGAGAGAGAGAGAGAGAGAGAGAGAGATCTTCCATTCTCTCGTTCACTCACCAAATGGCTGAAATGGCCAGGACATGGCCCATGCCGGAACCAGGAGTCAGGAGCTTCCTCTGGATCTCTCGTATGGGTGCAGGGGCCCAAGCACTTGGGCCATCTTCCACTGCTTTCCCAGGGAGCTGATTCAGAAGTGGAGTAGCCGGTCTCCAATCAGCACCCATATGGAATGCTAGCATCGCAGGCAGCAGCTTTATCCACTGTTCCACGACACTGGCCCCAATTCTCTTTCTCTTACACTGTGTATCCGATCCTTCAGCAAGGATCCCGCCTTCCCAGTCGATGCACTTTCCTGACCCCTGTCTCTCTGACCCAAATTGAGCAAGTACTCTTCTTTGGAAGAATCACTTAATAGCTGTCTGCCTAGTCTTGTGCCTCAGCTCCTGCTCACCTGACATGACTGCTGAGCACAGCTTGTAAGACACAGATCAGATCTCACATCCTGTGCTCAGTCCTCTCATCACCCTCTGCCTCACTCAGAATGCAGGCTAAAACCCTCATGATGGCTGTTTGCCTGCAGGCAGTCTTGTGACAGGTTAGCTTTTTTTTCTTTTCTTTTCTTTTTTTTCTTTTTCTTTTTTTTTTTTTTTTTTTTTTTTGACAGGCAGAGTTAAACAGTGAGAGAGAGAGAGACAGAAAGGTCTTCCTTCCATTGGTTCACCCCCCGCCCCCAGATGGCTGCTACGGCCAGCACGCTGCGCCTATCCGAAGCCAGGAGCCAGGTACTTCCTCCTGGTCTCCATGCGGGTGCAGGGCCCAAGGACCTGAGCCATTCTCACTGCCTTCCCGGGCCACAGCAGAGAGCTGGACTGGAAGAGGGGCAACCGGGACAGATCTGTGTTACCCCGACTGGAACTAGAACCTGGGGTGCCGGTGCCACGGGCAGAGGATTAGCCTAGTGAGCAGCGGCGCTGGCCAACAGGTTAGCTTTTGGGAGTTATATCTTTCCTTGAGATTTTTATTCTCTTGTTTCTATGGAACTCATTGTTGCTGACTTCATAAACTTGCCTGATTGTAGGACTGATCTTGCAAGGGCTCTTGTTTCAAATCCACAGGAGCAGGTGTCTGGCTCGGTGTCAGTTGAGCCACTGCTTGGAGCACCTGCCTCTCATATCTGAGTGCCTGGATTAGAGTCCTGGCTGCATTTCAGAATCCAACTTCCTGCTAGTGTGCATTCTGGGATGCAGAGGTGCTGGCTCAAGTACTTAGGTCTCTGCCACCCACATGGGAGACTCAGACTGAGTTCCATGCTCCTGGCTTCAGCCTAGCTCGGCTCCAACTGTTACAGACATTTGGGAAGTGAACCAGCACATGAAAGATCTCTGTGTCTCTCTCTGTCTCTGTCTGCCTTTCGAAGAAATGAAAAGAGAAAAAACATCTGTAGCTTTCTGGGTTTCCCTCCTGGTGGTCAGGAGGAAGGCAGTGCACAAAGCACAGGTATCCCTGTGGGCTTGGATGAGTCCAGGAAATACTGCCATTGGGAGTTTGCTGACAGAGTGAGCATTTTCTTAGGGCATCCATCTTACAAAGGAATGCTGCTTGGGAGGCGTTGTACTTCTCTCACTACTGTAAGTCAGTACAGCCCAGTAACTGTTTTCCCACATGACTGGGCATGGATGGATTCTATCTGGTGAGCAAAATGCTTGATGCATTTCTTCCTTGGGTTCAGTCATTCCAGGTCCCATTCCACTGCCTCCTGCCCCGTGTCCTTAGGAGATGGAAAACCCATTCGCTCCACCATGAACACACATTATTTTGATAACTCACTTCAAAGGGATTGAAGGATAAATAAAGACACTAGCAAGCCTGTTTCAGGTGTATTTGGAGTGCATTAGAACTTTCTGCTGCCTTCTTTCCAGTTTGTTGCAGGATAAATAAGTCAGGAATTGTTTTCAGAGCTCAGGTTATGGCTTGAGGTGGGAGTTCTTTTTAGCCTAACCAAACTCAGGTTCTTTAAGGTGTTTTGTTCGAGACGGAAGATAGCACAGATGCATGCCACGTGTTTTCTTTGCCTAGTTACATGACATGGTGTATATTTATTCAATGATTGGTAATTGTTGTCGCTCTTCATTAAAAAGTAGCAAAAAAATTTCCCATTTTAAGTTCCTGGGAAGTGGGATTAAAAAAAACAAAAACAAAAAGTTTATTTTGCTACACAAACTTTTGAATTCTAGGCATAGTTTTTTCATAATGGGAATTTTCTATGACCTTATAAACATGCTTTAACTGATTTATTTGAAACTTGAGAGAGAGCTTATATATGCTGATTCACTTTCCAATAGCTGGGGAACTGGCTGTGGCTAGAGACAGGAGGCAAGATGTCAATCCACATGCGTGACAGAAACCCAATTACTTGAACCATCACCACTACCTCACAGGGACTGCATAAGCAGAAATCTGGGGTCAGGATGCATAGCCAGGACTCACACTTGGTCACTCAGCATGGGATGTAGGTGTCTCCACCACCAGGCCCAACACTCCTTCAATGAACCCTTTGAAGACCTTTCATGGACATGGATTTCTAAATTTTTTGCATAGTCAGCATCTCCCAGTGAAGCCACAAGTGACCAGAGCTCTAGACTACACCCCTTGTTGTTTGCTGTTAACTCTTGTCATTGATGTGATTATGCAAATATGAATAGTCTCAGAAGTCCTTCAAAGTTCATGTAGCACAAAACTAGTCGTCCAGGCCAAGGCTATGGCATAGTAAGTTAAGCCACCCACTGTGGTGCTGCTATCCCATATGGGCCCCAGTTCGAGTCCTGAGTACTCCACTTCTTCCTATCTGGCTCCCTGCTAATGCACCCGGGACAACAGCAGAAGATGGCCCCAGTGCTTGAGCCCCTGCACCCGCTTGGGAGACCCAGATGAAGCTCCTGGCTCCTAGTTTTGGTCCTGCCCAGCCCTGGCTATTGCAGAGAGTTAACCAGCAGTTGGAAGACTTATCTCTCTGTTTCTGTCTCTCCCTTTCTGTATCTCTGCCTTTCAGATACATAAATAAATCTTTAAACAAACAAAAAAACCCATAAAACAAGTAGTCATGCTAGGGGAGAATGGAAGTTTTATTGAATGTCATTTATAAAGACAGAACTTTTTTCTTACTAGAAAGTAAAGTGGAATTATTGGGAAAATATCATTTGGATCTTATGATTCCAAAGCTGTCACAAACATGTCTGTGTTTTTATGCCATATCTCCATTTTTTACAACTTATTTTTAAGTTTTAGCACTAATAATGATTTTTTAAAAAGATTTATTTATTTATTTGAAAGGCAGAGGCAAAGAAAGAGACAAAGAGTGGTCTTCCATCCACTGGTTCATTCCCCAGATGGCTACAATCTAAAGTCAGGAGCCAGGAGCTTCTTCCGGGTCTCCCAAGCGGGTGCAGGGGCTCAAGGACTTGGGTCATCTTCCATTGCTTTCCCAGGCCATGGCAGAGAACTGGATCAGAAGAGGAGCAGCCAGGACTCAAAGTGCCGCCCATATGGGATGCCAGCACTGCAGGCTGCGGCTTTACCCGCTACACCACAGGGACAGTACTGCGCTGGCCCCACTTTTAGTGATTTTAAAAATAAGAAAAGCCGGCCAGCACCATAGCTCACTTGGCTAATCCTCTGCCTACGGCACCAGCACCCCAGGTTCTAGTCCCGGTTGGGGCTCTGGGTACTAGTCCCGGTCGCTCCTCTTCCAGTCCAGCTCTCTGCTATGACCCAGGAGGGCAGTGGAGGATGGCCCAAGTGCTTGAGTCCCTGCACCCATATGGGAGAGCAGGAGGAAGCACCCGGCTGCTGGCTTCAGACCGGCGCAGCACCAGCCGTGGTGGCCATTAGGGGAGTGAACCAATGGAAAGAAGACCTTTCTCTCTGTCGCTCTCCCACTGTCTATAACTCTCTGTCTCTCTCTCTGTCTAACTCTGCCTGTCCAAAAAAAAAAAAAAAAAAAAAAGCCAAGCTATACTGTGGCTTATCAACACAAAAGCTTATACTCTGACTCTGTGGTCCCAGTTTTAATATTTCTAATGCATTTTTCCAGATACCGACATAAGTGAAGGACAAAGATCGCTCATTTCTTTCCCAACATATAGAATTACACAATGTATATTATGTTGCAACTTGATAGCTTAATATGCCTTGAATATTTTGCTGATCTCCCTGATTCTTTTAAAAGCTGCTTAGTGTCCTGCTGAGTAGATGGCCCATGATCTATGCCAGCATTCCCTGGTTGATGGACATGTGTGCTGTTTCTTGCTGGGTGGGGGTAGGTTGTTTTTGTTTCTTTACTGTAACAGTGTGTGGCAATGATTCTTCTAGATGGATTTTTGTGTTTAAGTATGTTTGAAGGATACATTCTAGGTTATAGATCTCCTGTACCAAAAGTGTGTGTATACACCTTTTAAATTTTGATGATCTTTCTCAGTAATCTTTCTCAAAAATGAGATTGCCTATTGCTGAGACTGGCTGTTTTCATCATTGTCATTTGTGTTTGGTTTTTTAAAAAATGTTTATGTATTTGTTTTAATCTACTTGAAAAGCAGAGCAACAGAGAGAGACAGATAGAGAAATCTTCCATCCACTCTTTCATTCCCCAAATACATGCAACAGCCAGGGCTGGGCCTGGAAGAAGCCAGGAGTTCAATACTCCATCTAGGTCTTTTTAAAAAGATTTATCTGTTTATTTTGAAAGAGTTACAGAGAAAGAGAGTTCTTCCAGCCACTGGTTCACTCCCCAGATGACCTCAACCGCCTGGGCTGGGCCAGGCCAAATTCAGGAGCCAGGAGATTCCTCCAGGTCTCCCATGTGGTTGGCCGGGGCCCAAACACTTTTACCACTGCTTTTCCCAGGTGCGTTAGCAGGGAGCTGCATCAGAAGTAGAGCAGCCAGGAAACGAACTGATGCCCATATGGGATGCTAGTGTGGCACGCGGCAGCTTTACCCACTATGCCACAACATCGGCCTCTAACTGAATATTATAAAGAGGTTTTATCATGTTTAAATGCTCCATAAACATGAATGTACCTGTCATGATATAATATGCTATTTCTCTGACTATATCATAATTCTCTTTACATTCTCTTAGAGACAGCACTGGGAGCATCTCCAGTTTTTCTCCTATAAAAACAACGCATGCTTATTTCACTGTTTCCTTATTACAGATCCCAGTAGCCAGATAACAAGGTCAGAGTATGAATGTTTTCAAATCTCTTTACATTCCCAGCTTGTTTTCCCTGGGCAAAATTGATTTTTTTTTTTTTTGACAGGCAGAGTTAGAGAGAAAGACAGAAAGAGAGTTATAGACAGTGAAAGAGAGACAAAGGTCTTCCTTCCGTTGGTTCACTCCCCTAATGGGCACTATGGCCGGCACTGCACCGATCTGAAGCCAGGAGCCAGGTGCTTCCTCCCGGTCTCCCGTACGGGTACAGGAACCCAAGCACTTGGGCCATCCCCCGCTGCCCTCTCGGGCCACAGCGGAGAGCTGGACTGGAAGAGGAGTGGCCAGGACTAGAACCCAGGGTGCTGGCGCTGCAGGCGGAGTATTAGCCTAGCGAGCCACGACGCCAGCCCAAAATTGGTGTTTGAAGAGAATGAGTTGTCTGTCGATTTGCAGCACTCTGAATTCCTGTGGAGTCCGTTCACATCCCACCTCTGCGGCATCATGATTGGGGCAGTCACATGCTCCTGTCTCCTGCAGAAGCCAGTGACTTTTCTCTTGTTCCTTCCCTCACTGGAATATTATTGAGACCTTGCCGCTTCCTTCTTCTCCTCTCAAAGTGGTGCACAGCTCATTAGCCCCAGATCCAGGGTGAAGTCATTTAGGTCATTGCAGTACCAGTAAAGATTGCTAATCCCAAAGTGTCATTTACTCACTGCCCTGTCTAGGTGTGCAGAAGTGGCAAATGACTGATGGATGCGGGGAGAGGCAGGCTATTGGCAGTTCAGCCCCATCTCACCATTATGCAGAGCAGAGACCAGAATGTAGCTTTTCCTGAGGTTGACAACAGCCAGTCAGGAAAGGGAGGCAGTAAAACAAACACTCAGCCACTCCATGAGCCTCCCCACCGGCCTGCGGCTGCGCTGTGCTTCTGTGTGCGGCTGCCTTCTGGGGTCTAAAAGATCAGCTCAATGTTCTGAACCAAATCTTGATTTTGGTCTTCTTAGTAACAGCATATTTATTGTTTAGTGGTAATAGTTAATGTCTGTCTTGCATTGAACATTTTTGCACTCTCCTTCTCAACTTAATCTGGATTCCACCAGGTTGATCTGTAATTTTCCCCATTTCACAGAGGGGAAAACCTAAGACTGAGAGCACACTTGCCTCTGTTTTGTATAAGCACACATTAGCTCATCCCAGAGTCTCAGATCTGTAGTAAAGAATACAGGAGTCCTAGATGTTGTTGATAATCATTCTATTTCCTGCTGATCCTTAATTATGTGTTGACTTCATGGTCAAGTTCCTTTGGCAGTCTTGGATTGGATCAAGGAGCTCCCCGGGGAGTAAGTGATGGGAGAATGTTAGCCGCTTCCTGGTTTGACTTGGTCCTGATCAGGTGTGTGCTGTGCCTCACCCTTCCCTTGGCCAGGAGTCATGCTGCTGGCTGCTCTCCCTGCAGCAAGTAACCTTTGTGAGGCTCTGCTCCAGCTGGAAGCTTCCAGCAAGGTTGTTTACTGGGGGGAGGGGGTTGGGGATTTTTTAAATTATAGTAAAATCTATGTGACATAAAAGGCATCATTTTAGCCGGCGCCATGGCTCAACAGGCTAATCCTCCGCCTAGGGGCGCCGGTACACCGGGTTCTAGTCCCGGTGGCCCCTCTTCCAGGCCAGCTCTCTGCTGTGGCCAGAGAGTGCAGCAGAGGATGGCCCAAGTGCTTGGGCCCTGCACCCCATGGGAGACCAGGAGAAGCACCTGGCTCCTGGCTTCGGATCGGCGCGGTGCGCCGGCTGCAGTGCGCTGGCCGCAGCGGCCATTGGAGGGCAAACCAACAGCAATAGGAAGACCTTTCTCTCTGTCTCTCTCTCTCACTGTCCACTCTGCCTGTCAAAAAAAAAAAAAGGGCATCATTTTAACCTTTTAAAAATGTATCTTTTTCTATTTATTTGCTCGCATTTGAAAAGCAGGTGAGAGACAGAGATCTTTCATCCACTGGTTCACTTTCCAAATAGCTACAACAACCACGGCTGGGCTGGACCAAATCCAGGCGTCCAGAACTCCATATGGTCCCCTACATGGATGACACGGACCCAAGTACTTGGGCCATCAACCACTACCCCCAGGGTGCGTGAGCAGGAAGCTGGATCCTAAGCAGTGCAGCCGGTTCATGAACTTCACAGTCACATGGGGTGTGGGTGTTGCAAGCGGCAACTTAACTTGCTGAGCCACAACACGTGCCCCCATTTTAGCCATTTTTTAAAGCACAGAGATTGCTGACATTAAATATGTTCCTAGTATTGTGCAGCCATCACCCCGTCCATCTGCAGAACTATTTTCTCATCCCTAATGAAGCTCTGTGCCTGCTGAGCCCTAACTTCCATTCCCTCTGCCAGCTGCTGTTAACCACCATCCTACTTTCTGTCTCTGAATTTGCTTACTTGAAGTACCTCATATAAGTGGAATCATAGGATTTGTCCTTTTGTAGCTAGCCTGTTTCTCTTAGTGTGATGTCTTCATGGGTCATCCGTGTGGTAGCATGTGTCAGAATTTCCTTCTCTTTGTGGCTGAACAATATTCCATTGTGTGACTGTTCAACGTTTTGTGTGTGTAGTCATCCACCAGGGAACATTTGGGCTGCTTCCAGTGTTTGGCTCTTATCAATAACGCTGCCATGAACTTGAGTTGTTCAAATATTTATTCAAGTCTCTATTTTCAGTTGTTTTGAAAGAGTTGGAATTGTTGGGTCATATAATTAAAAAAAAGTCACAATTTTTCAAGAATCATCCACTGTTCTCCATCTGCCATTTTTATAAATCATTTATTTATTACTTGTTTATTTGAGAGGCAAAGAGAGAAAGAGGGAGAGAGAGTGAGAGAGAGATAAATCTTCCATCTACCTAGGTACACTCCTCAAATGACTTCAGCGGCCAGGTCTGGACCAGGCCAAAGGCAGGAGCCAGGAACTCCATCGAGGTCTCCTACATGGCTGGCAAGAGGTCCAAGTACTTGGGCCATTTTCCACTGCCTTCCCAGACACATCAGCAGAGAGCTGGATCAGAAGCTGAGCAGTCAGGACACGAACCAGCACTCCCCTATGAACTGCCACCATCACAGGTGGAGGCTTAACCTGCAGTGCCATGATGCCAGCCCCTAGTTTTCTGTTTTGTTTTTTTTTTAAGATTTATTTATTTATTTATTTGAAAGTCAGAGATACACAGAGAGAGAAGGAGAGGCAGAAAGAGAGAGAGGTCTTCCATCCGCTGGTTCACTCCCCAGTTGGCCCGCAATGACCAGAGCTGTGCCAATCCAAAGCCAGGAACCAGGAGCTTCTTCTTGGGTCTCCCACATGGGTGCAGGGACCCAAGGACTTGGGCCATCTTCTACTGCTTTCCCAGGCCATAGCAGAGAACTGGATCGGAAGTGGAGCTGCCAGGACTTGAACTGGTGCCCATATGGGATGCCGGCACTGCAGGCGGCGGCTTTACCCACTACGCCACAGCACCGGCCCCACTCCTAGTTTTCTTACTTCCATTTTCCCTCCTTTTTTCCTGCCAACGTGATGCACACTCTGTTTTTAAAGGAAAAAGCCAGTGTGGCAAAATGGTTAAGGGTACAGATGATGGAGCCATCCAGACTTGGATTCAAATCCTGGTCTCCCTAGGAAGTTCTTAACCTCTCCAAGACCTTCCACATCTTATTTTGAATACTGCTTACTTCAAGCATGCTTTAACCATGCCTGGGCAAGTAAGAGCTAACACGTGGTGGCTACTGTCTTCATCATCATCATCTTCATCAAAGTGTAGATTTTGCTACTTCTTAGCACTTTTGCTTAGGAAAGAAGAATATTCTAGTGACCAAATAGAGCTAAAATAAAATGTCCTAGACATTTTGACCCACAAAAGATAGTGCACAACATTCCATCTCTCCCTCCATCCAAGTAATGGATTAAAGTCCGTAGGGACTCATTGTGTGGAATCAGTGAATATTTTTAATATTATGTAAAGGTTTGTTTTTTTTATTTGAAAGGCAGAGTTATGGGTAGAGGGTGAGGGTGGGCAGAGAGAGATCAATGTTCCATCCGCTTGTTCACTCACCAAGTGGCCACAACAGCCAGGGCCGAGTCAGCCCAAAGCCAGGAGCCAGGAGCTTCATCAGGGTCTCCCGTGTGGGTGGCAGGGGCATCTTCTGCTGCCTTTTCAGGTGCATTAGCAGGGAAGTGGAGCAGCCTGGACGAGAACTGGCACTCATGGGACGCTGACGTCACTGGTGGCAGCTTAATCTGCTGTACCACGATGCCAGTACCAAGAGATCACTCACTATTGATAGAGACGTGTTCCTGTAACAAGTGCTGAGTGCTATAACATAAATGCTGTCATTTTTGGAATCCAGAGGAGGTGCGTTCTTACTTAAACTTTCTCTTGACAAGCTCCCTGTGTTCTTAACCTTCTCTTTTTGCTGTTGTTATTCAACGCTGTTGTTATTTAGGTCTCTTTGAGACTAAATCTTGGGGTTCCCTGTTAGAAGGCTCCTTCAGAGAGACTGTTAGGTTTTACTCAACCTCTACTCATTTTTCCATTCCAACTGATTAATGTTATTATTTTGTAGGCTTCTCAGTGTTATTTCGGTTCCTCTTTCTCTGAAGCATAGGAGGCAAATACATCTCTAGAGAGTAGAGGCAAACAGTGCCCACTGAAGCAGGTGCAGCAACAGGCAAGCCAGGCTTTCATTCAGTGCTGCTGTTTGGCAGGTTTCTTGTTCAATTTCTCTCACTGCTTGTCTAGATGATAAATGTTTTCCAAGCAGCCGGTTCTAAGCCAGGTTGCATTTTCAGTTCCAGTTTCTCATTTGGGCTGGAGTTTCCTGGGGGTAGATGTTAGCTCTGCTTGAGAGATCACATTGAGTCCCTCCGTGAGGTTCCTTTGATTCCTGTCTTTCCCTCAGTCATCTGACTCAAATGTGAGTTCTCATTAAAGTCAAAAAAAGAAAAGCTCACCAAGCAAGATGGCCTGTTATATGCCAATTTCTCAGAAAAGCGACAGTAATGCGAATGAACGCAAGGGCTAGAGCAAGACTCCCTGGGCGGGGTCACCCACACAGCGCTTCAGTATTTGTCCAGAGCAGCTCTTAGCTTCTCTGAGGACAGCAATGGGTCCGTGTGCCAAGCCCATGGGTACTCCCAGGCTTGGAAAGTGCTCAGAGCTTGCTGGGAGGCTAGAGATCGACAGACTTCTCGGGCCTTTGAGAAAAGAAAAGCCGGGAAACAAGAGTGACCCGATGGTAGCATCACTCCTCCATTAATTATGTCACTTACAGGGGACGTCACTTGAGCTCTGTGTGGCTTTGTAAAATGTAATTGTGATTTCCCTCTAGAGTGAAATTCCACATGAAAGAAGTCCACTACACAGGGCTTTGGTTCTTAGCATAACTGTGCCGTGAGCACCCCGTGTGGTCTCTGGCAATGATATGCAGCTGGGGGTCCTTGGGCAGGAGGCCCAGTGCTGCCTTTTGGGGTGGGGGAGAGGATGCTGGGAGCACTCACACAGGCACTCCTTGCTTAGGGCAGAGGAATGCAGGCTTTTTAATTATTTTCAGTTATTGGAGAGGGAATGGAAATGCGTGTTGCTCAACTCAAATGCTCCCAAAAACTTTTGTCTGATACAGCATTTTTTTGTCCTTCTTCCCTGAGAAAAACTTATTTGCAAAGTAAATAGGAGTCGAGATTTTGTGCTCCATCCCCACATTGTCCACCGTGAGCATATAAGGGTGTGTGGTGTGGGTGTGGGTGTGGGTATGGGTGTGGGTGTAGGGGTGTGTGTGTGTGTGAGAGAGAGAGAGAGAGAGAGAGAGAGAGAGAGAGAGAAATACTATGTAGAGAGAATATACCCCAGACCAGAGACACAGCACCGCTGTGTGCTTACGCAGCGCATGTCCACAGTGGCCCCCTGCCATGCTTATGGGGTTGGCATCTGTCCCAGACCTAGCTCCCCCACAGCTGGGTGCCTCCACTTGAAGGAAGCAGCTCCTTTTTCTTACTTAGTGTGGATCCTTGAGGGACCCCCCTCTTGGAGGGTTCATGCTCCCTGTTTCTCCCCAGCAGTGGGAGAGGTGGTCTGTTCGGTGGTCAGATCATTCAGTGTGACCTGATTTCTCTTTCTCTGGTCTCGGGGGCCTCTGCTGCTCAGTCCTCTGACTTGTGGACATGCATCTGTGCATTCTGCCAATTGGCAGTTGAGGGAGAGGCAGATTCTGGCTTAAAACATCAAAAAGGATTATCTGGAGGGCTGGCATTGTGGCACAGCAGGTTGAGACATTGCTTGCAATGCTGGCATCCCATATGGGAGTGCCTGTTTGAATAGCTGCTGCTCTGCTTCCAATTCAGCTCCCTGCTACTGTACTTAGGAAAGAGGCAGAAGATGGCCCAAGTGCTTGGGGGCCTGTCACCCACGTGGGAGACCAGGATGGAGCTCCTGGCTCCTGGCTTCAGCCTGGGCCAGCCCTGACCGTTGTGGGTATTTGGAAAGTGAACCAGTGGACAGAAGATCTCCCTCTGTCTCTGTTTCCCTCTTTCTCTCTGTCACTGTGCATGTATAATAAATAAACCTTGGAAAGAAGGAAGGAAGGGAAGGGAAGGGAGAGGAGAAATAGAGACAGATCGAGTGAGCGAGCAAGCGATTTCCCTGGAAGACTCACCTTTCACAAGCCCAGAAATCTATTTACCTGGCACCTAACAAGATGAGGCTGCCTTGACCCTTTAGGAAACAGCATTGTTCAGCTCTTCCACATGCCTGGAATCTGCCCCGGGTACAAGAAGCCTGCTGTTTCACCAGACCCATTGTTGTCCCCGTGTCACCAGCTGTTCTGTCCGTCATCCCAAGCCAGTGATGCCACCAGCATGGATGCACTCTGCAGCGCTGGCTCCCGTCGAGGGCATTGCTGGGCACAGTCATCTTGTACCACACTCGGAGCTGCCTTCATCATGCACCTCTGTGGGCTCCCTTATCACTTTGCTCGGTAAACCACTTTGTAAAGATGAAGATAAAAAGCACAGAAACATCAGAGGCAAAGATGTCATCATCGTACCTTTTCTCTGAAGGTACAGAAAGAAGAAGGAAGAAGTGCACAGCTGCCATGCGCCTTGAGCTGAAGTGCACGAGACACGCCAGTTCATCACACACTGAAGCAGCTGGCTCTGAATCGCGAGTCTAGAAACCTCGTCCTCTTACAGGGTTATTCTCACTCGACGTCATGAGGATGCTTTGCATTTCAGATCTCCAGTAGCCTCACTCGGAGATTGTCTTCCTTTCATTGGTTCGCCTCCCAAATGGCCGCTATGGCCAGCACGCTGCGCTGATCTGAAGCCAGGAGCCAGGCGCTGGTCTCCCATACAGGTGCAGCGCCCAAGCACTTGGGCCATCCTCCACTGCACTCCTGGGCCACAGCAGAGAGCTGGCCTGGAAGAGGAGTGACCAGGACAGAATCAGGCGGGGCCCCGGCCAGGACTAGAATCCTGGGTGCCAGCGCCGCAGGCAGAGGATTAGTCTAGTGAGCCGTGGCACTGGCCCTCCCTGTGTGATTTTTAACACACAGAAAACTGCAAAGTGCACAGAAGGGAAGTTAAATTCCCTTCCAAAACCTTGCACTAACCTGTGGTGAGACTCCAGGAATTTCCTTTTGGCTGTACCAAAGTTCCAAAAGGAATGGCGGCTGTCTCTTTATCCCCCTTGACAACATATAGAATTATTTGCATGAAAGGAGAGTTCCCTGCGGAACTTTAGCCTGGTTGTGTTCCTTCTGACTGGTGCTCACATCATCCCAGCTGAGAAGGTATCATCATCCACCTTATTCCCTCTGAGTCATGGAGTAAAATGGCTTATAACTGTCCTTCATCCATTTGCCATCTTGTTGACCACGTGGCTTTGTCTGTTTGTGCTGCTGTAATGAAATACCACAGTCTGGATGGAACAGGGATTTATTTCCCACAGTTCTGGAAGCTGGAAGCTGCTAGCCTTTGGTGGCAGGAGAGGGTCTTGTTGTATCCTCACATGACAGAAGGCAGATAGACAAGAAAAGGGCCAAATGCTATGCGAAGCATCCTTTGTCAAGGCCCTCATCCTGGGGTGGATGTTGTGGTGCGGCGAGGTAAGCTGCCTCTTGGGATGCCTGCATCCCATACTGGAATGCCCAGGATCATGTCCCAGGTCTGCTTCCAATTCCAGCATTTTGCTAATGTGTACTCTGGGAGGCAGCAGATGATGGTCCAAATACGTGAGCCCCTGCCATCCACATGGCAGACAGATGGAGTGAACCAGCAGATGCAAGATCTCTCTCTCTCTCTCTCTCTCATCTCTATCACCTTGCCTTTCAAATAAATAAATCTTTAAAAGTAAATAAATAGGCCGGCGCCACAGCTCCCTAGGCTAATCCTCTGCCTGCGGTGCTGGCTCCCCGGGTTCTAGTCCCGGTTGGGGCGCCGGGTACTAGTTCTGGTTGCTCTTCTTCCAGGCCAGCTCTCTGCTGTGGTCCGGGAGTGCAGTGGAGGATGGCCCAAGTGCTTGGGCCCTGCACCCCATGGGAGACCAGGAGGAAGCACCCGGCTCCTGGCTTCGAATCGGCGCGGTGCACCGGCCATAGCAGCCATTTAGGGGATGAATCAACGAAAGGAAGAACTTTCTGTCTCTCTCTCTCTCTCACTGTCTAACTCTGCCTGTCAAAAAAAAAAAAGTAAATAAATAAGGGCCCTAGTTCCATTCATGATGGAGGAGCCTTCATGACCCAGTTACCTCCTAGAGGCCCTAACTTTTAATGCTTTTGCATTGAAGATTAAATTTCAGCATCAACTTGGGTATACATGCAGACAACAGCACCATCCATCATCAGTAGGGGCAAGATCACCCCAAGGGAGCAAAAATGGGCTCTTCAGGGATGAAGAAACCTTAGATAGCACCCTAGCAGGTGTCTCTCTAAAGCCCAGACCTACCTAATATAGCCTTTGTTCTTGGGATTTAGTCTCTCTTTTTGAAAATAGGTGAAATTTAGCTTAAAATTTGAATTTAAATGTTTTTCTTTAGGGGAGTGATAGTCCAAAAAAGGTAAAATTCTCCTAGATAGAGACACTCCAGACCAAGTTCTGCATGAACTTCCTGAGATGGGGAGTCTTAAACTTAGCCAGGGAGGGGTTTGTGATGACCTCTCTAAGGGAGTGAGATTTGGGTTGAATAACAGTGAATTCTGGAAGGGAACCTGCAAAGTATTTTCCCTCTTCTCAGTAAAGAAATATTCTCTTGATAGACTTGGAGTTGGGAAGCATCTGGTCATTGCCCTGGCTATCGATCAGTGCTGAACCTCCTGCAGATGTGGTGTCCTGGCATGTGGTATTGGGAGCCTGGACTTTAATGTCAGACACACCAGGTGCAAACCCTGCCTCTCTCCTTCATTCTGTGCCTTTCAGCAGAATCTTTAATTTCTCTAACCCTCATTTGTATTTGTATAATGGAAATAAAACCTCTCTGGCAGGCTTGTTAGGAAGATGCATGAATGTATGAATGAAGATGCATGATGTATGAATTAGGTATAAAGAATTTAAGAATCTGGTACATAGTAAGTGCTCCATTAGTGGTGAGAGGAGTGGTTGTTTTTTTGTTTTTGTTGTTGTTGTTTTTGTTTTCTGTTTGTTTGTTTTTTGACAGGCAGAGTGGACAGCGAGAGAGAGAGAGACAGAGAGAAAGGTCTTCCTTTGCCGTTGGTTCACCCTCCAATGGCCGCTGCGACCAGCGCGCTGCAGCGGGCGTACCACGCTGATCCGATGCAGGAGCCAGGTGCTTCTCCTGGTCTCCCATGAGGTGCAGGGCCCAAGCACTTGGGCCATCCTCCACTGCACTCCCAGGCCACAGCAGAGAGTTGGCCTGGAAGAGTGGCAACCAGGACAGAATCCGGCGCCCTGACTGGGACTAGAACCTGGTGTGCCGGCACCGCAAGGCGGAGGATTAGCCTAGTGAGCTGCGGCACCGGCCAGGAGTGGTTGTTATATCTGTTTACCTGTGGAACTACTTACCATCATCATCAGAGCAAAATGTCTGTGGACACAAAGCAGCAGAACCATCTTCTGAATCATACAGATCCTTGTAGGTCCCTCATGAGTCAGCATTCCCAAGCTCTTGCAGCCATGGGAAGTGGAGGCAAGCACTCCCTGCCAGGGTCCCCAGGGACTGGGAGCCTTGGTTTGGTGTATTTCTCTGACAGTCTTCCTGCAGTATTGAATGCCAAGGGACCCTGGGGGAGGAAGCAGATATTCTGTGAATGAAAAGTTGATGCTAGATTTGACCCACCAAAGAGAGGTTTCTGGTTTCCTCCTGCTGTTGCAAAGTGGAGCTGGAGTTACTTTACCCAAAGGAAATACAAAGGTCTGTATTTGCATAAATCTGAATGCGATATTAAAGATGACTCACTGACATAAGAAAATATACAAATGTGTGTGTGTGTGCAACAAAAAACAAAACATACAGACCAGAGAAAGAGTAGAGATAGTGAGCTAATTTTACAGAGTAGATACTTCTGATGTTTATCATCTTCAAAAGCAAACCACAGCTGAAAGGTCTGACTTTGTTAGCATATTTGTTTTGTGTTCACCTAGGTTAAGGCTACTATTGCCCTGTCCTGTCTTTGCAAACACTCTTAGTGTTGTTTGGAATCTGAGCTCCTTGAAGCCCTCCAGTGCAGGAAAGAAAGTGAAAATAAACGAGGCTTGTTCAAGTCTGTTGTTATTTCAGAGAATCATCTTTAGGAATACAACCAGCTCTATGTACATGCAGGCCTTGGGTAGTGTGGTAAATGTCTCGCTGACAGGTCCCTGGGTGCTTTTCTTAACGAGCTGATCTTGAAAATCCACTCCCAAGCTCAAGAATGAAGTCTTTGCCTCCACTGAGTTTGCCTGCTCTGTCCATGCCACCCACACAACCAGCAAGGGCCCTCGGCAGCAGGAGGGATCCAGCACAGGCCCCCGCTTGCTGCTGGCAACTGCAGTTTCGGGCCCAACTTGGAATCTCGCCCAATTTGGGGTTTTGGGGATTTCCAGCCCAGTTTGTATCCAATTCTTGGAATGTTAGATAAGTATTCAAGAACTAAGAATCTTTTTTTTTTAATGGTAAGGCTTTTCTTTTTTTAAAAAAGTTTTTTTAGTGGCCGGCGCAGCAGGTTAACACCCTGGCCTGAAGCACTGGCATCCCATATGGGCGCCGGTTCTAGTCCCGTCTGCTCCTCTTCCAATCTAGCTCTCTGTTATGGCCTGGGAAAGCAGTAGAAGATGGCCCAAGTCCTTGGGCCCCTGCACCCACATGGGAGACCCAGGGGGAAGCTCTTGGCTCCTGGCTTCAGATCAGCGCAGCTCCGGCCATTGAGGCCATATGGGGAGTGAACCATCAGATGGAAGACTTCTCTCTCTGTCTGCCTCTCCTCTTCCATCTGCTGGTTCATTCCCCAATGACCAAAACAGTCAGGACTGGGCCAGACAGAAGTCAGGAGCCAGGGTCTCCCATGTGAATGCAAGCACTCAAGGGCTTGGGCCATCCTCTACAGCTTTCCCAGGTGCATTAGCAGGGAGCTGGAATGGAAGAGGAGCAGCCGGGACTTGAGCCGATGCCCATATGGGATATCAGTGCTGCAGGCAGTAGCTTAACTCTCTGTGCTACAGTGCTGGCTCCAAGAACTGAGAATCTTAAGAAGCTGAATCACCATGGGGTACAGCAAGGAATCTGGTGTGGCGTCAGCACGCACTCATCTGCTTTCATCTCCTCTTGGCTCCAAGCCAGTTCTAGTTCTGTTCAGCCCAGCACTATCACTCTATTTCCAAAGTCCTAATGTTCAACTGTGCATCCCATTCTTGCACATTTGCTCCACCTGATCATCACTGTCTATTTTACCATGTTTCCTGGCTGTTTTTATTAAGCCTTGTTGAAGCTGAGGCACCGGCAGAGAAAGTGAAGCCAGGGCTCCTGTCTCCCATCCTTCCTCAAAAGTGCCCAAGTCACTGGGGTCAGTAATGTCCTTTCTAGAAAGAATTGACCCCTGAGGTTTCGGCTGCCCTCTTCATTCCACACGCTGGTGTTGCTGGGACACAAAGTCACATCAGAGCAAGCCACAAACCCCAGGGGGCTCCATCCTCACCTGAGTTCTCACTGCCGCCCACCCTGTGCTGATTTCCTGCAGAGTTGCTTCACCTATTTCCCAGCATCAGATCAGGGTTGCACAACTCCTGAGTGTCAAGGGCTCGTGAGGACTGGGGGAAAAGAGCAGGAGCCACACAGTCCCTGCTGTCCAGACCTGCCTTGACCACATTCAGCTGACATTATCTGGTTTGTTCTCGGCACCTGTCTTGCTGAGATTGGTTATGAAAACAGTCCCTTGTGTCATCATGCCTTCTACTGTGCCCAGAGCTGGGGTCAGGAGTGTGCAGTGGGGGCCGGCGCTGTGGCACAGCAGGTTAACATCCTAGCCTGAAGCGCCGGCATCCCATATGATTGCCGGTTCAAGACCCAGCTGCTTCACTTCCCATCCGGCTCTCTGCTATGGCCTGGGAAAGCATTAGAAGACGGCCCAAATCCTTGGGCCCCTGTACCCGTACAGGAGACCGGAAGAAGTTCCTGGCTCCTGGCTCCTGATCGGTGCAGCTCCAGCTGTTGTGGCCAGTTGGGGAGTGGACCATCGGATGGAAGACCTCTCTCTACCTCTGCTCTCTCTGTGTAACTCTGACTTTCAAATAAATAGATAAATCTTTTTTTAAAAAAAAAAAAAAAAGAGTGTGCAATGATCACCGATAGGTAAATAGTGATGAGCAGGGAGCCTGGGGGTGCACACCTGGGAGCAGGGGGAGTGCTGGGCAAGGCTCCGAAGAGAAGTGACATCTCTGCTGAGACCTGTAGAATGAGTAGGTCAGGTGAAAGGGGCTGGCAGTGAACGTGCCAAGCAGAGATGGGAGGTGTGGAAGCTGGGGGTTAGGAGGACATGAAGAAGAAGCAGGAGGGCTAAGAGGGGCAGATCCTGCCAGGCCACAGCATCCTTGTTAAGGAGTTGCAACGGCATTCCTTGGTGCCTGCCAGGAGTGAAAGACTGGGCTGAATAGACTTTGAGACCAAGATAGGACATACTGATTATTATACATTATTATACACAAGATTACTGTGACCACAAAAATATCACCTGCCAGGATCCTGAAGCAGCGTGCTAATAACACAGGATACTGGTCATTTCAAAATCCCAGCACCTTGTCCAAAGAGCTTTGTTTGACTGTGAGATAAGGATTTGATGACAAGGTTGAAAGTCCCCATAGACACAAGTTAGAAGAGAAAAGGTGTGATGTGGGCTCTGGCCTTGAAGTGTTTATCATCTGCTCGGCATGACAAGAAGTACAGTAAACAGCAACAAAAATATGACAAGGTTCTGATCAGTAGCTATAGATGGTTTTTGTACAGATTGACCCTCTAGGGTACGTAAAGAGAAATTATGGGAGAAGAATTCAGGGAAGGCTTAAGCCAAGGGATTGGCCTGTGGGGAAGGAAAGTGGATCCAGTAATAAGGAGTTGATTCTGTGCTACTCAACAGAGGCTGGAATGGAGTTTGAGTTGTGTGATAATGAGGGATGATGAGTGGGAGAAAGTCGGGTCCCAGAGCTGAGTTGCCTGGAATTGTAGGTAGGCTCTTGCAGAGTTCATTCCTTCATGTGTGAATTCATTCTCATTAGAGACTTCTCGGTTTGCTGCTTACCAGATAGAGCTACTCGGTCTCCTGGCCCCTGTCACCCCTCTTTCCTTCTCCTTAACTTCACAGTTTGCTAAGGTGTTCTTAAAAACCTGGCTTGGGGACCGTGCCACATTGTCAGTTATTGTTCTGCTTAAGTCTTTGATGTTTACCTGCTGTCGTGCTTTGTGGTCAGAGTGACTCTAGTGATCGCCCTGGTGGGACTGTGCGTTAGGAACCTGGAGAACCAATTCTGTGGGTCAGGGATCAAACTCACAGAGAGGATGCTGTTGACCGAGGACAAAGGACATCCTGTTCTTGATGCCCCAATAACTCACTTGTATTAGTGCCTCACTTTGTACTATCTTAGTCCGTTTAGGGTGCTATAACAAAATACCACAGACAAGGTTGACTTAGCTAGCAGACATTTATTTGTCACAGTTCTCTGGGTGGAAAAGTCCAAGATCAAGTTGCCAGCAGAGTCAGTGTTTGGTGAGAGCCAGTTTTCTGGTTCATACACAGCATCTTCTCACTACATCCTTCATGGTGCGGGGGGTGCATGAGGAACCGGGGTCTGTTTCATTAGGGCACTACTCCCCTCCCCAAATCCTCACCTTCTAACGCCACCACTTTGGGGAGTAGGAGCTCAACCTCTGAATTTGTGCGAGACACAAGCATTCAGATCATAGCCTCTACTTTCTTTGAAAAATTGGGATAATGACATCTGCAGGTCTAGATGTAAGAATTTAGTAAAGTCTTAAAAATTTTCCACATACTAGAAAATGTTGAAACATGTTTCTAAAAAAGAAGAATTATTATTGGAGATTTGAAGGGGGGCAGTTATTTTAGCAAGGACTCAAATGATGATTGTCATTCACCCACTGTCTTTAAAACTTGTGATCAGATTAACACATATGAAAATATTTCTGGAACTCCTATGTGTTCCAGTTTTCCTTGATGACCCTCTACAATTGATGTACTTGTTCACTTTTCATTACTTTAGCTAAGACACCCGAGAGGAGCTGCTTAGGAAAGAAAAGGTTTGTTTCAGCTCAGTTCAGAGGTTACGGTTCAGGATGGGGTGGCCTCCTAGTCTGGTGTCTCTGGAGGCTGGCCATGCTGGCTGTGGAGGAATGCTCTCACAGTAAACCAGGAAGCTAGGCAGAACTTGAACCCCCTCCAAGGACACAAACTAATAACCTAAAGCCCTTCCACCAGATCCATCCCCGCAGAAACCGTAATTAAATCAAGTCTCCACCATCAACCCTTAACATTGAGATGATGGGGTTTAAACGTCCGCAGCAGTTTAAGGGGGACAAGCGCTTCTCACCCCGCAACAGCTGTCTATCCTAGATGTGAACGTGACGACCATTTCCACTTTCAGATTGCGGAGGGAATGGCGTACATCGAGCGGAAGAACTACATCCACCGGGACCTACGAGCAGCCAACGTCCTGGTCTCTGAGTCTCTCATGTGCAAGATCGCAGACTTCGGCCTTGCCAGAGTCATTGAAGATAACGAGTACACAGCAAGAGAAGGTGCGTTCCCCTCACCCTGTTCACGTGTTTTCTTACGGTTTCAGCTCTGTTTTTCACACAAGCAATCCCCAAAGTCATGATATACATATTTGGGACAACATTCAGTATGGACGATCATTACTTGTTTATATTCTCATGATTGTTTTCAAAGAAATGAACTCTTTTTTTAAAAAAAATTATTTAGGGTATACAAGCTTCATGTATTTTGCATATAGAGATCTAGGAACATGGTGATACCTCCCACCCTTCCTTCCCTCCTGCCTGTGCTTCAACCCCTCTTTCTACCCCCTCTCCCATTCCCACTCTTAATTTTTACCAAGATCTACTTTCAGGTTACTTAATGATCATAAAGGTAACCCTACACTAAGTAAGAGTTCAACAAATAGTCTGAAGAAAACAACAAAACACTGTTCCTCAACAGAAGAGACAAGGGCTGTAAACAATCATCAAATCTCAAAGTGTCCATTTCACTCCAATACGAAATGAACTCTTGATTAACTTCACCTGACACTTTTCTAAGTTTTACAAATGCATCTGTATTGCAGTTAAGCAAGGCAAAACAAAAATAGATTTGGGCAAGGTCGAGATTCTTGATTCCGTTTTCATTACATTGTGAAAGCTTTTCAAGGAAACAATGAAGTATACTTTTCTCAGTAACAGAGGAAGTATTTGTACAATTAATTCTATGTTCTATGATCTGGACTTTTAATTACAAATTTAAAAAGGCACATTATCACACACATAGAGATCTAAATCAAATGCAACAAAAATATTCTCTTTTTTCTCCCACATTCCATATTATATGTGTGAACCAAAAATAGTCAAGATGTCACCCCCAGTCCCTGGCATGTAGCCTGGTGGCCTACACCACAGGGGCTGCACCTTGCCTATAGCAGAATCACCCATGGGGGCTCATGACCTGGGGCTTCAGACAGTCTCACTCAGGAGGCTTGAGCGAATATTTCTGGAGTGCTCACTCTCTCCCAAAACAGCCATGCACTTCCTTGATATTCTTAGGCATTGTTCAACAAGGATTATATTTCTTTTAACTGCATGTTTGTGATTTCTGGAAATGTCCTCAAGGCATAAGGAGGTGACAAACAGGTGGGAAACCTTGTTGTGATTTGTTGAATCTCCTCCCATCTTCTCTGAGATGGTTCTCCTCCTGCCTCAAGCCTGTGTTCTCCTAGATGGATTATAACTTGTCCTTGACCTTCATGAAAAGATCAAGGTGGATTATGACTATTCTTAACCTTCATGATTCTCCTCGTGAGAAAAGGCAGGTGAAAGAAAACAGTTGGAAGAAAAGCAGCTTAAAAATTATGGGGTTGAGCACTTCCAGTGTCTAATGGGCTTTTCCTACATGATCTCATTTATCTTTGGAGTCACCCTCTGGGACAGACACATTGTTATTATTACCCCCACTCTATAGATGAGCAAAGGAGAGATTTCAGCAGCTTCCTGGGGTCCCACAGTAAATAATAGAATCAGGACTCAATCCCAGGAAATCAAGCGTCAGAGTACATGAACTAGGATTCATTCCTTTGGTCTCATTGCATTTGACAAGCCTAGAGCTTCACAGAAATAACTAATGCAAGATAGTGTGGCTCAATGCAGAGAAGTCAGGTTGTAGGTCCTGGCCTACCTCAAGACCGCAGCAATGAGACTGACTTTCCATTGGTATTTACATTGTGCCAAGCACATGGATCAACCCACGTAACCCTCCCAGCAACCTCTTTAGGAGGTTTGATCGCCCGTTTTACAGATGGAAAAGGCAGTGAGTGACTTGCCAGGATCTCACGGAATGGGAAGCAGTCCAGCCAGGATTCAAGCCCAGGCTGTGTGGTGCCGACCACCACACTCTGCTGCCTGCCCTGCTCTCTATGCTGCTCTTCTGCAGGAATGTGTGACGGGGCCCAGCACATAATAGCCTGGCCACAAGGCTCGCTCTTTTCCTTTCTGTTCTGTTTTTCCTATTTAGTTAGTCATTTTATTAACTTGAAAGGCAGAGACACAGAGAGAAAACTCCCATCTGTTGGTTCACTTTCTAAATGCCTGCAAGAGCCAAGATTGAGCCAGGCTGAAGTCAAAAGCCTGGACCTCAATCCGGGTCTCCTACATGGCCAGCAGGAAACCAGGTATTTAAACCAGCTCCTGCCTCCCAGGTTGGGAGGAAGCTGGAATCAGGAGCAGAGCCAGGACTCAGACCCAGGCACTGCCACGTGGAATGCAGGCATCCTAAACTGTGCGAAATGCCCACCCCCAGTCCTTACTGCTCTTATGTAGATCTGCTTTCTTGAGATGCATAGAAGCTCCCCAAATGACTCCACAGATATGGCTGGGCTGGACTGAAGCCAGGAACCAGGAACTCAATCCAGGTCTGCCCTGTGGATGCAGGAACCCATCACCTGCAGCCTCCCGGGGTACACACTGGCAGAAAACCAGGAGCAGAGCCAGAACTTGAACCATGACCCTGCAAGATAGAATGTGGGCATCTTAACCAGTGGGTCCCATGTCCACTCCCAGATTACCTATTTTGGTCAGATCTCACAAAATATTACCAAGTGGAAACATAATAAAGGCCAAAAAAAAAGTTTAAATGTTTGGTGGCAACCCCTGGTCTTCAAGGGTGCAAGGCTAACAGTCTGCCTGAGCCCCTACCTTCCTCGGGGGCCCACATCTGCCAGCTCCAGTCCCTCTGCCTCACCAGCAGCTGGCAAGAGATTTTGTTGCATCTGCATGTCCGCTTAGGCAGGTCATCATTCCCCCCAACCCCAAAAGTTTAATACTGTTTTTATCCTTTCAAAGGAAAGAATAGGCCATTCCAGTTTGGAGTAGCATCTGAAATTCTTATTGGTAGAGACTTAAAGATATTTATTCACAAATGCATATCTAGGAAAAGATGTTTATATTATGTTTGTAACACATAAGATGGGTTCATTACAGAAAATTTGAACACAAAAAGTAAATGTTAGAGGCTGGTGCTGAATGACAAATGGACAAGCTGGAAGTAGATTCTGTTACTTTGCACATTATGCTCTTTGATGTTTCGAGTTGGCTAATTATAGTATGCCCAGTTGGGTATATAGGAAGTTTGTAATAAGGAGAATTTTCAAATGGGAAATAGGAGAGATGCAAACATTTTAGTATAGTATTTTATACCATCTCTATTTTGTATTACATGCATGTGTTATCTATCCAAAATAATTTAGATTCCCACATCCATGACACTTGTGCAAGTTCAGAGACCCCAGTGAGAATCTTGTGTCTTTTCCCCTAGGTGCTAAGTTCCCTATTAAATGGACAGCTCCAGAAGCAATCAACTTTGGATGCTTCACAATTAAGTCTGATGTCTGGTCCTTCGGAATTCTTCTGTATGAAATCGTTACCTATGGGAAAATTCCCTACCCAGGTACTGTTTACTTGCTTCTTTCCATTCAAGTTGCAGGAAGGTGTAACTCCATCTATCCCAAAGCAAAGAAAAAGCACTTTGTGCCAGAACTCGATTTTTTAGTGGAAATTGTTCTAAATTATGCTTAGGTCTTTCCCTGCCTTATTGCCCTGAGCTCTTGTTGTTTGTCTTCACTAATTAATCCCACCGCTTACTTGGCGCCTAGCATGTCCCTGGTACCACGGAGGGTGTTGAAGAGATGAGGGTGGACTGGACCCAGGGCTCTGCCATGGCCGTGCACCTGACAGAGGGGAAACAGGCATAGGAACAAGGATTTCCAGGGTCTTTGGATTGGTTTCTATCCTGAGTGTTGTGGATTCCTGGCCTCCTCAGGTCCTGCCTATCTTTAACTTACTGGTACCAGTGGGGCCATCATTCACTATTTCCAGGGTCCTGAGAGCGGAAGCTGGCAAGTGCAATTCTGCCCGCCCCTCCCTGCTTGCTCCAGGGTCTATGCTGTCATGGCTAAGAAGAGAGATCTCCCTTAAACCTTCTTCACCTTCTCATGACTGTCTGGTTATTGATGAAAATCTGTGCATGAGATGAATTTCAAATTGAATCTTTGGTGTTTATATCATCCCCTTGTGCAAAAACTACCTGAGTGTGCCCCCTCGAAGCTGCAATGGCCCTTGCGCTCACAACTGATCTTATAACTGGGAAAGACTGTGGTCACGGAGAGTGTTAGTCTGTGGGTGAAGGGTGCTGCACACAGTGCATGAAGGGCTTCGGAACTTGGAAAGGGGTAGGAGAGTTGCTGGATCTGTCCCTGTTCCCAGCCCTGGGGACTCAGAGACGTGAGGGAGGGAGCTCTGGGGCTCTCAGTGGAAACATGCAGCTATGGATTCAGCCATCAGGAGCAAAGACCCAGCCTGGTTGGGACCCCACTGAGCATTTGATGAATGAATGACTCATGTGGGCCACTTAATCTCCAGATAGTCTCATGCGATGGATGACAGAGTGGGAGGCAAGAGCAGTGGAGGGAGCCATAGATGTGGGGCTAGAATGGCTCAGTGGGAGCACTGGCAGCCACAAGAGGGCCTCCCAGCTAATTCTGAATGAGACAGAGGCCAGGGAAGGATTTCAGAAAGAGCAGCCATGATGTAGGCTGTGTGCCCCATCACTTGCGCTGCTGTGTGGGGAGAAGTGGGAGTGAGAGGCCTTGGTGAAGTGCCCAGATCATGGGCAAAGGGTCCCAGGAAATCTGACTTTCCCTTTCTCTAAATGCTACAGTTAATGCATTTATGCTGCTGGAAAACAGGAAGAATATTTTTTGTTTTAAAAAATTATTTATTTGAAAAGCAGAGTGACAGAGAGAGGTAGAGACAGAGAGAGAGAGAGAGAGAGAGAGAGAGATCTTCCATCTGCTGATTCACTTCCCAAATGTTTGCAATGGCCAGGGCCGGGTCAGACCGAAGCCAGGAGCCAGGGACTTCATCCAGGTCTCCTACTTGGTGGGTGTACTTGGGCCATCTTCCACTGCTTTCCCAGGTACATTAATAGGGAGTTGGATTGGAAGCAGAGTAGTTGGAACACAAACCAGTGCCCATTTGGGAAACTGGTGTCACAGGCTGAACCCACTACGCCACAGTGCAGGCTCCAGGAAAAATAATATTTCTAATCGGTCCTAATGTCTGAGACTATATCTGTGTCTCCATCTTTGCCCCGGTCAGCAGAAAAAAGGTTATATGTTCAGACTGTGTATGCAATCCCATACATGACAGAAGAAGCACATGACCTCATTCAATAACATTGTGTGTGACATGTATGTGTGCTACACAGGAAGGACAGCCTTGGCCCATAAGCTGAGAGAAGGCATCTTGCCCTTGCTGGTGGTAGAGCTATTTCTTTTTTTTTAAAATAAGATTTGTTTATTAATTTGAAAGGCAAAGTTAATGGACAGAGAGAAAAGTCTTCCATCCACTGGTTCACTCCCCAAATGGCCACAACAGCCAGAGCTGGGCCAACTGAAGCCAGGAGCTAGGAGCTTCCTCTGGATCCTCCACATGGGTTCCTGGTCCCAAGGACTTGGGGCATCTTCCGCTGCTTTCCCTGGCACATCAGAACTGGATTGGAAGTGGAACAGCGGGACCCAAACTAGTGCCCATATGGGGGTGTAGTTACCACAGGTGGCAGCTTTACCCATTATGACACAGCGCCAGCCGGTAGAGCTGTTTCTGAACCCACACCCACATGCCTTCTAAGACCTCCCTTCATCTGCTATGCTCAGTGCCCAGAATTTGGAAATATTTGGGTTGGAAAATAATTTAAAACAAAAATAAAAAGAACCAAGAGGCCGGCACCGTGGCTCACTTGGCTAATCCTCCACCTGTGGCGCCAGCACCCCGGGTTCTAGTCCTGGTTGGGGCACTGGGTACTAGTCCCGATTGCTCCTCTTCCAGTCCAGCTCTCTGCTGTGGCCCGGGAGGGCAGTGGAGGATGGCCCAAGTGCTTGTGTCTCTGCACCCACATGGGAGACCAGGAGGAAGTACCTGGCTCCTGGCTTTGGATCGGCGCAGCGCCAGCCGTAGTGGCCATTAGGGGAGTGAACCAACGGAAGGAAGACCTTTCTCTCTGTCTCTCTCCCACTGTCTATAACTCTCTCTGTGTATCTCTCTCTCTCAGTGTCTAACTCTGCCTGTGCAAAAATAAAAAAACAAGAAAAACATGGTGAGACTCATACACACACACACACACAAATATACAGTGGTACTTTGGTGCTTGAAAAGTTCACAGAAAAATGGAATTAAAACATGTGTATTTTAGAGCAGAAAATGTTTGAAGTAATATATACAAGGGGTCTTCAAAACATTCCTGGAAAATGTATATTATGAAGAAGCTATGCATGGATTTCAACGTTGTTTGCACCAAAATAAACTGATTTTTTGTTACTTTCATTTATTTATTTTCATTTTATTTGAAAGGCAGAGAAACAGGTAGAGAAAGCAGCAGAGACAGAGACAGAGATCTTCCATCTGCTGATTCACACCTGAAACACTTGGAACAGCTGGAGTTCAGCCAGGCCAAAGCCAGGAGCCTGGAGCTCCCTCCTGGTCTCTCATGTGGGTGGCAGGAACCCAAGGACTTGGGCCATTTTCAGCTGCCTTCCTAGGCTCATTAGCAGGAAACTGGATCCAAAGTACAGCAGCCAGGGCTTGAGCCATCTCTCATTCGGAATGCCAGTATTTCAGGCAGTAGCTTAACCTGCTGCACCACAACACCAGCTCCCTCCACAAACCTTTTAAAGCACCTTTATTTGGTGGGGCCAGGCAGAAACCATGGACTGGTTTGCTGCTCAGTCAGTGTGTCCTTTGTAAAGCTTCAGGATGATGAATACCTTCAGAGGTCCTGAATGTGCAGATTTCCAGTCACAGGAGTGGTGAACTAAGAGCCTCCAGCATTAGGAATTATGACTGGAATCAAGAAGTTCTGTTTACTTATTTATCAAAGCACTTGATTCATGGATAGCATGGAAACTGGTACACATGGCCAAAATATGCCACTTTCCACCACCTATCAAACTACTGGTTGGGTAGACTCCATGGATAATTGAGTTATCTGGGAATACTTCCTTGACCCGGGAAAGTGCTGGGTATGTTGTGTTTGTTAAGTGTTTTAGACACCACATGCCTAGCTTTGCAAAATAAAAAGAGAATACAAGGAAGGAAGGAAGGAAAAAGAAAAAAATAAATGAAGCTACATGTAAACTAAAGACCTATTTTCAGAGAAAAAAGTCTAAAACGAGGAGTGTCATTGTGATGCATTGGGTTAGTGGATGCTTGTAATGCTAGCATCCCATCTCAGAGCCCTGGTTCAAGTCCTGGCTGCTCTGTTTCCAATACAGCTCCCTGATAATGACCTGGGAAGGCAGTAGACAATGGCCCAAGTACTTGGGCCCCTGACAATCACATGGGAGACCTAGATGGGGTTTTGGGCTCTTGGCTTCAGTCTGAACCAGTCCCAGCCATTGTGGCCATTTGGGAAGTGAACTGGCTGGTGGAAGATATGTCTCCCTCCCTCTCTCTCTCTCTCTCTCTCTCTCTCTCTCTCTCTCTCTCTCCCTTTCTCTCTCTCTCCCCCTCCCTCCCCACCCCTTGTGTTACTCTGCCTTTCAAATAAGTAAATAAATAAATCTTTTTTAAAAAATTACCATTGTAAACAACTCTCAAGAGATAGGAATGGTTAGAAAGTGTGCTTGGGTCCTTCTGTTTCCAAAACAGAGGTTCTTCCAAGACAAATCATGTCTTCTTTCTGGGTTTAAATCTAGAAGGACCCTTCTTAGGTCGCTCTGTCTGTAGAAGAAAAAAACGTGAGTTAAGGGCAGAGGATGCACAGAAAAGAACCCCCTCCATGGGCCGACGCCGTGGCACAGTGGATTAACCACCACCTGCAATGCCAGCATCGCATATGGGTGCCGGATGGAGTCCCGGCCAGTCCTCTTGTGATCCAGCTTCCTGCATACCTGGGAAAGCAGCAGAAGATCCCCAAGCGCTTGGGCTTCTGCCACCCTGTGGGAAGACTTAGATGGAGTTCCAGGTTCCTGGCTGTGCTCTGTCCCACTCCTAGCTATTGTGGCCATTTGGGGAGTAAACCAGCAGATGGAAACCCTTTCTCTTCCTCTGTGTATGTGTGTGTGTGTAACTCTGCTTTTCAAATAAATAAAATAAACCTTAAAAAAAAGAAATGAAAGAAGCCTTCTCGATAGACAGTGATGTTTCAAAAACTACACTGACTTCACCAGGTGCCGTGCACTCCAATCTTTTCCATTTCATTGTTCAAATAATTTTTTTAAGATTTATTTATTTATTTGAAAGTCTGAGTTACACACAGAGAGAAGGGGAGGCAGAGAGGTCTTCCATCTGCTGGTTCATTCCCCAGTTGGCTGCAATGGCTGGAGCTGCACTGATCTGAAGCCAGGAGCCAAGAGCTTCTTCCAGGTCTCCCACATGGGTGCAGGGACCCAAGGACTTGGGCCATCTTCCACTGCTTTCTCAAGCCATAGCAGAGAACTGGATTGGAACTGGAGCAGCTGGGACTTGAACCGGTGTCCATATGGGATTCTGGCACTGCAGGCGGTGGCTTTACCCACTTCGCCACAGCACTGGCCCCTCTAATTAATTTAAAAAATATTGGTAGTGCCCTAAAACCTGTTGATCTCAAATGGATGATGATGACCCACAATTTGGAAAACATGAAATAAAGAATAAATTCACAGAGGGTTCTGTTTCAATTCTGGTACCATTTTACATAAAGCAATCTTTTAGAATCTTTCCTGTGACCATGGGCGGTAGAAAATATAGCTATGGAGAGGAAGTTGGTTATGATGAATGGAATTCCTCGCCTATACCAGGCACTATATGGAAACACTAGAGCAGCTCACTTCCCTACAGAAGGGCTAACCACAAGTATGCAAAACATACGGATGTGGGCTAGTGCCACTAAAACTGCTCACTGAGCACATATCTCTATCCTGTTTTAATAATGGAGGAAACAGTCTCCCCTTAAAGCTGTTCTCAGTATCAGAGCCTAACCCCTGGGACATCTGGCCATATTGAAGGCCAGTCTCCCTCCAGCAGAGCTCCCTAGAGCTTAGGAGGAGGAGTGGCCTTAGCTGCTGCACCTATATTGAGAATCTGAAAGTCCCAGACTCCTATAGGTTCTGGCTCTGGCCAAGTCCTGAAGACTGAGACAAGTCAGTGAGTATGTGAAGTAGCCTCACCTGGAAGCTATGACTTGGGTGTGATTTTCTTCCTCTTAGTGAATATCTTGCTCTTAGAAGACAATGAGCCCTACAAGGTACAAGCAAGTCAGGTATCCTTTAGATGATCCAAACCATCCCCCCCCCCCTTTTTTTTTTCTAAATTAATCCTGAGTTTTTAACTATTTAGCAACCATATGAACAATTGGTCTAGCTGATTTAAGGGTGCTGACTTTAGGTAAATAACAATGAAAAACCTATATGAGAAAATATGTGGAAATGATTAGTTGAAAATATAGTACAGGTACATGCTGAAAAATATTCCACCCTCCAAAAGACATTGAGAATAAGGGTTAGGATTGGGTTGGAATGGAATGGTGAATTTAAAAGGTTAGTCCATGGGGCTGGTGCTGTGGCATAGCTGGTTAAGCTGCCACCGATATCTCATATGGGCACTGGTTTAAGTCCCAGCTGTTCCACTTCCAATCCAGCTCCCTGCTAATGTGCCTGGGAAAGCAGCAGAAGATAGCTTAAGTACTTGGGCCCCTGCACCCACATGGGAGGCCCGGAAGAAGCTGCCAGCTGCCGTGGCCATTTGGCGAGTAAACCAGCAGATGGAAGATCTCTTTCATTCTCTCTCTCTTTCTCTCTGTAACTGTGCCTTTCAAATAACTAAATAAATCTTAAAAAAAAAAAAAAAAAAAAAAAGTTAGTCCAGGGACATTGTGGCAAAGTGGGTTAAGCCATTACTTAGGATGCCTACATCCCATGTTGGACTGCCTGGGATTGAGTTCTGGCTCCTGTACTTCCAATCCAGTTTCCTCCTAATGCATTCTGGGTGGCAGCAGGTGATGGATCAAGTGCTAGGACCCCTGCCATCCATGTGGGGGATCCAGGTGGAGTTTGAAGCTCCTGGCTTCGGTCTGGCCCAGCCCTGGCTGTTGCTTGCATTTGGGGAGTGAACCAGCAGATAGATCTCTCTCTTTCACCCTCTCACTGTCACTGTGCCTTTTAAATGGATGAAAATCAATAAACATTTTTAAATAAAGGTCAGTCCAGTTTAATATCGTTCTGTCTTAAAAAAAACTTGCTGAGGCCAGCATTGTGGCCCAGCAGGTTAAGCCACCAATGCTGGTGTCCCATTTGGGCTTCAGTTTGAGTCTGGGCTGCTCCGCTTCTGATCCAGCTCCCTGTTAATGTAGCTAGCAAAGCAGCAGCAGATGAGCCCATGTATTTGGGCCATGCCACCCATGTGGGAGATACAGATGGCCTTGGCCTGACCCAGCCTTCGCTATTGAGATCATTTGGATAGTGAACCAGAGAATGGAAGATCTTCCTCTGTCTCACTCACTCTGTCTCTCTCTCTTTCTATGTAACACTGCTTTTCAAATAAATGAATATATCATATATACCTTTTTTATTTTTATTTTTTATATATTTGAAAGAGTTACAGAGAGAGGTAGAGACAGAGAGAGAGGTCTTCTATCCACTGGTTTACTCCCCAGATGGCCACAGCAGCAGGAGCTGTGCCGATCCGAATCCAGGAGCCAGGAGCTTCCTCCAGGTGTCCCATGTGGGCTCAGGGGCCCAAAGACTTGGGCCATCCTCCACCACTATCCCAGGCCATAGTAGAGAGCTGGATTGGAAGAGGAGCAGCCGGAACCAGAACCGGCGCCCATATGGGATGCCGGAGCTTCAGGCCAGGGCTTTAACCCACTGTGCCACAGCGCCAGCCCCCATATATATCTTTTTTAAAGATAAATAAAAAGAACTTTCTTTGGCCTCTCCTTAATCCTTGCCTATTTGCACTTTAGTAAACTGAATGGTGTTTTGTTCCCCTTTGGATTAAAACCTATTTGTTGAGATGCTTAAAGCAATTTTGTTAGCCCCTGTGTTATTTTCCTGGGGCTTCCACAATAAAGAACAGATGCAACAAACATTTAGTACCGCATAGTCTTGGTGGCTGGAAGGCAGGCACTGAGTGTCGGCAGAGTCGGTGTTTCTGAGCCTCTCACCTGGCTTGCTGTTGGCCCCCTTCTCTTGTGTCATCATGAGGCCATCCTCCTGTGTGTGCCTGTGGCTTTTTTCTCCTCTTCCAATTAAGTTGCAGTAGGAGCCACCCTAGCAGCCTCATTTTAACTTAATTATGCCATTAAAGGTCACAGCCCCAAATTCTTAGGGACTACAGGTTAGGATTTCAAGGTGTGAATTCAAGAAGAATGCACAGAACCCATTACAGTCTCAGTAATGCTTGCTCTAGTCATGGTTGCAGGCTGTGAGAAGCAAAAAGACCTCTATAGAGCTGGACCCTCCAGCCGAGTTTCTAAATGGCATGGTTTTGTTTTTTCAACCTTAGGAAGAACTAACGCCGACGTGATGACCGCCTTATCCCAGGGCTACCGGATGCCCCGCATGGAGAACTGCCCAGATGAACTTTATGACATCATGAAAATGTGCTGGAAAGAAAAGGCGGAGGAGAGGCCCACGTTTGACTACTTGCAGAGCGTGCTGGATGACTTCTACACCGCCACGGAAGGGCAGTACCAGCAGCAGCCGTAGAGATGCGCCCATCCCTTGGGCACTGCTGCCCCGTTTCGGAGAAGAAGTGGCCATCCTGGGCTGCACCAGCTATCTCACGTGCTGGGCCAAGCTCCCGAAAGCCAAGGCTTCATCTCTCAGGAAGAACCCCTTTGACTAAGAATCCTCTTAGACTGATGCCCAATGCCCTTCGGCTGGTCATCTTGCTCTGAGTGACCAACATCTGGAAAGAGCTCTGGGAGAGACCAACAATACTTGCTCACTCCAAAAATACTCCCATGCTGGCCCTCAGTTATGACTGCATATGTGGCTCAAGAGGTTCAGAGACTGTGGTAATAAATCCCCAGTCATAGCAGAACTACACTCATTTATAAAGCGAAGATAACCAGATGCATAGCGTGACCCTTCTTTGCAATTTTTCTGCTTTGGCTTCCTTGTTTAAAAAAAAAAGATGACTAATCCAACCTGTTAGATTTTGCAAGTGAAGTCAGTTGCTTAAAAATGTCTTTCCCAGATTTCAGTGTGTTTTTTTTTTTTTTTCCCTCATCCCCTGAAATCTGAGACAAACATCTTCCTTTAGTGGACACTGCTCGCATCCGCTGGACATGCAGCTGCGCCTCTGTGTCCTGTGATGTGGTGTTCTCAGCTGCCCCGGGCCCAGCCAGACCTCCCAGGGAGAGAAGAGCATCAGAAACTGCTCCGCCTTGATAAGTATTCTTGATGGTCCAGCTTTTTCAGTCCCACGGCATCCTGTGACAGTGTCATGTGGAAGAATAGTAAGATTCTACCAGCTGCAGAGCTGGTCAGGCCTCCTAAAACATAAGTGTTCCTTTGAGGCTTCACATGATTTGAACATTATTTTAAGGATCAAGTGTTAATTTTAGTTGCATTCTAGAAGGTAAAAAATGTTACCTTTGGGGCTATTTTTGTGACTTTTCTGTGGTCTTTTCTATTCTAGCTTGTTTAAGATGTGTGGGAGACTATTTATACCCAAGGATATGAAGGAAAACAGGTGACTTCAGAGGCTCCTATGAGCCATGAGGGCAACTGAGTCAAGAAATTTTGTTTACTCAATTTTTCTACTGTCAGCTTTGAATGGGAAATTGCTGTATCACGTTTCACTTACCCTGTTGTGTATATACCTAATATTTCTATTTTTGATTTTATTTTAATACACATGGCCTAATAACATCTCAAGTGTTTTACTTGTGTTTAACTTAATTTTCAACTGGTGTCAATGTGAAGGTGAGTGCCAGCTGAGGATGGGGGTAAGAGACATTTGAGCATTTCAGATTGGAGCTGGATGCCTGGACATGCCTTCGTGGAAGTCAGATAGAGTTTGTTTGCAAGTTGACCTAGCAGGCATCATTAAAATTTCATTTTGTGTGTTTTTCTTAGGTTTCAGTTGCCTAAAACATTTTACTTCTCACTCACTTTTAACCTCTTCTCCTGTGTGACTTTCTAAACTATTCTAAAATTCTTGATTCATAAAGATATATTATCACCACATAATGTCTGCACAGCTGGTTCCTTGGTACACAGTGGTTAAGTTTTCTCCATACACCTCCCTGTTCACATCTTGTTTCAGAACCACATATAATACCACATATCACATAGAGGGAAAGTGTAAATAATCCCAAAGACAACTTAGAAAACTACTAAATTTATCCTCCTTTTTGTTTTCTGCCTTCAGTTCAGCTTCCTTTTGATTTTCCCTCTCAATCAAGCTTATGATCCTTTTACCAAGTCTCCTTCCTACTGTGCCATAGGCACTGGCAATCTTGTCCCAAGAATATATCAAAGGTCAATAAGAGGAGGAACCCTATTTACACTATGGGTAGATCCAGAGCACAGAAATAATTTTAGTCATAAACTCATTCGCAGTTCTGGCTATGGTGCTTGCTTTCCCTTTGTTCTTCCCCTTACTCCCACAACTCCCAGAGTATTGTTTAGTGAGAAACAACAGCTTCAGAGGTGCTCAACTGGATTAAAAGAAATGCTCATCCTACAGCTTGGCTCCCCAGCTCTTCTCACTGCCAGGTTCTGTGGCCATTCATGAGCGTTTCCTGCTGCCAAGAGCATCTCACAGGTGAGATCACACTTCCCACCGTTCCTCTGGCACCTGTCCTTTATTTTCTGCTTCTTCAGAGAGGCTACCCTTCCCTGTCTCCTGTGTTTTGACTACATGAAATTTTTAGATGGAGTGAGGATGAGTGAGGCTTGCTCTTGGGCCTGATGGAAATGGTGACTACAGACACCTGAAGATATCTATACACCAGCCCTTGCCCAGGGCTCCCTTTTATGCTTTGATGTTTTATAAAAATCATCTCTAACTCACACAACAGTGCTGAAAGAGCTGGACATGTTAGCTCTGTTTCACAGCTGAAAGAGGTCAGGTGCATCCAAGGCCATGGAAGGAATCTGAATGACTTGGCTTCATGTTATTCCTTGTGGAATAAAACCAATGAAATACCTTTTCAACAGAATCTCTCTGACTCAACTGGACATTAGAGTGGGCAAGGGCACTACGAGTCCACACAGATGTGAGGGGAAATTCCCACTAAGTAAGTTTATTTGCAGATGAAAATATCATGCAAGAATTGAACTTGCTCCTTTAGATAATTTTCAGAGATGACACTTTCGGATAAAATGTTTTGATAATATCTGTGTTCCACTTGGTAACATGAAGATGTATGAAGACCAATATAATTTTATCCCAGAAAGTTCTAATCTGGCACATATGTAAGAGCATGACCATATAATTTTATTTTTACACTTTTATGAGTGTGTGAAGTACTTTAAGTAGGCATGCCAGAAATTTCACAGAGACCCCAGAAGACTAAGGTGTGTTCTTGAATAATTTCCCTTCAACATGGAAATGATGACAGCAATCTTGGCTTCCATCTGTAGGTCATTGGAAAGACGTTAGAAATAATCTAGCTTGGCCAACATGCAAAGGTAACACAGAACTCTTAGAATCAAAAGCATCCTTATCTACACCCCCAGAAGTAGGTGCCATATCCTAGGGGCAGAACGTTATCTGTGAATTTTGTTTATTATTAGCTTTTTGCCAGGATTGGGCAAAAGATCCTTAATCCCTTATCTGCTTCTCTTAGCATCAAACATGCTTTTGCTAATAGGATGAGTAGACTGAATGTTTGGAGGTAAAACCTCATTGAACAGCAAGGAAGAAGCTTTTAATCGAGTAACAACATTTCTGCAGCAAAATGCCTGCATATTCACACTAGTGGGCTGAGTATAGCCTATAAATAGGTTCAGTTAGTTTTGGTAACCAAGTGAGTTCTAGAAACTTTTTTTTTTAAAATAAAGACTTTTTTACTTGAAAATCAGAATTACAGATTGAAACAGAGAGATCTTCCATTTGATGGTTCATTCCCCCAAATGGCTGCAACAGGTAGGGCTGGTCCTGACCAAAGCTAGAAGCCAGGAGCTTCTTCTAGGTCTCCCACATGAATGATAAGGGCCCAAGTATGTAGGCCATTTCCACTGCCTCCCAGGTGCATTAGTAGTGAGCTGGATTGGAAGTGGAGCAGCCAGGTCTTGAACCATCTGCTTAACCTGCTGTGCCACAATGCCAGCCTCTAGAAACATCTTTTGGCTCTCAGAGTTTGGGAGTTCAGAATTGTGGATGAGGGCTTGTTGGACCTATGCCCTGATGGCTTGGAGAATTTGCCAGAGCTGTCCTTACCAGGTAGTGTCTTCCATTCAAGTGGAGCACACTCATATTGGGTGTACTTGAAACCCATTCTATACAGCCATGTTCAAAGAAACAAGCTGTTAATCTTTCTCCTTGAAACAGCACAATCAGTAAGAAAGAACATCTCTGGCCAGGTACCACCTCCCACCTCGAAAGAATCATGCATAGCAGCTCAAGTGGGCAAACATCTGGTGGTTCCAGCTGACCACCAGCTATGGATGGGAGCCATGACAGTTACAGAGTGCAGTGCTGGGCCCCTGGGGAGCTTCATAAGGCACCCCATGCACAGAGCAGTGCTCCTTCATCACACGGAAGCCAGTGCACACAGGGGTACCACATTCCATTCTCACACTTGATGGCAGGCCCTCATATCTTAACTGCCCTGGTCAGGTCACTTTAGGGTGCCCCTGAAAGGATGGAGAGTCATCAGGAGCCACAGGTGTTCCTTGATCTGATGGAAGAGAGCAATGAAATCAGTTGAAAAGATTTGCTCTGTAAAATAATCATGTTTTGAAAACTTCTTGGTGAAATTAGTTTGTTTTTATTTTCAAAATAATCACTCTAATCTCTTTTTTTGTCAAAGCTCTTTAACTTATTTATTTATTTATTTATTTATTTTATTTTGAAGGCAGAGTGACAGAGAGCAGAGACAGAAAGAGAGATTTCCATCCACTGGTTCACTCCCGAAATGCCCTCAACGGGCAGAACTGGGCCAGGTTGAAGCCAGGAGCTCCATCTAGTTCTCCCAGGTAGATGGCAGGGGCCCAAGTACTTGAACTTCATTTGCTGCCTTGCAGGATGCATCATCAGGAAGCTGGGTTGGAAGCACAGCTTAACTGGGACCTGAACCTGCACTCCAGTATGGGATGCAGGTGACCCAAGAGCAGCAGCTTAACCTGCTGGTTCTCTACGGGCTGGTCACAGCCTCTTGCTAATGCATACCCTGACAGGAAGCTGATGGCTCAAGCAGTTGGGTCCCTGCCACCCATGGCGGGGACCTGGATTGAGTGCCCAGATTGTCTCTGACCTGTGCCAGCCACAGCTATTCCAAGCATTTGGGGAGTGAGCCAGTGGGTGGGAGTGCACTTTCTCTCTCTCTCTCTCTCTGGCTGTGGATGGGTTGGTTTGCATGGGAAATGTAGGTCACAGTGGAGTGGTTTGCTGTCCATAGGAACTGGCAAGCCCTAGGAGGGGACAGTCCCTCAGAGTCAGTAGGGCCCAGATATCAAACATCACAGTATAGAAAATAAGTGAACAAGGCCAAAGCCAACATCACAGTGGAAGAGGATGAAATAGTAGCAGATCAGGGAAGGTTTTTGCCATCCTAAGGTCATATGGCAGAGATCATGACACAGTAAGAGGATGTCCCTGTTGAGACAGCAGGGAAGGAAGGGAAGGAGGGCACAGATACTGAGACTCTGAGTGGAGGCCGGTCTATGACTGCATTTCTGCTGCAGTGAGTCAACCACATAATATCCTGCAAGCCATGACCTTGAACTGTGAAGACAGTGCAAGGGCTTGGAACAGCTGAGATGAGTGTGGAAGAGAGGTATGAGTGGAGCTTATGCACCAAGGTGCAATTGATGCAGCACACTGGGAAGAAAACCACACAGCTGCAATGGGCACCTCTCATCTGGGGCTTCCCTGAGCCTGCACTCAACTGTTGGCCGACACACCGCATAGCTACTGATGCTGGAAGCTGGGCCCTGCTTACCAGCAAGATGGTTCCTGCCACAACGTTAGGAATGCTTATGGTTTAAGAATATAAATTGGGGACCAGCGTTGTGGCAAAGCAGGTAAAGCTGCCACCTGCAATGCTGGCATCCAATGTGGGTACCAGTTTGAGTCCTGGCTGTTCCATGTCCAATTCAGCTTCCTGCTAATGTACCTGGGAAAGAAGCAGAGGGCAGCCCAAGAGCTTGGGCCCCTGAACCCATATGGGAGACCCAGAAGAAGCTCCTGGCTTCTGGCTTCTGTCTGGTCCAGGCCCAGCTGTTGTGGTCATTTGAGGAACGGGCCATCAGACAGAAGATCTCTCCCTCACTGTCTCTCACTTTCTCTCTTTAACTCTGCCTTTCAAATAAGTAAAATAAATCTTTAAAAAACATTTAGGCTTCGTCTTCCTGGCTCCTGACGATTCTCTGTGTCTCTCAGACTTCTGTGTTGGAACTGCAAAATGTCTTCAGGAAATGCTAAAATTGGGCACCCAGCCCCCAACTTCAAAGCCACCGCTGTTATGCCAGATGGTCAGTTCAAAGACATCAGCCTATCTGACTACAAAGGAAAATATATTGTGTTCTTTTTTACCCTCTTGATTTCACCTTTGTGTGCCCTACGGAGATCATTGCTTTCAGTGATAGGGCAGAAGAATTTAAGAAACAACTGCCAAGTGATTGGTGCTTCCATGGATTCTCACTTCTGTCACCTGGCTTGGATCAACACACTCAAGAAACAAGGAGGACTGGGACCCATGAACATTCCCTTGGTATCAGACCCTAAGCGCACCATTGCCCAGGATTATGGGGTCTTAAAGGCTGATGAAGGCATCTCATTCAGGGGCCTCTTTATCATTGACGATAAGGGTATCCTTCGACAGATCACTGTAAACGACCTCCCTGTTGGCCGCTCTGTGGATGAGACTCTGAGACTAGTTCAGGCCTTCCAGTTTACTGACAAACATGGGGAAGTGTGCCCAGCTGGCTGGAAGCCTGGCAGTGATACCATCAAGCCTGATGTCCAGAAGAGCAAAGAATATTTCTCCAAGCAGAAGTGAGCGCTAGGCAGTTAGTGATAGGCTGCAGCGTGCAACCATGAGAACAAAATCTTTTTGTACTTTTATTTCCCTGGTTAAAATAGAAGACTATAGATTCAGCCAAGATACGGTGTGCTATAAAGGAAAGGCCTATCCTACAGGGTTGGAGTCCAGCCTTTTCCCTTTGTTTGGAATGGCCTGAGCTGTGTTGGGGCACAACGCCATTTGATGTGTATGATGTACCAGTAGTGGGGCATCAGTCCACTGACCTTTTGTAGTATCTATTAAACTTTGACTTTCTTCATTTAAAAAAAAAAAAAACATTTAAACCAGTGCAAAAGACGTTTGCTAAACCCCAATGTGTCACTGGTTTGCTAGTATTGTGGGGACAAAGGCCCGTGACAAAGGATGGCTTAAACAGCGGAGACTTACTTTCTCACAGTTCTGGAGGTTGGAAGTTCAAGACCAAGGTGCCAGCAGAGGTGGTTTCTCTGAGGCCTCCCGCCTTGGCTCGCAGATGGTCACCTTTTCCCTGTGTTCTCACAATGTCTTTCTCCTGTGTGTGTCTGTGTCTGGTCCTATGCATCTCTTCTTACAGGGACACCAGAGATACTGGACTAGAGTCCACTCACATGACCTCATTTTAACTTTACTTCTGTGAAGGCCCTGTCTCCAAATATGAGTGGTAACTGAAATCATTTTAAAAAATCAAAGTTAGGGGCCAGTGTTGCGACACAGCAGGTTAAGCCACCGTCCGCGACACCAGCATCCCATATGAGTGCTGGTTCAAGTCCCTGCTGCTCCATTTCCAATCCAGCTCCCTGCTAATGTGCCTGGGGAAACAGCAGAGGATGGCCTGAGGGCTTGTGCCCCTGCCACCCACCTGGGAGACCTGGATGGATTTCCAGGCTCCTGGTTTGGCCTGGCCCAGCCATGGTTGTGGCATTTGGGGAGTAAACCACCAGATGGAAGATTTCTTTCTCTCTGTCCCTTTCTTTCTATCTCTGGGACTCTTCCTTTCAAATAAATAAATAAACCATTTTAAAAAATCAAAATTAAGTTGACTCAGCCAAACTGAGGATTTAAACTCAGAAACAAGTCAGTCGCCAGAACTGGCTGTTCCACCAGCCTAGGTCTGGTTGCAAGATTTATACTTTCCTCACAGGGTGCATACATGCACTGAATCGGGTTTAGAGTATAAGGATTTCTATGTGACCATCAATTACATTGAAAATCACAGACAGCCTCACTGAACATGAAGAACACCTGGTCATAGCTGCCACACTCGGCTGTTGATTAAGGACCTGCGTTACAGCTCCACTCATTGCCACATGCGATGTGATCCCCATGCACAGGGAGGACAACAAAGGGGCCTTCAGTGACTCTCCCCACAGTGGCCAAAAGTCCAAAAGTTCACTCCTTCTTTAAAAGTTTTATTTATTTTCCCTTTTTCTGACAGGCAGAGACACACAGAAATAGAGAGAGATCTTCCATCTTCTGCTCAAGTACTTGGGTCCCTGCCACCATGTGGGTGGCCCAGATAGAGTCTGGGGCTTCTAGCTTCAGCCTGACCCACCTCACTCCTTCTTAAGGTACAGTAGAGGTCTCCTTGCCCATGGCTGAAGTTTAGCTGATCCCTGTTAGTGTTCGTTGAAAGATCTTGTGACCTGAGACTCAGCTGCAGGGTGTCTTTGTAGCATGGGCAACATCCCAGCTGACTCAGGCCTCTAGAGTCACTATTTAAGTCCACACAGGTATGCATGGATTTGAAAAGTTTTTGTAAACTTATCTTTTAATTCCACTTTGAAGTACCTTCCTATGGTCACATTCAGAGGTGCTAAGGGTTAGGACTTAACTGATGGGATTACCCTCAGTCTCTGGGGAAATTGAGAATGTGAACTTACACGGCAACCAAAGGACATCCAACTGCACTGGCTGGGTGGAGCAGTTGGGATGTCCACATTTTCCTACGCTCAGCCTGACATCACATGGGTGTATTTCAGAGCCTAGGAACAACCACCGGCCCCTTGTGCAGGCAGCACATGGGCCTGGCCTGGACAGACTGTGCACCACCAAGCCTCAGTTTGCTTAAGATGTACTCTGCCAACTTGCAGGGCTATGGGCTATCAGCAGACAAAAATTATTTGAGGGGCTGGCACTTTGGTGCAGTGGATAAAGCCGCTGCTTGGAGTGCCGGCATCCCACATGGGTGCCAGAGTCCCGGCTGCTCCAGTTCCCATCCAGCTCTTTACTATGGCCTGGGAAAGCAGTAGAGGATGGCCCAAATGCTTGGGCCCCTGCACCCACGTGGGAGACCCAGAGGAGGCTCCTGGTTTTGGATCAGTGCAGTTCCAGCTGTTGTGACCAATTGTGGAGTGAACCATCATGTATTTATTTTGAAAAACAGGGGCCAGAGACAGACTGGCAGACCAATACAGAAACAAATGGATCTACCGTCCATTGATTCATTCCTCAAATGCCACAACAGCCCGCGCTGGGCCAGGCTTAAGCTAGGAGCCTGGAACTCCGTCCAGGTCTTCCATGTGGGTGGCAGGAATCCAAGTGCTTGAGCCATCACCTGCTGCTTCCCAGGATGCATGCTAGCAGGAAGCTGGGGTCGGAAGAAGAGCCAGAACTCAAGCCCAGCATGGACACTGGACGTGGGCATCGCAACCAGCATCTTAACCACTAGACAAATGCCTGCTCTACTCTCTTTAAAACAAAAAATGATTGGGACGATCCAAGGGTCTAACTACACTAACTTAAGCTGCTCTGGGATAGTAAAAGAATAAAGGAAGGACCAAGTTTCCAGGGGTCTGACTGATGGAAATTTTGGGTGAAGAAGTGGAAAACAATGATGAAGACTCCATGGGACAAGAGGAGAGAAGATAGAGACGCTGCTGCAGTCAGCTGTGGGCCCAGCCAGCTGCTGGCTGTCAGCCACCATCTTACCCCATCAAGGTAGAAAAAAACTGCTGCGCACCCCACCCCTTGCAGTTTCAGTGAGAGGGAAATCCAGTCACCCACTGACTTTTATTTCACCCTAGAGAGCTGATGGGGTCCAGCAGGGAAGCCGACTTTCTTCCCTTTCCTTCCCCACTCCTACAGAGCACCATCGCTGCAGTGGAAAGTCACGTAGTGTGTCTCTGATCTGCTCCCAGCATCACAGTCAGAGTCAGGCGATGTGGGGGGCAAAGGACAGATCCCCTGCATCCTGTGGGAGTTTTTGGGCATTAGCCTCAGAGCTACACTCACATTCCCTAGATGAGTAAGGAGGATTCACCTTGCTTCTGGGGGTTAACACCAGAAGCAACTCATTATAATCCGTTCCCATCCTGGGAGATCTGGGTAATGGCCCCACTATATCCTGCAACACTAGGACAGTAACAGTACATTCTAAATTTCTCAGTGCCACTGGAATCTACCAGGTGGACATAGGGAAGAACGTACCTCTATTCCACCTCTCTGGACTCATACCTTTCTAGAGTAAAATCTCTTATATACCTTGCAGTCACCCTGTAGGACTGCAACAGGGTTCTGTTCACATCCCTGAGCACTAGGACTAACACTGCTGATATTGTAAGCCCCAGCACGAGTTGGACTCTCCTAGCATACATGAGGAAGGATCCATCTGTATCATACAGTCTTAGAGCCTCAGCAACTGGTGCCACAAACCCCAGCATCACTCAGACTTGCCAGTAGGACAAGGGGGCAGCCACCCTTGTCTCAGCATCAAGAGTAAGGCCCTGGCTATCAAATTCGCCACATTAGACTGACACTGAACTCTATAGACCAAACATACCCATGCTTATTTATTTCAAAGTCATACTTCCATCCCTAAGAACTGCAGAAGACTAGTCCACTGTGTCACTTATAGACATAGCTGATGTTGATTAACACAAAAGAAATGACTCAGAGTCTACATTCCTGGGTTCACCTAGAACCAAAGCCAAAGCAACAAGCCAAGTGATACTCTGTGTTCCAGCTAAACTATACACTCTTTCACAACAAAACCTACTCTGTAAAGAAGAACGGATGGATATACCAGATGGTCGGACATCAACGTAGGGACACAGGAGACATGAAGAAGCAGGGTAGCATGACATCTCCAAAGAATGCAATACTCCTCCAGAATTAGATCCTGAACTGAAGAAAGTCTATGAAATGATAGATGTAAAATTCAAAATAATGATTGTAAGGAAACTCAACGAGAATACAGGTATACAGATGAAAGAAATGAGGAAATCAATGAATGACATGAATATTACATATTACATATTACATGAATATTACAAACTCACTAAGAAGAACCAAATAGAAATTTTGAAGATGAAATCTTCATCTGGAATCTACCCAGTGAAATAAAAAGTTCAATTGACAGTTTTAACAGCAGAATACACCAAGTGGAAGACAGAGTTTCTGACTTTGAGGGCAAGAAATTTGAAACAACTCAATCAAGCAAAAATAAAGAGAAAAGCATTAAAAAGAATGATGAAGAATTAAAAAGAATGAAATATGGGATACCATCAAATGACCAAATGTCCTTCTTATAGGTATTCCTGAAGGAGAAGAAAAGGAAAAAGGCATTGAGACCTGCAAAATGAAATAATAGTTGAAAATTTCCCAGATCTTGAAAAAAACATGGACATACAGATAGAAGAAGCTCAAGGAATCCCAATCAGACTCAAAGCATGTTGTTGTCAAATTGTCAAAAGTTAAATACAAGGAGAGAATCATAAAGATAGTAAAAGAAAAGTGTCAAGTTACATATAAAGGAAAACTGATTAGATTAACATTAAACTTCTCACTGGAAACACTACAGGACAGAAGAGAGTGGGATGATATGAAATATTCAAGGTCTTTAAAAGAAAAAAAAATTCCAACCAATAATATTATATCCAGCAAAGTTATCCTTTAAAAGTCAAGAAGAAATAAAGTATTTTCCAGATAAGCAAAAACTGAGAGGATTCACCACCACGAGACTAGCCTTATAAGAAATTCTGAAGGGCATCCTTCATAAGAAATAAACATCATGAAAACACGTGCCACCACCAAATTCACTAACAGAGCAGGTAGAATCATTATCCAATTAACAAAACTACAGGTCTTAGTTCTTATATATCAATCCTATCCTTGAATGAATGGATTAAATTCACCAACCAAGAGACTTAGGCTGGATAAATGGATTAAAAAAACACAACCCCACTATATGCTGCCTACAAGAAACTCACTTCACAAACGAAGATACACACAGACTGGAAGTGAAGGGTTGGAAAAGGATATACCCAGGCAAATCGGAAACCAAAAGCGAGCAAGCATAGCTATCCTGATATCAGATGAAGCAGACTTTAAATCAAAAACTATAAAAAGAGATAAAAGATGACACTATATTTGATAAAATGTTCAATTTAGCAAGAAGACATAATAGTCATAAATATATATGTACCTAACAAAAAACCATATATATATATATATACATATACATACACACACACACACACACACACACACACACACATATATATATATATATATATATATATATATATATATACATCAAATCCTTTGAGACCTAAAGGGAAGGATAGATTCCAAAACAAACCCCACTCTCATCAATGGACAGATCATCCAGACAAAAAAATTCATAAAGATATACTGGAGTTGAAACATACTATGGAGGAAATGGACCTAACAGACATTTATAGGACATTTTACCCAACAGCTATAGAATACTCATTCTTCTCATCAGCACATGGAACATTTTCCAGGCTAGACCACATATTGGGCCATAAATTCAGTCTCATCAAATTTAAAAAGACTGAAATTATACCATGTATCTTCTGAAACCATAAAATAATAAAACTAGAGATCAGCAAGAGGAACAATAGAATACTCGTAAGTACTTGGAAATTAAACAACATAATACTGAATGATCAATGGGTCATTGAAGAAATTAAAAAGGAAATAAAAGCTTTATTGAAATAAATGAAAATGCATCAAAACCTGTGGGATACAGCAAAAATAATATTATTAACAGGGAAGTTTATAGCATTAAGTGCTTACATTTAAGAAAGAGAAATGGCTCAAATTAAAGATCTAATGATGCATTTTGAAGACTTGGACAAAACAAGAACAAACCAAACCCAAAATCAGCAAAAGACAAGAAATAATAAGGATCAAAGAAGAAATAAATGGAATTGGAATGAAAAAAAATCAACAAAACAAAAAGTTGTTTTTTTGAAAAGATAAATAAACCTCAAGCCAGGATAACAAAGAATAAGAGAGAAAAAAATTCAAATAAATAAAATTGGAAATATAAAAGGAGACATTACAAGTGACACCACTGAAATATAAAGGATCATAAGAAACTACAAACTATATGCTAATAAACTGGAAAATTTCAAAGAAATGGACAAATTCCTGGATTCATATAACCTACCAAGATTAATTCAAGAAGATATAGACAATCGAAACAGACTCATAACAAGCAAAGAGAAGTAATCAAAAGTCTTCATGGGCCGGTGCTCTAGTGCAGCAACTTAGAAGTCCTGGCCTGCAGCACCGGCATCCCATATGGGTGCTGGTTCAAGTCCTGGCTGCTCCATTTCTAATTCAGCTCTCTGCTATGGCCTGGGAAAACAGTAGAAGATGTCCCAAGTCCTTGGGCCCCTGCACTCAGGTGGGAGACCTGATAGAAGATCCTGGCTCCTGGCTTTGGATCAGCCCAGATCTGGCTGTTGTAGTCATTTGCAGAGTGAACCAGTGGATGGAAGACCTCTTTCTCTCTGGCTCTACCTCTCTCTGTAACTCTGCCTTTCAAATAAATAAAATAAATCTTTTAAAAAAAAGTCTTCCATCAAGGAAAAGCCAAGGACCTGATGGCTTTACTACTGAATTCTAGAAAACATTCAAAGAGGAAGTAACTCCAGTATTCATCAAACTATTCTAAAATATGGAACATGATGGAACTCTGCCAAACTGCTTTTATGAGGCCAGCTTACTTTGATACCAAAACCAAAGACACAACATGGAAAGAAAAATATAGACCAATACCTTTAATGAACATAGATGCAAAGATTATTAACAAAATACTAGCAAATTGAATCCAAAACCACATCAAAAAGATCATACATTACGATCAAGTGGTATTTATCCCAGAAATGCAAAGGTGGTTCAACATTTGCAAATCAATAAGAATAAACAATAAATAAACAATAAGAATAAACAATAAATCAATAGAATAAACAACAAAAACCTTATGATCATCTCAATAGATGCAGAGAAAGCATTTGGCAAGATTGAACACCCTTTCATAATAAAAACCCTCCACAATTTACGTATAGAAGGAACAAGGGACATTCTGGGGGCGTGCACTGTGGCATAGTGGGTAAAACCACCACCTGCAGTACTGGAATTCCATGTGAACAGTGGTTTGAATCTTGGCTGCTCCACTTCTAATCCAGCTCCCTACTCATGTGCTTGAGAAAGATAAGGAAGATGATACAAGTACTTGGACTCCTGCACCCACATGGGAGATCCAGAAGAAGCTCCTGGATCCTGACTTCGGATTGACTCAGGTCCAGCTTTTGGCACAATTTTGGGTGTGAACCAGTTGCAGGTTACAAAATAAACATACAAAAAATAAATAGGAATTTAATCCAGGTCTCCCAAATGGCTGGCAGGAATCCAACTGCTTGAGCCATCCCAGGGTCTGCCTTAGCAGGAAGGTGGAGTCAGGAGCCATAGCCAGGTCTTGAACCAGGCACTCTGATGTGGGATGTGGGTACCGTAACTGGCCTCATCACCACTAAGCTAAAGGCACATCCCCACCTGAAGTTTGAAATCTGAATGTAAAACTCCAAAAAGAAACCCTGATGTTAGTACTCCAAGGAACGCAAAATAAGGATAGGATCTCTCTCCATTGAAAAAGAAATAATTTTTAAAAAGTCAGAAAGAAATCTGTCTTCATTCTTCAGATACCTCAGTTCCTTTCAAGTGGAGGAGTCTGGAATCTGGACTCTGGTGTTAACTCTGTGATGCACAATTAGGGTGGCACAAGAGAGCTGAGGGTGAAAGGTGAATTCTCAGGGAAGAACCAAATTCAGCCTCCCATGGCTCTGCCTCCTGACTGAGCTCTTGAAAGGGTAATGTGACTAGCATGGAACAGGGTTTGAATTATCCTCTCCTGGCTTTTTCTGAACTAAGTTGAATGAAAATAGTAGCACACATTTCTTTTCTTCCCCCTCTCCCCTACAAGACTTACTTATTTTTAAGGCAGAATGTTAAAAAGATAGAGAGAGAGAAAGACATAGAGATCGTCCATCTGTGGGTTCACTTCTCAAATGGCCACAACAACCACGGCTGGGCCAGGCTGAAGCCAGGAGCCAGGAATTCCATCTGGGTCTCCCACTTGGGTGGCAGCAGCCCAAGTATTTGGGCCATTATCTGCTGCCTTTCCCTGATCACTAGCAGGAATCTGGACTGGAAGTGGAGAAGCCAGGATGCACAGCGGTGCTCCAACAGGGGGTGTTGGGCATCAGAAGTGTCTGCTTAACCTGCTGAGCCTCAGTCCCATCTCCTGGCACACAGTTCTGGCTCTCAGCACAGCAGTGACTACGTTTGCCATTAAGGGCAACACCCCAGCTCCAAACGAGGCTCCCTTTTGCCAGGAACAGTCTTAATTTCCCTTTTGTCAGCTGGTTCGGCTCTCAGTCCATGACCTTTGGATATTTGCATAGTCCAAACAAATTTTTCCCTTTCTTTTTGTGGGTTAACCTCATACCAAATCAAGAGCTCTAAAAATATTGATGCTGTTACTGAACCCTGATCCACCTCTGAAAATCTTTTAATTTTTCTTAAATATTTTATTTATTTATTTGAGAGGCAGAGTTATAGAGAGAGGGAGCGACAGAGAGAAAAGTTTTCCATCTGATGGGTCACTCTCCAAATAGCTGCAATGGCTGGAGCTGGGCTGATCTGAAGCCAGGAGCCAGAAGCCTCTTCTGGGTCTCCCATGTGGGTGCGGGGACCCAAGGACTTGGGACATCTTCCACTGCTTTCCCAGACCATAGCAGAGAGCTGGATCAGAAGAGGAGCAGCCAGGACAGGAACCAGTGCCCATATGGGATGCCGGCACCACAGTTTAACCTACTACGCTACAGCGCTGGCCCCCAGAAATGTTTAGCATGTGAAATAGTGCTCAACTGCTTAAATAATCTTTAGGTCCAATGGATCTGTTGCATTACTATTTATAATTTAAAAATATTGAAACTCTCTAATTAGTTAAAACATTCAGTCATCATTCTGTACCCAGAATTCTGCAGTACACCCAAGATATTTATGTGTCAGTTTTAGCCAACTGTAAAGAAAAGGTTATTGAAGCCAGCGCTGTGGCTCACTAGGCTAATCCTCCGCCTTGCGGCGCTGGCACACCAGGTTCTAGTCCCAGTCGGGGTGCCGGATTCTGTCCTGGTTGCCCCTCTTCCAGGCCAGCTCTCTGCTGTGGCCAGGGAGTGCAGTGGAGGATGGCCCAAGTGCTTGGACCCTGCACCCCATGGGAGACCAGGAGAAGCACCTGGCTCCTGCCATCGGTTCAGAGTGCTGGCCGCGGCGGCCATTGGAGGATGAACCAACGGCAAAGGAAGACCTTTATCTCTGTCTCTCTCTCACTGTCCACTCTGTCTGTCAAAAAAAAGAAAGAAAGTAAGAAAGTGGGGAAATGTCCACAATATATTTATTATTCAATAGAAATAATCAGAATTGTAAATATTTAAAGAAGGATTAGATCTATTTTAAAGAAAAATGTAAAATAATAAAAGTGAAAAAATAAAAATAGAACACTTTATGAGATCACACTGGAATAATAATACAGATCGAATGGACTTTTTTTCTTTCTACTTTCATGTATCTTTCAATTCTAATTATCATATATTACTTTAATAATGTAAAAGACAAATCTCCACATAATAATCTGGCTGAATCCTATTTATAGACTGAGCAAAATAAATCTATTAAAAGGTAAACAAATTGCTTTTAAAAATCCACAGTGGGGCCGGCATTGTGAGTTAAGATATACCTTCAAGTCTCAGCTATGCCACTTCTGATCCAGCTCCCTGCTAAAGCACCTCAGATGGTAGCAGGAGATGGCCCGAGTGCTCGGGCCCCTGAATCCATGTGGAAGACAGAGTGGAAGCTCCTGCCTCCTGGCTTCGGCCCAGCCCAGGCATCGCCATTGTTGCTGTTTGGGCAGTGAACCAGCCGATGGAAAACCTGTCTGTCTCTCTGTCTCTCCCTCTGTTTCTAACTCTTTCAAATAAATAAATAAATCTTAAAAAAAAATTTCACAATGACACAGTTATATCAAAGGGATGCAGGAGCCAAGAGATGAAAGCTGGAAAAAATCAAGTAACAAACTAAAGAAAATGGTATTGGATTATAACCCAGTGTGAGGGAGAAGGGAAAACTTTCTCAAAATTCCGAATAATTGATGTAGATCCTCCAGCTTCAAGGAGGTGAAGCCTAACTCCCCACTCTGCAAGTATTCACCGTACATTTCCTTCCAAAGGGTACAGGGTGGAAAGGGGAGAAGTGGCTGCACAGTGTAGAAACCCAATACACACTTCCTCAGCCTGGTGGTCAAAGTCAACCTCAACCGTGACCTGCTATGGTGATCACATGTATGCTTGATAGGATGTGATGGAATAGCACTGTGTCTCTGTGATCTTCATCCCATAAGCCCTTAACCTCACGCCAATCATAAAATAAAAGTGAAACAATTTCAGTGAAGAAGCAACCAATACCTCTCACAACCATGAAGGTCACCAAAAACAAAGTAAGTCTGAGAAACTGCTACAGCCAGGAGAGATGCAAGGAGACATGGTGGCTTCAATGGAATGGTGACTGGGTTCCATAGCTGACTCTGGCTCCTGCCTCCTGTCCTGTTAATGAGCACCCTGGGAGATAGCTCAAATAAATGAGTTCCTGCTACCTATGTGGGAAACCTGGATTGAGTTCCTGACTTCCAACATAAGCCCAGCCTGGTCTGAGCCATTATGGACATTTGGGGAGAGAGGCAGCAAATCGGAGCATGCTCGTAAATAAATAAATAATTAATTAATTAAAAAAAAAATATATATATATATATACACATATACATTTAGTGGTATTCTGGAAGGATCCTGGGACAGAAACAAGACATCTGGTAAAAACTAAGAAAATATTAAGTGTGGACATTTGTTAAGAATAAAGTACAGGGGCCAGAACTGTGGTGTAGCTGGTAAAGCCGTTGCCTGCAGTGCCGGCTGCTCCACTTCTGATCCAGCTCTCTGCTATGGCCTGGGAAAGCAGTAGAAGATGGCTCAAGTCCTTGGGCCCCTGCACCTGTGTGGGAGACCCAGAAAAAGCTCCTGGCTCCTGGCTCCTGATCAGCACAGCTCCGAACGTTGCAGCCAATTAGGGAGTGAACCATCAGATGGAAGACCTTTCTCTCTCTCTCTGCCTCTCCTTCTCTCTCTCTCTCTCTCTGCCTCTCCTTCTCTCTGTGTGTAACTCTGACTTTCAAATAAATAAATAATTTTTTAAAAGAGAATAAAGTACAATCATGAGTTTATTAGTTGTGACAAGTGTACAAAAATAATGTAAGATGTTTACAGTAGGGGAAATTATATGCAACTCTGTGCTACTTTAGCAATTTTTCTGTAATTCTAAAATGTTCTAATGAAATCAAACCCATTACCAACAACAAAGTAAACAAGTTCATGAATTTGTTCTTGGGACCAGAAAAAGACACAGAAGGGAGTCACCATGCTGTCATCTACTTTTACTGGACAGCTCAAAGAGTTATCTTATGTAATAAGACTGTGCTTGTTTTAATTGTAGATGTTATTCATGAAGTTAAATCTTCATCAAGCACAAAAATTAGAGGGAATTTTTCTCCCACTTTTGGAAAACCCCAAATAATAAACCAACCCATGATACAGTCTTTAAAAGCTCTTGGTAGTTAACTCCAGTCAATTGAGGAGCAGCGCCATCTGGTGTTCCATCATGTAAATGAACCATCAGATTACTGTTAATTCTGATTTCAAAACCAAAAGAGCAATGAATCAGAAACATGAAAGTAAACACAAGCACAGAAGGTACTCATGATGTCAAATGACTTCTGAGTATCAAATTTATATGACTTGGCTTAATTTGGAACTCCATCATAGAATTTGTTTACAAAATAGCAAAAAAGCTCAATCCAAACTCAGTCTGCTTCAACATGAAGATGTGAAGCATGTGAAGCATCTTACAAGAAATACTTGCAGTGCAAAAAGATTAAGATAAAAAAGTGCAGTGGCTAAACAAAGAAAAACTATGGGTAGAAAAATAATAAAACCAGATATTATATTAGAAAAATAAAATTACCAAATATTATGTTAGAAAATAATATAACAAGGGTTGCACAGTAAAAAAAAAAAAAAAAAAAAAGGCCTCTAAGACTGGGCATTTAGCTCAGCAGTTGCCTCTGCTTGGAACACCTGCATCCCATATCGGAGTACCTGGAACTGCGTCCCAGCTCTGCTCTGATTCCAGCTTCCTGCTAATATGCACGTTGGGAGGCAGTAGATAATGGCTCAAGTACTGGAGTCCCTACCATCCATGTGGGGGTCCCAGGCTGAGTTCTGGGCTCCTGGCATTGACCTGACCCAAGTTTGGATGTTGTGGGCGTTTGGGGAGTAAAACGGTAGATGGATGATCTCTGTTTCTGTCTCTCTCTGACTCTGTGCCTTTCAAATAGGATTTTTTAATAAAGCAATTTTTAATTTAAACAATAATGTTCATGAAAGAGATTTTATCAGAAACACAAAGAATATAATAATATAGTCACTTTAAAAAAGTCATTAAATAACTTCAGCATCATCACATAGTAGATCTCAATTCCAAGTGTCAGTTCTAGAAACTATAAAGCTCTGACATAACTGCTTTTTTAAAGTTAATATTGCTATTTAACTTTAATCCAATGCTTAACATAAAATTCCCTTTCTTAATAAGACTGTGCTTATTATAATATAATATCCTTATTCATAAAGTTTTATCTTTATTAAGAATAAACAATAAAAGAGAAAAATGTAATCAATTAAAGCCTAAAATGTCTCAAGTGAAAAAAATAAAATGATTGACTAATACATATTGTTTTTTGAACCTGAATGATTTTTTAAATGTGTCATAAAGAAAAATAAACCCAGCTGAAATAACTGGCAACCTCCAATTGCAAGTAATCAATGTAGCAGTTTGCCTGTAATATTAATGGCAAAAATGCAGTTTCCCCAATTTCCTATGCACTTGGTATATAGAGTAAGCAGGAGGAGACCTTACTCTAGTTATCCATGTGAGTGTCACTTGTTTTTTTATTCAAGAGGTGGAGTGACAAAGACTGTCAGTGTCGAAAGGGATGATAGATTTAGTAGAATTCCTCTGAGAAATGTCCTTTCATGAGGACATCTATGAAAAGACATATTATGATGATGATTATATCCTTTCATAAACCAACTTCTAAGCTGATTTAAAATGAATAAAAATTACAAACAATAAAACATTTCCTTGATTGAGTTAGGTTTTCAGTTTTAATGCAACCCCTCACTATTTTGGTATTTGTAGCATAATCAACTTCAGAAATTATCACCTGATACTGAAAATTTTTTAAACTATGATTGACAGTATGAAGGTGTTCCCTAAGAATTGGGTAGATTTAGGCTGTCGCCGTGGCTCAATAGGCTAATCCTCCACCTTGCGGCGCCAGCACACCGGGTTCTAGTCCCGGTGGGGGCACCGGATTCTGTCCCGGTTGCCCCTCTTCCAGGCCAGCTCTCTGCTGTGGCCAGGGAGTGCAGTGGAGGATGGCCCAAGCGCTTGGGCCCTGCACCCCATGGGAGACCAGGATAAGCACCTGGCTCCTGCCTTCTGATCAGCTTGGTGCGCTGGCTGCGGCAGCTATTGGAGGGTGAATCAACGGCAAAGGAAGACCTTTCTCTCTGTCTCTCTCTCTCACTGTCCACTTTGCCTGTCAAAAAAAAAAAAAAAAAAAAAGAATTGGGTAGATTTAAAACTTGAAGACCACAATGACTTTCTGTGCCATGGGTAGGCAAGATCTGTAGCTCGAGGTCTGGAGGGGGCTTGGATACAGGTGCAAACACATACCCACCCACAGCCCAGGCAGACCAATGACTGGGGTTGAGGGGGACATTTTATTAAATTTTCAAAGGAAAAAAAAAATCCCCTCTCTGGAAGCTCTTCAAAGTTGAATTAAATTGTGTAATTATTTAAATTTGCTCTAGTAAATTTTATACCAGTCCTGAATCTCTGGGATTAATAAAAACATATAAAGCTGCCTTGTGCTGTAAGTGAAGTCTGGGACCTGATGAAGAACTAAAGAGTGTTCTCAAAAAGTGGGGGTGGGTGAGGAGGGGAACGAGGTCCTGAGGGCCGGTCCAAGGCCACCACTGCTGCCTGCCAGGGCGCTGGGGGGAGGAGCAGGGTAGGAAGCCTGTCCTGTAGCCCAGCCAAACAGTAAAGGGGAAAGGAACACCCCGGGACCCTGCTCAGAAAGAAGTAGGGACTGGAACTGGGGCTTTCCGTGTGATTTCCCATGGTTCTTGGGCAGATCTGGGGGTGCATGAACTTGATTCCAGTTGTATTTCCTTATTACAATTTATTATAATGAGTTGTCACCCTCCCCAGAGCCCTTGGAACCTCAAGGAGAGCAAGAGAGAGAGAGAGAGAGAGAGAGAGTAACTGACCCCCTTGGGTAGACTCCTTCTCTTCCTTCAACATCCAGTTGAGCACCGAGCTCCCCAAGAAAGACTTGGGCAATGTGGGGAGGAATGACTGGGGCAGCCAGTTCAGTTGGCTCTCCTGCACATCTTCCATTGTTTCCTGTACAATGCAAGCTTTGAGGCAGAACGGTCAATGTCCTGTCGGAGGAGTTTTGACATGTCTGTGCTGTCATGTGTAACATCAACCGTCCTGGAGATGTAGAGCATTTCCTTCAGCCCCAAATGTCCCCTCTTGTTCCTCTGCACCCTCTGTCCCCACCCCTGCCCCAAGCCATGGCTCATCCACTCTGTCACCAAGATTTTGCCTGTGTAAAATTTTACAGGAATGGAGTCAGATGGCACAAGGACTTTTGCTTTGTTTTAGAGGATGAAAGACCTCGTGGGCTTGCCAGTTTCTTCCTGTGTTCCTGTTGCCCTCAGCAGCCATCAAGACCCTGGCACCACTACTTTTGTGTCTGCAAAAGCCCTCCAGTTCTGTTGGCAGCTGACTACTTTCCAAGGTCAGGAAGGAGCCTTCACCATGTGCTGTAGGTGAATATTTGCCAGAAGGGAGTAACTAGGAGACTGCTGAGATTATTACAGCAAAATTTGGGTGATCTCCACTCCGTCCTTTCAAAGATCTCCCTCACAGATGAAACTGAGTGCCTACATGGCATGTTTGATGTAGAAACTATATACTAGCAGGCCCTGGCCTCCCACAGTCTCCTCTCTCCTTTCCTTAGCTTAACGTTGCTTTGCCCTGCTACTATGTTTGCAAATCAACCTCTTACTAAAATTAATGCACTAAATGGAGGGAGTGATGCTGTTGGTCCCACAGGGTCCCAGATCTCAAGACTCACACAAGGTCATTTATGCCCTCTGTAGAGAATGTCTTGGTGTTCAACCTCATCTTGAGGGTTTTTCCAGGAACTCTAGTGCCTGAGTATAAAGAAAGCTGGAGCCGTCTTTGCCATCATCACAATTCCTGACAGAACATGACAGTGCTGCCCAACTACAGGAAGGCATGTACACTGCAGATCAACCAGAGCCCTGCACACGAGCTGAACACCCACCTCTCAACCCCAACTTCAATCCAGAAGACCCTTTACCCTCAACTCCTCAAAGAGTCATGAAACTAAGCCATAGCTGCCTGGGTCCTTGCTCTCTGGTTTGCAAATAAACACACACTGTCCTCCATCCCCTGACAGCAGTGATTGGTTAGCCGCACCGCAGGTGAGAAGGCCCAGGTGTGTGTGTGTGGGGGGTGTGGTCAGGGGAGTCAGGGAGGCGGATTCAATGATCGAGCCAGGCAGGAGGAGTGGAAGAAGAGGGCGTAGTGGGGAAGAGGAAACACTGACAAGCATTCGCAACGGTGAAAAGAGGCCTGAGTGCCAAGGTAAGTTTGGGTGCAGTGCATGTCGGATTGGAGCAGGAAGAAAACCTTGGCACACAAATTGGTTTGTTTTCTTTCCCCAAATCCCATGTCCATTTCAGTTGCTCTCAAAGCACTTTATAAAAGATTTACCCTGGCAAAAGTGAATGGGAAGAAAATTCTCTGCAGATCTGAGTTCACGAGGTGGTGCTGAGGAGGCAGAAGAGAAGAGAATGAAGTTGCCTGCAGGAGACCGCTGAGAGGTCAGAAACCAGCCGCAGCCAGGGAGAAGCCCCACAAGCAGGGCTTCCGCCCTGGCCCCTGCCAATGAGCTAACTGGCTCTGGACTGAGTTGGGTGCAGCCCAACAGGGTGGAGGAACCACGTCATGGCATCGAGAAAGGGTCCCTGCAAAACCTGATGGTTCAATCTTAGAACTGAATCTTCCTCCAAGAGTCAACAGAGAACAGAAAGCAAGAAGTTTGGCTCTTTGCTTTTCATCTCCCCGAGGGAAATTCCTAACAATCAACGTCTTGTCCACCCACATTCTGTGTCACCTACTGTGTAAAGTGATTTGTATCCATGTTCTCATCAAATAGAGAAAACAGACAATAAACATTTTTTTTGGAGAAAGCAATAGCTGACACAAGAATGAAAAGAAAAGGGGCTTAAAAAAGCTTTATTTATTTATTTATTTTAAGAGGGAGTGAGACAGCCCACCTCCTGGTTCACTCCCCAAATGCCTGCAACACCTGTGGGCCAAAGCCAAGAGCCAGGAATTCAGTAAAGGTCTCCTACATGGGTGCAGGAACCCCATTACTTGAGCCATCATCACTGTCTCTCCAGGGCTGCACTGACAGGAAGTGAGAGACAGGAATCAAACCTAGGCACACCAATGTGACCCATGGGTATTTTAGCAACTAAGCTAAATGCCTGCCCTGGGAACTTTTTTTTTTTTTTTAAAAGATTTATTTATTTGAAAGGCATAGTTAGAGGGGCAGAGGCAGAGGCAGAGAGAGAGAGAGAGAGGGAAAGAGAGGTCTTCCATCTGCTGGTTTATTCCCAAATGGCCCCAGTGGCCAGAGCTGGGCTAATCCAAAGCCAGGAGCCAGGAGCTTCTTCCGGGTTTCCCACTTGGGTGCAGGGGCCCAAGGACTTGGGCTGTCTTCTACTGCTTTCCCAGGCCGTAGCAGAGAGCTGGATCAGAAGTGCAGCAGCCGGGACTTGAACTGGCACCCATATGGGATGGGTGGCTTTACCCACTACACCACAATGCCAGTGCCTGTGAAAGGTTTTTAAAAAATTAAAAATAGAAGAGTACAAAGGGGATGAGAACAGGTAAGTTAGCAAAGGCAATCAAGTCATAGAGGGAGTGCCCTACTATGCTTTAGCCAAATCAGTTCTATGGAACTAACAAAGCACAGAATATTAAAATCAAAATAGGAAAGATGGAACTTTTTTCTGGATCATCATGGAAAAAAGAATGTCCACCCCAGAATCACAAAAGGCATAGTCATAGTAAGCCAAGAAAGAGATATTCAAGAAAGTTAAAGGCATTCATTCACGAAGGAATGGAATTCATACATGAAAAGGAATATGCAGTCAGCCCATCCCTTAATACTATTTATTTAAATGTAATTATAATTAATCACAAATGTCAGTGTTCCTGTACATGGAATAACCTTAGTTACTACCACCTGCTATGTAAAGTAAGTTCAGCTTCTTTCATTTCACTGGAATGTACAAATGATGCCCTGATCATCTGTGGGCACCTCCATAGGATACAGACTTTCTGTAAAGGATTGGGAAATCTTTGAGTTTCAAGAGACAAATTTCCCTCAACATTTAGCTAAGTAATGCACCGCAAGAAAAAAGACTGCTGAACTCTGCTTGGTTTCTATATTTGAATCATTGCTGACCTAAGTGGTAAGATGGGATAGTTTTCACCAGCTGTTTCATTGTGAAAGCAGACACGTCTGCCACCCATCGCAGCAGGTCGTCCACCTATTTGGATGCCATTGTTCTCATTATTCCTTCAGACCCCATAGTTTTAGGAAAGTGCATGCAACTTCTCTGTTGTCACCTTTGACACTTTTTCAAAAAAATTTTTATTTAGTAAATATAAATTTCCAAAGTACAGTTTATGGATTACAATGGTTTCCCCCCACCCCATAATTTCCCTCCCACTCACACCCCTGCCATCTCCCGGTCCCTCTCCCATTCCATTCACATCAAGATTCATTTTCAATTATCTTTATATACAGAAGATCGATTTAGTATATATTAAGTAAAGAGCTCATCAGTTTGCACCCACACAGAAACACAAAGTGTAAAATACTGTTTCAGTACTAGTTATAGCATTATTTCACATTGGACAACACCTTAAGGACAAATCCCACATGAGAAGTAAGTACACAGTGACTCCTGTTGTTGACTTAACAATTTGACACTCTTGTTTATGGCATCAGTAATCTCCCTAGGCTCTAGTCATGAGTTGCCGAGGCTATGGAAGCCTTTAGGGTTTGCCGACTTCAATCTTATTCCGACAGGGTCATAGTCAAAGTGGAAGTTCTCTCCTCCCTTCAGAGAAAGGTACCTCCTTCTTTGATGGCCCTGTTCTTTCCACTGGGATCTCACTTGCAGAGATCTTTCATTTAGGTCTTCTTTTTTTTTGTTGTTCCCCAGAACACTTTTTTTTTTTTTAACACAAGGAACCTATCGTAACTAAATGCTCAACAGAAACACATCATTTTTTTCTAACCTATTTCTTTATGCTAGTAGAGAGCATCACTGAATTACAAAGGATTAAAAATATAAAAAGAATTATATGGCCTTATTATCATTAGTTTGTGCATCCCCCAAAGTCCCACGTGTTAAAGGCTGGCTCCCCCAAGTCTTGTGTTAATGCTCAGTGGGTTAATATTAGGGGTTAGTGACTTGAGGGTGGAAACTGATCCAATTATGGTGTTTAGGAGGCAGCCTAGTGTGAGGTCCTTAGCTGACTGGATGCGTGCCCTCAGAAGGTATTCTTATAAGAGGGTTGGTTACATAAGCAGAGTTCGGCCTAACTTCTCTCTGCTTCCTGGCTCACTGTGTGATCCTTCCTCTGAACATACTCTGCTAAAGTCACCCTGTAGTCTCACCAGACAGCCAAACTAGCAGAGCCCATCGGATTTTGGACTGTGAACTTCTAAAACCATAACCCAAAATAAGCCTTCCTCCCTCATAAGTACCCTATCTCAGGCATTTAGTTGTAGTAACAAAAAGCTGAGTCATACATAGAATTACAGAAACCCCACATCATCATACTTACACAATATTTTATGAGCATTCACTCTGTCTTAAAGTAGCTACAATTTCTCTAAAATTAATACAGCCATTTCAGACTTTTAAAATAGTTTAAGCAGCATATTATCTTTCTCCATGCTTTTAGTCTTTATGTATTTATATAGGAGTGAAGATGAGAATTACAGTTGGCTTCTCCACAGAACAAGGTAGGCAAGAAGAGTGCAGTGAAGTCTTTCAAACATTGAAAGAGGAAATTTCCAACATAGAATTCTACATAAAATTATCCTTCAAAAATGAAGCAGAAATATAAAGACAAAATCTGAGGAGTTTGGTAAGATGTCCCTCCATCCCAACAGCCCTGCCCCCATCTTTCAGTTTTAATTTTCTGAAATTAAATATGATAATGATAATAAGTATATTAATATATAATAAGTATAGCTATAGATATCTTGATATTTACCTGAGATCCTTAGATTTGTGGTTTGGTATCTCATTAATTTTGGAAAATTCTCAAAAATTATTACTTCCTATTTTTCTTCTGTTCCGTTATTCCTTTCTTGCATTCCAATTATATAAATGTGATACATTCTATCAGTTGTTCTATACATATCTGATCCTTTCATTTCATGTTTTGTTTTTTTTTTCTCTTGGCACTTCAGTTTGAAAAGTTTCTACTGACCTACCTTCAAGTTCGCTGATTCTTTCCTCAGCTGTATCTACTGTGCTGGTGACCATCAATGACAGTCTTTATTTATATTACTGTGATGAGACTTTCAGCAATTCCATTTGATTCTTCCTTAGAGTTATCATCTCTCTGTTTACAATGCTAAAGGGCAAAATAAGGACAATTGGTAGAACTTAAATGAAATCTTAAGATTAAATTGTAATAACACATCATCATTAATATTTCTAGTTCTTTTGGTAGTATTATGTTTGAGTTAGACAATGTATTTTTGTGTGGACATACCATCATGTGCTGCCTAACAACAGCTCAATGACAGACCACATATACAATACTTAGTCTGTAAGATTATAATGGAACTGAAAAATCCTTACCACCTGTTTACATTATAACCATCATCACATCATAGTACAACACATCATTCAAGTCTTTGTGGTAATGCTGTTGTAAAGAAGGTGTATTTAAATACAAATATTAACAATATGTAATATAAATATTAAAAGTATAGCACACGCAATGATGTAGAATCCATAGTATTTGAAAATGATAATAAATGACTATTACTGGTCTATTGTTCACTATACTATACTTCCTATTGTTATTTTAGAATAGGCTTTTGCTTTTAAAAATGGACTGTAAGAAGTATGCAGAGGCTGGTGCTGTGGCATAGTGGGTAAAAGCACCGCCTGCAGTGCTGGCATCCCACATGGGCGCCAGTTCAGGTTCTGGCTGCTCCACTTCCAATCCAGCTCTGTGCTGTGACCTGAAAAAGCAGCAGAGGAAGGCCTAAGTCCTTGGGCCCCTGCATCTACATAGGGGACCCAGAAGAAGCTCCTGGCTCCTGGTTTTGGATCGGCACAGTTCTGGCCATTGAGGCCATCTGGGGAGTGAACCAGCAGATGGAAGACCTCTCTCTGTCTCTCTCTCTCTGCCTCTCTGTAGCTCTGCCTTTCAAAATAAATAAATAAATCTTTTTTTAAAGAGTATGCTGTGTTACATGGGTAGTAGCCTCACACATCTCCTATTCACTGCATCTCTTTATTGCATCAAGAGGTCATGCAGAGTGATGGACCTATACCATCTAGCTTTGTGTAAGTGCTCTCTATGACGTTCACATAGCACCATGTGACTAAGGACACTTTTCTAAGAACTTATCGATAAGCAATGCACAACCACACATTAAAGTGTTTGAGGCTGATGGAGCATCACACTGGCAACTTACAGGTGGGGACTTCAAAAAGTTTATGTAAAAATGGAATTAAAAGGTAAGTTTACTTCGGTGCCAAAAATTTTTGAAATTCATGCATTTTTTCATAATATATATTTTCCACAAATTTTTTGATGACTAAATGTTGAGAAAAATGTTCTTGTGTCCTTGTGGCTTTTGTGTAAGTTTGATAATTGTTTCAAGAGAAAACATTTTGAAAAAGTCTATAAGGAACACATGCTTTTCAACATTATTCTCTAGTATTGTGCTAAGAATTGACTGAATTACAATCAACCACTCTCCCCTGTTTTCATTTATTTCTCTTTCCTTGATTTTTTAAAGTATTATTTTATTTATTTATTTGAAAGGCAGGTAGAGTTACAGAGAGGCAGAGGCAGAGGCAGAGAGAGAGAAAATGTCTTCTGTCTGTTGGTTCACTTCCCAAATGGCTACAACAGGCAGAGCTGCATTGATCCTAAGCCAGGAGATTCTTCCTGGTCTCCCACATGGGTGCAGGAGCCCAAGGACTTTCCCAGGCCATAGCAGAGAGCTGGATGGGAAGTGCAACAGTAGGGCCTCTGAACCAGTTGCCATATGGAATGCTGGCACAGCAAGGTGGCTGCTTTACCTGCTACGACATCCACTATGCCACAGTGTCACCCATAACTCCCCCTTATTTTCTTTAAGAAAAAAACCTTAATGGTATTTGAAAGATTCAAGCTCCTAGTATTGATTCTTTTGGAAATGAAAACACTGGTAACTTGATAATGTACGATGTGCTAAGTCTTAAGGGAAAAAATAATGAAAGATACATGATTTTAAAACACTTGACAGTTTATATGAAAACAATGTCAACATTTTTAATTGCAGTTTTGTTAGAACTATATCTTTTGCTAAATATTTTATTACAGCTTTTTTGTTGTATTTCAAATAGACAGAGTTGTTACTTCCTCAAGCTTTGGCAGAAATACTGTGAGTAAGCAATCATTAATAAAAATAAAAGGAAACAGATGTTTGGAATCTGCTTCACTGGGTATGTCCTTTGCTAGGTGGTCTCTCTTGCTTCTCTAAGCCGGATGCTACAGTGACATCATGTTAGTGCTACTGAGTTGCCACCAAGTCTTGCAGGGATTCACACAGTCATTCAAATCCACTTATAAGTTTATTTTTATTAACTACCTACTTACTGCAAAAGTAGTCATCCCGCCAGCGCCGCGGCTCAACAGGCTAATCCTCCGCCTTGCAGCGCCGGCACACCGGGTTCTAGTCCCGGTTGGGGCGCCGGATTCTGTCCCAGTGGCCCCTCTTCCAGGCCAGCTCTCTGCTGTGGCCCGGGAGTGCAGTGGAGGATGGCCCAAGTGCTTGGGCCCTGCACCCCATGGGAGACCAGGAGAAGCACCTGGCTCCTGCCATTGGATCAGCGCAGTGCACCGGTTGCAGTGCGCTGCCGCGGCGGCCATTGGAGGGCGAACCAATGGCAAAAGGAAGACCTTTCTCTCTGTCTCTCTATCTCACTGTCCACTCTGCCTGTCAAAAAAAAAAAAAAAAAAAAGTGGTCATCCCTAAACCTGGGTTGATTTCTAAGCAGAATAAATTTTTTTTAATTTTTTAAAATTTTCTTGAATTCACGGAACATTGTATCAGATCATGAGACAAGAAATTCAGTAGGTTGCATTTTCAGGTGTATTTCATTTCCTGAAATTCATTCATTTTTATATTATACATCTCTGATTCTATACCAAACATTGTCCTACGTACTTTAAAAAGGTTAACTCCTTTACTACTGGAGCAATTCCATAAGGCTTTGTTCTCATTTTGTAGGTGTGAAAAGTGAGACACAAGAGAGTAAGTAGCATACGGCAGAGTCAAGTTTGGGTAGATGGTCTATCACAAGGCCAGGCTCAGGAGCCTCGACCCTCACACACTGTTCTCTCTACCTGTTCCTATGAGAAGCATCCTGCAGTCAGAGCAAAGACATTGCTTTCTCTCTGCCTAGGGACCTCACTGAAATTATTGCAGAGAAAAACTAAGAAATAAATCAATTACAAAAGAGAGAGAACAAAAACAGACTTCTGAATTCCAAAACTTTCTGGAATTCAGGAAATAAGTGGAGGCCTAAACAAAGAGGAAACAGAATGAAGGGGTTGGCACTGTGGCGCAAAGGGTTAATGCCCTGGCCTGAAGCACTGGCATCCCATATGGGTGCCGGTTCTAGTCCTGGCTGCTCCTCTTCTGATCTAGCTCTTTGCTGTGGCCTGGGATAGCAGTGGAGGATGGCCCAAGTCTTTGGGCCCCTGCACCCGCGTGGGAGACCCGGAAGAAGCTCTTGACTCCTGGCTTCGGATCAGTGCAGCTCCGGCCGTTGCAGCCATCTGGGGAGTGAACCATCTGATGGAAGACCACTATGTCTCTCTCTCTGCCTCTCCTCTCTGTGTAACTCTGACTTTCGAATAAATAAATAAATCTTTTTAAAAAGAAAGAAAGCAAGAAAGAAAGAAAGGAAGGAAGGAAAAAAGAAAGAAAAAGGTCATGACCCAGAAGATGCTGATGAGGTAGGGTTTGGGGGTGCTCTGGGATCTTGGCGGGGTTGGGGGCCTGGTACATAGGATAGGAATTTAGAGGAAGCTAAAAACAAGGGGCTTGTTTTAAAACTCAGCAGTGCATTAAAGAAAGAACAATGCTAGTCAGCCTGTCCTACAAGCCCTGCCCTCACCAAGGGTAAAGGGGAGCTTCTCACATTGAATATTCCCTGGGAAAAACCAAGGTCTCAGTTGTGAGGATTGTTCCTCTCCAGTTTCATCATGTGCATTGTGAGGGATCCCCGGAATAGTAGCTGGTTTTCATGCAAATCTTTCTAAGGCAAAATAAGGGCATATATAAGAAGCAGGTACATCTACATAAGAAGGTAAAGTTGGACCAGTACCCAGAAAATCTTAATTTCCATTCCTAATTCTAAAGAAGAGAATTGAGAAATTCCCAGATATATATGGAAAATAGTAGCTTCAAAGAGAAAAAACAAAATAGACAATTACCATTAAGAATCAGAGATACCTAAAATACCTAGCCCTTGCTTTTCAAGGTTCTGATAAGCATGAATATCAGCTATGACAGTTAAGTAAACAATACCAGTTCTGGGAGCTGGCAATGTGGCACTGCAGGTTAAGTTACTACCTGCTATGCCAGCATCCCATATGGGAGCCAGTTTGTGTCCTGGCTGCTCGACTTGTGATCCAGCTTCCTGCTGATGGCCTGGAAAGAGTAACAGAGGATGGCCCAAGTGTTTGGGCCCCAGAACCCATGTGAGAGACCCACATGAAGCTCCTGGCTCCTGGCTTCAGCCTGGCCCAACCCTGGGCATTGCAGCCATCTGTGGAGTAGACCAGCAGGTGGACAATCTCTCTCCCTCCTTCCTTCCCTCCCTCTCTCTCTCTCACTCTCTCTCTCTCTGTGTTACTCTTTCAAATAGACAAATAAATAAATCTTAAAATAAAATAAAAAACTATCTTTGCTCTACTGAAAAGAAACAAAAAGAATTCTTGGCTGAGGATAACTGAAGGGCATCAGTAGCTAAAACAATAAATAAAAAGAACACCAGTCCTGCAATGACATCCTTCAAATATCAGCTATCATGGCATATTAATTGCAACTAATTATCAGATAAACGACACTGACAGCTCTTCCATCCACAAATCCCTAAGTAAATAACAGACACATAATGATCAGTGATTACCTATGTCATGTCTTTCAGAGTCTCATTGCACATCTGTTATTCAGTTCTCATGGAGACAACAAAAGGCAGCAAAGTGTGTAACTGTGTGGACACCTTGTCTCCCAGGGATAAATGCATATGACATTCGACAGAAATGGATAGTAATAACAGGAATTGGCCAATGAGGATGAAAATGAATGTGACAATTCTGGAAGTAGAATTTAAACCAAACATAAATGAAGTTATAGATGAAATAATTGATCATGGGCATGTTGGCCTTGCCAACATTTGAGAGACTCTAGATTTAAAGTCAGAGGAAGTTAGTGGAGGCAAACTTACATGAATGGGGAAGGTAAGTTGGCCTTATATACCCAAGGGTTCACATTTATGGATTCAACAAAATGAAAATCAGAATATTTGAAAAAAAAAATGATGTATGTACTGAACATGTACATGTATGGCCTTTTTCATGTCAATATTCCCTAGACAACACAGTATAACAACTACTGACATAGCACTTACTTTGTATTCAGTATTATAAATAATCTAGAGGTGATTTAAGTACATGGGAGGAGAAGTCATTGGTCTAGTAGTTAAGATGCCAGTTAGGAAACCTGTGTTTCACGTGAGTACCTACATTTGACTCCTGGCTCTGGCTTCTGATTCCAGTTTCTTGCTAATGCAAATCCTAGGAGCATAGTGATGGTTCAAGTAATTAGGTTCCTGCCACCCACATGAGAGATCTACGTTGACATCCTGGTTCCCAGCTTTTGTCCTGGCCCAGCCCCACCACAGGCATTGCAGGCTTTGAGGAATGAAGCAGCAGATAGGAGCTCTCTCTTTCTCTCTCTCCAGCTCTCTAATAAATAAATAAAATAAAATAATAAAGTATTTAGGAAGATGTGCATAGATCATACATGAACATGACACCATTTTATGTAAGGGACTTGAGTATTCACAGGTTTTGGTGTCCACAGAGGACTCTGGAACCAATCCCTATGGATACTCAGAGATGAGTGCAGTTCTGATGAAGATGAGGATGTTGCAGATAAATGATGCCATCAACAGACTTTATATTGATGAAAATCTGGAAATATTTCATGACATTGAGAATATAAAGAATAAAATGTTGGACCTCACTCAGCAGAGATAATTCATCTAGGCATAGGAAAACATTCTTATATGACGATAAAAAGAAAGTGAGCACTTCTCAAACTATGATTGATGAGTTTTTTTTTTAAGAAAAAGAATTCTCAGTGTTATTAATGTTTTAGATGACAGTGTACTAAATATTAGTTTTACTCTTGCATTATTTGTCATTTCTCTTCATATTTATAGCCCACAGTAAGAGACTTTTTAATGTTTTGACAAAAGTTTACAGGTCATGGGATAACCTTAATTTTCCCGTTAAGATCCTTTTGTGTGCTTTTCACTTTCACGGTCATTTTCTTGGGTCTCCAGCCACTGTGCAAAGTGAGGATCATCTGTACTCAGATGCTTTATTAGAAGGAAGGGCAACTACTATTTTAAAAGAAATTTAAGAAACACATTAGACAATCTGATCCTGTTTCCAAGATACAAACAGTAAGAACATTCAAAGAAATTGGAACACTAATGTTCATTTAATGAAATTAAGAGGGTGTTCTTTTTGGATGCGAGTTCTTAGAATGACATCTGCAAAGTGGCAGAATTGAAAGACTCAGGCCCTTGTTTGCCCATGGAGACATCAAATTAACAAGAGTATATGGGTGAACTTGCCTCTGTGAGAACCCCAGAAACCTGTAAAGAGGTTGCAGCATCCAAGTAAGCACAAAGCCAAGGAGAATTACACCAGAGTGGGAAGAAAGTGTCCTGAATTCTGCTCAACCTAACCCCTCTTACTCCACAAGCACAGAGGGATGGGAAGAAAACTCTCAATTCCTGGTTTCTCCCTTAGGAGAGAAAGAGAAGAAGAGTGGAACAAGAGCCCAATATTCTAGCTTGTTGGAAGGCTGCCCCAAGGGCGGGTTTCTGTGTCGCCTGACTGAGGGGATAGGTGCATAGTTTGGAGACCAGGTCTGGAACCACTGAGAACATAGGTGAGTGTAGACTGCAGTATTGAATATAGACACTAGAGGGAGCAAGAGATTATGGAGTCTTGAGAAAATAAGAGCAAGCCCCTTTAACTGAGAAATTATGCACACAAGCCCAAAGATATCTCCCCAGAAAAGGTTGGAGTGAGTCCAACAGAACCTTTACTAATACCCCTGATGAAGCTAATCTATACATATTGGAAGATATGGCTGTTATTTCAAATGCCCGGATCCCAGCAAAAGATTACATGGCATACAAAGAAGGAAGGGAACATGGCAGAATAAAATGAACAAAATAAATCTTGTCAGTTCTGTGGCTTAGTGGGTAAAACTGCTGCCTGCAGTGTCAGAATCCCATATGGGCGCCAATTTGAGTCCCAGCTGCACCTCTTCCAATCCAGCTCTCTATTATGGTCTGGGAAAGCAGAGGAAGATGGCCCAAATCCTTGGGTCCAAGCAGCTGCATGGGAGATCTGGAAGAATCTCCTGGCTCCCAGCTTTGCATAGACCCAGCTTTGGCCATTGCAGTCATTTGGGGAGTGAACCAGCAGATGGAAGACCTTTCTTTCTCTCTGCTCTCTGTAACTCTGCCTTTCAAATAAATAAATAAATCTTTAAAAAAGAAAAAACTCTATACCCCAACCCTAAATAAATGCAAACCTATGAATTACCTGGTAAAGAATTCAAAATAACCATCATAGATCAACTCAATGTGCTAAACGAGAAAAACAACTAAGTAACCTGCTGTGCCATAACACCACCTCACTCCTACCTTGTAACTTCTACTTACTGGAAATCCCAGCTACAACGATTACACAGGGAAAAAAGAAAAGAAATTTGAACTGAAAAAAAAAATGGAATAAAATGATCTCTGTTCACAGATGACAAGATATTATATGTAGAGAACTCTAAGGATATCACACAAAAAAAATTAGAATTAACCAATTCAATAAAGTTGAAGCATACAAAATTAATACAAATATTAAGTACAATTCTATATACTGAAAATAATATGAAATAGAAACTAAGAGCTGGCATTTTGGTATAGCACATTAAGCTGCTGCTTGCAACGTTGGCATTCCATATTAGAGCACCAGTTACCAATCTTAGCTGCTCTGCTTCTGGTCGAACTCCTTGATAATCCATCTGAGAAAGCAGCAGCAGATGACCTGAGTATTTGGGCCCCTGACACCCAAATGGAGACCCATGTGGAATTCCTGGCTCCTGGTTTCATCCTGGCCCAGCCCCAGCTATTGTGGCCATTAAGGGAGTGAACCAGCAGGTGAAAGATTTCTCTCTCTCTCTCTCTCTCTCTCTCTCTCTGTTGTTCTGCCTTTCAAATAAATAAATCTTTAAAATTTATGCTGGTGCTGTGGCGTAGTGGGTAAAGCCACCACCTGCAGTGCCAGCATCGCATGTGGGTGCCAGTTTGAGTCCTGGCTGCTCCACTTCCGATCCAGCTCTCTGTTATGGCCTGGGAAAGCAGTAGAAGATGGCCCAAGTCATTGGGCCTCTGCACCCACGAGGGAGACCCGGAAGAAGGTCCTGGCTCCTGGCTCCTGATCGGCACAGCTCCAGCCATTGTGGCCAATTGGGGAGAGAACCAGCAGATGGATGACTTCTCTTTCTGTCTCTCTTTCTCTCTCCATGTAACTCTGACCTTCAAATAAAATAAATAAATCTTTTTTAAAAAAAACCTATTTAAACAACAGAAATAAAGCACCTGGAAAAATTTATGTATGTATAACAACATTATGGAGAAAATTAAACTTCATTAAAAGGCATGAACAAAAACCTACATTAACAGAAATTCCATTTTAATGGATAGAAAGACATAAACAAACAGTAAAGGCCAGTGTTGTGGTGTGGCAGGCTTATCGTGATGCTGGTCTCCCATACCAGGGGACCAGTTTGAGTCCTAGCTGCTCAGCTTTTATCCAGCTGCCTGCTAATGTGCCTGGGAAGGCAGTGGATGACTGCCCAAGTACCCGGGCCCCTGTCACCAGGTGTGAGAACCAGATGGAGTTTCTGGCTCCTGGCTTTGAACTGGCCTTGCCCTGTTCATTTTAGCCATTTGGGAAGTAGACCAGCACTTGGAGGATCTCTGTCTCTGTCACTCTGCCTTTTGAATAAATTTTCAAAAATTGTTAAAAAAAAGAAACTAAAAGAATAAATTTATGATTGTATCAAAAAGAATAAAATACTTAGGAATAAACTTAACAAGGCAACAAAATACTATAAAACATGGCTAAAAGAAATAAAAGGAAGGGCTGGTGCTGTGGTGTAGTAGGCTAAGCCTTTGCCTGCTGTGCTGGGACTTTATATGGGTGCCGGTTCATGGCCTGGCTGCTCCTCTTCCGATTCAGCTGTCTGCTATGATATGGGAAAGCAGTGGAAGATGGCTCAAGTGCTTAGACCCTGCATCCACATGAGAGACCTGGAAGAAGCTCCTGGCTTTGGATGGGGCTAGCTCCAGCTGTTGCGGCCATTTGAGGAGTGAACCGGTGGATGGAAGACCTTTCTCTGTGTCTCCCTGTCTCTGTAACTTTACCTCTCATATAAATATATCTTCATTTAAGCAAAAAAGAAAAGAAGTAAAAGGAGATATAAATGGAAAAATATTCATGTTAAGGGATTGAAAGAGTTAATATTGTCACCCTATCCATAACCACCTAAAGTGACCTACAAATTCTACATAATACATATCAGAATCTAACGGTATTTCGTGTGGAAATGGGAAAAGTTCATGTGGGATCTCAAGGGACCCTGAATGACCAAAGCAACTCTGGAAAAGAACAGAGCTGGAACACTCACACTGTGTGAGTTCAAGACATATTACAAAGCCATAATTATCAAAGCAGTTTAAAGCAGCAAAAAAGACAGATAAATAGACCAATGGGATAGAATAGAGAGCACAGAAACAAATCCTCAAGTATACAAAGATTCAACAAAGGTGTCCAGACCACTGAATTGGGAAAAGACCATCTGTCCAATATATAATTTGGGAAAACTGGATATTCACATGCAAAAAAATCAAGTGGGCCCCTTGTACCACATACAAACATTACAACATACATACATTACTCTTACCTTTTACCATATATGAAAATTAACTCAAACTGGATTAAAGATCTAAGACCTAAAACTATAAAATTCCTAGAAGAAAATACAGGGTAAAATCTTCATGGCATTAAATTTGGATATGGATATGGCACCAAAAGCATAGACAACAAAAGCAAAAATGACAAATAGAACTAATCAAACTTAAAAAAAATCTTTTGTGTATTGAAGGAAACAATCAAAAGAGTAAAAAGGCAAGCTATAGAATGGGAGAGAATACTTGCAAATCATAATCTGATAAAGGATTAATGTCCAAAATATATAAGAAACTCATAAAATGCAACAGCAATGGAAACAACTCAACTTAAAAATGAGTAAAGGGGCCGGCATTGTGGCATAGCGGGTAAAGCCGCTGCCTGCAGTGCTGACATCCCATATGGGCACCAGTTCTAGTCCTGGCTGCTCCACTTCCAATTCAGCTCTCTGCTGTGGCCGGTGAAAGCAATAGAAGATGGTCCAAGTCCTTGGGCCCCTTCAGCTGCATGGGAGACCCAGAGGAAGCTCCTGGCTCCTGGCTTTGGATCAGCACAGCTCTGGCTGTTCCAGCCAATTGGGGAGTTTGACTCACTCTCTCTCACTCTCTCTCTCTGCCTCTCCTTCTTTCTGTGTGTAACTCTGACTTTCAAATAAATAAATAATTTTTTTTTAAAAAGAGTAAAGTACTTGAATAAACATTTCTCCAAAGATGATATAGAAATAGCATCAAACATGCAAAAAGATTCTCAATTTCACTAATCATTAGAGAAATGTAAATCAAAACCACAGTGAGATATCACCTTGTATCAATTAGGATGGCTGCTAAAAAAAAAAAAAAAGGAGAGGTTGAAAAGTGTTGATAAGGAAATGGAGAAACTGGAACCCTCAGTAGGAATGTAAAGTGTGAAACAGCTATGGAAAACAGTATACGTTTTCCTCAAAATACTAACATAAATTACATATGACCCAGCCAAAAAGAATCCAAATCAGGATGTCAAAGACAGAACTGCACACTCAGGGGACTCACAAAAGCCAAGAGGCAGAAGGAACCAAAATGCCTAGCAACAAATGAATGGATAAAGAAAACGTGGTATAAACACACACTGGAATATTATCCAGCCTTAAAAACAGATAATCCTGCTACAACATGAATGAACCTTTTGGATATTATGCTGAGTGCAATGAGCCAGTCAAAAAAGACAAACATTGTATGATTCTACTCTTATGAGATATCAAAAGTAGTCAAACTTACAGAAACAGGAAGTGCAATTACAGTGCACAGGAATGAGGGTGCCAGGAATGGAGCATTAGTCTATCATGGGTATACAGTTTGTTTTGCAAAGATGAGAAAGTTCCAGAGATATGTTGCACAGCGATATGAATATACTTACTACAACTTAACTGTTTATTTAACAGATGTATTTATTTGAAAGCAGTGACACAGAGAAGAGATCAATCTTCATCTGCTGGTTCACTCCCTAAATGCCCACAACGGCCAGGGCTGGACCAGGCCAAAGCCAGGAGCCTGGAACTCCATCCAGATCTCTCATGAGAGTGGCAGTAACCTAAGTCCTTGGGCCATTTGCTGTCTTCTCAGGTGCATTAGCAGGAAGCTGGAGAGCAAGCAGAGGAGCCTAGACTTTGAACCTGCTCTCTGATATGGGATGTGGGCTTCCTATGCAGCTTAACCAGCTGCACAACACCTACCCCAAATTGTTTCTCTCAGATTTAGACACACACACACACACACACACACACACACAAAGATGTATGAGTACAATACAAGATCTAGAGTTTGCTTCAAAATAATCTGAAGGTTGGTTGAGGGAGTGGCACCACACATGAATTAAGACCAGCACCACCAATCCTCAAAGCCAAGTGGGTTCATTATACCAGTCTCTCTTATTTCTATGTTTGAAATTTTCCATCATAAGGGAGTTTTTTAAATATCCAATAAAATGATCAACATGAAAAATAAATGACTTACAAGTGGATGAGAGGGACCAGCACTGTGGTGCAGCGGGTTAACGTCCTGGCCTGAAACGTGGGCATCCCATATGGGTGCTGGTTTGAGTCCTGGCTGCTTCACTTCTAATCCAGCTCTCTGCTATGACCTGGGGAAGCAGTACAGGATGGCCCAACTCCTTGGTACCCTGCACCAACGTGGGAGGTCTGGAGAAGGCTCCTGGCTCCTGGCTTTGGATCGGCGCAGCCCTGGCTATTGCGGCAGACTGGGGAGTGAACCATCAGATGGAGGACCTCTCTCTCTCTCTGCCTCTCTTCTCTCTGTGTAACTCCGACTTGAAAATAAATAAATAAATCTTAAAAAAAAAAAAAAGTATATGAGAAAGTCAAGGACATTTCCCAGGATATATCATAGAGAAGACTAAGAGAATGCATAAAAGAAAGTTGAGGGGCATTCAGTAAGTTTAGGAGATCATACAATCAAAAGGAGCACCAGAAAAAGGAATAAATAAATACAGGTCGGGGCTGAAATAATGGGGTATGTCTTGTATATCAAACTGATGTCACTGCATGCCCACTAGTAGCAGGAATATAAATCAAAACAGTCAGTTGAGGGCATCAGTTTAGTGGTGTTTCCTGAAATTTAGAATTCCCATGTTGCATTAGTGAACATTGAATTCTTTCTTTAAAATACCCTAGAAAAACATTCATACATGTGCACATAGTACTTAAAAATGTTCTTGAATAAACAACTCTCTATTTTTTAATATCAGCCACTATATGAGCATATTTACAATGCAATCACAAATTAGAAATGCTCCTTCCAGTAATATATCCTATAAATACAGTTGAGTCTCCCACAGGGGCATCATGGACCCAATCACTAGAGTAATCACCTGCTACTTCCCAGGAAGTGTATTAGCAGGAAGCTGGTAACTATATATAGTTATATATATAACTAAAAAGTATAGACTATATATTATATACATTTATATGTGCATTAAAAGAGCTAGAGAATATTAATACTATTTTGGGTGAGTTGTTTTAAACTTAATGAAAAAAGATAACCAAAATGCATAAAATGAAAATAGCAGTTTACAAAACAAGATGTATAAGATTCAATTCTCTAATTATGAATCTAATTCAGTATGAAAACAAAATGTGCCTAGGATGAAGGAAATTAGGATAGATGTAGCTCTGCTTACTTTTCAAGAGAAAACTTTGCCTTTGCCAGTTTCTCTAGTATACTGTTAGACCCGCTGGTCCCTTTTGAAGGAGGATGTAATTAGAAAAACCATGCCCCTGGGGATTCAAATATACTCAGTGTCCTCACAGCTTACTCCAACCAATGCCATCAGCCAGCTAGTGCACCACGTTCCATGGAAATCAACATCCAGTGCAAGAAACCTATAGCCTTAGCAAGTCTTGGTTTGGTTGGAAAACCTCTCCCAGAGACAAGGGGACACCTACATACACATTTGAGACAGACAATTATTAGTATCTCTGCTTGGCACCTAGGAACTGAGGCTCGAAGCTGTTCAGTAACGACCATGCCCTCATATCCAGACACTACACCTGGAATGAGGTGGTTGCACTGCCAGGGATTCCTTCTTCGTCCTCTTGTGTGTTCATTTTACACCCACAAAGCACACACAGGCACTCTAGGGATATCAGATGAAGAAATCTGATCCAGCACTGAACAGTCAGAGGTGTCTGTTTTCTCCATGGTTGCTAGGGCACATTTCTAAAACAGAAGCTGAGCTCTGCACAAAGAAGTAAGGATTAGAGGTTTCCACCTTCAACTCTCTTTTAACTTCCATTGAAGGAACTTTTAAATGACTGTACTCATTTATAGTCCTATCAGAAGTACATAAAATCCATTCAGTGTATTAAAAAAAAACCTCATTATTTTACAATGAAGTGCTTTATAACAGCAGTCAGGATCACTGGCTTCCTTATCACTAACCTAGCTGTACTTCCAGTATTGCAGAGGTCTTATTAGAGAGTATCTTCCCCAAATGGCTCCAACAGCTAGGACCCCAAAACTCTACTTGGATCTCCCACACGGATGGTTCTATCATTTGATGCCTCCTAAGATGCCTTACCAGGAAGCTCTATCTAAAGCAGAGGAGTCAGGACTTGAACCAGCACTCCAGAATATGATGTGCATGTCCCAACCAAGTGGCCTAATTAGCTGCATCACACCCATGCCTCCAAGTTTGAGGAATTTAAGATAACAGCAATTCCTCAAATTTTAAGTGTTGTTTCAGACTCTCAAGGTACTACAGTTTAACTCGCTCATCTACATTTGTGCATTCAATTGCTAAAATTCATAAATACATTAAAATTATAAAGCTATTTTTTAGCTAGTTATTTTTTTAGTTAGTAAACGCAGATTTCTCACAGTATGTTTTATGGTCAGAAGTAGTTTTGTTGGGGCTGGTGCTGTGGCATAGTGAATAAAGCCACCTCCTGCAGTCCCAGCTGCTCCTCTTCCAATCTAGCTCTCTGTGACCTGGGAAAGGAAGTAGAAGATGGTTGAAGTGGTTGGGCCCCTGTGAGAGACCTAGAAGAGGCTCCAGGCTCCTGGCTTCGGATCTGCCCATCTCCAGCTGCTGTGGCCATTTGTGGAGTGAACACCAGCAGACAGAAGACCTCTCTCTCTGTAACTCTGCCTTTCAAACAAATAAGTCTTTAAAAAAAAAAAAAAGTGGCTTTGCTCCCAAGAAACCAAGATCAGCTCTCAGGATACGAAGTGTTCCAAAGACTTCTGATTGATCATTAAAACAATCTTGTAGGTCTGCCTACAGCAGCACTTCAAAAAGAGATGGAAAAGTAGAATTTTGGTACAGTAACTTTTGAAACTCATGCTTATTTTTCCACAATGCACATTTCCTGCAAACCTTCTAAAGATCCCTCCTTAGGTAATGCACTCTAGTTTAAAGAACACTTAACAGTTGTTAAAGGACAGATCTGTCAAGTGGGTCCTGGCATTTGACTAATGAAAAATCTTTCACAAATTCTGGATGAGTTAAAGGAGACCAGTCTCACTATTAAACAGGAATAGGTCATTGCAGGCCTCAGGAACTTAGACCCATTTGTGTAAATTTTTTTTTTTTTTTAATTTATTTGAAAGACAGTTACACAGAGAGCAGCAGAGGGAGGTCTTCTGTCCACTGGTTCACTCCCCAGTTGGCTGCAACAGCCTGAGCTGCACTGATCCGAAGTCAGGAGCTTCTTCCAGGTCCCCCACGCTGGTGCAGGGGCCCAAGCACTTGGGCCATCCTCCGCTGCTTTCTCAGGTCACAGAAAGTCTGGATAGGAAGTGCAGCAGCCAACTGACATGGCGCCCATACGGGATGCTGGCACTACAGGCGGCTGCTTTACCTGCTGCCCCATGTGTAAATCTTTTTAAATTGAGGGGCCCACATTGTGGTGTGGTGGACGAAGCCACTGCCTATAGTGCTAGCATCCGATACAGGCACTGGTTCAAGTCCTGGCTGCTCCCCTTCCAATCCAGCTCTCTGCTATGGCCTGGGAAAGCAGATGGCCCAAGTCCTTTGGGCCCCTGCACCCACTGGAGACCCAGAAGCTCCTGGCTTTTGGTTTTGGATGGGTGCAGCTCTGGCCATTGCAGCCATTTGGGGAGTTTACCAGATGTTAGACCTCTCTGCCTAATAAATCTATAATTTTAAATATATATACATAAATATAGATTTGAGTCACTCACTGATGTACTTCCCAAACAGCCCCTACAGCTAGGTCTGATCAATCCCAAAACTTGTCAAGTTACAGGTGCCCAAGTACTTGGAACCATTATCTGCTGCCTTCTCGTGCACATTAGCAGGAAGCTGGAGAGCAGAGGAACCACCTCTCCAAGTAGTCAGCATCACAAGTGGCTCCTTAACTTGCCACACCACACTGGCCTTTTTCTTGGGATTTATGACCCAAACCTTTCACTGTTCCAAATTTTAATAAGTTGTTAATTCAGTTTAAACCACTGAGTTAACCTCAAAAAAAAATTCCCCTTAAGAAAACTAATACAAATACATAAAGGATACTCATGCCAAATGTTACTTGCTTAAAGAAACATTGAGGACAGCCATCTTCTGGATCTGCACTAGAATAGGACCCCTATCATTTTCACAGTAACGTAAAAATGCAGTGCAGGCTCACTAGGCTAATCCTCCACCTTGCAGCGCCAGCACACCAGGTTCTAGTTCCGGTCGGGGCGCCAGATTCTGTCCCGGTTGCCCCTCTTCCAGGCCAGCTCTCTGCTGTGGCCAGGGAGTGCAGTGGAGGATGGCCCAAGTCCTTGGGCCCTGCACCCCATGGGAGACCAGAAGCACCTGGCTTCTGCCATCGGATCAGCGCGGTGTGCTGGCTGCAGCGTGCTGGCCAGGACAGCCATTGGAAGGTGAACCAATGGCAAGGGAAGACCTTTCTCTCTGTCCACTCTGTCAAAAAAAATTAAAAAAAGAAAAAAAATGCAGTGCAAAGCCTAGCAAACCATGCTTAGCATTGTACCAATATAGGCTTGGCCAAATTAAGTCTGACACACCTTAGACATGTATTTCTGAGTATACAGAGCAAACTCTACCCAGGTAAATCCTAAATGGTGGCATTACCTTCCAATCACCTTTAGAATCTGACATTGACAATTCCAAACACTCCCAACATGGAGTGGCCATTTAACCTAGGGGTTATGACAGAATACCTGCATTCAACAGTGCCTGGGCTTGACTTAATTCAGACTCCAAAAACCTGTGTGGGAAACCAGGACTGAGTTCCTGGCTAAGCCCAGCCCTGGGATGCTGGAGACATTTTGAACAATAAAGGATCAACATGGGAGCACTCCAATTTTAATAGGGAACAGTAGGACAAGACTCCCGGCACATTGGCACAGTGGGTTAAAAGCCACTGTCTGCGGTGCCAGCATCCCATATTGGTGCCGGTTTGAATCCTGGCTGTTCCTCTCCTGATCCAGCTCTCTGCTATGGCCTAGGAAAGCAGAAGATGGCCCAAGTCCATGGGCCCCTGCACCTGCATGGGAGACCTGGAAGAAGCTCCTGGCTCCTCACTGGCACAGCTCCAGCAGTTGTGGTCATCTGGGGAGTGAAACAGTGGATGGGAAGACTTCTCTGTGTAACTCAAGTAAAAATAAATCTCTTAAAAAAAGACAGGACTGTAGCTTACCTATAAGTCCTCACTCTATCATTCAAGAAACCTCTGACAAGACCTCCTAGAGCACTTTGTAACACATCATTTCTTCGGCAGGACCTCAGACATCAGGACATTTTCAGTAAAGTTTCAACATGCAGGCATACCTACACATTGTCACACTGCACCAACTCACCAACGGTAACGTCTATGTACTATTCAGTTGATTTTTTTCAAATGACTGAAATAAAGTCAATGGTAAACAAGTTGGTTTAGCTGCCTCTAGGAAACATTAGAATGGCCCACTGTAGAGTATCATCAATCATTTCACTTTAAAAGCAGAATAAATTTCATAGCATATTTGCTTATATCCCTTAATGGCAGGATCCTAAATAAAAGTCCACAAAATTTAACAAGTGGTAGTCAATTTATTAAAACAGTCGGTTGGCTTAGGCATCTGCAATGGTGACTTCAACTTCTACTCCTGGCTCAATGCTGATGGAAGTGATCTGCTTCACAATCTCAGAAGGGCTGTGCAAATCAATGAGCCGTTTATGGATTCTCATCTGGAACCGGTCCCATGTCTTAGAACCTTCACCACAAGGGGTTTTTCTTGTAGTGATTCGCAGTGTCTGCAACAGAGGAAACCAAACATCTATCATTTTACATTTATCCTGAGAACATGTGCAGAACAATTACTTTGAGCATTCCTTTGGAAAATGCTCTGTATTAACAGGTGTTCAGACACCATCAATTTAAACCATGTCTAACCTCACCCAGCCAAGACAGCACCTTGGGACAAAGCCTCTAGCTGTTGTTACACACACCAAGAAAACTGCTCCCCCACAACAGCCACTGCTGAACATCGGTTACTTCCAACAGTTTTTGGTTGTACTATCAGCATTTGGCAGCCAAATCCCTTAAAGGGCAAGAGGTTAGAAATCATGCAAAGACCAGAAGCAGCTATGAAGAGTGTCCTTTTGACTCATCTTACCTTGGTAGGCATCCGAACAGGTCCTTTCACTTTCAGATTCTTCTCCTTTGCTCCTCTGATCAAGTCAGCACACACTACAAGAAAAAAAAAACCTTCAGTTCACTCCCAACACTTAGAGTCAGCCGAACAACTCCCGTTCCGGCTGGCTCAGAATAGCGTATTGAACTATCACCGTCATTCAACACAGTAGTATCTCCTCATCGCCAGCCTCCAGTTACAGCGCCGAAGCGTGGATGCCCCCACTCATCGGACAAACGCGCGATTTCAACATGCGGGACCTGCACGACTATTTCATTAACTTAATGCTGTATTTCTACAGCTATTCTTAACTAAAACGTTTTCTTTTAAAAACGCACGGTGTCAACAACCAGAACATTCTTAGGCTAAGCTAAGCCACTTGCAGCTTTGCTGCTTCGAGTCAATTTTGCGTATGACCGGACCAACCCCCCCACTTTTCTTGTTTGCACCGACCCTTCTCCAGGGACTTGACGTTGCGGCTGGTCAGGGTGATCCTAATTCGGTGAATGGCCACCTCTGGTTCCACGGGCGTCTTTCCGGTGTCTTTAAAAGCCTGTCAGCACACAGTGGGGAAATCAGTACGTCAGAAGCCGCCCGGCACGTCTGGAAAACCAGCTTCACCCAGAAGCTCCCCGGGTCCGCCACCCTCGCTGGAACCATCGGACTGCATAAGTGAGCTAGTCCTCACCGCCTCCCTCCACCCCAGCGGAGCACGCGATCCGGGCCCGAGTCCCGCCGGCGTCTCGAGCCGCGTGGCGCCGCCGCTCGTCTCACCATGGCTGCGGCGCGGCTTCCTGACCGACTTGTTCCTCGGCGAGAGCGAACAGCGGTGAGTCAGGAGCAGGAGCGGACGCAAAGACGCTCCGCACCTAGGGCTACCGCGTCGTCTTCAGAAAGAAGGACGTGAGGCCTGAGCGGCGCTTATATAGCTTCCTCGCATCCGGGTCCCACTTACCCCGGAAGAGGAACTTTCTCGCGAGCTCTGGAGGCGGCCGCGAGGGACCGCGCTGGAGCACCCGCGGAGTTGGCGGGAAAGGTGCGGCTGCGCGCGCCCCCTATCGGTGAGGCGGAGTCAGTGCCCCGCGTGGTGGGATCCCCGCCTGGTTAGCAGCCTGGACACTCAAGAGATGACAGAGGACAGTGAAATCTGAGAAACTCCTGTCTAATTCACCTTGTGGCAAAGTGTAGAAAAGCTCTGTGGTTGTGCAAATTTTGCCTCCCATATGGACCAAATCGCTCGTTGATCTCTGAGCAAGGGGATAACATTTCTGTTTAACCAACATGGGCCTTGGGCGAAATGTCTTCCCGGACCAGCAGAAGCATGTAGATGTTTCAGGGAAGCCCCTGAACTTGGCTTCTTCTCCTTCAGAGGAAAGGAAGGTGGAAATGCCAGGCTGCACACTGTCCAGGGCTGGAGTCTGTTGGACCTGGAGGTGCAGCTGGGGCCCGGATGGGTGCCAGGGTTTTTGTTTTTTTGTTTTTTTTTTAAGACTTTATGGCCGCTGAGTTGATACAGAACCAAGAGCCAGGAGCCAGGAGCTTCTTCTGGGTCTCCCATGCAGGTGCAGCACTTGGGCCATCTTCCACTGCTTTCCCAGGTTATAGCAGAGAGCTGGATTGGAAGAGGAGCAGCTGGGACTCGAACTGGTACCCATATGGATAGCTGGCTGCAGGCAGAGGCTTAACCTATTACACCACAGCACCAGTGCCGGCTCCGGTGCCCAGTTCTTAATGTTATCTACTCTCCCTTTGGATAAAGAAATATGGGACAAGATCTGAATGAGTTCTTAATACTGAACATCTACTAATAATCAAACATACAACAAAGTACCCTGCACAGCCTAGAGTAGTGGAGCGATCCGTGCATCGGGGAGAGACAGCCTCGATGGGAAAGCCCAGTTGAATAGCAGGAAATGGCTTCCATGAGCTTTGCACAGAAGGAACAGTGAATAATCTCACCTTATTTCCTGGGTTGAGCTCTGAGCCAAGACTTACGTGCTCACACACAATCACACAAGAAACTGGTAAGGGCAGGGCTCTACCGGCTCCAATCACAGGTCTTTTTTTTTTTTCCCCCGAAGATTCATTCATTTATTTGAAAGCCAGAGTTAGAGAGGAGAGGCAGAGAGAGAGAGAGAGAGATGTCTTCCATCCGCTGGGTCACTCCTTAGTTGGCTGCAACGGCCGGAGCTGGGCCAATCTGAAGCCAAGAGCTTCTTCCTGGTCTCCCATACAGGTGCAGGGGTCCAAGGACTTGGGCCATCTTCTACAGCTTTCCCAGGCCATAGCAGAGAGCTCGATCGGAAGTAAAGCAGCTGGGACTAGAATTGGTGTCCATATGGGATGCCGGCACTGAAGGCGGTGGCTTTACCCGCTAGCTACCACAGCGCCGAACCCTACAAGTCTTTCTTAAGCTGCCTTTTCTATTCCTTGAGGAGGGGAAATTATACTTGAAACTCATCAAATGATAGCATTGACTACTTGGCGATAACTAGACATGGCTCATAACTGACTTTGATTTACAAAGGTCACACACACCTGCACACACACACTAGGTTTTGATCCCACTTAAGAGAAAACTGAAAAGTTAAAATGTGACTATTTTCTAGTTCCACTTTTTAAAGTGTAACCCACTGGCCCTAAAATTCCATTAGTGGAATTTGCAGTAGAAAATCTGAACACCTGTATTCTTGTTTTACAAGTTGTGACCCGAATGAGTCTCATCACGCAGGACTTTAACTTACCGGTATGGCTGTGTAGCAGACAAAAATGCCATCGCCCAGTTCCCTGAGAGGTGTGTGCATCTCACAGCAGTCTTCATGTCTCACTAGTGCTCCGAGGACACGCAGAAACTCCGAGAGGACTTGGGGAATACGAATGTAAGGTTTTTCAGTAACAAATCTGGCATTACCCTTGAAGTGCTTGAGGAAATGGTGAACCAGTTAACATCCTGGACCATAAAAAAGGAATCTCAGCATAGAAAATGGCAAACTATGGCCCTACACTATTAGAACAATGGTTGATGTGACTGGAATGAAGGAAACAGCAAGTTTAGGTAATAGTAGATAAGCATAATGTAAAATATTTCTATTTTTAAGAAAACTGTCTAGAGGTTCTTTTAAAAATTAAAAATAAACTAACTACTGTGTGACCCAGCAATCCCACTTCTGGGTATTTATCCCAAGAATTGACATCGACATGTTGAAGAGACTTTTGCACTCCTATTTTCACCAGAGCACTCTTCACAATGGGCAAGAAATGCAAGCAACCTCATTGTCCATCAATGGATGAGTGGATAAAGAAAATGTGCCATATGTGTAATGTAACAGTATTCATCCTTTAAAGAGAAGGAAACTCTATAATGCGTGACAACATGGATGAGGTTGGAGAACATTGTATTTTAGTTAAATAAGCCATGCACAGAAAGATAAATATTGTGTGATTGTACTTATTTGTAGAATCTAAAAAACTGTCAAACTTACAGAAGCAGAAAGCAGAGTAGTTAACGGGGTGGAGAAGATTAGGAAGATATTAGGGGGAAAGTTGCTATCTTAAAGTGTATTGGTTTTAGTTTCAGACATTTTATTGCATTTTTCTCTTGAAAATTAGCAGCTGCTGTGATCCTCAAACTTCTTCTTTTCCAAAGATTTATTTATTTATTTGAAAGTCAGAGTTATACAGAGAGAAAAGGAGAGACAGGAAGAGAGAGAAAGAGATCTTCCATCCGCTGGTTCACTCCCCAGTTCGCCACAATGGCCGGAGCTGCGCCAATCCAAAGCCAGGAGCCAGGAACTTCTGAGTCTCCCACATGGGTGCAGGGGCCCAAGGACTTGGGCCATTTTCTACTGCTTTCCCAGGCCACAGCAGGGAGTGGATTGGAAGTGGAGCAGCAGGGACTGCCCATATGGGATGCTGGCATTGCAGGCCAGGGCTTTAACTCGCTGCACCACAGTGCCAACCCATATATATGTCTTTTTGAAAAATGGGCTCATAACCTGTGTATGGGTTGCTAAGTAGCCTTATTTGCAGCATATTGAGGAGTATAATTGCAATTTCTATTTATGTAAAGTTTGATTATGTGATATAAATATAATATATAATCTGCAATATCCTTTTTAACGGTTGCATGATACGAATTGCATGATTGTCCTTATATTTTGTTGAACCACTCTTCTGCTTTTGACATTTTGGTTGTTTGCTTTCCATTTTCCCCTCTTAAAAACAATTCCATGAGATTCATGTGTATACTCCAGGACTTCTCAGTCTCAGTTCGGATGACGTTTGGGAGCATAGAACTTTTTGTCGTGAGAGGCTGTCCTGTGTGTGGTAAGATGCTAAGTGACATCTCTGGTCTCTGCAGAATTTTGGTTCTAAATAAAAAAGTTTTATGTTGAACCTCCTCAGAGGCTACAGCAAACCCTCCCTCGAGTTGTGACAGTCACCCAAGTCTCCAGACTCTGTCAAAGGTCCCATCCTGCAAGAATCACCCCCCACCCCCGGCTGAGAGCCACTCTTGTAGATGAATCTTTTATCTCAGCCTTAGGTCAATCACTAGCATCCTTAGCCCTTGATGATTTTATCAAAGAATAGCCTGTTTGAAATACTTTGCTTTTATGTCGGTTGCTCTCTGGAAAGGTCATAGAAGGAGGCAAATACATACTTCCTCCAGCAATGCAATTGAAAAACTAAAATAAATATACATTTTATGTTAAACTTAAAAATATTCCTAAAATGGTTATGAAAAGTACGTTGTTAATCTCCATCTCTGTAGCCTTTCTTCACTGCTCTTCTGATAATTTGTTTTGGAATCTTCTTGGGGAGACTTGCTTTGCAATCATTTGCGTGGCTCCCTGCACCGCCATCTACTGGTCATTTGCTGCAATGACTGTATGATACCATTTCTTTCCAAAGCAGCCGTCAAAAATTACCTAATGGGTGGTCCTCAGGTATACATTTATAAATAACTAATAAAAGTAAGCTGTCAAATGAGTGTGGATATGTCTGTTAAGATACGATTTTATTTGCAGAATTTTGGTTCTAAATAAAAAATTTTTATGTTGAACCTCCTCAGTCTGAAACTTAAAGATAAAAACCAGAGAGTCTTAAGCTTTCTCTTGTGGTTACCCGTGTTGTATAAGTCGGGGAGTGGAATATGGAGGCAGGTCCTTGTGGCTTTCTCGGATTACATGTGAGGACTTAAAACAGTACGGGAGTGACCAGTACTGTGGAGTAATAGGCTAAGCCTCCGTCTGTGGTGCCAGCATCCCATATGGGCGCCAGTTTGTGTCCCAGGTGCTCCTCTTCCAATCCAGCTCTCTGCTATGGCCTGCAAAAGCAGTGGAAGATGGCTCAAGTGCTTGGGTCCTAGCAACCACTTGGGAGACCCAGAAGAAACTCCTGGCTCCTGGCTTTGGATTGGCTCAGCTCCAGCCTTTGCAGTCAATTGAGGAGTGAACTAGCAGATGGAAGACCTTTCTCTCTGTCTCTCCCTTTCTCTGTGTGTAACTCTGCCTCTCAAATGAATAAATAAATCTTTAAAAATATAAAGCAGTACACTGTATGTAGTTGTAGCTAGCACTGTTGGCAGTGCTCTCTAGCCATATCCGTGTCAGTCGTTTTGATTCGCCTGTTAGCCCTAGGACATAAGTGCCATTATCCATACTCACTTTACGAGGATGTTGAAGTTAGGTGACCTGCCCAAGGTCTCAGGAACAGCCAGTGTTGGAACCTGTGCAGCCTAAATCTCAAGTCCACAGTGTGACTATCAGTGTTTGTTCTCATCCATCCTCAGCATTGGCAGTGGGACTATGTCTCAGAAATGTAAAATCCTATTGTGTTGTAAGACGGCATAGGAGGCTTTATATATTTCACTGTATAGTATTCCCCTTTATCCTTGAAGGTAAATTGCAACACCTCTAGTGCATGTCTGAAACCGCAGCTGCTACCAAACCCTATGTATCATTTTTTTCTATAATACATACCTATGATAAAGTTCGAACTATAAGTTAGCCACAGTAGTCATCAGTAATAAAGGAGAATACCAGAAGAAGTTACACGAATGTGGTCTCTGTCTCTCAGAGTATCTTGCTGTGCTCAGCTCGTTCCTCTTGTGATGATGTGAGGTGGTGCAATGCCTGTGTGATGAGATGGGGTGAGGTGAGACACTGCACTGTGACATACTGTCAGGCCTCTGCTGACTTTTCTGACAGTACATTAGAAGGAGGAGCATCTGCTTTGAGTGATTCTGGATTGTTTTCCATCTATTATGTTTGTGTCATGGTTGCATCTGCAGAAAGCAAAACACAGATATAAGGGTGGTTTACTGCAGTTGAGATCAGAAATACTACTGAGTTGCTACAGGGTCTTCATTTAAGGTAGAAGGCTATTATTTAGCTTTAACTAGTCAAGACCAGCTAGCTCTGTAAGCTCATTGGAATCACTTCAGGGGCCGGTGCTGTGGCACAGCTGGTTAAAGCCCTGGTCTGAAGCACAGGCATCCCACATGGGTGCCTAGTCCCGGCTGCTCCACTTCTGATCCTGCTCTTTTCTATGGCCTGGGAAAGCAGTAGAAGATGACCCAAGTCCTTGGACCCCTGCCCCCACATAGGAGACCTGGAAGAAGCTCCTGGGTCCTGGCTTCAGATTGGCACTGCTCTGGCCGTTGTGATCATCTGGGGAGTGAACCAGCAGACAGAAGACCTCTCTCTCTGTCTCTACCTCTCTCTGTAACTCTGTCTTTCAAATAAATAAAATAAATCTTAAAAAAAAAAAAGAATCACTTCACTGAAGTGAGCAATGGACTAGAACAAAAGACATGGTAACATCTCTTTCCTGAGAATTATTTATATGGAATGTGGGTTAGACATGTCGTTTCCAGTCATATTTAACCATAACTCACAGGCTTCTCTATATGGGTGGGAGCTGAGTGGCCACCAGGCCTCCCTAGTGCTCCCCTTGCCCCTTCTGCTCCCTGACTTCCAGACAATCTGAAAAGTCACAGGCATCCCTCCATCACTTGGTGCCTTACCTAGCACTGGCAGATGACTTTCAGAGGGTTTCCCATGCCATGCTTTTGGTTTTTGCTTTATTATTATTTCTTAAAAGATTTATTTTATTTATTTGAAAGGCAGAATTACAAACAGATGGGAGTAAGAGAGATCTTCCATCCACTGGTTTGCTCCCCAATTGTCCACAAAAGCTGGAGTTGGGCCAGGCTGAAGCCAGGAGCTTGAATTCCATCCAGGTCTTCCATGTGAGTGGCAGGGGCCCACGCATTCAGACTAATCTCTGTTACTTCCCCAGGAACATTACCAGGGAGCTGGATCAAAAGTGGAGCAGCAGGGACTCCAACTGGCACTTTTATGGGAGGCTGGAATCGCAGGCAGAATGGTTTATCACGCTGAGCCAGTATGCTGACTCCTATGTTACTATTTTTTAATGAACATTTTATTTAAAAACTTTTAATGGACACAGAAAAATTGTACATATTTATGGGGTACCTTGTGATGTTTTCGTACATGTGTGCTGTGCATCGCCATTTTTGTGATTCTGACATCATGCAGAGAAGCAGGATTCTGTTTATCTGTCAGTCACTTTTCCAGGGCTCATGCTCTTCATCTTGTACAGAAATCATGCAACTTTCTTGAAAATAGTTCTACCACTTGCCTTCCCCTGTGAAGATTGGAATCTGTGTCTCTCCCCACACAGAGATTCTGCTGTGTTTCTTTGTAATGGTCGGTAGATTCAGAGATGGTCCCAGCGACCCCATCTCCAGTTAGTCATGCACTGGTGGAATCCCTTCTCCATGTGTAGGAACCTGTAACTTGTTTCACTAGACTCTGGCGAAAGTGCTAGAATGTCACTTATATGCATAGACTACATAAGAATCTGTCTTCGGACCGCCTAACAGACTTTTCCTTGCTGGCTTTATCTAAGCAAGCTGCCTGCGGGAGCCCGGGAAGAGCTTCACGTGGCTGAGAAGTGAGGGCACCCTCTGGCCATGCAACAAGGAACTGAGGTTCTCAGCACAAGAGATGAAAAAGGATGGAGGTTCTACCGACAGCCATGTGACTTTGAAAGTGGGTCCCTCCTCGGCTGAGTCTTCAGGTGAGAACCCAGAGCTGGCCAACATCTTAATTGTAGCCCTGCAAAAAGACCCGAAGCAGAGGACATTCCTATGCCAGGCCTAGATTTCTGATCCACAGAGACCATGAGATAACAAAAGGTGCATTGGTTTAAGCTACAAATAGTGGTGATCTGTTATTCAACAATGGACAACTAACGTGCTGTAGAGACACAACATTTTTTATACTGATGAAATCAGATTATAATGATTACCTAGGAGTCTCAAAATGACAACCCAAGGCAGTATGTGATCAGTTAGTCCTTAACTGCTTCACCCTGCTCTTGTGGTGAACACAGCATCACAGGCTGATGATGTAAGAGATACTCAGCCATGGAGGCTGCACTTCTCCACACACATGAGGTGTAGGTTGGTTGTCTCTGCTAACTGCACAGAATACAGAGAGGCGGCCTCAAAGTTGTTTCAATACCTCCATTTGTTGCAGCCATTTTGGGAGTGAACCAGTAGATGGAAGATATCTCCCTCCCTCTCCCCCTTCCTCTCTCTCCCTCTGCTTCTGAGGCTCTGCCTTTAAATAAATAAATAAATATTTTTTAAAATACATCTAAAGCCAAATGCATACTTACAGTTCAAAAACTCTCCATTTGTGGGGCCAGCATTGTGGCATAGCAACACTGGCATTCTATATGGGTGCCATTTCAAATCCCAGATGCTCCACTTCTGCTCCAGCTCCCTGCTGTTGTACCTGGGAAAGCAGTAGAAAATGGTCCAAGTACTTGGGCCCCTCACATGGAAGACCTAGTTGAAGTTCCTGCTCCTGACTTTGGCCTGACTCAGCCCCAACAATTGCAGCCATCTGGGGAGTAACCCAGTGGATGGAAGACCTCTTTCTGTAACTCTTTCAAATAAATAAATAAATAAATATTCAAAGAAAATGACTCCCCACTTGTAACTTCTGATCATTTGATTCCCTCTTACAGTTTAACAATTATCATATTTAAAAAATTTTTTTTGACAGGCAGAGTTAGATAGTGAGAGACAGAGAGAAAGGACTTCCTTTTCCATTGGTTCACCCCCAAAATGGCCGCTATGGCTGGCACACTGCGCCGATCTGAAGCCAGGAGCCAGGCGCTTCCTCTTGGTCTCCCATGAAGGTGCAGAGCCCAAGCACTTGGGCCATCCTCCACTGCCTTCCCGGGCCACAGCAGAGAGCTGGACTGGAAAAGGAGCAACCGGGACAGAATCCAGCGCCCCAACTGGGACAAGAACCTGGGGTGCCGGTGCCGCAGGCAGAGGATTAGCCAAGTGAGCCATGGCGCCAGCTAACAATTATCATATTTTCTACTTCTTACATAAAGTCTCTCCATTTCACAGACACTTGTACATTGAGATCATGCCTAGGCACTGGGAATGCAATAGAAAGCAAGACTGTTTACTCCTGTCCTGTGGAAGATATATTTTATTGTGAACAGTCAGATAACTAGCTATGAAACATATAAACAAGAATTTCAGTAACAAATTCTATGAAGAAAAAAACACAGGATACCCAGGCAAAGCAAAGCTGCATGGGTAGGGACTGCGAAGCCCGGAAAAGCCTCGGGGGGGGGGGGGGGGGTCAGGGCACCTGGTGACAAGGTACAGAAAGTCTTTCTGGATCAGGTAAGACCAGGGTGTGGCAAAGCTGGGACCCACATGTAGAAGGTGCACCACAGGAAGAGGTCCCTGATCCAGATACAGAGCATCCCCAGCCCTGAAATCTGAAGTCCAATGTGCTCTAAAATCTGAAACTTTTTGAATGCTGAATAGTATCGCAGGTAGAAAATTTCACATGTGGGTCTGGTATTGTAGCACCATTAGGTTCAGCTGCCTATGGTGCCAGCATCTCATTTGAGCACTGGTTCATGTCCAGGCTGTTCCATATCCAATCCAGCTCCATGCTAACATGCCTGGATAAAGCAGCAGAAGATGGTCTGAGTGGTTGGGCCCCTTACATCCACGTAGGAGACCTGGATAGACCTGGTTTTGGCCTGGTCCAGGCCTGGCCATTGTGATCATTTTGGGGAGTGAATCAGTGAATAGAAGATCTCTCTCTGTCTCTATCTCTCTGTAACACTGCCTTTCAATAAATAAATAAGATGTTTAAAAAAGAAAGAAAAAAATCACACCTGACCTCCTATGACAAGTCACAGTAAAACACAGGAGCCAGCCATATGGCAATGTGGGGGAAGCGTTTCCTAGTCAAAAGGAACAGCTGATGTAAAGTCCCTGGGGTGGAAGAGAGTTTGTTGTATTTGAGGAACAGGGAAGGCCACTGCAGTTCAGCACAGCAAGGGAAGGAGAGGAGTCAGGAGCTGTGTCATTAGCACCTTGTGAACTGAGATTAGGAGCTTGGATTTTATTCTAAGTGCAATGGGAAGCTGCTTGTATTAGTTTTCTAGGCTTATTGTAAAAAATTGCTGCAAACTTGTTCACTCCAAGCAGAAGGAATTTATTCCTGCACAATTTTGGAGGCCAGATTTCCAAAAGTAAAGTGTGGGCAGGCCAGTTCCTTCTGGGCCAGAATGTGTTCTGAGTCTGTTTCCCACCTGCTAGATGTTGGCCACCCTTGGCATGCCTTAGCTTGTAAACTCATCAATTCAATATCTGCTTCTGTCTTCACATGATTTTCTGCTTGATCTCTTGATCTCCCTCTCCTTTCTAAGGACACCAGTCATTGGATTTAGGGCTCATGCTAAATCCTTAACTCAATGACATCTGCAAAGACCTTATTTCCAAATGTTCACAGGTAGTTGGATTTATTATTCTGGAGGACATTATTCTATCCATTATACTGCTGAAGGATTTTTGGCAGGAAAGGGAGGTAATCTGAGTTATGTTTTAAACAGATGGATTACAAGAGGACAACAGTGAAAATAAGTTAGTAGACTCCAGCGGTGACTGATGGGATGATCTTGGTGATGGGTACAAACATGGGAGCCTTGGAGATTAAGGTGACAGGAGATCAGAAATGTGGTTCGGAAGTAGATTCTATTTGCCTTGCTGATGGTTGGATGTAGATAGGGTGGAAATGGGAGTTTTGAGCCTGAAGAATCAGCCATTTGATGGGGAGGCCTGAGGAATGCAGAGGTTGAAGGAAGAATCAAGAGATGTAGGTTATGGGGCCGCCTGCAGTGCCAACATACCACATGGGCACTGGTTCGAATCCCGGCTGCCCCACTTTCGATCCATCTCTCTGCTATGGCCTGGGAAAGCAGTAGAAGATGGCCCAAGTCCTTGGGCCCCTGCACCCATGTGGGAGACCCAGAAGAAGCTCCTGGCTCCTGGCTTCAGATCAGCTCAGTTCTGGCTGTTGCGGCCAATTAGGGAGTGAACCACCAGATGAAAGACCACTCTCTCTCTGCCTCTCCTTCTCCCTTCCCTCTGTGCAACTCTAACTTTCAAATAAATAAATAAATCTTTAAAAAATTGTGGGTTAGACAATCCAATATGAGATGAGTACTGGACATCTAAGCTACGTGCACCATGGCTGTGGGAGTCTTCAGGCAAAAGGAAGAATCAGCAATATGTTGCTGTCTTCAGTTAAAATCGTGATGTTTTGTTTGTCATGAGTTATTTTGCTTTGCTTTAGATTTTTAAATTATTGCTTTCCAATGTTGTTTTTCTTCATTACTAGGTTTCTTAGCCATCCCCACTGCCAATTTTGATGTTACACCTGAGGCAGCTCCCAAAGCCTGGTCCCAGTCCTGGCTCCAGTGGGTACATGTAGGAGAAGCAGCTGCTGTTTGGCAAGGAGATGCTGGAAAGGAGTTGGAGGTCACCCTGAATCCCAGGCGCTCTCACTTGCTGGTTGCGCCATTCTTGCAAGGGTCAACATTTCCATGGACCTCAGGGTTCTCATTTGTGAAAGTAAGTGTTCAACTAGATGATCTCCCAACTCGGAAAGACTGTTCATAGAACCAAATAGATTCAGTGATGTCTCTTAACCACCAGCATTTGCTAGACATGCAAGAGGGTATCTGTTTTCTCTATTCCTTGGCTATGGTTTGGATATAGCCTGAGCTCATCCTGCAAAGATTCATAGACTGAATTCATAGCAGAACTGAGGTGGTAGAATCCTTAAGAGGCAGGCCTAGTGGAAGGTAATTATGTCATGGGGGCACCACTCTCAAAAGGAATTGATGCAGATCTTTGGGACTGCATTGGTCTTTATAGGAATGGGTTGTTACAAGGGAAGCTAACAGTTCCCATGAATCTCTCTTCACATATGCCATTCACTGCTCTTGCATGAGCTCCCACCACTGTGATGCCATCTGCTATGAGGCCCTTTCCAGAACCAAGCAGAAGCTGGTGGCATTCCCTTGAACCTCTGAAGCTGTGAGCTAACCAAACTTCTTTTCTTATTAAAGTGATCAGTCTCAGGAATTTTGTTATAGCAATGCAAAATGGGATAAGATGCCTTCCTCCCTGCACTCCAATACCAGAGATGCAAGGTTTAGAATCCACAGTGGAAGAGTCTTAAAGAGCAGAGGAAGGTTCTGCCTCACCATTTCAAGTCCTCCCATTGGGGGTGACCATTCACTGATGTGGCCAGGACAGCTTAGGACATGACCCAGGGCCTGCTGTTATAAGTGTCAACTTTTACTCGAGAATGCTGCAATTTTGGTTTTAAATTTTGTGGCCTCTTTACTCAAGCCACAAGTCCAACCAGTGATAGTGGAGGGGAAAGTTTTGGTTCAGATATCACTTTTGAGTTTTAAACTGCACTGGACTAAGTCTTAATCATTTGAAGTATCAGGCAGTAATAGAAGTTTTCTAGATTTTTATTAAGAGATAGCAAGAGAAGAGGTGACACATATGGTTAAAATCAGTAGTAGAAAAAAAAAAGCAATTTTTTTCATGTTTATACCCCTACTGGATTTAGACTCATCAAGAAATTAACTGCAAAGAAAAGTGTTTCTTCCTTTTAGTTTATTTTTAAAAATCATCCATGGTTTTCTCTAGTCATTTTATTATTTTGTTGGGAGTGGATTTAGCATTTTATCAAATGACTTTTTTTTTTTTTGACAGGCAGAGTTAGACAGTGAGAGAGAGAGACAGAGAGAAAGGACTTCCTTTTCCATTGGTTCACCCCCAGATGGCCACTACGGCTGACACGCTGCGCCGATCTGAAGCCAGGAGCCAGGTGCTTCCTCCTGGTCTCCCATGCTGGTACAGGACCCAAGGACTTGGTCATCCCCCACTGCCTTCCCAGGCCATAGCAGAGAGCCGGACTGGAAGAAGAGCAACTGGGACAGAACCCGGGGTGCCGGCACTGCAGGCAGAGGATTAGCCTAGTGAGCCGTGGCACCGGCCTATCAAATGACTTTTTAGCTAAGCAGATATTCATATGATTTTTCCTTTTTGGTCAATTAATATGATGAATACATTTCTTTTTAAAAGATATGTTCTTTTTTTAAAAAAAATTTTTATTTGTTTATTTGAGAGGTAGAGTTACAGACAGAGAGAGGGAGGAAGAGAGAGAGAGAGAGAGGTCTTATATCCACTAGTTCACTCCTCAAATGGGCTGTAATAGCCAGAGCTGGGCTGATCAGAGGCCAGGAGACAGGAGTTTCTTCCGCATCTCCCAGGTGGGTGCAGGGGCCAAACACTTGGGCCATCTTCCACTGCTTTCCCAGGTCATTGCAGAGTGCTGAATCAGAAGAGGAGCAGCCGGGACTCAAACCACACCCATATGGCATATGGGCACTGCAGGTAGCGGCTTTACCTGCTATGCCACAGCACCGGCCCCAGATGAATATATTTTTTTAATATTGAATTTTCTTGCATTCCTGTAATAACTATCTCTTCACAAAATGCATCATAAGTGAAAATTTTAGGTAGATTTGTGTGTATATGTGTACGTGTGGGCATTGATCTTGTGCTGCTTCTTAGAAAGAAATTTGGGAGCTTTTATTCATGCCCTGGTAAAGTTTATATAGTAGTGTAGTGACTTGTGCCTTAAAGATTTGGTAGAATGTATGCTTTATTGAGAGGTAAATATAAACTTTATTAATTTATTCAATGTTAATTGATTTGCCTTAATATCTCCATTCCGGTGCCAATTTGGGTAATGAATAGTTTTCTATAACAGTCATTCCGAAACTCTTTGGTCTTAGAAAATCTTTATGTGCTTAAAAATGATTAAGGATAGGGCCAGCTTTGTGGCACAGTGGGTTAAGCCACTGCTTGTGATGCCCCTGCCACCATGTGGGGGCCATTTGGGGAGTATGGAAGAGTTCTTTCTCTCTGAGTGGCTTTCTTTCTCTCTGTCACTCTGCCTTTCAAATAAGCAAAAAAATAAAAATAAAATAAAATAAAACAAAAATGATTGAGGACTGGGGCTGGCGTTGTGGTGTAGCAGGTAAAGCTGCCACCTGTGTCACAGGCATAGCTTATGGGCACCAGTTTGTGTCCTGGCTGTGTCATTTCCCATCCAGCTCCCTGATAACGGCCTGGGAAAAGCAGGAGAAGATAGCTCAAGTGCTTGGGCCACTGCACCCATGTGGGAGATCTGGATCGAAGCTTCTGGCTCCTGGCTCCAGCCTGGCTCAGCCCTGGCCATTGTGACATCTGGGGAGTGAACCAGCAAATGGAAGTTCTCTGGCTCTTCCTCTCTCTCTGTAACTCTTTCAAATAAATAAATAAATATTTTAAAATAAATGAGGACTACAAACAGCTTTTGCTTATGTGGGTCTTATCTATTGATATTTACCATATTTAATGAGTATATATATTTACTTTCTTAAACTACTGATTATTTCCAGAAAGATACCTTGTTTTCATTTCTTTAAAAAAGATTTATTTATTTATTTACTTGAAAATCAGAGTTACACACACACACACACAGAAAGAGAGAGAGAGAGAAAGACAGACAGACAGACAGAGACAGAGAGATCTTCCATCTGCTGTTTCACTCCCCAGTTGGCCGGAACAATCAGATCTGCGCCAATCCGAAGCCAGGAGCCAGGAGCCAGGAGCTTCTTCTGGGTCTCTCAAGTGATGGGTGCAGAGGTCCAAGGACTTGGGCCACCTTCTACTGCTTTCCCAGGCTGTAGCAGAGGGCTGGATCAGAACTAGAGCAGCCAGGACTCGAACTGGTGCCTATATGGGATGTCGTCACTGCAGGTGGTGGCTTTACTCGCTATGCCACAGGGCTGACCCCTGTTTTCAGTTTTAATTTAATGGTATTTATTTGTTTTTATAAACACATAATATTTGTGCATAGTTATGGGGTATGGTGTGATCATCTGATACATATACTCAAATCAGGATAATTATCATTTGCATCTCCTCAAACATTTATCACTTCTGTATGTTGGGAACTTTTAGATATTCTAATCATTTTGTCATAAATTGTTGTAGACTATGTTTAGTCTACTGAGCTGTAGATCACTAGAACTAACTCTGCCTATTGTTTTTGGTCCCCATTACTTAACCTCTCTTTATCCCTACTTCTTGCTATCCTTCCTAATTTCTAGTGACCACCATTCTACTCCCTTCTTCTATGAGAACAAGTTCTCATAGTTTCTGTGTCTTTCATACATCCTTCTCATTCATTCCTTCAACAAAAACTAATTGAGCATCTACTGTATGTCAGATACTGTTTGATGTTAGATACCACTGAGGCCACATTTGCTCTCATGGAACTCACATTCATTACATCACATACTAGAAGAAGATGGATTTTTTTTTAAGAGAGATAAGCAAATAAATAGAATACTTTCATATCATGATAAATATTATAAAGAAAACAAAGCAAGATAATGATACAGAATAGAGCGCCTGGGGGTTGGTGGTGGTGGGAAGTGAGTGTTGCTCCTCAAGGAACATTCAAGGTCAAAATCATTTGAGTAGGGGCCAGCATTGTGGCATAGCTGGTTAAGCCACTGCCTGTGACACCAGCATACCTTCCAATCAAGATCCCTGCTAATGCACTTGGGAAAGCAGTGGAAAATAGCCCAGGTACTTGAGCCCCTGCACCCAAGTGAAAGACTTGGATGTAACTCCTGGCTTTAGCCTGCTCTGTCCCTGGCCATCGTGGCCAACAAGGGAGTGAATCAGCTGCTGGTAGACCTCTCTCTCTCTCCCCATCCCTCCTCTCTGTAACTCTGACTTTCAAATAAATAAAGCAATCTTTAAAAGAAAAATAACGAAAACCTTTGAATTGAATTCTGAATGGTGAAAAAGAGCCAACAACTCTTTGGGGGCAGCAAGAGGCTTGGCATATTACAGAATGGAAAGAAGACAATGTTTGCAGGCATGGCGAATGAGGGCAAGGGTGAGGGAGCAATTGAGACATAACCAAGTCCCAGACATTGTTGGATTTTTAGGTTATGGCAAGAGGTTTGAGGTTTACTATGAGGTAATAGAATGTAAAAAGACGTAAATGTGAAAGTATGGCAATGGAAATTCATTTTAACCCCATATTCCTGCCCTGGGAACCTCTTTTCTACTCTGTTTCTACGTATTCAAGTTCTTTGTTTTTTGTTTTTAGATTCCACATATGAATCTAAGTGAGAGCATTCTTTCTGGGTCTGGCTCACTTTCAGTTAGGAGTATGTCCTCTATTGTCCTTCACACTGTCATAAATGGCAAGATCTTATTTTTACAGGCTGAATCATTTTCTGGCAATGGAATTCTTAAGTGATGTGATGTGGTTTTAAGTAGATGATATGATGCAATGAAACTGCTGCATGGATAATTGACAATAGGAAAATAAGCTACTAGAAAGCTCTTAAAATCATCCAGAGAAGAGATAATAGTGTCTTTCACTAAGCCTTAGCAGTACAGATGAGAAATCACTGGATTGGGGATGCATTCTTGAAGTCTAAATGACAGGATTGGATTTGGAGGATGGAGGAAAAACAAGAATTAATATGGCTTCTAGTTTCTGGTTTAAGAAAAAGGGAGTATTGTGGGGAAATTGATTGAGATAAGCAAGATTTTGAAGGAGTGGAAAGCAATCACAATGTTTTGAACAAGTTGGTTTGTCAGTAGACAACAATGATACAGAGAAGGCAATGTGATGATTTGAGTGCAAAGATAAGATCAGGGCTGGGAATATGAATTTGGGGCCATTAGCATGAATATGATTTTGGGACTTGGAATCACTAAAGGAGAGCACATATGGAGGACAGCAGAGCATTCAAACTAAAGTCTCAGGAAAGGAACCCAGGAGGTAGGAGAAAAATGGAATAATAGAAGCCTAGAGAAAAATAGGAGTATTTCAAAAGGAAGAAATGGTCAAATTGTGTTAATGTTGCTGAGAGGTCAGGTGAGAATGAAAACAGATTCAAAAAGTCATTTAACCATACAATACCAATAAAAAAGACAAAACTGAATGATCACCTCCCACAGAAACAGACACAAAGGAAAAAACATTTGAAAAAATCAATATTCTTTCATGATAAAACACAATAAAATAGGCATAGAAGGGAACTTCTTCAGCATGATAAATAGCTTCTGTGAAAAAGCCACAACCAACCTTCTGTTTAATGGTAAGAGACTGAAAGAACAGAAAAAAAAACAAAAACCTGTGCTCTTGTCCCTTCTATTCCAAATTCTACTAGAGGTTCTAGTCAGGACTACTAGGTGAGAAGACAATGTAAAAGAGATCAAGATGGGCAAGGAGGAAGCAAAACTACCTCCATCTGCAGGTGAGATTATTTTGTAAACAGAAAATCTTAATGAACATACTAAAAAACCTATTGGAACGAATAAACGAATTCAATAATGTTGCAGAACATGGAATCAGTACACAAAACTGCATATCTATACAAAAGCATTGGACAATCCAAAAAATGAAATTTAAAAAAGAATCGCATTTACAATAGCAAATCAAAAAGAATACAATAGTTTGGGAGACATTTCTTAACAGAAGTCCAAAACTTCACTCTGAAATTATTAATCATTGCTGAAAGAAATGAAAGATAAGTAAAACACAATTGGAGGACTCACAGTTCCTGATTTAAAAACTTACTAAAAAGCTACCACAATCAAGACAGTGTGGTTCTGTTATAAAACCTGCCATCCTCACATTACTGTCAATTGATTTTTTGAGAAGTGTGCCAAGAAAATCCAACTGTGCGAATAGTCTTTTTTTTTTTTTTTTAATTTATTTGACAGAGTTAGATGGTGAGAGAGAGAGACAGAGAGAAAGGTTTTCCTTCCGTTGGTTCACTCCCTAAACGGCCACCACAGCCAGCACTGCACCGATCCGAAGCCAGGAGCCGGGTGCTTCTTCTCGGTCTCCCATGCGGGTGCAGGGGCCCAAGCACTGGGTCCATCCTCTACTGCCTTCCTGGGCCACTGCAGAGAGCTGGACTGGAAGAGGAGCAACCGGGACTAGTACCCGGCGCCCCAACCGGGACTAGAACCCAGGGTGCCGGTGCCACAGGTTGAGGATTAGCCAAGTGAGCCACAGCGCCAGCCCTGGAATAGTCTTACAGCAAATAGTGCTGGGACAATATCCACATGCAAAAGAATGAAGCTGGACTCCTACTTCACACCATATACAAAAAGTAATTCAAAATGTATTTAAGAACTAAATGTAAGGAGTAAAAACAACGCACTTCTTGGAAGAAAGCATAAATTTTGTGACACTGAATTTATGGAATTGAAAATAGTAACCAGAAGTTGAGCAACAAAACTTCATGAAGTAGAAAGACAATCTTTGGAACAGGAGAAAACATCTGAAAACTACATATGAGGAGATTAGACATAGACTATAAAAAGAAGTTTTACACTTTAATAATAAATTACAAATAGTACAATTTTAAAATGGGCAAGGATCTGAATACAAATTTCTTCAAGGAAAATAAAAAATAAGTAAATGAAAAAAATTCATCATCATGAGCCATGAATATGAAAATTAAAATCAACATGAGCTCATACCCACTGGAATGGCTACCATAAAAAAAGACAGTTAATGACTAATGAGCAAAGATGTTAAGAAATTGGGAACTCTCATACATTGCTGGTCCAGCTGCTTTGGAAAACAATTGTTCCACTCCTCAAAGAGTTAAAATAGAGTTACCATATAACCCAGCAATTACATTCCTAGATATACCCTAGAAAAATTAAAACCTATGTCTACACAAAAACTTGTTTATGTGTGTTAACAGCAAGATTATTAATAATAGCTAATATGTGAAAACAGCCCAGATTTCTATTAACTGATGAATGGATAAATACATTGTGATATACTCATCCGATGGAATTTTAGTATAAAATGGAATCAACTACTGAGATGTGTTACAATAGGAATAAACCTGGAAAACATGAGTCTAAGTAAAAGAAACTGGTTGCAAAAGATCATATGATTCCATTGATCTGAAATGTCAAGATTAGGCATTAGTATAGAGACAGAAAGTAGATTAGTAGTTAGCTAGGAGTTCAGAAAGTGGAGAGACAGGTATGGGGATTTTCTGGGTGGTGATGAAAATCTTCTTTTTTTTTTTTTTTGTGGCAGAGTGGACAGTGAGAGAGAGAGACAGAGAGAAAGGTCTTCCTTTGCCGTTGGTTCACCCTCCAATGGCTGCCGCGGTCGGCGCACTGCGGCCGGCGCATCGCGCTCATCTGATGGCAGGAGCCAGGTGCTAGGTGCTTTTTTTTTCCTTGTCTCCCATGGGGTGCAGGGCCCAAGCACTTGGGCCATCCTCCACTGCACTCCTGGGCCACAGCAGAGGGCTGGCCTGGAAGAGGGGCAACCGGGACAGAATCCGGTGCCCCGACCGGGACTAGAACCCGGTGTGCCGGCGCCGCAAGGCGGAGGATTAGCCTGTTGAGCCACGGCGCCGGCTAAAATCTTCTAATATTTATAATGATGGGTGTATAAGCCTGTGAATACACAAGTCATTAATTGCATATTTGGATGACATGATATTTGATTCATATTTCAAAAAAGCTATAACTAAAAAAGAAGATTAAAACCAGAGAATTGAGCATTAATTCTGTAAGATGGAAGCAGTGTGGTAACACTATATGAGATTTTCTAAGAAAGTATTGAAGTGGTTGAAAGCAGAAAACTCAAAAACTTACTTTAAATAGGAACAGTGGGTAACTGCTAGATAGCCTTTTATTTTATTTTTGACTTCTTAGTTTTATTATTGTGATTAAAAAAAAGCATAATGGGAGTCAGGATTGTGGTGCAGCAGGTTAAGCTGCTGCCTGCAATGCTGGCATCCCATACCAGTGCTGGCTTGAGATCTGAGCACTCCACTTCCCATCCAAGTTCCCTGTTAATTCGCCTGGGAAAGCAATAAAAGATGGCCTACGTACTTGGGTCCCTGCCACCCACGTGGGATACCTGGGTGGAGTTTCAGGCTTCTGATTTCATCCTGGCCCGGCGCCAGCCATTGTGGCCATTTGGGAAGTGAATCAGTGAATGGAAGATTCTCTCTTTCCCTTTCTCTCGTCTCCTCTCTCTTTATAACACTGCCTTTCAAATAAAGAACTAAACTTTACAAAAATACATGATGCAAAATTGATCACTTAAATCGTTTTAGGTGTACAGTTTAATAGTGCTAAGTACATTCACATTGTTGTGAAACACATCTCTAGCTCATTTTTATTTTGTAAATCTGAAACTCTATACCCATTAGATACAACTCTTCTCTCTCCAGTCCCTGTTAACTATGATTCTACTTCCTGTTTCTGTTAATTTGACTATTTGCAAATACATTCACTTTATTTTTTAAATTTTATTTAAGGTATATAAACTTCATGCATTTCATATATGCATAGTGATTCTTTTCACTTTACCTTCCCTCTTGCCCTCCCACCCCCTCACCTCCCCATCGCTTTTTTTTTTTTTAATTTTTTTTTTGGTTCTTCAGCTAAGACAGCAGAAGCGATGATTTATTGTGCATGTGTTACACTTGGCCACAGCTGAGAACAGAACTAGCCCAGAATGTCACAGGCCCAGAACAAAGGGTCATCAGGGATTGTTTTGGTGTTAGAAAAGTGGGTCTCATAGGTGGTTCCAGCAATCCATTGGCGATGGAAGTGCCAATCTTTCGAGATGAGTTGTAGATAGTAGCAAGCAATCCAACAACTTGTACCAGCATCCTGCGGCCCAGCACTTCTTTCTTCTGCCCCTTTGGCCATCATGGGTACACAGCCGGCAGTTTACTTGGACCTCCATCTCTTATCTCTTGTGCTTCAGCCCGTGAATTTGCTTCTTCCTCCGTTTGGCTCTCATGGCACGGTTGTCTCCCAGAAGATGGCGCTAAAGCTGAAAGAGTCCCACCCTTCTGGCTCCTCCCTCTCCTATTCCCATTCTTATTTTTACAAAGATCTATTGTCAATTAACTTTATACTCATAAGAATAACCCTACACTTAGTAAAGAGTTCAACAAATAGTATGAAGAAAGAAGGGGAAAAAATCACTGTTCCTCAATAGTCAAGACAAGGGTTGTCAAAATTACTGCATCTCAAAGTGTCAATTTCACTCCTATAGATTACCTTTTAGGTACTCTACTAGTTACCACAGATCAGAGAGCATATGGTATTTATTGTTTTGGAACTGGCTTTTTTCTTCTTTTTATTATTTCTTATATATTGGTTCTTCTTATTATTATTTCTTATATAATGATTTCTTGTTGCATCCATTTTGTTGCAAAGGACAGGATTTCATCTATTTAAACCACTGTGTAGTATTCTATAGTGTATGTATACCATAATTTCTTCATCCAATCTTCAGTTGATGGACATCTGGGTTGATTCCATATCTTAGCTATTGTTAATTGAGCTGCAATAAACATGGGGGTACAGATCACTCTTTGATATGCTGATTTCTTCTTGTTTGGGTAAATTCCCAGGAGTGGGATGGCTGGGTCATATGGAGACCTATATGGAGATTTTTGAAGTATCTCTATACTGTCTTCCACAGCGGCTGCACCAAATTACATTCCCACCAACAGTATATTAGGGTACCCTTTTTTTCCACATCCTCATCAGCATTTGTTGTTAGTTGATTTCTGTATGAGAGCCATTCTAACTGGGGTGAGGTGAAACCTCATGCTGGTTTTGATTTGCAATCCCCTGAAGGCTAGTGATCTTGAGGATTTTTTTCATGTGGAGTTTGACTACTTTTAACATAAGTCATATAAGTAGAATTATCCAGTACTTGTCTTTTTGTGACAGGCTTATTTCACTTCTGTCCTCAAGGCTCATCCATTTTGTAGCATGTGACAGGATTTCCTACTTTTTAAAGGTTGAATATTATCCCACTGTATGAATCAAGTATATTCTGTTTATCCACTCCTCTCATGATGGACAGCTGGATTACTTCCACCTCTTTGCTACTGTGAATAGTATTGCTGTGAATATGGATTTACAAATATCTCAAGATTCTACTTTCAATTATTTGGATATACACCCAGAAGTAGAATTACTGGGTCATCGGTGCTGTGGTCTGGATGTGGTCTGTTCCCCAAAGGTTCATGTGTTTGGACGCCTGGTCCTCAGTAGCAATATTGGAAGGCAGCGGATCTTTAAGAAGTGGTGACCAGGAGGAGTCCATGGGTGCATCACCCGCAGGAGGAATTGGTATTAGTTCTTGTGAGACTATGAATCAGTTCCAAAAAAGGGTTGTCATAAAAAGAGCAAGACTAGCTTCTTCCTTCCCTATGGCTTCCTGTCTCACAATGTGATCCTTGTTATGTGGTCTCCTACTGTGATGCCATCCACTGTCGGGCTCTTGCCAGAAGCCAAACTCCTGGGGCTTGGCCTGATCTTGGACTTCCAGCTTCCAAAAGTGTGAGTTAAATAAAGCTCTTTTCTGGCCGGCGCCGTGGCTCAACAGGCTAATCCTCCGCCTTGCGGCGCCGGCACACCGGGTTCTAGTCCCGGTTGCCCCTCTTCCAGGCCAGCCCTCTGCTGTGGCCCAGGAGTGCAGTGGAGGATGGCCCAGGTGCTTGGGCCCTGCACCCCAGGGGGAGACCAGGAAAAGCACCTGGCTCCTGGCTCCTGCCATCGGATGAGCGCGGTGCGCCGGCCGCAGCGCGCCGTCCGCGGCGGCCATTGGAGGGTGAACCAACGGCAAAAAGGAAGACCTTTCTCTCTGTCTCTCTCTCTCACTGTCCACTCTGCCTGAAAAAAAAAAAATCTTTACGTAATATGTACTAAATTGATCTTCTGTATATAAAGAGAATTGAAAATGAATCTTGATGTGAATGGAAGGGGAGAGGGAGAGGGAAAGGGGAGGGTTGCAGGTAGGAGGGAAGTTATGGGGGGGGAAGCCATTGTAATATATAAGCTGTACTTTGGAAATTTATATTCTCTAAATAAAAGCTTTATATAAAAAAAAAAGATCTGTTTCTATGTGCCTCTCTGTATCTGTGCCTACCATCCAAATAAAGATGAAAATTAATGAATAAATTTAAAAAAAAAAAATAAATAAAGCTCTTTTCTGTATAAAGTACCCAGCCACGGTGTTTAATTATAGTAAAAAGAAATAGATTGATATAATTTGGTAACTCCATTTTCAGGAACTTCCATAGTTTTCCATACTGGTTGCAGTATTTCGCTTTCCCATCAACAGTGCAGAGTTTCCAGTTTCTCTAAATCCTCATCAAAACTTGCGATGTGTATTTGCTTTACAGATTTATTTAGTTATTATTTGAAAGAGTTACAGAGAGGCAGCGACAGAGAGAGAGAGAGAGAGAGAGAGAGGTCTTCCATCTGCTGGTTCACTCCCCAAATGGCCACAATGGCCAGAGCTGGGCTGATCTGAAGTCAGGAGCCAGGAGCTTCTTCCAGGTCTCCCATGTGGGTGCAGGAGCCCAAAGACTTGGGCCATCTTCTACTGCTTTCCCAGGCCGTAGCAGAGAGATGGATTAGAAGTGGAGCAGCTGGGTCTTGAACCAGTGCCCATAGGGGATGCTGGCACTGCAAATGGTGACTTTATCTACTACACAACAGTGCTGACCCCTAGGGTTAAGTTTTTAAAAATAGGTGGGAGGGGCTGGCGCTGTGGCATAGCTGGTAAAGCTGCCACCTGTAGTGCTGGTATCTCATATGGGCTCAGGGGCACAGGTTCAAGTCCCAGCTACTCCATTTCTGATCCAGCTCTCTGCCGTAGCCTGGGAAAGCAGTGGAGGATGGCCCAAGTCTTTGGGTCCCTGCACCCGTGTGGGAGGCCTCGGAAGAAGCTCCTGGCTCTGGCCATTGGCGGCCAATTGGGGACTGAGCCAACGGATGGAAGACCTCTCTCTCTCTCTTTCTCTCTCTCTATCTGCCTCTGCCCCTCTGTGTGTAACTCTGACTTTCAAATAAATAATAAATAAATCTTAATACAGTCTCTGTATTTCTTGTGGGAAGAATCACTACGTTCCTAAAGTTGTACTTATGAAATTTGTATCCCTGAAATAAAAGATTTCTTTGGGAAAAAAAAATTTATTTTGGAGGTCCAGTGTGGTGGCATAGTAGGTTAAGCTGCCTTCCGCAGCACTGGCATCCCATATGGACACTGATTCAAGTCCTGGCTGCTCCACTTCCAACCTCCCTGCTTATGTGCCTGGGAAAGCAGTGAAGGATGACCCAAATATTTGGGCTCCTGCACCCATGTGGAGTAATCTCCTGGCTGCTGGCTTCAGTCTGGCTCAGCCCTGGCCATTGCCACCATGTGGGGAGTGAATCAGTGGATGGAAGACCGACCTCTCTGTCCCTCCCTCTCTCTCTCTGTAAGTGTGCTTTTCAAATAACTGTGTTCTTTTATTTCTTTCAGCAATGTTTTGTAGCATTATAAGTCTTTCATCTCCTTGACTAAGTTTATTCCTGAGAATTTTGACCTATCTGATGCAACTGTAAATAGAATTATTTTCTTAATTTCCTTTTCAAGTTTTCATTATTAATGTATATAAACACAAGTAATATTTTTCATTTATTTTAAATAGATATTTGTATTATGAAGAATTCCTAGAAATTGGAAAACAAGAAAAAATTTTTAAAATAATGAAAATATGTATAGTCCCCCAGACAAGCAAGCAAAACTTGTTTTATTGGCAATTTTTTCTCTGTATGTTTTTAAAGTATTTTTTGTTTATTTAAAAAATAGTTCAAATAAAACTATGAGGTACTTAAGTTCACAGACATGAAATTTTAAAGGTAAGTATAGGGGCTGGCGTTGTGGTGTAGCAGGTTAATCTGCGTCCTTCAGTACCAGTAATTCATATGGCACCAGTTTGAGTCCTAGATGCTCCACTTCTGATCTGCTCCCTACTAATGCACCTGAAAATTCAGCAGAGGAAGGGCCTAGTACTTGAATCCCTGCACCAATGTGGGAGACTCAGAATAAGCTCCTGGCACCTGGCTTCAGATTGGCACAGCTCTGGCCGTTGTGGCCATTTGAGGAATGAACCAGTGGAAGGAAGACCTCTCTCTGTCTCTCCCTGTCTCTCCCTTTAACTCTTTTCAAATAAAAAAAAATCTTTCAAGAAAAAAAGAAATTTTTGTGAAAATTACTAAAAAAATTAAAATAAGTTTATTTTGGTGCGGCAGAGCGACAGAGAGAGACAGAAAGATGAAGAGAAAGAAATTGTCCATCTGCTGATTCACTTCCCAAATAGGGCTGGGCCAAGACAAAGCCAGGAGCCTAGAACTCCATCTAGGTCTCCCACATGGGTGGCAGGGACTCAAGGACTTGGGCATCTTCTACTGCTTTCCCAGGCCATCAGCAGGGAGTTGTATTGGAAGAAGAGCAATGGAACTGGTACTCTGATAAGAGATGCTGATGTTGCAGGCAGCAGCTTAGCCAGCGGTACCACAATGCTGGCCTCTTCTGTGAGCTTTTTGAAGACCCTACATATTTTTTTAAAGATTTATTTACTTATTTATTTGAAAGGCAGAGTTACACAGAGAGAGAAGGAGAGGCAGAGAGAGAGAGAGAGGGGTCTTCCATCCACTGGTTCACTCCACAATTGTCCACAATGGCCAGAGCTGTGCCAATCTGAAGCCAGGAGCCAGGAGCTTCTTCTAGGTCTCCGACGAAGGTGCAGGGACCCAAGGACTTGGGCCATCTTCTACTGCTTTCCCAGGCCATAGCAGAGAGCTGGATCGGAAGTGGAGCAGCCAGGACTCGAACTGGAGCCCAAATGGGATGCTGGCACTGCAGGTGGTAGCTTTACCCACTACGCCACAGTACCAGCCCTGAAGACCCCTCATATTTAATTTTGTTCCTTTCTCCATTTTTTTTATTATTTATTTGGAAGCTAGAATTAGACAGTGAGAGAGAGAGAGAGAGAGAGAGAGAGAGAGAAAGGTCTTCCTTCCCTTGGTTCACTCCCCAAATGGCCGCCATGGCCGGTGCTGCACCCATCCGAAGCCAGGAGCCAGGTGCTTCCTCCTGGTCTCCCATGCGGGCACAGGGGCCCAAGCACCTGGGCCATCCTCCATTGCCTTCCTGGGCCACAGCAGAGAGCTGGACTGGAAGAGGAGCAACCGGGACTAGAACCCGGCGCCCATATGGGATACCAGCGCCACAGGCGGAGGATTAACCAAGTGAGCCACAGTGTCGGCCCCCCTTTTCTCCAATAATTTAACACTGTTGTAAAGCCAATCCATGCTGTCACAATCATAATATTTTGAATCAATGGTTCCATTGTAATTTTGGACTTTTATCTTGTTTCAGTTTTTTTTGTTTCCAAATCAGTGTCTCCTCATGTATATTTTGTTGATGAAAAATTCTTATTTTGTACTTTTCCCAGGATGGATTTTCAGAAGCATAATTATTGAATCAGTGAACATAAACATTTCTGAGGTTTTTGATACACTGCCAAACTGAAGTTGCTTTCCAGAAAGTTCTGGAGTTGTCCATATTGTCACTGGCATGTGTGGAAGATCCTATTTCACTACAATGTTGTTAGTATTAAGAATTTTGAGCATATGTGTGGTTTTGACACCTTATTTTAAGTTTGCTGTTCTTCATAAAATTTATGACACAATATTTTCTTGTTTTTATCCTAAATGCATTTTTTATTGTGAATTGGTCTTTCAGGATTTTATTTTATTTCTCTATGCTTATTACAGCATGATAGTTTTCCATTTTTATTTGTATGTGTTCTTTATATAATAAAAATATTAACCTGGTGCTACATTTGGACCACATATTTTTTGCAGTCCACTGTCTTAATTTTATTCATATTTTAACATGCAGAGGTTATCAATTTTAAAATTAAATTTGACAATTTCTTCTATAGTTCTTCCATGGCTTTTATGCTTAGAAGTCCCTTCTCTCTTCAAATTTATAATAACGTTTCAATTCTGTTTTCTTCCAGCTTTACATATGTTCTCTAATCCATCTGGAAATGATTTTGGTATGTGGTATGTAAAGTATTTATTGAAAAAAATAGTTTTAGTAAAACTAATGGTGGTAGGCTCAAAGCTCCTTGAAAACAGGAAGCATGTTTCATTCACTCTTGGGTTTCCTCGATTTTCCCAGACAGAAGAATCACTAAACCCAGCTCCTGTTTCCTCTGTCTGCAGCAGCCCAAGCTACATTTAGGGAATAGCGACACCCCCTCCTTCCTATGCTGGAAGACACTACCCACCTGTCTCCTTTACTGCTCCTCTGGTCCCTGGTGGACACCTTCCACCATGTCTGCACAAACAAGGAAGAGGATACCTTCTCTGGGGATTCCCCAGCCTTTGACCACTAGCGCCCCCTGGTGCTTCCTTCATTTTCCTTGTTCAGACAACTCTACCCTCCCCACTGCTAGTTTGTGCTAGATGGGGCCTCCAAAGAGCTTCCCTTCAGCTTCTGAGGTAGGCCAGACTACTGTGTTCTGACATTCTCTTTAGGACACATTTCTTCACTCGACAACTCCTCAGCTAAGGAGAAACCATTATTTCCCAGTTGCTTTTTATTTTGTAGACACGGCAAGGTGGAGGGCGTGTGGGTTGGCTGTCAGCTGTTTGCCCTGTCTCCTGGGGATGATAGATTTCTTCTAGGGAGTTGTTGAGCCTTCAGAAGATAACATCCCCCGGAGGCCTTCCTGCTGCCCACGCTCGTGCCTGACGTTGTGAGTTCCAACTACACGTCTAATGATGGGAACCGCAATAGACTTTAAACGAATAAAGCCCACAAAAGTCTTTGAAGTTAAATTTTTATCACCTAAAGAGGGACCTATAAAGTGGGGAGTATGGGGACAGTTCAACTAAATGGAACCTAGAAATAGTCTTCACATCTAATGAAAGCAAATAACAGATAGTGAGCCTATTGGTAGAAAAGTAAATTCTAGAATGTATGTGTATCCTTTTCTCTTCCTACAGCCTAGCAGAGGTGCTAATGAGTACCAGGATGGCCGAAATATGGACAAGAAGAAAGCCAGAAGACAAGATCCCCCCGAATGCACTAGCTGACTGAATTCAGCTGACAGAAATGCCACTGTTACCATGGTGGGTTACTCTAGTTCAAGTTTTAATAACATGGAATTATGGAAAAGATACACCACAGTTGACAATGCGCGACAACTCCATAATCTACCACAGTAGACTAGCACGATGCTTGGTACCACCTTAGAGAAACAGGAGAGAAAACAGGTTATTTCTGTATTTTTAAGAAAAGGATTTATTGTTCAGATTGTGGCAGAATCAAAACATCTTAAACGTTTAAAATGCAGATTACTCAGAGTTTGACAAATGTTTGGTCAGGCTGACTGTACAATGTGTTCTAAAATGATTCACCGTTCCTGAAAGTGGGAAGAACCTACTTCCAGCTCTTAAGTCAAGGAAATTCTGTAACTCGACGCCTCTGGGAGGGGACATGCTCCTGGCATCGGTTGCCATTGCTCCCTCGTTGTTTTCCTCCTTTCTCTTTAAATTTCTTCTGGCTGCATTCTAGTATTCCATAGGCCTTTAGGTTCTCCCTCTTTGTAATCTGATGCCTCTTCAGCAGTGTGCAGGAAGCCGGCGGACTTTATTTTAGTCCTTCTCAGCTGCTTCTGCTTGCCTTAGCTGAATGTGTGGCTTGTTTCATCTTTAACGTTTTTCCCTTTGCAGGGAGACAGTACTATTCTAAATTCTTTCTAAAGAAGGTACCAATTTCGTATAATGAATTGAGTCACATATACCAGGGTAATTAAGATGAATAGTTAGTTTAATCTTTGATTACTGCTTGTTTCTTAAAACTCGTATTTCATTAAAAAAAAAAGCAAACTAAAATATGCCCTCATCATCCACCTTCTCCTGGAACGTACCTATACACCCATTTTCTTTTTACGTTTTAAATTTGGTTTTAATTTTCATCAGTTATACATGAACACCAGAGTCAAATGGTTACACTGAGATGATTAAGACAACAGCCCTTGAGGATGCTACACCAACTCCTAGAGTCTCCCTTTGCACTTTCTACTCCCTTTTGTAGCTGATTTTGATCTCTAACTAGGTATGTCTAAACTTGTGCTTATGTGAATACTATCCATCCAGATCTTCTAAGGCTTGATCTATTGACTTCCTGCAATGATTTGAGTATAGTTTGAGCACCCTCCCTGAAAGTCTTATGTGTTGAAATGTAAGATATTGTGAGATATTAAGAAGGTGGATGCTTAATCCAAGTGTGGTGTCTAGAGATGGGGCCTTTTTGAGATGTGATTAACTATACAGAAGGTCAGTAGGATGAAGCTCTCATGATTGAATCTTGGAGGTTTTATAAGGAGGAGCGAGACCACACAGACAGACATGTAGACAAGTCCCTCTCTCCGCTTCTCTTGCCACTTTGCCAACAAGAAGGCCATCCGTGCATTTCCTGCATCGCAAGCCAGAGTGAGCCTCTCTTCTTTATAAAGTAGCCTGCCTTAGGTATTCTGCTGTTGCATTGAAAAACTGAATAATACTCTTCCCTCTTCAGAAAAGAAGGATTTAGGTTTTTGTCATATGTGCTCCTGGTACATATAATCACCTTTCCCTTCCACTTATCCTCCCATTATAGTTGCTATAATTTTGGTTAGGTCAATATACTATGTTGCACTACCTCACCTATGTAACACTACTTTCCATTGTACCATTTATTATGCATCATTTGTTTTCATTTTCACTTTATTGCCCATTATTTTGTTTCTCCTAAAGTTAATACATTTTTCATTTCTTTTCTCTATACTCATCATTAAATGAATCCCAGACTCTCCTCAAACTGTAGGGATTCATGAGTTTTATCTTTGAGTTTTGGGACCTGCCTTTAGTCTGCACTGGTGCACAATGGACAACTCATGATCTTGTTTACCAACATTTTGGGAGCTTCTTTTTCTCTTTATTGAGTGATATCTATTTCCTGGATCCCACGTCTCCTTCTTTCTTGGTCTATACTGTTGTGTTGGTGGGCTACCCCAACAAGCAGCTTGAGGAGGATTGTGTTCAAGTAAATCTTCGAGATCTTGCTTGTCTGAAAGCATCTTTGGTCAACCTGCACATTCAACTGATAACTTGGGGGGTACAGAATTCCAAATTGGAAAGTACTTTCCCCTTGGAATTTTGGAGGTAATGGCCTCCATTGTCTTTTAGCCATCTTACTTTTTTTTTTTTTTTAAGATTTATTTATTTGAAAAGCAGAGTTAAAGAGAGCGAGACGGAGACAGAAAGAGAGAGAGAGAGAGAGAGAGAGAGAGAGAGATCTTCATCCACTAGTTCACTCCCCAAATGGCCACAACAGCTAGAGTTGGGCCAATCTGAAGCCAGGAGCCAGGAGCCGAGAGCCAGGGGCTTCTTCCATGTCTCCCATGTGGGTGCAGAGACCCCAGCACTTAGGTCATCTTCCCCTGTTTTCCCAAGCACATTAGCAGGGAGCTGGATCAGAAGTGAAGTAGCCAGGGATTGAACTGGTGCCCATATGGGATGCCAGCACCACAGGCACGGTGGCCTTACCCTTTATGCTACAGCACCAGCCCCTCCTCTTACCTTTTCAAATGTGACCTGCTTTTGGTTTTGAGTTCTGGAAGCTTTCAGGACTTTGCCATTGTCCCCATTATACTAAAATTTAAAGGTCAGGCGCCTTCTTATGTTCTGTTTCCATTCATTGTCTGGGTAGTCAATACATCCTTTCAAAATGAAAATTTTTGTAGGTGGTGATTTTTAGCCACTATACCACAATGCTGCCCCCCCCCATCCCCTGCTTTTTTCTTGAGAATTCTGTTATTTGGATATGGACTCCAAATATCTTTGTGATTTCAAAAATCTCTCATTTTTCTTCTACTTTCTGAGAGATTTCCTTATTTTTATGTATTGATTTCCAATAGAGTTTTAACTTATATAATTATGGTTTTCACTTTCAAGGCCTCTTTACTATTTTCTAGTTCTTTAAGAGAAACTCAAAACCCATTTTTGTTTCATGTAGCCAATAGCTCCTTTTATATGTGTCTGGTGAGAATTACATTTTATTGATCTTCCTCTTTCATGTTGAAGGCTTTATCCAGAAATAATCTAGACTGTGTGTTCCTATTTATGGGCAGGCTTCTGAAAAGTTGAAGGCCAGCTCTGCACATGTGGATAGATCTTTAAAAATGAAAACTCCAAGGGTTGGCATTGGGGTGCAGCAGGTTAAATCATTGGCTACACTGCTGGCATCCCATATGAGCACCAGTTCAAGTTCCAGCTGCTCCCCTTCCATTCCAGCACCCTGTTAATGTGGCTGGGAAAGCAGTGGAAGATGGCTCAACTACTTGAACCCCTGCCACCCACGTGGGAGACCTGGATGTATTCCAGATTCCTGGCTTTGGCCTACTCCAGACCCAGCTATTGTGACCATTTGGGAAATGAACAGCAGATGAAAGATCTCTCTCTCTCTCTCTCTCTCTCTCTCTCCATCCCTCTTTGTAGCTCTGACTTCAAATAAATAAGCACATCTTAGAAAGGAATGAAAACGTCACTGTCAGTTATTCTGCTGTCTCACCGTGAAATCTCTGTTATGAGCACCTTTAGGTCATTTTCTTGGGTTTATTCCCACTTTGCTGCCTAGAGGTTATTCATTTGGTTGCCAGCTCTTGTGGACTTAAATTGCAAATGGTGAGACTTCATAACAATCTGTGGAACAACCCAGGTTGTGTCTCAGTTTCTCTCACTACTGGCTCAGGGACTACATTTTCCAGGACGTATTGAACTTGTCAGTTTCCAAACTTTTATGCTTAGAGTTTTCTCTCATCCTTTTTGTCTTTGTGAGTTAATGCCTCAATAAAATTTATTTACCATTACATACAAAGGGTCTTTAAAAAGTCTGTGAGAAAAGGGAATCAAAAGACAAGTTTATTTTGATGCCCCAAATTTTGAAATCCAACCCCAGTGTTTTCATAATACACATTTATCAAGAACTTTTTGAAGACCTCTTGTATTGGGGATTTTAGGAGGGAGCAGAGATAACTGTGTAGTTTTTGCCCTTTAGGACTCACTGGACATTCTAACATTTTCCAAGACTGTCAGGCCATTTGAAATTTTAGAAATGCAATCACAATATCAAAAACAAAATCAGTATCTACAAAACAGCCAACTGAGTGTGGCCCTGAAGAATCTCTTCAATCAGATGTCACTGGGGGTATGTCCCTTGGCAGTGTGCCTGGCATCGTGCTAAGGATGATGAAATATATACTTGCTGAATATGTGAGCCCATGGATATGATCACATTGATCGTGCAAGAAAGGAATGCATCCATACTAGAATTATTTTCCTTTTTTTCAGTATTGTATTTTTATGTGCCTTTTCTGCCTCAATTATATTATTCTAACATTTGTTCCAAGCCTTCAGTAATAGTTTTTCTAGTGAATCATATAAATTGTCAAAACATTTGCAATACTTATCAGGAAGCTAAAAGGAGGGTATTCCCTGCCACCACCACCAGCCCAGGGCGCGAATTCTGCCTCCATATATTGACTGTGTGACCCTGGGCAAGTTATCTTCTCTGGGTCTCAGTTGCCTGATATTTAGAAAGGAAATAACAATATTAGCAAATACTGTAGGTGAGTTATAAAGATTTACTCTAATTAGCTATATAACACACCTTACATCTCTGGGCACATCATACTCTCAACAGATTTTAGCAATTGGAACAATAAAAAATGATTTTTCTGAGCAGTGAAAGTGGTAATTACAAGAGTGATGAGTGCTGGCAAGAAATACATTGGGAATGCTTATCAGAGGAACGTAGCTTAAAGATGCTACATTTGAGCCCTTTTCCTTCAAAGGCCTGAGCCCTGTCAGCTTCTCTCAGATTTTACTGGCTGACACCTTTTGATTTGAAAATACACCACAGCAAAAGGCTTATTGAAGGATGGGCATTTGGCTCAATGTTTAAGACCTCAGTTAAGACCTGAGTTTGGTATTTGGCTTCAGCTCCTGACTTCAATTTCCTGGTAATACCAACCCTGGGAGGCAGTAGTGTTGACTCAAATAGTTGGGTTCCTGATACTCATGTGGGAGACCTGGATTGAGTTCCTGATTCCCAGCTTCAGCCCTGCCCAGTGCTGGCCATTGTGAATTTTTAGGAAGTGTTCCAGTGGGTGGATGAGAGTTCTCTCTATCTGTATCTCAAGTAAACACATGAAAAATTTAAGATTTTTTTTTTAAAAAGTCTTATTCTTTTTTTCATATGCATTGTATTTAGTTACATGATTCATCATAACCTAGCCAGTTATTGATGGGTACTTGAGTAACTTCTGATCTTTTGCTATTGTAAAAATGCTTCAATGAATAAACTTGCTCATATATCTATGAGCATATTGCAGGATAGTATTTTAGAAGTAGGATTATTGGATCCTGTGGGAAATGATTCTGTATATTTTTGGCTCTAATGTTTATATCAACCTGTACTTCTCCCAGCTGTATCTCAGCGAACCTAGTGTCTCATGCTTCACCAATTGTATTTGTTGAATGTTTTGATCAAGACCATTTATTTTCCATTTACATCATAGTGAATGCTGTGGCAGGGTAGCAGTAGTGCATACTTCTCATGAATTTCAGGATTGTTTATGTTTCCTTTCTTGAGAATTGATTGTTCACTCTTTGGTCTTTTTCCTATCAAATTGAAGCTTTTTTTATTCCCAGAGATTAGCTCTTTCCTGTGATATGAAGTTCCAATTATTTTTCCCCAGCTTATTACCAAATTAAAGCTATTTATTTTCTCGCTTATTTATTTATTATTATTATTTATTTTATTTTTACTTATATTTATTTATTATTATTTATTTTTATTTATTTATTTTTTTAATTTTTGGCAGGCAGAGTGGACAGTGAGAGAGAGAGAGAGAGAGACAGAGAGAAAGGTCTTCCTTTTGCTGTTGGTTCACCCTCCAATGGCCGCCGTGGCCAGCGCACCGCGCTGATCTGAAGGCAGGAGCCAGGTGCTTCTCCTGGTCTTTTATGGGGTGCAGGGCCCAAGCACTTGGGCCATCCTCCACTGCACTCCCTGGCCACAGCAGAGAGCTGGACTGGAAGAGGAGCAACCGGGACAGAAGCTGGAGGCCTGATTGGGACTAGAACCCGGTGTGCCGGCGCACAACAGGATTAGCCTGTTGAGCCACAGCGCCGGCCTTAAATTGCTTTCAATCTGTAATCTAATTTAGGGAGAACAATCATCTTTATATTGGGTCTTTTTTTCCTCCCAAGATTATTGTGTGTGTGTGTGTGTGTGTTTAAATTTATTTGTGCTGTTGCTTTTTTTCCCCGTGTAGACATGTTACTTCTTTTTGTGGCTGAAAATATCAATTGTTTCTCCTATGGTTTCATCAAGACTTCCCTGCTTTGACACTGCGAAGGAATTTGCCCTTTTCTTCTGGCATTTCTCATGACTTCATTTTTGATCATTAAATCTTTGACCCATTGAGATGGTATCCTAATGTAGGATGTGAGGTCTGAATTTAACTTTGGTCTTAGTTGAACACACAGATGTCCAACTACAATAATTTTATTGAAAAGTCTATCTTTTCTCCATTGAATTAGAACATCTTTATCATACACATAATTCCCACAGGAACTTGAGCCAATAGACAGTTAAAAGAGAACAGATGTCCAAAAATCAGATGCTACAATTTTTTCTTTTTCTTTTAAAGATTTATTTATTTGTTTGAAAGGCAGAGTTGCAGAGAGAGGAGGGGGGGGAGAGAGAGAGAGAGAGAGAGATCTTCATCTGCTGGTTCACAATGGCAGGAGCTGAACTGGTGTGAAGCCAGGAGCCAAAAGCTTCTTCTGTGTCTCCCACGTGGGTGCAGGGGCCCAAGCACGTGGGCCATCTACTTGCTTTCCAAGGCCATAAACAGAAAGCTGGATCAGCAGAGGAGCAGCCGGAACACCAACCGGTGCCAACATAGGATGCTGACACTGCAGGCGGAAGCTTGATCTACTATGCCACAGTGCCAGCCCCAACAATATTTTCATTAACAAGGTTTTATCAAACATATAAATATCTGATGGAGCTTGTGCTCCTTTATTCCTTTACTTCTTGTCTTTTTCTGAATTGTCTTACTTGTTTTTATTTTTCAAATAAATTTTATGGTCAGCTTATCTTATTACCAAATTAAAGCTATTTGTTTTCTCTCTTATATACTTTAAATTGCTTTCAATCTGTAATCTAATTTAGGGAGAACAATCATCTTCATATTGGGTCTTTTTTCCCTCCCAAGATTATTCTGTGTGTATGTTTTTAAAATTTATTTACAGTCTCTTAGGTCTTTTTGAGAATGTTTTATAGTTTTCTCTAAGAATTTGAACATTTTTAAATTAACCTTAGGCTAGGTATTTTTTCACTTTTTAGTTTGAAGTAATTTCAAACTTACAGCAAAGTTGAAATAATAATACAAAGATTTCCTAAGTTCTTTTCAGTTAACAAAGATTCCCCAATTGTTAAATTTGTCACTTACCATATTCTCACTACATAAGCATATTTACAGTTACTTTTTATTTTGAACCATTTGGGAGTAAGTCATAGACATACTCCATTACCCTTTTAGTATTTCATTGATTATTTCTTTTTTAAAAAATATTTTTTTGCATTTATTATTATTTAAGAGGTAGAATTACAGAGAGAGAGAGAAAGGTCTTTTATCCTCTGGTTCACTCCCCAAATGACTGCAATGGCCGGAGCTAAGCTAATGCGAAGCCAGGAGCCAGGAGCTTCTTTTGGGTCTCCCACATGGGTGCAGGGGCCCAAGGACTTGGGCCATCTTCTACTGCTTTCCCAGGCCATAGGAGAGAGCTGAATCAGAAGATGAGCAGCAAGGACTCAAACCGGTGCCCATATGGGATGCCAGTGCTGCAGGCAGAGGCTTAGCCCACTATGCCACAGCGCCGGCCCTCATCGATTATTTCTTAAATAACAGGTCACTTGGGGCTGGCACTGTGGCACAGCGGGTTAATGCCCTTGCCTGAAGCTCTGACATCCCATATGGGCGCTGGTTCGAGACCTGGCTGCTCCACTTCCGATCTAGCTCTCTGCTATGGCCTGGGAAAGCAGTGGAAGATGGCCCAGGTCCTTGGGTCTCTGCACCTGCATGGGAGACCCAAAAGAAGCTCCTGGCTCCTGGCTTCAGATCGGTGCAGCTCCAGCCGTTGCAGCCAATTGGAGAGTGAACCAGCAGATGGAAGACCTCTCTCTCTCTCTCTTTCTCAAAATAATAATAATAATAATAATAATAATAATAATAACAGGTCACTTTCCGACATAGTGGCAGTGAAGCTATCAAAATCAAGAAACTGATATTATGTTACCATCTAACCCAGAAATTCCCATTGAAATCTCACTAACTCTCCTAGTAATGTCCAGTGTAATCTGACTCAGGCTATGCCTTGCATTGGACTTTCCTGTCGTTTCACATTCAACAGCCCCTCGGTCTTTGCCTGTCTTCTATGGCACTGATAGTTTGGAGGTGTACAGGCTAATCTGAGTTTGTCCCCTGTGATTTGAGTCAGGTTATATATTTTTTTGCAGGACTGTCATACAAGTTCTCCTCAACACACCATATCAGGAGGTACATAAGGTCAATTTGTCCTGTTACCGGTGTCTCTCTCTGTCACTTGTATTATAACATTGGCAGGACTTCTGCACTGTGAAGATATTCAATAAGTAGTTCAGACTTATTAGTAAGCAGTGTCAATTGACATTTTATTGTAAGAACTTTCTTTTCTCCCATTGTTTCTAATTCATTCACTATAATAAATTATTTTTAATGCTCAAACTGCCTCAAGTTTGGCCTTGGAAGACCCTTCAGTTTCATTCCGCTATGGATAATCGAGCACTCAGAAACTAAAAAGTCAGAATTCAGAACAAAAATTTGGTGTGAAATCTGCTTCTGAGTGTCATTACTGTACTATTTGTCATAGAACAGAACTAGGATGTACATGTAGGTATGTGCATTTATACACAAACATAGACATTTGAGTCTACTTCAATCTCAATCTCTCTTTCCATCTGATTCTATGAAAAAATGAGTTCACACTGATACTTCCAATTTCAATCTAACACCATAGAGTCTATTCCAGATTTCTTCCTTTCTGTACTTGTCCTATCCTTTTCCTAACATTTATGAAACCTGCCTCTCATTATCCTTAATTATCTATTTAGTTGTCCAACCATCCCATATATATACTAATATGTATACACTAATATATATATATATATATATATATATATATATATGCATACATTTTGGCCAACTATTCCATCCCTTGGCCCTGCTTTCACTAAATATTCAAGCTCTGGCTGTGTCAGAGAGATGCTTTGTAAAAGGAATCCTCTTTTCTTATCAGCTCTATTTGGAGTTTGTTTACATATCAAAGTCTGTTAATTTCTGCATGTTAATTTTACATCCTGCTACCTTACACAATTCTCTTACTGTTAGTTTTTCTATTCTCTGTCTCCCTCTCTTTCAGCTATATATCCTGGAAATAGAATTTGCGAACAGAATTCATTTTTCCTCTCTCAGTAATTTTAAGCCTCGAATTTCTTCTCTTTTCAGATATCATTGGCCGGGGTGGGCATCTGGGGCAGTGGTTAAGGTGCTGCTAGAGTGGCTGGGTTTGAGACCCGGCTCTGCTTCCTGCCAATGCACACTCAGGGAGGCAGCAGGTGATGACTTGAGTCTCGGCTCTCAGTCTGCGGTCGTCCCACCCTGAACGCGCCCGATCTCGTCTGATCTCGGAAGCTAAGCGGGGTCGGGCCTGGTTAGTACTTGAATGGGAGTCTCTGCTATCTACCTGGGAGTCCAGGATTGACTTTCCAGAACTTGGCTTCAGCTTGGCCCACCCCTGGATGTTGTGTGCATTTGGGGAGTGAGAGCGAATGGGAGATCTCTGTCTGTCTGTGTCTCTCTGCCTTTCACACAAATAAAAATTTTAAGAGTATATCGTTAGCCAATAAAATATGAACTCACAGGGACAGTAGTGGGCATTCTCACATCGCGTTACTAAGGTCAGGGAGATTGCCTCTGAGGATTTCCTATACAAACGGTGACTACTGGGCTGAGGTGTGGGTGTTTTACAAACTTTTGCCTTTTTATATTGAAATAACTTTAGAAATATAGAAAAGTTCCAAGATAGTTCCACAGAATTCCTGTCTATGTTTTACACAGCTTTCCCTAATGTTATTATCTTATATAACCACAGTACATTTATAAAAGCTAAGAAATTTGCGTTGGTTATGTGGGTGTGATCTTTTTTTAAAGATTTAGTTATTTATTTGAGAGGAAGAGTTAGAGAGAGAGAGAGAGAGAGAGAGAGAGAGAGAGAGAGAGAGTTCTTCTATCTGCTTGTTCACTCCCCAAATGGCTGCAATGGCTGGAGCAGGGCTGATCCTATGCCACAGCGCTGGCCCCTGTGTGTGTGCTTTTAAAATCAGGTTAAGAAAGTATCTACCAGTTCCTCTTTTTGAGTCTTTTTTTTTTTTTTAAATGGGACTAAATGTTCAATTTTGTCAAATGCCTTCTTAGCACATATTCTTATCTTTCTCTTTTGATCTGTTACTGTGATGAATCAAGTTAATAGGTTTCCCAGTATTGAACTGTGCTGGCATCTTGGAAGAAACCCACATGAATAAAAATATCATGTTCATGATTTCTAAAACTGTTTACATTCTGTTTGCTAATATTTACTTAGAAATCTTATTGATTGCCTTAAATAAGATTGTTCTATAGTTTCTTTTTAAAAGCAACTTTTATCAAGTTTCATTGTAAATGTTATTCTTAAAATTAATTTTAAAGTTGTCTTTCTGTGTTGCAGAATAATTTAAAAAGCATCAAGATTTTTGATCTTTAATGTTTGATAGAAGTCAGCAGGACTTATGGCTTATGGAGTAAAGAGGGTAAAAATTGGACAATTTCTTCTGTAAAAATTATGTTAGAATTTCTAAGGGCTGGTGTTGTGGTGTAGTGGGTTGAGCCTCTGCCTGTAATGCCGTCATCCCATGTGGGTGCTATGTGGAGTCCTGGCTGCTCCACTTCCAATCCAGCTCCCTGCTAATACACTTGGGAGGGCAGTGGAGGGTGGCCCAAGCACTTGGGCCCCTGCAGCCATATGGGGGACCCAGAAGAAGCTCCTGGCTGCAGCATGGCTCAGCCACAGTTGTTGCTACCATTTGGGGAGTGAACCAGCAGATGGGAGATATCTTTCTTTCTCTGTCTCTCCCTCTCTCTGTAGTTCTGCCTTTCAAATAAATAAAATGTAAATCTTTTTATTTTTTAAAGAATTTATATCTTCACGGGGCTAGTTTTTGGTAAATTATAATTTCCTAGGAAAATGTTCTCAGCATTCAAATTTGTTAATAGAGTTATACAGAGTTTTCCTCTAAAATTAAAATTTTTTCCTTTTTTCATTATTTTTTTCTAATTTTGTTTGTATATGATTTCAGTTATTTAATGGTTTGTTTTTAAAAATTTTTTATTCAATGAAGTATGTATTCATTTAGTTGTTCTGTTTCTTAACTCAGTATGTCTTTAATTCCTGTTTTCTGATTTCCCTTAATTTTTTATTCTTTTTCCAACTTTGACCAATATGCTCAAGTCAATTGTTTTTATTCTTTTTTTGTCATATTATCATATTACTATTTAATTTCTTATTTTTATCCCATGGGTTCCAATAGGTTTTCATTACTGTTGTCCTTAGAACTCCTAGTTTTCATTAGCTTTTTTTTTTTTGACACAAGTTACTTAGGAGTTTTTAAATTTCCAAAAAATGTGGCTTTTTTCCCTCATTTTGTTTAAACTTCCATTTTATTTGTCTCTTATTTTTAGGTTTTGAGCACTTGTTTTATTTACTTATTTTTATCTTCCTGCATATAATTTCCTTAACCCCAGACAATAGCTATTTGCTGCATCCATGAGCCATGATAGCAATGACAACTTAGAGCTCTTCCCCTCACCTCCGTCCCGTTCCTCACCGTAAGCCAACAGTGTTCTCTTTCTTAATATTCATCTTTGTGCCGTCAAACATGCTTTCACTTCTGACTTGATTTGTCAGCCTTAAATAATATCCCTGACTCTTAGCTGTTGCAGACAAGCAGTCCATGTAGTTATTTTCCCTCCCATCAGGGTGGTCTTCCTACAACTCAAAGACTTCCTTCATCTGCGCGTTTCCTTCAAACATAGCATTTCTGTGGGTTTCTCCACGCAGCCGCAACTTTCTCTCTCCCCAAAGCAAACCGGGCTCGGGAGGCTTCTGAGCCTCTCTTGTATTCCCTGACCCTGCCTCCCAGGGCGACCCTCTCATGTTCACGAGCTGGGTTTTGCAGCCACTTTCTGAACTCTGCTATGGCTGGATCCTCCTTAACACCTTCTCTGTCTTCTTTCTCTCCCAACACTTGTACGCCCAGCTCTGTTTGATCCCAGCCCTGTCCTCAGGAGTTTCTTCCCCAACTTTTGCACTTCCCACTGGGCTCCTGTTCTCCACAGTTTCTATTTTTGCAGGTCTTTCTGGGAGGTCACTGATACATCCCTTGGTGCTGCAGGCTCTCTCCTATGGCTCCCTGCCCTTCTCCTCTGAGCTTAGGCCAGTCTTTGGTCATCACTGTATGAATTTTGGAGTTTGTTTTCTCTATGTCTCCTGGTTGAACTGATTAAGGAGTTTCCAGGATTTAGTCCCCCTTGTCATTCTGGTTTCTAGGAGAAAAGAAGATATTTGAATCCAAACTGTGGCCAGGTTCACTCTGGGAGTCCCTTCTGGTTTTTCACCCATTTACGAGGGCATTCTCATGTATCTCACTGAGAATGTTAGTGAGGCATTCAGCATTGTCTGAATCATATTTTAACACACTTAGGGGGACAAAGTTGATCCATTATAATTTTAAAGAAATTAACGTATTTTAAGCATAGCAATATGGAATCCTGTTGCTGCAATAGAGGGAATTAAAAATACTCCTTGACTTAGGATGGGATTACATGCTGATAAGCCATCATAAGGTGAAAACATACTAAATTCAAGATGCATTTAAACCTGTACGCTTAACCTGCCACACACCCTAGCTTAGCCTAGCCTGTATTTAATGTGCACAGAATACTTACATTAGCCTATAGTTGGGGAAAGTAATCTAATACACAACATATTTTACGATAAAGTATAAATTTATCAAGTAATTTATTGAAGACCCATATAAAAAAAAACCCCAACCCAGTGGCACACAGCACACTGAGTATGGGCTGCTCCTCTTGTGATTGCCAGGTGACTGGGAGCTGTGCTCGCTGCTGCTGCCCAGCATCACCCGAGAGGATTGCACTGTATAGCCCTAGGCCAGGAGAAGAGCAGATTCAGTGCTCCCAGTCAAATTTCTACTGATTATGTACTGCACCCATTTTTTGATTTCTAGAAAGAACAACCTAATTCTACTTGTATACTCTTCTCTGTGCAAATGGTCAATCTTGTTCTTTGGGGCTTTTTCCTCACATCATTTCATTATTTTGTCATCTAATTCTGAATATAAATGCAAGGTACAAGAGATTTTGTTTAGAAGTTTTAGCAAAAAATTTTCTACTAATGGCAATGTACAATTTCTAATTTTACCTCAATCTGTGGATTTTATGTGTGAAGGTCATTACAAATACATTCTCTAGAGAAGAGGAATAGGAACAAATTAATTTTTTTTTACAGCTTTTAACTGGGGCGGGCATTTACTGAAGCAGTAAAGCAGGTAACATGCCTGAGTCCCACATCACATATCTGGCTTAGACTCCCAGCCCCAGGTTCCTGCAGAGCCTGGAAGGCAGACGGCTCAAGCAACTGGGATGCCCGGACTGAGTTCCCAGCTCCCTACTACCTTGTGCAGGCATTTGGGGGAGTGAATCAACAGATGGGAGCGTTCTCTCTCGCTCTCTCTTTTCACCCCTCCCATCCCTCGAATTTAAGAAAGAAAGCATTTAAAAAATATTTTACTGATTTGGTATGTAACCTGATTTGTAAGTGATCTGTTAATAGTTTGGATGTAGGTGGTAGAGATGGACCATATGGTGTGAATTTCAGAAAATGTTGGCATTTCTGCAATGGAATCCTGTTTTAGACAAAATATTTTTATCAATAACAAATTTGAATATATGGAATATGTTATTTATCAATAACAAATGTGAACATATGGAATAGTTGAAATAAGCACTGGACCTATGGAGAGAAAACTATATAAAGTATGAGGTAAGTTAGCAACAACACTAAACACGTAGCTTTTGCCATTTGTCATAGAAAAGGCATTTGAGACTCAAGTTTTCAGTAACTTTATTTTTTAAAAAAAAAATCCATGCTACGAATATGTTTTCTTCTACATCTCCACTTCCTTAAAAGTAGACAGAAACAAAGACAAAAGCTTATCTTGAGACTGGTCGGGAGTCAGGTGAACTCCGAGGTTAAGGATTTAAGGTCCACCAGCAGGCGGTCGGCACTGGGCCTCTGCAAAGCACTGGCCCTCCAGCCGCTCTCAATGATGTCCCCAAGCCTTTGTCCGGGCACAGTGTCCCTGAAGACAGCCGCACAGAGAGACGGGCGGAGGTTGTAGGCCACCACCGCGTACAGCACGTACTGACGCTCCCCGGAGTAGGGCACCTCCTTGGTGGCCATCTGCCAGAGCGTGATGGCAAAAGAGTAGATGTCGGCCTTGGGCGTGGCAGCCTCTCCTTTCAGGATCTCGGGGGCTCTGTGCGTGTATGTGCCTCCCAGGTGGTAAGGGGGACAGCGCCGCTGATCTTCCAGCCTCTCCGAACAACCGAAGTCACCGATCTTACAGACATCTCGCTCGCTGATCAAAATGTTCGCGGGCTTCAGGTCCAGGTGCACAATGCTTTGTGAGTGAAGGAAAAGCAGACCGTTGACGACATCTAGGGAGTACTGCAGACACTTGCCCAAACTTAACTGCTCCCCAGCGCCGTGGTGGGGCGCCCCCGGCTCCTCCGCAGCCAGGCCAGGAGCCCCGTAGATGACTTGGTGCAATGTGACGTCGCCGCCAAACTCCATGATGATGGTCCCTAGGCTGTTAGAGCCTGCGGGCGTGCGCGTGCTGGCAGCCACCACTCGCACAATGTTGTCGTGGCGTAGCCTTGCGATGTTCAGCTCAGCCCAGAAACTCCGCTGGGATGCTCGCAGGTTCTTGGTGCACCTGTTCACTTGCTTTATGGCCACAGGGACGCCACGGTAAGTCGCCTTGTACACAGAGCCAAACCCTCCGGCTCCCAACCTCCGTAGCAAGCACACCTGCTCCCAGTCGATGGAGCACCAGGCCAGCCGGCGAGGCAGCCGAGGGGCCCGAGGAGGAGTGGCCCCCAGGAAGAGTTTCCCCGCCTTCCCGGGGAGTTCCGAAGGACTGCTGCACGGCCGCGAGTCCACCGACGGGGACAACTCGCCAGCAGCAAGGCAGCGGCGCAGGATGAGAGGCGAGGGCATGGTGCGCGCTCCCCAAGGAAAGCCCCAGGCCAAGGTGAGTGAAAAGATCAGGAAAAACCGCAGGAGTTAGGAAACATGAAGGACCACTCCTTCACACCACCCCATTCCTTTTTCTCCTCTTCCTTCTCTTCTTCAAATGAGCTACATCTGTGCTTCTCGCTCAGCAAGGGTCTATCAGATGACGGGCAGGCAGAGAGCTTTTCCTTCCACACTTGAAGTGAATTCTCGTCAAAATAAGCTCTCCTCGGATAAACAGCACTAGTTTGTCCCAGAACTCACCCTACTTACACAACGATCTTTCATAGAAAGGGGCTCTTTTTTTTTCCCCAGTCTGGTCCAATGCACGTTCTAGGACCAAAGAGATCACAAAAATACAATGTAATTGTTTCACACTTTGCAGGCTATAATGATTGTGAGGGTTACTCTCCAGCTGCATTAAATCACTTCCAGCAGTTATTGGCTGCAAGAGTTGAGCAAGGAACAGCAGAGGTTTGTTTAACCTGTTTCAGAGATAATTAGGTGCAACATTCATATAGCTAACTAAATTGCAACCTTAAAGGAATCACTCCAAATACAATCACACAGAGGTCAAAACACACACCTCCTCGATTCATCAAGGCAAAGAATTCTCTATCTCTCCATTCAGCTTACACAGCAGTTTAGCAAGACTCCTTAACGTCACATTGACTTCCTAATCATCCTTCCTTTCCACAGCAATTGGATTCACCTGGCAAACTCATGCATAAGACTCGGCAGCAAATGAGCCGAAGTACTGAAGTGGAATTAGGGGAGCGGGAAAAACAAAAGTGATTCTGAGCCATGGACAGAGCTTTAAATAATAATAGAGATGAGGGAATTGTAGAAGTGGAAAAGTCTGAAAAAATAAAAATGGCACAAGAAACCATGAATTTTTTTTTCTGGTTCTTATAACACAAATTAACTTTCACATCTTTGGAAAAAAAGAATAATATTACCCCATTTGTTGAAAGACACCTAATAATGGAGCATCTACATTTGTAAATAATCAAATGGTAAAGTTTCCATATTTTAAAGCATCAATAAACACTTAGGTGACTCAGAAATACATTTTAATGACAGTTATATGCTTCTGAAGTATACTGGTTCTGAGAAGTAAGTAAATACAAACCATTGACATAAGCAATTCGATGTTTGTGGGGTCTTAGACAAAGGATTTCCATTCTATGCTCCCTGTGTGGCTTAGCATGCAATCTTGTGTATAATAGTTAACCTGTTTGAGCCTCAATATTTTCATGTAGGAAACTAGGGGGGCTGGCACTGTGACATAGTGGGTAAAGCCACCAACTGCATTGCCAACATCCCATATGGACACCGGTTTGAGTCCCAGCTGCTCCTCTTCCAATCAAGCTCTCTGCTATGGCTTGGGAAAGCAATAAAGGTTGGCCCAAGTCCTTGGACCGCTGCACCTTCATGGGAGACCTGGAGGAGGCTCCTGGCTCCAGGCTTCCAACTGACACGGCCATTTGGGGAGTGAACCAGTGGATGGAGGACCTCTTTCTGCCTCTGCCTCTCTGCAACTCTGCCTTTCAAATAAATAAAGAAAAAGAAATTAAGCTAGGGATAGGCATTTGGTACACATCATTTGGGATGCGCTCCACCTGATACAGGAGTACCTGAGTTCCAGTCCCCCCCACCTTTTTTTTTTTTTAAGATTTATTTATTTATTTGACAGGCAGAGGTGCAGAGGCAGAGAGAGAGAGAGAGAGAGAGAGAGAGAGAGAGATGTCTTTCATCCACCTTCCATCCCCTGGTTCACTCCCCAAATGGTTGCAATGGCCAGAACTGGGATGATTTGAAGCCAGGAGCTTCCTCTGGGTCTCCCATGCAGGTACAGGGGCCCAAGAACCTGGATCATATTCGACTGCTTTCCCAAGCCATAGTAGAGATCTGGGTTGGAAGTGGAGCAGCCAAGACTCCAACTGGCACCCATATGGGATGCTGGCACTGCAGACGGCAGCTTCACCTACTATGCCGCAGTGCCGCCGGCTCCCCCCCCCCCCCTTTCTGAACTGCAGCTTCCTGCTAATGTGCACTTTGGGAGGCAGCAGTGATGGCTCAGATTCTTGAGTCTCTGTCATATACATGGGAGATGCAGATGACTTCAAGGCTCCTGACTTTGGTCTGGTCCAGCCCTGTTAATTGCAGTATTTGGTGGAATGGAACCATGAATGGAAGATCTCTTTTCGCCTGTCTGCCTCTATCCCTGTCTCTTCTTTCTGCATGTCAAATAAATATAAATAAAATGTAAAAAGAAATTAGGATAATAATAATGATTAAAGTAATCACTATTTTGGAAAAAAAGTAGGGCAGCCCTTTTCAGATGAACAACAACAAAAATCTTTCAAAATGTAATATTTGGGAAGGTGGTGTGTGACTCAGCAGATACCCACAATCCACATCAGAGTGCTAGTTTCAATCCCAGCTTCTCTGCTTCCAGTCAAGCTCCTTGCTAACACACCTGGAAAGTCAGCAGACAGTGGCCCAAGTATGTGGGCCCCTGCCATTCAGATGAGAGATTCAGATGCGGTTCCAGGCTCCTGACTTTGGCCTGGCCCAGCTCTGGCCATTGTGGCCATTTGGGGAGTGAACCAGCAGATGGAAAATCTCTCTCTCCCTGTCTTTCTGTCATTCTGCCATTCAAATAAATACATTAAAAAAAACTTATAAACTATGGGGAACAAGTGTGTAGCCTAATGGATAAGCTGCATTTAAGATGTCTACATCTGCTATGGGAGTGCCTGACTTCAGGTTCCTGCTGATGCGGACTCTTAGAGGTAGCAGGAGATGGGTCAAGTAACTGGGTTCCTGCTACCTCTGTGTGTGACCTGGACTGACTTTCTGGCTCCTGACTTCAACCTGACCCAGTTCTAGTGGTTTCAGGAACTTGGGGGATGAACCAATGTTATCTCTCCTTTTCTCTCTGCCTCTCAAATACGGAATATTTTAATACAAGTGGAGTTGTGTAGAAATCTATCAAACCCCAAAATTAAAGATGGCAATGAAAACAGAAAAATAAGAGAGTAATAAAATTGTATTTTCTAAAGGATCTTTATTGCAAAATTTGCTCAATAGCCATCACATAGTCAGAATGTTAATTTATGGCTCCAAAATTATTACAGATAAGCAATGCTGTGAATAGTAGCAGTGTAAGAGGGACAGAGGAGTGCCTTAACTCCTAAGTATTATAAATACTTGTTATTATGTATTGTTTTTAACATATCATGTAAACAATTCATTTTCTAAAGTTAATTTTATAATTGACACCAAAAATAAAGTATTAATGAAAATGTAGTAATGTATTCACAAACCCCGAATTCATTAGATCCATAATCTGCCAATCTGTCCAATAATATTTCATTGAATATTGAAGGGATATTATATTGAAGGGATATTATAAAAAAGGGATATTGAATATCTCTTTTATGATAGCCTTTATTTCCTCTAAGATATTTCTCTTACTCCACAAACTGCAGTTACCCAGAAAGCAAGATTTAGCTCCCTTATGGAATTTTTTCTCTCCAGAGAGTAGCACAATACCTAACATATAAGTTCTTATTATGTCCTTAACTTTGATTTTAATGCTGTGTTTCAAAATAATTTTATTTATTTTAGTTATTTCTTTAAAAAAAAAGATTTATTTATTTATTTGAATGTCAGAGTTACACAGAGAGAAGGAGAGGCAGAGAGAGAGAGAGAGGTCTTCCATCCTCTTGTTCACTCCCCAATTTCCCTGATTGGCCACAATGGCCAGAGCTACACTGTTCCAAGGACAGGAGTCAGGAGCTTCTTCTGGGTCTCCCACGTGGGTGCAGGGGCCCAAGCACTTGGGCCATCTTCTACTGCTTTCCCAAGCCATAGCAGAGAGCTGGATCAGAAGAGGAGCAGCCAGGTCTCCAACTGGCGTCCAAATGGGATGCTGGCACTGCAGGTGGTGGCCCTTAGTTATTTCAAAGCTACAGAGAGAGGCACGGGAGGTGTAGGGACAGGGGGAAGAGAGAGAAAGACACTCCCACTTACTAGTTTGCTTCCCAAATGCCAACAGCTGGGTTTGGGACAGGCTGGAGCCAGGTGCCTGGGAGTCTATCCTGCTCTCTCAGGTGGGTGATAGGGACCCAGCGATTGAGCCTCACCTGCTGCCTCCTAGGGTGCACTCTAGCAGGAAGCAGGAATCAGAAGCAGAGCTGAGACAAACCCAGGCACTTTGATATGGAATGTGCAGAGGCCTTAACTGCTAAGCCATTCACCACCCTAATCCTACTTTCGTTACTAATATACGTGGACTGTATAACATTTTGGGTCCCAGAAATGGATAATGGCAGAGAATGAGGGTAAAGAGCAAAGGCTCTGGGGCCAGCTGGTTGGGGTTTCTTCGCAGCCCAGTGCCTCAATTTTCTGAACTGCAAAGCCAGAGAAACACGCCCAGCGCAGGACCGCGGTGAGGATGAAGTTCCACCTTCTGATTTACAGCAGTCAACATGTAAAGTGCTAATTATTATTTATGAAACTCATTTTAAAAATGGTATGTATGGGTTCATACCCATAGGAAACACAAATGTGTTCGTATTGGTTTAAAAACACCCTGCCAGGACTGAAGGAACTTATTCCATTGTAAGTCAAATTAATTTAAAGCGTACTTTGAGCATTTTTCTGCTGTTAAATTTTGAAGTTAGATACAAAGCTCAGTGGAGTGGGCGTTTGTTCCAGTGGGTAGGCTGCCTCCTGGGCTGCCTGCATCCCGCTCAAGCCCCGGCTGCCCTTCTGCCTGCTAATGTGCACCCTGTGAGGCAGCACTTGGGTGCCTCCACCCACGAGGGAGACCCAGACTTGAGTTCCACGCGCTAGGCTCAGGCTGCCCTGCCCCAGCCCTGGTTGTTGTGGGTGAACCAAGGGATGCAAGATGTCTGTCTCTCCGCCTTTCAAAAATAAACACATCGAAAATATATAAAGCAGGCTGAGTTATTGGTACATAACCAAAAAAGTGGAGGGTTCACACGAACACGATCAAATGCCATAAGCCTTTATGCATCTCCAAGCTAAGACACACCCCAAATTTGTTGCTAACAGGGTAGGGACTACCTGGACTTAGAATTGAAGCAAAGAGCGCGCGCCTGAGGGACTGTGTGCACCTCCCGAGGGAAAGGCGTTCAGGTTCTTCCCTCAAAGGCTTCAGGGCACTTTCTGCTCTTAGTCGGCAGCATGGCTGTGAAGATGCCTCACTCTGGTACGGAACAGCCTATGTATCACGACATGTGACAACTGATATCAGAGCTGACGGCCCGTCTAATCCGATTTTTTATCAAAAGGGACCAAGGAACCCTGACTGCTGGCGGGAAGGGTTTTTCCTGGGGCAGCGCGGAAGGCGGCGTGCACAGGGCGAGGTCCCCTTCCGCTGGCAGGGTGCGCACGGGGCTCGGGCTCTCGGGCTCCCGCCCTGGCCGCGCGGCGGCAGCGGCTTTACCCAGACTCCAGCAAGTCGCGCGGCCGCCGTGGCCGCCACCCCGGCGCGGCGCTCGGCTCCGCGACGCCTCGTGGCTCGGAGGTCCGTGCGCGCCTGCTGGCAAGGCGGCTGCCGGGAAGCACGTGGAGGGCGCCGCCCTCCTCCGAAAGCCGACCCCGGCCGCGCCGCCGCGTACACAGCGGCTTTCCAGTTCCACTCGGGGTCCTCACGTCATCTTCCAGAAGACCTCTTTCAAAGGCCAAGGGCCAGAACGGGCCTCCCAGCCGCGCACAGGGCCCTCCGGCGGCGGCGGCGGCCACGTTTGCGCGTGCGCGCCGGGCGACAGCGGCGTCACGCCGGGGGCTGCTGCAGGGAGCTCCGGTTACGACCCAGTTTCTCCCCCAGGAAGGTGGAGGAATGCGGTGCCGCGCGAGGGCGAGCCGGATGGCTATTTACAAGCGCGGATCGAGGCTCAGGGCTCACTTTTGCCTCTTTGAGAACGAAAAGTTAAGATATGGAACGCTTGGCTTCACCAGGAATCCTAATACCAAGACTGTGGAGTCCAACTTGAAAAACATGACATTGAAAGAAAATGCTTTTGCCCCAGTGGAATTGTACGATTCCTACTTTTCTGAAATAATACTGTTTTCAACGTTGTCCTTAGTAATAGGACGTAGACTTGCTGCCATGCCCGGGCAGTGCACAGAGAGCTCGTCTGTGGTCTGCGTAACAGGGTAAGGGGCAGATTCGTGTGTGTGCAACTGGGGTTTGCGCAGGAAGTCGTCTGCGCACGCTACCTGCTGCTTCTGTACGTTCACAGGGCTTAATTGCGTCCATCTGGACTGATCACTTGGGTTTCATGTTTTCACTCTGTAAGATACGTAAATATATTTTTGCTTCTCTTCTAAATACCGTTTAACTGGACAGAATCTTAAGACAAATGTGTCTTTCAAACTGGTTTTAGACACTTTTGAATTTATTGATATCTTGGGATTTTTCTGGTTCTTGAGACCATAAAATGCTCATGGATATTTGAAAATGTGTCTGACTGAAATTTGGGCCTTTTGAATGACCTTATCCAACTTAACCATCGCAACTTATGGGATCAGTCTGTTGGCATCCTCCTTTAAGCCAGGAAATGCTTTCTAACTATGTCTACAGTAGTTACTAAAATCTGTATTTTTTTCACCGATAAATGAGTCAAAATAATAGCATATTTGGATGAAGGATTCAAAAGTAACATGGTCTGGGCCGGCGCCATGTCTCACTTGGTTAATCCTCTGCCTGCATCACCTGCATTCCATATGGGCGCCAGGTTCTGGTCCAGGCTGCTCCTCTTCCAGTCCAGCTCTCTGCTGTGGCCCAGGAAGGCAATGGAGGATGGCCCAAGTGCTTGGGCCCTGCACCCCATGGGAGACCAGGAGGAAGCACCTGGCTCCTGGCTTTGGATTGGCGTAGCTCTGGTCGTGGTGGCCATTTGGGGGGTGAACCAACAGAAGGAAGACCTTTCTCTCTCTCTCTCTCTCTCTCACTCTCTCACTGTCCAACTCTATCTGTAAAATAAAAAAATTAATAACAAAAAAAGTAACAGTCTATTCAGCTCACTATCTTTATTCAACTTAACACAATACAGCAGGTTATCCTAGAGTCATAATGGGCCGTGGAATTCAGCCATTTCTCCCATGTATTCTGGAAAGGTGGCATTAAAATTTTAGCATTAAGTTGGCAAATTCAGTTAATTCTCTTAAGCCTTTACTCCTAATTGATTTTAGCTGACAGAACTGGAAAATTTATGTTTTTTTTTTTTTTTCTGTTTGGAAAGCATGGATTCCTACTGATATTACTAATGCAGTTCTAACATTGTGGCTCCAAATTAAACCATTTTGATTGTATTTCCCCCCCATATCTTAAAAATTCCCCAAACAAAATCAATCAATTAATTATTTGTCATCTGACAAAATTAGTAAAATATGTCTGCAGTTGTTTTTCTTCTCATACATACTATTTTCAATTAAGGATGTGTAGTCAAACTATTGTAGAATCATTCATAAGAACTCATTCTGTGGAGGCTTCCTATTACCTATACCATGTATTATTAATTTGGTTTCCATTCTGGGAGATTAGCAGTATAACTAGCTGGGAGTTTTCTTAGAGGGAAGTAGTTTGCAGTCAAGAGGTTTATTCTTTTGTGATACTCAAACCCTGGAGGATGGTAGAAAACTGTCCTCAAAGTCTGTCTTATGAGATTGACCAGAAGAGACAGGGAACGAAGGGAAAATCAAGCAACTTAATTTTCCAGATTCTTTATGAAAATTTTATTTAACCTTTACCTTTTGGTCTGTGTGTACTGAGGAAGTGCAGTAGTACATGCATAGGATTCATATGCACTAGTTCTGGAAGGGCAACCCAATTTTGAATTTTGCTGTTCAATTTCTGGTAATATTAGAATCTACATATTTCATCTATTCATTAGAATCTAATTTAGTAAATATTAAAATTTTAAAGTATATTCTATTTTATCTTCCTTTTATAATGTATAATTTTCCCACCAGTATTACCAAAGTTTACAATGTATAAATCCAAATTACTCTCTAAATTGATTTGATCAGAATCCAGTGCCAAATCTTTATTTTCCCCATCTCTATAGAATATATATGTATATTACACTGCTTCAAAACATTAATGGAAAATGGAATTTTCAAAGTTTTTTTGGTGCAAAAATTGTGAGATTCATGTATATTTGGGGGGTCCTCAAGTAAATGGGAAATGTGTATTATTGTGGAAAAACTATGTATGAATTTCAAAATTTTTTGCTAGAATGAACTTACTTTTTTATTCCATTTCCACAATGTTTCATGAGGTAAAAATGTATCCTATTGATGCCTCTTGTTTCAGTAAGATTTTTTGTTTTGAAGTATCAACAATGCCTTTCTCACCCCTGCTTCTGTCATCTGGCTCTATTTATAGCTTTACTTCATCCATTCTGAAATAGTAATCTATTCTGCCTTGATAGAAAATATTCTAGTTATTTCTAGGGTGTGCCTTCTTAATGGCTTGCAGATCCTAGTGTTAATACTTTGAGGTTAATCCTATTTGAGATTAAGAAGCACTCTAATCTCAAATGAGATTAAGAGGCACTTTAGAGCAAAACTCCTGGCATCCCTGGCTGGCGTCTTTGCAAGCGAGACATCAGGAGACATGTTGGAACTCCACACAAGGTGAGTTTCAGCACCTCTTTTTTTTTTTTTTTTTTGGCAGGCAGAGAGGACAGTGAGAGAGAGAGAGAGAGACAGACAGAAAGGTCTTCCTTTGCCGTTGGTTCACCCTCCAATGGCTGCCACGGCCGGCGCGCTGGGGCCGGCGCACAGCGCTGATCCGAAGCCAGGAGCCAGGTGCTTCTCCTGGTCTCCCATGCGGGTGCAGGGCCCAAGAACTTGGGCCATCCTCCACTGCACTCCCGGGCCACAGCAACTCTTGAGGCAGAGGTAGAAGAGGAACCCAATTATGAGATGGTCGTTAGCTCTTGTTAAGGTGGAGAGTCTGAAATACAGTCTTAGTGGGCAGGAAATGGGGAGAGAACCTTGTGGAGGGTTTCTCCTCAAAGTTTCCTTGAGGCTTTGGCCATTTTTCTCAGCAACTTCTGTCAGAATTTCACCTTTCCATGAATCCCATGAATCAATCTTGTTGGCATGGTGATTCCCCTCGTTTTTGTTTAGATGTTCAGGGTATCGTTCTTGATCCATAAATGGGAAATTAAAATTCAGTATAATCCTTAGCATTCTCATTGCAAATTTTGCAGACTATTCACTCTAACTTTCCAGCATAGATGGGTGAACATTGGAAATGCCCTCTTTACATTTAGATATAACGGTGCCCATGGCGGATGTTAACATTATAAGTAGGGGATAAAATTCAGGTTAGACAAAAAGATTTAATTTCAGATTCCTATGTGAGACTAGAGTCTTCTGCACTAAATAGAGTTGAATCTAAATGTAGCAACCCAGCACAGCTAAGGGATAGTCAGGAACAGAAGTCAAAAGGAAGACAAGACATTAAGCTCAAACTCATTCTGCAGCTCTTTTGCTGAGCTCAGTTACCTGTTGCTCCATTCTTTTGGAATTCCTTGCCAAATTCTGTGGAAATAAAGATCATTATTTCAGATTTTCAGACTCTGTTTTGTGCTGCTAATCTGTACCCAGAAAAAAGAAATAAAGAAGTGTGCTTGTAACATCCACCAGTGGCTGAACTCTCCAGTCTTCCTGGAATCTTCAAGTTTTATTTACTGTTGTAATGTTCTTTTTTGTGGAACACACATAGGGAACTTAACCACTTCAGCAGCCCATTTACTGGGCAACCCAGAACAGTGGGAAGGGGCATCTGTGTCCTAGAGGAGAAGTGTGTACTCCTGAGAAGGATGCGTAGAATCTTCATCAAACCACGGATGTGAGTCCCAGCTCAGGCCACCAGCAGATACTTACTAAGCCATTCCCCTTTATTCGTATGCATGGATTTCAAAACTATTTCTCACCCAAATAAACTCAGCTTTCAATGCTCTTCATCCATAAACTTTCTGAAGTCCCCTCATATTCACAGAAACGGTTTGATTTAGGCTTTTGTATTTATTAGATCACAACAGTGTAATTTTTAACTATTCATAGGACAACTAGCTGGAGGCTGATTTGGAGTTTATATTCCACAGGTATATCCCAATGATTTACCAATTTCCAAAACAACATTGTGCTCTCTTCTACAATTGAGTATAATCTCATACAACCCAGCTCTTGTCCCCAGGAGCATCTAATTATATTAACAGTTGTTACTAATAACTTGACTTCATATTGGTCCTCACATGCAGACCAACTCTACAGTTTTTCTCAGATGACCCCTCAGGAGATAACAGTCATTTTGTAACCTGTATCATTTTTCCACCAAAAGGTACAGAGCTAAGTTAGCAGTACATTAGCAAGACTGTCGAACCAGGTAAAGCAGAACTGTGACTCCAGCTTTGAATCGCAGCAGGTGTAAGAGGAAGGAGGGTCAGGTTCCCTTTGAGAAGATATGAAATTACTTGACTTAAGGCTTCAGGTTGTGTTGTCTCTTGTTTAATTCTGTTTCCTGTGCTTTAACTTACACTTTTCTACTCCTTGGTTTATTTTTTGCATAACTGGTCTACATCTTGTTCTCCATGTTTGTATCACCCCAAATCAACATGTTATTACTTCAATGGGCAATTATAAGATTTGGGTGCAGTTTAGGCCATTAGTTTAAGTTCCATTATACTATATTTTGACATCAAGCTAGGGAATATATACATCAAATTATTATTGATTGTCAATGATGTTAACAGAGAGAAAGAGGTTTTTTTTTTATAAAAAGATTTATTTACTTACTTTGAAAGTCAGAGTTACACACAGAGAGAAGGAGAGGCAGAGAGAAAGAGAGGTCTTCCATTCGCTAGTTCACTCCCCAATTGGCCGTAATGGCCAGAGCTTTGCTGATCCAAAGCCAGGAGCTTCCTCTGGGTTTCCCACGAGGGTGCAAGGGCCTGAGGGCTTGGGCCATCTTCTGCTTTCCCATGCCATAGCAGAGAGCTGGATCAGAAGTGGAGTATCTAGGTCTCAAACTGGTGTCCATATGGGATGCTGGCACTGCGGGCGGCAGCTTTACCCACTATGCCACAGTGCTGGCCCCGGGGATTGTATTATCTTGACCTATGAGAGTTTACAAAACCTGGGAGAATTTAGGATAATCCTTAAAAAAGTTTTCCCACTTATTTGAGAGGCAGAGAGACAGCACACTCCCATCTACTGGTTCACACCTCAAATGTCCCCAGTGGCTAGGACTGTGCCAGCCTGAAGCTGGGAGCCAGAAATTCAATCCAGGTCTTCCATGTGGGTGGCAGGAGCCCAGTTACTTTGGTCATCACTGCTATTTCCCAGAATCTGTGTTAGCAGGAAGCTGGAGTCGGGATCCATAGGTGTGTATTGAACCCAGGGACTCCAATATGGGATGCAGATCTCTTGACTGATTTCACCACTAGACCAAATGCCCTTCCCTAAGATAAACTTTTGATATGGAAACAAAATAAGGCATAGCATTGGCACAACAGGAACAGCCTCATTCAATTTAATCCCCAGCCAACCATTGTATTTGTTAGGATTCTTAGATTCTAAGAAGTTATGCAAACTTAAGCAACAAGAAATTTATTGGAAAGATTTTGCAGGTTCACAGATTCAAGGGGAACCTGAAGAACCATGCTCGGAAGTGGGTGAGAAGCAAGATGCATCTAGAGAACCAGGAAGCAGGAACCACTGTATTAGTCCAGGCAGAAAGGTGTGGCCAAGAGAGCACCACTGCAATGAATGTCTCTGAGCCACTTATTTTTGTCTTAGAAAGAAGCTACCCACAGCCAAATCTGTTTACTTTTGGACCCCTTGGTTGTACCAGAATGGAGAAAAAGAGTACAGGGCTCTTTGGCCTCCCCTGTGAGAGGCAGGCCCTTGGATATACTGCTTCAACAAGAGCATGAACGGTTGAGAAGCAATTTCTCAAATGCAAATAAAAAACTGCATATTGTGCAGCCAAAGGTGACAAATGTCTTCTACATTCACCAGGGCATTTTTTTCTGGCAAAGATTAGGACAACAGGCAGAGTGCAGGCCTAGACTACCCCAGAGTATCATACGTATTCATGAACTCAGCTATGATGCCTTTCAGTCCTACCGGACCCTTGTATTATTTGGGTTGGGGTAAGGGATTCCAGAGACTCAAGTTTTGCTCAGTCTAGTAACATTCCCCTCCAAAATGTGCTCTGCATCTATTCAATGATGTTTTTCTTCCTCAGGGTCATCATAAATCAATTCTGATGCTGTTTTGGGGAAAGGGAAAGCTATCACAGGGTAATTCACCAGGCCTGTCTGGCCCACTTGGAGTGTTGGCATAATACAGTCATTTTGGACACTGAATTTTCTGTACATTCCAGGGGTGAAAGGAGCTCTTTTCATTTATTTGGATTGCAAATTGGCTAGTAATCCTATTCTCTTTCTCTTCTCCATAATGATTGATTCGATTAGTTTCAGTTGCAGGAATTTTCCAGAGCAGTGCGGTCGTAATGAGTAAAGCTGCCACCTGCAGCACCGACATCCCATACGGACACTGGTTTGTGTCCCAGTTGCTCTACTTCCAGTCCAGCTCTCTGCTAATGTGCCTGGGAAAACATCTGAAGATAGCCCAAGTATTTGGGCCCCTGCACACACATGGGAGACCCAGAATAAATCCTGGCTCCTGGCTTTGGATCAACCCAACTCTGGCCATTGCAGCCATTTGGGGAGTGAACCAGTGGATAGAAGACCTCTTTCTACCTCTCCCTTTCCATCTCCCTCTCCCTGTCTCTCTGTAACTCTGCTTTTCAAATAAATACATACATCTTGAATAAAACTTTTAAAAAATTAAAAAAAGAAACAATGCGTCTATTTAGGTGCATGCTTGCTTGAGGGTAAGAGATGGAGACTTTTTTTTTTGACAGGCAGAGTTAGACAGTGAGAGAGAGAGACAGAGACAGAGGGAAAGGTCTTCCTTCCGTTGGTTCACCCCCCAAATGACTGCTACGGCAGGTGCTGTGCTAATCCAAAGCCAGGAGCCAGGTGCTTCCTCCTGGTCTCCCGTGCGGGTGCAGGGCCCAAGCACTTGGGCCATCCTCCACTGCCCTCCCGGGCCACAGCAGAGAGCTGGACTGGAAGAGGAGCAACAGGGACAGAATCCAGTGCCCCAACCGGGACTAGAATCCAGAGTGCCAGTGCCGCAGGCGGAGGATTAGCTTAGTGAGCTGCGGTGCCGGCCTTAGTATAGTGTATTTTTTATAATTGTTCTATTTGCTATTAGTTGTTACTATGGATTAAATATCTCCCAAATACTTGTGCGTTGAATTGTAAGGTATTAAGGGGGTGGACATTTGAACTGATTATGGTGTTTAGAGCTGGGGACTTTGGGAACTGATTATGACTAGATAAAGGCATTTGAGTAGAACCCTCATGATTTAATTCTGGGAAGAGAGAGAGAGAGAGAGAGAGAGAGAGAGAGAGAGAGAGATACACACTTAGAGTCTTCTTGCTATTTGATACTGTATTGCATTAGGACTTTGCTAGTAAGAAGGTCATCACCAGATAAGGTCCCCAGGTCTTGTATGTCCAAAACTGTGGACCAAAATAATTTAAATAAGCTTCTTTTTGTTTTTAAAATGAAGATGTCTTGGGCTGGCGTCGTGGTTCACTTGGTTAATCCTCTGCCTGCGACACTGGCATCCCATATGGACGCTGGGTTCTAGTCCTGGTTGCTCCTCTTCCAGTGCAGCTCTCTGCTGTGGCCTGGGAGGGCAGTGGAGGATGGCCCAAGTCCTTGGGCCCTGCATCCGCATGGGAGACCAGGAGAAGCACCTGGCTCCTGCCTTCGGATAGGCATAACACCGGCCATAGCAGCCATTTGGGGAGTGAACCAACAGAAGGAAGACCTTTCTCTCTGTCTCTCTCACTGTCTGTAACTCTACCTGTCAAAAAAAAAAAAAAAAAAGGTTGTCTTGCCTTAATTATTTCATTACAGCAATGAAAAACTGATGAGTACATAAAATAGGTGATGAAGGTGGGACCATTACTATAACTGTACTTGAATATGTGGAGGCAGTTTTAGAACTGGGTTTCCAGTTGAAAAATATCTCTCTTGAACATAAATGCAAAATTTCTTAAACTATGAGCAAATTCAATGCAGACATATATACAAAAGAGACTGCCTCATGATCAAGTGGGGTTTATTCCAGGAACACAAGGTTGATTTAACTATAAAAAAGCAACAAATTAAGTCACTAACTTACATGAATAAAAGAGACAAACTATATTGTCATTTTAATAAATGCCCCTAAACTGTGTGATGGCACTTAAATCCGTCTATGATATCTCATCTAAGGGAATTTCCTTTTAGGGACATAAACATTCATTTGGAGCTGGCATCACAACAGTAAATGACTATAGTTTTTTCACCCAAAGATTGAGAACAAGGCAAGTATGTTCATTCTCAGCCCTTAGACCAACATTATGCGAGTCCTAGGTACTGCAAAATAAGGCAAGAAAAAGAAAAAGAAGTGCACAGATTGAAAGGCAGAAAGTTAAAATATCTCAATTCTTAGACAAAATTATCATGTCTGTAAACAATCCTGAGAAATCTTAAAAAAAAAAAATCTTGGAATAACAAATGAATCTATCCAGGTGTCAGGGTAGGTCAATATATGAGCAATTAATTTACAGCAGCATCAAAATCAAGCAATAGGGATTAGTTTGGCATAATATGCTTGCTGACCTAAATAACTGAAGAGATTTACATTGTTCATTGATTAGAAAATTAAATACTAAGATGTTAGTTATTACTTGTCTTTTTATACAGATTCAACGCGGTACTAATCAAATTCCCAGTAGTTGTTTCTAGAAACAGATGATCTGATTTATCTAAGGAAACGTAAAGGGTCTAGAATAGCCAACATAACTTTGAAAGAGAATGACAAAGTTGGACAACTAACATTATCTAAGACTTATTATAAAGTAAAGTGATCCTGACAGTGTAGAACTGCTCTAAGGATGGACATACAGATTAAGGGAACATAAAAATCAGATCAGAAAAAGATATCCATATGATTATTTCATTTTTTTGATAAAGTAGACAATTCAAAGATGAAAAAGTAAATTTAAAAAAATTAATTTGTTCGAAAGGCAGACAGAGAGAAATCCCCCAACCCTAAATGCTCACAACAACTGGGCCTGGGCCAGGCCACACCAGAAACTGGGAGCTCTATCTGGATCTCCTAAGTGAGTTGCAGGCACCCAAATACTTGAACTTGACCTGCTGCCTCCAAGGGTGCACTGACTGGATTAGAAGTTGAGCTGAGAGTTGAGTCAGGCACTCTAACATGGGACGCAGAAATTCCAACAGCATATATTTTTAAAGACTTATGTATTTATTTGAAAAGCAGAGTTACAGAGAGAGAAAGAGGTCTTCCATCTGCTAGTTTACTCCCCAAACGGCCACAAAGGCCAAAGCTGGGCCAACTGGAAGCCAGGAGCCAGGAGTTTCCTCCAGGTCTCCCATGCATGTCCAGGGGCCCAAGGACTTGTGCCATCCTCCACTGCTTTCCCAGATTATAGCAGAGAGCAGGATCAGAAGTGGAGCAGCAGGGACTTGAACTGGCGCCCATATGGGATGTCAGCACTGCAGGCAGCGGCTTTACCCACTAAGCCACAGCTTTGGCCCCCCAGACAGCATCTTAAGTGGTGTGTAAACACCTGCCCCAAGGATGTCTCTTGAAAATGATACTGAAACTACTGGATAGCCACATGGAAAAAAAAATAACTGACCCTTTTCTTACACCATCCACAAAATCAAATAAAAACTCACTCATTGACTTCAACATACACACTAAAACTATAAAATTTTCATAAGAAAAACATAGGATAAAATCTTCACAGTTTTAGGATAGGCAACGACCTCTGGGATTGGACTTGTCAGGAATCAATTCCAAAGACGCCACTAAAAAATTAAAAAGTAAGAAACAATGTGAAAAAAAGACATTCGCAACACATAGTTTGATATCCCTTTAGCTGCAGGAGGTGAATGTCTCTACATATGCTAATGAGGAGGCCCTCTGGTCTTCACATTTAGCTTATTGCTGATCACTTCCAGATTTTCTTCATCTTTGGTCACAGTCTACTGCATTTAGCAATAGCAACCCAATTCCACTATTTAGTTACTGTTTCCTCTATAGTTCTCCAGTGCCTGACAGGATACCTGGAACTATCTTGTCCCAGGTCATCACAGGTGACAGTGTTGATAATTGCTCTGCTACCTTGTCCCAGAATGCCTCTGTGCTCCGTCTTTTAGCAAGGTCCTCACCATTGGCATTGAGGGCTGACACAGCCCCAGTGGACCATCTCACCACTGGCACAACTGCAGCAGGCTGGATTCCCTCAGAAACAGCTGTGTGGAGAGGATTCTGCAGGGCATAGACTGGGGAGTGTTGTTGAGATGACACTGTGGAAGGGAAGAGAGGAAACAAAGGAGGATTGGGCAGACAAGGAAGCTGGGCTGTGAAGCAGTCTTACTCAAGGCCTCTGCTGACCCACTGGAGAGCACTGGAGATGGGATGGCCCTTTCAAAGTGTCCTGAGCTGAGGCCAGGGGAGTGGGAATTTGCATACTTACACTGACTTGTCTTTGAATGAGGACTGCCCCTGCAGAAGGAGGTGTGATCTTGGGCAAGGCAGCCCTTCTCTGCTGAGGCAGCTCTCTAAGGAGGCTGATTGCAGGGCACTGCCTGCCAGCAGGACTCCAGGATCTAGGTAGGAAGTGCTGAGCCTGGGAAAGATGTCTGGGAGTGTACTCCAGTGTCCCCAGACACCCTGTGTGACACATGTTCTTTCATCCTGGTTGTTAAGTCATCTCACCAGGTCTTCTGGAAGCGGAGGGATTCATGGGCAGCTTTTGGCTGCTGAGTCTCTGGATTCTGATCCTTCATCCATCCAAAGCATTATGGGGTCCATAGAGTCTTTATAACTAAGCACGTGTCTTGAAGACACTAATTCTTTGTATGAAGTTTTTGTCTTCTATCCTTTAACATGTATATTTCCATCATAATTTTTTTCCAGGCGTGGGATGGTTGGGACATATGGTCGGTCTATAACCAGATTTTTGAGGTATCCCCATATTGTCTTCCATAGTGGCTTTACCTGTTTGCATTCCCACCAACAGTGGATCAGGGTACCTTTTTCCCTACATCTTCACCACCATTTGCTGTTTGTTGATTTCTATATGAAAGCCATTCTAACTGGAGTGAGGTGAAACCTCATTGTGGTTTTGATTTGCATTTTCCTGAAGACTAGTGATCCTGAACATTTTTCCCCTGTGTTTGTTGGCCATTTGGATTTCCTCTTTTGAAAAATATCTGTTTAAATTCTTTACCCATCTTTTAACTGGGTTGTTTTGTTGTTGTGAAGTTTCTCGATCCCTTTATAGATTCTGGTTATTAATCCTAAATCAGTTAATTTGCAAATAATATCTCCCATTCTTTCGGTTGCCTCTTCACTTTCCTGTTTCTTTTGCAGTACAGAAACTTCTCAACTTGATGTAATCCCAGTTGTTAAATTTGGCTTTGACTGCCTGTGCCACTGGGGTCTTTTCCAAGAATTCTTTGCCTGTGCCAATGTCTTGCAGGATTTTCCCCAATGTTCTCTAATAATTTGATGGTGTCGGGTTGTAGATTTAGATCTTTAATCCATATTGAGTGGATTTTCATGTAAGGTGTAAGGTGGGGGTCTTGCTTCATATTTCTGCATGTGGAAATCCAGTTCTCCCAGCATCATTTGTTGAAGAGACTGTCCTTGCTCCAAGGATTGGTTTTAGCTCCTTGGTCAAATATAAGTTGGTTGTAGATGATTGGATTGATTTCTGGAGTTTCTATTCTCTTCCATTGGTCTATCCATCTGTTTTTGTACCAGTACTAGGCTATTTTGATTTTAATTGCCTTGTAGTATGTCCTGTGATGCCTCTGGCTTTGTTTTTGTTGTATAAGATTGCTTTAGCTATTTGAGATCTCTTGTGTTTCCATATGAATTTCAAGATCATTTTCTCTATATCTGAGAAGAATGTCTGGTATTTTGATTGGTATCGCATTGAATCTGTAAATTGCTTTCAGAAGAATGGAGATTTTGATGATATTGATTCTTCCAATCTATGAACATGGAAGATTTTTCCATTTTTTTTTTTGTATCTTATTCCATTTGTTTCTTTAATGTTTCGAAACTCTCATCATAGAGATCTTTGACATCCTTGGTTAAATTTATTTCAAGGTATTTGCTATTTTTGGTGACTATTATGAATAGAATTGATCTTAGAAGTTCATTTCAGCCATGGCATTGTCTGTGTATACAAAGTCTGTTGCTTTTTGTGTGTTGATTTTATATCCTGCTACTTTACTAAAATCTTCTGTGAGTTCCAATAGTCTCTTGGTGGAGTCTTTTGGATCCCCTACATATAGAATCATGTCATCTGCAAACAGGGGTAGTTTGACTTCCTCTTTCCCAATTTGTATCCATTTGATTTCTTTCTCTTGCCTAGGCTGTTTTCTAATTTCCTCTTACTGTTTTTTGTTTGACTATATAATTTCCTGTGCTTTGTCTTCTAAGTTGGCTATTCTTTCTTCTGCTTCACTGATTCTGTTGATAAGGCTTTTCACTACATTTTTTTATTTGTTCTGTTGAATTCTTCATTTCATTTTGATTTCTCTTTAAAATATCAATTTTGTGGGAGAGATTTGATTTTCTTTCATGTCTTGTACAGATTTTAGTAGTTCATGCATTTGCTTCTGACTACTTCTATGTAATCTTATGATCAATTTTTAAAATTCCATTTCTTGCATTTCTTCCATTCATCATCTTCACAATCTAGTATTGAGTGTTGTATTCTTTTGGGGGTGTCATGTTGTCTTCCTTATTCTTGTTTCTTGAATTGGTGTGTTTGCTATTAGGCATTTGTGGAGATACTCATTGGTTTCTTTTTTTTTCTGCTGTGGCGGCTTTTATCTTTGTACTATTCCTCTGTAGATAAGGGGAGTATCTACTTTCAGTGAATATCTAGAGCCTTGTAGTAGGTGTGGCCAGGGAGCTCTTCAGTTTTCCTGGGTGAAGGGAGTGGCTAAGGTGACACCTCAGGTTTGGCACAGTAAACCTCCTCCTTTTTTTTTTAGTCATAAAGGAGGTTTGTTCTGCTCAGCTGATCTCCTTTCCACAAAGGAGACAGTGTCTGATCTCTAGCCCCAGTGGGTATATTTGTCCACTCTGCCCCAAGGACCACACAAAGGATCTGTGCAGTCCTCAGTGTAAGATCATTCCACAGCAGTGTCCCTCACCAGGTGACCAGGAAGCCTGGAGCATGTGGAGTCTCCCATGGAGATTGCCCAAAGTCCCAGCCACACCATAAGTTCTCCCACACAGCCTCAGTGTTTTCATAGTCCAGGCACACAATCCTCCTACAGTCATGAGCACCCAGTCCCCTGTTAGTTCTCTCCACCAGAGTCAGGAGTCTCTGTTCTGCTGGTTGCTGGCACAGCTGTTACTTTATGTCTAAAATGGCACCTACTCTATTGGCTTATTACAGGACACCATTGTAAGGTGACTATGGAGAGAGAAACGTGTCCCTCCTTTTTTTTCTCCTCTAGTTTGGCAGGTATACTACACCCCAAGCCGGGTTCCTTCTAGGCTGTTCTGGCAGCTTTATCACCAGTGGCTTGGGCTGCTGCAGTCTGGTCTCAGCTCACTCTCCAACATGGGTGCGTAGGCTCTAGCTGCTGTGGTCCTGACTTGTGTCGTCTATGACCTCCATGTAGGTCTACCATGTCCCTCTAATTTTGGTAGAGTTTCCTTTGCTGTTTTCTCCCCGACACTGCACTGTCTCCACTTTTTGTAAACTATCTTCTCCTAGACTAGAGCAGTAAGCTCCCTCCCTACTCCACCATCCTGGAAACTCTCTAAAGATTTATTTTATTTTATTTTTTAAGATTTACTTATTTTTTTTTAACAGGCAGAGTGAACAGTGAGAGAGACAGAGAGAAGGTCTTCCTTTTCTGTTGGTTTACCCCTAAAGGCTGCTGTGGCCAGTGCACTGCTCTGATCCAAAGCCAGGAGCCAGGTGCTTCTCCTGGTCTCCCAGGCAGGTGCAGGGCCCAAGCACTTGGGCCATCCTCCACTGCACTCTCGGGCCATATCAGAGAGCTGGACTGGAAGAGGAGAAACCGGGTCAGAATCTGGCACGCCGACCAGGACTAGAATCCAGGATACCGGCACCGAAGGCAGAGGATTAGCCTATTGAGCTGTGGTGCCAGCCTGATTGACTTATTTTTTTTTTTTTGAAAGGCAGAGTTAGAGAGGGCGAGGAGGGATGGGGGGGGGGTCTTTCATCTGCTGGTTCACTCTCCAAGTGCCTGCAATGGCCAGGGCTATGCCAGTTTGAAGCCAGGAAGCAGGGTGCAGGGTGCAGGAGCCCAAGGACTTAGGCTATCTTCCACTGCTTTTCCCGGGTGCATTAGCAGGGAAACTTAAAGTAGAGCAGCTGGGACATGAATAGGTGCCCATATGGGATGCTGGTGCTGCAGATGGTGGATTAACCTGCTTTTCCACAGTGCCAGCCTCAAGATTTATTTTATTTATTTGAAAGCAGAGGTACACAGAGAGAGGAAGAGATAGACAGAGAGAGGGAGAGGGAGAGAGAAAGAGAAAGATCCTCCATTCACTGGTTCACTCCCCAAATGCCTGCAATGGCCAAATCTGGGACAATCCTATACCAGGAGCCAGGAGATTCTTCCGGGTCTCCCATGCAGGTGCAGGGGCACAAGGTCTTGGACCATCTTATGCTTTTCCAGGCCATAGCAGAGAGCTGGATCATAAGTGGAGCAGCTGAGACTCTAACTGGTGCCCATATGGGATGCCGGCACTGTGGGCGGTGGCTTTACCAGCTATGCCACAGTGCTGGCCCCTGTGATTTACTTTTAAATATACAAAAAGGTTGACTTGAAATTTGAGGTGGTCTTAAGAATAACAATGAACAGAATTCCAAATTGTTTCTAAAGATTTATTTATTTATTTGAAGGGCAGTGATAGAGAGAGGGAAAGAGATATAGCCCAGGTTAGTCCAGGTAGAAGCCAAGAGCCAGGAACTTCATCCTGGCCTCCCACACAAGTTAAAAAAAAACTCAAGGACTTGGGCCAATTATCTGGTGCTTTCCCAGGTGCATTAGCAAGGAAATGGATTGGAAGTAGAGCAGGAGGGACTCAAACCAGCACTCTGATATGGGATGCCAGTGTCACAAGTGGTGACTTAATCTGCAGCCCAGAACTCCAAAATTTTGCAACAGATGAACTGCTGTTGTTAGAGGCATACATTTAGAAAAAAGTATATTGCTCTAACAAGATTGGCAAAGTAACTTTAGTGTGTACATTTTCAATTGAAAATACAACTAATAATTGAAAAATAAAAATAAAATGCAGCATAATAAAACACATATGTTTCTCACTTAAATGTACTGGATGCATATATATTTTAAGGAAAGAAACAATAAAGGAAAATAAAATGGTTTATATTTAAGTGCAGACTGACTGCCTAGACAAAATAAAAAGGACGTTAAATGTCATAAAACTTCCAGTTTTCTATGACTTATATCTATATGGTTGGAGTGTCTTCACTATGGAACTGATTTTGTTATGTCTTCATATTTTAAGCTTTACTGATAATTTACATGATGGAATAAAGACTGGATACAAATCATTGGTCCTCTCATATTAAGAAAATGGATAATTTATTGTAAGATTTTCTTACCACAGAAATGTTCCAACCTATAGATTTTAACTTTATAAAACATTGGTTATATTGCCCAACATTTTCTGGATAGGATATTAACAATATATTATTTTAACAAATAAATTTTTAAAATTTATTTATTTATTTGAGAGAGAGACAGAGTGATCTTCCACCTGCTGGTTCACTCCCTACATGGCTGCAAAAGCTGGGGCTGGACCAGACCAAAGCCAGGAAGTTCGAGTTCTATCTGGGCTCCCATGTGGGTGGCAGGAGCCTATGTATTTAGGATATCCTCTGCTGTTCTCCCAGAGACATTAGCAGGAAGCTGGATCAGAAGTGGAACAGCCAGAACTCGACCCAGTACTTCGATATGGGATGCCAGCACTGCAGGGAGCAGCTTAGCCTGCTGTGCCACAATGCCAGCCACCAAATGAAATCCTAAACATGGCTTTTCAACAGGATTTAAAAGGTGACTATCCCAAGAGAAATTTATTATTTAATGGCAATTACAAGAGATTCAGAAAGGATTATTTCTCAATTATTTTTCTTAAAGATTTATTGACTTATTTATTTGGAAGTAGGGGGAGGAGAGGGAGAGAGAGAAAGAGAGAGAGAGAGAGGGAGAGAATGAATATGAGTCTTCTCTCTGCTGGTTCACTGTAATAGCCATGTCTGGACCAAGATAAAGCCAGGAGTCAGAAATTCCTTCTGGGTCTTGGATCTCCCATATAGGTGTCAGGGCCCAAGCACTTAGGCCATCTTTCAGTGCTTTCCCAGGCACATTAGCAAGGAGCTGGATCGGATATGGAACAGCTGGGACTTGACATTCTGATGGGGGTGCTGATGGCGTTGTAAGTGGTGGTATAATCTGCTGCACTACACCACTCCCTCCTCACTTGGCTTCATCACACAAAGGCTATGATGCTACGAACACACAGCAGGGCATACGCCCCCAACCATCTCTGTCCCCATCATAGCTTTTTGGACCCTTTGGTCTAAAATGGGAAGGGAATTCTATGGAACCCTCAGAACACTGTCTTGTGGAGTGTGAACTCCAAATTTAACCCCATTTACCTTTATTATCCATGTCCTTCCACATGGATGTCGGCTTTGAGAGGTTCTGCAGGAATTGTTCTCAACTGAGATGGGGAAGGAGAAATCACATTCACCCAGTTAGAACAATGAGACTTAGGGTTCTTGGCTCTTTCAGGGCCACTCCCTACCAGTTCCCAGATGTGTGAGGTTGTATGTCAGCGTGGAATGCTCCTATTGTAAATACCAGAACTTCTCACTCACACTCTTTGGCTGAAGCAGTCAAAGCAATTAATTATTTCTCATGACAGGAAATACACCAGTCAGTGATCAGAGCTGTCAATGCTTGATGTCCTTTGAGTGTGCACTTCATGGTTGGAAGGTGTCTGTGAAGCTTTGGGCAGTGTGTCTATATCCAGGGCAGGCATTTGGAAGGTACTGGAAGAACTAGTTTTCCCAGGAGCAGCCCCGCAGATTATCCTATGTCTCTCTAATGTGGTACAACTAGGTTCTCTAACTACCATTATCTGTAGGGTAGCAGGAAAAAAAAAATAAAACCTTTTTCAGCTCCTGGGCAAGCAAGCGGGTCAGAAATGAGTGTGTGGTAATGCAGCACACAGAACCTGCTTTTGATGCATTTTCAAGAGTGTACCCACCGCGGATGGCTTTCATGTCTGCACGCAAGGATGTCAAAGACAAGTGCAAAGTGGTGGCAGCATCAGCAGAGAAACAAGTGTGGCTCACATGCCCATGAGGGCATCCCTGAGAGGTGACATTTGAACTGAGAACCCTAGTAAATAGGGAAGACTGGTGAGAGTGCTTTGGGCTGAGCAAATGGGTCTGTGAAGACTCAAGAGGTGCAAGAGGCAGAATATGTCAGTGCTGGAGCCTGACTGAAGAACTCTGTTAGACAAAATTGAAACAGCTGGAGAGAGATGGTGTCGCTGAGACTGAGGATGAGGTAGAGACAGGATTGTGGAGAAACTTTCAGGCCATTTCAAGCAATATGCAGTCATTAAAAAGCCGAGGCTAATAAAAACCTAAAATTAAGTCCCATGTGAAAAGATTTTAGTGCTGAGCCAGGACTTTTATTCCTTACACTAGTGTCCCCTTATCTGTGGTCTCATGTTCTGTGGTTTCATTTATCCAAAATCAACCAGTGTTCAAAAATATTAAATGGAAAGTTTCAGAAATAAGCAATAGAAAAGTTTTAAATTACAGACCCTTATTAGTAGTGTGATGAAGTCTCATGCCATCCTGCTCTGTCCAGCAGACAGAGGGTTTCTTTTCTTTTCTTTACTTTTTTTTTTTTTTTTGACAGGCAGAGTGGACAGTGAGAGAGAGACAGAGAGAAAGGTCTTCCTTTGCCGTTGGTTCACCCTCCAATGGCCGCCGTGGTCGGTGCTCTGCGCTGATCCGATGGCAGGAGCCAGGTGCTTCTCCTGGTCTCCCATGGGGTGCAGGACCCAAGCACTTGGGCCATCCTCCACTGCATTCCCTGGCCACAGCAGAGAGCTGGCCTGGAAGAGGAGCAACCAGGACAGAGTCCGGTGCCCCGACCTGGTGGACTGGAAACCTGGACTGGACTAGAACCTGGTGTGCCGGCGCTGCAAGGCGGAGGATTAGCCTAGTGAGCCGTGGCACCGGCCAATAGGGTTTGTTTTCAAAGTTCATTCACTGTTTCACTCCGCAGATGACCATAATGGCCTTGGCGGGGCCAGGTTGAAGCCAGGAGTCAGAAACTCCATCTGGATCTCCTACACGGGTGGCAGGTACATTTCCCAGTTGCATGATCAGGATCTGGATCATAAGTGGAGCAGCAGTGACTGAAATGGTATTCTGATATGGGATGCCAGCATTGTAAGCAGTGATTAAATTCACTGTGTCATAATGCTTATGCCTAAACTTAATTTTTTTTAATTTCAAAATTTATTTTGTTATTTGAAAAGTAGAGAGAAACAGAAACAGAGAGACAAAGAGAAAGAGTTCCCATGTGATGGTTTATTCCCCAAATGTCCACAATGGCCAGAGCCAGGCCAAGTCTGAAGCCAGGAGTGGGGAACTCAATACAGGTCTCCCAGGAGAATGGCAGGAGCTCCATTTACTTGAGCCATCACCATTGTCTCCATGGTTCTGCATTAGCAGGAAGCTAAATTTAGGAAATGGAGTTGGGAATCAAACCCAGGCACTCCTGATTGTGTGACACAGTGGTCTTAACTTTTAGGCCAGAGACTCACTTCGAATTTATCTTTTAATTCCATTTTCCTTGAACTTTTTGGAGTGCCCTAGTATTTAGTGCTCTGTTCTATCCACAGTTGCAGGTATCCGCTGGTGGTCTTGGAACATATCCCAAATGGATAGAGGGGTCTAGTACAGAGTCTCAGCATGAGGTCTGGGGAGGTAAAAGGAGGTGGATCTTCTAAGCCAAAAGACCATGAAGTCCCAGTCCCAGAGAAAGACAGTAGAGCTCAACATGGTGTTGGCTGGTTGGAGAATCTGCTTATGGCTCTGTTAGCAGTAGATGTGAGGGAAATATCTGCCCTGGATTTGGGGTGGCTGCTTTGAGAATTTGGTGCCTAGCTGCCTCAGGATAGCCCTGAGTGGGGACAAACTGTCAGCCAGGGCTACTCCAGTGTTACAGGCTGGTGCCAGTTAGGACCCATCAGCATTACCTTCAGGAATGGGTGAAGTCATTGAAGCATCATCAGATTTGCATTTTTAAAAAGAGTCTTTTGGTGGTAGCTGGAGAATTAATTGAATGCAAGAAAGTCTAGAGGAAGGAAGCCAATGGGAAAGTCATTCTAGGAACCCCAAACTGGCTCTGACAGCTGGAGCCCCCACTCAGGGTTGATGGGACCCATAAGCACATCCAGAGGCTTGCAATCATTTCAGAGCTTTGTCATGCTAGGTCCCACTGGGAGAGCATGGGGATGATGATGGATGTAGATTCTGGCATCCCAGGTTTTACCTTAAAACATGGAGTCAGAGTGTGAAGAAACACATCAGCAGATGGGACAAGCAAAAGGCCTGGGACCAGGTGACAATTAATGCTGAGACAAACAGCTCAGTGAAAGCCAGAAGATGGGATGGCAGGTCTGATTTTGGAGACCTTTGGATTCCAAGACCCTGACTGATGGGGGATGGGGGTGGGGGTGGTTTCCACCATGTGCAAACTGGAATCAAGACCTGAGATTTCTGGAGTGGTTTGTGCTAGAAGGTTCAAGAAAGAGAAAAGTTCCTGGGAGGAGGTGGAAAGGAAGGGAGGATGTGGATCCAGGAAGGAAGATCTGAAACATTGTCCCCATGTTATTTGTGGGTTTCAGGGATTACAAAAGGTGGTATTGTATAAGGGTATTTCTCTATTAATGGTCATATTATTTTCTAGCATTTTGGTTGGTTAATCAGTCCACAGTTTCTTTCTTTCAGGATATCACCATCATGGATGAGAGTTATCTCATTCCAATATGAATAAAATCTTTTGATTTTGTTATAAAAGATTTGCCAGGGTATGTTGTACTCTTGGTTCATGAAGTATTTGTGTGTCAATCAATGGTTTTCAAACTTTTGGGGCTCAGAATCTCATTCCAAATGTAAAAAAAATAGATTGATTTGTGTGGGTTAAACTCATATTTGTCCTATTAGAAATTAAAACTGAAAAAATAAAAAAATTGCATGCAGCTGCTCCTTGATTTACAATGCAGTTATGTTCCAATAAACTCATTGTAAATTGAAAATATCACAAGTGGAAAATACATTTACTACACTCAATCTACCAACCACTGCAGCTCAGCAGCACAGAGCAGTGTAGCTGGTCAGTTGCTCCCCTTGTGCCCATGGGGCTGATGGGAGCTGCACTCAGTGCTGCTGCCCAGCATCATCAAAGAGGACTAGGTTATAAAGCACCAGCCCATGAGCAGACCCAAATTCAACATTCTAAGTACAGTTTCTACTAAAGGTGTCAGCTTTGTACCATAAAAACTGTGTGTGGGAGAAAGACTCTGCAGCCGAAGTATCATTCTTATCACATCATATCAAGGGTGAATACTAACAGTCTGATCGATCACTGTTAATGTTGACCTTGATCACCGGGCAGAGGAAATGTTCATCAGATCTCTCCACAGTGAAGATGTTTTTCTCTCCTTTCTGTATTGTGTAATCTCTTCCCAACTCCACATGAGGTCTCATGGTATTAACAGCTTGACATTTTTCATGATGGGAATCAGGAAGCGCTATAATCTAGGCCTTTCTTTCCCCCCTTGGAAGCCAGTAATTACACATCAGCATACCACTGCTTGTTACCATCACCCAAGCAAAAAATAAAGCCACATGCCAATAAATACAATGTTTCCAGCTATCCTAGTAACCCCTCCAAGTACCCCATCACAGCTCTCTCACTGCAAAAGTAACCACTACCTTAATTTTTTTATAACGCTTTTATTTAAAGAATATAAATTTCCAAAATACAGCTTATAGATTACAATGGCTTTCCCCCCCATAACTTCCCCCCCACCCGCAACCCTCCCCTTTCCCACTCCCTCTCCCCTTGCTTCACATCAAGATTCATTTTCAATTCTCTTTATATACAGAAGATCAGTTTACTATATATTAAGTAAAGATTTCAACAGTTTGCCCTCACATAGCAACACAAAGTGAAAAATACTGTTGGAGTACTAGTTATAGTATTAATTCACAATGTATAGCACTTTAAGGACAGAGATCCTACATGATATATTTTTTTTAAAAAATTGATTAATTTTCTAGGCAATTTCCAATTTAACACCAAGATTTTTTTTTTCATTTTTAATTATCTATATACAGAAGATAGATTCAGTATATACTAAGTAAAGATTTCATCAGTTTGCACCCACACAGAAACACAAAGTGTAAAGTACTGTTTCAGTGCTAGTTATAGCATTACTTCACATTGGATAACACATTAAGGACAGATCCCTCATGAGAATAAGTACACTGTGACTCCTGATGTTGATTTAACAATTTGACACTCTTGTTTATGGCGTCAGTAATCTCCCTAGGCTCTAGTCATGAGTTGCCAAGGCTATGGAAGCCTTTAGGGTTCGCCAACTTCAATCTTATTCCGACAGGGTCATAGTCAAAGTGGAGGTTCTCTCCTCCCTTCAGAGAAAGGTACCTCCTTCTTTGATGGCCCCATTCGTTCCACTGGGATCTCACTCACAGAGATCTTTCATTTAGGTCTTCTTTTTTTTTCAGAGTGTCTTGGCTTTCCATGCCTAAAATACTCTCATGGGCTCTTGAGCCAGATCTGAATGCTTTAAGGGCTGATTCTGAGGCCAGAGTGCTATTTAGGACATCTGCCATTCTATGAGTCTGCTGTTGTCTCCCACTTCCCGTGTTGGATCGTTCTCTCCCTTTTTGATTCTATCAGTTAGTATTAGCAGACACTAGTCTTGTTTGTGTGATCCCTTTGACTCTTATACCTATCAGTGTGATCAACTGTGAACTGAAGATGATCACTTGGACTACTGAGATGGCATTGGTGCATGCCACCTTGATGGGATTGTATTGGAACCCCCTGGCACGTTTCTAACTCCATCATTTGGGGCACTTCTGATTGAGCATGTCCCAAATTTTACATCTCCTCCCTCTCTTATTCCCACAGTTATATTTCACAGGGATCACTTTTCAGTTAAAATTTAAACACCTAAGAATAATTGTTTGTTAATTACAGAGTTCAACCAATAGTACTAGAATAAAAAAAATACTAAAATGGATAAAGTATTACATTGTACAACAACAGTCAGCACAAGAGCTGATCAAGTTACTGTTTCTCATAGTGTCCATTTCACTTCAATAGGTTTCACCTTTGGTGCTCAATTAGTTGTCACGGATCAGGGAGAACATATGATATTTGTCCCTTTGGGACTGGCTTAATTCACGCAGAATGATGTTTTCCAGATTCCTCCATCTTATTGCAAATGACCAGATTTCATTGTTTTTGACTGCTGTATAGTATTCTATAGAGTACATGTCCCATAATTTCTTTATCCAAATGTATGCTTTGAATTCCCTGTGATCTTTTGCTGTGAGGTTCCCTTCGTTTATCTTCTTTCATGTTGATGGCCGTGTTTCTGTGTTTCTGTGTGTAACACATCTTTAAGTATCTTTTGCAGGGCTGGACGAGTGGCAACAAATTCTTTCAATTTTTGTTTGTTATGAAGGTCTTTATTTTACCTTCATTCACAAATGAGAGCTTGGCAGGATATAATATTCTGGGCTGGCAGTTTTTCTCTCTAAGTACCTGGGCTATGTCTCGCCATTCCCTTCTAGCTTGTAGGGTTTCTGATGAGAAGTCTGCCGTGAGTCTAATTGGAGATCCTCTGAGTGTAATTTGACGTTTCTCTCTTGCGCATTTTAGGATCTTTTCTTTCTGTTTCACTGTGGTGAGTTTAATTACAACGTGTCGTGGTGAGGACCTCTTTTGGTCATGTTTACTAGGGGTTCTATGAGCTTCCTGTACTAGGATGTCTCTGTCCTTCTCCAAAACTGGGAAATTTTCTGCTATTATCTCACTAAAAAGGCCTTCTAATCCTTTCTCCCTCTCCATGCCTTCAGGAACTCCTAGAACTCGAATGTTGGGTTTTTTAATAGTATCCTGTAGATTCCCAACAATATTTTTTAGATTTCTAATTTCCTCTTCTTGTCTTTGGTTTGACTGTATAGTTTCCTGTGCTCTGTCTTCTAAGTCCGATATTCTCTCTTCTGCCTCACCCATTCTGTTTGTAAGGCTCTCTAATGTGTTTTTCATTTGATCTATTGAATTCTTCACTTCATTATGATTTCTCGTCACTATCACAGTTTCATGTTCTACTAGTTGTTTCATTTCAGCTTGATTTCTCCTTAATATTTCATTTTCACGAGAGAGATTTTCTACCTTGTCCATTAAGGATTTCTGTAGTTCAAGAATTTGTTTTTGAGTACTTCTTAGTGTTCTTATCAATTTTTTGAGATCTGCTTCTTGCATCTCTTCTATCTCATCATCTTCGTAATCTTGAATTGGGGTGTCTTTTTCATTTGGGGATGCCATAGTGTCTTCCTTGTTCTTATTACCTCGGTTTTTGCGTTTGTTGTTTGGCATATTGGTTTCTTCACTGTGGTGTTTTTTTCTTGTTATACTATGACTCTAGATTAAGTGGACTGTCTGCTTTTGATGGAGCCTTAGAGGCTTGAGATGGGTGTGGCCTGAGAGCTCTGTTTGGTTCCTCAGGGTTGAGGGTGTGTCAAAGGAGACACTCCCAGGTTAGGCGTGGTAAATCTCTCTCTGTTACTTTTTTTTTTTTTTTTTTGGTTCAAAAGGGAAGTAATTCCACACAGCTGAATGGAATTGGGGGTGGTTAGCAGGCGAATGATATACCCACAGGAGCCAGAGATCGGAAGCTCTTTCCCAAGGACCAGAGAAGGAATCTTTGCGGCCCTTTGTGTGGGCTGAGATTCTCCTGTAGTCTCCCACTGGGCTGCCAGGCTACTGAACTGTAGTGTCTCTGGAGAGTACTCACATGAATTCATGATTTCCGTGAGTTCTCTCCCCCACCGCCTCTTTTTTCACAGTCTCAGTTCATTAGCACCACACATTCATTAGGTTCTAATCTCCTGTTATTTCACCCCTCCCACCCAGAGTCAGGTTTTTCTGCTAGGCTCGGGGCCGTTGCCGACCCGAGGTCGCCCTGCTTATGACGTCTTCCAAAATGGTGCCTGCTCTTTGTCTTGTTCACCTTTGAGAGGTGAGCAGAGAGAGAGAAGCTTGTGTCCGTATGGGTCACTTTTTTTTTATTCCCTCTCTCTCTCTCTCTCTTCTAGTTAGCCTGGTGAACATTTCCCCGCAGGGTTTCAAGCCTTGTTCACTCTAGGCTCCCTTTTCCGCTTCCCTCTGGTATCTCGGGCTATTGAGGTTCTGCTCACCTCGCGTTCCAGCGCTGGTGTGTTGAATCTGCTGCTGGTATCCCAAACTGCGGGCTCCCACGCTCTCCACGCAGGTCCACTGTGAATCACCAGTTCCGGAAGGGTTTTCTCTGCTGTTTCTTCCCCTACTCTTCCTTGAACCTGCAGTATCTCCACTTTGATTAAACTGTCTCTCCCCAGACTATCGGTGTGCTCCCTTCCTATTCCGCCATCTTGCCGCTCTTTCCACTACCTTAATTTTTTTAATTTTTAATTTTTAAAAATTTTTTGATAGGCAGAGTGGACAGTGAGAGAGAGAGAGAGAGAGACTCTGATTTTTATAGTAATCATTTCCATGTGGGTGTAATTAAATGGCTTTATCACCCATGTGTCAATCCCTAGATAACATGTATAAACTTATTTTCATTTGATGTGTATTGAGCCTTTAATCAACTGACTCCCTCTCTATCCCTTAATTTTGCATATAATCTATCTGTTGAAGCATGTGGACCATGTTATCTGTGGACTTTCCTCAGTTTGGATTTTACTGATCGATATCCATGGTGTAGTTCAATATGTTCCTTTGTCCTCCATTATTCACCACATCATTCTACCTAACAATAGTAGCATAGACTTTTCTTTTTTAAAGTAACCATAGGATATACCAAGAAAGATCATATCTGTAAAACAAACACCAAGAATGAAAACCAAACAGTGTGCTTTCTCATCACAATGGGATTAAACTAGGAAAGAACATAAGATAACAAGAGAATCTCCAAACACTTGGAAACAAAATAAAATATTTTAAAACAATCAATGTGCCAAAGCTGAAATCTCAAAAGAAATTTTTTTAAAAAATCACTGACCTAAAAATGAGAATATAGCATATTAAAATTTGTGGGACAGTGCTAAAAATAAGAAATTTGTAACACTAAATTCTCACAGAACAGAAGATAAGTCTCAGATCAATATTCTATATTCCCATCTGAAGAAACTAGAAATAGAATGGCAATATAAACTCAAAGGCAGCTTCAAGGAGGAAACAGAACTCAGAAATCAATGAACTTGTATATGGAAATTCAGTGGGACAAAGCTATGTCTTTGAAAATATCAACAAACCTGACAGGGTTCCTAGCCAGTCTTCCAAATACAAAATAAGACACAAGTTACAAAAATCAAGAATTAAGCAGGAAACATCATTACAGATCCTACAGGCAGCCAAAAAAGATAAGGTCATACTACAAACTCTATCCATATAAATTTAGCAAGTTAGATAAAATAGACCAATTCCTCAAAAAACACAAACTATCACAATTCCTCCAATACACCACATATAATTTGAATTACTCTGTGAAGTAAGTACAGAGGAAATTTAATTCTTAAATTTAAGAATTCCCCTCCAAAAAATCTTGTTGAGGTCCAGACATTTGCACAGGAGAATTCTTTCAAAGGTTTAAAGAAAATTTGGCACAAATTCTATGCAATCTATTCCAGAAAACAGAAGAGAACACTCCTCAATTCAGAGCTAGTTTTATCTTGAAATCAAACCCAAAGACAGTAGAAGAACAGCAAACTACAGACAAATATCCCTCATGAATATTTATACAAAAATTCTTTAAAAATATTAGCAAATGGAATTCAGAAACATACACTAAAGTTTATACCATGACCAAATGGTATTTATTCAAGGATGCAAAGATAATTCAACATTTCAAAACCAAACAATGCAATTCATTAAATTAACAGCCTGAATAAGAAGTTATATCTACATGTCATTTGGTGCAGAAAAAAAGATGCACTTAAAAATTCAACATCTATTCATGATAAACTCTTTAAAAACTGGGGACAAGGGAGAGTTTCCTTAAGTTCATAGAGGGCATTTTGAAAAACCTACTTGTAAGAGTATACTTATTGTATTTATAGAAGTTGGTAATGGGACGAATCCTGCCAGGAGCCAGGAATTCTATCCAGGTCTCTTGGCATGGGTGTCCTGTCCAAGGACTGGGCCATCTTCAGCTTCTTGCCTACGTACATTAGCAGGGAGCTGGATATTAAGTGGAGCAGCTAGGACTCGAACTGATGCATCTAATGGGATTCTGGTATCACCGGCGGTGGCTTACCCAGCCAGTCCCCCTTTTGTCTTTTATATCTAATTCTGAAAGAGTTACTAAACTCTTTGTTTGTAATAGAATCTTTAGAATTAAGTTCTTAAATTTCTAATAATTTTATATATTTAATAATTTTATATATTTAGCTGTCATGAGTTTTGCTATCAGTTTGTAAATATTATATTTTCCTTTAAAATTTTTCGATTTAGGGGACTGTGCTGTGGCATAGTGGGTTAAGCCACTGCTTGTAGTGGCAGTTCAAGTCCTGGCTGCTCTACTTCCAGTCCAGCTGTCTGCTATGGCCTGGGAAAGCAGTAGAAGATGGCCCCTGGTTGGGCCCCTGCACCCACGTGGGGGACCCGGAAGAAGTTCCTGACTCCTAGCTTCTGATCAAACCAGGTCCAGCTGTTGTGGCCATTTTGGAAGTGAACCAGTAGATGGCAGATATTTCTCTCTGCCTTTGCCTTTGTAACTAGGGCTTTCAAATAAATAAATAAAAATATTTAAAAAGAAATTTTTCAATTTAGTGTTACTTTGCATTCCCAGTTTTTCTTATGTGTGTTTTAAAAAAGTTCTGTTTCCTAATATTATGAATGACACTTATGATGTCTTTTTGTGTGTATTTATTTAGAACCTATAAGTATTGGCTACAGCATTCTTTCTGAAGACCTATTTCCCTAATCTGTAAAATGAGGATAATAATATATGCCCTGCCTTCTGTGACAATAAAGAAGATAATGGCTGGGTATATGTTAATAAGCCATAAAGAACTACAGATATGAATAGTATTGCTCTTTCTGCCTCTGGGCCTATGGATCTGCCTTTCAGACTTAGATTATAAGAAGATTATTATTATATCTTAGATTATAAGAAGATTATTATTGGAAGATCAGATCTGTCTATTTATTCATCATTCATCATCCATCCATGCTCTATCCATCCACCTATGCTGATCATCATTCTAAACAGTTCAACCATTGCTTGGTAGACTGCCTCTACTATTCTAACATAATTGTTAGAATGCACCTGCCCATTTTCGTTGCCAACACGAGGTAGAATATTTATATCATTGCTAGTTTGGAACCCATAAAGTATCGAATAAAAATGTTTATTTTTATTTTCTACTTACTGTTATGTAAAAACATACATAAGCTCTCCAGGAAACCAATTATTATGAAATGTCAAATAAGAAATTCTTGGGTGAGGGCTTAAGTCAGGAAGTCAGGATTTGAAATTGTTAAGTCACAATGAAGTTATAGCTACAAGCAGTCCCATGACAAAATGCTTCTAGCAAGACTTCCACTGGTTTGCATGTCATTGAAAGAAGGTATAAATTATAGAATCAAAAAGTGTGTTCTTTCTTCCTTTGCCTTGCTCCTACCTTATCAGTAGCAGCTTTTTTCTATATCACCCATTTTATTCTTCCTTAATTTCTTTACATCCTTCTAGACATTAATAAAGAAAGATTGGAGGCTGGTGCTGTGGTGCACTGGGTTAATCCTCTGCCTGTGGTGCCAGCCTCCCATATGGGTGCTGGTTCTAGTCCTTGGTTGCTCCTCTTCCAGTTCAGCCCTGTGCTATGGCCTGGGAAGGCAGTGGAGGATGGCCCAAGTGCTTGGGCCCCTGCCCACACATGGAAGACCAGGAGGAAGCACCTGGCACCTGGCTTTGGATCAGCGCAGCTCCGGCTGTTTCGGCCATTTGGGGAGTGAACCAACAGAAGGAAGTCCTTTCTCTCTTTCTCTCTCACTGTCTGTAACTCTACCTGTCAAATAAATAAATAAAATATTTTTTAAAAAGATTGATTTATGTTAGTCTTACTTGATTCCTTGGTTTTAGGTGTGGTTCTTATAAATGACATGTATAGGTTTATTAAAAAAAAATCCAATGTGACAGTATCTGCCTTTTATAGGAAACTACAACCCATTTATTACATTTGCATTCACACTGATACTCTAACACTATGTTTAGTATTTGTTCTCCAGAGAATCAGGACCAATAAGAGATTTGATCCTATACTTTCTATAAGGAATTGACTCACATCATGGAAGCTGAGAAACCCAACATCTGCAATCAGCAAACTGGAGATTCAGGAGGGTCAGTAGTCTAAGTTCCTATCTGAACTGGAGTCAAAGGCAAGTGAAGACTGGAATCTCAGCTCCGAGACAGTCCTGCAGAGAGAAAGCATTCATCCCTACTCATTCTTTTAATCTGTTCAAGCCTTCAGTGGATTGAGGGAGGGCAATTTGTTCTAAGTCTACCAGTTAAAATGTTAATCTCACCCAGCAGTATCTTTCTAAACACATCCAGAAGTAATGTTCAACCAAGTATCTGGGCATCACATGGCACAATGAGATGGACACATAAAACTAACTGCCACAAGCCCACCCTTTGTCAATCTGTCACCCATGTGCATCTCCTTAAACTCTACTCCAAATAAAGATAAGAACAGGGTCATAATTCTCAACATGATACAGTTGTCCTGCATACAATCAGACATGGACTAGCCTCTTTCCCAGAAAAGGAAATAAAATCCTACAGTAATGCTTCCTATTGTCCTTGATATTCTATAACTTAATCTTTTCCTTGATAGTTCATGACTTAATGTAACTATGATTGAAATATTTAATAATATTTTGATCCCAGATATGAAGTCCATATATCTTATGTTACAAGATAAGGGGATAACACAATGGTAACACTACACAACTTCTGGAAAAGAATCTAGGACAAGATTGGCAAGATCCTCAGCTTGATGATGAACTTTTACATGCAACTCCAAAACCAAAATCCATGAAGGAAAAAAAATAAACAAATTGGATTTTAAAATTTTTTTGTTCTTTCTAATACTTTCTAATAGCAAGGGATGTGAAGAGAAATTTTTATTAAAATTGTTATACACTTGGCCAATAGGCATCATCATTTGTCTTTGGGAAATGAAAATGAAAACGATGAGACACAAACTAAAATCTCCAAATTCTACAATATTGAAGAACTGTAAGAATGAGAAACAACAGGAGCTGTCCTTCACTGTTCATTGGAATACAAAATTCCTCAGTCATTGTGGAAGATAGCATGGAAGTTCATTAACAGGTTGATCATAGACTCATCCTATGTCTGAGTCATCACACAGAATTTCTCCTATCTAGAAAGATTACACAGAACAAAAGAACAACCCTTTGCTCACACTGTAGCAAAGGCCATAAACAGCACACCAAGGAAATACAGCCATAAAGACTGAGAGACCTTTCCTAAAATTTGGCAGATTTCATAGCTTTTTCAGATGTAGGTATTATAAACCAAGGCAAATGAAATTCACTTTGCAAGTTTATTATGCTCCCAGGAGCAACTAAAATGCAGATAAAACCCAGCAGTCTTACTGACTTGAAAAAACAGACAGCAGAGTTTGGAGGAAAAGCAGCAGTTGGAAAGTGAGGGGAGGAAATCCCAGAAAGGAGAGAGCCATAGAACGGAAGCCAAATTCTGTGCAAAAACATTACCCAAATTTCTGACTGACTCCTGAAATGCCCGTATGTTGGGCAGTATCCAAGCAGCCAGATGTAGGCAAAGAGAACCTCTGAATCAGCGGTAGCCCACCACGGGGGAGACGGAAACAAACAGAAACAGCCCAGTCACAGCATTATTAGAAACCCAAAGAAACAGGAACACCTGCGCCCCAGACAAGAGAAGAGGTGATCCACGAAGTCTGGCCCTGAAAGTCACAGTGGCTAGAATGGGCAGAAAAGAATTCTGAAACTATGCCGAAAGAAATAAAAGTAAACAAAGAGGAAATCTCAGTAGAGAAAGAAAAGTGATAAACAAGAACCAAATGAGGAGTCCGAACTTAGATACACACCTGGAATAAAGCATTTCACTGCATGGACAACTAGTTATGGAAAGCAGTCGTACTAAATGCTGAGCAATGCTTGCAAAGTACCGGCATCCTCTGGGTGGTGTGGTGGTGTGAATGCCTGATGGGGAGGTAAAATAGATCTTAGGTGAGGGATAGGATAGAGCAGGTTAGTAAGGAGGTGTTACTGTGGGGGAAATAGTGTTGACTGCAAATAAAAGGCTAGTCATGTATGGCTGATGATAAATAAATGCAGGGAAGAGGGTTGTAGTCATCAGTGGAATGACAACTTGACAAACGACATCAAATTAAGGGGAAGAGGTAGAGTTACAAAAAACTATCAAACTTGCAAACACACACACACACATGCACGGTACAACAGAAACAATGCTTTAACAATAAACATCGAATAAAATAGAGGGATAAAATAAAATGTTATAGTATAAATATGAATGAACTGAATTAACCCATTAAAAGACAAAGATAGTTCTATTAGGTGAAAAATTAAAAAACCAAAAGCTCGCTCTCTCTCTCTGTCTCTGTCTCTGTCTCTCTCTCTCTCACACATACACACACACACACACACACACACACACATAAGGGGAGCAAAAGGAGGCTGCATATGAATGATGATGGTTTTTGACCATCAAGTTAGCAAGGCTAGATTAAATGGACAATGGACCTTTAAGGGAGCTTCCCCGGAGAGGAAAAGCATCATAAGGGGTGGGCTTTTGTCTTGGGCTTTAGAAACATTCCCATATTGGAAGACCTGGGTCCAGTTTGGGATCCTGGCCTCTGATTCCAGCTTCCTGCTAATGCAGACACTGGGAGGTATTGGTGATGACTCATGTGGTTGGGTCCCATGTGCCCACGTGAGAGACCTGGATTGAGTTCCTAGAGAAGTGAATCACGGATGGATGCTGCATTTGTCCCCTTGATTCTCAAAAAAAAAAATAAATAAATAAATAAAATAAAAACAAAAGCATTTAAGAACTGCAACCTGCAAATCGTATAGCAGCAAAAGTGAGAATGTATGGGAAATAGTTCATTTCCGGGCAAACCCTACTTCCCAAATCGATCCAAGAACAACTGGAGCATTTGAAGGTGGGAGTAGAGACGGGTGGGTAGGCAGGGACCGCCCAAAGGAAGGGGCCCTCAAATCCCACACACTCTTCAGGGGGCGACACCAGAGTTCAACTCTCATGGAATGGGGAAAAAGATGTCTCCCAGTCCCCTTTTCCTAAAACCAGAACAACTTTAAGTTCCAAAAGTGAACACAGTTAGTCAAAATGAAACGATGTGGCCGTCTCGTGTATGAAAATGGAGTCCAAAGTCTAAACAAAGCACGAGCAAACTGAATCCGCGATGTTATCAACGACAAGCAGGGATGAAAAACACTATCAAGAAACTAAAGGAGAAAACCCACATGGACATAGCCACAGATGCTGAAAAGGCATTTCCTACAAGTCAGCAGACAGAATTCTCAAAACAGGCGACCGACTGCCCTGCTTGGAGGGGGTTCTGTAACAGGGGCGGGCGGATGCGGACGCCACACCGACGCCGTCCCCTGCTTCGGCGAGCTCCTGTCCTTCGGCCCCGCCAGTCGGGACCTGGCCCCAGACCTGGCCATCCGGGCCCGCCACAGGCCCAGCACGGGCCGCGTCCTGGGTGCGGAGGCCGCAGCGGGGGAAGCCGAGATCCGCGCTCCACGGAAGGGCGCGGCGAGCGGCGAAAACAGCACGCGGGCTGTCTCGGGAGCCCGGGACCCGCCGGGCGCCGCACGCAGCCTTCCCGGGCCCAGCTCCGCCGGCGGGGAAGGGCCGCGGGGACGCCCGCTCCGCCCCTGCCCTGCCTCTGGCCACGCCCACGGCCCCGCGGTCCCGGGGGTCCCTGCGCGGGGCGCGCGGGCCCGACGCCCTGGGCGAGGCGGGTCCCGGCGCCGCCACCGCTAAGCAGTCGGGCCCGGCCGGCAGCCCCCGCTCGTCCCGGCCCTCCGCGCTGGTCAGCCCCGTTATTCTGTGTGCGCAGTGTTTACAGAATATATGGTTCTGCAGGAAGCGACCGGTTTATAGGAGAAACACCTAGATTCACCCCACACCACGAAGATCAGCGAAAATCTTAAATATCAAAACACTGAAGCTATTTGAGTTACCATCTGGAATGAGACACCGATGCCTATCACCAAGTTAATATTTTCTTGGCGATTTTGGTAAATGTAACGACACAAGAACATGAAATTGCTTGTACGGACGCTAGAAAATATATAAAAGCATCTTTTTTTAATCGATGGTATGAATGCACATTTTAAAAAACCCAAGAGAATAGAGGGAAAAAAACACCCCGCAATTTGAATAATTATGCAAATTTGGGTAAGTAAATAGAACATAAATGTTCAAATAAGTCAACCACATTTTTATGTTGTAGCAATAAAAATCTAGATGTGAAGTGGAAAAACAAACTTTAAATCATATAGGAAATGTTTTAACAAGAAAGACTGAGGGCCAATATTAAGATTCTCTGATATTGGAAGACATAAAACAAAATCTTTAAAAAATGGAAAAATGAACCATGTTTTTCGATGTAAAGACTTACCCATATTATATAACTTCTTTTAATATGAACATCTAAATAAACTACATTTTCCAATTATAATCCAATTAGGAGAAACGACGTGGTTTTTGGGTCATTGACTAAAATATTCTTGAAGTTCTTAGATTGAACAAATGTCTAAGGAGATAGCTAAGAAAACTATGAGCAAGAACAGAAGAGGTGAGATTTGTCATGCTAGTATCAGAACCTACGCTAAAATCCCCTTAGGCAAACCGGTGTAGTATTGGTATACTAATAGGTAAATAGATCAGTGGCACAGAGTAGAGAATTTACAATTAGACTCTGGTTTCCTTGAAAAGTCAGTCTATGACCAGTGTGTAAGTTCATGGGGGTAGAAGGGAGGAGCAAATAGACTAATCAATTGGAGATGTCAGCACAATCATTTACTTAATGGAGAAAAGTAAACATTTTTGAGCATAAAAGCATGTATTGGAAGTTTAAATATAAAAATTGAAGCAATCAAGATATTTTAAGAAAATACAGAAAGTGAGGGTGTTGCAGGTATTTTTCAACCAAGGAGCTCTATTCCTGGGACTTTATCTTATATAATAAAACCTGAAAACCTAGATCCATGAATGAAAATTTAATCATGGATGATTATATAAAAATTAAAAAGTTTAACAATGCTATCTATGTTATTTTTTCATAGCAAACTCATGAAAAACAATATCATTGAAAAAATTATAAAACAGATGACAAATGGTGATTTTTTAATATTATGCAAAGAAATCTTTAAACTGACCAAAACCAAAAATCTAAGGAAAATGATCAAAGGGCGAATAAATAGAGAAATAAAAGAGAAATCCACATGGCCACCAAGTATTTGAAGAGATGTTCAAATTTACTAGTACATCAGGGAAATATAAAGTAAAGTAATAGTTGAACTATCTCTTCCTTCCTTGAGACAGGCAGAAACTAAAAATAAATGTAATGCTTATTACTAGGCGGAGGTGGACGATGGTGTTTTTACACATTGCTATAGGAATGTGAAGTGTTTCAGATGGAAAGTATTACAGCAACTGAACTATAACATACTTGGAAACCAATCTGGCAAAATATCTTAAAATAAAACTTCAACACAGGAATTCCACTTTTCAGAATTTATCCTATGGGATAAATTCAATTAATACGGACCCATGATTTGAGATGCTTACTAATGCATTGTTCACAGTGGAAACAAAAGGACTGCCCATCGCTAGCATTCTTAAATACATTCAAATATGTTTGTGATCAATGATTAATGTTACTCATTATGTCTCATCCTCCTATACGTAGGATATCTATAACAACTTAAACTGAGTAATAAATATACCACTTATGGTAACTTTGAAATCCATATTGTTTTTAGAGTTCTATTCTTTTAGAAAAGTAGTAGGTACATGATTAGAGTTTGAAATATTTTTAAATTCATTGTGAAAATGGTATAAATTTTACTACAAAAGTTACTTGCACTAAATGTTTGACTGACCAAAAGGTTACATCCGTAACTAATATATAAGAAGCACACTCATGAAGGTGTTTTCTACAACTAGATTGTCATTTGATTTTGAGAAATAATTCACAAATGTGCTGTATTTCAAATTAGCAATGTTCAAATATAGCTTGTCTGTAAATAGGACCCTGGGACAATGTGTATTGAATTGTAAAGTGTGGTGAACTACACTGTTGCCTGACAAACTAATGCGTTCCTGTGTGCTTGTGAGTAAGGTAGTTGCTTAAAACTGTAGAGTGCACAATCACACAGGTTTTTTTTTTAATCATCTGTTCAGTTGCTATGATTTGTTGGTACGCCTTCGAAACGGGGGATTCCACGCTATAGGCACCAAGAGAGAAAATAGACTAAACGAGTTTCCTGTGATACCAGCAGCATGTATGAAGAAAAAAGCAAGAGGGTCATATGATTACAGATTTCAATTCAAATAATGTAATAATTGTAAAATGGTAGGTAATAAATGTGTCATTGTTGGGATGAACTGTAACACAGTGGAACCACTTGTTCGACAATGGAAAAAAGAAATGTGTGAAGCCAAAGTGCCGCAAGCAAAGGTACTGGGTACCTGTGACATGATTGGTTGGTTGGTTTAAAAAATTCCACTTTTATTAGAGGGTGAAAAATGGCCCTGGCCTTTGTTCAAATGAATGCATGGATAATTCACAGATTTGTGAACAAAGACAAGAAAGATCTCATAAATTTGCTGGATTTCAAAGGAGACACCCACTTAGAAGACCTAAACTGATGCAGAGAAAAACTTATAAGCTCTAGATTATGGTTTCTAGTTTATTTTATTGTACTCACATCAATTTCATTGTAATTTTTGCATACCTGAGAACTTGGGACTTAATGTGTGACTTTATTATTTATAATCAGTATGTTTTGGTGCATTGGGTTAATAATGTTTGTTTGGAAGAAAAAATCATGTTTGCTTGGGAAAGTTTGCCTCTTGCACTGCCATGGATGTAATGTCTGTGTCCCCTATCCCCCAAATTCATATGTGAAATGCTAATCTAATCCCAATATGATAGTATTTGGAGGTGGGCAATTTGGGAGGCAATTAGGTCAGCAGGGTGGAACCCTCAATGAATGGGATTAGCGCCTCTTAGAAGGGGCCATTGAGCTATATGCTCTTTTCTCTACCATGTGAGGATGTAACAAGAAGCTGGAGTCTGTTACTCAGAACAGGGCTCTCACCAAAACCCAGCTCTCCTGGCATCCAATCTCAGATTTCCAGCCTCAAGGATCTTGAGAAATAAATTTATTGTTTATAAGCCACCCAGTCTACAGTATTTCATTATAGCAACAAGAACAGACTAAAGCATGCATTTATACATATAATGTACTTGTATATAGCTGAGAAGTTGCATCAGTTATATGACTTCCTCTTATGTCCTCAAATTCCTTGGATGTTTCAAAATGTTAATAATGAAGAAATTGAAAAGGTGCGATCCATCTAGAAAAATAAACACAGGTCAGTAGCAATTTGGAGAATAAATGCATATAAAAATGCTCACCTTCCACAATCAGAAGAAAAGTAAAATGAGCACAAATTGGTGCTGCTATTTTGGAAGGTAACCTGGCAATATTTAAACAATTTAAGAAGATTTGGAGAATTCAAAATTCTGCCATGTCCACTCAGTTCTCTTACTACTTTTGGGGGAATTTTTTTTGAAATCCAATACATGGTCAATTTTTATGTCTCATGAATGTTTCAAAAATGCACCATCAACATTGACAAGTTACTGCTGGGCAATAGAAGTGACAGTTCCCAGTCAGTCATCTGATCATGAGTGGAAACAAATCATACTCTGCAGTGTGCTGTGTTGCTAAGCTATGATGTTTGGTAGGTTGGGTGTATTCAACACTTTTTCCATTTAGAATAATTTCAGTTTAGGGTGGGTTTATTCAGATATAACCCTATTGTCAACTGAGGAGCACTTGCATTTTGGGAACATTATGACCAGGAGCAGGAAACTTGCTCCCACTGCCCCAGAACTCACTCAAACAGAAGGTAATTTCCATGACAAGGGGGAGTATGCCTTGTTCACTGCTGTATTCCCAGAACTTGTAATAACGCCTAACAGGTACCTAACAGGTAATAATGCATAACAGGTGCCCAATAAATGTTTGTGGACTGAACGAATGGATTCTGTTGGTCAGGATACTTGGGCAGGGAGTGCTGAGGCATATTTGCCATCAAACTCACTAACCCAAATCTGAGTTACTGCTTTGACCCTAAACCTGCAGTTTGGTCTAATGCCTAACGGGTAGCTGTTCTTGCCTCCTCCCACTTCTTCCTAACATAGAGAAACTGGCAATCTCTTCATATTTAAAAAGTTGAGCTTCTGGGGCTGGTGTTGTGGTGCAGCAGGTTAACCAATGCTTGCGGTATCGGTGCTTGAAGTCCTGGTTAACCTGCTTCCTATCCAGCTCCCAGCTAGAGCACCTGGGAAAGTAGCAAGCAGATGGCCCTAGTACTTAGGCTCCTGCCACTCATGTGGGAGGCCAGGATGGAGCTCCTCGTTCCTGCCTTCGGCCTGGCCTAGACTTAGCTGTGTATGATTATTTGGGATGTGAACCAGCAGATGGAAGATATTCTCTCTCTCTCTCTCTCTCTCTCTCTCTCTCTCTCTGCCTTTCACATAAATAAATCTTTTAAAGAAAAAAGCTGAGCTGCTCCAATATTACTTTTGACCTCATTTACTCCCCACCAAATGGGATTTTCCAACTTGACCCCATAGAACTTTGTTATTTGGTTTCCAGTATACCTCCAGAGGTTTGAGGTCTCTTATGCCCCCGCTGCTCTGTGGATGTATGTACCTGTGAGCATGTGTCTGTACGTGTATGTGTTTGAAAATGTGACGTGTAAACCCTAAGCACGTATGATTACCAAATACCCTTTAAAAACATTTATTTTATTCATTTAAAAGGCAGAGTTGGTGGGGGGAAGAGAGAGAGAGAGAGAGAGAGAGAGAGAGAGAGAGAGAGAGAGAGAGAGAAATAGGAGAGATCTTCCATCTGCTGGTTTACTCCCCCTGTAGTTGCAAGGAACTTCATCCGGGTCTCCCACATGGCCTAATCTGCTATGCCACAATGCTGGCCCCCAAATACTCTTTGGAGAACATTTTCATAACATTAGGATCTCTCTCTTTCAAAAACACATCCACTGGCAAGTTATCCATAATTTATATTGAACCAAGAGTTAGTAGCAATATTGTTCATCACTTATTTCTGCTTCCTGGAGATGTCCATATTGATTCAAATTTTGCTTCTCTGAGTTATAATTTTTTTAAACGAGAGCATACGTTGAAACCTTCCATGTCAGAACTTACTGCTTGCTTGAGCACCTTTGTGGACAAGTCATTCAGCATTTCAGGTAGGGCTGATGACACTTCTCATTCTCTTTCATATTAGGTAGTTAGTACCTATGGATTTTTCTGCTTTATCCTCATAACGTGGAGCTAAAGACTCCATGCATAGAGCCTTTGAAGTACCAAGTTATAAGAATTAGAATCGTTAAAAATATGGTCCATTGTAGTGAAAGCATTTTGAATGACTTAATTCTGGAAAAACAGTACACAGTGGGTGAAATTTGCTCACTTCAAGGCAGAAGGCTGGGAAAAAAGGACAGTTCAAGCATGCTAATGTAACCTTTGGTGCATGCACTTTTAAAAATAAAACGGAGATAACACAAGTGTGAAAACTGTTAAATTTCCTCTAATTTTATAGGGTCAGTGCTTTTAAAAAAAATGTGCCTAAATATTAAGATGGCTGAGTGTCTGAGGTAAGTGCTTTAGTTGACCTTCATCCAACAAATGTGTTCATCAGCCATGTACTTGAAACTATGTGAATAGGCTTTTGCCCTCAGGTGCTTAGGCTATATACTATCCTGAGAATATAATAATCTGTAATTACCACTTAGTGGGTGAGACCAGAGGCAGCTGTGTTGAAGAGGTCATTAAGGAGGAGAGGTAAGATTTTGATGAGTGCAGTTCATGAGCAGGAGGAAAAACTACAACTATCCTGGGAGGATTCAGCACAGGCTCTGTTCAGGTCACTTTATATGAAAATTAAAGACAAAGGAAGAGGAGGAAATGAGCAGATGCTCTTACGGAAGAAAATGTTCAGGGTCCTTCAGATCACTGACTTGAAGCTCTCTCAATAAAGCTGGCAATTAGTAATAGAGTGGAATAACGTGAATTTATGACCGAAAATATAGTAGCAAGTACTGCTTTGCCACTGACAAAGGTAATTTAACGAAGAAAACTGGGGTGAGTTGAACTCACCTGTGTGAAGTCTTCAAACCAAATGGTCTTCAAGATGCTTAAAGGTTTATATATCTATCTATCTCTCTATATATATATATATATATATTGGACAGGCAGAGTGGACAGTGAGAGAGAGACAGAGAGAAAGGTCTTCCTTTGCCGTTGGTTCACCCTCCAATGGCCGCCTCGGCCAGCACGCTGCGCTGATCCAAAGCCAGGAGCCAGGTGCTTCTCCTGATCTCCCACGGGATGCAGGGCCCAAGCACTTGGGCCATCCTCCACTGCACTCCTGGGCCAGAGCAGAGCTGGCCTGGAAGAGGGGCAACCAGGACAGAATCCGGCGCCCCGACTGGGACTAGAACTTGGTGTGCCAGCGCCGCAGGTGGAGGATTAGCCTATTGAGTCGCGGCGCTGGCAAGGGTTTATATTTGTTACAGCCACCTATCACCATTAATTCTCAGGTGGGACAAGCTGATATGCCTTAAAATCTTTCATAGGACAGCAAGCCTTAGTTTATTGACCTACTTACACAATGAACATTCCTAGGGCATGAAAATCTGGTTATAGGAACCTGCTTAAGAAATGTCATCTGGTGTCTGTGAATGCTAATAACAGATCAATTATATGCTTTTAGAAACAGCAGTTTATCAACATCACTCCCATGAGAATGCCCACTGCACTGGCCACCCTTTGAAAGGTGCCTTAAGGAAGACCGAAGTTCTGTATTGACAAAATGGAATAAGTCAAAAGGAAAACCTTTCTAAAAATTCTAATACCATAATGCACAAGACATCCATTTTGCATGTTAGGAGCCTTTATACTTCTCGCTGTCTTTTACCCCAAAGCGCCCATGGCCTTCACTGAGGTATTATTATAAATGGACTATCTACCCATTTGCAAAAAAGATTCAATATAGAAGTGTCCATCTGTGCGTTTATAATAAACATTGGCTTACATTTCAAGTATGCTTTATAAGGTAAAGTTTACTCATTTACATTAAAAAAGACTTGTTCATTAGAGCAAAACCATTTCATCTGCATTATTGGCAGCTGAAGATAACAGTACAGAAAAGGTGTTTGGAAAACTCCTTCCTGGACCATGGTCTCCATCAAGCACTGTGCTTTGTCCCAACACCTTTTCTTCTTTAAAGCAAAATATGGGAGTTTATGTGCTCTACTGTGAACAACTTATCAGAGAGAAAAGTGTTTTCCCTTCACTCAGGGTAAAATCTGCTCCTCTAAAGAATGAACTGAAACTAACTGTATTCATGAGGGTTCCCCAGAGAAGCAGAATAAATAGGATGCGCACTAAATACACATACAGAGATCCGGTTTCAGGAATCGGCTCATGTGATCATAAGGGCTGGCAAATCAGAATCTGCAAGGCAGGCCAGCAGGGTGGGACCCATGGATGAGTCCATGCTGCACCTGAATCCGAAGGCAGTTTTTTTCCTTCCGGGATCTGGGTCTTTTCTCTTAAAGCCTTCAACTGATTGGATGAGGCCTGTCCGTGCTAGGGAGAGTCATCTGCTTTACTCAAAAGCTACTGATTTAAACGTTGGTCACACCTAAAAAATGTGCATTGTGACATCAAGACTGGTGTTTTGACTAAAAACTGGGCACTGTGGCCTAGTCAAGTTTACAGAAAAAATAAACCCCCACACCAGCTAAGAGTCAACATTTTTAGACTATTTATTATTGATTACTACTTCTTTGTGGGATAGGATGCAGCTGAAATCAAGATATTCTTTTTTTTTTTTTTGGTTGAAATCGCCAGTATCTTACCATTTTTTTGTTTATTGACCAAAATTGCCATTTTTTGATCAACAAAAAAATGGTAATTTAGTAGGGCTGAATGTAGTATTTGGGTGTTCCCCTCTAAGATGATACTGCCAACTTCATTCAGATGCTTGATCAGGAAACAAACTTCTCTCTATAAAGCTGACTTCTTTGGAGCATCCCTAGGACTAGTACAAACTAGTGCCCTTTTACTTACAAAATGTTTGTTGAATAGTCAGTTAAGGAAAGGTGACAGCAAAACTCAGGCTGTCTATTGTCAGACCGAACTTTTTCCTCTTCTTAATGGTTTAAGCCATTAGTGTGGACTTTTCATTTAACACTAATGAAGAATTCTCCTAGCTACATTTGTCTAGGATGCAACAGGTAAACTTCATTTCTAATTAATTTTCCATAAAGATTAGACCATAAATGAATTAATCCTAAGCATACTTTTTTCAGAGTAGAATACTCTGGGTACTATATAAAAGCCAAAGCATTTTCCTTCTGTAAATTGTCCTTGATATATTTCATTTGAATGAATTTAAATAAAAACATGTTTAGTGCTAATTCAAAGAATCAACACAGAAATACTTTAAGATTTGCTGGAATTAAGTGAAAAGAGGAAGGAATGGACAACATTGAAATCTCTGTTGATTTTAATTACCCTTCCTCAAGTAGGAGAGCTAAAGGAAAAAGTCTGCAACAGTTGAGGCTGGGCCAGGTTCAAGCAAGGAGCACGGAACTCATTCTGAGACTCTTATGTGGGTGGCAGGGCCCAAGTACTTGAAACATCACCACCACTTCCCAGGGTGCACATTAGCAGGAAGCTAGAATTAGAAGCAGAGCCAGGACTGGAACCCAAGCATTTAGATAATGGGATGCAGGTGTCCCACGTGGTGCCTTAACCACTGGGGCAAACACCTGTCAACCACTGAAAACTTTTTTCATTTATTTGAGAGAGTGATAGAGAGAAGGTTCTTCCATCTGCTAGTTCACTCCCCAGTGCTCACAATAGCCAGGAATGGGCCACATCAAAGCCAGGAGCGAGGAACTACATCAAGGTGGCAGGAACACAAGTATTTGGGGCTTTACGTATTGCCTCCCAGGTACATTAACAGGAAACTGGATTGGAATGGAGGTGAACTCTTATCTCAGTCATCCCAAGGGGTGTGTCCCAAGTGTTGGCTCAACTTGCTATGCCACATGTACCACACCCCAGGGCCCCCAGAGTGGAAATTCTTAAAGGACAATTTGTAGTACTGAATATTAAATGCCAACTTTCTTTCATTTGGACAATAAACATTTTAATTGCTTTTTTATTGAATTCTAAACTCACCTAGATTAAAGTTTTGATATCTTACCTTTTGACTTTTTAAAAATATTTCTGTTCTTCTGAAGAAACAAAAATGTTAAAATAAAAAATTCCTAGAACTTTACAATTCAACCAAAGTGCTGCCCTAGAGTCAGCTATTAGCATCTAATATTTATCACATGAGGAAATACTTATAATTAGAAGCAAAGAAAAAAAAAGTCATAAGCAAATAGAAAAGTATCATCTTTGACAATGTCAGGAAGATCTGCATTATCTAAAGCCATTCTATAATTTTATTCATATATTTTTGTGGAATTCACATATCTTTCTTACAGCAAACATAACACTGTAGGCGACAAGAAGCTGCAGTACTATTACTGTTTAATTAGCAGCAAATTAATATTTTAAATGTGAGTATCTGGACAATAAATAGCCTGCTTCTTTGGATGTGAATGTTTCAAATGTAGTTACCACTGCAGCTTCATAATGTGATTGCTATTTTACAGAGCTTATACACACACACAAAAATATGATCTTTGTCTATATTTTATACAAATACAACAGTAGTTTGTGAATACATTTTAAGTACATGATATACATGATAAGCCACTTGATTTCCCAATATCACAGAATAGCGATTTTAAATGCAATAAAAATATACAAAATTCAGCCTGGAATGCAGATTTTTTTCTTTTCTATTTTGACTCAAAACTTTATCATTAGAACATTTTTAGAGTACTAGTCCAAACACTTTTTCATTAGCTAAAAATACAATTTCAGCAGTCCAGCTTATGTTCAGGCATGACGAAATCCATCTCCTAATGGATTCCCAGTCTGTGTTAAATTCAAAGGGCTGTTAGTAACTTATTACATGTTCTTCACTCCACACCCTATTGTAAAGCCCACTTTCCACTCTGAGTTACAGTCACCTTGTGGACAAAAGCTGGGTTTGTTCTGGTAACATTTGCACGTCCAAGATCTCCTTTTTGCAAGTGCACACAAATACACTGTGGTGGTGTAAGTTTGTTAATGACAAATGAAGTCACAGTATAAAAATATATTGTACACCTTTACACCTAATGCAGTCCTTTTTCTATGGATAAAAAAATACAACTGAATGAGACAGAGAGGTTTGTAGCACCATGGAGAGTTGTATCCCAAGTTACATTAGCAGCATGATCCAATGTAATATTGAAGGAGTGTTTCTGAGAAGATAAACATTCATTCTGGTTCATCTGTACCACGGAAGCTTATACAATGAAGTGTTTTACATGTTAGCAATAGTTCTGTGTCATTGCTAGAGCTAGATAACTTATCAAAAGACACTGCCTTCCATCCTCAGAGGGTTGATGATGTGGCAGAAGGGCCTAACGGTGACCTAAGCATGCCCGTACTGGTGCTGGTAACATTATTTTGTCTTGTATGATCCCAGAGGAGTTCTCTACGAGCTTTTAGCACAAAACTACACACAACAACTTATGTAGGGCTAAATAATAAGAACAGAGCATCTGTGTTGTAGACATGGCTATTGACATAGTATGAGAAAAACAAGACAAATTCAACTTAGATGCTCATTTGTCAGAACAGTATGCCATTGCTAATAACAAATACTCAGCATTTGAAAGATCTCCTCCAGCGTCACATGGATCTCAGTAGGCTAGAAGCAACTTGGGTGAACTGGTATTTTCTTTTAACTTACATACTGGGAAGACAGTGTGCTTTGAGACACGTAAACCTTGTAAAAAAATAAACCATTGTAAAACCTTATGAAAAGACACACACTGATTCTGTGCAATACAGCAAATTGATAAGAAAACACTGTAAAAATGTACCTGTTTAAAATACCATCTACCATTTTTGTACACAAAGCATTATATATCAAAGGCCTACATATATCTCATCTAATGGCACTTGAAACAAATTATAATAAGTCTTAAAATAAAAGGCATAACCTATAAGAAAGTTATCTGTAAAGATTTAGATTCATTTTGAAAGTGCTATATCTTGTAATATGTGTAGTATAGAGGTTGACCAAGCTCTATTTTTTAAAAAAATATTGGCCTATAATATGTGTATTGCTCACTAGATGCATGATCCTGAAAATATGTTCTCTATAACATTCATTATTAGCTTAATAAAGCAATCAGCTCTGGCTCATGTTTCAGTCAGTATATGGTTTTTAAAAACCGCTACTGTCCAAATTAACACAATATATCGCTATATCCCAACAATTACTAAGAAAAATAAAAGCACAAGCAACAAACACGTAAAAAATACACAGCTTGAAAAGAAACACTAAGTGAAATTAAAAGATGCACCCACTGTGATGCATGATCAGCCAGCACAACCGACGCGCCTGGCAACAGGAGTTTAAGATGAAAGTTCCAACAGTGACAACAATAAAGATGCTATTAGTACACATCAATGGATAATATTGCTTACAGTGCCAAGATCCTTCCACACCCACACTTCTGTGTTTGCTGACTCTTTACACACATGTGGAAGTCAAACTGAATGAGGTTCAATATCTTGTCTGAGGTCCAAATTCTGAACTAAAATATTTATTTAATGTTAATCCCTTTTTTTTTAAACCAAGCTAAGGCACTACCCAAAATATCAAGGATGATTTATTCTGGCCACTGGAGATTAAAAACAGCATTGGCAAAAACTATTTTTAATCCCATCCAGTTGATATTAAAATTTTTTTTTCCTTAGGGAAAACAAAAGAGCCAATTCTCTGTCTCATCCTTGTTAGAACATTGTGCAATTAAAATAAATGAGTCTGCCTCATCTTTAATAGAAATTCTCTCAAAAAGGATTTAGTGACCACTACGGTCAATTTTTAAAACAAATTAGCTGAATTCCCTCTTACTTTGAAATGTTATTCAAGTTTGTGGGGGCAGAAACAGCAAAGAGGAGTACAAAGTGAAAATCAGGACTCCACAGTTTTAACACTGTGCCCTGAAAGCTGTGCCTCCACATATGTGAATTCCACACAGGGAGAAAATCAGGTTGAAATACACACATCTAGATGTATGTATGTATATGGCGCCATTCCCCGGTTCCAAAATGCTTTATTTCATAAATCCTGGTACTCCCTTTTATTGTGTTAAAAGCAAAATACAGCCTATGAAGGCCAATGTCTCAGTTTATTAATTTGATTTCTTCTTAAACACATTTTAGACTGAATAAAGTAGTGCTTCCACACTTGTGATCTGTGGTTTTTATTTAAAAATAGGTTTTTTTATTTACTTGTGCTCTGTCACCACATTTTTTTTCTTCTTTATGGTGATTAAAGCAATATTGAACACTAATCATTCAACTAGAGATTTAAGTAAGCAATCTGTTTCATAGAAACTAAAGGAAGCAGTAAGGAAGCAGAGCGCAAAGCCTACTTTCAGAGCAAACATTCTCCTAACCAAAAGCTTAGGAGCGGTTTGAAAATTTTAAAAATGTATTTCCTTATTAACATATATAATTTTAATGCCTTTGGAACACACTTTTTTTTAATAAAATGTAATTTTCCATAATAAAATTTAAATACATACGTATAAAAACTACTGCTCCTAGGATTAAAAAAAATAGGAGCATGATAAAATATGAGGAGCCAAAGCTCCTTCGGAGAGCAACTTTGATTCTATGAAGTGCGATAAATGTGTGTCTGTGTGTGTGTGTGTGTATAATATACATAGTGAAACCCCCATTTACATTATTACAATTTACATTCTCCACAAATTATACTACTCCCAAATATTTTAAATAATGTATTATAGTCAGTAATCTGCACTCATTTTTAGAAATTCTTGGTAAACATTTTTTTTTTTTTTTGCAATCTGCAGTGATAACTGGCCCTACGAAAGGGAAAGGATCTCCCATATTGGACCAATGAGTGCTCAGAAATAGTTTTTCTTTTTTAAAAGAGAGATATACACTTTTCCATAAACTTCCCTCTTCCCCCCGACCCCAGCAGATGGGGTCCCCAAATAAGGTGTTAACAAGTGCTTAATAGATATGTTTCTTAGGTTGATGTCTCCATCGACCCTTAGAAAAACACAGTAACTGGAACTTCAATAAGATTGGTGGCTGTGTAACGTAAGGAAAGCCCATCATAACTATTTTATTCAGTGAAGACAATGCTGTTGTTATTTTCACATTAATGAAGATAGTGCTTAGTTACTTAACTGTGTCCTCTATAAACTCAACCTACTTGCAACACTCCTCCCATTTCCTAGAGATGTGTAGAAGCGGGGCTTTACTATATGTGTGTGTGTGTGCGTATATATATACACGCACACACACACACATACATATATATATATTTATTTATTTTAGTCACTTAAAACCTTGTGGTAATTCCTCAAATGGTTTTCCACTAAGGCATTAAACTTCAAATTCTCCATCCAAAAACAGCAAGGAAAGGATTCACACTGAAGGAGAAAGGTACGATGGGGAGAGGGCCACTGCTTTTGGCTCTCAATAGACCGGACTTAAGTGGTATGCATTTACTTTACTCCTAGAGTCCAGGTTTTCAATCCTGGTGATGGAGTGTGGGATCCCTAGACAAACTTCCAGGATTTAACTGGGGCTTCACATCTGCCTCCCTGCTTAGGAGTCATAGACGCTGAGACCGACCACTCTGGGATTAACACACCTACTGTCTGGAGCTCCAGATTCCCAACTGACTGCGGACCAACAATCCAAATAAAATTGCTGGTGCACTCGACCCAACCTTTGGCTGTAAAAGGTGGCAGAGATGAAAAGAGATCTATGTATACACTGACTCTGAAGACTGTGATATGATACACTAGTATTAAACGGAAAGACAGTAAGCTAAGAAGGATGAAAATGACAAAATATCCCGTGTACTGTAATTAGGGCCAACTACTAAGTAACATGGAAAGCTATGTTACCTTACTAGGAGTCTCTTTTTGCTATAAATACTGATGCTTTGCGTTTAGGTTTTGTTTTCCTTATATGCTCATAATAAAGACAGTAAATATTTTAGCCAGACAATAGCAAGTCTTCAAAATACACTGATCTGAGAGTATGGGGTGTCTAAGAATCATCTGTTATCTCCCCCAAACTGGATTCTTAATTCAACTGAAAGTTGATTATGAATCCACTTAGAGGCCAGTAAAAATTTTAAACTCTTGAGTTATTCACATACATTTTATAAAATTTACATTCTAATGCAGAAAATTTTAATAAGCCAAATGTCAAAAGGTAGAGCCATTGTTACTGGGCAAACAATGAAAAATTTAAGATCTAAAAGTAATTTGAACATGGGATCTGTAAAACTTTTTAGTTATAATAATAATGGCTTTCCTATATGAAATAAAACTCATAAAATATGACAATTGGCAGTGAATCAGGACAAGATACCCAGGTAAACATAGCTGAACACAAATGGTTCCAAAGCTCATTTAAAAAGCTAGTTTCTATCTTATACTGGCTTAATGAAAATTGGTATCATACAAAAGCAGAAATTTTTATACTGTCTTAAAGTAGGCACTAAAATAAAAATGGTCATCTAAGGCAGGACTACACATCCGTTTCTGTAATAAACCCCCATCTGGGAATCCTACTGAAAAGCTTGATGGAAACGGGGCAGGGTGGTGCTTGTGCTTAAGCTACTGGTAAAAGCTGCGGAGAGTGAGTGTAGAGACCCAAGGCCTATAGTGTTGCCAGGATCCTGAAGATCCTGTGTTTGTGGGGGGAGCTGGGAGACAGAAGAATGCGCTTCATCTTGGGAATAGCTCATTCCAAGGCTCCCCACGGATATGGGATTATACGGAGGACCATTTAATGGTATGAAATTAAACAATTGAGAAAAATCCAAGGCTGGTGTGTTGAGGGGGTCACTGATGGAGACAGAGCTTTTGGACAGGGCGAGGTCCCCTGCACCGTCATCCAGGGACCCGCTCTGAGGCTCCAAGGCTAGCTTGGAGGATGACGATGCTTGGGAATCCTGGGATGAAGAGGGTGCGCCACCTTGGAGCTCCATCAGGTAACTCTCAATTTCCCCCTTTAATGGCTGTTCTTTTTCAGGAATAGAAATTGCATATGAGGTAGAACTGAATGGATATTTGAAAGAAAGGTGGTGAGAGGGATGAACAGCATCCATATCTATGGGGCAGGTCATTCCCAAAGGCAAAGTTGTGATCATTTGGTGGGCAGATCCCGAGCTCTGCATGGACTGAAATGGAGTGTTATAGAGGTTTAACTGCAAAGTGTTTGTGAATGGCTTTGATAACAGTTCACTGGAAGGTAAGGACATCACCGGAAGGAGCTCATCTTTTATAGGCACAGACACATTGCAGGTAAACGGATCCAGGAAATCCACTGGTTCCGTTTTCACCTTCAGAAGCTCTTGATTGTGACTCTTCTTCATATGTCGAGTTAGGTGATCCTTTCGTCCAAATCTCTGTGCACAGTACTGACAGAGGAAGTCCTTTCTTCCAGTGTGCACCACCATGTGTCTCCGGACATCCTTGCGGGTGTAGAAGCGGCGATCACAATGCTCGCACTGATGCTTTTTCTCCTTAACCCCACCAGATGACTTGCCTGCATGAGATTTAAGGTGCTCCAGAAGCACTCCCGTGCTTTCGAAAGTCTGCAAACACACCTTACAGGTGAGGTCCCCGCTGGTTGCGGCATGCAAGGCCAAGTGACGTTTAAATCCGAGCTTGGTATTATAGTTCTTGCCACACTCTTCGCACTTAAACGTCTCTTTGTTAGGGTCGTGTGTGTGGAGGTGATTCTTCAGATGGTCTTTCCGGTGAAACATTTTCTCACAATAATTACACTTGTGGGTTTTCTCAGGAGAATGAGTAGCCATGTGCCTTTAAACACAGATATATTCTGTAAGTAATTATCATCACAAAAATGGCATGTATTCACTTTTCACATGGGAAGCTAAACTACTAGGCTAACACAGAATTACCTTAATATGGAAACTGTTTAACTTAATATGTACCACAAGGATAGTTAACATACCTAAATACTGCAAAACTTGAGCCATTTAAGTTGCCACTTTAGTTTTTGCTGGTTTTTAGCTATCGTTACAAATGCAAATGAGCAATACTGAATATACTCACGTAAATGTCCAAACCCTTTTCTCGTCCTCATTTCTTTCTATACACGGAAATTCTACTCTTTTAAGCATTTCACTTTAAAAAATCCAAAGACACTAACACGTAAAAGTATGTGATTTAGAATACTTAAAACTAGCCAATGTCTAACATATTCAACATTTCCTCTTGGCAAATCAGCTGAAAAATGTGTATACAAATACATACGTTTGCAAATCAGCTGAAAAATGTGTATACAAATACATACGTTTACAGTGGCTTCAAATGGCCAACATAAGAGAAAATATAATCTGAAAGACAAATAGAGTTTAATACCTTTGTAATTTGTACTTAGAAACAAAGGCCTTGGTGCAGTCTTGTTGTATGCACTTGTAGGGCCTCTCTCCTGTGTGAGAGTAGGAGTGAACCTTTAATTTCTCAACACTGTTAAAGGCCTTGTCACACAGTTGGCAAGGAAAGTTTTTTCTTGGTTTGGTTTCACCACGCTTACGTTTCCCTGAAGGGACTTTCTGGGTATCTCTTACTTCTGACAAATCACCAGGAATGACAGTGGCCATCGCAGCCTAAACCAGGCCTTCTTGTTGGACACTTGGGAACTGCCCAACTCCACTAAATGATATAGCTTTAGGTGGCTTCTCAAGTTTCATGTGGTCGTAAAAGAAAGCAAAAAGGGACTGGAAAAAAAAATAAGAAACAACTAGTTTGTAACTAAACTCAATTTTTAAAAGTTTTATTTGCTACGTGATGCTTTTGAATTAAAAAAGAAACTATAAAATGGATTCAGCTGGTCTGATGTAATATCTGTAGGTTTCTTTATATTTGTCAAAAAACATATAAAAGCATTGCTCAGAATGAACAGTTCATACATACCAGGAAATTCCACCTGACAAATGTTGTACTTAGGCATAGCAGTAGTGATTTCAGGAACCCTCAGGAAGCATCGAAACACAAGTCTAGAAGGGGTACGTACTATCAACCTTCACTAGTCACCAGGCATGAGACGCATATATCTGACTAAAAACATCCAAGCGCGCATACTTTCACTTGGCACATCCACTCTGGTCACACACTGGCTGGCTTACAGGACAACACAAACAAGCAGCTGGAACCTCTTTTATCACCTATGAACCACTGAGTCCATGGAAGTCCTTGATGCACAGGCACCAGAGGCCTGAAAAAGCTGAACGTCTTGCCCAGCATGAACATGTCACTCTAGATGGTGCCCTCACACTCCGAGGAATTTCTGAGTAACAGTACAAAATGACTCTTGAAATAGTGAAAACTTTTGATGTTACAATATTTGAAGAGCATGACTCTATGTTGTTTTGGGGGAAAGTGCATGCTGAAAATAATTTTCCTGAATACTTTTCACATCACCGAAAATGATTTTGTTCACTGGCAGCACTGGGAATCAGGAGATAAGCTGGAGTCACCAGGTCTCCCCAGAAGCTGGTAGGGGGTGGGGCAGATGGGGATCAGCCTGTGCTAGTCAGTAACTGTGTGCAGCAAGCCTGTCTGGACTTCTGACTTAATGCACAGCACCTGTGCAAGAATACAGCCTTACAGAGGTGATTCAGGCTGGTAATGAGGTGTGTTTGAGTTTGAATTCATTATTGGTACTGAGAGAGAGTGAAACATACGGATTGTACAGCAAAGAGCATTATCTATCTTTTTAAGCCAAAAAACTCTAAAACTGAATCGAAGCCTTTAAAAATCATAAGTGAGTAACTACGTATTATCAACTTTGTTTCTCACAGTAGGGAAATCAACCTCCCCAAAAGCCAATCAATCTGAGTGTTAACTGATTCCTCAATGTCTGTGAATACTAATTTAGTGATGAACTTTCAAAAAACCACAGAAATGATAATACTTGTAACCTCCTTTTAAAAGATCTTTTTAAACTGAAAACATATTATGTGGTTAAATGACTGTATTCAACTACCATTCAGATTGGATTTTTCATCTTACTATGATTTTAAGAAATGAAAATCAACTTCTTTACCCTTTATGTCTTGGCATCAGCCTGACACCTGTCTTCATAAACTTGGTCTGTTCTACTGACTTTCACAGATTTCAGCTATACTTCTGCATAAGACTCGAAATACCTACTTTTTTTTTTGTAAAATTAAGTGTATTATATGCTAAAAATATAGAGACTGTCCGTAAATGGGCAAAATATAGCAAGCATCCATCTATTTGATCGAATCAGTAGTGTTTGCTTCGTGTGTCCTTTCCTCTTTAATAGGTAGATATAGGCAAGATCCTGTGCGCTGTCAAATTGTCTAAAACATTAATTGTTTAACATTAATAAGTAGTCTCTGGTTTTAGATTTTCTAAATCTCAAGGACTTGTTCCTTTTCTGTTATAGTCTCATCAAAACACAACTCCTTTGTGGCCCTCAGAAATACCCAGCTGTAACCAGTAATGATACTGTAAACTCGCATAAGGTATTCTGCCATGACAGGAAAAAAATTAATTTTCATTATTTGATATTCTAATACGATGCTTTTATGTACCTGTTTAGAACATTTTGAGAAACAAGGTGATCATTTTCTAATGGCATAATCAAAATGGAAAACAAGAACCTACATCCTTGTATGTAACTAACATCTGAAAATATTTCAAAGACTGGTCATACGTGCCATTTTGTTACAAGACTTCAACCATAATGGGCAGAGAATTCCATTTAAGAAAACAACTTCAAAGTTATTTTAAAAAGTGTTAACAGCATACCATAAGCCAATATGCAAACATTTTGATTATATTAAAACTGGTGATACTCAATATGGAGTAAGAAATACATTTTGTTATCTTTGTGTGTACATACTGAGCAATGAAGAATTGCACTGATTTCAAATATTACACTTTTCTAAGACCAGCTGAAATTTTTTCATGGCTGATAATACCTTTTCATCTTAATGCATTACAAAACTTAAATTATTTATCATAGGCACATTTTAAACTATAAGATAAATATACAGTTGTGAGCTCCACATCTATATATAATCAAAGATTATATTCATAATACACATATCAATCAAATACTTTAAAGATGCATGCATAGAATTATAGTGATTTTTGTTCAATGCATACCTGACTGCCGATGGAAAAAGTCTCAGATTTTGATCTTAGCCAGTCCCATTAACTCTTCGTGGAAGAGAGTGGAATCCAATCCTTCCCATTTTGGCCAATCTAAGGTGGAAAAAAGAGAATAGACTATACTCTAAATGGAACCAGTGCATAAATGATGGGAAAAAAAGCGCAAGAGAATTGCAACTTTAAGGCACATGCGTACATTCCATTCTCTGCTGATGAGTCATGCATTTTCACTGTTTGCAAATTTTATTAGTTCTAAGCATATTTACATGACCAAATAAATGCAGAAATAAAAGGTAAAATAGTATTACCTAGATAAATGGCAATTTGTGATGCTGAATGACTCCCCACGTTTCCCAAATTCAATTTAATGTGTTTTCAAAAATTTTATGTGCATATGGAGAGAAATGGATAGTAGGGTTACTGAAGGTAACCAAACTGAACAAAAATTCATTAAGTTTAATGCTATCATGGAAGAGACAAACTCAGTTCTGTCTTAGAGAGCGCATCTGGGACCACACCAAAGAGCAGACTCCTGATGAAAACACTCGCGCCCACGCTGTGCACACTTGTGCAACAGGGGCTTCTCAGAGCTAAACTTGTTACCTGCAATACCTGCCAATTCATTATTCAGGATGCTGCAAGGATTGCTGAAATGTAGCAATAGCTTTGTGCTCTTCAGATTTCAAAAACATGCAAAGGAGATTAAATACAGGTTTGATACAAGAGAAAAAGGTGTTAGGAAGGAAGCATCATTTGGTTTATTGGTTTTTGGAGATCACTGTTGACAATCTATTAAAATAGCTTAAAAATGCCTCTTAGCATGATCTTTAGTAGACTGAGAACACTTATAGAAAAAGATCTGTTAATAATTCTTGATTATACAAGTAAACATGAAAGGACTGTGGTCAAAAGACAGAAAACTTTAGAACCATCTATTGGAGAGTATAAGGCATGAGAGATTAGTAAACTAAGTATTTTTAAGATGAACATTCAGGACTAACGCTTCTAAGAATTTGGGGACATATATATATAAATCAAATAGTTTTAAAATATAACAAAAGTATTTGTCAATGACAGGTTAAATAAGAATAATCTTAAAGTCCTAAACACAAATCTAATAATTTCCCCTGAAAAAAAATTTTCAGTTTAAAAATTTGATGATATATAATAACTGAAATATTTAATAGAGGACATTCAAGCATCATTACAATTATACCATGGATATATTTTAAAGCGGCATTATTCTCATAGTTTGAAAGACAAGAAAAAATAAAAATTTAGACCAATAAAAGATATTTTAAAAGTTAAAGCAAAAGCTCCATTCTTTTGTAAAGCATAGGACATGCATAAATGGAAGAACTGAATTCTGCACATCAAAATTGCAAAATAATAAAATTAACTTTGTAAATACTTACTTGCCCAGGGCACATATACTGAGTTTTTGGTAGGGTAATTAAGAATATGAAAGACCATTCTGTGTTATGGTGTTATTTTAACAATATAAATACCTTACAAGTGTAGAGTGTTTTCATTATTGCCTCCCTGAAATTCACTGACTCCAGAGGTGGAGTGCAGAGGTGACTCCAGAGGTGGGTGCATTTATCATCACTGCCACTCTAAGGTGAAGCCACAGACGCTGAACAACTCGACAGCATGTGCATGGTCAAGGAGGGGCTGGTGCCCTCAAACTCCTATTTCACTTTTATTCTACTGCATTCTATGACAGAGGCAGGTTAGCAAATCAATTTGCAAGTGGGTAAATCCTGTTACTATACAAGGGTACTTTCAAAAGTTCATGGGAAAACTGAATTAAAAGATAACTTGGTTTTGGTGCAAAAAAATTTCTGAAATTGTATACATGAGGGGTCTAGAAAAAGTTCATAGAAAATGTGCAGTTTGAAAAACACTATGCATGGATTTAAATTTTTTTTAATTTCATTTTTTTTGCATTAAAAAAAAATTTCATTCTACTTTTCCATGAGCCTTCAGAGGTACTCTTACAATCAAAAACCAGAAGAAGGGAAGGTGTTTATTTTTCTCTATTAGAGCTGCCAAATAATGATCTCCCAAGGGAAATAAACTTAAGACTTAAAAAGCATAAAAGCAGTTTACAAAGTAAATTTTAAACAATCTAAGTAACTACTAAAACAATAACTGGTATATTATAGATCTGAGTAGAAAAAAAATCTAAAACCAAATTTGACTAATAAACAATACAGTTACATATTTTTTCTTCTTTCCCCAACATATTGCACACCTCATGCACATTTGTAAGATTTTTATTTGTGCTTACTGCTCAATAGCATTTTATTATAAAATAGTTGAGCATCTAAGTATTTCAATCCAGTATAAAATTATGTATCTTGTTTTGAGATACTTTAATAGTCTACAAATTACCTGTTATATATTTTTCAGTATGTAATAAAATAATAAAGCATCATTTAAATTTTTATCATAAACAGTCCCAAATTTATGGATAATTTCCTTAAAATCAACGTATTTTGAGTTCTTATGAGCTTTCAAGTAATTTCAAAGGACTGCTAATTATTTCCCCAAACAAAAGAAATTGGGAGCTGGTTAGAATTATTTGGGTATCTGATGTGTAACATAAAAAAATACAGTTCAAATAATCCTAACTAAAATTAACTGTATGTTCTCATTTATATAATTAGGAAAAACTTTTTAAATGTATTAGGACTACTATTCTTAAAAATCTTCAATAAAAGCTATATCTATATTTTTATTGCCCACTTTAAAAAAAAAAACCTTATCAAAGATTGGTTACTATGCTCTTCAGGGTGAGGAAAATTCTTCTTTATCTTGGTCTGAAGAATCGTGAAGCAACGTAGAAAACATGGGCACCCATTTCAAATTGTTCTAAGATGGGAACAGCAGGTCAGAATACCCTTCCAGTTTTTGTTTGTAACAGGACAGGAATTTTTTTCCAGGGCAACTTTGTTATACATAGAAAGAACAGTTAGAGGGAGTATTGCCTGTAGCTGAGTACACACATACAGCTTCATCTTCCTACATTTTACCTGATTCTGAAACAGTGACTCACACAGAAAAATAGCAAGCAAAAATGAGTCATACAACACAGGGTCTACGGAACCCAATTCCTATGTGAGCAAAAGAACAAGCTTGTAATGAAAACTCTTTCTGTATTTTAAATTCCATAGTTCTGACTAACCATTTTCCTAACCATTGTGAATTTTTACAACACTTACCTGCATCAATAATTCTTTCATATTTAAAAGTCAAAACAGATTTTGCTAATTAAGGGCAAATGCCAACAAACATCAAAGCTTTATTCTCCCTCATGCTAATCACAAAATACCATTAGTAAACAATTCAGAAAATGTCAACATTTACTTAAAAGCATGTTTTTTATATAAACAAGTAGGTTGCAAAAGGAAACTTACCAGTTGGGAACGTTTTTATGCATACGAGATAGAGTTTTGAATAATATGAAAGAAACTATTAATGAGATACTATAATTGAAGACAGTCAATTTTGAAGGAAACACAACAGCATACTTAGCACATTTTTAAAACAACTTCAGTGATCCTGTATAACTGAGACATTTTTACAGCAATACATTTCTGTAGGTTTCTCAAATCACTAATTAGTGAAGAATAAAAGAGAAAAAACTTTTGAAATTATGAAACATGAGAGAGAATGAAAAATCAACTGTAGGCAGTGCAGGGGCAAGGGTCATTGCAGTTTTAATCATTGCTGTTTCCCATAAATGGAAGTGAAATAAGTATTGACTAAATAAAAAAAAGAAAACAGGGCAAGTGTTCACCAGCAACACAAGTCTGACCTACAGATTTGCTCATGCACACAACAAACGTAAAGCACAATATACTTATCTATAATCCAGCCAAACATAATGTAGTGTGGAAACGGGATGCCCTGGCAAACTGAATATGCTAATGGAAAAGGTAGTTTTGTAAACCTAGTAGCAATCTGAAAAGGCTTGAGTAAAACAGCAATGATAGTAACAAATAGCTATCTGGAACACTTACTTTGCTTCAGAAAATAAGCCTTTTCTGATTGGCCTTATTACTAAGGAATCAACTAGAACAAGTGGATAACATCAATCTGGCCACCATTCCTAACGAAGATTTGCAAAGTGAGAACATGCCTGGAGCCTTATATCAGCGGCTGGCAAGAAGCAGGAAGGATGGTGAGCGGCTGGGGGTGGGGGTGGGTGGGGTGCTAGCTGCTCTCTACAGAGAAGAGCAGAAAGGAGCTGCATTTTCACCATGAGGCAGGAGAGACAGCAAAGGCCTGAGCGTAAAACCCGTGCGTTAGAGTAGGGTCCTAAAGAACTCATTCTATGTCGGGAATATGGAAAATTATAGCATTTTTCTATATGAGTTAAGTAAACTTGATAAAAACCAAGGATGATCTTTTTGAATGCCAGTATTTGATATTTTCAACTTAGGTTGAGCAATTCATTAAATATAGTTCTAGGACAATGTTTTTGAAAACTTACCATAAAAATTAACCTTCCTGAACTTCAGAAAGGTCTTATATTTAATACAGAAATACTAAAAACTAACAGAAAAGTGAAGGAAGAGTAGACATATTTGTTTTCGAGAAGCACTGGTGGGGCAGACATTTTGGTGTCACTCAGGACACCCACATCTGAGTGCGCCTGGTCTGAGTCCTGTCTCCTCCTCCATTTCCTGCTAATGAGCACCCTGGGAGGCAGTGATGGTTCAAGTACTTGGTTCCTGCCATGCATGTGGGAGGCCTGGCTGGAGTTCTAGGTCCCTGGCTTTGGCCTGGCCCAGCTCTGGTTGTTGCTAATATTTGAGAAGTAAATCAGTAGATGCAAGATCCTTGTTTATCAGTCTCTCAAAAAAAAAAAAAACAAAAAAGAAAAGAAAAGAAAAGAATAAAAGAAAGAAAAAGAAAGGAAAGAAAAGAACTAACAGGAAAAAGTCAAGGAATTCCAAGGTGGAACCAAGAAATTCCATCACTTTTATCATCTTCACTTTTATCATCTCTACAATTATGATGTTGCTTCAGGCCACTAATTTTTCTAGAGCACCCAGACAGAATGAACAGATAACCTGATGAGATGGAATATTCACATAAATGTTTTTCCTGTTCATAAACATTTTCCTTGGTTATTTATTTTATGGAATGAAATACCATATTAAATTAAGAAGTTTTTCTTCTCTTTTAAAAGTACTATCTTAAAGATGTATTACTCAGAAGTTAGCATTTAATTTTAACTTCTTGATGGGGAGTTTCTTATGATTGTATATTCTTATTAAACTAAGAAAGCTAATAAAGACAAAGAAATGGTTCATTAGGGAATTTTCACTTTCATCACATAGGGCAATTAGTATCTGCAAACAGGAAAGGAGAGCAAATTGTACAAAGGAGAAGCAATGATGTCTGAGAGAAAGAGCCACAAGTATATTCAAATGCAAAGTAATATTAGTTAACCAATACTTGATTCTTAGATGACTTCCTCAGGTTTTTTTTGTTTGCTTGGTTTTTTTTTTTTTGTATGAAACATTTCCAAGCTATTGGTGATTTATTATTATAAAGTAAGTAACCCACAGGTCAGCTCAGTCTGAAAATCATATATATCCCAAAACTGTGATGAGCTATTGCTACTCACCCCACTTCCACGGGTCTTAGAAAAATGTTTGCTCCTAACTATAAACATGTTCACAGTGAAGGAGCCTCAATATTTGGAGGACATTCCTCCATTCAGGTATGGTTAACTGCTAATGCGATTAAAATCACAAATAGAGAAGAATCCAAATTCCATGTTTGAACTCCCAGGCATCTATACTGAATCTAACTATGAATTCAAAGAGAAAGGCAGAAATCAGATGCAAAACGTGAAAAGTGCCAAGGGAGGAAAATTTTTACTCGACTATTAAAGCTCATGCAGAAAAATTAGTTTCAGGCCATCTCAAGGTAATGTGCACTTTAAATAGGGGCTTGTGCTATTGCATAAACAAAGAGATTTAGTAAGTGCTGAAGCTTCCATAGCACTCAACAATGTGGTGACAACAGAATCCACTTCAGGTAAGGGTCTGCTTGTACCATCCATCTGTCCCTCCCAAATTATGCCCAGGTTAAAATAATTCTAAAACAACCACTTCCACTTATTCCCACATAGTTAAAGGTAAATGAGATCAGTTATAGGCAAAACTGGCAAGTCAGAAGTTGCTACTCCCTCCTGGGTCTCCAGAGGACCCCACATACTCTCCTAGCTATTAGAAGAGATTTGATATTTAAATTCCTTGGTCAATTCTACTTGATTGAGAATGCATTTGAAACCTTCCTTCTCTGAGACTTCTATCCCTAATATGGACTGGCAAGGTCTCCTTGAAATGAAGACCTGTTTGATCTGCCTTTCCTTTCAAGACAGTCATCTCCTCTGCCGGGGGACCACCACTCATCCTTATATCGCCACACGCAGGCAGTGTCCTAGCACCAAGTGGACATTTGATCATTACTTGTTCAACAGAACTGCAGTTCCTGTAGGGAATTTCAGGAAGCAAAGCAACCCTGTTTCAGGGCCCTTGAAATCTCAAATTGGTTTTAAAGCAAGTTCAGGAGACAAATCCTGTATACTTATATGGTGAGTTTGTTCTGGCGGAGTAGGAGCCTCGTGGAGCAAGACAACCACCTGGGAGTCTCACGGCTCCTGCGTCCCTGCGGAAGCACTCCCTGCTGCTGCTGCAGGCCTCGGAAGTGAGGGGGATTCAGGCTCATGCCGCTCGGGCAAGCCCAGGGAGCACTCAGTAGTCCTGGACTTTCAGAACATTTCTGCCTTCAGGTGTTCTGCTCCACAGCACACGTAGCCTATGCTAACCAGGATTCACCATTTGGAAATGGCCAGTGAAGTTCTATGGAAAGGAAAAGGGACAAAGTAAAATTTAAACTCTTTGGAGAGATGTGCTTCATGCAAAATTGAAACGTGAGAATGATGACGAAAATATCAGAGCATATTTTGGATTACAGATATGGGAGAATCAAAAAGGGGAAAACATGCATAATTGAAATTTGGCTCAAAAAAAGTAATTAAAATTTTCTTTTTCCAGCCACTAAAAAAAAAGCTTCATTAAAAACAAGAGTAAAAACTACAGTGAAGAAGAAAGAGAAAAAAATCCATAACCTATAACACATTTTTTTTTAAAAAAAAAAGCTTAAATAGGTGACTAAAAACTTAATACTAATGGGATTTTAATGTTTCATTTCCAAAGAATGTTGTGCTTCTTAGCAAATTTTTGCCAGTTATTTTTATATATATATATATATATATTTGTATACACACACACACACACACACACTTCTAATCTGACTGTAAAGCTCTGTTCGAATACATGATGAAGCCTGCCTTGCTCTCACTCCAACTCCTTTCCCAGTTGGGGGCCTGTGTGCCATCAGAGGACAGTTCAAGAGCTTGAGTCAGCACAGCCACTTCTTTCCCCCCAGTTCCCCACCCCAGGGCTGGGGATACTGGCCTCTAAACCTCAATCCTGTGTTTGAGGTCCTGCTGACATACTTACCTGGTGCCAAATCCATGTGTGCTTGGATTTCCAAGTATTGCTACACCTTGGCTCTGTGCCACAGAGCTGCATCTATGGAAATTGGGATGCTTGTGTGTATCTTTTCCCCAACAATGTTAGCAAATTACTTTTGTCCCACCAGACCCCTTACTCTAGCATCTTCTCCATCTGCCCATAGTTAATCAGGTCCTTCCTAGCAGACAGAAATAGAGTGGCAGCATGGAACAGTCTATTACTCTGAGCAAGACTAAGAGAAGGAAGAGTTTCAGAGTTCATCTGAAGGCCATGTGGAGATTGGGAACAGAGAAGCTTTACAGCAGCTATGCATTTAGTGTACAGAGTGCGGTGCACTGCTCCTTGCCAGTATTCTAAGCCTTCCACTGGATCCTAACTACTAATGAAGTCCTGCTGATTGCAATATAGGTTGTTGGGTCTTATGACCGTAAGTGGCATGCTTATTATGTGGCATGCTTTTCAAAGCTTGTAATACCATATCTCACATTATTTAGAAATGGGAGTAATTGATCACTTTGAAAGTCATGCCATATAATGATAAAAGCCACCTACCTGAGGCCCTGCTCCAAACTCTAGCAAGGCAACCTTATTAACAGACTGTGATAGAATGAAGCATTCTGGGTGCCAAATACAGCCAAGGCAGCACCAAGAGGCAACCTAAAAAGAAAAGAAGAGTTAGTTTGAAATTCCAAAAGTCAGGCTCAATCTGGTCAATGGCATAGGAACCAAATTGGATTTTATTCGTTATTACTTATTTATAGTTTGTACTTCATAGTTATTGAAAAAAAATCTATCTTAAACCTTATTATAAACAAATGTGAAACACATAAAATATCAATAGTACATGAAACAATGAAAAGTAAACAAATCAATACCCCTAGATTTACATATCTGCTCCAGGAATCACAGTTATCTAGATTATTCATATTTATATTTGGTAAAATAGTATTTCAAGGACACTGCCAACTCTCAAGGTTTCTCCTTAATTTCATTATTTATATTCTAAAACACATCTATTTTCTAGGTACCATAGTTTTCAGAAAAACCTTCAGTGGTATCTACCATGTTCTAAGCAAAAGCTGAGACAGCAACCCCACACCACAAGTGCTTTTCTCAGCCAGGTACTAGAGCCATCTGCTATGGAGAAGACTGAAGGGCTGAGCGCTCTAACACAGAGGCAGAAAAAAGTGCTGGGAACAATTTCTCAGCTCCTGAGTTAGTCTTTATGATGTGACTGTTACTTGTTTCCAAGTGAATTCCCAGGGGCCAGTCAGTCTTCCAAAACACACAAGAAACCCAAAATGTATCCTGAAGCACTCAGTGTTCGGGGTTATCCTCAGCATTCTTCTGTTTGCACAGATTATGAAGACAGACCTCCAGGAGCTTTAACCAAGACAGGAAAGGGATGCCGTAAGTTTTACACAGAAAAGCACCTACTTTGCTTCCCTAAACCAGAGTCAAGGTTCATTTATATATGGTTGTCACTCTATGAAGATAAATTATCTGTTAAGAAGTACAGTTTTTAGTAAAAAACCTGCCAAAAGTATTTTTAAAATTTTAATTTTAAGAAAGTTGCAGAGATGGAGATCTCCCATATGCTGGTTCACTGTTCAAATGGTCACAATGGCTGGGGCTGGGCCAAGCTGAAGCCAGGAGCCTGGAACTCCATCTGAGTTTCCCATGTGGGCGCAGGAATCCAAGTACTTGAGCCATCTTCTGATGCTTTCCCAGGTGCATTAGGGAGCTGGATCAGAGGTGGAGCAGCCAGGACTTGAAATGGTGCCCATATGGGATGCTGGCATCGCAGGTGATGGCTTAACCTGCTACACCATAATACCAGCCCCTCAAAATATTTTTATAGTAACAAATCAATAGTTAGAAACAATATTATATGGTATAAACAAGTATCAAAGAAGGTCGGAAAAGGATGTACAATTAGGAAAGGCAAAAAAAAAAAAAAAAAAAAGAAGGAAGCAAGCAAGGAAGGAAAAGTGTGTGTGTGGCTGAGGGTGGGCATGACAGCCAAGAATTCAGAGGACAGACCTGAAGGTGGTCTAGACTCCAGGATGACCTTGTGACTACAGTGTGATTTCTAGACATTATAAAGGATTCAAATGAGAAAATACACAGAGGCCCAGTGGCTTGGACATCTCACACTCAAGTACTCATAAGCAGGGGGTAATCATAAAATACCAACTGGATCAAAAGCACCCATAAAAGCAAATTCTTAGGGACACAGGATGGGAGAGGGGAGAGGGAGTGCTAGCATGATATGACACAAAAGATGGGTTCAAAGTGAGGTTTCCCAGGAGAAAGGTCACTTTCAAGCCTGACACTATTAACACGAAGAGACAAAAGGAAGAAAGACTAAGACAGTTGTAAGCCCAATGTCCTAGGGAGATTCAAACCTAATGACTGTTTACTTCATGTGGGGACCTAATGACCACCACTGCAAGACACAACAAAGTAATTTAGGGAGGAGCAGCAGAGACAGGACTTCAACGAGGAAGAAAAAGGTCCAAGAAGCATAGAAAAATAAAGCTGCTGCCATCTGTTTGGCACTGGGCATGGAGACTCCAAACTTGAGCAACAAAGTGCGTGGGGTGGGTGGGACAGAATGAGATAATGGGAAGAGAAGGAAGAGGGAGAAACATGTAAATGACAACCAGTTGGGTGATAAGGAAAGGACTTCCAAAAAGAGGAGGTTTCTTAAAAAAAACTCTGCATCCAAAGAGAGGGAAAAAAAAAAAGGCGGCAGGGCAGTGGTTAAAGGGGAAGTCAGGATCCTGGGTAGGAAAGGCAATGAAAGTGTTCCACAGGGAGCATAAAGAGGAGAGAAGAGTTTGAGCCATAATCCTGAAAGACACAACACCAAATGCCATAATCATGAGCACTGAAATTCCCCAAGACCAGAAATCTCTAATGTTTAAAATCCCAAATATTTGAAAATGGAATTCTAGAGAAAATAATTAAAGAAAACAAGACCCCTACCCTATACCTTATACAAAAATTCACTCAAAATGGATCAAGGATCTGAATCTATGACCTGATACCATCAAATTACTAGAGGAGAACATTGGGGAAACTCTTGAAGAAATTGGCATAGGCAAAGACTTCTTGGAAAAGACTCCAGAAGCACAGGCAAATAAAGCAAAAATGGACAAATGAGATTATATCAAACTGAGAAGCTTCTGCATTGCAAAGGAAATAATTAACAAAGTGAAGAGGCAACTGACAGAATAGGAGAAAATATTTGCAAATGATGCAACTGATAAGGGATTAATATCCAGAATCTATAAAGAGGTCAAGAAACTCAACAACAACAAAACAAATAATCCAGTTAAAAATGAGGAAAGGTCTTGAGCAGGCATTTTTCTTTTTTTTAAATGTTTTTTTTAAATTTATTTAATAAATGTGAATTTACAAAGTGCAACTTTTGTATTATTGTGGCTTTCCCTGCCCCTGCAACCTCCCTCCCTCCCACGACCCTCCCCTCTCCCACTCCCTCTCCCATCCCGCCCTTCATCAAGTTTCATTTTCAATTATCTTTATATACAGAAGATCAACTTAGTATATACTAAGCAAAGATTTCAACAGACTGCACTCACACAACCGCACAAGGTATAGGGTATTGTTTGACTAGTAGTGTTATCTTTAACGGTCATAGTAAAACACATTAAGGAAAGAGATTCTACATGGGGAGCATGTACCCAGTGACTCCTGTTGTTGATTTAACAATTGACACTCTTATTTATGATGTCAGCAATCACCCGAGGCTCTTGCCATGAGCTGTCTAGGCTGTGGGAGCCCCATGAGTTCACCAACTCTGAACTTGTTTAGTCAAGGCCCTATCACAGTGGAGGTTCCTTCCTCCCTTCAGAGAAAGGCGCCTCTCTCCTTGATGGCCCGTTCCTTCCACTGGGGTCTTGTTCACCAGGATCTTTCATTTAGGTTGTTTTTGCCACTGTGTCTTGGCTTTCCATGCCTGTGAGACTCTCATGGGTCTTTTAGCCAGATCCGAATGCCCCAAGGGTTGATTCTGAGGCAGGAGTGCTGTTTGGGGTGTTTGCCATTCTATGAGTCTGCTGTGTGTTCTGCTTCCCCCGCAGGATCATTCTCTCCCTTTTAATTCTATCCGTTATTTGCACACACTTATTTTGAAATCTCTTCGACACTTACCCTATCTTTTTGATCGGTTATGTACTTATACTTATTTATCACTTTACCAAGTGAGCTGGCATTGGTACATGCCTCCTTGAATAAGATTGAGTTGAAATCCCCTGGCACATTTCTAGCTCCACCACTGGAGGTAAGTCCGAGTGAGCATGTGCTGACCTTATATCTCCTCCCTCTCTTATTCCCATTCTTATATTTAACAGAGATCACTTTTCTGTTAATTTTAAACGCCTAAGAATAATTGTGTATTGATTACAGAGTTCAACCAGTGGTATTAAGTAGAACAGAGCAATAACAACAACAAAAATACTAGGAGGAATAAAATAGTAAGTTGTTCCTCAACAGTCTAGACCAAGGCTGATCATGTCATTGTCTCTCCTGGTGTCCATTTCACTTCAATGGGTTTCCTTTTAGATGCTCGTTTAGTTGCCATCGATCAGGGAGAACATATGACATTTGTCCCTTTTGGACTAGCTTATTTCACGCAGCATGATATTTTCCAGATTCCTCCATTTTGTTGCAAATGACCGGATTTCATTGAGCAGGCATTTTTCAAAAGACAAAAAGACATTTTAAATATAGGCTCTCTATAAAATAGGTGACAAAATAATTTTGTAAGGATAACATTCGGTATACTAATGACAGCTGCCTGTAACAATTATGAGCAGATGAACTGTATTCACAAGGAAATAGGAAACAAACATACCACTATGACTGGTTACTGCACCCAGCTTTATAATGGTGGTCATTGAAACATGATGAGGAATGACCAGAACTTTCAGATGGGACTGACCAAAAACTATGAAAGGTCACCAACACATTTTCAGTTGCCCAAAGAGATGAGATCTTGAGAAATTTTAACATAAATGTGAAGTACAAAAAGGACATCTCTTCATTTACTGAGCAAGTCACCACGTTTTTATGTGCATTCACAGTAACTATACACAAAATCAGTGGGACAATACATTTTCCCACAGTCAGACTTACAAAAAATGAATAAAACAAACTAGGACTCTCTAAAGACTTTACACAATTTATATCTCCATGAAAATGCTATGAAGATGAAATACTCATCATAGCAAATTGTAAAAAAAAAATACAGTTTAAAATAGTGAGGGAAATAGCTACAAAAAACAACACCAAAAAGAAAATTAGACTTTCAGAATTTTAACATCAGGATTTTGGACTTCATTTAAGAGTTTAGATGTTTTAGCCTTTGGGGATTTCAACACTTGGGATGATATGAGGGCAGCTGGGATCATGTCTTTCAGGATTATGACTGGCACCAGAGGGAAAACAAGTAGAGTGTTCTTGAGGGACAAGGCCAAATGGAGAGCAGGGCAGAGTGGAAGGTTTTGACCATGGACAGGTAAAAGGGTGTCTTTACCAACCCTGGGGGATGCATGTTCTTCCTGGCGAGGTTGTCTGGGAGTTGAGCCCAGAAAATACAATGGCCAGTGCTAAGTGGAAGACTCCTACAGACACAGGTAAGAGTGAGGAGGAGCAAGGCAGGAAGTACATCAGCAGTTACCTGGGGACAGAAGGTAGGAAAAGGTGGGGTCAATCACACAAGGGCACAAGTGACCTTTTGGGAATGATGGCTGTGTTCACTGGGCTGGCTTTGGGATGGCTTCAGGAAGATGGAAATGTATGTTGCAGTTAAGTCAACGGAATGCTTTAGACATATTCAGATTACAGAATACCAATTATACACCAACAGAGCTGTAACAAACATAAAAAATGGCTAAGTTCTCACACTGAAAAAAATTGATGTGAGAAATATGAATTTACTTAAGTATGAAAAGGAAACTGAAATACCTCAAAATGGCTAAACTCTACTTCTCATTCAGAGGGGAGGAAAAACCAAGATGGGAGGGATACTGCCTTGAATGTGAATCACATTTGATCCTTACTAGGAAGGATACAGAGCCAGTCAGTTTTTAGAGCCACATTCTCAGCTGTCAAACTTGGAGGAAGCCAACACAGTTCACCTGTTGTTCTATGGACTGGCATCTCATACTACATGATTTAAAAGCTCCAGGAATACACTTGAACTGGAATTGAGATGTACAGATAATAAATAGTTCACTGATAAGTTCCATTTATCAAATACCAAGTGCTCACTGAAGTGTTTCAATCCAGTCCCTGTTTAGTTCCTTTAAATACATTCATCAGTAACAGCTTTAAACAGAAAGAATTCCCATGCTAATTGGTAGCTTGCCTTTGATTAACTCAATAAAATAAGTAACAGCAGAGCCATGCATGGGCAGGTGTTTCAGGTAGAGGGAGGTGGGTCTGGGTAACCTCAGGAGATTTGCTATTTGGGAGCAAAGAATGAGTGCAATAGACTCGAGCTATGAGACTGAATGGAGATGTATGAAGTCACATTGCTAGGGTCTGAAACTTTTACATTATTCTGATAGCTTGCAAACCATTCTCAACGTAGGTACCTGTGCTACACACTCTCCAATTCCCCCAACCTGATCTCACTTTTAGATTATTCTGAAAACCACCGATCTTTATGTTCCTTTGCTGCTTTCTGCAACAGAATTAAGTGGTGAGTCTCCCTTCAATTTCTGTTTAGGTTAATTTTTTTTTTTTTTTTTTTACAGGCAGAGTGGACAGTGAGAGAGAGAGACAGAGAGAAAGGTCTTCCTTTGCCGTTGGTTCACCCTCCAATGGCCGCCGCGGTCGGCGCGCTGCGGCCGGCGCACCGCGCTCGTCCGATGGCAGGAGCCAGGAGCCAGGTGCTTTTCCTGGTCTCCCCATGGGGTGCAGGGCCCAAGCACCTGGGCCATCCTCCACTGCACTCCTGGGCCACAGCAGAGGGCTGGCCTGGAAGAGGGGCAACCAGGACAGAATCCGGCGCCCCGACCGGGACTAGAACCCGGTGTGCCGGCGCCGCAAGGCGGAGGATTAGCCTGTTGAGCCACGGCGCCGGCCATAGGTTAATATTTTTAAAAAGAAACCTGACCTTTCTAAATTACAAACTCACTTAGGCCTTTGTAGCATTTACTTACAGGTAATTAACAAAAAGGGGCTCAAATCCATAAGTGCAAAGCCCTGGAATCCTTTTTCTTTGAAGCTTGAGTACTTCAAAGCACTCAGGCAGCCCTCTCTGTGCTGTGCAACACTCCCCATTTGCCCCCACAACCTTGGTCTCCTCCCTACTGTGACACAGAGACATAGTGCAGAGAGTTCTTACCATAATCTCATGCAGTACCTTTGCTCAGCTACTTTAAAACTCTGACATAAAGGCAAGAATTTGGCCTAGAGGTTAAGATGCCAATTAGGATGCTCTTGTCCCACATCAGAGTACTTGGGTCCAAATTTCCACTCTGGCTCCTGGTTCCAGCTTCCAGATAAAGCAGAACTTGGGAGCCAGTGGTGATGACTCAGTAGTTAGGTTGTTGCCACCCATGTGGAACACTTGGATTGAGTTCCTAGCACCTGGCTTTGGTCCCAGCCATTTAGGGAGTGAACCAGTGGATGGGAGCTCTGTCTCTCAAATAAATAATAAAAAGTAAACAACCAACAAACTCTAGCTTAAAAATGGCCTCAAAACACAGATCCTTACCTCAGTTCAGAGTTTGTGCTTTTTGGGAATCATAACTGCGTTTGAAACCTGCCCAACAGTGTAACTTTGTACAACTGATTTACTTTCTTTAGAGTTTTCCTCTATAGGGTAAGAATTCTTATTTCACAGTACCATGAAACATGAGACAATGTGATAGGTGTAAAGTCTCTAGCGTGGTCTGAGGGTTCATACTGAACACAAAGCTACAGTATTTGGTGTGTTTCTCAGAAAAAAGTGCTTCCCCAAAATGACCTGATTTGGACTTAAAATACAAGTTTTTTTTTTTCTTATCTTAAAAGTGGCATCTGGTGAAGTAGGATACTTTTGATCCTCTCGTGTATATCTTAAATCATAGGCTAGTCATGGTCATAGATAAATCACAGCTAAAATAAAACTGATCAATGTGGTGCTAACATTTTTTGTGTTAAACTGAATGGTAATTCGAGTAATACGTGATTACCAACTACCCAAGGGTGGAGCAGACCTCTGCTTGTGGCTTAGCTGGTTGGGTCAAGATTTTAATGAACCTGTGTGAAAATATTACAATTCCTAAATATCAGAGAAAACAGTGACCACTCAGAAAAAAATCTACTCTACTGAAATACACAGTAACCCAAATTCCACACTGCAAATCCTTTGACAGGAGAAATGTCTTGTTCACCAAACCTCACATCAACTTGCTGCACCCCTTCTCTTGGAACTGAAGCAAGGGTTGGCAAGGGGTGTGCAGCACTGAATCCCATCGTTTAGAGCCAGGCTGGTGGAGGATGATATGGGGATCCAACAATAAAAAAAAATGAGTAATCTATGACTCACACTACAAAAGAGGGCTGCCTTAGGACAGTCATTTCTCAGAGTTTCAAAGTGAGAAATGTGATGTTTCCAAATGACTGTATGTAGACCATATTTATGCTCTTGTTAAAAAATGTAACAAGAAATGTTTCTAAACACTAGACATAATTTTAACTACTTATATTTACACTAGGTATATCTTTATGCTGTGCATGTCAAGTCTATCTATGGGTATCTGCCACAATGATGGACTTATTTATTTTTTTTTGGCCTTAAAATTTTTTACTGGCATTGATCATAAAGGAATGAATGATATATAGACTTGAGTATGTACTTTCCCATGTAGTCACCTGTGTGAAACCGGATATGCTTTTCTACCATTCTGTTACTATCTTTAATTATAAAGAGAAGATAGTCAATTCTTACTTAATGGAATACTAGGAAGCAGGGGTGAAGGCCACAAATAAATCATAGCTGAAAGAAAATCATCTTTCTCTCTCTCTTTCTCTAACTCTGCCTATCAAAAAAAAAAAAAAAAGAAAATCAGTCACTATAATAAAATGATAAATGGTCATTTTGTATGTTGAACTGAGACCTGGTTAGTTTATGTAAAACTATGATTGAGCCATGCTGGGGAGAGGGGAAAGAGGATCTTAGAAGTAACAAGAAACAGCAAAGAAACTCTTGGTCCTGTCTGCAATGTCTTCTGTTGGGTCTTAGCAAAAACCACAGAGCTGCAGGAGTCCTGCCTTCTATGTCCCATTTCTAAATGCCTAACAAACAGGACAGTGGAGATACACAGGAAGCAATCAAATATTTAGTGCACAACTAATAGGAAGAAGAGAAAAAAAGGAGGAGGAGAGTTTTCCATTCTGTTGGCCAGATGGAGCAGTGGAAGAAAGCAGTTGCCTTGTCTATTGAGTTACCTCTTCCAATGACTGGGGATTGACAGAATGCTTTAAATTTTAAAATTCTCTTGGATTTCCCTTTGAGTATCCAGCAATCAAGATGACATTGTTCTCTTTTTGACTTGGCCCACTCTCAACAGATACCAGCATGCTGCAGTCACTGTGCCATCTTGTGGTCATGTCTAGAAAGTTCGTCTTCCCTAACAGACTGGTGTAGTCCCTCTACCTGCTCAGAGGCTCTGGGAATGAGCTGTGAGAACAAACTTACAAATAATAAAATCTCTATCATGAATTACCAAGGTATGGCGGAGAAGACAAAGATTGACCAGTCAAAAGTTCTACCATCAGGGACCTTGTGGTCTATTAGGGGAGTCATCTCAAAAGGGTATTTATAATTGTTGAAAACCACAGAATATTCATAGAAGGCAGAGAATGCCACATAGTGAGTACTGATTAGGTACAATGGGAATGTACAAAAAGCAAAGATACTTTCAAGCTTTGGGGATGAAAGTTTGAGAACAGACAATCAAACGGAGAGTGGAGGGAGGCAAAATGGGAACTGGTGCCAGGGAGGCTGGAGAAGTTGGAGAGCGTCTCAGAAAGGAAAAGCAGCAAGCCTGAGGCAAGAATGGTTATGCCTTCCTTAATGGGAGACGACAGTGTCTAAAGGGAAAGAGTGGGAAGTGAGGCTATAGAGACCAGGTGGGCAACTGAGTGGATGCTGAGAGGGCTGCTACTTTTGCAATTTGGCAGTATAGGGAAAAGGCTAGTCTGAGGGCTAGGTCAGACTCAGTTGTGTTGTGGAAGAGCCCTTGTCTGGTGATTACAGAGCCAAGTGGACTACCTCTGTGGCCTTTTCTCAGCTTCTGTTTCCTTAGCCATAAAATGAGATAACCAAGCCCCTCCAGATTGTTGTGAATAAATGGTGTTGTGGGTAAAGTGTTGTATCCCAGTGAGTATCACTCAGAGAGACTTTTACTGATGTTGGGCAACAGTCAATAATGTGTAGACCCTGAACGGCAGCTTATTTAATGGGCCCTGAGAATGAACCAGTATTTCAAGAGTTGGGTGAGGACCAGAGGGCAAGGTGGCCTATGGCAGAGACATACAACACCACAGGAGTGTGGAGAGGTAGGAGGAGAAACCCTGCCACTCAGAGAATGGACAGAAGAGGCTTACAGTAAAGTGCAAGGAAGGTCAGTGGGCAAGAGGGCAAACCAGGAGGTTGTCTTGTCACAGAAGCAAAAGAGAATGTTCTCAGGAGGCAGCAGAAAAGACAGACTAAGCCCTATTCCCTTTAGATTTAGCTACACACAAGATTTTAGAAATCTCGAGAATTATTTCAGAAGAACCAGATTGGAACCCTAAGGAAGGAGGGCCACAGGACACTAAGTCCTCTTCCTCTTTGGAGAAAGCATCTGCTGAAGGAGAAGGCATGCAAAGGAGAGAGCTTCCTGTCACTGTGTTTTTTTTTTTTTTTTTTTTTGACAGGCAGAGTGGACAGTGAGAGAGAGAGACAGAGAGAAAGGTCTTCCTTTGCCGTTGGTTCACCCTCCAATGGCCACCGTGGACGGCGCGCTGCGGCAGGCGCACCGCGCTCATCCGATGGCAGGAGCCAGGTACTAGGTGCTTCTCCTGGTCTCCCATGGGGTGCAGGGCCCAAGCACCTGGGTCATCCTCCACTGCACTCCCGGGCCACAGCAGAGGGCTGGCCTGGAAGAGGGGCAACCAGGACAGAATCCGGCACCCCGACCGGGACTAGAACCCGGTGTGCCGGCGCCACAAGGCGGAGGATTAGCCTGTTGAGCCACAGCGCCGGCCACTGTGTTATTTCTTAAAGATTGCATAAGTCTGGCATGTTTCAATGTTGACAAGGCTCTGGTGATGGAAGGCTAAGAGAAAAGGATAATGGATTAAAGTGGATGGGAGTGAGACACAGCACAGGAAGAGATGTGAGGACAGGGTGTGTGTGGACCTGAACCAAAGATCAGAGACCACATGGGAGAAGTCCTGAAGTCTGCTTTGAAGAGATGATACCTGAGCACAGCTGTCCAGGAAAAACAACTGCTTGGCCCAGTGGAGAGAAGGAGGTAACAACGTTTCAGCAGAGACAATGGCAGGAACAAGGCAGACATATAGAACATAGGCTGAAGTGCCAGAGGACCTTAGAAGTCCGAAGCCATGAGGTCTACACGGGTTGGGAGAAGATGTTCCCAAGAGAGAATGGAAGAACAGCCTAGGGCCAAATCACAACAGGCCCTGGACTCACACTCTCAACCCAGACATCTGGAGGTCCCTGCAAAGAAAAGGCAGAGGGAGAAGATTCTTTCAGGGGAGTAGTAAGGTGGATACAGAGGGTGGTAGATAGAGGGGAATATCCCAGAGCATTAGTAACAGTCAGCTATGGTGACAGGACCAAGTGGAAACACAGGGAACCCACATACCAAGAGCAAAAGTGGCACTGAAAGCATAAATTATCGTGAGAGAAGCAGAGGTCAGCAGGAGAAAGGGGAAAAAGGGAGGCGAAGGATATGAGGCTGTGATTGGCATTTTAGGGTTCAAATTCACAGCGGTGGAGCGGTTCCAAGCAGTGATGGTATGTTGCAAAGCGCTGTGTGGGGTATTTTTAGTATGTACTGTAATTTCAGAGCATCCTGATTATGACTTCCGAATAGCCCTAGTACTTTAGATTTCTCAACTGACATCCTTCAGATAGTTAAGGTGCCAATTTCAATTCCTATTTTTTAAGAAAGGCGAACTGTTGGGTAATGCGAGTAATTACTCCCTTCATTTATAAGCTTTGCAGGTTCCAGCTAATTTGGCAGATGAGTTTCCCTCTCCCCCAAGTTAACATGAGCATATAATATTAATATATGATGATCTTCGACTTACCCAGTAGCACCAATGATCTAGAACATGTAGGGTAGAAAACAGAAAGGACAAACTTAGGTTCTGAACAGCAATAGCAGATGTCATAAATCCATACATATGATGCATGCACTTTATCCCCAAGGCATGTACGTTGGCCTTCAGTGCCATTCTTTTAAGCAAAATAATAACTGGGCTACTAGAACTTTTGGTGCAGGAAGGATGAACAGCCCCATGGATCAGAGGCAAATGTAATGATGGTAGCTAGAGGCGACTGCTAAGACAGGAAAACAGGAAGAGGTAAATGTACACAAAAGGAATCAAAAGGTGTAGATGCTGGCAGGGATTCTTTAAGTGATCGTGGCCCCCACTGGAAAAAGCTCAAGAAATGGACACATCAAACTGACCATGCATGTGCCAATCCAGAGAAAAAGTGGGCATTTATCTTTTTTCCTCAATAATGTTACACCCAAGAATTTAACTGAAGAATACATCCTGAGATGTGTATAAAGATTTATGCAGACGACTGTTCATCACTGCATTATTTAAAGGTTGGGAACAACATCCACTGCTAACAACTGTGGTGCTCCTTCACAAGTAATCTGGCTTTTAAGGAAGACACAGAAGTAGCATGTAGATACACAGGAAATAAACCTTTATACAATAACAGGGCTTTAAAGTGATAGGATACAAACCAAAGAGCTAATTTAGTACTACATAGTTTTAAACGAAGAAAAAAAAAACTGCCAGAAGGGAATTTCTGTTAGTATTTCACATAGTTTTTAATGACAGAAACACTAATACTATAGAAATAAGATACCATATAGCTGTATTTACTTTATTTCTATTGGTATTATCCTGATTGCTTATGGCACATAATTCAATATTTACTTCTTCCATATTCAACCTTTCATAGAAATTTTATTTCTATGAGACTAATATTTTTGGAGGCAAAAAGTAGAACTCGAGTCTTGTTCAGCAGATCAAGTCAAAAATACAACAGGGATTCCGTCAGCAAAATCCAAATTTGTGGAAAGTGCTACAGGACACCAAAACTAAAAAATCCACATCTTCAACTACTAAATTTTAAGAAAGTGAAAAAAGTGAAGGGTAACATGTATCAAAAAGACTTCAAAGACATTATCAGCTAATTGTAAGTATGGGTCTTACTGGATCTTGAACATACTGTTTTTAAGAAAAAAGACAACTATCTGGGGCTGGTGCTGTGGCGCGGTGGATTAAAGCCCCAGCCTGCAGTGCTGGCATCCCATATGGGTGCCAGTTCCAGTCTCAGCTGCTCCACTTCCAATCCAGCTCTCTGGTATGGTCTGGGAAAGCAGTGGAAGATGGCCTAGACATTGGGTCCCTGCACCCGTGTGGGAGACCAAGAAGCAGCTCCTGGCTTCGGATCAACTCAGCTTTGGCTGTTGCAGTCATTTGGCAAATGAACCAACAGAATGGAAGACCTTTCTAACTCTTTCAAATAAATAAAACATATCTTTAAAAACAAAAAATAAAAAAGACAACTGTGGACATTTGAACTTTTACTAGATATTTGATGACATTAAGGATTAATGTTCTTTTGGGGTGTGATAATTGTTGATTATGCTTTTACAAAGAGTCCGTTCTGGGGCTAGCATTGTGGTGCAGCAGGTTAAGCTGCAAATTTGGGATGCCAATAGTGGATTCTCTGCTTCTGATCTAGCTCCCTGCTAATGTGTCTAGGAATGAAACAGATGATATCCCAAGTACTTGGACCCCTGCCACCCACCCAAGTGGAGACCCAGATGGAGTTCTTGGCTCCTGGCTTCAATGTGGGCTAGTTTGTTGTAGACATTTAGGGAGTGAACCAGTGGATGGAAGATCTCTCTTTCTCTTTATCTCTCCCTCTTCCTCTGATGCTCTGCCTCTCAAATAAATAAAGGAATACACATTTTTAAGATGTGTAAATAAATATATACAAATGACATGAAAGTAATTTGTACACAGGAGAGGGAATGGCTGTGGGTAGGGGGACAGATTAAACAAGACTGGCTGCTGAGTGACAACTGTTGAAACTAGTTATGAATATAATTAAATCACTCTATGGTTCCCTCTACCTTTGTACATCTTTAAAATTTTTATAATACAAAGCTTTTAAAAATTGTAAAGGCAGTAATGCATTTAGTTTTTTTTGCAGTAAAACCTGTATGTAGAAATGCTACACAAATTCTATGGGTGCTTAATGAAAACCGGCTGACAATGACAAGAATCAGACAATTTTCACATATTTTATGATGCTTTTATCATCTGCCAGCTAAGGAATGTACGTGATCATCTTTGAAAACCTGACCATACCATGAAGCTCACAGGCTGATCAACAGATATTCTCCTCTACTGAAACCAAACAGTGACTTCCTAACATATGATGCATAAGTATCACAGTAACCAGAAGCTTTAGGAACAATGATCTCTCAATATATAAGTTTTCTCAGAAAAAGCTTTTAACTTTGTATTAAGCAATCATTTAGTGCCGAATATGGCAGAGGCAATGAGTGTATTATGGTGGAAGTGACCTGAGAACCAAGGGAAAGCTTCTACTATACTTGGCAATGTGTGTGTAAATGGGTGAGGTAGGGGCAGCCAATGAGGTCTTTGCCAAAGCCATTTGAGTGCAGCGGTGAGACTGAGGAGTGGAGGTGAAGACATGAAGGCTTGTAGGACAAAGAGGAGAGCCAGATGCAGAAGCAGAGTCAAGCAAAGGTTGTAAACCGTTTTGCTCTGGGGCATCTTGGACATCTCCATTGACTGATGAGTAGCTGGTGGGGCCTGAACACATTCCTTATTCAACAGGACAGGGAAAGTGATGATGAACTTGAGTAAGGAGAACAGAGCTTCTCAACAGCAAAGAAAAGGAGAGATGAGAAAGCAAGTAAGGCTGTGCCCAGGGAACAGTGTTGGAATTGCCTTTCTGGTAGACTCAATTTTCTCAGAGGACCTCAGGTATGGTTACCTGATGACCATTAGAGACTAGTTCTAATAGAGAACTACCTATAACATCTTTATCATTATTAGCTAGAATTTCATAGACTAGAGTAGTCAGGGATACTCAGAAAACAATAAACAACTTGAGCATTTTTTTTTTGACAGGCAGAGTGGACAGTGAGAGAGAGAGACAGAGAGAAAGGTCTTCCTTTGCCGTTGGTTCACCCTCCAATGGCTGCCGCGGTCGGCGCGCTGCGGCCGGCGCACTGCGCTCATCCGATGGCAGGAGCCAGGTTCTAGGTGCTTCTCCTGGTCTCCCATGGGGTGCAGGGCCCAAGCACTTGGGCCATCCTCCACTGCACTGCTGGGCCACAGCAGAGGGCTGGCCTGGAAGAGGGGCAACCGGGACAGAATCCGGCGCCCCGACCGGGACTAGAACCCGGTGTGCCGGCGCCTCAAGGCGGAGGATTAGCCTGTTGAGCCACGGCGCTGGCCAACAACTTGAGCATTTAAATAGTCAGGTACTATGCTGAGAATGTTTGTTATACATTATCACATTTAATACTTAGTGACTTAAATCTCTGTAAATGACACACATGCCTCATTTTCTTCTGTGAATGAGGAATAAGCACAGCACTGGTTCTGGGGAGCTGCTAGAAATAGAGTAACAGAAGCTGGTGCTGTGGCACAGTGGGTTAAGCCACAGCCTGCAGTACCAGCATCCCATATGGGCACTAGTTCAAGTCCTGGTTGCTCGACTTCTGATCCAGCTCCCTGCTAATGTGCCTGGAAAAGCAACAGAGGAGCACCCACATCCTTGGGACCATGCACCCACATGGGAGACTTGGAAGAAGCTCCTGGCTCTGGCCTGGCCGAACACCAGTCATTATGGCCATCTGGGGAGTGAACCAGTAGATGGAAGGTATCTCTCTCTCTGTCTCTGCCTCTCCTCTCTATAACCCTGCCTTTCAAATGAATAAGTATTAAAAAAAAAAAAAAAAGAATGACAGCATCACTCTGTGGGGTACTCTGAACAGTGAGCACAGAGCAAGCACTTCTTACAGCAGGTAACACTGTTATTTTAGAGAAAGGAGCTAACTTGCCAGCTTTCTAGGTCAGTAACAGAGGCAGCTGGTCCACCACTTACACGCTCCACAGAAGCTTACTAGCCTCCTTGGACCAGAGGGAGAAACCATGCAGAAGACATGTGGCTAGTGGAGCTGGCATAGGGTGGTAGACAGTGTCAAGAGCTGGTGAGGTTGTAGGTGGTAAGATAGGTGCAGGAGACCAGGGCCCTAGTCCACATCCAGGAGCTGGAGAAAGCACTTAGCAAGGTGTTCCACCTGGAGCCATCACAGCCAATCCCAAGCAAGCAGAGGGTCCCCGCAGCTTGGAAGCAGTAGACACTACAAACTAGGAAGCTCTGGGTTGGTAAGAAGACAGGACCCAAGACTACCAAGTCTCTCCTTTGAACTGTTACAGCTCAGGATGCTGAAGTCTCACAAAACATCTTGAGTGCTTGCTGTGTGTAGCTGAGGGGACGTCAAGATAGGTAGGATCCAGTCTTGTGAGCACAGGGAGAGATGCATCCAACTGTAAAGCAAGGCAGGCTGCATGCTCAGTGCTATCACGCAGGTGCTACAAGTCCACACAACAGGCCATGTGCTCCAACCAAGCACAAGACAACTCCAGAAGCACACAAGTGCTACTGAGTTCGCTGGAAAAGATGTGGTCCTGGGAGATGTGGGAAAATAATCCCAAGTACAGTGAGACTTGGAGGGAGCTAAAGGCACAGCAGGTTGAGAGTATTCATGTTCTGGTAATAAGCTACGGTGCTGGTTCAACCACAGGATTCTAAAACCCACTGTGTACTCTTAAGAGGACTGGGACCCCCATGTACATTACATTCAGAAAAAAACCCTATACAGTAAATAAAAGCTGCCTAAGCTGTAAACTGTGAGCATTTTTTTTAAAAGATTTATTTTATTTATTTGAAAGAGTTACAGAGAGAGGTAGAGACAGAGAGAGAGGTCTTCATCTGCTGGTTCACTCCCCACATGGTTGCAACGGCTGGAGCTGCACCGATCCAAAGCCAGGAGCCAGGAGCCAGGAGCCAGGAGGTTCTTCTGGGTCTCCCACGTGGGTGCAGGGGCCCAAGGACTTAGGCCATCTTCTACTGCTTTCCCAGGCCATAGCAGAGAGCTGGATTGGAAGAGGAGCAGCTGGGACTTGAATTGGCAACCATATGGGATGCCGGCACTTCAGGCCAGGGCGTTAACCCACTGCGCCACAGCACCAGCCCCATTGTGAGCATTTTAATTAGGGCAAAAGGAATGTGGTGTGACCTTCCGCCTGGACATGTGTGACTTGAAGAGCACGGCTGGAGTTTAAGGTGCTTCAGTGGTCCTGTGCTGAGTGCCACTTATGGCTGTCTACAGGAAAATCAGGGGGCAGCAGGAGGCAGCATGCCCAGGGGTGCCAGCACCTCCCAGCCCCAAGTCACTGGTGCAGTGGTGCAAATCATGACGGAAGAACTGTGTATGCAGGTCTTTTTCACCTGCTCTGGGAGTGGGGGGCTCTCCCCGTGTGACTCCTGTTGCTGTCTGTGGTGTGCCTTCCTCCCTGCCTTCTTGTACTTGTCTCTCTTTCCTCCTGGTGTGTGTGTTTGCACGTGCATCTTCCTCCACCCATGTCTGGATCTCTTCACCCCATCTGGAGGTGAGTGAATGTGTGTGCACACGTGTGACAACTCCCTCCCTACTGTGTTGTTGTCCCTCTGGGGGACACGCACATACCTCCCCTCTCCCAGTGTGTGTATGTACATGCTGCTCTCCTTCTCTGAGTACGTATATGTTACTGTATCTCCCGGGTGCCATCCGCCTGCTGTGCACTTGTGTTCCTCTTCCCAGGTGGGTGTGTCTCTCTTTTCCCTTTGGGGGGCTCTCCCCCACTTCTGGGTGCTTCTGTGTCTAGCCCATTCAGGGCACACGTGTCTCTCCTCCCCATCCTAATGGGCCTAGTGAATTTGCCCATCGAAGTGGGAATCATTGAAGTGGGAATGGTGTGTTTCCTCTCAATGGGACTGTATCTCCCCAAACACCCTGGAGTGGTCCCTCACTGCCCCTTGCACATCCTACTATAATGGTGGCTCCCCTCAACCTGGTGTGCATATGTCTCCTCTGATATCCCAATATGAATGTCTCCCCTCACATTCTGGTCTCTTCTCACAACCTGGTGTGAACATGCTTCCCCTCACATTCTGGAGTGTAAATGTGTCTTCCCTTACAATGTGGTATCTCCCCCAAATATCTTGATGTGACTGTATCCACCCTTCATATCCTGACATGAGCGACTCTCTCCTCACATCCTGGTGTGAACATGCTTCCCCTCACATTCTGGAGTGTTTCTTCCCTCACATCGTAGTGTGAATATGTCTCCCCTAACATCCTGGTCCTGCAGTGAGTGTCTCTCCCCACATCCTGGCGTGAGTCCATCCCTCTCCTTACATGCTGGCTTGAGTGTGTCTCCCCTCACATCCTGGCGCAACTGTGTCTCCTGCAACTCTCGCACACACTTCCCCCCTCATATTGTGGTATGTCTTCAACACATCCTGGTGTGAATGTCTCTCTCCTTAAATCTTGAGCCTTTCTCTCCACACTTCGTGGTGTGAGTGTGTCTCTTGTCACATCCTAGCATGACTGTGGCTCTCCCTTCACCTCCTGTTGTGAGTGTGACTCTGTCTTGCCCACCCTGGAGTCTGCCTGTCACTCCCACTTCCACCTTGTAGATGTGTATCACTCTCTCTGTCTCTTGCAGCTGTCAGTCTTTCTCCCAGCCTATCTTGGAGAAGATGTGAGTCTTTTCCCCACTGCTGAGTCTCCCCTTAGGCTGCACATCTCTGCTTCTTATCCCTGGTATGAGCTGACTATGTGTCTATCTCTGTTTTCCTGCTCTCTCTCTGCTGAAATATAAACATAATTACATATAGCTACACAGATAGTCTCCCCAGGCATGTGTGCCTTCCACCTCCACTATGTTTAAGTCTCTCTGGGATCTGGGGTCCGCCCTAGCATGGGGTGCTTTGGGTGTGTGTACATACTCTGTCCTCAGGTGGCTGTGTCTGTGTCTGACTTTGGGGCACATATACTTGTCTGTGCAGCCCCATGGCATAGGCTGCTGTGGGTGAGGGTCAGCTTGCCTGGTGGCACTCAGAGGTTTGTGGGTGTGTGTTGGGCAGGGCTCAGTTAGAAAGGGAGGAGGGCATGGCTGTCCCCTACCTCCAGCCTTGCTAACCGGTGTTGCACAATTAACAGGAGGCTGCATGCCTCTGAAGGGCCAAACCCAGGCCTCCTGTTGTGAATGCTATGTGGGGTCCAAAGCTCTCCTGGGACATGCCTTGAGACAGCACACTCTTGTCACACAACCCCTAACTGCCACTCCAGGCTTCCTCTGGCTACCTTTCATTACAATCAACTCTCCGACTGGCCCTGAAAGCAGGGCAGTCCTCCCCAGTGTCTAGTGTGCACCTGCTGGGAGTACGTGGCCCTTGCTCTCCAGGGCTCAGCTTAGAGAGGTAGCTGGAGGCACACAGGATGCAACAGTGTTCCAGGGAAGTTGTGAAGAAGGTGGAACCACAGCCCAGGCAGGCAGACTAGGGCCACCCAGTGACAGGGCTCCCTAGGGGGCCAGGGAGGGAGGCATGTGGAAGAGAACACTAGTCCCAGAGTTTCACTTTTAGGGTACTATGCCAGAAGGGGACGATTTCATAGTGTCTGAGCCCTGGGGCCACAGGCAGAGTATAGCACAGATGAAGCTAAGACTGGAGGTGACAGGCACTCTGCAAGAGGGAGCCACACATTGCTCAGGAGTTCTGCGCATGACAGGAGCTCTTGCTCCTACTGTCTCCAGAGTGCTGAGCCCCCTCCTACATTGCACCAGCACCTCTGAATGTAAGAGTCCTGTGTCCCTGTAGCTGGTCCTTTCACATCCCTCACTCCTCTACACAAAGTTTCCTTTATCAAGATCTCCTCTGATCACTGTCTCTAAGGGTCCTTTTCCCCCCAGTCCCTAAGGCTAGGCCTCTTTTCACGCTTGTGTTTCATGTCACTTCCCTCATACCACCTGCTGCAATATGATGGTGTCCTGCTTACTGCCATTTCCCTTACTCAGAGAGGGCGGGATCTGGCTTAGGGATGCCCACAGTACCTGATCCGGGGAGGCAGGCACATTGTCAAGTCCACTGAAAGAGTAAGAGATGAGAAGAAAGGTGTCCTGAACACAAATGTAGAGATGTTAGTGCAAACCACGAGAGGTATGGAGGTCCTGGAGAGAGGGGGGTCTGAGGCTTTCTTAGCATGAAACTGTGAGCCAAAGGAACAGGAGCAGAGGGAGTTGGTGCTCAGGGAAAGTACACCCTAGAGAAGGGGAACTAGGGAGCCCTGGTGATTAGTGACAGGTGGAAGAACCACAAAAGGCAGTGCTAAAGAAGTGCCAGAGGAGGAGTGGGAGAGGCAGGAAAGCCAGAGGTGAAATTTGCAAAGGGCATGGAACATTGCAGAGGCCACACGGGAATGAAACAGAAAACATGCCACCAGATTTGGCACTTGGGACTTTCAATATATGTTCTCTTCAAATGCAGGCCCCAAATGACGACGCAGACATGATGGTTAAAGAGTAAGGACATGGGCTGGTGCTGTGGCATAGTGGGTAAAGCCACCCCTACAGTGCCGGCATCCCATATGGGGATGGGTTTGAGATCCGGCTGCTCCACTTCTGATCCAGCTCTCTGCTATGGCCTGGGGAAAGCTGTAGAAGATGGCCTAAATCCTTGGGCTCCTGCACCTACATGGGAAGACCCGGAGGAAGCTCCTGGCTCCTGGCTTTGGATCAGCGCAGCTCTGGCCATTGTGGCCAATTGGGGAGTGAACCAGCCGATGGAAGATGTCTCTCTCTCTGCCTCTTTCTCTGTGTAATTCTTTCAAATAAATAAATAAATAAATCTTTAAAAACAAAAAAGAGTAAGGATGGGGCTGGCACTGTGGCTTAGACAGTCAAGCCACTGCCTACAATACCAGCATCCCATGTAGATGTTGGTTCAAGTCCTGGCTGCTCCACTTTGGATCCGGCTCCCTGCTAACTCATCTGGAAAGCAGCAGACAGTGGCCCGAGAGCTTGGGCCCTTGCCACCTATGCAGGAGACCTGGATGGCATTCCAGGGTCTTGGCTTTGGCCTGGTCCAAACCCTAGCCATTGAAGTCATTTGGGGAGTGAACCAGAAGATGGAACATCTCTCTCTCTCTCTCTGTTAGTCTCTAGTTCTGCCTTTCAAATAAATAAATAAATCTTTAGAAACAAAAACAAAAAGAGAGTAAGGAGAGAGGAAGGAAGCAGACTACATGCAGATGGCTCTTTCAGGAAGCCTGACACCAACTTGAGTAGGGGGTGGGATGAAGGCAGAAGTCTTCTATGTCAGTTTGGGAAGTAAGAGTTGAGATGGAAGGGAAGCAATGGGAAATTCCTGGGGGGAGGGGCAAGAGATAACACAAGGACCCAAGCAATGCTAGAGTAATGGGCTCCAGCAATCCTAGTTCAAGATGCTCACAGCCATGGGTCCAGCCTCCTTAGGGAAGCCAAATCCCCGGGGGGCCCCCGCAGGAGGGCTACACACCACTACAGAAGGATCCAGAGGCAGAGAAGAGCCAGGCAGAATTTACACTGACCAGGCGTGCCAGTCTTCTCTGGGGAGGCAGGTGGGAAAGGAGGCCCAGGAGAAGGATACATGCTGAGGGTCCATGAAGACAGGAAAGAGTAAAAGGCCAGAGAACAGAGAAACAGGTACAGACACATCATTAACCACTGTGCTTTGACTCCCAGTGGGTCCCTTTCTCAACAGAATGAAAACTCTTAGGCATGGTACTGGAGAGCTGATGCATCCTGGCACCAGTCTCCCCTGCCAGCCTTCTTGGTCCTTTCTCCACTCACTATGATGCCCTCTGCTCAGTGCCAGGCAAGAATCTGACTGCGCCACACCTGCTGGCCGCTCATCCCTCCTGTTCCCTGCTCTCAGCATCCCCCACCATCCCTCCCACCTTGGAATCGAATCCACTGGGTATTAAGTCTCTTTCCTCTGTCCACTTTGCTAACATCTCCACAAAAGAAGTCTTAAACCTAAAAACTGAAGTTTCAACTGAACGCAGAGAAGTGGATTGGTGACTAGGGGCCTAAAAGAATGGTAGGGCCATTAATAACATTACGTCAGTATGTTCTGCTCGTTGGAGGGACCTGAGAATCTGAGATGCCTATCATCCATCCAGATCCAAATGGCTACAGCAAAGAGGCACTGGAAAATCCATGTTTAGAACTTGCTAGGGGGATTGGACATAGCAATAAAGACCTGAGTCTCCGCCTTGGCAGGGGACCCCTGCTGCAAGGTCGAGTACGTTCATGTTTCTGGAACTCTGGTCTCACATCCATGGGCTCAATTTACTCTGGATCCCAAATCCACTTCATTTTTCTAACTCATCCTCCCCTGCACAAACAGCAGCAATGCCTTCACATTGAAATAGGGAATGTGATTAAATATTGAATCACACAGCACACAGAGTAAATTCCCTAGGCTGGTAACTCAAGGTTTTCACAATCAGCCTCAGCATACTTTTCTAGTCTTCCCTTGCACTGTTCCCTTATAAACCCCCCTCTCCAGTCAGACTGGTCTTCTTAGTGGCTGTGGACAAGCACACTTCTGCCTCCCAACCTCCTTCCACCTGAACCTCCCTTCTTCCTGCCTAGTCTTAATTCACGCCCTTTTCAGGGCCCTCTCCCTCCCATGGATACGTATAGATTTTAATGTCTGGGCCATTCATGTCGCATTTTAAAATATACCACTTTGTGGTCTCTTTTTTTCCATTAATCCAACATCCAAAAGACATTAAAAAAAAAAAAAGGCAAGGAAAAAGCAGAGGGCATATACCAGTAACCTAAAAGTGGCATGAGGTACTCTTCCCCACTTCTGGCTCCCATTGGGAACAAAGAATAAAGTTTTAACTAATAAATAGGATGCACAGCAAATGCAAACCACAACCTGTCTCACTGCAGAAGCTATCAGTGTCTGATAAAACATCAGTAATCACTCTAGATAGTAGCATCTAGAGTTGGGAACTGGCAAGAAACTTGGGAGTCTATAATTGTATTTTATATTTTAGATCGCTCAAATAATCATTCATTCAAAAGTCTTGCTATTTTATACAAGTCCAGACAACTCTCATATTGCCTTATCAAGATAAGTTTAGCTGATTCAGACTCTTCTTTAAGTTGCTATAAAGAATAAAAAATGAGAGCACAGAACTTTAAAAAAATTATTTCCTTTTCTCAAGGTGATAATACTTTGATCTTGATTCAATATTTAATCACATTCCCTATTTCAATCAAGTTAAAAAAATTTCAATGGGTATTTATATGTTTTTGGGGGGGACAGAAAGGAAGACACAGGACCTTAATCCCCCAAACCATGGGGATGGTTATGTGAATATCCAAATGGAGATCTTGAATTTAATCTGTTATTTTTAATAATTAGGGTAATACCATTTACTGTATTAAATTCTCTCAGCTCTTCTGGATGGGAAGATCATCAGTGACAATTTTATCCTGGAAGTCTAACATCTAAAGTTAAACAAATTAAGCAGTATTTTCAATTTTCCCGATACAGAATTATACTGTTTATTGAACTAAAACCATTCAAATATTCTGGAATAAATGTTGGTCCATTATTGTGAAATTGGATGGCTTTGTTTTAAAGCAAAAATTAATTAATAAAACTGTGCCTATTAAAGATCCATACTGTAAAACAAAGCTCATTTATATTTTCAAAAATCTCCTTTAAGTTTATAAATTTCCCCTAGTTCCTTATGTATATTTTAACAATAAGTAGACACACTATACTTTCTAACTTGAGTTACTTACTCAACATCAACTTTATGCCAGAATCTTTTATTTTGCACAGATTTATTATTTTATAAATACATTAACTTCAATATGGACATAATTCAGGTTTACACCAGCAAACCAATGTACAATAATTAGCTCTTATGGTCTTTTCATGCTAAAGACTTACTTGTAAAAAGTAACAGAATCCTGATTTCTGAAGTCCTTATTGCTTTTTACACTCACAATATGTTTACACTTCCTATCTCACAGACTGCTGTGAAAATTAAATGTGATAAAATAGATAAGTACTCCATGGCTTAAGCATAGTATTAATATTCAAAGTTTTTAGGTGATATAATTTAAAAGTCATGCTGGCTAATGATTCAGGGCATAATTTAACAAATCAAGTTAAGTTTCTTTTTCTTTTAAACAGAAACAGTCTCCTTTTTCTGCTCATTTTTGGTTTTGTTTTTACTCGAAAGAACTTTTAAGTAACACTTGGCTAAAATATCTTGTAACATCTCTCATCTTTGAAGGATCAGGACTTCTGCTTTATTATTTTGACCAGTTTCAAGCTAAATTTAAAATTCCAGTCCAACTACACTCTAGTTTAGTGAAATGACAGATGAAACTAATACAAGTATTTACCTTTAAAAAGTCCCAAGTTTCATTTCTTGGCAGTTGAATACCACACCTCTCAAAGTGTAAGTTTTTAACAATCTAGGCTCAGTATAGCATCAAACACAAGAACAGAGTCTTCTGTGTACACAGTCACTTCTACACTCATGTTAATATGTATGCTCACTGTCCAGAAGTGGTTTTGGATGTTGTCGCTTGATAATAACAGAACAGAAAATTGGTGCATGCAGTAGAGGCACTGCCACACACAGGGTGGCAGCACTGAGAACAAAACAGACCCAAACCCCAAGAACACTGGCAATGACCAATGGACGCACACAAGTGTGACTGAAATCTGATTAGGAAACAGTTGTGATACCCACGAGTATTTTGGTTTTAATTAAGAAATTCCTTTAAATTCTGGCAGAGGTATCATGCATGGTAGAAAAGCTATTATGAGTCAGCCTCTGAATGTGATCAATCGCACTTCTCACAGCAAACTGCTTTCTCGTCTCTTTCTGTACTGACCAATAAAAGGTAAACTGAGTATGATTAAAATCAAGCACATCAGACTCCACGTTTAGGAGGAGCAACTGTATCTTTAGTATGTATTTGAAAAAAATAATCCAGGCTATGATTAAAAGTGCTCCAAGACAAGAATTTCTTTTAATAATACAAGCTTGGGAAAAGGAATATTCTTACAAATAAAAGTAGTTACAAAGTTAGAGTTTTAAAATAACTGTCTGAATCAGTCTATAATGTCCCCAAAGAAGGGTTTTTAAAGAAAACAACTGTAACAGTACTTTGAAAAAATTAAAATATCATGAAAAGTATTAAATACTGAAAGATTACAAATTTCAAATCCAACAGACATTCAAAAGTACTAACTTATTCATCACCACTTTTCTATGAAAAAATAGCTAAAGTAACTGAATATACCATGATCTCTGAAGTAATACTGGCTATGTATTTGAAAAAAATTTATTAATTGTCAAAGGATAGATGCTTACAAACTTGTGCAGATGGCCAAACTTCTGTATGTATTCACCTTGTTTACAAACTTCTAGGCACGTGCACACACACACACACACACACACAAGAGTTTTGGAGACAAAACTCTTTCAGTTAAAATTCCATATATTGCAGCAGTAAATCAAGTTATGCAGTTAAATAGTTAAAAATCTTCATGCTATGTCTAAAGAAATTTACTGCTTGATAACTCGCTTTTGATTTGTGTAAACACTTATGACACTACATTTTACATACAGTATCTTTTAGAATCTGATATGCGCCAAATTATTGCTGAGGAATGTCTGGCTTACACCTTTTACTTAAAAATCAACTGAAGCAGATCACATCACAAGGTAAAGCTGATACCTGTTCAATTAGCTGTTTGTTCGCAGGACAGTAGCTTTGAGGATGCTCAAGTTTTATGAAGCAAGAAAAAGGAGCATGAAATGTCACAAACTCCTGTTCGGTATGCCCTGTACTCAAAGGTACTTTCCTTCCAAATAAGAACTGGTAGGACTGTTTCCACCACTTTTGTTATCACTGACTTGTTTTATTCTATGGCCAATTCTATTTTAAGGCTGAGACTCTATGGATTTAAATAGTGATTTTTCAAAAAAAAAAAATACTAATATTTAGAAGCAAAACATAATGTAGGTTGAAATTGTATTCCATTAAATAACCTCAGTCACAAGTTTGCAAAACACTGTCTCAGATTTATTTAGAAAACAATTTTAAATGGACAAGGAAAGCAAATTAATGTTTGAAATGTAGCTTATAATTAGACAAACTGGTTATATGAATATTTATTTTAAAGGTTATAATAGGTATTATCCAAATACATAAATTGACAACTCCCACATAAACTAAAAATCTATAACAAATTTAGTTTTAAAGTAACAGAGCTAATTTTTCTTCTTTGGAATGAAACACTTAAAGAAATTCTATATGGGAGATGCAAAAAAGCAGCTTAGGAAAGGGAATACACTCTCAGATAAAATGGTATTTTCACTTCTCTGCCTAAAGTTGATAAAAATAAAACCTACTTATTATAACTTCCATAGGATATGATGAGAAGTTATGTGAGATCTATGTAATTCTAACATAAAGACAATACATGAAAAGAAAATAAAGTTACTGAGAAAATCTAGCAGACGAAAATTCAACTGGTGCTACTGTGAACCTGCACACCTGAATTACCTTAAGCTTTCAGGTTCAACTTCTTAAAATTCTCCTGATCAAGAACAACTGTACTGATGTTCACTACTAATATATTCAAACAAAATTGACTGTAATACTTTCTAATTTTGCCTTTCTGCAAAAGGGCTAAATTTCCCATTTCTAATTGATTTCTAGCTTAATGGTCTCCAAAAATGTATCTTTTAGGCTCTAATTGATTAAAGGGGTATAATTTTTAAACAGATACTGCTCTTCAGCTGTAGCATATACTCTGAGAACTAACACTCTCATATGCAGAAACTAAGATAGGAAATTATAAATTATCGAAGCATTCATCAGGTGCCATTCCAGTACTGGCTGGAGACACTAATTCTGCCATTCAATAACTCAGAGTCAAAATGAGGCTCTCACTCTCGAAAAGGAAGGGTTCAAGACCCTGCAATGGCACATCAGCCACGATGGGTAAAGGACTCCCATGCCCGTCAAGAGCAGATGCCTACTTCATTCTCAAACTCTTTTCTGATACCAAGGCAAACTCGACTCCAGAACATAACAGTCACGGATTTAAACTGTCCTTCAGAAAAATCAACTGCTGATTAATAAATAGGAAAGAAAAATTCCTTTAGTCTGCAACAAACACCTAAACACATTCCAGAAACTAAAAAATGGTGGCAAAATGTTCTTATCTCCATCTTGTGAAAGCCTTTTTCAATGTGATTAAATCTGTAAAAAAATTATCCAGATTTCAAAAAAAAAAATTGCACAGAGCAAACTATTCTTAGAAAACTATTCCTAACATTTATTTCACTAACTTAAGGAAAATTTAAGTTTCTGGTAAGGAATGAAGAAGATAATTTTCAATAGTTTCTAAGGTTCTCAGAACACTTCATGTAGGTACTTATTTAAAATAATCTTTAATATCTTTTCTAAAAACAGCAGAAAATATTTTTTCTTATTTTTCGAAAAAGAATTCCAAATAGCCACTACAAGTTATTCCTAGAATTTAATTTAGTTTGATTCAAATCTAAGAAAATAAGAAGGGGAGGCTTTGTGGATCTGTTTCTGACAAGTCAATATAAAACTAGCAATTTGTGTTAAAAATGTTCCCAGATAATCTTCCCAATCATCATTCCATTTTTAAGTAAATTTGTAATTTTTGCTCAGCAGTTGGTGGTTCTTTAGTCACATAAGTGGATTTTCACATTTTTTATAAATTGCTATTTTATTCTGAAATTCTTATCTCCTTAGTTCTTTACCATCAATTTTGAAAATTTTAGTTCACACTTATGCTGTTGTGTTATAATTTTCATTGTTTAAAACTCTTAATTTTTAAAACACATTTTTGCTTTCTAACACCTTTACATTTCTAGGTTTTCAATATTTTTAGTTTAGGAAAAGATCCTACTTAAAAACAAGACTAAGAAATATTTTAAGCAAATTGCTTATCCGTTTACTCTAAGATATAATTGTGTGAGTTCATTCATTCTTCTCACACACACATTTCTTGGGTAGTCATCTCCAATTCCCAACACACACTGTACTTCGTCTTCATGCCATGATCCTGCAGTAACACTGTTTAGAAGGCATCCAGGGACTTTTATATAGCAATAATTTTAATGCACTATCATACCACTGTGCTTTTTAAAATTAAGATATTCCTGTAGTATGAGAAAAATTTTGTATTCTGATAAGCATTTTTTTAAGGAGCAAAATCCTTAAGACCAAAAAAACACCAGTACATACACAAAATCAGAAAACAAAACTGCCCAAGTATCCTTGGCAGTTCCACACCACCTCTCTGTCAGTACCCTGAAAAGAGGAGGCACAGACAGGTGTACACACTGAGTAGAATGCAAACCAGTGGGCAGCAGGCCAATCAATTTAAAAGTAAAAATCAAATTATGCCTCTATAGTTCTACTAGGCTTTTATACACATTTCTCCTAACTTCAAATGTTAAAAACTCTGAAATAGTAATCTTATAAAAGAGTGTAATTAAAAATTTTCATTTAATTCTTCAAATTAAATTTAACAATTAAATTTGCAAATAAGATACATATATTTCCCTGATATAAATAAAATGGAGTAACAGGGTGGATTTCAGATTTGTGTATTTCAAAAAATTTAGGCAATGAAATAAATACAAAAACTAAAAATTAGTTACCTCTAAAATGTTCTTATGGTGAGAGGGAAAAGAATTCCCATACATGAATTCTGAAATCACGGATAACTTTATAGTTTGTCAATCAGATGTACCCTGCCCTCACATTTAACTTATTTGTAAATACATTTCCAAGGTTACCTAAACACTTACTAATTGGTTAAATATGCTGCCTATATTAATTCCTGTTAAAATTAAAGAAATTAAAGGTCAACCTTTGTTTTGGAGCAGTAACTAATATACTTTCAAACCATTTAATGCTTCAAAAAAGGTGTTTATCAGAATCTTAAAATATTTTTAAAAATGGTTCAAGGGACAATTTGTAGCCCTTTTACCTTGAACACATTCACTGTCTTGTTTTTTTGCTGGACAGTTCAGTTCTCTCCTGCTGAAACTCTGCCCTTACTTAAACAACTAAAACATCTAAGATGTTATCAATAGAAGGGGAACAAATTTATATTTCTTATAAGTTTGGAAACACATCAAAAAGAATACATGCCCAAGCATTCTAAGTAGTTTTTCAGAAAAACTTCCCTTCTTTTTTCTTGGCTGTGTGTGTGTATGTGTGTGTGTGTGTGTGTGTGTGAGAGAGAGAGAGAGAGAGAGAGAGAGAGGTAATATTTCATATATCTTAATTTTCCAAAGAACAAGATTCTAAATGAAAAAAATATCAAAATATTCCTAAAAAGGTGATCATTTTGATTACACAGCTCCAGAGGCAAATAATTATTGAAACAAAACTAAAAGGATAGCTATAGATAGATGTTTTAGTTATCTACTAGCTTTTCAAATCTGTTAAGACAGGGAAACTATATTAGTTTTAGAAAACAACGATTTAATCCTCAAAAAGGAAAACTTCCAAAATACTAAACTAAAATGTATATAGTAACAACCAGGATTATGTTAAAAATGAAGGAAAAAAACACCATCTTTGTATGATATTAAAACACAAAGAATATCCTTAAAAACTTCAAACTGTATTGATAAAGCAAACTCACTAATTTATCAAACTGTAAAATATCTATATTAAAATATTTTGGTTATACTAACTATACAGATATAGAATTTTATCAGTATCACCACACACTTATAATAAAATTGTCTTCCACAGCAGCTCAATTCTTTATAGAATTTTGAATAGCAATGTTAGTAATGTAAATTTCAAGTAAGATTCTCAGTCTATGAAATTTCTCTAATTCTAACTAAAATAAAGATTTTGAGTATATAATATCTTTAGATTATTTCTGTAAATTGGCATAACTTAATGTTATTTTCAGACAAAGGATATTCAACAGGTAGCATTTCTAAGGCATCAAGAAAGACCAATATAACCAGTTCACATTACTAACTAAGACTGTCTGATGAATCACAGATTTTACATTTGTGCTCTACGAGTGCATCTTCTAATTCAGACAAGTAGCTAGCTGTATATAATCCAAACACGAAGAAAGTTATACCATCATATGAAAGAGGGAGGGAAAAAATGACAATAGCAGCACTTTTCCTTAGGCTGACAATAAGCTAATCCTGACTTGAAGTGTGGGAACAATCTAAATAACCCAATGATTTAGTATAACTGGCAGAAATACTTCTCCTTCACTTTTACAGACACTGAATTGCTATCAGTATCTAGTTTGCCATAGTGGCAACTATTCAAAATCTAAAAGTCTCATTTACTTGAAAAGCATAGCATAATAGGGACTACTTGAGAGTCAGTGTCACCATCCTGAGCCAAAATACAAAGAGCATGTAAGATAGACTTCAAAGGTTTTGTTAAGCATCAATGGCATTCTGAAACCTCTGCACAGAACCTTGGTGGTGGGTGGGGGACTCCTCTGTTCCATTGATAGCTTAATCCCTTTCCAATCAGTTTTGGTTTAACAGTGCTTCATGGGGTTAACTTTTCAATGAGTCCTCAGAAAGTTATAATTGCTTCCAAAGTCAGAAACCACAGATGATGTACTCAAACACTACACCAATGCCATACTGTTAAGGAGGTATTTACAGGAAGGTGCGGATAATAGCTCATTTGTGGACACAAGGTCACATACAACACATTAGAAAATGATGCTTTGCTTAAACAGTATGGCAACAGAAAACATTCTGTATAAGGAGTCTTAAAAATTCAGCTCAAATTTTAATTCACGCTGTAAATCATAAAAACAAAGGAAAATAGGTGTTTATTTTAGAAAACTCCAAATACCTGCGGAAAACAGAACACAAGTAATTTCTATTCCAGATTAACCTAAACTCCCACATACAGTATGTCTAACAACTTAAATATTTTAAATTTGGAAAATGCTGTGGAAATCTAATACGTAAAAGCTGATAGTAGTTCATGATCAGTAAACATTTCCTGTTAAATAACACAAATACATTCAACTGAAAAGATGCAAACTGAGAGGTCTCAGTATTTTAAAAAATCTTTTCATTTCAAAGGTTCAAAGTTACAGCATTATGTCTAAGATGGGCTTTAAAAATGGATATAGATGTAAACTTTTCCATGGTGCTGGTATGTGTGCTTTTTTCCTCCCAAGGAAATGTCTTACTGCTTACACTGTTAAAGAATCTTCATCACTTTATCTGTAAGTTTCAACCAGAAGTCCTTAATATAGCTTAAGCCAAAGTGAATATTAGGTATTTTACAGCTTTTACAAAATGGCTGTAAAATCACATTATGGGCATACATAGCTCTTTGATCTCACTGCACAGAATTCATAACTGTTCAATAATGCTATACCATTACACCACACACCTTAAACTATTTCCATTTTTCCACAATTCCTTCCAAAATCAGCTTCCAAAGCAAAGCGATGTAACATGAAAAGTTCCTGGGAGGGCATGTTACACAAAAGAGCAGCTTGGATACACACTCTTGTCCACACACACACACACACACACCTTCCCTGCAGTCTGTTTATCCCCCCTCTCCCTCCATCACTCCCAAAGGTGGGTGCACTTGAGTAGTGGAAAGAAAAGGCTCTTCCCTTACCACACCCTCCCAGCACCTCTGCTGCTGGTCCCTCAAACAGTGATTCTGTGTAGGTGATGAGAACCATCAAAAAAGAGAGGCTGTCCCTTTAAAATGCCCTGCTCTGTCCCATATCCCACGTGGAACCAACATCAGCAGCACTTTCCCACTAACATCAGTGTGATGCAAGAGGCACCATCCTTGTCTATACGTAAAACCAGAAAACCTCAGCTTAACATTCTTTAGGGAGGATGAACAGGTGAAGCAAACGTGTCAGGAAGAGAAAAACCAAGCAGCTCCCCCAGCCCTCCCCAAAAGGTCCTCGAGTCTGGCAGTCCAGACTCTGGACACCATCACCTCTCTACCCCTCCTCTGGAGAGCCCAGTTTAAAGAAAGGAGGGAGCCACCAACAAAACCTGAAGCATAAATGCGACGAAAATGCAATCTAAAGCCGGAAAGGTTTATTCTTCCAATCACACATATTAACTCTATTAAGAAAATGGCATCACTTTTTTTCCACCAAAAAAAAAAAAAAAACCAAACCCCGAAAAGATCATTAAAAGGGAGTTATAAAATAGCAAATATAGTGTTTATCTTATCTCAGATCAGTCCCCATTACCAATAAGTTTAGCAGTTTCTGCACTAACACCCCCCCCTCCCTCCCCCTTCTTCTCTTGCATCGGATTTTCACGTTTTCTCATTGTCGGTTGAGTTATAAAAGGCTTTTTGCCCTTCGAAAGTTTTAAAAAAATAAATAAATATTAACTCCTTGGTCCCTGCAAAGTCAAAATGGACTTCAGGGGAAAGGCGGTTCGTCCTTTTACCTTTAGCGAGAAAAGGGGGAGCATCCCGGAGTTTTAGGGATTTTTTGCGATTTTTTAAAAATTTTTATTTGGTTATATGCCTGAGTTCTCCCTCCATTTTGGTTGTTTATGATACTGACAACAAGCTGTCCCTGCTGTGTGCCGATCTCCTGCTTTCATTTAGCACCCCCTCCCCCTACCCCCCCCAGCAGCCACACACCCCGGGCTCACACCTCCCCGCAGACCCCGCACCCCGACCCCGGCTCGCCCACCTGAGGAAAGGGCACAAAACAAATGCATTTCTCCAGAAAAGAAAAACCTCTTTCGAAAAAGGGGCAAAGTTACCCCAAGTCACTCAAAGTGCCCCCCAAATATTGCCGACCGCGGGTTTCCGCCAGGCCCTTTGGGAAGCGACCTTCCCCCGGGATGTTTTGGTGGAAAATGCGGAGAGTTTACTCTCAAAACTGAATTTATATTAATTTTTCCCTTATTTTTCGGGTCTCTAATGTCTTCCGCTCTCGCTGCTGCCGCTGCCGCTGTCACAATATTCACAGCACCAGAGAGGAGGAGGAGGAGGAGGAGGAAAACTTTCCAAACTTTCCAGACCCTTTATAAAAGGTTTTTTTTTTTTCCCACCGACCTCACCTTCGGGTCCCCAGCCGCATCGCCCCCTGCCCTGTCAGAAGCGACTTCGGGAGTCCTCGCAGCCCCGCCGAATTATTTTATTTTATTTTTTATTATTATTTTTCTCTCTGGGGTCCTGAGCAGGGGCTGAGAGTAGCACAAACTTTTCCTCCTCCTGCCGCCGCCGCTGCTCCTCTGCCCCCTCGGCTAGTCCCATAATTTAAATAACCCTGATATTTCTCCCGCTAAACGCCTCTCCGCCGCCCCGGACCCCGGGAGAACTCACCGCGGGGCTTTAACATCCTCCCTCCGGCCCGTCCGCCGCCTTTACACCGCCCGCGGAATTTCTAATAATTTTTTTCTCATATTTCGGGCTGGACGCGGCGGGCCTGGAAATTGTTTCCTTACGCCTCTTTCCAGCAGCCATTGTAGTGTATGCGCTGCCCCTGCAGCCCAACTTGCAGCTGCCGCTGCCGCCGCCGCTGCCGCCGCCGCCGCCGCCGACGTCGCGCCCACCGCCGCCTCCCCCGGCCTTCTCGGCCGCCGCCCCCGCCTCCCGCCGGCCCGCCCCCAGCCCCCACCCGCCGCTGCGCCCGCCCCCCGCGCGAGCTCCGCCCCGGGGCCGGCCAGTCCGCGCCGCCGCCGCCGCGGGCCGGCAGGTCGATTGGCCGGTGGCGTCGCCCGTCAAGCCGAAGTGTTAAGAAGCAGGCCGCGGCGCGGGGGGCGCGGCGGGGCGGGCGAGGGGGCGGGGTCTCGCGCCCCGTCCCGCCCACTCCTCCCGCCTTGGCCCTCCTCCCGCCAGCCGGGGGCGGGGCGAGGCCCGCCCGCCCCCGCCGCTCAGAGTCCTACGCGCCTGTCAGTCTGGCTGCAGCGCGCGCCGATTGGGCGGGCGGCCGCCGGGGAGCGGGGGCAGCATGTTGGGGTGCGCGCTACTTAAGGTCCTGCTGCGTGAGCCATTGACGTGTTTGGAGCTGGAGACGGCCTGGGTGGTGGCGAAGCGGCGGCCCGAGGTGAGTGGTTCCCCGCCCCTCCCTCCGCGGCCGCTGCGGGGAAGCGGGAAGAGAAGGGCGCACCTGGGCCGCCCCGTGGGCCTCTAGTCTCCTCGTGGCCGGGCCTAGCCGCAGCGCGGACCCGCGGACCCCCTTCCCGCGGCTCCTCTCGCCACAGGGGTCTGTGCGGCCCGGGCCAGGAAGGTGACCGCTGCCGCGTGCGGGCACCCTCTCCTCCCAGCTCTAACTTCGTCCTCCACCCCAGCCTTGGAAGCGCGATCGCCTGTTCCCGGCGTATTCCTCGCACCCTGACCTTCCCGGCAGCGTCGGGGGGCCAAGCAAGGTGCGTTCACCTGGGCCCGCCGTCCACGACTAGACTCTGACCGGCAGCCCCGTGGAAGGCGGCGAAGCCTCGGACTGACATCTCTGCAGTTTCTCTTCCGATCTCCCTCCCCCACCCCCCACCCCCGACCTCGTGCGCGTGACCTCTGCACCCCCAGAGGGTTAACGGCGTGGTGGGTCCCGGCTTCCGGACGCGGCCGAGCCGCAGACGGCTCCGGCTGCGACTACCGGCCGGCGGGCCTGGAAGTGTGCAGTGACGCTCCCTTCCCCCGCCTCTGAGGTACTTGGGAGAGTGGGGCCGAGAACGGCCGCGTGGGGAACCGGCTACTTGGTGGAGCAGTTTACCCTTTACAGCGGATTTCAAGTTGCTCCTCCAGCGTGCCGAGCTTCTGCGGCCCCTTCCTGGAATCTTTGGTTTTCTTGTTTGCCGTCCTCTGCAGCTGGCACAGCTGTGTGACATTTTGGGGGGACTGTGCCTTCCAAAAGGGGTCGGTAGGGCCTCCAGTGGAGCCCTGCCGGTCCTCTCTGTAAACTGACGTTTCCTCTGCGTTTCTAGGTAGTAGGTAAGGAATTCGTGCAGAGGAGGTGACTTCGGAAACTCGAGCCTAGAGTGATTTGTTTTTAAAATCCGGAAGGACGAAGAAAAGCGCTGTGAATAAACTCATGCAGCAGATCTGACTCGGGGGCATGTGATGGTGCCTAAGTGTTGCTGTTGAAGAATTCTCACTGATGATGATGATGAAGTATAGAGTAGAACACGTTCATGTAAAACACGCAACTTGAAATCTTTTCCTGCATCTGATGGTGGTTGAGATTATCTTATCCGAAGTGTATAGACTGCTGAGCAGGGTGCTGTGGTCTGGCCTCATAAGATAGGTGTAGATATAAAAAGAAGGCTGTGAATTTATTTAGGACCAGTATCTCTTCTTAGGAAGAATTCACGCTGCAAAAGCATCTTGCTCAGGACAGGAGCTTCCAGATACAATTGGACAGCGTCTTGAGCTTCCTTTTTGCCAAGCTGCTTCTGTTGGCTGATTATTTTCATGTATTGTTCAGTGAAAAGCATGAAATGGTTAGTTAGTCGTGGAAAGTTACAGGACTCCAGAATAGCCATTCCCATTTCCATCTTTGCAGAGGTTGGTCTCCCTTAGCTTTACCATAACAAGAAATGGGTGAATCTTGATTGAGATTGCCTCCAGTTACCAGGAGTTTCTTTGGTTTGATGTTTTTTCCAGAAGTATCCTTTATTTACATTAATATGACTGATTTTTTTTTTTTTTTTGATGGTCCCATCTTGGCCAAGGAAATTGGGAACTGTTTCATATAAAAATTCTGCCCACTAGCTACTTATACTGACCAATGTATTATTTTATTCAGTGGAGTTTGGTAGGTTGCACTACTTTATTTGCTGGCTTCTCCTTAAAGCTTTAGGTGCAAGAATGATTACACTGAAACAATTTAAAAATGTAAATTAAGCTGTCGCCGTGGCTCACTAGGCTAATCCTCCACCTTGCGGCGCCAGCACACCAGGTTCTAGTCCCGGTTGGGGCGCCGGATTCTGTCCCGGTTGCCCCTCTTCCAGGCCAGCTCTCTGCTGTGGCCAGGGAGTGCAGTGGAGGATGGCCCAAGTGCTTGGGCCCTACACCCCATGGGAGACCAGGAGAGGCACCTGGCTCCTGCCTTCGGATCCGCACGGTGTGCCTGTCGCAGCGGCCATTGGAGGGTGAACCAACGGCAAAGGAAGACCTTTCTCTCTGTCTCTCTCTCACTGTCCACTCTGCCTGTCCAAAAAATATATATATAAATTGAAACAGCTCCTTAACCCAGAGCATTTTGAAATATTGTGGATGGTTTGTTAATAGTATATTGAAACAAACAAAAATCACTGAAATAATTGGGGTATTTAGCTATTCTTTTTTTTTTTTTTTAAAAAGATTTATTTTGTTTATTTGAAAGAGTTACAGAGAAAGAGAAAGAGAAAGGTCTTTCATCCGCTGGTTCACTCCCCAGATGGCCACAATAGCCAGAGCTGCTCCGATCCGGAGCCAGGAGCCAGGAGCTTCCTCCGGGTCTCCACGTGAGTGCAGGGGCCCAAGGACTTGGGCCATTTTCCACTGCTTTCCCAGGCCATAGCAGAGAACTGAATCAGAAGTGGAGCAGCTGGGTCTTGAACAGGCACCCATGTGGGATGCAGGTGCTTTAGGCCAGGGCTTTAACCTGCCAGCCCCGCTATTCTTTTTTGAGTATTCTCTTTCAGTTTTTTTCTGTAATATTTCTTTGACAATAACAGAAATATATCAATTTCATCTGACTCTTTGGGAGAGAGCGATTTCCCTGGGATATAGTAGACATACATATTACCTGAGTAGAGGACTTACTTGTACTAACTGGCACTCAGAACTGTGATCATCTTTAATCAGTGAATACATTTGCAAAGCTGGATTTCTAAGATTTGAGTTGGAAGATTATTGAACAATATTACTATTCCCTGACTTCTTTTAACCAAGAGAAATCTGAGGTAGAAGATGGCACTGAAAGTAAAATTTTAACATGTCTTTTCAAAACATCTGTAGGTGTTAACTTGCCTGTTTGATGTATTGCTACCTTAGTGCTGGTCACACACTGTGATAGACACTCTGATCTTTTAGTTGATAAGAAGATTTTTTTGTTAAAGCTGAGCACAACTAAATTAAATCTTTACTTTGTATGGTAATCAATGGATATTAGTTTTGTTAGTCTTTTAGTTGCTTAAACTGCAGAAACAAGTGTAAACTAGAACTGAATTACATTTGACTCATCTTTCTTATTGGATAGAAGGATTCCAGTGTGGTCTCTATGTTGAGGTACCGGTGACAATATAAACACACACATGCATATACATATCCAAGTCTTTATTCTCAAAATACAAAGTATATGCAAAGTCTTTTACTAGGTGATCATGATGCCAAAAGTAAATTTTCAAGAACTTGTAGGGCTTGAGAGGTTTATTGATTGATTTTCTACCATTGATTTCATAATTCTTTTTTTCCTCTATGTCCCATCAGTAAGAAGACTGTTACGATGCCCTTGGTAACGCGGCGGCTGAGAGATCCTGACGTGAATCCTTGTTTGTTGGTATGGTAGTTTTTTTTTTTCATTTTCTTGAGTGTTAAGTTGGGAAAGCAGGCTTCTTCTAAATTTGTGAACATCTGTTTTCTGCAGTTGTTGAATCAAGTTATTTCTGTACAAAAAATACTCTGGCTAGCTTTGATTATTTCATGAGAGCATTTTTAGATATTCACAATTTAGCTAACAAATATTCATCTTTTCTTCATTTTTTTATCTATATAACATGCAACTATTTAGTCATCACTGTAAGACTAGACAGGCATATGTAACACTGAGGAAAATATCTTTAGTCAAAACCTTGAAAATTGGTGGGAATTACATTTTATTATTATATCTAAAGTTTATGATTTTTTTAAGATTTATTTATTTATTTGAGTGGCAGAGTTATACAGAGGCAGACATAGAGAGAGAGAGAGAGTGCTATCTTCCATCTGCTGGTTCACTCCCCAAATGACCACAATGGCTGGAACTGGCCTGATTCAAAGCTAGGAGCCAGGAGCTTCTTCTGGGTTTCCCACGTGGTGCAGGGGCCCAAGGACTTGGGCCATCTTCTGTTACTCTAACCGGTGCCCATATGGGATCCGGCACTGCAGGTGGTGGCTTTACCTGCTATGCCACAGTGCTGGCCCCCAGTTTATGGTTTTAATAGCGGTAATTTTATCTTGTCCTTGAGCCAACCTGGCTAAGAATTATGAACTGGTAATAGAATTAATTAGCCTATTGAAAGTAAAGGTTGGGGCCAGAGCTGTGGCATAATGGGTAAAGCTGCCGCCTTCAGTGCCAGCATCCCATATGGACACCAGTTCGAGTCCTGGATGCTCCATTTCTGATCCAGCTCTCTTCTATGGCCTGGGAAAGCAGTGGAAAATGGCCCAAGTCCTTGAGCCCCTGCACCCACGTGGGAGACCTGGAAGAAGCTCCTGGCTCCTGGCTTCAGATTGGCACAGCTCCAGCCATTGCAGCCATTTGGGGAGTGAACCAGTGGATGGAAGACCTCTCTCTCTCTCTCATCCTCTCCTTCTCTCTCTGTGTAACTCTGACTTTCAAGTAAATAAATAAATCTTAAAAAAAAGTAAAGGTTTTCACAAAGCTATGTTATAAACAAAAGGTTTTGCTGTGATAATACCTTTTCACTGGCATTTATCTGGTATGACCCTCAATATTGACATGTAGCTTTGCCACCCTTGAAAAATAGTCTTCCTATTGGTGCTGTGAAAAATTGTCTATCTCCTCAATCCTATGAACATTTTCTAAATAATATATATTCATTAAATATTTGGCATAGAATTTAGCTTTGTTCTGTATATTAGCTCAGTTTTCAAAAGTTTTACTAAGTTTATTTAGATAGAATATGTTTCTTATGCCTGTGAAGGAAATCACCCATCCATTTCATTAAAGTTTTCTTCTAGATGACTTCTCCCATTCATACCTTTCCCTTTGAAGTTTGCTCTCCAGTCTACTTCTGGTTGAGACAGCTTTACTCTAATTCCCAAATGGTAGCTACTCTCCATTGAACTCATAGACTGACATTGCTCACTTTGGTTTTGAAGTGATGTTCATGACACCTATCAAGATGACATACAGATTGTTTATTTACTTGCATACTAGAATGACTTATAGCCCAAAATACATCGAGATGAATGGTGTTAATTTAGGGTGGCTTGATGTAGACCAGTTAATAGCGATTTACTTGGAATCCCCATGCCAGCATTAAGATCAAAATTCAAGTCAAAGTGAGAATGTGGAAAAGCAAGAGGGTTGATTGTGTGTCGGGAGACTGAGTTCCAGCTCTCTTGAGAAGACATTTTGAGTATATTGCACCTTGCTTCAGTTTCTTGCTAAGTAATTACTGGATTAGATGATCCCAGTTAGTTTTTTGGGTCAAATTCCTGTTATTCAGTTATTCAAAATACTGGGCCTGACTGTGAAAATGAAAAATATCTGCCTGAGCAGAAAGTGCTGAGATAATTGACCACATTGTTCAGTTTCTTATTAGTGTCTACTCCACCCGTTAAAATGAACACAAAAATGCACATAATGTGACATTGTTCATTTAGGGGGAAGCAGCTTTAGAAGAGTTTGTTTGTTTTGGACCCCATCCCACCTTTTAAGTGATGCCTCTCTTACATACTTAAGGAATCCGATGCGTCTACCAGGTGTATGGATGAAAACAACTATGACAAAGAAAGATGTTCCAGTTACTTCTTGAAGTACAAAAATTGCCGAAGATTCTGGGTAAGCCTCGCTTGGTTAGCTTTACGTTGAAAACCCATCTCTTTGACTTGGAACTGAGACCTGAAATTACTTAGTACCCACAATCCCTTTTTTCCCCAGTGATGGCTTTAGTGAAGCTTAACTTTCCAATTTTGTCTTCCCTGTGTTATTTCAGCCCTAAAGAGACCTTGAGTGCTCTTGATACCTCATCCTACTGTAAGGTATAAGAATGCAGTTTCAATGTGAGTCTTACTAAGTATGTACGTGTCTGCAGCCCTAAAAAATAACTCTGAGATGAATAGAACCTATAACTTACCCCTCCACGAGATGTCACAGTGCACCTCCATTTCTGCCTTTTCTCCCACTGCCACCCCTGGGAGTTAAAATGATCCCGTTTTTCACAAGATGTTGGTGTATAATTTTTGTTTCCCTAAGAACTGGACTCAGCTATTTATTTTCTCTTTGCTAAATGAACTGTTGGTTTCATTTAGTAATTACTTAGTAGCTTTTCTTGGTGAACTATACTAGAGAGTCTTCAAAAAGTTCATGGAAGATATGTTTTATGAAAAAATTATGCATGGATTTTAAAATTTTCTGAACCAAAATTTATCCTTTAGCTCTACTTTTCCATGAAGCTTTTGAAGTCCCCTCATATATTCTTTTTTTTTTTTTTTTTTTAAGATTTATTTATGTATTTGAAAGGCAGAGTTAGAGAGAGAGAGAGAGAGAGAGAGGTCTTCCATCTGCTGGTTCGCTCCCCAAATGGCTACAACAGCTGGAGCTGGACTGATCCGAAGCCAGGAGCATGGAGCTTCTTCCAGGTCTATCATGTGGGTTCCGGGGCCCAAGAACTTGGGCCATCTTCTACTGCTTTCCCAGGCTACAGCAAAGAGCTGGATCAGAAGTAGAGCAGCTGGGACTCGAACCAGCGCCCATATGGGATGCACAGCAAGCCAATGACATGGCAGCACTGCAGGTGGCGGCTTTACCCATTATGCCACAGCGATGGCCCCTCATATATTCTTGTACCCTTGTGCTTGCCCAATATTATCCCATGCCACTTGCTGTGAATGTGTTCCTGTGAGAATAATCCCTTCAATTTAATTGTTAATAATTTGAAGACATTTATTTGGAGTCCTAGAATCAGGTTGTAGGGTTTAACTTGGTTTTTAAAACATTCCTTTTGAGGAAACGATAGTAAATTCCTGACAAGTGTATAGCATTTAAAACATGACTGATTGTGAATTCTTCTTATTTTATTCCTACACACAGAATTCTGTCATGGTCCAAAGAAGACAGAATGGAGTGAAGCCACCTATGCCGACAGCAGCAGAAAGAGCTGAAATCTTGGGAGCAATGGGAAAGCTGCCCTACTGAATGTTTGCATTAAAAGTGTTTGTGTAACTTGGAAGCAGATGAATATTTTAAATAAGCGATTGCTATAATATTGAGACTTTGCCCACCTCACCCAGCCAGATCTTAAGTTCTACAAGGGAAGACCAAGTAAAGTTGACCTGTGTCTTTGGTGTTTACTCTCAGTGCCATGATGCTGGCATGTCATTGGCTTGCTGTGACAGTGAGCTTACATTACTTCTTACAGGGCCAAGAGTGTTAGTACAGGTTATATGAAGAGTTGAGGTTTTCAAATAAGATGTGAATAAGTAAAGAAGTAATGGGCCTGGAGTGAGGGCAGTGTTTCCAAGGAAATAGGAGATGAATGATGTGGGTAACAATGTGACAGTTGGAAAGCCCACGTTTGGAGAACTGTCTGTGGACCATTCCCAGTGAGTGGAGCAGTGATGAGGGAAGGCTGGAAAGGTAAGTTGCAGGTAGGTGTGTGCTGGGCCTTGAATCCCTGACCTAAGCCTAAAACCTCCTTACTTCACTGAGTTACCTTTGATTGGTACATTCACTAGAGGGGAAATGGTCCTGGAAAGGTTACCTAAAGAAGTGACGTGAAAAACAAGTTTTTCTCTTTAAGGAAAGACTGAGTTATAAGATTCTGAGAATAAAATCCATAAACATTGGATAGCCCAACCACAGAAATGGGAAAAAAGAAACTGATTCCCTCTGGAGTAGGATTTCTCTTTGTGGGGTAAGGTGGACCAGGTCAGATGTGGTGGCGGTTGGGGCAGTGCAGGGAGTTCATCAGGGGAATTCAGTACTGGGTTGAGACTAGAGCTTAGCTTCATTTGATGACAAAAAAGGTTCTTCAGTATGGTGACTTGTGGATTATGTGGCAGCCCTCCTTAGACCCACTGCCTTTTGAAAATCCAGTTTGTTTCATTTACAGAATAATTTGAATATAAAGAAGGTGTTTAATGTATAATAGAAAATGAATGAAATCAAATTGCTTGTCTCTCTTCTCTTCATCGGATCCTGCATCAACAGCATTGTTATTCTTTTTTTTTTTTTTTTTTTTTTTTTTTTGTGACAGGCAGAGTGGACAGTGAGAGAGAGACAGAGAGAAAGGTCTTCCTTTGCCGTTGGTTCACCCTCCAATGGCTGCCACGGATGGCGCGCTGCGGCCGGCGCACCGCGCTCATCCGATGGCAGGAGCCAGGTGCTAGGTGCTTTTCCTGGTCTCCCATGGGGTGCAGGGCCCAAGCACTTGGGCCATCCTCCACTGTACTCCCAGGCCACAGCAGAGAGCTGGCCTGGAAGAGGGGCAACCGGGACAGAATCCAGCGCCCCGACCGGGACTAGAACCTGGTGTGCCGGCGCCGCCAAGGCGGAGGATTAGCCTGTTGAGCCACGGCGCCGGCCCAGCATTGTTATTCTTAAAAGATTTATTTATTTTAAAGACAAAGTGATAGAGGGAAAGACAGAGAGCAAACCTCCATCCGCTGGTGCATTCCCCAAATGGCTGCAAAAGCCAGGTCTGGACCAGGCCAAAGCCAGGAGCCAGGACCTCCATCCTGCTCTCCTACTTGGGTGGCAGGGGCCCAAATACTTGGTTCATCTTCTGCTGCCTTTAGGCATATTAGCAGCAAGAATCAACATTCCCATGTGGGATGGTAGTGTCGCAAGCAAAGAGCATTATTTTAACGGCTGCTGGCAGTGAACTATCCATTGGAGTCCATAGCCCAGCTCAGACATTTTTGAGACATGTGACCTTCATTATTAAATAGGATCCTATTTGAATAAAAATGGATTGTTAGAAAAATTGTTTTGATTTGTATTGGCTATTATAAAAATGATGGATTAAAATAGCAGCTGAAAAGAATTACTACCTATTTGTGTGACACTCATTTTAATCCTGCTTGCTTAAGAGTTTAAAATCTTAACAGCATCTCTTTGTACATACCAGTATCAGCATTCGGCTTGTAGCTATTTGTCTTAACATAGCTCTTCAGTTTTCAATTTGTTTCCCACTTTTGCTTTACTAGTAAGCACTTCCTTGACATGAACACCTGCCTTATCACCAATGCCCTCCTGTGTGAGCATTTATTTCTCTTTGGAAGTGTATCTAGGACTTAATTTGCTGGGTTGTATGGTAACTAAGCTTAACATTTTGAGGAACTGCCAAACTTTTCCAAAGTGGCCATACCCTTATAATCTCAGGAGTGCCATATAAGGGTTCTAATTTCTCCACATTGTTATCTGACTTTGGTTATAGCTAACCAAGTGGGTATGTACAGGAATCTGCTTGTGGTTTTCCTCTGTGTGTTCCTGATGACTAACAATGTTGAGCATCTTTTAATATGCATGTTATTGGTTGTTTGTGTACTGTTAGATAAATGTCTATTCAAGTTCTTTACCCATTTTTAAATTTGGTTTTCTTGAGTTGTAAGAGTTCCTTATATATATTAGATACAAATACAAGTTCCTTATAACACGATTTGCAAAAATTTCCTCCCATTCTGTGAGTTATAATTTCACTTTCTGGTGCCCTTTGAAGCACAAAAGTTTTAATATTTATGAAATCCAATTTATTTTTTTCTTTTGTTGCTTTTGGTGTCATCTGTGAAAGCATTGTCTAATTCATGAGCATTCAGATTTACACCTGTTCTAAGAATTTTATGGTTTTAGCTCTTACATTTAGGTCTGTAATCCGCTTTAACTTTTGCATATGGTATGAGTTAGGAGTCTAACTTCACTCTTGCATGTAGCTATCCAATTACCCAGCACTATTTATTGAAAAAAACTATTTCCTCCATTGAATTGTCTCAGCACCCTTGTTGCAAATAAACTGGTTGTGTGTGAGTTTATTTCTGGAGTTTCAGTTGTGTTCCACTGATCTGTGTGAATATGTCTGTCTGTCTGTCAGCACCACACTCTTGATTTCTGTGGCTTTGTAGTAATGGCTTTGATTGGTTTCTGTGTTTTCTGTGAAGTACTTTTAATGACAAAATGATTAATTGTTTTGGAATTTTTTTGATTAGCAATCCCTTAACGCATATGTAATGACTGCCCTGGCAGAACTGTTCAATTCTAAATCTTCATGATTCCCTGATTCCTTGTTTACTTCTTCATACTGATCCTGATAACTTGAGTATACTTTTCTTTCATTATACTGCTTTTGAGGGGCAGAATCTCAGTGGTTTTCCTTATCATAACTGTTAAATTTGATGTATTTTTCTGTCCAGGATTCCAGTTTACAAAGAATGACAGTAATTAACTTTTTAAATTGTGTTGGGCTATAAGTGGGTGCTGTGAGAAACGCTGGCATCAGGCAAGCCTTTGATATCAACTAACAAAATATGTATATCAGGTGTTTTACTGCATCATGTGCATCTCGTGGAGGGCATCCCTTTATGGATTCCCAAGGGGTGGGAGGATGGTGTGCTTGCTGTCTGTAGTCACCCTATCTGATTGTGAGCTTGTGGGGGACATAAGCAATATCATTCATGGTTATTTCTATGATGCCTGGACTGTGTCTAATATAAAGTGAACAAGTGTGTGTGTTTGGGGAGGTGATGGCTTTTAAAATGGAATATATTGAAAAACATGCTGGTCCTAAAAATTCAAAACAGTTTATGATACCTCTAGTCAATCTGCCACTCGTGCAGCTATTGTGAAGGGCCTTCACGATTTTCCATGCATGTACACGCATATCTACATACTGGAGGTCTTGAAAAGTTTATGGAAAATGGCATTAAAAGATAATGCACATTTTCCACAAACTTTTTCTCATGTGTTACACAAAGGAAACTTAATAGTATGTGAGCTGTAGGGTACTTGCTTTTTTCTCTTCAATATATACTTTGGAATAATTTTCCACTGACAATTATAGATTTGTTTCATTTCTTCCAGTGGCTGCAGTTTTCATTGTGTGGTATGCTATTATTGAACCAATTTCTTGTTGATGGTATGCTGTTTTAACAAGGTTGCATCAGTCATGTCTCTACATGTGTTTATCTGCATTATAAATTTCCAAGAATGAATTGAATTTCCTAGGTTATAGATTTTTAGACAAAATTTTTATATAATTCCTGATATGAAAACACATCCATGATCACTCCCACAAACAAAGACTGTAGATTTTCCTTTTTTTTTTTTTTTTTGTAGATTTATTTTTGTTTTATTTGAAAGGTAGAGAGACCGAACAATCTTCCATCTACTAGTTCACTCTCCAAATGGCCACAATGGCCCTGGCTGAGCCAGGCTGAAGTCTGGAGCCAGGAGCTCCATCCAGGTCTCCCGTGTGGGTGGCAGGGGCACAAGCACTTGGGGCATCTTTTGCTGCCTTGCCAGGCACAGTGGAGGGTGCTGAATTGGAACCAGAGCTGCCAGGACTTGAGTAGGTGCTGCAATATTGGATGCCACCATAGCAAGCGGCAGCTTAACCCACTGTACCACAATGCTGACTCCAAAATATTTCTGGACATCCCTAGTCCCCTGGACAATTTAAAATTATTATCCATTTGATGGATGAAAACAGTGGAATAGCGTATTCATTTTCTTTTCCTAATTTTTTAAAGATAACTTGGGTTACTTTTGGTATATAAAGGGAATTACCTGTTTGTCATATGTCTTCCCCCAATTTCCCCTGATCTCTTAGTAACTTTTTTAACTTTGTTTTTAACTTTTCAAAAATTCCTCTACAGTGTTGTACATTTTCTTTTATTTTTAAGATTTATTTTATTTGAAAGAGTTGCAGAGAGGCAGAGGCAAAGGGAGAGAGGTCTTCCCTCTGTTGGTTCACTCCCCAAATGGCCGCAATGGCACTGAGCCGATCCAGAACCAGGACCATCCTCTGCTGCTTTCCCAGGCCATAGCAGAGAGCTGAATCAGAAGTGGAGCAGCTGAGATGAACTGGCGCCTGTATAGGATGCTGGTGCTGCAGGTCAGGGCATTACACTGTGCCATAGTGCCAGCCTGTGTTGTACATTTTAATGAGATTACACAGATCAAGCTTTTTGTTCGTAATTTCTGGAGCTCAATGAATAGTATGTGAATTCAGGTACAAGTGCTACAGTTAGAATTCAGTACTATTCAAGAAGTAGTTGCCAAGTGTGTCTAATGTGTTAAATACTAGACTAACAATGTGGAGGCGTAGAGATGAATAAGTTACCATCATGGCCCTCAGAAAAATTCATTGTGACATAAAGCAGTATGAAATCACGCCATAGGAACACAAGCAACTTCTAAGAGGGCATAGGAACCTTAATAAACAACCGGGCACATACCTGTAGCATATTTAAGAAATCCTCACTCCCTGGTGCCAGAGTATAGGAAAGGAGGTAGCAAGAGGAAAAACTAGAAAGGTAGAATGGATTCCAATTCTGAAGGACCTTGATGGCCATGCTTGGCACTTTGGAATTCATTCTGTATACAACAGAGCACCATGGAAGGTTTGGAAATGGAGGCTGTGAAATTGGGAAAATAATTCTGGAGGCATCAGGCAGAGAGGTTATTATAATGATCCCCATCACTGTAACTGTCTTAGCTGTTTCCCCTCCATCCTTGCCCCACTTCAATTCTTTCTCTGTACTAAAGCTAGGTAAGGTAAATGCTATAATTTTGCTTAAATTCCCAAGACCACCCATCATCTCAGAGTAACACCCCGATTCCTCCTCTTGGTTTACAGTACAGATCTCTTGGAGATGCAGTATATTTGTGAAGGGCTCAGATTTTATGAAGTTGGGGAGTGATTTGACTTTGGATCAAGAAGACCAGCCTCTGTTCTCCACTTAGATCTCAGTGAGGAAGACAGACATGAGAACATCCTACCATGTCTTCAATGCACAGCAGTATCTTCCTGCTACCCTCATCATTTCTGAACATACCCTATTTTCTGAACTTGAATGGCCATGCTCCGACTGCCTTGGTTAAGATCCATCTATTCAGGCTCAGCTGATGTGCACTCTCTGAAGTCTTGCTAGGGTCCCCAGTCAGAATCCACGTCACTACCTCTTCAGTCCATCCATCTGGTTTCTACTGTGGTGTTCCCTTTTTATATCCTGGGTAGCTGGGTACATGACTAGAAGTGATCAAATTGGGCAAATTGAGTCACCTGAGTGTACTCTTAATTTCTCACCTTGTGTTATTTTGCAGAGGAAGAATAGAAGAATAAAATGCATCTTCAGTGTCCAATGCTTACCCCAAAAAGTTTAAAAGAAGTGAATTTGTTTTTCTTTTTGATTGAAATGATTTTCATTGATAGTTCTCAATGTTAATAGGGGATTCTGTGTTGCTGTGTAGACAGCAGGCTGCCAGCTGTATTCAGACCCTGAAAGCCTGGTGGAATTCTTACCGTGGCTGGTCTTTCTGACAACTGGATGGTGCTATTGCACAATGAAATGCAAAATTATTTCAGAACACGTGCTTTCTACTAGTAAAACTCTCAAATTATATTTGAATATGTATTCACCTGCCAACGCTTTCACCAGTCTGCAAAAGTTACTTAGGTCTGTACATTCAATCTGATTCTTTAATCACTGTGTAGTGACAACAAGTAAGTAGGCTTAGGACTGACATGGATTCCTCCCATCAGACCTGGTAGTCCTCATAGAGAAACTGAAAGAATGTGAGGGTCATTTCAGAGCATTGCATTTGAGTATTGGAAGGAAAGGACAATTGATCCAGGAGGCTAAGCAAGGAGAAGAGAGAGGAAGTGAGAGCCTGATGAGAGGCAGGGGGAGAAGAGTATGATTGGACAGGTTTAGGGTGCTGGCTGTGGAACACAGTTATCCACAAAGCCCAACAATCATTCACACTGAAAATAAACATCCTGAGGTCAGAGTTGAAGCCAAAACACCTTAATCCATGGAATAAAGACATGCAGGATACCAAAAAGCATTGCATTTTGAGTCCAAATAGGTGAGGGTTCTGGCCCTTCCTCTTGTTATCTGAATGGTTGCAAATGGATTGCTTTGTCTCTTAGTACCCTTCATTTTGTGAGATGTGTTTTTAAAAATAAAAACCTAGGGGACTGGCATTGCAATGTAGTGGCATTCCATACAAGTTCGAGTCCATACAAGTTCTGATCCAGCTCTCTGCTAATGGCCTGGGAAAAGCAGCAAAAAGATGGTCCAAATAACTGGATCCCTGCCACCCACATGCAGGATCTGATAAAACTCCTGGCTTTAGCTTTGGCCTGTCTGAGGCCCTTCTGTTGTGGCCACCTGGGGACTGGATCAGCAACAAAGAAAGGAACATCTTTGTCTCTTTCTCTCCGTAACTCTGATTTTCAAATAAATAAGTGAATCTTAAACATACACACGCACACACACACACAAACCAAAAAGCTAAGGATGTGAAATCCAAAGGTTTCCCATGTGTTCTGCAAGTAGATGTTATTAATATTTGAAATGCATTTATATACATACTAGATTATTTGTAAGTAATATATATTTTCACTTATAGTAAGTGAAAGCCTTCGCTAATTTTTTTAAAGGATTATTTATTTTGTTTAGGGTAGGGGAGAGTCTTCCATCTTCTGGTTCACTCCCCAGAGAGAGGGAGAGACACAAAGAATCTTCCTTCCTTCTGCTGGTTCACTTCCAAAATTCGGAGAAAACGGGATTAGCAGATAAGCTTATGGACAGGTATTGTGGTGCAGGAAGTTAGCAACCACTTGGGACACTTGCAACCCATATGGGAGTGCCTGGGATGGAGTCCTGGCTCCTCCCTTCCAATTGAACTTCCTGCTAACCAGTGCTTGGGTCTTTGCAATCCATGTGGGAGACCCAGATGGAGTTCCAAGCTTCTGGCTTTGGCCTGACCCAGCCCTGGTTGTTGCAGTCACTTGAAGAGTGAACCAGCAAGTGGAAGATCTCCCTCTCCCCTCCCCCATCCTCCATCCCTCTATCACTCTGCCTTTGAAATTAAATAAATAGGGCCGGTGGCTCACTTGGTTAATCCTCCACCTGCTGTACCCATATGGGCGCCAGGTTCTAGTCCTTGTTGCTCCTCTTTCAGTCCAGCTCTCTTCTGTAGCCTGGGAGGGCAGTGGAGGATGGCCCAAGTGCTTGGGCCCCTGTACCTGCAGGGGAGACCAGGAAGAAGCACCTGGCTCCTGGCTTCGGACTGGCACAGCGCCAGCCGTTGTAGCCATTTGGGGAGTGAACCAACAGAGGGCAGATCTCTCTCTCTCTCTCTCTCTCTCTCTCTCTCTCTTTCTCTCTCTCTCACCGTCTATAACTCTACCTGTCAAATAAATAAATAAATAAAGCAATTAAATAAATAAATGTTTTAACTAATTTTTTTAAAAGAGGTAAAACATTATTTTCGGAGTCTCACAGACCTGGCTCAGATCATAGTCCCGCTATTGATATATTCTGTGACCTTAATCAAACACTTCAAGTCCCAATTTCCTCATCTGAAAAACAAGAAGAGATACATTTACTTGATGCAAAGGAATCTGAAATCCATGTATAGGGTTTCCATGCTGGGCACCTTTCATGACTTTTTGAAGACCCCTCGCGATGGTGCTTATATTTTTGCTCCTGTGTTATACACAGAGGTTCTCTCACATCCTGCACTAAACCACGAAAGCAGAGACTATCCTGGCACTTCATTTTTGCACAGCATTTTGCAATTTATATTGTCTAAAACACAATCAGATTTAAAACTCACTTAAACCCTATGAAGTTGGTGTTCTTCCTGCTTTGCAGGTGTAAGACTGAGACCCATGTCTGCTGAACGTGGTGCCTTGTTGCCTCACACTTGTCTGGAGTTGGAGTCTACCTTCATTTCATTTCCTTTGCAGCTCCTGACTGTGACTTTGATTCCAATAACTCTTCATTGCCATATAGTATTACTGAATTTGTACAGTGTAAAAGTAGGTGATCTGGAAGTGAATACTGAATGTTTATGCTCTAGGAGGAATTTAAGTTAACCAGTGTCACTGACTGGATGATTCTCTACCAAATTTTTTCATAGACTCTAAAATATCTTTCAAGATGTTTTATACTGTGTGTTCTATCAAACTTGCCTGTCCTTTTCCCATTCAAATAATTGTGAGAGGTGACTTCAGTGAGAAATGATAAAAAGCCCTTTGTCATGAAATAGCAAGAAAGAAAAAATAAGCAGGTTTTTTTTTTTTTTTGGTCATTTTTCTCATACTAACATGTTGCCTGACACATACCCAGGCTTCTTAAGGACCTGGGGAGGTGTGGACCCACATGAGGGTGTTTTCAGTTTATAGAACATAAACTTGGCAAACAGGGAGTCATCTCGCCCTCCTGTTTCTTTCACTTCAAATGCATATGTCACCTTGTAGAACAGCATTCCAAACCCCTGACAGCTTCTGTATATAATACCCAATTCTGAAGAATGTGTTTTACAACCATGAGACTACATTTCTGTATCTCTTGGGCAAACCAAATCCAACCACCAACATTAAAACCCAGGCTAGGCTGGTGCCACCGCTCACTAGGCTAATCCTCCGCCTGCGGCGCCGGCACTCCAGGTTCTAGTCCTGGTCGGGGCGCCGGATTCTGTCCCGGTTGCTCCTCTTCCAGTCCAGCTCTCTGCTGTGGCCTGGGAAGGCAGTGGAGGATGGCCCAAGTCCAGGAGCCCAAGCACCTGGCTCCTGGCTTTGGATTGATGCAGCGCACTGGCCACAGCGCCCTAGCCATGGTGGCCATTTAGGGGGTGAACCAACGGAAAAAGGAAGACCTTTCTCTCTCTCTCTCTCTCTCTCTCTCTCTCTCTCTCTCACTATCTAACTCTGCCTGTCCAAAAAAAAAAAAAAAAAAAAAACCAGGCTGGTTCATTCTTCTATAGTCTTGCTAACTATAGATTGTACATCTTCAGACCTGCATATCTATATGACACCCCACACCCAGTACAAGAATGCATAGACTATTGTTTCAGTCAATTACCTATCCCTCTCTTAAAAATTTTTTCATTTATTTGAAACAAGGCAATGGAGACAGAGACAGACAGACACACAGAGAAAGCTTCCACCCAGGTCTCCCAAGTGGGTGGCAGGAACATAATTACTTGAGTCATCTCCGCTGCTTCTCAGGGTCTGCATTGGCAGGAAGCTAGAGACAGGAACCAAAGCCAGGAAATGAAGCCAGGTAGTGCAGTGTGAAATGTGAATGTCCCAACTGCTATATCAAATGCCTGCTTCCCTGTATCTCTTATCCTATTTTAGAAATTTTTTATTTTCCATTAGTGTGTAGGGTGGAAGATGTTGGTGGTTGGGGAGTGGTCTCTGCTGTTGCACTGGCTAGACTTATAATCCTGCTTTTCTAACTGTGGGCTGTGGATAAATTCCTGAGACTTAACTGTGAAATGCCAACCTCAGAGACTGGTAGTAGGCATGGGGTAAGGTGATGTCTATAAAAAAGTTTAGCACAGTGACTGGACCACCAGAGACACCAAGAACTATTAGCTGTTGTTCCCTATCTCTACCTTTGGGGGAATGGGAAAAGGAAAAAGCTCATGAAAGTACCATTCAAGGACTAAAGTTTAAATATGCAAAACTAGGTCTGGGGTCATCCTTGTGGCACTGCCTGCGATGCTGGCATCCCCTAAGGGTGCCGGTTTGCTTCCTAGTGGCTTCACTTACCATCCAGCTCTTTGCTAATGGCCTAGGAAAAGCAGTGAAAGCTGACCCAAATATTTGGGCCCCTGTACCCACATGGGAGACTTGGAAGGAACTCCTGGCTCCTCGCTTCAGCCTGCCCAGCCCTGGCCTTTGCAGCCATCTGGGGAATGAATCAGCGCATCAAAGCTCTCTGTCTCTTCCTCTCTGTAACTCTGATTTTCAAATAAATAAATAAACCTTTAATAAACAAAACAAATTTAAAAAACCTGGGGCTCTTACATCTTGTTTTTATTTGCTGGAATAGTATAACAATACTACCTACCTCCATGTGATTGAGTTCATCATTTTCTCAAAGTAGGATCCTAGACTTAAGTAAGAATTCTTCAGTGCTGAGTGACTTACAAAGGTAGTTATAGCTATTCTCGTATCTGGAGATCCCTGAGGAAGAGGGCTAGCTGGATAAGATCGTATGGTTCAGTGACTCAGTTGTCTTCAAGCACATATTCACAAAAATAAACATTATAGTAAATAACATGAAGAGACTTTGCTCTTGAACCATTTACAGCTATGAGGCTCATAACACCTCTCTAAGCAATAAAATAAATCATGAGATGGATTTACCTGGTGACCCAAAGAGAGAATTCAATGTAGATTAATTTGAGGAAATTTTGTGGAAAAAAATGACACCAAGATAAGTTCAATTCAAAATAGTTCACAATATTCTACCCAAATTAAAACAATGGAGACTCTGGAAGGTGGGATAGGAATGATAAACAACCAAAGGAAGAGTCTGTACATACCTTAATACTGACAAGCAAATAAATGAATAAATCTACAAAAATGGGCCCTTGACTTTTTTTTTTTGCATATTTTTGCAAGTTTGAGGGATTCTGCTGCAGCAGATTTTCTGGGCACCAGAAGGGAGATTACAGGAAATGGAAGAAGCAAGTGTAAGACAGCAAGAAGCAGACAGAGGCAGGGACATGGGAAGCACATTTACTTTTAATTTAAATCCAAACATTTCTACAGAGACCGTCAGGGTTTGTGGGCTTGGCTATGCAACTCTGCTGCGAGTCGCACTTGTTCCATAAAGCAGAAATGAGGAAATGTTTTATGGTATTGTGTTCTTCCCCTTTGGTTTTCCTTGCTTCCGTGCAAAATTTTCAAAAGAAGTTCACTCTGGTTTATCCTAAACAAATCCAACTCAGCATCCTGGTAGTATTGCTCGCATGGCCACCTTAAGTACTTATTTTTGAAAGTGTGTTTTTGACTGTAGACACTTAAATTCATTGTGGTTGATCATGTCAATATATGTTTTGGCGAGTGCCCAGTGCTGGGAAGGCCTGTTAAAATTCCTTAAGCAGCCTGTGAAGACTCAAGCCTCAGGGGCACAGCTCCCATCTTTTCAGAGAATAAAGGACTCACAACCCAAACATCGTAAGGCATCTTCTGACACCAACTGTCCCTCCAAAAGGGGAGCTGAATTCATGCCTAATGAGGGTTATGGATCAACCGACCAACTAAGCTGCTCTTCGGTGAGGACAAACAGAATCCGAGACCTTGTGTGGGTGGGTGGTGAAATCACATTTTGAAATAAGAATTAATTAAATTGTACAACGATTTCAATTTCAATTCCTTCCAAGTTTTTGTCATCTGATCTTCCATAGCAGCTTTGGAAGACAGGCAAGGCAGATACTCAGGTCTCTATTTTCACAGATGAAGAAAAACGAAATTTAAAAATATTCAGTGATGATCTGGGACCTCAAAATTCCATACAAGATAGTAGATGAGAGAATGTTCAACCATTCATTATATATTTTCTTTTTTTTTTTTTTTTTACTTCAAAGCCAGAGTACTTCTATTATATGATATTAAAAAGTTGAAGTAGTTTGACTTCAGGCAAAGATTTTAAAACTCATAATATGAAGCCAGTGAAGAATTTTGTATCAGAAATACTGGTGGAAAGTGTTGCTGTTTTATTATTCCAAGTGTTAAAACAGCACAAAAAGGATTTTTTAATAAATCCAATGGAGCAGTTCTTGAGGGAAAAGATGTTTGTCTACTTAGAATATTACTGACTGATGTGTGCTCCCAGTTCATCCAGAACATTCCTTCAATAGTCTTTGCACTGCTCAGAGAAGATGGGTACTTGTAATGACCTCCGGTCAGGGATGGGGACATTGGTTCTGCCAAGAACATTTTTCAGGGCTATTCCACAGTTAATAATTACAAGTTGTCTCCCAAATAGAGCAACATGTCTACCATTACTGCTGCTACTATTACATTACTATTAATAATAACAATAATATTTTCAAATGTTTAGTGTGCATCAAGCACTATGCCACACACTTTGTTCACAGAAGACATTGCTCTGCCTTCTCATTGAATTCATCCTCCGTAGTGGAGAAGAAAAAACTATAACTTAACGTTAAATAGCAGCCACATCTTGTAATTAGTATGGGATAGGGTCAGGATTTAAACTCTAGCATTATAATTCCAGAACCCACAAGCCCAAATGTTACATGACACTGCCTTCTGTCTCAGTTTGTTTTGTGCTACTATAACAGAACACCACACATGGGAAAACTTATTTGTCTCATTGTTCTGGAGCTTGCCAGTCAAGAGACCGAGGGGATGTATCTGGTGGGGGAAGGCTTTCTTGCTGCCTCATCCCAGGTTGGAAGACATCACACGAGCAAGAGAGGGAAAGAGAAGGGGACCAAACTCATCTTTTTATCAGAATCCTGCTCCTGTGATAACTCATTCACTTCCGACAGAACAGCATCAATCCAGTCATGAAAGCAGAGTCCTCATGAGTCCTGTTGAGTTAGGGGTTGAGGTTCTAACACACATGTTCAAACCATAGCACTTTCCCAGCAGAACTTGTAATGATGACAACCATTGAAGTGTATTGATTGTTTACTATCACACTCGTTATCCAACTTGTTTTTCACAAATGAACTAAAGGAGATTTGAAGAGGTGAAATGACTTGCCCAGGTTCACATGGTTAGTGAGTTAAACAATACAGATCTGGATTCAGTATGACTTTCAAAAAAAGGAAATTGAACTCTAGTGTTTTACTGCCTTCTTTTCCTGTGAATGGTCTTAAAAATTAATTATAGGTTTTGATTTTGTAGCAAGGGTGAGGAATGTCTAGCCCACAGGATGTATAAGGCCCATGAAATTATTTAGTCTCACCCTGCTAAGGCAACCACATGTGGAACTTAACATTCAATAAATCTACAGCATGATAATTTTTAAGTTGATAATTTTGTGTGGCCCACAAATGATCTTATAAATACTAAATGGCCCTCAGCAGAAAAAAATTTCCCTGCCCCTGCTTAAAAAAATAGCCTCAGACCTCACACCCCTGGAAGTCCAAATTTTCAGAAATTGATAAGGGGAGTCGGTACTGTATCGTAAGTAGACTAAGCCTCTGCCTGTGGTGCCAGCATCCCATACAGGTGCTGGTTTGTGTCCCGGCTGTTCCTCTTCTGATCCAGCTCTCTGTTTATGGCCTGGGAATGCAGGGGAAGATGGCCCAAGTGCTTGGGCCCCTACACCCATGTGGGAGACCTGGAAGAAGCTCCTGGCTTCAGCCTGGCCCAGCACTGGCCATTCAGCCAATTGGGGAGTGAACCAGTTGTTGGAAGACCTCTTTCTCTCTCTCTGTCTTTCCCTCCCTCTCTGTAACTCTGCCTTTCAAATAAATAAATCTTAAGAGAAAAGAAAACTTAGCCCTCCTCCAGCTTTGTAAAGTCTGGAGATTAACCCATGAGATGCTGAAGATGGTTCACTGCAACATGAGCACAGGCACACTAAAATGTTCATTGTGCTCCATCACACAATACAATGGAAATCGCCATTGTCATATGAACCATATGAATGGTTACCTTTACTATTCTTAGTAGCCATATTGAAGGGAATTGTCTTTCTTCATGGGAGAACCCCTTCACTCTTTGCTATGGTTTCTTTCTTTCTTTTTTTTTTTTTTAAGATTTATTTTATTTATTTGAAAGACAAAGTTACAGAGAAAAGTAGAGACAGAGAGAGAGGTCTTCATCTGCTGGTTCACTCCTCAGATGGTTGCAACGGCCGGAGCTGCGCCAATCCGAAGCCAGGATCCAGGAGCTTCCTTGGGGTCTCCCACGTGGGTGCAGGGGCCCAGGGACTTGGTCCATCCCCTACAGCTTCCCCAGGCCATAGCAGAGAGCTGGATTGTAAGAGGAGCAGCTGGGACTAGAACCAGCACCCATATGGGATGCTAGTGCTTCAGCTTTAACCCTCTGTGCCACAGTGCCAGCCCCTATGCTATGGTTTCAGTGTGAGTTGTCCTCCAAAGGTTTATGTGCTAGAAGCTTGGACCTCAGAGTTATAACATCCAGAGGTAATGAGATCTTTAGTGGGAGATGATTCCGTGATGGGGTCAGGACTACCCTGGTGAAGGAATTAATGTAGGCCTCCCACGTGTGTACTGATTTCCAGTAAGAATGATTTGTTATGAAAAAGAGAGCCCATGCCCTCCTTGGTCTCCTGCTTCCTCTCTCTCTTTGTGTTCTCTTTGGGATGTATTTTTACCTAGGGATGCTATCTGCCATGAGACCCTCACCAGAAGCCAATACTTGGTGCCATGTACTTATATCTCCAAAGCGGTGAACCAGATTAACCAGTTTTCTTTATAAAACACTCAGCTTCGGTGTATTGTCATAGCAATAGGTAAATGATTAAGACACTCTATCTTCTGAGCAAATGCAGAGAAGAGATGTGTCATTGAATGTTTGTACAGGAGGATGGACATTTTACATTTGAATTCAGAACATGTACAACAGGGTGCTGTAAGGCAATGGTTTGCTTACTTTCCAAATTTGCAGAGGATACTTTGTTGGAGACATAAGCCCCTTGAGGAATATGTAGCCTGGTTTCTTCCTACCATTGCAATAAAAAGAGAACGGTAGTATGTGAAGAGTTGCCTGTGATTAAATGCACTGGGCACACTCCAGAGAGGCAGGGGATATCCACCTGGCCCCATCCCAAAGTGGTGAAGTGACTCAAGTACTGCACAGGTTCTCATTGTGGATGACCTCCATAAGCTGACAGGCAGTCCAGAGGCATGAACAGGGATGCCAAGTGTGATTTAGTGCTAGAAGCGGATTATGTCATGGTTTTAATAAAACCACTGGGGGCCGGCATTGTGGCATAGTAGGTTCAAACCTCCACTTGTGGCACTGGTACCCCATATGGGCACTGGTTTGTATCTTGGCTGCTCCTCTTCTGATCCAGCTCTCTGCTATGGCCTGGGAAATCAGTAGAAGATGGTCCAAGTACTTGGGTCCCTGCACCTTCATGGGAGAACTGGAAGAAGCTCCTGGTTCCTGGCTTTGGATTGGGCCAGCTCTGGCCGTTGTAGCCATTTGGGGAGTGACCCAGCACATGGAAGATCTCTCTCTCTCTCTCTCTCTCTCTCTCTCTGACTTTCCCTCTCTGTCTGTAGCTCTACCACTCAAATAAATAAATAAAATCTTAAAAAAAACCAACCAAACAAAAAAAAAAACAAGACAAAACACCAGAGACCAGCGAATTAGTGATGGGCACAAATGTTTTAAGGCCTAGCAGTTAATATCCACATGTCTCTTATTGGAATGCATGAATTCAATCCTTGGCTCTGGTTCCTAATTTCAATTTTGTAGCAATGAAGACCCTGGGAGGAAGCAGTAATGACTCAAGTGATTGGGTTCCTGCTGCACACAGGAGACCTGGGTTGAAAACCTGGCTCCTGGATTTGATCTGGCCAAACCCTGGCCATCACAAGCATTTGGGAAGTGAACCAGCACTGCTCTCTCTGACAGTCTGACTCTCTTTTGCTCTCAAATAAATAAGTGATTTAAACAGGTTTTTTATGTATAAGCAACACGGTGGTGAGATGCTCAATCAGATGTCCTGAGAATGAGCCCACTGTGTCATGTGTGCTTTGTCGCCCTTGACAAGCCACCCAACCAGCCTGGCCCATCCTTTTCTTGTGTTAGACTTGTTGTTCCCTTCTGACTCTGAAATACTCTGATCTCTGGTCTAGACTTGTATATTATGCTTTGAGCACCATTGATCTAGTAACCTAAAAAACTGACTGTACTTTACTTCCCAAGCTATTGAAAGTATAAAGGAAGGAAAGCTTACTCACTGCTGGAAATCAGACTCAGAGGCATTTAATTACAGTTTTTGGAGATGTGTCATTTAACCACAGTTGGTAAGAGTCATGTCCAAGTGCTTTATTAAGTCATTTATCATCTTCTACAGCTACCAATCAGTAATTACCTAATTCAGTATCACCAGCTTGTGTGAGGAGTGTTTGGCTTTTCTGTCCTGTGCATTGAAACAAACATAAAAGTACATCCATGACAATCATGACCATCCTACCTACTCACATTTCAAAATTTTTTCTGCTCCTGATTTTCTATTACCTGATTATTTCTATTTTTACTGCCTATAGAATCATACTCTTTTGCAACTACATGTAATTTTAGAAATTATTTAATCCCCCCTCCTGTTCTACTCAGTTGAACCTTGAAGACAGGAGAGACTGTATAATTTGCCAAAGACCTACAGCAGGTTGATGGTAGAGTCATGCTCAGTATCCCTTGTCTAATACTCACCCTTCTGATTTCCAAAACCTCATGTTTCAGTGAGACCTAAGGAAGTTCTGGTGCAACCAGAAGGCAAGACATAGTGTGTTCTGATTTGAGAGGTTTAGATAAAGCCCCCTGGGCTCAGAAATGCCCAGGTAGGGAACCACAGTGTAAGATAGAATTTGGGCAGCCAGCTAAAGACAGGTGTGGAAAGAGAAGAACAAAGATAGGGTTGGGGGCACTCAGTTCCTTTTTTAATTTGTCATAAGGTGAACTCTATAGAGATGAACCAGAATAGAAAGGATTTAAATTGAGATTTAACAGCATTTGGGTATTTTCAAGTGTTGAAATACCCAACCAGATGATTCATAATGTATTGTGCTAAAATCTCTATTTCTATGACTTTTGAAAGATTTATTTATTTGAGAGGTAGAGGGGGTGGAAAGAGAGAAAGAGAATGCACAAAAGAGTGAGAGAGTTTCCATTCATTGGTTCACTCCCCAAATGCCCAAAAATTAGAACCAAAGTCAGGATTGCAATGTAAATTTTCCACATGGGTGGCAGGAATCAATCACTTGGGCCATCATTTGCCTCCTCAGGTCAGCATTGGCAGGGAACTGGAGTAAAGAGCTGGAGCCGGGAGTTGAAACCAGGTACTCTGACTAGGGATAAGGACGTCTTTCTTTCCCTCCCTCCCTCCCTCCCTTCTTCCTCCCTCCCTCCCTTCTTTCTCCCTCCCTCCCTTCTTTCTCCCTCCCTCCCTTCTTCCTTCCTTCCTTCCTTCCTTCCTTCCTTCCTTCCTTCCTTCCTTCCTTCCTTCCCTTTTTCTCTTTCTCTCTCTCTCTTTCTTTCTCTTTCAGATTTATTTATTTGAAAGGTAGAGTTATACAGCTAAAGAAAGGGAGAGAAAGAAAGAGAGAGAGAGAGATAAATATCTTTCATCTGCTGGTTTACTCCCTAAATGGCTACAAAGGCCAGTGCTGGATCAGGACAAAATCAGTAGTCTGGAATCTCATCGGGGTCTCCCATGCAGGTGGCAGCGACCCTAGAACTCAGGTAATTTTCGACTGCTTTCCCAGGTGCATTAGCAGGGGGCTGGATCAGAAGTGGAACAGCGGGAGCTGGAACAAGCACCCACAGGGGATGCCAGCATCATAGGTGGTAGCTCTACTGGCTACACCACAGAGCTGGCCTCTTTTGTGATATTTTCCAAAGATGAATGTATATATCATTAAAATTCTATTTATATCATTGACATTTGGCATTTTGGTGTAGCAGGTAAAGCTGCTGCCTACAACACTGGCATCCCATATGAGTACCTTTTTGTGTCCTTGCTGCTCGTTTCTGATCCAGCTCCCCACTAATGGTCCTGGGAAAAGCAGTGGAAGATGGCCCAAGTACTTTTGGCTTCAACTTGGCCCAGCTCTGGCTGTTGCAGCCATCTGGGGAGTGAACAAGTGATGAAGGTTTTCTCTGAATTTCCCTCTTTATAATTCTGACTTTCCAATAAAAAATAATGATCTTTTAAAAAAATAATACAAAACTGATTGCCACGTACATGCGAAAAATTTGCTTTACCTAAACAGCAAATGACAGAATAGCGTTTTCACTATGATACATTCATTCATCTCCTCATTCTTTCACTCAGCAAATTTTTTCTGAGGCCTTACTAAGTGCCAAGTACAAAAGGCAGACACAAGATCAGATGGAGAGGGGACAGGTAGAAAAAGGGAGTTCAACCTCCAGTCAGGAGAGGATGAGGCTTGGGACAGAGGACAGCTACCCATAGTAGGTTCAAGGACATAGGACACAAAACAAGGAGACGAGACCTGGACACATGTGGCACCTGCACAGCAGGGAGGCAGATTTTATTTTATTTTATTTTAAAAAAATTTCTCTTTTCCCTCTGCACCATGTTGTTTTGTGAATAAAACAATAAACAAAAATTGCATTATGGGATCTTAGCGTGGAATGACTGTTTGGCTATAATTTTCTAAAGAGTAATGTTTTTTATTTTGAAATGACAGAATTTACAGAAATAGTGCAGAGGACTTTCAGATACTCTTCATTCTGACTCACAGGTTACTCATGTTTTGCTTCATTTGCACATTCTCTCTATTTCTCTTTCGCACACATGGAATTGTATATTTTTCTGTACCACTTGAGAGTGCTTTGCTTTTTACTCCTCATTAAGTGAATATTTCCCCCAAGAATAAGGACATTCACTTGTATGAGGGGACTTCCAAAAGTTTGTACACAGATAGAATTCAATGACTGAGTTTATTTTGATGCAAAAAAACCATTTGAAATCCATGCATGGAGTTTGACAAGGCACATTTTTCTGTGAGCTTTTTGAATAGTGGATTTCAAAATTTCTGAAAGACAAGAAGTTTGGCAGTGATGCATGACTATTGTCTATCAGACAGACCTGTGAATCTCACCAATTGTCTCACTAATGTCTTGTGCCCCTGGTCAAAGAGGCAGCCCATGTTTCTAGTTTCCTTTAATCTGGATCCATTTCTTATCCTTTTGCCTTTAATGACTCACTTTAAAAAAATTGCTCATTTGAGAGATAGAGTGAGATGGACAAAGAAAGAAAGAGAGGAGGGAGGGAGAGAGGAGGCAGGGAGGGAGGAGGCAGGGAGAGAGACTCTGTGTGTGTGTGTGTGTGTGTGTGTGTGTGCACCCATACCCTTGATTCACTGGTTCACTCCTAGATCCTGCAACAGCCAGGGAGCTAAAGCTGGGAGCTGGGAACTCTGTCTGCACATGTGTAGCAAGAAACCAATCACTTGAGTCATCATCTGTTGTCTCCCAGGGTTTACATTAGCAGAAGCTGGAATTGGGAGCTGGGCTGTACGTCAAACTCAGACATTCTGATACTGAATATGGGCATTCTAATTGGCAGCTCAACATGGGTGTCTGAGCTAGCAGCCAGATGCCCAACTCATGACTGGTATTTTTTAAAAGATATTTATTTGAAAGTCAGAATTATACAGAGAGAGAAGGAGAGGCAGAGAGAGAGAGAGAGAGAGAGAGAGAGAGAGAGAGAGAGGTCTTCCATCCACTGGTTCACCCCCCCAATTGGCTGCGATGCCTGGAGCTGGGCCGATCTGAAGCCAGAAGCCAGGAGCTTCTTCTGGGTCTCCCACGTGGGTGCGGGGGCCCAAGGACTTGGCCCATCTTCTACTGCTTTCCCAGGCCATAGTAGAGAGCTGGATAGGAAGTGGAGTGTCCGGGACTCGAACTGGCACCCATATGGGATGCTGGCACTACAGGCTTTACCCGTTACATCACACAGCCGGCCCCCATGACTAGTATTTTTGAAGAATACTGGCTACTTGTAGAATTCCCCTGCATTTGGGTTTAACGGCAATTTCCTTGTCATGGATTCAGGTTATGCCTTCTTGGCCGCACAATCTAAGTACTTTTGTATCCTCAGCGCATCATATCTGGAGGCATATGATGTAGGATCAGGAGCTGGAGCCAGGAATCAAACCCAGGCATTTTGTTATGGGATGATTAATTGCTGGGCCAAAAGCCCACCCCAGACTCTATATTGAAACTTTGTTTTCTTCAGCTCAAAATAGTGTCACTATGAATAATTTAAAAAGATATTTAAATTAACACGGGCTCATATTCAATCCACATTAAAGTTAGGTGCAGCTCTAGAGAGTTGTACATTCCTGCAACATCAGCCAGGTTATATTGTAATACAATGCAGACCAAAGGGAGCTCACGTGTAAGACAATGCTGATACGAACAGAAATGATTTGTCTTTAGCTTCTGCATACACATACTTTCTAGAGAGTTATTTGGATACATACATTTTTCCTATCTGTTGACTAAATACTATGACTCAAATGTAAATTATGGCATTTGGGGGACACTATGTGTATGTATGAGCTTCTCACTGGAATAAGTAAGTCCTCAACTAAAAATGAATGTGGGTGCCCGGCATTGTGGTAAAGCCGCTGCTTGCAGTGCTGGCATCCATATGGATGTTGGTTCCTGCCCACCTGAACCACTTCTGATCCAGCTCTCTGCTATGACCTGGGAAAGCAGTGGGAGATGGCCCAAGTCCTTGGGCCCCTGCAACCGCGTGGGAGACCTGGAAGAAGCTCCTGGCTTCAGATTGGTGCAGCTCTGGCCATTGCGGCCAGTTGGGGAGTGAACCAGTGGATGGAAGACTCTCTCAGCCGGTGATGGCTCAAGTAGTTGGGTCCTTGTGATCCATGTGGGAGATGTAGATTGCCTTTCCAGCTCCTGGCTCCAGCTTCAGCCCAGCCCCAATTCTTGCAGGTATTTGGGAAGGGAACCAGCAGTTGGAGCTCTCCGTCTTTCTGTCTGTCTTTGCCTCTCAAATAGAAAGAATGGATTCAGAATGGTTGTATACTAGTTTTTAAAAAAGATTTATTTGCTGGTGCCACGGCTCACTAGGCTAATCCTCCGACTGTGGCACTGGCACACGGGGTTCTAGTCCAGGTCAGGGCACCGGATTCTGTCCCGGTTGCCCCTCTTCCAGGCCAGCTCTCTGCTGTGTCCTGGGAGTGCAGTGGAGGATGGCCCAGGTGCTTGGGCCCTGCACCCCATGGGAGACCAGGAGAAGCACCTGGCTCCTGGCTTCGGATCAGTGCAGTGCACAGGCCATAACGGCCATTGGAGGGTGAACCAACGGTAAAGGAAGACCTTTCTCTCTGTCTCTCTCTCTCACTGTCTACTCTGCCTGTCAGAAATAAATAAATAAATAAATAAATAAAAAGATTAATTTATTTATTTGAAAGGCAGAGTTACAGAGAGAGAGGGGCAGACAGAGAGAGATATTTTCCATCCAATGGTTTACTCCTCAGATGGCTGCAACAGCTGGAGCTGGGCCAGGCTGAAGCCAGGAACCTGGAACTTCTTCTGAGTTTGCCATGTGGGTACAGAGGCCCAAATAGTTGGGTCATCTTCTGCTGCTTTTTCTAGCCATTAGCAGGGGGTTAGATGAGAAGTGAAGCAGCCATGGGCCAGTGCTGTGGCATAGTGGGTGGAACTGCTGCCTGCGATGCTGGCTGGAGATTGGATGCTCCTCTACTTCCTATATAGCTCCCTGCTAATGCACCTGGGAAAGCAGTGGAAGATGGCCCAAGTTCTTGGGCCCCTACACTCAATAGGGAGACCCAGAAGAAACTCCTGGCTCCTGGCTTCAACCTGGCCCAGTCCCAGCTGTTGCGGTCATCTGAGGAGTGAACCAGCGGATGAATCTCTCTCTGCAACTCTGCATTTCAAATAAATAAATAAATCTTAAAATAAGAAGTAGAGCAGCTGGGGCTCCAACAGGCAGCCATATAGGGTGCTGGCATTGCAGATGGCAGCTCTACCTACTACACTACAATGCCGGCGCCAATCCTATATTATTTTAATCTGTGATGGATCACTTTAGTGTTATTTCTATTCACAGCTATAAAGTAAAATGATTTTTTTCTTAAGAACAACAATGAAATTTCATTAAGACTTTGAGTTTTTTAATAAAATATGATTTATTTTTAAGGATGCAGTTATAAGATATTCAATATCTCTAAACTGATCTTTTTTTAAAGATTTATTTATTTATTTGAAAGTCAGAATTACACAGAGAGGCAGAGAGAGGTCTTCCATCCCTGGTTCACTCCCCAATTGGCCTCTACAGCCAGAGCTGTGCCGATCTGAGGCCAGCAGCCAGGAGCTTCCTCCGGGTCTCCCATGTGAGTGCAGGAGCCCAAGGACTGGGCCATTTTCTAATACTCTCCCAGGCCATAGCAGAGAGCTGGATCAGAAGTGGAGCAGCCAGGACGTGAACCGGCTCCCATATGGGATGCTGGCACTGCAAGCCAGGGCGTTAACCTGCTGCTCCACAGTGCCGGCCCCTCTAAACTGATCTTAAAAGATGTTAATGGGCTAGTGTTTGACTTTCTGCAAAAAAAGTCATTGGATTTCTGTCGCATCTTTACTTTTGAACTAATCTTGTGAAAATATCTATCTGTAAGCATGGCAAAGAGTGTTTTATTTTAACAACACTTTAAGTCATAGTAAGCCACTATGAGTTTAGAAAGAATCACTAAAATGCTTGTGCAGAATGGATCTGGGAATTCTTTCCTTTGGGTGTAAAATGATTCACTTTTTAGGATAATTCTGTAGTAAATCAGATTTATTAGTCATTCTGCGTTCCCAAGAACAGGAAGATGGAGTAGGGTTTCAAGAACACCAGTGTAGAGGGCTTTGGTGGTAGTCTGGCTGGAATAATTCTTTTTTGCACTGTTAAGAACCAATTCTTTGAAACTTCATGGAGTTCAGCATGAAAAAACTGCAAAGCTGGCCAAGGGTGAACATGGCAGTGGCTCCATGCTGCCATCTGGTGGTTTATTTCTGCACTGCCTCCTCCAGTGAGCCCTGGGCTCCTGTCCATGAGCTTTGGCTGGCCCTGTGGGCCAATGAGAAAAATGGGAAGCTTGGGCTGTTCGTTATGTTCCTGTAGAACTTTTCTGTTGGTATTTGTTTCATTCATTCTCTGTTGTATATGTGTCCCCTTCCCTTAAGATAACTTGGTACCCTTTGTATTGCCCCCTTTCCCTATTGGTGCTACAACAAAAACAAAACAAGCATTCCCTGAGTCCTTCCTAGCTGCCGAAGTTCTCTGTAATATATGGTTTTCTTAAGACTGAGAAACAACACATGGGAAAAAAGATAATTATTATTCCATTTTACAGGTGAGAGAACATAGTAAGCAGCGGCTGAGTGCAAAGCAGATCACTGGTGCAGCTGTGTAGAGCCAACTGCCAGTGACAGCATTTGGGACATTGCTATCACACCTCTGCATGAAATCAAATAGCACATCGCCTGTCCCATTTGTGGGGGTCTTGGTTCTGATTGTGAAATGAAAGTTTTCTTTTTTTAAAAGACTTATTTTATTTATTTGAAAGGCAGAGTTGGGGGGAGAGAGAGAGAGAGAGAGAGGGAGAGAGAGAGAGAATCTTCCATCTGCTGGTTCACTCCCCTAAAGGCTGAAATGGCCAGGGCTGGGTCAGGCCTAAGCCAGGAACCAGGAGCTTCTTCCAGGTCTCCCACGTGGGTACAGGGGCCCAAGGGCTTGGGCCATCCTCTGCTGCTTTTCCAGTCACATTGGCAGGGAGCTGGATAGGAAGTGGAGTAGGTAGGACTCAAACTGCCACCCCGTTATACCACAAAGCCAGCCTCAAAAGATTTATTTTTTATTGAAAGATGCCAAGCTCTAGTTTGCTGTTTGTAAAAATATTAACCAGTGCCATTAAAATCTGCCTATCAGTAAGAGAACCACATTTCTGCAGCTCTAGAGAAAGTAGAGTGATTTACTAACTGTGAGTGTCAGTGAGATAATGCGTATGAGTTGAACTTAGATATCCCACGCTCAAATTAATTCTTGTATGGTAAACTGTTGGATCAATTTCTGGTTAATGTTCCCACATGACCAATGCAATGTATTCACTAGAGGGTAAATATTACTTTGCTGATGCATTTGAGTTTAGTACCACCTCTTCTGATTTGGAGAATGTAGAGCTGCAATTGATTTGAAAGCATAGTAATTTTTTAGTATACTCAATAAACACTTTGTATCTTGTATTAATTCTTAATATATACCTTAATCAAAAGTAATAACCAACCAACCAACCAACCAAATAACCATTTATTCAACCATGCAAGTACTGATTCTTATTAAACTTACAAACATGATGCTGTCTTATGTTCTCTCATCATATTTCCAAGAATTTCTTTCTGGTCTGTTCTATAAAGAGAAATGGTATTTATAATTAAAATGTAGACTTTAAAAATGTGACACATGGTAGGCGTTGCATCAATGCAACAACCCTTCCATGGTCCCACTTAAGCCCTGGGCACTGGTGTTCCTGAAATTTCATTGCCATCTACTTTCTTTTCCTTCATCTTTTTCATTTGTGAGGACTTCACAGTGGGATTCCACGCTGTATACAACTTACAGATTCTGCCATGACTGCAGATTCATGGAAGACTTCCAGAGATAAACTAATGTGAGATGCTGGGAAGGGCAATGGGAAGAGTTTACAATAAGGGAACTGGTGCACTTACAAACTATTTTCGATGACAAACTTTAGAATATGATAAGAGAGAGATGGTGGGAAAGTTCACAGGTAAAGGGGCATTGCTTTAAGTGCTCCATAGTATTCTACCCTCCCTCTGCTCCACCCACCCAACACATCCACTCAGGGAAGGAGGTTGTGACACTCCCAAACACTGCACATCTTTGTGAGAATACCAACATCAAGGACTGTGTGGGGACTGCTCACATCCAAGTGCGGCACTGTTGAGGTTTGGGTAGAGTTTGGCCTCATTAGAACTCTTGTTGGAAACTGGTCCCCAATGTAACTGCATTGGGAGGTGCCTGGACCTTTAAGAAGTATTAAAGCTTTTCTGATGAGAGTGAGTTCTCACTCTCAAAGGACTGGTTTGGCTGCCCAAGAGCAGGTTGTGACACAGCAAGTTTGACTTTCTTGTCTCCTTCATGCAACCATTATATTGCAGTGCTATCTGTGCCCTGAGGTCTTTGCAAGAAGTTGATGTTGCTGTCAAGCCCTTGGGCATCCTAAATTATGAACTCAATAAAGTTATTTATAAAGTCTCAGGTGTATTCTTGTAGCAACACAAATCAGATGGAGACAGGTACCCAAAAGAGTGGGGAGCATTTATCTTCATTTGTTTAAATCATGGTGAGAACCCACTGGAGAATGGAATAAAGTAGGGCACAGCCAGCTGCTGTAGTTCAGCCTCTGCCACAGCCGTTCCCCAGGTCTTTTCACCCCCTCTAGCAGGGGAGCTGGGGAGCTCACACACTCACTTACCTTTCCAGATTCCCTTGTAGAGAAGTGTTGTCCTGTAAGCGAGGTGAAAGTGGGAGCTACCAGCTTGGGCTAGCAGAAAAAGGATAATCTGGGCTGCTGGCATGCTTCCTTTAATCTCTTTTTATTCTCCCTTTTTAATCCTTCCTGTTGAAACAGCCCTGGGCACCTGCTGCTACATTTCTTTTTGACTAGACACACAAACACCTGTTTTGTTTAAGACTCTGTAGTAGGAATTTCTACTATTTGCCTCTGAATGCTTTCCTAACTGGTAAAAGCTCCATGAAATGTGTTTGCTGATGAGCACCATTGTGCTGTGGGTAGCTGGATCAGCCTACCTTGGAAAGTGGGAGGCAGGGACGGAGAGACAATGTCAGGAGTGGTAGGGGAAGATCTGAAAGATACCGAGTGTATTCCATCAAGAGGGCCGTGATGTAAATTTTGGTAGGTGTGATCTAGGATTAGAGTCCCTAAATTCCTGCAGGTGCAGTGGGAGTCTGAACCAGAAAGCGATGCTTTGGGTTTCTTTGTTGTGATTCCTTTGTGTTCTTCAGCTGGTGTAAACTCGGGAAACATAGATTGCAAATTTATTGGTGCTCATATTCATGGATTGCAATGTCAATTTGCACATTTTTTTAAAAATAGGCACCTACTGTATGTTTAACTGTTCATTAGATCAGAGTTTAACATTGTTTTTCTTTTTTTTCTGTAAAATGCCAGAGAGGAAATGGTTTAGGCTCTGTGGGCCATTCAATTTCTGTCTCAACTACTCAATGCTGCTATTGTTGCATGAATGTAGCCATAGACAATATATAAATCAATGAGCATTGGCTGTGTTCCAATAAAACTTTATTTATAGAAAAAACAATGGTTTGGATTCAGCCACACAGCTACAGTTTGACAAACCTTTGCTCTAGACCTTATAGTGGCACTAAAGAAGCTAGACTTTACTTTTTTGTACATTATCTCTCTCTTTTAAAAAGATTTATTTATTTGAAAGGCCGGGTTACAGTGATGCAGAGGCAGAGTGAGAGAGAGAGAGAGGAAGAGAGAGAGAGGTCTTCCATCTGCTGGTTCACTCCCCAAATGGCCACAATGGCTGAAGTTGGGCCTTTTGAAGCCAGGAGCCAGAAGCTTCTTCTGGGTCTGTCATGCAGGTGCAGGGGCCCAAGGACTTGAGCCATCTTCCACTGTTTTCCCAGGCCATAGCAGAGAGCTAGATCAGGAGTGGAGCTGCTGGGACTCAAGCCAGCGCCCATATAAGATGCCAGCACGGCAGGAGGCGGTTTTACCCACTACACCATGGCGCCAGCCCCTATTTCTCTCTTTACATCATCTTGAAACTGTTAATTTGCAAGGTAAAACTCACTTGTCTCCACGATGTTTTTTTTTTTTTTTTAGGATTTTCTCCGTAGATGTTGGATGATAGCATGTGGATTCTCTGAGCCAGTTTCCCTTCTGATGTGTGGTGATTCTACAGTAATGTTTCCTAAAGTGTGCTCTATGGAATATCAGTTTCAAGGGCTATTCCAGAAAAAACCGGGAGGTGTTTGAACTCCATCAGTGACTCCTCAGTGACCAGAGCAGCATTTTCTCCCTTTTGCTCTCTGGGAATGTAGATATGCCACAAGAAAATTCTCCATGAAAACTTGGGTAACCAATTTCACCTCTCAGCGCGGTTACCATACTCATGTACATTTTGACTCTTTAATGGATGCCCCATTTCCCAAACCCAACCAAACATACTGTGCCACTTTTTCATGGGGCTCCATGAGGGAATAGCATGTCATTGCACACCCTTGGAGAAATGCTACCTCACTGGCATTGCAGAGAGTTCCAATCAATGGGAATCCAGTCATTTTTACATTCCCAATCTAAGAATAAGGGCTTTTCTTTTGATGCTGCCCACAAGTATTTTTCTTGGCAAGATTGCCTATGTTTTCCTTGCAAAGAGACCTGGGCAAATGGGAAAGAAATCAGGTTTCAAAGTTGAAGAGATTGGTCTTGGAATTTCAACTATTTACTAGATGTGTGAACGTGGAGAAGTTTCTTCAGTTTCTGTGGGTTTTTTTTTTCCTCATTGCTAAACTCAGTGTAAAACCTACTCCATATGATTAACTGATTGCACAAGATACCACATACAATGTAAAAACCTCAGTGAGTGGCACATTGAAAATGCTCAGGAAGTGCTGTTCTGTGGAGGCTTGGAATTTCAGGGGATCTCAGTAGGAATGCCAGGGAACCAACTGTGTGTGTTTAGTTCAGCCTCTTCTCTGAATAATAACTAAATCTCTTGTGTGCAAGGAGGGATTTTGAGGCAATTATCTCATGCAGCTTGCAGAGTATCGTTCAGCGTATGCCCACAGGAATTAAAGAATGGGTTTTGGGGCCATTCTCTTTATTTGTGTGTCTAGACTGACAGCCCATTGGTTTGACCTGGCATCGCATCTGCTTTACTGCATCTAGTGCAGTGCTAGTAGTGCCTTGATGCCAGGGCTCCAACTCTTCATATAATTGCATATTGTTCCCATTTTGTCTTAAACCATGTGAACATATCTGACCCTCACTTGCTGTCAAAATTCTTCTAGTCCCTGAATTTATTAACAAAACAATTCATTGTTTTGTTAGTGAGTAACCATCTGGACTTTGGAGTTGTGTTACCCCTAATTTTTAAAATTTTAATCAGATATTTTAAAAAACCTACAAACTTTAGGAAGCAAAAAGTGAAGTTTTTTTTTTAAAGATTTATTTATTTATTTGAAAGAGTTACACAGAAAGAAAAGAGGGAGGGAGGAAGAGAGAGAGAGAGAGGTCTTTCATCCAATGGTTCACTCCCCAATTGGCCGCAATGGCTGGAGATGCACCAGTCCTAAGCTAGGAACTAGGAGCTTCCTCCAAGTCTTCCAAGTGGGTGCAGGGGCCCAAGGACTTGAGCCATCTTCTACTGCTTTTCCCAGGCCATAGCAGAGAGTTGGACTGGAAGTGGAGCAGCCAGGTCTCGAACTGGTGCCTGGTATGTGATGCTGGCGCTTCAGGCCAGGGCATTAACCCGCTGTGCCATAGTACCAGCCCCCCAAAGTGAAGTATTTACAAATGAACATGAAATATTTATTGAGGAGATGGAAACTTTTATTAAATAATAGTATTTTTTTTAAAGATTTTGTTTATTTATTTGAGAGGTAGTGTTACAGACAGTGAGAGGGAGAGACAGAGAGAAAGGTCTTCCGTCTGTTGGTTCACGCCCCAAATTTGCCGCAGTGGCTGAAGCTATGCTGATCTGAAGCCAGGAGCCAAGTGCCTCTTCCTGATCTCCCAGGTGGGCGCAGAGGTCCAAGTACATGGGCCATCTTCTACTGCTTTCCCAGGCCACAGCAGAGAGCTGGATTGGAAGAGGAGCAGCTGGGACTAGAATTGGCACCCATATGGGATGTCCATACCGCAGGTGGAGGATTAACCCACTGCACCATGGCGCCAGCCCCTTTATTTTTATTTCTAAAAATTTATTTTGAAAGCCAAAGTTCCAGAGAGAAAAGGAGAGATGGAGAGATCGTCCATCTGCTGGCTCACTCCCCAGATAGCCAACACAGGCAGAAGCCAGGAGCCGGGAGCTTCACCAGGGTCTCGCATATGGGTCCAAGCACTTGGGCCATCTCGTACTGCTATTCCTAAGCCATTAGCAGGGAGCTGGATTGGGAGTGGAGCCTCTGTGACACAAACTGGTGCCCTATGGGATGCAGACATCGCAGGTGGCAACTGAATCCACTAAGTCACAATGCCAGCCCCTGGGCTATCTTTAAAACATTGATATTTAAGGGGCAAGCATTGTGGCAAAGTGGGTAAAGCCGCTGCCTGCAGTACTGGCGTCCCATATGGGAACTTATTCGAGTCCTGGCTGCTCCACTTCAGATCCAGCTCTCTGCTTTTGGCCGGGGAAAGCAGTGGAAGATGGCCCAAATGTTGGGGCCCTTGCACCCATGTGGGACACTCAGACAAAGCTCCTGGCTCCTGCTTTCAGCCTGGTCCAGCCTTGACTATCATGGCCACCTGGGGAGTGAACCAGCAGATGGAAGATTCTCTCTCTTTGTAACGCTTTCAAAATAAATAAGTAAATCTTAAAAAAAGATAACCTAGAAAAACTGAGTTTTTGGAGATAGAGCAAGAAATAGGGCAACTCCTAGGAACAATTTTAAGACGGGAAATCTCTTTGTGTTCACTATTTTGTTGTGCTCCATTTCGTCAGTAGATGGCACCCTTCTCCTACCTTTAAAGCTTTCATTTACACTAAGGTGTAAAGGGCTGATAATTCATTCCGACAGTTATTCAATCTGCATTGGGTCTTAGTCAATTAATTACAATTACAGCCCTATAGGATCTCTGGCGCAAAGAACAGGTGGCATGATTATGCCAATGTTTAACTACTGTCAAGAAATATATTCATGTAGTTCACTTTAACATGTTTTAAAGATTCAGTTCTCTCATCTCTTGGTGATTTGCTGTCTCAGTCCTGAATATTTTTCTCTATCACAGTAATGTTATCCTAGACTTCTTGCTCTAGGCAGGTGACGTATCTATTTTTTCAAGATCAAGCTGTTCATTTCTTTCTTCTTTCAATCAACAATTATCTATTCATTACCTAATATATGACAGACTGCTAAACTCAAAGAATAAAATCATACCTGAGTTATAGTCTTTGCCTTTAAGGAGCCCAAACCCTATATGGAGGGGACAGGGAAAAGTATAATTATATTATGCACACAATTATAAGCATGAGTAGGATATGCAATGGGTATCATGGGAGCCATAGAAGTGGATCAGACCCAGACCATAGGTGGGAGCATGGGAGAGCTCCCTGGAACTAAAACTTCCTAAGCCAATTCTTATCAGACAATGAGTCCAGCAAACCTCAGGGCAGAGTTACATTCCAGGGAAGGGATGCTATGGGCATGGGAATGGAGGTGAATCATGTCATAGATGATCATAGGGGCTTACAAGAAGGGCTCGGCCTTAAATACTACTAGTAGTTCTCAATCCTGGCTGCACAGTAGATTCACCTGAAGAGTGTCTGAACAACACAAATCATTGGACTTATTGTTGGATTTATTTATTTAATTAGTCTGGAGATGCCTGGGCACTGGTGTTTTAAAAAATTCCTAAGTGATTTTCTTAAGTGTTCAGGGTTAGGAGACCTTACTCTTACTGGTGAGGGCTGGCCAATAAACACTGGAAAGTGGGCATTTTGGAGGATTAACCAAGTGAGTCATGGCGCTGGCCCCGTTTTGTCTTTTATTGTTGTTAAAATGCTTTTCCTGCATATGCTGAGATAATCATAGGGTTTCTCTCCTTTAAATTTAATTTCCTTTCTTTTGTGTTACTTTTTGTAGGTTGCTGAGTGCAGTTTGCCATAATTTTTAGGATTTTTTTTAATCATCTGTGCCAATCAGTGATTGTAGCCTGTAATTTTTCTTTTTCAAACTCCCTTTGCTGGTTTTTGCATCAAAATTATAATAGCTTCAAAAAAGGAGTTGTGGAATTTTTTCTTTTATATTCCTTGAATGATTACTAGAATTCACCTGTAAAAATTGTATAAGGGAGGACTTCAAAAAGTCAGAAAAGAACTTATGAAAAAACTGATCGATTTCAAAATGCTTTGAATCAACATCAATCTATCTTTTAATTCCACTTTCCACAAACTTTTTGAAGTACTGATATATTCCTAATGTTTGCTTTATGGGAAGAATTTAGCTATTTTCTTTAAAGGTTATGGGAATAGTTATGGCTTCTTTTTCATCTTGAAATAGTTTTGCAAGTTATGTTTTTCTAAGAGTTTGTTTATCTTATCAAAGCTTTCAAATGTATTGGCATATGGTTGTTTAAAAATATTATGTGGATTATTTTAAATATTTTCAGGATCTGTCTTTGCATATTACTATTCATTAAACTTTTGATATAACTGACTATTGATAATTTTTATTCTCTCAATTCTGTTTGTTTTCTATTTCATGAATTTCTGCTCTTACTTTCTTCCACCTGGTAGTTATAGATTTATTGTATAAGTTATTTTTGAATGGCTGCTAGACAATCACCTTATTAATTTTTATTTAGTCTTCACTTTCATAATGTAACTACAGATATTTATTCATATCTGTTCAGGAATTATTTTGGCTATATCACATAGTTTATAGTCATAGTGTTTTGATTTTTTTAGATTTATTCATTCATTTGAAAGTCAGAGTTACAGAGAGAAGGAGAGAGACACAGAGAGAGAGAGAGAGAGAGAGAGAGATCCCCCATCTACTGGTTTACTCACCAGATAGCTGTGATGGCTAAGACTGGGCCAGGCGGAAGCCAGGAGCCAGGAGCCTCCTCTGGGTGTCCCACATGAGTGGCAGGGGCCCAAGCACCTGGACCATCCTCCATTGCTTTCCCCAGGCCATCAATCCAGGGAGCTGGATTGGAAGTGGAACAGCCAGGACATGAACTGGTGCCCACAGGGGATGCTGATGTTGTAGGTGGCAGCATTACCAGCCACACAACATCAGGCCCACAATCATAGTATTTTAATTAATGTTCAGTTATAAATAGTTTCTCATAGCTATTGTGAAGTATCTCTGATCCTTGAGTTACTTATAAGGGTATTTTATAATTTTCAAACAAATTTTTTCTTGTATTCTTTTTATTTATCTCTGACTTAATTACCTTGTGGTTAGGTAGGGAATGCAATTTGTATGTGACTTACATTTTGAAATTTGTTGAGTTAAATTTATAATCCACCTGGAGGAGAATTTTCATAAATATTTCTTAATGCACAAAAATAACATATGGTGTCCAGCCTCCAAGACCCCCAATAACTCCCACCTCCTGGTACTCACACCCTTATGTGATCTTCCCCCGCCAAGTGTGAACTGAACTTATTGATTCAATTCTCAAAACAGCAGTAGCCAGTCCCAACAGTGGATTACAGAGAGTCCAGAAAAGAAACCATCTATTTATGGTCAATTAAATTTGGGTAAGTGTCCTGAGACTATTCAATGGGAGAAGACTCATTTCAAAAAAAATGTGATAACTCCATATGCAAAATATATAAAAATCCCAAATATAACAGCTGAAACTACAGAATTCTTAAAAGGAAACAGAAGAGCAAATCTTTATAACCTTTGGTTGGCAAAGGATTCTCAGAACACCAAAAGCACAAACAATAAGTAAAAAAAAGTTGGATTTCATCAAAGTTAAAGACTTTTCTGCTTCAAAGGGCACTATTAATAAAATGATAAAACAACCCACAGAACAGGAGAAAATATTTTCAACTTGTATATGTGATAAGGGACTTCTATAGATAATATGTAAAGAACAATTACAATTCAAAAAGAGGAAGAAAAACAGCTGAAAAGCATGTGAAAAAGTGCTCAAGATCTGGGACTGACGTTTGTGGCTTAGTGACCTGGCATCCCAAATGGGTGTCAGTTCTTATTCTGGCTCCTTTTCCAATCCAGCTCACTGCTAATGGCCTGAGAAAATCAGTGGAGGATGGTCCAATTATTTGGGCCCCTGCCACCCACATAGGAGACCTGGATGAAGTCCTGGCTCCTGGCTTTGGCCTGGCCCAGCCCTGGCTATTGAGGCCATCTGGGAAGTGAACAAAAGGATGGAAAAATCTCTCTTTCTCTCTGTCTCTCCCTCTATCTCTGTATCTCTGACTTTTAAATAAATAAATTCAAAAAATACTCAAGATCGTTAATCATCATGAAAGTTCAAAAAAAAAAAAAAACACCCACAATCAGCATACCAATTCACACCCACCCAGGATAGTTGTAATAAAAAAGGCAGAAACCTGTTGGTTAGATTATTGAGATTAATGCACTGATGGTGAGAATGTAAAATAGGAGAGCTGCTTTGGAAAACAAGATGGCACTTCCTCAAATGGCCAAACATAGAGTTGCCATTTGACACAGAAATTCTGTTGGAAGTGCCTACCCAAGAGAAGTAACAACAGATACCCACATAGAAACTTGTACATAGATATCCACAGTAGCATTATACATACCTAAAAGGTGGAAATGAGCCCAAGTCCATAAGCCTATGAATAGATAAACAAAATGCAGACTATTATTCGACCTTAAAAGTATTGACACACGTTACAACATACTTGAACCTTGAAACATTATGCTGAGTGAAAGACGACAAGTGACCATACATTGTATGGAATCATACATATAAGACATGTCCAGGGTAGGTAAGCTACAGAGATATAAAGTAGATTATTATCCAGGAATAGGGCAGAGAGGTGAGATAATTAGGGGGCGTATATGTTTTTGGGATAATGAACATGGTCTAATATTGATTGCAATGATGGTTGGAAAATTGTGTGCATAGTGAATGCACTGAAACCCATTAAACTGTGCATTTCATATGTGTGATTTGTATGGTGTGTGAGTTAGTGTATAAATGAAACTATTCCCCTCACCAAAGAAGAAAGAAGAAGTTTTGGCCTTCATCTTGGGTGCTTTCATTTGCTCTCTCTCCTTCTCAAGGGGAAGCATGATGGTAGATGATGAGATGCTGGTGGTGAAGAACTGGTCTTTGGCATATAGCCAATGAGAAACTATGTGCTTCTACCAGCCATGTGGATGAGCAGATTTTCTGCCTTGAGCCTTCAGATGAGACTACAACCTGACCAACAGCTTGATTGCAACTTCATGAGAGATCGTAAGTCAGAACCACTCTGCTGTGATGCTACTGAATTCCTTACTCATTGAGACTGAGATAGTGAATGTTGATTTTAAGCTGCTAAGTTTTGGGGTAATTGTTGTACAGCAACAGATAAATAATACAGCGTAACTAATAGAGATAACTAACACAGCACTTGTTGGTTGCAGTGTCCTTTGGATGAAGCTTGTTTATTTGCTGTTCTGGGCTGCTATATTTTTATAATCGGCCAAGGCATAGCTTGTATATTTTCATGCAATCAGCTCCAAGAAAGTCTAGTTTCTTTCAGTGGTAAATGGAATTTCAAGATGACATATTGAGAACTTGGAAGAGTCATTGCTACTGAATTGGTTACCATATGGTATGAGATGCCTAGGAAACACACACACACACACACACACACACACACACACACTCAAATTAAGACTGCAAAGCATTTTTAGTAATTTCTTCTGTTACGTCTGTATTTTCTTCACATTAAAAATTCTAATTCTGGCCGGCGCCGTGGCTCAACAGGCTAATCCTCCGCCTTGCGGCGCCGGCACACCGGGTTCTAGTCCTGGTCGGGGCGCCGGATTCTGTCCCGGTTGCCCCTCTTCCAGGCCAGCCCTCTGCTGTGGCCCGGGAGTGCAGTGGAGGATGGCCCAGGTGCTTGGGCCCTGCACCCCATGGGAGACCAGGAAAAGCACCTGGCTCCTGGCTCCTGCTATCGGACAAGCGCGGTGCGCCGGCCGCAGCGCGCCAGCCGCGGTGGCCATTGGAGGGTGAACCAACGGCAAAAGGAAGACCTTTCTCTCTGTCTCTCTCTCTCTCTCACTGTCCACTCTGCCTGTCAAAAAAAAAAAAAAAAAAATTCTAATTCTGAGCCGGTGCCGCGGCTCACTAGGCTAATCCTCCACCTTGCGGTGCCGGCACACCAGGTTCTAGTCCCGGTTGGGGCCCTGGATTCTGTCCCGGTTGCCCCTCTTCCAGGCCAGCTCTCTGCTGTGGCCAGGGAGTGCAGTGGAAGATGGCCCAAGTGCTTGGGCCCTGCACCCCATGGGAGACCAGGATAAGCACCTGGCTCCTGCCATCGGATCAGCGCGGTGCTGATTGGAGGGTGAACCAACAGCAAAAGGAAGACCTTTCTCTCTGTTTCTCTCTCTCTCTCATTGTCCACTCTGCCTGTCCAAAAAAAAAAAAAATTCTAATTCTAAGGGACAAGGACATTATGTAGTTAGAATGTCTAATAATCACTCTTTTATCATGTTTATTAAGATTTTAATTAATGTATTTATTTTCATTTTATTTGAAAGGGAGGAAGGAAGGAAAAGAGAAGGAGAGAAGGATAAGGAGAGAGACGTCTGACATCTGTTGGTTTACTCCACAAATGCCAAAAAGAATCAGGGCTGGGTTAGGCAAAAGCCACGAGCTCAGAACTCTCAGTTCAGAGCTCCACATGAGTGGCAAGATCCCAGGCACCCGAGCCATCAGGTGCTGCCTACCAGGGTACGCGTTAGCAGGAAGCTGGACTGGAGGCAGAGCAGCTGGGACTCTTCAACATGGGATATGGGTGTCCCAAATAGCAACTTAAACTGCTGTGCCACATCCCCATCTTCACACGTTTTAGAATAGTAATACCATCATCAATATTTTTCTTGCAAAGAGGGATCATATATGCATGATCTTCCTTTTTCCTTTCATTTTTGTAACTCTACAATATCTAAATATAGCAAATAGATAGTCTCTATTAGACTTTCCTTTTTTCATTACCCTTGAACCTTAGTTATATGTATAATGCTTGCTGTTGACTACAAGGATTTGGCCAATTACAAATGTTAGAGGGCACACACTCCACACACCACACTGATGTTCAAGAATTTGTTATAAAGCTCATAGAATTCACCCGAAGCTGTTATGTTCATGGTGAATTGTTATTAAAGGGAAACAGTACAGATTGCAGTCAGTTAAGAGAAGAATCAGTGGGTGGAACGTGGGACAGCAAACATTTACAGAACTCCCACTGCTCTGTCTTAAGGAGTCAGTGTGCACTGTTTTCCTGTCATGGATGTGTGTCAATTAACATGGAGCTTTGCCAAGTAGGAAGGCTCACTGGAGTCTTGGTGTCCAGAGTTCTTTCTGGGGCTCTACTGCATAGGCATGACCATTTGATTTTCCTTGTGGTTGATCTTTAGGTCAACCGATAGCCTGTGACTCAAAGTCCTCGCCTTATCATTTGTTCTTTCTGGTATGGCCAGGTCTCATCCTATGTTGCATTGTTTGACTATCCAGTACAACCTGAGGTTCCCAGGCAAACAAACAGCCATGTCAGCCACAATAGCCCTAGTGACTAGAGATTGCTTTCTAGATGCTCTTTACCACAGGGTTCCCAATAGTCATTTTCGCTTGTTTGAAGCTTGTGCCCTAGTGGATTCCACAAGAAGGACTCAGAGCACTGAGAATTAGCGTGTTGATTACAATTGTGTCCATTCCCTTTATACTTGATATTCTTCTCAACATAAACATTTGGCTCACATTTGTCTTTTCTCCTGTTTCTTAAATAAATTTCCTCATTTCTTTCCTGCATGGATATTGCTATAGAATCTGCTATACACATTCTATTAAACACAATGCTTCCTTATAAGTCATTTGATATTTTTGTCTAGATGTTCAAATAACTTTTTCTTTTTCCTTAAAGTTCATTTTTTTTTCAGAAAAAATTTATTTTATTTGCAAGGCAAGAGATGGGGTGGGGTTGGTGAAATAGATATATAGACAAATATATGTATTTGAGAGAGAGAGAGAGAGAGAGAGAGAGAGAGGTGTTCTATATACTGGTTGATTCCCCAAATAGCCACAACAACCAAATCTTGGCCAGGATGAATCCAGGGGCCAGGAACTCCCTCACAGTCTCCCACGTGGGTGGCAGGGGCCCAAGTACTTGAGTCATATTTCACTGCTTTCCCACACACATTAGAGGTATCTGGATTAGAAGCAGAATAGCCAGGACTCAAACCTGCACTGTGATGTGATGTCAGAGTCATTTTACCTGCTAACCTACAATGCTGGCCTCAGGTATCAAGTTATTTGGGCAAATATGTATGTTGTGTGATATGTTAATATATATTTTCAAATCTATTTTCTATTTCAGGAAACTTTTTAAGAATTTTAGTTTAAATATTTTGTTTCCTCATTTGTTTTTGTTATGCTGAGACTCCCTTTATGGAATACGTTGGATCTTCCTCACCATTCTTCAATACTGATCTCAATTTCTCTTAAATTCTCCTTTTTTTAAAAAAAGATTTGTTTATTATTTTGAAAGTCAGAGTTACAGAGAGGGGGAAACAGAGAGAGAGGAGTGCTGGTTCACTCTTCGGTTGGCCTCAATAGCCAGGGTTGGGCAAGGCTGAAGCCAGGAGCTGGGAGCTTCATCCAGGTTTCCCATGCAGGTGTAGGGGCCCAAACACTTGAGCCGTCTTCCACCGCTTTCCCAGGCCATTAGCAGGAAGCAGGATCAGAAGTGAGGCAGCTGGGATGCAAACTAGAGCCCCTATGGGATGTCAGCATAGCAGGAGAAAGCTGCTATGCCACAGCACAGGCCCCATCATTTATTTTTAAATTGAGATACAGTTAGCTTATTTAAAGTACATAGGTAAATTGTTTTGGTATATTCAATGATTTTTGAGTTATTACCACAATTTTAGAATATTTCAACAGTCTCTCAAAGAATCTACACCCATAAATAATCACACCTCATTTCCCTCCAACTTTATGAGTTCATGGAAACCAGTAACCTTCTTTCTGTTTCTATGGGTTTGCCTATTCTGGACATTTTATATAAGTGTAAAAACAAATGTGAAGTCATTTGTGATTGGCTTCTCTCACTTAGTATGTTTCTAAGGTACATTCATATATTTTACTTATTTTTATTCCTGACTAATGCTCTACTGTCTAGATATATCACGTTTTACTTATCCATCCATCCAATTGACAGACAACTGTATTGTTTCCACTTTTAGTTTGCTGTTATGAATACCCATGTAAAATCTTTCATTTAACTTTTTTTTTTTTTTTTTACTGGTCATTGTCTTTTTTTTTTTTTTTAAGATTTATTTATTGGGGCTGGTGCTGTGGTGCAGTGGTTTAATCCTCTGCCTGGAGTGCTGGTATCCCATATAGGCGCCCGTGCTCCTGTGTGGGAGACCCAGAAGAAGCTTTGGTTCCTGGCTTCAGATTGGCACAGCTCCAGCTGTTGCAGCCAACTGGGGGGTGAGTTAGCAGATGGAAGACTTTTCTCTCTCTCTCTCTCCCCATCACTGTCTGTAACTCTAGCTCTCAAGTAAAAAATATTTTTAAAAAAGATTTATTTATTTACTTGAAAAGCAGAAGTACAGAAAGGCAGAGGGAGAGAGAGAGAGAGAGAGAGAGAGAGAGAGAGAGAGAGAGAAAGGGTCTTCCATCCCCTGGTTCACTCCCCAACTTGCTGCAACAACCAGAGCTGCGCTGATCTGAAGCCGAGAGCCAGGAGCTTCTTCCGGGTCTCCCACACGGGTGCAGGGGCCCAAGGAATTGGGCCATCTTCTACTGCTTTCCCAGGCAATAGCAGAGAGCTGGATCAGAATTGTAGCAGCTGGAACTTGAACTGGCACCCATATGGGATACCAGCACTGCAGGCTGAGACTTTATCCACTATGCCACAGTGCTGGCCACCAGTCATTGTCTTTATTCAACACATGTTCATATTTTTCTATATGAGTTGTTACCCTTTTCTACATTGACTAGAGAATTCTTTGTATTAGGTAAATTCATCTTTTTTAATTTATTTTTTAAAGACTTATTTACTTTATTGGAAAGGCAGAGTTCCAGAGAGGGAGGGAGGGAGGGTGGGGAAGAGAGAGAGAGAGAGATAGAGAGAGAGAGAGAGAGAGAGAGAGATTTTCTATCTGCTGATTCACCCCCTAAAGGCATGCAACAGTTGGGGCTGGTTCAGGCTGAAGCCAGGAACCAGGAGCTGCTTCTGGATCTCCCACATGGGTGCAGGGGAACATAGATTTGGGCCACCCTCTGCTGCTTTTCTAGGCTCATTAGCAGGGTGTTGGATTGGAAGTGGAGCAGTGGGGACTTGAACCAGTGCCCATATGGGATGCTGGTACTGCAGGCAATGGCTTAACCCATAACGCCACAGTGCTGCCCCTCCCTTTTCTTATTTAAAATAGTTTTAAATTGTTATATTAGTATAAGGAGAATAGATTTCATGTCATTCATAGATGCAATTCCAAAAATAAAATGATAGTTTATTACTTGAGAGACAGAGAGACAGAGAGGAAGCTCCTACCTGTTCTCTCCCTAAAGACCTGTAGTGGCTAGTGCTGGGCCAGGCCAAATCCAGGTTCTGATACAGCTCTCTCACTAGATTCTTCCATTCTATTCAGGGTAGAAATTTAGACATATGCCAGTGTTCTGTTCTCTAATGTATTTCTCTCTGTGTTTTTTATTCCTATCTTCTCAATCAATACATCCACTTAGAGAATACATTCATATATATACTGTTCTTTATATATGTGTTCTTTATATGTGTGTGAGTGTGTAATTTTACATTTACCACAGACTGTTAGCCATCTCTCTTATGATGTTTGTACTTGTTAATACTGCAGCTTAATATTTTCAAAGCTACTTCTATGGTAACCTAGATCTTTCCAATTCTTCAATTTTCATTAATGACATTGCATTTTAGACTGACTATCTTATCTCCCATTCCTAGTTAGAATGCTTAAATCTAGACTCTTTGTACTGGATGTAAGGGGTTGAGGGCGAGGAAAAGTCATTGATGACTTGCAATTCATGTCCCGTCTCCTTTCTGTGGATTTTGGTTTTACAGTGGGGGTGGGGCTGGGAAGACGGGTTCAGCCAATACAGGAGAAAGATAAAGAGTTCAATTTTAGACATATTGAGATTGAAGTTTTTAGGGAATAGGTGGCTCTGTTTAAGAAAGCAACTGAATTTGTGGATTTGGAGTTAAATGAAAGGCATATTTTGGACTCATTACCAATTAAATCATAATTGCAGTTGTGATACCACACAGGATGATGTGTTTAGTGAAATGAGAAGGGAGTTGAAAACAAGAAGCAGATAACAGGAACATGTAATGGAGTAAAGAAGTGAGCCAGTGTTTAAACTAGATAAAGAACTGTCAGGAAGGTGGAAAGAACAGAGTGCTGAAGAGCAAGCAAGAAGAGACGAGTGGTCAACAGAAGATAAGTTGGCTGCAACAGAAACATTTCATACCCAGCAGAAGAGAATCTTAGGGTAAAGAAGGAGCTTGGGAACTCTCAAGAAGCAAACTGTTGAAATCTTTACTTAGTATATACTAAGTTGATCTTCTGAATATAAAGATAATTGAAAATGAATCTTGATGAAGAGTGGGATGGAAGAGGGAGTGGGAGATGGGATGGTTGCAGGTGGGAGGGAGGTTATGGGGGGAAAAGCCACGATAATCCAAAAGTTGTACTTTTGAAATTTATATTTATTGAATAAAAGTTTTTAAAAAAAGAAAATTAAAGGGAGATTCAATTCGTTTCATTTCAACAAAGCAGATATTACAAGCTATGTCAGTGGTTTTCCAAAAAGCAAAAAAGAAAAAAAAAAAGAAGCTAACTATACCTTTAAAAAAGTGTTTTGGGCTGTGTTCAGCTAAAGCTTCTCTGACTGGGTCTCTACATAACTTGTCAATCTACCATTTCCAGGTGTGTGTGTGTGTGTGTGTGTGTGTGTGTGAGAGAGAGAGAGAGAGAGAGAGAAAGAGAGAGAGAGAGAGAGAGAGAGGCATTCTACTAGCATCAGACTTCTGTACCCCACAGGGCTAACTCCTTGCTTATGTATTTTGGGCAGATTAAAAGCTGAGTGGTTTTCTTTTTCATGCTATTCTGACACCCCAAGAAAAGCTTTTGTGCTCCTTAAACCAAGTGTGTGGTGTCTTCTCCAACAGCACTTCTCCAGCTGACAGGAACAGGATGTCAGCAATTCAGTTGTTGGGCTCCCAGGCCTGATGTACACAACACAAGGAGAAAATCCAGCTCAGCAAATGGTAATCTGGGGAGCTTCCAGTTACAGAAAATTCACTGTGACCTATAAAATTCCAGGCTTACAAAACCCACCATTGTCTCAGTGAATAATGTCATCCAAGTCTTTTTAAGGTGGTGTTTCACCTGTTCTGGTTTGACAGCTCTAACAACCTCAGAGGAGTGCCCTTCACCTTTAATCACAATTAGACAATGTTGATTTTTGTAACTGTCAGCTATTGCCCAATGATCTTGCATCACACACACCACCCCAAAGCTCAGGAGCTTACAGAGATAAGCATGTGTGTGTATCTTTTGCTTACCAGTTTTCAGGTCAGCTGAAGAGGCTTTGCTTCAGGTTTGATATGCTGGTCCAGTGCTGTGCCTCCTTACATCATTTCTATTGAAACTTTTCTATGCAAGGCAAGGCACATGACCCAACTCAATGTGGCATATGGAGATAGACTCAACCCTGAGAGGGAAGAGGAGGGTGAATCTTTGTTGAACAGTAATTTCTTTTTTTTTTTTTTTTTTTATAGACAGAAGATCAGTTTAATATATATTAAGTAAAGATTTCAACAGTTTGCCCTCACATAGAAACACAAAGTGAAAAATACTGTTGGAGTACTAGTTATAGTATTAATTCACAATGTATAGCACATTAAGGACAGAGATCTTACATGTTATATTTTTTTTAAAAAATTGATTAATTTTCTATGCAATTTCCAATTTAACACCAAGATTTTTTTTCATTTTTAATTATATTTATATACAGAAGATTGATTCAGTATATACTAAGTAAAGATTTCATCAGTTTGCACCCGCACAGAAACACAAAGTGTAAAATACTGTTTCAGTGCTAGTTATAGCATTACTTCACATTGGACAACACATTAAGGACAGATCCCACATGAGACGTAAGTACACAGTGACTCCTGAAGTTGATTTAACAATTTGACACTCTTGTTTATGGCCTCAGTAATCTCCCTAGGCTCTAGTCATGAGTTGCCAAAGCTATGGAAGCCTTTAGGGTTCTCTGAATTTAATCTTATTCCGACAGGGTCATAGTCAAAGTGGCGGTTCTCTCCTCCCTTCAGAGAAAGGTACCTCCTTCTTTGATGGCCCTGTTCTTTCCAGTGGGATCTCACTCACAGAGATCTTTCATTTAGGTCTTCTTTTTTTTCCAGAATGTCTTGGCTTTCCATGCCTAGAATATTCTCATGGGCTCTTGAGCCAGATCTGAATGCCTTAAGGGCTGATTCTGAGGCCAGAGTGCTATTTAGGACATCTGCCATTCTATGAGTCTGCTGTGTATCTTGCTTCCCATGTTGGATCATTCTCTCCCTTTTTGATTCTATCAGTTAGTATTAGCAGACACTAGTCTTGTTTGTGTGATCCCTTTGACTCTTAGACCTATCAGTGTGATCAATTGTGAACTGAAATTGATCACTTGGGCTAGTGAGATGGCCTTGGTACATGCCACCTTGATGGGATTGTATTGGAATCCCCTGGCACAATTCTAACTCCATCATTTGGGGCACTTCCGATTGAGCATGTCCCAAATTATACATCTCCTCCCTCTCTTATTCCCACTCTTATATTTCACAGGGATCACTTTTCAGTTAAATTTAAACGCCTAAGAATAATTGTTTGTTAATTACAGAGTTCAACCACTAGTACTAGAATAAAAAAATTACTAAAATGGATAAAGTATTACATTGTACAACAACAGTCAGCACAAGAGCTGATCAAGTTACTGTTTCTCATAGTGTCCATTTCACTTCAATAGGTTTCCCCTTTGGTGCTCAATTAGTTGTCACCGATCAGGGAGAACATATGATATTTGTCCCTTTGGGACTGGCTTAATTCACTCAGAATGATGTTTTCCAGATTCCTCCATCTTATTGCAAATGACTGGATTTCATTGTTTTTGACTGCTGTATAGTATTCTATAGAGTACATGTCCCATAATTTCTTTATCCAAATGTATGCTTTGAATTCCCTGTGATCTTTTGCTGTGAGGTTCCCTTCGTTTATCTTCTTTCATGTTGATGGCCGTGTTTCTGCGTTTCTGTGTGTAACACATCTTTAAGTATCTTTTGCAGGGCTGGACGAGTGGCAACAAATTCTTTCAATTTTTGTTTGTTATGAATGGTCTTTATTTCACCTTCATTCACAAATGAGAGCTTGGCAGGATATAATATTCTGGGCTGGCAGTTTTTCTCTCTTAGTACCTGGGCTATGTCTCGCCATTCCCTTCTAGCTTGTAGGGTTTCTGATGAGAAGTCTGCCGTGAGTCTAATTGGAGATCCTCTGAGTGTAATTTGACGTTTCTCTCTTGCACATTTTAGGATCTTTTCTTTCTGTTTCACTGTGGTGAGTTTAATTACAACGTGTCGTGGTGAGGACCTCTTTTGGTCATGTTTACTAGGGGTTCTATGAGCTTCCTGTACTAGGATGTCTCTGTCCTTCTCCAAAACTGGGAAATTTTCTGCTATTATCTCACTAAAAAGGCATTCTAATCCTTTCTCCCTCTCCCAGCCTTCAGGAACTCCTAGAACTCGAATGTTGGGTTTTTTAATAGTATCCTGTAGATTCCCAACAATATTTTTTAGATTTCTAATTTCCTCTTCTTTTCTTTGGTTTGACTGTATAGTTTCCTGTGCTCTGTCTTCTAAGTCCGATATTCTCTCTTCTGCCTCACCCATTCTCTTTGTAAGGCTCTCTAATGTGTTTTTCATTTGATCTATTGAATTCTTCACTTCATTATGATTTCTCGTCACTATCACAGTTTCATGTTCTACTAGTTGTTTCATTTCAGCTTGATTTCTCCTTAATATTTCATTTTCACGAGAGAGATTTTCTACCTTGTCCATTAAGGATTTCTGTAGTTCAAGAATTTGTTTTTGAGTACTTCTTAGTGTTCTTATCAATTTTTTTGAGATCTGCTTCTTGCATCTCTTCTAACTCATCATCTTCGTAATCTTGAATTGGGGTGTCTTTTTCATTTGGGGATGCCATAGTGTCTTCCTTGTTCTTATTACCTCGGTTTTTGCGTTTGTTGTTTGGCATATTGGTTTCTTCACTGTGGTGTTTTTTTCTTGTTATACTATGACTCTAGATTAAGTGGACTGTCTGCTTTTGATGGAGCCTTAGAGGCTTGAGATGGGTGTGGCCTGAGAGCTCTGTTTGGTTCCTCAGGGTTGAGGGTGTGTCAAAGGAGACACTCCCAGGTTAGGCGTGGTAAATCTCTCTCTGTTACTTTTTTTTTTGTTGTTGTTCAAAAGGGAAGTAATTCCACACAGCTGAATGGAATTGGGGGTGGTTAGCAGGCGAATGATATACCCACGGGAGCCAGAGATCGGAAGCTCTTTCCCAAGGACCAGAGAAGGAATCTTTGCGGCCCTTTGTGTGGGCTGAGATTCTCCTGTAGTCTCCCACTGGGCTGCCAAGGCTACTGAACTGTAGCGTCTCTGGAGAGTACTCACATGAATTCGTGATTTCCGTGGGTTCTCTCCCCCACCGTCTCTTTTTTCACAGTCTCAGTTCATTAGCACCACACATTCATTAGGTTCTAATCTGGTTATTTCACCCCTCCCACCCAGAGTCAGGTTTTTCTGCTAGGCTCGGGGCTGGTGCCGACCCGAGGTCGCCCTGCTTATGACGTATTCCAAAATGGCGCCTGCTCTTTGTCTTGCTCACCTTTGAGAGGTGAGCAGAGAGAGAGAAGCTCGTGTCCGTATGGGTCACTTTTTTTTTTTTTTCCCTCTCTCTCTCTCTCTTCTAGTTAGCCTGGTGAAGTTTTCCCCGCAGGGTTTCAAGCCTTGTTTGCTCTAGGCTCCCTTTTCAGCTTCCCTGATGGTATTTCAGGCTATTGAGGTTCTGCTCACCTCGCGTTCCAGCGCTGGTGTGTTGAATCTGCTTCTGGTGTCCCAAACTGCGGGCTCCCACGCTCTCCACGCAGGTCCACTGTGAATCTCCAGTTCCGGAAGGGTTTTCTCTGCTGTTTCTTCCCCTACTCTTCCTTGAACCTGCAGTATCTCCACTTTTATTAAACTGTCTCTCCCCAGACTATCGGTGTGCTCCCTTCCTATTCCGCCATCTTGCCGCTCTCGAACAGTAATTTCATCACAGTGTTGGTGCCCATATATTTTTTGACAGGCAGAGTTAGACAGTGAGAGAGAGAGACAGAGAGAAAGGTCTTCCTTTTCCATTGGTTGACCCCCCCAAATGGCCACTATGGCCGGCACTGCGCCGATCCAAAGCCAGGAGCCAGGTGCTTCTCCTGGTCTCCCATGCGGGTGCAGGGCCCAAGGACTTGGGCCATCCTCCATTGCCTTCCCAGGCCACAGCAGAGAGCTGGACTGGTAGAGGAGCAACCAGGACAGGATCCGGCACCCCAACTGGGACTAGAACCCCGTGTGCCAGTGCCACAGGTGGAGGATTAGCCAAGTGAGCCGCGGTGCCAGCCTGGTGCCCATATTTTTAACAAGTACAATTCCGAAAGGTTGTCTTGTAACCAGAAACTTGTTCTGACTGCAGTGAAGAACTCTAAGTCCCAAGTCATTATCTTTAAAAAAGTGAACCTTGCAAGTATTCCTTGGTTTTCACTTTTAACATGTTTTTAATAAAATGAGTAAATTGCTGGGAGAAAAAATGGCCCAAACAACTAAAAAGATGATCAAATTTACCAAAGTTTGACTTATATATAACCTTGTGGTAATAAAGGTATTGTGAATAGTGACATCTGTAGCAATTAAATAATTTTTAAAAATTTATATATTCTACAATATATTTATATGAAATTGCCCTCTGGAGATGTCCTACTCTCCCTGCTGGAGTGTAAGGGATCCAATGTTATCAACTTACCACCAAGGACTTGACTGGGCCTTTAGGGGGACAGTGTCATAATATTGGAGGGATAAGTCTCAGTCTCTTTAGTTGATGGGTTAAACATTAGGCAACAGCAGTAGTTAGACGATCTCAGTGAAAGGGAGATGTTGGTGAAGGGCAGCATAGGGGGCCCGTGCACAGCTTCCTCCTCTGCTCCAATAGCCGTACTGCTTATGAGTCACTGTTCGAAGCCTGGGGTGGTAGAGATCACAGACTGGCTGACGTCTATCAGATGAATGATCTTGTCTACTTGGTTGTGCTTCTTGCCTCTTCTGGAAGGATGCTTTCATGTGATAGAAAGAGCCTCACCCTTCATGGCTACTGCTGTAGTCCATCTATGCACCCTTCCTGCTACCTCCCTATCTCTGATAGTCCACATTGGCTCCTTTTAGGACCTGATCATGCATTAAGCTATTTTCCACTGCACATAAGTCCATGGATATCCTTGCCTTAAACAATTTTCATTACTCACTGTCTTTTAGTGCCCTCTCCCCTCAACCCCAGTGGTACTACAATGTATTACCAGCAGTCTCTTTTTCTGACTTGTACCAAAATGCCCAACCTCCACATCTGTGAACAGATGTTAGGTTTACTCCTCTATCAACTGGTCACAGGGAACTTCCCATGTGTATGAGCTGAAGGAGAGGCCCTAATGCAACAATGGAAGGCAACATAGGAGCCTGAACATCTGCTTATGCACCTACTGTGCTTTCTGGGCCTGCACAAACTTGATCATGGATGTGCCAGTTCCATCTTTGGATAGATTGGTCATGAATTTCCCTGATCTTACCACTTGGTGAATCTATCTCATACAGAAATCCTGATCACATAGTTAGCTGATGTCCCATGGTTAGGGGTTTCAGCTCTACTAGGGCCCAGTAGGATGCAATGTGAGGCTTTTCTACTCCAATTAGGAAGATCTTGCTCCAGAAAACTAGGCGTATGGCTGCATCTCTCCAGTGGGACTTAGTATCATGGAATCTTCTATAGCATGTGCATATGGCCCAAGGAGCAAGGCTGCTTGTACCATAGCTTGGCTGTGCTGCAGAGTTCTTTTTGAAGCTGGGCCTCTCAAAACCAGTGCATTACACACCATTCAATAAATAGGTTGGTGTAGTATTCTCCTCCAAATTCAGAACATTTTGCATCCAAAACCCTAAGAGAGGTATAGAGCATTGTTTTGTTTCCTTAAAAGCAGAAGTTTCTAGATGCAGTATATTGTCTTTTATAAAAAGATTTTATTTATTTATTTGAGAGGGTAGAGTTACAGACTGTGAGAGGGAGAGAGAGAGAAAGGTCTTCCATCTGCTGGTTCACTCCCCAAATGGCCACCATGGCTGGAGCTAGGCTAATCCAAAGCCAGGAGCTTCTTCTGGGTCTCCCACACAGGTGCAGGGGCCCAAGGACTTGGGATATCTTCTACTGCTTTTCCAGACCATAGTAGAGAATTGGATTGGAAGAAGAGCAGCTGGGACTAGGACTGGCACCCATATGGGATGCCAGTGCTGCAGAGAGAGGATTAACCTACTGTGCCACCATACCAGCTCCCAGTATCTTATCCTTTAAACAAGAGGGGAAGTAGTGTAGCTGAAAGCCACTAGCTGAGAAGCCAGAATCCAATATGGGCACCAGTTTGAGTCCTGGCTGCACCACTTCTGATCAAGTTCCCTGCTAATAGCTTGGGAAAAGCAGCAGAAGGTGGATCAAAAGTCTGGGCCCCTGCCACCTATGTGGGAGACTAGAATGAAGGTCCTGGTTTTGGCCTGGCCTGGCCCAGCCCTGGATATTGGGCCATTTGGAGAGTGAACCAATAGATGGAAGAATCTTTCTTTCTTTCTTTCTGTCTTTCTCTCTCTCTAACTCTGACTTTCAAATAAATAAATTTTAAAAAAGAAACATTGGAGAAGATTTTCTGACATCTAAAAAATTCACCAGTGTCTTATGTTCGTTATCCTTTGTAGACATTTTCTCTCACCCTTTGGAGTTCTTATCATGGCCCCCAGGAAATCAGCCATTTATCTTTTTTCAAGTTCTGTACAAGTAATATCAGCACAGTGGGACACTCTGATATTTTATGAAGTGAGTACATTGTAATAGAAACAGGAGATTCAAAGCCCTGGGAAAAGACTTATAATATACGTTTGTCTATCCAACACGAACATGAGCTAATGATGATTTTCTTTCATAAGTGGGAATTGAAAAGAATACATGTATCAGATGAGTATCTGTATAGGCCCTACCAGATGTGGTGTTTTGTGTTGTAATAAAGATTGGACCCAGCACAGCAGCCCCTGGGATTCTTACCTTGGGACAGCTTGGAGGAAGAAGTCTTTTTTTGTGATCTACTTGATTTTTGGTAGGGAATAGACTAATAAGTAAAGCATAGATTCCAGGGGGCCACCCCACTGCAGCCCTCTTAGTTTCTGAGAGAGGAATTAGACTCTGCCATTTCCTCTAGGATTGATTTTGCTTTTGAACTATTATCTTGATTGCTGTGGGGTGAGGACAGCTTGAAAGGCTTTCATTTTTCTATTACACTAGCTCTGTCTGCACATATCAAGGAACTGTGCAAGATTCTGCCACTTGCTGAGTAGGTCATTTAAATTTTGCATTCCAGAAGCAGGGGGATGATTAGCAGGCAGAATCATGGATATAGTAGACCTATGTGAGACAGACCTGGTCCAAGTCTCTGTTTATTTCCTGGCCTCTGTAAGTCCTTCCTCTATGAGGAGGACAATGATGGCAATTTGTGTTACTTGATAGCACTGTCAACTCAGACCCTGTTTCCAATTATCCTTGATAAGTCTGAGCATTTTCTTGCCTCAACATAATTTCCCACGGTTCTCTTTTGGCAAGGAGAGAATGGGCAGGGGCATGGCCACTGTGTGTATATACTTACTGCAAAGTTTCAGGTGCTTTCTTAGGAACTTGTCCTCTGAGAACTAGGTCTGGTTTGGAAACTGGACAAAGGATTTCCATTGAGGCACTTGTGTCAGCCTTCTGCTCATTCATTCTTGTTGTGTTTTGATTATATATATTGCCATTGCACTTATGGACTTTTCTATATTTCTCAAGAAATGCAAAATTCTAAGAGCCAGATCCAGATAGCCCTGTGGCTCAGGTCTGTGGCTGGCAGGGCCATTATTGCTTCTGCCGTTGCTGGAATACTGCAGGTTGATCATCCCTTATTCGAAAATCCAACACTGAAAATGGTCCAAAATAGGAAACCTTTTGAGCATGTCCATGACACCACAAGTGGGAAATTCAACACATGACTCCTGTGATGAGTTGCCATCAAAACACAGGTGTATTAAAAATATTGTATAAAATTACCTGCAGGCTATGTGTATACAGGTATGTATGAAACAGAAATGTATTTCATGAGTCCCATTGTCATAATATATTATTGTGTATATGCAATTCTTTGAATATATGAGATTAGAAATACTTCTGGTCCCAAGCATTTCAGATAAGGGATACTTAACCTATGTCTTCTTTATTCTATATTAAATATTGCCAAAAGAGCTCTCTGACTTTAACAGTTTGTTTTGTATAGAGATTAACCAAACAGAGTCAGTCTCCCTAACGCTTCAGGGGTGTTCAGAAATAGCCACTCAACTCCACCATCCTTAATAATTACTATTTCTCCCATATGTGTTAAATACAGAGAGATTGTTCTAATTGTGCACCCCATTCCAGTCCACCACAGGGGATAGATAGTCTATTGCACTGACACACAGACCAGCAATTTTCACCAGCAGGATTCTCTTTGTCAGATGATAACCCACCTCCAACATCCATTCTTAGAATCTATCTCTTAGGCCCACTCCTAGTAAGAACCATCTTAGGTAGATACCTTGGCAGCAGATCTTGCAACATCTGAGTGGGAGGCCAGAGTTTTGGTGTTAGTGGGTAAAGCTGCTGTCTGTGACACTGGCATCCCATATGGGTGCCAGTTCAAGTTCCAGCTGCTGTACAGATCCAGCTTTCTGTTAATGGCCTGGGCAAAGCAGTGGAAAATGGCCCAAGTGTTTGGGCTGCTGCCACCACGTGAGATATTTGGATGAAGCTCCTGGCTCCTGGCTCTGGCGTTACCCAGCACTGGCCATGGTGGTCATTTGGGAAGTGAACTAGCGGATGGAAAATCTCTGTCTCTCTCTCTCTCTATCTCTCTCCCTCTCTCTCTGCAACTCTTTCAAACAAATAAATAAATCGTAAAGAAAGAGATCTGAAGGCGTAATCTCTATTGATGACAGACTGACCTGTTCTAATGACTGACTGGGTAACTATGGTTGTCCGCCTCCTTCATGGGAAGGTCTGGGTGCATGCTCATGATTTCATGATTACTTGATGATCCACAGTCAGGTGCTCTTTATCCATGCCAAGAGGAGGAAAGGAGTTGATTTTGTGATGCAGACACCAGAAACCTAGCAGTGTGCCTGCATTTTTCCAGTGGAACTTCTAGTATCGTGGGACCTTTTAGAGCACGAGACTCAAGTAAGGCTGATCATAGCACAGCTTAGTTCAACTGAAGAGCTTCTGATTCTGGGCCACTCAACACAATGAACTTTAACACGAGTAGTGATGTGGACATTACTCAAGAACGAGTGAGCTGCTAAAACCCTGAAAGCAATCAGGCAGCTTTATAGGGAAGGGGAAAGAGCTAAGCAAGGATGTGGGCAAGAAAAGTATTGCCATGACCTGATGGGGTAAAGGGACATTCTGAGGCTTATCCTGCACCACTGAGTTGTCTCCTTTATATCAAACAGACATTGAACACTGAGGTGGAGTGGTTGGCTCCGGTTAGGCAAGGAAGAGCCTGTCTAAGCTGTTGACAATCCATTGCACCGCTGGGGATGGGGTACCAGTGGGTAAAGGAAATTTGAGTGGGGCACCAAGAGCATCAGTGGTATCCTCGTTACTGTTTAAAGATACAGGAACAAAAATTTTAAGGAATGTTTATTTTCATTTTATTGTAAAGGAAGGGGCCTGGTATCTTCCATATTCTGGTTCACTTTCTGAATTCTTGTAGCAGTCAGGGCTGTGCCAGGCCAAAACCAGGAACTAACACTCAGTCCATGTCTCTCATGTGGGTGACAGGGACTCAAGAACAGTGTTTTTTTCTTCATACTGTTTGTTGAACTCTTTACTTAGTGTAAGGTTGACCTTACAATCATTAAGTAAACTGAAAACAAATCTATGTAAAAATTAAGAGTGGGAATAGGAGAGGGAGGAGGAAGAAGGGTTGGAGCATGGGCAGGAGGAGGGGAGGGTGGGAAGTATCGCTATGTTCCTAAATCTTTATATATGAAACACATGAAACTCATATAACTTAAAAAATAAATTCACCAGAGATATATACATATATATGTGTATATATATATGTATATATATATATATATATGAACTTGAGCCATCATCTGCTGCCTCTCAAGGTGTGGGTTAGCTGGAAGCTGGATAGGAAGCAATGTAGCTGAGACCTGAGACAGGCATTTTAATGTGTGATGAAGGTGTCCCAAGTGAGTACATGACCGCTGTATCCAACATCCCTTCTGGAATTTTTTTTAAAGTAGTCATATTACCCATTGAGGCAATGCCTCAGACATATTTGGTGCATTTTCATAAGATTTGCTCCCAGAATGATTTATTTTTTGTAAATGTGATTATACATAATTTGTTGCCTTATTTTTTTTAAAGAGATATTCATTTATTTGAAAGGAAGAGTGACACAGAAAGAGAGAAAGAGATCTTTCATCTATTGGTTCACTCTCTGAAAGGCTGGATCAAGCCAAAGCCAGAAGTCAGGAATTCCATCCAGGTCTCCTATGTGGGTGTCAGGGACTAAAGTACTTGCACAGTCATCTGCTGCTTTCCCAGTAACAGTAAAAGGAAACTAGATAGGAAGCAGAGCAGCAGAGACTGGAGCCAGCACTCTGATAGGGGATGCTGGCATCGTGAGTGGAAGCTTAATCTACTGCACAAATCTGGCCCCTGTTATCTTATTTTCAAAAAAAGTCTTAGAATCTTTGCAAAGTTCATGGAATGTGCACAGTATGAAGAAACAATCATAGATTTCAAAAACTTTTGCAGCGAGTCACAGCAGACTCATAGAATGACAGATGTCCTTAATGACACTCTGGCCTCAGAATCAGCCCTTGAGGCATTCGGATCTGGCTCAAGAGCCCACGAGAGTATTTTAGGCATGGAAAGCCAAGACACTCTGGAAAGAAAAAAAAAAAAGAAGAAGAAGACATAAATGAAAGATCCCCGCAGGTGAGATCCCAGTGGAGGGAACGGGGCCACCAAAGATGGAGGTGCCTTTCTCCTAAGGGAGGAGAGGACCTCCACTTTGACTATGACCCTGTCAGAATTAGATCGAAGACGGCAAACCCTAAAGGCTTCCATAGCCTCGGCAACTCATAACTAGAGCCTAGGGAGATTCCTGACGCCATAAACAAGAGTGTCAAATTGTTAAATCAACATCAAGAGTCACTGTGTACTTATGTCCCATGTGGGATCTGTCCTTAATGTGTTATCCAATGTGAAGTAATGCTATAACTAGCACTGAAACGGAATTTTTACGCTTTGTGTTTCTGTGTGGGTCCAAACTGATGTAATCGTTACTTAATACATACTAAATCGATCTTCTGTATATAAAGATAATCGAAAAAGAAAAAAACCCCTCATTGTTATATTAGATATTGCATAAAAAATTAATCAAATTCAAAAAAATATCATGCAGGATCTCTGTCCTTAATTTGCTGTACAATGTGATTCAATGCTATAACGTGTACTCAAATAGTATATTTCACTTCGTGGTGCTATATGAGGGCAAATGGTCAAAATCTTTACTTAACACATACTGAACTGGTCTCCTGTATACAAAGAGAATTGAAAAAGGAATCTGGATGTGAATGAAAGGGGAGAGGGAGCGGGTATGGGGGGAGGGTTGTGAGGGGAGAGGGAAAGTGGGGGGGGGGAGCCATTGTAATCCATAAGTTGTACCTTGGAAATTTATATTCTAAATAAAAGTTAAAAAAAAAACTTTTGCAGCAAAATAAACATCTTTTAATTCCATTTGTCCATGAACTTTCTGAAGTTCTCTCGTGTATCAATTGTCTTAAGCACTTCCCATTTATTGTAAGATTTTAAGAAACATCATTTATTTTTATTTTTTATTTTTTTATTTAATGAATGCATTTTTACATAGATACAACTTTAGGAATACAGTGGTTCTTTCCCTCATGCCCCCCACCCCGCTCCCTTCCCACCTTCCATTCCCTCTCCCATCTCCTTCTTCATTATGGATCATTTTTAGTATGACTTTATATATAGAGGACCATCTCTAGGCTAATCATAGATTTCAACAATTTGCCCCCATGCCCACACACAACATATAGAGTACAGTTTGGGGAGAGAATTTGCTGTTGATTCTCATGTTGCAATTCAATAGGGACAGAGGTCCTACCTGGGGAGCAAGTGCACGTTGACTACTGTTGTTCCTTTAACAATTAACATTCTTTTTTTAAGACATCAGTGATCATCCAAGACTCTTGTCGTGAGCTGCCAGGGCTATGGAGGCCTTTGGTGACCGTAGACTCTGTCGGTATTTGGACACAGTCATAAGCAAAGAGGAGGTTCTCCTCTCCCTTCAGAGAAGAGTGTCTCCTTCTTTGATGATCCTTCCTTTCCTCTGAGGTTTCACAGAAATCCTCCATGTAGGGTTTTTTTTTTTTTTTTTTCCCGCAGAGTCTTGTCTCTCCATGCCTGAGATGCTCTCACAGGCCTTTCCGCCTGACCAGGAAGCCTTAGGTTGATTCTGAGGTCAGAGTGTTATTTACTGCGAAAGTCATTCTAGCAGTTTACTGTGTGGATTGCTTCCCATGTTGGTCCCTCCTTCCTTTTTTAATTCTATTATTTTTACTGGATATTTGATGATATTTATGTCGTCCCTTTTAAACTTAGACCGGTCTATCTGTTGCCTTTAACATTTAAGTTGATCATTGTAACATTGAAGATGGTATTTATATTACCGATTCTTATGGGTTTGGAGCCTCATGATTAGTTCTCAGGCTGTACCCTTAGAGGTGAGTCTGTAGGCTTGTATGCATAACTATACTTTTTCACAGTTTTAGACTACCTCCTCCATCTCTAAAAGAAACATAATTTTTAATGGAGTACAAATATTTAAACATTCTCATCACAAGGGAAAGTTAAAGAGCAAGAAGCAACCTGTAATTTCATATGAAATTTCAGAAAATGAGGATCTGGTTAAGGCTTGCTTTGTACATCAAGTCAGGCATGAGCAGTGAGCATGTGCGGGGTTGGTCAGCCTACAATCTGGAGGAGGTGAAGGGGCTGTGCACAGGGCTCTACACCCAGGACGGTGCGTCCATATTGATTGTGAAGGGATGATGTTATACCAGGATCCAAACAAGCAGATATGTAACTGGGAAGGCAGATGATGCAAACAGGTGAACATCAAGCCAAGAGAAAAGGTGCCTTTCCAGAGGCGGGTGTTGCTTAAGCCAATGTTGCCACGTGTTGCCTTCTGAGAACTTGTGATAAGATAGAGTCCAGAATGTGTGTGTGTGTGTGTGTGTGTGTGTGTGTGTGTGAGAGAGAGAGAGAGAGAGAGAGAGAGAGAGAGAGAGAGAGAGAGATCTCCTGACCCAGAATGATTGGCATATTTTCTTCAGATAAGGCTTGCACAAAATTCAGCAGACTGGTGACTCCCATGGATGATATTTGCACTAAATTGTGTGCTGCTTGGGAGCAGTCACAGGCAGAATGCTGTCCTGATACTTAGAAGCCTCAGGCCATGTGGTTGACAGATGAAGAAATAAAATTGTACAATAACAGGCTCGAGCTCCCTAATCTCTTAAACTCACTCCTCTCTTCTGATCTGTCTTGCCGCACCTTGACCTTTCCCTTAGCTACAAGCAAGTCTCAAGGCCTGACCAAGTTACTTGCCTTGGGAGACTCCAAGGACAACATCACTATTAGAAAAGCAGTCTCCTTTGCCAATCCCAATTTTATTTATTATTTTCCCTAGAAATAAATTTTGTGCATGTTAAAGTAAGCACAAAAACCTTGGCTTCTAATAAAAGTATGTGGAGCTGAACAAAGTTATGAGTTTGTCATCGTTTTTAAACAAAGGTCTGTTTGTTTATTTGAGAGGTAGAATTATTGACAGAGAGACGGAGACAGAGAGAAAGGTCTTCCAACCACAGGTTCATTCCCCAGATGGCTGCAATGGCTGGCCTGAGCCAACCTGAAACCAGGAGCCAGGAGCTTCCTCTAGGTCTTCCATGTGGGTGCAGGGACCCAAACACTTGGCCCATCTTTCACTGCTTTCCCAGGCCATAGCAGAGAGCTGGATCAGAAGAGAAGCAGCTGGGACACAAAGTGGTGCCCATAAGGGATGCCAGCAGGGCAGGCGGAGGCTTAGCCCACTATGCTACAGTGCTGGCCCCGATTTGTCATTCTTTTTAACACAAAAGAATAGAAATGACTATAAAGAAAAAAGATTTCTAATTAATGTAAGAGTATTATAAATAGCTATATGGATAAATAAAAACCAAAATGAAAAGATTACTTTTACAGAAAAACGTATTATTTCAAAATCTATGCAAAAGGAAAACTTGAATTAACCAATAAGAATTACACAAATGAGGGGCTGGTGCTGTGGCACAGCAGGTTAACGCCCTGGCCTGCAACACCAGCATCCCATATGGGCACCGGTTCTATTCCCAGCTGCTCCTCTTCTGATCCAGCTCTCTGATATGGCCTGGGATAGCAGTAGAAGATGGGCCAAGTCCTTGGGCCCCTGCACCCACATGGGAGACCCAGAAGAGGCTTCTGGCTCCTGGCATTGTATCAGCACAGTTCCGGCTGTTGTGGCCATCTGGGGAGTGAACCAGAAGATGGAAGACCTCTCTCTGTCTCTATTTCTCTCTGTAACTCTTTCAAATAAATAAAATAAATCTTTAAAAAAATGAAAAAAGAAATAAAAAATTACATAAATGAAAATAAAGATCCAAGATCTTTCCTTTTAAAAACCTGCAAGCCAAAGCATTTTTTAAAGTACAATTTACCCAAATTTCAAGGAGGAATAAATTCAGTTTTATATAAGTTATATAAAAAATGGAAAAGTCACACTTTTTTTTTTATCATAAACACTCTTGGAAATTAGAACTATAAGAGAACTTTCTTCATTTCATAAAGTTGATATAGCAAAAGACCTATAGTAAACTTTTTAGTTAATGATGAGGCTTTCTACACTTTTTTTTTTAAAAAATCAGGGACAAGACAAAGATGCACACTTGTCACTACTAGAGAGTCTATCAGCTGAAAGGAAAGAGAAAGAGAGGTGTGAAAACAATAGATGATGTGGATGATATCCACCACCTAGAAAATCCAACATATTCAGCAGAAAAACTATTAAAACTAATAAGTCATTAGTTTTCCCCAATATGAAATCAGTCTATGAAAATCAAAAGCATCTGAGAAGGTGTTTGACCTAGTGAATAATCCATCATTGCCCAGGGGCAGAGAGGAACTTTGTTTTTTAAATAAAGAATTTTATTTAATAAATATAGATTTCAAAAGTACAACTTTTGGATTATAGCAGTTTTTTCACCCATAACCACCCTCCCACCCACAAACCATCCCATCTCCTACTCTCTTTCCCACCCCATTCTTCATTAAGATTAATTTTTAATTATCTTTATATAAAGAAGATCAACTCTATACTGAGTAAAGATTTCAACAGTTTGCACCCACACAGACACACAAAGTATAAAGTACTGTTTGAAAACAAGTTTTACTGTTAATTCTCATATTACTGCACATTAAGGACAGAGATCCTACATGGGGAGCAAGTGTACAGTGACTCCCGTTGTTGATTTAACAATTGACACTTTTATTATGATGTCAGTAATCACCTGAGGCTCTTGTCATGAGCTGCCAAGGCTATGGAAGCCTCTTGAGTTCGCCAACTCCGATCTTATTTAGACAAGGCCATAGTCAAAGTGAAAGTTCTCTCCTCCCTTCAGAGAAAGGTACCTCCTTTTTTGATGGCCCCTTCTTTCCACCAAGATTTCACTCAAAGAGATCTTTCATTTAGGTCATTTTTTGCCACAGTGTCTTGGCTTTCCATGCCTGAGATATAGAGAGGAACTTCTTAAACTTTTTTTTAATAATAAAAAGTCAGTGATTAGCATAACCAGGGAACTGCCAAAGAATAGTTACAGAAGATAAAGAGGCAAAGGATATGAAATGACAATTTCCAGAAGAGGAATAGCCAAAGGCTAATAAGAATGGTACTTCAAGAGTTTGTGGAAAATGGTATTAAAAGATAAGTTTATTTTGCTGCAAGATAATTTCATAATCTATGCATATGAGAAGTCCTCAAAAAGTTAATGAAAAAAGTGTATTAACAATAATTTATGCACAGGGGGCATTTCAAGACTTTTTGCAGCAAAATAAACTTATCTTTTAATTCCATTTTTCCAGAATTAAAACATTTTTAAAAATTTATTTGAAAGGCAGAGTTACAGAGAGACAGAGAAGGAGAGACAGAGCTCTTCTATTCACTTGTTCACTCCCCAAATGGTCACAATGGCCAGGGCTGGGCCAGGCTAGAACCAGTAACCTGGAGCTTCTTCCAGGTCTCCTAAATGGGTGCAGGGGCCCAAGCACTTAGACCATCTGCTGCGGCTTTTCTAAGCACATAAACAGGGAGCTGGATCGGAAGTGGAGCAGTTGGAACACAATGGGCACCCATATGGGATGCTGGCATCCCAGGTGGGGGCTTTACCTGCTATGCCACAATGCTGGCCCAGTGATATTTTTCCTTCTGGCTTAGGCTCTAAGATCCTTCTGGGGACAGACGGGTGGGGATGCACATCTGTTCTTTCTGTCTTCTTACATCTTGCTTTGCTAATTCTTTTTATGAACACTCAATTTGTGAGTGCAGTCTCACAGAATTGGGGGCAGTAGGGAAGAGAAAATGGAGAGGAAGGAGTAAAGTTAGAATGGTGCTATGGACGCTGAAATGATGTGGTCCAGTGTCTGTGAATGACAGCCATCAAGATGTCTTCTCTCAATTAGGGGTAGACTATGGTTGTTTTTGGAAACCCTGTCCCTTTACTCCCGTATTTTCTAATGAGGCAATTGAACTCCTTACTGAGTTGCAGAAATGTGCACCTATCTCCGCTCCTATGTACCAGGCTTGAAACAAGGGTTCTCTTTCCCATGGCAGAAGACTCTGTTTCCCCCAAGGAGTCAGTAACCTCCATTTGGGCTTGTTGACCCATCAAGTAAGATTTCTGCTTGACCTACTGTTGAAACTTTCCCCCAGATGCTCCTGCACCTGCTGGAGTCAGCATTCTTCAAGCAAGAGATGAGCATTGGCTCCATGGACAACTCCAAACTCCTGTGGGCATCTGTCAAATCTCTCAGTATAAGTATAATTTCTACCACTATGACTGCACCCAGTTTGAGCCTATGATTCCTGGAAGCTTAGCAAGCCTCTGGCTGGACCATGAAATGCCAGCTCCCTCACCTTCTTGGACATCTCTTGGTTCTACTAGTGATCTCTTTGGAGACTATGCCACCAGACATGGTGGGAAGGAAAGCACTAGGGGTGGTGATGGGCAGGAGGAGAAAACGAAAGTATTCTCTATTCCAATAGATTCACTATAAAGCATTTCTTCATTGAAGCTCCTTTCAAACCCCCAGTCTTCTATTATGGTTTATCAAGGGTGCTTGCTGAATTGGTTTAGCTTGCCTTTATTATCCTTTGGTTCAGTGGTGATGAGCTCTTTTTCATTTTCATGTCTTCCTTTTATTTTTTTGAACAGTCTGGCTAGAAGTTAATCAATGTTATTGCTCTCCTGTTTTAACTGAGTATTTTATATGACTCCATTTTCTCTCCTCCCTTAGCATTTTACTGATTTTCTTATTCCTTTCCTATTTTCAATTTTATTGATTTCAGCTTTAATTTTTATTATTTTTTTTTCTTCTTCTTGCTTTGGACTTGCATTGCTCTTCTTTTTCTGGTTTCCTAAGGTGAAAATTTAGGTTAAGAGTTTGGATGCTGTCTTCCTGGGGCCAGTGCTGTGGTGCAGTGGGTTAAAGCACTGGCCTGCAGCACCGACATCCCATGTAGGCACTGGTTTGAATCCTGGCTGCTCCACTTCCAATCCAGCTCCCTGTTAATGAGCCTGGGAAAGCAGCGGAGGATGGCCCAAGTGCTTGGGCCCCTGTACCCATGAAGGAGACCCAGAAGAAGCTCCTGGCTCCTGGCTTCAGGCTGGCCCAGCCCTGGTTGTTGTGGCCATTTTTGGAGTGAACCAGCAGGTGGAAGACCTCTCTCTCTGTCTCTACTTCTTTTTGTAACTCGGCTGTTCAAATAAATAAAATAAAACTTTAAAAAAATTTTAAAAAAGAAATCTGTCTTCTTTTCTAATTGATACAATTAATAACATAAATTTATTTTTAAGCACTGTTCTGGATGTATTTCATATATTTTGATAAGTTATATTTTCATTTTCATTTAGTTCAAAAGGTTTCTCATAAGGCTTTTTTGATACACGAGTAATGTTGAAATGTGTTGTTTAATTTCCAAATATTTGGGATCTGTCCAACTACTTTTTTGTTACTAATCTCTAGTTCAATTTTATTGTGGTTAGATTTCCATTCTTTTCAATTTGTTATGATGTGTTTTAAGGCCCAGAATCTGGTTTATCTTGTGAATTTTTCAGATGAGCTTGAGAAAAACGTGTTGTTGGACAATGTAGTTCATAAATGTTAACCATTTCAGTTGATGGTGCTGTTCAGGTTATCTGTATGCTTACTGATTCTCTGAGTGCTTTGTCCATGCATCACTGATTGAGCATGTTGAAACCTCTGATGGTAATGGTAGATTTTGCTATTTCTCTTTTCATATATATTAGTTTTTGCCTTATGTATTTTGATTCTCTGTATTAGATGTATACATGTTTAAGACTGTTGTATCTTCAAAGAGAATTGACCATGTACCATTATGTAATGCCCCTCTACTCAAACATTTTTTGACTGATGTTAGTGTAGTATATATTTTTTCTATCCTTTTACTTTTAACTTCCCTGAGTGTTTATATTAAAAGTGAATTTCTTGTAACATATAGTTGAGTCTTACATTTTTATCTATTTTTACATCTCTGTCTTTTAATTGTTGTGGTTGATCATTCACATTTAAAGTAGTTATTTACATCGCTGAATAATCATTTTGTACTTGTTGTATTTGCTATTTGCTGTTGTTTTTGCCTTCTTTGGTTTTAACTGAGCATTTTTGATGATTCTACTTCTTATTCTATTAATGTATCAATTACACTTCTTAAAAACTATTTTTAAAAAATTTTATTTAAGGTAAACAAATTTCATGTATTTCATATATACAAATATAGGAACATAATGATACTTCCCCCTGCCTCACCCTCCATCCCACCCTCACTCCCTTCCTTCCTCCTCTTTTCTCTATTATTCCCTCTTAATTTTTACAATGATCTACTTTAAGTTTCCTTAATACTTGTAAGATTAACCCTTCACTAAGTAAAGAGTTTAATAAATGGTAAGAAAGAAAAAACACTGTTCCTCAACAGTAAAGACAAGGGTTGAAAACAATCATCAAATCTCAAAATGTCATTTTCACTCCTATACATTACTTAAGTTGGTACTCTATTAGTTGCCACAGATAAGGGAAAACACATGATATCTGTCTTTTTGGGACTGGCTTATTTCACTAAGTATAATGGTTTCCAGTCACATCTATTTTATTGCAAATGACAGAATTTCATTTTTTATGGCTGAGTAGTATTTCATACTATATTTATACCATAATTTCTTTATTCAGTCAGTAGTTGATGGACATCGGGTTGATTCCATGTCTTAGCTATTGAGAATTAGGCTGCAATAAACATGGGGGTACAGATAACTCTTTCATATGCTGATTTCATTTCCCTTGGGTAAATTCCCAGGAGTGGGATTGCTGGATCATATGGTATATTGAGGTATCCCCATACTGTCTTCCACAACAGCTATACAAGTTTACATTCCCACCAAAGTGGATTAGGGTACCTTTTTTTTCCCCTTATCTTCACCAGTGTTTATTATTCTGTATGAGAGCCATTCTAACTTGGGTGAGATGAAACCTCATTATGGTTTTGACTTGTATTTCCCTGATGGCTAGTGATCCTGAGCATTTTTTCATGTGTCTATTGGCCATTTGAATTTCCTCTTTTGAAAAATGCCTGTTTAAGTCCTTTGCCCATTTCTTAACTGGATTGTTTGTTTTGTTGTTGTTGAGTCTTTTATTTAAACAATTTTAACAGTTTCTCTGAGTGTACGAAATGCATTTTAAACTAATTTAGGTCCACCCTTAAATAATACTGCATGGTTTTATGTGACATTAAAGTACCTTATGAAAAGTCTTCCTAATTACTTCCTCTCATCCTTGTGACATTGCAGTACTTTATTTCACTTAACCTTATGGTGTAATCATCTAGTCCATCATTGCTATTATTACATCAAACACACAGTTATCATCTAGATTAATCCAAAATAATAAAAGTAAAATGTTGTAAGTTTCCTTCATTTAATACTTTTCTAGTTTTCTTCCTTTCTCTGTGTAGCTCCAAATTTCAGAACTTTGTAATTTTCTTTCAGTCTGAAGAACTTCGTTTATTTTTCTTATATATCTAGACATTTTAATGATAATGCATTCAATCTATCAGGCAGATAGAACAAATATAAACTTATATGCATGTAAAAACAGGGCGCTAAAGAAGAATGTCTTCTAACATTTCTTCCAGGGTGGGATTATCTGTGATTAACTCCTTTGGTTTTTGTTTGCCTGAGGAAGTGTTTCTCCTTTACTTTTGAGGGATAATTTTGCTGGATGTAGAGTTCAAGGTTGATAGTTTTGTTGTTCAACACTGTAAATGTTTTGCTTTTACTCTCTTCTATCTGATCAGAAGCCCTCTAAAATTCTTTGTTTATTGAAGAGGCAGAGTGACAGAGGAACAGGAACAGAGGGAGGGAGGGAGAGAGGAACAGGAACAAAGGGAGGGAGGAGGGAGGGAGAGAGAGAGAGAGAGAGCGAGCGAGCGAGCAAGCTGCCATCTGCTTCTTTCTTCCCAAATGCTGGCAATGGCTGGTGATGGGAAAAGCTGAAGCCAGGAGTTGGGAGCTCAGTTCAAGTCTCCCATATAAGTAGAAGGAACCTGAGTAATTGAGTCACATCTACTGCCTCCCAGGGTTCATGTTAGCAAGAAGTTAGAATAGAGATGGAGCTGAGACCCAAACAGAGGCACTCAGATACAGACTGAGGGTGTCCCAAGTGAGAGCCGAACAGCCACATCAAATGCACTTCCATAGCATATACTTTTTTTTATTTTAATTTTTTAGAATATAAAGAACCTGGCGCCAGAGCAACCTGGGGCCAGCGTGGTGGTGCAGCGGGTTAAAGCCCTGGCCTGAAGTGCCAGCATCCCATATGGGTGCCGGTTCTAGTCCCGGCTGCTCTACTTCCGATCTAGCTCTTTGCTATGGCCTAGGAAAGCAGTGGAGGATGGCCCAAGTCCTTGGGCCTCTGCACTCATGTGGGAGACCTGGAAGAAGCTCCTGGCTTCAGGCTTCAGATCAGTGTAGCTCTGACTGTTGTGGACAACTGGGGAGTGAACCACTGGATGGAAGACTCTCTTTCTCTGCCTCTCCTCTCTTTGTGTAACTCTGACTTTCAAATAAATATTTTTAAAAAAAGAATATAAAGAACCTGCTGCCAAAGATGGCCCAAATCCTTGGGTCCCTGCCCCCAGGTAGGAGACCTGGAAGATGCTCTTGACTCCTGGCATTGGCCTGGCCCAGCCCTGTCTATTGTAGCCATTTGGGGAGTGAACCAGCAGATGGAAGATCTCTTTCTCTCTCTCTCCCTCTCTCTCTTTAATTTTGATTCAAATAAATAAATAAATAAATGCTAAAAAAAAGAAAGAAAAAAGAAACTGCTACCCGTATTCTCATCTTTGCGGCTGCAGTCAAAATATCTAAACATCATGAAAAGTTCCATTTAACATCCTGACACATTACCATAAACTACAAGTTCAAGGCCAGATTTTAGATAGGAGAGATTTATATCTATAGAACATTAGTATGTGCCCAACCTTACATTAGTGATTTTACAACTGTCAAATCATTTCATCTTTACAATAGTCATCATGAGGCATTGCAGATAGATAGATAGATATGGGGAAAGGCCCTCAGAAATTTCGTATCACTTGACCTCAGTTGCACTGACAGAAAATGGATTTAAATCCACACCTACATCTTGGGAGAGCCTGTAGCCTACAATCTCTCTCTCTCTCTCTCTTTTTTTTTTTTTTTTTGACAGGCAGAGTGGACAGTGAGAGAGAGAGACAGAGAGAAAGGTCTTCCTTTGTCGTTGGTTCACCCTCCAATGGCCGCCGCGGCTGGCGTACCGCGCTCATCCGATGGCAGGAGCCAGGTGCTTCTCCTGGTCTCCCATGGGGTGCAGGGCCCAAGCACTTGGGCCATCCTCCACTGCATTCCCAGGCCACAGCAGAGAGCTGGCCTGGAAGAGGGGTAACCGGGACAGAATCCGGCACCCAGACCAGGACTAGAACCCAGTGTGCCGGTGCCGCAAGGCAGAGGATTAGCCTATTGAGCCGCGGTGCCGGCCCCAACAATCTTAATGCCCATCTTCCCACTTGAGAAATCACCTCAGTTACAATTCCCAGGTGCTCTTGCATCTAACAGTATTTGAAGGCAATACTGTATGGAAACTTCCAGAAATATTCTTGAAAGACCAATTGGTGCCTTTGTTGCTTTTGTTACTCCCTTCCTTTATATATTGCCAGGTTGGTGCAGTATAAAATGGCTGCCATCTTGACCAGAGTGAGGGTGGCCACCCTCTTGGGTACGTGGTGAGGAGCCCACAGTGGCCTAGGCTCTTAAAATTTCTTGGGGTAGCTCAACAGAGAAGACAGGGCTTTTCTAACTCTGGATTTTTACCTGATGAGCCTACAGTTTTGTAACGCTCAAGTCCCCGTTGCAGTTGAACCTAATTTAAACTAATATAGAACTCGGTATCTCATAGAGAGAGCCACACACAACACAAATGGGAATCTGTGGCAAATTTGGTTCAAATTCTCAGGTGGGCAGTGGCAAGTGCTCAGAATCTTACAGACTAGAAATCTCATCATATCATTTGGCAGTGGAAACATTTGATTAAAATCAATACCACTCTCTAGATACATGACCTACCAAGTTGTACTGAAGGAGGCAGGGAAAATGCAAGGCAACTTCAGAGTTTTGTTGTGGTTTGGGTGTTCTGCTGCTTTAGGCAGGGCATCACAGAGGTGAGCTCAGGCTGGACAGTATTGTGTGCAAGCAGAATTTACAGGGTGCACCTCTGTTCCAGGTGGACCTCTCTATCCACCAGCTCAAGTGATGGAGTTGGTGGTAGTCTAGAACCTTGGAGTCCCTTGTACCTGATGGGAAACCCTAAAAAGTATAGGTCCCAGTGACCTTAGCACAAGTAAGATTGTGGTCCCAGGATGTTTTCGAGAACCATCCATTAAGTATTGTCTGCCAGACTTGAACAAACATCAGATGTTGGTTGCTCCAGTGGTCCCGGGAAAGTTTCTAGTAAAGGGAGAGAGAAGTCAGGAGCAGAGAGAGACAGGTAGGTATGGGCAGAGAACAGGTGCCGGTAACAAAACATAGTCCTCAGGCTTAAAGCATGTTCTAGGCAAGACATTTGGCAGAGGTTTCTTCAGTGAGTGGGATGAAATCCATTGAGTTGTTCAGGGAGTTATTTTGCCAAAGCAGAGGCCAGGCATGAAAGTCTGTAAGTTTCAACTCTGGTTTGAGACAAGTTCAGGCTTGAGGAAGGATACAGTCTGCAAAACTTACTTTGGCAGTGGTCTTGGAAAATATTAAACAACGAAGAACCATGTAAGCCCTTGGAGGATGAGAGGGAAGCTCACAGAGGAGCATCAGGCACAGCTGCTCGAGGAATGGGAGAAGCCTTCACTTCCCAACCTTCTTGTCCCCTCCCCCTTTCTAATTATAGCATTATTGTACATTGAGTGCAATGCGTATACATCAGTTACCTTTAAACCTTCTTGGTCATTAGGCCATGAACAGCCATGTCAAAAGAACCATGATAAAAGGTGCTGCCTAAGACCATAAACTCTGGACTTGCAGCATGTAGTGACTTAGCAGAGCTTTGGGATGTAACGGATCTGTGGGTTCTCTCTGATTAGAAAATATGTAGATGTATGGTGAAGACTGTGGCAGGAACAATAAGTTGACATTCATCCTCTGTTCTTATGCTTTCTCCCAGTAAAAGACTCGCTGATCTTTAGTTGGCTCAAGCAGGGCAAAAATAAAGACCATATTATACAGCATTCTTTGCAGATCAGTTTAGTTGTGTGAATTATTTGACAATAGGATGTGGTGTTTGTGGAATGTACAATATCATAAATTGTCTTGAAAGGGTGTTGGGGATGCCTCCTACTCTGGATTTTTGAAGGTGGGAATGTGAGCCTAGTGGAGGAGGAATCAGTGGTCCTTGAAGGCCACACTTCTCACTGACATCCATGCTAGGAACAAGCCCAGCAAATACACAGGAAGAACTTGGGTCCTGACACTGTGCGGCACCAGACCAGCACTCAATAGCTACCTCCAGGCTATTCAAACATTAGAGAGAAATAGGCTTCTACTTTCTTTAAGCTCTTTTTGCACTGGAGTTTGCAGTTACCCTGATTCAACAGAATTCTTGCTAATACTGTGAGAAAACCGTGAAGCAGAGACTTGCCAGGTAACAATTGCAGCAGCAGGGAGCAGACCCTAGAAGCCTGAACCAAGGCAAGAGCATTGCAGATGGTGAGGAAAACATGCTTGTGCGTTGAGAGGTAGAGTAGACTGGGTTTGATTACTAACTGGATGGAAAAGTGGGAGAGAAAGTGGAAGCTCAAGTAGAGCATTACTCCTAAGTTTCTGGCTTGGATGACTTGGATGAGCCTTGGGCATGGTTAAGAGCCTGATGGGACTCTACAAAGTGAGAAATCCATACATGGAAGCTTGAAGAATATGGAGCATCTCAGCACCCGGACCAAGGGCTGAGAGATTAGTGATGTCAGTCATGAGAAATAAAGCATGAGGAGTAAAATCCTTTGGGATCTTTCCATACAAATCACCATGACAAGGTGGACATGGAAGATGGATAGCTTAGGAATTGATGTGAGTGAGGCAATGGATGAAGGTTGCATTTTAGATGACATTACTAATGGAGATAAGAGGGCTACTGTCACTGTGGGTGAAGGCTTTTGTAAAGTCTATTTATTTTTACTTTTAGTTTTCCCATTATCTCTAGTGTGTTAATAGGATGCGGGAGATCCACTCTTGGTGAAGTGCATCAACATAAATAACGGTCAGAGAGATTCTCCAAAGAATAATATTATTTATTTGGGGATAGTAGAGCATTGTAGTGGGAATTTGCATGATATAGGGTGCATTTGAGGAGGTTAAGGTGTAAAAGAGGTTTTCAAAAATTTTAAATTTAGTTTCTATTTATTTGAGAGGTAGAGACTGAGAGAGCAGAGAGAGACAAACAGCCAGATAACAAGAAAATTCGTATCTGCTAGTCTGCTTCTCAAATGTCCACAGAGGCTGGCGCTGACAGGCCAAAGCTAGGAGCAGGGAACTCAGTACAAATCCCCCATGAGGGTGACAAAAACCCAAATACTTGAGCCATCACTGCCAGATCCCAAGGTCTGCAGTGGCAGGAACCTGGAGTCAGGAGTTGGAGCCAGATATCAAAATGAAGTACTCCAGGGGCTGGTGCTGTGGCACAGTAGGTTAATCCTCCATCTGAGGCACCGGCATCCCATATGGGCACTAGTTCGAGTCCCGGCTGCTCCTCTTCTAATCTAGCTCTCTGCTGTGGCCTGGGAAAGCTGTAGAAGATGGCCCAAGTCCTTGGGCCCCTGCACCTGTGTGGGAGACCAGGAAGAAGCACCTGGCTCCTGGCTTCGGATCAGCGCAGCTCTGTCCATTGCAGCCATTTGGGAAGTGAACCAATGGAAGTAAGACCTTTCTCTCTGTCTCTCCCTCTGACTGTCTGTAACTCTACCCCTCAAATAAATAAATAAATAAATAAAATCTTTAAAAAAATGAAGTACTCCAATATGGGGCATGGATGTCTTAAGTAGTTTTCTAGCCTCTAGGTCAAATGTTCTCCCCAAGGGGAAGATTTTAAAGGCAAAAATGAAGAGGATCACATCAAATATTTTGAAAAAAAAAATAACTTTTGTTAGGATTGATACAAGCAACTGCATTTTGATTCTTGCAACTTTCACATTCCTTCCATAAAAGGTTGAGCTGTGGGAGAGAATGCTATGAGGAAGCATTGAAGGGCCCTAAGGGTGGGCCACTGTCCCCAGTCCATCCTTGAACAAGGTTACTGCATCCTCTTTCATTTAGAAGAAGGGAGGTGGGCACAGACAGCCTTGCTTGGAAGGTATTGGTTTGGGGAACTGAGAGAGTTTGCTTTTTGCTTCAACTTTCTTGATGAGGTGGGAGAGAATGATGCCCATGAGCAAGTGTGGGTAACGGTACTGTGATGTCACCACACCTAAGTGGCGTCAGTCACTGCTACTTCATACAAAAGGACAGTGAGATTTCAATACCTGCCTTTATGAGGTCCAAGGGCAAAGACTGATAGGAAGCCCACCTGTGAAGTCCTATGGATTGACAATGACAATGATATTGAGGAGAGCCATCTTATATCACCACTCTCCCCTCTGCTTCAGTACACATAATCTACAGTAAGGACATCCATGTGCATAATGTGTGAGACACTCCTTGAGGTTGGCATTACGGTGTGGTGGTTTTAGCTGCTGCCTGTGACACTGGTATCACATATTAGTGCTGATTTTAGTCCCAGTTGCTCCATTTCCCATCCAACTCCCTGCTAATGTGCCTGGGAAAGCAGTCGAAGATGGCCCAAGTGCTTGGGCCCCTGCTACTCACATGAGAGACCCACATGGAGTTCTAGGTTCCTGGCTTCAGCCTGTCCTAGCCCTGGCTGTTGCAGCCATTTGGAGAGTGAACCAACAGATGGAATCTCTTTCTCTGTCACTCCCTCTCTCCCTGTAACCCTGACTTCCAAATGAAATAAATATTTTTTTAAAGAGACAGCCCCCTCATTCCCCACTTCCACCCTCACAAGCAGTTTCCCTGAAGGATGAGCACCAGTGGCTGAGAGCAAAGGGACATCCTTCAGCAGCCTGAAAGGGAAGTGGGCTGAGGTTTGGCGAAGCTCGGGTTGGGTCGCTGGTCCAGAACAGAGAGGGCACCTACCTTGCAGAGCAATCTCTTCACAGAGATGCTCTGCATGGGGTGTCTTGCTCCACAGCAGGTTGTGATCCAAATTATCCAACAGGTTTTGTTGACTCTTGGAGGTTAGAATTGGGCTTTTTCCACTCATCCTCAATTCATTCTGCCTCCGAACTTCTAAATGATTTGTTAGTGTTAGGATTCTAAGAAACATCAAAGTCTCATGGGCGTCTGTTATGAACTATATGTTTGTGTGGCCCCATAATTCCTGTGCTGAGACTATAGTTCCCAGTGTGATGGTTTGGAGGTTGGGGTTTTGAGAGGTGACAAAGATTAGATGAGAGCACGTGAATGTGCTTTCCAGATGGGATTGGTGTCCTTATGAGACGAGGAAGACACCTGTCTCTCTAGGGAGCCAGTGAGAAACCAGCTGGCAATAAGTCAGGTAAGGAGCTCTCACAAGAAAATGAATCAGCTGGCATGTTGAACTTGGACTTTCAGCTTCCAGAACTGTCAGGAATAAATGTTTCTTGCTTAACCTACCCAGTCTCTGGTATTTTGTTATGAAAGCCTGAGCTAAGAGAGCATCACAATGTAAAACCACACTTAAAGTAAACAAAAAAAGAGCATAGCCCAACATTTTCACCCAGCCAGCCTCCTTGTGAACAATGAAGATTATGCTCAGATTCTGAGCAGCAGTGACAACTGGTGACTGGAGGATGCACCCTGGAGAGCAGAGTGTTCAGTCCTGGACACAGCACTGGGTCTGCAGTCCCTCTGGGCTTGCTTAGGTGCTGTGTTCTTGACCATGGCTTCATTAGGATTACATTTCAGGTGGTAATGGGCATGAGACACATGCCGAGGGTACTTGCTCCCAAGGGCCATTAAATCACCTTGTTATTTATGGCCCTCTAGAATCCTCTAATTTACATGTGGTCTCCTCTCAGAGCAGTGCCCCAAGTAACTCGGAATGTGTTTAGACAGTGTTCTGGGTTTTGTAAACCCACAATTGAGTTTCAGGACTTTGTAGTATCCCAGCTGAGATACACTCCAATTAGAAATAATTGCTGTTAATGCTATTATGGTGTGGTGGGTGCCCACTCTGCTCCCAGACCTTTGTTCTCCCAAATCCTCTCAGAGTCTCTTCTTTATTCTTCAACTAACTAGACAGGCCTCGAGAATATACGCTCTTGGAATTGTAATACAGCAGCAATATTGTGCCTCTCTCTTAATTAACCTTGTTAACCAAGGATTTGGCAGAGCACTTGGTTCATATAAGCAGTGCTTTGATCCTCCCGGCACACATCCTCAGTCCAGTAGGATGTCACTCTGAAATAAGACGCCCTTTGTGCCTTGGCATACACCAAATACCCTGATCAGTCTTTGCATAACGATGTGATATTCCTGTTGAATGAAATAATGTTGGTTAAGTTTTTAGCTTGGTGCCAGGCGCAATGAATAACTGTTATCATTGTTGTCCTCATAAAATGAAGGTTTCTTTGTTTGTTTGTTTGCTTGAGGCTGAAATACAGGCATAGTTTTGGGGTTGTGCAGGCTGCTGAAGATTAAACTGTCCACGGTGGATTACAGATTCCATACTCCCTGAGGCCACTGCTCCTCTAATAGCACTCTACTTGCAAGATAATCGGACCCTCAATTCTTTCTGCTCTTATGGGGTCCTCCAAGGTACCTCGCACCCCTCGCTGCTCCCTGCAAGAAGGCCAGGGACAAAGGCTGCTGTTGCTCTGGCAGGGCAGGTGCCGCCACCAGTCTGGGAAGGGGTCCCAGAGATATGGTAATTAACACATGTTTCTTAATCTTGCTTTTATAGTTAGTCTCCAAAGCATGAAAGCCGTTTGCCAGTTGATTAAACTGTACGAACACAATAGATTCGAGGCAAGGGCAGCTCCGATGAATACGCACGCATCAAACTGCCCACTCGGTGGAAAAGTGCCTTGCCACAAATCCCCACTTGAAATACTAAGTTAAACACTTCAAATGAACCACAAGGACATGCTTTGTGGATTAACAAAGCAGTAAATCTAACTCAGTAGAATTTCATTTTCAGAGGAAGAAGCAACCATTCTTTGATCAATTCTAGGAAAAAAATGGGATCCTATTTGAGGGTTTGGTCTAGGATCACTGCTGAGGAGGGTGGTTCAGGAAAGCCCAGCAAGGCTTCCTGATGTGGTGGTGCCCAATGGACTTGTAGCCAGGTTGCTCCTTGGTTTGACTCCAGGGCACTGAGGAGGAAGTGTTTGTGTAGCTGCTTTGGAAGGAAGGGTATAAAGGCTGGCCTTTTCAAAAACAGGTGATCAAGGTTTAAAAAGGCCAAAGCTGAGAGTGAAGTGATGGGATAAGCAGAGCTCCATGTCCACTGGGGAGAGGGCATTTAACTTCTCAGCCCCAGGGTCAGCGCTGTGGCATAGTAGGTTAATCCTCCACCTGCGGCGTCAGCATCCTTTATGGGCGATTCTAGTCACAGCTGCTCCTCTACCGATCCAGCTCTCTGCTATGGTCTGGGAAAGCAGTAGAAGACAGCCCAAGCTCTTTGGACTTGCACTTGTGTAGGAGACCTGGAGGAAACTCTTGGCTTCCAATCCTGGCTCCTGGCTTCTTATCAGCCCAGCACTGGCTGTTGCGGCCATTTGGGGAGTGAACCAGTGGATGGAAGACCTTTCTGTTTCTCCCTCTCACTGCCTGTACCTCTACCTCTCAAAAAAAAAACCAAACAAACAAACAAACAAAAAAACAAAAAGCAAAACCAAAAAAAACTTCCCAGCCCCATTGTTCCCTGCTCTAACCGCAATCCCCAGTACAAATTCAACCACAGCCACCAGCTCTGTGGGAGTCATCTTTCCAATGACCAAAACTCAAGGCAGCTCATGCCAGCAGCTTATCAAACACTCGCATCTGTTGTAAATGAAAACAACAAAACCAAGCTGTCTGTCTTTAGTTTTGAAAATAAACAAGCCAAAACCAAAACTCAACAGAAAAGGAGACAGCAACATCATTTTCAGACAGTGGTTAAACTTTCTAGTCCAGATAGCAGAATTCAAATGGTGCTTGTGGTCTCCAGATGTATTCTATTGCCAGACAAAAGTACTTTTCTTCTTTGATATAAGCTTTAAGTAGTGTTAAGTATCAGATGACATCAGCCATGGTGTTTCTCTTTAGGCTTTCTTCTTTTGGCCAGTGAAGCCATCCATTACATGGAAGATGCCCAAATAGTCACATATAAGCAGTCCTGTCTTGATGGGCAAGAAACTAAAGAGAATACAAGAGAGCAATTTTTCTTGGTTATCATTTGCAAGAAAATCTTTAGCAGCTTAGCTGAAGTTAAAGGCGAAGTTATTCATTCACACACACACCACTGGGTCTCAGCGCTACCAGTCTCAGTGTCACTGAGCTTTGTCTGCTATACAGAAGGACACCTACTCAGAGCTTCTACAGCTCTCCTGGCTTTGTTTACAGCATTCAATTTACTTCTCACTTCAGTTTCCAAAGTGTCACTGCATTTTATTATGACTGAGGAGCAAGGAAGCCTTTGTGGTGGGGACAGGCTTAGGGGTAGCTGAGCATGTCTGGAATCCTAGCCATCATTTGCAATGCTGGCTTAAGCAACTCACAAGCGTACTTGAAAAATTTCAGGGAAAAGTAGAATTCTAAGATCTTTTTTTTTTGTGAAAAAAATTGAATTACTTGCATAGTTTTTCATAATCATTTTCCGTGAACTTTAAAAAACAGATTTTTAAAAATGTTTTTTGATCTCCAATTTTTAGTTTTGCCTTTCTCTCCCTCCTTCTCTTGTTTTCTCCCTCCTTCCACTCCACCTCCCTTGGGGGGTTGCAGAGGAGACAAGAGCCAGAACTCAATCCAGGTCTCCCCTGTGGGTGGCAGGGAGCCAAGTACTTGAGCCATCACTGCTGCTTCCCAGGGTCTGTGTTAGCAGGAAGCTGGAGTTAAGTGGTGGATCTGGGTATTGAACCCAGGCACTCTGAGGTGGGACAAGTGTCTCAGCTACTAGACTAAATGATTATTCTCTCTATGAACTTTCCAAAGATCCCTTGTACTTAGCTGTAGTCCTCAGTTTCCTTAAGTGTACAATGAAGTCAACTATCTTTCTGGGAGGGACTACTGTGAGGGAGTAGATGCAATAGATGCAGTAGATGCATCAGGCATTTGGCAAGACAAAACAAAGACTATGTCTCCTCCATCCCCACTTGCCCCTCTCTAAGACATGCATGGCCATCACTCCAATGCTCTTGACTTCCAAAATCACTGCAGAGCAGGGAAAGTTGCAAGGCAAGCACAATAGACCTGAGACTTGTTGTAAGTGTAGGATAAAGAAAAAGACCCTGTACTTGTTCACTGGCCCTCTGTGTGTGTACCCCAAGATCTCCAGGTGGTTTATGAACCTCCCACACTATCCCCCAACTTTAGGTCTGGTCAAGCATCACCTTCCTGGTGACATAGCACCACACTGAATTTTAATTCCCTCTCCCCTCCCTTCTGAGATTCCCTTTTCCTGCTTTATATTTCTTTCCAACACTATGACAACTGGGATTTGCTTTTCCCTTATTTGTTCCTTTCTTGATTCCCATCCTCTGAGACTATAATTCCAAGGGTATTTGTGTTGTTCATTACTCTAACCCTAGATCCTAGGATTGGGAACACAGCATGGTGCACACACCACACTCTCTAAATGTTTGCTGAATGAATGCTTGATGGTGTGTTTCATGCATTCTCCCTTCATTGAGCTCACTTTGTGTTTCCTCCATCCTTCTCAGGAAATATCTTCTCTCTCTCAAGATGTGACCCAGAGCCAATATACCAAAAAAGTAAATAAAACATCCATAATTATTGAACATGTAAAAATTCTGTGTTGTGTTCTTAAGGTCGGCATTAGTCCAATATGATAGTCTGCTATCAGGTAAGAAGTACCTACTGTATCAGGTATACATCAGCTGCCCCACAAACAAGGCATTATACTCATCTACAAGATGGGACAAATCTTGTCTCAGAACCTTAAATGAGGAAAGTAAGACCTGGAGAATGGGAGGTGCGCTGAGTCACAGACTTAGTAAACTGCAGGATCGTAATCCTGGGCTTCAAATTGTTTGTCGAAGACCCTTGCCCTGTGTCTCAAAGCCACATCCAGACACACTGAACTCTTTGGCAATACGTGAAGACTGGGACTTTGGTTCATCATGTGAAGTAGATATAATTAGCTCATCAGAAAAGAAATTTATGTACACAGGAAGGACACTGGCTGTTAGCCATGTTGAAGACATGCGGTATAAATCTATCTTTAAAGGACTGAATTGTTATTGTCAAGGATAAGGAAATCACACGTAGAGCTAGGGGCAAAGTGAGAATGACCAAGAAAAAGTTAGAAGACAGGTTTCAACTCAACAGCGCAGAGTAGGTCAGTCATGAAATGTGCTTCTTTGTAAAACAGAAACGCCGGTGAGGGGAAGGACAGTCAGATGACCTGTTACAGTCTAGAAAATGGACTGAGAGAGCAGGAACCAAGCTGCTTCAGCAGTTTGGCACCACTGTCCCTGTAACTGGGCCAAAATGTCACAGGCTGCAGCTGATGAGTTCAGCAATGGAAATCCAAGAGAAAGCAGAGAAAGAGGAGCAAAAATTCATTCTTATGTTTTTAAGAGGTGGTTTTTCTTTCAGCATTTCACCTCAAGTTCTTTATGTTATTGCTCAGATTTATTATCTATTGCCAATTTTACTCATATCCAAATTTTTGAAGAGTTTGGTTTATGGTCTGGCTTTGACTTTGGGACCCTGTACTTGAAGAAGCCTATATATAATATATGTTCCAATGGGATTATTTTCTGATGGGCACAAAGAAAAGCATTTCTCCTATAAAAAACTCAAATTTCAGTCTGCCTATAGATCATTCAGGAAATCTATTTCTTTCTGACAAAATTCAATCCTAAAGATGGCATCCAGGGCCCAACCCTATGTTTTTGACTTATAGAGAGAGACGCAACCATGCAGTGTTGGGATTGTGTCAGCAAATGGGCACAATGATGGGCTCAAGAGGACTTAGAAGATTTTCCTTTTTAAAATTCATTCATGTGAGAGACATTTTTAAAATGGCTTCTGTCAGTGGGATTTGGAATGAACTGTTGCTTGACACTACAGAAATAATGAAAGCTGAGATTGTTACCTTTTTAAAAACATCATGAAGTATAAAAACTTTGGCATATACAAGTACACTCTTTCTTGCAGAATAGCATCTACTATTTTTCTGACTGCATATTCTGGTTCCAGAATTGGCAACAGAGTAGGACACCTAGGGTGTGAAAAACAAATCAAAACAAAATCAAAACCCAAATTAACAAATTAATAGAACTAACTCCTTCAGACCAGGAATAAAAATATTCTAAGACATAATCACTTATTTCTCTCCCTTCCATGTTTCACCTATTTCTATATTTACTCTATTTTTACCAATGTAGTGACTAGTAGTGTAACTAGAAGTTGAAATGGAAAATGATGATTCCAATGAATACAACTGATGTTTCAGTAAACATAAGAAATCATATTAGGCCGGCGCCGTGGCTCAACAGGCTAATCCTCCGCCTTGCGGCGCCGGCACACCGGGTTCTAGTCCCGGTCGGGGCGTCGGATTCTGTCCCGGTTGCCCCTCTTCCAGGCCAGCCCTCTGCTGTGGCCCAGGAGTGCAGTGGAGGATGGCCCAAGTGCTTGGGCCCTGCATCCCATGGGAGACCAGGAAAAGCACCTAGCACCTGGCTCCTGCCATCGGATGAGTGCGGTGCGCCGGCCACAGCGCGCCAGCCACGGCGGCCATTGGAGGGTGAACCAACAGCAAAAGGAAGACCTTTCTCTCTGTCTCTCTCTCTCACTGTCCACTCTGCCTGTCAAAAAAAAAAATAAATAAAAAGAAATCATATTAAACAAATGGTCTAAACATGGTGAAGCAAGGTGTTGAAAATCTGCTTGCTGTCTTCTTTAGAAGCAGAAGTGGGCATTGTGCTTATGATGGGCTGACCACGTCCCCCTAAACCTCACAAGTTGAAACCCAGTCTCCATTGTATTGCTGTCTTTGGAGGTGGAGTCTTTGGGAGGAAATGGGGTCATTCGGATGGGGTGCTCAGGAATGGGGTCAGTGCCCTTACAAGAAGAGTTGCAAGAGAGACGATCTCTCTGTCTCTCTGTCCCCACCTCCACTCCTGCCGAAAAAGGAAACAAGAGAAAAGATGACCACCTGCAAACCAGGGGGACGGCCCTCCCTAGACACCTGAGCTGTTGGCACTTTGAGTTTTGACTTATGCATTCAGAAATGTGAGAAATAAATTTCTAATATTTGAGCCACCTAGTGTACAGTATTGTTATAACAGCTCAAACTGACTAAGATAATGCCCCTTCAAAGGTTTTCAGACCTCCTGGATCAGGGGCAGGCATGGAATAAAATTGGGTGGCACAAAGCAGCTGTGGTCAGGACAGCCTAGGAGAGGGATGAGCAGATCTCCGGCTCCAGGTGGCTACTAGTTGGGACACACTCTTTTTAAACCATGTTCATCCAGTGTCTTTTTGTGAGAAAGAATTCTGAAACATGGTTTCAGACACAGCAGTGACTGGCAGAGCTGGAATTCAGGTCCTGCTGGGTGGACTCCAGGACCTATGATCTGGACTAAGAAAGCTACAACAGACATAATTCTGAAACTATTTGCAAATCAGAATGAATCCTAGATAAGTATCTTTTATACAACATATATGGCAAATAGAACATTATCAAGAAGATAAGCAGTCATTCTCAAGAATGTAGTTTCTTTGAAATCAAAAGGTAGACTTACCTAGTAGCACAACCTTCAAACATTCCAGTTTTTATAAAAAATGGGCATACAATTGTGGTTTTGATACCCTCTTGGTTTTGGGCAAAAGTCTCTACAAGTACAGATTCTGCAAAACCGAAAGCTGCAAATTTACTTGCACAATAATCTGAAAAAGACAGACATTACGAATGTACAATGGTACTTCAAAAAATTGTGGGAAAAATCAGAATAAAAGTATGTTTATTTTGGTGCCAAAAAATTGGGAATCCATGCACAATTTTTTCATAGTAGGCATTTTCCATGGATTTTTTGAAGACCCCTCATTTACTCCAAGGTCTTTTTTTTTTTAAAAAGATTTATTTATTTATTTATTTGAAAGAGTTACACAGAGAGAGAAGGAGAGGAAGAGAGAGAGAGAGAAAGAGAGAGAAGTCTTTCATCCGCTAGTTCACTCCCCAACTGGCTGCAACAGCCAGAGCTGGCTGATATGAAACCAGGAGACAGAGGCTTCCTCCAGGTCTTCCCACGTGGGTATAGGGGCGCAAGGACTTGGGCCATTTTTTACTGCTTCCCAGGCCATAGCAGGGAGCAAAAATGGAAGTGGAGCAGCTGGGACTTGAACCAGCACCCATCTGGGATGCTGGCACTGTAGGCGGCGACTTTACCTGCTAGGCCACAGTGCTGGCCCCTACCCTAAGGTATTCAAATGGCATTACATTAAGATTGACTTATAACACTAATCACCGATGAAGAATGTGACAACAATGTCAGAGTTGTTCTTTTATATTTTCTTGGTCTACTCTCACTGGAAGAGGTGAGGAGTGAGTGGGAAGGTTCAAGGTCAATTGAAAACCAGTGGCTAATGACCAAGTAGACTCCAAGATTAGAAGGGTGGCAGGATGTTTCCCCAGGCCACACTAATAGACTGTGCTTACATGTTAGTGAACTTCCAGATCCTGTGCTCACAGTTACAGGGGGCACAAGATGTGCATCCAGTTCCTGCCCCAAAGAGCTTCAACTCCACTGGGGCAGGAGGTCATACAAGAGATAAAACAGCAGGTAACATAGGAATCTAGGCTAGAGAGGTCAGCACAGGTCGTGATACTCAGATCAGGTTTGCTGCCAACTATAACTCTTGCTTTCACTACCAGAAGAACAAAGCACCTGTTAGCTTCTACCACTAACTCTGAAAGACCTTGAAGATGCAAGGGTAGTGGAAAGTAGCCTTTATGTCCATTTTGAGCTTTCCACCCTTAATCACATTTGCTTTAAAAAAAGATCTGAATATTCAATTTGCTGAGCAAAAAAGATTTGGAGGAGAAATGGGGTTTAAGTGGACTAATAATTCTCTGACTCCCACAGTCAGATGAGGCATGTTCACCTGTTATGTTGTGACACACTATTGCAACTGGCAAGCTCCAAGTAACAAGTGCCAGGTGTGGGTCAGCCCCAGTACTGCCCAAGACAGTGGGAAAAAGGCTGAGGGGATGGAAGGGGTGTGGAGGAATCTAGAACAGCTTCCTGGATTATCGGAGGCATCTGGGATAAATGTGGCTCACAGTGCCCCCAGCTCAAGATTCTGATGAGCAGCCAGGACCAGGGAATCTGTATTCTCAATTAGCGCCCCCTGGTGGTTATGATGCAGGGTAGCTAATACTGTCGGAAATTTTGATAAGCTTACTCTTGTTTGTCAGGTGAACCGTGGGTAGGAAAGTCTCATTTAAGAAGATAAGGATATTGCATTAGAAAAGGGGTCAGTGAGGACTGTAAACATGCCTGTATGACTCCAAGGCACATGGTTTATCAGACATCTCAGAGAAAGGCAATAATAACACCCGAAGAATTCTAAAGAAAGAGGAACGGAAGGCCAGTGTCCATAGAGAATAGATTGGTAATATATCAGGTGGCTTTTTATTCTAAAAAATTATTCATGTAACTTAGACATACTGAGCTAATATGAGCTTTATGAATCTTAAACTGTGCCACGTTAGCTCAAAGGCATCAGGAAGCACCCAATGGCAAACTATTTCAAACTACCTCAGAGATCTGTGTAAGCCAGGACACAGGACAGCTGCTCTAGTGGACACCCTGGGAGGTAAGGACAAGGGTTCTCCTCCTCCTAGAGCGAGATACTGAGTTGGGCCTCCTAGGCAAAGGATCTTGGTGCAGCTCTGTGTCACTCTGTGCTATTGCCACTCAGATTAGTGTTGCAAGGGAAACAAAAATGACCACTACTTCCTGCAAGGTCATCAACCAGTGGAAAAGCAAAGAGGCTAATTCTAGGTTTCTTGGGGTAAAGAAACTTTCTCTAACTCACAGCAGGGAAGACCACTTAATAGGAACTTTAGGAGAAGACAAGGTGGTTATCTGTATCTCCCTGGTAACAATGCCAGGGGAATTTTGGGGAACAGAGGCTGTGTTGATTACTTCTTCCAAAAACATTATCAGTGAGGTGGGAGCATCTTTCTCTCCTCCATTTTTTTTTTTTTCAAAAAATTATTTGAGGGGAAGAGAGAGAGAGAGAGAGAGAGAGAGAAAACGAGCGAGCACGCTAACTCCCATCTGCTGGCTAATTCCCCAAATACCTACAATGGCTGGGAGCCTGGAGCCAGGAACTTAATCCAGATCTCCCACAAGGTTGGCGGGAACCCAATTACTTGAGCCATCACTGTTGCCTCTCACGTTTCCATGAGCAAAAAGCTGAAAAGAGGAGCCAGAGTTGGGACCTTAGCCCAGGCACTCTGATATCGGACATAGGTGTCTTAACTACTAGGCCAAATGGCCATTCCCTTTCTCTTCTTTAAACCCAGGGATTGCATAAGATCTACTGATTCCTAAGTGTATACTTCAACTTCATGTAAGCAATTTTTCTCACATGAATTCTGCCTCCCAAAGAAGTTCTCAACCGCTTATTATATAGACTAAACCTCTCCATTTATCATTCTTGATTCTAAGTGCATCTAGTCACTTGTGATTATTTAGAGCTGTGATATAAATTAAGGTTGTAAGGAAGTTTGCAACTGTAAAATATTCTATTCCTCTTACCTGCTAGCCCATTTACTCCAACTAATCCAGCTGAACTTGAAATGCAAACCAAATGTCCATGGTTATTAGCAATCATAGCAGGTAGAAAGGCTTTATAAGTCTAAGAAGAGCAAAGGAAAAATTTCAACATTTAATACTGCATTGTAGATTTTTTTTCAGATGTTTATATATGATCAGGGTAATAAACATTTTTTTTTCCAGCTCATAAAAATACCTGAAACGTCATACTGGGGTATAAAAACTCAGACATCTGGAAAGTAACTATGTCAACCTGTACATCAATATTTTCTTATGGCAATTCCTATGTTATTAAACAATAACATTGTTTTGCTCCTGACTTTTAACAACACAACCTTAAAACAATAATGAGAGTAGAATGGGAGAATCTTAGCTGTGGCAGCTACAATCCAAACCTGTTGACAAGTACCGAAGACTGGAATTGTTTCAATTTCTGCTGCCTTTCCTCCCTTAAGTTTGAATTTCAAATTCACTGCGAACGTTGGTCACAGGACATGCTGCTGTTGGCTTCCATTCAAAAAGAGCACTTTGTTTTAAATTCATCTCCACCTCTCTGAATAATGCTCTTGTAATTTTATTTCATTTCACAAAACAGACGATCTGTTAGAAAGCGGCAGGGTGCGCTGGCTCACAGCACTGTAGAACTGCTTCACCTTCGACCCGGACCTGGGGAAGGAAGGTGCAGGGCAGCCACCCTGTTTGATCATCACACACTGTACACGCGTGCTGAGGCTTCACGCCAGACCCTGCAACAGCGCACAATTAAACTGAAGATACGGAAGGAAGAAAGGAGCTTTTGGCTAAGATGTCTTCTGCAACAAACAAGTCATTCATCACCTCCCACAACCACAAGGAAGTAGGGAAAGAGCGCATGAAGGTCAAAGATCTTTGGTTTGCCTCCATTGCAGCACCTTTCAGAGAGAAACTAACACGTAGAGAAAGAAAACAGTGTGGCAGCATAAGATGTTTCCTGCTTTTGTGGTCTTCCATGAGCAGCACACTTCCTGGGGTCCTGGCTATCCCACGGCTCTCTGGGCTTGGCAGTGCGCAGGTGCTCAAAGAACTTGTCCAGAAAACATGAAGAGAGTGAGAGCCCAGAATGGAGTGGTGGGGTCCAGGATTTAGGGAAGAACTAGAAGAGGAGGAAGAAGAGACTATGAAGAGAGCAGGGAGTAGGACAGGTAGGAAGACAGTAGTAAAACAGAAGCCACAAGAATGAGATTTTTACAGGGATTACAGTCTTCACTCTAAATACAAATATGTTATTATATATTTACCTAATATTATATGTGATTAGACTTCAAAAAGCTTATGGGAAATGGACTTAAAGTTTATTTTGGTGTATCAGTTTTTCAAATTTTCAAATGGTTTTTTCACAATGCACATGTTTTGTGAATTTCTTGAAGACTCCTCATATAGAATATATTATATATTAACTATATGTTGTTAGAACAAAGATGAGCCATGCAATGTATATGTCTATATGTATGTATTATATATATATAAAGTACAAGGCAGAAGGACATTTGAAACAAGAGAAATCATTTGCAGTAATTCTATAGCAGCTTGGCGGCCACCAAGTTCTGACTCATTTTTTTTCTCCCCAAAACTATGCAGAACATGGAGAATACCACTGGTTAACATTGCACTCTTGCTGAAAGTAGAGGACATAAGATCTCTAAGCGTCAAACCACACTAGAAGGCTGCTGAAGGACAGCTGGGTGGGAAAGGGAAGAAGAGAATGTAGAGGGAGCTTTCAACTGCCAGCAGTCAGGCTCAGAAGGCAACAGCCTTCCTTGCCTGGGGACTGATGAGCTGTGAGCAGGGCTAGAATCACAGAGGTCAGCATCTGGGAGAGGCAGCAGCAGGGCGCATGCAGGGCAGGGGGAGGCCTGAGAAGGCTGGTCTCAGCAGAGGCCCGCAAGCACAGCTTCTGGAAGTGGGTGCATCACTTTAGAAGGCAGGTTGTGCCTTGGTGGTGATATCACACGGTGACCAGGGTTACTGGAGGGAATTCTCTTGTTTCCAGTTAGGACAGTATGGTTGTGGATTGGCTAGCCCTCATTAATGCTTACTTTTAAAAATTATTTTTCCAAAAAAATAAAAATCCATTTATTTTTAAAAGGGAGAGAGAGAGACAGACAGGGAGAGAGAGGTCGGTTTCCTTTGGTTGGTTCATACCCCAGTTGCCTTGAATAGCCAGAGCTGGGCTGGCTGAGGCCAGGAGCCTGGAACTCAGTACAAGTCTCCAATATGGGTGGCAGCGACTCAAGCAGTATGCCTCCTAGGATGCATAATGCTTGTTTTTCTATTAGTGCTCCCTTTCACAGTCAAAGTGGTCCATCTGAGGCAATGATAAAGCCACCCTGCTTTATCAAAACTGCAGGGACTTCCTGTATAGCCTTGATGCAGCAAGTCTTCAGTTCTGCGATCCCTGGTCTCATTGAGCTGTTTAAGGAACATGGGAGTAGCTTGCACAGTCCCCAGCCTTTGCAGACTAGCAGTAAACTGTAGTATGCTCTGTCTTCAGAATTCACTGAACAGAGGTTCCAGCAGATGCACTTAAGTGTGATCAGGAGAGCAGAACTGGGAAGACCAGGACAAGTCCAAAGCTGAGATGTCTGGGCTTTATTCAGGGATAATCATAATGTGAAGGGGCAAGGGAAAAGTACTTCTAAATATCAGAGTCATTTTAAATTTTTTTTAAGGAGAGATAATTACCCACAAATGTGCTTTGAAATTCACATCAAATGACTTTTCCATATGCTCATCTGGGCATTCGAGGAAGGTTTTGCCTGTTACGATTCCGGCATTGTTGATTAGGATGGAGACATCGCCAACCTCTTTTTTAACCTGAGTTGAAAAACAAGAGCAACATCACTAATGCAGCAATTTCTTATATGGTCTAGGTTTTGTTTTCCCGTGGTCATAAATATATAAATCCTTAACTCAGACTGTGTTTATGAACTCTAAAAAAAAGTCTGCTTATCTCCTGCACCATCTACATTGCACTAGAGAGCCAATTCTGATGTTTTTTTCTCATTGTTTCCTCTCTCTTCTTAAGATGGTTCCAATGCTGAAATGCTACTTCCCTTCCACAATGAGAGCCATTCTTACCCTAAGTGATTTGTAACTTAGTTCTGCACTCTGAGTAAATAGCATATATTTTCCCATTTGTTTTTAGTTTTACTTATTTTATTTTTTTAAAAAACTTTTATTTAATGAATATAAATTTCCAAAGTACAGCTTATGGATTACTATGGCTTCCCCCTCCCCATAACTTCCCTCCCACCTGCAACCCTCCCCTTTCCCGCTCCCTCTCCCCTTCCATTCACATCAAGATTCACTTTCAATTCTCTTTATATACAGAAGATCAGTTTAGTATATATTAAGTAAAGATTTCAACAGTTTGCTCTCACATAGCAACACAAAGTGAAAAATACTGTTGGAGTACTAGTTATAGCATTAAATCACAATGTACAGCACATTAAGGACAGAGATCCTTAGTTTTACGTATTTTAATTTTTTTTGACAGACACAGAGAGCTTTTCCATCCACTGTTTGACTCCTGGTTCAAATGCTTGCAATAGCTAGACCTGGGCAGAAGCTGAAGCCAGGACTTGGGAACTCAATCCAGGTCTCTCCACATGTCTGCATTGGCAGGATGCTGCAGTTAGCACTTGGAGCTGGGGATTGAACCAGGTACTCTGATGTGGGACATGGGCATCTTAACTGGTAGGCTAAATGCCCACTCCTAGTGGCATATCATCTTATTCAATGCAAAGGGACATGAGCATAGCTCCACTATAGCCAGATATCACATAGACCAGGATCTAGCACACATGGAGATGGGGGTAACATAGGAAATGAACTGAAGAAGAAGACCCACACATATTTTACCAAAAAAGCACAGATTAGGACCTGCCTGCCTGTCCTGTTTGCCCAGACTGGTTGGTTTTCTTCCCTCCACCTCCCATTTTGATGCATAAGAACTAGGAGGGATGGGTCCTAGAAGATCCTATTTGCTGCTGGGATACCCACTTGCCAGAGTAGGCATTCAATCATTTTTAACTAGAAAACAAAACTTGTAGGTGTAACGCTGGAGCCTTTCCCATCTCACAGACCTTTAGCCTGCCACCTTGGCTCTTGTGTGGGATGTGGGCACAGGCTTTCCCGGCATTGATGACAGGAGGTGGGACTGTCCCTGCACCGTCCCGTGGGTTCTGATTTTCATCACTGTAAATTTAGACCACTTAGCTGTGAGATCAGCTGCAGCTAGGAAGGGTAGTCCCAGTGTAAGCTGTGTGAGCTTGTCAGGTTTGGCTCTCGAGGCTGTACTGGGTAGCCTGTGATGTGGAGATGATAGGAAGAGATCTGTAAGGTGGAAAGACAAACTTGCAAGCCAAAAACTTACCTGCCCATGATGGGCAAACCTTTCCACTAGCAAGTGAGCTATGCAGTAGCCCAGGGGTCCCAGCTGAATCAGAAGCTATGGAAGAATTTTTCAACACAGGTGGGTTGCTTGTTGCAGGTTCATCTCGGTTCTCCCTTCTCCTAAACCAGGCAGGCACAAAGTGGCCCAGCAGACAGATGTTGGTGTATGAAAGCCAATGTGAGGGCAGGGAAGTCCCTAGGGGGCCAAGGCTGTGCCTCCATGAACTAAGAACACCCTTGCTGTCACATATTGGTGGCTTAGCCTCCTGAATGCTTTCTTTATACGTGCATCGGTACAATCACCAAAGATGCTAATGTGGTAATAATCTTTAAGATGAGTAACATCCTCTGGCTTTCTTATGACTCCTTAAAAGAAACACACTTTCAAATGAAAGCCATGAGGGTGTAGTGGACATAGCCTGGATTGAAAACAGACTCAATACAAGTGCAAATCCTGGCTGGGTCATGCATTAGCTCGGTGACCCAGGGAAGGCTGTTTAGTGTCTCTCTGCCTTGATTTGTTCATCCTCAAAGGATGACATGGCCACTGATGCTTATTCTTATCCTGTAACAGGAGTCAGTACAACACTGGAGTGTGGTGGTTCAGAGTCAACTCAAGTCTAAGCTATAGTTCTGCTACTTATCAGTTGTAAGCCACACACCTGCCTGAATCTTCAGTTTCCTTTGTTTCTGAAAGGGGGATAAGAATGGGCTTTATAGAGTTATTATCTATACATATGGGGTACTTAGAACAGCATCTTGAGCTCAGAAATCCTAATTGCCTCTCTCCCCTTCCCCACCAATATTTTTGAAATGAAAGATACTGGAGACAGACACATAGGCTGAGAAAGGCAAATGAGCACAAAATTGACACACATCCTAGTATTGACTTAGGGTGCTTACAACCCACAAAAAATGGTAAGCTCCCCCTCCCTCCCCCCCGCCATTTACCTGATCGGCCACTCTGTATACTTCTTCTCTCCGGCTGCAGTCACAGGTATAGGCGTGTACTTTCGTGGCTCCAGCATTCAGAGCCATTTGGCATGTCTCCTCATTCCCCTCCTTGTTGACATCCCAGAGAACAAGCACAGAGCCCAGGCGGGCAAACTGCAAGGCTAGGAGCCTTCCGAGTCCACTGCCAGCACCTGTTATGAGGACGATCTCACCAGCGACATTCTTTCGAGGCCTTGGGATTAAGGCTAAAACCATACCCTCCAGAATGCTCAACAGTGACTTTCCAAAGAAAACAAGAAACTCCTTTGCTGATTTCAGGTTGGACGACATGTTCTGGCTGACACCTATGAAAAAAGATGGAACGTTTGCTTCCTATATAGAGCTCCGAGTTTCTGGAAGAGCCGAAGTAACTGAGAAACCTGATTGAAACATCTGACTTGGAAGCAGGCTTTGACCTCAGAACAGGGGAGGAACCCAATGGTTAATATCTGCCTTACTTTTTTATGTGGCTGCCTACCTGCAGGCCTGCTATGTGTTAATACATTCAGAAATGTGGGTGAGCCAGGCACTGTAGCTCCCACACCCAACCTTAACCCAAAGGCTAAGCTCATTATTTCTTCCTAATCAGTGGTCATTCATAATAATCATAAATCCTGTTGGCTGATTTTATGTTCAAACACTTGGCCACATGGCAATGTTTATGACATATCTGCAAATTTCTGCTTTTATTTTTGTCTCCTTTTAGATTTCTCTGTTCTCATTTTGTCTTGGTGTCCTTTAACTTTGTGTTGCTATTCTGAATTTCAGATAAATTTCTATTCGCACAAAGTATTTGAGAAGTGTTTTGAACATTTTCCAATGGCATTGCAGGCAATAGCACACTAAGGGACTTCAAATGCATCACTGTAAAATTGGAATAAAAACATTTATTTTCATACAGAAAAAAAAAATCTTGAAATCCATGCTATGTCATGATACATATCCAGGTAGGGCATGTTTCTGACCTGGCCACTCACAGGGGTACTGATTGCTCCCACCCATGAGTCAAGACTGGCAGAGTTTCTCTGAGGACTTGGCACACCAGGACTAACATTTTCCAGGAACATTTTGAAGTACCCTCATATATCCATTCCCCAAGCCTGGAGGACCCCTTGCCACCAGCTCCACATTACTTATCGGACTGAGGTGAGACAGATCTGGACTCTTGCCTTGCCCTGCCCAGCAGGGACAGGCTATGGCAGGCTACTTAGCCTCTCTGAGTCTTCTCTCCCAGTCCTGCAACATAGGGTACTTTTGCAGATGCAATGAGAATGTTCCATGCTTGACTATTGTGCCTAGATTCTACTAAGCACCTTATAGAGGTTGTTGCATTTCTCAGATTCATAGGATGGCTCTCCAAGTAGACACTCAGGTCTGCTGAATGAATCAAAGGCCTCCCCTTGACTGATAGCTCCTGCTGTCAGTCACACACATTTTAGTGAAAATGAGCTTACAAGATGCTTTACTGGGGCCGGCACTGTGGCACAGTAGGTTAATCCTCTGCTTCTGGCATCGGCATCCCATATGGGTGCTGGTTCTAGTCCTGGCTGCTCCTCTTCCAATCTAGCTCTCTGCTGTGGCCTGGGAAAGCAGTGGAAGATGGCCCAAGTCCTTGGGCCCCTGCACCTGCATGGGAGACTGGGAGGAAGCACCTGGCTCCTGGTTTTGGATCGGTGCAGCTCCAGCCGTTGTAGCCATTTGGAGAGTGAACCAATGGAAGGAAGACCTTTCTCTCTGTCTCTCCCTCTCACTGTCTGTAACTCTACCTCTCAAATAAATAAATAAAATCTTTAAAAAAAGATATTAAAAAATATGCTTTACTAACCATTAGCTGAGAAAGTAGGGGAGGTCTTATTTCCTTCCTGGCTGAGGAGACATGCTTAGTGGGGGACATCAGCGCTGGAGGTGGGGGACTTCCCTGAACAGGTGCTTAATTGAGAGGATCAGGCAAGGGTATAGGTGTCAGGAGGAGAGTGATGACAGAACAGCAAGTTTCCACTTTGCAGTTTGGCTGAGGACATCCAGTTGCTATTAATAGAAATGGTGAGGGGGGACAGGAAGAGGTTCACCTACAAGAGGGCTTGCTGCAGGGCAAGGCCCTTGGAAAACGCCAGAGCCAAAGTGCCCTAACCCATTGCCCCTGTTTTTTTGTGTGCAGATGATACCAGGGATCAGGGAGAACATGGATGTGAATTGTCCAATGTGCCTGTGCTGGTTAGTGCAGGGCTAGGTTGGTTCATTTGCCCTCTTTATTGAGCAGTGACTTGTAGACCTGTATGGGTTCAACTCTGGGCACTGGGCCAGCTGCCCACAATTTTTGGCTGGTGAGCTAACTGGTCTGGTTGAAGAGACAACACTGAAAAAATACATCATGATGAACCAAGGTGTTATAGAGGGAAGTGCAGGGTGCTGCAGAGATGGCAGGAAAGCTGATTTGGACTAGGGTCTGGGGAGGAAGCAACAGGGAAGGTGTGTAGGGAAGAGACATTTGAGTAGATGTCGAAAGGATGTTTGGTGTTGAGCAGAGAGACTGGGCAGTAGTTCAAATCTTAAGGTGGGACAGAATAGTTCAAATCTTAAGGTGGACTTGACCTGTGAATCCAGCACTGTCCAGGGAAGGAGAATGCTGGCTGTGGGAGGTGTAGGCATCCTGATCATATGAAGAGTGCTTCCTGCTCTGGGGCACTGGGCTTCTTCATGCTTTGGCAGAGACAGCCTCAAACTCCCTGCCTCCTTTGCTCAGATTTATTTTCACAGGTTAACTTTTGAATGATTGACTATGTCTTCTGGACCCTAGAAAGAAGGTGCCCTGTAGGAGGACTCTCATTTTAAATACACAGTCATGGGGTGTGTATTTGCAGACTTGCAAGGTGCACAGTGCGGGACTCCCTGGGCACCTTCACCCCAGACATACCACGATAACTCACCCAAGTTGCTTCGCCCCCTTTTAGGCATACCACTGTGAGAAGCCATTCCAGATGGACAGAGGTCTTCTCTCCTCAGTGGTCTCCAGCACCTCAATGGTGGCCAGTCTCACCACTGGCTTGGGTGACTCTAATATTCCCCTAACTCAATCTTGGCCTGCTGTGAGATCTAGCCTAGTGTTCCATGGTTTATCCTGCTCTTGCAGACGCTTCCCAGGCTCCTTAAAGCTTGGCGGCCTGCCGTTGCACCTATCTGGGTAAGCTGAGCAAGCTGCTGTGTACCTGCTTGACATGAGTTCGTGAGATTAAAGTCTGGGTTACAGTTTTGCACGTGTCATTGTTTCCTAGGCAACCCTGCTAAAATTTTTTCATCTCTTGTTTCTCAGTTTCCTCCTAAAAGAGTATTCTAAATCAATACTTACTGCACAGGAAGCTGTAGAAGTTAATACAGTTAATACAGGTCAAGTATTAAGGAGTATTACAGGGTCATACAAACCTCTGAACAAATTTAGGAGAAAAAATGTTGGCACTGCCCTGTATACAGCTCTATCCAGTGTGCATCAGGTGGGAGAAAGGGTGCAAGAGGAGCTGGCTAGATTTCAATGCTTGCCAGTTTCCATACCATCTCCTCTGCTGCTCCCTGTCCCCACAATGTGGCACAACCATGAAGTACAAACCTTGCCTGAATAGTGGCAGGCACGTAATGGCAGCAAAATCCAGGCTGAGCATCCCTAAGGCTAATAACCCAAACCCCAAATGCTCCAAAATCCCGAAGATTTTTGAACACCCACACAGTATTGCATGTGGCAACTCCACACTCGATTTCTTGTGTTGGGTTTCAGTCAGGTGCAGGTGCACTAACAATGCTGTATGAAGTCACCCTCAGGCTTTGTGTATAAGGTGTTCATGACATACATGAATTTCAAGGTCAGACTTAGGTCTTATCCTTAGGGTATCTCACCAGGTAGATGCAAACATTCCAAATTCTGAAAAGATCCGAAATCTTAACCACTTCTCATTCCAAGCATCTCATAGAAGGAACCCTTCTCCTGTAAGTATTCACTACTATCACGAATGTCTCTGCCAGCATCTGAATTAGTGATCTCTGGTTGACCAAAGACAGAGAGATAGTTGGACGAAGTACAGTTACAAACCAAAGTAAAGGTACTGTTCCATTTATTGTAAAGACTCGTTCTTAGAAGTGACAAGCACATTACATACATTTTGGTGTCTCCCTCCCACGGTCTAGGAGGTCCAGAGGCTGAGCTAAACTGAGTTCATTTTAGGCCAGCGCCTTCTTCCTTCACCAAGGTGCTGCGGCAGGTCTGCCCTGCCTGGTCCCAGGGGTCAGGTAAAGGGATAGAACAGCTTTGGCTGAAAGGGGAGAACTAGGGGCGTTGGGGCAGGGAAAGGGAGATCTTCTGAAGAGCAGACAGCAGGGAACTTGGGCCGCAGAAGCGACCAGGCAGGCACCACGTCCTCTGCTCCCGAAGTGGAGGGACACACCCCTCGGGGAAGAGGAGGTCGGGGTTTGTACTCGCTGAGGGAGCCTGGGCCTCGGGGACGCCGGAGCTGCACGCTCCCCGGCCGTGGGCGTTCTCTCCAGCTTGCCGCAACCCCAAGATCGCCCCTGGCCCAGCTGCAGCTCGCGGATCCGCGCCCCTCGCGTGTGTTCCCGTCTACACCAGAGCATGAGGCGACCTCGCACAACCCCTGCCCCGGCGCGAAGCCAGCCGGCGCCACCTCCTTGGGGAGCCAGCGCAGGGGTCTTTGACCTCGGCCACTCACCCCAGAAACGCTGCCCTTGCTGTCCGCCGAGAAGCCGGCCTCGTCCGCCCCACGCACCCGCGTCCGGTCTCGCAGTTCAGCGAAGTTCAGGTGTTTATCCCGCCGCCTGCAGGAGCCCAGCTCCAAGGGCGGGACGGCCGCGCCCGCGCCGGGGGTGGGGCCGCCTGCGCCGGGGGTGGGCCGCCTGCACTGCTTTCTTTTCCGGAGCGGCGAGATTTAGGAGCTGGAAATCCGGTCGTGGAGCCAGGGCGCGCACGTCGGGACTTCTCGTAAGTTTCGCATATCTGATGCCCAGGCTGCACCCTGGATCATGAAGTCCGAATTTCTGGGTCGGAAGGGGCCCAGGCGTCAGCATTAAAATATGTTCCCCAGGTGTTTGCAGAGCAGAGCCCTTACATTGGGAAGCTGAGTGTTAGAGAGAGAAGAGGAGGCAGCTGCGGAGCCCATGCGGGGGAGGGGCCTGGCAGAGCCTCTGCAGCTTGCAGCACCCGGCCCGACTTCTCTAGAGCGTCTGGTGGCTCCTCTTGGGATCCAAAGTCAACAGTTTTCCCACCGAGCGGAGGTAAGCCCTGTGGGCGTGGGCGTCGCCTTGGGAGCCGCTGGGGAGGCGGTGGCTGCTGGCGGGTGGCCAGGGGGAAGAGGGCGAGGGAAAAATTTGTTCTGACAAGAAGTTGGGAAATAAAAATCGAGTAAGAGTCAGCGGTGCTTGGCGACGCAACCTGTTTTTATTGAACATCTCTGCGTGGCAAGATCCTGACGGCATAGCAATGATACATCTGTCAAGAGAAGACAAAGATAAGTAGCATCCGTAAATAAAATTAGCAAATGATCTATAAGCAGAAGTCCTCGTGGGAATCCTTATAAAAGAGGGTGCAGTTTGATGGATGGCACAAGGAGTACAAGCGGCTGTAATTTATGAGGTGTTGAGGAGAAAACCTGGAGCCAGGACAAGCTCGGGTTTGGAATTCACCTGAGGGCTGGGTGGGACGCAGTGGTGAGGGCACAGAGGAGACAGACTTTGCTAAACCTGGCTATGTCCGGGACACAGCTAAGAATACAGGGGGAGATTTGTTCTTTATTTGTGTGTGAAAAGAAACAGGTAGGGGGTATAAGCCTGAAAGAGAGGACACAAGGGTAAGCCTGGAGTGTGTTTTCAGTGCTCAGGTGGCCATCTGTGCTGTGTATGGGGTGGCAGGGAGCTGTAGGAAGCGTTTGGCCCACTGGAAGGTGAGTGGGGCAGGTGTGTGTTTGTGTACTGGTTTCTCATCAGCCATCACCACCCAGGGGCATATGCTGTGCAGGACTCTGGGGGAGCTGCAGAGCTCCCAAGGGAGCACTGGGAGACTCATTCATGAACTGCACAGGGTGTTCCATAGACAGGTAACTCAGGGGTCCCAGGGTCCATTGAAGAGGACACCCAGCTTGAGAGAAGACAGCTAGTGGAGCTGGAAGGGCCCTCCAGACTGAGAAGATGGCATGGGCTGAGACACAGGGGTGAGCAACAGCTGGAAGTGAGGATGCACAGAGGGGTGCAAAGGTTGGGTGAGGGCCCCCATGTCATGTAGGCTATCTGTGGGAATTCAGATGGCAAACTTCAGTCTTCCATCAACTGCATGACTTCTCTGAGCACAACCCTGAGCTGTCACTCTTCTAATCACAAGTCCAGGGTGGGCTTCAAGAAAAAAATCTCATGTAAAATATGAGCGCAGGCAGTGGCAGATGCATGGCTGATGCAGGTGAAGGGGCCAGAGGCCCTGCCGGGTGCAGAGGGTCCAGCTTGGACTTGATGTGGGGGAACATAGAGGACTGACTATAATCCTTTAATGCTAAGAAAGGATTTTTAATGAATCCTTGTGAACAAAGGCTAGAAATGGGCAGTTGATGGTAAATGGTATACAATGGGTTAGCACAAGAGAAAACTAGCTGACCACAATTTCTTAGGCCTTAGGATAAGAGAGAGGCATACTGGAGTTTCTTGCTTGTGGAATGTACACATATTAAAAAAACAAACAAAAAGCAATATGTCTTCCTAGAGGAGTGGTGTCGATTATGTAATTCTGGAAGCAAGGAGCGAGAGAGGTACCTTCTGACCCAGTTCCGCCCACAGGACTTTAACTTTACAGAAGAATCAGGTGTTGTTTGCTGCCTTCAGGAAGAGAAACTGGGTCATTGCAAGCCAAGGGAGGGAAAGCAATTTTTCACTCCAATAAGTCCTATGAGTGTATTACCTCTTCAGAAAGTAAGTGTACTGATAAAAAAGGATCATTAATTTCTAAGAAGTTTGTGCAGATGGAGTAGTCTGTTATTTTTATATAATCTTTATAAAATTATGTTTATTAAGGTTTTGTAAAATACTGTTCATGTGATATGAATTTTAAAGACATAGCACCATACTAAATATATGCTATGACCTAAATTTTCTAGGAAAAATTGGATTATGTGCATTAAAAAACTGAAAGTGAATTTGAAGTAATACCTTAACAGTAGGGACTCCATTTTGGAGCACCTGAGACTCCATCTTAAGAGAGCACCCCCACCCTACCTCCCCACCCCAAGAGACACTGGTCTGAAGCTATGATCTAAAACTCTTAGACAATAGCAGTCTGCTCCATCACACCTGGCAACCTGCCTTGCACTTGGCAAGCATAGAAACCCCCTAGCATGATTGCTCAAGCTTGGAAGCAGATAGGCTGCACCTGGGTTCATGATAAAAATGCAATTTGTCTATGTCCTACATATGGTTTAAGCGAATACCTGGATTAATGTCGAGATTATAATTGAAATTGTTAAGATCGTAACTGGTATTGTCAAGATTATAATTGATATTAGTTTCCCATAGGTTTTAGGTCAGCTTGACCTCGGTAACCATGTGTTCCTCCCTGATTTTAGCAACCATGTATTCCCATCCCGATTTTGTGGTTTTTGGCTTTATAAACCCTGTTGCTTTGGGCTTCAGGGCTGAGCGTTCTTTAGGGCATGAGCCCATTCTCCACCACGGGCAATAAACGACCATCAAATTTGATCAATGTGTGGTACTGCTTTGTTCATACTCGTTCAGGTACAACATTTTGGAGGCTCCTCTAGACCACCTCTAGGAAGACCTCACTCCATTCATTCCAGGTTAGTGCTCTGGCCATAGAGGAGAAGCCCCCGATGATGTTCCAGGGCCCCATGTCCTGATTCACTGACCTGGGAGGCTTGGTTTGACCTCTTCCCTGACCAGTTGGCCTTAGATCCTCTGAGAAGTCGATTCTTGTTTTCTGGTGGCGCCTTCTGGGTATTGGAGGTCTGACAAGATGCCAATACAGTCTCAGTTCCATTTCAGTGCAATGGCGTTTGGTGGGGAGACTCTGGTCTGGTTAAAGAAAGGCCTTTCCTGGATGTATTGGTTTCTGTTCCAGTTTCGTGGGCACTTTCTTTCTTTCCTTTTTTTTTTTTTTTTAATTTATTTGACAAAGTTATAGACAGTGAAAGAGACAGAGAGAAAGGTCTTCCTTCTGTTGGTTCACCCCCCAAATGGCCGCTACAGCTGGCACTGCGCTGATCTGAAGCCAGGAGCCAGGTGCTTCTTCCTGGTCTCCCATGTGGGTGCAGGGCCCAAGCACCTGGGCCATCCTCCACTGCCCTCCTGGGCCACAGCAGAGAGCTGGCCTGGAAGAGGAGCAACCAGGATTAGAACCTGGTGCCCATGTGGGATGCCGGCGATGCAGGCGGAGGATTAACCAAGTGAGCCACAGCACTGGCCCCATGGTCACTTTCTGAGGTACTGTCTGTATTCATAATCCCGGGAGGTAAATTCTTTTCCCTGTCCTGCCTGTCTCCTTTATTCCCTTGTCTCTGGAGTCTCTCTGTCCCTTCCATTGAGCATGGACTCTGCTCAGTCTAAGGGGACACTTTTTCAGTGTATGTTCTAAAATTTCTCTTTTTCAAATCTAGAATGATTGCTGCCTTAAAAATTGCCTTGTCACTTGTCAAAGTTTTGTGGTGTGGTTTTTACAGATCTGGATGAAAAATAGCAATGGGTGATCAGCCCTGATGTGGAATTTTTCAATCTCTGGTTTATGTCATTGATTTCTAGCTGGAGTTTTATAAAAAGAGTAAATTCCATGTAGATGTAATGTTGACTTTAATTGAGATAAAAGTATGATATAATATCAACATCTTAAGTCAACGAGGTATAACTGCTAAATATGAATTGGGTAAAGGTAAATGAGATAAATGTATCTAACAAATATGTTTTCATTAGAGTCCATATATAAAGAATAATTCAAGACTGCTTACAAATAACTAAGGTTAAAATCTGATGTGTTATTTTTAGAATGTCTTAATTTATAGATTTTAAGGGATTATTTCAATATAAATCAAGAAATCAGCAGATAAAAAGGGGTTGCAAGTATAAAATCGGTAAGGAAGCTTAAGAAAGAAAGAGGTTTAAAATACAGGTTTAAGTCGTAGAAAGAGGTTTAAAGCCGGCGCCGCGGCTCCATATGCTATTCCTCCGCCTTGCAGCGCTGGCACACCAGGTTCTAGTCCCGGTCGGGACACCGGATTCTGTCCCGGTTGCCCCTCTTCCAGGCCAGCTCTCTGCTGTGTGCCGGGAGTGCACTGGAGGATGGCCCAAGTGCTCGGGCCCTGCACCCCATGGGAGACCAGGAAAAGCACCTGGCTCCTGCCTTCGGATCAGCGTGGTGTGCCGGCCGCAGCGTGCTGGCTGCCGTGGCCATTGGAGGGTGAACCAATGGCAAAGGAAGACCTTTCTCTCTGTCTCTCTCTTTCTCACTGTCCACTGTGCCTGTCAAAAAAAAAAAAAAAAAAAAAGAGGTTTAAAAAACAGGTTCAAGTTGTAAAAAGGTGTGAGAAAGGTAGTGACAAATTTTCTGGATACAAAAGCTTTTAATTAAAATCTGATCCTTTGTTAAAACAATAAGGTTTTTGTAATACAGATATGTTAGTAAATATTTTAAAATAATCTTTAAAAATCTGTTAAATAACTGCAACATCTCCTTTTAACAGTTTTTATTTAATTGGTGACTCTGCCATGTTCCAGCTGGATCCAGGAAGCTCTCTTCTCTTTCCTGGTTCTGACTCTGTTACACTTGTTCCAAGTTATGGGATGATTCCATGTGCTAACTTATATTTAAGGATTTTATTTCCCATTTTAGTGACAAATAAACATCGAATTTTGTATCCTACTGATGTTCTCTGTCTCTCCTTAAATTCTGATTGTTTAAAAACAGCTGTGTTTTTATGAAAAGAATCATGGTTTGGTTAAATATATACTCATTCTAAAACATTTAAATGATCACTTTGTGACAGGAATAAAATTGATCTATATCAATGCTACTCATAAAAATGTCCAAAAGCTACAAAAGTCTGATAATTTTGTTGTGTTATTAGTCACAATGGTTGTCTTAATGAAAAAAGACCCAGAGAACTAAAAATGGATACATGTTTAATACAATCTTACAGGTACTTTCTAAAATACTGTGTGGAGTAAACAAGTGCCTCTTCCTGTTGGTTAATAAGTTTGATAATTTTAACCATGGTTATTTAAAGCCTTTTGTCATTCACAGTTTTGTATTTTCCTCTAAACACTAAAAATCAGGTTTACTGCTCATAAAAATTAAAACATTGTTGGTTCTGTGTTTAAATGGTTCCTCTTTTAGGTTTCAAAGGACTTTTTTTCCTTACCTTTATTGTATTCAGTACTTTGGTATGGCTCTACAAATAGATAAAGCCAAAGTTTAAAGGTTCCAACTAAAAAAAGCATGGTTAATTCAGGTTACTAAAAACAAATCAATTCTAATTAATTGGTAATTAAAATAACTAAAGATCTTAAAAAGCTATTACTAAGACTGCTTTATTGTTCTATCCTGTAATGTATGTTATGTGTTATATGTATATTGTATGTCTACATAGAAATGTATTAAGAACTCTGTTTTAATTGACTTATAAATGTAAGATTGTTCATAAATTTAAACTACTAAGTTAACCCAAAATACATTTTTGGTTCACATGACCTAAATAAACTTCCGTATCAGGTATTTTAAACTTGGTTGTACAGAGAAACCAAAAATGATTTTTTTAAGTCATTGACATGTTTATGCTTGGGTTTGCTGGTTAAACAAGTTACACTTGTGCTAGATATTCAAAATATTTTTCCAACCACAGGTACTCTTATAATTTATAAAAGACTAGACTTTTTGGTGAATACTTTCATTAGTTGTTACTTGACAATTAAAATTGCTTGCTAAGTTTTCACTTAATATTAAATTATTGACACTAAGTAATCTAAAAAGCCTGTATTCTCTTCAAGATGAGAAACTGATTCTATTCTAAATTCTCCATCAGGATATACAGTTTGATCTTCAGACCTTATAAAAATAATGGCTAACATTTTTCTATCGTCATGCCTGGCCACATATAACAGCTAGATTTATTTTGCCATGGATACAGTAAACAGGCAAAACCTCCATTTTCAAACCAAACTAATGGAGAGATACAAAGTCTTACTAATTGGTTCAAATAGTTTGGATAAAGTGGTCTTCATGTTTAATCTCATACATGCCTGTGACAACACATTTCTAACCCAGGCCACCAAAGATTAGTGATGGGATTGAGCACCCCCTTGGCTAACATCCTAAAGGCCTCCTCTTTGCTCTACTTTAACAAGGACCCAGAAAAAGAGGAGTGATCTGGATGACAGGAGCAATGTAAGGATAGGTGACAGCCAGTTAATAACAGCTGTACACAGCGATCTGCCATCAAGGAGACCCAACAAGGCCTGTCCACCCTAAATGGCATTGGTTTTTGATGTGGAAAGCCAGGGCTTTGGACAGACAGCAGTCATGGGAGAAGCCAATCTCCAAAGAGCCCTGTCAGCTCTGCCAGCCCAGAGCTGGGTCACTGGAAATAGAACTGCCCTGGCGTCAAAGGACTCCTAGGTCAGAACCACGGAATTTGTTGACTCTAAACTGAAAAGCCCTTCACTCTGCCCAGCTTCCAAAGTGACCACTGCCATCAGGGGGACAGCCTAGGGTCAGGAACATTGCAGACAGAGCTGTAGCTTTGCTTTTACAGATCCTGCCTATTCTATACTGACTTCTTATTCAGGCCAGCTCTGCTCCCAGGCCAGCTAGGAACTGAGAGTCAACAGGGTGCCTGCCCTAAGGAGGTTCACACCTACTTTATGATGTGTCTTCCTGTACCCCATGTCCTGTCAGTTTGTTTGCCTCTAAATTAAAACAAAAAACTCCCTCCTGGTTTGGACAGCACCTTTCATAGGTCCTCTAATAAGACCCTGTCCTTTGTTTTAGACCCTGTGTATTTAATCTGCTTGTTAGATTTATTTTCTCCAGCATACATTGGCTATGCACATAAAACCTTGGATGAAAGCAGTTTCTGCAAACTGACACTGCAGCCTCCTCAAGAGGCCACTTCCTGTTGGAACCCTGTTTTGACTGTCATTCCCCACTCCGCATCCTAAGGGGCCCCCAAGGTAATGACCCACTGTCAGCAGGAATAGTCAAGATGAGATTGACAGCCTGGGTCCTTACAATAGTAGAATGCGGATTAAAAGAGGGAGATGGCTGAGGCCCTCTGGTTGGGCTAAGTGTCTGTTGGCCCCTCAGGCTTTAACAAAATGTGATGTGCATAAAGGCTGTAAACTGTGAACAAAAGATTTACTCTGGCCGGCGCCGTGGCTCAACAGGCTAATCCTCCGCCTTGCGGCGCCGGCACACCGGGTTCTAGTCCCGGTCAGGGCACCAGATTCTGTCCCGGTTGCCCCTCTTCCAGGCCAGCCCTCTGCTGTGGCCCAGGAGTGCAGTGGAGGATGGCCCAAGTGCTTGGGCCCTGCACCCCATGGGAGACCAGGAAAAGCACCTAGCACCTGGCTCCTGCCATCGGATGAGCGCGGTGCGCCGGCCGCAGCGTGCCGACCCCGGCAGCCATTGGAGGGTGAACCAACGGCAAAGGAAGACCTTTCTCTCTCTCTCTCTCTCACTGTCCACTCTGCCTGTCAAAAAAAAAAAAAAAAAAAGATTTACTCTGAGTCTCCCCACTGCAATATCCTATACCCAAAACTAGCAATAATGGGGCTGGGTCCACCAAAGCAAACACCAGCTCTTAGTACCTCCCGTTCCAGTTGTCACCAAAAGGCCCCATGTTAGTTTGGGTCCTAATAGGGTTCAGTGTGTCAGGCACTGCTGCCCTCAGCACAGCAGCCTTGGTTCTGGGTGAGCGAAATACTTGCCATATGCCTGCATTAGCCAACTTCGATCTGTTGATCTGTTACACAGCCAGGTAGAGTCTCTTCCGGGGTTGTCCTGATTGTAGGCTCCTGAATTCTTAACCAGTTACTAAATTTCATTAGACAAAGTATAGCTTCTGGTAAACTCATGTATATACATACCTATTACTCTGTTCTAAATATACTTCCTGATCCATATGATGTGGCTGAATCAAGGATTTGATTGTTGTCAAAACACAAAATGGGGAATGAAGTAACATCTTGACAGTAGGGACTCCATTTTGGAGCACCTGAGACTCCATCTTGAGTCTCCCCACCCCCATGAGACTCTGGTCTGAAGCTATGATCTAAAACTCTTAGACAATAGCAATCCGCTACATCACACCTGGCAACCTGCCTCACACCTGGCAGAGCATAGAAACCCCCTAGCACGATTGCTCAAGCTTGGAAGCAGATAGGCTGCACCTGGGTTCATGATAAAACTGCAGTTTGTCTATGTCCTATATACGGTTTAAGCGAATACCTGGATTAATGTGAGATTATAATTGAAATTGTTAAGATTGTAACTGGTATTGTCAAGATTATACTTTTTTTAAACTTTTATTTAATGAATATAAATTTCCAAAGTACAGCTTATGGATTACAATGGTTCCCCCCCCCCCAACTTCCCTCCCACCTGCAACCCTCCCCTTTCCCGCTCCCTCTCTCCTTCCATTCACATCAAGATTCATTTTCAATTCTCTTTATATACAGAAGATCAGTTTAGTATATATTAACTAAAGATTGCAACAGTGTGCACCCACATAGCAACACAAAGTGAAAAATACTGTTTGAGTACTAGTTATAGCATTAAATCACAATGTATAGCACATTAAGGACAGAGATCCCACGTGAGACGTAAGTACACAGTGACTCCTGTTGTTGACTTAACAAATTGACACTCTTGTTTATGGCGTCAGAAATCTCCCTAGGCTCTAGTCATGAGTTGCCAAGGCTATGGAAGCCTTTTGAGTTCACTGACTCTGATCATATTTAGACAAGGTCATAGTCAAAGTGGAAGTTCTCTTCTCCCTTCAGAGAAAGGTACCTCCTTCTTGATGACCTATTCTTTCCACTAGGATCTCACTCACAGAGATCTTTCATTGAGGTGTTTTTTTTTTTTTTTTTTTTTTTGCCAGAGTGTCTTGGCTTTCCATGTCTAAAATACTCTCATGGGTTCTTCAGCCGGATCCGAATGCCTTAAGGGCTGATTCTGAGGCCAGAGTGCTGTTTAGGACATCTGCCATTCTATGAGTCTGCTGTGTATCCCACTTCCCTTGTTGGATCGTTTTCTCCCTTTTTTCCCAATCAGTTAGTATTAGCAGACACTAGTCTTGTTTATGTGATCCCTTTGACTCTTAGTCCTATCGTTATGATCAATTGTGAACAGAAATTGATCACTTGGACTAGTGAGATGGCATTGGTACATGCCACCTTGATGGGATTGAATTGGAATCCCCTGGTATGTTTCTAACTCTACCATTTGGGGCAAGTCAGCTTGAGCATGTCCCAAATTGTACAATCAAGATTATAATTGATATTTGTTACTAGATTTTGGATCAGCTTGACCTCGGTAACCATGTGTTCTTCCCTGATTTTAGCAACCATGTATTCCCCTCCTGATTTTGTGGTTTTTGGCTTCATAAACCCTGTTGCTTTGAGCTTCAGGGCCGTGAGTTCTTTAGGGCATGAGCCCACTCTCCACCACGAGCAATAAAGGACCATCAGATTTGATCAATGTGTGGTACTGCTTTGTTCACACTCACTCAGATACAACAAATTCACCAATGCTTAATTTTTTTAAAAAAATTAATGAGTAGTGGAATTTTGGTTGATTTATTTTTTCCCTTGTAACTTTTATTTTCCAATTTTCTGTTATATTCATGTGTTTATTTCATAAGAAATATGTCCCTGAGGACATACGCACATGGACATTCCCATTCCAGATGGTAGACAGAGATTATGCATTTGTATCCTATTCTCTTCCAAAATTCCACTGGAAATAAAAATGTGACTAAGAACATAATAGTGTTAGAAGAAAAGAAAGGAGTGACCAGTAAGTGCTTAGTAGAGGTTAAGCAGATGGCTCCTGTTTCCAGACACCAGAGCAAAAGATACCTGATATGAATACACATCCTGGGAAGACACTACGAAAATGAGTCATTCTTTCCCACAGAAACTCCATTTCAGTAAGTAACACGAAGAGTGCAAATGGGAATTAGGACACCGGATGGAATAAGAATGTTACTAGAAAACAAGTCTGTGGGAGTTCTGAAGTAAAATATAGGAAAATTATTTTGTAAGTTGGGGCTAGACAAGGGGAAAAAAGCATAAACTCAGAAAGCATAAACTGTTGATTTGATTGCATTCCAAAAAATTATAAACTTTAGTAAGAAATATTTTAATTAAGTACAGTAAAATGATATGTACCATGCCAAGAGAAGATATTTTTGCCTGCAGAATTGTCCATTAGTAATTAGTCATAATATTTAGCATTTTATAAACCAGTTTGAATAGGACTAGGAAAAATGGATGAAGAAATGGACAATTTATAGATAAATAAATGCAGATAACAAAAATGTCTGAAAATATGTAAAATTTTACCAGTTTTCAGGGAAAGGCAAATTGAAAATGAGTATCACTATTTAACATTCATTGCTTTATTAAATTTATATAATGTATCTGCACATTAAATAAGAATCTGGGCTTGGTTAGTGTGTAGGGACATAGGCATTCTCATACATCATGGAGTGAAAGTGGATGTCTTTTAGTGTTGACAATTGAGAAGCAGCTGTCATGCCTTTTGCTCACTATTTCACATCTAGGAACCATCATGTAGAAATACTGACATTTGTTCAGAAAGAAGTTTCACTGAAGCTTGTTTGTAAAAGCAGAAACTCAGAAACTACTTAAATGCACATCTATTCCATTGATTGTGGTGTAGTCACACAATAAAATTCTATGAGGCTGAGAAAAAGAATGGAGTTATAATTCTATTTACTGTTAGGGAAAGATCTCCAGGATGTGATAAGTGAAAAAAAATGTCATAGAATCATTTCATTGAGGTTATATTTATGATTATATAATTGTATGTGTGTGTGCATGGGTGTGATAGGCATGCATGTGTCATACAGTTGGAAATGCATAGAGGGTTGGATTTTGACAGATATGCATCAAAGTGTTTACAGTGGTTACCTCTGGAGGGTAAAGGCATGAGGGAGTCGCCCATTGTTTTTGTTTTGTTTTGTTTTTAAAGATTAGTTTGAAAGGTAGAGTTAGAGAGAGGCAGAGGCAGAGAGAGAGAGAGAGAGAAATCTTCCATCTGCTGGTTCACTCCCCAATTGGCCAAAATGGTGGGAGCTAGGCCAGGAGCCAGGAGCTTCTTCCAGGTATCTCACATGGGTGCATGGGCCCAAGAACTTGGTCCATTCTCGACTGCTTTCCTAGGTGCATTAGCAGGGAGCTGCATTGGAAGTGAAATAGCCATATAGGATGCTGGTGCTGCAGGCAGTGGCTTTGCCTGCTACCCCACAGCATTGGCCCCTCCCCATGTTTTGATACATGAATCTGTTATTTGACTTTCTACATGTCATTCATCATTTTGTGACATTAAAAACAACAAAGTTTAAAATGTGCACCTTTTCTAGTTAAGACTCATTTTTTAAAAACTTTTATTTAGTAAATAAATTTCCAAAGTATAGTTTATGGATTACAATGGCTTTATCCCCTATAACTTCCCTCCCACCCACACCCCTCCCATCTCCTGCTCCCTCTCCATTCCATTCACATCAAGATTCATTTTCAATTTTCTTTATATACAGAAGATCGATTTAGTATATATTAAGTAAAGATTTCATCAGTTTGCACCCACACAGAACATAAAGTGTAAAATACTGTTTCAGTACAAGTTACAGCATTAATTCACATTAAGGACAGAGATCCCACATGAGACATAAGTACACAGTGACTCCTATTGTTAACTTAACAATTTGACACTCTTGTTTATGGCGTCAGAAATCTCCCTAGGCTCTAGTCATGAATTTCAAAGGCTATGGAAGCCTTTTGAGTTTGCCGACTTCAATCTTATTTAGACAAGGTCATAGTCAAAGTGGAAGTTCTCTTCTCCTTTCAGAGGAAGGTACCTCCTTCTTTGATGGCCCATTCTTTCCACTGGGATCTCACTCACAGAGATCTTTCATTTAGGTCATTTTTTTGTTTTTTGCCCCAGTGTCTTGGCTTTCCATGCCTAAAATACTCTCATGGGCTTTTCAGCCAGATCCGAATGCCTTAAGGGCTGATTCTGAGGCCAGAGTGCTGTTTAGGACATCTGCCATTCTATGAGTCTGCTGTGTATCCCACTTCCCATGTTGGATCATTCTCTCTCTTTTTTATTCTATCAGTTAGTATTAGCGGACACTAGTCTTGTTTGTGTGATCCCTTTGACTCTTAGACCTATCAGTGTGATCAATTGTGAACTGAAATTGATCACTTGGACTAGTGAGATGGCATTGGTACATGCAATCTTAATGGGATTGTATTGGAATCCCCTGGCACATTTCTAACTCCACCATTTGGGGCAAGTCAGCTTGAGCATGTCCCAAATTGTACATCTCCTCCCTCTCTTATTCACACTCTTCTATTTAACAGAGATCACTTTTCAGTTAAATTTCAACACCTAAGAATAATTGTGTGTTAATTACAGAGTTCAACCAATAGTATTAACTAGAAAAAAAATACTAAAAGGGGTAAAGTATTAAATTGTACATCAACAGTCAGGACAAGGGCTGATCAAGTCACTGTTTCTCATAGTGTCCCTTTCACTTCAACAGGCTTCCTTTTTTGTGCTTGGTTAGTTGTCACCGATTGGGGAGAACATACGCTGTTTGTCCCTTTGGGACTGGCTTAATTTACTCAGCTGATGTTTTCTGTTTTTAAGAGTATATTGTCTCTAGGTCTTTGAGAAACAATAGAAGTCCACCAATGGAGTAATCTTAGTCATTTTTATGAAATTATGTTGAAAATAGATTAATTTTACCAAATTGTATTATTTTGGCAGAGGAAATTACAAGATCCTAGGGGAGGAACATGATTAGTGTCAAGATAGAGTTGCTGCTGTTCCATAACAAGAGAAAAGCAGTGTTAGCTGGAAAGGCAGCAGTAGGAAATCGTGCGTTTGAGTGGGATGAAAACTGCCTCTGATTAATCCAGGTTGAAGGAGCCAAAGGACATTTGTGGTACCATCTTGTTGAGGAAAGTAACCAGGCACTAAAGAAATGCAAGAGTTTCAGGAACAGAAACTACAGGAGGACAGCGATAGGACTGGGTGTACCACTGGAATTCCTTATGTGCTACATTTCCCAGGATGGTTGGCAGACACTGACCATGCTTCACTCTCTCTCACTCTAAAGGGACAAAAGGATGTATTGTTCTGTGCTCGTTCTTGCTCTCCTATTTATTCCAAGATCATTAGCACTTCAAAAAAACTTTGAATAATCATAGCATGAGTGGCATGATAATGAATCTATGTAGATTTGACCCAGATTGTTGTGCCAAGGTTGGTTAAATTGTGTTGGAGGAGAGTTCAGATAAAAGCCAATATTTCATGGCCAGGTCAGTTTTATCCCCTTTTCATTTTGCCCTTCTTTACTGTGACTTCTTTTCTCTTTTGATTTCATCTTTCATTGGTGGAAATACTACTAGAGAAGGGTGTTAACTGCTTATTTAGCTATAGAAACAGTTGTTGGTACATATGTGATCAGAGTGAAGACCAAGAGAGCCTTCCTCCAAGCCCTCCAAGTTTTATTGACATGTAATTTACATGCTATAAAATCCACCTATTATAAATGTCCAGTCTTGGACAGGCGCTGTGACATAGTGGGTAAAGCTGCCCCCTGTAGTGCCGGCATCCCATATGGGTGCCAGTTTGAGTCCCAGCTGCTCCACTTCTAATACAGCTCTTTGCTATGGCCTGGGAAAGCAGTAGAAAATGGCCCCAAGTCCTTGGGCCCCTGCACCCATGTGGGAGACCTGGAAGAAGCTCCTGGTTGCTGGCTTCAGATTGGCACAGCTCTGTCCATTGCAGCCATTTGGGGGAGTGAACCAGCGGATGGAAGCTCTCTCTCTCTCTGCCTTTCAAATAAATAAATAAATCTTTTAAAAAATGTCCAGTCTGGGTTTTAGTAAATTTAAATCCTTGTGCAGTTATGTATTGCTCTAATTCAGTTTTAGAATATTTCTGTTATTCCTATAAGTTTTGTTGGGAGCATTTAAAGCCAAGTATTTGGCCTATCTTTCTTGGAGAGAGGAAATAACAAAATGGTATAAATTCTGGCCCCAAACACATGTGAAAACGAACATGTGAGTTGATATTCCTCAAGGATTTTTTCCCACATTTAATTTTGTCTTTCTAAGACACTTTCTAAGACATCACCCAACCCTCACTTTCCACGTGAGCCTTCTGCGAGTGCAGTCTCTCTGGAGTTCTGGCTTTTCATGGATGTTTTCTGGTTAATCCTCTTGGGTTCTACAGGCTCTTGTAATTTGGATGTGTGACTCCAAATATTCATGTATTAGAAACAGTCCCTGGCCGGCGCCGTGGCTCAACAGGCTAATCCTCCGCCTTGCGGCGCCGGCACACCGGGTTCTAGTCCCGGTTGGGGCACCGGATTCTGTCCCGGTTGCCCCTCTTCCAGGCCAGACCTCTGCTGTGGCCCAGGAGTGCAGTGGAGGATGGCCCAGGTGCTTGGGCCCTGCACCCCATGGGGAGACCAGGAAAAGCACCTGGCTCCTGGCTCCTGCCATCGGACGAGCGCGGTGCGCCGGCCGCAGCGCGCCGACCGCGGCGGCCATTGGAGGGTGAACCAACGGCAAAGGAAGACCTTTCTCTCTGTCTCTCTCTCTCACTGTCCACTCTGCCTGTAAAAAAAAAAAAAAAAAAAAAAGAAACAGTCCCCAAGATTGATGGTATTTTGGGGTGTTGCCTTTGGGATGTGCTTAGAGTTAGATGAGGTCATTAGGGTGGGGCCCTGTGATGGGAGGAATTAGTGGCTTTGTAACAGAGTGAGAAAGAGCTGAGCACACACTTTCTCTTGTTCTTGCAATGTTTTACCCTCTGCCAGGGAAGGATGCAGGCAAGACTGCTCTCTTCAGGTACCTGCACCACGCTCTTCTACTGCCCAGAGTCCAGCCTGTGAAAAATATCTTTTCTTTTTAACTTGCCCAAGGCTGTGGCATTCTATTATAATGGCAGAAAACAGAGGCACAGCTTCATGTTTTTGTCTATTTTCTCCATTGAGCACCTGGGAAGGTCCATCCACCCCTCTGCCCACCTCCCAGCAAGCACCAGCACAAGGTGGGCTTAACTCTCAGGATTTTTACTTTCTCATCATCTAGGTGCAGTCCTTACTCTCTTTCCCAATGGTTCAGCCAAGTATTTTGAAATATTAAAGATTTTTTTATCAATAATTTTTAGATTCATACTGAAAGACTATGCTGAACATCTAGTCACTCACATATAAGAAATGGGAGCCATCATATTTATCTTTGTATATGTTTTCTTTGAGTGTCTTTTAAAAACTTATGTATTTGGGGGACCAGCACTGTGGTGTAGTAGGCTAGGCCTCTGCCTGCAGTGCCGGCATCCCATATGGGCACCAGTTTGTCCTGGGTGCTTCACTTTTTTTGTAAACATTTATTTATTTATTTGAAAGGCAGAGCTACAGAGATGCAGAGGTAGAGAGAGAGACAGAGAGAGGGGCTGCTTCACTTCTGATCCAGCTCCCTGTTTATGGCCTGGGAAAGCAATAGAAGATGGCCCAAGTGCTTGGATCCTTGCACCTGTGTGGGAGACCTAGGAGAAGCTCCTGGCTCCTGGCTTCAGATTGGCCCAGCTCCAGCTGTTGCAGCATTTGGGGAGTGAATCAGTGGATGGAAGACCTTTCTTTCTATCTCTTCCTTTCTTTCTCTGTAACTCTGCCTTTCAAATAAATAAAATCTTTTAAACATTATTTGTGTGAGAGTGACAGACACATGGACACACACGTAGAGAAAGAGAGAGATAGAAAAAGATGGAGAGAGAGCAAGCTTTCATTTGCTAGTTTATTTTGCAAATTCCCACAACAACTGAGGCTAGGCCAGGTCAAAGCTAGGAGCCCGGAACTCAATCCAGGTCTCCTAATATGGGAAGCAAAGACCCAACTACATGAGCCACCACTGCTACATTCTGTCTTGTGCATTCACAGGAAGTTGGAGTCAGGAACTGGAGCCCAGAATCAAACCCAGGCACTCTAGTGTGGAACACTGTGTCTTAACTGCTAGGCAACTACTTGTCCCTTTTTTGCGTTTTTAAGAACATTCATCATATTCCAGGAGTCTCCAGGCTGGGGGTACATGGAAGGCATCTATGTGTATGGCTACACCACCAGTGCACAAAGCAAAGTGTATATGAAGGCTTCTATGGAGGGACATGGAATGCGATCATTTCAGGAGAATTGATTTCCAGATCTTTACAGTGTACTCTTTCCTAAAACCGATCTTCCCTCGGAACAGCCCAGTGTTGTCTGATTCTCTGTTCTCAGCCTTCTCATCATCATCCTGCCCTTTTGAGCAAAATGTGGGAGTACTTCTCACCCTTCCTGAGTCTTAACTCCTGTTCTGCCCATGGATACAAAAACCGGGGTGACATTGACTAATTATGGAATGGAGAGCTCCTGAGGAGGAGATCCATAGGACGGAAGCGAAACTAGCCAGAAAGACGGGAAGGGCCTTTTTCATCCTGCTGGTGTTGTGCTCACATCTTTGGATCCCCAAACGCTACCAGAGACTCGAACACACCGAAATCCAAAAGCAAGGTTTATTTAGGAAGTACAAGCCGCATCAGGGACCCCATCTAACCGCGCAGTGGAGGGCAGAGGAAGACCCCAGCGGCGCTCGGGAGCCTCTTTTAAAGCAGGGTTATGTCACCTAGGGCTGCGGGGTAACAGTGGATTGGCTAGGGTCGCCTCTGGTATTTCCTGAATGAACGCCGTTGTTCCTGATTGGTTCGGACCCAGGGGATTTCCTTATATGGTGAACTCTAACTCTGCTCTGTTGTAAGTTTCAGTTTCCCCTGAGTGAAGCTGCTTTTATGGGAAGTCGGGAAGTCGGGCCTGCCTCCCCGAATGGAGGCACTTTTTAAAAATGTAGTTACTCTGGCCCTTCACTGGGAGACCTGCAACAAAACTTTCCACTGTTTTCTGTCCTTAGTGCTGCAATGTAGGAGTGAAATTCCTGTTGTACAAATGCATATTTAATACTTCTATTTTCTTTTAAGATTTTTAAAATTTATTTGAAAGAGTTAAAAAGAGAGGTAGAGACAGAGAGAGAGAGAGAGAGAGAGAGGTCTTCCATCCGCTGGTTCACTCCTCAGATGGCCTCAATGGCCGGAGCTGTGCCGATCCAAAGCCAGGAGCCAGGAGCTTCTTCCAGGTCTCTCACATGGGTGCAGGGGCCCAAGGACTTGGGGCATTTTCTACTGCTATCCCAGGCCACAGCTGAGAGCTGGATAAGAAGAGGAGCAGCCGGGACTAGAACCGGTGCCCATATGGGATGCTGGCGCTTCAAGCCAGGGTGTTAACCCGCTGTGCCACAGCGCCGGCTTCATAATACTTTCATTTTCAAGAGTAGGTCAGACTTCTTCTAACAGCAAGTGTATGTTTGGGGTCTTGACTTTGATGTAAAAGACTGACTTTGCCCTTGAATTTACATGGCACCTTTCTCCATCAGTTCAATATGCTAAATTTGTAGCTTCAAGGGGATGATGAAAAACATTTGAAGTGCATTGGAATTTGCATCTTTTCAGTTCCTTACATTTGTGATTTGAAAAACTGCAGGTGTCACATTAAAAATGTGGGGAGATATGTATATTGAAAGCTAGGGATTATTCAAACAAATCTGAAAACCATTGATGTGTATTGTTTTTTCTTTATTGTTTCTGTTTTTCTATTTTCTTCTTGTTTTAGGGTTTTGTCATTTTGATAATTTTCATAATAGAGTTTGGAAATCATAGCTCTTAATTTGTGAAACTTGTATTACTGGTTTTTCCTGCTGTAAACTATAGAAAATAAGGAGAGGGACTACTCAGTTGCCAAGTATATTAGAGCTGTGATTGGAAATTAGTTTTGAGAGCAAAGAGCCCTTAAGGATTTGGATCAGCTTCATGAAAATGATATGTAAAAAGTGCCCATTTTAGCGTTATCTGTAATGGCTCAGAACTGGATCAGCTATCCAGATAATTCATGGTGTAGTCCTACAGTAGAATATTATATAGCAAAGAAATGTAGTGAACTGCTGCTACAAGCAATTTGTGGTTGACTCAGAAAAATGATGTGGACAAAATGACAAATATAAGTGTATCCTACGTGCTTCTACTTATATAAAATTCAGAAAAGGCAATACCATTCTGTGTGATGGAAGGTAGAGCACTGGATACCCCTGGAGAGTCATGACTAGAGAGGGCACAATGACGGTTCAGAGGTATGGTCCAAGGACTCTATCTGGACCTGGCTGTCATCACATACTTGTGTTCACTGTTCTGTGCATGCTTGTGCCCGCTTTGCTGAAGGTGTATGTCCTGTCTCAGTGAAATGTTTACTTAAAGAAGGACTTTGGAGGGCTGGCATGGTGGCACAGTGGCCTAGGCTACTGTTTCTGTTGTTGGCGTCCTATAACAGTGTGATTGGTGTCCTGGCTGCTCTGCTTCCAATCCAGCTCCCTGATAGTGTACCTGGGAAAGCAGCAGATAATGGTGCAAGTATTGGGCCTCTGTCACTCATGTGAGAGACCCAGAAGGAGTTCCAGGCTCCTGGCTTTGGTCTGGCCCAGCACTGGCCGTTGTAGCCATTTGGAGAGTGAATCAGTAGATGGAAGATGTCTTTCTCTCTCACTGTGTCTTTCAAATAAATAAATAAACAAATAAGCAAAGTTGTGCTTCCTGTCACCTAAAGAAAACCACAGCAATTGTTTTGTGGCAAGTTGTTTTTTTTTTTTTTTTTTGACAGGTAGAGTTAGAGAGAGAGAGAGAAAGAGAAAGGTCTTCCTTCCATTGGTTCACTCCCCAGTTGGCTGCTCTGACTGGGCCGATCCGAAGCCAGGAGCCAGGTGCTTCTTCCTGGCCTCCCATGCGGATGCAGGCGCCCAATCACTTGGGCCATCCTCTACTGCCCTCCTGGGCCACAGCAGAGAGCTGAACTGGAAGAGGAACAACCAAGACTAGAACCTGATGCCCATATGGGATGCAGGCGCCACAGGCGGAGGATTAACCAAGTGAGCCACGGCGCTGGCCCCTTGTGGGAAGTATTTTTTTCAGCTATCTTTAATGGTGTTGAACATGTTGATGATTTTTAGGTGAACACTTGGTCACTGAGAACATTACTTAGCTTTGGCCTGTGCAGACAGGCCTGACAGAGGCAGGCACTACAGGGCCATGTGGTGAGTTTAACAGTGGGGGAGCATTATGTAACAAGCTTTCACTTGCACTTTGATTCTTATAGTATCTCCCATTTCTGGCAGGGTGGAGGCAGGATATAATTCTAGGTCTATGGGAGGAATTTCTTGTCTAATTGCAAATACCTGTGCTTGGCACAGACCCTGTAAAGCTTTCTCATGGGCCCTGAGACACACCTGCGTGCCATGGACCACTCCACCTGGTGGGGGTGCAGGAAACTCCCAGTCAATGCACACAGCACATGGAACCCTTTCCCCAGTGCCCACCTGCACCAGGGGTCAACAACTCCACACCCCAGTCTTCTACCCCCACCTTTACCCCAGTTCTTCATTCTCCCCACCCACCCCAGGAGAACACCCCCCCCCCCCATAAGCAACATGAGCTGTGGGTGTTAAGACAGGAAATCTCTTGCTTTTAGACTTTATTGACTGCTGAAAAGTTCCACAGCTGTGTTCTTAAGATAGAGTTATTCACAGAAAGTTTCCGTATCATCGCATTTATGATATGTATTTTGCACGTACCATGCCACAATCTTGTCTTTACGATTTGAACAGATGATGGTAACAATAACTTCTAGGGAATCACCTCTTTGGATTTGTTGCACAGAAAGGACTTTCTGCCCCAGAGTGAGGCCACTGACACCTGTCCTGGGCCTGGATCAGCTGCCAGTGCACCTGATTTGTCTCTGACATTGTGCAGACTTTGTCATCCCCACCCATGTGCCACTCCTAGCTTGGTTTGGAGCCCATCTGTTCTCTCCTGAATCATGCCTGTTCCTAAGGAGCCGGTTCTGGGATGGGTGGGGAAGAAGAGGAGGAGAGAGCCCCACAGAACAATTTCCTTGAGGCTTGCCTTGGCAGAAACCTAGAAGGAAACTGGCTGTGTTTGGAGGCTTACAGGCAGCATCATCATGTAAGAGCACCCAATCCTCATTTGCCTGCTGTTGTGTTCATCATTCAAGGGTGGCTCAGGTGAGTGTATACATGGAAACTGCAGGTGAGTGGCCTGTGTTGTGATGCAGTGGGTTAAGCCAGCACCTGTGATGTTGGCATCCCAGTTTGCTGCTGTACCTCCCTGTTCTACTGATCCACCTCCCTGCTAATGCACATGGGAAGGCAGCAGAATGTAGTCCATGTGCCTGAGCCCCTGCTACCCAGGATGGAGTTTTTGGCTTCTGGCTTCCACCTGATGCAGCCACAGCCGTTGAAGCCACTTGGGGAGTGAAGCATCATATGAAAGATTCTCTCTCTCTCTCTCCCTCTCTCTCTCTGTTTATGCCTCTCTCTGTGTCACCTTAACTTTCAAAATAATCTTTAACAAGGAAAAAGAAAGCTGGTATTGTGGCATAGTGGATAAGGCCTCTGCCTACAATGCCAGCATGCCGTATGGGCACCAGTTCATTACCTGGCTGCTCCATTTCCAATCTAGTCTCCCACTAAGGGCCTGGGAAAAGCAGCAAAAGATGGTCCAGGTGTTTGGACCTCTGCATCCAAGTTGGAGACCCAGAAGAAGCTTCTGGCTCTTGGCTTTGGCCTGGCCCAGCCATGGCCATTGTGGCCATTTGAGGGACTGAACCAAGGGATGAAGATTCTCTCTCTCTCTCTCTCGTTCTCTCTCTCTCTCTCTTTCTCTCTCTCTGTCTCTGTAACTCTGCCTTTAAAATACATAAATAAATATTTTTAAAAAAGAAAAAATTGAATGAAAAATAAATTACAAGTGAGTGAGATTCACAAGTAGGAAAGCTGTGACGTAGTACAGTTTGACTTGAGTTTAGATGATGTTAGATATGGGGAACATTTTGGAAATCCAGTAAATCCAGAAGTTTTCTGCTTTTGTAGAAGTAACTTGAGAGACATGGGGCACTCACCACCAAGTTAACTGGATCACTTGTGCTTTGCATGTTTTCTGTCTTGGGAAATAGCATAGGTTGTGATTTTAGCTCCTGGAATCAGCATGAGGTGGATAGAGGGTGGAGCACCTCTCACTTGAATCTACTTCTACCCCTACTGGTATGCTGACCCCTATTGGTCTGCCATTGGGTGAGCAGTCACTTGACCTCTTTGAGCTTCAGTTGTCTGATCTATAAAGTGGGCATAAGAACACACAGCTCTTCTGGTTGTTCTATGGAGTAAATGATAGCACTGAAAAATACTCATGACTCATACTTACTGAGTACTTTCTGAGTTCTTTATTTTATTTTAAAGATTTATTTATTTATTTGAGAGGCAGAGTTACAGACAGAGAGATGGAGAGGGAGATCTTCCAACCACTGGTTCACTACCCAAATGGCCACAACGACCAGAGCTGGGCTGATCCGAAGGCAGGAGCCATAAGCTTCTTCTGGGTCTCCCATGTGCAGGGGTCCAAGCACTTGGGCCATCTTCCACTGTTTTCCCAGACCATCAGCAGGGAGCTGGATCAGAAGGGGAGCAGTTGGGACATGAACCAGTGCACATATGGGATGCTGCCATGACAGGTGGAGGCTTAGCTACAGCATTGTTCTTTACATGTATTTACCCATGCGTTTTATTACTGAAGTATAAACAACTGCCTTGCTCAGAGTTGGAGTTAGCCACTGGTGGTGCCAGGATTTGCATCCCAAATTTACCACAGTCTTAGCTGTGATGGCCTCTTGCCTCTTGTCATGGGTAATAAAATTCAGAGCTGAATTTGAAAAAAAGAGTTTGTACCATATGGGCTTTCTCAAAGAAGATCCAAGCAGGGCTGGCTTCAAGGACTTCTGAGGCTGAATAGGTTCCTGTGTTCACAAGGACTCCATGCTTAGTTTAATCTCTACATGACAGTCTGAAGATTCCTCCTAATTTATCTTTGACCTTGTGTTTCCCTCGGGTTTTAAGGGGAGTTCTATGGGGCAAGGGAGCATGCACATGAGCACAGATGATGTTCCGTCTGGCAGTGTGCACACTGGCTTGTGGTCTGGGAGGGAGCAGGGGCTGAGCATGGTCATGCTCCTGGCATAGTGGGCAACCACGCCCAGCTTGACTCTGCTTGCATGTGTCTCACTTGGGAAAGTTTGGGGAGCTGCAGGGCCCTAGAGAGGTGGCTGGTCTTGGATCTGGGCAGGACACAGACGGGTAATAGCTAGGGTGTCAGCAGCAGCAGAATAGGGAGTGGTAGAGGCAGCATCTACAGGAGAGAGAATGGTCCCACTTAGGGTATCAGCAAGGCCCGAGGTGGCAGGTGGAGATACAGGGAGAGATCTTGCACCTGCTGGTTCACTCTCTAAATGGCTGTAATGGCCAGGGCCATGTCAGGCCAAAGCCAGGAGCCAGGAACTGCTTTCTGGTCTCCCAAGTACTTGGGCCACTTTCTGTTCCCTTTCCAGGCGAATTAGCAGGGTGGTGGTTGGAAAGTGAAGCAGTCGGGACTTGGAATCAGTGACCATATGGGATGATGGTGCTGCAGTCGCTGGCTTATCTCACTACACCACAACACTGGGCTGAGAACAGCCTCTTAAAATGGGTCCTTGTGCCTGCCTTTTGGGAAGGTGGTCCTGAGCAGGTGAATCATATAGTGTTTATGCCTATGCTATATTCAACTGCACCCATCTCTTCCCCCTGCCTTTGCCTCTTGAATTATTGTGGAGCTTCGCTGCATTTCTATAGTTAAGTTGTTTTTATTTGGATAATTCATGTTCACGGAGTAAAATGAAAAAATACCCTAAACTTTGCTTCAACTCCTGCAAATAGAAACAATAAATGAAGGAGCAGATGTAAAAAAAAAATCCCATGAGACTCATCAACTACTAATGTACTAAAATTGATGCTTTTTAAAAAGGATTTATTTTATTTATTTGAAAAGCAGAGTTAGAGAGAGAGAGAGAGAGAGAGATCGTACATAGAGATCATACATAGAGAGAGATCTTCCATCTACTGGTTCATTCCACGAATGGCTGAACAGTTGGGTGGGACTGGGCCAGGCTGAAACCAGGAGAAAGTAGCTTCTTTCACATCACCCACATGGGTTCAGGGGCCCAAGCACTTGGGTCATCCTCTGCTGCTTTCCCAGGCCGTTAACAGGGAGGGGGATAGGAAGTGGAGCAGCTGGGATATGAACTGGTGCCTGTATGTGATACCTATGTTGTGGGCAGTGGCTTAACCTGTTATGCTATAAAGCTGGCCCCACATTCATGCTTTGAGATAACTGATCAGAAATATATTCCAAGGATGTCACATATGCTGAACAGTTGCACCAGCAGAAATATCATTCCCAAATTAAAAATTATCTGCAAACGTGTTACTTTCAATTATATTGATTGAAAATAAAATAACTAAAACTATATATTTTAGTGATATAACAGATGAATTTCCAAAAAGGAAAATCTTATGATCCAACATGTTGTCACTCTATTATATAAATTTATAAAAATTTTTGTAGGATTTGGTAATTCATAAGTAGTTGTTACCCCATGTATTAGAATGCTTGCTTATAGATTTCAAACTAATACAACATTTTAAAAAAGATGTATTTACTTATTTGAAAGACAAAGTTACAGAATGAGAAGGAGACACACAGAGAGAGAATTCTTCTATCTGCTGGTTCACTCTCCAGATGACCACAAGGGCCAAGGCTGTGGCAGACTGAAGCCAGGAACAGGAACCAAGAGCCAGGAGCTTCATTAAGGTCTCTGTTTAGTGAAAAGGGCCCAACCACTGGAGCCATCTTTAGCTGCTTCTACAGGCATTAGCAGGGAGCTGTATCAGAGGTGGAGCATCTGGGAAATGAACTGGGACCCCTAAGGGATGCCAGCGTCACAGGCAGTGACAATCTGCTATGCCATGCTAGCCCTGCTAACACATTTTTTCAAAAAAGATTTATTTATTGGGGCGGGTGCTATAGCATGACAGATAAGGCTGCTGCCTACAGTGCTGGCATCCCCTATGGGTGCCGGTTCAAGTCCTGGTTCCTCCTCTTCTGATCCAGCTCTCTGCTATGGTCTAGGAAAGCAGTAGAAGATGGCTTAAGTCCCTGGGCCCCTGCATCAGCATGGGAGACATGGAAGAAACTCCTGGCTCCTGGCTTTGTGTAGGCCCAGCTCTGGCTGTAGCAGCCATCTGGGAAGTAAACCAATGGATGGGAGACTTCTCTCTCTCTGCCTCTGCTTCTCTGTAACTCTGCCTTTCAAATAATAAATTGAAAATCAGAGTTACAGAGAGAGAGGGGGGAGAGAGCAAGAGCGAGAGCGAGAGCAAGAGAGATCTTCCATCTGCTGGTTTACTCCCAGATGGCTGCAATGACCAGGCTAAAATCAGGAATCAGGAGCCTCTTCCTGGTCTCCCACATGGATACAGGGCCCAAGGATTTGGACCATCTTCTGCTGCTTTCCCAGGTGCATTAGCAGGGAGCTGGATTGGAAGTGGAGCAGCCAGGACCCGCTACGCCACAATGTCGGCCCCAGCTAATACACTTTTTTAAATTAAAAAAACTTTCATATTTCAGCTGACACTGTGGTAAAGCGGGTAAAGCCACCACCTGCAGTCCTGGCATCCCATATGGGTGCTGGTTTGAGTCTTGGCTGCCCCACTTACGATCCAGCTCTCTGCTATGACCTGGGAAAGCAGTAGAAAATGGCCCAAGTCCTGGGGCCCCTGGAGATCCCAAAGAAGCACCTGGCTTGGGATTGGTGCAGTTCCAGCGGTTGTAGCCATCTGGGGAGTGGACTAGTAGGTGAAAGACCTCTCTCTCTCTCTCTCTCTCTCTCTCATTCTTTCACTTCCTCTGCCTTTCTGTGACTCTGCTTTTCAAATAATAAATAAATGAATATTTTTTAAAAACAGCTTTATATTTTAAGACAGTTTATGGCAGTTTTTTCTTTTTCTTTTTGTAAAAAAAAATTTATTTGAGAAACAGATTAAGAGGTGAGCTCTTGGCTGATTCCCCCAAATGCCTACAATGATTGAGGCTGGATTGGTGTAGACCAGCCCTGGGAGCTGGGAACTCAAACCAGTTATGTCTCCCAGGTAGGTGGCAGGAACCCATGTACTTGAGCCATGACTGCTGCTTCCTAGGGTTTGCATTAACAGGAAGCTGGAGTCAGAAGCAGGAGACGGAGCTGGGTATCAAACTCAGGTACTTTTGATGCAATGCTCCAGTGTCTTAACTGCCAGGCCAGATGCTAAGCTCTTTTCTGCCTTTTGCAATGAGGGCTCATGTTTTATTTTGCACTGGTACCTGCAGCTTTGTCCTGGCTCTGCACAGCTCTTCTCCCTGACTCTTAGATTCCTGTTCCCTGGGAGGCATCTTGAAACTAATGGGAACCATAGCACCCCAGGAACCCCACTCCTTCTCCTCACCCTGTGGTGCTTGCTAGAGGCAGCTCATCTTCATTTCAAGAAGAAATCATGTAAGACTCATGCTTCCCTTTCCCCACCATCTTCTTTGATTTGCCAATATCTCATTTTTTGCCTGTCACCCATGTGGTCCAGGTTGGAAGGGAGGTCGTCAAGGACCCAATGCTTTCATCCCAGATGCACTCAACAGACCATGCTCAGCACTTTGTATTAGCAGCAACACCCAGAACCGAACTTTCTCCACAGGGTGCTGCTGAAAGATTTGGTGGATAGGAGGGAAGATAACCTACATCATGTCACACAGAGCAGAAACACCATCAAGTCTTAAGTGTTGTCCTTCTGAAAGTTCCTTTTCTCTCCAGCTAGCTTATCACAGTTTCCTTTCTCCGTGCAATCTCTTGAAATTCTTCTAGTGTCCTGACAACCCAGATCCTGCTATTGGCTCGCACACCTGAGTTGACCCAAGGCCAGTCGTGAGCCAGGGAACCCCTGCTCTTCAGTCTTGCTTTCTGGTGCAGAGAGAAGTTCCTACCCTCTCTCCCAGGAAAAAAGCCAAGTTGCACCTTAAGGCATCATTCTTCAAAGGGAAGCTGCTTACCTTCCATTGTTTGTATTCCAAATTCTACAGTTACTCTCAGAGTCTTATTTTTCTGTTCTCTTACTGAGCTCTATTTGTGAGCCAAAATTATATTTAGTAACTGTACAAATATTTATGCTTTGCAATTTGGTTCTCAATAAAGAGTTATTGCAAAAATGAACCCCACACAATTCTATCACTCACAAAGACTTTCAGGACTGGAAGGGGTCCAGATGATTTAGTCAGTAACCTCCTTTGATTTTCAGAAATGGAAAACTCCATTAACACTCAAAGCAGTCATTTTTATCTCAGGCAGCTGTTGTTATTAGAAAATTCTCTTATGTTAAGCCGAAATCTGTCTGTTTCTCAGCATTAAGGTAAAGAAAAGAATTATTTTTAAAAATGAACTCAGGCAAAAGGAAGTGCTCTCATTTTTCAAAGCTCTTGGAAGATTCCAGCTGTCTTAGAGTCAGCACCGGCTTCTGTCTTATCGGCTTTTGCTGTTTTTTAATGCATTTAATTTTAAAACGACTCATTATTAAATATTGTTTTCATATATTTTAATATCTACTAGTTTTTAAAAAATATTTATTTATTGGAAAGGCAGAGTGACAGAGAGAGGTGGAGAGAGAGAGAGAGAGAGAGAGAGAGAGAGAGAGAGATCTCATTTGCTGGTTCACTCTCTAAATGCCCACAAAAACCAGGGCATGGCCAGTTGAGTCATTCTTTGCTGCCTTTCCAGGCTTATTAGCAGGGAGCTGGATTAGAAGAGGGGCACTCAGGACTTAAACCGGACCTCTGATATGGGGATGTTGCAAGGTATGGCTTAACCCACCATGCCACAACACTGGCCCATTGACTGTGTATGTGTGTGTGTGTTAGATTAGGAGGACTTTTGTAGGATCACAGTCACTTCATATTTCAGTATTATTCTGTTATGAACTTTAGTTCCCAAGACTGACATGCCCAAATGCATTTTACTTTCCCATACTGACATGCCCATGACGTATTTTAAGTATAGAGTGCAGGAAACAAGGTGGTGGCTACCCATCAAAAGTGTTGTCATAAACAGGTGTTTTTTTTTTTTTTAATATTTTATTTACTTACTTGAGAGGTAGACTTAGAGAGAGGGACAGAGAGAGAGAGAGAGAGAGAGAGAGGTCTTCCAGACGCTGGTTCACTTCCCAAATGGCCACAATGGCCAGAGCTGAGCTGATCTGGAGCCAGGAGCCAGGAGCTTCCTCTGGGTCTCCCATTCCTATGCAGGGGCCCAAGTGCTTGGGTCATCCTATACTGCTTTCCCATGCTGTAAGCAGAGAGCTGCATCGGAATAGGAGCAGCCGATCATGAACCAGTACCCATATGGGATGCCAGCACCACAGGCAGAGGCTTAGCATACTATGCCACATCTCAAGCCCTAACAGGTGCTTTTTGAGAACTTGGTGGAAAGAAGTAACAGAAGTGACCAAACTCACTCACTTTCAGACCCACTCGCTTCAGCCTTGTTTTTGTCAGAGAGATTTCATGACTCTCTGTAAACATTTGGAACAAAATTACATGGACAGCTGCCAAATAAGATCAGTCCTCCACATACGTGGGTTCCACATCCTCAGGTTCAGCCAACTGCAGACTGAAAATATTTGGAAAAAATTCCAGAAGCTTCCAAAAAACAAAACTTGAATTTTCTGTATGCCAGGTATTATGCTGAATCCATGAATGTGGAGTGATCTGGAGGCATTGCATTAGGCATCGTGAGTAATCTAGAGATGATTCAAAGTATATGGGAGCGTGTGAGTAGGTCATATGCAAATATCATGCCATTTGATATCAGGGACTCGGTATCTGTGTGTATATTGGGGGAATGTCCTGGAAGCAATCCCTCGCAGACAACAAAGGGACATTGTACTCTTCCGAAGATTTTGAAATAGGAGGAAAAAGTGCTGTAAACACCAGAGAGATTTTAGGTTCAATTCAATACACAGACTCAGGGGACAAGCATGGGCAGGAGCCACTCAGAGGGTGGGAGAAGCAACCCCTAGTGGCCGGGGCAACGTTAGGCATTCTGGTTCTGGCTGGGGCTGTACTTGGAGAAGTTATCAGAGAGAGGCCCAGGCACATTGTCCTCTCAGATGCCAGCTTCGGTGCAGGGAGATCCACTCAGGGCAAGTGTGCCACCTGCTCTACTGCCCCACAGGACTGATAACTGCTCAGGAACAGCCTTCAAGTTCCTAGTGATCAGAACTCTCTCATGCCAGGAAGCCCAAAGTACAGTGCCTTTCCCATCAAGTACTTAGCATTCACCCATAACTCCCCACAGTCCATCACAAGTTGCCAACCAGGGATCTCTTTTATCATGAGCAATGTTGCTTAGAAACACTTGACATGTGAACTTACCTGGTTACTAGGGGAACAGAGCTAAGAGGTTAACCTAGGAGAAAAATCCTCCTGCAGAAAGAGAGAACGTTTTGTTAGCCCCTCAAACACATGTGTAAATATAAATGAACGGTAATGGGAGAGCAGCCTGCATCATTTCTAATTATTATAAACCTGATGGATGAGAAGACAGAATCCACAATGTTAGCCAGGTAATAGGCAAAACCAAACAAAACCCAAAGTCTCTAATAATGATCAGAAAGCCTTGGTAACTGCTTTATTATCTAGGGCTTGGTAACTGCTTTATTTATCTAGGGCTATAAATAGTATTCAGTAAATACATAATGAGTGAATGAAAAATTAAATGAATAAAACATCTTCTTAGGCAAGATCATTGACAATAAGACAAGTCCAACTTCATTTACTTGAAAGGCAGAGAGAGAGAGAGAAAGCTTCCACCTTCTGGTTCACTCCTCGAATGTACAAAATGGCAGAGGCCGGGCCATGTCAAAGCCAGGAGCATGGAACTCAACCTGGGTCTCTCACATAGGTGGCAAAGATCCAAATAACTGAGACATTACAAGCTGCCTCCCAGGATGCATATCAACAGGAAGCAGGAATTAGAAGTGGATCCAGGACTTGGACCCAAGTACTGTGGTTTGGGGTGCAGGCAGCACACATGGCTTTCACTGCTGAGCCAAACGCCCAACTCTAGAAGTCACAGACTACGTTTGTAGCTGATGGAAGTGAAAGCTGATGAACAGGTCTTCTGATACAACTGAGTGTGGGATTGTGGACCTGTCCATTTAGAGAGAAATGGCCCCTGACAGCTGCCACTAGATTTCAGCCAAGGTAGACGAATCTCTGTAAATGCTCTAGAGGCATGAAGGAAAAAAACAGTGCCTTGAATACTCCATTTAAGAAGGAAGAGATGTGTCAAACTTTTAGAAACAATTTTTTACTCACAAATCTTATGTTAAGATAAGTTTTATTTCCTTGCAAGCATTGCTTTTTTGGCAAGTTTTATTCCTCTAATGGATCCAGATGTTTCTCCTTCTTCTTCTTTTTTTTAAAGATTTATTTATTTGAAAGGCAGAGTTACAGAGAGGCAGAGGCAGAGAAAGAGGTAGAGGGATCTTGCATCTGCTGGTTCACGCTGCAAATGGCTGCAAGGACAGGAGCTGGGCCAATCTGAAGTCAGGAACCAGAAGTTTCTTTCAGGTCTCCCACATGAGTGCAGGGGCCCAAGAACTTGGGCCATCTTCTACTGCTTTCCCAGGTCATAGCAGAGAGCTGGATCAGAATTGGAGCAGCTGGGACTCGAACCGGTGCCCATATGGATGCTGACACTGCAGGCAGTGGCTTTACCTGCTATGCCACAGTGCCAGCCCCCTCTTATTGCTTTTCCATTTCAGTTTAATCTATGCTTTCTTTGCTTGAAGGCAGAAACATTATGTACAAAATAATAGATCTTTTGTAATGAGCTCCCCATTCCTCAGTTAACAGCATGAATACTTATGAACAAATACTTGATATGCTTACTTACTAGACTAAAACATGCTGGCAAAAACTAGAAAAAAGCCCAAATCAATTTACTTGGAGTTCAGTTTTGATTTTACCATTACTCAATAGCTCATGAACTTGATAGGGACAAAGCCAGATTGGTGTTTGGTGATTGTAGCTCCTCCAGAACTACTCCCACCCCAGAAGGTGTCCTGGTTAAGAATGCTTGCCAAATGGCTGGCCTGTTGGGTGCACATTCTTGGGAATATAAATGTTTCAGAAAGGGGGTTTCTATCATGTAGTCTGATACATCTCTGAATGAATGGTGAAAATAAGTTTTTCCCTCAACCCATGGTGTATGCAGTGTAATGTGTACATGGTTTTCCTATGGAATAAGGGTACTAGGAGTTGTTTAACATATGTGGATGCAAATAAAAATGGTAAGTTACAATTTATTTTATTCAATAAGCAGGTTTAGTACTACTAAGGGCCTTGAAATGATTAGATAACTTCAGGAGGAAGTATTTGGCAATACAAGTAAGTCTTCACTTTGTGAAGGTAAACATTATACATTTGTGAGGTAAACATTTTTCTTAACTATAAAATTAATGTGTATTTTGAAACCCGATATTGAAAAATTATCAGCCTGTGGGGCGAGCACTGTGGCTCACTTGGTTAATCCTCCACCTGTGGCACTGGCATCCCATATGGGCGCAGGGTTCTAGTCCCGGTTGCTCTTCTTCCAGTCCAGCTCTCTGCTGTGGCCCAGGAGGGCAGTGGAGGATGGCCCAAGTGCTTGGGCCCTTGCACCCGCATGGGAGACCAGGAAGAAGCACCTGGCTCCTGGCTTCGGATCAGCACAGTGCCAGCCATAGCGGCCATTTGGGGAGTGAACCAGTGGAAGGAAGACCTTTCTCTCTGTCTCTCTCTCACACTGTCTATAACTTTACCTGTCAAATAAATTTAAAAAATAAAAAAAGAAAAATTATCAGTCTAAAACACTAATTACAAGGTCAAGTATATATTGCATAATTTTTTTAAGTAAAAAGATTTATTTACTTATTTGCAAGGCAGAGTTATAGAGAGGGAAACACAGAGAGAGAAGAGAGAGAGAGAGAGAGAGAGAGAAAGAGAAACTCTTCCATTTACTGATTCTCTCCCCAAAGGGCCATAATAGCTGGTGCTGGGTCAAGCAGAAGCCAGGAGCCTGGAGCTTCATTTGGGTCTTCCACATAGGTGCAGGGACCCAAGCAATTGGGCCATCTTCTGCTGCTTTCCTAGGCACATTAGCAGGGAGCTGGATTGGAAGAAGAGCAGCCGGGACTCGGACCAGTGCCCATATGGTATGCAGGCATCCCTAGTGGCAGCTTAACTTGCTGGGCTACAACACTTGCCTCATCGTTATTTTTATTTATTTATTTATTTTTACTTGAGATGCAGTTGCACATAGAGATAGAGAAATAGAGAAAGAGAGAGACCTTCTATTCACTGATTCACTTCTCAAATGGCTGCAACAGCCAGGGCTAGCTAGGCTAAGCCAAAACCTGTCCTGATTTCCTTCCCATGTGGGCCCAAGGACTTAGGCTATCCTCTGCTACTCTCCCAGGCATGTGAGTAGCAGCCGGATTGAAAGTGGAACAATCAAGACGTGAACCAGCATTCATATGAGATGCCAGTGTCACAAGTGGCAGCTTAGCTCACTGTGCTATAACGCCAACCCCTGCTTGCCTATTTTCCAAAAGTATTACATACCATTTTAACATTAAATTAGAGTCAATTCACATTATTTGATTTTTTTCACATTATATGTTTTTATAAATATTTTCAGAGCCCATTGGAAAGGCTATGATATCCCTATTTATCAAACTAAAAAAAAAAATGGTGGCAGAAACCAGATAGATCATTTAAATGCTTAGAAAAATAAGGAATGAAAACAGTGTCCTGGGAATAAGGCTGGCACTTTTGAAAGCTTCAGTGATCCTTGGCCGACCAGATTGCCTTCAACATTAGAAGGAATTCCAAACAGGCTATCATTAGAACATGTTTTATTCGATTACCACATTCAAAGCTTGAGTTATTGGTGTTTCCTCTCAGTTTCCGTCTGAAGTTCGTTTTCTTTCTCTCTCCCTTTGAAAGAAGCCATGAAAGTGTCAGCTCCCAGGTACTCACAAAGGGCTAGCATCATTTTTGGAGATATTATTCTAGGGAAAAGCAGAGAAAAAAATCGGAATATTTTAAGAGAAGTCAAAAAGATTATTTGGCGAAGATGAAGGGCAATTTACACACTATCTGAAAGGTGATCTGTGCCGTGCATGTGTTATTTAGTGAAAGGAGCAAACAGAGGACTGCTGTGTCACATCTGAGCGCTGTCAACGTTCTCAGTCAACCATGTCTTTGTTTCAGATCACCCCTGGGGTGATTCTAATGTTCAGGTCATGATTTATCCATGTATCACAGCCTCTGAGTTCTGTGGAAAGACTTTGCTATCTTTACTTACTAGGCTGAAACACAGTAGCAAAAACTAGTAAGAAAATAAGATCACTTAAAACAGACTCTCTCAGGATCAGTGGCTGTACTTGTTCACCAGGTGATTTCAATGTGCATCCAGGGAGAGAAACGTTGTCTCACATCCTTGATGATAGAGGCTGTATTCTCAGCTCAATTCTGCTTCGATCAGTGTTGTTCTGCCCAATTTAACTTAGCAAATATGAGCTTGTATTTATTACATGCTATTTTATGTTAGGTACTCTTCTTCTTCTTTTTTTTTTTTTTCTCTCCAGAGAGAAGTTAGGTACTCTTCTAAGCCAGAGTATGTAGAAGGAAAAAATGGAGAAAAACATCTTCTGTCCTCAGTGAGCAAACTGGTAAGTGACCATGGTATGATGAGTGCTACAAAAAGCAGGGGTAGGTGTGAAGGGATAGGACAATGAGGGACTTTGACCTGGCTCAGCAATCAGGGAGCCAAGAATGACCTGAAATATGCTGAATAGTTAAACAGAAAACAAAGTACTGTATTTGTCAACAACCTGTTTTTATCCTGGTGATTCTCTGTGCTTTCTACTCTGTGAATACAGGTTTCAAATTCCTAATCTGCAAATTCTGAATCTGAAGTGTTTCAAAATTGGAAACATTGTGATTGCTGACATGACACAGCAAGTGGAAAATTCCAAACCTGACCTCATGTTGTGAGTTGCAATCAAAATGCAGGTGTAAAGAAAACAGCAATCTAAGAGACAAGGGATCAACCTAGGTGTTCACTGATGGATAAGTGGATAGAGAAAATGTGGCATTTAAACACATTGAAATATTTTTCAGCCATAAAAATAATGAAATCCTGTCATTTGTGACAACGTGGGTGAAACTTGAGGACATTATTAAAGTAAAATAAGGCACAGAAAGACAGATACCACATGATCTCATTCATTATGTGAAAATTTAAAAGTTGATTTTATGGTACAGAGTAGCATAGTGGTTAGCAGGACCTGGGAATGGTGTAGAGGCGGAGGCAGGGAATGGAGGCGGGATGGTTTAATGGGTATGGCAGTGCAGTAGGGCAGGAGAAATAATCTCTCATGTTCTATTGCCCATTGCGTAACTGTGGTTAACAAATATTAACTGGATATTTTGAAATAGATAGTAGGAAGGATTTTGAATGTCTCATCACAAAGAAAACCATTTGTGGTGATGGATATACAAATCATCCCAATCAGATCCTTATACATTGAGTACATGTATTGAAATGTTACATTGTACCCCATACATGTGCAGTTATAGTATTGAGAAAAGGAGAACAAAAACCACATGTACTAAAACTCTTGCATAAAATTATCTTCAGATAATATAAGATATATAAGGTGTACATGAAACAAAATGAATTTCATGCTTAGATTTGGGTCTCGTCTCCAACATATCTTATTACTTATATCCAAGCATTGCAAAATCTGACAAAAATCCCAAATCCTAAATACTACTAGTCCCAAGCATTACAGACGGGACACTCAGCTTACATTTATAACAGGAGAAATACAGCTTACAGTCTATAATCAGACTGCAAATTTTGGTTTGAATATTAGTGCTAGCATGTATTAGCTGTTTATCCCTGAAAAAGAAAAACAAACAACTCTATTTAAGTCCCAGGTGCCTTAAATATGATGAAATTCGTGCTAAGTTGTTACTAGAGTATCAGTTATTCAGTAGGCACTCGATAAAGGCTAGATGTCTTCTCTGGGCTGAATCCACCCATAAACACTTTGGAGTTCACAGTGTGGGCTTTGTGTGATGTTATAGGCCCTTTTACTAAATTAAATGAGCAACATGCAAATTCCTTTAATATTTTTGTGACAGCATGTTCAGGTATTTTGTCCTTTGTTTTAAAATTGAACTCTACATTTGTCAAACTGAATAATTAACTGAAAACAAAAATACAACAGTCTTAGCCAAAACAATGAAAACCCCCAAATAATGATGGTACACTCCTTGTTTCCATGCTAAAGCAAATATTATGTTTTCTGCACTGCTTAAATTGTTGCTGAATTTTGTCAACATATGAAGTCATCAAAACAGCAATAGTCCAAAAAATGTCCTTGTACTATAAAAAATATGAAGTTGCTTTCTAGGCAAAGGAAGTGGCAATGATTGACAGTGTGCTCACAATAACTAAAATGATAGTGAGGTTATTATTAACTTACTGTTTAAGGATCAAGGCAATGTATGCAAATTTGGGTAGTATTATGTAAACTTGCTCTTGTAAGATAGCATTTACCACTTTTTGGGCCACATATTCTGGCTCCAGTATAGGTAACAGAAATGAATACCTGTAATGATAAAAACAAGAGGTTACGTCACCAGCATGATTTTGTTTACTGTCATCATGATCATCACTTAACTACATTTCAGAATGAAATCATAACATTGAGCTGTAAATAGTCACACAACACCTAAATATTAGGGATTGCCATGATTTTTTTTATCCCATGAACAGAAGTGGAACCATTGCTAGTTTGTTTAAGTTCCTAGAGAGAGTTCCTTGCTTTTGAGTTTTTGCTTCATAATGATCTGAACAGATGGAAATACTGGCTTTTATGTTTTATGTTCTCTTTCTTCCTTTTTTCTTCTCAGACATCAAATAATTAGGTACTATGAAGAAGCCAAATTGACAATATTATTTTACCAAAGACAATATCGTGGGTATCTCTCATATGTCATTTTAGTCCATTTTTAAGTACTAAGCTAACGTAAATGTTTGCAGCTGAAATAGATGGGGATATAAGCAAATATCCTGTAAGGTATTACTTTGGCTTTTACGTTCTTCTCAATTACTTGAACCACAACAACCTCAAAAATTTCTGTTTATCTCTACTGATTCTCGGGTTCTGGTCAGGTTTCCATAATTGAATGTAGGCAATTATTTATATTTTACTGTCCTAAGATTTGTTTAGAACTACAGCCTGCAAGTCTCCAACATTTATAAAAGTATGTAATCTTCAGATCATTATATCTTTAATCCTCTACCAGTGTCAGTCTTTCTTTTTCTGGAGACTTCTTTTTTAGCTTTCATGTGCCTAGGGACCTGAAGTTTTAAATTATCATTTAGGAACTGGTGTTGTGCAGCAGGTTAAGCTGCCACTTACTATACAAGCATCCAGTGTTGGAGTGCTGGTTTGAGTCCTAGCTGCTCTGCTTCCAATTCAGTTCCCTGCTTATGTACCTGGAAAAGCAATGGAAGAGTGGCCCAAATACTTGGGCTCCTGCCACCCACATGGGAGATCTGGAAAAAGCCCCTAGCTCCTGGTTTCAGCTTGGCCCAGCCCCAGCTGATGTGGCCATTTGGGGGAGTGAACCAGTGGATAGGAGATCTGTCTCTGTCTCTGTTTTCATCTCTGTCTCTCTCACTCTGACTTTCAAGCAAATAAATAATAAAAAAAAATCATCATTTAGCATCACTGTCTTTGCTGTTATCCCCACAACCTCATCCCGGATGGTGGCATGCACTTAATTACCTTATTATCAATCCTTACTTATATCATTGTTTTAATCATATTATTTGAAACAAAGAAATAAAAATTTAAAAAATATATTCATTTAATATATATTTGTTATAAATATTACTGATACAACACATGTCTAGTGCAAAATTTACAGATAATAATAAATAAAATATGCAATACTTTTTTGTTATAAATTACATACAGTCAATTTCTTCTCACAGAATGCTTCTGTTAATTTTTGTGAATTCTTGCATCACATAGTTCTCCTGTGTGGGCATGCCACATTTTAATTTTCCAGTTGGCAGAGAATTAGATTCTTTCTGCGTTTTTGCTGTTATGAATAGTTCTGGATGAACATCCATGTACAAGTGTTTGTAAGGATGTGTATTTTTATTTCTCTTGGGTGTACACCTAGGAGAGGAGTTGCTGGGCTGTAAGGTAACTCTGTGTTTAACATTTTGAGGGACTGGCGAACTATTTTTCAAAGCAGCTGTATCAACTTACAGTAGCACCAGCAATGTATGCGAATTCCAGCTTCTCTCTAGTTTCACTAACACCAATGTCTGCTTTTTTTATTATAGCTATCCTATTTAAGGTGAAGAGCTATTGTGATTTTTATAATAGATTTATTGAGATAAAATTCATATACCATAAAATTCAGTCTTTTAAGATATGCAACTTAGAGATTGTTTAGTATCATCAGGAAATTCTTCATCACTATCTAATTCCAGAATTTCATCACTGTTCAAAACCTTATATTCATAGCAGTCATTCTCCACTTGTTTCTCCTCCAGGCTGTCCTAGATGATCAATAATATACTTTCTGTCTTCATAGATTTGCCCATTTTGGACTTTTTATATAAATGGAATCATACAATATGTGGCTTTTTTTGTCTTCTTCCACTTAACAATATTTTGTGGTACATCTGCGTAGTAACATGTATCAGAATTTTATTCCTCTTCATAACTGATGTTTAGTTGTATAGAAATATTACATTTTTTTCACCACTTGATAACCATTTTAGTTGTTTGATCCTTTTGAATATTGTGAATAATGCTAATGAGAACATTTGGTTAAATTTTTTTTTTCATTGTCTTCAGTATATACCTAGGAGTACAAATATGGTAACCTTATGTTTACTCATTTGAGGAACTGCTAAGTTGTTTTTCAAAGTGGCTACATGGGCCAGCACCGTGGCTCAGTAGGTTAATCCTCCACCTGCAGCGCCGGCATCCCATATGGGCACCAGGTTCTAGTCCCAGTTGCTCCTCTTCCAGTCCAGCTCTCTGCTGTGGCCCAGGAAGGCAATGGAGGATGGCCCAAGAAGTGCTTGAGCCCCTGCATCGGCATGGGAGACCAGGAAGAAGCACCTGGCTCCTGGCTTCGGATTGGCGCAATACCAGTCAAGGCGGCCATTTGGGGAGTGAACCAGTGGAAGGAAGACCTTTCTCTCTGTCTCTCTCTCTCTCACAGTTTGTAACCCTACCTGTCAAATAAACAAAACAAAACAAAACAAAACAAAACAAAGTGGCTGCATCATTTTACCATCCAGCCAGCAGCATGCAGGATTCCAGTTTCTACACATCCTCATCAATACTAATTACTGTCTGCTTTTTGAGTGTAGCCATCCTAGCAGGTGTGAAGTGGTTCCACAATGTGGTTTTGATTTGTGTTTACCAAATAACTAAAATAACTAATGATGTTTTTTTATGTGCATAGTACTTGCATACCTTTTTAAAAAAATGTCTATTTAGCTATTTTTTAATTTTAAAATTAGTTTATTTTTATTGTCGAGTCATTGATAATTCTTTGCATATTCTGGATACGTTAACAGATATGGGATTTATAAAAATTTTCTTTCATTCTTTCAGTTGAATTTTCACTTTATTTATGTTATTCTTTGAAGTGCAAAAGTTTTGAATTTTCATTAATTTATTTATCTTCTGTTGTTGCTTGTAATAAATACACATAATAAACCATTGTTTATTCCAAGGTCATAAAATTTTCCCCATTTTCCTTTAAGAATTATATGGTATTATCTCTCACATTTAGGTTTTTAATCCATTTTGAGTTAATTTTTTAAATGATGTAGCAGTTGGGGTCCAACTTCATTCTTTTGCACATGGCTGTAATCACCCCAGAATTGTTTGTTGAAAAAGTTGTCATTTCCCCATTGAATTGTCTTGGCACCTTGTTGAAAATCAGTCGAGCACACAAAGAAGGGTTTATTTTTGAGCTCTCAGTTCTGTTGCACTGATATGTATGCCAGAACCACACTGTCTAGGGTGGCTTTGTAGTAAGTTTTGAAATCAGAAAGTGGTGTTCAGTCCTACTGTCTTCTTTTTCAAGATGGGTCTGGCTTTCTGTGTTCCTCACATTTCTGTATAAATTTTAGGATCAGCTTGTCAGTTCTTACAAAAATAGAAGCTAAGATTCTGATGGGAATTGCATTGAATCTGTTGATTGATATGGAGAGTAATTGGATTCTTAACAATATCAAGTCTTTCAATCTGTAAATTCCATTTATTTAATGTGTTCTTTTTATATGTTTTCTTCTTTTAGTATTTTACTTATTTATTTAACAATTTAACTGACACAGAAAAATTGTGCATATTTATGGGTTATCATGTGATATTTTGATACATGAGTACACTGTGTAATATCCAATCAGGGTAAATATATCTGTTTCTTCAGACATTTAACTTTTTTAATAGTGAAAACATTCAAAATCCTTTCTTCTAATTACTTTTGAGAAATAAACAACATATTATCAATATTTATAGTCATCCTACTGTGCAATAGAACACCAAAGCTTCTTATTCTTTTCTAATTGTGACTTGTATCTGTCAGTCAACCTTTCCATCATACCACCCCAACTCTTCCCAGCTTCCGAACTTGCATAAGATCAACCTTTTAGATTCCATATATGAGTGAGATCATGCAATTCTTGTCTTTCTGTGCTTGATTTAATTCACTTAATATTTAATATCATCTTTGATCTCTTTCATAAGCATTCTGCCATTTTTATAGTATTTTTACATTTTTCATAAATTTACTAATATTGGTATTTTAATGCTGTTATAAATGAAATTATTAATTTCATTTTTGGATTGTTCATTATAAGTTTGTAAGAGAACAGTTGATTTTTGTATATTAATTTCATATATCTTTATACACAGATATTTATCCTGAGTTCATTTCTTAGTTATAACAGAGTATATATAAATATATATGTGTGTGTGTGTGTTCCTTGCAATTTTCAATATACAAGATTATGTCATTTGAGAATAAAGGTAATTTGACTTCTTACTTTCCAATCTGAATACCTTTTATTTCATTTTTTGTCTAAATATCTTGGTGAACAGAGTTGAGTTAGAGTGGGGAGAGTGGTTGTCCTTGTGCTGCTCTTGGTCTTAGGTAAAAGCATTCAGTTTTTCACAATTAAGTATGAGGTTACCTGTGGATCTTTCTTAGATGTTTTATATCAAGTTGTGGGGACTCCATTCTGTTTCTAGTTTCTTGAGAATTTTTATCATGAGAGGATGCTGGATTTTGCAAAATGGCTTTTCTATGTGAATGGAGATGATCCCACGCTTTTGTCATTTATTGTATTGACAGGATATATTACATTATTTAAAACTGTTAACCCATCTTGCATTTTCAGGATATATACTACTTGATCATGGTGTATTACCAATATTATATGTTCCTGGATTTAGTTTTTTAGCATTTTAATGAGGACGTTCATAGTATGTTCATAAGAGGTGTTGACTGTTAATTTTATTTTCTTGTGATGCCTTTGTCTGGTTTTGATATGAAGGTAATACCACACTAACAGAGTTAGTTGATAAGTATTTAGTCATATTTTGGGCAAGTTTTTGAAATATTGATATTAATCGTTCTTCAAATGTTTGATAGAATTGTCCACGAAGGCATCTGGACCTGTCTTTTTTTGGTGGGAATTCTTTAGATTACTAATTAGAAACTTTGTTTCAAGTATACTCAAAGTTTTTCCGTATTGAGTCAGTTTTGTTTGTTTCTAGGAATTTTCCCAGTTTGTCTAAATTTGTTAGTGTAAGATACAGTATTTCCTTATGACCCTTTTTATTTCTGTAATGTCAGTAGTGATGTCCCCTCTTTTATTCTTAATTTTAGTAGTTTGAGTCATCTCTTATTTCTCTCTTGGTTAGTCTACTTAAAGTTTTATTAACTTTGTTGATATTTTCAAAGAACCAGGTTTTTGTTTCATTTATTTTCTCTAATTTTGCATACTCTCAGTTATTTCTGATGTAATTTTTGATATTTTTGCTTATTTTGGATTTAGTGTGCTCTTATTTTATTTTATGGTTTCTTAAGGTAGAAGATTATTCACTTAAGACCTTTCTTCTTTTTTTATCTAGTAATTTATAGCTATAAAATTTCCTTCTATGCTAGCTTTATCTCATAATTTTCATATGTTGGAACTATTCCTAAAATTTTTCAAATTTCTATCTTTGACTTCTAATTTTATTTCATTTGTGTTGGAGAACATACTTTGTTTAATTTCATTCTTTCCAGGTCTATTGATGATTGCTTTATGGCTCCACATGTGGTCTGTCCTGGAAAGTGTTCTATGGATGATTGAAAAGATTGTACTTTCTCCTGTTATTGGGAGGAGTGCTCTATAGATACCTAGTAACTTTATTTATTGTATAGTATTCTATCTTTTTGATTATGGGACATCTTTTAATACTTTTTATTATATACATATATTATTCTAAGACATACCATGGATCTTAACCCACCAGAATCTACTTAAGATTTATATCACTTTAATTTCACTGATATATAAAAATTCTACTCCTAAATAGATGCCTTACTTCTACCACTTTTATACTATTATTATTATGCCTACTATATCTGCATATGTTATGAACCCAGTAACACCGTGTTGTAATTACTACCATGTTGTAATAACCTACCTTACAGGTTTCATGTGTTAAAAAAGTCAAGAGAATAAAGAACACACATATATGAGAGTACTTCAAAAATATTCATGGAAAAATGGAATTAAAAGGTAAGTTTATTTTTGGTGCCAAAGTTTTTGAAATCCATGCATAGTTTTTTTCATAATACACATTGTTGAGAAAGTTGAAGAGTGAAAGGCATAGTGGCTTAACAGATAAAGCTGCCACCTGCAGTACTGGCATCCAATATGGGCGCCAGTTCCAGTTCTGGCTGCTCCAACTCCATGTTAATGCATGTGAGAAAGTAGTAGAAGATGGCCCAAGTGCTTGGGCTTCTGCACCCCTGAGGGAGACCCAGAAGGTGCTCCTGGCTCCCAGTTTCAGTCTGTCCCAGCTCTAGCCGCTGCAGCCATTTGGGGAGTGAACCAGCAGATGGAAGATCTCTCTCTCTCTCTCTCTCTCTCTCTCTCTCTCTCTCTCTTTCTTTATCTCTCCGTAACTCTGCCTTTTAATAAATGAATAGACCTTAAAAAAAAGTTGAAGAGTATTTGTATTTGTTAAGTTTATCCTATCAATGCTGCATTTCTAGTTCTCCTTGTGTCTTCCTGTGGATTTGAGTTACCATCTGGTATCATTTCCTAACTACAAAACGGCTTTGTACTCACCCACATCCTCTGTACTCTTGTCAAAAACAGTACATTTCTACTGCTAATGATACTATTTTGTAAATATTATTTATTCAATCACATTTACAATCAGTTAAGAGAAGAAAGGAGAAAAAAACGCTTTCATTTTGTCTTTTAAAAATGATCTACTTTTCATGGGCACTGGTTCGAGTCCCAGCTGCTCCACTTCCTATCCAGCTCTCTGCTGTGGCCTGGGAAAGCAGTAGAAGACAGCCCCAAGTCCTTGGGCCCCTGAACCCACGTGGGAAACCTGGAGGAAACTCCTGGCTCCTAGCTTTGGATTGGTGCAGCTCTGGCCATTGAGGCCATCTGGGGTGTGAACAAGTGGATGGAAGGTCTCTCTCTCTCTCTCTGTCTCTCTGCCTCTTCTTCTCTCTCTGTGTAACTCTGACTTTCAAGTAAATAAAAAAACATTTTTTAAGAAAAGAGTGTTCCAAATTTCTCTGAGCGTCTGTTCATTTTTGCTCTATTTTCCTCCTTTTCTTCTGATTGTACAGTCTCTATCCATCTGTCTTCAAGTTCATTCATTCTTTCTTCAGCCAGCTCAGGTTCATTGTTTACCGTCCTGGTTTACAATAATCTTTTTCAATTATTTTTTTCATTCCTTGCCCAGATTTATCTATATATTTTATCTACTTATATTTGGTAAGATATTATCACCCCTTCTATTTATTTTGTAAACATGAATTTCTTTGGAACTTTGAATGTGTTTATAATAGTTCCTTTTTTAAAAAGATTTATTTATTTACTTGAAAGACACAGTTAAAAAGAGGCAGAGGGATTGAGAGAGAGAGAGAATGAGAATCTTCTGTCTTCTAATTCACTCCCCAAATGGCTGCAATGTCAGGAGCTGGGCTGATCTGAAACCAGGAGCTAGAAGCTTCTTCCAGTTCTCCCACACAGGTACAGGGGCCCAGCACTTGGGACATCTACTGCTTTTCCAGGCCATAGCAGAGAGCTGGATGGAGCAGCCCAGTCTTGAACCGGTGCCCATATGAGATGCTGGTACTGTAGGCAGTGGCTTTACCTGTTATGTCACAGCGCCAGCCCCTATAATAGCTCTTTGAAATGTGCCTGCCAAGCCAAACATCTGGGGCCACTTAAAGATAATTTCCATTGCCTATGTTTCTTCCTTTATATAAGTCAGACTTTCTTGTACTTTGCATATCTCATGATTTTTTTTGAATAGCAGATATTTCAGGTATTCTATTTTAGCAATTACAAATAGTACTCTACTGTGGGGCTTGTTATGGTTACTTTTGAGGTGGATAGATGAGTTCAGTGAAGTCTGTCTGTCCCTACTACTCTCAATGTGTAGCTCAGATGTCATTCCTCAGAGGATGCAGATTCGTAAGGGTTGACTGTTTTTATACAGGCCATCTTTTACTGTCTGTTTTTCACATCTCTTCTGGCTAGTCTGCTTCTACTTGTATCACACCCAGCCCTTAAGCTTACAAGTTGCCAACTGGTTGTGCTATTCTTTTTGCCAGTTCTGATTCATGGTCTTATCCAATACAGGTCAGGTCCTGTGATGGGGTAGAGAGATGCCAGTCTTTGAGGTTATCATTGACCCTACCTGGCAGAACTCTCTGTACTATGGAGCAGGAGCTGAGGGTGACAAGAAGCTTTCTTTGCTGGCTGCTCCAAACCAATAATCACTGTCATCAAGATGTGAAGTTGCAGGTGGAGGATGGCAGGAACTGGTGCTGCTACCTAGTTACTGCCACCACCCTAGATGGATCTTCCACAGCCCAGAGCCTGGGAAAATGAAATCTGCTGGAATTAAGTGTCTAGTAAATTTTCCCAAGATAGATCTGGCTTGGGAAGATGGGAAAGATGGAGCCTACCACTTGACTGCTGATCTCACTGGAGTAGGTCTTTCATAAAAAAGAATTATTCTAGAAGAGAAACTACAGCCAACCCTTGACTGAGAGCCCCTCTCCAGATCTTTGCTACCTGGTGGCACTTAGGGGTGGGAAAACAAGCACTGTCTGGCTGAGGCTATTTACTCAATGAAGACATTCTACTGTGTGTAGCTGTTGAAAATGGGATCTGCCAATGTTCTATTGCTGCCAAACCACCCAGAATAGCTCTTCTACCCTGGAAACCTGGGAGGCTGTCATTTGGTTACCATATTTGTTGAAAGAGTTATCCACAAAGGATATAGTATGTAGACCCAGTGCTATGGCATTCTGCTGTTCTTCAAGAATTTTCATAGCTTTGTTGAATAAATTTGTTGAATAAATGCTTATTTGTGGCATGCCCACTGATCAATCTTCAGAGATTTTAAATGATTGTCTTTATTGTTTTTAGCCAGCTTAGTAGTTGGCCCATTGAGAGAGAGTTTCCTCCTCTACATTCTATCAATCCTTCATCAGCTATTCTGCAACTTTCTACATAGTTTTATCACTTCATGGGACGCTATTGCCTCCTAGCCAGCCTTTTTGTTGTCTCTCTTTCCTATCAATATAGATGATTCATATAATTTGAGTCAGGCCAGTCCTTTTTTGGACAATTGTAAGGATTATGCTTAATGCTCACATGAATTTTAAACTTTTCAATATACTTTGTTGATTAGCTCCTGTGTAAAAGAGCTCATATTTCATTTGTATCCCAGCTTGGACTGTTCTAGCTAAATTTAAATTTATACCAAAATGTCACTTTTTAATGTTTCCCTACATGTATTAATAAATTTCACAAAATACTTTATCTTGTGTTATTCATGCTTTTTCAATGTTAAATATTTTAATAAATTCTCAATACCATTTTCTATGTTACATTTTAACATTCTCATTTGTATTTTAGGTTTAAGTTTTAACCACAACATAAGTTTCATAAGTGTATTATTTTTAAATTAATGTTTGTTAATTTGAGGCACATTGAACTTTTTCCTTGTATGAAATTAGGCATTCCAACTATTTCTTTTGTTTCATTGTCCATATTTCAGGATTCAATATGATCAGATGATAACGGGCAGACATTGGAATATTACTATAAGGTAAAATTTACTGTGAGAGTTGACTTACTTTGTTGAACAACCATCAAACATTCCAGTGTTCATGAGATATGGGCAGACAATGGTGGTTTTGATATCAGTTTTCTTTTGCAAACTTAATTCCAGGAATAGAGACTCAGCAAAGCCAAAGGCTGCAAATTTGCTTGCAGAATAATCTGTAACAGTAGAAAGTGATGAGACACAGATCTAGACAAGTGAACTCTAGGGATTATTTTAAAAATTGAGCCTCCCTCTCCTTTTCTTTAGTTTGGCATTGGGGTCAAAGCATCACTGTTAAAGTCGTTTATGTGACCAAACAATCCACTTCTATATCTCCACACTATGCACCCAACACTAAGAGGGATATCATTTCAATGTCTCAACCTAAGAATACCAACGAGCCAATGTATTCATTCCATCTTCCCATATTACTGCCATTATAAAGCATGTGGTATTGTAGATAAAGTCAAATGTTCCAGAGATTTCCGCTTGGTACAAGAAGAACTTCTCTGTATTTTGGAAGAGTCCTGATTTTCAAAGATGTTGACTGCATAGATAGGCACCTGATGAGACAAAGCACTCACCTGAGAGTCCCTTGATGCCAGCTAGCCCTGCTACACTTGAAATACAGACCAAATGGCCATGATTAGCTTTAATCATGGCGGGAAGAAAAGCCTTGCAAGTCTGAAAGATAGGAATTCATTGACAACTTTACTTCTTAGGTATTACATAAATTTAGCAATTCATTTAACAGATACTTATTTAACATTTATAATGTGTTAAATTTTATGGCAATGCAAAGTAGGCATCATGTAGCCACTGTTCCCAAAAAGCTTAGGTTTATTTTGTCACTCTCTAAGAGACATTGTTTGATTTCTTTTGCCTTTGAAGTAAGCTATACTAATTGGATAAAATAAAGACTTATACTTGCAGTCGGTGCAAATTCTTAAAACTTAAGTTTTTCCAGTTTTTCATACATGTAGTTTTCAGCAGTTTCTATTAAAGTTTAATTGCATTTAGCTTCCTGGCTGTACCATAAATAAGGTCCACCCTCTCACACTGCTGTGTTAGCAGGATGGGAGAAATTGCTTGAGAAAAGGTAAAATTCAATGCAAAGTAAACACAGCCTGGTAAGTAAAGGACTTTTGAATTAGTAACTATATTTTTCAGCTATTTTGGTAAACTTTAGTTATTCATCCTCTAACAAGATAATAACCCAATGTTCTAGGTCCCTGTGCCATGGAAGCATATCAATTCTCTTCTTTCTGTACCTCTTAGATTCTCTCATGGAACTTTTCCCTTCTTTCTCCCCTCAGTGGGCTTCTTTTGTTTAAACCTTGCTCAAAAGTGATTATCCCAATCTCTGATATAAAATCAGAGATGAATGCAAGTTTTCAGCAAGCTAGAGCGATTTTAAATAAGCTCACTTGGTGGTCACCTGTCTCTCACAGAGCAAACAAATGCAACTTTGCTTGACCAGTAATTATTTGGAACAAGACACTTCGCAATCTTGTGAAATGTAGAAAAATGATAAGTATTTTTTTGTCCATTAGAAAATTGTAATTCCAGAAGTAAGAGTTTAGCAATCTTATTCCAGCATTTCTTTTCTCATGACCTATATACAGTGTTTCCCATATTGTCATTTTGCCGGCTGTGTCATTTCACTGGTTCTCCTCTACATGAATTTAAGAAAACCCTGACAATACTCATCACCGATTTCTATGAGATTCATGATGTTACAGTGTCAGAATTTTGCATTTATTTTGCTGAGTCTGCAGATAGGTGCTCATTTTCAAACATCTGGGTGTGCTCAGATGTGCTCACCTACAGGGAAGTGTCACAGGATCAAAGAATGGCAGTTCTGGCCGGCGCCGTGGCTCAAGAGGCTAATCCTTCGCCTTGCGGCGCCGGCACACCGGGTTCTAGTCCAGGTCGGGGCACCGGATTCTGTCCCGCTTGCCCCTCTTCCAGGCCAGCCCTCTGCTGTGGCCCAGGAGTGCAGTGGAGGATGGCCCAGGTGCTTGGGCCCTGCACCCCATGGGAGACCAGGAAAAAGCACCTAGCACCTGGCTCCTGTCATCGGATGAGTGCGGTGTGCCGGCCGCAGCGCGCCGACCGCGGCAGCCATTGGAGGGTGAACCAACGGCAAAGGAAGACCTTTCTCTCTGTCTCTCTCTCTCTCTCACTGTCCACTCTGCCTGTCAAAAAAAAAAAAAAAAAAAACCACAACTAAAAACAAAAAACAAAAAAACAAAGAATGGCAGTTCTGCTGTGAAATCTTTCATCTTCCACCAACATTGTTCTAGAACTGCTGAACTTATGGATGAGTTCCTACTCACAGACAGACAATTGACCTTTTTTTAACATTTTGTGACAAAGTGGCATGGCAATTTATGTGTAGTGTGTTGTGGTTACAGCATCTTTGTATTTCAAAAATTAAAAACCAGGGTTGGAATTTGGTGCAGTAGTTAAGATGTCACTTTGGACACCTGCATTCCCATATCAGAGAGTCTGGATTTAAATCCTAGTTCTGGTTCTGATTTTAGTTCCCTGCTAACATGTATCCTGCGCAGTGGTGACAGTGGAAGTACTTAGGTTCTTGCATCCACAGGGTAGACCAGACACCTGGCTTCAGCTTGACCCAGCTCTATCTGTTGTAAGCATTTGGCAAATGAAGATTTCTTTCCCTCTGCCTCTCAAATAAACAAATTTAATAAATAAAAATAAAGGAGATTGCGAAGTGTCCTAGTGGTTAAGACACTATGTGGGACACTCACATCGCAAATTCAAATGCCTGGGTTCATTTCCCAGCTCTACTCTCCATTCTAACTTCCTGCTGATGCAAAAGTCTGGGAGCAAGGCCAGCGCCTTGGCTCAATAGGCTAATCCTCTGCCTTGCGGCGCCGGCACACTGGGTTCTAGTCCCGGTCGGGGCACCAGATTCTGTCCCGGTTGCCCCTCTTCCAAGCCAGCTTTCTGCTATGGCCCGGGAGTGCAGTGGAGGATGGCCCAAGTGCTTGGGCCCTGCACCCCATGGGAGACCAGGAGAAGCACCTGGCTCCTGCCTTCGGATCAGCGCGGTGTGCCAGCCGCAGTGCACCGGCCGCGGCAGCCATTGGAGGGTGAACCAATGGCAAAGGAAGACCTTTCTCTCTGTCTCTGTCTCTCTCTCTCTCTCTCACTGTCCACTCTGCCTGAAAAAAAAAAAAAGTCTGGGAGCAAATAATTGGAGACCCAGACTGAGTTACTGGATCTTGGCTTCAACCTGGCCTAACCCTGGCTAGTGCAGGCATTTAGATATTTTGGAGGTCTTTGTATGTCTGTCTGTCTCTGTCTCTGTCTCTGCTTTTCAAATAAAATAAATTATCAAAAAAATTATAAAAGTTGAAAAATCTCAGTATGCCAGTCATAACTTAGCCAGTTAGAGATGGCAAGAGCTGGTTGTTGTTTTTCAACTCCAGAGTTGACAGATTCATGCTGAGCCCCAGCATCATCTCCTGCATGTCTGCCTGGTCGACCTGGTAAAATGCAGGGATCAGACACTGAGGCATGGAGGTCCAGCTGCAGCACCACTCTCCATGTCTGGCAGCTTATGAAATTATCAAGCAGGTGAAGCTGAGCAATGGAGTTGAAGGTGTGAGTTAGTGCTACTTGTATAAGGAATCCTCTGGGTTGAGGTAGTGAAATCCTCTGCTGACAGGGAAAGTAGTGGTCTACAGCAGAAACGTTCAGGGTGAGCAGTTTTCTGCTCACAGGGGCCTACAACTTTTAGAGGTTTAGTTTTGTGACCTTTTCACACAAAAATTTTTTGTATTTTTTTGCAAATATATCATATGAGTATTTGCTGTTAAGCTAGGCCTGACTTTGCTACCAATTTCCTGTGTCTTCAATAGAGAAAAGTTTTCCACCATAGAAGGAAAGTGACTATTTACACTACTTCCCTCTTATCCACGCAGGGCATGTTGCAAGACCCTCAGCTGATGCCTGAAACTATGGATACCACCAAACCCTAGAATACTATGTTTTCTCCTATTCATTCATATCTATGATAAAGTTTAATTTATAAATTAGACATTGAAAGATATTGACAACACTAAAATAAAAATAGAACAATTATAACAATATACTGCACTAAAAATTTGTGCTTTTTGACATTTATTAAGCACTGCAACACTGTGAGAATTGATCTAATAACCATGACAGCTACAAAGTGACTTCTGGGCAGGTGGCATATACCACATGGATACCCAGGACAAAGAATGATTCATGTCTCAGGTGGGATGGTGCATGAGATCACATATTCAGAATGGTGTACAATTTAAAATGTGTGAATTGTTTATTTCTGGAATTTTAATATTTTTGTACTGTGGAAAATTAAATCTTGGATATGGGGGGGCTGTTCTATAAAAGTGTGTGCTTGAAGTCTTATACATCAATAGAGGGCATTTTTAGGATGTTCTAGAAGGTGAGTTGATTTTAGAAACCCATCATTTGTGCTTCTGGATGGATATTTACTGTTAAAGGGAGAGCAAAGGAATATAAATAAGTGTCTTATTAGCAATTTGTTGTAAAAATATATTTAACTTTTGTATTTTTTTAAAATTTATTTGACAGGTAGAACTACAGACAGTTTGAGAAAGAGACAGAGAGAAAGGTTTCCTTCCATTGTTTCACTCCCCAAATGGCCGCAACAGCCGGAGCTACGCCGATCTGAAGTCAGGAGCCGGGAGCCTCTTCCCGGTCTCCCATGCAGGTGCAGAAGACGAGCGACCAGGACTAGAACCTGGTGCTCATATGGGATAACCGCACCACAGGCGGAGGATTAACCTAGTGCACCATGGTGCCAGCCCCTTAAAGAATTTTTAATACCTTAATAAGTTACCTAGGGATTCAGGAGTACACATTACTCATAATCAAACTAGGACTGTAAAAAGTCTGTGATTTGTATGATAAACAACTTTTTCCTGACTTTATCAGATTTAGTTAATTTTATTTTATTGCATTTATTTAAGATTTGTGATTTATTTTTGTCTCATGGAAAAGTCTAATTCATGCCGGCGCTGCGGCTCACTAGGCTAATCCTCCGCCTTGCGGCGCTAGCACACAGAGTTCTAGACCCGGTCGGGGCACCAGATTCTGTCCCGGTTGCCCCTCTTCCAGGCCAGCTCTCTGCTGTGGCCCGGGAGTGCAGTGGAGGATGGCCCAAGTGCTTGGGCCCTGCACCCCATGGGAGACCAGGAGAAGCACCTGGCTCCTGCCTTCGCATCAGCGCAGTATGCCAGCCGCAGTGCACCGGCCGCGGCAGCCATTGGAGGGTGAACCAATGGCAAAGGAAGACCTTTCTCTCTGTCTCTCTCTCTCACTGTCCACTCTGCCTGTCAAAAAAAAAAAAAAAAAAAGAAAAAGAAAAAGAAAAGTCTAATTCATGAATCCCTAAATTTTTTCGTAGTGGCTTATGGGTCAGAAACACTTAGCTTTGTTTCCATAAAACATTTCAGGTTATGAAAAATACAAATAAATGCTCAGTTGAATTATAACAAATGATGAGTTTACTATAAAACAACAAATTAACAAGTGTGTGGATTTAGTTATTCCACTTGTACTGGCTTTCACAATCTTTCAGTTTCATCTTTTTGACTTTTTTTATGGCAGTAGGTACTACAGTTGTTCTTTAGTATCAACTTAAATGGCTTCAAGGTTTTAGAATAATTTTGATTGAGTAAATTTATGAGAAATCTTTGGCTACTCACAAACTTTTGAAGAAGTTAAAATTCAGAGAGAACATGTTTTGAGTAACCAAGAAGAGTTTAAATTTTGTTTTTATAAAACTTCAATAGGGATGGTAAGTTCAATGTAGTATTCCTTATCTTGCAATTATGATGGCAAAGTGAATTAATTTTTAATGTTATTGCTGAAAGCCAAAAATGACACTGGGCCTATGTTGTGGTGCAGTGAGTTAAGCTGTGGCTTGTAACACCAGTATCCCATTTCAGAATGCTGGTTCGAGTTTCAGCTATTCTACCAACACAGCTTCTACTAAATATATCTGGGAATGGACTGGAAGATGGCCCAAATACGTGGGCCTTGCCACCTGTATGGGAGACCAGGGTGGAGTTCCTGACTCCTGGTTTTAGTCTCCCCCCAGACACAGCCACAGTGGTCATTTGGGGGAGTGAACCAGCAAATAGAAGATCTCTCCCTCTCTCTATTTTCCTCTGTTCTCTCTCTGTTGTCTTTCAAATAAATAAATCTCTGTAAAAAATGATATCATCACATGCTGTGCATATGATTTTGTGTGTTTAAGCTCATGTACATATATAAATGAATAAGTTAGTAAGCAAAAGAAACTTACTGATCATAAATATGAGTGACTTGGAACCTTAAAATTCATCTTAGAGTATTCAGTCTGTTGTGCACAGAGGTATTGAGAGGTTCAACTTTAACATTTTTAGTCTTCCCAGAGAGCAAAGATTCTCATCTTGTCAGAATATATGCATAGGCACTTACTTGAGCCATAACTAACTGTTGTCATGATAGTGAGTTGTTAAATCATCAAAACAAAATTTGTAGTTTCTGAAGGAAGTAACCTCTCTTAATAATTGTTACTTATTGCTGGGTTTATTTAAAAAAATAAAATAAGACTATTATCCCTCTGGCTGTTCAGGTAGCCAGTTACAACTATACAGTTCTGGTTTTGTTCAGCAAAATCTCACTGTGGAGGTATTTTGCACTGAGTCATCTTTGTCACTTCTTAGCTAAACGAAACACTCAGGGCTCCTTCCCTTAGCTTGACATCCATGACACGGCAATCAACACGAATGGGGATGCTAGAAACCATGAGTGGATTTGGTAAACTCCACATTTCTTAATTTGCTAGTTTTATTTTATGACCTGCCCTGAGGAAATGTGGGAGAAAACGGTCAAATCAAAAAAGAAAAGTATAGCTTTGTGTGGGGCAAATTTATCAATACAAATTTGCTGCATCAGAGATTGCACACTTGCCCGGATGGATAGGAAGATCCCTGGGACTTTTCAGAGCTCTCCTTCTAATCATTAACCAAACATTTATAAAACAGTTATATGTTACACCCCAGGGGTGGTTTCTACGTTCTCCATTTTGGTATTATTGGTTACTTAAATAAATGAACCATAGCTGTTTAGTTTGTCTTTGATAGGGCGTCTCTGGGCTCCTCTCATCCTGCTGAAAGCCGAATGATTACTTTAAGTCAGACACAGTACAGAAGACACACTTAGTGTCACATTTTGACTTCCACTGTGCCAAGGAACCCACTCATTGGAATGGGCATCCCAGTGGGAGTTAACATTGCTGTTGCTAAATCAGGTCCAAAGAAGCTGTTTAGTCTGGAAGCACATGACTATGTGAAAGTAGATGCCAGCGGCGATTGAGCAGAGCACAAGTGACCATAAGAGTCATCCCTTGGGATCCACAGGGGTCTGGTTCCAGCTCTGCCTGTTAAAATCCAAGGATGCTCAAGTCCTTTACATAAAATGATGTAGTGTGAGGGTAATTCCAAAACCTTGTGGAAAATGGAATTAAAAGATACATTTATTTGGGTACAAAAATTTTCAAGTTCATGTACTGAAAATTTCAAGGAAAGTGAGAATTATGAAAAGCTATTTATAGATTTCAAAACTCTTTGCACTCAAACTTTTCTTTTAATTTTGATTTCACTAATTTTTTGGAGTTCCCTTGTATTTTAATATAAACTATGCATTTTCTGCTGTCTACTTTAAATTATCTCTAGACTACTTATAAAATCTAAGACAAGGTAAATGCTATTTAGCTAGATGTAGTTATTTTCTGTATTGTTTAGGGAATAATGACAAGAAAAGAAGTCTGTACATTTTTAGTACAGATGTAGTTTGGTTTTTCAAGTATTTTCAATCTACAATTGGTTCAATCCAAGGTCAACTGTACAAGGCTGGATGAGGAGGATTTAATTTAGTCCCTGTTGTATTTTCAGATAAGAATCCATCAGAAAGTACTTAAAAAAAAACTGTTTTAGGAAGTTATCCTTATTCAGGCTGGAATAATGAAACTCTTTTCAGAATTTTTTTTTTTTTGACAGGCAGAGTTAGACAGTGAGAGAGAGAGACAGAAAGGTTTTCCTTTTTCCGTTGGTTCACCCCCCAAAGTGGCCGCTATGGCCGGTGTGTTGCGGCTGGTGTGCTGCGCTGATCCAAAGCCAGGAGCCAGGTGCTTCCTCCTGGTCTCCCATGTGCGTGCAGGGCCCAAGGACCTGGGCTAAACTCCACTGCACTCCCAGGCCACAGCAGAGAGCTGGACTGGAAGAGGAGCAACCAGGACAAAATCCGGCGCCCCAACCGGGACTAGAACCCGGAGTGCCGGTGCCGCAGGTGGAGGATTAGCCCAGTGAGCCTCGGCACTGGCCTAGAATAGTTTCTTAATCCAACTAATTCTTTCAGAATCCAGAAAAAACATCTTATGGGGAATCTTATATTATAAGCTGAGCAAATCATTCATGGAAAGTTAGTATGATTTTTATTCAAGTACTTTGAATTCAGGTGTTTTCAGAATGGATTAAATTTAGAAAAACATAGGACTGATATTTGACTTATTCTAACCAATATATAATCATGAGTCAAGCTGGTTGATAACATGAAAGATTTCACTTGTGTCCACAAATGCATGTAGGGCAGTGGACAGATTCTATACAATGACTGTTACTCAGAACCTTGTCTTTCATGGTGATGAATCTACTTAGATAGGTTCAGCAAGAACCAGGCCTTCTTTTTAGCAGGATATTATTGAAGAGCTTGTACACAAGGGTGCCATATTTAAGAATAAATCTCATTCAATTATGTTGGACAATCCCACTGTTTAGGAGAAATGATTGTAGTTCACATATGGAACTAACGCGTACCAGTGTGTATCCCCAGGAAACTGGGCTGACACCCGTTGTATAACTCCACAGGTCCTGTTTAAGCCTTATGGGAAGTAGGGTGATTACTTCATGCTAGGAACATTGGCAGGTTTCGAGGACCTCAAGAGAAAAAAAAAAGAAATCTGTCTCCAAATACACTGCAGGCAAAACCTGATAGAAATGCATTTCTAGGGTTTGATTTCCTAGTACTGGAATAAGTGAGCTAACAAGAGAAATAGCAAAACATTTTAGGGGCCATGGCTGTGGAGTAGTAAGTTAAGCCTCTGCACGAGGCACTGGCCTTCCGTATGGGTAACTAGATTCATGCTATTCTAAGTGCATTTTGAGCTCTGAATTTCCTTTTTTAAGCAAGGGAGAGTGTTGATCAGGTTAGTGCGTACAAGATCACCTTGTTCCTGGATGAAGATGAGTTAGCAGGCACCCGTGTTGAAGATGGAAGGCCATGAAGAGCTGTTGGGGAGAACCAAGGCTGATTTCTACTAGCGGCTGGCAACGGAGTTGGAGAGCACAGTGTTTGGCAGGGAAAAGCCAAGGATATTGGCATCAAGGGAAAGGGAGTAAGCAAGGATGAGTTCCAGCTCTGTGATGTGATTATGAATGAGTGTACCCTAGCTCCATATACCCGGACAATATTTCCCCCTCCCAAAGGGCAAAGCTTGAGGGTGGGGTGGTTCAGGGAAGGAAATCACTGGTTTTCACCAGTGTGTATGGAACACCTGTTATACGTAAAGCATTGTGTTAGGTGTTCAGTAAGCATTGGATATCACAGGCTTGTTGGGCTTCAGTGCAGGTTTTTTTTTTCCCCATTGGCTTCCTGGTTATTAAGAAAAAGACCAAGGACAGTTCTGAGGACCATCAAGAGTGATATGAAAGTGTTGAGTGGAAAGAGGGAGGGACTGGAAGACATGTGAAGCAAATCTATTCTGAGATCCTTCCTCAGAGACATGCAGGACTAAGGTCCTTTGCCATATCTCCCAAGGCCCTGGTTTTGTCACCTGTACCTCTGCGTGTCCCATCCACTGCTGGGCTTGTTCATCCATCCCATTAGTCAAGTAGCATGAAGTATAAGCCCCCCTACCATCACCTCTGGTAATGCAAGTCTCCTTCAGCCTCCCGCCCCCTTTCTAGAGTTGCGTTGTCTAAGGTGGCAGCCTCTAGGCTTCTGTGACTGTTTCAGTGTATAAGTGAATTAAATGACATAAAGTTTAGCCCCTCAGTCTTATCAACCAGAATGCAAGTGCTCAATGGCCACAGATGACAAGGGGCAACTCTGTTGGAAAGCACAGATGAAGAACATTTCTAACTCTGAAGATGGTTCTCCTGGCTAGTGTGTCTAAACCACACCAGGACTGGGAGAGACACTCCTGAGTCAGAAATTCACCAGTTCTTCTGTCAAGTCTTTCTCTGCATTCTCACGTTTTCCTTCTGTAAACTTGTGGCATCATTTTCCAGTTGCTTGCCTTTGGGGAATTCAATTACATGCCATTGGACCTCAGTTTTCTTATTTGTGAAATGAGAATTGAATGGCACTATGCCTGCCTGTACAATTAAAGAACAGTAGGACCAGGCATCTTGGCTAGCAAATAAGATGCCACTTCAGATGCCGGCATTCCATGTTGGGATGCCTTGGCTTTGCTCCTGACTCCAGCTTCCTGCTAATCCCAACCCTGAAAGGCAGTGGTGTTAACTTAGGAAATTGGAGATATGCCATGGATATGGGAGATCTGGATTGGATTCCTGGTTCCCGGCTTAGGACTGGTCAAGCCTTGGCTGTTGTGGGCATATGAGGGCGCTCATTCTCTCTCTCTCTCTGCCTTTCAAATCAAGAAAATAAACAAATAAAAATTTCAAATAAATAAGATTGTTAATTAGAAAATAATAATTTGCAACCATGCAGGCATACTACAAGCTCTCTATAGGTGCTGAGTATTGTTATTCCTCCTGCCATGTTTCCTGTGTTATGATGCCTGGTCATGCAGGAACATACACCAATACTCTGAAAACAGTTCTTGCTCTCTGCACAAGCTCCTCTTCTACTCATGAAATAATTGCTTGTATAATTGCTGTCCACTCTCAATTTGTAGTTTGGTGGGCATATTTCTGAACAGACTAATATGAGGGGTCTTCAACTAGTTTATGGAAAATATGTGTTATGAAAAAACCATCATAGATTCAAAAACGTTTTAAACCAAAATAAAATTATCTTTTAATTCCACCATTCAACACTGGGGAAGGTAGAGTGGAGGGAATTCCCTGAGGTTTTGGAATAAGGCAAGATCAGGAAAGACAGAGCTGGGTGTGGCAGCGTAAAAGATGGCAGGGTGAGTCCCCATCAGTCTATCAGTGGAAAATGCCCAAATGCAGATCATGTGGATGAACAGACATTTATAGAAATACATGGATTTTCCATTACTATATATTTAAAAGAGAGCGGAATTACCCAGAAATGAGCGAAGGCATTGACAAGGAACGATTTTTCCACCATGTGATCTGGAATGTCCAGGAAGGGCTTTCCTGTTACGATGCCTGCATTGTTAATGAGGATGGTCACGTCACCAACTTCTTTCCTGACCTGGCCAGAAGGAAGACAAACATTAAACCAACATGGTGTTGCATTTTCCTGTCATTATTTTTCCTTATTTTTTTCAGGTAATTTCTGTAATACTAGCTATTGCATTTCTATTTTGTGTATAGAAATTCAGCAGTTTTGGGGCCCACATTGTGGCATAATGGGTAAAGCTGTCATTCACAACATCAGCATCCCACATCGGTGATGGTTCAAGTCCTGGCTGTTTCACTTCCCATCCAGTTCCCTGCTAATGAACCTAGGAAAGTAGTGGAGGATGGCCTGTGACCTTGGGCCCCTGTACCCACGTGGGAGGCTCAGATGAAGCTCCTGGCTTCAGCCTGCAACAGCCCTAGCCACTGTGGCCATTTGGGGAGGGAACCAGTGGATGGAAGATCTCTTCTCTCTCAACTCTCTCTTTCAAATAAACAAAATAAACAGAAACATGGAGGGAGGGGCTGTTTTCTCTCTTTCATCACGTTGTCTCAGACTGTAACTTGGTGGTGACGTTGATAAAACACTCAGGGGCAAAGGATGAAGTGTGCTTATTTATTTATTTATTTATTTTTGAATCTTGTCCTGAACTGGACCTTTTGGCTGACACAATCTCTGTTTCTTTGTTTCCAATCAAGAAGCATTGCCTGGCCTGACTTAGCTTTCTATCTCCTGGTCCAGGCATTGTTATGTATTGAGCCTACCAGGTAACACCATTTGGGGATATTCAGTAACTATTGTGCTTATGCAGTGGAAAGGAACCTACTGTGAAAGGAGGAGCAAATATTGCTGAGCCTGTGCTGGGTCGCAAGATTAGATGGATTAGACACTGCTACTTTGGAGAGAAGTAGGACAGAGGAAAATATTGGAGAGGCTGACTTCTTTAAGAAAGAATTTATCATTTATTTGGAAGAAAGTTAGAGAGAGAGAGAGAGAGAGAGAGAGAGAGAGTCTTCCATCCGCTGATTCACTCCATAAATAGCCACAACAGCCAAGGCTGAGCCAGGGTGAAGCCAGGAGCCAGGGATTCTTCTGGGTCTCCCACATAAGATCAGGGGCCCAAGCACTTGGGCCATCCTCTGCTGCTTTCTCAGGTGCATTAGCAGGAAGCTGGATTGGAAGTGAAGCAGCTGGGACTTGAACGGCTGCCCATATGGGATGTCGACGCTGCCAGCAGCAGCTTAACCTACTATGCCACAGTGACAGCCCCAGGAGAGGCTGACATTTAAAGCAGGGCATCCCCTTGACTTGGTAAAGTGATCAGTGTGAGCAAGCTTTCACACCTAGACCAAAGACAGGAGCACATGGCCCCCAAAGGAAGTGGAATATTTGGTATAAAGCTCTCCTCTCCTTTCCTCTCCTCTCCTCTCCTCTCCTCTCCTCTCCTCTCCTCTCCTCTCCTCTCCTCTCCTCTCCTCTCCTCTCCTCTCCTCTCCTCTCCTCTCCTCTTTCCAAAAAATCCTGGGGGCAGGCTTGATGGTGCTGCTGAAGCTGCTGCTTGGGATACCAGCAGCCCATATCAGAGTGCCACCTCCTGTTTCAGTTCCTCTGTTTCTGATCCTGTTTCCTGCTTATGTGTCTGGGAAGTAGCAGATGATAGCACAAGTAGTTGAGGCCCTACCACCCATGTTGGAGACCTGGATGAAGCTCCTGGGTCCTGGTTTAAGCCGGGTCCAGCCCTGGCTTTTGTAGCCATGTGGGGAATGAACCAGAGAATGGAAAATGTCTTTCTTTCTTTCTCTCTCCCCCAAATTGTTTTTCCCCAAATTGACTACTCTTTATAGCCAAAATGATAATTTTCATAACAAACAAAACTCATGTGTGCACACCCAAACATTGATGACTGATTACATTGAAATTTGAGAGGAAGTTGTGACCCTGGTTATTTTATCAAAGAGTATTTGTATATTGGCTTCCTATCTTGCAGTTGAGACTGCTATTTTGATCTAATTTTGTGAAGTTAATCACTGTGTCACTTTAGAATTCTGTAATTGTTGTTTGATTTTCCTACAAATTTCAAGGATTGGGGTTTGGTGAAAGACTTGAAAGTAAAGTCTAACACTGGTATTTGGGTTCCTCAGGACTTCACCAGGTAATTGAAATAAAAAAGAAAAGAAGGTGAAGTAGTTGAGTTATAATACTTTTATTTAGAGGCCAGCACTGTTGCATAATAGGTTAAATCTCTGCCTGTAGAACCAGCATCCCATATGGGTGCCAGTTTGAGTCCTGGCTGCTCCACTTCCAATCCAGCTCCCTGTTAATGTACCTGGGAAAGCAGTCGAGAATGGACCAAGTTCTTGGGCCCATGCACCCGTGTGAGAGACCTGGAAGAATCTCATGGTTCCTGGCTTCTGATCAGCCCAACTCCAGCTGCTGCAGCCCTCTGAGGAGTGAATCAGTGGATGGAAGATCTTTCTTTCTCTTTATCTCTCCTTCTCTCTTTCTCTCTCTCTGTAACTCTGCCTCTCAAATAAATAAATAAACCTTAAAAAATTCTATTATGGGACCTTGAAAAGAAGAAAACTTTAAGAGACATTGCAATGGTGAAAAACAATTTTTCATTGATGATTTTAGATTGGTTTTCTAACAGAGAGTTTTAACCAAGAAGGATAGCTTTGTTTGTGTGGGGGGATACGATACTTTTGTTCTAAGGAAGAGAATTATGAATGAGGCTTTTTGTTGCTCACTCATTTGCTCATGACCCTTTTGGGGTGCAATGAAGGCTCTGATCCCAGGTGATAGCTGTGTGTCTCAGCTCCATCTTATTTACTTCACTACCTGGACAAGTCCCTTACACTAAGTCTCTGTTTTTATTAGCAGTAGAATGGAGAAAACTATAGCATCTATTTAATTCATGGAAAATGAAAGTAAAAGATAAGTTTATTTGGATGTAAAAGTTTTAGGAATCATGCAAACAAAGGGTCTTACAAAAGTTCATGGAAAATGCATCGTGTGAAAAAACTATGGATTTCAAATTTTTTTGGCACCAAAGTTAACACACTTTCAACCCATTTTCCATGAACTTGTTTGAGTGGTCACATATATGATAACATTGCAGAGAAGAAGACTTTTTCAGGAGTCCAGATCTCGCTTGCTGGGGGTGGAGACCCAGTCAGACTTTATCCTTGAGCCAACACTAAATATATTTAGTTTTCTGAGAACATCTCCTGTCATATTTCTACCTGCTTTGCAAAATGAGAGCTGATTTGGATTTTACTTGCTCTTCACAAAAATAAACCTAGGGGCCTGTAATACATACATTTCCTTTAGATGATGATGAGTTACAAGAAACAAATGCTGCTGGGCCCCAAACAAAAAATAAGGCAACAGAAAATGAATGATGAGGAGGATTTGGAAAGGGGGTTAGAGGGTGAATGTCACAGAGTAGCAATTCAGTAACCATTTTGAATTAATCAATAAGTGAATTCCACATCTGCAGCTCAGATGGCTACAGGAAAGGAAAACTCCTTAGGGCTTTTGTTATTAAACTTATGCACCCTTTTGGATCACAGGGCCTGGTTCTAGATGACTAGAGCTCTAGAGTTCCCTGAAATCATTTAAATCAATTAGTCCTAAGCCTGCCTACCCTAACTTGACCATTCTTGTCAGTGGCAACCACAATAAAGGCACTTGCCTCTCATTCCCTCATCCTTTTGCCTCCTGACTGACTTGACCCAAGGCTTCCTGCAGTGGCTCTGTATGCTATGCTCTGCTCCCCAAGGCACTGAGTAGAACAAAACTAAAACATCAACCTGCTTCTCTTGGTCCATGTCTGCCCTCACCATACCTCACAGAGTGGTTAAAACACTACCCAAAAGTTTGCCCACTGCTATTAAAAGTATGCACAATAAATAAACATGCTTTATTTACACACATAAATATCATTTATAATATTCATTTATACATATTTTATCTATAATATTTATACATATATGTACATACAGTAAATATTAGCTGTGAATGTTAGTGTTCATTAATATTTAGCATGAAGTTGGATAGTAACAGGCTATCTGTAAGAGGAAATTTAGTTTAAAATATGCTAAATGGCTATGCTTTATATTCCATACTGTATATCCTCAGTACCATATGATAAGGAATTATCTTACTTTGAGATGGAATTTTCATATATTTAGAATCATGAAATATAAGAAGTAGTGTTAAAGCTAGATAGGATTTTTTTTTGCTTCTCTATTCTTTTTTTCAACTTTTATTTAATAAATATAAATTTCCAAAGTACAACTTTTGTTTTTATTTTTTTAAAGTAATTTCTTTTTTTAATTTATTTGACAGAGTTAGACAGTAAAAGAGAGAGACAGAGACAAAGGTCTTCCTTCCATTGGTTCACCCCCCAAATGGCCACTACAATCGGCGCCCGACGCCAATCCGAAGCCAAGAGCCAGGTGCTTCCTCCTGGTCTCCCATGCGGGTGCAGGCACCCGAGGACTTGGGCCATCCTCCACTGCCTTCCCAGGCCACAGCAGAGAGCTGGACTGGAAGAGGAGCTACCGAGGCTAAAACCCGGCGCCCATATGGGAGGAGGATTAACCAAATGAGCCATGGTGCAGCCCTAAAGTACAACTTTTGGATTATAGTGGCTTTTCCCTCCCACCCGCAATCATCCCATCTCCCACTCCCTCTCTCATCCCATTCTTCATTAAGATTCATTTTCAACTATCTTTATATACAGAAGATCAACTTAGTATATACTAACTAAAGATTTCAACAGTTTGCACACACACAGACACACAAAGTATAGAGTACTGTTTTAGTAGAAGTTTTACTGTTGATTTGAATACTACAACACATTAAAGACAAAGATCCTACATGGGGAGCAGGTGCACAGTGACTCCTGTTGTTGATTTAACAATTAACATTCTTATTTATGATGTCAGTTAATCACCTGAGGCTCTTGTCATGAGTTGCCAAGGCTATGGAAGCCTCTTGAATTCACCAGCTCTGATCTTATTTAGACAAGGCCATAGTCAAAGTGGAAGTTCTCTCCTCTCTTCAGAGAAAGGTACCTCTTTCTTTAATGGCCTGTTCTTTCTGCTGGGATCTCACTCACAGAGATCTTTCATTTAGGTATTTTTTTTTTGCCGCAGTGTCTTGGCTTTCCATGCCTGAGAAACTCTCATGGGCTTTTTAGCCAGATCTTATTGCCTTAAGGACTGATTCTGAGGCCAGAGTGCTATTTAGGACATCTGCCATTTTATGAGTCTGCTGGGTATCCCACTTCCCATGTTGGATCATTCTCTCCTTTTTAATTCTATCCGTCATTATTAGCAGACACGAATCTTGTTTATGTGATCCCTTTGATACTTAATCCTGTCATTTTGATCAATTATGAACTTAAACTGATCACTTTGACTAGTAAAATAGCATTGTTACATGCCACCTTGATAGGATTGAATTGGAATCCCCTGGCACATTTCTAGGTCTGCCATTAGGGTTAAGTCCGAGTGAACATGTGCCAAACTGTACATCTCCTCCCTCTCTTATTCCTACTCTTATATTTAACAGAGATCACTTTTCAGTTAAATTTAAACACCTAAGAATAATTGTGTATTAATTACAGAGTTCAACCAATAGTATTAAGTAGAACAAAAAAAAAACTAAAAGGAATAAAATAGTAAGTTGTTCCTCGACAGTCAGGACAGCTGATCAAGTCATTGTTTCTCATAGTGTCCATTTCACTTCAACAGGTTTCCTTTTAGGTGCTCAGTTAGTTGTCACTGATCAGGGAGAACATATGATATTTGTCCCTCTGGGACTGGCTTATTTCACTCAGCATGATGTTTTCCAGATTCCTTCATTTTGTTGCAAATGACCGGATTTCATTGTTTTTTACTGCTGTATAGTATTCTATAGAATACATATCCCATAATTTCTTTATCCAGTCTACTGTTGATGGGTATTTAGGTTGATTCCATGTCTTAGCTATTGTGAATTGAGCTGCAATAAACATTGAGGTGCAGACAGATTTTTTGTTTTCCAATTTAATTTCCTTTGGGTAAATTCCAAGGAGTGGGATGGCTGGATTGTATGGTAGGGCTATATTCAGGTTTCTGAGGAATCTCCAAACTGTCTTCCACAGTGGCTTTACCAGTTTGCATTCCCACCAACAGTGGGTTAGTGTGCCTTTTTCCTCATATCCTCGGCAGCATCTGTTGTTAGTTGATTTCTGTATGTAAGCCATTCTAACCGGGGTGAGGTGAAAGCTCATTGTGGTTTTGATTTGCATTTCCCTCATGGCTAGTGATCCTGAACATTTTTTCACATGTCTGTTGGCTGTTTGTATTTCCTTTTTTGAAAAATGTCTATTTAAGTCCTTGGCCCATCTCTTAAGTGGGCTGTTTGTTTTGTTGTTGTGGAGTTTCTCGATCCCTTTATAGATTCTGGTTATTAATCCTTTATTGGTTGCATAATTTGAAAATATTTTTTCCCATTCTGTTGGTTGCCTCTTCACTTTCCTGACTATTTCTTTTGCAGTACAGAAACTTCTCAATTTGATGTAAGCCCAATAGTTAATTTTGGCTTTGACTGTCTGTGCCTCTGGGATCTTTTCCAAGAAGTCTTTGCCTATGCCTATACCTTGCAGGTTTTCTCTGATGTTCTCTAATAATTTGACGGTGTTGAGTCATAGATTTAGATCTTTAATCCATGGTGAGTGGATTTTTGTGTAAGGTGGAAGGTAGTGGTCTTGCTTCATGCTTCTGCATGTGGAAATCCAATTTTCCCAGAACTATTTGTTGAATAGACTGTCCTTACTCCAGGGATTGGTTTTGGATACTTGGTGAAATATAATTTGGCTGTAGATGTTTGGGTTGATTTCTGGTGTTTCTATTCTGCTCCATTGGTCTATCCATCTGTTTCTGTACTAGTACCATGCTGTTTTAATTATAACTTCCCTGTAGTATGTCCTGAAATCTAGTATCGTGATGCCTCTGGCTTTGTTTTTGTTGTATAAGATTGCTTTAGCTATTCGAGGTCTCCTGTGCCTCCATATGAATTTCAGCACCATTTTTTTCCATATCTGAGAAGAATGTCTTTGGTATTTTGATTGGTATCGCATTGAATCTATAAATTGCTTTTTGGAGAATGGACATTTTGATGATATTGATTCTTCCAATCCATGAGCATGGAAGATTTTTCCATTTTTTGGTATCTTCTTTTATTTCTTTCTTTAAGATTTTGTAATTCTCATCATAGAGATCTTTCAAATCTTTGGTTAAATTAAGAATTTGGGAGGATTACCTCTCTTTCAATTATTCTGAATAATTGAGAAGAATTGGAATTAGTTCTTCTTTAAGTGTCTGGTAGAATTCAGCAGTGAATCCATCTGGTCCTGGGCTTTTCATTGTTGGGAGGGCCTTTGTTACTGATTCAATTTCTGGCTCGGTTACGTATGTGTTTAGGTTTTCAATGTCTTTTTATTTTTATTTTTTATTTATTATTAATTTTTTTTGACAGGCAGAGTGGACAGTGAGAGAGAGAGACAGAGAGAAAGGTCTTCCTTTTGCCGTTGGTTCACCCTCCAATGGCTGCCATGGACGGCGCGCTGCGGCCGGCACACCGTGCTGATCCGATGGCAGGAGCCAGGTGCTAGGTGCTTTTTCCTGGTCTCCCATGTGGGTGCAGGGCCCAAGCACTTGGGCCATCCTCCACTGCACTCCTGGGCCACAGCAGAAGGCTGGCCTGGAAGAGGGGCAACTGGGACAGAATCCGGCGCCCCAGCCGGGACTAGAACCTAGTGTGCCGGCGCCTCAAGGCGGAGGATTAGCCTGTTGAGCCATGGCGCTGTCCGGTTTTCAATGTCTTCATGGTTCAATTTAGGTAAGTTGTATGTGTCCCGGAATCTATCTATTTCTGATAGATTTCCCTGTTTGCTGGCATACAACTCTTTGTTGTAATTTCTGATGACTCTTTTTATTTCTGTGGTGTCTGTTGTTGCATTCCCTTTTTAATCTCTGATTTTATTGATTTGGGTCTTTTCTCTCCTTTTTTTAGTAGTTGGGCCAATGGTGTGTCAATTTTGTTTATTTTTTAAAAAAACAGTTCTTCATTTTGCTGATCTTTTACTGTTTTTTTGAATTTAATTCTGTTGATTTCTTCTCGAATTTTAATTATTTCTCTTCTCCTACTAGTTTTGGGTCTGGTTTGCTGCAGTTTTTCTAAATCCTTGAGATGCATTGATAGCTCATTTGTTTGGTACCTTTCCAATTTTTGTAGGCACCTATTGCTATAAACTTTCCTCTTAACACTGCTTTTGCTATATCCTGTAAGTTTTGATATGTTGTATTGTTATCTTCATTTGCTTCCAGAAAATTTTTGATTTCTCTTTTGATTTATTCTATGACCCATTGTTCATTCAGAATCATGTTGTTTGGTCTCCATGTGTTTGCATACACTCTAGGGATTCCTGAGTTGCTAATTTCCAGCTTCATTCCATTGTGATCTGAGAAGATGTTGGTATGATTTCAATTCTTTTGAATTTGCTGAGACTTACTATATTGCCTAGTAGAATGTGGTCAATTCTAGAGTAAGTTCCATGTACTCCTTAGAAAAATGTGTATTCAGGGCCGGCGCCATGGCTCAACAGGCTAATCCTCCGCCTTGCGGAGCCGGCACACCGGGTTCTAGTCCCGGTCGGGGCACCAGATTCTGTCCCGGTTGCCCCTCTTCCAGGCCAGCCCTCTGCTGTGGCCCAGGAGTGCAGTGGAGGATGGCCCAGGTGCTTGGACCCTGCACCCCATGGGGAGACCAGGAAAAGCACCTGGCTCCTGGCTCCTGCCATCGGACGAGCGTGGTGCGCCGGCCGCAGCGCGCCGACCGTGGCGGCCATTGGAGGGTGAACCAACGGCAAAGGAAGACCTTTCTCTCTGTCTCTCTCTCTCACTGTCCACTCTGCCTGTAAAAAAAAAAAAATGTGTATTCTTCAAGTGTATGATGAAAAGTTCTGTAGATATCTGCTAGATCCATTTGGGCTATAGTGCCGATTAAATCTGCTGTTTCCTTGTTGATCTTCTGTCTGATTGATCTGTCCATTGCTGATAGTGGAGTATTGAAGTCCTCCAATACCATTGTATTGGGGTCAAGGACCCACTTTAAGTCCCTTAACATATCTTTTAAATAACCCAGTGCTATGTAATTAGGTACATATACGTTTCTAGTAGTTACATCTTCCTATTGAATTGATCCCTTGATCATATAGTGTCCTTCTTTGTCTCTCTTAACAGTTTTTTGTTAAAGTTTATTTTGTCTGGTATTAAGATGGATATGCCAGCTCTTTTTTGGTTTCTTTTTTTTTTTTTTTTGACAGGCAGCAGTGTGGACAGTGAGAGAGAGAGACAGAGAGATAGGTCTTCCTTTTGCCATTGCTTCACCCTCCAATGGCTGCGCGGATGGCGCGCTGCGGCCGGCGCACCGCGCTCATCTGATGGCAGGAGCCAGGTGCTAGGTGCTTTTTCCTGGTCTCCCATGGGGTGCAGGGCCCAAGCACTTGGGCCATCCTCCACTGCACTCCTGGGCCACAGCAGAGGGCTGGCCTGGAAGAGGGGCAACCGGGACAGAATCCGGCGCCCCGACCGGGACTAGAACCCGGTGTGCCGGCGCCGCAAGGTGGAGGATTAGCCTGTTGAGCCACGGCGCCGGCCGTCTTTTTTGGTTTCTGTTGGCATGGAATATCTTTTTCCAACCTTTCACTTTCAGTCTGCATGCACCTTTGTTTGAGAGATGTGTTTTTTGTAAGCAGCAAATAGACGGGTTTTGTTTTTCAATCCATTCAGCAAGTCTGTGTCTTTTAACTGGAGAGTTGAGGCCCTTAACATTCAATGTGATTATTGATAGTGACTTTGACCTGCCATTTTTCCAGAGATATTTCTAATATATACTTTGAACTTCCTGTGATCTTTTACTGGGAGATTTTCTTCCTTTACCTTCTTTCGTATTGATGACAGTGTTTCTGTGTGTAACACATCTTTAAGCATCTTTTGCAGGGCTGGACGAGTGGTGACAAACTCTTTCAGTTTCTGTTTGCTATGAAAGGTCTTTATTTTACCTTCATTCACCAATGAGAGCTTTGCAGGATATAATATTCTGGGCTGGCAGTTTGTTTCTCTTAGTACTTTGGCTATATTTCACCATTCCCTCCTAGCCTGTAGGGTTTCTGATGAGAAGTCTGCTGTAGGGTGCTGGCGCCGTGGTGCACTAGGTTAATTCTCTGCCTATGGCGCTGGCATCCCATATGAGTGCTGGATTCTAGCCCTGGTTGCTCCTCTTCCAGTCCAGCTCTCTGCCGTGGCCTGGGAGGGCAGTGGAGGATGGCCCAAGTCCTTGGGCCCCTACACCCACTGGAAGACCAGGAAGAAGCACCCGGCTCCTGGCTTTGGATCGGCACTGCTCTGGGCTTTGTGGCCATTTGGGGAGTGAGCCAATGGAAGGAAGACCTTTCTCTGTCTCTCTGTCTCTCTCACTATCTGTAACTCTACCTGTCAAATAAATAAATAAATAAATAAAAAGAAGTCTGCTGTGAGTCTAATTGGAGATCCTCTGAGAGTATTCTGGCATTTCTCTCTTGCACATTTTAGAATCTTTTCTTTATGTTTCACTGTGGTGAGTTTGATTACAATGTGTTGTGGTGAGCATCACTTCTGGTCATGTTTATTGGGAGTTCTTATGCTTCCTGTGCTTGCATGGCTCCTTCTTCAAACTCAGGAAGTTTTCTGCTAGTATCTCACTAAAAAGGCCTTCTAATCCTGTCTCTCTCCATGCCTTCAGGAACTCCTAGAACCTGAATGTTGGTTGTTTTAATAGTATCCTGTAGATTACAACAATATTTTTTAGATTTCTAATTTCCTCTTCTTTTTTTTTTTGGTTTGACTGTACACTTTCCTGTGTTATATCTTGTAAGTCTGATATTCTCTCTTCTACCTCACTGATTCTGTTTTTAAGGCTCTCAAACGTGTTTTTCATTTGTTCTATTGAATTCTTCATTTCATTTTGATTTCTCTTCAATATCTCAATTTCATGTTCTACTAAATTTCTCATTTCATTTTGATTGCTTCTTAAGATTTCATTTTCATGAGAGAGGTTTTCTGTCATGTCCTGCATGGATTTCAGTAGTTCATTCATTTGTTTTTGATAACTTCTAAATATTCTTATCATAAATTTTTTGAGTTCCATTTCTTGCATTTTCTTCTATCTCATCATCTTCATAATCTTGTATAGGAGTGTCACATTTTGGGGGGGAGCATCATATTATCTTCTTTGTTCTTGTTTCCTCGGTTTTTGCATTTGTTGTTTTGCATTGTGGAGATATTCTTTGGTTTCTTTTTTTTTTCACTGCTATGGTTTTTCTTGTTATACTATGACTCTAGATTAAGTGGACTGTCTGCTTTTGGTGAATCTCTAGAGGCTTGTGGTGGGTGTGGCCAAAGAGCTCTGTTCAGTTCTTCAGAGTTAAGGGTGTAACTAATGTGATGCACCCAGGTTTGGCATGGTAAATCAATCTCTCTCTCTCTCTCTTTAATCAGAAGGGAAGTAATTCTGCTCAGCTGAGTTCTGCTCCTCATTGGTGATCAGTGCCTGAGTGCTAGCCCCAATTGAGTATAATATTCGTCTGCTCTGTCCCAAGGACCACACAAAGGATCTGTGCAATTCTCAGTGTAAGCTCAGATTCCCTTACAATGTCTCTCAGTGGATAGCCAGGCTGCCCTAGCTTGTGGCATCTCCCACCAAGACTACTCACGTCTTAGTCACACTGTGAGTTCTCTCACACACCCTGGTTTGTTTTTTTTTTTTTTTGTTACTGTCCTGGTTCATCAGCTCCACACATTCATTAGGTCTTTGCCTTCTGTTATCATCCCCACCAGAGTCAGGTTTTTCTGCTCAGCTGAGGGCAGACGCAGCCCTGAGCTGGCACAGCTGTTATGTATGTCCACAATGGCGCCTGCTCTATTGGCTCGCATGCCTTTGTAAGGTGAATGGAGAGAAAGAATTGTGTGCATACTGTCTCTTTTATTTTTTCTCTCCTCTAGTTAGGCTGGTGTACTTTCCTCCACGGGGTTTCAAGCCTCATTCCCTCTAGGCTCTACCTGCCACTTTTCTGCCAGTTTCTTGGCCTACTGCAGATTTGTCTCACCTCTTTTTCCAGCGCTGGTACAGAGACTCTTGGCAGCTGGGCCCCTGGGCTGTGAGCGCCTGTGCCCTCCACATAGATCCACCATGTCCCTCTAATTCCAGAAGAGTTTCCTCTGCCACGTTTTCCCTAACTCTTCCCTGAGGTTACACTATCTCCACTCTTATTAAATTATGTTTTCCTGGACTATCAGTGAGCTCCCTCTCTATTCCACCATCTTGGAACCTCTCTCAGCTAGATAGGATTTTAAAGACCATCTGGTTCAACCCTTTCATTTTACAGATGAAGAATCAGGGACCTAGAGTGGGCAGGCAATGTGGTAAAGATTGCACAACCAAGGAGCAGCCAAGCCAGGATTAGGTCCCATTTCTGACAACTCCTGATGATGAGTGAGTCACCAGCAAAAGGAGTTGGGCAAGACTGAATACCAAAAGCTGATCAAATTCCCACAAACATTGTGCTATGCTAGAAATTACAAAGTCAGATTCCCACCCAGCTTCCTGCTCAGAAGACAGCAGATGATTGCACAAATACTTGGGACCCTGCTACCCATGCAGGAGCCTCAAATGGAATTCCTGGCTCCTAGTTTCTGTTTGGCCCAGCCCCAGCATTGCAGCCATTTGGGGAGTTGAACCAGTGGATGGAAATCTCTCTCATTCTGTCTCTTCCTCTCTCTGTCACTCTGCCTTTTAAATAAATAAATAAATAAATAAATAAAAATTTTTTAAAGATAAAATATGCTTAGAAATAAAAAAAAACAGAGCAGAGTCATTTAAGGAAACCACTACCACAATACTGAATATGATAATGATCATGATGATGATGATGATGGTAGTAGTAGTAGTGGCAATATCATTATTATTAATACTATGAACTCTTCACATGACAGGCAAATTCTAAATGCTCAGTGTGCATCAAGTCGTTTAACTCTTGCAAACTGTCCTGTTTTACAGTTGAGAGAACAGTTGGTAAAGAGACTCAGGAAATTAGCCCAAAGTCATGCAGTTAATAATACCGAGGACAGAGTTTGAACCCACACATTAAGTTCACTGCCCAAGTTCTTAAATACTAAGCAATGTAGCATCCCCTATACCCTGGACTTCTGTATATATTATGTATATGTTTATATATATATATATATATGATGTATATGTTTATGTTTATATTTTGTGAGAGAGACAGACAGACAATGGAAACAGAGAGATAGAGAAAGAGAGTGAGAGAGAGAGGTAGAGAGAGAGAGCTTCTCAGCTGGTTAATCTCCAAATGCCTGCAATGGCTGGTGCTAGGCCAGACTGTAGCTTGGAGCCCAGAATTTCCTCCAGGTCTTCTATGCAGGTGGCAGGGATCCAAGAACTTGGGCCATCATCTGCTGCCTTGTAGAGTCTGCATGGAAGTGGGGAGAGTTGGAAAAGGGAGCTAGAACTGGGAATAAAATCTAAGTACTTGGCTGTTGGATACAGGCATATTAAACAGCTTTTTAACTACTAGGCCAAATGCCCCTTCTCAAAAGTGAATTTCTGACATGTAGAATCAAGTGGGAGACACATGGGCATCTGGGGAAGCTGATGACAAGCACTTCCTCCTCTTTTTGTGAAAGTGCATGCTGGATGCAATATTTTGGGCCATAGAAGTGAAGAACTCCCATCAGCTTACCTGATCAGCGACTCTGTAGACCTCTTGCCTCTTGCTACAGTCACACTTATAGGCAAAGACTTTCACATCACTCTTTTCTTTGATCAGTCTGCATGTTTCCATATTGCCTTCTTGATTAATGTCCCAGAGAACTAAAATGGCCCCAAGGTTGGCAAAATGTATGGCCAAGAGCCTCCCAAGTCCACTTCCAGCTCCTGTTATAAGTACAATTTCTCCAGCAACGTTCTTTTTGTTGTTGGGAATTATCTTGTAAACTAAAGACTCAAAAAGGTAATATAGAAATTTTCCCAAAAATATGGTGGTGTCCACAATTGCATTCATGTTGATGACTGAAGAAGGGAATGTCCTAATAAGGAAAAAAGTAACTGATAAATCCATTACATTATGACAACAATTGCAGTACATATAAAGCATTTGATACAAAGGACATCAATTCTCCAAAATATAGATTTTAACAATAATTGCCAAACATATTGAAGTTTTAAGTCATATAAATAATGATTGTGAGAATATTTTCTGTTAGGAAGAACTTTCCCAATTTATAGGGTGCTTCCTTAGGCATAAGTTAATTTGACCTATAGGGAGGACACAGGTTATTAGGATAGTTTGACAGAGGCCCAAAGTCTTTGCCTGTTGACTTGCCCAACATTATGTGACTAGCAAACCCAGATATTGCATTCCAGTCAATTTTCTGTTTCAGGAACACTTTTGATGCTCTTAAATTAAAATTTGCTTTTCATTAGGCAAGTAATATAAATAAATACAAATATAAATATAATATAAATAAAATAATGCACATAAAGCATTTATACCTTTTTGTCTGATCCCTACAATATCTCTCTGAGATAGACAATCCAAGTGTAGTTATTATTATTTTATATTGAGTACACTGAGAAAAATGAATATTGAGTAGCTTTATTCAGAGTCATACACAGCCAATAAAATAGGCAATGTTGAGGATCAAAGACAATGGTGTGAATTATGGTTTTACACTTAGAATAGGCTTTTCTTGGCTCAATTTCTTTTCCCAGAACCACCTTAAAACAAAAATAAGGATGTTTTATGTTTGGTGACACTTTGCTGATTTTTTAAAAATTAAATTCTATTATATAAGGCTACTTCAGAAAGATAGTGGAAAATGGAATTAAAAGATAGATTAATTCTGGTCAACCATTTTGAAATCCATGCATACAGAGGATGTCCAAAATGTTCATTGAAAATGTGCATTATAAGAGAAACTATGCATTTCTTTTAGTTCTATTTTCCTAAGAACTTTTTGAAATAGCCTCATACTTTTTTTTTAAAAGACTTATTCTCCTTTTTAAAAAATTATTTATTTATTTATTTAAAAGGCAGAGCCAAAGAGAGGCAGAGGCAGAGAAGGAGAACCATCCACTGGTTCACGCCTCAAATGACTGCAACGGCCAGAGCTGGGCTGATCCAAAGATAGGAGTCTAGAACTTCTTCCAGGTCTCCCATATGGGTGCAGAGGCACCGGTTTGGGTCCTAGCTACTCTGTTTCTGACCCAGCTCTCTGGCCTGGGAAAGCAGCACAGGAAGCTCTCTGGCCTGGGAAAGCAGCACAGGATGGCCCAAGTATTTGGTTCCCTGCACCCATGTGGGAGACCCAGAAGAAGCTCCTGGCTCCTGGCTTCAGATTGGCCCATCTCTGGTCATTGGGGCCATTTGGGGAGTGAACCAGGGATAGAAGACGTCTCTCTCTATCATTCCCTCTCTCTGTAACACTGTCAAAAAATAAATAAATCTTTAAAATAGTAATAATAATAGTAATAATAATAGTAAAAAAAAACAGAAGGGCTGACATTGTGGCACAGCAAGTTAAACTGCTGTTTGAGACATCAAACATCTCATTTTGGAGTGCCAGTTCTAGTCCTGGCTGCTCCACTTCCCATCCAGCTTCCTGCTCAGAAGACAGCAGATGATTGCACAAATACTTGGGACCCTGCTACCCATGAAGGAGCCTCAAATGGAATTCCTGGCTCCTAGTTTCTGTTTGGCCCAGCCCCAGCATTGCAGCCATTTGGGGAGTTGAACCAGTGGATGGAAATCTCTCTCATTCTGTCTTTTCCTCTGTCTGTCACTCTGCCTTTTAAATAAATAAACAATTTTTTAAAAAAGATAAAATATGCTTAGAATTAAAAAAACAAGCTCATAGTCGAAGTGGAAGTTCTCTCCTCCCTTCAGAGAAAGGTACCTCCTTCTTTGATGACCTATTCTTTCCACTGGGATCTCACTCACAGAGATCTTTCATTTAGGTCATTTTTTTTTTTTTGGCCACAGTGTCTTGGCTTTCCATGCCTGAGAAACTCTCATGGGCTTTTCAGCTGGATCCGAATGCCTTAAGGGCTGATTCTGAGGCCAGAGTGCTGTTTAGGACATCTGCCATTCTATGAGTCTGCTGTGTATCCAGCTTGTCTAAATATGATCAGAGTCGGTAAACTCAAAAGGCCTCCATAGCTTTGGCAACTCATGACAAGAGCCTAGGGTGATTACTGATGCCATAAACAAGAGTGTCAATTTGTTAAGCCAACAACAGGAGTCACTGTGCACTTACTCCTCATGTAGGATCTCTGTCCTAAATGTGCTGTACATTGTGATTTAATGCTATAACTAGTACTCAAACAGCATTTTACACTTTGTGTTGCTATGTGGGTGCAAACTGTTGAAATCTTTACTTAATATATGCTAAGTTGATCTTCTGTATATAAAGAGAATTGAAAATGAATCTTGATGTGAATGGAAGGGGAAAGGGAGTGGGGAAAGGGAGGGTTGCGGGAGGAAGGGAAGTTATGGGGGGGGGGAAGCCATTGTAATCCATAAGCTGTGCTTTGGAAATTTATATTCATTAAACAAAAGTTATAAAAAAGAATTAAAACAGAGCAGAGTCATTTGAGGAAACCACTACCACAATACTGAATATGATAATGATCATGATGATAATGATGATGGTAGTAGTAGTAGTGGCAATATCATTATTATTAATACTACGAACTCTTCACATGACAGGCAAATTCTAAATGCTCAGTGTGCATCAAGTCGTTTAACTCTTGCAAACTGTCCTGTTTTACAGTTGAGAGAACAGTTGGTAAAGAGACTCAGGAAATTAGCCCAAAGTCATGCAGTTAATAATACTGAGGACAGAGTTTGAACCCACACATTAAGTTCACTGCCCAAGTTCTTAAATACTAAGCAATGTAGCATCCCCTATACCCTGCAAAACAAACAAACAAAAGTTGAGTCTTCGCATGACTTCTTCATTTTGAGGCAGTTGGGAATTAACTTTGTGTTGTCCCTGAGGCACAGCTAAGGATGCCAACAGACTCAGACTCCCTTTGTCTAGCTGTTAGCTTCATCTAGCCAAAAATTCCCACTGAGATAAGATAGAAAGAAAGCATTGTTGCCAGAATACCATTGGGAATATTGATGTGAGTTTTGGAAGTGAAAAGTGATCCCCAGGAAAACACGTGAGCTTTCATTGCATCCATTGCATATTTATTGAACACAAGTTGGGTTCAGAACATTTTGGTGTTGATTTTGGAGATGCTATGTTACAGGCCCTGCCTTAAGGAGGACAGAGTGTGGTTTTGGAACCTGGCAAGTAAACACAGGGCTGAAAAATAATAAGTGATTGAGTCTGAACCACAACCAAGGGCATGATATACAGTTGTATGATACAGAAGGTGGTTTTCAGTAGGAATGTGAAGAATAACGGGCAGAGCAGATTGCATTTTAGTCTTGTCAAGAAGGCTGCTTTCAAGACTAAGCAAGGAGAAAAGACATTACAGATCAACTCCATGGACTTATTTGGTGCTATTGAGAGCATTAACTATAGGAGAGGTCTTCAAAAAGTTCATGGAATTGTGTATTTTGGAAAACTACTCATGATTTTAAAATATTTTGTGCCAAAATCAATTCATCATTTAATTCAATTTTTCCACAAATGTTTAAAGTACCTTGAAGTTCTAGAAGGTGTCATCCCTAAAAAATTTTAGGTTCATTTGATTACCTTAATGTTCACTAAGAGTTAATGCAGATTTCAAATTTTCAATCAGGAAAGAGATCAGTTCCCTCTCTTCTAATCTTACATAGACTTTTCTGGCTTATGCACAATTCTAGAAACATGTAGTAAATTACAAAGTTGAAAGGAAACCATATTTTACCATCCTCTTAAAACAAATATAGAAATGATGGAGAAGCCTTTCTGAGTCACAGGAATTTTATATGGAGAATAAGATAGGATCAGGACTTTCTCATTCCTTTTCTGTACAAGAAAGTTTGTTCTCAAGGTAGATGACTTGATTGATCTTGGAGTAAATTGAAGGAGCTTGCTATCAAAGTTATTACATTTCAGCAACCTAGTGTTGTGCTCTGGGGCCACATTGAGGATAAGATGTTCAGTATTTTTTCAATCCTTCGTTGTTCAAATGTTCCCGGATAAGAGATTACACGATCAGACCACTTAAAGCATTCGATTTTGGAGCAAAAGAAAAACATATGCAAGAGCCCTGATGGAGAAGGTGCTGGTATGAAAAGATTATTGCTCCAGGTGGATCACTGGGCGACTGTGACAACCAGGAAGTCAGGAAAACAATTATGAAGCATTATGATGTGCAAACATTTATTAATGCTAAATGACACTGTGTACCTTTTGAGCCTTATTTGATTTGCTAAGAAAAATAGCTCTGTGGGGGTAAGAATGAGAGCCAGGTTGGGATATAACTCACCAAGTTCTTGATGTTTGTAAGTAGAAGTGGGATTGGAGCCCAGACTCTATGCTTCCAGAGCTCCTACATTTTTGGCCACTACATAACATAACATCCCTAAATAACTTTCAGTAAACTTGGCTTTGAATTCCAAGAACTTCTTTCATTTTTCAGGCATGTACTGAGTGCTCTGGGTTAAATGATAGGCCGTGAGAGTGGAGTATTAGCACCACGTGACACAGGTCACACAGGGCAGAATGAGCAGGATTCAAAGCATGGATTCAACTGCTGGCCCTGCAACCACTGGCTGAGTGTTCTGGGTATGTTTTGCCTTACTGATCATCTGTTTATTATCTGTGAAGTAGGTATAACATCTACCTCCAAGGAAAATACACATCAAAATAACAAATGTAGGAAAACATTTTGCTGGTTGTAAATGCCATGCAAACATTACTTTGACACTTGCACAAGAGCCTCTTTCATGGTGATGCTGAGTTTGTAGCCAGTCATTCCTAAACATGTCCAACATCAAGGCACAGAAAGCCTTTCTGTACTGTTTAGGGTTGTGTCTTGACTATCAAATTGCTAGGAGGGCTGGGGAGAGGGGTTTGCATGGGCTTTCATCTAGGTCATATACTCTCTGTTAGCTGTTGGTAGATGTAGGACCTCTCAAGAGCCAGGTACTCATATGCACATCCAGTAACACAAATAAGCCAAATACAGGCACTTGTTCATGCGACCACTAGCACATACAAGCCACATACAGGCCAAATTTAGGTGCTCATGTGCACCACCACTTACACATACAAGCCAAATACAGGATCTCATTTGCATGTCCAGTAGCATACAGAAGACAAATAGAGGTACTTATATGCAAGATCACTGGCACACACAAGCCAAATACAAAGCGAATATAGATGCTTGTTAGCATGTTCACTGGCACAGACACAAGCCAAATACAAGCACTTGTATGCATGATCATGCACACACAAGCCACATATGGACCTAATACAGCACTCATATGAACATCCACCTGCACACAGAAGCCAACTGCATGTGCTCGTGTGCACATTCAGTGGCACACTCAAGCACCTTCCCCCTGTTTCTCTTGGCTCTTTCCTTGTCCTTTAATACCTCTACCCCTCAGTTTGCCAAAAGCCACAGGAGTGAATCGAAACAATTAAAAAAGAATAGTAAAGAGATACCAGAGTTAATAACAGAATTCTTTGATGCTTCTATTTAGGAGTCACAATAAATCATACTTAGAGAAACTGGCTCTCAGCAGCAGGTAGCTGGCATTTCTCTAGGGCAGCCAAAGGGCCGAATCTTACCTGCACAAATGCTGCACTTGGGGAGCCTGAGTGTCCTTACAGAGGCCGAGGAAAACAGAGCTCATGTCAGCAGCCAGAAGCTGTCTCTTAAGTAGCTTTGGTCTTAATTGGTCTTCCTACGCCTTTTCATACCTGTCTAGGTGCCAGGTAAAAAGTGGCAAGCGTGAGGAATTGTCTTTGCTTCACTCCTGTTTGCAAAGTAGGGCATACAATTTATGTTTTCATTCCCAAGGTGGCTTGGCATACAGGTGTGCCCTGTGATTTACAGGCAGCAGGCTGCCATTATTGTCAGCTTGCCTGTGGGTATCCTGGGATCTTTGTTCTTGCATCAAGAGTACAAGCACGTCCTTATTTCAATTAGGAAAATGTGAAATAAAGTTGTTGACTCATATAAACAATTGGATGGTCTCGACACACAATTTACCTCAGATTTTTATTATGAAAACTTTTCAGCATGCAGAAAACTTGAAGATATGGCACAGAAATGTTCCAAAGGACTACACTTAGACTGGACATTTGGACAATTATTTTCTCCTCTTCCTTTCTATCTCTGGCAGAACTGTTTGTAAGGAAGTTGTAAATATCATGATATTGTACTGTGAGTACACATTACTTACTTCTTTTTTTTTTTTTTTTTTTTTTTTTACAGGCAGAGTGGACAGTGAGAGAGAGAGACAGAGAGAAAGGTCTTCCTTTTGCCGTTGGTTCACCCTCCAATGGCCGCTGCAGTCGGCGCGCTGCGGCCGGCGCACCGCGCTCGTCCGATGGCAGGAGCCAGGAGCTAGGTGCTTTTCCTGGTCTCCCCATGGGGTGCAGGGTCCAAGCACCTGGGCCATCCTCCACTGCACTCCCGGGCCACAGCAGAGGGCTGGCCTGGAAGAGGGGCAACCGGGACAGAATCCGGTGCCCCGACCGGGACTAGAACTCGGTGTGCCGGCGCCGCAAGGCGGAGGATTAGCCTGTTGAGCCACGGCGCCGGCCATTACTTACTTCTTAAGAAGGAAGTTATGTTATGTAACCTCAATCAAATTATCTGGCCTAAGAAAATTAACATTAATTCTTTTTTTTTTTTTTTTTGACAGGCAGAGTGGACAGTGCGAGAGAGAGAGAGAAAGGTCTTCCTTTTCCGTTGGTTCACCCTCCAATGGCTGCTGCAGCGAGCACACCATGTTGATCCGAAGCCAGGAGCCAGGTGCTTCTCCTGCCCTCCCATGAAGGTGCAGGGCCCAAGGACTTAGGCCATCTTCCACTGCACTCCCGGGTCACAGCAGAGAGCTGGACTGGAAGAGGAGCAACTGGGACAGAATCCGGTGCCCTGACCAGGACTAGAACCCGGTGTGCTGGCACTGCAGGCAGAGGATTAGCCTATTGAGCCACAGCGCTGGCCCAACATTAATTCTGTACTACTATCTAATATTCTTATTCAAATTTCACCATTTGTCCCAAAGGTCCCATCGAGATTCCTGTGTTGCATCAGTTGGGATATTTCTTTAAGTATCTTTTTTTTTTTTGTCTAGAAAAGTTCTACTATGTCTTTCTAAAAAGTGTATTTATTTAGATATCACTGGCTTTTTGGAGTCCAGACCAGGTGTCCTACAGAATGCCTTTTAGTCTCCATTAGTCTGACTTTCTTTTCTCATGGGGTCTTTAACTCGACTTCTCTCCCTTGTGTCATCTGAAAACTTCAAACTAGATTTAGAGGATTTATTATATCGCAACCAAACCTTTTTGGGGACAGTGTCATACATAATGTTGAACATGCCTGTATTGCACAGCTTTGTGTCTCATGTCAGACTGTTCCACTCTCAGTGAGGACATTGAAAAATGCACCAGCAGGTACATTTCTCCATGGATTTTGATGCCCATGGAACACCTCTTTTTGTTCTTTGTGGGCTTCTACCCAAAGTATCTCCCTTTGGGATCTCCACCCTGTTCTACTCCCTTGATCAGGTCACACATGTCACTCTGCGTCTTGTAGCCACTCAGCAATTTTCTCTCTCTTCTCTGACTTGCCTGTGGGCCTTTCTGTCCAAACATGGCTGTCAAATCCTCTCCAGGCAGTGGGCCCATTGCTCTTGTACTGTCCTGAATGTCTTCCTTTCTTTGGATGAATCCTCCAGGATTGATATTTGTGTCTCAACCATGACCTTCAAAGGTCTGTTACGAAACTCATAGCCCTGATTTTGACTTGTGTTCTTGTTAAGTAATTTTTTAATCCTCCTTTCGCTTGGGCAATAAATCTCAGAGGCAGAGGATCTCCCACTAGAAGACTGCATTGAGCAATATATTTTAAAATATTTATTTATTTGAAAGGCAGAGTTGCAGAGAGGGAGGGAGGGACAGAAAGAGAGACAAAGAAGAGACCTTCCATCCATTGGTTCACTCTCCTAATGGCCACAACAGCCAGGCCTGTGTGGTGGAATGAGAAGGCCGTGTCAAGATGGCCGCTGGCAAGCAAGTGTCAGTTACTCAGGAATGGCTTCAGAAACCACCTGGCAACAGAGCCTGCCTGGCAACAGGCTGTGATTGGTTAGGGCATAACCTCCCCTTGACTGGATTGGCTGCCTTGGCTATATAAGATGCTGTAGCAACTGAAATAAACTCCCGGGGTCTGTGTGGTGACTCCGCGCCTCTTGCCCACACCAAGCTCCTCCTCTCAGAACAAATCCACAGCAACAGACCTGGGACAGGTGGAAGCTAGGAGCCTGGAACTTGGGGTCTTCCATGTGGCTATCTTCTGCTGCTTTCCAAGTGCATTAGCAAGGAGCTGGATCAGAAACAGAGCATCTGGGACTTGAACTGGCACCCACATGGGATACTAGTGTTGCAGGCAGTGGCTCACTCTGTTGTGCCACAACTCTGGCCCCAGCAATATTTCAAAGTAGCTTTCTGTGCAATCCCTGGAAAGTCAAGGAGTCATTGTCAGTCACCTGAGAGGGCACAGAAATATGGGCAGTTGGCTTGATGATGCTTCTCAGATTTTATGACTACTTTTCAGTTATTAACTGGAAAGTAACATGACAGAAGAGGAATTCCATGTGAAGAAAAGTGCAAAAGCAACGTCAGCACATGACAATCCTTGCCCTATCTTTGGAGTATGGATGCCGGAGATTAAAAATCAGAAGCCAGAATGTGGATTTGGCTTAGAGGATAAGACACTGCTTAGGACACACAAACCCCAGTCCTGACTCCAACTTTTTACTAACACACAGGCTGGGAAGCATAATGATGGCTCAAGTATTTGGGTTCCTGCCACCTACATTGGAAAATTCTATTGAGTTCCTGGATCCTGGCTTTGGCTTGGCCTATCCCTGGCTGTTGTGAGCATTTGGGGAATGAAGCAGCAGATAAGACCCCACCCCCCACCCCCTTCTCTCTCTCTGCCTTTTGAATAAAAATAAATTACAAAATTTAAAAAAGGTAAACATCAGAAGCAGAAAAATTTAGCAAATACACATGTCCAAATCCAGATGAGTCTGCTTCCTGTCCAAAGAGAAGCCAAGACCTTGAACAAAGCTTCACATCCCAGAGCATACTGAGCTACCTTTTGACCTTGATGCCAAGGGCTTTCAGTGGCTGAGTTAGGATCCAGTGAATTCAACCAGGATTTGTGATTTTGTCTAAGGAGCCAAGGCTATACTGTTTTATCTGTGAGGACCTGAATGTTTCTAAAAGTTAATGTCTTGAAGCTTAACCACCAATCTTATTAAGAGTTGGGAGCTCTGGGGGATGATTAGGTCACAAGGATTCCACCCTGACAAATGCATGTGCTTCCTTATAAAAGCCCTTGAGGGAACCAGCTGGCTGCTTTTTGACTTCTCTGCCCTTTGCATCTCTTTCTGCAACTCAGGATACCGTGTTCATCACCTCCAGAAGGTGCAGCAAGAAGGGACCACCCTGTAGGCATCCATCAGCTCTCACCAGACACCACATAGCTGGCACCTTGATTTTGGATTCCCCCAGCCCCATAACTATGAGATAGAAATTTTTTTTTATTTATAAATTATCCAGTCTAGGGTATTTTGTTACAGCAGCACAAACTGGTGAAGATACAAATTCAGTACAGAGAAATGGGACGGTGCTGGTAACAAATATGGGGAAATGTAGATGCAGTTTTGGAGCTGAGAAATGGGTAGACTTAAATCGTTTTTAAGGTCATGCTAGAAAAAATCCTGGTGAGGGCTCAGAGACAGAATTGCAATCTTCTTAGTTTTAATTGTAATATTGGTAGACATATGGAGAGAAAAGGCCATTCTGATGAAGCCTTAAATAGAAATGAGAAGTATCTTACTGGGAACTGGAGGTAAGACCATCTTTGCTACAAAGTTGGCAAAGAACTTGTCTGAACTATGTCCATGTCCTACTATTTTGTGAAAGGCAGAATTTGTAAGCAATGGACCAGAACAAGTATGCATAGATTTCAAAAAATTTTTCCCACCAAATGAATTATATTTTAATTCCAGTTTCTGTGAACTTTTTGAAGTGCCTTCCTTTATTTGGTAAAAGAATTCTCCAAACAAAATGTTCAAGGTGCTGTGTTTCTTCTCTTGATTACTTATGGTAAAATGTGAGAGGAGAAGAGAATTAAGCATTGAATTCATAATTCAAAGGGAAGTACAATTTAAAAAGAGTTGGAAATTTTTTTAACCTGGCTGGCTTGTGAAGAATAACATGGATTATTCTGTAGAGAATATTAAGAGTGTGGTCAAGCACACATTTGATAAAATTAGTATGGATATAAGGAAAACAGATACTATTCATCAAGGCAATGGAATAGTGACCTCAAGGGTACTTTGGAGATCTTCAAGGCTACTTCCTTCACTGCAGCACTTTGAGTGCTGAGAGGTTGGGTCTAAAATCGTTTCAGGGCAGGAGCTCCAGGGTGCCAATGAGACCTTGGGGCTTGCTGCCCATGGTTGCTTCATGTCTCTGGTGCAGGGCTCCTTGACTACCTCAGTGGTGGCTCAAGAGGGCTCAAATTCAGCTTTGGCTGCTGCTCTGGAGGGTGTAAGTGGTAAACCTTGGTGGCACGCAGTGGTGCTAGCTCTGTAGGGACACAGGGTGCAGAAGCTAAGGGGGTGTGGCTTTCTCCACCTGAAATTCAAAGGACTCTGCAGAGAACATTGGGTGTCAGGCACAGAACTTGCCTTGGGATGGGCCTACCTCAAAGCAATGCCTAGAGGAGCTGTGACATCAGGGTGACTTCAGAGACTTCAAAATTGATGCTGGGATGAGCCAAGACTTTTGGGCCATTGGGAAGTAACATAGGACTAGTACCAGGGCCTGAAAGCTATGGTCTGAACACCTCCCCAGATTCCTAGGTTGATATTTAATCCCTAAGTGCTAAAATGTTGCTAAGAGGTGGGGCCTTTTAAGGATGATTAGGTCAAGAGGGATCCTCCCTCCTGAGTAGATTATTGACTTATCAAAGGGTTCAAGGGATGGGCCATCAAAGAAGGAGGTAACTTTCTCTGAAGGGAGGAGAGAACTTCCACTTTGACTATGGCCTTGTCTAAATAAAGTTGCAGTTTGTGAACTAAAGAGGCTTCCATAGCCTTGGCAGCTCATGACAAGAGCCTCAGGTGATTACTGACGTCATAAACAAGAGTGTCAATTGTTAAATCAACAACAGGAGTCACTGTGCACTTACTCCCCATGTAGGATCTCTCTCCTTTATGTGTTGTACTATGAGAATTAATGGTAAAACTACTACTAAAATAGTACTCTATACTTTGTGTGTCTGTGTGGGTGCAAACTGTTGAAATCTTTACTTAGTAAATATTAAGTTGATCTTCTGTATATAAAGATAATTGAAAATGAATCTTGATGAAGAATGGGATGGGAGAGGGAGTAGGAGCTGGGATGGTTTGTGGGTGGGAGGGTGGTTATGGGGAAAAAGCTGCTATTATCCAAAAGTTGTATTTTTCAAATTTATATTTATTAAATAAAAGTTAAAACAAAGAAAAAAAACACAAAGGGTTCAAGGGAGCTAGCTAGCCACCTGTGGCCTTCCACCTTAAGAAAGGCTTCAGCAGGCTTTGAATATGGATACTTTGATCTTGGACTTCTCATCCTGAACTGTAGGAAATAAATTCCCTAAGGTATTTGGTTACAGCAAAAACAAAGAAAAAACTGTATGTGGAGCTTTGAATTTAATTTGTAATCAGTCATATTTAAAATGGTTAATGTCACATTTGGCTTGTGACTACCATAATGGACTACAGAGATTGGAACATTTCCCTTCTTACAGAGTTCTACTGGATGGCACTGTTTCAGGGCCCTTTAAAGCTAAGGAAGACCTACCTAGTGGGGATGGGGTGCAGTGTTGGGAAAGACTTCAATGGCCTTTGATAAAAGGTTGCTGCTGCTGCTGCTGCTGCTGCTTCTTCTTCTTCTTCTTCTTTTTTTTTTTTGAAAAAAGCATGTTGAAATATATTAAAATAAGAACATACACCAAAAAAATTAAAATATAACCTGAAACTGTTCAAATTCAGAAAGTCTAGTCAAGTCCTTTCCTCTTGCTGAGAGAATGCCATCATCGGGGACTCTGGGTCACTGTCCAGGGAGGGGTGGAAAGGAAGAGACAGAAGCAGCCACAGTCATAAGGCCTTGGCCTCACCAACCCCACAGCCAGGAGGCATGAAAGAGCCTGGAATGCATGTGGTGGCAGACAGCCTCTGTGAGCAGCTGAGGATCCGGAGGCAGCAGGAGGAGCGGTCAGTAGAGGACACCAGGCTGGGAGAAACCCTTTCTGCCCACAGCCCCCGCAGTCCCTCCATGTATGCTCAGATCCCCACGCTTAGGCAGTCCAGCACTCCCAGCTAGTGGAGACCAGAGCTGGGTTAATGAGGCTGAAAACCTGCAGGCTTAGTAAATACAGCCCAGTGTCACATCCCTCCATGGCCTGAACTGGAGCTGCCAACAGGGAAAGGCAGGAGAGGGAAAAGAAGGGCATGGATATCTAGCTAGAGATCACCTGTACCATTGTGGGAACCATGGGTACACAGGCCGCTGAAAGAGTACCTCCCTCACTCAGAGGGGGGGCTACTCTGCAGCCATCCCTGTGGGCCAGTTACAGTTGACTCTGGCTTGTAATCAGCCTGACAAAATGGCATGAGCAAAAGGAAAACCAGGAGTGAGCCAAGCCCTTACACAGAGAACCTCCTGGAGGGAAGCCAGGCAGTGTCCACCTGTTAACAAGAATGGCATCCATGGAGCCCCTGAGTCTGAAGGGAGAACCTGGGAGGGAGGGAGTGGGGCAGGGGAAGGAGTCATGGTTTTTTGGTAATAGTACCAACAGGGTGGGGAGGCGCTGGTGAGGAAATGGGCAGGTCTAGATCTCTCTGCAGGTAGAGAGTGGGAAGAAATAAGTCCTTCGTGTCTCCTCCCCGCCTGACCAGTCCTGGTGAGTACCAGCTGCCCCATCCGGCCCTAGTGGCGGCTGGAGATGAGACTTTCACTTTGGACATCTTGGTGGGCTGCTTCTGCTCAGCATGAAGGAAACACTCCCTCTGGGTCAGCTGCTGCTCCATTTCCTGGGCCGAGGAGGACGTGGTGGCTTTGAGCATCTTCTTGAAGCTGGTAGCCTCTTCTTCCACCTGCTGCTGAGCCCGGTTGTGGTTCTCTTTGTATGGTTGTCTCTCAGGTCCTGCTGCTCAATGCCAAGCAGAACCACTTCACAGCCATCACATCATTCATGCAAGGTCTTAACAGTGTTATTGATAACCTTCTTTCGGATTTCATGGCCAATGCAGAAATCCTCTTGTGGCAGTTGGTTTCACTGGTCCAGCTTGCCAGGTCTTCTCTTTCCTGGGATTCTGCATCCCCAGATCTTTCAGCAGCACAGAGTAGGGAATGCACTTCATTCTCAATGCCAGGCTCATGATGGTCAGATATTTCAGCTTGTTCTGCTGGGCCGTGCTCAGTTCTAGCAGGCTGTCCTTGTTGGCTATGTAATCTCCTTGTTTGCCTATGGAACAAACAGGTTTAGCCAAAAGGTTGCTTCTGAAAAGCAGTGTTGGCACCAGCAAGGCTCCCTGAGCCTTCTCTCCTGGGATTTTTCTCAGGTTTTGACTCTGTTCTGCTCCTTCACAAAAACTCAGTCTACGAAGCCCACTTCCTGTTTGTGACTTTGTTGCTTTGGTCTGGACAAGTTTTTTAATTAAAAATAATCTTTTTACTTTATGAAAACAATTATGTGTCCAATATACATTAGCAAAAATAAAAATGAAATGACCATATTATTAGTAACACACAAAGCTTGCCAGTGTTGACACTTCCTTCTTTTTTTAGAAATCTTTTATTTAGTAAATATAAATAAAAATTTTAATAAAAATTTAATAAATACAAATTTCAAAAGTACAGCTTTTTGATTATAGCAGTTTTTTCCCCATAACCACCCTCCCACCCACAAACCATCCCAGCTCCTACTCCCTCTCCCATCCCATTCTTCATCAAGATTCATTTTCAATTATCTTTATATACAGAAGATCAACTTAATATTTACTAAGTAAAGATTTCAACAGTTTGCACCCACACAGACACACAAAGTATAGAGTACTATTTTAGTAGTAGTTTTACCATTAATTCTCATAGTACAACACATAAAGGACAGAGATCCTACATGGGGAGTAAGTGCACAGTGACTCCTGTTGTTGATTTAACAATTGACACTCTTGTTTATGACGTCAGTAATCACCTGAGGCTCTTGTCATGAGCTGCCAAGGCTATGGAAGCCTCTTTAGTTCACAAACTGCAACTTTATTTAGACAAGGCCATAGTCAAAGCGGAAGTTCTCTTCTCCCTTCAGAGAAAGGTACCTTCTTCTTTGATGGCCCAGTCTTTCCACTGGGATCTCACTCACAGAGATCTTTCATTTAGGTCATTTTTTTTGCCACAGTGTCTCGGCTTTCCATGCTTGTGAAACTCTCATGAGCATTTTAGCCAGATCTGAAGGCCTTAAGGGCTGATTCTGAGGCCAGAGTGCTGTTTAGGGCATTTGCCATTCTATGAGTCTGCTGGGTATCCTGCTTCCCATGTTGGATCGTTCTCTCCTTTTTTTTGACAGGCAGAGTGGACAGTGAGAGAGAGAGACAGAGTGAAAGGTCTTCCTTTTCCGTTGGTTCACCCCTCAATGGCTGCTGTGGCTGGCACTCTGCGGCCGGCACACTGCGGCCAGCCCATGGCGCTGATGTAAAGCCAGGAGCCAGGTGCTTCTCCTGGTATCACATGCGGGTGCAGGGCCCAAGCACTTGGGCCATCCTCCACTGCACTCCTGGGCCACAACAGAGAGCTGGACTGGAAGAGGAGCAACCAGGACAGAATCTGGCACCCCAACTGGGACTAGAACCTGGGGTGCCGGCGCTGCAGGCAGAGGATTAGCCTATTGAGCTGCAGCCCATTTCTCTCCTTTTTAATTCTATCAATCATTATTAGTGGACACTGGTCTTATTTAGACACTTCCTTCTGTTACTTCCATGTATTGTAAAAGAAATATAGTGAAGTATATTTCATATATTCTGAAGTTTCATAACTTGCTTTTTAATAATCACCATCTTTGCATGTCAAAATTGTATATCTTGCTGAATACCCAGTCCATTTTCTCTAATTGACCCTGAGATATCTCTCTGAACATTTTAGCCAGATCAAGACCTAATCCAGTATCATACAGAGTATCTGTTGCTTTGTGCTTGAGTCCCTTTCAATTCAGAACATCCCTGTATTGGTAGAGAATAATTAATGCTACACATTGTAGGCAACAAATCCTGGCATTTCACTTGCTTAACTCCACAAAAGTTAGAAAAAGTAGTCTCTTTTGGCTTAACCCATCTTACATTAGACCATCTATATCATGTTCTCCAATAGAGCAAAGGGGAAGAGACTCTGGCTCTCAATTAACTTGACCCCAAACTGACACACACATAATTATTTGGCCAGAACTGGCTGTGTGGCCTCCACTTAACTGCAGGGGAAGTAGGAGAAATGTGTACTGCACATGTCTCTGCTATAAACACTCTGCCCCCCCTAACCCTGCTCCCCTTAAGTCCCTGACCTTGCAGTATTTTTTAAAAAATGTTTATTTTATTTATTTGAAAGCCACAGTTAGAGAGAGAGAGAGAGAGAGAGAGAGAGAGAGAGAGAGAGTGATAGAAAGGTCTTCCATCTACTGGTTCATTCCCCAAATGGCCACAACGACCAAAGTTGAGCTAGGCTGAAGCCAGGAGCCTGGAACTCCATCTGGGTCTCCCACATGGATGGCAAGGGCCCAAGCACTTATGTCTTCTGTTGCTGTTTTCCCAGGGAGATGGATGGAAGTGGAGCAGGTGGGACTTGAACCAGTACTTGTACGGTATGCTGGTATTGCCAGCAGCAGCTTAACCTGCTACAATACAACACTGACTCTTACCCTGCAGTATTGAAGATGCTTGAACCATTGTCCCATGAGTTTCCATATCTTTGAACTTTTATGACTGGTGCTTTGAGATGTAAGTTGTTCTCTCTCCTATAAGCTGAAGATTAGATATAGAAGCTTAAGGATACATGTTAAACATTTTTTACCTACACATATGATAGGTGCTGTGTAGCTGGCAACACATCAGGAAATTTAAATGCCTGGTTTGCAGGGTCTGAGTCCACCCGTACAGGATGGACTGGGTCCGAGGAAAGGTGAGTGCGCCACTCGCCCGTTCCCCAGCCTCCCGATCCCGGAGACAATCAGACGCAGCGAGGAGCCAAGTCTAGCAAGGACTCATTTATTCCGTGCATAACAGAACCTTTTATAGCACAAAACTGCAGAGTCATTGGGGCAGGGCTAAGGACCAACCAATCACTTAAACGGTCACCTTACGGGGGCATTTCTATAGGACTAGCCATATGTCTATACACTTGTTACTAGTTTTGTTACCTCCCCTGATGTTGCGTAGCCAATCAGTTTTAGTGGTAAACAACTTTGGATTCCGCCCACCACCTTACTTCCTTTGGGCACCATCTTTGAATTGCTTCGTGTAACTAATTTCCCCACACTGGTTAACTTGTATTGTGATACTATTTTGTTTACTGGACTAGAGTAATGGACATCTGACTTCTCAATTAGATGATGATAGCTTCCCATTTATTAGTTGTAAACATATATCAGTATAAAATACATATACTTAACACTGACAACCCTTGTATGTCAATAATTTTATCAGATGTTACTTAATGATTATTTTCTTATTCAGTCATTCCTCCTATCTTGTTAGCTGGCTTTCTTCTATAAGGGTCTGTTTTCATTGGGTTTCCTTGAAATATAGTTATCTTCTGGAAACGCTTAGTTATTTCCCTTTAGTTGCTGATTTTCTAAGTAAGGAGTTGGTTGAATGGATGCTTCAAATAATCGCCATTTTGGGGTTCTCTTTATAAAAAATGCAATTTATGGAGATAATGGCAAATTCACATATAGTTATAACTAATAATATAGAGGCACCTGTGTACCTTTCATCCATATGTTTTATATTGATAATATTTTGCAAAACTATAGTACATTCTCATAGTTGAGAAATCAAATCAATACAATGTGCTTCATTTTATTAAACATTCCAATTTTATTTCTACTCATGTGTGCGTGTTCACATGAATATTTAATTTTTTACAGTTCATCACATGTCTAAGTTTGTGTATCTACCACCTCAGTCAAGATACTGAGCAACTTCATCGCTACAAGGATCCTGTAAATTGCTTTCTTGTAACCACACCCATCACACTCCCACTCCCATCACCCTCTTTCATTCCCTAACCATTAACTGTCACTAATCTAGTCTGCATTTCTAGAATACTCTTGTCATTTCAAAAATGCTAAAATGTGCATGGAATCATAGGGACAGGCATTTAGCGTGGTAGTAATATGCCTTTTGAGACACCTGAAATCCACGTTGGAGAGTCTGGGTTTGAATGCCACTGCTGCTCCCCATTCTAGCTTCCTGTTAATAAGCACTCCGGGAGGCAACAGATGATGGTTCAGGTGCTTGGGTTCCTGTCATCCACATGGAAGACTTGGATTGAGTTCTGGCTCCTGGCTCAATTCCAGCTATTGTAAGCATTTGGGGAATGAATTAGTGGATGGAAGATATCTGCCTGTCTGTCAGTCTCTCTCTGTGTCCACCTTTCAAATAAAAACATAAATAAATGAAATCATATAGTATGGTATAACTCCATAGCAATTCATCAAATATGTTGCATGAGCCACTTGTTCAATTTCTGTTTTTTAAAATTATCAGAAAGTCATGAGTTCATTGATTAAATGCACTTAAATCTGCTAAAATCATTGTTATTATTATTATTATTTGATGCTGAAATTATCACAACTTTGACATGTGGGGGTCACCTTCTAATTTATGCCTGAGACTTTTTTATATGCCTGCATCATTTCTTTTTAAAAAATCAACTTTTAATTTCAGGATATTTTAAATTTACAAAAACAAAAAAAGTAGTGCAAAGAGTCCTCAGGGTAGGCACTGTGGCATAGTAAGCTAAGCCTCCGCCTGTGGTCCTGGAGTCCCTTATGGGCACAGGTTCATGTCCCAGAGGCTCCAATTCAATCCACATCTTGGCTTCTGGCCTGGGAAAGCAGTGGAAGATGGTCCAATGCTTGGGCCCCTCTGGCTTCATGGGAGACCCAGCACTGGCTACTGGTTTCAGCTCTGGCTGTCGTTGCCATTTTGGAAGTGAACCAGCAGATGGAAGACCTTTCTCTCTGTCTCTCCATCTCTCTGTCTGTAACTCTGCCTCTCAAATAAATACATAAAATCTTTAAAATAAATAAAACAAAAGAGTTCTATATGCCCTCACCCAGCTTCCCTTACTGTTAGCATCTTATATTGGTGTTATAGATTTGTCATAGTTAATGAACCACATCAGCTTCCCCTATTTTTTTATGAAAACTCCCTTGATCCCTCCTAATTCTCCCAGCCTCCTGCATCATTTTAAAAATGAAAATTATTAAAGTATACTATTGCTACCAAAAATGCACAAGTCATAAATGCATAGTTCAATGAAATTTCAAAAGGTCACAAAACTAAGGTCAAGGTAACTGAAATTATCTGCACCCCCCAAACACCTTTCATTGTGTCCCCTCTGAGTCATGGTTCCCCATACTTCATTGGCTTGACACTATAGATTTGCTTTGGCTGTTTTTGAACTTAATGTAAAAGGAGTCATACGGCACATCTCTCTCTCTCTCTCTCTCTCTCTCTCTCTCTCTCTGTTTGTGTGTGTGTGTGTGTGTCTGGCTTCTTTTGCTTAACAGTATGTTCATGAGATATGTTCATGTTCATCTGAGAAGACAAGTTCTTCCAGATTTGGACAATAACTGCTTTTAGAAACTGTAAAGTAGTTACAAGAGAACAGTTGCCCAAGATTTAGAATTGTTTTTAAAAAATGGAGCATGTGTATTATGTGGCTAATGTCCTCATTCTAAGTTGGTTATCAGACTAAAACCATTCCTCACTGCTCTAACATGCTGAAGAAATCATCTGAGAGGGAGGGAGATGGATGCTCAATTGTCACATCAAAGGAAGCAGCATTATTCTAGAAATATCCATTCTTGTTTAAGCCTTCCACTGTTAGAGATTTGAGGTTACATGATATACTTTATGCTCATAACTTATATGGTTGGAGAATTGGTATTGAATTTATAGCATCAGCAGAACAGATATTTGATGTCTTTTTTGCATGTCAATAAAGGAATGATCTGTTCTTATTCTACAGAGAATGGGAATTGGAAGCCAAACACCCTTTGTATTCCAAAATAGGGTCTTAACTATTTTGTAATTTTCATTTAAATTGTTAGGAAGCTTGGAGCTATTAGTTAATCTATCTTCCAATACACTGTTTAATATAGCACTGAATGAATGATACAAGTTGTCAGTGGATGAGCTAGTAATGGATTACTAGCTCTGCTAGTAATTGATTTACTTTACTTTTCTTCAATAAAGTTGCATAAACCAATGGAAAAAAATGTTGGAAGCCAAACCAACCTTAGAAGTGTGTGTGGAAAAGATTCTCATCCACCCATATGATAAGTTATTCATTGGGAAGAAGGAAGGCCTGGTGTGAACTAGTCTTTTGTTTGTTTTTTAAATTATATTTACTTGAAAGGCAGAGAGGCAGAAAGAGAGAGAGACAGATCTTCTATCTATTGATTTACTCTTGGAATGCCCATAATAGTCATGATTAGGCCATGCCAGAGCCAGGAGCCTGCAAATCAATCCAGGTCTCCCACATGGTGGCAGGGACCCAAGTACTTGAGCAACCAGCAAAATACTCTTAATACATATTTTATGACGCAATATGAACAAAATGCTTTAATATTCAATGTTTTAAATTAAACTGTACTGTACTGAGTAATGCTAGTTTCACAATTCTACCCAAGGGTAAGAAAGTTCAATGTTTCTACAGAAATTTTAATGGTCAATGCGTAACAGTAATTTTTCCTGTTGATTATTAAGATAGTTTTGTATGCTTGTAGGTTGCATTGACTCTTTTATGGCCACTTTAAAAAAAATTATTTAAAAGACAGAGTGACAGGGCTGGTGCTGTGGCGCAGTGGTACAGTGGCACAGTGGGTTAACGTCCTGGCCTGAGGCGCCGGCATCCCATATGGGCACTGGTTCTAGGCCCAGCTGCTCCTCTTCCAATCCAGCTGGATGCTATGGCCTGGGAAAGCAGTAGAAGATGGCTCAAGTCCTTGGGCCCCTGCACTCATGTGGGAGACCCAGAAGAAGCTCCTGGCTCCTGGCTTCAGATTGGTGCAGCTCCAGCTGTTGTGGCCATCTGGGAAGTCAACCAGTGGATGGAAGACCTCTCTCTCTGTCTTTACCTCTCTCTGTAACTCTTTCAGATAAATAAAGTAATTTTTTTTTTAAAAAAAAGGCAGAGTGACAAAAAGAGAAGGTGGGGGAAAAAAGGGAGGGAGGGAGGGAGGGAGGAGAGAGAGAGAGAGAGAGAGAGAGAGAGAGAGAGAGAGAGAGAGAGAGAGAGAGAGAATCTGTCTGTTGGTTCACTACCCAAATGGCTGCAATGGCCAGACCTGGGCCAAGCTGAAGCCAAGAGCTTGTAACTCCATTTAGATCTCCCACTTGTGTGGAACATCATCTACTGTTTTCCCAGATGCATTAGCAGAGAGCTGTGTGGAAGCAGGGCAGCTGAGACTTGTTCTGGCACTCCAATATGGGTGGGTGCACAGGAGCAATCACATGGTGTGCTAAGAAACAGACAAAACCTAGGCTAAACTTGACCTCAAACAGTAGTCAACCCCCTTACAAGAACCACCCTCCCATGAGCATGCCCCCTAATGACCTATCACTGGCCCCACCTCCTAGCTGGGAGAGTTAGATTAAGTCTTCACCTTTAATCCATCAACAATTAACATTAACATTAAGAAATTAGAGTTTAAATATTTGTGAGTTTTGGGACAAGTTCTACTCAGCCCATAACACTCTCTAATCTCCAATTCCTATGGACATAGAGTGAAATGTGGATTCAATTTTACCTTTTCGAGTTACCAGGTACACTAACATCATTTCTTTAAAAGATCCATCTTTATCATATATGCCTTTATTGTGTACTACATTCTCACATATATTTGTGTGTGTTTCTAGATTTCACTTACATTTCTTGGTTCACCCATATATTTATGGATCATACTGTTTCAAGTATTGAGATTTTATATTTCTGTTTTATTATCTGATAGGGCCATTCCTTAACATTTGCTGTTCTTTTTCATGTTTTCTTACCCATTTATCAGCTTGCTCTGTTTCAGGAAGAAATACTGTTGGCATTTTTATTGAGATCAAAAATATAAATTGGCATTGGAGGGACTGACATCTTTATGATGTTAGAACTTCTTATCTAGATAGCTGGGATTTCTTTTGTTATATTACAAGTCCAGTTTCATGTCTCTAGGCAATATTTGTAAGTTTCCTAATACAGATTTCTCACTTTCTGCCACTGTAAGAAGCTAGGCGATGATGTGGGAAATAGTAAAGCCACAGATCCCAGTCACAAAATAAATCAGGCTGTGTCTCTCATGAGGAGGCTGATGCAGATTAGGTGACTTTGCAGTTTGCCTGCCAGCCTAAATGCTTCCTTTTTTGTGGCACCACCACCAAAAGCGTCACGTCTCAGCCTTGAGGGGATAGAGACAGAACAGGGGTGACTCATGAATTCTTATATGTCTTAGCTGGAAGTGACTCTAGTCAACTCTACTCAGATTTTGTCCAATGCAATTAGACATATGGCCTTGCCTACCCAAAGGAGGGCTGAAAATTAGAGTTTTCTTCTTTGCCCCAGAATGAGGTGAATACCAGGTATAGGTGAGCAATTTGTTCCTTTAGTTATATCTTCCAATGAGTAGTTTATGTATGTATTATAGTGTCGGTTTTTGTATGTTAATGTTCTATCCTGCCATCTTACTAAATTTTGTACTCTGGTTTGTAAATCGATAGTGCTGGGTTTTACAAATATACAATGATATTATCCATAGATAGACATATTGTACTTCTTCCTTTTAAATTCTTTCCAAAAATTATTTATTTACTTTTTAATGGAGAGACAGATAAAGGAGAGAAAAATAGAGGGCTCCTATCCACTGTTTCACTTCCAGATGATCAAAATAGCTGGACTGCATTGAGCCACAGCCAGGATCAAAGAACTCCATCCAACTCTCCCATGTGGGTGGCAATATCTCAGGTACTTGATCCATCGCTGCTGCTTCCCAGGGTCTGCTTTAGCAGGAAGATGGGGTCAGAAGCTGCATCTGGCCATGTGATTGCTCCTGTGCACCCACCCATATTGGAGTGGCAGAACAAGTCTCAGCTGCTCTGCTTTCCATACAGCTCTCTGCTAATGCATCTGGGAACCCAGGTGCTCTGATATGCAATGTCAGCATCACTACTGTTTGTCTCAACCTCCAGGTCAAACTTGCTCACTTCCTTTTCAGTTCTTATACCTGTTGAGTACCCCTAGGACAGAGCTGAATTGTGCTGGAGATACTGGGCATTCTTGCTTATTCCTTTCTTTCTTCCTTCTGTGTTTTACCATCTTTATGCTTTACCAATAGTCACCACTCATGGGTGAATGTTCTCCTCTACTCCCAAGCAGGAATCCCTTACAGTCATTTTTCCCTCCCTCAGGATAGATACTGCTATCCAGGATCTGTTGTTAATGCAATGAACTTGGAGGCCCTTAGGTTGAGATGGCTACGTCTCCTTGAGTTCCTTTACGAGCCATCTGGAATCCAGATCAGAATAAATGGCCATAATCCATGAAAACCAAACTTAAGCTTACCCAACCAATCAGAAACTGCCAACTAACCTCTAAATAGGGACATTCTACCTTAGCCTATGAAATATTCTCTTTGTCTTGCTTCCCCTAACACCTTATGAGAGTTTTCCCCTTGTGTCCCCTCAGTGGAGCCCTTAATCACTTGCATTTTGATGCTGCTATTTTTATGAATTACTCCTTAAAAATTTGATGCAGCTAAGTATATCTACTGAACCCTGGCATGGCCTAGAATTCTAGAATTCTAGAATGTCAACCCTTTCTAGAGATACATCACACTTGGAAACGGGTGACATCTGCGCCATCCCATTTGTGAATGAAACTCTGTTTCATGCTGTCCTTTCTAATAACACTGTTGACTCAAGTCCCTGTTGATCCAGCTGCATCAGCACAAGATGGGACCAGGATTACTTACCAGGTTATTGCAAGTTCCAGATGCCAGAAAATGAAATTCCTGCCTTATTTGTAATTGTAACCCTCAGCATCTATTATGTGCTCAATAAATATTTGCTGATTGCATTAAATAACAGTCACTCTTGAAGAGAAATCTGGTGGCCTGGAGACAGTTGTTATGGCATTTGGAGTGTGGTCTGGGTGTCCATCAGATAATGTGGAACCAAGAAGCTCTCTACAAACACTGAAGTGTGGTTTTGATGCTGAGTTGACCTCGGTTAGCAGTCACTGGCAGTAATCTCAGTGGCTGCATATTTCTTACTGAGTGCCTGAGAATAAGACAGGGAGGTGAAAGGGGAGGCCTAATTTAGTGATTCTCAAAGTGTAATTGCAGAACCAGTAGCATCAGCATCTCCTGGGAACTTGTTGGAAATATAAATACGGGGCCCTACCCCAGACCTATGGGATCAGAAACCTTGGGGTAATGTTTAGCATTTTGTATTTGGAGGAGGCCTCTAGGTGCCTCAGATGGATTCTCAGGTGTGAGATGCATGTGGCCGCAATCCAAAGAGGCCTGAGGGGGTGAGCCAGGTGTGGAAAGAAAAAGGCATCTGGCCAGCATCAGAGTACAAACATACAGGAGGAAGGTCTGAGGTCTCCAGAGTAAAGTGCAAAGGAGGGATCCCAACCCTGGAGAGGACTGGAAAGAGTAAAGTTTACCTGTACCTAGGTGAGAATTTGGTACACTATAACAATGGACATTCAGGCGGAAGGACAGGACATAAACAAGGACTTGATTCTGGGCTGTGATGGAGTCTTAGCTTCAAAAAACATCCTGACCCAATTCTTGGAACTTAACTATAATATCAGGGTGGGTTAGTTGTGCATGTGACCAAGTGTTTCACCTGAACTTGGTAGCGTGGGTTTGAGGCAGGGGTCATGGGCAGAGTTCTAAGGGTTCTTTCTGATGTACACACAAAATTTCCAAGTTATTCAATCAAGCATGAATCAAGGCACTTTTGTAAAGTTATGACGATTCCAAATTAGTTGGTTTAGATAAAGGGAGGTTAGCCTTGGTGGATTGGACCTAAGCAGGAGTTCAAGGGAGATGGAGTCTTGCTGACAAGAGACTGGAGGTGAGAGGGATTCGTCATAAGAGAAATTCCCCACACTGCTTTGAATATGGAGGGTGCTGATAGCAAGATATGAGTGTGGGTGGCTTCTGGGAACTAAGAGTTGCCCTGGCTGACAGCCAGCTAAGCAAGAGAACCTCGGTCCTTACAACCACAGGATCTGAACTCTGCCATGACCCATGAGCTTGGTGGAGGACCTAGAGTTCAGGTGAGAATGCACCAACATCGTGACTCTAGCCTTGTGAGACCCTGAGCAGGGGAACTACTCATACTTTGCTCATACCTGTGCCCTATGCACTCTGAGATCATAAGTGGGTATTGTTCTAAGCTGCTTAAAGTCACCTTACAGGCTAGAAGGAGGCTGCATTTGATGAAGGAACTCAAAAATCCGAAGTTTAAGGGAGAAGAGGATGGCCAGGAAGTCAGTACACACCCTGCTAATATATCCTTGCCTCGGTCACCATATTTGAAGCTTCTTGGTAGGAACTGGTAACCCTGAGTTGCACCCTCTGCCAGGACCAAGGACCAGCCTGAGCAGACCAAACAGTCACCACAAGAAGGGGAAGGAGGGAGCAGAATCAAGAGACATTGTAGAAAGAAGTGACAGTGTGTGAGCACTATAATGGGGAATGTAGTCTAAATGCTTTTGCTTGACATTTAAAATCTTCCATGTAGTTCAATTCTAAACAGAGTTTCTGAATTCTCTCCTGTCACTCAAATCTTGTGCCATGGTCAGCCTGGTTTATCCACCATCCCAGGAATGAACTTTTTACAGACCTAGCTTTTTTTTTTTTTTTTTTTGACAGGCAAAGTTAGACAGTGAGAGAGAGACAGAGAGAAAGGTCTTCCTTTTCCATTGGTTCACCCCCCAAAAGGCTGCCAATATCGCCACGCCGCACTGATCCGAAGCCAGGAGCCAGGTGCTTCCTCCTCAGACCTAGCTTTTACCATTGCTGGTACTTCCCACATCCTGGGATGACCTCTTTTCTTCTATAATCAATGATTGACAACATCACTTGACAACTTGGCGACAAGAGAGGCAGGTGTCTTGTCCACATATTGTATCTACAAATGGAGAAACACCAAAGGAAAGTTACCAAAACTGTGGATTTAAAAATTATATTTAGGGGTCATCATTGTGACATAGCAGGACATAGCAGGTTAAGCAACTATCTACAGTGCCAGTATTCTATATTGGTGCTGGTTCGAGTCCTGGCTCTTCCACTTCCAATCCAGTTCCCTGCTATTTCTCCTAGGAAAGAGGCAGAAGATGACCCAAGTCCTTGGGCCCCTGCACCCATATAGAAGGCTCGGATGTTGTTCTTATCTCCTGGCTTTGGCCTGGTGCAGCCTTGGCCATTGTGGCCATTTGGAGAATGAATCAGTGGATGCAAGACCACTCTCTCTCTCTCTTTGCTTCTACCTCTCCCTCTCTGTAACTCTCACTTTCAAATAAATCTTTAACAAAATTATATTTAAGAAGTCATACTTTAAATCCAGAATATACACTTTAATTTTGATCATGACATGACTACTAGCTTTATTTTAAAATTTTAATTTGTGGTGCTCGCCAGGTGATGTGTCCTGTAAGGAGTGTATTTGTCCCCAGAACGTTGGGTCATCTTCTATGACAAAACATATGTAAGAGGCAGTTATAATGAGGATGAGCCTACATTCCCCTCTTTCCCCCCCTACTTTGCCCACATACCATGTCCTGGGGTGAGTGGGCCATTTGTCCCATCACAGCTCCATTTCAGTGCATTCTTGTTCTGAATTATTGTTTGACATGCTCATTTGCCATTCTACTGATAATTAACTTTAGTTTTTAGATTTGTATTTATTTATTTGAGAGGTAGAGTTACAGAGAGTGAGAGGGAGAGACAGAAAGAAAGGTCTTCTGTCTGCTGGTTCACTTCCCAGACGGCTGCAGCGGCTGGAGCCGGAGCCGTGCAGATCCAAAGTTGTGAGCAGGAACTTCTGGATCTTCTATGTAGGTGCAGGAGCCCAAGCACTTGGGCCATCTTCTACTCTTTCCCACACAATAGCACAGAGCTGTATGAGCAGAGGAGTATCTGGGACTAGAAGCAGTGTCCATAGGGATGCTGGTGGCACAGGTGGAAGATTAATCTGTTGCACCACAGCACCAGCCTCGATAATTAATTTTAAGTATAGACATATAGATGTAGATATCTGAATTGTCTGCTCATCTAATTTTTAAGCTTTTTTTAATAGTCAACAAATATTTTTTAAATACCTGTTTTGTTGAGACCTGTGCAGGTATCTCATATATTGATTTCTTTTCCTGGGTGGTAGGGTAGATCTATTTTACAGTGGATTTTTAAAAGTTACTTGGTCTATAGCCAGAATTTTGACAACAGTCTTTAAAGTTCATTCAGGTGGACAAAAAGAAACCATATTTTCTAATAAAGTGACATAGATGATTAGATAGGATGTTTAATATTTTTGTTGTGAAATTTTCTAATTGCACAAGTCATTTTTGAAATTTTCACAATGTATATGTACAAGGTTAACTGGGCCAAGTATAGTTTGTTTTTCTTGGGCTAGCTAGACTATAGTGGTGGTAAAAGAGCACTAAACAAAACTGAATGTAGAACCAAATGTAGATTTGAATGTAGAATCAAATGTATATTTGATCCACTTTAACACAATTTGCAAAGAGGTTTCTCCCTTATCAGAAACCCATGGATTTCAATAATATCCCAAGTGAGACTGATTGCTGCCTTTCTCCCAACTGACCGATAAGGAACCTAAGAAATGGATGGAAGTTCTTTCATAAGTTACATAGGTGAGCCAAAACTTGACCACATCCTCTCCCTCACAGTCTTGTACCCTCTCCACCATACCACATCTGAAAAATTTACTCAAAAGAGTATCTGCAGGGAATATGTTCTAAGATCCCCAGTGGATGCTAAAAAACCATGGGAGGTAAAGAGTACTATGTCTGTCTATCTATCTATCTATCTATCTATCTATCTATCTATCTATCATCTATCCATCTATCTATCTATCATCTTCTGTACTTACAGATCTATAATATAGTTTGATTTCTAAGTTAGGCATAGTAGGAGATCAATCCTAGCTAATAATAGAATAGAACAATTTTAACAATGGTGCTACAGTTTTAATGATGTAGGCATGCTGTTAGTAAAATTCAAAATACGTGGGAGAATGTGGTATCCAGTGGTCGATGAAGGCAGGCCACCTTGCACCCTTTAGTCCCAGAGAGCAGAGGCAGAGATCATTGACAAAAGTGAAGGCAGAGAGGAAGCTTGGAGAGGGCTGACTTTTACAATTTTGGACCTTGATTCCAAGGGCCCAGTTAGCTAGCAGTACCCTGCAGGGTGGAAACTAGAGTTATAAATAATCTGTCACATACCACCTGACCTCCTGGTGCTTCTGCTTGGTCAAACCCAGCTGAGCACCAGAAAGCAATGCAGCCCATTTGTATAATCCATGTGAGTAGCATGAGGGGAGAGGATGGGGTGCCAACTGGAGGGGGCAGTGGTGGCTTCGTGCATTTTCCATTGCTAATAATACAATACCACAGACTGGGAAAGTTATCAAGGAAAGAAGTTTACTTTGGCTCACAGTCCCGGTCCAAGGTCTGAGGCCCACATCTGGTGATGGCCTTCTTGCTGGCAGAGTGCTGAAGTGGGGCAGGTTATCACATGATGAGAGACAAGGAGTGTGTAGGAGACTACCCAGACTGGCTTTTGTGGCACACTCACTCTCCATTAACCTAGTAATCTGTTATTTGTATGATTGGATTAATTAAATCACGAAGGCAGAACCCCAATCACTTCTTAAAAGTCATACTTTGTTCAACCCTGTTTTTTTTAAAAAAAACTTTTTGACAGGCAGAGTGGACAGTGAGAGAGAGAGAGAGACAGACAGAAAGAAAGGTCTTCCTTTTTCCTTGGTTCACCCTCCAATGACTGCCGCGGCCAATGCATCGGGCTGATCCGAAGCTAGGAGCCAGGTGCTTCTCCTGGTCTCCCATGTGGGTGCAGGGCCCAAACACCTGGGCCATCCTCCACTGCACTTCCTGGCCACAGTAGAGAGCTGGTCTGGAAGAGGGGCAACCGGGACAGAATCCGGCGCCCTGACAGGGACTAGAACCCGGTGTGCCGGCGCCGCAAGGTGGAGGATTAGCCTATTGAGCCATGGCGCCGGCTTCAACCTTTTTTTTTTTTTTTTTTATAAAGATTTACTCATTTTTTGAACGAGAGAGAGAGAGAGAGAGAGAGAGAGAGAGAGAGAAAGTCTTCCATCTGCTGTTACACTCCCCAAACGTTTGCAATGGACATTGCTGAGCCTGGCAGAAACCAGGGGCCAGGAACTTCATCCAGGTCTTGCATGTGTGTGGTAGGAGCCCAAGTACCTGTGCCATCCTCCGCTGCTTTTCCCAGGCCATTAGCAGGGAGCTGGATAGGAGCAGCCAGGACATGAACAGAACCCATGTGGGATGCTGGTGTGCTAACGACAGTTTTGCCAGCTATGCCACAATGGCCTTAAACCAACCTTTGTTTTAAGGAAAGATTTATTGCTTATTTGACAGGCAAAGTGATATGGTGGGTGGGGGAGCACAGAGAGAGAGAGAGCTCAAGAGAGATAGAGAGCTCTTCTATTCACTGCTTCATTTTCCAAATGCCTACAACAGCCAGGTCTGGGCCAGGCTGAAGCCAGGATCCAGGAACTCCATCCAGATCTCTTGCATGGTTGGCAGGAACCCAAATATATGCCTCCCAGGAACATCAGCAGGAAGTCTGATGGAAAGCAGAGTATCTGGGACGTGAGCTGGCCTTCACATGTGGAATGTGAGTGTCCCAAGAACCAGCTTAGCCTGCTGCACCTCAATGCTGCCCCAGCCCTTCCTCTTAATATCTCATAATGGGAATTTAATTTCAACATAGTTTTGGAGGGGACAAATCACATTCACATTATTGCAAATGGAAATATCTAGTATAGAGGCTATTTATCCAACAGTTGCCCACAAGCCTATAGGCCTGCTATCAGTTCAGGTGAAGCCTGATGTTTCAAGATGATGGTCTCTAAACTCTTGGTACACTTTGCTATGCCTCAGTCCTCAACTTCTGATCTACCCTTCTACTCAACATCTGCTGAGAAAGCTTGATGTTGATTTTGTGATTTAATGCTTTCACTTTAAATATTTTCTCAAGTAAACACAACCTACAAAAATGCCTAATAATTATGAAATAAATGATTTGGCATAACTAGCTTGTCTCTGAGTTAATGAATACTCTTCAATCTGTCACTCTGATTTGATTAGAATTCTCAGTTGTCAATTCTCACACCCTGTCCTTGGTTGATGGCCCTCCTGCCTTCCTTGTGTTACATGGTTTCATTCTGTCTTTTCCCAACTGGGTAAGAAGGGAGACCTGCGCAGGGTGTATCTGAGAACACTGAAGTCTGGAATCACCAACTCTGTCATCTTGATGAAATATATATGTTAAATTTTCATATATAAATTCATATTAAATTTAATTAAATATAATTTAAATTTAATTTAAATATATGAATATATTTTAAAATTTTGCTTTCTCAGGCCTATGCTTTTGGAAGCATTATCGTTGATGCAGCTATTATGCCAAGGAGTCTTTATTTGTCAGATACTGTGGGTTGTGTTTTACTGTTTTCCGTACATTCAGGGAGCATTTTAGCACTTATCACATTTTCTTGCTCTGCATGTGCACTTGTTTCTGAGCTTTCAAAGTTATATTGATGTAAAAACATCTCTTAAGAAATGGTTTACTGTATGGGGTAAGCTCCATATATTTTAATACTGAGTTTCTAGTTTTAATGAAAGAGATGAATGATGTAGGGTTGAATTAGTGGAGTTGTTCACAGACTGAGCTAAGCTGCAGCTGCTCTTTCAACTTTTCCTGGGACATGGAGTGAACCCTAATTTGGGAACTAGGGGATGCTTGGAGCTCATACTTGATACCACATAGTGTTAGACGCCTTGACTATTTTAAGAGAAGCAGTGCAAGGACTTGGAAAGTATGCTTATGAATGGTGGCCAGGTTTCACCTCTGAGATGTGTTGAGTGACAAGGAATGAAAAAAGAATGGTATTTAGTTTCCAAAACTCTTTTGCAATTGATAAGAAAATTTTAAGTTGTGGAAGTGGATTGCCTAGGTTACAACATTGGTATTCTAGTAACTATATAGTCTTGAGTAGACAACCTAACTTTTAATGCTATAAAGGGGGTGATAACAATACCTAACTTAAATGTTTCCTTTGAGAGACAACTGGAGCAATATATGTAAAGTGCTTTCCAGTGTTTGTCACAGAGATCAAGCCCTGAAAAAAATTCACAGATCTTTAAGCAGATAAATATATATAAATACTAGTTTCTAAAGGAAGAAGGAATGTCTGAAGATGTAATGGCCAAAAATTATCCAAATCTGGAGAAAACCATAAACCTACAGATTAAAGGAGCTCAACATACTCCAACCACAATGAACTGAGTATTGTGGAATTTAAACCATATATAAGGGCCAAGCATTATGGTGTAGCAGGTAATGCTACTGCTTGCGAAGCCAGTACCCCATATGAGTGCTGGTTCAAGTCCCAGTCCTCCGCTTCTGATCCAGCATCCTGCTAATGGCTTAAGGAAAGCAGAAGATGGCTCAAGTGTTTGTACTCCTGCCATGCATATGAGAGACTCAGATGAAGCTCCTGGCTTCAGCTTTGCCCATCCCTGGCAGTTGTGGCCATCTGGGGAGTCAACCAGCAGATAGAAGATATCTTTCTCTGTAAATCTAACTTGCAAAAAAAAATTATAAATCTTAATAAAATGTAAAAGTAAAATGTATGATAATAATAACATGAATAACAGGAGAGGTAATGAAAGTATATATTTTTAAAGATTTTACTTTTATTTATTTGAAAGACAGAGCTACAGATTGAGGTAGAGACACACAGAGAGGGGTCTTCCATCCACTGGTTCACTCCTCAAATGGCCACAATGGCCAGAGCTGGGCCAGGTTTAAGTCAGGAGCCAGGAGCTTCTTCTGGTCTCTCACAGTGGGGCAGGGAACCAAGCACTTGGACTATCCTTTGCTGAGTTCACAGGGAGCTTGATTGGAAGTGGAGCAGCTGGGACTGGAATCAGTGCCCATATGGGATGCCAGCACTGAAGACCAGGGCTTTAACCTGCTGCACTACAGTGCCAGCCCTGAAAGCATATTGTTTTAAGGTTCTTATGCTATTCATGAAGTGAATGTTATTTGAAGGTATATGATCACCAGTTAATATAGTCTATAAAACTTAAAGCAAACTTTAAAAAATAAAGATTAACTAATAAACCAACAATAGAAATAAAAAAGAAAATTAAAAATGCCCATTTAGAAAAAATAGTAAATAGAAAAAAAAGAGAAAAAAAGAAATAAATGGGGCAACATATTCCCATGGAAAATATAAACTTATCAATATGAATAATTACATAAATGTAATGGTCTAGACATATTAGTTAAGTGACACAGACTGGATAAAGAAAATAAAGACCCTTAGTCTACTAACTTTAAGATGACATAAACTCACTTTGAAAGACTCAGAAAGAACAAAGTAAAAGATGGGAAAATTGTATTTTAATGGTAATTTTTAAAAAGCTATACTGTCTGTTATAATCAGACAAAGTGAATGTCAGAGCAGAGAATGAAAAGAATCATTACATGATAATGAGGGGCTCAGTTAATCAAGAGAATATTGCAATCCTAAAAGCTTATATACCTATTAACAGAACTTTAAAATATATACATATACAAAAAATATCTAAATTTTGAAACTCAGGAGAATTACAAGGAGAAATAGATAAATATGCAATTAGAGCCAGAGATTCAACACTCTACTCTTAGTAAATTGAATCCACCGATATGTAAAGCACATAATATGTCATGGCTTAGTGCATTTTATTCCAGGAATATGAAAACAGTTTAATATGAGAAAAATCAATGTAATTTGCCACATTAGCAGACTAAAGAACACACTGTATTGTAATCTCAATAGACTAAGTCAAAGCATTTTTAAAGCTTATCCATCTTTTTTAGAAAGATTTATTTATTTATTTATTTGAGAGGTAGAGTTATAGACAGAGAGAGGGAGAGACGGAGAAGTCTTCCATCCTCTGGTTCACTCCCCAAATGGCTGCAACAATCTGGAGCTGTGCCAATCTGAAGCCAGGAGCCAGAAGCTTCTTCTGAATCTCCCATGCGGCTCTGGCAAAGCCCTAGCCTACTGTACTACAGTGCCAGGCCCCCAAATTTTTACAAATAGAGCACCCATTTCTCTGAAAAACTTTGACAAAGAAAGAACTGAAGAGAACTTCCTCTAGCAAGTAGAACTACAAAAATTGTATAGCTAACATAAAAAAACTAAATAAATATACAAATAAACTACTAGAACTAAATAATGTAAAATAGGGGGTTTACATTTGGCTTAGTGGTTAAGACTCGTTAAGACATCCACAGCTCTTATCAGAGTACCTTGGTTTTAATTCCAGCTTCAGCTCCTGACTTCAGCTTCTTGGTAATGCAGACCTGGGAGGCAGTTGGTGATGGTGCATGTAGTTGGGTACCCAGCACCCATGTGGAAGACATGGAATGAGATGCTGGCTCCTGACTTTGGCCTATTCCAGCCCAGGTTGTTGCATGCATTTGTGGATTGAACCAGCAGATGGGAATTCTCTCTGTCTATTTGCCTGTCTCTATGCCTCTCAAACAAAAATTTAAATCATAAAAAGAGAAATGCAATTTTAAAAAAGTAAAATACTATAACCGATTTGGATGATTTCGCAAAAAGCATTTCTTAAAATGTCAAACATACATCTGCTATAACCTTCTGACATTTCTTTCCTAGGTATTTATCAAAGAGAAATGAAGGCCTGTGTCCATACAAAGACTTCTATAGAAGTGTCCATGACAGCGTTATTTGCAAGAGCTCTACACTGAAAGCAATAAAAAAAGCTCATCAGCAGGTGAATGGAGGAACAATCTGTGGCCCACCCACAAAAAGGAATGAACTGTAGATGAAGTTCACCATTGATGGGTCTCCTAACAATGCTGAGTTAAACATGCTTGATAACAAAGAGTATATTCTGAATGACTCCATTTCTGTTAAATTATAGGGAAAAAAAAAAAAAACCCAAACATCTGGAGATCAAAACAAATAGTGGGCAGGGGGAGATAAGCTTGGAAAGGAAAGGAAAGCATGGATCCCATCCTTTTTGAGTATGGTTACATTTATTGTTCTGGTTCTGTGACAGCTTCACAGTTGTATAGATATGTCAAAACTCACCAAACCCAAATGTCCTCCTTAAATATATGCAGTTTATTGCATTGCAGCAATACACTAAAAGTGCTAAAAACTTTACAAGCCTCATAAAAAGAATGAGTACTGTCATGTTTTCCATGCTTGCTCTTTTAGGAAACAATTTTGCTCTGTCACCCAGTGAACGTTCTGCCTCTTTTCTCCCTTCTTATTTTTATCAAAAAATTTTATTTTGATATAAAAATATATGAAACTTAACTTTTTATAAAGTCAGTGCTAACGAATATTAACATTTCTGGGCCGGCGCCGTGGCTCACTTGGCTAATCCTTCACCTGCGGCGCTGGCACCCAGAGTTCAAGTCTTGGTTGGGGCTCCAGATTCTGTCCTGGTTGCTCCTTTTCCAGGCTAGCTCTCTGCTGTGGCCCGGGAAGGCGGTGGAGGATGGCCCAAGTGCTTGGGCCCTGCACCTGCATGGGAGACCAGGAAGAGACATCTGGCTCCTGGCTTCGGATTGGTGCAGCGCGCCGGGCATAGCGGCCACTTGGGGGATGAACCAATGAAAAAGGAAGACCTTTCTCTCTGTCTTTCTCTCTCACTCTCTAAGTCTGCCTGTCAAAAAAAAAAAAAAAAATTCTGGAACACAAAAGAGATAACTTCTAAAAGAATTATTGTATTTAATTTTTTAGCGTATCTTCCAGAAAGACTGATAAAGGTTCTTAATATTTGCATTATTCACAGTTTTCATTTTATATGCTTTTTTTTAATATGCTTTTAATGCTAGTTTAGGAGGATATAGGATGTTAGCCTGAATCACCAGTCATTCTCTACATCCTTCCCTTCCTCTATTGCCTTTTCTTTTTTTAAAAAAGAGATTTTTTACTTACTTATTTGAAATGCATGGGGACAGAGGAGAGCAAGGGGAGAAAGAGAAAGAAAGATCTTACAACTGTTGGTTCATGTTCCAAATACCCACAACAGCTGGGACTGGGCCAGGCCAAAACTAGGAACCAAGAACAGCATCTGGGTCCCCCACCTGGGAGGCAGGGACTCAGATACTTAGGCCATCATCCACTACCCTTCCAGGTTCATTAGCAGGAAGCTGGATCAGAAGCAGAGTAGTTAGGACTGGAACCAACACTCCAGTGTGGTATGGCTTACCCCACCCTGTTGGTGACCGCTGTGTGGCTTGAATTCTGCTGAAGGCATGCGTGGCTGGATTGCAAAGGTGATCAGTCGATGGACTTCAATGGAAAAACAGTTGAAATAATGCCAAAAGCAGCTAAGAATATGCTATAGGCTCTGATAAACACCGAGTGAGATGTTTGTCCCTATTAATAATTAGTCTCCCTCAAGTTTCCTCCACATTGTGATTGCTTTCTTAATTCTAGTTCCTAAGCAAATATCTTTCATGTAAACACTGAAATTCCCCTATTGTTCCATATTTATCTATGCTTTATTTATTTTTAAATATTCATTTATTTATTTGAAAGGCAGAGTTACAGAGAGGCAGAGAGAGAGAGAGAGAGAGAGAGAGAGTCTTCTATCCTCTGGATCATTCCCCAGATGGCCGCAATAGCCAGAGCTGCGCCGATCCAAAGCCAGGAGACAGGAGCTTCTTATGAATCTCCCACACAGGTACAGGGGCCCACGGAGTTGGGACATCTCCTTTTGCTTTCCCAGGCCATAGCAGAGAGCTGGATCAGAAGTGGAGCAGCCGAGTCTCAAACCAGCACCCATATGGGATGCAGGAACTGCAGGTGGAGGCTGTACCCACTATGCCACTGAGCCGGCCCCAAGGGTCTTCATTTTGGTTTGGATTAATTCCTCATCATGAACTTCTTACTAACGACTACAAACTTTAACTGTGCAGTCTAGAATTTCTTCTGCTTAATTAGCTCACCCCTCGCCTTGACTATGTACTTCATAGATTGCTGACATTTTAATTTCATTATTTCTCACTCTTCTTGGGTGGTCTTTCTATCTTTATCTTATTAAAGATGTTATTTTTTTTTCTGACAGGCAGAGTAGACAGTGAGAGAGAGAGACAGAGAGAAAGGTCTTCCTTTGCCGTTGGTTCACCCTCCAATGGCCGCTGTGGCTGGGCGCGCTGCGGCTGGCGCACTGCGCTGATCCGAAGGCAGGAGCCAGGTGCTTCTCCTGGTCTCCCATGGGGTGCAGGGCCCAAGCACTTGGGCCATCCTCCACTGCATTCCCGGGCCACAGCAGAGAGCTGGCCTGGAAGAGGGGCAACCGGGACAGAATCCGGTGCCCCGACCAGGACTAGAACTCGGTGTGCCGGCATCGCAAGGCGGAGTATTAGCCTGTTGAGCCGCAGCACTGGCCAAAGATGTTATTTTAAACTTTCATGTCAGATTGTTTTCAAATTTTCATTTCATCACGAGTGAAGTCATTGTTGCATTCTCTTTGTTAATATTGTTTTCTGTATGTACTATAGAATTTTATAGTGTTACATCAAGCAGGAATATTTGTTTTTCTTCTCTTTCCTCATTCTGATCTTTCTTTCAGTTCAGAAACAGAGGCTATATTGGAAATTTGGGGCCACTTTCCCATAATGATGCCAACAATAATACAAATCCAAAGGCTACGCTGGTGTGTGACTTTGCTCAGGTCCTGCTTCCTTGACTGCATCTTCTTCCTCCAAGCACCCAAGCATCTAGCAGTGCAGGAGCCTCTGTTAGTAGATGGGGAGAGAGCTACCCCCGTTTGAGGTCATTGGGTCGGGCTGTTTTCCTTTCTCCTTGGCTCCAGGTGCCATGAGGAAGTGATGGAGCTGCCTCCACCAGATTCTTGACCCAGAGCCCAGGGGTTTAACATTTCAGCTCCTACCCAGTGTGGTGCTTAGCTGCACATAGGTTCATTACTTAATTACATAATTATGTCTTTTAAATTAAAATGCATTACATATTGTTTACATTTTGCATGTTATTAGTTTGAATGTGAACACAGACTCATAATGATATTTACTGAATGCCTAAGGCAAGCAAAAGAGATATGGTTCCCACTTTCCTAGGGTGGTCTACTTGTTAAGGCAGAAATTAATTGCACCAATTAACAAATAGTTATAAAATGAAATAAGTGTTGGGATGGTAAAACAACAAACCACCAAGCAAAAAAGAATTTTCTATGAAAGCTATATTAAAGACACCTAGCCAGACAGGGGAACCTAAGCAAGAAGGCATGTGGAAGTAGGTCTTTGGCCGTCATGAATAAGAGGGTAAATCAGTAACTAGCTTTCTAGTGTAATTGATTTGTCGTGCTTCACTGATGTGAAGTGAAATGTTTCATTTTAGTGACTTTTAAATTCTGATCAGGGACCAGTGTTGTGATGCAGTGGGTGAAGTTCCAACGTGATGCTCTCTTCCCACATAGAAGTGCTGGGTCCAGTTCTAGCTGCTACCCTTCTCATTCCACTTCCTCCTAATGCACCTGGGAAGGCAACAGAAGATGACCCAAATACTTTGGTGTCTGCAACCCACATGGGAACTTGGATGGAGTTCCTGGTTCCTGACTTCAGCTTGGCCTAGCACTGGCTATTGTGGTCATCTGGGGAATGAACAAACAGATGGAAGATCCTCTCTCTCTTTCTTTCTCTGCCTTTCAGATAAATAAATCTTAGAAAAAGGAAATAAAAGAAACTGATGGATACTGAAAGTACAAAAATAAAAGCTGCCTTTCTGGTGGTGACAATCTCCCTATCAGAACATACCAAAAAGAACATAAAAATATGATTCCCCCCTTGCTAGAATATCTAAAAAGACCCTGGTTAGTATGTAGTCAATCACACAAAACTCAGTTTTTGTCTAATCTGAAGACATTCAGGTACAGTAGATGCTAAACTTGACAAATCTTCATCTGCTGCTGTTTCAGGGATATTGTAGGCTACAGTTTCAAGAACTGTTATTATATCAGGCTCTATCTGTCTGCTCCTCCTCTTGTAGCTTGGTGTTTCTTTGATGAAATGTTCTATGCCTACCATTTGCTATAGCAGCCATGACTAGACCATGCTACAGTTTGGGGAGATGGCTGGACAATAATTTTTTTGACAGGCAGAGTGGACAGTGAGAGAGAGAGAGAGAGAGACAGAGAGAAAGGTCTTCCTTTGCCATTGGTTCACCCTCCAATGGCCGCCACGGCCAGCATGCTGATCTGAAGGCAGGAGCCAGGTGCTTCTCCTGGTCTCCCATGCAGGTGCAGGGCCCAAGCACTTGGGCCATCCTCCACTGCACTCCCGGTCACAGCAGAGAGCTGGCCTGAAAGAGGGGCAACAGGGACAGAATCCGGCACCCCGACAGGGACTAGAACCTGGTGTGCTGGCTCCGCAAGGTGGAGGATTAGCCTGTTGAGCCACGGCGCTGGCCGGCTGGACAATAATTTCAGGCATGTGTTAGTGGCTGCCAGCTTATTTTATGAGACTATTTATGCACAAAGGAGTTGCCATGGGATTCCAACTCTCCAAGGTTTCTACCGTTTTTGTGCTTTATCAGACAAAGGATGATTTAACGTTAAAGTTGTCTCCATCAGGAGACATTTAGGCTTGTTTTGTATTTGGAGTAATTCCCAAGCAGAACCCAATTATGTGATTCCTGGAGTTTTAGAAAAGTAAAATTCCAAAGCTTTTCCAAGAGGCTTCAAGCTTGAGACAACACATGTACACGGTGAAGAAAAGCTTGAGGTATACAAAAAGATGAACAGCTTCAGTTTCCTAGTTACAGAACCCAGTAATAAGTACAGAAGCAGGGATTATTTGGTACATTATATTAAAAGGTCCCTATGCATCAGAGAAAGACAACCAAAAGATAAATAAAGAAGAAATTTAAAACAGAATGTAGAAAACTATGTTTCCGTTTATGTAAAATTTCAAAATAGGTAAATGGATCTATGGCTTTTTGTGTCACAAGAGTGATTACGGGGAGGTAAGGGGAGAGAAAAGCTAGTTACAGGGGAGAAGGGCATGTATGGGAGTTTTGAGGTCCTGAACTACCCTACATCTCCATTTGGTGGTTCATGAGTCTGTTTGCTTTGCAGCAGTCCAATGAGATTCACACTCAGGATGTGCTGATCTCTCGTGCATGTGTTGTATTTGATAAAGGAAAGCTAGGAGGCAAATGCTATGCTCATAACATGCCTGAATATGAAGATATCATTGCCAGGCTCCCTCTAAGGATTCGATGTTTGCACTGCCTCCCTGTGGAGATACTGTGCTCCTGGCCAATAATATAATTGCATGTTTTGTTTTGTTATGTTTGTCTTCATTCTTAAGGTCATGGGTTGTAAGTTCTGATTTTTGGTGTAGAAATGGCTAAAGGAAATTTATTCATGGCATTTTGTTATAAAACACTGCAAATTGTACAGTTTTTTTCAGGAGAGCACAGATGTCTCGATAGATGCAAAATAATGACAGGTATGTAACGCAGGCCTCCCTCAGGAGGATAAGGAGAGGGGGAACGGGGAACTTGCTCTGCGTGGCAGACAGCGAAGCTTCAACATGTCAGCATTTTGTGTCACTCACCTGCTCTCAGCCTTGAGTCATTTTCTGTCACCTTGAGAATAGAACGCTAAGCCCTAACCATGGCCTGCATGAGACCTCACAAGTCTTGCAGCTCATCCAGAAATCCACTCTGTTCTCATTTTAGGGCACTGCACTCACTCTCCCCTACATCTAAAACATTCTTCCATGAGATAATTATGCAGTGGGCCTCATACCTTGGTTGAATGAGCGGATTTATGGGAACATGCTTCTGTGCATTTCAGTAAAAAAAAGACCAAACAAGCTCCCATAATTATAAGTATTCAAAGATTTACACTCCTTCTCTATCTTCTCCTAAGATTCAATCTTTGTAGTTCAAAGCTTGAATTCTGGGGCTGGCCCAGTGCTGCAGTGGGTTAAAGCCATGGAGTACAGTGCCAATATCCCAAATGAGGGCCAGTTCTAGTCCAGCCCCCTGCTAATGCTCCTGGGAAGGCAGAAGAAAATGGCCTAGGTACTTGTGCCCCTGCATCCATGTGAGAGACCCAGAAGAACCTCCTGGCTCCTGGCTTCAGCCTGGTCCAGGCCTGGCTGTTGCAGCTATTTGGACAGTGAACCAATAGGTGGAAGATCCCTCTATCTGTCTCTCCCTCTCCCTTTCTCTGGAATTTCACCTTTCAAATAAATAAATCTTTAAAAAAAATTTTGCATTCTACATGCCTTTTATTTAATTTTTGGGTATGTGAACGGCAAAGGAAAACACACACACACACACACACACACACACAAAGATATCTTCCATTTGCTGGTTCACTCACCACACTCATCAAATGTCCACAACCGGGGGAGGAGGGAGGCGCTGGGTCAGGGTATAGCAAAGGCCCAGGAACTCAATCCAAATCTCTCATATGAGTAGCAAGGATCCAACCAGTTGAGCCTTCACCTGTTGCCTCCCATGGTGGGCAGCAGCAAAACTTGGGAGCAGAGCTGGGATTTGAACCCAGGCAGTCTCGGATGTTTGTCTCAAGCAGTGTCTTCACTATTGTGGAAAATATCCACCCCCTTGGATCACTTAAAAAAAGATTTATTTATTTAAGCCAGTGTTAGAGAGGCAAAAGGAGAGAAGAGAGAGAGAGAGACAGAGATAGAGACAGAGAGAGAGAGAGAGCATCGTCTATCCACTGGTACACTCCCCAGACAGCTGCAATGGCTAGGATTGAGCTAGCTGGAGCGCCCAGGATCCAGCTGGAGGCAGCTGAGGGGTTGAGAAATGGCAGCAGCTAAGCCCGTCAATGCTATGTGCAGGCTCTGACTTAGTAAGGACTGGGTGCACCTTCACATGCTTACTTAAACAACCCGAGGAAATGCACGAGAGGACAGGCAGGCAGGGAGCCTTTCAGGAGTCAGGAGCCTCTTCCTGGTCTCCTGTGTGTGTGCAGAGATTCAAGGACTTGGGCCATCTTCCATTGTTTTCCCAAGTGCATGAGCAAGGAGCTGAATCAGAAGTGAAGCAGCAGGGGCATGAACCTGTGATCATATGGGATACCGGCACTGTAGGCAGAGGCTGTATGCCACAGCACTGGTCCCTGGATCACTTTTTAAAAAGCTTGATTTTTTTTTTTTTGAGTAGTTTTAGATTTCCAGCAAAACTGAGTAGAAAGTACAGAGATTTCCCCACACACCCTCCTGCCAGTGAGCAGCTCCTTCCCAAGCTCCCCTCACCCTGGAATGTGCAGTTGTTACTGCTGGTCAGCCCACATAACATCTTCAAGCCCCTGTTTCACATTATGCCTCACTCTTGGTATTGTGCCCTGAGTTTGGAGAGATATATAATCACTTGTGGGTAATTCTCTGATTACTCAGGTTTTACTGATGTGTAGTAGAAAGTCGAGATAGTAAAAACGAATAGGAAAGGGTTCTGCCAACAGTTCTGCCTGTGGGACACAGCCTCCAGGAAATCAGGCCCTACCTGGTGACCAGGACGATGCTCACAGCTAGTGAAAGACCAGGGTGAACTGGGGCAGGTGGTGGAGCGCCCAGGATCCAGCTGGAGGAAGCTGAGGGGTTGAGAAATGGCAGCAGCTAAGCCCGTCAATGCTATGTGCAGGCTCTGACTTAGTAAGGACTGGGTGCACCTTCACATACTTAAACAACCCGAGGAAATGCACGAGAGGACAGGCATGCAGGGAGCCTTTCAGTTGCAGTCTACAATAGCTGGGATTTCACTCCTGCAGCCTGGTTCCTGGCTCACAGGGATTAACCTCCGCAGGAGCCTGACTTGAGACTGGGGCTTGGAGGGGGGACTAGGGAGGCCCTTGGAGGAGGGAACAAGGCAAGAACCCAAGCATCAGGCAGACATATGGGTGGAGCAGCAGCGCCCTCTGCAGGGAGCATGGAGCTTCCGTTTTTCTCAGTCAACAGGGGTTTTCCCCAAGTCCCCAGTGGCTTAGGCCCCACCCTGCCCTCAGTCCCATACCTCAGTGGGTCCCAACCCTAGTCCTTCTGTTTAGGAAACTCAGAACTTTTGTGCTGAGCACACATGCGGTGCCGCAGTCAGAGCCCATAGGCGTTTACAATAGCATCCCTAGTTACCTTACGCAGATGCATCTCAGAATTTAAACAAAATTCTTGAAAGCATGAAAGCTGTGAATAGTCAATGACACAAGCTTTCATTTTTTACTTTTTGTTGAACACTTCATTTAATGGAATAGTAAGCCTTTGCCCATGATGTAAATTAAAAGCGTCATCTCTAAAAATAATAAATGAAATATTACATTGAACAAAGATCAAGCTTTCAATAATGGATTTTCAGATTGAAGGCAGGCAGCATGAAGATGTTTGGGACCAGAAGCAGTCTCACACGGAACCAAGTCACCCTTCGTGGGCAGCCGCCCATTCTGTCAGGGACCTTCTGGGTGCCGGCACCCGTGTGGCTCGGTGTGAAGAGAAGACGACAGCACATCCCACTGCCCTTTCCTCTGCTCATTTCCCAGCCTCCACTGCTCCTTCCTCTCCTGGACAGTTATGAGGCTTCTTTTGGGTCCCTGATTCTGCTCTGGGTGTGAGGGCTATGGAACTGCAGAAGGGCGTGACACTGTCTCTCCCCAGGCACAAAGGGGCTCTCGGCACAGGTGACAGGTGGTGAAACAGGGTGGAGATGACTGTCAACCATTCCCAGTGTCTACAGGGCTACCCCAGAGTGGGAAAGAAACAGCTCCTACACAAAACAACAGTGTTTGATCTGAAAAAATACTGTCTGATGGTGTACTTCGTTTATTTCCTAAAACATATTGTGGCATGCATATTTTCTCACTTATATGTAAGGATAATTGCATTACTATTTTCAAGAAGGATCAAGGACAATTTACCCTCACCAGCTCAAGGCTGGAGGCTGGGTTCCTGGGTTCCAGGTTTGTTCCAGGGGAGAAAATTAAGTGACTTTTATTCGCAAGCATCTAGGCACCCCCACATCTGACCGGAAGACAGGTTTTATTTGACTCATAATGGAACAAACTGCCAATATTAAAAAATAAGTAAACATTTGGAATATTATCTTAATAAAAACTAGGTGGTTTTAGGAAAAGTCTGATGACCCGAGGCTGGCCTTTCCCAAGGAAACAATTGGTTAAGGCCACAGGGAGACTTTATATCCCCACGTGCCATGGGTCCACCACTCCTTATTTCTCCTGGCATGGATTTCCTAGGGCCAGTTGCTGTTCATCACCTTCTTCCCCAGCTGCTTCACTTCCACTGCTTGCATTAGGATCAGATGGTAGATGGGGTGGGCTGGGTGTGGGTGCTCTGTGAGGACAGGGACCTGTCACCACTTGCCCTCATCAGAAGGGTCCTCTAACACAGCATGGCTGTGCAGGTGTCCTGGGATCCCTGGAGGGCTGCACTTCGAGGAATGGACAATTGATAACACTGTGGCTGTCTCGCAGAACGGAACACATAGGCCTGGACAATAAGGATGCCATGGGCAACCTGCTGGCTGCAGACCAGAGACTCATCCTCTACTTTCCTGATTTGCTAAAGTTTTATTCTTGAAGAGGAAAGCATTGGTGGGGGTCCTGGGAAAATGACTTAGTGGATATGATTTGAGCTGCATGTAATTTCAATTACAAAAATCAAGAAATGTTACATGACCTATATCTGTGTTTCCCAAATGGTTTTAACATGAAGTAGTCATGAGTGCCTTGTGTTTGGGGAATTTGTTTTATAAAACATTCACAATATCTTTTGTGATTCTATGGTGACCAAATTCATTCATTCATTCATTCGATCCATTCATTCATTCATATATCCGTGTGTCAGATGTTGGCAAATCCATCACAGACATGTTGGGAGGGTGTACAATGTGTTCAGCACCAAGTTCTTTCAGTTGTTGCTGGGGACCTGGCTGGAAGATAAGAGACTGGAGTAGAAACAATGTTGACTGGGAATGAGAAGTTTGGGGTTTAAGATCCTACGTCCATCCTTCAATTGCTGGGCAACCTTGGGGCAACTACACCTTCTTCATGTGTAAACTAAGAAGAAATGATCTTAATTAAAAAAAAAAAAGCCTAATTCTGAAATACTTTGCTAAAGAAAAGAGATATCTGCCTCTGATGTAAACACAGGTTTCCTTACTATATGGGCACGGCTAGTGCCCTTAATAGGTTTTGGTTTTTCTTCATGTATTTGATTTCCAGAAACTGCTGCAAATGTGTTTACTTATCTAAGATTTTACATCTGAGGAATGAAATAAAAACGTTTTTGCAGCCTCAGCTGGCACAGAGGGCAGCCAGTGTGGTTACTGGGTTCTGTCAAAAGCTGCATGTTCCACAGGACCCCGAGCCTAGGATTTGCTGTGGAATGGCTGGTGAGGGCCTCACAGAAGAAGAGACTGACTCGAACATCATGCAGGTGGGGGCATGGGTTTATTATGTCTATATACAAGTAAGCATTTGCCGAGGTTCTGTCAAAAACAAGGGCCACAGGAACAAAGTACTTTAGCATGAAAACGAGAGAACTGCCATAGAACAAACAATGAGCTTGGGGACGCTGAAAAGAACAGGGAACCTGAATCCACGGCTTTCAGGCTGCAGAGGTAGCCAGACCACCAAGGCGACCACGGGGTGCAAGCCACACGTGACAACACAACACCATCCACGAGGCGGTTTCCCACTGAGGGACAGAGGGAGGAGGCTGGGGGTCGGGGGGTCACTGAAGGGGGAGGGTATTAAAATCGCATAAATCCTCCGTATCGTTTTTCCATCTCAGGGACCTCTTTGGAGTAGCCATCGCCTTCTTCGTCGGAGGGCAGGGCCTCCGCAAAGCGCTTCAGAAAGCCACCGTAGCGCTTCTGGTAGTCCATCCACCACTCCGGGCGGCCCACCCTGCGCATGAAGCCCCCATAGCGCTTCTGCAGCTCTCTGGCTTCGTCTTCCAGCTGGGGGCTTCTCTTGGCGCCTCGCATGAAGCCCCCGTATCTCTTGCTCACCTCTTCCTCCCGGTCGCTGCCCTCCTGCTGGTGGCCACCTTCGCGGTTTTCCCCTGTGGCCAGCAGCTCTCTCAAGAGGTCCGAGGAATTGGCCAGGGTCTCCTCCTCATCTGCACCCTTCTTCATGAAGCCCCCGTACCTCTTGCCGAAGGTCTCGCCGGCATTGGCCTCGTCTTCCGGCTCCCCGGGATAAAGCTCATCCGTTTTCTTCATGAAGCCTCCGTACCTTTTCATGAAGCCGCCGTACTTTTTGGCCAGCCAGTGGCCGTCGTCTGGCCGGCCGCCTTCGCGAAGCGAGCTGGCGCTGTCCTGAGGAAGCTCGGGCTTGGTGGCCTGCAGGAGATCCTTGCAGGTTTCCCAGATTTTCAGAGAGGGCAGCTGCCCTTCACACTCCAGCGTGCAAGCCTGGGGAGGCAAGGGGATTGATCGCATGAGAAAGGGGTTTGCTCTGGGTTCTTTTCAGCAAACGCCTGTGGGTGGACACAGATTCCCCTGCTTTGATGAAGAAATTCCCAGGAAAAAAAAAAAAAAGCTCATCTCCATGGTCTCATGGCAGCTAAGAAAGGGAAGAGGTCGGGGATGGGGAAGGAGACCATGAAAATCATAAAGAGGATGCTGAGGTGCCAGGGGATTAACTGAATCAAACTGGAAATCTGTCTTTGGATTTTAAACCAACAGTGTACACTGTGCCATTTCAGATTGGACCAGCTGTTTTCAGAATCTGATTTCACCGGATAATTCCTCACTGCTGATGTCATGGTGCAGGAGAGTTTTCTAACTGAAAGGGAGAACTCTCTGTTCAGTTAGGAACACTTCCTCAAAATTCCTTCTATCTTCGTGTCTTTTCAGTAGAATTAATATTACTAACAAGATTCATTTGAGTTCTTGTGTTAATATTGACCTAGACTACTATCCAATATTCCTGACAACCCTTTCAGTCATCACAGAAAAATAACATTTTCAAAACAAGTTTAAAAAGAAAGACATTCTGGAGACTCAAATCTTATGAATTATTTGGATTGTGATTCATTGATTTTTCATCAAAGTAAAGTTGTTTTTGTGTTTTCCCCCTATGTCCTTGGGTGATTCAAATAGATTTTTATCATTTTGAGCCACATATCTTTAATCATGAGACATGGAATTATATATATGTAAATATACACATTATTCATATTTATTTTCTTATCATTTAGCCACAGGCATACAGAAAAAGTTCTTTCCAATGAAAATCCTGTTATTTGATAGAATTGTGATGATTAGTTACACAACTGTTTCCTTTTGAGTATCCCATAATTATACTCAAACTACTAAAAGAATTAGGCTATATGCTCCAATGATCCTATTAATGTTTTATTCTATTCAATGATATAATAAAGAAGTACTAAGATTATATGAACATTTATAACGTCTATGTGCTATTTCTTGGCATTTCAGGAGTTTTTGGAATATACTTAAAAACTCTGCAGAAGACCCTTGAGTTAGGAAGAAAACTCAGGCCCTTTATTGGTATTTAAAAATATATGGGTATATTCTTTGATATTAAATACATGCATAGCTCCACAATGGAAGACAAAATACCAAAATGCAACAAAATACCTAGAGTACATATTTAGCCAGCTCTTAATGATTATTTAACCTTTGTGTCTAAGAAAATTAAAGGCATCAGTTTGTAGAAAGATAATCTAATTAAAATGGTCCTGTTGCACTCCTGATATCTGAGTAAGGAATCAGACATCATTAAAAGCTTAAGATGTTGAAGGGACGACAGTATTTCCATTCTAAAATGATATTTAAATAATCTTGTTGCTAAAAACTTAATGGACAATATTTTTCATACTACCACCAAAATGCCTCTAATTGTGTATGATTTAGGATCTCTTCAAAAACAACTAGTGACAAAAAATCAGAATCACACACTCGCACTAAGTCAGGGATGTTAATTTATAGCTCCTATAGCCATTTATGTGTCTTCTCTGTGTATTTATTGCACCCTGAGTTCCATGGTCAAAATCATAATAGATGGAAAATTCTATTTGGATACAAGTCGTGTTATGCCTACTCATCTTTGCAACCATTACGGTACCAAGCACAGGTGTCTTTCCGGTGGTAGAAGCCCAATACATACTTGTTACATGGATTTTCACAGTGATCTTTTTCCTAGGCAACCTCATTTCTCATGTCTGTTGCATCCATGCTAAAATTCCAGAAGTGCCATAATTCTAGCAACATAGTCTTTAACTAAACATCTTGTCATGAAGAAAATAACAACACTAGTTGTTAGCACCAACGCAAAACACATCAGTTATCTAGCATTTGAAAAGGCTTCCTAGGAGACTGTTTTATTTTATTGAGGGTGGCTTATTGTTTACATCCTTTCACGTTGCTTATACTACATCTGCCATCGTCTGTATTGAAATTAATCATAAAAAGCCATGACAATAAAACATAAAAAGCAGTGAGGTAAACTTTGCGAAAAGCCATTCTCATATTTAGCCATTCTCTCTGCATTCTCCCATCACCTGCCCCCACCACCCCTTTAAATGATGAAGGGAGGGCGAGAGGAGGGAGAAAAGTCAGAATTTTCAGTCACTCCTAGGGAAGAGTTAGCTGCTACCCAGTGAATTCTGCTCCAATTCCCCAACAATAGAAAAGGAAAATTGGTAGCATTTTGGGAACTTGGTGAAGCAAGCAGACTGAACCCCATTAAAGGCATAGGAATGAGCATTGCTAAATATCAGTCATATCAGTTCATTGAATCTGATATTACTTTGAGGTCAGATTGTGTGATTTGAATACAAGTTGTACTAGAGCTCACCTAACCTTTATGTATATGTCAGTGGGTACTAGGGTAGGGGATTGAGCCACATGTTTGGCTAGGAGAGCAAAGCTCAAGATAGTGTCACTGTGCAGAGGCATTTATGGTGTCAAACATGGGCAAACTGTGCACTATGTTAGGAGTTTCTTTCTGTGCCTAAAATTCTTTCCTCCTAGCAGCTGTCCTCATGATTTAAGAGCTTGTGACTACAGAAGGAAGAAAAATATGGCTAGAGGAGATTGCTTGCTTCTAAGATGGAACATTTCTCTCATGGTTCAATACACAATCCTATGGTGTGTCTTCTCTGTAAAGCCAAGTTAACATACATGAAATGAAACACATCTGGTAACTCACAGATTCGGATGAGCAAACATTTAACCTGCACTAGAGACCGTGGAATCTGGAATCCTCTCCTTCATTGTCTTCTCCACACAGCATAAAATGTCTTTGAAGGCTCAAGTGAAGCTGCAGTCAGCTTAATTTGCACACTCCTCTCTATACAGAGCTTTAAAGTCCTCACAGAATTTCAACAGCAGTGCAAAGACATCGTTAGGGGAGCAAGTTAAAACGAAGCTGCCCAGGTCTCCAATTCTGATTCAGTGGGATGCCAGAGAGGAGTCAGGAGTCCTGGACTCTACTTAGCATCAGAACCCCTTTGTCCTCATGTGGCACCCCTAAGCCCCTGGTGGTATACTTTATCTTTGGACTACTGCCACCCCTTTGACACTGGCCATCTCTGCCTGTCCCTGTCGCATCCCGATTAAACTGCGGTTTTAGTCTTATCATAAAAGTGCAATCCAGACAGACACAAGTTGCATCCCCACGTCACTTGCTTCTAGAACAATTACTGACCTCCTTTGTCTCCTATCAGCTGATTTTTCCTTCCTCTCCCCAGATCCCCTTTCCTGCCTTTTGCCCTCTCTCCTGCACAGGTGAGGCAAGGGCATGAGGGACCTGAGGTTGAGAGAGCCAGACCAAAGCAATCCCCAGAAAGGCGAGGAAATGTCGCTAACAAAAAAACTTACATTGTTTGCGAGAAGGGATGGGAGGTTGGTTGCGCGTTAGGGACCCCTGACCGGGAAGTGCAGGGGGTGGCGGTGAAAGCGTTCCTGGGGAGAGAACCCGAGTCTATCCCATCTGCGTAAGCGAGCACATTTCCAGGCTCCCGAATCTCCCAGAATTAAAACTTGCTTCGTGTGCAGCCACTGCCGCCTTGAGCGGTTCCTACATAGTCGCTATCTAGTCCTTTTGGAACTTAGGTTCCAGAAGCTGACAGGCAGGGAGAGACCCGGGTCAGCTTTCCGGAACAGCGGGGACACCTGGGCCACCAGGGGTTTTTGCACGACCTCGAGTAAGCGCGAGACTCGGCGCGCAACGGGGTCCGGGGCTGTCCGCTGACTGTCGCAGCCACTGGCTCGCTCGCTCCCAACGCGCGTTAACACTCACCAGGAAGTTGATGTCCCCGGGGCGCACCAAGCGGTAGCTGCACGTCGCGCAGTCCTGGCTGCATTCCGCCCGCACTGTCGCCAGGAGCCCGGGGCCGAGCGCCAGCAGCCAAGTGCAAAGCCTCAGGAACCGCGCCATGGACTGCGAGAGAGAGGGACACGCGCGCTCCGAGCCTGTCCGGCCGCAGAAAGGGTCCCTCGGAAGGAACCTTCGCCGCGACAGTCCCAGCTGGGAGACGTCGTGGAGCGAGAACCCGCAGGGACGCTCCTTCCGGGGCCTTCGCCCACCCAGCCGACCTTTTAGGGAGAGCTTGGGATGGCTCACATCACCTCCCCAGTCCCGGGGTGGTGTGGTTGCCCACGGGCGCCCGGGGCCGGATTCTAGAGAGAACGCACGAGAGGGATAGGGAGGGCGAAACTGGGCCCGGGTCACACAAAGGAACCGGGAGAAAGTTGGGGAGCTCGTGCCATGAAACGCGGAGGAAAGCAGACCAGGTGGGCACCCGCAAACCAGCGCCACGACGGAGAGCATCGGGCTAATTCACTTACGCTGACCGCTCTTCGGATGGAGCAGGCGGTTTGGAAAAACCGGGTCCCAGACACGACTCTAGAAGGAAGAGAGAAGGCAAGTGTGAGGAGGGCGGGCGTCGAGGGGAAGTGGGCTGGGGCGCGCCGTCCGGCGCGGTCTCACCGTCGCGGTTCTCAGCGTCGCCGCGGGGCCGCGGGGCTCTGAGCGCCTGCCTCGCCGTCCCGGGGCCAGCGGAGGCTGGAGCCACTTTATAATTAGCCCCAAACCGAAGGAGGCGCGCGCGCCCCAATCGCCGGCGGGCTGCAGCTGACGCAGGCGCTACGCCAGCCCCGCGCCGACGCCCGGGCGGGAGGGGTCGGGCCCGCGCCGCCACGCGCCGCTCCCCGCGCGGGCTGGCGGTGCGGTGGGGGCTCTTGGAGTGCTCATTTTCCCTGCCGGGCTGAGCTCAGGGCGGGCAGGAAGTCCGAGGAGAGCGGGGGACGGAGTCAGGTTTCCCCGCGTGAAGTGGCTGAAATCGCACTGTGCGGTGCGGGTTCCAGGGAAGACACCCAAGTTGGGGCGTGTGGGGGGGAAGACGGGCTGGTCGGGGACTCTCCCCGCCTCCTCTCGGGGCTGCGACCACAGCCGTCCTGCGTGTGGTCGTTGACCCACCCGTCTGCGGCCCGCACTGGTCTGGAGTTCTTTGCGGGAGCGGCTAATAGCGTCAGGCGCGCAGTTAATGGCTATGGAATGCACGACCGAAACTTTCTGGAATCTTAAAAATTTCCCTTTCTAGTTAGTGAGACCCTTGGCGAAAAAGGCAAGTCAGACTCCAGGTTCTGGAGGGGCGTTCCTTCGGGGACTGCGCGCCACCGGAGCACCCGCGGAGCGACCCGCGGTTGGCCAACTCCCTGAGCTGGGACCAGCTGCCCGGAGCGCGCGGTCCCGGGCGCCCACGGGGTGTTTGATGAGCCAGAGCAGGTGCAGGGCGGCCGTGATGTCCACGCGCCGGGGGTGCGGTGGCGAGGGACGCGGTGCCCGCAGCGCCCGCGACCCCAGGGCTTGGGACGCGCGCAGCCTTTTGAGAGCCGACGGCGGAGGAGATGCGCTCCCCAAGGCTCTGCCAAGGATTGCTAACGGGAAAGCTCCTTACACCGTCTGAGGCCTCCGTGGTCCCGAAGGGAAATTAGGGACAGAGCAAATATGCTCACTTAGCTTTGTGCCGGGAGCGGGAGCAAGCACTCAAAACGCATTTCTAACCATGCGCCCTCCCGCTGCCTTTCCATCTGTCGGTTCCATCAAGTCCCTATCTTAGATCTATTGTCTATCTATCATCACCATCATCTGTATTTTCTACGTATATCTATCTTCTATGTATATCTATCATTATCTATCATCTTTCATCTGTGTCTTTTTATTTATCGTCGTCCGTCCTCCTCCCCTTCCTCCTCCTCCTCATCTATATCGTTCCATATATCATTCTACATCTATCCACCCTCCCACCCATCCATCCACCTCCCTGGCTCAGCCTAAAGGGAAGCCAGGAACACTTGCAGAGCTCGCACGTTGGGAAAGAATCCCAAGAATTTCCTGGCCAAAGGACCCTCTGCAGAAGACCACCACCATTTCGACTGTCAAGGCGACCTGCAGCCTCTTGGCTCCCGCCGTAGCTGCAGTTGCGCTGCATCTCTAAGTCGCTAGAGGGCAGCGCGCTCCTGCGTAGGTGGCCCGCGGGATCCTGGGGTCTCCCATTAGGTCTCAAGGTGCAGGCGCGGGACACCGCACCCGAGGGCGGCGGCCTGCCCTAGTAGCAGGGGCGGGAGAAAAGTCTGGTACAGTCCCAAGGGGCCAGCTTTGCCTTCTTACCAGAAAAGCACGTTTCCCTCGGATCTTTTAGGCTCTTCCTATCAGGTAGGCTGAGGGGCTGCTCCCCAAGGTCCCCAAGAGCAAAGGAGAGCTTTTGCCTGACTTTAACAAAGTGAGCTTTCGCTCCTGTGACTCGGCTTTGTAAAGGAAGCCCAGGTCACGGCACTGCTGAGCAAAAAGGGTGCACGGAAAAAAGAATACTGCCTCAAATGAGAGAAGACTTGCTGGATCTGATCTACTGCATGCCTCGGGAATGCAGTTGAGAACTTCATAGTCCAGGGCAAGAGGCCCGGGTGGGGGGTGAGAGAGAGAGAGAAGACAGGGAGACCCCACCCCATAGGATGCTTCCTTAGTGAGCACAGAGCTGAACACAGAAAGGCTCCTTAGGATATTGCAAAGGTAAAAGCTGAAGTTGGAAGGAAACTTAAGGGTAATTGATTCCTACTCCTCATCCCCTGATGGGAAAAACTGAGGCTCATGTGACACCCCCTGTCCCCAGGCTGGGCTGGGCAGCAGCATCTTCCCCTGCCCCTTCAGGGAGGGCGCCTTCGCTGGCACAGGTCTTGTTTGTTTGTTCTGCAATCTTCCGTATTTGCTCTGCGGTAAGACTTTTTCTCTGCAGCTCATTAAATATTTGGGGCGGGGTGGGGGGGGAGTGGAGACTCAAAAGATAGGGCGCCCCCTAGCTGCAATGCAAGGGTACTCAGTCCTCCAGGATCAGCCCACGGGCTCAATGAACGTCTGCCAACTAGCTGATTAAAGGAGTGAATGAAGTGCTAGGAGTTGGGCCTGTTTGCATACCCCAAATTGGTGATAGTCTTTTTCCACCATCCTCCTACACCTACCCAGGAAGATAAAAGTCCTACATGTCTGTATTCACTTCATGTTAGAATGGTGGCACGGAGTCGTTAAGAAATTCAGTTTTTCATAATCTCTTAAAATGTATATTGAGAACAAATAGAGCTTGCAGCTATGTCCTCCTGAAATCAAACTCAGCAGAAGGGGATCTATGTTGGAGGACTTAATCCAGAAACTTCTGATTCTCCCGTCTAGTTCAGGATCTCACCTTATTTTGATCCTTGGGTCCCGAGCCCAAGGGTGTTCAACCCGGAGACCAAGTAAAGCCCTGGTGGCGCGGGGTGTTTCGGTCAGCTCTTCCGTGTTCTAGCGGCTATTTCTCTCTGCCTCTCTCTCCAGTAGCAACAGCGGAAGCCAGGCAGTTCCCACTCTGCCTGTTGTGTAATGTTTCAGCCCGAAAGCATGTTCTGGTGTTTCAGCTGTTTGGACTCACGCCAGAGGCAGTGGAGACGTGCCTGTTTTCAGTTAGGATCTGAAGTACACACTTTGCGAAACGGCATTCTGTGAGTTGGGTGCGATACCATGAGGTGTCTTTCTCAGACTGGCGCCGCACCTTGCAGCAGAACAGCTGCAAGTGGAGGCGGAACAAGATGCTTTGATGGTGTGACAAAGCCCCACTTTAAGGAATATGTGTGCGGGCACATTCTCATTTCCCAAAAGCCAGGAAACAGAATAAAACCCCTGAAAGAAAAGTTAACCTGGTGCAGAGTTGCCGCAAACTGAGTTTACATAATAGAAAAATGTGTCTTTGTGTCAGAGAAAGAGCAGAAGCCAGCCAGAAAGACAGAGCGAGAGCAAGAGGGAGCATTTGACTAAGGCTATCAGACATACTGTTTGTGTACTGTAAATTTAAAGAGAATTGTAACAAATTTCCTAAATTTGGTTTTCAGCTCTCAGGCAGGGAAAAGATCAATTTTAGTATTAAGTACGAGTAACTAGACCATGAATAAAGCAAGCCACATTATGGTTTATTAAATTAAAAGAAAATAGAAGTATGAATCCACTCAAATGCAGGATTTCTTGAGTAGTATGACTTTTCATCATGGTTTTGGAATTGTCTTGAGGCATTTTACAGCCACATCAGAGAAACAATCATATTAAACGTTGTGTTGCCTCACTGGCCACACATCTTATGCAACAACTTGAGTTTGATTAATTTTTTGTTGTTTCCAGAATCAAATTCAGATCCTACCTACAAGACTTGCATAGAAGGGAATCAAAAATATTAATTGAATGAGTGGATGGAAAAAGCACCAAAAAAAAAAAATCAGAAACAAAAACAAACAAAAAAAGCACAGAAGAAACAATTTCCACATGAAAAGCAATGCTAGAGGGAAGTTCTGAACAGATTTTTAGTAATAGTAAACGACCAGAGTGGAGCAATGGCTCCAATCAACAGGTTCTTAAAGAGATTTTTTTTTTTTTAGATTCTTAAGGGATTTTTTTTTTTTTGCATATAATCCACAGCATGGAAGTTTGCATATAGTAGATAGTGAAATTATTTTTAAAAAATTATTCTTGCTTATAAATACATCTTCTGTAGCTCCCAGTTGCCTAGAAAAGACTCAAGAAATCAAAATGTTTTCATAAAATTTTATAGAGAAAGAGAAAGAGCTCAACTCTCTGGAAAGCTTTAAAGTAAAAAGCTGAACAAATGAAAAAGAATAATCATTCTCCTTAAATCCATCAGAGAGGTGGGCTCACTGCTCATTCCCCAAATTGGAGAGAACCTGTTTTAAGGCCTACAGTGAAACATAGCTTTCTGGCTCAAAACTGCAAAACCTAAGAAGGCACCAGTGTCAGTACTTTCCCTCAGAAACCCTGGAGTCTCAGTTTGACAAACTGGAAATAAAACCTTCAGGGGCACCCAGTCTGATTGTGAGTTTTACCTCCAGGAGATCAAGCAGGCCCTCACAGTGAATACGGGAGAGTATTTCCCTCATGCTTCTAGAGGGGTTGGAGAGGAGTGGGGAAGAAACATTTTGGAAAACTCCAGAACGTTCCATTTTTCTTAATAAGATTTGCCCTTAGAAAAAAACTAGTTAAACAGATCCTAACCTGCTAGGATTTTATCGGAGTCTGACTAACTAACTGGAAGGGAAATACCTGTCTCCAGCCACCTTAGCTATCTGTCCCACTGAAGAGGATGGAGAGGAAGCATTCAAGAAAAATTACAAAGCATACTAGAAGGCAAAAACACAGTATGAAGAGATAGAACAAGAATAAGAACCAGACTCAGTGTCAGGGATGTTAGATGACAGATGAAGAATGTAAAACAACCATAATTAAAATGCTAAGGGAGCTAATGGATAAAGTAGACAGCATGCAAAAAGAGGCAATGTAAGCAGAAAGAGAAATTCTAAGGAAAAAACAAGAAGAAATACTAGAGATTAGAAACATTGTAACAAAAATGAAGAATGCCTTTGATGGGCTTATTGTTAGACTGGAAACCACTGAGGAGAGTCTCAAGCTTGCACATATACCAGTGGAAACTGTCGAAACCGAAAAACACAGAGAAAAAGACTGAAAAGAAAATCCCAGAATATCCACGAACTAGGAGATAACCATAAAAGTTGTACACACAGTTGATGAGAATTCCAAAAGAAGAGAGAAAGGAACAGAAGAAATATTTGAAATAATAATAACTGAAATTTTCCCCAAATTGATGTCAGACAAATATTAAACCACAGATATAAGCAGGTCATGCAGCACCGAGCAGGTTAAATAACAAAAAACTCTACAAGTAGGCATACCACTCTCAAACTACAGAAAATCAAACATAAAGAAAAATTCCTGAAAGAAGTCAGAGGGAAAAACCTCTTTACTTACCGAGATGCAAAGGTGAGAATTATGTCGTGTAAGCCAGACGAAACTGCAGTACACTATTTAAATATTGAAAGAACTCAATCTAGAACAAACTAGAATTCTATATTCTGTGAAATTAGCCTTCAAAAATGAAGGAGAAATAAAGTCTTTGTCGGGCCAACAGAAATTAAGGTACTATGCTGTGTGAAAGTTCACCTTTAAGAGAAATTTTAAAAGAAATTCTTTAGAAAGAAGGAAAATCATAAAGACCAGAAATCTGAATTCACATAAGGAAAGGAAGGGGATCAGAGAAGGAATAAATGAGGGAAAAATAAAAACGGGTTTTTTTTTAAATTCTTGATTGATTTAACATATATAGCTTGTTCAAAATAACAATAGCAGCAAGTATTTGGATACTTGTGTATATATATATATATATTTAAATCTGTGGGTTTTTTTTTTTTTTGACAGGCAGAGTGGACAGTGAGAGAGGTAGAGACAAAGAGAAAGGTCTTCCTTTTTTTTCTGTTGGCTCACCCTCCAATGGCCGCTGAGGCCAGTGCACCGCGCTTATCCAAAGCCAGGAGCCAGGTGCTTCTGGTCTCCCATGCAGGTGCAGGGCCCAAGGGCTTGGGCCATCCTCCACTGCATTCCTGGGCCACAGCAGAGAGCTGGACTGGAAAAGGAGTGACCCAGACAGCATCTGGCGCCCCAACCAGGACTAGAACCCGGTGTGCCTGCGCCGCAGGCAGAGGATTAGCCTATTGAGCCACAGTGCCAGCCGGATATTTGTATATATATACTTTTATTATGTATAAATGAAATGACACCCATAATACAAGCAACAGGAGACAGGAATTAGGGTTATATTGTTATGATAAAGTACATTACCTTTGAAGTGGTCTAGTGTCATTTAAAATGGGTTTGGATTAGTTGTAAATATATATTGCAGAACCTAGGGCAACCACTAAAAAAAAACCATAGTGGATATGTTAATAAAGGAGAGAAAATGGACTGCCATGAAATGCTCAGCTGAAATTACACAAAGCAGATAAATAAGAGCAAAGACCAGGGCAACAAATAAAAAAACTAAAAAATATTGTAGATATTAATCCAAGCATTTCAATAACTATTTTGAACACCAGTGGTCTAAATGTACTAATTAAAGAGCAGTTTGTCAAAATGGATCAAGAAATAAGACCCAGCTATATTGTCTATAAGAAATCTACTTTTAGATAAAGATGTACATGGATTAGGAATAAATGGGAGAACTTTTGGAAGACCCCTCATAAGTACAGTTTCCAATTTTTTTTGTACCAAAATAAACTTATCTTTTAATTCCACATTCAGGAACTTTTTGAAGTAATCATATATATACATATATACATATATATGTACACATATATACACATATATACATATATATGTATATATGTATATATATTGTATATATATATTCTTATTAAATTGTACCATTTATGTATGTGCAGTTTATTATATGTAATTATACCTCAAAAAACTGTTAAAAACATAAATCCATTGCAGAGAAAAAAATAGATGGAGAATGAAATAACATGGTAATACTAATGAAAAGAAAGCAAGAGTAACCATGTTAATTTCAATCAGAGAAGACTTCAGACCAAAGAGAATTATCACAGATAAAGAGGGACATTAAATATTTATAGAGTGATGAATTTTCCAAGAAGACACAAAAATCCTTAATGTTTATGCACCCAACAACAGGACATGAAAATACACAAGACAAAAACTGATAGAGAAATAGAAGACTCCGCTATTATAGTTGGAGTCTTCAACATTCCTCTATTAGAAATAGGTGCAGTAGGCAGAGTCAGTGAGGTCTTGGTTGAACTCAACAATACCATTGAACAACTGGATACAATGAGCATCTATAGACCACTTCATCCAACAACAGCAGAATACACATTCTTCTGAAGCTCGCATGGAATGTTCACCAAGATAAACCTCATTCTGGGTCATAAAACACATTGTAAAAACTTAAAAGAATAGAAATTAAACAATGCTTTTTTTAAAACCACAATAGAATTAAACTAGCAGAAACAAAATGATGGGAAACTTCAAAATACTTAGAGATGAAACAACATACTTTTAAATAACACACGGACCATGCAAGAAATACAAAGAAAATATTTAAATTCTTTGAAGTAAATTAAACAGAACTTAGCAAACTTTGTGGAATGATGCACAGCAGTACTTCGAGGGAAATTTATCCTACTGAATGCATATTTTAGAAAAGAAGAACATTCTAAAACCAATCACCTAAACTCTATTTTAGGAAACAAAAGAGCAAATTAAATCTGAAACAACTAGAAGACAAGAAATAATAAAACTTGGAGTAGATTAGATTTGTTGAGTTTCTCTATCTTATCATCCTGTCTTTATGCTTTCATGTCACTTACTCCTGTTTGAATGTCTGTGAACCACACAAGTGGCCCTTGTCTATCTTGACAGTTCCTACAACTTCTCCTGATATGTAACAGGCCCTTTAATTAAATAACTACTAAAAACACTTAATAAGCAAAAGAGCAGAAATGAATGAAATTGAAGACAGGAAATCAATAGAGAAAACCAGTAAAACCAAGAGGTGATTTCTTGGAAAGATCAATAAAGTTGATAAGCCACTGGCAAGCCTAACTAAAAGGGAGTGGGGAACACAAATGACTAGTATCAGAAATTAAAGAGGGGATATGACTACAGGTCCTTTGGAAATTAAAAGGATAATAAAGAGATATCATTAACAACTCTACACTCACAAATTTGATAACTTAGATGTAACAGACCAATCCTTGGAAAGACACAATTTGTGAAAACTCACATAAAAAGATATTAGAGAATCTTAAATATTTTTCTTTGATAGATATTGTGAATGGAATTTTTTCTCAATTTCACCTTCACTCACTGAGTGTATCACTTATATATTTAAAAAAACAATTTTTGCATGTTAAAAAAAGATATTAGAGAATCTGAACATGTCTGTATCTTTTAAAGACATTGAAGCCACCATTACTGAGTTTCCCACACAGAAAGCACAAGGAAAGATGAGAATTCTACCACATATCTAAAAAAGAAATTATACACTTCTCAGTCAGCTCTTTCAGTGTATAGAGGCAAAAGAACTACTTTCTAACTTATTGTGAGACCCGTATCTCTCAAATTCCAAAATCAGGCAAATATATTACAAGAAAAGAAAACTAAAGACCAACATCTCTCATGAGCATAGATGCAAAAATTCTCAGCATAATCTTAGTAAATTGAATCCAACGGTGTATAAAAATAATTATGCACCATGACAAGGTAAGATTGATTGCCCAAATGCCAAGCCTGCTTTTAGCGCTTGAAAATCTATTAATGTAATCCACTATGTTAACAGGCTAAAGAAGAAAACTCACATGATCATATCAATAAATATGGAAGAAGAATTTGACAAAACTCCTCCGCCCATTTATGATAAAACTCTCAATAACCAGGTATAGAGAGGAACTTACTCAATTTGCTAAAGACTACCTTACCTATGAAAAACAATGGCCAACATCATGGTTACTAATGAGAAACTCAAAACTTTCTCATTAAGATGAGAAACAAAGCAAAGATGTTCCCTTTCCTCACTGTTTTCAACATTGTGTTAGAAGTCTTAGCTAATGGAATAATAAAAGAAAAGAAAAGAAAAGAAATAAAGAAAAGGCATACTAATTGCTTGGAACTAATTTGATTCCTGCAACAGCCAGGAATCAAAACCAGCACCCATATGGGGTGCTGGCAGTGGAGGTAGTGGCTTAACCCACTATGCCACAGAGCTGGCACTGAAAATAATTTTTTTAAAGTCTTGATTTCAGTTATTCTTGTAAAATCACAGAAATGGAAGTATTAGATTATAGGATAGTTTTGTTTTTGAGAGGATCCATACTATTCCACATAATCTGCCTATTTTTACCATCTCACAGGAGTCACAAGCATTCTAATTTCTCCACATCCTCACTAAAGCATATAATACTTTTTGTTTTATAAAGGCCACCCTAACAGGCGTGACATAATATTTCATTGTGTTTTTGATTGGCATTTGGTGACTTGAGTATATTTTGCTACATTGACCATATATTGGCATTCCCTGGAGGAGTCTTCTACCTATTTTTAAATCAAGTTGTTCAGTAATTTTTGTTGTTATTGAGTTATTTGAATGGCTGTACATTTTGGATATCAACTCCTTACCAGATGCATGGTTTACAAATGTTTTCTCCCATTTTATAGGTTGCTTTTTCACACTCTTGATCGTTTCATTGTCTATTCAGAAGTTTTTAATTTGATGTAACCCCACTTATTTATTTTTGCATTTGTTGCCCTGCTTTTGGTGACATATCCAAGAAATTGTTATCAAAGCCAACATCATGGAGCTTTTCCCATATGTTTTCTTCCAGTAGTTTTGCAGTTTCAAGTCTAAACCTTTAACTGATTTTGAGTTGATTTTTGTGTACGATCCTTTATCTTTCTCTGACTTCAAGTATAATAGTTCCTTTTTCACTTTAATTTGAGCCTTCTCTCAAGTTTTCTTAGTTTAGGTAAATATTTCTCAGTTTAGTTTCCTTTTTTAAAAAAGATATATTTATTTATTTGTTTGAAAGGCAGAGTTGCAGAGAGGCAGAAGGGGAGGGAGAGGGAGAGGGAGAGGGAAGGAGAGGGAGAGGGAGAGGGAGAGGGAGAGGGAGAGGGGGAGGGAGAGGGAGAGGGAGAGGGAGAAGGGGAGGGGGAGGGGGAGGGGAAGGGGGAGGGGGAGGGGGAGGGAGAGGGAGAGGGAGGTGTCTTCATCCACTGGTTCACTCCCCAGATGGCTGCAATGGCCGGAGTTGAGCTGGCCAGAAGCCAGGAGCCAGGAACTTCTTCCAGGTCTCCCATGTGGGTGCAGGGGCCCAAGGATTTGGGTCATCTTCTACTGCTTTTCTAGGCCATAGCAGAGAGCTGGATTGGAAGTGGAGCAGCAGGGACTGGAACTGGTGCCCATATGGGATGCCAGCACTGCAGGTGGAGGCTTTACCCACTATGTCACGGTGCTGGCCCCCCTAGATTGCTTTTCTATTTTCCATTTAATTTATTTTATTTGTGCTGTAATCTTTATAGCTGGAACTGGGCCAGTCTGAAGGCAGGGGCCCCACTTCAGGGGCCACACTTCAGAACAACCCCCCAGCTATGCTCTCTTGCACTTCAACAGCTCCCATCATTGACAGGCCCCCTTTGACTACTCTGCCTTGTCCTAGGACCTTTTGCTTGTCTTCTGCACTCGCACAGATCCTGCCCTTCTGAGTGCTCTGCTTCAAGCACGTCTGGTACCTCTTACTTCTCCTAGGTCCCTGTGCTAAATACAGAAGTGATGGAAGTTAATGCTGCATAATGTATCCCAAGTAAAAAAACAGATTTGTTTGTGTTATGTAGATTCCCTCTTGTCTACTAATAGCTTATCACAGCTGTATGAAGATTTCTGCCTGCAGTTATTGTAACTTATTTTATCTTTGTAATTTTTTATATATAGCACTAGATCCATGTAAATAAATAGTCTGCTTCCTTTGACTATTAACAGAATTCTCACTTTCTTTAATTATTTGGACACTAGTGAAGCAATGAAACTAAAGTTCTGAAAATAAGAGGTCAAGAACATGATAATCCAGGAACTGAGGGGGAAAAAAGTCATTTTGCCTCAGAAATTCAAGCTTACTTCAGTCCCATAAAAAGAGTCATTACTAAAGAAGTCCCCATCTAGACACATTACAATCAAACTGTCATAGGAAAAAGGGAATTTTGAAATCAGCCAGAGAAAATCAACTTCTCATAGGCAAAGGAAATCCCCACAACTGGCAGAAGATTTCTCAACACAAAGCTTAACATCCAGAAGCCAATGGGAATCTGTAGCTCAAAGTGCAAAAAAAGAAAAAAAACCAAGAATTGCCAGCCATTAATACTGTATCTGACAAAAATGCCATGCAAAACTGAAGGAGAGAAAAGGACTTTCACAGAAAAATGAAAGCTAAAGGTGTTCTCCACCAGATCTGCCTTAACAGAAAGGGCCAAGTAAGTGCTTCAGGATGAGAGAGAAATATGCTGAACACAAAAGCATCAAAAAGTATAAAGCTTACTGGTAAAGGTAAGGGTGTAGCTTAGAATATTGTAACAGTGAAACGTAAATAAATCCTTAATTTTGGTAAAGACAAAGGTATGGAAACCAAGTAGAACTATAAAAGTATGTTGATGGGTATACACAGCATAAAAAACACATAATTGGTGACATAAATAACATAAAAGGGAGAGTAACAGGGTAGAGTTGTTGTATATGATAAATTGTTATCAGTTCAAAGCAAAATGTTTTAACAATAAAATGTTTTAATTTTAAGACTCATGATAACAACAAATAAATATACAGAAGAAAATTAGAAAGGAATCAAAGCATGCTACTATGAAAAATCCACAAAAAATAATAGAAGCCTAGAAGAGAGGGAGAGATGAAAGAGCTAAAGACAAAATAATTTACAAGATGGCAATATTAATCCATCCCTATCAATAATTAAATAGATGGAACTCTTCAATCAAAAGACATAGAATGTTTAAATAAACTTTTTAAAAAGATGTATTTATTTACTTGAAAGTCAGAGTTACACAGAGAGAGAGGAATGGCAGAGAGAGAGAGAGAGAGAGAGAGACAGACTTCCATCCACTGGTTAACTCCCCAGTTGGCCGCAATGGTCGGAGCTGTGCTCATCCGAAGCCAGGAGCCAAGTCTTCCCACCTGGGAGCAGGGGCCCAAGGACTTGGGCCATCTTCTACTGCTTTCCCAGGCCACAGCAGAAAGCTGGATGGGAAGTGGAGCAGCTGGGACTCGAACTGGCATCCATATGGGATGCCAGAACTGCAGGCGGTGGCTTTACCCCCTATGCCACAGCACCGGTCCCAGTTAAATAAATTTTAAAAACGTGATCCATTAATGCTGTTCTAGCTTAGTTTGAAAAGGACAGTGCATTTTTCCTCTCCAAACCTGTAAGTGAATTTCTATCCTCTCCTTTTTTCTTTATCATTAGATAGGGACAGGTACTGGTAGGTAATAAACAATAAAAAAAATTTCAGTGAGGGTATCACTTTGAAAATCAAGTTGATGTTGGTTTCAGTTTTAAAAGGCCATTTGAAAGAGCTCAGAATTTGAAACTCTGGGGGTTTTCACAGCTTGAACTATATCTGAAAAGCAGAGTGAAGTGATTTGACAATTATTTGACTGATATGAAGAATGTGAACCTTTTCTACGCTTGATCGGCATTCAAATTATCCATTGTTCTTCCTAATAAGATAAATGTCAAATCACATCCTCTCTTGTGTTATCTCAGGAGGGAAGACTCTGAAAAGGGGAAAAGGAGAACTGACTACTAGTTACAGAGCAACAGTGCTGCACTCAGATGTACCCTGTGGTGAGCTGGCATGGCTCAGGGCGGGGACAACATTCACAGAGGCATAGAATCTAAGGCTCACAAGGAGCCTTGGAAGAGGAAGCATCCAAGAATCAGAGGGACAGTACGATGAGATGAAAATGGGTTCCTCTTCAATCTTACATCTCCGTAATAGTTGGACAGATTATATATGTTATTTTTAATAAATAATCTATAGAGACAGAAAATTTTTATCTTGATGTCTCTTTTTTAAAGGAGAATGATTTTTTAAAAGATTCATTTATTTGAAAGGCAGAGTTACAGAAAGGTAGAGGCAGAATGAGAGAGAGAAGTAGCCCATCTGCCTGTTCACTCCCCCAAATGGTCTCTGTGGCTAGAGCTGGGCCAATTAGAAGCCAGCAGCCAGGAGTTTCTTCCAGATCTCCTATGTAGGTGCAGGGGCCCAAGCATTTGGGCCATCTTCCACTGCTTTCCCAGTCCATAGCAGAGAGCTGGATCAGAAGTGGAGCAGCCGGGACTTGAACCGGCATCCATATGGGATGCCAGCACTGCAGGCGGCAGCTTCACCCGCTGTTCCACAGTGCCATTTCCATTATCTTGATGTCTTAGTCTTTTTGTGTTGCTATAACATATCTGAGACCAGATAATTTTTAAAAAAGAGACATTTATTATCCACAATTTTTTAGGCTGACAAGTATAAGGTCAAGGTGCCAGCAGTAGTGCTGTCTGATGTGGGCTTGGTCATTCTGTTTCCCAAATGATGCCTTCTGGAAGGGCTGGACGATGTGTTCTCATGTGACAGAAAAGGCACGAGAGACCAGATTCTATGTATTTTTATAGCGGTCTTACTTCCACCCATGACAGAGGGACTTTCATGACCTAATCCCCTTATAAAGGCCTCGCTTATTACTACCATTGAGTTGGAGATGCTTTCACTAAGAGAGGACACAAACTTCATGAAATTTCAATGAAATATCTTGATTTTAAAATCAAACACGTTATGAGATAATCAAGTTTTCTGAACACAGGAAGCTGTGGAAGCCTTTGCCTTGGCTCTGAAGTGCCAGCGATTAGCTGGAACTGAGTGGCCACTCTATGTGTCAGCTCTAGCCTCTCAGTTGTACTGTCCTTATTCTGGCCCTCCTGGATAATATGTTTATCTCACCTACTTGGTCCCTTCAGGCATGTGGCTTTGTGGGCTCTGTAGCTGAGGGCTTCAAATCAGAAACTTTCCATGCCATCCCCTCCTCCTTGAATCTCTGCCTCTCTTCCATCATTATAGTGATTCTACCATTTTAACATCTGTGGAAACTGTTACCTCTTCTTGATCTCCATCCTTGGAGGAGACGCTCACTGCTTCTTGAATGGTTTACTGCCAGCAGCTTGCTGTGCTCTGCGGTGTGATAACATTCATGAGAAGAGAGAACAAGAGAAAGAATAGATGGAAAATAGAATGTTTTTCTATCTGAAAGGCAATAGCAATATTTTTGGAGCAATATGAGTCAGTGGTCCTGCTGGGTTTTAGATATGGTGTGATGATGTCCCCTAAGTTTCCATGTGCCAGAGGCGTGGTCCTCAGTGTGTGGGTGTTGAGGTGGTTGAAGCTTTAAGAGGTGAGGCCTACTGGGAGCTCATGAGGTCTCTGGGGGATTGCCCCTGGCATGGGTTGATGCTCATCTTGCAAAGCAAGTTAGTTCTCCCAAGAGCAAGTTAAAGACCACCCTCTTCTTGCTCTTGGGATTCCTGTCTTGCCTTGTGATGACTCTTCTAGGTACCTTCCTGCCTTGCAGCCATCTGTCTTACTGTGATATAGTTGGAGAGCCCTCACCAGTGGTTTAACTGATGGGCACACTTGATCATGGGCTTTTGACCTCCCAAACTATGGGCTAAATGTATCTCTTTTCTTTATAAAATATCCCAGCCCCAGGCATTTTGCTACTGCAGTACAAAATGGACAAACTGTGAGATGTTCCTCTGGGAATCGTTTTTCCAACCCTGGTACCTGTACTCACCCAGGCTTAGGACATGGATCATCACTGGATGGGAGAGGAAAATAAAGGTCTTAAATGTATTTTTATCCCTTTTCCTGAGTTCCAACTTTGGTTTCATCTCACTAGCTTATTCTTATCGAGCTGTTTATCACAGGGAAGTTTACCAATGGAGGCAGTATAACCTCCCAAATCTTTTATATCATCGTGTTTGAGAGGTGGGGGTCAGGCTCTCAGTCCAAGGTTGTTAATGACCACCTGCTGGAGGTGCTGGCCAGTCAAAAGCTTCTGCACTTGGAAAGTCTCCATTTGCAATGTCAAGGCTAATTTTCTGCAGAAAGTTTGAGCCAGAGCGCCCACAGAACAGCAAGGAGACCTCAAATGCCCCCTCAGTTACACACATTTTTTTTTTTTTTTGTTACAGGCAGAGTGGACAGTGAGAGAGAGAGACAGAGAGAAAGGTCTTCCTTTGCCGTTGGTTCACCCTCCAATGGCTGCATCGGATGGCGCGCTGCGGCCGGCCCACCGCGCTCATCTGATGGCAGGAGCCAGGTGCTAGGTGCTTTTTCCCTGGTCTCCCATGGGGTGCAGGGCCCAAGCACTTGGGCCATCCTCCACTGCACTCCCAGGCCACAGCAAAGGGCTGGCCTGGAAGAGGGGCAACCGGGACAGAATCCGGCACCCCGACCGGGACTAGAACTCGGTGTGCCGGCGCCGCAAGGCGGAGGATTAGCCTGTTGAGCCACGGCGCTGGCCAGTTACACACATTTTAAAAAAGACAGCTTATCTTTGACTCATGAGAAGAAAATGTTTGGCTAACAGCAGTGTACAGCAGCTTTTGTAGCACAGGAAGGGTTATGGCTGACCATGAGTCTCAACTAAAGACTCAAGATCCCCCTCTGGAAAGGCTCATGTGCTTCCTGTGCTTGTCAGGTGAAGATGAATGCAGGAACTGAAAACATAAAGAGGATTGCCTGTTTGTGCATGTTTGCACACGTGTGTGTGTGCATGTAGTGGGAATGCAGAGTAAGGCTACCCATCCCTTTCTTATTTAAGTAGTAATAAAATTCACTATACCCAAATCCCTTCTCTCCTTTTGTCTTTAGTATATACTTCTGCAATTGAGATAATTTTCCCTTATCTGTGGATCACTTTGCACAGTATTAATTACCAGTGGCTGCAGCCAGAAAATACAGTTTAGTGTGATAAGATATTGAGAGGTAGGTAGGTAAAAATACAATCATGTGATATTTAATACATTGCTACAATTGTTCTGCTTTGTTTTCAGTTAGTGATTAGTTACCTGTTGTTAATCCCTTACTGTGTCTAATTACACTTTATTGTAGTCATGCATGTTTAGGAACAAACTTAGTAGCTACAGAGTTTGGTATCATCTGGGGCTTCAGGCATCCACTGAGGATCTGGGAACATGTCCTCTGCAGGATGAGGATTCCTTACCTGAACCAGACATGTGGATATGTAGCTTTAGCTTGTAGCAGTGGTTCTGCAGCAGGAATGCATTAACATCTATAATTGTGCAACTTTCAAGGCTCATGCTGAGGCTCTGATGCTGGAGCCCGGGACTGGGGTGCAGGGATATGCACTGTGACATGGCCCCCAGACAACTCTCATGCCATTGGACCATCAAATCATATTATGCACTACAGAGCTTAGTCTGTAGGCAAGAACACAGCAGTGGAATTGGCCGAGGCTGACAGCTTTAGATCATGCGGCTGAACCAATTTCCTCAGGGCCACCTTGAAAGTCACACTTACAGCAGCGCACACACCACGCGTGTGCAGCTCCTAAATATGCACACCACACAAAACTGACTCACACCACAGCTCAAGTACGTAGCATGTATGTGCACACAAATACTACACACCCATACAATCATCACATGTCCCACCACACCACATCCCACATAGATACATCATACCTATGACATATATGACATACACACACCACATGCCCCACATACTACACATACCTCATCCATCCCGCCACACTGAATCCCAGATGCACATCACATACACCACGCACATCACTCATGTAACCCCCATATAGACACATCACATATACACTCATCTCACATGTATACATACATGCCACACACATTCACCAGCCATACACACATAAGCATACCCCAAAGCCATACCACACACACACATCTTAATACATACATTACATGCCATTCATGTGCTGTACACACTACACACACATGAACCGCACACATTCCACCTCATACACACACATGTGCAAGAGCACATGAGTACATGTGCATGTGCATGAGTATCCTTCATGAGCACATGTGTGTTTGTGGCTTTTTCATGAAAACACTGCTTTATCAAGAGCAGTGTGTTGGAATGCACAGGTCATTTCTCCCATGTCTCTCAAAGTCCTCCAGAGGAAAGTGCTAGTCACAGGAGTGAGCTCGGTGCAACTGTTACAACAAGGCAGAGACAGCTGCTAAATCTCCCTTCACACTGTCGCTTTTGAAAAGGATGTCACACATGGGCAGTCTTTTCCTATTTCCCACTTACTCCATTAGGGGTTGGGGAAGCTGAGTGATGGTGTGCTACAGAGACATGAAGAAAACAGGAAGAAGCCCTGAGAGCCGGGGGTGGGGGAGACTCTGCTTTGGGGCTCTCTTTGGGTTGGGAGTTTCTGGAAGCTTGCCCTGGCTGTGCTCCTCCTGGACTCAGCTGAGCCACTTACCTCTCTAAGCCTTGTCTGCGAAGGGGAGCATTGTTGTACCTCATTCACAGGATTGCTTTAAGGGTGGAAATGCCAAGTGCTTACCATGGAGTGAGACACAAAGAGAAGTCAATACGTGTCAGTTCCAGTGCCTGGACATCTCCCCTACCCTTCTGTCAGTCTCTATTCGGCCTACTTCTCAGGAGAAGGCAGGGAGGAAGGGGAGAAGGAAACGGAGACGAGCACAGGTTTAGACCCATTGGGATGTTCCCTGTGGCCCATCCGCCACTTCTTCCCACCACAGTGCCTGATACTGGATCTCTGATGGTCGCGTTCTATTGCATGGACCAAGCAGTCAACTGTATTCTTTATGATCTTCAAAGGTACCAACGAATCTGTTTTCCAACTGCTGCTTTTCATCAAAACAGATCTCAGCAGCAAACATTTAATTTCAGATGTCTCAGACATGAGGAGCAGCTTTGAACAGAGCTTGTTTTCTTTTTCTTGCATTCAGGAGACATAAAAACTGGCCGGGAGGAGGCCTCAGATCCAGTGCTTTATAGTAGATGTTGCAAAATACTAACCAGAGCTTGGAACACAGCCCACAGATGTGTTGTGTTTGGCTCATGTGATATGGTCAACTTTTGACTTGGTTTCCAGCATTTGAGAATAAGAGATCTTACATAAAATTTGGATTTCCAGCTTATTTTGGAAATCAGATCTGGCTCCCACCTGGGCTGTTATGCGCATGTGGATGTGGGGATGGGGGCTGATGGTGGCCATCCTGATTGGAATGGTCATGGCTACAGCAGCTCCTGGGCTGCCTGGCCTGCAGCATTTGTTCTTATCTCAAAGACTTGAGTTCTATTGCTGCCTCTGAAAGATTTATTAAGCACCCGATCTTAAAGCATAGAAAGGATCTAATCTCTTTGGTCCCAGTTTACTCTTGTAAATTGAGCTAGACATTTTCAGTTCTAAAGATCATCCCTCTAGATATAAAAACTGCATTTAGCACGGAGTCAGTCAGTGTCACAGTTCACCATTAACCTGACTTTTTAAAAAAAGTTTTATTTCTATTTATTTGAAAGGCAGAGTTATAGAGAGAGGTAGAGACACAGAGAGAGAAATGTCTTCCATCTCCAGATGGCTGCAACGGCCAGAGCTACACTGATCCGAAGCCAGAAGCCAGGAACTTCTTCTGAGTCTCCCACGTGGGTGCAGGGGCCCAAAGACTTGGGCCATCCTCTACTGCTATCCCAGGCCATAAGAGAGCTGCTGTGGCCCAGGAGTGCAGTGGAGGATGGCCCAGGTGCTTGGGCCCTGCACCCCAAGGGAGACCAGGAAAAAGCACCTAGCACCTGGCTCCTGCCATCGGATGAGCGTGGTGCGCCATCCGCAGCGCGCCGTCCGCGGCAGCCATTGGAGGGTGAACCAACGGCAGAGGAAGACCTTTCTCTCTGTCTCTCTCTCTCTCACTGTCCACTCTGCCTGTCAAAAATAAAAAATAAAAAAAAAAACTAAAAAAAATAAAATAGAAGAGGAGCAGCTGGGACTAGAACCGGCGCCCATATGGGATGCTGGTGCTTCGGGCCAGGGCTTTAACCCACTGCGCCACAGTGCCTGCCCCAACCTGACATTTTTTTTTAAAGATTTATTTATGAGAATGGCAGAGTTATGTGAGGGGAAAGGAAGGGGTGTGGGGAGAAAGAGAGAGAGAGAGAGAGAGAGAGAGAGAGAGAGAGAGAGATCTTCTAATTGCTGGTTCACTCTCCAAATGGCCCCAGTAGCCAGGACTGGGCCAGGTTGAAGTCAGGACACTGAAACTTTATACAGGTCTCCCACATGGGTGCAGGCACCCAAGCACTTCGACCTTTCTCTGCTGCTTTCCCAGGCATATTAGCAGGCAGTGGATGGGAAGTGGAGCAGCTCGGACTTGAACAATTGCTCATATGGGAGGCTGTCTTTGCAGACAGCAGCTTAGCCGGCTGCATCACAAGACCAGTCTCTAAGCCCTGAATTTCTTTCTGATTGACTTCCAGATCTGTATAGGCTATGTTACTCACATCCCAGAAGTGTTCAGAGCCAGGATGTAAAAAGCCTCTAGTTGAACCCCAACAGAAACCCCGACTCTCCAAGGTTACTCTCTACTATTTCAGTTTAGTATTTGTAGCCTGCTGTCCTCAAGACTAGATTTTTGGGGGCCAGGGCTGTGGAGTAGTGGTCTAAGCCTCTGCTTTTGGCACCGGGATCTCACATGGGAGCTGGTTCAAGTCCTGGCTGCTTCTCTTCTGATCCAGCTCTCTGCTATGGCCTGGGAAAGCAGTAGAAGATGGCTCAAGTGCTTGGACCCCTACATCCACGTGGGAGACCTGGAAGAAGCTCCTGGCTCCTGGCTTCGTATTGGCTCAGCTCTGACCATCTGGGGAGTGAACCAGCGGATGGAAGACCTCTCTCTCTGTCTCTTCCTCTGTCTGTAACTCTACCTCTAAAATAAATTAAAAAAATCTAAAAAAAGGACTAGATTTTCTTTTATACAGCAAAAAAAAAAAAAAAGCAATCATTTTCAGGCAGATACTTAACGAAGTATAATGAACAAGCACAGACGAGGTCACTACTCATCACACTAAATTGCCAAAATAAGTGAGAAAACAGAGCTTTTGCCAGGGTTCTATGAAGCAAGCAAACAAATACAAAGCCCTGCTCCATCTTAAGTGAGAGTTAAGCTATATTTTTGGTAGTATCTGGTGCAAATGAAAAACTTTGAGTGTCAGCAGCATTGCAAAGACAGCTATGCTGGAAGAGTGATTTGAAATTTTAAGTGTTACACCTCATTGCCCTGCGAAATGAACACGTGATTGTGTGGAAATGAGATAGAAATTTGACCTTTAGACACCAACCCATGGAGCACTGATGGATTTAAATACCTCTATTACCCACCATGACCACTGACACATGTAAAATAAAAATACAGGAAAACACAGAGACTGATATTTGTATGACATACCCCCACATACCTCCCACCTAAATGAAATACTTATATTTCCATGTTTTAAGGAGACAAATTGTTTAAAATATTTTGCTACTCATTCTCCATATTGGTTTCCTATCTCTGCTTTCAAAGTGAGCCCCTTTTCTGAGGTGTGTGGGTATTCTTATCGATTTTTTATTAATATTTACTTCATCTTTTTGTGTTGATCGAATATATAGAAATACATTGTATGTTTTAAAAAATCAGATTGAATGGTATCATACTGCATGCATTCCCCTGAAATTAATTAGTATGTTTTTGAGATTTACCTGTGTTAATATAAGTAAATCTAGTTTAATCATTTTAATTCCTTTCTGGAGTGAATAACCACAATTTATGATTATTACTTTACTATAATTATTTAGGTTACTGTTATTACAAAAAATGCTGAGGAAATGTAGCCAAACAGATCTCTTTCTCTGTTCCTAAGTCACTCAAGGAGTACACCCACCTTGGATTACCAGATGTCAGGGTATGTGCACATTCAACTGTACCAATTATTGGCAAATTGCTCCGTGAAACAGCTGTTCTAGCTGTAGCTCTCAACAGCAGTGTTGAAAGTTCTGTTTTCTTCACATCCTCTCTAAACCTTGTTAGAAATTGAAATCGTTATTTGTGGTGGAAGTGAAATGGCATCTCATTATTGTTTTACTTTGTACTTACCTGATAGCAAATAAACTGAACACTTCTCATGTATTTATGGATCATTTGGGCTTCTGTTTCTCTGAACTGCCTATGCATATTCTTGGCCATTGTTGGCATTTGGAGAATGAACTATTGGATGGGAGATCTCTGTCTCTGCTTCTCTCTCTCCTCCCCAAAATAAATAAATAAATATTAAACTGTGCAACTCACTGGTATAGTTACAGTACATGATGCATGTTATAATCACAGACTTGTGCAACCACCACAACCATTTTAAAAATAAGAATTTTATTAAATTAATTTTCAAATAATAAAACTCAAATTTATTACTTTTTTTTTTTTACAGTTTTAGCTTTTTGTGTCTTAAGAAATCCTGCCCATACCTCATACCCACTAGCATTGCTACTTTACAAAAATTAAAATAATGAATGTTGGCATGTAGAGCAAATGGAACCCTTGAGCACTCATGGTGAGAATTTTAAGTGCTGTGGCCACTGTGGAAAATACAACAGAATTACAGCCAAGGCTGGGTTAGGCCATTATTAGGGGAGCTGATTCCAGGTAAAAGAGAGAGTTTGGCCCAATTTCCTCTCTCTGTCTTGTTTGTATTCTTTTGTCCTTCCTTTTTTGACTAGATCTTCTATGAAAATTTTAAGGAGAGTTTATAAAGGTTAACACAATAATCTTGTTTGGATGTTGATTTGTATTCTATTCACTTGGGTTTTACTGAAAAGTTTGTGATGTTGAATTTTTTATCCAGGGGCATGATTCCTCTCTCCATGTATTAAAGATGTCTTGAACATCCTTCCACAAAGTTTTTTAAATTTCTTCAAATAGATCTTGGATATCTTTTGTTATATTTGTTTCTTTTTTCTTTCTTTCTTTCTTTTTTTTTTGACAGGCAGAGTGGACAGTGCGAGAGAGACAGAGAGAAAGGTCTTCCTTTTGCTGTTGGTTCACCCTCCAATGGCTGCCATGGCTTGCGCGCTGTGGCCAGCGCACCATGCTGATCTGAAGGCAGGAGCCAGGTGCTTCTCCTGGTCTCCCATGGGGTGCAGGGCCCAAGCACTTGGGTCATCCTCCACTGCACTTCCTGGCCACAGCAGAGAGCTGGCCTGGAAGAGGGGCAACAGGGACAGAATCTGGCGCCCCGACAGGGACAGGGACTAGAACCCGGTGTGCCGGCGCCACAAGTTGGAGGATTAGCCTATTGAGCCGTGGCACCGGCCTATATTTGTTTCTAACCTAATTGTTTTGTTGCTGTTGTGAATGACAACCTTCTTTGTGATAGTATTCTTATTGAGTGATTCAAGTTTATAAGAAAACTATTGATTTTGGTATAGTTGTTTTGTAGAGAACAACCTTCTTGAGCTATTTTCTTAGTAGTCTTATTTTGTGAAGAAGGTTCTAAGAAAATTTCCATGTATTATATAAATGATGGCGATGAAACTATTTTTCCTTTCCAACCCTTATTGTTTTACTTTCTTCCCTTGAGCACTAGCACCCTGTCTAGTACAATGGTACTCAGAAGGTGGCAACAGATCTTCTATCTGCTGCTTCTATCACCAAATGCCTACAACAGTCAGGGCTGAGCTAAGTTGAAGTCAGGAGCCCAGTACTTAACCCTGGTCTCCCATGTGGTAGGTAGAGACACAAATATTTAAGCCACTACCTGCTGTCTCCCAGGATGCACATTAGCAGGTACTTGGATCAGAAGCAGAGGAGCTGAGACTTGAACCATGCACTCCGTTATGGGATACACGTGTTCCAAGTGGTGACTCAGCTGCTACAACAAAAGCTTGCACCTATAATTATTAAAAGTCAACTTAGGCTTGAAGAGGAGAACATGTCTGAAGGACTAGTCTGATAACCTCTGTTAACAATGTGGCTTCCTCCAACTGATTCACTTTTTTGTTTACCCACCTATAACAAATATCACCTACTTATTACAAGGATGCCATATTAGCTGACTAATAGTCAAGGAACATTTATTTTTTAGGGCTATTTTTGCAAACAATTTATAATAGTTCCTCCAGCCTTAACATTTTGATTGTTTCATTTGTTATGTGTCATAATCAAATACAAAAATCACACATTTTATTTTAGTAACTAGTTTAGCTATCGTAGAAATACATTTACAAACTACTGAAGTATACAGTGTCTTGGACCTTTCCTAAAGTTATCATATTCGATCTTCACTAAAATGAAACAAATAGGTTTATTTAGAATATTTGGATACGCCAGTTCAATACACATTGAAATTTAGTTTGTCTGATTTGAAGGATTATTCATAACTGAAATAAAAATATTTAGTAGTGATTTCTGTACAGCCAATGAGAGAATCATTACCCTGTAGATTATATCAGTTCCCATGTCTCTTTCCTAGGTGTGATTCTTTGGGATCTTGTAAAGCTTTGAAAATATTAATGGCAGTAGTTAATTGTTGGGGCCCTGGAATGCAAGGAATACATATATGTATATATATATGTACATACATACATATATGTTTGAAAAGAATACATACATATATATATGCAAGGAATACATATATATATATATATATATATATATATATGATTGATACTGATACTTCATAGAATATTTTGAGGCCAGTTTTATTTTGAGGCCATTTATCAAACAATAGTTGAGAGGTTTGGCAGTAGGTAAAAGCATTAAGGAGGATTATTAGGAAAGAAAAGAAATAAGAGAATGAGGAGACACACAATAGAATAAAAATGCAGTAAATCTTCCAGCTCATCTAGGTCAACATCTGAAAGTTTTGCAAGGAAGATATCTACTGATGAAGTCACCTATTCAATCCATGACCACAGAATCTTTAAAGGAATCTGCTTTACTCTGTTCTACTTGCAAAGATATTTTAGTGAGCCTCAGGGTCAGATCTCAACTTGCATTTGATTCCCAGGCTATCAAATTCTAAGTATATTTACACTGGAGAGCTTGTAGCCATACAGATGTAGCTGTTGGAGTTGAAGGATAATATATATATATATATATATATATATATTTAAAAAGATTTATTTATTTATTTGAAAGTCAAAGATACACAGAGAGAGGAGAGGCAGAGAGAGACAGAGAGAGAGAGAGAGACACACACAGAGAGAGAGAGAGAGAGAGAGAGAGAGGTCTTCCATCTACTGGTTCACTCCCCAGTTGGCTGCAACAGCCGGAGCTGTGCCGATCCAAAGCCAGGAGCCAGGAGCCAGGAGCTTCTTCCAGGTCTCTCACATGGGTGCAGGAGCCCAAGGACTTGGGCCATCTTCCACTGCTTTTCCAGCCAATAGCAGAGAACTGGATTGGAAGTGGAGCAGCCAGGTTTTGAACCGGCGCCCATATGGGATGCTGACGCTTCAGGTCAGGACCTGCTGCACCTCAGCGCCAGCCCTGAAAGATAATATTTTTAGCTAAGAGTTCTTTTGAGGCATTTTTGCTAATGGAGTTTTTGAAAAAAATATTTATTTGAGAGATAAAGTTATAAACAGAAAGCAGGAGAGAAAGAAAGGTCTTCCATCTGCTGGTTCACTCCCCAAATGGCTGCAACAGCCAGAGCTGGGCCAATCTGAAGCCAGGAGCCAGGAGATTCTTCTGGGTCTCCCACGCGGATGCAGGGGCCCAAGGACTTGGGCCATCTTCTACTGCTGTCCCAGGCCATCACTAGGGAGCTGGATTGCAAGTGGAGCAGCTGGGATTCGAACTGGATCCCATATGGGTTGCTGGTGCCACAGGCAGAGGCTTAGCCTATGAAGTCACAGTGCCAGCCCGCTAATGTGGCTTTAACAATGACTTTCACTGGTGTCTGTTCAAGTATACATTCTTCAAGATGCATATCTTGCAGTAGTATATGCATCATAGAATACTTTGTATGTATTCAGCTTGCTTCTAGTGTACACATGATGGTTTCCATTCATTTTCTGATAGTATTTGACAAGGTCAATGAAACTCAAATGCAGTGCCAGAGAATTCAAGCCAAGTCTCAGGAGTCTTCCTGAAGCAATTTTCTATCACTATGGTTTTCTGGGATGTTGAAATGTAGATCCTGTAGTTCTTATCATTAGGACAGGAGATGAAATTTTTGGACTTCAATATTTTTACCTTAAAATATTATGATCTTTTATTTTGCTAGAGCTCTGGAGAAGTGTCTGTTTAATGAGTAGTTTTATGAAATTTTACATATAAAATTAAGTATCTTTTAAACATTGGAGTATATTGAATATATTTCCCATGTATAAAGACAATATGTATATGTGTTATAGTTTGGGTATTAGTTTGTTCCCCAAATGCCCATATGTTAAAGGCAGTGGCTCCCAAGTATTATGTTATTGATTAATAGAGTAATGTGGGTGGGTCCTTAGGTTATGGGGCCGAGTACTTCGAAGGTATTTCTTGTGAAAAGAGTTGGTTATACAAGACTAGTGTCTGGGCCGGCGCCGTGGCTCAACAGGCTAATCCTCCGCCTTGCGGCGCCGGCACACCGGGTTCTAGTCCCGGTCGGGGCGCCGGATTCTGTCCCGGTTGCCCCTCTTCCAGGCCAGCCCTCTGCTGTGGCCCGGGAGTGCAGCGGAGGATGGCCCAAGTGCTTGGGCCCTGTACCCCATGGGAGACCAGGTAAAAGCACCTAGCACCTGGCTCCTGCCATCGGATAAGCGCGGTGCGCCGGCCGCAGCACGCCATCCGCGGCAGCTATTGGAGGGTAAACCAATGGCAAAGGAAGACCTTTCTCTCTGTCTCTCTCTCACTGTCTACTCTGCCTGTCAAAAAAAAAAAAAAAAAAGACTAGTGTCTGAAAATACTAACCAATAGAATAAAAAAGGAGAGAACAATCCAACATGGGAAGCAGGATACACAGCAGACTCATAGAATAGCAGATGTCCTAAACAGCACTCTGGCCTCAGAATCAGCCCTTAAGGCATTTGGATCTGGCTGAAAAGCCCATGAAGAGTATTTCAGGCATAGAAAGCCAAGACACTCTGTCAAAAAAAAATGGCTTAAATGAAAGATCTCCGCGAGTGAGATCCCAGTGTAAAGAACAGGTCATCAAAGAAGGAGGTACCTTTCTCTGAAAGGAGGAAAGAACTTCCACTTTGACTATGACCTTGTCTAAATATGATCAGAGTTGGTGAACTCAAAAGGCTTTCATAGCCTTGGCAACTCATGACAAGAGCCTAGGGTGATTACTGATGCCATAAACAAGAGTGTCAATTTGTTAAGTCAACAACAGGAGTCACTGTGCACTTACTCCTCATGTAGGATCTCTGTCCTTAATGTGCTATACATTGTGATTTAATGTTATAACTAGTACTCCAACAGTATTTTTCACTTTGTGTTGCTATGTGAGGGCAAACTGTTGAAATCTTTAGTTAATATATACTAAACTGATCTTCTGTATATAAAGAGAATTGAAAATGAATCTTGATGTGAATGGAAGGGGAGAGGGAGCGGGAAAGGGGAGAGTTGCGGGTGGGAGGGAAATTATGGAGGGGAAAGCCATTGTAATCCATAAGCTGTACTTTGGAAATTTATATTCATTAAATAAAAGTTTTAAAAAAAAAAGAGTTGGTTATAAAAGCCTCTGAGCTGGGCCCGGTTGCACTGTTTCTTGGCTCACCATGTAATCCTTGTGCCCATGCTCTTCAAACCACCGTTGCCACCCTTATCAGAAGTCAAATTATTAGGTGTGGCCTATCTTGGACTGTGCACCTCCAACACTGTAGGCTGAAATAAACTTCCTTCCTTCACAAGCAGCTGCTCTCAGATACTTGCTATAGTCACAAATATCTGATGAATATAGCAATTATTTTAAAAAATTTATTAAAAATTTTTTTTTGAAAACGGAACTTTAGCATTTTGGTACTAAAAGGGTTTTAACTAAAATAGGACATCTGCAAATTATTATTAAAGCATATTTAAAGTTTGAAGCAACACATCAAATTCACTTATAAATGAGAAAATGGTCATTAGAGTAGGAGTCCTGAGCTTTGCCCTCCTTCTGCTTTTTTCCCTTAATTATGGAAATATCTCTTTATCCATTGTGTTTCTTGGTGCGCACTTCTCTCCCCTATGTTTTTGAAAAGTGTGAATAAGATCGAAGTCGGCGAACCCTAAAGGCTTCCATAGCCTCGGCAACTCATGTCTAGAGCCTAGGGAGATTACTGACGCCATAAACAAGAGTGTCAAATTGTTAAATCAACTTCAGGAGTCACTGTGTACTTACGTCTCATGAGGGATCTGTCCTTAATGTGTTGTCCAAGGTGAAATAATGCTATTACTAGTACTGAAACAGTATTTTTACACTTCGTGTTTCTGTGTGGGTGCAAACTGATGAAATCTTTACATAGTATATACTGAATTGATCTTCTGTATATAAAGATAATTGCAAATGATTAAATAATCTTGGTGTTAAATTGGAAATTGCATAGATAATTCTTTAAAAAAATCATGTAGGATCTCTGTCCTTAATGTGATGTACATTGTGAATTAATACTATAACTAGTACTCCAACAGTATTTTCACTTTGTGTCTCTATGTGAGGGCAAACTGTTGAAATCTTTACGTAATATGTACTAAACTGATCTTCTGTGTATAAAGAGAATTGAAAATGAATCTTGATGTGAATGGAAGGGGAGAGGGAGCGGGAAAGGGGAGGGTTGCGGGTGGGAGGGAAGTTGTTGGGGGGGAGCCATTGTAATCCATAAGCTGTACTTTGGAAATTTATATTCTTTAAATAAAAGCTTTATATATATATATATATATATATATATATATATATATATAAAAGAAAAGCGTGAACCAATGTATCTTTGTCCCTTAGATTACTTTTTGTTCAATAACAATGAAAGTTCAGAGGTCGGCTTTGGATGACTTCATGAAGTACAAATTTTGAGATAATGTTGTTTCTTGTTTATATAAAGTCAGATATGTCTGAATATGTTTTTACCACTCAGAGATCAGATCAAATAACTATTTCACAGTATTAACCATGACTGAAACAGTAAAAGCTATTTATTCAGCAAATAGCTGGGGGACTTTCTTTAGTTTAAAAAATATATTTAGATATTGACTTTTGGGAAGATGGAGTAGACATACATTTTCCTATTCCCCTGCTAAGTACCCCTACATACTTTGGACACTCTACATAAAACAATATAAACCTTTGACTCTGAATGGTAGAGAGAAGCAGCCAGGTCAGTCAGGGATCTCCAGATCTGAAAATAACATGACGACGAGTGTCCTGGGTTTTCTGTTTCGTATTTCTTAGACTTCAAGCTGAGGAATAGAATCCAGCAACCTGGAAACATCAAAAGGCTCAGGTCAAAAAATGAAAAAAGCCTCTTTCCCAAACCCCAATGAAGGCTTATCTCCTTAACCAAAGGCCCAGAAAAGGGACAATGGGGGAAGGAACCATTTAGTCCATTACTGTTCCACTCCAGACAATAAACACAGCAGAGAACTCTAAGCTCCATTACACCACGATATAGGAAAGGCTCAGTGGGGAGCTGAGACTTCTCCCCTCCAGAGGCTCATGGAAGCTCCCCAACACCCATGCCAATGGTGGTTTCACAATAAATTAATAGGGGGAGGCAAGACTTACATCTTGTTAGCAGTGATCAACTGCATCCAACTCTAATGTGTGAGTTGTGTGTGGAAAGCCTAGAATTTCACCCTCAACTAGAAGTAAGGAGTACTCTACCCTGTCCCCACTGGTTAGTATCAGAGGAATATCAGTAGAAAGCCAGTACTTTCACAGTACTTAACAGTATTAAGGTTACCACCACCATTGTGGCAGTGAAGATTCTGTAAAGAGCATGAGCTACTCTTCTTGCGTGTCAAGTGAGGACAAATGGAGAATCTGGACTTCTCTGTCTATCTAGTAGTTATACGGTAGTCATTTCCTTGGAGTGGTGTCAGAGAAAGCTGGCTAAAATGCAAGGTGGAAAAAAGAACCAGCATCCCAAAAAATAATAAAAAAAAAAGGTCAGGTTTCAGTAGAAAATCACTTGTGTTACCAAAAATGAGGAACATCTGAAACTGAATGAAAAAAGAATATCAACAAGATGTCAACATGAAGGTGACAGAGATTTTAGATTCTGAAAAAGAAATTTAAATAGCAATGATAAAAATAGTTCAATGAGTAACTATGAAAACATTTGAAACAAAATAAAAAACAAGTCTTATAAAATATGTGAATTTGCAAGGGCTACTATAAAACTGTATCATGAACTGAGTGGCTTAACCACCAGTAATTTACTCACAGTTCTAAAAAGTCCAAGATCAAAGTGTCATTCTGGTTAATTCCTTTGGAGGGTTTTGAGGGAGAATCTAGTCTGGGTCCCCTCTATTTAGCTCTGGTAGTTTTCTGGCATCCTTTTGTGAACACACTCTCCTGACTTTTGCCTTCATGTTCATATGGTGTTCTCCAGGTATGTTTTCCTGTGTCCAAATTTCATCTTTTTTCAAAATGTTTATTTCAGAGGTAGCACACACACACACACACACACACACACACACAGAGAGAGAGAGAGAGAGAGAGAGAGAGAGAGAGAAAGAGAAAGAGAGAGAGATATCATACATTCACTGGTTCACTCTCTAAAAACTGAAAAAAGCCAAGGCTGTGTTAGGCCATTATTAGGGGAGCTGATTCCCGATAAAAGAGAGAGTTTGGCCCAATTTCCTCTCTCTGTCTTGTTTGTATTCTTTTGTCCTTCTGCTACATTATGAGACAGCACAAAGGATCTAGCAACACTCTAGTGCCATGCTCTTGAACTTTTTACCGCAATTGCAAGCTAAATAAAATTCTGTTATTTATAATTTATCCAGTCTGATATTATGCTATAGCAGCAGGAAATGGACTAAGACAGGGACTCGCCCTACTTCTATGAGTCCATCTTAACTAATTACATTTGGTATACCTTTGATTCCAAATAAGTCACAATCCAGCATATTACGCGTTAGGAATTTTTTTAAAGATTTTTTTTAATTTGAAAGGCAGTGAGAGAGAGAGAGAGAGTGAGCAAGTGAGCTATCTTCCCTCAAATGGCCACAAAAACAGGACTGGGCTAAGCTGAAGCCAGGAGCCTGAAACTCCACCTGGTCTCCAATGTGGATGGCAGAGGCCCAAGTACTTAGACAATCTTCCACTGCTTTCTCACATGCATTAGAAGGCAGCTGAGAAAGAAGTGTAGCAATCAGTACTAGAATTGGTGCTTATATGGGATGCTGGTGTCACAAATGGTTGCTTAATTGATGGTGCCATGATTCTGGCCCCTAGCAATAGGACTTTTAATGTTTGAATTTTAGAAGGACAAAATTTCAATCTGTAATGTCAGGAAAATACAAAATTTCAGTAAATATATAGAAGATATAAAGAAGAAAAACCAAATGCAAGTTTTGTGACTAAAAAAATACTAACTAAAATAAAAATTTCAGTGGATGGGCTCAACAGCCAAATGGAAGGACAGACAAAATAACCAGTGACCTGGAAGACAGGATAATAGGAATCACCCAATCTAAACATGAGAAGCAAAATAGAAAAAAAAGAGAATAAACAGAGCTTCAGTGCCTTTTGGGACTATAACAAAAGATCTAACAGTGATGTCACTGGAGTACCAGAAAAGGAAGTAAAAGAGGGTAAGGGCTAAATATTTCCTGAACTTGGCATGAGATGTGGACTCATATTCAAAATGCTGAGTGAGCCCCAGATGGGATAAATCCAAAGAAATGTACATCACAACACATTACAATTAAAAATACATGTCAAAAAAACTAAAGACCAAGTGTTAAAAGTAACAAGAGTAATTTGGGGAAAAATGTAAGTTACACAGAATTTCTTATCAGATACAATAAAGGCCAGAAAAAAGTAGTATAATATTCTTTAAGTGATGAAAAAAAAAATCCCAGACAATGTAGAGTCCTAAAAATAGTTAATATACCTCTTTGAAATGAAGGGGAAATCAGGACTTTGAAAAACAAAGGAAAACAAGGACAATTTGTTGCTAGTCTATCTACTTTGAAGCATGGCTGAAGGAAGGAAATGACAAAACAGAAAGAAAACGATAAATGAAGGAACTCTGGAACATTAAGAAGGAATGAAAAGTAATATAAGCAAAAATATGAATAAACACAATAGATTTCCTTCACCACTAATCTAAATATGTTGGATAGTTGAAATAAAATACTCCCTTTTCTGGTTCTAAATATGTGAGTATCTGGAAGAAATGCTTTACAAATGTATTAAGGGGGGCTGGTGCGGTGGCGTAGCGGGTAAAGAAGCTGCCTGCAGTGCCGCCATCCCTATGAGTGCGGGTTCAAGTCCCGGCTGCTTCACTTCCAATCCAGCTCTCTGTTATGGCCTGAGAAAGCAGAAGATGGCCCAAGTCCTTGGGCCCCTGCACCCATGTGAGAGACCCAGAAGAAGCTTCTGGCTCCTGTCTTTGGATAGGCGCAGCTATGGCTGTTGTGGCCAATTGGGGAGTGAACTAGCGGATGGAAGACCTCTCTCTCTCTCTCTCTCTCTCTCTCTCTCTGCTTCTCCTTCTCTCTCTGTGTAACTCTAATTTTCAAATAAATAAATCTTTGAAAAAATATATTAAAGGTGAAAAAGGGTAAAGGGACATATGAGGTGAGATTTCTATACTTCATTTGAACTGTTAAATAATGACACATTTTACCATACAGTATATGTGTCACAGCAATGTTTTTTTGTAGTATTACAGGAGATTATTCCAAAATTTATTTGGAAAGATCAAGGTAAAACTATGGAAAAAAAAGAACAAAATGTGATGAATCAGTCTACTTGATATCAAGATTTACTATATGGCTGTAGTCATCAGTGCAGAAATGTAGACAAATGGAACAGAATAAACCAGGAATAGACCCACACAAATATGCCCAACTGATTTTTGGCATAGATAAAAAAGTAACTCAATGGAGGAAAGATAACTTTTTAGTGAAAGGAGCATCTATCAACTTGACATTCACATGCCCCCCCCCAACTCCCAAAATAAACCTTGAACTCAGTTTCATACTTTATACCAAAGTCATCTCAAATGAATCACAGACTTAAATGTTAAACATAAAACTTAGAAAATGTCGTGAGAGAAAATACTGAGATCCAGCGGTAGATAAATATTTCTTAGTTTGACATTCAAAGCACAATCTATAAAAAAAGAACTTGTAACTTTGTCTCCATCCAAATTAAAAACCTTTCTTTGAAAGGCCTTGCTATAATGATAAAAAGTCAAGTATGAACTGGGAAAAAAATTTGCAAACCATATAGCTACAAAAGAGTAGTATCTAGAATGCATGAAGAACTTTGAAAATTCAGCAGTAAAGAAATCAAGGGGCCAGTGCCATGGCTCACTTGGTTAATCCTCCACCTTCAGTGCCGGCATCCCATATGGGCACCAGGTTCTAGTCCCAGTTGCTCCTCTTCCAGTCCAGCTCTCTGCTGTGGCCCAGGAGGGCAGTGGAGGATGGCCCAGGTGTTCGGACCCCTGCACCTGCACAGGAGACCAGGAAGAAGCACCTGGCTCCTGGCTTCGGATCAGTGCAGCACTGGCCATAGCGGCCATTTGGGGAGTGAACCAACAGAAGGAAGACCTTTCTCTGTCTGTCTCACTGTCTAACTCTGTCAAATAAAGTGACTCAATGCTAAAATGAGAACTCAAAGACTATATTTCACTTTGTGTTACTATATGAGGGCTAAGGGACGAATTCATAACTTAACACATACTAAATTGATCACATGTATACAAAAAGAATTGAAAACGAATCTGGATGTGAACAAAAGGGTGGAGGGGGCGGGCAAGGGGGGAGGGTTGTGGGGGGAGAGGGAAAATATGGGGGGAAACCCATTGTAATCCATAAATCATACCTTGGAAATTTATATCCTAAATAAAAGTTAAAAAAAAAAATAAATAAAAAAAAAAAAAAGAAAATAAGAAATAAAATTATAAAAAAAGAAATCAAGCAATATAACTAGAAAATAGGCAAAAGAAGTGGAAAACAACTCAAAGAAGATAAAAACATAGCAAATAAGCAATTGAAAAGATGTTTAAGAGCATTAGCCATTGGCAGATCAAAATTAAAACAGAAATAATAGTACATACAAATATATCAGAAGGCTATAATAAAATACTAACAACACAAAATACTGGCAAGGACAAGGAAACACTGGATCACTCCCGTGTTGCTGAGACATGAAGACACATACATTTACATAAAAGCTTTGCATGAATATCAACTGCAGCTTTATTGATAACTGGAGGTGAGTATTTGGCAGAGTGGTTGATACTGCTTGGGATATCTGCATCTGATAGCAGAGTGCCTGAATTTGGGTCTTTGCTAAGCACTAGGTCCTAGCTTCCTGCTAATGTTCACCCTGAGAGGCAGCAGTGATGTCTCTGCCACCTACATGGAAGACCTAGATTGATGTCTGGGATCCTGGCTTCAGCCTGGTGCAGCCCTGATTGTTGTGGGTACACAGTGAGTAAATCAGTGGATGGAACATCTTTCGCTGTTTGTCTCTGTGTCTTCAAATTAAATAAAAGTGAATAAATAAAAAAATTCAAAACCCCTGGAAGTTATATAGATGTCCTACAATAGGAAAATGGTTAAACCAACTATGATACTTCAAATACATCCATACCATAGACCTACATTGATAAATCAAAGGAGCAAAGATGATGCACACAACAACTTGGATGAATTTCCAGAATATTATGCTGGGAGGAAAAAAACCAACTTGGAAGATTTACATATTATTCCATTCTATTTATATTACCTTCCTGAAATGACAAGTTAGAGAACTGGAGAACAGAATCGTGGGTGCCAGGAGGGAGGCAGGAAGGACAGGAGTAGAGAGAGAGAAGTAGTTGGGGTTGCCAAAGGGGCTACATGCAGAATCCTTGTGTTATGGAAATGTTCTGTCTTGACTTTACTGAAACTAAGGTCCTAGCTGTGATAGTAAGCCACGGTGCTGCAAGGTGTTGCCTTGGAGGAAACTGGATGAAGGCTACATGGGATCTCTCTGTAGTATACTTCTTATAAATGCATGTGACTATTTTAGCTAAAAATTTATATTTTATATAAGCCTCTTTATATAAGTAGACTAAGTATTTATATAAGTAGACTAAGTATCTAAATAACTGAGTTTATTCTGCTTTGGATTTTGGATTGTCTCTAATAAATAGTTATTAGTTTCTCTTAAAACTGTCATTGGAGAGAACCTGAAAATTCCCTTGGCTTCTACGATGCTACAATTATGAATAATTCTCAAAGCAATGCATGCTAGCATTACACATATTCTTAAACATCTAGGAAGGGGATATGCTTATGTCAGAGTTATACCAAAGTATTTAAGAATTATATAAGTACAAAGAACACTTTAAGTATTCCTAAGATATGGGGCATGTCTTTTTTTTAAAAAAAATTATTCTGAGGGGCCAGCGCTGTGGCGTAGCGGATAAAGCCACTACCTACAGTACAGGCATCCCATACAGGTGCTGATTCAAGACCTGCCTGCTCCACTTCCCATCCAGTTCCCTGCTAATGGCCCGGGAAAGTAGTGGAGGATGGCCTAAGTGCTTGGGCTGCTGCATCCACATGGGAGACTTGGAAGAAGCTCCTAGCTCCAGGTTTTGGATTGGCCTAGCTCCAGCTATTGTGACCATTTGGGGACTGAACCACCAGATGGAAGATCTTTCTCCCTCCTGCTCTCGTTCTGCAACTCTTTCAAATAAATAATACATCTTTTATTTTTATTTATTTTTTGGCACCAAAACAAATTAATTTTTCCATTCCATTTTTCATGAACTTCTTCTTCTTCTTCTTTTTTTTTTTTTGACAGGCAGAGTGGACAGTGAGAGAGAGAGAGACAGACAGAAAGGTCTTCCTTTGCCGTTGGTTCACCCTCCAATGGCCACCTTGGCTGGCGTGCTGTGGCCTGTGCACCGTGCTGATCTGAAGGCAGGAGCCAGGTGCTTCTCCTGGTCTCCCATGGGGTGCAGGGACCAAGGACTTGGGCCATCCTCCACCACACTCCTGGGCCACAGCAGAGAGCTGGCCTGGAAGAGGGGCAACAGGGACAGAATCCGGCACCCCGACCAGGACTAGAACCCGGTGTGCCAGCGCCGCACATGAACTTCTTAAGTACCCTAGTATTTTTTTTTTTTAACACAAAATATAGTTTTTATTTAAGCAGTTATGTCAATGAGGCTGTTTTTAAGTTTCTTCACTGATAGCCCCATTTTAACCATCGAACTAATTATACTTAAATTAACAGCAGTAACAATGTAAAAATTCAAATTTAAACATGAAAATATGGAGCAACAACCAAAAAAGAACAGGAAGTATTTTAATAACCAAACAGATTAACAAATTCACAGACACTCAGATACTTTCTGAGGCATATCAAAACACCTACATAAAAGGTTGTATTCATTTGAGAGGTATCAGTGCTGAGACTATTTGTAGCACCTACAGTATATACAAAACAGCATTAGGCTACTATGGTTCACATTTGAGAAACACAGATTTAAGTTTTATGCTACAATTGCCATTATAACGTTATAGCTAACAAAGTGACTCATTTCATATTTTTTCTTCTGAAACTCAATAACCAAGTTATCATTTAAGCACATAGAAAAATGCCATGTCTTCTTCCTTTATAATAATAAATTTTAAAATCCAAATACTTTATATTGTGGAAACTTAACCTAGCTGTACAAAGGCTCCTAAATACAGTACAGTCATAAAGTTTCTTCTTTGTAGATTCCATTAATTTATAGTTATTTTAGTATAGATAAAGGAGGACACTCCTCAAGATTATTGGGCAACAAAAATGTCAGTGTGTCACTACCTGTATTTAAGTATGCACACACCACAACCACAACCATGGCAAGTAAATTCCCTCACATGTCCTCCACTGCCTTCAGTGTTCCTTTCCATGTCACAGGAGCTAGTTTAATGGATACTGTAGGGTCTCAACCTATCTCTGGAAGTTCCTTTATTAAAAGTTTTGAAATTTAACTAATGGAACATTTACAGTCTCAATAAGCTAGGCTTCTTTTTTCTTACTCTTCACTAACTAGTTCAAATACAATATGTAATGTTCTAAATTTTTATAGTCACTTTATTAACATGATTAAAGATATCTAAAAATGCCATTAGTGGGTAAAATATTAACAAAAAAGATATTAAGAGTATTTTTGAGAGTACTTTTTTCCTAACTAGAAAAGCTATGGAATTCATAATGAGCAGAGATATAATGACACTTTAATCCTGCTGTTTTACAACATCAATAATAAGAGCAAATGCACAAAGAACAGAAAAGAAGCGCAGGATTTCAAAAGAAAAATTTAATAAACACTTGAATTTTGGATGCTTCAAACACAAAAGGGTTCACAGTGCTTATAAGCACTATCATTATTTTCATCCTTTAAGCAGTTCAAATCTTTATATCATTTCTACTTTTATCCAGAAATAAAAAACTAATTCTTTACATAATGCATCTTATCAATTTCAGTTTTCTTTTTTTAAATTTTTTATTTAATGAACATACATTTCCAAAGTACAGCTTATGGATTACAATAGCTTCCCCCCCCCATACCTTCCCTCCCACCCACAACACTCCTCTCTCCCACCCCCTCTCCTCTTCCATTCACATCAAGATTAATTTTCAATCATCTTTATATACAGAAGATCAATTTAGCATATTTTAAGTAAAGATTTCAACAGTTTGCACCCACACAGAAACACCAAGTGTAAAATATTTGAGTACTAGTTATAGCATTAATTAAACACCTAAGAATAATTGTGTATTAATTACCAGAGTTCAACCAATAGTTTTAAGTAGAACATAAAAAATACTAAAAGGGTAAAGTATTAAGTTCTTTTTTTTCCCTTGTTTTGCAACTTTTGTATTGTTGTGGCTTTCCCCCTCCAACCTCCCTCCTTCCCGTGGCCCTCCCCTCTCCCACTCCCTCTCCCATCCCACCCTTCATCAAGTTTCATTTTCAATTACCTTCATCTACTGAAGATCAACTTAGTATATACTAAGCAAGGCTTTCAACAGGCTGCACTCACACAACCGCACAAGGTATAGGGTATTGTGCGACTAGTAGTGTTTTTTTTTTTTTTTTAAGTTTCATAGTAAAAACACATTAAGGACAGAGATCCTACGTGGGAAGCATGTACCCAGTGACTCCCGTTGTTGATTTAACAATTGGCACTCTTTTTTTATGACGTCAGCAATCACCCGAGGCTCTTGCAATGAGCTGTCTAGGCTATGGAAGCCCCTTGAGTTCACCGACTCTGAACTTGTTTAGTCAAAGCCGTATCACAGTGGAGGTTCCTTCCTCCCTTCAGAGAAAGGCGCCTCCCTCCTTGATGGCCTGTTCCCTCTGCTGGAGTCTTGTTCACCAGGATCATTCATTTAGATTGTTTTTTGCCACCGTGTCTTGGCTTTCCATGCCTGTGAGACTCTCATGGGCCTTTCAGCCAGATCCGAATGTCCCAAGGGTTGATTCTGAGGCAGGAGTGCTGTTTTGGGCATTTGCCATTCTACGAGTCTGCTGTATGTCCTGCTTCCCCCGCAGGATCATTCTCTCCCTTTTAATTCTATCCTTCATTATTTGCTTACACTGGTCTTATTTGTGAAATCTCTTCGACACATACCCTATCTTTTTGATGGATTGTGTATTTATATTTATCACTTTACCAAGTGCGCTGGCATTGGTACCTGCCTCCTTGGTAAGACTGAGTTGAAATCCCCTGGCACATTTCTAGTTCCACCATTGGAAGTAAGTCCGAGTGAGCATGTGCCAACCTATATATCTCCTCCCTCTCTTATTCCCTCTCCTATGTTTAACAGAGATCACTTTTCTGTTAATTTTAAACACTAAGAATGATTGTGCATTGATTACAGAGTTCAACCAGTGGTCTTATGTAGAACAAACAGGGCAAAAACAACAACAAGGGCTGATAATGTCATTGTCTCTCATAGTGTCCTTTTCACTTAGCAACAACAACAACAACAAAAATACTAGGAGGAATAAAATAGTAAGTTGTTCCTCGACAGTCTAGACAAGGGCTGATCATGTCATTGTCTCTCATAGTGTCCAGTTCACTTCAGTGGGTATCATTTTAGATGCTCGTTTAGTTGCCATCGATCAGGGAGAACATATGATATTTGTCCCTTTTGGACTGGCTTATTTCACTCAGCATGATGTTTTCCAGCTTCCTCCATTTTGTTGTAAATGCCTGGATTCATTGTTTTTTACTGCTGTATAGTGTTCCATAGAGTACATATCCCATAGTTTCTTTATCCAGTCATCTGTTGATGGACATTTAGGTTGATTCCAATTCTTAGCTATTGTGAATTGAGCTGCAACAAATATTGAGGTGCAAATGGCTCTTTTTTCTCCCCTTTAATCTCATTTGGGTAAATTCCAAGGAGTGGGATGGCTGGGTCCTGTGGTAGTGCTATATTCAGGTTTCTGAGGACTCTCCAAACTGTCTTCCATAGTGGCTTTACCAATTTACATTCCCACCAACAGTGGATTAGTGTCCCTTTTTCCCCACATCCTCGCCAGCATCTGTTGTTGGGTTGTTTGTTTTGATTCTGTGGTGTTTTTTGATTACTTTATAGATTCTAGTTGTTAATCCTTTATCTGTTGTGTAATTTGCGAATAGTGTCTCCCATTCTGTTGGTTGCCTCTTCACTTTTCTGTTTCCTTTGCTGTAAAGAAACTCTTTAATTTGAGGTAATCCCATTTGTTTATTTCATCTCTGATTCCCCGTGCCTCTGGGGTCTTCTCCAGGAATTCTTCGCCTGTTCCAATATCTTGAAGGGTTTCCCATATGCTCTCAATTAGTTTCATGGTGTTGTGGCACATCTCTAGATCTTTGATCCATGTTGAGTGGATTTTTGTATAAGGTGTAAGATAGGGGTCTAGCTTCATACTTCGACATGTGGACATCCAGTTTTCCCAGCACCATTTGTTGAAGAGGCTGTCCTTGTTCCAGGGGTTGGTTTTAGGTCCTTTGTCGAATATGAGTTGGTTATAGATGTTTGGATTGATCTCTGGTGTTTCTATTCTGTTCCACTGGTCTATCCATCTGTTTTTGTACCAGTACCAGGCTGTTTTGATTATAACTGCCCTGTAGTATGTCTTGAAGTCTGGAATTGTCATGCCTCCGGCTTTGTTTTTATTGTAAAGGATTGCTTTAGCTATTCTCGGTCTCCTGTTTCTCCATATGAATTTCAGCATCGTTTTTTCTAGGTCTTTGAAGAATGATTTTGGTATTTTGATTGGTATTGCATAGAACTTGTAAATTGCTTTTGGGAGAATGGACATTTTGATGATATTGATTTTTCCAATCCATGAGCATGGCAGGTGTTTCCATTTTTTTGTGTCATCTTCTATTTCTTTCTTTAGTGTTTTGTAATTTTCATCATAGAGGTCTTTGACATCCCAATTTCAGTTTTCAAGTATCCAAGTAATGCAAACCCAAGTATTTTCTTTTGTGGCAACAATGCACTTATATAGACTGAGCTTCAAAAACAGGGAAAAATCATTTAAAATAATTTATACACTTTTCTGCCCAAAGACATAAGAACTAAGACTTAATGTAATCACACAAATGGTGTTTAATAAGAGAAGGTAAAAAAAGATGGTCCATATAATCAATGACTCCTTATTAAAAAATTCAAAAACAGATTGCTTTATATGTGGTTAGATTCCTAGTAACAGGATATTCTGAAATCTAAGGAACTACAGAAGGAAAACCAGAGTAAGTTCAATTTCCCTGCTGTTTTTCCATAAAGGTACAATTGTTTACTTTGGATTTCCTTTCTACTTTTACTGGGAGATTTTCTGCTGTCATCTTCTTTCATAGTGATGACCATGTTTCTGTGTGTAGCATATTCTTAAGCATCTTTTGTAACGCTGGATGAGAGGTGACAAATTATTTGAATTTCTATTTTTTAATGGAAGGTCTTTATTTCACCTTCAATCATAAATATGAGCTTTGCAGGATACGGTATTCTGAGTTGACAGTTTTTTTTTTTTCTCTTAAGTCTTGGAATATATCTCGCTATTGTCTTCTAGCTTGTAGGGTTTCTGATGTGAAGTCTGATGTGAGTCTAATTGGAGATCCTCTGAAAGTAATCTGGTGTTTCTCTCGTGAATATTTTAGAATATTTTCTTTATGTTTTACTGTGGAGAGTTTGACTACAATGTGTCATGATGAAGCTCTTTTCTGGTCATGTCTATATAGGATTTCTATATGTTTCCTGCACTTGGATGTCCCTTTCTTTCTCCAAATTAGGGAAGTTTCTTGTAATTATTTCACTAAAAAGGCCTTCTAATCCATTCTCTCTTTCCACACCTTCAATAACTCCTAAGACCTGTATGTTGGGTAATTTCATAGTATCCTATAAAACTCTCACATTGTCTTTTAGTTTTCTAATCTCTTCTTTTTTGGTCTGACAGTAAAATTTCCAGAGATTTGTCTTGTAACTCAGATATTCTTTCTTTTGCCTCACCAAGTCTGTTCTTAAGGCTTTCCAGCATATTTCTTATTTGTTCTATTGAATTCTCCATTTTCAATATTTCATTTTGGTTTCTTTTTAAAATCTCAATTTCATAGGAAAAATATTCCTTCATGTCATGTATGGTTTTTTTAATTCATGGATTTGCTTCTGATTACTTCTAAGTAATCCTACAATCAATTTTTTTGAGTTCTAGTCCCAGCATTTCTTCAGCCTCTTCATTTTCACATTCTAGATTTGAAGTGTTTTCCTTTGGAGGCATCACATTGTCTTCCTTATTCTTGATTCTTGAGTTGCTGTGTTTATTTTTGGGCATTTGTGGAGATATATTTTTTCCTGTCATGACTTTTATCTTTAGACTATGTGGATTAGTGGAGTGTCTGCTCTTTCAGTGAATACCCTGTGGCCTGTGCTGGGTATGGTCAGGGAGCTCTGTTCAGTGCTCCAGGGTGAGGGGAGAGTCCAAGGTGACACCCAAATTGGGCCTGGTAAATTTTTTTTTTTTAATCAAAAGGAGGATTAATCTGCTCTGTTGATGTAGTCTCACGCTCACCTCCTCTCCTCCAAGGAGAACAATGCCTGGTTGCTATCCCCAGTGGGTATAATGTTCGTTTGCACTGCCACAAGAACCACACAAAGGATCCATGCAGTGCTCTGTGTGAGAATGGATCCTGCAACAATGACCCTCACCAGGGAACCAGGGAACCTGGAGTGTGTGGAACTTCCCCTGACTACCCAAAGACCCAGCCACACATTCAGCCCTCACATACAGTCTCAATATTTTCACAGTTCCAGCACACAAGGCTCCCAGTCATGAGCACTCAGACCCCTGTCAATTCTTCCAGCCAGACTCAGGCATCTCCACTTGGCTGGTTGTTGGGTGCACAAACACAAGCTGGTGCAACTGTTACAAATGTCCAAAATGCCCCCCTTGCCCTATCTCTGCTAGTTATAGGACACTGGTGCCAGGTGGTCAGGGAGAGAGAAATGTGTCCTCCCCCCCCCTTTTTTCCCCTCTAGGTTGGCAGGCAGGCACAATTTTCCCCACAGGACTCCAAGCTGTACACAAGGCCAGGTTCTTTCCACAGGTTTTATTTATTTATTTATTTATTTATTTTTTATTTGACAGGTAGAGTTACAGACAGTAAGAGAGAGACAGAGAGAAAGATCTTCCTTATGTTAGTTCACGTCCCAAATGGCCGCTATGGCCAGTGCTGCACTGATCCGAAGCCAGGAGCCAGGTGCTTCTTCCTGGTCTCCTGTGCAGGTGCAGGGGCCCGAACACCTGGGCCATCCTCCACTGCCCTCCTGGGCCACAGCAGAGAGCTGGACTGGAAGAGGAGCAACTGGGACTAGAACCCGGCACCCATATGGGATGGCGCCGCAGGTGGAAGATTAATCAAGTGAGCCACAGTGCCCTTCTTTCCACAGTTTTATCGCCAGTGGCTTAAGCTGCTGCAGTCTGGTCTCGCCTCACTCTCCAAAGCTGTTACTGAGGCTCTTGGCAGCTGGGGTCTTCAGTTGTGTGCATCCATACCCTCCACATAGATCTACAGTGTTTCTCTAACTTGCCTGGAGTTTCCTCTGCTGTTTTCTTCCTAGTTCTCCCCTGAGATTGGACTCTCTCTACATTTTTAAAAACTATCTTCTCCTAGACTGGAGTAGTAAGCTCCCAAACTATTCTGCCATCTTTGTGTCTGCCTTCTGTGTGTTCAAATAAATCTTTAAAAAATTATTTGTGCTATAAGGAGATAGATACACATCAGAGATCTCTCACTCACTGGTTAACTCTCCCAAATGCCAACAAGAGCCAGGGCTGCACCAGAGAGAGCCATCTGGGTTTCCTACATGGGTAGCAGGGACTCAAGTACTTGAACTATCACTTGCTGTCAGCCAGAGTGTACCTTAGCAAGAAACTGGCTTGGAAGCAGAGACAAGTCTAAATAATATCATATCAGAATTTTCATTAAAGTTAAAAGTAAAAACAGAAAGTGAGATGCTTAGTTTCTGAACAGCTCAAGATTGCAGCACTCAGATTTTCTTTTATTGAGGCGGGAGAAAAGGGAGCTGGATTTACATTAGCACCGTGTTTACCAGGTACATGGGAAACAGACAATGAAATAGGAAACCTGAACAGACTGTACTTATTGAGAAAATTGTCCTCACTTTTAATCTCTTTTTTCCTGTAGATCCAGTTTGGCTTTTCTTTAACTTGATATTCTGCAGTTTTGTTTATCCTGCTCAGAACTTGATGTGCTTCTTAAATCTGAAGAAATATACTCCTTTAATTTTTGTAAAAATTCAGTTATTATACCTTTGGTAATTGCCCCTTCCTACTCGCTCTGTTCTTCACTTCTGGGATGTCAATGGATATGTGTTAGAACTTTTAATTCTACAGAGTGTTTACCAAGTCAGAAAACACAATATAATAAGGAATAACTTATGTATGGGAAAATGTCCTTTTTTCAGTGCTCTAGTTCAGCGAGTTTTGGCAAATGGATGCCTTCAGAGAAGTGCTGTGAAAATTTAGAATATTCCTTTTACTACAAGAAATTCTCTCATATCCCTTTGCTCGTTGTTCTTTTTTTTTTTAACATTTATTTATTTATTTGAGAGACAGAGTTAAAGAGAAAGAGAAAGAGAAAGAGAAAGAGAGAGAGAGAGAGAGAGAGAGAGAGAGAGAAAGTCTTCCATCCACTGATTCACTCCCCAAATGGCATCAAGGGCCAGAGCTGGTCTGATCCAAAGCCAGGAGCCAGGAGCTTCTTCTGGGTCTCCCACGTGGGTACAGCAGCCCAAGTATTGGGCCATCTTCCACTGCTTTCTCAGGCCATAAGCAGAGAGCTAGATTGGGAAAGGAGCTGCCAGGACATGAACCAGTGCCCATATGGGATGCTGGAGCTGAAGGCAGAGGCTTAACCTACTATGCCACAGCACAGGCCTCAGTCCCTCTATTTTTAATTCTTTTCCCCCACTCCTGACACCTAGAAATCACTGATCTTTTTTCCTACAGTTTTACCTTTCCAAGCATGTCACATAAATGGAATCAGTGAAGATGTAGTCTTGGATTCCATTGATGGAAGGAATATTTTTGAGGTTTGCCCAACTGTGGTACATATCCATAGATCATTCTTTTTAGGGCTGAGGTGTGTTACATTATGTGGGTGTTTCACAGTTGGTTTAGCTATTCACTAGTAATGGGAATTTTGTTATTTCTAGGAGAAGGGTTGCTGGGACGTTATGGTAAGCTCTTAGGTGTGGGGTTGTTTACGCACGTTATAAGAAACTGATTAACTCTTTAAGTGGTTCTATCATTTTGTATTCCTATGAAAAACGTCTCAGAGCTCAGTTGCTGAGAATCCTTGTTTGTTGTTTGTACTGTCGACTTTCTATTTTCAAAAGTTCTTTGGTAAAGAGTCTGTTCAAATCTTCTGTCCGCTTCTAAAATGAGGCTTTTTTTTTTGTTTTATTGTTGAATTGAAAGAGCTCTTTACAGTGTCAGTGCATGTTCTTCAGTAGCATGTTTGGCAAATAGCTTTTCCCAGTCTGTCCATTCTCTTTCTATTTTCCTTATAAATATTCTTTGAAGAGCTTAAGGTTTTCATGTAAGTGATGTAGTGATGTCAACTTTACCACTTTTCCTTTTATGTTTTCCTCCTTTTGTTTTCTAAAAATTCTTTGCAAAATCCAAATCTGTTTTTAAACAGACTATTAGTTTTGTTTGTTTTTAGTAATTAATGGGTTTAATTTTCATTGAAGTGAAATTGTCTTTGGTTCTCAGCTAATCTTCCAAAGCTACAGCCGGCAGTTTTTCATCAGGGCCCAAGACAGAAGCACAAGAGTAAAAGGACAGAGAGGCATGGAGAGACCACTAGGAAGAGACTTGGAACAGGTACTCATTTCCCTCTGTCTTCTCAGTGGCTTACAGATCAGATCTGGTGACAACATCAAGGAAGACAAGTGGGATTTGTGGATGGGAAGTGACACCAGAAGGGACACCAGGACCCCAGCTACAAAAACAGTCATCAAACTCCAAACAGAAGGGGAACCTCCCAGTGTACCTCAGAAACGGGAGCAATGGTGGAGAAGGAGCAGAATGGGAATCACAAACTGGTACGGAGTATTTTTTGTGTGTGTGATTTTCTTTTATCAAAAACATTTTCAGAAGATGTGCCTTTTCCTTTGAGTGATATATATGACTGTATGCTGACCCAGAGCACTGTCGTGGAGGCAAAAGGGTGGCCAGGGGTCTCTCCAGGGCATCCTATCTCTGGTTCCTGAGATCTGAAGTGGGGACAGATGCTCAACAACCCACCCACACTGGAAAACTCAATCCTTCAGATCTCAGGGCCTTGGCCCAAACAACTTGGGAGCCCCCAAATCTTCTGATAAGTTACAACTCCCAGAAGTCCTGGGTCAGCAAAAGGAAGAAGGGTTGTTGTTCATCTTCAAGGATATATGTTAGGATGCCCTTGCCCCACAAGCTGTCTTGCTTTCCCTGAATCCAAACAGCTGGTAAAACAGGTGTGGGATGAGGGAACAAGAGTTCAAAACATGCTCCTCACCCCCGATTTGAGGATTGCCTCCCCTGGGTCCCAGAGCCCACCCTGTTGTGTATAAGCCATTCCTTCTACTCCTACTCCTGATCCTAAGCCAGAGGTCCGGAATGCCGGAGGAGGGGGAGACGACTATCAGTAGGTAGGAACAGCAAGCAGAGGCAGCAGCAGCATCCCTGGGATACAGCTCTCAGCAGGAAGGGACACGGATGGCCTCACCCCATCCCACGGAGCTTGGACGAGGCCCTGACTGATCCCAGGGGTGTAGCAACCTGAACGTGAGGGCCACGTGGCCTGCCCCATCTGGGTCCCTCTCCAGAGGCTGGGCATGGAGTGGGTAAATTGAGTGGAAGGATGGCAGGTTGGGGTGGGAAAGGGGCTTCCAGTTCGCAGGTCACAGCCATTTTCCCAGGAGCACCCCGACAGCAGCAGGAATGGGGCGCGGGCTCCTGAAGCGCTGGTGGCTGCCGGCTGCGGGGGAGGATGGGGGAGAAGGGTGACCACTGGTGGGACCCAGCGCAGTCTCCTGGGAGAACCCACCTGCCTCCCCAGAAGCTCCCACTGCAGCCCCGTGGGCCCACTCACCTCTCCGGATCGCTGCCGCTGGGGGCCTCAGCCTTCTTGGCAGCCTCTTCCTCCTCCTCTTTCTCCTGAGGCTGCTCGGAGGTGGCGCCGCTCTCCACCTCAGCGGACGCCAAGATGGCGCCCGCCTCCTCCTCCGCTGCGGCGCCTTCTGCTGCCTTGGGGTGCTTAGGGGGCGCCTCCAGCAGCTCCGCGGCCCTCCTCTTCAGCGCCCCCTTCTCCTTCTTCTCCGCGGCCGGCTCCTCGAGGACCATGACCAGCGTGCCCTCCTCATCACTGCTGCCCTCGTCCTTTCCCTTCTTGTCGCCGTCCCCGGCCGCGGCCCGCGGCTTGGTCTCGGCCCGGCTCCTCTTCCTCTGGGCCGGCTTGGCCGCAGAGGCCTGGACGGTGGGGTCGTGCTCGATCTCCCACAGGCCCTCGCCGAAGCCTTTCCTCTTGTTGGGCTTGCCCAGCTTCTCCTTGGACTGCTCGTAAGGGAAGAGGTCTTTGGGGCCCAGGAATGCCGTCTCGTGGGTCCCGAAAAAAAACACCTGATACTTGTTGGCTGTGGACTTGGCGGTGGCCTCGGGGACCTCGTCAATCCGGGCCGGCCAGTGCGGGTAGCCCTTCATCTTGGCGAACACCAGGTCCCCGTACTTGTACTCCTGCCGGTTGGGTCGCGACATGGCGGGGCTCTGGCCGCCCCGGCTCTGCAACGGGCTGGGCGGCGCGAGCCCGAGTAGTTACGTTTTGGAATAATAGCCTCGCTGTATTTTTCTTCAATTTCTAAGCTGTCATCTTTAACGCAAAAAAAAAAAAAAAAAAAAAAAAAAAAAAAAAAAAAAAAAAAAAAAAAAAACCAAAACCAAAACAAAAAAACAAAAAACCAAAAACCAAAAAACTCTGTATTTAAAGCAAGGACTCTGGTCATTCATCAGAAATGAAACATACACACTATTTTTTATGTGCTTCCCACTTTTTTTTGAACCTCAGTAGTGTAGTTTTTAGATGAACAAATGAACCCACTTTATACTTAGAGATCTTTTACATAAATATAAGTTCTCTGATTCTAACTAGATTTTATATTTTCTGTCATTTATTTATTTTTCTGGCATTTCTTCTATTCTTTGTCATTTGTTTCTTAAATATTGATAAGTCAATCTTTTGCCATTTTTTTCTTTATCTGTTTCTGATGTATCCCATTATGGGTGTTGCTGTAAAACCCAGTACATTTATGTTTCATTATAAGAGTTGCTGTGTGATTCTTTTTTTTTTTTAATTTTTAAATTGATGTAATTAATTTATTTGGAAAGCAGACACAGAGATATTGTCCATCTTCTCATTCACTCTCCAAATGCCTGAACCAGCAGAGGCTGGGCCAGGCTGAAGTCAGGAGCTTGGAATTCAACCCAAATCTCCATCATAGGTGGCTTGGATCCAAATGCTCGTGCTGTCATATGGAGATTCCCATGGTGTGCATTAGCAGGAAGCCAGAATCCAGGGCACAACCAAACCCAACCATTCTGAAATTCCCAAGCAGGAACCCAACCACCACAACCAAATATCTTCCCCTATTTTTAGCATTTTAAAACTATTTTTTGCCATATTTAAGTTACATTTTTAATGCAAAACAGCGTATCACATAGTATTTAATTGAATTTGTTTAGTAGATCAAATGGTGGATTAGCATTAGGCCAGACTGATTCATTGAACACTGCATTTGTTAAACACAACCAGTTCTTAATTTAATTTATGGAAGAGTGTATCAGTCAACATTGTCACAATTTAAGTGATGCAAAATCTCTTGAAGTGAACATTGTCATTAACTTTTTTTAAAGATTGTTTTTCTTTTTTTTTTTAAACTAGAAACCTTTTATTAAGGTATACAAACCATGCATTTCATTTATACAAATTGAGGAACATAATGATTCTTCTCTCCCTACCCTCCCTCCTGCCTGCACTCCCACCCTTCTACCTTCATTCTCTTGTATTCTAATTCTTATTTTTCAAAAAGATCTATTTTCAGTTCACTTTATACACATAAGATTAACCCTACACTAGAATTAAAAAAAATATTATATAAAAATACTTTCTCAACAGTTAAGACAAGGGCTGTTCAAAATCATCAGCTCTCAATGTGTCAATTTCACTTCTATAGATTATCTTTTGGGTACTCTATTAGTTACCACAGATCAGGGAGAACATGTTATTTGTCTTTTTTTGGGGACTGGCTTATTTCCCTAAGTATAATGGTTTCTAGTTGCATCCATTTTGTTGCAAATGACAGGATTTCATTTTTTACCAGTGTGTAGTATTCCATGGTGTATGTATACTATGTTTCCTTTGTCCAGTCTTCAATTGACAGACATATGAGTTGATTATATATTTGAGCTATTGTGAATTGAGCTGCAATAAACATGGGGGTACAGATAACTCTTTCATATGCTGATTTCATTATGTTTGGGTAAATTCCCAGGAGTGGATGGCTGGGTCATATGGTAGATCTATATTCAGATTTCTGAGGTATCTCCATACTGTCTTCCACAATGTCTCTACCAGTTTACATTCCCACCAACAGTGGCTTAGGGTACCTTTTCCCCCACATCCTTGCCAGCATTTGTTGTTTGTTGATTTCTGTACTAAAGCCATTCTGTCTGGGTTGAGGTGAAACCTCATTGTGATTTTGATTTGCATTTCCCTGATGGCTAGTGATCCTGAGCATTTTTTCCATGTGTCTGTTGGCCATTTGGATTTCCTTTTTTGAAAAATGCCTGTTCAAGTCATTTGAACACTTCTTAACTGGATTGTTTGTTTTCTTATTGTTGAGTTTCTTGAACTCTTTAGAGATTCTGAATATTAATTTTTTATCAGTTGAATAGTTTGAAAATAATTTCTCCCATTCTGTCAGCTGCCTCTTCACTTTACTGAGTGTTTCTTTTGCAGTGCAGAAACTTCTCAGCTTGATGCAATGTCAATTTTGTCTTTGACAGCCTGTGCTTCTGGGGTCTATTCCAAGAAGTCTTTGCCTGTGCCAGTGTCTTGCAGGGTTTTCCCAATTTCTTTAATAATTTGATATGTCAGGTCATAGATTTAGGTCTTGATCCATTTTGAGTGGATTTTTGTATAAAGTGTAAGGTAGGGGTCTTGTTTCATATTCTGCATGTGGAGATCCAGCTTTCCCAGCACCATTTGTTGAAGAGATTGTCTTTGCTCCAGGGGCTGATTTTAGCTCCTTGTCAAAGATAAGTTGGTTGTAGATGTATAGATTGATTTCTGGAGTTTTTATTCTGTTCTATTTGTCTACCCATCTGCATTTTTATTTCTGCCAGTACCAGGATGTTTTGATTACAACTGCCCAGTAGTATGTCTTTAAATCTGGTATTATGAGGCTACCAGATTTGTTTTTGTTGTTTAAGATTGCTTTAGCTATTTGTGACCTCTGTGTTTCCATATGAATTTCAGATTTGTTTTTTCTAGATTGGAGAAGAATGTCATTGGTATTTTGATTGGAATTACATTGAATCTGTAAATTGCTTTTAGTAGTATAAACCTTTTGATGATATTGATTCTTCCAATCCATGAACATAGAAGATTTTTTCCATTTTCTTGTGTCTTCTATTTTTTTCTTTAATGTTTTGTAATTTTCATTGTAGAGATATTTGACATTGAGGTTAAATTTATTACAAGGTATTTGATTTTTTTTGTAGCTATTGTGAATAGGATTGATTTTAAAAATTCTTTCTCAGTTGTGGCATTGTCTGTGTATACAAAGGCTATTAATTTTTGTATGTTAATTTTGTATCCTGCACTTTAGCAAGCTCTTATGAGTTCTGTTAGTCTCTTAGTAGAGTTTTTAATAACCCCTATATATGGAATCATGTCATCTGTAAATAGGAATAGTTTGAATTCCTCATTTGCAGTTTGTATCCCCTTGATTTCTTTTTCTTGCCTAATGACTGTGGCTGAAATTTCCAGGACTATATTAAATGGTAACAGTGAGCAGATATCCTTGTCTGGTTCTGGATCCTAGTGAGAATACTTCTAGATTTTCCCCATTCAATAAGATGGGTTTGTCATAAATTACCTTGATTGTGTTGAGAGATGCTCCTTCTAGACCCAATTTGCTTAAGGTTTTCATCATGAAAGGTTCTTATATTTTATCAAATGCCTTCTCTGCATCTATTGAGATAATCATATGGTTTTTTTTCTTCAGTTTGTTAATGTGATGTGTCATATTTATTGATTCATGAATGTTGAACCATCTCTGCATACTGGGGATAAATCCTACTTGGTCCACATGGATGTTCTTTCTGATGTGTTGTTGGATTTGATTAGCTGATGTAGGCACCCATTGGTATAAATTTTTCTCTTAACACTGCTTTGTCTGTGTCCCATAAAGTTTTTTTTTTTGACAGGCAGAGTGGACAGTGAGAGAGAGAGAGAGAGACAGAGACAGAGAGAAAGGTCTTCCTTTGCCATTGGTTCACCCTCCCATGGGGTGCAGGGATCAAGCACTTGGGCCATCTTCCACCACACTCCTGGGCCACAGCAGAGAGCTGGCCTGGAAGATGGGCAACTGGGACAGAATCTGGTGCCCGACTGGGACTAGAACCCATTGTGCTGGCACCGCAAGGCGGAGGATTAGCCTATTGAGCCGCAGCGCCAGCCACTTCTGATTGTTTTTGAATAATCCAATGATTAATCTTTTGAACTCTTCATGGCATGTATGGTGTGATTTTTATTTTTTGAATTTGCTGAGACTTGCATTATGGCCTAACATGTGGCTTATCCTAGAGAAAGTTCCACGCACTGGTGAGAAGAATGTGTATTTTGCAACTGTTTGATGGAAAGTTCTGTAGTTTTTTTCAGATATTCTTTCTGTCTCACTGAGTCTATTGTTAAGGCTTTCCACTGCATTTTTTATTTGATCTATTGAATTCTTTTTTTCAAACTTTCATTTTGATTTCTCTTTACAATCTGTTTCATAGGAACATATGAAAATATTTATTCATGTCAGGTATGGGTTTCTTTAATTCATGGATTTGCTTCTGACTGTCTTTTTCTTTTTTGTTTTTTTGACAGGTAGAGTTATAGACAGTGAGAGAGAGAGACAGAGAGAGACAGAAAAATCTTCCTTCCATTGGTTCACCCCCCAAGTGGCTGCTATGGCCTGCGTGCTGCGCTGATCCGAAGCCAGGAGCCAGGTGATTCCTCCTGGTCTCCCATGCGGGTGCAGGGCCCAAACACTTGGGCCATCCTCCACTGCCCTCCCGGGCCACAGCAGACAGCTGGCCTGGAAGAGGAGCAACCGGGAAAGAATCTGGAGCCCAAACGGGGATTAGAACTCAGGGTGCAGGCACCGCAGGTGGAGGATTAGCCTAGTGAGCCGCAGCTCAGGCCACTTATGATTGTCTTTGGCCTATGCCTTTGTGGCTTAGTGGAGTGTCTGTTCTTTCAGTGAATACCCAGAGGCATGTGCTGGGTGGAGCCAGAGAGTTCTGTTTAGGGCTCCAGGGAAGGGGGAGTATCCAGGGTGATACCCAAACTGAGAGTGGTAGTATCCTTTTTTTTAATCAGAGGAGAGAGTTTGATCAACTCTGTTGGTTTTGCCTCACCCTTACCTCCTCTCTTCCAAGGTGATCACTGCCCAGGGGCTAGACAAATGGGTGCAATATTTGCCCATGCTGCCACAACAACCACACAAAGTATCCATGCAGTCCTCATTGTTAGCATGGATCCCACCACAATGACCCACCCCAATCAGGAAGCCCTATCATGTGGAGCTACTACAGTGAAGGCCCAGAGACCCAGCCACACCTTGTGCCCTTCCATGCAGCCACAGTGTTCTTGGAGTCCCAGCATATAAGGATCTCACAGTAACAGCATGACAAAAATCCACTCCACCCTGCCAGTCCATTTTGTCCATCAAGAGGCAGAGACGCTCCCAGAGCTAGCTGCCAGAGGGTGCTCTATTTAGATAATTTGAGTCCCAGGGCCTGTGAAGTATTGGGAGGACTGGGGCACCTCACAGTCCTACGTGGGTACCCAGCCCCCTGTGAGTCCACCCAGTTAGACTCAGGTGTCCGCTCTTGATTGGTTGCTGGGTGTGCATACACAAGCTGGCATAGCTGTTACATATGTCGAGAATGATACCTGTCCTTTCTCAGCCATATGCAAGGCATGTGCTCCCTTTTTTCCTCTAGGTTGGCAAATACCCTGTCCTCCAAAGGGGCTCCAGGTTGGATTCATGGCAGGCTTTCCCCACAGGTATATTGACAGTGGCTTAGACTGTTACCTTTTTTTTGTTTTTAAAGATTTATTTATTTATTATTTGAAAGGCAGATTTACAGAGAGGCAGGAGCAGAGAAAGAGAAAGAGAGGTTTTTCCATCCAGTGGTTCATTCCCCAAATGGCTGCAATGGCCAGAGCTGGGCTGAAGCCAGGAGCCAGGATCTTCTTCCAGGTATCCCACATGGGTTCAGGGACCCAAGGACTTGGGCCATCTTCTAATGCTTTCCCAGGCCATGGCAGAGAGCTGGATCAGAAATGGAGCACCCAGAACGCGAACCAGTGCCCATATAGGGTGCCAGCACTGTAGGTGGTAGCTTTAGCCACTATACCATAGAGTCAGCCCCTCCTGCTTGGTTTTTAAAAGACTCTAGTATTTTTTAAAATTTTTAATCATTTAAAAAATTGTCTTGAATCTCTTCTAAAGCCTTTTTGATGAATTTGTGTTCTTTGGGAATGACTTGTATGTTTCATGAAATGGCTCTCCTTTTGGTGACCTGTTTCCTTGTGTGAGCTCTGGTATTCCATAGTGAACTGCTGTTTTTTGCAGAGATTTTAAGTGGTTATTAATTAACTAATTAATTAATGTTTCTTCCGTTGGCAGGGCTGTATGCAGGGAGAGTTTCATTTCACAACAATTTTGTGCTGGTTCACTGATGAGTCCTAGGGGGATGTCTGGATATATGCAGCTAGAACAGTGTTTATGTTCATGTATTGACTTTCAGTGCGCATGTCAGGAAGATAGTGGAATTGCAGAACTCTCCTTGTGTCATGAGAGGATGAGGATGAGGATGAGGATGAGGATGGTCTTGGTTTTTGTACTACATGGAAGAAGAATTTCCATGCAGGCACGGACAATGAGCAAAGCAAGATTGATTGAAAGGCAGAAATCTGCAGCAGCAGTTAAGAGGGAGCTCCAACGGAGAAGTTGTCAAAGAACCTTGCCAGTGTCTGCCCTTTTTATCCATGAAGTGGCTCTCTCTGATTGGCCCTTTTCTGAAAATCAAACCTAGATTTAACCAATTGGGAGGAGCAGAATAACAACCAATCAGAAGGTAGGGATTATAACCTTGTCTAGCTTTGATAAAAACTAAGTACAGGTAACTGACCCAACTGCCTTCCAACTGACTAAAGTGCCCATTAGCCAGTGCAATACCTCACACCTCTACATCTTTCACTTGGTGCAGGGCGACAAGTGCCTTTGCTCAACTTCAAGACCTGGATTCTTGCTGCTTCCAAGACTGTGTTGTCTGTGTGTCTGTGTGTCTGTGAGGTCAGGGAGTTCATTCTCTTGCCTAGTGCAGGTTTGTAGCACTGTTCTCATGTGCTCGAGTTTGTGTGTGTGTGTGTGTGTGTGTGACTGCAGGAAACTCACTTGCCTATGTGGTTGTCAGAATCTCTACATTTGACCTTAAATCCCATCCCCGTAACCCCAATAGCATCAAGTCATCTCCTTTTTTAAATTTATTTTTTTATTATTTATTTGGAGATAGTTACAGACAGAGAGACCGAGAGACAGAGAGAAAATCTTCTATTTGCTGGTTCACTTCCCAAACAGCTGAGCTGAGCCGATCCAAAGTCAGGAGCTAGACTTCTTCTGGGTCTCCCTCCCATGGAGGTGCAGGGGCCCAAGCACTTGAGCCATCTCCTACTGCTTTCTCAGGGCATAGCAGAGAGCTGGATTGGAAGAGGAGCAACCAGTACAGGAACCGGTGACCATATGGGATGACGGCACTGCGAGCGGAAGCTTAGCTCACTAAGCCACAGCACCGGCGCCTCAAGTCCCCTTTAGTGTTTAAGCTTTGTTTTCATTCTTTTTGTTTGTTTTTTTAAAAAATATATTCATTTGAATGGCAGGGTTAGAGAAAAAGAACAATTGGAGAGAGAGAGGAGAGAGAGAGAGAGAGAGAGAGAGAGAGAGAGAGAGAGAGAGAGAGAGATCCCATGCACTGGTTCACTCCCCAAATGGCTGCAATGGCCCAGGCTGGGCCAGGCTGAAGCCGTGAACCAGGAATTCCATCTTGGTCTCCAACACTGTGGCAAGGGCCTAAGTACTTGGGTTATCTTTTGCCTCTTTCCCAGGAATAGCAGGTAGTTGGATCAGAAGTGAGCAGTGCTCACATGGGATGCCTGGTGTTGTAGGCAGCAGTGTAACCTGCTACACCACATTGTTAGTTCCTTGTTTTCATTCTTAAAACCTGCCTACTATGGATTTATCTGTATCTTAAGCTTGGTTATAATTTGGAAATATCTTTTATATTTATTTAATCCAATATTTTATGATTTTAGCAGGAATAGGGCCTCTTTACAAAGGTGATTTACCACATTGCCAGAAATCCACCCCTCATGAAAATTGTGTTTTATTATTTTTTTATAAAAGATCTTATTTAGAATTTAGTCTTAAGATTAAATAATTATTTTTTTCTGTGAAAGTTTTAAATGAATTAACTAATTGTTTTCCAAAAACGTGGAAAATGAATCTTTCTATTTGACATTCTTTTAAAAAAAATCTGCCCTTAATTGCATTCCTACTATCTATATCTCTTCTCTGTTTTCAATTTCCATTCTCAGTTTAACACTTGAAGGGCTTTATACCTTTTTTCTCTTGTGGAAACATTCCCACAAATGATCAGAATCACTAAAGGAGCACAGGAATTTCCCTATTGTTGCACATTTTTTTCCTTTTCCTCTGCTCTCAAATAATTCATGTGAAAATACCCCAATTATCTGCATATTTGCTTCGTTAATAATTTGGAAACTTTCAGAGAAGCAAAAGTCAATTCTTATTTGAGCACCTCCTGTATACTTGGCTCCTTTTAAGTCTGGAATGATGTGTGGGAAGTGTCACGTCTGACTGGCCCACAAGGGTCTTCCTACCCTAAGGAAGAAAACAGATGTTTATTTATTTATTTAAAACTGAGGCACCAACTGTTTATTTATTTGAGAAGCAGAGCGATAGAGATAGAGAGAACTCATGTCTGCTGGTTCACTCCCAAATGCCTGCAAAGGCTGGAGCTGTGCCTAGCAGAAGTCAAGAACCAGGAACTAAATCCAGGTCTCTCATGTGGGTGGCAGGGACCCAACTCTTTGAACCATTCCTGCTGACTGCTATGCTTTACATTAGCAGGAAGCTGAATTTATGAGCAGAGCCAGGACTTGAACCCAAGTACTCCCATGTGGGATGTGGGTATCCCAGTCATGGACTTTAACTGTTAGGCCAAATGCATACTCTGAAGATAGTCACTTACAAGGAATCATTTCGCAAGAGACAATGTGTAACAAGCGCAGTAACATGGAGAATGTAAATAATCACAGAGGGAATCAAGAGATTGAAGAAAGCTCTCCAGGAGTCTGCATAGGACTCTGGAAACCACAAGGACTTGGAATGACAAGAAAGAGCAGGAGGTGTTCTGACAAGGAAGCAGTCTCCTCAGAATACCGGGTGTACGTGCAACACAAGGGTTCGGAAGATGACTGGCATGTTTCCCACTACAACCACAGAAAGTAAACAATACCCAAGGAAACCACTTCTGCAAACAGTCACTCAGTAACTGTTTTGAAGGGAGTAGTTTTACAGATGAGTGTGTTGGCGGTTACAATTTGTTTGGTTAAACAGAAAGCAACAGGCAAATATTGTTCACCGATATGAACTTGGAAATGTCTCTGATAATAACATTTTCATTTTTCCTTCCATATTCTTCGGCAGGATGCAGTGGACTTTTTTCTAACAAAGGGAAAACAGCCTTTATTTTCCAGGATAAATTTTAGTGTTTGCTTGGGAAACGAAATGTGAAACCCATCCAGGTGGTTGAAACGGAAGGAGGGGTGTCACAACAGTCGTCATCAGAGTGCTCTCCTGGCATCTGACTTGCTCTTATTCTGGAACGTTTCCTCTTCGACCAGTCCTTGGAAGTTTGTTTTTCTTTCAAGTAAACTTAGCTATATTCAGATCCTGAAGATACACATTTACCATTGCAAACATGGACTGCAGAACAAGGGACCAATGTGCTCCCAGGGAAGGGTTATTCTCATGGAACTTCCTCATGTCCCCTCTGCTACCACCATTCTTATCACTATGTTTCACACTGAAGCCAACAGGAGCTCCGCATTCTGCCCTGGACTCTGGATGAATCTCATCCTTTGAGGCAAGGACAAATGGCTGGCAAACTGATACACATGTGTTTATAATTACTGACATTTGCATTGCTACAAATAAAAGATGCATTCTTCCTACACATGTATGGTAAGGATGGTTAGGAAAATCTGTTTTCAGTTAAGCTTCCTCTCTATGATATGTGTTTCCAATAGCTGACCACAAGCTGCTTTAGTTTTGTTTGTAGGACGCTGAGCTGACACCAAACAAACGAAGTCCATTGTTTGGACAGTATTCTGTACTTGATATCGCCAATATTCAGACACCCAAGAAGAATTCACCTATTGGATTCAAGAAAGTCCAATAAGATGGTGCTACTTTTTTTTTCCCCCGCATATTCCCACAGGCAGAGACTTAATTAGCTGGTAGTACTTTTTTATGGGACTTGGAAAAAAAAGAAACACTCTATCACAAATATGAGGAATTAGAGGTGCCTGGATGGCAGTCATGCAGCAGTGGAACAGCAAGCCCAAAGGCCCTTCCTCTCTGCAATGGTCAGCTCTAAGCAAAGGTCTGCAGGTGGGCCTAGCCTGCCCAGCTGCCCATGTCAATAGCCAAGAATTAGCTAGTGCACCACAAGACCTTGCTTCCTCACTTTTAAATCCCCCTTCACAATTCATGGTGGTTTAATTGCCATTGTAGCAGTTTTGGGAAATGGATCCTAAAGAGAGGCGTTTAGGTCATGAATGTCCTCCCTTTGTGAATGTATTAATGTTGGTGTTGAGATAATGGGTTACTAGTCACCAGCACAGGTTTGTCGTAAAGACAAATACAGCCCCCTCTTGACCTTTCTCTGTGTTACACACTTGCCTACATTATGATACAGCACTGAGGCCCTTGCAGATGTTACCACCATGCTCTTGGACTTTCTCAGCCTTCAGAACACGAGAAATAAATGGCTTTTTGTATTCAGTCCTTGGCATTCTGTTACAGCAGTGTAAAGTGGACTAATAAACCTTCCTCATCATAAACTGAGATTCCATTCCATCCATCAGTGTAGCTTTAATTTATAATTTTTAAAACTAGATTATATTTTTAAAGACAGAAAGTGAATTTCCTATCCACTGGTTCACTTCCCAAACATGTGCAACAGATGACACTGCCAGGTTGAACCCAGGAGCTAGGAACTCGATCCAGGTTTCCTACGTGAATATCAGGTACCCAAGCACTTGAGTCATTATCTATTGCCTCTTCGGGTGCATATTATCAGGAAGCTGGAATTGAGAGCAGAGCTAGGATTTGAATCCAGGTGTTCTGATAAGGGATGCAGGCATTGAAAATAACATTTTACTGACTGCACCAAATGTGCTTACCCTGTCAGCATATTATTTGATGTCCTAGCTTTGTACTTTCCCTTTCCTTTATCCTCATTCAATTTCAATTCTAATAATTTGTCTGGTAGATTGGGCTTTACTACCATTAAAGAATAAAGAATGGGGAGATTAACACAGTAACTAATTTATTTGGTATTTTTATCCCTGCTTCTCCCTACTGAGTTCTTCAACATGGAGATAGCTTAATTTTTCCAACACCACCATCCTGGCCTCTACTGTTCAGAAACAAGGTTGAGGAGAGGGAAAAAGAAAAATGACCGAGCTAATTTCCCAAAGCTGTAGAGATTGAGAAAACAAGGCCCCACATGGAATAGTGGTGTCCAGTCATTCATTGGGATAGTAAGTTTTCAAAAGAGTTTCTCTGAAGTCATTTGGAATTTAATGAGGTCAAAAATAATCAGGACATTGAAATTTATACCATTGGTATAAAAAAAAGAATAGAAGGCAGCATTAGCAGGCAGACAGATTGACTGTACTTTGTCACAAAGCTGAGAATCTTTCTCTCTCACTCAGAGTCTTTTCCATAATTATATTTTGCCTAAATTTCTTTGTAGCTACTGTTGTGTATTAAAAACTACATGAATCTATTTCAAGCTCACAGCTAAAATTCATAGTAAAACCAATTGACTGCTTCCTGGTCTATTCTGTGGTGTGTAATGTGTGACCTATATAGCAGCTCATTCTCTATATGTTGGTTTGGAGAGCAATGGGGAAGAAACCAGAACTTTAATCAGAAAGGGGCCCTCATTTTTTCTCCAATTGATAACCCAGTTATCAACTCTAATATAAGAGAAAACTAGGATATTCCTCTTCTACCTCCCTCTCCCAGCCCTTCCAGTCCATCCATTGATAAAAAGAGGATAGATATATGGTATTGATTTTCCATTTTAGTTCTTCATGCATTCATCAATTCACTCAATCACTGTAGGTTGATTTTATATTATGTGTAATGTACTGTGGATTTTCTGTAAAACTTGATCCAGTTCCAAGCATTTAACCACCAAAACATGTGAATGGCAAGAATAGGCTCATAAATAATGGGTACTCACTGAATAATTTGTGTCCTTGAGCCCATTGTGGTTCCTTGCATTTTGGTTAAAATTTTCCTCATGCTGCTTATGGGACCTCTGCAAGGACATCAACCAAGTCTAAAGCTCAGGCCTATAGGCTGGGTTGTGACAACTTGTCAGCTTGGGGCCATCATGACTCCATGACTCTCCAGGCTGTCTGAAACAGGAAGGCTGTCAGGAAACAGCCATCAGAAGGTCAGCACAGCCACTCAGGGACAGTGGAATGAACTCAGGTCCTGCGATCCCAGAGGCTGCTCTTGCCAATGTTGAGCCCTGCTTCTCTTCTGCTCTTCTATTTATTGGGCAGAGCTCATCAACACCTGTCCCAAGATCCTGTACAATGCTTTTGTCTATAGGGTTCATGCCCTGGAGCTTATGAGTCCCATGTAGATTCTGCCTGTACTCAGAAGTGAAATCATTTTAGACCCTTCTTTATGCAAGTTGGACCATTTGGGTAAAAAGGCTGAGAAAGTCTTGACTCTGTTGTTTTCTAAGAAACACTAGGGCAATCACATTGCCATGGCCTTTTCTTCTTTTGGAATTAGCATTTAACGATGACTTTGCTGTTGTTGGGTGGTTAATGAGCATGTACACTATACTAGATACTGTATGGGGCATCTTCCTGAAAGTCCTCCTCTCCTCAGCGTCTGAAACACCTGCAATGGGGTGAAAACTTGGACTCAGGCAAGACTGAGCCATTTGAGCAATGTCATGTATATTCTACTAATAATCTTAAAGCACTCTGAATCCAGCATTGCTGCAAGGAAACATTTGGTTCAACCCCTTTGTTATGTAGATGAGGATGTTGAACCAGAGAAGGATAATGACTTGCAAAAGGCTATGCAGATGTTCAGTAGGAAAGCAGAGCTGGAACTCAGGATCCAATAGTTTTTCCCTCCCTGCATCTTGCCTGTCATTTGGAGTCATTTTGGAGCAGTGCAGCACTCTGAGTTGAAATGATTGTATAACAGAAACCTCTTACATAGGTGCCACATGATTTATCTTGAATTAAACTTTTTAATTATGTAAACTTTCAATCATATACAAAAATTCAGAGAATATAAAATTGAACACTGGGGATGGGTGTTTAGCCTAACACTTAGCTCAGATCCCACATTAGAGTATCTGGGTTTGTCTCCTGTGATGGCCTAAGCAGTTGGATTGCTGCCATCCACATGGGAGACCTGAACTGAGGTCTCAGCTATTGATTTTGGCCCAACCCAGTCCTGGACATTGTGGATATTTGAGTAGTTGATGTGAGCTTTCTTTTTCTGTTTCTTTGAGTCTGATGAATAAATAAAAATTTTAAATGAATCTTCAGAGTATTCAGAATACCCAGTTTCATATATTACCAACATTTTTCCTATTTTGGTTTTCATCTATATTATCTTTTAAATTGCTAAGTAGGGAGCCAGTGCTGTGGTGTAGTAGGTAAAGCCATCATCTGCAATGCCGGCATCCCATGTGGATGCCAGTTTAAGACCTGGCCCCTCCACTTCCGATCCAGCTCTTGGCTATGGCCTAGGAAAGCAATGGATGATGGCCCAAGTCCTTGGGCCCCTGCACCCATGTGGGAGACCTGGAAGAAGCTCCTGGCTCCTGGTTTTGGATTGGTGCAGCTCTGGCTATTGCAGCCATCTGGGGAGTGAACAGCAGATGGAAGATCTCTCTCTTTTTGCCTCTCTGTAACTCTGCCTTTCAATTAAGTAAATAAATCCTTAAAATCACTATATTTTTGATCTTATTATTTATTACTTATTTATTTTGAAAGTCATAGTTACAGAGAGAAGGGGGAAAAGAGAGAGGGAGAGAGAGAGAGAGAGAGAGAGAGAGAGAGAGAGAGATCTTAAATCTGTTGATTCACTCTCCAAATGGTAGCAACAAGCTAGGAGCCTAGGACTCTATACAGGAATTCTGTCTATGCATGTGGGTGTCAGTGGTCCAAGCACTTGGGTGATCTTCTGCTGCTTCTTTAGATGCATTAACAGGGAGCTGGATAGGAAGTAGAGCAGCCTTGATTAGAACCAGCCCTAGGATATGGGATGCCAGTGTTGCAGGCAGCGGGGGTCAATCTACAGTGCCACAAAGCCAGCTCCTAGAGTTCTTAGATACATATTGTATCCATCCTGCCCTAAAACTGGGATTCGTCATTCCTCCAAGGTATCCTGTTTCCTTTAAGTAGAAACATCACTTAGGAAACATGTAGACTTTTCAGTGGTCATGGATTAAGATGACATGAATTTACATAATAGAATCCATGTTTTGTGTTTAACTTTCCTAAATTTATATTGTATCACAATCTCATATAGAACTTACTGCAAGGGAGACTGGGAACTTCTTGAGACTTCTTGGGAACTGTGACTCCTGCCTCTTCTGGTCTGGGTGCTTGCTATTACATTGTACATACAGCAGATGTTTAATTCTTTGTTAAATTGAAGTGAATTCCAAGTATTTCTTGAAAATCACTGTTCTCTGAAACCTATGGAAATAGAGGGCCTAAGGTTGAAGCATCTGAGATATTTTCTAGCCTGGCCTCCCTATTTGGCAATGGGAAGACTGAGGCCAAGGCATTAACCAAAGTGAATTAGGACTAAGGGAGAGGAAAATATGTAAAATGTGTGTTTTATATTTGTATGAGAGTACTTCAAAAAGTTCCTGAAAATGGAATTAAAACATGTTTCTTTTGGTGCAAAAGACTTTGCAATATATACTTAGCTTTTGAAGAATACCCCTCATATAAACTTGTTGAAGACCACTCCTATGCATGGATTTCGAAATTTTTTACACCATACTAAATTTATCTCATAATTCCATTTTCCTTGAACTTTTTGAGTACCTTTGAATAAAATACAAATATTTTACTTATATATAAAATATAAATATGAGTTTTCCAAAAAACATAAAACCACCTGTACACAAATAACCACAGCTATTTAAAATATAATGCTAAGGAGAGAGCTAAATGAAAAAAATCCTATCTAGTCTGTTGAGAACTGCCTCCTCTTTGTCTAGTGGGGAAGAGGAAAGGAGAGAGAAGAGGCAGGGGATGTGATCTACTCATGATTCTGGTGATGATGTAGGTTTTCTCTCCCCAAAGGGGAAGGGATGCAGTGAGGGGGTGGAGGCAAAAAGTAGGTGCTCAGCTTTTGACAGCTGAAGTACCTACAGCTTATTTCTGCTTGAGACAAATTTACCATCCCTTCACTAAAACACAGTAGTTTGCTCAGATATGAGCAGAGCAGGTGGACAGGAACATTTGTTCTCTCTCCATGCTCCCCCCGCCCCCATCTCCATCAATTACATGACCAGTACTCTCAGTAGACATTTGATGGAGTGGTGCCTATTCTTACCCTCACATTTCCAAAAGTCCCAGTTTATTTATTTCTAGTCATTGCTTCTCTGTTGTTGACTGAAAAACACAATATTTAAGAAAAAACTTTCTAGAAGACAGGCTATGATTTTCTTTGCTTTTGTTCTTTAGAAGGCAACGTGTCATCTTGTAAAACACCACTGGTGCTATCCAAACACTTTTCCTTGGAATTAGAATTAATTCAGCTCAAGATAACTCAGAAAATATGCGAGGTCTTCAATAAATTCATGGAAAATACATATTATGAAAAAACCATGCGTGGATTTCTAATTTTTTATACCCAAATAAACCACTATCTTAAGTCCACTTTTCCATAAATTCTTTTTTAAAAGATGTTTTCTATTTGAAAGGCAGAGAGAGAGAAAGAGAGACACCCGTCTTCCATCTGCTTGGTCATGTCCCAAATGGCTGCATTAGCAAGGGTTGGGGGAAGTTAAGGCCAGAAGCCAGGAACACCATTTAAGTCTTCCATGTGAGTGACAGGGACCCAAGTACTTCGTTTGTCACATGGTGACTGTTAGAATGTGCATTAGCAGGAATCTGGATTGGTAGTGGGAAGAGCTGGGACTTGAACCAGCCCTCCAATATGGGATGCCGGCATGCAAGCAATGGATTAACTTGCTACATCACAATGCTGGCCTCTCCAAGAACTTTTAGATGTTTTATTTTATCTGTTGAATATTTACCCATAAGAGGGTTATAATGGGGTAAGTGAGCTGTTTTAGTTAGAATTTTAACCTTCAAAAAAGTAAATATGAAGAGGAGTATATTTTATGTGTCACCAGAATCATTTTACTTTGTTTACAAAATAGCCCACTAAAATGCACTTGGTATACTTTCTATCTTTTGGACAAACGTAGGCATTACGATTTGTTTCACATATTTTTCTGAGGAGCTGGGACATTAACCTGACCATATTTCCAACAACAGTGGGTGCAAATTTTGTTTTGTGCCATGTATCTTTTAAATAAAAAGAATAAAGCACTAGCTCTAATCAACAAAATCTCTACGAGGAAACATAACATCTTCGATAGAGGAATTGATAGTACATCTACAGATAAGACTTTTGTGCTAATCATTAAAAATAAAATTTGAGAGAAATCTAGAAATATGTCCGAGACCTTTTAGAAGTTAGATAGGCATGTATTTAGCTGGCTACAGCTGGCACAAACTCTAAGTTTACTCTTGTGAACACAGTCCCCCTTGTCTGGCCATGAGTACCTTCAGGCAAGGTCTATGGGTATGCCTGGAATTTTCTCTCTTCTTAAGCTACTTCTTACATTCCTGGATGTGGTGGAATTTCCACTCAGTTGGTACTGTTTTTTCACCCTTCTTCATCCTTGTCTCAGTAACAAGCATCAGCTGGGCCCATTTTTGTAGAATTTTCAATTGACTATGTTTGCATTCTTTCCCTGTTTAAACTCATAACACCATACCAACATAGGCATTGCAGCACTCTGAAATATTATCCAATTAAACGTAGAATAACAAGTCCATAAGAGCAGGAATTAGAAATCATGGATGCTTCTGAGCAAATGTTCAATCAACTGAAAGAAAAGCTCCACTTACCTTTCATGAAAACTAATGTAGCTCCTTACAGGCTAGGTGATTGCAAAGAATCCTGAGAGGAGCCTGATTATGGGTCACAAAGGAAGTAGGCGTATCTCACACTTTCTTACTCTGTGTGGCAAAGGGGGAATAAAGTGTCACTTTGCCTTTCATCAGTGGAAGTAAAAGGAAATTGAGAGATTATATGGTGGATGGGGCCGTGTGCTTGTGGATGACGATGCTGTGTTTTCTCCGGAGTGTGACAACATTTTAATGCAGCTGTGTTTTTGTTTCTTGCTGCCCCAAAGCCCTGGAAATGAATATTTAATGGATGAGAATGAACCCTGTGAGGGAATCAGGCAAAAAAATTTAAATATGATATGAATAGTTCTTATAATGCATCTTTTTTTTTTTGTAAATGGTGCTTTGAAAGATGGGTTTGTTTGGATTTATCTCGCCAGAGGGCTGTCTAGGTTTTTACCTAGGATGGAAAAGCAGGACTGTCTCCTCTCAGCCCCTCCTTTTGTTCTGTTGCATTCATCCATCCAAGTCTGCAGTCTGCCCATAGTTTCTAGTCACAGATTTCTTTCTTGCAGCCATATGGGGCTAAGGCATATGATAACATTTGGAAGAAAATAAACATCCCCTTTCATAGGCTATGATGGTAAACCCAGCTGAGCAAGAGCTATCAAAGCAAACTTGGGCATTGATTGGGAGAGGAAATCAAGGTTTTATGCTTGGCTGTAGTGAGTGGTGCCCTCCAGTGAGGCTGCTCTTTCACTGCATTGCGAGGATGAATTTAAGTACACCTAACACAATGGGGGACTCCAAGCTTGAAAGCCATGAAATGCTCAAGTTATAGACCTATCTACCTGGAACCTGGCAGGGTACTCTTTATTTTAGGGCATTTTATCTTCAAGTTCTCCTTCAGTCCACATAAATGCTCTACTTTTTTATGTTTCTTGGTCCAAGCACTGAGTCATGGACATGAGTTCTGGAAAAGCCTATGCAGGCGTTGGGAGCTTCCTGTCCCAGGGTTGGCAGCTGGCAGCTGCCCTTGTCGCCATGCCTGTCAGTTCAATGTCTCGGTTCTGCCTAATGGGCACCACATTGTTCTGAAGTGCTTTTCCTGGAACTCCTTTAATGACTGTGAATAACATTTTGAAAGCTCAACACCTGATCTTCCATTAACCAACCTGGATAGTTCGCTTTTGAGTGTCCAGAAGAACCAATTATCCTGCAAATCTCTAATTAAAGTGCACCCAGTTGAATTATAGAAGCACCTATTTCAGGAATCTTTCCTTGTGTTCCAAATCTGTCCAACTGAGGTAGGGTATGTATATAGAAAACATTTCCTTTTGCTTTTTATTTGTTAAACTTTATCCTATTGCAGAGCACTTTACATGTCTGGTTCCTGGTTCATTTATTGGCATCCATCCCTCAGAGAGTGGTAAGCCACAACCTTCCCCAACATCCTGACTTGGCTTTGATAATGACTTAGCAGAGCGACATCTGTTGGTTGACTTGGATTTTGTGTGCCACCAGAATGTAGGCAGGATCTAATGTCAAAACTCTTCCTGCTCCAAACAGAGGGCCATTATGGGGAGAGGGAGAAGAGGAGGGCAGAGCTATGGTGGCCTTGGAACTAAACTCCATCATAAGGAGCCTGGAAATCCCAGATGTTGGTACAGAACAAATAAGAAACACACAATAAGCCCTTCATGGGCAAGCAGCCTGAGAGAAAGAAACCACCACTGAAGAATTTTGATGAAGAAATTTTCTAACCTTCGAATCATTTTAAGGGATACTCAGAGAGCTGCCCCTGGGCAAAACTTAAGATATTCACTCAGCCTTGTGAATGGCCAATTTCTGTCTGTTTGTTCCATTGAACTTTGTGTGGCTTTCTCCCCTTGCCTCTACCCTTTGCATATTATCCAGGGCAGGTGGGTAATGTTAACACTTCTGCAAGATATATGCTTGGAAGGAAAAAAGGGGTGGCACAACCATACTGGTAATCAATATTTGTTGGCTAAATGAAAGGTAAAATTCATCTTGATTGACCTTATTACTTCTTAAATTGAAAACACACCAAAACAAAAAGGTATAGTTTTGGAAGATAATACAACATTGTATCAGCAAAATCATATGCATAAAATTCCTTAGGTTTTACAATTTTTCCCATCCATCTGGCTGAGTGAGAGGAGATAATTCCATCTGATGCGTAAAGACTTTGAAGATATTTACACAGGTTTTCATACCTGTTTAGTTTAGCACATGTTGTAGCTGCTGGTAGGATGTTAGAGGGGAAAAAATATTGATGAATATACTGTCAAATATATGGAATTTTGTCAGTCTCCTTGGAGAATAATTTAATTCATGTGTGTCTTATTATATGTTTATGGCTCATTTGCATTGCTTTCTCTAAGAATTTTTTTCTCCCTTTCTGTAAGTGGCCTTAGATGATTGGTAAGAATGGTTCAGTATTCACTAGACCCAGAAAACTCCACAAATGCACGCAAATCAAGAGCCTCAAATATTTGTGTTCACTTTAAGGACACACAAAAAAGCCACCCAGGCCATCAAAGGTATGCAAGTCTAAAAACCCACCAATGTGAAAGATGTCACATGAAAGAAGTAGTGTCTGCCATTCCATCATTACAATGGTGGAGTTGGTTGGTGTGCCCAGGCCAAGCAGGGGGGTTGGACACAGAGTTAGTGGCCCAAAAAGAGTGCTGAGTTCCTGTTACACATGCTTAAAAATGCAGAGTGATGCTGAACTAAAGGGTTTGAATGAGATTCTCTGTTCACTGAACATATGCAGGTGAACAAAGCATCCAAGTTGTGTTGTTGTACCTACAGAGCCCGTGGTTGGATTAACCCATACATGAGCTTCCTGTGCCATGTTGAGATGATCCTCACAGAAAAGGAATAAACTGTTCCTAATGTAGAAGAGGAGGTGACACAGAAGAAAAAGATATCCCAGAAGAAACTAAAGAAACTTAAATGTATGACACAGAGATAAATTCAGCATAAAATAAGTGTAAATTAAAAGAAAAAAATTTTGTTGTTACCTCCTATTCCTTTTCTCTTTAAAATATTTATGTTTTTGAAAGACAGAGTGAGAGAGAGAGAGAGAGAGAGAGAGCGAGCGAGCTAGAGATAGAGAGAGAGTTCTTCCATCCACTGGTCTACTCTCCAAATGGCTGCAATAGCCAGAGCTGGGTGGATTCGAAGCCAAGGGCCAGGAGCTTCTTCCGGTTCTCCCACATAGGTTCAGGGGCCCAAGTACTTGGGCCATCTTCAACTGCTTTCTCAGACACATTAGCAGGGAGCTAGATCAGGAGTGGAGCAGCCTGGACCCGAAATGGTGCCCATATGGGATGCTGGCACCACGGGGGGCAGCTATGCTTGCTATGCCACAAGGCTGCCCCTTGTCCTTTTTTTTCCTATCAGATTGGAGTCTTTTTCTTCTCTATTTTTAGAAGCTCTTCCTATATTAAGGAAATTAGCCCTTTGTGTTTGTGATAAGTGTGGAAAATGTACCTCCCATATTTGTCATTTGTCATGTACTTTGCTACTTCCACTAGGTGTTAATTTTGTGTATAAAGATAATTGAAAATGAATCTTGATGAAGAATGGGATGGGAGAGGGAGTGGGAGATGGGATGGTTGCGGGTGGGAGGGTGGTTATGGGGGGAAAAAGCCGCTATAATCCAAACGTTGTACTTTGGAAATTTATATTTATTAAATAAAAGTTAAAAAAATTTAAAAGGAAAAAAATTTTGTGTACCTAATTTTTTTGGTATTTGCCTTTGTTGTCTCTGGGTTATGAATTGTAATTAGAAATGCATGCATATTTTAATCCCTGCTTTCTTCTCTACTTTTTTGTTTAAAAAATTTCAATCCCTAATCTATTGTAAATATTCCTGGTGTCTATTGTAAGAAATAGATCCAATTTTATTGTTTTCCTACTGTTGTTCAGTTATTCCAGTATCATTTGTTGAGAAATCTATCCTTTCTTCACTGATCTGAAACCTTATTTTTCTTGTATACAAAATTTTTCTATTTTCTTCCATTAGTTTTTCTGTGTATTCATGAACCAAGAGCATGCTATTTTTAATTGTGTAGGTTTTATCATTTATGTGATGTCAATAGCTTATAATGTTATTTCATATATGGTAGGAAAAGTTTCCTCACAGCCAAGACACTGTACTCTGTTCCTGAGCTTTTGTAGTTATTCTTGGTTTTTCTTCTGAAAGAACTTTATAACCACTTTGTCTATCTCCAGGAAAATAAAGCTGTTGACAATTTACTGAGATGGCATTAATCTTAGACATAAATGTAGGGAGAATTCACATCTTCACAGAAGTTAGTTTTTCTACCTGGGTTTACTGCATATTCTTCCACTTTTCAGTGAGCTTTTTAGTTTTTGGAGTGTTGTATGATTTCCCCATATAGGTTTCTTATATTTCTTAATCTTGTTAAGATTGTTTCTCAATGTTTTCTTTTCTAAAAGTAAATAGACTATTCTTTTCCATTATATTTTCATTGATTTTTGTCCTGTGCATGCAAGCTATTTTTAAAAATATTAAAATGACTGTACAAAATAATCTTACTGTTAGTGGCTTTCCTTTGTTTTACGTTTAGGGGGATGTTACAGATGTATAATTCTAACTCTTTTTAATTCTTGTACCACAGATTATTTCCTCTTGTGTGTGTGTGTGTTTTTAAGATTTTATTTATTTATTTGAGAGGTAGAGTTACAGAAAGTGAGAGGGAGAGATAGAGAGAAAGGTCTTCTGTCCGTTGGTTCACTCCCCAGATGGCAGCAATGCCAGAGCTGCGCCTATCCAAAGCCAGGAGCCAGATGATTCCTCCTGGTCTCTCATGCAGGTGCAGGGGCCCAAGGACTGCTTTCCTAGGCCACAGCAGAGAGCTGGATTGGAAGAGGAGCAGCCGGGATTAGAACCGGTACCGCAGGCAGAGGATTATCCTACTGCACCAATGGCCCCCTTCTCTTGGTTTTTAACATTAGCCAAAATCATCAACAAACACAATATTACATAGTAGCTCCACTAAAATTGAAAAACCTATCTACAAAGAATAAAGTCAATTGTTTGAATGACCCTTTATTCTTGCTCTCTCTTTTGCTCTTCTAGGAAAAAAAAATGTGGGAGAAAGAATAAATTCCCAAGATTAAGCATGAAAGAGATAAAGGGAATCTTGGAAGTTACATGGTTCATAATTATAAATTCAGACCTTGGGATATCTATGGTTCATATGAAATTTTTCATTTAAAAGCCAACATTTGAATGCTTCATTTTTTTTTAAGATTTACTTATTTGAAAAGCAGATTTAGAGAAAGAGGAGAGAAAGAGAGATACCCCCATCTGCTGGTTCACTTCCCAAATGGGCACAATGGCCAGAGTCAGGAGCTTCTCCCAGGTCTCCCACGTGGGTTCAGGAGCCCAAGTACTTGGGCCATCTTCTGCTGCTTTCCTAGATGCAATAGCAGGGAGCTGGATCAGAAGTGGAACAGCCAGGACTTGAACTGGAACCCATATGGGATGCAGACAGAAGCTTTAACTTTCTATGACACAGCACTGGATCCAAATGCTTCGTTTCTTTGGGATCTTTTGAGATAACTGCTTTCTAACTTATAAGAATACACATGTTTCAGAGATATTTCATTTGAGTTTTTTTTTTTTTTTGCCAACATAATATGAGGATGGGTAAAAGCCTTCCCTTGGGTGAGAAGGTGTTTTTAATTAATATTTTATGCATAAGTCATTTCCCTAATGTTTTCCTGACATTATTTAGAAATTTTTAAGGTTTCAGGATCAATGAGATTGTTTTCCACATTAGTCCCACGCAATCTGGAGTTATTGAGTAATTTGCTCACAATCATAAAACCTGTAGAGAGCAGAGAAGACTGAAGCTAAGGACTGTTGGATGTGTGATCTAATAATCCAAATTATGATCTGGTTTGGATGCAAACATGCTCTGACAATGAGTATCCTGAAGCAAGATCTCGGTTGTGGAAGGTTCATGGCTGCTCCTGAAACAGTTATAGAAGATCTCTAAGTGGTCATTGGCATAAGCATTATTAAATGTTCAATCAAACTTAAGAAACTATGAGACCACGTGGCTTGTCACCTCGGCTGACTGCATAAAATGGCTCAGTCCTTTACCCTGACAAATTATATTTCAATCCCCTGAGAAGGATATTCAAACTAGAAAACCACGTACACTTTCACTGTCCTGATATATCTTGGGCTTTACTACAATTATTTCTTCAGACTTCCAACAAAACAGCAATGGATATCACAGGGACAAGTTTCAAGACTCCTCTCTCTGCTTCCGCCTGAATTATTTAAAGTTTTAGAAAATTTTAAAAAATTAGACTCAGGAATGAACTGCTTCCTTTTTTAGAAGATGAACTTCACCTGCCTATTACAGTCTCTTCTCTATTAGGAGCAAGGCTATTTTTTAAATTCTCTTTGGTTTTATGAAAATGTTTTGTGATTTTTAAAGTATTATGCATAAAGATAATAAAAAAGTTGAAAGGAAATTTTTTTTTCAGTAGCAGGTATTCAGTGATGTGTCATATCTTGATATACCTAATTTGTCTTCTTTCAATTTTACTTTTGGGTTTCCTGATTCCAATTTTTCAAAAGTTGACAGACATTATGTTATTGCCACTAATTCCTCCCACTCAGCTCTCAGAGGTTCATTGTTCTGAGGAAGAAATTGTTACCTCCCCTCTCCTTTCCACTGGTTTGATTTAAGAAAGTGAGGCAGATTATGGGTCTTTCACATGCACTTTAACACACACTGGTGTTGGGCTCTGCAGTATCCTGAGGTCTGTTCTAGAAGTCTCGACTCTTCCTGCAGTTCATCTTCTTCTGCTCTTCAGTGTTCAGGCCTATGTATGGTGAAAGGGGAGAGAGTTAAAGGTGAGCTTGCTGTGGGCCAAAGGGTGGTGGGCCATGAGTCACCATCCTTAGGGATGGATGGAGGAATTCCTGCTGGATCTGGCTGCATCCACAGAGCACACCAGCTAAGTCCATTCTTCATTGGTCCATGACCCAGACTTATCTGACCATCTGCCACCTTCTCTTTGAAGGTCAGGATACAACTTTTTCCATGAGTAGCCCCAGTGGGGGATTTTCTAATTTACTGTTGAACTAAGACTCCATCCCTGTGACAGCTAGCTGCTGATCTCTCAGTCCACTTCTAGTAATTGTTGTCCAAAGACAATTTGATAACTTGGAGAAATAACAATGGTGGTTTGGAAAAGCTTTTGTTTCTGTGTGGTCTAAGCCTGGCACTGAAGTGTAAGAGGCAGGTGTCAGCTACATAGATGGATTAGCCCCGTAGGCAGGGAAGTATCCATGTGTCATAGGGCCTGATGCTCATGCTGTTTGGTAGAAGCTCTTTAAGGAAAAGAGGACAAAAATTGCATACTTTTTCTTGTTAAATGAACTATAGCATCATCTGAGTATATGGTTAAGGTTTTGGAAGGGGATCTGAAGTTTAAGCACCATGGGGTTCTAGTAAAATCCACCACTGCCTAAGGAAGCTCACAGAACTTTGTGCCCTAAGTGGATATTTGTGGCCCTGTGATTGACCTTCCTGTAGCTCAAGTATTTTTCCTTAAAAATTATTTATTTATTTGAAAGGCAGAATGAGAGAGAGGGGGAAGAGAGAGAGAGAAAGCTCCAGGCACAGTGCTTCATACAAAATACAGGAATATGAGAAGGCCAGCTGACCTATCCAGACATCTGTCTTCATTTCCACAGTGAGGACTTGAGAGCCAATCTTTCAAGGCAGTTCACTTACCATCTATCACTGTATGTGATCATTCTCTCCTGCCTGCAAGCTGTTAAGTCCTAATTGATGTGTTTTATTTTACTGCCTTGCCAACTCTTTCCTCCCTGTCTGGTCTCACATCACAGTTCAATCTTTCTGAGAGTCACCGTCAGTATTTTCCTGTTGTCTTCCCAGCCTGTCCCTTTCTGGCCTATCTGTCTCTTCAGCCTGCTCCCCACCTCTCTTCACTTCTTCCTCCTCTCTAGCTGCACTAACTTCTCTTTGCCATGGTGCTGTTAACTGACTTGATGTCCAGTCACCCCTACCTGCAGCTCAAGTGCTGCTTCCTCAAGAAGTCTTGCTTTGACCTTCCTGACCTGAGCAGGACCTTTCTCAGTCTTGAGCTTCTATTCCTAGCTCAAGTGCTCATTTGATTCCTCCATTTGTCCCTCTAAAACTACATGTATTTGTGCACTATGTGTCCTCATCTACCTGGCACATTGGAGATACAGAATAAATACTTCTTGAAGGAATACCAAAGTTACTGAAATATAGATGAACTATAAAATTCCACATTCTGTAACTTTATGCTTTACCAACCAGCTGGGAGTTGTTCAGCATGATTCTTCTACGGGACTTCCAATAAGGGCCCATTATTTCTGGACATTTAATTGCTAGGAGCCTAATTCTAGGAACCGAGTAAATTAAGTAGACCCAGATGTCTTCAAATTCTTTCAAGGATGTGAAATAGAAGCCGTAAAAGCAGAAGAATAAGAATTCTAGAAGAACGGCTGGATTGTTGATACACAAGCTTTCTTTGTGGGCTCTTGTGGGTCAAAATTGCCCAAATTCCTTGTCAGAATGAAGCAGAAGTTAGGAGCGCACAGTGAGCCTGGCTGCTAGTTAGCCCTTGGGTTGTAGTTGCTTTCAATGCCCCAGGGATCTTTATCTAGTCATGGGCCTGTTGACCCTTTCTCTTCTTTAAGTCTTCTGGGCTGTGTGTGAATCACCTCGGGAAGGTCACAAACCATGAACATAAGCTCCACTTGGCTTATTAACCAACCACAGGGGCAGTTGTTTTCCCCTGTCCTTTCTCTATCTGTCTCCACAAGGTTTCAGTGTTTAGTCTCTGTCCCTCCTTTGCAGCCTCTGCTCCCAGGAGACCTGCCTTTCAAGTCCCCAGTGTGACTCCGCATGACTTCATGCTGGGTTTGATTTTCAAGTTTTCAGTTCAAGTAGAGTTTAAAAAGCTTTACCTTTCTTGAGAGCAGAAGTAAATGACCCTGACCCAATATAAAGTATGTCACCAAAGGCTTAAACTATGTTAAGATATGAAACTCCTTAAATCCTGCTTTCTCTGAAAGAGAATATGTGAAATAAAAGGAAAATCAACAGCTTGGGGTAGAATTTCTCAGAAGGCAAAACTCAACACTATGAGGTGGGAAGGCAGTGTCTGAATGTGTACGCAGATCCCCTAAGAAGCAGGTGACATTAGATTTCAGGGAGTGCTGATGCCGTGGGTGCATCATGGGGTCCAGGAAAGCAACTCTGTGAAAGGACCAATTCTGATACAGATGTTCTTGGACAAGCTTTACATTCTTCTAGAAGTGGCAGTATCCATAGCCAAAGCATTTTCCCTCTGTGTCATCCCCAGGGCATTCATGGGAGAAGACTGAGGCAAACTAGCTCTGTTTTTTTCTTTCAAGAAAAACTTTTGTTTATTTTTAATTTGCTTCTTAGGAATGTATAGTCAGCATAGTACTCCAGATAACAACATGTCACAGAATAATGTGATATCTATCTATCTATCCATCCACCCATCCATCTGTGAGACAAAGAATAATGATAAGTGAGGTAACAAAGTTTAATGAAGAGAAACACACCTGCAAGCTCTTTCTTGCGTCTTCTCTCACCCGGGACTGGAATTGGAAGCAGGAGGCAGGTATCTTCTTCCTTCAGCAGATCTACATCAGATGTAGGGAGATCTTCACCTTCTTCAGACCTTTCTTTTTATTACATTTATTAATTATTAACTTGTTTATATAAAGGGACCAGATTTCTTGTATTTCATATTTACAGCTTGAAGAACATAATGTGAAATAAATATATTTTAATTTATTCTCTTCCTCTCACCCTCCCTCCTCCTTCCTTTCTTATATTTCTCTTAATGTTTGCAATGGAACACTTTCAAATTACTTTATAATCACAAGTTTAACTCTTCACTAGCTAAAGAACAAAACAGTTCTTGATTGGACATTTTAGTGGCCTGATTGCCACTAAAGTGAAGTGTTCATGCAATAAAAATTTTAGCATGGCAAGTTTGGTTCATGAGTTAGACTTTATAAACTGCTTATGAGAATATGAGAATATTATGAGAATATCTGTGCTTATGAGAATACTTTAAAAAGTTCGTGGAAAATGGAATTAAAATATCAGTTTATTTTGGTGCAAAACATTTTGAAATCCATGCATACCTATTTCATCATATATTTTTCCATGAAGGCATTGAAGACCCTTTTGTACTAATCAAGAATTTCTAATGGCATTATTAAGAGCGTAATTTTCCTTTTTCAATGAAGAAAGGGTGTAGAAGAATCCGATGTTGTACCCATGTATATTCTGGAAGTCTGGCTCTGTCACTAGTATTTTTTGCAGGCTTTTTCTGGTTTTGCTGTGTGTTTTGGAGTTGAAAAAGGTTTCCTTTCCCTTGCTAAGGGCAATGTATGCCATTTCAGCCTCACTTCTGCCTGTCACATAACTTGGTCTCTTGCTGCGCAGTGGTCGGCAAGCAGGTGAGGAACAGTGGAGCTGATTTTGTGCCCTAGGGTTGATGGAAACACATGCTCACCTGCGTATATAGTCAGTGATGGCATGCACAGGTGAGAGCTGCTAGCCGGCACTAATGGTCTCTAAAACACAGCAAGAGTGACAATCAATGTCTTAGGGAAGAGATCAGTGAGAAGTTATGAGAGTTTCATGTCTAGAAAGAGTGGGATTCTGGTTATCAAATTAGCTTAGAGGCTTCTTATGTATTTTTCTAATTATAAAAATATACAGGTATGGTACAGGGAATTAGGAGACATTTTAAAGTACAAAGAATAATGTAAAAATCCTCTGTAAACCAACTACTCAGGAATAACTTTGGCAACATTTTATGTATGTTTTTCCAATATGAAATATGCATATATTAAATATATGTTTAACATATGCCAACTTTACTGGTTATATGTGATATAAACACTGTATATAAACAAATAATGATATTTTATATAGTTATTTATATATTATTGTTATAAATATATAAATATATAATATATAAATAAAATATTATATATGTTTATACAATAATGTACAAATTATTTTTAAAATTTGGAATAATAATAATTTGCAGTTATATCATGACATTTTCACCATGGAATTTAACAGTCTCTGAATACATGATTTCTAACAAGGGTGTGATACTCAAGTATAATGTGATGACCAAAATGAATACATATTTTGGCCATTTATATTTTTTCTAAATATTCATATTATATAAAAGACTCAATTAGTGTTCTTGAACTGATACTTTTGCCTGTTTCTTTGATTTTATTAAGTTGGTCTCCTCTAATAAATCAGACACCAGGGATGAATGTGTTCTGATTTAGCCTTTCACTGGCTCTGAGTCAAGAAACATTTCCAAAGTTAACTAATGATATTTCTTTCCAAATCTCTTGCTCTCTGAGGAAGCAGAGGAGACTGAGAGAGCTCCTCTCCCCTGACCCTCCCTCTCCACTCCACCACAGAAGCGTGACTCCTCTCCCTTTCCCTCTCTCTTGCATTGACACAGTCAGTGGGGACACTTGTTAATCCTGGCTTCTGTGGTAGGGAAAGCATCATAATTACCTTTGCAACTACTTTTCAGCATAACATTATACTAGAGTCCTTCAAAAAGTTTCTGGATAATGGAATTAGAAGATTAGCTTATTTAGATAATTGAAAATGATTAAAAAATCTTGGTGTTAAATTGGAAATTGCATAGAAAATTAATCATTTTTTTAAAAAAAAATCATGTGGGATCTCTGTCTTTAATGTGCTGTACATTGTGAATTAATACTATAACTAGTACTCCAACAGTATTTTCACTCTGTGTCTCTATGTGAGGGTAAACTGTTGAAATTTTTACGTAATATGTACTAAACTGATCTTCTGTGTATAAAGAGAATTGAAAATGAATCTTGATGTGAATGGAAGGGGAGAGGGAGTGGGAAAGGGGAGGGTAGCGGGTGGGAGGGAAGTTATGGGGGGGAAGCCATTGTAATCTATAAGCTGTACTTTGGAAATTTATATTCTTTAAATAAAAGCTTTATAAAAAAGATTAGCTTATTTAGGTGTAAAAAGATTAAAATCTATGCAATAATTTTTCATAATATGCATTTTCCATGAACTATTTAAAGACCCCCAGTATAGATGGATTTCTATTTTTATGAAAATAAATTCATCTTTTAATTTTTTTCCATGATTTTTTGAAGTACACTGTTGTATCTCAGAGGATATAACTTGGCTCATGGAGTATTCTATTCCACAGAGGAAACCTTTACTATGTTGGAGTAAAGGTAGAAAATCAGAATCCACAGAACCTTGGCAGGAACAATGTCACGCTTTCACAGAACTAACGATCAATAATCATTGGTTAGTGAACTGTCAGACCCCTTGAAGAGATTAAACTATTAATTAACATTTCACCTGTTTTTAGCTGCCTTAGACTAGAGGTTTGCAATTTCTAGCACCGTCAGCTTTAATTAAACTATGAAATGAATGCAGAATGTAACTTCTACCACCAGTTTTAGTAATTAGTCTATTAAAATATGCTTTGATATACTGAGAACATAATAGTTTCAGTTCAACTTTAATTCTGGGAAATGAGTTTCTAAGCAAAGGAAATTCCATAGGGATAGGGTTTGATGGTCACTCCTTCCTCCTATGTAGATGGGTTGGTGGTTCAAGCACTGTCTTGTGACAGCTTCTGTTGGGGAAATGTGTAATGCACACTGCAAAGATTTGTTTGGAAGAGATTCTTGTGATGACTCTGAAATGGGGGACACTCCTACTCTTACTGGGTAAAATTACAGCCGTGGATACCCTCATGCTCACCTCCACTGTGGATTCCATCTGCCCTCCTCCCCAGCTGTCAGCCCAACTTCTTCCATCATCTGAATCTCCTGTACTTCTACCCCTGTGTCTGTCCCTTGATGTTCCACACATGGTCCTGGCATGGATCTGTTCCTCCGGCAATCACTTGTGTTGTGCTCTTGTATTGTTAGTATTACCAGCAGGGGAGATTGACCCTCCACCTCTTTCACATTCTGGGTAAGTTTAAGTGATATGAGAAGTCTTTAAAAAAGTTCATGGAAAATGTGTATTTTGGAAAAAGCTATGCATGGATTTCAAATATTTTTGCACCAAAATAAGCTTATCTTTTCATTCCATTTTCCACAAACATTTTGAAGTTTCTCTTGTTTCTTCACCCATAAGATTAGGCTAAGAATGTGGAGAAGGTGACAACTACATAGCAAGAAAATCAGAAATACTATAAATGCTAAAACTTACACATTATTACAGCAGTTTCTCAGATCAATAGAAATTGATCAGTGTCTGTGTAACCATAGGGCGGATGAATTACTTGTATCCAATTCAGGTTAGATTTCTTGTGTGATGAGTACATATAAGACGTCTTTTAAGTGCAATGGTAGCATTATAAGGTCCTAATGGGCCCAGTACAAATTATAGCTGCTAGTCATGCTGTCTTAGACATCTCTTTTATAAAGTGGAACCCTCCTTTTATGGGCTAACTCTTCTGTGTAGTCTATCAACCACTTGCTGGTTATTACAGGGGTAAAGAAAAGATACAGAATTCAGGCCACCTTCCAAAAACTTCCCACATTTCCTAGAGACCACATGAGCACATATGTCCTCCTTGGTGATTAGAGAGTAAGCACAGCACCCTACAGTGGCAGGTTGACTTGGTTCAAGCCCAAAGGCATGAAACATCATCGATCTACAAGAATGCAGCCCACTTTAATTATTTATGGAATCAATTTATCCTAAAGCTGCAACTTTTGTCCAAATTGCATTTACATCTCCTCTCAAATTGCCAACACAATCTATGAAGTGTTCTTTTAGAAATCTGCAGTTAAGAACTTTTTCAAGCATGTATTTAGGGCTAATTCGTTAAAAAATGTTTAGGCTTATAAAGTGATTGTGAAGTTGTGACAGATGATATAGGTTGATTCATTCCATATACAGCTCAATCCATCAGTCCCTTGTCTTCCATTAAATAGAAGCCAGGAAGTTGAAGTGTTCAATGTCCAGACTTTTGTGTGCAGTTTAGGGAGGGCAGGCCGTGTGATTATTGCCAATAATATATGACTAGATGTTTCTGGGAATGGTTCTCTTTTCCAATTAAAAGCAAAGTCTTAGGTGGAGAAAGTTTTCATCCTGTTTGCCTTCTTTCTTCTCTGACTGCAGGGGAGTATCACCCAGGTTATAGCTATGAGGACATTGTGAGGACCAAGCCATAATCAAGGTGTGGATGGGAAGGATAATGAGAGGAACTGGGACCCTGACAACCTCACAGTGCTGCCATTCCAGCTCTGTACCCCAGGCCCCTACATGTCATGTTCCATGAGCAACCTATACCTTTGACTCAAGTCTCTGCTCACCTGGCTATCTGTGATTATAGCTGAATGCATTCCTAATAAGGCACTGAAGACAATTCCATTAGAAAAATTCAAAACATGTCTTCCACCATAGCAGACTCATGGAAGAAGCATTGTTTTCCATCTGGCAAGGTTGGGATGGCTAGTGTTTTGATAAGTGGAGGCAAGGGAGGGAACACACATTTATTGAAGCTCTCCTCTCTGCCAGGCACATTTTAATGTGATTTCCTTTGATGAAGTCAATGATATCAGAGACGGAATCATTCCCAAAGCCACTGTGGACAAGAGGTGGAGTCCAACAAATTGGATGTGTGCAAAATTGAGAACATCAAATGCAAATAAGAAAAATGAAGAAGCCTGGTGTGGCTGGAGTTTAGGACACATTTTGAGACTGACATAAAGATAAATATGGGCAGAACAAAAGCAGAGGCAGATCCTGGAGGACTATGAATCGTAAATCAGTCCCTAGACCTGCTGTCTGGTAGGAAACAATTGCAGGTTCTTTAGAAGGAAAATGATACTGTGTGTTTTCATCATAGTATCTGGCACCAGTTTTAACTATAAAATAAAAAGGAAATAGACTTAATCAAAACCAGCTAAGGTTACTTTTTAAGAGGACTACTTTTGCCAAGTTACTATTTCTTAGATTATAAATGCTGAACATAAGGGAGAATTTCTGTGTCTGTCTTATATGTAATTCCCCTGCTAGAAAAAGCAGGACAAGTGTTCATGGACTAAACGGAAGAGAAATTTACTTCAGGGCCAGAGCTATGGCGCAGTGGGTTAATGTCCTGGCCTGACGCACCGGCATCCCATATGGGTGCTGGTTTGAGACCTGGCTGCTCCACTTCCAATCCAGCTCTTTGCTATGGCCTGGGAAAGCAATAGAAGATGGAGGTCCCTGCACTGATGTGGGAGAACCAGAAGCAGCTCCTGGCTCCTGGCTTTGGATCAGCACAGCTCTGGCTGTTGTGGCTATTTGGGGAGTGAACCATTGGATGGAAGACTGGAAGACCTCTCTCTCTGTCTCTCCTCTCTGTGTGTAACTCTGACTTTCAAATAAATAAATAAATAAATATTTAAAAGAAAAGAAATTTGATTCTTCTCTCAATGCACTATTAAGTAGCTTTGCAATCTTAATCCACTAATTCTCTAGATTTGATAAAGAATAGAAAAGCATATTGCATCTAGAATAGTAGTAGAGCACTAGACAACTCTTAGATAATTTCAAGTTATGCAAGATACAAAATAGCAACAAATTAAGTTCAATGATCTTTTTTTAACTTTTTTTTTGACAGGCAGAGAGGACAGTGAGAGAGAGAGACAGAGAGAAAGGTCTTCCTTTTGCCATTGGTTCACCCTCCAATGGCTGCCGCGACCAGCGTGCTGCGGCCGGCGTACCGCGCTGCTCCGATGGCAGGAGCCAGGTGCTTCTCCTGGTCTCCCATGGGGTGCTGGGCCCAAGCACTTGGGCCATCCTCCACTGCACTCCCGGGCCACAACAGAGAGCTGGCCTGAAAGAGGGGCAACCAGGACAGAATCCGGCTCCCCGACTGGGACTAGAACCCAGTGTGCTGGCATCGCAAGGCGGAGGATTAGCCTATTGAGCCGCGGCGCTGGCCAAGTTCAATGATCTTGATGACTGGTTTGATCATGTATTGAGATATAATCTCTTTCTGCTATAGTGATACTCCTAACAAAGCAGTTAAACATTAGTTCCTTAATATGACTTTAATGAAAAACTATCTTGATTCTTCTTTCTTTTTTTTTTTTTTCTGGTTAGGAGAATTTATTCACAAATTCTCCAGAATTCCTTTCTTAAGGTTAGTTGGCATCTTCATAGCATTTATTACAATTGAACTATAGACGGAGGCTACTAGAACCAGATCAAACTTGAAATTGCAATTGATGGTATGTAAATACAATGGAGTTTTCATCCTCAGATACCCAGAGCTTTCTGCCCAATCATCTGATCTGTCCTGATTATAGCATTTTGTTGCTGTTTTCTTTTTCTGCAAATATTTAGCTTGTGAAGTCTAGACTGTGGATACTGGATTTAGTCATTAGGGATAAGTTGACATTTTGCAAAACATAGATTTTCAGGTTCTCTTCTTTATACTTTCCCCATTTTCAGGTAAAAACTAGATTGGCATTTTTATTTGAATAAAATAACATCTTAAAAATCTCAACATCTTCAAAATTCATTAGAATTTAAAATAAAAGCTTATATAAATCATGGTATAGAGACACATGTGTGTACAATATATGTACACTACTTTTATGCTTAAGTAATGAATGCTTAAGTAATGAATGCTTAAGTAAATGAATTTATTAATTTAGCTTAAAGAGAAATAAGCTAACACAAATTCCTGTCCAGGGTAGATCAGAATAATTAATATACTACACTTATGCATTATTACATGTAAGACATCAACTATGATGTCTTATACATAATCCTAGTATGAATTATTGTTTTGGAAATAAATTTTCATTATGAACCAAGATATACATATTTTTGAATACAGAAGTCCAAACTCTTGCCTCTCTGAAAGTTGGATCCCTTAGAAAATTAATGATGCTTCAAAAAGCTAATAAAAAAACTTTAAGGTTACATTTTTAACCTTTTTAGGATCATTTATACAGATGTAGAGACACTAGGGACTTGTCTATGTTGCTAGATTCAGAGACACATTAAAGCTTTGGTTAGCTCTGAAAGTTTCCACCCTTTGTGGTCTGGAACAACCCAGTCTGCTCTTAAGTCTGCTGGGGTAGGGCAAGGGTTGGCTTCTGGGGGGGGGTTTGGAGCTTGGTCAGAGCCCCTCTGAAGCTTCAGAGAGAGATTGCACTTCGCTCTAGAACAACATGGACCTCCTTTTGCTCTAATTGAAGACACATGAAGTGTCCAGGAGCAGTGAGATGGGGTAGTTTCATTGTGATGGTTCAGTTTGGTGTCCAGTGCTGAGGCACTGTGACTTTCCCATGGGCATCTTTAATGTCCAGTGCATGCTGTTGTACAGCTAGCAGCACTCCAGTCCCACTCCGTTAGCCTGAAGCCCTTCCTGATTTTTCTTAACTCTCTTGGCTCATATAATAAGCAATGGGAAATATTGAAAATGGCCTGTATTTTTTATAATTTGACTGTTTGGTCTATTTATCTGTGGATGAAGATCACTCTGACGTTGTACCTCAACACCAGTGAAGTTCTGACATCCTACATAGGAGCGCCTCATGGTATTGAAAGCTGTGTTTCCCTCACACAGTTTTTTATTTAGATACCTTGAAATTTTGCCTACACAGGTGGACCATTAGATAGATAATGGACACAATTACCAAAACGTAATCCAATTGTTTCAAGTATAAAACAGGATACCTTCTATCAGGTTTCGGCAGCTAGCTGGTAGCACTGCTGGTAACATATAAAGATATCTTGCAATTAGAAAGAAGCCAATCATAATTCTTGAAATAGTAAAGTCATGGTGGAAATCTCAAGTTATTTAAACATTTTTCAAAAGGCACATTCATCCCGAGAGTGGTTGAAATAGGTACATTGCTAATTTATGTTGGGTTAAAAATACCTTGTGTTTTTCATGATAATTTTAGCTTTCACTTTAGCTCAGAAGTTCTGCAAATACCTGAAGGGGTTGCAGCATTGCTCACCACCTCTCCTACACGGCCCCGTCAAACTGCTTGTACTGCTATTGTTACCCGTTTTAGTATGCATGTGCTCGGCCATGTGAAATCAGAGTTTAGAAGTGCTGCTCTTCTACTATCTTGGTTTGAAGAATTCCTACCTTTTCACAGGGGGAAGATGACAATAGTCATGTTGAATGTACTGTTCAGTGTTGTCTCCTTTTCTTAAAAAGTTTTGCACTGGGAGTGCAAAATATCTGAGAAAGAATAAAACCTCATTTGAACAAATAATCTTCATGAATGCTGGTGCTATAACTTATCCAAAGGAACAAGTTCAAATTCAAAGTTTCCACCTGTATGGGGGTTAGATTCTTCCTTTAGATTTAGCTTGTATTGACATTACAATTGCTCTAGGAGGAAATAATCATGTGCTTGCAGACTGTTCAAAATAATGTCTGCTTTGTAGAAGTCTGTGGTGTTAGTCCGTTTTGATTTGCTTTAACTGAATGCCAGAGACTGGGGAATTTGTGTGCAATGAAGGTTTATTCAGAGTAGTGTTCTGGAGGCTGGTGGTGGTGGGGGTCCAACATTGAGGGGATGAACATGACCAAGGCCTTCTTGCTGGCAGAGAATGTGCAAAGTCTGAGGTTGTCCAGGGCATCCCAGGGCAAGGGGAGTACACACAAGACCTGGAGCCAAGAGATAGAGAGAGTTTCCAAACAACTCACTAACCAATTCATCCTTTCCTACACTGGTGAGAGCAGAACAATCTTGACCTAATCACTGCTTAAAGGTCCCACTTGGTCCCTCCTTGTCATACTTCCCATGGGACCCAAATTTCAACATAGATATTTTGGCAAAATATTCAAGCCTTCGCACCTGGTGTTGTTATCAGCGATGACTGGAATAGAGCTCCTTCTTTTCCCATAAGAAAATAATTTCAGATGTGAGATGGGGAGTAGTGGTTAGCAAGGTAGCAAGATTTAATGGGGGAGTACATCTATCAGAACAGATGGGTACCTCTCTGGATGAATCTGAGAGAGAACACCAGCCTCTGTTCAGTCTGCAGTAGGCAGGATAGCAAAGCTCAGTGAAGTTAGAATATACATAGCAGGCTAGGCAGGCACTTCAGCAAAAACTGAGAGCCCACTTTTCATTCAGAATGGGGCTCAAAAAGATGTGAGGTCCAGTTCTTCCTGACGCTTCTCTCCCTCCCCTTCTCCTGGACAAAGGCTTTCCTAGGAATGAAACAGGTGAAATTCTTCCTAAGGATTCTCTTGAGATGCTTCCTTGAGGGAAGGCTGAGATCACGTGTCAAGTCCTTGGAGTGTGGGCAGGACTTTGCAGTGTAAGCTACGGGGCTGCTTCCCAGACTGCTCCATTCCTTTCTGCAGGTGCTTGGTTTCCTTAGGTCCCTTTCACACACATAGGCTGATTTCTGTCTCCCTGCCCAACAGTATGGTTTCCAAGGTCTGCTGAGAGTTTTAAACAGGAAAAGCTGAGAATCTCGTTAGTTACAAGTAGTTCATGCAGCTGCCACTGGATGGAACACACACAAGGCTCCAAGAGGAAGCTGATTCTCCCAGGAGCTCACACCTTTCCTTTCAGTGGAACGATGGATATTTGCTTCCTGCTTGGAGTAGAGGCTCTGCCTCTCTTCCTGAGGACGTCTTTCTTGATCCCAAACACTGATCACTTTTTGAGGCTTCTGTGAGGCAGTTTTTCAGCTTGGGCAAGTGGGTTGTACCTATAAGGAGAGGATATGGCTTGGGCAGGAACAGGGAACTCCAGTGGCTAAAACTAAGCACAGAAGACCCACCTTTAGGAATAGCATTGAAAGATCCTAACAGATGAAGGATTAGAGTGATGGAAACACTGCATGAAATTGCAGGATGGAGAACTTGTTTCAGAGCCCGCACAGGGAAAGTGATTGTGGAAGGTCTCTCTGAGGAGGCAGACCTCATTGCAAAGGACTGGGAAGAACCAGAGAACAAGATGTCTTGAGGGAGCAGAAGCTGCAAAGAAGTCGAAGCTCCCTCCACTAGGAACCATCTGATCTGGGTCACAGCTGAAGAGAGTGCCTATCTTTTAGCTATTTGGCCTTTCTTTTGCTGTGAGAAATAATGTCTCAATTTTTACATTAGATGTGGATAAGTGAAAGGATTGAGTTTCCAGGATTATCCCAAGCTAGAAAAAGAGCTATAAGTTTTCCATAGTGTTTTTGTCATTTTTGATATTTTTTAAATAGAAACAAAACATAGCTTTAATGCTACTGCTGGCTAATAACAAAAACGCATGTGCTCATGCTTTTTCTTTCTACCCAAGATTGTGAATATAGGCTTATTTTAAAAGTACTTGTGAAACATGCATGTTTGTGTCACTGGAAATCACACACTATTGAAGAGTTATAATCCTTCTTCCCTAAAAGTCTGTCAATTGAATTTGTTTTCTTACAGAGAAGCCAGTTCCCACTCTGTTGTTTTTCAATAAGTGCTGAGTAATTTTCAAAATAAGGTGACATTTTCTTCTTTTTGGTAAAGATAGCAAATGCATTGCTGTGAATTTCAACTATGACAGCATTATTACTCAGACAGGCTTAACTTTTTTCTAAAATAACACAGTGTTTTCTTTTTTCTAAACTATTATAACTGAAATATGAAGTTACCTTCACAATAACATAGTTAAAAATATTAACATTTTAGATAATATTAGCTAATATGTTAAAGGAAAATGTGTGCTCATCCTTGAATTGGAACAATGAGTCTATACTAAACTTATTACAGGTCTTATTAGTACTAATAAAGAATATTTATGAGTTTCAGAATATGCTGGATGCTTCTCTTAACTCTGCCCTTTTGGGCTGTGCACCCTGAGTAGCAGAGGTGGAAGTACACAAATGCACAGCTGTGGAATATAGTTGGTAGGACGGTAATTTATCTTCATAGTAGTATTTCTGGGGTTGGTATTTTGCACAGCATTTAAGACATCAATTGAGATGCCAGCATCTCATAATAGCATAGTGGATTTAAGTCCTGGTTCTGCTCTCCATTCCAGCTTCTTTGTTAATACAGACCCTGGGAGGCAGTGGTGATAGTGCAAGTAGTTGGGTCCCTGCCACCCACATAAGAGACCTGGATTGAGTCCCTGGCTGCCAGCTTCGTCCCGATGCAACCCTAGCCCTTGTTTGTGTTTGGGGAGTGAACCACCAGGTGGAAGATCCATCTTTCTCTTTCTCTATCTCTGTGTGTTTCTTTGGTTTTTAAACAAATAAATAATTGAAAAAAACAATTTTAAAGGAACGTTTTGCATAGCTACCCAGTTGTTTCTTTGTATTAATAAAATAAAATGCTAAAGGAAAAGGTTGCTCAGTCAGAAGTGGCTAATGTTGCTCCTGAAGTTCCTAAACTATATTCAGTACCTGCCTGAAAGGAAATGCACAGAATGAGCTTGTTCAATGTGGTTTCAGCTTACACTGGCAGACGTTGAAGCATCTAAGCAAAACTAACTGGGAACAGAACAGCCGGTGCAGAGCTGATGATTTGACTGCACTTTGCAACTCCTCATTTTGGGACTTTAGGAATTTCTTTGTGAATCTGTTTCAAAGCCCAGACGGGTAGAAGATGGGAGGCAGAAGGTAGGAAAGTAGTTTGCAGAAAGGCAGGCAGCAGAATATTCAGAATGGTGCGCCTTCAGAGCCTTCTTCCTGCAGCAACAGAACACGCAGACACTGGCTTAGTACAAATCTCTTGAGAGTCTCTGATTCTCATCCACTTGACAACTCATTCCAGTAATCCACAAGCATCCCGAATTCTCTCCTGCTGAGATTCCCATGTCCTGAAGCCCTTAATAAGATCAGCTACCTGTGCACATTGCATCACCTCCTCTTCTCTTCCCCTGTCTATCTCCTCTTCCCCACTCTTTGTGTAGCTCCTCCTGGGATTCCTCCTCAGTCCTGTTTCTGAGTTCTATCACATCCGTGTCACCTCCACTATTTCAGATCCAGTGTCCTCCGATGGTTTCCTCTGGGAGCCAGAGATATCAGTTAATTTAGGCTAATCCAAAATTGAGGTTAATCGCCTCAAAGTTAAAATGTATCTGCCCCTACTGTTGTCAGTCTTGGAGATACCTGTCAGGCACTCATCTTTCAGTCCCTTGGTCATCACCACACACTATCAGTTCTGTGGCATAAACATTCTACGCCGATGACAGCATTACAATTGCATTGTTTATTCCTCTGCCTCCAAGCTGTACTCTGCCACCTTCAACACACACAGAACTGACAGATTTTCCTCTCTACGTGCTTCTGCGACCCCATTGTGCTTCTATTCCTTGCTGTTTGGAGTCTTCTGCAGAGCCTTGCATCCCACCTTAAGTGTATGTGGGATGAAATCCGCACTCTGCCATAGAACCTTTCACATTCAGTTTCACTCACCTCTTACCAGAGTTCAAATCAACAGGCATTTTTGTGCACTTAGTGTGGGCCAGGCACAGAGAAAACAAGGAAGAGGAGGCGCTCCCAGGACACTTTGCAGCCTGGATAGATGGTTGATAAGCCTGTGAGTTAACAATGAGTGAAGTGCAGTGGTGAAGAGGTTCACCCACCCAGTTCTTATGCTCCAACTGCATTGACTGCTATGGGTTTGAACAAGATTTGGCTCCTGAACTCACATAGAAATTTAACTCTCAAAGTCATTTTTATGATATCAAGAGCCTGGAGGTGGAGACATAATACAATTGTAGTACTTGGGAGATGGGCATAGTGGAAGGTCCTTAGGTCATTGGGTGTTTGCTCTTGGAGCATAGTTCTCATGATAGGGTTGGTTTTAAAAGTCTGAGTTGGGCCCAGCCACTCTCTGTTTCCTGGCTCACCATGTGATCCTTTGTCTGCCTGTACTCTGCCATTAGGTTGCTGAGCCAATGGGGCCCAAATGATCTTGTACTGTGAACCTTGTTTCTGCAGACCGTTTGCTCTTATTTAAAGAATCCTAGACATTAGAAATTCCCACCATCAACTTGCTTGCGGGGACGACCTGATTGTCCTTTCTGTGTTTATATTGTTTTTCCTCTTAACATGACTGACAGTCTTCAGATGCAACTTTCTGATAATTAATCTTAATAGTCCTCATGTATTCATGATCTCCTTTACAACCAAACATCCTACTTGGAGGGGTAAACATTCAACTCCCTGGAGTTCATTGGTCATCAGAGACAAGGTTACGTAGATGAAGTCTTAAATGCAAGAGTGAAGAAATGAGTTCTTAACCCTCTCCTTGCCTTCCCTTTCCTCTCTTCTTTTTATTGTTCTTCTTGTACAGAAGTCACCCAGAAAAGATTTGAGGAGGGAGAGGAAAATGGCTGGGAGGCCACACGGGGGCTGCCTGAAGAAAGGTCCTGAAAGGAAAGAAGGAAGGAACCATGGACAGAGTCAGGACCTCCCCTTTCCCTGGAACTAACAGAGGCTCATCTGAAAGCACAATTCAGCCACTTGCATTTTTTCCACTTACTGGATGCTGAACAGCTTTCCACATGAGTCCCTTTGATAGCATGAATAGTAAAGGTCACATACTATTCTTTTCATGGATGTTTTACAACTGGCTGAAAACTAAGCCTACATCTTTGGGAATTCAGTGGTTTCTTTTGTGCCTTTAAAATTAGGTTCGGGTGTGAGCATTTGGCTAGTGCTTAAGAGGCCTGCGTTCTGCATAAGTGTGCCTGGGCTTGATTTCTGCCCCTAACTCCCAGTTAGAGACCCTGGGAGGCAGTGGTGATGGCTCAAGGAGCCATTATGCTTAGTGCAATAAGACAAATGTCATCTGTTTCCCCTGATTTGTGGTAACCAATATACAGAGTGTAGAAAAATGTAATGTATATGAGTAAAATTGACATTTTGAGATTTGATTAGTATTTACAGATCTTGTCTATACTCTTGAGCAATAGTTGTTTTTCTACTTTCACTTCATTCTACAGAATTCTATGACTTGAATGGATGATTGAGAGAAAAAATACAGTAATAAAACTTAACATAACAATATTCCTTCCACTCAGAGTGTTATAAGTAATTTAGAGGAGATTTAAAGTGTATGAAGGAATATGCATAGGTTATCTGATGTTTCATATACAGGACTTGGGCATCTACAGATTTTGTATATGCATGAGTCCTGGAACCAAACCCCTGGATACCAAGTGATCACTGTAATTACCATTACAGCTTTATTATAAAACTAAACACAGGACAAAAAGTGGGAGAGGCTGTAGAACTCCCATGCATTCTGTTATAGCATCACTCTCCCCGTATATTAATGGGTTATCAACCTGGAAGCTCCTCTGAGGCTTGGTGTACAATTCTTTCAGGGTTTTCATTGAGGCATTGGTTATATGATTGAACTCCAGCTCCGGCTCCCTTTCCCAGAGGTCTTCTGGCCGAAAGTACCAATCTTGAATCATGTTTGTGGTCTCTCTAGTGACCACTCTCCATCCTGAACTTATCTAGGGGCCATCTCATTTATATCTCAAAATCATAATAACTAAGAAACTCCTATCACTCAGCAACTTCCAAAGTGTGTTCAAGTTCTGTGCACAACACTGGAGGGAAAGACCAGATAAATTCTTTATTATCCTACAATCCAGAATTAACTCCTGAATAAACTAAAACAAGCTGGGGAACAGGGAATATGTCCTTCAGCCCACAACTAATCCTGTGCATAAATATTGATATACACGATTTAGAAGAAATTAGCTTTTTACTGCCAGCATTTAGCATCCTTTGGAATTAGATCATTTTAAATGATGTTAGATTACTGAGAGATCTGTAATAGGGCTGGGATGTCTAGGTTTTCAATTTCTGACAGATGATAGAATTGTGTTACAAATGAAGATGAGTGTGGGTAGGATCTATGCAAAAGAGGTGGTAATAGTCAGTCAGTTAGGAAAGGAGCCTGATGAAGCTTACAAGTCCTTGAATCATATTTGAGGGCTTGGCAGCCTGAAAATGTTTCCTTGTGTGCAGAAGCCAGGTGGGAATCTAAGCTCTTTAGAAGAAAGTCAGGGAATTAAGGATCTGTAAGAAGAGGTATACACAGTAGGGTTATGGCTGTTGTGGAGAGGGTGGGTCATCAGACAGACAGTGGAATCAGCACCAAATCAGACTCCCTCTTACAAGTGCTGGTTTTGCTACTCTAAAGCTATATGATCTTGGGTGACCTTCACTGCTCACAAGTTCAGCAACCTTAACCCCTTAGTACCTCACTTTTTCATCTATGAAAGAGGATTATCATACATCCTTCTAAGTGTGATTTTTAGGCTTTAGTGAGGTAATCCATGTAAAGTACTTAGAACAGTGGCTAACACATAGAGCAAACAATTCATGCTAGCTTTTATTATGCTGAGATGGACAAGAACCTCTTCAAATAAATTAAAACTTACTTGTTCCCTTTATGAAATACATTTACTTTTCATCAACATGGGGACCTAGGAACTTCAAAATACTGTGATTGGCAAAAGAAAAATCACGTAGTAGTTCTTCTTTCTCAAAATAGGCAAATTTAATGATTGGGTATTTCTAGTCTTTGTTTCTATAAATGGTTTTGTTTTTGTGTGGCAGAAATGTTTTTGTTTCTGAGTTCTTATTTACCAATAGAACATTAAAGTTTTCATTTTATTATAACTCATATCAATTTTATTTTCATGACTACATGATGTTCCACTGAATAAATTATACCACATTTTATATGTAATAATATTAATTCCAATAACTGTCATTTTTTTGAGTTCTATTTAAATGCCAGGTCCTCCATATCCTAAAGACGTTTTTTTTTTTTGGACAGGCACAGTGGACAGTGAGAGAGAGAGAGACAGAGAGAAAGGGCTTCCTTTTCCGTTTATTCACCCCCCAATGGCCCCTGCGGCCGGCGCACTGTGGTGATCTGAAGCCAGGAACCAGGTGTTTTTCCTGGTCTCCCATGCGGGTGCAGGGCCCAAGGACCTGGGCCATCCTCCACTGCACTCCCAGGCCACAGCAGAGAGCTAGACAGGAAAAGGAGCGACCGGGACAGAATCTGGCGCCTGGACCAGGACTAGAACCCAGTGTGCCAGTGCCCTGGGTGGAGGATTAGCCTATTGGGCCGCGGCGCCGGCCTATCCTAAAGACTTTTAAGGAATAGTTTCCAACAGTGCTGAACACTATTTACTATGATTTTCATTTTAGATCTGAGTAGGTCAGGTTTTAAACATTCTGCCTGACTTGGCACAGTGCGACCTCCTACAACTGGAGAACAGGAAGTGTGATTCTTAGCAGGAGGTGTGATCCTGAACAAAGTGTATGATTCTGAACAGGAGAGGTGTCTGAATGAGAAGCGTGACACTGAAGAGGGGTTGTGATTCTGAACAGGAATTGTGGCTCTGAACAATAAGAGTCTCTTTTAAAGCTTGTCATCTTTCCACTCTCCCATGGTGCCTACAGTTTTCCAGCATTTTATTTATTTTTTTTTTTTTGTATTTAGACAGATGCATTTTATTATTTGACTTGAACATTTAATTTCTTTTTTTTTATTTACAAATGTATCATTTCATAACGCTTTTATTTAAAGAATATAAATTTCCAAAATACAGCTTATAGATTACAATGGCTTCCCCCCCCCATAACTTCCCTCCCACCCGCAACCCTCCCCTTTCCCACTCCCTCTCCCCTTGCTTCACATCAAGATTCATTTTCAATTCTCTTTATATACAGAAGATCAGTTTACTATATATTAAGTAAAGATTTCAACACTTTGCCCTCACATAGCAACACAAAGTGAAAAATACTGTTGGAGTACTAGTTATAGTATTAATTCACAATGTATAGCACATTAAGGACAGAGATCCTACATAATATATTTTTTAAAAAAATTGATTAATTTTCTAGGCATTCAAGTATATCTTGCTTTAAGAAAATTATAATTTTATAGATTGTATTTTCTCTTTTTCAAGGGTGGATTTGGTGGATCTTCTTGTAACAACATAATTATTATAACCAGGACAATGTTCAGTATGGTGGAGATATGAGGAACCCTGAAGTCAATGCATTGTTTGGGTCAGTATGGAAATGTGGCTGCAGCTCTAACGTGTCAAAATAGCAGTCTTTTCTTTCCCTTATGTTGTTATTGTTACAATTATTGTTTTTGTTGCCCACTCCCTGCCACATATCTTCAGATTTTCTTAGGATACGGGTAATTTTTAAAAAGGATGCTAAACAATTTTTATGCCAATAATTTTGGCAATTTAATATGAAAGGTCTCTATTTCTTCAAAAACATAAATTCAGAAAACTGACATGGAAAGAAAAATATTTGAATTGTCCTAATTTATTTCATAATGAAATTTATTTTAAAAATTATCTCTCCCCTAGATAAGTAAAAAAAAAATTCTCTGGTGAATTTTCCTACAAAGTTAAAGAAAAATGATAGCATGAAAATATGTTCTTTCAGAAAATAGGGAAGGAACAAGTACTTTTCAAACTCATTTTAAAGGTTGACACCGCACTGTCATCAAACTCTAATGAGTACAGGGGGGAAAAGCTTACACAATGAAATTACTAATTAATACAGATGAAAACAATGCCTTAATTACATAGCAAATCAAATCCAGAAAAAGTAAAACAATATATTAACCATTCTTTTTTTTCTTCTCTTTTGTTTTCTTCTCTTTCTCTTTTGTGTATCTGTTCTACTTCTGCAATTTATAAATTCACATGTTATGCACTTCCTGTAAAATTAGTCTAATAAGGGTGATAAACTCCTTCAGTTTTGCTTGTTGTAGAATGCCTTTATTTCCCTTTCACTTATGAAGAATAGCTTTGCTGGGTATGGTATTTTTATCTACAAGTTTTATTTTCTTCTAGGATTTTGAATATTTCATCCTATTCTCTCCTGGTCCCTAAGGTTTCAATCAAGAAGTTTGCTTTTAATCTAACGGAAATTCCCTTATAACTGGCTTGATGTTTTTCTTTCGATTTTTTTTTTTTAGAAATCTCTTTTTGTCTTGTAATTTGACAGTTTGACTATAATATACATTAGAGAGGATATTTTTTCAGCTGAATCTTTATTGAGTCATTTCAGCTCCCTGAACTTGTTCATGTATATTTTCCCCAAGATTTTAGCAAGTATATCATTGAATTCTTTTTAAATGTAATTTCCCTTCTCTTCTTCTTCTGGAATATCCATAGCGTGAATGTTTGCTTGCTTAACAATGTGTGTAAGTCTTGAAGTTTTTCTTGTTCTTTTTGGCTGTTTTGCTGCCTTTTTTACTTAATTATTTAATTTTGCCTGACTGGGATATTTGAACAGACCTATCTTCAAGCTCAGAAGTTTTTCTTTGCCCTGCTCAATTCTGATGCTGAAGCCTTCAACTGTGTTTTTAATTTCACTATTGATTTTTTTAGCTCTAAGATTTCTGCTTGGTTCTTTTTTATTATCTCTATTTTATGACCTATTTGTTGAATTTCTCATTCTTATCATGAATTATCATCCTGATGTCACTGAATTCTCTCTCTGTATTCTCTTGTATCTTACCAAGTTTTCTTAAAATCATTCTTTTTTTTTTTGATTTTGATAAGGACTTTATTGTTTCAAATTACATATAATTGTTCATTGTAATTACTTATATACTGAATTTTTTTCAGATTTTTTTTATATATAAAGCTTTTATTTAAAGAATATAAATTTCCAAAGAACAGCTTATGGATCACAATGGCTCCCCCCCCCCCACAACTTCTCTCCCTCCCCCTACCCTCCCCTTTCCCGCTCCCTCTCCCCTTCTGTTCACATCAAGATTCATTTTCAATTCTCTTTATACACAGAAGATCAATTTAGTACATATTACGTAAAGATTTCAACAGTTTGCCCTCGCATAGAGACACAAAATGATAATACTGTTGGAGTGCTAGTTATAGTATTAATTCACAATGTACAGCACATTAAGGACAGAGATCCTACATGATTTTTTTTTTTAAAAAAAATTGATTAATTGTCTATGCAATTTCCAGTTTAACACCAAGATTTTTTAATCATTTGCAATTATCTTTATATAAAGAAGATCGATTCAATATATACTATGTAAAGATTTCATCAGTTTGCACCCACTCAGAAACACAAAGTGTAAAAATACCGTTTCAGTACTAGTAATAGCATTATTTCACATTGGATAACACATTAAGGACAGATCCCTCATGAGACGTAAGTACACAGTGACTCCTGATGTTGATTTAACAATTTGACACTCTTGTTTATGGCGTCAGTAATCTCCCTAGGCTCTGGTCATGAGTTGCCAAGGCTATGGAAGCCTTTAGGGTTCGTGGGCTTCGATCTTATTCCGACAGGGTCATAGTCAAAGTGGAAGTTCTCTCCTCCCTTCAGAGAAAGGTACCTCCTTCTTTGATGGCCCCGTTCTTTCCACTGGGATCTCACTCGCAGAGATCTTTAAAATCATTCTTTTAATTCTTTGTCAGGGTATTTGTTGATTTCAAATTTCTTCATGCTCTGCTGCTACAGAATTACTGAATTCTTTTGACTTTTTCTGTAAAAGACTTTGTGTTGGTGATGTGACCCAGGAAGTTGACAGAAATGCTGCACTGGCCTTGGTTACAAGTGAGTGCTTCAGTGCAGTGTCAATGTAGCCCTTCAGTTGTCATCAGTGATGGAGATATCTGCAAGTGTCTCACTATTCTAGGCTGCAGGGGTTGTAGGGTTGTATTGCCACTTGGGATGCAGTTACCCTATGCAGGACAGGTTTTCTAGCAGCTCAGCTGTGTGTGCTCAGCTGTGAGTATGGGGCACCTGTCAGTTTCCATGAGTCCTGTGAGGGTAGGTCCATACCCGTGGGCCCAGAGATTCTGTGCAGTGTGCCCAGCAGTAAGACGGGAGTGTCTGTTTGTGTCTGAGTGATGCCAAAAGACTCGCCCACCATTGTGCCCATGTGGAGAACCTGACATTGCCTGAGGCTGCATGGGTAACTTCATGGGTCCTCCAGGGCACAACCTGCTCTGAGGGGTCTCTTAGCTGCTTCTAGAGCCAAGATTGGGGATATGAGGCTGAGTGTCTCTGGCCTCACTGAGCCAAGCTACTCAGGAAAGCCTGCTTAGTTGGTTTTTGTGGTTGAGGTGGGAGAGGCTGCTATCTTCTCTGGATCTCTGTGGGCTCAGCCATTTGGCTGGTTGTCGGCTTGCTTCTCTGGACTGAAGATGTATGGTTGAGGCCAACTGACTGTTTTCATGGCAACAATCTAGTTGGCAGAATGGTTCAATTGTTTTATGAGATGCTTCTGTAGGGTATGTTGCTCAAGTTCTTCTTGGGGTTAGAGATGGTAGACAGGGCCTCTTGGCTTGCCTGTAGGGCTGGAGCTGGGAAGCTGCTGGGAGCAGCTGCTTTTCAGGATCCCAGGTTGTTGTGGTCTTCAGGTGGCTCTGTGCAGTAACAGCCTCGGTGGAGGAAGACACAAAAGGAGTTGGATTCTTATCCTGGAGCGAAGTAGTGGTCTGGTAACCCAGGAGCTCCCTAGATTAAGCTCAGGGGCCACAAAGGCCTCAGGATTCTCCTACGGGAAATGCCTCCAATGTCTGTGGAGTGAGGAGATTGCCAGGATCCTCCTGCTTATCTTTTCTGGCTGAGTGAAGTCCCTCTTGACTTCTGGGTTGATTTCAAGAGACAGAACAGGAGGTATTGTGTGTGTGTGTGTGTGTGTGTGTGTGTTCCCTCCTTTAGAAGGCCATCATATATCTCCTTCTTCTATACTATCTAGTCCTGTGCTCACTTTCTGGCTCCATCCTCAGTGGGTGGAGTCTTGCATTACACTGTGCTTCTTGAGGTCAGGGGAGGAGTGCAGGGAGCAGTCCCTTGGCCAGTACCACTACAGAGGATCAGTATGCGAGTACTGGTTTGCGGGCAATGGCTGTGGGGTTCTGCCAGAGCTGGGTTTTCTCATAGCTGGATTGTTACCTGACCTAGTACTATGACCTGGGTTTAATTTCCCCTCCACCCAAGCAAGTTGTGTCTCTCTCTGTGCTTTGATATTTAGAGTTGGGGGAGGTTTGACACAAACAACTCTTTCCTTCCTGCCTTCTTCAAGGCATCTTTTCTTATTCTTATACTAGAACCAAGTACTACGTTCTCTCACCTGGCTTCCTCAGCTCTTATAAAGGTAGATATATTGGTGCAGGAAGAGCTGTTCAGATTGGTGTCTATGTGGGAATGTGATCAGTGGTGAAGCTTACTCATTTTACTTTTAATGTTGATATACCAGAAGGATTTTTTTTTTTTTACTAGAAATGGCATTTTTCCAGTAGAAGCTTGTTTTCATCCACATCTTTCTGCATGAGCTGGGCTTTGTAAATGAGTTGCTGTTTAGGTCCTAATACAGTTGAATCGAGCTGGGACTCAAACACGAGTTCAGAGAGGACATCTGCCAAGTCTGCCATTTGCAGCATGGCTGTGGGGGTGCTGCTATATTCATGTCATGGGGAAGGCAAATACATGCAGACTTACATTTCAGGACAGTACAAAGCTGATGGCTGTCACATGATACCCAGATAATGTGTCAGATGTCAAAGGCAGATAATCCTTGCCTAAAGAAGGGGTGGTAGAAGGGACCGTTCTGAAGACATTTACTCATTAGAGAAATGCATTACTATTTTTATCTCCAAGGTCATGCTGTAATTCCCAAGCTTTGTACTTTTTGTCTTACCATTGAACAAGTAAAATTGAGGAAGCTGTGGATCTATTGTTGAGTTAGGAACTCAAATAACCTGTGTCAAAAAAGAGGTGAGCTTGAATAAAGGAGCTGTGGGTAGAAAATAAAAATTGCAGCTTAAAAATTCAAGGAATGAACATTGAACTCTTTGTGTATAATTTAAAATTATACCACTTAGAATACAATTACAAAAACAAATTGCACCTGAAAGTTTTATAACCAATTATGTGATTTAATAAAACCAGATTAAGAAAAAGATCATTGCTTGTTTTTATTCATGTGTCAAACATTAGTCCTCCAATAGTATTTTTCAGGGTCCATTTTTACTGTTGCAGAGAAATAATTAAGGCTATTATAATTAACTTTCCCATGACTCAAAGCTCTGAGTAATGTGAGCTCCTGCTGATATATGAAAGAATGAATAATATAGTGTCATAAAATATGCCAATTTAAAGTAATTTGATAATTAATGGTAAATGAAAATTTCCTTAGAAGGAAATTTCTGGCACTATTGTGGGTAAAACTAAATATGACTTAGAAATTGCTAGGGTGTTGTTTTATGGCTTTATATGAAGGACATTCATGACTCAAAGAGGCTAATTCATTATGATGCTAGTAGGTACATAAATTAAAGTACCTGTGCAATTGTTATGATGTGAGCAGGATTTGGCTCCCCATACTCAAAGAGGTGTTTAAACCCTGAAGTAGGGCTGGTGCCATGGCTCACTTGGTTAATCATCCGCCAGCAGTGCTGGCATCCCATATGGGCACCGGTTCTAGTCCCGGTTGCCATTCTTCCAATCCAGCTCTCTGCTATGGCCTTGTGGAAGATGTCCCAAATCCTTGGGCCCCTGTACCTTCATGGGAGACTGGGAAGAAGCTCCTGGATTCTGGCTTCGGATTGGCGCAGCTCCAGCTGTAGTGGCCATTTGGGGGTGAACCAATGGAAGGAAGACCTTTCTCTGTCTCTCTCTCTCTCACTTTCTATAACTCTACTTGTCAAATAAAAAATAAATAAATCCTCAAGTCTTATATTAATGATTAATGGATTAATGTTAATGGTCAATACATTAAGGGTGATCTGATTATGGCATCTGGGAGAACCAGTGGGAGGTCTTTAGATCATTGAGTGCTTGCCCTTAGAAGATAGTGCTTGTGAAAGCATTGGTTATTTTTAGCTAGTTTTTGTTTAGCTTCTCTCTCTACTTCTTGGCTTACCATGTAATCTGCTCCAGTGTGCCTTCTGCCTTCCTTATCAGAAGCCAGTTTAATGAGATCATCTGATCTTTGTCAGAGAATCTCCAAAACTATAAGCCAAAATAAACCCTCTTCTTTCCTAAAAAAAAAAGTCCCTCTTAAGTATTTTAAAGTAATCAAAAGCTGACCTGGCCGGCTCTGTGGCTCACTAGGCTAATCCTCTGCCTGCAGCGCCGGCAACCCAGATTCCAGTCCCAGTTGGGGTGCCGGATTCTGTCCCGGTTGCTCCTCTTCCAGTCCAGCTCTCTGCTGTGGCCTGGGAAGGCAATGGAGGATGGCCCAGGTCCTTGGGCCCTGCACCGCATGGGAGACCAGGAGGCACCTGGCTCCTGGCTTCGGATCAGCTCAGTGTGCCGGCCGCAACACGCCGGCTGTGGTGGCCACTTGGGGAGTGAACCAACGGAAAAAGGAAGACCTTTCTCTCTGTCTCTGTCTCTCTCTCACTGTCTCATTCTAGCTGTCAAAAAAAAAAAAAAAAAAAAAAAAAAAAAAAAAGCTGACCAATACAGCAGGACTTAAAGCAATCATACTTAACTCCTAATTCAATAACCTTTTTTTTTTCTTTTTTATTTAGTAAATGTAAATTTCCAAAGTACAGTTTATGGATTACATTGGCTTCCCTCCCCCCCATAATTTCCCTCCCACTTGCATCCCTCCCATCTCCCGCTCCCTCTCCCATTCCATTCACATCGATTCATTTTCAATTATCTTTATATACAGAAGATCGATTCAGTATATATTAAGTAAAGATTTCATCAGTTTGCACCCACACAGAAACACAAAGTGTAAAAATACTGTTTCATTACTAGTTATAGCATTACTTCACATTGGACAACACATTAAGGACAGATCCCACATGAGAAGTAAGTACATAATGACTCCTGTTGTTGACTTAATAATTTGACACTCTTGTTTATGGCATCAGAAATCTCCCTAGGTTCTAGTCATGAGTTGCCAAGGCTATGGAAGCCTTTAGGGTTCGCTGACTTCAATCTTATTCTGACAGGGTCATAGTCAAAGTGGAGGTTCTCTCCTCCCTTCAGAGAAAGGTACCTCCTTCTTTGATGGCCCTGTTCTTTCCACTGGGATCTCACTCACAGAAATATTTCATTTAGGTCCTATTTTTTTTTCCAGAGTGTCTTGGCTTTCCATGCCTAAAATACTCTCATGGGCTCTTGAGCCAGATCTGAATGACTTAAGGGCCGATTCTGAGGCCAGAGTGCTATTTAGGACATCTGCCATTCTATGAGTCTGCTGTGTATCCCGCTTCTTGTACTGACTGTTGATGTATAATGTAATTCATTAATCTTGAGAACCAATTGGAGCCTATGTCTCTATGACAGCCATTCAGATAAAAACATGTGCAAGGAATCAGAAACAGACTTGGCAATGACCTCAGAAGTCTTTTTCCTGAGCCCCTTCCAAAGCAGGTATCATTTGTGTAGAATTCCTGTAATTTTCTTTGGTGAAAGAAACATCTGGTGACGTGCTAAATTTTGAGTAAGGCTAAGTCTGCTGCCTTCTTTTATCAAACTACCTGTCAAATTTTTTAATTTGATTTTTCTGAGAGGTAAGATGTTGAAGTTTAGGCTTTATTTATATTCAAATTTCCCATTACCTCAATGGGGGAAAAGATTACACTAGCTGTAAGTAGTCTAATCGTTTGATGTGTGCATTGATGGTACACCTTCTGAGCTCATGAGTTGTGCATGCTCTGATTCAACAAACCATGGATTGAAAATATTTGAGAACAAATTTGTACTGAGTATTTACAGACTTTTGTCATTATTATTCCTTAAACAATGCAGTAGAGGCCATCGTTGAGGTGTAGCAGGTTAAGCTGCAGCCTGCAATTCCAGCATCCCATATGGGTGCCAGTTCCAGATCAGGCTGCTCCACTTCAGATCCAGCTCCATGCTAATGTGACTGGGAAAGTAGTGCAAGGTGGCCCAAGTACTTGGGCCCCCTGCACCCATGAAGAAGCTCCAAGCTCATGGCTTTGTCCTGGTCCAGCCTTGTTTATTGTGGCCATTTTGGGGAGTGAATCAGAGGATGGAAGATTGTCTCTCTCTCTCTCTCTCTTTCTCTCTCTCTCCTTCTTTCTCTCTCACACCCACACTCTGCTTTCAAATAAATTAAAAAAAAAACTTCATAAAAGCAAAATGCATTAGAACTACTCTTTGCATCACATTTACATGGTTTTAGTGCATTATAAGTAATCTAATGATGATTTAAAGTATATAAGAAGATGTGCATAGGTTGTATGCCATACTATACCATTTTATAAAGAGAGGTGAGTATTTGCAGATTTTGTTATCCACAAGGGTCCTGGACTAATCTCCCATGGGTATTGAGGCATGGCTGAATTGTCTTATAAAGGAGTTAGCGACCTATTGGTTGACAATGAGATGCTATTGAGTTGAGTTTTTAGGAATCAGAAGATTTAAGTTCCATTTTCATCTATGTTGTTGATCTTTGAGGGACCATGGTATCAGTTGGCACTGGAATAATTTTTCAACCTCATTTCCAAATCCTAAAGAGCATAATGATTTTTGCTTTCATGAAAAAAATGGCTAAATTTGGATAGCATTTGATTACTTTTTTTTGAAGTGGTGCAGGTTGGGTTCAAATTTATATGTTTTTTCACACAAACCAGTCATATTGGTCTTATAAATCTTATAGGTATACAATTTATAGTTCCTTTTTATAGAGGTAAAATATTTATGAGATACTCTGAGGCTCAAAGTCATAAATGTGGAATAAGCTGCTTTAAAAGGAAATGAATTCCCTGTTGCAGGAGGTAAACTACCACAAGAAGCTAAGGGATTTAGCATCTGGATGTTGAATGATGTAGAGGAGGCTCATGTGTCAGACTAAGAGCTGAACAGATTGATTAAAAAATTCCTAGAGAGCTTGAAGGTTTGTGGTCTTTGCAATTTAAACAATTCTGTGCAAACTAAGATGAAGAAAGATAAAAACTAAATGAAATCTATTAAAGAACTCACATTAGAAGTTCCAGTATAGGAATTTAATATTTTTATGGTCCTGTGGAAACATAGTTTAATTGTTATGTTTAGAAAATGTATTTGCATCCTTTACTATTTATTACTTAGAAGTAATTTAAGAGCATAAATAGTTATTTAAATGCTTCTTTTCTTATGTCGTATATGTTTCTCATTGTTATTTATTGGGCATCTTTTGGACATTTTGCTCATTGAGAGATGGCTGAAATTATATCTATCTTCAAAAGGCCAAGGCAGATCTCTGTGTGGCAGTCTTTGAAGATATGGCCTCAGTTTGGCTGTTCCCTTTGGACTATTTCACAAATGGTAAATAACAAAAATGTTAATTTTCTACTATAATTCAAATATATATATATATATATATATTGTTTCTTGAAAATCTAGGAAACTCAATGAAATGCTGGAAGTTTATTTTTTTCAAAATAGATATATGACACAGGGTATACATTTTATAAGCCACAGGTACACCTTAGTGTCATTAAGGTGATACTTTCACAAAGTTTGTGTTGGCCGGGGGTAGATGAGACTATGTTTATATGTATAGGTTACTCTAGAATATGTGGAAGAATTAATTATAGATCCTTGCCATAAAGGAAATACTTATTTGGTTTGGACAGCAGCTAAAAAGGAGAAAACAAAATGCTAGTACTGTAACTCTTTTAAAATATTTGTTGCAGCACAATTTCAAAGGGCACTGTACTGTGTGGTACAGTTTTGAAATGATTCCAAACACTTACATAGCTTTCCACTTGAGTTATTTATATTTTTCTGTGATAAGAACTATAAGGAGATCCTTGCGTGATTTGAAACTTGATGTTATTATTGTGAAACCCAACCAAAACAAAATAGAAAGGAACAGACTGCTGAATACAAATAATGCTTGAAAAAGCTGGGTAAATACACTAATAAATGGATGACTGCTATGGTTGGGATGTGGCTTGTTCCCCAAAGTTTCCTGTGTTGCAAGCTTTGTCCCTACTGTGGTCACTGTAAGAGGTGGTAGGATCTTTTGGTGGAGGTCATTGGAGGTTGCTGTCCTTGGAAGAATCTGATGTAGTTCTCATGGGGTCCTGATGAGCTCTCGTGAGAGGGTTGTTAAAAATGAACAGTACTGGCCCCATCCCATCTGCTGGCTTCCTATCTCTCTATGTGAGCGCTCCCTGTGGCAAGTGTTTCTGCCACATGATGCAATCTATCATGTTGTGGGGTAACCAAGGAGGCCCTCACCAGAGGCCCAACACATGAGACCTCCCAAACCCAGACTTTCAGCTTCCCCAACTGAACAAAACATTCGTCTTTCTTTTAAACTACCTAACTTCAGGTATTTGCCCCCACTTTTTTTAAGAATAGAAAATGTGCTTGTCTGCTCTACAGTCCTCCGCTGTACCAACTGAGCTACTGACGCCATAAACAAGAGTGTCAAATTGTTAAATCAACATCAGTAGTCACTGTGTACTTACGTCTCATGAGGGATCTGTCCTTAATGTGTTATCCAATGTGAAGTAATGCTATAACTAGTACTGAAACAGTATTTTTACACTTTGTGTTTCTGAGTGGGTGCAAACTGATGAAATCCTTACATAGTATATATTGAATCGATCTTCTTTATATAAAGATAATTGCAAATGATTAAAAAATCTTGGTGTTAAACTGGAAATTGCATAGACAATTAATCAATTTTTTTTTAAAAAAAAATCATGTAGGATCTCTGTCCTTAATGTGCTGTACATTGTGAATTAATACTATAACTAGTACTCCAACAGTATTATCATTTTGTGTCTCTATGCGAGGGCAAACCATTGAAATCTTTATGTAATATGTACTAAATTGATCTTCTGTGTATAAAGAGAATTGAAAATCAATCTTGATGTGAACAGAAGGGGAGAGGGAGCGGGAAAGGGGAGGGTGGGGGGAGGGAGGGAAGTTGTGGGGGTGGGAGCCATTGTGGTCCATGAGCTGTTCTTTGGAAATTTATATTCTTTAAATAAAAGCTTTATATATATATAAAAAAAGAATAGAAAATGTGCTAATGCAATTATCTACTCTCATGCTTTAAAATAAAATTTTTAAAACTTTTACTCTTCTGTAAGAGACACATAATGTGGAGTACTTTTCATGACAGGGTAATAATAAATGAATGGTGGGATGCAAGCTTGCGATCCAAGCGTTGACTCATGAATAGGGTTCTGTGGGTCTAAATGCAGGAACAGGAAGTTTTCATGAGAAATACTTATAGGAGACAGTGATGCAATTCAATTCTGCAGGGTCAGGATGATAAGCCAAAGACCCAGGGCCCAAGGAAGAGGTATGAGGTTTGAGGTACACGCCATGAATTCACAATGAAGGAGAGCAAAAACTTAATCAGCATAGGATAAGGTCTTCTGAGTTAGTTTCAACTTAGAGAACCCCTTGTACATATTGGGCACCAAAGAAATATTTGTTGAATGAATAGTGGATGTGAAAAGATTGAGGCCTAAGGGACTTGTTTCTCAACATCCATGGGATGTGGTAACAGAGCATCTGTCAGCACTCAAGGGGAAGGGAGAGGGGCCGGTGCCTCCGCCTTCAGCGCCCGCATCCCATGTGGGCCCCAAGTTCTGGTCCCGGTTGCTCCTCTTCCAGTCCAGCTCTCTGCTGTGGCCTGGGAGGGCAGTGGAGGATGACCCAAGTGCTTGGGCCCCTGCACTCGCATTGGAGACTGGGAGGAGGTGCCTGGCTCCTGGCTTCAGATAGGCGTAGCTCTGGCCAATGTGGCCATTTAGGGAGTGAACCAACAGAGGGAAGACCTTTCTCTCTGTCTCTCTCTGTCTGTAACTCTACCTATCAAATAAAGAAAAAAAAAATGAGTGAGGGGGAGCAGAGCAATAGACCTGAATCCTGCACATAGAAGGGACAAAAGGAGGGGAAACTAGGCACAAGGAAAGTGTGTATGGAGAGAGGTGGAGGATGAGGAATATTTCAAAGCATGCCTTTTGGAAGGGCATCTCAAGATAATGAGAAAGTAAGATCTGAACATAGGGCAGCAGGAAAGCAAATCACCATAGTGGTGGCTACCCAGGCAGTGTACAGGACAGTGCATTTAGAGGCCAGAGAAGCAAGCTGAGACCAGGCAGGAAGGACACTGATTCCAGCTGAGTATCTTAGAGCAGGGTACATCTTCATATTACAACAAGCGGCATCTTCATATCAGAATATTTATGCAACCTGGGAAAACATAGCAGTAAGTTCTATGAAGTGTTAGGTATGCGTTGTAGCATAAAGGACTGATTCTCTCTGAATGATGGAATTAATACAGCATCACCAAATGAATGAAAGGGGAAAAGAGGTGGGGAAATCTATGTTATGAGGGAAAAAATCTTGTAAATAAATTCTTAAATTTGATTTTCTTTCTTAAGGATTATAAAGTATGACACGGGACAGCATTGCAAATAAATGTGAAGCATACCAGAGACCTGGTGCTACACTTTTGAGGATATGAAACAAGCTGCTATGTACATTTGGTAGAGGCATTTTCCTCAAATTAAATTCCCCTTTTTTTTTTTTTGCAACAAAGCAGATGTAAATTTGAAGAAGTTGTTTAGAGATCCTCTAAGTGTGCCATTTATAATGCAATGCATTGTTAAAAAATACTTTCTGAATAGCCATTAGATACCTTACACTCCTCTGTTTCCAGCAGGGGAAACTTCACAGGCAGATTGTATAACACATTGATCTCTCTCATTGTGTAAGACAAAAATCTCATTTCATGGGGTAATTTTGTGTCACCATTTGCAGGCTTTCTTGAGATTGAGAAATTCTTTTTGCTTGAATCTTGGTCATTTAAAAAGTGTTCTTATTCTTCTGATTTTCCCAATTTCCTCTATACATATAAAGAGTAAAGGGAGGAAGTGAAGTGGAGAAAAGGAAGAGGAGAATTTCATACAAATAATGAGAAGGAAAAGGTGGGGGGAGCATTTAGCCGATCAGAAGCATTTGCCTTGATGAGCACACATACTATTTTTAGGAGATAAAGTAGCAGAGTTGGAAATGGGTACTGGAACTGGGAGGCAGAGAGCATAAGGGTTTGGGGAGTGAGGTTGGTGTGCACTGAATATCCTTGAAGATTCTTTCCTGGGAGACAATCCTGCCATAGCAAGAAACCCGCAAGAAGCTGCTCATGGGTGCAGATGGTTGATTAGGTATGCAGTCTTCTAAATGGGAGGAGGTTTTGCCTGGACATGTTGCCTGGAATCTGGATACTCCTATTTTTGTCTGTCTTTATCCCAACTTCTTGCTCAGTTTGTGGCTTCGCTTTTTATTTTGTTCTTGGAAGTTTGATCTCTAGTTCCTCGATTGATGTTTTACTCTCATCTATTGCTCTTCCCTGACTTAACCTTTGTGCTTGGCCTGTAATGTACCTTTATTAAGGGTTTGTTGAATGATATTTTCTTTGACGTGCCTGCGTTAGCTAGTTCAGGCTGTAATACATTACCACAGTCTGGGTGGTTTATAGCTCTAGAGTCTGGAGGGACAGGATCAGGGTGCCGGCTTGGTTGGGTTCTGCACTGGTTTTTCACTCTGCTGTCACATGGAGAGAGACAGGGAGAAAGCAAGCTCTCTACTATCTTTCCATGCAAGGACGCTAATCCCATTCATGAGGGCTCCATCCTCATGACCTGATTACCTGCTCAAGTTGTCATCTTCAAAATCCATCACATTAGGGATGAGTGTTACAGCATATGATTTGGGGTAGGGGGACACAAGCATTCAGTCCAACTAGAGTCTACTTGTCTGGAGACCCTGGCTCCCTAGCCTTGGCCTGCTGGCCCTTTTGTTTGCTTTTTGTTCTACTTTTCCTTTTATTGAAAGTTAGCTGGACATTTGGGGACTGTTTCTATCTGACTTTGAGTGATAGTCTAGGACATGTGCTTTCTGGTGCTAACTTTGCCATTGGACCTGGGACCCTGGATCAGTCATTTAACGTTGCAGCATTTTATCTTTCTCATCAGCAAAATGAAACTGTCCTAAAAGTCCTTGAGGACTCTGGATCTTCTGTTTTTAACATCTTATCACTACAAGAATGTCCTTCTTTCCTAACACAGTGTTTGACTATGTAGGTACAGTGACACTGAGATAAGTGCCTCAATTTCTTTTAACAAGGGCTACTAGTTCACATCTTTTTGTTTGTTTTCTGGAAACTGTTAAGAAAATCATTACTATTCTTTGGGATTTATCTAATTTCTGGCTGATTTTGTATTTCATCAGTTGTGATTCCAGGAAAGGAAACAGGGCACGGGCTCCCTGGGGGTAGAGTTGTGGGAAATGAACTTAACAGTTCAAATCACCAAGCCCTATGTGCTGAGTTCACCCCACACTGCTCCCACAGTTTAGAAACAGAGCTTGGTGTTGCTGGAAGCAAACAGGCATTTGCTGCTTGTACTCCTTTGGGACCTGGGAGTGCCTTTTATACAGGGCCCATTGGTAGCATCCTGTAGCCACATTAGGATAAATAGAAGATAGCTCAGTATAGTTAGACAGAGGAGCGTCTGCCTTTATTGATCAAAGGTCTGTTTTTACCTTGAGTAGCTGGAAGGTGTCTCTCAAAATTCCCACAAACCCAGATGAGAGAGGGGGAGGCTGAGGTAAGAACCAGGAAGTGAGCACCCAGGGAACTTGCCATGGGGGCATGGTGGTGGGAAGGGTGGCATCTAGGACTGGAGCAAAGGTGAAATGTGGCCCTCAGACTGTGACATCCAGTGCAGGTCTGTGCCACAACTGAAGGATGTCAGGCCTGCCCAGGACAAGACTGACCTTGAGATGCCCAGTGTGGCATTGGGAGCAGGCTGCAAGGCACAGGTGGAGAGGACTCCAGTGCTGCAGAGACCTGCAGGGCCAGGCAGTCCTGAGACTGGCCCACAGTCCTGAGACCCAATACCTCCCTGACCACCCAGGAGCTCAGAAAGCTCATGTGTCTCTCACAAGCCAGGTGCTGTGTGGCAGAAGCAAGAGAAGGAACATGCATTTGAAATGACCCCTGCAAGGAGGGAGGAGACCTGTGAGAGTGTGGACTGGCCTATGTCAATGACCTCTACCATCCTTCATTGCCTAGAAAGGCTGACTGGTTGGGAAACTGAGGAAGCAAAGATCAATAGCAGAAAATAAATGAGACACAAGCCCAGCTGGAAAGGGCAGAGGAAGCTGAACATCTTGTATATCCTATCCTGTTCTCCTTTCTCTAGAACATCTCTCTGGTGGGGTCTAGAGGTGGTGGGAATACTGTTTCCCCACCCCCGTGCCCCTGAGGCCAACTATGCACTGGGGGGATGGACTTGGTGGGAGAGGTGCTGGGAACACCAGAGCACTAATGCTGATGCTCAGCCAGCACATCTGAGTCCTTGTCTCATGTCCAAGAGAGGTCTCATGTCTGCTGGAGTTAAAGATTTCTGTTAAAGAATTGCAATGCCATAAGACAAAGCAGTGGCTTTGATGCATGCTCAGTGCCTTTGGGAGCAGACAGAAGATGCTAAAAATCATTGTTAGATTTTCCTGGGGTGACATGGCAAAGGGTAACAGACCCATTAACAATCTACACTGGGGGCCGGCGCGGTGGCATAGCAGGTAAACTCGCCGCCTGCAGTGCCGGCATCCGATATGGGCACCGGTTCATGTCCTGGCTGCTCCACTTCTGATCCTGCTCTCTGCTATGGCCTGGGAAAGCAGTAGAAGATGGCCCAAGTCCTTGGGCCCCTGCACCCAACTGGGAGACCTGGAAGAAACTCCTGGCTCCTGGCTTTGGATAGGCACAGCTCTGGCCATTGCAGTCACCTGGGGAGTGAACCAGCAGATGAAAGACCTCTCTCTCCATATCGCCCTCCCCCGTGTAACTCTGACTTTCAAATAAATAAATAAATAAATAAATCTTTAAAAAACAAAAACAATCTACATGGGAGTTGTTCTGGTACTAAATCAGCTGATCCAGATTCTCACCTGATGAATTTATTGTAACATCTCTTGGAAGTGAGGTGAATCTGCTATTTTTTAAAAATTCTCAATACTGCTGTTGTGGAACAATAGGTTAAGCCACTGATTGTGACACCAGCATCACAAATTAGCTCCGGTTGAAGTCCCAGCTGCTCTGCTTCCAATGCAGATCCCTGCTAGTGCTCCTGGGAAGGCAGTGAAAGATGGCCCAAGTGCTTGGGACTCAGCACCCACATGGGAAACTCGGATGGAGTTCCTAGTTCCTGGCTTTGAGCTGGTCCAGCCCTGGCTGTTATGACCCTTTGGGAAGGTAACCAATGAATGGAAGATCTTTCTTTCTCCCTCTGTCTCTCTGTCTCTCCCTTTTTCTGTCACTCTGCCTTCCAAATACATTTTTAAAAATTCTTTTAAAAAAATCCCAGAACATAACTGATACAATCCAAAGTTCCTTTTCAGTCCCTTCCACTGTGCTTAGGCCAGAAAACAGCCTCTGCAATGTGGTGCTGAGAAAGGTTTACTGTAACAGGAGAGGAAGAGTGTTGCCCGGGAACAGGATGGGGCTGAGCAGCGAGGACACACGGCTTGTGAAATTCCCCTGCACTGGAATAATGTCTTTGGCACAGCCCAGTGTTCTCATCATAAACAGAATAACTTTTCTTCTTTCCCCATGAGGCAAAACAGATGCTGTCTCTATGGCAAGGCACACACTCTCCAGCCAAGCAGTCACTCCCGCAGCCAAACATCTCAGTAGCAAACCTGAATTTCCAGGCCAGCTTTCCTCCCTGTGTCAAGGGAGTGCACAGCTCGGAGCAGGTGGAGGCTGTGCTGGCCTCTGAGCAGCAGCTGGGGCTGGAGACTTCTGGGATTGGAGGAGGGAGAGAGAGGAGGGTGAGAAGAGAGGGAGTGAGGAGAAGAGGGAAGGATGGAGGGGAGAGAGCAAGAAAAAGAGGGAGGGAGAGAGGGAGACGGAGGGATACACCCATCCCACCCTCATCCTAAACTGACCTCACTCAGTGGTGCACAAGAAGCCAGGAATGGAGCCACTGGCACTTGAGAGTCCAGAGAGCCTGCCTAGGTTCTCAGCTGAGGACAGACAAAGGTCCCAAGCTCAACTGTCAAGAGGACATCTTGGATATGTGGAAGAATGTGTCATTCTGCTTAGCCACCCTTCCAAAGCTTGCAGAATCTGTGTGTGATGAGGGTGTGTATGTATCGCTCATCCATGTGGATGTGTACAAGGAACAGGCAAAGGAAAGGGAAAGGCCTTCCAGTCTCAGGAACAGTTGCTCCAGGAGGTCAGGAGGCAGCGTGAGCACTGAGCTCTCCCGTGCAAAGAACTCTGCTTGTTTATGCTGCATCTGCTCTTCACACTCACCCTGCATCTCATGATGTTGCCCAGGCAGGCATTAGTGTTGCTTTTCAGATTTATTTATTTAATAAGCATAGAGAGAGACCTCTCACCCACTGGTTAACTCCCAAATGCTGGCAATGGTCCACTCTGGCCAAAGCCAGGAGCCAGGAATTTAATCTCAGTCTTCCATGGTGGGGACTCAGTCAATGGTTTGATCAGGAAACTTGAATCAGGAGCTGGAACAAGGGATGGAACCCGGACATTCCAGTACAGGATGCTGGCATCTTTCTGGTGTCTTAACCACTAGGCCAACTGCCCATGCCTAGTATTATTATCTTCCTAGCACTGATGAGAAAATGCCAGGTTTTAAAATCAGTCAACTTGTCTATAGCCCGAGCTGCAAGTGGGACAGGCAGGATTAAACTCAAGCCTGGTATCTTCTCATTTAGATCCTCCCTGCTCCTTCATACTGCCTCTTGCAACACAGGCTGCAACATATGCCTCAGTAGAGACCTGGTAGAATTTATTAGAACCTGGGTGCTGGGAAGAGCTGGGAGCCATGAATCAGATGGGATTGGCTGAGTTGGTGTGTGCTGTTTTGGGTGTGGTTTGAGTGTTCCTGGCATGCAGGTATTGGAAGCAGGTAGAATCTTCAAGAGATAGGGCCTTATGGGAGATCCTAGGGTCAGTGGAAGCCTGAGGTTGTTCATATGAAAGCCATTGGTAACTCGAATGTAGTCCTCTCAGTTCTTGTGGGAGTGTTGTTAGAATAGGAGCAAGACTGGGAGCAAGGATTTGGCCTAGTGGTTAAGATGCCTACATTCTATATATTCTACATTCTACATTCTATATTGCATATCAGGGTACCGGGACTCCATACATGGCCCCAGTTCCTGACTACAGCTTCCTGCTATTGTAGAGTCCAAGTGGCAGTGATGATGGCTCAAGTGACTGGGCCTCTGGCACCCACATGGGGAACCTGAATTGTCTTCCTGGCCTCCTCTCTGGTTCAGGTCCAGACTGTAGTAGACATCTGGGGAGGAAATAGGCAGATGGAGCACTTTCTCTCTCTGTTTATCTCTGTATCCCAAATATACAAAAAGAAATTTAAGACAAAAGGAATCCAGTCTGGCATCCTCCCACTCTCTGTTCCTGGTTTAACATGTAGTCACTGGTTTCCTCCCCTAGAAGTCCTACCATTGCATCCTCACCATGAAGTGATGTACCTGTGGGACAGCTCTCACTAGGGCCTGCCCTATGCCATTTGGACTTTGATTCTTCAATACTGAATAAATCTTTTTTTATTCATAGTAGCCAGTGCAAGTATTTTTTTAAAGTGGTAAAAAGGTGACTAGTGCAAAGAATTGGTACCACAAAATGGGAACTGTTACTATCACTATATTTGAAGAGGTGGATAAGCCTTTGTAATTGGCTAACAGGAAGAATCTGGAAGAGTTTGCAGGAACAAGCTAGAAAAAGCATGGGTTTCTGTGGGCACAGTGTGTGATGGGCAATTCTGGTGAGGGCCTAGATGTGGAAACTAGAGTAGTCTCATATGGAAATGAGCATTCTACTGGGAACTGATTGAAAAGCCACTGCTACAGTTTGAATAAGGTTTAGCCAACAAAACTCATGAAGGAATTTAAAATCCAAAATTGTCAGTCAGTGATCATAAGAGGGTGGGAACTTAATCCAATTATGGAGATAGTGGGAGATCTTTATGTCACAGAAGGCAAACCCTAGGAAAGCAATTCTTAAGAAGTGATTATGGGGGCCCACATTGTGAGCAGCAGGTTAAGCTGCCACCTACAATGCCAGCATCCCATATCATAGACCCAGTTGGAGTTCAAGCTGCTCCTCTTCCTACCCAGCTTCTTGCTAATGCCCCAGGGAAAGCAGTGGAAGATGGTCCAAGGACTTGGGTCCCTGTCCCACGTGGGAGACCCAGATGAAGTTCTGGGCTCCTGGCTTTGGCCTGGCCCAGCCCTGGCCATAATGACCATTTGGGGAGTGAACCAGCAGATAGAAGATCTCACTCTCTCTGTATCTGTCTCTCCCTTTCTCCTTTTGAATAAATAAAAATCTTAAAAAAGAAAGGATTGTGTGAAAGTCTGAGATGAGTCCAGCCTCTCTCTGCTTCCTGGTTTGCTGTGTGATGCTTCCTCCACATGTCCCCCAGCATTGTCATCTGCTACTGTCACAGAGGCCAAACCAGCAGGGCTACCCAATCTTGGACCTAAACCTCCCAAACTGTAAAACAAATGAATCTTTTCTCTTTGCAAAGTTAGTAGCTTCAGATATTTTATTTTTTTTTTGACAGGCAGAGTTAGACAGTGAAAGAGAGAGACAGAGAGAAGGGTCTTCCTTCCGTTGGTTCACCCTCCAAATGGCCGCTATGGCCAGCGTGCTGCGCTGATCTGAAGCCAGGAACCAGGTGCTTCCTCCTGGTCTCCCACGCGGGTGCAGGGCCCAAGCACTTGGGCCATCCTCCACTGTACTCCAGGGCCACAGCGGAGAGCTGGACTGGAAGAGGGGCAACCGGGACAGAATCTGGCATCAGGACTGGGACTGGAAACCCTGGGTGCCGGTGCCGCAGGCAGAGGATTAGCCTAGTGAGCCATGGCGCCAGCCCAGATATTTCATTTTTGTAATGAAAATATGACCAAACAGCCACACTGGTTACACTGCGGCAATGAAGCTGGCTGCACAGTGCCCATGCCCTAAGATATTGTGAAATGCTATACTTAAGAAGGCTGGACTAATTTATTTGGTGGAGATTTCAAAACAACTATGCCCTCAGACTGCAGCACGGGTATGAGGGCCTATTTTTAGCTATTTTTTAAAGTGAGAATAGTGACCACAAGGGAGCAGCTTGGTTAGGAAAGAGCAAAGAAAAGCATGTTTGGGAAGCAAGGGTTTGGCTAAACCATTTGCTAAAAAGAATAATGCAGATAAAAAAATGCCATGTGCAGGGCAAAGGGCAATAGGCAAGAAGCCTTGGGGAAATTCAGAAACTTTCCAGGGCAAATTTGTTTCAGGAAGGAGCCTTGGGGCACTGGGCAGATTCAGCCATCTCGAGATTCTGGCTTGCTGGTGAAGTGCTCTGGCACTGCCACCCTGGTTCAAAGGAATCCAGGCACAGTTCATCTTGGTGGCATTGTTTCTGTGATGCTGATTCTTGAGGAAAGTAGAATGCGAGTTATGGGGTCATGGCAGCTTCCCCTGAGAGGCCAGAAATATTTGTGTTGCAAGGTCAGCACCCGTGTGTCTGCAGGGAGCACCCAGTGGAATGATGCCCAGTGGAGCTGTGAGGTAAAGCCAAAGTAAAGACCCAAAAAGTACAAAGAATAGCAATGTGCTATGTCAGCTTGGGAAACCCACAGACATCTGCAATCTGTCTCAGAGAGTTACCATGTCGTCTACAAACAGCAAAGTCATATCCAAAGACTTGGGGGCATCCCTCTCTGTTGCAGTGTCCTCATGATACCAGATATATAACTTTAGAATTTAATGTTTTCCCGGTTGTGTTTTGGTTTTCCCTTGCACCAATTACTCCTTCCTACTTGCCTATTCTCACCCTTTAGAATAAGCATGTCCTTTGTGCCTATCCTGCCTTTGTGTCTTTGAGGAATGTACTTTTTTTCACAGTTGGAAGTTTTTCTTGAGTCTCAGATGAGCCTTTGGACTTTTGAGTGATACTGTTGAGTGATACAGTTAAGACTTTGAGGCTCTTAGCGATGGAATGAGTGTTGTATGGTGGGATGGACATGAACTTTGGGAGATGAGGAACAGAATGCTGGGGTTTGAATATGGTCTATGTCTCCCCAGAATTTCATGTCTTGTGAAATTTGTTCCCAAGGTGGTGGTATTGGAAGATGGTGTGGACCTGCAAGCGTTAGGGCCTGGTTTTGTTGTTGGACAGAGTCCTGCTCTAATAACCCTGTTAGTTATGAAACACAGACCCACCTTCTAAAAGAGTTGTTTATTTTTACTACAGACCTATAGGAGAAAAGGGAAAGTCAAGTAAAGCCCCAAATCAATCCCCCTGTTCAGAGAGTGGTTTGGGAATTTATGGAGTTAAGGAAACTAGGGCAGAATTGGGTGAAACAGAGTGACAGAACATGATAGACACAAAGGAAAGGAGTGGGGAAAGTCCTCTGAGCATGTGTCATGACAATCACGCCTTCCACACATTACATGAAAGATGGATACTGAAATATCACTGAGTGGTGTGTCATTCACCATAATAGTGAAACTTAGGTAAGTTTCCAGTCAGTCTGAGTTGATCTGCACAGGATACAGTTACAGGGCTGGCTGCAGCCAGTTCTGTCGAGTTCTTTTAGGAACCCCCAACAGTTTTTCTTTGTGTGTGTGTGTGTGTGTGTGTGGTTTCTGAGGTTGGTCCTTTGGTAACTGGGAGCATGCCCTCCAAAGGTAGTTCTCATGCAATGCCTTAGTAGTTCTTGCAAAAGGCTTGATATAGAAGGAGCAAGCCTGGCCCTACCCAGCTCTCCCTGCTTTCCTGGCTCAAGGAGTGATGCTTGAGCTCTGTACATTTCAGTCTACCATGAGATCCTCACTAGAACTGAATCAATGCAGTTGCCATGCCCTGGAGCCTCTAATAAGCCTGTCTTTGCTTCCCAAGTAGCCTATGTCTGGTATCTCATTACAGCAATGAAAAACTGAATAACAAAAGGTGCCAGTGTGATTCCATCTCTCTGAGCAGCAGTCACTAGTGAACACCACAAACACTGCTTTTTATCCAAGTATGGGGCAAATTAGAACACTACATTTCCAGGAAAGCGGGGGACGTTGCAGAAATGGTCTGTGTTCTTTGCAATTTCGGGAGAATGCGCTGTCAGTTCATTTTGTTTTTGCCTGTTATGCACCGCTGGAGGCTTATCTGAAGTTGTGCTCACAGGAATGCTTTCTCTACAACAGGCAGAAGGCATGGCAGCACCTCTTCCATCCCCACTTGCTTTTTGAGGTCTGTATTTTACTAGCCTAGAAAGTAGACTCGAGACACTCAGCAGCAAGTAGGGTGCAAACAAGTTGTCAAGATTTTTAGCATCCACCTCATAATGGACCCTTCTCCATTGCAACAGAAGCATTTTTGGGAATTCTATGTATTATGAACAGTTTGACCTTAGAAGAATTTCCTAATACATTCACTCTTCAAGGAGAAAAAACATCAGAATAAGGGGAATCAATGGGCACAGCATTCAAAGACACCTGAGTGCACTAATCCTGAATAAGTGTCCTGTGAAAGGCCTGAGTTGGACAGGTTGGCTGCATTTGTGCAGCTCTGGGTGTGGTTGCTCTAACATTCTTTTCTGTTCTTTCTGCAGTTACTTCTGCCTTTTTAAACTACACGATGCTGTCACCCAAGACTTAAGGCTTTTCTGTTGACCAGGGTTTAGGAATTCATACCAAGAAGTTAAAGTTCTGATCTGACAGATTTTTCCATGGTATTACTATTTTTACATGGTATTACATGGTATTACTATTTTTTCCATGGTATTACTATTTTTACATGGTATTACTATTTTTCCATGGTATTACTATTGACTATTGCTACTGAGATGAGGCACAACCCTGGGGAGTAGATCTGGGACTTAGGGACAAGGGAGAAGGGACCCTGTGTTTGGGAAGACTATGTGGGCCTCCTTTCTTACTGTCTTTCATTCACATCGCATTAACTATGCCTCCTCTGTCTACTCACAAAGCCAGACCCTGTGCTTCCCCAAAGAGGGTGTTTCTCTAAGCTTCACAAAAAGCAATTTGTTTTTCTCTTATCATTTAAATATGAACCTTTCTGCAGATGATAGGCTGTTTCTGGAAGTTTCTGATTCCACGATGTCATACAAAATCCAATTTTGGGAAATAATTTGGATGAAAATTTTATCCTATAAGACTAGATCTCAAGAGTTAATAACAAGATAAATTCTATGAAGCACATCAATGATTGCTTAGGGCTGGATGATTGAGTATAAACAGGCAAGAGAAAATCTTTAGCAGTGATTGAGTTGGCTTACATCTTGATTGTCATGGTAGATAGATGGAGCCCATACACACACACATGCACACACACACATATACATACACACAAATATTGGTCAAATTTCAACTAACTGTACAATGAAAATGGATGTAACTTAACTCTCAATAAAGTTGAATTAAACAGAAAGAAGATTTATCTGAGTCTGTGCAATAGGAGAATATAATGTCTTATTTAAAAGAAGGCATTGTGGGTGAGATTGGGAGATGTTGGTCAAGCACACAAAGTTTCAACTGAATAGGATGAATTGGTTCAAGAGATGTATTGTACAATATGGTGATGATACAGTGTATTTTTCAAGTAAGGATTTCACTTTATTATTTATTTGTATTTTTTATAAGACAAAGTGAAAGAGAATGATGGCCTATCCCTCAATACCTACAATCTGTCAGTTTGGAGCCAGGAACTTGACCCATTTCTCCCATGTGGGTGGCAGAGACTCAAGTCTTTGCTTCCCAGGTTGCACATCAGTAGGAAACTGGAATTGAGAACAGAGCCAAGACTTGAACCCAAGCAATCTTACAGGTGATGTGGGTGGCCCCAGCAGCATTAAATGGTTGTCCCAAATTCTTGTTCCAATGTATTATGTTCTTGAAAGTTACTAAGAGTAGATATTACTAAGAGTAGATATATGCAAAACAAAAATAGAACTATATGAGATAACACAAATGTAATAAGCTCAATTTAGCCATTCTACAGTGTATTCCTCTTTCAATACAAGTCACACATGTTAAATTATGTGCAATTTTCTTAATTGAAAATAACAAAATTGGGCCTGTGGCACTACAATCCCATACGGATGCCAATTCATGTCCCAGTTGCTCCTCTTCTGATACAGCTTCCTACTAATGTGCCTGGGAAAGCAATGGAAGATGGCCCAAGTAATTAGGCCCCTGTACCCACACGGGAGACCCAAAGAAGCTCTTGGCTCTTGGCTTCAGATCAACTCAGCTCTGGCCATTGTGGCCATTTAGAGAGTGAACCAGCAGATGGAAGACCTCTCTCTCTCTCTCTCTCTCTCTCTCTCCCTCATATATATATATATATATATATATATATATATATATATATATATTTCATCTATAACTCTGTCTCTTAAATAAATAAATCTTAAAAGAAAAAAAGAAAGAAAAGTTTGAGGCCAGAACTGTGGCATAGTGGGTAAAGCCACCGCCTGCAGTGCTAACAGCCCATATGGGTGCCAGTTCAAATCCTGGCTCCTCCTCTTTGGGTCTATCTCTCTGCTATCCCCTGGGAAAGCAATAGAAGATGGCCCAAGTAATTAGGCCCCTGTACCCACATTGGAGACCCAAAGAAACTCTTGGCTCCTGGCTTCAGATCAACTCAGGTCTGACCATTGCAGCCATTTAGGGAGTGAACCAGCACATGGAAAACCTCTTTCTCTTGCTCTGCCTCCTTTTCTCTGTATCTCTGCCTTTCAAATAAATAAATCAATCTTTAAAAAATTAAAAAATAAGAATCTTTTGTGTTAGGATTATTTAAAAAAGGAAGTAACACATTAGAACTTAGAAATGTCAACAGAATTCAGGTAACAGTGTTTTGTTTTTAAAGATTTATTTATTTGAAAGGCAGAGTTACAGAGAAGCAAAGCTAGAGAGAGAGAAGATCTTTCATCCACTGGTTCAATCTCCAAATGGCCACAATGGCTGGAACTGAGCTGATCTGAAGCGAGGAGCCAGGAGATTCTTCTGGGTCTCCCACATGGGTGCAGGGGCCCAAGGACTTGAGCCATCTTCCACTGCTTTCCCAGGCCATAGCAGAGAGCTGGATCAGAAGTAGAGCAGCAGGGACTCCACATAGTGCCCATATGGGATGCTGGCACTGCAGACTGGGGCTGTAACCTGCTGTGCTTTTAATTGTTGACTGAGTTTTTTAAAAAGAATTTATTTAGGCCGGTGCTGAGGCTAAACTAGGCTAATTCTCTGCCTGCAGCACCGGGTACCTCGGGGTTCTAGACCTGGTCGGGGCGCCGGATCCTGTCCCAGTTGCTCCTCTTCCAGTCCAGCTCTCTGCTGTGGCCCAGGAAGGCAGTGGAGGATGGCCCAAGTGCTTGGACCCTGCACCTGCATGGGAGACCAGGAGGAAGCACCTGGATCCTGGCTTTAGATCGGTGCAGTTGCTGGCTGTAGTGGCCATTTGGGGGGTGAACCAACGGAAGGAAAACCTTTCTCTCTGTCTCTCTGTCTCTCTCTCTCTCTCACTGTCTAACTCTGCCTGTCCAAAAAAAAAGGAGCCCAGTATTTATTTGTTCAGCAAATAAAATATTAAAAAAAATAAAAAGGATTTATTTAATTATTTGAAAGGCAGAGTAATTCTCAGGGTCTCTTTAAAATTTATTGAAAGAACAAATGAATTTACTCAGTGCCTAATCTGTGCCTAGCACTGAAAATAGTAAGACAAATTAGAACCATCTCCACAGCTAATAGTGCAGACAGATTATGACTATTGTAATATTGTGGAATATCACTGACAATCAGGATATGGAGTTTTGGGGCAACATCAATAAGATTATAACTAGGGGAATGCGTGGGGACCTTCCAGTTGGTAGTCTTGTTTTTTACTTTGGAAGACAGGTGTGTGAGTCTCTAGGGGGCTTCCTTGCCCTCCCATTGCTGGTGGGTAGAGCTCACTTGCAACTGGGCAACCACCACTTGCTCTGCCCCTTCACTGGAACTCTTTCATGGGTGATGCAATCACCTGGGGTTTGGAGTCAGGGATATTTTGGACTGGAGTGGTCCCCTTCTTACCCAGCCCCAAATCTTAGGCCTCTTCTTACCATGATCCCATGCCCTGAGAAATATGGGAAATGATTAAGGAGTAGGGTCATGCTGCTGTCCCCAGGATGCTGAAACATTTCCAAGAATGCTCACATCACACAGAATGAAAAATATAGTTTCTTTCCTTTTAATGCAATTTGGAATCATAATGGGCTTTCAGAATCATGATTCTTGTCCAGAAAATACCATGGCTGTCTCTTCCTGAGGAGGTCAACCACCTAAGTCATTCAGATAAGGTTTCTCAACCTCAGCACTGTTGTCATTTGGAGCTGGATAATTTTCTGCTTTCTTGCCTTGTGCATGGCAGAGTGTCAGCAGTATTCCAAGCCTCTATGCATCTGATGCAAGTAGCACCTCCCCTTCTGTTCCATGCTGCTGCCTCCAAATAGTGCCAAATATCCCCTGAGGGCCAAAACATTCTCTATTTGAGAACCACTGCCAGAGGCCCAGGCTGGCTAGAGTGCCTTAACAAGTACTTAAACTTTTAGTCACTCAGTTTGCACATCTGTGCAATGGGGTGAAAACAGATCTACTCTGTAGGAAGATTAAACCAAACAATTAATTTTCCAGGCTTGGTGCAGTGACAGGCACATGGTAGCCAATCAGGGAAGGTTTACTTGGACCCCAATCTGCAGCATGTCTCATCTAGCCCACTGTTTACCACTATTTATTTTTGCTTTGGGTAAAGGGAAATGCAAAAGCCATGAGCTTGAGGCACGTGGACTCCACATAGCTCAGAAATTGTTCCTGAGGACGAGGAAGGTGAATCTGCCAGGGGAAGCATGCATCACTCTTCTTCCTATCCTCGCCATAACAAAGCTTCAAACAACATCACCTGTCAGAGTATAGTCACTATCTAGATTGTCAGGTAAAACCTCAATTAAAAAGAGAAAAAGAAAAGAAAACCCCTAGAAAACCCAGTTTGAGGTCATGTCATGTGTCCAAGAATGTGTCAATCCTTGAGGACACGTGTTCATTGCAAAGTGAAATATACATGGTACTCCACATAGGGAGCCTTGTTCCAGCATTGCAATGACTCATTGTACGAGTCACTTCTCTTCTATGAAGGGCTGTCACCCTGCAATGTTTCGGGATGTGCAGACTGCAGGAACCAAGCCTGTTAGACCTTGTGCATGGCAGTCTCCAACAACAAAGAGATCAAATCTTAACAACCTTCATGAAAATAGATTTGCTGCTGAGTACTCTTCTTGGGGTAGTTTATTACAGACTGTTCATTCCTCAACACACAATTTCAGCAGAGGATTAGAATTCATAATGAGAACACAAAGGAGGCAGCAGAACTTATCCATGGGAAAGACTTGATGTGGGTAGCTGGGAGGATGAGGTGCAAGGTAAAGGTGGCCTAGCATGTTTCTGGTGTCCTGGGGAAGGTGGCGATGCAGGCACTCCTTCGAAAGTGGCTTCGAGATGACCAGTGAGCCCTGGGACAATTCTACTCTCTCCTCACAAACAGGCAGGAGTTCCTCAACAGGGCTGTGGGCTACAGCAGTTGGGCACAACCATCAGCAATGGTGACAAATCTAGTAGGTTTGCAGAGCAGACTGCAAAGAGTTTGCTGGGCTCAGGCTTGTTTGGACCACTGAAGCACTACTCCATATGTCTTCATCCTGTGGTCTTTTGTCTGCTAAATATCCCCATCATCTGAATTTAGAGATAAGAAATCCTCACATCAGGTTGTAAGTGTCTTTCCTACTTTAGCCAGCAGGTGAGAAGTAGCTATTACCTATAATTTCCCTTGTGCATTTGTCTACTTTCTGTTGCTGTAACAAAATACCCTAGGTTGTGTACTTTATAAAGAAAGGAAGATTATTTAAGTCATAGTCCTGGATGTCCAAGAGCACGGACATCTCTGGTGAGGGCACAGTGAATGGCATTGTGGTGGGAGCAGTCTGAAAGAAAGATTACTGATACTGATGCAAGAGTGATCCAGGGGCCAGGCTTGCTCATTTTAGAACAACATGGGTCCTATGAGAAATTACAATGATCTCTTTTTTTGTAAAGATTTATTTATTTATTTGAAAGTCAGAATTAGAGAGAGAGGGAGAGATTGAGAGAAAGAGAGAGAGAAAGAGAGAGAGAGAGAGAGAGAGAGAGAGAGAGAGAGAGAGAGAGAGAGAGACTCTCCATCCTCTGATTAATTCCCCAAATGACTGCAATGGCCAGGGCTAGGCCAGGCCAAAGCCAGGAGACAGGAGCTTCTTTTGGATTTTCCATGTAGGTTCAGAGGTCCAGGGACTTGGGTCATCTTCTGCTGCTTTCTCAGGGACATTTGCAGGGAGCTGGATTGCAAGTGGAACAGCTGGAATTTGATTCGGTGCCCACATAGGATGCCGGCACTGCAGGCGGAGACATAACCTTCTATGCCACAGCATCAACCCCTAAAAGATCTCTTCTGAGGAAGATGCTCCCAATGACCTAAACATTTTCCACAGGGTTACTTACCTTACAGGTCCTGCCACCTCCCCACATTGCCACACTGAAGGCCAAACTTCCAGCACCCAAAATTTTTGGGGGAAACCCTACATCCAAACCGTAGCACCATGATTTGATGAATCTACCCAAATCCAAGAGCTCCCTAATGTGCTATATACTTCCCATCTCAGGAATTTTCAAGTAACTCTTTTTCTCATTTGGAACATTTTTTCCGTTTCTGTCTAGACACGTTTTTTTAAAGTCTAGACTGTGACCCAACTAAGAAACATTTGTTCATGATGCCAATCTATGATTTTTCATTCTTCTGCTTTCCTGTATTTTCCACAAAATTATCTTTAACATAGTTGCCTTAGAAATAGTGATTATTTTGTTTTCCATATATTTCCTGTCTAGAATGCAAGTACTGTGCCTTATATGAAACTTCAAAATATCTTTGGAAAAAGGAATTAAAAAGTAAATTCATTTTGGTTAAAATAATTGAAATGCATGCATAATGTTTTTCATAATATGCACTTTCCATGAACTTTTTAAAGACCCTTATACTTCCTTGGATGCTCAGAGACCAGCATATAGAAGGACTTTAAGATTGGTTACTTTATTAAATGGTCTTTCTGAGATTCCAGAAAAGTCTGATTCACATATAGTCACTATGGGATATTGGCATTGTATGTGTGAGTGTGAGTGTGTGTGAGGGGAGTTAATGAACAGCCATCCTATTCCAGATTCTCAGAAAGGGGGGAGGGGGAGGAGAGAGAGAGAGAGAGAGAGAGAGAGAGAGAGAGAGAGAGAGATGCACACATGTAGAGGAAAAGAGAGAGAGAAGGAAAGATAAAAAGAGATTACACTTCCATCATTGGTTCACTCCCCTAATGCTGTAACAGCCAGGCCTTGGCAAGACCAAAGCCAGGAGCTGGCACTCAATGCAGGTTAAATGGATGGTAGGGATCTAGCTTGTGAGCTATCATTGCTTTCTCCCAGAGTGTGCATTAGCAGGAAGTTGGAATTGAGTGTTAACCCTGAACACTCTGATATGGAATATGGGCATCTTACCAGGCATCTTAACTGCTGTGCCAAAGGCTTCCCCTGCATTGTTGCCTTTAATGTGTACTATGGTTTCTTGTTTTCATGTAGTTTGTTTTGTGTGGTCCCCTCTTTTCGTTGATAGCCTGTGAGTGCTAGAAAAGGGACTTTACTTCATTTACCTCTGCATCCTTAGACCCCAGCACTTAATGACACACAGAAGCACTGGGGAGAGGCTGTTGATCAGAATGAAGACACTGGTAGAAAATATCAGTTCTCCCCTACCCTTCATCTCACTTTGGCCCATAATAACAAATAAGAACAGTAACTGGAAATGATAATAAGTAAGAAGTCCCTCCCATTCTGAGCTTTTAAAAAATTTTTTAAAGCAAATAGCATTCTTTTTTTTTTTTTTAAGATTTATTTATTTGTGAGTTAGAGTTACAGACAGTGAGAGGGAGAGGCAGAGGCAAAGGTCTTCCACCCACTGGTTCACTCCGCAGATGGCTGCAATGGCCAGAGCTGTGCCAATCTGAAGCCAGGAGCCAGGAGCTTCTTTCAGGTCTCCCCCACGGGTCAAGGGCCCAAGGACTTGGGCCATCTTCTACTACCATCCCAGGCCATAGCAGAGAGATGGATTGGAAGAAGAGCAGCCGGGACTCAAACCGGCGTCCACATGGGATGCCGGCACTTCAGGACAGGGCTTTAACCTGCTGCACCACAGCACTGGCCCTTTGAGGTTTTAGAAAATATAACTTTCCCCATGTTGTGTCCTACACTCAAGGGCCAGAGAGAAGTGATCCCTTAGTGAGATTGGAGAAGGAACTGGAACTGGTAAGCTTCCATCTTTGGGGTGCTCTCATTCATGCACAGCTTGTCCTAGGTCACACACTCCATTTTCCATATGGGCAGCGATCTGCCATCCTCTAGCTCTGTTTGTGAACCACTGGAGTAGTGCAATTTGAGGGGAGGATGTAGATGCTTGGCTATATCTGCAGGTTCAAAGTGCATTTTTCCAGTTCACCTTTATTCACAACAGTCATGATCTTATCTCCATCTGTTTGCCTCTGAGCCTCTCTAAACTGTTTCTGAGCTCTGAGCAGGGAAAGGAGGCATCATAAACTATGCCTCTCAGCACCTCAATATGGCTAGGGAGGTAAGACCTTGAAAAAGGAGTGCTGTGCTCCATTCCCACTTCCCTAGAGATGCCTTGGCACCCTGTCAGTCTGGGACTCTCCACTTCCAGGAGACTTACAACTGCAGTGCTGGGCTGGACCATAGCAAGGCCCACATGCCTCTGGGTCTCAGAAAGAAGACAGGATGGACTTCTCAAAGCAACCCCTCTTCGTTCTCAGTGGGCCTCCACTTTCTCAGAGGCCATATTTACAAGGGATCCTAAGTAATGGCTTTGGGAAGTGGAGTGAAGCAGAATGAGGAGGAGCACATTGTTAACTCAGACATCTAGGTCTTCAGAGGCTTGGGAGGAGAGTTGATACATTAATTATGTATTTTATTTTCTATTCTTCCTTCCTTGATATCTGAGGAGTTGTTCAATGGAGGAACTGCCCCTTCCAGGTTTTGCTATTTCCTTAGGGATAGAAAACGACTCCCCTGGGAGCTGCCTTTCAATGCAAACCAATCAATTCACCACCACCTCCATCAGGCACTCACACTCTGGGCCATTATCTACCTGAGCTAATTACATTAGGGCCTGGGAATTGACAACTAGACAGCCCTTAAGTCCCAGAGCTCTGAGATTCAATCCTGAACCGGCTTATCCTGTCTTGCTTGTTCCTCCCCAAGGAAACCTTGAAAATAGCTGTCACTCATGCTTTGCTCCACCTCCCTCTGCCTCCTGGTTGACACTGGTATGCTCCCTCCTCTTGGGATTTGTGAGGATAATAAATTCTTTTTTTCAGTGTCAGTCATCTCCTGATACATTGACCTTGCCATCCTAAATAATAAGAAAGTGTGTATTTTAAAATAGTTTAGAACTGCAGAAGCAGAGAGAAAGCTGAGAATTGGAGAAGAATAATGTAGCCATCTTCATTGGATTCTTAGCTTATTCCAGGTCTCCCATGTTGATGTCAGGAGACCAACTCTTAGAGCTGTTACTACTGTCACCCAAGATGTGCATTATGAGGCAACGAGAATCAGAAGCTGAGCCAGGACTTGAACCCAGACATTCTGATTTGGATAAGGGTATCTAAACTGGTATACCAACTGCTAGATCAAATACCTGCCCCTAACCCCTACTCTTAATAGATGCGTTTTTCAAATAAGGAGAATCTCTGAGATCAGAAAGGCTAAATAAGCTCCTCAAAGCAACCTATCCAAGGAATGCAAGGAAAGGAAAAAGGATGGTAGAAATGACTGTGGGCTGACATCTGAGAACACTTGGAAATCACTGTAGCATCTTCATGCAGTTGTTGTAGATAAATCACCTGCTACTTGCACACGGGTTGTTTTAAATAAATGGTAATGAAACCAAAGGACCGGATGGACTCCCATCAAAATTTTTCTCTTTATCAAGTGAAGACAGGGCCAAGCCTTTGCAAATCCCTGCTGATGTCTCATTCTGTTTTAGCACCACAGACACCTTAGAGATAACTGAGAGCATTGAATCCCGTCAAGTTCTTTCCTGAGTAACAGTTTCTCATTGCCTCATGTGCTTCTGTTGCTCCATGGCTCCAGGGAGTGAGCTGTGAAAACTCCAGACCCATTGTACAGTTGAACATCAGTTGTCATTCTTTCTTACTTCAGGGAAGCCAAGAACTAAATTTTACATACACACACACAAAAGAACTCCACAAATTCAAGATTTGTTTACATCATGTCAAAACAAACAGTTGAACATTCAAGTTCAGTTGCTGCAGCTACCTCCCTGATTTTTTGTTTTGCTATGGGAGAGATTCAAAACAGGGTGTGTGTTTTGTGTTTCCTTTATTTTATTTTATTTTATTTTATTTTATTTTATTTATTTGACAGGTAGAGTTATAAAAAGTGAAAGAGAGACAGAGAGAAAGGTCTTCCTTCCATTGGTTCACTCCCCAAATGGCCACTTTGGCCGACACTACACTGATCCAAAGCCACGAGCCAGGTGCCTCTTCTTGGTCTCCCATGCAGGTGCAGGGGCCCAAGCACTTGGGCCATCCTCCACTGCCTTCCCGGGCCACAGCAGAGAGCTGGACTGGAAGAGGAGCAATCGGACTAGAACCCAGTGCCCATATGGGATGCTGGCATCGCAGGAGGAGGATTAACCAAGTGAGCCACGGTGTCGGCCCTCTCCTTTTTTTTTTTTAAGCCAAATTTTCTGAAACTTAAAACAAATTGAAGTCAGTCAATTAATGTGTGTGGTGTGGACAGCCAAGAGTTTCCAAGTTCATTTGGATGAGTCATTGAAGTTCAAAAGGGACCCCAAAAGGGGAAGCGTCAGTGCCTCCAAATTCAGTGTGAGTTGATGGTCAGAATCCTCTGGCAGACTGTTAAAGTGACCTCAGCTAAAGGTCCTGTGACACAATCTGCTGGAACCAGCTGAATTTGCTTGGTTTGCTGATTAAACACTTCTTTCTGCTGGAAATCCCACTTTAGCTTTTGTTTATCTGGGAAGTTCAGAAACAAATCTCTAGGAAAAAAAAAACAAAAACTCTGCACTGTGGTCTGCAGGGTCTGGAGAAGAGGAGAAGAGGATGCTTTGAATAAGTCTTAAAAGATTCTCCTAATATCAGGGATCACCTGGATTGATAAGAGTCAGATGTTGGAACTGGCAGCACACAAGCAGTTAATGGGTGCCAATGGCATGTCATGGAGGAGGAGCAGACATCTTGGGAAGTAGGGTCCTACATCCTCCCTTCCCAGAACTGACAACTACTGGGTTGAGCTGTGCAAATTTGCCACTTTGGTAGGTTAAAAGTGATCAAGTATTCAGAGGCCAGGAGCTTCATGTAAGTCTCCCACATGGGTGCAGGGGCACAGGTGCTTGGGCTGTTTTCTACTGCTTACCCAGGCACATTGACAGGGAGCTGGATCACAAGTGGAGCAGCAGAGACTTGAATCAGCACCTTTATGGGATGGTGGCACTGCAAGGGACAGCTTTACCCACTGTGCCACAGCATCAGCTCCATAGAGGACTCTTGAGGGAGTGAAACTTTCAAAAGTCCAATAGGAACTCCAATAATATGTTTAACTGCAGGGATGCTTCTGTGTCCTGTGTTTAGTCTTCATGTTCAACTTTACAGATAATGGCCTAACTTCTATTGTGATGAGCTCCACAGGCAGAACTCAAATTTACCTATTATTTCCACAGTTTTTTGTTAATGTACCTAGTATCTTCTTAAACACTGATTAAACAAGTGACATATGTCCTGCCTTTAGAATCATTAAATACTATAGGTTTCGGGGCCAGAGTGGTGGCACGGTGGATTGAACTGCTGCCTGCAGTGCTGACGTCCCCTGTGAGTGCTGTTTCAGGTCCTGGCTGCTGCACTTTCAGTCCTATCCCTGCTAGTGTGCCTGGGAAGGCGGTGGGGGGTGGCCCGGGTGCCTGGGCCCCTGCACCTACTTGGGAGACCCAGATGGAGTTCTAGGCTTCTGACTTCAGTTTGGCCCAGTCCCTGTTGTGGTTGCCATTTGGGGTGTGAACCAGTGGATGGAGGATCTCTCTCGTTGTAACTCTGCATGTTGAATAAATAAATTTGAATAAATACACAAGTAAATCTTTTTGAGAAATAGTATATATTGGGGCTGGCTTTCTGGTGTAGGGTGGGTGGAGCTGCCATCTTTGAGGTCAGCATCCTATATAGCTGCCCATTAGTGTCCTGGCTATACCACTTTGGATCCAGCTTCCTGCTATTGCGCCTCAGAAAGCAGTGGAGGATGGTCTGGGTGCTTGGGTCCTTGAATGCACATGGGGACCCAGACGAAGTTTCTGACTCCTAGCATCAGCCTGGCCCAGCCCCATCCATTATGGCCATTTGGGGAGTGAACCAGCAAATGGAAGATCTGTCTGCTTCCCCTGGCCCCATAACTCTGCTTTACAAATAAATAAATCTTTTAAAAAGTGGTCAAATCTTATAAATTTCGTAAGGTTGGACCCCATTCTCCAACCTCTACTTTATCTAAACTATGATATGAATGAGAGTGTGATCAGCCAACCTGGATTTGCTTGAGACCTATCCAGTTTTAGCACTGAAATCCCCCAACCAGGGAAATCCCTCTGTCCGGGGCAAATGAGGTAGTTGGTCACCCAGTTGGGGGCCCAGGTTCAAAATCTCCAGCTTGGTGTATCTGGTCCTCATCCTGGATACATCCCTCATTCCATTAGAGTTTCATTAATAAAGGGAACCATTATCTTCACTAGGTGCCAAACATTGTGCAAAATTCCATTAGTCTTCAAAATAGTTCTTCCAGGCAGAGAGAAGTCAGGCAGCTTCCACAAGGTCTCCTCTGCTTTGGGATTAGAGCTTTCATGGCTTCTGGGACCTCAGCATCTATTTATGTGCTAGATACATGATAGTCCCTGGGATTAAGGTGGTGAAGACAGACCAGGTTTCTAGCACTAGAAACAGAAAACTGTCAAACAACTCCTTTTCAATTGTTGGATAACATTTCTTCAAAAATGTAAAAAATGAGGATAGGTGTTTAGCCCTGAGGTTAAGAGCCTATTAAAATGTCTGCATTCTACATCCAAGTACCCCACTTCAGCTCCTGATTCCAGCTTCTGGCTAATAGAAACTCTAGGAGGTAGCAACAGGGCTCAAGTTATTGGGTTCCTGTCACACGTGTGAGGGATATGGATTGGTTCTGACTCTTGGCTCCTGCCTGACCCAGCCACAGCTGTTTTGGGGAGTCAGGACATGCTCGCTCTCTCTCTCTCTCTCTCTCAGACTCTCTGAAAGAAAATAAAGAAGAGAGAAATGCAGTAATGAAGAGACTTGAATTGAAATGCCTTCCTAGATTTAAGGACACGGAAGTAGCTTGGAGGTGCCATGCTTCCTGTGGGAGGCTGGGCAGCAGCGATGTGGCTCCCACACTGTTCAGTGTGTGGTGAGAATGGGCAGATTTGGGCAGGAGGGGTCTGGGGCAGGCGGGTTAGATGCACCTGATTCTCATACCTGACTACTCTGGCTGGACATTTGTATTCATTTTTCCTGAGAGTCCTCCCCACTGTGGATCGCTGTTTTTATGACACATTCTCATGGGATGTTACTGGCACCTGATATTTCACTGAAAAGGAAAACTTGTCAGAGCAACATAACAGTTCTCTCAAAGACAGACAGTGACATTCGGGTTTGATTAACTGTGTTCCTCATACTGGGTGCTGTGGCGTTTGGTGTCTGCAGCCATTTCCCAGCAGACCTGAGATCCACAGAACAGGGAACATCTTTGTAGAGAGTCGATGGCACTTGCAGATCTAGGGAACTTCCCTGTTAAAAGAAACAGGTTTATATGAAAGGTAGAGTGCATTATTCGCACAAATGTTGAGTACATAATTTGCAGAATTACTGATTTTGGAGTTATTTCAGTCTCTACTTCCAGGTTCTTAGATCACAGAAGTAAAATATAAGGAACACTGAATCAGAATTTAGGAATAACTCACAGAAGCCTGAGCTCACACAACATTCACGTGTCTCTGAACTTGATTTCTTAATATTCTTTGGAAAAAAATGCTTTTACTTTTTCTCTTTTTTCCTGCCATGTGGGCTACCAAAATATGAAAATTTGGAAAGAAGATATTTTATTAACAGTTTTTTAAAATTTTATTTTATTTGAGATGCAGAGGGAATCAGGGAGAGAGAGAGAGAGAGAGAGAGAGAGAGAGAGAGAGAGAGAGAGAGAGAGAGAGTATCACTCTCATCTGCTGGTTCATTCTCCAAATGTTCACAATGTTGGGGGCCAAAACTTGGATCTAGGAACTTAATCCAGATCTCCTACATGGGTAACAGGTAGTCAGTTACTGGATTATCACTGCTGCCTTCCAGGGTCCGCATTGGCAGGAAGTTAGATGTGACTCAAATTCAGACTCTTGATATGGGCCGTAATCATCTTAACCAGCATATTAACTGATCGGCTAAACACCTACCCTGACATGTTATTTTTATTTATTTTATTTTATTATTTTATTTTATTTTAATTTTTGACAGGCAGAGTGGACAGTGAGAGAGAGAGACAGAGAGCAAGGTCTTCCTTTTACCGTTGGTTCACTCTCCAAAGGCCGCTGCGGCCGGCGCACCGCACTGATCCGAAGCCAGGAGCCAGGTGCTTCTCCTGGTCTCCCATCGGGTGCAGGGCCCAAGCACTTGGGCCATCCTCCACTGTACTCCCTGGCCACAGCAGAGAGCTTGCCTGGAAGAGGGGCAACAGGGACAGAATCCGGCGCCCCAACTGGGACCAGAACCCGGTGTGCTGGCGCCACTAGGCGGAGGATTAGCCTGTTAAGCCGTGGCGCCGGCCTTATTATTATTTTTCAAAGATTTATTTATTTATTTGAGAGGCAGAGTTACAAAGAGAGAGAGAGACATAGAGAAGGAGGTCTTCCAGCCGCTGGTTTACTCCCTAAATGGCAGCAATGGCCAGGATTTGGCCAGGCTGAAACCAGAGCCAGGAGTTTCTTTCTGGTCTCCCGTGTAGGTGCAGAGGCCCAAGCGCTGGGGTCATGCTCCACTGCTTTGCCAATAGCAGGGAGCTGGATAGGAAGTGGAGTAGTGGGGGACTCAAACTGGTACCCATATGGGATGTGGGTGCCACAGGCAGAGGCTTAGTGTACTGTGCCACAGCACTGGCCCCCTGACATGTTATTTTTAATCAAATAATGTAAGGCACTATGAGTAACCAAATACATGACTACAATTTTCTGAATTGATTTTGGATACTAGATTTTGAAAAGATTTTCTTAATGTCTACATCACAGCAGAAACTTGAATTAAGTGACTTTATACTTGATAGTCATTATAGTTTGGTCTTTAAAAATACATAAATTGTCCTTAAATTATCCTTAAAGGGATATAATTATCCTTAAAAATTAGCATGCTTGATTTTAAATGAAAAATCACCATTAGAAGTATTGTGTAAAAGCATATTAGTTGTCTTCTGCCTTAAAAGTAAAACATGGCAAAGTTTTCCATGGCTTAAAATTCAAATTGGATGGCTCAGAGTCATTAAAAAGCAGGTGAGTGGAAGACATGAAATGTTTGTGCAAAGGATACTATTTTTGTTGTTATCTTGGCTTTCCTTAAAAGAATGTTCTAAGGCTGAGTGTTGGCAGTAAGAGTGAAGTAGATGTTGGGCTCTATCTTGTTTATCAGTTCATTTGGCCAAAACATTAAGCTCTCGTTTTGAAGCTGTGTCAGAAACTACAGGCATCCCCCCTAAAAACAATGCGAACTGTGATTTCCAAGTCCAAAATAATGCAGATATTTCTGTGATATTGAACAGGCTGCATGGAGGAGTGCAGATTAAGTCAGCTGGTACTTGCCTCCTCATGGCTATGTCTTTGGGAGGATGTGGTTTGAATGCATCTATATTTTTGAATGTCTTAGATTGCTGGATGAGATAGGTGTTTGATTTTTATTCTTCCCTCTGTGTAAAGATTTTTATGTAATCATCTGATGCTTTATGGTTATTCTCTGTTTTAGGAGAAAGGAAGTTAATATATAATATATCTCTCTTGCTTTTTTCTCCATTCTAGATTGGCATTTTGTTATAATTGTGTGTTTTATGTTGAGTTTTAAGTGACAGTGCTATTAGGCAAGTTAGTAGGCATTTAACAATTGTCAAGAATGAAGTAAGATTCAAACCTACTCATATAGAATGTTTATGTGGAATTCAAGTTATGGAAATTTTCTTTGATTTTTATAGACTTTTCAATTTGTAAACAAAGAAGATTTCCATACTCATCTTCTCAGTAAGAGATAATAAATCAACCGAAACATTTTAGCAACCCAGGAGATAATTTCACATTTTCCCCAATGTGAGCGTTTTATTTATAAGTGATCAAAGGAGCTATCTGTTTCCACACAGAGGTATGGATAAAACGGGAGCCTGTATTTTAGTGTCAAATCGAGGTCATTGGGCAGTCCATTGGTACAGAGGTAAGTATTGCAAAGGAAAAATCTGAAACAGAATTACTTCTAATTATAAGATCTCACTTCTGAACAACAATAACAAAAGAGATTCCAGTCATCCTAGACAGTTGCAAACATGAACATCTGTTGTTGTGCATACTGACCCATAGAATTGTTCTACATTAGCAAATGAGAAGAGCAGAGGGAGGAAGCCAAGCTGGAACTGCACACAGTTGCCATTGTGTTGGTGCAGCAAATGACCTGGCAGTCTGTGGCCTTGAACAGAAGTTGCCAAGATTTCTTGAACTGTATTAAGAGGAAACTGCTCTGGAGTCCCAAAGAATTTGGCATTGAATCTAGGCTGTACTATTTATGGATCATGTAAGTTGAGCTTTTCTCAACTTTGAGGTTCACCTCATCTATAAATTGGGCATGAATTATAAGTATATGAAGTTTTGTTTTGAGAGAATCAAATATGGTAATAATGCTGAACTCAAAAACTCTGATTTCTGAAACATGGTAGTCTCCAGCCATAGTGGACTCATTGTTCAACCCCTGCAATACCTAAGGAGCACACTCTGACAATACACCACAGTACTCCCTGAAGAAACAGGCTTCTGTCCACCAACAATAAAAAATTTTTAACTGTTTAGTTTTAAAAATATATTTCATTATAACAGTTATTCATAGTTATATCTATGATGTGTATAGGATTTTGCTGTTGAACTCACACAATTTAAATTCAAGGTTATCAGTTAGTTGTATTAATAAGATAAAATCTTAAGACAATTATAGAGGTTAGAGGCTGGGAGGTCCTCGGGTCACTGGGGTTGTGTCCTTAGAAGGACATTTTTGTGAGAGCTTGAGTATAAAGACTGAATGAAGTCCAGTCTCATGATCCCATAATCTTTTTTTCCTCTATATTCTCTGCCATTGCCAGACACTGACACAATGAGTCTCTGTGGTCTTGGACTTGAAACTTCAAAATTGTGAGCTATGTAAACATGTTCTCTTTCCACTGTTAGCTTCTTTCAGATAATTTGTTATGGTTATGGGAAACTGATTAATATAGAGAATTGGCACTGAGGAGTGGGATCATGATTGTAACTATGCCTGAAGGTGTGGAGGGGCCTTTGCAGCTGGTTTCCTGGAAAAGGGGTGGAAGGGCTTGGAGGGTCAAGTCAGGCAAGGCAAAGCCTAGAAAGCTGTAAGCATAGTTTTCCAGAAAGTTCTGAGGAAGCTTCAAAAGACAAGGAAAGAGCTGGAAGGTCTTAGAGATTGACTAAGTAGTTGTGACCAGAATGTTAGACAAATGTGAACAGTGAAGGCTTTGCTGATAAGGTTTCTTTTGTTTATTTATTTTAAAAATTTTATTTGAAAGTGGGAGAGAGAGAGAGAGAGAGAGAGAGAGAGAGAGAGAGAGAGAGATCTTCCATTTGCTGGCTTGCCAAATAGCCACAACAGCTTGATCTGCACTGGGGCAGGCCAAAGCTAAGGGTCAAGAGCTTCTTCCAGGTCTCCCATGTAGGAGAAAGGGGCCCAAACACTTGGACCATCTTTGCTACTTTTCCCAGGCCATAAGCAGGTAGCTGGATTGGAAGTGGAGCAGCCGGGACATGAATCAGCACTCATATGGGTTACCCGTGTCACAGGTTGCTATGCCACAGTGCTTGGTTCATTGGTGAGGATTCTAGTGGTAACTAGACTAAAGGCTATCCTTCTTCCACTGTGGCAAAGTTGTGTTGTGTGCATCCCCAGATACTTTGTAGGAGACAGAAGTTACAGATGGCATACAAGTTTATTTGGCAGAAGAGATTTTTAAGATAGCAATGCATTCAGGTAATAGCATGGCTCCTATTGGTCACACAGTGAGAATCAGGAGCAAAAAGGAGCAAGATGGAAAGATCTGAAAAGTTCGCAGTCTGGCTAGAAAAAGAGCAAAGAAACAGCATGTTAGAAACAAGAGAATGAACATGGAGACAACCACTTGCTAAACAGATGAATGCAGATAAAAGAGAGCCCTGTGCTAATAGACAAGCAATGGTAGAAAGACCTCAAAGACATTTCAGACATCCTCAAGGCTTCCCTTCCCATCACAGACCCAGAGACCTAGCAAGGCAGGATTACTTAATGAAATTTCAGGGCATTTTCATTGAGCTTGTGCAAGATCACCTTCAGAATCATTTAGCTGTGCTCACCTGGTAAAGCACTGAAAGTTGCAGCCATGGTTCACTAGGCGGCAGATCTTGGCATTGCCCACATGATGCTTGGAGTCATCGTGGCTTCTACCAAGATTTCAAAGAAAAATTTGGGAGGTCAGGAAGAGATGTGCCACGATATTCAAGCGCCTACATGGAGCCCCTAAGGGGGCAATGTTTAGCAGATATATGGGGGTGAGGCCAATGTAGAGACCCCAGCATTGTGCTACGCTCACCCAGAAAGCCACAGACATCTGTGTGCAGCCTCAAAAAGCAACCATGTGAGCAGGGACCAACTGTGGTATAGCAGTCTGGAGACCTTCCCCTTGATTTCAAAGGATGTTTTAGACAAGCTGAGGACCCAGGCAGAGCCCTGATGTGGCAGCAGAGCCACTAGGGCAATGGCAAGCAGAAATGTCAGGTTAGAGTTCTGCAGATTCCCCGCCAGGGCAGTGCCTAGTGGAGCTGCAGGAATGAGACTTCAACCTATGAGACGTGAAACTTGGGTCACTGCCAACGAAGTTGTAGGGGTGGTGTTGTCTAAATCTTTGGAGGATCATCCGCCACAGTGTGCCCAGATGTTGGGCATAGAGCTTTAGGATTTTGGCTGGCTTTTGGCTTTATTAACCCTATCTACCGCCCTAGTATCCTGTCATGCATACCCTGTCCCACCACTGTGTCTTGAAAATTCAAATTTATATTGGCTCACAGCTGGAAGAGTTTGCCTCCAGTCTCAGATGAGACTATGGATTTCAGACTTTTGAATTAATGTTGGACTTAGTTAAGACTTTGAAACTATTAGAGATGGAATGACTACTGTATATGAAAAAGATGAGTTTTGGGGAGCCAGGGATGGAGTGCTGTGGCTTGAACAATTTGAGTCCTGAACTAATGGAGAAGTTTAACCTCTAAAGTTATAAAGTAATGGTATTAAGAGGAAACAATTCAGTCAAAAGGTTTAAGATTGGGCCTAGTGGGAGGTGCCTAGGACATTGTGGGTGTGCCTATAGAAGGGAGGTCTTTTGATAGATTGGTTATAAAGCCTGGAGGTGGTCCAGCCTCTTTCTCTGCTTCCTGTATCACAATGTAATCCTTCCTCTGCCCAGTCTTGGGATTGAACCTCCAAAACTGTTAACTAAGCAGATCTTTTTTCTTTATAAAGTTAGCATCTCTCAAGTATTTCATTGTAGTGTTAGAAAGATGGTAGCGGGAGGGAGGGAAGTTGTGTGGGGGGGAGCCATTGTAATCCATAAGCTGTACTTTGGAAATTTATATTCTTTAAATAAAAGCTTTATATAAAAAAAAAAAAGAAAAAAAAAAAAGAAAGCTGTCTGGACCGGCGCCATGGCTCACTAGGCTAATTCTCCACCTGCAGCGCCAGCATCCTGGATTCTAGTCCCCGTTGGGATGCCAGATTCTGTCCCAGTTGCTCCTCTTCCAGTCTAGCTCTCTGCAGTGGCCTGGGAAGGCAGTGGAGAATGGCCCAACACTTGGGCCCTGCACCTGCATGGGAGATGAGGAGGAAGCACCTGTTTCCTCGCTTCAGATCAGTGCAGCACGCTGGCGGTGGCAGCCATTTGGGGGGTGAACCAATGGAAGGAAGACCTTTCTCTCTGTCTCTCTCTCACTGTCTAACTCTGCCTGTCAAAAAAAAAAAAGCTGTCTGATATAACCAATATTTGGCATATATAATTAAAATATTTAAACATTATAAATATAGCTTATTGTCAAAGTTAAAATCACAACAGTTATGATAATAGAAAGATAACTATTAAACATTGTACTCTGGTTAACTTCATTTTTTTGAATGGAGTGTGGGATGTTAGTGTGATAGGACATAGTCATGAGAGTGTACCCCCAGTCAATCGGAGAGAGCCAAGACTGCCTTTGGTTTTATCTTCTTGTGTATCTGTTTTTCTAAATAATTCATTTGGGATACATAGATTGAACTAAGAGACCCTGTTAAGAAATAATTGTATGAAATCTTGTTTATGCCTGTGAGAACACTGTGAAAGACATTATGCAGCATGCTGCGTAGGGTATTCATCTGAGAGCTTGTGGGGGAGTTCTCCTCTGGTTGGACTTCTGAGTGGTAGCTCTCAGCTATTTTAAGCCGTGCAGTGCAGTAGAGCAAGACCTGCCACAGTTACCATCAGCAGACACCAGGCATCACTGGATATTGATTTGTGCAACTGACAAGATTAGCAGGAGGTTTAAGGGAAGAAACTAATCAATGGTGAAGTGTTGAAAAAGAAAACAAAGGAGATTGATACAAGCATTGATAATATAAATACACTTCCCTGAGTAGAATATAAAGAAAGAAAACTTTAAACTTTCTTTCTAGCAGCCTCATGGATTAATTGTATTTGACTGATTGATTGCCAAATTCAGTTATTAACTAAGTTTAATCAGCTGGAAAGCGATGCCTAGATTAGTTGGCCACAATTATGCCTGCACAGGGACTCAGTTTAGCAAAATAAACTGAAAAAGGGATTAAATTCCTAAAAGTCCCTAGGCCTTTACATATTTCCCTAATTTTTGCCTAAGAATTGACTACCTTTTAAAAAATGTTATTTTAATATCAAAGCAATTGATCTCATTGAACTCATGCTACCTATAACAAAAAGTAAGAATTGCCACTGAAAGAGGAAGAAATAAGAATCAATTCTGAAAGTTTCCTTTTGTTCTTGCTTATCTTAATCTGGTGAGGGAGACATAAATGTGTGATAGACACTGTATTTATACTGAGCTGTATGTGTATTGCTTCAAAAATTTCCTGGGCGATTCGTTTTGGTATCTCTTCTCTGTTTAACATCCACCTAGTTTCTCCTGGGCAGAACAATGAAGACTGTAACAAAGCCACTTTCTAAATGGGCTTCAGAATGAAAAAAATATATTATGAAAATATTATGAATGGATTTAGAAATATTTTGCCATCAAAGTAAATGTACCTTTTGATTCCATCTTTCCATGAACTGTTTGGAAATGAATAAAAGTCTGTCTTAGCTCCTGCTTGCTACCTTTGAGTCAGCAGCCTGGGTCAGAGTGCTGCTTTGAGTCCTAGTTACTTTACTTCTGATCCAGATTCCTGATAACGCCCCTGAGAAGGCAGCAGGTGACAGGCGATGGCCCAAGTACCTGAGCTCCTGCCACTCACGTGGTAGACCAGGATGAAGTTCCAGGTTTCTAGCTTTGGCCTGGCCCAGCCCTGGCTGTTGGTGGCCATTTGGAGAATTAGCCAGTACACGGAAGATCTCTCTCTCTTTCTGTCACTCACTCTCACTGTCTCTCCCCTTTTCTCTGTCATTCTTCCCTTAAGATAAATAAATACATCTTTGAGATACGATGACTTTGGAAAATCTGTCTTGGTTGCTGCTCACTCCCTTTGAATCATAAGCAGCTTAAGGTTGTGTGGTTTGTCCTAATTATCAATAACACTCCTGCTGCTTATCTGATCTTTTTGATTATTTTTGTCAGTTATTGAACAAACTGATTCCTTTTTTAAATTACTCACAATATGGGGCTGGTGCTGTGACATAGTAGGTTAGCTTCTGCCTGCAGAGCGGAGCCAACATACCATATGGGTGCCAATTCGTGTCCTGGGTGCTTCTCTTTGGATCCAGCTTCTGCTAATGGCCTGGGAAAGCAGTGGAAGATGGCCCAACTGCTTGGATCCTTGTACACACATCGGAGATCCAGGAGAAGCTCCTGGCTCCTGGCTCTGGATCTGCACAGCTCCGGCTGTTGCAGCCATTTGGGGAGTGAATCAGTGGATGGAAGATCTCTTCTCTTTCTCTCTCTCTGCCTCTCAAATAAATAAATAAATCTTAAAGAAACTATTTACAACATAACCCAGGAATTTTTTTTCTAGATACTTCTTAGTGGTCTAGCCTCTTTCTTCTTAGTCATGTGGTCTGGTTAAATTCGTCATGTTTTATTCATTTGTGCTTAAGAGAAGGTGACTTGAGAGCATTTGGACTCAGTGTTTGTCAAATACATATGATCCCTAATTAAGCAGCCTGCAAATCCCCAGAATGCGTGATGATCATAAGTGTTCCCAAAGCAGCTTGGAGGTTCTATCCGGAGAGCTTCCTGGGCCACTGACACAGCTCTGGTAGGCACACTGGCTGGCAGAGGCTGGGGTAGTGTTTTCTGAAAGATTATTATTCAAATACCCATACTCAAATCAAAAAACTACAAAGAAAATGTTGATTAATTCACAAAGAGAGGATCATTTTAATGGTCTGTTAGAAAAACTCTTAGAGATGGCTGAAAGGGTAATTAGGCATTGGTGGAGTAGTGGTGTATTATCAGGGAAAAGAAAGGACACAGGAACCTCTGAAATTCACAGAAATAAAAATCAGCACAGAGACCTCACTAGCAGTGAGGTGTCAGGTGACTACTAACGTTGATGCACAGCTGTTTAAGTTTTGTACAGTTCTAGAATATTCCTCTGGATTATCCAGGGAGTAAGACAGCACCACATTTCACATTCTCTTTTGTGTTTATAATTGCCAAAAAGATGTATTTTGCTAATGCATGCCTAAATCAGTAAGCATGCCGCCATAAGCCACTTTCAAGGGCACAGCTTAGCATAAATCATATGGGAATTTTTACTATTGTTAACAGCCACCCCTTTCTCTGTGGGGCAGATCCAGTTAGGAGACACAAAAGAGAGTGAGAGGCAGAGATCAAAATACCAACTCTATGATTTGTCAAAGCCGGGTGGGAGAACAGAGGTTTCTGTATGTGTGGTCCAAGGTGATACTAATTTGGCCCCTCTGGGCATAAGTCAGGTCCCTAACCTCGAACAGCACAGGGACTGCCTCTGGAGCAGGAGGAGAGTGGAGAGGCCAAGTGCTGCCCCCTAGCGGAAGTCCCCTGTGAGCACAGGAGATTGAAGCCAGAGCCTGATTTTGCTTCCTTGCCTCTTCGTAATGCAGAGAATTTTTCCGTAGGTGGATTCCCGTTTAATTTTCATCTTGATTGACTGCGAATATATATTCTTTGTGTAGCCATGAGAAAATAATTCGCTTTTTTATAGTTTTCGATCTCCACGGAGCTACTTTCTCACTTCTGGTTGAGCTAATTGCTTATTTTTCCCTTGTAACTAAACTACTAGTCTCCAGGTTAAACATATTCTTCCTACTTGGCAAAATAACTTAAAGCAAGACATTCAATAAAGTATGATAAAGATATGTTAAAATTCTTGCTCAGCCTTACCAGAGTTTCAAGATTTGGGCTTGAATTTGCCTGGCTGCAGAATTCTTGTTCTAATTCAAGTAAAAACTGTGCAGCTAGTATTTTGCAAGGCAAGAACCAGAGCCAAGCACTCCTAGCTCCTAACCTAAAGTCGTTCCCACTTCAGAGCATTAACCTCTTAAGACCTGATGATCTGGAGTGTGGCAGAGCAGTTGAAATTGATAAAGGGAGGCAGATAGGATAACGTTGATTAGATTTATAAGCTGGAGACCACATCCCCTGTGTGATCTCATGCCCCCTGACTCCACCTGTACACCCACCTGCCAATCTGACTGCATAGCCACTCCCGCTTTGGGAGTAAATAAAAGGCCTGGAACATGGTGGGTGCTCCCTTTGTTGCTCTCATTGCCCCATGGGTGGGTGGCCTTTGGGCCGCCTGCTCTCTGCTTTCCTGCCTGCATGCCTGCTCCATGTGGCTCATGGCCTGTTCTCTGCCTTTGCTTTGCTGCCTTGCTAAGCTACCTGTGGCTGCTCATAACCAGCTCTTACTCCACGTGCCTCACTCCTGGCCTGGTCTCTGCTTGGTATGGAACCTACTTAGTTCCTAGACTTCTCTTTCTCCCCTAAATAAAGCCCTCACTTTTCTGCACATTTCTCTCACTGAATAAAAAGCTTAAAAACTTACCATGCTGTCTGGTCTATTTGAGCCAGTATTCAGAATTCTTCTCTGAATAAGTAGATTCTTTTGGTTTTATGAGAATTAATAACTATCTGTTTTATTAAAAATGTTTTGATGAATACTAAGTGGTCTTTTCTATCTACCAGAAGCTGTCCTAGGCACGTTATGCATGTTAACTCATTTTATTCTCATAATGCCTGTGTGAGTGTAGAGGCTATATTTAAACCAATTTTTTTTTTTTAACAAAACAGAAATCAAGGCAGAGAGATACTGAATGACTTACTCAGCATTACACAGTATTTGGTAGAATCAGCATTTCAAGTTGCAGAGTCTGGCCTCCACTTCCGGGTTTTTAAATGCTCAGCTGCCTCCTTGCTTTCCCTGTTCAATCATCTTCAAATCTCCTGCCAAGGAAGGGAGTTATTGGCTCAACTAGAAGAGAGATGAGGGATTTAAGCATGTAAATTTCAAAACATTCAGCCTCTCAAATATTTATCACTTAAAGTGTTCAAAACACTCCCTTTGAACTGTTTTAAAATATACAATACATTATTATTAACCCCTCCCACCCTGCTGTGTGACAGCATATTCCCCCTCTAGGAGACTTCGTGCCCCGTAACCAACTCCTTTTCCCCCCATCTGTTTTCTTGCTGTGAATACACACAATTATTGTGAATGAAAAAACAAACAGAATAAGATGCAAATCCATCCATTTTTTATCAACATTCAACCAACAGTGGTGCTTTCATTCTCCAGAGCACCAAAAGGAACAGAGTTTTGGAGGTCATTTTCCTGTGTTGCTTCATTTGGTTCTATTGGTGGCACAGGAGAGGTGGGAAAGTTTTAAGCATGGGGAAAGAGGTGGCAGGAACTTGAACTTGAGATAGGAGATGTGCAGCCTGCCAGAGCTGAAATCAGAAGGTGAATGAGAAGACGGTTGGGCTTCTGGAGTCATCCTTACCCAGAGCAAAGCATGGGGTGAGGACGAGGAGAGAGTGAGGGATGAACACTAAATAGGGTATTGCAGGAAACAGGGAGACTTGATGTCATTTCCTCTCAACTGGGATTTTAGCTTTTCTATATGTGGAGTGGTTGTGCCTCAGAATTGTACTTTTGGAGTCAATTGAAACACATTACAATGAAATATCACCATCAGAGTTCCAAATGATCCTGATGGAGATGGTAACTGTAAGTATGCAAAGCCTGAACAATAACTCTTATCAGAATGTGTCACTGAGCTGACAAAAAGGGTGTGTATCAACCATTCTCTCTAGCCATGTGACCAAGGTAAAGGCCATAAAATGACATACATATTTTCTTCTAAACATTTCTCATTTATGTTCTACTATTTTCAAGAATGCAATTATTATTTATAGTGGTCATCATGTCATGCTGTACAATAGATCTCTTGATTTATTTATTTTTGTCTAACTGAAATGTTGCATCCTTTGATCAATGTCTGCGATTTCCCCACATCTATGCCCCTAGCCTCTGCTAATTAACATTTGACTCTGTTTCTATGAGTTCAACTTTTTTACACTCCACATGTAAGTGAGATCATGCAGTATATGCCTTTCTGTGTCTTTCTTATTTCACTTTACATAAGGTCCTCTAGGTTCAGTTATGTGGTTGCAAATTACAGGATTTCTTTCTTTTTAAAGGCTGCATAATATTTAATTGTGTATGTACCCCATATTTTCTTTCTTCACTCATTCATTAATGGACATTCAGGTTGATTCTGTGTCATGGTTATTGTGTATATTACTGTGATAAATGTAAGAATACAGATATTTCTTTGAAATCCTGATTTCATTTGCTTTGAGTACATATTCTGCAGTGGGATTGTTGGATCATAGGGTGGTTTTATTTTTAATTTTTTGAGAAACCTAGCTACTGTTTTCCATGATGGTTGTAGTAATTTATGTTCCCACTACCAGAGCACAAGAGTTCCCCTTTGTTAACACCCTCACCAGCACTTGCCATCTTTAGTCTTTTTGATAGCAGCCTTTCTAATTGGTGTAAAGAAGTATCATTGTGGTTTTAATTTGCAGTTCCCTAATGACTGGTGATGTTGCGAATTTTTTTTTATAAACCTGTTGGCCATTTTTATTTCTTCTTCAGAGAATTGTCTATTCAGGTCCTTTGCCCACTTTTAAATTGGGTTATTTGTTTCTTTGTTATTGAGTTGTTTGAATCCCTTATACATTATCCCCTTATCTGATACATGTTTTAAAAATATTTTCTACCATTCCATAGGTTATCTCTTCATCATACTGTTGACTTAACTGTGTGGAAACTTTTTTGTTTGATGCTATCCTATTTCTTTTTTTCTTAAAAGTGTTTGAAGAGTGTTTTCCCTCTTTTATTTAATAAGATGTTATTTATTTATTTGAGAAGTAGAGTTATAGACAGTGAGAGGTAAAGACAGAGAGAAAGGTCTTCCATCCTCTGGTTCACTCCCCAAATGGCCACAATGGCTTGAACTGCACCAATCCAAAGCCAGGAGCCAGGAGCTTATTCCGAGTCTCCCATGCAGTTGCAGGGGCCCAGGGACTTGGACCATCTTCTACTGATCTCCCAGGCCATAGCAGAGAGATGGTTTGGAAGAGGAGCAGCCTGGACTAGAACTGGCAGCCATATGGGATGTCAGCGCCCCAGGAGGATTAATCTACTGCACCACAGCGTTGGCCCCCTATTTTTCTTTTGTTGCTTAGGTTTTCAGAATCATATCCAAAAAATCTTTGCCCAGACCAATGTTATAAAACTTTCCCCCAAGGCTTTTCTCTAACAGTTTTACAGCTTCAAGTTTCATGTTTAATTCTTTAATCATTTTGAGTTGATTTTTGTATTTGGTGTAAGATAAGGGGCCATGTCAATCATTTGTTTGTAGAAATATTGCATTCCAAACAAGATTATTGAAGAACCTCTGCTTCCCTCATTTCATGTTCCTGGCATCCTTGTTGACTCAAGTGGCATAACTCCTAACAGTAGTCTTGAGAAAATGAGATGCAAACAATCTGGAAGAGACTATGGACTTCTGGCACCTGCACTGATTATCCATGGGATACTGAACAAGTTAGTGAGGCTGTCTGTGCATTCATTCCTTCACCAGAAAAATGCAGAGAGAACTCAAGTGGTGTTGAATATGATGGCATTCTCAAAGTGTCTAGTCCAACACCTGGCATTTAGCAAGTGCTTAAATATTGTTAGATTAATACTAGGAATTCAAAAATGCTGGTTCTCCACGGGAAAAATTGTAATGACTCATAAGACTCTCTTCATAGTGAGAATTAATAAAAGCACAGAGGATAGAAAATTGCATATCAAACTCCAAATTCTTATCACCCAAAATTGATAGGCACTAAAAATTCATCAGAGGTGCTATATTTTCTTAATAAGAGAAAATCAATGAATCATTTTTCCTTTCAACATTTAGTTTGGATCAAGAACATGGCACAAGCAGTGTAGAGCTTCATCATTCAGACAGGTGGTAGAATGAAGAAACACAGCTTAATTTGGTTTCCACTGCTTGGCTTGCTGGAAAAGGATATTTCAGAGTGGAATGAATATGGTCACAGAGGATCTGAGGTCATTTCCTGGAAGTGTTTTGTCTGAGAACACAGACAAGTGGGTATGGTCCAGCCCATATGCTACTTAAGGAACTAAGTAGAACACACCTGCTCCAGAGAAGCAAAGACAAGCAAATATTCTGCCTCTCCAAAGGAGAACCATCTGTAATCTGATGATTGCACAGCTTAACCAAGGCAACAGTGCAGGTCAATTATCAAATGAGTGCTTAGTGAATGAGAACCCAGAAGAGGAAGAACTGATTGCTGGGAGTTAGCAAGAGTTTTCTCAGGAAAATTGTTCCAGAACGAATGTCTTTCAGATTTGCAGTTGCATACCACACAAGGATATGGAGACAGTGGGTCACATCTACAATAATAAGCCCATAAGATTACACTGCCTCGTGGTGTTGTGGTCATCTTAGTGTATGTGAGTACATTCTGTGATTTCTGAACAGCTGTAAAATTACTTAAATATGCATTTCTTAGAAGCTGTCTTCATTATTAAGTGATGCATGATTGTAATTGTGGATCAGTACACCAGGGAAATGATATAGCTATGTTGAAGTGAGGACTTGATATCTTTGGAATAAAATGATAAATATAAGTAGGGCGATGATACAAAAGCTAGACTGATATGTAGGTGATTGAAAAATACTTGTATGGATGCTAAATGACAGAGATGATTGCATAAAAAGAAGATTCTTTTTATATTCTCAGTGGAGGTGAACTGGTCATATTTAGTGATGAAATAGTCTCTGCAGGGTATATAAAGAGATTCTCTATGGACTTGTAGCTTTAACATTCAGACAGTTATTCACAGCTTCATTTTCTTTTTGGAGGACTTGTTGATTTTATTTTACAAATGTCTCTTAGTAAATGTTAAATGACACTATATAGAATGAAAAGAATAAATCTCTAATGTTTGGTATTGAATACTTTATGGTAGGTAGCATGCATTTGGAATTATCTTAAACATAAGAATAAAACTCTGTTCAGGGTAATACTGTATCAATCTTTTACATTTTAAACTCAACCTACTTCATTACATGTTCAGTAAGTTAAGTCACAAAAAGTGGGATTACAGATGTCTTTGAGAGATAAACACATAATTTTTGGTTGATTAAGGGCCTTCATTGATCTAGCAAAAAGGAAGTTTTTCTTTTTGTTTGGACAATATGAGGCCTCAGAGATTGACCTGTAATAGATTCAGGCTAACCTGTTCATTCCATTTCTTTCACCAATGATTGGTTCAGGAGTATGCATGTGACTAAGTTCTGGCCAATGAGCTGGTCTGGGGATATGAAACTGAATCCAGGGGTGTGCATGCAGCCCAATTCTGGCCAATGATCTCAAGTGGGAATAATTTTGGGGGTTCTGGGGAAGATTTTTCTTCTTGATAGAACAGAAACTCAGTCAAGGATGCAGCCCCTTTTGCCATATTTTCTTCCTCTCTTTGGACACTGTTGTAAGAACAAATGATATCTATAAGGAACCATGCCCAAGGACAAAAGATCACATACTCAGGGTTCTGGATGAAAGGGTAAAGAGCAGAGATATTGGTGGTTTGCAGTACACCAGACCAACCCTGGGTTGTCTGCCTCTGAATCCTATTTAAAAAGTGATGTGGTACACTTTTTGAATTCACTTACCATTACTTGTTAAGGAGTAGCTCCTGGCAAACAGTCATCCTTTCTTTTTGGTATGCTCTGGAGAAATTTCTTGTAGCTGCTTTGGTGTAAGTGCTTTAAAACCCTGCAAGTTCTGAGGTTTCCTATCAGTTCTCCAGAAGTCAATGCATCATGCGAGTGTTCCACTGAGAAGGAAAAACATGGCTTGAACACTGAGGGATTGTTTTGTTTGTTTGCTTGCTGTTCTTGCACATGATAAGGAAATTAAATTAATTTGTTAGTTGCTTTTGAATGGATGATTTGGAGATAATATTTAAACGTAAAAGAGATATATGAGTGTGTTTACTGAAAGAATAAAATTAAAAATAAATGAGATCTGATATTCTCTTTTAGCACATTTTTCACTTTTATTCTCTATGCCAGTTGATTTATTAAAGCCTTTTGGCTGTGAGCTTATCTCATTGCAATCTTCTGCAGAAAAAAGCAATTTGAGGGTGGTTGGGCTAAAAGCACATTATGATGCAGGAAATCAAATAGAACACTGAATTTCATTTAAGATTGTCAACTTGATAAATAGAATGATGTTGACTTAAAACAGACAAGTGTTGATAAAAATGATCTATTCCCAACAAGTGGAAGGCATGTGAAATGATGGTTAAATAAAACATATTTTGTCACTATGCCCTGGAAATTATAGATTTCCCTATGTTTGAACATGCAGCAATAAAACTAAGACTTAGAATCTTCCAACCCAAATATACTTTAAATATATCCATTTTTACTAATGTTGAAACCATATAAATATACCCTTTTTTCTTTGGTCGCAATTTTAATTCTTTGTAAAAATTTTCTGCTTAACTTGTTATTGAAAAAGAATAAACTTTTTTGTTGGTCAGTTTTATTTCCTAATTTGTGAAAAAATCTAACTTTGTATCATTAAATTAATACTCTGCAATTTTTCATTAACATAGTGGTTTTGCAGGCTGATTTCAGCTCATTATTACTGATTCATTACATGTGCGTTCATTCCCTATGTTGTGCCATGAGACATTAAATAATCACACAAATAGATACACTATTAGAATTATGTGATTGTATTGTAAATGGTTTGAAGGAAAAATATGTAGATTGCATTCTGATTTGGAGGTCAGGGAAAATCTTCCCAGAGTTAGCGAATTTTGAATTGAACCCTGAGACAACATATGATACATACCATTGCTATTTTTATCCAATGGTGGTAATTCAATCTTGAGTGTATGTGTGTCATGTTCAGGTGACTTTCCTCTGAAGACAGCTGGTCTGATTCCCAACCATGAAATTTAATGATAATTGTTGAAAGTATTTCAGGAAGCAGTTTCCTGATCATGGCCCAGAAGAACTGAGAAAAGAAGGGATAGCTCAGATAGCAGGTCTGGAACAGGTTCACAGACAGCTCATTTCTTAAGCTGTCTGTGTCTTTAAAAGTAAAAGTCAGATTAATCTTCCATAAGGACTTTTAATTACAGTTTATATCATTTACTAACTGAGTGATTACCAAGTCTGGATAAGCACAATTTGGGTTGTGAAGCAACGGACATCACATGAAGGCCTTTGCAGGGGTGCTCCGTTAGATGGACTTGCTTTGTGTCACATCTTGCTTTGTGCCACACATCTGTTAGATGGACTTGCTTTGTGTCACTGGGGGTGGTGTGATAAGAAGGGACCAGGGTGCTAAACTCCAACATTTTCATCAAATACCATGTTTGTGGATTTATATAACTCTTTTCTTCCTGTACAGTTGGAGAATCTGTGAAAACATGCTATAAGTAAAAAACATGCTATGTAAACTGTAATTCAAGTTTAAGGTATGAATCCCTTAGATTTATGATATATGAGGGCCAAACATCCAAACTATTGAACGTCATAGTCTGTGAAGTATTTAGTCAACCATTTCCTTTCTCCCTCCCTCCACTTTTTCTCTTATCTCCCTTTCTTCCTTTACTAAAAGATTGTTTTACTGGATTTTTAATGTGTCAAACTGGAAATAGAGGGATGAAGAAGGAACACTTGCTGCCTTAAAAACTCCCACTTTCTGGTGGAGGAATAAATAAGTAGGGATATGGATGAGGGTACCTAAAATGATTATGGAAATTAGAAGAAAAGATACATTTATTTTGGCGCAAAATCTTTTGAAATTCATGTAAAAGAGGGGGACCTTCAAAAAATCATGGAAAATGTGTACTATCAAAACACTGCACAAGGATTTAAAAATTTAAAAAAATTTTTTCACAACAAAATAAATTTATCTTTCTCTTTCATTTTTTGTAGTACCTTCATGACATAGTACAGTAGAATGAATAAATATGAGAGTAGAAGTTCAAAGAATTTCATGAACTCATAGAGGAATTTGCCTGAAGAAGTCAAAGAAGGTGGATGAAATTATAGTTAGTTTACATCTATTTACAATTTACATTGAGAGTGATATGTACTTGGTGTCTGTCTTAATATTTGGGAGGAAGATAAGGGTGAGTGGAGACAAATGTCTTCAGGTTAAGTCCACTGGCACAAACATCAATGGGTTAAATGTGCTTTCTTTGTGTTAGTCTATTTCTAGGCAGGAAGCAGAAGAAAGGGCATAGGAAACATTGGGAGAGTAAGTTGGATACTTGTGTGCACCCAGAGAAGCAGCTCTTGCCAGCCAACATATGTAAAGTTAGCGATATACATACCTGATATCATTGAAGAGTCCATGAAGAAGAACAAAAATATGGGATGTGGATAACAACTCATGGCATGAAACCATTTTTACAATATTGTGTTCAAAATTTTGCTTTAGATTTTCATTGTGAACAGTGTCAAAAATATGTAAAAATGGAACAGTGTCAGTTACAGTAGTATAGCAATAAATGCCCCCCTCCCTTATAGTAACTACTGACTTCAGCTATTGCCAACTTGTAACCACACTTCTCTGAAGTACACTCCCTGCCCCCCCGCCCCCCCCAGGATTGCTTTGTATCCCAGATATCATGAACTGATTACGTCTGTAAATGTTTCTGCATTTATCTCTACAAGTGCATTCTTTTTTGTTCCTGAAACCATACGCGTGCTACCCTTATCTCACCTAAAGTATCAATAATGACTTCTAAATAAGATCAGATTATCCAGCCAGGGTTCAAATTGTCATATATATATTTTTCCCTCAGTTAATTTATTTGAATGAGGATCCAAACGAATATCAATAATTACATATAGTTGGTACAGTTTACATTTGTTCTCATGTATAAGTGTCCACATGCTGATGTTTTTGGTTCTTTGTACTTTATGTAAGAAACTAGATTGTTTGCCATATAGTATTTATCACGTTATGCACTTTGGTGAAGGTCATAATGAGTAAAACAGTCATGCTGATACACAATTAGGGTGCACTTTGAAATAGTCGTTAGATCTAGGTGCTTGATTAGATTCCAATTCATTTTGGGGGAAGGCATTAATACTTCCTAAGTGAAGATGTGCAAATTCTTTTTAAGATTTACCTATTTTATTTGAAAGGTAGGAATTCCATCCAGGTCTCCCATGCTGAAGGCGGGGACCCAAGCACTTGAAGTGTCATCTGCTGCTTTCTCAGGCACATTAGCAGGGAGCTGGGACAGAAGTGAAGCAGCTGGACACTCAAACTGTCACTCCCATAAGGTATACTGGCATTGCAAGTGGTGGCTTAACCTGCTGCACTGCAACACTGACTGGGAGTGGTGTGTATTTCTATGATGAGGCCTGGATATTTTTATATCAGTGAATATATGAATAAGTATAGGCTATGATAGTATAATAAAATGACTCCCTTTATATACTCACACCCTGAATTCAGCTATTACCAATACATCACCATGCTCAACCTAACCCATCCGCTATAATCTTTCCCATCAACTCTTCATCATAAAATTTAGTAAGTCTTGATCATCCTTGCATAAATTCATTATCTTCATCCTAACACTAGGATGACATAGTAGCCCGAAGACACCACTCCTCTTTCAGTCTTAACCAGAACTTCCTTCCAATGTAGAAAGAAGGTAATGGTTTTCTAAGAAATGGGAGTGACTAAGAAACCCTGTCATATCCTTTGAACTCTGTCACTTCCTTACATCAGCCATGCACTTACTCTGAAAGTGATGCCGTGTGATGATGACCTGTGCAGTTCCTTTCCTTCCTTATTCACCTGCAGCCCAAGATTGGCACAGTGTGTACTAGCCAGGGCGGAGTAGAGTCAGTCAAGTTCACTTTGTCTTGTTTCCTTTATTTTGCTAAGAACAAGATGCATGTGAACGTACAGACTGCAAAGTGAGAATTGTATAATTTTGGTGATTTTGCACATAAGCAAGATGCTCTTTTATTTCACCTTATAACATTTACATAAAGAGACATGGTAAATTTTGATTTTAATATTTCTTTACTTAGAACATTAAACAACACATAAAAATACAATGGTAAGTTGAAAGACCCTGAATAAAGAAAAATATATTTTATTATATTTAATGTCATACTTTGTGGTGCTCTTTGAACAAGGTATCCTGCCTTTTTAGTTTGCACTGAGCTTTCCAGATTATAGAACCTGCCTTGTTCATAAGATATCAACAAGTTTTATGACACCTTTTCCCTCTTGATGTCATCTTTGACTTGTTTTCTCTTCTTATTGCTTTGGCATTTTGTTTAGTCCTAGAAAGACTGGTCTGTGGCTTTTCTCATATGTAGTTAGTGCAGTGGACTGTTTGGTTTACTTTGAGTCCCCATCAGATTCGAGCCTTGAAGTCCTAACCCCCAAGGTTAGGTAATGGTGTTAGGATAAGGGGCCTTTGGGAGGCCATTAGGTGATGAGGATAGAGCCCTCATTAATACAATTAATGGTGGTATGAAAAAGGCCAGGGAGCCTTCTTTCTCTTTCTGCTACGTGGGGATACAAGAACACTGCCACCTGTAACTCAGTACTGGCACCCTAATCTCTGGACTTCCAGAAACTGTGAGAAGTATCTATTGTATATAATCCATGCAATCTTTCTACTTTGTTATACCAGCTGGAACTAAGGTGGTAAGTAAAGGGTGCCTCAAACATTAAAAAGCTGAATAAATTAAAATTGTATAAAGGAGATGATGCATTTTGTGTGGCAGTTCAGACACTCCTTGAGATACTTGCATCCCACATTGGAGTGCTTGGGTTGTAGCTCTGCATCTGACTCTAGCTCCTGCTAATGAAAATTCTGGAAGGCAGCAGGTAATGGCTCAAGTAGTTGGGTCCCTGCCGCCCACATGGGAGACCTGGATTGAATTCCTGACTCCTGACTTCAGCTTGGTCTCTTCCAGTTATTTGAGTAATGAACCAATGGTTAAAAGATCTGTGTTGTCTGTCACCTGTCACTGTCTCTCTCTCTCTCCATCTCTCCAGCTTTGAAATATGTAAAACATTTTTAAAAGTCCAAAACCTAAGCTATTTCAAGCTCTCTGCTTACTTGCAGATACATAAAGGTCAGTCATGACATCTCCTGGACAGAGTAATCTCATAAGTCAATTACCCTCTTGTCACATTTTATTTTGCATTTTTAACATTTTATTTTAATGGATACATTCAAAATTGTACATATTTATGGGGTACCATGTAACATTTCTGTACATGTTTATACTGTGTAATATACAATCAGGGTGAACATATCTGTCTCCTCAAATGTTTAATATTTCTTTGTGGTGAAACATTGACAATCCTTTCTTCCAGCTTTAGTTTTAAAGAAATATGCAGTACGCTATCATTATATATAGTGGTGCAATGGAATCCCAGAATTTCTTACTCCTATTTAACTATAACTTAGTAGTAGTTACAGTTAATGTATACCAGTTACTCAGCTTTTCTTCATCCCTTTCTCCCACATGTTCCTCCCCTGCCCTCAGCACCTTGTAGCCACCGTTAAACTCAACTTCTCTGAGATCAATTTTTATTTTTATTTTTATTTATTTATTTTTTTTTTTACAGGCAGAGTGGACAGTGAGAGAGAGAGACAGAGAGAAAGGTCTTCCTTTGCCGTTGGTTCACCCTCCAATGGCCGCCGCGGCCAGCGCGCTGCGGCCGGCGCACCGCGCTGATCCGATGGCAGGAGCCAGGAGCCAGGTGCTTTTCCTGGTCTCCCCATGGGTGCAGGGCCCAAGCACCTGGGCCATCCTCCACTGCACTCCTGGGCCACAGCAGAGGGCTGGCCTGGAAGAGGGGCAACCGGGACAGAAACTGGTGCCCCGACCGGGACTAGAACCCGGTGTGCCGGCGTGAGATCAATTTTTTATATTACATATTATCAGTGAGATCATTCAGTACTTATCTTTCTGTGCTTCGCTATTTCACTTAACATAGTGATCTTCAGTCCCATCCCTGTTGTGAATAACACAATTTCATCCTTTTTGATATCTGGTTAATAATGCATTGTGCATATGTACCACAGTCTCTGTATTCATTCATCTGTGGATGGACACTTGGTTATTCCCATTATTTTGGTACTAATTGAATAATATAGTTTACTATTCACAAAGTACATAGATTATGTGACCTATAAGCTGTAGATACTTATTTTGGGGATGTGGATGTCTCTTTGACAGACTGGTTTCATTTTCCTTGGATATATACCAAGTAGTGGGTTTGGTAGATCAAATGATTGTTCTATTTAGTTTCTTGAGGAATCTCCATATTGTTTTCCCAATGGCTGTGCTCATTTACATTTCCACCAACAATGTGAAGGATGTCCTTTTCCCCACATCCTCACTAGAACTTGTTTTCTTTTGTCTTACTGATATTAACTAATGTAAGTTCAGTGATTTGTGTTCCCTTTTGACTTGTGGTGTTGAACATCTTTTTAATGTACCTGTTGGTCGTTTGTATGTCTTCCTTTGAAAAAGATTTGCTTAGGGGCTGGTGTTGTGGCATAGCAGGTAAAGCTGCTGCCTGTGATGCCATCATCCCGTATGTGCACCTGTTTGAGTCCTGGCTGCTCCACTTCCAATCCAGCTCCCTGCTAATGTGCCCGGGAAAACAACTGAGGGTAGCCCAATTGCTCAGGTCCCTGCACCCATGTGGGAGAACTGGAAGAGGTTTATGGCTCCTGCCTTTAGCCTAGGGAGTACACCAGCTAGTGAAAGATTTCTCCCTGTCTCTCTGTAACTCTCTCTGTAACTCTGCCTTTCAAATAAAATAAAATTTTATAAAAATCTGCTTAAATCTACTTCCCATTTTAATGGGATTATTTGCTTTGTGCTATGGAGTTGTTTGAGTTCTATATAGATCCTGGTATTCACCTCTTTTCGTATATCTAAGTTGAAAATATCATCTGCCATTCTAGAGATGTCTCTCCACCTGTTGTTTTCTTTGCTTTGCAGAAATTTTTAGTTTGATGAAATTCCATTTGTTTACTTTTGCTTTTGTTTCTTATGCTTTTGGGGTCTGATTCACAAAATTTTTGCCCACTCTGTTCCTGCAACATCTCTATGTTTTCTCACAGTTTCAGGTCTTAATATTTAGGTATCTACTTCTTTTCTCACTGATTTTTGTGCATGGTGAGATATACGGTTCTTCTGTATGTGGACATCCAGCTTTCCCAGAAGCATTATTGAAAAACCTGTGCTTTTCCCACTATGTGTTCTTAGCACTGTTGTCAAAGGTCAGTTGAATATATATGTGAGTGATTCTACTTCTGGTGTTTGTATTATTTTCTATTGTGTTCCATTGATTATTGTGTCTGTTTTTAATGACAATTCAATGCCGTTTGAATTGCTATAGCTTTGTGTTACATCTTCAAGTCAGGTAGTATAATGCCACCTGCCTTGCTCTTTTTGCTAAATACAGCTTTAGGTATTAGTGGCCTTTTGTTGCTCCACACAAATTTTTGTAATATCTTTTCTTGTTCCGTGAAAAAGTCACTGATATATTTGGATAGTTATACATTGAATCTGTAAATCAGTTTATGTAATATAGAAATTTTAAAGATATTTATTCTTCCAATCCATGGATATGGATGTCTCTCCATATGGTTCCTTGCTGTCTTCCCAAGGGTAGGGGAAGGATGACAAAGGCAGCTCATTTACTACCTGGCTCACACTAAGGTGGGTCACACCTGGGTCCCAAAATCACCAGGACTTTCAGAATCTCAGGACTGTACACCAGATGCATGCAAAGCTGGCAGTAATACATGCCAAGATGAGTTTGTCCCAGCAGGGCATGAATCTCTCTCTCTCTCTCTCTCTCTCTGTCTCTCTCTCTCTCTTTTTGACAGAGTGGACAGTGAGAGAGAGACAGAGAGAAAGGTCTTCCTTTTTCCATTGGTTCACCCCCCAATGGCCGCTGCTGCCAGCGCACCACGCTGATCCAAAGGCAGGAGCCAGGTGCTTCTCCTGGTCTCCCATGGGGTGCAGGGCCCAAGCACTTGGGCCATCCTCCACTGCACTCCCTGGCCACAGCAGGGAGCTGGCCTGGAAGAGGGGCAACCGGGACAGAATCCGGCGCCCTGACTAGGACTAGAACCTGGTGTGCCGGTGCGGCAGGCGGAGGATTAGCCTATTTAGCCTCAGTGCCGGCCAAGTCTCTTCTTGATGTCAGGGCAGATCTCAAGGTTTTATCTTAAAACTGTAGAGGTCTTTGGGTTTAATTGGGCACCAGTTCTCACAGCAATAGTTTAATTGTGAGCTTCAATACAAGATCCTAAGTTCCTTTTCTACCCTACTTCCTAGGGGCTAGAGTCTTGCTCTGCAATGTGTCAGAAGTTAGAGGAGAGGTGGTAGAGTCCAAAAATCCAGTCTGCAAATATGAGGGACCCTGCCAGACATTTTATTTTTTAATTTGAGAGGCAGAGAGATATAAATTCTGATACACACACACACACACACACACACACACACAGAAATACACAGATATCCCCCAAGTTAATTCACTCCATAAATGCTCACAGTGGCTTGGGCTGGGTCAGGCCAAAGCTAGGAACTGAGAACTCAATCCAGTACTCTCACATGGATGGCATGAACCAAATTACTTGATTCATAACTGCTGCCTGCCATCGTCTGCATTAGCAGGAAACTGGAGTCAGGAGCCAGAGATGGGACTTGAACTCAGGTACTCTGATGTGGGATGTGAGTATCTTTACTGCTGTCTTAATCACTAGCCTGTCCACAAGCACTGTTTTTGTTTCATTCTATGGCTGGACTAATACTGAATTTCAAGTTTAAGGTCTGTCTTTAATTCATTCTCCCTCTCCTAAGTGGAAAGTAAAGCATTTCTCTTCATGTCTTGGTACCAGGAGCTTAGGGAGGGTGTGACATGGGCATCTCTTTCCTTCCTGCTTTCTTCAATGTGTCTTTTCTTTTTGCTCTACTAAAACCAGGCACTGTAGTCTATCACTTGGCTTCTAAAGCACTTGTGAAGATGACTTGGTGTGTGAATAGCTGTTCACATTGGTGTCTGTGCAGACACAATCACCGGAACATCTTATTCAGCTGCCATCTTGTTTTGCCTTCTCTCTTGTCATGTTTGACATTTAAAGTAATGTAATCAACAAGAACACAGACCTAGGTTTCTATTAACAGGCAGGGAAAATTGTGAGCAATTTCCTAGGCTAGTCTAAGTCAAAACAAAATGAAACCAAATGCTCCTTTAGTTCTTGCAGTACTCTCTTCTGGTAGTGAATTTGTCATTGAAATTAGACTTTCCAGGGAACAGCGATGTGGTGCAGTAGGTTAAAGCACTGGCCTGAAGCACCAGCATCCCATATGGGCACCGGTTCGAGTCCTGGCTGCCCCTCTTTCAATCCAGCTCTCTGCTGGCCTGAGATAGCAGTAGAAGATGGCACAAATCCTTGGGCCCCTGCACCCATGTGGGAGACCTGGAAGAAGCTCCTGGCTCCCAGCTTTGGATCAGCACAGCTCCAGCCATTGCAGCCATTTGGGGAGTGAACCAGTGGATGGAAGACCTCTCTCTCTCTCTACCTCTCTCTGTAACTCTTGTCTTTCAAATAAATAAAATAAATCTTTACAAAAAAAGAAATTAGACTTTCCATTAATCAAGATATGCTTTAGTATTACTTGAAGAGAAAAACCGCAAAAATGATCTCCCTGAGTTGTGCTATAAACAAAATATAACTCACTTAATTTCTCTGTAGGATTTTTATTTTTTTAAAAAATTGTTAAAAACATATAACAAAATTTATCATTTTACTCATTGTAAAGTGTACAGTTCAGTGAGATCAAGTATATTCACACTACTGTGCCACCATCACAAGTATCCATCTTTAGAACTTTGTCATCTTCCCCCACTGAAATTCTGTGTCCATTAAACACTGAATTCCCATTGCAACCTTGTCCTAGCCCCTGGCAGCCACCACTTGACCTTTTGTCTATACAAATGTCGTGACTCCAGGAACCTCATTAGTGTGGAATCATATAGTATTTGTCCTTTTGTGATTGGATTGTTCCCTTAGTATAATATCTTCAAGATTTATGCATGTTTTAGCATGTGTCAAAATGTCCTACCTTTTGAAGCTGAGCAATGTTCACTTGTATGTCTATACCACAGTTTATACATTCATCTGGCAATGAGCTTGGAGTTACTTCCAGGTTTTGGTTATTGTGAAAATGCCCCTTTAAACTTGGATGTTATTCACTGAATTATATCTCTTCCAGACCCATATATTGAAGTTCTAACCCCCCACACATCAGAATGTGCTTCTATTTGGAAAGTCTTTTTTTTTTCCTTCAACAATTAAAAAAATATTTTTAACAAATGTATAAAAATTGTACATCTTTATGGGGTACCATGTGATATTTTGTGTCATGAATATATTGTGCAGTGTCCAATCTGGGTAAATATATTTCTCTTTTCAAACATTTTGGAGGGTTTTTTAAGAGATACTTAATCTAAAATGATATCATAGGGGTTGGCATTGTGGCACAGGGTGTTAAGTCATTTCTTACAATGCCAAGATTCCATATCAGACTGTCACTTTGAGTCCTTAATGCTCTGCTTCCGTTCCATCTTCCTGCTAGTGTGCTTGGGAAGGCAGTGCATGATGACCCAAGTGCTTGGGCCCTTGCCACCCAGGATGGAGTTCAAGGTTCCTGGCTTCAGCTTGGCCCAGCCCTGGCTGTTACAGCGGTTTGGGGAAGATCTCTGATTCCCTCCCACCTCTCATATAAATAAATAAATAAAAATAAATAAATAAATAAATAAAAAGATGCCATGTAAGTGGGCTCTAATTTGAGGATGGGTATTCTTATAAGAGGAGATTACAGTGCAGACATGGATGGAGGGAGGATGACGTGGAGACACAGGCAGGAGACAGCTGACTTGTAGGTAAGGAGAGAGGCCTTAGGAGAAACAGCCCTGCTGTCACCTTGAGCTAGGACTTCTCATTTCCCAAACCATGAGCAAATAAGCAATTATGAAGCCACTCAGTCTGTGTCACATTGTTACAACAACCATAGAAAACTAGTGATTTCACTTCTTCTGGATGTTTGCCCTGAAATGGAGTTGCTGCATCCTGGGCTAATTCTATACTTAATTTCTTGAAGAATTGCTGTTCATGTTCCACAGCAGCTGCGCCATTTTACTTTCCCACTTGTAATACATGAGTGTCAATTTATCTGAATTCTCATCAACTCTTATTTTCTATTAAAAATAATTTTAAAAATTTGCATTTAGCTTTCCTAATGCATGTGAAATAATGTTTGATTGTGGTTTGATTACTTTTTCTCTAAATACTAGTGATGTTGAACATCTTTTCATGTGACTGTTGGAAGAAATGTCCAAGTTCTTTGTTTATTTTTAAGGCATGTTGTTTGTTTTATTCTTGTAGAAATACTTTATATATTCTAGAAATCAATTTATTATCTTACATGCGATTTGCAAATATTCTTTCTCATTATATGTGGTATCTTTTCGCTGTTTGTAATATTCTTTGATGCATGCAAGTTTTTAATTTTGGTGTCTAATTGATATCTTTTTTTCTTTTTCCCTTTCTTTTGCCTGTGTTTTTGGTGTGATATATAAGAAATCATTGTGAAATCCCATAGTCTTTGATATACTTTGTGGTTTATATTATTATTTTGTAGACAATATAAAGTAAACAGAAAACCTCATCTTTTGCTTGTGATGTCTGTGTTTTTATCAAAAGCTTATTAAAATCTTAATTCTGAACTTTTGCTCCTCTTATGGGTGGCCATTTTCTTATCTCTGCAACTGTTTTCTTTATATTTTATTCCTATTTTGGGGATTTCTTTTTTCCTTGAAATTAATATCAACAGTTATTATTAGTTTCTTTTACTAGTCTAATTCACTAATCAATTTTGTGCAGTTTATTTCTTTTCTATTTTAATATATACATATTATAAGGCTGAGTTTGTTTTACTAGTAATTTTTTTTTTGTTTCTTTTCATTTTTGTCTGTGTTTAGTTTGTCAACATATAGCTTGCATCTGTAATAGCAGGTTGTTTCATAGATTTTTCCATCAAATATATATAGAAAGAAGTTGCAAGTCAAGAGCTCAAGGCAACTAGGGTACAAGTCTAGTGAAAAATTCTTTGAACAAAACTGTGTGAGAGTAACTGTGGGGACCCATGGATAGGCTTGCCTTGGGACCCCCCCATGCTGGGCTTGGCTTATAGCAGTAATGCGGATGTAGCAGCTGATTGAACTTTCCATCTAGCTGAGGATTGTGGAAAACAACAAGATGGCGCTGATGCCCTGCCTGCTGCGTGACTCCACAGCTGAGCATGATCAAGTGCCGGATTGGAGAACTCTGTGCATGGACTGTGATTGAATGACTGATTGGTTGAATTCTGTATATAAGCAGACCACGGGAGAAGGAATGGGGCACTCCAGCTTTCCCCCTTAAGGAACGTGTGCGCCATCTCTCCCCCTTCTCCCAGTCCCCCACTCTTTTTCCTACTCTTTCTAAGTAAAAGTCTACTGAAGACCGATTAACTGCGAGCAGCGTCGTTCCTTTTGCAGCCGAAGGAGCGACAAGTAACTATTAGTTCCCCTCTTGAAACAGCTTCCTTATAGGTGATGGTCAAGCTCAAGCCCTTCAGAACAACTCACCTTTGCCTTGTCTCTTCTCTCTTTTAAGTTGTCCCTGATCAAGTTTATTTACTCCTTGAACTCAACAATCACCTTACGTGGTAACTCTCTAGACTTCCTTTCCAGCAAATCCTGTCCTCTGAACTTCAGCTGCTTGTGAGATATCTCAATGTGGCTTTTCCACACTGACCTCACTTGCTGTGCTTCTGCATTCCTGCATCACATAGTGGCTCCATTATCGTTTTGGTAACCCAAGCCATGACCCATGAAGCTTCCATTTCCCAGCTTTCAGCAAGTCTGCTGATGTCTGATCCCAAATATCTCTAGTATGTCTCTTGTGTAATTTCTCCAATGCCCCTTCACATAGCTGTACTGCAGGATCACCCACTTCATTACTGACTGTCTCACTTCCCTCTGTGATAACATGCTGCTCTTGGAATGATCTTTTAATGTCCACTTCTTCTGAATATCATCACGAGATTCCTATTTTCAAAAGTCTCCAGTTCAATTTTGGGTTAATTTGTCCACTCATTCTTTTTTAAAAAATTCTTTTAAAAGTTAAAATCTAAATGGTATTATGCTTACATAGTCAGGATTTTGTGGTCCAGATTCTCAGTAGTAAGGTCAAGCCTTACTAGTGATCCAACATAGTCTCTCACACTCTATATTTAAACACTACACAATTACCTATATTTAGGAAACAACACATGCTTCTGTTGCTTCCTCGCATTTGAATGCATGGTTCTTTTTTTTTTTTAAGATTTATTTTATTTATTTGAAAGACTGAGTCACAGAGAGAGGTAGAAAGACAGGTTTTTCATCCACTGATTCACTCCCCAGATAGCTGCAATGGCTGGAGCTGTGCCGATCTGAAGCCAGGAGCCAGGAGCTTCCTGCAGGTCTCCCATGCTGGTGCAGGGGCCCAAGGACCTGGGCCATCTTGTACTGCCATCCCAGTTCATAGCTGAGAGCTGGATCAGCAGATGGGACTAGAACCAGTGCCCATATGGGATGCGGGTGCTTCAGGCCAGGGCTTTAATCTGTTGTGCCACAGCGTCGGCCCTGAATGCATGGTTCTGGATGCAGACTATCTTCTCTCTCTGGCTCCTGGAGAACTCCTACACTTTATTCCAGTTACAGTCCCAATGTTGCCTTCTTTTCCTTATCTTATTTGAGCCAGACCAGCATCAGTGCTCCCACTGCCTTTCCTCTCATTGCCCTTAGTCCACATATCCATTAAATAAATTTGTAATTTGTTGAGTATTTGTCTGTTTTTCTCAAGTAGGCATGGAGCATGGTTTTTCACATCTGTATCCCAGTACCTAGCACAATAATGGGCAAATGATAGATCTTTAATGTTGTTGACTAAATTAAAATATTCCAATGCCTGCTTTCCTTCCAGCTTCATATTTCAGCCTTCCATTTTTATTAACTGAGTCTTTTTTTCTTTTTCTTGACATATTGAGTCTTTTTTTAGACCTCTTTGTTCTAGATGGTTAAACATCACAGACCACAGAAAGTGCTTCCCCTCTCTCTCATGTGATCATTTAATGCATAAAGGAATGGGTTACCAGAAGGTGCACATATTCTTAGGCTGAAAAGAACAGGAAAACCAAGGATTGTGACTTACTGAAAGAAAGCCAAGAGGGTTTTTTTTTTAATAACAGCAAATGTGACTTTTCTTTAATCTGTTGTTTCCATAAAAATGGTGTCAAACAGCATCCCAAAATGGTTGGAGGCATTGCTGCAGGACCCCCAAACGGAGTTTTCTCTCCCAATGTGCAGAAAGCCAATCACTGATGTTGGGATGATGGAAGAAAGTAGATATTTATTGCAAAGAGCAGAGCAAGGAGCTGGGCAGCTATTGCTTAATTCCCAGGCTCCCCAAGGAGTTAAGGGTGAAGGTTCTTACAGATTGACTGAAGTTGTGACGGAGAGGTGTGTGTTCAGCTCGTTTCCAACTTCCTGGTTGGTCAGTGGTGCTCAGGACCTTCCTTTGATTGGTCAGTGATGCCATGCTCTTTAGGAAATTCATGATGACCAGGTGGGCTCCAGTTGGTCTGGTGGTTACATATAGGTGGCATACAGGTGCTTGGACCTGGAACTCCCCTTATTGGCCACTAAGGCTCTTATTTATCCAAGAAATGAATAACAGTTTGATTCCAGTGATTAGAACCTAGCAAGGCCAGTAGGATCAGTCCCTCTAGTCAATGAACTGCTTTTGATAAAGGACAAGCAAGATACCTTCAGCTAAGGGGAACGGACAAGAGGCTTTTACATTGTTGGGATTCAGTTTCAAAAGCTGGAGTTTCTTAAGTATTCTTACTATCTTTGCCTATCTGATGCCTAGATCAATGCCTAGAAAAATAATTGTTCTCTATTATTAATGTGAATCGCTTTCCTCACTCTAAGGGAATCAGCTGTAGATATTAATCATGAATCTTTTAATCTGTTTATGAATGCAGTGGGGCAAGAATAGTCTCAGTCCAGTTGATTTTCTTCAGTACTTAATTAAGTACATATTTATTGTGTTCCAGGCACTGGGATGTGTTGGGAGCACACTGGACTATAAAGCAGACTAAGCCTAGTTCATTTGTGAGAAAGGCAGATATCTATCATTTGTCACTTAAGGGGTCCTATAAACTGAGGCAGATGCTATGAAAGACAAAATATTATTTCTAAGATGAAATTACAGAGGACCATGCTGTAGACTACAGGAAAGGCCAGAATTAATTTTCTATTGTGGCCCAATAGGTTCTCTTAAACTTAGGCATGACCCAGGAGAGTTGGGTGGTTGTAATGAAGTTCTGGGAAACTTCACAGATTAAGGGCAAGATCTTCCCCAAAACTGTCCTTGCTTTGGATGCTGGTCACAATGTCAGGGTTTCCCAGGACACTTGCATGTCTGACCAACTCACTACAAATTAGAGGCTCCTGCTATCTTCCCTGATAATGCATTAGAATGTCTCAAAAAAAATTCAGGAAGTTACTACATTTATGATGCGTGTTTTACTATAGTAAAATCATTATCAGCAAAAAGAACAAAATTAGAACCAGTCAAAAGAGGTGATACATAAGGTGTGATCTAGGAGGATATCGTAGAGGAAGTCACCAGTGTCCTCCACCATGGGGTTGGGACACATCACCCTGCTGGCACACTAAACTGTCACCTGAGCTTTTATGTTCAGACATTTTATTGGAATTCCATTAGATAGGCATGAAGAGTTGAATTCATGATCATGGGATTGAACTCAGTCTCCAACACTCCTCACTTCCCTGGAGGTCAGACTGATCCTCTGTGGCTCAATGTCCCAAATCTCTAATCATGTAGTTGGTCTTGCCCTTCTGGGCTCACCTTGTTAGGACCACTGCTGGCAAGATCTTGAGGAGCCCACTTTAAAAAACAAAGACACTCCTATCCTTGGGAAATTGCAGGTGTTTAGAACCTCCCTGCTGAGAATGAGGGACAAAGGTCAGACAGATTCTTTGTTATGAATAAACAGGGGTCTATTTCCCCAACAGCTGCCATATACAGATATACTGATAATGGATATAACAGCTGCAGTCACATGAGAGAAGGGATTTATAGCTTAAGTACAGGAAAACTTATGATTGCACAAAGAGTGGTCTGCAAATGTGTAATATGAATCAAAGCTGACATTTTCAGAGCTCTGGCTGAGAGCCAGGTGTGATTCTCAATGCTTTTCAAATATTAACTCTCTTAAACCTCATTGCAATCTGATGAGGATTCGGTCTTATTGTCTCCATTTAACAATTGAAGAAAATGAGTCATAGGTCAAATGACTTGCCCAAAATGATGCACAACTAATAAGGGGTACCATTGTGCTTAGGAACCTGAGCAGTCTGTCTGGCTCCAGAGGCACACACAAAACCACTGCATTTATAAGGAAAATACCAAGATGAGAAAGTCAGAAAGTAGCAAATGGAATTTGAGAGGCTTTGAATTCTGATTCAAGACAGCAAGTTCAATTTTATTAAGGTAGATATTATAAATAAGGTACAGGTTGTCCAGTGATTCCCTAACAAACCACCATGAGAAGTCTTCTTGGTCTTAATTATCTGCAGTGATATGGCAAGGGCTCACAGAATTAGTTCGTTTTGTTTCTGAGATTCATCACGTAGTTTATATATGCTTTGAGTTAAAAGGTATCTGGAATAATTTAATTAAAGATGCTTGTCTACCTTTCATCTTTCCTTTTCTATCACTGTTTGTCTTTTCTCTAAAGAAATCAAAATATAAAAGAATTTACGTTGAATTCAGCCATTTGATTTCATTTAAAAGACATGACTTATCAGGACCCCTGTCTATTGTGAGCCATTTTCCTTTAATGGGAAGAATCATCAACAAGGCAACTATTTAAGTACAGGTATGAATAACAATGTTTATAGATTATTCTCATCAAATCATGAGACCATAATTTGCAAACATAGATGCAATTTTGTAATTGGTTCATTAAACATCAGACAAATATTAATTAAGTGTTGTGATAGTGATTCCTGGAGAAAATTGCATGTAACTTGATCACTATTTTGTGAAATATTAGATGCTCTAATTGAGGAGAAAAGAAATTCACCAGCTGAAAGCTTAATAGCAATGAAGATTTTAAATAATAAACATAACAATGGTATGTGTAGTGACCATGGACCGTATGTGGTTTAGGCCTGGGGTCTGGACCAGAGAGAACACTGTGGATTGGGATTGTGGAGGAGGCAGATTCTTGGAGGAGACACAATGAGAGGAGAGGGATAAGAAATGAAAGTGTAAAGAAGAGAATGAAGAACATTTTCAGTCTGCATGTAGGGAAAGGTAGGGAAGGACTTGCTTTGTATTCATCCCTATATCCAGTAGATTAGCTTGTTCTGTAAGTCTGACCTATAAGGTGTATTTCTGATTTTTCCTTTCATTTTGTACAATGGTAATTGCCTTCAACTCTGAACATTTTATTTTTTTGAATTTAAGGAGTGAAATTTTGTAGCAGTTATAGGTTCACAGCAAAATTGAGAGGGTACAGAGATTTCCTGTATACCACCTGCCCAACACATGCACAGCCTCTCCCATTATCAAGATCTCCCATGAGATTGATGTATTTGTTGGAACTGTTGAACATTCATTGACATATCATAACCAGAGCTCATTTTGTAAAAATATTTATTTATTTATTGGAAAGTGAGAGTTAGAGAAAGAGAGAGAGAGAGAGAGAGACAGACAGACAGAGAGAGAGATGGAATCTTCCATCCACTAGTTCACTCCCTAAATGGCCACAATGGTCGTGATTGGGCCAGGCTGAAGCCAGGAGCCAAGAGCTCCATCTGGGTCTCCCATGTGGGTGGTAGGGTACAATTGCTTGGGCCATATTCTGCTGCTACCCAAAGGAATTGAAAACTTATGTCCACCTAGCACATTAGCAGGGAGCTAGATTAGAAGCAGAGCAGCTGGGACTGGAACTAGTGTTCCAATAAGGGATCTAGTGTTGAAGGCTAAACCTGCTGTGTCACAACACTGGCCCCAAATTCATTGTTTACATTAGGGATTAGCTCTTGATATTGAATAAATGTATAATGATGGGTTTGAACAGATGTGTGATGACATATATGTACCACTGTAGTATCACACAGAGTGGTTTTACTGCCCTGAAAATCTGTGCTTCATCCTTCCTCCTGCCCAATCCATGGCAATCAATAACCTTTTTATTATCTCCAAAGTTTTCTTTCCTGAATGTCATATAATTGGAATCAGAGAGCATGTAGCCTTTTAAGTTTACTTCATATTTACTTCATATCTTTTCATGGCTTGATATATAATTTCCTTTTAGCACTGTAAAATATTCTGTTGTCTGTATGTACCACAGTATATTTTCACTACCCAACGAGAGTTTTACAATTATAAATAAGACTACTACAAAATATCTACGTGTAGGTTTCTATGTGGACATAAGTTTTCAATTCCTTTGGGTAGCATGGTTTCTGGATCATTGGCAGGAGTGTGCTTATTTTTGTAAGAAACTACCAAACTGTCTTCCAAAGTGGCTGTACCATTTGCATTTCCATGAATGAGAGTTCTTGTTGCTTTACATCCTGGTCAGAATTTTGTGTCGTCATTGTTCTGGATTTTGGCCAATCTAATATATTTATAGTAGTGTTTCATTGTTGTTTTAATATTCATTTCCCTGATGATATATGATGTGGAACATCTTCTGACATCTGTATAGTGTTTTAATGTTTTATTTCAAAGTAGTTTTAAATTCAGAAAACAAAAATTGTGAGGTAGTAATACAAAGAGTTCCCATATACTCCTCACCCGATTCCTCCAGTTAACGTCTAAATACCTTTGTCACATTGATGGACCACACCCAAATTCCCCTATGTTTTAAAATCTCCAAATCTTTTATCCCCTCTACCTTTCTTTGCCTCTAGTAATCAATATTCTGTGTTCAAATTGAATTGTGATTTTTATTCTTTAATTTAGCTCCCACATATAAGGGACAGCATGTGATATTTGTCTTTCTGTGTCTATCTTATTTCACTCTACATAATAGCCTTCTGGTTCCTTTCATTTTGCTACAAATGACAAGATTCTTTTTATAGCTGAATAATATTCTATTGTGTGTACATACCATATTTTCTTTATCCATTCATCTGATGATGGACTTTTTGGTTGATTCCTTGTTTTGGCTTCTATAAACATGGTGGTGCATGTATCTCTTGGTATCATGAGTTCATTTCTTTTGGGTATGTATCTGGTAGTGGGATTGCTGGATCATACAGTGGTTCCATGTCCTCTGTTTTTTAATGGCATTGACCTTGCCTGATGTTGCATTGTATGCCCCCACTGCTACATTTATTGTCCACTTCTGCTTTTAGAATGCAAACTTCAAACGTAGTCATCTAGTCTGTCTTGTTCACCTTCATGTTCCTGCCTCCAGGGGGTTTTTCTACACCTCTGATTGGTACTGCAGGAAGAGGATTAAATATCAACAGTGGACTACATCAGATGTAAACAGCTCTGCTAGCTTAAGCCTTGGTTCCTATCATACTCACATCATTATCAAATTATAATGAGGGGAGGCTGGCGCTGTGGCTCAGCAGGTTAAAGCCCTGGCCTGAAGTACTGGCATCCCATATTGGCACCAGTTCTAGTCTGGCTGCTCCTCTTCTGATCCAGCTCTCTGCTATGGCCTGGGAAAGCAGTAGAAGAAGGCCCAAGTCCTTAGGCCTCTGTACCTGCATTGAATACCCGGAAGAAGCTCCTGGCTCCTGGCTCCTGGCTTCGGATTGGTGCAGCTCCAGCTGTTGCAGCCATCTGGGGAGTGAACCAGCGGATGGAAGACCTCTTTCTCTCTCTCTGCCTCTCCTCTCTCTGTATAACCCTGACTTTCAAATAAATAAATAAATCTTTAAAAAATTATAATGAAGGAGAACAAATGTTTTGAGAACAGCTGGTGCCAGGATTTCCTGGTTTGGTCCACTGCTGGGTAGAGTGAGGCTTTCAGTAGCAGGCTCCAGCAGCACAAGTCTCCTACTAAGAATAAGACCTGAAGGAGGATATGTTATTTTGGGGGTATGATGGGTGATTGGTATGGAAGAATGAGGAGGAGAAAGAGGCAACCAGAAGAAAATGGAAAGAAGCTGAGGTTGGGGGCAGTGAAATACCCAAGTTAGGATGACCTGATGATGTTTCAGGAATAATTCCCTTTTTGTTATACTGTCTTTGCTCTCTGGTACCTTGTTAGAGTATATTTTATTTTGTGCCATCACAGAAACAGGAGATCAAAAGGCAGTACTTCACGATGATTTAAGCCTCTAAAAGTTTATGGAAATTTTATCTAGTGCTTCCCATATCACTTAGGAATTTGGAGGCTAAAGGCAAGATCTGTCAGCCTATGCCTATGACGGGAGGACAAGCTCACACCTAGATTAAAAAATCCAGCTAAACAGGTCCCTGCTATTTTTGGTTTATTCCTTTGTTTTCTTTCTCACCTCTCAGAAAATCCTTTCACATTTCACTTTGGAACACAAAGCACTCAGTAGTTCTTTGTGGTGGTAATGGTCAACATTCTGGTGCTGAGCACTGGATTTGAATCCCGGCTCACCATTCCTTAGCTATTTGATATTAGGAGTGTTACCTAACAGCTTTATACCTCACATGTTCTATCTATGAAATGGGGATACTCTGAGGACAATTCAAAAAATTGCAACTAAAAGATTAGTTTATTTTGTTACATTTTGGAAATCAATGCATGGTTTTTAAAACAAAATGTATTTTTTCATGAACTTTTAAAATACTACTCATGTTTCTTAGGGTTTCTCTGAAGAGTGTCGCTTAGAGATAGTTTTACATAAGTTCTTGCTATTATTATTATTTGGGTAGATCTAAATGAAGTATAGAGCCTGCCTCTGTCCATTTCAGAATGATGCAAATTCTCTAAAATGTACCTGATACCTAAGGCTTAATTATTTACAAAAGTATGTAAGGGAGGGTATTTTCTTTTCACAGTCTCTCACATTCTTCTAAGAGAAGTTTCACAACTGTGCTTGAACTCTGCTCACCCCAGAAGAATCATGTGGAAGCTTTGTGCAAGCCCACACAGAGCTCTGGGAAATGAATGTCAGGTTTGGTCATAATGATCTCACAGGGCAGAGCCCTGGGCAAGATGTTCTATGTTTGCATTTGCAAACTTGAAATTAAAAGATCATAGTGGTCGCATGAATCCTGAAGCTTTGCTTATGAGCTACAGGAAAAATTGTGAGTTTTCCAAAAAGACACTGGGCCAAAAGAAGATGCTGTTACAAAGAGGATGACTCCACTATTACCAGCCTTTCTAACTCCAGGCACACACCACAGGATGTCTGACCACTGTGGATAGCTTAGAAGAACAGTTCTTCTGTTCCAGAGAAGGGCCAGTGTCGACATAGCCACATAGAAAGCACAGGAAGATTTGAAGAGGCAAGAATGAGGATTGTCTTTGTAGCTGTGGAAGGACAAACTTGTGTTTGGTTAGGAGGTTACATGCTCCATGGAGAAGCTAACATCTTTAGCTATAAAAGTGGTTGGGGTGGGGGGATAAGGGGAGGAGTGGCAGCATTGTGGTGTAGTGGCATAGTGGCTAAAGCCTCTGCCTATGATGTCAGCATCCCATATGGGTGCTGGTTCAAGTCCCAGCTGCTCCACTTCTGATCCAGCTTCCTGCTAATGACCTTGGAAAGCAGCAGAAGATGACGTAAGTCCTTGGGCCCCTATACCCATGTGAAAGACCCAGAAGAAGCTTCTGGCTCCTGGCTTCAGTCTGGCCCAACCCAGGCCATTGTGGCCATTTGGGGAGTAAACCATAGGATAGAAGATACCTTCCACCCACTCTGACTTTCAAATAAAGTAAATCTTAAAAAAATGGCTGAGGAGGGCATTTGGCTTAGTAATTAAGGTGTTGCTTGGGACACCTAAATTATACATAAGAGTACCTGGGTTCAAGTCCTGGCTATGCTCTTGATTCCAGTTTCCTGCTAATAGATACTCTAGGAGTTGTCAGCAAGTGAAGGCTCAAGTACTTGGTTCCCTGTCTCCCATGTGGGAGACCTGTACTGAGTTCTTGGCTTCTGGCTTTGGCCTTGTCCAGTTTGGGTTGTGGGCATTTGGGGAGTGAATCAGCAAGTGGGAGATCTGCCTCTGTCTGTCTGTCTCTGCCTTGCAAATAAGTAAAATCATTTTTAACGTAAATAAAATGCACAAGTGATTGGGAAACTAGGCTGATATCTGGAGCTGTGTGGTTAGGGTCTGGACATAGAGGACTTAGAGAAACATGTACTGAATTTTTTTCTTAATTTATTTATTTATTTGAGAGGTAGAGTTACTGATAGAAGGAGAAGTAGAGAAAGTTATTCTGTCAGCTGATTCACTCCCCAAATGGCTGGGACAGCTGGAGCTGAGCTGATCTGAAGCAGCCAGCCAGGAGGTTCTGGGTCTCCCGTGTGGGTACAGGAGCCCAAACACTTGGGCAATCTTCACTGTTTTCCCAGGCCATAACAGAGAGCTGTATCAGAAGTAAAGCATCCAGGATACGAACTTGCACCCATATGGGATGCCTGTGCCACAGCGGAAGCATAGCCTATTATGCCACAGTGCTGATCTTGACACTTCAAAGAAGAGCAAAGTGTTCCAAGACTCTGCCAGTTGCTGTGAAGACAGAGGAAGAGATGCCACTCTGCCTTGCATGTTGAGGGGTGGAGGCTCTCTTCAGGAATAGGAAACAGAAGAGAAAGATCAAGAGTGTGTGTTCAACCAGAGAATGCAAACTGAGAGGCAGCAGATGGAAAAGCAATACCATTTTTGCTGTGTTGCTGGGGCTGTGGCAATTGTGCTATTGAAAAATGGGGCAGTCATTACAGTCCACTGTAAGCAGGACTGCACGGAGAACATTTTGGGGGCAGGTTAGTATAAAGGCAGTTGGAGTTCTCCAGGTGCTGGGTATGATTGCACCTTCTTAGGCTTAATGTTTGTGTTGAAGTCAAGACTCCTTTCTTCCTGGAGCTTTAAGACCAATCAGTTCTAGGAGGAAGAGTGTCTGGAACTTACAGCTCATTCTATGCACATTGTCCCTCTTCATCTGGTCCAGGAAGGCTGAGAGGGGTGCCCATGGGAGTAATGCAGGGGAGTTTGTTTTTCCAGTCCTGTAAGTCCCCATGGAACACATGAATATGATACTGTGATCATCCAATGACTCTTGGAATCACAGACAACTTCTTGTCCCACGCAAGCCTTCAATTCTGCATCGTGACCTTCATGAGCTCTACGTACGGATCCTATGTGATCTTTTCACAGTGCCTGTTAACCCCCATTTGCCAGGCAAGGTTGTCTTCCTGTGGTTCTAAGGATCTCTGAATAATACACTGTCTATTGGAAATCTCTGACTTCTCTGTTGTACAAAGATGCAAACGAAACAGAACCCAGTTCCTGTCCACCTCACAGTGGAAATGGAATAAATATTTATACATACACAAAATATAAGACTTTTGAGTCCAACAAGTAGAAAATGTGAACAATTTCTTGGTAATTTTACTGTTCATTATTCCTCGTTTGGATTGTTTGTCTTTTTCAATATCCGGTTTCAAAAGAGTTAATCCCTCAAAAGTTATGGCTGGATTTTAAGTAGACTGGAGAATATATAAGATGAGTTCATGTAATAATAGTCATTTCTGCTTCAAAAATTTTAAAGAAGGGACTTACACCATGGCATAGTGGGTAAAGCCACTGCCTGCAGTGCCAGGATCCCATATGGGCACTGATTTGAGTCCAGGCTGCTCCATTTCTGATCCAGCTCCCTGCTAATGCACCTAGGAAAGCAGTGGAAGATGGTCCAAGTCTTAGGCCTCTGCACTTACATGGGGGACACAGAAGAAGCTTCTGGCTCCTGGCTTCAGATTGGCTCAGCTCTGGCCATTGTAACAATTTGGGGATTAAACCAGCAGGTAGAAGACCTCTCTCTCTCTTTCTCTCCCTCTGCCTCTGCCTCTCCATAGCTCTGCTTTTCAAATAAATAAATAAATAAATCTTTAAAAATGCCAGAGAAAACAGACACTTGAAATGTCAGATTTTCATCACTGTAAGTTTCTAATATATCTAAGTGTTCTAGAGAATTCTTGAATGCATTAGCTTACTACATGAATAACTTGTCTGTTTAAAAATTATTGATTGTTGCACCTTGACAAAATTTCCATACAAAATTATTCCTATTCTTTTCTACTTGGTAGTCACAACCTCAACATCCTCCCCAAGGATTTTTTTTTTTTTTATTTTTGACAGGCAGAGTGGACAGTGAGAGAGAGAGAGAGAGAGACAGAGAGAAAGGTCTTTCTTTGCTATTGGTTCACCTTCCAATGGCTGCCGCGGCTGGCGCGCTGCGGCCAGCGCACCATGCTCAGCCGATGGCAGGAGCCAGGTGCTTATCCTGGACTCCCATGGGGTGCAGGGCCCAAGCACCTGGGCCATCCTCCACTGTACTCCCGGGCCACAGCAGAGAGCTGGCCTGGAAGAAGGGCAACCGAGACAGAATCTGGTGCCCCAACTGGGACTAGAACCCGGTGTGCCAGCGCCTCAAGGCAGAGGATTAGCCTGTTGAGCCACAGCGCCGGCCTCCCCAAGGATTTTTACAACTTCTCAACTGTCTATCATCAAGAAAGAAAAATACAGATGTAGTCGGCTATCATTAAAAAATCAATTTCTGAGTTGGTTAGGTAATCCTCACAGAGGTTACAGGTACAAGCATCAAGTATACAAAAGGAGCCTTCTTGCTTGGGAGAAGACCCCAGCTGGGAAGGGCAGGGATGGTTTGTGGGGCTGTCTAAAACCACCATTTGCATTCCATCACATTTTTATGAATAAATTTTATAATTTGGGGGAAAGATAGAAAAACATTATGGCCATTGTTAAATAAAATTTCCCCAGGACTAAGAGCAGGGAGCATTGGCAACCCTTCTCAATCCTTGCAGACTGAGGAGTAGGGGATCTTCAGTATTAGGAAATGGAAAAGTTTAAATCATGATCGTACAAAAGAACTTCAAAACCCTTGTGGAAAAGAAATGAAAATGTAGGTTTATAAAAATGCAAAATCCAAGCACTTAATAAGGGTCTTCAAAAAGTTCAAGAAATTGTCTATTTTGAAAAAAATTACATGATTTTTTTAAAAAGGTGCATCAAAATAAACGTATCTTTTTTTTTTTTTAAAGATTTAGTCATTTACTTGAAAGTCAGAGTTACACAGACAGAGGGAGAGAGAGATATATCTTCCATTCGCTGGTTCACTCTCCAGATGGCTGCAACAGCCAGAGCTGTGCCGATCCGAAGCTAGGATCCAGGAGCCTGGAGCCAGGAGACTCCTCTGGGTCTCCCACGCGAGTGCAGGGGCCCAAGGACTTGGGCTATCTTCTACTGCTTTCCCAGGCCATAGCAGAGAGCTGGATCAGAAGAAGAGCATCCAGGATTTGAACCGGTGCCCATATAAGATGCTGGCACTGCAGGTGATGGCTTTACCCGCTATGCCACAGCGCCGGCCCCATAAACTTATCTTTAAATTTAATTTTCCACAAAATTTTTGAAGTTCCTTTATATTTGAATGGAAAGCAACTTGGAGATCATCTGTTGCATATTCTTCACTTAATCCATGTAGAATCTGGAAACAAGAGGACTGGAATGCTTTGTCCACTGATATAAACCTAGTAATTAGCAACAGAACTAGTCCTGGTGTTAGGCAGTGAGGGCTGCCTGGTGCCCAGGTTCTGATGTCACCTCAAGGAGGAACTCAGGAGTAAAGAGTGACTTGCGGAATACCAAAGAGTGAACACTGAGTGTTTTACTGAAACAGCAAAGATAGACTTCAATACAGATTGAGGCTTCCTCAGAGAGGAGTGGCCCCAACTCTGAAGTATGTTTGACATTACTTGAGTTGCTTAATGAAAGGTGAGGTATCTTCTAGTAAAAAGGAAGGTGCATTCTAAAAAGGGGAAAGACTATTCATAGTTTTTCTGGGAAGTAGGTGGAGATTTTCTAAAGGAGTATAGCCATTTAGCTTAGTTATACATTTCCTTAATATCTAGTTCCATAGCATCCGAGTTGTTAATATAGGTACAGCAGATTTTGTTAATTATAGCACATGTATCACTTCACTCTGTGAGTGAGCAGTCAAGTGAAAGTCTGTTGTGAAGAACCAGGCCTGCCAGGGAACCAAGAAAGAAAGTTCTGTGGGTGACTAAGAACAGTACTTGTGATGTGGGTCAGAGCTCTCATAGCCAAAGTGAGACTTTTTTTTTTTGACAGGCAGAGTGGACAGTGAGAGAGAGACAGAGAGAAAGGTCTTCCTTTGCCGTTGGTTCACCCTCCAATGGCCGCCGCGGTTGGCGCGCTGCGGCCAGCGCACCGCGCTCATCCGATGGCAGGAGCCAGGTGCCAGGTGCTTTTCCTGGTCTCCCATGGGGTGCAGGGCCCAAGCACTTGGGCCATCCTCCACTGTACTCCCAGGCCACAGCAGAGAGCTGGCCTGGAAGAGGGGCAACCAGGACAGAATCCGGCGCCCCAACTGGGACTAGAACCCTGTGTGCCAGCGCCGCAAGGCGGAGGATTAGCCTGTTGAGCCATGGCGCCGGCCTGAGACTTTTTTTGTAGTCATGGTAAGCAAAGCTTCCCCAAAGAGTGGCTAACCCAACAACTTCTCCTATGCTGGCCAAGATCAGCCTAATGTTCATTTATTTCAGGTTGGACTTGATATTTGGTGGACATTGATGTCATTTGGAGACACACTTCCTTTTGAGCAAACATCACTGTGCATATAGTTGCCACTACATTGGTAGGGAGGCCCAAGAAAAGGAAGGGCATAATGGTCTGTTTAGATCAGACCAACAATTTCTGTATATTATGGAGTATTCAGGTGGGGCACTGAGTCCTAAGGGCATGGCCGAGCTTCTAAATCTCATCACCTGTTTAGCCACATGAAAAGTTATTGAAAAGAGGTACCTTTCTATCACCCCATAGACCTTTGGCAATTTCTGACTTCTGTTGGATCTAGATAGGTCTTGATAAGCCAGGCATTGGCAGGAAAACCAAGAGGATAAAATCATCCCTCCAGATAGCATATGATTGACTCCTTCAACCCACAAGGCACCAATGGGGAACAAAAGAAGACAGATTTGGTTTAAGAGTGGTATCTTGGAAAGCATTCTCTGTAACTGCATCATGAGTTCCTTGCTTGAGGAAGTACCCTGGCTGAAAGAAGTGGCACTATGCTTAAGAAAAAGAAGGGCTGGTGGAAGAAGACAGAGTGTAACCTGAGTTATGTTGACACAAGTTCCGTAGGTTCCCTTGGGGGATCCTGATATAGGGTCATCAGCTGCTGGGTAGTATCATCCTTGATGAGGACAAGGTCTTGTTTAACTAAATATGTTAGACCAAGGCCTTTGAGTCTGGGAGTGTTGGTGGGAAATCCAGCAGTTGGTCAAGCTTTCCCCTGTAGCCATGGTTTGTGAAAAATTAATCATGCAGTTGGTTTTTCATTCTACTCTGCAGGAGGTAACAAGAACCCCCAGAATAGTGACAACATTGTTTATAGTATATCTAGCAGAAGATTTTGTTAATTTTTAAGGAAATAATTAGGAATAGGGGTTTTGGGTGGAGCACAGGTTAAGTCAAGAATCAGCTTAATAATTGCAATGATAAAAAAGGAGGCCTAATATAATATTGAAGCCCAATAATGTTGGGGTTGAAAGTGAAATTGAATCATCTACTTATTTGTTCACTGGAACAACAGCTTTAGGTCCTTTATAGGTTCACAGGTACATGAAGTCTCTTCTACTGGTTCCTGTAAAACTGGATCAGAGAAAGGTTTAACCTGAGAGCTTGATGCAACTAGGTCATCCTTGACATTTTACAGCAGTTAGGTTACCAAGAAACACTTGATAAGGTCACTTCCATTTAGATTGTAATTGCTGTTCCAGAGACCTTATTGTACTAGACTTACACATGACTAGGTCTTCTGGTTGGAGTAGAATTTTGTTTTCTTCCTGTAAAGCTTGTTGTACCTGACTCAGCCTGATAATATGGCTAATTATACAGTTGGTGTTTGAATCACACAGAAACTTACTAGTTAGAAAAGGCCTTTCGTGTGTATAAAGAGAATTGAAAATGAATCTTGATGTGAACAGAAGGGGAGAGGGAGCGGGAAAGGGGAGGGTGGGGGGAGGGAGGGAAGTTGTGTGTGGGGGGGAGCCATTGTGGTCCATGAGCTGTTCTTTGGAAATTTATATTCTTTAAATAAAAGCTTTATAAAAAAAAAAAAAAAAAAAAAAGGCCTTTCATATAGCATTTCACAAGGGCTTTGATTGTCTGTGCTCTGGGGTCTTTTCCATGCCAATGTCTTTCAGAGTTTCCTCAATGTTCTCCAGTAATTTGATAGTATTGGATCATAGATTTAAGTTCTTGTAAGGTATAAGGTAGGGGGTCTTGTTTCATAGTTCTGCATGCAGTGATCCAGTTTTCCTAGCACCATTTGTTGAAGAGACTGTCCTTGCTCCAGGGATTGATTTTATTTTCCTTGTCAAAGATAAGTTATTGTTGATATGTGAATTGATTTCTGGAGTTTCTACTCCCTTCCATTGTTCTGCATGTCAAATTTTTTTTTTTTTGCCACTACCCAGCTCTTTTCATTATAACTGCCCTATAGTATGTCTTGAAATCCAGTATTGTGATGCGTTTGTTTTGCTGTATAAGACTGCTTTAGCTATTTGGGGTTGCTTGTGTTTCCAAATGAATTTTAGAATTATTTTTTCTAGATCTGAGAAAAATGTTATGGGTATTTTGATTGTGATCACATTGAATCTGTAAATTGCTTTTGTTAATATGAAACTTTTGATGATATTGATTCTTCTACTCCATGAACTTAGAAGATCTTCCCATTTTCTATGTCTTCTCTTTATTTCTTTAATGCTTTGTAATTTTCATCATTTTTTAGAAACACCCTAGGATATCATTGTCTGAATCCCAGGGACCCTCTTTTGGCTCCAGCTTTGGCCTCACCAACAGTGAATAAGGGGACACCTAAATACATCGTTGTGTGCACTCCTTTTAGGATTTCCACCTTTGGCCTGACCCATAGTGAAGAAGGGGAAGCCTAAGTTCACTGCTGCGTCTCCCTTTCTCCGGTTTCTGTGTCGAGTGACAACTTGGCCCAGAGGCAGGAACCTGTTTCTCTTTGCCTCACACCATGGGATCCAAAATTTCAATTTCAAAAAAAATCACACTTAGCCTGCATGCTGAAGAATCGTAAGCCTCTGACACTCATGAACCTCCAGGTTCACACAATGAAATGTTTCACCTGCAAATTTGGCCTCAATATGAATTAGATAACTGCAGCTGCTGGCCAGAAATTGGCTCTTTGATCAAATTGTCCTTTATTTATGAATCTATATAACACCCTCAAATGGAATGGCAAATAGTCTGAGGTTCCATCCTCCTTCTCTTCTCCGCTCTCTGTTTCTAACCATGCAGTCGGTTTCTCCCTGCATGTCCCTGCCTCACTAGATCTTCCCCCCTCAACTCAGTCTCAGAGTCACAGGCAATGCCACACTGCCCTATGCTCCTAATGGGCAGATACTTCCTCTCCAAAATAAAAGTTTCAGTCTTCATACCACCACTAGACACCACTTTCATCTTTTGTCTGTAACTCCACCCCTCTGACTGTCTCTAGATCCCCTTCTCCCCTCTGCCTGATGCCCTGATCCTTACCCCCTGGGGTACCTGAAACTGCCTCTTTCTTCTCTTCCGGACCTCCCTCCTCTGTTCTGCCACTCTCTCCTCCTGGGTACAAAATGATACTGTACAGGCTAACTCTCTCCCTTTAGCCACCTGCAAGATGGCTTACAAAACTAGATAAGTGAAAGGTCTCCAAGGCTTCTGGAGAGCCCCTGGTGCCAAGTTCCCTCGGCAACCAGATCAGATAAAAGCTCAACCCTGCACACACCCTGTGCACAGTCTCATTGGAGACTGTCAATACCTCTTTGCTTCAATAAAGCAACCTGTCTCTGTTGAGGTTGGTCTTCATCTCTTTCCTCTAGGGGCTACAAAAGGCCAGAATCCCAAGTTATTTAAATCTATCACTCAAGTCTTTGACTTCACGTCACAAAGGAATTCAGAAGCAAGTTGGAGATGGCAAATAGTGAACAGGAGTACTTTTATTGAGAAAGCAACAGTATAAAATCCACAGACAAATTGGTTCCTACTTGGAGGAGGGCAGCCCCATCTCTGAGCTTGTTTAAACATTATGTGGTTGTTTAATAAAAAGGGATGTACCTTGTTGTAAGGTGGAGGAATATTCATAGTTTTTCTGTGAAGTGGGTGGAGATGCCCCAGAATCTGTCTATCGTCCAACTTTTCTCCTTGTGTGGTTCACTGTGTCCTGTAATGGTGTCTGATAGGTATGTCATTTAGCATGCTAATGTGTCACAATGAGCCTACAAAGAGCTGCAGGTCATTCAAGGTCAGCCTTGGACCCCTAAACTAGTGTGAATCTGGTCTAGGTAGGGGGTGTGCTTATCTTCAGAGCAAGGGGAAGCAAAGCCATATCCTGCAGGTCCTAAGATCATAGTTCCTATGATCTCCACATGGCTCAACTCCTTCCTCCCCAACTCTGTTCATACTTAATTTCTTCTATTCCACTCCCTAGTACTTTCTACTAAGATAACTCCATAAAGCAATGTGTGCGTCACTGCTGGCTCAGTCTAAGGCCTTCCTGGAACACTAATGAGGTACCTTGATGAGAGAGAGCAGGGGTCTCTCTATGTGTGCATGTGGTCCTTGTTTAGGGAGTTGGTAGATGGGTCACATGGAGAGGTAGCCTATGGTTGATCCAAAGTGGTAAACCAGCAAAAGATGAGGGCCGAGATAGTGAGAAGTACAGCAACACTATGCTGTAGCAGCTGAAAGGGAGACCCCAGGAGGATAGTGAACACAGGCTAATGTTTTACTTGGGACTCACTGAATGTGTACATTCTCATCAGGTGAGTTATGGAATGTTTGTTTTGCTCACAGTTCTAAAGGCAAGTTCTTATTTACAACAGACTTCATAGGGGTCTTGAGAGACCATAAACAGTTTTTCTCTGTTCCTCATCTCACCAACAAATAGGGAGCAAAGTACTTTGTGGTGAGGGAATTAATATAGCCCTAAGGATGAACAATTAATCCCGTCTCTCTGTGCAAAGGGTACCTTGGAGAAAGCCCTTGGGGGCTTCCAGGCATCTAGGGCATTAGGGAGCCAATTTGTTTATTTCCCTTATTGGTAGTATTTGCTAGATTCCTGTCCCTAATGAGCTAGTAGACCTTGAATGCACATAAAGTTCATTTATCTCCTTTGATAAGTTTACATATTTATAGAAAAATAAACTCCTCCAAGCACTGAAAGACCAAAGTCATGCAGCTGCTTAAAATCATTTAATTATGATGGAAACAACTCTTATTTTAAATCAGTAAAACAAAGTTATGTAGAAAACTGAAAGCTCACGTTCGACAAACATATATTCCCAAACAGATTGAGTCCTTTTTGGCTCCAGAGAATATTTTATTAGAGGTTTTTTAAATTTAATTTAATTTTAATTTTTATTTTTTGACAGGCAGAGTGGACAGTGAGAGAGACAGAGAGAAAGGTCTTCCTTTGCTGTTGGTTCACCCTCCAATGGCTGCCGAGGCCGGTGTGCTGCAGCCGGCACACCGCGCTGATCCGAAGGCAGGAGCCAGGTGCTTCCTCCTGGTCTCCCATGGGGTGCAGGGCCCAAGCACTTGGGCCATCCTCCACTGCACTCCCGGGCCACAGCAGAGAGCTGGCCTGGAAGAGGGGCAACCGGAAGAGAATCCAGCGCCCCGACCAGGATTAGAACCCAGTATGCCAGTGCAGCTGGCGGAGGATTAGCCTATTGAGGCACGGTGCGGGCCTATTAGAGGTTTTTATTCACAGACCTGGAGAAAATTGTGACCAAAGTGATTTTTTGTTTTCCAGAGCATCAGTTTGACACAACATTTGGGATTTGAAAAATCAAAGAGAGTTTTAAAGTTAAGAACTCTTACCCAGTACCCAAGACAATGAAATTGCTGGAAGAAAATGTAGGGGAAGCACTTTAAGATGTTGCTGTAGGTGAAGACTTTTTGGATAAGACCTTCAAAGCACAGGCTATAAAAGCAAAGCTAGACAATGGTATTATATCAAACTCAGTAGAGCAAAAGAAACAGTCAATAGAATGAAGAGACATCGAACAGAATGAGAGAAAATATTTGAAAACTACCTATGTGACAGAATATATCAAAAACTCAAAAAACTCAACAAAAAACAATCAATCCAGTTAAGAAAGGGGCAACAGATCTGAACAGACAGTTCTCAGAAGAAATACAGATGGCTAACACAAATATGAAAAAAAATACTCAATATAACTACCCATCAGGGAAATGCATATCAAAAGTACAATGAAGTATCACCTCATGCTGATGAGAATGGCTCTAATCAAAAAAGAGAGAGAGCAAATATTCTGGTTAGAATGCAGAAAAAGGGTAACTGTTGAACACTGGTGTAAATGTAAATTAATTTGAAAAATAGAATGGAGGTTTATTAAAAAAGAATTAGATTTGCCATCCATCAATACCACCACTAGGTATCCAAAAAGACATGGACTCATCCTTTACTAGAAATACCTGTTCCACCATTGTGAGCAGCACTGTTTACAATAGTCAAAATGTAGAATTAACCAAGGAGTCCACCATCAGTTGAATGGATAGAGGAAATATGATATATATGATATCATATATAATGGAATATTATTCATCTATAAAAAGAATGAATGCTATCATTTGCAGCAAATTGATGGATCTGGAGGACATCAGGCTGAATGAAATAAGCCAGATGCAGAAAGTGAAATACTGCGTGCTCGTCCTTATATAGGGGAGCATAAACTTAAAAGAAAGAATGCCTGAGTGTATCAGTGTTGCTGCAAACACAGTGTTTTGTCAAACTTTGTTTTACACATTTATCCAACAAATTGATAGGAATTGCATACTAGTATAAGTTTAATGATTTTGTGACTTTTCAAAAATTTACATAGTAAAATTAAACATTCTTCACTTTGATTATTGTGTACATCCTGTGCCTATTTTCCTGGAGGACTGCAGTCTTTTTATTTGTTGAACTCTCTATGTAGTGGAGCTAAAAGCCTTTGACTATAATATTAATTAAACATGTTATCTCCAAAAATAACAAATGAAATAAAAATATTTCCCAGGACTACAAACAAAAACTTAAGTTTCTTATTGGAGGAACAAAGAAATACATTTTAGTAGAAAATCAAATTTATTTCAACAACTTAAAATTAGTTTAATTCCAAAGTTAGCTTCCATAAGTAGTCTATCACAGAAAATACAAAGATTTGGTGATATTAAGTTGCTATACAGTCTATTATAATAGATTTTTTGAATGTTAATAGATTTGAAATTAGGAAAAAAATAAAAGTTTTATTTTCTCATGACTCTGGCAAGATTTGTTTGAATTTCATATAGGTTTTATTAGTTAATTTTAATTATTTTAAGTTCCCAATTTTAAAATTAAAAATAAATAAATTAGATTTCTTGGAAGCTGCTCCATCTTAACTTGGAGAATAACTCCTAAGCAGAAATGTGTCTCTAATTTCAGTGTAGCTAATATTTTAAAGGGAAGAAACATGAAAAAACAAAAAAGAAACTCAGAATCATTTCCAAGAATCCACTCTGTTGCAAAGAAACAGTGCTCTGAATTTGATAGTTGGTGTTGAGATTCTCTGATCGTTGTTGCTCCTTTCATATTTGTAAAGCCTATGCATTGCCTGGCAACTAAACCAATTGCTTTGGGAGAAAAAATTCAGACCATCCTCCATAATTTATTGATTTTTTTTCAAGTGAAAAAGGAATACAGAAGTGCTTTTTTGAAATTTAACTTCTGAAATACTAAACAAACAAAAACAAAGAAAATATTTGATCTCAGGCCAAATCTTAATCTGTCTTCTAATTTTTTTTTAGGGGATTACTTATTATTTTTATTTGAAAGGCAGAGTTACAGAGAGACAGAGGCAGAGAGAGACAGAGAGAGAGAGAGAAAGGTCTTCTACCTGCTGGTTCACTCCCCAAATGATCAAAACGGCTGTAGCTGGACTGATCTGAAACAGGAGCCAGGAGCGTCTTGTCTTTTGGATCTCCCATGCTGGTGCAGGGGCGCAAGGACTTGGGCCATCTTCTGTTGCTTTCCCAGGCCATAGCAGAGAGCTAGATCAGAAGTGGAGCAGCCAGGAGTTGAACTAGCACCCATACGAGATGCTGGCACTGCAGGCAAAAATGGTTTTAAACACTATGCCATAGTGCCTCTGTTCTAAAGTTTAAACATGTGTGTAGAAGAATAAAAATACAGAGCAAATACACATTGTTAATTATAATTAGTGCTTGCTCTGTCTCTTCACCTCCCAAAATCAATGTCTGCTTACCCTAAAAAGGAACAGAAGTGGGGCATGGAAAAATAGGGTGTAGTAAACAGCAGGGATAATGGCATTGCTATGATGAAATAGAATTCTAAATTCTTATTGTGATTAAAATCATACTTTACGTATGATTTAATGGACAATATACTCATACACCTATATATACTTATTTACATATAAGCATATACAAATAAATATGTCTGTGCACACAGAAATGTGTGTATATATATATATATATATATATATATATATATTTAGAAGGTCAACTGGTTTTGTAACTACAGAACAATATTCAGTCTGTTCATCTTCTTAGTTTTTTTTTAAAGCTATTTATTTGAAAGGCAGAATAACAGAGAGACAAAGGGAGAAACAGAGATCTTCTATTTACTCTCCAAATGGCCACAATGGCTAGGCCAAGGCAGGAAGCCAGGAACTTCATCTGGATCTCCCATGTATGTGACAGGAGCCTAGACACTTGGGACATTTTCCATTGCCTTTCCAAGAGCATTAGCAGAGAGATAGATTTGAAGTGGAGCAGCTGGGACTCAAACCGGTGCTGTGATATGGAAAGCTGGTGTCACAGACAGTGACTTAACATGCTGCACCACAACACTGTCCCCAGTCTGCCCATCTTAAAAGCCTACTATCAAGGCTTTCTTAAGGATAGCTTAGAGCTGATGTTAATAGATCCTGAGAGTCTGAGAGTTGGATAGGTTCTCAGTGTAACCAGTGTATTAGTCTGATTTCTGTGGTTGTAACAAAATACCCGAGACTGAGAACTTCATAAGGAAAATAAGTTTACCTTGGCCTGGATCTGTAATAGCCTGTTGTCATGGCAGCTAATCCAATCCCACAACACCTAACACCTAACCTACTCCTGCAAGAAGGCCTTAATCCCTTCTGAGGGTCATGCCTGAAATGATTAGTGATTTCCCACTCCTTAACAATTCCACCATCAGCATCACCACCCTGGGGACCAAGCTTCCAGCACATGAACCCTTGGAGGACAAAGCATACTGTGGCATCTAGTGAAACCCTTCCTGGTGTGTGACTTCGACAAGCCAAGCAGCAACCAGCCTTTCAAGTCTACTGGACGGATGGGATGCTCATCATTCCCCAGTGATGGGACGCTCACTTCCTGCAGAGCCAGCCCTTTCTCTGGATGATCTTTTATATGGTTTTTCTTCGCTTCAAGCCCACATCTATATCTTCTTAAATCCTTCTGTTTGATCATTCTAAGATGCCTGGCTTGGTCAAATATATCTGTTACACACTTTCTGGTGGCCTGCACCTCTTCTCTGTAGATGTGGAACTCTTGAAGTTACTTCCAGTTGTGCTAAGAGATCACCCAGTGATTCCTCCTGGTGCATGCATTTGCACTGTGGTAATTTTTCTTTGAACCACTTACAGTGGGGTACTAAAATTGGAGAGAGGTCGACACACCCTAACAAGCTCAGGGTTAGAATGAGACAGGGTTGTCTTTTGGAGACTGAGACTTCCAGAGCATTTCATAATAACATCACATAACGATACATTAAAATATCTTGCTTTACTTGTATAATTCGGGGTGTGTAATGAACCCATGAGCAGTTACACTATCAGGGTGTTTAATTTATTCAAATCCATTAGAGTCTGGATTTCCATCCTCTATCCTATACTATATTAGTTTATTCAAATGTCCTATTTAAATTTATTTTATACCAATACCCTAAGTGTGCGATCTCTTAGCACAACTAAAAGTAACTTTAAGAATTCATATAAAACATAATGTAAAACTGTTTATTTTGGTGCAGAAATTCTTTGAAATTCAAGCATAGTTTTTGTATATTCTGCACTTTCCATTAACTTTTTGAAGACTCTTCATGTGTGCCTATTCTTCACCAAACAATTCCATAAACCACGGGCTGGTGTGGTTGCACACCTGGTAAAGCCACCGCTTGTGATGCTGGCATCCCTTATGGGCACTGATTTGTGTCCTGGCTGCTCTGCTTCCCACCAGCTGCCTGTTAATGTGCCTGGGATAGTAGTGGAAGAGGGCTCAAGTGGTTGGGCCCCTACCACCTGCCACCAATGTGGGAGTCCTAGATGAATCTCTTGGCTCCTGGATTCAGCCTAGCTCTGATCTGGCTGTTGCAGCCACTTGTGGAGTGAACCAGTGGAAGGAAGGCCTCTTTCTCTGTCTGCCTCTTTCTCTCTCTGTAACTTTGATGTTGAAATAATTAAATAAATAAATAAATAAGTCTTTAAGAAATTCTCTATACACATTGCTGCACAGCCTTCTACCCAAATGACTTGAGCCTTCCCTATTTGCCCTACAACTTCTACCCAAATGACTTGAGCCTTCCCTATTTGCCCTACAACACAGTATTACAGTTGTTCCCTTGATTTTTGCATAGAATATTCTCAGAGGATCTCGTTGTCAATATTTTTGGTTGCTCAGTGTTTACTGACTTGTATATTCTGAGCTGCTCCTCATTTTCTGTCATGTTCCAGAGGGTATCAGCCATTTGTCAGTTTCCATGACTCTCATAAATGCTACCTCTATTCCAGCCATGTGACCCTTTCTGTGGGCTTTTCAGTAATACTTGAGTTTCTGGATCAAGCATCTGTCCTCATGAATTCCTTCCTTGGAATATGTTCAGCAACTGTCTAACCTCATGTCTCTCACAAACAGCTTAGGCTTGGAACATCGTGGTCTCAGTAATTAAAGACACAAGGAGCTTGGGGCCTGCTCTTCCAAGAGATTCCTGACCATCAAGGGAACTGGAGAAATGCTGACCCCGGTAGGAATACTGGCCAATCCCTTCCCTCCTAGGGTGTGGATTCATCTGATTTTCATTCATTTAGGGAGAACAGAATGCACTGAATTATAAATTTCCTTTCTGCCTTAGTAGTCATGTTGGTTCACGGGTACTGCTGTTGTAAGTAGAAATGTGGCTATTAGAATGTAAGCAATGCAACGTATTTGGTCAACTTTTGGTTGTAAAGACTTGTTTAGTGTCCTTTGCCTCTTCTCTACCTTGTTTTGGTCAATCTCAGTTTTACTTTGTTTCTTGTGTCTTTGTTCTGTGGATTCTGAAAGCTTTGGTTCCCAAGCTATAGGTCCAGGATTCTCATTGCCAGTTGGACAGCTCCAAACAGAATTTTTAGAGTTGTATTTATTTATTTATATTTATTTTTGAAAGAGGGAAGAGAGAGAGAGAGATCAACTCTTTTCATGGTTTTGAAATAGTGGAAATGTTGTAATTTTGAATAATTTAATTGGGCCAAACAGCATTCAATAAGAAGAAATTATGGCCAATGTACATTTACATAAAATGGAGTTCCACTTGTATGCATTTTTAAAAGATTTTATTTATTTATTTATTTGACAGGTAGAGTTACAGACAGCGAGAGAGAGAGAGAGGCAGAAAGGTCTTCCTTCCATTGGTTCACTCCCCAAATGGCCGCTATGGCCAGCGCACTGCGCCAATCTGTGGTATCTGTGTAACATTTCATTTTTCATCTTGATTTTATTAATTTAGGTCTGCCTCTTTTTTAAGTTATTTGGGCCAGTGGTTTACTAGTTTTGTTAATTTTTTCAAAAAGGCAGATCCTCATTTCATTGATCTTTTGCACCACTTTTTGGTTTCAATTCCTACTAATTTTGGGTTTGTTCTTGTTTTTCTATATCCTTGAGGTGGAATGTTAGATTATGTATTTGAAGCCTTTTCAATTTCTCAACTAATTATTATAAACTTTTCTCTTACCAATGCTTTTGCTGTATCCCATAAGTTTTGATATGTTGTGTTACCTTCATTCATTTCTAAGAATTTTTTTTTATCTTTAATTTCTTCCATGACTTACTATTCATTCAGGAGCATGTTGTTCAGTTCCCACATGTTTGCATATCTAGAGTTTCTTAAGTTGTTAATTTTTAGCCTCATTTCATCGTGGTCAAAAACATGCATGGTATAATTTTAATTTTTCTAAATTTGTTGAGACTTGTTTAATAGCCAGCATCTAGTTTATGCCAGAGAATGTTCCATGGACTGATGAAAAGGTTTATTCTGAAGTTATGGAATAAAATTTTCTGAGGATATTCAGTTAGTTCTTTTAGGTCCATAGTGTAGATAATCTCTGTTGTTTCTTTGTTGGCTTTTTGTATAGTTGATCTCTTCATTGAAAAAAGTGGAATGTTGAAGTTCCCCAGTTCCCCATTATTATAGCATTGTAGCCTATGTCTCCCTTTAGACCCATTAACATTTATTTTTAAATAGCCAGGTGCCTTAGCATTGGGGGCATATACACTTACTATAGTCATAAGCTTCCTGCTGAATTGACCCCTTAATCATTCCTAGTGCCCTCCTTTTTTTTTTTTTTTTACAGTTTTTGTGTTGACATTTATTTTGTCTGATATTAGGGTGTCTATACCTGCTCTTTTGCTTTCCATTAATATGGAATATCTTCGTTCATTCTTTCACTTTCAGTCTATGTGTGTCTTTGTTGGTGAGATGTATTTTTTGTAGGCAGCAAATAATTGGGACTGCCTTTTAATCCATTCACAGTCTGTATATTTTAATTGAAGAATTTGGGTCGTTAACATTCAAGGTTATTATTGATAAGTAATGACTTCGTGCTATTTTCTCCTACATATTTCTAGTTCTTGTTTTGGATTTTCTTTGTACTTCTACTGGATATCTTTTACCTTCACATTGTTTCTTGATAATGGCTATCTATCTCTGCTTTTGTGTGTAGCACACCCTTCAGTATCATTTGTAAGGCTGGATGAATGATGACAAAATCTTTCAATTTCTGTTTGTTTTGGAAGGTCTTTATTTCACCTTCATTCATGAAAGAGAGCTTTTCTGGTTACAGTATTTTGTGTTGACAGTTTTTTCTTTTAGTATTTGGGCTATATCTCTCTATTCTTTCCCAGCCTTTATGGTTTCTGATGAGAAATCAGCTATCCATTTAATTGTAGATGCTTTGATAGTAATCTGGACTTTCTCTCGCATACATTTTAAAATTTTTATATTTCATTTCTTAAAGTTTGACTACAATGTGTTGTGGAAGATCTTTTCTCATCATGTTTATTAGGAGTTCTATGTGCTTTCTATTCTTGGATGTTCACATCTTTCTCCAAATTTGGCAAATTTTCTGATATTATTTCACTGAATAAATCTTCTAATCCATTCTTTCTACACATTCAGGTACATAATGTCTGTTCCTTTGATTGGATCCCATACATTTCAAACACTATTTTTTGTTTTTCTATTTTCTTCTCTCTTTTTTTTCTGTCTCACTGAGATATTTCCAAACATCTGTACTGATGTATACAATCCCTTGCCCAAATTCAGACAAGCATGGTTATTAATGCTATTTTAGCTGAAAGAATGTAACTCAAGTAGTCAGTGCCCCTCACTTTATTTGGGGGGGAATGAAGATACTGATTCAAGATGTGATGGTAATAATCATTTATTACCTAGGTTGTAAAAGCTATATTGTTCAAAGGATGGCCACTTATAAATCATGGTGTCTGTCTAGTTGAGGGATACTCCAAGCTAGCACTGAACATGGGACATCAGTCAATGATTTTTCTTTCTTGTATTTTCTATGTTCACAGCCCTAACAAAGATCATAAAATGCAATTGTTTTTAAAGTCAGATTGTTTAATTTGTGACACTGGCTTAGTCACTCCAAAGCCCTGAGAAATTAGATAAATTACCGAGCATTTTAAGACTTTGTTTCTCCATCTGTTCACTGTGGATAATAATAACTCCTATTTCAGAGGTTTGTTGTGAAGAAAAAGCAAAATGGTTCTGTAAAATGCTTAACCCATATGAAGGCCTGATCCATAGGAAGTTTGAGTATTACCTTCGTCTCTGATTTCCACAACTGATGATTAGATAATCTTGGCTTGCCTTAGGCACAATCTGAACCAGCCTGTTGCTTCAACATAAACCACTGACGTGGTAGTTAGTCTATTTACTGTTGTTGATAGCACAAGAATAGCAAAAGAGTTTCATTTTGGCTCATGGTTCTGGTCCATGGTTAAAGGGCTTGCTGGCAGAGTGACACCCAAGTTGGGTATAGTCAGATAGGGGAGGGTATGATCACTGGTGTGTTCACAATCTCAGTCCCTCTTTGTCAAGGTGAACAGCTGCTGAGGGTGACCCCACTCATGTGTGTGGACTGCAAAAAGAATATTTGTACTTTTCAGTGTGAGGACAGGGTGCTCTGTGATGACCTACCTGTGCAGTCAGGGATCTCTGAGCCTCAGAAGGCAGACCCAATGATTTCCCAATGTCCCAACCATACTCCTTGCTTTATTGCACAGTCACAGGATTCCCACAGTCATAGGGTGCTGGCCTCCAACAGTTTCAGGGAGCAGAGGATCCGTTCTCAACCCCATAAGCCTCCCCATCCATGGAGAGAGCCACAGCATTCCCAGAACCAGTGCCTGCCTGGTTCATAACCACTCCATCTTGGCAAGTTGAGTCTGGAGCCTTGAGATAATAAGAGTCAGGGGGTTATTTTTTTGACCAGTGCTTTTGCATAGGCCAGGTATAGATTTCCACAGCTGCTATGTTTCCTAGGGTAAGGACCAGTGGATATAGTGTTCAGAGAAAGTGGCAAGATATTGGTAGGCCAGTGTTCTTCTCAAAGGTCCAAGGAATTAGCACTTTATTCAGTCTGCCTCTTGCTGGAGGCTTCCTAATTTTGATCTTTTCTGACAAGTCTCAAACTTGATTTTGTTTTAAATTGACAAATTGCAATTGTATATATCTACGGGATACAAAATGGTGCCACAATTTTTAAATGCAATATATTATAAATAAGTCAAGCTGATGAAGATACTCCTTACATCAAATAGTTGACACTTTTTTTGTGATGAGAACACTTGAAATTTTCTCTTAAAGACATTTAAACATACCACACTCAATCATTAGCTGTACTCACTAGGTGTGAAATTGATCTAAAAATAGGACTGGAGGAAAAAAATCAAACTTGCTTCTTTTATCTAAATAGGATTTAGAGCCTTTTACCATTACCCCATTCTACTCATCCCTAGACTATTGTGATTTCCTTTTTACTTTCTGCTTTTTGAGTCCAATTGTTTTAGACTCCACAAATGCATAGTCAAAAGACACAGTATTTGTGTCTTTATGTTTGTCATATTTTACTTTTCTTCAGAAGCTATGCTTGAATTCATATTATGTGCATGTATGTGTGTGTGTGTGTGTGATGATCACACATGATTTGTTCATTCATTCATTCATTCATTCATGTACTAGATTTACTGTTCTACACAGCTGCTATGTGTAGGTGCGTGGTTAGGACATCAGTGTAGTGGTTTCTGGAAAGCCTCCAACCCAGCAAGAGAGACAGATATTTGTGATGGGTGCTATAGAATGAGCATCCAGGTGCATTGAATATGTAAGAGGTAGTTAGGGAGAGGGCATCAAGCATAGGGACGTTATTGCTTAATAGGGAATCAGGTTATTAAGAAACTTCTAAGCTGTTTATTGATTTGAAACTTTTCCCCCTTAGAGTCAAAAGGAACTAATAAATATGTTTTAAACTGGAGAATATCATCATTATACTTGTATTATCAAGAAGAATATCTTGGGTACAGAGTGGAGCACGGGCTGGAAGAAGCAGAAGAGGCTCTGGGGCTCTTGTTAGGTGGTCATTACAGATTTTAAGCTGCATTGATGTTGGCATGGACTAGCATACTGGGGGATAGGTTGGAGAGAAGTGGGTCAATACTAGTGGCCATGAAAAGGTAGTAAGTTCCAGACAGGAGTCTGACTAAAGGTGATAGTCATGAGAGATAGAAAGTGGAAGAGAGCGTCCACCCAGAGCAAGTGAGAAGATGGATGTGCCATTTTACACTGTAGGGAATAATAGAGAATGATAAAAAAGATGAAGAATATGCAGATCCCTGGGGGCATTTTTCAGCTGTGGAATTTGAAGTACCTACAGGGTACAAAATGGCAACTCTGAAGAATGTGTATTAGCATGGAGGAGTCAGCACTCCACTGATGCAAACAGACTGTTCTATTGTTTATCCTGCTCCTTAAAGTTGTCCAAAACCTCTCCATATCCTATTTTTTAAATATCTTGTTTATTTTATTTGAGAGGTAGAGTTACAGACAGTGAGAGGGAGAGACAGAGAGAAAAATATTCCTTCTGTTGGTTCACTCTCCAAATGGCCGCAATGGCCAGAATTGCGCTGATCTGAAGCCAGGAGCCAGATGCTTCTTCCCAGTCTCCCATGCGGATGCAAGGGCCCAAGGACTTGGGCCATCTTCCACTACTTTCCCAGGCCACAGCAGAGAGCTGGATTGGAAGTGGAGCAGCCTGGACTAGAACCGGCGCCCATATGGGATGCTGGCACTGCAGGCGGAGGATTAACCTACTGCACCATGTCTCTGGCTCCTCCATATCCTATTGCATCAAGTCTAAGTTTCAAAAATGTACCATCATCTGGCGACAATCTATTTGAACACACTTCCTCTATTTGGCCAGGAAGTTTTTAAACTCTCTCTCTCTCTCTCTCTCTCTCTCTCTGTGTGTGTGTGTGTGTGATCAGGGGCAAGCACAAGTGTCTGGGAATTTCATGAAAAATGTAAATAGGCTTCCTGGAGATGTGGACAAGATACCCACACATTTTTTTTTTTTTGCTTACAGTGGTAGTAGATTCCGAGATGAGGGCAATTTCCTTGTATTTATTATGTGTGGTGGCATATGGATCAGCCATAAGATGGTGGCATAACCCAGTCATCCTGCCTTCAACTTGGAACCATGGGGTTATGTTCAGCTAGTGCTTCATCTCATTGTCAAAACTATTCCTGGTGGCATGATAATTTTTCAGCTTTGTAAACCTGGATCTCATATACCCTCTCACCTCAAACAAGCTTTTCAGGGATTCATAAACCCATTCAGGACCTCTGTCTCCTCACAATGCTAACCACTGCCACCATGCTAACCTTTGCTCAGACTGGCCTTTGAGCAGAAATTTTACTCTTATTCCACCCCATTTTTCAAGATCCAACTTCCCCCAATAAAAGAACTTCAATACAGAGAATACCTTAAAAATGAATTTATTCTTCTAGTGACTCAATTGGTCTTCTATATCTTCTGTCCTTTTTTCCATAAGATTTATTTTATTTATTTAAAGGAGAGAGAGAGACAGAGACAGAGAGAGAGAAGAATTTTCTATATGATGCTTTAGTCCCCAAATGGCTACAAGGGCTGGGGCTAGATCATGTTGAAGCAGGAGCCCTGGGACTCCATCCATGTCTCCAATATATGTGGCAAACATACAAGTACATGGATCATCTTCTGGTGTCTTCCCTGGTGCTTTAGCAGGGAGCTGGATCAGAAGTGGAGAAGCTGGGACTAGAACTGACATTCATATGTGATGCCAGTGTCTCAGGTGGCAGCTTAACCCACTGTGCCACAACACTGGATCCTCTTTTACACTTCTATATTCTTCCACACTCCTCTCATATATTCATTGGCTTATTCAGACACCTTATTCCTTTATAGGTTCTTTCCTTCCTTCCTTCCTTCTTTCCTTCCTTCCTTCCTTCCTCCCCCTTCCCTTCCTCCCTCCCTCCCTTCCTCTCTCCCCCCCTCCCTTTTTCCTCCCTCCCTCCCTTCCTTCATTTATTCTCATCTCTTTCTTCCTATCCTTCCTTCCTTTCTTTTTCCCTCCTTCCTTCCTTCCTTGCTCCTCCAATTTCCTCTCTTACTCTCACACTCTCTTCATAACCCTTTTTATGGACATCTCACTCATCTCTTTGCTTTTGCCCTGCATCCTCCAGCAAGATCCCACATTTGGGGTTGAATGAGCTCCATTCCTTTAGGCTTTCAATTGCCTGGCAATGATCTAATCATTCTTCCATAATAATGAGCTCAGTGAGCTGTAACAGAGAAAATTAGGGGTAAGAGAATCAGCAGAACTTTGGAAGGGAAGACTGGTTTATTAATTTATTCCCCAATAATTCCAGTGAGCTTTCACTAGATACAAAACATTGTTTTCAGCGAGATGTTGGAGGTAGATATCAAATAATTCACAGGGTCCCAGCCTTGGAGGAATATATGATTCAATAGGAAGCATGGAGAATACAATTGTGAATGCTAAGAGTTGAAGATATTCAAGGGAGACAGATCAGTTGTAACTATTAGAGAACACTGGGAAATGTTTGGATGAACCTGAGGTTCAATTAAAGCATTTCCAAATGCCCTCACTCATCCATGCCTGGTGATGGGCTGGTCAGGTGGCCAGGAAAGGAGGTGCCAGCTCCTTTTCTTATGTCCTCAGCACCCTGCCAAGCAGTCTTGGCTGATCCAGACCTGCATAGAACATCTTTCTCTTTGCTGGGTTAATATTTGAAATTGAAAAGATGCTCACAGGAATGGGGAACACAATTTTCTGTACTGAGACACTTAGAAATAGTATCCACCTGAAGTGGTGTTTGCATCACAATTTAAAACTTCTGTAAAAGTTGAGGAAAAAATTACCCATAATTTTTCTTCAGTTTCTGAGAATGTGACATCAGTTATAATCTAAATGGTTAAAATGGAGGTCATGGTTAGTCACAGTTTTCAGAGCACTTCAAAAAATAAAACTTAACACCAGGAGACAAAAACCAAGTCACTAAAAAATAAATTTAAATCTGAAGATTCATCTTATCTGGCCTGATTTTTCAAGAGCACTATTGAGAACCTTGAATATTTCTGAGAAATTTTCCCTAATCTTAAGAAATTTTACTTCATTTTTTCCCTCATCAAAAAAATTATATTTTAGTTGCTCTGGGCAATCATTATTTTAGAACATTCAAAAACATCTTTTTCAATCATTTGGTCAAGTTTCTGAGTCTTTGAGATTGCTCAGAGGCTATGATGCCTATTGTGACTTATGGGATATACCCATTTCACACTGTTAAATAGAATTTGTAGGAGACCATTGGTTTGGACTGGGCTCCTCTCACAGGCTCAACAAAACCCAATGTGGAGTAATTCATGCTAAATGAAACTGATTAACGTAGAAGTGTGCTTAGGAAACCAGCAACTGAGTTGTGGTCAGTTACAGCTGCTGAGCTTCACCCAAATGTAGGAGGCCAATTGATTCAAATAAGGCAAACCCATGAAGCACTATATCTCCTGCTCTCTCCATACCTTCCTTGAATTTCCTTTTTTTCTTTTTTTTTAAACGTATTTATTCATTATTTATTTTAAAATCAGAGTTAGAGAGAAGGAAAGAGAGAGAGAGAGGGAGGGAGAGAGAGAGAGAGTGGGGGAGAGAGAGAGAGAGAGAAAGAGTTTTCCATCTGCTGATTCACTCCCCAGATGGCTGCACCAACAAGGGCTGAGCCGGGTCAAAGCAAGGAGCAAGGAGCTTCCTCCAGGTCTGCCATATTGAGTGGCAGGGGCAAAAACACTTAGGCCATTTCCTGCTGCTTTTCTCAGGCCATTAACAGGGAGCTGGGTAGGAAGTGGAGCAGCCAAGACATGAAACTGAAGCCCATTGGAACCACAGTCCATATGGGATGTTGGTGTCTCAGGCAGTGACTTTACTCCCCTACACCACAATGCCAGCCCCCCTTACTTGCATTTTCTACCCATCCATGCTATCTGACTATGTTGCAGCCCTGCCAGACCATTTTTTGAACAGGCTCTGCTTTGGAGAGCTGCCCAATTCTAAAATTGTGGATAAAAGCCAATTATGGTTGCAAAACTGAATTTGTTGTAATTTTATCTTTTTACAATACAATACAGTTACCAACTTCCCTCCCCCAACCACTATCTACAAATATGTTTGCCATAGTTTCAATTACATGTGGTCAACTGAGGTTTGAAAATATATATATATATATATATATATACATACATTATTTATTTGACAGGTACAGTTATAGACAGTGAGAGAGAGAGACAGAGGGAAAGGTCTTCCTTTACTGTTGGTTCACCCTCCAATGGCTGCTACGGCCGGTGTGCTGCGTCAATCTGAAGCCAGGAGCCAGGTGCTTCCTCCTGGTCTCCCATGTGGGTGCGGGGCCCAAGGACTTGGGCCATCCTTCACTGCCTTCCCAGGCCATAGCAGAGAGCTGGACTGGAAGAGGAGCAACTGGAAATAGAACCTGGCACCCATATGGGATGCCGGCACTGTAGGCGGAGGATTAACCAAGTGAGCCACGGCGCCGGCTGAGGTTTGAAAATATTACATGAGCAATTCCAGAAATAAGCAATTCATAATTTTTAAAATCTTTTCTAAGTTCACTATAATAATTGTTCTATTTTTATTAGTTATCATTGTTTGTCTTTACTGTGCCTAATTTACAAAAGAATCTTTAACAGAGGTATGTTTAGCTAGGAGAAAGATAGGCTTTGGTATTAGTGTTTTCAGCCATTCCCTGGGGATCTCGGAATGCATCCTCTATAGATACGAGGGGACCCCTGTACTAATGTGTGGCTCTGTTGGGTTGAAATACTGTAGCAACCTGTCTCAAGGCTGCACATGGAATAAGAAAGCATGCTTCCCTTTCTAGATTTTACATTGAATGGGAACATGGTATCCAAATGTGTAGCTTCCTCAGCTTGTTCCTCTTTCCATCTCATTCCATCATGGTTAGTTGTGATCTGAAGAGCAGCCGCATGTTGTGTAAACACTTAGGAGGCTGAGCCAATGGTTTATCACTGGTCAGGCTGGGTCCAGTTCTAAAACTTTCTTTTAGATCCAGGGATCTTCATCCTGGGTCATTGATTTGGTATCTTCTGCTTTGGTATCTTCTCACTTCTGTTGTGTGAGAAGTATCTAAGGATTTGTGAGTGTTGGTATCAGGGTCAGGCATACAGAATCCTGTCTGAATCAGAGTACAAGCAGGCAGCTGTGGGGTGACAGAGCTTGCAGTATTTTATGCAAATATTAGAAAAAATGCTTTAATTTGGAGTGAAACATTACATAAAAATTCAAAGAAAACAAATAATGAAGAGCTCTTCATTTCAATATGCTTACTAATGTGTGCTGACACATCCAACAAGGGCTAGAACTTTTAAAAAAATCATGTGCTTGCCATTAAAAAATGCAATGGGAATAGCATTGGCACTGTGATTTAAGTGGCTACTGATACAGCCATTAGAAACACCTCTTTTGGTTTTTGAAACATAGTATTTAATAAATAGCATATTTTCTTTCTGTCTTAACCCTCCTTCCTTCCTCTCTCTTTATTCCCTCCTTATGGAGTGATGTAGTGTAATGATTACAAAAATAACCAGCAAGAAGTTTTATGGTTAGCTTAATGCTGAAATGGCTAGGTCCCACTTTGAAGTACTTGAGTTCAACCCTTAGCTCCTGACTCCAGCAATTCTATTTTCATCTGAGTTCAGAAAATAAAAATCTGCATTGAGAGATAAGCAGCACGTGCAAATGGATCACCCAGCTGACTCAGCTGCTTGTGATTCTATTTTCTTTAAATCAACAAAAGAATAATTCTATCTTGTTCTTAAATAAGAAGAAAAATAACTGGGAATGACTGGTGAAATATTAACTTAAATCTTGCTTTTTCAGACTGCTTAAGTAAATAAGAATTTAAATGATTCCTATTATTCAATAGTTCATAATCTTCAATTATCCAATAATGTTGAGTATGTCAGTAACTTACAAAAAACAGGAATGTTCTAAGTTTGAGAAAATTACCATCTAAAAGGCCACAAATACAGTTTTAAACCCATATAACCATATTTAAGGTCAGGACATGACATATAACAAGTATGGATTTTTGGATTTAATTCCTTTGTAGCCTTCATAGTACAGTATTGATATTTATGACTTCTCAAATGGACATAAATCTATATTTCTGAATTGTCACATTTTAGAATTCATGTAAATAATTGGTGCAAATTACCCTTAAAATCACTGCCAAAAATTTTGAAAATACTTGCTTCCTAACTTTTAACCTTTACTATGATTATGGTCACTCATTATAACAGCCATTCACTATATCACTAATAGAAGTAAATTCCTTGATTATAATCCTCTATTGCCATAATAAACTACCTAGCCTTATACTTGTAAAGTTTGCAAAGTCGAATATGGAATATCTAAGAAGGCAGACAAGCTAACAAAGGCATAGAGACCTTGGGTAGGTCTTTAGTTCTGTATGCTACTTAGCAGCACAGCAACAAATGAGCAATGACAGACAGCAACTGACCCAATCTAGGTCAGTATAACAGTCAAAACAGTTTGCAAACACTCTTTGGCTCTTTATGGAGATCAACACTATTCTACTTGAAATGCTATAGCATTTCTATCTGAAATGACAGAAATACTATGGTAAGCAGGTTGTAGGTGGTGGCCTCCAAATGCTTCTAGTCCAGAAGGGGGAGACTGTGTGCAATTACAGTGTAGCATCATTAAAGCCATGAGGGGCAAAACTGGAGTGGTGGAGTATGGGGCAGCAGGTACCAGTCCAAGGGGGTCCACAGTAGGATAGTGTGGGTAGTCAGGGGAATCCTCAGAGAAGTATGCTATAAGCTGAGACCAGGCTGCTCCACTGGTGGTGGATGCATGTGGACTTGGAGTTTGACCCATCAGTGAGAAGACAAGGAGCTCATTCAGTACGGTGAGGGAAACAATCATCAGGGAAGTCTGTGGTTTAGGAAGAGAGGAAAGACATCAGCTGATGTGATAGAAGCAGAGTATGTTAACTCCGCAAGCCGGAGAAGCTGTGCAAGGCAGCCTGCCTTCAGAGTGGGAGAGAGACAGACACGACAGGAGGAAAATGACAAATGGTTTGCACTGCCATCACCTTTGTTAGCAAGGCGAGGGTAGCTATCAACAGAAAGTAGACTAACTACCATGTCAGTTTATGTTGAAGCAACAGGCTGACTTCAGACTGTGCCTAAGGCGGGCCAAGGTTATTTAATCATCGGTTGTGGAAATGAGAGACGAAGGTAATACTCAAACTTCCTATGGATCAGGCCTTCATATGGGTTAAGCACTTTACAGCACCATTTTGCTTTTTTCTTCACAACAAACCTCTGAAATAGGAGTTATTATTATCCATAGTGGAAAGATGGAGAAACGAAGACTTAAATGCTTGGCAATTTATCTAATTTCTCAGGGCTTGGGAGTGACTAAGCCAGTGTCACAAATTAAACAATCTGACTTTAAAAACAATTGTATTCTACAGTCTTTGTTAAGGGTGTGAACATAGAAAATACAAGAGAGAAAAATCATTGGTCGGTAGCCCATGTCCAGTGCTAGTTTGGAGTATCCCTCAACTAGACATCATGATTTATAGATGACCTTATAGCTTTTACCTCCTAAGTAATAAATGCTTGTTATCATCATGTCTTGAATCAGTGCCTCCCTTCCCCCCAAAAAATGTGAGGGGCACTGACTAGTTGAGTCACATTCTTCCAATTAAAATAGCATTAATGCCCAGGCTTGTCTGAATTTGGGCAAGGGATTTTTATACATCAGTACAGTCTTTTTCTTTCAGCAGATTTAAACATTAATCTTGAAATGAGATGTACATGAATCACATAGAGGCCCCACTTGTGCAGGGGGATTGGTCCCATGCACTGGTACCATGAGCCCCTGCCATCATCTTGGGCTGAACCCTTCATGTGTTTGCACCAGGATCAGCAGAGAGCAGAAAGGCTCATGGGGACCTACAGGTGATTCACATTCAGGAGCCTGTGGTAGGAAGAATTAATGAAGATAAGATTGTGTTTGTGGACAGGAGGTTTGCTGGCTGATTTATTGTCTATGCAGGCCTATAAATAAGCAAGAAGAGAGAGAACTACATGCACGTCAGTGGCTCTTACCGATTAGGAGTTGATGGATGACCTGTCCACAGAGCTAGGCTTTTGGGTGCTCGCCTGCGTACAGTGCTGCCAACACATTTTCTCCATGCCTCTGAGATTTCCACTGTCTTTATTATGCTCTTATTAATGGAGATGCTGACTCGAACAAACAGGCATCATTTATTAATATAGTTTTTCACATATTGAAAATGACTTCCTTTACTATATCTTGTATCCTTAATGTTTGCTACATGAAATAACATTGCCTAGGGTTGCATGACTTTCCCTGAGCAGAGAGCTGGACTCTTTCCTGTGGGAGCCGCTGATTCAGGCAGCCCTGGCCTCTGGCCAAGATACAAGGGAATAGGGATGATCCAACATACTTAAACTCAGTGCAGTCACAGTGGTTTGCTTTCTTCCTGAACACGTTGTCTCCTGGTATCCCTCCTGTAAGCGTTACTGTGTTTCTTACTTAACGTTGACAAAGCAAAGGTCACAAATGGCTCCAACAGCCACAGGCTTTCCTAATGCCAGCAATTTGTCCTCCCAGCTCTTCCCTCAGGAAGCCTCTGCTGACTTGATAAGCCAAGTGCAAGAGAAGTTGTCTCTATGGTAGATGGGATACTCTGAAAGGACCATGCATGAGCCTTAACTCATTCCTCCTCCATGTCAATACTGTTGACAAGGCCAACCCAGACACATGCCTCACCTTGGAACTGGAACTCCATTCAGTACTTCTGTTTGGACCCCAGCTAAAGGGAGACATAGAAAATAAGGCTTTGGTTAGCAATAAGGATGCTGTACTGACTTGTATACCTGATTCTCCATTGATGAACAAGTGTTTCTTACCTTCTGCTGCAGTAGACCAGTTCTATATCATAGATTCTGAGCTTTTGCAGTCTTCCAGAATGCATCTCCTCCCCAGGCTACCAGTTTTTATAGCACCCAAATAAATATTCCAATATGTCTAATTGAATATGAATGTATGGGATCATGTGTTGGAATTTCCTCAATGTATTTTTCCTTATTCAATCATTTGTTATTTTGTTTCCTTCCTGTGGTTTTTTGTTCTGTTCAAGGTAGACCTTGGGGTTAAGGCTTATTACTCCAAGGAGAGGAAGCTATAATGATTAGTGTTGCATTTCAGTCTCATCTCTTGAATTTCAAATTACACTTTAAAAATTCCATCATAGGATAATAGTATTCATTTAAGTAAATGAAAGGGTTTATTTTAGAACTCTGAAAGCTGGCATTACAAAGAAGAATCATAAATGTATTCCTTCTAAGATATTAAGGAGAAGTGATAAGATTAGTCTAACATAATTCTGCAGTGCCTAATGTATTAATAGATCTAGGTCATGACATTAGTGGCTACTAACTTCACAAAAGAGAGATAATCTGACATTATGTTCCTCCTGATGGAAGAATGCTCTACTTATGGTGTGTTTTTGGAAAACAACAACTGAATTTAATAAAGCCTCTAGGTTCAACTTCCAATTTATAGGAAATAAGAATGAGTAACATGTTGAACTATACCTTGGGGATGCAATCAACAAAATCCAGACTGTTGGGAAATCTACCAAATGCAGAGCCTGGTTTCTACAACAAATAAATAGCAAGGAAAAACTAGGACTGGAGAGAGAGATTTTAAAGAAAAGAGACTTAAGAGATATAATCAATTTCAATGTGCAGATATTACTTAAATTCTAATAAACTATAAAACAATGATGTTTAGCTGATATTAAGAAATAATTAAAATTCTTTTTTTGTGTGTGTGCTAGTGGTGATATTGTTATATTAAATTATATATTTTTAACATAATTAGAACTTATAAAATGATTAATGAAAGAATTAGAGGTAAAATCATAGTTCATAAGGGATTTGCCTCAAAAATAATATGGGAGAGGAAAAATTGATGAAGGTATGGATGAACCAAGCTTAGTTGTGAGTGGGTAATTACTGTAGTTGAGTGATGTACATGAGGATTCATAATACCATTCTGTTTACTTTTGTGTATTTTTGAGATTCTATATAATAAAAAGTCTTAAAAATGAAATCACAATATTATAATAATACAAGTTTCCATTTTAATATAAAAAAGAATGTCCATTTCAAGCTCTTCCTGGACTGTCATAATAAGATTCTTGATGTTCTTTCATTTGGGAGAATATTACTCATTCCAAAGTATTGGGAGGTTTTGTTCAACTAACAAGTGCATCAAGGTCAACTTAACTGCTGGTTAACACTTTCCTATAGCACTAAAGAGTAGTCATTCCTCTCAAACAGGTCAGACTATCTTTGTAAAGAAAATAAATATTGCAAGATGCAATATTGGCACTAATAGGGTATTAACCCTGGTCCACAATATGTATAAAACTTTAATATTGGTCACAAAATTCTTATTTGGACTCTATTTCAATCCCTTAGGAATATCCAATACTAGATTTAAAATGGCTCTATATAAAAAACACTATAAAGAAAAAAATGTATAAAGTTGAAAGCAAGGGACTAACCTTCATTGACTATTAGACTATACTGTTTAGCTGTTCATGCAAGTTATTATTATTACTCTTTGAATTATTCTTGCTTATACTACTTATAGATTCCCTTTTAACTATACTTAAGAACTAGTGCAAAAGAACTTACCAACTTATTTAGCATTTTATTATTAGACATTATTAAAACATTGCTGCTAATTTCTTATTCCATAATCACAGAATTTTTAAGTGATTGAACTTAAGATAATTTCCATTGAGTCAATTCTAGGCACAGGAGTCTTAGTAAGCTTGAAAAAAATTCTTCATATAGTTAATTTAATCTTAGGTATTTTTAAAGATTTTTGATATGATGAAAAATGTTTCCTAGCTATCCATAAGTGGTATTACCAATAACAAGTTGATGGTCTGGTTTTGCTTTTCTCCTCAGGCAAGAAACGAAATTTCCTGCAAGTGGCTTTCATAGTAGTATTTGAAAGTCATTTGTCAGAAAATTGGGACAACTTTAGGCCTATAATGGTATTGCCATTTCCAAGGGGATGATGGCCTTGACATTTTTAAGACTATTTTATATATCAATCCAATTTGGATCATGTCTTTTTTTATTTTTAAAAATTCTGTTTATTTGAAAAGTAGAGAGATGAGGGGGGGGGGAGAAATAGAGAAAAGAGAGAGGAGAGAGGAGAGAGAGGGGAGAGAGAGAGAGAGAGAGATGCCTGCAGTAGCTTGGGCTGGGCCAACCCAAAGCCAAGAGCCAGGAATTCACTCAATCCAGGTCTCCTACATGGTGGTAAGGACCCAAGTGCATGAGCCATCACTGCTGTCTTTCAGGGTATGCAATAGCAGGAAGCTGGAACTGGGAATGGATACAGGTCTGAAACATGGGCACTCTAATAAAGGATGCAAGCTTCCCAAGTGATGTTTAAACCACTGTGACAAACTCCTTCCCCTGGTATTTTTTTTTTTTTTTTGACAGAGTGGACACTGAGAGAGAGAGACAGAGAGAAAGGTCTTCCTTTGCCGTTGGTTCACCCTCCAATGGCCACCGCGGCCGGCGTGCTGTGTCTGGCACACTGCGCTGATCCGATGGCAGGAGCCAGGTGCTTCTCCTGGTCTCCCATGGGGTGCAGGGCCCAAGCACTTGGGCCATCCTCCACTGCACTCCCTGGCCACAGCAGAGAGCTGGCCTGCAAGAGGGGCAACTGGGACAGAATCCGGCACCCCGACCTGGACTAGAACCTGGTGTGCCGGCGCCACAAGGTGGAGAATTAGCCTATTGAGCCATGGCGCCAGCCTTCACCTGGTATGTTTTTTAACACTTCCTTTGCTCAGTCTCAGGTGGACACAATGAGGAAAACACCTAGTGTGGTCCCTGATCCCTCTCTGTTCACGTAAGGTTGTGCATTTGTTCACCAAATGCTGAAATCTGCGAACCAGAGAATCAAATGCTAAAATGTGCCTGATCACTTATGGCTATGGAAACCAGAAACAGGAGACATGTATGCCCTGCAGGTCAGCAGGGCAGACTCCTGGGAAGGGGTGGGGTCTTTGTAATATTGACAAGGGTGGTGAGGACAGGAAAAGCTATTTCCAGCATGAGGTTAGAGAGCAAGGTTTTTGGCAGCCTGTGTATGAATCAGAGTTTCCTCATCCCTTTCTAGCCAATGGTACAAAGAACGTTGTGATAATGTTAATAATATAAATTTTGATGGTTTGTAACTGTTATATCCTAATGGATTAGGGCCTCAGCTTATCTCCTTTTCTGGAAAGTCTTAGCTGTCCATCATATGCTTGGAAATTAATTCTCTAAGATCTCTCTGCAATGCCTCCAAGTTGATGTGACCTTTGTGTAAGTACCTCACCAGATTAGATAGGAAGACAGACCTTAGCCTATGTGTGTGAGAAATGAAAGGTGGAAAAAACAATTAAATGAGGGTTAGAGCCTAGATGTCTTGGAAACTTGTCTTGAAAGCAATCCAACATTTGCAGACCCAAGGTTCTGTAAGAAAGATCAGGGTAACATTGTAAGAAAGCTCAGAGGTTTCCCACTCAGGAATCTTTCTGCTTCATGACATGACACTGAAGGGATCTCCTGCCCTAGAAGTTTTCCACCCAGTAACGTTTCAGAGAGGGAGGTGGAAGAGAGGAATAAAGGCAGGAAAAAGTGCTCCCCATACTCTTAAAAATCCCAGTCCAAAGGTAGACTGTGTTCCACTGTTTAAACGCAAATCTAGCAAGTGTACTGCTCCATTGAACTTCACTAGCTTGTTGACCGCCGATCTGTGTCTTTCCTCTGAGTTTCTTTTGTTATAGGGAGACAAGGGCTTCTGATCTAGCCATGCTGGTAGCAACGGACCTGCCCTCTTGCCGTTCCCTCTGTTGGTGTAGCCATCCTTCCGGAAGTGTCAGATGACTAAGGGATGGCATTGACTCCATAGAAGGTGATGGTATCTATTGGAGGAGACTCTCTATCATAAAATCTACTGCCAAAAAGTCTTTAAATGTATCCTCTTGAACTTGAATACAGAATTAAGAGATGTAATGCAGAGCCCTGGTCAATTTTCCAGGGCTAATAAATTCTTATAAAGATCTATCTATGTAGGGAAAGAACAAGGATACTGGGGAAATACCTGGTTGAAAACTGCATTAGTTTAACCCTTGAGGGAATGTTAAAATTACTTTTATTGAAAGCTGTTTTTTGTAGTTAATATCTACCTTTGCAAGCATAGCAAGAATAATGTCCATGTCAACAATGTTCATATTCAGCCAGTGCAGGCAGCTTGGCTGCTCCACCCTGGGAATTCTACTGTCTTGATTCTCTAAGAACTACTAAAACCTAGACCCTGAACAGTGCCTTGAATGTAGAAGTTGGATACCAAAAGGCCCCAGTCTACTAGTCATCCTCCCTTAGCTTAACTCACTGAATTGAGGGTGTGGTACAGCCAGCCCTACAAGATTCTAATCACTAGACTATTTGCTTCTCCTATAGACATAGTTTTGTTTTGAGGGGTTCCATTTAGGGGAATTCCAGGTCCAGGGCAGATAGTAACTCAGAACATCTTCATGCTTCATGGATGAACTGCTGGCTTCCTCTTCACCCATGTCGTAAGGTGCACATTGTGTTGTTCCTTATCTCAGCAGACAGGGGCAAGACAACCTGATCAGGCTATGTCTAATCTCACCACCTGTGGACTTCAAGAAAACAGAGAAGGAATGTACAATGCTCACAGCCTGGCAGAGGCTTGTGGCTCCTTCACAATTTTGCCAGATCAGCTCCCCCTTCCTATATAGCCTCTTTAAAAACTGCAAAACAACCTCATTCAGCAGGGCACTAGTACTTGGGGCTTGAAAGTCTGCTATTCCCTTGTCTCTCACCAGATTAAACTCTTCTCTTTCCTTTATCCTCAAACCTTGTCTTTGCTGTTTTGATTTGGCACTGGGGACTGGGACTGAGTTTTGGTAACACCTCCTCACTCCTTGTCCCCTGGTTCTTTGCACAGACTTCCTCCTCCTGCCTCCCCAGATCCATGGATAGGCATTATTGGTACTAGCTGGCGGTGATGGAGTTCCAGCGCTAAAAATAGCTGGGTCTCCATGTGAGTGCCCATGCCGGATCACTGCATGACTACCACCCCCCGATATGCCACCACTGGCTATCAGTGTGCTTTTCCCTCTAGCTTTCCTAGTTCAACTGTTTTATAATTGTGGTAAACTCAGATTGATGCACCAGAATGCTTTGTAACACATTCTCATTTAATTCTCACAACAACTTTCAGAAGCCTTATACTTGTAACAAGGTATACCCAGAGAAAAATGCATTTTTATTAATTTAGCTTTGAAAATGTATTTGAAAAGTAGAGAGCACAGAGAGGTCTTTCATCTGTTGCTTCATTTCCCGAATGTCCATAACATCTGGGATGGGCCAGCCCAAAGCCAGGAGCTGAGAACTCAATTCAGGTCTCCCATGTGGCTGGCAGGGACCCAAGTATTTGAGCCATCATCTGCTGGCAGAAACTTGTGGCTTCGTCACAATTTTTCCAGATCAGCAATCCTTTTCTTCAGTGGCTTCCTTTATAGCCCTCTTTCTGTATGCCCCCAGTGTGTGCATTAGAAGGCAGCTGGAATCAGAAGTGGAGCTAGGACTTGAACCCAGACACTCCAGTATGGAATGCAGTCATCCTAAGCAGTGTTCCAACCACTTTGCCAATTGTCTACCCTGAGAAAAAAAATTAAAGTGTATCAATCATCTCAAAACAGATAAAGGTTGCTGGTTTTTTATTATTGTTTTTTACTTATTTACATCCCAAGTTTTCTTCTAGGATCAAGCCATTAATTATGTTATTTTTGTGCTAAGTTAATACTTTACCTAGACAGCAATTATTTTATTAGGCTTCTCAAGTTCAAGATTTTCAAAGTCAGTGAATTTATTGTATTTAGGATTAACAAGAACACTTCCATTTTACCCCCCAAAGACAGATCTATTTATTTGGCTGGCAGTAACCAAGGCATCTCTCTGGCAGCAGGAGGTTAAGAAGAGAACAGATTATCAATAGAGGCTGTGAAATTACTTTCCCCAAAGAACTTTGTGAGCAAGAGCAGATACCTTATGTCTGGCATGATTGATTCAGTCCTTCACCACTAAGCTTTTCTACAAAAGAGCAATCTAGTCTTTTGCCAGAGGGAAGCCCTGCCTGATGCAGGCCCCTTGTGTGACTTGTCCCTGAGGAAGTTCTGTAAACTGTTAATCCTGGATGTGCACATTCCAAGGAAGGCAGAAGCACAACCAGAAAGCCATCCAACGCATCCAGAGGCTGCATTCCTGCATGGGTGCTGACTGTCTGCTCTCCTTTCTACCACTTCTGGGCCACCCTCTGTTCCAGATGGGGAATTACTGTAGACTTCTTCATTATATACACAGTTTATAACTTGTATGAAAATAATTTATAAATCATTTTGTTCAGTAACAAAACATTTCTTCATAATTTTTAGTATTAAAAAATGGATTATCGAACTATTTCAAATGGTACACTTCAAACATGGAGTTCCATGTCCAACTCCTTTGGGAAGGATACTGGAAAGGTCTCATGCAGCGGTGCTGTGCTCATTCTATCTACAATCAGGAGCACCACTGATAGGGACTGGTTAGTTCCACTGGGCACATGCTGATGAGCATGGAGGAGCTGGGGGCTGGCCACAGCAGTCCAGTACCCACTTAACTTGCTCTTTGTGTTTCCTATGTTATAGGACTCTATATCTTAATTTTGTAGCCCAAATTCTTGCCCCTATATACATAAGAATTCAAAGCAGAGGGGCCAGAGTTGTCAAAGACAGCCAACCTGCATGCATCAGATAAAGACCAACCCAGGTCAGACTCAGGAAGGGAGCAGCTAAAGCTAATCTTCAGAGTCATATGAGGCATTGCATAGGAGAGTCCCTGGCCAGAGTCCCCAGTGATAGCTCTCAGCCCAGGAAGGCAGCAACCCTGTGCTCAAGAACTCTGACCAGAGTCTCCCTGCAGTGACTACCCCTCCCTTCTCTAAACATTTGTCAAAAAATTAACAGTTTGAATTTAACTCAGGAACCTGAACTCTCTCAGAGGCCAGATCCTGCAGTCTGATGGAGTATATTTTGCTCTGTGGTCCTAAGAGGAGGTTCTGAATTGAGTCGTTTTCTTTTTTTCTTTCTTTTTTTTTTTTTTTAAAGATTTATTTGTTTATTTGAAGGCAGAGTTACAGAGAAAGAGGGAAGGAGAGACAGACAAATCTTCCATCTGCTGGTTCACTCTGCAGATGGCTGCAATGGCTGGAGCTGGGCCCATCCAAAGCCAGAAGCCAGGATCTGGGAGCTTCTTCCAGGTCTCCCATGTGGATGCTGGGGCCCAAGCACTTGGGACATTTTTCACTGCCTTCCCAGGCACCTTAGCAGGGAGCTGGATCAGAAGTGAGGCAGCTGGGACTGGAACTGGCACCCATATGGGATGCCAGCACCGCAGACAGTGGCTTTACCGTTATGCCACAGCACTGGCCCTCTGAGTCTTCTTAGACTTCAATTCGAGTTCTTTCCAGAGGCCCATGTCCACTCTCACTGGGAAGTTTATTTTGCTTGTTATAATAAATCATTGCTGCCTACACTTGCTATCTCTGTGAGTCTTGTTCAGTTCATTGTCTGAGGCTCAAAGAACATGTCCTTACACCTACAACAGATTAATTTCCAATTACTGAGATTGGACAGTAGGGGCTAGGACTTAATTGCCCACCATAGTTAATTACTATATTTGGACTTATCTTTAGGGCAAACTCTTCTATCTTCTTTGTATAGAGACTATTTCTGCCTATTTGCAAATATTTTAGAAAAACATTTCTAAGGGTAGAGACTGTATTTTATTCATCTTTGAGCCCCGACTTCCCATTGTTTGCTCAACAAGTGCTTTTTGAATGAATAGACTCAAAACCTTTGAAAATTCATCTTTTTCCCTTTTATTTGGCATTTACTGTAGAAAAATAGACATACTGCTACTTGTAATTTTAATACATAAGATTAATTTGTCAATGCTGAGAATAATTTGTGATCATTGTTGCTGAAGATCCAATGTTTTATATCTCCTGGGAATCAGTTATGTAAGGATAACAGGGAGAGAAAATTTATTTCACAATTGGTGAATCAGGTGACTTCCTGTCCACTCCATGTGTAGTGACAACTTGGTTGTTGTGTGGTAATTTTGGCATTTGATTACAAACTCCAAAAGGCAAAAATGTCTCATTTTTGGGGAAAATAGTGAGCAGTTGCATTTTCCTTAAGGGGTTAGGCTATTCAGATCAATTAGATAATAGACTATTTACATCAATTGGATAATAGCAACAGATAATTAGTGTATTTTCCTATTGCCAAAGGACATTATCATTTTATTTTAAATTTAAAGACCTCTTCTTTTAATCCCCTTGTTGAATATTTCTCTTTGTTAAAAATATTTATTTATTTATTTGAAAGGCAAAGTTACAGATAGACAAAGGCAGAGAGAGAACGTGAGGTTTTTCAGCTGTTAGTTTACTTCCCAGATGGCAGCAACAGCCAGAGCTATGATGATCTAAAGCCAGGAGCCAGGAGATTCTTCTGGGTCTCCATGTGGGTACAGGGGAGGGATTTGGGCCATCTTCCACTGCTTTCCGAGGCCACATCAGAGAGCTGGATTGGAAGTGGAGCAGCTGGGACTCGAACTGGTGCCCATATGGGATGCTGGCACTGCAGGCAGTGGCTTTACCCATTGTGCTACAGTGCCAGACCCAGAATATTTCTTTAAAAAATTAGGAACATATTTCGTTCTTAGTTTAAGTGTTTTTCATTAGGTAACAATGTTGAGGGACTTTGTTTTTTTGACAGGCAGAGTGGACAGTGAGAGAGAGACAGAGAGAAAGGTCTTCCTTTGCCGGTGGTTCACCCTCCAATGGCTGCCGCAGCCGATGTGCTGCGGCCGGCGTACTGCGCTGATCCGAAGGCAGGAGCCAGGTGCTTCTCCTGGTCTCCCATGGGGTGCAGGGCCCAAGCCCTTGGGCCATCCTCCACTGCACTCCTGGGCCACAGCAGAGAGCTGGCCTGGAAGAGGGGCAACCGGGACAGAATCCGGTGCCCTGACTGGGACTAGAACCTGGTGTGCCAGCACCGCAAGGCGGAGGATTAGCCTGTTGAGCCACAGCGCTAAGGGACTTTTGATTACTCCTACATCATTCAGAATTTAAGTTCATAGAACTCATTGTGTCAGCCCTTGGAATCTCTTGAGAATTACAGCTTCATTTCTCTTTAAATACATGGATTCATGGGAAAGTATAAAGCAAGATAGAAGAAGGTATTAATACCATTTATCCAGTCTTTGTCAATGATAGCATTTGGATAATTATAATAGACTGTCAAAATCGGTGTCTTACCATTGGAGCAATCTAAAGAGCTTTTACAAGCTTCACCAGTTACACATGCACTCATTTGTGTGTGTGTGTGTGTGTGTGTGTGTATAAAATCTAATCATATGTGTAGCTTCAAACAACTTGCATATCTGTACCATAAGACTTCATAATTTGGGGCCAGCACAGTGGCGCAGCAAGATAACACCCTAGCTTGAAACGCCGGCATCCCATATGGGTGCTGGTTCTAGTGGCCTGCGAAGGCAGTGGAGGATGGCCCAGGTCCTTGGGCCCCTGCACCCATGAGGGAGACCCGGAGGAAGCTCCTGGCTGCTGGCTTTGGATAGGTGCAGCTCTGGCCGTTGCGGCCACCTGGGGAGTGAACTAGCGGATGGAAGACCTTTCTCTCTCTCTCTCTCTGCCTCTCCTTTCTCTGTGTAACTCTGACTTTCAAATAAATAAATAAATCTTTTTTAAAAAAAAGACTTCATAATTCTAGATCTTTATATAGCCATATCTACTCTCTTCAACCCTTTCCTAACCACTGACAGCCACTATTTTGCTCTCTCCCACTCTAATTACGTTACCTTATGAATGTTAAATAAATGGAATCATGTAATATGTACCAATTTAGATTTTTTTCTAAGCATATTTCTTTGCAGCTTATCCAAGGTTTTGCATCAGCAAGTAGTTCTTTCCTTTTCATAGCTGAACAGTATTCTATAGTATATAGATACCACCATTTAATTAACAATTTATCCATTGAAAAGCATCCTGGTAATTTCTTCTTGTTGGCTATTATTAATTAGACTGCTATGGACATTCTTGTTCCAAATTCTGCATGAAAATGTTTTCATTTCTCTGGAATATACATGGAATATAGATCCAAGAGTATAGTTGTTAGTTTTCCTAATAATTTCATTTTTTACTTTAAAATTACCATGATCCTTCTCTCTCTGTCTCTTCCTCTCTCTCTGTCTCACTCTGTCTCTCTGTAACTTTGTCTTTTAAATAGTTAAATAAATAACTCTTTTTTTTTTTTTTTTTTATAAAGCTTTTATTTAAAGAATATAAATTTCCAAAGAACAGCTCATGGACCACAGTGGCTCCCCCCACACACAACTTCCCTCCCTCCCCCCACCCTCCCCTTTTCCCGCTCCCTCTCCCCTTCCATTCACATCAAGATTCATTTTCAATTCTTTTTATACACAGGAGATCAATTTAGTACGTATTACGTAAAGATTTCAACGGTTTGCCCTCGCATAGAGACACAAAATGATAATACTGTTGGAGTACTAGTTATAGTATTAATTCACAATGTACAGCACATTAAGGACAGAGATCCTACATGATTTTTTTTTTTAAAAAATTGATTAATTGTCTATGCAATTTCCAGTTTAACACCAAGATTTTTTTTTTTTCATTTGCAATTATCTTTATATAAAGAAGATCGATTCAATATATACTATGTAAGGATTTCATCAGTTTGCACCCACACAGAAACACAAAGTGTAAAAATACTGTTTCAGTACTAGTAATAGCATCACTTCACATTGGATAACACACTAAGGACAGATCCCCCATGAGACGCAAGTACACAGTGACTCCTGATGTTGATTTAACAATTTGACACTCTTGTTTATGGCGTCAGTAATCTCCCTAGGCTCTGGTCATGAGTTGCCGAGGCTATGGAAGCCTTTAGGGTTAGCCGACTTCGATCTTATTCCCACAGGGCCATAGTCAAAGTGGAAGTTCTCTCCTCCCTTCAGAGAAAGGTACCTCCTTCTTTGATGGCCCCGTTCTTTCCACTGGGATCTCACTCGCAGAGATCTTTCATTTAGGTCTTCTGTTTTTTCCAGAGTGTCTTAGCTTTCCATGCCTAAAATATTCTCATGGGCTCTTGAGCCAGATCCGAATGCCTTAAGGGCTGATTCTGAGGCCAGAGTGCTATTTAGGACATCTGCCATTCTATGAGTCTGCTGTGTATCCTGCTTCCCATGTTGGATCATTTTCTCCCTTTTTCATTCTATCAGTTAGTAAGGGCAGACACTAGTCTTGTTTGTGTGATCCCTTTGGCTCTTAGACCTATCAGTGTGATCAATTGTGAGCTGAAATTGATCACTTGGACTAATGAGATGGCCTTGGTACATGCCACCTTGATGGGGTTGTATTGGAAACCCCCATGGTTCAGTTTCTCCATATTCTTACCAGCATTTGGTTGGCTAATCCTTATATCAGTGTGTAACATTCATCTTTTTTGTTAGTCAATTTTGCTCTGAAGTCTGCCCTCACTGATATTCATATAGATGCTCCTGCATTTTATTGAAAACTGGTGTTTGTATGCTATGTTTTCCATGTTCAACCTGCCTAAGTTATATTTGAAGTCAGTTTCTTAGAGATAGCATGTAGCTGCATCAGGTATTTTAAATCACTCTGTCAGTCTCTGTCTTTTATTTGATGTAATTTCAGACTTATAATTGCTTCTTGGCCTTTTGGCTAAGATCAAGTGCAGACTTATATCTAAAGTAATTACTGATATCCTCTTTAATACTTATTAGGGGTCCAATCTGTATTTGCTTCCTCTTTTTACTTGTTGTCGGTTGTACTCTCTGCTTTTGTGTTTTGTTTTGCTTATTTGCCTCCCCGTGTGTTACTTGAATATTTTTAGAGCTCAATTTATTTATAAGGTTTTTGATTACATTACTTTGTGTAGTTTTCCTAGTCATTGCTTTAGGTATTACTATGTAGGTATATAATGTGAATTAAATCACTTCTTATGAGGTCTACAAGTCAAATTTTTTTTTATGTCCCTTGTTCATCCAACTTTTCCAACATAATTATCTTCTGATTTCTCTTATTTACATTGAACATCACATCAAGTTGTATCATAACTTTGCTTCATTTGAGCTATGATTAAATAAACTCATGAGGTGAAGCACAGATTACTAGGTTTACTTCAATTTTCAGCCATTCTGTTGATATTCTTTCTTTTCTGCTGGATTATTTTCCTACATATAGGATCTAGAGTTGACACTCCCCTCCTCTCTGCACCTGAAAAATATTGTGCTCTGTCTTGTTTTCTTTCCTCCACTGACCATTTATGAGTTCTTTGAAGAAATCTGTTGTCATTCTAACTGATGTCCTTTTACAGGTAATATGTTGTTTCTCCCTGTTCTGACTTTTTATTTTTTTGACTTTAGTTTTTAGAAGTTTAATTAAGACATGTTTTGATGTGGGTATTTTTTTTTTTTTTTGATTTATCTCTCTTGGGATTTGATGAGTATCTGGAATCTGTAGGTTTGCATTTCATCAAGTTCAGGAAATTTTCAGCCACTGTTTTTTGAAACACTTTTTAAAAAAATCTATTTTTATTTGTTTGAAAGGCACAGTTACCAGAAAGAGGGGGAGAGAGAGAGGGAGAGAAGGAAAGAGAGAGAAAGAGATTGTCCATATGTTGGTTCATTCCCCAAATGGCCATAATAGCCAGGGCTGGGCCAGGCTGAAGCCAGGAGCTAAGAATGTCCTCCAGGTCTCCCACATGGGGGAAGGAGCACAAACATTTGGGCCACGTTCCACTGCTTTTCTAGGCATATTTTCAGGGAGCTGGATTACAAGTGGAGCAACTGGAACTCGAATGGGCCCCCATATGAGATGTTGACATTGCAGGTGGCACCTTTACCTGCTACGCCACAACACTGGTCCCTTGAAATACCTTTTTAGTATCACATTTTTCTCCTCTACTTCTGGGACTTTGATGATATTAAAGTTAGATCCCTGTTCATTTTTTTTTCATATCAGTCTGTTATTTATGTCATGTCCACATTGAATAGACCCTTTTGATTTGTCTTCCAGTTCACCAATTCTACCCTTTGTCATCTTTGCTTCATTAGTGAATACTTTCAGTGAGTTTTTAAGTTTTGAGTACTGCATCATTCAATTCTACATATAAAATTTCCACATGGTTCTTTTTTCTTTGCTGACAGTTTCTTTCTTTCCTTCCTTGTTTTGTCTGTCTGTCTGTCTTTCTTTCTTTCTTTCTTTCTTTTCTTCCCTTCCCTTCCCTTCTTTCTTTTCCCTTTGCTAATTTTTAGAGAATTTATGATTTTATAATTTGCAATCTTTTTCAGATAATTCCAAAGTCAGGTTTGTGTTTATACTGGTTTCAATTGACTGTCTTTTCTCATTCAAACTTATTTTCCATATGATTTTTTAAAATTGCATCTTAACTATTTTGTGTATTATGTTAGAAGAACATTTAAATTATATATATACATACCTACATATACCAGTAAGTTTCCCTGAGTGGGTATAGAGAGTAAGCCTGCTTGCTTACTTTTGTGTTCCAAAGGCAGTGCAGTGTTCAGAGTCCCTGCAGTGCTACTCTGGTCAGCTTCCTTCTGGTGCTGCCATGGCTCTTTCTCAATCCTTGCTGCTGTCTTTAGCAGGAGCAGAGGGTATTTCTCTAGGCTGCATGCCATCAATAGCAGACCTGCTGAGGCAGATTGGTGCCTCATTTATGCTCCTGGGAAGAGAGCAGGGGACTGCTGTGTTTCACTGCTACTCCAGCTGTGGGCACATGGGGCTATTGCTCCATGTGGTGTGGGTTGGGATGGTCCAGGGCTTTACTGCTGCCCTGGTCTTGGATCTGACAGCCCTTGGTGCACTGGTTGTGGATTGGAGCTTGGGACTCTGCATGAAGTGTTCCTAGTTGAGTTTCTCCTTTCTTAGCTGTTTGGCCAGCAAAAGCACCACTTTTGTTTAATTTTCTTATTTCTTTTTTGCTTTCTCCTTCCTTTCCAACCTTTTTATCTCTCATCAATGAATGTTGGCAGTTCTGGGCTGCAAGATTGTCTGGTACCCAGAATGGAGGGTATACGGGGAACAATGGAAAATCCAGGGATCTCCCATGTCATTCCTTTCAACTTTCAGAGTTCTTCTATTGTTGACTGTGGAATAATTACCAGGGTATTTAGCTGGTCTTACAGGGAAGCAGCAATGCAAAGTGAACTGTGCTTGTGTAGCAGCTCTACTTTTCCATGTACTGGAGGACCAGGTGCTGACTCAGTCAGCAAAGTTATTGATTATACACATTGTGTGAGGCATTGTTTTTCAGAATACAGACTCAAAAGTGAAAGGTCAGCATTGGGAACCAAGTTAAAGCAGAGAAGAACTAAAGAGGCACAGATTACTTTAAAATAATAATGATAATAGCAGCTAACTTCTGAATATTTCCTCTTTGTTAAGCATTGTGCTAAATACTCTAGTAGGATCATCTTATTTAATCCCTTAAGGTAGATATTATCTAAACTGGATACCATTTCATATGTAAAGGAACTATTCCTTAGAGAGACTCACAACTTGCCTAAATTCACCCCCTGCAAACCATGGATGCAAGACTCAAGTCTAAGTCTGAAGCCAGCCTCAGTCTTTACCTCTGCTCTCAGCCTCAAGTATTATTAGGAAGGGTGCAGAAAAGCTGCATTTCCCTGGACAATTTACAACTGAACCTGTTTCCCCATGTTTCTAGAATTAATATCCACTTGGCAGTATTGGAAGTTTTAAAAATGTCACAAAGGAGAATGTACTTTGGAAGTAGTCAGGTGGACGGGGAGAGGAGCAGGTCCAAGAGGCCGCCCTGGAGGGACCTGGCTGCCAGAGTGAGTGGTACTTCCTTGGGAAGCTTTGGAGGTGAGGGCTGGACTTGTGGCCCCAGAAATAAGTGCTGCTCTAGCTTCTCTCCAGAGCTTGGGCTTGCTCAGTGTGAGCTCAGGGTCATTCTGACAGCCAGGAAGCACAAAGCCACAAAGAGACTGCAGTTTAGGTAGAGTGACTACCTGGCAGAGGGGAAATTTCATTTCCAATTTCTTGCGGCTGTTGTCGTTATTGCTATTTTTTCTTCTATAAGGAAATCTTCTTCTAATATGTATCCCTCCTAAATTACTCTAACTTTTTTAGAGATAATTTCTTCAGCTTAGTACTTGCTTGGTTTACCCTTCTTCCCCTCTGATACCTAATAACACCCTTCTCATCTCTTTTCCTCCTTCTCTCTTTTGCTTTTAAAATAACAGACATTATTATTTATTATAATAATATTATTATTATAATAAATATAATAATTTATTATTATAAATTTAAAAATTTATAATAATATAAATTCTTTATTTTTTATTTTTTATTTTTTTAACAGTATAATTAACTTTATTAAGTGAAGTAGGAGTACAACTTGAGTGAATAATAAAGTTTATCAAAGACACAATAAAATAGAATGGGCTAAAGTTAATTTTTGAATAAAGAATTTAAATTTACATAAGGGGAGCAAAGGTCACATATTTCATGTGTACAGTTTTGAAAGCACAGTGATATTTCCCAGCCTACCCCCTTACTCCCACTCTTCATCCTACTTCTTTTCTTGTAAAAAAAATTTTTTTATAATTGCATACTGTCAATTTACTTTAAAATCACAAGTTTAACCCCCAGCTAATTAAATAATTCAACAGGTAGTAATCAGAAAAACCATTATTCCTAAAGAGTATAGACAAGGGCCATAAACAAGAATCAAATTTCAAAATGTCAGTTTCACTCACATACATTACGTTTTTTGTACTCTGTATATTAGTTACCACAAATCAGGGAAAATAAATTCTTATTATTAGAACTTGAGAAAACTTTCCCAGACTTAAAAAGTAGGGTAGGTGGGCCAGCATTATGGTGTAGCAGATTGAGCTGCAACTTGTGATACTCGCATCCCATATTGGAGTACCAGTTCAAGTCCCAGCTGCTCCACTCCTGATCCAGCTCCCTCCTAATGCACCTAGGAAAGCAGTGGAAGATAGTCTAAGTACTTGGGCCCCTGCTACCCACCTGGGAGATCTTGTTGGAGTTCCTGGATCCTGGTTTTGGCCTGCCCCAGACCCACCTGCTGTGGTCATTTTGAAAGAGATTAGAGGATGGAAGACCTCTCTTTCTCTGTCTCTCTGCCTGTCTCTCCTTTTGCCTCTCTGCCACACTCTGCCTTTTTTATTTTTAAGCTTTGTTTATTTATTTGAGTCAGAGTTACAGAAAGGGTGAGGTGAAGGCAGAGAGAGAGGAAAGGAGAGAGGTTTTCCATTCACTGGTTCACTTCCCAAATGGCCACAATTGCCAGGGCTGGGTCAGTCATGCAGAAGCCAGGAGCCAGGAGCTTCATCTGGTCTCCCATATGGGTGCAGGATCTCAGACACTTGGGCCATCTTCCTTTGCTTTCTCAGACACATTAGCAGGAACTTGGATCAGAAATGGAGCATCTGGGATTTGAATCTGTGCCCATATGGGATACTGGGGCTGCAGGTGGCAGGTTTACCAGCTAAGCACAGTGTTAGCCCCTATCACTCTGCTTTTTAAATAAATAAAATAAATCTTATTTTTAAAAAAACAGGACAGTGTCTTATTTGAATAGTTTGTATTATTATGTATACCCATTCAAAAATCTAAATATGAATGAAGCATTGTCATTTATAAAAACATACCAGGTAGCCTGTCCAGTTATAGGCCTTCATACCATTAATCAATATTTATTGAGTGCTAAGTGCATATAGTAGCTGCTATCTTCTAGGCCAACAAAGAGAAAATATCAATTTTATGGAAAGAATGATAGTATTATAATGCCAAGCTGCAGCCCACATTGCACAGCACTGGAAAAGTGAAAGAGCATATCATCAAAATATCAATTTACAACCTCCTGTAGAAACCGGCAGGTGCTCTGCAGGCCTGGAAAAGAAGCAAATCTTACAAGGTTAATTGAATACTTCAGTATTCAATTCTCATGGACCAAGTCCATGAGAAGGGTAAATCTCTGTTTCTGTGAGTGTTAAAGAGCCACAGGAATGCATCCAAGTCAATGTAAATAAGAGCGTGGGTGAAGACTTTACAGCACCAGTGTGACCCTCCTGGAAGACAAGAATACAGCCTGGAATATTTTATGATGGACTGCTTTCTTCAATTGTGATTTCAACCAGATGAAACATGGATATATCCCAACGCAGCATCCTTCAATGTCCCACTACTGCTTCTTTAGATGACTGCAAGGAAGACGTAAGTTGTTTTTTCTGATTATTTTTGCTAAAAATCTCCTCCCATGATGAGGGCATGTGTTTGTTTTTGTGTCTTCCTGAAGAGCATGGTGTGTAACAGCAGAGATGAAGAGGAGCTATAATGTTCCCCAAGCGCAGATATTAAGTGGAAGTCTTGATGTGTACAGTGTATTAACACCAGGAAGAAAATGGTGGTCTTGGGTTGAAGGTAGAATAGGGTGGTGGGCAGGAGCAGAACTATACTGTGTAAGGTGGATACTTAGCATAGATCACCCCAGAGAGGAGGAAATCTGTGTCGGTGCAGATGGGAATATGAATGGACATGAGGTGGTGCCTCACACAGGGGTTCTTGTCCAAAGCACAGCTGAGATGGGTACAGTGGAGGGGGTAGAGAATCAGACACTGGAAAGAGGCATGTGCCTTAGATTAGAAGCTTGAGAAATCAGGTTTAGTTGCCAACTTGTGACAAGATGGGTTTCTTATTTTGCACCTTGGTTATTTCCCAGCTAGACTGGTATGCAGGAGACATTAGACAATGTAGCTTGACCAGAGAGGGCATGCTTATTTTCAATAATTTGTGGTATTATTTTTCTTTTCCCTTTGTTCTCTGAAGGGATTATATTAAAAGAAAAAAGTCTAGTAACTTCGTTACAAAACCATAGTGTTGAAATGAAAAATGAGAACAATTAAGTACTATTGAAAAGAGTATCAGATTATAACTAGGTATTATCTTTTCAAAATCATGTTTCCATAGTATAGCTTTTGTATATTGTACTTAATTATTTTAATAAATGAAAAATATAGCTGAATTTTTAAATTTGATTCTCAGAGACGTTTTATGCAGAAATCCTACTAAAATACTACTTTCCCTCTCATGGTAGGAGACTTGAACCATTGGTGAAGCTTTCAAGAGGAAATAACCTCCTATTGTGCCACAAAATGTAAAGCTAATCCCATAAAGTGAAAGGAAAACCACAGGGAGAAAGGTAGTGCACACAGCAGAGTCTCAGCGAAAGTGTATCATCAAAACAAATGAAACCTCCTTGGTTTCGGTTTGCAGTTTCCAGAAGTTAGTCACTGGGAGCTGAGAGGAATTCAGTCAAACACATTCAGAAGTTAAAAATTATAATTAAAGCTGGACTCACTTGGGTGGTGCTTACATTTCTTAAAATTTTAAAGTTACTTTTGAGCTCTTTTTTCTTTTCTTTTTTTAAAGCAAGGATACTTTTTAGTAGCCAAGCCGCTGGGGTCTGTTCCTTGAGGCTACTGCAAATATTAATTAGCAAATGAGCAAAATCAAGTAACCCATAGTGACCTAAATTTCACTGGGAAAAACCTAAAATCTGACTACAGAAGGAACTGGTATTTAATCAAAATTCACTCAAGGATGCTGAATTATAAATGCAGGAAAGGTAATATCCAAACAGCCAAATCCTGTGGCTGATGACAGCTAATTAAAGCAGAGATTATAGAGCTGGAAGGTAGAAGCCAAGTGCTCTGGATCCTGCTTCTCAGTACTGGGCAGCATGTTGGGAACTTTGCAGCTCTCATGCAATACAGTCTTAGATTTTCTTACGGTTACAAATCAGGGAAATGAAGTTCTGCAAGTGGCTTGGACTGCATGGCTAATAAACAAAATAGTTGGGATTTAAAACAAGATCCATTTTGTACCAAATCCCACGTTGTTTCTTGTGTTCTAAGTGATATTGAAGGGAGAAGTCAGGAGTCAGTGAGAAGAGTTTCAGGGAACTGCCACGATTTCCCTGAAATCGTGTGTGTGGGTGTGTTTTGCTTTCCTTCACTGATTGTGGGTAAACGTGGGTGGGCAGGACTAACCTAAAGGGTAATGAGTAGGACTGATAAAAGCTGTGGAAATGCTGAGGGTTGAGGATCTTCTCATCAACAGGAATCATACAGTAAAGTCAAGAGCCTGCCAACTCCTCACACTACTTTATAGATAGTAGTTTGATCTTTTCCTACTTGATGAGCTAACTTCTTGGGGAGACCCCTGGCTCTCCAGACCCTGGGGTAGGCTACAGAGGTGATGAGAGACGATGGCTTCCATCTATTCTGTCAGGAGCATCTGAGTTTAGAGGGCACCCTGGTAGCATTTGTGGTCCATACGAGTCATTGAAATAGGTCACCTTTACTTTTGTAGTGATAGGAAGATCCCCTTCCAATGGTTAAAGATCATGAGGACTGACTGGTTAACTTGCTGGGCACCGAGAAACCATTCTCTCCTTATAAAAGTATTATTAATTTGGGTGGAGTAATATTGAAAAGCTAATAGCAAATCTCTCCTGTTGTTTCTTAGTGCTTTGATGGGTTTCTTTGGGCATTAGTTTTGCTTGGTTGCTAAGCTTCTTTCTTGGTTCAGTGGTATGTAGATTTCCATGTGCCTTGTCTCAGTGACACAGAAGGTACTGATGACCAGTCCTTCATACTGTTTTCATTCTTCCACAAGGAATTGGGCTCAAAGATCTAGAGCTGACTATCCTGAACTGTATCTAGAGAATAGGAAAATCTCTCATATACAGAATTTCCTTATAGGCTATAGTTGCTTCTTTGTAAGTCACACCCAGACTTATTTAGTTTTTAAATGATTAGGAGCCATAGTTGAAAGTGCTGGTAACCTCTACCTCCCCAACACAACTCTATGTTAAGATTGTCATGTCTTATTTGTTCCACAAATTTGTATGTGGGTTGAAAATGAAGACATTCTTCCCATATAAAAAAAGGATCTTGGACAAATTATCTTACAGGCTGGCACTGTGGCATAATGGGTAAAGCCACTGCCTGCAGTGCTGGCATCCCATATGGGTGCCAGTTTGAGTCCCAGCTGCTCCACATCTGATCCAGCTCTCTGCTGTGGCCTGGGAAAGCAGTGGAGGATGGGCCAGGTCCTTGGGCCCCTGTACCAGTGTGGGAGACCTGGAGGAAACTCCTAGCTCCTGGCTTTGGATCAGCGCAACTCTGGCTGTTGCAATCATCTGGGGAGTGAATCAGTGGATGGAAGACCTCTCTCTCTCTCTCTCCTCCTGCCACCCTCTCTTTGTCTCTCTGCAATTCTGCCTTTCAAATAAAATAAATAATTTTTTTAAAGAAGAAAAATGTCCCATGATACTTGTTAATGCTCTGTAAGAAAGACTTTACTTAGGACCACTGCAATCCAATATAGAGACTCTTGCAATGTAGATTTTGCTGTGGGAAGACAGAGATGGGGCTCAAGTATGAATACAGCGTGGGTAAGTGAGAATTTGTAGCTAAGGTATTGGTTGGGAGTAAATGGGTAGGAAATTACTAACAGGCGACATCAAGAGTAATAGAAACTTTAGCTAAACTGACCTAATAGGATTCTTGCTGAGGGTGGACCAAGGCAATCAAGCATCCGTTGGGGGATGATGGAAGATGAGGAAACTGATCAGGTATCAAGGGTCATCACATAGTGGGGAAATGGGTTAAATGGGCCACTATTGTTCAAAGGAAAATAGGGTGTTTTTTCTTTCCTTAAGCAGGAGGAGAAACTGACAAGATTCTTCATTTGATCGAACTTTAGAGAGGTTTCAGAACTTTCTCCAAGGTCTAGCTGTGCACTTCCTTATAAAGTCCTCTTTTAGCAAAGAACCCTGCTAAGTCACATCAGCAACCTCACACTAAATATGGGATCACCCTCCGTATTTCACTGGATTTCTCGTCCTCCACTGTTGCAGTTGAGTTTCTCAACAATGTTGCAGTGGATTCGTTTCTGAGAGGAGCAGCGTGGTGGGGGCAAGAGGCGCGGAGTCAACACACAGACCCCGGGAGTCAGGTGAAAGCAGGCTCGAGGCGAGCAGCCCGCAGACTCGTTTATTACGGTTGGTACAACTTCTTATATAGCCAAGACCAGCCAATCTGGTCAAGGGGCGGTCTATGTCCCAACCAATCACAGCCTATTGTCAGGCAGTTTCCAAAGCCATCCAATCACAGCCTTTTACCAGGCAGTTTCAAATCCATCCAATCATAGCCTGTTGCCAGGCAGTTTCCAAAGCCATCCAATCATAGCCTGTTGCCAGGCAGTTTCAAATACATCCAATCACAGCCTGCTCTCAGGCAGTTTCCAATCCATCCAGTCACAGCCTGTTCCCAGGCAGTTTCCAATCCATCCAATCACAGCCTGTTGTCAGGCAGGCTCCATTGCCAGGTGGGTTTCAAAGCCATTCCTGAGTAACTGACGCTCGCTTGCCAGTGGCCACCTTGGCATGGCCTTCTCATTCCACCACACTCCACCATCCCCAGGTAATGCTTGGTTGCCTTAAGCTGGCTTTGGCAATAATCCCGTTAGGTCAGTTGAGCTAAAGCCTCCCTTAGTCCAATGTTTCCTCTCGGGAATTTTCCATCAACCAACACCCCCTACCTCTGCCTTGCTCCATATCTACAAATTCCCATGTTCTTTTGATGATTTGGAACTGAACCCAATTCAACACCCTTATTCCCTAAATCAGTAGTCTTGAGTAAAATATGGTTTGACTGCGTTATCTGCAGGTCAGCTCTGTTCTTTTCTCTGACATTATCATAGAAAAAACACAGACTATCTTTATAGGGGTGTCTGGTTAGTTCAGGAAGCCATGACGAGGTATCATAGACACAGCAAACATTTGTTTCTCACTGTTGGGGAGGCTGGACATCTGAGGTTAGTGGCCTAGCATGGCTGGGTTCTGATGCAGACACTTCTCTGGTTTGCAGACTGCTGACTTCCTGTTTTATCCTCACGTGTCAGAGAGAGAGTCAATTGACTCTCTAGACTCTTTTTATAGGGGCACTAATGCTGTTTGTGAAGGCTCCACCTTATATCCTGGTCACCTCCCAAAGGGCATACTACCAAATGATATCACATGGCAGGCTAGAATTCAACACAGAAATTCTGAAAGAACACAAACATTCAGTCCCTATCAGGGATGAAAAGCAAACTATCCTGGCAAAAATTGCTCCAACTAAATTTATTTTATTATTTATTTATTTATTTATTTTTTTGCTGGGGGCAACTTTAATAAGGCAGCGGCTGACTCGCTTTGCGGTATCAAAGGTCAAAGAGGAAGGGCATCATATCTGGCTGGCTCATGCACTGCTGGATACTTTCCAGCTGGGTGGCAGCCAGGGCCCGGGCCTCCTCGGCAAAGCGGCGGCGTCCCTCCTCGGTCAACTTCCAGAGGCAGGAGCGGGCCGGGCGCTGGCCGCGACCTGCATACTGACCGGCACTTTCTCAAAGCTGTCTCGGAAACACAGGTTGTGGCGGATGGTGTTCTTCCAGCCTTCCGGAGCCGTCCGGAAAAAACGGAAAGTGTTGTCGAGTGAAACTGTAGATCTGCTGCACGTTGAGGCCACGGGGGGAACTGTTTCTTAATGCCAGGGCAATTAGGTGGAAGTAATTGAGAGGGGGCCGGGGCCAGAGCCTCCCCTCCTGGCTGCTGGCTTGCTGAAGCCTCCGGCTCTGGAGGGGGGCCCTTTTGTGAGGGGACGGGAGAGCCACACAGGAGCTGTCATCCTGGTCCTCGGCCTCCTCCTCTTCCGTGAGCTTCAGCGACGGAGACTGCTCGGGGGAGGAAGGCGACAGTTCCCCGGGGTAGCAGGCATCTTCCTGATGGCAGGGCAGCCGACGGCGGGCGAGGGACCGCGCCCGCCGGCTCCTTCTTCTCGCTAGCCCCTTGGGCTTCCAGCTTTCCCGGTGGGTACACGATGTTGGGGGTCACCCACATCCACAGGTTGGGCTCAAACTCTGGACCATCTCTGTCAGCGTGGGGCTTTCTCCAAAGGTAACCTTGGTGGTTCGACTATTTGAAGCCTGTACCTGGCAAGGTTCTGCTTGGCCACAGGCAGGTGCGATGTGGTGAAGGCCAGAAAGGCCTCGTTCCCCATGTCCCAGTCGAGCAGTCCCAGACGTCGGGCTGCTGGAGTTTGAGGTCCACCTTCAGGGAGAGCGCGGCGTGCTTCCCAGTCTAGTTTTGAGCCCACTCTCCATACTACTTGATTTCATTGTCCCAGTAGGTATTGAAATACTTATTCCTAAAATAAAGAAGCTTATTGAGTAACTTAGTGTTATTATAGGATGATGGTGGTATCATGACTCTAAAGAGAAGAAAATTTATTATTTGCTTATTAAAATGAGATTTTAAAATTTATGTATAATTTTTCTTCTACATTAAATGGAAATATTACTGTGCTCTTTGAGTACAATTGCACTTCTGAGTTACAAATAGGCAGATTTATATTTAGAAGTTTCCCACCTGTGTTTATTTTCTGTTCCTATTTAAAGAATTTTTAAAATTGTAAACCACATGGCATAGACACAATGCAATACAGAGAGCAGCTGAGTAATTATCAAGGAACAATTGTTCCTCTCACATGGACTGTCATTCTGGATTTGAGAAAAGAATGAAACTTCAATGAGAGATCAATCTAAAAAGAACCACAAATAGCAAATGCTGAACATGTATCCTTAATTGTTTGCATAGGTAATCACCAGAATTAAAGGAAATTTCATAAGTAAAAGTCTTCTTCTCGTTTAGATTTCAGATTATGTTAGAAAATAATCTCTGATTTACTTAAAATATGAGTGAGGGTTTTTTTTTTTGTTTGTTTGTTTTTTGTTTTTGTTTTTGACAGGTAGAGTGGACAGTGAGAGAGAGAGACAGAAGGAAAGGTCTTCTTTTTGCTGTTGGTTCACCCTCCAATGGCCGCTGCGGTTGGCGCACTGCGGCCAGTGCATCACCCTGATCGGAAGGCAGGAGCCAGGTGCTTCTCCTGGTCTTCCATGCGGGTGCAGGGCCCAAGGACCTGGGCCATCCTCCACTGTACTCCCAGGCCACAGCAGAGAGCTGGACTGGAAGAGGGGCAACCGGGACAGAATCCTACGCCCCGACTGGGACTAGAACACGGTGTGCCGGCGCCGCAGGCGGAGAATTAGCCTAGTGAGCCGCGGTGCTAGCTATGAGTGAGGTTTTACACAAACTCTATGTACAACACCACCAGCTTCCTCTAGTCCCTTGTTACAAGCAAATTCAAAAGAATATTTGAGAATTGTATTTGAATATTAATAAAATGATAGTTTTCATCTCATGAAATTTCAAGTTCATTCTCTCTGAATTTTTTATATAAGTTTGTGTGTTCTTAACTAAGATAAAGTCATAGATGGACTGAATCTTGAGAGCTAAAGGAAGGGTAGAGTTTAACCCCATCTTTTCAGTTTAAACAATACAAATTCAAACTTAATGGCTCATTTGAAGTGTTTCAAGTAGACTGGTAGACTCATACCCAAGAAGCAGGAGCTGATCCTAAATACCTTACACTGTGTAAGCACTACAATAATGAGGAAGAGAGAATTTATGATGCACATTCCCTTTCTAGCTTTATTGACTTTGCCTTCAATCCTCTGTTGTTTGATAACTTATATTCAGTTCTTTAGGTTTTCTGGTATTATGCCTAAATAGCACAATAAAAATTGTGTTAGTTTGTTAACAAAAATAATTAGTTCATTTTTATTCATTTTTACTTTTTAAAACTTTTTAAATTCACTTCTATTTTTTGGAAATTGTACTTAAGGTCTACAAATTTCATATATCTCATGTATACAGATTCAGGACATAGTGATGCTTTCTACCCTACCCTCCCTACTGCCTGTGCTCCCACCTCTCCTCCTCCTCCCTCTCCTATATTCTTACTTTTTACAAAAATCTATTTTCAGCTAACTTTATAATCAGAAGATTAACCCTACACTAAGTAAAGAGTTCAGCAAATAGCATGAAGAAAAAAAAACACTATTCCTCAGCAGTTGAGACAAGAGCTGTTAAAAATCATTGTATCTCATGATGTTAATTTTACTCCTATAGATAGTTTTTAAGTATTCCATTAAGATATAGATAGTTTTTAAGTATTCCATTACTGCTAATAGATCAGAGAGAACATATGGTATTTATCTTTTTGTGACTGGCTTATTTCACTAAGTATAATGGTTTCCAGTTGCATCCATTTTGTTGCAAAGTACAGGATTTCATTTTTCTTTTACCACTGTGTAGTATTCCATAGTGTATATAACCATATTTTCTTTACTCAGTCTTCAGTTGATGGACATCTGGGTTGATTCCATATCTTAGCTATTGTGAATTGAGCTGTAATAAACATGGGAGATACAGATCACTCATATGCTGATTTCATTTTGTTAATTTCCAGGAGTGAAATGGCTGGGTCATATGGAATGTCTATATTCAGATTTCTGAGGTACCTCCATACTGTCTTCCACAGTGGCGATCCTAGTATATATTCCCATCAACAGTGGATCAGGGTACCTTTTCCCCCACATCCTCACCATCATTTGCTTGTTGATTTCTGTATAAAGGCATTCTAATGGGGATGAGGTGAGCCTCCTTGTGGTTTTGATTTGCATTTCTCTGATGGCTAGTGATCCTGAGTGTTTTTCCATGTGTCTGGTGGCCATTTAAATTTCCTTTCTTGAAAAATTCCTGCTCAAGTCCTTTTCCCAATTCTTAACTGGATTGTTTGTTTTGTTGTTGTTGAATTTCTTTTTTTTTAAAAACTTTTATTTAGAATATAAATTTCCAAGGTACATCTTACGGATTACAATGACCCCCCCCCATAACTTCCCCTCCACCCACAACCCTCCCCTTACCTGCTCCCTCTCCCCTTTCATTCGCATCAAGATTCATTTTCAATTCTGTTTGTATACAGAAGATCAGTTTAGTATATGTTAAGTAAAGATTTCAACAGTTTGCACCCACATAGAAACACAAAGTGAAAAATACTGTTTGAGTACTAGTTATAGCATTAAATCACAATGTACAGCACATTAAGGACAGAGATCCTACATGATTTTTTTTTAAAAAAATTGATTAATTTTCTATGCAATTTCCAATTTAACACCATCTTTATATACAGAAGAGCGATGCAGTATATACTATGATTTCATTAAGCTCTTTATAGATTTTGGATATTAATCCTCTATCAGTTGCATAGTTTGCAAATATTTTCTCCAGTCCTGTCGGTTGCCCTCTACACTTTGCTGAGTGTTTTGCAGTGCAGAAGCTTCTCAGTTTGATGTAATCCCATTTGCCAATTTTGCCTTTGATTGTGCTTCTGCGGTCTTTTCCATGAAGTCTTCTGCTATGCCAACACCTCTTGGAGTTTCCCCTCATGTTCTCTAGTAATTTGATGGTATTGGGTTGTATATTTCAGTCTTTGGTACATTTTGAGTGGATTTTTGCATTAAGATGTAAGGTAGGGTCTTGTTTCACAGCTCTGCATGTAGAGGTCCAGCTCTGGAGCACTGCCCAGAACTCCCTGGCCACATCCAGCTCACACCTCTGGGTATTCATGGAAAAAGTAGACATTTCTCTGAACCACAGAACCATAGTTCAAAGATAAAAGCCATCAGGGGGAAAAAATGAAGAAGTATCTCCACAAATGCCTAAAAATAAATGCAGAAATTCAAGAAACATGATTAAAGTAGACAATAGGACCCCCCTACACCCCCAAAGGAACATGACAACACTTAATTATTCGAATGTGAAGATGAACAGCCAGCGGGCACAGCTCAATAGGCTAATCCTCTGCCTGTGGTGCCAGCACACGGGGTTCTAGTCCCAGTGGGAGCACTGGATTCTGTCCCGCTTGCCCCTCTTCCAGGCCAGCTCTCTGCTGTGGCCTGGGAGTGCAGTGGAGGATGGCCCAAGTCCTTGGGCCCTGCACCCACATGGGAGACCAGGAGAAGCACCTGGCTCCTGGCTTCAGATCAATGCAGTGCGCCGGCCGCAGCAGCCATTGGAGGGTGAACGAACAGCAAAAGGAAGACCTTTCTATCTGCCTCTCTCTCTCTCACTGTCCACTCTGCCTGTCAAAAAAAAAAAAAAATGTGAAGATGAAGAGATTGGTGGAATGCCTGAAATGAAATTTAAAAGATTTATCATAGGGATTACTCAGAGCAAAGAGAAGCAAATCCACTAATTAAAGAAATTCATACATGACATGAATGAAAATTTTTCCCATGAAATTGAGATTTTTAAAGCTAAATCAAAATAAAATAGTAGAAATGAGAAATTCAAGTGTAGGAAGCACCTAGAACTTCTAATAGACATGACCAGAAGAAAGTTCTTAACTATAACACACTAGAGTCCAACTGTCTTTATCTTTATAAAAAGACAATTGAACTACCATTAGATACTGAGACTTTCCTTAAGGAAAACCTCTTTTATAATACATTTTAGTTTTTCTTTTGTGCTTTTGGAGTCTTATATAAAACGTTTGTCTATGGCAACATCTCATCTGCCTGAGGAACAGTGATCTTTCTACTTACTACTTATTAGTAAGTAGTATTTAATGAAGTGTCTTCCCCATATTTTCTAGTAGTTTCATAGTTGCAAATCTTAACATTTAGAATTGTGATACATTTTTAGTTGATTTTTACATGAAGTGAGATTTAGGCGGCAGATTTTGTGAATAGATTTCCACTTTTGCCTGCATCATTTATTGAATAAACTCTCTTTTCCAGGTAGGTTTTTGGCTCTTTTGTCAAAGAAAAGTTGGCTATAGATGCCTGGATTAAATAATATCTGTGTTTCTATGCTGTTCTATTTATCTTTGTTTCTGTTTTTATGGAGGTACCATGCTGTTTTGGTTACAGAAACTATAGTATGTCTTTATCTGGTTTCCGAATAAGGATAATGCTGACCTCATAGAATGAGTCTGGAAGTTTTCCTTTGCTTTCAATTTCTGGACTAGTTTGAAAACAATTGGTGTTAGTTCTTTCTTGAAAGTTTTGTAGAATTCAGCAGTGACACAATCTATTTTTCTTTGGGAGATTTTTACTATAGATTCAATTCATCACTCATCTTTTTATCTATTCAGATTTTCAATGTTTTCATGGTTCATTTGATCTATATGGAAATTTATCCATTTCATCTAAGTTTTCCAAGCTTTTGGCATATACTTGTTTGTAATAGTCCTTAAGAATCCCTTGCATTTCTTTTTTCATCTCTTTAGAGTTTTATCTCTCTTTTTTCGTAGTCTAGCTAAAGGTTCCTCATTTCATTAATCTTTTATATTTTCTTAGTTTTTCTTTTATTTATTTCTGCACAAAATTTTATTATTGCTTTCCTTCTACCAATTTTATGTTAGGTTTATTCTTGTCTTACTAAGTCTCTGAGGCACATTGTTAGGTGGTTTATTTGACATATTTCTGTTTTGATGAAGCTTATAACTTTAAGCTTCCCTCTTAACAATGTTTTTTCAGTATCCCCCAAGTTTTAGTATATTGTCTTTCATTTTCATTAATATCAGTAAATTTCCCTTTTGATTTTTTCAATGACCAATTGTTCATTCAGAATCATGTATTTGTATAATTTCTAGGATTTCTTTTAATATTGATTTCTATTTTTATTCCACTGTGATCAGAAAAGGCATATGATTTTAATATGTTTGAATTTTTTGAGATTTTTGGTAGCCTAACATATGGTCTGTCCTTGAAAATAATAATTCATGTGCTGATGAAAATAATGCATACTCTTAAGGTAATGAATAGAATGCTCTCCAAGTGTCTGTTACCTTCATTTGGTCAATAGTGTCTCTTAATGCCACTATGTCTTTGTTCACTTTTGTCTGGATAAATGCAGATATTGAAGTCCCCACTATAACTGTATTTGAGCTTATCTCTTCCTTTTGGTCTGATAATATTTTTCCTATGAAACTGGGCGTTATACTATTTATATGTGTATATATTTTTAAACATCATGTACTTGGTCATATTGTAGTGGCCATCTTTTTGTCTTTTTTCTTTTGTCTGTTTTGTCTTAAGGTCTGTTTTGTCTGATGTTAAGTATAGCTACTCTTGCTCACTTTTGGTTTTGATTTGCATGAAATACCTTTTTTAACATTTCATTTTAAGTTTACATATGCCCTTAGTGGTGAAATGAGTTTTTATAAGCAGCTTATCATTGAGCCTTATTTTTCACACTTTCACCCAGTCTGTATCTATTAATTGGGAAATTTAGTCCATTTATATTCAAAGTCATTAATTATAAGTAATATTCTTGAGTAGACCCAATTACTTGTGGATCCAAATATTCATAGCTCCTGAGAGGTATATGGTGGTAACTGGTACCAGTGAATATGTTTGAAGTCCAAGTTTGTTTCAATTTGAGTCGTGTTGAGTTTTCATGCACCATTTCCCAAACTCTGTGATTTTGTCAGAGGTTATCATAGAAGAGCTTAAAATCCTCTCCCCCAAGATCCTGTAAACTAAGCTATGCATTTTTGATGGCTGTGCACTGAAGTTGCTCATCTGTAGAGTCTTCTTAGGAGTCTTGTCTAGTATTCTCAAAATGGCTGTCAGTCCGAACAACAGATGCATCATCTTTCCTTGCTTTGTAAGAACTGGCTTTATTTGGCTGTACTATTCATTAGCCTGATTTTCCTTTTTTTTTTAAAGATTTATTTTTATTTATTTGAAAGAGTTACAGAGAGAGGTGGAGACAGAGAGAGAGGTCTTCCATCTGCTGGTTCACTCCCCAGATGGCCACAATGGCTGGAACTGCGCTGTTCCGAAGCCAGGAGCCAGGAGCTTCTTCCAGGTCTCCCACGTGGGTGCAGGGGCCCAAGGATTTGGACCATCTTCCACTGCTTTCCCAGGCCACAGCAGAGAGCTGGTTCGGAAATGGAGCAGCCTGGACTAGAACCGGTGCCCATATGGGATGTCGATGTTTCAGGCAGGGCTTTAACCCACTGCACCACAGCATCAGCCCCATTATCTTGAATTTCTTATGTTCTAGTTGTACTCCTCTTATCTTATTATGGAATTATATTTTGTTTGGATTTTGAGTTATTTGTAAGTCTCGAACGGTCATTCAATACATCAGCCCACAATTGTATTTTGTTTAACATAGACTACAGAAATAATTCGGCTGTATTTTAAATAGTTTTGCAGAATGGAGAAAGTAGAAAGATTACAGCTATTAATAAAATACATTATCTAATCTCTGTTGACTGTTCTCATTCTTGGGGTGGTTCCTCTACATTTCTAATGAACACCAATTGGAAGGAAATCATAAACTATTTAAATAATTACAGAAAATAAGAGTTTATTTCCAGTTTTCTCTTTAGCAGTGTGCTAAAAGAACACAATGGAAAAACATGTGTTGCTGCTTCATTTGAAAAATAAATAGAAATTCATTTTCATTCATTCTTCAAAAACATCTGAATCCTCAACCCAAATGAAATGACTCTTTTTCTCAGTAAAAATTAAGTATAATTTCTTTACTGATTAAAATTATAATTTCATCTAATGGTGAATATACATTTACCAACATAAAAAGTTAGAAAATATAATGCACATATTAATCACACATTCATTTTCAAAATTAATTTATTTTAGAACAAACAATTGTCCATAATGAGGATTATGCAAATGCAACTCAAATAATATAATTGTATGAGATGTATCTTCCCAGGAAACTAATACAATTTGAATAACAATAATAATCTGAGGGAAATGGATTAAAAGTCCATTTGTTAAAGTGATATAGTAATTAGCTAAAATCAATTGACTGAAATTTCCATATCATTCTCAATTTGGAAGTTACTGTAGTATAAGTAAATGACCTTGTAACTGAATTGATTCTGGATAATAACAAATGCCCAGCTTTTAATTTGTATTATTTTATTCATAGCTTCAAAATTTTTCAAATGCAAAATGAAAATTACATTTTCCACACAATATAATAGTTTCATTATCACTTCAGGTATTGTTTTGTCATGGAACCATTCCCTTTATGGCAAGAATTGCTCATTCAACTTAAAGTAAAATTGTGGAGCACATATGAGCTACTCACCAGTGATTGATTATCTTTTTAGAATTTTATGTGCTATAAATTAAGAATTTTTACTTAGCAGAGAAATCAATGTGAGAATTTTCACAAATTTTCTAAAGATCTAAGAAAGTAGAATTAGTAGGCATTCATGGAAGAAGATTGTCAATTGATAATTGAATTTCTCCACTCTACATTTGCCACTTTTCATTAATATCTTTATCAAAATTCTTTAAAAATCATTTCTTTTGGATTTATTTGCCTGTGTGCCCTAAAGATAATGATGTAGAATAAATTATTGTTGGATTTATTATAATATTATATGCAGAGATTAGAAGTGCATATCTCTAGTATAAGCTCTGCATACTCTAGAAAAGAAAACTTTCTTGACACTAAAGCAGTATGTTTTAGTGCAAAGCAAACTTAGAACACAGCTTAATCTCCCATTAGCTTGTTTATTTATTCTTTATTCTTTTTCTTTTTATTTATATAAGCCGGACATATATGCAGAATTAAGAGCTTTAGTGATAGTTCCCAACCTACCTTCCTTCTCACACATGCTCCCAACCTCTCTCCTCCTTCCTTTTTTGTTCTTTAATTTTTACAATGACATAGTGTCACTTTATTTCATAATCATAGCTTAAAACTCCACTAAGTAAAGAATTTGGCAAACAGTAAGAAGAAAAAAAAATTCTGTTCCTCAATAGTAGAGACAAGTGCTATAAATAATAATGAAATCTCAAAATATCAATTTTATTCATGTACATTACCTTTTTTGTACTAGCTGCCACATATCAGGGAAAACATATTTGTCTTGTTGGGTCTGGCTTATTTCACAAAATATAATCCTTCTGGTTGCATCCATTTTTGTTGGAAATGACAGTATTTTTATGGCTAAATAGTATTCCACAGTGTATATATACTACATTTTCTTCATTTAGTCATGAGTTGTTGAATATCTGTGTTGATATCATACCTTAGCTATTGTGAACTGAGCTGCAATAAAGGTGGTACAGATAACTTTTTTGTATGCTGAATCCATTTCATTTGGGCAAATTCCTGAGAATGGGAAGATCTCTCAGGAATATTGATACTATCTTCATAATGGTTGTACTAATTTACATTCCCACCAACAATGGATTAGGGTACCTTTCCCCTTCATTCTCACCAGCATTTATTTTTCACTTGATTTTTGGATGATAGCCCTTCTAACTTGGGTGAGGTGAAACTTTGTTATACAAACTTTGTTTGTAGTTCCCTGATGGCTAGTGATCTTGTGCATTTTTTCTTATTTTGATGGCCATTTGAATTTCATCCCTTGAAAAATGTTCATTCATGTCCTTTGCCCATTTCTTGACCAGTTTGTTTTGTTGTTGTTGAAATTCTTAAGCTTTTTAGAGATTAGGGATATAAATCCTTTATCAATTATATGGCTTGCAAATATTTTCTCTCAGTCTATTGGTTGATTCTGCACTTTGCGTAGTGTTTTCTTTGCAGTACAGAAGTCTCTTAGCTTGATGTAATTCTATTTGTCCATTTTTGCTTTTATCGCCTCTGCTTCTGGTGTCTTTTCCAGGAAATCTTGGCCTACACCAATATCTTGCAGAGTTTCCTCTAAGTTTTCCTCTAATATTTGAAGGTATCAGATTGTAGATTTAGACCTTTGACCCATTTTGAATTGATTTTCGTAGAAGTTATGAGGTAGTGGCCTTGTTTCATATTTCTTCACACATAGAGCCAATTTTCCCAGCATTGTATGTTGAAGAAGTTATCCTGTCTCCAGTGATTGATTTCAACTCATTTGACAAACACTTCTTGCTTGCAGACAAGTTGATTATCTTTGGGAATTTTCATTGGTCTACATATCTAATTTTGTGCCAATATCAGACTATTTTGATTATGACTGCCCTGTAGTTGTCTTAAAGTCTGGTATTGTAATGTCTACAGCTTTGTTTTTATTGTTTAAGATTGCTTTAACTATTCAAGGACTCTTGTGTTTCCATATTAATTTTAGCATCATTTTTTCTATATTTGAGGAGAATGTCATTAGTATTTTGATAAGGTTCACATTGAATCTGTAAATTGCTCTGGGTAGTACCGACATGTTGATGATATCCAATCCACAAAAATGGAAGAATTTCTTTCTTTAATGTTTTATAATTTTTATTATAGACATATTTCACTCCTTGGTTAAATATATTCCAAGGGTATTTAAATTTTTTGTAGCTATTATGAATGAGACTGATCTTATAAGGTCTTTCTCAGCCATGGCATTGTTTGTATATACAAACACTATTGTTTTTGTGTGTTGATTTTATAACTTGCCACTTTGCTAAATTTTCTTATGAGCTCTAATAGTCTCTTAGTAGAATCTTTTGATTCCCCTACATATAGAATCATGTCATCTGCAAGCAGGGATAACTTGACTTTCTCCTTTCCATTTGTATCCTTTTATTTTATTTTTCTTGTCTAATGACTGAGGCTAAAACTTACAGAACTATAATAAATAGGGATGGTAAAAGTGAGCATCCTTGTCTGATTCAGAATCTTAGTGGAAATGCTTCCAACTTTTCCCCATTCAATAAGATGCTGGCTGTGGGTTTGTCATATATTGCTTTGTTTGTGTTGAGGAATGTTCCTTCTATACCCAATTTGCTTAAGGTTTTTATCGTGAAAACATGTTGTATTTTATCAAATGCTTTTTTGCATCTATTAAGATTATTATATGATTTTCACTCTTTAATTTGTTAATGTGATGGATCATATTTATTGATTTGCATGTGTTGAACCATCCTTGCATACCAGGGATAAACCCACTTGGTCTGGGTGAATGATGTTTCTGATATGTTGTTGGATACAATTAGCTAGTATTTTGTTGAGGATTTTCACATCTATGTTCATCAGGGATACTGATCTACAATTCACTTTCTCTGTTGTATCTTTTTCTGGATTTGAGATTAAGGTGATTCTTGCCTCATAAAATGAGTTTGGTAGGATTTAGTCCCTTTCTATTCTTTTGAATAGTTTGAGCAGAATTCAAATTAGTTCTTCTTTAAATGTTAGAATTCAATAGTCAAGCAAGCCAGTCCTGGGCTTTTATGTGTTGAGACTGTCTTTACTATTGATAAGATCTCCATCTTCGTTATTAGTCTGTTGAGGTTTTCTATGTCTTCAGGACTCAATTTTATTAGATATATGAGTCCAGGAATCTACCCACTTCTTCTAGATTTTTCCAATTTATTGGCTTACAGTGTTCTTTAGCAGTTCCTGAACATTCTTTTTACCTGTGCTATTCATTGTTACATCTCCCTTTTCATTTCTGATTTCATTGATATGGGTCTTCTCCTTTTTTTTTTTTTTGGTTAGTTGGGTCAATGATGTATCAATTTTATTAATTTTTTTTTAACAAACCAGATCTTCTTTTCTCTAATCTTTTGTATTTTTTTGTTTCAATTTTGTTTATTTCTTAATTTTAATTATTTATTCTTTCCTACTAATTTTGGTTTGATCATTGTTTTTCTAGGTCCTTAGATGTATTGATAGCTCATTTATTTGATGCCTTTCCAATTACTTGACATAGGCACTAATTGCTATGCACTTCCCTATTACTGCTTTTGCTGTATCTCATATGTTTTGAAATCTTGTCTTCTTATATTCATTGTTTACCAGGAATTTTTTGGTTTCTTCTCTGATCCATTGTTCATTCAGGAACATGTTGTTCAGTCTCCACGTGTTTGCATATTTTCTAGTTTGTTATGTTTTTAATTTCCAGATTTATTTCATTGTGGTCAGATTTAGTTTTGTGGTTTCATTTCAGATTATTTTTTTAATTTGCTGAGGTTTGATTTAGCATATGTTCTATCCTACAGAAAGTTCCATGCACTGATGGAAATAATGTATATTCTTCAACTATGGTATGAAAGTTTTGTAGATATCACTTAGGTTCATTTGCTCCTTAATATAGGCTAGTTCTGTTTTATCTCTGTTGATTTTCTACTTAGTTGATCTGTCCATTGATGAAAGTAGGGTATTGAAGTCCCTTGTTATTATTGTATTGTAGTCTATGTGACTTTTTAGATTCAGATTCATTAACATTTTTTTAAACAGCCAGGAGCCTTGGCATTGGTTGCATTTACATTTACTATAGCCATGTTTTCCTGTTGAATTCACCCCTTAATAACTACATAATGCCCTTCTTTGTCTCTTTTAGCAGTTTTTGTATTGTAGTATATTTTGTCTGATATTAGGATGGCTACACCTGATCATTTTTTCTTTCCAGTAGCATGGAATATCTTTCTTCATCCTTTTACTTTCAATTTGTGTATCTTTTTTCATAAGGTATGTTTCTTGTAGGCAGCAAATAGTTGAGTCTATTTTTTAACCCATTTAGCCGATCTGTATCTTTTAATTTGAGAAATTAGGCCACTTATATTCAAGGTTATTGTTGATAAGTAAGGTTGCCACACAAGACTCCCGCAGTCATAGGGTACAGAGGATCTACTCTCAGACCAAAGACCCTGCTCCGTCCATGGTGAGAATAGAGATGTCCCCAGGGCCCCCAGCTCCCTGTGGGTGCTCTGCCTTGGCAGTTTGATCCCTAGAGTATTTGATAAGCTGAGGGTATGGGGGCACCTCACAGTCATAAGTGGGTGCTTAGCCTCTAGTCATTCTTGATCAGACTCAAAGTCAGTAGGGAACATGGATTTTTTTCCTCTCATAAAGTGCCCTATTTACGAATGCCCAAGAGCGACCACAGCCTTTATTGACTCAATGTGGTGAGCATCCTTTTGGGGGGATGGAGAGAAAGGAATGTGTGTTTCCTTCACTGGATTAGGTGGCTACCCTGCCCCCCACTAGGACTCCAGGGCAGACTCTAAGTCAATGTGGTCCACAAGGTTCTCATTCAGGCAGTGTCACCAGTGGCATGGGCTGCCACAGTCAGCTTACCCTCACTCTCATAAGTTGGCTTCTCAGCCCCAGGCTGCAGGAGGGGTAGTGTCTCTGCTTGCTGCTATGTGTCCTCAGTTTTCATGCTGCTCCATAGCTTCCCTCTTCTTTTTGTAGAATTTCCACTGCATTCAGATTCAGAGTGGTTTGGGGTGCAGTTGGATCCATGGGTTTTGTTGAATTTATTGTACTATTATCATGTTAAACAAGAACCTTCCTCTTGGCATAACATCTGGTATGATGTTCATATTTTAAACTATTTGTTCTCATTTTGTTAGAGAGAGAGATAGAGAGAGAGAGAGAGAGAGAGAGAGAGAGAGAGAGAGAGATTTTATCCACTGGTTCACTCCCCAAATGGTAGAAACAGCCAGGGCTAGTCCAGGCCAAGGTTAGGAGCCCAGAACTGTGTCCGAGTTTTGCACATTGGTGGCAGATAGTCAAGTACTTGATCCATTATCTGCTGCGTCTCAGAATGTGCCTTAGCAGGAAGCTAGAATCAGTAGAAAAGCCAGAACTTAAACCCAGAACTTTAATACGGGATGCTGCTGTCCCAACCACATCTTAACCACTTCAACAAATGCCCATCTCACCTTTTACTTTTGAATGGTAAATATCATTATTACCCCATTTTATTCCCTTCTGCTCTATTACTCAGAAACACAGCCACTCTACCATCCATATTTGTGTCTTTATTTCTTATTTACATAACTGTTTTTTTCCATACTCACTTTTATCTCAAACTCCCTCCTGGCCTCCTTAGTCTTCTCTGTTCTATAGGGATCCAGAATTTCACTGAGCCCTGTGGCCACCTGTACAATCTGTGCCATCTTACTTGGTCCTGGGTTCAGAATTCCTTCTGCTCCCTGCCCCCGCACTCACTAAACCCACTTCACACTCTGCATTCTTCAGTTTTGTACTCCCATTGTTATTACCACATTGTCATATACAGATGATCAAACATCTAATATGCTAAGTAGCAAGCAATAATCCTAATGTTAAGTGCTATTTTTTAAACCTTATACTCTACTTGTGGCTGTCTGCACAGAGTTTAGTGTAGAGGATGCATTCTTTTGCAGCCAAGACTATGACAACAAAGAATTCAGTCTATATCCTATCAAATAGCTGCAGAAAGTAGTATGCCTTATGGTACAAAAGACTGAAAAAAGCAAAAACAAGGAACAAAAACTGGGCTGGTAGTTTCAACCTCACTTTCCTTGGGTGGGTTAAATCAGAGTAGACTTCATCATGTGTCTCAGGTTGACTGTGCCCCTTTTCATGGATGGCTGTAATCTCACTTTTTTTTTTCTGAAAAAAACTGGCCTGTTTCAAGTTCAGTTTGACTATATGGCAATGTGTCACAAGTAGCAGGAATAATTCTATTCTCGTTTTGTCTAATCTGATGGGATCTACTGCAAGAGCTCAGTCCAATACATTTAATTATTTAACAATTCACACCTTTTGATCAGACTCAGCCTATCCTGAGATATGTGATCCAAATTTATGGCAATATCATGACTCTCACTCATGATCATGGCTGGGTTTTCTTTGTCTTAGTGTGGATCTCATAAATCATGATGTCAGATTTTTGGAAAAAATCTTCCTTTTGTGGTCATCTTGTTTTTGCTGTTCTAATTATAGAAATACCATCTGGTATAGCATTAATGGCTACAAGCACACATTTAAGACCTTGAGAGAGGCAGAGCACCAGTGAGATTACAATGAGGACTATCAGAAGGGTAAAACTAGAAACTAGAGCATACTTCTTAACCAAGGACCCAGTGAACCAAATCAGCTAAGCAAATAGAAGAGTAACAAAGATGATTGGCTAGAACAAAATCATGAACCTTGTCTCTAAGTCAGAGGGCAGTGGGTTTAGAAGATTTCTAGATTTGATTTTGAAGCATATTTTCCTAGACTGTAGTTTGAATGCCTCTGGTTATGGTTCTAGGAAATTTGTTGGATTCCACCAGTGGCCCACATATCAGGTGTGAGTGTTAGCTCATGAAACTTACATCAAGTGTCTAGCTCCAGTTTGTAGGGCTTCAGGGAAAGAGTAGCTTTTGTCCTGAATGTTACCAAGTGAGGAAAGAAGGAGAAAATTGAAAACTTGAGTTTGGAGTTATTGGTAGAGAGTGGAGGAAATTTAAAGAATTCAGGATATAGTCCTGTCTACAGATGTATATTAAAAACCAGAAAGTCTATTCTTCAAAATTAATCTGGGTATTTACATAAGTGTAGCAAAGACTATCGATTAACCATATAGGTTCTTTTTAAATCTGCCTTGATGAGGAATTTCAGATTAGACTTTTTTAAATACTCTTGAGGCCAGAAAGCCAAACCAACAATGTATCATCAAGCTGTGCCTTGAATATCTATAAATTTGAGTAAATTCCTCTCTTCCTGAGAACTTCAGTGTATTTTAAGATTCCTTTTGTGATAAGATTAAGAAATCCTTGAAGTCAGGTATTTTTATGCATAGTTTCAAATATAACCTCTCAGTCAAAGACTTGATCATATTAAGTATAATGAATACAATGTTTTCTATTGTATGAAAAAGAGAACAGATTCATATTGAACTTATGCAAATAGCTATATTGCCTTGAACATAAGAATGTTCATTAAGAGGTAAAAGCCACTACCTGCAGTGTGGGCATCCCATATGGGCACCTGTTCTAGTTCCTGCTGTTCCACTTCCAATCCAACTCTCTGCTCTGGCCTGGGAAGGCAGTAGAAGATGGCTTAAGTCCTTGGGCTCCTGCACCCACATAGGAGACCTGGAAGAAGCACCTGGTTCCTGGCTTTGGACTGACACAGTTCTGGCCTTTGTGGCCATTTAGGGAGTGAACCAGAAGATGGAATACCTCTCTCTCTCTCTCTCTCTCTCTCTCTCTCTGACTCTCTGTAAATCTACCTTTCAAATAGTAAATAAATAAACTTCAAGAAAAAAAGGAACTACGTTCATTAATACTTTCTGAAATCTGGAGGGTTTACCTAGGGAAGGAAAATTGATTGTTTCAGTGTGTTTACAAAGGTATAACTTGCCAAATTGTTGTACACTATAGATAGCTTAGGAGAAAAGAAAAATATCCTTAAATCTGGAAAACAAAATATTAAAGAAAAATTTCAAGTGCAATAGCTGCAAAAACGAATGATTATTCCTCCACAGTTCATTCAGTCCCATGTAAAGAATTTTTGTCTTCTTTGATTTTGATTAGCAGTTTATGAATTTATCAGATTCATTATCAGAATTCTAGAAATCATTAGCCAAGTCCTGTAATATAATCAAAATTATCAGGAACTTATACTTGACAAAATCTCTTTCCTTGTTTTACTTCATTATCAGTTTAGGATGCTGTGTAACCCCAAGCAATATTGAAATTTTGAACAATGAAGACCCCTCTACCTTTGCTGAGCAGCAGGCTTCCCTTATCTGCTAATCATACTAAAAACACTTGAAGACAGTGCACTTTAATATCATAGTTGCTGGCAGAAACTTTCAGAAAAATACTGAAGTAGAGCAATTAACTATCTGCAGATGATAAGACTAAAAATGTTCATGATAACAAAAATGATGAAAATTTATTGTAATCATGATGTCACTATAAGGAAATTTCTTTTCTTCTGTTAACAGTTGACAATTTAACCTAATAAATTTAAATTATGTCAGATAACATTGTACCAACACACATCAGATTTAAGAATTTTAAGGAATTTCTGGAACATTCATATCAATAACATACCCATAGATATAACTTGTTATTTGACAATGTTTCCCATATAAACTATATATATATATATATATATATATATATATATATATGTGTGTGTGTGTGTGTGTGTGTGTGTGTGTGTAGTGAGAGATAGAAAGAGGTATTTTCCATCAGCTCATTGACTCCCCCAAATGGCCACAATGACCCAGACTGTTCCAGGCTGCAGCTAGGCTAAAGCTAGGAGCCCAGAACACTATCCAGGTCTCTCTCAAAGGAGAGTCAGGTGCTGTGAACTTGGGCCATCTTTTATGTTTTCCCAGGTACATTAACAGGGAGCTGGATTGGAAGCAGAGCAGCCAAGATTTGAACCTGAATTGAATATTGCACAGCATTGCAATCAGTGGTTTAACCTACTGCACCATAATCTGGAACCTTCATATAATGTAACATATCAAATATGACCAATTAGCTTAATATCTTTATTTTACAAGGTAAGAGACAAGTCCTTTGAGACTTTACGGGCTTTTTAGAGTATCTCCAGTTTAGAGATTGAGAATACTTGATTTGGAATTTTATTTTGGAAACTTGTCAAAAATATCCAAGGGTTAAGACATTTGATGAAATAGGATCTCAGGTCAATATGAAACACTACTCATTTAACAAGAGTGATAAAAAAGCTTGAAGACAAATACAGAAAGCTACATATTGTAGAAAAACAAAACCTTAAGTTTTTTTTTTTTTTCTCAATGGCTAATTTTGGGCTAGGCCAAAACCAAGAGGAATCAGAAGATTCATCTGGGTCTCCCACGTGGGTGGTGGGGGTCTTAACACTTGTGCCATCTTCCACTGCTTTTCCCAGGCTATTAACAGGGAGTTGTATCAGAAGTGGAGCATCCTGGACATCAACTGATGCCAAAATGGTTTGCCAGTGTCATAGCTGGTGGCTCTACCCACTATGCAACAATGCTGGCCCTATTATTAGGTCTTTTAATAGGACTGAGCTTTCTTAAGTAATCAAAGACTTGGTAAAAGTCAAAATAAAAATCAGGAAATTATTTTGTTCAGGCAAAAATATCTTTATATTCCAGGCAGATTACTCAAAGAATAAAAAAAAAAATTATTTTAAGTAAGAGCAGTACCCCCAAGAAAACTGTCATTTTAACAGAAAATGAGCATCCAGGTTCATATTGATGTTATGTTATTAAAGCTATTTTTAAAAATCAGTTTAACAGTAAGTAGTGTAATTGGGGAATAACTGAGTGAAACTTGGTAATAGAACACAGTATGTATGGAACAAATAGGTGTGAAAATTTCCTGGGGCATACTCTCTAGACTGTCAATCTTCTATCTATCTATTTATTTATTTATTTATTTGACAGGCAGAGTGGATAGTGAGAGAGAGAGAGACAGAGAGAATGGTCTTCCTTTTACCGTTGGTTCACCCTCCAATGGCCACTGCGGACAGTGCACTGCGCTGATCTGAAGCCAGGAGCCAGGTGCTTCTCCTGGTCTCCCAAGCAGGTGCAGGGCCCAAGGACTTGGGCCATCCTCCACTGTACTCCCCGGCCACAGCAGAGAGCTGGAATGGAAGAGGAGCGCCGGGACAGAATCTGGCACCCCGGCAGGGACTAGAACCCGGGGTGCCAGTGCCACAGGCGGAGGACTGTCACTCTTCTTACATGCAAGATGGACACCAAAGCATCCTTGGGGGGGGATGTGCCCTTTATCATAGTGAGCCTGATTCCAGCTTGCTATTTCAGCTGTAGCTGGTTCCAACTGGTTTTATCACAGATCCTGGGAAAAGAGAGCTCAGCAAAAGTTTATCAAAGATTACTACCATTACAGTATAGCAGGTTACCTAGGCAACAGGCTGGCGAATGACTATTAAAGGTTTTTAGTATGATTGGCAGATAAGGGAAGCCTGCTGCTCAGCAAAGGTAGAGGGATCTTCATTGTTCAAAATTTCAATATTGCTTGGGGTTACACAGCATCCTAAACTGATAATGAAGTAAAACAAGGAAATAAAGGAGCGAAAACATCACCACATGGTGCATGGTTTGAGCTAGGGTCTTTGGTTATCACTAAAATCCCAAGAGACAAAAGCCATGCTCAGGGTGACGAGCTGCTAAGGTCCTAGAATGTCAATAGGGTTAGCCCTGAGATTTTCCTGTCTGTCTATAACTCTTTAACATCAGTGGAGAAATTGATTAACATCTAATTGAGAAAAGGCAAGGAAGAGAATATCCTTTAGAAACTTCTGTTCTAGGAAGGAAACAAAGTATTTGCTTTTGTACCCACAGAAAATTATTCTGGTTTTTCCAATGTGGTTCAAATTTTCTAAAGGACACATTATATATAAGCATATATATATATGTATATATATATATATACTTTCATATCTCAAGCAGAAACTATTTAGCACAAATTTTCAGTGGATCATGGTATTTTTTATATTGGTCAGAATTACAAATGTCCAGAAAATCTGTGAATTAAAGTAATGATACAGGTTAAACATTTATAGCAGAGACAATATCTAATAGTTTTTAGTGAAAACATCAAGGTAATAGGTTAAAAGACCATTCATTGAGTTCAAATATATATTGACAAATGTACAAAGTACAGATGATAATTACACAGAATTCAACTTAATAGCTTAGCTATCATTGAGTTGCCAATATGGTGCTTGAGTAGAATTTGGGAACACTTGTTAAGAAAGAAAGAACTGGGGGTCGGGTCAGAGCCGTGGCTCACTTGGTTAATCCTCTTGGTTAATCCTCCACTTGGTTAATGCCTTCAATGCCGGCATCCCATATGGGTGCCGGGTTCTATTCCCGGTTGCTCCTCTGCCAGTCCAGCTCTCTGCTGTGGCCCTGGAGGACAGTGGAGGATAGCCCAAGTGCTTGGGCCCCTGCATCTGCATGGGAGACCAGGAGGAAGCACCTGGCTCCTGGCTTCGGATCGCCACAGCGCCTGCCATGGTGGCCATTTGAGACCTTTCTCTCTGTCTCTCTCTCACTGTCTATAACTCTACCTGTCAAATAAAAATAAATAAATAAATAAATAAATAAATAAAAAGAAGGAACTGAGTGTTAGGGCAAAGATTATATTGGTAGAGCCAGCTTTTTATAGTCAAACATCTTTTACATACATTATCATCACATTTCGTCTTAATCATTCTTAGAGGAAATCAAAGAAACATAATTTGCATTTTAAAGGCCAGGAAAGTGAAGGTGAGAAGTGTAGATTTTCAAAGGCCACACAGCTGCAAAGTATCAATCTATATTAATAAGCCTCATCTGTTCCTATATAGCAATCCAGAGGACACATGCCAGTTGGGAAATCCATGCTCCTCAAGGTGGAATCATGGGGACTGGCATTTGATTATGTTGGGAGAACAGAGCTGGCTATGCAGTGTGGTTATACCAAGACCACTGAGAGTTGGAAATTATAGGTTGTAAATTTACTGATTCTTACAAGGAAGATGGTTGTGCTTTCTCATTAGTTGTTAGGAAGTTGGCTGAAAGAAAATAGAAAATCCAGCTTGATTGTTCTTACCAGGTCACTTTGGAAGTCTGGAAGACCACATTAACTGGGTAGAAATAAACTATGCCTGGGCAGATAAACATTTTGATTCAAAGCTGTTAAAAAAAAGAGAGGAAATTTATATTCATTAAATAAAAGTTTAAAAACGAGAGAGAGAGAGAGAGAGAGAGAGAGAGAGAGAGATGTTAAGACTACATTGTGGGAGTTCTACAAGTAGTTAGATGAGAGTAAAAAAAGTAAGCTCCATTAATGCATTGTAATGTATGACAAAGTGAATGACTATTTAAAATTTGTCCAAGTCCTCTTCATTTACAAAATACTGGTCAGAGGAATGGAAGTGATATGCTAATTGCCTTATTCTCTATCTAGATATGCTTTCATGCCATTTAAAGTATCCTTGAGTAAGTTTCTATCTCAGTCTATCTCTTGTGACATATTCAAATTGGGGAGTATATTTTTCACATTTGAAATTCACCTGTAGTTTGATTACTTTTGGCAGATCTATTTGTTTATATGTAAAGTGAAAAATACCTTATCTCACTTTCAGAAATTGAGGGAGAGGAGCTATTATTAGAGTTTTCCAGAGACCCAAAAATCAGTATACATATGCACACAGAGAGATTTTAAGTAATTGGCTCATATAACTGTGGGGACTGATGAGTATATAAGCCACAGACTGGCTAGGGATTCAGGAACGTGTATGTGAGAGTTTATCAATGGATAAAACCAAAATAGGACACTTGAAATGGAGTCAGCAAGCCATGTTAAAATTTTTCAAATATTTATTGGGAAGACAGAGTTACAGAGAGTGGCAGAGAGACAAAAAGAGAGAGAGACCTTTCACCTGCTGGTTTACTTCCCAAATGGCTCTGAAGTAGGCAAGCATACAGGTTAAAATTGGTCAGCTTTGTGAACTGGAAGACCACACCCCTGTGTGACCTCATGCCCCTACCTGATGCCTTTGCCATGCCCCAGTGTGGCCTCATTCCCCTACCTGGCCACAACAGGGTGCCCACCAGCCAATCAGGTTAATTAACCACTCCCCTTTGGGGTGGGTTAAAAGCCTGGAGCACAGTGTGCTCGAGGCTCTCTGGCTCTGCTCTTCTTCCCTGGCCTCTCGCCAGGACTGGGCTTGCTATAGCCCTGCACCTCCAGGGCGCATGGCCTTTGGGCCATGTACTCTAGGCTTCCTGGCCTAGATGCTCATTCATGTGGCTGGTTCCTGGTGCTCGGTATGAACCCCCATTCACTTCTCTCCCCTAAATAAAGCTCTCACTTTCCTATGCATCTTTCTTACTAAATAAAAGCTTAAAACGTACCATGCTGCCTCGTTTATTTGTGCCGGTATTTAGAATTCTTCTCTAAATATTAGGCAAGAACCCTCTTGGGCTTATTGATATCGGAGATTTAGTAATAAGCCCTTGGTGAAATCGTAAGGTACTCCAAATTCCAGTAGCGCATGTGGCACTCAGGATAGCATTTCTAGGGAACTTTAAGGGGCCACATTTCAGCGTAAATTTTAGGGGGTCTTTTCCAATTTCAGCTCAATGGCTGGGACTAGACCAAATCCATGAGCCAAGAAATCCATTTGAGTCTCCCATGTGGTTGGCAGGGTCCCCACACTTGGGCTATCTTCTACTGCCTTCCCTTGCACATTAGCAGCAGGAAGCTGGACTAGAAGGGGAACAGCAGGACTCAAAATGGCACTCTGATATGGGATGCTGGTATGGTACGCAGTGGCTTAACAACCATTGCACCATAACGCTGACACTAGGAGGTCATATTAAATCAGATTTCAGATATGTGAGTTAACTTTTGAACAGGGCTACAGATAATGCACACCCCACATTTGAGCTAAAATCTTAACTGGGCCAATCTGCAATTCACTAGCTTTTGTTAATCATTTGTCCAAGCCCCCCTGTCCCCTATATTACCTAGAGATTGACAAAACACCCAGTTCCTTTCTTACATGAAAACTTGACTCCTTCACACCGAACACAAGTTTTAGAGATTTATTTTATTTGAAAGGCAGAGTTAACAGAGAGAGAGAGAGAGAGAGAGAGAGAGAGAGAGAGAGAAGGAGAGACAGAGAGGAGGGAGAGAGAGAGCAAGCGAGAGAGCTTCTGTCTGCTGTTTCACTCCCAAAATGGATGTAATATCTAGATCTGGGCCAATATGAAGCCAGCATCCAGGAGCTTCTTTCTGGCCTCCCAGGTGGGTGCAGGGCCTCAAGTATTTGCGACATCCTCCACTTCTTTCCCAGGAACATTAGCAGAGAGCTGGATAGGAAGTGGAACAGCCAGAACTCGAACTGGCACACATAAGGGGCACTGGCACTGTAGGCAGTGGTTTTACCTGCTATGCCACAGCCCTGGCCCCCCAATCACAATTCATGACAAGCAAAGCATGTAGCCACCACCCCCTTGTAAACTTAAGCTTTAAATATGGCCAATATAGCCTATATTCTGTAAAAGTTTTGGCACACATTAGAACACGTTTCTTTCATTTTCTGCTACTAAAGTGCACTTATTCAAGAGTGGAGGAAAGGCCATCCTACCAGTGATGTTGGCCATTATTTACAACTCTGCTTCAAATTTCACAGCAGCACTGCAAAATTGTAATTCATACTCTTTCTGCAATCTTATTTTATATCAGAGGCTTCTACACTTTCCTATTATACTCCACACTTGTAAAGACTTTTTCAACATCTACGTTGGTATTACTATATTGCTTTTTTTAACTGATACACATAATGTTATGTATAATATGCATAGCAAAGCATATAATACAACATATAAAAGGATGAGGAGAATAAACACAAATGGAGGCTCTCATATTTTCTTCCAGCTCTGGCCTGATGGTCTTAAGCACTCTCAAGGCAAGCCATTCCTGTCTGGGTGCTTCCTGGTCTAGAGCACTGGCTGAACAGCACAGGCAATTTGTTCCCCTTATAGAGCACTGAAGCCCCATCTGGGAGAATCAAAACTATTTTTATTTTGAGAATTTTATAAAGACCTTTCAATAATGTCATTCTGTTGCCCATAAAATATAATACACCAATATAATCTAACATTTTTGGGTGATTCATGAATGTTTCGTTTTATTCAGGAATTTCCAGTGGGCCTTTTGAGGCAAGGTTGTTTGGTTCTTCATTAAATGGAGCCCACTGCCTGACGGTGCTGAGTCTTCTCCCTGCAGCTTCATCTCTCAGCCTTGATCTCTCCTTAGGGTGTCATTCCCAGTAACATGAACTCTTCATCTCCTCCCTAGTGCTTCTTTGCCATCCACACAGAGAGCTAGAGCAAGTAGCTGTAAATAGTTATGAATAGCATTACCATAGAAAAACAGAAAATGAATCATACTGAAAGAGCAAAATTGACTTTTATTTTCAACAATCAACTCTAGCCAACCAAAGAAATGAAAAAGTACATTGATTTGCAAAGTCAAGGCCCTAGAGATCAAATTTTCACAGGAAATGGAGGAAGGTAATGGAGATCAATGCAAACATCATTATAAGTGTTCTGTTTAAAAACAGGGAAAACAATTCCAAACACAAATCTTTTAAAAACAAGCCACAATATGGACACTAAAATCCTGTTCCAGTAGGTAACCTTTATCCTTAATCAAGGTTTTCCTAATTTTTTTGTCTTTTGGTTTTTTTGATCATTTAGGAAAACTAAAATCCTGTTCCAGTAGGTACTCTTTATCCTGAATCAAGGTTTTCCTAATTTTTTGATTTCTTGATTACTTAGGAAAACTATGATTACAAGATTTCCCTATCAATATATGCCTTTTAAAGTTTCTCAAACTAGCTTAACTTGCTCAAACTTAAAGTCTTTTGCACCTACAGATTCCCTGATTACACTATTCAAATATGTAAATGCTGAATCTTTCTCTAAGTCATTAGAATATTTACAGATTTGGGGGCCCAGATTTTTATTTATAAGTTGGGTCAGAAGAGTTTGAATTTTGGTTGCCCCCTTGTATATTTTGTCCTCAGAGACACCCATCTAGCTCTGAGAACAGGGAGGGAATAATGGCAGTTTTCTGTATATTTTTAAGGGGGAATAAGGAGAGCCATATATATCTTTAAGGTGATATATTTTAAAAATGTCAGTATATGAATAAAAAGCTGTATTGTTTTCAAATCTTGATTATCATTGATTCATTATATTAATTAAACTTTAAAGCAGTTAGCAGTTCTTCTGTAAGGGATCAAACAGTAAATAGTTTAGGCTTTGCAGGAAAAAAGCAAAATTAAGGATATTATGTAGGTGTGTGTACTAGGAACCTACAAAAATATCCTGGAAAATGCATATTATGAAAAGATGAGAAGCGGCTGTTTGGCAGAGTGGTTGAGCCATTGCTTGGGATGCCCACGTTCCCTACTGGAGTGCTGGGGATCAAGACTCAGCTGCACTCTCCCTTCCAGCTGCTTGCTTATGCAGACCCTGGGAAGCAGCCTTGATAGATCAAGCACTTGGGTTCTTGCCATCCACATGGGAGACCCAGATTGGGTTCCTCCTTCCTGGCTTCTCCCTGGCCCTGACTGTCCTGAAGGCATTGGGGGTGTGGGGCGGCCCTGTGGTGTGGTGGATAAAGCTGCTGCCTGCGGTGCCAGCATCTCATATGAGCGCTGGTTCCAGTCCCACTGCTCCACTTCTGATCCAGCTGTCTGTTATGGCCTGGGAAAGCAGTGGAGGATGGCCCAAGTCCTTGAGCCCCTGCACCCATATGCGAGACCTGGAAGAGGCTCCTGGCTCCTGGCTTTGGATTGGTGCAGCTCTGGCAGTTGCAGCCATCTGGGGAGTGAACCATTGGATGGAAGACTCTCTCTCTCTCCCTCTCTCTCTGTCTTTCTCTCTCTCCCTCTCTCCTTCTCTCTCTGTGTAACTCTGACTTTCAAGTAAATAATAAATAAATCTTAAAAAAAAAGCATTTGGGGAATGAATCAGAGGCTGAGAGATCTGTTTTACTTTCTTTCCCTTTTCTGCCTCTCTACCTTTTAAATAGGTAAGACAAATAATTTTTTAAAAAACTTAAAATATACTATACATGGATTCCAAAATTTTTAAAAGATTTATTTTATTTATTTGAAAGACAGAGTTACAGAGAGAGGTAGAGACAGAGAGAGAAGTCTTCCATCCACTGGTTCACTCCCCAGATGGTTGCAACGGCCGGAGCTGCACTGGTCAGAAGCCAGGAGTCAGGAGCTTCTTCCAGGTCTCCCACATGGGTGCAGGGGCCCAGGCCATCTTCTGCTTCAATCCCAGACTATCACAGAGAGCTGGAATGGAAGAGGAGCAGCCAGGATTAGAACCAGTGCCCACATGGGATGCCTGGACTTCAGGCCAGGGCTTTAACCCACTGCACCACAGCGCCCCCCCACCCCCCAAATTTTTTGAATCAAAATAAATTTGTTTTCATTCAACATTTTGAAGTGCGCTCATACATATGTAATAATAGAGAAAGCAAACTTTTACAATTATTTTATTGAACAGCCTCAAAATGAAATACTAATTGGGTAAAGAATATGTTATAATACAGGTCTCTTAATGAGAAGAATGGAATATCTTTTTCAGGCTATAACATTTCACTTAATTAGATTTCAAAGTTCAAGTCCTTCTCATCAGACTGATCGTGAATGTTCATCTGTAGAACTGTTGTTTGCTTGTGTACCACACAGCTATAAGCAGTGATGTGAGCCTTGCTCTGAGGCAATGATTCTCAGTGTCTTGTTGTCTTCGTAGGAATTCTTGGAGGATATTGCCATGAGTTCAGCAAGGTTTTATCTCCATTTGCCTGAAATATAGCCTAATAAACTTCAGCATCATAGTTGTCCAGCTGATTCTGAGTCCATGACCTCATACCATGCTTTCAAGAAGACACAGATAAGTCAGACTCATCAGTGTATGAGGGGTTGCTATGGGTCAGTATCAGTGCCAGGATCCAGCCCAGATGTGATTCCAATGCTAACCCTGCTTTTTCATCTCTCTCCAAAACCTTCCATGATCTTCTAATAAACAGCAGTTTTTTAAAAATACTCTACATAATATGGAATGATAAAGGGAACTGCTAAATTCCCTGGATAAAAAGACTAACTTCTAATCCACTTTGAGAGATATAAGATATCTGTAAAACAAAGAGAAAGGAAACAGAGCCACAGAAATGTAACTGAAAATGTATGGAGTACAGTAGATTACATTATTGCAATTAGGAGAGATTTGTGAAAGCTTCCTGAAGGAGGTAGCATTTGAATCAAGTCTTTAAATAAAGATAGACTTTAGGTATGTGAGAAAGGGAATATGAGGAGTTGGTGCAAGGAGAGATATTCCAGGCAGAAAAATAGAATGCAAAGGCATAAAAGTAGAAACTTGGGAGAGGCCTCAAGTTTGTATACAGTTTATGCAAAAAGAATCAGCAGCAATGAAACAGAAAATCTAGGCTGAGGGCTTTGAAAACAGCACACTTTTTTGAAGACCACATTTGAGAAGTACATGATTTTTACTGGAGCTATAAAGATGTTTTAATTGGGTAGAGGATGCACAACCAGGCTTACTCTTTAGGAAGATTTGTCTGGAATCAGATTATGGCAGCATCAAAGCAGAACCAGTAAGAAGGTGGTTCACAAGGGCTTGGCGCCATCACAATGGCAGCTTCTAGAACAGGGGAGGAGGGGGGATGACAAATGCCCGTGACCTCAAGTCTGTAGAGCAAACGACAACTGTGGAGAATAGGTCAAGGGTAAAAGAGAGAAAATGCCAAGAGTGTATGGCTGGTTTCTGGGAGGATGGTGGTTTCATTAGCAGATTATGATTGCAGAAGGAAAAGGACTGATTTGTGCAGGGTTCAGAAACACCCTTTTTCTACTACAAGGCTAAATTAAGATCATAATTAAATCAAACTGGGATTTAATGTTTGCTTAGAAGAAGGTGCTTGCATCAGGCTGCAGCAGGCGCAGCACATCCCAGCAAACTCATCAGGACCACACTGGCCATGATCAGAGGGTGGGCCTGAATGGGGCAGCTCAGTCTTTCCTCAACACCACCATTGTCAACAACACAGACCCTAGATTCAGGTCTTACATGCCTGCCTGTAAGTCCTGGATCTGCTCCTTGTTGGCTGTGAAATACCACACCTTGACCTCAACCCCTCTAGGTCTATTCTCTCCTTTGTAAACTGGAAATAGTAATAAGGCCTACATCATAGGAACAGTGTGATGATTAGAAGTAAATATATACAAAATTGTGTTTCAACAGAGACTGGCACCTAGTGAATTAGCAAGTACCAACATTGTTGGGATGGCAAAATTTACGTCACCTTGTCTGGGTTAATGGATGCCCAGATAGTTGGTAAAACATTTCTGGGTGCGCCTGTGAGGGTGATGGTTCTGGAAGAGACTAGCTTGAATCCATAGATGAAGTAAAGATATGCTCTCATCAACGGTGCGCGGACATCATCCAATCTGTTGAGTCCAGACAGAAGACAAAGGCACAGGAAAGGTGAATTCTTAGTCTCTGTTCTTGAGATGGATAGTCATCCTCTCCTGTCCTCGGAACTCAGAGCTCCAGTGTTTCAGGCCTCTGAACTCAGATTTAATGACACCACTGGCTTTCCTGGGCCTCCAGCTTATAGTCAGCAGATAGCAGGAATTCTTGGCCTCCCATAATCACATGAGCCAATTCCCACAGAACTCCTCTTAAAGGTCTGTGTCTCTGTATCCTATTGGTTCTGCTTCTCTGGGCAGAATTGAATACAATGCTCAAGGCTTAGTTCCTTAGTTGCTGGAGCACTGATAGCAATAGTCAGTTTACTTGTTAAATGGATTGATTATAAAAGTTAAGAACTCCAAATTCTGGGGGCTGGCAATGTGGTGCAGTGGGTTGAGCCACCACATGCTATACCTGGCATCCCATATGGACACCAGACTGAGTCTAAGCTACTCCTCTTCCAATTCAGCTTCCTGTTAACGTGCCTGGGAAAGCAGCAAAAGATGACCCAAATCTTTAGACCTCTGTGCCCACATGGATTCCTGGCTCCTGGCTTCAGCTTGTTTCAGCCCCAGCTGTTGCAGCCATTTGGCGAGTGAATCAGTAGAAGATTTCTCTCTCTCTCTCTCTCTCTCTCTCTCTCTTCTTCTTCTCCTTCTCTCTCTCTCTTTGTGTGTGTGTGTGTTTGTGTGTATGTATGTCCCTCTCTCTACAACTCTGCCTTACAAATAAATAAATAAATAAATCATAAAAGAGCTCTCAATTCTCAATACAGTTTATAGTTTCAAACCTTGCTCTCATCTTTGGCAAGAAAGTAAGGATTTCATGTGTGCACAGAGTAGGTTCATTCCAAGGTTGTGCCTTAGATTATGGGTGAAAAACTGCATAGATAGATATTCTCAGAAATAGTAATGTATTGTACACAACACTTATGTATTTTATTGTCTGATGTATGTGCCTGTTGTATACCTTATTAAATAGAACTATGGATGTAAAGAGTAGGCATTTGTGCATTTGATGGATGTAGTGGATTGAATGGTGGGCCGCATTCATATCTTAATTCCTGGAACCTATGAATATTACTTCACATAGTAAAAGAATGAATATTATCTTATGTAGCAAAAGAAATTAAACTGAAAATGTTATCTTGGACTATTTCACTGGGTCTTAAATGTAAACTCTTGAATTTTCATAAAACAGATGCCAGGAAGGCAATGTGAAGATGGAACAGTGAGAAACAAAAGAATTGAGTAGAGGTTTTCTTGTACCTCTGTGTTTCCTTTGCTCTCTGCACTAGGAGCAGGATGCTTCCTCATCCCCAAAGATCTGTAACTGCACTTAATTTATTTTATGGGCTAATCACATTTCTGTTTCCTTTCTCTTGGAAGCTGTAGGGGACAGACTGATGCTGTTTCCACGTGGGAGACATATAAATCCCCTGTCCCTGGAACAAGGGGGACAAGGTGCCCCTTACCAACAAGTCATGAAATAATTTGTTCAGAGGCCAATGCTGTGGCATAGTGGAGTGGGCCTCTGCCTGTGGCTGCCATCGTATGTGGGTCCAGGTCTGCGTCCTGGCTGCTTTTCTTCTGATCCAGCTCTTTGCTATGGCTGAGAAGGCAGTAAAGGATGGCCCAAGTGCTTGGGTTTCCTGCTTGGGAGACCCAGAGGAAGCTCCTGGCTTCTGGGATTAGATTGGCCCAGCTCTGGCTGTTGCAGCCATTTGGGGAGTGGACCAGCAGATGGAAGACCTTTCTCGCTATCTCTCCCTCTATAACTCTACCTTTAAAATTAGTAAATAAAATCTTTAAAAAACTTTTTCAGAGTAATCTGTATTTTGCTCCAGCTCAAACTGTATCCCATATGTTATGAGATGGCTGTTGGCTAATTGTACCAGAGGAAGTTGACAGTGGCTGCTAAAAAGTCACATGGGCTAGAAATAGTGACTGGTGGCCTGCATGGTGCCACAGCAAGTTAAGCCACCCCTTGACAGGTGAAATGCCTGTTCAAGTTCTGGCTGCTCTTGTTACAATCCAGCTCCCTGCTAATGCACTTGGCAAGGCAGTAAAAGATGTTTCAACTTATTGGGACCCTGCTACCCATTTGGAAGACCAGAATGGAGATCATGGTTTCTGGCTTCAGCCTGGCTGAACTATGGTTGCTGTGGATATTTGCAGAGTGAGCCAGCAGGTGGAATATCTATTTTTTCTTTTTTCTGCATTTTAAATCAATCAATCAATAGATTATCTTAAATATAGTGACTGAAGCCTAATGGACATATTACTAACTAATACATGTATGAATCCCAGGCAAGTTTCTTATGGCCTAAGAATTCTCTCTGTGTATATTTTGAGAAATAAAAGCTGAAAAAAAATCCCCTCTTGGGTTTGCTGTCTGAGACAGTAGAAATTGGGCATCCGAAATCTGAAACTTCAATATCTGAAATGCTCTGAAGTCCCATGCTTTTGGAATTCTGACATGATCCACAAATGGGAAATTCTAAACCAGGAGTTTGTTTCATGCCCAAAACTATAGTGTGTGGGTGTGATACATAAATGAATTTCATGTTTAGATTTGGGGCCAATCCATATTACATTTATATAAATTTTTCAAAATCCAAATAAACCTGAAAATCCTCTGGTCCCAAGCATTTTCAATAAGGGGTTGAAATATAATTTGCTATGTTTGGGAGCCTCCCAAGGTTCACTAGTTTAGAACTGGGCTAACAGTAAATAAAAATACACACTCTCTGCAGGTACCATGTTCTAAGTATGTGTTTGTAGATCCGTGTCCTCCATCAACCTACACACTCCTTAACGACCTGAACTGTGCCTTGCTCCTATGGTTTTCCTTTGTGTGCAACACAAAACTCCCAAAATAGGAAGAGCTCAACTTCAAGAAGAGCTTGAAGTTGAGTCCATCTGTCTGGTGGGGACAGACATATCTTTTACCACTGATCATTTATCTATTTTCACTGATTCTGAAGGATATGGTAGTCTTGGCCTGCATATTTCCCTTTCATCTGAAAGGGTTGAAGTAGTAGAAGAATCTGCCATACAAAAAGTAGTACCTAAGATTTACCTTGTTCTAACTCTTTTATCTGTTACTCTATACTTTTTACAAAAGTTGTCCCAACTCCTTAAGGTGTGATGCCTTTTTCCAAAAACATGTACATGTGCATGTGTTTGTGGTCTGTGTGTATGTGAATGTGTGTGCATGTACATGAATGGTGTATGTATGTGTACACATGTAAGAAGCCTAGTGAATATATATGGACTTTGAAAGACCTCATAACAACATTCCATCTTTGATTATCATTCTGCTTCACTCTGATTCAAAACAGCACCAGGATAAACCAGTACAGTGGATGCAGAATATTAATCATGTTTGATTAATAAACCACGATGCCCCCCATGAGAGTTCTTTGAGTCATACTAATTATGGGAGTCCCCACTGTCCCCCAGCACAGTGATCAAGAACTCCAGTATTTGCATCCACAACATAAATGCAAAGGCAGCCTCATCAGGTGCCTTGGAGCCTAATTAGACCCTGTGACACAGCAGCATGTTGGGAAGCTGGCCAAAAGGATGGGCTCTGGGATGATTTTCCACTGTTCAGAGAATATTCATACTAGCCTTCTGGCTGGGAAACTATGTGTGACTGCAGAAAAGGAGGAAATTCATGATAAAAGTAATCCTTGCTTTCAGTCTTTTATAATGTTTTTATTTATCAGATTTCTGAGCAGAATGGATAGATAGGCTGATAGGAAAAAATGAATAAATGAAGATTTAAGAATAATTTAAATGGGTTGATATTCTTCTCTGCCAAAAATCTTTACATGCTTTTAGTGTACATAAAAGTGAAGGAATTATGTTTAAACATACTGATACATTTTCACAAACTGAAAACACCCATGTAGATAGCATTCATGTCAAGAAAGAGAACACTCTCAGCATCCCAGATCACTACTCACAGGCACCGTTCTATTCTCCTCTCACTTCCCATAAGCACTGTTGAGATTTCCAACCCCATAAATTTATCTTGGGTATTGCTTATTTTGTAAGTGTATAAATTGCAGGTAGAATAAAAAAATTGAAATAAGTGTTCAGATCATTCAGGATCAAAATCTTCTACAGGGGCCAGCCCTGTGGCATAGCAGGTAATGCTGATGCCTGCAGCACCAGCATCCCTAATGGTCACTGGTTCTAGTCCCAGCTGCTCCATTTATATCCAGCTCCTTGCTAATGTGCCTGGGAAGGCAGAAGAGGATGGTAATGTGCCTGGGCCCCTGCACCCATGTAGGAGACCAGCAAGAAGCTCCTGGCTCCTGGTTGCAGCCATCTGGAGAGTGAACCAGTGAATGGAAGATCTTTCTTTCTCTGCCTTTGCCTCTTTGTAACTCTGTCTTTCAAATAAATAAATAAATCTAAAAAAATTCTTCAACAGAAAAAAATTGAGAATTTTGAGCTGCTTTAACTTTGAATAAGAATGAAGAGTGGAAGGAACTGGCAAAAGAAAAGAAATTTATATAATCTTTATAAGGGCAGTAAAATGATTTCTTTCAGGGCTTACATTAAAAATGCATAGTTTGGTTATTTTGGAAGTCACTTTATTTTATAAGTACATATGTAGTTCTTTTGATAGATTATAAATATGCCAGATATGAAGAGATTAGCATCTGTTCATAGTAACTTTTCCAAGAAAACATTTGAATAGTGCTGATTTTTCATTTAAAATCAAAGTGGTATATTAAATAAAGGGATAAAGTATGTTACTTGAGCGTCAGCTTGGTTATCCTTAGGATATTACAAGTACCCTCACACATAGCACCTAATACAGAGTGAGCCAGGGACTTGGGTATTGCTTGGGTAGGAAGCTGCTGGGGACTTCCTAGAAGAGAGAATAAAACAAGCTTTAAAAAGAGGTACATGAATCCTATGATGATGCATCCCAGAATCTGGGGTTTAAATGTAAAAGTTCAGCATGGGGAAAATAAAAAAAATTGAAAAGCAAATCTTTACCAAACAGAGTTTCTATGCAATGAAGGTGGTAGAGGTGAGTTGAGGCTTGGCTAAGAAGATGCATTCATAATAGGTGATTTGGAAACACCTGAGCTTGCCTAATAAGCATAAAGGTATACACAGTTACATATGAGGGTGAAAGACTGCATGTATCAATATCCTTCCCACGTTCACATCCCAGTGTGGCTTTTCCTTTAGAGAATACATTCATGGCATTGAAAAAGTTAAACTGCAGCAATACAGTTATAAAATGAAATAGTAATATCTAGATTGATTATTTTTGTCAACTGAAGGCTACTGTGAAGGATTTTGTTCCATTTATCTTGAGATAGGTTGTTTAAACCCCCTATGAAAACAACGTCCTTTGATGGAGTTCTGAAAAGTACAAGTCCATGGAAATTGCTCCCATGGTTAGAAACAACGCATCCATGGATGATTTAGCAGGAGACCCATCTGATGGGTCTGATGAGTCTTCCCATTCTGGGACTCAGCATCTGTGTAATAAACATGTCAGACATGTTCTCTCTTTAACTCCAGCTGGTGTTTTATCTCCATCATCAAGAAGAAAATTAGTAGGGAGAAATACAAGAAGCATGATGCGTGCTGCCAACCACAAAAAGGCCCTGCCAAGTGCACAATCAATAAAATAACAATTTGTTTTTAAGTGCTTTTTGTGCAGACTGTGTTACACATTCTGTAAATGCATATGACTTTCTGCACTGTGGTCTGCAATATATGGGATGAGGCAGTTGGTTAGCAGTGGGATATCAATGAGTACAAGTCTCAAAGAGAAGGTTAGGAGGCTGAATGTTCTCATATGAAGATCTGCCTTTGGTGTGTCCTTAGAAGTGAGAACACAGAGCCCCTTGAAGAAGAAAGAAAAAAGATACGGCACAACATGGGTGGGGGAGCTCTTGTCTCAGGATCTGCATCTGAAATTATTACCCTGTGTGTTAAAATAGATCAACAAGTGGCAAGTACAAAAAAATACCAAAGCTGATTGGCTGATTAATGGTAACACTCATTCAGCATCTCCTTAATGCAGAAAATATCTGATGATTGACTTCACACATAGGCATACCAAATGCACTGATGAAAAATTTAAATGTAAATATTTCACTACCAATTCCTACAAACTGGTTGTTTTTCTTTTTCTTTTTTTTTTTTAGCTTTTATTTAAAGAATATAAATTTCCAAAGTATAGCTTATGGATTCCAATGGCTCCCCCCCTCACAACTTCCCTCCCTCCCGCTACCCTCCCCTCTCCCGCTCCCTCTCCCCTTCTGTTCACATCAACATTCATTTTCAATTCTCTTTATACACAGAAGATCAGTTTAGAACATATTATGTAAAGATTTCAACAGTTTGCCCTCACATAGAGACACAAACTGAAATTATTGTTGGAGTACTAGTTATAGTATTAATTCACAATGTACAGTACATTAAAGACAGAGATCCTACATGATTTTTTTTTAAAGAATTGATTAATTATCTATGCAATTTCCAATTTAACACCAAGATTTTTTAATCATTTGCAATTATCTTTATACACAGAAGATCGATTTAATATTATAGTATGTAAAGATTTCATCAGTTTGCACCCACACAGAAACACAAAGTGAAAAAATACTGTTTCATTACTAGTAATAGCATTATTTCACATTGGATAACACATTAAGGACAGATCCCTCATGAGACGTAAGTACACAGTGACTCCTGAAGTTGATTTAACAATTTGACACTCTTGTTTATGGCGTCAGTAATCTCCCTAGGCTCTAGTCATGAGTTGCCGAGGCTATGGAAGCGTTTAGGGTTCGCCAACTTCGATCTTAATCCGACAGGGTCATAGTCAAAGTGGAGGTTCTCTCCTCCCTTCAGAGAAAGGTACCTCCTTCTCTGATGGCCCCGTTCTTTCCACTGGGATCTCACTCACAGAGATCTTTCATTTAGGTCTTCATTTTTTTGTTTTTCACAGTGTCTTAGCTTTCCATGCCTAAAATATTCTCATGGGCTCTTCAGCCAGATCCGAATGCCTTAAGGGCTGATTCTGAGGCCAGAGTGCTATTTAGGACATCTGCCATTCTATGAGTCTGCTGTGTATCTTGCTTCCCATGTTGGATCATTCTCTCGTTTTTTCATTCTATCAGTTAGTATTAGCAGACACTAGTCTTGTTTGTGTGAACCATTTTACTCTTAGACCTATCAGTGTGATCAATTGTGAGCTGAAATTGATCACCTGAACTAATGAGATGGCCTTGGTACATGCCACCTTGATGGGAATGTATTGGAATCCCCTGGCACACTTCTAACTCTATCATTTGGGGCAGTTCCGATTGAGCATGTCCCAAGTTTTACATCTCCTCCCTCTCTTATTCCCACTCTTATATTTCACAGGGATCACTTTTCATTTAAAATTTAAACACCTACGGCTAATTGTGTGTTAGTTGCCAGATTCAACCCATAGTACTAGAACGAATACAAACAACAAGTGGAGATACTAAAATGGGTAAAGATTTAGATTGTACATCAACAGTTCAGACAGGAGCTGATCAAGTCTTATTTTCTCATAGTGTTCATTTCGTTTCAACAGGTTTCCTCTTTGGTGCTCAGTTAATCATCACCAATCAGGGAAAACAAATGATATTTGTCTCTTTGGGACTGGCTTAATTCACTCAGCATGATGTTTTCCAGATCCCTCCATTTTGTTGCAAATGATCGGATTTCATTGTTTTTGACTGCTGTATAGTATTCTGTAGAGTACATGTCCCATAATTTCCTAATCCAGTCTACTGTTGATGGGCATTTGAGTTGGTTCCAGGTCTTAGCTATTGTGAACTGAGCTGCAATAAACATTAGTGTGCAGACGGCTTTTTGGTTTTCCAATTTAATTTCCTTTGGGTAAATTCCAAGGAGTGGGATGGCTGGGTTGTATGGTAGGGTTATATTCATGTTTCTAAGGAGTCTCCAGACTGACTTCCATAGTGGTTTAACCAGTTTGCATTCCCACCAACAGTGGATTAGTGTCCCTTTTTCCCCACATCCTCTCCAGCATCTATTGTTGGTAGATTTCTGAATGTGAGCCATTCTGACCGGGGTGAGGTGAAACCTCATTGTGGTCTTGATTTGCATTTCCCTGATTGCCAGTGATCTTGAGCATTTTTTCATGTGTCTGTTGGCCATTTGGATTCCCTCTCTGGAAAAATGTCTATTGAGGTCCTTAGCCCATCTCTTAAGTGGGTTGTTTGATTTAATGTTGTGTCGCTTCTTGATTTCATTGTAGATTCTCGTTATCAGCCCTTTATCTGTTGCATAGTTTGCAAATATTTTTTCCCATTCTGAAGGTTGCCTATTCACTTTCCTGACTGTTTCTTTTGCAGTACAGAAACTTCTCAGTTTGATGCGATCCCAATAGTTAATTTTGGCTTTGAGTGCCTGTGCTTTTGGGGTATTTTCCAAGAAGTCTTTGCCAGTACCTATATCTTGCAGGGTTTCTCCTATGCTCTCCAGTAATTTGATGGTGTCGGGTCGTAGGTTTATGTTTTTGATCCATGTTGAATGAATTTTTGTGTAAGGTGTAAGGTAGGGGTCTTGCTTCATGATTCTGCAGGTGGAAATCCAGTTTTCCCAGCACCATTTGTTAAATAGACTGTCTTTACTCCAGGGGTTAGTTTTGGGTCCTTGATCAAATATAAGTTGGCTGTAGATGTTTGGATTGATTTCAGGTGTTTCTATTCTGTTCCATTGGTCTATCCATCTGTTTCTGTACCAGTACCATGCTGTTTTGATTACAACTGCCCTGTAGTATGTCCTGAAATCTGGTATTGTGATGCCTCCAGCTTTGTTTTTGTTGTACAAGATTGCTTTAGCTATTCGAGGCCTCTTATTCCTCCATACGAATTTCAGCATCATTTTTTCCAGATCTGAGAAGAAAGCCTTTGGTATCTTGATTGGGATTGCATTGAATCTGTAAATTGCTTTTGGGAGAATGGACATTTTGATGATGTTGATTCTTCCAATCCATGAGCATGGAAGATTTTTCCATTTTTTGGTATCCTCTTCTATTTCTTTCTTTAAGGTTTTATAATTTTCATCATAGAGATCTTTAACATCCTTGGTTAAGTTTATTCCAAGGTATTTGATTGTTTTTGTGGCTATTGTGAATGGGATTGATCTTAGAAGTTCTTTCTCAGCTGTGGCATTGCCTGTGTATATAAAGGCTGTTGATTTTTGTGCATTGATTTTATATCCTGCTACTTTGCCAAACTCTTCTATGAGTTCCAATAGTCTCTTAGTAGAGTTTTTTGGGTCCCCTAAATAAAGAATCATATCATCTGCAAAGAGGGATAGTTTGAGTTCTTCCTTCCCAATTTGTATCCCTTTGATTTCTTTTTCTTGCCTAATAGCTCTGGCTAAGACTTCCAGCACTATATTGAATAGCAGTGGCGAGAGTGGGCATCCCTGTTTGGTGCCAGATCTCAGTGGGATTGCTTGCAGCTTTTCCCCGTTCAATAGGATACTGGCCGTGGGTTTTTCATAAATTGCTTTGATTATATTGAGGAATGTGCCTTCTATACCCAGTTTGCTTAGGGTTTTCATCATGAAAGGGTGTTGTATTTTATCAAATGCTTTCTCCGCGTCTATTGAAATAATCATATGGTTTTTCTTCTGCTGTCTGTTAATGTGGTGTATCACGTTGATTGTTTTGCGAACGTTGAACCATCCCTGCATACCAGGGATAAACCCCACTTGGTCTGAGTGGATGATCTTTCTGATGTGTTGTTGTATTCTATTGGCAAGAATTTTATTGAGGATTTTTGCATCTATGTTCATCAGGGATATTGGTCTGTAATTCTCTTTCAATGCTGCATCTTTTCCCGGTTTAGGAATTAAGGTGATGCTGGCTTCGTAGAAAGAATTTGGGAGGATTCCCTCTTTTTCGATTGTTCTGAATAGTTTGAGAAGGATTGGAGTTAGTTCTTCTTTAAATGTCTGGTAGAATTCAGCAGTGAATCCGTCTGGTCCTGGGCTTTTCTTTGTTGGGAGGGCATTTATTACTGACAAACTGGTTGTTTTTCATTACAAGTGGTAAAGCAAATATCCTATCATGTTTGCTACATAGACTTTAGCCTAAAACACGTTTAAGCCCAGACTTACAAACTCCTCTTTGAAACTGTATTTTAGAGAAAATATCATTTCTATTTTTATTATGTCAGGTAGTACATCAGTTAGAGTTCCAGCTAGAGAAGCAGAACCGATAAGCTATGTACACTATATAGTATATTAATATATACTATTTAAAATTATGTATTAATATAAAGGGAGGGGAGAGAGAGAGAATGAGAGACGGAGAGAAACAGAGACAGAGATACATGTTCTATCCATTGGTTTTCTCTCAAAACATCTACAACAGCCAACCCAAAACCAGGAGCCAGGAATTTCATTCTTGTCTCCCACACTGGAACAGGGGCCCACATACTTGGGCCATCTTCACTGCCTTCCTAGGTACATCAGCAGGAAGCTGGATTGGAAGTAAAGTAGCTGGGACTCGAACCAGTACTCTGATATGGGATGTTGGTGTCAAAAATGGTGGCTTGGGGCAGTCCGCTGTGCTCAACATATACTTTATTAACTATATGATATTCAATAATGTGCTATCAAACATAGAGAAATTTTTACAGGGACTTGATTTTACACAATTATGAGAACTAGTTAAGACAGTCTTTGCTGTCTTCATGCCTCATCTGTACCTTGACTTGAAGGGAAAGAAAGATGAATATAAAAAGGGGGAGGAAGACAGAACTGGAACTCATGCACATGAGCTGGAGCCCACAGGATGGACTGGACCCTAGGATAGTCTCTCAATGACTCTAAGTCCAGTGTTAGAGATGTCCTGTGGGAGAACATGCTGCTCTTTCTTACAGAAGTATTACGTGAACCTGGTGAGCACTTGCAGAAGCTGGGGAGGTACAAGGTTGTGCAGCTGCAGGCCCAGTTGCTGCCCCTTTCCAAAGAGGTGAGCCAGCAGAACAGTGACAAAATGTGAGCAACAAAACACCTGGTGCACACATGGCTGTTAAATCATTTCCTCCTACAAAGCCTGTACAAAATGTCTATTACGATGCTTTAAAGAAAAAGATTCTGTGAAAGGGAGATATGGAAGCCCCAGTTTGGTCTAACCAAACTGACATATTATAAAGGGGCCACAAATTGGCACCTATAGATACTCCTTAACCATACTGAAATTCCAAATGGTAAAGTCATATTTCCACCTAACTTACTATGATTATCTAAATTACAGGGGAAAACGTGCTGGCCTTTCTCTCCAAAAGAGGACATCATGTCCCTTTCCCTTCTGCTCACTCTTCTAAGTCACACTCTTTTTTTTGATTTCCAGTAATATGAAGGTGTAAAGTTTAGCTGCTATCAAAATACCTTATGATAGCTTATAAAATAATGGGAAGGGGAGAGAAAAAATGCTATATAGGCATATGTTCATATCAAAGATAATGCTTATGACTATCATAGTACTCATTTCCACAACAGGCCTTGCGGTCATAGCTAGTACTTGAAACTGCTTTCTTCCAATCCCCATTCCTTTTCTCTTTTGCCTCAAGCAAGCCCTAGTTTTCTAAGTATGAAGTGATTTATAATTTCATCAATAAAAAGAAATAGGACCCCAGAACTCCAGAACTTCTCCCTCTTATCCAGCTGTGACCTAGTACCAGTCAATCAAGCTTTGCCACCCCTTTCCTCTTTCCTCCTCAGCCTCTGGTAACTACCATTATATATTTAACTTCTATTAGATCATCTTTTTATAAGACTGCACAGGAGAGTGAGATCATGCAGTACTTATCTTGTTCCATTTATGTTGCTGTAAATGACAAGCGTTCATCCTTTTGATGGTTGAGTAGTATTCCTTTGTGTATATGATCCACATTTTCCTTACCAATTCAGTAAGAAATCCCATGTTCCATAGCACAATGGGATGGTTAAAGATAATGTTACTATAATGTACATGTCTCTATAGTACCAAAACTAGGTAATAGGATGTTTCACTATAAAGAATTAAATTATGAATAGACAAGTACATTTATTCTGATTGGACAATACCTAATATTTCCAACATACTCTATAAATATGTACAATCATTATCTATCTGCTATAAGTTTTAAATTAATTTTTAAATGAAATAAAATATGCAGAAATAACATGGGGGAAATCTCAAAATCATTATGCTGAGAAAAATAAATATGAGATCATATTCATGACATGATTTCATTTATACTGTATTCTAGGAAATAAAAACCCACGTACAGTGACAATAATAGACAAGTGATTGCTTAGCGTCAAGGATGCAAGGAGGGAGGGATTGCAATGGGGTCCAAGGAAAGACTTGGAGCTGATAGCAATGTTCTGTTTTAATGTGGGCAGTGGTTTCACACTGTGTACATTACTTAAAAATCATTGAATTACATATTGTAAATGGATGTAGCTTATTACACAGATGTCATACCTCAATATGGTTTTTATATATTTTTTAAATTGTAGTTTTAATTAGATTTTAACAGATTCAATGTGATTTGTAGAAACAATTCTAGGAACATAATGATATCCCCTCCCTCCTACTTCCTCCCTTCCTTCCTCCCTCTCTCCTCCCCTCCTAATTTGTTTCCCTCTCCCTTTGTTTCTTTTTTTAGTTTTTGAGATAAAATATTTTAAAATGACATTACAATAAAAGGCTTAATACTTCACCAAAAAAGAAGTTTAGTAATAAAAACAAGAAGACTATAGCTTTGTGGGAATATAGACAACAGAAATAAACAATAATTGAATGGAAAGAATATTGTACTACTATAGTTTTACTGCTCTGTGATTACTTAAAAATTTACTGTATATGGGTGAAATGGTCATTTTTCATATTTCTTGTCTATACATTTAATGAGTTAAGATCAGAGTGAGGTGTGTTTGTGTGTGTATGTGTGTGTTGTGTGATTTTCTGATGAAAGTTTCTGTCAGTGTGCATGTAGGAGGATAGTGTTTATGTGTCAAAGATTATTTGACAAAAAAAGTGTGGTTATCTTGTAAAATCAACCAGCTCTCTTCTGAGAAAAAGAGAGACAGTTGCAATTTGTTGAAATAGAGTCACATTTATGGAGATATAAAAGTGGATTGGTCACATTCCATAACTAGTACTTTATAATGAAGCTGTTCTTAAATCTTGGGAAAATGAACAGCAACTACTAAATTAAAGCTCCCATAAGTATAACACTGGGGAAAAGAAGAATCATGAAAGGCAAAGCAATAATAAAAATTAGGATGGCACAAAACCCCTCTAAGGCAAGTGCAGCTGGGTGAAGTGGAGCTGGAGAGGGGGGAGTGAGCAGTGAATGGATTCTCTGACTCAAGACATCCTCAATGTGACTTCTGTACATGAATTATACTTTTCCTAGGTTTCCAACCTAGTTGTTTTCAGATCAGTATTCAAACTAAACAAGCAACCTTTGTCATTCTCTGGTCCACTTACATCTTCGTTTTCTACTTTATTAACCTATTATATGGGCCAGCGCCATGGCTCACTTGGCCAATCCTCTGCCTGAGGCACTGGTACCCTGGGCTCTAGTCCTGGTTGGGGCGCTGGGTAGTAGTCCCGATTGCTCCTCTTCCATTCCAGCTTTCTGCTGTGGCCCAGGAAGGCAGTGGAAGATGGCCCAAGTGCTTGGGCCCTGCACCCGCATGGGAGACCAGGAGGAAGCACCCGGCTCCTGGCTTCAGAATGGCGCAGTGCTGGCCATAGCAGCCATTATGGGAGTGAACCAATGGGAGGAAGACCTTTCTCTCTGTCTCTCTCTCTCACTGTCTATAACTCTGTCTCTCTCTCTCTCACTGTCTAACTCTGCCTGTCAAAAATAAAAATAAATAAATAAAAAACCTATTATATGATGATTATTTGTTTTGTGTCTGCCTTCATCCATTAGATTTTAATCTCTTAGAGGATTCCCCTTCCTTCCTTTCTTCCTTCCTTCCTTCCTTCCTTCCTATCTTCCTTCCTCCCTTCCTCCTTTCCTCCCTTCCTCCTTTCCTCCCTTCTCTTTCTCTCTTCTTCTCATCACTATACACATTGTCTGTGTGCCTGGCACAGAGAAGACCCTCAGTAAGTTTCCTGAATGAATGATTAGTATTGCACATTATACACACACACACACATATGTATATATATGATATGGATTTATACAATATTATATCTAGTTATACATGCTAATTTGTATTCTGTTATCAATTTAGTATAATTGTTTTTATGTAACTCTTTATCTTTATGTACTACACACATAATTTATAAAAATGTGAACTTTACTATGTATCAGCAAAGATATTTACTCTTTTATGATTACTTTCCAAAAGAAAACTAATTAATTTCTCCCTTTCTGTGGTGCTACACCAAACTTGTTTAAATGAGCTTAATAGTTTTTATGGATTTCCCCACCCCTTCAAGTATAGCAGGGTCATTTTTTTCATCTTTATACTTTCTAATAATTTAGAGTTAGCACTGTCAAGAAATTAAAGTACACTGACAATCTTAAAGTCAACATTAAACAAAATGATCAAATCAAATTCATCTGTCTGGTTCCTGACTTGCCAACTGATAATTTAACATGAACTATTCATTTAATTATTCAAATTTAAAGTCTAGTCATGAGAAAATTTCAAATGCCTTTTTCATATTCAATTTTCCCTAAAATAAGAGTGGGTACTTTGGAGCTTCTTTTGAAGGTAAGATATCTTCCAGAAAAATTTAAGCTGTCAAAAGTGAATGTTCCTGAAAACAACTATTTTTTATGAAAATGCTAAAGAGAGTTATCTCATTTATTCCCTGAGTTATTTCAAGATCTCAGGAATGATAGATAACAGACAAAATGATGAGCAGAGAATACAATGAAAATCATCACAAGTTCCAGATGATTAATTCCAGTGAAAGCACTATTTTCTTTAATATCTGCAACTAAAAAGCTCCTTATAGCTCAAATTACTTTGTGATCCTACATCTGATGAAGATTAAATGAAGGTTGTTTCTTCACAACATTGTTTTGAAGTCTTAGATTTGGTTTTGTGACTTAATTCTTTCTACAGAAATATATGTGAGCATTGTCAGGGGACTCGAATCTCTTTTAAAGAAATCTAAAATACTCTTTTACTACAATACAAGTAAATCTCATGTACATAATACATTTATATATGTATATATTAAATATATGTATATATTTAAATCATATGTATGTGTTTATACATATGAAGTCAGAATTAAACAAAGCTTTTAAAATTGCATTAGTACTATTCCCAATGCATTTGTTTTAGACACTCATAGTAGATTGATTCTTTTTTATTTTTTATGTTTTTTAATATTTATTTATCTATTTAGAAGTCAGAACTACAGAGAAGGAGAGGCAGTGGCAGAGAGAGAGAGAGAGAGAGAGAGAGAGAGTTCTTCCATCTGCTGGTTAACTCCCCAAAAGGTCAGGGCTGCACCAGGCCAAAGCCAGATGCAGGATATTGTACAGGTTTGCCACATGGGTGCAGGGGCCCAAGCACTTGGGCCATCTTCTGTTGCTTTCTGAGGTACATCAGTAGGGAGCAGGATCGGAAGTGGAGCAGCCTGATCTCCAGTGGGGGCTCATATGGGATGCTAGCATTGTAGTCCGCAGCTTTACTTGCTATACCAAAACATTGGTTCTTCAGTTGACTCTAACATTTACGCTTGCACAGCTTACTGACATGTTAGACCGAATGGACCTTTTAAATTCTCTGTCACCCTGTTTCTCTCAAGTTAACATCAATCATACCAGCCAATGAGAATGCAATCCATCAAGTTAATCCAGACAGAATTCTCTTTCCCTCCTCCTTGCTAATCCTCCACTACATCCAACAAGTAGCAAGGACTCACATCTATCATTTCTTTTGGCTACACAGTCACTTCAACCTTTGTTCATCTGGCAGCCATCCAGACTCTTACTGCCTCCTTTCTTGCTTCCTCAAAGCCATCTCTATATAGCAACTACTTTCCAAAAGGCAAATCAGATCGTATTACTACTCTGTTTAAAACCTTTTGGTGGGCTTCCATTACTCCTGGAAATGAAAATCGAAGCAGTTTTCTGGTCTCTGATGCCTTATGTGATTTGCCTCTAACTTGCCTGTTTTTCTCATACCCTTTTATCTTTTGCTCACAATGACCTATAATTAGCTTCTGAAATACAGGCTTTTTCACACTTGAGACCTTTGCATTTATTGTGTCTGTTGCCTGAAATATCCTTCCCAGAGTCTTTGAAATGTTGGTTTCTTTTTCTACTTGTGTGTCAGATTTAACAGGAAGTGAAGATGAAGAGTAGTAGGAGATGGTAGCAAAGAGAACATGTCAGCTACTATGTTAGGAAACCAGAATTTATATATTGCTGGGAGAGAGGGAGGGAGGGAGAGAGAGAGAGGGAGGGAAGGAGAGAGGGAGGGAGAGATAGAGAGAGAAAGACTCCTCATTTACAATAGGATTATGTCTCTACAAATCAATTGCAAAATGAAAATATTTTAAGTGGGAAACGCATTGAATGTACCTAGCTTATCAAATACCACAGTATAGCAACAAAGAACACTGTGGAGTGTAAATTTTCTACTTGTGACTGCAGAGTTTGCTGGGAGCTGCACTTGTCCTGCAGCCCAGCATCATGAAGAGGATCAGACTGAATGTTTTAGCCTCTGAGAGACCCTAAATCAAAATTTACAGTTTGGTTTCCATTGGCTGTGTATTGCTTTTGTGTCACTGTCAAATTGGAAAATTATGTCAATCCATTATAAATTAGAGACATTATCTATCAATCATCTAATTATGTATATCTATATACATATAGATCTACATAGAATTACAAATTTATTTATATACTTATTATATGGTTCCTGCTACAATGACCTGCACCAGTTAACCTAGAATCTCTGAATGTGTAGAGCCACACCCAGCGATTGCCCAGCTACCTTTTCCACCCTATCATGTAACCATTGATTCATTCCTCCAGCCAGGCCCAAAGTCAGTGGGGACTATGGATTTTTCCCTCCTCTAAAATCTCTGGACTCTACATGTATGCAAGAAGCACTGTCAGAGTACTGCTCCCTCTCTGCTATTGCTGCTGGGACTGCCAAGAAAATCTTTTTCTGTTTCAGCCAGTTGCCGTGCACATACACAAAGGCTTCCATAGCTGCCACCGAAAGCCAAAATGGTTCCTGCCCTATCTAAGCTGGGCAATGGGCACTGTTGTGGAGAGGTTGGGGTGAGATAAACATGCCCCACCCACTTTCACTAGGTTCACAGGCAAATACTAACCCCCAAGGCTCCACTCTGGAGTCACTGCATGCTCTCTCTCCAGCTATATCACCTCAGGTTGCTGCTGTCTTATTTCAATTTTGTCTCTATGCTGCCACCAGCACTGGATCGTGGCTGCTGCAGTCTTTTTTTAAGATTTATTTATTTATATGAAAGAGTTACACAGAGAGAGGAGTGGCAGAGAGAGAGAGAAAGAGAGAGATCTTCCATCCGGAGGTTCACTCCCCAATTGGCTGCAATGGCTGGAGTTGTGCCAACCCAAAGCTGGGAGTGAGGAGCTTCTTCTGGGTCGCCCATGCAGGTGCAGGGGCCCAAGGACTTGGGGCATCCTCTACTGCTTTCCCAGGTCATAGCAGAGAGCTGGATTAGAAGTGGAGCAGCCAGGTCTCAGACCAGTGCCCATATGGGATGCTGAAGCTTCAGGCCAGGGCATTAACCCACTGTGCCACAGCACCAGCCCTGTGTTGCAGTCTTGTTCGTGTCCATGTTCGTACATATTCCACACAGGTCCATTGCATACCTCTTCCTTTTGTAGAATTTCCAGTATGGTTTTCTCTCCAATCCTCACTGAGAATGCACATTCTAGTTTTTGTTTTGTTTTGTTTTGTTTTTTACTATTTATCCCTAGTCTAGTGCAGTAAGTCATTCCCTAATATGCCATCTTGTTATCCTGATGATAGTTATTCTACTGTGGTGAAGTGAAGCCTTATTGTGGTTTTGATTTGCATTTCCCTGATGGATAGTGATACTGAGCATTTTTTCTTGTGCTGTTGGCCATTTGTATTTCATCCTTTGAAAAATGTTTATTCATATCCTTTGCACATTTCTTACATGATTGTTTTGTTGTTGTTGAGTTTATTGAGCTCTCTATAAATCCTGGATATTATTCCTTTATCAGATGAATAGTTTGCAAATATTTTCTCCCAGTATGTGTTCACTTTGCTAAATGTTTCCTTTACACTGCAGAAGCTTCTTAGCTTGATGGAATCCCATGATCTATTTTTATCTTTATTTCTGTGCTTCTGGGGTATTTTCCAAGAAGTCTTTGCCTATTCAATGTCTTTCAGAGTTTTGCAAATATTTTCCTTTAGTAATTTGATGGTAACAGGTCATAGACTTAGACCTATAATGTGTTTTGAGTTGATTTTTGTGTAAGGTATAAGGCTAAGGTCTTGTTTCATATTTCTGCATCGAGAGATTCAATTTTTCCAGCAGCATTTCTTGAAGATATTGTTCTTTCTCCAGAGATTGATTTCAACTTGTTTGTCAAAGATCACTTACTTGTAGACAAGTTGATTAATTTCTGAGGTTTCTATTCTGTTCCATTGGCCTACATGTCTACTGTTGTGTCAGTATCTGTTTTTTTTTTTATTATTATTATAAATGCCCTTTAGTATATCTTGACAACTTGCATTATGATGCCTTTAAATTGTTTTGTTGTTTAAGAATGTTTTAGCTGTTCAGGGTCTCTTGTATTTTCATATGACTTTTAGTATCCTTTATTCTAGATTTAAGAATGCTTTTGGTATTTTGATTGTGATCATATTGGATCTGTAAATTGCTTTCAGTGATGTGCATTTTAATGATATTAATTCTTCCAATCCACAAACATGGAAGATTTTTCCTTTCTTTTGTCTTTTCTATTCCTTTCTTTATTGTTTTATCATTTTCATTGTACAGATATTACACATCATTTTATATATTTATTCCAAGGTATTTAAATCTGTTTGTAGCAATTGTGAGTGAGACTGATCTTATAAATTCTTTCTCATCCACAGCATTTTCTATGTATATACAAAGGTTATTGATTCTTGTGTGTTCATTTTATATACTGAAACTTTACCAAATTCTTTTATAAGTTCCAATAGTCTCTTAGTGGAGTCTTTTGGATCTCCAATATACAGAATTATGTCATCTGCAATCAGGAATAATTTGAATTCCTCCTTTCACATTGTATCCCTTGGATTTCTTTTTCTTGCCTAATGGCTCTGGCTAAAACTTCCAGGACTATACTTAATAGCAATGGTAAAAGTGGGCATCCTTGATCCTAGTGGATATGCTTCCAGCTTTTTCCAATTCAATAAGATGCTGGCTGTGGGTTTGCCATATATAGCCGTGGTTTGGTTGAGGAATGTTCCTTCAATACCCAATTTGCATAAGGTTTTTGTCATCAGAAGATATTATATCTTATGAAATGCTTTATCTGCATCTATTGAGACTATCATATGATTTTCATTGATTATTTGTTAATGTGATGTATCATATTTATTAATAGTGCATGTTGAACCATCCCTGCAAAGGACTTATGTTTAATATTCTTCTTTACTCATAACAATTGTCAACAATCTATACATGTTTTTTATTTTTCATACTTACTGTTTGGGGATTTTACAATAAAACATCTATGCATAAATATTGAAACTTATTTAATGCAAAATAAATGACAGCTATCTTAATGTAAAGTACTACTTCTTACATAATCATTAACTTGAGTGAACATGGTCATTTTGAACATGAAGTTTATGATTTAAAGCAACCTGTAAACTATCTAAAACTAAAAGTACTGAATTTTTAATACTTAATTATCACTTTGCAGTAATTAAGTTTGTATAAATTATTCTAGCATATTATCAAATTAAATTCATAAGCATTGGTCAGGTGTGTATAATTAGCTTTGGGAAAACTTAGTTTGATATATAGCTGTAAATAATCCAGTGTGAACACTACACTTAACGACTGAATTTTTAATATTATTGGCAAAATATTATTTTCCTGATGTAAATTGCCAAACAATAATTAGAGGACACCTTATTATGAACTTAGTAATTGGTCAATTATGTGTCATTATAGAGAAAAATTTAAATACATCTTCAGAAATATTGGTTTCCCAAGATCATAGAGAAACTACCCATTTTATTGGAGGCTACAGAGTAAAAATTTCTGCGTTCTCATTCTCCGTGAAAGTAAACTTAGAATATAGGGAATTACCGACCAATGTGTTGGAAATTAAGTGAGAGAGAAGAAGTATGAGAAGCAGAGTTTGTAGAGGACACACTGGGTGGTGACAAAAATCACTTCCTGTTTGCAGCATGAGGGTTAGGAAGTGGCATAGCTGTTGGAGAATTCCTGTTCTGGCAAAAGATCTGTATCAAAAAAGGAAAATAAATAAACAACCGTGGTGTGGTAAGTTTGGTCATCTCCTGTGTTGTTGCTATTCCATATTAGCACCAGTTCGAGTCTTAGCATTCCCATTCTGATCGAGATCTTTGCTGATGTGTCTGTGAAAGCAGCGGAATATATCTGAAATACTTGGGTCCTTGGACCTGTGTTGGGGACCCAGCAGAAGCTCCTGGCTCTTTTCTTCTGGCTGTCCCAGCCCAGGCTGTTGTGGTTATTTGGGAGGTGAACCAGTAAGAACCTCTCTCTCTCTCATTATGCCTTTCAAATAAATAAATAAAACTTTAAAAAAGACTCTGTTTCTACTTCTAGCCATACACATGTGTTTATGTTGTCATATCTTAAAAGTTCAGGAAGACTCATCTCACTTACAAATGATTAATAGATAACTATCAAAGTCAAATCCTGTACAAATCTTCCATAAGAAAAAGGAGTAGAGTAATTCCTTACAGTCAAAGACATGCCGGAAAGCTGTGCTTAAAAAATTAATCAAAACTAGAGCCTCACCCAAAATGAGCAAAATGATGTTAAGAAATGCTACCAGTGTTCACTTTTCATCTGAGGATGATGAGACCATCACTAGCCTGCATCCTATCTTCACTCAGCCAGTTCCAAGTCTGTCCCACTTGCCTTCCTGCTCTTTAGAAAACCATGGACGAGCCGGCACCGTGGCTCAACAGGCTAATCCTCCGCCTTGCGGTGCCGGCACACCGGGTTCTAGTCCCGGTCGGGGCACCGGATTCTGTCCCGGTTGCCCCTCTTCCAGGCCAGCCCTCTGCTGTGGCCTGGGAGTGCAGTGGAGGATGGCCCAGGTGCTTGGACCCTGCACCCCATGGGGAGACCAGGAAAAGCACCTGGCTCCTGGCTCCTGCCATCGGACGAGCGCAGTGCGCCGGCCGCAGCGCGCCGACCGCGGCGGCCATCGGAGGGTGAACCAACGGCAAAGGAAGACTTTTCTCTCTGTCTCTCTCTCTCACTGTCCACTCTGCGTGTAAAAAAAAAAAAAAAGAAAACCATGGACAATTAAGGATCTTTTCCTCTCTTTGCCTAACACATTTCCTTTTGTTGTCTAATGTATTAACAGCCCATAATATTCATTTGTCCAACCCATTGCAGAATCACTTGCTATCCTCATAATAGTTGACTTTGCAAAAAATCTGCTACTGTGTCTTTTTAGCATCCTTGTTAAAACTGCACAGAATTGGCTGAAGTTATGACTCACCCTAACATTGGATGCATGTAAAAGTATGATTTGTCAATTCGCATGCTCAAGGGGCTTTACATATACATTTTCTCTTCACTTTCATGTCAGATTTACCCTAATCTATACAGTTCCAATCCAATTTCAAACAGGGAGATGGATTTGTGTTTTCCCTCCGTCTGTTTTACAGGGTTGCCCTTTAATGGTTCTGTTTCTCCAAAGACACAGTGCCTGCTGTTTGTTTTTCTTTTGGTAGCAAGAATAGGGGGAGCCATTGCTAGGGAACATATTCACGCCATTCGATGTTTGATTTAGGGATGACTTTAAGGAATTCCAAAAATCACATGGCTCAGTAGGATGACACGAAATAGAAACTCTTCTAAGGAGCTCCCATCTCTTACATGATCTTTGTGACAACATGTAGGTTTATGTTTTTGAAGCATTTTAATTACAATGACCATGTTTACTGTTACTCTAATTTAATTCTCAAATACTCTTCTCCTTCAATGGATTTACTTAGAAAGAAACAATAAAAAAGGAGAATGTTGTACATATTAAAAGACAATTGTGATAATCATTCATTTCTTGAAATTTAATCCACATTTGAGTTATGGTTATTTACTAAGTCTCAAAGTAATATTATGGTGCTAATTAAAAAGATTTTGAGGGCCAGCATTTGGACTAGTAGTTATCATGTCTATGTCCCACATGAGAGTGTCTGGATTCAGTATTCATCATTGGCTCCTGACTCCAGATAACTGCTAATGGGCAAATGGGAAGGCAATGGTGATAGCTCAAATATTTGAGTCCCTGCTCCATGCTCACATGAGTGTATTGGATTTTGTTCCCAGATCCCAGTTTTCCAGTTAAGCTTTGTGAGTATTTGGAGATTGGTCAAGAGATAGGGTCTCTCTCTCTCTCCCCCACCCCCCTCCTCTCTCTCTCTGTCTCTCTCTCTCACACACACACACACACACACACACACGCAAATGGAGGGGGTTTGTCATGGAGGTCAAAAGAAGTAGCATTTATTTGGGAAACAAAGAACTGCAATATTCTTACACTGAATGAGGGAAGCCCTGAAGAGTGTCCCATAATACAATCACAGGACAGGTTTCTTAAAGTGGATTTCTAGAGTGGTTTTCTTTGGAGTCCACCAGTTGGCTGGACAGACATCCTAAATCATAAACCCATTCTGATTGGTTTGCTAATTAGAATGCTCTCAGATGAGAATCTGTGAAGGCCAAGGATCCTAACTTCAGTTGCTTATCGAACTCTGTTGGAAGCTTCTTTATTTTGACCTCCAGCAGGGCTGAATGCAATCCTTACTCAGTGTCTCCTTTCCATGTTGGAAACATTAGCATTTTCTTTCACAACTGGCAGTTTGAGTAAGATAAACGCTTTGGGATGAAAATTCTGAGCACCCTCAAGATACACAGTGAAAATAATGGAGTCATTAAACACAGTCTATGAAATCACAGAAGCCTGAAAGGATGAATAAAGCACACCTGCTATGTAAGGTGCTAGATGGGATCCTGGGCCAGAGTTAGGAGATTAGGGTTTCTAGACCAAGACTTGCCATTTCACCTGGCTAGAATTTTATATTCAAATATTCATATATATATATATATTAAACAGATTAATAAATATTAACTATTTCTAACTCTCCTAGATAAATATATGAGAATAAAAGTGATAATATATATAAAAATCCTGGAGATGGGAAATTAGATCGAAGTCAGCGAACCCTAAAGGCTTCCATAGTCTCGGCAACTCATGACTAGAGCCTGGGGAGATTACTGACGCCATAAACAAGAGTGTCAAATTGTTAAATCAACATCAGGAGTCACTGTTTATTTACGTCTCATGAGGGATCTGTCCTTAATGTGTTGTCCAATGTGAAATAATGCTATAACTAGTACTGAAACAGTATTTTTACACTTTGTGTTTCTGTGTGGATGCAAATTGATGAAATCTTTACTTAGTATATACTGAATCGATCTTCTGTATATAAAGATAATTGAAAATGATTTAAAAAAACCTTGGTGTTAAATTGGAAATTGCATAGAAAATTAATCAATTTAAAAATATATATCATGTAGGATCTCTGTCCTTAATGTGCTGTACATTGTGAATTAATACTATAGCCAGTACTCCAACAGTATTTTTCACTTTGTGTTCCAATGTGAGAGCAAACTGTTGAAATCTTTATGTAATATGTACTAAACTAATCTTCTGTATATAAAGAGAATGGAAAATGAATCTTGATGTGAATGGAAGGGGAGAGGGAGAGGGAAAGGGGAGGGTTGCGGGTGGGAGGGGAGTTATGGGGGGGGGGAGCCATTGTAATCCATAATCTGTACTTTGGAAATTTATATTCTTTAAATAAAAGCTTTATATAAAAAACAAAAACAAAAACAAAAAACTAGAGTTAACCAAATAGCATGTATCCTGAGATTTATCTGGATTCAAATATAGTTTTACTTGACGGTAGGCAAAGATTTTAGGACAAACTTCTGTACAAAATAGTTGTTAAAGTTTGTTCATAAGGGGATAACACTGTATTTTACTCTCTCCAAAACAATTATACATCTAAGTCTTACCTATATATTTTTTAAAGTTACTAATTTTTTCACTAAGTATGTTGTTTTCCAGTTTCATCAATTTTGTTGCAAACTACAGAATTTCATTGTTTTTATTGCTGTGTAATATTCAATGGTGTATATATCCTATAATTTCTTAATCTAGCCTTCAGTGAAGGGTATTTGGGTTTATACCATATATTAGCTATTGTGAATTGAGCTGAAATAAATGTGGGGGGTACAGATAGCTCTTTAATATGCTGATTTAATTTTCCTTGGGTAAACCCCCAGGAGTGGGATGGCTGAGTCATAGGGTAGGTCTGCATTCAGATTTCTGAGGTATCTCCATACCATTGGTACACAGTTTACATTCCCACCAACAGTGATAGGGTACTTTTTTCCCCACATCATTGCCAGTATTTGTTGTCTGTTGATTTCTGTATGAAAGCCATTCTAACAGGAGTGAGGTGAACCTAATTGTGGTTTTGATTTGCATTTCCCTGATGGCTGTTAATCCTGAGCAATTTTTCATATGTCTGTTGGCCATTTGGATTTCTTCTTTTGAAAAACACCAGTATAAGTCCTTTGACCATTTCTTAACTTTGTTGTTTGTTTTGTTGTTGTTGAATTTCTTTATTATATTCTTATTATTAATCCTTTATCAGTTGCATTATTTGCAAATAATTTCTCCAACCTTCTTGTTGCCTCTTTACTTTGTTGAGTGTTTATATTGCAGTGCAGAAGCTTCCCAATTTGTTGTAATCCCACTTGTCAGTTTTGGCTTTGATTTCCTGTGCCTCTGGTGTCTTTTCCAAGAACTCTTTGCCTGTGCCAATGTTTTTCAGGGTTTCCCCAATGTTCTCCAATAATTTGATCATATCATGTTGTAGATTTAGGTCTTTAATACATTTTGAGTAGCTTTTTGTGTAACATGTAGGAAGGGTCTTACTTCATACTTCTGCATGTGGAGATCCAGTTTTCCCAGTCATATTTGTTGAAGCAAGTGTCCTTGCTCCAGGAATTAATTTTATGTCCTTTGCAAAGATAAATTGGTTGTAGATGCATGGGTAGATGTCTGGAGTTTCTATTATGTTCCTTTGGTCTATCCAACTTCTTTTGCACCAGTACCAGGATTTTTGGATTATAACTGCCCTGCAGCATGTCCTGGTATCTAGTATTGTGATGTCTCTGGCTTTGTTTTTCTTGTATACAATTTTTTTAGCTATTCAGTGTCCCCTGTGTTTCCGTATGAATTTCAGCATTGCTTTTCCTATATCTGAGAAGAATTTCCTTGGTATTTTGATTGGTTTTGCATCGAATTTATAAAGCATTTTCAGTAGTATGGACATTTTGATGATACTCATTCTTCTAACCCATGAACATGGAAGATTTTTCCATTTTTTATGACTTCTTTTTCTCTTTTTTATGGTTTATAATTCTCATTGTAGAGGTCTTTGACATCCTTGTTTAAATTTATTCCAATGTATTTGATTTTTTTAGCTATTGTGAATGGAATTGATCTTAGAAGTTCTTTCTCAGCCATGACAACATCTGTGTACATGAAGGCTGCTGTTTTTCTTGTGTGTGTTGATGTTATATCCTGCCACTTTACCAAATTATTCTATGAGTTCAAATAGTCCTTCAGTGGAGTTTATTGGATACCATATATATAAAATCATGACATCTGCAAACAAGGATAGTTTCACTTCTTCCTTCCCTATTTGATTTTTTTTTTTTTTGTCTAATAGCTTTGGCTAGAAATTCCAGGACTATATTGAATAGCAATGATCAAAATGGGCATCTTTGTCTGATTCTGGATCTCAGTGGGAATTCTTCAAACTTTTCCCCATTTGATAGGTTACTGGCCATGGGTTTTGTCATAAATTGCCTTGTGTTGAGGAATGTTCCTTCCATACCCAATATGCTTACATTTTTCATTGTGAAAGCATGTTGGATTTTATCAACTGCTTTCTCTGCATCTATTTAGGTAATCATAAGTTTTTTGTCCTTTAATTTGTTAATGTGATGTATCACACTGATCAATTTGCGAATGTTGAAGTATCCCTGCATACCAGGCATAAATCAAACTTTGTCAAGGTGAATAATCTTTCTGATGAGTTGTTAGATTAGATTGACTAGTATTTTGTTGAGGGTTTTTGTGTCTATGTTCATCAGGGAAATTTGTCTATAGTTCTCTTTCTCTGTTATATATTTTTCAGGTTTAGGGATTAAGGTGATTCTGGCTTCATGGAAGGAGTTTGGGAGGATTCCTTCCGTTTCAATTATTTTTAATAGCTTGAGGAGAATTGGAGTTAGTTCTTTTTAAAATGTCTGGTAGAATTCAGCAGTGAAGTCATCCAGTCTTGTGCTTTTCTTTGGTGGAGTGTCTTTATTACTGATTCAATTTCTGTCTTGGTTATTAGTCTATTTAGGGTTTCTATATCTTCATGGCTCAGTTTGGTAGGTTTTATGTGCCCAGGAATCTATTCATTTCTTGTAAGTTTCTCAACTTTTTGACATACTGCTCTTTGTAGTAATTTCTGATGATTCTTTTTATTTCTGTGGTATCTTTATTTACATTTCTTTTTTTATCTCTGATTTTATCGCTTTCTTTCTTCTCCCTCTTTTTTGCTTTGGTTAGTTGGGTCAATAGTGTGTCAATTTTGTTTATTTTTTCAGAAAAACAGCTTTTCATTTCACTGATCTTTTGTATTGCTTTTTTGGTTTCAATTTTGTTTGTTTCTTCTCTAATTTTAATTATTTCTTTTCTCCTCATAGTTTTGGGTTTGTTTTGCTGTTGCTTTTCTAAGTCCTTGAGATACATTGATAACTCCTTTCCAATTTCTTGATGTAGGCACCAGTTGTTATAAAGTTTCATCTTAACACTGCTTTTGTTGTATCTCATAAGTTTTGATACGCTGTATTGTCACTTGTGTTCATTTTTAGAATTCTTTTGATTTCTCTTGCTTACCTCAATCACTCACTGTTAATTAAGGAGCAAGATATTTAGTCTCCAGTGTTTACATGTTTTAGAGATTCTTGAATTATTGATTTCCAGCTTGTTCTTATATGGTCAGAGAAAATTCATGTATCATTTTTTTTTTAATTCACTGAGAAAATGGCTTAGCATGTCCTCTATCCTAGTTCCATGCACTGGTGAGAAGAATGTGTATTCTGCCTCTGCAGGATGAGAAGTTCTGTAGATATCCATTAGGTCCATTTGGTCTATAGTGTCAATTAACTCTGTTTTCCTTGCTGGCTTTCTGTCTGGTTGATCTGTGCATCGCTGAAAGTGGAAAGTGGAATATTTAAGTCTTCCATAACTATTGTATTGAAGGCTAAGTCTCCCTTTAGAGCCATTAAGGTTTCTTTTAAATAACCAGGTACCTGTAATTGGGTGCATATATATTTATTATGTTCACATCTTCCTGTTGAATTGATCCTTTATTCATTACATAATGCTCTCTTTGTCTCTTTTAACAGTTTTTGTGTTAAAGTCCATTTTGTCTGTTATTAAGATGGTTACACTCTCTCTTTTTTGGTTTCTGTTAGCATGGAATATCTTTTTCCATCCTTTTACTATCAGTAAATGTCTTGGCCTTACCATTTTCCCATAAATAGTCCTATTTTTAACTTTGGATTTCCTTTGGTAAATTTTTTGCAATTATTTCACTAAAAAGGCCTCCTAATCCATTGTGTCTTTCTACGCCTGCAGGAATTCTGAAGCCCTGTATGTTGGGTCATTTGATAATATCCTACACTATTTTTAAGTTTTCTCATTACTTCTTTTTTTTGGGGGGGGTAACTATAAAACTTCCAGAGATTTGTCTTTTAGGTTGGATATTCTTTCTTCTGCCTCACAGAATCTGTTCTTAAAGCTTTCCACCGCATTTTTATTTGTTCTATCGAATTATTCATTTCCAATATTTCATTTTGATTACTCTTTAAAAATCTCCATTTCATGGGAAAAATTTTCATTCATGTCATGTACAGATATCTTTAGTTCATGAATTTGCTTCTGATTATATCTAAGTAATCCTACAGTCATTTTCTTTGATTTCCATTTCTGGCATTTTGCCAATCTCTTGATCCTCACATTCTGATACTGAAGTGCTGTGTTCTTTGGGCGTATCATATTGTCTTGCTTATTCTTGCTTCTTGAATTGCAACATTTATTATTAGGCATTTGTGTTGATACTTGTTAGCTTTTTTCCCCTGTGATGGCTTTTATCATTGAACTATGCCTCTGTGGCTTAGTGGAGAACCTTCTCTTTCAGCAAATACCCAGAGGCATGCACTGGGTTTGGTCAGGGATTTCTGTTTAGTACTTTAGTGTGAGGAGAGTGTCTAAGGTGACATCAAGTTGAGCATGGCATTTTTTTTAATCAGTAGGGAGGTTTGTTCAGATCTGTTGGCATAGTCTCACACTCACCTCTTCTCCTCAAAGGAGACCAATTCCTAGGCACTAACCCCAATAGGTACAATTTTCATTTGTGCTGCTAACAGAATCACACCAAGGATATGTGAAGTCCTTGGTGTGAGCACGCATCCTATAATGATGACTCTCACCAGGGAATTAGGGAACCAGAGCATGTGGAGCCACCACAGTGACTTCTCAAAGACCCAGCCACACGCTGCGACCTCCCACATAGCCACAACATTTTCACAGTATTGGCAAAGAAGGCTCCTAGAGTCACAATTGACTCCTGTCAATTTTCCCTGCCAAACTCAGATGTGTCCTTTAAGCTTATTGCTCGGCCTATGGATACAAGCTGGCACACCTTTGTCAAAATGGCACCTGCCTTCTCTTGGCTAGTTACAGACTGCTGGTGCTGGGTGGCTGGAGAGAGAGATGTGCCCCCTTTTTTCCCCTCTAGGTTAGCAAGTACATTGTCCCTCACAGGGCTCCAAGCCATACTCATGTCAGGCTCTTCCTGCAACTTTATCATCAGTGGCTTGGCTGCTGCATTCTAGTCTCATCTCAGTCCTAAATTGGTGCCGAGGCCCTAGGCCACTGGGGACCTGAGCTGTGTATATCAACACACTCCATATAGGTCCACAGTGTTCCTCTAATTTGAGTGTAGCTTCTTTTGTCATTTTCTAGCTCTTTCCTGAGACTATGGTCTCTCTAGTTTACCTATATTTAACAGGAAAAAATACATTTTCCAATTTGCCTACTTTTCACCTCTACTTAGTGTTATATTTATCTATTATCTATCATATATTTATCTGTATGCTTAACTATTATCTATCTATTTATCTACTAATTAACTCTCTACTTAGCTATGACATTACGCACATAAGGGTAACTTAAAAAGGTTATGGAAAATGAAATTAAAATCTCAATTTATTTTGGTGCAAAAACATTGAATTCATACATATGAAAAATCTTCAAACAGGAAACTGTATATTATGAAAAATACTGTGCATTGATTTAAAAAATTTTTACACCAAAATATATTTTAATTCCGTTTTCCAAGAACATTTTGAAGTATTCTCTTGTAAACTAATATCACTATTTGTGTATCCCGAAGGAACCAAGTATTTTGCCTCTAATTCTTCAGTCGTTTATCAGTAACATTTATTAGAGGAAAAATATTCTTCACTGAAAAGACCAGCTCTTTTTGTTTGTACATTTTCCTAATCAAACTCTATTCCTCTCCCCTTTGGACTAAATTCTGATACATAATTTGATGATAATGATAATGATCATACTCATGTTCCTTATGACCTTGGTTTTTACTGCCATGGAAACATTGGCTAAATTGAAATTTAGGGGTCTGGAGTTTTCCACCCACCTCACTGCATTATTTTTCCCTAGAGGGGGACGAGATTCATTTCTGAATAGATGCTCCTGGGAAAAACAGGTCAGGATGTTCAGTCCTGCTCTTGATATGCCAAACATTCAGAACTTTGCTAGATGTATGGATTGTTAGAACAATGCAACACACTAACAGAGTTTACTGCAAATTATAGAACCAAAGATGTAACAATGCAGGCTCTTCCTGAGAACATATTGAATAATTAGTGAAAATCATACCACAATGAGTTAATGAAAAAAACAAAACAGATAAAAAAAATCAATGCCATACACCATGTTCTTTTATCACAGAGGAACTGAATCATTAATAACTGAAAGATAAGTAGAAAATAACCCATACATTTCAAAGTAAAAACATAAAATCACATGTACACATAACTGTGATTGAAAGAAGAAATCATAGTTGAGGTTGATGATACCCAAGATTGAACCATAAAGTTAATACTGATGTGGAGTGTGACAGATTAAGAGGAAATTTATAGGCTTAATCTTTTTAGATTTATTTTTATTTATTTGAAAAGTAGAGTTACAGAGAGAGGAAGAGAGACAGAGAATTCTTCCACCTGCTGGTTCACTCTCCAAATGGCTACTACAGCTAGGTCTGGGCCAGGCCAAAGCCAGTAGCCCAGAGACTCTTCTGGGTCTCCCATCCCATGTGGGTACATGGGCCCAAGCACTTGGGTAATTCTCCACTGTTTTCCAGACACAATAGCAGGGAGCTGGAATGGAAATTAAGCAGCCAGGACTCTAACCAGTGTCCTTAAAGGGTACCCTATGGCTTAGCAGGCAGATTTAACCTCCTATGCCACAATGCCGGCCCCTAGGCTTAAATAGAAAGGAAAAAAAAAAGAAAGAAAAATAAGATAACCTTGTAATGGCAAGGAAAGTAAAAGGAACAAACAGACATTTAATGTTAAGAACCAGCAAGACCACAAAGCAAAGATCTTCTCCATGCAATTCAGTGTTTTCCAATATCTTAGCGTCTGCTCATTCACTGCCTATAGTACACATTTTCCCAACTGTAATTGCCTACAGATGTGGCCAAATGTCCCAAAGGAGGTAGAGCAAAGTCACCCATGGTTGAGCACAACTGACTTAAATAACATGAGCAAATTCTTAGAACACTGTAACCTAACAAACTGTGATAAGAAGACAGAAAATCTTAACACTATGTTTTTATGGCCATTAAATATTTTTGCCATCTAGTTTGCTTAAAATTAAGATTTATGGAAAATCACAAGTTGTCAATGAAATACATCAACAAGAAGTCTTGTGTATTATGAGGGAGTTTTAAAAGTCATGGAAAATGCATCTTATGAAAAAGCTATGCGTGGATTTTAAAAATATTTTGTACCAGATAAGCTTATCTTTGTTTATCTTTATTTATTTGAAAAGCAGTGAGATAGCAAGAAAGAGGAAAACAAATTCAGACAAACAGGTATCTTTCACTGGCCTGTTTATTCCTGAAATGCCCACAATGGTATTCCCTGAGCCAGGCTGAAGCCAGTAGCTGGAAACTCAAACTGGTCTCTCATACCGGTGACAGAGATCCAAGTACTTGAGCCATCACCTGCTGCCACACAGGATGCACACTAACAGGAGCCTGGATTTGGAAGTAGAGCTGGGATTGGAACCCAGGTACTCCTATATGTAATGCAGGTATCCCTTGTACCAGCTTAACCATTGCACCAAATGCCTGTTCCAAACATCTTTTAATTCCATTTTCTATGATATTTTTTTGATGCCTTCTTCTGTTACTGGGAGTACAAATTCACTACTTTGGAAAATAATTTGGCACTATCTTGGGAAGATGAACATTCATACTCTGTGCAATCCATGGCTTCCTCTTTCATATTTCTACCATTGAAGAAATTTCGTTTCCCAGGAAACACAAAAAGAGCACACAGAATAACAAAAAATTGGAATAATCAGAATGAATGTAACTTTGAAAAATGATAAATCATTATATATCTGAAAAATAAAATCTATGGACATGAAAATGAATGACCCAATCTGGGAAGAAGGTAAAAGGAAGAAAATTGTTCCTAAAGCAAGTCTGGGGGGGTCTGACATTAATCTTACCTTCAGGAGATCAATCCCAGAATTCTGAGTGTTTGGCAGTTTGGTAAGTGCATCATCCAGACAGGAGCTGGAGGATCTATTAAATTATTTGTGTATGTGTATGATTTAGAACTAACTGTCTCAATAAGTCTCAAGCAGATAAATGAGTTTTTATGAAACAAATTCTATTTCTATAATACAATGACTGGAAAGAAAATGAAGTCATCAAAGATATCCAATAGAGCAAGGTTTCCAACCTTTCTTAAGAAACAGAATCTGAGATATTTTACTACACCCACCACTGAAGTGAATGAAGCCTTCAACCCTACTGACATTAACACTTGTTACTCTTGAGTGGTCTATGGGAATGATGCTCAACATGTTTGAGAGTGGAGAAATTTGTATGTTTGCAGGTATGTTGCAGGAAAGTATAATTTTTAGGCTTGAAACTGTATTCTTTGAGTCATTGGGATATTAGTCCCCCTCTGGGATTTCCTCATTTAGATCTCTGGTTTGTAGAAATATTTTTTTTTTTAAAAAAAGATTTATTTGGGACATGCTCAATCAGACGTGCCCCAAATGATGAAGTTAGAATCATGCCAGGGGATTCCAATACAATCCCATCAAGGTGGCATGTACCAAGGCCATCTCACTAGTCCAAGTCATCAATTTCAGTTCACAGTTGATCACACTGATAGGTCTAAGAGTCAAAGGTATCACACAAACAAGACTAGTGTCTGCTAATACTAACTGATAGAATGAAAAAGGGAGAGAATGATCCAACATGGGAAGCAAGATACACAGCAGACTCATAGAATGGCAGATGTCCTAAATAGCACTCTGGCCTCAGAATCAGCCCTTAAGGCATTCAGATCTGGCTCAAGAGCCCATGAGAATATTTTAGGCGTGGAAAACCAAGACACTCTGGAAAAAAAAAAGAAGACCTAAATGAAAGATCTCTGCGAGTGAGATCCCAGTGGAAAGAATGGGCCATCAAAGAAGGAGGTACCTTTCTCTGAAGGGAGGAGAGAACTTCCACTTTGACTATGACCCTGTTGGAATAAGATCGAAGTCAGCAAACCCTAAAGGCTTCCATAGCCTCGGCCACTCATGACTAGAACCTAGGGAGATTACTAATGCCATAAACAAGAGTGTCAAATTGTTAAATCAACTTCAGGAGTCACTGTGTACTTACGTCTCATGTGGGATCTGTCCTTAATGTGTTATCCAATGTGAAGTAATGCTATAACTAGTACTGAAACAGTATTTTACACTTTGTGTTTCTGTGTGGGTGCAAACTGATGAAATCTTTACTTAGTATATACTGAATCTATCTTCTGAATATAAAGATAATTAAAAATGGAAAAAATAACTTGGTGTTAAATTGGAAATTGCATAGAAAATTAATCAATTTAAAAATATATATCATATAGGATCTCTGTCCTTAATGTGCTATGCATTGTGAATTAATACTATAACTAGTACTCCAGCAGTATTTTTCACTTTGTGTTGCTATGTGAGGGCAAACTGTTGAAATTTTTACGTAATATGTACTAAACTGATCTTCTGTATATAAAGAGAATTGAAAATCTTGATGTGAATGCAAGGGGAGAGGGAGTGGGAAAGGGAGAGGGTTGCGTGTGGGAGGGAAGTTATGGGGGGGAAGCCATTGTAATCCATAAGCTGTATTCTGGATATTTATATTCTTTAAATAAAAGCTTTAATAAAAAAAGATTTATTTTATTTATTTGAAAGGCAGAGTGGTAGAGAGAAAGGGAGAAAGCTATTTTCCACTTACTGATTCATTTCCCAAATGGCCACAATGGCTAGGGGTGGAACAGGCCAGAGCCAGGGGCTCAGAACTCCACACACAACCATGTAGGTGGTTGTGGTCCAAATACTTGGGCCATCATCCATTGCCTTCCCAGATGCATTATCAGGGAGCTGAGTCAGAAGCAGAGCATTTGGAGGTTGAACTGGCAATACTATACAGGATGCTGATGTTACATGCAGTGGTTTAACCCACTGTGCAACAATGCCAACACCTGTAGAAATATTTCTTATTTGGTCCTGGGACATCTAAAATTCATTCCACTTGTGTGCTTGCCATTTTGTCTGTCTTCATTCTTTGAATGAAGAAAATAGACTTCTAGAGTCTGATTTTGCCACTCCTCATTTAAGTGGTCTTAAGTACATGTTTGTGTCTGAATAGAAGTCGGAGACCAGTACCCAACTCACTGTATTTGAGGACTCAATGAGTTGCTAAATATATGTCTTTGACTCAGTCCTCAGCATTTAATAAATGTCCATTCTCCACCTCTTCTGTCCTTTTTTTCAAATCCAGTCTAAGGAGTTAATCACAGCCAAAAAGATGTGCAAGGGATGTCTAGATGGCATGTAATTAGCATCCTTATTCTATGCAGCGAGCTAACACTTCCATGCAGAAAACAGGCAAGAGGGGGCGGGACAACACCAGAGTTCCAATAATATCTGTCTTAGAATCAGACATCTTTGTGCCTCACTCTAGCTTATGATGAAAAACATATCATATGTCTCAGAGCATGTAATCAGGTCCTTGTATCTATTTGCCCGACATGCATGCAATCTGAAAATTCTGCCCAAAACAGCTATCAAAGTAGCTCCTTACAGCCTTGTCATTTTCTCGTACATTTTGGTTTATGTCTCAGGAACAATTAGCAACTATCTGATGGACAACTTTGTTCTGAGAACTGAATTCCATTGTTTTCTTCATGAAATACCTGCATTTTGTGGTTTATCACATGTGTAATTCATTTAACCTGTTTAATATTTGAAAATGGTTTGTTCTCTATGACTTAGATTAGATCTCTTTAAAAGTGGTAAGGGAGAAGTTTCTTTATCTGTTTTAATAAAAGAATAAAACATATTTTCTCATGTGTAGCTTTTGAGTGAAATATTCTTGGGAAAAATAAAGAAGGAAATTTCCTTTCTATCTTTCCAAAGTATTCAGGAAACAGACACTATTGGTGTTTTAGGATTCTAGAATTCATACATGGAAATAGATTTTCAAATTAAGTGAAATATTTCTCCACAAGGAAATTTGAAGCAATAATTTCCTCCAGAACTTCATTTCCCTCTAATGTGCCCCAAATGAAGAAAACAGTATAGAATCTTAAGAAGACAAAATTTGGGCAGATAGAATTCAAGAAGAATATCTATCCTTTAACAAGCAGAGCAATATTGTTATTTTAATTGATATTGGAGAACACTGAGCATGACTTCATCCTGTAGAAATCCCACACCAAACCTCCCTGGAAGGCAGCCTCAATTAAAAAATTCTTAAAGATATGGAAATTCCTGGGTACATTTTTCATGTCTGTAATTTTAGTCTCTTCGATAATGGTTGATCTAGAGCCTGAAGAAGGTGTCACCATTCAGAAATCCCCTCAGGCACCTCACAGAATGCTAGCATTGAATGAAATATAATTGGAATATAATCTTTTCAAGAGGTAGTAGAGAGGCTTGTCTACAGAAATGTAAAGCTTGTTCATCTGAGACTAGATAGGTGTGATTATCTTGTAAAATGTGAAGCACTCCAATGATCCTTACTATGATGGCTATCTTCTAGTTCTGCTCACCAAGATGTTAGCTTTTAGATAAACTTTCTGAGTACAGTTTCAATGCAATTTACCTTTATACAAGACAAAGACCCGTTTCTTTCATTTCCATCTGGTGTAGAAGACCTGTTAGGGTTACTTTTGGGCAGTCAACATAATGCAATTTTCTTTAACACGTGAGTGGGGTTCAGTCCCCTGTTCTGGAAGCTTGATGCACAGGTGACCATGCCATTGTCCCCATCTAGATGTTGTTTATGAGCCACTCTATTTTTACCCTTATAATGCTGAATTTATTTTTCATTTTTTTGAAAAATCAGACACATGTATTGTCTTCCTGTAAATATAAGTAATCATTTTTTACTGAAATAAGTTGAGATGCAAGAAGTTAACTATACAAATCAGAGAGCAGTGGAAAGTCCCCATGACTAGTAGATGGGATAAAAATTTCATTCCTTTTAGATATGGAATTTTATTAGCTGAATGTGCAGGGTGTATATATCTAGCCTTGGATTACCATTGGATAGTATTTTGCAATCTTAAAAGTGTTAAAATTTTTTATAAAATTAGCAATACACTTAATGAAAATTTGATTAATCCTGCCTGCCTTGCCAGATGTTTATATTTTAACCTATAATTCACATTTAATGACTCCTCAGATTATTATTACTGAGAAAATTGCTAAAGTTTAAATATCATGCATAGAAAGTACTTGAAATATAACTGTATTACATATATTTTTGCTATTTATCCACTTTAGTAATTATTTCTACTTGAATAGCACTACTTATAAATAATTTTCTATAAACCATATTAATTATTAGCTCATTCTTATTTTGCAGGTTTTAAGTCTCACAGAAAAGTTTACTAGTTTGGAAGAAAAAATTTACCTCTTAACCCTGGCATATCCCATGTGGAAGTTATCCGGTTCTTGAGAATAAAGCTACAGAGCTTTAATTTGAAAAAATATGTCACTGTTTGTATTAAAAAACATACAAAATTATTTTACTCAAATCATGTATTTCCATTTGTGTCTAGTAATAACTCTTTCTGGTGATTCCCAGTTCTACTAGCATTGCCCCTATGGAGCAGGTGGAGAGAAAGAGGACAGCAGGACCCTATTTCCCACCCCTACTCTGATCCCAGGTGACCTGTGCTGCCTACAGGGTTCCAGAATAACTTTTGTGCTCAGACCCAATGTGATCATTTAAACACTGGTCAATGGGGCAGACAACATGTGTGTTAAGCACCTGCTTGGGACTCTGGCATTCCATATTGGAGTGCCAGTTAGAGCCCTGGCTAATTGCTCCTGATCCAGCTCCCTGCTAAATGCACCCAGGAAGCCCTGGAGAATGGATCATCCACATGATAGACAAGGATGAAGTTTCATACTTCTGGCTTTGGCTTGGCCCAGGTCTTGCTGTTGCAAGCCATCTGGCAAGTGAACCATCAGAAGAATTTCTCCCTCTTTGTCACTCTACTGTTCAGATAAATAGATAAATAAGTCTCATTAAAAACAATATGAATCACAATTTGTCCTTGTGGTGTCCTCTCTGGAACACATTCTTCCTTCAGCCCTTGCCTCAAAAGGAATTGGTTAGAACATATGATGTTCTACTTCCAGTTTACCATTTAGCTCATTTGCAGGTAAATTTTCTCTTTTTATTATTTTTAAATATGAAACATCGAGTTATAAAGATAATCCAAAGTTCTAAGGTACACATATCTTTATTCTCCTCCGAACCTGCATCACCTGCAGAAATTAAATGCATGCTTGGACCACCTCACTCCATGAGAGGAAAAAATGCAAACACTCTTCTGGTTGCACCTATCACTTTGTCTTTCTTCCAAGGTGCATTTACTTAATATATTATATTCATTTTACTTAACTTGTGCATTAATTTATTAACAAATCATTTTATTTTTCCTATCAATATTGATCTCTTTCCTCCTCCTACTCAACACAGCCCCCTCTCTGTCCCCTCTTGGTTAGCACTGCCCTTTGAAAGCAATGGGATTTTCTCCTAGAGAACAGTTTTCCAGTGACTCATGGACCCACCAGTGCTATTTTAAGGTATGGTAGGCTGGGCCATGAAGGGTAGACTTGGGGCAGGCTGCTAGAAGGAATAAAAGAACTTCTGGTTGCTAAGCAACTTCTGAGCACGCTGAGAGTTCACAGATGCCACCCCACGTGACATGTGACCAGAGTCGAGGAATGCAGTCGAGCATAATGACAATGATTTATTAGCTTAAAAAAAAAAGAAAGAAATTGGAATGCTTCTGGTAAGAAATGTTTTCTTTCCTTTATTTCCTATTCTGAAACCCACAGTTATCAAGAAGGGAACAAGAACTAGAAAACTCACAATTTCAAGAAATAAGAGTTAATTAAAACTCCAAAGTAGAGCCTTTGAAGAATATAACCAAGTATGGAGAGGCTTGGGCCAAAGGGAGGGAGAGCACTAAACACCAGTGAATACAGCACTAGATTTTATGTAGTCTGCAGCAAATACCACTTGCAAAAGGCAGGCAGACTGAAGGAATATTGGGAACTTCCTTATTGGGTAGGATGAGATTCTCTGCTGTAGAAAAGTGGAGCAGTTTTGAAAGAAGAATAACATATTTTATTGATAATGGAAATAGTCTGAAGATAAGGTAGGATGGAAGAAGGAAAAAACACACTCTACCAGGGCATTTCAAAAAGTTTATTTAAAATGCACATTATCCAAAATCTATACGTGAGTTTCAAAGAAATTTTGCATAAAAATAAACTTATACTTTTTATTAAAAGCTTTTGTTTGAGAGAGAGAGAGAGAGAGAGAGAGAGAGAGAGAGAGAGAGATGACTGAGAAAGAGAGTTCTCATTGGTTGGTTCACCGATGAAATGCTCGCAGTGATTGAGGGACAGAAGGTAAGAATTAGGAACTAAATTCAGGTCTCTCATGTGGCTGGCAGGGATTTAAGTACTTGAGACATCACTGTGCCTTTCAACAACTGCATTAGAAGGAAATGGATCAGGAGCTGGAGCTGGGGATTAAGCCCAGGTATTCCAATATGGGATGCATGATACTTAACTGCTAAGCCAAATGCCCAGCTCTAAACTTATCTTTTAATTCTGTGAACTGTTTGAAGTTTCCTTTTATATGTACAAACTACATATAAGGAGCTAAGGAGCCACAAAAACTTCTTTGAATGATATACTTACCCCAGATTGAGCAATATAACCAATATGACACTCTTTTTTAAATTATTTATTTGAAAGGCAGAGTGGCAGAGGGAGAGCGCATCCATCTGCTGGGTCTCTTCCCAAATGGCCAAGCAGAGAGGGCTGGGCCAGGCTGAAACCAGGAATCAGGAACTCCATCAAGGTGTCCCATGCTGGTGGCAGGGACCCAAGCACTTGGGCCAGCATCTGTTGCCTTCCTAGGTGCATTAACAGGAAGCTGTGTCAGAAGCTAAGTAGCTGGAACTCTACTCAGCACTTTGATGTTCACCATTGTTAAAGAGGTGTCTTAACCTGCTGTACCCCAATGCTAGCCCCCGTCACAACATGAAGAGAAGTAGCTCCAGTAAGAGGATTTTGCAGATACAGTGCACTGATAAGCACACACATACACACACACATACACACACACCCCACAAATGGAAAGGAGATTTTTAGATCCTCTGTTCAATCACACCTCTAACCAAGTCCTCAACTCTGGATTGAGTGACCCACACACTTGGGTAGAATGGTCTTTAACTTTATGCATGGATTTCAAAAATATTTTGCAACCCAAAATTTAGCTATTAGTTCAGTTTTTCATGAATGTTTTGAAGAATACTTTTAATGTAATATTGTCAGCTTGCATTAAATGAACAATAATAGCAAGGAGCATTTGGAATAGACCTGTCCTCACATCTCCTTTCTGCAGTTGGATGTAAATAATTGTCTGTGTTTCACAAATCAACACAGAAATAGTTAAGTAAACTACTTAACATTATTTTTAATTTCTAAAACAGAGAAATAATTTATTAAATTCCATTACTAAAAAGGAAAAATTATGAATGAGATCAAAATTAATTATAAACCTGCCGAATTAGAATAATGTAAAACCACATTCCAATATAGAACAAAACAGAACACACTGCATGAAATGCATATATAGTGAATAAAAGCAGATAATAAAATCAAGAATTTATACTTTTTTTAAAGATTTATTTATTTTTATTTATTTGAAAGACAGAGAGAGGTAAAGACAGAGAGAGGTCCTTAATCTGCTGGTTCACTCTTCAGATGTCTGCAATGGCCAAAGCTGCACCGATCCAAAGCCAAGAGCCAGGAGTCTCCTCCAGGTCTCCCATGTAGGTACAGGGGCCCAAGGACTTGGGCCATTTTCTACTGCTTTCCCAGGCCATAGCAGAGAGCTGGATCAGAAGAGTAGCAGCCAGGACTAGAATTGGTACCCATATGGGATGCTGGCACCTCAGGCCAGGGCTTTAACATGCTGCACCACAGTACCAACCAAGAATTTATACTTCAAAAAAATTCATATCAATAGACATTGCTATAAATAAAATACCTAAAACAATAGATTCTCATAATGGCTTAAAAAGATGTGAATTACAGGTTATCTACAAGAGATATGCCTAGAAAAAAATTACACAGAAAGATTAAGAGGATATAAATGTACTACACAAAGGCAAACAAAATAAAGTAGGGAATTGATGGTTAAAAAAGATAATGCTGAAAGTCTGAAAGTGACAAATATCATATGTTCTCCCTGATCGGTGACAATTAACTGAATACCTAGATGGAAATCTGTAGAAGTGAAATGGACACTATGAGAAACAATAACTTGATCAGCCCTTGTCCTGACTGTCGAGGAACAACTTACTCCTTTTAGTATGTTTTTTGTTCTACTTAATACCATTTGTTGAACTCTTGAATTAACACATAATTATTCCTAGGTGTTCAAAAATTAACTGAAAAGTGATCCCTGTTAAATTAAGAGTGGGAATAAAAGAGGGAGGAGATGTACAATTCGGCACATGCTCACTTGGATTTACCCCTAATAGTAGAGCTAGACACATGCCAGGGGATTCCAATTCAATCCTATCAAGGTGGCATGTACCAATGCCATCTTACTAGTCAAAGTGATCAGTTTCAGTTCAGAATTGATCATAATGATAGGATTAAGTGTCAAAGGGATCACATAAGACTATTGTCTGCTAATAATAACTGATAGAATTAAAAAGAAAAGAATGATCCAACATGGAAAGCAGGATTCACAACAGACACAGATTGACAGCACTCTGGCCTCAGAATCAGCCCTTAAGGCATTTGGATATGGCTAAAAAGCCAATGAGAGTTTCACAGGCATGGAAAGCCCAGACACTGTGACAAAAAAAATGGCCTAAATGAAAGATCTCTGCGAGTGAGATCCCAGCGGAAAGAATGGGCCATCAAAGAAGGAGGTACCTTTCTCTGAAGAGAGGAGAGAACTTCCACTTTGACTATGGCCTTGTCTAAATAAGATTGGAGTTTGTGAACTCAAGAGACTTCCATAGCCTTGGCAGCTCATGACTTGATGACAAGAGCCTTGGATGATTACTGACGTCATAAATAAGAGTGTCAATTGTTAAATCAACAACGGGAGTCACTGTGCACCTACTCCCTATGTAGATCTCTATCCTTAATGTGTTGTACTATGCAAACTAACGGTAAAACTACTACTCAAACAGTACGCTATACTTTGTATGTCTGTGTGGGTGCAGTCTGTTGAAATCTTTACTTAGTATATACTAAGTTGATCTTCTGTATATAAAGATAATTAAAAATGAATCTTGATGAAGAATGGGATGAGAGAGAGTGGGAGATGGGATGGTTGCAGGTGGGAGGGAGGTTATGGGAGAATAGCCACTATAATCCAAAAGTTGTACTTTGGAAATTTATATTGATTAAATAAAAGTTGAAAAAAAAGATAATGTTGAAATAAAAAATTAAATACTTCCAAACAGGAACCATTAAAATTATGTGTACCAATTTAAGTGCAGACCTAATATAGTTTTAAAATTTTTCTTCTTACTAAATAGCAAAGTATTTAAAAGTACAAAACTGCAGAAAATATACAAAGGTTTTAACTTAGAACACAATAGTATTTAGAATATTTATTTCAATTCATTTACCTATAAAAGATCATGTGATCAAAAAACCTTTTAAAACAGCATAATTATAAATGTCAATAACACACTCATCCATGTGACCATATCTAGTAAAATTACAGAATTAACTTCCTTTACAAATCCAAAAGGAATCTAGGTAAATTACAAAGAAAAGAAAAAAATCCATTGAAGAATTCTGAATAACTGATATTAAATTAAAAATTGAGATGTGAAGTTTACTCTAAGTCTAATTTCTTAGAAATTAGAAAAGGGACTGGTGTTTTAAAAAGATCTATAGAATTTAATTTAGCCCATGCAGTCAATGCTGGACAATCCCAAGTTAGGACCTCTGTCTTCAATGATGCCAGGAAAGAGGTTGATGTTTCCCTCACCATGAATGTTGAGCTCTGATTATTGTACATCATATGGCAACAAACCAAAGCTTGGATTTCAGCCCTTAATCATGCCTGGGACAAGGTGATTCCTCTAAACTTAAGTGTCAAGTTAGCAAGTTGGAACAAGAGCCATGGCCCTGCCATTTTGTGTAGTACCGCTCATGTGTCCCAGCTCATGGTTACCCTAAGAGAGGGGTTGCTATTTCCTTAATCATGAAGCTTAAAAACTGCAGATCCAGGTCCACATGCAACCCTTCGGCTGCAGTTTCTGATATAGCCTCAGATTTCATGCAGATGTTTAAATCCCAAGGTCATAAGTCAATGGAACTGTAAGAATGGAAATGTAATCAAATTATGCTATTTAGCAGATGGACTTAGTGGAAGGCCTTGTTGGGAGCGTGCCTCTGCAAGGTAGTTCTGAAAAGACTTATAAAAGCCTGAGTTGGGCCCAACCAGTCTCTGCTTTCAACCTCACCAAATATCCTTTCCGTACATGCTTTGCCACTGTCCTCTGTCCCCCACATCAGAGGCTAAACCAATGGGACCACTTGATCTGGCACCCCAGATTCTAGTCCCGGTTGGGGCGCTGGATTCTGTCCTGGTGGCTCCTCTTCCAGTCCAGCTCTCTGCTGTGGCCCGGGAGTGCAGTGGAGGTTGGCCCAAGTCCTTGAGCCCTGCACCCGCATGGGAGACCAGGAGGAAGCACCTGGCTCCTGGCTTCGGATCATCGTGGTACACTGGCCGCAGCAGCCACTGGGGGGTGAACCAATGGAAAAGGAAGACCTTTTGGCAGGCACCGCAGCTCAATAGGCAAATCCGCCGCCTGCGGCACCAGCACACTGGGTTCTAGTCCCAGTCGGGTAGCCAGATTCTGTCCTGGTGGCTCCTCTTCCAGTCTAGCTCTCTGCTGTAGCCAGGGAGTGCAGTGGAGGATGGCCCAAGTCCTTGGGCCCTGCATTCGCATGGGAGACCAGGAGAAGCACCTGGATCCTTGCTTCGGATCAGCGTGGTACACTGGCCACAGCGGCCACTTGGGGGGTGAACCAACGGAAAAGGAAGACCTTTCTCTCTCTCTCTCTCTCTCTCTCTCTCTCACTGTCCACTCTGCCTGTCCCCCCCAAAAAAAAAACCCATAAACTAAATAAACCTCTTCTCTTCATAAAGTTAGTTACCTTTAGTATTTTTATAGTAAGAAAACAAACAAGCTGTCACTGTGTACTTACGTCTCATGAGGGATCTGTCCTTAATGTGTTATCCAATGTGAAATAATGCTATTACTAGTACAGAAACAGTATTTTTACACTTTGTGTTTCTGTGTGGGTGCAAACTGATGAAATCTTTACATAGTATATATTGAATCAATCTTCTGTATATAAAGATAATTGCAAATGATTAAAAATCTTGGTGTTAAACTGGAAATAGCATAGATAATTAATCAATTCTTTAAAAAAATCATGTAGGATCTCTGTCCTTAATGTGCTGTACATTGTGAATTAATACTATAACTAGTATTCCAACAGTATTTTCATTTTGCGTCTCTATGTGAGGGCAAACTGTTGAAATCTATACGTAATATGTACTAAACTGATCTTCTGTGTATAAAGAGAATGGAAAATGAATCTTGATGTGAACAGAAGGGGAGAGGGAGCGGGAAAGGGGAGGGTTGCGGGAGGGAGGGAAGTTGTGTGGGGGGGAGCCATTGTAATCCATAAGCTGTACTTTGGAAATTTATATTCTTTAAATAAAAGCTTTATATGAAAAAAAAGCAAAAAAAAAAAGAAAACAAACAAGCAAACAACAACAGCAACAACAACAAAACCTGGGGGCCGTGTTGTGGATTAATGAGTAAAACTGCTTGCAGTGCCAGCATCCCATATGGATGCCAGTTCAAATGCCGGCTGCTCCAGTTCTGATCCAGCTCTCTGCCATGGCCTGAGAAAGCAGCAGAAGATGGCCCAAGCCCTTTGGCCCTTGCACCCACATGGGAGAACTGGAAGAGGCTCCTGCCTCCTGGCTTTGGATCATCCTAGCTCCGACTGTTGTGGCCATTTGGGAAGTAAACCAGCGGGTAGTAGATCTCTGTCTCTCTCTCTGCCTCTGCATCTCTCTAACTCTGCCTTTCAAATAAATAAATAATTAATTTTTTAAAAAGCTTGACTAATCCACCTTCTAAATCCCTGTTTATGCCCTAGAAAGCAATGGCAACAGAAGCTCTGAACCCCTTTTCTGCACCTGTCTCCATAAAGCTTCATAAGCAAATTTTCTCCTGCTGGGGTGCATGTGTGTTTCTCTGGTCTGTTGCCCTTGTCTGCGTGAAATTTATGACAGAAAAACACAAATTTTCTTAACAGCTAGAAATTTGCTATACTATTTAACTCTTTGTTAAGAGGAAAATACAAACTAAACTTTCAGAATAGATAAACATTATATATAATAACATAAGGATTTAAGGTGGATAAAGAGGGAAAACAGGACATGAAGAAGATGAAGTCTCCTATACTGCTTGATACTGGAGTCTCATGTCTTCTGTGGGCTTCTTAGATCTTATCAGGTATTATATACAGATGTTCCTTCACTAATACTGGAGTTGCATCCAGATAAACTGATCTTGAGGTGACAATACTCCAGGTGGAAAACACATGAACTCTACCTAATCTACAGCACTTTCTATACAGCAGCACAGCATACTGTAGAGCATGTGCTGTTCCCCTCCCGATAATGGGTTTGACCTAGTATCACTGATGAGGATCTAGTCATGTAGTGCTAGCCTGGTAAAAAAAAACCCAAACCCAAATCCAACATTTTAAGGATAATTTCTGCTAAGTGCCTATTGATTTTGCACCACAAGAAGGTAAAACACTCCTAAGTCGAATCTCCAAGAATCAAGGACTGTATCCTGTGAGCCTTTGCCTTTCATGTGACAAGTGGTCCCCGGATTTCCTAAGGACTTCCCTCTAATACTGGACACAACCACTGCTAACATACCGAAAAACATACTTATGGCTCCTGTGTAAGGATATTTCAAGAGAATGGGACCTCATGATCTTTCATTGTGGGTGTTTAGCTCTATGCAGGAACACGAAATAATCTTTTCTGTCTTCTGTCGTCTCACGCAGAAGCGAGAAATACTGTTGTATTTCTTTATGTGGTTTTTACTTTTTTCTTTAGCCCCTAACAATGCTTTATTAACAACTTCTAAGAGATTTACAGAGAATTACGAATTTAACTGCTCCTTAAAATGAATTGCAATTGTATTTTTAAGTATATCCTTTTTTAAAGAAAAAAAGGCCTAAGGTTTGTTATGAACATTAGCATTTGTTATGACAAACCTACGTGGGCTCTAATTTTCACTTAGTATTTGAATATTAGATGACAAATTCATATGATATGTTTTCCAAGTTGGGAAAAGCTAGTGTGTCCACATTGATACATTTCTTTTAAAATTATTTTATTTAGCCAATAAAACACATTTTGAATGATCGCTAACAAATCTCTTTATAAAAATGAAACAAAGTTTCTCATGGTGGTTCTAAAACAAAATCAAACCTAATCTTACTGGCTTTTTATACAAACACATTTGCTTTATGAGAAGTCAATAAATCTAATCTTCCCTGAAGGTTGACATAAATGCTATTTTTGAAAAAAGATTTTGTTTATTTATTTGAGAGGTAGAATTACAGAGAAAGGGAGAGACAGAGAGAAAGGTCTTTTGTCCGTTGGTTCACTTCCCAGTGGCCGAAAAGGCCAGACCTGTAATGATCTGAAAACAGGAGCCAGGTATTCTTCCTGGTCTCCCATGCAGGTGCAGGGGCCCAAGCACTTGGGCCATCTTCTACTGCTTCCCAGGCCATAGCAGAGAGCTGGATAGGAGGAAGAGCAGCCAGGACTAGAACTGGCACCCATATGGGATGCCGGTACTGCAGGCAGAGGATTAACCTACTGCTCCATGGTGCCGGCCCCCATAAATTCTAGTTTGAATTAGCTTATACTTCTTTTATTAAGTGGGGAGGGTTTGGTGCTGAGATCGAATAATGCTCTGAAGTATTCCCTAATGGAAGACTCATGAAGTCAAGGATTTAGTAATTATGTCAAGTAAATGATTTCCATTGTATCAAACGCACCAGCTTTTCTGAATTTATTAATGAATATTGACGATTCAATTGACTAGAGAGATTGGTAGACACGTTGTGAATTCACATAGCTATTGTGCCCTATTGTGAATCAAGTGCTGTACCCACCTGTGGTTGATCCAATGACAAACAAGACTTGGACTTCATCCTTGAACTTGGAGACAGAAATACATATCCTTAAATACAAAGTTGTGTCCTACCTACCATTAGCTACATTTGAAAATTGATACTGGAAGCAGAAAAGTGGCATTGAAATACTTCCAGGAAGGCTCGTTTGGTATTTAGAGAATATAAAAGAAACATTTTTGTGTATAATTACATTTTTTTATCATTTCAGAATAGCATTTGGAGGACATATGGTGACAGCATTTTGAAAGCAATGGTGCTTTGCAAATAAAATTATAATGGTGGTAACCTCTTTTGGGAGATAGTATACACTGGAATGTGAAAAACAATGTAGTACAAGCTACCAACATAATACTGAAAAGGCAATTTGAAGTAGAAGAGTAAGTGTGGGTGGTCTAGCCAGGAATTAGTCAGAAAAACAGTCCCTGAATTAGAAGGATATTATTTAAAGGAGATCACGAAAATGAACTCTCAGAATCAAATTCCTCTCCTGCTACTAGACTTTAAATAATTTGAGCACTGCTACCATGGGTTCTTAAGGTCCTCCCCTTGGAGCAGACATAAAGGGATTTGGAAAGAATTTAGAGCATAGTATGTTTTAACTGGTACTTTAGATATAGATATTTCCTATCCCCAAATTTTACATGTCAACAACAATGAAAATTACTTGTCAATATGGGAAAATTCTAGGTTTAAACATTGCAAACGAAATTCAGCACTGTACTGCAAATGCACCTTAGATTTCATTTCAAGTATATTAGGAAGTTCTGTTTTTAGGATTCTATAAAGACAAATTATTGGAAAATATGAAAATATGAAAATATTTTATCAAGACAGTCTTTGATAAAGTTTCAGTCATTTCTGAATAAAATGGGGAAAAAACCTGAGAAGAAAAAGGAAAGAAATTTTCTTAAACACAATTGAACTCACCATGATTTAAACTCAACTTCAACTATCATATTACATTGAATAATATGAATAGATTTCTCCATCATGTTGAGAATAGATACAATACCTGTTAATAACACTGTTATTTAACAATGCTTCACTAACATAAGACAAGAAAGAGAAATAGGACAATTATTAGAAAAGGGGGAGGAAAAACCATTGTAATTTATAAACTGTACTTTCAAAATTTATATTTACTAAATAAAAGTTTTTAAAAAAAGAAAAAGAAAATTCTAATTATTTGAAGATAAGTTTGCTGAGACAACATAACTCAATTAAAAATATATTAGCCCCAGGGCTGGAGCTGCAGCTCACTAGGCTAAATCCTCCGCCTGCGGCACTGGCACCCTGGGTTCTAGTCCTGGTTGGGGTGCTGGATTCTGTCCCAGTTGCTCCTCTTCCAGGCCAGCTCTCTGCTGTGGCCTGGGAGTGCAGTGGAGGATGACCCAGGTCCTTGGGCGCTGCACCCGCATGGGAGACCAGGAGGAAGCACCTGGCTCCTGGCTTCAGATCAGCGTAGCGCACCAGCCACAACGCGCTGGCCATAGTGGCCACTTGGGGGGTGAACCAACGGAAAAAGGAAGACCTCTCTCTCTCTCTCTCTCTCTCACTAAATCTGCCTGTTAAAAAATATTTTAAAAAATGTATTAGCCCCAAAGAAAACCCTGTTATGGTAGGGTGATATGAAATTTTATATCTGACAGAAACTGTAATTAGAGAGAAAGACTACAAAAGGACGAATGCTACAATCTCAGATATCTGGGAGCACTTCCAAATCAGAGGGAAAAATTGTTTCTGTTACAGGTACAGGAGGAGGAAACAGCCAGGAGAAGCAGACTATTCGGGAAACTGGACAAGTAGAAGGAAATGCCCAGTGAGGTTTCACAGGAAAAGGTCTTGCTGTGAGCGCTCAGTTCCCAGCAGAAGCTGAGAAGGAGGGCCCTTTCCATCTTGTTTTCTCAGGCTTCAGGAGCAGCAGGAGTTCAGGGGAAAGAAACCTGACAAAGCTTGGTCAAGACAGAGCAGAGTAAGGAACGAGTGACTGTAAACACTTGGCCATATAGTAGATATATATTTCATTTACTTATTTTTATTTCACTTGAAATGGAGATGGGGATAAAAAGGGAGAAAGAGACACAGAGAGAAGGAGGGAGGAAGAGAGAGAGAGGTACATAGAGACAGAGCGGTAGAGAGATATTTTCCATCTGCTGGTTCACTCCCCCAAAGCCTGAGTTGGGCCAAAGCCAGGAGCCCAGAATTCAATACAGTTCTCCCACATGGATGGGAAAGACCCAAGAACTTAAGCTTTTGTCTATTTCCTCCCAGGGTGTGCAGTAGGAAGTAGCTAGATCAGAAACAAACCAAGTGGCAGCTTAACTGCCACACTAAATGTTCCTTTTTTAGAGTAAGAATTTGTAAATCTTACTTTCAGAAATGGAAGGAAAACTAAGCCACTACAGTTTAAAAAAAAAAAAAAAAAAAAACAAAAAACCCTGATACAAAGCCAGAGGTTAAAAAATCTGGGAAATGTTGCAGAAAGCAGTGGATGAATGAGGGAAATGCAAAGCTAACATTTTAAAGAGTTGCTGTCTTTTGAAAAGTCTCCAATTCCCTCTCCCTACATTGTAAGATTTCAGAAAAAAAATCAATTCTTTTTTGGGAAACTAGGGACCACAGTGCTCTCGTGTGCTGTGCTACTGAATCTGAGTAAGTCAATTCCCCAAATATATTTTCTATGTCAGAAGATAGATTTTTTAAAAGTCACCATCAAGGGACCTCTTTGCAGCAAAGAGGGTAAAGCTCCCACCTACAATGCCAGCATCCCGTATGGGTGACATTTTGAATACTGGCTGCTCCATTTCTGATCCAGCTCCCTGTTAATGTGCCTGAGAAAGCAGCAGAAGATGGCTCAAATGCTTGGGCCTCTGTATCCATGTGGAAGACTCAGAAGAAGCTCTTGGTTCCTGGTTCAGTCTGGCTTACCCTGACCAGTGGGGACATTTGGGGAGTGAACCAGCAGATGGAAGATCCTCTCTTACTCCCTGTTCCTCCCTCCCTCCCTCCCTCTCTCTCAGTCTCTCCTTCTCTCACTCTGTGTGTGTGTGATTGTGTGTGTGTATGTAACTCTGACTATAAAATAAATCTTTGAAAAAATAAATAAATAGGGGCCAGCGCTGTAGCATAGCGGGTAGAGACGCCGCCTGCAGTGCCGACATCCCATATGGGCACCGGTTTGAGTCCCAGCTGCTCCACTTCCCATCCAGCTCTCTGCTATGGCCTGGGAAAGCAGTAGAGGATGGTCCATGTCCTTGGGCCTCTGCGCCTGCATGGGAGACCTGGAGGAAGCTCCTGGCTCCTGCCTTCAGATTGGCACAGCTTTTGCTGTTGCAGCCAGTTGGGGAGTGAACCAGCTGATGGAAGACCTCTCTTTCTCTGCCTCTCCTCTCTGGCTGTAACTCTGACTTTCAAATAAGTAAATAAATCTTTAAAATAAATAAATCAATAAATAAGTCACTACCAGGCTTAATGATATCTTTTCCTCAAACACTTGTACTGTTCAATAGCCACAAAGATGAATTGAATCCTGCTAGAAATGAACATATCTGCTGTTTGTGGTAAGACTTGGGTTTTTCAGATGCAGCTTGCTTCTATCTCTGAGTCCTACTGAGAATTTATACCAAGAATCTTTTCTTTGGGGCTGGCGCTGTGGTGTAGCAGGAAAAGTCGTTGCCTGCAGTGTTGCAATCCCATATGAGCTCTGGTTTGAGTCCTGGCTGCTCCACTTCTGATCCAGCTCTTTGCTAAGGCCTGGGAAAGCAGTAGAAGATGGTCCAAGTCCTTAGACCCCTGCACCCACGTGGGAGACCTGGAAGAAGCTTCTGGCCCCTGGCTTCGGATTTGCACAGCTGTGGCCCTTGCAGCCAATTGGGGAGTGAACCAGCAGATGGAAGACCTCTCTCTCTGCCTCTCCTTCTATCTTTGTGTAACTCTGACTTTCAAATAAATAAATAAATCTTTAAAAAAATAGAATCTTTTCTTATTGACCTATGCAATGGCATAACCACTTGCCTTGTGTGGTTATGTGAATTAAAATAAAAATAAATTTAATACATCTTCGTTTGCATTAGACACATTTGAAGAGGCTCACAGCCCCATGTGATTGTAGAATTTGGCAGTATGGAGAAATCTTCCATCATGGAAGATGGTTCTACTGGGTGGCTGCTTCCATGGATGGTTTCATTCCATCTCACCTTCTGCGAGGGCACGGCAACCATGTCTGACATTTTCACTGCTGTTTCCTTAGAGTCTAACTTAGTACTTTTCACATTGCACTTGCTTAAGTCACTAAATGGATAAATGCAGAATGTAAACAAAATGATCAGATGAAGCAATGCATGGGCATTGACATTACCATTAGTTTTTCTTGGTTTTCCTGAGTTACTTATTAATCATTCTTTTTTTTTTGCCATTTGTATAAGGCTAAGACCTTGCCACTTCTTTTTTTTAATTTTATTTAAGTTTTATAAGTTTCATGTATTTCATATATACAGATTTAGGGACATAGTGATACTTCCCATCCTACCCTCCATCCCACTCATGTTCCAACCCTTCTTTCTTCTTCTCCTATTCTAACTCTTAATTTTTACAAAGATCTACTTTCAGTTTACTTAACGATCATAAAGTTAACCCTACAATAAATATAAGATTTTAACAAATCATATGAAGAAAAAGAACACTGTTCCTCAACAGAAGAGACAGGGACTTAGCCATTCTTAATGTCCCAGCTTGGGTTGTATTTCCTCTGGGAAACCTGCCTTGACTGAGCCCCCAAAGTGGATTTGGTACATGCTCGTAGCATTAGTCATTTTATTCTTAGGTATTTCCCTAATAAATAGGACATTTCTTGAGGGAGGGCCCCTTAACTTCTTATTTCCGTATTCATGGCACAAGCATAATACCTGGGAGGTTAACTGAGCACTTAAAGGAACCTCTTTGCCCTTTAAGATTTACTTCTGGAATAAAAGTATTTACCTGCCTTTCAGAATTTTTCTTAGAAATACACAGTAAACTAGATTTGTGTAACTAAGGAGAAACAAAATGTGTACATAAAATCTATGATGACCTTGGGTTGTATATTCACTCTTTAGCAGAAGGCAGTAGAGCTCAATCTGGATAAAGCAGTGACCAGGAAACAATTTGGGCCACTTCTACCAAAGCCCTAGTGAAGACTGAGTGCCTTATTTCATGCATTGTCTGCCCACAGTGCTCTATACCAACTCTATGGCTATTTGAAGTCCAAGAAATTGACTGAAAACACACCAAAAAGCTGTTCAGTAATTTACTGAGTATTGCATGGATTTCTTTTTAAAATTGTTTCTTTAATTCAGCAAAGAGACAGGGAGATAGACAGAGTTCTGTTATCTGCTGATTCACTCCCTAAATGCCTGCAAAAGACTGAGTCAAGACAAAGCTGGGAACTTGGAACGCAATCCAGGTCTCCCACTTAATTGGCAAAGACTCAAGTACTTGAGCCATCTTTGGCTGCCTCCCACGGTCTGAATCAGTGGGAAGCTTGACTAGGGAGCAGGGCCACTACTCAAACCCAGGCATTCTTACATGGGATTTACGTATCCTAAGTGGAACTGCTATGCCAAATACCCAACACTCACATCAACTTCTTAAAGTTATTTCTCAAGTTGGCTACCTAAGTAGTTTGGCTAAAGATTTAATTGGCGATTACTCTAAATCAGCGCTCCTTAAGCAATAAAATGAGAACAAGTCACTTGTAGCATTTGTGGAAACTCAGTTGCTTGAGTTCCCTCCTCTCCAAGGTTTGATCAGTAAAGGAGCAGGAGAGGGGCTGGGAATTGAGTGACTATCATTCAACAACCTGTGTGACACTGATGTATCCTATGGTGCACTTCAAAAGCTCTCTGAAACTAGGTTTGATTTTCTTCCATCTTTTGCCTTAAGAGAATAACTTTCATTTTGTTTCTCATTACATGGTTCAGTAATTATGTATAAGGAAGGACTATCCACATGTTTAAACCACATCATATTGTTTAACATTTTGGAAGTTTCAAATTTTGGCCAGACCAGAGACTTCTTGCTACATTAAATCACTTTTATTTTAACCTGTGTAATAGCATCATATCCAGGTTGCAGTGTTGCAACAGTTTGCCTCTGTGAGTAGGAGGCTCTTACAGAAAGCTTGTCTGTGTATCCTTAGCACACCGTTTCATCTACCAGCAGCCATGGCATCTTGTTTCCTTTTGCTGTGTAAGTACTTAATGAATAAATAGCACTGCAACTACTTCAGACCTGCTGATTCACCCTGGAAACATTTTCTTATTTTTTTTTCCTCCTCAAAAATCAAGGAATTTGGATTTTGATTTTGTGTAAGAAAGACCTTCATATACCTATATCAGTTCCACTCCCCTGGAAATTTTGGCTTTGCATTGTTCCTTGTCTCTTTTAGATTTCCACAGCTTGATTCAAATAATTGAGAAAGCGCCAAAAAGGTGAATCCTGTGGGTGGCCCTATCCACAGTGACTGAGTGAGAAAATTACTTGGGTCTTGGATTAATGAGGGGCATTCAGAGAATGGATAAAGGGAAAGAGGTGGACACAGAGTACCCAAGAGGCAGGTAAAATGTCATGTACTAAAATCTAACTCATGAGAAATTATTTTTATTTCAAAGAAGGTCAGTGTCAAAAGAAAAAATGTCGTATTCAGTTTATTACTTCCTCTAACATAATCAATGCAACCTGGTTCTTCATTTTTGTTCAGCATAAAGAAAAAGAATAAACTTTATGCTAATAATTTAGCTTCACCTGTCCCAAGTGTGAAATAAAACTGCAGTTTCAGAAACCATTTCAAGCTATGCAAAAACTTCCATTTCCTACGTCTATGTTGTTTAAATGCAGAGAACAGTTCAATGTACCTTTGAGGGAAAGAAAAGCATGAATATCAAATAACTCTGTACAGAAAGCATTTCAAGGCAAGTATTTCGTTCCAAGATTCTGATGGATCTTAAATATTCCAGCCTCCATGGCCCTACTGTTCTCTTCATGCAATGAGACATGAGGAATTCAATTGAAATTTGGAGATTTATAAGATCCGTCCCTCTCTTGGGTAGCATACAAACACTGCAAGTATACAGTCTCCCAGTCTCCTTCTTCTCTCCATTTGAATTTTACTATTTATTACTATGGTTGAGAAGTTTTACATAACAACAACAACCAGAAAAACTAGCAGGTGTCCAGCTGTCATTTCTATATCATTGATCTCTGAAGGTAACTTCTTAGAAATATATTTTAGTTTGTGTGTTTTTTATGTTTGCTCATTTTTATATATTTTGAAAGAGAGAGAATCTTCTATCCCAAGATTTTATTCTAAGGGTTCACTCTCTAATTGCCCACAATAGCCAGGGCTGACGTAGGCTGAATCTTGCATGAATGGCAGGGACTCAGCACTTGAGTGATCATCTACAGCCTCCCCCCCCGCCCAACACCTGGAGTATCAGGAGATTAGATTGGAATTAGAGCCAGGGGCAGGTGAATCCCAGGTACTACACATGGAAAGTAGGTGTCACAAATGGCAGCTCAGTCTACTGCCCCATAGCACCTGGCCCTGAAGGTCACTTTTTATAAGAAGGTTACTAGAATTCCTATCGACTTTCACAAAGTCAAATACAAAACCTTAAATAAACCTTAAATTTTGGATGAAACATAAGTTTAGACAAAACAAATGAAACAGCTGTTTGAAGGTCTCAGAGGCCTTGTGAGACGAAGCTCAAGAAGTGTACTGGGATGAGAATCACTTTGTTTTTTGCTTAGGAGAATTACTGATTCCCCGAGGGCATAGATCACAGTGACTGAGCAGAAAGTGGCTCAACCTTGGCCAGGCTCAGAGGCTTGGAAATAAATAATGGGGACTCAATTTTATAAGAGCATGCAAAGAACATGAAAAATACAGAATATAGGAGACAGGAGAGACAGAGATTCAAGATCTAAATCAGGTACAAATGGAGAGAGGAGTTCAAGAACATAACTTAAAGAAGCATTAGACGACTTATTCTTTGCCAATTTGTATCATTTAATTTCTTTTTCTTGCCTAATGGCTCTGGCTAAAACTTCCAGAACTATATTGAATAGTAGTGGTGAGAGTGGGCATCCCTGTCTGGTACCAGATCTCAGTGGAAATGCTTCGAACTTTTCCCCATTCAATAGGATGCTGGCTGTGGGTTTTTCATAAATTGCTTTGATTGTATTGTGGAATGTTCCTTCTATACCCAATTTGCTTAGAATTTTCATCATGAAAGGGTGTTGAATTTTATTGAATGCTTTCTCTGTGTCTAGTGAGATAATCATATGGTTTTTCTTCTGCAGTCTGTTAATGGGTGTATCACATTGATTGTTTTGTGAACACTGAATCATCCCTGCATACCAGGGATAAATCCCACCTGGTCTGGGGGGATGATCTTTCTGATGTGTTGTTGCATTCTATTGGCCAGAATTTTATTGAGGATTTTTGAGTCTATGTTCATCAGGGATATTGGTCTGTGATTTTCTTTCAATGCTACATCATTCTCTGGCTTAGGGATTAAGGTGATGCTGAATTCATAGAGGGAATTTGGGAGGATTCCATCTTTTTTGATTGTTCTGAATAGTTTGAGAAGAGTTGGAGTTAGTTCTTCTTTAAATGTCTGGTAGAATTCAGCAGTGAATCCATCTGGTCCTGGGCTTTTCTTTGTTGGGAGGGCCTTTATTACTGATTCAATTTCTGACTCACTTATGGGTCTGTTTAGGTTTTCTGTGTCTTCCTGGTTCAATTTAGGTAGGTTGTATGTGTCCAGGAATCGATCCATTTCTGATAGGTTTCCCTGTTTACTGGCATACAAGTCCTTGTAGTAATTTCTGATGTTTCTTTTTATTTCTGTGGTGTCTGTTATTATGCTTCCTTTTTCATCTCTGATTTTATTGATTTGGGTCTTTTCTCTTCTTTTTTTAGTTATTTAGGCCAATGGGGTGTCAATTTTGTTTATTTTTTTCAAAAAGCCAGCTCTTCGTTTGATTATTTATAATTATCTTTTTTTTTGGATTCAATCCTGTTGATTTCTTCTCTGATTTTAATTATTTCTCTTCTCCTACTAGATTTGGGTCTGGTTTCCTGCAGTTTTTCTAGATCCTTGAGATGCACTGAAAGCTCATTTATTTGGTGCCTTTCCAATTTCTTGATATAAACTTTCCTCTTAACACTGCTTTTGCTGTATCCCATAAGTTTTCAAATGTTGTGCTGTTATCCTCATTTAATTCCAGAAACTTTTGGATTTCTCTTTTGATTTCTTCTATGACCCAGTGTTCATTCAGGAGCATGTTGTTCAGTCTCCATGTGTTTGCATACACTTAGGGATTCCTGAGTTGCTAATTTCCAATTTCATTACACTGTGGTCTGAGAAGCTGCATCATATGATTCGATTCCAGAGCCATTACACAAGAAAAAGAAATTAAAGGGATACAAATTGGGAAGGAAAAAGACAAACTATCCCTCATTGCAGATGATATGATTCTTTAATTAGGGGATCCAGAGAACTCTACTAAGAGACACTTGGAACTCTTAGAAGATTTTGGAAAAGTAGCAGAAAATAAAATAAATTCACAAAAATCAACAGCCTTTATATGCACAGGCAATGCCACAGCTGAGAAAGAACTTCTAAGATCAATCCCATTCACAATAGCCACAAAAACAATCAAATACCTTGGAATAAACTTAACCAAAGACATTAAAGATATCTACGATGAGAATTACAAAATCTTAAAGAAAGATATAGAAGAGGATACCAAAAAATGGAAAAATCTTCCATGTTCATGGATTGGAAGAATCAACATCATCAAAATTTCCATTCTCCCAAAAGCAATTTATAGGTTCAATGGGATACCAATTAAAATACCAAAGACATTCTTCTCAGATCTAGAAAAAATGATGCTGAAATTCATATAGAGACTCAGGAGACTTCAAATAGCTAAAGCAATCCTGTAGCACAAAAACAAAGCCAGAGATATCACAATACCAGATTACAGGACATACTGCAGGGAAGTTGTAATCAAAAGAGCATGGTACTGGTACAGAAACAGATGGATAGACCAATGGAACAGAATAGAAACATCAGAAATTAATCCAAACATCTACAGCCAACTTATATTTGATCAAGGATCTAAAACCAATCCCTGGAGTAAGGACAGTCTGTTTAATAAATGGTGCTGGGAAAACTGGATTTCCACGTGCAGAATCATGAAGCAAGATCCCTACCTTTCACCTTACACAAAAATTCATTCAACATGGATTAAAAATTTAAACCTATGATCCGACACCATCAAATTATTAGGATTGGAGAAACCCTGCAAGATATAGGCACCAGCAAAGATTTCTTGGAAATGACTCCAGAAGCACATGCAGTCAAAGCCAAAATTAACAACTGGGATTGCATCAAATTGAGAAGTTTCTGTACTGCAAAAGAAACAGTCAGGAAAGTGAAGAGGCAACCAACAGAATGGGAAACATATTTGCAAACTATGCAACAGATAAAGGATTAATAACCAGAATCTACAAAGTAGTCAAGAAACCCCACAACATCAAAACAAACAACCCACTTAAGAGATGGGTCAAGGACCTCAATAATCATTTTTCAAAAGAGGAAATCCAAATGGCCAACAGACACATGAAAAAATGTTCAGGATCACTAGCAATCAGGGAAATGCAAATCAAAACCACAATGAGGTTTCACCTCACCCCGGTTAGAACAGCTCACATACAGAAATCTACCAACAACAGATGCTGCAGACGATGTGGGGTAAAAGGGACACTAACCCACTGTTGGTGGGAATGCAAACTGGTTAAGCCACTATAGAGGTCAGTCTGGAGATTCCTCAGAAACCTGGATATAACCCTACCATACAACCCAGCTATCCCACTCCTTGGAATTTACCCAGAGGAAATTAAATTGGCAAAGAAAAAAGCCATCTGCACCTTGATGTTTATTGCAGCTCAATTCAAAATAGCTAGGACTTGGATCCAACCCAAATGCCCATCAAAAGTAGACCGGATAAAGAAATTATGGGACATGTACTCTATAGAATACTATACAGCGGTAAAAAACAATGAAATCCGGTCATTTGCAACAGAATGGAGCAATCTGGAACACATCATACTGAGTGAAATAAGCCAGTCCCAAAGGGACAAATATCATATGTTCTCCCTGATTGGTGACAACCAACTGAGCACCAAAAAGGAAACCTGTTGAAGTAAAATGGACACTATGAGAAACAATAACTTGAACAGCCCTTGTCCTGATTGTTTTGTTTTTTTTTTTTCCTGACTGTTGTAAAACTTAATACTTTTTCCCTTATTATTTTTTTCATTCTACTAATACTATTGGTTGAATTATTTAATTAACACACAATTATTCTTAGGTGTTTAAATTTTACTGAAAAGTGATCTCTGTTAAATATAAGAGCGGGAATAAGAGAGGGAGGAGATGTACAGTTCGGCACCTACTCAATCAGACTTGCCCCTAAAGGTAGAGTTAGAAACGTGCCAGGGGATTCCAATTCAGTCCTATCAAAGTGGCATTTACCAATGCCATCTCACTAGTCAAAGTGATGAAATTCAGTTCACAAGTGACCACAATAATAGGTCCAAGAGTCAAAGGGATCACATAAACAAGACTAGTGTCTGCTAATACTAACTGATAGAATTAAAAAGGAGAAAACGATCCAACATGGGAAGCAGGATACACATCAGACTCATAGAATGGCAGATGTCCTAAACAGCACTCTGGCCTCAGAATCAGCCCTTAAGGCATTCGGATCTGGCTCAAGAGCCCATAATAATATTTTAGCCATGGAAAGCCAAGACACTCTGGCAAAAAAACAAAACAAAACAATACAAAACAAAAAACAAAAAAACACCTAAATGAAAGATCTCTGTGAGTGAGATCCCAGTGGGAATAATGGGCCATCAAAGAAGGAGGTACCTTTCTCTGAAGGGAGGAGAGAACTTCCACTTTGACTATGACCCTGTCGGAATAAGATCAGAGTTGGTGAACTGAAGAGGCTTCCATAGCCTTGGCAACTCATGACAAGAGACTAAGGTGATTACTGACGCCATAAACAAGAGTGTCAGTTTGTTAAGTAAACAACAGGAGTCACTGTGCACTTACTCCTCATGTAGCATCTCTGCCCTTAATGTGCTGTACATTGTGACTTAATGCTATAACCCGTACTCATCCAGTATTTTACACTTTATGTTTCTGTGTGGGTGCAAACTGTTGAAATCTTTACTTATATACTAAGTTGATCTTCTGTATATAAAGATAATTGAAAATGAATCTTGATGTGAATGGAATGGGAGAGGAAGAGGGAGATGGAAGGGTTGCAGGTGGGACAAAAGTTATGGGAGGGAAGCCATTGTAATCCATAAACTGTAGTTTGGAAATTTATATTTGTTAAATGCAAGAGAAAAAAAAAGAAGCATTAGATGAGATTTCCAAAACGTGAACTATCAGTCTCAATAAGCTCTAGGAAGTCCAAACAAGATAAATCAAAGAAATCCACAAATGGCACATCATGATGAACTACTAACAACTGAAGAGAAAAGCTGAATGTTTCTTCCATGGGAAGAGAAAAAATATTTAAGCTTTTTATTATCTAAAAATAGAGATAAAGAAATACAAATGAAGTGATAAATATATCATAAATCTAAGCAAGTATTGAATATGTAAAAATGATAAAAATGCGTGGGTGCAAACTATTGAAATCTTTACTTAGCATAGAGTTGATCTTATGTATATAAAGATATTAAAAATGAATCTTAATGAAGAATGTGATAGGATAGAGATTAGGAGGTGGGACGGATTAGAGGTGGGAGGGCAAGTATTGAGGGAAGCACTGCTATAATCCAAAAGTTGTACTTATGAAATTTATATTTATTAAATAAAAGCTTTCTATAAACATTTTAAAAAATGATAAAAATGCATTATTAAACTTAAAATAATTTAGATATAATTACATGTCAACAATATCCAGAAAACTGACAAAGGATATAAATGGAATTGAAGAACAATTGTTTTTGCATTGTCTGGAAACTGATAAACTAGTAGTTGCAAACAGTGTTTGTGAGGCTGGGGGTGGGAGATGTGGGTATGAAAGTGTAAATGTATGCACACCTAATGCACTAAGAAAGAAGAAAGTAGGGAAAATACTTGATTAATACAAGGCAATAAAGGAAAGAAAAAGGAATAAATAATTGAAGGAACATTTGGTAAAAAGATAACTTGAACTCAAATATTTTAGTAATAATACTGAATCAAATTGAAATAGACTTATACTTTAATTAAAAGATAAACGTGATATTGGATAAAAACTCATGACCTAACTATATCGTACTGATCATATAAATATAAAAACACAGAGAAGATGAAAGAACAGACAAATCCCAGAAATGCTAACTGCTGCTGGGGTTAGGAGGTGGTTCATATGCTAGAAGCATGAGCCCTAGTGTGGTGACATTGAGGTGGTGTAACCTTTCAACAGTGGGACCTGGTGGAAGGTAGTTAAGTCTCTGAGAGACTACTGCAGTTCTTGATGATCCCTGGTTAATTCTGGAGAGAGTAAGTCATTGTAAAATGTGCAAGCTTATTCCTTCAATCTCTATGGCTTCTTGTTCTGCTTCTGCTCAAGCTCTTGTCATTGAGATCCCATCTGCCATGAAGCTCTACTGGAGACCTGACACATGCAGTCACTTGCTCTTTGAGTTTCAGCCTCCAAAACTGTGAGCTGAATAAACCTCTTTTCTGTATAAAACATGCAGCCCCTGATTTCTTGTTATAGCAACAGAAAACAAACCAGTACTCTAACCAACAGAAAGATGTCAAAACTGTACTAATAACAGAAAAAGTAGGTAAAAGAAATATTTCTAGAGATAAACAATGACATTCCATCGTGACAAAACAGCCAACATGTTACAAAGACATAAAATTTCTAAATTTGGGGCTGGTGCTCTGGTATAGTAGGTAAAGCTGCCAGCTGCAGCAATGACATCCCATATGGGTATCAGTTCGAGTCCAGCTGCTCCACCTCTGATCCAGCTCCCTGCTAAAGTGCCTGGGAAAGCAGTGGAAGATGGTTCAAGTCCATACACCCACATGGGAGCCCCAGAAGAAACTCCTGGCTCCTGGGTTTGGATTGACCCATCTTTAGCCATTGCAGCCATTTGGGGAGTGGACCAGCCGATGGAAGATCTCTTTCTCTCTCTCTCTCGCTCTCACTCTCTCTCTAACTCTGCCTTTCAAATAAAGACAAAAATTCTGAATTTGCAGACTTCTTATATAATTTAAAGGAAAAATAAAATTATACTGTAACAGAAGATCTTAAAACATCTTTCTTGGTTTAAAATAGAAAATCATATAAAATGAATAAGAATATAGAGAATTTGACAATATAATTAGCAAATTTGCCCTAATTGCTGATAGAAACTAGCCTGCTTCAGATCTCTTAGTAATCCATATTCTCAAATATATATAGGACACTTATCAATAAAAGTCTGCAACACAACATTAAACAAATCACAAAGAACACTAATGTGTTCTCTGGTCACATTAGATATTAGTTGAAATAATAAAAAAAAGATTTCTTGGAAATCACTAAATACATATTTAGAAATATGTTAATAAATAATCCATGTGTTCACAAAATTACAACAAAAATCAGAACATATTTTAATTGAATGATAATGAAAATATGGCATTAAGATCATATGGACTTCAGACAGAGTTGTAGTTAAAGAAACAACTATGGCCTTCAATTCATATAATAGAAAAGACTCGCAAACAATGATATAAGCATCCATCTCAAAAAGTTATAACAATAATAAATTAGTTTTGAAACAGGTGGAAGAGAAGAATGTTCAAAAGGTAGGAAGCAATGAAATGAACAGATATTTGTAAGAGGAAAATTCAACAGAGCTGAAAGCTGTTTTTCAAAATATGATCAAAATTGATAAATTCTTGATAAAAATGATTAAAAGTGCAAAGGCACAGTTTATCTATATTAGAAATAAAACACGGACATTGCTATAGATCCTGTGGGAATTAAAAATATGAATGGAAGAAACTACAGAAACTTGGTGTTGACAAATTTGAATATCTGGGAGCAATGAACAAATGAAATGAAACAAAACTTTCCTAACAACACCAAGACGACGTTGAAAATCTAAATAATACTAAAATCAAGTGTGTACGATGTAGGCAAGATAGGGGTTCAAGAACTGGCAGAAAATCCATAACAGTTTACTCCACTGAGTTTGCTTTTCAGAGGATGTTCCAGGAAAGCTCATCTTGTAACACTGTTCTCAGAGAGGTCAGATAATCACTGGACCAGGAAAGCTCTGAGACCAATCTGGGTCAGATTTTGAAATACAATTTATGAGATACATGTTGCTTGAGCAGAAAGAGTCCTCTTGCTCCCTCTTTATTCCAGCCTGAACACTCTAACTCTTGCTGTAACAGTCCTGGCCAAGTACTTCTCTGGGAGGTAGTTTCTTTAGGAAAATATACCTCCCCATGGTCTCCTTTACTTGTCACAAGTAAATGATGTTTTCCTCTGAGCAGCTCCCACTTGTGACTGATTAATTGATGACATCCTAAGCGAATGGATCTGTTAGCAATATTGCATCTACTGAAGCATTTAATTAATTAAAGCCTTTCCATCAGAATGAAAACAGAAACAGCACAAAGATCACAGAAATCTAGCAAAACATTCCAGATTCAAAGCTGCTTCACTAGTAAAATATTTCAGACATTTAAAAATGGAATTGTACTATTTTGCAAACATTTTCTGAGAGAATATAAACAAAGGAAGTGATTTTCCCAATTTGTTTTATGAAGCCAGTCAAGAAATTCAAATGTAGATTAATTGCATTTCATAAACACAGATGTAATCATCTTCAAGGAAATATTAGCAAATTTAAGTGGAAATAAAGAAGACAATTCATCAGGAATAAGTAAGAATTATTACAAATGCTTGGTCTATAAATTAGCTTTTAATTACTATAATGAAATACCTAAATAAGCTACTTTGAAAGGGAAGAGAGGTTTTATTGGTTCAAGTTCAAGATGGCATAGCTGCATTGCTAGATCTCTGTTGAGAGTATTGGATGGAAATGGTAGAGCTTGTACAGAGGAAAGATTCTATGGTGAGTCAGCAAGTAGAGAGAGTGACTGAGCCAAATCAAGTGCTTATACTCAACACTCTTATGAGAACTAACTACTGAGGACACACCCTCAATGGCCCCAGGAACCTCCTACTAGACTCACTTCCCAGAAATCATATTGGACTAAGTTTCCACTGTCTTAGCATCATTAATGTATGAGTTTGGTTTCTAAGGTCATGCATGATTTTGGGAGGCAGACAATATTCAGACTGTATTAGTGGGTTAATATAATCCATTGTATGCTTGAACAAAGGAGCAAAGAAACAAAATAATCATTTCAGTTAATTGATAGAAAGCATTACATAAAATTTAACATTTTTTTCATGGTGAATATTACCGGCAAGCTGGGACTAGAGAAGAACTTTCCTATTGTGACAAAGGGGTATTTATATATATAAGAAATACATTTAGGGGCCAGCACTGGGGCAGAGCAGGTAAAGCTGACACGTTCAGTGCCAGCATCTCAATGGGCACTGATTTGAGTCCTGGCTGCTCTACTTCCAATCTAGCTCTCTGCTGTGGCCTGGGAAAGCAATAGAAGGTGGCCCAAGTCCTTGGGCCTCTAAACCTGCGTGGGAGACCTGGAAGAAGCTCCGGGCTCCTGGCTTCAGGTAAATGGTAAATATTCTGTTCAAAGTAAAAGGATGCAGTACCTTGTAAAAATAAGCAGGCGACTTTGAAGGAGACAAAGATACAACAACTTGGCATTTGTTGGTAATTTCTCATTTCTTTTGTGCTACAAATAGATCTGTAAAAGTCATAACTTTTCAAGTTTTCAGATTACAAAATTGTTTTTCTTCCTTTGGCAGGGTAACTACAATTTCCTATTAGTGAGCTCATGATTTTATATAAATGTTTTACAAATGGAATAAGGGCTGGGAAGTTTATTGTAAAGGGTGTTGTTGTTGCTCCTGCTGCTGTTATTTGTTTTCAAAAGACAAATCATCATTTTCCTGGACTTATGAAGTTATGGTTGCACTCTGTTCAAGCTCTTTCCTAGACAAAGAGAAAAAATGATTATTAAAAAAGCACATTGAGATTTCATTATCTGAGTTATTCTACAACCCTCTCCTGCTGATTTGGGAAAGTTATTTAGCATGCAGTTAGTCAGGATGAGGAGAAATGAGAAAAGATGGCGAATCACTCCATCCCATCTGCTCTAGACTCAACAGAAACTCAGCCCTCGGCTTGCTTAATGCCTTTCAGCTAATGAGATATTTGTTGTCTGACTGACTAAATGTTGGAGAAAAACTTTAGATAGCAGCTTGTTTAACAATATCCCAAATGATAGAATTATAAAGGTTTTGCTATGCTTTCAACATGTAATGCATTTTTATGAACATAAATTCATTAAACTGTGAGATTCTTGAGGGAAGAGATCCCATCTTGTACCTCTTTGTTTCCTTAATACCAAAAACAGCTTCTTTTCCTGGATTTCTCACATAGTTTTGCCTACCTTTGAATTTTATGTAAATGGAGTCATAGGGCATGTACACCCTGAGTCTAGTTTTTCTCAACCAATATTAATGTTGTTTTATACCCCAGGAGTTTAGTCATCTTTATCACTGTATAGTATTCTATAGCATGAATATGCAAACATTTATATATGCATTCTACCAATGATAGACATTTTGTTATCACTGATCATACATTGTGATGTCATGAACATTTCTATATATGTTTATATATGTGTAAGTGTAGACCAAATTCTACTGAAAGTGTGCCTTAAAGACAAGAATTGCTCATATTCAAAGCTTGAAAGTGATGCCACAAATTTCCAAAGATATTGTACCAAGTTTTATTCCTACCAATAGGGAATCAGAGCTCCTTTTGCTCCATTTTTTGCTTTTCCTTGATCTTTTCGACTGGCTTTCCTGGTGCTGTGTAGGGGTATCTCTGAGAGGTTGTCATTGGGATTTTCCTGACGACTAATAAGACTGAGGATTTTATGTTGGGTGATGCTTGATCAGGTATCTGATGTGTTTTTCTATTAGGTTTGTGCTCTTTCTTTTTTGTCATTTGTCTTTTCACAACTAGCTTCTCAATTTCCACAAAATATTTGCTGGAGTTTTGATTGGAGTTGTTTTAACTCTATGAAACAATCTGGGTAGAGTTGAAATTCCTTAAAACATTGAGTCTTCCAAACTATGTACATATTATATCCCTCCATTTCCTTATGGCTCTGATACTTTAAAATGTTTATAGTCTTCTTTGTAGAAATTTTGCATATATTTTATTATATTTATTCCTAGGTATTGACTTTGGGACTACTGTAAAAATTCTTTTTTTTAAGTCTTTTTTTTAAATCTTTTTTTTGACTGATAGAGTTATAAACAGTGAGGGAGAGAGACAGAGAAAGGTCTTCCTTCCATTGGTTCACTCTCCAAACGGTCGTTATGGCCAGCACTGTGTCAACCCAAAGCCAGGAGCCAGGTTCCTCCTCCTGGTCTCCCATGCAGGTGCAGGGGCCCAAGCACTTGGGCCATCCTCCACTGCCCTCCCGGGCCAACCCATATGGGATGCCGGCACTGCACCAAGTGAGCCACGGTGGTGGCCCCGTAAAAATTCTTTTAAAATGTTTTATTTTCTGATTATTTCTTGCAGATTCATAGAAATCCATTGATTTATTTATTGTTCAGTGCTCAGCAAACTTGTTAAATTTACCCATTCCATGTGTAATTTATCCAAAGAATCCTTGGAGTTTCTATAGACAAAATCATATCATTGGTAAATGATGACCTTTTCTTCTTTTACATTCCTTACGTTTTTGACACTTACATTTGTTAACATACGGTAGTAGCCGATACCTAGAGTACTATTTTTAATAGAACTAGTGGTAGTAGGCATCTTTGTGTTAGTCCCCACTTTAAATGGAAATCTTTTCAACATTTCACCATTTAATATCAAGTGGGATTGTTGTAGATGATTTTATTATTAGTTACTAAAAACTCTTGTTAAGAATTCTTATGACTAATAAATGTTGAACTTTATCGATTGATTTTCTGCAACTATTTAGATACTCACGATTTTTTTCTTTTTGATTGTCTCAGAGTGATGAATTACACTGACTTTTTCAATGTAAATACTTTGCATCCTGTAATACCAAGCTGGATCATGATGCATTACATTTTTAATTAACTGTTGGATTAAGCTTGGTGACATTTTATTGAGCAAGTTTTCCTCTTTCTTCATGGTGGTTTTCTTGTCAGAAATTAAACATGTTTAATGGGTGAGAGATTGTTGTCCTTTTTTCATAGTATTTAGAAGATTATATAAGATTGGCATGATTAGCGTCTTCAGTGTTATAATTCATCTGCAAAACCATTTCATCCAGAACCTTCCTTTGTATAAAATTTTGAGTTATGGATTCTTTTTCTTTAGAGTAATTCAAATGTTCTGTTCCTTCTTCGCTAATTTTGGTAAATTGTCCTTTCACATGAACTCTTCCTTTGATATAAACTTGAAGTACATCAGGGTAGATTTGCTCCTAATATTTTCTCGCCTCTATGCTCATGTCCCGCTTTTAGTCACTGATACTTGTTTATGGCCTTTCTTTGCTTTCATTGGTCACCCTTGCCAGGGGCTGTTGACTGAATTATTCTACGAGAACCAACTTTTGACTCAGTACTTAATTTTAGTCTTTTATTTATTCACATTTCTTGGCTTTAATTTGTTATTTTTCTGAGTTGTGAAGTTAGATAACTGATCTGTAGTCTTTCTTCATTGCTAACATACATATTTAGGAGAATAAATTTCTTACAAAGTATGGTTTACCTACATCTCATCTTTTTTCAATTGTCATCTCTTTTATTCTCATTCCACTGAAATATTTTTAAATAACTATTTTGCTGTCTTCTTCAATCCATGGAATAATTTGAAGTGTGTGCCTATTTTCTAGTTCTCATTTTGTTATTAAGTTTTTACTAAATTGCACTTCATTATGGTCAGGAAATATATATTTTTTGCGATTTTAAACAGTTGAAATTTGGTCAGTTTTTAAATGAGAGAACTTGAAAATAATGTATATTCTACACTTCTGATGTGTAGCATTCTACATATGCTAATTTGTCATTTGTGCATCTTAAATCTTCCATATCCTTACTAATTTCTTGTCTGCTTGTTTTGGTTGGACATGTGGTAAACGTTCCTAGTACAGTTTGCGTACAGTGTCTTGGTTTACTGAATTCATTTACTCAGTCACAATTACCACACAGTGATCAATGTTGCTTTCCCACCAGTGATGGGGCTGGCATGGAACAGGGTGGGTGTGATCATTTTCTGTGCTGAGGTACCGTGTGGGTTTGTGCATGTCCTGTGAGTACCCCATGCCTGAACAGCATGATGCTCAACAGCAAAGAACAAAAGATCATGACAAGTATAGAGAGATCATGAAGAAAAGCCAGTCCCTTTCCCCCTCTTTCCTCTTTGAATAAGGGCCTCCCATTTTCATGTTGCACTGGGTCTATAAATGGTGCCACTGGACCTAGCTGATGTCATTTGATGTGCTTTTTGTTGAGACCATATTTTCTTTCTTTCTTTCTTTTTTTCTTTTCTTTTCTTTTTTTTTTTTTTTTGACAGGCAGAGTTAGACAGTGAGAGAGAGAAAAGAGAGAAAGGTCTTCCTTTTTCCATTGGTTCACCCCCTAAATGGCTGCTATGGCCAGCGCGCTGCGCTCATCCGAAGCCAGGAGCCAGGTGCTTCCTTCTGGTCTCACATTCAGGTGCAGGGCCCAAGCACTTGGGCCATCCTCCACTGCCTTCTCGGGCCACAGCAGAGAGCTGGACTGGAAGAGGAGCAACCGGGACAGAATCTGGCGCCCCAACTGGGACTAGAACCTGGTGTGCCGGCACCGCAGGTGGAGGATTAGCCTGTTGAGCCACGGCGCTGGCCGAGACCATACTTTCATTGCCTTTATCTTTTATATATTAAACAACCTTTAAATCGATTTTTCTATTAGTGTTCAACACACAGTCTTTTCATAGTGTTTACATGCAATTGACACTTCACTGTGGATGCTCACAGTTCAGTCATTTCCATCACCCACATCCCCAGACTGACATAGGAGGGAGCATGATCATCCCAACTGTGTGGGAAAGCCAATGAGCTCCTCACGGCCTTAGATGGAATAAATGGTGGAAATGGGGCTTGAACATCAGAGTTCTAACTCCAAAACCATTTTCTTTCTACAAAATCACAACTCACTTTTAAGAAGATGTCTTTCTGGATATCAAAAAGGACAATTTTATGCCCGTTGTTGGCTACGGAATTTCCACAGTGCTTCTTCAGAATAGCTGCTTATTAAGTACGAGCTTCTGCTAACATGCTTTATCCACATGACATTTTGGTGCCAGCTTTACAATGTTGTCAGCAGCAAACAAAGAAAACAAGTAGCTGAAAGTGGGTAATTAGGATTGTACTGGGAGTTTTGGAAGTGGGTGAAATGTCCTTAAAATCTGAACATCTGGTGGTTAGATTTGGTGAGCAACAAATGATTAAAGCATTGCTGACACCAGTTAGCAGAAATGTACCCTACAGTTCCAGCCTAGGTGGGGTGTGTTTTTAAAAGAGCCAATGATAAAAAATAAGAATAAAATGTGAATAAGCCTCATGATTTCCCTCCCTCTTGTCAGCTCCTCCCTTTTGGGTTTCCTCACAGCGTACTGAAATGTTTGTTGAGTGAAAATATATTCACAGGAGCCACCATCTGTAGTGGCGGCATCACATATGGGTGCATGTTCAAGTACGGGCTGCTCCATTTCTGATACAGCTCCATGCTAGTGCTTCTAGGAATGCAGCCAGGGATGGCTCAAGTGCTTGGACCCCTGCACCCACACAGGATGCCTGGAAGAATCTCTTCGTTCCAGGGCCCAGCTTTTGCAGCCATTTGGAGTGTGAACCAGTGAATTGAAGATCTCTCTCTCTCTCTCTCTCTGTTGCTCTCACTCTCTCTCTCTCCCCTTTTTCCTGAATTCTGACTTTCAAATAAGTTAATAAACAGCTTTTAAAAAGAAAATATATCTATGATCACTGTCATGTCTACAGTTCCTCCAAAGTGCACCTAACGAATATTCCATGACCCCACTCTGAGGTCTTCCCGACTTAACACCAACAGCAGTGTTGAGATTATTTTTCATAGTCCTACCTCTTTATTAGTCACTCAATTTTCTTTCTACCTGTAGCTACAATTTTCATAATAAGAGGCATTATTTTAAAAGTCCTATTAATAACAATGCTGAAAGCAGATGGGGGAGTAACTTGGTTACAAAATGATGGTTCCCTGAATTTTCCCTCTATTTCAGAGCACACATATAAGCTATTGGGTGCCATGAATGTGGATTACTTATAGAGAAAGATGACAGATAGTCATCTGCAAAATAACATAATTATATCAAATGGAAATCTCATCAGGGTTCTTGTTGCTACCTTTTTGTTCAGTGGAAGAAAATGAAGCACTGGATTTAAAACAAAACAGCACAAAAAGGAGAAGGGGAAACAGAACCATGATAAAGAGTATTCCTTGAACTGTATAATAAAATGATCAGAAATTGAGCCAACTGATCTATGGAGCATGGAGGAGAGTTTTGAAGGTAGGAACATAAAATAATTATTGGAAATCTGAAGATGTTAGAGTGAGGCAATTTGGCTGATTCTATAGGATCCTTAACATTGGAATAGAAAAGATGACATGCGTTGAAGTTCAGAGATTGGTCAGTGGTCTTGGTAATTTTGACTGCTTTTTTTTCCTTTTTCTTATTTTATGATAGTTAACGAATGCTAAAGGGATCTTAGGAAACAAGATTGGTAAGAAATCAGGGTAGGCTGATATTGGGTTAAACAGAGCCTGATTAAAAAGTGCATAGAAGCACTTTGGAAAACTCATTTAGTGTCCTAATGAGGTTGAAGAATATCTGTGGTCATGGCTATTTGTATATGTTTAGTATTATATTTTTAATGGATTAATATCTATTGGTAGACAGAACGACAAAGAGAGGGAGAGGAACAGAAAGGTGTCTCATCCACTTGTTTACTCTCCAAAATGCCCACAATGATCAGAAGCCTTGAATGAAAAACTTAATCTGAGTCTCCCATATGTGTGACAGGGACCTAATTATGTGAGGCATCAGAGCTGCCTCCCAACGTCAGCATGAGTAGGAAGAATCAGGAGCCACAGCCAGAATCAGGACTCAAACCCAGCCTGCTGTACATCTTAACTGTAGGCCAAACACTTGCCCCTACAGGCTGTATATACATTAAAACAAAGAGCAATATTCCACATCGCCTGCTTAGACATACATTGTGCAGACTTTCATAAAAGTCTTGTAGAATGGAACTTAGCAGAAAATCTTACGGGCAGTCCAAGCAAACACAAAGTGAGTATAGTCCCTCAATGTGCTCAACTCCCTGTCAGTCTTTGGCTCACACAGACTTCAGAGGTGTGTGCTGCATAAGTCTGCTCAGCCTGCTGCAGCTTCATGGTGGCTGAGAGTCCTTCTGCTGGCTCCTGCCAGGCCAACTCCTCTGAGAGGTTCTGTTACCTCTGGGATGAATGTCCTCAGCGTGGAAAAGGTGCTTGGAAAAAACATGCATTTTTATTTATTTTTATATATTTTTATTTTTTTAACTTTTATTTAGCAAATATAAATTTCCAAAGTACAGTTTATGGATTACAGTGGCTTTCCCCCCCATAACTTCCCTCCCACCTGCAACCCTCCCATCTTCCGCTCCCTCTCCCATTCCATTCACATCAAGATTCATTTTTAATTATCCTTATATACAGAAGATCAATTTAGTATATATTAAGTAAAGATTTCAACAGTTTGCACCCACACAGAAACATAAAGTGTAAAATACTGGATGAGTACTGGTTATAGCATTAAGTCGCAATGTACAGTATATTAAGGACAGAGAAGCTACATGAGGAGTAAGTGCACAGTGACTCCTGTTGTTGATTTAACAAACTGACACTCTTGTTTATGGTGTCAGTAATCTCCCTAGGCTCTTGTCATGAGTTGCCCAGGCTATGGAAGCCTTTTGAATTCGTGGACATCGATCTTACTTAGACAAGGTCATAGTCAAAGTGGAAGTTCTCTCCTCCCTTCAGAGAAAGGTACCTCCTTTGATGGCCCATTCTTTCCACTGGATCTCACTCGCAGAGATCTTTCATTTAGTTTTTTTTTTTTTTTTTTTTTTTTTTTTTTTTTTTTTTTTTTTTTTGCCAGAGTGTCTTGGCTTTCCATGCCTGAAATACTCTCATGGGCTCTTCAGCCACATCGAATGCCTTTAAGGGCTGATTCTGAGGCCAAGTGCTAGGTAGGACATCTGTAATTCTATGAGTCTGCTGTGTATCCCGCTTCCCATGTTAGATCGTTCTCTCCTTTTTAATTCTATCAGTTAGTATTAGTGGACACTAGCCTTGTTTATGTGATACCTTTGACTCTTAATCCTATCATTATGATCAATTGTGAACAGAAATTGATCACTTAGTCTAGTGATATGGCATTGGTAGATGTCACCTTGATGCAATTGAATTGGAATCCCCTGGCATATTTCTAACTCTACCATTTGGGGCAAGTCTGATTGAGCATGTCCCAAGTTGTACATCTCCTCCTTCTCTTATTCCCACTCTTATATTTCACAGGGATCACTTTTCAGTTAAATTTAAACACCTAAGAATAATTGTGTGTTAATTACAGAGTTCAACCAATAGTATTAAGTAGAACAAAAAATACTAAAGGGGATAAAGTATTAAGTTGCTCATCAACATTCAGTACAAGGGCTGATCAAGTCACTGTTTCTCATAGTGTCCATTTCACTTCAACAGGTAAGTTTATTTTATTTATTTGAAAGGCAGAGAGAGAAAGAGAGAGAGAGAGAGAGAGAGAGAGAGAGAGAGAGAGCGAGCTCCTCTATCTGCTGGTTCATTTCCCAAAATTGCTGCAACCGCTTGAACTAGGCTGGTCTGAAGCTGGGAGCCAGGAGCTTCCTTCAGATTTTCCAGTTGTCTGTGCAGGAGCTCAAGTGCTTGGGGGCATCTTCTCTTGCTTTCCCAAGCACATTAGCAAGGAGCTGGTTTGGAAGTGGAGCAATCTGGACTGGATCTGGCACCTATATGGGATGCCAGCACAGCAGGCAGTATCTTACCCAGCTAAGCTACAACACTGGCCCAAGATCATATTTTTCATCTTAGTAGGTGGTTTACTAAGGGGGACAAAATGCCACTTCCTATAGTGGGAAAGGAGAAATTTCATCTTGCAATGGCAGGTAAAAGCAATGTTTCTAATTCCAAGTTTGGCTCCTATCAGGATCCCTGCTTCTCCCTCAGAATGTCTCTCCCTGCCCCTTCCCTGGGGACAAGGGGAGCTCCACAGTGGTGGAGGGACCAGGGTCCCCAGAGAGTCCCTGCATTCTCACTGTCCTCTACAGAGAAGTCGGGTTCGTTGTGGTCTTCCCTGATGTCACCAGTATTCCTTGAGTTTAGAGACACTGATCTGGAACCAGGATTGCCACTCATAGCTCTGGTCCTGGAGCCCCACAATCAAGCTGCATTGGGTCCAGGACTCCTTCAGGCTGGTGGTTCCTTCGGGGGACACTGGCCAGTGCATCCAAACACATCCTCCTGCCCACTGAGAAGAGTCTGCATGACAGGCAACTCCCCAGGCTGCACTTGAAGTAGAGGAGACCAGTGGCTAATCCGTATTCTGAAAACAGTGGAGCCTGTGCTATAGTCGTGCATTGCTGTATGACAGCACATGTTCTAAGAACTGCATTTTTAGGTGATTTCATTGTTGTGTGGACATCATAGAGTAAACTTGCACAAATTGATATGGCATAGCCTACTACTCATTCATCTGTTCCCTCATTCTATGATAGACCCATAGGTTTACATTCTCAGGAATTTTAAAAAAAAACATCCAGAGGAAAAGACAAAATTACAGTGCTCCACCCAAATACTTCACATTTGCCTGGTGCCTTCTGGTTTACAAAGTACTGTGGATGATGGGCTTATTTCATTTGCTCACTGTAGAAAATCAGATTTTCCTAAGGTCGTTGAGGGGCTTTGTTACAGTGGCGATGCATGATACGAACATTTAACTCCCAGAAAGACTTTTACATGCAGCTCTGCCAAATCTTCGATCTTCTACCACCACAGAGGTATTAGTTATTATTATGGCAGTAATGACTTGAATACCCAGATGCCTTATGATAAACTTTTTAAATTTATTTTTTAAAGTTATCCTTAGCAATTCTTAAAATCAAAGATTTTTTTTTTGACAGGCAGAGTGGACAGTGAGAGAGACAGAGAGAAAGGTCTTCCTTTGCCATTGGTTCACCCTCCAATGGCCGCCACGGCTGGCGCACTGAGGCCGGCGCACTGCACTCATCCAATGGCAGGAGCCAGGTGCCAGGTGCTTTTCCTGGTCTCCCATGGGGTGCAGGGCCCAAGCACTTGGGCCATCCTCCACTGCACTCCCGGGCCACATCAGAGAGCTGGCCTGGAAGAGGGGCAACTGGGACAGAATCCGGCGCCCCAACCGGGACTAGAACCCAGTGTGCTGGTGCCGCAAGGCGGAGGATTAGCCTGTTGAGCCACGGCGCCGGACATAAAATCAAAGATTTATACAGTGGAGCCAGCATTGTGGCACAGTGGGTAGGGCGGCTGCCTTTAATACCAGCATCCCATGTGGGCACCAGTTCAGGTCCTGGTTGCTCCAATTTCAATTCAGGTCTCTGCTGTGGCCTGGGAAATCAGTAGAAGGTGGCCCAAGTCCTTGGGCCCCTGCAACTGCATGGGAGACCTGGAAGAAGCTCCTGCGGCCATCTGGGGAGTATACCAGCAGATGGAAGACCTCTGTCTCTCTGCCACTTGCCACTCTGTAACTCTGCCTTTCAAATAAATAAATAAATCTTTTTTTTTTAAAAAGGTTTATACAGCAATTGCATATTTTCATAGTCCTCTCTTTAACTCCTGTTTTGTTTTGTCTCTCTGTCCTCATACACCTTTTGGTTATGAGAGACCATGAGGACTGGCCTTCTGCATCTCTCTCTCTCCCTGGGTATTTGTGGGTAAAGCTTAAGGGTAAAGCTGCTGCCTGTGACACCAGCCTCCCATTAAAGACAGAATTACAGACACACACACACACACACGCACGCGTGCAAACACACATGGGGAGAGAGAGGGAAAAAGAGAGAGTGTGCTTTCATTGGGTGGTTCACATCCCAGATGGCTGTAATGACCAGGTCTGGAGCAGCATGAAGCCAGGAGCCAGGAGCTTCATCCGAGTCTCCCACATGGGTGCAGGGGCCCAAGCACTTGGGTCATCTTCTGCTGCCTTCCCAGGTGCATTAGCAGAAAGTTAGATTGGAAGTGGATACAGAAAGACATCTCATATACTGGCGAGCTGATGTTATAGGTGCAGTTCTGGGGGCAGAACGTAAAAATATGGGTCCATATAACAAAGGAGCTCTTCTCTGTTTATTTTTGCTATTCGATAATTTGTACATTTCCTTTCTGCTTAAATACCCACAGATTCGCTCTCCCCCTAACACACATGTGCACACACACATACACACACACAAAGATTCTAATTCCATTACTGAAAAGCAACTGTCTAAAATAATTATATTCAAAACAACTTATTAGTTCATGGTTACCAATTTCGTTCCATAAGGAAAGGGGTGTGCTTTTATTTTTCTGAGGTACACATAACAGTTTGCTATAGACTAACATTTACGACAAGATGGCCAATTAGGCTTGAGTCTTGATCCTGAAGAATTGAATGAAATAATCACATATGAAGCAAGTGCTTTTTCATAGAACAAACCCTGTGCATAAGGTAGTAGCAGATCTAAGTGATTTCACTAGAAGTCACATTTAAAATAAATTATTTGAGAGTGAGGGAGGGAGAGAAAGAGAGTGAGAGCCAACTCTCATCCACTGGTTCAACTCCCCAAATGCCCGCAGTGACTGAAGAAGCCAGGAATCAGGAACTCAATCCAGATCTCCCATGTGGGAGGCAGGGATCCAGTTACTTTTGAGATCACAGTTCTCCTTTGCCAAGATGAGGCTCTGGAGCACACTGAAACAGCACAGTCCCTGTATATTATATTCCCCAGATTGGCTGTGCCTGCAATCATTGCTATGTTGAAAATTGTATTTTGAGATTTTTGACCTTTTAATTTCAACACAAATTTTCATCTCTAGGCAATAGCCCAAATGTTAGGCAGCAGTGATAGCTGAGTAGAGGAAAATGACAGTTATTGACATTGTTATGGAGTTTTACAATTTACACACAAAAGCTCTCTATTTTTATTTTGAAGATAAAGAGGTGAAGTGTTATATATAACACAGAAGAAAATACGTATAATACTGATTTTTTGTATACTCAGTTTTTAATTTTTTTAAAGTTGAGAAACACTTATGATCTTTAGAAAGTTTGTGGAAAGAGGAATTAAAAAATAAATATCTGTATAGAAAGTTTTTTTTGTTTATTTGTTTTTTTTTTTTTTTTTTTTTTGGCCAGGCAGAGTTACACAATGAGAGAGAGAGAAACAGAGAGAGTTGTAGACAGTGAGAGACAGAAAGGTCTTCCTTCCGTTGGTTCACTCCCCTAATGGCTGCCATGGCTGGCACTGCGCCAATCCGAAGCCAGGAGCCAGGTGCTTCCTCCCAGTCTCCCATGCAGGTGCAGGGACCCAAGCATTTGGGCCATCCTCCACTGCTTTCCTGGGCCATAGCAGAGAGCTGGACTGGAAGAGGAGCAACCGGGACTAGTACCCAGAGCCCCAACCAGTACTAGAACCCGGGGTGCCAGTGCTGCAGGCAGAGGATTAGCCAAGTGAACCATGGCGCCTGCCAGAAAGTTTTGGAATACATGCATTTGAAGGGTTTCCAAAAACTTCATGGAAAAATGCATATTAGGATAAAGCTATGCATGGGTTTCTAATTATTTCCACATCAGAATAAACTTCTTTTTTAATTTCCTTTTTGCATGAGCTTTTTGAGGTAGTCTTGTGTACTGTCTTACAGTGTAAGTCTGTATTTTAGACAATAGGAGAGGAAGGCCCATAGGGAAGCAGGAGCCCTGTCCTGGAACTAGGCTTACTGTCTTCTCCCATGTTTGTATCCCAAAGGAAATTCAACACAGACAAAAAGAGAATTGGTATGTTCTTCAGGGAACAAGCAAGCATACAAACACATAAAAACTAAGGAAAACCAAAACAAATAAAAGCACAAATTCCAAGGAACTATAAAAAAATTACAGAAAAAAACACATTTAATTCACTATTCAATCTTGCATTTTAGATGGCAAGATGAGATGCTGAAAAATGCTACTGTCATTTTTTTCCCTGGAAGCAAGGGAAATACTGAGTTTTGAAAATGAATGTGATGTAGGAGTGGTGTTTGGCTCAGCTTGGTGTAGGTTCTTGTCTTCCTGCCAGAAAGAGTTGAAGGGAGAGACATAGATAAAAGTGAGCAAAGGTGCAACATTTATTTAAAGGCAAAGGGAAGATACACACTCATGAGGAAATGTGGGCAACACACACACACACACACACACACACACACACAGAGAGAGAGAGAGAGAGAGAGAGAGAGAGACAGCTGCCCTTTACAAGTTTTGGAGCTGTCCTTTCATACCTTCCAGGAGGTATAGAGGGTGGTGTCTGGAGCAGGACTTAATTGAATATTCAAAGGAGGTGGAGGTGGAATTTGGAGTGGAGCCTGAGCGCAGAGCTCATTTCTGTTCCCTTTTTGGACATCTCAGAAGTGCCATGGCATCAGGTGCATGATGGAAGTGGGTGTGTCAATTCTGCAAGTTTCACTATAATGACCTAAAGGCTGTTGAGACACCTTCAGCCATATAGTGTAGTTTCAGCTGGTGCTATTCCTAGGTGGCAACGTTTCCAGCTTACCCAGATGGCAGTAGAGTTTTCTGGGAGTTCTGAGGACTGAGGTGCATATGCTGGCAATCCTTAATTCCTTTCACTAGCCACCTCTCCATCCACACCAAATGTACTCGTCAGATCTGAAAGACTAGAGGCTGCTGGGAACGGGAATCACTATCTATCCTCCTCTGTCAGTGACAGCTTCCAATGGCATAAAATGACTTACTCCCCTGACTTTCCATCACTTAACAAATTACTGATGATGCAAAGTTAAAACTTCACTTGCTCTTTCATGCAATGTCTATCCAACAGGGAAAGGATTTTTGTGTTGCTTAAGTTGATGAGCACTGACACCTAGCAAAATCATATGTGACAAACACACACAGGGGATCTTGGAAGTTGGGAAACTGTAACTTCCACCCCTCCTCCCCCACAGATACAGACAGAGCTTTCTTCTCCTTCTCATTTCCTCTCTGTTCGTTTTTTCTCAGATTACCTTGGGTTCATTAGTCTCACTTTACTTCAAAATTACTTGAACAAATAAATACTCTCCTCTTTCTGAGACAAAAGGAAAGATGCCTGGGCAGAAGTAGGAAGAAATTATCAGATCAATTGAACAGTTTGTCTCTTGGACATGTTCGATTGAAAAACTTGTGCTAAAACATATTCAAACCAAAGTCAAAGCATCATATTAGTTAACAGGAAATTGCTTGATATATGCAGTAAAAGGAATTGAAAGCATCATTTCCAAACTGCCATGACACATAGTTTGGAAAATTATGCCTACCACACATCGTGATGGACTCAGTTATTGGTCTTGCACTTGCTTTTCTTTTGTTCCACTGGGACTCAGCATTTCACATCTGATCACCAAGAGGGAACATGACATGGAAGATGGGATTATTATGGTTAGACTGAAATAAAATTGTTCAGCTGAAGAATCAATGGGAAAATGTGAAGCATTTAGCCCACATAAATTGTTTCATTGATCCAAATTACTTTGGCTTATTCTATTCTCTTCTTTTCTCTCTTTGGTCCTTTTTTGTCTCTAATTTGGGTCTGTAGTTGAAAATGGAGAAGGATAGGAATACATAAGGGAGATGATATTGGTTTCATTTTCTCAGAGAGCACTTTTCCAATGGGCTATCAAGTTTCACTGCACTAAAATGTCATTGTAGCCTGTCTGCTGACACAATACCCACAGGCAAGCTCCTCACTCCTGGTCCCCGGCAGCTGCAATGGATGGCTACAGCATGTGGACCACCTTCCATGCCAAGCTCTGTCTGTTTTCTCTGCTTGAGGGATTCCTCTTCCAGTCTTAAGCAACCAGTCTGGAGTTACAGTGATAACAGCCAGCAGTGGGGAGTTACAGCTGCAGGGGGCCTCTCTTCTAGGAATTGTTTCCAACATTGTTCTGTAAGGTTTCTGGAGGTCCCTAGCAGGAATGCGGCCAATCTACCATAGTGGTAACCAATGTGCTATCACATAATTTGCTGATTTTTTTCTTTCCTGATTCTCTTACACAATTTCCCTACTTCCTATCCTGTGCTTCCTGGGATCATCTCCTAACTACTTGTTCCCAAGTCCCTTACATAGGAAGTATCCAAAGAAAAATTCATGTTGAGTTGGTCTCTGTATTAAATATCACAGAAGAAAAAGGGGCTTGGAAACATTGCATTATGGAGAACATCCACATTGTTCAACACATATTTTTATAAATATTTTTATTATTTATTTGAGAGGTAAAGTTACAGACAGTGTGAGGGAGAGACAGAGGGAAAGATCTTCCATCCATTGATTCACTCCCTAAATGGCCGCAGTGGCCGGAACTGTGCCAATCTGAAGCCAGAAGCCAGGAACTTCTTCCAGGCCTCCCACATGAGTGCAGGCGCCCAAGGACCTGGACCATCTTCTACTGCTTTCCCAGGCCATAGCAGAGAGCTGGATTCGAAGAGGAGCAGCTGGAAGCAGAACCAGTGCCCATATGGGATGCCGGCGAGGCAAGCGGAGGATTACCAAGTAAGCCACAGTGTCGGCCCCTTCAACACATATTTTTAATAGGGTTTCTTTTTTTTTTTTAATTTTTTTTTTGACAGGCAGAGTGGACAGTGAGCGAGAGAGAGACAGAGAGAAAGGTCTTCCTTTGCCGTTGGTTCACCCTCCAATGGCTGCCGCGGTTGGCGCGCTGCGGCCAGCGCACCGCACTCATCCGATGGCAGGAACCAGGTGCTAGGTGCTTTTCCCTGGTCTCCCATGGGGTGCAGGGCCCAAGCACTTGGGCCATCCTCCACTGCACTCCTGGGCCACAGCAGAGGGCTGACCTGGAAGAGGGGCAACGGGGACAGAATCCGGCGCCCCGACCGGGACTAGAACCCGGTGTGCCGGTGCCGCAAGGCGGAGGATTAGCCTGTTGAGCCACGGCGCCGGCCAATAGGGTTTCTTAAGAGTCTAACACATTGACATATTGCATATTATTAACCACAACCTTCAGAGACATTATTTAAGTTGATACTTAGAGGTTAGTAATATATGTAACTATAATTAATATTTTATATATGAATAGTGTCAGAAAACATGAATGACTTATTTAAAGTCTCAGAGACAATCTGGACAGAAAATACAAGTTTCTCTTTATTGTGTGACCATGTGGGAAAGTCCTATCCTAAAACTAGTACATATGTTCTTTACTATCATATTTACGTGAAGAAAATCTTACTAATTTTTGTTTGATTTAAATGCCCTCTTTACATAAGTATCTATTTGTAGACCTCAAAAAAGATAATGCATTTGTTTCCTGCTCTTCCCAGTAATGACTATAAATGGACCATTTGCTTGTATAAATTACAGCTATACTCCATGACTATGTACAGCAGGCAAGTGATATAATCCAAAATAAGTGACATACTCCATGGAAATAGCTCATTAATTGGGAAACTCTGTTATAGAGATGTGAGATGATTTTTTTTCTCTTGTTCCCAAAGCAACCCTTTAGAAGGGATGGGGATGGAGGTGGATAGGGTGGGAGCTGGAGAGAAAAGATGAATTCTATTTAGCAAAAAAGAAAATCTCAGATGATTCATCTCAGATTGCCTATGAAGACTGTCATCTCAAGAGAAAACCTATTCTCATAAGACTGCCCGACCTACTGCAGGATATTAAAGGAAAAATTCCTCCAAGATAAACACTTCATCTTTGAATAAAGCATAGCACTTATCTTGCTGAAAAGAATTTACCAGGTCTGCAGTTCTGTATGCTGAAGCTTCAAGTTAAAACAGCATTGGAATTCTCAGTACTTTCCTAAAGATTGAGATGAAATTCCCCTTCCAACCAGGAAAGAAGTGCAAATGGCTTGAACTCTACCTATTGGTGATCATATAATGCTGGAATTTATCCACTAGCCTTAAGTCAATGTAAAAGTCAAAGAAATCCCTGAAGTTTTCATAAAGCTCTCCGGTTGTTTGTTTGTTTGTTTGTTTTTTGTTTGTTTTTTTGACAGGCAGAGTTAGACAGTGAGAGAGAGAAACAGAGAGAAAGGTCTTCCTTTTCCGTTGGTTCACCCCCAAATGGCCGCTACGGCCTGCGCGCTGCGTCAATCCAAAGCCAGGAGCCAGGTGCTTCCTCCTATCTTCCATGTACATGCAGGGCCCAAGGACTTGGGCCATCCTCCACTGCCTTTCCTGGCCACAGCAGAGAGCTGACTAGAAGAGGAGCAACCGGGACAGAACCAGCGCCCCAACCGGGACTAGAACCCGGGGTGCCGGCGCTGCAGGCGGAGGATTAGCCAAGTGAGCCGTGGTACCGGTCCATAAAGCTCTCTGTTTTAAAGGCAGGTTCCGAAACCTCTGAAACAAATGAAGTCACTGTTGATAAAATTTCCAAAATAAAGGCAAGTTTTATTCCAAAACCTCCAGCATATTTTACTCCCTGGTTTGACTGACATTTCAGTCTTATTTTTGTAGTGAAGAATTATGTTATTAACCAAAAAGTATATAAAAGTAAACAGAAAGTTTTCTCCCCGAAAAGACACAACTTGAATACTAATTGCTTTATTAACCAGAAGTTGTCTTATACTTATTGGCTTGTTAATTTTTCTTGAAACCTCTTCAGATAAATTTGACTTTGCTTTGTTCCTCCTTTTGTCAATCATATACATCGCTTTTTTTTAGTACTCTATGTATTAGCTACCACAAATCAAAGAAAACATGATGATATTTGTCTTTTTGCATCTGGTTTATTTCACTAAGCATAATTGTCTCCAATTGCATCCATTTTGTTACAAAAGACAGGATTTTATTCTTTTTTATGGCTGAATGGTATTTCACACTATATATCTTTATCCTATCATCAGTTGATGGACATTTGGGTTCCATATCTTGGCTAATGTGAATTGAACTTCTATAAATGTGAGGAGCAGGTAACCCTTTCATATGCTTTAATTCCTTAGGGTAAATTCTCAGGAGTGGGATGTCTAGGTCATGTGGGAGGTCAATTTTCCAATTTTTGAGGAATCTTTATCTGATCTTCTGTAATGGTTGTACCATTTACATTCCCATCAACAGTGTATTAGCATACCTTTTTTTCCTCACAAGCATCTGATATATATATTTTTTTTTTTTTTTAATTTTTTTTCTGGGTGAAAACCATTCTAACTGGGATGAGGTGAAACCTCAATTTAGTTTTCATTTGCATTCCCCTGATGGCTAGTGATTCTGAGCAATTTTTCATTGTCTGTTTTATTTGTATTTTATTCTTTGAAAATGTTTATTCATGTCATTGGCCCATTTCTTAAGTGCAATGTTTGTTTTGTTGCTGTTGAATTTCTAAACTCCTTAGATATTTACATATCAATCCTTTATCAGATGTATAATTTACAAATATTTTCCCCTGTTATGTCAGTGACCTCTTCTGGGTTTTCTTTGCTGTGCAGAAACTTCTTAGATTGATGTAATCACATTTGTCTATTTTTGCTTTTATTGCCTATGCTTCTGGGGGTCTTACCCAATAATTCCTTACATTGCCAATAACTTGTAGTGTTTCCCCCATATTTTCCTCTAGTAATTGGATGGTTTCATGCCTTTCATGTCTTCAAGTTTAGATCTTTGGTCAGTTGGGAGTTGATTTTTTTTAATGTAAGGTAGGGGTGTTTTTTTCACACTTCTGCACACACAGATCCAATTTCCAAACATCATTTTTTGAAGAGACTGTCCTTTCTCCAGGAAGTGATTTTATCTTGTTTGTCAAAATTATTTGGTCGTAGATGCATGGATTAATTTCTGGGTTTTCTAATGTGTTCCATTGTTCTATATCTATATTTTTGTACTAGGATTTAACTGTTTTGATTATAAGTACCCTCTAATATGTATTCAGATCTGATATAGTGATGCCTCTGGCTTTGTTTTTATTTTTTAAGATTGCTATAGCTGTTCAGGGTCTCTTGTGTTTACATAAAAATTTTAGGTCACTTTTTCTAGATTCAAGAAGAATGTCACTGGTATTTTCTTTGGGATCCCATTGAATCTATAAATTGATTTTGATAGTATGGAAATTTGATAGAGACATATTCTTCTAATCCATGAACATGAAAGATTTTTCATTTGTTTTGATTGTCTTCTATTTCTTTCCTTAATGGCTTGTGATTGTCATTGTAGAGAACTTTCATGTCCTTGGTTAAATTTATCCCAAGATATTTAAAATTTTTTGTAGTTGCTGTTCGTGGACTGATCTTAGAAGATCTTTCTCAGGCATGGCATTGTTAGTGTATACAAGTGCTAATGATTTTTGGGTGTGGACTTTATACCCTGCCACTTTGCCAAACTCTATTAAGTTCCAATAGTCTTTTAGTGGAGTGCTTTGGTTTCCATATGTAGGATAATACCATCTGCAAACAGGGATAATTTAACTTCTGCCTTTCCAATCTATATGCATTTAAATTTTTTTCTTGCCCAATAGCTCTGGATAAACCTAGAGCTCTATTGAATAGAAAGTGTGAATGGATAACTCTCTGATTCCAGATTTCAGTGGCAATACTTTCATCTTTTCCCCATTCAATATGATGTGGGCTGTGAGTTTGTCATATTGCCTTGATTGTGTTGAGATATATTCCTTTTAACCCAATTTACTTAAGTTTTTTTTATTTTTAATCATGAAAGGGTGTTGCAGATTATCAAATGTTTTCTCTGCATCTGTGGAGGTAATAATATAGTGTTTATTCAACTTGTTAATGTGATGTATCTGATGTATATTGTTTATTGATTTGCATATGTTGGACCAAACCTACATCCCTGGCATAAATCCCACCTCACTGCTGTGGGTGATCTTTTTGATGTGTTGTTATATTTGCTTTGTTAGTACTTTGTTGAGGATTTTGCATCTATGTTCATTAGGGATATTGGGCTATAATTCTCTTTCTTAGTTGTATTCTTTTTCTGGCTTTGGAATTAATTTTGTACTGGCCTCTTAGAAGAAGTTTGGGATGATTCTCTCCCTTTCAATTATTTTGAATAGTTTAAGAAGAATTGTTCTTTAAAGTTCTCCCGGGTGATACTGATTTAATCTCCATCTTGGTTATTGGTCTATTAAGTTTTTGATATCTTTTGGTCTCAATTTTGGAAAATGGTATATGTCCAAATATATTCACATTTCTTCTAGATTTTCTAATTTGTTGGAATATAGCCATATGTAGTTATTCCTGATGATTCTTTTTATTTCTGTGGCATTTGTTGTAACATCTCCTTTATCATCTCCAATTTTATTAATTTGTGCCTTCTTGTTTTGGGTAGTTGGGCCAGTGGTTTACCAATTTTGTCTATTTTTTCAAAAAAAGCTTAATTACACTGATCTTTTATATCAATTTTATTTTAAGTTTGTTTATTTCTTCTCTAATTTTAATTATTTCTTTCTTTCTACTAACTTCAAGTTTAAATTTAACTGAAAAGTGATCCCTGTGAAATATAAGAGTAGGAATAAGAGAGGGAGGAGATGTACAGTTTGGGACATGCTCAATCGGACTTGCCCCAAATGATGGAGTTAGAATTGTGCCAGGGGTTTCCAATACAATCCCATCAAGGTGGCATGTACCAAGGCCATCTCATTAGTCCAAGTGATCAATTTCAGCTCACAATTGATCACACTGATAGGTCTAAGAGTCAAAGGGATCACACAAACAAGACTAGTGTCTGCTAATACTAACTGATAGAATGAAAAAGGGAGAGAATGATCCAACATGGGAAGCAGGATACACAGCAGACTCATAGAATGGCAGATGTCCTAAATAGCACTCTGGCCTCAGAATCAGCCCTTAAGGCATTCGGATCTGGCTCAAGAGCCCATGAGAATATTTTAGGCATGGAAAGCTAAGACACTCTGGAAAAAACAGAAGACCTAAATGAAAGATCTCTGCGAGTGAGATCCCAGTGGAAAGAACGGGGCCATCAAAGAAGGAGGTACCTTTCTCTGAAGGGAGGAGGGAACTTCCACTTTGACTATGGCCCTGTGGGAATAAGATCGAAGTCGGCGAACCCTAAAGGCTTCCATAGCCTCGGCAACTCATGACCAGAGCCTAGGGAGATTACTGACGCCATAAACAAGAGTGTCAAATTGTTAAATCAACATCAGGAGTCACTGTGTACTTACGTCTCATGAGGGATCTGTCCTTAATGTGTTATCCAATGTGAAGTGATGCTATTACTAGTACTGAAACAGTATTTTTACACTTTGTGTTTCTGAGTGGGTGCAAACTGATTAAATCCTTACATAGTATATATTGAATCGATCTTCTTTATATAAAGATAATTGCAAATGATTAAAAAATCTTGGTGTTAAACTGGAAATTGCATAGACAATTAATCAATTTTTTTAAAAAAAAAATCATGTAGGATCTCTGTCCTTAATGTGCTGTACATTGTGAATTAATACTATAACTAGTACTCCAACAGTATTATCATTTTGTGTCTCTATGCGAGGGCAAACCGTTGAAATCTTTACGTAATATGTACTAAATTGATCTTCTGTGTATAAAGAGAATTGAAAATGAATCTTGATGTGAACAGAAGGGGAGAGGGAGCGGGAAAGGGGAGGGTGGGGGGAGGGAGGGAAGTTGTGTGTGGGGGGAGCCATTGTGGTCCATGAGCTGTTCTTTGGAAATTTATATTCTTTAAATAAAAGCTTTATAATAAAATAAATAAATAAATAAAAGTAACAGTTTCTTAGGAAGTTAGCTATACCATGATTTTGTCATTTAATCTTTCCTTGCTGATTTGAGCTGGGTCCTAATTTAATCATCTGAAACATGTAAATAGTAATGAATAAATTGTTCATTTACATTCAAGGGTCATTACTGATAAGTAATGACTTAGTCTTGTCATTTATTTCTGGTCACTTTCTAACTCTGGTTGACTTTTGATTTCAAGTTATCATAAAAAGTGGTGAATTGACACAAGCATATAGGTTATTTCAATAGTTCCATTGATCTATCTGGGTCATTTATTCAGGAATTAATTTTACTCACACTCACTTGATTGTCCATTGTCTAAAATTAACTTTCCATTACTGAAAGCAGACTTCCTAAGGAGAATGCAAAAATTCTCTTTTAACTCTTATATGTGTTTTGGCTTAAGTCACACCTATTACTCATGATCCAAGGATGGATTGTGTAAATTCCATTGCTAAAAAAATGTGTTCTGAAGTGTGAGCCATTGGATGGAGAGGTGACTGTATTTACGTATTGAGTGTTTCATTCTGAACTTGAGATGTGGTTATTTTAAGCCTGAATTGAATTGACATAAATTTTATAATTTATATAGAGACAAATATTTGAATTTTTTGTATTTTTTAATTGTTTCTTGTTTTCGGGTTGGTTACCCTCACTTAGGAAAAGAAAACAGGTTTTCAAACGATTTTTATTTCTGAAATGCACAAAAGAGAAAAAATGTTTTAATGGAAAATTTCCAACCTCCTCTTCTTTTAATCCAGAGTCAGAAAACACTTTTTAAAATAGGATCTGATTTGACACATTCAGTCGTGTAGGTGAAAGAGAACTGAGCAGAACTTCAGCAAAGCAGTTAAAGTCAGAAACAAAAGAAAAAATATTTTTCTCCATTTGAAGAAAGTGGAGGCTTTGCGTTCATATTGTTAATTAACTCAAAAAGTAAATGTAAAAATTTTTATTCTATTGCTTTCCAGAATAAATCTTGTAGAAGTACGATTTCTTTTGGTATGTAAAAGTACTACAGTAGAGCTATTTAAAAACTTAAATCTAACAGGTCAGAGGAAATTAGAGTTAGTCCCTGAAAATAAAACTATAATTCCTTTTTCTCAAGCTTTTTACTAGCTGTGAGACTTTGTTTATAATATTTTATTCACTTATAGTATTTTTGTGAGATCCAATTTCATTTCATTTCTTCTTTTTTTTCTTTGAGAAGCAGAGTTACAGATGGAGCAGAGGAAGAGCTAGAGAGAGAACTCTCCCATTCCCTGGTTCATTTCCCAAATGGCTGGAGCTGGGCTGATCCAAAGCCAATATCACAGAGCTTCTTCCAGTTCTCTGATATGGATGTAGGGGTCCAAGCTCTTGGGCCATTTTCCACTGACCTTCCAGGCCATAAGAAGAGAGTTTGATTGGAAGAGGAGCAGCCAAGACATGAATCAGCACCTATATAGGATGGTGGTGCCACAGGTGGAGGCTCAGCATACTATGCCACAGCACCAGCTCCCCAATTTCATTTCTAATATTGCTTGTTTGCTTTAAGCTTTGGAAAATCGCCACTGTCGTATTTGTAAAAGATAATTTTTTCTTATAAAAAGGAGAAATTTAAAATGTTATCTTCTGACAGATAGGAATTCTTGGAACAAAAGAATTAACATTGGGGCCAGTGCTGTGTGGCATAGCGGATAAAGTCACTACCTCCATTGCCAGCATCCTATATGGGTGCCGGTTCGGGTCCCTGATGCTCCACTTCATATCCAGCTCTTTGCTTTGGCCTGGGAAAGCAATAGAGGATGGTCCAAGTCCTTGTGCCCCTGCACCAGTATGGGAGACCTGGAAGAAGTTCCTGGCTCCAGGCTTCGGATCGGCGCAGATCCAGCTGCTGCAGCTATTGGGGAGTGAACTAGCAGATGGAAGATCTCTCTTTATCTCACTGCCTCTCCTCTCTCTGTGTAACTCTAACTTTCAAATAAATAGGTAAATATTTAAAAAAAAGAATTAACATTTATTTGCCAGCATAAATGAAGAAAAGTCTTTAAAGACTTTTTCCCTTGGGAAAATACATTTCAGTCAACCTGACTGTTCTGAATGGAAGGCAGAATTTCTTTTTATTTTGTGTTATGTTCTGAAGTTGATTTTTCTAATGGGAATCTCTGGAGACAGAATGTCATTGTTCTTGTCATCAGGTAGTTGCTTAATAATGATGAAACCACCTTCTTGTATTTGAAATATGCTTCCCACCCTCCAGGCTAAATTTTAGGAGAGAGGAAAGCTCTGTGTTACTTGGTGACTACTGAACTATGATCTGAATGTCTATGCCAGTGTGACCTCTGAATAGCCACGTGATAGAGATTTTATCTTTTCCAGTCTCCATTTCTTCATCTATTATGCACCAAGTCTTCCTTCTGCTCTTCAGTGGTGATTCTTAAGGCAATATCTTGGATTTTACACTGACATTTGCAAATGGGGAAAAGCTGTTTAACACAATCCATGGCCATTTTTGAAAGATACCTTAACATTTTTCAAATGAATATTTTGAGTTCTATCTTCAAGTCAGTTATGAAAAAAGTTTGTAATGATATTAGGCAGCCATTGGAGGGTGAACCAACGGCAAAAGGAAGACCTTTCTCTCTGTCTCTCTCTCTCACTGTCCACTCTGCCTGTCAAAAAAAAAAAAAAAAGAAAACAAAAAAAGAAAACTCTGTCCTGTGATTGAGTAATCTCATAGGAAACGTAATCAACATAAGGGAATCCAAGTCATCCTAACCTTGGAACCAAACAATAACTTCAGAAAAAAAATTTGTTGCAGTGGGAGCTGTTTAGGGACCAAAAAAAAAAAAAAAAAAAAAAAAGACCATAGAAACTACGGAGGCCGAAGACCGAAATAAAATGTCATATGAGATCTAAAGCACTGTCACAAGGAAAAAGATTCATCATTGTCCTATATTAAAATTAAAAATTACTAAAGAATGAAAAACAAAAAACAGAGAATCCAGAGAATCAAGCACAAATTGGAAAATATTTGTAATGAATGTAACCCCATGAATGAAGATAACTTATATTACATATAAATTCATATATGATTTATGGAAATAAGCACATACATTCCTATAGGGAAATGAGCAAGATATATTTGAAAATATAAGATTTAGAAAAGATCACTAATTGCATAAAAATGTTCAACCTTTGCTAATTGTATAAATGCAAATTTGATTTTAGAGAAGATGTCTTTCACCTTTTAGATTGGGAGATTTTAGAAAGAATGCTAATGTGATTGCTGCTGGTGTGGAACCCCTTCTGGGACTAGAAATTGATATAACACTTCTTGGCATTTAGGCAAATACATCAAAAAGGCTTAAAAGGGCATGCCTCTAGATCCAGCAATTCTATTTTAAATAAAGAAGAAGAAAAAAATAAATGCATATTTGTCTGCTGTAGCTGAGTAGAAAAAATTCTGAAACCCTGTAAGGCAAAGTGAGGTGACCAGCCATCACAGGGTTTTATATTTTTGGTTATTTAAATGTTCCTTTTCTATTTATAGTTATTTTATAATTTTTCCATGGAATTCATTCTTAATGAAATAAAGAAAATAAGTAAAATTAATAAATTACTTTTAAAGATTAAAAATAAGGAAAATGGTTATGTCGTTTATCTTTGCAATTCCAATTTTAATAAATTTGCTGAGAAAATAAAAGGAGTTGGAGAAGGGACTTAGATATGGTGATGTTTATTTAGAATGCAGAGATATGAGAGAAAAGCAACTGTTATTTTAAAAAGAAGATATGAGAAAAAACCATAATGACTAATGAGAAGTGATTAAACCATGGAACCTCCATATAAAGTGATGATTGCTTTTGACAACAACAAAGACATTTGCTCATAGTTTGAGGGGAAAAATGGATAAGTACATATTCATACCACAGACCCCATACATATGTACATATACACACTCTGTCTCTCTGATACACACACACACACACTCAAACACTTGCACACACCTACCACACCCTTGGGTTGCACATACATTCAAGCAAACCAAAAATATTCACAGCGTTCTTGTCCATGTAGAGGGTTATTATGAATGTTTCTATGTTTTTCATAAGCATTTTCATTTATAAATTCCCCACATCACACCCAATGCCGTTAATTCCTGCATTGGTAATAGTGCCAAGGGAAAAAATGTGGCACCATTACATAACAGCATGGTAGCCCAAAGGCTGTATTTGCTTCTTCTGACAAGGTCCGTACTAAAAACATACTTTCCTCACTCTGGCTGTTCTGAGCTCCCCTTCTTACTCTCTCCTTCACCCTCTGAATTCTAGCACAGGTTGACCTGATCTAACAAGTAGGCTTTGGGTCCATTTTCATGGAGGGTTTAGCAAATTTTCTATTGTTGTCAACTACGGAGACACTCACCAAAATACACTAAAATACACTCACCAAAATTGAACAGTAACTTACAGTGGCTCTAGGAAAACACTTTTCTATGGTCACATGGTCCAAAGGATCACGAGAATTTTGGTGGTGAAGACTTTGAATTATAGGCTTCATTTCTTGAATGCACATTCTTTTTCCCATTGAAAATAGGTTACCTTGTTCTCTGACAATTAGTAATATTGAAGATATGAGATCGCTAATCGTCAGGGAAATGCAAATCAGAACCAAAATGAAAAATCATCTCCCACTGTTAGGATGATCATTATCTTTAAAAAAAGCCAATAAGCACTGGGTCTGGTGTGAGGCACAGCAGCTCAGTTGTTGCCTGGTCTACCAGCATCCCATGTGAGAGTGCTTGGTTCAAGTCCTGGCTACTCTGCTTCTGATCTAGCTTCCTCCCTCTGTACATTCTTGCTGGCAGTAGAAGATGACTCACATACTTGGCTCCCAGCCACCCACATGGAGACTAGGGTGGAGTTTAAGTAGGACACAATAAGTATTGGTTAAGATATATCTACAAAGGCAACAGGGTTCACTTTCAGCGAAACTTAGATCTGTGCAGTCACTATGGAGAACAAAACAGAACTACTGTATGAACCAGCCATCCCCTTCCATAGCAAAAGGGAAACTTTTCTTCTGTTAAAGGCCATGTAGATATTAATAGCTTCATCTGAGGACTATACAGAATTATCCACTGTAGATTTATTAAATTTCATGTCCTGCAAGCAGTTGCCTTGGCAGGGCCAGGTAAATGAATTCATAGGGCTTATATGAACTGTGGGCCAGACATTCCCCTGCCCTGACCTACTAGATCAAAGGAAACGAAGCTGTCAACCCATAAAGACAGCTGTCCTCCCATGCTCCTCCTAGTATTGCACACAGTAATTAACAGGTAGAAATAGCTAGGTGTTGATGGAAGGATGGGGGTATAGTTGTGGTGCATAGACACAATGGAATATTTATTGTGCCTTTTGAAACAAGGTGATCTTGCCATTTGAAACAATATGGATGAACTTGGAGGACATTATACTGGAATAAATAAGCCAGGCAGAGAAAAATAGCTTTCATAATCTCATTCACCCTGGAATTTTAAAAAATCAAATACATAGAAACAATGAGTAGAAAAATTGTTCTCAGTTGTGTTATAATGTTGCATAGATAGGCAGTTGAAGGTCAAAAGGTATAAAGTTACAGTTAAATGGGGTAAATCTAGAGTTCTAATGTATACTGAAGCTGATACTACTGTATTGTGCACTGGAAACTGGCTGAGAGCATAGATTTTAAGAACTCTCTTTACACACAAATACAGAAAACAAGAAAGGTGAAAATGTGATAGGGTGGCTATGGCTATTTGACTGCAGTAATCACTTTACTATGAATATGATTATCAAATAGTATGTTGTATGCCCTAAATATGTACTTAAAAAAAAAAAAAAGAGGGCCGGCGCCGTGGCTCACTTGGCTAATCTTCTGCCTGCGGCGCCGATACCATGGGTTCTCGTCCTGGTTGGGGTGCTGGATACTAGTCCCAGTTGCTCCTCTTGCAGTCCAGCTCTCTGCTGTGGCCCGGGAAGGCAGTGGAGGACGGCCCAAGTGCTTGGGTCCCTGCACCTGCATGGGAGACTGGGAGGAACCACCTGGCTCCTGGCTTTGGATTGGCACAGTGCCAGCCGTGGCGGCCATTAGGGGAGTGAACCAACGGAAGGAAGACCTTTCTCTCTGTCTCTCTCTCACTGTCTACAACTCTCTCTCTGTTTCTCTCTCTCTCACTGTCTAACTCTGCCTGGAAAAAAAAAAAAAAAACAGAGAAAATGCAAATAATCTGAACATCTTTCTGCACTCATTTCCTACAAATACTGAGCAAAAATCATTGTAAGAGATTATAGGTTTTTCTTAACTACTCATTCTTTATATCACTATCTCTGGGTCACTACCTTTTTCCTTGAATATGTGTTAATGACATTAGCTCTGCTGATCTGCCTAGAAGCAAACTGAGTAAGCATTATGTTTTCATGTCACCTAATCATGCATTGTGATATTTTTCCAACATGTTCTTGAAACAATGGTTATTTTATACAAATGAAGCTCTCATTTTCTGAGAAACGGTTTCCATTATAACATTTTACTGAAGCAAAATTTTATCATACTAGAATAAAAATGTCATTGTTTCTGGTCTGGTCTGTGATAAATGAAAGGCTTTCAATGATTGCTGTTTCTCAGGAAAACATTTCTAAGAAAATATTTCCACTAGGTAAATTATATATAAAATTGGAAAGTGAGGAAAGAAAAAGAATTACCTAAGTATCACTTCCATTTCCATTCACAAACGGATAAACATTTATTTTCTTCTTTTCCAAACACAGTTTGTTTTTGCTTTGGTATTTTAAAAAAAAGCCATTGATTAATTTATTTGAAGGCAGACACACCCACACACATACAGAGAAAGAGAGAGAGATTAACTCCCACGTGCCCACAACAGCTGAGGCTAGGCCAAGATAAAGCCATGAGCCAAGCATCAATCCATAACCTCCCATGTGGGTGTCAGGGTCCCAGCACCTGCTGCCTCCCAGAGTGCATATCAGTGGGAAGTTGAAATTGGAAACAAAACCAAGAGTGGAATACAGGAACTCCATAATGGGATATCAGTGACCCAAAGAGAGTCGTAACCATTGCACTAAATACCTATCCTTGCTTTGGGATTATTTTTTAAATCCTAGAACTTAAAAACTCAAATAGTAATTTTTAACAAATTGCTTTAGAAGTTCAAAATATCGATTTTTAGCATTTTGTGTTGAAAATGAAGTGATACATGCAAACATAGAAAAATAAGTTTGTAGATTTCCAAAATTCACAGCTCAATTTAAACAAGCATACAGTTTTCTAGATAAGCATAAAAGCACACATCTCTAATCTACCATTTTTTGAAGATTTATTTATTTATTATTTGAAAGGCAGAGTTACAGAGAGGCAGAGGGAGAGACAGAGACAGAGAGAGAGAGAATCTTCCATCCGCTGTTTCATTTAATAAATGGCTGCAATGGCAAGAGTCAGGAGCCAGGAGCTTCACCTGGGTTTCACGCTGGGCCAGGCTGAAACCAAAACCTAGAACTCCATCCCGCAGGAACCACCTCCTGGTCTCCCACATGGATGGCAGGGGCCCAATACTCGAATCATCTTCCCCTGCTTTCCTGGGTGCATCAGCAGGGAGCTGGAGTGGAAGTAAAGCAGCTGGAACTTGAACTGGTGCTCCTAAACAAGATGCCAGCAGCACAAGTCTGGTCTTAATCCTTTCATCATAATGCTGGCACCAAAGTAAGCCTCTAATGTTGAATAACTGGGTGAATTTTGTCTCTCAGTTACGTATTTCCCAAAGTGTTTCAGCCAAATGACTGTCCATCAAGACAGATATACAGATATTGAAGGAGGTAAAGAGTTGGTGACTGGGGTATATTAAAAAACTAGCTATTAACTCCTATCTACTAACTTACCCATTCCTGAAATCAATCAACAAACAAACAGAAAGTTAGTGAAATATGAACTTAGTACTTGTATAGCTCACATATACCTGATCATTGCCAATCTTTCACTTAATTTGTACTAAACAGGTGGTTATGACTAATAAAATCCAGTACTGCTGTTTTAGACTACAAGACTTCAAACTCTGATAGCCATCTTTTTTCAGTAAGATTTATTTTACTTATTTGAAAGGCTGAGTGACACACAGAGGAATGTCTTCCATTCACTAGTTTACTCTCTGAATGACTACAACTGTGCAGACTGGGCCATGCTGAAGCTAGGAGCCAGGAACACCATCCGATTCTCTCACATGGATAGCCTTGTCCCAAGTACTTGAGTCATTTTCCATTACTTTCCTAGGCGCATTAGCAGCGACTCCAATACTTGACTCAGAAGAAATGAAGAGTAATACATTTGGAATAAGCAAGTAGGGGATTAGGAGAGATATTGTTCTTCAAGTTGAAGTAACTAACTTAGTAGGATGGTTTCAACAGAAGGTTGTTCAGTGGAATTCACTTGAAGATCCTGGATGTTAAGTGGGGCTTAGCTGTGTGTGTGGAACTGATTGAGCTCTCAGCCCTGGGGACTCACTATAGTGGCAGATATCTAGAGAGCAGGACTGGTCTAAAAAAAAAAAAATCTGGGCTGGCGCCGTGGCTCAACAGGTTAATCCTCTGCCTTGCGGCACCGGCACACCAGGTTCTAGTCCTGGTTGGGGCGCTGGATTCTGTCCCGGTTGCCCCTCTTCCAGGCCAGCTCTCTGCTGTGGCCCGGGAGTGCAGTGGAGGATGGCCCAAGTGCTTGGGCCCTGCACCCCATGGGAGACCAGGAAAAAGCACCTGGCTCCTGGCTCCTGCCATCGGATGAGCATGGTGCGCCAGCCGCAGCGCGCCGACCGCGGCGGCCATTGGAGGGTGAACCAATGGAAAAGGAAGACCTTTCTCTCTGTCTCTCTCTCTCACTGTCCACTCTGCCTGTCAAAAAAAAAAATCTAAAACATCCTAAAATTGCATATTGTACAAAGACAAGGGAACTGATGAAAAATGTGAGAGAAGTACAATAAGCACTGTGATAACAGTAAATGGGGTATTTGTAGCACTTTACCATATTTCAGCTCCCAAACAACCATTATAAGTGATTCAAACCCTTGCTCTGGAAATGAAAGGATGAGACTTCCTGAATCTGGCATTTAGCTCCTTCTTCTGGTGCTTCCAGGTTGACATCCAGACAAGCAACAGAAGTGAAAACTCTTTTGTAACTTTAATAATATGGTTTTAAGTGATCTCTGTTAAATATAAGAGTGGGAATAAGAGAGGGAGTAGATGTACAGTTTGGGACATGCTCAATCGGACTTGCTCCAAATGGTGGAGTTAGAAATGTGCCAGGGGATTCCAATACAATCCTATCAAGGTTGCATGTACCAATGCCATCTCACTCATCCAAATGATCAATTTCAGTTCACAACTGATCACACTGATAGCTCTAAGAGTCAAAGGGATCACACAAACAAGACTAGTGTCTGCTAATACTAACTAATAGAATCAAAAAGGGAGAGAATGATCCAACATGGGAAGTGGGATACAAAGCAGACTCATAGAATGACAGATGCCCTAAACAGCACTCTGGTCTCAGAATCAGCCCCTAAGGCATTCTATCTGGCTAAAGAGCCCAAGAAAATATTTTAGGCGTGGAAAGCCAAGACACTCTGGAAAAAAAAGAAGACCTAAATGAAAGATCTCTGCAAGTAAGATCCCAATAGAAAGAATGGGACCATCAAAGAAGGAGGTACCTTTCTCTGAAGTGAGGAGAGAACTTCCATTTTGACTATGACCTTATCTGAATAAGATCGAAGTCAATGAACTCAAAAGGCTTCCATAGCCTTGGCAACTCATGACAAGAGCTTAGGGTGATTACTGACGCCATAAACAAGAGTGTCAAATTGTTAAGTCAACAACAGGAGTGATTGTGTACTTACTCCTCATGTGGGATCTCTGTCCTTAATGTGTTGTTCAATGTGACTTATTGCTATAACTAGTACTCAAACAGTATTTTACACTTTATGTTCTGTGTGGGTGCAAACTGATGAAATCTTTATTTAATTTTACTAAATCGATCTTCTATATACAAAGATAATTGAAAATAAATCTTGATATGAATGAAATGGGAGAGGGAGCGGGAGATGGGTGGATTGCGAGTGGGAGGGTAGTTAAGGGGGGGAAGCCATAGTAATTCATAAACTGTACTTTGGAAATTTATATTTACTAAATAAAAGTTAAAAAAAAAGAAAAAAGAAATTAAACATTTATTTTAGTGAAAATAGTGATATCCATGCATAGCTTTACATTGTATTCAATTTCTATGAACCTTTTGAGTTCATTTTCTGTGTTATATTTGGTTGTCTATTTCTATATGTAATAATGATTGATATTCTCCTCTGACAGAATTTCCTAAAATATTTTACAATGCTTATGAATACATGTTTATTAACATATAAAAAATAAAAAAGAAAACCTCATAAAAATCCATTTTCTGTGTGCTATAAAGAGAAACAATGATGGCAGCTTTTTCATATTTCTGTGGTATTAAGAGCTTAATTTGTCCTATATAAAAGGTTTTATTTTTTCTCTTCATTAAGAAAGAAGAGCATATCAATAAAATTTATCTGTAAAAGAACTACTTCTACTCATCTTGGTGATTTAGTCAAGCATAAATTTATAATGAAGTTTAGACAACTTAAATTCAAAATAAAAGGAGTTTTTCTTAGTAATTACTTCAAATAATGATAAGGAGAAATGAATAACATTATGGATACCATCCAGTGAAAAAGATTACTTCTTTTCTCCACAAAGGTGCTTTAAAAATAACATTATGGTGGCCAGCGCCACGGCTCACTAGGCTAATCCTCCACTAACCCCTCCGGGGTTCTAGTCCCAGTCAGGGCGCCAGATTCTGTCCCATTTGCCCCTCTTCCAGACCAGTTCTCTGCTGTGGCCAGGGAGTGCAGTGGGGGATGGCCCAAGTCCTTGGGCCCTGCACCCCATGGGAGACCAGGAAAAGCACCTGGCTCCTGGCTTCGAATCAGCGCGGTGCGCTGGCCGGAGCAGCCACTGGACGATGAACCAACGGCAAAGGGAGACCTTTTTCCCTGTCTCTCTCTCTCACTGTCCACTCTGCCTGTCAAAAAAAATAATAAATAAATAACATTATGGGAGCTGGCAATGTGGTGTGGCAGGCTAAGCCTCTACTTGCAGCACCAGTGCCTGCATCCTATATGGGTACTGGTTAGTGTCCTGGCTGCTCCTCTTCCAATCCAGCTCTCTGCTTGTGGCCAAGGGAGGCAGTGGAAGATGGTCCAAATGCTTGGGCTCTGCACCATGTGAGAGATCAGAGGAAGCTCCTGGCTCCTTGTTTTGGATCAGCCCAGTTCTAATCGTTGTGGCCATCTGGGGAGTGAACCAACAGATGGAAAACATTTCCCTTTGTCTCTCCCTCTCTCTGTAACTCTACCTCTCAAATAAATAAATAAACAAAACCTTAAAAAGCATTATTTATTGGTGTAAAACAGATAATATGGTACTTGAGCATAGATATTTTCTTCCATGGAAATTTTGAATCCTTTCACAAAAAATTATAGAAATTATGAATTATTAAGCTGGTTATATGTATATTCCTAGATAAATTTGTGTGAGTAAGATATATCAATTTCTTGATTTAAAATATTGTATTTGGGCATTTTCTGCTAATTATTCTTTCATATCAATCTATTCTTAATTCTCTTGAATCTATATTTATTAGTTATTGATTTTGTCTTTCAAATTCAAAAACTTAATGGCTTAAAGCAATGAACTTGTGGCAAGTGTTTTGCCTAGTAATTCAGATGGTGGTTAAAATGCCTGAATTCCATATCAGAGTGTCTGGGTTTGATGCTTACCTCTGCTTCTACTCTAGCTTCTACTAATGCAGACCCCAGAAGGCAGTGGTAACAGCTCAAATAATGAGGGTCCTGCCACTCATGTGAGAGATCTGGATTGAGTTTCTAGTTCACAGTCCTAGCCTTGGCCCAGCTCAGCCCAAGATGTTATAGGCATTTGGGATGTGAATCAGCAAATGGAAACTGTGTGTGTGTGTGTGTCCTCTGGAGGTGGTTCTGATTTGGGTCTTTCATGAGGTTGGAGACCAGAGCTGCTATCACCCAACATCCTGACTAACACAAAAGATTGAATTTCTAGGAGGGCACACGAGGATGACTGTTGGCCAAAAGCCTAAATGCCTTGCTAATTGTTGGGTAGAGGTTTTGGATTCTTGCCAGTAGGGTCTCTGCGTAGGGCTTCTCATGATATGAAATCCAATTTCCCTAAGGTGAGTGATCTGAGAGAGAGAGAGAGAGAGAGGAAGTCGCATTGCCATTTATGCCTCAGTTTTGAAGTCTCACATTGTCTCTTAGACTTTGTACTTTGTTCTATTCATTGAACTGAATCACCAAGTCCCACCCACACTCAGCAGAAGAGGAACTCAATCCCATGACTGGAAGGTAGGAGGACCAGAGAACTCTGCTTTTGAATACCATCACAGCTTCTAAAGGTCTTTTCCACAGTCACATAACAACCATGGCCTAGGATTTCTTTCTTGCACTCATCATCAATCTATGTGCTCCTTTGTAAATAAGATTAGTGACTTCTAGAGTGTCAAATTAAAGCTTGAAATTCAGTACTTTGAATTAAATAAAAGAAATTTAGTGCATATGTCAACTTCTTCTCTTGCCACATACCTACTGGAGTTAGAAATAGAGCCATGCACCACACAGTACTGCAGTCAACAACAGTCTGCATTACAACCGTAGGCTCACCTGATTACAACAGAGCTGAAATGTCCCTATTGCCTAGGGATGTCATAGCCCTTGTAACATCATAACCTAAAGCCTTACTCATATGTCAGTGGTGATGTTGGTGTTAGCACACCTCTGACATTGCCATTCTTTAAAAAGTAATAACATGTACAAGTATGACAGTATACAACACTTTATAAGAAATGGCTCTGTTACTGGCTTATGTACTCAAATCTTTTTTGTTGCTATCCCATGTACTCCTTCTACATATTAAAAGAAGTTGACTATAGAATAATAAGCTATGTTTCACCAGTAGCAACCTCATACATCTTATGTTGACTTTGGCTCTTGATTGCATCAGAGGGCATGTCAAATGATATACCAGCTTCATTTGACCATATCTTGGAGCGCATTTGCACAAATGAAAGATTACTTACCAATGTGGTTCTCAGGATATACCCCCATTGTTAAACAACATGTGACTGTACCAAATGAAAACACAACGCAAAGTGTAGTTCTGATAAAAGAAAACTTCTCCTAAGAGACTAATAGTTATTAGAAAGCCTTGGAAGCCAGAAAGTTAATAAAACAACATTCAAATAGCTAATTAAAAAATTATGGTCCAGATGATGGGCCAGATATAACAGCAAACCTTCCCTATGCATTCATTCAGAGGAGGTCTTTATTTAAATTTTTCATTTTAATTTTAACTAGTTTTAACAGATGCAATGTGATTTGTAGATACAATTCTAAGAACATAATGATAAGAACATTCTAAGAGCAAAGGACCCAAACTTCCTAGGGAAACACAGAGCAGCTGCCTATGCTCATCAATCTTTTCTTCCCATGCTACTAAAAAACAACTATATGGTGTTAGATATTTGGGAAATCCATTAGTATAATACTCAAAAGCAAAAGAAAAGAAACAGGATTGATTCTGGGGAGAAAAAGAGTTCAGGCAGATATTTGAAGATTTTCGTGTTCCTACCTATTCTATTATGCATTTTATTCAATATTATTTGTTTTGTTCTGGGAAACCAACCACTCAGAATATCTGTCCCACCATCCTGCCAAAAATGGAAACCTAAAGGATCATGTAAATATCAATAAAATCTTGCCCACCACCAAGTTCACTGTGAAGTGTGTCATCTATTGGACCAGGACTGAAGTTTGCATTATAATTGGAGGGTAGGACAAGGGAAAGAGACAAAAAATAAAAAAATTTTAAAATGCATTTAATAGTCTGAGAAAAATAGATTCCAAGGTGCAAGCCAAGTCAGAAGTTGAAAGAGAGTTAAAGTCAGTAGTCAGATTATACACAGTGCTTGTGTTAAGCTTCTAAGTCATGGGGTTGCCTGCTTTGGCAAGGGTGGTTGCAAGGCTTGAGCCCTTTCTACCTGACTTCTCTAGTGAATCTAGTGAGGTATTATCAGGTAGTGGGTTATCTAAGAGGGAGATTTACAACTTCCAGATGGTCCTACTTCTTAAGTAGATAGAAGAATCCTGTGAAGTAATCCTCTAATAGAATCCAAGTCAGTATCATCTTTAATTTCAGAAGTCAAAGCCGGCGCCGTGGCTCAACAGGCTAATCCTCCGCCTTGCGGAGCCGGCACACCGGGTTCTAGTCCCGGTCAGGGCACCGGATTCTGTCCCGGTTCCCCCTCTTCCAGGCCAGCCCTCTGCTGTGGCCCAGGAGTGCAGTGGAGGATGGCCCAGGTGCTTGGGCCCTGCACCCCATGGGGAGACCAGGAAAAGCACCTGGCTCCTGGCTCCTGCCATTGGACGAGCGCGGTGTGCCGGCTGCAGCGCGCTGACCGCGGTGGCCATTGGAGGGTGAACCAACGGCAAAGGAAGACCTTTCTCTCTGTCTCTCTCTCTCTCACTGTCCACTCTGCCTGTTAAAAAAAAAAAAAAAAACTATTAAGAAGTCAAGAAGCTAGCTTAAAGAACATCACATGTGGTGGCAAAGGAACACAAAGGCCTTATCTCCTCCTCTTCCTCCCGTGGCCAGTCCAATTGGGAGAAAATGGTCATTTTTAGCTGGCAGATTACTTATGGAAGAGTAATGACTCACAGGACATTTGTTGGTTGGAATTTTGCTATGAAATTTTCTGCCCTATTCTCTATTTCTGTAGGCCTCCACTTACTGTGTATTTTTTACTACTTATACAGTATTTTTTGTCATGCAATAAACTAGATGAGTGTGAAAAAGTATTTTTGTAACTATGCAGGTTGAACGATTTGAGTAATGATGAGCAATGATGTAATCAGTAATATTTTCAGATGTTTTAAAGTGAGGGACCTGAAGAAACACAATTATTACCATTGGAAATAATATGTAACCCAAGAAACCTCATAAGAAATACTTCAGAGTGTGTGGTGAGCTAGGAAGGAAGGAAGGAAAGAAGCAAGAACAGGCATTGAGAGGGAGAAAGGGAGGGAAAAAGCTTTGTAGACCATTTTCAATTTCAGAAATACAATGAAAAGAGAACCACACTTTTTTAGCTGGAGGAAAAATGTTAAGTCTTCATAGAAATTATTATTATTTTTCTTTTTTCTCTTTAGTCTGTTTTTAAACTGAAGAAATTTAGACCATTAGGATTAGTTGTTAATAATTCATGAAAACAGTGATACCACTGGTAAACAACTTTTGTCAACATAAAACACAAAAATGTGTGCTTAGAGTTGAAATGATAAAATTTTCATGTATTTATTTGATGCTTGTTTTAAAATAGATAACCTATTGCATCCTGAGTTTTGTTTCATTTTTTCCTTGTATAGCGTGAATCAACACAGTGAAGTAAGAAGTCTGAACTAAAGATACATTATATTTACACTGTGGGTCATTTGTCCTGTAGTCAAACCCCCTTAGAACTTGCTTTTCATTCAGCATCCTTTATTTTGAGGAGAAAATTGACCAACTAGAGGATGTCAAAAAGATAAAATATGATGCAGTTTCTATGAACCATCTAATACTACAAACAAGTGGAAGAACTGGGGTTACTCAGCCCTTGGAAGATTAGAAGTATGTAAACTATTTTCAGAGAGTTAAAGCCTTTTTTGGGTATTTATGTGGGTGTACATGTAGGATGTGAAGTATATTTGGGTGGAAAAGTAGCTAATGTGGGTAGCTCCAAAGAACAAAATTGGAAACAAGAGAAATGTTATGAAGTAGATTTAGACGCAAGACAAAAAAGAACTGCCTCAGGATGGGAATATAGTCACAAGGAATAGCCCTGTGCAACAGTGAGTCCCCATTATTTGGGTCAGCTGCAGATTAACTTCTGTCACAAAAGCTATATAAATAATTTTGTTAATTTATAAAGGACTTTGCCTACCATGATTTCATAGTGTGTTGTTCCATTTTCTATTTCTATAACAGAATACCTGAGTTTGAACAATTCATAAATGAAGTTTATTTAGCTCACAGCCCTGGAGGTACATGGCACAGATATCTTCATGGCACAGGGCTTCATGATAGATGGATTACAGAAGCAGAAGCACATGTGGAAGAGATTCCATGGTGAGACTGGAAGACAAAGAGAGCAGGGAAGGGCCATTCTTGTTCTTTTATAATAGCCTATCCTCAAGGAAACCAACTCACTGAGTGAGATCAACATTAGTAGCTTCAGAGAGCAGAACCCCAGTGACCTCATTACCTATGGGTACCTCTTAAAGTGTCAACCACCTCCCATCTTCACCACCCTGTGGACCAAGCTTCCAACACATAAATCTCTGGGGAACACATCCAATCCTACCCAAGCTGTTCTTTAAAATCCACAGAAGTATTTAAGTCAAAAAGATTTAATGACTAAAGAGGAGATACAAAACAGGACAACTAGAATGACCAAAGACACAAAGAGGCTTCTTTTGCAAAGTCAATAGAAGTACTAGGACTCGTTTCTGTGAAGGTAAAGATACGATTAAAAGTTTAAAAAACATGGAGAGTTTGTACATGCATATGTGTGTGTTTGCATTCACATATATAGATATATTTATTTATTCAAAAAGAGGAGTGATAGAGAGAGAGGCAGAGAGAGAGAATGACCTTCCATCTGCAGGTTCACTCCCCAAATGGCCACAACAGGTAGGCCTAGGCCAGACTGTAGTTGGGAGCTAGGAACCCTATCCAGATCTCCCAGATGTGTGGCAGCAATGCAAGTCCTTGGGCAACTTTCCCAGGTACTTAGCAGGGAGCTGGATCAGAAGTGCAGCAGCCCAGACTGAGCTGTTGCTTGAATATAGGATGGCAGCCTCCCAAGTGGCAGTCCAACCTACATTGCTCTGAGAGTTTACTTTCATAAATAGAAACTTTAAAGTAGACGTTACCCTTTAATCCACATTTTTGGGTTGCGGGGGGAGAGGGAAAATATGGGGGGAAAGCCATTGTAATCCATAAGTCGTACCTTGGAAATTTATATTCTAAATAAAAGTTAAAAAAAAAAAAGATTGTAAACTTTCAGGAACAGGGTTAATGTTGTGGTTGTTACTTAACTTTGTTATTCATTTTTGTTACTCACTTTTGTATTCCTGGAGGGCAAAGCAAAATGCCTTCCTTGAACATAGAATATGTTCAGTAATTATTTCAATAAAGTCTTATGATTACAAAAAAAATAAAAAATAAAAATTTGAGAAAACACAGAGTTTTAGAAATAAAGGTAACAACATGGCAGCTTGTTGAAGTAGCTCTGGAATCACAGCTCCGATTTCTCATGGTGCTCTAGACTGCCTCCATTCCCATCAACCATGCCTGCTCACAGCCACTGATCTTCCTAAAGCCTAACTGGAGTCACTGCCCTGCTTAGAATCCTTCCATGTCTTCACAATTCATACCAACACAGTTCATATTTAATGTCACCTGTAATCAGACATCAGTTACCTATCCAGATCCACTTTCCAATCTGTGTACCAGTCAGATGTCTTGTACTTATTTCATTCTTTAGCTTTGGATGTTCCCGTTGCTGGGCATGACTATCTTTGCCATTTGGCTATGTCCAGTTCCTGCTTACTTTTTCAAAACTAGCTTGAATGCCAGCATCTTCACAAAGCTTTCCTGATTTTCCTGTTAGAAATAATATCCACTTCAGAACTTCAAAAGCATTTTGCTTCTTTTTGGTGCTACTTTCTTTACATTCAAATTGTGTAAGTACATGTCCTAATGCACCCTCTAAACTCCTACAAACGAGACCCAGCTTTTATGATTCTCCCCACAGCCTCTGGATAACAGGTACATTGTTAATTCTTGCTCAATTTCCTGTTTCTCTCCTTTCCCCCTCACTACTTGATGTGTTTGACACTTTCTCAATAATTGCTTCTCAATTCTGCTTTATTGAATAGATCTTCCCTCACCCCCATCTTATCCAAACAAAAGCCAGTCTTTTAAGCCAACATATTTAAATATTCTTGATTCTTCTCACATGCTTCTTCATCAGTAGACACACAAGACTTAACATACATCGTGCAATGAATAGAATTGTACAAACCAGAGAGCTAGGGAGTAAATTTTTCTGATACTATTAATGCTGATGAGTTTTTAGGGAATTTCATTACAACTTTTCTTTCTTATTATATTTATTTATTTTCATAGAAACGTTATGCCCTGTGTCTGTGTCAAAGCCATGTAACAGTAATTTTTAAGGCAGAATTAAAGAGAGAGTGAGGTAGAAGCACAAAGAGAAATCTTCCATCCTCTGGTTCACTCCCCAGATGACCGCAACAGCAAGGCTTGAGCCAGACTGAAGCCAGGAGCCAGGAGCTTCATCCAAGTCTCCCAAATGAATGCAGGAGTCATTCTCTGCTGCCTTCCCAGGCACTTGAGCAGGAGCTGGATGCAAAGTGGAACAGCCAGAACTCTAACTGGCACTCATACAGGTTGCTGGTGCTGCAGGTGGGAGCTTTACCTACTGCACCACAGCACCAGCCCCCATTTGTACTTTTAGAGCAGCTTTTTGTAGAGTCCCCAAAGAAGGTTTTCAAGCCACCTAATATTTCTCACTTGTAAATTATTTTCATATGAAAAGATAGAACACTTAAAATTTTAACATCAAGCATGAGGGATTTCCACTTCTGTATTAATCCTATTTTTTTAAACTTATCTCTTTAGTACAGTTGTCTCTAGCCACTACTAGCTATTTCCAAAAAAGAATTGAAAACTTGAGGGTGAGACTCATATGGCTGGCTTTTTACTTCAAAGCCTGTTGGACTTGAAGACCCATCTCAGCATGTCTCAGGAGGACTATGCAAATACGTGTTTGCACGTAGGAACGTGTTTGCACGTAGGAGTGTCCCAAGAGAGCACACACTGAAGGAAAGTCAGGCCTGCTAAGAGGTTTTCAGTACCTGGAGCAGAGGAAGGACATCTGAGTTTGGAAGGTTATGTGTTGTCTGGATTTACCTCCCAAACCACAGAGGGCCATCAATCTGTACAGCAGTGCCATCTCCACCCACATCAACAAAGGCTTTGTGCTCTGAGTTTCCCAACATTCTAGGTCCTGCCCTTGAACATAGCTGGGATGGAACATGGGTTTGTAAGAAGCTCATCAGTACCTGAAGGAGTAGACACTTTTTGTTGTACATCTGTGACCTCCAGGAAAAACTATGGGATTGTTCTGCATCAATTTGAGACCCACTCCTTGGCAGATGGGGTGAAAATCAGTGATATTATGTGACCACTCATAATGTCCCCACCTGTACCCAGGTACAGGCAAAACATGGGATGCTCAGATTTCACATACTACTACCTGTAATCTACTTAACACACTGAGATAACACACACAAGAATTATATATACACACACACACGTCTTTTACACTTTTTTGACTTCTTATCTTACCTCCCGGGGTTTCCTAGATAATCATTTAAGCTATTTATTTAAAATATTAGACACTGTAAGATCCTGTAGCTTAGTCTTCCCTGGAGCCTATGCTCCTTAAAATGTACATATCCTTACAACACAACTTTGCTGCATGGGTTAACATAGAATGAGGTCTTTCTTTTACAAGTGCAGGCAAACATAAATAATTCAACATGAAGGCCTAATGTGCCTTCTAGCAGTGTTTTTGTTCTGTACTCGATATCATCTCTATATTCGGTAGCAGGTGGTAAAATTTACAGCTGTACTTTGTTGTAAGTGCTGTCCTAGGTAATGGCAAAGAACCATTGCTGACAGTTGGGTGGAATCAATACTCACGGAAAGGCTTTTGAGGGTAGCAGGAGGGGTTCAAATTGGGGACTGGGGAATGGCGTGTCTGGTTACTGCAGTTATTGCTACTGAGAGAGAGTCGTGTTATCACTCTAGCTTCTGACAGTGGTTCTCTCTGGGCCTTCTGTAATAGCCAGTTGTTGCTAGTAATGTTGAAAAGGCATAAACATTTTTGGTGATTGCATTTCTGTTGTAAGGAAGGTTTTGCACCTGGTAGAACAGTCAAGATTTCATCTGTATTCAATGTTTCTGACCCAGAAAGACTGACAAATAACCATGGCTAAAAGATGATCAAGAAAGAGCACCATTAATATACAGTGGTACTCTCAAACTGTGATGTGCTCCAAAACCAGATGAGGGGTTATGTTAATGTGCTGATTCCAACTTACTAAGGCTAGTATTAGGACAACAAATTTGCATTTCTTTCTTATTTATAATTTTTTCTTTATTGTTTTTATTTGAAAGGGACATAGACAAAGACAGAGAAATAGAGGGAGAGAGAGAGAAATCTCCTGTTTGCTGATTCACACCCTAAATGCCTGCAACAAATGGGGTTGAAGCCAGCAACTGAGCACTTTAGCTATCATCTACTGCCTCGTAGGCTACACATTACCAGGAAACTGGAATGGGAGCAGAGCTGGGACATGATACAGGCATGTCAAGTGGGAGCCCAACAGCTATGTCAAATGCCTACCCCAGATATTTGCATTATAACAAGGTGATGCTAATTCTGATGGCAGTTCAAGGACTAACATTTGGCAAATGGGTGAAAAAAGTTTGCATGCCAACCTAAGAAGCTTGGGAATTGCCCTATGGCCAAATAAAGAACAGAAATGTTTCTTAAAAATGATTTGTTTATCTTTTTATTTGAAAGGCAGAGAGAGAGAAACACACACACACACACACACACACACGCACACACACAGAGGGGGGGAAGGGTGGGGGGAAGGGAGGGAGTCAGAAGTCCCCAATCTGCTGTTTCACTCTCCAAATGCCTGCAATAGCTAGGCTGGGCCTAGCTGAGTCCAGGAGAGTGGAACCCAGTATGGGTTTCCCACATGGATAGCAGCAACCCAGTTGCTTGAACCATTACCTACTGCCTCCAAAGGTGCACATTAGCAGGAAATTGGATTGAGAGTAGAGCTGAGACTTGAACCCAGGCATTCTAACATGGGAGGCGGACATCCCAAGTAATATCTTCAACACTGCACAAAATATCTGCCTTACAGAGATTTTTAAGTGGATAAACAACACGATCAGCTTAATATATTAGGAAATGAGGCTCTGCACTGAGTAAACATTGGGATCAATGCAATGGAAACAACAGGAATTCCAAAGTGTTGTTTCTATCCTGCAAAGAGAAGACCACCTTCAAGTAGGCAAGGACATTGAAAATCCAACTATTTATCATAGTCCAAAGGTACCACTTGCCTGTGGGCTCACATAACATCATGTCGACATTCCTGGGTTGCAATTCTGACTCATATGTATTTTGGGACTTTGGGCCTTGGCTCCCACTCCCATTGTTTCCAGGGACACTCCTGGAGCAAGTGTTCAGGAGCTGTTCTTTTCTGTGTTTCTGGTTTCCTTGCAGATGTCCACTAAAGACCATATGATTTAGGGCTCCTGCCAGTGCCCTGCATCACTACTGGGTACGGGGTGCAAAGGTTAGGACACATTATTAAGGGGAGTCCATATTCCCCACGCTAAGGTTTTCTTTCTCATGGAGGAATAGCTTTTGCTGCAGCACCACTGTCCTCTCCCTAGCTCTTCCAGCTGAGTCCTCCCCCAGGGAAGCAGTGTGGTTTAATTCAACTCAGATGTTTTTGCTAGGAAAAATTTCTTCCTTTTGTCTTCCTCTAGAACAGTGGTTCTCAATGTGTGAACTGTGAGCCAGTGCATTAATACCACCTGCAACTAGTTAGATATGCAAATGTTGGGCCCACCCGAACCTAAAGAATCAGAAACTGGAGGGTGAGCTAGGAGTGAGGTTCAGCACTGCGTGATTTTAAACACCCTCTCCTGGTGGATTCCAGGCCAGCAATTCTCAGAGGCCATTAGAATCACACCCATAGTTTCTGATTCTAGAAACAGAACTGCTCTTTGGTAGATATTCTTCAGTATTCCTTAGAGTTACATAAGAAGAATGACTATTTAGTCTTCCTGTCATGCACGCTCATGTATACACACACACACAGACACACACACACATACATACATATAAGAATGAATTATTTATAAACCCAAATAATGAGACAGAAGCATCTGATCAGAAGAATAAAGCAACATGATTTGTGAGGAACGTTACACAGCTGTCAAGGAGTAACATCAATCTTTTTGACCTACCTGAAAATTTGTAACCAGGAAGGAATGAGCTGAATGTTTTGAAAAAATGTTAAAAAACTTTGTACTTCTTTATGGTAAGGAATTTTTAGGGTTGACATTAAATTTAAGTGCATGACCTTGAAAAGACTCTTATGCCTGATTTATTTTTCTGAGCTTCAATCAACTATGATTCTTTATTTACTGCAGAAGAAACTTCAACCCAAACTGGGTCTACTGGGGAGATGATGTGAAAGAAGCCTGATAGACACGTATCTAGCAAGTTCATACTTATACAGCAGGCTGACTGGTTCCTAGAAGGTGAGTTTTGGCACTTTGACAGCTAAGGCTTCTCCAGAGAAGGTTTAACTCATTCATTCAGTTTTTCATTAAATATTTCAGGAATTTTTTGAGCACCTACTATTTGCCAAGCTCTTAGACTATATATATGATAGTTAATAAAATTTAGACAGTGTATAATATAGGCTATATACATAAAAGTAGTTTTATTTTTATTTTTTAAAAAATAATTATTTTAGTTATTTGAAAGACAGAGTTACAGAGAGACGTAGAGCCAGAGAGAGAGGTCTTCCATTCACTGGTTCACTCCTCAAATGACTGCAGTGGCTGGAGCTGTGCCGATCCGAAGCCAGGTGCTAGGAGCTTCCTCTGGGTCTCCCAAGTGGGTGTAGGAACCCAAGGACCTGGGCCATCCTCTACTGCTTTCCCAAGCCACAGCAGGGAGATGGATCAGAAGAGGAGCAGCCAGGGTGCCCATATGGGATGCCGGCGTGGCGCTACAGCCTGAGGCTTTAACCCATTGTGCCACAGCACCGGCCCCCATAAAAGTAGTTTTCAAACATCTTAGAAATGTGTGTGTGCTTGAGAATATACTATTACATGTAATCTCACATTTACTAGCTTATGAGACATGAGTCTGTCTATGGATGGAGAAAATGAATGAGACTTAGGTCAAACATGCAAACCAAGGCCTCCCAGCCAGGTCTCGCGTAGATCCTACCTCCATTTTTCTGTCCATCCACGTAGACTTTGGCTCCCGGAACAGAGGGGTCCTTGCTCCATCATTGAACGCCCTTTTCTCTTGGCCCCCCAGATAGCTTCTTGTCTCACAAAACAAGTTCATTTCCTCTTATTTTCATTTTAGACAATGGCATTATCCCTAGGACTTTGTTAAGGCAACTCTAACTGGGTTAAATAGTAGTCCTCAGATCATATGCACCCAGAGCTGTGGATATGAACTTCTTTAGAAAAATAATATATGCAGATATAATGAAATCAAAGATCTTTTTTGTTGTTATTGTTTTTAAAATTTTATTTATTTATTTGAGAGGCAGTGTTACAGAAAGAGAGAGAGAAAGAGGGAGAGACAGAGAGAAAGGTCTTCCATCCGCTGGTTCACTCCCTAGATGGCTGCAATGGCTGGGGCCTGGCTGTTCCAAAGCCAGGAACCAGGAACTTCTTCCAGGTATTCCACGTGGATGTGGGGGCCTGAGCACTTGGGCCATCTTCTTCTTTCCCAGGCCATAACAGAGAGCTGGATTGGAAGAGGAGTAGCTGGGACATGAACTGGTGCTCAAATGGGATGCCAGCACCACAGGGAGAGGCTTAGCCTGCTATGCCACAGCACCGGCTCCAAAATCAATATTTTCGTGGACCATACAAGTGGACTTTACATCCATTGACAGGAAAGGAGGAAAGACACAAGGGGAAATGGGCTGTGGGAAGTCGGAGGCAGAGATTGGAGTGGTGCAACTGGAAGTGGAAGAGGCAGGAAGAATCTTGCTCCAGAGCCTATGGAGGAAGTAGGAACTGAGTCACCTTGGTTTCAAACTCCTGACCTCTAGAGCTGTAGAAGAATAAAGTTTTGATTTTTAAGTCATTAAGTTTGTGGTCATTTGTTATGGCAGGCCCAGGAAACTCATATAGCAGCTATCAATTCATTTATAAAATTGCTTTGCACTCCTTGACAACTCTGAAGTGTCTGTGTCAGCTTTCCTCAATTCTTCATCCACTGATAGGAAAGATTCTGTTTTCCATGGAATCTATTCTGCTAAAATGCTTGCTGGTGAAAAGAAGAGATGAGATTATGTAATTTCAGTATTGTCCCTGCACATGCACTTGCTCCTAGAAGATGACTGAGAGTGAGAGCGAGAGCGAGAGCGAGAGCGAGAGAGAGAGAGAAAGTAGATGTCTATGTAGTTCTTGGGGAGTTACATTGGTAATTGATTTTTATCCTGCAATTAATTTTAAAGTGTTTCTAAATTTTTTCACTTCCTCATGCTATTTTCTTCTAGAAGGAGAATCTATGAAACTGTAGGTTTAGCACAGTGCCCTAACCCAGTGTTGATCTTGCTCCCTGCAATGGTCATGCTCCAGGTAGCACTAAAGTGCACTATTTCCCTGCTCCTGCGCATTGCTCAGTTCCCACTGCTGTCATGATGAATCCTATGCTACTTCCTTTTCTTTTAGCTAAAAAAACATTTATTTATGTGAAAAAGAAACAGAAAAAAAGAGGTCTGTTGTCTTCTATTTGTGGTTCATTCCACAAATGCCCGCAACAGACAGTGGTAGGCCAGGCTGTAGCCAGGAGATAGGAACTTAGTCTTGGTCTCCCACAAGGGTGGCATGGATATAGGTACTTAAGTTGTCACCTGTTCCATTCCAGGATGCATATTATCAGGCAGCTGGGATGGAGAGTGCAGCTGGGCCTTGAAACTGGGCATTCTGATATTGGATATGGGCATTCCAAATTCCCCTTCCTCCTCCCGTCTACTTTCAAAGACTTCGTGGTGGTGTGTTTCTTTTCAGGCAAGTGTAGATGAAAAATATATCTCTGTGCAAATGTTCCCCAGCAGATGTTACTTATAAGCAATTATTTTCACAATTGCCTTTTATTTCTTCAGTATAAAGTGAAAGAGAATCAAAATCAAGTGATTTTTTTTTTCCTAAATATCTTTTGCATGGTGTACTACACTATATAGTTACATATTTATCATAATGAGTGGATGAATGTTGGTATTTTGCTTGTATTTTTAGTCAGCTAACTTTGGAAGTATGTATTGGAGATTTAAAACCTAAAAGAAAATTTACAACTTACCACTACTCTGGCCTCATGCCACATCTAGATGCTGGTGAATGGGAGTCTGAGTTTGATTGGCTGGGAAGGAAACAGAACATTATAATGATTGTGCAGTCCTTTAGATCTGAGGGAAAAGTACATGAATTACACAGGGTAGACTTTATGGCTTTATTATTGTTTATATAAAAGGATTCTAAGACCTAAGGCAAAATTAATAAAAAGTTGTTGCATCCAGGTAGTTCTAAATAGAATGCCATGTGGTCTAGCCATATGAGGGTGGATTCTTGACAGCTCTTTAGTTAAAATTTTGCTTGAAATAAAACTGGAAATAGAACTCTCCATTGAGGGCTTTTAGAGTTCATGCAGCTGGTGGAATTTCCTTAGGACTTTAAATGAATGTTTATTTTTGAGGTGTTTCAGACAGTAATCTCACCTAATTTTTCTTGCACTTTTAGGAAAATTTTAGAACATTCAGAAGTTTCTTGAGTCTACTTAAAGAAGAGAATAGGAAAAAAGTTTTGCTCTCTCATTTCTGACTAAAACTTCTTAATCAGAGCCACTTGATGAGCTGAGTAGCTGAATAGCTTCTATCATAAGGATTGCCAAGGCTACCTTGTAGCACCCAAGATAATGATGAGTCACGATTTCTTTTTGTTATAAGTTGATGAGAGTTTTCTACATTCTCTGTTAAGTGTCCTTTGATACACTCTACAATTGTTGAACAGTGTAGAAGTTACATGAGTATTTCTGTGGGTAAAATGAACCATTCCTTACTGAATAGCAAGTGGGTAAGAGGGCATTTGGGGCTGGAGCTGTAGCATAGCAGGATAAGGCACTGCTTAAGTGCCTGCATCCCATATGGGCACAGGTTCAATTCTTGACTGCTCCAATTCTGATCCAGTTTCTGGCTTATGAACCTGGGAAAGCAGTGCGAAGATAGTCTAAGTGCTTGGGCCTCTAAACCCATGTGGGAGACCCAGATGAAACTGGAAGTAAACCAGAGTATGGAAGACCTCTCCCTGTCTCTCCCTCTCTCTCTGTAACTCTTCTTTTCAAATAAATAAAATAGATCTTAAAAAGAAAGACAAGTACTTACTGACTATAAGTCAAGGGAAGAAATCAATTCCAAGACTCACAATATGCAATCTAAATAGAATTTCTCTTCATATTTGAATACATTATCGCTAACATTGAATCTATCTGTAGTGCAGAAATATCATGAATAACAACTAAATTATCTTTTATTTTGCATTTGAATGAAGACTATCTGTTGAGTCTAAGTTGGAATTCAATTCTACTCATTCAAGCATTAAAGAATAATCATTTTTCAAAAGATTTACTTACTTATTTATATATTTATTTGAAAGGCAGAGTGACACTGAAAGAGACAGAGACAGAGAGGAATCTCTTACATTTGATGGTTCACTCCCTTAATGGCAATCACAGCCAGAACAGGATCAGGCCAAAATCAGGAGAAAAGAAATCTATTGTGGTCTCCCACGTGAGTAGCAGGGCCTCAGTACTTGGGCCATCATTTGTTACATTAGTGGGAAGCTGAGTCAGAAGCAGAGTCGTCAAAATTTGATATGGAACGTCAGCATTGCAAGTGGTTGCTGAATCTGATGCACCAATGACACTAGTTCCAGAATGGTCATATTTTCTTTTTTTTTTAAGATTTATTTTATTTATTTGAAAGACAGAATTAGAGAGAGCGGTAGAGACAGAGAGAGAGGTCTTTCATCTGCTGGTTCACTCCCCAGATGGCCACAGCAGCCGGAGCTGAGCCAATCTGAAGCCAGGAGCCAGGAGCTTCCTCTGGTCTCCCGAGTGGGTGCAGGGCCCAAGTACTTGGGCCATCTTACACTGTGTTGCAGGGTCTTAGTCCACCCGAATGAGGAAGGACTGGGTCCAAAGAAAGGTAAGTACGCCGCTCGCCCATTCCCCAGCCTCCTGATCCCAGAGACAGTAAGCGCAGCGAGGAGTCAAGTCAAGCAAGCAAGAACTCGGTTTATTGCACGTGCAGCAAAACCTTTTAAAGACCAAGACCGCAGGATTACTGGGGCAGGGCATAAGGACCAACCAATTACTTAAAAGGTCATTTTACAGGGCGATTTTCTACAGGACCAGTCACATGTCTGTATACTCGTCATCAGTTGTTGTAACCTCCCCTGATGCTGCACAGGCAATCAGCTTTGGTGGTAGACAGCTTTGGATACCACCCACCTTACTTCCTTTGGGTGCCATCTTTGAATTGCCATGTGTGCCTATTTCCCCACAGGCGCCATCTTTGAACTGCCTCCTGTGCCTAATTCCCCCACAGCTTCCCAGTCCATAGCATAGAGCTGGATGGAAAATGGAGCAGCTGGGACTAGAACTGGCACGCTTATGGGATGCCAGTGCTTCAGGCCAAGGCATTAACCCACTGTGCCACAGCGATGGCCCCAGAATGGTCATATTTTCAGGAGCGACCTAGTGGGACAGAGAAACATTTATTTTTTATTTTTTTATAGAATCTGTTTTTTTTTTTTTTTTTTTTGACAAGCAGAGTGAACAGTGAGAGAGAGAGACAGGGAGAAAGGTCTTCCTTTGCCGTTGGTTCACCCCCAAATGGCCCCTACGGCCAGCACGCTGTAGCTGCGCATCATGCTGATCCAAAGCCAGGAGCCAGGTGCTTCTCCTGGTCTCCCAAGTGGGTGCAGGGCCCAAGCACTTGGGCCATCCTCCACTGCACTCCCGGGCCACAGCAGAGCGCTGGCCTGGAAGAGGGGCAACCGGGACAGAATCCGGCGCCCTGACTAGGACTAGAACCCGGTGTGCCGGTGCCGCAAGGTGGAGGATTAGCCTGTTGAGCTGCGGCCCTGGCTCAGAGAAACATTTTTCAAAAACTGTATACCAAATAGAGTATGATAAGTATTTTCACTGGAAAGAAAGTGAACTAGAAGGGGACCAGGTGGTAAGCAAGGTTCATCCCAACTAGATATCTCAAGAAAAACAAAAACCAACTTAAAGTATGTTGAAGAATTAAATGTTATTCCCCAAAGTATGAAATTACTAGAAGAAAACAGGGAGAAAGCCTCACAACATTGGTCTTGGTGATTATTTGCAAAAACAGACAAATATGATTACACCAAACTTAAAAAACTTCTGGACAAGCAATGAAATAAATAACAGAGGGAAGAGATAACCCATAGAGTGCAAGAAAGTGCTTGTAAACCATATGCATCTGGTAAGGATTTATATACAGAACACATAAGACACTCAAAGAACTCAATTACAAGAAAACAAATGACCCTATTAAAATTACAAATGATCTGAATAAATATTCCTCTAAAAAGACATACAAATGGCTAAAAGTTTATGGAAAAAGTGCTCAGTGTTATCAGTTATTACGTAAATGAAAATTAAAATGACAGAAAGATATCACCTCACTCCAGTTAGAATGGCTATTATCACCAAGAGAAAGGACAGAGTTGACCAGAACATAGAAAAAGGAGACTCTTTGATCACTGTTGGTGAAAAAGTAAATTAGGATTGTCATCATGGAAAATGATGTTCCTCAGAAAACTAAAAATAGAACTTCCAGGTTATCCAGCAATCCCACTACTGGGTATATGTTCAAAGGAATTTAAATGGGTATGTCTGAGAGATATCAGCACTCTCATGTTCCTTTCCGCAGTCTTCACAACAGACAAAATATAGAATCAACCTAAATACCCATAGGTGGGTAAATGAATAAAGAAAATATGCATTGTTTATATAACAATGGAATACTACTAAGCCAATAAAAGAAAGGAATCTGTCATTTGTGTCAATGTGAGTGAACCCTGATAGTATTATACTAATTAAAATATACACAGAAAGAAAAATACCACATGATCTCACTCATATGTGAAAATTAAAAGAGTAGAATTGTGGTTACAGATGCTGGGGATAGGTTTGGGGAAAGGAGGGGAGGGATCAAAAGGTACATTTCAGTTAGGGGAGTAAGCTTGTGAGATACTCTCATGTTGCACAAAAGAATGGCTGTAGTAAATATGAATGTATGATTCAAAATAGTTAAGGGAATGTGCAGGGTCTCTTAAAACTAGTATCTTGGAAGTGATTCACTCTCACGGTATTTGCAGATATATCCAGTGTTTCAGAATTTTCAGTAATGAGGCAGCTGTTATATGGAAGGTTCTGGTACTGACCAGTTGTGAAAGAACCCTGGCACAAGAGAAACTATTCCATTTTATAGAAATAGTCCTGAAATACTGACACATCTATGTTTTGGGTTCTCATTATTGTGTTTATATTTAAATTTTTTTGTTGTTTTTAATAGCCAGAGTGTCATCTTTGATAGTTTTTTTGCCACAAGTTTTGATTCCATGTAAACAAAGTTTTCCTACTTGAAAAAACATGAAAAACCTGATTTTACTTAATGAAACAAGACATTTATTGTCATAGATTAAAAATAGTGCTTGAGAAGACTTTTTACTATGAAATAACCCAAGTGAGTGACTATGACAAATAATATATAAAGTGAAAGGAGCCTTTGAGAATTTGGGATTGGACTAGATGACTTTCATTAGGCTCCTCCCAAGTTTCATGTTCCTGCTGTGGGATTTTTGTAACAAATACCTTTGGGAATAGATTAAGTGGAATGGTAACAGTGATTTGGAATGGAACTTGTCATTGTGATGTCTGGTTTCTCAAGTGTAAGAAGTGAGATGTTGTCTTCTATATATAAATTTTCTCTCTGCCACTTAGTGATAACATGTCTTCTAGCCAATAGAGATTTAAGGTCAGAGTTTATCTAAACTCTGTTCCCATTGTTCCACTGAAAGGCATATTAAAATAATTATCAGAAAACCAGATATCACAGATTTTTCCAGGGATCCATACTCCTAAACCTTTGAAGTCAGCATAGGTATTTTAAGGTTAGTAACTACTATTTATAGGTTTTGTCTCCCTTGGTGACGGAATGGAATGCCATTGATTAAAATATATTCTTCCACAGGTTAAAAAAAAAAGCTATTCTGGCAATACGTTTGTAATCAGTAGTTTGGGAACACACCTTAAAGCCACACATCTCTTGAATATTAGCATGTCCTTCATAATATAGTTTATTTACTGTCCAAGTACAGGGGTTGCTCACTATGCTTGCTTCTTCTGCACATTCTTCATTGCACCACTGGTAAATGCTAAAAGAATTTCATTAAGTATGTTTGAAGTATTACAAAGGCAGCTTGCTTTATAATCTATGCATCTTTGGGATTTCTGAAGAAAGTTTATTCATTGATGTAAAAAAGAATTGTAAGAGTTGGAAACTCTGCACCTGTGTGTGTGTATATACTTCTTAGCAATAAAGCAGCATGGGCTGAGAATGCAAAAAAAAAAAAAAAAGTGATAAGTGAAGTGATGGATACGTTAATAGGCTTGATTTAATCATTTCACATTGTTTGCGTGTAGATATATATATGCCAGTACATCACATTATGCCTCCACAAATGAATGCAATTATGATTTATCAATCAAAAATACCAATAAAAAAGAGAGGATTTAGAGACTTTGGCAAACAAAACTCACTCTTGAGTGAAAAGATTGCCACAAAGCAGGATGATACGATTGCAATGAAATGAGAGAAAGAAATAATATTTCCAGACATGGAAAAAACTGATTCTTTTGCAACTTGAGGAAACATAGAATGTATAAAACCAGATCCAAGTACCAAGAAGTGCCCAATGACCATCTTCATGTCCCACAGTCCACAAAACTAGTCATTTGAAATTATTGCATGGATCATAGCCCCGCCCAAAAGACTGTGTTAGATTTTTACTTTTTTATTTTTTTGACAGGCAGAGTCACTCTTTCACTATCTACAGTGAGAGAGAGAGAGACAGAGAGAAAGGTCTTCCTTTTCCGTTGGTTCACCCCCAAATGGCCCCTCTGGCCTGTGCGCTGTGACAATCCAAAGCCAGGAGCCAGGTGCTTCCTCCTGGTCTCCCATCCTCCACTGCCTTCCCAGGTCACAGCAGAGAGCTGGCCTGGAAGAGGAGCCACCGGGACAGAATCCAGCACCCCAACCAGGACTAGAACCCAGGGTGCCGGTGCTGCAGGTGGAGGATTAGCCAAGTGAGCTGCGGCGCCGGCCAGATTTTTACTTTTTTTGACTATTGAAGTTACAGTAATTCTATATACCAATGGATTTTTGGTTCAACTCTCAAAAGACCTGTCACAGATATGATGCCAAGGTGAACTGAAGAATTAGAGTTTCTTAAGAAACAAGGACTTTTAAATCTAGGAAATCATTTTCAGAAGAGACTTGTAATCATTACTCTAATTTGTATTAACTGGAATGTTGTTTGTAGGGAGGAAGAACCATGACTTTAAAGTGCTCATCTTATTAACTCTGATAAAGTTGAAACCATTTTTTAATATTTTTAGAAATGGGCAAATTATTGCAAAAGCCATCGTATTATATTCCTTTCCCATTTCCCAGATCTTGTGAAGAATTTTATAATTATTATTCTAAATTTACATCTTTTCAGCAGATTAAAGTTACCTGAGAGAAACATCTTATAAAGGAAGAAGGTTTACCTCAACTCACAGTTTTGAAAGTTCACAGTTCCAGTTAGGCAACCTCATTGGTCTGGCATCTGATGAGGCTGTTGTTGGTGGATTGAGGGCAGAGGAAGGATCACACAGTGAGCCAAAACACAGCGAGAAGTGAGCTTGCTACTTCTCCATCTCCATGTGGTTTTTCTCTTTACAAACGTTCAATGATTCAACCATGATGGCTCTGCCCCCCGCCATTTAATCCAAGCTGATCACTTCTCAAAGGCCCCACTTTCCGGCACCACAATTGGATGAAATCTGTGCCCTTAATCCATCAGCCATGCACACTAATCCATTCATCGTTAGCATAAGACTTTGGGATCCAAGCCCCTAACATACAGGCCCTTATGTGACATCCAAGCTATTACCCAGTTTATAACATTGGAAAGTGTCAGCCTTTTGAACTCCATAATGAGATATCTTTCCTTTTACTTTTTATCTTGGATGCATTTGTGAACATTCATCAGCTTGGAAGGCAGTTTGCTCTCCTGAAAGAAGACAAGTGGCATTGATCCTATTGTCTTATGATTTTGGGTAAGGAATATTACCTTCTTGTGCCTCTGTTCCTTACCATTCTTTATATATTGAGGGAAGATATTAAGTAATACCTATCCCTAGTTATCTTACATAGGTGAAATGGAAATAAAAGAATAAGATAGATGATATTGCTTAGATAAGGTATTTTTATCACAGTGACAGCTTCTTCACAAATCCTTTTTGATCTGCTGTAGAAGAGTCTACTAATAAATGCATGATTTTATCCTGAGCCTTAGTCTTTGTCTGATGTGATGTAGCTTCTTGGTAAGTTCAAATATGAGAAATTTGAGTAAGAACTTTATAAGTCACTCTGGGTAGAAATCAGGCTGTCTTAAAATCATACCCATAAAATATAAACAGAATTTCATTTTTATGGAGAATATTTACTGATATTAAATAAAGGTCAGAATACCAATAAAATACTCAAAGTTAAAAAATATGATTTTGAATTAGCAAGTGATGATAAGTTTCCTGAAAGATTTATTTGCATCCTGGGTGTCTAAACATTTTTGTGGGCTCTAATCTCTATTTTATGCTGTATGCCATTAGCATATCATATAAATAAATTTTATTGTGGCATTCTCTGACATATTATTAATTATTTCTTTATTCTCTTTCACTGCTTTTTTTTCATTGTGTTACTTATATATGAAATTCCTGTATTCTTTTCAAAAATACTCTTGGTGCATTATAATTATCATTTTATGATTCATCTTAGTGCTTGAATCAGATTCCAAGAGAGTGCATATTACTTGCTTTGGGCAGAGAAAATAGAGCTAAGGACAGGTTGTATCAGGAACTACCATGGACATACATGAGCTAAAATTCCAGGGTGTTTTTGTCTTACCCAAAGAGGAGTACATATCTTGTACCTCAGAAGACCTTGTAAAGTCCTTGAATATGTCATCATATAAATCTTGTTCCTTATAAGATTTTTTACAAATTCACCCAGGCTGATCTTTAAGTTTTATGGAAGAACTATGGTATAACTCTATCAAATGAAAGTAAAAATACCAATGGAGATGAAAAAAATATTATTTCCCAATGAATGAATGATGGTTGATTTTTTTAATAAACTAGTTTTAATTTAATTTTGATTTAATTAATATTTTAACATTTTCTACATTCACTTCATCTGTCAATATTGTATACATTCATTATATGTTATTTTCTTTGAAATAGGGCTACTTATATCACAAAATGTGGGATTCATGACAATGATCATAATATGGGGGAAAGTTATATTGTCATGTACACGATATAATTCAATAAAGCAATATTTATATCTAAATACCAAGTGGTATGACTTCCACATAATTCTTATGCTCTCTATGTGTTGACTTCAAAAAGAGTAAGTTATTTAGTTGCCATGTACTATACACCTTGCAGTTTGAGCTTCATGTGTTGATTTTGAGGCAAGAAGTTTCTAGCTCAGATTGGATAGTGTTGAGGGACACAGCTAACTGAACACATTGCGGAATCTTAAGATATCAAATAAATTAATACAATTTAAAAATATTTTTCCGAATATTTTTATCCACTTTCATAGTTTTCAATTATTTTAACAATTGGATTCATGCAAGCTGGTCCACATATTCATATAATATAAGTGTTTCCCTCCACAATAAGAAAGCTCCATTACCTGTGCCCTATATTGAAATATTTGAGAACACACAGTATTCATTCCTGATTCCTGTTGCTTTCAGAGAAAATATTTCCATGAGAAAAGTCCATGAACATCAACTAAATCAAAAAAATTACATTTTCAGTTTTGGATTTATTTCAGATAGAAGATATAATTGAAGAGATATCAATTCACTTAAGATTCTTGGTATAAGGGACTCTAATTTTACAGTGAATTTCCAGTGATTAGCATAATGCCCAATAAGTAACACAAATGGGTACAGCAAAAGGAAAATATGAATTTAGGGAAATGAGATTATGAACAGTTTGGACAAATTAAGACCATTTGATCCATCTCCCAGTTAGAATCCATGAAGGGGGGCCGGCGCCGTGGCACACTAGGTTAATCCTCCGTCTGTAGAGCCAGCATCCCATATGGGCGCTGGTTCTAGTACCGTTTGCTCCTCTTCCAGTCAGGCTCTCGGCTGTGCCCTGGAAAAGTAGTGGAGGATGACCCAAGTCCTTGGGCCCCTGCAGCTGCATAGGAGACCAGGAGGAATCACCTGCTCCTGGATTTGGATCGGCATAGCTTTGGCCGTTGTGGCTATTTGGGGAGTGAACCAACAGAAAAAGACCTTTCTCTCTCACCGTAACTCTGCCGGTCAAATAAATTAAAAAACAAACAAACAAGCAATGAACTTTAAAAAAAGAATCCATGAAGGAAGTGCTGGTGGCTATCTGTCCTTAAGACTGTAGAGAATGTTCTGTGTGCCCCTTCCTTAGTCCCTGCATGTGTCTAATTTGAGCATGTGGGATACATGAAATCATTCCCAAGCCTTGGTCATTCAGTGACTCTGAGTGAACCAAAAATTGAAGCTGTTCAGAGTGCCTAGAAGATTGAGTTTTTGATTAAGAGTATGAGAAGGAAGAAAAGTGTCTCTGACTTGAAGTCCAAACTTAATTATTCAGTTGTGTTTGTGTGTGTGTGTGTGTGTGTGTGTGTAAAGCTTCTATATTTGTTTTATCTAGTGAAGATAGGTCAAGTTTTCTTTTTCTTTCATTTTTTTCTAACAAATAATGTTCCTCTGTTTTAATCTGTATTTTTTTTTTGCTATAACTGAATACCATAACTGCGCAACATTTAAAGAAAAGCATTTTGCTCATCCCGTGGTTCTGAAAGCTGGAACGTGCAAGAGCAGACAGCTTCATCTGTGAGGTCCTTCTTGCCAGTGGAAACTGCAGAGTCCCAGGGCAGTGCCAGGGCATCACAAGGCTGGGGGAGCTGAGCATGGTAGCTCAGCCTCTCTTTTTCTTCTACTAAATCCACAGTCCCTAGAAATAAGGCTCTGCCTTTATGGTCTAATTTAACCTTAATTGTCTCGCAAAGTTCTCACCACCAAATTCCAGCTATGTGCCCACCTTGTTAATGCCTCAGGATAGTAATTAAATTTCAACCTGACTTTGGTAGGGACATTCAAACCAAAGATGTAATATGCAAATGTTGGACAAAGGTGGAATGGAGGATTAGTTAATTTGAGTCATACTCACCAGGTCATGGTAGAAGTCAACCAGTCTGACCTTGGAGCTACATCAGCAATTACATCACAGTCTACAGTGTTAATGATTTTGATAATAGTTCCATCACATAGCTTTAATGAAAGTTTCTAGTCTTTCCATGAGTGGAGGATCTGGATTCTGATCCCCTTTTGTTTGTGTTCTCAAACTTGAAAGCACAGACAATGTTGTGGAGAACAAATTTCATGGAACCAAATGGAGTTTCACCACTCCTTTTATTACCTTAGGTAACATTGTGATACTTGACTGGTTTTGTCATCTGGAAGATGAGGGAAATATCTAGGGTTTCTTCCAGGTCTGCTCAGTGTTGAACAGACAACAGAAGAACAATGTGTATCCTACTCTCTTCTGTCCGCAACTGTCTTCTCCTGAGCTGACTTCACCGGGAAATACTCCTTACATCAACATTTTAGTTTCCATTACCTGCATAGCACTATATTGTATTCAATTCTATGGCCCCATGTTGCTGTAAAACTGATCGATGGTTCTTATGGAAACTTTGCATCCTCTGGGAGAAGCAAGCATTTACAAGTAGAGAAGGGATTCTCACTCTTTTCCCTCTATGCCTGTGAAGTCTCCTTTTCCTGGGTAAAAAATATAGATTCTATTCACTGCTCAACATATTTCCACCTCAAGTATAAATGGACTGCATTAAGTTCTTATGTTGGTAATTGGATTTATGGGTCAGTTCACATAGGTTTCATAATAGTTAAATCACCTATGTGATTGCTCAATGTCAGATGCAGAGCCAAAATTTTTAGACCTTGTGTTCCGTCTGCACAGTCATGTCATAATGAGGGTACCATGATCTCTCCTGTTTTACAGAGAGGGTTCCTTTGTCAGCTTGCTAGGACTGCTGTAGCACACAGGGGCCCTCAGCAACAGGGATATATTTTCTCACAATTTTGAGTTCTAGAAGTCCAAGATCAAGGTGCCAGAGGGATCAGTATCTACTCAGGGCTATGAGCAAAGCATGTGGCCCAGGCCTCTCTTCTCTGGCACCATCTTCCTTCCAGGGTATCTGCCTGTGTCCAAATTTCCTCTTGTTATAGGGATTTCAGTCATATAAGATGAGGCCCTGGCTTAATGACCTCATTTTAATTAGCTTACTTCTGTAAAGACCCGGTTTTAAATAAAATTACATTCTGAGGCACTCTGTTTAGAGCTCTTTCAATGAACTCTTTAGGGGCCACAATTCATCCCACAGCAGGATATCCAGAGAGGTTTATTAACCTCCTCAGAATCATACAGCTACAGTGAAGCCAAAAGTTATATTGACCACAATGACTATGCGTGACCTTATTTCCTGTACTTTGCAGTTCCATTTAATTGTTGCAAAGTCTAAGGCAGAAGCAGGAGAGAGCACAGGACTGCACTCCACATTTTCATAGTGTTTAGTAGCCATGGAAGATAAACTGAAGGTGATTTGATGGCAAGTGGTCAGTGTTGGACCCTGCAAAGGAACCTTAAATTCTGCTAAGATTAATCAGGTCTCTGTCTACCAGAGAGTATCTGGTACCTCGGCAACATACGCAGGCTTGTCCAAGCTTGAATATGTTTCTAATTTTTTATTTATTTGAAAGGTAGAGCAAGACACACACAGACATGCGTGCATGCACACACACACACAGAGGCAGAGAGAGGGACAGAGAAGGGGGAGGGGAGAGAGTGAGAGACATCTTTCATTCACTGTTTCTCCAAAGGGCTGCAAACAGCCAAGGCTGAACCAGGAGCTCCACCTGAGTCTCCCATGTGAGTCGCAGGGGCAAAGCCTTTGGGTCACCTTCCACTGCTTTCCCAGGCACATTAGCATGAGCTAGATCAGAAGCAGAGCAGACAGTATCCCTATCAACACTCTGATATGGGATGCCAGCATCTCAGGTGGTGGCTTATCCCAATGTGTCACATGTGTTTTTAATTCACACTGTTCCTCAAACATTTTTTATACCTACTCCACCATCTGAAGACTGTTCAGAAGGCAGGAACACATTATGTGATGGCTCTGCTGCCTGTGTCTTGTTTGCATTCCAGTGGAGAGAAGCACAACCTACCAGTTACACACTAATAACACATCAGATGGCAGAATGCTATAAGGACAATATAAAGCACGACAAGGTGGTAGAAGGGGATCAAAAACATGACAATCTGAGGCAAGTTCTCCAGGCAGAAGAATATCAGACAGAAAGGGCCCCTGGGTGGGATTGAACTCACCTACTCAGGGAGCAGCAAAGGGTGTGGGTCAGGGGAGCATGTGAGCAAGAGAGAGGGTGACAGAACATGAGTCCCAAATATGCAAAGCCATGTGAGAAGTCGGGGTTTCATTCTAGAGGTAATGTGAAACCTTTGAGGGGGTTTTAAGTGTGAGTGTGTGTTCTTTTTACATCTTGAAAAGGTTATTCTGAAGGTTGTGTGGAGAATGAACTGTGCGCTGGGGCTGGGGGGGAGACAGTGGAAGCAGAGGCCAGGTTACGATCATTATTCAGTTAATTATTCAGAATGTCACATTACTGTAGTCCCACTTAACTGTGCTTATGTTTTTCTGACTTTTGGATACCTGGGGTCAGTTGTGGTCCAAAAATATTAAATGGAAAATTCCAGAAATACATAATTCAGAAGTTAAACTGTGCACAATTCTGAGTAACATGACGTGCTCTCTCACTGTCCCAGATATGAATTCTCCATCTGTCCAGCATAGCCACGCTGTTTATGTTACTTCCCATTAGTCACTTTGGTGCTGTGTTGGGCTATCAAGTTACCCTTCATATTATCAAAGTGCTTGTGTTCAAATAACTCTTATTTTACTTAGCAATGGCCCCAAACTGTAAGGGTAGCAATGCTGGCAATTTTATTACAGTATATTTATAATCATATTATATTTATATATAAATAATATAAATAAATGTATATTATATATATAGTTATAATTGTACTATTTTATTAAGTATTGTTAATCTCTTACTGTACCTAATTTATAAAGCAAGTATCATAGTGAGTATGCACATTTTGGAAAAAAACATAATATTTATAGAGTTCAGGACCATCCGTTGTTTTAAGCATCCCACTGAGGGTCTTGGAACATAGCCCCATGTCCACTGGGGCATATATAAATATACATGGAATCCAGAAGTATTTCAGTTTTATTTTTGTCCTGACCATTGAGTCTATTTTCTATGATCTTGAATCAGGCCTTGAAAAGTCTTAAAAGAGAGAGAAAACATGCATCATTAAGTAATGACGAAGTTTGAATATTTTCTTCCTTTACATTTGTGAGCAAGTGATGAAATGTGGGCCTCCGAGTATGGAGGGAATGTAGGGACAGTCAGAGCACTGTTAGCCTCCAGCTCATGGAGCCAGTGTGGTCATCAAATTCACTCCAAAGGTCACATCCAGAAAGAAGCACTTTTTGCTGGAATTATTGACATTCCCGTGAATATTCATCCCCCACAAAAGCAGCCTCCTGTCTGGCTGGAATCCAGAGGACAAGGCCTCTGCTGACTGGATCTAGTACCAGCTCTGCTCCAACCCATCTCCTGGTATCCTGTCTGGCTCCCAGGCTGGAAACTGCCTTCACTTTCCAGGCAGCCCCAGCGATTCCTCTGCAACCCAATTCTTTTCAAAGTTCTGGGCCAAGTCCCACAGAGGAAGAGCCAGGAAATACTGGCCACCAAAGCTTTTCAGATTCGAGGAGGCAAAGAACCTAACAACACTGGCTTGTCCTGGCTTACTTGGAGCTGAGCCTCCTCGGAACGATTCCTGTAAGTGGCCTGAATATATATTTTGTTTCTCACTGCAATAACACGGTAGGACATTGCCCCTGTTGAGAGTACTCCAGAGCAGGCAGTAATTACTGGCAGTGGAACTAATCACTGTGCATATACCTTTGTAAATCTGGCTCTCCTTGGTGCAAATTTCTTTAACACCCCAAAAAGTTGAGTATAGATTTCTGTGACATTCGCATTCACCTGAGCCTTTAGGGGACTGTCACACTGTGATTGGACAAATGAGTGGTGTGGCAGAAAAGTCCAAAACGTCCATACAATTTTAGATACTGGTTCCTGGTCATGAAATTAGAAAAAGTTTCAGTTGCTGTATACTTCCTCAGTGCACTAAATCTGAATCAAGATGAGATGAAAGACCTTAGTTACTTTAGAAATAAATTCTCTTATTAATAAGAAACTATTTTGTGTGTGTTTAAGGCCTCACATTACATAAAAAGGAGGGGGGATCCCTGCAGGTAACTTACCACATTCAAGGAGAGTGTTTCCTTTTTAAAATACGATTATAATCGATTTCAAAAATTGCTTTGAGAGAGGAATGTCACAGTGGGACAACTTTCAATTGTATCAAATGCAAGCAAAAATCAATTCTTTTTCTTCCTGTTTATTTTTCATAATCACTTTTACAGTTTTGTTAGTCACAAAACACATTTGGTTTAAAAGGCTTAGCTGATTCTGTATCTGACTTTTTAAAATAAATTGAAATGAATTTAAGTATTCATTGTAACCAGAGAAATCAATGCATGGGGGGTGAGCATTTAGCTCAGTGGTTAAGATGCTATTTGTGATCCCACATCCCAAGTCTGAGTGCCTGCCTACCTTTGAGTCCCGGGTGCATTTCCAATTCCTGCATCCTGCTAATGCACACCCTAGGGGGGCAGCAGATGATGCCTCAAACACTTGGGTCTCTGGCCCCAGTGTGGGAGACTCAGATTGGATCCCGGCTGTTGCAGGCATTGGGAAGTGAGCCAGCAGATGGAAGATCTCTGTCTGTCTCTCTGCCTTCCAAATAAAATGAAAATAAATGAATACAAATTAGAAGAAAAGAGAGAAAGCAGTACCTGTGAAAAACAGAAAGGGCTGTAACTTTCTTAAGTCTTAAGCTGTAGAGAAAACATTCTGTAAGGGACCGGCGCCGTGGCTCAACAGGCTAATCCTCCGCCTTGCGGCGCCGGCACACCAGGTTCTAGTGCCATTCAGGGCACCGGATTCTGTCCCGGTTGCCCTCTTCCAGTCCAGCTCTCTGCTATGGCCTGGGAGTGCAGTGGAGGATGGCCCAAGGGCTTGGGCCCTGCACCTCATGGGAGACCAGGAGAAGTACCTGGCTCCTGCCTTCAGATCGGCACCCGCTGCAGCGTGCCAGCCACGGCAGCCATTGGAGGGTGAACCAATGGCAAAGGAAGACCTTTCTCTCTGTCTTTCTCTCTCACTGTCCACTCCGCCTGTCAAAAAAAAAATTCCTTAAGGAGGAGAGAGTGGACTCTAAATGGACCTAACTGTGGATGACCCACACAGAAAAAGGAGAAATACCTTAAGTAAAGTGCACTCAGTGATACTTACCTAAGTTTAGCGTCAAGGAGAGGAGAGGTTAGTTTACACAGAAAATATTGCAAACATAGCTTCCACTGGTTTTATAAGGTATCCTACATTTTTCTTCTCATGATGAGTTTGTAATCTGAGCATGTGTCTGTGTACAGTAGGTAGCTTAGGTAATTTAGAAGCATATTAATGACAAGATATAGTCATTTGCACAGATGTCTGTCCACATGCAAATAATTACACTTTAATTATTTTTTTTTGATCTGTTGCCCAAAAATAAAACAGCCAATCATTGGTCTGGTTACTTAGCTTCCAGGAATACTCTAAGGAGGGGAGTGGCATGTATTCCATATCATGTAACGGCTTTCCAGTTCTTGGTGTGTTTATGATGGTGTAGAGACATAATGCCCCACTGGGAAGGTAGCTGCACAGGTGCCCACATCTAGGACAGACATTGCTCACCAGTCATAACGATTTTTCTTCTGGGTCCAGACAGAACTTCAGAATCTTTCTCAACACAAAACTCTAGGCATTCACCACAATTGTTCAAAAAACAGATGGCTAGGATGTAGCTTCATTACTTCCCTTGACATAGTACAGAAGCTCCCTTGACCCCCATCCACAGCTTTGCTATCAATAGTCACAGTCAAATGTAGTCCAAAAATATTAAATGGAAAATTCCACAAATGAATAATATATAGGTTTTAAACTGCTGGCTATTCTCAGTAGCATGATTAAATCTTGCACAATTTTGCTACATCTTGCATGAAATGTGAATCATCATCCCTTTGTCCAGCATAACCACATGGGACACATTACCCATTTGCTAGCTAGCTAGTTAGAACTTGTCTTGGTAATTGGATAAACTGTTGTGGTATCACATTGCTTATGTTCAGATAACCTTGATTTTTCATAATGATAGACCTTAAGTACAATAGTGATGCCCCCAAGGTTTCCACTGAAATCCTAATGGACGGGATGAATATGCTGACAGATGAATAGAAAGAGAAGTTCAGAGGAGTCATTGCTGACAAGTAGGGAGACCTAAAGACTGCCAAAATGCCAACGTTAAGTCTTAATGCCTTAAGAAAGTTTTTGGGTTTACAAGTAAAGATTTGAGATTTAAGAGCATTTTTTTTTTTTTTCTGTAATGGTGAAAAGCTCCTTTCTTGTTCCATTTCTTAATTGCATGATTAAATGTAAACATAGAAGGCATACCAAGTAAGATCAATAAGAATGATACTGAAAATAACATCACTTATTTGCCAAACACCTACTTTGAACATGGTAGATATGTGTGTGTGTGTGCGAATATGTGTGTATGCGTGTGTGTATGTGTGTGTATAAGATAGAGAAATCTTACAAAATGGACTTCTGAGAAACTTAAGCAAGGCCAATAAGAGAGAAAGTAGAAAAGACAGTATGCAATCCCAGTTTTGTGTGATCCTCCAAATACATGTTCTCCCTAATCCACCATGGTAGTGTTCACATTTGTAAATAACACAATAGCTAGTGTTTTAGGTGACAAAAAAGACACAAGATGATGGCTCCATTAGAAGTATGGTTCTGAGGTCAGATTAAATCAAACAACAATTTAAAAACCATGTAGCACAGTTGCTTTTCTAAGATTCAAGGGCACTTCAGAAAATTCATGGAAAATGGAGTTGATGATAAGTTGATTCTGGTAAAAAGATTTTTGAAATCTATGAATAGATTTTTTCATAATGGGCATTTTTAATAAACTTTATGGGGAACATGTATGACTTGACCATTTTACCATTGAAAAGACTTAAAAGACTTAAAAGTTTTATTTTACTAAACAGAAAATGTGCCAATTAGCTCAGATTTCACTAATAGGCAAAAAAGTGTCCAACCTGAAGGAGGTGCTATGTGGAAAGCAGGGGAGGAGTTTCAGGAAACTTCTTCTTTTCCCAAGAGTGATAAAGAACTCATAGAAGTAGGTGTCTGGTGGGAAATCACGTTTAATATTTTAGTTCAACATTTCTTTGGTTAAAATGAGAAATTGAGCTTCTATTAAGTAAAAAGTCTGTACTTTCCATGGTTGACACAGGAGGTTTACTTCTGGAACTCATATTACATTACAGTTTTTTTAAGAAATGATTTAAAAAAAATTAAGAGGCAGAGAGAGGGAGGGAGGGAGGGAGGGAGAGAGGGAGGGAGGGAGAGAGAGAGAGAGAGAGAGAGAGATCCCATCCACTGTTTCATGCCCAAATGCACACAATAACCAGGGCTGGACCAGGACAAAGCCAGGAGTAAGGAAGTTAGCCCAGGTCTGCCACATTGGGAGGCAGGGACCCAAGCACTTGAGCTACCAGCTGCTGCATTCCAGGATCTGCATCACCAGGAAGCTGGAACTGGGAGCTGAGCTAGGATGTGGCTGTCTTACCCAGCATCTTAACCAGTAGGCCAATGCCTGTCCCATTTTGGCTGATTTTAAGTGGCTGTCAGGTGAACAGTCTCAGAGAGGCATGTGGGACCTGTTCTTCCATTGGGCAACTTGTGCTTTTCTGGTTTTACTGAAAAAATATTCGCTAGAATATTTTCTTTTTCCTACTCAAGTATAGCATCTGGGACAAATCTGCATACTTCAGTTTTAAAAGAAGCCACGACAGAAACCCAGTTAATTATGACCATATGACACTTATTTCAAAAATATTTTAATATCCTCTATAGATTGGCATCTTAGTAACCATAGTCTGGTCCAACCTTTGTCCAGTTCCAAATAAAAATAACTCAAACTGCATTTTGGAACATTCACTACAGAACTCTCTCCTTGTACGACTTTAAATACAAAACTCCTTCCCTCCTCATTAGTCACAGTTCCGAGTTAAATTGAACAGGAAATGAGTGGATGGTATGGAAATTCAAATAAGGGTGCTGCATACAAGGCTTGTGTTATTCCAATGGGTATGCAAAATTTGGCAATATCACCTAATGTACTTCTCTCACCTGACAAGATGAAGGGGGGAACCTAAGTAGAAAGTGTTTCTGTGGTATTCCTTGGTATTTTCCAAGGTTTTTTTTTTTTTTTTTGACAATATTTTAAGTGGTGTTCCAGGCTTTAGAACATACTTGCATTTAGCTTCCAGCTTTCCATGCTACTGAGAAGTGGCATGTGTAGCTTAATGAACTCCATGGTGTTTTCAAATGAGGCGTGCAGAGACTGGACAATGCTATATAACTAGTCTTGAAAATCTACACTGGCAGGGGCCAGCTCTATGGCCCAGTGGGTTAAAGCCCTGACCTGCAGCACCAGCATCCCATATGAGAGCAGGTTCAAGTCCCGACTACTCCACTTTCAATCCAGCTCTCTGCTATGGCCTGGTAAAACAGTGGAGGATAGCCCAAGTTCTTGGACTCCTGTGCCCATGTAGGAGACCTGGGGGAGACAACTGGCTCCTGGCTTTGGATCAGTTAAGTTCTGGCCATTGCAGCCATTCGGAGAGTGAACCAGCAGGTAGAAGACCTCTCTCTCTCTCTGGCTCTACCTCTCTCTGTAACTCTGTCTTCCAAATAAATAAAAAATAAAATCTTTTAAACATAAAGAAAATCTACACTGGCATAATGGGGAAGAACAATGAATAAAAGACCCTCTGTTTTATTTTTAAACTTTACTTATTTCCATTTTTTCCAATATTTTATTTCAGTATAGTTTTAAATTTATAAAACAAAAATTGTGAGGTAGTAATTCAAAGAGTTTCCATATGTCCCTCACCTCATTTCCCTGTTATTAACATCTCATGTTAGTGTATTTGTCAAAGTTAATTAACCATGCCCAACTTCCCATAATTTTTTCATTCAAACTCCTTTTATCTCTGCCACATCTATGAACCTCTAGTAATCAATATTCTGTATTCAGATTGAGGGTTTTTTTTAGACTTAATTTTAGTTCCTACATATGTAAGAGAATATGCATTATTTGTCTCTCTGTTTCTAGATTATTTATTTCACTCAATGTTATGTCCTTCAAAATCCATCTATTTAATTTTATTTTTTAAAGTTTTTTAAAAATTTATTTGACAGGTAGAGTTATAGACAGCGAGAGGGAGAGACAGAGAGAATGGTCTTTCTTCTGTTGGTTCACTCCTCAAATGGCAGCAATGGCCAGAGCTGCTCTGATTAGAAACCAGGAATCAGCACCCATATGGGATGCCAGCACCACAGGCGGAGGATTAACCTAGTGCACCATGGTGCCAGCCCAAAAATCCATCTATTTTGCTGTAAATGAAAGGCTTTCAGTCTTTTTTTATGCTGAAATTTCTCTCTTTCTCTCTCTCTCTCTCTTTTTCTCTCTCTCTCTTCAAATCCATTCATCTGATGATAGACACCTTGGTTTATTCTATGTCTTGGATTTTGTGAACAGTGCTGCTTTAAACATAGTGGTGCAATTATTTCTTTGATGCAGTGAGTCCATGTCTTTTGGACATATACCTAGTATTAAAATTGCTGGATCATTCTCCCTCTCCATGCCCTCAGGAACTCCTAGAAGCATTATAAAAAATAAAAAAAAAATCATTAAAAATGAAAAAAGTTGGAAATTGCATAGAAAATTAATCAATTTAATCATGTAGGATCTCTGTCCTTAATGTGCTGTACATTGTGAATTAATACTATAACTAGTACTCCAACAGTATTTTTCACTTTGTGTTGCTATGTGAGGGCAAACTGTTGAAATCTTTACTTAATATATACTAAACTGATCTTCTGTATATAAAGATAATTGAAAAGGAATCTTGATGTGAATGCAAGGGGAGAGGGAGTGGGAAAGGGGAGGGTTGTGGGTGGGAGGGAAGTTATGGGGGGAAGCCATTGTAATCTATAAGCTGTATTTTTGAAATTTATATTATTTAAATAAAAGTGTTATTAAAAAAATAAAATAAAATAAAATAAAATAAAAAAATTTAAAAACCATGCATTTACATCTAAACAATAGCTCATATAGAGGTTAACTTGCAGCTCTTATGAATAAAAAAATTTAACTCAAAAAAAAAATTGCTGGATCATATGGCAGTTCCATTTCTAGTTTTTAAAAAACTCCCCATACTGCTTTCAGTAGTGGTGGCAACATCAACTTACATTGCCAGCATATGCAAGATCCCCTTTCTCATATCCTGGACAGCATTTATTATTCTCCACCTTTCTAAAAAAAAAGCAGCATCACACATTTCAATAGACACTATAAGTGGTTTAGTATTTTGTTATGATTTTGATGATCAAAAATTCCATGTCCTCTAAGCTGCTTGGTTAGATTCAGAGGTGTGGCAATACCCTAGTCCTTTCTCTTCATGGAGCTTTGAGAGTGAAAGGGAATAATATTTAAATACTAAACAAACAAAACTCCTACTAACCTGCTTGTCTGGGAATTTCCCACTCTCTGAAGCTTCAAGGTTAGGGTGATACCCAATGGGACTAAATATACATTTTTCAGCTTTGACTGTTCAATTAGATTTTGTTTGTGTTCAGAGAAAACAATTTAATGAAAAGCAAAGTTGTTTAAAAGTAAATTTTCAAAATTTTTATTTCACATATCAAGAACCAGGCTTGCAGGAATCAGATCAAGGAGTTTCTTTCTTTTTTTTAGATTTATTTAATTTATTTGAAATACAGTGCTACAGAGAGAGATATAGAGATCGATAGAGAGATCGAGAGATAGAGAGATATCTTCTACCTGCTTCACTCCCCAAGTGGCTGCAACTGCTGGAGCTGAGCTGATCTGAAGCTAGGAGCTTCTTCTGGGTCTCTCATGTGGGTTTAGGGGCTGCCCAAAGTCTTGGGTCATCCTCCACTGCTTTCCCAGCTGCATGAGCAGGGAGCTGGATTGGAAGTAGAGCAGCCGGGACTTCAATCAGCACCTATATGGGATCCATTTTGGCCATGGATTCTTTTATCTGGATATAGAAGCTATCCTCTTACGGCAGCTAAGATATGAGATCTGATACTACAGGAGAAGCTAAAAATGCAATGGAGAGAGAGTTAATGTCCTAAACCCAAAACTTACCCCCACAGGCATAACAAGGAGGAAAGAGACAAAGATAGGAGAAACAAGAAATTATCATCATGTCAGATCTTTTCTTCCCCGTGTGGCCATCAGCCTGGACACACAAGATGTATAAGGCAGGGTGGAAGGAATTTGGAGAAACTGTGAACTTGACATGTATTCATTGTCTGACCCTCAGAGGAGATTGTCTGGCAAAGAACCCAAACAGTTATCCAACATGGTCGCCACACTGAGGTTGATTAAGCAAGAGATGTGGAGAATTGATAAGCTATTGGGAGCCTGGTTTTGTGTTTCCTTAGGGTCTTGGTCCATTTTCCATTGCTATATCTTAATAGAATGGGCTGGGTAATTTACAAAGAATAAATTTAGAACAAAAAATACTAAAAGGGATAAAGTATTAAGTTGTTCAACAGTCTAGGGCAAGAGCTGATCAAGTCACCATTTCTCATAGTGTCCATTTCACTTCAACAGATTTCCTTTTTGGTGGTTTGTTAGTTGTCACCGATAAGGGAGAACATATGATATTTTTCCCTTTGGGACTGGCTTATTTCACTCAGCATGATGTTTTCCAGATTCTTCCATTCTGTTGCAAATGACCGGATTTCATTGTTTTTTACTGCTGTATAGTATTCTATAAAGTACATGTCCCATAATTTCTTTATCCAGTCTACTGTTGATGGGCATTTGGGTTGGTTCCACGTCTTAGCTATTGTGAATTGAGCTGCAAAAAACATCAATGTACAGATGGCTTTTTTCTTTGCCAATTTAATTTCCTTTGGGTAAATTCCAAGGAGTGGGATGGTTGGGTTGTATAGTAGGGTTACATTCAGGTTTCTGAAGAATCTCCAGACTGACTTCCATAGTGGCTTAACCAGTTTGCATTCCCACCAACAGTGGGTTAGTGTCCCTTTTTCCCCACATCCTTGCCAGCATCTGTTGTTGGTAGATTTCTGTATGTGAGCTGTTCTAACTGGGGTGAGGTGAAACCTCATTGTGGTTTTGATTTGCATTTTTGATTTGCATTTCCCTGATTGTTAGTGATCTTGAACATTTTTTCATGTGCCTGTTGGCCATTTGGATTTCCTCTTTGGAAAAATGTCTATTGAGGTCCTTGGCCCATCTCTTAAGTGGGTTATTTGTTTTGATGTTGTGAAGTTTCTTGATCTCTGTAGATTCTGGTTATTAATACTTTATCTGTTGCAAAGTTTGCAAATATGTTTCCCATTCTGTTGGTTGCCTCTTCACTTTCCTGACTGTTTCTTTTGCCATACAGAAACTTCTCAATTTGATGCAATACCAGTTGTTAATTTTGACTTTGACTGCCTGTGCCTCCGGAGTCTTTTCCAAGAAGTCTTTGCCGGTGTCTATATCTTGCAGGGTTTCTCCAATGTTCTCTAAAATTTGATGGTGTTGGGTTGTAGATTTAGGTCTTTAATTCATGTTGAGTGGATTTTTGTGTAAGGTGTAAGGTAGAGGTCTTGCTTCATGCTTCTGCCGGTGGAAATCCAGTTTTCCCAGTAGCATTTATTGAATAGACTGTCTTTGCTCCAGGGATTGGTTTTAGATCCTTGATCAAATATAAGTTGGCTTTAGATGTTTGGATTGATTTCTGGTGTTTCTATTCTGTTCCATTGGTCTATCCATCTGTTTCTGTACCAGAACCATGCTGTTTTGATTACAACTGCCCTGCAGTATGTCCTGAAATCTGATATTGTGATGCCTCTGGCTCTGTTTTTGTTGTACAGGATTGCTTTAGCTATTCGAGGTCTCCTGTGTCACCATATGAATTTGAGCATCATTTTTGTAGATCTGAGAAGATTGTCTTTGGTATTTTGATAGGTATCACCTTGAATCTATAAATTGCTTTTGGGAGAACAGATATTTTGATGATATTGATTCTTCCAATCCAGAAGCATGGAAGATTTTTCCATTTTTTGGTATCCTCTTCTATTTCTTTCTTTAAGATTTTGTAAATCTCATCGTAGAGATCTTTAACATCCTTGGTTAAGTTTATTCCAAGGTATTTGATTGTTTTTGTAGCTATTGTGATCAGCTGTGGCATTGCCTGTGTATACAAAGGCTGTCGATTTTTGTGCATTGATTTTATATGCTGTTACTTTGCCAAACCATTCAAACCATTGGTTGAACTCTGCAATTAATTCAAAATTATTCTCAAGTGTTGAAACTTAACTGAAAAGTGATTCGTGTTAAATATAAAAGTAGGACTAAGAGGGAGTAGATCTACAGTTTGGGACACGCTCAATCAGACTTTCTCCAAATGGTAACAGGGGATTCCAACTCAATCCCATCAAGGTGGCATGTACCAGTGACATCCCACTAGCCCAAGTGATCAATTTCAGTTCTCAATTGATCATACTGATAGGTATAATAGTCAAAGGGATCACACAAACAAGACTAGTATCTGTTAATACTAACTGATAGAATTAAAAAGGGAGAGAATGCTCCAACATGGGAATTGGGATACACAGCAGACTCATAGAATGGCAGATGTCCAAAGTAGCACTCTGGCCTCAGAATCAGCCCTTAAGCATTTGGATTTGGCTGAAAAGTCCATGAGAGTATTGTAGGCATGGAAAGCCAAGACACTGTGGCAAAAAAAAAAAGACCTAAATGAAAGATCTCTGTGAGTGAGATCCCAGTGGAAAGAACAGGTCATCAAAGAAGGAGGTACCTGTCTCTGAAGGGAGGAGAGAACTTCCACTTTGACTATGACCTTGTCTAAATAAGATCAGTCATCAAACTCAAAATGCTTCCTTAAGCTTGGCAACTCATGACAAGAGCCTCAGGTGACTACTGATGCCATTAACAAGAGTGTCAAATTGTTAAATCAACATCAGGAGTCACTGTGCACTTACTCCTCATGTAGGATCTCTGTCCTTTTTTTGTTTTTTGTTTTTTTTTTTTAAACAGGCAAAGTGGACAGTGAGAGAGAGAGACAGAGAGAAAGGTCTTCCTTTGCTGTTGGTTCACCCTTCAGTGGCCGCTGCTGCCGGCTTGCTGCAGCCAGTGCCCCACGCTGATCTGAAGGCAGGAGCCAGGTGCTTCTCCTGGTCTCCCATGGGGTGCAGGGCCCAAGCACTTGGGCCACCCTCCACTGCACTCCCAGGCCATATCAGAGAGCTGGCCTGGAAGAGGGGCGACCGGCACAGAATCTGGCACCCCGACCAGGACTAGAACCCGGTGTGCCGGCGCTGCAAGGCGGAGGATTAGCCTATTGAGCCACGGCGCCGGCCGGATCTCTGTCCTTAATGTATTGTTCAATGTGATTTAATGCTATAACTAGTTCTCAATCAGTATTTTACACTTTGTTTTTCTGTGTGGTGCAAACTGTTGAAAGCTTTACTTAATATATGCTAAATTGATCTGTATATAAAGATAATTTAAAATGAATCTTGATGTGAAGGGGAGTGGAGAAGGAGCGGGAGAGGGGCGGGTTGCAGGTGGGAGGGAAGTTATGGGGGGGTGGAAAGCCATTGTAATCCATAAGCTGTACTTTGGAAATTTATATTCATTAAATAAAAGTTAAAAAAGAAATAGCCACTGACTCCTGAAGTGACTTTTGAGGATCTGAATTGAGGCAGACCATCAGAGAATGAACCACTCACGCTGCATGGTGTACGTGCCTACAGATTTCTTAAAAAAAAAAAAGAATAAATTCATTCAGCTCATGGTTCTGGAGTCTGAAAAGTCCAAGATTACAGCACCAGCATCAGGTGAGGGCCTTCATGATGTAATATAACATGGTGCAGGGAGCGCATGGTGAGAAGCAGCAACTCTGCCAGCTCCTGTCTCTCTTTTCCTTGTAAAACCATTAATTATATCATAGGAGCCCTGCCTTCATGAATTCATATAACCCTGATTACTTCCCAAATACCCTTTTACTCAATACTGTTACAATGGTAATTTTTTTAAAAGACTTATGTATTTATTTAAAAGGTAGTATTACACAGATAGAGGAGAGGCAGGGAGAGAGAGTCTTCCTTTCACTGGTTCACTCCCCAATTGGCTGCAATGACTGGAGCTGCACTGATCCAAAGCCAGGAGCCAGGAGTTTCATCCAGGTCTCCCACATGGGTGCAGGGTCCCAAGGACTTGGACTATCTTGTACTGCTTTCCCACAGCATAGCAGAGAACGGAAGTGGAGCAGCTGGGACTTGAACAGTCTCTCATATGGGATACCTCGTTGCAGGCAGAGGCTTTACTCACCACGCCACAGGGCCGGTCCCATAATTATTATTTTTTTTAAATCCAGAAGCCTTTTATTTAAGGTATACAAACTTCATGCATTTCATAAATACAACTTTAGGAACATAGTGATTTATCCCAATCTACCCACCCTCCCGTTCACTACCCCACCCTTCTTTCTCCTCCCTCTCCTATTCCCATTCTTATTTTTTACTGAGATCTATTTTCAATTAACTTTATACATATAAGATAAACTGGACACTAATTAAAGTGTACAACAAATAGTATATAAAAAACTGCTCCTCAACAGTTGAGACTAAGGCTGTTCAAAGTTATTGCATCTCAAAGTGTCAATTTCGCTTCTATTGGTTACCTTTTAGGTACTCTATTAGTTATCACAGATCAGGGAGAACATATGGTATCTGTCTTTTTGGGAACTGACTTATTTCACTAAGTATGCTTTCCAATTGCATCCATTTTGTTACAAATGACAGGATTTCACTTTTCATTACTGTGTAGTATTCTGTGATGCATATCTCATAATTTCTTTATCTAGTCTTCAGCTGATGGACAATTAAATCTCTACATGAATTTCAGGGGGGACAACCATTCAAACCATAGCAGCAAGCCATCTCTAGTTCTCTGGTGATGTTGTGGGAGCTAGAGATCATCATGTGTACACAGAAAGGCAAGCAGGCAGGCAGGCAGCTGGTGGAAAGCAAAGGGCCTGTTGTTCACATGGGCCACTGTGAAGAGGCTGAGCTGCAGAAGAGGCTGTGGGATGGACAGCCAGGACAGGGTCACATGCAGCTAGGACTGAGAAAGCGAGAGGTCCACCATGCTATCAGCCTCAGAGCTAGAGATGAGACCACACAGGTAGCTGGTCCCCTGAGACCTGGGGATCTTCTGCCATAAGGATGCCCATGAAGCCCAGGGACGCAACGATCATCAGCCTAGGCAGTGGCCCAGCTCTGAGACCACCAGGGAGCCATGCTGTGAACTGAACCATCAGCATCTTTCCTTCCTCATGAGGTCATGTACACTGCACATCTCTCCATGCACCAAAGACCACTGTAGACAGAGGTGAGCATAATTGGGAAAGATCTCAGGTTTTACAGATTTTAACTAAACAGACATGAAATGTTGAGAAAGTCATAGATGGATAAAGAAATTACTGTTTTGGTATTTACATCTGACTGCAGTTTAACAAAATTGGGACCCCCAATGTCAAGGAAAATGGAGCTGACCAAAGGGATCTTATGTTTATGTGATGTGATCTGGGCATTGTGATGAGATGATGGGAGAGTGTGTTGCAGGCAAAAACAGAGGGAGATAGCACAGCTGCAAGGCTTTTAACTGTGTTGTTGAAGAGCCTCCAAAATCATGAATAAGCATGAAATTTTATACTGTAAGTTTGTGTGTGTACATTTGTGGGAGAGGGAAGGTACACTACTTGTAACAAATTATCACAGTTAAGAATGCTTTCCTGGGGCCAGTGCTGTGGCACAGCAGGTAAAGCCACCACCTGCAGTGCTGGCATCCCATATGGGCACCAGTTTGAGTCCTAACTGCTCTACTTCCGCAAGACACGGAGAAAGTTCCTGGCTCCTGGCTTCAAACTGGCACAGCTCCAGCCATTGCAGCCATTTGGGGAGTGAACCAGTGGATGGAAGACTGATTCTTTCTTTCTCTCTTTCTCTCTCTCTTTCTCTCTCTCTCTTTCTCTCTTTCTTTCTCTCTTTCTCTTTTTCATTCTTTCTTTCTCTCTCTTTATCTCTTTCTCTCTCTCTCTCTGCTTTTCCTTCTCTCACTGTGTAACTTTGACTGTCAAATAGATAAATAAATATTTAAAAAAAGAAAAGGGATCATTCCCCACACACATTTCTCGCTTTCCCTCAAGCTATGACCATAACAGGTCTTATTCTATGAAAGCTCTCTATTAGAACAAACAACAAAAATGATCTTAAAATAGAAGAGACAGAAGTGTCCACACTCAGTGCTATGATCTGAATGTTTGCTTCCTGCCAAATTCATTATGTTGAGACCTAGTCATTAATGTGTTGGTTTAGGGAGGTGATACGATATGAGGATGAAGTCTTCATGAATGAGTTAGTTCCCTTATGAACTATGTGTGGTTTGGTATTCATCAATAAATAGCTAAAACAGAGGGTGGGTGTTTAGCCTAGGAGTTAAGAGCCTGTGTTCCACATCAGAGTGCCTGGGTTCAATTCCCAGATCTGAACCTGATTCCAGCTTTCTGTTAATCTGGATCCTGGGGAGCGGTCATGATGGCTCACACAATCAGTTCCTTGCCATGCACATGAGAGACCTGGAATGTATTCCCAGGTCCCAGTTTCAGTCCCAGCACAGCCATAGCTGCAGCAAGCATTTGGGAGGTAAACCAGTGGATGGGAGATTTCTCTACCTGATTTTCTCTTTTTATCTTCTACTTCATAAATAAATAATTTGATAAAATCAAATAAAATTATCTAAAACAAAACCATTTAGTTGAGTCCCAGGAAACCCATAAGATCATTAAATATATTTAAAAAGCTCTTTATTTATGCTGCTGCTGTGATGATTAATCAATATGAAGAATTGGCTAAGCCACGACAGTCATGCTATCCAGTTTTTATCTGATACTACACTAGATTTCTATGTGAAGTTATTTCTTGAATGGGTTCAATAATTAAAGCTGTAGATTGTGAGTAAATCAGTTTACTTTCCATAGTTTGTTGGGCCTCATCCAACCAGTTGAAGACCTTAAGAGAAAAGACGTTGGTCCTCAGAGGAGGACAGGATTCTGCCTCCAGTCGACCTTCACACTTGAACTGCAACCTCAGTTCTTCTCTGGTTCCCCACCCAGGTTACCTGTCTTGTAGGTTTTAGACTTGTCTACTGGTACAATCACATAGGCCAATCACTTAAACGAAATACACACACACACACACACACACACACACACACACCAGACTCTGCTGATTCAATCTCTCTAGACAATTCTGACTAATGTAGCCTCTAAATTCTAGGAGAGTTTATCACGTGACAATAGATATGTTGAATTGAAGTCCAAGTGTTTAGTTGCTTTTGCGTTCTTACAAGTGTCTGGGCTTCTTGGATATGATGTTCTATCTTCCAACATTTTCTCTTACTGCTATGGACGCAGATGATCATATCTACAGGAGTTCTTATGGTTCCTTCAGTGGTACTGGCTCTGTGGTACCCCACAAAGGCACTTACTATTAGGTTCTAGGGGTTTTATGCCCCAAGAAAGTAAAACAGCAATGAGTTGAGGCAGGAGAGTTTTACTGAAAACTGTACAGAAGAAAAAAGAGTGAGGGATGGGGCAAGGAGTATACTTTGTTAGCAAATTGGGAACTGAAAAGAGATCCAGCCTCCCAGATAGTGTACAAGAGCCCATTTATGTTATTTGTTGGGACTGGGCTATGTGGACAAGCTGACTCCCCATGTCCACTGTGGAAATGTGGGTTTGGGATTTGAATAGATAGAAGACCCCTTTGACAGGTATTTATCAAGGGCAGCAATTTACAATGCATGCTCTTATCAGCTTTGGATGTCCTGGTCAACCTGTAAGTGCCAGAGCCTGCAGAATCTTAGGGCATAAAATTCCATCTTGACATCCTCAAGGTCCTTCATAATTGGATCTCAGTTGTCCAGTTGTTAACTATTTGTGTTCCAATGGCCTAGCACATTCTAATACTTACAAGCTACAGATGACTGAAGGCTGCTGCGATACTGCAAGTAACAATACCAGAGCACCACCAGAGTTGTGATATCCAGTGCCAACACCATGAGGCCATTGCTAATCATGCTGCAGCAATTTGTTCCAAAGCCACTATCAACTTCATGGCTGCCATCAATGTTGATGTTGACACAAATGGTGATAGCAGGAGTTTATGGAAATTATGCAAAAGGAGCTCTTACAGTGTTCTCAGCATTTTTCTTAAGACTTAGGCATCAGCTCTTCCTGTATAGACCAGAAGCTTGCTCTCAACAAAGTCCTTAGATTCACTTGTCTTCAGATACTCACCTGCAGCCTCATTTAAACTCTAACCAAGGCCTCTGTTGTGGATAGACTGATATCTGAAGGAAGAATTATACTAACAGGAAAGCTTCTTTAAAAGCCCCAAGAATCCAAATGAGGATGAGTTTGCAGAGGGCCTAAATTCAGATAATCCATCATCAGCCCATTTTCCCATTGGTAGCTGGTTGCTAAAAATCATATTAGAAACTGCCTGGAATTTTCTCTAACATTTCTGTTGAGTGTCTGAAATTACAGATGATTTCAGAACTGTGACATTCCCAAATAAATGGAGTCCTAACATTAAAATTGATTTTTTAAAGCTTATAGTAACTTGGCCACACCATCTCTGTTCTTCAGATCTGGTTTTATAAGTAATTACTGTTTTTAGTAGAAATAATTGCATTCCCTTTCTTTAGTGAGCTGGACTCACATCAACTAAATTTTGCATTTACATGGGAATTCCAGGCATTTAGGAGAATGCTCTTTCTTTTGCTTTTGTCCCAACCTGCTGGCTTTAGCAAATAGATATTTTGTAAAAGTGTCATTTTGACTAAGACAAATGACAGACTTAAGGAATTTAAATTTCCTAAGAAAACTGCTAGTTAGTTGAAATTCAAAATTATAGCAATTGTTCCTTTATTTTCTTCACTAAATGTAGTAATTTTTATGCTCAATGAATTCATTATCTATATTTAAAATATATATTTTATATTCCTTCAACACCAATCCCATCTAATGGATTTCATCAATATTTTTAATCAAGCAAAAGTAAATGAAGAAAATTAATGAAAGGGGGATGGCCTGAGCGCCTTTTATCTGACAATGAGTTTCATAAGAGGCAGTAATATAAATAAACAAAATTATTCATCTTTTTAAGCCACTGTATTATACACTCAATGACAATTGCACAAGGAAAAATTGGTCACATTAGTTAACAAGAGCAGAAATAAGATCTGTAAGATGGGTAAAGGAAGTGGATCAACTATATTACTTAGTTATGTTCATGAGAAACTAAGAAAAAATCACTTCTAGTGTTTTAGATCTACCATTTTTCTTGTGGTTTTCATTTTTCCTCCTTATCTTCCAGTTGTCAAGGGCACTGGACAATCATGAGGAAATGGGTACTATGCAAAGCCTGTAGTGACAGTCACCAGATACTATGGTTTCAAACATTGTCTCTGGCTACATTTTTCCACATGAACGGATTATATTGGGAACACACTGGGGCTAGTGCAACCTTGAATGGAAAGTTTTTCTACATTTTTTCATGTGGGCTCTCACCTGGGGGCCAAGCACTATTTCTGTGAGCTGTTTGCTCCTGGCCACATTTTGTTGACTTGATCCCATAGATGAGTGTAGGGCAACCCTTCTGTATCTGTTACACAACTCCCATACTTAATCTGAACCAGAGAATAACCAGAGCTTTAACTCTTATATTACATTTTTTGTAGATCATTCTTTTGTAACTCACATCATCAATGTTTAAAGTATATTTATTGTGTAGTTTTCTTATATTTTTATCACACTGATTAACATGGTGTATTTATTTCAAAAGAGAAGAATTCAAAAATGTTACTTTTCTAAAAATAATGTCAAGACAAAAGAAATTCGTCTTTCTCCCCAGATCCAATGTTCTGTGGGAGACAAACAGTAAGCAGTTTAATCATCCCAGTTTCATGGAAGACCATACACTGTTTCTGATAAGGACTTCCCATTCCGTACCATGTGTCACCACAGTTTTTTTCTAGTGCACATTTTCCTTTCTCCCTCCTTCCCGTCCTCCCTTCTTTTTCCTTATTCCTTTACAGATGAGAGACGTCTAAAACTGATTGGACAAAATGCTCCAAACAGTCATTCCTCATTTTCATAGTCCACAGTAAGACTATTTCAAAAAGTACCCAAAGGAACTGTGCCATCCAAACTCCATCTTTGATGGTGTAATATGAAATGAAATATAATCAAGGTTTCTGTTTGGGCACAGTGAGGCATGCAATGGAATGTAAATGTGGATGTGAAAGAGTTTTTATACCCAGAAGCACCACTGCACCTATAATATTTTCCCAAGGTCTGGCAGGGTATTTGGAAATTAGACTTTTGGGAACCCTTCCAGTCCCTTGGGCTTTGGTGTCACTTATCTTCAGATTACAGAAAACACAAAACAAATGGTTTTCATTATTTTGAAGTTACATCTTGATTCATGAAGAGCTCTGTCCAAAGTTTCCTTGAAAACATTTTTTCTGCCCAAACTTGTTGGAGCCCTTTGCAGTGGGACAAGAAGATTGCTGAGCTGTGTCAACATGAAATCCATGCTGCCCCAGGCTTCTCCTGGGTCATTCCAGAACAAGCCCTACGTTTTTACCCCTGAATTTTGGTTCCTACATTAGCTGGAACCTCGCCTCTCGCTTTGTCTGTTCAATATTTTCATCAGCAAGGGGAATGCCATTGATGTTGCATCCCTAGGGCTGACAAAATCATGATTTTGACCATCAGTTCAATTCAGGGAAGATAAACACAAAAAATCCTAATGCCTCTTAGATGTTAGCCAAGAGGTGAGATATAATAAGACAAGTACATCATCTGTGATGCCAGTTATTAGAGAGCCCTTTGCCCAAATTTAATTTCAGAACAAACTCAAATTTCCTACCTTGAAATGGATGATAGCCCCAGGGCACACACACTTAGCCTGCTCCCTGAAACAGGGTACCTATCTCTCCCTAGAACTGGATCTGGGGAGTGAGAAGCAGAGCCTGATGTTGATGTACTTAACCACAGTCAAAAATGAGCAAACATGGGCCCACTTTACCAGGAAATCTTCATATTTTAATTAAAGGGAATTAGAAGAAAAATGTAGCAAGCAGGTTCACATGTCTTTCTAAAGGTCAGTTTGAGATTGTATTGGTTTCCTACTAGGAGGGTTGTAACAAAGCACCTGGAATTGGGCAGCGCAAAGCAGCAAAAAGTGATTGCTGTGCACTGCTGCAGGCTAGGTGTCCTAAAGCAAGATAGGGCTGGACACGGAGGAAGAGTATCTCCCAGGCCTCTCTCTGAGTGGTCCTGGTGGCCCTTGGTCATCCCTGGTGGTACTTTTTTCAATGCATCACTTCACACTCTCTGCCTCCGAGTTCCATGGTGTTCTCTTGTGTGTGTGTGTGTGTGTGTGTGTGTGAGTCCAATCAGCCTCTTCTCACAAGGGTACCAGTTGTATTTGATTTAGAGTCCTTCTTATTCTTTTTCCTCTAGTATGGCCTTGCAAAGACCTGATTTCTAAACAAGGCCAAAAACCGCATATTTGGGTAGATTTGATTTTTGAGAAGACACTGGGGAGCTCAATACAGACATCATTTGTATGTTTCCAATGAGTTTGAGCCTTTATCAGAGTTCTGATATGCAGCAGGATGTGATGTTTCTCTGGAGGCCACGCTACAGCCCTTGAACACTATGGTGTACCAGGCCTGGGCTGTCTCCCTGGCTGGGGCTAAGACATATTTTACCTTTTTATTTTATTTTAGAAATAATACATATGTGTAATCTAAAATGACTGCTTTCTGTCTGATTAATATTCTTGTCCATCGCCTTGCAAGACTGGTTAGTTTTCTTTAAAAAAAAAAGACAATGTTATAGGGAACAAGAAGGTTCTCCTTTAGAGGCCTTAAATTGGGAAAGAAATTCCAGATATTTGGAGCTACCATTATTTTTTCCTGCAATTACTTATTATGTGTACTTTTTCCCAGGATTTTAAATACCTGATGAGATTTTTGGAATTTTATTTTCCTTATAGATTATAATCAGTCATCAATGTATGCCTTGAGCATGAGATTTGACCTAAAGTAGGAGCTGTATAAAAACATGGGGGTTTTTTGTTGTGTTTTTCCTAAATTGAGAGTATCACAGAAATTATTTCTTTCATCTCTTGTTTCTGATTAGTCACTTTTTGCTAAGGGTGATACTGACGTACTTACTTCCAAAGAGAGAAAACCTTGAAGTAGTACCACAGTGGACACAAAAGTGAACTCCTATTTGTGCTTTTTAATAAATTATTAATTCTTGATGAGCATTCTTAAGCTATTTTCCTGAGAACACTAGTATCTCGTGTACAATATTTTATGTGTTCTATGATAAAAAAAGCCATGTTCAGCCTATTAAGTCCATTAAATGATTTCTTCATTTTGTTCATATTTTGAATGTCTAGCACTTTTTTTAAAATACTTCCTTAGGATTTCCTTGTCTCTGCTTACATTGCCAATCCTTTTTTTGCATATTGTCCACTTTATCCACTAGAGCCTTTAGCAAATTAGTTTTAGATATTTTAAATTTCCAGTGTGTCCATTCCAACATCCCTGACATATCTGAGTCTGGTTTTCAAATTTGCTCTGTCTTGTGAAAGTGGGTTTTTTTTCCTTTTAGTATGCCTTGTAATTGTCTTTCCTGAGAGTCAAACATGATTGGGTAAAAGGAATCACTGCAATTAAGCCTTCAGTAATGTGGCAGTAAGGTGAGTGTGGGGGGAGAAGTGTTCTATAGTGCAAGGAATAGATCACAGTCTTGTAGTAAGCAAGTGCTTGTGGACTTTCATTACTTCTGCCCAATAGGTAGGACAGAGCGACTGGAGGAGGCTAGAATTGGGTATTGTCCTTCCCCCAAGTCGGCGAGGCTCTGGCATTGCTCCACCAGATTGGGCCCTGGTTAACTAGTTTCTTTTCAGGGCAGATCTTGCTAAGAGGAGCAGACTGCCCTGTCATATGGCAACGTGGTTCCTTTCCTCTCCTCTGCCAGAGGCACGGGATTTTTCTGATTGTCTCTGTAACATTCTAGTGGAGCTCATGGAGGTGAAACTCACAAAACTGTGGAGGTCCCATGATGACTGGATTTACCTGGAGTTCTTATCTTTCAGGCTTATTCCTGCTGGGTCTCCAGAATTCCTCAACGGTAGCTCAGAAACTCCTGCAGAACAGTGGTCCCCACGAAAGTTTTTGCTCCCATAAATTGTAATTTTCTACATTGATCTTTTTTTCTCTACAAGTTAGGGGACAGAGATTTGTTCTGAGACCTTACTTTTCTGATCTAAGGATTGTTTATTTTTCATTTGTTCAGGGTTTTTCCTCAGTACAATGGAGAGATCATTTCCAAATTCCTTATATAACTGCCCCTGCCTCTAAACCTGATCCATTGACTTCATTCTTTCTGATCAGTTTTTTTTTTCTGTGCAGAATGTTAGCATCAGATGGAATGCATGAATTAAAATGAAAGTCTTAGATTGAATAGGATGTTACACTTTTACAATGTGCTTTCTTGTGTTGTGTCTCGTGGTAACAGGGCATTTTAAGTGCTCAGCAAACCTTTTGTTTTCATTTCTGGTATCAAAGCAAGGGGATCAGAGCTTGAGTGACATATTGCACAACTAATAAATCACTCACGCCTCTATTTCTAACTGCAAATCCAGATCTCTTCCTCAAACCTCAAACAGCACCATTTGTTAAATACAAGAACTTTGCATGAACAGGAAGAAAGAATAATAAAATGTGAATGAGGATGGGCATGTGAGTCAAACAGATCCATGCTTATATGTGTCTGTTTTCTGATTCTATAACAAAACATAGGAGAATGAGTAATGATAAATGTGAGGGTTTTTCAGCTCACTGTTTTGGAATCTGAAACTCTAAGATTGAGTGGGCCCATCTGTTTGACCTCTGCTGAGAGTCCCTGAGGGGGATCACATCACAACAGATGGTATCACATGATGGGAGCATTTGTGAGAAGGGGAGATCACATGGTGATTCAAGAAACTTGAGTGTGGAGGGAGGCTGGCTTGCTCCCTTACAACAGCCTTCTAGCATGGACACTAGCTGGGGTCCCCCAAAACTGTTCATTCCTTTTAGGGCAGCACCCTCAATGAACTTCCACTAGGTTCTACCTCTTACAGGTCCCCCCACCTCTCCACATAGCCACATTAGGGACTAAACTTCTAGCACCTGAACCCTTGGGGGAAAACCACATACAAATCATAGCAAGGGTCAAATCACAGATGTGTTGCCTGCTAGTTCTGTTAGCTACAGAAAAAAAAATATTTAACTTTCCTATGCCTCAATTCACCAGATGAAAAATAGAGCTAAAATCACCTACCATGCCAAGCTTATTGTAGGGCTTCAAGGAAATGACGTATTCAAAGATCTAAGCACAAAACCTAGAACAATTTGGGACATGCTCAATCGGACCTGCCCCAAATGATGGAGTTAGAATCGTGCCAGGGGATTCCAACACAATCCCATCAAGGTGGCATGTACCAAGGCCATCTCACTAGTCCAAGTGATCAATTTAAGGTCATAATTGATCACACTGATAGGTCTAAGAGTCAAAGGGATCACACAAACAAGACTAGTGTCTTCTAATACTAACTGATAGAATCAAAAAGGGAGAGAATGATCCAACATGGGAAGCGAGATACACAGCAGACTCGTAGAATGGCAGATGTCCTAAATAGCACTCTGGCCTCAGAATCAGCCTTTAAAGCATTCGGATCAGGCTCAAGAGCCCATGAGAATATTCTAGGCATGGAAAGCTAAGACACTCTGGAAAAAAAAGAAGACCTAAATGAAAGATCTCTGCGAGTGAGATCCCAGTAGAAAGAACGGGCCATCAATGAAGGAGGTACCTTTCTCTGAAGGGAGGAGAGAACTTCCTCTTTGACTATGACCCTGTCAGAAAAAGGTCAAAGTTGGCAAACCCTAAAGGCTTCCATAGCCTCGGCAACTCATGACTAGAACCTAAGGAGATTACTGAGGCCATAAACAAGTGTGTCAAATTGTTTAATCAACATCAGGAGTCACTGTGTACTTACGTCTCATGTGGGATCTGTCCTTAATGTGTTGTCCAATGTGAAGTAATGCTATAACTAGTAATGAAACAGTATTTTTAAACTTTATGTTTCTGTGTGGGTGCAAACTGATGAAATCTTTACTTAGTACTTACTGAATTGATCTTCTGTATATAAAGATAATTGAAAATGATTAAAAAACTTGGTGTTAAATTTGAAATTGCATAATTAATCAATTTTTTTTAAAAAAATCATGTAGGATCTCTTAATGTGTCCTTAATGTGCTGTACATTGTGAATTAATACTATAACTAGTATTCCAACAGTATTTTCACTTTGTGTCCCTATGTGAGGGCAAACTGTTGAAATCTTTACGTAATATGTACTAAACTGATCTTCTGTGTATAAAGAGAATTGAAAAGGAATCTTGATGTAAATGGAAGTGGAGAGGGAGTGGGAAGGGGGAAGGTTGCGGGTGGGTGGGAAGTTATGGGGGGGGAAGCTATTGTAATCCATAAGCTGTACTTTGGAAATTTATATTCTTTAAATAAAAGCTTTATTTAAAAAAAAAAAGAACATATTACAGGCTCAAAAAATGGTAGTGTGTTTGTCACTAAGTCAAAGAAAGTTAACACCAACTGGGGCTGGTTTGAGTCCAAGGCCAGAAGAGTAAGATCAGTTCAGGGCTTCAGCCCATGGGCATGGCTGGATTCAATTGATTAAGAACTCTGGTGCAATTCAGCTAAGCGTATACTTGTTTATATATATATATATATATATATATATATTAAATTCTTTTATTTATTTAAGAGATATTTATCGAGCTTGTCACAGACTTGGGTGCTTAGAATACATCAATGAACAAACAGTTGAAGACCCCTGCCTTGAGACGAGGGTCTGTGTGTTAGCAGAGAATGAAAGACAATAAAGAATGAGCTAAGTAAGTGAGAGCATTTCCTTCTGAGTTAGAAGGTAACAAGAAATACAAATAAAAGAGAAGTGGAGCAGACATGGGGAGCAAAAGCACTGGGGGAAGGAAGAGCTTGCAAAATCAATCATGATCAGGGTTGCCTGATTTTCAGAGGTAGTGTTTAAACCCCGATTGAAGGTGGTGAAGGAACACAAAGGAAGAGCTTGGGAGAAGAGCTTTGTGTGGCAGGTGACGACCTTGGAAAGGACCTAAGGAGGAAGGGAGCCTGCCACAGGTAGGGTGCTAGGAGGGTTTTGACCTTACTCAGAATGAGATGGGGAGAAGCCATTGGAAGTTTCTAAGCAGAGGAGTGATTTGATCTGAGACACATTTTAGGAGCAATATCATCTGTTAGAATAAAAGGTAGAGAGAGAAGGGTAGACACAGGAAAACATTTTGGAGGTTATTCCATTAATCCAAGCGTGAGACATAAGGACTAGTACTAGCATTCTAGAGAGTAAAGTGATGTCAGAGTCTGTCTTTTTTAAAGATAGAAACAATAGGATTTCTTGAAAGATTTGGAGTAGCAATGGTGAGAAAATGAGACTGCAGAGGAGTCCAGGGGCTGTTGTGGTGCAATGGTTTAGGCCCTTCTTGTGAGGCCAGCATCCCATATCAGAGTGTCAATTCAAGACCTGATGCTCTGTTTCTGAGCTAGATCCCTGCTCACGCACCTGGAAAAGCAGCAACAGAAGACTCAAGTGCTTCACTCCCTGCATCCATATGGGAGACTCACATGAAGTCCCAGACTCCTGGTCAGCCTGGATCAGCCCTGGCTGTTGTGGTTATGTGGCGAGTGAACCAGCAGATGGAAGAATTCTCTGTCACTGTACCTCTACCTTTCAAAGAAATAAACGAGTCTTTGAAGGAAGGAAAGGAAAAGGAAAAGGAAAAGGAAAAGGAAAAGGAAAAGGAAAAGGAAAAGGAAAAGGAAAGGAAGGGAAGGGAGGGGAAGGAACGGGAAGGGAAGGGAAGAGTTGCTCCGACAGCATTGCTGCACTGGTATTTGTTATTAAAAAGTATTATGGCCACGAGCAAAATTCAGTATGTTTGCTGATTTGTAGACTCAGCTATGGTCCAAAAAGGAACTGGTTGTGAATGATGGTAGATTTAATGCATAATTGCAAATTTGTAGGGGAAAACTCTCAATGTCACTATTCTTATTACAAGCAGTTCCATTTCATCGTGCCACCATTTGTCACTCACTGCCTGGGGCTCGGAAGTGACTCTCACAGCAGTCTTTCATGGGTAATTCCTGGGCATGAGGTTACCAATTAGGAGGAAAATTGAACTTGTAGTAAGTTTCAATTGAGTACCTAGCATTAAAACCATGGGAGTGCTCTGTGTGTTGCAGCAAATAGAAAAGCAAAGGTGTGAGAAATGGTAAAAGCAATTTCTGAATTCACAGTGCCACATTATGACTGTAAGAGGTAAGGTATATTTATTTCGGACTGGAAAAGAAAGTGGTACTTAGGGGTAGGTATAATTAAGAAAATGTTTCAGGTACAGACAAGGTAATTTAATTTCCATAAGCTATTAAAGCAATTCCTGAATCATTATTCCCTCAACCACCAAGAAAATGAAAATGTATGTTACCAGCAGTGTGAAGTTTGGTACTTTATGGTCCTCAGTGTTTTGTTTCTGTTTAAGATGTGCTTTCGATTCGTTTTCTCCTTTTAACCATAAGAGTTTCCTCTTGACAATTGTGGAGAATTTTCCTACATTTTCTGCATAGCGTACCTAATCACTAGTCAGTCTTTTAATACCTCCACAGCAAATAATCTCTTTCTGAGGATGGTATAAACAAATAGGCTCAGCAGGATGACAAAGGGGCATTATTATTCAAGATGTGAATATCATTAAAAATTCATACCAGGGGCCCATATTTTGGTACAGTAGGTTAAGATACTGTTTGCAATGTTGACATTTGACATTGCATATTGGAGCACCAGTTTGAGTTCTGGCTGCTCCACTTATGATCTAGCTCCCGCCTAATACGCCTGGGAAAGCAGTGGGAAATGGTCCAAGTAGTTGGGCCCCTGCCACTCATGTGGGAGATCCAGATGGAGTACTTGGCTCCTAGATTTTGTCTTGTCCTAGCCTTGGCTATTGCAGCCATTTGGAGGGGTGAACCAGCTGATAGAAGATCTGTTTCTCTCTCCCTCTCCTCCCTCTTCTTCTCTCCCTCTCTCCCTTACTCTGACTTTTAAATAAATTAAATCAATTCTTTTTAAAAAGTTCATGGAAAAAGTTAATTAAAAGATAAGTGCATATTGGTGAAAAAGGTTTTGAAATTTATAAAAAGCTTTTTCATAATATACATTGTCCATGAAGTTTTTGAAGACCCCTTATATCAATAAATAGAATTATGATACATTTATTCATTCAACAAACACACATTTATCACTTAATATGAAGTAAATACTGTAGTGACCCTGAAGATATCTCAATCAGCTAATAGAAGACAAGTATAAAAAATAAAATATCAATGAATGTGGATTGACAAATCCAACAATAAAATAATGGCACCGTGGAATCAGGAATGATGCAGTATTCCAGAGGGATTGTGACAGTGATAAGTGAGTGAGCTGGGCAGTGACCAATAGAGACTATAGGTATTCACTGGGTAAAGACTGGGCAATAAGCACATGTAAAGACAGGGCAGCCTTCATCACAGCTTTAGATGAAGAACTGGAGAAGTTTTACACAAATCAAGGACCATAAGAAAAATTTCTGAAAACACGAAGAATTTTATAGATTGAATTGTGTCCTTTTAAAAAATTATATTTTGGGGCCAGGCTGTGGAATAGGTGGTAAAGCCGCTGCCTGCAGTGCCGACATCCCATATAGGTGCTGGTTTGAGACCCGACTGTTCCACTTCTGATCCAGCTCTCTGCTATGGCCTGGGAAAGCAGTAGAAGATGGTCCAAATCCTTGGGCCCCTGCAGCAGTGTGGGAAGGCCCAGAGGATAATCCTGGCTCCTGGCTGCAGATTGGCACATCTGGTCGTTGCAACCAATTGCGGAGTGAACCATCTGATGGAAGACCTCTCTCTCTCTCTGCCTCTCCTCTCTCTGTGTAACTCTGATTTGCAAATAAATAAATCTTTAAACAAAAATTGTGTCAAAGTTCTAACCCCCAACACTTCAGAATGTGACATTAGGAAATAAGACTTTTGCAAATGTGCTTAGTTAAGATGAAGTCATTAGGACAGGCCCAGTTCCCAGAGAGTTTGTGTCCTTATCAAAAGGGAACACTTGAATTGCACAGATAAATGTGCACACAGGAAGTGCATCACACGGCAATCACAGTGACACTGCCACAGCCAAAAAACAACCTGGAGGTGAAGAGAGGCCTAAGGTGGAAGCTGCATCGGAGCCTTTGAGGAACCATGGTCCTGATGACACCTTGATTCTGGACTGCAAACCTCTAGAACTGTGGGACAACAAAAGCCTCTTCTAACCTACCCAGTTTATGCTACTTTGTTATGGCAGCCCTAGCAAATGCAGCCAAAATTTAAAAATGGTGATTTTACCAGTTGGATCAGACTCTGCAGAAGTCTTTCCTGATAGAGAGTAGAGAGATTTAAATTAACCAAACGTTCTCAAAAGAACTAAGAAAATTTCAATATTTTTACATCAGACCATAATGTGCATTCTACATCATTTCTTCTAAATGTCTTAAACAGTTATGCATGTAACAGAGTGCTACTGGCAACGTTCACTAAACTTATCAAGTTCTATTCTAATATGTTTGCAAAATGCCACACTTGCTTTTTGAAAGAGTGGAATAATCAAAAGAACAGAAAAGGAAAGTTTGCATATTTTTCATAAGGCTGTTGAAGCAGAGACAGCTTCCTTCACACACTATTTCAATGAAAACATCATCAAACCAGGCCCAAGTAGTCAATGTCAACCACAAATACTTTATGGTATTCTGACTCCCAAAACACCATTCCTGCCCATGTGCCTAGAGACACATAATAGAGCACAAAACCAAGCCGATGCAAAAGAAATGAGCAGTTTTCACTTACATAAGGCAGGATTCCAGCACATACCTCATCTGTAGCTATCACCAACATGTGTTTAGTTTTAACTGATGTTGATAATATATGTGACTGCTAAAATGAAAGATTATAAAAAAAGATTACTTTGTGATAACCTCAACTTGAGGGTCAATTTAACTCAGCATTTTTCTCAGTCCAAAATCAATTATTTTTTTATTCTCTGCTGTATTGTTTATATCCACTGGCAAACACACTGTCATTTCTCCTACAAACACTCCTTCTTTGACAATAAGAAATATCCTAGAAAGTAGAGTTACAAGATGAAACTCTAACTGTAGAGAGATTTAGAGACAACTATGGGGGCAGGGGAGAAACTCAAGATGAGATAGAGCACTACTGAGAATTTTTATATAAAAAAAGATATGACAAATAGGTGGTTTATCTGGCTTTGAATTTCTCCCCTATCATCCTCCCTCTATGAATAGTACTTTTCAAAATTACCTCCATGTTGCTATATCTAATGATTCTTCCTGGTTCTCTTCTTACTTTGATCATCTAGCATCACTTAACATAATTTGTTCTTCCTTATGCCTTCAAACTCTCTACCCCTGGCTTGCAGAATGTCGCATTCTGCTTTCATACTGTCTACTATGCTGGATATTCCTTATCCCCTCAGCATCTAAATCCTGGCCACTATAAATCACCAAGAAAATGATGGCACACACAGAATGGGAGGTTAGGCAGAATAATAAAAGATTTGTTCTAAACGTGTGGAGAGCTCATGGAAAGATGGGGTAGCTAGAAGCTCTTAACACCCTTTGGCATTAGGAGACAAAGGGAGGGAGAGCTGCTGGAACTTGTCATGAGCTGTAGCTATAAGAAAAGTTGGTCTTACTGAAGATTTTGGTCATTAGAGAGGTACATAACCTCAGCCAAACCAGACCTTGCGGGGACAGAACTCAGAGCATCAATCCCCAATCACTCTTTGCTTCTGCACTCCATACACCCGATTTGCCTTCTACTGCCTGTATACAATTGGAGATAAAGGGCAAAGGAGTGGGGTTGTAGAAGTGACCTTCGCAGAGCACAGGCTAAAATGGAGAAGGCTGGGAATGGGCTTTGAGGGAGAACAGAGGATCTAGTACCAAGTGCCCCAGGTGGGATGCAGTCATCCTCACTTCCTCTCTACTCACGTGCTCCATTGGTGCTCTCCTTTAGTCTCATGATTTTATACTTCCATCGGTACACCAATGCTTCCCACATTTCTATCTCTTTCAAGTCTCCCCTGAACTCAAGTACATCCAATGGCCTGCTACATATCTCTACCTGGAAATCTAGTAGACATTTAAAATATGCATGTAACAAATGTTAGAGAGCCTCTCCCATTTTTCCCACAGTTGTCTCCAGCAATTTATATTTCAATTGCTTGGATGAAAATGGCAAGACTTATCTTTGACTCCTTCCTCCTTCTTCTCACAACTTATCAACTTATCACCAAAACACAAGTTATGTAGCCTATCAGAAAGATATATCTACTCTTTGACCCATCTACCACCCCTACCTGGTTCAAAACAATCATTATCTCATGCCCAGTGGCTACATTTTTTATTTGTCACCTCTGCTTCTAGTCTTACCTCTGTAAAACTATTTTCACTATACTAGTCATATTCAATTTTTAAGCTTAAGTTAAATCATATAAATTCTCTGCTCAAAATCTCAAAATGCTTCTCACTTCACTCAGAATGAACACTGCAGATAAATGGCCTATAAAGTTTTATATGAGCTTCTTTTACTTTTCTCTTACTCACTACTCATATGCATGGATTTCAAAATTTTTTGCACCAGATAAACCTCTCTTTAAATTCAACTTTCCACAAACTTTTTGAGGTAACCTCATATTACCCAGCCAGACTGTTTCAGAAATGTGCTTTTTTCCCCCAGTTATGCCCCAACTTTTACCTGGAACGTTCGTATGCCCCAAGTCAATGCCTCACCATTGCCTAACTCACTTCTTTCAGTTCTCTGCTCAAACACCTCTTTGGACTCCTCAATCTGCTCTAGATCCCCATTCACTATCACTGAATATATTTTGTGATATTTTATTTATTCATTTTAATATCTAGTTCCATTTTTTATTTCTCTAAGCACCTAAGAATACAGAAAGACCTTGTTTACCAGTCCTGGGCAAGCCACTTACAGGGATCCATGACTGAGAGGAAATTCAGGAAGTAACTAACTAGAGACAGAAGGCAGCAATCAAATCAACAGCATCAAAGCATGGTGAGGGATGGTGTGTCATCAAAGACTGTGCCAAAATGTTTTACATAGGAATTAACAATGAGATGGGTGGTCCCAAACGGACATTTGGCTTACGGGTGTTGCAAACTAATGAATATCTAGCTACACTCCATCTGTTTGCTAATTGAAGCAGAATATTGGTGAGAGTATTCTTGACCAGAAAATAGAAAAAAAAAGTTTCAACACAGAAACTCCAGAACCAAAAGCAAATCTGAAGAAGAAACTCAAACAGGAAGATGTGGCAAGCGAAAATGATCTTGTCTGAGCATGGTGGCCAGTGAACATGGAGGAAGCACTGGATTTTTTGTATCAGTGAATATCAAATCGAAATAGAAAAGTTACCTTTGGTTGGTTATGAAGTTCTTATTACTGGCTCAATGTATATTTTTTTCAGGTGCATTTGACACAGATATTTGGGCAAACAGGTACAGATAGTTCTTACCAAATTACGTGAGAATAAGAAAATAGCTATTGTCATATCCACAACATTTGTGGGTACAGAATACACTGAGGAGAAACAGGAAAGGTGACAGAGACTGTGAAGATGATGGGGAAATAAGAGTCAATGGGTGTCTTTGCTATTGCATGTAGTTTTGAACAGGAGGGATGTCAGGTGGCAGTATCACACTGGGATGTAGGAATTCTACTAGAACCAGATGGTATGTTACTAGCAGCTATCAATAGGACCAATAATATGTCAGTGGGTAAACTCACCAGATGACTCCTCTAAGCCTTTGGTAGGGAATAAGAAACAAGAAAAAGCAACAATTTGGAAGCATGTTTCTTGTTATTATTGTCATTAAGGAATCCAAATATGTTGAGGATTCTGCTATGGTAATAGGACACTTATGGCATGAAACCTATGGCAGCAGAATGATACAGGTATAGACAGGTGCAGGCTGTGTACCATGAACTGGATACCCTGTTCAATCACTACTCTAGCCCTTTGTTCAATTCCATGATTTTGTGTAGTGTAGAAACATAACTTTTGTTTCAAAAGCAAAGAAAATCCTTCTTAACTTCTAATAGTATGAAGCTTCACTTAATATCATTTTTTTCTTCTTTCCTCATCTTCAAATTGATTTACATTGAGATGGTTAGGCAACAAAATTATGTTTTCAATATAATAATAAGTGATTAACTGTTTCACTTTACATGTGATGGTAATCTTAGTTAAGATTTTTAACAACTTAATACTTTATACCTTTTAGTGTTTTTTGTTCTACTTAATACTATTGGTTGAACTCTGTAATTAACACACAATTATTCTTAGGCGTTTAAATTTAACTGAAAAGTGATCCCTGTTAAATATAAGAGTGGGAATAAGAGAGGAAGGAGATGTGTAGTTTGGGACATGCTCAATCTGACTTGCCCTAAGTGGTAGAGTTAGAAATGTGCCAGGGGATTCCAATTCAATCCCATCAAGGTGGCATGTACCAATGCCATCTCACTAGTCCAAGTGATCAGTTTCAGTTCAGAATTGATCATAATGATAGGATTAAGAGTCAAAGGGATCACATAAACAAGACTAGTGTCTGCTAATACTAACTGACAGAATTAAAAAGGAGAGAACAATCCAACATGGGAAGCGGGATACACAGCAGACTCATAGAATGGCAGATGTCCTAAACTGCACTCTGGCCTCAGAATCAGCCCTTAAGGCATTCAGATCTGGCTGAAGAGCCCATGAGAGTATTTTAGGCATGGAAAGCCAAGACATCCTGCAAAATAAATAAATAAATAATCTTTCTCTGTGAGATCCCAGCGGAAAGAATGGGCCATCAAAGAAGGAGATACCTTTCTCTGAAGGGAGGAGAGAACTTCCACTTTGACTATGACCTTGTCTAAATAAGATCGATGTCCGCGAACTCAAGAGGCTTCCATAGCCTTGGCAACTCGTGACAAGAGCCTAGGGTGATTACTGACGCCATAAATGAGCATCAGTTGTTAAATCAACAACAGGAGTCACTGTGTACCTACTTACCATGTAGGATCTCTGTCCTTAATGTGTTGGACTATGTGAATTAGTGTTATAACTAGTACTCAAACAGTATTTTATACTTTGTGTTTCTTTGTAGGTGCAAACTGTTGAAATCTTTTCTTAGTATATACTAAATTCATCTTCTGTATATAAATATAATTAAAAATGATTTTTGATGTGAATGGGATGGGAGAGGGAGTGGAGATGGGATGGTTGTGGTGAAAGGAAGGTTATGGGGGGAAAAAGCCGCTATAATCCAAAAGCTGTACTTTGGAAATTTATATTTATTAACTAAAGGTTAAAAAAGATTTTTAACTGATCACAATTTTATTTAGGATTCCCTCTGAAAAGGAGGGAGCAGAAGTTATATGGTAATTTTGGACAGCCCTGGAGCAAAGAAAGCCACAGAACAAAAAGACAGGTGGATGTTTTCCTCTATTGTCTTATGTTTTACCTTTAAGAGCCAATATGCTGACTGAATGTTTTTAATTGGAATCTAGCAAGTAGTCTTACACTGGGATGGATTCTGAGAAATAAAACCTAAATTATCCTTGTTATAAATGTTCAATATTATTGGTTACTGAGTCAGACACATAGACAAATCATTCAGACTAAAGGAAGAATTTGATTATGAACATCATTTAAAATGGCAAAATAATACCAAAAGACCGATGAGAATCCTGCATTCTATGAGAGCTCAGGAACAACAAAATCCTTAGATTACAGCAAATGGGCTGTTTTACTGTAATTTAAGACAAATATGGGCCGGCGCCAGGGCTCAATAGGCTAATCTTCTGCCTGCAGTGCTGGCAGCCCGGGTTCTAGTCCCGGTCGGGGCACCAGATTCTATCCCAGTCACTCCTCTTCCTGTCCAGCTCTCTGCTGTGGCCTGAGAATGCAGTGAAGGATGGCCCAAGTGCTTTGGCCCTGCACCCACATGGGAGACCAGGAGAAACACCTGGCTCCTGACTTTGGATCAGCGTGGTGCACCAGCCACAGTGCGCCGGCCGCAGCGGCCATTGGTGGGTGAACCAACAGAAAAAGGAAGACCTTTCTCTGTCTCTCTCACTGTCCACTCTGTCAAAAAAAAAAAGAGAGACAAATGTGATATCATTTTCCATTACATTTTCATCCTAATGTCTATTTTTCATAATATCTTTGGAAAATTTGGTAAAGAGTTATGAGAGGAGAAAGTGAATTTATTTAATATTGTGCCACATATTTTAATGTACTTTTCATGCACAAACAGATTTGGGCAGTCTCCCCCATTCTAGTACAGAACAAGACTTCAAAGATTTCCCATTGTAATGTTTCATTTTTATGGACAGAGGGAGAAAGGACTCAGAAATGTCTCTTCATTTGAGATGATAGCACAACAGAATAGACTGAGGACAGCCTAACGGAATCAGAGCCCACTGCAATTAGAAACTGCTTTATTAATTTTTTGTTACATCTTCTGGTATTTGGCAGAGTTCCTGTCATGTAGGAGTGTTTGCTAATGAATGGGTGAATGGATGAATGATAAGTAACGCAGTCACCGAACAATTCCAGTCCTTTTTCATACTGTGCTGATACCAATACTCCAAACCTTGTTAGGCATGTACAAATATAGAGCTGTTACAAATACACAACAACTTGTGTCTACCACAGCTAGCCAGGTGGCCAGTGGGTCATGACCATGTCATTTTACCCACCCAATCCTTAGCTCTCTCACCTAATGGAAGAACAAGACAGAAAGACTGTTGGGAAGAGTGTAAAAAGACTGTCTGAAAGTTCCAAAGAGGTTAATGGCTATAGTCTTTCCCTCCAGGGTGGATTTACATTTGTAGGGATTTTAATCACCATATCCATTGCTCCTAAGGTCAGCCCCTAATTTTCAAGCATCTCCTGGCACTGGATTAAAGACTATGATTTTTCTTCTTGAAGCATTTATTTAAAAAAAAATCACTGTGTTCCTTCCTAATTTATCAGAAAATACTTGACGAGAGTCTTGCCTTGTGGCCCATGAGTTATGAGGTCACTGTCTTGCTTAGCTAAAACGAATTCCATTTTCTCCTTTTCAAGCTGTAGTATATCTTCTTTCTCACATGTCAAATTAATCTTGTGCCTTAAAATTATGACCACCAAGAGGAAACTTAACTTGTTTTTATAAAAGACTTGCTGGACTAAACAAAGCGTATGTTTTCTTTGACATTCTATTCTGCTGCAGGATTGAGGATGCTGATATTTTCGAACCTATAAAACAAGTTGTCACCTCCGTTTTAGGAACCTGTCATTGAGAGTAATGGCTCTGATTCCCATTTCACAAACAATGGTCCCAGCTAACTGGACCCGCTTACTCAGGGAGGGTTGCCTTATACACTGAGTATGGCTTCTTTATATGTTGGAAGTGCTAGCTAGAATGTGTGCTGCTGAATTTTGCACAATGCAGATCACCTAGTGGTTTGATTCTGTTAGCCTTATTTTCATCTATTTGAAAGCCTTGCTACCATCTATTTTTTGTTGATTGGTGCTTTAAAATCATGTTTTAGTCCTGTACTCCTCAAAGATTCCAAAAATATTGAGTATGTCTTGCCTGAGGAAGTCTGACTGCTTTTCTGCCTTTTTTTTTTTCCAATTATATAAGTGAGTAGATCTCATTGTAATGATGTATGTGACAGGAATATAAAAAAGAAAAGACGAGTGCTCCTTCAGAATCCTACTCCATCACAGCTTCTCTCATACTTAACACTTTGATACACAAACTTCTAAAGTATTTTTTAAAATTACATTAAATATATACATACTGCTAGCTATTTTTTTTTCAAGTTGTATGCTTCACCCTATACTTTGTATAACTTAAATTTCTTACTTCCATATTTATGGCTTGGAATGATCTCAAGTCAGACATGTATATCTATCTAATTTTCTTTAAACATTTACTAGTATTTACTGGTATGAATGAGAGAGGTATCATTAAAAATACTCATTTTCTTACTGACACATACTTTATCCTCCTGCACGATTTTGCTATTAAAATATGCACACATCTTTACACACACAGATATATCTTTATACACATGCACAATTATTTGTCTTTTCAAAAAATTATTAATTTTGACAAAGAATAATTGTATGTATTTATGGGCATAATGCAATGTTTTGATATATACAAGTGTGACTGTTGGTTTTTTTGCAGTCTTTCTTTCTAACATAATACTTGTATGTTTTTGTGAGATATAGTGAAATATTTCAACAACTCATAAGTAGTGCACACTGGTCAAATTGGGTAATTAGCCTTTCCATTTCCTTATAATTTCTTTGTGTTTGGAGCCTTCTACCGCATCTCTGCCCATGCCTCATACAGTACATGATACATTGTTGTGAGCTATTATTGTGTCACTGTGGGGTGGAACACTAGGTTCTTGTTTTTGATAGACATCATCTAATTGCATTCCAAAAGGCCATGCTAATTTATACTCTTATCAGTAGTATATGAGAGTGTCTGCTTTTTCATTTCCTTGCTGACACAGGATATTATTAATATTTTAAAGTTTTGTCAATCTAGTGGGGGAAGTATCATCTCATTGTGTTTTAAATTGCATTTGAAATTAATAGTGACATTGATGATATTTTCATACATTTATGAGACATTGTTATATTCTTTTTTTAAACGATTATTTATTTGAAAGTCAGACTGACACAGAGGGGAGAGGTAGCGAGAGAGAGGTCTTCTACCTGCTGGTTCACTCCCCAATTGGCTGCAACAGTCAGAGCTGCGCTGATCCAAAGCCAGCAGCCAGGAGCTTTTTCTGGGTCTCTGATGCGGGTGCAGGGGCCCAAGGACTTGGGCCATCTTCTACTGCTCTCCCAGGCCATAGCAGAGAGCTGGATGGGAAGTGGAGCAGCCGGGACTCAGACTGGCACCCATTTGGGATGGCAGCACTGCAGGCAGCAGCTTTACCCACTATGCCACAGCACCAGCCCCAACACTGTTATTTTCCTTCGTGTAAATTGCCTCTTCATAATGTTTGGTTGGTCCAAATGTTTTCGCAGTTCATTTGCTTTTAATGTTACCCGTGATATCTTTTGAGATGTCATGCCAGTTGCTTCAAAACTAGGGAATATTGTAAGTCTTCTTAAAGGTTTTTGAATTTGTTTGAAAGGCAGAGTTACACAGAGAGAGGGAAAGACAGAGAAAGACCTTCCATGCACTGATTTACTCCCCAGATGACCACATCACATGGGACTACATCTGAGCCTGCCACTTTGGGTGACAGGGACCCAAGCACTTGGGCCATCTTCTGCTGCTTTACCAGGCACATTAGCAGGTAGCTGGATTGGAAGAAGAGCAGCCAGGACTTGAACTGTAGCCCATTTGGGATGCCAATTTCCCAAGAGACAGATTAATTGGATGCACCATAATACCAGTCCATGTTGTTTGACATTATTTTTATGTTTATCAATACAAAAATATTTCATATATTTCATAAGTACAATTAGTGTTTTTCTAAGCCTAAATTATTTTTAAAATTCTTATATCCATTTATTAAATTATCTGAACTTTATCTTTTTTGTGTACAGTGTGACATAGATATCTAAATATATTTTCCTTCAAAGCACAGCCAGTTGTTAGCCATTTTCTTTGAACAGTTGATCTTTTCCTCACTGATTTAAAATTAATCAAAGACATTGCATATTTACAAGAATCTGCTTCTTCATTTTCTACTCTTCTCCACTGATATATGTTCTACTAAAATAATATATGTACTTTTTTTTGACAGGCAGAGTTAGAGACAGAGAGGTCTTCCTTTTCTGTTGGTTCACCCCCCAAATGGCCACTACGGCTGGTGCGCTGCGCCTATCCGAAGCTAGGAGCCAGGTGCTTCCTCCTGGTCTCCCATGCGAGTGCAGAGCCCAAGCACTTGGGCCATCCTCCACTGCCTTTCCGGGCCACAGCAGAGAGCTGGACTGGAAGAGGAGCAACTGGGACAGAATCCGGCACCCCAATCGGGAATAGAACTTGGGGTGCCGGCGCCGCAGGTGGAGGATTAGCCAAGTGAGCTACAGCACTGGCAATATGTACTTTTAATTAGTGATTTTCAGTGTGTTCTTATACTTTTCTGAATACATTTTTGCAGTATTCATAAATTTTTATCTTAGAAAAGTTCAAATCCAACATCAAATTAAAAATTCTTTAGTTTTTTTTTTTTTTTACTGTAGATAAAACAGACAAATTATGAACATTTTTGGGGGCCAGCATTGTGATGCAGCAGTTTAAGCTGTCACTGGCCGTGCAGAGATCCAATATTAGAATATCAGTTCCAGTCTTGGCTGCTCCGCTTCCAATTCAGTTTCCTACTAATGTGTCTGGGGAAGCAACATATGATGGAACCAATACTTGGGCCCCTGCCCCCAAGATGGGAGATGTGGTTGGAACTACAGGCATCTGGGCCTGATCCAGCCCTGGCATTGTGACCATCTGGGGAATGATCCAGCATATGGAAGATTTCTGTCTCTCAATCTCTCTCTCTCTTCACTCTGCCTATCAAATAAATAAATCTTAAAAAGGAAATTTGATGTTTTTATTTTTATTATTTATCTTAAATATAACATTTTAAATGAAACTTTATAATGTTCTTCAAAAGATTTTACACATTTCTTCAGTTTTTTCTTAGGTTTTTTATAGTTTTATATTACTTTTACTATAAGAAAACTGATTTTATTACTTTTTTGTATTATACTGACTTAGAGAAAGCTGCAGATTTTTGGGGATTAATCTCAAATGCAACAAAATTACAAGCATATTCTATTGATTTTAATAAGCACCTAGATCATTTTAAAGAATAGTAAAAAAGTTACTGATATTTTTCCAACAAATAGTTTAATAAAAAATTGTTGATATGTTGATGAACACCTAAAAAAAACTAGGTATATAAGTACTTTTTATTGTACTGTCTTCAAACCTAATGGTCCTATTTTGATATTTATCCAGTGATTATTATCTTTTTTCTGTTAATTGTTTTAAAAAATTTAAGGTGAACAGATTTCATGTATTTCATATACACAGATTTAGGAATACAGTGATAATTCCCACCCCACACTGCCTCCTGCCCTTGCTCCCATCCTTCCTTTTACTCATCTTATTTCCTCCCTTAATTTTTACAATGATCTACTTTCAGTTTCCTTAATACTCATAGGATTAACCCTACACTAAGTAAAGATATGACTTACATAAGCATATATTATCAATTTATAAAAAAATTTTCTTCTATTCCTCATGTAAGAGGCTTTGGCTTTTCCATTAGAAAGTGATGATGAGAGTATTTCAGGCATGGAAAGCCAAGACACTCTGGCAAAAACAAACAAAAAAATGACCTAAATGAAAGATCTCTGTGAGTGAGATCCCAGTGGAAAGAACAGGTCATCAAAGAAGGAGGTACCTTTCTCTGAAGGGAGGAGAGAACTTCCACTTTGACTATGACCTTGTCTGAAAAAGATCCATGTCCACGAACTCAAAAGGCTTCCATAGCCTTGGCAACTCATGACAAGAGCCTAGGGTGATTACTAACACCATAAACAAGAGTGTCAATTTGTTAAGTCAACAACAGGAGTCACTGTGCACTTACTCCTCATGTAGGATCTCTGTCCTTAATGTGCTATACATTGTGATTTAATGCTATAATTAGTACTCACAGTATTTTTCACTTTGTGTTTCTGTGTGAGTGCAACTGTTGAAATCTTTACTTAATATATACTAAATTGATCTTCTGTATATAAAGAGAATTGAAAATGAATCTTGATGTGAATGGAAGGGGAGAAGGAGCGGGAGAGGGGAGGGTTGCGGGTGGGAGGAAAGTTATGAGGGGGTGGAAAAAGCCATTGTAATCCATAAGCTGTACTTTGGAAATTTATATTCATTAAACAAAAGTTAATAAATAATTAAAGACAAACCAAAAAAAAAGTGATGAATTAAAATGATTGTATTTACATTTACCAAGATAATATCTTTTCTCATTTAATCCCATAATATGGGAAATAGCATTAACAGATTCTACAAATGTAGCATCTCTCAGTTAAACTCCCGTTTGGCAAAGTATACCATCACTTTAAAATACAGCTGTGCTTAAGACTTTAGTTTTTATTTTTTATTTATAAAGAAAACTGATATGTTTTCCCTTTTTATGTTTTCTTTTTATTTCATTTTTTGGTTTCAGCTCTAATGATTATTCTAGACTCAGAAATGAGGTAGAAAATTCTGTCATTTTCTGTCTCTGGAATACTTAAATTACTAGAGACTATCTGTTTCTATTCTAATCCGATGGCCTATTTTAGAAGTGAAATTATTTTCAGTCTTCTCTAATTTGTATTCAATTTCTACTTTCTATTGTTTCAAGAGTAAATTTTATCTCATAATAGAGCAATAACTATTTTCCTAGGAAATAATCCATTTGTTTTAAGCCAAACTCAATTGAAGCTATAAGGAGGGATTGAGTAAGTGGACACCTAGTATTCTTTGAAATTATATTATTGTGATTTTTACCATGCTGAGCATGCAGCAAAAATACAACTCAAAGATGTAAATGTTTTCAACCTAAAATAGTTGTAATAACTCAGGATGTATTAATGTTGGTAGAGTAAGTTAAATGTTGTGTCACTGCTGCATAATAGGAAAATTTATTAATTTTTCTTCATGTATAAAATAATATTTTTGGACCTAAAACTCTGTCTAAAACAAAACCTTTGTAAAATGATTTATTTATTTGAAATTCAGTTACAGAGAGAGAAGGAGAGACAGAAATAGAGAGTTCTTTCATTTGCTGTTTCACTCCCCAAATGGCCACAGATGGCGAGGGCTGGGACAGACTGCAGCCAGGAGAAGGAACTTCTGGGTTTCCCATGTTGATGCAGGGGCCAAAGCACTTGGGCCATCTTCCACTGATTTCCCAGGCTTATTAGCAGAGAGCTGTATCAGAAGTGCAGCAGCCAGGACTAGAACTGGTGCCCATATGGGATGCTAGCACTGTAAATGGAGGCTTAACCCTCTGAACTGCAGCCAGCCCCAAAATAAAACCTTTAAAGCCATGTGAGAGTTTTTTATATACAGCAAGCAGTCATGTAAAAGAAATTTGAGAAAATAGTTACATAGCATCCCAATTAATTTTGGAACTCAAAGATAAATCATATATATGATTAAAAAAATCCAAACTCTAATATTGAGAGAAAATATTCACTCTTATAATGTTGAATAAAAATTAATAGCATTAAAGGGCTGGTGTTGAGGCATAGCAGGTTAAGCTGCCGGCTGCAATGCTGGCATCCCATATGGGTACCAGTTCCCATCCAGTTGCCTGCCAATGAGCCCGAGAAAGCAGCAGAACATAGCCCAAGTGCTTGGGCCCCTGCACCTTCGTGGGAGACACAGAAGCAGCTCTGGCTCCTTGTTTTGGTCTGGCCAGCTATGGCAATTGCAGCCATCTGGGAAGTGAACAAGTGGATGGAAGATCTGTCTTTCCCTCTTTCTCTGTAACTCCACCTTTCAAATAAAATAAATAATTCTTTAGAAACTATTTATTAGCATTAAATCTTAAATTATTATTATTTTTTCCACAATGAAGAATATTTTAACAGCCTGGTCTCATACTACTCCTGGTGCTTAATTTCCAAGTTCCTATTATAAATATATACATATGTATTAAACTAGAGGAAAACTAAAAATGATACATTTTTTTAAAAGATTTATTTATTTATTTGAAAGGCAGAGTCATAGAGGGGCAGAGGCCGAGAGAGAGAGAGAGAGAGAGAGAGAGAGAGAGAGAGATCTTCCATCTGCTGGTTCACTCCCCAACTGGCCACAATGGCTGGAGCTGTGCCAATCCAAAGGCAGGAGCCAGGAGCTTCTTCCAGGTCTCCCACGTGGGTGCAGAGGCCCAAGGACTTGGGCCATCTTCTACTGCTTTCCCAGGCCATAGCGAAAAGCTGAATTGGAAGTAGGGTAGCCAAGATTCGCCCATTTGGGATGCTGGTACTGCAGGCAGCGGCTTTACCCACTAGGCCACAGTACCAGCCCTGAAATACAACTTTAAAGAGACACTTATCTCTTCCATGATTCAGTCATCCTCCTGAGCTCCATATAAGTCAGAAATGTTCATATATCATTTTATACTCAGAAAATGATTAATTTATAAGACTATAATGGAGGTGCAAATCAATCTTACTCATTAAACCTCACTCATTAACAGGAAGTGTTGGCAGGTTATAGAGACATAAATATAGAACATACCTAGAGGGACTCACAGTCTGAAGGAGAGCTAAGTACATAATTCCCAATTTTAACACCTATTATATTTCATGGGCTTTTGGTTCTATAGGGAGAGCAGAAGCTCTTGCCATATTGCTACTAACTAGGCTGGAATGCTTATTATCATAGCATAATTTCCATTAGCGCTTGATGCCAGGTTTAGTAATCATCACCAAGTTCCTCTTAGGGCCTGCATGTGCACAAATGTATTCATAAATATAGCCAGAATATTAGAACACATTGTGTTAATCATTATTTTGAATGAAAAAATATTATCTTATATTGGGAGAAAAATTAGCATTTTAATAAAGATCAAGCTTGAGTTATTTTAGCTTATAGTTATTAACTTATGTGACTCTAGAAGTTAAACATTAATTTTTAAGTGCAGTTTTACATATGTACAAATTATTGTCATAAATGGTGTGTTGGCAAGATCTCATTTGATCCTGAAACCATCCTATGAAACAGGTATCCTTATTTTCAGATAACGAGACCAGGGATTAATGAGACCACATTATCTTTTCTGGGATTGCATAGTTAATAAGTGATGCAATGGGATTGTAACCAAAGCGTAACAACTAAGGCTTTCTACTTAGCATTTCCCTCCCACTAAAACCAGCTGAGGATGATTAGAACTGAAAACCATGTGAGTTGATCAGGGGTGTAAGCAAGGAGCTATGGAAGTCTGTAGAAAGCCATGGAAAACAGAGACGAGACTGAACCATTGTAGCAACCCCTGGCTCCAGCTGATGGCCTCAAATGAGAGATGTTGGTAGCCAATCTGATTGCTCTGTTGGATCATCTGTCCTCAGGCCACATCAGCCAGCAACCAAGCCCCTTTATTTAGGCTCTGGCTGTTTATGGAGCCTTGATAATACACAGATTCCTCCAAATCAAATTTCAAAGAACATTTCTGTTGCCTCAAATATACTCTAAAATCCAAAAATCCCTGTGGCTGTGTTTTCTATGAAGGAAGAATAAACCAGTTTCAGCCAATGGAAGCCATTACTGAGCACAGGGCAGAAATAGAAAAGTAATATTCAAAAATATGCTGGTAATTAACAAAGTGTCTCTGGTTGACAAAATAACATTGTGCATCTTGGAATTTGTTAAGAACCTAGATCTTATGTTAAGTATTCTAACGAAAAACTGGCATGGGAATAAGGAAATCTGGGAAGGAACGGCTGTCTATTACAACCTGATTATAGTGATGGCAGCAAGGGTATTTGCAATGTTCAAACTCATTAAATTCTAAATACTAGACATTTGCAGCTCTTTGCATATCAATTATTCCTCAATAAAGTTGTTTTAAAAAGATGCGAGTGAGAAAATTTGATGCTGACTACACTAAGCCAAATGGACAGTTTATTAGGAGAATAGTCTCTGTCTTCATGGGTCTCAAGCAAACCTCAGGGAACAGGTTGCAGAATTCCTCTGCAGAGCATTCCACTGATGTGACTGCTGCAATGCCATGCACACTCTGGTCTCTCTTTCCTGGTTTAAGTTCTGCAAGAGAGAATCTGGGTACCCTATATATTAGGCTGTGACCAGGACCCCTGAGTACTGAGACCATTTCCCAAAAGGAGGAATTTATTTTGATTTGGAGAATAGCTCCCAAGTGATGTCTACAACATGAGCGTTTCTTCATTATCTTGAGGATTTTTGGTAAAAATTACTTCTAATCATGCAAATTTTAAGAAAAATTCCTTTCTTATCAGATTTCTAGTTTATTCCAGACCTTGGAATAAACATGGCTGAAGCTCATTGCAGGGCATTTAGGTGATTTAAGGCAGCATGTCTGTGGGTCTCCTTTTGTCAGGTCATGGAATGATGTCCATGGAGGCTATTTCCCATCTAATTTTTCATGATTAACAGGCAATCTTAAAGTCACTTGGATCATTCAAATTCATTTGGGACTTCCAACATCTGAGCCACCTAACTCACTAAATAGGCTAAGTAGGACTTTTAGGTTGAATGGAGAGGTCACCATCACATTTCAGGAGATGCAAAATGTGAGGGAAAAGAATTTCTCCTCTTAGCTTGTTCAAAGGATTACCTTCCCCGGTGCACAGACAGACCTCTTAGGGATTCCAGAGTCCAGACCTACTTGGACTCATTCTGTACACATTTAGCATCTATGCTGTGTGTGTTATAAGAGTAGTTGTTAGCAGGACAATAAGGAATAAGACAGAATCTTGAACACAGATACCTTGTAGTCTAATAGAAAATACCAACACATGGACAGATAATGATGACAGAGGCATATGTATTATAAAGGACCCAAGGTAGTGAATTCCAGCATACGGTGGGAGAAGGGATCTCCATGAACACTCTTTCTAGTGAAATAATAAATGGATAAAACTATATAACTGCTATTTAAATTGTCTAGAAAAAGACTTTAATAGTATATAGTTAATAGAGAAATATTTACCCAAGAAAATTCACTACATTGCATTAAGAACAGTAGGAATCTGTGGCATTTGAACCTTGATTTGTCCCTCCTCTGCCAGCTTGGTGTGATAGAAGCTCTACTGCAGGCAGACATGGTCAAGAGACAGTGCTCCCTCCCCCACAGCTTGTACTCCTCAGCTACAGTTTCTCCCTGGGAGAAGTCCATCAGCAACTCAAATCCTTCCCTCAGCTACAAGATTCAGAAACTTTATTCCAGGCAATCCCCACCTTGAGATCTGAGTCTCCACTTTCCATCTCTTTCATCTCATAGGAGAGAAACTCTAACTTGAGAAGGCTGTGAATATTGTGCCTTGTTTACCTTGTCCCCAGACTGCTACCAGGGCAGAGTATTCATACTGGGAAGTAAGTTGACAGGACTAAGGGCTGGAATTCCCACCTAGCACCCCACTCCTAAATCAGGGCTGTCACTGTAAGACGAATGGGCCTCTGTCTCTACCTGCAGCCCCTGAGCAAAGGTGTAGAGATTAAAGTTAGACTAAAACTAGAAAAAGAACAAAAGGAAGTTTGATAAAACACAAAAATATGTAAATTAAACAGAATATTTAAATAACTGGCATATCAAACACATACATACATGAGAAAATATTTTTTATAATGCTTTTATTTAAAGAACATAAATTTCCAAAATACAGCTTATAGATTACAATGGCTCCCCCCCCACAACTTCCCTCCCACCCGCTACCCTCCCCTTTCCTACTCCCTCTCACCTGGCATTCACATCAAGATTCATTTTCAATTCTCTTTATATACAGAGGATCAGTTTACTATATATTAAGTAAAGATTTCAACAGTTTGCCCTCACATAGCAACACAAAGTGAAAATACTGTTGGAGTACTAGTTATAGTATTAATTCACAATGTAAAGCACATGAAGGACAGAGATCCTACATGATATATTTTTTAAATTGATTAATTTTCTATGCAATTTCCAATTCAACACCAAGATTTTTTTTTCATTTTTAATTATCTATATACAGAAGATTGATTCAGTATATACTAAGTAAAGATTTCATCAGTTTGCACCCACACAGAAACACAAAGTGTAAAATACTGTTTCAGTGCTAGTTATAGCATTACTTCACATTGGACAATGCATTAAAGACAGATCCCCCATGAGACGTAAGTACACAGTGACTCCTGAAGTTGATTTAACAATTTGACACTCTTGTTTATGGCGTCAGTAATCTCCCTAGGCTCTAGTCATGAGTTGCCGAGGCTATGGAAGCCTTTAGGGTTCGCCGACTTCAATCTTATTCCGACAGGGTCATAGTCAAAGTGGAGGTTCTCTCCTCCCTTCAGAGAAAGGTACCTCCTTCTTTGATGGCCCCATTCGTTCCACTGGGATCTCACTCAGAGATCTTTCATTTAGGTCTTCTTTTTTTTCCAGAGTGTCTTGGCTTTCCATGCCTAGAATATTCTCATGGGCTCTTGAGCCAGATCTGAATGCCTTAAGGGCTGATTCTGAGGCCAGAGTGCTATTTAGGACATCTGCCATTCTATGAGTCTGCTGTGTATCTCGCTTCCCATGTTGGATCATTCTCTCCCTTTTTGATTCTATCAGTTAGTATTAGCAGACACTAGTCTTGTTTGTGTGATCCCTTTGACTCCTAGACCTATCAGTGTGATCAATTGTGACCTGAAATTGATCACTTGGACTAGTGAGATGGCCTTGGTACATGCCACCTTGATGGGATTGTATTGGAATTCCCTGGCACATTTCTAACTCCATCATTTGGGGCAAGTCCGATTGAGCATGTCCCAAATTGTACATCTCCTCCCTCTCTTATTCCCACTCTTATATTTCACAGGGATCACTTTTTAGTTAAATTTAAACGCCTAAGAATAATTGTGTGTTAATTACAGAGTTCAACCAATAGTACTAGAATAAAAAAATACTAAAATGGATGAAGTATTACATTGTACAACAACAGTCAGCACAAGAGCTGATCAAGTTACTGTTTCTCATAGTGTCCATTTCACTTCAATAGGTTTCACCTTTGGTGTGCAATTAGTTGTCACTGGTCAGGGAGAACATATGATATTTGTCCCTTTGGGACTGGCTTAATTCATGCAGAATGATGTTTTCTAGATTCCTCCATCTTGTTGCAAGTAACCGGATTTCATTGTTTTTGACTGCTGTATAGTATTCTATAGAGTACATGTCCCATAATTTCTTTATCCAAATGTATGCTTTGAATTCCCTGTGATCTTTTGCTGTGAGGTTTCCTTCGTTTACCTTCTTTCATGTTGATGGCCGTGTTTCTGTGTGTAACATATCTTTAAGTATCTTTTGCAGGGCTGGACGAGTGGCAAGAAATTCTTTCAATTTCTGTTTGCAATGAAAGGTCTTTATTTTACCTTCATTCACAAATGAGAGCTTTGCAGGATATAGTATTCTGGGCTGGCAGTTTTTCTCTCTTAGTACCTGGGCTATGTCTCGCCATTCCCTTCTAGCTTGTAGGGTTTCTGATGAGAAGTCTGCTGTGAGTCTATTTGGAGATCCTCTGAGAGTAATCTGACGTTTCTCTCTTGCACATTTTAGGATCTTTTCTTTCTGTTCCACTGTGGTGAGTTTAATTACAATGTGTCGTGGTGAGGATCTCTTTTGGTCATGTTTACTAGGGGTTCTATGAGCTTCCTGTACTAGGATGTCTCTGTCCTTCTGCAAACCTGGGAAATTTTCTGCTAATATCTCACTAAAAAGGCCTTCTAATCCTTTTTTTCTCTCCATGCCTTCAGGAACTCCTAGAACTCGAATGATGGGTTTTTTAATAGTATCCTGTAGATTCCCAACAATATTTTTTAGATTTCTAATTTCCTCTTCTTGTCTTTGGTTTGACTGTATAGTTTCCTGTGCTCTGTCTTCTAAGTCCGATATTCTCTCTTCTGCCTCACCCATTCTGTTTGTAAGGCTCTCTAATGTGTTTTTCATTTGATCTATTGAATTCTTCACTTCATTATGATTTCTCGTCACTATCACAGTTTCATGTTCTACTAGTTGTTTCATTTCAGCTTGATTCCTCCTTAATATTTCATTTTCACGAGAGAGATTTTCTACCTTGTCCATTAAGGATTTCTGTAGTTCAAGAATTTGTTTTTGAGTACTTCTTAGTGTTCTTATCAATTTTTTGAGACCCGCTTCTTGCATTTCTTCTATCTCATCATCTTCGTAATCTTGAATTGGGGTGTCTTTTTCATTTGGGGATGCCATAGTGTCTTCCTTGTTCTTATTACCTCGGTTTTTGCGTTTGTTGTTTGGCATATTGGTTTCTTCACTGTGGTGCTTTTTTCTTGTTATACTATGACTCTAGATTAAGTGGACTGTCTGCTTTTGATGGAGCCTTAGAGGCTTGAGATGCGTGTGGCCTGAGAGCTCTGTTTGGTTCCTCAGGGTTGAGGGTGTGTCAAAGGAAACACTCCCAGGTTAGGCGTGGTAAATCTCTCTGTTACTTTTTTTTTTTTTGGTTCAAAAGGGAAGTAATTCCACACAGCTGAATGGAATTGGGGGTGGTTAGCAGGCGAATGATATACCCACAGGAGCCAGAGATCGGAAGCTCTTTCCCAAGGACCAGAGAGGGAATCTTTGCGGCCCTTTGTGTGGGCTGAGATTCTCCTGTAGTCTCCCACTGGGCTGCCAAAGCTACCGAACTGTCTCTGGAGAGTACTCACATGCATTCGTGATTTCTGTGAATTCTCTCCCCCACAGTCTCTTTTTTCACAGTCTCAGTTCATTAGCACCACACATTCATTAGGTTCTAATCTCCTGTTATTTCACCCCTCCCACCCAGAGTCAGGTTTTTCTGCTAGGCTCGGGGCCGGTGCCGACCCGAGGTCGCCCTGCTTATGACGTATGTCCAAAATGGTGCCTGCTCTTTGTCTTGCTCACCTTTGAGAGGTGAGGGGAGAGAGAGAAACTCGTGTCTGTATGGGTCACTTTTTTTTTTCCCTCTCTCTCTCTTCTAGTTAGCCTGGTGAACTTTTCCCCGCAGGCTTTCAAGCCTTGTTCGCTCTAGTCTCCTCTTTCCGCTTCCCTTCTGGTATCTCGGGCTATTGAGGTTCGGCTCACCTCACGTTCCAGCGCTGGTGTGTTGAATCTGCTGCTGGTATCCCAAACTGCGGGCTGCCACGCTCTCCACGCAGGTCCACTGTGAATCACCAGTTCCGGAAGGGTTTCCTCTGCTGTTTCTTCCCCTACTCTTCCTTGAACCTGCAGTATCTCCACTTTTATTAAACTGTCTCTCCCCAGACTATCGGTGTGCTCCCTTCCTATTCCGCCATCTTGCCGCTCCGGAATCCTGACTCTGCTTCATGAGAAAATATTTTGAGATGACAGAAAATGTAGATGCAGTGTCAAAACTAATGACACATAATTAAAGCATACCATAATTATGACATATAATAGTGGCACATAATTCATAGCTATAAATATCTGTCTTCATAAAGAAAAGTGATTTAAGTCAATAACTTCCTCTCTACATTAAGACATAAAAAAATGAAAAGCACAGTGAACCCAAAACAAACAATAGGGAAGAACAAAATAAAAAAAGAGTAAAGCAGAAATAAATGCATTAGAGGCTATAAAAACAGGAAACAAAACAAATGAATTAAAACTTATTCTTTGAAAAAAATCAAAATGTATTGAGAAAATTTTAACTAGGCTGACCCTCTATTCTTCACCCCCAAAAGCAGCATATTTAAATTAATAAAACCAGGAATGAAAGAAAAAGCACCATTACACACCATATAGAAATAAAAAGGCTTATGAGACTATGCCAGTTTTCTGGCATAGCAGGTAAAGCTGCCACTTGCAACGCCAGTATCCCATATGGACTCTGGTTTATGTCCTGGATGCTCCACTTCTGATCCAGCTCTCTGCTGAAGCACCTGGGTAAGCAGAGCAGGATGGCTCAAGTACATGGGCCCCTGCACCCACATGGGAGACCCATATGAAACTCGTGGCTCCTGGCTTCTGCCTGTCCCAACCTCAACCATAGCAGCCATTTGGGGAGTGAACCAGAGGGTCAAAGATCTCTCTGTCTCTGCCTTTCTTTCTGTTAACTGTGCCTTTAAAATAAATAAGCTTTTTGATTAAAAAAAAGATTGTATTATGAATAACTATGCTAAAATTTAAAAACCTAGATGAGCTAATTCTTGATAAACACAATTAAAATTAACTCAATAAAATAGAAAATCTAAATAGAGATCTAACAATTACAGAGATTTAATTAGTAATTAAAAATAATTCTCACTAAGAAATGTCCAGGCTCAAATAACTTCACTCATGTATTACAACAAGCTTTTAAAGGCAATGAATTTTTCACAAACTGTTCAAAAAATTTATTCTATTAGGTCAGTATTACTCTGATTCAAAACCAGAAAAGTACATTAAAGCAAAAAGTCGATTTACAGACCATTATTTGTTATGCAAAAATCTTGAACAGAAAGATGATAACACACTAAATTCAGCAACATATTAAAAGGGTTATATGCCATAACCAAGTGGTATTTATTCCAGGAATTCAAGGTTAGTTTAACGCAAACCATATAATATTAGTAGATGCAGAAGGTATTGGGCAAAACCAACATTTTTATGATAAGACAACATAAAACAGGTTAAGAATAGAAGATAAATTCTTCCTAAGAAACCACTTCCACAAAAAGAATCCGCAGAGAAGAGACTTTCTCCCTAAGATGAGGAAAAAGAGATGTCCACTCCAACCATTTCTATTCAATATTATTTTTAAATGATTTATTTGAAAGTCAGAATGACAGAGGGAAAGACAGACACACACAGAAAGAGGAGCAAAAGAGGGAGAGAGAGAGAGAGAGAGAGAGAGAGAGAGAGAGAGAGAGAAATCTTCCATTTGCTGGTTTACTCTCCAATGGGCTGCAACAGCTAGGTTATGGCCAAGCCTAAGCCAGGATCCAGGAACTCTACGCTGGTCTCCCACATAGGTGACAGAGTCCCAAATATGCAGGCCACCTTCCACTACCTTCGCAGGTGCATTAGAAGAAGCTGGGACAGCAAGAATGCAAACAGGCACTCCAAAATAGGATGCTGGTATCACAAGCAGTGGTTTCATCCGCTGAACCAGAATGTCAGAACTTCTAAAATCGTAACTTACCATAAACCTGCAGTGGCTCATAGTGTGATACAGATATGAGTACAGATCAGGGGAACAGAACTGAAAGTCCATTGAAAATACCTTGCATTTAGTCCATTGACTGTGACAATGATACCAAGTCAGTTCAAAGGAGGAAAGAGTAGTCTTTCAACAGATGATGGGAGAACTGAAATTTCACATTAAGGAAAAAAAATGGAATTGGATTCCTGTCTTGCCAACACATAAAAAAATAATTCAAAATGGATCAAGGATTTAAATGCATGAATAAAAGCTAAAATTTCAGGATTCTTTAAAAAAAAGTAGGAGTAAATCTTTGTAACCTTGAATTAAGTAGAAATTTTTCAGATACAGCACTAAAAGAAAAAGAAACTAAAGAAAAAATAAACAAGATTTATTGAATTAAAATTAAAAACTTTTTGCTACCTAAATACAACTGATAGAATGAAAGAAAATATTAGAAAGCTATACACTGGCCAGCGCAGTGGCTCACTAGGCTAATCCTCCGCCTGCGGCGCCGGCACCCCGGGTCCTAGTCCCGGTTGCCCCTCTTCCAGTCCAGCTCTCTGCTATGGCCCAGGAGGGCAGTGGAGGAAGGCCCAGGTCCTTGGGTCCTGCACCTGCATGGGAGACCAGGAGGAAGCACCTGGTTCCTGGCTTCGGATCATCGCGGTGTGCCTTCCACAGCACAACGGCCACAGCCACCATTGGGGGGTGAACCAACAGAAAAAGGAAGACCTTGCTTTCTGTCTCTCTCACTGTCCACTCTGCCTGTCAAAAAATAAGAAAAAGAAAACTATACACTGATAAAAGCTTTGTATCCATAATATGTAGAGAACACATGTCTCAGTAAGTAAATCAAATAATTCAATTAAAATTTTGGCAGAGGATCTGAATAGACTTTTTAAAGATTCATTTATTTACTTGGAAGATGCAGTTACAGAGAGGGAGAGGCAGAGGTCAAAAGACAGAAAGATCTTCCATCTGCTGCTCCACTCCCCAGATGGCTACAATGGCAGAAGCCAGGAGTGGAGCTAGGAGCTTCTTCCGGGTCTCCTACATGGATGCACGGGACCAAGAACTTGGGCCATCTTCTGCTACTTTCCCAGATACATCAGCCAGGAGCTGATCAAAAGTGGAGCAGCCAGTGCCCATATGGGATGCCAACACTGCAGGCAGTGGCCTAATCTGCTATGCCACAGTGCCAGCTCCCCGAATAGATTATTTTCCAAAGGAGCTATACAAATGGTCAATAAGCATATGAGCAGATACTCAACACCATTAGTCATTAGGGAAATGTAAATTAACACTACAATGAAGGTAGTACATCACACTCACTAGGACAACTATAATAAAAATTTTAGAAATGATTTAACCTAAAACTGTAAATAACAAGTGGCAAGGATATGCATATATTAAAATTATACCCTCATAAATTATTAATAGGAAAGTAAAATCATGCAGCCACTGTGGTAATGTGTTTGGCTCTTCCTCAAAATGTTCAATATGAAATTTTTATATGACTCAGAAATTCTACTAGTAACTATATACTCAACAGAAATAACACAGGTCTTCTAAACAGTTGTATGTGAATCTTTATAACAGAATAATGCATAAAACCTAACAAGTGGAAACATCCTAAATTGTTACCAACTGATGAGTGATACCTATATAATGAAATATTATTTGCTCATAAAAAAGGAAGTACTGATATTTACTACAGTAGTGAGGAAGTACTGATACTACGGCATAGATGAACTTTGGTTTTGTTTCATGCTAAGTGAAAGAAACCAGTCAACAAACATTATTTAATTTGCATGAAGTATTCAGAATAGGAAAATAAATAGAAATAGAAAATACATTAGTGGTTGCCTAGGGCTAGAAAAGGTTGAGAGTAGAGGAGCTGCTGCCAGTGGGTATGGGTTTCTCTTTTGGGCTGATAAAAATGTACCAAAATTGGATTGTGGTAATGGTTGTTCAACTCTGAAAATGATAAAAATACACTGAATTTTACATAAAATGGGTGAATTTTTTGGTATGTGAACTTTATCTCAAAAGATAAGGAAGATTTAAAATTAGTTTTGTTACAGTTTTGCTTTTGCTAATTAACTAACCTCTATGTTTCAGGACTTGACTTCTGGGAGTAACTGACCATGCTGGGGACATAGACATTGGCAATGACCAAGACTGCTCCAGTTCATGAAGCAAATTTGTTAGATAGGATAGACAGAGACTTCCAGACCCTGGACAAGCAGAGCCTGGGGCTATGCCCCTCATAAGCAGGAAGCAGTTACAGAAGAGATGACTATGTCCATCAACTTCTCTTAGGATTAGGGGATGGAGTCTCTGAGAGGGGAATGAAGTAGACAGGCATACAGGTTAAAATTGAGTAGGTTTGTGAGCTGGAAGATCTTGCCTTCACCACACCCCTGTGTGACCTCATGCCCCTACCTGGTCACACCTGAACACCCACTGGCCAATCAGGTTAATTGACCACTTCCCTTTGGAAGTAGATTAAAAGCCTGGGACACGGTGTGTCCGCCCCTTTCCTTTCCCTGGCCTCTTGCCAGTACGGGGCTGGCTGCATCCCTGCACCTTCAGGGCACATGGCTTTCGGGCCATCTGCCCTATGCTTTCTGGCTTAGATGCTCTTCCATGTGGCTGGTTCCTGGTACTCGGTATGAACCCAGATTTACCTCTCTCCTTTAGACAAAGCCCTCCCTCTCCTATGCATCTTTCTCACTGAATAAAAGCTTAAATTTTTTTTTAAAAAAGGAAGTTAACGTATAATGACACATGGTAAAGGCACACAGCCAGGGCATGGCCAGAATCAAAGAAACAAAGACATCTCCTAGGAGAGGAAGGTAGAGCTGCAGCCTGAAGAGTCAAGAGTTAGCCTGAGCAAGATGGAGGAAGGGTGGGGGTAGAGAAAGTTAAGGGAAGGGAACTGCGGGTACAATGCCAGAGATAAAAGATAACACACCAGGCCTGGCAGAGAGTGAGCTAGACCCACATGTAGCGTGGAGACATGGTACATGAGCTGGCAAGAAGTGAAACCGAAGGGATAAAGAGGAACCAGATCATGAGGGGGTGACACCATGCTCGGGAGTTACCACTTTAGCCAAAGAGCACTGCTGAGCTATTAAATAATTTTTAGTAGGAGAGTAACATGGTAAGATTTTTGAAGTATAGAACAGTCACTTTTGTGTAAGTACTGAAGTAAATCAATCAGGGATCAGGGAGAGAGGTAGTGGTCCAGGAAATGCTTGAATAAGGTAGGGACCAAAGGTCTTCCACTACATGGATGCTTCAGTGACCATCTCTGGTTGATGCTAAGACCATCTCCTGACAGTTGTAGTTCAATCAAAAAGCTGGAATACTCAATAAGTACATTTAAAGACAAAGAACACTGTCTTGGATATTCAAGGTCTAAAGACTATTTCAGACCTGGAGTTCATTGTCCTCCAAATTAAGGATGTAGAGGTGGTTATCATCCATCACACCAGACATCACAGTTAGGTGGGTCATCTGATATAAATTTACTTCCAATATGAAACTTACAAGACTAATTATAAACTTATATATACCTAAGTCATAAGTGGAAATTTTTCTGGCTTTCATCTGTATAAACAACTATTATAGGTTTTATTTATTAAGTTTTGTGATTAGGAAGAATGGGATTCTTATATTCTGACTTTGAAATATAAAGCATGATTATAAAAATGTTCATTCTAAAGCTAGTCAGACAAAAATTTCAAACTGCATTTACTGTGGCATTGAGTCTAATGAGCCTGCCCTCTAGGATACAGAAGGGATACATTTGGAGAAATGGATAGCACACCAAGGGGCCTCTGAAGCCAGATGGATGATTTGATTCCTATTAACTGACTATTTGTGGTGTTACAAAAATAGCTGTTATACTCAGAGGGGGGAAAAATTCTATTTAGGATTAACCTATGGTCATTTTATTGACATTACAACAGGTGGAGGAAAGTATCAAGCCAATTGAAGTAATATGCAGCATTATTCCTTAAGTTACACTTCATTCAACTAATCATTAATGTGTATGAATTAATAAATGATATGATCCTAACTTTGCAGATTATGCATGCATAAATTAGGTAGTTTATAGAAAGCTTGCTGTTGGTCAAGGACTAAGTCTTGCAAGACAAGTGTCTAAGAGGCCAGCTGGCTTTTTTTAGGGGCTTGGAATCCTGATGCACTGTCCAGCTGACAATGCTTTCCCTATTTGTACTATCCTACAATGGGTATTTAATGAGATTTCCTGCAGAATTCAAACTAATTAAAGAATTAAAACTTTAAGAAAAATCAACCTCTACATGACCGCTCATCCTTTTTACCTCTCAGACACCATTCCGCCTCCAAACCCAGTTACCTATGGTTTCCTTAGAGAAATGTTTTCTGATCACCCCATGTCACTTCCTGCTGTGGACACCTTGAGGATGTACATCTGATTGCAGGAGAATGACTGACCCCATTGGGACATCTTCCTGATGACCCCCTTCCCAGATGCTTATCCCAGTCAATGACAGAAGGCAGGGAGATGGAGCCTCCTCTGACAGGTGACTCTGACCTGAGAACTATTGAACCAACCCTCCTTCCCTTTCTTCTTCACTTGGAGTTAGACCTATATGTCAATCTCCTAATTCTCCCAGCTCCTCCTTTTTCCCAGTGAGGCTTTTGGAGTTTGCCTGTTGGAAAATCTAGATGGACACATCTACTGTAGATCTAATGTAGACTCTGTTGGCCATGTTCTTCTCTGGCATCTAAAGCACCATGCATATCAGTTTGCAATCGTATTTATTTGCATAATCATTTGATTAATGTCTGTCTCTTTCACTAAGCTGATAAATCTAGAGGAGTGAAGACTGTTTTGCTGCCCAGTAAATTCCATGCATCTAGTTCTGTGCTTAGCACATACCAGTTGCTCATAGATATTTATTCACATGAACAGAATCAAGTTAATTATGATGGTTTATGGGACAGAGTGCAAAGGTATCAAACTTAAAGAGTCTGATCATTGCCTTGCTGTGATCATAGAAGGAAAATGAGTGAATGACATGGTGAACATATAACAAATCTAATAAAAGCACAGCCTTACTCACATTAATTTTTCAAAAATAATCTTTCCCCTCCTACCCCACTTTCCTCTTTACCATGTGCTATTTCTTGTTCTCTCTCACTCAGAACTTGATTTGAGTCACAGCTTTGCTATTTTCCTAAATCCGTTTGAGAACTAATCCTTTATTTTATACTTTGGTTAGCAACAATGTAGTTAGCAATGGTATATAGTATCTAACTCACTAGTTAAGACATAATGAATGTAAAATACTTATCACATGGCCTAACATAAAATTTTTGCTCAATATATGTTATGAGTACTTTTATTATCATCAATAGCATTGTATTAATAGATTACTACATGCTCACACCTAAACTGGAATAACATTGATGAAACTAATTTTGAAATAAACTTCTCTTTTAAATATTCACGGTAAGGAAAATTCTTTGGAATTCATGAGCTGAGAGTAAGAACATGAATTTACAAAGTAATTAGAGGTTATCAGAAGATGAAGATAAAGGTCTAATCACTATAACTTCCAAAAAGGATACATAATATATCTTTAGGATCAAGAAATTATATATACAGCTCTCCCTTTCCTCAATCCAAGCATTCTTTTATTTAATTAGTTGTCCTGATATTATATCATTAGTATGCCATCCCTGTTAAACCTAAATATCCTGGGAGTAGAAGCACTTTGAGCTTTTGGTAGCTGGAAAAGGGGCCATTTCTATCTGAGTCCTACAAGGGCTTCCAGAAACATCTCTGGACTGTGCCCATCTTCACCTCTTAAGGGGAACTGATTCTGGTTCTTACTAGTGCTGTGACTGTGATAACTGATTATAACAGCATACCCAGCTCAGAAATGATACTTACTTGCAATAGGAAAGCTCATTCCTTAAAAAAAAAAAAAAAAAAAAAAAACACTATAGCCGGTGCTATGGCCTAGTGGGTAAAGGTGCTGCCTGCAGTGCCAACATCCCATATGGGCACCAGTCCGAATCCTGGCAGCCCCACTTTCAATCCAGCTCTTAACATAGGTTCCACTAAGAGGTACAGCTAAATTACCACTTAAAAAAAAACAACTATGTCATTCAAGTAACCCCAAAATTAGAAGCACAGATCTTTTGCAGTGTCAGACTTCTTAGAGTTGGCCTATTTCAACCGCCTACCAATTCAGAGTCCTTTCTGTTGCTTTGCAGTGCTGCCCCTAGGCTGTGGGAGGGCTTTGAACAGAAACACCTGTAAACACAAGTCCTGTCCCTGCCAACACCAGGTGTTTGATCCTAAGTGTGATGCACAACTGAAAGGGAGAATGTGTGACAGAAGTTTCCAAAGGCTCCTTTGACTTTCACATTCCTATGATTTTGTCCATCCAAGTGACAGTGAACTCACTACCATCTTCTCTGGATAACTTGGATTGCTGACAACAGTATTCATTACATTGAAAACAACACATTTCCTCACTATTCCCTATGCCTTGATTTTACTTCTTGGAGTTACTCAAAACTAAATGAAGTATTCTTCAACTGTTTGGATACTGTTGATATGACCCTCCCTCCAGCCATTCCAAGCCTTTTCTTCTCTTCCTTAAGCTAAAGAAATCCAAGGAGCGCCAACATGTTCTAGTTGACTGATCCCCACATCTGACATCTGCCTGGGGGCACATCTTGTTTGCCAATATATTTTATAAAATGTACTTCTGAGAACCAAACACAATTCCATACATAATAGATAAATAAAAGTGATCAATCTCAATGGCAATAGTTTTACAATGCATCTCGGAGCACATCTGTTTCTTGGTCAGTTCTCAGTTCATTGAAACAGAGACCACATAGATGATCAGCATCAGGTTAGCAGAAAGTCTGGCTAATTGCTCAGTTAGTGCCTTACTCACTTTTTCTGTTTCCTGAGAAGGCCCAGATTCTGAGTCACAGCCAGAATGAGCTACTTCCCAAGTGATTTCTCAGGGTGTTTTCTAGCAGAGATCTGGCCATGCCTGGAAACTTTTAACAAACTCATGCAGACATATGCAAATGGATTTCCTATAAGTTCAAGATAACAAATGGGTTGTAATTATTTAAACATATAGACCAACAGATATCACTGAAGCAATCATTTATATCATGGTGTAACTGACATGCATATATTGAGTACTTTGGGTACAAGGAAGGGAAAAATTATAAATCGCACAGAAGAGTATTAATGACTATTATGCAAGCTTAGGTGGAAAAATCTCATACCCTTACTGTCCCTGATAATGTTGATCCCTGTATAATAGATATATTGGATGAAATTGATGCACAGAACCAATTCTATTGATATGCAAAGATAAATGCTCAATCAACATTTGCTGAATTGAGCTGTAATAGACAAATCAATCGGTTAAGTCACATTTACAAAGGATATGCAAAAAGGTAACAGAAAATGTATACTACAAAAATATGCATGAATTACAAATGTTTTTTTTACGAAAATAAATTCATTTTAAAATTCTAATTCCCATGAACTTTTCGAGGTACTCTAGTATCAATCATCTTTAGAGGGAATTCACATAAATCTTGGAGATATGAAACAGAAACAGATACTAGGTGAAAACACAGACCTTGAGTATGAGAATCCTGGCTGTATAAAAGTATTTGACTACTGTGCTTTCTTTTCTATAAAATAAAGCTAATAACCTTCACTTATATTGACTGTTGTGAAGATTAAATTAGTGAAATGATTTAGCAAAAGCACTTAGCCAAATGCTTGGCAATGAAAGATGTTTAATAAACTCTAAGTTTTATGTGCAGTGAAACTGCAAATAGACAATCTGTTAGACCATTGATATTTTGATGAGAATGCTAAAGAAACTCTTCCTATATTTATCAAAAGGAAAAAAAAATCCAGCTGAATTTCCTATGCTTACCTTAAGATGTTAAGAAAAACTATAACAATGCTAGTAGTAAATAATTAATTTTACTATATGCTGATGTTCCTCTAAGCCTTGCACGTTTGATGATCTGGTTAGCCTAGGAGAAAGACTTCCTTAGTTATACCACTTGACTATTTCAGCTGTTGTATAATAAAGCAAGACACAAATAGATACTTGATTTAGGGATTTATTTACTTATGTAGTGCATCTTGGTTTTATCTATTTAATAGTTTAGTAATTGTGCAGTTGCCCATTTATTTACCAATCTATTTAGTAATTTTACTTTTTGCAGTGCATCCTAATTTTGTCTATTTATTAATAATGTGACTCTGATCTATGATATTAGAGATCTAATTGCTCATCGTGTGATCTTCCATATATATGTATATATATATATATATATATAAAGATCTTAATATTCTAAGATAAATTTGAATTAAATGGATGTAGACTATTTATTGAGGAAAATAAGGTATCTACTTATGAGATATCCAAAATGAGGAAAGGAAATGGGATTCTGTAGGGTCCCTGTACAAGATGAAATGATTCTTCATTACTTTTCCAGGGGATACTTAAGACTTTCAGATGCAGTCCTCATGCTGAGCCTCCATGATCAATCTTTTCTAAGATGGCAAAAATATCACTAACAGGCAGGGCAGTCATTTCATTTCCAGCAGAGGAACATAAAGATAGTGTACTTGGAGATTACTTCCCATCCTGCTATAATTCTCTATTTTTAGTTATCATCAGGGTTACAGAATATTAGTAGACTGAACTCAATGCTTTTTTCCTTCATTAAAAAAAGTTAAACTTTTAAGTGTACAAAAGCATTTACTGTCTAAACGAATTCAAGTCCTGACTGTCCTGATAAAACATTCTATTACTGTATCCTTGTATCTAATCCTCTGCCTCCAGGCTGGACAACAAATTGGACAAACCAGATGGATGATTCCAATATATCTGCCCAACAGTCCATATTCATGAATTCAAGGCATGAGAAATTGACAGATTCTGGAGGTAGCTTGTTCTAGTTCTTAATTACATCTATAGTTAAGATGCTTTCCTCAGCTTCTTGACAAATTTTATTTTAGGATAATTACTTCTCATTCAGAGTTTCATTAACTCCAATACCAGTAGCTAAGTATTGGATGTCACTCTCTCATCCCTTCTCGTTATGCCTTCTCTATGGCAACCCGTCCTCTGAGATCAAGGCAATCTGTTGCACACCGTCTTAGAGCTGCTTCCAATCTCAACTCTGTCTTACAGATAAGGCATGATAATTTGCTGACCATATTCCACATAAAGATGAGAGTCATTGAACAGATGAGTTTAAAATTAAGTGTGAAGTGATATGATTATGATAGCCTTGGTTTGATTATTACTAGCAAACCTACTGCTTCCTACAGGACAAACTTAATAGTATTCATTATCAAAATATTCCCTTGAGTCAGCCCAAAATTCTTTATGAGTTTTGAAATGCTATATATCCTAATAGTGTCGAAATAGAACAGTACTCTGTAATGTCCTGGGCATTGGTTTTTGATCTATTCAATGCTTCCAGAAAAGATGTTTGTTGAGGATCTATTACACCCTCAGCTTGTGCCAGAGAAGAGGGAAAGCAATGACTAGGATGATCCCTGTACTTGAAGAGCTTGTCAAGCTCTGGAAGAGGAGAGCAAATAAAGATATAATTATACCATTATAGGACAAGAAAGTATCAGAAATGGTGTAGTCACAGAGAATTTGGGAAGCTCTTTGGGAGAAGGCTGGTATTGCCTGCAGGCTGAGTCAGAATCAGCCAGGCAGAGAGGGGAAAGCCTTCCTGCCTGAGCAGATTGCTTGGGCAAAAGGCAAGGGCATATAAATAGCATGAAGCAGGGAGGAATCCAAGGAGCTGAATGGTACTTCTTACATTTTCATTATGATAGCTACAGGAAATTATTGCAAACAGAAGAGGTCAAAGAGGGCTGAGTTGGTGATCCACTTAGGATTGGGTAATGAGTAAGGAGGAATTGAGACTGTTTCAGACTTCTACAAGTGTCAGGTGGTGGTGTGGACTTAACTAGAGAATATGGAAGCAACATAGTTGGGAGGGAAATGCTTTCAAAATATGTTTATAATAAGGGTGGTACCCAGAAGACAAAAATATATATTCTGCCCAGCTTGGTGGCGTAGTGGGTAAAGTCACTGCCTGCAGTGCCGGCATCCCACATGGGCACTGGTTTGAGTCCCAGCTGCTCCACTTCCAATCCAGCTCTCTTCTATGGCCTGGGAAAGCAGTAGAAGATGGCCCAAGTCCTTGAGCCCCTGCACCCATGTGGGAGACCCAGAAGAAGCTCCTGGCTCCTGGCTTCAAATTGGCCCAGCTCCGGCAGTTACTGCCATCTGGAGAGTGAACCAGAGGGTGGAAGACCTCTCTCTCTCTTTGCCTCTCCTTCTCTCTGTGTAACTCTGACTTTCAAATAAATAAATTGGTCTTTAAAAACAGTATATATACCCATACATGTCTGGGGGAAAGCTGTACAGAATTAGAGTTGTCAATGGATAGGTAGTAAAAGTGAAAGTGGGCGAGTACCTGAGTGGTGAGTAGATGGACCCTCAAGGGACCAAGAAAATCTCCAGATTAGGTACATGTTCACTTGTGTTTCAAAGACTGCCAGAGTTTCTTCAATAAAGACTTGTAGTAGAAGGACTTTGACTCCTCATCTCCAAAGATGTGCACATCCTAGTCCCTAGAACCTGCAAATATGAGTAGGGTAGATTGCATGGCAAAGAGGAATTAGACTTCCAGATGAAATTGTAGTTGCTTGGGTTGGCATTGTGGCATAGCCAATAAAGCCACCACCTGAAACACCAGACCCTCATATGGGCACCAGTTGGAATCCTGGCTGCTCTACTTTCTACTCAGCTCCCTAGTAATGGGCTGAGAAAAGCAGCAGAAGATACCTCAAGTGCTTAGACTCCTGCACCCATGTGAGAGACACAGATGGAGCACCTGGCTCCTGGTTTTGGCCTGGCTCAGCCCTGGCTGTTGCAACCACTTTGGAAGTAAACCATTGGATGAAAGACCTCTCTCTCTCTATCCTTCTCCCTCTCCCTCTTTGTAACTCTTTCAAATAAAAATAAATATTTTAAAAAGAAATTGGCCATAGTGAAATTATTTACAACATGGGAACTGGCAACTAGTACAAGCCAGCATCACATTCAAAGAGCTAGTTGTTAACCAGTTACCTCCACACTCCACCGGAGAGTACATGAGGGTATAACAAGTAATGCCAAGTCAGTTCTGTTTTACAGAAGTGCAGTTAAAGCATATGTATATACTGTGGAGGCAAATTAAGATAAGGATTTCAATGAGAATTTGTTTCAAGTTGTTCTACTTGTCTTATTTTTTAAAGATGCACATATTGATGAGAGAAGGGGCGAGAGAAGGGAAATCCTCCATCTGTTGGACCTGTCACCAAATGGCTGCAATGGCTGAGGCTGGTCCAGACTGAAGCCAGGAGCCAGGAACTCCACCTAAGACTTCCAGCAGCCCATATATTTGGGCCATCTTCCACTGCTTTCACAGGTACATTAGCAGGGAGCTGGATTGGAAGCAGAGCAGCCAGAATTCAAACTAGCCTCTCAGGATAAGGGATACACATATTGCAAGTTGTAGCTCAACCTACTGTGCCACGATGCTGGTCACTTGTTTTCCTATTTAAATGAATGCCTCCATAATGAAATAACTCTTTCACAGCAGTTTTGATTTTTCCTTTGAAACAAGTTCTTTAGGAAAAGTAATAAATTAAACCACAAGGCCAAGGCTAGATTTAATTTAGTAGTTTGTGGTTGTTGATGGATTACCAGATCAACATCTCCCTGCAGCTCCAAGGAGAGTCATTTTTTTGGACTCTTTATTTGTTGGTCTTTTTTATTGCTTTCAGCTAATTCTCATTCTAACTCCTTCTCTAAGAGACCTGATAAATTCTACATTTTGTTTTTCTTTTTGTTTATGACTGTAAAGCAAAAGTCTAAAACCCAGTTCAGGGAATATAAAACTGGGCATTTGGGGACTTTGGTGATAAATTCTACTCTGACCCTAAGCCAATTAATCTATAATGTAATATTTCATCTCCAAAAATAGAAAAAAAACATTTTCTCAAGCAATTATTTTATTATCATCAAGCTATTTAGGAACACATTTTGCACTACATTCCTTGTAATATGAGGCAAAAATCAAATTACATATGACCTTAAGATGTATATAATATACTAAGGTAAATAAAATTAAAAATAATGACATGAGCAAAGACACCGGGCACATAGTAAGCATTTAATAAATTGGAGTTCCTCTTATTTTATTGCTGTGATTCCAGTCAAGATATATTTAGCACTAGAAATGAAATAGATTTAGAATTTCCATTAATGTGATGTGTTATGAAATACGTGAAACAGGTTGAGCAACAAGATCTCAATCCTGTTTTGTTACCAAAAAGCTGTCTAACCTGGGACAGTTCATGATTTTAGGACTCCCTTCACTCAAGAATAAAGTGATTGTGATGGAAAGGAAAAGGGGTATGCTGGATATTCTCTGAAATGCCTGTCATTGCTAACAGTCAGATTTAGACTGACATATAGCTTAATATAGCAACTTGCTAAAGAACAGTGGCCTCAACATTAAAGGACAAATGATTTTTAATTACTTAAATTATTACAGGCTACTTCACATATCCACGCCAGTTTAATACAGTATCACTGTTGACTCTGTCGCCACAGAAATCTGGGGAGGGATGCATGTGTTTCACAGGTTTGCCTTGGAGCATTCCTGGGCCACTAGCTGGATGGTTGTGATTGGTGCCTGAAGGTTGTGGTGGAGTTGTCATTGAAACTAGCTATGTACACCTTCAAAGGTTTTCTGTTGGACAGCAACTTGCTGTTGAGATGGAGTAACAGTGTTTCATCCTGCCTAAAATAATTTTGAAAAGACACAAGATCCATGTGGTATGTGAATGATGGTAATCCCTGAAATGGGAAAGCAATGAGGCACATATTAACAATGCCCAACTTTACAACTGGAGTACCCTGGCAGGCTACAGTGCAGAGAGAGGGAAGACAGAGCCTGGCTGACTCCCTGAGTAGAGACGGAGCTACGAACCTGGGAGAAAAGGCAGCTGGAATTGATAGGACAGACATAGAAGAAGAAGGAGAGAGAGAAGCTCAGTGGCTTCCCCTGAAGTATTCAAGAGTGTTATGAACACTCAAGGCTGTGAAAAGTAACATCTGGAAGGATTGGAGGGAATATCACCCAGCCCATCATCTAGCAAGTGTGGGAATAGTATCTGAAATGTGTGAGACTGTTAACCCTAACTGAGCACATTGACATGAACCCTTTTGGGTGCCTGTCTCTTGGAGGGCCCCGACTCATCCATGATGAAATATTATTCTCATCCTGCACAAGATTTAGGCAACAACTTCCCTACTCCAGCTAGAAACCATACAAAGTGTGGTGTCTTCTTGATCTTTCCAGTCTAGCACTTGCACACTTCAGGATGGGGCAACAGTGGTGCCTAATCCTACCAAGGTGTTATCCCCTTCCTGGAGGGGCCATGAAGGAGGCCAGTCTTGTTCGGAGATAATACTAACATCTGCACCCGTATCTAACAGCCCCTTGATTGCCTTTCCTTTGATAATAAAGTCCATAGTGGGCGCTTGCCAAGAGTCATAGTGAGGGCTACAACATGCTTTCCTTGATTACCGCTAGTATCCTTTACAGGACTTATTATTAGCAGCTGAGCGACCGGCTGCAATGGCAACAGCTGCACTATCCCCTTAGTAGATTGAAGCATTACTTTGAGCTGTGAGCAAGGCAACTGAATAAGCCCCATTATAACCACTAATCCCTTTAATGAATTTGTAGCCCTTCCTATAGTAACTCCTAAACCGTTGATATTATCCATGGGCCATCGAGGTTCCACCTCTATTGCCTGGATTCCCATTTGAGGTGTTAATACTGAATAGTTGGTGGCTTGCAGCTCTGTGCAGTAAATGCTTGCCGGTCTTTTCGAGACAGTCCTACTCCTCCCATGGTTTGTCCTCTCACCCATCGAGTTTTCAGGCCCCTGCGTGTGGGGGCCTGCCACTTTTTTTGGAATGTACTATTCTGGCCACTTGACCTAGTGGACGATAGGAGCGGATTGCCTGCCTTATCTCGCTTGGAATAGCACTCATCTGCCCAATGGTTGCCTTTACCGCATCGAGGGCACAATCCTGGTTGGCGTCCCGATTGTCTCTGTTCTGTACGTTCCCTTTTCATGTGACCTTCTTTTCCACACTTAAAACATTTTCTTCCTAGCCCATTATTGCGTATAATTTTGGCCATGGCAACTGCTGTGCATTCTCCCGAGGCTACTTCATCCATGACATCCCTACAGATTTTTAAAAAGGTGGGAATGTCCTTGTGCTGCCAGGGTCTTAGAGCCTCACGGCAGGTTTTATTTGCTTGTTCGTAGGCTAACCTTTGGACTAAAGGCATAGCCTCATCTATGGTCTCAAAGATATTGCCAGCAGCCTCCATTAATCTATTCACAAAATCAGCATAGGGCTCTGTAGGGCCTTGTGTAATCTTGGATAAACTGTATCTGATCTCCCCTTTCCTTGGAATGACCTTCCACGCCCTCCGAGCTAGTTCTCTCACTTGCATCAAAACCTCATTAGGGCAACTAGCCTGGGCATGCTCGTCATTAAAAACTCCTTCCCCATTTAACATATCCTCGTTCCAGGCTGGCTGACCGCTCCTAGCATTATCATGTGCCTGAGCCCTCGCAAGCTCTCTGTAAGCCATGGACCAGAGAAGCAAGTCTCCCCCACCAAGCACTGCCTTAGCTAGGTTCCTCCAGTCCTCTGGGACTAGTCCATTGGTGCCTATATTATCTAGAACTACTTTAGTAAAGTTAGCATGTGGTCCATATAATTGTACTGATTGTTGTAATTCCTTCAACAATTTATGATCCAGGGGGGTCCATCCCCGGTTGCCCTGCGTGTCCACTATCACAGGGAAAACCTGATTTATGTGGTGATATTCTTCCCACTTAGGGGGAGTGCCTCGTCTTCCTGCCAATCTTTCTCGAGGAGGTTCCAGGGAGAAGCCCCTGCCTTTTGTCTCTCTTGTGGAGGAGGAGTCCTCTGGAGGGGAGAAAGTCTTGGTTAAGGTGATCGGTTGCCATAACGGCCGATCCTGCAAAGTTAGGTTAGCCAGTCTGCAGCAACGCGGGGGAGCTCCTCCTATGGGTAAATGTGCCGAATGGGGGGTGCGGAAGGGGTCTCTCATCCTCCCTATCTCTTGTCCTGACCCATGTTGGTCCTCTCTGTCTCTGTCCAGGCTCCCAGATGGAGATTCTCTCTGTGTTTCCTCTAGTAAATCAGCCCCTTCATCTAAGAGGGTTGCTATTTCCTCCGAGTGATTACGGAGAGCTTGGTCGATCAGTTGCCATAACCTAAGGACTTCAGGCAATTTCTCCACTGCCCTCAATTGTCTTCCGACCCTACGCCATTGTTCCTGATTAACTCACCGCTCCCCCAGGAACCAGGGAGAGGTCTGAGTGACAACCCTAGTGAATGCACATACAGCGGCTAATTTCACGGGCGTCCCCACTACTTTTAAAAGACAACTTAATAACAGGCGCAACCTGGTTGTAGAGGGAGTGTTTCCCATTATTATTCCCTTTTTTCCCACGGTATCAATCCTAGGCTTTTTATATCACCCGCCTAGATTCCCGTGTTATACACGTTCTAATTGTTCTTACCTGCTTCCAGCGACCGGTCTGGCGAATCCGAGTCATGGCATCACTTGTAGGACCCTCGCCAGCAAGTATCCAACGTAGTCACGACACGGTCACTGTTTCTCAGTTCTCTAGGAACTTTATTCGTGGGGGCAGAAGGAAAGGGCAAGGGGAGAGGAGAAAAGAGGAGGAGGAGGGGCGCCATGCGCCTTTCTTCGTTCCTCCCCGCCCAGATCCCAATGCCCTTTTATATCCCAAGTCCCGTGGAGCATGTGCTCCTCAGCCAATGGCGGTCATCCAATCAGGTGAAAAGGGCGTGTATAGCCTCAGGTCGAGAGTTCATCTATTTCACCTGGTTCTTCCTAGTTGTTTATGCAGAGTCCATTCTGTTTCATCTGCTTCACCTGGTTGTTTTCCTAGGACTTGTGGTCGACTGATTGCTGCAAGCTATGTAGATGAGGAGGTTCCCACAGGTGGCCAGCCTGCGGTTCCCCACACAAAGGAATAAAACCCTTACACCAACTCTGCCTCTGTCCCCAGCAAAGACTGAGTAGAGAGTCTAGCATTCAACCTGCCCAGTCTGTAAGGAGAAGCCTAGAGCTATCACCACAATGGCTTAAGAGGAAGATGAGAACTCTCAGCAAAGAAACAACAAACATAAAGATAAAAAAATGAAAAGTTTGTTCACAAAAAGTAAAACTAAAATTTAAAATGTCAATGGATGAGTTCAACAGCAAGGTAGAGGGGAAGGAGGGGAGAAACAATAAAGAATCAAAAAACTGGAAGATGGAAAAATAGAAATGAATATGAAAAACAGAAAGAAAATAAACCAAAAAATTGAACAGATTTTCTATATGTATATGTATATCTATATCTATATATATAAGAAAATAGCTAACATTAATTTGTCATTAGTGTTGTAATGTGTCATACCGTATTTGAAGCAGAAATTGAAAAGAAACTAAAAGGAGAAAGATAACAGGTGGGATTGAAAATATATTTGAAGATATTTCCCAAATATGGTAAATAAATAAGCCTACATGATGAAGAAAATGAATTAGTCCCAAGCAAGATTAACCATATAAATACATTCCAAGAAACATAGTGAAATTTCTGAAAACTAAAGACCAAGAGAAAAGGCAACCAAAAAGACATAATTTATAAGAAAATATAATTTGAACAAAAGCAGATTTCTCATCAAAAACCATGTAGTCTAGAAGGAATTAGCATATTTTTAAAATATTGAAAGAAAAGAAGTTTCCAGTCCAAAATTCTACATCTAACAAAAATATCTTTTAATTAAAACAAGTTCAAGACAATCTTAGTCAAAAGTAATTATGAGAATTCATTACTAATAAATCTGTAGTGTAAAAGATGAAACGAATTCTACAAACAGAAATGAAATGATAAAAGGAAGTACCTTGAAACACAAGAGAAGAAGAAAGAACATGGACAAAGCAAAAATATCTATAAATGCAACAGATTTTTCTTCTCTTCTTGAGTGCTTTAAATTATACTTCATATCAGAAGAAAAATTACAGTACTATGTAACATGGTCTTGAGTACATGAAGACAAAATGCTTAAGATAATTATATGACAATGAGGGGAGGAAACATAAAGTGAGTAAGTTTTCTGTGCTTCACTTAAATGAGTCAAAAGTCAATACTAGAAGGCTTTGATTAGTTGTGTATATGTAATATAGCATCTAGTGAAACATCCAAAAACTACACAAATAGATATATTCCTAAACACCACAGATAAAATGGAACATATTTTTAAAAGTTCACATCACACACAGAAAAACAAGAAAAAAAAAACAAAAATAACAGAAATTAATGGAAAAATAAAATGACAGGCTTAAGTCCTAATATTTCAATAATTGCATGAAACATAAAGAGTTAAACTGTACCAATTAAAAGACAGGCATTGAAAAACAGATGGAAATAAACATGACCAAACTACATGCTGTCTACAACAAAATCACTTCAAATATCACAGGTATGGGTTAGAAGAAAAGGATAGGAAAAGATATACCATGTAAATATTAACAATAAAGGACAGCAGAAATGGCTCTATGAATATCAGATAAAGTAGACTTCAGAGCAAAGAAAATTACCAGGGAGAGAGAGAGGCATTATATAATGATGAAAGGGCCAATACACCAAAAACACTGAAGCCTAAATTGATGTGTATCCAAGCAACAGAACTTCAAGACCTGTGAAGTACAAAATGGAAAGAGACTAAAGGGAAAGATGGAAAGTCCACAATTATAATTAGAGACTTCATTATCCCTCTCTCAACAATGAAATGAACCACCAGATGTAAAATCAACAAAAATAAACAATTCAACAATCAGCTTAACCAATAATCAATATTTGTGGAAAACTCCATCCAGGAGCAGCAAAATACACATTCTTTTCAAGCATCCACAGAACTTGTATAAAAATAATTAAAAATGGTCAACCTAGAATTTTTTAATGTATTTATTTATTTATTTGAGAGGCAATGTGACACACACACACACACACACATACACGCATGGAGAGAGAGAGAGAGAGAGAGAGAGAGAGAGAGAGAGAGAGAGAGAGAGAGAGGAGAGACTCTTTTTGCTGAATCACACTCAAAATGTCTGCAATGGCCAGACTGAGCAAGACTGGACCCAAAGCTGGTGCCACAAGCTAGAAACTCAATCAAAATCTTCCATCTGGGTGGCAGGATCCCAATTACTTGAACAATCACCACTGCCTTCCGGGTCTGCATTAGCATGGAATTGGAGTGAGGAGCTGGGTATCAAGCCCAGGCACTTTGATATGACACACAGGCATCTTAACTGCTAGGGAAAACACCTGCCCCAACCCAGACTTCTACAGTTGGCAAAAATCATCTTTAAAAGTCAAAAGTCGCTTAGAGAATTTTCAGGCATACAGAACCCTGAAAGAATTTATCACCAGGAAACGTTTACTGTATGTAAGATTATACCACCAGCAGCCCTTCAGTATTGGAAATATTAAATGAACCCTTCAGGTAGAAGGAAAAATCTGAATCTTCATAAAGGAATGAATGACACAAGGAAAAGCAACTACATTAGAGAAAGCATTTTTCACCGATAATTTCAATCTACTTCAATGATAATTATTTAAACAAAAGTATTAATGCATTATGGGGCTACAGTACCTGTAAAATAAATCATATGACAAATCGGTGGAAAAGTCAGAATCTCCTGGCTACTGGCTTTGGATCAGCACAGTTCCAGCATTGCAGCCAACTGGGTAGTGAGCCAGCAGATGGAAGACCTCTGTCTCTCTCTGCCTCGCCTTCTCTTTCTGTGTAACTCTGACTTTAAAATAAATAAATAAATCCTGAAAGAAAAAAACCTAAATGATCTCAGCACCTTAAAAAAGGACACAAACTTACAAATAAAATACAACATCCAAAATTGTGCCATGTGAAAAATGTGGATTTTAAAGTAAAAAATGTAAAAAGGTTAAAAGAATGAAATAATATATAACATATTAACATGAAAGGAAAGCTGAAGCAATTATGTTTATATCACTCAAATAGACTTTAAGATGAAGTTTCCAAGAATAAAATGGAACATCGCTGTTCAAAAGGTCAGTTCATTAAGAAGACACAATGGTCCTAAACACTCATGCAACTGATAGTAAAGATTCAAAATAACTAAAGTAAAATTGACAAAACTTTAAAAAAAAAAGAAAACTAGAGTTGGAAATTTCAGCACCTTTCTCTCAATAACTGATAGAACTGATAGAACAGGGATAGGTAGCTGGCACAGTGTTTAAGATGCATCTCGAGACACCAGCATCCCACATGGGAGTACTAGTGTTGAAATCTTGGCTCTTCTTCCAATTTCAGCTTCCTGCTAATGTGCACCCTGAGAGACAGCAGGTGATGGATCAGCTATGTGGGAGACCCAGATTGCATTCTGGCATCCTGAGTGCAGCCTGGCCCAGACTGAGTTGTTATGGACATTTGAGAGATAAAGCAGGAGATGGAAGATTGGTCCGTTTGAATATCTTTCTCTCTGTGTGTCTCTCTTTCTTTGACTTTCAAATACATAAAATTTTAAAAAATGATTACTAGAACAAGTAAACCGAAAATTAGTAGCAATATATGGAGCTTGAGCTATACTTTCTATAAACTGAACTTGTTGATAAACATAAATCATCTAATTCAATAACAGCAAAATAAGCATTGTTTTCAAGTGTGCACAGAACACTTACTAAGAGAGGTTTTATAAGAAATGTCAACAAAGCTAAAGAGATTCAGGTTGTATAAAGATGTACTCTGGTTACAACGGAATTGAATTAGATGTCAATTACAGAAGGAACTCTGGAAAGTTCCCAAGAACTTAGAAACTAAATGACACACTTCTAAATAATCCATAGGTCAAGAAGAAATCAATGGGGAAGTTAAAAATAGTTTTTGAGCTAAGTGAAAATGAAAACATAGTGGATTGTAATCTATGGGTTGTGTTAAACAGTACTTAGTTTGAAATCTGTAAAATTTGCTTAAACTCTGTAAAATATAGGCTAAAGTCTGTATTAGAAACAAAGAAAGCTTTCAAATTGACAACCTGAAACTAGGAAAAGAAGAAACTAGGAAAAGGAGAACAAGTGAAATCCAAAGTAAGTGGAATAGAGGGGAAAAAAGTGCAGAGGGGAGATTCATTAAAAAAAAGAAAAGAAAAGAAACAAAAAGAATAGAGAAAACCTTAAAGGTCAATACCTGGTTCTTTAAGATCAGTAAAGCTGGCAAATTTTAGTCATAGAAATCAGAAATAAATTACCAACATCAGTTGTGAGTAGGGGGACATCATTACATATTCCACAACCATTCAAATTATAACTAATTAGCATGAAGAAATATATGGGAATAATTTAGACAATTTAAACGAATCAGACTTGTTCCTTATGGTACAAATTTGCCAAGACTTCTCACAAAAAAATAGGTAAACAGAACAGTCCCCACATCTGTGAAAGTTGAATTAGAGAAAAAAAAAAAAAAAAAAACAGAAAAAAACGTTTCCACCAAGAAAACTGTGAGCCCAGATGGCTTCACTAGTGACTTCTGTCAGACATTAAAGGAAGAGGTCATATGAATTTCACATAACCCTTCCAGATAACTCAAGAGAAGGAAGTGCTGAGTGCATATTCCAGGTGGCAACCATTGTTCTTAGACTCAAGTCCTGGAAAGAGATAAGAAAGTACAATTCAATATACCTCATGTACATACAAGCCAATATAGTAGCTATTTTTAGTGAAAGAAACATAACAATGTATACAGTTTAGGTGGGTTGAATATTTTAAAACACTAATCAATATAATCCACACACATACATTTATGTTTATGAATATCTTTTTTTTAATTATTTTTGACAGGCAGAGTGGACAGTGAGAGAGAGAGACAGAGAGAAAGGTCTTCCTTTTGCTGTTGGTTCACCCTCCAATGGCCGCCGCGGTCGGCGCGCTGTGGCCGGCGCACCGCACTCATCCGATGGCAGGAGCCAGGTGCTAGGTGCTTTTCTTACAGGTTCAACATAAACACTTGACAAAACTCTACATGCATCCCTAGTTCAACAAAAAAAATTCTCATCAAACTAGGAATAGAAAGGAAATGCTTCAATCTGATTTTTTAAAAAATCTACATCTAGCAACACACTTAATGGAAAAGGAGAGTGCTATTCCTCTGTAATCAATAACAATACAAAGATATTTGCTCTCAGCACTTATATAAATGCAGCACTGTACAGCAGGTTCCAGTCAATTCAATTAGTCAAAATAAAAAGGAAGGAAGGGAGAGAAGAAGGAAAGGAGGGTAGGAAAAAGAAAAGCATCCACATTGGAAAGGAATAAGGAAAATTGTCTTTTATACAGAGACATGATTTATATGTAGAAAACATGACAGGGTCTACAAAAAAGCTACTGTAACTAATAAGTTTTTAAAGTTGCAGAATGTAATATGACAATATAAATGGCATTTTTATGTACTAGAAAGGATCAACTGGACTTTGGAAAGAAAAACAATAATATTTGTAATGTCACGAAATACTAATTCCTAGTAATAAATCTGGTAAAAGGTGTGTAAGATACAAATTTATAAATAGATTGGATGCAATTCCAATTAAAATACTGAAAAGTATGTTAGTAAAAAATAAAAAGCTGAAGCTAAAATTCACATGGTAATGAAAAGACTTACAATAGGTAAGACTACTTTGAAAAAGAAAAATAAAGTTGGGAAGATACTGCCTAATATCAAGGTGTTTTATAAATGACACTAACCAAGACTAAAGGTGTTTCAAGAAATACACAAATAGAATCCTGGAATGGAATAGAGAACCCAGAAATAGATCTATGTCTGTCTGCCTGTCTATCTATCTATCTATCTATCTATCTATCTTTTATCTATCATTTAAGTATATATCTAACCATACATCCACATTGATAGCTGATTTTCAACAAAGATGCTAATGCAAAATTCAGTTCAAAAATAATGTTTTAAATAAATGGTGTTGGGGCCGGCACCGCGGCTCAATAGGCTAATCCTCCACCTTGCAGTGCCAGCACACTGGGTTCTAGTCCCAGTCGGGGCACCGGATTCTGTCCTGGTTTCCCTTCTTCCAGGCCAGCTCTCCGCTGTGGCCAGGGAGTGCAGTGGAGGATGGCCCAAGTGCTTGGGCCCTGAACCCCATGGGAGACCAGGAGAAGCACCTGGCTCCTGCCATCGGATCAGCATGGTGCGCCGGCTGCAGTGCGCCAGCCGCGATGGCCATTGGAGGGTGAACCAATGGCAAAAAAGGAAGACCTTTCTCCCTGTCTCTCTCTCTCACTGGCCACTCTGCCTGTCAAAATAAATAAATAAATGGTGTTGGGATTACTGGACTTCCTTATGCATATTGAAAAAAACAACAAATGTGGCCGGCGCCATGGCTCAATAGGCTAATCCTCTGCCTGCGGTGCTGGCACACCGGGTTCTAGTCCTGGTCAGGGCACCAGATTCTGTCCCAGTTGCCCCTCTTCCAGGCCAGCTCTCTGCTGTGACCCAGGACTGCAGTGGAGGATGGCCCAAGTGCTTGGGCCCTGCACCCACATGGGAGACCAGGAAAAGCACCTGGCTTCGGATCAGCGTGGTACACCAGCTGCAGCATGCCAGCCACAGCAGCCATTGGGGGGTGAACCAACGGAAAAAGGAAGATCTTTCTCTCTTCTGTCTGTCTCTCTCTCTCACTGTCCACTCTGCCAGTCAAAAAAAAAAAAAAAAAACAAATACTTTGATCAACTCCTCACCATATGCAAAACTTAACACAAAATAGACCATAAATAATGAATGAGTCTAAAATTATAAACTTTCTAGAACAAAACATGCAAAAATCTTTGTAATTGTAAGTTGGACAAAGATTTCAGCAAAAGACAAAGACATCAAAAGCGTGGGACATGACATAATGGAATGGGTTGATAACCTGTACTCCATCAAATTATTGACTTGTGACTTTAAAAAAAGTAATGCTAAGATAATAAGCAACAAGGCAGAGTCTGGAAGAAATTATTTGAAAATTATAAGTATGATAAAATATTTGCATTTGATACCTAAAAAATTTAAAACTACAGAATATGAAAACAAATAGCCAATAAAAATGGGCAAAAGATTTGAACAGTTATTTCAATACAGATCATATATATGTATATATATATGTGTGTATATATACAAATATACAAACACATGAATATAAAAACAGATGAAAAATGTTAAGCATCATTAGTCATTAGGGAAATGCAAGAAAAATTAAATAGACACTATCATTTCTCTTTGAGGATGACTAAAATAGTTATCGATCAGATTGTCAAGAAACTGAAACTCAGATAATGAGAGTAGGAATGTAAAATGGTATAACTACTTTGGAAAATAGTTTGGTAATTTCTTTCTTAAAGATTTATTTATTTATTTAATAGGTAGAGTGACAGAGAGAAAGGGTAAGGGAGAGAGGAGTTGCATCACTCATCCTCCGATTCACTCCCCAGATGGCTGCAAAAGGCAGCCTTTGGCCAGGCTGAAGCCAGGAGCTCAGAAATCCATTCAGATCTCTACATGGGTAACCAGCAGCCCAAGCCCTTGGACCATCTTCTTCTGCCTTCACAGACACAATAGCAGTGAGCTGGATCAGAAACAGAGCAGTCATGACTCAAACCAATACTCCAATATAGGATGCTATGTCACAAGCAGTGGCTTAATCTGCTGTGACACAACACTGACCTCAGCAGCTTCATAAACAGTTGAAAACACATCCGTCATATAATCCAACCATTCCATACCAAGGTATTTACTCAAGAGACGTGAAAACTTGGAGCCACACAGAAACTCATACAAGAATTTTCATTTCAGATTTATTTACAACTGGTAAAAGTTGGAAATCACCCACATAATTCATTAACAGATGAAACATACATGAAATATTGATTGGTGATACAAAAGAATGAACTACTAATGAGTACAATCATGTGGATGAATTTCAAAATCATTATTTTGAAGGGAAACCAGCTAAGCTGAAGCCTGCTTGCTATATAACAATGTTTATATAAATTTCTGTAAAATGCAAACTAATCCATAAGAAAAAAGGCAGATCAATGTCTGCACTGAGTTGATAGAGATGGGAGGAGCAGTGAAGAGCTAAGTTAGCAAGGAATTACAAAAAGTGGGTATGGATATATTCATTATCTTGATGACGGCAATAGTTCTACATATATATGAAAACTATAAACATCATTAAATTTGTACAGTTTCTTATACATGTATTAGATTTGCTTAAAGTCATTTTATCAAAACTTTTAATTAATTTAGTTGCTGACTGTAACTTTATTTTCCTAGCACTCTTGACAATGTCAAGTGGATTCAATAATGCTTATTAAAAGTCTATGATGTCTCAAGCACAATAAAGCCCAACAGATGGGATCCTCCTTTGGGTTTTATGGTTGCCTTTTCCAAATTGGATTTGAATCCTAGAGAAAACAATAATTAAGAGTGATACTTGTTGAAAAGTCATTATGTGCTAAGAGCCTTTTTATCCTAACTTCTTTACTCCTCATGTCAACTCTATGAGGAATCAGTGCTATGAATATGGTACTTCTATTAACTCTAAGTGTTTTAACCCATTTTCTATTACAGTAACAAAATACTTGGAGTTGGTTACTTTATAAAGAAAAGATGCATATTTAGCTCACAGTTTTGAAGGCTGAAGATCCAAACATGATATAGTCTCTGGTAAGAGCATCCTTGGCTGTGTCATAACATACAGATGGTGTCGTGGTGGGCACACATACGCAGTGACAGGGTGAGATCTCGGGTGAGACAGGAAGCCAGAACATGGGGAAAGCCCAGGCTCACCCTTCTGTTACGACTCACTCCTATGAGAACGACACTGATTCCTTGTGAGAGCAGCGTCCCCAGTGACCAACCCTCTAGGTCCCACATCTTAGGACTCCTATCAGCTTGGTCACGTTGAGGACCAAGCTTCCAACACATGAGCTCTTGTGAAATGAACTCAAATAGCATAAAAGCCATAGCATCATGTAGCTGATGAATGCATTGAAGCGCAAACAGGGTAAAATAATTTTTTAAGGTCAGAAATCTTATCCCGAGATCTCACATAAGAAGCCTGGCTCTGAAATCTGTAGTAGTGTATTATTTCAGTACTTTCAAATCAAGGTTTGCAACAGCATATCCCACGTTATAGATCTAATTCCTTTCAGCTTATTTTTATATAAAGTTTTGCCTTCTTGTGTAGTACCCCCAACACACGCACACTTTGAGGAGTAAGACTATATTTTACTAATGAATTTGAAACATGTGGAGCTCTTTTCTGGCTATAAAATCTAGGAAATTGTTCTTTTTAAAGTTTATTTGTTTTTGCATATCTGAAAGACAGAGAGACAGAGAGAGAGAGAGAGAGAGAGAGAGAGAGAGAGAGAGATACCAATCTTCCATCTTCTATTTACTCCCCAAATGCCTTCAACAATCAGGGCTGGACCAGACTAAAGCCAAGATCCAAGAACTCAATCAAGATCTCCCACTTGAGTGTCAGGGACCCAAATCTTTTAGCCATCATCTACTGCCTCCCTGGGCGTGTGTTAGCAGGAAACCGAGTAGGAAGCGGAAGTGGGCCTCAGTACTGACACACCAATAAAAGATGCAGGTAATCCATGGGGGCCGGTGCTGTTGTGCAGCTGGTTAATGCCCTGGCCTGAAGCGCCGGCATCCCATATGGACACTGGTTCTATTCCCGGCTGCTTCTCTTCCAATCCAGCTCTCTGCTGTGGCCTAGGAAAGCAGTACAAGATGGCCCAAGTCCTTGGGCCCCTGCACCTGCGTGGGAGACCTGGAGTAGGCTCCTGGCTCCTGGCTTCGGATCAGTGCAGCCCTGGCACTGCGACCATCTGGGGAGTGAATCAAAAATGGAAGACCTCTCTCTCTGCCTCTCCTCTCTCTGTGTAAATCTGACTTTCAAATAAATAAATACACCTTTAAAAAGATGCAGTAATCCAAATTGTGGCCTAACTTGCTGTACCATAATACCCTCCCTGAAACTGTTCTTAAATAATAATACAAGCGTTACCATGCTACTTGGTTTCCATGCTACTAGGTGGTTCCATGCTACCAGGATATTGTGGGTACTGAGGAGGCGCCTTATAGAAGGCCCCATTATCACAGAGTCCTCATGGTGTACACTATAATCTGTTTGATGCTACCTATTAAATTCTTTACCTAGTTGATGTTAAGCATGTGATTATAAAGTAAATTGAGGGCTGGCGCCGAGGCTCACTAGGCTAATCCTCCGCCTGCGGCACCAGCATCCCGGGTTCTAGTCCGGGTTGGAGTGCTGGATTCTGTCCCGGTTGCTCTTCTTCCAGTCCAGCTCTCTGATATGGCCCGGGAGTGCAGTGGAGAATGGCCCAGATCCTTGGGCCCTGTACCCACATGGGAGACCAGGAGAAGCACCTGGCTTCTGGCTTCAGATCGGCACAGCGCGCAGGCTGCAACATGCTGGCTGTGTAGGCCACTTGGGGGTTGAACCAATGGAAAAAGGAAGACCTTTCTCTCTGTCTCTCTCTCACTGTCTAACTCTACCTGTCAAAAAAATAATAAATAAAGTAAATTGAAAGTATGTCACAGCAAAAATTAAAAGAAAAGTTAGAAAAGTAGGAGGAGGGAGGGCGGGGGTAAGGAGGGGCAGGGTGAGAAGTATCATTATGTTCTTTTTTTTTTTTCTTTTTTGAAGTTTTCCTGAGCTTATTTGTCCCCAGCAGTAGTGACCATGCACTATCCGGAGTTCTACTTTTTTTTTTTCACATTTTTAACTTTTATTTAATAAATATAAATTTCCAAACTACAGCTTTTGGATTACAGTGACATTCCCCTCCCACCACCATAACTTCCCTCCCACCCGCAACCCTCCCATCTCCCGCTCCCTCTCCCCTTCCATTCACATCAAGATTCATTTTTAATTATATACAGAAGATCAGTTTAGTATATACTAAGTAAAGATTTCAACAGGTTGCACCCACACAGAAACACAAAGTGTAAAGTACTGTTTGAGTACTAGTTATAGCATTAATTTACATTGTAGAACACATTAAGGACAGAGATCTTACATGGGGAGTAAGTGCACAGTGACTCCTGTTGTTTACTTAACAATTGACACTCTTATTTCTGGCTCAGTAATCACGCTAGGTTCTTGTCATGAGTTGCCAAGGCTATGGAAGCCTTTTGAGTTTGCTAACTCCAATCTTATTTAGACAGGGTCATAGTCAAAGTGGAAGTTCTCTCCCCTCTTCAGATAAAGATACCTTGGCCGGCGCCGTGGCTCAACAGGCTAATCCTCCGCCTTGCGGCGCCGGCACACCGGGTTCTAGTCCCGGTCGGGGCACCGGATTCTGTCCCGGTTGCCCCTCTTCCAGGCCAGCCCTCTGCTGTGGCCCAGGAGTGCAGTGGAGGATGGCCCAGGTGCTTGGGCCCTGCACCCCATGGGGAGACCAGGAAAAGCACCTGGCTCCTGGCTCCTGCCATCGGACGAGCGCGGTGCGCCTGCCGCAGCGCACCGTCCGCGGCGGCCATTGGAGGGTGAACCAACGGCAAAGGAAGACCTTTCTCTCTGTCTCTCTCTCTCACTGTCCACTCTGCCTGTAAAAAAAAAAAAAAAAAAAAAAAAGATACCTCCTTCTTTGTTGGCCCATTCTTTCCACTGGGATCTCACAGAGATCTTTCATTTAGGTTTTTTTTTTTTTTTGCCACAGTGTCTTGTCTTTAAAATTGTGTATATGAAATGCATGAAATCTGTTCCCTTTATATAAACAAAAATTTTTAAAAATGGTTAAATTTGAATGAAATTTCAAGAAAACTGAAGGCTACTCATTCTAGAGTTAAGCTCTAATAGCTGGATAATAAGTGTAGACAGAACTAGAACCCTAGTTTCTTACAAGAAAAAAAAAAGAAGAGAAGACAGATAGGAGAGAGGAGGAAACCTGGAGTCATGTTTGCAATGAAACATAAATATTAAGCTTGTGGAAAGAGCCTAGTAACAGGCAATGTGATATACCCTTGTGATGCACATCAACTCTGTTGGCTGCCATCACATATATATCCCATTTGATGCAAGAGGAGTTATATGGTCTGTATTATATTCTGCTGTTTTTGACATTAACTGAAAATCCGACCTGTAGACACAGAGCAGGATGTGCTAGTAGCAAATCATGTTTTGGTGAGTCAAGGTTGGCAAAAGACATAGTTTATGCAAATTGGACATGTGCAAAACTTGGCTACTTTTTGGAGGATGGCCCAAGTGCTTTGGCCCTGCACCCCATGGGAGACCAGGAGAAGCACCTGGCTCCTGCCTTCAGATCAGCGTGGTGCGCCGGCGGCAGCGCGCAGGCCGCAGCGGCCACTAGAGGGTGAACCACCGGCAAAGGAAGACCTTTCTCTCTGTCTCTCTCTGTCTCACTGTCCACTCTGTCTGTCAAACAAACAAACAAACAAACAAAACCTGGCTACTTTGTTTTTCATTTTAAGCTGCCCATAGGAAATATTTTCTAAGCAAATGTTCTTACAATAATGATTTTTAAAGAATGCTACTCATCTTGCCTGAAAAGATCATTAAATATTAGATTTTTCTTACTGCTTAAATTACTAATATTGTTTTTTATGACTTTAAATCACACTTCCTGGTTCTTTATTTGCATCATTATTTTGTTTACAAGCATGCTTGCTTCCTAGAGTCATTTAAAATAAACACTATTAAATATAAGATATTGTTTAAGGAGCATGAAGAGAAAATAAATTGTTTTACAAAAAGTATAGTGTTTATGTGGAAAAACAATTATTATATAATTTTGGATAGAGTAGTAAACATTAAAATTAATTTTAAATATATACCCGGGAAAATCTGAAAGTCATATGCAGAAACTATGATTAATAAGCGTTAGTGCTTATATTCAAATGTATGTAAATTATAAAACAATGTGTTGTCTAAATATGCTTTAGGGGATTTTTTACTTTTCTTACTTTAATATTTAAAGTGGTATTCATTTGCAAATAACTATTTCTTTGGGAAATAAAATGAAAACTGAAAATCATCACTTTGTTTTGTAGTTCCAGAAAGTCATTCACTGTCAGCAAAGTTATTGGGTTGGCACAGAGTATCCAGTGCTCATTCATTCTCCTTGACTAACTCCATTAGAAAGTGACACGGTTTTTTACTGCCAGATTCCTAACGTAATTCCTGAAGCACTCCAGGCAACCAAATATTTTTTAAGCAACCAATGCATGGTTATGAATGAGCATTCTTTTTTCATAAAGACATAAAATATTAAAGATGCAAATAGGTTTTTATGTCTTCTTTCAAGCTGTGTAGTTCAAGGTTTATAGCTTTGTGAAAGAATAAATTAATTTGTTAATTAACTTAAGTGTGTTACATTTTAGAGGTTTTAATATCTGTTTGCCTTGCCTGGGAGGGCCTATTGCAACTTGCAATTCTGTTTTCTGGCCTCAGAATCAAACAATTTCAATGCTCATTTGCATTATGAAACTAGGAAAGACAACAGTAAAACCATCAGCTTGGTAATAAATAAAAACTCTTTCTATGTATGTGTGTGTATATGTGCATATGTATATAAAAAATCTAGAATTGTAGGGATCTATGGAAATGATGGACAGGGGATGAGATAGATAGATTTGGTGGTGTATGGAATCCCTAGGGAAAACAAATAACTGTTCTCTAGTCTTCTGCATGGACCAGAAAATATGGCTAGCATACAGACAGGAAATACTTGCAAATAATATACTATAGTAATATCCAGAACACATAAATAAAAAAAAATAACAAATGCTGGCTAGGTTCAGAGAAAAGGGTACCCTAACACACTATTGGTGGGGATACAAATTAGTACAACTGTTATGAAAGACTGTATGAAGATTCCTCAAAAAACCAAAAATGGATCTACCATATGATCTAGCTATCACACTTGTGGGAATATATCCAAAGGAAATGAAGTCAACATATGAAAGGAACGCCATGTGTTCTTTATCTGGTCATCAGCTGATGGACATCTAGGTTGATTCCATACTTTTGGTATTATAAATTGGACTGCAATTGGCTGGCGCTGCGGCTCACTAGGCTAATCCTCCGCCTGCGGTGCTGGCACACCCGGTTCTAGTACCAGTCGGGGCGCCGGATTCTGTCCCAGTTGCTTCTCTTCCAGTCCAGCTCTCTGCTGTGGCCCAGGAAGGCAGTGGAGGATGGCCCAAGTCCTTGAGCCCTGCACCCGCATGGGAGACCAGGAGAAGCACCTGGCTCCTGGCTTTGGATCAGCGAGGCGCACCAGCTGTAGCGGCCATTGGGGGTGAACCAACGGAAAAAGGAAGACCTTTCTCTCTGTCTCTCTCTCTCACTGTCCACTCTGCCTGTCAAAATAAATAAATAAATAAATAAATAAATTGGACTACAATAATCACAGGAGTGCAGGTATATCTTTCAATAGCAAGAAAGTGATGGAAGACTATTAAGCCATAAAAAAGAATGAAATCCTGTCTTGTGCAACAAAATGGATGCAACTGGAGACCATTATGCTTAGTGAAGTAAAGCAGACAGAAAAAGATAAATATCATGTTTTCTCTGATTTGCATTAGCTAATATATAGAGTACAAAATAAAAAACCTTAAGGTACATGAGGGAAATTGATCTTTTGTAATTTGAATTTTGTTTATAGCCCTTGTTGATTTCCTGAAGAACAATGGTCTTTTTTACTATTTACTAGTTGAACTCATTATTTCGTAGATGTATGATTATAAAGTGAATTGAAAGTATGCTATAGCAAAAAAATAATAGAAAAAGGAAAGGAAGAAGAAAGGAGGGGGGAGGAAAGTGCCATTATATCCTTAGAATTTTATCTATTAGGGTCTGGCACTGTAGCATAGCAGCTCAATGACCCAAGTGTTTAGGCCCATGCTCCCATGTGGGAGACCTAGGGAAGCTCCTGACTCCTGGATTTCAGTTGGCTCATCCCTGGCCATTGTGGCCATTTGGGGAGTGAATCAGTGGATGGAAGATCTCTCTCTCTGTCCCTTCCACTCTCTCCTTCTTTCTCCCCCTGACTCTATAACTCCGACTTTCAAATAAATAAGAAAATCTTAAAAATTAGCCAAACAAGGAGAACAAATATGACAAAATTCCACTTACATGAGTAGTCAAATTCATAGACAGAAAATAGAATGGTGATTACCAAAGTTTGAGGAAGAAGGAAATGGAGAATTATTGTTTACAATGTGTAGAATTTCAATTTCAGAAGATGAAAAGGTTTTGAAGTTTGATTGTTGTGAAGATTGCACAGCAAAGGAATATACTTAATGCCCAAAACTGTGCATGTAAAACATTGCTAAAATACTAAATATTTTATAATATTTATTTTACTACAGTAAAAGATGTCTGTCACAGATACAAATTCCCAGGAATTTTTAATTCATAGTGGTCTTGAGAATTGCTTGTTTTCAGCAAATACTCTTTACACTTGAATATGTCAGTTTGAAATGAAAGGCTCTCAATACTTTGTACCAGTAAATTTCATTTCAACAGTATTTTCCTAGGCTTTCAGTTTCTATTTATGCATGTAAGGAACTTGAAAACTACCACCCAGTCCACACAACATACAAAAGCCTGAACAGACTGAAAAATTCAAGAGATCCCTTGTGATCTGTTAAGACAGGTGATGACCGAGGGCAAGCCACTGTCCTAAGATTGAACAGACAAGTAGATACAGCATATCATGGTTAGCAGAGCAGAGCTTCATGAGCAGTAACTTCCCTAGGAACTGGGTTTGGGGAGGGGAACCTGAACTGTAATTGATGAAGAGTTAAAAACGCCACAAGACCCATTCATCGGGGCTACATCACCATTTTTGTGATTTTTTTTCCACCAGGCTTTCTCATTAAATAGCAGAGAAAAATACCCTTGTTCCTGCTGCACACCAAGGGGAAAAAGAATGAATTTTAAAATGTCAGACTACTCTGTTTTTCTTAACAAGGTCTGTCTTTAAGAGAAACCAGTCTACTGGACCAAACCTCATAGAGTATTAATGGATGCTAGCCAGCCCAAGGAAGGAAAAATACCCACCTCCAGACATTTGGTGCCACATGAGAGGCACAGGCTAGTGGGAAGCGCACATGATACGAGCTTTCTGAGGTGTTGTTGGATGCAATTAGCTAGTATTTTGTTGAGGATGTTTTGCATGCTTTCATCAGTGATATCGTCTATAGTTCTCTTTCTTATATCTTTTTCTGGTTTGGAAATTAAGGTGATGCTGGCCTTGCGGAAGGAGTTTAGGGGGATTCTCTCTATTTAAATTGTTTTGCACAGTATGACAAGGATGGAATTAGTTCTTTAAATGTAACATAGAACTCAGTAGTGAAGGAGTAGCCAGAGTCGGAGAGAGGCGCCAGGCTCTCGGGACACTGACACGCCCTTGGCTAGAGCTTTACTCATCCCTCTTTGGAGGAGGAAAAGAAGAAACACAAAAAGAAATGGCTAGTTCAATGTCCGAACTTATTTTATGGATGTAAGATGCCCAGTTTCTACAAGATCACCACGGTTTTCAGCCATGCCCAAACGGTGGTTCTTTGTGTAGGCGGTTCTACAGTTTTGTGCCAGCCTACAGGAGGAAAGGCCCGACTCACAGAAGGCTGTTCCTTTAGAAGAAAGCAACACTAGTGACCCCACAACCTCCTGGATTTGTGTTCTCACGGAAAGCCTTATCATAAGTTCAGTGATTCTAGTGAATCTACAACGATAATGTAATTTTGTTTGATTTTATAAGGTATACAAGTTATCCCCTATTTTGATGTCAGTTTTTCAATAAAGTTTTGATTATGGGCCAAAAAAAAAAAAAATTCAGTAGTGAAGCCATCCGGGTTTGGGTTTTTCTTTGTTGAGAGGGTCTTTATTAACTGATTCAGTCTCCATCTTGGTTACTATTATGTTTAATAAGTTTTCTATTTCTTCATGACTGGATTTCGATAGATTTTATGTGCCTAGAAATCTATCCATTTCTCCTAGGTTTTCCAATCTGTTGACAGATAGCTGTTTGTAGGTAAGTAATTCAAGGTGATTCCTTTTTGTTTCTGTGGTATCCATTGTAACATCTCATTTTTCATCTCTGATTTTATTGATTTAGGTCTGCTTCTCCTCTCTGTTTTGGTTAGTTGGGCCAATAGTATATCAGTTTTGCTTTTTTTTTTGTTCAAAAAATAAGCTCTTCACAAAATATAAAATGCTTTGTATTTTTTAAAGTTTAATTTTATTTCTTCTCTTTTTAATTATTCCTTTCCTTCTACTAATTTTAGGTTTAATTTATTGTTTTTTTTCTAGTTCCTCAAGATGCACTGACAGCTCATTTATTCAATACATTTGGATTTTCTTGAAGTAAGCACTAATTGCTACAAAATTCCCTCTTAACTCTGCTTTTGATGTATCCCATTCATTTTGATATGTTGTATTGTCATCTCCATTCATTCACATTCAGGGACTTTTTGATTTCCCTTTTAATTTCTTCTATGACCCATGGTTCATTCAGGAGCATATTGTTTAGACTCTAAGTGTTTGCATATGATCTAGAGAATCTTGAGCTGTTGATTTCTAGCTTTATTCCATTGTGCTCAGAGAAGATGTATGGTATAATTTTAATTTTTTTTTAATTTGCTTAGAATTACTTTATGGCCTAGCATGTGGTCTATCCAAAAGAAAGTTCCATGCACTGATGAAAAGAATATGTATTCTTCAACTGTGTAATGAAATGCTCTATAGACTTCAATTGGGACAATTTGGTTCATATTGTAGATTAGGTCCGGTTTTTTTTTTTTTTTTTTTGGTTGATTTTCTGTCTAGTTGCTCTATCTATTGATGAAAATGGGCTGTTGAAGTCCCCCATTACTATTGTATTGTGATCTAAGTCTCCTTTTAGATCCATTAGCATTTGTTTTAAATAACCAGATACCCTGGCATGGGGTCCATATACATGTAGTATAATCACATCTTTCTGTTGAATTCATCTCTTAATCATCACTTAATGACCTTCTTTATCTCTTACAACAGTTTTTGTGTTAAAGTGTATTTTGTCTGATATTAGAATGGCTATATCTGCTTGTTTTTGTATTCCAGGAACATGGAATATCTTTTTCCATTTGTTTACTTTCATCCTGTGTGCATCTTGGCTGGTGAGGTATGTTTCTTGTAGGCAGCAAGTAGATGGGTTTTGTTTTTTAATCCATTCATCCAGACTGTATCTTTTAATTGGAGAATTTAGGTAATTTACATTCAAGGTTACTACTGATTAGCAAAAAATTGACCCTGCCATTTTTCCATAAATATTCCTACTATTTGCTTTATATTTCCTTTGTACTTTTAATAGGAGGTTTTCTGCCTTCACATTCTTTCTTTCTTTTTTAAAAAGATTTATTTATTTATTTGAAAGGCAGAGTTACAGAGATGCAGAGGCAGAGAGAAAGAAAGAGGTCTTCCACCTGCTGGTTCACTCCCCAGATGCTGCAATGGCTAGAGCTGCACTGATCTGAAGCCAAGAGCAGTAACTGCTTCTGGGTTTCCTATGTGGGTGAGGGGCCCAAGGACTTGTGCCATCTTCTACTGCTTTTCCAGGTCATAGCAGAGAGCTAGATTGAAAGTGGGGCAACTGGGACTCAAACTGACACCCATAGTGATGCCAGCACTTCAGGTGGCATCTATACTCACTACACCTCAGTGCTGGCCCCTTCACTCTTTCATAATTATGACTATCATTCTATATTTTGTGAGTAGTGCATTCTTAAGAATCATTAGTAAGGCTGAAAAGCTGGTGACTAATTCCTTCACTTTCTGTTTGTTTTGGAAGATCTTTTTATCACCATTATTTATAAATGAGAGCTTTTCTGGAGACAGGGTTCTGGGTTGACAGTTTCTTTCTTATAGGACTTGGACAATATTTTTCCATTCTCTCATAGTCTGTAGGGTTTCTAATGAGAAATCAGTTGTTAGTCAACTTAGGGATCCTCAAAACGAATCTGGTGTTTCTCTCATACACATTTCAGCATCATTCTTTTAAAGTTGGAAGTTTGACTAAAATGTGTTGTGGTGAAGATCTTTTCTTATCATGTTTATTAGGAGTTCTATGTGTTTCCTATACTTCAATGTCCCTCTCTCTCCATGTTAGGGAAGTTTTCTGCTATTATTTTGCTGAACAGGCCTTCTAATTCATTCTCTCTTTCCACACCCTCAGGAACTCCTAATACTTGGATGTTGCTTTCATTTCATAGTATCCCATAAATCTTGAAAAGTATTATCAGTTTTTCTATTTTTTTCTTCTTATTTTGGGCTTTCTGAACTATTTCGAGAATTTGCCTTGTAGATCAGATATTCTTTCTTCTGCCTCACCAAGTCTGTTGTTGAAGTTTTCCACTGTACTTTCTATTTGGCATTGTGAATTTTTCATTTCCTCTGTTTGATTTCCATTCAATATCTCAATCTCTTAGGAAAATTTCTCATCTATATCATGTACAGACTTTTTTATCTAATGAATTTGCTTCTCTATGTTCCTGAAGAATTTTGCCATCATTCTTTTGAATTCATTTCCAGATATTTCATCAATCTCTTTATCTTAACATTCTTATAATGAAGTGTTCTGTTCCTTTGGGGGGAGTCATGTTGTCTTCCTTGTTCTTGTTTCCTGCATTTCTGTATTTATTTTTAGGCATTTGTGGAAACAGTTGACAAATTTCAAATAGAGAAAATACTAAACGAAAAAAGGAATGCTAAGAGTTAGGAGCTCAACAACATAAAAAAATCACTGAGCTAGGCCAACTAAAAATGCTCAAAGAACCCACAGAGCCATGATTAGTTGCTGTTGTTTTATTTTTACTGAATAGAAAAAAAAAATAAGATGTATCCTACCCATAAGCTTCTTTAACTAAACCCAAGAGACCTGTCCTCAGGTGTTTTTACCCTCAATATTCATAGATATGCTAAGTGACATGCATGTCCAGTGAATTTTAAATTAGCAAATTAAACAAAAATGTCCCTCCAGTTGTAGTTGATTCAACTCAATTTATCTTTTTTATTTACTAATTTATATTGCAAAATTCAGTAAGCATCCCTCACATATCATTGCTGTAATTTAGAAGGGATATTTTAATGATCCACATGTTCTTTTTTGGCACATGTAAATGGCCTGCATAATTTCCAATTACACTTAAATTTATAATTTTATGGATATTTGCTGAATGCAAACCAATTAGCATAATAGCTCAAGTTGCCCATAAAATTAGAAATTATACTATCCGAACTTTTTGAAACTTGATAAAAGTATTCATTTCTGCCAAATTAAAAAGAAATGATCTATGTCAAATAATATGATGTTAAACTTTTCAGATCAACCCTACTCTGAAACCAAATTGAAAAAAAAAAAGTAAAATCCATTTTTACAAATTTCTTAGAAGCATTGAATATACAGCAAAAGAAAAAAAAATCCTAGACCAAAGAAGAGTGGGAAAATGGAAGTGTGAGAGACAATGGTAGGAAGAATATTTAGTCCGTAGGGCATTTCAAATGAAGAAAAGGGATTAATAGAATCTTGGTTCTGTGTTAGAATGAGAGAGAAATCCTGGAAGATCTACAAAAGACCCTCCCCACAGCTGGCTGGGATAATACAACACTTTTCCCCAGGGTGAAGGAGGATCAAAAGTGGAAATAAGCACATGAGCAGCCGAGAAGAAACCAACTGTCTCAAGTCTCCACCTTGGTTTATAGTGGATCCCTGATCCAGACAAAAATCTAATGCAAATTCATGGAGAAAAGTATCGTCATGTTAAACTTGAAGTTATCTCTACACATCATATTCTGAACATTTTCTTCAGAATAATGAGTAGGCCTAAGAGGAAATCTCATTACTAAGAACCAACAAAAACAACAGAAAGACTTAAAAAGTTCTTGAGAAATTATAGGCCCAGACTGCAAAATATAGAAATTATTAGGCCCAGACTGCAAAATAACTGATAGTTGTGTACAAGACAATGAAAAACAGGCTTTAAGATGTTTGCAAGGCAGGGCTATCATTTTGGGATAGTGGGTGAAGCTGCAACCTGCAATGCCAGCATCACATATGAGCACCAGTTTGAGTCCCAGCTGTTCCACATCCAACCATGCTCCATGGTAATGCACCTAGGAAAGCAGCAGATCATGACCCAGTTGCTTGATTCCATCATACCTATGTAGGAGACCCAAATAGAGTTCCAGGCTCCTAACTTCAGCCTGGCCCAGATCCAGCCAGTATCGAATTTGGGGTGTGAACCTGCAGATGGAAAATCTCTCTGTGTCTCTCTGTGGCTCTCCATCTCTCTCTGTAACTCTGCCTTTTAAATAGATTAACAAATCTTTAAAAAAAGATGTTTACAGAAAGAAGATAAAGAGGGGTGTAATACATTAGAAAAATACACACAACTGTTAGGAAAATATTTAATAGGGAATAGTTTCAGTCAAGATGTAGTAACATGGACTGGATTTATCATCTTGGTTGAAACAACAACTTGACATAATATAAAAAATTCGATTGGCAGGTTTGACAGTAGACAAGCTCACGTGAATGAGCTGGGAAATAAATGTGAAGAAATTATTCAAAGTGTAGTAACAAGAAATAAAAAGAAATGAGACACATAGAAGTGGATAAGACATGTAATGTAAGAAAAATAAATGTTTAATCATAATCCCAGAGAGCAGAGAGGAAAGACAAAAAAATTACAGTACATTTTATAAAAATCTTTTTTAAAATTAAACTTTGTATTTTGAGAAAATTGTAGATTCAGATATAGTTACATCATAATATAGATAGATGCCGTATATCATTTTCTCAGGTTATTCCAGTAGTTACATTTTAACAAAACTATAGTACAATATCAAAATGAAGACATTTATATTGATACAGTAAAGAGCAGCTCCATGTCATAAGGATTCTTCTTATTCTTTTATAACTATCTTTACCCCTCTTTACTGACCTCCTGCAACAACTAATTTATGCTCCATTTCTATAAATTTGTCTTTTTTATATAAGTTTTATATCATACATAAATTTTACATATGATTTTTGAGGTTGGATTCTTTTTTCATTTATCATTACTCCCTGGTGTTTCTGTATATCAGAAGTTCATTCCTTTTTATTGCTAGGTAGTTTTCCATTGTGTAGATGTACCAATGGCTGTTAACCATTCATCTTTTGGCTACCACAAATATACAGGCTATGCACGTCCATGAACAGATTTTTTGTGTGGATATAAGTTTTCATCTCTCTGTGACAAATGCGTAAGGGTGAAATGTTATGGCATTTCCTTGTTTAGTCTTATAAGAAACTGTAAATTGTTTAAACTTATAAGGAACTCTAAATTGTTTTCCAGGCTAGCTATATTATTTTACATTCCCACCATAAATTTTGGTGTATCTTCATCAGCATTTAGTGCTCTCACTATATATTTTTTTTTATTTTGGCTATTATGATAGATATGTGGTGATTTTTCATCCTGATCTTAATTTGCATTTCTCTGATGACTAATAATATCTTTGGAAAACAAAAATATTTAGTTTGAATAGATTCAACTTATCAGATTTTCTGATTATATCAAGTCTAAAAATTATTCACCGTTTGATTCTTTTTGAGTGGAATTTCCCATAAGATATGAAGTTTGAATTGAAGTTCTTTTTGTTGTTGTTGTCTGTGAAATCCGATTCTTCTAGAATCATTTGTTGAAAATACTATCATTTCCTTCTCCCATTAAGGTCTTTTTGCACCTTTGTCAAAAATCATCTGACCATACTTGTGTGGCATTTTCTCATTTCTCTATGCTGTCCCATTAGTCTTTGCATATTTTCATGTGCATCATCTTGATTACTCTAAATCTACACTTAACATCAATTTTAGATTTTATCTACCTTATTCTTCTTTTTCAAGTTTTTTTTTTTTAGCTCTTACAAGATATGTTCCTTTGCATTAAAATGTTAGATAAACATATGTGTAAATCAAAATATTTTCTAGAATTTAAAAGGGAATTACACCAAATTTATAGATTAATTTTGGGGAGAACTGACATCTTTACTATGTCAAAACTTCTTATTCATGAGCATGCTATGTCTCTTAATTTGCCTAGACATTCTTTGATTTATATCATCAATGTTTTATACTTTTTGGCATATCAGTCCTCTAACAATTTTTTTCAGGTTTATATCTAAGTATTTCATGCTCTTTGATGTGACTAAAAGTGTATTGCTTTTTTAAAAAAAAAATTATTTATTTTCAAGTCAGAGTTACACAGAGAGAGGAGAGGCAGAGAGAGAGAGAGAAGTCTTCCATCCAATGGTTCACCCAATTGGCTGCAGTGGCTGGAGCTGTGCCGATCAGAAGCCAGGAGCCAGGAGCTTGTCCCAGGTCTCCCTTGTGGATGCAGAGGCCCAAGGACTTGGACCATTATCTACTGCTTTCCCAGGCCATAGCAGAGAGCTGGATTGGAAGTGGAGCAGCCGGGTCTTGAACAGGTGCCCATATTTGATGCTGGCACTTTAGGCCAAGCTATTAACCCACTGCACCACAGTGCCGGCCCCTAAAAGTGTATTGTTTTAATTTTCTATATATTCATTATTGGATACAAAAATGTGATGTATTTTCATGTGTTAATCATATATCCTGCAAACTTACCAAACTTGGTAGTTCAAAAAGTGTGTGTGTGTGTGTGTGTCTTTTTGGTAGATTCTTTGAAATTTTCAACATAGGCAATCATATCACTGGCAAATACAGAAAATTTTATTTCTTAATTTTCAATCTGTAAACTTTAATTTCTTTTACTTGCCATGTTGTAGTGGCCGGATTTTCTAGTATTATATAGAATAGGATGGTTAAAGCAGGCAACTTTGCTTTGTTCCCAATACCAGTAGGTGTGATAGTAGCTATAGGTTTTTTGTAAATATTCTTTATCAAGTTGATGAATATCCCTCTATTCCTGCATTACTGAGAGTTTTTATCATTAATGAATATTAAGTTTTGTCAAATGCTTTCCTTATGTCAAATTATATAATCAAATGAATTTTATTCTTTAACTTGTTGATATGGTGGACTTCACTGGTTGACTTTCCAATAAACTAGCCTACATTTATGAAATCCTGCTTTATCATTATGTGTAACTCTTTGTGCAAACTGTATTGAATTTATTAATATTTTGTTGAGAATTTTTACATATAACTGCATCAGAGATATTGGTTTGTCTTTTTTATTTATTTATTTATTTTTTTGGTATGGTCTTAGTCTAGTTGAGCTCAATGTAATAAATATTGGCATCTTAAATTAATTGAGAAGTATTTCCTCCACCTCTATTTTCTGTAGAACATTTAAAAATTTTTTGTTAAATTTTTTCCAGAGTGCCAATTAGTCATTTTTGGGATGTTTTCATCTCCTAGACTATTGTTGGTTGTGAAGATTTTGCTCACCACTTAGTCTTACAACCCAGTGTGGGGACCCATGGATAGGCTTGCCATGGGACCCCCCATGCTGGGCTTGGCTTATAGCAGTAATGCGGATGTAGCAGCTGATTGAACTTTCCATCTAGCTGAGGATCGTGGAAAACAACAAGATGGCGCTGATGCCCTGCCTGCTGCGTGACTCCACAGCTGAGCATGATCAAGTGGCGGATTGGAGAACTCTGTGCATGGACTGTGATTGATTGACTGTGATTGGTTGAATTCTGTATATAAGCAGACCGCGGGAGAAGGAGCGGGGGCACACCAGCTTTCCCCCTTAAGGAACGCGCACGCCATCTCTCCCCCTTCTCCCGGTCCCCCACTCTTTCCCACTCCTTCTAAGTAAAAGTCTTTTGAAGACCGATTAGCTGCGAGCAGCGTCATTCCTTTTACGGCCGAAGGAGCTGACAACCCAGTGTAGGATACAAAGGCATATTTATTAACCTCAACCAGTACAACTTTGCTCAATTTACTTGATGTTGGTCGAAAGTACAGACTCACTTGCAGCTGGACCCTGGCAAGGGATACAGAATGCTGCCTGTTTTTACTGGACCAGTAATGAAAGGTCAATGGCACACTTCCCCAGTAGATGCCACTAGTTAGTAAGTTACAGGAATGACCAGTCCATTTATGCCTCTGCAGGGCGGGACTAGCAGTTAGGCTAGTAGGATCAACTTACCTCTCACTTGTCCCTACTAAAATCATGGAGGTCATGGAGGTTATTCATTGGTATTTGCCTGGAATAGAATGAAAGAAATAATTAGCTTTTAAATATAGGAATCCTGACTTTTGCAGGAACTAATATTTCACTTAGAGGAGAGCAGACTGTGCCCAGCATCTTGGCATCAGATGCAGAGGAGAAATTATTGAGTCATGCAATGAGAGCCCTAGCACCAGGGGCTCTTTGAAATTCATTCATTCGTTCACTCATTCACTCAGTCATTCCTCCAAGCACTCACTGTTGTAGTGCCATGTAGGTAATGGTAAGTAGATATTGTTCTAAGAATTCAGAAAAGGTAGGGAGCAAAACAGAAGAAGCTTCTGTCTTAGTAGTGTTGAAATTCTGGAGACAGACTGTGAAAAAAGTAAATCAGACAAGCAGGTAGTATGCTGGATGAATTGAAAGATGGAGGAAATGGAGGTAGAGATGGTGCTTCTGAGAGGACTCACTGAGAAGGGAACATTTCAAAAGGAACCTGAAGTTGCTGAGAGAGAGCACTACTAGGCTGCCTGTGAATGAGCCTTCTGGCCAAAGGAATATGCAGATGCAAAGGTCTTGAGAGAGAAGCAAACTTTGAACATTGGAAGCATAGCAAAGAGCCCAAGGAGGGTTGGTTAGATGAATGAGCAGGAGAAGATTACATGAGGTAGGTAATGGGAGGCCAGCTCATGCAGACCTAAGACTCCAGCAGGGAACTTGGATTTTCTTTGTAAAATGGAGAGTACCTGAAAAATTGTGAGTAGCCAATGGGTAATTTGCATTTGGTAGGTTTACTTTGCAGTATTAACAATAGACTCAAGCTTGGGATGCTCCTGAAGGAATCTAGTGATAAGCAGTAGTTCAGAGAAGAGTGATAACAGTGGAGGTACTGGACTTGGTTAGATTCTAGAAATGTTTTGAAGGCAGAAGGGACAGAATTGGTCAATAAATTGGATTGAGTCATGAAGGATTAAAAAGATTACTCCAAAATTTTAGGCATGAGCAAATGGGTTGCCATGAACTGAGGTGCAAAACATTGCAGAAGAAGCAGGTGAAGGAGGGCAGGTAAGGAAGAGATGAAGTCAGGTACCAGGGTGTGGATGCATCTCAGAGGTTCATTAGCCAATCAGGTGAATGAGTGGATACACAAGCCTGGAATATATAATATCCCTCTAACAGTGAAAATATAACTTCAATTAAAATGAATGCGTTTTCTTTTCTCTTTTCTCTTTTCATATTCTGCTTAAGAGAAGTTAATGGTTGATATGACTAATCAGACCTACATTTAACACAACAGATAAGTAATGCTTGCTTCAGAATTCCAGGGACTTACTATAGAAAAATGGCTAGAATTACATACCTCAGATAAGGAAGGAATTTGCAACTACTAAGCACAGCACCAAAGGGACCACCACCTGGTCAGGAATTCATGGTCACTAACTGTAAACAGTTAAGCCTTAGCCAAATGGTCCACCACTAACTGTTTCTAAAATGGCTATGGGAACAGACCTTGGGAATCTGCCTGACAACCAGCTCAGCCCATTTTCCCCCTAACCTTCCCAAAGTCCTCTTTCTTCCTGAAGAAGATGTCCTGATAACTTTTAATTGGAGAGAAGCCACTTTTGAGACAGAAATGTCCACTTTTCTCCTAAGACAGCTAGCCTCCTAAGTGCACCTGGTTTCCTTGCACCAACTCTTATCTCTGGAAAATTGGTCTTCAAGCACAGAGCAGTGCAGACCTACTTTTCCAATATCAAAAGCTTTCTCCACTCAAGTGACACTTTGCTAAGATAACTTTAGCATATTTTAAAAAGTTATACTTGGGGACTGGTGTCACGGCTCACTCGGTTAATCCTCCACCTGCAGCACCGGCATCCCATATGGGCGCTGGGTTCTTGTCCTGGTTGCTCCTCTTCCAGTCCAGCTCTCTGCTGTGGCCCAGGAAGGCAGTGGACGATGGCCCAAGTGCTTGGGCTCTGCACCCTCATGGGAGACCAGGAGGAAGGTCCTGGCTTTGGATTGGTGCAGCGCGCTGGCCCTAGCAGCCATTTGGGGAGTGAACCAATGGAAGGAATACTTTTCTCTCTGTCTCTGTCTCTGTCTGTCTCTCTCACTGTCTAACTCTGTCAAATAAATAAATTAAAAATTAAAAAAGGTTCCACTTTAATATCACAATGAGCAAGAATACTAACAATACAAGTGTAAGGAAGTTTCAACTGTCACCTGGGAGATGTAATGTTTTATCAGATCTGGATGGCTCTCAGTCAACCTCAGAAGACTGAGCAGGGCAGGGTCCCCTGGAAATGCTAGACTTGTGTCTGTTGGCCAATTTGCAATGTTCTGAGTTTGTTACTAAACAGACTTTGGGATGAGGTTGGTTTTAAACCCTGTTTTATCATATAATCATTGTTTGGCTTCCTGCTTTGCATACTACACCTGTCTCCCAAGACAAACTGGATGCAATTAGCCCTGAAGTCATCGATTGGCAATGAATTCACCTGTCACGTTCTCCATTCACTGAACACAGAGTTGGCTGGCTCTGCTACAGCAGGAGAAGTTAACATGTTAATATCTTCAGGAAGGAAGAGGAAGCCTGTGAAGCAATTATAATCAGCTATGAAGCCCCATGTCACAAAAGAGAGATAACAAGGGGCTGGCATTATGGTGTCGCAGGTCGAGTGGCCCCTGTGACACTGGGATTCCTTGTGAGGGTGCCAGTGCACACCCTAGCTTCTCTACTTCCAATTCAGATCCCCGCTAATGGCACAAAGGGATGTGGTGGACAAAGGTCCATGTAGTTGTGTTCCTCCCATCCTTGCTGTCATGCTCATTTGGGGAGTGAACCAGTGGATGAAATATCTCTGTCTCAGTCTCTCATTGACTCTGCATTTCAAATAAATGAATAAGTAAGTAACTAAAAAAGAATAAAATTCTGACTTATGTCTGCTGAATTATTTCCCTTCTGCAGTCTGAGCAAGGGAGAGAAGCCCTTTGATTCCATCACAAGCGTGCTGGTTGTGATAGCTGAGCATGAGCAGAGATTTCTAAGATAGTTTGCGGTGGGCAGTCATCATCATCTCCTCATTTAACATCTTGATCTTTCCCTTTCTTTTGTTTTCCAGTGGAAATTGCTTTTGGAAGATGCATTAGTGTTCTATTACTGCCTTAGGAAATTAATTCTGACATAGTAGCTTAAAACTGCTCACATTTATCATCTTATTGTTCTATAGTACACAAGTCTAAATTTTGTCTCACTGGATGAAATTTAAGGTGTTGGTAGTGCTACCTTCCTTTAAGAAGGCTCCAAGGGAGACTCCATTTCCCTCTTGTTCTAAGTGGAGTTGTTTCCTCCCCTAAATGATATGTTACAGTCTTAATTCCGTATACCATTACCACAGAACATTACACTACTTAAGAATAGAATCTCTGCAGATGATCAAGTTAAGATGAGATTATTAAGATGAGCCTAGTTCAATATGACTACAAGCAGGTTCAAAGCAGCAGTGTGGTTCAAGCCTTGCTCTGTCAGGTAGAGTAAAGTTCATACTCACGGGCAGAGCTGGGTCACATGGAGGCTATCACTGGTCTTGTCTGCACTCCAGTTTTCTTGTTAGTTATAAAGAAACATCAGTTACATTTTGAGAATATCATCTGCCTTCCAGAGCTCTTGCAAAATACAAATGAGATAACAGTAAATGCTCATTTTGAAAGATGTCTTGTATGGAAGACATTACATGTGTCATCGTCCTGTAAGCTCTCTAACAATGATAATAGTATTGCCCCTTGGTCCTCAGGGAAAACAGGAACTCTAAAGGAAAGGGAAGATACTCAGAAAAATACAAACTCTTACTCTTTCACAGTTTTTCTTAGAGTCAATTATGGTACTGAGACCCATTCTAGGAAAAAAAAGAGAAAAAAGGCAAGGTAATTATCAGTTATGGGTGTGGAAGCTTCTGGCCCATGTTTTCACATCCACTCTTCATGCTAGACATCAGCTGTTGTCACTAATTACGTACAGGGGAGGAAGCCAAGTCTTGAAGTCTTGAATTCTTGAAGTTTGCAGTACAACAGCAGTCTGCCCCTAAACCCTTTGTACCCATCTCACTCCCTGGATAGTCAAGGGTAATCTCCCCGTAATAAAGCTAAAAGTACACTCAGTGAAAAGCACCAAAACACTGCCCTTGCCCAAAAAAACTGAGTATAAACTCATAGCCTAGGAAGCCAGAGGTGTTTTTTTCAATGATCATTATTGGGTCTTGAATATTTAAAGATAGTGTATAATTCCCACATAAATGATCAATTCTCATATTCAATATTTCCACAGTGTTCCTCCTATATTCAATAGACAAATGTTCCTTTCAGATAGACAGATCCTTTCACACAAAAAAGAGTGCTATTGAAGCGTTCGTTCAAGCCAAATCCACTTTCAAGAAGAATGTTGATAGTCTTCTGATGAGCATGTATTTTTTCTTCTTCCTTTCATAATTAGAAGAGAATTTTTAAATCTTAGCCAAGACATGAGTACAAGGCAATGGAAATGTAGCTAATTAAAATTCTCTTGGACCCATTCCATTTTCTTGGTCTGTTGCAAAACAAAGTATTAAATGAAGTTGCAAACATCATATCTTCCTGGTGATAGTGTTTTATATTTTCTTCCTTTATATTGAGGGGATTATTTGCTTATGAAGCAATTTGTTTCTGATTTGACCAACCATAGTCTTGATAATCTTGTAACCTGAACCATTTAATAAACTTTGCAAAAGCTGAGACATGGTTGTTCTCAGTTACATATTTTTCATGAATTATTTTGGCATAAATAATTTTAGATGTCTCCAGAGAACATAACTTCTCCTTAACTTCTCTCACTACATCTGTTTATATCCTGAATACGAACCTCAACAGTTTTTCCCTTTTCTTATTTCACCCTCCTCCTCCTACCTCATCCCCTATCCCATATACTTGTTGCTGTCACTCTTCCCTCTTAATTCAGTTTCAGATACAGGCACTCTCTTTAAAGTGTCTACCCTATTCTAAACCCCATAGCCACTCCTCTTGTGGACTTCCTAAAACATAATGTTGTTTGTCACCACCCACATGCAGTCCACACGAAGTGCACCAACTGACCATCTGAATGTTTCTCTAACCCTGCCTCTACTCATTCCTCCCACCAATGTTGTCATCACTCATCTGTCATTGCAATCACCCTCTCTTCTGTCTCCCTTTGCTCCATTATGATCTCCTCAAGTGTATCCCCGTCTTTTCCACACAGAGTTATCATCTAAAGAGAAAATCTGTCTAATTCACTCAATTGTTAAATCTGTTAGTCTACCTGTCACTCATACAGTAATAGTTTAAATGTTTGGGACCCTAAGACATTCTGTGAAGGATGATGAATATTCTTGAAATTTTAAATTTATTTTTTACAATTAATATTTTTCTAATTTAGAATATCTTTGTGTGTGAAATAGTTGTATGAAGTCTACTTTGGAATACTGGGGGAAATTTAGATACCTGTATCTCTTTACTCTTCATTTTACAAAAATCTTTACTATGCATTGTTCAGGTTTATTATATCACTCTAATATCATCAAGTCTTTATAAAATCAAGCTGATTATCATCCAAAATCTTTATCACATTATTAAAAGGCTGTATCTAGCCCAAATATTCACTGATTCCTTTAAATCCTTCTGTACCTTTTGGGGTTTATCATAAGTCGTGGTAAATAACACGGAGAGATGCTGTCTTGGTTCATTACCTAATTCTATAACTGAATGCCACAGACTGGGCAGTTTGTAAGAAGCAAAATTTTGTCTCCCATGCGGGTGCAGGGCTCAAGCAGTTGGGCCACCCTCTGCTGCCTTCCCGGGCCACAGCAGAGAGCTGGACTGAAAGAGGAACAACAGGGACAGAACCATTTCCCCAACCGGGACTAGAACCTGGGGTGCCATCACCACAGGCAGAGGATTGGCCAACTGAGCAGTGGCGCCGACCAAGAAGTTAAGTTTTGTTTAGCTCATGACTCTGAAAACTGGGAGGCCCAAGGTCAACAAGCTGCATCAGGTGAATGTCTCCTTGCTGGTAGGGACTCTGCAGAATCCCAACGTGGCATTTAGCAAGCTTAGTAGATAGATCTCTTCCCATTCTTCTAAATCCATAGGTGGCATCCTAAGGGCTCTACTCTCATGATCTCACGTAATCCCAACCGCCTCCTAGTGACCCCAACTTCCATCATTAAAATATGACCTTGAAAATTAAGTTTCCAACACAGGAATTCTGGGACACATCCAAACCAATGCAAAGGCTGAGTTGGTCAGTCAGAGTCCAAACCAGGAAGCCTGAGATCCTGGCTCATTTCCTAATCATTAGCCAAACCAGAGAAGTTGTGCAATGTTAATGTCTGGCATTGTTCTTGTCCAAGGCACAATGCTGACTGACAAATTTTTTGTGACTGAGGTGACAATGTTGGCTGTTGTCCAAGCATTATCTAATGACTGTCTAGGTTCTGCTTTTCAATATTTTTTCTACTGTACCTCACAAACAGCATCATTGTCTGAATCATAATTGTTGTTCTTTGTTTTATCTTAAAAGATGAGGGAGGAGGACAGGGTTCTGAAGATGACACAAAGTTTATAAACAACAATTTCACTACAGTGGATTTCTTGTTTAATCATCTAGCACATCATATCAACCACAACACAAGCAGCTTAGCGGAGGGAGGAGGAACATGGATCTTAAAAGGTAGAAGGGAATATAGCTTTATATGCAAATAAGAGAAATTTCCATACATAAAGCATCACTGAAGTGATCAGGGTATTTTGTCTATAATTTAAGTCAAAACTTTTGTTTAGGAAAAAGATTTTAAGTAACTTTTGATTTTATTTCATGGATGCTATGCTCTCTTCCAATAAGCCCAAAGAGAAGTCAGTTGAACTTTTTATCACAAACAGAAAATGCCCCTGTCAGCAGCAGGCAATGACAATATTTTGATTACGATAACTATACATTGCTGATTTGCTTTCATGTGGTTTGTGGCTTTCCAAAAATTTTCACTGTCCCCCGGCCATCCTTTGCCTGTCACATGTACAGAGGGCTCCTGCCATCTGTGCTATTCTTGAGTCTGCTGTAAGATGTGTTTCCTGGCCTTTCACGTGAAGAATATCCTCCTTCCACAGAGCTTTGAGAATAAAGGAACCTGTTCACCAAGCTCTAGATGATTTCTTGAAATCTTTTCCAATCACATGGAATAAAAAAACCAATCTATGCCCCCATGACTCCAATTTTTCTTTTAATGTATTAAATATACAGAATTGGATGGTTTGGATTTTTTTCAAAAGGATTTTCTGAAAGCATGTTTTGCATTAAAATTTGCCTTAATTTCCACATGAAGTTATAAAAATTTTAAAAGTGCTTTATGACTGTCCTGTTACAGGAAATATAGGGTCAAATAAAAGATAGTACTGGAAAACTACAAAAATGATGTATTGGAGAATTTAAAACAGTTCTTTAGAGGTAAGACTCCAATAGCTGTGGGATTTAAGTTCATTTTTAGGATGCAAGGGGTGGTATGGTGCTTCAGTCATAGCAATGCCACTAGAGTCATAACTCTATTAAACGAATGTATTTGTGAATCTTTCCATTAGTATTGTGCATTTAGTGTAGATACTTATGACATAAAATACTTTACATATACCTGATAGTTTACCATTCAGAACTGACGTACAATTATCACCATTTAATAGCAGCAAGGTAGTTAGGCAGTAAAGGTGCTGACACTGTGCGCAGGTCAGACAGCATAGGAAGCACTTCTGGCAGGGTCTCTGCAAACCTCAAAGCCCCCTACAGAGGGAGGAGTAGGTGTCAGTCTCACCTCAGCCAAGGAAAGGCCCCAAAACTCACTGAGGTTATAGTGGGTGGCGACTGTATGCTTGTTCCCGCTTCAGTTTTTGTTCACAAGTAACACAGATGACAAAACGTGGGAACCACGTCAGATTAATCTGTATTTGAATCTTTGCTTTACAATTTTTAAATTTTGTGGTCATAACTAAATAGTGTGAATGCTCTGACCTTCAGTTTTCTATAAAAATAAAGAGAGCATTACCTCCTGTAAATATTTTATGAAGCTTAATTAAAATACATTATTCTTTACATAATAAATGTTCTTTGCACAGTGTCTTTCAGATGTAATAAGAGCTAGCATGTCTTGAAATTTTACCAGGCATCTTACAAGATCATATCATCTAATAACCACCTCATGAATTGTATGTGGAGACTTCAAAACATGTATGGAAAAATAGATTTAAAAGTTAACAATTAAAACATAAGCTTTATTTCTCAACATAATCTCCATCAAGGTCAACACCCTTTTATAGGCTCTGATAACAATGACTGAGTCCATCCCTGAAGAATTAAGGGTCCTGGAAATTCAGCCATCCCAATGCAGTCTTTTTTACATTAGTAATGGAAAACTGAAAGCTCTTTAAAGATTTTTACAGATTGGGAAACAAAAGAGAAGTCAGAAAGCCAAATGAAGACTGCAAGGGAGATACCTAATGACCTTCCATCAAAACAAAAAATTGCTCTTGTTTGATAAAAGGAATATGCAGGAGCACTGTCATGGAAAATGGCTCTCTGGTGACACTGACCAGATGACTTTCTGTTAAAACTCTGAGTGACTTTCTAAAACACTCTCCTAACAAGCAGGAGTTATCACTCCTTGGCCCTCCAGGAAGTCAACAAGCAGAATACCATGTGCATCCAAAGAACTGTTGCCATGGCTTTTGATTTTGAGTGGTACACTTCTGTTTTGACTGGTACACTTCTACCTCTTAGTAGCTATGGATCTGATTGTGATTTGTCATCCAGATTCTGTCAGCGAAGCCATATTTCATTGCCTGTTCCAATTCTTAGGAAAAATGCTTAAATGTTTTTGATCCCACTTGCTGAACACTTCCACTGAAAACTCTGTTCTTGTCTGTAGCTAACCTGCTTGCAATTGTTTCGACATCCACAGAGCAGAAGGTTTACTCCACTTCAGGTTTTCCATTAGAACTGATAAGCTGAATCAATGGAGAGATCTAGGGTGCTGGGTACTTTTTTTCTAATGTCTATTCATCAGCTATATTCAATAAGAGCATGAAAAGGATCAGTTTTTCCTTTGAAAATTATGTGGATGTTCTGCTGCTGCAAGATTCATCTTCAACATCATCTCACCCCTTCTTAAATTGAGCTATCCAGTTATAGACCTCTGATTTCTTTGGGGCATTGCTCTTAAAGTTTCTAAGATGCAGCAATGATTTAAATATTCCTTTGCCCAATTTTACCAAAGATATAGTATTTATTCCTTCTTTAGCTTTATCAGAATTCATGTTGCTCTGATAGAATTTCCTTTCAAATTGATGTCTTACCCTTCTTGGTGTCTCAAAATAGATCCTCTTCAGACATGTCATAATTTAGTATAAGTTTATGTTGGTAAAATAAATTTTGAGATTCATGCAGAAATTTTTCATGATATGCATTTCAATGAATATTTAAGGATTTATTGTATTAGCCTATTCAGGCTACTATAAGAGACTATCGCCAGCTATGTGGTTGAAGCAATAAATATTGGTTTCTCACAATTTTGGAAACTAAGAAATACAAAATCAAGGTTCAGGAAAATTTTGTGACTAGTGAGGGTCTATTTCCTTGTTTGTAGATGGTAATCTTTTTCTGTGTGTGTGTGTGTGTGTGTGTGAGAGAGAGAGAGAGAGAGAGAGAGAGAGAGAAGGAGAGAGAGAGAGAGAAATACAAGAAAGGTCTCTTTTTATGTAGACATCAATCCCACCATGAAGGACCTAACCCCATAACATAATCACCTCTCAAAGCCCTACATCGTTTTTTTTTTTTTAAATAATGCTTTTATTTAAAGAATATGAATTTCCAAAATACAGTTTATAGATTACAATGGCTTCCCCCCCATAACTTTCCTCCCACCCGCAACCCTCCCCTTTCCCACTCCCTCTCCCCTTGCATTCACATCAAGATTCATTTTCAATTCTCTTTTTATACAGAAGATCAGTTTAGTATATATTAAGTAAAGATTTCAACAGTTTGCCCTCACATAGCAACACAAAGTGAAAAATACTGTTGGAGTACTAGTTATAGTATTAATTCACAATGTAAAGCACATTAAGGACAGAGATCCTACATGATATTTTTTTAAATTGATTAATTTTCTATGCAATTTCCAATTTAACACCAAGATTTTTTTTTTCATTTTTAATTATCTTTATATACAGAAGATTGATTCAGTATGTACTAAGTAAAGATTTCATCAATTTGCACCCACACAGAAACACAAAGTGTAAAATACTGTTTCAGTACTAGTTATAGCACTACTTCACATTGGATAACACATTAAGGACAGATCCCACATGAGACGTAAGTACACAGTGACTCCTGAAGTTGATTTAACAATTTGACACTCTTGTTTATGGCGTCAGTAATCTCCCTAGGGTCTAGTCATGAGTTGCCGAGGCTATGGAAGCCTTTAGGGTTCGCCAGCTTCAATCTTATTCCGACAGGGCCATAGTCAAAGTGAAAGCCCTACATCTTAATACCAGCCATCACATTGTGCGTAAGGATTTAACCATACAAATTTAGGAAGTGACACAAACATTCAGTCCATAACATCATTTTACAAGCAGCACCTGTGTTTTCTAGACACAGGATACCTGGACATACAGAGATGATGTAATTTGCCTAATTGTTCACACTGGTTTTTGTGGTAGAGACTTGTTTGAATCCTACCACATTCCAACACCCACATGATGTATGCTCACACTACTACACTGTCCAGTTTCTACAGGGTTTGCATGCAGACTGGGGTGTTGGGTGGCATATCCTGGCTTTTACTCTCAGTAGCTGCACAGCCAAGGGTAAGTTACTTAGATTTCTTGAAGCTCAGTATCCTCATCTGGGAACAGGAGAAAAGCATCAAATCTACCTTGTTTGTTATGTCCTGTCTTAACTGGAATAATGCACATAAAATTCTTAATGTAGTACTTACTTCATCATATGTGATAAATTAAGGTGAGACAACTAATAACATAAAATCAATAAAATGTAGCAACCACTGTTGCTGGGACAACATACATTTTTCAAATTTAAGTCTTGCCTTTCTCGCTTACCCTACACTTCTTTGTAAAAACTGGGAAAAATTAGTTTCACAAAAAGATACAAAAGTTAGTATATATATATTTCAATAAGTGTACTCAAATTGGTGAGTTAATTTACATTCGTAATGCAATACACAAATATGTATATTATTCATTGTAAAATATTCAAACAACATATACATAAGCATTGCAAAAGGTGACACTATCCCTTAACCACCCTGGCTTCCATTTTCTTTCCTAGCAATAAGAACTGTTCATCATGGAATATGATTAATCACAATTTGGGGGAAAGTGGAATATTGTCCTTCATAGTCTTCAAAATTTTTTCAAGATAACTTTTCAAATGATTACTCAAGAATAGCCAGCTAATTTTTTTCAGACACTGACATTCAGCCTCCTGGTGAGTCAAAAAAAAGGGGGGGGGGGCAGAAATAGAGGTTTCATTTTTCTCAAGGATGTACAAAATGTTCTCTTAGAGTTTCTTGTGAAAGTAATTCCATAAGTAGTCAGGAAGGCTCACATACAATCCAAACTTAATCATTATTGTTTCAAAGGCAATCCCATTCAAAGTCACTCAAGTTAAGATCACTTGCAACAGCAAAATCAAGATGAAATACGTGATAATCAAGGCTGACATTCTGAATGCTGATATGCAAGATGAGCAGGTCTTCCACAACCCAGCAAAGAGAGATTTCACTTCTGGTACGAGGCAATAATCAGACATCATTGGCAGTATATGTGATGGGGGCATTAGTAGTGATGAGACACGAGAGTATTTACAAAAGTCCATGGAAAATGCATACTATGAAAATAACATATGTGTTGTGCAAAAATTTTTGCATCAAAACTAAAGTTATATTGAAGGCCCATTCCACCTGGGTAGCAGGAAGGAATCTCGTGCCTGACTCTCCTTTGTTTCCCACTTTATCATCACTGGTGATAAGGCAGACAATTGTAATATAAATACGGAAGCAGCAACTATACTGGCATATTACACATGGGCGTTATGCTATGAAAGGCAGACTGTTAGCGGCAGGTGAAAGACTCATTTGTATTTTAGATTTGCCTCACTGACAATTAAAAGACATACTAAGAGTTTAGGGCTGCCCTTTCTTCTTGTGTCACACACCAGAATCAAAATGATATAAGGACAAGTCCAAGTCACTGTTGAGCTGGATCTGGGACCCTGGAGAGAGGATCAAACCATAGAAGAGATCAGAGCAAAACAGGGTGAGAAGAGGAGAAGGAGGATGTTAGAGAGACGAGGGAGCACAGAACATATGAAAGGCATTTGAGATGAGGAAAAAATTCCAAACACTCCTGTGCTGCCCTCTGGACTTGGAGCACTCAGAGCCAGTTCGTTTTCTCCCAGGAGTGAACTTGACCTCAGAGCATCACCCAAGAGCTAAATATATAGTATCCTTGCATCCATGATCCCTGTGGTCTGATCCTTAGACTAAAATGAGGGACAAGTGATCTCTGTGTGTAGTAAAATGTAACAGTTTTTGGTGGGAAGACATGGTTGAAAATTTGAAAGTATTGAAGAAGCAGGCAAACCTACAACCATCTGGGCAAATGTTTGCTCCCCAGTGATGGTTTGTGTTACAGACACTTGATACTTAAGAAGAAAGAACCACGCTTAAGATGCAGAACCAATGGTACAAATAAAAGGCAAATGTATTGCTCATAGCTAAATGAGGTATAAGCTGCACCCCACTGTGTGGCAATGAATTGGGACTGTTTCCTATTAGAAGTGTAGTGAGGCATTTGTCGAGACACTCTGTGTGCTGAAGGATTAGCATAGCCAGCCAAACTTCTCTCCTTAGAAAGGCCACTGGCAAGGTTGGCCCTTGGCTGGTGTCTAAAAACTTGGAATTGGGAGTGGTCCCATCTCTCCCTAAGTGACCATAAGAGATTCACTGTGCCTAAAGTATTTGCATAAACAAGGTGGTGTTTGTTGAACACCTGCACTCCTTTTAGAAGTCTGAAGTTTGAGTGTATCCTAGGCAAGGGACCCACAAGATCATCCTCCAATAAAAACCTTAAACTCTGATTCTCTAATGAGTTTCCCTGATTGGTGATATTTTGCATTTATTGTTAACAGCTCATTTCTGAGTTGCATTCTATGTGACTCTACTGGGAGAGGACCCTGGAAGCCTGCACTTGGTTCATCCTGACTTTGCCTCTCACTCTCTTTACTTTGATGGCCGTGTTTTTTGTGCTTCTACTGTACTAAAACTCAGCCATGAATGCACCTAGATACTGAATTCTTTGGATCCTCCCAGTGTCTCACCAAATCTGGAGGGTATTCTCTGGAAACCCTATAGCATTTAATCATTAGAGGTGCTATTTCTTCACAGCAGAGTTTGATTTTTTTTCTTTCCTGTCCATTTCCCCTCCCAAGAGACTGTGGTTCTACCTCTGGATCGGCCAGTGTTCTCCAAACAGCCAGAATCAATGTACACATGGGTTCATCAGGTTGGTTCACACCATCACAGAGGCAGGAAATTTCCATAGTGAGCTTGTATGACCTACAAGCTCACAAAAACTGGAAGCCTCAGAACCAGAAAAGCAATAAATCAAGTTTCTCATCCCAGGCTCAAGGCCTGTGAGGCCCCTGGTGGGCTGCGAGTACAAGGCCCAGAATTCCAAGCCAAATTTTGATGTGCAGTGGCGGCGGCAGCAGCAGCAGCAGCAGCAGACAGGAAAAGCTCAGGAACAAGAGTTCCACCCTTTCTCCAGAGTCCTGCTCCACCTGGTCCACCAGTCAAGGGCATGGTTCTCTCCAACGTACAAGGAAGGCAGGGTTGATCAGATTTTCATTTGCTAACTTTGAGGATGAGTCATTCTGACATCAGAGGAGAGCTCAGGATGTTGAGGCTCTACTTGCTGCCTGCCTGTCTCCTGCCAGACTAAATAGCTCAGTTTAACTCTCTTTGCCTCTGAGGAGTTTCACTGGTCAGAGACAAGCCTGTGTTCTCCACTGTACAGAACCGCTCTGCCCCATATTTGATCTACTATAATAGCACACACCCACCCTTACTCTCTGCAAATCACTAGCTCCCTCTGTTCTCTCCTGTAAGGCAGAAAGGAACCACGCCTCGTTTGTTTGTCCTTGAACTTCTAACATCAAGTACTTGCCACATTCACATTAGGAACTAAATAAATACTCCTGGAACAAATGATTATGTGATGCCTTTCTTCATGACCCATTACCGGCTGAAACCCTTGCAAGGTTATTTATTTATTTATTTATTTATTATTTATTTGCTACCAATAAAACAGAATCTCAAGGTTGATTCATCGCTATAGTCAGTCTCCTACACTGAAGCTTTTTTTTTTTTCACAGAGAATTTTTGAAGGGCAGATTGAAGGTTTGGATACTTTTTCAGAGAAACAGAAGTGAGCTGGAGTCTGTCCATAAAACATACACTGCAAACATCATCTATTTTAACTGATATACTAGGGAGACTCAGCATTGAAGATTTTCAGCTGTGTGAAGTCTAACTACTAATTTTTAAAATAAATGAAACAAGAATATATTACAGTATGTATTGGTCTTACATTTAAAGGGAGGAGGATTTAGCTTTCAGTAAATTTAAGTTCTGGAATTCTTTTTTATGCCTCTAATGATTACAATTGAATGGCAATCAGTCTTAACAATGGGCCAGGATCCCCCTGGAATTAACTCTGCACTGGGCTCTAAGTCTCTGGTTAATAAGCAGAATTGGTTTGTGGACCCAGGGCACTTCTTGAACCAGACAAAGAGGTGATGCTGAGAGCATCACCTGTAGGGCCTTATCTACTCTCATCAGGTGAATTGTACTTGCCACCACCTGGGAAGAGCCTTGCCTTCTAACTCACCATACTGAGATATGGACAGATATGTGACATAAACATCTTTTATAAACCTTTACCCAGTTCATGAAAACCTTACTCTGTGGGTTATTTCAATTCCCTTTTACTGTTTCATTTCTTCATTCAACATTTATTGGGTTCTGGTTATGACCAGGCCTTACCCTGGGCACTGGGACATAGTAATAAACAAGATAGACACTTCCTAAATGTAATGAGACTTGCTCTGTAGTAGAAAAGACAAAGTAATTAAGTGGAAACCACACAGATGAATTTATAAAGAAAATTAAATAGTGTGATGTGAAAACAACATGATTTCTAAGAAAAGACTTGGAAAAACAGCCACTTCACACAATGTACAGAGGAATACAGAAGAGGAACTGGTGTCCCCCTTAGTATCATTGTGTCCATCTCTTCCGAACATAATATTCCTATTAAGGTCTCATGGCTTCTACAGTAACAGAGAACAGCAAATTATACTCTAACCACAGGGAAAATTAAGTTAACTGGGCTGTGATTGTTAATCTTCTCAAGCAGTTGCTTAAGTATTAATTGATGGTGAGGGATCAGAATACAGAGTCATGTGGCCCAACTCCAGGGAGAACAACCAGTAACTTAATAGCAATTTACAATCTAATAAAATTAAGTTTGATTTTCTATTCCAGAACCATAGTCAAATAATGCCTTCCTTTGCCACATTTAATGACATGTGCCTCAGAAATCCTGTTTATCATTACTGAGTTATTATTTCATTAAATTTATTTACATAACATTGCCCTAACATTGAACACAGTTATAATCATGTAGGTTTTTTCTTCATATAGAGCTTCAACATTTTAGTTTGCATAAAATCACACAATCAATACATCAACAGTAAGATTTATACAATGCCTTGATTCCACTGAAATAAACATTGTCATGAAAATGGGAATACATTGTCCTAATTTAGTTTTTTTCTCTGTTAGGGAACTTTTTCAAGAATAACCCCCCAGACTTCCAATTTTTATTTTATTTTTCTTTGGTGTAAAATATGCATTAAGTGTAGAGATGAGAAGGGATCATACTCCCTTCCATCCTGCAGCAAGATACACTTCACTTTATGCCCAGAGGTTTTTCCCCTTATATGACTGGACTCATTTATATTAGTTAGTCTATGAAAGAAGAGTAAAAATGAGGTTACTCTCCAATTTCTGAATTGTGTCTGTCACCTCTAACATTTTACCAGTCCTGGAACTTGTATCAACACCATTTTCTACTCAAATCTGCCTTAATATTTTAACACATTTGTAATACACTTGGGAACCTGGAGAGAGGAGGGAGGAGACATTTGTATTAATCAATTAATTACGTATTTATTTGAAAGGCAGAGAGACAGAAATATAGAGTTATCTTGCATATTTTGATTCACTCCCCAAAATGCCCACAACAACATGGTAGACCAGGCCAAAGTCCAGAGCCCAGAACTCAGTCTAGGTCTCCCATGTTGGTAGCAGGGACACAAGCACTTGAGCCATCACATTCTGTCTGCCAGAGTATGCATTAGCAGGAAGGTAGAACTGGGAGCTGAGCCAGCACTCGAAGCCAGGCACTCCAATATACGATGTGGTGTCGTAACCCTATGGCAAATGGCTGCCTTTGGAAACACTTTTTTTTTTTTTTTTAAATTTTCACCCGTTCCCAAGGATACAAAGGTAATTCCAGTCTTTCTGGTGGAGATATTGGAACTATCCTTGGTTCGTCTCCCTCTTCTGCTCCTGTTCAGTCATCATATACTATTCCCTCCCTAGCTGTCCTCTGTTGCCTTTTTCCTGTCTCCAATATTTCTCCTGTTCCCACACCTTGTCCTATTACAGTGAACATATGCCCCAGCTTCTCCTCTTTTTGCCTTCAATCTCTCCCCTTCGAGTCCCCTGCACAATGATGGGGAAAAGGGTGAGTTAAGCCTGGAAAGAAGCAGCAAGATGTTGCCCTTCATTAAAAAAAGAGTTGTTTTGAGAATTCAGGCAGAAGCAGAACTTTGAACCACATAAAACCATAGACATTCTCTTCATTTGTGAGTAAGTGAATGGTTAATCAAGTGGCTGTAGATGTCCCTCTCCAGCCCATTGAGTCATTCTCATTCTTTAAGATGAAAAATTTCAGTAGAAATTAAGCCACTTAAATTTGAAGCACCAAGTAATCCTGCCGGAACGATCACACTGATATGTCACAATCCACAAAAAAAATTGAGAGAGCTTTGCAAAGGCAAGAGGAGAGCAATATTACAGCATTCAGTCTAATTCAGACTGAGCCCAAATCAACGTTCTTAACGTTCCTTCTAAATGTTAGTGATATATGCTGCTTCTAAGGTTAGAGAGAACTGTACCTACAATCAATTCTCAAACATGGTGGAGGTAGATTTTTCAGGCCATTTTCTCAACCTGTTTTTGTCCATGTCACTATTTGTATACATCTTACAAAAATATATAAAACAGGAAATGAACATATGATTCTGAGAGATTTAAAGGGAACATAAGATAGGAATCTATTGTTAAATGAATATTTGGAATAATTTTCAGCCACTAGTCTTTTATTCATATTCTTCTTTATTAATGATAATTAACATTGCTTCAAAGTAATAAGTCATCAAATATCTTTGAAATAATCAAGCAGTTAGATTTCCTCTTTGACAAGTTGTGTGGTTCAGGGCAACTCATTCTCCATCTATTATGTCTCTGTGATCGTGAGAAGAAAAACCATCTCTTTAAAAAAAAAAAACATATTTGAAAAGGGGAGAGAAAGCAAGAGAAAGAGAGAGAGAGAGAGAGAGAGAGAGAGAGCTGTCATATCAGCTTTTTTACTCCCCAGATACCCACAACAGTCATGGAAGGGCAGGGCCAGGCTGAAGCAAGGGGCTAGGAACAAAACTGAGGTCTTCCATGTGGTTAGAAGGAAGCTAATTACTTGAGCGTGACCACTGTTCCAGGAATCTAGAATAAGGGGCCTTGGGTAGTATCAAACCTAAGCACTCTGATATGGACATAGACATCTTCACTGGTATTGTTGCCACTAGGGCAGACTCCCACCACAAATCTCTTTAAAGAGGAACTTCTGTACATTTAAATATATATAATATATTTAAATAGAACTTGGACAACTCAACTCTATAGATTTTTCTAGAATGCTAACATGGGAGTTATAAATTTGCCAGTCACAAATAGGAAATGAGCTTTACCTCTTTTCAAAAAAGGAAGGACATCTTAATTAGTTGCCGTTAGATGATGTAAAATTAGAGAGGAAAATTTTCTGTTAAAACACTGCTACCTGCCTGGGGAGCTGGGAGGTCCTAGTTCTGTGTGAAGGAAACTTATTGAAACCCATTGAAGTTGGGGACATGTGCATAGGATGGTTAGGATAGATTTAGCCAAGGCTGAAGGCAGAGGCAAGATTGATGCTTCAACCGCCAAGGTGACTGTATGTTTGGGGGGGGGGGGATGGATTCTTTAAGGAGGAAATTCAGTTAAATGAAGTTATAGAATGGAGCCCTGTAGTAATCTGGTTGGGCTACTACAACAAATTAGACTGGAAAACCCAAAATCCAGGTGCCAGTTAATTAGGTTTCCAATGAGGACTTCTCTTTCTAGCTTGCATGTGACACCTTTGCACTATCCATTTCCTCAGAAGGTGAAGAGGGTGACAGCTCTGGTGGCTCCTCTTCTTCCCATAAAGACTCCAGCCCCATTGGACTGGGGTCCCACACCTAGGATTCCACTGAACATTAACTGCATCCTTTCAGATTGAGTCTTCAAATCTAGCCATATTGAAGAATGTTGTGGTGGATTCGTTCTGAGAGAAGGGGTACAGTGGGGGATGGGAAGTGGGCAAGAGGCACAGAGTCACCGCACAGACACAGGGAGTTGGGTGAAAGTGGGCCAGAGGTGAGCAGCCTGTAGACTTGTTTATTTCAGTTGGTGCAGCAGCTTATATAGCTGAGGCAGCCAATCTGGTCAAGGGGTGTTTTATGCCCTAACCAATTACTGCCTGTTGCCAAGCAGGCTCCTTTGCCAGGTGGGTTCCAAAGCCATTCCTGAGTAACTGATGCTCGCTTGCCAGCAGCCATCTTGGCATGGCCTTCTCATTCTACCACAAAAGGATAGGACTTCAACAGGTGAATTTATGGAGGGATACAGTTTAATCTGCAGCAGGATCTGAACTGATAAGATTCATATTCTATTAAGAAGAGACAATGGAGAGTCAGTTCATTCTCCCTCCTCTCTCTTTCTCTCCCCCCCATCCCCACCCTGATGCTATGTGCATGCTTTGAGAAAGGCCACATAGGAATAAAATGGAAAGCAAGGAAGAGAGCCCACACCAACAACTCAAATAGCCAGAACCTTGATCTTGGACTTCTATCTTCCAAAACTATGAAAAAAAAGTATCTTGTTTAAGCCACTGAGTTCATGGCATCTCATTGTGTTATACCAAGCAGACTAATACAGATTTGAATGACATTTTTGTTGCTAGTGTTGAGTGCTGGCCATAACTGATACTCCAGAGCTGGGCCCTCTGTAATGCTAGCACCTTCTACTCGCTAAGGTTCCTCATGGTGCACAAGTCCACCAGCCTCTCCTTTTGTTGCTCTCATCTCCTGGCCCTTCCACACTGGCAAACACTAATCCCTGACTTCACAGTCACCTGAGTCTCCTTACTCTCTTCGTTTCCCACTATCTAGGATACCTGATTTTAGGGCATTATGTTCTGATTAACATGATCTGCTTTTCTCTCTAAAAAAAAAGAGAGAGAGAGAGATTTCTCTGTAATTTGAAATATCTCTGAGATACATTGTCTCTGATATGGACATTGACTTTTTTGTGCTTCTGTTGAAACAGAAATGTTTCTCCTCAACTTAATGTGTACCTGCTGTGAAAAGGGGGGAATGTGTTAGTCAAGAACACTTGAATTTAAAAAGTACTTCAGTGGGGCCAGCGCTGTGGTGTAAAGGGTAAAGCCGCCCCCTGCAGTGCCAGCATCGTGGACGCTGGTTCGAGTCCTGGCTGCTCCACTTCTGATCCAGCTCTCTGCTATGGCCTGGGAAAGCAGTAGAAGATGGCCCAAGTCCTTGGGCCCCTGCACCCAAGTGGGAGACCCAGAAGAAGCTCCTGGTTCCTGGCTTCAGATTGGCCCATCTGTGGTCATTGTGGCCATTTGGGGAGTGAACCAGCAGATGGAAGACCTCTCTCTCTCTCCCTCTCTCTGACTCTCCTCTCTCCGTGTAACTCTGCCTTTCAAATGAATAAATAAATTTAAAAAAATAAAAATTACTTCAGTATATTTTGAGACATTATCTCATTTCTGTTACCCATAAATGAAATCTATATGATTTGGAAAGACAGGCCGGAAGAGACAACAGCATACAAGCGTAGAAATCACATTGGTGTATGCGGACTGTGATTAATGCTGTAAAATAAGTTTCAATTACTCTAAAACAGGCAACTAATTAAGACAAAGAAACATGGGAAATGTTGTACAGGAAACATGTTTTTTAACTGATACTTTGAAAAATGAATAGGAGTTTGAAAAAGGAACATAAGATAAGGTATTCTAGGAGAAGCAAACAAATACACCCATTCCTCCTTTATCAGTGGGTTCTGCTTCCTCAGATTCAGCCAATAGCAGATAGGTAGCATTTGGGAAAAATTGAACTTGCACTGAGAATGAACAGACTCTCTTCCTTGCTATTACTTACTAACCAATACAGAACAAGTATACGCATATCATTTATATTGTAGTAGGCATTAGAAGTAATCTAGAGATTTTCAAAGTATAGAACAGGATGTACATTTGTTTCATTCAAACTATGCTGTGTGATGTATGATTCTTGAGTCTGCACGAGTCCTGGAACCAATTATCTCTGGATACCTTGGGACAATTGTATAATTAAAAAACCAAAATGAGAAAATTAAAATCATTTCTTAAATATTTTAAGGAAAATTTTCTATAAATGATCTCATTTTAAACATGCATTTTCTTTCATTGAAAGCATTGATATTCTACTTGGGAACAGTCTACTAGTTACGTGACCAGATAAGCAAGGGTTCCTGTCTTCGCGCAAGAAAGAATTCAGGCATGAGACAGAGAGTAAGTGGAAAGCAAAATAGCAAGGTTTATTAGGGAAGGGACATCCGTAAGAATGGATAGGCACCTCTCCAGACCAAACCTGAGAGAGAGCACCCGGTTTACATATAGGCTGGGGTTTTTAAGGGGATGGATCTTGCCTTCCCGCCTCTTCTCCTTCTTCTCCTCCCGAACAAAGGACTTGGATGTAAATATGAAAAATTCCTTTCTGAGTTTTCCCCTGAAGCTATCAGACAGGGGAAGCCTGGCTGGCTTTGGCTGGGTTAGAGGAAGGACTGCCTGGAAGGTCAGGATCCAGGCAGGATGTTTGAAGTACAGATACTGGCCTGTACCTGGAAGTTTATCAGGTAGAAGGGACAGGACCCCCTGGGAGATCCTCTCAGGATCCAGGCAGGATGTCTGAAGTGCAGATACTGGGATGTAGCTGGAAGGGGATGACTTTGAGATGCGGATGCTGGACCTAGATGTCAATTCCTTAGGCCTCTGTCATGCACACATAAGCTCATTTCTGACTTCCTACCTAGCAGTTACTGTCTATATTACTTATTGCTTGCACCTGGAATTTTAGAGAAGGTTCTATATTTATTTAAAATATTCTTCTTCAGGCCTTGTGCCACCATATTTCTTTTCCTTCTATGCTCAGGAAATAAAAGTAAGGTTTGACATCACTAAGAAAGAGGCGTTTCCAGTTGTGCTCAAGAAATTCTGCCACCTGCTCTTATCAGGGAGAGAAGTCTTCTCTATCAGTTTTTGTTGAAATACAATTGAAAATTCTTTTGAAGCAAAGTCTAGAGAGAACTGGGCAAACTGTCTCGAATAATGGGAAGAAAAGGGTGCTTACTGTGAGAACAGATGACCACCAGACTCAGGGAAACCCTAAACAAGGCCCTAAGAGGAGTATGTTTTGCCCCACACTGGGAGGCTCCAAGGCCATGTGACTCAGCTCCTCTCTACTGGGAGGAGGCGGTCCTCAACTTCTGTTTGGGGCTTTTTCTGGTTCTCATGGCCTTTTTTTTTTTTTTTTTTTTTTTTTTTTTTTTTTGGACAGGCAGAGTAGAGAGAGAGACAGAGAGAAAGGTCTTCCTTTGCCGTTGGTTCACCTTCCAATGGCTGCTGAAGCTGGCGTGCTGCGGCCAGCGCACCACACTGATCCAAAGGCAGGAGCCAGGTGCTTCCTCCTGGTCTCCCATGCGGGTGCAGGGCCCAAGCACTTGGGCCATCCTCCACTGCACTCCCGGGCCACAGCAGAGAGCTGGCCTGGAAGAAGGGCAACCAGGACAGAATCCGGTGCCCCGACCGAGACTAGAACCCAGTGTGCCAGCGCCGCTAGGTGGAGGATTAGCCTGTTGAGCCGCGGCACCAGCCCTCATGGCCTTTGCCTCCTCTAACTTTAGCTTCTACATCATGATATCTCTGGCCTTTGTCTATATCACCACTTTTTGGTTCCAACAGTCTTCCTGTCAATTTTAATTTCAATATTGAGAGTGAAAATCTGGCATTGCTTTTCATTTTCACTAGGTCCCATCTTGTTGACTGTCCCCACCCCAGGGACCGCAGATGCTTGTGTCAGAGGCCCTTTTCCAGAGCATTGAACTTGACTGTGGGTGGTAGGGAGTGGGACTTGCCTGGCCTCAGAGGGTTTTCTCTTTAGCAGGGGCTCAAGAAATTACTTCACGTGACAGGAGTATAGTCTGAAAAGTACCATGATTGACACCTTAGGGACAGGGACAGAAAGTGTAAATAATTAAGTGCTAAACTCCAAGGTCTTAATTATAGAAGCCCAAGTGCTCTCTGAAGAAAAATGTCAATCTACTCATTTACATGCAAACTTCCATCATCCTAAAAGGATCACTTTCCAATTCAAGCTCTTTTAGGTTTAAATTGAATATGTCCTGTGTCTCCTTCTTAGCTGTAAATCTTAGTTGATATCAAGGACAGAGTGCTGAGTATCTGTGCTCTTTGCTTAAACCACACTATTTTTCTTAAATTTCATAGGAAACATTATATAAATTCTGTAGCAGTCCTTTCTTTTGCTATTCACCATATGTAGCAATGAAAGAACTTCAAGTTTGTAGAAAACATAATTAAATGATGTTTATTTTGGTGCATAAAAATTTTGAAATTCATGCATATAGTGGGTCTTTAAAAAGTTCATAGGAAATGCATATTGAGAAAAAACTACATGGGGATTTCTAATTTGTTTGACACCAAAATAAACTTATCTCCTAATTTTATTTTTCTATGAACTTTTTGAAGAACCGTGGCTTGTTTTTGTTTTAATCTTTTTAATGGTTTAGTTTTGTTTTATATTTAAATTTAAGAGGAAGCCTACTGAATATACTAGTAAAGCAAACTATTTTCCATTTACAAATTATTTTGCTTTGCTATGTAGCTGTGAAATTGGACATGACCTCCTAAAATTTACACAAAAATGTGTCCCCTTAAAGTTCCCCAGAATTGGTATCTGGGATGCCACATGTGCTATCAGAATTTGGGGTGCCATACGATTTCACCATATGCTTACTAATAAATCCCCAATATTAGTAAGCTCAAGAAGGTTCTTGCCTAATATTTAGAGAAGAATTCTAAATATCGGCGCAGATAAACGAGGCAGCATGGTACGTTTTAAGCTTTTATTTAGTGCAAGAGGTATCTAGGAAAGTGAAGGTTTAGTTCAGGTAGGAGAGAGAGGAAAGTCTGGAAACTAGGGTAGCATCCATACCAAGCAGGGAGCAGGCCAAAAGCCACGTGCAGCAAGTGCCTTGAGCTGCTATCCATTTTAAGCTTTTATTTAGTGAGAAAGATGCATAGGAGAGTGAGTGCTTTATTAAGAGGTAAATCTGGGTTCATACTGAGCACCAGGAACCAGGCATGTGGAGGAGCATCTAGGCCAGGAAGCCTAGAGCACATGGCCCAAAGGCCACGCGCCCTGGAGGTCAGGGCTACAGCAAGCCCCCTCCTGGCAAGAGGCCAGGGAATAAGAGCAGGCCCCAGATACATCATGTCCTAGGCTTTTAACTCACTTCCAAAGGGGAGTGGTTAATTAATCTGATTGGCTGGTGAGGTCACACAGGGGCGTGGCGAAGGTGTGCTCTTCCGGCTCACAAATCTAATCAATTTTAGCCTGTATGTCTGCCTACTTCAGCTGGAAGTCCAAAAAATTCCATTTGAAATGGTGAGCTTGAATTCTCATACTGACTTTGCACTAACATCCCCAGTTTCTAGGGCCACTCTCTGAGCCTAAGCTCCCTCAACTTGAAGCTTTTAGGATTGGAACAGATTGTAAATTCACTTGCAGCCTGGAGAGAGGAAATGCGAGAAAAGGAACAACTATATAGTGCTCACTCTGTCTCCTTTGCAGTTCAGTTCCCTCACCAACATGTAAAGACAGGGAAGATTTTGTGCTCAGAAGCCTAGTAACTGTTTTATAGGACACACAAAATATTTTTTAAATCACTGCTGAATTCTGAAAACAACCAGACATAAAAGCTACATACTGCAGAGGGTATTTGGCTTAGTGATATACACAGGTTAGTGATATACACAGGTTAGGACGCCCGTGGCCCACATCAGAGTGCTAGGTTCAATCCTGGCTCCAGCTTCTGACTCCAATTTCCTGCTAATGCAGACCCGGGGAGGTAGCCATTGTGGAAATTTGGAGAGTGAATTAACAGATGGGAACATTCTCTCTCTCTTTCTCTCTCTCCCTCTCTGTTTCCTTCTCTCTCTCTTTCTCTCTCATTGTCTATTTGTCTCAAATAAACAATTTTTAAATAATAATAAAATAAATACAACCTATACCTTATGATGCTATTTATATTATAGTCTGGGAAAGGCACAAACTTAGGGATAGATCAATGTTTGTGATCATATTTAATTGGGAGATGTTAACTGCAAATGGTGAAGCATTAAGGAATTCTAGTGATAAGAAAACTTTTTAAAACAGTTTTTTGTTTGTTTTTTAGGATTTATTCATCTCATCTGAAAGGTGGAGTAATAGAAAAGGAGACCAAAAGAGATACAGAGGGACCTTCCCTCCACTGGTTCTTTCCCCAAATGACCACAATGGCTGGGGCTGGGCCAGCCTGGTTTTCCTGGGTTTTAGGAGCCCAGGCAATTCACTCATCTCCTTTTGTCTTTTCAAACATATTAGCAGAGCTAGATCGGAAGTAGAACAGCCAGGAATCAATCTGTACTCATATGGAATGCCCACCCTGCAGGCAGCGGTTACCCCACTGGGTCACACCACAGCCTCAGGAGAACTTTTCTCTCGATGATGGTGACAGCTACATGGCTGAACACATTTGTCAAAACTCACAAACTCATACCCAGTAAGTACATTTTTACTGTATATTAACTATAAAGTTTAAAAACTCATCACTGATGACTGTTTTTATTGTCTATTACTGTCGGTAGGTTCAAATCTTAACAATAGAAGCAAGTGTTGTGCAGCAGGTTAAGCCACCACTTGTGATGCTAGTGAGTCCAGACTTCCTGCTGAGGCATCCAGGGAAGCAGCACGTGATGGTTCAAGTGCTTGAGCCTCTGCCACCCACGTGAGAGACCTGGATATACTTCCTGGCTCCTGGCTTCAGCCCGGCCCAGCTCTGGGAGAGTGAACTAGTAGATGGAATATCTTGCTGGCTCGCTCTCTCTCTTCTCTCTCTTTATTTATTTATTTTTATTTGAAAGTCAGAGTTACAGAGAGGTAGAGACAGAGAGAGGTCTTCCATCAGCTGGTTCATTCCCCAGATGGCCGCAACGGCCGGAGCTGCACCGATCTGAATCCAGGAGCCAGGAGCCAGGAGCCTCCTCCAGGTCTCCCACGCGGTTGCAGGGGCCCAATGATTTGGGCCATCTTCCACTGCTATCCCAGGCTATAGCAGAGAGCTGGATCGGAAGAGGAACAGCTGGGACTAGAACCGGTGCCCATGTGGGATGCCCGTGTTTTAGGTCAGGGCTTTAACCCACTGCGCTACAGCGCCAGCCTCTCTCTCTCTATCTTTCTCTCTCTCTCCCTCTCTCTCATTCTACTTTTCAAATAAGTAAGTAAATTACTAAATAAATATTTTAAAATTATTATTAGCACCCCAGTTTGGATGCACAGAGCCATGTCGTCAGTAATATCACAGCTAAGCTATTTTTTCTTTATCTTCAGCCAGATGGTTTCATGGTACTGCCCTTTTATGCCCCCAACACTGACCTAATTTTTTAAGACAGAATTTGCAATTCCTGCTGTTCAAGATAATGAGGTGGAACATGTCGCTTCTCAGGGTGCAAGTCTGGTTCACCAATGAGCATGCCCTTGGATGGCTGGCAATGACATGTTAACCTCAAGTGCTGCTAGTTTCCACTTGGGCACAGATTGGGTGCTATAACCACTGATAAAACTGCTGATTAGCATGAAAAAGTAGCAAGACAGTAACCAATCAAAGGAAAGTTCTTTTCAGTATAATTGAAGTAAGAAGACTCTTAGACTCACAAGAGAGGGTAGGAAACTTCCTTTGGGATACAGGCATTGTTCATCTTCAAGTCTTCAAGGTCTCTGCTGAGGCACAGAGAGTGGATGCTGATTTTGCTGGGAGAAATTAACCACTCCCTGGAAAAACAGAGGGTAAGGGTTAACCATATCTTGTGTTCTATCTCTCTATGAAGCTGGCTTGTATTGAGTCAACATGTTCATCATGGTGTTCTTCCATGTAATCAGCTGGGGCCTCTCTCCTATGTGTGGTCAAATCATGCTTAGATTTCTATCCTGATCCATCATGGGATGCTTGTGGTGTTGGAGGCAGGGAGAGATGGAGGAAGGGAGGGAGGGGGCGGGGGAGGGTGGAAGAGAGAGAGAGAGAAGCTTATGACAATACAAATGAATATCGTTATTGGGCCCTAACCAGGAAACTTAGCCCTTTTTACAATTGCCCTGATGAAGATGTTTGTCATAAAAATGGGTTTGCGGGTATTTTGCTTCTTCTAGATGTTTATTTCTGAAAGAAATTTTCGCAACAAAATAAAGTTGTGTGTGCTCTCCCACCATTTTTGACAGTTACATTAAGTGAAAATGACAGTGTTTATTAACCCTCTGGCCTCTCCCGGGGCTGTCCTTTCTGAATCAATTGCCATGATTTGCCAGGAGAACATTATCCTGATTGTCCGCTTTTCCCTGATTGTTCTTGCGGCACCAGTGAAAACCTTGCCTTTGTGGGAGATAACAAGCCTCCGGGCAGTCCCTAAAACTCAGACCATTCAAAATTAATGTGATGACTAGAATACCAGCTTTTTCTCCTGCCCACCCACAGCAGAGGGTTCTAAAGACCCATGTAAATTTCAGCTTCTCCTCTCAGATTTTTATATAACACAGATTTATTACTGTGACCCACAAACTGGAGAAAATCATTTCCTTTTGAATGACATTTATTTAAATATCTGAAATAAACCGTTTTCTGACTGCATTTGAATGGGCTTATTGAAACACAGCTGGTCTGAGGATGAATCTGGCTTTTTGTTTGTTTTTGAGTTTTCATCTAAGTGATTGGGAATTCTTTCTAGTCCACCGTGAAAATGAGAGATTAATGTTTCACTTCATGCTGTGCTGGAATTGGTTGTAAAGGTGTCCCAGTTGGTGAAGACTAATGTGATGTGTCAGCTGAGGTCCTCTGAGAAACAGACATGAAGGCAGAGCTGGATATGCAAAGCCTATGGAAGGAACACCTGGGAAAGAGAGAGAGAGGTGGAGTGGGCAAGGAGACTGATGTGAGTCTGACACCCAGGAAACACCGGACTGTAATGCTTCCCTGAAAAGCTTCAGCTAGGCTGATGGGGAGCCCTGACTTAAAGGGATCCTGTACCAGGAGGAAAGGACCTGGCTCTACCATTATGTCTTGTTTAGGCATTTACTCGGAGCAGTTTATGGGAAATGTGAATTTGGCAATAGACCATGGCAAGCTTGAAGGGATGACAGCCATCAATATTGCAGGAGATCAGAGACAGCTGTCTGTGAGCCAGAAAGGTCACATGCTATGCCATCATTTGAGTTAATTTTTTTTAACAGGTAGAGTGGACAGTGAGAGAGAGAGAGACAGAGACAAAGGTCTTCCTTTTGCCGTTGGTTCACCATCCAATGGCCGCTGCGGCCAGCATGCTGCGGCCGGTGCACCACATTGATCCGAAGGGAGGAGCCAGGTGCTTCTCCTGGTGTCCCATGCGGGTGCAGGGCCCAAGCACTTGGGCCATCCCCCACTGCCTTCCAGGGCCACAGCAGAGAGCTGGCCTGGAAGAGGGGGAACCGGGACAGAATCCGGCACCCCGACCGGGACTAGAACCTAGTGTGCTGGCGCCGCTAGGTGGAGGATTAGCCTATTGAGCTGAGGCACCAGCCATCATAGTTTGAATTAATCTAAGATGTTTCTGTGATATTTTTCCTTCATTAGTTGAACATGTCTTAATCTAAAGGCTCCAAGGAATCAGCTGAAAAGAAACAATGTTATATCTGGCTTAAAGCAAATTGTTTTTGTTCAAGGATTTAAGTCACATTTCAACAGAAACTAATTCTCAGGGTAATCAGATAGATCGATAAGCTTGAAGCATATTGACTACTTGAACATTAGTTGAAATCTATAGAGTTTATTGAACACAAGTTCTTTAGGTTAGGGTATGTGGGGGAGTGAGGTTAATGCAGGTACTTAATGAAATTGTTTCAGGTTTGTTTCATTATAGTTTTATCCCATTTACACAGTAGTTTTGGGTGGGAATTCAGACAAATAACTCTCATGATCTGGGCTTTTCAGCTACTCAGGACTGGTCAAGAATTAGAGTGGAGGATGCTTACATCAACTAAGACAAATTGATTGGGTTGGAAAATGGGCCATGGAAGGAAAGAATGTCCAGATCAACCGATAACAAAGGGGTCAGTGAGGGGACTAAGGAGAGACACATGTGCTAAAACTGGGGGTAAAGCAGGAGTTTAGTCCCAATACCTCATGGCAGAAGTCGATTCACTGCATCAGATAAGAAACAACAGCAAACTACCCTAATGTGATTCAGAGGGCCAAGAAGCCTGTTGTCTAAAGCCAAGGTCCATCTTAGTCTGCAATGGAGGGTACTTGGTAGTGCCATCCAGAGATGTCAAAGGAAAGTAGAGTGTGGGAGAGGAGCCAGAAAATCAGCACCTAACTGGATGCAGCCATCCACTAGTTAAGGTCACCAAAAAGTATCAGTGCATCTTGGGATATGTCAGCCTTCATATATTACAGGGGTTTTTACAAGACTTGACAGATGAAATTCTATTTATCCTAAGGACTTCAGCTTATTTTCAGTGCTATTGAGCACTTGCTGTGTGTTTCAATTGTCACAACCTGTGTGTACTGATGGTCCTCTCCCCCACTTAATGTTGTGATTGTTCAGAATTTCTCTACAGACAGAATTTCTCTACAGGCTGCAAATGTTAAGTGGCCTTTCTCCTAGTCTTGGCTGGAATCAGCTTTAAGCTACATCCACAAACTGTCCCCACAAGGGTCCAGAGACCCCTGCATTTCCCCTCTATAAAATCCTCTTATTACCTGGTTAATGCTACTGTTAGGATCATTGGTTACTATTCTCACCCTGTCTTCTATACTACAGTGTCTAAGTGTTTACAGCAGGTGATAATGGAACAAACGAAGGCCTTCAGCAACCAGGCAGTCAACCAAATGCTGCTACAGGGATATACTCGGCTCCCCACCCAGAGACAGTGGCCTGAGACATCGCCCCGTGTCAGCGAAGAGTAACCGCATCACCCCATGTCAGCAGGAAGTAGCTCTAAAGACAGATCATAGTCCCTCTACCCCTCCTGGACTTTTGGGACTAATGTAATCCCATACAAACCCTGCTTTATAAAAAACAAAAGAGGGGAGTGTTAGGAAACTGGCGCAGTTTTAGCCAAGTGGCCCAGCTACCTGAGCCAGGCTCCACCCCCATCCTAATGGGATTCGCTGTTCCTGCTTCCCTGCCTGTCCTCAGGCGAAGTTTTAAAAGGCCTTGTTCCTGAACATGTGCTCTCTTGGCTCTTGGTTCTTCTCTCTTGGCTCTGCTCTCCTCTCTCCTCTTCTCTGATCTCTTCTCTCCTTGCTAGCTCCTCTCCTCTCTGTTTCTCTCTTATATTCTCTTTCTCTCTCTTTTTCCTTCACTGCTCCTTCACTCCAGTCTGTAGGGTGTTCCCCAATAAACCCTTTCCCTTAAAAAAAAGTGATATATAGCATGCTTCAGTTACATTCCTGTCAGGAAGGCCAGACGCAACATCACAGGGACCATGTGAATTTCATCATGGTCCCTTTTGCAGCAACCACCTGGCAAAGAGAAAGGGCTTTGCCTAACAGTGTAGGTGCCAAAAGGGTTTGGGGGTAGGGAGTCTGCAGGGAATTTCACAGAAATGAAAGAATAAGGATGAAATCTAGAAAAGATTTTAAGTCTGGCATGGGAAAAAAAAAAAAAAACTATGTGTCATCTATCTCTTTTTATTTGGTATCTGAAAATTTTTTAAATTATGTTTATTAACAATAACTTGTACATATTTTTTAACATAGTGCAACATTTCCATACACATAGATAATATGTGCTGATCACACTATGATAATAATTTCCCTTTCTTTGACAATACATTCAGAATAGATTGTACATTCATACGTTTAAACTTTTTTTTTTACTCCCCTGTGACCCAAGATTGTGGAATAATGACAGTTGAGCTATATTTGTCGAAACCAAATAATTAAAATTTATATAAGTTCTAATCAAAAACACAAAAGTTAAGTCTATTTTCCAAAATGACATCATTTAAGGGATTCCATTTTTTTCCTGAGTATTCAGTGCAGCAGAAAAAAACAAAGAAGCAAATAACTACAAAATCATCTCATTGGTAAAGACATAAACTGGGTCTGTTACAACACTAACAAGAGGAAAATGACCGTGCCCAAGAACTAATTTTCTAAAAGGATGTAAGAAAGATCTATGTGTGTAATGAATGCTTTAATAGAGTTAAAATACACATATAATGATTCTCAGTCTATAGTTAACCAGATTTGACCATATTACAGCAAAACCAATACAAAGTGGAAAAACAAAGGAAGCAAATTAATCAATAGAAGTGAAAAAAACTACCTGTTATTGTTAACTTGTATATTTGAAACTCAAGGAAACCATTGGTTGGACTGCATTGGGTGTGGCTATACCTGCTGGTTTAATATCAGAGTCTAATATCTTACAATGACATATTTAAGTTTTTTTAATATCCTTATCTCAAATTAATGTGGCATTAAACATTTTTAGTTTCTTATTAAATTAGTAAGAAATGGATTGATGCAAAGAAAGCAGAGTGTGGTATGTTCAGCATTCACTGCGTAAAAGATGAGAAGGCAACTTTAAATGAAATAACAAGGGTTTCCTTTGGCCTTCGATTCAATTACAGCTCCTTCCCCTCAATTCTAATGTGTTCTCCCAAGTAGATCACAGCACTACACAACATCATTTTCTTTCATTTGATATAGTAGTAGTTCCCTTTGCTATTAGGAAAACCTTAAAATCAAACAAGTTCAAATGTGTATTAAGTATGTGTGTCTCACAGTAAACTTGACAGCACAGTTTGCACCAATGGGAATTCAGTCTTTCTCCCTCTTGGACTGTCGACACCCTACATGACATGAAGGAGTGGAGGAAGTAGAGCTGCCTAAAGGGTGGCATGCAATGCAATTGCCACTAGCATCAACTCGTTGGACTTCGTGAAATCTATCTTTTTAGAAAAGGAATCTCTGAACTTTTGTGTGATAAGAAAGTACATAGGAATCTATTGAAGATGCAAATAAGTGTGCCCCCTTCTCTCTTTGAGGACTCCTGCATCAAAGAGAAATTAGTCCTGGAATTGAGAACTCAGACTGTCACACACACACACACACACACACACACACACTCCTGCTCTGGATTAGAAAGTCTACTCAAATTCCCTTCCTTAATAAATTCCCTCACACTTTCCTTGCACCCTAGACTAGGCTTCAGCATAGAAAAGCTGGGAGAAACGTGCAAATTATCTGGAAAGACAATAAGACACATTGTTTGGACTTCCAGTCTCCAGGTTTAAATAAACGATATGGAGGGCATTGTGATAGCTGGCAGATGCAGCCCCAGAATCCTCTTTGGGGATCATTTAAAGAGCATGAAACCTGGGAGATATGCCAAGATTGAGAAAAAAGCAAATATCTCCCGATTCCAGGAGGGAAAGCAAGAGATCAAAATAGAAATCTCAGGCTGATGACTTGAGCATATAATTTTTAAAATAACAATTAAAGAAAATGTTTGTGAGGAGTTAAGGAGGATGTAGAATCAATATGAGCTCAATAAGAAACAGATATGTCAAATAATCTCACTTACCTTTTTTAACATTAAAAAAGGAGAAGAACATACTGTGATTCCTGACAAAATGGCAGACTAGATGAACAAGAAAACTCTTCTAAGAACTAAATGCCTAAAAATACAAGGACACTTCCACAAAAAGTTTGTGGAAAAATGCAAGTAAAATATGTGCATTCTGGTGTAATTTTTAATCAATGCATAGTTTATTCCACAATATTCATTTTCCATTAACTTTTTAAAGATGTCATGTATACAGATTTCAAAACTTTTTGCACCAAAACAGACTTTTAGGTCTTTCAATTTCATTTTTTTACGAAGTGTTCGGCGCTTCCTTGGAGTAGCAGATTTCATGTAAGAAGGAAAAAAGGCCCATTTTTAAGTTTGGCTAAGCTAGGAGCAATAGAAAGCAATCAGAAGAAATAATAGGATTGCATTCAGCTAGAGATTGTAGGAGCTGTGTTCATCTGAGGACATGTGCCTGGGTTTGGTGGCCTAAACTTGAACTTCAGTAGATAAACAACAGGTGAGCACTGATATGAATCTCGAAACTCAAGCAAGGAGGGAGGTCTGATCAGACACTGCTAGTATGTGCCTCTTGAGATTCCAGGGAGAGATGGGAAAAGTTCTGTATTCTTAATCACAAGGCAACTCTTGGGCTAGAATTCCAACTGCCTGTTTGACCTGAAATTCCCTCTATCAGTAATGTTGTGGAAAGTGTCCCCAGCCTGGGTGTTACACCAGGTGTCACTGGAGCCAGAACTTCCTACTGGAAGCAAATCTAAACATAGGAATTCCTAAACATAGGAATTTTCAAAGGTAAAGACTAATCCTTTCTCTCTCTCCATGCCTTCAGGAACTCCTAGAACAGGGAAAGCCGTCAGAAATGGATAGATTCCTGGACACATGCAACCTATCTAAATTGAACCAGGAAGACATAGAAAACCTAAACAGACCTATAACTGAGACAGAAATTGAAACAGTAATAAAGGCCCTCCCGGCAATGAAAAGCCCAGGACCAGATGGATTCACTGCTGAATTCTACCAGACATTTAAAGAAGAACTAACTCCAATATTTCTCAAACTATTCAGATCAATAGAAAAAAGGGAATCCTCCCAAGTTCTTTCTATGAAGCCAGCATCACCTTAATTCCTAAGCTGGAAAAAGATGCAGCATTGAAAGAAAATTACAGACCAATATCCCTGATGAACATAGATGCAAAAATCCTCAATAAAATTCTGACCAATAGAATTCAGCAACACATCAGAAAGATCATCCACCCAGACCAAGTGGGATTTATCCCTGGTATGCAGAGATGGTTCAATGTTCGCAAATTAATCAATGTGATATACCACATTAACAAACTGCAGAAGCAAAACCATATGATTATCTCAATAGATGCAGAGAAAGCATTTGATAAAATACAACACCCTTTCATGATGAAAGCTCTAAGCAAACTGGATATAGAAGGAAGATTCCTCTATACAATCAAAGCAATTTATGACAAACCCACGGCCAGCATTCTATTGAATGGGGGGAAGTTGGAAGCATTTCCACTGAGATCTGGTACCAGACAGGGATGCCCACTCTCACCACTGCTATTCAATATACTTCTGGAACTCTTAGCCAGAGCTATTAGGCAAGAAAAAAGAAATTAAAGGGATACAAATTGGGGAGATCAAGATCCAAGAACACTTAGAAAATGCAGCATTGAAAAAAACACATTTTAAAAATGACACCAAAAGATTTGGTGTCATGGCATAAACCCAGTCAAAGTTGTTCAAATGTTTCAGAGGAGAAAGTACACAATTTTCTTGAAAGATATTTGAGGCATTTTGTGTTCATTGATGGGAAGACTCAATATTGCAAAGATGTCAATTCTCCTCAAACTGATGAGCCAATAAATTTTGCAAGCACAATTCCATTGAGGTTTTCCATGGAACTGCATAAGCTGATTCTGTTAATAAGGAAAAGCACAACCCTCACTGTAAATAATCAAAGCATTCTTTAATAAAGAAAATAGGTGAGAGTAAGAATGTGCCTTCTAGAAATCAGAACTAGGAATCAAGACATTGTGATGCTGAGCTAGGGACTGGCCAATGAGGAGACAGAGAGGCCAAAAATAGACCTCCAGATTGTGAACTTGGATATATGCAGAGCTGCTGGCCCAGCTCTGTAAAAAAAGTGATGCTGAGATCTACTAAGACGAAAACCTGAGATAGTTTAGGTGTTTGGCACCTCCCTGCACTCAGGGAGACAGCAGATGATGGTTCAAGTACTTGGATCCTCACCACCCAGACTGAGCTCTTGGCTCCTGGCATTACCTTGATTCAGCCCCAGATATTATGATGTAGTGAGCATTTGGGTAGTGAACCAGCAGGTATAACATGTCGATGTCTCTCTCTCCTCTCTCTCTCTCTCCTCTCTCAACTCTCCTCCCTCCTCTCTCCTCTCTCTTTCTCCCTCTCTTTCTCTCTCTATGTAGCCCTGGTTTTCAAAATAAATTTAAAAATCTTCAACCAAAATAAACTAGTATCCAGAATAACTGCAGAACTTGTAAAAACTAAAAAGAAAACCAGGCAACCCAATTGAGAAGCACACCTGAAAAGGTATTTCACAGAGGAAGAGCTACAAAAGACCTATCAACAAATCTCAGTCCTATTAAGAACCCGAAACACACAAATAAACAAAAACAAAACCAAAAATACACACAGTACATTTTACATCAGTCCCACTGGCATAAATTTAAAAAATAAAGTTTGGTTGGGTAGTAGGGTAACAGGAACTTGTAAGCTTTGCTATTACAATAAGATGATACAGTCATTGTGAGATACCATCTGGCATTCCTTAGTAAGTATGAACATAACAATGCACCATAACCAGCAACTTCACTCCTAGTTATATTTGAAAAAAAAAGAACCTTCTTGTATAACAAGACATATATGTGACAATGTGACAAATATATGTGACAATTCACAATAGCTAAAAATTAGACAAGTAGAATGCTAACCTGATATAATATATATAAATATATAGATATATGAAAAAAAAAACAAATATAACCACAAGAATCTGTACAGACGGTTCTAAAAATGTATTGAGTGGGAAAAAGCAAATCACCTAAAAACACATAGAGTATTGTGATTCTATTTCTGTAAACATTGAAAAATGCAACAATATTGTTTCTGGATGCAAACATAAGTAGGTGGTAAAAATATAATATAAGTAAAGTTAATAATGAATACATTCAGGATGGCAGTTACCTCTAGGTGATTGGGAGGGGTTGAGAAATGAAAACATGAGAGTGTCAAAGGTACTAGAACTCTTCTATTTCTTACATATGATGTCTGTTTACTAATACTTTTTCAAAAAGTACCTCTGTGTTAGGTGCATTTTTCGTTTATGGCATTGCACAACAAATTTTAAGTATTACATAGATAGTTAATATGTGAACACTCAATAGGCATAACACATATTGGTGCTATTACAGACAAAACCCAGCAGTTGGATACATTTATAGATAATAGGATTAATGACCTAAGAATATTATTTGGACAGTTTCAATTGGACCACAGGACTTTGTCCTGAGGCCTGAAGTCCTTTCTTGTTCACAGCTTGCGTTGGTGCTTCCTTGGGTGCTCTGCTCACACCATTATCAAGACATTTACCTAGAACACGGCAAATCTATGAGCTCTTGCAGAGATGAGTTTCCTTCCAGGACTGCTGAAATGTCCTCTGTTGCTTTATGTTGCAATCCAGGGCAAGGCTGAGGAAAAGGAGAGTAGAACATGCTGTTGCCAGTGAAGGCCTAAAGCCACAGCAGAGGGTGCGGACCATCTGGCCCATGTGCTTTTCAAGGCCTGCAAATCTATTTTGTCTGGCACAGCCAAAGCAACCATAAGCAGGACTCAAAATTCAATAAATGTATGGCAGGCTAATTTTTAAGTTGATAATTATGTATGGCCAGTGAATGGTTTATAAATATCCAACAATCCTTGGAAGAAAAAAGGTGCCCCATGACTGGGTGGACAAGTCAACATAATATGCATGACAGTGACCTCAAATGTTTGAAATCAGTTGAATGAAAAGGCAAGGAGATTTATTCAGGTCTTGATACATTTCAAGGAGGCAGAACATAGACAATCATCAGAAAGAACTTCACCAAAATCTCAATTATCCAACCAAACTGAAAAATTAGATGGTGAGCTTTCTCATAGTTTTATTTCATTCACGTTGACAACTCCATTGTGCCTAATTTTAATCCAGACTCTCAAAATTACCATTTTTGTCTCAGACTGGGAGTTTCTTGAATACAAAGGTAAAGTTTTATTTCTTTGTCATTGTGTCTCTTAAGTTAGTATCCTGCGCACATATCATAAGTGCTCCCCATGAAACAGAACTGATGCAAGGAATTAAGTTGATGCTGAACTACTTTACTGCAGGAAACAATGTCATTTCTTCTCTTTTAGTGAAAATACTTATCCTTGGCTTATTCTGCTCCCAATTTCTGCATTATGTCCATGTGCCCTGATCACAATCTGGAAATTGTGCTGAAGATTGTCAGAGAAGTGTGTCTACTCTACCAAAAGAATTGGAGAAAGTCTATCAGGGCTGCTAGAGAGACAGATGATAAAGAGGTTGGACAATTGCAGCTTCTGAGAAAGGAAAGATGATAGTTTTCAAAACTGTTACCAAATGATGTCACTGTAAATGTTAATATGACATAACACATACACATTATTTCTCTAGCTCAGCATACAACTATGACATCATTTCTTACATCTTCAGGTTATTGTTCAAGTTGCCTATATTGTTAGCAAAAATTATAAAATCTTTTGCCCTCTCCTCCTCTAATACCACAAGCAAATGCCAATGGAAAACAAAGCTACCTAGGAGCTTACATTGTGCTAATTGGGGCTAATGATGACCAGAAAGAGTCCTGCTTCTGAAGAGAAGCTCTTGCTTTTTTCCAACTTCTTGTTGGAAACTACTGTGCAGTGTTGCAAAACTGCGTTCCTCTGCCTCAGTGATTGCTGGCCGGTGCTGTGGTTCACTTAGCTAACCCTCCGCCTGTGGTGCCGGCACCCCAGGTTCTAGTCCCAGTTGGGGCACCAATTCTGTCCCCATTGCTCCTCTTCCAGTCCAGCTCTCTGCTGTGGCCCCGGAAGGCAGTGGAGGATGGCCCAAGTGCCTGGGCCCTGCACCTGAATGGGAGACCAGGAGAAGCACATGGTTCCTGGCTTCGGATCAGCACAGCACCAGCCATAGCGGCCATCTGGGGAGTGAACCAATGGAAAAGGAAGACCTTTCTCTCTGTCTCTCTCTCTCTCTCTCTCACTAATTCTGCCTTTCAAAAAAAAAAAAAAAAAAACTGTGTCCCTCTGCCTCAATGGTTGCTTACACTTGAATCTTCACCCATATCAGATGCTGTACACTGTCTCCCCGAATGACAATACCGTGCCAGGATACCTAGAGCCTCAGATGTGTAAGACTCTGCAGCATGCTATGCCAAAACCAATCCTATCTTCTAACCCTCAAGACCATGATTGAGAACCAGGGTCTCTAGTTCAGCTGTCTGCCATTTATTGCTTTTTATTTACTCATTGTTATTTGAGAGGCATATATATATATATATATATATATATATGTATATGTGTGTGTGTGTGTGTGTGTGTGTGTGTGTGTGTGTATAGAGAGAGAGAGAGCTCTCATTTATCAGTTCACTCTCAAATTATCAGTAGTAGCCAGGGGGCCAAAGCCAGGAACCAGAAACTCAATCCAGGACTTCCACATGGGTGACAGGGACTCACTATTTGATCCATCACCTGCTGCCTCCCAAAGCACACATTATCAGGAAGCTGGAGCCAGATGCCAGAGCTCAGGCACTCTAATGTGAAATGTGGGCTCTCAACCAACATTCAAATTTCTAGGCCAAATACCTGCCCCTTGCCCTGAAATTTTTAAGCATATTTCATTCCAACCCACTTGGTGTATGCTATTCTATTGCTTCTTCGGTAAACCCAACAACATAGTTTTCTGACTTTGAATCCCAGGGAGCATTAGTTAGAGTCCAAATCCTTTCTTTTTCAGAAAGCATGTACTCCTTTTGATATCACATAAAATATTTATCTTCTGGGACTTCTCCTTCATTTTTCTCCAGGGCCAAGAGACTTTTTTAACCCACAAGCAACAAAGACATCAACTATAACATATCTTTCAGAACCTAAGGAGTACTGTTGGGCCAGGTGCCCCATTTCATCTCTATCTTGATTGGCAAATAAAGCTCAACGTGGCCATAACCCACATGAATAAGGGTTTTTTTATATGCTATTCTTGCCTGGTACCAAATGAGTGTCACCAAAAATAAACTCCATGAATTCAACTCCCAAAATATGGAATAAAGCAAATCAGGACTGCAGCTATCTTGGCTTGTGTTATCCCTAACAGTACTCCACACAACTCTTAATTTTTTTTCTAGCCTGAACATTCTTATTTTATTTTTCCAACCTTTAGTTTTGAAAAATGAAATCCAACAGAAAATTTAAAAGAAAAGCATGATGAAAACCCATATGGCCTTCATCTAGATTCACTAATCCCTAACCCAACTCTCTCCATCCCTCCCTCCCTCTCTTCCTCTTGCCCTCTCTCTTTCTTTCTTTCTTTCTCTTTTTCTTTCCCATATATGTCTTTACTTGTACTTGAAAAAAAGTATGAGAAAAATGGAATTAAAAGATGTCTATTTTCATACAAAAATGAAATACAATAATGATTTTCATAATATTTATGTTTATGAATCTTTGGAAGAATCTCTGTAAGTATTGGTTTCAAAATCTTTTGCACCAAAAGAAACATATTTTCATCCATTTTCCATGATCTTTTTGGTTCATATTTCCATGAATTTATATAGATAATGTGCATATTATTTATTATAGATATTGTTGCATAAGTTTGAGCTGAATCATTTGAAAATTAGTTTCAAACATTAAAATATTTAATCTCTGTATATCTTACCTTATATTTTTTAAAGATTCACTTCTTAATCCAAAATTCAGAGCAATAGAGAGAGAGAGGGAGGGTAGAGAGATCTTCCATCTGCTGGTTCACTCCCCAAATTCAGACAATAGCCTGGGCTGGGCCAGATCAATGCCAGTAGCCATGGAACTCCATCCAGGATTCCTATATGGGTGGCAACGGCCCAAGTACAAGCGCAATGTTCTTCTGCCTTCCTAAATGTATTAGCAGGAAGCTGCATAAGAACTTGAGCTGCTGGGTCTCAAACCAGCATTCTGATACAGGATACCCATGTAGCAAGTGGCAACTTGGGCTGCTGCACCACAATGCTGGCCCCTCTCATGAAATTTCATAAGACTCAGGATATAAGGCTGTAGAGTTACTTCTTTCAGGAAATTAACATTGATAAATATCTTTACAGTCCATATTTAAATACCTTTGTTTTCATTTTCTCTTCATATCCAATGAAGAAATTGTCTGCATTTATGTCTCAGGTTTCCCTAATCAACTGCACTTGTTATGAAATTCACATTATTATTATTACTCCAACTATTATGTGGCTTCATTGTTCATATTTTGAGAGCTTGGGGCTGTTTTATAGAATGTCACTTTGTTTGTATTTGTTTAAGTATTTCTTGGTAATGAGATTCAGATTAGATATGTTTGACATATTGATGATACTGTTTTGGCAGTGCTATTACATAATTATTAAACATTCTATTTAAATATCTTTTTCTCCTTAAATATCTTTAAGGCAGCTTTCATATTTCAGTAGATCCTTTGAGGATCTCATTAGGACTTTAGTGGGCCCTGGGTATTTTTCCCATTGTGGACTTCTTCCTCCATAAAAAATATTAAAAATTATATTATACAATGATATTGGTATAAAGACTAATGTAGTCAGCCTCTATTTGTTACTAGATACTAATTATACGTTTTTATTCTGACTATAAAGAAATTAAATTTTTTAAAAAGATTTATTTATTTACTTGAAAGAGTTACACAGAGAGGAGAGAGAGAGAGAGAGAAGTCTTTCATCTACTGGTTCACTCCCCACCTGGCCACAACTCCCGGAGCTGTGCCGATCTGAAGCCAGGAGCCAGGAGCTTCCTTCGAGTCTCCTACGTGGGTGCAGGGGCCCAAGGACTTGGGCCATCCTCCACTGCCTTCCCAGGCCACAACAGAGAGCTGGATCAGAAGTGAGCAACCAGGACCTGAACTGGCATCCACATGGGATGCCAGAACTGCAGGAGACAGCCCTACCTGCTGCGCCACAGTGCCAGCCCCAAGAAACTAACATTGATGCATTATTTTGGGAAGGGTATATTCATATCATTTGCCCATTTTTCAATTGGATTATTTGGAATTTTGTTACTGAATTTTTAAAAATTATTTTATTTATTTGAGAGAGTTACAGAGAGTGACACAGAGAGAGAGACAGAGGTGAGGTCTTCCATCTGCTGGTTCACTCCCCAAATGGCCACAATGACCACAGATGGGCCAATCTGAAGCCAGGGGCCAGGAGCTTCTTCCAGGTCTCTCACGTGGGTGCAGGGGCCCAAGCACTTGGACCATCTTCCATTGCTTTCCAAAGCCATAAAGAGAGAGCTGGATCAGAAGAGGAACAGCTAGGACACAAACCAGCACCCATATGGAATGCTGGCCCCTCAGGCAGAGGCTTAGCCAAATACACCACAGCACCACTCCATTACTGAATTTTTGAGCTCCTCATATGTTATGGACATCAATCATATATCAGACGAATAGTCTCAAAAATTCCAATGTACAATATTTTTGACTCTTTGCTGTGCATCAGTTTTTTAGTTTGATATAATCCCATTGGTCCAGTTTTGCTTTCATTGCCTATGATTTTATAAAACTCTTTGCCTTAAGCATTTCCCCTACACTGTCTTCTAGTAATGTCATTGTTTTAGATCTTACATTCATGTCTTTGATATATTTTTTTTTAGAAATACTTCATTTTATTTTATTTATTTGAGAGGGAGAGAAGCAGAGCAGCGGGACTTGAACCGGAGCACTGATACTGGATGCTGGCATCATGAGCAGCCGCTTAGCCCGCTAAGCCACAGTGCCAGCCCCGTCTTTGATATATTTTGTATAGGGTGAGACGTGGGGGTCAAGTTTTTATTATTTAGCCATGAAAAAGCATGAGATGCTATCATTTGCAGCAAAATGGATGGACTGGAGGACATTATGCTAAGTGAAATGTTAGACTCAGAAAGATAGATACTGCATATTCTCTCTCATATGTGAAGGCAGTCAGGTAAGGAGCCAACCCCTTTCTCTGGATGACATCGGTACCAGAAGTGTGGTCCCACCACCACATGTCCTCCTCTATTGGTATAACCTACATCACTGTTAAAATATAGACTTTGCATGAGAAAATCAGCCTGCTCACAGTAGCAGAAAAGACTGCAGCTTGGAAAGAGCACTTCTCCTCAGTCAAGGCTTTCAGTCTGGAAATGATGCTAATGAATGCTGTTTGCCAACTGACTCTGTGAAGGCTTCCACTGGGGAAAGTACAGATGCATTGTGTGGGACGGTCTGAAGCCTGTTTCCTCCTGGCCTCATCTGAGTTGTTGTTTGTTTAGCACTCCTTATGTCCCAGACACTTGCAGTGCGTTGTGTATCCGGTCATTTATCTCCACACTAGTTCCTGCTAGAGGGCTACTGTCATTCCTGTTCCACAGGGGGAGCTATGAGGGCTTTCAAGTTCAAGTAGCTTGCCCAAGTTCTGCCACAATCAGATGACCAGGATTCAGACCAGACTTGTCCTGTGCCCACATTCCCAAATGGTAATCTGAATGCCCACCTCAGATCTGCAGGGGAGCCACGTGCTGGAGACTGAACAGGGCAAGAGTGAAGAAGGCAAGGGATCAGGAACTTCTGTGTGCGAACTTCTCTCTCTTACGTGCACACACACACACAGAGAGAGAGAGAGAGAGGAAAAGCACCATTCAACGTGTTTAATCCATTTCCTCATTTCAGGTGCTAGCATATATAAGGTCCCCGGAGATTCTCAGGGTAAATTTTCAAAGGAAAAAAAACCCTTCATTCAGTCTAATTCCATTACCTAAACACAACCCTCCCCTTCTCATTCTCAAACTTACCTGCAAAACAGTATGTTCTTACAGAATAGACATTCACAGGGCTATCTCTGAAAGCTTAATAAATGCCTCTTACTGTCAACACTAAGTAACTTATTTAGTATGGGGCAGCAATAAGCTAATGAAAATCACTTAAAAGAAACAGAAAGGAAACCTTAAAATACAAACAAATCTATAGCCTTAAAAATAATGAAGCACTTTTGAAATTGTGATGGGAAGTTGAACACTCCCATCATTATTTGACAAACTGCTGTTTCTTTGGGAAAGTGACATATTTGTGGACTTGGCAGTGCATTTGTTGCATTCTCTGTGAGCCGTGGACTCAACGCCAAGGCTGCAGTGCTTCATTCTCCAATCAAAAGGAGCCGGCGAGGCGAGGTTGATTCTGTACCAAGCCTGCGCCCAGGATCTGTCGTGAAGCTGAGATAAGAGCTGAGCCCACTCTGTAGCAGCAGCCAGTTCATTAATCGGCTGCGGCTGTGGCTCGCCAGCCAACACACAGCAGCAAGTAATAAAAGAAAGGCTGTGTGGGCTGGCGGTAAAAGGCGTCTGAGGGCAAGGCTGTGACTAAGGCTCCACTAATCGATGGATCATCAGTGGAGCTGGGGCCGGAACGTGTGCCTCTCTGTGGAGCCTGCCGCTGTCACGCTCGTCATCCCACACCAGCTCCACAGCTCTGCCCCAGGACAGCATTTGCTCCACTCAAACGATGGGGGCTGAGTTTGAGGACATCTAAGTAAAGTTTATTTGGCCCCCACGGTCTGAAGTACAAGTATATAGTATGGATAAATACTGATATAAATAATTTATATCAGATGACTCTCCCTTAAATAAAACTCTCAACTAATACCCCCCCCCCCAGGAGGTGGAGTTTAATTCCTCTCATTCTCCACTCTCTGCCGATGAGTTAAACCTAGTGACTCATTTCCAATTAAGAGTCAGGAAGGGAAAAATAGGAACTTTGCTGTGGAGACCTGGCAGACACTCGCTTCACCAAGTGATAAAGGTTAATATCATCAGTGATGTCACATGGACCTCATGTAACCCCTGATACGATGCAATGAGAAGGGGACTTCACCTCTGTGGGATTCTTTGCAAAACCCTATTATCCCAGTCTAATTCCGAGGAAAACATCAAACAAGTCCAGGTTGGGTATCTTGCCTCTCTAAGAATGTCAAGGTCAGGAAAAACAAAGAAAATCCAAGAAACTGCCCCAGACCAGTGGAGAGTAAGGAGATGTGACAACCAAATGCACGGTGGTATCCTGCTGCTAGAGAATACTCCCAAACATTGTCGGAGTAACTTTTGTAGAACCAAAAACTAGATCTGATCTACCAACATGCAGCAAGCCCAGTTACTGGCACTGGGGTGATGGGAAAGAGTAGGAGTTTATTTGCCTTGCACAAAGCAAGGAGTTAGGCAATTATCACCCAATTCCTAGATTTGCTGAGGGTTAAAGGCAGTGAATTTTATCATTTAAAGTAGAGGTTGAATAGTGAATGATCATTTCACGTTTGGGCCTCTGGTTGGGCCACAGCTTACATAGTCTTCCTGTGATTGGTCACTGATAGGGGGCAGTGTGCTTCCTTTGAAGTAGCCTCTGTTGGCCTCTGGTCTATATTGGATATGTGTAGATATGGTATTGTTTTGTTTGCCCAGGGCCTGTGAGTTCCTGTGAAAGTCTCAGAATAGAGGCTGGCTCTGAGATGTTAACTAAAAGGACCATTTGAGTGTTTATGAATCAGGGTCTTGGCTCTGATTTTACCCTTGTGTCACTCTTTATCTAATGAGCAACTTCTTACAGAGAAACTGCAAGTGGAGAGAGATACTGAGGCCAGATAAAATCAAAGGCATTAGGGGCAGGAGGTTCAATGCACAGGATCCTGGAGCAGAAAGAGGAGAGTCGTAGAAAATCTAGTGAAACCTAATCAAAGTCAGGAATTTACTTAGTATTGTTGTGGGGTAGGTAATCCCTGAAATACATTGCAGGGATCAAAGGCCCCAGCTGGGTTCAGAGAGACCCCCAGCTAGAATTAATCTAGGTTCTTTATCCCCACATATAAGAATATAACCAGCAGACATAGAAGTGAACAGAAAACCAAGATTCATGGAATGCAAAGGGATAGTACATACCCAGTTATTAGATGGGGCAACCTCAAGAAAAAGAATTGCCTCCCCCCAGGCAGAGGGCGTAATTTTCATAGTAAGGATGGTGCTCAGGGCAGGGCCTAATTGAAGATCCAAGGAAGCAGGGTTGGAACGGTACACATGGTGGTCTCCAGGAATGTGTCATGGCATTAGGAGCATGATGGAAAGGGAAGCTTAGCTACTGATGAGGGTGGGTGTGCCACGTCCTCAGCTGTACTGAATTGATGTGGAGGATGCCAGGATTGGGTAGTGTGCATGGCTTGAGTGCTGGCAGTCTTCAGGGGCTTGTCCCTCACTGACTCCCTGCCTACCTCATATCAGTGGTAATGCACAGGGGCAGTGTCTTAGTGTGGATTAGTGTCCTGTGGGAATGTTAGATCTTGCAGGTAGTGATCACACGGAACTCTTTGAAGTGTCATTTCAACTTTTTCACAAATGATAGAGGAGGAAAACATAACTTCTACTGTATCCTTCTGAGTTCTCAGCTGGGACCCTGTAACAAAACATGGATTAACAACAACAGATGGCCAGCGCTGCAGCTCACTAGGCTAATCCTCCACCTGCAGTGCCAGCACCCCAGGTTCTAGTCCTGGTTAGGGCACCGGTTCTGTCCCGGTTGCTGCTCTTCCAGTCCAGCTCTCTGCTGTGGCCTGGGGAAGGCAGTAGAGGGTGGCCCAAAGTGCTTGGGCACTGCACTCGCATGGGAGACCAGGAAGAAGCACCTGGCTCCTGGATTTGGATCCGCGCAGCACGCCGGCAATAGCTGCCATTTGGGGGGTGAACCAACGGAAGGAAGACCTTTCTGTCTTTCTCTCTCTCTCACTGTCTAACTCTGCCTGTCAAAAAAAAAACAACAACATAAAACAAAGGAAAGATTGTTAACGTGTGTACCTCACAAGTATGCATACCTACAGAAAATAAGTAAATCTCAAAGAGATGGCTTCAAACTCCAGTTTATATTACATCCACAATGAATAGTACAATTTTGGAGAAGTGAGAAGACCAAGGAAAAGGACTTCAGGTCTCTGCTGTGCATAAATTATGAGAAGGCAAATAGATAGGAAACAGATGGTAGATGAAGGTCATTTAGTAAAGTTTGTTATGTTGAGTCCCTTCCCACAGTCTGATCAGGGTCTATAGGTGCCTCCTGTGACCAACCTTTGTCCTTCCAGGTAGTGAAGGGCGGAGGCACCTTTATAAATCTATGTCCTGCCTTTAGACAAATAGGCAGAGGACACAAGTTTGCTTTGTATCTGCTTTTTTTCAATTTCCTTTAGCTCAACCTAGCCTTTAGCCAACATGGCATAGCTCTTAACCTGAAAAATCCAAAATGATTCCCAAATAAAATTATTTAATAAAAAAAGAAAGTAAAACTTTACTAGTCTCTAAAAAAAAAGAGTATGATATTATGGCTGTTTATTTTCTATAATTCAAGATGTATTCCCCTCCTGGCATTTGACTCATGTTCACAAGATGCCATTTTAATTTCTAGAGCGTTCAGGCTGTAATTCTTCCACAATAAAAATGTTTGCTCAAACAAGTCACTATTGATAATCTTCAAGCTGCTAAGGGCTGCACAGGCATGAGACTGGAGGGCAAGCTGAATGAACCTGCAGAGGGCAGCCTAGGCAACAATATCCTGACAGAGGCTGGTGGTCAGGAAGGCATGAGCAGGCACAGGGCCACATAATGCTAACCTGTTCTGACCAGTGGACTGTCTTCACCCTACCAAGCAACCTCAAGGGACAGAAATAGGCTAGGGGACAGGTAAGAAAAAAAATAGGGAAGGCAAATTGGTGTTCCCCGTTAGCACATCAGTCTCATGTGCATAGAAAAGATATTCACAAAGTTCATTAAAAATGTATATTATAAAAAAATTCTGCATGGATTTCAAATTTTTTTGCAGCAAAATGAACTTATCTTTAGTTTGTATTTTAAAAAGTAATCTTGTTTAGAAATCTGTGTCTTTTTTTTTTGCATTTCTTTTTTTTTAACTTTTATTTAGTAAATAAAATTTTCCAAAGTACAGTTTATGGATTACAATGGCTTTTCCCCCCTCATAACTTCCCCTCCCACCCACACCCCTACCATCTCCCACTCCCTCTCCCATTCCATTCAGACCAAGATTCATTTTCAATTATCTTTATATACAGAAGATCTATTTAATATGCATTAAGCAAAGATTTCATCAGTTTGCACCCACACAGAATATAAAGTGTAAAATACTGTTTGAGTACTAGTTATAGCATTAATTCACATTGGACAACACATTAAAGACAGAGATCCCACATGAGACGTAAGTACACAGTGACTCCTGTTGTTGACTTAACAATTTGACACTCTTGTTTATGGCATCAGAAATCACCCTAGGCTCTAGTCATGAGTTTCCAAGGCTATGGAAACCTCTTGAGTTTGCTGACTTCGATCTTATTTAGACAAGGTCATAGTCAAAGTGAAAGTTCTCTCCTCCCTTCAGAGAAAGGTACCTCCTTCTTTGATGGCCACGTTCTTTCTGCTGGGATCTCTCTCGCAGAGACCTTTCATTTAGGTTGTTTGTTTGTTTGTTTGTTTTGCCAGAGTGTCTTGGCTTTTCATGGCTAAAATACTCTCATGGACTCTTCAGCCAGATTTGAATGCCTTAAGGGCTGATTCTGAGGCCAGAGTGCTATATAGGACATCTGCCATTCTATGAGTCTGCTGGGTATCCCACTTCCCATGTTGGATCGTTCTCTCCCTTTATGATTCTATCAGTTCGTATTCGCAGACACTAGTCTTGTTTATGTGATCCCTTTGACTCTTAAACCTATCAGTGTGATCAATTGTGAACTGAAATTGATCACTTGGACTAGTGAGATGGCACTGGTACATGCAGTCTTCATGGGATTGTATTGGAATCCCCTGGCACATTTCTAACTCCACCATTTGGAGCAAGTCTGATTGAGCATGTCCCAAATTGTACATCTCCTCCCTCTCTTATTCCCACTCTTATATTTAACAGGGATCACTTTTCAGTTAAATTTCAACACCTAAGAATAATTATGTGTTAATTACAGAGTTCAAGCAATAGTAGTAACTAGAACAAAAAAAATACTAAAAGGAATAAAGTATTAAATTGTACATCAACAGTCACAGTCAGGACAAGGGCTGATTAAGTCACTATTTCTCATAGTGTCCCTTTCACTTCAACAGATTTCCTTTTCTGTGGTTGCTTAGTTGTCACCAATCAGGGAAAACATATGATATTTGTCCCTTTAGGACTGGCTTAATTCACTCAGCATGATGTTTTCCAGATTCCTCCATTTTGTTGCAAATGGCCGGGTTTCATTGTTTTTGACTGCTGTATAGTATTCTATAGAGTACGTGTCCCATAATTTCTTTATCCAGTCTACTGTTGATGGGCATTTGGGTTGATTCCAGGTCTTAGCTATTGTGAATTGAGCTGCAATAAACATTAAGGTGCAGACAGCTTTTTTGTTTGCCAATTTAATATCCTTTGGGTAAATTCCAAGGAGTGGGATGGCTGGGTTGAATGGTAGGGTTATATTCAGGTTACTGAGGAATTTCCAGACTGACTTCCATAGAGGTTTAACCAGTTTGCAAATCTGTTTCTTTTAGAAATATTTATTTACTTATTTTCATATATTTAGGATGCAGAAAAAGAGATCTCCTTTTTTGCTGACTCACTTTCCAGTGCTCAAAAAAGCTAGGGCTGAGCCAGACTGAAGCTGGGAGTGCAGAAATTAATCTACGATGGACCCAAGCACTTTAGCTACCATATAGTGTCTCCCATAGTCCACATTAGCAGGAAGCTGGATCAGCAGCAGAGCAGATGAGCCTCAACTCAGCCAATCCAGGCACTTGCAGGTCTCCCAAGTGGCAAATTAGCTGCAGCACCAAATGTTCCTTCCTAAATTTATTTTTTAATTCAATGTTTCCAAGAATACTAGTCCCCTAGTAAAACCTTCCCTGCTCACCTACCCCTAACATCTTGACTCTCCCAATTCCCTGGAAGCCTGTTTGTCCACCATGCAGACCTACACAGCCTCCTGCCTTGAGAGTGGCCACCAATGTCCTAGCAAAGAAGGTGTAAGGGTTTGCAGCTTCTGAAAAGCCTGTTGGATGAGTCTGATTCTGCAGCTGGTACTGAAGTAAGTTAAGCTTCTTGGGCACCTTAACATAGTACTGTACTTTCTCACATATTGCCAGGTTAATTTGTGAAGGTTTAGCAAAAGAAGCACCGTTTTAGAGCACTATCTGTCTGTAAATTGGGGCCACCGATTTATAGTAGATGGTTTAGAACATTTAGAAGTTGGGAATTGCTTGATCATTGAAATGATGGGATCTGGTAGCTGAAAAATGGAATATTCTGGCTTGGGTTTATATTATGAAGACAAAAAAGCAACTCAATTTGTATACGAAGGATTTAAAATGAAAAATGAGAAGGAATTGGAATCCAACTACACTAAGCCATGTGACTTAAGCTCTTGCTAAGTGTAAATGCAGCACAAGTGTCAGGCAGTGCTTGACATAAAGGACATCCTAAGCCAGGGACATTGCTTGGAAGAGCACATATTTTCTGTAAGTATAATGATATTGCAGGAGGTTAGAAAGCAAGACTGAGATATGAAATAATTTGGCACTTTCCTATCATGGAGTCCTCTTTCGAAATGAAAATGTCTATCTTCATTCTCCCTCATGGATCCCAGTAATGAATTATACATTTTTCATGAGAATTGAATAGGTATACAGATAAATATCTTCCTAGGGTGCAAGTGAAAGAGCGGAACTTGAATTGCATTATGAGTTTTCTCCATAGGAAACTACTCTAAAACAAGGATTCTGATGATCTTTATATGTACTTAGGAAGGCAAACATTCTTGAATAGCATTTTCAAATTTGTCAGGAGAGAACAACTCAAAACTTAGGTAAGTTTCTTTACTCATTTAAATAACTGCTTTTGAAATTACATTGGGTCTGTACTTCTGAACAATTCTTTTGTGTGGTCAATAGATTAGTATTTTCTGGAAAGCTATGCAATAAAAATACCATTAGTGTATGACACCATTGGAAAATTAAAAAGTAGGACTTTGGTATCCTGCAAAGAAACAGGTCACAGTTTCATATCCCAAGAGGAGGATGTGAGTCAGAACACCTCCATTCCAGCCATTCTGTTTCAGAGCTATGGCACTGGAGTCAGACAACAATTAGGAAGTGGGAAAATATGACAGCTTGATCTGTCATTTCCTTTGAGGCAAAATTACTGCTTCCGATATTGGGAAATCATTGTGTTTGCTTCGCTTCCCTCTGGTGATCAGAGGGTCTTTAGAGCAGTTAGCCTACCTCAGTGCACAAGAGGCTGGACCAACATACATAAGAGAGAATCCTGGTTCTACATCTCAGGCAGTGAGGAAGTCAATTTCTAAAACTCTTAATTAAATCACAGATGGACATTGCAATGTGAATTTCTTGTGGCATTACACCCAATAGAAGGAATAGAAATCCAGTGGAGGGTGGGTATTTGGCTTAATGGTTAAGATCTTTGCTTCTCATATTGGAGCTGGTATTTGATATCTGCTGCATGGCTCCTGACTCTAGCTTCCTGCAGACCCTGAGAGGTAGCAGTAATCCGCATGTAATTGGGTTCCTGACACTCACTTGAAAGATCCAGATGGCTCCTGGCTTTGGAATTTGGGGAGTGAATCAGAGGGTAGAAGAGCTCCACTTCCCCCTGTCTCTCAAACAAAAACACAAACACAAACAAAACCAGAAAAACAAAACACAAGAAATCCAGTAGAAAAATTTCTCCTTTACTTATCACCACCCTTGACTCTTTTGTCTACTAGGTAAACTCTTGAGCTGTTGGTGCTCCTTATGTAAGCATCCCCTCAATAAGTGTGTTTTTACTGAGATCTGGAGTAAAATGATGTAGTTAGAGCCTGCTTGAATGGAAAAGTTTAATCAGAATTCATGGACATCATCATGCCCACTAGCATTACACAGACAGGGAATTAAATATCTCAAGTTCAGGTCACAATGGAGCTTTTTCAGTTTTATATGAGTAAAGTCTCTCTCCACAATGCAACAGATTAATTATTCCCTCTCCTTTGTCATATCTCACCATGAACAATCTACTTATATTTGGGAATACAGACTACTAATAGGAAAATAAAGTAAGAGCACATTTTTGTCAGTTATTGTAGTATTTATTCTGGTAATTACATCTACCATGGGAGACACTGACTATGCAAAATTGTGCATATGCATATAATTTTTATTCATTTTCTCAGGATCATTGATTCTGTGACTCTCTATGCACCAAAGTTTGTGTAAATTAAAATTTTTCGGCACAGAAGATCCAACTCATTGTACAGATTTTCCAGAAGGTCCTTACATCAAAGTTCAGGAAGTATTATTTTCAGATATACCTATAATTGTAATTTGCTTTGTGCCTATGTATGATATGTGACACACACATGTATGACATATTGGCATATGCATTTTAATGCTTATTTATTTAATTTATTTGAAATGGGAAGAGAGAGAGAGAGAGAGAGAGGTAGGAAAGAGAGAGAGATCCTTAATCTGCCAGTTCACTCCCCAAATGCCTACAACAGCAAGGGCTGGGAAAGGCTGAAGTCAGGAGCCCAGAACTCCATCCAGGAATTCCACATAGGTGGCAGGGACACAAACATTTGAGTCATCATTCACTTCTTCTTAGATGCATAAACAGGGAGCTGGATTGGAAGCAGAGTACCTGGGCCTCAAATGGCACTCCCGCACGGATGCAGGCATCCCAAAGTGGCAGTTCAGCACTCTGTGCCACAACAGTTGCCCCAAGCTAATTGTTGAAATCCTACATGTCCCATTCTTCAAACTGATTTCATTCTCAGTTATTCTCTTTATTCCTTCTGAAAGTTCATAGTTAAGGATCCCCTTTAGGTGCATTTAGGGAGTAATGGCTTACCCATTACTTCAGGAGAAATATGGAGGTTGAAACAGACTAGGACCACCGCAAGTGTTTGCACTCTGTTGGTTCATTGTGAAACACCAGACACTGTGCCTGCATTCGGCAGTTGTGGTGATCTGAAGATCAACATTCAAAGCCAAGCTGCTGGTCAGTATTCTAACTGGGACACAGCAGAACATAGTCAATAACAGGAGTGGGAGCCTGGCTGCCTTCCCCTAGCCATCTCCGGGTGACACACTTTTTGCCTGTCTTGACCTACAGGGGCTGCCTGTCTTTTTAGAAACCCAGATAAACCCAGTCAGATTGTGATCTGGTATCTTCACAGAATAAGCTCTTTGTGAGACACAGAGCAAGCATTCTTACACTGCTCCCAAACCACGCACTACTCAGTAAAATACATATGCAGAGTATTTACCAGAAATCAAAATATAATTAGATAAAAAGTATTATTATTTGACAGATATTACTGGTTTTGCACAATATTTTATCTAACATGGACTATATTTCTTGGTCTAAAATTCCTTCTGTTAGTTTCATTTATGATGCTTTCTACAAGAATTAAGAAGAAACTTTCAGCACAAATATAAAATATTGGTTGGGCAGTTGGCCTAGTGGTTAGGACATCTGCATTCTGTATCAGAGTAAATAGGTTTGCTACCTAACTGTGGCTCCAGATTCTAGCTTCCTGCTAATGCGGATCCTGGAAGGCAGCAAGTGATGGTTGGAGAAATTGGGATTTTGTCACCCATTTGGGACACCTGGATTGTGTTCCTGATTTCTGGCTTCAGCCTCCATACAAAAGATAGAAGCTTTGTCTGTCTCTGTATCTGCATCTGTCTCTCTCATTTTGTTGTTCAAATTAATAAATTAACTAGTTAAATTTTAAAAAGTGTAAGTTGAGACAATACTAAAGTGAACATATAAATAAATTTAAATTCAAGCTCTATAAATATATTAAACTTAAAGCTAATCTACAATTACTTCAAAAACCCTTTTAACTGAACTTAAAAGACAGGATATTCATGATTGGCGCCAACTGCAAATAGCATATAAATATATAATTAAATATATTTAAAAGAATGCATTTCAAATTTATAGACTCCAACCCAGCAATCATCCTTTCTAAAGCATAATTCAACCCTATTTTTTTAATTCTTGGAACCGTCCCTCATTATATATGAATTGTTCCATAAATTACATTCAGTGATCCCAAGCCCACTCTAGAAGGTCTAATGAGGAATTAGCAATTCAAATGGTTTTGAGTTTATCACATATAACTTTGATGTCAATTACATTTATGAAGAAAGGTATTATAATCAAAATACCTTTGAGAAAAAATGTTCTTGGCACAATACTAAACACATAAGAGCTGTTCTAATTGTGTTTAATATTTTTGGCATGGTATCAAATTCCTGTGGTATTGAAAAATTACAGTGGGAAATCTTTATTCCAAAGTGGTTGCTAAAACAAATAAAGCCTATACACAGCAGACTTGCAAGAATTGCTGTACTTAGATGTGGAACAAGCTGCTTCCTCAGCCAGAGAGGAAGATAATGATCCAAGCTAAGCTCAGCCCCCAGTTAAGAATCAAGGGATATTGCTAGCAGGACACACAGTACCCAAAGGAAGCTGCAAAGTCAGGTGCAATGCAAGCTAATTGTTCCCCCTAGGAAACAGCAAATGTGTGGCATCAGCGTCAGGGAACACAGCTGATAGTAACACTCCAGAACCAGTTATTAATTTGTTGGTTGAATTATTTAGTCATGCGTTCAGCAGATGTCATTTGGAATCTTACTGTTTACCAGCCATTATGTTGATGCTGAGAGATATCACTATTTGCCTTAGGAAGATTTCAGTGTAGTGGGAGAGAAGACAGCCTTCAAAATATGGAGTAGGCCACTAAGCTGCCACTTGGGATGCCTGTGTCACATATCCAGATGCCTGGTTCAAGTCCCAGCTCCACTCCTTTCTCAGCTTCCTGCTGAGGTGCACCCTGGGAAGCCCACAGATGATGGTTTGAGCACTTGGGTCCTTGCTACCCATGTGGGAGACTCTGATGGAGTTCTAGGCTCTTGGCTTTTGTGTGGCCCAACTCTGGCTGCTACGAGCATCTGGGGAATAAACTAGCAGTTAGAAGATCTCTCTGCATTTCTGTCTTTCTCCCTGATGGCTAAATAAAATGAAAATAAATAAAAAATTTAAAAACCTAAAATAATAAAGAGTATTAAGTACCATGATAAGAAATTGCTTCAAGTTGGAGCATCTATGCCAGCATGAATGTCCTCTCTTAAACCTGGCAACAAGCTGTAAAATAATGATTCAGGCACCTACAACTTGGATCCAGGTTTGACTGGCAGTCAGACCATTCAAGGAGCAACATAAGAGCCCGTCTTAAAGTACTGCTTACCTCCCAACTCTAGCAGGCTGTGGTCTAAAGTTCCCATAAGAATAACAAGGGCTGCTTGCTAAAATGCCAGCCACAATAATTGCTACAATTTTTAAGCACTGCTTGTGTATCAGGAATTAGGCTAAATGCTTTAAAAGCATTATTTCACCTCATGGCAAAACACTGTATGAGGAATTTATCATACATGAATCTTACTGCTAACAATCACCCGTCTTCATTTTCTAGATGGGAAAGCAGAAGATAGATGAGTTTTAATAATGTGCTCCAGCTTGTACATGGCAGATGCAGGATTCACCCTTGGGCCTGTCAAGTGGTAAATTTCCCTCATTAGATTGCATTGTGTAGCCAGATAGTCCTAACTGAGGTGATTAAATCAGAACCTGGGGTTACAGAGCCAACTGCAGTCAACTTCTAGAGAATTCAGGAGAAATGAGGCAAAAGTAGATATAGCATGTGTTTAGCATCTCTGATTCAATGAATAATAATAATAATAATAATAATAATAAAAGGGGGTAAAATAGGCTTTACATAGCAGCACCAACACAGGCCAATATTTTAAAACCTGTTGTTATCATTTCATATAAAATTTTAAAATGTATATTTTGAAACAACTAAGAAGAATATTGAGAAAAAAATGTTTCTATATAGAGCCCCCATCCAATAATGTTCCTACTCTGAGTAGATTTGAGTTTAGAAAATGCATTAATAGAAATAGAACAACATGGCATAAGAGTAGTGAAGAAAAACCTAGAAGTTAATACCAAGTTTTAGTTCTTTGGGAGAATACTTATCTGTGTTGTTCATTCCCACTAAGGAACAAATATAAAATAGACAAACCAGATGAAAAAAAAACTGTTAGTTCAATTCCATACAATAATTTGATAATGAACTTTTACCCTGTGCTAAACAAAATGCTAAATAAGATACTTAATAAGGTACTCCACTCCAGTCTTCCAGGTGCAGAGGAACCCATGCAGGTACAACCCACCTAATGTCTCCCAGGGTTTGCATTAGTAGGAAGCTGTAATTGTGAGTAGAGCCAGGTATTGAACCCAGTCACCCCAAGACATTGCAGATGTCTTAAACATTTTTTAATATTTATTTATTTGAAAGGCAGAGTTATGGGGAGGGGGGAGAGAGAGAGAGAGAGAGAGAGAGAGAGACAGAGAGAGAGAGAGAGATTTTCCATCTGCTGGTTCACTCTCCAAATGACCACATGGCCAAAGCCAGGAGCCAAGAAGTCCTTCTAGATCTCCCACATGGATGGCAGGAGCCCAAGTCCCTGGGCCATCTTCCCCTGCTCCATAGGGCAACAGAGACTCAACTACTTGAGCTAATGCGTGTTGCCTCCTAGGGTCTACATTAGCAGGAAGCTGGAATTCTTAGCACAGCCAAGATTCTAACTCAGGTACTCTTACATGAGATGCAGACATCCCAAGTGGTATATTAACCACTAAACCAAATATCTACCCTCAGGTGGTTTTTTTTTCAATTATTATGTTTACTCTCTATGGTGGAACATGACTATAAAATTTAAAACAAACCTAACTAGTTTATTTGAACAAGATAATCCATGTTTACAAATGACTGGTCTCAACAATGAGGATAACAAAATTAGTTGGATTTTCCTACCAGCAAGCAGCAGGAGTGAATTAACTGTAGATTAAATGATCCATATTATTCTTGTCTCCTACAGCCTACCCTAGCAAGCAGTCATTCTCATTATAGAGTTGCTTGATTGATTCTCATTAGATAGTTGCTTGACAACTATGGCTGACTACCCTGTTGGCCAGGGTATCCAACCTTCCAGAGCATGTCAGTCATCAGTCACGACTTGCCAGTTACACTGGGGTAGCAATCAACCTCCAAATCTCAGTAATTTAAAACACTCATGTTTATGTCCACTGTAGACCTGCCAAAGGCTCAGCACTGCACAGCCCTTAGTACAGGATCTAATTTGCTTCAGTAGGCACTGTCTTGAAATGTGTTATTCAGCATTAGAGAAATGCAGATCCCACACTAGCACTTAAAGCTTTGGTCAAACACTTTGGTCACACTCTTTGGTCAAGTAAGTCACATAACTACACCTAACAGGATAGAAAGTGCCACCCTACAACACTTCTCGAAGGGGAAGCAGAAATATCTAGTGAACTTCTTAAGTAACTACCACACGGCGTGGGATCATTTCCCCCTCACTTTGAAGTGCATTCTGGGATGATCTAGCTTAATGTCCTCCCAGACCCAGCTTTTGTATAACAAAGGATCCTGTTTTCTATTTCAAGATAGTTTGCTCCTTCGGCCTGAAAACTTTCATTTCACCATGAAACACACCAAAAGATTTTAACTCCCCTTGGAGCATAAGGAAACAGGTCATCTCCTCTACCAGGAGATCAGAGTGTTGCCAGGGAAAAAGGATTCCTTTCATTCTTCCATGATTAACCCATGAGTTAGAAAACAAACACAGTTAATATCTCACAGGGATATTCTGCCATAATAAATTCTCTATAAACCTTCTGTACAGTTTTATAAAAGCTCCACAAGATACCATATGAAGCTTACCAGTTGTCATCAATACAAGACGATCTTAATTTAAAAATAACTCTCACATCCTTATTGGTGAAATACAAAAAAGAATCTTATATTTTGGAGTTCACCAACTCATATTTTCACATATAAGTACTAGTGAATATAAACATATTCTGTTTATTTGTTTGAGGCTTGTTCTTACTTGAGGTAGTATATATTGTCGATTTAGTCACATACACTCAATTTTAAATCCCTATCTGTTCCTTAATAGCTAACTTAGCTTTCAAAGTTACTAGGGCACACTGAACCTCATTTTCTTCCCTCAGACAACTGGAATAATAATCCTTTCCTAGAGGGTTTGAAAAAAATAAACAAAGCAATATTTGTAAGATTATTGGCACCACGCCTGGCCCAATTCACAGTCAACATTTGGACTTCTCTCTTTCCATTTGCTTAGGCAAGACTGTGCCGCCCTGTTCAGATTGCATCCTGAAATAGGATGCCTAGGTTGTGTACTTCCTCTTTCAACTAATCATGCAGAATAATGAGTAATTAGGGAATGTAAGATTAGAATAAACAAAATTCCTGAAGACATTTGGTTTCCAGAATGCCAGTAATTCAATCCAGAAATTACTTCTGTAGCTTGTAAAGTTCCACGTTGTTTGTCTGGAGTTCTTGCACTGCGTGCGTCCCCCCAGATCTTCATAAATGACAACCCATGGGAAGGTCCAGCTTATGAATCAGGACTGTGTAGTGACCTACATGGATTCCTACTGCTCTTTCTGTGTGAGGGGTGACCAAGCACCCAGAACACCCAGGGAGAGATCCATAGTGTTGAGCTCCCTGCAATGATTGCTGTTTCTTATGCCTAAGTCCAGCTGTGTCTTTACCCTTTCTCACACCATTGATTTATATTCACTCATTCTTCCTCTCTTTTTCTATCTCATTTTCCATTTCCTTCTTATCGCCTCTTCTTTTCTGGTTCCTAGTTAAGTGTGTTCTCTCAATTTTTTCTCTTGCCATTTATGCTTCCGTAAACTATTGGTCACATATTCCACAGCATCGTCTACTCACCCCTCTTCCCACAATGTGCTATTTATCACCTATTGTGACTGTCAATATTTGCCTTACCTTTCAGTTTTATATAATCCCAGAATCAGAGGCCATCTTCTATCCTGCATATGTGAACCTCCTACAAAAGCCTTCAAAACCAGCCTTCTTTCCCTGAGAGTCTGTCCAATGGGGAGAAATTTTTTTCAGGATGCCATTCATGGCATTGTTAGAGAAATCTAATATTTAGGAAGATGTTCTGTACATTCTTTTGTAAACTTGTCTCCCTGTTATTTCTGCTGAGTGATCTCAGTTGCGTATTCTGGAGCCCTCATTTTCATGACCGTATTCTCAATATCTGAAAATAACAGTATCACCTACATAAGTCCCCTGGTGCTGGGGAAGTGCATATTCATTTTTTTCTCTTATTACTTTGGCTTCTAATGATAACTGATCTAACCTTTCCATATAAATTTGTTTTTCCTTGGCCCTACTTTTTCACCCATGCTCCATTCTCTGGCTCCCCACACCACATGCTGAAACAATTTATAATGTGTATCTATCATCCAGGAAACTTAATATGATTTCAGAACACAAACTACCCAAGTCCAATGCTCTTTGACTGTTCCCTCCAAAACAGAACATTACTGTACAGGTATCCAAAGTCTGAAGATCAAAATAGACAATAGACAGATCATAGATTAAAAACAGAACACTAGTGGCACAGTGGTTAAGCTTCTGGCTGAGACACCCCATCCCATATTGTAGTGCTTGGGCTTGAGGCCCAGCTCTGCTTCTGATGCAGCTTGCTGCTGATGTGCACCCTGAAACACAACCTGTAATGCCTCATGAACTTGGGCCCCTGTCACCTTCATGGGAGACCAGAATGGAGTTCCTGCTCCTACCTTTGGTCTGGCCCAGCACTGACTGTTTTGGGCAGTTGGGGAAAGAATTAGGACATGGAAAGATATCTCTCATTCCACATCTCTGTTGCTCTTGCAGATAAATAAGTATAAATATATTTATATGTATATGTATATGTATATATAGAACTCTGACTCACAATCTGCAGCAACCAGCCTAGAAAACCAATCCATTATCTACAGTAACCACTCCAGGAAGTACTGAGCAATGCACAAGTCTGACTTGTAAGAAGTCAGATGGCTTTCTCTATCTAGCAGTCATCCAGGAAGCTAAATCATAACATCTATAATAATAGCAGCAAATGGCCAAAATGTGATCAATAATTGGCAGCTTCCCTCATCTTTGTCCCTGTGTACAATTCAGGACCAAAAGACAAGCATGCTCCCCTGCCTGTCTGTGTGATGTCTACTTCTAGTGACCCACCTTCAGTTTCCTCTGGCTCACAACCTCTACTGGAGACACATGTGAAACAAATCCTTTCTCTACTATGAACGATTGTCCCTCCTCTGACTGACTTTTGAGCCTGAAGTGCTGAGATTTGCATCCAGTTCAACTTGTATTCCTCAACACGGGGTACACTATGCTTCTGCTGAGTCCACAGAGTGGGACTGACCCTGAAAAGGCAGCCTTGGAATTCTTCATGGATATAAGTGGAAACTTGGATGCAAGGACCAGTATCAAATTGGGAAGGCAAGAATAGCATTAACACCATGTGAAAAACTATAAAATAAACAATGAGGTTGATCCTGATTTTTAACAGCACTAAAACAAAACCTTTGCTTTGGTCGTGCTATCACACTGAAAGCACGGCGTGCAGGTGTATTTACATGGAGAATGTCATCAACTGCAGAGTCCTTACCCTTTATTTGTGCCTCCCCCATCAAGCAGAGAGTGCTGTCTGAGCTGCGTTGAGCTGTGGCCGTGATGGCAAGGATGCATGGCAGATAAAAAGCATGCACTGTTTGTTGACAATAGTTATCTAACATATTTTCCAGATGCGTAGGCAGAAAGTAGTTAAGTGACTTACCAGTTTTCATAAAATAAGTCAGAGACAGAACAAGGAAGAGAACTCAGACACTTTATATTGTCAGGACTGGTTTCAGGTTTCCTAGGCGGCAAGATCAACGTGACAGCAGATAACAGAGTCAAAGGAGAAATATTAAATGGCATCACTTTAAATTACTTTTAAATTTATAAGGAAGCTAAAACAAATGAATCTTTGTGACAGAAACAAATTAAAATTATTAAAAGAGAATAGCTTTTATCCTTCCACAGAATTAAAGTTTTGCTGACAGCAATGTTCTCATAGAATTTTCTATTTGATTTTTGGTGACTTAATGGAATGAAGTTATGATGTCAGTCACAACAGTATATGCAAAAGATAATTAGAGAAGATAAGTATAAAGGCAATTGCAAAGATGAAGAAGTGTAGCCCAGCAAGGTTTCCATAAAGCAACATAAAGAATTATAAATAAAATGAAGCAAATTTTTCATTGTCACCAGTAGAGTGTGCAGGTGAGATATTATACTGGAACATAGCAAGTCATTAAGCATCCAGGTTTCAACATCAGACTATACCTCCAAGTCTCTTAACTTATTCCTTCATCACCAGCACTTCCTCTCATTTCTCCATATAACACACAGTGACAGGTATGGGTAGATATAGTATTGATTGAAAGTATACAAAGATTCTGTGGAAGTCAATAACATTGCAAGCTAGAGGCACCTGTTTAGCTGTGTATACGTTTCTGTCTGTACCTGTGAGAAGTCCTAAGTCCTTGAGAATAAGGTCATCCTGTGAACTTCCAAGTTTAAATCACAAAATGGATGTCATTGATGACTTACATCTGCAAATACATCCCACAAGCTTGGGAATATTTCAGAATTCAGGTCAACAAAACTGAGATGCAATTATTCAAGAGTGACTTAATTAAATTACACCCGTCTTGGAGAAAGACTGAACAGATGGAAAGACGTTAGCTGGGTAGAAATGGTGGCCCAGAGATTCAACTCAAGCACTGAATGTGGCAGAGGATGGTGGTTGGGGCATCATGGAGATCCCAAGTTGACTGTCTTCATGGGCACAGTGGTTTCAGAACCTGACACTGTTCAGCCTTTGAGTCAGGCAACACATTATCCCAATACCCTCTGGGAAGATTGCTTTGATCTTAGCCTTCCAGGTACTAGTCAGGTCAGGTCAAGCATCCAGTTCAACAGTTGGTGGTATTTCTTATTGAACATTAACACATTCCATTTTGGTGAATTTAGTTAGTATGAACTAGCACCTCAAAGTCAGTTCGTTACTGGAATATTGACAATATCAAACTTTTCAACCTACAATACTAAGAGCCACATCTTTGCACAGAATTGAACTCACTAATTTAAAGCCAGATTTAAAGTAGTGCTTGGGGCCGGTGCTGTGGTGTACTAGGTTAATCCTCCACCTGCATGAAGAAATGATATTGAAGATCTATAATGAGACACAGCAAGTTCAAATCCTAACTACATCATGTACCAGATACAAGATATCAGGCCAGGTGTTTAAATAACCCAAGTTTCAGGTTTATCATATCTAAGATAATAGTTCCAATAGCATCAACTTGGGACCTAGTAAATATTCAATGTGTATCAGATTACTTACAAACACCTCCTAAGCTTAAAATATCATTTGTCTACACTGTATTGCCTATCTGTAGTTAGTTTGGCAGCATGAACACTGCCTTCTGGTGTTCATGCTCTTGTCTTGGTCATGAGCCCTTTATGTTTGGGGCATGTTGTTAACTGCAACCTAGCCCACCCTTGACTAATCACAAATCAATTTCAAAATCTCTGAGTCCCAGTAGTCCTCTTTATAAGACTCTACATGTTGAATGGCACTTCATAATCTTTTGTAATCACTCATGACTCAATTTTATTGACTCTGTCTCCAGAGCAACAGTGCCTCTGCACCTTCTCCACCCCTACCCCTACCTTGTGTTGTACTTATCTGATTAGCTGTCTCTTTCCAACATGTCTGGTTTGGAACACAGCTCATTGAATTAGAAGCTGTCTCGTTCATTTTAACCTTGCATATCATAGAGTCCTGAATAAATGTATTGAAGAGCTGAATAAGTGAACGAATGCCCGTTAAGAATTTTGTTGGGTCATCCAAATTCATTGTGAAATTTCTGATATCTCTCTTTTTTAGGATTTTTAGCAAGTTTGAACTAAGTCTGGTTTTCCAGATTCTTGCATATATTTTTAAGTACATTTTATGCTGCATATGTATTCATTTTTCTCTTTCCGTTTGGTTTTGTGATTTTTCTTCCTAGATTTTATGTAGTTATTATAAATGTAAGGTCATTTATATAACTTTCCTAGGGTAGGCATCTGGCCTAGCAGTTAGCATCCTTCCTGGGACCTGCATCCCACATTAGAGTGCTTAGTTTTGAATTATGGGTCCACTTTTGATTCCAGCTTCCTACTAATGCAGTTTCTAGGAGGCCATGGTGATAGTTTAAGTAGTTGTGTCCTTGCCACCCATGTGGAAGACCTGGATTGAGTTCCCAGCTCCTGGCTTTGGTCTGGCCCAGCCATGGCTATTGTGGGCATTTGTGGAGCGAACCAGTGGAGAGATTTCTGTCTACCTCTGTCCCTCTCCCTCTCTCTGTATATGTGTCTGTGTGCCTCTCAGATAAATAAAGTGAATACATTGAAATTTTTTTAAATAAAAATAAAGTTTACTTTCTTCAGCTGCCTATGTTGTTTCTGTGCAGTTACAGGCATTGGTGATTATAATTTCATCTCAATAACGCTCCCTTCCTCTTAGATATTTTTTGCAATGTCCGTGCCTGGGAAGCATCTGGGATGGGCTGTTTGGGCTCTTTGGAGACCAGTATCCCTTCCTGCTCCCTGGACAGAGGAGTTTCTTGGGTGAATCAGAGTCCCAGATTCTCTGGGAATGCACAATGGGAGCTTGAGAAGGCTAAGGTTATCTGTATCACTTACACTAGGCTGCCTGTCCTGCTGCCTAAGGGAGAAGTCCAGACCTTTGAAAGCTGAAACCACCCTTCTAAAGACTTGTGGGCAGAACCGCAGTGTCTGCTTCCCTAGCCCATTCTCCCTGACTTTGCTTTCTGAGTCCTTTTCCCTGACAGTCTCTCTCCTGTGTATATGGGTCTCTGTGGGTCTGTGTCTCTCTCTCATCATTGTCTATTTCTGTCTGCCTCTCGCTCTCCATCTCTGTCTCTCTTTCTGTTCTTTCTTCTCTTGCCTCTTTAATATCCATACTTTCATTCCTATGTTCCTTTAAATAATATTTTTCTGACATCTTTTTACTCTTGTATTTCCTTTCAGAGTCTCTCACCATAGAATCATGTCAGCCTTTTTATAAAATTGAACAATCTGTTTTTTCAAAGTTTAGACTGCACATCTGACTAAGCCCACTGTTTCATTTCTTCACTGTTAGGGATTCCAAGATGACTTGCTTTCTCCAAGGTTCTGTATACCTTTTACTCCAACAGTAAATACTTTCTTGCTGGTTAGGATTAAGCACAGAATAGGACTTTTTCTTGTTGCTTCCACTACCTGCTGAGAAATGAAATTGTCACTAAAGAATGACACACATTCTACTTTCTGTAGAAAGTCTTAAGAGTTGGAGCTATTCCTCACCACTATTTCTTGCTTTTGAACCAGTTGTTTTGAAGGAGAATAAGAATCATTCTCTAGAACTTCTAGCTAGCCAGGGGAGTCTGTCTTACATATTCACTCTATCACTAGTTTCTGCTCCCTTTTTTCTACAAATCAGTGTTTTCTATCCTTAATTTATGACTTTCTATAAGTTATATATATATATATATATATATATATATATATAATTTGAGAAATATTTTACTCCATTCTATTGCAGCTGTTTCTTTTGACTAGAATTTACCCTTTAGTTGTCTTATTTCCATCATGAATTTCGTTCCATTAATAGTTAAAAATGTTTAATTTCTAGATTGTGAAACTACTTCAGGTCAGGATCCATGTGATCTTTATTTTCATATTTTTAGAGGCTGGAATGGTGTTGAAATATATGTAATGCGAATTCATTAACCTGAACTGGGGGTGGGCATTTGCATAGTAGTTAGGATGCTTGTTGGGATACCTATACCCTATATAGGAGTTTCTGGGTATACTCTCAATTCCAGATTTCTTCTAATACAGACCCTGCGATGTGGAAGTGATGGCTCAATTACACGGGTCCCTACAACCCATGCAGTGGCTTAGATAGAATGCAGGGCTCATGACTTAGGCCTTGCCCAACCTCAGCTGTTGTGGATATTTAGGGAGCAAAACAGGGAAGTGGTCCCTTTCTGTCTCTCTCTCTGCCTTTCAGGTAAGTAAACAAAGATAAAATAAACTGCACTGATGTTTGTTTTTCCATGTTTAATTAAGTCTCACCTACACACTGTGCATAGATATATAAATACTTGAGATTTTAAGTGAATTTCAAATCTGATTTCTCCTGAAAATGATATTTATTTCACATGTATTGTGATTTCTAGTCCACTAACATGATGAAAACTGAATTGCAAAATCTCTGCTATCTATCCCATACTTTTCTTGGGTCTCTGTCTGAGTGTCCAGGACATACACAGTACCAAGGTTGGGGTTGGACATTTCCCTGTTTTCTGGCCACATCCATCACCTACTTGATCCTGTGTCAGCAGTGTATGCTACAACATCTCCCCACAAAATCATTCAGAAGTGGAAGTCCTTGATAGCATGTGCTGCCCATGGGTACTTGTAATTCATTCTGCTGCTCATAAACATTGCTTCCAGAAACTCTTGAGATTTCCTGAAAACACAAGGCATCCCCTTCTTCTGCACACCTGGAAAACAGGCATAAAATCTTCTGCTCTCAGATATCAAAAGCATCTTGGACTGAATGTTTCTGCCTTAGGCCAAGCCTGGTTTTCCCTAAGTCTTTCCAGCTTTTCCCTCCAACTCCAGAAAAAATTTTCCTGGTCTTAAGGCTCAAAGGGTTGAGGGTTTCAAGGAAGTACATGAAAATTTGCTTCTATATGATCTTCTCTCCCAAATGTTTGTGCTTTCTCTATTTTCCTAGGTGCTTAGGCTTGAGATATTCAAATCTATGAGGCACTTCTTTTCCTTAGCTCTCTACTGTCACATTTGTCTTCTCAGGTGATAAACTGAGGACGATCTCACTGCATGCTGGGAAGAAAAGGCAAAGTGGAAAATGAAGACATAATACATAACACATAAATGTTTTCAAAATTATCCTCTTTTTCACCGCTCACTGTATCTGCCCAGTGGTTTCAGGGCATGGTGGGATCACAGTAGATAGTCCCTTACAGTCCTGACCCAGAAAGATGATGTAAGCAGTGTTTGCTTAATAGTTAGGTAGACTTCAATCCTTATGGACAGCAGAGCAGTGAATAAGGCATCAATATGAAAGGAGTGTGAAGGAGAGGGAGTTCCACTATTCGTAGCATGTGTCAGTCTCCAAGATTAGCAGCTTCTGACTGTCACGGAGTAGGTGTCACCAGATCTACTTTGTCTTTCTTCCTTTATCAAAAATGCTTAAGATCCAATCTGATAGTCTTAAAAACTACCTATTTCTAAATAGGTATTTCTAAATGCCAAATGCGACACTTCAATCACTGTTTTTAACGATGTTCATTGCGTGTCGTGTGCAAGGCATAATATGTACTCAGTTCTCAGCATGTGGGATAATGAGACAGACTGAGGAAGGGCAGGTCTGCCTTCTCCACACTCGGAAGGGGGCAGAGCATAGTCATGACAACGCGGAGTGAAAGGAGCTCAGAGACAGTCTGACCTGCGTAGGAACATATCAGGTAGACTAAGAGAAGATTTCCAATCTTCATCCCAAGGGTAGTGAAAGCCTCTGCATGATGTAAGCTCAGATTAGTACAATCACATGTAGATTTCTAATAGCTCATCTGGCTGCCTGCAGAAAGCAGATTGGAGCACAGCACCAGGACAGGGGGATCTGAAGATGAATCAGGAGGAAATAGCAATGCCTAAATGAGGAAGGGTGCTGGCCAATCAAGGGTGGAGAGCTAAAGAGATTTGAGAGATCAAATAATCAGGATTTAATGTTTGAGGGATACAGAGAAGCTTAAGGAGGGAGAAGGAATCCCTTTGGGAATCACTCTTTTTTTGTCTTTGACAGGCAAAGTTAGTGAGAGAGAGAGAGAGTGAGAGAGAGAGAGAGAGAGAGAGAGAGGTCTTCCTTCCATTGGTTCACTCCCCAAATGGCTGCTATGGCTAGCACACTGCAGCCAGGGCGCTGCGCTGATCCGAAGCCAGGAGCCAGCTGCTTCCTCCTGGTCTCCCATGTGGGTGCAGAGCGCAAGCACTTGGGCCATCCTCTACTGCCTTCCCAGGGCCACAGCAGAGAGCTGGACTGGAAGAGGAGCAACCGAGACAGAATCCAGCGCCCCAACCAGGACTAGAAAGCGGGGTGCTGGCGCCGCAGGCAGAGGATTAGCCTAGTGAGCCTCGTTGCCAGCGGGAATCACTCTTTTGTTATGTGGTTTACTTTCCTATAAATCATGCCCATGACTGCATACAATCAAGCACAGGAAGTCAGTGGTTTATAATTTAGGAAGCTATAAGGACATATATTAAAAACAATCCCTAACATTTGTTGAACAATTAGAAAGTTCTAAGAAGCTTTGCTTCTTAAAATTATCTCAGGAAGTCGATACCATGCTAATAGTCATTTCATAAGTGAAGAGACTGAGACAAAAGGAAATGAAATAACCTAGACAGTCATACTCCAAAATTCCCAACATGTAAGCAATATGAGGCAAGTGGATTTACATTGGGATGTTACAAAATAGGAGAAAAACCATTCTAACTGGAGTGAATGGTTGAGTGACAGCTAGAAACCCTTAATAGGATAAGAAAACTTTGAATCCACTTTTGAAAAACAATGGCACCCACAGTAGATAAATCACCTGTTTCTTTCACAAAGCAGTTGGTCTAAGAAACATTTTTAAGCTCTACATATGGAACAAATGAAAGACAAAGTGGAGGAGACAGAGCTTTCCAGTTCAGTTTGCCTCTGATGGCTGTGCATGTGTGGATGAGTCACAGTTCTATGATAATGAAAAAGTTCTTGAAGATTAACGAGGCTGACTACAGTAATAGTGAACCAGGAGCTGATGTCTAAATAAGCCCCTGCACTGTAATTTAAATAATAGCAGAGCAAAGAAGAGAAGAAGAAACTTATTTGGGTAACTGTGACAGAGGAGTTAGTAGTTGTCATACTGGCCATGTAAATTCATTGGAAAGTACGAGTGTGGTGAGCAGTTTGCATATTCATTTCATTAGCCTGTATTAGTTTACTAATTGTCTACTAAACATTAGCAGGCATTAGCTTTGGCTCTATATGGCCTAATGAACACTATGGTGCCATTTGCATAGGATTCAATTATTTATTAAATTCCCTAAATTCCTCCCCTGACAATGTTAAAAGCAGTGACATGGAATAGAGGTGCACAGAAGAAGTTAATTGGAAGGAAACTAATATGAAAGACTTATTCGGCCCAGCTTCCTCCTTCATGGACTTCCAGTCTTCCTTTTCCCTTTACTGTAGTTTTCAGGATGCCTCAGATCTTCCCTGCTGTTGCCTTTAAACCCACTTTGGTCTAGTTCTTCAGGCTCTACCATTCTCTGTTATTGAATGGTACTGGGAACCTGAGAACAGTCCAACACAATAGCCTCTCAGACAGTGTTCATTCAGTTTCTACATGCTGCTCACTAGCTTTGAATTTATGTCCTTGAATTACATCATCTCCTCCAAACATGGTCCCTGGCCTTTGACCCTGAGGCAGCTCTGGACTTCACAGACTCTAGGCACTTTTGCTTTTCCTGGCTCCTTTCTTCAAAAAAAAATTGTTTTTTAATTGCATTTCCTAACAGCATTTGTAGAAAGACAAGTATTATGTATTAGGACATTTGCTGCAGCCTTAAAGTCTTGTTGTTCTTGTGATTTTGAAACAAAGCATTTCCATTTGTCCTAGAGTATCACAAGGCTGAGGCATTGTGCCTGAGCTGAGGGATGAGCCACTCTGCCGGCTTCATTTGCTTCAGGTCCTTCCTTATCTCAACATAGATTTGTCTACTCATTTGCTGTCTGCCTGCCCCACCGCCTGGGTCAGCCACATGCTAACAGGGAGTCCTGTTGCTATCTTCAGTGGTCTTTCCCTACCATCTAAAAGAAGGCTTGGTAGATGGCAACGTGGCAAGGTCTTAATACTTATTACATGAATCAATAATGAATGAGTTTTTCTCTCTTTTTGAGTTTCTTTCCTTAGCCTCTTTTTTTTTAATTTCTTTCTTTCCTTTTTTCTTTCTTTTGGTCCTCCCTTCTCCCATCTTCCTTTAAATAGAGCCTTGATTTCTCTGTGGAGCTGCAACCCGCACTAGCTGAACATTTCACATGGTTCTTTTGGCAGTGCCAGGTCTCAGCATTTGGAGAACAAATCCCCCACGCTTCTCTCACTCTCTCTCTCCTTGATGTTATTATCACTATCATCATCATGATAATTACTGGCATCTTTATGCTAGTAATGCCATTATCATCTTTCAAATTGCAAATGTCTGGTATAAGGAGTTGTCATTAGATTCCCGTTCTATCTGACACCAGATCTGATCTGTGCCCAGATTTTGCCTAGTCCTTCGTTTACCATCATAGGACCATCATTTCAACTTTTTAAAAAGAATTCTGTTTTCTTTATTTAGAAAACAGAGAAACAGAAAGAGAGAGCTTCCCACTCGCTGGCTTACTCCCTAAATGTCAGCAACAGCTGGACTAAGCCAGGCCAAAGTCAATAGCTAGGAGCTTAATTCAGGTTTTGCATGTGATTAACAGGGATTCAGCTGCTTGAGCCATCACTGCTGCCCCGTAGGATGTGCATTAGCAGGAAGCTGTAATTGGAAACAGAGTCAGTACTCCACCTCACCAATGTGGGATCCAAGTATCCCAAATGACATCCTAACCACTGTAGCAAATACGCAGACCTCCATGATTCATCCTCACATTACCCTTGTCCTTGCCTACATTTTCAGTAAACATTACTAGTACAAGCACATTAACATTTTAACAAGTCTCTGGTCTTTCCATTCCTTATTCCAGGAATTACTTTCTTTCTAGAAAATTCCCTGAGTTACAACATTTGGTTGATATCAATTGAACATAAAGTAAAATTCCAAGTCCTTGATGTGATACTCAACATCTTTGCGGTGACTCAAATGTCTACCTTTATTTCCATAACTACAACATACCACTCTAATTTGACAGCTCCTGAAAATGTGTATTACAGTTTTCTGCACACTTTATTCAGATTATTCCTTCGATCTTGAAGATCACATATCATATAATACACCAGTGGAGTGCAAAACTCTATCAGGTAGCAATTAGACCTCATACAAATCTGCCCCTTCTTGGTATTAATACAGTCCTTTATATGGAAGAAGAAATTCATTTATTAAGTTGGATATAAAGAAAATAAATAAAAGGAAAGTAAATGTGGAGAGCATGAACTTCTACCAAGGTATCATATTTTATGTTAAAAGGTGACTTAAGACATCCATCTCAAAGCCCTAAAGCTTAATTGGTTGAACTCTGTAATTAACACATAATTATTCTTAGGTGTTGAAATTTAACTGAAAAGTGATCCCTGTTAAATATAAGAGTGGGAATAAGAGAGGGAGGAGATGTACAATTTGGAACATGCTCAATCAGACTTGCCCCAAATGGTGGAGTTAGAAATGTGCCAGGGAATTCCAATACAATCCCATGAAGACTGCATGTACCAATGCCATCTCACTAGTCCAAGTGATCAATTTCAGTTCACAATTGATCACACTGATAGGTCTAAGAGTCAAAGGGATCACACAAACAAGACTAGTGTCTTCGAATATTAACTGATAGAATCAAAAAGGGAGAGAACGATCCAATATGGGAAGTGGGATAAACAGCAGACTCATAGAATGGCAGATGTCCTAAATAGCACTCTGGCCTCAGAATCAGCCCTTAAGGCATTTGGATATGGCTGAAGAGCCCATGAGAGTATTTTAGCCATGGAAAGCCAAGACACTCTGGAAAAAAAAAAGAAGATGACCTAAATGAAAGATCTCTGTGAGTGAGATCCCAGTGGAAAGAACAGGCCATCAAAGAAGTAGGTACCTTTCTCTGAAGGGAAGAGAGAACTTCCACTTTGACTATGACCTTGTCTAAATAAGATCAGAGTTGGCGAACTCAAAAGGCTTCCATAGCCTTGGCAACTCATGATAAGAACCTAGGGTGATTACTGATGCCATATACAAGAGTGTCAATTTGTTAAGTCAACAACAGGAGTCACTGTGTACTTACTCCTCATGTGGGATCTCTGTCCTTAATGTGTTGTCCAATGTGAAATAATGCTATAACTAGTACTCAAACAGTATTTTTCACTTAGTGTTTCTGTGTGAGTGCAAACTGATGAAATCTTTATTTAATATATACTGAATTGATCTTCTGTGTATAAAGATAATTGAAAATGAATCTTGGTCTGAATGGAATGGGAGAGGGAGTGGGAAATGGGAGGGGTGTGGGTGGGAGGGAAGTTATGGGGGGGAAAAGCCATTGTAATCCATAAACTATACTTTGGAAATTATATTTACTAAAAGTTTTTTTAAAAAAACGGTGACAATTTCAACTTTTGCAGAAGATTAAAAAGCTATAACTAAAGAGCAATAATCAGATCAGGTGCATCTACTTACATCAAGACAAGTTTAAGCTTTACATTTATTTAGCATGACAAACTCAGGCAAAGCTAATTTCAACCTGGATGAATGTTTCCATTTCAGAACTTTAATCTAATCAAGCAGAGTAAATTAATCAGAAACATCTGCCTTGTATCAAGAAATGCCTTGATCACTAAACTAGCTTTAATGAGACAAGCAACTAATTATATTATTCCTCTGATACAAAACAAGGAAAGGTTAGGCTACAAAAGGGATAATTTGCTTGAGTGTGAGAAAACACAGATAATGTGCAAGGATAATTCAACCATCTAAAAATTTACAGATGACCTTTATAATTAAAGGTATAACATAGTACTCTTTTAGTTAATTTCCTTCTCTTTATTTTATGACAAAACCAAATCAAACAAAAAAAAAATTCTTGTTCTTGAAAGTTTAGACAACACAAGCAAGCCAAACTAGAAACACAATAACAATCACACTGCCCAGAGAAAACCATACTTTAGATTTTGTTGTATATTTGCAGTTGTTGTTTGTCTTATCTTTGGGTGCAGTGTGTGTATGTTGTATAATTGTGCATTTATATGGTCATGTATTCATTCTGTGTGTATAGTAGATCATATTATAAAAGAATAGTTCATATTCTAAATCTTTCCCCCAACTTTATTGAATCTTCCCAATCATCCCTCCATATTTAGGTTTTTATTCTCTTAAGTTGTATTATATGACTCATAGAGAACAAACTCTTCATTCCCTCCAGTCTGAGACTACTGCCTTCTTCCCACCTCTGGAACCCATGTACATTTTATATTACCACAACCCATGTAGATATTTTTAAATCTACAGATTATAAAAATTACATCAATAATAAATATATATATATATATTGTTTGACTATTAAGATTGAAAGATTAAAGTCTAAGTATATATACATATAATAGACATAAATTATGTAGCATATATGTGAGTATTGTTATCAATTGAGTCATATATGTTATATAAAGAGAAAAGAATAGCTGACAGATTTAACTCATTAATGTGTAACATAAGATTTTGCAGCTATGAAGATACTTCAACAAGTTCATGAAAAAGTGGAATTAAAACATGGGTTTATTTCAGTGTAAAAATTTTGAAATCCACAAAGAGCCTTCAAAAAGTTTATAGAAATTTGTATTATGAAAAAACTATGTTATTTATATGTTATTTGTTCATTCAAATGGTTATCTTCTAGCACTATTTTTATTTTTCATCTTAACAATTTATCCTAGGATTGTTTCAAATTCTTAGTTTCTATTAAAAGCTGGTGATCTCAAATAATTTTTCCCAAAAGTTTTACTAATTATTCTAACATCAATTTTTAAATTTTTATTCCACTAATAAACTATTTTTACTGAATTTTATTGATATTTGTTTCTGAATCTATTTGAATTGCTTTATATATCTTTTGAATTGCTTGTCCCATTGCTTTTTTATCATGATACCTTATAAAACATTTTCAATTGCCAGGAAAATTATGTCCTATCCCATTTTTGCCTTCTGTAAAATTATTTGGCATTTTAGACTCACATTGTGATTCTTTTTATACTCTCATGAAATTTTTTAGAATGTAATCCAACTTACATTAAATAGGTTGTTTAAAATGCACATAGAATAACATTTTTATAGAATTAATATTTCACATTTAAGAAAGTAATATGTCAAAGATTCTAAGATGGCAGATTTGAGAGCGACATGCTATACTGGAGTAAGAACAAATAGTGAAGAGAACAGTGTAGGAAGTGCACTCCCACGAGAGAATTGGAGAGAAAACCACACTGGAAGTCTTACAGGAAGAGAAGAAACAGTGTTGACCTGTGTAGAGGGTGTGGATTTGAGCAGATGGTATGGCCAAGAGCCAGAGTGAGAAGCAGTTCAGAGATGGAGTTGAGACCAAGCTGCAGCAACCAATGGTGACAGATCAGGAAGGAGAGCTTGTGTGGGTCTGGACTATAGCCCTTGGGGCTGGCGGTTGCTGGTGGTTACCTGCAGACAAAGTGGAAGAGGAGGACGACATTTGTTTCCCCCTCAACTTCCCCAAAACAGTGCCTATTGCCCAGCTGGGAGAGAGCAGGCACCATTTGGGGTTAGGACAGCAGCTACAGAAGCCTTTGTGCAGACACACAGCAACTGATTGAGAGGGGACACCTAATCAGCAGTGCGTATGGCAGTGGTGGACAGGCAGCAATGTTTGGCCAGTGGCTCTTGTATGCCCGTGTATTCTGGCGATTCTAGTGGGAGAATTGTCCTCAGTCCCCACTGACTTTGAGCCTAGCTGGAAGGTGGCTAGGCAGCCACGTGATATGGTGGGGCACCTGTACCCTCACGGGATCAAGACACTTAGGCGGAGCTTCTCTGGGGATATCTGCCACTCTGTTGACTGGATAGGCTGGAGGAACAGAGAGAAATATCTGGACTTGGTGAATCTGGGAGCTTTTTGTGCTGACAGTGTAGGGATTTGGTGATTACATGAGAAGGTGCAGGGTGTAGCTAGGTACTTATATCTATCACAACCAGTTTGGGTGTTACCCTAGATTCTTACCCCACCCTAGATCATTGACCAGAGCAGCCTGGCCACACATACCACACACTTCTTGGTGTTTACTAAAAGTGCAGACGTTGCACTAAGCCATCGAGGTATAAATCAAAGATAAAAACCATCCAAAGAGAAAAACAAAAATAAACAAAACAATATTTCCATATTAGAATACAAGGATGAAGAGATTGAGGAAGTTCCATAAATGGAATTCAAGAAATTAATGATAGGATTACTCAAAAGCAATCAGAAGCAAACCCATAATCTAAAGATAAGCATATATGACATGAATAAAAATTTCACCATGAAATTTATATTTTAAAAAGAAATCAAAATGAAATATTAGAAATGAAGAATTAAATAAATTAAATTTTTAAAATGTGATGGAAAGCCTAAATAGTAGCCTTAGTGAAGCAGAAGTAAGAATATCTGAACTAGGAGACAAATCTTTGTTAATCTTACAGTCAGAAAAAAATAAAACATAAAACAAACAAAAAAGCCAAGAAGAACACAGAAAACTGAAAAACACTATGGGAAATCTGTGGGATACTATCAAATGACTCAACATATGGGTCTTAAAAGTTTCATAAGATATGGAAAGAGAGAAAGGACCAGAAGGTCTATTTAGTGGAAAAATTACAGAACTTCCTGTCCAAGTACAGGAAGCACATAGAACTCCTGACATGACCAGAAATGATACTCACCACAACAAGTTGTAGCCAAAATTTCCACAGCAAAACATAAAGAAAAGATTCTAAAATGTACACAAGAGAAATGCCAGATTATACTTAGAGGATCTCCAATTAGACTCGCAGCTGATTTCTCATAAGAAACCCTACAGGCTAGGGGCCAGCACCATGGTGCACTAGGATAATCCTCTGCCTGCAGCACTGGCATCTCAACATCTAAGCCATCTTAAGGGACAGCTTAACATTTGCAAATCAATCAATATGATACATCATATTAACCAACTGAGGAACAAAAACCATATGATTATATCAATAGCTGCAGAGAAAGTCTCTGATAAAATATAACATGCTTTTCAGTAGAATATGGCCCAAGTCCTTGGGCCCCTGCACCTGTGTGGGAGACCCAGAAGAAGCTCCTGGCTCCTGGCTTTGGATTGGCCCACCTCCAGCCATGGCAGCCATTTGGAGAGTGAACCAATGGATGGAAGACCTCTCTCTCTCTCTCTCTCTCCCTCTCTCTGCTCTCTGCCTCTCCTCTCTCTGTGTAACTCTGACTTTCAAATAAATAAATAAATCTTTAAAAAATAAAATAAAAAATAAAGTAAAATACTACATGCTTTTATGATGAAAACCTTAAGCAAATTGGGTCTAGAAGGAACATTCCTCAACATAATCAAAATAATATATAAGAAGCCCACAGCAGTACCCCATTGAATAAAAAAAGCTGGAACCATTCTTGCTAAGATCTGGAACCAGACAAGGATGCCAATTCTCACCATTGTTATTTAATGTAGTCCTTAAAGTTTGCCCAGACCCATTAGGCAAGAAAAATAAATCAATGAGATCCAAATTGGAAAGGAGGAAATCAAATTATCCCTATTTGCAGATGACATGATCCTATATATAGGGGATCTAAAATACTCCTCTTAGAGACTATTGGAACTTGTAAAAGAATTTGGTAATGTGGCAGCAGATAAAATAAACACAGAAAAATCAATAGCCTCTATATACATAGACAATGTCATGGATGAAAAAAACTATTATGATCAGTCACATTAACAATAGCTACAAAAAAATTCAAAGGTTGGAATAAATTTAACCAAAGATTTCAATTATCTCTATGAAGAAAATTATAAAACACTAAAGAAAGAAATAGCAGTTATTAACAAATTGAAAAATCTTCCATGTTCATGGATTGGAAGAATCAACATCATCAAAATGTCCATACTGGGATATTCTTATGTCTCATAAGTTATAGTTATGACTAAGTGCTCACATTCTTGAGTCCTTTTTTAAAATTAATTGTTTCTCAAAAAAAGAATGCTTAAAAAAAAGAAAGTGAAATTAACTTCAAAATGCAATGACTGAATAGCCGTTATCTCGACTGTTGGGGAATAATTTTTTTCATAGAGTTTGCTGAACTCTTTACTTAGTACAGGGTTAATCTTCTGTGTATAAAGTTAATTCAAAATAGATCAGTAAAAAAAAATACTAGGAAAATGAGACGGAGGAGGAAGAGGGACAGGAGTGTGGATGGGAAGGCAGGTACAGTGGGATGAATCACTGTGTACTTAAAGTTGTATTTATGAAATGCATGAAGTTTGTATTCCTTAAATAAAAGGTTTCACTGGGGAAAAATATCCATACTACCAAAAGCAATTTACAGATGCAATACAATACCAATCAAAACACCAACAATATTTTCATAGATCTAGAGAAAATTATTCTGGAATTCTTATGAAAATACAAGAGACCTCAAATAGCTAAAGTGATCTTGTACAACAACAAAAAAGTAGGAGGCATCACAATACATGATTTCAAGAGACATACTACAGGGTAGTTATAATCAAAACAGCCTGGTACTAGCACAAAAACAGACTTGTAGACAAAAGAAACAGAATAGAAATTCCAGAAATCATTCCATGCATCTACAACCAACTTATCTTTGATAAAGGAACTAAAATCAGTCCCTGGAACAAGGACAGTCTCTTTAACAAATATTGCTGGGAAAATTGGATCTGCACATGCATAACTATGAAACTAGACCCCTATCTTACACCTTACACAAAAATCTGTTCAACATGAACCAAAAACCCAAATCAACAACTCAACACAATTAAATCATTATAGAACTTAGGAGAAACTCTTCAAGACATTGGTCTAGCCAAAGACTTCTTGGAAAAGGCCTCAGAGGCACAGGCAATTGAAGTCAGAATTGACAACTAGTATTACATCAACCTGAGAATCTTCTGTACTGCAAAAGAAATACTCAGCAAAGTGAAGAGGGAAGCAACCAAGAGAATGGGAGAAAATATTGGCAAACTACACAACTGATAAAAGCTTGACATCTAGAATCTATAAAGAGTTCTAGAAATTCAACAACAAAACAAACAATCTAGTTTAAAAATGGGCAAAAGACTTGAACAGGCATTTTTTTAACTTTTATTTAATAAATATAAATTTCCAAAGTACATCTTATGGATTACAATGGCTTTTCTCCCCCATAACTTCCCTCCCATCCGCACCCCTCCCATTTCCCACTCCCTCTCCCATTCCATTCAGATCCAGATTCATTTTCAATTATCTTTATACACAGAAGATCAATTTAGTATAAATTAAGTAAAGATTTCAACAGTTTGCACCCACACAGAAACACTAAGTGAAAAATACTGTTTGAGTACTAGTTATAGCATTACTTCACATTGAATAACACATTAAGGACAGAGATCCCACATGAGGAGTAAGTGCACAGTGACTCCTGTTGTTGACTTAACAAATTGACACTCTTGTTTATGGCATCAGTAATCACCCTAGGTTCTTATCATGAGTTGCCAAGGCTATGGAAGCCTTTTGAGTTCACCAACTCTGATCTTATTTAGACAAGGACATAGTCAAAGTGGAAGTTCTCTCCTCCTTTCAGAGAAAGGTACCTCCTTCTTTGATGGCCCGTTCTTTCCACTGGGATCTCACTCGCAGAGATCTTTCATTTAGGTCTTCTTTTTTTTTTCCAGAGTGTCTTGGCTTTCCATGGCTAAAATACTCTCATGGGCTCTTCAGCCATATCCAAATGCCTTAAGGGCTGATTCTGAGGTCAGAGTGCTGTTAGGACATCTGCAATTCTATGAGTGAACAGGCATTTAAAAAAAAAAAAGAAAATTCAAATGATCAGCAGACACTTAGGAAAATGCTCAGGATCACTAGCCATCAGGGAAATGCAAACTAAAACCACAATGAGGTTTCACCTCACTATAGTTAGGATGGCTCTCCTACAGAAATCAACAAACAACAAATGCTGGCAAAGATGTAGGGGAAAATGTACTCTGGTCCATTGTAGGTGAGAATGTAAACTGGTTCAACCACTGTGGAAGACGGTATGGAGATACATCATAAATCTGAATATAGATGTACCATATGACCCAGCCACTTCACTCCTGGGAAGTTATCCAAACCAAAAGTGTCAGTACATGAAAGAGTACCCCCATGTATCCCCATGGTCACTGCAGCACAAATCACAATAACTAAGCTATGGAATCAACCCAGATGTCCATCAGCTGCTGGCTGGATAAAAAAATTATGTTATATATTCATTATTGAGAAATACTCTGCTGTAAAAGAAATCCTATCTTTTACAACAAGATGGTCACAACTGGAAACCATTATGCTTAGTGATATAAGCCAGTCCCCAAAAGACAGATATTATGTTTCCCTGATCCAAGGTAACTAATAGAGTACCTGAAATATAATGTATTGGAGTGAAATAGACATTTTTAGAATTGATGTTTGTTTACAGCCCTTGTTTCCTCCATTGAGGAACAGTATTTTGTTTATTCTTTTCTCTTTCTCTTCATACTATTTCTTTTTTTTTTTTTTTTTTTTTTGACAGGCAGAGTGGACAGTGAGAGAGAGAGACAGAGAGAAAGGTCTTCCTTTGCCGTTGGTCCACCCTCCAATGGCTGCCGCGGCCGGCGCGCTGCGGCCGGCGCACCGCGCTCATCCGATGGCAGGAGCCAGGTGCTAGGTGCTTTTTCCTGGTCTCCCATGGGGTGCAGGGCCCAAGCACTTGGGCCATCCTCCACTGCACTCCGGGCCACAGCAGAGGGCTGGCCTGGAAGAGGGGCAACAGGGACAGAATCCCGTGCCCCAACCGGGACTAGAACCCGGTGTGCCGGCGCCACAAGGCGGAGGATTAGCCTGTTGAGCCACGGCGCCGGCCTTCATACTATTTCTTTAACTCTTCTACTTAGAGTAGGGTTAGTATACAATCATTAAGTGTACTAAAAATAGAGCATTGTAAAAATTAAGAGTGGGAATCTGAGTGTGAGTAGGAGGAAGGGTTGGAGCATGGGTGGGAGGGAGGGGGTAAGTGCCACTAAGTTATTAAATCTGTATATATGAAATATATGAAACTTACATAACTTAAATAAAAAATATGTCCTCCACATTCATTCTAATTTACTTTTTAATATTTGTTTAGTAAAATTTATCATTTTATTTATAAATATCAGTTTTCTGTTGCATTTATTCATGTATATATATGTACATATATTCTAATTCTTGGGATTAGAACTGTTTCTTTCTGTTCTCACCCATTTTCATGTGTGCCAGGTACCTTTTTTTTCTTTCAGGAAAATGTGAAATGATTGCAAATACTTGTTGATATTCATTCTCCAGCCCCATTAAATTAGTTGGCATGAGCTTCTAGCATATGTTGCCAAAAGTCAGCCATGGCAAATTTTTCATTTTCAAGTAGTTTTGTGGCTTTAATAATGATCCTCCTAGCTGAGTCTTGGGTTCCTGAGTAGCTGGGCTCTTTGTTAAGAGGATTTGCCACCCTTTAGCCACTCAGTTCAGATGTAGCCCCAAGTTCAATCCTACATGGGACGGCATCTAGCTCAGTGCATTATCAAGAGGTCTCTCACTCAATTACAAACAATTGGCATTCTATTCTTAACTGTGCTATTTGTTTATTGAATAAATAAATACTGAAGCCTATTGATCTTCAGTAAAAACCATTCTTATAAGGGGCAAATTATACTGCTGTATTCACTTTTTATCTCCAAAGCTTAGTGAATGTGTTTTTAATATTTTATTTTATAACACTGTGTTTTGTGTATCATATTTTAATAATCATCACTAGAGACTGAGCATTAAGGAGTGGAGGACCCAATTGTTAGCTTAGAAATAGACAAGCTAAAATGTTCTAAATTCATGAATATACAATAGAAGAAAAGGAGTCAGGAAGGGTTTACAACTAAAGATACTATTAAATTTCATTAAATATCTATCGACATTAATAATGAAATATCAAAGCTCTTTGAACAATTGGAGAACAAGAACACTAGGCTCACCTATACCATGTAATTTCAGGAGCTTAGGACATCTATCTAGTTTTTCTAAATTCTTATCCATTCAGATACTGATATCTGCCATTTCTGTTGCTATGAAGCAATAAGTTAACATAACTGAGTGTCTCTGTGTATTAGATGCTCTCAACATATATGTCCTCCCTAAATTACTTGGGATCTAAACCTCACATGACCTTTCTCTGGGAGTGGAGAGGGAAGGAGTGAGATATCTTTTTGACTTTTACATCCTGTTAGGGATGTCAACTTTAGGACCAGCCATCCTGCCCCTTTTCCATGTTTGTGAAAAATAGAAGCTCCTTGTTTAAACTTCAGCTAAATTGCAGAGAAACTACTTATCAAGATAAGCCCTGAAGTTCCATTTCCAAGGGCAGGGTGGGCTCACATTGGAAGACCAAAGGTCTCATCCATGGAAAGCTCATTGTTGAGATATGAGCACCCATCAGATTATCCAAGCTGGTGACTCATCGGTGTCTGAGCCACTCAAGTAAGTGATTACCACACTCGCCAACATGGCCATAGTCTCTAACTGCTCTGAAGAAGTCTTTGTAGAGAGGGCTAAGGTGCAGGGGAAAGTGTATAGGCTGGGAAAGGTAGAGCTCCAGAGGGATGTCCAACATCTCTGAGTTTCCCTGGGCTCCTGGGGAATGAGAAGAGCCAAGTGTTGCCTGAGAGCCTGCATCAGTGGAGAAGTGGCTGAGAATCAGCTAGGGAAATATTTGTGCACAAGAACAAGGACCCTGAGACAGAGGCTCCAGAGTTCCAAGGCCTGCCAGGTTCCAGGCAGAGGACATCACTACACAATGCAGGTGGAGATGAGGACCAAGTCCAAAGAGGGACCAGAAAGAATTCTCTATAGTTGCCTGCATAGAGAGAATAGGCAATGGACTACACAGACACAGGTAGCTGGGCGAGCCTCAAGCCATGGTTCCTCCCATGCTGCTCCCATGCAAAGGGGTGTAGGGGAGAGGCAAGAGAGAAGTTTTGTACTGAACTAAGCATTGAGCTTTCTTTGTTAAGAAAGACAGTTTAAACCTAAAATGATTATTTTGAAATGCCAAGGTTGACTTTTACCATTAGAGGAATTGGGAGTTTCTGAGCTAAATTCAGTTCTACTAAAAAAATTATAAAAGTTATATGTTTGCCCTGCATTTTGGTCATGAAATTGTCCTGACTACACCAGATCAGAACACTCTTTCTTTAGTGGAAAAAGTTCTATGATATTCCCAACTCATCAAAACCACATTGTTGAACTTCAACAATCTCTTTCATTCCCTTATTCAACAAATATTTCTTGAGCAATTGTTGAGTGTAAGCATTTGCATCCTCAAGATTAGGGACATGAAGTTGACAGAAAAGTAAATAGTAGGTAATAAGAAGTCCAACTTAAGAAGGTGCAACTGAGCACAAAGGAAGAGTCAGTTAAACACCAAAGAGGTACTATTCAGAGAAGGCTTCTGGAAGGATGACAGGCAGGAGAAGGAGAAGTGCAAAGAAGCAGCAGCAGAAGAAAACAAGATGACAACTGCTAGTTAGCCAGTGGGCGCTCATTCCAAAATAGCATTGCAACTGTTGAGAAGTGGGCAAGGCAGAAGCAGAGGTGGAGAAGTGAAGTGTTTGGGGGAATAAAAGAAGCATTGAACAGGGCCCAGAAAACAGAGACACTGCTTGTGATGTTCTCCAAGGAGATAGCTGTGTAGGGCCAAAGGGCAGGGAGAGTAATAAGGAGCTGGGTACACACACAGAACTCTCATGATCCTTACCCAGTACTTAGGAGGTTGACACTTTAAATAATGAAATAAAATGAGCCATCCTCAGGCAATGTAGAGTATGAATCAGTAGATATTTTAAGGCAGCAAGGAAGACTATTCAGGGGAGGTATATACTACAAGGAAGTTTCTTAGTATGGCAGAGATTAGGTTCAACTCCAAATCCAACAAGATGAAACTGACAGACAAGGAGCAAGATGTGGGTCAGAGGATGGAAAATTACTAACAGGAAGCATCAGGGGTTAGGAAGAATCTACCTAAACAGACCTAAAATAATTTTTCTAAAAGGAGGCCAGGGTGAACAGACATCACCTGGAGGATGGAGCAGGGTAAGGAACCTAACAGGTGCAGAGGATGATCAGAAATAGAGGTGAGAGGTTCCAGCTAAACAGATTTAGCAGGATTCTGGCTAGAGATACCCAATAGAAGGAAAGACATAGGAGTCCATGGTGGGGCCTAGTCAAGAAAGGAGTTCAGGGGCCATCATTGTGGCATAGTGAGTTAAACTGCAACCACTTCCAATCCAGCTCCTTACTAATGCACTTCGGAAAGCAGCTGGAGACGACTCAAGTGCTGGGGGCCCTGCAAACATGTGGGAGACCCTAAGAAGCTCCTGGCTCCTGGCTTCAACCTGGCCCAGCCCTGACTGTTGCAGCCATTTGGGGCGTGAACCAGTAGATGGAAGACCGACCTCTCTCTTTCTCTCTCTTTCTCTCTCTTTCTCTCTCTAACTCTGTCTTTCAAATAAAGAAAATAAATCTTGAAAAAAAAAGAAAAAAACAAAAGAGATCAGAAGAATGTGACTAGTTAGGTTAAGGAAAGAATCTCATTACTACAATTATGCCCCATGTCATTTCTTGCTCCCAGGACAGGAAGTATCACTTTTGCAACAAGCATTGGCTGCCATAAATGGGCACTCACAGTTCTTGCCCCTTTATTTATTTTGGCAGAAACTCTTTGCAGACAGATCTTGCTGTATGGGCTTGTTTTCTGAAAATGGTCTATTTTTCTTTAGAGATATTTAGTTCATTTCCAATTACATTAACAAAATTGTACAGGGTTTTTTTAAAGAAACTTTTTGTTTACCTCGAGGAGTTTTGAGACTCAGTTTTTCAGTTTCTTACATTGAAGCAATCCCAAATATTGGGAACACAATGGATTGCAATGTCTAGTTTCTAAAATAGAGAGTAGCTGGAAAATTGTCAAAAATGGTCATGGAAAGTTTGCACTGTTCCCGCATCTCGTAAATAGGCAATTAACTGTGCTGTGCTACAAGGTGCTAGTAGACTCTAGAATGCTTGGATTGCTTCCTTCATATCTCATGAACTTGAGAAATAAATAAACAGCAAAAAGAAAAGCAGCCACCCTAAAATAACTGGGAATAAACTAGGAAAGCAATATTCTCCATGCGTTCAAAGTGGGGAGAGTAATAAAGGGGAGAAAGAAATGGGTCTATCATTTTTGACACAAAATCCAAATATATATTCAACTTGGTTTCTTTTAAATATGGCAGACAACCTCATTTGTTTCTAAGAACTCTCTAAATCAGAATTTGAAATAACTCTGCTAATAGGACCAAAGAATACCTTTGCACTTTCTGTGAAATGAACAGCTTACAAAGCAATCTAAAAATACAAGCAAGGGAACTACCTAAGGTTCAAAACTATTTTAGGATGATTTAGAAAACCACTTTATATGTAAATTTTGTTCCTAAACACTGAATAGACTCATAAATTATCCACTTCCTGAAGTATTTACTTGACATAGGGTTTCCCCTTCTTACACTTCTGCATCTTTGCAGAGTGTGTTTAAGGTACTTTCATGTAATTAAATGAAAATTTTTAATATTGTAAAATCGGAAATTTTCCCTTATCACATTGATCATCATCAATTTCACTTTGCAAATAATCTGCTGCAATGGCAAACTAGGCTATAGAAGAGTAAGTAAAGTCAGGTGAGTAAATGAAAACTTGCCCAGGTACCAAAGGATTCTATTATGTGCCTTGCAGCAGGTGGTCAAGGAGGCACCAACTACAGCATGGCACTGGCCAGTTTTAAAATAAATGCCATGGTAATTGTTTTGTACAGTGGTAAAGGTGCCACTAGGCACACCTGCATTCCATATGGTGGTGCTCTTGATTCCAGTCTTCTGCTAAGGTGTTCCCAGGCAGGTTAATGGCTCAAATAGTGGGACTTTTGCCACCATGTGAGAGACCTGGATTGAGTTCTTGGCTCCTGCTTTTGTCTCAGCCAAGCTCCAGCTGTTCCAGGCATTTGAGAAGGGAACTAGTGAATGGGAACCTACTCGCTCTCTCTCTCGCTCTCTCTCTCTCTCTCTCTTCCCACTCATTTGTCTCTTTGCCTTTAAAATAAATTAAATAAAATAATTTTTAATTTTTAAAATATTGTATTTTATTATTATTTGAGAGGTAGTGTTACAGACAGTGAGAGGGAGAGACAGAGAGAAAGGTCTTCCATCCACTGGTTCACTCCCTTGCTGGTTCACAACAGCCAGAGCTGTGCCAATCTGAAGCCAGAAGCCAGGAGCTATTCCGAGTCTCCCATGTGGGTTCAAAGGCCCAAGCATTTGGGCCATCTTCTATTGCTTTCCCAGGCCATGGTAGAGAGCTGGATCAGAAGAAGAACTGCTGGGACTAGAACCGGAGCCCAGATGGGATGCAGGCGCCACAGGTGGAGGATTAACCTACTGCATCACAGGGCTGGCCCCAATAAAATTATTTTTCAAAAGTCAACACATGTAAGCTATTCTTGTTGAAAATAAACTCCTTTATTCTGTCAAATTTTGGACTTTTGATAAGTGATAATAGTTTCCCACATTGCAATCTACTGGTGAATCACAAAATGTCAGTACTGAAAGGAACTGTGGGTGGAGATTATTGGGCAATGTGTTTACTTTGTGGCATGAATGGTATCCCCCAAGGAGATATATCCATATTCTGATCGTTAAACCCATAAATATTTATGCAACATGATAAGACAATGACTATCACCATATATAGTCAAAGTGTAATTAAGTTAAGGATCTTGAGAAGAGCTTATTATGTTGATCCCTAAGTTAAAACACAGTGTCCTAATAAAAAGACAAAAGAAGATGATTATACATGCAGAAGAGGAGGCCATGCTAGAGCAGAGGGTGGGAGAAGTGCAGATGCAAGCTAAACAATGTGGCAGCCTCCAGAAGTGGAAATAAGCCAAGCACAAGGTATCTTCCCCTAAAGCCCCTAGAGGGAATATGACCCTGCTCCCATCTGCACCTCTGACTACTGCCCTACACGAATGTAAGAGGATTAATGTGCAGTGTCCACAAACACCAGTTTGTAGTAATTTGTTATAGTGGCTTTAGGAAACTAACACCATGGTTCATTTCATAGGAAACCGAGGCTTAGAGAGGTCACTGCCTCAAGCCAGGCAGCTACTTGTGATGGATAAGTTGCAAACCTGGCTCCCTCCATCCAGGAGCTCTGATCAGCTCCTCCTGCACTCCCATGACAGCTGTCCTCCCTGACTTTTCAACTACATTTCACACTATTAGTCTTGCCATCTTTTCTTGAATCCATGACATCTAGCTCTTAGATTTTCTTCTTTTCTCTGACTTCTTTTTGTGTCTACTTGCTTCTTTTTGACTTTTTCTTCTCTCTTTGCATGGGCATCTTATTTGGTTCACTCCCAAAACGTTGCCAGTCTCCTCTTCCTGATCTTACTTTTTGCTAGAGTTCCTCATTTGATTTCAAAGTTTCATAAACTTCCTATAACATTCAGGGGTGTTGTAACAACCTTGATTTCTTGTTGGAGCTCTTATCAAATTTTGTAACCAATTACTGGATGGATGCTGTTATTGCATGCATGTCACAAGACTTCTCATTTATAATATGTCAGAAACCTGCACTTCTTCCTTCTCTACTTCGATTCTCTGTTCCCAACCTGGAGATTTTATAATCACTGCTCCCTTAGCATCTGTAAGCTACCTCCCAGATTTTTTAATTTCTCTTCCTACTAGCTACTGCTCTAACATAAGATCCCACTAACTCTGATGCAGAAAATCACAATAAATAACCTCTCTAATTTTTTTCTCTCCATCCCACCACTTGTACATCTCTCAGATAAATGTCCTATATTAAATATTGCTGTTATAGTGACTCTCCACAAACAACACATGTTTTGTATTTAGTAGTCTTGTGGTTTGGGAGTTTCACAAGGTGTGTGAAGAGAGTTGTGTTCCTTTATTGCCTTTTCCAGCTCCTAGAGGCTGCTTGTAATCCTTGGCTCATGTCCCCTCCCTATAACATCTAAACCAGCAGTGTTAGGCCAAATTCTTCTGTTGCCATCTCTCTGGTTCTCTTTTATGCCTTCCTCTTCTATCTTAAGGATATTTAGGAATAAATCAGATCCACTATGATAATCCAGGATAATCTCTCATCTCCAAAGCAGCCAGTCAGAAACTTTAATTCCATCTGCAACTTTAATTCCCCTTTGTCATCCCCCATTTCTGGGCTTAAGTCATGGACACCTTTGGAGGTCATTATTCTGCCTTCTACACCCTTTGTCTCTGTGCTCACTGCTTGCTATGTTGTAGATATTGTTTGAGTGTGTCCCTCAAGGATTCATGTGCTGGAAACTTGGCTCTCAATGTGGCAATGCTGAGATGGTGAAAACTTTAAGAGGTGGAGTTAGTGGTAGAAAATTACATTATTGTTGGAAGAGATTAATACTGGTCTCACAAAGGGAGTTAGTTATTGTAACAAAAGGTTATTATAAACCAAATGCTTTTTTTTCTTTTTCCTGTCTCTCAAATGTTTAAAAAAATAAAGAAAAGCTTGTGGTCATCATTTGTCATATTGGTTAAGATACTGCTCAGGGACACCCTCATTCCTTACCAGAGCACCTAGATTCAAGTCTAAGCAATACTGATTCCAGCCGCCTCTTGCTGCACACCCTGGGAGTCAGCAGGTGACGACTAGGTCCCTGTCACTCACTCCTTGTCACTCATATGGGAGACCTGCATTGAGCTGCCTACTCCTGGCTTTGGCCTAGCCCAGCCCAAGCTATTGCAGGCATTTGGGGAATGGATCAGTAAATGGGAGATTTCTGTCTCTCCGTCCCTCCTCCTCCCTGTCCCTATGTGACAGCAAGGTGATCCCACACGTTCAGCCCTTTCTGCATGTGGCTTTCTCCTGCCCTCTTCTCCATCACACTTTGACACAGCCGAAGGGACCCTCACAAATGGCCAAAATGATGAGACTACCCAGTCTTGGGCTTTCCACCTCCAATTCTGTTAACTACATAAACCTCTTTTTTGAATAAAGTATTTAACCTCAGGTGTTGTGTCATGGCAACAGAAAATAGACTAGTATGACTATGCTGACATAGTGTTGTCCATAATTTAATGTCTCCACAAAAGCCTCTTCACTGATCTCTCTGATTAGGCTCTCCCTTATCTCCAGTCCTCCACTCTGCCACCTGTTATGGATAGGAAGCACAGGATTCATTCATGTACTTTTCTGTCTCTTCCCATCCATTGCTTAGGATTACCCTGAGTGCAATCTCATCCCCCTGCCAGACTTCCCGACTTCCTTCCACAGCCACTGCTCCTGCCACACCTCCTGCTACTCAGGTACACTTACTACTTCTCAAGCATATTACTTACTCTGAACTTTTTCTCCTTCCTGGCATACCTATCACCTCGTTCACAAAAGGTTTCACCTTAAAACCTATACACACTATGATTTTCTCTTTATGAATTTTTCAAAACCTCTCCCAAACTCAGCATAATTAATTACTTCCCTATAGATCATGAATTCCTTATTATTATATTTGCTTATCTATTTCTCTCTTTAACAATGAGTACATTATTCATTTATCCATCCATTGATTTACCCGTGTGAATTCATGTTAGTTCAGCACCTACTATTTGCTATAATTAGAAATAAGTAGATGATAAAATCCCTGCCATCAGGAAGAACACAGTCTCTTGGGAAGGTAGACTTCTAATCCAGCAAAATTCATAATTCCTATGTTGAAATATGATAATGGCAAAGAAAAAGCGATTCTATATTAACAAAAACCTCGCTCTGACGTGCTAATAAAACACTACTACCCTGAAAAAAAAGAAAATAGGATTGGCAGTAGGGAATACAGTTAGATTAATTTTGAAGGGACATTTAAGGAAGACTTCATAAAATCATGACAATTAGGCTGACCCTTAGAAAATAAATATGAAATTCTAGACCTAACTGAGGTGAAAAGATGTGCCTTTCACCCTTGGCAGGATTTTGTTAGATTGAATGTGGAATAAGAAGTTGGAAAATTGGAATCCATTAGAGGGTGACCACTAAGTGGGAAATAAACTTGGAATTGACTAGCAAGTACAGAAGGCTGCTTTTCAAAAATAGGATTTAGCCATGCTCAAAAAGTAGCATATAGACAGTCTACAATGCCTGTTGGAAAGAGTCTATTGTGCAGGATCCTGGCCTCTATGTCTCACCCAGCAATCAGAATCTCTGCAGGTAAGGCTCATAAATGGAGCTTCTTGATAAACTGTAGCAAACTGCAGTTTCAGAGTCAGTGAACGGGAGTGAATACAGAGGAACACGAGAAGAAAGTTTAATTAAAACAAATAAAATGTTGCCTGAGCTACCCTTATTTGTCAAACTCATTCAACAAATGTTCATTCAGTAACAGTGAGGTCATGGGCACCATTCTAGCCACTACCCGTGGCTCAGTTCTGTGAATGATAAAGAAAGCAATTCTAATCTCAAGAAGTGTCATTTGCAACAGAGAAAAGCATGAAACAAGCAACCATAAGGAACTACAAACTACAATGTCTTTGATAACAAGTGAAGGGTAGGTGTTCTGTGAAGATGTATCACTGAGATGTGACCTGACAAGGTTTATATGTGAAGAAAGCAGAGTATGATGGTTCAGGGACCAGAATTCATGCAAAGGAAAGATCAAAGGTAAAGACCAGAAGAAATAGCATTGGCAATGTAGCTACTCAAATTTGCGGGGCTGACACAATGAGAGTAAGTGTAGCTAAATGCTAGTACATAAGGAGCAAAGTGAAAAGGGATGATGCTGTAGAAACAGGCATGAGGCAAATTCAGCAGGGGCTGGGTTCCCTGGTCTCTTGGTTTGCAAGGATGAGGGGTTTTCCAGGAGCTGGGTCTTTCAACTCTAAACTCAGGAAAGTCCCAGACAAATCTAGGCAGGTTTATCACCCTTAGCTATAGTAAAAGTATTTGGGTAATAAGAGCAATAGGCTTAAATTAAAGCATCCTAAGTAAACTCTAATATTTGATATAATTTAAATTTCCCAGGGCCTCCCATATTCCTGGGAGGAGACTTGATTGGGTTGGGGGAAGTCAGAGAGGACATCCATAGGAGGGTACTGCCATCCTACAGAAGTTTGTGGGTTTTGTACGTAACTGGTAGCCATGGAGATGGAAAGAGGTGAGTAGATTCAAGACAAATCGTGAGAGTGAAAGCAAAAGAAGTTGCTGATTCCTTAACGGTGGGAATGAGGGAAAGGGAGGAATCTGGGTTGAGTCTGGTGCTGCCTCTACTTGGGTGGGTGACGATCAGGAAGCCACAGTGTTAATTAAGAGAGAAAAAGCACTTTCTTGGGACTCTAAGGAAGGCAGTTGCAGAAACAAATCTGGAGCTCGGAAGGGAGGTGGGGCTGGACTAATCACAATGGAATGTGAGCAATTCTCTGGACTCAACTGCCAGCAACCACAGCCTCATGTCCCGAGCACCATTCTCTGCATGTGACTCCAGTACTTCATCCTTCTAGGATTCCTCTTGTGAACCATATCCATATTTTCATCTGCATTACCTGGCTGGGGCTGAAAAACTACTTTGTCCAGCCTCACATCCTCCAGGTCCACAGATATGGTGGCTCTTGCCCGGGGTAATACAAGTATATAGGCCACCAAAGTAGGACATCATCATGAGGGCTCAGTAACCAAGATCGGAAGCCCTCCTTCACATTCTGTTTTTCAGCCTTAAAGGACAGGGTAGAATGCAGCAAGAACTCATTTCTTGGGAATAGGCATTTGGCCAAGCAATTAAGATGCCTGAATCCCATACTGAAGTACCTAAGTCTGAGTATTGGCTCTGGTTCCTGATTCCAGTTTCCTGCTGATGCAGACTCTGGGAGCAGCTTGTGATGGCTCAAGCAGTTGGGTCCTTGCCACCTATGTGGGCAACCTGGAGTGAGTTCCCAGTTTTGTCATGGCCTAGCTCCAGCTATTGTAGGCATTTGAGGAGGGACCCAGTAAATGGAAGCTCTCACTCTGTCTCTCTTAATCACAAATAGTAATAGTAATAACATAATAATACTAAAGATAATTCATTTGTAACTTTCAGAATTTTGTGATTTCTGTGTGACCCTAGGCCACAGGTGGATAGCAGGATTCTGAAACTGAATGTGCATGTGTGTTTTATGGAATCTCCAATCATCATTCTTATGCCTAGTTTTCCACCAGAAAACACAGATGAATATGATTTTGGGGGGGGAGGGGAGGTTTGCATAGAAACAAAATGGAAGCATGTCCCTGCCTGCTTTTGGAGACCAACCTCATAGTACCAAGGAAAAAATAATTATGAATTCTATTGCCTTCTAGAGTAGCTGGTATTTTAGATATCAGCTCAAATAATACCTAAATGGTTTCCAAAATAGTTGTTTAGACATAATCCTAACCCAAATCTGGTTCCTTTCCTCAAAGCCTTCTCCTCTTCCCATCCCCTTCTTCCTACTGCCTGTGTTTTGCTTGAAACCATGATCACCATGGTATCCTGGAATGAAATTAATTTAATCAGTACCCATTTGTGCCTACTTCCTGCATCTTCTCCCTGTCTCCCCTACAAGGTTTGTCAGGGTACAGATGGAGAAGCAGAACTCCTGATAAGAGCCGCCTGAACACCCCATTCTTCAAATGAACTTTCAAGTCCAAAGGTTACCCTGTGGAAATTTCAGCCAGAAGAAGAGCTTTCTGACTAGTGAGATAGTTTCCATGTTTTTCAATTCTAACTTCAGGTTTTTCTAATTCAATCCGAAATGCAATGCATGGCTTTTCTGGTTGAGTATAGGAAGAGCGATGCTTCCCCTGTGTGGTGGAGTTTGATACTTCACTCTGTAGAATCCAGATTTCTATGAAGCTAGACTCTTTTTGCTTTTGTACTAGTCAAACTTCTTATTTGGTGAAGCAGTAAGCCTTTTCACTGTTACATGATTTTAAAATATGTTATCTCAAAAACTAAAAATAAGAGAAAGGGAGAAGGAAAGAGGATGGGAGGGAACAGGGAAACGGGGGAGGGAAGAAGGGAATATCATTATGTTCTTAGAATTGTGTCTACAGTTCACACTGAATCTGTAAAAATTAATTTAAAATTAAAGTAAATAAATCAAAGAAACATTTCACCGTTAAAAAAAGAACTCACCTTCACAGCCACAACATAAGGGAGGAAGCAAACAATGTCAAGAGATTTACATTTTTATTTTAAACTACATTGATCATAATTTTATCTTTTAAGCAAAAAGTTCAATAGTTATTTTATAAAGGCCTTGGAGAAAATTTCATTTGCTTTTCTTCTGAATTTCAAAAGTCAATGAGCAAATTTTTATAATTGAAAAAAAATAGACAGTGTTTTTAAAAAGTTATATATTAGTCATACAATGCTCCAGGGAAAGCAATTATAAATTCATATATTATTCCAGATCTTCTATTTAATTACATAATTATAATTAAAATAATAATAGCTATATAAGTAAAATGAAGTTTCCACTCATTGGAAATAATGTGTTCATGCTCCTTGGTTTATGGTGAGGTTATGTCCCAATAAGCCCATTGTAAACTTAAAGTATTATAAGTTAAAGTTACACTGACTCCACCTAACCCATCTCCCATCTGAGCTGAGCAGCATAGTAACTTGTAGAGCATGGGTTGTTCCTCTCATGACCACGTCACTGAGTGGGAGCTGTGGTCACTGCACCACTCAACATCAAGAAAAAAGGTTTGGATCATACAGAGATGGCCCAGAGATAGCCTAGGAAAAGACTACATTTAAAATTCCAAGAATAGTTTTTACTGAATGTGTATTACATTTGCACCATCATAAAGTCAAATCACTGTAAGTGAAGGACATCTGTATGTGACTCCAAAAATGAAGCTGAGTGGTCCTGGGAATGAGGCCAGCATCCACTAACAAGGAAGTCCTCTTTCAGAGCTTCTGGGACTGACAGCAGGATGGAGGGCCTCTCAGGTGACCTAACTTAAGACACTAGCTATGTGACAGGAGCAATGCTAACCAGGGTGGGAGAGGGGATTGAGGGAGAAACACAGAGAGGCACACAATTGTCTCCAGCCTTGCTTCCTGGGCCAGCAACACAGGAGTCCCCTGGGAACTTGTTGGAAATGTAGTATCTCAGCCCTACCAGGCTCTCAAGACTCAGGTTTGTATTTCAACAAGGTCCCAAGTGATTCACATGCAGTTCAGTGTTTGGGAAGCACTGGCTAGCACACTGAAATAACTGATGCTAACTGTCTTAAGTCTATTTTCTGTTGTCAATAACAATACCAAAGATTGGGTAAGTTATAAAGAAAAGAGGTTTATTTGGACTTACTTTTCTGGTCCAAGGTCAAGGAACCATAGTTGGTGATGGCCTTCTTGTTGGCAGAGTCCTGAGGTAACAATGAACATCACCTGGTGAGGGACAGGGCGTGCTCACATATGTGTGTGTATTTGTTCTAATCTCTCTTTTCTTATAAAGACACTAGGATTCAAACATAGGGGCTACTCTAATGAATGATCTTATCTAATCCTAACATATCCTGAAGACTTCTCCTCTAAACTCCACCATCCAATTAAGTTGCCACTATTAATATTTCACTATGGGTATTAAACCTCAGCATTAGGTTTGGAGAGGACAAATCATATTGAAACCATAACTCCCTGTGGCAGGTCTTCAGTCTATGATTGAGACACTGGTTAAGATGTCTATGTTCCGGCCGGCGCCGTGGCTCAACAGGCTAATCCTCCGCCTTGCGGCACCGGCACACCGGGTTCTAGTCCCAGTCGGGGCGCCGGATTCTGTCCCGGTTGCCCCTCTTCCAGGCCAGCCCTCTGCTGTGGCCCGGGAGTGCAGTGGAGGATGGCCCAGGTGCTTGGGCCCTGCACCCCATGGGAGACCAGGAAAAGCACCTAGCATCTGGCTCGTGCCATCAGATGAGCGCAGTGTGCGCTGGCCGCAGTGCGCCGACCGCGGCAGCCATTGGAGGTGAACCAACGGCAAAGGAAGACCTTTCTCTCTGTCTCTCTCTCTCACTGTCCACTCTGCCTGTCAAAAAAAAAAAAAAAAAAAAAAAGATGTCTATGTTCCATATTGAAGTGCCTGGTCTAAATTTCCTGTCTGGTTCCTGATTCCAGCTGCCTACTAATGAGGCTGCTGTTAAGCAGTGGTGATGGCTCAAATAACTATATCCCTGATACTCATGTAGATTTGGATCGAATTCCCTTCCCCTGGCTTCAGCCTTGGCCTATTCCCAGATTTTGCAGGCATTTGGGAATGAGCCAGCAGATGGGGAGAGTGCTTTCTCTATCCTTCAAATTCAAACAAACAAAAAAATAAATTGATACCTGAGGCAAATCCTTATTAAAAACAAGGAAAAAATCATAGCACCCATCAACTGGGCAAAAAGTGGTCAAAGTAAACTACCATGGTTAAAATGTGAGTCATAGACTAAAAGAGATAAAAGTAGGCATGCGAGCTGCAGGTAAGATGGAGTGCAATATATTTCCCAAGAAAAACATGCTGACTTTTTTTTTTAAGATTTTGTTTATTTAATTGATACTTAGAGGTACAGACACAGAAAGGGAGAGACAGAGAGAAAGGTCTTCCATGTGCTGGTTCACTGCACAAACGGTCGCAAAGGCTGAAGCTGGGCTGATCCAAAGCAAGAAGCCAGGAGCTTCCTCCAGGTCTCCCACATGGGTGCAGGGGCCCAGGTTTTTCTTTTTCTTTTTTTTTTTTTTTTGATTTTTATTTAGAATATAAATTTCCAAGGTACAACTTGTGGATTGCAATGGCTTCCCCACCCATACCTCCCCTCCCCACCACTACCCTCCCCCCTTACCCACTTTCATTCACATCCAGATTCATTTTCAATTCTCTTTGTATACAGGAGCTCAGTTTAGTATGTGTTAAGAAAAGATTTTAAACCATTTGCCCTCACATGGCATCACAGAGTGAAATCTTTGCTTAGTATATACTGAATCGATCTTCTGTATATAAAGATAATTGGAAATGATTTAAAAAATTGGAAGTTACATAAAAATCAATAAATTTAAAAAATATATTATGTAGGATTTCTATTGCTTTCTTAGGCCACAGCAAAGAGCTGGATTGGAAAAGGAGCAGCTGGGACACAAAATGGCACCAATATGGGATGCTGCTACCATAGGTGGAGCGCCAGCCCAAAGACTTTAGGAGTAGCAGAAACAAGGATTCATTTACTTAGTGATGATTTGTAATTCTCCTAAGCAATCCTACAAGTCATGATAAGAGTAATAGTACTCTTATAGTACATGACAAGAGTTGTACTATGCCCCAAACAAAAAGCTACTAAGTAGAGAAAGCAGAATCTGAAGCCAGGATTCTGAGTCTAACATGGCTAGGGCAAGTCTGTGCCAGAGACACATAAAACTGATGAAGCAATTCTCAAACTTCAGTGTATATTTGAAATATGCTGAGAGGTTTGCTGAAATACAAATTGTTGGACCCCAATACTGAACTTCTGAATCAGGGAGTCTGATGTAAGGCTATGAGTCTTTGTCTTTTTTGTTATTCGTTTATTTGAGAGAGAGAGAGAGAGACAGAGACAGAGAGAGACAGAAAGACAGACAGATCTCCCATCTGCTGGTTCATTCCTAAATGCCCTCAATTGCCAGGACTGAGCCAAGGCCAAAACATGGAGCTGGGAACCCAATCCAGGTCTCCCATGTGGGTGGCAAAATTCAACCACCTGAGCCACCACCACTGCCCCCTTGGATCTGTTTCAGCAGGAAACTAGAGTCAGTGGCCAGAGCCAGGAATCTAAAACAGCCTCTCCAATGTGGGACATGGAAATCCTAACCAACAATATGAAATGTCCACCCCAATGAATATATCTTTTTTAAAAAAAAAACTTATTTATTGAAAGGTAGAGTTTCAGAGAGGCAGAGGCATTGAGAGAGAGAGAGAGAGAGAGAGAGAGAGAGGTATTTCATCTGCTGACTCACTTCCCAAATGTCAGTAACAGCCGGAGCTGGGCCAATCAGAAGCCAGGAGCCAGGGGCTTCTGCCAGCTCTCTCACATGAGTACTGGGGTCCAAGTTGTTGGATCACCTTCTACTGCTTTCTCAGGCCATTAGCAGAGAGCTGGATTGTAAGTGGAGCAGCTGAGACTTGAACCATCACCCACTTGGGATTCAGGCACTGCAGGTGACAACCTTACCTTCTACTCCACAGCACCAGCCCCATGAACCTATATCTTAACTATTATTTCCAGGTGTTTCTGAGACACAGGAAATACTGCCTCAATATTAGGAGAGAATGTCAGTTTGAATGTATTTCATAGATTGAATTTACTAGGGAAATATTATTTGCACAAAATTCCTACAGTTAAAAGATGTTTGATGGGCCCAGTGCTGTGGCACAGTGGTATAAGCCACTGTCTGCAGTGTTGCAGTGCCAGCATCCCTTATGTATATTGGTTCAAGTCCCAGCAGCCCCACTTTTGTTCAAGCTCCCTGCTAAAATGCCAGGGAAAGCAGCAGAAGATGGTCCCTAAACCACCTGGAAAACCCAGAAGAAGCTCCTGGGTTCCTGTCTTCCTCATGGCCCAGTCCCAAACATTGCTGTCATTTGAGAAGTGACCTAGCAGATAGAATAGCCCTCTCTCTCTCTCTCTTCTCTCTCTCTCTCTCTCTCTCTCTCTTTCTCTCTCTCTCTCCATCCTTCCCTCTCTCCTCTGTACTCCATCTTTCAAATCTTTTAAAAAATATATTTAATCATTGGTCTTAGCTTAACATTCAAAGTTCTTCACTCTCTACTTCTAGGTCCCACCTTCCATCATGTTTAGCTTAGGACACAAAATTACACATGGCAGCTCCTGAGATTTGAGAAGCAAGGAGGGAAATTCGAGGACTTAATGATATTGTGTGTTGAGACTTCTGCAGCAGCCCCCTGTTAACATTCATTATTGTCTGTGTGGGTTTCTTTTATGGAAAGGAATATTCACTATCATTTTTCTAATATTCAATTTCTCATTTTTAAATTCATTGAAATCATTCCAAATCCACTCGTACTGTTTATAAAAAGAATACACAAGATATATGACTTTAATAAATAATACATCTTGAAGTATTTAAACAGCAACTGAAACTTACATTTCTCAAAAGTAAAATATATCAGTTGCTCATACATGCTCGTAATTTCTTAAAATCAAAGGAAATACTCAAAAGAGTATAATACTCAAAAGATTATAAAAATGAAACACTTTAGTTGCACTAAAACTACCTCCAAAATGCTGCTATCATCAATTTACATATTTCTTCACAAATCTATTCCATTCTTTTCCAAGGGTGCTGTGATGAATTGTGCTGTATCTCTTCCAAAATTCCTAGGTGGAAGTCCTTGTGCCAGTATTTCACACTGTGACCCTGTTTAGAAATAAGGTGGTTGCAGATAGAATTAGTTATGATGAGGTCACACTGGAGTAGGGTGGCCAGTATGCATGGTGACCTTATGAAAGTGGGACATCTGGACATAGACGTACAAGGAGGACATGGCTGATTGTACTTTGTTAAGATAGCCTGAAAAAAACTAGTGTAACACTTGACTCAAGTTATCCAGAGGAGCCAGGGGCCAGGACAGAACAACCAGAGCGTTAGGTATTTGTTGACAACTGATGAATGAGTCAATGGAACCGAACAAAATATTTATTTCTAAGCAGTAGATGATAAGGAGATCCTCTTGGAAATATTGGATATGTTCATGAGACTCAATGTGATTCTACATTTTGGAGGTCTCTCACCTTAGAAACTACTGACGGAGAAGGCAACAATAGTAAACAAACAAATGAGTAACTAGGTTTTAAAAATGTATTTTATTTCTCATTATAATGAAAAATTATTTTGATGGGGATTTTTTTCATCTTTTCTAAAATTTTTGTATTTTGAAAGCAATGAAAACTTCTTAAATGTTTTGATTGCTTACCAACTTCAAGGACTTCTTCCCTTTTTACCTTTGCGAATGGCCCCAGGAGTGTCCTCTTAGAGTTCTCAAAGTGCCACACCCTGAATTCATGTTCTCCTAAAGACAGGCTGGGCTGCCTCTCAGGAATTTTGGTTTCCTACTTCCCCTACTTAATATGGGCCTGTGTATCTTAATTTTTATTCCCAGGTCCTTGCCCCCACAAAACAGAGGCATCCATTTATACATATAGCATAATAAGCGAGAATATGATTTATTTAACAGTGAGAGGAAATACTACATGCACATGTAGATGTGTGCCACAGCACATGGAGAAATGCCCATGAGTGGATCAGAGGGTTACTTAAAGAGAGAGAGATAGAGGGAAAGAGATCAGTACCTCCAAGTATGGTCTATGGTGAAATGAGACATCTTCTTGTAAGGGACAGTACCTTAATCGCATAAACATACAGAGTGAGGCCTTAGCATGTGTCCTGGTCCTGGATGAGACACGGGTGCATCCTGGAAAGGTGAACATATGAAGCAGACAGTTATAGAGATAAACATTACATGACAGGGCTGCAAGAATTCCAGCTCACCTCAGTCCAACTGTCTGGTTCACATATCATACTTACAGCTCCTTCTGTGATTATTTTTGCCTTTAGATTAAAAATTGCTAAATCAATTTGGTCTGAAAAATTATGACTTTTTTTATAACCTCAGTCTTCCACTAATAGTTACAATCATCTCAGGTGTCTCATCATCCTAATACAGTAAATTTGAAGCACAGCCTTTTGCTGACAGAGGTCAGGTCAGGTGGAGCTCAATCTAAATCTTTTATGTATTTAGTTTATTGAAATCAGGCTGTTTCTTTCCATCCCTAAACAAGGTAAGAACATTTACAGCCAGCTAGAGGACTTGGGGCTTCACATTTTGCACTGGCCGGGGCGGGGGGGGTACTGACACACTCACACCCATACTACAGATAAGTACAAAAACAATGGACCAAGTTCTCGGCTCACAAGAATCATGCAAATCTGCAGTGTTTGCCTTCAGTGTTTCCCACTGCTTTCTGCAATGCATTTGCTGCCATCGGGCCCCAAATGCCAGTAGTATGCACAGTAGGTTGGTGCTTGGGATAACAGAAAAGTAGTTTTGCTTTGATTTCTGGAGGCCCACAGAAGACAACGACTCAAGGAACTTGGTAAGGATATATGTTCTGAGTGCAAAAGGTGCAGTGCAATATTTGAAAATGGATCTCTTGCCTTCTGCAGGCCAACCTACTACAGAAGAGTAAAGACAAGGAAATGGCCCACAGGTGAAGTTGAAGATGTGACGCTGTGCTATAGAGCTCAGATGTGATTGAGATCTAGGATTCCACTAAACAGGAACATGTGAGAACACTCTGGCTGGCAGGTAGTCTTCAGAGATGGGCCCTGACTGGTGATGAGTGAGGCCCCTCACCTCACCTCACAGGTGAGCTCTGACTGGTGATGGGTGAAAATCCCTCACCTCGATTCATAGATGAGCATCGATTGGCTATGGATAGTGGATGCTATGCATTGAATATGGTTTAAATGTTTCCCCCAAAGGTTCATGTTTTGGAAGCTTTATCCTCAGCATGATGTTGTTAAGAGGTGGTGGGTCCTTTAGGCAGCAGGGCCTTATGTGAGGTCCTGAGGTCACTGGGGTTGTGTCTTTGAAGGGATTATATAGTCTTATGGGAACCAAGTCAGTCCTTGATGTCCCTTTCTCTCTCCAGCTTCTTTTATCACTATGTGATTTCTCCCTCTTACACCTGCTCCTATCATGACGTCATTTTCCATGTTGTTCTCACAAGAGCTAAGCTGATGATGGCTCCATACTCTTGAACCTACAGATCATGAGATAAATGAGTCTCTTTTCTTTATGAAGTACCCTGCCTCAGGTATTTTTTCATAGTCACATAAAAGAATACAATTCATCTCATTGTCACATATGAATCCTTGGGTTTTACCAGCTACTGTTTCCTCTGCCCAACCTCCTTACTTCTTCCCTTAATAAACGCCACCTTGTCTACAGGTGAGCTGCGTGCTTTCATTTTCATAGCTATTCACTCACTGCCAGTGAGGGAGCTAAGGGAAAGAGAGTGAAGGAGGAGGGAGATGACAGCTTCATTTGAACAGTCAAGTCTCTCATTCCTAATCTCATCTTTCTCAGACGCTTCAATGACTCCTTTCCTGTTTATAATTTGAGTTAATTTCTGTCTTTTGAAAGCCAGAGAGTCCAGTCTAATAAATGCAGCATTAGATAAAAGCCTTTGGATCAGAGAAGTACTTTCAAGGATTCAGAGAGAGGAGGGAAGAAAGAGTGTACATCTTTCAGGCTTGTGTAACTGGTCCAAGATTGTTCCATATTTTATTCTCACAATAATGCAATGATTGGTGTTGCTATTAGGCCTGTTTATAACTGAGAACCTTGCCTAGACCACACAGTTAATAAAAGACAGATGGGTATGAACACCCTCACGAGAATCCTTCAGTGGACTTCCAAATTCAATACCTTGCCCTTGACTCTGAAGACTCCTGACACTTGCCTCTGACGCGGATCAGTAAGGAGTTGTTCCTTGAACTATTGAATTAGATGTAGGCCAGTGGTTTTGTGGATCCAACGCATCACTCATCAGGCTCCAGGCTGAGGGCACCCCACCATGATCAGAAATCCAGCTCTTGCTGTTTGAGGAAGTATCATCTTGTTGTCCGACAGACCTTGCCATTTTGAATGTTCCCTTTTTTTGAGATAGGTTATCTGCTGAGGTTTTCAAGGATGTGTGTGGTTTGCATTCCAAAACAGCTGTCTGACATACTGAAGAGCATTTTATCACTGCTGTGGAGAGAAAAAAGTGATTTTGATAAAGATCCTGCCGCTCTTGTCCTATGCCAACGTATAGCCCACCTCCCAAAAACAGCTGCTTTAGGCAAAATTACATCCACTTTTAAAAATATTTTCCATGACAATGTTCTCTTTGAAAAAATAGGTCTGGTTTTCTGCCAACTAGAAATTTGATGTAACCAAAGATCTTAATCCAGCCAGAGACCTAAATTCGCTACAGAGAGAAAAACTGAGGCAAATGTGCTGTTTGCATTCCTACTGTGAAATAAGATCTGCCCCAGTGCAGGTCTGGGAAGGACTCCCACCAGAGCTTGGAAATCTTGTTTCAGGGTAGGAAATCCGGTGTGAGAAAGAGACCACTGTTTCTCAGTGTGAGGAGATGGAATCCCTAGTTTCCTGATGTTCTCATGTTAATCTCCAAAGCTTGACTGGCAGGCGAACAGCAGGGATGGGGAGGGGGAGAAAGGGCTGAGAGTTCTAGGGACTAAATGAAACCACGTGAGGTGCTGGCTGCCATCAGCAAATTCCCTGTGATTCATAGTTTTTCCCCATGTGCGCCAAACTGTGAACAACTTGAGCAAGAGAAGCTAACATTTTTGGAATTTACTAAAAAAAGTCAGATATTATCTCTGAAATACCAACTTGTATCCATGTAGAAGCTCCTTGAAATTATCTTCCTGATAAACAGACTTAATGGGGAAGAAGAAAATAGTCCCTGAAGTTATTAAAGAACCAAGGTATTTGAAAACTGTTAGTGTGATGGGCACTTGGTTCTAGTCCCGTCTGCTTCTCTTCCAGTCCAGTTCCCTGCTATGGCCCAGGAAGGCAGTGGAGGATGGCCCAAGTGCTTGGGTGCCTGCACCTGTGTGGGATACCAAGAGGAAGCACCTGGCTCCTGGCTTCGGCTAGGCATATCTCCAGCCATAGTGGCCTTTTGGGGGGTGAACCAACAATGGAAGGAAGACCTTTCTCTCTGTCTCTCTCACTGTATCACTCTAACTGTCAAATTAAAAAAAAAAAAAAAGAAAAGAAAACTGTTAGTGCTTTCAAAATACTAAAATTTTAGAAATAATTTTTAAAATAATGGTCTACAGCTTAATGCTCCAAAGGTTACATCTCTAATGCTTTATTTGGATGTAGAATAGAATTCTCTGTTATACATATAATTGAATCAATTGGATGGATTTTTAAAAATCCAATTATATAATGTCCTCATTTTGTGTATCAATGGCTTCTAAGATTATAAATCTCCAAAATGGATAATCATATTTAGTTGAGGTGCATGTCTGTAACTGATAAATTCTGGGGGAGGATCCTTCATGTTTGCTGCTTAGAAATAAACATTTGGGTTACAGGGAAGCAGCAATGAAGGTGATCTCAGTTCTTGTCTCACACAGAATTTCCATGCAGACAGGTACCATCTTCATGTTCCATCTTGTCTTGAGGAGCTTCTTTTCCAGAAACTCAGGCCCTGAGCAACGACCACCTACATGTAGCACCCAGTCTGACTGAAGACCACTTTGCATCATCAACGTTCCCTAAAGAGCACAATATCACTGACTAATAGGGGAGGGCATTGAGTACTGCACACCAACCAGAACCAGCAACTTGGGTGAGAAGATCGTAAAAGGAAAGCAGAGGAAGTGTATTCCGAAGGGAGAGTAGGAGAGAAGTTTGCAGTGGAAATTCCACAGAAAGAAGAGTGATGCTGGGGAGCACTGTGCAAACTGCGGATGTGCAGTAGCAAACAGGGACACCACATAGGATTCCTGTAGCCCTGGGTGCTAGGTTCTGAGAGTGAGGGGAGAGCAGACTGCAGCAGCCCATGCTACAGGTGACAATGCATGAGGAAGAAACCTACAGACCACACTGACTCTGCATCCAGCCTAGAGCCCTAGCGGTGGCAGAGGACCCACCTAATCCAATGAAGGAAAAGCACATTTCATTCTCCCCATCCCTCCAAAAGGGCACCTGGCAACCAGAGGAGAAGGTGCCATCTTGACACCAGTAGAGGCTGCAGCAGCTCTTGCATATGTAACCACAGGATTTTATCAAAGGGAAAAATCTGTATTTCCCACTGACTTTGAGTCTGACTGGGAGGGTTGACAGGGGCTGGGCACTCCTCTAGGGTTGTGAGGTGCTCCTATACTCTCAACCTATCAGGCTCAAATCTCTAAGGTGGAGCACTCACAGAAAGCTGACTCTGGGAACGTCTCCACTCTCTCCATAGATGGGGCAGTATCACAGGCCGAAGAGTGGATCCTCTGTACCCTGTGACTGTGGGAGCCTTGCAGGCTGTTACTGTGGGAATTCTGACTGCATAATAGGATATAGGGTATAACTGGGTTTCTGGACAATCACTATGTCTGGAATCAGAGGAATGAAGCTCACTAACTACCATGGGTGGGTCATTGCAGGGGATTCCTGGCTCACACTGAGGTCTGCACAGATCCTTTGTGTAGTTCATGTGACAGTGTGGTTGAAGGTTGTACCCGCTGTGGGCTAATCTTGGGCATTGATAACCTTGAAAGAGTGTGGTTGTGATGATGGCAACAGGTATGATCAGACACCCCCACTGCTGACAATAAATTGACAATGCCTAACTTCACTGTCACCCTGGATTCTAGTCCCACCTTTGAGCACTGACCAGAAGTCCCTGGCCACATTCAGCACACACTTTTGAGTACTCAGTGAGGAGCAGGCACTACACTAAGCCACACAGGCATAGTTCAAAGATAAAACTCATCAGTGGAGAAAAACAACTAATGCTTCCAGAATGTCTTTTAAAAATATAGAAATGTCAAAAACATGAAGAAGGAAGACTGCATGACTCCCCAAAAGGAATATGACAACACTTCAACATTAGATTGTGAAGACAAAGATTGATGAAATGCCTGAAAAGGAATTCAAATGAATGATCATAGGATTAATCAGAAGCAATAAGAAGAAAATTCATGAGTTAAAGAAATCCATACATGACATGGATCAAACATGTTCTCATGGGATAGAGATTTTGAAGAGAAATCAAACTGAAATATTAGATATGAAGAATTCTATGTCAAAAATACAGTGGAAAGCCGTAACAACAGACTAGGGTGATTCAGAAGAAAGTATATCTGGCTAGAGGACAAATATTTGGAAGTATCTGTAAGACTATGTAAAAGAAAAGGAAATTAGAAAAAATTAAAGGGATCGGTGCTATGGTATAGCAGGTAAAGCTGGCGCCTGCAATGCTGGCATCCCATATGGGCACGGGTGCGAGTCCCGGCAACTCCACTTCCAACCCAGCTCTCTGCTATGACCTGGGAAAGCAGTAGAAGGTGGCCCAAATCTTTGGGCCCCTGAACCCACAGGAAAGACCTGGAAGAATCTCCTGGCTCTGGCTTTGGATCAGCATGGCTCTGGCCGTTGCAGCCAATTGGGGAGTGAACCAGTGGATGGAAGACCTCTCTTTATCTCTCTCTTTCTGCCTCTCCTTCTCTCTCTATGTAATTCTGACTTTCAAATAAAATAAATAATTCTAAAAAAAAAGAAAAATTTAAAACAGTGTTCGAGACTTATGGCTTACTATCAGTTGACCAACATATGGGTCTTAGGAGTACCTGAAGTTGGGTCCAGCACTGTGGCTCACTTGGCTAATCCTCCGCCTGCAGCACCAGCATCCCATATGGGTACCGGGTTCTAGTTGCTCCTCTTCCAGTCCAGCTCTCTTATGTGGCCCAGGAGGGCAGTGGAGGATGCCCCAAGTGCTTGGGCCCCTGCGCCCGCATGGGAGACCAGGAGGAGGTGCCTGGCTCCTGGCTTCAGATGGGTGCAGCACCAGCCGCAGCGGCCATTGGGGGGGGGGGTGAGCCAATGGAAGGAAGACGTTTCTCTTTGTCTTGCTCTCATTGTCTGTAACTCTACCTCAAATAAATAAATAAATAATCTTTTTTTAAAAAAAGTTTTACCTGAAGTTGAATCAGAGAATAGATTCAAATGCATAATCAGTGAAATAATAACAGATAACTCCCCTAATGTGGAGAGAGAAAGGAACATCCAAGTCCAGGAAGCACATTAAATTCCCAATAGACATGAGCAGAAAAGACTTTCTCCATAACATGTTATAGTCAAACTTTCAACAGTAAAACATAAAGAAAAGGTTCTAAAATGTGCACAAGAGAAACATCAAACTACTTTCAGAGGATCTCCAATTAGACTCACAGCTGACTTCTCATCAGAAACCCTATAGGCTAGGAAATAATGGAGAGACATAGTTCAAGTCTTAAAAGAAAAAAAAAAACCTGTCAACTCAGAATATTGTACCCTGCAAAGCTCTTATTAATGAAGGAAGGTGAAATAAAGATCTTCCATAACAAACAGAAATTGAAAGAATTTATCACCACTTGCCCAGCATTAGAAATTATGCTTAAGGATGTGCTACACACAGAAACACAGGAAGATAGTCATCATTATGAAATAATATGAAGGGAGAAAAACTCCTAGTAAAAGTATAAAGGAAATCCACCCCCAAAATACAATAGGAATATTTATGGGGAAAAGTCAGGGTCAAGTAGTTACTTATTAATAGCAAACTCAAACTTAAATGGCTAAATTTTCCAATTAAAAGATACAGACTTGCTGAATGCATTAAAAAACAAACCCATCTACTTTCTTTCTACAAGAAACACACCTCACAACAAAAATACAGGCAGAATTAAAGTAACAGGATGGAAAAAGATATCCCATGCTAATGGAAAACAAAAAGAAGCAAGAGTAGTAGCCATCCTAAGATCAGAAAAAAAAATAGACTCTAACACAAAAACTATTGAAAAAGACAAAGAAGGACATATAGAATTTTTTTAAAAAAGATTTATTTATTTATTTTAGAGGCATAGTTAGAGAGAGGTGTAGTTATAGACAGAGACAGAAAGGTCTCCCATCCGCTAGTTTATTCCCCAATAGCCATAACAGCCAGAGCTGGGTTAATCCAAATCCAGGAGTCAAGAGCGTCTTCTCAGTCTCCCACATAGGAACAAGGGCCCAAGCACTTGAGCTATCTTCTACTGCTGTCCCAGGCCATTAGCTGGGAGCTGGATTGGAAGTGGAGCAGCCGAAACTCAAACTGGCACCCATAAGGGATGCTGGAATTGCAGGCAGATTCCATAGCACTGGACCTTGCATATGTAATTATTAATAGATCCATTAAACAGGAAGATGTGACTATAATAAATGTATATGCACAAAATGCCAGGGCAGCTGGCCCACTTGCATCATTGCACAGATCAATTAGAGAGAAAATCAACAAAGAAGCAACACAGCTAATCTACACTATAGACCAAATGGACCTAACTGGGAACATTTTATCTCACAGTTGAAGAATATACTTTCTTTTCAACAGTGAATGGAAATTTCTAAGGGTAAATCATTTGCTAGGACATTAAGCAAGTCTTGGTAAATTCAAAAAAATTGAAATAAAGCCATGTGTCTTTTCTGACCACAATGAAATGGAACTGGATAATAACGACTTAAGAATCTCTAGAAAACATTCGAACACATGGAGACTGAAGAACATGCTCCTGAATGAACAGTGGGTCATAGAAGAAATAAAAATTGAAATCAAAAAATTTCTGAAAATTAATGAAGATAATAACATACATATCATAACTTATGAGATACAACACAAGAAATGCTAGGAGGGAGGTTTATAGCAATTAATTTCTACATCAAGAAATTGGAAAGGCATCAAATAAATGATCTAAACATGCAACTTAAGGCCCTAGAAAAATAAGAACAAGCCAAACCGAAAGCTATTAGGAGGAAGGAAAAAGTTATAATTAGAAAAGAAATAAACAAAATCAAACCAAGAAAAGATACAAAATATTGAAGAAATGAGGAGCTATTTTTTTGAAAAAAAAATCAGTACACCATTGATCCAACTACTTCCCAAAAAACAGCGGAAAGAAGACCCAAATTAATAAAATCAGAGATGAAAAAAGAGATATTATAATGCATAGCAAAGAAATTAAAAGAATCATCAGAGTTATTACAAACAGCTACTTAGAAGAAATTCTAGAAGAAATCAATAGATTTTAAAATACATAAAATCTACCAAAATTGAGTCATGACGATGTAGAATACTTTAACAGACCAATAACAAAGACAAAGATTGATATAGTAATAAAGATCCCCCCAACATAGAAAAGCCCGGGACCAGATGGTTTCTCTCCTGAATTCTACCAGACATTTTAAAGAACTGATTTCAATTCTTTACAAACTATTCAAAACAATTAAAAGGAAAGGAATACTCAAAAACTCTTTGTATGAGGCCAGCATCACCTTAATACAAAAACAAGAAAAAAATACAACACAGAAAAGATTTATAGGCCAATATTCACAATAACATAGATGCAACAATCTTCAACAAAATACTAATTAATTGAATTCAACAACATATCAGAAAGATCATTCACCTAGATGAAGTGGGATTTATCTTTGGCATATAGGGGTGGTTCAACATATGCAAATCAGTAAATGGGATACATCATATTAACAAATTGAAGAACAAAAACTATATGATTATCTCAACACATGCAGAGAAAGCATTTGATAAAAAAACATCTTCTCATGATAAAAATCTTAAACAATTTGGATATAGAAGAAAGATTCCTCAAAACAATCAAGGCAATATACTCAAAGCCAGCATCATATTGAGTAGGGAACAGTTGGATGCATTTCACTAAGATCTGAAACCAGACAGGTATGCCCAATTTCATCATTGTTATTCAGTATATTCCTGGAAGTTTTATCCAGAGCTATTAGGTAATAAAAAGAAATCAAAGGGATCCAAATTGGAAAAGAGGAAGTCAAATAATCCCTGTTTGTAGAACATGATCCTATTTCTAGGGGAACCAAAAGACTCAACTAGAGACAGTTGGAACTCATAAGAGAGTTTGGTAAAATTGCTGTGTGTGCTTTTCTTAGATCCTGAGATATATGCATTGGGCACATTTTATAGGCACTTGGCATAGGAACATAGATTCTGCTAGTTCAGTATTTCAATATAGGCACCTTGCTGTGGGGTACTTGAGGAAAATCAGGTTCTAGGAGTCATAAAACTGAGTGCTGCATGGCAGACCCTATTCCAAGCTTGGGACATTCTCTGTCTCTTTTACTCCTCTCAATAGCCCTTGTAAGTGGTGTGAGGTGCTTGCTGGCTTACTGTAGAGAAAAAACAATTGAGGCTTAGAGACATGAAGACCAAGGTCACACTGCTGATATAGAAAGTGAGGGAAAAATAAGGGAGAGCAAAGCAATACAAGTGTCTGCCAAACTTTGAAACTGATACACAAAGATGTTTCATTTTTTTCTTTTGTCTTCTTTTGTTTTTTTAAATTTGAGCTCCCACATATAAGGGAGAACATGTGCATTTGTCTGTCTAGTTTCAGCTTATTTCACTCAAATGATGTCCTCCAGTTACGTTCATTTTGCTGAATAATATCCCATTGTGTATACATATCACATTTTCTTTATCCATTTATCTGATGATGGACACCTTGGTTGATCCCAAATTTTGGTTATTGTGAACAGTGCTGCTATGTACATGGTGGTACAGGTATCTCTTTTATAGACTGTGTTCATGTCTTTTGGGTGTATACCCAGTAGTGGGAGTGCTGGGTCATATGCGAAGTCTATGTGTAGTTTTTGAAGAAATCTCTACACTCTTTTCCACAGAAACTGCTCTAATTTACATTCCCACCAACAGTGTATGAGTGTTCCTCTTTCTCCACATCCTCGCCAGCATTTGATCCTCTTTGTTTTGGGTATTAGCCATTCTGACAGGTAGGAAGTGATATCTCATTGTGGTTTTGATTTGCATTTGATGGTTAGTGGTATTGAGTATTTTTACATTTTTTTAGTCATTTGTATTTCTTCTTTTGAGAGCTGTCTACTGACGTTCTTTGCCCATTTCTCAATGGATTGCTTGCATTTTTATTGTTGAGTTTTTTAAGTTGCTGATGTATTTGGGATATTCATCCTTTGTCAGATAGGTGGTTTACAAATATTTTTTCCCATTCTATTCGATGTCTCTTCACTCTGTTGATGATTCCCTTTGCTCTGCAAAAGCTTCTGAGTTTAATATAATCCTATTTGTTTAGTTTTGCTTTAGTTTCTCATGCTGTGAGGGTCCTGTCCAAGAAGTCATCCCCTAAACCAATGTCTTAGAGTGTTTCCCCTATGTTTTCCAACAAGTTTTTAGTCTCAGGTCTTTGATTCATCTTGAGTTGGTTTTTGTATATGGTGAGAAGTACGATTATAATTTCATTTTTCTACATATATAAATCCAGTTTTGCCAGCACCTTTTGTTGAAGAGATTACCCTTACTCCATTGTATGATCTGAGTACTTTTTGTCAAATCAGTCGCTATATGTATGTGATATTCTAGACAGTTCCATTGCTCTATTTATTGGTTTTATGCCAATACCATGCTATTTTATTTACTACAGCTTTGAAGTGTGCTTTGAAGTCAGATATTGTGAAGCCTCCAGCTTGATTTTTCTTGTTCAGGATCTCTTTGCCTATTCTATAGCTTTTGTGTTTCCATATGAATTTTAGGATTTTTTTCCTAGTTTTGTGAAGAACATCATTGGTATTTTGATAGGGATTACATTGAATCTATAGGTTGCTTTAGGTCATGTAGATATGACTAATCCATGAGCAAGGAATATCTTTACATTTTTTGGATCCTTGATAATTTCTTTCATTAATGTTTGATAATTTTCATTGTAGAGATCTTTCACTTCTCTAGTTAAATTTATTCCTATATATTTGTGCGTTTTTTGGCTATTGTGAATGGGATTTCTTTTGCTTTTTCTTGTGTGTTCATCATTATTATAAAAAAGCTACTATTCATGGTTTTTGTATGTTCATTTTATAACCTACAACTTTACCGAATTGCTTTATCAATTCTAGCAGCTTTTTGGTTTTTAAGGTTTTCCATGTACAACATTAAATATGCAAATATGCAAATATGGGTAATGTGACTTCCTCTTTTCTAAGTCTCTCTGCCTTTCAATTAAAATGGGAAAAAAAATAACAGCAACAAAGGTCAACATCCAAAGGTCATAGGCGTGAGTTGTCTCAGCAGAGATCAGAGTGTGACAGAGAATAACACTTAGACCAGATGGCTGTTAATCGTGTCAAGATGAAAGCAAAAGGAGAAGTGGTGTGCTCTGAGTGTAACAGCACGTAGGTCCCAACAAGCCCCAACAGAAGACTGGCAAGTGTGGAAATAAACAAAGTCCCACCAACTGAAAAAAGGGAAGACCATCAATTCTGCCATCACAAAGGAGGACTCCACCATCACATGTGTTTTGGCAGGAAGAAAATGTAGACAGCTTTGGAGTGCAGAAAAAGGAAGATTTCGAGGTTTGAGGTTGTTGGCCTGAGGAAGCTGGAGATGGCCAACCAGAACTATGGCATCCTGCACGACTGGATGGGGGTACAGGTACTCAATCCCAGATACTCTGATATGGAATGAGGGCATTCCAAGTGGCATCTTAACTGCTTTACCAAACTCCCACCTCTTGGCCTCCTTGTTACATTTGTGTTTGCAGCGTCCTTATATTCCACAGCGAGCTATGCTTGTCAGGATCTTCCTCTGGTTGCTGGTCCTAAATTGGAAGTAGGGACAAAAATTAAGCAAGTTCACAATTATCAATCAAGACCTCGCCATTTGGACCTAACTGTTAGAGACTTTATTGTTTAGGATCCTGGATTGTTACTAGAAAAACAGTCTAATCTGATTTACAGCAAACTAGCTTCCTGGGTTGTTTACTGTAGATAAGGGGTTGGTTTCCTGGGCAAGTTGCTGTGGATTGTGAGTCAAAATTGCTTTCTATATTTGGTCTGGCCATTGTTCATGTGTATATTCAGTCTCTCACCAATTTAACCTTTTGTGAAAAAAAAAAAAACGAAAAAGAAAAAAGCTTTAATTTTTTTTCACTCAATAACAATTATTATCAAAAAAGACACTCAATATTCCTATTTTTAAATTTTTGAGACTTGTTTTGCAATCTATCATATGATCTATTCTGGAAAGTGGTCTATGTATTTTTTTTAAGATTTATTTTATTGATTTGAAAGACAGAGTTACAGAAAGAGGTAGAGACAGAGAGAAAGAAAGGTCTTCCATTAACTAGTTCACTCCCAAGATGGCTGCAATGGCCAGAGCTGCACTGATCCGAAGCCAGGAGCCAGGAGCTTCTTCTGGGTCTCCCACATAGGTGCAGGGGCCCAAGGACTTGGGCATCTTCTATTGCTTTCCCAGGCCATAGCAGAGAGCTGGATTGGAAGAGGAGCAGCTGGGACTTGAACTGGCGCCAATATGGGATGCTGGCACTTCAGGCCAGGGATTTAACCTACTGTGCCACAGTGTTGGCCCAAAGTGGTCTATGTGTTGTTAAGAAAATTTGTATTTTGCATTTATTGGATAAAAACTTCTGAGATGTTTGTTAGGTCCAATTGATCTAGGATGCAATTTAACTCTCCTGCTTCTTTGTTGATTGACAGGAAGATACATCAATTTCTAAAAGTGGGGTGTTTAAGTTCCCAACTATGACTGGATTGGAATCTATCTCTCCCTTTAGGTATATCAATATTTGCTTTACATATTTGGGTGTTCCAATATTGGGGACATTTATATTTACATGATTTATTTCCTCTTGTTAAAGTAAATCCTTTAGCATTATATAATGCCTTTCTTGATCACTTTTTACTACCATTGATTTAAAATTATTTTATTTGATAGAATTATAGCTATTCTTGCTTTTTTCTTTTAAGATTTGTTTATTTGAAAATTAGAGTTATAGAATGGCAGATGCCCTAAATAGCACTCTGGCTTCAGAAACAGCCCTTAAGACATTCAGATCTGACTGAAAAGCCAGAGAGTATTTTAGGCATGGAAAGCCAAGTCACTCTGGAAAACAAACAAACAAACACACACCACCTAAATGAAAGATCTCTGCAAGCGAGATCCCAGTGGAAAGAACGGGGCCATCAAAGAAGGAGGTACCTTTCTCTGAAGGGAGGAGAGAACTTCCACTTTGACTATGACCTTGTCTAAATAAGATCGATGTCCACGAACTCAAAAGGCTTCCATAGCCTTGGTAACTCATGACAAGAACCTAGGGTGATTACTGATGCCATAAACAAGAGTGTCAATTTGTTACGCCAACAACAGGAGTCACTGTGCACTTACTCCTCATGTGGGATCTCTGTTCTTAATGTGTTGTACAATGTGAATTAATGCTATAACTAGTACTCAAACAGTATTTTTCACTTTGTGTTTCTGTGTGGGTGCAAACTGTTGAAATCTTTACTTAATTTATACTAAATTGATCTTCTGTGTATAAAGATAATTGAAAATGAATCTTGATGTGAATGCAATGGGAGAGGGAGCAGGAGAGGGGAGGGTTACAGGTGGGAGGGAATTTATAGGGGGGAATAAGCCATTGTAATCCATAAACTGTACTTTGGAAATTTATATTTATTAAATAAAAGTTAAAAAAATCAGAGTTATAGAGAGAGAGGAAGAGGGAGAGGGAGATGAAGGTGGGGGTAGAGAGAGAGAGAGAGAGAGGAGAGAGAGAAAAGAGAGAGAAAATAGAAAGGTAGATATTCCATCCATTCATTGCTTCACTCCCCTGATGGCTGCAACTGCCCAGTGCCAGAAACCAGGGGTTTCATTCAAGTCTCCCACGTGAGTGGCAAGAGACCAAGATCTTGGGCCATCTTCTGCTTTTCCCAGGCCATTATCAGGGAGTTGGACCGTAAGTGGAGCAGCCAGGACATGAACTGGAATCCATATGGGATGCCAACAATGTAGGCAGAAGCTTTACCTGCTATGCTACAATGATGACCCCTATTCCCACTTCCTTATAAGTTCCATTTGCATTGAATATATCGCTCCATCCTTTAACATTTGGTCTAGAAGTGTGCTTTTAGAGGTGAAATGAGTTTCTTATAAACAGCATATACTTAGATTCTGTTTATTAACTCATTCAGTCGCTGTCATTTAATTGGAAAATTTGATCACTGACATTTAAGGTAATAATTGGCAATTATTGATGGGGAAAGTATTACTATTGCCATTTTGACACTTTTTTCGTTTTTAGTGTAATTATTGTACTTCTTTTTCCCCAAATTATAATCTTCCAATGTGATTAAGTGATTTTTCTCTAGAGCTGTACTTTGATAACTTGGTTATTATTTATGGTATTGCTATGTATAGATTCTGTTTTGTGGTTACCTTGAGGCTTAATAAAATCTTTTTGTGGCTATAACAAGCTGTCTTGAAATGATAGTAACACTGATTATATAAATACGAAAAAGACATGGAAAAGTAGATAAGAAATCCAAATGAAACATTCAACATCTTTGCTCTGTCCCTCCCAACATTTTGAATTTTAATGTTACATTTGACCTTTTTTTATTTAGCCAATCTTTTAATATTTTAGTATAGTGATTATAATTTCAGTCTTCACCATAAAGATATAAATGATGTACACACTGTATTTATAGTATTAGAGCATTCTGAATTATTATGTTAATATTGTTCCTCTTACCAATAAGTTTTCTACCTTATGATGTTTATTAGTGGCTCTTTCTTTTAGTTTCAAGAACACCCTTTAACATTTCCTGTAGCACAGGACAGGTGCTGATAAATTATATCAGCTTTGGTTTGTTGGGGAGTATCTTTAACTCTTCCTCATATCTGAAGGATAGCTTTACTAGAACAGTACTCTTGGCTGGCAATATTTTCTGTTCAGGACTTTGAAAGATTGTTCCCATTACCTCCTGACCTGTGAGGTTTCTCTTAGGAAATCTATGGTCAGGCAAATTGAGACTTTTTTGTAGATTTGAGAATCATTTCTTTATCTTTAACCTTGGAGATATAGTTTATAAAGTGTCTTGGGGGAGACTTGATTGGGCTGAATTTAATTGATGATCTTTGACTTTCCTTTGCTTACATAGTTTTATCTTTCTTTAGGTTTGGGAAGTTTTCTGTCATTATCTTTTTGAATATACTTTCTACCCCCTTGGCATTCTTAATTCCCCCCTTGAATTCCAATAACTCAAATTCTTGATCTTTTCATGTTATCCTGTATTCCCCATAACCTTTTTTCATTCTTCTTCATTCTTTTTTCTCCTCCTGCTCTGTATTTTCAAATAGCAAGTCTTAAAGTTCAATTGTTCTTTCTTGTATTTGATCTATTCTGCTACTAACGCCTTTTATCATGTTTTATAATTCCACTGTCTATTTTTCAGCTGAAGGACTTCTCTTTGATTTTATTTACTGACTTCCATCTCTCTATCAAATATCTGTTAGACTATTGAATCATTTCTCTGTGTTTGCTTGAATTTTGAAGAGTGTCCTTAAATCTTCTATTTTTGAAATCTTTACCCAAACACTTAAAATTTTGATTCCTAGATGGGTGGTTTGTGGCATTTTATTTTTCTCCTTAGGTGAGATCATGGTTCCTTGGAAATTCTAACACTTGTTGTAGTATGATGTCATCCACACATTCCTGGATTAGTTATAGTGATCTGGTCTTATTTGTGGTCATCCTTCTAGAAATTCTGAGCAGTGTGTTCTGCTGATGAGGTGGGTTCACTGTTCAGTGATGTACCTACTAGCCACTGGAGGTGCTGGTTAGGATATAGGACTGCCCAACCAGGACCATGGGACTCCACTGGGCACTGACTCAGATCCAGAGACTTTCTATTCAGGCCTTGGGAAAGGGACCATTCAATTCTGCTTGATGTTGGGTTTTATCAGCCTGACAATGAGTTCAAAAACAGTCTGTTGATCTCTTGTTGTCTGTCTAAGGTTGTGGGAGGGTTGGAAACAGCAGTTCTTCAGTTGAGTTACATCTGGATCTCACAGTCACCAGGCTCTGTGTAATCTTAGGTGGGTATACCAGGCTCATGAGAGGCTGGTGGTGATACATGCCAAAACAAGTATGTAAAGCAGGGCACTAGTCTCTGCGTGATGTTGGATCAAGCACAGAGACTCCTCCTAAGATCCAGGCATAGGATGGAAACTGTTGGGATCTTCCCGTTGTGGGGCTTTACCAGTCCAACACTGTTGTCCAAGACACAGTATTTTGGCTGCTTCCTATCTGCTCAAGGTTGGACAGCCTCTCGGCCCTGGGCTGCTGCATTGGGTTCTGCATTCTCTGTGCCCCTCAAAGATCTGATAAATACCCTCCAGATTCACCAGAGGAAATTTTAACTCCTTCATGGTTTGTTTCTAGCACTTCATTGTGCTCTTTAGGTGCCAAAATGAGACTGATCCATCCAAGTACACGTCTCCACCTGATACTGGGCAGATCTAGATGCCCAGTCAATGAGAACCAGCTGGGTGCTAGACAACTTTGGGATTTCTCAAGTGTTGGAACCAGTGCAGTGGGTCTGGATTTGTGTTCCAGGGCATAGTCCTAGGCTTCCTCTCCTAGCCTTTCTGTAAGACTGCAGTTTTCCTTTTTGTCAGTGGGTGAGGAAGAGGTGGCAGAGGCTGCATGGCTCCATATTCACTTCCATATCCATATTCATCGATAAGGAAGGGCCTGAGAGCAGGATGCTAGTCTGACTGAATTTTTTCTCTATGGGCCTGCTACTATCTTCCTCTTCCTAGTGGGAGGCATCTTTCTACACTGTTTTACTTGGAGCTAGGGGATGGGTGATACAGGCAGCTCTTTCCTTCTTGCTTTCTTCAATGTGACTTTTCTTCTGATGAGGCACTGTGGTCTTTTATCTGGCTTCCATAGCTCTTGGGAAAGTGACTTGGTGTGTGTATAGCTGTTCACATTGGTGTTTCCACTGCAGAGGTGTTGCTGGATCCACTTACTCAGCCTCCATCTTGGCTCTGCCTCTACTCCTTTTATTCTTTTACACTTGGTTCCCAGTGTGGCAATGTTGAGGCAATGAAAACCTTTAAGGGGTGGGGCTGTGTGGGAGGTGATTAGGTCACTGGAGGCACTACCCTCAGAAGGGAATAATGCTGTTCTCATGGGACCCTAATTGGTTCCTGTGAGAGTGGGCTGTTATAAAAAGAATAAGCCTGGCTCCTGAATCTCCCTTGCTTTCTCTCTGACCACATGCTCCCTCCCTCCCACACAAGCTCCCATCATAATGCCATGTACCATGTTGTGATACGGCCATGAGCTGAGGAGATGGCCAAAATCATGTTCATGGACTATGACTTAAATAAATCTCTTCTTTAGAAAGTACCCAGCTCTGAGCATTTTGTAACAGCAATAGGTAAATTAACTAATGCAGTTGGAAAAGAATGAAATCCTGAAAATCAGAATAGAGTCCTATTGGCTATTGAAAATACAGATCCTGTACCCCAAAATTCCACCAACATTCCTTTGACAGTAGAAACATCCTTATGATTGTTGCAAGAAGAGTTTAACCTCCCCTTACCTGAAGAACCAGTAATGGCCTTCACTAAGTCAACTCTTTTGCAAGGGACTGGTAATGTTCTCCAGGACATACTCCCACCATTTCTTTTTGCTTCAAAGCCTATAACTAGATTCAACTACTTGGAGCCCCCAGAAGATGAGACACAAAACATGATGCATGAGGAGATGCAACACATGTGAAAATAATTTGCTAAATTATATTGACAGAAACCTGTCCTACTCTTACTCCTACCCTTTAGTTTTTATCCTCAATTACTTATATGGATTATAATTCTGTATAATGACTTTTCTTATAATTTAGACTAAGCAAATTTGGGTGTCTTCTATGACAATGTGCGTAAAATGATTAAATATCAAACTTGGCTGAACTTCAGCAAGCAGAAAGGGCATTTATTCCCTCTACAGAAAGCATAAGAGCATCCACATTTCTTCCAAGACAGCAGCAAACTTGAACCTAATGTGAAAGAATTGCTGCCACCCAGGAAGCTGGGAAATTCAAGCCTCCTTTGTGTAACAACTTAAAGCTGAAAATGGATCCTAAAGAATGAAGGAAGACAAGGAGGAACAAAAACTGCCAAGGCTGAGAGAAGTGAAAGGAAAGGAAAGCATTCCAGGGGTGGTCAGAAGCAGGCAGCAGGCTTTTCACTGGAGGAAAGCAACCTCCTTTGAGCAGTGAATGCACACTCTGAAATCAATGGGCTCCCTACACTCTGAGAAGCTGTGAACATTTTGCAGTCAATTAGGAGGCAGGAACTTTGGGAGACAAGTGAAGCAATTCTAACCCCTGTGAGATGTGGACCAAATGGAGTGCACAGACAAGGCTTCATGGCGTCAGAAAACTTAAAAATGTTGACAATAGCTAACTGTTATGGGTGATGCCCGACGTCGTGATTAGGCTTATGGGAAAACAAAGTTATCTTCATTTTTCAGTTAAGAAAATGGAGGCACAATGCAGATAAATCACACATTCAATGTTACACAACTAAAAGTGAAGCTATGTCATCTGATTCCTGTGCTGTGTCCACCACAGCAACGCAATGCCTCCTCAAAGAAGAAAAATGTCCCTGCACTTCCCCAGAGGTTTGCTGTTAACAGTTCCTTAAGAGATCATTAAGAGCTCCTTAAGAATAATAATTTTAATTAGAATGCCACCAAATAACACCCGTGGTTGTGGTACATAGTGACCTACACTGCCAAAAGCTTGTGCAGTTCCTGCTTCATAAGGAGGAGAGGATGTCCAAAGTTATTGTTGTGTTCATGAAGTCCCAGATGGACTCACTTGTTGCTGCTGCAACTTACCAGGATCTAGATGGTGAACCTCACGAGAATGTTTTGGACTGATCCAATGCTCTGAGTCTCAAGAGCAGAAAGCAGTTTCCCTTCCAGAAGGGAAGGGATGTGATGCGAGCACTTGGCAGGCACAGCATGTAACTGGTATGTGCTATGGTTGCCCAGAAGTCATTATGTCTTGATTTTTTTTGACAGCTTTCACCTTAATTTTTGCTTTCCTAAGTATATTTTCTAAGTCTAGTACATCCTAGACTTTATTATTCACTCTCTCTATTTAAGCAAATCTTACTTCCCCAAAACTTTCCTTCGCCTCCCCATCTCCCCCTCGCAGCCCAGTTGCCTGTCAGGGCGAAGGAAGGAGCCAGGCCAGCCCACCCACTCAGCAAGACTGCCGCACGGTAAAAATGTATTATTAAAATACACATGATTTAAAATACTTAGTCATTTGGAGTGTAAGGAAGATAGGACATTTTAAACTCTAGACTTCTGTTTCCTGAAGATGAACCTCTTCTGCTGTAATAATTTATACGAACGTAAGTTGGACAGCGGATTTAAATGCTCCTTACAGAGTAATAAAAGGTAACAGTCAAGTTAGAGCTTGAACTCTGACATTTGTGCAGATAGAATAAAAGTATTTCCAGCCAGAAAAGAATAAATTTATTTTGTCAAGAAAGAGTGCCATTTTTCCCCTTCAGGTCACCATAAGTCTAGCAGTTTGTCAGTTATGAATTCAGGGGGAAGAAAGGAAACAGAACAAAAAGTCATCTGTGAATGCACCAGGGCAAAGAAGCTGAACTTCCGTGCTGCCCCTAACTGCACTCGGAAGGATTCGAAGTCTGATCGGGCCTTCTTCAGATTCCTTCGGGATCCAGCCCGATGTCTGAAGAGGGTGGAGGATTATAGGAGAGGCAACTTAGAAGATAAATGTTACCTTACCACTCAGATAAACATCATGATTGTGTGCCAAACACTTTGAGACCTCTGTGATCTGCAGAACTATATATGTTGCAGAGACATCAGAAAAGCAAAGGATGATTGAGTTATCTTATTTCTCAAAATTAATTGAAGCAGATACTTGTGAAGTCATTGGGAGTTTTTATGGAACCATTCTTTGAGATAATGCAATATTAACAACATTTGATTTGAACAATCCTCACAGTAGACACAGAAAACAAACAAACGAATTGAATGAAGATGAAATCAGGACACTGAAACAGAAAAAATAAATGATGAAATTTATGAACAGGAGCAAAAGCATAAAGAAAAAAACAACAGCAATGTCCAGAACTCCAGTGCAGAAGAAGGGGGTGATGAGCAAGATGAAGACATTTTACTTTAACCTTGAGGAGAAAGAATATTTCAAATCTTTATTTGAAATTTTGATTCATATGGGCAAACAAAATATACTTGTGGATGGACACGAGGCTGATGAAATCGCTGAAGGTCTCTACTCCTGATAATTTTCAGGCTCTGGGGGAGTGTGGGATAAATGCTGGGGATGAGGTCCTGAGGAAGTGTTTTGGAGCACAGACCTTAACCCACTGTTTTCTAAGGCACAGCAGGAGCAGATGCAGGGAGGTCTGTGAGAGCTACCTTCCGGAAGAACACCCAGGGAAGTGAGGCACTCTCACTTCTTTTCCATTATCACCGATGATGTAGTGGACATAGCAGGGGAAGAGCACCTGCCCATGTTGGTGAGGTTGGTTGATGAATCTCAAAACCTGAGAGAGGAATCTGGGGGCTTCCTGCCTCATGAATCTGATGCAGAAAATCTGGCTGTGAAATTGCACACTATGATGATTGAAAAGTGGGGGTTAAATATGGAATACTGCCATGGCCAGGCTTACATTGTGTCCAGTGGATTTTTTTCTGAAATGAAAGTTGTGGTTTCTAGAGTTAACAGAGAAATATCCCCAAGCTATCTATACACTCTGCTTTTCCTGTACTTTAAATATATGATTGACAAAATCAGTGCCTGTTATGGGAGTATCAGTAGCATTGGGAAAAACTAAGGAAGTTTGTTCTTTTTTTTTTTTCTTTTTTTTGCATTGAGCACCACAACTGCTTCTAAAACTTGAAAATGTAATTCCCTTTCTTTTTCAGAACAGTGAAGAAAAAAAAGCAAAGAACTGAAGGAAATTTGCTATTCTCAGTGGACATTCGGGCATGATGCCTTTGAAATTCTTGTAGACCTTCTGTAAGTACTTGTTTTATGCATGGATGGTATAATTAGTGACACAAATATTAATAACTGTACTCTGTAGTGCAGTCACAGATTTTGATTTCATTGGTACCATTGTTGTTCTTAAAGATGTCTTATCTTTTACAAGAGCCCTTGGGAAAAATCTTCAGGGGCAAACCTCAATGTCTTCTTTGCAGCTAGTAGTTTGACCGCACTCCTGCATTCACTGAATGAAGTGATGGAAAGTATGATAGCATATCATGAATTTTGCTTTGAGGAAGCCACAGACTTGCCAACCAAGCTTGATATTCAAATGAAACTCCCTGGGAAACTCCACAGGTCTCAGCAAGGCAACCTGGAGTCTCAGCTAACTTCTGGGAGTTACTATAAAGAAACCCTAAATGTTCCAAGAGTAGAGCTCATTATTCAAGGACTTAAAATATATCCTCAGAGCAGCACCTCAAAGCTCTTAAATGCTTATCTTCTGTACCCTTGGTCATGGGACAGCTGGAATTCAACACATCAGAGGAGCAATATGCTGACATGTACAGAAGTGACTTACCCAATCCTGACACTCTCTCAGCCAAGGTTCATTGTTGGAGTATAACATGGAAACACAGAGGCCAAGAAATGGAGCCTCCATCCACCATTTATGAAGCTTTCCATCTGCATGACATCAGTTTTTTTCCTAATGTGTATTCCTTACTGCAGGTGTTGTGTATTATTCCTATGCTGAAGGTGGAAAATGAGCGCCATGAAAATGGACGAAAGCATCTCACAGCATACTTAAGGAACACTTTAACTGACCGAAGGTCAAGTAACTTGGCTTTGCTTTATATAAATTTTGATATAAAACATGATCTAGATGTAATGGTGCATACATACATCAAACTCTACACAACCAAGTTTCCCACAGATAATTTAGAACCCATTGAAAATACTTGAGACTTTAAAAATAGACCTTCTCAGTGCCGGCGCCGTGACACACTAGGTTAATCCTCCACCTGCGGTGCTGGCATCCCATATGGGCTCCGGTTCTAGTCCTGGTTACTCCTCCTCCAGTCCAGCTCTCTGCTGTGGCCTGGGAAAGCAATGGAAGATGGCCTATGTGCTTGGGGCCCTGCACCTGCATGGGAGACCAGGGAGAAGCACCTGGCTTCTGGCTTCGGATCTGCATAGCTCCGGCCGTTGCGGCCATTTGGGGAGTGAACCAACGGAAGGAAGACCTTTTTCTCCGTCTCTCTCTCTCTCACTGTCTGTAACTCTACCTTTCAAATAAATAAATAAAATCTTTAAAAAAAATAGACCTTCTCTTGTATTTGATGTATGTGGGTCACTAATCAATGAGTATCTTTAGTCTGTAAGCCTCCCATTGAATGTGTTAGCCATTGATAATCTAATTATTGAATGGCTCCTGTTAAACTCCTGTGTTTGGATGACCTCTTAGTTCTTCCGGAGGGTAGCACTGGAAGTGCCATATTCTACTTCTGTGTCTCTGGTAGTGGTACTCTGGAATTATTTCACTTAAGTCATATTAGACATAACATTTACTACTGCTGTGGATCCAATTATCAGGTTTGCATTAGCGATGTTTTGAAGAAATAAATTTTCAGGATGTGTGGGAGGAAGAAAAAGATTTTAAGAGATTTGCAATGAAGCCCATGATTAACCTTTGACTAATAAGAGTTCTGATTAATATGAGTTGAAAATCTGAAATGCACAATTACCCAAGAGAAGTTAGTGATTTTGCTACACAGGGATTTAAGTGTAAATTTTATCTTGATCAAATGATTCTGAAGGGAATAAGTTAACATCATTATTGCTCCACTTCTGGATGTTGCTGTTTAAATTCCTTTGTTGTGCCGACATCTTTTTAGCAGGTTTATATTGAACATTTGTCAAATGGTCAAGACATTGTCCGAGCCCATGGATACTGAAAACTGACTTACCTGTATTCTTCTTTTTCTGTGACTCCATTGCAAAACCTGGAAAACCTACAAAAAGAAGTGCTTTGTGGTTTATCTAGAAATAATACAGAAAATATTGCTTTTTTTGCAGAAAATTGATTTTGCATAGTTTATCTGAATCTAAACAAAATGTGAATTTGGTTTAAAAATACATTTTATTAGATTATATATGCTTAATCTCAAAATGCGCATTAATTCTCAACATCATGATCATCAACTTTTACTCATATAACATTTTTCATCATGCATGGCCTTAAAGGAAAACAATAGTGGAAATTGTTAAATGGCCACTATATTTGTAAATCATGTAAGTTTTTCCTTTTCCTTTTCTCATGTTTCTTGATAGCCAAGTAATAAAAGATTAATGTTTATAAAGATGATTAAAATAAAAATAAATATTACATCCTAGAGAATGTGTGCACTTTTAAACTAACTTAAAATTTTGTTGAGATGATTTTTCATTGCTCACGATGCTTACTTATTTTTTTAAAGATTTATTTATTTATTTGAAAGTCAGAGTTACACAGAGAGAAGGAGAGTCAGAAAGAGAAAGAGGTCTTCCATCTGCTGGTTCACTCCCCAATTGGCCACAACAGCTGAACTGGGCCAATCTGAAGCCAGGAGCCAGGAGCTTCCTCCGGGTCTTCCCACACAGATGCAGGGGCCCCAGGATTTGGGCCATCTTCTACTGCAGAGAGCTAGATCGGAAGTGGAGCAGCCAGGACTCAAATTGGCACCCACATGGGATGCCAGCACTGCAGGTGGTGGCTTTACCTGCTACACCACAGTGCTGGCCCCAATGCTTACTTCTTGAAATCAAAATGTACAACACCTGCAAGGAGTCAGGAAAACAATGTTCATAAATAAAAGAAAAAATAAACCAAAGAAAATTTGCAGAAATGACAAAGTTAATGAAATTATCAGATAAGACTCTGAAGCAGATAGTATAATATGTTAAAGGGTTTAAAGTAAAGCAGGAATAAAATCAAGAGACAAATGGAAACTTTTAAAATATAACCAGTGAGGGGGCCAGCACTGGGGTACAGCAGGTTAAGCCATTGCTTCTGATGCTGTCATCATATATGAGAGAAAATTTGAGTACCGGTTACTCCATTTTATATATAGCTCCCTGATAATGTGGCTTGAAAATCAGCACAGGATAGCCCAAGTGCTTGGGCCCCTGTGCCCATGTGGGAGACCTGGATGGAGTTCCAGGCTCCTTGCTTCAGCCTGTCTCAGCCCAAGTCATTGCAATAATCTGGGAAGTGAACTAGCAGATGGAAGATTGTGTGTGTGTGTGTGTGTGTGTGTGTAATTCTGTCTTTCAAATAAATAAATCTTTAAGAATAACCAATGGAAAAAATTAGAGCTAAACATGGCAATGTTAGGTTAAAGAATTCCTGGATAGATTGAGCAGTAGACTCAATACTACTACAGGAGCAATAGAGGGCAACAGAAATAAACCAGAGTGCATGACAGTAAAAATTATCTAAACTGAAGCACACAAGCAAAAGATTGAAAAAAGTAGTGAGAAGAACTTCAGTGACCTCTATTAATCAGTTTAATTTAAAAGTAATGGCAGTATCAGAAGGAGAGGAAAGAAAGGACTATTACTTGGAAAAAGGGTAAGCACAGGTTTTCTTATCATAAATCCTGAAAGCCAACCAAAGTCAAGTAAGATATAGAGAGATAAATTAAACCAATACAATTCCATGATAAAGAGAACACCATCAAGCATCTAGAAGAAAAGGACAAGTTACACATTGGGGATTATGTCAAGCAATACTCTCGACTTCCTGTCAGAAATAATGCAAACCAGAGACCCATAAAAAGAATAGAAATTTATCACCAAAGTAGCTATTACTTGATTCTTGTTTATAGCCTTTGCCTATTTTTCTGCTGATCTACAATCTTTACTTTTTATTTGTTTAACTCTTTATTTAGTGAAACCGTTAAGCTTTTGACTGTAATATAAATTTTTTTAAAGATTTATTTCATTTATTTGAAAGACAGAGTTACAGAGAGAGATAGAGACAAAGAGAGAGGTCTTCCATTCACTGATTCACTCCCCAGATGGCTGCAACGGCCGGAGCTGCGCTGATCTGAAGCCAGGAGCCAGAAGCCTTCTCCAGGCCTCCCACGCAGGTGCAGGGGCCCAAGGACTTGAGCCATCTTCTACTGCTATTGCAGGCCATAGCAGAGAGCTGGATTGGAAGAGGAGCAGCTGGGACTAGAACTGGCGCCCATATGGGATGCTGGCGCTTCAGGCCAACGCTTTAATCCACTGTACCACAGGGCCAGCCCCTGTAATGTAAATGAAACATGTTATCTCAAAAAATTTCAAAATTCCATGTATTGCATATTCTCTCAGGACTCTGTCAGCTAAGTGCCAATGACCCCAGATTAATATATCCCTGCTTTAAATGTCTCCTATGCTTTAGAGCTATGTTTTAAATCCATAACTTTAACTGAATATGCCACATGCTCCTCAAATTCAGTACATTTAAATCTAAAGCAATTCCATTTTAATACTCAGCTGCCTGTGGGGTCCTTAGCTTAAATAACTTGTATCCCCAAATCTACCAAACAAGAGAACAGATATTCTCATCACTCACTCTTTTTTTTTTTCACACTATCTCTGAAAATTTATAACTATAGCTACCAGGTGACTCTTCAACGTCCCTTTTTCCATTTACAATGGACAGTTTTGGACTCTACCATGAAATTCTATAAAGAGACTTTAAACTTTGTCATGCGGTAGGACTAGAATTCTCTTTAAAAATTAAGTTTTCTTCCTAATTGTAAACAGTACATACTCAAAATGAGTAAAATACCTATAAGAGGTTCAAGAAGGGAACCCCTGCAAACCCAAGGAATGGATGGTGACATGGAAACTGAAAAGCGATCAAAGTGTTTGAGGAAAAAAAGAAATAACTAGGGGAAAAGAGTTTCTGGGATGGATTAAACACCACAGCAAAATTCTAGCCACATAGGCATTTGGACATGACAGTTCAGTGAGGCTGAAGTAAGAAACGTAAAAATATTACATTATCTAACTCTCCTCAGATGCACATAATCTGATTCCCCACTCTTAAGTACACACATCCCATTTACCTTCCCTCAAGCCATATGTTGAAGAGCCACTGTGTTTCTTATGCCCCTTTTGCCGCCTTACCTTCCCCAATCTTGACTCTTTCAAGGACTGCTTGCTTTCACACAATCAGGGACAAAAGCTGATCCAATGCAAGCAGAGACGCACAGGAGCAGAGGGGACCTCAGCAAATGATGCTGTGAGTTGAGCTTATGTTTGATTTCAAAGAACAGCAAATCTTTATTTCACATCAGGGTATATGACAGCCACAGCCACAGAATCACCATGGGCAAGCCACAGAGTGATCTGTACCTCCATGAACTAAAGAGTACTGTGCAATCAGCCCCCACCCGCAGCCACGGAAATGCTTGGTATTTTTTGGGCTGATGGCATGGATTTCAAATGGATGCCAGGGAGTTAAATTTCCCTCATCATGTCAACAGAGGTTAAAAAAAAAGGCAATGGGAAATTAGATAAAAAAGTATACCACTAACCCACTAACTTTTCCTGAATTATGTATTTAGAATAACAAATACAATTATGATATATTTTAATGTGATTCCACTGCTATGAAAAGGATTTAAGACAACATAAAACCACCCATCTCAAAGCCCTAAAGCTCAATTGGTTGAACTCTGTAATTAACACACAATTATTATTAAGTGTTGAAATTTAACTGAAAAGTGATCTCTGTTAAATAGAAGAGTGAGAATAAGAGAGGGAGGAGATGTACAATTTGGGACAAGCTCAAGCTGACTTGCCCCAAATGGTAGAGTTAGAAACGTGCCTGGAGATTCCAATTCAATCCCATCAAGGTAGCATGTACCAATGCCATCTCACTAGTCCAAGCGATCAGTTTCAGTTGACAATTGACCACACTGATAATGCTAAGAGTCAAAGGGATCACATAAACAAGACAAGTGTCTGTTAACACTAACTAATAGAATCATAAAGGGAGAGAACGATCCAACATGGGAAGCGGGATACACAGCAGACTCATAGAATGGCAGATGTCCTAAACAGCACTCTGGCCTCAGAATCAGCCCTTAAGGCATTTGGATATGGCTGAAGAGCACATGAGAGTATTATAGGCATGGAAAGCCAAGACATACTGGAAAAAACAAAAAAAAAAAAAGAAAGAAAGAAAGAAAAGAAAAGAACCCTAAATGAAAGATCTCTGCAAGTGAGATCCCAGTGGAAAGAACGGGCCATCAAAGAAGGAGGTACCTTTCTCTGAAGGGAAGAGAGAACTTCCACTTTGACTATGACCTTGTCTAAATAAGATCGATGTCCACGAACTCAAAAGGCTTCCATAGCCTTGGCAACTCATGACAAGAACCTAGGGTGATTACTGATGCCATAAACAAGAGTGTCAATTTGCTAAGCCAACAACAGGAGTCACTGTGCACTTACTCCTCATGTAGGATCTCTGTCCTTAATGTGTTATTCAATGTGAATTAATGCTATAACTAGTACTCAAACAGTATTTTACACTTTGTGTATCTGTGTGGGTGCAAACTGTTGAAATCTCTACTTAATATATACTAAATTGATCTCTCATATATAAAAAGAAATGAAAATGAATCTTGATCTGAATGGAATGGGAGAGGGAGCAGAAGATAGGAGGGTTGCGGGTGGAAGGGAAGTTGTGTGTGTGGGGGGGACCCATTGTAATCCATAAGCTGTACTTTGGAAATTTATATTTATTAAGTAAAAGTGAAAAAAAATTGTAAAAAAAAAGAAATATTACCCTGAATCCTATAAGTATGTACAATGATTTTTAATAAAAAAATGTTTAAAAGTAAAAATTTTTTTTTTTTTTAATTTTTGACAGGCAGAGTGGACAGTGAGAGAGAGAGACAGAGAGAAAGGTCTTCCTTTTGCCGTTGGTTCACCCTCCAATGGCCGCCGCGGATGGCGTGCTGTGGCCGGCGCACCGCGTTCGTCCGATGGCAGGAGCCAGGTGCCAGGTGCTTTTCCTGGTCTCCCCATGGGGTGCAGGGCCCAAGCACCTGGGCCATCCTCCACTGCACTCCCGGGCCACAGCAGAGGGCTGGCCTGGAAGAGGGGCAACCGGGACAGAATCCGGCGCCCCAACCGGGACTAGAACCCGGTGTGCCGGTGCCGCAAGGCGGAGGATTAGCCTGTTGAGCCACGGCGCCGGCCTAAAAGTAAAAAATATTTTTTAAAATGGGCTTGATATGTACCATGATCCTCAATAAAAACTGTAGTAAGAAAAAAAAATTAGTCATATGCTTCCTCCAGCATTCAAACAGGTCTTTTGTGCCTCTGTATGTACCAGCAGCCTAGAAAGTGAGGCTGGGTGTAGGAGTGCTAGCGAACTCCAGGATAGTGACACACACACATTCCCAGCTGGCACAGGGATCCTCTCCCCACCCCACCACCTTCACACTCAGCTCTGTCAAGGGGCAAATGTCCATCTACAAAGCAGACAAATACTTTTTCAGGAAACGCTGAGGAAATTTAACAAAATTGCAGAGAAACAATGTAGCCTCTGAAAAGATCAATTTATTTTGTAGCTTGAATATCTGTCCCATGAATTCAAAGATTTAACTCCCAGCATCTTGAAGGGGTGGAAATTTAATTAAATTATGATGTTGAGTTAGCACTGGGGCTTTTGGGAAGTGATTACATTGGATTGTTAGATTCCTGGTGGCCTTATGAGACCACACAGCCATACACACTGCCTGTCTCTTGCTGTATGATGCTCTGTGCCACTTTGTGCCCCTTTGGAACTCTGACAGCAGGAGACTGAACCAATGGGACTGATGGGGCCTGCCTACTCTTGGACGGTGCACCTCAGGAACCATAGATAAATAAACTTTCCTTTATCCAGCCAGCCAGTCTCAGGTATTTCATTATAGTAATTAAAATTTAGTACAATTTGCATCTAAGTAGAGCAACAGAAGAAAGGAAGTGTCTTGCTTTTCTAAAACTTGCTCTATTGATCCGCAGAGGAAACCAAAAAAAAAAAAAAAAGAAAAAGAAAAACTATCCTGAAAGGTTGTATTATTTCCATTATTTGCAAAATTTGATTATCATTCTCAGACATTTTATATTACTACCTCTCTACAATTTCTTTTCTTTTGCTCTCATTTCCCTATCTCCATCTTGCTTTTAGAAATCTAATAAAGGGCTCAAATAATAGTTGTACTATTTGTCATGTAGATATCTGTTCTCAGACTAATTGTGTACATTGAGAAGCCCACAAAATTAAGAGTTCAAAGCAGATGAATTCACAGAGACAGAACACAGGACACAGGGTATCAAGGGCTGGAAGTTGAGGAGAGAATGGGGAATCACTGTTTAAGATGTAGTTTCTGGGGCTGGCATTGTGGCGTAGCAGGTAAATTTGCTGTGACGTCAGCATCCTGTATTGACACTGTTCGAGTACCAGCTGCTCCACTTCTGATCCAGCTCCCAAGAAAGGCCTGGGAAAGCATCAGAGGATGGCCCAAATGCCTGCATCCTTATGAGACTCGGAGGGAGCTCGTGGCTCCTGGCTTCAGTGTGGTCCAGTCCTGGCCATTGCAGTTGTTTGAGTGAACTAGAGGATGGAAGATCCCTGTCTGGTTTCTTCCTCACTCTTTAACTATGCCTTTCAAATACAGTAAGTCTTTTAGAAAAATAAACTTTAAAATGTTTCTTCTTGGAAAGTGGGTAGTAGCAATGGTTATACATGAATGTACTTAGTACCAGTGAATTGTACATTAGAAAATGTTTAGAATAGGGGATCCCATCATGGTACAACAGGTTACAACTCTGTTTCTTCTCTCCTCCCCACCCCGCACTCCAGTGCCTTCACTTACAATACAGCTTCCTGCTAATGCTAACGTGCCTGGGAAGGCAGAAGATGGCCAAAGTCCACAGGCCCTTGTCATCCATGTGGGAGACCAGGACGGAGTTTCCAGCTTCTGGCTTCCACCTGACTCAACCTTGGCTGTTGCAGCTATTTGGCAAGTGAACTGGAAACTGGATGATGTCTCCTGTCTTTCTCTATGTTGTTCTGCCTTTCAAGTATAACTTTTTTAAAAAAGAAAATGGTTATAATAGCAATTTTTTGTGTCTTAACATAATAAAAGGAACAGGGGAAAAAAAAGTAGATGCAGCACACCATCTCTCTCAGACATGACCAATTTATTCATAGAATTCAAATTTCATTTGGCAAAGTTTAACTACGGTAGAGTTTGGGACAATTATGTTATTGTAAGCAATCACAATTTCTACAGTTAATTGACCAAGGGGTAGTACCTGAAGGAAAACAAAAATGTATTAAAAAAAAAAAAAGTGTGCGTGGTGATAACCACAAGATAAATATTTGCAAATGAAACAAAAGAAACCACCAGCTCCCATAACTGAGGCATGAAACAGGATACTGCTAGTAGTCAACCTTTATGCAATTTAGTTCCACACACACTAAGCACCTAAGAAAACCAGGTCTAAGTAAATACCGGGAACAGGAAGAATCTAATTTTATCGCTTTAAATGTGTGAAAAATGTATCCTGATTTCAATTTCTCTCATCTTTGTTGGCCTAAGAAAAGAACTCATAGGAAGTGGGGATAAATTTGAAGAGGAAGGGGCACAGGAAACACAATTTCATAGTTTTTTTTGTTTTAGAGTTTTGTTTATATACACGTGGAGCTGCTCAACATTGCCACAGAGGAACAATGAGGCCAAGTAGCGCCAGTGTTCATCATGGCAGAATAGGGTCTCTTCTGTTAGGCTAAAAATACTAGCTTTGACTATTGCCAGTAGAGGGCATTAAAGGGTGGCTGGAAATTAAAAGTTTATGAGTGTTCCCTCTTTAATACAACATAAATGATGAAGAAGGCTATAACAGTTAATCTAGGGAAATTAGAGAAAATTGTTTTTGTAGGTTAAATGGTCTAATGATGCACTAGACTTTTTTCCTATTTAAAAGAACACAGGGGGTGCAATTTATTCCTAGAGAAAAATTTACTATGGGTATATATAATATACACCTCAAAAATAATTTTAAAGGACATACTAACCAAAAATCATCTTCTTTTTTATAATTCACACAAATTACATGAATTCTACCACTTCAGGGAATCCTTACAAACACAATATATAAAAGTTTTAATATTATTCATCATTAACTTATGAAAGTTTGGCTTACATTATCTCAAAGAAAAACTTATAGATCTCATTTTCCAACAAAATTATTTCACCACCCAACTTTAAAAAGAAAAAAAAGTTAACCAATGGTCAACTGGAATGCATATTACCTGCCAGGCTTTGATGAAACAAAAAGACACAACTTACAAAATCATCACATCATAACCCAAACTTCATTTCGAAATACATAGCTTGATCTCCTTGCCCTTCCACACCCAGAATCCTCTACCCTCTTAGAAACTGTTTGTACACAAAATACAGTATTTTTTAACAGTAATAAATAATTCATATATTGTCATGAATAAATACCAATTTTTAAAATCAAAATGACTCTACATGACTAGGGGAAAAGGTGCAGCATCACATACTGAAATGATTTATTTAAAAGTAAAATTTGTAAAGATGTGATCAATCCTGGTTTTATTCATTGAAATTAACAATCATGATATGGAGCATCATTTCAGACCTATTTACATCAAGATGCCAGTTCTTATAAAAATGTACATTAGTTGAAAATGCTAGATTATGCAAAAATAATTTTATATCAATTTTATTTAATATTAATGAATTCCCAACTCTAATATTAAAAACATTAAAACAACTTAAATTTTAATGGCAAAAAGTTCCTATTCTCCCCACTTATTAAAAAAAGGTTTTGTTTTCCCTTATTAACATACAATGCCCTAGTGTTAAGGCACAACTTTTTTTTAAGATAAAAACAGAAATCATAGATTATGTTTACTTTACGCAAGGGTTACAAGACAAACTTTTTGTGGGCATATAAATAAATACATCTTAAATTCAACCAAGATCTAAAGTAAAAACGAAAATTCATTGTTTCTATCTAGAAGCAATCAACACACAGCCAAGACAGGTAGCTGCAGTTAGGATAATGCAAACAGTTCCTGTTTTAACCTGTAAGATTGTCTTATAAAGGACATCTTCAAGGTCTTATCCAAGACAGGAAAACTGGAGTTTCTTTTCTGCAGTGGCACTCCACCTTTTGCACTTGGGTTAATCAGAGATATGTCACTTTCAAAGCCTGAGTAAAATCCAGATTTTGAACTTACACTGAGACAAGAGCAGGTGCTGATGCTAAGGGTTAGCTCAGATGCTTCTTCTCATCCTCCCTGCCCTCCTGTGCCCAAGCTCCTCTAGCTTCCTTCCCATCTCTTTCTTAGCCTTGGCCCAAGCAACCCTCCTGGTGTGCGATTTACAAAATACTCAAGGGAAGGACTCAGCAAATAAGAAGAATCTGCACAACTGCTACTTTACACATGTAAATCAAGATGCTTTTATAACTTCATTATACATTATAGCCAATTCACTAGAATATTACTGGTTTAAGATTAAGATAGACTAAAATTGGGGTAAGGATACAATCACATACCAAAGACAAGTATGACCATCTTGTAGGCCCTGGTAAACTTAACTAAAATGGGGGATATAAATATGTAAACAAAAGAAAAAAATTTCCTCAAGCAGGCTTACCTATCCAACTCTAGTTTTTATATTTACATTCGTGAGAGATGCGTTGGAAAAGCAGCTTTGTAAAGACCAAAGTACTGGATTAAACTTGAAATGTAAAGGGTCCTTACTCTGAAGCCTGTTTCCCCCTCACAAGCTTTGAGAAGTCAGTCAACTAGCCATTTTCCAGGAACTTTATCAAGGCCTCAGTTCTACTTTAACATTTCAGCAGCCAATCACAAAGAAATGGACATGAAAGAATCTGGGGGTGAGCATACAGGCTGAGAAAGAGAAGAAATAAAAGAATATTAATGAGCAAGGGAGATGTTTGGAACAGGGTAGAGGAGATGAAAAGGGACTAAAGATGGGGCACTCAATGGATACCAAGGTTACTGATGGCACTGCTTTTACAAAATGTGATGCAAAAAACTCAACTTCAAAGGCAAATTAATCTTCCAAATGAGAGCAAAGATGAATGAAAGGAAAAGGGAAGAGCAGAGATTGGGGTGGTGGGAGTTATTAATAAACTGTACCTATTCTGCAACTTTAGAAACAGTTTTATATAATTTTGGGAGGTATTACATGCCTCTCTTACTCATGAAGGTGTTTTACTGGTATGTTCTGTCATAATGTCTCATATAAATAAGTATAAATACTGTTTCTTGTACTTGAAATAATCCTGTAATGTTTACTGGCTCTTACAAATAAACAAAAATTTAAAAATGAAGTTTCTATAAAAGCGCTGATAAATCATTAATAACTAGACTATCCTAACAAATTGTAAAAATAAGTTAAACTCTCAGCCAATAGCTTACTTTTTGCACAACACACATCCTTCACATATTTAGTTATACAGATTAATGAAATTAAAAATAAAACCAAAGCAACCATGCTTGCTAATATGAACTATTTTTACCTCCACTAAATCAAAAAATTTCAATATAATATTAAAAAACCCTTCCAAATAAATTCCATTTCCAACTTGCCAGTCTCATTTCCCTTTGATTGAACTATAATTAAAACGAATGCTTACACCACAGGACTTGGATAATGGAATTCGTCTTTTGCTCTCTCTCCCGGAAAAAGGATTCCCTCATCTTGCTGCAAAGTAGAAATGAGTTCCTTGATATTCTTTTCAAAAAAATCCCATGTCTGTTTAGATATCAAGTGTTCTAACTACCCAAACTGAATGTTCAAAGGCCTATGTAACAAAGCCTCTGCCAATAACAAATTTGTGATCCTTTGCTAGAGACCAGAGGAAACCTTGGCATCATATTAGCTTTAGTTCCATAATGGGGAACTGAAGGGCATTGGACAGTGTAACACACAAACCTGAAGTATGCACATGCTACCAAGCTAGAATGTGCACTCTTCAGTCAATTTTATTTTCACAATAGAAAAACAAATGGAAAGTCATTTTAGGATTCAAACAAACAAAAGAAATCATGAGAAATCCCTCTCCTTATCAGTGTATTAAGGAATATAAGGCCATTAAAGTCACAGAAAATAATGGCATTGATTTTATATGAAGCTTTCAGATATCATATTGAGAGAAGCCACACATCTCAATCAAAGATAGCTCATCAAGCTAAGTTCTCATTACAGCAACACAGGAATATTTCATCATCTTTTTTTCCAGATTCTTCAGGCTGCACACAAAAAATTTCACAAGAAAGTAATTTTAATTTTCATTACTGTAATCTAAAGGAAAACTAGGGAGTATCAAAAGTTACTACTTTGAGAGTTTCATTGGGTCCTAAACATTTATTAGTAGTAAAAGCAACCATGGCAAAAGCAACTATATTCATTCCTGATAGACAATCTTCCACATACAAACCTGGCAATTTTTTAAAAAATGACTACAACAAATTTTCTGAAAATAATAAAAGCTAGTTCAGTCCACATCATGTCAAATAACTTTCAATTATAATAGAATCATTTATAACCTTACAGTGTCTTACAGCATTATTTTACTCCTAATGAGAAAATGTACCAAAATTATAACCCTGAAACTTTAAACCAAACCTTCCAAGTTAAATACTAAATGCTGGTTAGGAGGGGAAGGACAGAACCATGCATCTTCCATAGGGAAAACAAAAACCTATAGCAAGATGGCAGAAATGTTGAGCCCATGGGTACAAACACATTTTTCTTTATAAAACAAAACACATACATACACACATACATAGAAATTATGATTACTATGGAAATCATCATGTCTATATTTTCTACAAGCTGGTGAATTTTTATTAAAATTTCAAAGAAAAAATGATTTAAGCTTTTTCTATTTTAATCCATAGAAATATTCAGTAACAGATACAGCATTTGTTGTATATTAATGAATGTGTGGTTTCTTGTGCTTTCTATCCGAATTAGGAGTAAAAATCCCCAATTACCTTATTGTCAATGAGATATAATTGTAAGTTATATTAAACATCTACACAAAATCAATCCTTCCTTCAGCCCAATTCTGTATGAAAATACTGACAGAGTGAAGAATCATGATGTTGTGTGAAAATGGTGACTCAGACGCAGACTCAGCTATAGATTTTAATTCACAAATATATATATATTTATATATATATGCGCCTTGTGTATGACAACTGTACGAAAATAGTCTCAAAAATAAAGACAATACTCGAGACACGAAGCAACCCATTTTCCCGATCTTTCATCCTATTATAGGGAAAATAAGTCTCTGATGCTTCATAAATACTTTAAAAAGTCCGAGATGGCCTTAACCATGCATAGTCTCCACATATCCCTTGATGCTTCCAGTGTGTTTCAGGCTAGCCTTTTCCACACTGGAAGAGTTGTACCCTGTAATCAGTTATGCTTATTTATGTCCTGTCTTTTCTAGATCTGGTAGTTTTCTGATCAGAGCCTGGTGGTTCATTCTGATGCTGGCAAGCAGTCCCCCTTCAATGCCGTCTGAACCGGTGTAACTAATTTCTTCACCATTCAGAGTGGTCATATGCCCCCCAAGGGCTTTTAAGATGGCATTGCCAGCACATATATCCCACTTTTTGATGTATGTCACATGGATATATAGATCGGCTTTTTCTTGATTCTGGTCGGGCACATCCAACAGTGCTAAAACTTTATAACCTGAAAGATAAACATAGGACTTAGGTTATTGCTCAAAAGAGCAGGAGCTCATTGCAACTGCTCCCTAAGTTTAAAATTATTTCCATTTAAAAGCATTTTTTTTTTTACAAGTAACTGTAGAAACACTAAATTCAAGGAACAAAAATGTACTACAAACTAACTTATTAAGCAAGTCTCAAGCGTAAGCTATTATATGCCTATAATTTTATTTTAAAAATGTTATGGTTGTTTTATATGGAATGCTACATCCAGTGTGTGCCATTTTCTATGGAATGACATGTTATACAAAACTATGGAATGACATGTTATACCAAAGCTAGACATCAGTAAGTTTCACTAAAACCTCTAAGCAGGCCTGAATTGAAATACGAGAGTAAAAACTAGTACTATCACCCTAATTACTTTTTATAATGAGGTAGGATTTAAACTTTTCCTTTTTTTTTAAATAAGGAAGGTAGATACAAGCAATTAGCAATTTAAACTGCTGGGGCTAAAAGTTAATCATCAGTACAGCTCCCTTTTTTACTGTACTGAAAGATGGCACAAGTGTTTTCTGATTATAATTTGGTATTTACATGCAGTAAAATGCTTCTGACCACTTGAGTCAAACCCAGACCTTAGGTTGTTTTTGTATGGGAAGATCTTCTCTAGTATTTGAGTACGGGAAATTACTGTTGTGAGATTGTTGTGAGTGTTTTTACGTCTTTTTTTTTTTTTTCCCCTGAAAAGATAATCAGTGTCACTGAAATCCCACCCCAGAGATTACCTACTTTAAAGTACACTATTTCTTTTCACTTTCTCCCTAAGCATGGGACAAACAGAACAGGCTCGTGACATAGCGCTGACCATGCCGGGAATATCATCTGAGAATCACCATGCAGTAGGAACATACCAGCACCACCAGCAGCGATAATTGTAGTCTGGTTTCCAAAAGTCTGAAGAGCAACTTGCTTGACCATCCCTGAATGGGAGCGAGACACAACAATCCTTGGCATCTTCTCATTGTAGGAAGACCGAGCTTTTACATTTGAACCACCATCTACCATTGCCCAAGCTGAAAAGCAAATATAATAGCCATTAATAGTACTGAAGGTCTAAAATACAAGTTGTTCTCTTTGGAATTCAAAGTACTAGGTGACTGAAAACATGTCCTCATTTATGGAATTTTTTTTTTACAAAACAGAGAGTATTCCCTAATAAATATCCTGCATGATAACCTCTATCTCGAAGTCTTATCCTTGGGGAACCCAACATGCGGCGTAAGCACAATGAACTTACCTGAATAATTCAAACTTTAAATCTGTTTTTTCTCCTTTACTGCCTCTACTTCAGAAACACTCATGGCTTCCATTATGTGCCTACTGGCTCAATCTAAGTGGCTTTATAAACAACAAAAAAGTTATATTTACATATCTTTTTTATTAGGGAATAGAAAAGGAAAAATAGAACAAAATTTTGCAAGGAAGTAGGAGACCCCAGAGATGGCTTGAGATGTTTTCCTGGATTTGGAAGTCTTCTTCACTATCAAACTAGACAACAAAACAAACAACTTAGAATTATCCCAATTAGATTGTTCTGCTAGCAGTCACTCACAATGGGGTATAATATAATCCACTAATACTAGTCATGAAAGCAGGCACATCACCAGCTTATTCCTGGCTGCTGAAAAAAAGCTAAGCAGCATCTGGGTTTCTAAATTCCCCAAGGATGAATCTCCTAGTCTCCTCTCATATCTCCTTCTGAAAATCATGTACAGCAATAAGGAGAACCAATGCACACACCCATGATCCATACCTACAGAGAAAGCAGGAGACAGAGGAAAACTAAACACAAATAGGTGAGAAAGGAGGGCAGGAAATACCACACACCAAGAGAAAAGAACAGGTGCTGATCCAGTGTGGGGATTACAACATGGGCTTCACAGAGGTGCCCAGAGGTTGGAGAACTCTTAGCAGTGGGAAAACTCAGACAATATCAACCAAGATTTCTTCCCAGAAGGAAAAGGTCCCATCTAAAATGGGAACTACTGAAAGTAGGCCGAAAACTTGGCAAAGCATTCAGAGGCTTGGAGAAGACCTGGGATCAGAGCATAGTCTTGAGAGCTAGCGTGGGCTAGGATTTAGGTGATGGTACAGGCCCTCCTTTGGGGTAAGGCAGCAACCAGAGCTAAAGAGAAGAAAGGTTTGAAGCTTTAAGCCTTAGTGAAATGAGATTTGACGAAAGACAGAAGAAATCCGAAAGCAAAACAGGGTGCCTGATAATCAGATAAAGCCTTCGCCACACTAACAGAAAAGAATGCTCCTGAATGGCGAATTATCCAAATTCCCTTCCTGCTACCACGTAACAATCAATCCCACAGTAACTGGCCCAAACAAGAAAAAGAAGTAAGAAGCTACAATGTCCACTGAAAAAGATAAACATAAAAAGCAGATTAAAACACTTCAGGATAGTCAAAAATTTCCACGAAGCCGAGGAAAACTATTATTTGCTCAAACAAATAAGCAGGGAGGATATTTGGTGTAGCAGTTAGGACGTCTCTTGGGATACCTGCATTCTATACCAAAAGTCTGGGTTTGAGTTCTGGCTCCACTCCTGATTCCAGCTTCCAGCTAAAGAACACCCTGGAAAGCAGAGGACTGTGGTTCAAGTGGCTAACCTTCTGCGATCCATTTGGAAAATCTGGATTGCGTTTCTGACTCCTACCTCTGGCTTGGCCCAGCTCAGGCTGTTTTGTACATCTGAGGAGTAAACCAACAAATTAAGGATATTTGTTTCTCTTTCCCCTGTCTTCATAATCCCTTCTCTCTCCTCTTTTTCTCTCCTCTCTATGTCCCTGCCTTTCAAATAAAAGAAAACTTTTAAATGAAAAAATAAACAAGCAATATGAAAGAAAGCAGCAAGACTTAGAAAAGTTGGCCAAATTTTATAGGAAGATGTGAAACAGGAATTCATATAACACAAAGAAAAAAATTAAAAAAAAGGACAAAATCACCATAGACTTAGCACTAAATCACAGGATAAATAAAGGACAAAAGACCTGTTCAGAAGTAAAGCAAAGAGAAAAGTAAAAAGTGAAACAATTAAGCAGATAAAAGAAATCAGACAGAAAGTGATGGATACACAAGCCAGTGAAAGGGTCAACATATGTATGTAAGCAGTTCCTGAAAAAGAAAATGAAATTTTTTTTTATTTTTATAACGCTTTTATTTAAAGAATATAAATTTCCAAAATACAGTTTATAGATTACAATGGCTTCCCCCCCATAACTTCCCTCCCACTTGCAACCCTCCCCTTTCCCACTCCCTCTCCCCTTGCTTCACATCAAGATTCATTTCAGAACTAATCTTTACAATTACAGCTCCAGGAAATGTCCCTACAATTAAAGAGGACCTCAATGTTTACACTGAGAGATATACTGGGTATCTGGGAATCTGCCCAAAACGTCAATTCTTGCATTCTTGACAGAAAAATTCCGATGTTTTCGCTATTTAAATTCTTTGCCATTTATTCTGTGCAAAAAAACTAACCATTCAGGTTGATATTGGCCTTTTTGCCAACAAGATTCAACACACACATATATGCAAATGCACACACCAGCTCAACAGTTTCTACAAGTTAATTAAGATAAAGGAGTGTACAGTGGGTTGAAGAGTGTCCTGCTGAAGTTCATGTCCACACAGGACCTTTGCAGTTGACCTCATTCAAAAATAGGGTTGTTGCATATGTAATTAGTTAAGTTGAGGTCACACTGAATTAGGGTGGACCCGAAATCCAATAACTGATATCCTTATAAAAACAGTATAAGAGATGAATATGTGAAGACAGAGGCACAAGAAACTGGAATAATGTGACTACAGACCAAGGAATGACAAGCATGTCTGGGGTGCTTTCTCTTCCTCTGCCTCCCTACCACTCTGCCTTCCAAATAAATAAATAGTCTAGAGCCACCACAGACTGAGAGGAAAGGTTCTCCCCTAAGCCTACAGAAAGCTCTCTCTGGATACCAGATTAAGATTCTGTTGTTTATGTCATGCACTAAGACACTAACACACGCATGCCAAAGACCATGTAATGAGCCAAGTTGTCTTTCAAGACTCTCGAAAACAATTTTTAACATGTACTCAGGTAGTATTTATGCCCATAAGCTAGGTCTCCTGAAACAACTGATTAATCAGTTGGAGGGCAAGCTTTTGCTAACCAAGTGATAACTGAGAAAGCCTTAGTAAAAGCACTGTTATTTACACTGAATAAATCTGTGGATCTATATGGAAATCAAAGATGGGAACTAAATGGAAGAATGAAATGTGATGTCATCTCATGGTTGATTGCTATGAGCAAGAAGATACCATTTAATTGTTGCTTATAGTAAAGAATCAACAGATAATGTCAAAGGGAAAGGATTATACAACAGTATAAAAAGAAAGGATATAAAAAGTTAATGTGTTAATAAAAGTAAGCAATAAAAAGAACAAATTTAACTTCAAAATAATAACTGTATGCTGTTTGAATACATAAAAACCTTTAATTCATATGGATATTTTTTAAGAAAGTCTTCAGGGCTGGAGCTGTGGAGGAACAGGTCAAGATGTCGCCTGCAGTGCTGCTCTTCATATGTGTGCTGATTCTAGTCCTGGCTGTTCCTCTTTCGATACAGCTCTCTGCTATGGCCTGTGAAAGCAGTAGAAGACAGCCCAAGTCTTTGGGCCCCTGCATATGGCCTGTGAAAGCAGTAGAAGACAGCCCAAGTCTTTGGGCCCCTGCACCCGCATGGGAGACTCAGAAGAAGCTCCTGACTCCTGGCTTTGGATGGGTGCAACTCTGGCCATTGCAGCCAACTGGGGTGTGAACCAGTAGATGGAAGACCTCTCCCCTCCTCTCTCTCTCGCTCTCTCTCCCCCTCCCTCTGTCTCTCTCTAACTCTGCCTTCAAATAAATAAATCTTAAAAAAAAAAAAAAGGCAAACTCTTCTCTGAAAAAACATTTGTTTTCCCTAGAGGTGGTTTATACCTATCTTCTTACTTTGAAAACTGGTAAATAATGGAAAAATTAAGCATTTATACTGCCTTTTTAGAAGAAGTAATATTTCAAAATAAATTCATAACTCCATCTGATGTAGAAATTTTTCTACAGAACTTCATTTAATATGCATAGAAAACACAACAGATTTAGAAAAATCTCATTATACAACATCTTTAATAGATCTCAGCACTATCTCATGAAAGGTTTCATAGAAAAAAAGACTTCAAATGACACCAAAATATTTCTCCAGATTGCCTGCTGATAACAAGAAACCAAACAACTTATTCACTTGAAAGATTTGGTCATGACCACATTAACCCTCTGATGAATGGTGAGACAAAGATATTCTTGTATGTCACATAACACACTGCAGCACGAAGTACATAATGCACACCTACAATGTATTCTTGACAGAAAAATTCATAAACTCAATCCAATCAAAGCTTCAAATCTAATGTGCATATTTTAGGAAAAAGAAGATATAAAACTAATTAAATGATACCCTGAGGAAACAATCACACAAATCTACAAGGCGGAACATTCCGCAGGAGAAACAACCTGTTCTCAAAACGTGAATCTCATGAGAGGAAAAGGGGTCCTGGAGGATGTTCTAGATTAAGAAATTTAAAACAATCAAACAACTATAAGAAATGTTTGTTGGCTGGCGCCATGGCTCAATAGGCTAATCCTCCGCCTTGCGGCGCCGGCACACCGGGTTCTAGTCCTGGTCAGGGCGCCAGATTCTGTCCCAGTTGCCCCTCTTCCAGGCCAGCTCTCTGCTGTGGCCTGGGAGTGCAGTGGAGGATGGCCCAAGTGCTTGGGCCCTGCACCCCATGGGAGACCAGAAGAAGCACCTGGCTCCTGCCATCGGAAGAGCGCGGTGTGCCGGCCGCAGCGCACAGGCCATGGCGGCCACTGGAGGGTGAATCAACGGCAAAGGGAGACCTTTCTCTCTGTCTCTCTCTTTCACTTTCTAACTCTGCCTGTCAAAAATAAAAATAAATAAAAAGAAATGTTTGTGTTTTGGCAGCTCATGACAAGAGCCTCAGGTGATTACTGACATCATAAATAAGTGTGTCAATTGTTAACAACAGGAGTCACTGTGCATGTACTCCCCATGTAGGATCTCTGTCCTTAATGTGTTGTACTGTACTAATTAATGGTAAATCTAGTCTTCAAACAGTACTTTATACTTTGTGTGTCTGTGTGGGTGTAAACTGTTCAAATCTTTACTTGATGTATAATAAGTTGATAATTAAAAATGAATCTTGATGTGAATGGGATGGGAGAGGGAGTAAGAGATGGGATGGTTTGTCACTATAATCCAAAAGTTGTAGTTTCAAAATTTATATGTATTAAATAAAAGTTTTCTTACAAAAATAAATTCTCTTCTAAAAAAAAAAGTGGGGGGGGAGGGGCCGGCGCTGTGGCACAGTAGGTTAATCCTCCTCCTGCAGCACCAGCATCCCATATGGGCGCTGGTTCTAGTCCCAGCTGCCCCTCTTCCAATCCAGCTCTCCGCCGTGGCCTGGGAAAGCAGTGGAAGATGGACCAGGTGCTTGGGCCCCTGCTCCCATGTAGGAGACCCAGAGGAAGCTCCTGGCTCCTGGCTTTGGATGGGCGCAGCTCTGGCCACTGCGGCCCTTTAGGAAGTGAACCAGCGGATGGAAGACCTTTCTGTCTCTCCCTCTCACTGTCTGTGGCTCTACCTCTCAAATAAATAAAATCTTTTTAAAAAAAGAAAGAAATGTTTGTATCTTAACTGAGTCTTAGTTAGTAGTAACTAACAGCTAAAAAATGCACTTTAGCAACAACTGGGAAATTCTGCGTATCAAGTGCCTTAGGGAATAATTTTTAATTCTTATGTTAACAATACTATTATTATGTAGAAATATGTCCTTAATTTTTAGAGATGAATATTCAGTATATAGGAATAAAATTTTATGAGCCTTATAATTGTCTTATAAGTACATGGGCATTTTAAAAAGCAGCACAAATATAAAAACATCATCATCTGTTATAGCTAAAGAAATGTGAGATTATTCATAATAAAAGTTTTTTTTTTCTTTTGGAATGAGGAAAACAAAAAAACCCAGAAACCCTAACATTGTTTATATATGTTCAAAATACAAGGTTTTACTAAGAAGTGAATTTACAATGCTTTATCTGTAGAGGTCAGTCTTGTGCAAGAAAATGAGTACCTAGATACTACTAGAATAATTTTTAGATAAGAATCACTAACTTAATTTTTTGAAAATGTACTTCTTGTTATATAAACTCAATGCATTCATCTGTAACATCTGGATGGACAAAGTTATTTCAAGTGCCTAAAATAAAATTACCAATAGTATGTACTTAAATGACTACTGATGATGAGGTAAAAGTGGTAAGGTCAACAGCAGCTATAGAACGTGTTTATTTTATTTGTAAGATATGCTAAAAAAGCCAAGTGGAAAATAAAAAGTAGTTGGCACACTGCTACACAGACTTGACACCATAATTTATTTTTAATAGCTATAAATTTCTACTAATACATTATACTTACTTTATACATTGTTTCTTAATAGTACTGTTACTGTATAGAAAATGTCTTGAATTTATATACTACTTCATTAAAATACTAATTGAGTATCTCTTGCTTCCAAGAATTTTAACTCAAGCAATCCATTCTAATTAAGTCTGAAAAGAATTTTGATCAGCTTTACTCCAATCACTGCCAATAACAATACTATTTAGTTCCTATTGTAGTCAAGCATAGCTAAATTCTGGTAAATATGCAATACTGTTCCACTGGTACTCTGCCAGCATCAATACAGAGTCGGAATCTGCAAACAGTCCAAAAGGAGGGCACAAGGCAAACAAGTCTTCAATTCAGGGATGGAAGGTCCACCCACACAAACATTTATGGACCTACTTACTCTTTTAGAATGTTTGCTGACTAGCAAGCATTTGTATGTTCCAGCATACTAAGCAAGCAAGCTGCATCATAGAAAAATGGGCACTTTATTACCAACTTGGAAAGACATTTTTGGAAACAATTTTGTTCCTAAGTGCTTATTTTTTTTTTTTATTTTTGACAGGCAGAGTGGACAGTGAGAGAGAGAGACAGAGAGAAAGGTCTTCCTTTGCCGTTAGTTCACCCTCCAATGGCCGCCGCGGCCGGTGCGCTGCGCTCATCCGATGGCAGAAGCCAGGTGCCAGGTGCTTTTCCTGGTCTCCCACGTGGGTGCAGGGCCCAAGCACCTGGGCCATCCTCTACTGTACTCCCGGGCCACAGCAGAGAGATGGACTGGAAGAGGGGCAGCCAGGACAGAATCCGGCGCCCCAACTGGGACTAGAACCCGGTGTGCCGGCGCCGCAAGGCGGAAGATTAGCCTGTTGAGCCACGGCGCCGGCCCCTAAGTGCTTATTTTAAAGTGTGTAGCCTAGAGGTACTGGGCACATATTATTACAGAATAAGGTATTTTAAAAATGGGCATTTTACAAGCAAGACTAGTGTCTGCTAATACTAACTGATAGAATCAAAAAGGGAGAGAATGATCCAACATGGGAAGCAGGATACACAGCAGACTCATAGAATGGCAGATGCCCTAAATAGCACTCTGGCCTCAGAATCAGCCCTTAAGGCATTCGGATCTGGCTGAAGAGCCCATGAGAATAGTTTAGGCATGGAAAGCCAAGACATTCTGGAAAAAACAGAAGACCTAAATGAAAGATCTCTGCGAGTGAGATCCCAGTGGAAAGAACGGGGCCATCAAAGAAGGAGGTACCTTTCTCTGAAGGGAGGAGAGAACTTCCACTTTGACTATGACCCTGTCGGAATAAGATCGAAGTCGGCGAACCCTAAAGGCTTCCATAGCCTCGGCAACTCATGACCAGAGCCTAGGGAGATTACTGACGCCATAAACAAGAGTGTCAAATTGTTAAATCAACATCAGGAGTCACTGTGTACTTACGTCTCATGAGGGATCTGTCCTTAATGTGTTATCCAATGTGAAATAATGCTATTACTAGTACTGAAACAGTATTTTTGCACTTGGTGTTTCTGAGTGGGTGCAAACTGGTGAAATCTTTACATAGTATATATTGAATCGATCTTCTTTATATAAAGATAATTGCAAATGATTAAAAAATCTTGGTGTTAAACTGGAAATTGCATAGACAATTAATCAATTTTTTAAAAAAAAAAATCATGTAGGATCTCTGTCCTTAATGTGCTGTACATTGTGAATTAATACTATAACTAGCACTCCAACAGTATTATCATTTTGTGTCTCTATGCGAGGGCAAACCGTTGAAATCTTTACGTAATATGTACTAAATTGATCTTCGGTGTATAAAGAGAATTGAAAATGAATCTTGATGTGGGCAGAGGGGGGGAGGGAGCGGGAGAGGGGAGGGTAGGGGGAGGGAGGGAGGTTGTGGGGGGGGGAGCCATTGTGATCCATAAGCTGTTCTTTGGAAATTTATATTATTTAAATAAAAGCTTTATATAAAAAAAAAATGGGCATTTTATTATCCTTATTCTACCCCCTTCATATGATTAGATGTGGAAAAAAAGACAAATGATGTGAAATCTACTTGCCTGCCTAATATCAATTTCTTATTCTTTTCTTTCATCAAGTTTCTCAATTACCTTTGAAGTACCAGGCTCCATTTGCCACATGACATCCAGTCAATGAGATGATATAGAGATTTAATGGGTGAGTTTCAACTTACTCTTTTACCTTGGGAAAAAGTCATGATGGCTCCCTACCACTCACATGGTAGACCAGGATACGAGTCCTCGGATCCTGGCTGGCACATCTTTTGGGAAGTAAACCAGTAAATGGGAGAGCACACATTTGTTCTCTCTCTCTCTCTTTCTCTCTCTCTTTCAAATACTTAAATAAAGTTAAAAAAAATTTATCTGCTGGACCCATTTGCTGACCTAAAAAAAGGATAACATCTCTCCCTGTCATGTAGCTATCAAAAACTTCAAATAAGAAAACATTAAATATTGCAAATTGTTGAATACTACACAAAAATGAAGAATTATGGAATTTTTATTATTAAATAGTGTGATACACTAATCTGCATTAAATTCTTGGGACTGATTCTGCCACTAATTTAGCTGGATGACTTTGAGGAATGCACTAAGTTCCTCAATATCATTTTCTCATCTGTAAAGTGGAAGTACGAATTTTATGTATGAGTTCCTCCCTCATAGGTAACACTGAGTTTACAAGCAAAGCCATACTTCAATATCAACTTTACCCATTTTTCTTGAGTGACAGAAATCCTGAGGTTTAATTTGCATGAGCCACTATTTCTGTCACTTGTGACTGAGTTCTACCTATGTTTTGATCAATGGGATGTGAACTGAAGTGATGCATATAAATTACAATTCAAATCCTTAGTGGAAATGACCTCCATGTCTCCCTTTCTACTCTCTCAATTGGTAGAATACAGATGAAGTGCTGAGCCATCCTTAATAGTACAGGGAAGAAAGAGCACAGCAAAGAACCTGCATGCCCGGGGGTCAGGGAGCTGACCTGGGCAGCTCACATGCAGGAAAGAGAAATAAACCATTTTGTTCAACTTCTTATACATTGATATACATTACAATCAGCTTAAATTACCAGCCTAACCTGTACCCTAACTCAGTCAAGATTAAAGGAAAACGTGAAAATAACCCACAAGTCATAAAAGGAATTATATGCATATAATTAATTTTATTTTTTTAAAGATTTCATTTATTTACTTGAGAGGTAGAGCTACAGACAGTGAGAGGCAGAGACAGAAAGGTCTTCCATCCGCTGGTTCACTCCCCAAATGGCTGCAATGGCCAGAGCTGCGCCCATCCAAAGCCAGGAGCCAGGAGCTTCTTCTGAGTCTCCCATGCAGGTACAGGGGCCCAAGTACTTGAGCCATCTTCTACTGCTTTCACAGGCCATAGCAGAGAGCTGGATCGGAAGTGGAGCAGCCTGGACTAGAAAGGGTACGCACCTACTGTGCCACAGCGCTGATCCCTACAATTAATCTTAGGGCACAATATCATAGCAATGTTATAAGCCCTTCATAGCTTTATCAAATGTCAGCTTTAGAAACTGAGGGGCAGATGTTTGGCATGGTGGTTAAGATGCTTATATCCCACTTTGGAGTGTCTGAGTTCCATTTCTGCTTCAGGTTCCTGACTCAAGCCTCCTGCCAGTAGACCCTGGGAGGCAGTAATGATGGCTCAAGTAGTTGGGTCCCTACCATTTACACAGGAGATCAGAATTGGGTTCCTGGCTCGCAGCTTCAGCCTTGGACACTTCCTGGTTGTCACAGGCATTTGAGGAATGAAACAGCAGATGGTATCTCTATTTGTCTCTCCATCTCTGCTTACCAAATAAATATTTTTTTAAAAAAAACATCCATCTGAATTATGAAAAGGAGATACAGGTCAATTAGCAGATATGAGTCTGAAATGCAGAGTCAATACTTAAGCATATATTTAGCCCATCTCAGAGTAGCCTGCATTTGGGCTCCATAATTATTTGGCAGAGCAAATATTCTTACAGCATTCAAAACTTAACCTTGTCCCTCTGTTTCTTTCCAACTTGACCACTCTTTTGGTGCAGTGTCAGTCACACATGAGACACAATGGGGATGGCTGGAGTAAATGACAGTTGAACAGGATGCCAGGTGTGTTAGTTTCCTAGGGTTGCCACAATAAGTTACCACAAACTTGACAGCTAACTACAAGAGAAATTGTTTTCTCACAGTTATGAAGGCCAGAAGTCTGAAAGCAAGGTGTTGGCAGGGTTGGTTCCTTCCAGAGGCTCTGAGAGATAAGAAATTCTAATACTTCATGCCTAGTTTCTGGAGGCTGCTAACAATCCTTGGTTTATTAAAGGCACTACTTCAATCCCTGCTTCTACCGTCATACTGTCTTATCCCACCTATGTATATCTGTGTTTTTCCTGCTTCTTATGAGGACACTCTCATTGGTTTAAGGGTCTACTTAAATCCACTGTGATTTCATTTTGATACTCACCTAACTTTCTGGGTTTTGTTCTACAGAAAGATACGCTGAAGTATTAACCCAGCACCTCAGAATCTGACATTAATTGGAAACAGGATCATCGCAGATGTAATTGGTTAAGATGAAGTTATACTGGAGTAGGGTGGACCCTTACTCCAAACATGACTGGTGTCATTATAGTGAGAGAAGAAACATAGATGAACAAAGACCCACAACACAGAAAGAAAGCCATGTGGTAACAGAGGCAGAGAAGTGATATGTTCAAAAGTCAAGGAACTCTATGGGCTTCTGGCCAACTAACAGATGCTAAAAGAAAAACACAGAAGGATTATCCTTTAGAGTTTCAGAGAAAACATGGCTTGGCCAACACCTTGATTTTAGACACCTACCCTCCACAGTGAGAGCCTACACTACTGCAGTTAAAGATTAAAGTTGGGGCTGGCACTGTGGTACAGTGGGATTAAGCTGCTGACTGTGATGCCAGCATCCCAAATGAGCTATGATTCAAGTCCCATCTGCTCCACCTCCAATCCAGCTCCATACTAAAGTGTCTGGGGAAGCAGTGGAAGATGGCCCACACGTGGGAGTCCTGGATGGAGTTCCAGGCTCCTGGCTTTGGCCAAGCCCAGCTGTGGCAGCCATTTGAGGAGTGAACCAGGGATGGAAGATCTTTCTCTAATTCTGCCTTTCAAATAAATAAATAAATCTTTTAAAAAAAATGCAGTTTGAGGATTTTGGTTTTGGTTTTTGGTTTTTAAATTATGATGGCAGCCATAGGAAATCACTACAGGGATGGACATGAATTTGGAGAGGCATTACTCAATCAACTATAGCTGGTCTTTAGAGCTGTTTTGAACACTGGCAAAGTGGATATTGTTATTTTGTCATCTTAGAAAAGAGTGGAGCCAAGGGCCACATAATCTTTACCCTCTATTATTGATGGGAGTTACCACTTAAAAGTGTAACACTTCCTTTCAGATTGTCAGCATGCTGCTTACACCACTGTTGCCCGCTCCCTCCCAATCCGAATGGAGTGAACTCTTGGCCAGCACTGATCGCATCACTGCTCTCTGAAAACCACAGCTGTCCTCTCTGTCAAGCTGCAATGGAACAGCTGCAGTGATAGCAAAATGGTGGCCCTGTATCTGCTGACATGGGCAAGGCTGTGGGCAAAGCTGCTCCTGAGCTGGACGGGAAGCTCCTTGGCGTGGCTTTCCAGACCTTCACTCCCAGTGTGACCACCCTGGATCTGAAATGCTACCTGGAGAAAGCTATTGAACATGACTGCATCAAGGAGTCTGGAGAAAAGGGTCTGAAGAAGCTCTGGAGGATGTCTAGGCCCATCCGAGGAGTAAGCAGACTCCTGAGGCTGTTTTGGTGAAACCCACTCCTCCAATTTTGATACTAACACCCTTAACTAAAATAAAATCAAGCTCATTTCCCCATGACAACAATTTGGCTAGGGCAACTCAAGAGTGGCTCTAAGCAGCCACAAAGAATCTGAAGTACAAGAACCCTGAACCTCATCCCCAGCAAAAACCTTAGATAAACAGGAATTCAGCTATAGGGCAGTTTGTGCCCACTGGTGCCCTCCCACACACTACGAATGTCTCACTTCTTTCAACAATATCTGTTCCCTAAAGAGAGTTCAGAAAGCTCTGCTTTGTCATGTATTATCAGTACGCATCAGAAAATCTTCACTGTATCTTGGGAAGAGGTGGGGTTAAGGTAATGAAACGACTTCAACAATTAACAAGTTACGCATGTGACTCTGATATGATAGCAAATTGTATCAATAAAATTCAATAACTTTAACTTCTGAACACTATTGCCTATGTCATACCTGTATATTCAGAAAAGGGTTTATGTATGACTCCTAGAACAGGTTTACCATTTACAGCTACGCACACCATAGTAGTGACATACTTTCGCAGATCCTCTGTAAGTAAAACAAAACAATACACAGACAAATGTCAAAGTAATGTGCATAAATTCAAGATAAAATGTTATACCTTATTTCATTCAAATTTTAAGTGCAGGAAGTTTCAGGAAAACAATATCCTCAAGCAAACAGTGTTCAGGCATAATAGCCAGTTTAAGAGAGTAGCTAGCAGGTCTCGTTCTATAGGCGGATTACCTACATTATTAGCAGCATGTCTTTGGGAAAATTACTTAAATTCAGTTTCCTCATCTGTATAATATAAACAGTAATTAAGTACTCATCTTCAGGTATAAATTAATTAAGTTTAAAAATCAGATTAGGCAGCTAAAACAGTCCCACTTCACTAAATGTTATAATATGACCAGGCCAGTCCAATTTAGGGAAAACTTTTTATAAACAAACTCCTTAACACTCCATATTTTTATTATACACTTCTGTAATGCATTACTTATAATTTCAGTTACTTTAAGATATATATTTTAAATATATGAGATATATATCTCTTACATATATATACAAATATATCTCTTACAAATATATGTATATATATACATACAAATACATATATATATCTTACATATATATGTATATACAAATACACACACACACACAGACACACTACTTGTGCCTTCTACCTGATTTCCAGATAGTTGCCTACTGATGAGTATTTATGTTGGTTCAAGTTCAGTGCATAAACACTAGAATGTAGGGAGCTTACCATATAGTAGAACAAATAAACAGGTAACTTTTACATATTTACCATGAGAAAAGAGAAAACACAAGAATTAGATATCTTAGGGTAAGTAACAAGAACAAACAGAGAACTCACAGAAATTAAATCTGAACTAGGACTAGCTAACAAGAATGGAGAGGGGAGGTAGAGAATGTAATTCTATTTTCTACCTACTTGCTTTCTGAATGCTTAGGATTTACTACTGTGAATTTGAATTTCAAGGCCATACGGACATGCAATAACCTAAATTCTCCATACCTGAGGTAAATTTTATATTCTGGCTAAATAAATTTTCTCAGTAACAGGTATCTAATAGAAAAACCATTTAGTTGCTACTATTAAAAAGGTTCCTTCATTTAAGAATCAGTGAGCCAGAAATACCCACAGGAGTATGCCATAACAGAGTGGTCTGAGGCTTAAAAAGGTTGAGACTCACTAATGTACTTCAAATGTTTTATATAACGTTGCATTTATCAAGGTTTCTGTCTCAAAAATCTAAGTGGAAAAATTTTCTGATGCTTGCAAAGTATCTACTACCATGTACATACTCTCTGCTTCAGTTCTAATTTTCTAACATGAAATGGCACTCTAAAGTCTGAGATTTCTTTTAAAATCACCTGTATATTCCTGTGTGGCATCCAGTGGGTCAATCCAGACAGTAACACTTTCTGCGGGTACCTCTTTAGGGGTAGTTATTTCCTTCAGTATATCCTCAGGAATCTTACGATCCCACAAGATAACCTCCTGATCAGTTGCATCCACATGTTCTTCAGTATTTATCTGCATCGGAAAAAATCAGTACTTGATAAAACATTAAAGAGAAAACATTTCAGATAACATCACATAAATTGAAGGTAATTTCTCATTTTTGTTTATTTAGAGGTACTTTATGGTCATCTAAATTCTACTTTTGTTCCATAAGGAAAAAGAAACCTGGAAATGACCAAACAGTAATCAACACTAGCAGATCATCAAATCTAAATACAGATGAAAGAAGAAACCAAAAGGGACACAACGTACTCAATCTTCTTTTTTCCTAAACTCCAAAAATGTGTCACAGGATCAGGCGGTAAGGTCACATTTTCTACTTTTCACTTAGTAATGAACAAAATTAAAAGCATACACAATCTGACTTACCATAAAGATGAGTACTTTTTATTAACATCCTGTCTACAAAAGAATAAACTGTATATTCCTTTAAACTAGAGATTTCTCAGCCTGGACACTAATGACAGCTTGGACAGTACAGGTCCTCACTGTAGGGCCGTTCTATGCACTGCATGATGTTTACCAGTATCTTCAGCTACATGCCACTAGATGCTAGCAGCACCACTCTTTAGAAGTGACAACCACAAGCGTCTAGACTGCCAAATATGCCCCTGCTCCATGGAAAATCACCACTTTAAACAGTAGGCTTCTTAATGCATACTTTAAAATGGCAGCTTTTACTCTGAAACCTCAGAAAAAAACAGCATATCTCAGAATGGACACTGGTTTCTTTTTTTTTTTTTTTAGATTAGATTTTTTTTTTAAAGATTTATTTATTTATTTGAAAGAGTTACAGAGAGAGAAAAAAAAAAAAAAGAAAAATCTTCCATCCACTGGTTTGCTCCCCAAATGGTCACAACCTGAGGCCAGGAGCCAGAAGCCTCTTTCGTACCTCCCACATAGGTGCAGGGGCCCAAGTACTCCGGCCATCTTCTGCTGCTTTCCCAAGGACTTTAGCAGAGAGCTAAGCAGCCAGGACTCAAACTAGTGCCCATACAGGATGCCAGCACTGCAAGTACCACTATGCCACAGCTCCGGCTCCAGATTTTTGGATTTAAAAGGCTGAGAGAGAGATCTTTCATCTGCTGGTTCATTTCCCAAACGGCTTCAATAGCCAGAGCTAATCCAGGCCAAAATCAGAGGCCGGACCTCCATCTGGGTCTCACACATGGGTAGCAGGGAGCCCAAGTACTTGACCCATCCTCAACTGCTTTCCAAGGCACATAGCAGGGAGCTGGACTGGAAGTGGAGCAGCCAAGCCTATGAAACGCCAGGATCCCAAATGGCATCATAGTGCACTGCAACACAATACCAGTTCCACTGGCATTTTATTACCTTATTTGGACACCGCCTCATCAGAAAACTTCATTTATCAGATCACAACACATACACACAAGAAAAATCTCCCCGAAATGTAGGCTCCATTTAGGAACTGACAGCCTAAGCAGGACAAGCCTCCTTCCAGGACAAGTCATCATATCATATGCCAAGTGATGCCATGCCTAGACCCTATGATGCTGAGCCAGAGTAATCACTGACAGTGCATGAGGAAGTCGTCACCAACAGGACAAAACCCCTATAACTTACAATAATCTCTGGAATGCTCCCTGAAACATCCCGAATTCTCACAGGAGGTTATATCAAACCATTTAAGTTATAAACTATTTCTTAGCACAGACACAGTAAATACCCAATTTATCAAATGCTGCCTTTATTAATTCAACAAATGTTTATTGATTGCCTATATATACAGACACAGTCCCAGGATCTGAAGAAGTCTGAAACAAAAATATCTGCTGCTGTGGAACTTAGATTCTGGTGGAGACAAACAATACACAAGATACCTAAGTAATACCCAGTATGCGGATAGCAGTAGAGAGAGAAAATAAAGCAGGGAAGGACTCGGAAGTGTATCACTGGAGAGGAGAGGAAGGGTAACTCTCTATGACACGTGGCTAGGATTATTCCTAACAAAAAATTGCAAACTACCTAATACCCATCAATTGATGCATGGATTAAATATATTCTAGTACATCCATATGATGGAAGGTTACTCAGTCATAAATAGCGCTGAAGTATCGATTCATGGTAGAGCACAACTGAGGCCCTTACTTTGTAAAATCAGCAAGACATGACATAAACAGTGTGAGTCTATTAATGCACAATACCCAAATAGGCAAATCTATGGACATACATTAATGGTTGCCTGGGTTAGGTGGTGGGGACGAGATGAATAGCAAGTAGGTAAAGGTATATCACCAGAGTGATGAAAGTGTTCTAAAACTGATTAATGATGTTGACTGTACCACCAGGCAGGGAAATCTACTAAAACCTTCTGAATTATGGCTTCAAATAGGCAAATTATATGATATATAAGTAGCTAGGGAAGCCATCACTGCAAAGGCGGTATCTGAGTGAAAACCTAAAAGAAGGGAGCCTGGCAAGAATCTAGAGGAAGTGCCCTCCTCCTACTCACCAATAAACAAATGCAAAGACTGAGGTGAGAGTATGCCCGGTGTGTTAGAAGGCATCAAGGACAGGATGAGCCAAGGAGAAAGGCACTGGAGGTGAGGACCTTGTAGGCCAACAGAGACAGGTGCCATCCATCATCACCTCTACTGACAATGTGCAGCGGTGGTAGTCACTGCAATAAGCTAAAGGGGAACGGAGGGTGTGTCTGAGGAATATGAAGATCTGAAAGGGAGAAACGAAGCCATATTATACAAGTTGGTGGACTGGGCACTGAGAAAATCCAAAAGAACTCACAGATAAATCATAGAATTAAAAACAAAGTTACTGGATATAAGATAAATATTTATCAATCAACTGCATTATTATAGATTAGCAACCAGTATTTATTTAATTCTCTAAAAAATAGGAAACCATTTAAAGGGTGAGCATTGTAGCTCATGGGTTAAGCTACCACCTGTGATACTAGCATCTCATATCTTTCTCTCCCTCCCCCCTCCCCCCCTATTTTTCTTTCTGTAGCTCTTTCAAATAAATCTTAAAAATAAAAGAAAACCATTTGAATAACAGAAAGAACGAACTTGGGAAAAGATTATGCAACATGTAATACATAGAGAAAAATTAAACTATTAATAGACACAGGGGCCAGAGCTGGAACAGAGTGGGTTAAGCCCATATCTGCAGCACCAGCATCACATATGGGCACAATTCGAGTCCTGGCTGCTCTATTTCTGATCCAGCACCCTGCTAATGTGTGAGAAAGCAGCGCAAGATGGCCCCAGTGTTTGGTCCCCTGCCACCCACGTGGGAGACACAGAAGAAGCTTCAGTCTCCTGGCTTCAGCCTGGCCCATCCCTGGCCATTGTGGTCATTTGGAGGGTGAACCAATGGATGGAAGATCTCTGTCTCCTTCTCTCTGTAACTCTGCCTTTCCAAAAATAATTTTTTAAAGTTATGAAGAAAAACCTTAACAAAAATCCCATTTTAATGGATAGAAAGACAAAAAACAGTAAAGGGGTTGATGATGTGGCATATGTGCTTATTATGATACTGATATCCTATATCAGAGTTCCAGTTAGAGTCCTGGTTGCTCTGCTTCTGATTTAGCTTCCAGCTAATGTGCCTGAGAAGGCAGCAGAAGATAGCCCAAGTACTTGGAGTTCCTGACTTCTGGTGTTAGCCTGGCCCAAACCTGGCTCTTGCAGTTACCTGGAAAAGATTCTCAGTGCCTCTCGCTCCCTCCTCTCTGTCACTCTGCCTTTCAATAATAATAATAATAATAATAATAATAATTACAATAATAATCTTTTTAAAAAGTAAAAATGCCAGTTTTATGATGAGTAAAAATGTTAATTTTACCATCAGTAAACTATATTTAATCCAACTCAATCAAAATTCTTACTTTTTTTTGCCTTTTTTTTGTATTTGGACAAGCTATTTCTTGTTTTTTTTTTTTTTTAACTATTTCTGAAATTTACATGGTAGAGTAAAAGCCAGAAGACCCACCTTTTGGTGGAAAGGAAAAAAGAAGAGAATATCAGGGTATGATGATTTTCTCTATCATATTATTAACACATTTTAAAATTTTTACTTATTTATTTGAGAAGCAGAGACAAGAACACAATCCAGGTCCTCCTGAATAGATGGCAGAGACTTAAGCACTTGGGTTGTCAACCTGTGCCTCCCAGGGTGAGCATTAGCAAGAAATTAGAACCTAGAGAAGAATTGAGACTTGAACCTAGGCACTCTTTTATAGGATTCAGGCATCCCAAAGGCAGCCTGCTTATCCAAACATCTTCCTCTAGTATGACTTATTTTAATATAGAATAATTACAACCATGGCACTAATGAAGCATATTGGCTTCAGAGGTCACACTTTCAGTGATAACACTAGGCTACCTCTGAAAAATGAAAGAAGCCATGATCCTGCTTTCTGTCTCTCCTTCTCCCTGCAATTCTACCTCTCAAATAACTAAATAAATATTAAAAAAAAAAAAAAAAGAGTCTCAGAAAGACAATACAGTTCATGTTGGGTCTTGACAACTTCAGTTTACAAAAATGATAGTGCCAAGTCTGACTGGCAACTACTGAGCCTTATTATTAGATTTTTGCTTATAATTCAAATCAACTTCACCATTTACTCTCAAGTGAAAAATAACATGTTATAAACTTATTATTTGAAAAAATATGCACTGGGAATGAGGTGAGGGAGAAACAAACAAACAAGAACATTAACATAAATACTCAGCCTGCTTTTGCATACTGCTAGTTATAACCTACCACTACTAAAAGACATCTGTAAATTTAATAAATCCACTACCCACCAATGTAAATACCCCTGAAAACAGCTGCTGAGGTCAAAACTAGGGTTTCTTTCTCAGTCCTTTTCCATATTCCACATCAGAACAATAAGTCCTGGATTCCACCTCCAAGTTTTAAATATGTATCTATCAGGGCCTGCGCTGTAGCATAGCAGATAAAGCCGCCACCTGTAGTGCCAGCATCCTATATGGACACCGGTTTGAGTTCCAGATGCTCCACTTCCAATCCAGCTCTCTGCTGTGGCCTGGGAAAGTAGTAGAAGATGGCCCAAGTCCTTGGGCCCCTGTACCCGTGTGAGAGACCTGAAAGAAGCTCCTGGCTTTGGATTGGCACAGCTTCGGCCACTGTAGCCATCTGGGAAGTAAAACAGCAGATGGAAGATCTCTTTCTCTCTCTCTGCCTCTCCTTCTCTCTCTGTGTAATTCTGACTTTCAAATAAATAAATAAATGAATGAATATGTATCTACCAAGAAAATCCTACTTTAAGTCACCATCTCTCACTTGGGTTTCTACATAAAACCTTAGATTTTTCTTGCCTTCTATAGGGCACTCACCCATTCATTCAACAACTATTGGATTACTACACACTTCATAAACAGTTTTGTGGACCTGCTTCAACAATGACCAAAACAGACAATATCACTACCTTTACTAAAGCTTCCCTTCTCAACTCAGTAAACTGCCATCTCTGTAAATCAGATCATGTCACTCCCAGTGTAAAACCTTCCCACAGTTTTTCATTATGCAAAGACAAAATCCACATACCTTACCATCGCCATCATCTACAAGGACAAGCCTAAAAGATTTGACCCCAGGAACTGTTATCCAGGGAACTCTATTTGTTTCTTCAAAAATGAGAGCAAGAAAGAGAGAGTTCTTCCATCTGCTGGTTCACTCCACAAATGGCCATATTGAAGCTAACTAGGTCTCCCACGTTAGCAAGGGCCTAGGAACTTGGGCCATCTTCTGTTGCTTTCCCAGGCACATTGGCTGGGAGCTGGATCAGAAATGGAGCAGCTGGGACTCTAACAGGTGTCTAAATGGAATGCTGGCATCACAGGCTGCAGCTTTACCTGCTACACAACACTAGCCCCTATTTGTTTCCTTTACTCTGCACCCTGGACTTAGTAGTTTTCTTATGGTTCCTTGGCCTCTGTCTAGCTGTACATTTGCCCAGATCTCTTCATTATAACCTGTTTCTTATCATTCAGGTCTCAGCTCAAATGTCATAGCCTCAGTGTGACCTTTTCTGTTTCGAATCACCTGTTACATGTCTGCTGTCTATCTTGACTACCTATAACATAAGCTCTGTGAGAGTACAAGGACATAGGCTTCTTTTTTTTTTTTTTTTTTTCATTTTTGTAGCTCCAGCCCCATAAAGGGGTGGGGAACATTTGGCCCACAGGCTGTATAAGGCCCATGGAATTATTGGGTCTGGCCCTGCCAAGGTAACCACAGGCAGGACTAAAGTTAGTAAATCTACAGCAGGCTAATTTTAAGTTGGTAATTTTGTATGGCCCACAAATGAGGTTATAAATATCCAAATGGACCTTGGCAGAAAAAAAGTTGCCCACCCCTGGAAGTAGGTGCTCAATAAATTCATCTAGACTGAAATACTATTTTTAGCCAGTGCAGTTTTCCATTTCTTCCATCATAATCACCTTCCATTCAATCTACCACCCTCCCCGCTCTCACCCCAACTGCCTGTTAAAGACCTCAACAGGGAATTTAAGAATAAGAAATGAGCTTCAAGCTCACAAAGAGCCCGTACCTATCCAAATAGCCTCAATCAACCAATCCTCCTGAAGAAGCCCTCTCGTGGTATAAACGGGGGAAAAATACAGCTTTTTTTTTTTTAAGTAAAACAAACATTTATTTATTTTAAAGGCAGAGTTAGAGAGAAAGAAAGAGATCTTCCATCTGCTGGCTTACTCCCCAAATGGCCGCCAAGAGCTGGGGCTAGGAGCTTCATCTGTGTCTGCCTTGTGGGTGCAGGGGGGGCTCAAGGACTTGGGCCATCCTCTACTGCTTTCCCAGGCACATAAGCAAGGAACTGGATTGGGAGTAGAACAGCCAAGACTCGAACTAGTGCCCATATGGAATGTTGGCATTGAAGGTGGTGGCTTAACCCATCATACCACGATGCCAGCCCAAAAATGCAGCTTTCAGAGAACCTATGATTTTAGCAGGATGAGCCTAGACAGTTTCTGGAAATCTGAAAACAGACCTTAGGCTATGGTCACACTTAATAGCTCATCTTGCAGTTGTTTTTTTTTTTTTTTTTTTTTTTGACAGGCAGAGTGGACAGTGAGAGAGACAGACAGAGAGAAAGGTCTTCCTTTGCCGTTGGTTCACCCTCCAATGGCTGCCGCGGTCGGCGCGCTGCGGCCGGCGCACCGCGCTCATCCGATGGCAGGAGCCAGGTGCTAGGTGCTTTATCCTGGTCTCCCATGGGGTGCAGGGCCCAAGCACCTGGGCCATCCTCCACTGCACTCCTGGGCCACAGCAGAGGGCTGGCCTGGAAGAGGGGCAACCGGGACAGAATCCGGTGCCCCGACCGGGACTAGAACCCGGTGTGCCAGCGCCGCAAGGCGGAGGATTAGCCTGTTGAGCCACGGCGCCGGCCTCATCTTGCAGTTGTTAACATATACCTAGCAACTATCTAAACATTTTCATATTCTGTGTTAGCCTGCATATGTAGTAAATATGGATTTCGTTAAGTTAATTTGCCTCCTAAGCATTTCTACTGCTAACATTCCAGTTATCAGTCTTTTCCTGGTATATGGAAGACTTTATGTCCCATTTCCCTTGCAGTCAGAGGCACATGGCAGAGTTCTGGCCAATGAAATATGGACAAAGATGTAGACATATGAAACATGGACAAAAATGCGGCTGCACATCACTTCCTGGCTGAGCAGGAAACCAGGGACCCTGCTCAGGTCTCCAATTTCTTTCCCTCCTCTTCCATGTTGACAAGGCAGAACCACACATCAACAAATGCAAATGGGTCACAGAGTGACTCCATGGAAGACAACAGTGTGGGAGAACGAGGCTTCTGAGATTTGGGGTTGTTACCATAGTACTGCCTACTCAGTTCTTCCCAACTAATGCTTTTTCTCTTTTATAACAAAGTAAATACTCCCAAGCAGTATAAGAGCCAGAAGAAATTTACATGTTTGATTCAATTTAGTTGATTCTCTTCCTTTAAACTTGAACCCTGCACCAGCAACTCTGAGGAATAAAAGTTATAACAGGGAGGGAGTAGGAGACACAAGCAATAATGTAGAGCATAAAACAGTAGGAATGGTACACACATATCTGAAGGGGAAGCACAGCTTAAAGGCGGTATTAGCAATGAGAACAGAATCTAGAATAAGAGGGATGGGCCATAATTTCAAAAGCATAAATTGCTCACTCTCTATGCCAAGTAATGCCTAAATTAGCATAGTCATGTCAGGACTCACACTTTGCAAATACAAATATTTTTAGAACAAGCCTGTCTATTTCAAGATTATATTTGATTATATGTATATAATATATGTACATATAGGCATATACATGTATTGGGGCTCACTTGTACCTCAGGCAAAAGAAAGGGGAAAGAAACTATTTTTCATCGGTATTGTCCAAACTCAAGGTCCCAAAACATAACTACTGGTTTTAGTATGGTAGCTCAGCTACTTTAGGGTTTGAAGAAAGTTTTGGTTAACTCATTAAGGAGGAATCAAACATTTACTGAATCTCTCCATAAATCATTATGTACTAGTAAGTTTTTGGATATAATATCTCAAATAGTACCAACCTCACACTAAGGATGATGGTTAATTTTATGTCAACTTGACTGGATCAAGAGGTACCTAGATATTTAGCTAAACATCATTTCTTGGTGTGTTCATGACACTGTTTCTGGGTGAGTTTTGTGTTTGAACCAGTGGACACAGTAAAGTAGACTGCCCTCCTAAATGTGCATGGGCATCACATAATCCTTTTAGGGCCTGATTAGAACAAAATGGGGAGGGAGAGAGAGAACTCATCCCTTCTGCCTCACCGATACATCAGTCTTCTCCTGCCACTGGACTGAGACTTCACATCATTGGCTCCCTGGTTCTTATGACTTTAGCACTGGACAAAATCATTGCACTAGCTTTCCTGGGTCTCAGCCTCCATAATCAAGAGAGAAATTCTTTGAAAGAAATCCCTATCAGTTGCCTCTCTGGATTATCCTGACCAATACAGTAGGCATTCAATTACTACTTTCCAAATGTACAAAGAAGCATCCCTCGGGGCTGGCCTTGGGGCATAATTGGTTAGGCTATCTCCTGTGATGCTGGCATCCCATATAGGAGCCAGTTTGAGATCTGGCCACTCCACTTCCCATCCAGCTCTCAGTTAATGTACCCGGGGAAGCAGCAGAAGATAGTCCAAGTCCTTGATACCCTGCATTGATGTAGGAGACCGAAAAGAAGATCCTGGCTTTGGTCTGGCCCATCTCTAGCTATTGCAGCCAGTTGGGGAGTGAACCAGCAGATGGAAAGTATCTGTATCTATCTTTCTCTCTTTCCCTCCCTCCCTCCCCTTCTCTCTCTGTAACCCTTTCAAATTAAAAAAAAAAAAAAGCACTAAAATGTTTAATTCAGTGTCTGCTACTTGTCAGAAGCAAAGTAAAATAAGCTGAGCATAAATGTCCCAATGCCTGAGTTTCTAGTCCTCATTTTCACATGCCCTACTCTAACACTCTCCTAACTAGTATTCACCTCCAAATGCCAAAAACCCAAACTAGGTCATATCACAGACCTCAAGAAAAGTCAGTTGTTTGGCCACCTTTGGGTACTCCAGTATTAGACTTAAGATGAGGTCCAAACTCTTCTGAGTTGATCTTGCCCATGACTACCTTTTTTTTTTTTACATTTTTATTTAATGAATGCATTTTTTCATAGATACAACTTTAGGAATATGGTGATTCTTTCCCCCATACCGACCCTTCCACCCTGACTCCCATTCCATCTTCTTCTCCCTTTCCCACCTCCTTCTTCATTATGGTTCATTTTTAGTTCGATTTTATATACAAAGGACCAACTCCATGTTAAGCACAGATTTCAAGCTTGCACTCACATGCCTACCTTTCTAATCTTTCACAGTAATTCTCTGAAGTTTATCTTACCCAAACTCATCAGGTTACTTGGATTTGCTATGCTATAGTTTTTCTTGGGCCTTCTCTTTTGACTACTGCTTTTCTCTGCCTGCAGTGCTTGTATCTGCACCTATCATAAACTAGTTACCCTGATCTTATAGAACAAACTGTGGCCCAAAGAAGATAAAAGACTGGCCAGGACCACCTAAGCTGGTTACTGGGTAAGATGTCAAAGAAAGTATTCTTGGTACCAGATAAGCACATCTCAAACTTTTCCAGTGAGTTCTTCCATTAAAAGAAATGAGCTTAATTCTCATCCTATAGGTCAAGGAAGGCCCCCACCCAAGTTATTGCTATCAGACTGAAGTACTATACTTTATCTTCAAATAACTCATCGTCAAAACTTCTAACAATTCAAGGACAGGAGTCCCTCAAATGGAGTCTTCTGTACATTAAATCAAAACCATAGGGGCCAGCACTGTGGCGTAGCAGGTAGAGCTGCTGCCTGCAGTGCTGGCATCCCATAAGGGAGCAAGTTCAAGTCCTGGCTGCTCCACTTCTGATCCAGCTCTCTGCTGTGGCCTGGGAGAACAGTGGAAGATGGCCCAAATCTTTGGGCCCCTGCACCTACGTGGAGACCTGAAAGAAGCTCCTGGCTCCATATCGGCACAGCTCCAGCCATTGTGGACAACTGGGGAGTGAACCAGTGGATGGAAGACCTCTCTCTCTCTCGCTCTGTGTAACTCTTTCAAATAAATAAATAAATCTTTTCTTAAAAAATCAAAACCATCAGTCCGGGGCAGGCATTTGGCCTAGCAGTTAAGATGCCTGTATTCTGTAATAGAGTGCCCAGTTTGAGGCCTGGCTCTCTGCTGCCAATCCAGTTTCTTACTAATGAACACCCCAGGAGGCAGCAGGTGGTGGCTCAAGTAGTTGGGCCTCTGCTACCCAAATGGAAGAATTGGATTGAGTCACAGGCTCCTGGCTTCAACCAGCCCATCTCCAGCTACTGTCATTTAGGAGAATGAATCAGTAGATAGGAGAGTCTATTCTCTCTGCCTTTCAAATAATAGCAACAACAACAATAAAAAAACAATAAAACCATTTACATCTAAGTTTATTCTGAGGTGGAAAACTCACTCCACAATACTGTCTTCACACTTCACTGCCACCATTATCCACAAGGATATAACTGGAACCACGTCCCATAAGTGGCTGAAGTTACTATTACTCTGACACAATGATATCAAATATTGCTAACATTTATGAAGAAGCAAACAGCTGCCCCTGGGACTCTTCCAAGATCCCTGAGAAAAACTTAAAGACAAAAGGAAATCCAAAGATCCCAGGCCAAACTTCACTTTTGTTAGGACCTCATTAACTTCCCTGGAGTATAAGTTTCTCAACCTGCGCACCAACTGAAAAAATGAACCAGATTAGTCCCTGGTTATAGGGGACTATTGTGTGCGTTATTTGATAAATATTCAATAGATGCTAACAGCAGTCCACCCCTGGCTGTGACAACTAAAAATGTCTCCAGACATTGCCAAAAGTCCTTTGAGGGAGAAGGGGGCACGCTGATCTTGGATGGGTGCTCTAACATGACTCCTGGTATATCCTTTTACTGATGAAAGGTAGATGGGAAAACTCAGGCCTCAGATGCCAAACAGGAAAGTTAGGGAGAAAAGAAAATATACCTTTCTCATTTGCACAGGGCACTAGGTTAAAATAAAGGAGTATTTGCAGTTGTTCAAAGGTCACCTTCCATCAGGAAGTACACTGAGTATGATATGATTTAAGTTTCTTATCAAAAAGTTTTGGGTGAGGTTTCAAAAACAACCAGGCATTTAAATACTCTGCTTCCAGGCACTGGGGGAGGGCAGGGTAGAGGGAAGAAATGCAGAGTTGAGTCCACTTTCTAGATGAACAGAACATCTACCATCCAGCCTAAACAACATAGGAGTGAAAGGAGATGGCAACATGATACCACCCCAACTTTGACAGTACATAAATGAACATAATTTCTCTATTCCAATTAACACCCAAGCTGAACACTAAAGATGTACACATAAACATTCGAAGTCTCAGAAGACAGTCACTTCACATTAAGGCAGAGACTTCAACATCTACAATTCCAGAAGCATGGCTTTCGTGTTTCATGAAACAGCTCACTATCTTTGGCAGCTATTCCCTTATTGTTTGCTAATAAGTGAAAACCAGCACGCACACACACAGCTGTGTTCTCAATACTTCAGATATTTTTGTCTTTATCTCACAAATAAGTTTTTCAACTCTGCTTGCTATATTTCACTGTTGTTAGGTGTCTACAATCGTTATGTTTTTCTCAGGAAGACATACTATTAAATTTTATGTAGCCTCCCACAGATGCAGCTAAAATCAAAAGCTAAGATAATTTATAATAAGCCATGGAATGTTATGAGCCTCAGATTCCCATCTATGAACTGGGCATTAATAAAGTTTACTTCTTAGTGTTGCTTATGTGTGGCCTGTATATGAGCATCTAGGACACACTCAATAAATGCTTACTATTAGCACGGATATAAATATTGTACATCAATTTCACTGAAACTCCTGCTTGTTTTATAAACTCTGGTGGGAAACATCCACCTTTCGGAGAAGACAAAGCAGTTATTCACAAGCACACTTTACATCTGACACAAAGGAGGATAAGCATCATTCATGATAACGGAGCAAGTGAGGTGAAAAGAAAAAGGCAAAAATATTATTTTGAGTACACATCTGAAAAAAAATTGTACTAATGTCAATTACATCTGATATCCACCAGCTCATGACAGAAAGCCTGATATTCCTTTCTACTGCAACAAAAAAAAAAAAAAAAAAGGAGGAGGTGGTGGAAGTGGAGGAAGAAGGAAGAAGAGGGAAGGGAAGGAGAGGGTAGGAGAGAGGAGGGAAGGGAAGAGAAATGAGAATAAAGCAATATGATAAATTGGAAGGAGACTTACACAAGATACATAATTGTACAATGACAACACTATTAACTTTTCCAGAAACAATACTAAAGTGTCAAACACCTTGCAAAGAAGCCTGTGATATCACCATTAAATACTGAAATTCCACTAGAAACAAATTTTCTTCCCAATATCCAAAACTCACTGTTAGGTGAGAAAAGACACAGAAAGTATTGCTACACTACGCTGAACTCTTCCCCTGGAACTGCAATACATTTTATTTATTTATTTATTTTTGACAGTCAGAGTTAGACAGTGAGAGAGAGACAGAGAGAAAGGTCTTCCTTTTCCGTTGGTTCGCCCCCCAAATGGCCGCTGCGGTTGGCGCGCTGCGGCCGGCACACTGCGCTGATCTGAAGCCAGGAGCCAGGTGCTTCTCCTGGTCTCCCATGGGGTGCAAGGCCCAAGGACTTAGGCCATTCTCCACTGCACTCCCGGGCCACAGCAGAGAGCTGCACTGGAAGAGGAGCAACCAGAACAGAACCCGGCTCCCCAAACTGGACTAGAACCCGGTGTGCCGGCGCTGCAGGCGGAGGATTAGCCTATTGAGCTGTGGCACCGGCCATGCAATACATTTTAAAAGCTTTGTAGGCCATTCAACAGCAGCGCCACTGAAGTGATGGATTCAAAAAATATTAACAAATCGACAATGTCTGGATTTTCCTAAGAAAATGTCAACTCCTGGGGCAAGTACTGTGGCGTGGCAGGTAAAGCTGTCACCTGCAATGCTGGCATCCCATGTGGGTGCAGGTTCAAGTCCTGGCTGCTCCACTTCTGCTCCAGCTCTTTGTTATGGCCTGGGAAAGCAGTGGAAGATGGCCCAAGTCCTTGGGCCCCTGCAACCACGCGGGAGATCAGGAGGAAGCTCCTGGCTTCAGATCAGCCCAGCTCCACCCATTGTGGCCCTGTGAGGAGTGAACCAAAGGAAACCTTTCCTTCTTCCTTTCCCCTTCCTTTCTTTCCCTTTTTTCTTCCTTCCTTCCTTCCTCTCTCTCTCTCTTCTCTGTCTCTCTGTAACTCTGCCTTTCAAATAAATAAATCTTAAAAAAAAAAAAAGAAAAGAAAATGTCAACTCCAGAAAAAGACCCAAGAAAAGGTAAAAGTCAGTCCGCTCTTACTTCCTTGGAGGAAAAGAGATCTTCAAGCGAGTGCCAGGTGACGGGCGGCTGAAATGAAGTTGCTGGGTGCACCCTCCAGACACTTTCCAGAAGGGCCCCCAGGTTCTATGCCACGGAGAGAACTACAGGCAAACGATTTCAGGAGCATAACCCTCCCCAAATGCCCTGCACACCGCCACCTCTGCCACAGGACATGCACGACTCTGGGCCTTCTGGGTGGCTCCTGGAAGTTCCGCCAGAAACCATGTACTCCAGTCCCACTAAGGACATTCAGCCGGGAGAGAGGGGCTGCACGGGACGTTTCTAGTCCAGACCCCCTTTGCAGAGGAGCCTGTACCTGTGAGGCAACTCATTTTCTCAGCCTTTTGTCAGCAAAGCCCACCCAGAACCCAGGGCTCCTGACCCCCGGTACAAACAGCGCGCGCACACAATCCAGGGCAGCGTGGGCCCGGAGTCCGACGGCCTGCGACCTCACCCAGCTTTTCCAGGAACTGCTTGCGACCTCGCGCACCTTCGCTTCGGCGTCTTTATAAACACATCTGCAAAATGGGAGCCAGAGGCCCCACCGCCCGGGGCTGTTAGAGCAGCCAGCGCCCGGAGCCACGTTCCCAAGGCCCGGGTGGGGGCGCGCCGCCCGCCCGCCCGCCCGCCGACTCCCGCCGCTCGCGGCCCCCCACCTGCACGCTGGGGAAGGCGGTCTTGAGCAGGTAGAACATCTTGCGGTTGGACAGCACGTCGCCGCTGGTCATCTTGTCCTCGGCTCCCTCGCGCGTCTTCCCCTTGGACTTCTCGTGGAGGACGTTGCTCTCGCGGACGCGCCTCACCTCGTCGCCGCCGCGAATCGCGGCCAGCACCGACACCGCCAGCATCTCGCGCAAGTCCACGGTGCCCCCGTCCGCCGCGGCCGCGGGCCCCGCCGCGCCGCCAGCGGGCTCGCCGCCCATGCCGAAGACGCTAAAGCGGCCGGCCAGGAAGCCCGAGTAGAGGTGGTAGAGCACGCCGAGCCCCAGCAGGCAGAACACGGCCACCCCCAGCGGGGACAGGCGGATGCCCATGGGGGCCATGGCGCGGGAGGCCGGGCGCTCGGGGCGGCGGCCCTCACAGGCCTCCCCGTGCCCGCCGCCGCGCTCGGGACCGGCCGCCGGACGGGCTACACCGGCGTCGGCTCCCCGGCGGCCGCGCGCCCCATCATTCCTTCCCGGGAAAGGTCGAGCCGCGCAGCGAAGACTCTTGTCGCCGCCTCGCGAGCTAGATTTTCCCCTCCCCAGGCAGCGCCGCTCGGCCTCCCCGGCCGGCCGGCGGCTCTGACTTCCACGTTAGCCACGGGCCGCGAGGTGAAAGGGGAGCGTGGGTGTGTATCCGGGTTACGCCGGGGGCGTGGCGGATGGGCGTGGCGAGGCTGGCTCCTCCCCCAGGCGGGGCGGCTGGCTCGGCTCCTCCTCCCGAGTCCCGGGGCTGAGCTGCCTTGTTTTGTTGATTTTGGTTTTCGAAGCGCTGCTGGGGCAAGCAAGGGGCTTTCTGCTTTCAGTTAAGTCTCCCTTTCTGTGGCCGCGTATGGCTGAAGTGAAGCCACACTGGCAGTCTAGTCTTTCCCATCATTCTCAGATTAGTGAGAAACCGGGTAAAAACCGTTTTTTAAAGCGAAGTCCGTAAGCTTTTCTCTCTGGTGCTTGTGTACAGAGTCTAGTTTTAAATGGTCTTTCGGGGGCTGGGCGGAAAGGGGAGGACCTGCACCAGGCTGTTAATTCTGCGATCTAAAGTTTATTGTCTGTATTTACAGATTTTCCCTTTTACTCCACATGCCAGAAGAAATATCCTGTAAGCACGCCTTGCTCTCTGGCTGTGCTACTGAGAGGAAACACAGCAAGCTTCCCGGCTTCTAGGTTTACTTTAGCCCTGCCCTGATCAGGGAAGCACAAGAGGGAGCGGTACTTTAACAGAATCCACTTGCTGTAAAGGTTGTCCATCTGGAATAGGTAATCTCTGACTCAGTATAGGCCCTCCAGAGGGCCTGTAACAGAAGCATTTAACAGAAATAACTGCCTTCTCCCGTGCAATCATAACATGCTTACTAAATTGTAACAAATATTATAATATGTATTCTTAAGTTTATCTTTAATCCTTTTTTTTTAACTTTTATTTAGTAGATATAAATTTCCAAAGTACAGTTTATGGATTACAATGGCTTTTTCCCTCCATAACTTCCCACCCAACCACAACCCTCCCCTCTCCCGCTCCCTCTCCCATTCCATTCACATCAAGATTCATTTTCGATTATCTTTATATACAGAAGATCAATTTCGTATATATTAACTAAAGATTTCAACAGTTTGCCCCCACACGGAACACAAATTGCCAAATACTGTTTGAGCACTAGTCATATCATTAATTCACATTGAACTAATTAATCCTAAAAGTGAATAAGATGGGGGCCAGTGCTATGGAATAACGGGCAAAACCGATGCCTGCAGTGCCTACATCACATATGGGTGCCAGTTTAAGTCGCTGCTGCTCTCTGCTATGGCCTGGGTAAACAGCAGAAGGTGGCCCATGTCCTTGGGCTCCTGCACCCACGTGGGAGACGTGGAGGAGGCTCTTCTGGCTTCAGCTATTGCTGCCGTCTGGGGGAGTGAACGAGTGTATAGAAGACCTCTCTCTTTCTCTCTGCCTCTGCCTGCCTGTAACTGTGCCTTTCAAATAAATAAATAAATGTTTTTAAAAATAGATACAAATAAAATTTTAAAAAGCGATTAAGATGTACACCATGATTCTTAAAGTATTTTTAGGAAATCAACTTAGGATGCAGCCTGTGTTACTGCTAATAGTTAAAATGTATTAGTTTTAAGTAGGTTTTGATAGTAATCACCCTAAAAACTGCAAGTTCATGGTACATCTGAACCTCCATTGCTAAGCAAGTCAAATGAAGCCTGACCTTTACCTGCTTCCTCAGAGTCTGGGCCTCTGCAGATAAAATAAACACCGACTATTATTGCTTGCCTAGTCTCCGCCAGCAATCCATAACTAGACTGAAACTAATCACTGCATAAAATCAAGTACAAATATGAATCAATGACAGAACGGTCTCTGGAGTTTTGAAAGCACCAGAGTTTAAGGAACTGGCACTGTCTTCCTTTGGGTAGCAACTTCCTAATTGAGCCAAGCGGCTTTGAAAAGAAAGGTCTCGAGTTACTATGGACAGCCATCCCAGGGATATAGAGCAGAATTGGAAAGCAGACACATAACTTGGGCAGAACCACAATGAGATCAATGAAAAGATTCGATTGCAAGAATCCATCAGCATCAGCTCAGCTCTACAAGAAATGCATGGTTACAGAAGTTAGAAGTGAGAGGATGATAGCTGTCGTCATGAAAATACATGAAAGTCAGGGCTTGAGAGCAGAGTAGATGTACCAGAGAGAAAAGAAGAAAAATTCAATGATGCACATTTTATTTCTGCTTTTTTTAGTATATGATTTGATGTATATTTAGTTAAGGTTTTTTTTCTAACCCATATTAATTAAGAAAATAATTCCATCGTGTCTTTCTTGTATTCATTATTTAGTGTTGTCAGGGTTATGCTTTTTTTTTTTTTGAGATATTTATTTGAAAGTCTGAGTTATGCAGAGAGAGAAGGAGAGGCAGAGAGAGAGAGAGAGAAAGAGAGAGAGAGAGAGAAAAGGTCTTCCAACTGCTGGTTCACTCCGCAGTTGGCCACAATGGCTGGAGCTGCGCTGATCCAAAGCCAGGAGCTTCTCCCTGGTCTCCCATGTGGGTGCAGGGACCCAAGGATTTGGGCCATCTTCCACTGCTTTCCCAGCACCGATATGGGATGCTAGCACTGCAGGCAGCAGCTTTACTTGCTATGCCACAGCGTCAGCCCCTATGCTGGTTACTTAAAATGAATGGGAAAGCATTTGATTCTCCATTGTGTGAAAGAGCATATTATCTATCGTGCTGCTATTCTTTAAACATGTAGTAGAATTTGCCGGTGAAATTATCTAGGTGTTTCATTATCTCTGAGAGAAGATATTAAAAATGAATTCCATTTCTTAAATAGATGAGATTGCTTAAATAAATTTTCTTTCAGAAAGTCACAGTGGCAATCTAGTCTCCATTGCAGACTTCCCATTCAGCAGATTTTCTTCCTATTTCTTTTCTAAATTCGCTTTTTTGAAGAAATCTTGTATGTATATTTCACTTAGGTTGCCCCCAACTTGCCAGTATTGTTTAACATACTTTAAGAAAAATAGAGATATTCATTATTCAGCAATCCCACTACTGGGTAAACACCCAAAGGAAATGAAACCCGTCTGCCGAAGAGACACCTGCACACCCGTGTTTATTGCAATGGGATCCACAGAAGCCAAGATATGGAGTCAGCCTGAGTCTCCATCAGTAGAAGAATGGATAAAAGAAGATGTGGTATGTATACAGAGTGAGATACCACTCAGCCATAGAAATGTTCAAAAGTCTGTCATTTGCATTCTATCTGTCTCTTCCTCTCTCTCTTTCTGCCTTCCAAATAAATAAATAAATAAGTAACAAAATGCAAACTTTTTCAGAGATGACTTGCAATTTTTATTTTACAAATAAAATCAAACAATAACAGAATAATATAAATTTTTCCACATGTCATTTTGTATACTTTTTTAAAAAAGATTTATGTAAGAGGTAGAGTTATAGACAGCGAGAGGGAGAGACAGTGAGAGAGGTCTTCCATCTGCTGGTTCACTCTCTAAATGGCCACAATGGCAGGAGCTGAACAGATCTGAAACTAAGACCAGGAGCTTCTTCTGGATCTCCAACGTGGGTGCAAGGGCTCAAGAACTTGAGCCATCTTCCACTGCTTTCCCAGGCCAGAGCAGAAAGCTGGATCAGAAGAAGAGCAGCTGGGACACAAACCAGCACCCATGGGAGATGGGCATAGAAACTTAGCCTACTATGCCACAGCGCCTGGCCCATTTTTTGTATACTTTTTAAAAAAGATTTATTTATTTATTTGTTTGAAAGGCAGAGTTACAGAGAGAAAGGCAGAGAAAGAGAGAAAGAGATCTTCCATCTGCTGGTTCAGTCCCCAAATGGCCACAAGACCAGGGCTGGACCAGAAGGAAGCCAGGAGCCTGGAGCTGCTTACTGGTCTCCCATGTGGGTGCAGGGGCCCAAAGACTTGGACCATCCTCTACTGCTTTCCCAGGCACATTCGCAGGGAGCTGGATTGGAAATGGAACAGATGGAACTTGAACAGGTGCCCATATGGGATGCCGAAGCTGCAGGCCGTAGTTTAACCAGCTGAGCCACAACACTGGCCCCCATTTCATATATTTAATATTTGCAGGCTCACATGCTGACCTAAAAAGGATAAATAACAAAGCTAGTATTTTCAATTGCAAGACTCAGTCTTTTTTTTTTAGCCTTTGTGTGTTTGAAGAAAATTCTAACAATTCATTTGTAAAAAACACATCCCAAGTGAATTATACATAAAGCCAACTTTCCCAATTTATTTCTTCATCTTGGTCCCAAAAGGAATAGAAAATATAGAGAGTTAGTCCTCCAGATCCATGGACAGTTGGTTCCAGGACTCCATAGCAAATGCTATGGAAACAGTTGGTATACTGTATGGCTTAAGGAATGTCAAGAGAAAAAGTAGGTTACATGTTCTGTACAGATGAAACCATCATAGGCTCAACTACACAGTTCATGGAGAAGCAAGATGAGTAATGTTCAAATAAAGGATGCTGGAGAGGGTTTGAGACCTGTGCATAGCAGAAGCCCACAGCAGGGAGTGCCTACACATCCCTTGAGTTTGCACAGTTTCATTGTCATTCTGAGCAAGCAGCAGATTTTGGAACTTCCTGATTTATTTTTTCAGGCACCTGTGCTGTGGTTGGTTGAATGTGTGAATGAAAGCTCATGGGAGACTTATTCTAATTCTGCAGCATCAGTTTGCTTATGCTATGTGAGGGTATATGGTTTCTTCCTAAATAACCAGTTCTTTTAGCCAAACTTAACTTTTCACTCTTTTGTCTTCATCCATGAACCTCGTTCAGACAGAGACAGCCTGCTGCCTACCCCCAAGGTTTCCATAGTTAGAAAGATGGGAAACTCCCAGATCCCTCTGCATGCTGAGGGTATATGTAAAAATGTTTTCATTATTGGGGAATGCCAGGAACATACTCAGCAACTACAGTTATTCTGTGTCTCAGCACTTCCCAAACTTTGATGTTCAGCAGGTCATGAAGTGTTTCTTCAATGACTCATAGTCATGTAGAATACAAAAGCATCCCACTGACCTACTTTTTTATTTCATGTATTATGTTCACACCAGCACAAAGAGCTCTAATTGGGTCACTCATATGGCCTGGTTTCAGGCCAGTTTCCTTGCCATTGGAACTGCAAGGTTATTTCAGCAAGAGTAACATGATTTTTTTCCTTTGATATCCACACACATGGGAAAAGCCATAGCAACTTGCAGAAAAAATAGTTGCCTGATGTTGTTTTCCTTTGCAAAGGGCTGTGGAAGATATGGCCATCCTAATCCATCTAATTAAATGCCCTGTGGAGTATCTTAGCATCCTCATACTTCATAGTGAAGTTACCAACACATGCTAGTTGAACATTGAATCAAGAAATCTTAGCAATTAGAGAACTAGAAGGATAATTTAGCTCTACTTCTGGATTTTACAGGTGAGTAAATCAAGTTCCTCAAAAGCTAAGCCAGATGCGGAATCCTGATCTTGCACTTCCTATTTAGTGTGATTTCCAATGAATGCCTGGGTTTGGATGACATAACCCTCCTAGGGAAGTCATCAAGTCTGTTAGCTTCTGAAATGCAAAGCCTGGTTTTTCAGGCCTGCCACCATGCCTGGTTCATGATCAAGGCATGTCTCTCTCTCTCTCTCTCTCTCTCTCTCTCTCTCTCTCTCTTTCTCTCTCTGTTATTCTCTTTCTTTCCCTCTTCTTTTTAAAAATACAATGGAGTCACTTTAAACTTGCATATGGTGTATTTCAGATTTCATTTTAAATTTTCTACTTGAGTGCTTCTGAATGATATCATTTATTATTAAACATTCTTTTTCTACTTTGAGAATCACATATGACCGAGAACAATCCTGGCAAACAGATCCTCAGGTTTCATGCCCCTGATGGTTTTGAAACCAGTTTTAGATATTATAATCTCTAGGAAGCTTTCATGGCCACAAAACTGGGCTTCCTATTCTGTGTTTGCTCCTAGAGCAAACAGTGTGGCTGTTGCCATTGTGTGGATCACATATCTTTGCCTGATTACCAGGCTATATCCCCTCCTGGACTCAGCTTGTGGGTAAGACCCACTGTTGGGACTTGCTAGGCCATTGGAGCACATGTAGTTCATCTCAAACCTAACAATTTTACTGCCCAGTAACCTGTTGCCCCAGCTTTAACTGCTGTGAATGCCTCTTCCTGGACATACTGAACTGACACGCTCGTAAATTGTGCATCAGGGGTCTTCTGCCCATTAAAACCCAGTGGATGTGGGTCTTTGCTCATCCACATGGCTCCCTCCCAGCAAACCATATCAATAAGCTCTTAGCCACTGCCTGGAGGGCTAGATCTCTTCTCACACTCAAAAGTAAATCTTACTTTCCCCTACCATGCTGTCCTGTCTTCCAGAAATCTTCTCTACTTTAGCTAGTTGCATTCTTGCCTCTTTGAACCCTAAAAAATTCTAAATGTAACACCCATATCTTATTCTAGTTTTGTATCTCAGAATCCAACACAGTGGTTGGCACATGCTCAATAAGTGACTTATGATACATTTTTCTCATTTCACCGTCATTGTACTGCCATTGTACTCTGGATTCCTTACTGCAGCCTCATTCAATATTTTCTTTCTCTTCTTGTTTCCAAAGGTCAGTAGAGTAAGGGTGACAACCTCTCAGACACAAAATCTTATCAAAATCTATCCAAAAGTAGTAAGAGAAGTCAAAAGAAGAGTTCACTATGTTCAGTTGCTATTGTTCATCTCTTTCTCTTTATACTCAGAGTGGTCTCTTTCAACCTCCATGGCAATGTCAATTAACATGACATGTCATTGGAAACATGGAGTGGAGCAAATGTTTCTGTGATATACATGGAGGAAATCAACAACATGATGAGTTCGCGTAGCTCCTACTAAATGGGTAAAAGATAGATTTGAACGATTTTTGATTCTTTGGGATGCCAATTAGGAAACAGCCAGTGAAGTGTAGATTAAAAGCAAAAAATCTTAGGGTATATTTATGTGACTGTACTCTTTTAGACTGGGAACAGAACCCATCATATTTAACACAGGAGTCAAGCTTACCAGGACAGGGATAGGCAAAGGAGATTGATTACAAAATCACTTAGAGTTACAGAAGTTTCTGTACTGGCATTGCAGAGTGGTCACCTGACTCTATACATTTCTCAAAATTTATCAGACTAAACACTTAAAACTTGTGACTGTCGGGTTGTAAATTATACCTTATAACAGATTTTTTTAAACGAAGAAAGCAATACTAAAAGAAAAATTCTGAGATGTTCTAAGTTTAATTACAAAGGCCAGAGGGTGGAGCCAGGAAGAGATAAGGGAAGCTAATCAATTAACATTTATAGGTAAAACTTAACGAAAGACTGTTTCATATTTTTGAATAAATATTGAAACCTTGACCTACATCCTCTCACAGTGACCCCAGGACCACCTTGGCATAAACTTTCCAGACTGTTAGTCCCACTCCATTACTATGCTTGTGGACTGCCCTCCTACCCCAAAGCTTTCCTAGCTTCCTCTTATCTTGTTTCTCTTGTTTATATCTAAGATGGGCTCCGTGTAAATACCTGATGCTTTCCTTCTCCCCAATTTTCCTCATAAAAATTCTTAGCCCTAGCTCTAGAAGACATTTTTCCTAATGCTCTCCTGTTGGAAGTTGCAAAACTTATCCCAGGAACTGGTCTTTTTTTCAGCTTAGTATCAGTAATGGCTCCATAAACATGTTTTTCAGAAATGTCTCATTTTCAAGACTTTTGGTTTACAGGAGACATAGAGAGACAGACAGAGGAACAGGCAGAAGAAAAAGGAAAAGAGAAGGAGAGGGGTGAGAGGGAGAGAGAGAAAGAAAGAAAGGAGAAAAGGGGGCTTAATTGAAGAACAGATCTTGCATGTGATGTTAACATGCAAGTTGACATCTTCATTTCTGCCACAGTCAAGCTATAATTGCATGTCCCAAAAAGAGTGTCCAAGTACAAAATTTTTAAAAAAGATTTATGTCATTACTTGAAAGGCAGAGTTACAGATAAAGAGAGAGAGACAGGGAGAGGTCTTCCATCCACTGGATCACTCCTCAAATGGCCTCAATGGCCGGAGCTGGGCCCAGCTGAAGCCAGGAGCCAGGAGCCAGGAGCCAAGAGCCAGGCGCTTCTTCCGGGTCTCCTATGTGGGTGCAGTGACCCATGGACTTGGGCCATTCTCTACTGTTTCCCAGGCCATTAGCCAGGAGCTGGATCAGAAGTAGAGCAGCTTGGACTGGAACCAGCACTCACATGAAATGCTGGCACTGCAGGCAGCAACTTTACCTGCCATGCCAAAATGCCGGCCCCAAAGTGCAATGTTTTAAGAAGATATGAAATACTTTGTATTCCTGCCTAACACAATCTGCAAGCACATTCTTCCCATTGACTCTGGAAGGTGGAAATAAATAGTAAAATGAAGACAAAAACATGACCCTTTCACTCAAAAAGCTAGAACATAGATGACTAGGAAATGGAAGAATCAGTATTCCTTTAGCAGAGGCACATGGTGAATGGATGGAAATCTTGAGAGTGAATCAACTCCCAGGTCAGCAAAGACTTACCTGGATAAGAAAACTTAGGGCCATATTTAAAATGGAAGTCTCAGGTCTCCATCAATTCCAGCAAGGCTACAGCCAAATAGAAGGAGGAGATAAATGCACTTGAAGGAATTTGGAGAGACTCTGCTTGCTTTCTCATTGGCGCATTAAGGTGGATTTAAGTCATGCTTGGGAAAGGCCCCCTGAGACCAAGGCTACAGAGAGAACAAGGATACAAAAGAAATTTTTTTTCTTAACTGGTATAGGATTCTTAACACTTTGGCTGTTCACCTTGGCTGCTTTTATCTTCCGCTGTGTGCTCTCCCTGCCTTTCTTTGCTTTGTCAAATGTAAACTGTTCTCCAAGACCCAGGAATTTGGCTCCCTTCCTGTTCCAGGCTACTCTTACTAGCCTGTTGTCTGAGCTTCAATTAGCCTTATCATCTTTATTGTTCAGTTGAATAATGCATTATTTTCCTAATTATTTACACATAACATCCATAAGTCAAAGACGTTAACAAATGTCACATCAAAGAATCAACACAAATGGCAAATAAGTATAGGATGCTCCATGTCCTATGTCATCAGGGAAATGCAAATGACAGTGAGATACAACTGTACCCCTCTAGAACAACCCAGATCCAGAACACTGACAGCACCAAAAGCTGGCAAGGATGTGGAGCGACAGGAACTCTCATTCTTTGCTGGTGGGAATGCTAAATGGCACAGCCTCTTTGAAATATGATTTGGAAGCTTCTTACAAAATTAAACACAGTCTCTCCATACAGTCTGGCAATCAATTTCCTTAGGATTTACTCAAAGGAGTTGAAAACATATATGTCCATGCAAAAACCTGCATGTGAATGTTTATAGCAGCTTTTTTCTAATTGCCTGAACTTAGAAGCAATCAAGATGTTCTTCAGTAAGTGAATGGATATATGAACTATGGTACCTCCAAACAAAGGAATACATTCAGTGCTGAAAATATGGGAAGACACATTGATCAAAACCTCATGGAAGAAGTGTGCTATTCCATGCCTGTGAGGTGAAGCGGTAAAGTAAGAAAAACAACAGGTATATGCCCAGGAGATTAGGACCCAGGACAAGCAGATAAAGATTCCGACAGATCAGAGAACAACTTCAGAGTCTTCTGGGGGTTTATATCTCCTTTACTCACAATGGTGGTGAGAAATGCCCTTGACAGAAGTAGGCCCACAGAAGATATGCCCCTTTGGCAGCAGTCTGACACACACAGAGACATCTACACACATAGGCAACCACATACGTGTCCACACCCATCCACAAGCAACCGCATCCAGCCAGGAACCCCAGTTGCTTAAATGGATTTACAAACAAAAGTGGCCCAGAACCAAACCATTACACAACAGACTCGCAGGCAGCTATCCGAGCAAGTGGACCTGTCGGAATACCTTGTATTCCACGATACTAGTTAGAGATATGAGAGCAAAGATGTACGTAGGCATGGACAAAATATGCAGGAACTTGGTATCTTCACCTTCCCAAATTCATCTCCTCAATGACAGGTCCATGTAAGCCATGAAAAATAAAAATCAATTTTTAAAAATAATGCAGGAAATCTAAGTTTGTTTTTAAAAAATTTTAAAAGATACTGCTCAGGAGCATAATAAATACAAAAGAAAATGGTGAGTTTAAGAATGGTTGAAGCAGGGGCCAGCGCTGTGGCTTAGCAGGTAAAGTCACTGCCTGCAGTGCCTGCATCCCATATGGGCGCCAGTTCAAGTTCCGGCTGCTCCACTTCTGATCCAGCTCTCTGCTATGGCCTGAGAAAGCATTAGAAGATGGCCCAAGTCCTTGGGCCCCTGCACCCACGTGGGAGACCCAGAAGAAGCTCCTGGCTCCTGGCTTCAGATCAGCTCAGCTCCGGGCGTTGCAGTCATCTGGGGAGTGAACCAACGGATGGAAGACCTCTCTCTCTCTCTCTTTCTGCCTCTCCTTCTCTTTCTATGTAACTCTGACTTTCAAGTAAATATTAAATAAATCTTAAAAAAAAAGAATGGTTGAAGCGAAACACCCAGTTAGCATGTAAACCTCCTACATCAAGAAAATCCACTCCCTCCTTGGCAGGCAGACATGTTCCTTCAATCTTTCTGTCATCATCTTTTTTACTTAGGGATATTTATGCAAATATTTCTTTCAAATAAATGTCTAAAATTTTCAGTTGTCTTTTCCTATTTTTAGCATGCATTTATTCTTAAATAGGAACATTTGCTTGTCCTTGCTCTTGGTCTAGTAAATTGGCTTCTAGTAAAATTAGCACTTGCCTGGCTCAGTATAGGCATGGCAAGTCTAATCTGTCAGCACTAACAAGAAGCATCAGGAGCTTCTGAACTTGGAAAAGAAGAATGATTTTTTTTTTTTGGTCTGGTCACTGATGCAGAGAGTTGTCCTTCAAACAAGTCACATTACTGACATTTCATGAGATTAAAAGTCTAAGAGAATAGTATTACTTTTCGCAGAATCCTTCATGTTCTGGGTGGCAAAAGCTACTTCCATGTGTCTTCTTGGCTACCCCTAGGGGGAAATTCTACAACATTTCCCTTTGATTATAAAACCCTAATTGCCCTTCACACTTTTGGACTTGTTTTGGTCCCTGTAGTAGGAACAAGAATGTTTCAGAAATAAAAGATTTTTATTTTGTTTTTGATTGTTTAAAAATTTATTTTATTTATTTGAAAGCCAGAGTTACACAAAGAGAGGAGGGACAAATAGATAGAAAGAGATAGAGAGAGAAAGAGAGATCTTCCATCCACTGGTTCACTTCTCAAATGGCTGCAACAGCCAGGCCTGTGCCAGACCAAAGTCAGGAGCTAGGAGCTTCTTGTGAATTTCCCAAGCAGGGGCACAAGACCTCGGGTCATCTGCTGCTGCTTTCCCAGGCACATTAGCAGGGAGCTGGATTGGAAGTGGAGCACTAGGACTTGATGCCTTATGGGATGCCCGCATCACAGATGGCAGCTTATCTGCCTCTCCAGAACACCAGCCCCAAAAGGTTATTTTTCAAAACTTCTTTCTGAAAATAACCTTATGAGTTAGACGGAAATTCCAGTTTGCCATTTATTAGAACAAGAACATGAACATGAGGCTCCGTCTCTTGGAGTCTCAATATTCATATGTAGAATCACAAGGAAACTGTTGGGTTTTCTTTAGATTTAAATGAGATAATTAGATAATTGAGATGCAGCTTAATATGATGTTTGGCTGGGTTGTTAATTGTTAGCTGCTGTTGCAAAATGGATTTGAGTTGCATTTCTTACCTCTGAGTCAGTAAAACCAGTCTTACCAGTAGCTCTGCACACATGGAACTAGAGACAGTCTTCAGAGATTACTTGGAGAGATCAGTTATAATCCATCTCATGAAAAGGGTCATAGGAATTTCTTGCCCCATGAACATTCTACATGGGAGGTATTCTCTCTCTCTAGTGCTGTCTCCTCTCTGGGTAGTCAACTCATCACCCTCAGAAAGTATTCAACCTGAATTTTTTCCCCTCCCCTTTCTCTTTCTCTCTGGGAAAACACTTTATCACTACCCAGCACATTTCTTCCTTCATCCTTACTAACACACCCCTCTTCTTGGGAGAGAGTTGACATATGCCTAGCCCCAAGTGGAACCCCAGGATCCTGGCTTCAGGCTGACTGAGCTCCAGCTGTTGTGGGCATTTAGGGAGTGAACTAACAGATGGAAGTTCTCTCTCAGCTTCTCCTTTTCTCTGTCTTACTCTGCCTTTCAAATAAATAAATGCATCTTTTTAAAAAACAGGCAGTGGAGAATGGCCCAGGTCCTTGGGCCCTGTACCCACATGGGAGACCAGAAGAAACACCTGGCTCCTGGCTTCAGATCAGTGCAGCGCTCTGGCCACAATACGTAGGCCATAGCGGCCACTTGGGAGGTGAATCAACAGAAAAAGGAAGACCTTTCTCTCTGTCTCTCTCTCTCTCACTGTCTAACTCTGCCTGTCAAAAAAAAGAAGATTCATTTTCAATTATCTTTATATATGGAAAATCAATTTAGTATATACTAAGTAAAGATGTCAACAATTTGCCCCACACATTATTAAGTAAAAGAGTCCGTGTGAGAACACTACTGCAAGCATACACTATAGTGAACATAGAGACATTAAAACTTCATATACACATATGCAATAACCTTCCAATAAGCACAAAATGTAAGCAAGAGACTTTATGTACAATAGCAAAATTAACAATAGTAATAATAACAGAATACCTAGACAAAACAAGACTATGTAATGCCTATAAGAGGAAAACTACAAACTATTCCTGAAAGACACAAAAATAGACTTTAGCAAATGAAATGAGGCATAACCTGTTTGGAATAGGAAAACTCAATTATAGGTATTTCAATTCTTCCTAAATGAATTTATAAATATAATGCACTCAAATACAAAAATAGTGTTGTTTTTTTCTAAACCAGGATAAGTTGATTATAACAAAGAAAGAGTCAAACCAACCAATCAATCTTGAAAAGCAGAAAACTTTAAGGGGATAAGAAATTTGGCAATATATCTTTCAAATTCCATCACGGCATTAGGTAAAGGTATTATCTAGTGTAAACATATTTTTTAAAGATTATTTATTTATTTATTTGAAAGTCAGAGTTACATAGAGAGAGAAGAGTCAGAGAGGTCTTCCATCCATGGGTTCACTCTCCAGTTTGCTGCAAGGGCCGGAGCTAGGCTGATCTGAAACCAGGAGCCAGAAGCCAGGAGCTTTTTCCAGGTCTCCCACACAGGTACAGGAGCCCAAGGACTTGGGCCATCTTCTACTCTTTCCCAGGCCATAACAGAGAGATGGATTGGAAATGGAGCAGCTTGGACTCGAACCAGAACTCATATGGGATGCCTGCACTGCAGGTGGTGATTTTACCCATTATGTCACAGTGCCGGCCCCTAGTATAAACACATTTTATTAAAACATTATATCACTCTATAAATGTAATTCTGCATTTTAAGAGAGAAAATAGACTAATAAAAATAAAAATAGATTCAATAGCATCTGGGAATTCAATGGGTAACAAACATAACATCTCAAGTCAATGGAAAAAATGGATTCTTTTTGGGGGGGACTACATATTAGCCTTTTTCAAAAAGGTTTATTTATTTATTTGAAAGGCACTTATAGACAGAAGGAAAGAGAGAGAGGAAGAGAGAAATATCTTCTATTTGCTGGTTCACTCCACAAATGGCCACAAGAGTCACGGTGGGCCAGGATAGCCTGAGGAGCCAGGAGCTCCAGCCAGATCTCCCACAAGGGTGGCAGGAGCTCAATTACTTGAGTCATCATATGCTGCTTCCCATGTGCATTAATAAGAAGCTGGATCATAAGTGGAGTGGCTAGAACTTGAAACAACTCTCTAATATGTGATACATCACATGTGGCAGTTTAACCCACTGTACCACAGGTCTACCCCTGGTCACTTTTTAATCATAGTGTGGAATCCTTAATGTTCCCTCATTCAGAACAGTGAGCCACTGTTTTTATTGGTACCATTTCGTATCATTTCCTTCCCACCTTGCAGTGATTAGAACTAGCTCCCCTTTCTCATGTTGGCCCTAATGGCAGCTATCTCTAGGCTTCTGGAAGATGGGTTTGGGGAGAAATGCCCTCCTCACCCTCTCCACTAGAAAGAGCTGAAATTGGGGATCTTAACACCACCAACCATTGGGGTAAAGAGTACCAGTGCCCACATGCTCCTACAGAAGCACAACCACTCATCTGTCCTCATGTTCCTTACCATCCCCCGTGGCTCTTCCAAAACCAAACTTTGCAAAATTGTGTGTTAGACCGCTCTGTTCTAGTATGTTTTTTAAGGCAACTTTTACAATTTTTATTTATTTATTGAGAGAGAGAGAAAGAGAGAGAGAGAGAGAGAGAGAGAGATCCCATCCACTGGTTCACTTGTCAGATACCTCAGTTGGGAATTGAGGAGATGAGTATAGGACGTAGTACTTGGATATAGGGTATAGGTATCTTTTTTTTTTTTTTTTCTGTAACAGGCAGAGTGGACAGTGAGAGAGAGAGACAGAGAGAAAGGTCTTCCTTTGCTGTTGGTTCTAGGGTGTAGGTATCTTAACAATTGGACCAAATGCCTACCCCCGCTCACATGTTCTTTTACTTCATCTTTCTTAAGTTGGGTCTAGTTACACAAAATATTGTTACCTGAAATATTTAACATCCTCTCCGGATTCATTCTGTCTGCATCTTCAGCCTGATCATCAGTCAGGGGACACAGGAATCCAAACATATTAAAACAATGACAGTAAGCCTTTAACCTCAGTTTTCTCATGAACATGAATCCTGCGGTGTGAAAACCTCCGAGTTCTGGTGATGAGTATCATGGGTAGAATTCGGTAACAATAACAACATGAGTCTAAAAGTAAATAGAGGCTAGCTTTGTGGAGTAGCAGTTAAGCTGCCACTGCGACCCCACATCCCTTATCAAAGTGTTTGAGTTGAAGTCCTGCCTCTGTTTGCTAGTGATATTGAGTGTGTTTTCATACATTTGTTGACCATTTGTATTTCTTCTTTTGAGAACTGTCTATTGAAGTCCCTTGTTCATTTCTCAACTGGATTTGCTGTTTTTGTTATTGAGGTTTTTTTTAAGTTGTTGATGTATTACAGATATTAATCCTTTGTTACATTGGTGATTTGCAAATATTTTCTCATTTTGTTGGATGTCTCTTCACTCTCTTGATCATTTCTCTTGATCATTTCCTTTGCTGTGCAAAAGCTTCTGAGTTGTATATAATCTTATTTGTTTAGTTTTGCTTTTGTTGCTTGTGCTTTGGGGTCTTGTCCAAGAAGTCTTCCCCACACCAGTGTTTTGGAGGGTTTCCTCTACATTTTCTTCTAGCAACTTCATTGTCTCAGATCTTAAATTTATATTTTGATCCATCTTGAGTTGATTTTTGTACATTGAGACATGTATGGATTTAATTCCATTCTTCTACATATATACAATCCAGTTTTCTCAGCACCATTTGTTAAATAGATTATCATTACTCTACTGTATGGACTGAACTTTTTTGTCAAAAATTATTTGACTGCATGCATGTGGATTAATTTCTGGAATTCCTATTCTGCTCTGTTTATGTATCAATTTTTTGCCAATATTATGCTGTTTTATTTACTACAGCTTTGTAGTATGCTTTGAAGTCAGGTATTATGATACCTCCAGCTTGGTTTTTCTTGCTCAGGATTTCTTTGGCTATTTATGATCTTTTGTGATTCCATATGAATTTTAAGATTGCTTTTTCTAACTCTGTAAATAATGAATTTTTTAAAGATTTGTTTTATTTAGTTGAAAGACAGAGTGACAGAATTACATGGAGAAGTAGAGATAGAGAGAGAGAGGTCTTCCAACCACTGGTTCACTCCTCAAAGTGCTGTAATGGCCAGAGCTGAGCTGATCTGAAGCCAAGAGCCAGGAGATTCTCCCGGGTCTCCCATGTGGGTGCTGGGGCCCAAGAACTTGGGCCATCTTCTGCTGCTTTCTCAGGTCATAGCAGAGAGCTGGGTTGGAAGTGGAGCAGCCGGGACTCTAACTGGCGCCCATATGGGATACCAGCACTGCAGGTCAGGGCCTTAACCCACTGTATCACAGCAGCAGCCCCAATGTTGCTATTTTGATAGAGATTGCATTCAATCTGTAAATTGCTTTAGGGAGTATAGGCTTTTTTTTTAAATTTTATTTAATGAACATAAATTTCCAAAGTATAGCTTATGGATTATAATAGCTTCCCCCCTCCCATAACTTCCCTCCCACCCACAACAATCCCCTCTCCCACTCCCTCTCCCCTTCCATTCACATCAAGATTAATTTTCAATTATCTTTATATACAGAAGGTCAATTTAGCATATATTAAGTAACGATTTCAACAGTTTGCACCCACACAGATACACAAAGTGTAAAATACTATTTGAGTACTAGCTATAGCATTAATTCACAATGTACAACACATTAAGGACAGAGATCATACATGAGGAGTAAGAGCACAGTGACTCCTGTTGTTGATTTACCAGAGATCACTTTTCAGTTAAATTTAAACACCTAAAAATAATTGTGTATTAATTACAGAGTTCAACCAATAGTTTTAAGTAGAACATAAAAAATACTAAAAGGGTAAAGTATTAAGTTCTTTTTTGTTTGTTTGTTTGTTATATAGTTTTTTTTATTTAATAAATGTGAATTTACAAAGTGCAACTTTTGTATTGTTGTGGCTTCCCCCCCCAACCTTCCTCCCTCCCGTGGCCCTCCCCTCTCCCACTGCCTCTCCCATCCCACCCTTCATCTAGTTTCATTTTCAATTACCTTCATATACTGAAGATCAACTTAGTATATACTAAGCAAGGATTTCAACAGGCTGCACTCACACAACCACACAAGGTATAGGGTGTTGTTTGACTAGTAGTGTTGTTTTTAAGTTTCATAGTAAAACACATTAAGGACAGAGATCCTACGTGGGGAGCATGTACCCAGTGACTCCCGTTGTTGATTTAACAAATGGCACTCTTAAATTTATGACGTCAGCAATCACCCGAGACTCTTGCTATGAGCTGTCTAGGCTATGGAAGCCCCTTGAGTTTAATGAAGGCCGTATCACAGTGGAGGTTCCTTCATCCCTTCAGAGAAAGGCGCCTCTCTCCTTGATGGTCTGTTCCTTCTGCTGGGGTCTTGCTCATCAGGATCTTTCATTTAGATTGTTTTTTGCCACCATATCATGGCTTTCCATGCCTGTGAGACTCTCATGGACCTTTTAGCCAGATCCGAATGTCCCAAGGGTTGATTCTGAGGCAGGAGTGCTGTTTTGGGTGTTTGCCATTCTATGAGTCTGCTGTGTGTCCTGCTTCCCCACAGGATCATTCTCAGGGAGTATAGGCTTTTGATGATATTTATTTCATTAATTTGACTCATGAGCAAGGAATATCTTTCCATTATTTGGTGTCTTTGATGATTTCTTTCATTGAGATGATAATTTTAATTGTGGAGATCTTTGATTAAATTTATTGCTAAATATTTAAAATTTTGGTGATTTTTGGTGATTTATTGCTAAATTTATTTTAATTTTTTGGTGATTTATTACTAAATATTTAAATTTTTGGCTATTGTGAACGGAATTTCTTGATTTCTCTTTCTGTGAGTTAATCATTAGTAGACAAAATAGCTACTATTTTTTGTATGTTTACTTTCTGACTACAACTTTACTAAATCGGTTTATCAATTCTAACAGCTTTTTGGTAGAGTGCTTAGGTTTTTCCACATACAAACATCATGTCTTCTGCAAACATGGATTATTTGAGTGGGTATATACACAAAAAAACTTGAACACAATGTATCAAAAGAGATACCTGCACCACCATGTTTATAGTAGCACTGTTCACAATAGCCAAAATTTGGAACCAACCAAGGTGTCCATAATCAGATGAATGGTTAAAGAAAATATGGTGTGTATACATGATGGAATACTACTGTTCAGCTATATTTACAAAAAGAATGAAATTTTACCATTTGCAACAAAATGGATGCAAGAGGAGGATCATGTTGAGTGAAGTAAGTCAAACCTTTACCTGGCAAAGCAGGTAAAGCAGCCACCTACAGTGCCGACATTCCATTGGGTGCTGGTTTGAGTCCCGGCTGCTTCAATTCTGATCCAGCTCTGTGCTATGGCTGGGAAAGCAACAGAGGATGCCCAAGTGCTTGGGCCCCTGCACACATGTGAGATACTTGCAAGAAGCTCCTGGCTCCTGGCTTAGGATCTGCACAGCTCTGGCCATTGTAATGATTTGGGGAGTGAACCAGTGGCTGGAAGACACATTCTCTCTCTCTCTCTCTCTTTCTCTCTTTCTCTCTTTCTCTCTTTCTCTCTTTCTCTCTTTCTCTCTTTCTCTCTCTCTGCCTCTCTGTAAGTCTGTCTTTCAAATAAATAAAAAATTTAAAAAAATAAAAGAAGTAAGCCAGATTCAACAAGACAAATAGCGCATGTTCTCCCTTATATATTGGAGCTAAAATTTAAGAAGCACACAAAAAAGAGAGAAAAAAGAAAAAAAAAAAGAAATGCTAATCTGTATCAGTACTGCTGCAAATATAGTTTTGTAAACCTTGCTTTATATCTTTGTCAAACTAATAGGTAAGAATGTTATACTACTACAGTTCTAATGATCTGTGGTTATTTTAAAATTTATGATACATGGGTGAATTGGTCATTTTTCCTTTGAATTATTGTTTATACCTGTTGTCTATATTCCCATTAAATCAGAGTGCTTTTCTTTTATGCTTGTTAAAACTTCTTATTCAGTGAAGTATTAAACCATTTTACTGTAATGTAATTTTAAAGAGTGTTATCTCAAAAACTAAAAAGAAAATGACAGAAAGAGGAAAAGGGAGAAGGAAAGAGGGTGTGAGGGAGGGAGAGAGAGGAAGAGAATATCATTGTATTCTTAGAATTTTATGTACAAATCACATTGAATCTGTTAAAAGGTAATTAAAATTAAAATATTAATTTAAAAAAGAGTTTAAATTCAGTGACAATTTTTAATAGCGTTTTCACTTTTATGCCAGTTTGCATATGATCCTTTTGAGATTATTTAGTTCTTGAAGTACGTTCTCTAGTTTCTAATACAGTGCTTTATCTACCATGTTTCTTTCTACTGGAGTGCTTTGTGTTTAATTCTATGCCCTGAGCTAATTTGGGCTGATTTGATGGTGTTTTTATGTTGTTATTGTGTTGTTATTTATTTATATATTTTTAATGAGGGGAAATTGCAACTTAATTTAGAGCTGTTTTAAAATTTACATAGATAAGACTTTCTAAAATTGCATATGGTAAAGAATTAATAAAAGTTAGTTGAAATAAAAAAAAAGAAGTATCATAATAACTATTTTCGGAAATCTGGTCTAAAAAGAGAAATTAAGCCAGAAGATTTCTTTTGCCTTGCCTCCTGTGTGGAGGACTCTCTTTTTACATAAAGTAGCAGCTTCTATCAAAGAAACACTTTTAGATCAAAGTTCAAGGGAAAGGTCTCAGGGTGCTCTTGGGGTGGCTAGACATCAGCTCGTTTTCACAGGTTGGGGAGGCATTAATCTGTTCCACATTCCTCATTTGGCTTTAAGTTCCATAAAATTTTGTGCTTAAGAAATATGTTTGGTTTCTAAATATCTGAGGTTGTATTTTTTTATTCTAAGATTTGCTTATTTATTTGAAAGGCAGAATGACAAAGAGAGAAAGATAGAGACAGAGATGTTCCATCCACTGGTTTATTCCCCAAATGGCCACAATGGTTGGGGCTGGGCCAGGCTGAAGCCAAGAGACTGGAACTCCATCTGAGTCTTCTATGTGGGGCCCAAGTACTTGGACCATCTTCTGTTGCCTTCCCAACACATTAGCAGGAAGCTGGCTTGGAAGCAGAGATGTCAGGACTCAAACTGGCCCTGCAAAATGGGATGCTGGAGTCAAGTTGTGGCTTAACCTGCTGCACTACACTGTTGGCCCTGTGGTCTTATTTCCCCACCTCCCCGCCCCAACTTTCCAGAGTCCTTGATCATAAGCTGCCTGGACTTGAGGGGAGATGTAAAATGCCGTTGTGAGGAACATCTCGAGATCTAAGCACCGAAGCATTTTCCCACAGTTAGTGTGAGTTGGATCCACTTGTGCAATGCAATGCAAATTCTGGCATGAAACACCTGACAGTCACATTCCACTTGCAGAAGCAATGACCTCAATGGTGTGCAAAATATTGGAGCTGGTGACCTACTGGGGTAAGGCAGAGTTCAAATTGGTGTGAAATTTTTATAATATGGTTGGATCAAGATGGAGGAATCTGGAAAACATCATTCTGAGTGAATTAAGCCAGTCCCAAAGGGACAAATATCATATGTTCTCCCTGATTGGTGACAACTAATTGAGCACCAAAGGGGAAACCTGTTGAAGTGAAATGGACACTATGAGAAACAGTTACTTGATCAGTTCTTGTGCTGACTGTTGTTGTACAATGTAATACTTTATCCATTTTAGTTTTTTTTATTCTAGTAATATTGGTTGAACTCTGTAATTAACACACAATTATTCTTAGGTGTTTAAATTTTCACTGAAAAGTGATCCCTGTGAAATATAAGAGTGGGAATAAGAGAGGGAGGAGATGTACAATTTGGGACATGCTCAATCGGAACTGCCCCAAATGATGGAGTTAGAATTGTGCCAGGGGATTCCAATACAATCCCATCAAGGTGGCATGTACCAAGGCCATCTCACTAGTCCAAGTGATCAATTTCAGTTCACAATTGATCACACTGATAGGTCTAAGAGTCAAAGGGATCACACAAACAAGACTAGTGTCTGCTAATACTAACTGATAGAATCAAAAAGCGAGAGAATGATCCAACATGGGAAGCGAGATACACAGCAGACTCATAGAATGGCAGATGTCCTAAATAGCACTCTGGCCTCAGAATCAGCCCTTAAGGCATTCAGATCTGGCTCAAGAGCCCATGAGAATATTTTATGCATGGAAAGCCAAGACACTGTGGCAAAAAAAAAGAAGACCTAAATGAAAGATCTCTGTGAGTGAGATCCCAGTGGAACGAATGGGGCCATCAAAGAAGGAGGTACCTTTCTCTGAAGGGAGGAGAGAACCTACACTTTGACTATGACCCTGTTGGAATAAGATTGAAGTCAGCAAACCCTAAAGGCTTCCATAGCCTGGGCAACTCATGACTAGAGCCTAGGGAGATTACTGACGCCGTAAACAAGAGTGTCAAATTGTTAAATCAACTTCAGGAGTCACTGTGTACTTACGTCTCATGTGGGATCTGTCCTTAATGTGTTGTCCAATGTGAAGTAATGCTATAACTAGTACTGAAACAGTATTTTACACTTTGTGTTTCTGTGTGGGTGCAAACTGATGAAATCTTTACTTAGTATATACTGAATCAATCTTCTGTATATAAATATAATTAAAAATGATAAAAAATCTTGGTGTTAAATTGGAAATTGCATAGAAAATTAATCAATTTAAAAAAAATATATCACGTAGAATCTCTGTCCTTATTGTGCTATACATTGTGAATTAATACTACAACTAGTACTCCAACAGTATTTTTCACTTTGTGTTGCTATATGGGGGAAAACTGTTGAAATCTTTACTTAATATATACTAAACTGATCTTCTGTATATAAAGAGAATTGAAAATGAACCTTGATGTGAATGCAAGGGGAGAGGGAGTGGGAAAGGGGAGGGTTGCAGGTGGGAGGGAAGTTATGGGGGGGGAGCCATTGTAATCTATAAGCTGTATTTTGGAAATTTATATTCTTTAAATAAAAGCATTATAAAAAAAATAAAAAAAAATAAGGTTGGATAATACCTTTCAGGAAATTAGGAGGATAGTGGAGGAACCTGGGTGCTTAAGTAGTGGCCTGTGTCTGTGGGCTGGGTATCAGGAGACAAAGATCAAGAGAGATCACAGAGGTGGAAAATCATTAAAATTTGTATTTTCACTATCTTTAAGAAAGTATATATACTTACAGGTTCTTAAGGCTTAAGAAACTCAAGTGATAACAGTTTTATTACCAGCAAAAATTTAACTATATGGGAGATAATAATTTCATCAACTTCTGCAGTTATCAACCCATAGCTGAAGTTCTTTTTTAAATTTTTATATTTATATAAAGAGTGTATAAATTTCATATACACAGTTTTAAGAGCAGAATTATACCTCCTATATTACCCTCCTTTTCTCACTCACTGTCACCTTTCCTCTCCCTTTTCTTATTTTTTTAATTTTTATAATTTTCTGTATAATCACAAGCTTAATTCCCCATTAAATAAAAAAATCAGTAAGTAGAAAAACCACTATTACTCAAGAGTATAGGCAAGGGTTATAAATAATAATCAAATATTTCAAAATGTCAGTTTCACTTATATACATTACTTTTTTGTACTTTGAGTTACCAAAAATATATTTGTGTTTTGGGGACTCATTTGTTTCACTAAGCATCCATATTGTTACAAAAGACAGAATTCCATTCTTTTTATAGCTAAGTAGTAATCCATAATGTATCAATTTTATTTTTTCAAAAAAAAAGCATAGCTCTTTTCACTGATATTTTGCATTTTTTGTTTCAATTTTATTTGTTTTTCTATAATTTTTACTACTTCTTCCTACTAATTCTGGGTTTGGTTTGTGCTCGTTTTTCTGGATCCTTGAGCTACATTGCTAGATCATTTATTTGATGCCTTTCCAATTTCTTGATGTAGGCACTAATCACTGTAAACTTTCTTCTTAACACTACTTTTGCTGTTAGACTAATTACTTTATGGCCTAGTATAAAGAGAAACCTAGAGAAGGTTGCATGCAATGATGAAAAGACTGTGTATTCTGCAGTTGTGGAATAAAATGTTCTGTAGATATCAGTTAAGTCCATTTGGTCAATAATGTAGATTAGCTCTATTATCTCTTTGTTGTTGTTTTTTTTGTCTAGTTTTTTGTCCATTGAAGAAAGTGGGGTGTCCACTATCATTTTACTGGAGCCTATGTCTCCCTTTAGATTCATTAATGTTTGCTTTAAATAGCCAGGTACCTGGGCACTGGGGGCATCTACCTCTATTTTATTCATATCTTCTGGTTGAATTGATCCCTTTATCATTGCATAATGCCCTTATTTGTATTTTTTAAGTTTTTGTCTTAAAGTCTATTTTGTCTGATATTGGGATGCATACTGTTGCTCATTTTTTATTTCCATTAACATGGAATATCTTTTTCCATAATTTAACTTTCAGTATGCTGTTAAGCTGTGTTTCTTGTGGACAGCAAATAGATGGGTCTTGATTTTAAGCCTTTCAGCTAGTCTGTATCTTTAAATTGGAGAATTCATGCCAGTTACATTAAATGTTATTATTGATAAGTAGTGACTTACTTCTGCCATTTTCCCATAAATATTCCTATTGTTTATTTGGGATTTCTTTTGTATTTTTACTCAAAGATTTTCTGTCTTCACATTTTTTTATGATGCTGTTTTCCTCTGTCTCTGTGTGTAACACATTCTTAAGTATCATTTGTAAAGCAGGATAAGCAGTCACAGATTTTTACATTTCTGTTTGTTATGGAAGGTCTTTCACCTTTATTCATGGTACAGTATTCTGGATTGACAGCTTTTTGTTTGTTTGTTTTAGGACTTAAGCAATGTCTCTCTATGCTCTCCTAGACTGTGGGGTTTCTGATGAGAGATTAGTTATGAATCAAATTGGAAATTCTTTGAAGGTAATCTGTTATTTAGGATCTTTTCTTGGTTTTGCTCTTGCATGCTTGACTATAATGTGTTGCAGAGAAGATCTTCTCTAATCATCTCTATTTGGAGTGCTATGTGCTTCCTGTATTGGATGTATCCATATTTGTCCAAGTTTTTGCTATTATTTCACTGAGTAACTCTTGTAACCCTTTCTCTCTTTCCACACTTTCAAGAACTTCTAAGATACATATGTTTGGTTGTTTGATAGTATCCTATAACTCTTGGACATTATTTAATTTTCTAATTCTTTCTTCTTTTGTCTGATTCAGATTTTTCCAAGGATTTGTCTTCTAGCTCAGATATTCTTTCTTCTCCCTCACAAAGTCTGCTTTTAAGGCTTCCCACTATATTTTTATTTGATATATTGAATTTTTAATTTCCAATATTTCAGTTTGATTTTCTTCAATATCTCTATCTTCCAGCAGAATTTCTCTTCCTTTCACATTTAGAATTATTTAATAATGTATTTGCTTCTCTTTGTTTTTGAATAATCTAACGATCATTCATTTGAATTCCTTTTCAGGCATTTCATCAGTCTCTTCCTCTTCATGTTCTAATATTGAAGTGCTGTGTGTTCCTTAGGGAAGTCAGGTTTTTCCCTCTTTGTTCTTATATTTCTACATTTATTTTTAGGCAACTGTGAAAACACTTATTGGTTTTCTCTTCTGATGGCTTTTATCTTTGAAACATGCCTCTGTGGCTTAGTGGAGCATCCGATCCTTCAATGGTTATCCAGAGGCATGTGCTGCATGGGGCCGGGAAGCTCTGGCCAGTGTTCAAGGATGGGGCAAGAGTCCAGTGTGCCACACCCTCGTTGGAAATGGCAGATCGCCTTTGTCAACAAGAGGTAGGAGATGACGTCATCAGCTGGCATGATCACAGCCTCACCCCTCTCTGCTAAGGGGAACCATTTGCTCAGGGTGAATCCACAGTGGATACACATCCTACCCACTCAGGCACAAGAACCACACAAAGGATATAGGGTGCTCCTCCTTGTGAGCACAGAATCCTCTGTGATGATCTTCCCCAGGTTCCCAGGGAATTCTGAAGCCAGAAACAGTGATTCTCAGAGACCCAGGAACACCCCATGCCCTATGGCACAGTCACAGAATTCTCACAGTCATAGCATGCAGACCTCCCACAATGACAGGGAGCAGAGGAGCCACCATCAGCCCCACAAACCTCCCCTGTCTACAGGCAGCTTGCAGAATTCTCAGCTCCAGCTGCCTGCCTGACAGAAGTTGATCAGTGCTCTGCCTTGGCAAATGGAGTCCAGGCACCTTGATGGAATGAGGGTAGGGGAGCACTTGACAGGCTTAAGTGGACACCCCAAACCCTATTAACACTCCAGGCCAAACTAAGTTGGTGGGAACCTTGGATCTATCCCTGACAAAATCCCCTAGCCACACATGGGCCACAGCAGCCTCTATTTACCTTATTAAGCTGATTCTTCCTCCTTGCTAGTCTCCAGGTACCATTGTGGATGGAGGAGGAAAGCAATATGCTCTCCCTTCGTGGGGTTGGATTGGCACCCTGCCCCCTGCTAGCACTTTAGGCCAGACTCAAAGACAATGGGGACCTGAAGTTTCTCCCTCAGGCAATATCACCAGTGGCACAGGCTGCCACAGGTTCTCTCTCACCTTGCTCCAAGAAGATGGCGTCCTTCCCAGCTACTGCTGCAGAAGTCCCTGGTTGTGTCCTTCTTGCTGCTACATGATTTCACTGTCGCAGCTACTCAACAGTATCTCTCTTCTTTCTGTAGAATTTCCTTCGCTAACTTCTCTCCAACTGTCCCCTATGAGTACAGTTCCTCCCCTTTTTTTCTGTTTCCTTCTCATAGTCAGAATTAGCACATCTTTTCCCTACCTACTGATCTTGGATACAGCTCTGGAGTTCTGTCTTAAAATCAAGACATCATGTTGAAGAGTATGTGAACACATTGCAGCAAATGTGTTGAGTAGATGTTGTACAAATCTGTCAACTACAGGGATCACTCCAGTCATCCTCAGACTGGACAAGAAAATTCCTCCTCGAGAAGCATCTTTGAACCTCAGGATGGAGGTGGGCTTTGTGGCACAGTGGCTTAAGCCACTGCTTGTAATGCCCAAGTCCCATGTTGGAGTATAAGTTCCACTTTTAAATGAGCTTCCTGCCAATGTGATCCTAGGAGGTAGCAAGAGATTGCTCAAGTTGTTGAGCCCCTGCCACTCATGTAAAAGACCCAGGTGGAGCTCCTGGCTCTTGAATTTTGCCAGGCCAAAGCTGTTATGGGCATTTGGGGGGTATGCCAGCACATGGAAGATTTCTCTATCTGTCCCTTGTCTCTGTCACTCTGCCTTTCACATAGATGAAAATAAATAAACATTAAAAAGAATCTCATGGAAAGGAGAAAAGCATGGGAGAACTTGCTTGTCCCTCTGGACCAACTCAGTTTCTTCCCCCAATAGTGTGTATCTTCATCCTGCTTGGAGTGACCAATCCAGAGTATGATCAATGCACTCAGCAGTCTCTGGACCATCTCACTGTTAGTGGTTGAGGGATTTGAGCTACATAAAGATTAAAGGCAGATATTATAGCTGTCAGCAGGGAGAGAAATTGCATTACTATGTATGGGTTCAATTAAGATCATTGGAGAGAAGTTATCCAGAGACATGTCTTTGTTCCAAATAAAATAGATTATGTCCAACAATGAAGTTTAACATTCCAATCATCTGGAAATACTGTAGACCCTTGTTCATCAAAAATATTCCAGGAGCAGCCATATGGTACTCCAATAGTGATATAGTAGAAGGAATTACACAGTAACTTGGAGACCCCTGCAACTCCAGGAAAGTGCGATTTTTATATTTTATTATTTATTTATTTATTTTTTGACAGGCAGAGTTATACAGTGAGAGAGAGAGAGAGAAAGGTCTTCCTTTTTCCGTTGGTTCACCTGCCAATTGGCCGCTACGGCCAGGGCGTTGCAGCCGGTGCACTGCACTGATCTGAAGCCAGGAGCCAGGTGTTTCCTCCCGGTCTTCCATGTGGGTACAGGAACTCAAGCACTTGGGCCATCCTCCATGCCTTCCTAGGCCACAGCAGAGAGCTGGACTGGAAAAGGAGCAACCAGGCCAGAATCCAGGGCCCCGACCGGGACTAGAACCTGGTGTGCTGGCGCCGCAGACGGAGGATTAGCCTATTGAGCCGTGGCGCTGGCCTGAAAGTGCAATTTTTAAAGCTAAGTTTATTAATGCTGTTACTCTTCTTATAGACACTAAACTATGGCTTTCCAGTCCAAATGTCATTAAACATGCTTGAGAAATAATGAAGCACTTCACAACTACACCTTTGTGTAGTAAACATGATCTTATTGCAGGGTTTAAAGCTTCTGTCTTAAATTTCAGCAGACTAACTGCCCTTGAAGTGCAGATGCGGAAGCACTGACAAAAAAAAGAAGGCAAGTAAGAGTTAATCGTATCACTTACCTGGCATACTAATTTATGATCATATCAACTTACTGCTGTTTAAGGTCACTGACTTACATTCTCAATTTGACCTGAAAGCTGACCAAGTAATTTTTCCTGAAAACCTATCATCTCCTTTATGAACCACATACATCCTTAAATTATCAAAATATGATTAAATATGACTTGATTAGTGAACTCCATGAATCTTCTCTTTGAATTCTTAAATAATCAAAAAGCATAGTGTTACAATGAGAGAAAGAAGCAGTCCAGAGAGATGATTAATGCATTTCTCATGCAATGTGGTGCTTTCAAAACATCATATTATTAAGGCTACAGTTGTGGTTCAAGTGGATTTTTAATTAAATCTAACAGGAAAAAACAAGGATGTTGGATGGAAGAAACTATCAATTAATTGTGCAATGTGTGACAGAAATACTATAAAGCCCACTTTCTGCTTGAGCTGAACTGAAAACATTAGGAAATACCATACATTATAATCAGGTTTGATACAAAGCATAAAAGAATTTAGGAAAATCAATGAACTTTATCATCTATAATGAGAGATGTAAATGAACATATTGAGTTTATAAAGCAGATGTCAAAAAGCAACAATTTAGCTATTTACATGTGAACAGCTATTTTTCCCTTGTCCCTGAATATTCCAGCATTGCATAAAATATAAGGGTTGCATATCCAAGTCTAATTTTACTAACTTTAACTCTGCCATTGGAGAGTTCTTCTCCCAGCTTTCTCTAACCTAGAGAAGGCTTACAGCAGAGGCACTCAATGCTCCTCACCCACTCTAGTGCTGCTCTGTTTCCCAGTCTGCTTCACAGATAGGTTGGCACCATATGACTGGTGCTGGCCAATTGAGTGGGAGAACAGTGGTTTATGCCTGACCTTGGACTTGGGGATGCCACAGGCCATGATGTGGCCTCCAGCGTTTACTTTGCCTGCATTGTTGTTTCTGTTTTCTACCATGGAGAAGATATGTCCACAAGTGAAGTCAGCTTGGTATTACTAGTGGAAAATAAGCTACCCTACAACTAGTAGAATCCTAGTGGATTTTGAAAGAAAACTTTCCATACTTTCCATTTGATGGGTTAAACTCCTGAGTAACTGTTTTACAGGTTAAACTTGGCTTGCTACTGTAGCACAGACTAGGCATTCTGCAGGCCCACATCAGAAGGGGCATTGAGGCCAGGTGGTAGGGTGTTCATGTTCCTGAATGCCAGGTTACAATACTTCAAGGACAATTTGTATTCAGTAATACATGGACCTGCTTTTCACCAAGAAATGTGACTACTGATGTGACTACTGCTCAGTTATACTTAGGGAGAATCAAACACCCAATGTGCTTGTGGCGAATTCCTGAGTCTCCCTGGAATACTTCTGCCATAAAAACAGCAGCAGGCAACAGGGTCTTCCTGCTTTACATTGTCCTTTGAAAAAAGAGTGGATCCAGGTGGCAGCCTTATCATTGCTTCCTGCTGTGGGAACTGTTGTCTCAGAGAATCAAAGTGGACTTGGTTCAGAGAGTTGTCAACCCTAGGAAAGGCTCTGAAGTGGAAAATAATGTAAACTGAGAATGGTAGAAAGAGCCTGGACTTGGAAGCATTTCCAGCCTTTGTCAACAATACCAGTGGAAATATTAGAATGCCAGGAATAAGAGAAAAAAACCCATCCTAACAAACTCTAGGCTCCCAGTGAAACAGCAGACCCAAATCTGCTCTCTCCCCATGAGCAAGAGATCCAGGTGATGTTCTTGGGATTCTTATCTGCACCTTATCTTTTAAGGAATGTATTGGTCTTCGATAACCACTTTATCTCTTATAAGACATCACATTCACATGGTAACATAACATAGACACCTGAATGGAAGGCCCTGACTTCCAGGAATGAAGCTAGAGTCTCAATAAAACTGTCCCATTTTATATAGAGATTCTTAGTGCTGTCTTCTCTGATCACAAATGTGAACCTTATTTTCCAGTATCACTAGTGCAAAAATGGGTCAGGTAGATTTTATTGGTCAGTTTAGAAAACTCTCTGCCACTAAGAATCCAAAAATACCTCCCCTCACCTTGCATCAACTGCCTTGATGTAAACACCTTATAATTAACATAAGCAATTTGTTAATTCTGCTATTGAATATAACTCACTCAGAAGGATTTAATTCTCCTTCTACACATTGTCACACTTCTGTTCATACTTGTTCCCAAAATGACCTTAGCTGATATGCTGCTTAGTGAAAAGCTTCAGGTCTAAGTGGTTGAACTGCTCCAGTTACCTCTGGAAGTTGCATGGGAAGATATGGAAACAATTTTTTTCTCTTCTTGAGCATCCTTATGGCTCAAAGGAGTTTACAGACTACAAGGGATGGAATTACAAGGAATATTACATCCTTCAACTTTCCTTTGATGCTGGCTCTACCTCCTGGGCTTCCATGATTTATGGGCATAAGCCAATCTCACAACCCCTACTGGGTGACTTCCTTCCATCCCCACTGGAAATGTCTCCAGCTTCCCTCACCATTGTAGAGAAGCGGTTATTGTGGGTTTTGTGGTTTCCAAAATTTCATAACCAAGACAAGCTGTGTTTGCCTCAAGTGGGGCACCAGCTGTGGATTTTAGTGGAAACAAAAAACAATATCACATGTTACAAGGGAACTCAGTTGGAGAAATATTTGCACATGTGGGTATCCTAAGAACTCATAAAGTTATGGAAAGGACGCAGCTGCCAAGGCATAGCTGGATGCATCATGGGTGGGTCAGAATTGAACAGGTCCTGGGAAACCCCTAGTGTAGCCCCACAATAAAACTTCAGAATCCTTTCTTCCACACCCATCAACTTGGTTGAACACACTTTAAAATTGCCTACCTTCATTGAGGGTATCCCCTTTACCCTGAGTCATCTAAATTGGGAGAGTGTAAAAAATGATAAAAATCCTCAGCTTCCAGTCACACCTATAGGCCATTACCAGCTCTTTACAACAAACAGCCACTGGGATGTTTGGAGTATATGCCATGGTCATAGCTGTTTAAAATTTTAAATATCATCTCTACTTAGAATGTTCTTTTATAAAACCCATCTGTTCTAATTATCTTTAAAGCATAAAAAGCCAGTTTAATTCTCTAACCTGACTTATATACATGGAGTCCACTTAAATATTTAAAGAAAGGTGGCTGGCGCCGCAGCTCAATAGGCTAATCCTCCGCCTTGAAGTGCCGGCACACTGGGTTCTAGTCCCGGTCGGGGCACCAGATTCTGGCCTGGTTGCCCCTCTTCCAGGCCAGCTCTCTGCTGTGACCTGGGAGTGCAGTGGAGGGTGGCCCAAGTGCTTGGGCCCTGCACCTGCATGGGAGACCAGGAGAAGCACCTGGCTCCTGCCATCGGATCAGCATGGTGCGCCGGCTGCAGAGCGCTGGCTGCCGTGGCCATTGGAGGGCGAACCAAAGGCAAAAGGAAGACCTTTCTCTCTCTCTCTCTCTCTCTCTCTCTCTCTCTCTCTCTCAGTGTCCACTCTGTCTAAAAAAAAAAAAAAAAAAAAAAAAAAAAGAAAGGTATTTCGGAAGATCACTTTAAAGCTTTATTTTATGCAGAAATTCCAAAATAATGTTACAGATTCATTAAGTAATTAAATGCAAAATGAAATGAACAAACCACACAGCATAACAACAACAAAAGTACTCCTAAAAAGCTGGAAGGAAATATCAATGTGTATTTATTTATCCTCTGATTTGGGACAAACATCTGAGATTAAAAATACAATGGAGGAAAATAGCAGCAATTAAATTAAAAACTAAAATTTCTAGAGAAATAATGAAGAATGATAAGAACAAAGACAAAGAAATTGGAAAAATAAACTTGACAAATACACTGAATGGTTGGAGTAATTACATCGTACAAATCAATAAGAAAAGCACTAAGACTCTGATTAGATAGTGGTCAAACTATAAAACATAGAGGTGGGCATTTAGTGTAAGAGTTGGAACTCCACTTGGGAGTGGCTGCCTCTTGTATCGGGTGCCTAGGTTAGAGTCCTGCCTCTGTGCTGCACTCCAGTTTCCTGCTAATGGCACTCTGGGAGGCACCAGGTGATGGCTGAAGTAGGTGAGTCCTCATCACCCATGTGGGAGACTCAGATTCAGTTCCTGGCTCCCGGCTTTGGCCTGGCCCAGCCCAGTCTGTTGGGAGCATTTGGAAAGTGAAGCAGCAGATATGCAATTCCATCACCACCAATCTCGCTTCTCCTCCTCTGCCTTTTGTATAAATAAAAATAAGTGAATAAACTTTAAAAAAATTCCCATGTTCACCAGTGTGAACATGGAAATGAACTTGGAAAACTGTTCAACCTCACTAAAAACCAAAGAAATGATGATTAAACAAAGGAATGAATTTTCTTTCTCATTCTATTAGGAAATATTTTTTAAAGTAATACCAAATGCTAAAAAGAAAGTTTGGTGAAACATAAATTCTTATCCATTTACCACTGGGGGAACATAAAGCTTCATGGAAAAATGTACACTTATGACTAAACTGCATAGCTTTCAACATTTTTTTCATCAAAGTAAACATCTTTTAATTCTATTTTCCTATGAACTTTTTGAAGTATATTGTATTGGAAAGCAAGTTAGTGGATCTAATGAAGGGACTTTATGCATGTCGACAATACTTTGATTAAGTGAATTGGAAAAAGATTTCATTCTACAAGCAAATCTGCATTCCAGGGATATTTATAATTGTGAAAACTTGGGAACAAGCGAAGTGTTCAGCAGTGAGTGGCTATGATGTATCGTCGCGGTGAATCAGTGAGTGTTGTCAAGAAATGGGTTTATGAATAAATGGGTTTATGATGAGGTTTGTTAAAGCATGAGTATATGCTCGTGTCCTTCTAAGTAATCAACAGCACAAGGCAAATGAGAAAGGTCAATAAAATACAAGAATATGCTCAAATATTTGTCATGGATAATTTAATTATGGAGGAGATAGTTCAAAATGTGATAACACTACTTATATTTGGGTGGTGAGAAAACAGATAAAATGTATGTTTTCTCTTTGTAGTCAGAAAAATCTTTTTTAAAAATGTGTGTTTACAGACAGTGATGGTCTGTCTATCGATTTTTCTTGGCTCTCACCTGACTAACCTCCCAGTCTGTTAGCTCCTCTTTGTGTGGTTCTGCCTCCTGCTGTTATTTGTAAGTGTAATTCTCCACTCTTCCAAGGAGGGACGTTTCAGTGGCTGCTTTGCCAACAACTACCACAGAAATGTATTTGCCACTAATAATATATCTACATCCCTAAAGAATAAGTGGTAACATGTGGAAGTGCAGATCCGTTAAATGACACTGAAGTGATGAACTGGTGGAGGTTGAAGGACTAGCTGTACCAGAAAACCTGGGCCAGGAGGAGTTACTACAGCTGAGCACAACCTTGGCTTTCAGCCGTCTGTTAGCCAGGGGCCAAGGGAGCAAGGGGAACCGAGTCCTTGCGGGGTTCTAATTGGAATCCAGCCCTTTGCCATGGCTTTCACAGTAGCAGGCCACACTCCTCAATCTCCATACTTTCTGCTCCCTCTCCTTTCCTTTCCTTAATGCTCAGCTCTGAGACAGGTACTCCATGATAGGGAGGACCTTGGCAAGAGAACACGGGGAGAGAAACGGAGAACTGGGGACTCTGAAGAACAAAAACAAGGAAAATACAGGTGTACATATCTTGAGAAAGTGTACATGGAAACTTATTTTCCACACAAAGTGCATGCGTGCCTTGTGGCCTTGACCCGTTCGTAGCCTTCCCCTCTCCAGGATTGCTGCTTTTGCAGAGCCCAGCCTAACTCTTCCCCTTGGAATCCTGTTACTGTTGTCTTTTATCCTGAAGTTCATTTCCTTCATAGCTACTCTCAGTTAACGAATTCACCCATTCACTCTCTTGCTCATCAGCTGGCTCACATACTAGAACATGCCTAAGGAGGAAGGCTGCAGCAATCTGGCTGGAGCACCTAGATTCAAAACTTGCCCCCACTCAGTTTTTTCTCTTTAGCCTTTTCTCAGTTGCTTCATATGTAAAATAAAGTGAGAATATTTCTGCCACAGATATGTTGTGACTTAGAAATGTGTCAGTGCCTATTAAGCAGTTAGCCTGGTGCTTGGCACATGGTGAAACATGTGATGATCAGTAATTGTTATTGTATTTGTTATTGTATCTTCAGCCCCTAGAAAATTGCCTAGCTCCCAGTAGATTCTAAGTCAATTTATTTTAGTAATGATGCTACTTAAATGTTGAATTAATAGATGTAATAATGAACACACATTGAGTACTACCCTTGTAGATATCATACTGAGCAGCAAAAATGTGCACAAGCTTGCTTTCCTTCCTCCAATTTTACTCCTGAGGAGTCTGAGGTCAAATAATTGTGCAAGGTCATAAAGCTGGTACTTAGCAAAACCAGGGCACAGGTGTGTGATGCAAACATTTTCTCCACCATTGTTCTCTGCTGCTCCTTATTATGTTACATATTTAAGAAAGAACACATAACTAGAGCTTTAAGTTAATTTTTGAAAGAATAAAATGCAAAAATACTTTATTATATTTTATTTGTTATTTATTATATTTTCTGTTTGTTCATTACAAGCAATTTAAGCCAAAACAGAACGAATAAGCCTGGAAGTGTAGGATAAATAACAGCAGCATTTCAATCTGGTACAGCCTTTTATTCTTAGGTAGACTACTTGACCAGAGTTAACCCATCAGTATGCTTCATGGACTTCATGGAAAATGGAATTTAAAGATGTTTGTTTCAGTGCAAAATTTTGAAATTGACTTGCATCTTAAAAATATTTATTTATCTATTTGAGAGTCAGACATGGAAAAATAAAAAAGAGAGAATGCTCTTATCCACTGGCTCACTTTCCAATACTAGAAATGGCTGGGGCCTTGGCCAAAGCCAGGAACTAGGAACTCAGTCTAGATCTCCCACAGGAGTGCAGGAGCCTAATCACCTGAGCCATAACTGCTGCTTGCCAGGATCCACATTACCGGGAAGCTGGAATTGGGTACTGATTCCATGATATGTGACATGGGCATCTTAACTAGGCCGAGTGCCTGTCCCATATCCTATATTTCAGATTCTTAATTTTAGACACCTCATGTACAAATATGGTCTCATTTAACCCTACCAAATGACTTTTTAGTTGATGTCACATTAAACAATAATTTGTGGGGAACCAGATGAAGTTCTAGACTCTTGGCTTCTGGCTCAAACAGTCCCAGATGTTGCAGGCATCTGGGGAGTGAACTGGCACATGGAAGATCCTTCTCATGTTCCCTGTGTGTGTGTGTGTGTGTGTGTGTGTGTATCACTCTACCTTTCAAGTGGAGTGGAAAATAAACATCCAGAAAGTAAAAATCATGACTCTTTTGTAAAATGAGCATGCATCAAATATTTTATTTAGCCCATTAATTAATAAGAGAACAGCTAAAATGTAAAAACTTGTTCATGTTTGGATTTAACTTCTAGAGACATATATTCTCAAGCACAAAGAGTTGATTTCTAATGCTCTAAGAATAAGATGCACATCTATGGACAGAGCACACTCCTTCTGCATTACTCAGTAGTCCATGTTCGGGGGGAGAAGGAGAAGAACTTTTTCTATTGGCTTCCACCTGCTGCTAGCTATATTTGCTTCTCCTATGGGCCCTTGGTGACCTGGCCAGGAAAGCTGAATCCTAAAGCCACTGTGGTGTTACTTAGGGCTGTGAATGCAGCAAGGATGACCAGCAGCACACCACGCACCAAGAGTTCCATGGGTGGTCCTCAACAAGAATGGGAGAAAACTGCAGGAGCATGGATGCACATGGGGGGCTTGAGGGATGGGTGTCAGCCATAGCAGGGACAGGAAGTACAGAAGACACGATGGCCTTCCCCCACGAAAGAATTTGACAACCCTCATGAGAATCTGAGGGTTATGTTCAGAGCTTACAAGAATGATGGTGAGAATGGGGTTGGAGCCGGGCCACTAGCTCATATATTCTAGCATCTAGATGCTCATCTTCCACATGCAACCAGAAACCAAATCTGATGGACTCCAGGGAGGTAGACTGGAGCTGGCATTCTTGGGGCTTGGTCTTCCTGGGCTGTCCTTGGACTGCACAATCATCTGAATATAAGTCCTCCACCTTCACTTTCCTTTCATCTCCCACCCCGGTGAGTGCCACCTGCTCTCCTATCATCTGATTTCCCTCCCCTGCATTCTTCCTTTTTTTCAAAGATTTATTTATATATTTGAAATGTGGAGTTACAGAGAGAGGTCTTTCATCAGCTGGCTCATTCCCCAAATGGCCATATCGGCTGGAGTTGGGCCGATTGGAAGCCAGGAGCCTGGAGCTTCCTCTGGGTCTCCCACATGGATGCAGGGGCCCAAACACTTTGGGCCATTTTCCTCTGCTTTCCCAGGCCATCAGCAGGGGGCTGGATCAGAAGAGGAGCAGCCGAGACTTGAAACAGTGCCCATATAGGATGCTGGCACCACATGTGGAGGCTTAACCTACATGCCACAGTGCCAACCCTTCTCCCCTGCATTCTTATCCACTCTCCCTGACAAATCTGTATATCCATCCCATCAGCCTGGAAAACACCAGGGTACCGGCATTTTACAACTTTCTAAGGTAAGTAGTGTGACACTTTGCGGTTAATCAGTCTGCCTGGCTCAGTGAAGCCAGTCACCTTTTCTATCTCAGGGGTATCTCTTTGATCCAGGGAAGTGAAAAAATTAATGAATCAAAGAGAGAGAGAGAGAAGGGGAGGGGAGGGGAAGGGAGGGGGGGAGGGGAGGGAAGGGAAGGGAAGCGAGGCCCTTGGCAGCCTTCTGGGTAGAGGAAATCTTGGACTTACTCCACCTTCTTCCCAACCATTTCCTACTCTGTAGTCTAAAACAGCTGTGTATTCTGGTGGCTCCTTCTCTGAGGAGTCCTTTCTTCAGTGACAGGGCTGGTTGGGTGGGCGCTGGGTTCTCGAATGGTCATTTGAGCTTCTTCCTCGCTCACTTTCCCCTCTCTGTCCATCCCAGGAATCTAGAAACGCTCAACTCCTCAATTCTTACAGTCCCAGCCCTGGCTCCCATGCCATGCTTTGTTCTTCTGGGAGCCAGGTGCCAAGAGAGGATGAAGTCAGGCCTCCAACATTTAGGAAATACCCAAAGTGCTGAGTGTGGCATGGGGTGGGGATTCAGATGCTTAGGCAGCGTCCCTGTCCTTTCAGGGCTGGAATTTACTAGAACAATACTATCTAAATAAGACGGTGTAATAAAGAATGTGAGTTTCAATGACAAACATGTGGGGTATGTGAGTACACAAAAGAAGTAGCCATCAATTCTTCCTGGGAAGGAGGAGGGCTCCTGACCTAAATATGGGAAGACATTCAGGTCTTTTTCAAAAAGAGGAGAAGGAGGGGTTGGCATTGTGGCGTAGTGGATAAGGTACATGTCCCGGTTGCTCCACTTCTAACCTAGCTGCCTACTCATGACCTGGGAAAGGCAGTAGAACATGACCCAAGTGTTTGGGCCTCTGTCACCCATGTGGGAGGCCTGGATGAACCTCCTGGCTTCCTGGCTTTGAACTGGCCCAGTGCCCACTGCTGTGGCCTATTGGAGAATAAATCACTGGATGAAGATCTTTCTTTCTCTCTCTCTTTCCCTCTGTGACTTTAAAAATAAATAAATAAATCTTAAAAAAAAAAAAGAAAGTACAAAGTATTAGCAATTTTATAAAAAAAAAAAGAGAGAGAGAGAGAGAAGAGGAAGCTGGAGGCTGAGAGGGTCTTCAGAAAATGAGTCACAACTGTGGAAAGAGTGCTGCAGGCTGTACTCTGCTGGAGAACCAGGGCTTAAAGAGGCAATGTTGCAGGGGCTACTCTTAGCCACCTGGCAAAGACGGGGATGTGTAGATCCAAGACAGGTGCAATGCCACCAGACCCTGAAACCTTTGTGTTGTAGTCACTTTGGCAAAACCCCTGTTATATTTTAATGCTGTCCTCTTTAAACTTCCAGTTGAAATCATTGACTCCTGGACTGTATCTTCAGTTTCTGGAGCCTTCTGTGCCAGCGCTTGCTGGCAAGTGGATCATCTCCAGCTTGAGAGCCTTAAACAGCTTGAGCTTGTCTACCAGGGTTTGCTGTTCACCTCCCTGCAAACATTGTCTGCCCCTAAGAGGCTTGACTTCTCTGGAGGTTGGTGAGAAACTCTCCTGTTGATCCTATCCCACCCCATGTATCAACATTGTAAGCTCCTGAAGGGCTGACCATGCTGATTCTGTCTGAAATGCCCACATCCCCACTGTGCACCACCCCCCCTCCCCCAACAGCCACACAGTAACTCTCAGTTACTGAGCCTTCCCTCTGACTTGCTGGTGGGAACATAATGATGATCATAGCTCCTGCTGGTGACAGTCACCAGGACACCTGGCTCATGCTAGGGGCACTGATGTAAACTGGCACGAGGTCCAAGGTTCCCAGACGGGATCCCCACAGCATCACCTGAGGGTGGCTCTCCCTATCTGTAGCCACTGCTTTCACACAAGACCACCTTGAAAGAGCTCATCATCACAGACAAACCTGCATTTTATAAAAGATGGATGTGGGGAGATTAACTGCTGGAAGATACTCTTCAAATCCCACACTGACCTCTCTCTTCTAAGTGCCTCTCTATTTGGGGTCACAATCTGTTTGACACAACTATATGCTTGAAAATCTCCTCACTTCTCTAAACCTGCACCCCTCCACCCTCTGAGCACATAATAAATAAATATCCATTCTATGGCACAGATTGTGGTGCAGCAGTTAAGCTTCCTCTTGAGATGCCTGTATCCCATATCAGAGTGCCTGGGTTGGAGTCCTAGACCCACTTCTGATTCCTGCTTCCTGCTAATGAGCACTTTGGGAGACAGCAGGTGATGGCTCAAGTACTTGGATCCCTGCCACTCATGTAGGAAACTTGGGGTCAGCATTGTGGCACAGTGGATTAAACCCTGCTTCCAAAGCCAGTATCCCATATGAGTGTGCCAGTTCAAGTCCTACCTGCCCAACTTCCCATATACTACCTGATAATGCACCTGAGAAGGCTTCAGAAGATGCCCAAGTACCTGGATCCCTAAAACTCACATGAAAGGTCTGAAGTTCCTGGCTCCTGGCTTTGGCCTAGTCAAGCCCTACATGTTTCAGACATTTGAGGAACGAACCAGCAGATGGAAGATCTTTCCCTCTTTTTTTGTGCCTCTATCTGTGTGTGCCACTATGCCTCTCTCTCTCTCTCTCTCTCTCTCTCTCTCTCTCTCTCTCTCTCTCATTCTCACCCACACACACACACACATCTGTCTCTCTTATGAACAATCAAACAAAAAGATATCCATCCAGTTACCAGGGCCAACAGTTAAAGATAAATTCAGCATGATGTCCACTCTTCCTGCCGTGGGCTATTCCCACTGCCTCACCTACTCTGTCTTCAGGCTGTCTGCATTAAGGCTGCCCACAAGCCCATGGTCACTAAAAACCCTGCTCCTTGGGGCCCTCCCTCCTTCGAACTCCTCTCCCCCACTTCTGTTCTCCCAGTTGTGAGCTCCTGCTGTCTAGATGGGTTCTGTACTCCTCCAATGCCCCATGGGCACCCCTGGACCAAATCACTCACATCCATTGTGGTGATGGTCACCTATGTTCTGGGTGTACCTACCATTTATTTTGCATAATTACCTCAAACTGGGCATGTCCCAGATGAAACCAATCCCCTTTCACCCAACCTCCCCTTCCTCCTGCTTTCACATGGCCAGTGACACACAGGTATGCTGCCCCCCAGCCCAGACATGGGGTTCACCTCAACAGTTTTCTCTCTTTCACCTCTGTTCCCTCATCAGTCCCCTATCTTGTGCTCTATATCTCCATGCTGTCTCTTCTGCACCACCCTCCATTTATCTTTCTCCTCCTTGGTTTAGGTTGTTATCACTTCAGGCCTGATTCTTGCAATCACTTCTGAACTGGGCTTCTCATCAAAAATGCCCAGTACTTCTTTCCCCTGGGCTAATTTCTCAGTTAGAAGCTTTGAGGATTGTGGAGCAGAGCCTGTGCCTGTCTAGACAGTAGACAACCAATTTTAATGAAGATCTGTAACAAGGCAGGTGATTCTGTGTTAGAGACAAGACTGTAGGTTCTGGAGCCAGTGTCTGGGTGCGAAGGCCAGTTCCCGCAAGTGTATGACTATAGGCAAACTACTTGACATGCTTGTGTCTCTTTCCACATCTGTAAATGGGGGAATACTACTAGGGTTTACTTAACATTCTTGTCTTAATGAGTGTAAAGTGTCTGGCATACACTCAGCTCAAATCAAATGTTAGTGTTTATTCTAAGTGTCTGATATTTGTGTGAGTGAATGGCTCATTCCTAATGCTTATCTTATTCCATATTAATTTTGGTCAAGGAGTCTTTGATAATTTTAAGTTTTTGAGTTCTAGAGACCATGATCTCTTTATTCTCCTAGTACTTAGAGAAGATTCAGGCACACAGTGGGAATTTGATGAGTATCTGATTGGTTTAACATTCTAGAAAATGTAAATGCTGGGGCTTGAGGTTGTGGTATAGTCTCTTTCTGCAGTGCCAATATCCCATATGGGTGCCAGTTCAAATCCTGCCTGTTCCACTTTCAATGCAGCTCCCTGCTGATGGTCTTGGAAAGTGGTGGAAAATGGCCCAAGTGCTTGGGCCCCTGCACTCACGTGGAAGACTTGGAAGAAGCTCCTGGCTCCTGACTTCAGACTAACCCAGCCCCAGCTACTGTGGCTATTTGGGGAGTGAACCAGCAGATGGAAGCCCTCTCTCTGTCTCTCCTTCTTTCTCTATGTCTCTAACCCTATCTTTCAAATAAAAAAACCAAAAAACCTTTTTTTTTTTTTTACAAAAAAAGTAAGTACCTTGCCCGCGCCGTGGCTCACTAGGCTAATCCTCCGCCTGCAGCGCCAGCACCCCAGGTTCTAGTCCCAGTCGGGGTGCCACATTCTGTCCCAGTTGCTCCTCTTCCAGTCCAGCTCTCTGCTGTGGCCCGGGAAGGCAGTGGAGGATGGCCCAAGTGCTTGGGCCCTGCACCCCATGGGAGACCAGGAGAAGCACCTGGTTCCTGCCTTCGGATCAGCACAGTGCGCCGGCCGCAGTGGCCATTCGGGGGGTGAACCAACGGCAAAGGAAGACCTTTCTCTCTGTTTCTCTCTCTCACTGTCCACTCTGCCTGTCAAAAAAAAAAAAAAAAACAACTAAGTACCCTCATCGCTCAATATGCATTGGGGACTGGTTCTCGGACCCCCAAAGATACCAAGTCCCTCATATAAAATGCATAGTATTTGTCTATGACACATGGACATCCTTCATAGGTTTAATTATGGCTAGATTACTTACAATAGCTAGTACAATTACATATTATGTAAATAGCTACTGTAGTGTATTTATTTTTGAAATAATGATAAGAAAAAACTCTGCACATGTTTAGTACAGTTGCATGTTTTTTTTCCAAATGTATTAAACCATGAAAGATCGAATCTGTCTATAACCCAGATATGGAGGGTAGATTGTGTTCCTCCTAATAAACCATAGCATGTGTTAGGAAACCATTCTGCATATATCCCTTGTGTTTCACATATCACGTGAGTGGAGATCCTGACAGCTTTTTTTCTGACTTTCTTTTGTACAAAGAACAAGCATGGAAAATGGAGACAGCACCTTCCTCTGGAGGAAAGAACAGGTTTATTTGCCATCTCCCTAGGGCAAGCTGGGTAAGCTTGCTTGTAGCCCATTATAAAAGATTGTGGAGTCCTTTGTGGCATGGAGGGTTAAGATACTGCCTGCAACACTGTAATCCCTTAGCGGAGTGCTGGTTTGAGTCCTGGCAGCTCTGCTTCCAATCCAGCCACCTGCTAATGTACCTGATAAGGCAGCAGAAAATCACCCAAGTACATGGGTCCCTGCCTCTCATGTGGGAGTCTTGAATGGAGTTCATTGCTCCTGGCTTCAGCCTGGCTAAACTGTGACTGTTGCAGCCTTTTGGGAAGTGAAGTAGAGACTGGAAGATCTCTCTCTCTCTCTCTCTCTCTCTTTCTCTCTTACTCTCCCCCTCTCTGTGTAACTCCATCTTTCATATATATATATATGTTTTTAAATATATATATTCATGTATAAATATTTATATATATATTTAAAAACAAAAAAAGTGGGATTTTTAACCTCAGGTTTCTCAGCTACAATGCAAACCCACTGTGCTCTCAGCATCTAGGTGAGCTGTTCTGCCTCAGCCCTACAGGATGTGGTGGGAAAGTGGCAACAATAGGAACATGAAGTTTGGTTAATATACCCCTTTATCTCTTATCCAGAGGTCTCATGACTTCTGCTAACATCAACAAAACTGTGGCAGGCTCACTTGTCAGCTTGCAAGTAGGGTCGAATCCCAGACCCTGTCCAGTGCTTGTCAGGATGTTAGAAAGAAAAGCACACTCATCTAATTGCAAGATTTTGTATCATTCAGATGTCATTTAGAGGTGGAGAGCACAAAATAAACAAGGCAGCCAACTTTCAATTCTATAGGCACTGAGGCCTAAGTTCCAATTTCTCATGGTGCCTCTCAGTATGAGTTATGTTATTCTAGCCTGTAGAACAGAATTCCGTGAAGACATCAAAAAATTATGGTTCAAATTTTACCCTGAGAACATATTAGAATTCTTTTATGTAGCTACACAGGTGGGTAAACTGATGTGAGTATGCTTTTGCTGGAGGGCCAAATCTAAGGAGGGTGTTTTTTGTCTTTTATTTTTTTATGTGCAAGGGTGGTTGTGTTTTATTTAAAACACAGAGGGAAATATGGTGAACATTATGAAGGCCCCACAAATCCTATGTTGTGCCCCAAAGTTGAAGGAACAGGAAAAATGAACTCAGGGGAAGTGTGGGCATCATCAAATATCTGAAGCCCTGTTAGGAGGGAGCCTGTTAGACTTGGCTCCAGAGCATGGCACTTGCTCCAAAAGATGCAATCACCAAAGAAGGGGCATTCAGCTGAGGCTGGGAAGAGGGTCTCACACTGCAATAGGTGGCCTCAGGGGGTAGTGTTTGCCTCACCGTGGGAAGAATTATGATAGGAGCAGGGTGACTTAATCAGTTTTAAGGTTTCCTAACAGTTTAATGCAAAATGAGTATTGATATTAGATTATGCTCACACATATAGTATTGATGTTGTTTCACTCGCTGCTTTGTACAACGGAAGATGCTCTTTCTGTTTGAATTTGCTTCATCTCTTGACAGATGGTATACGTTTTATTGACAACAACCACCATTTTCCTCTGAACCCATTTCTGCATGTTATACTCATACGGCCATGGTATTTGATACATCATCAAAACATGATTCTCACTGGTACATTCATCTTTCAGTAATGCAATAATAATTATTCATCATAAACAAGATTATTGATCATTTTCTGTGCTTATCACTTTCCATGATATGTTCCGTTGTATTACACAACAACCCCTGAATACTGCACCGTATGATTTCATTTTACAGATGAGGAAACTGAGGCTTAGGGCAGCATGTGGCGTAAAAGCCACATATTTAAGCTCTAGAGGCAAATTTGGCTCCCAAGCAGGCTTATTTCTAAACTAGTGTTCTTATCACCCACACATTAAAGACATGAAGTCAAATGTGGAGGGAAAAATATCTAGCAAGTTGCTAAGGAGACAAGAGATGTGGTAATTTTCCTATGGTGTTAGAGGAAAAGATGTATGTGTTTCTCCCAGGATATCAAAATAATCCAAGTGCTATTTGTTCATTTCTGTACATTGTGATGTTACAGCTGGGTCTCTCTGGATTATTGTAAATGATGAACATTTCACAACACAGACAGTATGGGAATGCTTTGTAAAGACAATTTGGCTGTGTTTGCTGACACTTTTGAGTGTGCTGTTCGAAGGGATCAAGCAAGTTTAAAAAAGCAAAACCTGTACTCTTTATACGTGGGGCAACCCTTAGCATGGCACAGGTTTTTAGTCACAGAATATGACTGTGTTGCAGTAATGTAATATTTCAGAGGGGGTCAAAGCTGGACATGTGGCACTTCCTTTTCAGGACTGAAGACTCAACACAAATGGAGTTCAAAGATAAAATCTTTATGCCTTTAGACTCAGCCAAAGGATTATTTATTTTTGTGATTACAGCTCTGGTGACAAGCACCTGATTAAAGTCTATTAAAAGTGTATGTAAAAAAAACCACTAGGGGCCAGCGATGTGGCTTAGTCAGTAGAGCCACCGTCTGTGATACTGGCATCCCTTATAGGTACTGTTCCTGTCTCTGTTGCTCCTCTTATTATTCAGCTCCCTACCAATATTCCTGAGAGAACAGCAGAAGATGGCCCAGGTACTTGAGCCCCTGCATCCAGTTGACTTCAGCCTGGCCCAGTCCCCAGCTGTGTCAGCCATTTGGAGAGTGAACCAGTAGATGGAAGATTCTCTCTCTCTCTCTCTCTCTCTCCCCAACTCTGCTTTTCAAATAAATAAATCTTTAAGAAAACATTCTTACAACATGAAAAAACATATTTTAAAAATGGCACAGAGGCACAACCTTCTGTGATCCTAGTATTTTCAAAATCATTGAAAGGCTATGGTTTCTAGATGGTTTACACTTAGGACTGGCAAGCTGAAACCAGATAGTAAATATTTTCTGCTTTGTGAGCCACATAATCTCTGTTATTACTACTCAGCTCTGTAACTGTCTTGTGAAAGCAGCTGTAGATAATGTGGAAGCAAATGAGTGTGGTTGTGATCTGACAAAACTTTGTTTATGGATCATGAAATCTGAATTTCAAATTATTTTCAGTGTCACAAAATATTATTCTTTCCTTTGTTTTTTCCCCATTATTAAAATGTATAAAGTTCATCCTTGACTCATAGTCCATACAAAACCAGGAAGAAGACTGCAAGTGACTGATTGCAGAACCCAGTTTCACCTGGATTCAGCCTGGCTGTCCCACGTAGTGCAAGCACCCCAGAGCATGAGGTTGAAGACCTTGCTCTTGACACATTTCCGCCTTTTCTTTCTGGATCCTCTCGTCACTCATGAACTTCCCAGAATATACTTGCTCCCAGTGAGAAGAAGTTAATACAATCCTGCATCCATTAACATCAGGGGCATGTTCTGAGAAGTGTGTCATTGTTGTGCAGACATTACAGAGTGTACCTGCACACAAACACACTCATTATACCCATCATTCCGTGTGGCCTCTGATGCAATCAAGAGATGCACTACACATGAGATGGACGAGGCTGCTGCCCTCATAACACAGCAAACTGCTCTTTTTAAAGTAGCCATATACTCTAAACTGACAACTGAAAGTATAGTATGATAAACACAAACCAGTAACACCATCCTCTTTTATCATTATCAAGTACTACATGTACTATACATAATTGCATGTGTTGCACTTTCATAACTGGCAGCGCAGTATGTCTGTGTACACCAGTGGCAGCACAAACATGGGAGTAATGTGTGATACCAGGACATTAGGACAACAGTGACTCCGCTAGGCACCAAGACTTTTTCAGCTCCATTATAAGCTATGGAACCTGCCATGTATACGTGACCTTTTTTTGGCCCAAATTTCATCATGTGGTTCATGACTGTATATGCAGTAGGCACCAAAGGCCCTGCTGGTTGTAACTACCCAATAGCAGAGTTGCATGTGTTATTCTCTTTTCTTTAACTCTCTCAGTGATTCTAGGATTGCTACTGAGTTTAATGCAAGACAGATTTCGAGGTCATCTCAACCTGACAGTTTCGTAGCAAAACCAGGGTCTGCCTTACCATTGGTTTAGGGAAGCATCTCTGTGATGGAGCCCTCGGACAGCTGCTCCATCACCTTGGATTGAAGGACTCATTTCCTAACCTCCCTTACTGTTGGTGGAGGCTGTGTGACCGGATTTGGCCCATGGAATGTAGACAAATGCCATTTACAGTCTTGCTTCCTAAAACATCCAAAATGATCTCATATGCTCTCTATTTCACCCAGCTAGAAATAAAGAGGGAACATATACTGGAGCTTTACAATGGAAAGAGCCACAGTATATAAAGAGAGACACCCAAAAGTGCTGCCTGGTCCATGCTGGACATTGATTAAGTAAGAAATTAACTATGAATGTTTTGAGCTACTGATATTGGAACTTTATTTTTAAGGCCAGTTATCACTAATTACCCTAATATAGCTTTTCAATCCTTCCCAAGACTTCATTCAACTACTTCTCACTGTCTTTGATGGGTTTACTGGCCATCTCTCCTATTGCAATAGTTGCACATTTGTGACTTATGATTATAAAGCTCACAAAACCTAGCAATAATACTCCTGGTCATTTGTTTCAGAGAAAAAAAATTCAAATCAGGAACAAAAATCCATACTTCAATGTTCTTAAGGAGGCTTATTTGCAATAGCCAAAACCTGAAAACACACCAAATGTCTTTCAATAGCTGAATGCTAAACAAACAATGGTACACCCATACCATGGAATGCTACTCCAGACTAAAAAGGAATGAACTATTGATAAATGCAATGACATGGGCGGATTTCAACATCTATGCTGAGTAAATAAAAACCAATCTCAGAAAGTCACATATTGTATTATTCCATTCATATAAAACATTCTTGCTATGACAAAATTATAGCGAAGGAGGTTCATTGCTGTAGTGATTGGTGGCACTAGGGTTTAGAGGTGGTAAGGGTGGGAGAGAGGATGGGTGTGGCTTTGTCGCAGGGCAAAGGAGGATTTTTGGTGATAGATTTTTTATATTGATTGTAGTGGTAATTTTATAAATCCAGCCATGTCGTAAAATTACATTAAGTTGCACGTGCACATTGTACTGATGTCAAGTCCCTGGTTTTGACATTGTCTTACAACTATAAAATGGAGCTATTGAGGGAATCTAGGTAAAGAGTATAGGGACCTCTCTATACTCTTTTTGCAACTTCCTTTGAATCTGTAATTATTACAAAAGAATAATCATTCATTCACTGAGTCCTTACTCCACAGTCAGGCTCCAAGTGGCTCCCTGTGTTATCACAGTGATCTTCACAGTAACCTTGCAGGGTTATGTCATAGTTAACCTTCATCCTTGTCGCACAAATGAGGAAAATGAGGATTCCCAAGGTGGAATAACACAATAAATCCCAGGCAGTTAGAAAGCAATGGAGTCAAAAATTTAGATTAGTTTATGTTCTTCCACGGGCCCTGTTCTTCACACTCTACACTTTACTGTTTACAGAACTTTTTGGGAAAATGTTTATAATATTTATTTTATTTATTTATTTATTTAGAGAGAGAGAGAGAGATTCCCTCTGGTTTGCTCCCTATATTATTGCAACTGCAACTACGCTATGACTGGGACAGGTCCAGGCAGAGGCCAGGAACCTGGAACTCCATGTGGGTCTCCCACATGGGTAGTAGGGGCCAAAGAACATGGACCATCTTCTGCTTCTTCCCCAGGTACGTTGGCAGGGAGCTGAATCCACAGTGGAACAGCTGGGACTCAAACTGCTGCTCATATGGGATGCCAATGTCGCAGGGGATGCTGGCATCACAGGTCGCAGTTTAGCCCACTGTGCCATAATGCCTGCCCCAAGAACAGCTTTTAGTGCTGTGTGAGGAACTGTCTTTGTTTTCACAATAAAGCAAAAGAAAAATGACAGAACTTGAAAGACTCGATGCCAGGAAGGGGCTCTGTGCTAAACTCCAGAATGTAGAAATGGGTATGTAACAGGTATCGGGCCCAGTTTCACAATTCCATGTTTCAAAATGCAAGAAGAACATAAATGCTCATGCACATTTAACAATATTATTCATTAATTATGGTCCATTTTTCCTCATCTAATGAGTCAATTAAGAACTTCCTTCCCAGGCAGGAAGTTAATTTTATTTATTTACTGTCGGATCCCTCGCCAACCCAAGTCTTGTCAGCAAAGGTCCAACCCGCAAAATCACGACACGACCGCTGTTGATCCGTTCTCGAGGAACTTTTACTCTTAGGGATTGAAGGAAAGGAGGGAGGGAGGAGCAGCCGGGAGAAAGACGGAGAAAGACTGAAGTGGCTGCCCCCATTCTCGCCCCTAACACGGTCTTTTATCCATCCCCCCCCCCCCCCCAGCAGTCCATCAAAGGGCATGCGCAGTCTCAGGTCCAGGTGCATCTCATCTCGCCAGGTTGCTGCAAGTCCTTCCAGGTCAAGGTGTATCCCATCTCATCAGATTGTCTGCAAGTCCATTCAGGCCAAGGTGTGTCTCATCTCATTAGATCAAGGTGTATCCCATCCTATTACCCTGACCTTGCTCTGCTCTGCAGGATGAGGCAGTGCAATGAGAAGGTCCCCACAGGTGGCCAGCCTGTGGTTCCCCACAATTTACTTTTTGCTTTACGTTTCTGTTTATATTGCATATCCAGAAAAGCATGTAAAACCATTTTTCTATAAATGCAAACAGAAAGATTCTAGGAATTTGAAACAATTTATCATTATCATCATTATTATCATTTAGAGGCATGCATTTGAACACATGCAATGGGCTCTGTGCATTGCGTGGTGGGGGCTGACTGAGCACGGCTCCCCTCGGGCCACTTGAGCAGACAGCCTGGTAGCTGGTGGTGGGATTTGTGATAGCATCCCATGGAAAGTGTGAGCGACTTCATGCTGGGCTCCAGCACTGCCACTGGGGGAATCCTGTGGGATTTGAAGAGTGTTAAATGGATTTGTTTGCAAGAGCCCCACTGAGTGAGAGATGCTGGTTTTGATCATTTGCATCCTGTAGCTAGGCTGCCAGTGACAATGAGGAACAGTCACAAGCTGAGAGCAAAAATCTGCAATGACCAAGAAAGGATGGTATTTAATTTTAAGAGAAAGGAGATGAGGGAAACAATCTGTCCAGAATCCTTACCTTCTATGCCTAAAGCCAAAGCATTATTCCTGATTCTGTCTTTTCTCTTATGCCTTACAAGTATTTTGCTAGCAAGCCTATCATTTCTACCTCTTTGCACCTATTTCTAAAAATGTTTCTGTTTTCATGATCCTGTTTTCATAAGTTCCAAGCTGAACTATTAACTGTTCTCTTTGCTCTTTCTGTTGTCTACCTGCAATTTGTGCAGCCAGAGCGATCTTCTTATAATGAAATCCAATCAAATGATTCTTCTATTAAAAATCTACAAAGGGCATCTGTAATTCAGATATGTTGGAATATGTCCCTCAAAAGCTTCATATGTTAGAATCTGGGCCCTCAACATGGCAATACCGGTGTGGGACCTTTAAGGGTGGGGCCTCATGGGACCTCCAGAGATCAACTAGAAGCTTGCCTTCACAAGGAACTGTGGGATTCCAGCCTCTCACTGGTTTTCCCTGGCTTTCTGTTGTGATATGTGATCCTCCCTCCCATAGGTGCTTCCACCAGGATGTGACAGTCAAGGGCAGTTTCATAGGGGCACCATGCCATTGAATCTCTGTAACTTGGTGCTCAATAAACCTATTTTCTTTTTCCTTCCTTCCTTCTTCCTTCCTTCCTTCCTTCCTTCCTTCCTTCCTTCCTTCCTTCCTTCCTTCCTTCCTTCCTTTCTTTCTTTCTTTCTTTCTTTCTTTCTTTCTTTCTTTCTTTCTTTCTTTCATTTTGACAGGCAGAGTTAGACAGTGAGAGAGAGAGAGAGAGAGAGACAGAAAGAAAGGTCTTCCTTTTTCTGCTGGTTCACTCCCCAAGTGGCCGCTATGGCTGGTGCGCTGTGCCGATCCAAAGCCAGGAGCCAGGTGCTTCCTGGTCTCCCATGCGGGTGCAGGGCCCAAGGACCTGGGCCATCCTCCACTGCCTTCCTGAGCCACAGCAGAGAGCTGGACTGGAAGAGGAGCAACCGGGACAGAATCCGACGCCTTAACTGGGACTAGAACCCGGGGTGCCAGCACCACAGGTGGAGGATTAGCCTAGTGAGCCGCGGCGCCAGCCACCTATTTCCTTCACAATATTAGCCTGCCTCAAATATTTTGTTATAGTCATGAGAAGTAGACCAATACAATATCCCCCCTCATTTTTAATGAAATCTAAACTTCTAACCATGTATGTAAGATTCTACAAAATTGGTCTGCTACCTGTCCCTCCAAGTTTACCACCCATAGATGTGCTCCTTCCTCTTCCTATTCTTGACACACTGACCTTCTTTCAGCTTCTCAATCATGCCCAAATTAGTTCTGCCATAGGGCCTTTGCATGTTCACTCCCCCCCCCCCCCCCGAAGCATTCTCCCATGGGATTATCACATACCATGTTCCTGGCTTTAATCATGCCACCTATCAAATTTCTTCTTTTCAGAAAGCTGTCCCTCGACCATAATAAATATATTTAAAGTAGCTTCCTTCCCATAGTCTCCTTCTTATAGTTCTCATTCAGTTTTCTTTTTGGCACCTAGCACTACTTGATATTAAGCTATGCTTTGAAAAAATTTGCTTTTTACTGGGAACTCCAATAAAATATAAGCTCTTGATGGACTTGGGGGCTGCCTGATTTGTTTACTGCTGGCTGTATCCTGAACACCTAGAATATTGTCTGGGAGGGAATAAACTCTATGTTTTGCTTGTAGAGTGAAATGAACAAATAATCAGTGCTGTGCCCATCAACACGTGCCTTTTAATTCCAACAGAGGATTGACACCTCTCTGTGTTTATATCTTGTGCTTGTGTGTTTGCATGTAAAGGAAGTATGCACAGACATCTGAGCTAAAGCTGGCTTGTTACCAAGGCCTCCTTGTTCTCAGAGACCCTGTATGTGTTCTCCAAACGAAGTGTCTGTGCTGTTGGCCTCTTGCTGTGTTCTGGCCCTTGCTGCCTGGTCTGTTTCACCAGGTTCTAGGTTCCCTGTGTTGACTTTGATCCTGAAAGCCTGGCTGATGACTGAGCTCTAGCTGTCTGGGTGGCAGGGACGTTTAAGTCAGAAGGGCCCCCACATTTGGCTGACCCTCCAGTATCACCTTGTTCTTGTTGATGTGTCTGAGTCACTCTGAGCCTTTAGCTTCCATCTAAACATTGAGTTCATCCTGGCCTCCCATTTTATCCCCTCAAATACAGTATTCTATGCTCCCATCTTGAACGAGCACCTTCTTAGGGAAAGCCCTCAGAGAGCCTACATTAAGATATATTTGGGGCTGGTGCCACGGCTCACTAGGCTAATCCTCCGCCTGTGGCACCAGCACCCCGGGTTCTAGTCCCAGTTGGGGCACCACATTCTGTCCCGGTTGCTCCTCTTCCAGTCCAGATCTCTGCTATGGCCCGGGAGTGCAGTGGAGGATGGCCCAGGTCCTTGAGCCCTGCACCCACATGGGAGACGAAGAGGAAGCACCTGGCTCCTGGCTTCGGATCGGTACAATGTGATTTCCATAGCAGCCACTTGGGGGGTGAACAACAGCAAAGGAAGACCTTTCTCTCTGTCTCTCTCACTGTCCACTCTGCCTGTCAAAAAAAAAAAAAAAAAGATTTATTTGGGATCTGAACTAGAAAATCTAGTATCAGAGCAGAAGAAATGTTGTGTGACTGAATCACTTACCACTGTCTTCCAAAGTTCTTTTTACTGTCTAAAAGTGCCCAGTTGCTCTAGGCCTGTGCAGATTATCAAATTCAAGCACTAAGAATACTTGAGGAGGGGTGGCTAGGGGCTGGTGCTGTGGTGTAGTGGGTAAAGCTGCCGGCTGCAGTGCTGGCATCCCAAATAGGGGCCGGTTTGAGTCCTGGTTGCTCCACTTCTGATCTAGCTTTCTGCTATGGCCTGGGAAAGCAGTAGAAGATGGCTCAAGTCTTTGGGCCTCTACACCCATGTGGGAGACCCCAAGGAAGCTCCTGGCTTCAGATCGGCACAGCTCTGGCCCTTGCAGCCATCTGGGGAGTGAATCAATGGATAGAAGTCCCCCCCCCCCCCCGCCTCTCCTCTCTCTGTGTAACTCTGACTTTCAAATACAATAATAATAATAAAAAAACTACTCTAGGGGAATTCAGATGGTGATACACAGATCTGAACACCAGCACCATCCTTTAAGCTTGTTCTGCTCACCAGGCTTCTAGATTCATTTCTTGAAATCAAGAATCTTGAGCTTGGGGCCAGCATTGTGGTATAGCAGGTTGAGCAGCCTGTGATACCAGCAACCCATATGAGCACTGATCAAGTCCTAGCTGCTCCATTTCCAATCCAGCTCCCTGCTAATGTGCCTGGCAAAGCAGCAGAAGAGCCCTGAGTACTTGAGCTCCTGCTGCCCATGTGGGAGACCTGGATGAAGTTCCAGACTCCTGGCTCTGGCCTGGCCCAGGCCTTCTCTCTCTTTATCTCTCCCTCTCTCCCTCTCTCTCTCTTTCTCTCTGAAACTGCTTTTCAAATAAATAAATAAATCTTTAAAAACTGGAATTTTTCGTGGAAATCTTCCTTCCCAGGTACTCTTGTGAATATTTGGCACTAGGATTGTTTGGACAACTGTGACATTGTCCATGCACCTGAGCCAACTGCTGAGAATCTTTGTGATGGAGAACATTCAGGCAGTATGAACTTGCTTCTTTTCATTGCACATGAGAGAGTGGGAATGTACCAGAGACATATCCTGGTACCTCTCCAGAGCTCTTTCAAAGCTTGCCAGGCCTCACCAACTGACTTGGGTTTGAGAAAATATTACAAATCTTGATAATGGAGCAAATCTACATAGGAGGTCCTTTTACTGTAGGGGATTCTGTCAGTATTCTGTTTAAAAATGCCTTATAAATGCCAAAGGTGTTACAAAAGAACAAGGGACACAAAGAATGATTGTATGGAACTGTCATAAAAGAGTTAATTTATAAAATGTCATGGATTTCAGCTGATTTCATAGGACTAGGCTTTACATTTTGAATTGGTAATAGCTCAGCATGCTTATATCTATGATTAGGTAATTAAAAGTTATACAATCCTGTCTATTTACAAACCTTGAATCATAGATTGGCTATGATAAGGGGAATTTAGTAAGTCATGGAGTACTGGCCCTTATTTCTATGTTCAGATAGGATTCAACCTTCAGTATCATGGCAAATAAGTACAGCCATGCATTGCGGAATGGATGCCCACATACAATGGTGGTCCCCTAGGTTACGTTATCTACTGATGTGTGGCCATCTGTTTGTTCAGGCACACTCTGTGATGTGCACACAATGATGAAGTCATCTAACTATGCATTCCTTAGAAGTTATCCCATCATTACACAACACATGAGTGTATCTACTGAAATGAAGGAAAGACCCATGGCATTTTTGCCATTTTTCTTTATGCTCATTAAAGAATTCTATCTGAAGTTGCAGTTTTTTCTGGTGTCAATGTGAAATCACACCATCCACTTCCTACTTTCAAAGGTAATTTTCATTTTATGTTGCAATACATTTTTTGGAAAGAATGTGTTAAGTAGTATTGTAAGGTGAGAAGTGAATAGGTGAAAAGCAAGAAGAAGTAAAAACTTATTGCAAATTAGGTGTGTATTAGATCAAACAGAAAATGCTAAACACAAGATTTTAATAGGCAGTGCTATTATGTGAACATGATTTGGCTCCCCAACTTGTGCAGATGTTTAATTTCCAAAGTAATAAAAATTGTAGATTTATTCGTTTATTTGAAAGGCATAGTTACAAAGGGAGAGACAGACAGAAATTTCCAGTCCTTTAAGTCTGAACACTGACTAATAATACTTCGAGAGAGAATTATCTAAAATTAACAGCAGAAATAGCTCACTGTGAGAATGAATATCTACTGGGCACTCAATAAATAAAATAAAAACTTTTTCAAATAGGCAGAATAGTTATTGCTGATTTACAGATAAAACGGAACAACTTGCCCAGGGCAGCCGGCTACTCTAGTGGAGAAGCAGGATTTGAATGTAGGCTTCCCCAAGTTCCTCACTGCTGATGAGGACATGGGTACGAGGAAACAACTGTCTTGTGTTGACCCATTTGGGAAGTAAGTGGTGAGAAATGTGGAAGCATTGAGAGCCATGGTTCTCAGATCTTATATTTCATTGACTCATATTAGTGTTTTTAAAACAAGAGAAGAAATCAACATAGAGTTCCTAGGATATATTCAGGAGCTTCAAAAACTTCATGAAAAAAATAGGATTGAAAGATAAGTTAATTTTGTTGCGAAAAATTGAAATCAATGCATAGCTTTTCCATAGCACACATTTTTATAAACTTTTGAAGCCACCTTGTATTATGTCAAGTGAAACTAATTTTAAAAACTTCCATCTATTTCTGCTATTTTTGCATAAAACAGCATATTTGAACATCAGAATGAGTAAAAAGGACATACATTTACAATAAAATAAAGCCTTTTACATTAAATAAACTTAATTTTATGAAAATCTTACTCCAGAAATCTTTTCTGTTTTCTGACAGAACAGCTGACTCATGAAACCATCATCATGGGTCAGCAGTGATGTCCAGACCAGCTTCTCTAAAACACTAGCTATAGGACAATGGAGAAATCCACTGAGAAAGGTCAGAAAAGTAAGACGCATCACCTGGGAGAAGACCTCTGTGGCTGAGTCTGCTGGGATTCTTTGTGGCAATGTCTCTTTCAAGACCTGGGAACTCAACTACGTTTTCCTTTAGCAGGTTCTCAATGCATTTTCTTTTCTTCTCCTTCAGGAATACCTATAATAGGATTATTTGGTCGTTTAATGATATCTCATATTTCATGTAGACTTTGCTCATTCCTTATATTTTCTCTCTGTTTCAAAACTTCAAAATTGTTATCCTCGAGGTCAGAAATTCTTTCCTCAACCTGGACTATTCTGCCATTAAAGCTCTCAACCATTTGTTTTATTTTACTGATTGAACATTTCATCTCCAAATTTCTATTTGGTTCTCCTTAATAAGTTCTATCTCCTTAGTAATATCTTCATTTTTGTCCCTCATTTATTTTCTCATTTCTTTAATCTATCTGTATTCTCTTATACTCATTGAGTTTCCTTACAATCATTATTTTGAATTCTATATCAGTCATTTCATGGATTTCCTTCAGTTCAGTATCTAATTTTGGAGGATTATTGTGTTTTTTTGGAGGTATTATGCTACCTTGTTCCTTCAAGTCTCTGTGTCCCTCTGTTGACATTTGCCCACATGCTGTATTCATTCCTTCTTCTTTATGAAGTAGGTTTTTATCATAAAAGAGGTTATGGTTTAGCTGGAATGCAGGGTTTCACTTGGCTTGTTGCTTTGGCTTTGATTCTAGATGAGTCCAGCAGTGTAGTCTCTGAGTGATTTCTTTTGTCTTAATCAGTATCAGCTGTGTCTATAAGTGACACAGTGGTCTAGTTTCCTGCAGTTCATTGGGATAGAAATGTGACTTTGAGATGAATAACAGTTTCCTTGGATGTGTATTTTTGGTCCACAGAGAGTTCAGTGTCAGTTTTGCTGGTGAATATGATACCCAGGGCCTTGTTCTTGGTGCTAAGAGTGACAAAGGTGGGTGCCTCTTTGTCTTACTGGCAAGAGTGAGTGATGCTAGGACTTGTGGCACCACCTGCCATGGCTCTCAGACTGTGTGATACAGATGGATCCTGTAGGAAAATCCAACTGGTGCTGTGTCTTATAATACTAACAGCTCTAGTCCTAGGACTAGGGGATGTGAACTGGACTCTGTTCCAGTTCTACAAGGTGACTACAAGGTATACAGGAGATTTTACTTTGGAAGATATGAGTCCAGAGAGGTGGACTGCAGGTAGTTTCTTCCCTATATACTTTGGGAGGATTCCAGTGGCACAGTAAAATTTGGAATGAATTGTTACAGTCCTGGTGTTGCAGGGTATAGTGGGATGATGACTCAGATCTCCTAGGGTGGGAGTGGATTTTTTTATGGGCTGCTTCTGGTGTTCTTTCCCAGAAGCTAAGGTGAATCCCCTTACAGTACCTGACTTGAAAGCATACTACAAAGCTATAGTAATTAAAGCAGCATAATATTCTCATAAAAACCAATACATAGATCAGTGGAGCACAATAGGAAGCCCAGAAATTAATCCACATACATACAGCCAACTGATTTTTGACAAAAGTGCTCAGACCACACAGTGGAGTAAAGGTAATCTTTTCAACAAATGGTGCTGGCAAAACTGGATTTGTATGCATATATGTACATACATATATAAGGATACATGAGTGAAATGAGATCCATATGAGTGAAATTAGATGAGTGAAATTAGATCCATACTTCTCATCATGTCCAAAAATTAATTAAGATGGATCAAAGACCTAAATTTAATATCTGAAACTATGAAATTGCTGGAAGAGAACATAAGGCAAATACTCCAAGACATTGGTGTAGAGGACAACTTCTCGGCCAAGACCCCCAAAACATAGCCAACAAAGGCAAAACTAAGCAAATGGAACTATTTTAAACTCAGCCTTATGCACAGCAAAGGAAACCATCGATGGAGTAAAGAGACATCCAAGAGAATGGGAAAAATATTAGCAAACTACTATTTGCAAAGGATTAATATCCCAAATATATCCACAATTTTAAAAACTCACCAAAAAACACAACCAAACCAGTTGAGAAATAGGCAAATAGACCTCAAAAGAAGAAATACAAATGGCCAAAAAATATATGGAAAAAAAATGCTCAACTTCACCATTAGGGAAATGCAAATCAAAACCACAATGAGATATCACCTCACCCCTGTCAGAATAACTAAAATCCAAAACACAGAGAGTAACAAATGCTGGCACAGCTGTGGACAAAGGAGAACACTTATACAATGTTGGTGGGAATGTAAATTAATTTAGTCCCTGTGGAAAACAGTGTGGAGATTTCATAAAAAATTAGAAATAGATTTGTCATATGATTTAACAATCCCGCTCCTGGGTATATACCCAAAAGACTTGAACACAATTTATCACCAGCATGTTTAGCAGCACTGTTCAAAATAATCTAAGTGTGGAATTAACCAAGATGTCCATCCTCAGATGAATATATGAAGAAAATGTGTTATATACATACACTGGAATATTATTCATCTCTAGAAAAGAATGAAATTCAGCCATTTGCAGGAAAATGGACACAATGGAGGACATCACATTGTATGAAATAAGCCAGACCCAAATACACAAATACCACATATTCTCCTTCATATGTAGGAACTAAAATTTAAAAAGCAAATAGAAAAGAGAAATAAGAAAGAAATGTCTGCGTGTCTGTATTGCTGCAAATATAGTTTTGTGAAACTCTGTCAAACCAGTGGTTAAGAATGTCATACTTGGCCGGCACCATGGCTCACTAGGCTAATCCTCCACCTGCGGCGCCGGCACACTGGGTTCTAGTCCGGATTCTGTCCCGGTTGCTCCTCTTCCAGGCCAGCTCTCTGCTGTGGCCCGGGAGTGCAGTGGAGAATGGCCCAAGTGCTTGGGCCCTGCACCCGCATGGGAGACCAGGAGAAGCACCTGGCTCCTGCCTTCGGATCAGCACGGTGCGCTGGCTGCAGCACACAGGCCGCAGCGGCCATTGTGGGGTGAACCAACGACAAAGGAAGACCTTTCTCTCTGTCTCTCTCTCACTGTCCACTCTGCCTATCAAAAAAAAAAAAAGAATGTCATATTTATTGATCTGTGATTTACTTTAAAATTAACTGAACATGGGTGAAATGGTCATTTTTCCATTCAATTGTTTATAGACATTGTCTATATTTTCACTAATCTAAGGTCTTTTTGCCTTTTACTAGTTTATGCTTCTTATTTGGTGAAGTATTAAACCTTTTTACTCTACTATAAATTTAAAATATATTATCTCAAAAACTATGAAAAAAACCAAAGGGATAAGGAAGGAGAGTGGGCTGTAGAGAGGGGGAGGGAGGAAGAATGGGAGGGGGTAGATATAATCATGTTCTTAAGAATTGCATCTACAAATCTCATTGAATCTGCTAAAAACTAATTAAAAATTCAAAAAAGAAGAAAAAGCGCATCACCTGATTCCCATTCAGGGATTTAACCCTGCTCCAGATGCTCTCTTTCCAACCCAATTCACCCTGCTCTCTGTTTTCTAATCTTGACCTTCTACTCATTCTTTTGTATTGTACTTTAGAGTTCAATGGCCAGGTCTTTCTAGTAAGGACTAGGAGCTCCTCCACCACAACTCAGATTTTCTTCCAGGCTCAGGTGGTGTAGATTGTTTTGAGTGAGTGACCACTCCCAGCTAAACCATTCTAGGAATCCTTATCTCAGGCCACATCCTCAACAGGTAGCTTTCCACCTGTTTTACTTTCATTATACAAGAAGGAACCAGAAAATAATAGAAGTTTATCTATATCTTGTGCAAATGCCACAGCATCAGTAGAATTTATAGCTTATAATAAAAGCTTGTGTGGTGAACAGCTGTTGTTTCACCTGCAAACCATTCCCTACCCCTGGCTTTGATAGAAGCACTTCAGTTTTTATTTTAAGGGTGATCAATACTCCCTAAATATGTTCTTGGAGGATAAATCAAAATACTGCAAGTCTGCAATGCCCTGCCCCCATTGGAAAGGATAAGGACAAAACCCCTCCTAGGCCAATCAATCTCTTCCAGGAACTTGAAATTAAACAATTTAAGCTAATAGAGCAGAGTAGAAAAATCACTGGAATGGAATTATTCTTGTACAATCATATATATATATATATGTATATATGTATGATCATATATACCATATATAATATGTAATATGTATTATATATTATGTAATCTTATGTATCTTATATAATCATTATAGCAAACCTTATAAAGCTTTGTTAAAATCATGAAATGAAGGTTACAAGAGCTGCCTTGCATGCTACTGAGTCTTCTGTTTTTTGCTGTGTTCCCATTATTTTGCTTAAGTTAATTAAAAGCTGTGATACTTTCCATCAAGTGCACTAGAAATACATTTTGATTATTCTTATTATTCATAACAAAATAGCAAGGTATTCTGAGGTATTATATTGCCAGCATTGGCTAAGTGTTTTGCATATTTTTTATAAAAAGATTTATTTATTTGAAAGACAGAGTGAGAGCAAGAGAGAGCTCTTCCATCGTTAGTTAACTCCCCAAATGTATGCAGCAACTGGGACTGGGCCAGGATGAAACTGGGAGCCCTAAACTCTAACCAGACCTCCCATGTGGGTGACAGGGGACCAAGTACTTGGGATATTTTCTGTTGCCTTCAAAGGCACCTTTTCAGGAAATAGGATTAGAAGCAAGTATCTGAGGCTCAAATCAGCCCTTCAATATGGGATGCCAGTATTGCAAGCATTAGCTTTAACATACTGCACCACAAATCCAGGCCCATGAATATTTTTTGACTTCTACAAAGACCTTCAGCAGTGACAGCTAGTGTCCTTGACAATTTACCCTTGGGCAAAGTGAAGTTTAGAGAGATTAACATCTTCCCTGGGATTACAATGCTACCAGGTAGACAAAGCAGGCTTTGAATCTCAGGACTGTTTGACCTCTCAAATTGCCTCTAATCATGTCAAGTCAAATATTTATTTATTTTTTCATTCTTTATGATGAGCACAAATGTTCTCAAAGAAATATATGATGCCTGGAATTGAAGATTGTTATGTATTTCTGTTAGGCCATCACAAAACACACCAAACACCAGAGTAAGGGAAAGGGTTTATTGGGGAAAACGCAGCACACTGGAGAGAAGGGGCGAAGAAGGAAAAGGAGAGTAAGAGAAAGAGGAGAGAGGGGAGTGAGAGAGGAGGAGGCTATAGAGAGTGAGCAGGAGAGAAGACAAGCCAAGAGAGATGAGAGGAGGAGAGGAGAGCAGACAAGAGAAGCCAAGAGAGCAGGAGAGAAGAGCCAAGAGAGCCACGTGTTCAGAAGCAGGAGCAGGGAATCCCATTAGGATGGGGTTGGAGCTTGACAACAGCGGTTGGGCCATGTGGGCACCTGACTTTCAGCAATGGCGGCGGGGGGAGGGGAGACTAGGGCCTAGGATGTTAATCAGAGTGTAGATTGCGCCATAGATAAAACTGCCCCATTTTCCTAACAAAGATGACCCATTTTTGATCTTTCTATACACAGCATTCTGAATATTTGAATTATGTTTTGAGACCCACACTGAGTAAATAAAATATGCAGATTTTTAAAGCATTGTCTTATTAAACGCAATGTTTTTTTGGGGGGGGAGCTGGATATACCATGTATCACATGAGGAATGCATCTAGACACCTAGCCTCATGCTATCACACTGGCATAGTAGTCAGAGGAGGACGTGGGAGAGAAAAGATGCATGGCCGGTTCTTACTATTCACTCAACAAATGTTAACTGAGCACCTATTCTGTGCATGTGCTATGTGACACACTGGAAGTGCAAGAGAAAACAAGACACAGCTCTTACAGCCAGCGAAGAAAAAGAAATTGTTCAACTCTTGATAAAGAGGGTAAGGCAGACATTGTTCATATTGATAGAACCAATAGCATGGAATCTTGCACTGGGGGAGGAATTAGACTCAGCTCCCTCTCCAACAGGGACAAATGGGAAGTTTTAAAACCAAGGGTCAGAATGAAGTCAGTAGATGGAAAATTACTATAAGAAAACCTCAAGGATAAGGGATTCTGGCTAAAGTGACTTGTAGGATTATTGCTGGAGGCAGGCTAGATGATCACATATTGAGGCAATAAGATACCAAGGATGGACAATTTTTCCCTAAATTTATTTAACAGGATTATCAACTGGATTATACAAGTACAGAGATGGCGGTCCCAGTTTGACCTTAGTTAAGCAGAGGACTTAGAAAAGCCTGAGCATGGCTTTGGTCAAAGGAGAGAGTTTTTGTCAAGCCTGAGGAGCTCATAGTCAAATGGGTTAAGAGACAATAAACAGGGAATAGGCATCATGGTGTAGAGGATTAAGCAGCTGCCTGTGACACCAGCATCCCACATCAGAGCCCCAGTTTGCATCCTGGCCGCTCGACTTCCAATCCAGCTTCCTGCTAAAGCAGCTGGCCTGCAGCAGAAGATGGCTCAAATATATGAGCCTCTCCCACCTACAGGGTGTACCCTGATGGGATTCCAGCCTCCTGCCTCAGAACTGACTGTTGCAGCCATTCAGACAGTGAACCAGCAGATGAAGATCTCATTCTGTATCCATCCCCATCTGTCACTTTTCCTAACAAATAAATAAATGAATCTTTCAAAAAAAACCAGAAAAAATGTAATTTTATGATCATTAAATTCAATATTTCAATTTAATTACATTTTGATTTATATAGGAATCACCATGACTTGTGCATCACAAATGAAAATTCAGATCAGTACATTACAGGATGACAGCAGTACAAAGCAGTGCACAGAAAACATCATTCAAACTGAATCCATCCTTTGAGGAAGATTAGAAATGGCGCATATGCCCAATGTAAACTCAACAAAGTCAGGATGGAATTACATATTGGCAATGGCTGTAAAACATATTTTTACCAAGGCAATAAAGTCATAGTTATCAGAAAAATATAGGATGTTTTTACATTTATATTTAAGCTAATTAAAACTACAGATTAAAAATCAATCCTCTGGCCATGGTTCACTAGGCCAATCCTCCGCCTATGGCGACGGCATCCTATATGGGCGCCGGTTCTAGTCCCGGTTGCTCCTCTTCCAGGCCAGCTCTCTGCTGTGGCCCAGGAATGCAGTGGAGGATGGGCCAAGTCCTTGGGCCCTGCACCTGCATGGGAGACCAGGAGGAAGCACCTGGCTCCTGGCTCCTGGCTGTGGCAGCCATTTTGGGGGGTGAACCAACGGAAAAGGAAGACCTTTCTCTCTGTCTCTCTCTCTCACTGTCCACTCTGCCTATCTAAAAAAAAAAAAAAATCAATCTTCTTGGTTATACTAACCAGATTTTATGTGCTCAGAAACAACAAATTTGCATTTATCACAGAGATCATACTCTGTACAGATAATCTAAATTCGAAGTGCCAAGGAATAAAAAGTTTATTTATGACCTAGCTAAGACACATGTTGAAACTGAAACTTTCTATGATGTGAGGATATCACATTCTTGGAAAATGGAATTAAATGGTAAGTTTATTTTGGTAAAAAAAAATTTTTAAAGATTTATTTATGTGTTTGAAAGGCAGATAGATAGAGAAATCTTCCATCAGCTCGTTCACCCCACAAATGGTCGCAATGGCCAGTGCTGGATCAGTGCAGGGTCTTAGTCCACCCGTATGAGGACTGGGCCCAAGGAAAGATAAGTGCACCGCTCGCCCGTTACCCAGCCTCCCGATCCTGGAGACAATCAGATGCAGCAGGGAGTCAAGTCAAGCAGGGACTTATTTCACGCGTAACAGAGCCTTTTATAGCACAAAGCTGCAGAGTTATTGGGGCAGGGCATGAGGACCAACCAATCACTTAAAAGTCATTTTATAGGGCGATTTTCATAGGACTAGCTATATGTCTATACACTGGTCATCAGTTGTTGCCACTTCTCCTGATGTTGTGCAGCCAATTAGCTTTGGTGGTAAACAACTTTGAGTTCCACCCACCTTACTTCCTTTTGGCACCATCTTTGAATTGCTTTGTGTAACTAATTTCCCCACAGACCAGGCCAAAGCCAGGAGTTTCACTTTGTGTCTCTTGCATGAGTGCATGGGCCTACGTACTTGGGCTGTCTTCTGCTGCTTTCTCAAGCGCATTGGCAGAATCCGAAGTGAACACCATAAGGGATGCTGTCATTGCAGACAGTGGCTTCACCTGCTATTCCTCAGCCCAAGCCTGGAAATTCATTTTTTTAAAATTCAAACATATGAGGAGTCTTCAAAATGTTCGTGGAAAAAATCGTGCATAAATTTCAAATTTTTTCACTAAAGAAAATTTGCTTTGAAATTACTTTCCCAATAAATTTTTGAAATGTCCAAATACAAATCAAAACACTAATTTTACATGTGATCTTCTAACCTGATTAACTATGTAGACTTTTCATAATTGACAGAATTATGTAAATTGACTACAAATACACAAACTGAAGAATCTTTCCTTAATACTGACAAACAGAGCTTCTTTTCAATGTATGCAATAATACTTCAAATTTGATGTTGATAATACTGAGCTGACATGAGAGTTAATGAATTTACTAAACTTGAGCTTTAGCTGAGCTGAGCTTAGGCTTTTCTTCAAAGTCAAAATCATTCTTTGAAAAATGATGAGGCCGGCGCCGCTGCTCACTAGGCTCACTAGCCTTGCGGCGCCGGCACACCAGGTTCTAGTCCCTGTCGGGACGCAGGATTCTGTCCTGGTTGCCCCTCTTCCAGGCCAGCTCTCTGTGTGGCCCGGGAGTGCAGTGGAGGATGGCCCAAGTGCTTGGGCCCTGCACCCCATGGGAGACCATGATAGGCACCTGGCTCCTGCCATTGGATCATCGCGGTGCACCAGCTGTAGCGCGCTGGCCGAGGCGGCCATTGGAGGGTGAACCAATGACAAAAGAAGACCTTTCTCTCTGTCTCTCTCTCTCTCACTGTCCACTCTGCCTGTCAAAAAAAAAAAAAAATGAAAAAATAAATAGAAAAATGATGAGTCAGTTCTGTCACTGTGGATACAAATATGAAAGTTTAATTTTTGGTATTCATCCATTATCAGAAAACTTGTTTCAAATAATTCAAATCTGTAAGTCTACTTTTTCTACAAGGTTTGTGATGTGTAAATACAAATAAAATATTTTGATGAAAGTTTTGTATCTGAGTTGAGACATGTCAGGATAAATTGTACACTAGTCTTTGGAGAGTTTGTTTAAAAACCACAAAATTCAGTCATTAATAATTTTTAAATTTTGATTATTAAATGAAGGATAATACTTCAGCTATATCTGGTTAAATTCTACATAATGTAGGGGTGGATGTTTAGCCTACAAGCTAAGACGCCAGTAGAGATGCCTGCGTCTAGTATCATAGTGACTGGGCTTGATTCCCAGCTTTAGAGGCAGCAGTGTTGGCTTAGTGATTGTTTTCCTGCCCTCTCTGAGTGGCAGATCTGGACTGAGTTCCTGGCTTTCAGTCTCCCCTGGCCTAGCCCTGGCCATTGTGTGATTTGGGGGACTGAACTTGCTGATGAGAGCTTTTCTGTCTGTCAGTCTTTAGGGCACTCACTCTGTGTCTCTGCAACTTGACTTCAAAATAGATATATTTTTAATACATAGTGTTTAAGCCATACCTGTATATCTTTAATTCTCTACTATGGCTAATTTTTTATTAATTAACCACGTACCCACTCTTATCAAACATGTTCTACTATTACATAAACACACATACAGCATGATGATGAAACACTACACTGCTGTGCTGCCTATCACCAGAGGAAGGAAACAGCACAACCCTCATTCTGTGCAAAAAAATTAATTTAAACTATTTTCACTTTTATAATGTGGGTAGTAGAAAAGATTTGGATTGCATTTTTTGGCCCCTCCCATGAAATTTTATTTATTTTGGAAAATATGTGTATTTTATTTTTTTGCATGTTATTTTGTTTTATTTTTAAAAAAAACTTTTATTTAATACTTGCTCTGTATTTCTATTGCACAGAGGTTCTGTAGAGCAAAAAACATGGGATAAGATTAGAATCAACTTTTTAAAAATGTGCAGAGCCAATTGCTACAAATGAGAATGAGGTTATAAATCAAGAGAGGGAGATATCAGGATGGGAAAATATTTCAGAGAGGGAATAGTTTAAATGTCACACACCAGCAGGAACAAATGTATGTGGCACCTTGGTGGCCTTAGAAGAAGGACTGGATTTTGCCTAGTGAAGATTTTGTGTTCTGCCAGCCCAGGCTTGCAGGCTTACCTAGGTGACTGATACAGTGTTTGGGAACAGGCCTTGGAGAAAGCAGAATGACTTCCGCTATTAGCATGGGAAGAATTTAGTACCCCTCATGGGTAGAAGGCACCTGGAGAGACTTAGAAACAGAGTGAAGTCCAGGATGAAAGGGGAAGGATGAGAGAGGACCTGGTGAGATGCCTCGAGGCTGAACTCCAAGCCGCAGGGTGGCAGGGCTCCTCCAGAGGGCTGATGGATGCCATGTGTGAATTGTTTGTTTTGCTTCCCAGTCATCCATCTTCTCATGTTTAACCAAACTTTACTGTCTCCCATGAATGCACACCTGCACGAAAACAGTTTGTATAAATAATGGAAAAGAGTTGAGTGGTGAGTATAGATTGTTGTGAAGCATAACAGTGTGCAGGGGTTGTAAAACAATCCATAGTAGAAGTAGTCTAGTGGAGCTGGGGATTCAACTTCTGGGTGACCTTGGAAAGGCTGGGGGGAGTTTAATGTTTCCTCATGCCCTGGGTGGGTGTGATGTGGCTAGAGGCAATCTGATCTAAATCTCCAAAGGGACAATGACTCAACTTGATGTTTCTGTTATGAAGATGATACCTGAAGGGTGTTGTTTGCTTTATGCAATAACAAAGCTAGTTGGGGACCTTGGAGACAGCAGGGTCTACCAAGCAATTAGAAGTCCTGGCTGTGGGAGGAGAGGGAGTTGACACAGTGACCTGAGGGTCTGGATCTTTACTGTGAAAGAAAGGAGAGGGTATGGCTGTAGCTAGAATGGTTTTGTTGATTTTCAGGGGTGGAATGTTGGAGAATTTTTGCATGCTACCTAAAGCAGTAGAAAGTTTATTGTTCTGTAAACAACCTCCTTGGGAAGTTGGGAGTGCATTCATAACGCTTTACAATGCCAAAGCAGAGGTTGAAGTAATGAAAGTGAGTTTCAAGATCACCATGTGGGGACCAGAGATGTGGTTCAGTGGTTAAGCTGCAGCTACAGATGCTGGCATCCCATGTTGTAGTACTGGTTCAAGTCCCAGCTCCTCCAAACAAGCTTCCTGCTAATGCTCCTGGGAAGACAGTAGAAGATGGCCAAATACTTGGGTACCTGCCACCCATGTGGAAGACCAGGATGGAATTCCAAGTTCCTAATTTCAGGCTGGCCCAGACCTGGCTGTTGCTGTCATTTGGGGAGTGAATTAGAAGTTGGAAGGTTTTCTCTCTTTCTTTCTCTGACACTCTGGTTTCCAAATATATAAAAAAAAAATTAAAAAATCATAGTGTGGTGATGGTAGAAACCATGGTAGCCCAGAAACTACAGGCTGTTAGATATAGGCTGCAACATCCCGAAGTATGGTTTGTGTCAGGAACTGGCATTCACTGACATGTAGATAGTTGTGAATTCCAAGCTAACACTTAGAAAAGTAGAAAATATGAAAGGGAGTCTATGCTTAACAGATATTTATTAGTACTCTATTGCCTTTGTGTAGTGTTTTTCCAACACTATTTTTATTATTTCATGTAGTGGAAGACTAAATATAGTTCCTGGTTATGTGTATCATAGCTCCAAGGGACTGCATCTGGTTAAAAAGACAGTCATACTAATGACTAATTTAATAGAAATCATTTATGAAGAGTTTAGAATCATAGAGGCTATTGATCCTGGATAAGACAACCCAATGTAGTTGCTTGCTCAATACAGGAACAATGGGGCAGGTGTTGTGGAACAGAGGGTGAAGCCGTCACATGGACATCTGCATTCTATAACAGGTTGCCTGGTTTCAAGTCCTGCCTCTGCTTCTAATCCATTTTCCTGCTAATGTGCACACTGGGAGGCAGTAGGTAATGGGTCAAATACTTGGGACCCCAGCTACCCATGTCAGAGGCACAGACAGGGTTCTGGGCTCCTGGCTTTGGCCTTGCTTAACCACAGCTATGGTGGGCAGATCTCTTTTTCACTAACTTTCAAATAATTTTTTTAAATTATTTTTTTAAAAAAACATAACACCTGAAGGGTGTTCTTTGCATTAAGCAAAAAAAGTAGCTGGAGACCTTGGAGACAGCAGTATTAACAGAATGATGGATGGATGGATGGATAGATATTGAAGTGAAGAATGGAAACAGAAACAACAGAGTAGAACAGAATAGAACACAACACAACACAGCACCTACCTTCAGATTTGCAAGAGTTCCTGTAAGATTAACTGAGGCTTACATTTCCCCCAAAGTAGAATTAGAGGAGGTGATTTCTGACTTACAGTATAATGTTACGGATTAAGCAAGACAAAATCTTCACATTTAAAATCATACATCAGGGAAAACATTTAGCCTAACATTGATGATGCCTGTTCCCCATTTCAGAGTGCCTGGGTTCAGTATCCAGCTCCAGCTCCTGACTCCAGCTAATGCAGACCCAGGGAGGAAATGGCAAAGGCTCAAGTAATTGGGTCCTTTCCACCCACAGGATACCTTGATTGAGTCACATGGTTCCTGGCTTTGAGCCAGGGTATTGCAAGTACTTTGAAGTGAGCCAGCAGACTAGAGAGCTTTCTCTATCTTTGTGTCTCTCTGCCTCTTAAATAAATACTGTTAAAAACAAAACAAAGCTGGCATTATTTGGAGTGGGCATTTGACCCAACAGTTAAGGTGCCTGCTTTCAATGATGCAGAACCTGAGTTTGAGTCCCAGCACTGTTCTTGATTCTACCTTCCTGCTAATGCACACGCTGGGGGGCATTGTGACAGCTCAAGTGGTTGGATTCCTGCCACTGTGTGAGAGGCCTGGTTTGAGTTCCCGGCCCCAGGTTTCAGTCTGACCTGGCACTGGCTATTACAGGCATTTGGGGAGTGAATCAAATTTGGGTGAGTAGATATGAGTTCTATTTATCAATCCCTCCTCTCATTCTCTCTCTATCAAATAATAAATAAATATTTTTTAAAAATAAATTTATCCACCACAGCAGACCACAGGTTTTTTGGTATGAATGTCTTAAAATATAAGGTATTTGAATTATGATCATATGAGAACATATGGAGTGGTCATCAGGTTCACATACTAGGTCTTCCCCATGCCCCCCTCCATTTTCTTTTCCCAGAAACAGATATTAACATGACCTACATGCCATAGCATTTTGTCTACTGTTCATGATCACAATACTTCTAATATGATATTCTAGGCAGTCCTCCTAAAGAATTATATATGAGTTGAAATCTTTTTTTAAAAAAGATTTATTTATTTATTTATTTAAGAGTCAGAGTTACAGAGAGAGAGAGAGAGAGATCTTCCATCCACTGGTTCACTCCCCAGTTGGCCGCAACGGCCTGAGCTGTGCCGATCCGAAGCCAGGAGCCAGGAGCTTCTTCCAGGTCTCCCACGCGAATGCAGGGTCCCAAGGACTCGGATCATCTTCTACTGCTTTCCCGGACCATAGAGGAGAACTGGACTGGAAGTGGAACAGCTAGGACTCAAACCAGTGCCTATATGGGATGCCGGCATTGTAGGTGGTGGTTTTACCTGCTACACTATAGCTCTGACCCCAAGAGTTGAAATCTATTTGTCATATTTAGATTACATGATTTCTCTAGTCCTTACCAGTATATTTTGCAATTGGTTCATCAGAAAAATCCACCCCATTCACCTTCTAATTCACTTGTATAATCCCTTGATTAGCTATATCACCAAAGTACTTTCACAATTATTCTGTAATCTATGTATTTCAATGGATTCCAGGCATCAATTTCTTTTTTTTTTTTTAAGATTTATTTATTTATTTGAAAGTCAGAGTTACACAGAGAGAGGAGAGGCAGAGAGAGAGGTCTTCCAACCGATGGTTCACTCTCCAGATGGCCGCAACAGCTGGAGCTGCACCAATCTGAAGCCAGGAGCCAGGAGCTTCTTCCGGGTCTCCCACATGGGTGTAGAAGCCCAAGGACTTGGGCCATCTTCTACTGCTATCCCTGGCCATAGCAGAGAGCTGGGCAGGAAATGGAGCAGCCGGGTCTTGAACCAGCGTCCATATGGGATGCCAGCGCTTCAGGCCAGGGCGTTAACCCACTTCGCCACAGCATTGGCCCCTTTTTTAATTAATTAATTAATTTATTTATTTTTTATTTTAATTTTTTGACAGGCAGAGTGGACAATGAGAGAGAGAGACAGAGAGAAAGGTCTTCCTTTTGCCGTTGGTTCACCTTCCAATGGCCACCGCAGCCAGCGCGCTGCGGCCGGCGCACCCCGCTCCTCCGATGGCAGGAGCCAGGTGCCAGGTGCTTTTCCTGGTCTCCCATGGGGTGCAGGGCCCAAGGACTTGGGCCATCCTCCACTGCACTCCCGGGCCACAGCAGAGAGCTGGCCTGGAAGAGGGGCAACCGGAACAGAATCCGGCGCCCCAACCGGGGCTAGAACCCGGTGTGCCGGCGCTGCAGGTGGAGGATTAGCCTGTTGAGCCATGGCGCCGGCCTTTCCAGGCATCAATTTCATCTATTTTAGATTATAACTTGCCTTACTTGTGAACTCTTACGCAACTTGGCTAATTTAAGTAGACTCTTAATTACATTTTATGTGATGGATGGTGGACGAACAAGGATAAACCAGAAGGCATACAGGCCTATTGAACACCAACTCAGTGGTGAGTTATCTACTGGTGGTTCAAAAGATAAGTGAACTTAAAAAAGCTTATTTTTGATTGGGAAGTTGTATTTGCTTGTGGAGCTTCCATTGAGGTAGTGTGGGTCAAAGGGACTTGAAAGTAAACAGACAATTATTAAGCAGAGAAGGCTTTATGGATGGTGGAAATAGTGGGGACAGAGATTAGAGGAAAAGAATTTGAATGGCACATGGCAGAATGGTACTTAAAGCTGGAGTTTGGGGCTGCAGGTCTTGATGGGAGGCAAGAATTTTGAAGGATTTAAAATAAAGTTGATACTGTGGTTTCTCTTCAAATCGTGTAACTCATTTGCCTAAAATGAAGCTGACATTATCTTTTTTTTTGTTTTTATTTTTTTATAAAGCTTTTATTTAAAGAATATAAATTTCCAAAGTACAGCTTATGGATTACAATGGCTTACCCCCCCAACTTCCCTCCCACCCACAACCCTCCCCTTTCCCGCTCCCTCTCCCCTTCCATTCACATCAAGACTCATTTTCAATTCTCTTTATATACAGAAGATCAGTTTAGTACATATTACATAAAGATTTCAACAGTTTGCCCTCACATAGCAACACAAAGTGAAAAAATACTGTTGGAGTACTAGTTATAGTATTAATTCACAATGTACAGCACATTAAGGACAGAGATCCTACATGATTTTTTAAAAAAAATTGATTAATTTTCTATGCAATTTCCAATTTACCACCAGGTTTTTTTTTTTTTCATTTTCAATTATCTTTATATACAGAAGATCGATTCAGTATATACTAAGTAAAGATTTCATCAGTTTGCACCCACACAGAAATACAAAGTGTAAAATACTGTTTCAGTGCTAGTTATAGCATTACTTCACATTGGACAACACATTAAGGACAGATCCCTCATGAGACGTAAGTACACAGTGACTCCTGATGTTGATTTAACAATTTGACACTCTTGTTTATCGCGTCACTAATCTCCCTAGGCTCTAGTCATGAGTTGCCAAGGCTATGGAAGCCTTTAGGGTTCGCCAACTTCGATCTTATTCCAACAGGGTCATAGTCAAAGTGAAAGTTCTCTCCTCCCTTCAGAGAAGGTACCTCCTTCTTTGATGGCCCCGTTCTTTCCACTGGGATCTCACTCACAGAGATCTTTCATTTAGGTCTTCTTTTTTTTCCAGAGTGAGTTGACATTATCTTATGCACAAAAGGAGTTTCCTTAGGATTTCTGAGCGTTGACTTAACAAGTTAACTTATAGCATAAATATTAAAAATGAATTGAAAAAGGAAAAGAATAAAGGTTGAGAAACAGGACCATCCCAAAGAATAAAGGCTGGAAGACAAAATTATCTCTTGTCCAGGCAAAAGTTAAAGGAGGAATTGATTAGAAGTTTGGGAAATGTACTGAGAGTAGGTAATATATTATGCATTGAAAAGAATTGTAAAATGATTCTATTCTGAGACAGAGTAAGCAGAAAACATCAAGAAAGTATCTATTCATCCAACACCCTAAAAAATTTTACTTTTTAAATTTTTTCTGTGTCTTTTTTAAAAGTAAGTTTTCCTTTTTTCAGAGCCAATGAAAGCATCCCAGTGCAACTTGCCTTTTCTATTTGAGACCCTAAGCTGACACTGGACTCTTGCTCCTCCTATCCCTGATCTATACCAGCTTTCCTCTTTTGACAGAGAGATGGAGAGGTAGACAAGCGAATGAAGAATTGTGAATCCCAAAACAGAAGGTACTGACATAATTATGATAGCAAACTCGTATGTTTGCCTTTGAAATTATAGAATCATATTTCCTGGCTATCAAGTCACTCACCCAAACATTTATTGCCTTTCAAATAAATAAATATTTTCTTTAAAAAGAAACAAAAATCCGGGCCGGCGCTGTGGCTCAACAGGCTAATCCTCCGCCTTGCGGCGCCGGCACACCAGGTTCTAGTCCCGGTCAGGGCGCCGGATTCTGTCCTGGTTGCCCCTCTTCCAGGCCAGCTCTCTGCTGTGGCCCAGGAGTGCAGTGGAGGATGGCCCAAGTGCTTGGGCCCTGCACCCCATGAGAGACCAAGAGAAGCACCTGGCTCCTGCCATCAGATAAGTGCGGTGGGCCGGCTGCAACACACTGGCCGTAGAGGCCATTGGAGAGTGAACCAACGGTAAAGGAAGACCTTTCTTTCTGTCTCTCACTGTCCACTCTGCCTGTCAAAAAAAAATAAAAAAAAAAAGAAACAAAAATCCAGACATTGAATAATAAGACACAGACAATGTCCAGCATCCAACATAAAGCTGTAGGCAGTGGAATAGAAGCACCAAGTGACCAGGAGAAAACAATCAACAGAAAAATATCTGGAAATGACATAAATAATGGAATCACTATATAAGGTTTTTAGCAATTATGAAAAATATACCTGAAAGTCTAAAGAAGAAAAATCAATATAATAAGAACAAATAGAATTCAAAGGATGGAAGATCTCTATGTGTGTATATGTCTCTGTCTTTTAAATAAAATTTAAAAAAATAAATAAAAATTTTTCAAAAGAAATAACAAAATAAGTCTTCTGATATGAAAAAGGCCATGTTTAATAAGCAAAATGCATGGAATAAGAAATTCACAAAATAAGATACTACTGAGGAAAGTCAATGAACTGAATGTAAGCAATAGACACTATTCAACTTAAAGGAGAAAGAAAAAAGAAAAATTGAGGAAGAAAAAAAGAACAGAGCCTCCCTGCCATTAAGGATAACAGTAAGTATGCTATTATTCACACAACCAGAGTCTCAGATGAAAGGCAGAAAAATAAATGCAGACAAAATGGTCACAAAATTGTTCAAATCTGATGAAAACCCAGATCTGCAAACCCCACAGATCCAAGAAGTAAAAGCATGAAACTATAAAAGAACTGACTCCATGGAGTATTATAATCAAATTGCAAAAAACATTGTACAGAAATAAAAAGTGAAGCTTACACGCACATAGAAAATAAAACACATTCTATCCAGAGCAACAAAACTCAGAATAAACTCAGAATATCACATCAGTCACATTGTAGTCAGGAAACTATGGAATGATCTTTAAAAAACTGAAAGTAATATAACTTCAGACTAGAATTCCATATTTAGCAAAAATATCTTTCAAAATGACAATGAAATAAAGACTTTTCAGGAAAACAAAAGGTAAGCAACTTAATTTTTTCCCAGCAGACCTGTGTTCAGGGGAGTTTACAAGAAGTTTTCTGGCTGAAAATAATGTAATCCCAAGTGGAATTGAGTCTTCCCCAGAGTAAAGAGTATCAGAAAGAGTCAACGAGTGTGTAGACATTTAAGAATATGCTTATCTTTTCAAAGTTTATTTGAGATCATTGTTCATAAGAAAATTAACAGAAATGTATTATAAAGGTCAGGCATGGGTTGCTGTAAAATGTGGAACAACAATAGCACAGAAAGTGAGAAGCAGGTGAAGCAAGTTTGAGTTCTGGCTACCCTATTCTTTCAATCCAGCTCCCTAGAAGTGTGCCTGAGAGACAGCAGATGATGCCTCAAGTGCTTAGGCTCCTGCTACCTGCATGCAGGACCTAGATGGAGTTCTGACTTTTCGGTTCTTGTTGGTGTAGGTAGCCATGGCTGTTACAGGCATTTGGCAAGTGAACTAGCAGCTGGAAGACCTCTCTTTCTCCCTCTCTTTCTCTGTCTCTGCCACTCTGCCTTTCAAATACATAAATAAATCTTTAAATAAATAAAGAAGTATAAATTAACTAAAAAATCAATTGAAAAATACATTTTTATATAAATATATATATATATATAATTGAATTTTTGGAAACTTTAGCTGTGCTGTCAACTTTGAGAAAAGTATCCCAGTTTACAGTGTTGAGTTGGCATTGTACAGAAATTAACAGCCATATTGGTCTAGAAACGTTAAACTTAATTTTTTTTCCATTTGTACAGGGCTAATGCACTGTATTAAATATGTAAGGTCTTATCTACGTGGGTTTGATTACAGAACTAATAAAGTATTCTCTAAATAATGAAAAAAAAAAAAGAAAAAGAAATTGAACAAACCAGATGGGATTAATAGAGAACAAACGGCTAATCTAATTCATAGTTCCACTGAATGACAGGGATCTAAACACTCTCTTATTAGGCAGATTTATAACCTGATTAAAGAAGAGAAATCTGACTAAATGCTATTTATAATAAAATCACCTTAAATAAAAAACTTAGTTAAAAATAACGATAGATAAGCATATACCATGTAAATATTTGTCATAAGAATGCTGAGATGATTATATTGATATTGTACAGAATACGACTCAACAGAAGAAATATTATCCAGGATAAAGATAGTTGAAAATGGTAAAGGAGTCAGTTCCGTACAAAGACAAAGCAACCCTAAATATTTATGCAGAAAAGGAAAGACCATTAGTATCTACAGAATAAAAACTGAGAGAACTAAATGGACTGAACAAATCTGTACAGGTAGATGAAGGTAACAGCTTTCCTCTCTGTCATTGTTAGAGTAAAGTTTGAACAATATTATTGTCCAGGGGAATTCATTGACATGTTACTCAGTGAGGAAGATAACACATTATTTATCAATGCACTTGGTCCATGAACCAAGATAGACCACTTAATGGATCATAAAATAACAAAAAAATCAACATATTGATTGAAATCATGTGGATATATGTCCCCACATAGCAGATTAACTTAGAAACTTTTTTTAATCAAGAAAATCCCCAAATATTTGAAAATTTAATAATACTTCTTTCAATAACCAATGGGTTAAAAAGCAAACATAAAGGAAATCAGAGAATATTAACTGAAAGACAGTGAAAAAAATCACAATCCAAATTTGTGTGAAGAAACTAATGCAGAAAATTAATGGTTTTAAATGATTATATCAGAAAATACAAAAGACCTAAAAATCAATGACCAGATTAGTTATAGAAAGAGAACGCATGAAACAAACAATGATTGAAATGAATGTGATAAAACATCACAGCACAGAAAACATTAATGAAAAAATATCTGGTTCTTTTAAAAAAATCAACAAAACAGCTCAATTTCTAATTAAATGTATAAAGCAAAAAAGAGAGAAAGTATGATTTAGCAATATCAGAAATATGAAAGGAGAGATCACTGCAGACTTGCAAATATTGGAAGGATTATATACCTATTGTGAACAATTTTGTGCCAATGAATTTAATAACCAGAATGAATTGAAGAAATTCTTTTAAAATATCTGTTACCAGAATTCAGAGAAGAAACAGAACATCTGAATAACCTTATATCTACCACAGCACACAACAACAACAAACAGGTCTAGATGGCTTTACCAGTGAATTCTATTAATTCTAATAAACTGCCTCAAATAAGAGAAGTATCCATCTGTACTATTTAATATGATTGGGTTCATCATGATAGCAAAAGGAGACAAATATTTTATGGCCTAAAGATGCAAAAATTTAAGAAAATTGAGTAAGAAAAGATTAATAAATGGAGCCCATCTCAAGAAAGTTGGTTTAACACTTGTAAATCAATCAATATCATTGGCCATATTAGCTACATAAAGGGAGAAATATACGAATACCTTAATGGATACAAATGAAGACACACCGGGATACAAGTATGTACCCCTTAGAATTGCTATATTTAAACAGACAATATCAAATGTTGATGAGAATGTGGTCCAATTGGTAAACTCATATTATTAAGAAGAATGTTATAAGTACACTGGAAAACAGTTTGGTCATTTTTATGAAATTATACATAAAACTAAATAACTGATCTGTTAGATCTTTATAATTATACAAGAGAAATTAAACCATGACCACACAAAATTTACATTCAAATGATAGTAGAGGTATTATTCATATGAGTCCCAAACTGGAAACAACTCAAAAGTGCACCAAATATTAATACATAATGAAAATATTGAGTATCCACAAAATAGAACACCATTCAACAATAAAATGTAGTGAACTGTTGATATCAATGTATGCAACAATGTAAATAAACATTAAAAAGTTGGTTAGAGGAAAAATTCAAACTCAAAGAAGTACATATTGTAGAATTCTATTTACACAATATTCAAGAAAATTCAAAATGAATCTATAAGTATCTAAAGCTGATCAAGGATGCCTGATGGCTGCAGTAGGGAAGAGGGGTTGGCTACAAAGGGGGAGAGTAAAATGTTGGGTGTGATGTGTCCTAAATCTTGATTCTCTTATTCCCCAGAAACCTTTTGTTTAAGGAGTGCTGACTCCATGTATTTCATAAATGCAACTTTAGGAACATAGTGATTTTGTGCACTGTATCTGCTCTCCCACCCACAGTCCCACCATTCTTCCTCCTCCCTCTCCTATTCCTATTCTTATTTTTTACTAAGATCCATTTTCAATTAACTTTATACACATATGATTAACTCTACGCTAAGTAAATCTTGATTCTGTTTACAGTTGCATGAATGTATATTATACAGTTGTTAAACACATTTTATTCTAATTTTAAAATGGTTGCAATAAATCAATAAAGTTGTTTTTTAAAATTAAAACAGAACAGAGAGAAGACAGTAGTTGACTAATGTAAATGAGAAAATCTGGTTCAGGAGCTAGCTTTCTGAGGAAATAAGAGCTCGAGTCTGTCTGTCTGTTTGTCTGTCTCTCTCTCAGTTGATCCTTGCCAACACAAATGAAAAAGCAGCAGCTCTCCATGACTGATTTGAGAGCTTAAGAAATGCAAATATCACAAGATCAGCAGCATATTTACTCTGTATTGTTCTTCATTTTCACTTTGTTATATCTCTTTTTCATCTGAGATACTGGACATTGAGTTTCACTTGGATTATTGAAATATGCAGTGATGGAAGAAAGGGGAATTATGTGAACTATTCACAAGGGAAACCTGTACTATCAAATATAGCTCTGAATTTAAAAGCACACACTCACTGTAAAAGTGTTTTGAAAACTAATAAAAATAACAATAATCTTAATTATTTCAGGAATAAACAAAAATCTGAGTAATATCATTGCCAGAGAAGTGAAATAAATAGTATATATAAACAAATATTAACTGAATGACTTTTATATGTCAGTCACTGTGCTGAACACAGAGAGCAAGATAGAGTGAAAGATGCAGCAATTAATATAATAATAAGCAAATAAATTTAGTATTTTATAGTGTCATGTAACTTGACTATGTATTTAACAATACATTGCAAATGTATTTCCACAACATTTATACAATTTGTCATGTCTACACAATCTCCTATAATATGTTTCTACCATCCATCTTTTTAGCTAAACTTTCTCTTATTACATAACTAGATAATTCTGTCTCCTTTCATATTTTGCCTATTATTAATACTACTAATGTAATACGCAACCAATCCACTTTAGAAATGGACAGTTACAATGGCTACTATCAAAAAATAACAAATGTTGGTGAGGATGTGGAAAAAGGGGAATGCTTATACACTGTTGGAAGAAATGCAAGTTAGTATGGCCATTATGAAAAGCAATGGGGTAATTCCAAAAGTAGACCTACCATATAACCCAAATAGTGGATATTCTTTATTATATGTGCAAGTTAAAAGTAAAAAAATGCATATTATCTAGATAAAATTATTATTATCAGAGGCCAGAAGGGAGGGGTGGATGGAGTTGAATGGTGGGTTTCAAAACAGGAAGTGGGGACCAGGTAAAGCCACTGCTTGCAATACCAGCATCCAAGTCCCTGTTCAAGTCCCAGCCACTCCAACTTCTAATCCAGCTCCCTGCTAATGCTCCTGGGAAAGCAATGAATGATGGCCCAAGAGCTTGGGCCCCTGCACCCAAACGAGAGACCCAGAAGAAGCTTCAGGGTCCTGGCTTTGGTCTGGCCCAGCTCTGGCCATTGCAGCCATTTGGGGAGTGGACTAGCAAATGGAAGATCTCTCTCTCACTCTCTCTCTCTCTCTCTCCCTCCCCTCTTTCTTTGTGTAACTCCGCCTTTCAAATAACTTTTCAAAAATCTTTAAAAAAGCACATAGAGTGAACATAAGCAGTCCTAGTATTTTGTAGTACAGTGGGAGTGATTATGGCTCACAAGGTTATATGTTATTCTGTATAAAGAACTGGAAGAGAGGAATAGGTAGGCTCCAAACATAAAGAAAAGATAAGGAAATGGGAATGCTGGCAGCCTGGTATTGTATTGTTGGTTTTGGCCACGTATGTGTGTTGAAAAGTTGCCTTGTACACCTTAAAAATGTGTATTGAATGTTAATCAAATTTTAAAATAAAAAATGCTAGTGTAGCAAGTTCTTTTTTTTTTTTTTTTTTTTTGACAGGCAGAGTAGACAGTGAGAGAGAGACAGAGAGAAAGGTCTTCCTTTGCCATTGGTTCACCCTCCAACGGCTGCCATGGCCGGCGCGCTGCAGCCAGAGCACCGCACTGATCCGAAGGCAGGAGCCAGGTGCTTCTCCTGGTCTCCCATGGGGTGCAGGGCCCAAGCACTTGGGCCATCCTCCACTGCACTCCCGGGCCACACAGAGAGCTGGCCTGGAAGAGGGGCAACCGGGACAGAATGTGGCACTTCGACTGGGACTAGAACCCTATATGCCAGCACAGCAGGTGGAGGATTAGCCTATTGAGCCAAGGCGCTGGCCACAAATAGAATTTACAAACTTCTTTCTGCCTTGTTCCCAAGAAAAAAAGCTATAAAGCATTCAATAGCTCAAGGATTCTAACTCACTGAAGAAAAGTAGATTACTATAAAGGAGACTGTTTTCTTACTGACCTTTTTAAATAATTCCCTTTGAGGTTAGCAGAGCTCTATAACACTTTATAAAAAAGAAATAGCTCATTTTAAAAGGTGTGTTAGTGAAGTAGGCAGTTTTCAGATGGCAAAAGGCTTTCTTATTCAAAATGGTCTACTTATTGTTATGGGTATATGTGTCTCAATTTTTACTCCAACTTCTTGTCCCGAGGAGATAAGATTTCAAAGCAGAGGCATAAGGAAGGGCACATTTGAGAGCAGGATTTATTTAAAACTGAGAGAGTGCATGCGCAATCATTCATGGCCACACCACATGGAGAGACCCATGATGAGTGGTTCAAAGTGTCACCCATGAAGACAAAGCATGGGAGGGGCCAGGGAAGGACAAACAACAAGAGCCAGAAATCAAAAAGCAAAGAAAGGTGCTGCCACATGTAACATTCTCCTTTAAAGAGAGGGTGTGGTCCCCTAATTAAATATATGCACAAGGCGGAGTCTGGGCAGAGTTCAGAGTGTGTGAGGCTCCTGGCCATGATGGCATCTCCTTCTTCCTGGGTCCAGATGAGACACAGGTGCATCATAGGAAAGTGGACATACTGGATTGACATGTGAGGGGGTGGAGTTAGAGTGCAGGGCTATGCCAAATTATTGACGAAAATCTCCCTGCTCATCTAGTTCTACATACTCTTTCTTCCTGTTTTCCCCATATCACTATTATCAGAAACTCCTGTAGCCAGGTAGTAGGAATCACATATGCTAGGAAACCAGGTCAGTTCAAGTTTTGTTTATTGTAAGTTTATCCCTACCCCACAATCTATCAGTTTTTAAATCTAATATGAAAAGAGATATAAATACTAACTTTCTGTAAAATCCACAAAGATCCTTATATTATGCTAATGGTAATCTACTTAGAGCAGAGAGCTAGGAGAAGATTGAGGAAAAATGCAATTTTTCTTTAATGGCAGTTCAACATCATGGGCTATATTCATCCACCTGTAAATCTGAGAATTAGTGATTTCTCACAAAAGTCATTTCAAGAACAATGATATCTTCATTAGGACTGTTATAATTAACAGTATTTTGGACAACTACCCCTCTTTAAATCATTACTTTTAACTATAGTTATGTGTATTTATAAACAGTGAATTTAGGTTATTTTAATAATAGGCCTTGTATGAAGCCGAGTGAAAGAAAATTAGAACTTGTATTCATATAATGTGAAAAAATACAAAGTACATAAACCATTTGATTTAATCTCATTAAAAATAAATACAATTGGTTGCTGATCATTTATACATTCAGAATACCACTGGTATTGCCCTCATTTTCTAATTTTATCTGCAAGGTTAAATTTTATATCAGTTGAGATACTTTGCACTCAAGTGAAAGAATACTGAATTAAAAGTGAGAATAGGGGGCCAGCGCCGCGGATCACTAGGCTAATCCTCTGCCTGTGGCGCTGGTACTCCCGGTTCTAGTCCTGGTTGGGGCACCAGGTACTAGTGCAGGTTGCTCCTCTTCCAGTACAGCTCTCTGCTCTGGCCCTGGAGGGCAGTGGAGGATGGCCCGGGTCCTTGGGCCCTGCACCTGCATGGGAGACGCGGAGGAAGCACCTGACACCTGGCTTTGGATTGGCGCAACACAGGCCGTAGCAGCCATTTGGGGAGTGAACCAATGGAAGGAAGACCTTTCTTTCTTTCTCTCTCTCTCACTGTCTAACTCTGCTTGTCAAAAAAAAAAAAAAAAAAAAAAGGTGAGAATAGGGGCTGGTGTTGTGGCATAGTGGGTGAGGCTGTCGCCTGCATCCAGCTCTCTGCTATGGCCTGGGAAAAAGGTAGAAGATGGCTCAAGTGCTTGGGCCTCTGCACCCGTGTAGGAAGACCCAGAAGAAGCTCCTGGCTCCTGGCTTCGGGTAGGTGCAGCTCTGGCCATTGCAACCAATTGGGGAGTGAACCAGCAGACGGAAGACTTCTCTCTTTCTACCTCTCCTCTCTCTGTGTAATTCCACCTTTCAAATAAATAAATAAATCTTAAAAAAAAAAAGTGAGTATACACAACAGAGGTTTATTGTGACATTGAAGTGACACAATCACAGGACTGGGAGTTCCTGCAGGTCATCAGTGCAGAGCCCTGAGTGGGCCCGACTCTGGACCAAGTGTGTTCCGCTCACTGCTGTCACAGCACATTCTGCGCCTCCACCTGTCAGAATGCGCACTCCCTAAGGCAGAGCAGGTGCTTCTCTGAGCATCTCCTTAGCAAGGGAGGAAAGATTCTGAGAACAGTGCAGCTTCTTCCCTAGAATGGATTTTTCCCCAGATCTCCTTGGCCATAGCAGGTGACAAGTAAAGGCTTAGCGGAAGGAAGGAGTAGGAAAATAGTTTCTGGAGGTTCAAACTCAGTAGTAAGAGGCAAGTTCAGGACTACGAGGGAAGAAAGCCAGGGTGGTCAAATGCTGATGTCCAGGCAGCCACAGTCTTTTTGCATAAAAAAAAAAAAGATCATCTCACTTGTGACTGTTGCTACCTGAAGTTTTTGCCCTAGCTAGTAGTGATGAGAACAAAGCATTTCCTATGTACTTTTACTTTCTAATTTACTTACTTCTTTTAAAAAGAGATTTATTTATTTATTTGAAAGGCAGAGTTAGAATGAGAGAGATGGAGAGACAAAGAAAAAGAGGTCTTCTACCCACTGATTCATTCCCAAATGGCCACAACGGTTGGAGCTGAGCTGATCCAAAGCCAAGATCTAGGAGCTATTTCTGGGCCTCTCATGTGGGTGCAGGGACCCAAGGACTTGGGCCATCTTCCACTGCTTTCTAAGATCACCAGCATGGAGCTGGATCAGAAGTGGAGCAGCTGGAACATAAATTGGCATCCATTTAGGATGCCGGTGCTGCAGGTGGAGGCTTAGCCTACTATGCCACAGGCCAGCCCCTCATTTTTTTTTTTTAAGATTTATTTATTTGTTTGAAAGGCAGAGTTAGAGCAAGAGAGATAGGGGGGAGGGGGAGAGAGAGAATCTCCCATCCACTGGTTCACTCCCTGAAAGGCCACAACAGCCAAAGCTGGGCCTGGCTGAAGCCAGGAGCCTGGAAATACAACCAAGTCTCATGTGTGGGTGGTAGGGGCCCAGCACTTGGGCTGTCTTCTGTTGCTTTCCCAGATGAATTAGCATAGAGCTGGACAGGAAGTGGGCCAATCAGGACTCAAACTGCAACTCACATTAGACGCCTTGTCACAGGCTGTGTCTTAACTCTCTGGGCCACAATATGGACCTCTACTTTCCCATTTGCTAAGGCAATTATTTCGCAACTTCCTCTCTTCCTCAAACTTCTAAAAGCCCCCTTCTTCATTGCTCTCAGTCTGTAGCTTTGCTCCCTGTTTCAGTAACAATTTAGATGCATTCCCAAAGCAACAGTCAGACCAAGTCAGATATTACTTGAAGCAGTGAAATCAAGATATCATTCAGTAGCTACCAAAAGTATGTGTCTTGGTCCATTTTTGTGCTGCTAGAATAGGGGATATGATAATTTGTAAATCATGAGTAATATACAAAGGGCAGAAATTTTTGAATTCCTGGCTCTTGAGGCTTGGGAAGCCCAAGGTTGAGAGTCCATATTTGGCACAGGCTTTGGTGCTGTGTCCTAAACCAAGGGCAGGCATCACATACCTGATAACAGCAAGTGAAGGCTGCACTCACGTTTACAGCAAACCCACTCAGGTGATCAAAAACCCATTCCAGTGATAATGACTTGAATCCTCTCACAACAGCAGAGCCTTCACGACCTGATCATATCCTCAAGACTCTGCTTCTCAACACTGCTGCTCTGAGGATTGATTTCCAACACATGAACCTGGGGGACACATTCACACCATCGCTACAGGGGAAAGAGCACAGCTTTCTGATGTGTGCAGAGGTGATGTTTTGAAGTCAGAATAGGCAAATAGACACAGGATAGAATGAGGGAGTCAGGATGGAGGCAGAGATGGGAATAATCACCAACAGTTGGCCAGGCCAGCAGTGTCTGGGAGCTGGCAACCACCAACCAGAGTTTGGGGTCTGTTTTCCACGGAGACTGGAGAGAGATGTGCTGTCCTTCCTGATAATTCCACTGCAGAGGAAAGACACCCCTGAGACAGAGGAAAGAGTGTCATCCATTTGTTCTAAGAAAGAAAGGTCAAGGGCCTGACATTAGTTATTGGATGGAACAAACGTACATTTTCCTAGCAGCCTTGAGCTTTTCAGGTAGGCATGTTAATTGGAAGAAGGCTGAGGTTATCACAGAGATGCCGCTTTGTGTTGATAGGAGGCGGGCAGGAATTGGAGGTCTCTTAGTGCAGAGGATTGGATGGAGATGCTATATGCTAGGGTTTCTTTTTTTTTTTTTTAACTTTTATTTAGGATATAAATTTCCAAGGTACGACTTATGGATTACAATGGCTTTCCCCCCATATTTTCCCTCTCCCCCCACAACCCTCCCCCCCTTGCCCGCTCCTTCCACCCTTTCGTTCACATCCAGATTCATTTTCAATTCTCTTTGTATACAGGAGATCAATTTAGCATGTGTTAAGTAATGAATTCGTCCCTTTGCCCTCATATAGTAACACAAAGTGAAATATACTCTTTGAGTTCTCGTTTTGCTAGGGTTTCTACAATTCTCTGTCCTCAAAACACGAAATAGGGGTGGGTGTTTGGCATAACAGCTGAGTCATCACTTGGGAAGCCTACATCTCACATCAGAGCAACTTTTTCAAGTGCTACCTCCTCTGCTTCCAACCCAGCTTCCTCTAATGCACTCCCTAGGAGGCAGCAGATCATGGCTCAAGTACTTGTTACATAGAACAACTCCCGAAAGTGACTGGGGAGTTGCTATAGAACCCCCTAAAACTGTATCTGCTTGCTTGCTACACAGAAAGTCAGCCACTGACTTCCGGGTTGTGGAAGAAAGCAGGCATTTGCTACAAGCCACAGAGCAAGGAACGGAGCACCTTTCACTTAATTCCCAGATTTTCCAAGGAGTGAGGTGTGAAGTTTCTTACAGATTGAAGTTGGGAGTGAGAAGTGAGTGCTCAGCTCTTGTCCAGCTTCCCAGTTGGTGGCAGTGCTGGTGGCCTTTCTTTGATTGGTAGGTGATACTGCGTTCTTTAAGGACTTTTTGTGATAGTCAAGGTGCTTCAGTCAGCCCGAGGGCTACATGCAGGTGGTAGTTACTTTCTGCTCTGGATCTGGAACTCCCCTGCTCTGAGAATTACCCCAAAATGAATTCCCTCCAGACAACACAGGCCAGCAAGATATTTTCTATTGGGGAAGCAAGCAAGTACAGTGTTTAGAACCGTAGGCCAGCTGTACTACTCGTTCAGCTCAGAGAGTTAATTTTAAAAAGTGGTTGATTTGCTATCCCAACAGGTATAGCAAGGACACTTTAAGCTAAAGGAGGGAAGACAGGGGGCTGGGGTCTGATGGTATGTGACATCTACATTCAAAGCACTGTATGGAGCTTGGTTTCACTTGGATCACTGCCCTCTACGTGTAAGATCTGGCCTGAGCTCTGGGTTCCTGTTTTCCACCTGGCCTAGCCTAAATGCAGACACCAGGGGAGTGAACCAGAAGATGGGAGATCTCTCTCTCTCTCTCTCTGTGTGTGTGTGTTTCTTTCTCTACCTCCTCCTCTCTCTGCTTTGCAATAAAATGAAAATAAATAAATTTTAAAAAGTATTGTTAACTTTAAATACCTCTTCAGAAGTCACACTATTTTTAGTACTTTTTTAAATAGCTAAACATTCTTAAAAAGTTGGCTCTGCTGTCTGCTGCTTCTTCACCTTTCATTGTATCCTCAACTCATTTCTGCCAGGAATATGAATGTACAAGTTCACCAACAACATTCTTAAACTTCACAACTCCCTTTGACACAGTCAGTAACAAGTCTGATTTTCCTTATTTACCATTGAACACTTTTCTCATCTTGAGACAGTTTTCTCTTGCTGCCTTCCAGGGCACATTTGCTGCTACTCACTGCCAGCTCCCTCTCATCCTCTCAGTGTGGAAGAACTCCAGGGTTCAGTCTGTGCTTTATTTTTATTTCCCTATCCCAGCCCTGAGTTTTCTCTTGCTTTCTGAAAATTTTCATTTCTTTGCTTATTTTAAAAGGAGAGAGACAGAGACAGATAAGGAGAGAACTCTCATCCACTGGTTCACTACCTAAATATCCACAGCTGCCAAATCTGGGCCAGTCATCCAGGAGCTAGGAGCTGAATCCAGGTTTCTTACGCCGGTGGCAGGGGCCCAAGTACGTGAACTACCACCTGCTACCTGCAAGGTGAGCATCTGTAGGAAGTGGAATCAGAACCAGGGCTGGCACTCAAATCCAGGGACTTACCGATTTAAAAGGCAGAGTTACAGAGAAAGAGAAACAGATAAATCTTTCATCACCTGGTTCATTCCTCTAATGGCCACAACAGTGAGGTCTGGTCCAGGCAGGAACCTGGAACCAGTAAATCCATCCATGTCTCACACATGAGAGGCAGAGGCCCAAGTTCTCTGGCTATCAGTTGCTCTTTTCCCAGGCACAATAGCAGAAAGCTGCACTGAAGTGGAGTAGCTGGAACTTGAACCATCACTCTGGTGTGGGATACCGGTATTTCAAGTGGCAATTCAACCAGCTGTGCCACAATACACACCACTTATATTCATATTTTTTAGGATGTATTTATTTACTTGAGAGGCAGAGTTACAGACAGAGAACAGGAGAGACAGAGAGAAAGGGTCTTCCACCTGTTGGTTCACTCCCCAAATGACCACAATGGCCGGAGCTGGGCAGATTCAGAGCCAGGAGATTCCTCTGGGTTTCCCTCAAAAGTGCAGGAGCCCAAGCACCTGGACCATCTTCCAATGCTTTCCCAGGCTGTAAACAGAGCTGGATCAGAAGAGGAGTAGATGGGATGTGATCAGGTGCCCATACAGGATGCTGGTGCTGCAGGCAGAAGCTTAGCCTACTGTGCTACACCATTCATTGTTGATTCTTCCCTTTACTTCTGACTCTCCACAGGTTATCGATTAGCAAGTACTGTCAGCTGTGTTTGAAAAATATTTTTGCAACATTTTTCTACCTCCATTGCTACCTATTACCACTATCCTTAGCTTTGATGCTGTGTGGGCCTCCTTGATAGTCTTGCTTCCACTTTTGCTTACCCATAGAATAGTTATGTCTGTGGGTTCCCTATCCAAGGATTAAATCAACCGCAAATCAGAAATATTGGGGAAAATTGCTTCCATCCTGAACATGTACAGACGTTTTTCTTATTATTATTCCCTAAACAAGACAGTGTAATAGCTATTTACATTTTATTAGGTATTACAAGTAATATATGGAATGGAGTACATAGGTTATCGGCAAATACTGTCATTTTATATAGAGGACTTGAGCATTCACGGAGTTTGGTATCCTCAGGCGATCCTGAGACCAATACCTTGCAGATTCTAAGAGATGATTTTGTGGTATCTACATAATTTTCTATTTAACTCATAATGAAATCCAAAACTGTGCCCTGACCTGTAGGATTTGCATAATCTGGCCCTCTGTCTGACTCTGAATTTATCACTCTTACTTGTCCTTTTAAGATCTCATTTCCAGACATTGTGTATTTTGACTATTCTTCTGACAAGAAATGCTTATTTCATTCTTAACATTTTCCAGTTACTTTTCACTCTGCCAGGAATTTTCTGCCAGCAGAACCTCCAATGACTTACTCTGCACTGAATTCATAGCGACCATCAGATGTGACAAGAAACCTTCACAGCCACACAGCACAGATTTCTATTTCTTTGTTGTATTTCTCATGCCACTTACCTTTATTTTACATTACACAAATGCTCATTTGTTGTGCACATATGTCCTAGTTTGCTGAAACAGAAGGTCAATAAGGGCAATCATTTTTACTGATGTATCTCTATCACCTGAAATAATGTTTATGCATAGCAACAAGTACGATATCGTTGTTGAATGAATAAATGAAAATATTAAAACCTCTTTTTATCATTATAATGGAGAAAAGGATGGTTCATGAAGGTTTAAAATCCATGTATTACATGATAGCTTTTTAATCCTCAATAATAATTATACTTGGTGTTATGTCATGGCCAGAGCTTGTGATATTAGGGGCTGTTGTATCTGTCCAATGTAGTTATCTGGGAATGTGGGACACAGATTCTGTCTGTAAGCTTCCAGGGATCATATCTATTTTATCCAACTTGTTTAGTGTCTGAAGAGCTGTATCATAGAGCCTCATGACAGTTGTGAGAAGGGCATCATTATTATATGGTTGATCATTGAATACCTTGTTAGCTGATTTTACCTGAAAAGATATACTGAAAATGCATCAGGAAATATACAAATCAGGCTATAAAAGAAATCATTACTTTCCCATAAAACTCAAACCAAATATGACTATTGACAGTTACAAGAAGAAAAAGTCACCCTTTTAATAAAGGAAGTGCCTCTAATTAAACAATGCTTTAAAATTAATTGACTGTTGGCTGGTGCCATGGCTCACTTGGCTAATCCTCTGCCTGTCGCGCCGGCACCCTGGGTTCTAGTCCTGATCGGGGCGCCGGATTCTGTCCCAGTTGCTTCTCTTCCAGGCCAGCTCTCTGCTGTGGCCCAGGAAGGCAGTGGAGGATGGCCCATTTGCTTGGGCCCTGCACCGCTATGGGAGACCAAGAGGAAGCACCTGGCTCCTGGCTTTGGATCGGCGCAGTGAGCCGGCCGTAGCGGCCATTTGGGGAGTGAACCAACGGAAAGAAGACCTTTCTCTCTGTCTCTTTCTTTCTCACACTGTCTAACTCTGCCTGTCAATAATAAAAATAATAATAATAATTGGCTGTTAAAAGGAAGGGAGTGAGACAGAGAAAAAGAAAGCAGGCTTCCATCCACCAGTTTCCTAAATGCTCTCAATGGCCAGAGCTGGGCTGAGCTGGAGCTGGGATCTGAGAACTCAACGCATGTGTCCCACCTGGGTCTGAATTAACAGGATGCTGGAACCAGAAGCCTGAACTGGAAACTGAACCCAGGCACTCTGAGATAGGAAGCAATTGTCCTAAATGGCATCTCAGCTACTAGGCCAAACACATCTGAACAATTATTGAAAGTTTATGTACTGGCCTGTGTAAGTACCTGAAATATAAATATTCGCAAAATATAGTCCTTTCTAAAAGAGATTACAGCTTAAAACAGAGGGAACCACAACATCGCATTTTTAGGAAAGGTGGTAATTACTCATAAAAATTTTGTTCTTAGCGAAATACTTGGTACCACTTTCACCAAAGAAGTATTAATTATCTGTAGTTCTCTACCCTCCAGTGAATTAATAAAAGAAATAACTGATAGAATTTGACTCCACCAATATGAAAATGATATCAAAAGAAGAAATAACAGGGGCCAGCATTGTGGTGCAGCAAGAAAAGCCAGTGGCTATAACACTAGCATCCCATTTGGGCAGCGGTTTGATTCCCGACTGCTCTGCTTCCTATCCAACTTCCTGCTAACGTGCCTGGGAATGTAGTGGAAGATGGCCTGAGTCCTTGGGCCCTTGCACCCACTTGGGAGACCCGGAGGAAGCTCTTGGCTCCTGGCTTCCTTCTGGTCTAGCTCTGGCTTGTTGCAGCCATTTGGAGAGTAAACCCATGGATGGAAGATCACTCTGTGTGTGTCTCTCCATCTTTCTGTGAACTCTACTTTTCAAACAAAAAAAGAAGTAGTAATAGCACATCACAACAGTTCAATTTCAGACCTTTAGAGTGCAATTATAGCCTTGTATCCACATTGTTATAATCTAGATTTTCCACAAATCTGGAAAATTGAATATGATGCCTTTTTTTTAGCTTTATTTAGGTACACAAGTTTTATATATCTCATACCAGATTTAGGAACATAGTGGTATTTTCTCCCTTACCCTCCCTCCCACCCATGCTGCAACACTTCCTCCCCATCCCTCTTGGATTCCCATTCTGAATTTTTACAGTGATGCATTTTCAGTATACTTAAGGATCATAGAGTTAACCCTACTCTAAGTAAATAAGTTCAACAAATAGTATGAAGAAAAAGAGAACAAAACAAAACAAAACAGTACCTTGTTCATCAATGGAAAATACTAAGGCTGTAAACAATCATCTATTCTCAAAATGTCTATTCCACTCCAATATATTATATTTGAAGTATTCTATTAGTTATATCAGATTAGGGAAAACATGATATCTGTCTTTTGGGGACTGGCTTATTTCACTAAGTATAATGATTTCCAGTTGTAACCATCTTGGGCAAAAGACAGGATTTCATTTTTTTTTTTACAACTTAGTAGTACTCCATAGTATATGTATACCATAATTTCCTTACCATTCAATAGCTGATGGACAACTGGGCTGATATCTTTGCTATTGTGAGTTGTGGATGAAATGAGCATGGGGGTACCAGTAACTCTTTCAATATAGTGATTTCTTTTGGTTTGGGTGAGATGGCTGGTTCAGCTGGTAGGTCTATATTCAGATTTCTGACATATCTCCATGCTGTATTCCACAGTGGTTGCATCAGATTCCATTCCCACCAACAGTGAATTAGGGTACCTTTTCCTCACAACTTCACCAGTATTTGTCATTTGTTTTCTGTATGTAAGCCATTCTAACTGGAGTGAGATGAAACCTCATTGTGGCTTGAATTTGCATTTCCCTAATGGCTAGTGATCCTGAGCATTTTTGCAATTGTCTGTTGGCCATTTGAATTTCCTCTCCTGAAGAATGCCTGTTTATGTCTTTTGCCCCTTTCTTCACAGGATTGCTTGTTTTGTTGTTATTGAATTTCTAGAGTTCTTAATAGATTCTGGATGTTAACCCTTTATCAATTGTGTAGTTTGCAAATATTTTCTCTCATTCTGTTGGTTGCCTCTCTCTTCACTTTGCTGAGTGTTTCTTTTGCAGTAAAGAAGTGCCTCAGCTTGATTTAACCCCATTTGTCAATTTTGGTTTGATTGGTTGATCAATAGCCTTTGTGTATGCACAATGTCATGACTGAGAAAGAGCATCTTTTAAGGTTTATTTATTTATTTGAAAGGCAGAGTTACAGAGAGGCAGAGAGAACAAGAGAGAGGTCTTCTATCTGCTGGTTAATTCCCCAAGTGGCCACAACACCTGGAGCTGGACTTATCTGATGACAGGAACAAGGAGCTGCTTCCAGGTCTCCCATTTGGATGCAGGGGCCCAAGGACTTGGGCCATCTTCCACTACTTTCCCAGGCCATAGCAGGGAGCTGGATCTGAAGTGGAGCAGCCAGATTCCCATATGGGATGCCAGCACTTTAGGCGGAGGCTTTATTTCTATGCTACAGTGTTAGCCCCAAGAACTTTTAAGATCAATCCCATATAGAGTAGGTCCCAAAAGAATCAAATACCTTGGAATAGATTTAACCAAGGATGTCAAAGATCTCTATGATGAAAATTATAAAACACTAAAGAAAGTAATGGAAGAATACATTAAAAATGAAAAAATCTACCATATTCTTGGGTTGGAAGAATCAACATCATCAAAATGTCCATACTACCAAAAGGAATTTACAGATTCAGTGTGATCCCAGTCAAAATATCAACCACGTTCTTCATAGATCTAGAGAAAACTATGCTGAAATTCATATGGAAACAAAAGAAACAACAAATAGCCAAAGTAATCTTGTACAACAAAAACAAAGCTGGAAGCATCATAATACCTGATTTCAAGACATACTACATGGCAATCGTAAATCAAAACAGCCTGATACTGACACAAAAACAGACTTGTAGACCAATAGAACAAAACAAAAACTCCAGAATTCAATCCATGCATCTACAACCAACTTATCTTTGATAAAGGAGCTAAAATCAATCTGTGGAGCCAGGACAGTCTCTAATAAATGGTGATGGGAAAATTGTATTTCCAAATGCAGAGGTATGAAAATAGATCCCTAATCCACACCTTACATAAAAATCTACTCAAGATGGATCAAAAACTGAAATCTGTGACCTGATACCACTAAATCATTCGATTACACAGGGGAAATTCTACAAGACATCAGCATAGGCAAAGACCTCTTGGAAAAGGCCCCAAAAGCAACAGTCAATGATATGCCTTTTCATGAACATTTTGCAGATAGTTTTCAGCCATATTTAGTGCAGTAGGTGCTATAAGTAATAGGATGAACTAACTGCATCATAGATGGTTGGGATTTTATTTTAATTTATTTATTTTTTACCTAGAAACCATTTATTTAAGGTATGCAAACTTCATGCATTTTATATTTAAAAATATGGAACATAATGATTTTTCCCATCATACCCTCCCTCACACCTACACTCCCACCCTTCTTCCTCCCTCTCCTATTCCCATACTTATATTTTAGAACAATCTATTTTCAATTGACTTTATATACATAAGATTAACCATACAACCTATATTCAATAAATAGTATGAAAAAATCCTCTTCCTCAACACTCAAGACAATGGCTGTTCAAAGTCATCCCATCTCAAAGTGTCAATTTCACCGCTATAGATTACCTTTTAGGTACCCTATTAGTTACCACAGATCAGGGAGAACGTAGAGTATTTGTCTTTTAAGGACTGTCTTATTTCACTAAGTATGTTTTTCAGTTGCATCCATTTTGTTGCAAGCAACCACATTTCCTTTTTACCACAGTGCAGTATTCATGGTGTATATATTTCATAATTTCATGTTTTTTATTATTTTGCCAGGCAGAGTTAGAGAGAGAGAGAGAGAGAGAGAGAGAGAGAGTTATAGACAGTGAGAGAGAGAGACAGAGAAATGTCTTCCTTCCGTTGGTTCACTCCCCTAATGGCTGCCACGGCCAGTGCTACACGGATCAGAAGCCAGGAGCCGGGTACTTCCTTCCAGTCTCCCATGCAGGTGCAGGGACCCAAGCACTTGGGCCACACTCTGCTGCCTTCCCGGGCCACAGCAGAGAGCTGGACTGGAAGAGGAGCAACCAGGACAGAACCGGCGCCCCAACTGGGACTAGAACTTGGGGTGCTGGTGCTGCAGGCGGAGGATTAGCCAAGTAAGCCACGGCACTGGCCCCATAATTTCTTTATCCAGTTTTTAATTGACAGATATCTAGATTGATCCAATTCTTAGCTATTATGAATTGAGCTACAATAAACATGAAGGTACAGATAATTCTTCCATATGCTGATTTCAATTCCTTTGGGTAAATTCCCAGGAGAGGAATTGTAGGATCATATAGTAGGTCTATATTCAGATTTCTGAGCTGTCTCCATACTGTCTTCCACAGTGGTTGGACCAGTTTACATTCCGAAAAACTGTGGATTAGAATGATGCTTAGGATATGCATTCTTTCTTTTTTTAAGGTTGGTTGCAACTTTATTATTTCCCATTAAGTGCAAAAATGTCTTTCTTTCTTCTACTTGTTTGAATTGTGTTTCCATAAAGGATTTCTGGGTAATGTTAGATTTGGCAAGCATCTTTGTCCATTCCCTCAGTTTTTAAATAGAAACGTAAATCCAAAGATATATATATTTAGAATCTAAAAAAACCCTCAACCTACCTGAAAATCTGAAACTGGAATCCTGCACGTGGACTCTGAAACCATTGCTGTTTTTGTTTTAGATTGTTTTGGTTTTTGAGTAGTATGAAAATTAGATACCTAATGAATGTCTATTCTGATCATAAGTCATTTTATTAAATTGGGCAATGTAATTAAATTTTCAAAGCAAAAATAACCAGCCCTTTTTTCTATGCTATCTTTCAGTCTTTGAGAAACTGTGTGGGAAGTGAAGTGATTCTACAAGAGGGCTTGCTTAAATACTGATGTTTTTGGTCTAGAATAAAAGGGATTATATTAGCTGAGTACACAGCTAGAATCATTTCTTTTACTTCCCTTTGTAGGGGGTTTAGGCAAAGCATTTCATTTTAGAGCTCTCATTTAATCTCTATGCTCTCCTTAGGGAAAAAGGTCTGGAAGAAAATACACAGTCTGGTCATTGGAGTTCACACCTGGTTGGAAAGACCAGCAATACAAATAGGATGCTGACACAGCTGTTCTTTCCCAACAGATCATCCACAAATCCTGTAGCAGGGATAGGCTTACATAAAGCAAAACTTATTTGTATGTCATGAGCAAAAAGGCATAATTAAGTTTTAGCTGAGATCAGGAATTTTTTTAAGTGTAAAGACCATAGTTCAGCAGGAATATAGGCAAGTGCTATACGCAGTAATCAAATAAAAAGATGACCATTTAACTGATATACAATAAATGTTAACCACAGATCATTAAAACTACAGTAACATATAATTCTTAGCCATTGGTTTGGCAAAGATATAAAACAGTTTGGCAAAACTATATTTGCAGCCATACTGATACACACAGGCAATTTTTTTTTAACTTTTTGATTTTTTTCCTCAGAATACACATCTATCCCTGGACTTACTACAGTGTAGTGCTCAACCTTGCAGCTGTGTTGTAGACAAGGCAGCTCAATTAGTTTCAGCATTGATGTGTCAATATGATTCCATACTGAATTTAAAAACAATGACCATCTTCTCACTGTTAATAACTTATCACTTGGTTAAGTGAAAGCCATGATAAACAGGAAGTGGAAGAGATAAAGTATGCTTTCTGAAGTTTTCTTTTCCTAAGGATTTGAATACAAAAATGTTTTTTCAGCATTCATTCCTTGATTTACAAATATTTGTTGAGTGTGTACTAGGAGTTTGGCACTCTTGAGGGAACCTTAGTAACAGCAACAATAAGCAGAAGAAATTAACTGTCGTTCAGCACAGGGATGGTTGAATATACTGTATCCATTTAAACTCTGGAAAACTCTGTAGCTTTTGAAAAGTGTTAAGTTTGGGGCAAGCATTTAGAGCAGCATTTAAAATGCCCCTTGTGGAGCCAGCGCCGTGGCATATTAGGCTAAGCCTCCACCTCGGTGCCAGCATCCCATATGGGTGCCGGTTAGTGTCTAGCTATTCTTCTTCCAATCCATCCCTCTGCTATGGCCTGGGAAAGCAGAAGGTTGCCCAACTGCTTGGATCCATGCACCCATGTGGAACACCCAAAAGAAGCTCCTGGCTCGTGCCTTGGGATCAGCTCTGGCTGCTGCAGACATTGGGGGAGTGAGCTAGTGGATGGAAGAGCTTTCTGTCTCTCTCTCTCTCTATCTATAAATCTACTTCCAAAATAAATAAATAAAACTTTTTTTAAAAAATGCCCCTTGGGACGCTTGCATCCTCTATCAGAGTGTCTGGATTCAAGAAATGGCTTGCTTCTGAGTCCAGCTTGCTAATAATGCACACCCAAAGAGGCATTAAATAATGGCCAAACTACTTGGGTCCTGCTATCCACCTAAGAGAATCAGATTGAGTTCCAGCCTTCTGACTTTGGTCTGTTAGTTATTGTGGGCATTTGGAAAGCAAATCAATAGGTGGGAAGTTTCTCTTTCTACCTCTGCCTTTCAAATAAATAATTTAAAAAATAATTGTCTTAGAAATAAATAGAAGTAAAAGGTGTAACCTTAATCTATTGATATTAACATAAAGCTGTTTAAAATTTGTTCAATACACGTTGTAGAAAATACACATATATTCATACCATACTCATATGTGTATATTATATAAAATGTAATATTAGAGATATACTTCCATTTTGTAAACAACAGCAAAATATTTTCTCTATATAAATGGAAGTTTGTAGATATTTCCATGAACAGAGAGAGGGTATGGCAAAATATACACCAAACTTCTTACATTGTACTTATGAATGTTTGATGTTATGGATGGAGAGACGGGGGCAGGATTATGCATGGGATATTTGGGACTATTAATTTTTTAGGTTTTAAAATGTATTTACCTTTAATGAATATCCTTGTTTTTTTCATATGTCTTTGAATTTCTGTCTAGTGTTCTTTAATTTCAACCTTAGTGACTCCCGTTAGCATTTCTTAGATAGCAAATCTAGTGTTAATGAGCCCTCTTTTGTTTATTTGAGAATATCTTAATTTCTGTATCATTTATGAAGATAATTTTGCAGGATTTAGAATTCTTAAACAACGTATTTTTTCCTTTTAATTCTTTTAAAATGTTATTTAAGGAATAAAGACTTCATGTATTTCATATATACAAATTTAGGAACGTAGTGATTCTTCCCACCCTACTTGCCTTCCACCCATGCTCCCATTCTGTTTCATCCTCCCTTTCCCATTCTCATTCCTATTTTTATACAAAGATCTATTTTTAGTTAACTTTATATTCATAATATTAACCCTAATGTAAGTAGAGTTCAACAAACAGTATGAAGAAAAAATAACAAATAAACAAAAAACATTGTTCCTCAACACTCAAGACAAGGGCTGTTCAAAATCATTGCATCACAAAGTGTCAATTTCATGCTATAGATTACCTTTTAGGTACTCTATTAGTTAACACAGATCAGAGAGAACATATGGTTTTGTCTCTTTGGGACTGGCTTATTTCACTAAGTATAATGGCTTCCAGTTGTGTCTATTCATTGCAAATGACAAGTTTTCATCACTTTTACCACTGTGTAGTACTCCATAGTGTCTATGTATCATAATTTGTTTATCCAGTTTTCAGTTGATGGACATCTGGGTTGATTCCATATCTTAGCTATTGTAAATTGAGCTGCAATAAACATAGGGGTACAGATAACTCTTTCATATGGTGATCTCATTTTGTTCAGGTAAATTCCCAGGATAGGGATGGCTGGGTCACAGGACAGGTCTATGTTCAAATATCTGAGATATCTCCATACTGTCTTCCACAATAGCTGCACTAGTTTATATTCCCACCAACAGTAGATTAGGGTACCCTTTTCTCCACATCCTCACCAGCATTGTTGTTTGTTGATTTATGTATGAAATCCATTCTAACTGGGATGAGGTGAAACCTCATTGTGGCTTTGATTTGCATTTCCCTGAAGGCTTGTGATCCAGCATTTTTTCAAGTGTTTTTTGGGCATTTTAATTTCCTCTCTTGAAAAATGTTTATTTGGGTCCTTTGCCCATTTCTTAACTGGATTGTTTGTTTCAATATTTCTGAGTTTCTTGAGCTCTTTATAGATTCAGGAAAGTAATGCTTTACCAGGCACATAGTTTGCAAATATTTTCTCCCATTCTGTTAGTTGTCTGTTCACTTTCCTGATTCTTGTGCAATTCAGATGATTCTCAGTTTGATCTAATCTTGTTGATCAATTTTGATTGATTACCTGTGCTTTTGGGGTCTTCACCAAGAAGTCTTTGCTTTTGCCAATGTCTTGCAAAGTTGCCCCAAAGTTCTCTAGTAATTTGATGGTATCAGGTTATAAATTTAGGTCTTTGATGCATTTTGAGTGGATTTCTGTGTAAGGGGTAAGGTAAAGGTATTGTTTCCATACTTCTGCATGTGAAGATCCAGTTTTCCCAGGACTATTTGTTTATGAGACTGTCTTTGTTCCAGGGATTAATTTTAGTTCCTTTGTCAAAGATAAGTTGGTTGTAGATGCATAGATTGATTTCTGGAGTTTCTATTCTGTTCCACTGGTCTACACATCTGCTTTTGTACAAGTTTTTATTTGTTTTGATTATAACTGCATTGCCTTGTAGAATGTCTTGAGATCTGATATTGTGATGCCTCCAGCTTTGTTTTTGTTATTTAGGATTACTGTAATATTTGAGGTCACTTGTGTTTCCATGAATTTTAGTATCAGTTTTTCTATTCTGAAAATAATGTTGTTGGTATTTCAATTGGGATCACATTGAAACTATAAATTGCTTCAAGTAATATGGAATTATGATGATGGTGATTTTTCTAATCCATGAACTTGGAAGATTTTCCACTTCTTTATGTCTTCTTCTATTTCTTTAATGTTTTATAATTTTCATCATAGAGATCTTTGACATCCTTGGATAAATTTATTCCAAGTATTTAATTTATTTTTTGTAGCTATTGTGAATGGCATTGACCTTACAAGTTATTTAGCAGCTATGGTATTGTCTTATATACAAGGCTATTGATTTTTGTGTATGATTTTATATCCTACCACTTTACCAAACTCTTTTAGAGATCCAATAGTCTCTTAGGGGAGTCTTTTGGATCCCCTATATATATACTCGTGTCAACTGCAAATACAGATAGTTTGACTTCCTCCTTCTTAATTATATTATTTTTATTTCTTTTTCTCACCTAATTTATCTGACTAAAACTTTCAGGACTACATTGAATAGCAATAGTGAGAGTGGGCATTCTTTTCTGGCTCTGTATCTCAGTGGAAATGCCTCTAATTTTTTTTCTATTTAGTAAGATACTGGCTGTGGGTTTGTCATAGATGGACTTGACTGTGGTGAAGAATGTTCTTTCCAAACTCAATTTGCTTAATGTTTTCATCATGAATGGATATTGTATTTTTTTTTTTAGCTTTTATTTAAAGAATATAAATTTCCAAAGTACAGCTTATGGACCACAATGGTTCCCACCCCCCCAGAACTTCCCTCCCTCCCGATACCCTCCCCTTTCCCGCTCCCTCTCCCCTTCCATTCACGTCAAGATTCATTTTCAATTCTCTTTATTGTATTTTTAAAAATGCGTTTGTCAGCTCCTTTGGCCGCAAAAGGAATGACGCTGCTCGCAGTTAATCGGTCTTCAAAAGACTTTTACTTAGAAGGAGTAGGAAAAAGAGTGAGGGACCGGGAGAAGGGAGAGAGATGGCGCGCACATTCCTTAAGGGGGAAAGCTGGCGCGTGTATTCCTTCTCCCGCGATCTGCTTATATACAGAATTCAACCAATCACAGTCAATCAATCACAGTCCATGCACAGAGCTCTCCAATCCGGCACTTGATCACGATCAGTTGTGGAGTCACGCAGTGAGCAGGGCATCAGCGCCATCTTGTTTTCCACGATCCTCAGCTAGATGGAAAGTTCAATCAGCTGCTACATCCGCATTACTGCTATAAGCTAAGCCCACCATTGGGGGTCCCATGGCAAGCCTATCCATGGGTCCCCACATGCATTCTATTCATCTATTCAGATAACCATATGGTTTTTTGTTCTTCAATTTGTTAAGGTGATATTTCACATTAATTGAGTTGCAGATGTTGAACCATCCTTGCATACCAGGGATAAATCCCACTTGGTCCAAGTGATGATTTTTCTGATGTGTTGTTGGATTCAATTGGATAGTGTTTTTTTGAGGATTTTTGCATCTGTTTTCATCTGGGAAATTGGTCTGCAGTTTTCTATCCCTGTTGTTTCTTTTTCTAGTTTAGGAATGAAGATGATTCTGGTTCCATAGAAGGAGTTTGGGAAGATTCCCTCCCTTTCAATTGTTTTGAATGAGCAGTGAAGCTATCAGGACCTGGGTTTTCCTTTGTTGGGAGGGTCTTTATTATTGATTGAATCTCCATCTCATTTATTGGTCTGTTTAGGTGTTATGTGTCTTCATGACTCAATTTTGGTAGATTGTATGTGTCCAGGAATCTATCCATTTCATATAGGTTTCCCGATTTGTTGGCATACAGCTCTTTGTAGTAATTTCTGATGATTATTTTGTTTATGTTGTATCTGTTGTTACACTTCCTTTTTCATCTCTGATTTTATTGGTTTGGGTCTTCTTCCTCTTTGGTTAGTTGGGCCAATTGTGTCTAAATTTTGTTTATTTTTTCAGAAAAATAGCTCTTCATTTCACTGATCTTTTTTATTGGGTTTTTTGGTTTAATTTTGTTTATTTCTTCTCTAATTTTAATTATTTCTTTCCTCCTATTAATTTTGGGTTTGGTTTGTTGTTTTTCTAGGTCCTTGAAATGCATTGATAGCTCTTTTGTTTGGTGCTTTTCCAATTTCTTGATGTAGGCACCAATTGCTATAAACTCCCTCTTAACACTACTTTTGCTGTTTCCCATTAGTATTGATATTATGTAGTGTAATCTTCATTCATTTCCAGAATTTCTTATTTCTCTTTTGATTTCGTCTATGACTCACCATTCATTTAGGAGCATGTTGTTTAGTCTCCATGTGTCTGCATATGTTCTAGAGATTGCTTTCCAGTTGTTGCTTTCCAGCTTCAATCACAGTGTTGATTAGCTCTGTTATTTCTTTGTTGATTTTCTATCCATTGATGGAAGTGGGCTGTTGAAGTCACCCATTACTATTGTATTGGAGTCTATGTATCCATTTAGATCTGTTAACATTTCTTTTAAATAGCCAAACGCCCTGTAGTGGGTGCATATATATTTATTATAGTCACATCTTCCTGTTGAATTGATTCCTTAATCATTACATAGTGCTTTTCTTTGTCTCTTTAATAGTTTTTGTGTTAAAGTCTATTTTGTCTGATACTAGGATGGTTACACCAGCTCTTTTTTTGCTTTCTGTTAGCATGGATTATCTTTTTTCCTTCTTTTCACGTTCAGTCTTCAGGTATCTTTGTTCTTGAGATGTGTTTCTTTCAAGCAGAAAATAGATGGGTCTTGTTTTTTAATCCATTCAGCAAGTCTGTATTTTTTAACTAGAGACTTGAGGCCATTTACATTCAAGGTGAATATTGATAAGTAATAACTTGGACCTACCATTTTCCCATAAATATTCCTATATTTTACTTTGGATTTCCTTTGTGCTTTTATTGGGAAATTTTCTTTCTTTACCTTCTTTGGTATTGATGACTAGTTTTTGTGTTTCTGTGTACAGCATATCCTTAAGCTTCTTTTGCAAGGCTGGATGAGTGGTGACAGATTATTACAATTTTTGTTTGTTATGGAAGGTCTTTATTTCACCTCCATTCATAAATAAGAACTTTTCAGGGCACAGTATTCTGTGTTGACTTTTTTTTTCTGTGTTGACTTTTTTTTTCTGTGTTGACTTTTTTTTCTCTTAAAACTTGGACTATGTCTCTCAATTCTCTCCTGGGCTGTAGGGTTTCTGATCTGAAGTCAAGTGTGAATGTAATTGGAGAACTACTGAAAATAATCTAGCATTTCTTTCATACACATGTTAGAATATTTTCTTTATGTTTTATTGTTGAAAGTTTGCTATACTATGTCATGGTGAAGATCTTTTCTGGTCATGTCTATTAGGAGTTCTATGTCAATAATACTTTGTCATCTGTTGGCTGATGTAGTTTGTCAATTTTCAAAAATTTATATATAAATGTAGAGCATAGAAGTACATGAGAACCCCCCAAAAGAGTTTCCTACCACCTCACTTAATCTTTTTCAATATTTCTAAGCCATAAAACATAATTAACACAATAAAGTTAATAACTTTTAATTAGATACCTACTATGTGAGCATCCCTGTGCTAAGCACCTTTTATACAATTTAATCCTTACATCAGTGAATGTGGTAGGTACCCTCATTAGCCACTTTTACATATTCACAGACCAAAATGCAAAAAGATTAAGAACTCAACTCAAGTATGTTCAGTTAATAACTGGCTGAACTTGCATATAATCCAACTTGAATTTCAACTTTAAAATTCACACTCTCAACTGTAATTCTATCACTCCCTCATAAAAAGAAAACAGACTTGGTTATGCCCTCAATGATCATGTTGAGACAAGAATTCTTCACTTTTCATTTGCCACATTCCTGTTTATTTCAGTTATCAGTGAGTTTATCATAAACTCATAAAGTAATATCCAAGCATATTAAGTTGTCTTGAAAAACTGTCTCATGAAAAACTTGGCAAAGAATGAAAGAGGAGTAGCCAATTCAAATACCTGCAGATGCTTATCACAGATTTGAAAAGATAGAAGTGATTTCCAGTTCTATTAATTTCTAAGAGTATGCCCATCCCATCTCCAGGTCCTCTTATCTTAAACCTTCAAAATTTTGAATAAAATCTCATCATGATTTTTAACATATATATGACTCAGTAGGGTCAAGAGAAATACCCAGAAATGAAGATCAATAGTGAGATTATGGGTTTCTCTCAAGGCATCAATATGGACTTCAGGTTTTATTTCCCAAAATCAGATCTAAAGAAAGAATGAAGGAGAAGAGCATTTTCAGGGTGCTTTGCATAAGACTGAGGTCAGTCTGGACTTGAGTGCAGATGGGCAGCAGCATCCTGGACAGAGAACTCTCAGAGATAGCAGTGAGAGAAGAACTTAGAGGAAAGCTTTATGTATAGTCTGATATCTTCCAGAGTTGTCTTGGGGTAATCCTTGATTCCTCTACTTAGGGCAGAACGCAGTAACAGCCCAGATCACTGGTGCACATGGAATGCTACCAAGGCAGTGCAGTGCTCTGGAATCAGAGGCCAGTCTCATCAGCCATTTACTCCTCCAACCCCTCTTTCCAAATTCCCAGAAAGATGTGACGAGATTTAGAAGATTTTCTTCTCTCAATCCATCTTTATGTGTTGTCAGTAGTGCACTGTAGGCATAAGCAGCCAATGGGAATAATCAAACATATTCTCCTGATCACAGGGCTCATTGCTCAGGACTTATCCCCTATTCCTTTCTCCTTGAACTCATCAGAATGATCTGGACTCTGGCCTCCTGCCTGTCCATAAGAAACAGAGACAGTAGCTGATGCACCTATCAGAACATGAGTTTATGAGCTAACATATCTATTTTTATTTTAATTTTTAAAGATTTATTTATGTATTGTATTTAAAGAATGACAGAGAAAGAAGGAGAGACAAAATAAGAGAGTTTCAATCCACTGCTTCACCATCACCTCCCCTAAATGACTGCAACAACTAGGGCTAATCCAGGCTGAAACCAGGAGACTAGAACTGCATCCAGGTCTTCCACATGGATGGCAGAAACGCAATTGGGTCATCATGAGCTGTCTGCCAGGCTCATTAGCAGTAAGCTGAATCAGAAGCACAGATTAGCCTGAACTTGAACCGGCACTCTGATATGGGATGTGGGCATCCCAAGCTATGGCTTAACCCATTGTGCCACCACACTCACCCCGAGCTAACATATCTAAACAACAGATGAGTACAAAACTGTAAAAGTAAGACAAATACAAACAACAAACAAATACTGGAACTACATATGCACAAAGAAGGATTTCAATAAATCATGATAAATAATTTTCAATCAACTTAAGGCAATAAAGTAGGAAAGTAGTGCTATGGAGTAAGTCAGTGGGCAGTCAGCGCCCAAGCATGTGCTGCAGAGACCCACGGAGGACTGTGACACTGGAGTCAGGCAAGGAAGTCAGGCTGGGTGATGATTTACAAGATTTTATTTCTTTGATTTCCCCCCAAAAAACATTAGAGTTGTTCATCTCATTAGAAGAAAAAGAGAGAGGTTTGCAAACCAATGCTCTCTCTCCTTCTAGTGGTTTTCCGATTGCTTCAGATCTTGTTGAAGGGATCTTTCTGGTGCTTCTCTTCCTGCTCCTCTTCCTCCTCCTCCAGGATTTAAGACTGTGCTGCACAATGACATTCATTGTTAGGTTAAATTTGAATAAACATACAAAGCACATATGGACACGTCAGTGGGAAGAGTGTTCCAAGGGTGTAGTTGGGCAGTGACAGGAACAAGCAAACCCTGAGGACATTCCTGAGGACAAACCGCAGGCACTTTTATTTGGGTAAGATATCTAAAGCTCTGTTAATCTCAAACCCCACTCACATGGCAGCTCACTGAGCCTGTGTCTTGAGGTGTTGCACTATGTTGTTTATCCTTTTGTTTATATAAAGCATTGGTTGAGAATGCTGCATGATAAGAAGTCACACAATAGGGCTCAGCTATATAGTGGTGAGGGGTTGGAAGAAACAAATGTTACTCACTCTGTTATGCCCGGTTCAGTCATCCCCAAAGACCACCAAGGAGCCAATACCGCTGTAAAGCACGTGAGAGTTTTATTGCAGGTCCGGGCCTGGTCTCTCAATCAACACCGACGCAGCGGGTCTGAATTGAGAGCCCCGACCCTTCAGTTAACAGGGTTTTTTATAGGGTTTTCAGAGACATTTCATACATCATGGTACCATTTAGCAAATCATCTCATCCTGCGGGAAATTTAAAGGACATCTCCTAGAACTGATTAGTGCATCCAGTGGCGGGAACGGACCTACTAAAGGTGGTTGGATGGCTTTGGGGTTGATGCTTTTTGAATTGATTGGCCGAAGCATAGGATCCGAGCTGCTGGGGTGTACGTGCCGAACTGCAGGGTCTCAGGTAGCTATCAATCACCTTACCTGCCCTGAGAAGACACCAGAAACACTAGGTATTTCTCTGTTATCTGTTAATTGGTTGTTGCTAGGAGAGTTTATTGCAAGGGGAGTTCATGTATTTACTTTTAGGAGATTCTGGATCAGAGTTCAGGGCCTGGTCAGGCCCAAGTTACAAGATGGAGGCCTAATTAAAATAGTTACATCTTGATCCAGGCTCAGGTCTCACAACTCCATGGCATCATTGGCATTCATTTCTATGTTTCACATGGAATATATAAGGCTTTTTTGACATACAAAAAGTAATTTGATATTTTGCAACTGCTCTAAACACCTAAGCCATTTCTTGCAAACATTACAACAGCTTGTATAATAAACACATTTAGTCGCCCAATTAGTGTGTTTCGTAATATTCTCTGGGCATGAAACCTTGTGTTCTGGCTCTGGATCTGAGATTTACCTCTGCACAGCATATTTCCTCTCCCAGAGAGGTGAGGTGGGTGCGAGAGGGAAGGGCTTTGTTTCATTTGGATGGGGGCTCACCCTCTTTTGTACTCTTTGTTTTTTAAGTTTTCACTTTATTTTTATTTGGAAGAGAGAGAGAGAGGGAAAGAGAGAGAGAGAGAGACATCCTCCATCTACTAGTTCACTCTCAAAATACCCACAACAGCCAGGACTGGACCAGACTGAAACAAAGAACATAAAACTCAATCAAGGTCTCACATTTGGGTGGCAGAGACCCAAGTCCTTGAGCCATCACATCATGCCTCCAAGTGTATGCACTAGTATGAAGCTGGACCAGAAGCAGAGGCAGGACTCAATCTTAAGCAATCTAATATGGGATGCAGATGACCTAATTAGATGCACTACAGTGCCTATCCCACAGAATCTTTCTTTTTCCCCCAAGAAACCTTTTATTTAAGGTATAGAAACTTCATGTATTTCATAAATATAACTTTAGGAAAACAGTGATTCTTCCCATCCTACCCATCCTTCCACCTGCATTCCCACCCTTCTTCCTCCTTCCTCTCCTATTCCCATTCTTATTTTTTACTAAGATCTACTTTCAATTAATTTTATACACATAAGAATAACTCTGTGCTAAGTAAAGAGTTCAACAAATAATATGAAAAAAATAAAAACTGTTCTTCAACAGTCGAGACAACAGCTGTTCAAAGTCATCACATCTCAAAGTGTCAAATTCACTTCTATAGACTAACTTTTAGGTGCCCTATTAGTTACCACAGATCAGGGAGAACATATGGTATTTGTCCTTTTGGGACTGGCTTACTTCACTAAGTACCATGCTTTCCAGCTGCATCGATTTTGTTGCAAATGACAGGATTTCATTTTTTTTTTTTTTACTGCTGTATAGTATTCTATGGTGTATGTATCCCCTAATTTCCTTATCCACTCTTCCATTGACAGACAGCTGGGTTGATTCCTTATCTTAGCTATTGTGAATTGAGCTACAGTAAGCATAGGAATACAGATAACTCTTTCTTATGCTGATTTTACTTTCTTTGGGTAAATTCCCAGAAGTTGGTTGGCTGGGTCATATGGTAGGTCTATATACAGATTTCTGAAGTATCTTCATACTGTCTTTCACAGTGGCTGTACCAGTTCACATTCCTACCAACAGTGGATTATGGTACATTTTCCCCACATCCTTGCCGGAATTTGTTGTTTGTTGATTTCCATATGAAAATCATTCTAACAAGGGTGAGGTGAAACCTCACTGTGGTTCCGAGGAAATCCAAATGGCAAACAAGCATATAAAAAAATGCTCAGGATCATTAGCCGTCACAGAAATGCAAATCAGACACCATCTCTTAAAATTTGTCTTCATATTGAGCCCTGTTTTCCTGGCAGATATTCAACCAGTCCATGCCTGAATACTTTAGGTTGCTATCCTCTGAGACCCTCCATTCTGACTGAATCTTAGGATTCCAGCACCAAGAAGGAGTTTTATTAACCATTTGGTCTGATCCATCTCTCATGTTATATATAGAAGACACACATACTGGTCAGTTTTTATCTCTCTGGATATTTCCTTGAGGCCTTATACACCATTCTCCAAGGAATTCTATATTTAAATGAAATTAAAGGAAAAATTATCAATAGATAGTAGGAAATTTTCTCATTCCAAATTAGGGTAAAATGAGTTACGCTTGAACATTCTGGAAGTGGATATCCACACTGTCTGCAAAGAAGAGAAACTCTAAGCTGAGAAATCAACCTAAAAATGTTCCTTTATTGGTACAACTCTGCAGAGCCTGACAGAATAAAATGAAAAACCGTTCCTGTAACTCGAACTTCATGTGAGTCCAATACAATCCTCTACTGTCTATGAGCTTATAACAAAAATACTACAAAACATTGAGAAACAATCATCATATGCCAGTCAGCAGATTTAACACCCCTGAGAACTTGGTAATAAGAGAGCAAACTAAAAAGATGTTGAAAATATTTAATGTTGAAAATAATGTAATATAACAGAAGGATTGGAAACCTAGGAAAAATGTAAAAAGGGAGGGGGGCGGGGCAAGTGTTGTGGCACTGCAGGTTAAGCTGCTGCCTAAAATGCCGGCATTGCATATGAGCACCAGTTCGCGTCCTGACTGTTCCACTTCTGATCTATATCCTCACTAATTCACCTGGGAAAGTAACAGAAGATGGCCCAAATACTTGGGTCCCTGCACCCATGTGGGAGACCCAGAAGAAGCTCCTGGCTCCTGGCTTCAATCCAGCCCACCCTTAGCCATTGTAGCCATCTGGGAAGTAAATCAGCTGATGGAGAATATCTCTCTCTTTCTCTGTATCTCTGCCTTTCAAATGAATAAATAAATCTTTAAAAAGTGGGGGGAGATAAAATACTAGAAATAAAACATATAGCTAATTAAAAATGCAATGAGAAATTAACTTTTTTAAATAAATTAATGCTAATTATTTTTTCTTTAATTTCACATTAAAGTGGAATCCCTGGGATAATAGTGTACTTAGTTAATTTGATTTAAAATTTAGGAAATTAGGTTATAAAGCTGATAATATTATCTAAAATATAGTCCAAGATTTATTAGGAAGAGAGTGTGCCAGAAAGATAGAGATGTGACAAAGAGACTAAGAAGGCCCAACATGTGAGTGGATTTCTAGGAGAAAAGACCAGAGACAATTGAGGAAAGATGTATTTGGAGACAGAATGCTAAAAAATTTTTCAAAAATTATTGGAAGATTAGATTTAAGAAACCCAAGGAGTCTCAAACAAGATTTAAACAAAGCCACACTTAGAATATTGTGAAATTTCAGTACAACTACAACAAAAAATATTAACTAGAGAGAAAAGACAGCTTGCCATGACTAAATTACGTAAGGCTGACTTCTCCCCTCTGGGAGGGGTCTTGAAAGTACTCAGTGCAGTATTTTCCAAACAAAATTCTATACCTGTTTGCAGGGGTTGCAGTAACAAAAGACCCTAGACTGAGCAGCTTAAACAGACATCGGCATATTTCTGAGTTTGTCCACACCTACAGGAATTTAAAGGCAGATCACTAGATATGATGTTTGGCCTACCGGTTAAGATGCCAAGTTCCACATCAGATTTCTTGGTTCAATTCCCAGCTCCAGTTCCTGATTCCAGCTGTCTACTAATGCACACTCTAGGAGGTAGTGGTAATGGCTCAAATGATTGAGTTCCTGACACCCACGTGGAAGACTTGGATTGAATCTCCAGTTCCTGGCTTTGATGTAGCCCAGCCCTATCTCAACTTTTAGAACTATCTGGGGTGTGAACCAACAGATGCAAGCACCCACTGTCGCTTAAACAACTCAATAAAATAGGGCCACTGACACACTCAGTCAATCAGCGAACCTGTGATTGCTGTTATAGATCAGATGCTACCAGGAATACATGGTGCAAATGTTAATTAGGGCAAGTTCCTATACTGAAGTGATTACCAGTTTAAAAAGAGAAAGGGGAGGTTAGAAAAAGGCCTTTTCCCCCCTCCCTGCTTTTCACTAGTCCGTGGTAGCGGCTAGTAGTTAACAAAGTATACTAAACCAACACTCCTCCAGCTCCAGTGTGGGTGAGAATCCCATGTGGACCTTGTTGAACAGCAGATCTGAATTTTGGAGGTATGCATTGTTGGGCAGCTCCCAGGTGATGCTGATTCTGTTGGTCAGGGAACCACATTTGAATGACAAGGCCTGAGAGATACTTTCCTTCTTCCAAACCATGGTGCTTATTTTAGCTATTGTGATACTCTGATTCTAGCATTTTAGGAACCTAGTTGTAGGTGCTGTATTTACCCAACTAAAGGTCTGTTTGCTATATAAAATGCTGTCTGTTGACCTTACTCTATCCAGTTAAATGAACACAATTCATTTAGCTTAAGACAGTTTCTGAAAACCATACTGATGGGTAACAAAGAGTGGTGATCAGCTTTGCTTCAGAGGACATTGTGTTTTCCCACTTATGATGTAGGCCCATGCTAGAACAAGTGTTGTTTCAAAAGTAAGGTTAAATCCGAGGAATGTCAGGCTTCTGGCAGAAAACTGCTAAGAACAAATGTTTTGTAAAAGTTACTCCATCCATGTTTCCCTCACCTGCTGTTTTCCTTCACATCCTCTGTTCTGGAACCTTCTCCATCCTCTCACTCTCCAACACACTGGGGAACAAATCTGGTTTCTTGAATCTTGTCTGACCTGTTATTCACTAATGACCATATCACTGCACCAAACCAGAATGTTTAAGTTCTGCTTTCTTGTACGATCAGAAATCCCTTTAAAAAAATAGTTTCAGAGAGATAGGGAGAGGCAGAGAGAGATCTTTTTTTTTATTTTTTATTTTTTTAAATTTTCATTTATTTTTTGACAGGCAGAGTGGACAGTGAGAGAGAGAGACAGAGAGAGAGACAGAGAGAAAGGTCTTCCTTTACCATTGGTTCACCCTCCAATGGCCGCCACGACTGGCACTGCGGACGGCGGATCACGCTAATCCGAAGCCAGAAGCCAGGTGCTTCTCCTGGTCTCCTATGGGGTGCAGGGTCCAAGCACTTGGGCCATCCTCCACTGCACTCCCTGGCCACGGCAAAGAGCTGGACTGGAAGAGGGGCAACCGGGACAGAATCTGGTGCCCCGATCAGGACTAGAACCCAGGGTGCCGGCACCGCAGGTAGAGGATTATCCTATTGAGCCTCGGCACCGGCCGGAATATCCTTTTACCTACACATTTCCTATTATGTTTTCTAGGTGAAGCCAGCTATTTAGCATTGACAATTAGTTAAAAATGTTGCTTATGACTGCAGTTTTTAGTTAATGCTTAGTCTGTGTGCTCTAGTTAAGATGGTTAAAGTTACAGATTAACATGCTTTCAAATGTAAACTTGGCAAAGACTACATTTGGGATGGGAAGGTCTTCAATGTAGATATTCTCAATTTATTTTTGTCTTAATTTGTCTAGTTCAACCCTCTCCTTCATCATTGCAGCATATACGTGACACACAATAACACACACAAACATGAAATAAAAGATAAAGTTGTGGATAGGTGATGTGGTACTGTGGGTTAAGCTGCAACTTGAGACACCCATATCCCATATTGTCTACCTAATTTGAGTTCTGGCTTTTCCACGTTTCAAATCTAGCTTCCTGTTAATGAATGTGGGAGAAAATAGATGATGGTCCAAGTATTTGGGTCCTTGCTACACATGGGGGAGACTCAGATGGAGTTCCTGGCCCCAGGTTTCTGTCTGGCTCAACCCTTGCTATTGCAGGCATATGGGGAGTGAACTGGTGAATGGAGGATCTTTCTCTTTTTCTCTCCCTCTCTCTGTCACCCTGCCTTTCAAATAAATAAACCTTATAAGTAAATAAATAAAAAGCAAAGTCACTCCTGCAGACAGAGATAGAACTGGGAAGGCTATGGCTTACCTAAGGAAGAGCTCAGATTGATGCAAAGATAATGCAGATTAGAGAAATGTAGGTTCGAATGTAAAATGGAACAGATAGACATCTTCTCTGTATTGGGATCTAGAGCTCTTTTGCACAATGTAAGATGTACAGGTAACAAAAACTTAGTGAATATGGGATCCATGCCAAATGAGTAGAATTTTTTGTTGTTCTGAACAAACATACAAAAATGAGTGTGTGAGATGATGTTTGTGTTAATTTGTTTCACTACAGTGACCTTTATGCTACCTATGTGTATATCAAAGTATCACCGTGTATTATCATAAACATATACAGTATATTTTATTTCAAAAATAAGTGCACATTAATGCAAGACATTTGAAGCATCAATGACTCTAGTTTGGGCCAACTTTTTCTTTAAATTTTTATTAATCATACTTTTAATTTTTAATTAGCTTTTAACAGAATCAACGTGATTTGTGGATTCAGTTCTACAATCATGATATTCCCTTCCTATTTTCCTCTTTCCCTTCCTCTCCCTCTCTCCTTCCCACCCTCTTTCCTTCTCCCTTTCTTTTTTTTAGTTTTTGAGATCACATATGCATAATTAATAATTTAAGATGGAAGCTTTTTACTTTCTTTATTAAAAGTCATTTAATTTAGTTTAATTATTTCAAAGGTAGAGAGATGGTATCCATCCACTGGTTCACTCACCAGTGATAAACATTCTTGGAGGCACCATGTGATAACTCAAATAGTTAGGCTGCTGCCACTCACATGGGAGACTTGGACTGAGTTCCAGACTCCTGGTTTCACTCTGGCCCAACACTAGTTTTTGTGAGCATTTGGAAAGTGAGGTGGTAGTGAAAGAGCTCTCTGTTTCTCTCTCTCTCTCTCTCTCTCTCTCTCTCTCTCTCAGCTTTTCAAATAAAATGAATATGAATAAATAAAAATTTAAAAAGAAAATAAAGAGTGAGTTAGCAGTGTTAGGTTGGTGATAAAAGCAATCTCCGCCAATATTGGAGTACCTGGGTTCAATTCCTAGCTCTAGCTCTCAACTCCAGCTTCTTGCTAGTGCAGAACTTCACAGGGAGCAGTATTGGCTCAAGTGATTGGGATCCTGCCACTCACATGAGAGACCAACTTTGGCCACAGCTCAGCCCCGGATGTTGTAGGAGGTTGGGAGTAAACCAAGTGATGGGATTCGCTCTCTCCCAGTCTGTCTCTGTCTCCATTTCTCAAATGAATGAATGAATAAATAGATAAATAAATCATTTTTCAAAAAAGTTGAGTGGTGGTGGCTTAGTGATTTTTGTTTCTCGAGGAAGCTTTATATGAATATATAACAGTTCTCATCAATAAGATCACAGATTATGAATCTAGCTCATGAGCTTGACATGTCATCTCATTGATTTTTGTGATCTCAAGTTGGATTACTCCTAAGCCATTTCTATCAGATGAAAATCACTCTTCCCAAAGGTGTTTGGAGAAGGGGCCAAGATTTGACTCAAATAAAGATTCCTTAGATATCTTCCTCATCCAATGTATTTAGAGCTATTCCTTGTCGTTTTTGCAATGGAAAGGAGCAAGATGAGCACAGCTCATTGATCATGAAGGGTCAATCTCTTTCCTGAGTGATATTTTCCCTAAGATAGTGCAAAGTTTCATGTAAGCAGCATCCAATGTCTTCTGGGTGAATGGAAAGGAATAGGACACCTGCCCACAGCTCACAGGAAGCATAGTGGTGAAGATCAGGGACCCATGGTTTCATTGTTGGATTTCAGTCAATGTTTTTATTAGTGATCTACAAAGAAAAATCAGGTTGTCAGAATTTCAGATGTTTTATTCTATTTCAAGCTCTGTGTGCATGTGTGTGTGTGTGTGAAGATGATAATAAACCAGTACCAGTGGATTAAAGAAGTCAAATATTCTGCTAAGAAATGTAGAGAAGGAACACATTCATCTTCTATATAACAATCATTCTGTTGCTTAACAATAAAAAATTTTTAAAAGAATTCCAAAGTACTTCAAATGTATTTAACTGAAAGCAAACTATAGGATGGTAAGGATATTTCTCTTTGTAATGATCATCCCTTAGTTCTCTCAAAGCAGCATCTTCATCTACAAAATATGTGACCAAGGAGCATATATGGAGATGCAAAGAATTGTGAATAAACAGTATACAGTTACACATCTGCTCTTTTTGTCTAAAAACATGAATTGATTTTTCCGTGTTGTTTTCTCTAATTCCAAGAAAGCTATTTTAACCAAGTAAAATTGATTTACTAGAAACAAGATGTATTCTTCCTTAATTAATGCAAGTATACTTTTTTTAAAAATTCCCAATCTTGTTTACTTTGAAGCCTGATCGTAGGCAAGTTCCACAAGGCAGATTCTAAGAAGTGAATTTTCTGCCAGTGGACACCTGCCGAGACTTACCCAAGGTCACTTATGCAGTAGCTGTGGATCAATGCTCCTAATGCCACAATGATGCTCTGTCCACTAAAACCCACTGCTTTTTCTTGATATTCGTGTTTATTATCTAAAATATTCTTCTAATAAGTGTTTATGTGCTTGTCAACTCCATCTAGCTAAAGGGGGTGGGTTTCTAACATTCTTGGTGCCAGGGCAGGGGCTAGGGAATGAGAACACACTCGTGATTGCTTTCAACTCTCAGTAAACGTTAGAATCATCCAAGGAAATTTTTCAAGATTCCAACACTTGAACACTGGTGAACTGAAATTCAACACCTTTCTGTGGAACACAGATTTCAGTATTTACATAAAGCTTCCTAAAAGATTGTCTTACAAAGAAGGTTCTTGACCATGACCGCGGACCTTAGCAATGCTTGGAAGAGGATGTATTCTACACTATTGTACAACCAACTGTTGCTACCAGCAGAGGGCTAGCTAGTTCTTACACAAAGCTGAAGAATATATGAATAATTAAAAGCTCAGCACTCCCTTAGGCCCTCCTGACATAACAGAGGTGACAGAGGACAGAACAATTCCTACTGTTTCTAATCAGAAGCCATGCAACAGAGCATAATCCTACAAAGACTGTTATCACGATCACTTCACTGAGAAGCTGCAGATTTTCGTTTTGAAAGCCATCTTATCTGGCAATTCAGTGTTAGGGAAAGGTCCTTAAAATAGAATTAATCACTACTTCAGTGCAAAGCAAAACTATTGGGCTGTAATTTTTTTAACAAATCTATGCATATATCTATCCTTTTAAAATTAAATTTAATCTGTGACTCATATTCCAAAACCCTAAAGCAGAAGAGCTCAGAAGGATAATATGTTTGCATATACATTGCTTCTTATACTTGTTTCACTGGTAACCACAGGATTTTCATTGATGGAGGTGACTGAGTGATGACAGGGGCAGGTCAATGCCATTAAAAGAACATATTGCACATGAAGTCTTCGTGTTTCTATAGACTATACATAGTTTTAACATATTTGATATAAATTGATTTTCTTATTTTTTAGCTTTATTTATTTATTTATTTGAAAGCAAATTGACAGAGAAAGAAGGAGAGAGAGAGAGAGAGAGAGCACATGCACATACTCCTCCGCCTTCTAGTTCACTCCCCAAATGCCTACAACACCCAAGGTTACAACAGGTGGAAGCCAGGAGGTAGGAACTCAGTCCAGGTCTCTCACATGAGTGGCAAGAACCCAAGTACTTGACCCTGGTTTACTGCCTCCAAGCACATTAGCATGAAGGTGGACTAAAAGTAGGGATTGCACCCCCAGGCACTCCAATATGAGGTGCTGGCATTCTAAGCAGCAGCTTAACATGCTGTATCACAATGTCCACCCTAGCATTTTAAATTTAAAATGTATTATTTTTCAGATTAAAATATTCCCAGAATTTTATGGATTGAGAATTTAGAAACAATATTTCCATTGGATATTTTGCAGTATATTTTCATTTTATATTTTATTATTTCTGGGCCTGATATCTAGGATGTTATAGTGAAAGTCAGTTATGAGTAAATACTAAAAATTGAGAGGAAGTGACGAAGACACATGAGAAAACAAGTGAGTGTCATTTATCTTTTCTTAATATGTGTTTCTTGAATCAACAGAATGAAGCAGTTATTACTTGGAGTTAAAATACATGTTGACATAAAATAAGGACCAGGGAGTCCATCTGGGTCTCTGAGATGGATAACAAGGATCCTAGTATTTGGGCCATAACCTGTTGCCTCCTAGGCATATTAGCAAGAAGGTAAGTCATAAGTGGAGGAGTTAGAACTCAATCCCAGGCACTCTGATATGGGAATCCAATTTTTATATGTTAAGGGGAATTATGGAATAATGCAGCTTTCTATCTTATTTTATTTAGTGATTCAGAAACTTTCTCTTTGGCCATGGGTATACTCTGCCTGAACCGCTAATCTATGGGTAGGATGGGATGTATAAGATCTGTGTCAGTTAAGGCAGAACCGGGTATTATCATTCCTCCACCAGCTCATGTCTGAAGGGTTTGGGTGTTCATAAGGCAAAGACGCTTCCACTCCCAGTTTTTTAGAACTTCAAGCTAAAACTTTCCTTTGATAACTTCCCTTTAATGAAAATGTTCTCAGGAAACTGCTGAATTATTTCTGCACTTACATTGAGTAGCCTTGGTGTATAAAAGAGACAAAGAGGAAATTTGTTCTCTCTGATTTCCAAATGGTTAAAATTTTAAAAGATGATATTTGATTTAATCTCTCTCCCACATGATAGGAAGAATTTCATTTCGTTGATTTTTTTTTAGAGATATCTAGTTTGGGTCTTAATTAACTTAGTTTGCCACATTTAATGCCATAAATCATTGTTTTGTCAATATTGCATACTGCAGTTTAATTTTGTTTAGTCTCACTGCATCATCTGACTTTTTGAGGCTCCATGGCTCATTTATTATTCTTGTTATGTTTATTGTAGTTTTTGTGAGGCACAAGCTTAGAGTCTGAGGACACATGAAATCAAAAGAAACTTTTTTTTTTTTTCTGAAAGATTCAATATCACGCTCCAGGCTCCATGAACAGGAAGCTTCCAAATTCCACATTGATGTTGCTTGGCTCAGCTTTGCTGTGGTCATGTGCTTCAATTTTGTGGTGGAATGTTGAGCCTTGGTGGCTAATGCGCTCTGTTATTTAGTAATGGGCAGGAAGGGAACCATAGCATGCAGCAGGCAATTTTTCATGGATGATTCACATTCTGAACAACTGCTTTGCTATGTCACATTTTAAATACTACCAAAATGTTGTAGACACCTACCAATCAATCCAAACCAAGACTATGGTCATATCATCTATATTTATTTTGGGCCTTCTCAGAACATATGATTGTATTTGTCACTGTTGAATGCAAATGGGGAGGTGGGCCCCAGAAACTGTGTTCAACAAACATTTATTGAGGGCTGCTCCATGGCAGAAACTTTCCAGAGCACTGATGAGTTAGTCATGAGGAAGCATAATTTTGCAGTCCACAACTGTGTGGTCTGTGAAGATGTCACACAGTCAGCTTCTTTATCTGTCGGTTCTGTATCCTTGCATTCAACCAAAACAGACTCACACACACACATACACACACACACAGCATCTGTACTGAACATGTGCAGACTTTTTATTTCCTGTTATCATACCATAAGCAACACAGTATCACAACTATTTCATACCATTTAGATTGTATTAGGTATTATAAATAATCTAGAGATGATTGTATACATATATTGTATACAAATCCTGTGCCACTTTATAGAATGGATTTTGAGCATCTGCAGATTTTGGTATATGTGGTGGGTCATAGAGCCAATACCCTGTAGGTAACCTGGGATTGTCGTGGGGATGGAGAGTTCTAATGGGGCTTCTAGAGACCTCCAGCTTAGACTTACTCAAGGATCTTCTTTTCCTGTATGTAAGAATACAATCGGGAGATGCATCAGGAGATGTAGGTAGAAGTGAATGGAAGAACAGGATTTATTGAAAGGCAAAAAGATAGTACACATGCAGACGTGAGTGTGGGCAATCTAAAGAGAATTTCTCCCACCCAGGTTGTAGTTGTCCTTTTTATAGGGTAGAGCGTGATTGAAGATCCAAAGGAGACAGGTCTTCGGGTGGGGCTGCAGAACACTTGGTGGTCTACAGGAAACTGTCATGGAGTCTGGAGCATGATGGAAAGTGAGGCTTAACTATAGGTGGAGGAATGGGTGTGCTGAGTCTTCAGCCATGTTGAATTGCATGGCACAAGAAGAGATCTGGTTGGTGTACGTGGCTTGGGTACTAGCAGTCCTTAACTCCTTATCCCTTCATGACTTCCAACCTAGTCCACATCAGGAGAATTGTATATAAAAATAATCATGCAGCATAATATGTCCTAATCAGAAATTAAATGCCAAATACAATTAAAAGTTGAAAAAATATAAATGGAGTAGTTTTTGAGTTTATAAATGTTGTTAAGAAGCATTAAGAATATATTTCAACAGCTTAAAACTTAGACTGTAACAAAAAAAAAATACAAATATCATCTAATAAGAACCAATGCACATTGTGCCAGACACAGGGCTGAATAATTTCCATGCATTTATCTAATTCCATGACAACTGGAGGAGGTAGGCAGTATAACTGTTCCCTATTTATATATGAAGAAACTCAGGCTCATTGTGGGGCAAGATCTTGCTCCAGATCAATGCTACTCAAAGCTGTCGCTAATTAATGCTGAGTCAGATACCCTTTACCATTAATCCATAATGAGAAGTTCTAGAAACTTCACAAAAATTTTACTATGATAGTTAAATTGAGTCATAAAAAGCTTGCGTTTTATGCTTTTTAATCTGTATGTGAACGAAAGGGTGGAGGGAGTGGACAAGGGGGGAGGGTTGTGGGGGGAGAGGGAAAGTAAGGGGGGAAAGCCATTGTAATCCATAAGTTGTACCTTGGAAATTTATAATCTAAATAAAAGTTAAAAAAAAAGAAAAATACCTATGATGTTAATAAAGCATTGTTCTTTTTCTTATCACTAAAAAAAATATATATATATATAGTAAGATATACATATATAAAATTGATTATATTAATAGTTTTAGTGTATAACCCAATGGCATTAAGTAAATTTGAGATAGCTTGTGGCAAGTCCCAGCTCTACCCACCAGGAAGCAGCTAAAAAATACAAATGAGGTTTTGCTTCAGCTGGAAAAAAGCAGGAAGATGGTGCACATCCTGACTTGAACTAGCTAACTGCAACATGACACCTGGATTGACCTCTACTCATGCTTTAACCTTATTATTATACCATCATTATAATACATCAACATAGTAAAAATCACTGCCTCCTTGCACTATGGCAGTTAACAATTGCCATGGCAAACTACAGAGATCACCATATATAGGCAGAAAAGAGGTGGATCCTAATTTCTGAAAGGTCCCACCCTTTACCAGAAAACCTCATAAAGGCAGGACCTCAACCACACTGTGGTTGCTGTGTCTGTAGCACAGCCTGCCCTTTGCCACTTTCCATAACAAAACTCTTTTATTCTCATTTTGCAGGATCCTTTTTGATGTGGGTCTGTTAATAAAGTCAAGGACAGGCCTGAGCCCCTATGGCCCACACAGGGCTTCAAATGTGTGGTGTCGTGTTTACAATTATACACAATTATCATTATCTAAGCAGGTCCTTCCAAATGTCTGCAGGGAAATGACTTTAGAAGTTCATTTTGATGTAAAAATCTTTGAAATCCATGCACATGAGGGTTTCAAACATTTGTGAAAAATGAGCATTATGAGACACTACATGAATTTCAAAATTTTGTTCTCCAAAATAAACTGATCTTTAATTCAATTTTCCATTAACTTTTTGAAATATTCACGTGTTCTGCCAATTGACTTCTTATCAAGTGGATGAACAGAATCTTTCTATATGATTTTTCTTCATGAATCAGATTCCTTGAACATGGGATATTTATTCTGGTCTTCAAAAAATCTCCTTCAACAATAATATGTAGTTTTCAGTGAACAAGTCTCGTGCTCCCTTGAATAAGTTTCCTTCTATTATTTTTATGCTAATGAATAATGTATATGCCAATCCTTCAGACTCTTTTTTTCTCAGAAACCTTTTATTTAAGGTATGTGAACTTCATGCATTTCATAAATACTAATTTAGGAACATAGTATTCTTCCCACCCTAACCACCTGCACTTCCACCCTTCTTCCTCCTTCCTCTCCTATTCCTATTCCTATTTTTTTACTAAGATCTACTTTCAATTATATTTATACACGTAAGTTTAACTCTATACCAGGTAAAGAGTCCAACAAATAGTATGGGGAAAAAAAAAAAAACCCTGTTCTTCAACAGTCAAGACAAAGGATATTCAAAGTCATCCAATCTCAAAGTCTCAAATTCACTTCTATAGATTGCCTTTTAGGTGCTCTATTAGTTACCACAGACCAGGGAGAACATATGGTATTTGTCCTTTTGGTATTGGCTTACTTCACTAAGTACCATGCTTTCCAGCTGCATCCATTTTGTTGTAAACAACAGATTTCATTTATTTTTACAGCTGTGTTGTATTCTTTGGTGTTTATATCACATAATTTCTTTATCCAGTTTTTCATTGATGGCATTTGGGTTAATTCATTATCCTAACTATTGTAAATTGAGCTGCAATAAACATGGGGGTACAGATAACACTTTCATATGCTGATTTCCTTTCCCTTAGATAAATTCCAAGGAGTGGGATGGCTGGGTCATATGGTAGGCCAATATTCAGATTTCTGAGGTTTCTCCATACTGTTTTCCACAGTGGCTATACTAGTTTACATCCCCACCAACAATGGATTAGGGTACCTTTTCTCCCACATCCTCACCAGCATTTATTGTTTGCTAATTTCTGTATGAAAGCCATTCTAATAGGGTTGAGGTAAAACCTCATTGTGGTTTTGATTTGCATTTCCCTGAAGGCTAGTGATCCTAAGCATTTTTTCATGTATCTGTTGGCCATTTGGATATCCTCTTTGGAAAACATCTGCTTAAGTCCTTTGCCCATTTCTTAACTGGGTTGTTTGTTTTGTTGTTGTTGAGTTTCTTGAGCTGTTTATATATTCTGGTTATTAATCCTTTATCAGTTGCATAGATTCAAATACTTTATCCCATTCTGTCAGATGCTTCTTCACTTTGCTGAGTGATTCTTTCACAGTGCAGAAACTTCTCAATTTACTGTAATCCTGTTTGTCAATTTGGGCTTTGATTCCCTGTGCCTCTGGGGTATTTTCCAAGAGCTCTTTGCCTATGTCTTGCAGTGTTTCTTCAATGTTGTCTAGTAATTTGATGGTATTAGGTCATAGACTCAAGTCTTTCATTCATTTTGAGTGGATTTTTTGTGTAAGGTATAAAACAGAAGTCTTGCTTCATACTTCTGCTTATGGAGATGCAGTTTTCCCAGCACCATTTGTTAAAGAGACTGTTCTTGTTCCAGGGATTGATTTTAGGTCCTTTGTCAAAGATAAGTTGGTTGTAGATGTGTGGGTTGATTTCTGACATTTCTATTCTGTTCCATTGGTCTATCCTTTGGGTTTTTTAATAGTACCATTCTGTTTTGATTATCACTGACAGGTAGTATGTCTTGAACTCTCATATTGTGCTACCTCTGGCTTTTTTTTGTTGTATAAGATTGCTTTAGCTATTCAAGATCTCCTGTGTTTCCATATGAATTTCAGCATTGTTTCTTCTATATCTAAGGAGAATATCCTGGGTATTTTGATTGGTATCACATTGAATCTGTAAATTGCTTTTGGTATTATGGACATTTTGATGATATTTATCCTTCCAATACATGAACAGAAAAGATTTTTCCATTGTTTGTGTTTTCTTCTATTTCTTTCTTTAATGTTTTATAATAGTCACTGTAGAGATCTTGGATGTCCTTGGTTAATTTTTTTCCAGTGTATTTGATTTTTGTAGCTGTTGTGAATGAAATTGTTTTTGAAGTCCTTTCTCGCCCATGGCATTGTCTGTGTATGCAAAGGCTTTTGATTTTTGTGTGGTGATTTAAGGTCTACTACTTCACCAAACTCTTTTAGAGATCCAATTATCTCTTAGTGGAGTCTTTTGGATCCTCTCTATATAGAATAATGTTATCTTCAAATAGGGATAATTTGACTTCATCCTTCCCAATTTGTATCCCTTTGATTTCTTTTTCTTGCCTGATGGCTCTAGTTAAGACTTCCAAGACCATATTGAATAGTTATGGTAGAGGTGGGCATTCTTGGCAGGTGCCGCAGCTCAATAGGCTAATCCTCCACCTTGCAGTGCCGGCACACCAGGTTCTAGTCCTAGTCGGGGCACCGGATTCTGTCCCGGTTGCCCCTCTTCCAGGCCAGCTCTCTGCTGTGGCCCGGGAGTGCAGTGGAGGATGGCCCAAGTGCTTGGGCCCTGCACCCCAAGGGAGACCAGGAGAAGCACCTGGCTCCTGCCATTGGATCAGCGTGGTGCGTTGGCCGCAGGGTGCTGGCTGCAGCAGCCTTTGGAGGGTGAACCAATGACAAAGGAAGACCTTTCTGTCTGCCTCTCTCTCTCACTGTCCACTCTGCCTGGCCAAAAAAAAAAAAAAAAAAAAAAAAAAAGGTGTGGGCATTCTTGTCTGGTTCCAAATCTTAGTGGGAATGTTTCCAATTTTTCCAAATTCAAAAGGACACTTGCCATGGGTTTGAATATATATTTCCTTGATTGTGTTGAATAATGTTCCTTCCATGTCCAATTTCCTTAAAGTCTTCATCATGAAAGAATGTTTTATTTTATCAAATATTTCTCTGCATTGATACAATCATTGATACAATCATATGGTTTTTGTTCTAGAGTTTGTTAATGTGATGTATCACATTGGTTGATTTGCAAATGTCAAACCATCCCTGCATACCTGGGATAAATCCCACTTTTATTGTCCAGGTGGATAATCTTTCTGATGTGTTGTTGTGTTTTATTGGCTAGCATTTTGCTGAGGATTTTTGTATCTACGTTCATCAGGGAAATTGGTCTGTAGTTCACTTTCTGTGTTGTATCTTTTTCAGGTTTAGAAATTAAGGTGATGCTGGTTTCATAGAAGGAGTTTGGAAGGATTCTCAACCTTTCAATTGCTTTGAACAGCTTGACAAGAATTGGAAGTAGTTCTTTCAATGTGAGAAAGAATTCAGAGGTGAAGCCATTAGGTCCTGGGCTTTTTTTGTTGGGAGGGTCTTTATTACTGATTCAATCTCTATCTTGGTTATCAGTCTGTTTAAGTTATCTGTGTCTTCATGGCTTAATTTAGGAAGGTTATGTGTGTCCAGAAATCCATGCATTTCTTCTAGACTTCCTGATTTGTTGGCATACAGCTGTATGTTCTTTTTTTTTTTGGAGTCTGTTGTTATATTTCCTTTTTCATCTCTCATTTTATTGATTTGAGTCTTTGCTCTCTTTTTCAGTTAGTTGGGTCAGTGGTATGTCAATTTTGCTTATTTTTTCAAAAAAGAAGCTCTTCGTTTTGCTGATACTTTGTATTTTTTGTTTCTATTTTGTTTGTTTTTTCTTTAATTTTAATTACTTCCTTTCTCCTATTAATTATCGGTTTGGTTTGTTGTGTTTCTCTAGTTCCCTGAGATGCATCAATAACTCATTTATTTGGTTCCTTTCCAGTTTCTTGATGTAGGCACCAATTGCTAAAGACTTTCCTCCTGTTAACATTGCTTTTGCTATATCTCAGAGGTTTTGATAAGTTACATTGTTGTCTTCATTTGTTTCCAGAAATTTTTCAATTTCATGCACTGATGAGAAGAATGTGCATCCTGAAACTGTAGGATGAAAAGTTCTGTAGACATGCATTTGGTCCACTTGGTCTGTAGTGTTGATTAACTCTGTTGTTTCCTTGACAATATTCTGTCTGGTTGATATATCCATTGGTGAAAGTAAGAAGCTGATGTTCCTCATTACTATTGTATTGGAGTCTATGTCTCCCTTTCAATCCATTCACATTTCTTTTAAATAGCCATGCCCAGTAATTGGGTGCATATACATTTATTATAATCACATCTTCCTGTTGTATTGATCCCTTAATCATTACACAATATCCTTATTTGTATCTTTTAACAATTTTAATGTTAAAGTCTATTTTGTCTGGTGTTAGGATGGGTACACCTGTTCTTTTTTGGTTTCTGTTAGAATGGAATACGTTTTTCCATCCTTTCACTTTCAGTCTTCATGTATCTGTGTTGGTAAGATCTGTTTCTTGAGGGCAGCAAATAGCTGGGCCTTGCATTTTAATCCATTCAGCCCGTCTGTATTTTTAAGTGGAGAGTTGAGGCCATTTACATTCAAGGTGACTATTGCTAAGTATTGATTTGGCCCTGCCATTTTTCTGCAAATATTCCTGTTGTTTACTTTGAGTTTCCTTTGTACTTTTCCTGAGCGATTTTCTGCCTTCACCTTCCTTCATAGTGATGACCATGTTTCTGTGTTTCCATGTATAGCACATCCTTCAGCATCTTTTGTAAGATAGGATGCATGGTGACAAGTTCTGGAAGGTCTTTATTTCACCTTTATTCATAAGTGAGAGCTTTGCGGAGTATAGTATTTTGAATTGGCAGGTTTTTTTTTTCTCTTAAATCTTTACTATATCTTGCCATTCTCTCTTAGCCTGTAAGGTTTCTGATGAGAGTCAGCTGTGAGTCTAATTGGAGATCTTCTGAAAGTAATCTGGCATTTCTCTCACACGTATTTTAGAATCTTTTCTTTATGTTTCTTTATGTTTACAATCTTTTCTTTATGTGTCTTGTTGAAGATCTTTTAAAATCATGTCTATTAGGAGTTTTATGTGCTTCCAGTACTTAAATGTCCTTTTCTTTCTCCAAATCAGGCAAGTTTTCTGTAATTATATCACCAAATAGGCCTTCTAATCCATTCTTCCTTTTCACACCTTCAGGAAGATGTAAGACCTATATGTTGGGTCATTTGATAGTATCCCATAAATCTCCCAATGTGTGGGCCAGCCGCACCATCGAATGGAACCTAAGGGAGGGAGAGGGACTGAAAAGAGGGACAAGAGATCACAGAGAATGGAGCCAAGACAACAAGGCTGATCAAGGCTTGTTTATTCCAGTGTCTCGCGGTATTTATACATAACCAGCTGCGAACAAAGAAGCACAAAAGATAACAACATATGTAAGCAAATTATTGGGGCCTCCAATAGCTCAGATAATTTTAACAGGTGTTCTTGATTAACATCCTCCTTCAGGATGGGAGTATGTGACTTTCTTATCCCAGGAATTCCACAAGCCAAGATTGGCCTTAACTTGTCCAAAGGCTGCCTACATCCCAACACTGTTTTTTAGCTTTCTAGTTTCCTCCTCCTCTTTCTCTTTCCCCTCCTCCCCCTACTCCCTCCTCTTCATCCTCCTCCTCTTCTTTCTTTCTCTCTTTCTTTCTTTCTTTCTTTCTCTCTCTCTCTCTTTCTCTCTCTCTCTTTCTTTCTTTTTCTGTTTGTAAAATTCCAGAGATGTGTCTTCTAATTTGGATATTCTTTCTTCTGCCTCACTTAATCTACTGTTAAAGCTTTCCACCACATTTTTATTTGATCAGATTTTTCATTCCCAATATTTCATTTTGATTTTTCTTTAAAATCTCAATCTCATGGGAAAAATTTTGTTCATGTCATGTATGGATTTCTTTAATTCATGCATTTGATTCTGATTACTTCTAGGTAATCCCACTATCAAAAATTTTTTAAAAATTCTTCTCCGGCATGTCTTCAATCTCTTCATCATCACATTCTAGTATTAAAGTGTATTTTGTCCTACAGGGGTGTTGTTTTGTCTTTCTTATTTGGAGTTCATTCTTTTTTTTTAAACATTTGGTAAAAGTCATCATTGAAGTTGTTTTGGGGAGTTTAGCAGGACTTGTTTCCCAAAAATCATGCAAATGTTTAAAGTCTAATATTAATTGCTGATGGTTTCAGGGTGAAGGATTGATCTAAGTATGGCTTCTGACTGTGGGGCTAGTGGGAGGTTTGTAAGTTATTGAGGTTTTTTTCTCTCTACTCCCACTGTGACCACCCTCCACATCAGAATACATTGGAGCCACCTGATCCTGAATAGTAGCCTCCAAAGGGAAAGCTAAAATAAGCTATATCTTTCCCCCAAAAAAGTCGCTTTCAGGTATTTTGATTGAAATAATCAAAGCAGGCTAATTTAAAAGTCATCTGGTCTTGGACTGTTCCATATTAGGAGAACTTTGATCACTGATTAAATTTCTTCTTTCACATCTACTCATATTTTCTATTTCTTCTTAGGCAGGTGTTGGTATTTTGTGTTCAACAATATGGATTATTTTTAAAAGATTCGTTTACTTGATCTGAAAGTCATAGTTAGAAAGAAGGAGGGAGAGAGAGTGAGCTATTCTTCCATTAGCTTCACCTGCTTTAAAATACTTATTTATAACACAGGGAGCCATAAAGGAGAAGAAAGGAGAGGGAGAAAAGAGAGAGAAAGTGGTAGCCCATCCACTGGTTCACTCCCCAGCTAGCCTCAAAATCTAAGTATGGGCCAGGCCAAAGCCAGGAGCCAGGAACTCTAAGCTGTTGAAGTGTTGCCTGTCCACGGTTAATACCCCAAATGACCTCAACATCCAGGTATGAGCCAGGTGAAAACCAGGAGCCAAGAACTTTAAACTGGTCTCACACATGGATATCAGGGGCTAAAGTACTTGAGTCATTGTCTGCTGCCTTCCCATGTGTATTAGCAGGAAGTTGGATAGGAGATGGAGAAGCCAGTACTGGGACCAGTGCTTTAACATAGGGTGCTGGCACCACAAGCAGCAGCTTCCACCTGCTGCGCTACAACATAGACCCCTGGATTTAGTTATAATTGTGTGCATTTGTCTTTTAAAACAAATGAATAAAAGAATAGTTACAAAGAGTACAATAATAGTGGCTCTTATATCTACATATGTAGTTATCCTTACCAGTGTTCTTTCTTCTTCTTCTTTTTTTTTTCAAAGATTTTTATTTACTGACTTGAGAGGTAGAGTTACAATGAGAGAGAGAGAGAGAGCGACAGAGAGGTCTTCCATACACTGGTTCACTCTCCAAATTGCCACAACAGCTGAAGCTGAGCTGATCTGAAGCCAGGAGCCAGGAGCTTTTTCCAAGTCTTCTGTGTGGGTGCAGGGGCCCAAGCACTTGGGCCATCTTCTGCTTTCCCAGGGCATAGCAGAGAGCTGGATCAGAAGAGGAGTATCTGGGACTAGAACAGGTGCCCATATGCGATGCCAGTGCCACAGGCAGAGGATTAACCTACTGAGACACAGCACTGGTTCCCTTTATCTTCTGACTTTGAGTTCCTGCCAGTATCCTTTCATTTCAGACTGAAGAACTCCCTTTAGCATTTCTCACAGGGAAAAGCCTCCTGGACTCCTTAGCCACTGTAAGGGATGAACTTTTCACCAAATTATTTCATTTTCTTCCCAGTCACTCAACTGGACTATAGTTGCCAGTCTTTTTGTGAGTATTAGATATGACATGACAGTTCTATGTAACTACTGAAAAATAGACTGGTGCAGCCTGGTTCATCAGACTTCCCACATGATCTGCTACTCTGGATCTTTCTTTTGCTGCTTCACAGAGACTGGGAATGACCTTGATAGCCACTCATTGAAGACAGCAGGACCCTTGTCAGTTTGAGTCTCTGAATGGTTGTATGGAATAGAGTCCTCTTATCTCCTCTGCGCACACAACTTTAAGGGATGTGGTAACTAAGGTGGGACCTTAATGTTATTTATTGATGCTTAAACTTTCATTGTTATACCTTTGAGATTTGACAGTTTTTCAGTCCTAACAGCTGGTGTTCATCCATTCTGACAGTCATTGTGAAACTGGGCACTTGCATAGCGCCTTGGATGCAGGCAATAAATATCAACACCTAATTTCCCATGGTGTCTCTATCTCCCTCCCCTAACAAAGTTTCCTTGCTTTACTATTATGGTAGCAAATCTTATTGAAATTAACACGCTGAATTGAGGGATTGGTGCTTTGGACCCTACAAAGTCCCTGAACACAAGAATCTATTTATCTTCTCCATAGAAAACATCTCAATGTTTGGTCTTGTCTTGAAGGTTTTTGTTGTTGTTATTTTTTGGTTTTTGGTTTTTGGTTTGTTTGTTTTTTTTTTTTTTTTAACCAAGAAGCTCAGGCCCCAAGCCAAATAGCTACCATCTGCATGTAGCCCCAAACTAACTGGAACCACCTTGTCATCATCAAAATTCCCTGAAGAGCACAAAATCATCAACTAATTGAAAGAAGGTCACAAGCCGCAAGCACTGCCAACAAGCCAGGGACCTGGACATGAGCTGAACGTGCACCTCTGAAGCCCCAGCTCCAAGAACCTTCACCCTGATCACCTTAATGAGCACAGGACTGAAGAAATAATGCCTAGATCCTGGCTCTATGCTTTGTGACGAAGATCTACTTTCTTCCATCACTTCAGTGTCAGTAGTTGGTTTGCTGATTGTCAGGCAAGTGGTCCCAGTTTTTGGTATTCTGTAACAATTTCTCCAACCAGTTTCGAGGATGTTCTTTAACAATTTTATTTACATTTTCAGTGACTCATGATTTTTCTGATTTCCAGCTCCATTACTTGAAATATGGAGTCAATGTGACTTCTCCAAATTTCAAACTCTTCTCCAGGCCTTCTCCAAACTCAGCTGTTTTTCCAGTGTGCAATTTTTCCTTTCCACCAGCCATCCTTCAAATTTCTCTTTCCTCACCCCAGATTTCTCATTCAGCAAATACTTGTTCCATTTCCATTTTCACCCAGGTCAGGTTGTAGAGGTGAGAGAGATGTGGTTTCAATCCAGAGGCTGCTGTGCCCACAGCATTGTCCCAACTAAACCTCCTCTTTGGGCCATCTGGGACGCAGCATGCTTTTTCCAAATAAATCTTCCCTATATATTTTGTGTGATCCTATTACTCACCACATAAAATGCCAGTTTCCTGGCCTAGGAGAAGCCTCTTTTCTTCTCTGTGAGTCACACATTTCTTTCCTCTCTCCTTCAGGGTACTCTGACCTTCATAGCCCTATTCTTTCTAGTTCAAACTGGAAAATCCCCAAATCCTAGTCTCTGGGTTGTACCTCACTTGATTCCTTTTTCTCTTTTCCCTTCTGTCTATATTTATTTTCCAATGTTTTTACCTCTCCTCTCTATGAAGACTGTTTCTGAAAAATACTGGCAAAAAATACTGGCAAATTCACATTCAGATTTGCTTATGATACCACAAAAGCTATCTCTCCTGGGGAGATTCTTTCTCTCCCTCTCTCTCTCTCTCTCAGCAAAAGTCTAACTAAAATAAACGTGGCTTAATATAAGTTAATTATGCATAGCTTTTGGAAACCATGGAGACTAAAAAAAAAATTTGTCCATATTCACAAAACCAGACCCTCAGTTCTTCTCTGCTGGGGAGTAAGTCCCTTTTTGAGAATTGGAGGACTAGGTGAGGGGCAGGGCACAAGACTGCAGAATATTGTGATTTATCATTATTTCTAGAAGTAAAGAAAGTGACAAAACTGAAGTCATCAAGTCTTTCAGTTAAACTTTGTACCAGGGAAACAAATAAAGAAAATACAAGGCACAATACCACTAATTTCTTTTAACCAGTCAGGTAAGTGTGTACCAGTGATTCAGGTAAGTATATACCACTTCAGGGCTGTGAAGGATGCATGAGAGAGACTGAATGAATGAAGTTTTCAGACTTGAAAATTAGTATGGGCAGATTTCAGAATTATAGTCTGATGCTGCCAGTATGGTTCTCACACTGACCTATTGGCTCGTCATTGAAATGATTTTAGTGGTGTGGTACTTCCTGAAAACCCAAAGGTCAAATAGACTGTGTTCAATGCTCCCTACACATTTACAGGGTCAACTGAAAATGGCAAAGGAGTAGCAAGAGCATCAGCATCATGGGCATTAAACTCATTCTTCAAAATATATTTTCCTTTCTTGTACTTTGATTGATGAGCTTAATGTATTCTCCTGCACACAGACTGATGCAGAAGGCCAGTGGCTGCCTGTTAGGAGATAAAAAGCATAATACTATAATGTGAAGTCTGAAGACAGTGTTCAGATTGGAGTTGAACTACTTATTTTACTAAAAGTGTTCCTGCGTGAAATCCATATTTTTGTGAGTTACATTTAGGGGAATGAAACAACAAATGAAATCTCTCACAGGAATCAACATATCATGACATGTTTTGAGTGATCTCTTAAATAACAGCCTACCTGTTTTGGCTTCTGGAATGCCTGCCAAGAAATAAAGATGTTTGTAATTAATATGCCAACAGGAATCATCAAGCTGACACAGCATCCTCTCATGTCTTAATGGAATATTTACTCCTGGCCCTCGCAGGGAGGCAGCCAAGGGAGGCAGGTGAATGTCCGTGTTCCTCTGAAGGTTGTGCAAGGGCGCTGGAACTCTATGAACTCCTTTCAAGGCAGAACTCCAGTCTTTAAGAACTTTGTTTGGCAGCCAGGTTTCTGTAGAGTGTTCTTAATAAAATAGTCCAAATGACACAGAATATTTTGTCCCAGGTATCCCAATATTGAAATATTGGCTCTATTACCTGCTAATTATATTACTGGGCAATTCATTTAAACTTTCTTGCTTAAACAAACAAGTTATTTATTTATTTAATGATCTCATCTGAAGGGGAGAACAGTAAAAGTAGCCTTAGAGAGTCTTGTGAAGGTTAAGAAATTAGAAAACGTGTAGTAAATAACTCACTGGCTCAGTTCAGATAATATCAGTTTCAGTTTCCTATATTAGGGCAGTTCTAAAAGTTCATAGAAAAGTGTAATTAAAAGATAAGTATATTTTGGTACAAAAACTATTGAAGTCCAGCACACAAAGCATCTTCTAAAACTTCATGGAAAATATACATTATGAAAAACACTGTGCACAGATTGCAGACTTTTTTTGTGGGAAAATAAACATCTCAATTCCATCTTCCATGAAATTTTTGAAGTTGTATTTACATATTTAACCATGGCACCAAATCAACATTTGCCACACCCAAATATTCTTCACTGATAATGTTTTTTTTTTTTTCAAGTTCTTTTCAGAAGTTTTTTATTTGACAGATAGAGTAAGACAGTGAGAGAGGGAGACAGAGAGAAAGGTCTGCTGTGCAGATCTGAAGCCAGGAGCCAGGTGCTTCCTCCTGGTCTCCCATGGGGGTGCAGGGGCCCAAGCACCTGGGCCATCCTCCACTGCCTTCCCGGACCACAGCAGAGAGTTGGACTGGAAGATGAGCAACTGGGACTAGAACCCAGCGCCAATATGGGATGGTGGTGCCGCAGGCGGAGGATTAACCAAGTGAGCCATGGCGCTGGCCCCAGAATGTAGTGTTAAGAGGGACTCCAAAACTCCCCTAGCAGAGTAGCTCAGTGGTTTGTGGTGCATCTATGTAAACAGATACTGAATCCATTTCAGAGTGGATGTTTGGAGCCTTTGTTACTGTTGAAGGCAGGTGTGTATGCCACATGCAGAGTCCTGTAGTAACTTTCTCTTGTGAATAACACATTTTCATAATCTATTATTAAAACAGCACACATTAACTCCCTGTTTCTGTGGGACAGGAGTCCAGGTCCGGCCTGGCTGGTTCCCTGTGCGGGGTTCCCCAGTGCTGAAATCAAGCTGTCAGCCTTCAGGCAGACAGTCCTTATCTGGAACTCAAGTCGTCCTCCAAGTTCAGTCAGGTGTTGGCAAAGTTCACTTCCCAGCGGTTGTGTAATAGAGGCTTTCAGTCTGGACCTGCCTCCCCTGTACAGGCAGTTCACATCCGGGCTGTTGACGTTCTTCCCTGAGGCCGGGAACACAGCTTGCCTCTGTTGTTTCATCTCCATCTAGAGGCTCCTTTCACTGTGTCAAATCCACCTGGAACCACGTTGCCTTTGATGAACTCCTAGCCAACTGGTCAGTAACTAAACCGTGGTACTGACATCCCAATGGAGTTACAGGGTGTGCCCACATTCCAGGATTCTACAGAGTACACACATCAGGGACACCCACCTGGAAGTTGGCACACTGTGGTTGGTTGGCTCAGCAACAGGGAAGCATCTACAGCAGAAGCCATCTTCAGACTGATCTCTGGATCTGATATTAAAGGATCCATGCTTATTGCTGAGAAGCGACATTTCATCGACCAGAGCAGTGGCATTCTCAGCATGGGTTCTTTGGTGGCTCAAGGTGCTGAGACTTCCAGGCTGATCACTATGACATACAGCCACCAAACTGAAACGTCTGCTGTGAGCAGAACGTCAGGAGTTGCGCTGAAGGAGAAAACACTGCATGCAAGCTAGACTCTAAGGCACTCACTACACAGTATTTCATTTTAAGATTCTTGAAGGATCTGAGACTTCTGTTGTATTTGCTATGAAGAAACTGAATCCCAGAAGGAATGGGGAAATCACCCAGGGTCATATAACTAATTAGTCTGTGTGAAAGATAAGATTTGAACATCTTTCTTAGCCCAAGTTTTTCCCATATAATATTGACTTTTTCTTTAAAATTGGAGTCAGCCACACAGAGAATATGTTTTTTATGCATGCTTTGCTCTAAGGATCACTGATTACATGCTTTTAGATTCTCTTCAAATCTTTTTTAAGAAGATTTATTTATTTGAAAGTCAGAGTTACACAGATAAGAAGAGGCGGAGGCCGGGGAGAGAGAGAGAGAGAGAGAGAGAGAGAGAGAGAGAGGTCTTCCATCCACTGGTTCACTCCCCAATTGGCTGCAATGGCTGGAGCTGTGCCGATCCAAAGCCAGGAGCCAGGTGCCTCTTCCAGGTCTCTAACTTGGGTGCAGGGGCCCAAGAACTTGGGCTATCTTCTGCTGCTTTCCCAGGCCATAGCAGAGAGCTAGATCAGAAGTGGAGCAACTGGGACTTGAACTGGCACCAATATGGGATGCCAGTACTGCAGGTAGTGGCTTTACCCCACTATGCCACAGCACCAGCCCTGATTCTCTTCAAATCTTCATGTACATGTTAGGTACTTTCAAGAATAAAGAACATAGTCATTTTGAATTTTGATATCCTGAACCTGATGTGGGTTAGACAGTGGCTAGATATAGATGATGAGCTGGAAGTCGCAAGCCCCCATGTAAGTCTATCCTCCTATGTTTCAATCAAAATATCTCCTTTCCCAGGAGGCATCTGTGTGACCCAGGAGCTAAGGGGAGGGGGCAAGGAAATATGGATACTGAGCTCCAAATATAAGTTGTGGATGTTTCATGTAATTTCCAGGTGGCTTCACGCTTGGAGAGACACCACCCATGACCTCATAAAGGAGGGGCTCTCTTTTCCACTACAAACTATGACTGGGAGGGGGGCTGCTCAGGTGTCCTCTCTCTCTCTCCATTCCTCCACTCTTCTGTCTTTCAGATAAACCTCTGCTACTGCCCACTCATGATGGGTATTTCTCTGTGTCAGGCAATCCATGCACACACATTTGTGTGTGCGTGTGTGTTTGCTTTCTGACCTTTTGAACAAGATTGGTTATCCCTTTGTGTACCTGTTATATGTCTGCACGTAGAATGCTTGTCTGTGTGTGAGACAAGAGCCTGGAGTAGAAATTAATACACTGCATGCCCACAATAAGACCACACAGGCATGATCTTTTTTTTTCCCCAGTTTTTTTTTTTTTTTTTTTTTTTTACAGGCAGAGTGGACAGTGAGAGAGAGAGACAGAGAGAAAAGTCTTCCTTTTTGCCATTGGTTCACCCTCCAATGGCCGCCACGGCCGGCGCGCTGCGGCCGGCGCACCGCGCTCCTCCGATGGCAGGAGCCAGGAGCCAGGTGCTTTTCCTGGTCTCCCCCATGGGGTGCAGGGCCCAAGCACCTGGGCCATCCTCCACTGCACTCCTGGGCCACAGCAGAGGGCTGGCCTGGAAGAGGGGCAACCGGGACAGAATCCGGTGCCCCGACCGGGACTAGAACCCGGTGTGCCGGCGCCGCAAGGCGGAGGATTAGCCAGTTTTATCTATGAGTTTTAATTATCAACAAATCTCACTATAGGAAGCATTTGAAAGGTACTTGCAATTTCAGTAATCCTCCAAATGATTCGTTATTCATGATTATTTATTTTAAGTTGTAAGTATTTGTTTGAGAGGCAGAGAGAAAGCCAGAGAGAGTTCCTATCCACTGGTTCACTTCTTAAATGCCTACAATGGCAGGAACTGGGCCAGTTTGCCTGGAACCAGAGACATAACCCAAGTCTTCTATGTCAATGGCAGGAACCCAATTATTTGGGTCATCACTGTTGCTTCCTAGGGTATATATTAGCAAGAACCTGGAACTTGGGCACCAAAATCTGGAATCAAACTCAGGTATTCCTATGTGGACTTCAGCTGTCTGAACTGCTAGGCTAAATGACCACTCCTTATCATTATTACTTAATTGTATTATTATTATTAGTGATAATAATGATACTAAATAATAAGTAAGTGAATAACAAAAATAAATAATAATGATAGTAATAAGTTAGTGATAATAATGATAAAGTTGTAATAAGAGAGGTGATCAGATTAGGTCCAGATGAAAGCATTTCTCATAGATTTAAATGCACTGGCTGATTTTACCTTGACTGACTCTACAATCTACAATCACAATAGTATTTTTTAAAGATTTATTAATTTATTTTTTTGAAAGAGTTACAGAGAGGGAAAGAGACAGAGAGAGAGAATTCATCTGCTAGTTCACGCCCCATATGGCCATCATAGCCAGGGGTGGGCCAATCTGAAGCCAAGGGCCAGGAGCTTCTTCCAGGTCTCCTATGCGGGTAGTAGGGGCCCAAGCATTTGGACCATCTTATGCTGCTTTTCTAGGTGCATTAGCATGGAGATGGATTAGAAGTTGAGCAGCAGGGACATGAACTGGAGCCCATAAGGGATGCTGGCATTACAAACAGTGGTTTTTACCCATCATACCACAACTGACACTGACGGTATATTTTTATGTATTTTTTACCTGACAAATGAAAAAAATTGTATGTATTTATGGCATAGAATGTGATGTTTTGATATATGTATAAATATCAGCCTAATTAACATATCTATCAATTTTCATCCTTAACATTCTTTGTGATGAGAATATTTAAATCTACTGTCCACAATTTTAAAGTATACATTGTTATTTACTGTAGCCACTGTGTTGTACAATAGATGCCCAGAACATCTTTCTCCTGTTTAGCTGAACTTTATACCAGTTCACCAACACCTCACAGCCCCAGCCCTGGGCCACCACCCTCTCTGCTGGTGAGTTTGACTGTTTCAGATTCCGAGTGTAGGTTAGAAGTCACAATCTTTTTTTGATTACTAAAAAATAACTAGGAAAAGGCTGTTTGCAAGTCATCATTTTTTATTTTAAGGAGGAAAGTAGGATATTTTCTTCAGAATTAAGATTTAGAGAAGATTTGAGTTAGTTATACGTGCCATTGATTAAATATTTATTTGTGCTTTTTAATTTCCATAATCAGAATTTGTTACAGTTGATTCTGTTATTGGGTTTTTCACAGGATCATTCTTTTTCATTTGCTTAAAATGGCCCCTTTTATGCCCTCAGATCTCACTCTGCTTCTTTCCTTATTACAATGCAATAGAAAATGGTTTAACATTTTTTTCTTTTCTGAGTTTTAGGTATGTAAATTCACACACAGGATAATGATCCAAAGACAGTGTTTAACAAGACTAGTGTCTGCTAATACTAACTGATAGAATTAAAAAAGGAGAGAATGATCCAACATTGGAAGCGGGATACACAGCAGAATCATAGAATGGCAGATGTCCTAAACAGCGCTCTGGCCTCAGAATCAGCCCTTAAGGCATTCGGATCTGGCTGAAGAGCTCATGAGAGTATTTTAGGCATGGAAAGCCAAGACACTCTGGAACAAAAAACAAAAACAAAAACAAAAAAACAACAACTAAATGAAAGATCTCCTCGAGTGAGATCTCAGTGGAAAAATGGGCCATCAAAGAAGGAGGTGCCTTTCTCTGAAGGGAGGAGAGAACTTCCACTTTGACTATGACCTTGTCTGATCAGAGTCGGCGAACTCAAAAGGCTTCCATAGCCTTTGCAACTCATGACAAGAGCCTCAGGTTATTGCTGACACCATAAACAAGAGTGTCAACAACAGGAGTCATTGTGCACTTACTCCTCATATAGGATCTCTGTCCTTAATGTGTTCTACAATGTGAATTAATGCTATAACTAGTACTCAAACAGTATTTTACACTTTGTGTTTCTGTGTAGGTGCAAACTGTTGAAATCTTTACTTAATATATACTACATTGATCTTCTGTATATAAAGATAATTGAAAATGAATCTTGATGTGAATGGAATGGGAGAGGGAGCAGGAGATGGGAGGGTTGTGGTGGGAGGGAAGTTATGGGGGGGAAAGCCACTGTAATCCATAAGCTATACTTTGGAAATTTATATTTATTAAATAAAAGTTAAAAAACTGTTTAATAATTAAGATATGAATTATACAAAACTTAGTAAAGGAGCAAAAATTATGATACAGTGAGTTAAACCAGTTTTTGGGGTGCCTACAACAGAAATTGGAGTGCCTGGCTTGAATCCCACCAACACCTCCAATCCAGCTTTCTGCTAATCTGAGAAGCAACAGATGAAGACTCAAGCATATGGGCTTTGCTGTTGGCTTCAGGTTGGATCAGTCCTGACTACTGAGTGCATTTGAGTGAACCAGTGAATGGAAGATGTCTCTCTGTACTACCCCCCTCAGCCTTTCAAATATATGAAAATAAATTAATTTCAAGCAAAAATAGAAGCCTTCTTTTTTTTTTTTTTTGACAGGCAGAGTGGACAGTGAGAGAGAGAGAGACAGAGAGAAAGGTCTTCCTTTGCCGTTGGTTCACCCTCCAATGGCTGCCGCGGACGGCGTGCTGTGGCCGGCGCACCGCGCTCATCCGATGGCAGGAGCCAGGTGCTAGGTGCTTCTCCTGGTCTCCCATGGGGTGCAGGGCCCACGCACTTGGGCCATCCTCCACTGCACTCCTGGGCCACAGCAGAGGGCTGGCCTGGAAGAGGGGCAACCGGGACAGAATCCGGCGCCCCGACCGGGACTAGAACCCGGTGTGCTGGCGCCGCAAGGCAGAGGATTAGCCTGTTGAGCCACGGCGCCGGCCAAATAGAAGCCTTCTTTAAAACATTCTAAATATTGTGGCTGACGTTGTGGTGTTGTGCAAGGCTGCCATCCAATATGGGAGCTAATTCAAGTCCTGGCTGCTCCACTTCCCATTTAGCTCCCTGTTAACATGCCTAGGAAAGCGGAGGGAGATGGCCGAAGTACTTGGGCCCCTGTGTGCATCTAGGAGACCCAGATGAAGAGCCTCGTTCCTGGCTTTAACCTGGCTTGTCCCTGACCATATGGTCATTTGAGTAGTGAACTAGCAGATGTAAAAATCTCTCTCTCTCTCTCTCTCTCTCTCTCTCTCTCTCTCTCTCTTTCCTTCTTCCTCTTCTCTGCCTCTCCTTATCTCCTTGTAACTCTGGCTTCCAAATAAAAATATTTGTAAAAAAATTCTAAATATCTGAAGCCAGTAGGATTTTGAGCAATAATTATCCATGCCAATTAAATGCTATTTTTTTCAAAGAAGAGCTTATATTTGCAGTGTTAGAGATACAGAAAAAACACCAAATTATCATGATCAAAGCCCACAGATATAGGAGATGGCATGGCAACTGGGAATACAGAAGATCTAAGGAAGGGCAACAGGGCTGCAATTCCATTGAAAACACTTTTAATATATGCACCTTCAAGTGAAGTCGAGAAACATCCACCTAGCACCACAGGAAGACAGAATGACAGCCCTGCCTTTTCCTTGCCTCTGGGGTGTGGTTGTGGTTGTGGTTGGAGGGAGTGGGATTTGAAACTATTGTTTTTTTTCTCTCAAAGTTTGAGGATTTAATTCATGTTCTTTGTGGATCTGGGAACACTCAATGCAAGAAATTAATGTAAAAAATGTACCCTTCATTGGTGACATGCCCTGATTCATAAACAAAATACTTCTGAGGGTAGTTTAAAGCAAACTTAGGTCCTCAACCTATAAACTCCTATGGTGATGCCCTAACCCCTGATCCCTCAGAGTGTGACTTTATTTGGAGACCTGTGTAGAGGTGGTTGAGTAAAAATGAGACCCATGTGAGAACACATTTAGGAGAATGCAGGCACCTAAAGCCATGGCCATTGGCCTGAAGAATTCAACCCTGCTGACTCCTTGAGCTCAGACTTTCAGCCCGTGCAATTGAGAACAGACTTTTTGTTGTTTATGCCAGCTAGATGGTGGGATTTTGTAATATCAGCCCTTGCAAACAAAAAGCATGATGTCACAACAGAAATCACCATGGGTTCTCACAGGAAAATACAGCTTTTCTAGTTTTCACATCTCAATTTGTAAAATATATGACAAAATAGGCAAGAATGTACCAAGAATGAGAGCTTTTTTTAAATTCCTTTAAAAGATTTGTTTATTCATTTATTTGAATGGAAGACAGAGAGAGAGAGAAAAAAAGAATCTTCTATCCACTGGTTTGCTCCTCAAATGGCTGCAATAGCCAGGGCTGGGCTATAGTGCAGCTAAAAGCCAGGAACTCCATCTGGGTCTCTAATGTGGGTAGCAGAGTCCAGATACTTGGTCCACCTTCTGTTATATTCCAAGGAGCATTAGTAGGGAGTTGGAGTTGGATGGAAAACAGAGCAGCAGGGACTCAGACCAGCACCCTAATATGGAACGCTAGCATTGCAAGCAGCACCCTAAGCACTGCACCTCAGCGCCAGCATTTTTTAGAACTTCCAGAAGTAAAAGATTACAATAGCAATCTGAAGCACAGCATAGCCTAAGCACAAATGATAGGGAGCACAGAATACGCAGGGAGTTCGGGAAACATGAGCTGGAAGATTGCTCCACAACTTCTGTTCCTAGTCCTGAACCTAAACTCCACCTCCTCACATACCAATCCAGCATGCTCACATTCCCATGATGCACCAGAGTCCCCTACAGGAGCAGAGTGGAGACAGTACCATGAGGTACACGTGCACATAGAGCACCACATGGAGACGCCATGAAATTCCCAGAACACTGCCCAAATTCCCCCCACTGGTATGCTCTGTTAGGGTGCTACCTGCCCTTTTAAAGGAGCACTGTAATGGGGAGCTCCCCCCTTTCTGGCTTTCCCTTTTGGCCCTCTGTTCTGCTCTCTTCCTATGGACAGTTCTCTCTCTCTCTCTCTCTCTCTCTCTCTCTCTCTCTCTCTTTCTCTATCTCTCTTTCTCTCTCTGGTTCACTCATGGAGAGCTACTCTCCTCATAAGATTTCCCACACTCATGCCTGAATGTATACTTACTCCCTTACTTGAAATAAATCCTGTTCTCATTACTGTGCTTTATGTATGTTTCTGCTTTGAATTCTGATCTCACATGGAGGAAAGAGCCCAAAATCAAAACTGGGAGCTGGTGCCGTGGCTCAATAGGCTAATCCTCTACCTGCGGCGCCGGCACACTGGGTTCTAGTCCTGGTCGGGGCGCTGGATTCTGTCCCGGTTGCCCCTCTTCCAGGCCAGCCCTCTGCTGTGGCCCAGGAAGGCAGTGGAGGAGCACTTGGGCCCTGCACCCCATGGGAGACCAGGAGAAGCACCTGGCTCCTGCCTTTGGATCAGCATGGTGTGCCGGCCGCGGCAGCCATTGGAGGGTGAACCAATGGCTCTCTGTCTCTCTCTCTCACTGTCCACTCTGCCTGGCAAAAAAAAAAAAAAAAAAAATCAAAACTGGGAAACATTCCTACAACACAAGCATGATTTAAGTTGTTAACACATAAATGTAGTAAGATCCCAACGGAAGGAACAGGGCCATGAGAGAAGGAGGTACCTTTCTCTGAAGGGAGGAGAGAACCTCCACTTTGACTATGACCCTGTCAGAACAAGATCCAAGTTGGCGAACACTAAAGGCTTCCATAGCCTCAGCAACTCATGACTACAGCCTAGGGAGATTGCTGACGCCATAAACAAGAGTGGCAAATTGTTAAATCAACAACAGTAGTCACTGTGTACTTACGGCCCATGTATGATCTGTCCTTAATGTGTTGCCCAAGGTGAAGTAATGCAATAACTAGGACTGAAACAGTATTTCTGCATTTTGTGTCTCTACGCGGATGCAAACTGACAAAATCTTTGCTTAATATATACTGAATCGATCTTCCGTATGGAAAGACAATTGGAAATGATAAAAAAAAAAATTGGAAGTTACATAAAAATCAATCAATTAAAAAAAAATGATATCATGTAGGATCTCTGTCCCTAAAGTGCTGTACAACGTGATTTAAAGCTACAACTGGTACTCAAAGAGTATGCTTCACTCTAGGATGCTATGTGAGGGCAAATGGTTTAAAATCTTTTCTTAACACATACTAAACTGAACTCCTGTATACAAAGAGAATTGAAAATGAATCTGAATGGGAATGAAAGGGGAGAGGGAGTGGGTAAGGGGGAAGGGTAGCGGGGGGAGGGGAGGTATGGGTGGGGAAGTCATTGCAATCCACAAGTTGTACCTTGGAAATTTATATTCTAAATAAGTAAAAAAATTTAAAAAAATAAAATAATAATAAAAAACACATAAATGATGGAATTAATACCTTAAGAAAGGTAGACATTGATGAAAAACAGATAAGAATTTTAAAGTAAAACAATGTATAGAAATTAAAAGTATAATCTTTAAAACTTAAAATGCCCCAAAATTGATTAGGTATATATTTCAAATATTAATAAGCTTAAAGATAGACCTATGGAAATTACACAGCATTCAGTACCAATGGGTGATAGACATTACCGCAAAACCTCATCTCTTTGACACATTTCAGTGATAAAGCTTGGCTTTGAAATTGAGTCTACATCAAGTACCTGTTGTCACTAAGGATGATTATCACCTCTCCCCAGGATGTTCTTCCCTCCTTTTTCACAGGGCTGAATTCAACCAACCATGGATGGATGGAAAATATTTGGAAACAAAAATTGTGTGGATTTTTTCCAGATGTTATTTTCTAAACAACATAGTGTATTAACTATTTATATAGCATTCAGACTGTATTTTGTATTATCAATAAGCTAGAGATGGTTTAAAGCATATAAAAGGGTATGCATACGTTCTATATGAATATTGTATCATTTTATACAAGGAACTCAAGCATCCATGAAAGTTGATGTCCTTGGAGGCCCTGACACCAATTCCACACGGACACCAAAGGGCTGTAGTATCAGGCTGGAGACAGGGCTATGTGGTAGAACAAAGTACTAGATTGCATATCAGGATAGCTAACGTCTAGATCCCATGGGACACTGCTGTTCCTTTGAATATTTCACTTAAGTCTCTCTGATTCTGTTTCCTCCTCTATAAAAAAGGAATGGTAGGGTCTTGGAAACACAAAGCACTGCCTTTGTGGTCAGATAGGCAGAAGGGTGAAGCCGGCTCACCCTCTGACTTGCTGTCAGGCTTTTTGTGCTCAGTGCACACTTGTTGAAGGGAGTTGTTAAGTCTCCCTGAGCCTCATACTGATCTGGATTTGGGGGGTGGCAATTCTGGCTCCAGCAGATGTAGGGAGGATCACTGAGATAATCTGTGAGTTGAGTTCCTCTCACACTTACCACGGGGAAAGCAAAGATAGCTGGTGATCCTCCAAACTCTAACATTCTTTCAGTTCTTACACTCTCACAATCCGTGATTGGTTTCAATAAAAGTAACCCTACTGTGGGAAATGCAAAAATTAAGTATTTTATATTGCATTTTCACAGATCTTTATTTCACAGATACATTGCAAACTCTTTTTGTTGACCATGAAATGGATGATTTTTTTCCTTGTTAAGCTTTTGCTGCATTACAGTAGATGCAAAGGGTGACCCCTTGTGGCAAAGAGAGGTGGCTACAGGCGATAACCATTTTCTGGATTCCAGTGTGAAGCCTTTACCACAAAGGTCAGTCTCCTGAGCTGACACTGACAGTGAAAACTCTTAAAGGAAGCTGTGCACAGAGTATGCTTCTGTATGCTGATGGAGTTATAACTTCTCACTCAGGAGAGCTGAAGCTATTTTGCCATTGTGGCAACTTGAAGTAGTCTCTGAATAACATAAGAACATTGCTGCTATGTGGTAAGCTCTCAGTCAGTGTCTCCTTTTCTTTCTGAAGTAAAGGATTTGATTCAAGAGCCTTAATGCTCCATTCATTTAGTTACCATAGCCCAATAACAATGAAACATATGACGGTACTTTATAAGTTTATTTGGGTGCAAAAATATTGAAATTCATGCAAACAGAGGTGTTCTAAAAGTTAATGAAAAAATGTGCACTATGAAAGAAAACTATGCATGACTTTCAAATTTTGCACCAAAATAAACTGATCTTTTAATTCTGCTTTCTACAAACTTTTTGAAGTATCCTTATATACTTATATGCCTACTAATCTATTTTTTTTCTTTTTAGTTAAAAAGAAGTTCAAATATTTTGCTCAAATAAAAATAGACTTCTCTCCTGAGGAATGCTACAAAGATTCCATTGTATTGCAAACACTTATAGCAGGCATCAAAATACAGGGAAGAAAGTATTTAATTCCTGGTACAACAAAGATGCCCTTATAATTTCCTGGGTGTGCTCCACATTTGATGTGGAAGGAGAAAGCAGTTGGGTTCTCTGGACACAGGTGATGAGACAGAATTTGGGGAACAAGCTTTTTATGAACTGTCAACATGAATGAAGGGATGGAAGAGAACTAGGACTGGGCAGAGGGAGAGGTCCATCTGTAGATGGCCACCCAGTGGAAAGCTCTGGAAAAGCATTTCCCCTGAAGTGTCTCACTAAGAGTCCAACCAATAGTATGAAGGAAAAAAAAAACTGTTCCTCAACAGTTGAGACAAGGCTGTATTAGCATTGGGGGGGGGGCAGGCAGAGTTAGACAGTGAGAGAGAGAGACAGAGAGTTATAAACAGTGAGAGAGACAGAGAGAAAGGTCTTCCTTCTGTTGGTTCACTCCCCTAATGGCTGCCACAGCCAGCGTTGTGCCAATCCAAAGCCAGGAGCCAGGTGCTTCCTCCTGGTCTCCCATGTGGGTGTAGGTACTCAAGCACTTGGCCCATCCTCCACTGCCCTCCTGGGCCACAATAGAGAGCTGGACTGGAAGAGGAGCAATCTGGACTAGAACCGGGGGTGCCGGTGCTGCAGGCAGAGGATTAGCCAAGTGAGCCACGGCGCCAGCCAAAATCATACTATTTCAAAGTGTCAATTTCACTTCTGTAGATTACCTTTTAGGTACTCTATTAGTTAACACAGATCAGAGGGAGCACATCGTATTTGTCTTTTGGGGACTGGCTTACTTCACTAAGTCTAATGGTTTCCAGTTGCATCCATTTTGTTGCAAATCACAGGATTTCATTTTTTTTTTTTTGTAGTGTAGTATTCCATAGTGTATATATACCATAATTTCTTTACCTAGTCTTCAGTTGATGGACATCTGGGTTGATTCCATATCGTAGCTATTGTGGATTGAGTTGTAAGAAACATGAGGATACAAATAACTCTTTCATAAGCTGATTTCTTTTTGTTTAGGTAAATTCCCAGAAGTGGTGGATGGCTGGATCATCTGGTAGATCTATATTTGTCTTTCTGACGTATTTCCATACTGTCTTTCACAGTGGCTGCACCAGTTTACATTCCCACCAACAGTAGATTAGGGTACCTTTTTGCCCATATCCTCTCCAGCATATGTTGTTTGTTGATTTCTGTATGAGAGCCATTCTAACTGGGGTGAGGTGAACCCTCATTGTGGATTTTATTTACACTTCCCTGGTGGCTACAGATCCTCAGCATTTTTCATGCATCTGTTGGCCATTGAATTTTTTTTTCCACTTGATGGTTTTTATCTTTGAACTATGCCTCAGTGGCATAGTGAAATACCTGTTCTTTCAGTGAAAACCCAGAGGTATGTGCTGGGTGTGACCAGGGAGTGCTGGTCAGTGTTCCAGGGTGGGGCCAGTATCCAAGGTGACACCCAAGATGAGAATAGTAGAGCTTTGGCTTTTATTTTTTCAGAAGGGAAGCTCTGAAAACTTCTGCTGGCACAAGCACACCCTCTCCTCCTTTCTTCCATGGTGACCAATGCCCAGATGTTAGCTCACAGTGGGTGCAATACACATGTGCACTACCATAAGAACCACACAAAGGGCTGTGCAGTTCTCAGTTTGAGCACTGCTCCCATTGCAATAACCTATCCCAGATAATCAAGGAGGGAGCTCTAAGCATGTGGAGCTGCTCACAGCGTGCCCAGAGATCCAGCTACATGCTGCACCCTCTCATTCAGGGTTCCCACAGTCTCAGCACACAAAGCTCCCACAGGCATGGGGCATAGAGATCTGCTGCACCCCCCCACCCCACCACCACCACACACTGTTCCATCTACCCAAGGCAGAGATGTTTCTGAGTCAGCTGCTTCTGGGTGCTGTACCTGTGCAGTTTGAGCCCCAGAGCTCGTGTTATGTTGAGACTCTCGGGACACCTCACAGTCCTATGTGAGTACCCAGACCAGTGTCAATCTTGCCAGCCAGACTAGAAGTCAATGGGGAACATGGTTTTTTTTTCCTCTGGTAAAATCCCTGGATCACATGTGTACACAAGAGCCACGGATTGCAGCCCTTCTCATTTCACAGTGGTGCTTTCTTACCCCAGGTCACTGTGTGCATGGACTTGAGTCACTGCTGCAGTTACTGACAAGATGGCATCTGTCTAGTCTCAAGCAGTTGCTGGGCAGGCATAGAAGAGCTGGTGCAGCTGTTGTGTATGTCCAAAACGATGCCTGCCCTCTCTCAGCCAGTTGCCAGGTGCCTTTGTCGGGGGAAGGAGGGGGAGAAATATGCCTCCTTTTCCTGATATGTTACCAGGTATCCTGGCCGTCATAGGGCTCCAGGTTAGACTCATGTCAGGCTCTCCCTGAAGCTATATTGCCAGTGGCATGGGCTGCTGCAGTCTAACCTCACCTTACTCTCCAAAGCTGGCATGCTCCCAGGCTCTCAGCGCTTGGGGTCCTGTGTTGTGTCTGTGCTGTGCATCCACACCCTCTATATAGATCCATGGGTCCTCTTACTTCCGTAGAATTTCCATTCTAGTTTTCTCCTTAACTCTCCCTGAGAACCCAGTCTCTCCACTTTTTTTAAGACTATCTTCCCCAAACTTAGAGCAATAAGCTCTCTCCCTATTCCACCATTTTGAAATCCCCACAAATTCATTACTTAACATTTGGACTTTGAGTTGTCCTAAAAAACATTTATTTAAAGAATTATGATTTTCCTAGTGAATGGCATTGATATCCTTCTTGAAAATTAGTTTACTTTAGAGATTTACTTCTGGACTTAAAATTCCATTCCATTGATCCACATGTCTGTCTGTATGCCATTACCACAATTTATTGACTAGTGTGGCTTTGTAATAGCTTTGAAATTAGGAGATATGAGTCTTCCAGCTATGTTTCTTTTTCAAAATTGTTTTAGCTATTCTGAATACTTTTTGATTTTTATGAATTTTATGACCTGATTTTGCATTTTTGTAAAAAAAAGAAAGTTTCACATTTGTTAGAGTTATCTTCAGATCTATAGTTCAATTTTGGAAATTCTCTCATCATAAAAAAATCTAAGTCTTCAATTCATTAAAAAAAGGATGTCTTTCCAATTGTTTCAGTTTTTCATATTTCTACAGACTTTTTGTAATTTTTCATACACATTTTTTACTTGTTCATTTGCATTTATTCCTAAATATTTTATTCTTTTTGATACTATTACAAATGGATTTTTCTTAATTTCATTTTCAGATTGTCACTGCTTATGTAGAACAATATAACTAATATTTGTGTATTGACTTGTATTCTGCAACCTCAGTGAATTTACTTATTAGCTCTAATGTGTGTGTGTGTGTGTGTGTTTATGTGTTCTTTGAGGTATTCTATATAGAAGATCATGTCCTAAGCAAATAGAGATAGTTTTGTTGTCTTAATATTTGTTTACTTATTTGAAAGACAAAGCAACAGACAGAGGGAGCAAGAAAGAGATGGCCACCACAGCCAAGTCGAGGTCAGACTAAAGACAGGAGTCAGCAGTTCCACCAGACTTCCCTCATTTTCTGCTGTTTTCCCAAGTCCATCAGCAAGAAGCAGATCTGTTAAGACTTAACCAGCACTCTGATACTGTATCCTGGATTTAACAGATGGAGAAAAAGTGTTTGAAAAATTCCAATGTTTTTTCATGATAAAACACACACACACACACACACACACACACACACACACACACCACAAACTTAGGAATAGAAGGAAATTTCCTCAACGTGATAGAGTGTATTTATGACAAACCCACAGCTATCATGTTTAATAGTGAGAATAACATTTCTTTCCTGGTAAGATCAGAAAGAAGACAGGAATATCAATTTTTCCAGCTCCATACAAGATTGCAGTCAAGATTCTAGCCAAGCAATTACAAAATAAAAGGAAACCAAAAGATAAAGACTGTAAAGGAACCAGCTCTATTTGGGGCAGTGTTGTGGCATAGCGGGCTAAGCTGATGCTTGTATTACTGAGCATGCAACATTCCTCCTTTTATTTTATTAATGTGATACATTGCATTGATTGATTTCCAGTGGCTGAAACAACTTTGCACCCCTGAGTTAAATACTATATGTATGCTGCTGGATGCTGCTAGTATTTTATTGAATAATTTTCCCCATATGTCTTCATAAGAGATATTGATCAGTAGTTTTCTTGCAATGTCTTTGGCTTTGGTATCAAGAAAAGGAGTGTTCCTTTCACTTCAACATTTTGGAAGAATTTGTGAAAAATTGGTGTTAAGTGTTTTAACACTTTAACTTAAGTCTTTAAGTGTTTTGTGCAGTTCATAGGTGAAACCATCTGTCCTTGGATCTTCTTTTTAATTATTTTTCCCCAAGGCCAGCACTGTGGTGTAGCAGGTTAAGCCTACAATGCTAGTATCCTATATGGGTGCCAGTTGGAGTCCGGCTGCCCCACTTCCAATCCAGTTCCTTGCTAATGACCTGAGAAAAGCAGCAGAAGATGGCCCAAGTGTTTGAACCCTTCTGGGAGACGTGAAGGAAGCTCTTGGCTCCTGGCTTTGGCCTGGCCCAGCCCCAGCCACTGCAGCCAAATGGAGAGTGAACCAGAGGATGAAAAATCTCTCTCTCCCTCCCTGTCTCTCCTTCTCTCCCTCTCTCCATGTAGCTCTCTCAAGTAAATAACTAAATCTTTAAAAATTTTGTATTTTTATTTTACTTAAGAGGGAAAGGGATAGGGAGAGGGGATGAGAGAGAGATCTTCCATCTGCTGATTCACTCCTCAAAGGCCTGTGGGCCATGATTGGACCAGGCGTAATTCAGAAGCCCAGATCTCAAACTAGGTCTCCCCTGTGAGGGTCAAGGACTCACCTGCTTGTCATCACTGCTGTCTCCCAGGGTACACAGAGGCAAGTGTCCCAAGTGACATCATAACCGCTCTGCCAAACAACTGCCCCATTGGCTCTTTGTGGGAAGTTTTTAATTCTGACTTCAATCTTTTTACTGAGCCTTAAAGAGATTGAGCAGTCTCTGTATCTTGTAAATAGTGCTAGTATACAAACTCATGTCATTCCCACACCAAGACTTGCTCTTTGATCCACTATTGACTCAAATGCCATTTTTAAATTTAGATATGATATATCCTCATTATGAAGATAACATATTCATGTTTAAATATTTTTTAAGTTGCAAAGAAGTACAAAGAAAACAAAAAGACAATAACAATAACACTGTTCAAAATGTTGTATTTTCTTTCAGAAATGTTACTATTCTCTACATGCATGTATTTAATATATATTACACATGATTATTATCATATTTTCACAGTTTTTTAAATTCATTTAGTTCAATGCTTTGAGTTCCCATTTCATAAAGTTTTTTTTAAAAACATTATTATGTGAAATTACTATATAATATTCCACTGTGTAATTTCTTTAATCACACACAGGATTTCCCATTTTGCTGTCTAAGGCTTAAGCCATTTTAATTTTGTTTCTTCCTGTGTACATCAACTCTAACGTCATCTTGGACTTTGTCACATCTGTTAGTTTTTTTCCAACTTAGTTCCTAAATTAGAACATTGGACAAAGATTGGAATTTTTTTTAAGGTTCTTCATTTTCTTAGCAAGTCTAGAGGTCTAATAGTTTGTAGTACTACTTGTATGGAGTGAAATATCTTATATCATTCATTGTATTTTTTGTTTTAGAAATACTGTGCACTGTGTTAGGTTTGAAGAAGTTGTCTTACAGACATGGCATTTAATGTGGGTTCTCTTAATAGGGAGCAAGCATTGATTTTCCAGGACACAACAAACTGCATCTTCAACTTTTCCCAGCCTTTATAAATAAAAAGATTCTCCCCCATTGGTTCTCCATTCCATAATTAAAAAAAAAAAAAGTGAAAGACATCACATAAGGCCAGTTTCAGAGGAGCCAGGTAATTGTCCAGGAAGTCTTTGAACTTTGCTTCAATTCTCAGCTTGTTTATAACATTTAAAATTGCTAGGAGCACTAGGAGCATTCGGTCAACCCATTGGATATTTCTGGTAAGTAGTTACTAATGGAATTTATCATAGAAAATCATCTCATTATCAGACAGTTAATCATATCAGCATTCTAATATATCTCAAAGGAACTCATAACAGAGAATAGAAAAGAATTGAAGAAATTATTCTAAAAGAAGTTAAGATTTCCTTGCATCTAATTACAATGAACATAAATAATTTGAAGTATCAGAAAGTGGCAAACAAGCTTTAAAATTATTTTGTAAAATTTTGGATGAACATATAATACCTGTACACTTTTATGCAATATCTCAATACAACGATACAGCATAAATTGCTCATACCAGGCAATTAGTCTTTCCATTTCATTATCTTTCATTTTATGCTTCTAGCCTACCAGCTACTATCTTCTGGATCTTTATACAGAACATGATACATCTTGGTGAACTGTAGTTAAACTACTGTACTGAGGAACACCACAACCCATTCCCCAAGCTCCCCCCAGCCACCTCTCCTGACCGTGCCACAGCTGGGAGCTGGGAATTCAATCCAAGTCTCCCTCATAGGTGTCAGGGACCTGATTACTTGAACTATCTCCTGCTGCCACCAAGTGAGTGCATCAGATTGAAATTGCAATCAGTAATGAAACCAGAACTTGAAACCAGGCACTCCAGTATAGAATGTGGGAGTTCCAACTTCTGGCTTAACCACCAGGCCAGACATTCCACTCATTTTCTCTTCTTCTGATATAGTTGATGGTGGAAGCAGTAGAGGTCTGGGGTGCTCCTGGTGCCAGGGTTGCTCAGATCCCTGGCACATAGTACTACAGTCACTGCCCAAGGGAGGGACCAGAGTCATGAGAGTGAAACTGGCACTGGGAGAAGGTTATATGCATGGACTCTTAGCCCCTGCCTGGGGAGTGGCTGGAGAGCCAGGAGAAAGCTTTGCTGGTACTGGGGACAAGGTGGGCACACAAACCCCAGCTGCCACCTAAGGCACAGGAGTAGAAATGACTCAGAGAGTGGACTGGAAGTGTACATAGTCCCAAGTGTGAGCACTCACATTGTTGAGCAGCAGTGGATGGGCTGGGAACTCTGGCCAGGGATCCTGGGTTATGCAGTTCCCAAGGAAAATGAATCATTCCCTATAAGGTGAGGGGAGGGATGAAATAGGAGAGGACATGCCCCAAGTATGAGGGATTAGGTATCCCTACCTCTAGAGTCCTGAGGGCAGGATTCTCCTGCTCTTCTGTGCCCCTTGAGTCTTGTAGTGCAGAGCACTGCATACGCTGGAGTTCTGAGGTCACCCTTGCTGACTGGGTTTAGCTGGATTTGTGAGTGTTCCTTGGTAATATGACAGAAGGTCTGTGCACCTTGAGGGATGGGGATCCCCAGGGGTTTCAGTCCCTAAGGCACTAAGAGTCCTCAGTGATTCCGTTCTCTAGATGGTGCAACATTGCCTGTGCCTGTGCTCTGGGGGGTGTGAGAGAGGCAACATGAGTTCCTTCTGTGAAGCAAAGCGACCGTGAATTCTGTAGGTGACTCTCCCTACTGGGCTTCTAGTCAGTGGTGTCTGTGGATTCCTCTTATAGCTTGGCTTGTCCACCTAAGGCACTCCTGAAGATGTCTCTGATGAGGCTCTGAAGGTTACCCCTCCCCTGCAATGGGATTCCCCCAGAAGTGGGGCCAGGGCTGCAGATGCTGAAGGCTTTGTTTCTCTCCCTATGCTGCCAGCCCTGGTCTCCATATCCTACTGAGCTCCAGTTATTCCCTCACTGGGCTCCAGTGTTGCTTCTTGGGCACTCACCTTGAAATGCAGTTAATTATTTGTTGGTTTTGGTTCTTCTTCTCTGTGGAGGAGAAGGTGAATGCCAGGCACCTCTATTTGGGCATCTTGGAATCTCTAGCTCAAAAGTTTAAATGTATCTCCCAATCCTCTACACTACATTATTCATCCTATTGAAATTCAACAACAACAATAAAACCAAACAAACAAGGAATTGAATAAAATATACACATTAGTACTAGCAAACTGGACCCATTTTATTTTCATATTTGCTCTCTCTGCTCTGGCACACCAGCTAACAAGGTCATACACACACTGAAATGGCAAGATATTTCCAGCAGAAGAAGACAACAGCAAAGCAAATGTTGTAGATAATTCATGAAGTCACTAAGCAGTCCTAGGACTGTGGAAATCCAACTGGACTGAATGGAGAAGAAACAATAATGACCATGTATAACACACACATCAACAGCCTTCAGAATCATTTTGAAGCTATTGTGTGAAATGCAGTACTCTATACTTTCTGTGTCTTTGTGAGTGTAGTCTGTTGAAATCTTTACTTAGTATATACTAAGTTGATCTGTGTATAAAGATAATTGAAAATGAATCATGATGAAGAATGGGATGGGAGAGGGGATGGGAGATGGGATGGTTGCGGGTGGGAGGGAGGTTATGGGGGGAAAAGCTGCTATAATTCAAAAGCTGTACTTTGGAAATTTATATTTATTAAATAAAAGTTGAAAAAGAAGAAATGCTGACTATCCCTGTGCAGAAGAACATTTCAAAGACTGAAAGGGTCCAGGGGAGAACAACAGAAACTGGTGCTAAACACAGTCTTCTGGAACAATGATGACACCTTCCACACTACGCTGCAAAGGCAGAGAAAGTCACCTAATGACAACTTGGACTCTCTGTTTGTGTGAGGCAGAGACTCAGAGAAGGAAGTCCAAGTCCTGAAGGCAAGTTATTTGATGAAATCACTCAGAAATGCTGCCACCAGCAGCAATTGGTGTTAAGCTAGACCTCTTTGAAAATATTTCCCAAAGACTTGAGGAGAATAAAACACCAAGGGTCAATAGTCCCTGCCACTTAATGACCACACAGTCCAAAATAGTAAACTGAAACAATCCTGGCTTTGGCTTGGTTTCTAAGCTGAATCTTGTAGACAATTAAATGCAGAAGTTACCAAGGAATAGTTTTTATTGTGAATGGCTACACAAATAATTAATATTTTATTTTATTTAAGATGTATTTCTTTATTTCAAAGTTGGAGTAACACACGAACACACACATACACACACACACACACACACACACAGAGAGAGAGAGAGAGAGAGAGAGAGAAAGAGAGAGAGAGAGAGAGAGAGATTTTCTATCTTCTGATTCACTCCCCAAATGGCCACAATAGCCAGGACTAGGCCAAGCTAAATCCAGGAGCCTGGAAGTCTGTATTGGTTTCTGACAAGGGTGGCAGGGGCCCAGGTCCATTGGCCATCTTCTGCTGCTTTCCCAGGTACATTAGCAGGAACTAGAACAGAAGTAGAATAGCTGGGATTCCACTGAGCCTTTGATATAGAATGTCAGCAATGCAGGCTGCAGCTTTACACTCTGTGCCAAAACAATAGCTCCACTGATATTTCAGTGCAGTATTTTGGTTACATGTATAAAATGGTTTCAAAAAATTTGTAGAAAATAGAGTTAAAAGATAACACATACTTTCTATAAACTTTTGAGTTGGAAAGAGCTAAACAGTAAAAGCAAAGACTGCTGTACTGGGTGAGCAGTTGAATAAAAACAAAAATATGTAATCAACTCCATGCTTTTGTACAGTGGGATAGACATTTTCACTGGGGAATTGTTTTGTTCCTGCTAACATCCTGGAAAGTTTATATAATACCTTCTCATCCTAAAAGCAAAGGATATTTTCATCGAGGGAGAGAAAAACAAAGACAGCAGGTGGCAGCTATTATGCTGAGCACACTTTGACAAAGTAGAAACACAACTATGAAGCAGCAAATGAACAAGAACTAGAGAAATACAATCAGTGAAGTACACAGTAAGCCTGGCCAACTTTCAATGTTAACTTTTCAGGGTCACTGACATTGGCATAAACATCATATGGAAGCATCCTTTCAACAAGGATAGGAACAGCACTGAAGTAGCAGAGGCTATAGCAGAACACTAGGAATGATTCAGACTGATGAGGGCTACGTAGACGTGGAACATAGACACAGCCACAAATGGCAAAGGAATCCCTCCATCCCTTCAGTGAGAACACACTGCGAGTCCACACTGAAACCTCACTGGATACTAATTGTAAGTTCTCATGTGCAGGTGTATATGGAAATATAGAAAAATAGATATCTATAAAGACAAATATAAAAGTTAATGGTTAATAAGCCTTAAGTGCATCTCATTCTGTACTTTTCAGAATATCCCTCAAAAGACTTTGCTTTGCAGTGTCCCCTGTAACAGACAAAGCTTCTACCTAATTAATGACCTATATTTCACAATAATGTCTCATGATTACTTCATTCATTCATTCGTTTAGGAAGCACTGACTATGCCCCAGGCACTGTGCTTGGCCCATGAAGATCAGTAAGTGAAGCATAACAATGCCTTCAAGAAATTTAGCATCTTTTAGAGGAAGAATTCCATTAAAATAGGTCACTAAGTAACCCCCATCTCTATCCACATTACTCTTTTGTCTACCTGATTCCAGAAAGATCTCACCTAACTCATGGACTGTCTTAGACTCCACTAAGAATATATGAAATTCCATCAGTCCATTGATTGCCAATTGAATACAAAATGCTGTACTGGCTTAAAAAAACAACAATAGATCTAGATCCTAAATATTTACCACAGAGTTGCATGTCTCATATTTAATTGAGCAAAAAATAAGCATGACTTACTTATTATTTCAAACATCAATAGGCCAGCTGGAATATAATAGGTCTGCTTTTAGGACAAAAATAACTACAAAATTAACCTATGACTATCCAACATGGTTAATTTGATTCAGTGAGGGGAAATTATGTATAAATATGAAACCTCAAAAAAGCATGGTGGTTACTGTATAATTATGTGCCAGCCATAACTTTTAATTACATTGTTCAGACTGTAATAGGGCAATAAATTCAGGACAGCTTGGATTTGGTTTCAAAAACTTGGCACAACACATGCAACTTATAAATGCCCACTAGGATATTTCCTTCCATTTCAATGTGGTAGCTGAATTATCCTACAACAAATTAATCCGTCTCTCACATTTGTACGTATTACACTAAAATAAAGGAAACAGGAAAAGCCATCAGCCAGCCACTCCCGTCAGCACATGCCCAGCCTGCGTGAGCACCTTTCTTCCCCTCAGCATCAATTCACCCTACGTAGGAACGTAGGAACGACCATCACCTTCATCATGCCATCTGCTCTGAACAGAAGGGAGAGAACATCATCATGTATTCAACACCAAGCTTGCAATTCTGCCAGATCGCAGTGGTCTTTAACCATATGCCACACATTATTAGAGAACAGATCTTTGTATTTGCATGACAAGCTGTGGATTCCAGACGGCCCTGCAGGGACACCTCCAGATAGCACTGAGTAGCTGAGAGATGTTTTCCCAACAGGGACAAGGAGCACAGCTTCTGCTATGTCAACACCAGGATCAAATTGCGTCACTCCACAGTGAGATCTTGTGCAAGTCCCTCTGTCAGGGCTGCAGTCTGCACTTCTGTAAGCTGCTGCCTTATAAATTTACTCTCTGGAGCTGGACATGGAGGCAGATGGTATCATGCTGGAGGCTGTAGACCCCTGTATCAACCTGGGATCAAAGCCTTCTCCTCCAGCTAATGATCACCCATCCACCGGCAATATTTTATTCTCTCTGTACTTCATTCTCCTTGTACTTAAAATAGAAATACCAATCATTCCTCTACAGGCTTCTCTCAAGGTAGTTAAACAGGTTAACAAACAATGTCATCTGTGTATGAGTGACTGTGAGATGTGTTAGCAATCATTATGTTAACTTTTTTGTGATGATTAAGAGACAAGAGTTGATTTTTAAAAGAACGGTACTCTATACATACACTGTAATCCAAGATGATGGCAGTTATTACTTCACTGTTACCACCTTAAATAATATTTTACGTAACTTCTGCATTTTGACCTGGTAGAGATATATTTGTCCCTTGACTGGAGGGTAGGATTGTAGCTGCATGGCTGTTGCTACACTGGGTGGAAGAGTATGAACCTTTGGCACAATAGTACTTACTGTTAGATTTTTTTTACCCCTTCCATCGGTCCAGATTTTAACACAGCAGGCAATTACATTCTGATGTATTTTTTTGTGACTCCCACATGAGAATGAGATCTTTTGGCAATGTGAACTGTAAAAATTGAGGGAATGAAGCAACTGTACGGCAGGGTTAGCTCTTCCCTGGGGTACAAAGTTGATCGTCAAGGTACTGGTATTTTAAAAATGAACAGAAATGCTGGCCTCTGAGTTCTTTGGAGGAAGTTTAAACAATTACCAAACAGGGAGTTCAGTTATATTCATAGCCCTCTGAGGATTTCACACAAAGGGCTAAGGGAAGCAGCATACTTCTTTTTGAGCAAGAAATGGAGGAAAAGAAAACATATATGATCTTCTTATGTTTTTTCTTGTTTTAATAGATACACTCAACTACAGGCTAATGAGATTTTCAAGAGTAAGCTTTTAATTTATTCCCTTTGTTATGATAAAATATTTGCAATGGATATACTTAGTATTTCAGTAACCCAAAATGAAATCGTCAGGGCTGGCACTGTGATGTAGCGGGTAAAGCCTCTGCCTGCAGTGCCAGCATCCCACATGGGCACCTGTTCGAGTCCTGACTGCTCCACTTCTGATCCAGCTCTCTGCTAATGGCCTGGGAAAATAGCAGGAGATGACCCAAGTGTTTGGACCCCTGCACCTGCATGGAAGACCTGAAAGAAGCTCCTGGCTCCTGGCTTTGGATTGGCCCAACTCCAGATGTTGCTGCCATTTGGGGAGTGAAGCAGTGGATAAAAGGCACACACACACACACATCCCACACCCCACCTCTCTGTAGCTCTGCCTTTCAAGTAAGTATATAAATCCTAAAAAAAAAAAAAAAAAGAAATTGTCACAGTCTAGTTGCTTCCTGAGTTTAACAAGACATATTTAGGCTAGACAAATGAAGAAATATTTGCCTGAATTATTTGGACAAATACATTCTTCCCTATTTTGTAGATAATGGAGGTAAAAGCATATTGGGAGGGAGAAGAAGGGATAACTGATGGGCAAAACGGTTGAATCAACTCATATATAAGCACAACAAACTCACATACTCTGTGGTCATCGTTTGTTTCCTCTATTTTATAGAATCTCAAAAATACCATCCTCGAGCACAATTTCCTTATGCCTTCCTTACAGTGTCTCTTAGTTCACAGTATGTTCTGTTTCTTTCTACTCTTAGAAAACACCTAGCAACTTGATATGTTCCACCTAATAATCATTGCTTTTTTATATTAGTGATTACATGTGTTTGTTTTTCTTCAGATCCTTATTTTCCATGAGACAAGTGCTCCTCTACAGCATTTTCCCAATTACCTGAAGCATTTGTGCAGATCACAGCATGTGGGATGCTGTGTAGTGGAGTAGAAGCTGTTGTTAAGACTTGGGAGCTACTCTTATCACCATCGTTTGCATTGCTCTTCTCTGCATGGGTAGGTCTCAGACACTGAGCAATTGAGTAACTGATTAACTGAAGGCTGAGGTTAAAGGTTAAAGGTCTCTTCCAAATAAACCTCATTTTTCATGAAAAAAATACAGCATTGAGAAAATACCATAGAAATAGAACATTGGTAGCAACAAACACTGATGATGATACTTGGGATAGTAGGGAAAGCACAGATCTTGGAATTTATAGCAAAATTATTGTCATGCTATCTCTAACAAGTTATTTAAATTCTCTGTTTCATTCTGTTATCTGTGAGATGGGTCAATGATATCTCATGGAAATAAGAAAATTAAGTTACTTGATATATGTAAGGTGACTTGGTTTCTATCATATTCAAACTACAATGAAAAGCAGGTGAAGGCAGCATTGTGGCACTGTGGTTTTTGCTGCTGTTTGCAATGCCTGAATCCCAGATTAGCACACCAGTCAGAGTCCTGGCGGCTCTGCTTCAGAGCCAGCTCCCTGCTAATGCACCTAGGAAAGCAGCCAGGAGATGACCTGGGTAATTCAGACCCGGCAACCCACCTGCGAGACCCATATGGAGTTGCTGGCTGCTGCCTTTGGCCTGACCCAGCCACAGCCATTGTAGCCACCTGAGAAATGAATCAGCAGACATATTTCTTTCTCTCTCTGCCTCTCTACCTTTCAAACAAATGAACAAACAAATATATATATTTTTTCACAGTGGAAATAAATATCAGTTTTATTAACACTCAAAGTGCCAATCATTGATGTTCATTCCATAGTCCAGAAGGTTACTCAGAGTAAGCCTTTGCACCACCATCTTTCAAAAAAAGAAAAATGAACTTACATGTAATAAAAAGCAATTTTCATTGTGCTAATTATTGCAGGCCTTCATGCACAAAAAACTAAACAAAGATGTGTGCCAACAATATACAGATTTCCATATAAACAAAGTCAATGATCACTAAACAAATTAGAAACATGGTTTCTTTTATATTAGATTTTTTAAAAGGTTATTTACCAGCAAGAAAAAAAAAACAAGTACACAGAAATTATAAAACTCAGAAATTTTATACATTTTATACATTTTTACAAACACAATTTTGAATAAACAACACAAAGTCAAAATATGCATGATATGTGGCACATACCACACTATATCTGGCTTCTGGTAGGTTCTAATCACACCGGTTCCTTTTAACATAACAAGCTTAGTGACATTCAACTTCAACAGTGGACTTTATTCCTAACACAAGTAACTTTATGTGGCACTGCATATTGAAAGCAAGGTTTGTGTTGTTGTTGTTTTTTTTTTAATACAATAACAATGTCAATTGGAAATTTCTATTTCCAATTATTTTTCTGGCAGTTACTTAAAACATACAGTACAGTATAAAGACACAACAATATATCAAACAAATATATCTTTAAAGAAAAGAAAAGAAGCAGTGAGCTAATTTCCTCTCCCATTGAATCATCTATTCTCATGAGGTTCCTGCTTGTCAGCCATCCCCTACAGCTCACCCTAGAGTCTGAGACCCAGCCACAGTAATACCATGGCTGAGTTTGGATTCACTCTGACTCAAAGGCCAATAAGTGACCTATAAGAAATATGAGAGACAGATACATCCCGAATTATATGCAAAGTAGGCACAGACATCAGAGAAAAGGGCATGACAATCACACAACAGCTCAGATCTAGCTTAGGTTTATGGTTCACAAACTGCTTACATTTAAATCTTCCTAAAATGAGAGAAAATCAAACTGCACAGACAAATGCATGCCTGCAGAGGAACTGCTTGAGCCTGTTTCATATGTTCGCTGAATGGGAGTCTGGCTGAATAATGCTTAAACTTCCACGTGCTTATGAAAGTTCAAATCACTGTCAAAACAAGCTCTGAGATCTAAGAAATTTCCACCACAGCACAAGAAAAGCAACAGCATTATGCTGGTATCAACAAATTACAAAGCCCAACAAAACTAAATTATAATATTCTTGATTGCATGAAAAAAATACAGTATCTAGGAATAAATTCAATAAATGATTTGTGAGAACTATACAAGAAAAAAATTAAAGCATCATAGAAAAACATAAAAGAAAATCTATATAATATGTCATGGTAAAAAAGGTCATATCACAAAAATGTCAATTTCTCCATATTAATATATAAATTTAATGCACATTCATTGAAAAAAATCCCTATAGAATTTTTTGGAGGAAGTGTACACATCCTAAAATAGTTGTTTTTTTTTCTATTTTTCCAAAGATTTCTTTATTTATTTGAAAGTCAGTTATAGAGAGAGGGGGAGAGACAGAGAAAGAGAGAAATCATTTATTCCTGGTTTAACTTCCCAGATGGCCACAATGAGCAGGGCAGGGCCGGGCCAGGCTGAACCAGGGACCAGGAGCTTCATTTGGGTTTCCCACGTGAGTAGCAGGGGCCCACATACTTGGGCCGTCTTCTGCTGCTTTTCTGAGGCCATCTGCAGGAAGTTGGATTGGAAGTGGCGCAGCCCAGACACAATCTGGAGCCAATGTGAAATGTAGGTGTCAAGGTCGGTGATTTCACCCACTATGCCACAACACTGGCCCCAGTTGAGATAGTTTAAAGAAGAATAAGTTGAGAAAATTTGGGGATGCAATGGTTGTGTATGCTTTTGATGGTGATCACAGTGATTGCGGTATATTTATCCCCAAACTCACCAAGCTGCATACATTGAGTATGTGTAGTCTTTTATGTAAATCATAGCTCAACAAAGTATTTGTTTAAAGGAAGAACAACAACTTGAGAGTTTTTGAGATTAGAAAAGACAAATTGTAAAGCTACAGCTATCAGCATGGTGTGGGAGACTGATAAATAGAGAACCAGAACAGCAGGAGTCTTGAGACAGACTCACATGAAAAAAAAAATGTGGCATAGTGAGTCAGTGGAGAAAGGAGGAAAATTGAATAAACGGTTCTGGAATCATTGCTTATCTGAAAAAGCTCAGAAACTTGTAACACTGCAGCACCAAGGATAAACATGAGATACAGTAAAGACTTCAATATTCTAGAAGAAAATATTAGATATAATATCATAAAAGGGAAAGATTTCTTAAATAAGCCATGAACAATAGCAACAACAAAAATCCAAACTATGCTGCCTAAAGTTTAATATTTCTGTTCAACCAGTTATACAATAAATAACATTTAAAGGAAGCGACAGGGGGCCAGTGCCATGGCTCACTTGGTTAATCCTCTGCCTGTGGCACCGGCATCCCATGTGGGTACTGGGTTCTAGTCCCAGTTGTTCCTCTTCCAGTCCATCTCTCTGCTGTGGCCCAGGAGGGCAGTGGAGGATGGCCCAGGTGCTTGGGCCCCTGTACCTGCATGGGAGACCAGGAAGAAGCTCCAGGCTCCTGGCTTCAGATCAGTGCAGCTCCTACCGTGACCATTTGGGGAGTAAACCAACGGAAGGAAGACCTTTCTCTCTGTCTCTCTCTCTCTCTCACTGTCTATAACTCTACCTGTCAAATAAATAAAAAATAAATAAATAAATAAATAAAAGAAGCAACAAAGTGGGAGAAAATGTTTACATAGCATATAACCACCCAAAATCATTATTCTTGGTTTATACAGTATTTCACATGACCATGAAGACACAGACAAATCATCCAGTAGAAAATAGGCAGAGGAGAAGAATAGGCAATTTACAAAAATGGAATATTCAGTTATATGGTTCATAATGACATTTTGATCAACAATAGACTTCAAATAGACTGGTGGTCCCATATGATTATGTTGCCTGTGACTTTGTAATCATCTTATCTTGTGCAAGTACTCCATTATGTTTGCACAATGCTAAAATTATCTAAGAATACCATTTTCACAAAGTAGCTTTGTCATTAAATAACTGGTGATTGTATTATAAATAGGTGACAATCCCACCTCCGACCAAACAAATACAAATTAAAATATCAGTTACAATCAGACATTCATCTGATTGACAATAATTTACAAGGCCATGTTTGGGCAGTAGGAGGAGCACTTATATCATATTCTGCTTTTGTTCATATAAATAGGTGCAACCACATTGGAGCAAAATTTGACTCTATAAAGTTAGGTTAAAAATGCTGCTAACCAGAGGCAGGCATTTTGGTGTAGCGTTTAAGACTTCACTTGGAATGTAGTCATCCCTCAGTAAATGGGTTTGACTTCCAGCTCTGCTCCCAATTTCAGCTTCCTACTGATGTGCACCCTGGGAAGCAGTAAGTGATGGCTTAACTAGTTGGGTCCCTGCCACTCACATGAGAGACCCAGGTTGAATTCTTGGTTCTGGGCTTTGGCTAGTGCCCCAACCACTGCCAGGTATTTGAGGAGTGAGTCAGCGAATGAGAGTTCCTGTTGTCTGTCTCTGTGTCTGTTTCTCTGCCTCTCAGATAAATACTTCTTTTAAAAAAATGCAAATCAAAACCACAATGAGGTTCCACCTCACTCTAGATAGAATGGCGCTCATACAGAAATCAACAAACAACAAATGTTGCTGAGGATGTAGGGAAAAAAGTACTCTAATCCATCGTGGGTGGGAATGTAAACTGGTGCAGCCATTGTGGAAGACAGTATAGATACACATCAGAAACCTGAATATTGACCTACCATATGACCCAGGCATCCCACTCTTGGGAATTTACCCAAACCAAAAAAAAAAAGAAATCAGCATATGAAAAAGTTATCTGTATTCCCATGTCCATTGCAGCACAAGTCAACCTAGATGTCCATCAACAGTTGACCAGGTAAAGAAATTATGTTATATATACACAATGGAGTACTACTCAACTGTGAAAAAAAAGGGAAGTCCTATCTTTTACAACAAAATAAATGCAACTGAAAACCATTATACTTAGTGAAACAAACCAGTCCCCAAAAGACAGATATATGTTTTCCCTGATCAGAAGTAACTAATAGAGTACCTAAAGTGTAATGTATTGGGGTGAATGGACATTTGGAGATTAGTTGATTGTTTACAGGCTTTATCTCTTCTGTTGAGGAACAGTCTTTTTTGTTTTCATACTATTTGTTGAACTCTTTTACTTAGTGCAGGGTTAACTTTATGATCATTAAGTAAACTGAAAATAGATCTTTGTAAAAATTAACAGTGGGAATGGGAGAGAGAGGAGGAAGAAGGTTCGGAGTGGGGGTGGCAGGGAGGGTACAGTGGGAAGTATCACTAGATCTATGAAGTACATGAAACTTGTATAACTTAAGTAAAATCTAAAAAAATAATTTTTAAAAGCTTGAAACCAGAAACTCTGTTTATAGGAATACTTCACAACGGTAATTTTTTACATGTGCTGAAGAATATATATACAAAAATACTTGTGGTGGTATTATTTTATAATAGTAACAAATGGAAGCTACATTTAAATGAATAATAATTAAATTATAGTATATTAAAGAAGTGATATATTATACCAGAGTTAATGAACTAGAAATATCAACATAGATAATTCTAAAAATCATGTCGTTGAGGTTAAAAATAACCTATATTTTAGAACACAACTATCAAAAAGGTGTAAAAATATTATATACTGTTTAGACATACACATATTTGCAGAATAATGTAAAATCACTTATTTTATAAATCAATTCCAAATTATGAATGACAATATGCTCTGAAGGGAAGAAGGAGGAGAACGGCAAGGCAAATAAATACAGAAGAACAATGAAGTGCATCAATAGCTTTTTAATATCTTTCTAAAACAAGTGAAGCAGATAAGGATAAAGATCTGTTAAAATATATTGATATAATTAGACTGGTGGTTCACAGCTCTTTTAAATGTTATATATATATTTTAATTTAAATAAATATATATTTTTATATTTATTTACATTTATTATATATTTTATTTATATATTTATATTTATGCTTATATTTTTATTTATACTTATGTAAATTTACACTTATATGTATTTTTAAATTTAAATAAATTTTGAATATGTATATGTTAGTTTCTGTATTTCTCCTGAGATGCTCTGTCTTTACCCTTACTTTTTTCCTATAGATTTATTTATATATGAGTGTCTATCCTAGGCTTTGTTATGTCAATGCAAATATTGATATCTGGATTATCTGTCAGATTGTTTCTATTAATGCTTTCTCTCTCTCTCTCTCCCCCTTCTCTCCCTCTCTGTCTCTCTTTCCTGAAAAAGGCCACTCTGTTCTGTTAGTTTAGTCATTATTTAATGTATGCTGAATGATACTAATGTATGCTTGGGTGATACTTTGTAGAAACTCTAGGCTTTGTTATTTCCTCTGAAGAGTGTTGAGTTTTGTTCTTGTAGATATTAAATTATTGCCATATATTATTCAATACAAGGAAGCATAGTTCCTTGGAGTAGTGGAAGTTAGAATGAGTTAAAAAAGCAAAAATGGCAATAACTTTTTACAAGGACACAGGAGCAATAAGAAGGAGCTTCTGGTGGCCAAAATTGCAACAAATGAAACAATAAAATATGATATCATGTGTTATAATAAGAAGGAGCTTCCGGTGGCCAAAATTGCAACAAATGAAACAATAAAATATGATATCATGTGTTATAATTCATGGAGTCAAGCAGATGTCCATGAGTCTATGTTGTTATAAACATAGTAATTTAATAATTATATGGAAGAAAAGAAAAAAGTCTTTTTTACAGCAAAATTCTGAATAATAAATGTAAAAAATATGAAGGAAATATAAAATTAACCATTAAGTGAATACCACATTAATAATTGCTGCAGGCAATATTCACTAAATGAATGCTAGAGTTAATGTTTAAAAGAAGCATGATGTTATCTCTCAAAGTAATACTTTGAATGCTGAAACTTAATCACAAATTTGCTAGCATTAAGAAGCAATGATGATTAAGTCATGGGGAAAAATTCTCATGAATGGGATTATTAATATTATAAAAGGGCTGGAGAAAACCAGCCAGTTTTTTTCTTACCGCTTTTACTGTATCATCCAGCTGGCTCCATCAATGAGGGAGGTTTTGTGATCTTGACCTTTCCAGCCTGCAGAACCATGAGCAATACATTGTTGTTTATAAATCACCTAGGTTGTGGTATTTTGGTATAGCAACCGAAATGAAGTAAGTCAGTTACAAAAAGAAAAGTAGGAACTTCACAGTGGAGAAACTCTGCAGACACCATTTTAACCATGGGTCCAAGCTCAAGAAGACCAGGGATAAGAACACTGACATCATCTAGCACCTGACATGATGCCACAGGAATGACGTAACACCTCCTGTGGCCCATCCTCACAGAAAATGCACAATACCAATCTAATCATGAGAAAACACTGAGCATGCTGCATGACTACAACTTATTAAAAATGTCAGGGTCATAAATAACAAGATTCAGGACTGGATAGAGAAAATTGTTACTGATTCAAAGAGACTGAAAGTGGACAACTTGGTGCATCGTGCGATTCTGGATTGGATTTAGAGGAGAAAGGACATGGAGGGAAAATTGATGAAGTTGGAATAAGATCTGGTAAGAAGGTTATTAGTATTGTATTAATGTTAATGTTCTAGTTTGATCATTGCATTACGATTATGTAAGAGGCTAGCCTTAGGGGAAGCTGGATAAAGTGAATATGATATGGTAACTCTGTATTTGCCAATGTCCGGTAAGTTTGGAATTGTTTCAAAATAGAAAGTTTAAAAAATTACTGGCTTATCACTTAGATTATCTGGAATCTTAAACTTTGCTGTGTTGAGTCTATTCCAGTCTTACCCTTAGTTTTCAAGTTTGGATTCTGAATTATTCCTGGGGTTAATTATATCAAGTGTTGTCAAATATGTATTTGAATAATATCTATCAACTAGTAAACTTGTCCTTCATGTGTGGTCTTCTGGGGGTTTCAATGGAGGGTCTGAGTGTTTGCTGATTCCCTCTAACTTCTGGGAACTCCCAACCTGGAATTCTTGGCAACAGGCAGCAGCAGCTCACAGCTAGATTCCCAGAATTCTCTCCTCATCTCTGCAGTTCAAAGACAGCAAAGGATGTCAAAGGATTTAAAGGCAGGTCTTAAGGCATCCCTTCTGGGCTTCCTTTTATATTTTAAAATATTCAACAATTGAATTGTTGTTGGGACACCACTGAGCCTTAAAGGTTTTTCATTCCTGTCATGATTATCCCAGGGCAAATGTAAGATGCCTTTTGTGTTTTGTCTTTCATAAAACAAGTGGCTGTTCAGGATTAAAACTCAGTGTTCTGCATCCAAGTACATTGCTGCTTCCAGAAGAGTAGAAAGTGAATCCAAGTGTAGACAGACAGGGGAGGGAGGAGGAGGGGTGACATATGAGGGCACTTACACTAGGGGGCTCTTCAGCATATTTGTGAGTCACTATTCTTTTGTGGTTGGTCACTGTTTTTGAGTTTGGTTGTTTTTGACTGTGTCCTATGTAGAAGAGCTCACATGATGATGCTCAGTTTGTTAACCCATTAATAGGGGCTAATAGATTATCCTGTTAGTTTGAAGTCATTCCTCCATGTTAACAAGAGTTGGATTCCAAACTCATGTAGGATTCTAAACCCCAAAGTTTTTTTAAAGGTTTATTTATTTATTTCAAAGGCAGAATTACAGAGAGGGAGGGAAGCAGGGAGGGAGGGAGGCAGGGAAGGAAGGAAAGAGAGAGAGAAAGAGAGAGGGAGGTCTTTAATCTATGGTTCACTTTCCAGATGGCTGCAACAGCCAGGAATGAGCCAGACTAAATCCAGAGCCAGGAGCTTCCTCATGGGTTTCCCAAGCAGGGGTCCACCATTTGGGTCTTCTTTTGCTGCTTTCCCAGGCTCAGTAGCAGGAAGGTGAATTGGAAGAGGGGCAGCTGGGACTCAAACTGGCACCCATAAGAAATGCCAGCAATGCAGGTGGCAGCTTTACCTGCTATGCCACAGTGCTAGCCTCCCAAAGTCATAAGTTAATGGTACTAAAAGGATGGTAAATTAAATACAATTATGACTGTTTAGAAGTAGGACTAGGGCAGCGCCGTGGCTCAACAGGCTAATCCTCCACCTAGCCACGCCGGCACACCAGGTTCTAGTCCCGGTCGGGGCGCTGGATTCTGTCCCGGTTGCACCTCTTCCAGTCCAGCTCTCTGCTGTGGCCTGGGAAGGCAGTGGAGGATGGCCCAAGTGCTTGGGCCCTGCACCCCATGGGAGACCAGGAGAAGCACCTGGCTCCTGCCTCTGGATCAGCGCAGTATGCCGGCTGCAGCGCGCCGTCCGCGGCTGCCATTGCAGGGTGAACCAATGGCAAAGGAAGACCTTTCTCTCTGTCTCTCTCTCTGTCACTGTCCACTCTGCCTGTCAAAAATAATAAATAAGTAGGCCTAGTGAGAGGTCCTTAGGGCTTCCGGGACATGCCCTTAGAAGGCGATTCTCAGGATATACTGGTCGATTATAAGCACTGAGGCCAGGTCCAGCCACTCTTTCTGCTCGGTATTGCCATATGCTCCTTGCTCTGCCCAAGCTTCCTCTTGCCTTGTGATGCTCAGTATCACCTCATGAGTCTGCCAAAGAGAACATCATCACCAGATCCTGAATGAATGGTATCTGCTCAGTCTTGGACTGTGAACCTCCAGAACTGTGAGCTGAAATCAACCTCTCTTACAGAGTAGCTTGTCTCAAGTGTTTCATGTAGTAACAGAAAGCTGACTAACATACCCCTTTTTTGGATTTATTTTCTGAGCTTCTAAAATCCAAGATGAAATAAAGTCCCTAAGACAATAGAAATGAACTGAGTTAAGTTATATATGTGCTCATTTTTTATACAAAATGTCTCAAATATGAGAAGTCTTTAAAAGGTTCACAAAAATGTATATTATGAGGAAATTATGCATGTTATCAAAATGTTTATAGCAAAGTAACATTTTAATTTAATTTCCCATGAACTTTTAAAAATGTTTTTCATAAAAGTGACTTATTTAAGACAGGTTATTCCATAAGTGCTTACTAACAGTGTTACTAATTGCTGGCAGACCAAAATTGGGAAGACACTGGGAGGAAGTTCCATGAACTTTCATTAGGAAGACCAACATAATTGAAATGTAACATATTTCACAAGGTAATTAAGTGGATGGGGACTGAAGAAATTTCCTTCTGAAGGTATTTGAAGAAATTGTTCAGGAAATACACTCTGAAGACATTTTACTACAATGTGTTTAAAGATTTATAATCAAAGCTAACACATTAACTGTGGATTTGGGCATTTTAAATTCTTCAGTAAGTGAGGATATGAACAATATAATTGTATTTCATTACTATGTGTAAATGAAATGTACTGAGAAAGATAAGTTTGACAGGATGAAATGGGTCTGCTCTAGTTTGTGTAACCTAACTTGCTGGTATCTTGCCTCAACTGGAAAAAGAATATATAGAAGAATAATATCAGGAAATCATTTCTGTCTCTCTTTCCCACATTAATAAATAACGACAGGTGACAGATGCTTTACAGTATCTACCTCAAAATCCTTGGGATTCTGATGCTAAATCAGCGTGTTGGAGATTGCTTTCCCAACTACTAACTGCCTATGTCAATTTTGCATTAGTTTACATTGTGAAAATGTGTTCTTTTTCCTCTTTCTTTCATTTATTTGAAATGCATATAGTGTGTGTGTGTGGAGAGAGAGAGAGAGAGAGAGAGAGAGAGAGAGAGAGAGGCCTTTATTTGCTGCTTCACTCCCCAAATACCCATAGCAGCCAGGTCTGGGCATGGCTGAAGCCAGGAACCGGGACTCTGTCCTGTTCTTCCACATGGGTTGCCGGGGACCAGACACTTGGGTCACCTTCTGCTGCTTTCCTAGGCACATCAGCAATAGAGACTTGAACTGGCATTCTGATGTAGAATGCCTGCATCCTAAGCAGCAGCTTAACCTGCTGTTGCACAACGCTGGCCCCTTTTCCTTGAGTTGTGTGTGTGTGTGTGTGTGTGTGTGTGTGTGTGATTTCTTTCTTTTTTTTTATTTATTTTTTGACAGGCAGAGTGGACAATGAGAGAGAGAGACAGTGAGAAAGGTCTTCCTTTGCCATTGGTTCACCCTCCAATGGCCACCGCAGATGGCGCGCTGCAGCCAGCGCACCGCGCTCATCCGATGGCAGGAGCCAGGTGCTTCTCCTGGTCTCCCGTTGGGTGCAGGGCCCAAGCACTTGGGCCATCCTCCACTGCACTCCCGGGCCACAGCAGAAAGCTGGACTGGAAAAGGGGCAACTGGGACAGAATCCGGCGCCCCAACAGGGACTAGAACCCGGTGTGCTGGCACCGCTAGGCAGAGGATTAGCCTTTTGAGCCATGGCGCAGGCCTGTGTGTGTGATTTCTATCTAATTATTTTACAAAATTCTTCCCCTTAAATCATAAAATGAATAAGCAACCACAAAAATAGAACAGTTTGCAGAATGTTCATGGTCTACTCACAGTGTCCCCCTCCTTTACTTCACCTTGGTCAGTGGGGCACACACACATCATAGGGGCTGGATGGGACCTTGAAGAGTGATCTTCCCTCTATAGGCAATGCAGCTATTCACCTCTGGCTGAATGTTGCTATACTAGAACGTGCCTTGGTATTTCTAGATTTAGAGAAGTTACAAATCTGAATTTTCATAAAAAACTCAAGGTTTTAAAATGTCGGTAATGGGGCCAGCACTGTGGCCCAGCAGGTTAAAGCCCGGGCCTGCGGCGCTGGCTTCCCATATGGGTACAGGTTCAAGTCCCAGCTGTTCCATTTCTGATCCAGCTCTCTGCTATGGCCTGGGAAAGCAGCAGAGGATGGCCCAAGTCCTTGGGCCCTACACCCACATGGGAGACCCAAACAAGCTCCTGCTTCCTGGCTTTGAATCTGCTCAGCTCCAGCCATTGCAGCCATTTGGGGAGTGAACCAGCAGATGGAAGATCTCTCTCTGTTTCTACCTCTCTCTGTAACTCTTTCAAATAAAATAAAAATAAATATTTTTAAAATGTCAGTAACTAATTAAAAAATGAAAACACACAAACAAGCCACAAAACACAGTGGCCCAGCAGCTAAATAAAACCCAACAAGAAGTTCCACCTGTTGTATTGACCCAGGGGATGAACTCTCTGCCCTTCCCAAGCAGGAGCCATGAAACAAGTAGCTGACTCTGATCCTTAAAGTGTCATCTGCTTCTAATATACTTGTGAAAAAAAATTAAAAGGTGATCTCATAACTGCTTTCAAAATGATTCCTGGCTACTTCTTTTCTCAACCTGTCCTCATTTGTCCGGAGGAACCATGGCCAGAATTCCTGGATTTCAACTTCCTGGAGAGGGCAGTAGTCCAAGGATGACTGTGGGGCTGCCCACCCATCCCTTTGAACTGTCTTCTTGATCCACCCAAAGCTCCATGGCATCCCATCACACATAGCGGGCAGAATAACTAAAGGAATTTAGAATTTGGAAGATTTTGTTCTTTTCATGAACTATACAAAGAGTCTTCAAAAAATCACAGAAAATGCAAGTTGTAAAAACAATTATGCAAGAATTTCAACATTTTGGGCATCAAAATAAACTTATCCTTAAAACATTCCTTAAATTTATTTTTTCGAGTGGCAGAGTGAGACAAAGAGAGATAAAGTTCTTACCTGCTTGGACAACACTGTGGTGTAGCCGATGAAGCCACTGCCTGCAGTTCAGGCATCCCATAAGGGTGCTGGTTCAAGTCCTGGATGCTTCACTTCTGATCCAGCCCTCTGTTATGACCTGGGAAAGCGGTGGAAGATGGCCCAAGTCCTTGGGCCCCTGCACCCACATGGGAGGCCCAGAAGAAGCTCCTGGCTTTGGATCAGTGCAGCTTCTGCCGTTGCAGCCACTTGGGGAGTAAACCAGCAGATGGAAGATATCTATCTCTCTGTGTCTCTGCCTCTTACACCTCTATGTAAATCTGCCTTTTAAACAAATACATAAATCTTTTTTTAAAAAAAGTTTTTATTTGCTGGTTCACTATCTGCATGCCTGCAAATTGTCCCCAGCTGAGGCAAAAGGCAGGCGTCCAATACTCAATTTAGTTCCCAGGCAGGACACAGCTGCCTCCCATCCTCTGCATTAACAAGCATCTGAGGTCGGGGTTGGAGGGGGCTGTGAGAACCTCTGATGAGGGATGGGAGGTTTTTTTAAAGAGTGTATTTATTTAAGGGTGGAGTGACAGAGAGGGAGAGACTGGAGAAAGAGAGGGAGAGAGAGGGAGAGAGAACTTGCTTTCCTTGATTCACTCCTTAAATGGCCTCAACAGCCAAGGCTGATCCTAGCTGAAATCAGAAGCCCATAGCTCCATCTGTGTCTTCCATGTATGTGGCAGGGACCCAAGTACTTGGGCCCTCTTCCACTGCTTTCTCAGGTGCATTAGAAGGAAGCTGGATCAGAAGCAGAGAATCTGGGATTCGAACCAGCACTGCAATATGGGATGCCGGTATTGTAGGAAGCACTTAACTCATTCTGCCCTTGAATGAGAGCATTTTAACCAGTGGCTTAACCTCTAGGCCAAATGTCAGCCCTTCCCCCACCCCAGCTTATCGGCTAGTTCCTTTTCCAAATAACTTTTTGAAGCGCCTTTACACATTTGTATAAGCACCATCATGGTTGAAAGATCAATAGGAAAATTATAGTTTACTCTGTGTGATGGCCTTGCTGTCCCTCTGTTCTATTCTCAGCAGACCGCCTTATCCAGGAATCCCATTCAGGGCAGACTTCCCTTTTGTAGCATCGACTCCTTCACCCCTACCCTCCCTGTGCCTCAGCGAGCAGAGGTAGGCAGTCATGCAGCTGTAGATTGCCATTCTGCATCATTATGACAGGGGTTAGAGCAGACAGATGGGGCTGTGTGGTGAGTGAGTAGGACTGTGGCTCAACAGGAGGCTTCAGTGGGTCTGAGTAACAGGATTTCCAGGCAGCTCAGAGCCCTGGGTCAGGCTGCTGCAATTCAGCTCAGGATCCTTTGAAGAAGACAGTCCCGCATCCTTCAGGGGCATCCAGGAGGTAAGGATCAAAGGCAACAACACCCACATCTGAGGACAGCCAGCATGGCCTAATCCACACTGGGGAAGAAAAACATTTTCCTAATTGGGATAAGATCTGCCCAGCTGGCCTCCCCTGCGGTAGAGGTAGGCCTCTGTTACTCACAGCTGCGTTCCTTCACCTCAGTTCTTCTGCCAGCCCTCACTCAGCTCCCTCCAGGTCTATCCGGGACTAAGAAATGGGATTCATTAAAGGCTACCTACCCATTAACTCCTTAATGTGCATAACTTTAAGGGAAATCCCCCACATATTTGAAATTACTGTATTTCCAAACTGAGTCACATTCTTGGGAAGGGCTTTCTGCAACATAGTCACACAGAGACAAACAGTTACTTCTAGGTAACTCCTTTGGGTTCAAGATGAGCTGGATTTTGAGTTTATTGACTCTAAAAAGCTGAGTACTAATTTCCCATCAACAGGAAAGAACCAAAATCATGCTTGGGAAGTTCTGACATTTTCATCTTTTGTGCTCCAAAAAAAGCTTCAGTCTTAGGGTCTGAATCGTTTCAGCAATAACAAAGCAATAATTTGTGAAAAACTATTGGTATAATGTTCACTTGGAATTGATATTACAATGCATTATATCACACATACACTTATTTTGCTTCAATAATGAAAATTTAGGAAATAATTTTTTTCCATTAAGAATTCTATCTTTGCAGTCATGGAAACTTTTGCTGAATAATTGTTTCACATCCTAATTTTGGATTTGTTTGTTTGTTTTTATTTATTTATGTTTTTTATTTGACAGAGTTAGACAGTAAGGGGGAGAGACAGAGAGAAAGGTTTTCCTTCCGTTGGTTCACCCCCCAAATGGCCGCTATGGCCGGAACTATGCCGATCTGAAGCCTGGAGCCGGGTGCTTCTTCCTGGTCTCCCATGTGGGTGCAGGCACCCAAGGACCTGGACCATCCTCCATTGCCTTCCTGGGCCACAGCAGAGAGCTAGACTGGAAGAGGAGCAACCAGGACTAGAACCTGGCACCCATATGGGACACCAGCGCTGCAGGCGGAGGATTAACCAAGTGAGCCATGGCGCTGGCCCCCTAATTTTGGATTTTATATATTTATAAAGGTATTTTCAGTAAAGACAGGCTTTCTTTATCCAGAAATTTAAAAGCATTCCTGGGATAATTGAGGAAAAGACTGCATTTTTGTTGTCAAAGCAGGCACAGTGAAGTAAATAATTTGCTCTTGATATCTCCATAGCATTTTGTGTAGATGCATTTTGTATATTCTGTGTCTCGCACAGGAGAAATGTATTTTCTTGGGATCAGAACATCTCACGTATGTTTTCAGTTCTGCTCTTGAAAGCTGGAGGAATGTGGACACCTCAGTCAATGCTGTAGGCTGGATTTCCCAGGCTGCAGAATCTGAAGCAGATGTTAGCATGCAGGTGTTTATTAGGGGCTCTGTTGAGATGAAGAGCTGTGGAAGAGAGGCACGAGGGGAGAACTGGATAAGAGAGAAATTGGGCTGCAAAATCTGACAGCCATGGTCACCCACACTGGGAGCTCAGGAACCAGAATGTTCCTGTAGATGTATCCTATCTTGCACCGTTGTACTGTTCAGACACTGCATGACTAGGAAGGGCTACCAACTGGCAAGGGAGTGACCTCAGTGCAGGTAGCCTTCTGGACTTGAGTCTATCCCTGAAGGTGCTGTTGGTAAAGACTGCCTGACACAGTCCTCCCAAAAGCTGGGGACCTTCCTTGATGGTACAGTGAGGTGGGGAATATTTGTCCATCTTACATCACTTCTCTGAGTTTTAGTTAACTTGTAAGTACCATGGGAAGATTGAATGCAATAGTGCCTGCAATAATCCATAATCCATGTCACAATAATGTCATCAACAATACATGTCACACTAGCTATCATCATCACCATCATCTATACTCAAAGAGCTGAAGTTGGTATAGACACTTTAAAAGTGTTTGCTCATACAGACCATACCAATGCGTTCACCATCAATAAAAATTCATAAACACTTCCTGGAGAAATTATAGCTGCAACTTCCATTTTGAATTATATTGACACATTATAAATGTGCATAATTATGAGGTACATTGTGAAATTTCAGTATATGTATGTATTTAATGCATAAGTATCAGATCAGGGTAATTAGTACAGCTGTCATCTCAAATATTTATCATTTCTTTGTGCAACAAATTCTTGAATTCCCAGTATTTCATTTACTTAGAGAGGAAAATTCAGAAGTATGGTAGTTTGGGGGAAACAGGGAAGGTGATGTCATGGAATGATGCAGATTCTTAGGTGTCTACAGAGCTCTTGGACAGAAACACAGATGAGTTTTAGGAATAGTTGGTGTGGGAAGACCCGAGGGTTTATTCTATATCTTCATCTCTGTTTTCCTAAGCAGCAACAGCAGCATAATTGACAAGACATCTGTGCATGTTTTACTCCCCTCTCTCGTCTTGCAGGTCACTTTCCTTCACCATGTTAATATCCTGTGACTGGGAATAAGGTGGTGATGGTGTGTGAATTTACATGCATATTAAATCATGCGTTCAACACCCCTGAGGAATCTGGTTGATCTGATTTAGGTCACATGCCCAGTTCTGGACCATTCAAAGTGACCAGGGTCAGATCGCCTTTATTTATTTATTTATTTATTTTTTGTGCATCACACATTACCCAGTAAGGTGCAAGGGAATAGTTGGGTTTCAAGAAAAAGGCACAAATGTACTATGGACATAAAATAGTAGATAGTCACTGAATTTGGAAGCACTACTTAGAGAAATTATCATTGCAACAATTTCATTTTTGAATTAAAAATGAATTGACATAAATGCACATATTTATAGAGTACATCATGATATTTTAATATGTATGCACAATGCATAAGTATCAGATCAGGATAATTGGTACAGGCATCATTTCAAATACTTATAATTTCTTCATGCAATGGCTTCTCAAATTTGCAGTATTTCGTTTGCTTGGGGAGGAAAAGTCCAAGGTTATAGTAGTTTTGAGGAAAATGCTTTAATTGGGTATTGACTTAGGGGAAAAAAGATAGTGTGTATCCCTGGGAAAAGTAGCTTATAGATCAGAGGGTAACAGGATTTCTATCTGCTGGTGAAAATATATTTACATTTTGTTTTCAAAATAGACTAGGGCAAAGAAGAGCAATAAGGATCCATTGCTCTAAGAAACTGCCCAGTCATTTCATGTAACTGGAATTTTCCATTCCAGAATGCACTTATCTTTAAGAAGTGCATGGAAAATGCATACTGTGAAAAAACTATGCATGGATTTCAAAATATTGTCACCAAAATAAACTTATTTTTAATATCATTTTCTACAAAATTTTTAAGTACTCTCATGTGTACTTGAATAATTCATTAATACCTTTATGTTAAGGTCTGAGTTTAAGAGAGTTAAGCAAATATAGCCAACATCCAGTTTTCAGATCCCTTGACCTTGTGCTGTGTCATTGTCATTGTGCATAGTGAGAAGATATAAATTCTGGCAGAATGTTAGGCCTGGAATGACTGTGTTTTGTTTACAGGAGTTTAGGAATAGAATGTAACAATGCAGAGAATGTTTCATCAATTATATGTAATATTTAAGATCATGAATACTGAATGATATGCATTAAGCATAGTCTACTGCCTTCAAGATATTTTGCATACTCTTTCTGCCAGAATAATCAACTTTGATGAGAATTTGATCATCCCATTGTCATTTTCATTCCAAATAGCTTCTTGTGGGAGGCATTCTAGTGCAACAACTGTTTATAAAAAGTGTTTCAAATGCTGTAAAATAGCATTGCAGTCTCGATTGATATCGCATCTCTGCTGGCTCCACAGACTCACCTGAGTCATTTCATTCACACTGAGTTTCTGACATTAAGTGGAGCTTCTAAAGACTGTATTTTCTGGGACTGCATAGCTATTCTCTTTTCTCTGTTACATTTTCTGGTATAATGCCACTGTACCAATCCTAATGGCCTTGAAATTGTTAAGAATAAAAGAGATGGATGAAAGCATTTTGAAAATGTATCTATCTCCATCTAGCATTCAATTCACTAACTCAGATAGGTTTTTCCCTTGTGATAAGCAGCATGACCTAGCTTGGCAGTCAGACATACTTGAGTTTGAATTCTAACAGAGCCACATACTAGCTTTCTGGTCTTAAACAAGCGATCAATGGTTGTTCTTATCTCCTCAACTTCTATGATGCTTCCCATCACCTTCTGCCCTTCCAGCCAATTCCTTTCTGATAACATTTCCCCCTGGGGCTTTCTGCAGAAGGGCTGATTTTGTTGCCTAATGCCCCACTGCCTTAGATGTTGTCCTTTCTCCTCCATACCTGTCCCCATCAGTGCCATTTCCATACACTAATACTTCTTTTCCCTTGAGACAACATTGAATTAAATGAAAAAGCTCCACTCCCTGCAGCTCATATACTCACTTGTCTAAGCATCCTCTTTCCTGTAACAATTAAAATCCTCTTCATAGCATTCATTCCTGAAACCCTTGGCCCCTCGATGCTAGCCTTCTTTTTCCTCCCAACCTCTCATCATCATCTGAGATGACTTCCATCCGTGAAGATGCCTTCACATTCTAACTTCTTGGTTTCTAGACCGCCTCATAGTCAATAACTGCGCTGTGCACCTCCCATAATCAAGTCTTAGGCTGCCCCGTCATTCGAAATGGTACTGCCTCTGAATGTTAAATTAAAACCTCCATGTCACAGCTTGCTAGGCTTTCCACTCACATGTCCTTCATTCTTGTAGTAACAGCTTCTCAACCTCGCTATGAGTTCTAATCCATGAATCCCCCCACTTTCCATCTATTGACCCTCTTGTTATCATCCTTCTTTGTTTAGTTTACATTCTATGGCTCATTATTACAACCCCACTTCTTGCAAAAAATCATCAACTATGTTGCCTTCTGCTTTTTCCCCAACCACCAGTAAAATTCCAACCTTGAGTGATCTCAGCCACAATCATTCTCATTGTCAAAATCCTAGCAGCCGAGGAGGATTGCTGGGGAAAATCTTTCTATCATGCTGGTCTTAATCATAAATTTAAGTTCACCAGCCTTAGAAGGGTCTTGCTTCTGCAATCCCAGCTTTTTAAATTTTCAGCTCCCTTCCTACCCTCTCCAAATTTTCTGCTTTCCCTCTCCACTGCTCTTCAGAAGCAGCGGTGTCCTCTCCTTCATTAAGAGGCTTTCATGTGGCCCTGGTCTTTCAGTGCCATATCAACACATCTTCTGCCATGTTCTCATTCTCTCCTTTGATGCTCCTGCCACTATGTAGATAATGACGCCTCTTCCATAGAAGGCCAGTGCTCACACATGGCTCTAAAAGAACTCACTTGTCTCTACTCCTTTTCCATTGCTATCTTTATTGCCGGCTCTAAAATTCAGCTTTCCTCTAGGCATCCAAACATGTTGTGATTTGATATCAAGTTCTCAGACACCCTTCCCTCATCATTGATCCCCACTTACTGCTATGTCTCTCTGATTTCTTCATAGCCAGTCTTCCCAAGTGAGTTTTTGACACCTACTCTTTCCTTTCTCTCTGTGTTCCCATTCACTCTTGCACCAATATTTCCACATTGGTAAAGTGCAATTTGGCGTCCCCACAGTGAACTCCAACATCAACTTGTCCACCTCTTAAACTTCTTTTTTGAAGCTATCATGTGGGTCTGCAGCACTGGCATCCCATAATGGGCACTGGTCCCAGCTAGTCCACTTGTGATCCAGCTACCTGGTAATGGGTCTGAGAATGAAGCAGCACATGGCCCAAGTCCTTGGGCTTCTGCACACAGGTGGGAGACCTGGATGAAGCTCCTGACTCCTGGTTTTGGCCTAGCCCAACCCTGGCCATTGTGGCCATTTGGGGAGTGAATCAGGGGATGGAAGACTTTCCTCTCTCTTCCTCTGCCTCTCTCTCTGTAACTCCACCTTTCGAATAAATACATAAATAAATCTTAAAAAATTATCTTTTTCTTCATAATTTCCTCACAAAGACTTGACATCTATTTTGCTCTTGTTTTCAACATTAAGCATTTTTTTTTGACAGGTAGAGCTAGACAGTGAGAGAGAGAGACAGAGAGAAAGGTCTTCCTTTCCATTGGTTTCACCCCCCAAATGGCCACTATGGCCGGTGTGCTGCGCCGATCCGAAGCCAGGAGCCAGATGTTTCTCCTGGTCTCACATGCAGATGCAGGGACCAAGGACTTGGGCCATCCTCCACTGCCTTTCCGGGCCACAGCAGAGAGCTGGACTTGAATAGGAGCAACCGGGACAGAATCCGGTGCCCCAGCCGGGACTAGAACCCGGGGTGCCAGCGCCACAGGCGGAGGATTAGCCAAGTGAGCCGTGGCACCCGTCAATATTAAGCATTTTGACAAGGCTTGACTTTTTGTCTTCTCAAGCCACTTAACCTCCCCTTGTTCTTGTTCTACTCAGTCAATTGTTCCCTTCCTCTTCTCATTTTCCTGATGTTTTCATTATTAGACCAATACGTAGCTCTTGGTCTTCATTCGTTTTGCCTTCTCAGAAGCAGGACTTTTCCCAGCACAACCCTGCCCAGGCCATCCTCACTTCATGTCGTCCACTCTCTGAAGTGTTCTCCACACTGATCTGTCCCAATTCTTGTCTGAGCTTCACTAACCTCCACTTTTAGGCCTGGATTTCTTTCCAATAGAAGACCTGTATACACCACCCCTCTACACCACTCTCATCAACCTCCCTTTCTTCATTTTGCCACATCCTCAAAACTGTTTATTACATTTTTGTCCACAAAAAAGATCCTTAAGTCAGCGTTTCAATTCTTTATAATATAGTTCATGTTCATGGTTGAACTTCCGCTGCTCTAGCTTTCTGCCCTAAGTTTCTCACCACAGTTCACTATCCATGGTTACCTAAGAGCATCATGCACATCCTGCCTCTGCATGAGCCAACCCTTTCCCAGGGGTGTCTTTTTTTATTTTTTGTCTTGTGGATAAAAGAGGGCCTCCACTATTTCTTTCCTGTGGGATGACAGTGAAAGGCAGCACAGCAGTGTGGTGTTGCATCACCATCGTATTGTTTGGGTATTCATGGTACCCTGGAAGCTGTGTAAGGGTGGGTGTGGCAATTAATTGAAAAATCAGCCAGAGTAAAGAATCTATTAGGCACAGACACATACACATACTTAAACATTATGTTTTAATTTTTAAAATTTCTTTGAGAAACAGTGAGACAGAGATACAAGCAGAAAGAAAGACAGAGAGCTCCCATCTGCTGATTTACCCCCTAAATACTTGTGATGGCCAAGACTGGAGCCCAGCTGAAGCCAGGAGCCAGGAATTCAATTCAGGTCTCCCATTTGGGCCTTGACACTGCCTACCAGGGTATGCTTTAGCCGTGATCTCATGTCAGAAGCTGGAGCCAGATATTGAAGCTAAGTATTCTGATTTGGAAGGCAGGTGTCTTAACAGCTAGGCTAAACACTTGCTCTGTAAATGTTCTATTTTAATCTTGTGTGCATAATGGGAATTTATTTACAGTCTTTGAAGGCCTCACCAAAGCCACGCAGAGACTAACGCTGCAGATTTTAGTTCCTCATTGTCTTCACTTTCTATATTATACTACAGAATTCTATGAATTACAGTTTAACATTTTTTTTTTTTTGACAGGCAGAGTGGACAGTGAGAGAGAGAGACAGAGAGAAAGGTCTTCCTTTTGCCGTTGGTTTACCCTCCAATGGCTGCCGTGGTCGGCGCACCGCGCTCATCCGATGGCAGGAGCCAGGTGCTAGGTGCTAGGTGCTTTTTCCTGGTCTCCCATGGGGTGCAGGGCCCAAGCACTTGGGCCATCCTCCACTGCACTCCTGGGCCACAGCAGAGGGCTGGCCTGGAAGAGGGGCAACCGGGACAGAATCCGGTGCCCCGACCGGGACTAGAACCCGGTGTGCCGGCGCCGCAAGACGGAGGATTAACCTGTTGAGCCACGGCGCCGGCCCAGTTTAACATTTTTTAAAGAGTAGCCACTTACATACTTTCGCAAACAACCAAATTTGTAAGAGAATGCCTTTTATCTTTTACTTTTCCACAAATTTTGACATTTGTCTTGCCCACACTAAAGAAACATTTTAGCATGTCTTACATTTATTCAAAATTTCAAATTCATTCATAGTTTCATTACAGATATCTCTTTTACCCCTTCATAATTCATGTATTATATAACATCATTTTAATTATTAATTTCCCTGATTACTTTAACAAGGATAACTGGTACAAATAGATTAAAGAACAAATGCCACTAACTCTTAATTTGCACAAAGATCAGTTAATAAGAGTACAGACATCTATCAGTCAATGTTCTTTAATGCATGAAAACTTTGATCATTATAATCTTTTCCTTTCAAAGGGCAGCCAATTCCTTTCTTATAAAAAAAGTAGAGCATGGCATTAGAATAAAGAGAAAAGTATAAATTTCAGGTGGAAATCATTGCAGCAATGAGTTATTTATTTTCAGAGGTAAAATTTAAACTAATTCTGATTAAATATTTTTATTTGAATTAAGATATTATCAGTTAGGGTCAATTATCTAATTGGTTGTTTCAAAACACTAACAACTGAAATCAGTAATAATGTAATTAAGTACATTTTATAAACGAATTTTTAAAGTATAACCAGAGTAGATTACTCTTTAAAGCCAATGACATCTCAGATTTTCTTAGTATATGCAGTATAATAACAATGCCTGCTGAAACAGATGTTGCTTATTAATACTATTAGTCAACCCTTACCATATGACACAAGAGGAAGAAAATGAAATTCTTTCACTGATAATATCTCTTTCACAATTTTTTTTTAACAAGAAGAGAAGAACTTCATGCACAGTTATGAATAAATACACTGGTGATCAGTTTCCACTCAGGGTCCACAGGGCACAGTAGGGCTGTTAGCAGCAGGATAAATAGGAGAGCAGGACCATTCTTGGAGATCTCCGCTATGGGCTGCCTGGAAGTGGTGAGTCCCGCAAGGGTTCATGTGTTAGAGGCAGGCAGGCCCTTCAGTGCAGCAACGTTGAAAGGTGGTTGGGCCTGTGTGAGATGGGGCCTAGATGGGGGTAACTGGGTAATTCAGAGAATTGTCCTAGGAAGAAATTAGCATATGAGGGTAGTTTTTTAAAAAGTCCATGAAAAAGTAGAATTAAAGATAAGTTTATTTTGGTATAAAACAATTTTGAAATCCATGCCTGGGCTTTTTTGAATAATGCACATCTTCCGAGAACTTTTTGAAGACCCCTTGGATGCTCATGGGACCCCTTCGTTGACTTTTGAGAGACTTGCTCTGGAGCAGAGCCCCTGATCCTCTCCCTCTGGCTTCCTGCCTCACTGTCTGATGTGTCTCTTTCAGGCAAAACTCCTCCCACTGTGATCCATTTACCTTGAGATCCACACCAGAATGGATCCAAAGCCTGTGTCCTTGAATTTCTAGAACTAGGAGCTCAATAAATCTCTTTTCCTTATAAAGTATACTGCTTCGGGTATTAAAGTATAACAATCAAAAATACAGTCTCCTCATTTTCTTCTAGGTTTTAAGCCATGTAAAAATGATTAAGAATCATCTTCTGGTTCAAGTCCTTGGACCCCTGCACCTATGTGGGAGACCCAGAAGAAGCTCCTGGCTCCTGCCTTCAGATAGGCACAGCTCCACCTATTGCCAGCCATTTGGGGAGTGAACCACTAGATGGAAGACCCCCTCCCCCCCGCCTCTGCCTCTCTCTATAACTCTGCCTTTCAAATAAATAAATAAATCTTTAAAAGAAAAAAAAATTATACTATAGAAAAATGGCAACTTTTTTTCCCTAATGCAAGATTGAAGTTTTATGTTCTTTTCCTTCTACACTTGTCATTCTTACTGTGTGTGTTTGTGTTTGCAGAATATGTGTAATTCTTCCACGTGAGTATAACAGATTATTGGCATCATTGTAAATTTGATTTAAAATGAAAAAATAATAAGTGATGTTGGTATTTCTCAGAAATGTGATAAATGAATAACCTTGAGGCCCACTGAGTTAAAAGATAATTTTGCTGTCACTTTTGGGGAATTTGCCTAATGTGTTTGACATTTGAAATATGAATAACTCAGGAGATCTTATAGATAATATAGCAAAATAAACTTATTGAATTTTATCTATTTTTCAAATGTCAGCACGGCTTTGCAAATAAATTGCAGTGGTTTTAGAAGATTAACCAAGCCTTTGTTTTGCAAGTTTTAAATTTCCATTATTTGTTCTTCCACACATTATTGGGGAATGAAGTATAAGAAAAATGCCCTAAAATACTTACTTTAGGAGCAGGCATTTACCCTAGCAGTTAAGACATCTTCATCCCTTATTGGAATACCTGGGTTCAATTCCCAGCTCAAGCTCCTAGCCTCAGCTCCCTGCCAATGCAGATCCTGTAAGGCAGTGGTGATGGCTGAAGTAGTTGTGTTGGATCCACCCAGGTGAGAAACATGGATAATTTTCTCAGTTCCTGGCTTCAAGTATTGTAGGCATCTGGGGAGTACCAGTGGCCTCTCTCTCTCTCTCTCTTTCTCTCTCTCTGTCTCTCTGTGAATATGTATGTTTCTCTTCATCTCCAATAAATAAATAAATAGATGTTTACACAAGTGTTATTTCTAAAATCAACTTAGCAGACAAATTTAAATGCTGGGAACTAGACACTGTGTTGAAGGTTCCCATTATTAGAGCATAAATGACCCAAAATGAAGTCCATTGCCTTAGAGAAACACCGGGACTCAGTTGCCCAAGTTCTGCTTCAAAGGACAGCTGGCAAAATATTTCTTAAAAGAGATCAAGATTCCAAAGGCAACTTAGAACAGTGAGAGCAATAAAGCCATGAGGGCTGAAAGATATCATTTTCCTTCCCTCTCCCTCCCCTTCCCCATTCCTAGAGGATAGGGAATAAATAAATGTCTGTGTTGCACAGTTCCCATGTACCAATTGGCATGAAAGATCAAAAGGGAGACCAGCAAACTTTGACTAATAATGGACAAAGGGGTTTATGGAAATATACACTGTTGCATCAAAGGTGTATTGATGACTTGCAGGCATTTTTTTCTAAAGATTTACTTATTTATTTGAAAGGAAGAGTTACAGAGAGGCGGGGTGGGGGGGAGTATCTTCAATCTTCTGGTTCACTCCCTAGATGGCCACAACAGCCGGAGCTACACCGATCCCAAGGCAGGAGCCAGGAGCTTCTTCTGGTCTCTCACTTGGGTGTAGGGGCCCAAGGACTTGGGACATCTTCCACTGATTTCCCAGGCCATAACAGAGAGCTTGATTGGAAGTGGAGCACATGGGACTTGAACCAGTGCCCATATGGGATGCCAGCTCTGCAGGGGAGGCTTTACCTGCGCAGACCCTGAGGTGATGTTTTGTAAATGAAGATCTGTCTTGATGCATGACCATCACCTTGCTATTTGTTTACTCATCAAATATTTGCCCAGCCCATCAGGTGCTGGGATTCAACAGATTCCTAGCACTCATATAGTTGTCACTCCCTGGATGAGGACTCAGCCAGCAAATCAGAAATCAAATACACAAAGAACACATTGTCAAGTTTCAGGAGCTCACGGAAGTCCTCCTTCTTCTCCCTGGTTTAACTGAAGGAGAGCAAAGAACTTTGTAAACTTAGGTCTTTGCTGACTCTGGACAAATGTGCACTCTACCACTGCATAAAACCCGTATGCCTTCACTCTAGTACAGATAGTGTATAGAGTATTCACAACTGAGAGTGCTTGAGTTCACATCACCTTCAGAACTCTGTTTTTGCTCCCTATCTCTTTCTTTCATTTATAGGCTCCCAGCACATTTACTTCATTTTCCAAGACATTCCTTTTCTTTGACAGACAAAGAATTGGAGGGGGACATATTTTCACCAGTTCAGTTTCCTAAAGAGAGACTTTCCTTTACCCTCCAAGCCTTATTCCTTATTTTTCTTCCCGGGAGGTGGAGGGAGACCCTGGACATGCGGAGATCAGCTCCCCTTCCCTTCTTGTCTTGAGGAGAGCCTGCATCTAGATTTGCCAGGACTGCCTCTGGCTGGGTGGGAAATTCAGAATATTTGGCAATGTGGTCTCAGAAGTTGACTTTGCAAACTATACCTAAAGCATATTCTTCTTCTTTTCTTCTGTTCCCTGTACTCTGATGTTTCAACAGCATTAGAAACTGCCAGGTGGCATAAGAATAACATTTACTCTGCCCCTTAAAATGCAAACACTTAAGTGGGGCAGGTTTGCGTCTCCACTTGGGATGCCTACATCCTATACTGGAGTGCCTGGATTCGAGTCCTGACTCTGCTTCTGACCCAGCTTCTCCTACTGTGCATCCTGGGAGGCATCAGGCTCAAGTGCCTGGGTTCGTGCCAACCATGTGGGAGATCCAGATGGACTTCCTGCCTCCTTGCTTTGCCTTGGTCCAGCTCTGGCTGTTGTGGACATTTGGGGAGTGAGCCAACAAATGGAAGACCTTTCTCTCTCTCTCTCTCTCTGTCTCTCTCTCTCTCTCTCTCTTTCTCTACCTCTCTGCCTTTAAAATAAAAAGGCAAACATATGTTAATTAATTTTAAAAAGAAAAAAAAATTTATGGGGCCAGCGTTGTGGATTAGCTAGTAACGCTGCCACCTGAGACACCAGCATCCTATTTGGGTGCTGGTTCATGTCCCAGCTGCTCTACTTCTGATCCAGCTTCTTGCTAATGGCCTGGGAAAAGCAATGGGATTTGGCCTAGATGCTTGGGTTGTTGCCACCAAGGGAGAGACCTAGGTGGAGTTCCTGCCTCCTGCTTTCAGTGAGGCCCAGTCCCGGCTGTTGCGGTCATCTGGTGAGTGAACCAGCATTCTCTGGCTGGCTGGCTGGCTGTCTTTCTTTGTGTGTGTGTGAGTGTTTGTCTTTTTCTGTAACTCTGACTTTCAAATAAAAAATCTTTAAAAAAGGAAAAGAGAAACTTCTTTGCTCTTAAAAAATTGCAAATACAGAGGACTTGGACTTGGAGTCAGGTTTTCAGTTTGAGGACCCTCCGGTGGCTTCAAGAGTTCTCTCTCTCTCTCTCTCTCTCTCACACACACACACACACACACTCACAAACACAGAAGAAAGCGGGTAGTAGTAGAAAGCAGGGCCAGTAGTCTTATGAACACAGAGTTCTTGGCTCTTTGCGGAAAGAAACGCTTTTACTTTTGTTTTTTGTTCCCATTGAACGGAGAAGTAAAATGCTGCCTGATCTGTGTTCCTCTAGGCAGAGCCTAATGCCCCCTTTCTGACACCAACTGTTCTTCTCTGGGGTCAGGGTGGTTGGTGGATGTCCAAATGTGTGTAGATGGTGCTCTGGCTGGCAGCTGCAGACCCGACATGGGACAAAGCCATTTAGATGCTCTGGGTGAAGTGCACAGATCTTTCCTTGAAACTGGCAATATTTTTATGTATTAAAATTTTTACCCAGCTGAGACATTTGAGGTTTTAATTGCACATGTGGCCTCTAATCTCCCACAATAAGGATAAGCCTTCACCAAAATGTTCAACTGCATGTATTCAGGAAAACTGGAGGCAATTGATTGACTATAAAGTAGTCACTATTTTAACAGAACATCTGGATTAAATTAGACCTTTTATATTTGGTGTTAAATTGAGACCTGGAATATTAAAAAAAAGATTTATTCATTTGAAAGGCAGAGTTACAGAAAGGCAGGGAGAGAGGTCTTCTACCTGCCTGTTCACTCCCCAGATGGCCACAACAGCTGGAGCTGTACTGATCTGAAGCTTGGAGCCAGGAGCTTCTTCTGCGTCTCCCATGCAGGTGCATGGGAGCATCTTCTACTGCTTTCCCAGGCCATAGCATAAGCTGGACCAGAAGTGGGGCATCCAGGACTTGAACCGGAACCCATATAGAATGCTGGCACTGCAGGTGGAGGCTTTACCAGCTAAGCCGCAGCACTGGCCCCTGGAATATTATTTTGAGGAAGAAGAAAATTACCTTGTATTCTTGCTTCCAGATTTGTTGTTATTGTCACAGTTAATGGTGCTCTTTTTTTTTTTTTTTTACTTAATTGACAGGTAGAGTTAGACAGTAAGGGAGAGAAACAGAGAAAGGTTTTCCTTCCGTTGGTTCACTCCCCAAATGGCCGCTATGGCCAGCACTGCGCCAATCTGAAGCCTGGAGCCAAGTGCTCCCTCCTGGTCTCACACGTGGGTGCAGGGGCCCAAGCACTTGGGCCATCCTCCACTGCCCTCCCGAGCCACAGCAGAGAGTTGGAGTGGAAGAGGAGCAACTGAGACTAGAACCCAGAGCCCATATGGCACCTCAGGTGGAGGATTAGCCAAGTGAGCCATGGCGCCGGCCCGAAGGTGCTCTTTATTTCTCCTTCTTTCAGTCATTTAGTCCTGAAAACTCAAAGCAATCTTTAATTTCTTTCTGGTAGGTGAGCCAGCTGGCCTTAGACTGTGCTTTGGACAACAGCTGCAGAGTCACACCCTCACACTGGGATGCTACACAATCTCATTACAGAATTCATCATGCCTTGTCTATTTTTCTAATTTGGGTTCATTTGAATTATATCAGTTTGTATGAATGAAAATAAACTGTGGAAACAGAGCTATTGGGAGCTTGTGAACAGGACAGACATGATATACCTGGTAAAACTTAGTGATTGTTTGAATTTATGATAGAACAGTTAATTGACACCATTAGAAACAAAAAGCATTCGAAGAGAGAATTTCTGGCTCAACATTTCCCTTTCAACTCCACTCTGTCGCTGTTCATTCTTTTTTTTTTTTTTTTTTTTTTACAGGCAGAGTTAGATAGTGAGAGAGAGAGGCACACAGAGAGAAAAGTCTTCCACCCCCCAAGTGGCCGCTACGGAAATCGTTGTACCGATCCGAAGCCAGGAGCTAGGTGCTTCCTCCTGGTCTCCCATGTGGGTGCAGGGCCCAAGGACCTGGGCCATCCTCCACTGCACTCCCAGGCCACAGCAGAGAGCTGTGGAGCAACCAGGACAGAATCCAGCGCCCCGACCGGGACTAGAAGTGGGGACTGGCACCGCAGGCGGAGGATTAGCCTAGTGAGCCGCAGTGCCGGCCTCGCTGTTCATGCTATGTCCCTTTCCATTACACACCACCACACATTACAAATTTGGTATCAACTCTCTCTGCTGCCTTCACCTTTATCAACTTTTTATTTCCACCTCCTTTTCCTTCAGCTCCTTTTGGTCTGTCAAGTCCTACATCCCTGTCTTGAGCTGCACTTAGAACAGAGACCTGCAGTTCTTTGCTGGCTTGTGTTCATTTCTTCTTTCTATTTCCACACCCTCATGATGGAAGGATGAACCTTCTAGTTACATATTTTACTCTGCTGCTGTAATTATTCTAGCATTTCACGAACCTTTCTTTCATCTTGTCTCTTGAGGGGTCTTCCAGGAACCAAAGGGCCTCCTTCTAACAGTTGCCTGACGAGTGCCATGCAGTCCATGCGGGCTCCCTTGTTTATGCTCATACTTTGGAAAGTTCCAGAAATAAATAATTAGTCATAAATAACTTTTACTGTGATATTTATTTTAATTTTTCTATTTTTATAATTTTATATTATTGTTTATTTCTTACTGAGCCTAGTTTATGAATTGAGCATTATCATAGGTATGTAAGTATAGGAGAAAAGTACAGTATAACAGAAGGATTCAATGACTGTATTTCAGGCATTCCCCTGTGGGGTCTTGGAATACAACCCCCATGGGGCATGAAGAGCACTGTGTTTTCTCCACTTCCTTTTAAGGAAAATATTCTCAACCTGAAACCATATACATTTAGTTTGATTTCTTTCTTCTTTATTTATTTATTTGGACAGGCAGAGTGGACAGTAAGAGAGAGAGAGACAGAGAGAAAGGTCTTCCTTTGCCGTTGGTTCACCCTCCAATGCCCGCTGCGGCCGGCGTACCACGCTGATCTGATGGCAGGAGCCAGGTGCTTTTTCCTGGTCTCCCATGGGGTGCAGGGCCCAAGCACTTGGGCCATCCTCCACTGCACTCCCAGGCCACAGCAGAGGGCTGGCCTGGAAGAGGGGCAACCGGGACAGAATCCGGTGCCCGGACCTGGACTAGAACCTGTTGTGCGGGCGCTGCTAGGTGGAGGATTAGCCTGTTGAGCCACGGCGCCCGCCTTGATTTCTTTCTTCTGAAAGGGCTCAATAATTCCTGTTGTTGGAAATAATCAGGCTTAGTACAAAAGTTACTATGAGTGACTTAGGCCCAGGAGACACAAGCTCAGTGCCTTTCACTGATTCTTAAGGAATGCTCAAAGTGGATCAAATTCTAATCAGTATTTACATACTCCACCACACTCAATTTTCCTTTCATGCTACACTGTGAGCATGCCTTGCCGTGGCCTGAGAAGGCAGGCTTTAGGTAAGAGGGAAAATTCTTCACAGGTTGGAGATTACTATTTTTAGAACATGATCCTTTACAAACACCTTCAGAGACAGTGTATACTGAAAGGAAGGCAACTGCTTAATCTTAAGAAGGGTATTTCTAAGAATAGAAACAAACATAAATGTATGTGAAGAACAAAGGATTGCACACGTTTGTTGCAGCTGGCTAAGATGAAAAGAGACCATATGTCTGTTTTGAAAACCTTGTGAAATCCAGGCATATGAGAGGATCTTGCAAAAGCTCATGGAAAATGCAGATTACGAAAAAAAAAAAAAAGCATGGATTTCAAAGTAAACAAAAATAAACCTTATCTTTTAATTCCATTTCCCACAAACTTTTTTAAAAAACTGTTATTTACTTATTTATCTGAGAGGCAGGTAGACAGACAGACAGACACACATACATAGGCATAAAGAGAGAACTCTCATTTGCTGGTTCACTTTGCGAACACATGCAAGTGTTGTTGGCTGAACCTGAAGCTGGAAGCCAAGAACGCACTTAGGTCTCCCATGTGGGTGAGCTGTCACTGCTGTTTCTCAGGATCTGCAGTAGCAGGAAGCTGCAGTCAAGAGCCAGAGCTGGAAATCGAACTCAGGCGTCTCTTTCTTTTCTTCTTACCTTTAAAAAGTTTGTGATAGAAATGTATGATAATATTTACCATCTTAACTATTTTTAAGTAGGGTTAACTATATTCACATTGTCATTTACTGCTCGCCAGAAATTCTTTGTCTTACAGAAGTGCAATTCTGTGCCCACTGAACAACTACCTGTCGCCCTCTCTTCACAGCTCCTGGAGACACATTTTTACTTTCTTTTTGAGTGTAACTACTTCAGATAACCTCATATCAGTGGAATAATACAGTATTTGTTTTATTATTGGCTTTTCCACTTGGTATAATGTTTCAAGGTCCATCCAGTTTGTAGTATATTAAAGTATTTTCTTATTTTTTAAGGCTGAATAATATTCTCTTGAATTTATATGCCATATTTTCTTCCTCCTTTCATCTGTCAATGGACATTTGGTTGCTTCCACTTCTTAGCTATTGTGACTAATACTGCAATGAACATGAGCATGCATATTAAAATACCTTTCTATTTGAAATCCTTCCTTCAATTCTTTGAGATAGCTATATCTATCTATCTATCTCTACATATCTATATATCTGTATATCTATATATCTATATCTTTATCCCTCTCTCTCTCTCTCTCTCTCTCTCTCTCTATATATATATATATATATATATATCTGTATATCATAGCAGCTGCATTACTTTTACTTTCCCACCAACAGTGAACAAGAACTGCCTTTCATTTTATTTTACTTTTTTTTTTAAAGATTTTCTTGAAAGCTAGAGTTAAAGGTAGTGAGAGGGGGAGACAGAGAGAAAGGTCTTCCGTCCACTGGTTCACTCCCCAAATGGCTGCAATGGCCAGAGCTCTCCAATATGAAGCCAGGAGCCAGGAGCTTGGGTGCAGGGGCCCAAGGCCATCTTATACTGCTTTCCCAGGCCATAGCAGAGAGCTAGATTGGAAGAGGGGCAGCCGGGACTAGAATCAGCACCCATTTGGGATGCTGGCACTGCAGGTAGAGGATGAACCTACTGTGGCACGGAGCCAGCCCCTCATTTTATTTTTTTTAAATATTTATTTAGTTATGTATTTTAAAGACAGAGTGAAAGACAGGAAGAGACATAGAAAGAGAGAGATCTTCAATCCACTGTTTCACTTTCCAAATGGCTACAACAGTGAGGCCTGGTCCAGGTTGAAGCCAGGAGCCAGAGATTCCTTCTAGCAGAGGCCCAAGGACTTGAGTTATTTTCTGCTGCCTTTTCCCAGGTGCATTAGCAGGGAGCTGGATCAGAAATGGAGCAATCAGGACTCAAAGAGGTTCAATAGGGGATGCCAGCATGGCAGGTGATGGCTTAATCCACTGCACTACAAAGCCTGGTCCACTATGCATCTCTTAAGACCTGTGACTTGTGCCTCTTAACTAGGAACACAGACAAATGACTACTATGACTACTCCTTGATAAATCCTGACTGGCTTTTTCACTGTCTCCTGCACATGGGAATGCTCCCTGCTGTCCCACCAGCACAGTGGGCATCAGAGCAAGCTCTTGACAGGGCAGGGAAATGCAGCTTGTGCTGACAAGTAGGTCACCCTACAGCTGAGTTATGCTTTTTGCCATCAGTGAAAAGTCCCATACTTATTGTTCTCATCTGGAGACCTGGATGATACAGCATTGTCAGTGAAGCCTGAGAGAGTGAGAGAGAGAGATGGAGAAAGAGAAAGAGAGAGAGAGAGAAAACGTGCTCTGGCCCACATGGCTGGCACAAGAGTCAGTTATTCTGTGGCTCTTGTTGTAATTAGAGATATTCTTAGTTGCTTCCAGATGTGCTCAGCTGGATCACCTTCCACCCTGCCATAATCAGACAGACATACTAACACACTGAGATTTACGTCACTGCAATAAAATAATTTACAATTTTAAGTCTGTGAGCTTTCAGTATTTTTGTAATCTGACTAGAGTAACATCACATGACACATGGATCTAGAGAAATCCATGTCCAAAAATGATATTCCTAGAATTTCTCCCACTTGCTTCCAGGTAGCTTCATACCTACTTGATTTAAGCAGAATTTTGGCCCCATGACTTTTTTTTTTTTTTTTTGACAGGCAGAGTTACACAGTGAGAGAGAAACAGAGAGAAGGTCTTCCTTTTCCTTTGGTTCACCCCCCAAGTGGCCGCTACCGCCGGCGCACTCTGCCAGCGTGCTGCGCCAATCTGAAGCCAGAAGCCAGGTACTTCTTCCTGGTCTCCCATGTGGGTGCAGGGCCCAAGCACTTGTACCATCCTCCACTGCCTTCCCGAGCCATAGCAGAGAGCTGGACTGGAAGAGGAGCAACCAGGACAGAACCGGCGCCCCAACCGGAACTAGAACCCGGGGTGGGGGGGAGCGCGCCGCCAGCAGAGGATTAGCCAAGTGAGCCACAGTGCCCCCTCCCCATGACCTTTATCTGCTGGTGTTACAACAGTAACTATGTTACACTTGTTAGTAAAAAGGAATTGAGTTGCAGGTGGAAATATGGTTGCTAATCAACTCACTTGAAAACAGGAAGACTATCCTGGATTATTGATAAAATCATATGTATCCTTAACACTGGAAGAGGAAAGCAGAGGGGGCAGTCAGAGAAATGCAAGGATGAAAGAACAGGCAGGAGAGATATAAAGTGTGGGAGGTACTTCTACTCCCACTGGGTTTGAAGATGAAGGAAGGGGGTCAGGAGTCCACTGCTTCTCGAAGTGCAAAATGGCTCTGACCTCACAGCCAGCAATCACATGAAAGTTGGCTCCACAACACCAAAGAACAGAATCCTACCAACAACATCAACAGCCAGGAATCAGATTCTTCACTAGAGCCTCCAGACAGGAATGCAGCTGTTCTGACACCTTGCATTTAGCCTAGTGAAAGCTGTGCTGAACTTGACCTACAGAACTGTCAGGTCATAATTTTTTGAAGCTGACAAATTTCTGTTGACTGTTAAAGCAGCAATAGAAATGAATATACTGTTGTGTAACATTTTAAGAATTAAATGAAGCAGTGTTAGCTAAGCAGAGTTTGGTTGATAGTAAGTACTCAGTCATTGTTGTTTTCATTACTAACAAAGCATAGCACAACTCAATGTGCCATTGAGAAGTCATGCAGAGTATAAGATTCATGTGCCATCTGTCTGCACCCCATGCTCTTCCAATTGGGAATATTTATGCAGTGGGCAGCGTCCAGTTTTGGTTTCATGTTGTTGCTAGAACCGTGGCCAACTGGATTGCAAACCAAGGATATCACCAGGGCCACAAGTATACCATGAGCTGACATCCCTACTGACTGATGAGAAATTGCTAGGCACAGCTCAAAACTCAACACAGTGCAAGGGTAACAGTTCCATTTAAAATAAATAATAGAATATTTACTTTACTGAAGTGTTGAACTCAGATTGCACAAGAGAGAAGACTGGCAGGAATCAGCAAAAGCTACCGAAACATACATTTACACTCAACCTAAAAAGAAAATGCTCCACATTGTAATCATTTTAGCAATGAAGAAGTCTGCCTGGCAAGTTAGTGGGGACCCAGTTCCTTGCTTGTTTGCACAGATGCAGGATGAAAGAGCAGGAGGCAGGGGCTCTGCCCAGAGGGACTATGATTGACTCTCCATCATCCTTGTCCTGACTCCCCACTGCCTCCCCAACATGCTGCATATCTCAAGGGTACAGGTGTGCTTTTATAAAAACTACACACAATTCAAAGAAAAAAAAAAGGTGTTTCCAAGTTCTTGCTCACAAATGTCATTAATGTGAACTTTATTTTACTCTTTGGGCTGGATTAGAGTGACCATTTGCATCATTGTTCAGATTCTGTTACTTTTTATAGGAAAATCTTTTAATACAGGTGTATTCATGTGTGAAAGTGAAGCTTTGGACAGGAGGGACTAGGAGGATGTGTGAGCAATTCACAAAAGCAATAGAAATAAGCTTTTGTTGAGGTAGAGATGAAATACATTCTTCTCAACAAGATATTTTAGCTCTGAACCAAAGCTCCCATTCTTAAGGATTATACTTCTAATGGATTTTGTTATTATATATATTGGGCTTACTGAAGTCCATAAGACTTCACATTTGTCCACCTCAAACGAATATGTTCAACACTTTAATACATTGACAATTCCATTGCTTTGAGTAAACAAATAATGTAATACTACACTACTTTTATCAGTGTTTATCCATCTCAATTGATCAGCTAAGTCTCTGTGTGTCTAAGATCCTTCCATGTTGACCACTGATACTACCAGAAATTGCGAACAAACTATTTTCACAATGTGTTTCCTTTGCTACTTAACTAATAGTAACCATGCAAATGTTGTAACAAATATCTACATTTTAGAAGAACTAAAAGGAAAAATAATTCATCCACAGGCAATAAAGAAAATCTCTTACTACTGGAAGAATAAAATAAACATCAAAATTATTTTTTCACTCAAAGGAATGAAATACTCAATCACCATTCACAATTTCCAATATAGTCAGACAAGGATCAGTAAAGATGACTATTGAACAGGACACTGACAAGGTCCCCAGCACATCATGCCATAGATTATCTGACAATTCCAAAGAGGGAACATGCCTCTGTGGTGGATCTCATTGGTGGTCACCACTTCAAGACAATGATTCAATTTAGCTTTAAGAAGACATGCAGTTATAATCTATGGTGTTTCAATATGAGTTTTTCAAAATCAGTCTCAATACCAAATTATGGAACAGGAAGAAACAGAATAGAAGATATTCTGTAAAAAAATAACCTGGTTTCTTCATTGTATCATTATCATGAAAGTTGAAAAAAGAAGTATTTTAATTTTAAATAGAATGATAACATGTAATGGGTGGGACTTAACTGGATTGTTTTTAAAAATTTTAAAAAATTGTTTAAAAAGGCAATCAAACAGAGATATATCTACCATCCACTGGTTACTCCTCCAGATGGCTGCAAAGCTGGGTCTGGTCCAGGCTGAACTTAAGAGCCTAGAATTCGATCATGATCTCCCATGTGTGTAGCAGGGATCCAGGTAATTGTTATATTATCTGCTGTCTCTGTGGGTGCACATGGATTCTGATTTTTCAGCACAATCTCTTTTAATTATATTAGAATAATGAAAGAAATTTGTATTTAGACTAAATATTAAATACCTTTAGAGAATCATTAATTTTCTTAGGTGTGAAAATGGCACTGAAATTATATGGAAAAAAGTCTCTATTTTGGGGAACTGCAAGTTAATGTAACAAGATTGAAAGATAATATGATTGCAATTTAGTTTCAAATGACTTAGCAAAGATAATCCCATCAATAGAGGAAGCAAACATTGCAAAACATTAGTGAAACAATGTTCATTGTACTATCCTTCCAGCTTTTTAACTTTGAAAATTTTCATAATACAAAGTTGGAGAAGAAGTGAATGTTCACATAATGATAACATGTTGATACAAAAAATATCTTATTAATAAATAAGTAGCTTGGTAGTTTACAAGGAACTCCTGCCTCAAAATGAGGAGACTTGGTAAACTCACCTACCTAAGCAATTTATACTTCTTGTACAAAGAGTGTATAGTCATCTCTTTTAGTGGCATCATAGGAGAAACAAAAAAACAAGTGATAAGGGACACTCAGACTTAACAGCTCCTCCTGGACCACAGCATAGCTTAGTAGATCTCATCGGTGTAATCCCTATGGGAAGAGGTATGTATGGGAAGCCAGTCTTGCCCTTGGGACAGAACTGTGACTAACCAGTAGGGTATTTTTTGGCTGTATGTTTGAAGCAGATTACAGTGTTGAAGTTCATATTTCGTCCATCTCTGAGGATACAGCTTAAGACTCCCGATCCAGAAAATAGATGGGACCCAGGGCAATAAGCCTTGTTAATCTAGGAAGAACAATAGTTATTGCAACCATTCTCAGCCACATTAATCAGGAAGAGAAGCCAACGAAGACCCAAGGGGTATTTCTGCCTATGGAAAATGAGGTTGTGATCACCAGTTAAGTCTATTCATTTTTGAGCCTATACATAATACATGAATTTTTAAAAACTAATACTAAGAGCATGTTTACTTTCACCGAACCCAGCACATGTGCTTGAAATGATTGAAAGGACTGTGGATGTTGGCCCACAGAAGTGATTTTACAGAGAAAAGACCACCTGTCTTCCCAGACAAGAAATAGGGACAATATAAGGAGAAGTATAAGATTTCTAGGAAGTCAATGGGAGTAGGAAAAAACATTGTAGAAATAAGATGTTCATGACAGAAGGCAGACTTCAGTTTTTCAGGAGTTTGGAGTGTGTGAGGAGAGGTACTGTAGAGCAATGAGTCTTGCTTGGGCCAATGACACTGGGTCTCATAGGCATGCTAATAAAACAGTTCTTAATACTTGGCCCTGCATTTTCAATGAGAAATTTTGTAGCTTTGCGTTTTTTTTTTTTTAAGATTTATTTTATTTATTTGGAAGTCAGAGTTACACAGAGAGAGGAGAGGCAGAGAGAGAGAGAGAGAGAGAGAGAGAGAGGTCTTCTATCCGATGGTTCACTCCCCAAATGGCCACAAAGGTCAGAGCTGTGCCGATCCGAAGCCAGGAGCCAGGAGCTTCTTCTGCATCTCCCATGTGGGTGCAGGGGCCCAAGGACTCGGGCCATCTTCTACTGACTTCCCAGGCCATAGCAGAGAGCTAGATCGAAAGAGGAGCAGCCGGGACTAGAACCAGCACCCATATGGGATGCTGGTGCTTCAGGCCAGGGCTTTTTTTTTTAACTTTTATTTAGTAAATATAAATTTCCAAAGTATAGCTTATGGATTACAGTGGCTTCCCCCTGCCCATAACTTCCGTCCCACACGCAACCCTCCCATCTCCCACTCCCTCTCCCATTCCATTCACATCAAGATTCATTTTTCAATTCTCTTTATATACAGAAGATCAGTTTAGTATATATTAAGTAAAGATTTCAACAGTTTGCACCCACACAGAACCTAAAGTGTAAAATACTGTTTGAGTACTAGTTATAGCATTAATTCACATTGAACAACACATTAAGGACAGAGATCCTACATGAGGAGTAAGTACACAGTGACTCCTGCTGTTGACTTAACAAATTGACACTCTTGTTTATGGTGCCAGTAATCTCCCTAGGCTCTTGTCATGAGTTGCCAAGGCTATGGAAGCCTTTTGAGTTCACCACTTCTGATCTAATTCCGACAAGGTCATAGTCAAAGTGGAAGTTCTCTCCTCCTTTCAGAGGAAAGAACCTCCTTCTTTGATGCAGGCCAGGGCATTAACCCACTGCGCCACAGCACCAGCCCCTGTAACTTTGTGTGTTAATGTTATAGTAATCTTAACAAACTAACAAATATGTTTGATAACTTTTAGATGACTCTCTGTATTATCATAGGCTACTTAGCGTAACAGGCCACAAAATTTATAATGGTTCAAATACAACACAGGTATTTTTTTTTTCTCACAAACATTATTGAGTGGATGAGTAGATTGGAAGGATAATTTTTCTGTGCATGGTCATTGAAGGAACCAGGCTATCACCAGCTGTCACCTTCAGCAAGTTTAGTTCAAGATTTTCTTGAGTGCCTCTGGTTAGACATCCATAGAGACCCCTAAGGATATCAAGCAGAAAGTTTTTATGGCAGATCTGCCACAGTGTACTTCTCCTATCCCACTGGCTAGAGTTCAATCTCATGGCTGCACACTGGCTAACTGCAAGGGAGGATGGTAAATGGTGCTCCATGGTGTGCTGATGGGGAAGAGAAGCTTGGATTTTGACATCTGCTACAGCACTTATATTTAAATTCAGACATTTAAATGTATTTTCCATAGCAACTTTTGTTTATATATTTTTTTTCTGTGCAATGGACCTCAACTAAATGTATTTCTTAAACTGGGATTTTTGCCTTCTTGTGTTTGAAAATGTGCTAAGTTTGAAATTAAAATGCCTCAGGTGATGTTTAAAGGCAAGAGTGGTTTAGTCAAATGTACATTCAAAAGAGGAGCCTGTTACACATTACAAAGGGGCAAGACTGGGAGAGAGAAAGAAAAGCTTCAAAAGTCATCTGAGTGAGAGATGATCAAAGCCCCAGCTCAGGAATGGACAGTGATGGTGGGAAGAGGGTGAACTTGAGACATATTTTGTGTCTAGTATTGAAGGGTCTGTAAGGCCATCACAAAGCATACCAAACACCGAAGTAAGGGAAAAGGTTTATTGGGGAAAACCCAGCAGACCGGAAGGAAGGGGTGAAGAAGGAAAAAGAGAACACGTGTCTGGGAAGCGGGTCTAATATCCCTTTTCCAGGAGGCGGGCAGGGAAGTAGGAATAGCAAATCCCATTAGGTTGGAGGTGGAGCTTGACACCGGTGGTTTGGCCATGTGGCTACCTGGCTTTCAGCAATGGCCGTGGGGGTTAGGGCCTAGGATGTAGATCAGGGTGTAGATGGAACCATAGATAAGACTGCACCATTTTCCTAACAGGGTCTATGTCTGATTGGGTAAAAGGTGATAGAGAGTAATTCACAGGTCTCATACTTGGATTGTTGGATAAATGCCAGAAAAGAATAATAGAAGGAAGGGGCTGAAGGCAGGGGAAAGACAATATACTAGTTAGTTTTTGTTACTGTAACTAAATACCTAACACTTTATTTTGGTTTATTTATTTGGTTTATTTAAGGTTCACAGACAAAATTGGCCAGTCTTGGATTGGCTGTTTGGTGAAGCTTAGGATATCAATGGTAAAAGGTTTGGGGAGACAGGATAACTTGGTGAGCCAAGAAGCAGAGACAGAAGCTGGGCCTGACTTTGGCTTACATGATCAAGCCTCTTGCAAGAACAACCTTCCAGGGGCACAGTCCCAGTGACCAAAAAAACCTCACACCAGGCCCTTCTCCTTAACACCAAAATTGGCTTCCATTTTAATTCTCTTGAAACCGTTTGTTTATAACTTTGGATATCAAACATCTGTGTGAATTCGGGGGCCATACCTTATTCAAGCCATAGCAAGGAATACAGAGTAGGATTCTCAGGTAGCTGATCATTTATGTCTTCAGGTAGGATATACTGTAAGTTTTGATGACTTCTGATGCATATTCAGCATTTGCTTTTCCATCTTGATTTCCTATCCCACCTAAGTTGATTTTAGCATTATTATTGATGTATCAGATTCCTCCAATCTCAACTTTCCAATATAAAGTATTTCTAGCTAAACATTTTATTTTTTGCTTGAAGTATCTTATATGGTCTTCAAAATCAGTGAAGGGCCGGCACCATGGCTCCCTAGGCTAATCCTCCGCCTTGCGGTGCCGGCACACGGGGTTCTAGTCCCGGTTGGGGCGCCGGATTTGTCCGGGTTGCCCCTCTTCCAGGCCAGCTCTCTGCTGTGGCTCAGGATTGCAGTGGAGGATGGCCCAAGTGCTTGGGCCCTGCACCCCATGGGAGACCAGGAGAAGCACCTGGCTCCTGCCATCGGATCAGTGAGGTGTGCTGGCCGCAGCACGCTGTCCGCGGCGGCTATTGGAGGGTGAACCAATGGTAAAGGAAGACATTTCTCTCTGTCTCTCTCTCTCTCACTGTCCACTCTGCCTGTCAAAAAAAAAATCAGTGAAGTCATTGAACAGTTGCCAAAACTCAGTGATCGATCCCTGAGCATTAAGTAAGTTTTGAAATTGCATAGAACTACGCAGAATTGCTCCTTTCAAATGACCTACTAATTCCACTTTTTCTACTTAACATGTACATGACCTTTTCCTTCATCCAATGAGATTATACATGATTTCAGTCTCAGCTCCACTTACATTGAACCATATGTGCCCTAAGTTTACTCCATTATTACACTTTGATTTGATTCTTTTTCTGTTTGTGTGTCCTGTAAACATGCATCTATCCTATTGAGTTTCAAAGAAATATACATATCTGTGGAACCAAAACTGAAAATGTCTATAATATCTCATTCCAAAAATTGACCAAATAAACTTAAGCAAATCTTCCAAATTTTCCCTCCACCCCAAATCTTTCATTGTCATTGTTGCTTCTTCTTTCTATCAGAAATGATTACAGAGGGATGGACATTGGATCTAGCAGTTAAGATGACAAATATGTCACCTAGATCCAACATTGGAGAACCCCAGTTCAATCCCCAACTCTGGCTCCTGATTCCAACTTACTGTATATGTAATCCTGGGTGGCAATGATTTTGGCTAAAGTTATTAGATTCCTGCTTCCACATGGATCACATGAGTTCTTCAACTCAGTCATCAAGGGCATATTGAGAGTGAATCAGTGGAAAGGATCTCACTCTCTATTTCTTCCTCTTTGTGTCTATGTATCTTTCAATAATAAAGATCATGAGAGGATCAGATATTTAGTATAGTTGTTAAAATACCAGGTGATATGCCTATTTTTCATACTGTAACATGTGACTCCATCTACAACTGTATTTTCCAGCTAATGCACACCCTGGAGGCAGTTGGTGATGATTCTGGTACACGGGTTCCTGCCACCCATGTGGAGACCTGGATTGAATTCCTAGCTTCTAGTTTCCATCTGACCCAGTCCCAACTTTGGCAATCATTTGAGGAGTTTGACAGTGGATGCAAGACCATTGCCTGTTTATCTATCTATCTATCTATCTATCTATCTATCTATCTATCTATCTATCATCTCTGTCTCTATGCCTTTCAATAAAATAAAATAAATATCAATGTTGCTTATATATATTACATGTTTGTATACTATATTAGTTACCACAGATCAGGCAAAACACATGATATTTGTCTTTTTGGGACTGGCTTATTTCACTAAGTATAATAGTTTCCTGTTTCATCCATTCTGCTGCCAAAGACAGGATTTCATTATTTTTTATGGCTGAGTAATATTCCATAGTGTGTGTGTGTGTGTGTGTGTGTGTGTGTATGTATATATCACATTTTCTGGTAATCAGTTGGTGGATATCTGAGTTGAGAAATTTGATTGTTGTTTATATCCCTTGTCTCTACTGTTGAGGAACAGCATTTTTTTTCTTGTCATTACTTGTTGAATTCTTTACTTAGCAGGAGGTTAGTCTTATGAATATAAAATAAACTGAAAGAAGATCATTGTAAAAATTAAGAGAAAAAATTAGAAAGGAAGGAGGAGGGAGACTAGGAGCATGAGTGAGAGAGAGGGTAATGTGGGAAGTGCTACTATGCTCCCAAATCTGTATATGTGAAATACATAAATTTGTTCACCTTATATAAATAAAACATTTTGAAATAACAATTTAAAAATCAAAAGAAAGCAATTTAAATTCATTTAGATGAAGATGAAACTGCCTGTATAAGCATCTGTAATACGCCTTTCAACTAGATTATGTAGACCCAAAGCCTTACATTAATGGATCCCAGTTTTGAGGCAAGAGTTTCAGGTGTTGGAAGACCCAGAAGGTTGAAAGATGTCTGAGCAAGTGTAAATGTCCATGAAGAGCCCTGGAGTCTTCCCATTTCAGATGAGTGATGTTAGGATCTTGAATATGTATCTCACCTGTTCTGAGCTCCTATTTACTTATCTGTACATTGTAATACATAAATCCATTTGTTGTTACTATAACAAAATACCTGATACTGGTAAAAGGCATCTATATTCTCATTTGAATCTCAAAGTAATCTTATAGGTTTGGAATTTTTACCCCATTTGATAATGAGGAAATTGACTTTTGACATTTGGCCAATCATTCATCCAGTGGAGATATAAATGGATTTTTTATTGTATGAAAAGAAGTAACTGTTCAATGCCTTTATACAAGTATTATTTTATCCTTTTAAAAAATATTTGAGGGGCTAGCACTGTGGCATAGTGGGTAAAACCACCACCTGCAGTGTTGGCATCCCATTTGGGATCCAGTTTGAGAACTGGCAGCTCCTTTTCAGATCCAGTTCTCTGCTATGGCCTGGTAAAGCAGTAGAAGATGGCCTATGTCTTTGGGCCCCTGCACCCACATGGGAGTACTGGAGGTAGCTCCTAGCTCCTGGCTTTGAATCAGTATATCTTCAGCCATTGCAGACATCTGGGGATTGAACCAACGGATGGAAGACCTCTCTCTCTCTCTCTCTCTCTCTCTCTCTGCCTCTGCCTCTGCCTCTCTGTAACTCTGTCTTTCAAATAAATAAATAAATCTTTTAAAAAGTTGAGAAGCAAAAAGAGAGGAGGTTTCCATCCACTGTTTCATTCCCTAACTGCCAATTACAGGGCTTGGATGGACTTGAAGCCAGGAGACAGAGACCTAATTCAGGTCTCTCATAAAAGCAATCAGAATTTTGAGTCACCATAACTGTCTACTAAGGGTCACATTAGCAGGGAGGTGGAATTGGGAGCCAGAGCTGGGAATCCCTCAGGCACTCCAATGTGGGATGCGGGCATCTTAATTGGCATCTTAATGACTGGGTCAAATACCCATCCCAAGAGTATTGTTTTTTTAAATTTTTAAGAAAACTTTATTTAATAAATATAAATTTCTAAAGTACAACTTTTGGATTATAGCAGTTTTTCCCCCCATAACCTCCCTCCCACCTGCAAACCATCCCATCTACTCCCTCTCCTATCCCATTCTTCATTAAGATTCATTTTTAATTATCTTTATATACAGAAGATCAATTTAGTATATACTAAGTAAAGATTTCAACAGATTTCACTCACACTGACACAGAAAGTATAAAATACTGTTTGAATACTAGTTTTACTGTTAATTTGCATAGTATAACACATTAAGGACAGAGATCCTACATGGGAAGTAGCTGCACAGTGACACCCATTGTTGGTTTAACAATTGACACTCTAATTTATGACATCAGTAATCACCTGAGGCTCTTGGTTGGCAGGTACTAATGACATCTTACTTGTTAAAGTGATCGGTTTAAGTTCATAATTGATCATAAAGATAGGACTAAGTGTCAAAGGGATCACATAAATAAGGCCAGTGTCTGCTAATAATAATTGATAGAATTAGAAAAGAGAGAACGACCCATTATGGAAAGTGGGATACACAGCATACTCATAGAATGGCAAATGCCCTAAACAGCACTCTGGCCTCAGAATCATCCCTTAAGCCACGACACTGTGGCAAAAAATGACCTAAATGAAAGATCTCTGTGAGTGAGATCCCAGTGGAAATATTGGGCCATTGAAGAAGGAGGTACCTTTCTCTGAAGGGACACGAGTATTATTTTAAAAAGAGAAAAATATCTCTGTAATCAAACCATTATTCCATTGTTCAAACTTACCATTTTCTTACCCCTGTACATAATTTCTGGCCTGATTCTCTGTGGAGCCCTATACAGTTGATCAGTTTGGAAATGCTTCAACGACAAAGAGAAGGTGGCATGTAAAATGTCCAGAATTATCTCTTGGTTCTCTGTATTTCCTATGTATACACAATGCTTCCTCCAGTGTCCATCATCCCTTAACAATTGCAAACAATCCTTTTAGTTCTTTTGCTTTTAAATATGATTGGGAATTTATTTTTATGGCTTAAATTATGCACATAAAAGTTTTAGTTTTGATGCACAGGTAACAGCAATATTTATTGGCAAGGAGCTTTATGACAGAGTTTGACTTTTCTACGTATAGATACATCAGGTGAGTTTATGCTTCTGTCAAAGAGAGGGGATTTCAGTCACATTTTTATATTAATATGTTAGACGGGGGAAAAAGAGTACAGCTACAGAAAAGCATGAAAAAGTACTTACTTTTGAAACAGCTGCATTTTGATCATCTATTCACATGTTAGCAAAAGCAATTATATTGCCCAAATGAAGATCTGATTTTTCATTTTGAAATATATTTACAGTTCATGGAGAAATCTGGAGGTATGCTTATTTCAAGGCTCATCTCTATAGGTATTACATGATAATGGTGGATATTAGATACAAGCCACTAATGGGAGACGCAAGCCCTGCTCAGTAGCACTGCACCAGCTGGTGTTCGTCTTGCACGATATTTCTTGTGAAGAAGAGATGAAACTATTCAATAATAGTTGCAGAGAAGAAGAAACTGCCGCGGGAAATGAAACCTGACAACATCAACAGCAGCCACTTACTTAAGATTAGTTGAAAACATTTATTTTGCAAAATAATATGAGCATATTGTTTCGAATCAATTTGCTTATTTGCTTTGCCCTCCTATTCTAAAGTAATTGAGTCTCCTATCAGTGAAAGTCAAACCTGGCACACAAGTTCTTACAATTTTACATTCCTCCAATTTTACGTTCCTCTTTCCTTGAAAACAATAAAGCATTTGAGAACACTTAGAGAAATGATTTTCATCTCGCAAAGATTTCTAAGACTATTCCCAAGGACACTTGCCATATATATATTACTGGAGGTGCTCAGTGATTTGCAGCATATATTCACAGAACTCTTAAGCTAAAATCAGACCAAACATATAATCCAGTGTAATTTTATTGTTTTAGAGTAAGAGAGGGAGAAAGAGAAGGAGGAGGGAGATCCAAATGGAGGTGAAGAAAAAAAGAGGAGGAAGAAGGACAGAAAGAGAGTGAGGGGGAGAAGAGCAAGGGACTAAAGGAGAGAGAGGAGGACAGATACAAAAAACAAATTAAGTAATTTTTCCCAAAGCAGAGAACAATAGTACACCTAGACTAGAGTTTAGAGACTGACTCATTCTAATCTTTCTCACAGCCAGGCATGATATCATGATGGTAAAGATCCTTACTTCTAACCTTGAACCACAGTTCACTACGTACTAGCTGTGTGACCTTGGATTAACTTCTAAATCTGACTCTACCTCAAGTTCCCCACCCATAACATGGGATTTTTGAAAGGACAAATGAAATAACAGGGATGGGTGTTTAGCCTGGCAGTTAAAATGCCTGTGTTCCACATCAGAGTGTTTAGGTTTCCTTGCTCTTGCTTCTTCTGACTCTCGCTTCCAGCTAATGAAGATCCTGGAAACCAGTAGTTTTAGCTCAAGTAGTTGGGTTCCTTTACCCCAGTTATGGGGTTTGTAGAGTGAACTAGCAGACAGTAGCTCTCTGTCTCTCTCTCTCAATTTGTCTCACTCACCATCTTTCAAATGAATTAAAAAAAATGTGAATGAAGTAACAAGTGCCCAGCACTTAGAAGAGTACACTTATGTGTGCGTGTATGGGGTGGTAGGTACAGGTTTTATAGCTAATTTATTCATCAATATTTTATTAGGTCTACTGGTTTATTTAACTTCACAGTTCACATTACAATTTGGCGTGAGGGATTTCTAGTCTCATTGCTGATCAGAGATGGCTGGGCTTCCAAGGGAAACTCTCAGAACAACTGTTGAGATTTGAAACTTAAAAGAAATGATTTTCAAATGAGGCCTCACTGGGTGGGCTGACCCAAATGTTTACAGTCTGTTTGAACTCTAGAAAACATGGAAATCCGAATGATTATTTTTGAATGTGACCTTGTTTTTGAATAGCAAATACAGTCATAGTACTTGTAAAACTTATAGTACTTGTAAAACTCATCTGTGCCTTCCCAGGGGGTTGCAAGACTGACCTCACTTCTGTGTTGAGATTAAGTTCATTATTTCATGCATTTATCACACAAGGAGGCCTATCTTAGCTGATTACAAGAATGGACTTTAAAATAGAGCTATTCAAACAGGATTGCTGTGCCTCAGGGGTGCAGTTCCCTGCTGGAGTCTGAGAGCAGAGGCTGGGTGATGTCCTGGAAGGAGCAGCGATCACAGTGTGGCATGACAGGGCTGAGAAGCAGACATTGAAGTTCTTTCCAGAACTGAGATTTAGGTCTGGAATTCTTCAATTGAAGTTGCTAAGTTAGTGAATCTTTCCTTCCACATTTACTTAACCCACATGGTATTCTTTGACAGTTACAATGAGCAAATATTTTCTACACTGTATTTTTTAGAGCAATTTTATATTCACAGCACAGTTAAGAGGAGTATGCAAGGATTTCCTAAATACTCCATGTCCCTTAACGTGCATAGCTTCCCTACTACTCACATCCCCCACCAGAGCGGTACATTTGTTGCAAGTTATAGACCTATATTAACACCATGAAAACCGCAAAGCTCTAGCTTACCTGAGGATTCACTCTTAATCTTGTATGTTCTATAATTCAGCAAATATATGCCACATATCAATGACTGTAATATTACACAATATTTTCACTGCTCTAAAAATTCTCTCTGCTCTATCTATTCATCCATTCCACCAACCGCAAAGCCCCTTGCAAACACTGATTTTTTTTTTCTGTGTCCATAGTTTTATATTTTTCCAGAACCATATAGTATGTTGCCTTTTCAGATTGGTTTCTTTCAGTTAGTAATATCCCTTTAAGTTTTCTTCATGCATTTTCATATTTTGATAGCACATTCCTTTTTAGCACTGAGTTAGAGTCCACTGTCTAGATATGCCAGGTTATTTGCCCATTCACCTACTGAAGAGCATCTTGGCTACTTTTAAGTTTAGGCAGTACTGAATAAATTTAGTTTAAATGTTAATGTGCAGGATTTTAGGTACACATGAGTTTTCAACTTCTTTGAGTAAGTATTGAAAAGCAAAATTGCTGTATTACATCACAAGAATATGTTTTATTTGGGGGAAAAAAAAAGAACACCAATATATTTTCAAAAGTAGCCACACCATTTTACTTTCCCAGCAGCAGTGAATGTGAGTTCCAGTTGTTCCACACCTCTGCCAAGATCTGGTGCATTTTGTCCTAGATTCTGGTTATGCCAGTATGCATGCAGTGGTAAATTGGTTTGAGTTTTTCTGATGACATATGGTTCTCAGCATCTTTTCATGTGTTCATTTGTGATCTATCTTTAGCATATTATTTACTTCTCATCTATCTTCTTTGGTGAGTTGTCTGTTAAGATCTTTGGCCCATTTTCAATCAATTATTCTTAAGGTTTAAGACTTGTTTATATATTTTGTAAAATAGTCTTTCATCTGATGTGTCTTTTGCAAATATTTTCTCCAAGTCTGTTGCTTTCCTTTTCATTCTATAGACATTGTCTTCCAGAGAGTAGTTTTTAATTTTAATAAAGTCCAAGCTTTCATTTGTCTCTTTCATGGATAGTGCTTTTTGTGTTCTATCTAAAAAATAATAAAATAAAATAAAAATTTTTAAGATTTATTTATTTTTTCAAAAGTCAGAGTTACACAGAGAGAGGAGAGGCATAGCGAGAGAGAGAAAGAGAGATAGAGAGAGGTCTTGCATCTGCTGATTCATTCCCCAATTAGCTGCAATGGCCAGAGCTGTGGTGATCCATAGCCAGGAGCCAGGAGCTTCTTCCAGGTCTCCCACACAAGTGCAAGAGCCCAAGGACTTTGGCCATCTTCTACTGCTGTCCCAGGCCACAGCAGAGAGCTGGATCAGAAGAGGAGCAGCCGGGACTAGAACCGGTGCCCATAAGGGATGCCGGCACTTCAGGACAGGGCGTTAACCCACTGAGCCACAGCACCAGCCCCTAATTTAAAAAAAAAAAAAAAAAAAAAAAAAAAAAAAAAAAACCCAACAGCATTCTCAAGGCTTGTGGGTTTTCTCTGATGTTATATTCTAGAATTTTTAAACTTTTCTTCTTTACACTTCAGTCTATGACAAACTCTGAGTTAATGTTTGTGAAGAGTATTAGATCTGTGTCTTGTGTCTTGATTGATTTTACTTGCATGTGAATGTCCAGTTTTTTCAGCATCATTAGTGAAAAAAGACTACCTTTGCTCCATTGTATTGCCTTTGCTTTTTTTTGAAATATAAATTGATTATATTTATATAGGTCTGTTGGTCTCTATTCTATTCTACTGATCTATTTTCACCAATACCACCCTGTCTCAATTACCATAGTACTTCTTAATACATAGTACTTCTCGAAGTTGGGTAGTGTCAGACTTCCAACTTCGTTCTATTTCACTGATGTGTTGGTTTGGTGATTTTAGCTCTTTTGTCTCCTTCCACATAAACTTTGGAATCAGTTTGCTTATATACACACACAAATTGTTTGATTTTCTTTAGAACTGGGATCACACTGAATCTGTAAATCAAGTCAAAGAAAACTAACATCTTGATAACACTGTCTTCCTAGCCATGAATGTGGAATATCACTCCATTTACTTTGGTCTTTGATTTTTTTCCATCTGAGTTTAGTAATTTTCTTTATGTAGATACAATACATTTGTATTCTTAGACTTATACTTGAGCATTTCATTGTCGGGTTGTTAGTGTAATTAATACAGTGCTTTAAATGTCAAGTTCTGTTTATTAATTACTATTATATATAAAAGTGATTGACTTTTGCATGTTAACCATACCCAAAACATGGCTAAAAACCTTGATTTTTGGTCCCAGAAGATTTCTGTAAGTTCATTTGAATTTAGTATACAGATGATCATGTCATCTGCTAACAAAGGTATTTTCATTTTTTCCTTCAAAAATTGTACACCCTTTATTTACTTTTCTTGTCTCAGCACTATATCTTGCAGTTCTAGTACACAGTTGGAAATGAGTAGAGAGAGGGGACACCCTTGTTTTCTACCTGATCTGAACAGGAGATTTTAATTTCTCAACATTTAATATATGTTAGCTGTGTATTGTTTAGTTATACTTCATCAAGTTGAAGAAGTTCTCTGGTTTTCCTACTTTATCAAGAGTTTTAAATCAAGGTTGCTTACTGAAATTTGTAAAAATTTCTTTTGTATTTTTTTGATATGGCAATCTGCTTTTACTTCTTTAATCTCTTGTTATGAATTATATTAACTGATTTTTGAATGCTGAATCAACCTTGAATACATAGGACAAGTCATTTTTGGTTGTAATCTATAAACCATTTTATATATTGTTGGATTCAATTTATTAATATTTTATTATGAACTTTGCACTTATGTTCACAAGAGCTACTGCTTTATAGTTTTCTTTTTCCTCTTGTAATGTTTTAGTACTAGAATAACTAGTACTAGTTTTAGTACTAGAATAACCCTAGTCTCTTAGAATGATATTGGAAGTATTAACCTGGCAGAAGTTGGAACCAGAGTCTAGCAAGCAAGCTGAAGGCTATGTGAGACATTTTTTTATAAAAGCCTTAATCACATTAATGAGGGATTCATCATAGTTTAATCACCTATAAAAGGCCTCACCTCTTATCACTATCACAATGACAATGCGTTTTAGAGAGAATTAAATTTCAACCTGAATTTTGAAGGGACCAAAAATATTCAAAGTGTAACATTTCATCATTGGACCCCCCTCCCACCAATCCATATTCTTCTCACATGCAAAATGTGACCCCACAAATCTTAAGCCTTTCTATCATCAACTTTAAAGTCTTTGTCCAAAGTCTCATCTAAACATTCTAAGCATGAGACTCAAAAAATGATTAATCTTGAGACAAATTCCCCTCCATCTCTGAAGTTGTGAAATCAAACAAGTTATATACTCCAATAACATGATAGTGAGGGCTGGCATTGTGGTATAGCGGGTAAAACCACTGTCTGCAAAGCTGGCATTCCATATGGGCACAGATTGGAGTCCCAGCTGCTCAACTTCCAACCTATCTCTTTGATAATGGCCTGGGAAAAGCAGTAGACAGTGACCCAGGTGCTTGGTCCCCTACTACCCATGTGGGAGAACTGGAAGAAGCTCCTGATTCCTGGCTTTGGCTTGGCCGAGCCCTGGCTGTTGCAGCCATCTGCGGAGTGAATGAGTGGATGGAAGATCTCTTTCTCCCTCCCTCTTTCTGTAACTCTGACTTTAAAATAACTAAATACATAAATCTTTTTAAAAATATGATGGTGAGGGCTGGTGCCACAGCTCAATAGGCTAATCCTCTGCCTGCAGTGCCGGTACTCTGGGTTCTAGTCCCAGTTGGGGTGCCGGTTCAGTCCCCTTTGCTCCTCTTCCAGCCCAGCACTCTGCTGTGGCCCAGGAAGGCAGTGGAGGATGGCCCAAGTGCTTGGGCCCTGCACCCGCATGGGAGACCGGGAGGAAGCACCTGGCTCCTGGCTTCAGTTCGGCACAGCACACCAACCGTAGCGGCCATTTGGGGGGTGAACCAACGGAAGAAAGACCTTAATCTCTCTCTCTCTCACTGTCTAACTGCCTGTCCCCCCCAAAAAAATAATATGATGGTGAGATATGTCTAGAGTAGACATTCCTGTTCCAAATGGAAGAAACAGGAAAAAGGAAAGGGACAGTCTTGAACAACTTTGGAGTTGTTCTCTTGTTGTCTTGATGAACAGCACCTGGTTCCCTTCTATCTGTTGTAATCTCAGCAAATGGTTGCTTGGCCACATCTTTGGTTTCCTCTCCTAAGCACATTTCTCTGTTTACTATATGACCAGCCTGAGAATTTTCCAATTATTTACGTTGTGCTTCCCTTTAATTATGTTACTTATCTACACCACGTTGCTCATCTCATATTTAACTAGAAGTTACCTAAAAAAAAGCCATATAGTACTGAATGCTTTACTGCTTAGAAATTTCTTCTGCAAAAAAATTCATTGCTTTTTAAAATTAATTAATTAATTAATTAATTATTACATTTTATGTATTTGAAAGGCAAAGTTACAGAGAGACAAGGAGAGAGACACATTTTCCCTCCACTGGCCCACTCCCCAATTGTCCATAATGGCCAGGGCTAGGTCAGGCCAAAGTAGAAGCCTGGAATTCCATCCTGGTCATCCACAAGGGCGGCAGGGGCTTAAGCACTTGGGTCATCATCTATTGCCTTCCCAGGTGCCTTATCAGGGACTGGATCAGAAGTGGAGCAGCTGGGATTTGAATCAGTACTTATACATGATGTCAGCTTAACCCACTGCACCACGAAGCTGGCCTGTCTTTGCTCTTAAGTTCTGCCTTTCATAAATCCAGATGGCACAGATGCAATTCAACCCAGTAGTTTTTGGCTGTTTGTAACGAGGGTGGCCTTACTCTACCTTTCAATACTGAAACTGAATCCCTGTCCCTATTGTCTCTCAGCTTGCAGTCCTTGGTATTTATGGTGGTGCCTACAAGTCAACCTCTTACTGAAGACTAATTCACTAACTTAACGGAATGGTGCAAGGCTTAGGCTGGCCCTTGTAAGAGTCTGGATTGTAAGATCCAGAATTCAATTCTGGTGTCTATGGCTAACATCCAACCAGAAGACTATATTTTGAGATGTTTTACAGGAACTTCAAGCTCTGATCAAAGTAATAACTAATCAAGCTGTAGACCCCAGATGGACAGAGTACACTCTGCCATCACAGCATCTTCAGAAGAAAATGATGGCTTCTTTTTGTTGGTCAAACTAAGGAAGGCCATGAGCACTGTGGACCACCCAGAAATCTGATCATACACTACTCAACTCCCACTTTCATCTAAAAGATCCACCACCCTCAAGTCTTTAATCCCTTGGGGAGTCCAAAAATTGAGTTACTTGCATGCTTCCTTGCTCTGAACACTGCAGATAAACTTCTACTTTCCTTCACCTCCCTAATGTCAGCTACTGACTTGCTGTGTGCCTGGTAAACAGACCCAATTTGGGGGTTTTATAGTACTTCTTCCAACAAGTTTTGGGGAGTTCTATGACAATACTTGATGTAGACAGGGGGTTAGTGAGGCACTGAGGGCTGCCATCATCTATGTTACAGCTCCATGCTGCAAAGCTCACTCCCTTCTGTGCAAACCATAGCTGCAGGGATTTTGGAACTTCAGAGCAGAGTGTTGGCTAGAAATCTCCAACTTGGCTGCTGGGTCAGCACATTCATTCCCATCATGCACTGAGCCTCACTGCCCTTCATGCACCAGAAGACACTGCACTTCCTAGATTTCCCCACAGGCATGGAAGCCCCACATACAGCAGACACCATGATGCTTCAGAGATTTTCTTTCTTTCTCTTTCTTTCTTTTTTTTTTTTTTTTTTTTTTACAGGCAGAGTGGACAGTGAGTGAGAGAGAGAGAGAGAGAGAAAGGTCATCCTTTACTGTTGGTTCAGCCTCCAACAGCTGCTTCGGCCAGCGCGCTACGGCCGGCGTACCACGCTGATCGGAGAGCAGGTGCTTCTCCTGGTCTCCCATGGGGTGCAGGGCCCAAGCACTTGGGCCATCCTCCACTCACTCCCGGGCCACAGCAGAGAGCTGGCCTGAAAGAGGGATAACTGGGACAGAATCTGGTGTCCCAACCGGGACTAGAACCTGGTGTGCCGGCGCCTCAAGGCAGAGGATTAACCTACTGAGCCGAGGCGCCAGCCCTCAGAGATTTTCTAAAAATGACCATGGAGGTAGGCAGTACCCAAGTTTCACCCCAAGTCCCACCTTATTTGAATATTAAATGCTGCATCAGATATCACCTCCAAAAGGATTTCCCAGAATCTTGGAAATTGCAACTCTCACTCATGAGGTTGCCCGCAGTCCTGTATGGGTGTGACTTTCCTTTTCCTTTAAATAAATATTACTTTCCTGTTCACCTATATATCTATCTCCTTGAATTCCTTCACATTTTGAGATGAGAGCTTTGAGCAAGCCAAGCCAAGGGTCTTTCCCCAAACAATACCTTGTTCCTTATCTCTAAGATCTCTTCACAAAGGCCTTTATTATCCATATTTCTCCCATTATTCAGTCCGTGGGAATATAGGCTTCTTCCAGCAGTCACTTTAAAACTACTCTAACCTCTGCCCATTACCCAGTGTGAACATAAGAGTAGAATGGCGACTTTAGGAGCCCCAGTCAGCCAGGATACTGTTCATTCTGTGAAGCTTGCCTGCCACCAGTTCACAGGTAACACCATCATTAACAGTAACCAAGGAAATATTACTGTGCCTAAGAAGGAATGAGCTTTATGTTTCAGGGGCCATTGTAATAGGAGCTATTAATGACCTCATTGTTTACCTTTTCCTGCATTTAAATAACAAGTGTAGAAAAATAATAAGCCTCCTTAATCACTAACCAAGTCCATTAATCAAAGCCAGAAATACAATTTTCAATGAGGTAGTCTTTGATTTTCAATCTCATTAATAACCACACATAAATCTCTTTTGTTTAAACCTGAATTAATTCATGCGTTTTTTTTTTTTTTTTGTGAGAACATTAAGGAATGCATTGAATCCTTAAACTACTTTAGATATGTTTTCAACTTATGGACACATATGTCTTTCCATTTATTTAAATCTCATTTAATTTTTTAAGCAATGTTTTGTAGGCAGAGTTAGGAGAGAAAGAGAGGGAGAGAGACCAGGATCTTCCATCTGCTGGTTCATTCCTCAGATGGCCACAATGGTGCGGGCTGAGATAGGCTGAAATCAGGAACTTGGAACTTCTTCCGGATCTTCCATACATGTGCAATCAGGCCATTTTCCACTGCTTTTCAAGACCCATTAACAGGGAGCTGGACTGGAAGAACAGTTGGCACTTGAATCAGTACTTTTTTTTTTTATTGACAGGCAGAGTTAGACAGTGAGACAGAGAGACAGAGAGAGAGTTACAGACAGTGAGAGAGAGAGAGACAGAGAGAAAGGTCTTCCTTCCAATGGTTCACTCCCCAAATGGCCGCCACAACTGACGCTTCGCTGATCTGAAGCCAGGAGCCAGGTGCTTCCCTCTGGTTTCCCATGTGGGTTCAGGGACCCAAGCACTTGGGCCATCCTCCACTGCACTCCCAGGCCACAGCAGAGAGCTGGACTGGAAGAGGAGCAACCGGGACTAGTACCTGGTGCCCCAACGGGACTAGAACCCCAGGGTACCAGTGCCACAGGTGGAGGATTAGCCAAGTGAGCCACGGCGCCGACCTTGAATCAGCACTTCTATGTGGGATTCCAGTGTCACAGGCAGGGGCATAACTGGATGCGCCACCAGTCTTTCACCTTCTGTGTAAATTCACACTCAAGCATCTTATTCCTTTGACTACTGTTGTGACCCATACATATTTTCTTAATTTCCTTTAATATTGCTCATTGATGGTAAATAGAAATACAACACAGGATTTTATGTCCTGAAATTTGTTTATTACGTAGCATAACTTTTTACGAGTTCATTAGGATTTTCTATATATAGAGTCGTATTTTCTGTGGATAGAAATAGCTTTAATTTCTTTTTATGGTGCAGGCCTATTATTTATATTTCTTGTCTATTTGCTCTGGGTAGAATTTTCAGTATGATGTTGAACAGTGGAGTAAATGAGGATGCTTGTATTATTCTTGACTTTAGGGAGAAAATGGTATTTTTCATCATGATGTTAACTGTGGGTATTTTATATATGGCTTTATCACATTACAAAAGTTCTTTTCTATTCTTTTCCCTGAGTATGTTGATCATGAAAGAGTGTTAGATGTTGTCAAATGCCTTTTTTGTGTCAACTGAGATAATCATGTGATTTGTTCCTTTATTCTATAAATGTGATATTTTATTTTAATTGATATTCTCCAGTTCCTGGATAAATCTCATTTGGTCATGGTGTATGTTTTAATATGCTGTTAGATTTGGTTTGATAATAATTTGTTGAGGACTTCTTGTGGTCTCTGTGTCTGGCTTTATCATCATGGTGGCATTGGCTTCATAGAACGAGTTAGAAACTGTGCCTACCTCTGTTTTGGAAGAGTTTGAGAAAAGATTTCAATTAATTATTCTTTAAATGTTTGATGAAAAAATTCACCAGTGAAGACATCTGTTGCTTTAATTTGTTGAGAACATTTCTTCCTTTTATCCTGAATTTTGTTTGGAAATATTCCTCAGCTATTCTCCATATCTGAGAAAATGCTCCTTAATCTTTTTCTGAGTTAAACTTTGATGACCAGCCAGTTCTTCTGAATCAGCTATTCAAGTCTATGTTTTCTTGTATTTCATCTTTGCTTCTGTGGGAGGGATGGAATCAAGGTTCAGATCTTTTAATTCACATTTAGAATTTCTTTATTCCTTTAGAATTATCAGTCAGCTTTCTCTGTGTGTATTTGGTTTAATTGTATTTGAAAATACAACGTTCTATATTTTTGTTACTCAATGTTAGTAGATTTCAGCATAAGGATGCATCACATGAAAACACTTTCTGTAGAATAATACACAAGTCTCCTGATACTGTTGACTTGTTTCAGTCTTAATGATAAATGATAGTATATAGAACACCACTGTGATCTATTCCTATTTAGACATGAATTGATTCACATAGGTGAATCTCCAGATTAGCTGATGCATAGTATTTTAATGAAAAGTTGGTAAAATATTGATATATTAAGATGTTTTTCATATATCTCCTTAACTCTATTAAGCATCGCATGCAAGATATAACTTGATACAGTGCAAGATGACCCTAGAGCACCAATATGAGCCTCATTTATTAGATGATGCTTTATTCTAGACCTTCAAATATCTAGCTCTCTTCCTGCTCAATAGCTCTTCTTTCTCTCACTCTCACTTCACTAAATTATAGCTGTGATTTCCCTTTCTGTAATACTATTTGTGACTCTGATCTAAAAGTTTTGCATTTTCTCCATGATGCATGACTATTAGTTTTCCAGTGGAGAAGAAACAAGTACACTAAATATATTTTGTGCTTACTATATACTAATACTCTTTAAGGGGGTTCTTACTCTCTTCTTAGAGAAGTGGACAAGACCAGAGGCTTTTGGAAAAATGACTCAAGACTCAAGACTCAAGACTGACTCTCTCAGGAAAAAGGTGATAAAAGAACACTCTGTTCAAAGTACCTACCATATATTTTATGTAGGAACAGCACCTCATGGATGCATCACTTTGGTTTTGTTCTTACATGGTTTTGTTATTTCCATCAGACTGGATTAAATGGAAACTAACAGAAGATATTTGGTCCAAGTTACACACATGTGATAAATCAGGTTCTATTTGGGTCTCTGGCTTTGAGACATGATTTTCTGTGTTTTGTTTTTTATCTGTTGTCACTTTTCCTTACTTGCATCATATTCTGGCTTGTCTACAGCTTTGTAGAGTTTTGCCAATGTGCTGGTGGTGTGTGAGCATGGCGTAGGAGCTTCATGCAGTGTATCTAGGGGTACGCTGGTGGTATTTTGAGGAAAAAAACTCATCTTCAATTTCCACACACCTTCCCCCCCACGGTAAATATGAATAATATTCCTTTGTGAACAGCACAACCAGAAATATCCCATACAACCACACACAGTTTTATGTGGCCCCACTGATATCTATTAGAAGACCTTAGTATAAACACATGAAAAAGAGTTTTCATATTTGGAAAGGTCACAGATATTGCTGTCCTATACCCATGAAGTGTTTGAGAAGAAATCAAGCAATACCAATCTCTTACAGTCCCTAGTTATCACTTGAATATTACCCCTAAAACTCTTGTTAAAGTTTAATTGCCATTATGATTATTTTAAGAAGTGGGCCTGTTAGAAGGTGATTAGACCATGAGCATTCTCCCCTCGTGAGTGGGTTAATACTGTGGTTGTGGGATGGGTTAGTTTTCAAGAGTGGATTCCTGAGACAGAAAGGTGGGTTAGGTAACCCTTCCCTCTCTTGCTCACTTGCTCTTTCTCTCTCTCGACCTTTTGCCTTCCATCATGGGATGACACAGCGTGAAGGCCCTTTGCAGATGCCTGTCTCATGCTCTTGGATTTCTAAGATTACAGAACTGTGATTCAGATAAAATTCTTTTTCAGCACAAGGAAAATGGCTTAAAAAGAAAAAAACAACTCCTAGCTTTTTCAGAGAAAAGGAAAGGACAGAACCCTATACCCACAATTCTGACTTTTCTGAGAGCTGCCCAAAGCACTGACTTTTGCTTCATCTGCGCTGGAGTATTGACAAAACCCAGTGTACTCTAGTCATCCGTGGATCATTCAGAACAAAAATTGTGGTTGAAACAGCAAGCTAGAACACTACACAGCCCCATGGGCCCGTGTCTTGGCTCAGCACAGAGAGTGGGGGAAACAAATAAGCAGACACCATAATCAGCTCCTAGTTTTTCTGTGGAGTGGGATGTAAGGAATGGATTATCTATCCAGTGGTCTGATTTGACAGGGGAGGGTTGCTTAAGGCATATTTCGCTTGTCTTGGAAGATTGATAATATCTTGACACTCTAGAAACCTGGAGCCAGTAGGAACACAGAACAAAGTTTGAATGTACAGAAAGCTGTGAAAGACACCACAAATCAGCTCATTGGTCTACATCTTCTGCATAAGATAAGTTCATGAATACTATAGAGGTTGCTGTTTTGTCTAATATGCAGACAGAAACACAAAATGCCAAGGAAAATGAGGATGCTGATGAATAATTGTGTGTTTGAACAAAGAAGAAAAATTTCCAGAAACCAATCCTAATCAAATATGGAATTTACCCAAAACAGAATTCAAGATAGTTATCATAATTATGTTTAATAAGATGGGAAACAATAGATGAACAAAATGAGAATTTCAACAGAGATGGAAAATCTACAGAAAAATATGGAACAAAAAACAGAGCTGAAAAATATGGTATGGAGTATAAACTTTCATTAAGGAGGTTCAATAACAGATTAGATCAAGGGGAAAAAGGGATTAGCAAAATTAGACCATTAGAAATTAAGAAGTCTATTTCTCCTTTTAGTTTTGTCAATGCTCCCTTTGTATTTTTGGATGCTTTTATGTTGGATGTATATATATTTATAATTGTTACAACCACCTGGTGAATCTAAAAATATTTTAAAGTTATTTAATTTAATTGTTTGAAAGGCAGAGGCATAGAAATATCTCCCATCTGCTTGTTTAATCTTCAAATGCCTGCAACATCTGGAACTGGGCCAGGCTAATGCCAGAATCTAGAAACTCAATTCAGGTCTCCCACATGGATGGCAAGGACCCAATTACTGAAGCATCACTTGCTGCCCTCACAGGGTGCACATTATTAGGGAGAAATAGAAGTACTGACAATAGGACACTTCACTATTTCATGATCACTAAGGCATAAAATTTCCAATCAGAAAATCATAGGAAACATTAGACTTAAACTGCATTATACACCAAATAGACCTAAAACCACATGAAGAACTTCCCACCCAAAAGTATCAGAATATTAAATTCTTTTCAAGTGCAGATAGAAAAGTCTCCAAGATGTTAAACTCATGTTAAAATGAGTTCACAATTTTAAGAAAATTTAAATCACAACAAATGTCTTTTCTGACAATAACAGAATAAAATTAGATATCAATAGCAGCAGGAAAAATGGAAATTAAGGCCGGCGCCGTGGCTCAACAGGCTAATCCTCCGCCTTGCGGCGCCGGCACACCGGGTTCTAGTCCTGGTCGGGGCACCGGATTCTGTCCTGGTTGCCCCTCTTCCAGGCCAGCTCTCTGCTGTGGCCCAGGAGTGCAGTGGAGGATGCCCAAGTGCTTGGGCCCTGCACCCCATAGGCGACCAGGAAAAGCACCTGGCACCTGGCTCCTGCCATCGCGGCGGCCATTGGAGGGTGAACCAACGGCAAAGGAAGACCTTTCTCTCTGTGTCTCTCTCGCTCACTGTCCACTCTGCCTGTCAAAAAAAAAAAAAATAAATAAAAATTAAAAAAAAAGAAAAATGGAAATTAAAAAAAAATGGAAATTAAATAATACACTCTTGAACTATCAATAGGCTGAGGATTGTACCAGAAGGGAAATTACAAAAGATCTGGAGACAGAAGAAAACATAACGTACCAAAATGTATAAGATTCATCAAAAGTAGTACTAGCAGGAAGTTCACAGGGATAAATACTACCTTAAATGTGGAGATTCAATAGATGAGCCTAGACACGGGAGCCCTCATTAGAAGAGTGCAGCTTGATAGCTCCAGCAGGTGCCTTTTATTATTTACTCTAGGGTTCAGGAATATACAGCTGTGGGGAACCACAGGCCGGCCACCTGTGGGGACCTCCTCATTGCACTGCCTCATCCTGCGGAGCAGAACAAGGTCAGGGAAATGAGATGAGACACACCTTGACCTGATGAGATGAGACACACCTTGACCTGAAAGGACTTACAAACAACCTGATGAGATGAGATGCACCTTGACCGGAGACTATGCGTGCCCTTTGATCTGATTGATGGACTACTCGCCCTAGCCCTAGGGGACTGGGAATGGATAAAAGATCATGTTAGGGGTGGGAACGCGGAGCAGCCTCTTCAGTCTTTCTCTCGGCTGCTTCCCTCTCTCTCTCCTTCTTCTATCACTAAAAATAAAAGTTCCTCGAGAACTGATCAACAGCGGTCGTGTCATGACTCCGTGGGTTGGACCTTTGCTGGCAAGACTTTTGTTGGCGAGGGTCCAACATACAGCTGGATTAACCATTGTAAAAGAATAACAAGTAGGCATAAGCAAAGGAGGTGCGCACCACATGACATATTTATGGTGGGAAGCAAAACTTCATGTTGCTTCTGGCAGTCATATTGTTCTTGGCTTGTTTCTATGCCCTTGAAGTAGAAGGAGTCCTCTTTAGAGCTATACCCAGTAATAACCCAGCTGCATTCATTTTAAGAAGGTGTGCCTTCACAAGGCCTGCTTAGGCAGAAGCAGGACCATGGCCATGTCCAACATTCAGGAGGCTGTGGCCTTACTGTGAACACTTAGCCACTACACTTAAAAAAGAAGAAAACTCTCAAAAAAGCAACCTAAACTCTCATCTCAAGGTACTAGGGAACAAAATGAAAACCTAGCTCAGAGATAGTGCAGGAAGGAAATAATAGATTGTGCCAGAAATAAATAGAGAGCAGAGATGATAGAAAAACAACAAAACTAAGGGTTCAGTTTTTTGACAAGATAAATAAAATCGATAAATTGATAAATACTTAACTTATTAAATATAAAAGACTTACAAAAATCAAAGATGACCAAAGATACATTATAATGAATGCCATAGAAATACAAAGGATTTTTTTAAAAAAGAATTATTTATTTGAAAGACATGATAAAAGCTTTCAATAATAAAGGAATATAAGGATTACATTTTAGTGTCATAAATACCATATATGAAAGTCCCACTGCTAAGATGATATTCAGTTATGGAAACTGAAGCCATGTCTTCCAAGATCTGAAACAGTCATTCTCAACACTTCTCACCAAAATAGTACTGGGAGTTCTAGTCAGATCAAGTAGGAAAGAAAAAAAAAAAAGGAACATTATCTCTGTTTACAAATGACATATTATTCTATGCAGAAAATCTGAAAGACTGCACACACAAGAAAAATCCTGTTATAATTAAGAAATTAATTCAGTAAAATTTCAGGACACAAAATAAACATACAAATATCAGTTTTATTATATATACAGTGAAACACTCAAAAAGGAACTTAAGAACATAATAATTAAAAATAATCCCATTTATAGTGTCATCATAAAGAATTAAATATTTAGGAAAAATCTTAACCAAGGAGGTGAAAGACCTGGATACTGAAAATTACAAAAAACTGATGAAAGAAAGTATGAAGAGGCAAGGAAAACATCCTCTGTTCATGCATTAAAAGAAATTTGTTAAAATGTCTATGCTATCCAAAGCAATCTACAAATTCAATGCAATTCCTAATGAAATCTCATTGGGATTTTTTTTTTTTTACAGAAATAGAAAATAACCTCTAAATTCATATGGAATCATAAAGGACCCCCAAAAAAACAAAACAATCATGAGAGGGAAGCACAAACCTGAAACAACACATTTCCTGATTTAAAAATGCATTACAAAGCTACAGAAAATAAAACAGTATGCTAGTGAGGAACAACAGATGTATAGAATGATGGAACAGGATAGAGCACTTAGAATAAACTCACACATATGCAAACAACAGATCTTTGACGAGAGTGCCAAGAATGCCAGGAATACACAGTGAGGAAAGAATTGTCTTTTCAACAAGTGGTGTTGGGAAAACTCTACATGCAAAGAATGGAATTGAATCCTTGTCTTACGTCTTGCATGTAACTCAACTCACAGTGGAATAAATATAAGCCCAAAAGAAAACGTCTGGAAAAGTTTCATGACTTTGGTTCTGCCGATGATTTCTTGGTTATGACATCAAAGCTCACACAATGGAAGTAAAAATAGACAAATGGGAGTACATCAAATTAAAAGCTTCTGAAAATACAACCTATGAAATGTGAGAAATAGTTTCAAATCATACATTTAGTACAGGGCCAATATCTAAAATATGTCAGGAATTGTTCCTACTCAATATCAACATAAAAAAGAAAGGAAGAAAAAAAAAACTTGATTAAATGTTAAGCACAGGACCTGAATAGATATACGATTATCTCCAAAGAAGACAAGAGGCCAATACCTGTTTGAATTGCTATTATCAAAATGTCAAGATAAAATGTTTTGGCAAGCAAGTGGAGAAATTGGAACTCTTGTATGCTATTTATGGGACTATAAAATGGTGTATCTGCTATAAAAATATAGAGGTTCTCCTACAAATTAAAAGCAGAAATTCCACATGACCCAGTAATCATTATATGTGAATACAAAATTAAAATCTCAGAGATATTTGTACTCCCATGATTATTGCATTCACAAAAGCTAAGGTGTAGAACTTAAATGTCCAACTTATGAACAGATAAATATGGTACATACATTAAATGCAATATCATTTAGTTTTTCAGAGAAAGAAATTCTACTATTTTTCAACAATATTGATAAACCTTGAGCACACTACACCAAGGGACATAAGTCAGTGATAGAAGGACAAATACTGAGTGATACCACATGTATACAGTATGTTACACAGTCAGCTGCATAAAAGCAGAGAGAAGAATGGTGGTTGCCAGGTGCTAATCAGAGGAGGAGATGAGGGTTGCTGTTTGATAGATAGTAAGTTTCAGATTTGAAAAAAAAAGTACATAAGTTCTGGAGATTTCCTGAATATCTTTGTGCTTATACATAACAATTCAGTGTTGAAGAATTAAGAATTCATTCAGAGGGCAGATTTCACGGTGAGTGTTCTTACCACACAAACACAAATCAGTATGGTAAAACAGAAAGAAGGGGAAATCAATCATAGTTCTAATAGTTTTCTTATTAAATTCTTTATTTATTTGAGTGGCAGAAAGAGGAGGGGGAGAGGATGAAGCTGGAAGAGGGGACCAAAATCTAGGTCTCCTACATGGAGCCTTCACCAGTTGCTTCCCAGGATGTGCGTTAAAGGGACTCTGGAATCAATTGAGAACAGCGCTGGGACTTGAGCCCAGGCATATCCTAAGCAACATCTGAATCACTAGGCCAGATGCTTATCCTAATCACATTTTTATAAAAGGTAGAATAAAATTGTTTCACTTGACTACAATGGACAGGTGTTAGATTAGATATTCACTGATTAAATTTCATTTGCTAAATCTATTCATCATCTTTTATAAGTCACATTCTGTGTATGCTGCTGGTGTTTCAGATTTTGCCAGCTTGTTCTTCATGATCTCATATTTAATACAACCAACCCAAAAGGTTATGCCTAAATTAATGTGGGAAAAGTCATAGACTCCACATGCAGCAAAGAGGGAAAATGAGAAAGGACAACTGTATGTGGAAAAGGGTTTGGAAAGTATTTTTAATCAAAGGTAACTTGTGAGCTGGGCATGCATGAGTGAGAGCTGATCAAGTGGACACAGGGGAATAATGAGACAAACATTGTAGTCTAACAGAAGTTTGAAAAATTCTGAGCAAACAAGTCATAGAGGAACTTCAACTCCCTCTGCTGTCAAATGGGGAGAAAAAAATCTGTTGATGACTTGCTTAAATTTCCTGGGCCCCTGGCCATGTTTTTTGTTTTTTGTTTTTTTTTTTGTTTGCTTGGTTTTTCTTGAGATTTATTTTATTTACTTGAAATCCATAGTTAGAGAATGAGGGAGAGACACAGATAGCGATCCTCCATCTGCTCTTTCACCCCAAATGGCTGCAATGGTCAGTGCTGGGCCAAGCCGAAACTAGGAACCAGGAGCTATTTCCATGTTTCCTACATGAGTGCAGGGGTCTAAGCACTTGGGGGCATCTTTTACTGCTTTCCCAGGTGCATTAGCAGAGAGCTGAACCAGAAGTGGAGCAGCTAGGATTCCAACTGAAGCCTATATGGGATGCCAGCATCCCCACAACAATAGCCTAGTCTCTGACCATTTAGTACCCACCCTGGTTTCTATGTGCTTTCCCTGTTAATACAGCAAATGCTACCTTTTCACATCATGGGGAGAAAGGAAGCATCTAAAAACATTCGTGCCCAGGGCAGCCATTAGCTAATGCCCAGCTAATGCCAGAGGAAAGCTTTGGGGCCACTCAGTACAGAATTGAAGCATCGTGTACACCCTAAGACATCGCTTCTCAGCTTTTTGGCTAAGATCAAGTGTGTATACCCTAAGCTGCCCCGCCTTCTCAGTCTTGGCCCAAAATCACATCCTGGCTTGGTTTCTTCTGTCTTTATAAACATTAATTCAAACATTAATTCACTTTTTTAAAATGCAATTTTATTTATTTTTGTGTTAAATTTCAAAATGTTTTAAGTATTATTTTTGATGGACAGAGATAATTGCCTATGTTGATGGAGCACAATGTGACGTTTTGATATGTGTTTACAATGTGGAATGATTAAATCATTTTGCCAAATCTATCACTTTTTGTACTTACCATTTGGCTGCCTTTTTTTGAATGGTCATGTTAGCAATTTTGTAATATAGAATACATTATTATTTTAGTCGCCATTCTCTGTAATAGATCACTAAAACAAATTCCTCCTATTTCACCAAAACTTTCTACTCTTGATCAGTAGCTCCCCATTCACTCCAGCCTCTGAGAACATCATTCCCTACTTTATTCCTGATTCCTTTACCTGTTGCTCTTGGGAGCACCTCCTTAAGTAAATTTCCTGCATATTAATCCTTGATTCCAGATACGTCTCTAGGCAACCCATCCTCAGACAAAGGGAAACTACACCTGCCTTAAAATGTTCCAAAAGTCATTTTCAGAATCAAATGAAATAAGGGATATGGGATTTTGCAAATGTAAAGTGCCAAACACAGCTGAAGTCTGATTTCTTATTAACAGTGATGTTCTCACATTTTTAACAATAGATAATGATGGTAGCAGTGATACTTATTGAAGTCATCAGGATGAATTCATTTCTTACAAAGAGTTACCCTGAATGCTTGTGCATATGGCCATTCTCATTTTACTAAACTGGCCTAGACCAAGGTGAACTTCTCGAGGAAATTGTGGAATACCTGGGAAACACTCAAAAAGAGGAAACTGAAAACTACTCTTTGAGAGAATAATGTAAATGATTTATTATTTTTATGGCTGAATAACATTCCTTAATTTATGTGTCTGGTAATACTGATTTTATTAACTTCATTTTTTTTATGTTAGTAAAGGGGGAAGAATTTATATCATGTGACTTCCACACCTTTTGACCTCTCGCTTCTCAATCTACCATCTTCTGGTGGTGAGCACTTTGTTGGGCTCATCAGTATATCAATATGCGCACTGTGATTTGAGTATAATGCTTAGGCCTATTTGAGTGATCAAGTACCAAGGACTCCGTAATTATTAAAACTCAATCCCTTTGTCACTAAGGTGTTTAAATTACTGTGATCCACATTCCTTCACATATTCAAGAATGTGTGCATGTATGTGTGTGTGTGCATGTGTTTTACGTGGTAACTACATACATAATAGCCAGGATGTTTATCACCTCTGAGTGTACTTATCTTGAGTCCAAGCAAGTATCTCAGGAAGGAAGGTCTAATATACATATCATTGTTATGGAAATGCACACACTATATTGACAAAAAATACTCTTCTCCCCATGGAAGCTTTCACTGACTACTAGTGGTGGTAGTAATAACAATAGCAATCTTTCTGTGCACCCACAATTATGCATGTATGCACCATCTTCCACAGGGCATGAATGAGGGGTCATACAAAGGAAAAATATCAACACTCATCTCACAAATCCCAACCCTGTAAGCACCCCATAGATGTCAGAGGTGCCCCTCTGAACCCAGACACTTTTGAAGTCCTATGTTGACTGCTATCCATGTGTAGCGGCCACTGTTTCTGGTAAACTGGTGAATGGGACTGGGGCAGAAACAGTTGTTTGATTTCCATAAATGAGAATCATCGACAAGTGTCTTAAGTACATTGAAATTTGTGTGCTCCTCTTTCCAATGTCTTGTACAGTGTGTGGCTCGAAAGGCTGGTAATTCATTTTATGACATGCAAAGCTCTATAAAAGTCTAATAGGTATGGTTTAGGTTACTTTTCAGACTTTATAATTTATCCATATTCTGAAATTGATTTTTGTTGTTGATTGGCTGGTTTTTGGTAAGATTAAGTTGTAGGAAAAGGAATAGGTTTTCCACAAATATATTTTTGAGAGGAAAAGTGCCTTGGGAAATGAAATCATGATCTATGATTCAGAGTATAGTTCAATAATCACTGAAAGCCACTCTCTTAGAGTGAATCATTGGTTCATTACTTATGTACAGCAAAATAAAAGAAACAAATTCTGTAGGTCTTCCTTCCAGGGTGGGCAACAAACACAGTGACATTCACCTCCCCACATCCCATCACTGCCCAATTGTAGTCTGAGTGGAGCCAGCAGTAGATACCATGGGATAAGGAACCAAGACCTGGACAGGAAGGACTTTTATTCCCAGCTACCATAGACACCGGCAGGGTTGTGGGGAAGTGGAGAGGCAGGTGGTGTAGGGTGCACACTGGAGGAAGAAAATCCCTTCTTATTCTTGAAAAAACTGGGCAAAGAAAACTGAATTAATAAAATCATGCAAAAAATGCTTCAATCTTTCCAAACTTTTGGTGAGTGCGATTTCCTTGTGTTATCATTCTCAGCCTAATTCTGTCCAGTTGAATGACTCCAGATATGCTTTATATAGCTCTTCCAGGTTTCAAACAAAGGATTTCAATGTTATATAATCCTCTTACAGAAGAACTAATATTTTGCATCAATTGTTTTGGAGTTATAATTCTTCATATGTTTAAAATTTGAGGGGCCAGCACTCTGGCACAGTAGGTTAATCCTCTGCGTTCAACACTGGCATCCCATATGGGTTCCAGTTCTAGTCCTTGCTGCTACACTTCTGATCCAGCTTGCTGCTGTGACCTGGGAAAGCAGTGAAAGACAGCCCAAGTCTTTGGGCTCCTGCACCCATGTGGGAGATGATTAAGAAGCTCCTGGCTCCTGGCTTTGGGTCGGCTCAGCTCCAGCCATTGTAGCCATTTGGGGAGTAAACCAGCAGATAGAGGACCTTTCTGTGTCTCTCCCTCTCATTGTCTGTCTGTAACTCTACCTCTCAAATAAATAAATAAAAATCTTTTTAAAAAATTAAGAAGCTCAGAGACAGACACACACAGACACACACAGACACACACACACACACACACACACAGAGAGAGAGAGAGAGAGAGAGAGAGAGAGAGAGAGCTGCCATCTATCCACTTATTTACTACCCAAATGTTCACAATGGCCAGGTAGAAGTTTAAGTTGGGGGATGGAAACTCAATCCAGATCCCCTATATGGGTTGGCTAGGATCTGATTACTTAAATCATCAGTGCTACCTCCCAGGGTCTGCAAATGGAATCAGGAGCAGAGCCTGGACTTACACCAAGGGACAATTTGTGATTCAGTCATTCTAGCTGGTGACTTACCCACTAAAAGAAATGCCTGCTCCTGTTATCAATATGAATAAACACCAAAGGCAAAGCAGAGCAGTCCAATGCAAGAGAGGCCATATGGGATGATGAAGAGATGAAGTGCTACTTAAAGATATAGAAACTTGGGCTGGCACCCTGGCTCAACAGGCTAATCCTCCGCCTTGCGGCGCCGGCATACCAGATTCTAGTCCCAGCTGGGGCACCGGATTCTGTCCTGGTTGCCCCTCTTCCAGGCCAGCTCTCTGCTGTGACCCGGGAGTGCAGTGGAGGATGGCCCAAGTGCTTGGGCCCTGCACCCCATGGGAGACCAGGAAAAGCACCTGGCACCTGGCTCCTGCCATCGGATCAGCATGGTGTGCCGGCTGCAGCACGCCGACTGCGGCGGCCATTGGAGGGTGAACCAATGGCAAAGGAAGACCTTTCTCTCTGTCTCTCTCTCTCACTGTCCACTCTGCCTGTCAAAAATAAAAAAATAAAATAAAAAGATATAGAAACTTGGGGGGAGCCACAGGGATTAGGAGGGGAGAGAGAGCAAGAGTGAGCAATGCTCCAAACTTCTTTGAGAAAACACTATTGATTTTATTGGTGATCATGATGATGTTAGGGATTTTTGTTTTCCTGCTTGTTTTTAGTTTTTTAGAAGGATTTATTTATTTGAAATAGTTGATGGAGGGAGGGAGGGAGGGAGCGAGGGAGGGAAAGAGAGAGAGAGAGAGAGAGAGAAACAGACATAGAGAGATCTCCATCTGCTGGTTTCAATCTCCAAATGGCTGCAACAGCCAGGGCTGAGCCAGTCTGAAACAAGAAACCAGGAATTTCATCAGAATCTCCCATGTGGGTTGCAGGAGCCCAAGAACTTGGGCCAGGTTCTGCTGCTTTCCCGGGCAAATTAGTAGGGAGCTGGATCGGAAGTGGAGCAGCAGGGACATGAACCAGTGCCTATATTGGTGCTAGGGTTGCAGGTGGTGGCTTAACACACTATGCCATGATGCCAGCCTGGATGTTAGGTTTTGGAGCGATCTCCAGAAGTAATACTCTGGGACAAAGCCTTTGACACATTGTAAATCTAGCTGTTTTATAAATCCATGACATCATTCTTGGAAATGATCTGATTAACACTGAAACTGAAACAAAAGTAGTATGAGTGTATTATGCATGGTGGGGCTCTCTTTTCTTTCTGAACGTCCATGTAATAATGAATAATCTAGAATTATTTATTCTGAATGTTTCCTATATGTTACAGGCTTAGCTGTTTCCTCAAAATTTAAACGCTGCGCTCGCTCCTAAATCCTAGTACTTCGGAATGACACTGCATTTGGATACAAGGTCTTTAAAGAGGCAGTTAAAGTAAAGTAAAATGAGATCATATGAATGAGTGCTAATGCGATATACAAGGCCTTCTTATAAGAAGAGGATGTTAAGACACACACATGTAGACAAGAAATATCATGTGTAGATGCGGATATCATCTGGTCATTCACCAACCAAGGAGATAGGAGTTAGAGGAATCAGCCCTACCAACACCTTCACCTTGGCCTGCCAGCCTTCAGAGCTGTGATAAAATGCAACTCTGCTGTTTAAGCCACCCAGTCTGTGGTACTTTGCTATAGAAACCCTAGAAAATAAGTACACCTTCCCTTCTATAGACTTCATCCTTCTGTCACAGAGCCTGCTAGAGCTAATGTCACAAATGTTTTTGGATCTCAGAGCATCTTTTCATGAACTTTTATCTCTCAACTTCTTCATCTTGCCCTACCACCTGCTTCATCCTCAAGGAAGTTTCTCTCTCCTCCACTCCCAAGTGGGAAACTTGGGTGTGATTTACAGTTTTCAGAAATGGGATTTTCCTCCCTGCCTCTGGTCAAATTACTTACTACTTTAGCATTAGCTACTTACCTCTTAACTTGAAAAAATAACACTCAAGAGTTGCCAGGTTAAGTGAGAAAATCTATGCTGTGTCCATCAGTGGCCAGCACAAATTGGGATCTCAAAGAGCGATCTTTGCCCCCTCTTTCTGGCGACACTTCCTCCTTTCCAAAACTGTTAGAAGGGGAATGGGACAAAGCCTTGACCTGGATTCCCGCCCCTCTGGTCCTCATCTCTACTTTGTTGTCTTGGACTCAAGGACTAACCTGCATCTTAGGGCATCTTCAGCTCCTATCTCATCTGTCCCCAGTGGTGAGATTCTCATTGGATTTTACACTGAAGTGTTGATTGTGTGATGAGGATATTCTCATCTGCTGTATTATAACATGCTCAACTTTTTAGACTCCTTTGACTTTAATTCATGATATTGCTTGCAGCCAAACTACTACACCAAACATGTCCATTTCCTCAAAACACATTCCTTATATCTCCCCAGAGCCTTTCTCCTTCTTCTGAGGTTTCATAGAAAACAAAGTTAAATCTTCTTGGTTGTAGATTGAAACCTACAGCACGTCTTGTAAGAACGATGCCTCTACTCCATCCTCCTTTACTAACACTTAACCTATGCTATGGTTTGAATGTGGTTTGTCCTCACCATACTCATATTGAAGCTTGGTTTCCAGTGTAAGGGTGTAGAGAAGGAAGTGGGGCCTTTAAGTGCTAATTGGGTGATGGGGGCACCACCCTCTTGAGGGGAGTAACACAATTATCACAACAGGGGTTTAGTTGTCCTGGAAGTGGTTGCTGTAAAGCAGGACTTCTCCGTTGTTCTCTGTCTCTACTGTGCGTTCTCACCTGCCCTTCCATTTTTCCACTATACAGGGAGCAGAATGAGGCCTTCACCAGAAGCTGAGCAAATGCCAGTGCACCATACCCATGGACCTCCGGAACCAGGAGCCAAATGAACCTTTTTTCTTTGCAAATTACTCATCCTCCAGTTTTTCTTTTTTTTTCTTTTTTTTTCTTTCTGTCATAGCTACAGAAAACAGACCAGTGCAACATATTTGGCAGATCCCATAGTTAATGTCTATATCCAGGCTCCCCACTACTACAATGTAATCTCTAAAAGAGCAGGGAGTTGCTTTTTGTTTTCCTTTCTGGGTTTCCTCACCATCTTCCATATCTAGAAGACTGCCTGGTACACAGCAGGCACTCCAGGCATCTCTGTTGAAAGAAAGAATAAATGAATATTCCCCTCCTGTTCCTGTGGATTTTCAGCTCTCATCAAACAAACAATCAAACAAAACTGTATGCCTTCCTTCAATATTTTACTCAGACTTTTCACCATGGCTGCCTTGCAAGTCCCCACTATTTCATGGTATTTCCTTCTAGCATGTACTTCTTTTGAACTTTATTATTTTTTTTTTATAAAATATGTAGACATAGTTCCCTTATTAAGCAAAAGTCATATAGAAAATTAGCAGTCCCTCCATCTCCCTGTTTCCCCTTCTCACTCTTCACCCTGTTCCCAGTGTCAGCTTTCTATCTTCTTGTTTCCTGGCATTTTGTTTCATACTTTCTGTAATGTGTTTATGCTGGTGCTAATGAGAGGACTGTTTGTTTTCTCCCTGTAACAAAGTCAGTACAGAAATGGACAGTGGATTTTAGAAGGTTTTATAGCAATTGACATGATTCCTGATGTGATTGCTTTCTTAAAATTCATTTTTTTTAAAATTTTTACAGAAGTAAAAGCAAAACAGAACTGAGCCCTTCCTGGAAAGTCCAAGAAGAGGGTAGCAGGCATTTACCTTAGCAGACAAGGCACTTGTGTCCCATTATCTGAGTACCTGAGTTTGATTGCCTGCTCTGGAACCTGATTCTAGCTTCCTGCCAATGCAAACCTAGAGGTATCAGCTCATATAGTTGGATCTCTGCTTCTCGTGTGACAACCTGTATTGAGTTCCTTGGTCCTGGTTTTGGTCCAGCTAAGTTCTAGCCATTGTGGGCATTTGGGTAATGAACTAGTAGGTGGGAACTCTTTCTCTTTCTCTCTTCCTCTCTCTCTCTCTCTGTACGTATGTATGTATGTATGTCTACATCTCAAATAAAATGATTTTTTAAAAGAGAAAGTCCAAGGAACACTATTTTTTTCCTGCTGCACAATTGTACTGGGATCTGCCTGCTGCATCATTCTGGAAGCCCCACTTCCCCTCTAGCTCCAACTCCAGCTCTGGAACACCAGGCTCTTCTCATTTTGGGGATCAGGTTGAGGGGAATATTCCTTGGTAGCTTCCTGAGAAAAGCGGCAGGAGGATGAGAGGTCACTCATTTTAGATATTATCAGTCAGTGTCTCAATATAAGACACACATGAGATTACTCCAGTCCAAAAATTATTTTCAATAAGAATTGATAATATTGCTCCACTATCTTCTAGTATCCACCATCCTGCTAAGAATTATAATGCCATTCTTATTTCCAAAAGTTAGTTTGTGATATCTAATTTTTTTTTTCTCCTTGGAAACATCCAGAGATTTTCTTTATCTCCAATGTTCTGAAATTTTGTGAGTCAGTTAGGACTAGTTTCTGTCACTTCTAGATAATCGCCTTTTATTATTTCATCAGAAAATTTCTCTCCAATGTGTTACCTTCTCTTTTTTCCACTAAAACTCCTTTTAGTCAAATACTGAAGAGATTGGATTGCTGTTTTATCTTTTATAGATTCTATTATTTTTTTTTCTTTTTCTTTTTTTAACAGGCAGAGTGGACAATGAGAGAGAGAGACAGAAAGAAAGGTCTTCTTTGCTGTTGGTTCACCCTCCAATAGCCGCCGCGGCCGGCGCACCGCGCTGATCCGATGGCAGGAGCCAGGTGTTTCTCCTGGTCTCCCATGGGGTGCAGGGCCCAAGCACTTGGGCCATCCTCCACTGCACTCCTGGGCCACAGCAGAGGGCTGGCCTGGAAGAGGGGCAACCGGGACAGAATCCGACGCCCCGACTGGGACTAGAACCTGGTGTGCCGGTGCCTCAAGGCGGAGGATTAGCCTAGTGAGCCACGGCGCCGGCCCTTCTTTTTTCTTTTAAAAGATTTATTTATTTATTTGGAAGGCTGAGTTACATAGAGAGAAAAGGAGAGGCAGAGAGAGAGAGGTCTTCCATCTGCTGGTTCACTCCCCAATTAGCCACAACAGCTGGAGCTGTGCCAATCTAAAGCCAGGAGCCAGGAGTTTCTTCCAGGTCTTCCATGTGGGTGCAGGGGCCCAAGGACTTGGACCATCTTCTACTGCTTTCCCATGGCATAGCAGAGAGCAGGATTGGAACTGGAGCAGCTTGGATTTGAACTGGCGCTTTTATGGGATGCCGGTGCAGCAGGCAGAGGATTTATCTGCTAAGCCACAGTGCTGGCCTCAATTTTTTTCCTCACATTATCCATTCATTATTTTGTTCTCTGTGCTGACTGTGAAGGCTGGGATGGGAACAATCACCCCTCACATAGACTTCCAGACAGTTCCACTTAGTGTTGTGGTTCCGGTTCTAGGACTCAGCAGATTTTATGAGCTGGATTGTTTTATCACAGTGTTACTCTCTGCAAAGATTCTCATCTCAGTTTCTTGCCCTGAGCCTTGCCATTTTATACTCCCTTATTTGCTTCACATGTTTTAGCTCAAGGTAACAGATGTCTCTAGTTTTACTGAATTTGCAGATTCTGTTTCATGTTCTCCTTGTTGCATTGAGGTAAATTTTCTGAGTTGAAAATGCAAAAATATGTTTTTATAGGATCTTAAATCCAGAAGTCCTTTCCCTTTATTTTATTTGTATTCAAACCAATGTACATCTTCTCCAAGGAGATTTCTTCAATGACTATGATTTTCTCAATACTTCCATATTTTATATGCCACTGTCTTTATATTTATATGTACACATATATAAATGTACTTTTATATTAAAACATGTAAAATAATTTTATATAATTCTGGACTAGTCTGTCTATAATTTAACATTCAAGCTCCTTGATTGCAGAGATAAACCAAACCAAAGAATAAACCAAAAAGCAGACAAGCTGTCTGCATACAGCATCCTGTGTTGTGCAGTTATCCAAAGGGGCATAATGCTAGTATTGGGAAAGTGATTTTTTTAAGTCTCCCCAACTTACTTGTACAAGATATTTCTAAATATCTCCCACCCCCCAGTGGAAATGTTTCCTTATTTGACAGATCTTCAGGAAACTAATATGCAGAATAATTCTCTAGAAGGATGTAAAATTAAATGTAATAAATAAAAATTGTTTTAAAAAATCCACTTCTTTTGAGAAAAAGGAGGTCACTGAGCATTTACACAGCTAAGAAAAATGCACAAATTGTCACCAGATGTTTTTAACTGGTTAGAGTCCATCAACTGCAGCAGAGCATTTGAGGAGGTACTTTTGGTCCTTCCAGTCACCAGGAAGTCTGCGAGCAAAAGACGAGCTAACGAAGAAACCCTTCTTTGATGGCCCAAGTGGTATTAAGTACAGCTCTTAACAGCATTCCTGCCTGCTAGATGCATAGTTGGGAGTTCGGTTTGAAGAAAAAAATTCTTGGTCCATTGTTTATTGCCATTTTGGCAAAGATTACTTAAATTCAGAAATCCAAGGGCTGTTCTTGAAATTTTGTGTTGTTATTATTAGTTCTTATTTCCTCCGTGTTGAATTGACTGCTCTTGCATATGGACCACTATGTAGCCTGATGATACATCGCTAAACTTACTAACTTATGAATCTATCTCTCTTGCTACACTATAAGACTACTGAGAGGAAGAATAAATGTCTTATGATTCTGGCATCATAGACTAAGAGTGAAATGATCACTTAATAAATCTGTGTTGTACAAATAAGAGAGAATTGTCCCAAAGATATTTATTTACAAGAATACTTCTTTATTCAGAAGGTAAACTTAAAAATTAAAGGTTATGACCAACTTGACTTTCATGCAGACTGGGGCCTTCAGGATTGCTCTTTCTTAGTCATTGTTTTACAAAATTCAGTAACGAATTTACAAGAATAGCCCTTTGACTTCTCAAGTGCATAATAGCCACTGTAGTTTATGATTTTTCCATTTTCCCTCAAGGCACTTGAATGTTTCTGCTTCCCTAGTGTTAAAATCATCAGGTTCCTATCAACTTGTAACTGTGACTCTTTGAAATGAACCTACCATTTTAATAATAATGAAGACTGGGGGCTGGCACTGTGGTATAGTAAGTTAATCCTCCACCTGTGGCGCCGGCATCCCATATGGGCCCCAGTTCTAGTCCTGGCTGCTCCTCTTCCCATCCGGCTCTCTGATGTGGCCTGGGAAAGCAGTGGAAGATGGCCCAAGTCCTTGGGCCCCTGCACCCACATGGGAGACCAGAAAGAAGCACCTGGTTCCTGGCTTCAGATCAGCGCAACTCCAGCCATTGCAGCCATTTGAGGAGTGAACCAACAGAAGGAAGATTCTTCTCTCTGTCTCTCCCTCTCACTGTCTGTAACTCTACCTCTCAAATACATAAATAAAATCTTTAAAAAATAATAAGAACAATGAAGATTGAAGAAATGCAATATCTGCACATAATGGAATACTCAGAAATAAAATGAATGGAAGACTTGAGTGTGTGACTCAGGTTTTGGGTCACTTTCTCATATTTGGCTGTACTTTGTGTAAGACATGTGTTCAAACATAATATCAAGTTATGTTCTTTGTGATATTTTATTTGCCCATGAAAAATTTTACAAATGTACTTTAGTAAGCATGCAATGTATGCCAAAATCAAATTCTGGCCCTACTGCCAACAAAGCTTGGCGAATGCTTCTTCACACAGATGCACATGTTCACACATACATACCTGACTGATCTCTCATCTACCCACAAATTACATTGCTTCTTCTGTGTAGACTGTGGTTTCCAAGACAGCAGAAAACTCCTCTGACAATGAAAGCACACATGTTGATTTCCATTTCCACATGCCAAATTCTAACCACTTTTCTCCAGTCATAGGACTTGTATTTCCCATCTGAAAGGCAAGATCAGAATGAAGTCCTCATAGTAGAAAAAAAATTAAATGCATCAGCATAGTTAGATGTTATCATTGAGAAAATTTTTAAGAACACACTTTAGAGAGGTTGATGGGCATCGTTTGGGTAGAGGGCTTCATGTAGATAAAACACAAAAGGACTTCATAAGGTTTGTAGAAAATGTAACCAAAGATAAATTTATTTTGGTATAAAAAATTTGAAATCCATGCACACACAAGGGATTTTCAGAGTTCAAGAAAAATGTATACAATGAAAAAACAATGCATGAATTTCATAATGTAAACTTCTCTTTTAATTCCCTTTTCTGCAAACTTTCTGAAGTGCCCTAGAATCAGTCATGATTGCTGTAAAGACAGTAGTGATGGTGAGGAAAGATTTGTCCTTCTACTCCTAGAGTATCCTGGCGATCTAATCTTCAGTGTTTCTATGTAGATGAGTTTGTGAAATATGATCTCCGCCTTCCCATTTTCCATTAACTTCATCATCCCCTTGAAATCAGCATCTGTGTCTTTGACTTTTTCTTTCAAGGCCATTCAAGTCCTTCTAGATGCCAAGTCCAGTGGTCATTTGTTGATCTTTATACTCTTGTTGATCTTCCCTCCAGCCAGCCTCTCCTCCTTTTTCCAGCAAACTATTTTTGTGTGTTGTGTTTCATCTCAAAGTTCCGTCTCATTCTCCTCTGTGGGGTTTCATGCAGCCAATACTTTCATTGTGGTTCTGTTTTTACCCATTTTCTCTGCTAATTCTACATGTCTCTTTAGCTAATGGTCCCTAAACTTACATGCACACTAAGGTTGCCTGAGGCTTGTGAAAATCCCAAGGTCTATATGTCCTAGTGGTTAAAATACCTGTTCCTATAAAGGAGTATCTGGGTTTCATTCCCCACACTTGACACCAGCTTCTTGCTAATGCAGGAAGTAATGATGGTTCAAGTAACTAAATTCCTGCCACCCTACATGAGAGATTTGGATTACACTTATGCCTCCTAGCTTTAGCTTAGCTCTGTCCTGTTGCAGGCATTTGGAGAGGGGGCCAGGTGAGTCTCTGCCCCTCAAAAAATAATTAAAAGTTCCAAAGTCCAGGCCAGAGGGCAGCCCCATATGAAGAAATGGGATGTAGTTTTAAGTGTATTCTGAAGTTTTTCTAGGATATTTCAATATGCAGATTCATTTTGGAAATGACTGTCCTAGAATGGTTAAGATTGGATAACACCTGATATGTTAGGCTTGTACCTTGTCCAGGATTAATCACATCTGTGATACATACACTCAGACCTCTGTATCTATAGGTTCCACATCTATGAATTCAAGTAACTGTGGAAGGAAACCATGTATATGCTTTTCTGTTGCTCCTTAAACAATACAGTATAATAACTATTTACTGTGCATTTATACTGTATTTGGGTAATACAAAATAATCTAGAGATGATTCAAAGTACACAGGAGTATGTGTGTATTTTATATGAAGACACTACACAACTTTATGCAGGACACTTAAGGCTTAAGCATCTATGGATTTAAGTATCTCTGGGGATCCTGGAACCAATCCTCTGTGGATACCAAAGGATGACTGTACGAAGTTTGAACACAAAATTAAAAGAAGTGTTACCAAGACATTGAAAGCTTCCATGGTCTGGGCTCTGTCCATCTCCTAAGGTTAATCTCATGCCATTCCAAGATCCTGCTTGAACACCTTGGGTACATCCCTGCCCCTCTACCTGTTACTGCCCACCTTACCTGCCTAATTCCAATTTGTCCTTCAACACACAGCCCAGATATTTTCCTAAAACTGCCTCCTTTCACAACATGGTGAGCTTTGCTAATCACTGCTTTTACCTCACTTATATCTTTTTATCTTCTTTTCTTGGAACAGATCAGATCTTACTTGAGGATAGAGTGTTTACATTTTCATTTCTCTACCCATATTATAGAGACTGTTGCAACTGCATGGTGGGTGTTTGATAAAAGAAGAATAGGATGTTTGGAGATTTTTGACTGAAGTTGTGTTCAGAAAGATTTTACTCAAGTTTATTTCTTCAGGGGCAGAGGAAGACCGTGGAGGTTTCCTCCATGTGCCAGGGTGTTCTTGGCCTTCTCCTGCTGTATTCTTGTGCTAGTTGCAAGTAGAGCATCTGGAAACACAATCCAGGTGTGGGCCCAAACTTTATGACAGTTGGGAATCACCTTGTGCTCTGTTTTCAGCAGCTAATATTTCAGCAAAAGCTATTGAATCATAAAGCAGCTGTTTTAACAGCTGGGCATCACAAAGAATCACATGCTAGCAAGAAGCTTGGACAACTTTGGAGTTGGGAAGGGTTAAAGGGTACATATTTGTGCCTGATTGCTTCCCAGGGAAATGTAAGAGGTTTTGGAATTAAAAAAAATAATTCTGAGTAAGATCAAAAGTTTGAACTCTTCCTTCAACTATGCTGTTCTCCAAAGTTAATCTCCAGATCATGCTTTGCAAATTGACATGAAATCTAAAATTGAAAAAAGTGGATTAGCATCTCTCTTTTGCACACTGTATTTTAGAATCATAAGAAAACATTAAAAGTCATCATAATTAAAATATGCACTTCCTGATATCAGTGACAATATATAATAGTTGAGTGGCATGGGGGTTATGAGCATCCTTCCATTTGCAATTTGTAAGCCTCTTTCTTTCACTTGTTGTTTTAATTTTACTTAAGGTATACAAATTTCATGTATTTCATACATACAGATTCAGGAATATAGTGATACTTTCCACCCTACCTCCCCTACCATCCACACTCCCACCCTTCTTCCTCCCTCTCCTATTCCCACTCTCAACTTTTACAAAGATCTACTTTCAGTTTACTCTATACTCGTTTATTTTATTTATTTATTTATTTATTTATTTATTTATTTATTTTTGACAGGCAGAGTGACAGTAAGAGAGAGAAACAGAGAGAAAGGTCTTCCTTTTTGCCATTGGTTCACCCTCCAATGGCCGCCGCGGCCAGCACGCTGCAGCCGGCGCACCACGCTGATCCGATGGCAGGAGCCAGGTGCTTCTCCTGGTCTCCCATGGGGTGCAGGGCCCAAGCACTTGGGCCATCCTCCACTGCACTCCCTGGCCACAGCAGAGAGCTGGCCTGGAAGAGTGGCAACCGGGGCAGAATCCGGCGCCCCAACCGGGACTAGAACCTGGTGTGCTGGCGCTGCAAGGCAGAGGATTAGCCTATTGAGCTGTGGCGCCGGCCACTCTATACTCATAAGGTTAACTCTTCAACAAGTAAAGACTTCAACAACAGTATGAAGGGGAAAAACTTTCTCAACAGTCAAAACAAGTGTTGTAAACCATCATTGAAGCTCAAAATGTCCGTTTCACTCCTATACATTTCCTTTTAGGTACTATATTAGATACAACAGATGAGAAAGCATGGTATTTGTCTTTTTAGGACTGGCTTATTTCACTAAATATAGTGGTTTTCAGTTGCATGCATTGTATTGCAAACAACAAAATTCATTTTTTTTTTAACCACTGGATAGTGTTCCATTGTGTATATATACCATAATTTCTTTATCCAGTCATCAGTTGATGGACATCTGGGTTGATTCCACATTTCACTATTGTGAATTTTGCTGCAATACACATGGGGATATAGATCATTCTTTCATATGCTAATTTCCTTTTCTTTGGATAAATTCCCAAGAATGGGATGGCTGGGTCATATGGTACATCCATATTTGGATTTCTGAGGTATCTCCACACTGTCTCCTACAATGGCTGCACCAGTTTAGATTCCCACCAACCGTGGATTAGGCATTTTTTTCAAAAAAGGAAATTCAAATGGCCCGCAGACACATGAGAATATGCTCAGGATCACTAGCCATCAGAGAAATGCAAATCAAGACCACAAGGAGATTTCACCTCACTGCGGTTAGAATGGCTTACAAACAGTAATCAATAAACAACAAATACTGGTGAAGACTGGAGGAGAAGATACCCTAATCCACTGTAGGCCTCTTTTAATGCTTTTAACATAATTGCCATTTTCTTGGTGAGTTGTAAGTATTCCACAACAGAATATTGGGTATCAAAGCATTGAAATGTAAGTCTGTTTTCCAATTATCTAGCAAAACAAAGAATAAGAAAGAATGACATCATTTCCCAACTGTCCTGTAATTCTGCAAAGCTGTGTTTTCCAGATTTAACTGTGGCACTGTTTTCTAAGAAACTCCATAGCCATTTCTGATGACAGGCACTCTCCCCCAGTCTTTCACTATCAGCTCATCATCTGTCATACTGTCAGTGCAGCTTGTGCTGTGATTCCAAGTCTTTTCCTATCAACAGTGATAGACAGTAATAAATACATAATAATTTCAGTTGTCCTAAATTAATTTCATGTAGTTACCCTCAAAGGTAAAACTAGAGTCTATTGTTATTCCTGAGGCATCTATTGGACAGGGTTGTGTTTAAGTAACATACACTGTGAATGGAGCAGGTTTCATGAACTTGTGACCTGGGCAGGTACACAGAGCTGTGCTCTCAGAGGGGGCTGTGCGATTGCTTTAATGCTCTACTGCTGCCCTCTTGAAATTTTTCATTTTTTTGAGCAAGGTTTCCCACATTTCCATTTTGTCAGGGCCCTGCAAATTAAGTAGCTACTAATTAATCCCCACTTAGCATTTTCTAATGGTTGAAATGTCCTGAAGTCAATTACAAAGTCATTGTTGCTGGGGGGTAGAAGCTGTGGATGGTCTGTTGCTATCCGGGTATCAGTTGACTGGAGAAAACATGAACCCATCCATCTTGCCCCTGATAACCGAATTCCTCACAGGCTATTGTAGCATAGATGAGTTTCTGCTATTGTTTGCATCACAGTGTCCTTTCTTTTTCTATGCTTGTTTTTTTGTTCCCTGACAAGATCCTTGCCTGGGAACCTTCCCCCCTCCCCAGCGATTATCAGTGTTTGCACAGGAATAGTTACTTCTCAAGCAAATTCTTATAACTCCAAAACACTACAATTATCTCCAAAAGTGCCAGTCTCTGACTGTAGGTTTGAGGCTCACATGCTAGAATATGAGAAGTTAGTCATCCTTCTGCAGAGTCAGGTCAGAATGATGAAGGTATGGTTCAGGGGGACTAAGTAATGTGTTGTCAAGGTAGATTGACAGACTGTCAGAGTTGATGGATGTGCTTATTCACATTTTAATGCTTCCTCTCAAAAATATTCAATCTAGAGCCTGGGATGTAGTATAATAGGTAAAACCACTACCTGTGACACCAGCATTTCATAGGGTGTCAATGCTTGTCCTGGCTGCTCCACTTTAATGCAGCTCCCTGCTCATGGCCTGAGAAAAGCAGCAGAAAATGGTCCAAGTGTTTGGGCCCCTGCCACCCACGTGAGAGACCCAGATGCAGTTATTAGCTCCTGATTTCAGCCTGTCCCAGAGCTGGCCATTGCAACCATCTGGGGAGTGAACCAGCAGATAGAAGATCTGTCTCTCTGTAATTCTCTCTTTCTCTCTCTCTCTGTATCTCTCTCTCTTGCCCCTCCCCTGTAACTCTGACTTTCAAAATAAATAAATAGATAAATATTTTTGAAAAATATTCAACCTAGTCCACAAGACCATAGTTAGCTTCTGACAAATTCATGAAAGCACTAGCCTTTCTGCTGAATTTGTATCTATATGGTAGAAATTCAAGGGTACTTCAGAAAGTTTGCAGTAAATTAAATTAATTTTACTGCAATAATATTTTTAATGATACTCACAGTTTTTTCATAAAACATTTTTTAGGCTGGTGCTGTGGCTCACTAGGATAATCCTCTGCTTGTGGCGCCGGCACCCCGGGGTTCTAGTCCCAGTCGGGGCGCCAGATTCTGTCCCGGTTGCTTCTCTTCCAGTGCAGCTCTCTGCTGTGGCCAGGGAGTGCAGTACACCCTCGTGGGAGACCAGCAGGAAGCACCTGGCTCCTGGCTTCGGATCGGTGCCAGCCATGGAGGCCATTTGGAGGGTGAACCAACGGAAAAAGGAAGACCTTTCTCTCTGTCTCTCTCTCTCTCTCTCACTGTCCACTCTGCCTGACAAAAAAAAAACTTATTTTATAAAAAACTTTTTTGCAACAAAATAAACTCATACTTTTAATTCCATTTTCTATGAACTTTTCAGACTACCTTCATGAAGTAATTGGAATGTGGATCCTTAGATGGAACATCAAGGAAAGAGATGAGCTTTTTGCAGCTGAGACTTTTACTGAATTTTCATTGAGACTGAAACAGGAGTTTAGATAATAGACGCTGAACCAATGCTTTGGAGAATCATTTTAGCTCAAATTGGTGTTAGAATGGAAGGCAAGTTAATCATAATCTTATCATCTTGTTTCAAGTGATGTGTGAAACGAGTCTAAACTTCAGAATATATGTAACTTTGAAGCTACATATTTTCAAAATCATCTCTCTTTTTCTGTAAGTCTTATCAGATTGCTATCGCAAGAGACTCAGGCCTCCTTTTTACCCATAGCAACTCAGACAAAACTGTTTCCATGAGTCTTTTCTTCTTCACAATGGAAGAAGAAAAATATTCAGGGTAAGTAGCAATGATCAGTATTAGTATTTAAAAAATAATACATCCTTTATACTTTGTTTTAAAAGTTTTGTTTTAGGGCTGGCCCTGTGGTGTAGTAGGCTAAGCCTCTGGCTGCAGAGCCAGCATTCCATCTTGGTGCCAGGTCATGTCTGGCTGCTCTTCTTCTCATCCAGCTCTCTGCTATGGCCTGGGAAAGCAGTGGAAGATGGTCTGAGTGCTTAGGAGACCTGGAAGAAGCTCTTGGCTCCTGGCTCTAGATCAGCCCACCTGTGGTCACTGCATTGTGGCCATTTAGGGAGTGAACCAGAAGATGGAAGGCCTCTTTCTCTGTCTTTATCTCTCTTTGTCTATACCTCTCAAATAAAAATCTCAAAAAAAAAAAAAAAAAACTCTCTACTGCCTTCTTAAAAAATAAAAGGTTTGTTTTAAATATAAATAACTGACCAATATTTGTTAAATATGAATGAGTTGGTGATGTAGACACTCATTGTTCTCAAGAAGGGGAAGAAATATGGTACTCAAATGTGCAAGATGGCAAAGATCTCTCAAGACAATTGTGAAGGACTGAGCCCCGCCCTCCCCCCTGCAATAAACGAGGCCACGAAAAAAAAAAAAAAAGACAATTGTGAAGAATGAATGTTCTCATCATCTACCCAAAATTACTACATCAGACGTTTCTGCCAAGTGGTCTAAGTGTCCTGTTACGGTTTGGATGTGATTTGTTCCCCCATAGTTCATGGTCCTCAGTAGTGTGGTGTTGGTGGTTGATGGAAACTCTAAGAGGTGAGATTTAGTGTGAAGCAATTAGGTCATTGGGGATACTGCCCTCAGAAGGGATTCATGTTGATCTGGTGATAGTGGGCTACTATAAAGTGAAGCTACTCCTTTCAACTGGACCCTTCTTTTTATATATATAAAGCTTTTATTTAAAGAATATAAATTTCCAAAGTACAGCTTATGGATTACAATGGCTCCCCCCCCACAACTTCCCTCCCTCCCATTACCCTCCCCTTTCCCACTCCCTCTCCCCTTGCATTCACATCAAGATTCATTTTCAATTCTCTTTATACACAGAAGATCAGTTTAGTACATATTACGTAAAGATTTCAACAGTTTGCCCTCACATAGAGACACAAAGTGAAAATACTGTTGGAGTACTAGTTATAGTATTAATTCACAATGTACAACACATTAAGGACAGAGATCCTACATGATTTTTTTAAAGAATTGATTAATTATCTATGCAATTGCTTCCTGCTTCTCTTTCATTTTATGGCTGAGCCAAGGGAGTTCTTATCAGAAGCTGAGTCAATGGAGCTGTATGATCTTGGAATTTCAGTCTCCAAAACTGTGAGCTAAATAAATATCTTTTTTATTTATTTGAAATGCAGAGTTACAGAGAGTGCAAGAGTGAGAGCGAGAGCGAGAGGGAGAGGGAGAGAGATTGCACCTCCTGGTTCACTCCCCAAATGGCCTTGCAAGCCAGGGCTGGACCAGACTGAAGCCAGGAGTCAGGAGCTTCTTTGGGTCTCCCACATTGGTGCAGGGGCCAAAGGACCTGCCTGATCATGTGCTGCTTTCTCAGGTGCATTAGCAAGGAGCTGGATCAGAAGTGGAGCAGCTGGGACGCTTACCTGTGTCCGTATGAGATGCTGGTGCTGCACGCAGCAGTTTAACCAGCCATGTCACAGTGCTGGCCCCAAACTCTTTTCTTTGTAAAATACCCAGCCTTGGGGATTTTGTTGTAGCAACAGAAATAGGACTAATACAGACATGAAGCTGAAATAAGGATCCCTGACATTCTTATGGTCAGGCTAATGTGAGAAAGCTTGCCTTAGGCAATATTTTCAGTGACCCATCAGAAATAATCAGAAGGCTTGTTAAAACTGGATTCTTATTGGCTCCGCACCACCTGAGGTGGGGGCCCGTTTGTGCAAACGTTCAATAAAAACCTTGTGCTTTAAAAAAAAAAAAAAAAAAACTGGATTCTTATTTAGGTGTCTGGGGAGTGGCCTGAGAATCTGCACTTCTGACAAGTCTCCTAGTGACACCAGATATGCTGGTTGCAGGAACCACATATTGAAAACACATTTCACCGGTTTTTAGAGTCTCATGTGATATCTGCTGTTAACATCTGCAAGATGCAGGTGATGCAATACCTAGGCAGTGTGTGATTCCTCTCCAGTCCCACCTTTTCTATTCCAAGTTCTTCATAACCAGCCATAAAAAGAAACAGCTTGTCATAGGGTAGATCCCCAGCTTGAGACTTGATGTCTTAAATGGTAAAGATACTCTCAGAAAAAGTATAGCATCTCCTGTCTGAGCCCCAGAACTCATAGAAAAAATATTATTTTAAGGATAAGAGCTGATTGTTGTCACCTTTGGGTGTAGAAATAACAGGTGGAGAGGACATGAACAGCCTCATAAGCTCTTAAATTTAGCCTTGGGGAAGCTTATGTTACAGTCAGCATCAGCCACTCCTAATGTTTTCTCTCAGATTGGAACAGGGATGTGGACTATATTTCTTAGTCTGAATATGTTGTTCGGGTACTTTTTCCCCCAGAGTAGGTAGAAAGGGATATATGCAATTTTTATTTCTCTTTGAATAGATTTACTAAATTAAAGATTGGCAGTTCCTGTGCAAGTAAGTTGTGTGTGTGTGTTTGTGTGTGAGTGTGTGTGTGTGAATGAGAGAGAGAGAGAGAGAGAGAGAGAGAGAGAGAGAGAGAGAGAGAGAGAGAGAGAGTCTATGTAGACAGAGTCAGATGTGTGTCATCTTGTGTTGGAGGATGGCAAGGGGATGTGAGCCTCACTAGCTAAGCCAGACACTATCAGTGTTAGCTACATCTTCCTTCCAAGCCTTGCTTTTCCTCTTGATCATTAAGTTCACTACAGCTGTCTTTTTCTGATTCAGGTCCCTTTCATCTAAGTATTTAGCCAGTATTACCACTGACTCTACATGTAAGAGCCCAACCCTATCTCCAAGTTGTCTCCATGATCCTTGCCCTTGCTAAATGCCAACTCTTAATTCTTAAATAAAAGTGTGAGTGGTGTTAAAAGAAACAAACAAAAAATGTGTGGTGCATTTCTAAACACTCTTTTCATAGTTTGACTTTGAGATTGGTTTCTAATTGACTTACCAAAAATTCAATTTCAATAGCTGCAAATGTGCTTTCAATGGGAAAAGAAAAAAAAAAGCCAAAAAGCAGTCAAACAAATATTTTGCTGAGGCATCATTTTTGTCCTGCAATTATTCTGGAAGCTAAACAGATGTTTCTTGTCCAAATATAGAATGACCTGCATAACTTACTTGCAGCTCTTTGAGTCTTTAATGTGACAATTTGCAAGAAAAGGCAATAGCACATATAAAGTAAATTATAAAAAACACAGAAAAAAGGGAAAGCACCTTCTTTGCTGGAAACCAATTCTCCATTTTGCTTTATCTGAGAGTGTTTTCATTTCTTTTTCATTTGTGAAGGTTGTTTTTCCCAGATATAGTGCTGCAGCTGGCAGTTCTTTCACTTCTTGAAAATTGCTGTGCTACTTGCTTTAGGCTTCCATGGTTTCTGATGAGAAATTTTCTGTGATTTGAATCGGTGTTCTTTGAAGAACGTGTAATTTCTCTGGATGCTTTCAAATTTTACGTTTGTCTTTAGTTTGCAGAAGTTTAATTGCAATATTTCTTAGCCTGAATCTCTTTGGATTTATCCTATTTGGCTTATCTAAAATTATTACATGTGTAAGTCTGGTATTTGTATGAAATTTGCAGAGTTTTCAGTCATTTTTTTAATGTACTGTTCAAGCTCAATCTCTTTCTCCTCTCATTCTGGGACTGAGATAATATCAATTTTAACTCTTTTTGTTATTTCCATTCTGGTCCTTACCACTTCACTCAGTTTTATTTGGATTATTTTCTCCCTGTTGTATAGATATCATAAGGTCTATTTAAGTGATTTGTGGAAAAATTGAATTAAATATAAACTCATTTTAATGTAAAAAATTTAAATCCTTACATAATTTTTTCAGTGTACACATTTCCTATGAACTGTTTGAAATTCTCTTGTATTGATCTGTCTTCAAATTCACTGTTCTATTTTCTGTTATATCCACTTTACGACTGAGTTCACCTAGTGAAATTTTTGTTATTATTGTTGTTTTATGTTTCAGTTCTATAATCTCCAGTTGGTTCCATTTTATAATTCACATTTCTTTGTAGAGATTTTCTACTATTTCCATTTGATTCAAGAGAATGTGTGAATACTTGTGGTAGCATTTTTGTGAAAGATGTAAAAACCTTTCCTGGTGCCAGTGTTGTGACACATCAAGTTAAGCCATGCCTAGATATCAGCATCCCACATGGGCACCAGTTCATGTCCAGTTGCTCCACTTCTGATCCTGTTCCATGCTAATGCACTCGGGAAAGCAGCAGCAGATGACCCAAGTGCCTGAGTCCCAGTCACCATCATGGGAGAACCAGAGGCAGCACCTGGCTCCTGGCTTCATCCAGGCCCAGGCCTTGCTGCTGTGGCTACCGTGGGAGTGAACCAGCAGATGAATGATCTCTCTCTTCCTCTTTCTCCCCCTCTCTTTCTCTTTCTCTTTCTCTTTCTCCCTCTCTTTCTCTCTAACTTTGCCTTTTAAAATAAATAAATACATAAATAAATAAATAAATAATTTTTAAATGAAAGCCTTGTCATATATTTCCAGCATCTGATTCATCTTAGGGTCTTTTTATTGCCTTTGCTCATTCAGACTTTTCCTGATTCTTTGTGTGACATATGATTCCATTATATCTTAAACATTCTGTACATTAGTTTATGACACTTTGGATCCTATTTCATCTCTTCTAACAGAGAGTACCACTGTCGATGCAAGGCCCCGGGACCAATTCAGGGATAAAAGTTCAGCTTCCTGCTTGTCCCCACTAAAACCATCCAGCTAAAGTGGGGCATGGAATTGCCTTGCCCAATTTCTAACAATGATGTGAGATACAACTAAGCTTCTCCCTGTGTCCCACTAGCACCTTCCTGGTGAAACTGGAGCAGTAACTCAAACCATACTCCTAGTGAGAGGATATTGGAGGGTCAACCATCATTGTTTTAGGGCCGTGAGATGGGACTAAGACCCTGGTTGGCCCCACTGATGCCAAAAGAGGAGCGTGAAAAGTACCAACCAGCCTTGCTTCTGACTTTGTCATTCTGCCTTAATGTCTGGTGAGGCTCAGACTCACACGGGGCCCTGCTGAGTACCAGATGGGCAGGTTGGGGATGTCGTGATGATTAGTCATCACTTAGACCACCTTGTTTCATTTCCTTCAGCTTAGTGATGGCTTCTACTGACACTAGGGAAATCAAAGGACAGCCTGCTTCTTCTAGGTGAAGATTGGAAGATTCTGTAGTGTCCTATAGACTTACTACCCTAGTAGGGAAATGAGATTGCTGTCACTTGTGTTTAAAGGGTTGATGTGAAAGATCAGCTCCCAGTTATGCCTGCCTAACACCTCCAATTAGAGGATTAGAATATGCCTTCTGGTCCAACAGGTGTGGGGATTGTGTGGAAGATTAGGTTCTCACTAGGCCTGGTGAAAAGTGTGGGGATTCCCACTGGTGTTTTACTGGGGTAGGGTGAGAGTAGTTTTAGTTTGCTCTAGCTGCTGTAACAATTACCACAAACAGGATAGCTTGAACAACAGAAGTAGATTTTCTCACTTTTCTGAAGGCTTGGAATTTCAAGATCCAGTTTTAGTTTGTTCGATTTATGATAGGTGGCATCTTCCTGGCTTATGGATGGTTCCATTCTAACTGTATCTTCACATAACCTTTCTTCTGTGCACTTGCTGGGGAGGGGAGAGGAGAATATGTGAAAATACACTGAAAAAGTGGTTATCTGCAAGCCATTAAAGGAAACCTCACTGGAAACCAAACCTCGCCTTTCTGTACACTGACAGGGAACTCATGGTCTCCAAAGCCCCCTCCATTTCTAGCCCCCAAAAATTCTGTTATGCATACATACAGGACTGGACTTTTCTGTGGGTAGGGCTTTTGGTTGTTTGTTTTGTAAGCAATACAAACTTTTCTGACATTTTTAGTTGAGTGTCATAATATGAGAAAACATAGCCTAGCTAACACTTTACAGATTAAATGCAACTAACAATGTACGGTGGCTTGCAACCATGACTCTATAATACAATCAGCTGAAAGCTTGAATTACTAACAAATTCAGGCAATAGAATGATTTATAAAATATTCTGAGTTAACAGATCTTGCATTGGACCCTGGAACTTGTAAATTTTAGAAGCTATTTAGTTGATTCAGAAGCGCAACAAGAGTTGGAACCCTGCTAAAGATCATGCCTAATTCTGCATGGCTTTAAAAAATTTTTATTTACCTTTTTATATTCATATGAATGCTGACAGGCAAGTGCTGAATCATGGCACCTGAGTAAAGTTAAGGGATAGAATATTTTGTTCTTCAGTTCTATTGTTGGGATTCTTCCTTTTAAAAATATTTTATTTATTTATTTGAGAGGTAGAGTTATAGACAGTGAGAGGGAGAGACAGAGAAAGGTCTTCCCTCTTTTGGTTCACCCCCTAAATGGCTGCAATGGTTGGAACTGCACAGATCTGAAGCCAGGAGTCAGGTACTTCTTCTGGGTCCTCCACGTGGGTACAGGGGCCCAAGCACTTGGGCCATCTTCTACTGCTTTCCCAGGCCACAGAAGAGAGCTGGATTGGAAGAGGAACATCCGGGACTAGAAAAGGCGCCCCTATGGGATGCCAGCACTGCAAGTGGAGGATTAACCTACTGCGCCATGGCACTGGCCCCTGGGACTGTTCCTTTTCACTGTGTCTGTCAGTTACCATACTCCCATGCTTGTAATGCATTGATGTAGCCCTGGAAAATACTTGTGTTCTGTTATTGGTCATGATTACAAGGTTAGCAAACTGGGGTGTTAAATATGTATGCATGAACATATATACACACATATTCATTGTATACTATAGATGTTTATATGTGTTTGAAATTATAGATCAGATTCTATTGTACTTTTTAAGATTTATTTTACTCATCTGAAAGGTAGATTTATAGAAAATGAGAGACAGAAAGAGAGAGAGAACTCTTCCACCTGCTGGCTCACTCCCCAAATTGCCAAAATGGTAGGGGCTGGACCAGGCTAAAGCCAAGAGCTCAATAACTCCATCTGGTCTCTCACGTAGGTGTCAGGGGCCCAAACATTTGAGCCATCTTTCGCTGCTTACCCAGGCACATCAGCAGGCAGCTGGGGCAGAAGTGGAGCATCCAGAGCTCAAACCAGTACTCATATGGGATGCCAGTGTCACAGGTGGCAGGTTAACCCATTGTGCCACTAAGCCAGCCCCTCAGATTTGTAAAACACAAAATAGGCATTCTATGTCTGTGATAACACAGTCCAATACACTTTACAGGTATTTTGTATCAGTAGCTATAGTAAACATGGTTTATTTATTTCTAGTATTATTGAGGTCTTTTTTTTTTTAAGAGAAAACGAATTGTTCTATATCCCTCATTAGGCCATTAAAATAGGCTTTTCTTTATTTAGTATTTGAATCCTAAATTTAAACTTACTAGACTGCATAAGGTGTTGGTTGAAAAGTAATAACATTAAAATGGTATTTGAGTTGGCCAACTGAATGATCTTTTTAATGCTTTGTTTCTTCTTTCTATTTCTCTTTCTAAGGAAATAAATGTCAAAATATAATTGGGGTCTATGTAGTAATGTGTGTTCATGATAACCCTGGATATTTACACAAAATCCTATCATCCAAAAATGAAATAGGGCATTTTTGTCTCTTTTCTAACAGAACATAAATCATACGTGGACATTTTGCCTAATAGTTTTCAATTTCAAGAGTAAGGGATATATTTCTAGGTAATCACTTGTAATATAGTTTGTTTCATACAGAAAAATAGATGAGACTTGAAGTCATGGACATATTTCACTGCCACAATATGATTATATTACATGATTTACACATTCATTTTTTGTTGGACACAAAGCAATTCCTCCTTAGAACTGGAAGCAGATGGATTTGAGTAGACCAGTTTCCAGGAAAGGGCTGGCAGAGTCAAGGAAGGACTTAAGCAAAATGGGCCAAGAAATATACGTATGTGAAACTAGACACTGATTAAGGGAGTACTTCAAAAAGTTTATAGAAACATGAAATTACAAGTGTATTTTGGTACAAAACAATAGAAATTCATGCATCTTTTTTTCATAATGTACATTTTCCATGAGCTTTTTCAGGATCCTTTACATGTGTGGATTTCAAAAGCATTCTGCAACAAAATAAATACACCTTGTAATTCCAGTTTTCATGAACTTCTTCTTGATGTCCCCTCTACAATACTGAGGCTGAACCCATGCAAGAAACAGCTAAGCTAATTAGTCAGGGGCTAGTACTACACACTGAGTGCAAGAAGTGGTCAGGAGCTAGGCAGGAATCAATGTGGGGGCTTCAGAACAGAATAGATCAGCCACTTATGGGCCGATGAGGCATGGAGTCACGGCAGGCAGACCTGTACCAGGTAAGTGCTCTCACAGGGGTAGCGAACGCCAGCAAGAGATGAGAGCTGAACGGATTTCTCTGGGATAGACAAAGAATCTTGAATGACCAGTGGAAGTTTCCTCAGGCTATCACAAGACCCTTCTGACAGAAGCCTCCCTTCAAAATCTGACAATGCTTCTATATCCTTGAGAAGCTTATCCATCCAGAATCATAGTCACCCATTCAGAGAAGCAGTGACATCATAAAGCCCCAGTCTTCAGATGTAGGAGGAATGATGAGGACACGGATAAGCAGTAGTGGGAGGAAGAAGAGAGGTTGGAGATGACTCATTTGTGTTCTTTTCAACTTCACTCTTCAGCCTCAACTCCCTTTAGAAAATTCAGCTTAAGTTTTTGTTTAAACACTAATACTAGAAAAAATGGTTCCCAGGATGCTGAGTTTCTTTCTTCTTGCAAAGTGCCCATTTTTAAGAGATTCCTAAAAATCATTTTCCTTTCTTCATGTGCACTCAAGTTATTGGTTTGATACCACATTCTAAAAGTTCTGTAAGGATGATAACATTGAGTTACAGTCTTACTTGTTCCAAACTCAATTTTTTGTGATCTTCTTCCACTTTTTCATGATCTTTCAAAAGTTGCAGATTAAATTTCCATAAATCTCTGTGTTCCCCTTCTGCATCTAGAAGGTGTGTTTGGCGAGGTCTTCATGGTTTGATCAAGATTGTTTAATGTGAACTCTGTCAATCTTGTAGTGTATGGTAATTCATAATCTTCCCCACAGGCTTCTGGAAATAGTCTTTGTCAAATTTTTGTGGCCTTTCTAGCCTTCTGAGGTCTTTGCTCCATAAGTACCATCTCAGGGATGTCTCAGGGCCTAACATGAAACACAGACTGACTGTAAATTCATGTACATGAGCCATTTCTGAGCAGTTACTTTCCTGGAGAATGTATGTGGGAAATAAGGAAAAATTGACACCACAATAATAAAAACAGCATCCATCAACATTATATAAACAGATGTAAAAATGTGGAATTCACCTCAACTCATCCCAGCTACCCCGTTATGTATAACCTTACCTCTTCCCATATCTTCATCTTCATGCTCTTGCGAAAGAAAAACAGAATGCCTTCCTTGGTCTTATGCAGTGAAATATTCTCCTTCTCTCAAATCTTGGTCTTAGAACCAAAGGGTACAACTTCACCATTTCACTCTAGGGCAAGAGGCTCCTCCTCAGAGAAAGTTTGATACAATCTACTTACACAGGTGAGTAATTTTGTACTGAGGCTGGTGCCATGGCTCAATAGGCTAATCCTCTGCCTGTGGCACCAGCATCCGGGTTCAAATCCCAGTTGGGGCACCGGATTCTGTCCCGGTTGCTCCTCTTTCAGTCCAGCTCTCTGCTGTGGCCCAGGAGTACAGTGGAGGATGGCCCAAGTGCTTGGGCCCTGCACCCACATGGGAGACCAGGGGGAAGCACCTGGCTCCTGGCTTTGGATCAGCATGGTACGCCAGCCGCAGTGGCCCTAGGGGGTGAACCAATGGAAAAGGAAGACCTTTCTCTCTGTCTCTCTCACTGTCCACTCTGCCTGTCCAAATAAAAATTTGTACTGATAGAAATACTCACTGAAACAGATCCAGAAATCATTATAAAATGTAACTTACTTTGCCAGAGATCTGAAAAATATCCTATCTAAAATTCTTATTTCGAGTTCTAGCTTAGTACCATATTTTAATTTGTTTAGATCACATCACTGTTTTGCTCATCAGTTGATATGCTCCAATGATGAGTCTTGTTTTAAGGGCCATTTTTAAAGGGATTTATTTTATGTATTTGAAAGACAGAGTTAGAGAAAGTGAGGGGAGAGAGACAGAGAGAGAGAGAGAGATTTTCCATTTATTCATTCACTCCCCAAATGGCTGCAACTACCAGAGCTGGGCCAGGCAGAAGCCAGGAACACTGAGCTTCTGCATTTCCCACATATGTTCAGGGGACCAAGCTTTTGGACCGTCTTCCACTGTTTTCTGAGGTGCATTATCAGGGAGCTGGATTGGAAGTGGAGCAGCCAGGACCCAAACTAGTGCCCATATGGGGTGTCAGTGTTGCAGGCAAAGCTTTACCCACCGTGCCCAACACCAGCACTTTTAAGGGCCATTTTTTTAAAAAAAGATAGAGGTTTTCATATTTTATCAAATTACTGTGCTTGATATAAGAAGTAAAGAATTACAAAGCTGCATTGATTAGATACTCTATATGTGCTTACTGCCTGAGTAGATTGACAAGTGTATTAGGATAATTATTTGATCCTACACATCGGCCTCAGAGCAGAGAGCATTTCACAAACACCAAATATTACAACTTTGCAGAATGCCATGGAGGGCATCTATCATGATACATCTGGCAGGGACAGGAGGGATCCAGGCATTTCTCAGTTCACCAATTCCAGTACTAGTCTCATCAAAAGCACCCTCAGAGATACACTTAGAAATAACAGTTACCTACACATCCAGGTAACCCATGAGCCAGTCAAGTTGACAAAAATTTAACCATCGAGAGAGGACTCCAAGATGGCGGAATAGGGAGGGAGCTCACTCATAGTCCAGGAAAAGATGGTTTCATAAAAGTGGAGACACCATAGTCTCAGGGAAGAGTTAGGGAAAAAACTGCAGAGGAAACGCTTCCTGAATTAGAGGGACACTGTGTACCTACTTGGAGGGATGGGCACCCATGGCTTGGGACTCCAACTGCCGAGTCTATGCACTAGCGCTGGAAAGTGAGGTGAGGCGAAACCGCAGTAGCCCAAGACACTGGCAGAAAAGCAGCAGGAAGAACCTAGAGTGAACGAGGCTTGAAGCCCCATGGGGGAAAGTTCACCAGGCTAACTAGAGAAGAGAAAAAAAACATAAAAGGGACTGATATGGACACGATTCTCTCTCTCCACTCACCTTACAAAGACAAGCAAGGCAAAAGAGCAGGTGCCATTTTGGACATACATAACAGCTATACCAGCTTGGGGCTGCGCCCACCCTCAACCAAACAGAAAAATCTGACTCTGATGGGGAGAAATAACAGGAGACTAAGACCTAGTGAATGTGTGGAGCTTATGAACTGGGACTGTGAAAAAAAAATAAAAACAGGGTGTGTGGGAGAACTCACAGTGTGGCTGAGACTTGAATAGTCTCCATGGGAGACACCACAAATTCGATGGCTTTGGCTACCTGGTGAGAGACACTGCAGAGGAATCAGTTTACATTGAGGACTTCACAGATGCTTTGTGAGGTTCTTGGGACAGGGCAGACAAATATACCCACTAGGTCTAGTGCTCAGACAGTGATTGCCATCTAGGAGAGACAGAGAAGATTTACCATGCCAAACCTGGGTGTGTCACTCACTACAAGCCTCTAAAGAGTCAGCAAAAGCAGACAGTCCACTTAATCTAGAGTCATATTATAACAAGAAAAGCCGCCACAGTGGAAAAAAAAATAGAAGAAGAAGAAGAAACCAAAGAATATCTCCACAATGCCAAACAAAAAACACAGAAACTGAGGAAACAGAACAAGGAAGACATCATGATGCTCCCAAATGAACATGACACTCCAATACAAGATTATGAAGATGATGAGATAGAAGAAATGCAAGATACAGATTTCAAAATATTTAGGATAAGAATATTTAGAAGTTATCGAAAACAAATGTAGGAACTACAGAAATCCATTCAAGATAGGACAGAAAATCTCTCTCCTGAAAATGAAATCTTAAGGAGGAATCAAAATGAAATGAGGAATTCAACAGAACAAATGAAAAACACTTTTGAGAACCTTAAAAACAGAATCGGTGGGTAGAACAGAGAATACTGGACTAAGAAGACAGAGCACAAGAAAGAATACAGTCAAACCCAGGAAAAGAAGAGGAAATTAGAAATCTAAAAAATAATGTTGGAAATCTACAGGATATTATTTAAAAAGCCAACATTCGGGTTTTAGGAGTTTCTGAAGTCATGAAGAGAGAGAAAGGATTAGAAGGCCTTTCTAGTGAGATACTAGCAGAAAACCCCCTGGATTTGGAGAAAGAAACAGACATTCAAGTATAGGAAGCACATAGAACCCACAATAAATATGACCAAAAGAGATCCTCACCATGACACATTGCAATCAAACTCACCACAGTGAAACATAAAGATGCTTAAAGGGGTGTTACACACAGAAACACGGCCATCAATATGGAAGGAGGTAAAGGAAGAAAATCTCCCAGCAAAAGATCACAGGAAGTTTAAAGCATATATTAGAAATTATCTTTGGGGAAATGGCAAGGCAAAGTCACTACTTATCAATAGTCACATTGAATGTAAATGGCCTCAATTCTCAAGTTAAAAGGCACAGACTGGCTGAATGGATCAAAAAACAAAATCCATCTATTTGCTGTTTACAAGAAACACATCTTTCCAACAAAGATGCATACAGACTGAAAGGGAAAGGTTGGAAAAAGAAATTCCATGGCAACAGAAACAAAAAAGCCATCTTAATATCAGACAAAATAAACTTTAACACAAAAACTGTTAATAGAGCTAAGGAGGGACACTATATAATGATTAAGGGATCATTCAACAGGAAGATATAATGATTATGAATGATATACACCTAATTACAGGGCACTGGTTTATTTAAAAGATATATTAAGGAACTTAAAGGGAGACTTAGACTCCAATACAATAGCATTGGGTGACTTTAGTTCTCCATTTTCAGCAACAGACAGATCAACCAGTCAGAAGATCAACAAGGAAAAAACAGATTCATCGATACTATATCCCAAATGTATCTAATAGTTATTTACAGAACTTTTCATGCTACACTTAAAGAATACACATTCTTCTCAGCAGTACATGGAACCTTCTCTAGGATTGACCACATACTAGGCCATAAAGAAAGTCTCAGCAAATTCAAAAGAATTATAATCATACGATGCAGCTTCTCAGACCATAAAGGAATGAAGTTGGAAATTAGCAACTCAGGAATCCCCAAAGCATATGCAAACACATGGAGACTGAACAACATGCTCCTGAATGAACACCGGGTCATAGAAGAAATCAAAAGAGAAATCAAAAACTTTCTGGTAGTAAATGAAGATAACAACACAGCATATCAAAATTTATGGGATACAGCAAAAGCAGTGTTAAGAGGAAAGATTATATCAATAGGTGCCTACATCAAGAGATTGGAAAGGCAACAAATAAATGAGCTTTCAGTGCATCTCAAGGATCGAGAAAATCTACAGCAAACCAGACCCAGAACTAGTAGGAGAAGAGAAATAATTAAAATCAGAGAAGAAATCAACAGGATTGAATCCAAAGAAAATTACAAAAGATCTGCCAAATGAAGAGCTGTTTTTTTGAAAAAATAAACAAAATTGACACCCCATTGGCCCAAATAACTAAAAAAAGAAGATAAAAGGCTCAAATCAATAGAATCAGAAATGAAAATGGAAACACAACAACAGACACCCCGGAAAAAAAAAAGAGTCATCAGAAATTACTATAAAGAGTAGTATGCCAGCAAACAGGGAAATCTATCAGAAATGGATAGATTCCTGAACACATACAACCTACCAAATTGAACCATGAAGACATATGAAACCAAACAGACTTATAACAAAGTCAGAAATTGATTCAGTAATAAAGGCCCTCCCAACAAAGAAAAGCCCAGGACCAGATGGATTCACTGCTGAATTCTACCAGACATTTAAAGAACTAACTTCAAATCTTCTCAAACTATTCAGAACAATCGAAAAAGAGGGAATCCTCCCAAATTGTTTCTATGAAGCCAGCATCACCTTAATTCCTAAGCTAGAAAAAGATGCAGCATTGAAAGAGAATTACAGACCAATATCCCTGATGAACATAGATGCAAAAATCCTCAATAAAATTCTGACCAATAGAATGCAACAACACATCAGAAAGATCATCCACCCAGACCAAGCGGGATTTATCCCTGGTATGCAGGGATGGTTCAATGTTCACAAAACAATCAACATGATACACCACATTAACAGACTGCAGATGAAAAACCATATGATTATCTCAATAGATGCAGAGAAAGCATTTGATAAAATACAACACCTTTTCATGATTAAAACTCTAAGCAAACTGGGTATAGAAGGAACATTCCTCAATACAATCAAAGCAATTTATGAAAAATTCATGGCCAGCACCCTGTTGAATGGGGAAATTTGGAAGCATTTTCACTGAGATCTGGTACCAGACAGGAATGCCCACTCTCACCACTGCTATTCAATGTAGTACTGAAAATTTTAGCCAGAGCCATTAGGCAAGAAAAAGAAATTAAAGGGATATAAATTGGGAAGGAAGAAGTCAAACTATGCCACTTTGCAGATGATATGATTCTTTATTTAGGAGATCCAAAGAACTCTACTAAGAGACTATTGGAACTGATAGAAGAGTTTGGCAAAGTAGCAGGATATAAAATCAATGCACAAAAATCAACAGCTTTTGTATACACAGGCAATGTCATGACTAAGAAAGAATTAATAAGATCAGTCCCGTTCACAATAGCCACAAAAACAATCAAATACCTTGGAATAAACTTAACCAAGGATGTCAAAGATCTCTACTATGAGAATTACACAATCTTAAAGAAAGAAATAGAAGAGGATACCAAAAAATGGTCAAATCTTCCATGCTCATGGATGGGAAGAATCAATATCATCAAAATGTCCATTCTCCCAAAAGCAATTTATAGATTCAATGCGATACCAATCAAAATATCAAAGACATTCTTCTCAGATGCTGAAATTCATATGGAGAAACAGGAGACCTCGCATAGCTAAAGCAATCTTGTGCAACAAAAACAAAGCCGGAGATATCACAATACCAGATTTCAGGACATACTACAGGGCAGTTGTAGTCAAAACAGCATGGTACTGGTACAGAAACAGATGGATAGACCAATGGAACAGAATAGAAACACCAGAAATCAATCCAAACATCTACAGCCAACTTATATTTGATCAAGTATCTAAAACCAATTCCTGGAGCAAGGACAGTTTATTCAACAAATGGTGCTGGGAAAACTGGATTTCCGTGTGCAGAAGCATGAAGCAAGACCCCCTACCTTACACTTTACACAAACATCCACTCAATGTGGATTAAAGATCTGAATCTATGACCCAAAACCATCAAATTATTAGAGAACATTGGAGGAACCCTGAAAGATATAGGCACAGGCAAAGACTTCTAGGAAAAGACTCCGGAGGCACAGGCAGTCAAACCAAAATTAACAATTGGGATTACATCAAATTGAGAAGTTTCTGTACTGAAAAGAAATAGTCAGCAAAGTGAAGAGGCAATCAACAGGATGGGAAAAAATTTTGCAAACTATGCAACCCATAAAGGATTAATAATCAGAATCTACAAAGAGATCAAGAAACTCCACAGCAATAAAACAAACAACCCACTAAAGAAACGGGCCAAGGACCTCAAAAGACATTTTTCAAAAGAAGAAATCCAAATGGCCAACAGACACATGAAAAAATGCTCAAGATTACTAGCAATCAGGGAAATGCAAATCAAAACCACAATGAGGTTTCATCTCATCCCGGTTAGAATGGCTTACATACAGAAATATTCTATAGCCTTGGCAGCTCATGACAAGAGCCTCAGGTGATTATTGACAGCATAAATAAGAGTGTAAATTGTTAAATCAACAACAGGAGTCAAGTCCACCCTACTCCCCTTGTAGGATCTCTGTCCTTAATGTGTTGTACTATGTGAATTAACGGTGTAACTTGTACTCAAACAGTTCTTTACACTTTGTGTTTCTCTGTGTGTGCAAACTGTTGAAATCTTTACTTAGTATATACTAAATTGATCTTCTTTATATAAAGAGAATTGAAAATGAATCTTGATGTGAATGGGATGGGGGAGGGAGTGGGAGATGGGATGGTTGTGGATGGGAGGGAGTTTAGAGGGGGAAAAGCCACTATAATCCAAAAGTTGTACTTTGGAAATTTGTATTTATTAAATAAAAGGTGAAAGAAAGAAAGAAAGAAAGAAAGAAAGAAAGAAAGAAAGAAAGAAAGAAAGAAAGAAAGAAAGAAAGCGAGCGAAAGAAAGGAAGGAAGAAAGAAAGAAAGAAAAGAAAGAGAAAAAAAGAAAAATTGAACCATTGTGACTGTTTTGTAGCCCTCATGCAACATTTTCTCCACCTCCTTCAAAACTGTGAGCTGCCAGAAGAGTTGCTTTGGCTTTCTGAGATGTTGTCAAATTATTTCTCATTCAAAGGGAGCAATTCCGTCTGTCTATCTACCTGCCTACCTACCTACCTATCTATCAATCATGGAAATTTTCATGGTCAACACTTTGCAATGTCTGTAATATTACCATCTTTTGAGTGTCCTGCCCTTTTCATTGGAGCTCATGCTACAAATGCCATACTGAGCCATCTTTTAATCTCTTTGGCCACAGATCATTTGATTTTTTTCCCCTCCTATGCCTCCAAAATGGGAGAATCGTGAAATAATGCTGTTTTTCTTAGAAATATGGCATTTACTCAAGACATAAAATATAGTTTATAGGAATAAAATTTTTCAAAATGATATTACATATATGTATCCTTATAAACACATCTTTATTTCTGTCTTATACTTCTAGTCAAGATGAACAAGCACAGGATAAGTTACCCTCCCTCCTGAAATACCCAAAATTATGAAATTAAATGTTTGTTGTTTTTCAGTATCCATCATGAAGATGATTCTGAAATTTTTTGTGTGTTTTATTTTTTTCAAGCATGAATCCTGATTTAGAGTTATGGACTGAGCATGTGGCAAAGCCTTGTTTTATAAATACATTGGAGAAATGTTTTGTTTCCTATTTATATATTTTCTTGTACTTCTCATTATACTATCTTTACGTATTTCTCCACAATATATATGCCAACTGTTTTCACTACCTCCAATATTGTATTGAACATTCGCAGCGTTGGCTAGTTGGTGAAATCTAGTTGAAATATTATAGGATTAGAATAGCATTGCTTAGATAATTATTATAATTGTAAATGTACCAGTAATAGGATGCTGAATAATGTCAGGAAAATTAATAAGTTGCATCGCATTCATTTCCACAAATAGGCAATCTACTCTATAATTTAAAGTTTATGACATGATCTTGGAAGGATTTTAATGTGAGCTGCTTAGATAAAAACATCATCAAAATGCTGTCCTTAGTTACTTAAGCATAATTCCAGGGCACAATTATGTCCTCAAAACCTGATGTTTGGCATTCATAGACTTCCTCAAATGTCATTTATGATAAACTGAACAGAACCGAAATACGCACAGTCATCCATCTTATTATTCATTCACTTGCAAAGTCAATTTAATTTTGTGTCTGGAGAAAAGCATTGTATTTTCCCTAGCTTTTCCTATGGCTGGGAGGTAGCCCATAAAACTCTGAGCTCTAAGGAAATCTTCTGTCATGCTTAACAGTAGCCTCGTGACCTCCTGAGCAGAGGAGGAATTATAGGCATTAACACAAGCCTATAGTGTGAGGGGCATTTATTTTGCAAGTGCCCCTAAAGGAAAGAATCCAACCCTGTAGACTGCCCTCTTACTGGCCCTGGCATCAGCCCCTGCCTCCACCCCACTGCTCATTAAGGGAGCTCCTCCCAAGCCAGGCAACCGTGTGGGTGCAGCTGAGGGTGTAGAACCTTTATATCTTCTTATAGTTAACATATCTGCTGACCTTTATATTCAGAGCAGGCACAAAAACAAAGTTCATGGAAACCAATAAACCCCAAATTAACAGACACTTAATGAACCAATTAGATAGTTAAAGATGGTAAAGATCAACACTATTTTAATTTTTCCCCTCAAAGGGACAGATTTTTCCCAATGATTTGAAATACATAGTTTCAAGATGCATTGGTCATTTATGGGGGTCTTAAAGTGACACTTCCCCTTTCACGTACTTACATTGCTTTCTATTAATTTGTCTCTACTGAAACCGTTGTTCCACGTTCCTATCTTCGGTTCCTTGACTGGCCTCCCTCCTCATTTATGATTCCTCTCTATCAAAGTGTTTTTCTTTCTATTCCTGTGCTTCCATTTTATCTCTTGATTAAATCACCAGGAGGCATTGTTGAACGTCCTTAGAGTTGTCTGAGCTGGAGCAATGGAGAAAGTTCTCTCTTGACTATAAACAAATACTAATTTGAAGCTTCAGAAATATTTCCTCTGTGAGGCTCATTTTTGTTTTGCTTGTAGTATCACCTTTGGCAAATAAGTCCTAGAGACACAAATTATTTTTATAAACTATTTCATGTATTTCTAACTCTTGTTGATACTGTAATATCAATTTGAATAATATCTAATTAAGCAGTGAAATGGCATCTTTAGTTATGATATCAGATCTTATTATATATAATTCTAATAGTTTTAATGTTTTCCAAGTGTGCAACAAAGAATGATGTTCATCTACATAATAAAGGGCCTTAGCACGAGGCCCAGCTGGGGGCCGGCACTGTGACACAATGGATTAAGCCTCCATCTCAGTGCCAGATTCCTTTATAGATACTGGTCCATGTCCTAATTGCTCCACTTTTGATCCAGCTCCCTGCTAACATGCCTTGAAAATCAGTGGAAGATGGCCCAAGTATTTGGGGCCCTGTACCCACATGGGAGACCCAGATGAAGCTCCTGGCCTCTCTCTCTCTCTCTGTAACTCTGACTTTCAAATAATAAATGAACAAATCCAAAAAATGAAGAAAAAGAAAAAAAATTAATAAGAAAAAGAAAAAATGCTTTAAAAATAGGAAAAAAAAAAAAGAAAGAGACACATCTAGCTACTTAACTTGCTTGTGTGGTTCAATTAGATTTCCTTTCTTTGTGCTGTATCCACCAGGCACTACTTCCTGAAATGACTGGAGGCTTGGATCCCATCAACTGTGCAGAAATTTCATATACAAGCACCCAACCACCCAAACTTATTCTACAATAGACATCAGATGATGACATACTATGCACCTACCCTGAGGTGAGACTTATACTGAACTGGATAATATTGAGCATGTGGGGACTAAAACCATTCCTGATTGAGTGACTGGTAGATATCTTCATAGTAGCCATAGTTAAGTAGATGTTTTTTAAAAAAAGATTTATTTATTTGAAGGAGTAACAAAGTTGCCTGTCCTAGGCAATACTTCATGACACAGTTGCGGTGTGTTGGCACTCCTCATTCTGATCTTCCTCCTGAGGGCACCACGATGAATTTGGCATGTGATATATTGTGAGGGCTACAGCCCAGGAGTGAGACCAGGCTTTGCACCCTGGCCCTGAAACCTTTAGCCCTGTGATCCTGGGCTGAAATTCTTGGGAAAGCCCTTAGGGAACTGCAAGGGTATTAACAACTGTTAATATATCTGCCACTCATTTTACCTGGGCATCTCTATCATCTTCCAAGCTGCGATTAAAGGTCTTCCCTGACCCCAAATCCCTGAGTAGCTGCATATTGTCACATACTCACCAGGTACCTCACAGGTCAGAAGACAGCAGCAGACAAAAGTGTGCCACTGAACATGGTGCTCAGTGCAGGGAAAACTCATGTTTCAAAAAGAAAACAAATCGTGTCACACCTTGCACAGTTTGGATATTCATCTGCCTGACCACATTAGTTCAGTTTTGAAGGTCTTGCATCAATGATGATAAAGAGGACCAAAACTCTATCAACTATGGTGCTTAGAGGCAACACTTTGGGGAAGTTGATTGGACTGGACTGGGTTTTGTGCAACATCCGCATGACTGAATATTGGCAGCTTTATAAGAAGACACATAGACAGAAACGTACACTCCTTGTCTTTTGTCATCTGAACCTTTGCACCACCTCAGGACTCTGCCAGCAACAATGTCCTCCCAAGGGGTGATGTGCCTTATCATGGAGGAGCTGCCAAATTGTAAGCCAAAATAAACCACTTCTCTTGATAAAGTTAATCCTGTTTCTGTGGGATACACAGCAGACTCATAGAATAGCAGATGTCCTAAATAGCACTCTGGCCTCAGAATCAGCCCTTAAAGCATTCGGATTTGGCTCAGGAGCCCATGAGAGTATTTTAGGCATGGAAAACCAAGACACTCTGGAAAAAAAAAGAAGACCTAAATGAAAATCTCTGCAAGTGAGATCGCAGTGGAAAGAACGGGCCATCAAAGGAGGCACCTTCTCTGAAGGGAGGAGAGAACTTCCACTTTGACTATGACCTTGTCGGAATTAGATCAGAAGTGGTGAACTCAAGAGGTTTCCATAGCCTTGGAAACTCATGACTAGAGCCTAGGGTGATTTCTGATGCCATAAACAAGAGTGTCAAATTGTTAAGTCAACAACAGGCATCACTGTGTACTTACTTCTCACGTGGGATCTATCCTTAATGTGTTGTCCAATGTGAAGTAATGCTATAACTAGTACTGAAACAGTATTTTACACTTTATGTTCTGTGTGGGTGCAAACTGATGAAATCTTTACTTAATATATACTAAATCGATCTTTTGTATATGAAGAGAATTGAAAATGAATCTTGATGTGAATGGAATGGGAGAGGGAGTGGGAGATGGGAGGGGTGAGAGTGGGAGGGAAATTATGGGGGGGGGAGCCATTGTAATCCATAAACTGTACTTTGGAAATTTATATTTACTAAATAAAAAAAGTTAACCTGCTTCTGGTATGTCATTATAGTGAGGACAAGTTGATTAGAACAGAATATTGGCCCTGAGTGGGGTCATGACTACAGCTCTATCTGAAGTTGTGCAGGAGCCTTTGGAAGTGGTTCACTAGAAATGATTGGAAGAGTTTCGAAGAGAAAGCCTAGAAGGCTGTATGCAGGACATCATAGGTAATTCTGGAGAAGGCTCCGAAGACCAGAACACTGATAGCAACGTGGAGAGGAAAGGCCATACTAGTGAGGTTTCAGAAGGCAATGAAGATTCTATTGAGAATTGCATGAAACACCATTCTCTTCTACCATGGCAATGAACCTGGCTTTGTGTTGTCCACTCCTGAGACAATCAACACTGAACTTAAAAGAGATGGACTCGTTTATATGCTAAAAGAGATTTCAGTATTGAGGCTGCAGCATGGGTGTTACAGTTACAGTCCATCTTACAATGAGAATCCACAGCAAAAAGGAGCAAAAAAGAAAGATACTGGAAACTTGCATTTGGTCAAAGAAAGAGCCAAGACAAAGTACGTTTGGGACATAAGAGTGTGGAGAAGAAATCACTACATGCTACAGAAATCAGCACACATTGAAAAAAGAAGATGCTAATCAGAAAGACAATAGGATGGGTCAGGCCTTGTGGCAGAGTGGGTTAAAGCCCTGGACTGAAGCCCTGGCATCCCATATGGGAGCCAGTTCTAGCCCCGGCTGCTTCTCCTTCAATCCAGTTCTCTGCTATGGCTTGGGAAAGCAGTGGAAGATGGCCCAAGTTTTTGGTCCCCTGCACCCAAGTTGGAGACCCGGAAGACCTTCCTGGCTCCTGGCTTCCGATCAGTGCAGCTCTGGCCATTGTGGCCATCTGGGGAGTGAACCAGCGGATGGAAGACCTCTCTCTCTCTCTGTCTCTACCTCTCTCCGTAACTCTGTCTTTCAAATAAATAAAATAAATCTTAAAAAAGACAATAGAAAAAAGATATGAGAGCTTCTCAGAAAGCTTTGAGGTCACCTCACTGAAAGGAAATAACTGTTTCATGAAAACTGAAGCCACTTTTCAGGAGCTTGCTCATGACCAGCTCATGATGGATCTCCCTGCCTTTAGCAAGGGAAGCATTCAGGGCTGTGGTCAAGAATCAAGCAGGCCAAGGTATGGTGCACACAGGTGCCAGACCTTGGCTTTGACAATATGACAATGGTTTTTTTTGCAGGTTTGCAGAATATAACAATTATAAGCTTGCACTAATATTTCAAAGGGAAGCTTGGTCACAGGACCAGCTGAATGGAGTCCCTGGTTAACTAGTGCCTAGAGAGGAGATCTCAGGAATGTGGAACAATCAGCAGTATGCTACACCAACCTTGAAAACCACAGGCCTCTATGCGTAGCCCTATAGAGCAGCTGTGCGGGCTATGATCAGAAAAACCATAGGTGATATGAAATAGGTAGGTAGGTAGTTTAAGTCAATAGAGGTGGAATTTGCAAGCTCCATGTAATTCTATCCTCCTATTTTTCAATTAAAATACTCCCTTCCCTGGGATGCAAGTGCTTCATCCAGGACCTAAGTGGGAAACATGGTGAAAATATGGATGTTAAACCACATGTGGAATTGATGGAGGTGCTATGTATTTTCCAGATGGCTTCACACCTGTACAGGCACCACCACCTTCCTTGTAAAAGAGCCAACAAATGCGAGGGGCTCTTTCTCCTTCTCGGCAGACCACAGCGATGTGCTGCCAGGTGTCCTCTCTGTGTCCTGTCTCTCACCCTTCCTGTCTTTGGGAAATCTTCTGGTCCACTGCCCACTCATGACTAGTATTTATCTGCATGGGGAGTAGGTACATTTGTATGTTTACTTCCTCACAACTTTTTGTACCTTACACACGTCTGCACTAGAATACTTCTCTTTGTGCAAGTCACTCAGAGTGAAATTACTATACCCCAGCCCAGATTGCAGGGACAGGCAGATGCTAGACACTGATCTTTACAGTTTAATGTTTGCCTCCCAGGTCTCAGACTTGCTTTGAGCCAATTATAACTTCTTTCTATTTCTTCTGTCTCTGCTTTTCAGAATGGAAATGGCATACTTTGTAACTGTCTTGCCTTTGGCCTTAGAAATATGTAACTTGGATTTCTGTAGGCTCACAGCTGGAAAAGTTGAGTCTCAGATGAGACTTTGGGTATTTGAGTTAATACCAGACTGAGTTCAGACTTTGAAACTACTAGGGGTGCAACAATTTCACTGTATGTGAAAAGGGCATGAATTTCCAGGGGCCAGGGACAGAATGTTCTGATGTGAGAATTTGTCTCTCCAGGGTCAGGAGTTGCTCATCCTTTCCCTCCTGCAGATTGGAGTGATCATCCAACACTGCCTAGAAAATGTGAGATGTTAATGAGACACACCTTGTGAATGACTGAAGGTGCAAGAGAAGGCCTGTAGCTTCCAAGGACTCATGACTATATTTGGGGAGCTCTGTTCATTCTGTTTTCCTTGGACTAAAGCTTTAATAGGACTGGCACCTGTGGGCTGGTCCTCATTAACTGTCTTCATATGGGGTGGGAATCTTAAATTTTTTGACAGATACAAATCAGTTATGCTTCTTTTAAAGATTTATTTTATTTATTTGAAAGACAGAGTTACAGAGAAAGAGAGAGAGAGAGAGGTCTTCCATCCATTGGTTCACTCCCCAGATGGTCACAATGGTCAGAGCTGAGCTGATCCGAAACCTGGACCCAGGAGCTTCTTCTGGGTTTCCCACACTGGTGCAGGGGCTCAAGGACTTGGGCCATCCTCCACTGCTTTCCCAGGCCATAGCAGAAAGCTGGATTGGAAGTGAATCATCCAGGACTCAAACAGGCACCCATATGGAATGTCAGCACTGCAGGCCAGGGTTTCAACCTGCTGCAGCACAGCAGCAGCCCCAAGTATGTTGTTTTGAGATGTGTATACATGTTAGAATGTCTAAATCAAGCTAACAAGCCCATTACCTCAGATACTTAATTTTTTATGATAAGAACATTTAAAATCTACTGTCATAGCAATCTTCAGGAACACATGGTTATTAATGACACTATGTTTTACACTAGATGTCTTGAACTTCTTCCTCCTAATTGAGATTTTGTGTCCTTTGAACAACATCTCTGCAACCCCCATCCCCCAACTGCCAAGCAGATTTGCTATACATGGAGAGCAGGGTTGTTCACTTCTGAAGGCATTCTGTTGCAGGGGAGGGCTCCCTTCTGAGCCCTGTATTCAGTGGCACTGAAAATATTCCTGCTTTCCTCTTGTCCCCAGAGGCTTCCGGTTCCATTTTCCCAAGGAGGAAGAGGTTATGGCTTATGATACATTCTTGCTAGGGAGAATAATTGCAGAGTCATCATTATTTCTAGGCTATGCGTAATAACAGAAATACTTTACAGATTGGCAATTTTCTCAAGCTTTTGGGGAATAAACTAAATTCTGATGTCACTTTAGCCCAAGTCCTGACATTGGAGTCCTGCTTCGTGGCATGCATATAGCAATTAGAGTTGTTCCCAGTGCTACAAAGTCCAAACACCTGGTCCTCATTTGCTTATTTGAAGTATGGAATGATACTTATATCCAAAGGACAGCTTCGTCATTGAAAGTTTAATTTTAATTATTGACACATTTTAACATTATTTAGCAGTTGCAAAATTTGTGCAGCAAATCAGTTGTTTGAAAGCCATATGTAATTCAGGAACCCAACCAATAATGTGCAAGCATCTCTTGGATATGTTTATGGGCAGAGTTTTCACAGACTTGGGGCAATACTCAGTGGTGCTAAATATCTCATGACACCTCTCCCCTCCAAAAGTCCTCTCAGGTACACTTTGGCCTAGCAATGACACTCCACTGCAGCCCTGGCCAGCGTGTGTCACACACTAGCTGTGTGTGAGGAACTGAATAGCAGATCAGTTATGCTTTTGAACCTGGAATTGGGATTCATTCTGAGATTCATGCCAAGTGGACGATGCATATTGCACGGCAACTTTAATGTTAATAGGAAGCATCAGAAAATAGATATTTTAAACAGCTTTCAAACCAAATGTGCTAACACATAAAACCAATGTGAATTTTTATCACTATCACAAACCTATAAGTTTCCTTAACCGTTTCATATACAAGTACGTGTGTGTCAATGTGCATGTGTGTTTGTGTGTGAGTGCATATTGAGCCCGAGTACCCCAATATGCTGGGCACGTTATTCACTAAGATAAATCCTGTCCCATATATTTAAAGTTAACTGCTCCCAAATTGAGGCATCAAGGCTGAACAAGCATTCAACATTTTGTGTGATTGACTATAAATATACTTTTACAATATTTTTATTACTTTATAGCACTATCTATCCATCAAAATTATGGGAATTTTCTTTCATGCCTCTTCACATCCATGCAGCTCTAGCTGGGTGGGTCTCCACTCTGTCCCTCAAGCCTAGGGGGCACCTTCACTACAGGGCATCAGCACTTTCCTCTGTTCACTGCCAGAACACCCTGCTCACCCCTAAGCCTTTCCTCTGACTTCCATGTTTTCAGTCGCAGGCCCCTCCTCTGCTTCTCACACTGGTAACTGCTTACCTGTGATATGTCACTCCCTAACTCTAGCACATTTTGGAAAACCACATGATCATTATTTTTGAAATCTGCTCCCACCCCACCAGCAGAGGGGGTGACAGAGGACAGAAGCTTTCCTCAGTGTACCCCTAACCCCCAAGGGATGCCTGGCACTAAGTAGCAGCTCAGCCCATATATAAGTAGTCACCATTTTATTTGCTACTCTTAAATCATTTAGGAATCTTTATATTCGTTACATGGTTTTTTCCAATGAATACATTTTTCCTCCCAAATGGTATATTATATTTGTGCACAGATGGAAATAAAGTATACACAACATCAATCGCTTTTGCCTGCTCAGAGTCTGTTTCTGCTGAGTTTCCATTCTCAGTCACTGACGACTGCTTCTGCACAGTGTCATTCTCTGCGCCCTCTGTGCCGTCACTGACACAGTGATCCTTCAAGAAGCGGGAGGAAGGATGTAAGGCCAGGATGTGGGTCCTGCACCAGTTTCCAATTTCATTATGGTGCTAGTTGTTGAGTTATTCATGTTATTTATTTGAGAGGCAGAGAGAGAGAGAGAGAGAGAGAGAGAGAGAGAGAGAGAGAAACAGACAGATACAAAGAGTGCCCATCTGCTTATTCACTCTTCAAATGACCAGGACCTGGGAACTGAATCCAGGTCTCCCGCGTGAGTGGCAGGAACCCAACCATTTGAGCAATCACCAGGACCTCCCAGGTTGTGTATCTGTGGGATGCTGGAATCAGGAGCAGAACCAGGTTTTAGACATGGAATGCAAACATCTCAAGTGGCGTCTTAACCATGATGCTAAATGCTGGCCCCTAGCTGGTTTTGGATTCCTTCTTTCAGAAACGTAATGGATATTTATTTTACCTAACTCATTTGGATTCTAAGTGGATAAAAGAGTGATTCAGTATAGTCTCAGATTTTCTTTGTTTTGCTTTCATTACTCTTTATTCTGGAACATTTCTGACACATACTTGCTGCATGGATCTCCATGGGACCTAGCACAAAGCTTCAGTGGCCTGCTATCAATTTTTATTCTTTTTTTGCTGGGATATTTTAAAGGAAATTATGAACATATTACCTGTAGTGCCTCAGGTAGTCCTCTAAGTGACAAGGACTTTTTTTTTCCAAAATACTTCCAAGGGTCAGGAAGGGGATTTTATAAACAAAGGTTGAGCATCCCCAATCTGAAGTGCTCCAAAACCTGAAATGGTTTGAGTGCTGATGTGGTATTCCAAGTAGAAACTTCCATACTTAACTTCATGAGACAGGTCTCTGACAAAACTCAGGAGCACTAAGAAACTCCTTTTAGGCTCTGGGTATAAGGCGTGTGTGGAACACAAATGACTTCTGTGTTTAGTCTTGAATCCCATCCCCAAGAAATCTCATTATGTATATGTAAATATCCCAAAATCTGAAAACACTTGAAATCTGGAACACTTTTGGTCTCAAATATTTTAGATAAGGGATATTCAACCTATAATACACATCGAATCTAAATTCTAAAAATACTAAAATGTATATTTCGTGAATCATTGTTTATGCATCTTTATCCTTTTCTGTGTAATCTGCCTGAATAGTGTGTTATTTTAAGAAAAACAACTATTTGAAGGATTTGAAGGATATATTCATTTTACTGCTAAAAGAGTGGGTTTTGTCATTTCTACCTACCATGTATTCAGATTACACAGCATGAGCAATGTATTGTCTGTTACATATGGAAATAAAAGCTCTTTTTTCTTTCATTGAGAAACAGACCTTCTAGTAGGACTAGTAACACACACACACACCATGAACTCAAGTAAAATAATATATTAATATTGAATAATTCAAGTGCATACAAATTCAAGGACAGAGAAATGTTCTTTGAATAAGTTTGGTTAGAGATAATGTTATTTGAAGGGAGCAAATTTAGAGTGGGTATTGATTTGGGAAAAGAAAATGGATTAATACAAACCATTTTCAAACACTGAGTTAGAGACGAGCATGTAGGAGTAAAGCCAGGGAAAAAGCTTGGAAGGAAAACCTGAGTGATGATGAATAATTATTTGCCTATGTCACAGCCATGAAGTATAACATTGATCTTCCAGCTCCTCACAAAAAGGTCTTTTGATAACTCTTTATAAGTATATTTATTTTTAGAAAAGGGACTCAGAGAATTTTAAGGAAAACATGCAAACTGAAAGATCTGTGTTCCTAATGATTAGTTTTCAGGAGCAATGTGGTCATTGTAGGAGATGGCTTCAGAGCAGGGGAGCAGAGCTGGCAGCAAACTCAGGGGCAGAACAGAGATATTGCCATGTGGCATAAACAGATTCCTGGGGCATGGTTGGTTAGCTAAATTTTACTTCCTTCCTTTACTCTCTGTGCTAGCATTCAAACAAAATGAGGAAATTTCCATGGGGAAATCATGTTTATAGAGCAAATTCCCTAGCTATTTGCAACATTTTAGTAACATCATTGGTAGATAAACAATGATAAGAACAGTGATAATTTTCATTTCAGGAAAGTGGTAGCAGGATCTGGTGCCAGTTGTGCAATTACTTAGCTCTTTGAAAGCAATAAAAAGGCGGTATGTTGGGCTCTATATATGTCTCTTCTTTTATCTTTGAGTGAATATTTTAACCACTTCCATTATCACCCCTATTTTAATATAATATATTAATTTATAATATAATATATATTTTATAATATATAGTTTAATATAAAAGTGAGAAAATTGAAGAGCAGATGATTATACATGTGGGTCAGTATCACAAATCTAGATAAGGTAGAACCCAGATGGTCTTATTCCAGGGCCCATGCTCTTGGCCTTGGTCTGTAGTCCCTTCAGAATCTGTTTAATGTTTCTCTTCACCCATATCTGTCTTCATAAATAAATAAGAACATTACACACCATATATTTGTGCCTATGGGCCACTTAGTCATGTGTGAACTATAGAACAGTGAAGTTCTTGGAACTCACTGGAAAATAGATGACCATCGGGTGCTGCCTTCAGAGACATTTCTTGATGTTTTTACACAATTTAAATTTTTACTTTATTTTTTCCATTTACAGTGTTTCAGGCTATATGGTATATAATTAATTTTACCTAATTTGTGTTTTTCAGAGGCATGTCTGAAATACTTATCTAGGAATGTGGGGAGGACAGTGAGTGGTTGGTGGTAGGTGGAACTCTATGTGTGTATGGTTCCCACAATCAACAGGGAGAAGATGTCACCTTAATGCTGGTAGAGGCTGTGGAAGCTCATGTGCATATGCTTAGGGGATTTTTATCAGAGAGATACATCTGCATTCTCCATTGACTTTGAGTCTGACCTGGAGGGTTGGCAGGAGTCTGGGCACCTATGTAGGATTGTGAGGTATTCCCGTTCCCCTGCTCTATCAAAGGCTCCAGGAATCAAACTATCAAGGCAGAGCAGCAGGCTCTGGGAATGCCTGTGTTCTCCTTGTGGATGGGTCAAGCTCAGTGGGCTTAGAGTGAATCACCTGCATCCTGTGAACATGGGAGCCTTTCACGCTATAGCTGGGAATTCTATGACTGCACTATCAGGCATGGGGTAAAGTTGGGTCTCTGGGTTTGGTTTCAGAGGCTGAGAGTTCCCTAATTGCCTGGGGTGGGTGATTGCAGAGGGTCCCTTACTCATACTGAGGACTGCACAGATCCTTTGTGTAGTTCATGTGCCTGCATTGTTGGGAGCTTGTAACCAATGTGGGCTAATCCTGGAAACTGATCTCCTTGGAAGAGAGCAGGTAAGGTCTTTATTATGCCATCAGATGTGATCATATCTTCCCCCGGGGTTACAATAAAGGTTACCTACCACAGCCAACATGAGTGTCACCCTGGACTCCTGCCCTATCCTTGAGCATTGATCAGAGCTCCTGACCACACCCAGCACATGCCTCTGGATATCTGCTGAAAGAGCAGACACTCTACCAAGCCGCAGAGGCAGAGTTCCAAGATAAAAGCCATCAGAGGAGAAAACCAACAAGTGTTTCCATAAATGCCTAAAAACAAACCCAGAAATACAAGAAGCAAGAATAAGGAACACAATATGACTCCCCTAAAGGAACACAACATTTCAATATTAGAATGTGAAGAAGAGGTTGATAAAATGCCTGGAACTGCATTCAAAAGATTGATAAGATTACTCAAAACAGAGAGAAAAATTGATGAGATAAATAGATCTATTCATGATGTGGATGAAAAATTTTCCTGAAAGATAAACATATATAAAAGAAATCAAACTCAAATAATAGAAATTAAGAATTCTATATGTTAAATAGAAAATACAATGGAAAGCCTTAACAACAGACTTGATGAGGTAGAAGAAAGAATCTCCAAACTAGAAGACAAATCCTTAGAAAATTTTTAGATAAAAAAATTAGAAAAACTGAAAATAGTGTGTTTAAGATTTATTAGATTCTATCAAATGACCTAACAGACATATTTTAGGAGTTCCTAAGTACATGGAAAAAATGCACCAGAAAACCTATTCAGTGAAATAATAGCAGGAAACTTCTCTAATTTGGAGAAGGAAATGGACACCCAAGTTCAGGGAGTACATAGAACTCCTAATGACACGATCAGATAAAATCTTCACGATGACACATCATAGTCAAATTTTCAACAGTAAAGCAAAAATAAAAGATTGTAAAATGTGCGTGAGAGAAACTAATAGCTGATTTCTCATCAGGGGAATGAACCAACGGAAGGAAGACCTTTCTCTCTGTCTCTATCTCTCGAATAAATAAATAAAATCTTTAAAAAAATGAAATGACAATCTTATCCCAAAATTTCCATTTCATTCCTATACATTGTTTCTAAAGGCAGAATTATAGAAAAAGAGAGGAGAGATAGAAGGAGGAATCTTCCATATACTGGATAACTCTCCAAATGGGGAAAAAAACATGATATTTGTCTTTTTAGGCTGACTTATTTCATTAAGCATCATAGTTTCCAGTTGCATGCATTTCGTTGCAAATTACAAGATTTCATTTTTTATGACTGAGTTGTATTCCATAGTGTATATATACTGCATTTTCTATATCAAGTATCAGTTGTTGGACATTTGAGTTGACATCCATATCTTAGCTATGGTGAATTGAGCTGCAATAAACATGGTGGTCTAAATAGCTCTTTCATATGCTGATTTCATTTTGTTTGGGTAAATTTCCAGGAGTGGAATGCTTGGGTCATCTGGTAGATCTATTTTCAGATCTCTGAGGAATCTCCATACTGTCTTTCATAATGGTTGTGCTAGTTTAAATTCCCACTAACAGTGGATTAGGGTACTTTTTCTCTATACCCTCAACAACTTTTATTGTTTTTTTTTTAAGATTATTGATTTGAGAGGCAGAGTTACAGAGGTTTCCGTCTGCTGGCTCACTCCCCATATGGCTACAAAGGCTGGAGCAGGCCAGTTCTGAAGCCAGGAGCCAGGAGCTTCTTCTGGGTCTGCCACATTGGTACAGAGATCCAAGGACTTGGGCCTACTTCCACTGCTTTTCCAGGCCATTAGCAGAGAGCTGGATCAGAAATGGAGCAGCCAGGACTTCAACAGGCACCCATATGGGATGCAGGTGCCATAGCTGTTTTGTTTGCTTTTTGCATGATAGCCATACTAACTGAGGTGAGGTAAAACCTTATTGTGGTTTATATTTGCATTTCTCTGATGCTGAGCATTTTTTTTCATGTGTCTGTTGGTCATTTGAATTTCACCTTTTGAAACATGTCTGTTCATATACTTTGCCTATTTTTAAATTGGATTGTTGGTTTTGTTGTTGTTGAGTTCTTGAGCTCTTTATAGATCTCGCATATTAATACTTTATCAGTTACATAGTTTGCAAATATTTTCTCCCATCCTGTCAGTTGCTTCTTTGTTGAATGTATCCTTTTCACTGGGGAAACTTATTAGCTTGAAAAAATCTCATTCGTCTATTTTTGTCTTTCTGCCTGTCCTTCTAGGGTCTTTTCCCAGAAGTCTTTGCCTATGTCAGTGTTTTACAGAGTTTCCCCTATGTTTTCCTCTAATAAATTGATGGTATCAGGTAGTAGATTTAGATCCTTAAACCACTGTGAGTTGCTTTTTGTATAAGGTGCAACGTAGGGATCTCTCTTCAGACTTCCGCATGTGGAGATCCAGTTTTCTCAGCAGCATTTTTTAAAAGATTTATTTATTTATTTATTTATTTATTTATTTATTTGAAAGGCAGAGTTACAGAGAGGCAGAGGAAGAGAGAGAGAGAGAGAGAGAGAGAGAGAGAGAGAGAGAGAGAGAGAAAGTCTTCAGTCAGATGGTTTACTCCCCAATTGGCTGCAACAGCTGGAGATGCGCCAATCCAAAGCCGGGAGCCAGGAGCTTCTTCCAGGTCTCCCATGTGAGTGCAGGGGCCCAAGGACTTGGGCCATCTTCTACTGCCCTCCCAGGCCAGAGCAGAGAGCTGGATCGGAAGTGGAGCAGCCAAGAAACAAACTGGCACCTGTATGGGATGTTGGCACTGCAGGCGGCAGCTTTACCTCCTATGCTACAACACTGGCCCTGAGGAGCAGTTGTTGAAGAGACTGTCCTTTATCTAGGGATTGGTTTCAGCTTGTTTGTCAAAGATTAACTGGTTGTAGATGTGTGAATTAATTTCTGGAGTTTCTATTCCATTCCATTGGTCTACATGTCTATTTTTCTGCAAGTACCAGGCTGCTTTGGTTATAACTGTAGTTTATCTTGAGTCTGGTATTGTGATGCCTCTGGTTTGTTTTTGTTGTTTTAAGACTGTTTTAACTATTCAGGCTTGTGCTTCCATATGAATTTTAGCATTTTTTCCTAGATCTGAGAAGAATTTTATTGGTAATTTGATTGAGATCGAATTGAATCTGTAAATTGCATTAGATAGTATGAACATTTAATGATATTAAATCTTCCAATCCATGAACATGGAAGATTTTTTCCATTTTTGTGGTGTCTTCTTCTATTTCCTTTGTTAGTGTTTTGTAATTTTCATTTTAGAAATCTTTCACATCCTTGATTAAATATATTTAAAGGTATTTAAATTCTCTTGTAGCCATTATGAATGAGACTGATCTTACAAGTTTTTTTCTCAGTCATGGTGTTGTCTGCATATACAAAGGCTATTGATTTTTGTGTGTTATTTTATATTCTAGAACTTTCCCAAACCCTCTTATGAGGTCCAATAGTCTCTGAGTGGAGTATTTTGTTTGCCCTATTTAGAGATTCATATCATCTGCAAATAGGGATATCATGACTTCCTCCTTTCCAATTTGTTTCATTTTGATTTCTTTTTCTTGCCTAATGGCTCTGGCTAAAACTTCCAGAAACATATTGAATAGCAGGGGTGAAAGTGGGCATCCTTGTCTGGTTCCAGATCTTAGTGGAAATGCTTTCAATTTTTCCCTATTAAGTAAGATGCTAGCTCTGTGTATGTCATAAATTTCCTTGATGGTGTTGAGAAAAGATACATATTATGACTTCAATTTTTTTTTAAATTTATTGAAACTTGTTTTTTGTCCATCATATGGTCTATCCTTGATCTCTCCTAGGTAATGAAAAGAAATTATATTTTGCAACTGTGGGATGAAAGGTTCTGTAAATATTGATTAAGTCCATTTGTTCCATAGTGTAGATTAGCTCTATTGTTTCTTTCTTGATTTTCTGTCTAGTTCATCTGTCCACGGATAAAACTGGGGTTTTGAAGTTCCCAGTCTTATTGTATTTGATCCTGTCTCACTTTAGATCCATTAATATTTGTTTTAAATAGCCATGTGCTCTGGCATTGGTACATACATATTTACTATAGTAATATCCTGTTGAATTGATACATTAATCATTACATAATGCCATTCTTTGTCTCTTTTACCAGTTTTTTTTAGTTAAAGTATATTTTGTCTGGTATGAGGATGGCTACACCTGCTCATTTTGCTTTCTGTTATCATGGATTACCTTTTTCCACCCTTCACTTTTAGTCTGTGTGTGTATTTGTTGGTGAGGCAGCAAATATATGGGTCTTGTTTTTTTCTATATATATATATATATATATATATATATATATATACAATTCAGCCAGTTTGTATAATTTAACCTGAGAATTTAGGGCCCCTCAGGCATAGGTAGAATGTCTTTGACAGGCAGGCTTCCAGCTGTGGCTGGAAATCCTACATGCAAACTTTCCGGCCTCTCCCCAACTATAGCTTCTTGTGCTGCATGTGTGACCTTGTGGTTTTAAATAAAATCTTCAGGGCTGGCACTGTGGCACAGTGGGTTAAAGCCTTGGCCTGAAGCACCGCCATCCCATTTGGGCACCGGTTCTAGTCTCAGCTGCTCCTCTTCCAATCCAGCTCTCTGCGATGGCCTGGGAAAGCAGTAGAAGATGGCCCAAGTCCTTGTGCCTCTGAACTCATGTGGGAGACCCAGAGGAAGCTCCTGATTCCTAGCCACCAGATCGGTGCTGTTCCAGCCATTGTAGCCATTTGGGGAGTGAACCAGCAGACAGAAGACCTCTCTCTGTGTCTCTACCTCTCTCTATAATTCTGTCTTTCAAATAAATAAAACAAATCTTTTAAAAAAATCAAATCTTCAAGTTAGTTGCAATCTTCCAACCAGAGCTAGCAGGGGAGGGGGCTGAGCCCCTAATGAAAATCAGGCTGTCTCCAAGAGACTGCTCCTATCTCCAAGAGCCCCAAGCCAATCAACATACAGTATGTGAACACTCCCACCACCCATCAAATGGGCACCCCCATAGAATGACCCCAATGAACATATAGTAATGCCTTAAAAACCCTGGGCACTTCCTGAAAGTCAGTGTCCCAGTTGGGCTCTCTGCCTGGTCTCCTCTCAGACCAGATGATTTTCTGTCACTTGCCACTTCTTTGCAAATTGATTCCCAGCTTTTTATTTCTATAATAAGCTGAGGGAAAAGAACCCACGAAACTCCCTCCTGCAACACCCCCCACCACCACCACCTGTGACAACCTGCTGGTTCACTCCCCAAATACCTGCTATTAGCAGGGCTAGGCAAAGTAGACACCAAGAGCCTGGAATTGCATTCAGCTCTCTCACATGGGTGGCAGGGACCCAACTCCTTGAGTCATCATGTAATGCCTCCCAGAGTCGTCATCTACTGTCTCCCAGAGTGTGCATTAGCAGGAAGATGGACCATAAGCAGAGATGTTAGGACTGGAACTCCCTCATAGGCACTCCAAGTAATATCTTAACTGCTGTGTCAAATGCCTGCCCTGAGCTAAGCATTTTAGTCTTACTGAATCAGTGTGCCTATTTATTGTGTGAAGGTAATGGTCATTGTCAAACATACCTTACACTCATATGTGTAAAAGTGCCTTACAAAATGCAAAGCATTTCATAAATACCAGGTTTTAATAATATTGAAGCTTCCCACAGCCTCCAAATACACAAAGGTGAAGAACAAAGACTAAATGCAGCATGCTGTTTTAAATAAATTTTTTCTTACATTTTAGCATCCAATATAATCTAAATTGTTACTCAAATGTTGATTTGTGTGTGTGTTTTAAAAAGAAGGTAGTTTGGGAACACTTAGAAATCTTCTTGCGGGCAGGGGGTTTGGGTGACACTATGGCATAGCTAGTAAAGCTGCCGCCTACAGAGTTGGAATCCCATATGGGTGCCAGTTGAAGTCCTGGCTGCTCCACTTCCAATCCAGCTCCCTGCTAATGTGCCTGGGAAAGCAACGGAAGATGGCTCAAGTGATTGGTCAAGTGGGAGACCTGGAAGAAGTTCCACCTGCTGTGTCCCTTTGGGGAGTGAACAAGTGGGTAGAAGATCTGTCTCTGTAACTCTACCTTCTGCTTTTCAAATAAATCTTGAAAAAAAGGAAAGGACCTTGAGAGCTTGTTTGGAGGTTCTAGCAGGGGAGAGCAGCTACTCATATACCCTGATAGAAGACCAGTCCTCCTCTAGCAGGGAGGTTGTCCTCTTCAACCAAGCTCACATTTTCAGGAGGTAAAACACATGGAGTGATGAGGGAGGAAGGGGATACTGCCTCAAAATCTAGCCAGCCAGATCAGCTGGATCAACCCTGGCGATCAATGGGGTGACGGATGTCCCAGCCAGATCATATTCCTAAAGTTGTATTAATGAAATGCTCTTTAAATAAAGGTTTCTGGAGAAAAACTTAAAAAAAATCTTAAAAAAAAAGAAAAAAAATCTTCATAGGGGCTGGTGCTATGGCATAGGAAGTTAAGCCACAGTCTGCAGTGCCAGAATCCCATCTGGGTGCAGATTCGAATCCTAATTGTTCCACTTCTGTCCCAGTTCCCTTCCAATGTGCCTGGAAAAGCAGTGGAGGATGACCCAAGTTCTTGGGCCCCTGAACTCATGTGGAAAACACGGAGGAAGCTCTGGGCTCCTGACTTCAGCCTAGAACAGTCCCCAATGTTGTGGCCATTTTGGGAGTGAACCAGTGGATGGAAGATCTTTCTCTATCTCTCTTTCTCTCTCTTTGTAGCTCTGCCTTTCAAATAAATAGATAATTTTTTTAAAGAAAGAAATCTTCATACAGATCTGCAATATGAAGTTGAAATGTGGACTAAAGCTCTGAAAGCTTATAGTAGAATATTTTATGGCCTTAATAATTACTTAATAGGTTGGTTTGACTTTCATCTTTCACTATGGACTTGATGCTAAGGCACTAAGTGTAGGGAAGAGCTGGGAATGACCAGGTTAGTTCGATTATGTGACACAAGAACATGTAAATCTTTGCATCTCTCTTCTTTGCTATACATTTGTGAGCCCTTTCTCTGTCCAGTACTGTCTCCCATCCAAAACCATGGGTCGAAATCATGATATGCATTTCCAGTTGGTAGAATTGCCAACCGGTGATACCAATCTGAGTAGTCCCTTCTTATTATTGCCTAAGGACATCTGCTAAGATGTATCAAGGTATCTCATTATGAAATTCATTGAATCTTCTTGATATTTTTCCCCCTCCAAGCCCAAACAGAAAATGACATTCTCAGTCATTATCCTGAGGATCTAAAGAGGAGCTACGTGGGGATGCTGGACCTGAAAAACCTACACTGGAGTGGAGAAGCAAAAGGCCAGAATGGGAGTTCAGGCTGCATCATAGCATTGGGTTCAGGTGTCAGGAGCAAGCCTGGGCCTTCAGGTCCTGCATAAAGAAGATGAAGCTCTTGCTTGAAAGGCTTCCAGCAGCAACCTGCAAACACACATGTGGTTTTGATGCAGTAAATTAGCTGACTGCTCTTTCGCTCCTGTTTCACAGGCATTACCTGGAAGCACACCTATGCCATAAATGGGAAAATGTGCAAATGTCACTCTCCTCTTTGCATATTCATCCCTGATATGCACCAAAGGGAGCTGTCTGTCATCATCAGCCATGCTGGAATCATAAGGGAGAAAAGCTAATGAATGCAATGAGGTGATGCTTCCAAGGGTATTTATAGGGTTTAATTTTCCCATAATGTTTTTATTGTAGCTCAGTATATTCAAGTCTAAAATTCTGATAGACATTAGAGAGACTAGTAAATTCAACACATAGGATTAAAAGTTAGACATATGCAATAATTTGGTCCTTTAAATATTTTACACTTTAATATGAAGATAATTGTGCCAAAAGTCATTTAATATTTTTTCCTCCGCTGGAGGTGGAGGGAGAGTAAGGGTGATGTTGGTGGCCATTTTCTGAGTTGTGGGCGTAGGTTGGAAGAGGATGCCTAGTTTCATTTCTTGGATAATTAGATCAATTCTCGGCTTCAATCTGTTTATATTGTATTATTAAACACATGTCACTTTTCTTGTTAATTTTTATAACCTTTTTATTGGCAATGGATGTAGTCACATTGGCAAAATTGTCAATTCACTTTGTTGTTCCTTTAAAAGAAAGCCAACTGCTCACAGTGCAATGCTATATAAAGGTAATTTGAAGAATTTTGTAAATATTCCTCATTGTATTTATCTGAAGTAGTGGACAGTAATGATTTTGTTGGACTAAAGCCAGCAAAATGAATATGGATAGAATTTGTGGTCAGGGCTTCCTCGTTCTTCCTCATTCTTCATTTACTTCTTTTCTCTTCATCCTCCTACCCAAAGCCAGCAGTGCCATGAGCCAGCGATCATTTAGAAGCATCTCTTAAGTGTAGCAGACCAGGACAATTGAAGAATTTCAGAACGCTTTGAAGAATTGTGTAATCTGGCATGTATGCAACTCAAGAAAAGTTCAGGAGCAAAAATTAGAGGTTCTGTCAATGGATCAAAGTGCCATGTATTAAAATTCATGACAAAAAGTAGCTCATATCCTACCTGCCTGTTCAGGCAAAAGGTTCAAGGCTCTGACTCAGAGCACTTGGAGTCCCTACCCAGCTCCACCATCCACCAGCTCAGCCTCTCCAAGCCCACTTAACTATCTGTAAAGCAGGGGCAATAATCCTTTCAACTGACCTGGAAAATAGGAAGTGGAAAATGCTGAACAAAGCTGTAAAGCATTTTACAGATGTGCTGTTAAAGGTTTAGGTCTGTCTCCAAATCAAACAGTTTTTGAAAATTCTTCCTGGAAGAACCCTCTAGGAAATGAGTTATATTTGCCCCTGGACCCAGAAACACATTTACTTACTCTTTCCCAAACCACTACAAAGACAACTACACATTGTATTAAAAGACTATAATCCAAGCATAAGATAAGGCCAGGAAGGACATTTTGGCTAAGATGTAACTTTAAAATATTGGTGCTGCGAGCGTGAATTCTGTCTGTTTTGACTTCTGTGTGCAGTAATAGGACAGGATTGCATTTTGGACAGAATTCTGAGCCCTGGAGTGGAAAGAAAGAAGTCAGCTGGAGGGAGGAGGGCTGTGTCTTACTCCAAAAAACATCAGGGCAGCTGATTCTGGCACAGGGTTGGATAGGAAGAGGGGACTTCAAAATGTGCATGGAAAAATGCAATCCAAAGACACATTTAGTTTGGAATAAAATAAAAACATTTTGAAATCAATGCCTGGCTTTTTCATATTATGAACTTTTTACAAACTTTTATTTTTTAAAGAATCATTTTATTTATTTGAAAGGCAGAGTTACAAAGAGAGGGAGGGAGGGATATATAGAGAGAGATCTTCCATCTGCTGGTACATTCCCCAAATGACAGCAACAGCCAGGGCTTGGCCAGGCTGAAGCCAGGGGTCAGGAGCTTCATTAGGATCTCTCTCATGGGTGTGAGTGCAGGGACCCAAGGATTTGGGCCTTCCTCCAGTGCTTTTACAAACACATTAGCAGGGAGCTGGATTGGAAGTGGAGCAACTAGGACTCGAATGGGCACCCCTATGGGTTGCTGGCATTGCAGGTAGTGGCTGAACCCATTACAACACAACACTGTCCCCTCAGTGAACTTTTTGAAGACCTCCAGTATTTCCTTTCTGGGGGACAATAAATAGCTGGAAGATGGTGGGGAAGGAAGTTGTCGTGTAGATGCCAGACCAAAAGCACCTGACGCTGGGCATCATCTGAACTTCAACAGGAAGTATGTCAGTGTGTTTACTAACAGGCAAAGATTGCCAGTATTTAATCAGGTTAGGCACTGGGTCTAGTGGCTGGGAAGTCCCCATTTCTCATTGTAGTACTTGAGTTCAATTTCATCTCCACCCCTGATTTCAGCTTCCTGCTAACACAGACCTTGGGAGGCAGCAGTGATGGTGTAAGTGACTGGTTTCCTGCCATCCACATGGGAGAATCAGGTTGATTTCCATGCTCCTCACTTAGGCCTAACCCAGCCCTGGCTGTTGTGGGCATTTAGAGAGTGAACAAGCAGATGAAAAATTGTTGTCTGTCTATCTGATGATGAAATAAATAAATAATTGATAAGATAAAAAATTTTAAAAATCATTTTCTATTTGAAATGTATGCATAGAGAGATAGGGATTTATTTATTAAAAATCATTTGGTATTTATACCACTATAATAAACATGACCTCTAAGTGGCAAGTCCATATATCCTTTGCCTGAGAAAACTTCTATTTTTGCAATCTATTTAATAAAATAAATAAATAAACAATTCAATCACTTTACTTAATATTTCAGATAAAAGTCACATTTTCCATTTCACTGGATAAATATTGACATGGTGACTGACATTTTTTGCATGAACTAAATGAAAATATGTTGTTTTTCTGTCATGCAGATAAAACACATTTAATTTTCTGATGTCAAACTTAAGGACTTACCTTTCTAACACTTTTGTTAATAAATAATGCTATCTGATGAACAAGATTCACCAAAAAAATCAAGGTGTTTTTCAGCATACTTTTCTAATACTGAAAATCATCATTAGTGTGTATAAATATCTGATAGATTTTTCTTCAGTTTATGGCTTTTCATTTTGTCTTCTAAAACATGCTTTTTTCCTTAAGATCTCTTTATTTGAAAGTCAGAGTTTGACGCAACAGATAAAGGGTTGATAACCAGAATCTACAAAGAAATCAAGAAACTCCACAACATTAAAACAAACAACCCACTTAAGAGATGGGCCAAGGACCTCAATAGACATTTTTCCAAAGAGGAAATCCAAATGGCCAACAGACACATGAAAAAATGTTCAAGATCACTAGCAATCAGGGAAATGCAAATCAAAACCACAATGAGGTTTCACCTCACCCCGGTTAGAATGGCTCACATTCAGAAATCTACCAACAATAGATGCTGGAGATGATGTGGGGAGAAAGGGACACTAACCCACTGTTGGTGGGAATGCAAACTGGTGAAGCCACTATGGAAGTCAGTTTGGAGATTCCTCAGAAACCTGAATATAACCCTACCATTCAACCCAGCCATCCCACTCCTTGGAATTTACCCAAAGGAAATTAAATTGGCAAACAAAAAAGCTGTCTGCACATTAATGTTTATTGCAGCTCAGTTCACAATAGCTAAGACCTGGAACCAATCCAAATGCCCATCAACAGTAGACTGGATAAGGAAATTATGGGACATGTACTCTATAGCATACTATACAGCAGTCAAAAGCAATGAAATCCAGTCATTAGCAACAAGATGGAGGAAACTGGAAAACATTATGCTGAGTGAATTAAGCCAGTCCCAAAGGGACAAATATCATATATTCTCCCTGATCAGCAAAAACTAACTGAGCACCAAAGGGGAAACATGTTGAAGTGAAATGGACACTCTGATAAACAGTGACTTGATCAGCCCTTGTCCTGACTGTTGATGTACAATGTAATACTTTATCCATTTTAGTATTTTTTGTTCTAGTACTATTGGTTGAACTCTGTAATTAACACACAATTATTCTTAGGTGTTGAAATTTTAACTGAAAAGTGATCCCTATTAAATATAACAGTGGGAATAAGAGAGGGAGGAGATGTACAATTTGGGACTTGCCCAAATGGTGGAATTAGAATCATGCCAGGGGATTCCAATACAATCCCATCAAGGTGGCATGTACCAAGGCAATCTCACTAGTCCAAGTGATCAGTTTCACAATTGATCACACTGATAGGTCTAAGAGTCAAAGGGATCACACAAATAAGACTAGTGTCTGCTAATACTAACTGACAGAATCAAAAAGGGAGAGAATGATCCAGCATGGGAAGCAGGGTACACAGCAGACTCATAGAATGGCAGATGTCCTAAATAGCACTCTGGCCTCAGAATCAGCCCTTAAGGCATTCGGATATGGCTGAGAAGCCCATGAGAGTATTTTAGGCATGGAAAGTCAAGACACTCTGGAAAAAAAAAAAAAAAGAAGAAGACCTAAATGAAAGATCTCTGCGAGTGAGATCCCAGTGGAAAGAATGGGGCCATCAAAGAAGGAGGTACCTTTCTCTGAAGGGAGGAGAGAACTTCCACTTTGACTATGACCCTGTCGGAGTAAGATCAAAGTCGGCGAACTCAAAAGGCTTCCATAGTCTTGGCAACTCATGACTAGAGCCTAGGGAGATTACTGATGTCATAAACAAGAGTGTCAAATTGTTAAGTCAACAACAGGAATCACTGTGTACTTACTTTTCATGTGGGATCTGTCCTTAATGTGTTGTCCAATGTGAAGTAATGCTATAACTAGTACTGAAACAGTATTTTTTCACTTTGTGTTTCTGTGTGGGTGCAAACTGATGAAATCTTTACTTAATATATACTAAAACAATCTTCTGTATTTAAAGAGAATTGAAAATGAATCTTGATGTGAATGGAATGGGAGAGGTAGCGGGAGATGGAAGGGGTGTGAGTGGGAGGGAAATTATGGGGGGGGGAAGCCATTGTAATCCATAAACTGTACTTTGGAAATTCATATTTACTAAATAAAAAAATAAAAATAAAGAAAAGAAAGTCAGAGATTGAGAAAGAGAGACTACAATGAGAATGAACACAATGAAGCAAGAGTCAGGAGCTTCTCCCAGGTCCCCCACAAATGTAGCAGGGGTCCAAGAACCAGGGTATCTTCTGCTGCTTTTCCTAGGCCATTAGCAAGAAGCTGGATCAGAACTGGAACAGCCAGGATATGAACTGGAGCCCGTATGGGATACCGGCATTGCTGGTGGTGGCTTTACCTGCTATACCACAACACTGACCCCTAAAACATGTTTTCTTGGTTTGTGCTTAAAATTACCATCACTTCCTTGGAAACTTCCCCTCTCAAAGCCCAAATCACTTCCTGATTATAAATTGTGATGCTTTACTGATCTTTCCTACTTCCTAACATTACTAAATACAAGCACAATTCACTATAGAAATGAATGTGGAATAGACCTTTCTTGTATTAGGCCCCTATGTTAAGTACTAGGGTTTTGGGGACCACAGTGTGTCCTAGAGAACCAAACACTGGTGGTTTGGGCTGGAGGAGTGGAACAACAACATGGGGACAGAGAGTAGAGAATGGTGAGTAAACATGGAATATTCTGATCTAAGAAAAACTTATGCCAAGGCCCAGGGTAGAGGAGGCTTGGTTTATAGAAGAAATTTAAAAATGTCCTGGGATTGTGCTGGTATTGTGGCATAGTGGGTAAAACTATCCCCAGCAACACTAGCATCCAATGTGGGTGCTGGTTCAAGTCTCATCTTCTCCACTTCTGATCCAGCTCCCTGTTAATATCCTGGGAAATCAGTGGAAGACAGCCCAAGAGTTTAGGGCCCTATACCCATGTGGGAGACTCTAAAGACGCTTCTGGCTCCTGGCTTCTGCCTTGCCTACTGCTGGCTATTGTGACCTTCTAGGGAGTGAACCAGCATCTGAAAGATCTCTCTTTCTCTCTCCCTTTCCCTCATTCTCCATAACTCTGAGTTTCAAATAAATAAATAAATCTTTTAAAAAAATTTAGATGGCCTGGGGTAATTGACCAGACTGGCACATAGGAGTCTGGTGGCAAAACTCCACTAGAGAAAAAACAGGGGCCAGTCATGAAAGCCCTTGAAAACCAAGCAGAGAACTTTGATTCGGTTCTTTGAGAACATGGGAGAGGATACTGATTTTGACATCTAACACAACTCAGCACTCCAACTTCCCAACCAAGTAGCTTGGGCAACTTTGATTTGCCCTGAGGTTTAGTTTATTTGGAGACAGCAAAGGGCTCAGGGTTCCTGGGAAGCTTAAGAAAGACCAAGAAGGATGGTATGCAGGCAATGATAGGATTTACAGTTTAAGAAAAATCATTGTGGCAGTGCAAACTCAAAATCAGATTCTGCTTTGAGAATCAGATGAAGTTCTCAGGTCAAGGGCACTTTCATGGCACTGAGACACTAGCCTCAGGCAGCAAAGCACTATCATTAGGTTACTGCTGTTGAACTAGCCAACCAAGCCTGTTTGTGTTCTGCTAGTGTTTCAAATTATCCTCAAAATAAGACGTAACACCTGTACTTGAACAGGGCATGGTCTGGGAGTGATGACAGAAATGTAAATAGATCATTATAACCTGAGGGAAAGTACCAGGAAAAGGATGGGCTGACACTTGTGAAGGGGGATGTTCACTGTAGCGTTACCAGGTGGGCACAGGGAGCATAGACTACGCTTGAGGCACACACAGACAATACAGAAGACTTTGTGTGACCAAGCGGGATGTGCTGGGGAGACTGGGGGCTGAGCTGGTAAAGGGCTGGTGGGATTGCTAAACTGCTGCCTTTCAATTTGTGGTTTGGATATGGTCTGAGTGTCCCTGTGGGTTCATGTGTTAATATTGAATCCCCATTGTGAAGTATTAAGAGACAGAGAGTTATCTACGATGCTTAGAGGTGGGGCTCAGAGAGGTGAGTAGGAGTAGATAAGGTCCTTAGAGCAGAGCCCCCATGATGGACTCCTAGTGGCTTTATAAGGACAGCAGGGAGACCAGGAGAGATGCACACTGTCGTCATCTCTCCCCATGTGATGTCCTGCACTGTCTCAGGACCTGTTCAGAAGGAGGTCCTTGACCTTGGGCCAGAATCATGAGCCCAAAACATCCCCCTTTCATTAGAACTCAATCGATCTGTGGTATCATCTTATTGGCAATTGAAATGGACAGATTTGGGGCCTGAGTAAGCCTTAGGAGGAAGGTGAACTCTGGGGGTAGGACACTGTCAGAGGGGGTGGATTCCGTCCTTCTATTGCCTCAGACAACAGCTGGACTTTTTGTGGCTCAAAGGTGAGAACAGAGCCTTGAATTACACAACACATCCAGCAGCATATAAAAATACATTTGCACAATTTTTAAAATGTCATTGAAAGAAAAGGATTTATTGATATTTCTAAATTTTCCTAACCTCCTCCTTCTTCTGCCCCATCTAAAATAAAGTGCTTGGTTGTAAATATGGACTGTGTCATATGCTCTCTACTGTTATTTATGTCCTCAAAGATTCATCCCCTGAAAGCTAAATACAGGTTCAGTTGAGTTCACTTTCACAGTAATATGTAAGGCTGCACTGAATCTGTGAATATAAACTGTAAACCTAAATTACAATACAGATGTGCAAATAAGATTGCAGGTGATCCTACAGCTAAAGATAGTCACTGGTTTGGGAGAGGCAGTTATGAAAACAGTGGATTTATTTCAAGCCTTCAGAGCCAGCTTTATTTTCTACTCTGCGTCTATTTGGTTTGGAAGTGGCTTGGCAGTGCCATAATTTCCACCTCTTTTCACAAATCCAGCCTTTGCTTTGACACTGCTTCCTCACTCCTTCCTTTCTTCACATTTTCCAAGCATTTCCTGCCAAGCCACGTTGACTCAGTTTTTTTTCATAGAAAATTCCGGAATGCCGTCACTTGGGTTTCCTTACAGTAAGTCCCTTTAGGCACCATAACAGTGCTTTTGAGCAACTTTCCCTTTGAACTCTCTAAGAGTTACTCAGAGAAGGGAGTTCTGGAAACCAAGCTCTGGGCAGATTATTCCTTATGTAATAAATCAAACTGACAGGAAGGTACCAACTGCTGCTGGCGCTGGTTTGATAGGGAATTCATTATGCTTGGAAACAGTCCTCCAAATCCCCACCACCTATGCTTTTCATCAATATGTGTTTATAATTTTCTACTGAGGATGAAAGATTTTGTAACTTGCTTCAACTGAGTATTTCATAATATCTATGTTTCTTCTGTGTCTATTTGGGGAGGTGAAATAATAAATTCAGCATTAAATTAAAAATCTGAAAAAAAGTGGAATGTGCCCTGCTAAGCCTTTAATATACTATAGAATATAGGAATTTGGTCCCAGGGAGGATGCTAAGTCGTTATCAAGGTTGTGGTTAGATAGGAGTAAGGAGTTCTGGGTTCTATTGCATAGTAGAATAATTACAGATAATGTTAATATACTTTATATTTCTATGTGTGTATTTATATATGTATATGTGTATATATATATATATATATATATGTATAAAATGAAGGGCCTGTGGGACTGGCATTGTTGTATAGCAGTTTGGGCTGCTCCTGAGACACCACCATCTCATCTGGGTCCTGTATTGGGTCCCGTCTGCTCTATTTCCAACCCAGCTCTTTACAAATGGCCTGGGAAAAGCAGCTTTAGATGACCCAAGTTTTTGTGCCCTTACCACCCATTTGGGAGACCTGGAAGAATCTCCTGAAACTTGGTTTCAGCCCAGCTGTTGTGGCCATCTGGAGAATAAACCAGCAGATGGAAGATTGACCTCCCTCTCTCTGTCTCTCTCTTCCCTGCCCTCATCCTGTAACTGAATTTCAAAATAAATTTCAAAATAAATCAGTAAATATTTTTTTTAAAAAAACCTAGAATATAGGATGTTGGATGTTTTCACCATAAGGAAATATTGAACATTTGAAGAGATAACTATATTTATCCTCAATGGACATTACACAATGTATATGTGTGTTGAAATATTACCTAGTGGGGCCAACACTGTGGCATAGTGGGTAAAGCTGCTCTCTGCAGTGCCAGCATCCCATATGGGCTCCAGTTCTTGTCCTGGCTGCTCCCCTTCTGATCCAGCTCTCTGCTAGGAAAGTAGTAGAAAATAGTCCAAGTGCTTGGGCCCCTGCACCTGCATGAAAAGACCCAGAGGAAGCTCCTGGCTATTGGCTTCAAATCGGTGCAGCACTGGCAGTTGTGGTCAATTGGGGAATGAAGCATAGGGTGGAAGACCTCTCTCTCTCTCTCTCTCTCTCTCTCTCTCTCTTTTTTCTCTTTCTCTCTCTGTGTAACTCTGACTTTCAAACAAATCAATAAATCTTTAAAAAAATTACCTAGTACCTCTAAAATTTGTACAATTATTTAAAACTGAAAAGGAAAAGATAAACCCAGGTTATGATAGAATATGTCAATACTTAACTCTTTTGGGGGTGTCCTAGTCAGTGGGATTTGGACTTACCTTATAGGGGCTTCAGGAAAGAAGCTCAGATGAGGGTTTCTGTTTGCAATGTAGTAGTTCCAGGGGAGATCAGGGGAAAGTGGGATTTCTGCAGTGCTACACCTGGGAGCAGCCAGGAGCAGTGAAGAGAGGGCCTGGGTGGGAGGACTTCTCTAGAAGAGTAGGATTTAATCACATGGTCTCCCCCAGAAGTCAAAGACCAAGGATGCCCAGTCCTGGCTAGCCCTCCACACCATCCTCAAGGAATAAGATGTTTCAAACTTAAATTAGGGGTCTTCAAAGTATTTATGGAAAATTAGTATTATGAAAAAAAGAAAAAAAACTATTTTGGATTTTTAAAAATGTTTTTTCACCAAAATAATCCTTTAATTTCATTTTGCAGGAAGTTTTGTTTTAAAGATTTATTTATTTATTTCGAAAATCAATTGCAGAGATGGAGAGGGAGAGACAGAAAGACAGAGATCTCCCATTCACTGTTTCACTCTTCAGATGGCTTCAATGGCCAGGGCTGGGCCAGGCTGAAGCCAGGAGTCAGGAGCTTCATCTGGGTGTCTCCCATGGTGGCAAAGGCCATCTTCTGCTGCTTTTCGCAGGCCATTAGCAGGGAGCTGGATTGGAAGTGGAGCAGCTGGGACATAAACCAGTGCCTTTATGGGATGCCCTTGTTACAGGCAGCAGCTTTACCAATTGTATCACAGCTCTGATTCCTTGCAGGAACTTCTTAAAGTAGCTCCCACACATGGATCTCCTAAGTACGAATTCAAATTGAGTATGGATTCAAAAGTTTTCCAAAAAAGATTTACCTGTTTATTTGAAAGGCAAAAAGTAAGAGACACACACATACACACACAGAAAGAATGGGTGGGAGGGAGACAGAGAGAGGGAGGAAGGGAAAGAGACAGAGAAAGGGAGAAGAGAGGAGTAGAGAGGAGGGGAGGGGAGAGAAGAGGAGAGGAGAGGAGAGGAGAGGAGAGGAGAGGAGAGGAGAGGAGAGGAGAGGATTTTTCTATCTGTTAGTTCACTTTCCAAATGCCCACAACAGCCAGGGATGGCCAGACTAAAGCCAGGAACCAGGAACTTCAGCCAGGTCTCTCACAAGGGTGGCAGGAACCCAAATGTTTGAACAATCAACTGCTACCTTCCCAGATGTATTAAGTAGGAAGCTGTATTGGAAATGTGGAATATCTGGGACTTGAGCTAGGTACTCCTGTATAGTATACAGGAGTCCCAAGAGGTAGCATAACTTGCTGCACCACAATACTTGCCCCTGGAACCAAAAATTTCAATTTCCCATCCAATTTTCTAGTAAAGTATCAATGCCTACTGACTATGAAAAAATAAAATTCAGCACTGAGCACATAGGCCTTACATCGGTGTTCATTTGTCTTTCCTTGATGTGTCAGGCAAACCACTCCAAGGATATCCTTCAGTCAAGGTGCGATATGACCCAAATCCCCTATCACTCCAACTTAAAGTAGGTTAGAGCATAGATACTGGAGTCAGCTTGCCTGAATGAAATCCTAGCTTTTTCCTGCTTTGTTGCTTGGGCAATTCCCTTAATCGTGCGGTACCTCAGTGTTTTCCTTTGTGAAACAACAATGATCAAAAGTTCTCTTTCATAGGGACATCATGAAAAATATGTTTCTCTTTGTAAAGTTCTTGCAACAATTCCAGCTGGAATAGCATCAGTCCGTGAACATTTCTAAGAGGAGAGAGTAGGTACTTCCTTGATTGTTACACCAGGCATCCATGCAGGATACCTGATGTACTTGCTCTGCAGATCAGTCCGTCATCTCTGCTCCCTACTTCCCAGCTTCAGGTCAGGATGTATCCCCACATGGAGAGCTGGAGAAGATGCTCTCTGTTATGTATATACACAACCCACAGCTGAGGGACATACTAGTATTACTCTTCCAAACACAGATGAGGAAACCAAGGCACAGAATAGGTGAGCCAGCTGCTCAGGATCCTGTGACTGACAATAGAAGAGCCAAGATCCAATACCAGACCGCTGGGAACCAGGGTGTGCATGCCACATATGGATAGAGTTGTCAGTCACCTTCATCTTTGTCTATCTGTCTTTTCATCATCTGCCCATTTATATTTTTCTCTGATTTATCTTAGTCCGTATTTCTATAGGGGTTAAATATTTTTGTATTAATTATAAGGGATCATTGTCAATAAAGTTAGCCTTCTTTCATGTATGATACAGTTGTTCTTTCTTGTTTATTATTTGTATTGTGACTTTGCTTTCAATTGTTTTCCATACAACCATTTTTAAATTTTTATACTCAGATTTCTCTGACTTCTTTTTTTTGTAGCCTCCAGGTTTCATGACATGTTTAGAATTTATATATATCTTCATGCAGTATTATCACAAAAATATTTGCATCTTTAAGATGTTTATGATTTCAAATATGTTTACACATTTTTTCTGGAATTTAGCTTGTTAGGAGGTATATGTAGTCCAGATTCATCTTGTTCTAAATGAGTAAACAATTGATTTATAGTTTACCTGCTGATTTGAAGCCTCAAGTTGTAAGTTCCCATCTATTTTTAGGTTTATTTTCAGCCTTATGTTGGTCTATAGACCAGTTTGTATGTCGTATTTCTGCACACACATTTCTGTGCCAGTATTAAACTTCTTGCATTACTACAGCTTTATAATGTGGCCTTATTATTTACTTGGACTGGTGCTGTACTTAGGATATTAGTTTGGATGTTGAATGTATCCCAGAGGCCTGTATTAATGGTTTGACCACCAAAATCTTATGTTAATGGTACTAAAAGGGTAGAAACTTCATCCAGTAGTGTTTAGAAGTAGGGTCTTGGGAGCACTGTATTGGATTAGCTCACTGGAGTGGTGTGGAGCACTTATGATTGAATCCTGGTGGCTTTGTAAGTGACCAAATAGATAACAAGGCAAATCTCTCCCTTCTCATGTGAAGCTGGATGCCAGGCCAGGACTCTGCCAGCAGGTACACCTTCATCAGAGGCCAAACCAAAGGGACCACCAAATCCTGGACTATGAACCCACAAACTGAGTTCCATAAATCTTTTATCTTTATAAAGTTGGCTTCTGTAAGGCATTTCCCTGTATTAATAACAACCTAATTAATACAATTGGTTTCCCTTCTTCTCAAATTTCTCTGGAAATTTTTGAATGTTTATCCCTTTGTTTGAGTTTAATTTTTTGTTATTATAATTGCCAGAGAAGAAATAAGTAAAATTAACCTTGATAAATGAAGGAAAATGATTGAGAGCAGAGAAAAGACCAGCGTAGGACTGTAGAATGAAGATGAGCTCAACAGGAGGAGTGTAGGGGTAGTCAGGCTAAGGCTACCTACATGATATTTGATCTGGCTAACCACACTGTAGATATGAAGTCATTAGAAATATGGAGGTTTAGAGCTGTGTGGTACAAGAGGTTAATCTAGTTAAATTTGCTCATTTTACAAATATAGAAATTGAAAAGGCTAGGGAAAATACAAGTAGACAAAGATAATTAGTAAAATCATGATTAAATCCTGGTTCTCAGTCCAGATAAGGGCGCTTGCTGTGATTTTGTAATCTTGAGCATGAAAGAAAGAGGTTGCTATTACATAATGGAATGAAATAGTGAGCTTGTGTTCAGTGAAGATAGGAGCACCCAGGAGTAATGCTCACTTTTCATCAAGATCTACATCCTGCTTCTGCTTATGTCCTAGAGACAAGCAGTAGAGTAAGGATAGAGGAAAGAAGAGTATTGTAACTGTTTGCATTGGCAAATCCTGCCAATCATTAGCAAGACTTCTAGGAAAAAAATAATGAAAAGATAGTTTCCAAAAAGGCTATATAAGAGAAAGCTGCAAGACAAGAAAAGAAAGATTTTGGAATAAAGAGGCGGGAAAGGATCTAATAATAGGTACCTGTGTACAGTGGGTACTTCCTGCTCCCAGCAGAGGTTGGTGGGTGCAACAGGACTACCTAAGCTAATTTGCTGCCATTTAGGCACTATGGGCCTGACTTGATTTATGAGGATAAAAACCACTAAAGATGCACACATTGTACTGATATCTCCATCAGACTAAAATTTCAGTGTTCTTTGTTTTAAACCATTTTTAACAATGTTTGGATTTGGGCTAAAACCCAATTTGTTGAGTGTACCAACAGCAGTTTTTCTAAGGGAAGAGCTAGCTTATTCTTATTAGGTCAGATGATGCATAGAAATTGAAGTCATCCATGCAATAAGATCATATGGCAAATCAAGAATCCATGGAAGGAACTGTATTGTGGTACAGGGGAATAAGCTGCCTATTGATGCTACCATCCTATGTCAGAATGCCCTCAGCTACTCTACTTCCAAGCCAGCATCCTGTTAATATACCTGGAAAGACAGCAGATGATTGCTCAAGTAGTTGGATCTTTGCCACCTACAAAGGAGATGAGGATGGAGTTCCTGGATCCTAGTTTCTGCCTGACCCAGACCAGGTCAAAGTCTGACTATAGCAGCATTTGGGAAGTGAACCAGTGGATAGAAGATATCTCTCTCTGCCTCTATCTTTCTCTTTCTCTCTCTCCCCCCCACCTCTTTGCATTCTACCTTTCAAATAAATAAATAAATAATATTTTTAAAAAGAAAAATTCACAGATGGTGGTTTGTTACAACGTTTTGGTATGTGAGTATTAGGAATCAGATGGGTTAATAGGCAGTCAGGGTGATCCAAGTGGAATTTGGGGTGTAGAATGCTTGCTTCCCCTCAAAAGATTGTCTTTACCAAGAACTGAGCACCCTCCTTCCTCAAGTATCTACATATTTACCATGAGAATAGCAAGGGAGTAGTGATCACAGTTGATTGTGAAAATAAGTCAACTATTTCACCCTTGTGATGGTTTTTGGTTTTATCATGAGCAAGCCAGATGGGATAAAGAATTGTAAACCAGGTCTTGTATTGGGCTTGTCCACACCTTGATTGAAAGTTTCATCCCCAAAATTGTTCTTAAAAACCACAGTACCAGAGGGTCCTTTGGGATTTCCTCTTGGAAGCCCTCTTCCATGCTGTTCTGGTTAGAGGTCTTTAGATCTAATAAATCTTTTTAAATCTCTCTGCTTGTGGGCGTGGAACTTCTTCTTACATGTGAGACAAAGAATCAAAGTAATAATATTTTCTATACCACCATTTCTCTGTAACAAGAGCCTAAACCTAGTTCATTTTTGTTCATTACATTACTTCAAATCATTACAAGTTCAATTATATATGAGCTTAAGAACTACTTCGAAATAGAGTTTACTTGGGTCTCTTCTATAATCCTTTAAATTCTTAATTAATGTACTAAAATAATGTTAAGGTTGTAATCTGAAATGAGGTAAATAAAGGAAGTCTCGACTGATTCATTAGGTGATCTGATATGGCATCATATTTGCCTGCCTGGAGGGTCCAGAGGTTGCTTTGAAACTCTTCCTGCTGGGTCTGGCATCTTGGTACTGCAGATTCAGCCATTGCTTGTAACACCAGTATCCCATAACATAACACGAGTTTGAGTCCTGACTTTTCTGCTTCTGATCCAGCTCCTTGATAATGCAACTAGGAAGGCAATGGAAAATGGCCCAAGTACTTGGGTCCATGCCACCTATGTGGGTGACCAGGATGGAGTTCCTGGCTCCTGGCATGGACATAGAGCAACCGTGACTCTTGCGGCCATTTGGAGAGTGAACCACTAGATGGAAAATTTCTCTCTCTCCTATCTCTCTCTCTCTCTCCTTCTCTGTCACTTTGCTTTTCAAATAAATAAATGCATCTTTTTAAAAAACACTTCTTTGTTATTACTGGGTCATTGACTTCAATATGAGCAATGCTATCTTTAGAGCATGCTATCCTGCCACTTTGTTTGGAAAAGTGTTCACTGTAGCCAGTTCTTAATATAGACTCAGATTTTATATGTATGTGTGCATATTTGTTGCTTTCCTATGAAATAATCAAAGTAAAATAAAATAATGTTTTGCAGTAAATTCAGTTAATAGTGTTGAAATTATTGTACTATAAGATATCATCTTCCTTAGGAGGATGTCTATGTAACCTCAGGGAAGACACAAAAATCTTAAGTAAAAATGTTTCAAAATATAACTCCAATGGCAGAAAAAATGATACAGATGAAATGTCCATCAAAATAGGAACTATCCCTATGCTACCTCATTTATCCCTCCCATAGACCTCTAAGGTCAATATTTCATTCCCATTTTGCAAATGAGCACACTGACATTCTGAAGCATGAGCTCATTTGCTAAGGCTACCTTCTGGCTAATGGCAGACTGATGTTTGGAACTCACATCACATCAATCTAAAGTCTGTTTCTATTGTCTTTAAGTATATTTTGTTATTAGTATGCAAATTTAGTACATACATGCCTCCACCCTTTCCTTTAAAGGGACTAACAGAGATTTCCTCTCATTGAAATGTTACAGAGAAAAGATTTCCACTATTAAATGAAAGATCTTGAGTTTTTATGGTATTGCTCTACTTTCAAAGTTTCTAAGTTCATGGCTAGAGCATTTGGCACAGTGGATAAGTCACCCATATCCCATGGAGGAGTCCCTGGGTTCAAGTATTAGATCTGACTTTGCTCTAGCTTTCTGCTAATATACACCCTAGAGGGCAGTAGGTAGTTGCTCATGTGCTTGAATCTCTGCCACCCATATGGGAGACCTGGACTGAGTTATTGGCTCCTGGCTTCATCCTGAATAGCTCTGGCTATTGTGGGTGCTTAGGGAGTGAACCACAGATGAAAGATTTTTCTTCAACTTCTCTTTTTTCTTGGAAGTGATTCAGACAGCATCTTTGTTTCTGTGAATTTCACAAAGAAATTACCTGATTGAAAAGAGAAACCAGGGATAGGTATATGGCAGTGTTTATGACACTACGTAGGACATCTACATTTCCTATCAGAGCACAGGGGTTCAAGCCTCAGCTCCATTTCTACTTTTCAGCTTCCTGCTGCTGTGCACCCTGGAGGCAGTGGTGCTAGCTCAGTTATTTGGATCCCTGCCACCCACATAGGAAACCACAGTGAAATTTCTGGCTCCTAGCTTTGGCCTGGCCCAGTCATGGCTATTGTGGGGATTTGGGGATTTGGGTAATGAACAAACAGATGAATTCTCTCTCTCTCTTTCTCTCTCTCTCTCTCTTTCCTCCCTTTCAAATAAATAAAAAGTAAAAAAAAATAGACAAAAATAAAAATCACCAAAATCACAGAGATTGAAAATGGATGAGGGTTGCTAGACACTAGGGGTGAAGTGGGACGGTGGAATCAGTGTTTAATTGGGTATAGGCAGCCAATTTGGGAAAATGAAAAGAATTGTGTGGATGGTGATGATGGTTACCCAACATTCTGAATGTATTTATTGTCAATGAACTGTAAACTTAAAAATGGCTCAGATGCTGAATTTCATGTTACTCATATTTTGCCACAATTAAAATAAATAAGTAGAATTTATATCCATTTCTGCTTGACAGCAAACATTGGCTCAACATTACACAAAAATCTACAACCTCAGTCTGTAATCCTGTGATACTTGTGGCTACTGTTCTGATCCACCCACCAGACTCTTGTACAGCACTCTCTGAAAGCCTACTTGATGATCAAGAAAACACGTTCTGCCAGTCTGCTGCTGCTGATTTTCTTCACAGAATTGAGAATAGTGCCTTTAGTATCTATAACACCTTGAAATTATATCTAATATTCGCAAATCTTATCCCTCTTTATTGAATTCTCATTCTGCACAGAAACAAGGGGTAGCAAAAAGAACTCTGAGTTTGTCTGAGCTCTAGAACTTTCTTGTTTTGCTTTTTGTAAAATGTCATCCTTTTATGTAAGGGATAGAGAGACAAGTGAGAGTAAGACAGGAAAAGGGAGCTCCCGTCTACTGATCCACTCTCCAAATGCCCTCAACAGCCAGAACTGGGAAGGGGACAAAGTTGAGAGCTAGGAACTCAACCTAGGTCTCTCATTTGGGTTGCAGTGACTCACCTACCTGAACTCTCACTGCTGCCTCCCAAGGTCTGCATTAACAGGAAGCTGGAATCAGGAGTTAGAGCCAGGCTTCACACACAAGTGCTTTGGTTTGGGATATTGGTGTCCTAATCAGCATATTAGCTGCTAGGCCAAATTTCCTAACTGTTACCCTGGGCTTGTCTCACAACTGTTGTGAGCCTCCATGATGACCCTCCCCAGCTGAACATAGAGCCCCTGCCTGAACCCCTCCCATCAGGAGACCTCTCCTAGAAGCTGTGGTATACAGTGATTGACAGCAGGGGCTTCAGAGCCAAGTCGACCGGCTTCCAATCTCAGGTTCACTAGTTATATACTGGGATCTTAGATGAGTTGTACAGCACCTCTGCACCTCATACTGCTGCTCTGGAAACAGACTAGCAACAGCAGTTGTCTTGGAAAGCTTCTAGGAGTTTTAAACGAGATAACCTTTGCTAAGTGCTAGGAAGAATGTCTGCCACATTGTAGGTACTCCCAGAGTATCTAATAAAAGACTTTCATATCCAAGCCTTCTTACTCTCCCTTTCTATTTTTTCTCTTCTATGTGCTGTGTTCAACATGCTGCTTCTCTTGTTTTCCTATTGTAATCAAATACATCATTTTAAATCACAACCCTAAAAGTCTTTCTCAACTTCTCCCATTATATCATTTTCATTGATTGCTACTTGGTCTACCAAGCCTGACTCCTCATGCAAACCATCTACTTCTGAATTCACATTTCTGGATTCATTGCAGCTTCAGTTCTAGTTCATCTTCCTGGCAGGCAGGTCTCATCTGTTCATGGCCATTCCTGCCTTTGGACCCCTCCTTCCTGAACTCATCATCCTCACTGCTATCAGTCACATTTCTAAAAATAACAATACTTGCAATAATACTTATAATAAGTGTTATGCTTATAATAATACTTATACTGATACATTTAAAAATAATAGTTATCATTTATATACCATGCTATGGACTTTAAGATTCCTTTAAAATGTATCAGGAATTCACTAAATGACTTAAGCAAGAATAACATGATCTGATGCACTATGATTTAAAAATTCAGTCTGGGTACTGTATAGACTAGATTCGACAAGGCCAAGAGGAGACAGTAGTCCAGCTCAAAGCTTTTACAGTGACTAGATGAAAGATTGTGGCAGGGCAGGGGGAGAAAAGCAGGTAGATTCAAGACAGAGCCTCAAAGTCACATAATACAGTAGGGACAAAGCAGTACCAATAAATGTTTCATGACTGATTGAGGAAAGAAGGCATCTGATTGACTTGCAAAATTTTATGCAAACATACTTTGTCATTCCCTAGACCATATTGCAAAAAGTATCATTTGAAATAGTTTATGTTCACATCTATTTATTGTGTTAAATATGCACCTTATATTACCATAGCTAATTTATTTTCACATTGTTTCCTCTTTACTTGTGGCATTTCTGAGGCTAACATGGTCCAAAGATTTCCGGAAAAAAGCTAAGTTATGTTGAATTTCAGAGAAAATTCACTGTAAAGGTACAATGCCTACCACAAATGGAAAAACACGTGGAGCTGGCATTGTGGCACAGCAGGTTAAGCTGCACTTGTGCTGTTTCCATATGGGAGCACCAGTTCCAGTCCTGGCTGCTCTGCTTCTCATCCAGCTTTTCCTGCTAATACGCCTCGGAAAGCAACAGAAGAGTGCAAAAGTACTCAGGCCCCTGCCTCCCACATGAAAGGCCAGGATCAAGTTCCCATCTCCTGGCTTCTGCCTGGCCACGTTTTGGCTGTTGCAGCCATTTGAGGAGTGAATCAGCAGATGAAAAGCCTCTCTCTGTGGCTTTCTCTCTCTCTCTCTCCATCTTTCAAGTAAATAAATCAAACTATAGTTTTTTTTAAAAAAGTTAAAGAAAAAACACTTGGAGAAGTCCCATTGAAAACTCAATACTTACTCTTCCTCTTTGTCCCTCATCTGTAGGAAATTTCTGCATATCAGCTGTGTAAAAGAGACTGGATGGAACAGTGTTATTGTCCATGGTGGGAGCAGAAAGGCCATTCAGTCTCCTGTTAGCAAGAGTGACTTTGGAGCTTCTAGAGAGAACTTCCTTGCCACAGGACAAGGTTAGCCCTATATCTTGGTGTGCTGCTTCCTTTTCATATGTAATCCTTTTCAAAGCCACTGCCTCTGGAGCCATGGCTCATCCAGTGATCTCTGTTATCCTTTTGACTCATGTAAAGTGAGAAGCCCCATATCTGTTGATTCAAGTCTGTATTATTTTTCTCCAAGTCTCTGCATGGTAAGAATGGACACCACTTTCAATGGATCACAGATTTTTTTTCCACTTGTGTGCTGTTTTGCTTTTCTCCCATTTCATTTCCCCATGACTTCCACTACACTCATATTCACATGCCCATGCTACATCATGTTCCAAGAGCATAGAAGTCTGAATTGATTCTTATAGCTGACAATTCATTCAGAAATGATTTGTTTTTGTTCTGTCAATGATGAATACCTCCACTATAAGAATTGCCGCGGAACATTAAATTTTCTAAGCTACAATTTTTGCTTTTAAGGAGCATAAAGGCAACTAGGAAAAGAAAGGAAAGAAAACCACAATAAAAATAGGAGTTCACGGTGTTATAGGACAGGTGCAAATATACTCCTCCAGAAGTTCACAGTGCGGCAACTGTGAGGAGATTGAATCAGCTCTTTAAGGAGCAATCTGAGCAGAGCCATGAAGAATTGGAACAGGTGGAGATGAGAATCATGGAGAGGAAATTAATGCTGGAGGCTATGATTATGCACCAACTCCATATGGTGTACTCAGTCTATGGGTCTGTTAAAAGGCGCATTTCTTTAGTTAGCTCTGTATTTTATGAGCAGGTTTATGCCCTGACTTCATGAAATGCACTGAAATGGAGTGCAGGGTGGTCATTCTGGTTGGAGCACTCACCTCCTTACCAGTCTGCTTCCTGCATAAATATTTCATCAGAAATTTTCATCAGTACATATATTCCATGAAGCTATATAGGCATAAATGCTGTCCAGGAGATGTTAAGGCTCTTACATGCTGATGAAAAAGTACACTTTATGAACCTTCTTGCTCAGTAAACACGCCTAACAATTTAATTGGTGGCATAGCTTAATGTTTTGAGGGGGTCTACAGAAGAGGATTCACCAAACTACACAACAAAGAGGATGTGCTGATCCACACTTGTCTGTTCTACTTTTATGAACAAGGTGGATCTGATGTTGGAGCTGAGAGCAGAGGAGAACCACATGTCAAATAGCAGTAAACCAGTTGTTAGGCTTAGGATGGGCATTCAAAGAAGGTGCTGAGATGATCAGTCAAGGCAGAAAATACTTTTATTTTAGAATGGGCAACCTAGTGGAGTCTGCGGTAGGATTTCAGCCTGGCCAGAAATCAGGCAGAGGGATCTGAAGTGAGACTTCAGCCCACGAGGGCAGCAGCTGGGTTTCCTTTTAAACTGCTTGTCAGGAGTGAGTTGCATGGGCAACTATTAACCATGATAAACAGGAGTTTGGACATTCAGAAAGCCATGCTGGAAGTTGTTGACCAAAGCTACTCTCATGGTTTGGAATGTTCTAGGTGAGGCACTTGTAAAAATGCTGGCACAGCAAAATACCACCAGGTTTGTGCTTAACTATACAGCAGAGAAAGTAAAATCCCACAACATTTTTGAGGTTACCAATCTGCCAAATTTTTATCAGGTTTCAGATTAACCACTTGCTCCCAATGGTCTTACAGATCCTGACACTAGTGAGAATGTTTATTCCTAAAGAGATATACAGCAAAGTGGGAAAATTTCATGCTCCTTGGTTTTAAACTTGGATACTTGCTACGTATCTCCACTTCTTTGAAAAAATTAACAACTGGGCTTTCACCATGTTTGCTTTGACCCTCTACAGCAGGGATAAGCCTCTATCAGCCCTTTCAATCCCCAAAAGAAGACCTAGAATCTTCTATGAATTTAGTAATTCATTGTCAGTTTAAAATATCATTGTGAGCATTCACAATAAAAGGTTAATTAGTAATTTCAAGACAATTTTCACTCCCTTCACATAGAAAAATATATGCACCTAAAACTACATATATGGAATATATGAATTTTGTTCTCTTTAAAAAGATAAATTTTGAAGAAAACAGTTTGAGATATATACATTCAATGCATTCTTTGATTTCAGCTAAGTGACTGATACAATCACTCCACCCCTACCCTCTCCAAGTAGATGCTCTGTTTTTGTTTGCTTGTTTATTTGCTTTCTTATTCTTCTGAAAGTAACTCATAATTGTTACCTCTTATTATTATTATTATTACTATTTTTGTTAGATAGGCAGAGATATCATGAGAGGTAGAGAAAGAGAGACAGAGAGAGAGTGCTCAAATCTGTTGGTTCATTAAAAAATATTCACAAAGCCAAGACTGGGGTGGGTCAAAGTTGTGAGTAAAGAACTCAACTCAAATTTCCCATATGGGTAGCAACAATCAAACTACATGAGCCATCATCAGTTTCCTAGAGTGTGCATTTCATTCTAGGTGCTCAGACATGGGATGAGGGTATCCTTATTGGTACCTTAACTAACAAAAACCTTCCCCTGAAAGATTATCTTAAATTGTTTGGCATTTGGCTTAGGAAAAGTCTATGAAGCAAGGGTCAGTGTTGTGGCATAGTGGGTAAAACCTCAGCCTGCAACACCAGTATCCCATATGGGTGCCAGTTTGTATCCCAGCTGCTCCTATCTTCACATAACTATACTTATAAATTACTAAGCTAGCCCTGTATTTCTATATTTCCTTTCTCGGGAATAGTATTTGGCTCATAAATTATAAGTAAAATTATTGAGTAGATGAGTAAATGGAATAACTGGGCTGTATCTGCCTCTCTATGTGACCTTACCTAAGAATTGCATATTCCAGTACAAAAGACTATTTTTCATGGAGAATCCTCTTTGAAATCTAAGTATCATTGTGTGGCAATGAAAAACACATTTGAGCCCATAGTACTCAGAAGTAAACACCCCAGGATGAACATTCCTATTTCACAAAGACAAACAAGAAGTTATTCATCATTTATTGTGATTGCTTAAAAAGTTTCAGTAAGATAGGATTTTTATTTAGTTGTTGAAAACTACCCTGTGTTCTCTAAGGATTGATTGTCTCTATTTGGTTGCCCAGTTAATTTACTAAATTATATGACCTTCAACCAATTCTGTAGATCTTGGTTTTCTCATCTGTCAATGGATGAAGTTAACCTTCATTGGAGAGAGCCTCTCAGAATAGCTGCAGGTACTCCACATCTGAAGTGAAACCATGATAATATTTGATTTCTAGATTTTTAGAGAAAATTGCACTTTATCAGTGAAGCATTCAAATTTTACTATTTAATATATTTCTTTCTGTCCACAAACTGTTTTTGGAATCGGCAGAAAACATCTGGATAATGCAATTTGTGTTCATAGCAGTTCCAATGGGCATTATAACCAGCCCCAGGGAAGATAAATTCTTGGTCCTCATTTCCAGGGGCAATGGATTTCTGTGACTGTGGACAGTCAGGTGCACTTTTAATGGGTCACAAAAGACCGTAAGTCCATGGCACACATGGCCACATCTGTGTTTCATAAGTGCAGTGTTTTCTTTTTCCATTAAAAGTCTAACTAAAAATCATAACCATCTTTATGTATTTCTGGCTTTAAAATTATTTGCAAGTATTAGGTAAAGGTGTAACATAGCAATTTTCCATCCTTTGCTCATACAGTTGAAAATATTTTGATTTTCTCTCCAAAATGTTAACTTTGTGTGTTTGAATAATACTAGTTCAAAGTCAAGTCACCTGTGACAATATGATGCCCATATTGCTGTGTGTCTGTCACTCCTGTATGATAAATGCCTCAGGGAAAAAGAATCTGATGATATTCATTACTTTAAATTCTGAACCTACTAGATACCCAATAAATATTAGTCAAAATGAAAATGAAGCAATAAAGTTCAGTAATAAAATTAAGTGCTTTATAAAATTCCTCATAATAATTTTTGAGACAGAATGTGTTTAGAAAATCAATTTCTAAAAAGATATTCTATACTAAGAATTTGAAACATTATTTTAAAGAATTATTTTATGCTACATTCACTCATCAGCTAAAATAGAATATTACAAAAACCAATGACAAACACTCATGAATTTTATTGAAACTCAGAGGTAAATGAGAGGCAAGGCAAACTATAGAGGCCAGCAACGTATCGGGACTGACACTCCTTACCAGAGTGTGGCCCCCAACAGCGAATTACACATTTTTTTATAGCACTCTGTCCACTAGGGCTCGCAATTTCGAACCCTTGGTATGCAGTGAGCAATAAAAAACCCAGAATATGGTTGTAAGATAACAGCTAACAATAACAAACCCAGGAACAATAATAAATCCAAGATATGGTTGTAAGATAACAGTGAAGGGTGCATTTTTGTTAACTTAGTTACTTGGAATTTTGGGCCCACATAGTTTCACAAGATACACCCGCTAGCAAGCAAAGCTAAAATGTACAGAAGCAAGAAATCTGCAATTAGCTTTTAGCCACACTCACTTAATTTTGATTTTGACTCCACATTTATTTATATGAAAGGTAGAGAGAGGAAGAGACAGAGACAGAGATATTGCATCTGCTGGTTCACTCTCAGTATGGCCACAACATAGCCAGGAGACAGGAACTCCATTCAGATCTGCCACATGGGTGGCAGGGAGCCAAGGGGGCCATCCATCTTCTGCTGTCTTCCAAGGAACATTAGCTAGGAGCTGGATGGGAAAGTAAAACATCCAAGACCCAAACCAGCACTCATGTATGGAAAGCAGGCATTACAGCCTTCAGCTTAGCCCACTGCACCACAGCACTGGCCCCAAAAGATTCTTTTTAACTGGAAAGCTTTTTGGCACCATAGGATGCTGATTTTGACACCAGCTTCTGATGGTGCTGTTCACTTTCCAGTGTGGTAAAGCTGCTCAGGGTCTCAGCACTGCCTTGTCTATTGACAAGCAAGCATGGTGACTCCCAAATCTGTTCCGTTTGTAGCCAATTGACTTATCATAATAGGAACTTAGCAATAAAAACAGAAATAGGAAGTATTAGAGGGAGCACAACTCTACTTTTGCCTTCAGATGCACTCCACTTTTGGATGAGCCATGAATTTAAATGGAAAAATAGCCTTGTCTGAACATCTGGAAGTACTTACATATTTTTCCAATATTATTTGAAATGCACTAGCATTAAATTTGCCCGTCTTAACTGTGCCTTATTTGGAGAGTTTAGCGTATAAGTTCAGTAAGTACCACAGAACAAACCCCACCCAAGTTGGGGGCTGGATCATCAAGCGAGGCCTCGTGTGCTGTACCTGGAAGCAGCCTTGTGTTTTTGCCTAGCTTCTGGCAGAAACCTGTACAGATGCAACCTTTTACCTGGGAGCAGCACAATAAACTGGTAGCCAGTAGGAAGCTGTGGCAGCACTGAGAATGTGGCTCAGGCAGGAAAACTTGGTCCTGGTCCCCAGGTGGTAATTTCTATTTGGGGTGATGTAGCTCGTATCTATCTCTGGAGTAACTATTGAACAGCATCTTCTCTTTCATTCACAAAAGGGTTCCAATTTGCTTTTCTTTCTGCAGCATTTTAGAGGCTGTGTGGGAAAATTTGTGATTTAATAAGAGTCATCACCCCAAGGTAAAACCAAGAGCATATAATGCCCATTTCCTATGCAGATGTGTAACTTATGTCTCCTTCTCAAAACTTCTGTTTTGAGGTGAACGATCTGATGATAGAGCCTCCTTGAGGATCCTTATGCAGGTGGAGTCCTGGCTTTTGGGCTAGAGGAGGTAGGAGTTAGGGTAGGAAGTGACCACAGTGGATGGTGCTGACTACAGTAGTTGGAAGAGTCATCACAGATTGGTTCTATACTTTGAGATTCAAACACATTCTTGCAGCTTAGTCAATGGTTTTTACAACCATGTTGTGTACTATTCTATTTAGCTTAAATATTTTTTTGTGTTTTTTCCTACCTAATCCATCGATTTCTATTGATTACAACTAAAGACCTTGACTAAGATGTAAACAAACATGAAAATTTGAGTTCATAGGTTATTTTGACTGAATATTTTAACTTTAAGATCCATGTGCAAAAAGAGCGTTTTGCTGTGTTGAATTATCTGTACAAGTCTCTTTCAAACAACAATCTCATCTCTGTGCAGAATAGGCTGTTTGTCTGTTAACAGGTGACCTTGGCTATGCACCCCAACGATTTGAATGAGCTATGGGGTTATTCTTCTAAAATGATGTTCAGGTCAAGTGATAAATGTCCTCCTCAGATGTCAAATGGAAAGAAAAGAGTTTGGCTGTCAAGTCTGGCATTTTCTTCTTGTGTTTCCCTTGCTTGTTTCACTGTGTTTTCAGAGCTTTAGCTCTCTGTGACACCCACTCTGACCATCAACCGACCTCACTTTCAACAACATGATCTGAGAAGTGTTTAATTAGCTTTCTTCCTGCTGCCGACTCACTCTTGCTTGGAGACACTCATCTTAGAACCTTAACAGAAGCAGGTCGTAAAGGCTAGCGGAAATATTATAAATTTTTTTATAACAGATTCTTTAAAGGTCCTGGGTACTATTCTACTATTAACAGACACAGCCCATTATAAGGTGGTGAAGTACGACTTCTTGGAAGTTACACACTGTGTTCAAATGCAGAGTTCCAACAGACTCTCGGGAATCACCTTTTTTCCTGGATACTACTAGCTGTCAGTTTGAATGAGTATACAAATCTGCACACATCTGGGCAGACCTCTTCAAATCGTTGTTCCATTCTTTAGTATGCAGTGACATTTTTATTTGATTGTAGTATATAAAGGAACTTACTAAAACAAATAACAAATTGATCCATGAAATGGCTCACAAGGCACTCAGTAGACTGGAAGAATAGGGGTGTCCTTAGCAACACCACAGAGTGGGGGCTGGGTCTTCTGTAGATGTGTGCAGAATAATCATGCATTGCTATAACTGAAGCTACACACTGATACCTTATCCAGGACCCTTGGCTCAGTGAACATGGCTATCAGTCTCTCTGCACGATCATATCTTGAGAACATGTGCTAATTCACCAGTGTATAGACACAAGGTATGTACAAGTATTTCTACTTACTGAGTTATGGGGCTTATTGGATAAACAAAAACATATGTTTTATGTAGCTTTAAAAGAAACTGCGATAGTAGAGGGGATTTGCAAGTTAGACAGGAACGACCACTTATGTTTTCCACAACTATAATGAACACTTATATAAAGGCATTTATGTTTGTCTACAGCTGGTATCAGACCATCCTGATTTTCCATATCCAGGCCTTGAGATAGACTGTGGCCTCTGTGTGGAGGAAGGTCTTCTCTGCATTCACAGAGGATTGACTAATTCTCTCCATTACCCTGCCCTGCCCATGAACATCCTCTCTCACTTTCATTGTCAATGAAAACTTGAATGCCATCATTGAAATAAAAAAAAAATTATGTTCTTTTTAAGCATTACGGGATTCAAAGGGGTACAATGTAATCAGAAGCGCTCTTAAATGTAAAAGAGAGAATCAGAAGTACCTGTCTCAAAGAAAAGGGATGTGAGGAAGATTTGAATGGCCACTGCTGGCTTTGAAGATGGAAGGGGACCTGGAGACCAGGAGTGAGGGCAGACCCTAGGAGCCAGAAAGCAACAGGAAATGGATATTCCCCCAGAGCCTCCAGAAAGAAATACAGCTCTGCCAATAATTAAGTTTAGCCCAGTGAGACATGGTTCATACAACAGAATTGCAAAATCATAGATTCATGTTGTTTTAAGACACATACACACACACACACACACACAGAGAGAGAGAGAGAGAGAGAGAGAGAGAGAGAGAAAGAAAAGAAGTTACAAGGTACACAAATACCTAAAGAAGAGATGTTCCTTCATTAGTAGATAATAGTTATTGAGCACATTCTTTGTGCAGGAAGATTTATTATTAAATCATTACATCATAATGACAACAATCTCATCAGGCAGACTTTGATTTTAACATACTATTTTATGAATGAGGACTCCAAAACTTGAAGAGGTTAATGGGTTTGTAAATAGTTGACTATTTATGAAATGGTGTAACCACAATTTAAGCCAGCACCTAACTAGTGCCCATCCCAATGATAAAATGCTTAATCTGTGCTCAGTTAATACTTTAGGAATTCAGTGCCATGAATCATGAAGCCAGGAACTGTAAAGAATCTTTGGATATTAGCTAGATCTTTCCCCTAATTTAGGACCATACATAAAATGTCAAAATCATAGAAAATACCTCCTACTATCTTTTTAAAAATAATTATTTATTTATTTGAAAGGCACATTTACAAAGAGAAAAAGAGAGAGAGAAAGCTTTTCCATCCACTGGTTCCCTCCCCAAATGGCAATAACAGCTAGGGCAAGGCCTGGCCAAAGCCAGGAGCCAAGAGCTTCATCTGGGTCTCCCACGCGGCAGGCAGGGGCCAAGAACTTGGGTTATCTTCTGCTGCTTTCACAAGTGCATTAGAAGGGAGCTAGATTGAAAGTGGAGCAGTAAAGACATGAACTGGCACCTATAAGGGATGCCAGCCTTGCGGGTAGCAGCTTAACCCACTGCACCACAACACCAACCTTACTCTTACTACCTTTGGTAAGTGAAAACATCTCCCCTAATTATTTCTGGACTACCTATATACGAATCTTCTCTCAATTTCAACTTGGAAAGGAACAAATTACAAAAAAAAATATTACTTGTACATAAGATTGTATCTCTACACACCAAAACACCTGAAAGTCTTTTTTTACATGTTGAATATAATTTTATGTATTTATTAGCTTTTAAAGTACATTTTTGAAGAGCTATAGAAAGAAAAGTAAAAAAAAAAGTGTTTATTTTCCTTTCGTGATTTTCAGATTACATTTTACAAAATCATAATTTTAGTTCTCATTTTAAGTGCATTTCACCGGATTTTTGAAATTCTACTAGGTTTTTTCTGATGCTATAATTGAGAGCTATAGGAGTGATGGTTTAAGAAATCAAGCTTTGTTAGTACAGGTTTTCTTTCTTAGAAGGAACTTGAGTTTTCAAAGAAAAACAGCTTCCTTTCCCAAAATCATGAAATTAAGACTTAACTCCTCTCATAATCATCTTTTATTCTTCTTCTTATTATTCTTATTACTGTTTCTGTACAATTAGCAACAGCTAGAAGTTTGACTAACAGAAACCAATCCCTGGGTGCTCAGCCTCTATCTCCATGCTGAAATACAATTTTTTTCTTTCCATTGATTTAGTGTTTGGGAAACAGTGAGGCCAAAGAAAAGAAGGCTTAGCACAGTGAATCTGAAGTTCAGAAAAATCTGCAGCTGGCGTGTAGAGGTTTTTTTAGGAGTTGACATTTTGTAGTGTGGTCAGAAGGCCTTCCAGGTGAAACACAGGTTCTAAACAAAGCCCATTCCATTTCAGAGCTGTTTCTAAATATGTGAACTCCATGGTTTCCGACTGTTCCCACTTTCTTCTCCTGATTTCAAATGAAAGAGGTCCAGGTGTGGGAAGTGGAAGATGCTTCTGGATCCTGTTTTCCTAATGTACTTTCTCCACAAAGTAGGAACCTATTCTTAAAGGAACAGAATGTTCAAATTAAATTCCATAATTCCTGTTAACAGTCACCAGCTTAATCATGTTCTAAGAATAAACAAATATTATTGAGCTTTTTACCTAAGCCATGGCGATATATTTCTTATTGCAGAGAAAGGATGAGCACTCACCCAGGAATAAACAGCCGAACACTCACAATATAGTGAGGTGTAGAGAATGCATAATTCTCCCAAATTGTTACATTCTGCAATAAAGAACTGAAAACTTCCACAGTGAAGCCTATTTTTCTTCTTACCTGAATAGTTATTTTTTTTCTCTAATGGAAAGTATCTTTGCCAAAAACAAGATGCTTAAGCTTTAATCCTATCCTGAAAGTAGTTTATCTACTTTTGTTTGAAATGCTCAGGCATTGCTGAAGACATCAGATCAATCTTAAATTTTATAGATCTTTCTGAGCAGTGTTTTTCAATAGAAAATGTCCATTAATGGAAGTCGTGGGACTTCATTTTTCTGAGACTATGTTTATTTACTGGGGACTATCATTTTTCTGGAAGCTCCCTTTCTTTTTCTGGACATTTGAATATAAACTTGCTGCTAAATTAGGAACTTCTAATTCAGAACTTCTAATTCACAATCCAGATGTTGGTTTAATGAATTATGTCAATATATGGCATTTTGTTCCTCTAAATCCAGTAAACAGACAATGAAGAGAGAAAGCATTTCTGATAGTTGATTTGAATCAATGATGCTTAATTAAATGCTTTTTTCATGGTAAATTGGGATTCAACAAGTTTCTGACTCAAAAGACTGTGATGAAGAAATACAATTTCACATAATTTAAGACAATAATTGTGTGCTCAAGTGACGTTCTCTGAAGTAGCATTCACTTGAGGGTAAGGTGAACAGCATAACACAGAAGGTTGGAACATGCTCTTGAATTAAGCTGGAAAAAATGGAAACTGTTTGGGGCTGGGACTACAGCACTGCCCACAGTTGGTTCAAGTCCAGGCTGCTCCACTTCTGATCCAGAATCCTGTTAATGCACCTGGGAAAGCAGTGGAAAATGGCCTGAGTGCTTGGTCCCAACACCCATTGGGGAGACCTGGATGGAGTTCTGGGCTCTTGGCTTCACACTGGTCCAGATCAGGTCATTGTAACCATTTGAGGAGTGAAAAAGTAAATGGAAGATTCTTTCTCTCTGTGTGTAACTCTGCCCTCTAAACAAATAAATAAATCTTTAAAAAAAGAATGAAAACTGTTAGCTAAACTGGTTGAAACACAAAACAGCATAGAAATCAAATGCCTTTTTTCCTTGTTCCCCCTTGCTGCCAGGTTGGCTCAGATCTTTACACTCTGGATATTGACTGAGTGAGTAGTGGGCAAATGACATACTGTGACTTTAGAAACAACGTAGTTGTTTTTATTGTATATTCTCACTTCCTAACTGCAACAGTGAGTTTGTAGTCAAGTGATCACACCTAATTAACAGAAGTTTCCTTAGGTTCTAACAGTGTCAGGGCCTCCATTTTGAATTAGTTCCTTGTGGAAAGTCCCTCCTGACAGCTAGAAATTTTGCTGGACTGGAAAAATATTACAATTGAGTTCCAAGTGTTAAAATCTGATGATATTTTAACAGTGCAATGTTTATTTCTTTTTTTAGAAAGATTTTATTAATGCATATAAATTTCAAAAATACAGCTTTTGGATTATAGAGGTTCTTCCTCCCATACCTGCCCTCCCACCCCAAACCATCCCACCTCCTACTCCCTCTCTCATCCCATTCTTCATTAAGATTCATTTTTAATTATCTTTATATACAGAAGATCAACTCTATACTGAGTAAAGATTTCAACACTTTGCACTCATACAGACACACAAAGTATAAAGTATTGTTTGAAGTCTGGTTTTACCATTAATTCTTATAGTATAACTCATTAAAGGACAGAAGTCCTACATGGGAACAAGTGCACAGTGACTCTTGTTGTTGATTTAACAATTGACACTTTTATTTATGATGTCAGTGATCACCCAAGGCTCTTGTCATGAGCTGCCAAGGCTATGGAAGTCTCTTGAGTCCACAAACTCCGACCTTATTTAGGCAGGACCATAATCAAAGTAGAAGTTCTCTCCTCCTTTCAGAGAAATGTACCTTCTTCTTTGATGGTCCATTCTTTCCACTGGGATCTCACTCACAGAGATCTTTCATGTAGGTCATTTTTTTGCCACAGTGGCTTGGCTTTCCATGCCTAAAATGCTCTTATGGGCTTTTTAGCCAGATCCAAATAATGCGATGTTTATTTCAAAGTTACCATATGTGGTATACATATTACTCAATTTTATCTTTTAAAGGTGTTCTATATACAGGACAATAGATATAATTGGTTAAAGTAGAAGTTACTGAGTTCCTCTAAGTGGCAAAATGTGGGCAAAGTGCCAGCAGTACAGGAATGAGTGAAATACAGATCTTCTCTTCTAGTAATTATATACAAATAGCATAACAATTAATTGTATAATCTCGGCAACCATAAAGACTGAATCTGATTCTGTACACATCATTACCTTTGCAGGTCTGGTCTAATGCTGCACTCCTGAAATATACCTAAAACAGAAGTAGAAGAGCTTAGGGGTGGTGATTTGAGAATGCTGGGTACCTTCTTCACATCACTGCAATCCCAGGCTCCTCAGGATTATACTAAAGACACAGTGATGGGCATAAATATGAGCCTCCCAACTCATGCAACTTGGAAACAGAATGGGCAGAGAAAATCTTCTTTGTTGTCAATCTTCTTCTCAGGAAATTTATTTAAAAATAAAAACCCAATTTATGATATTGCCATCAATTGACAACAATGCCTTGTAGAAGGAAGTATGATTCTTTAATTGTCAGATAATTTGGTTTACATAAGAGAGAAATGAAATCAGCATAATTTCTTGCCCTTGCTTATAAAACAATTCTAGGGGTGGACTCCAGAAAATATCAGCCTATGGAAGGAAAGACAGTAAACCAATTAGTTATTTTACTTGTTAAGACTAATAACTTACTAATTAAGACTTATTTCAGCACCCTAGATTTACTAAGTCTGCTGATATTTTTGGGCTCAATTGAGGATGTATTTTATCTTTTTTAAATCAATGTTTTATTTTTTTTGTTTGCTCTATGTATCCTTGAATTATCACGGTTTACTTTGTAAGTCAACATTCTATTACTACATGCAAAATGCAAGAACCCTATAACATTTGTGCTTAAACATACACTATAGACCTTTCTATTTGTTGTTGTAATTTTTGGTTTTAAACTGTCAACTGCCTTTTAAAGAAATTTTAATTTTCTACGCTATTTATTCACATATTTGTCATTTGAATCACTATTCATTGCTTTATATAGATCTGCATTCCCATTTGTTATCATTTTCCTTTATATTGACAAGCTTGTTTGGAATTTTTTGGTAGATCTTGTTGGTGAGCAATGAAGTATTTCCATTCCACTTGTTAGAAAATATATTTATTTCATCTTATTTTTAAAGAATATTTTCTCTGCATGTATAACCCTTGGAAACAGCTTTATTCAATTTTTTATTATTTTAAAGTTGTGGTCCTTTGATGAGAAGTCAATGTTAATTTTTATTTTCAACAGGTATAGAAAATATATCCCTCTGACTTTTTTTTTTAAGATTTTTTATTTTATCTATTTGAGAGGTGGAGTTACAGACAGTGAGAGGGAGAGACAGAGAGAAAGGTCTTCCTTCTGTTGGTTCACTCCCCAAATGGCCACAATGGCCAGAGCCGCGCCAATCTGAAGCCAGGAGCCAGGAGATTCTTCCCGGTTTCCCATGCGGGTGCAGGGGCCCAAGGACTTTGTTCATCCTCCACTGCCTTCCCAGGCCATAGCAGAGAGCTTGATGGGAAAAGGAGCAGCCGGGACTAAAACCAGCACCCATATGGGATGCTGGCACCACAGGTGGAGGATTAACCTACTTTGCCACAGCGCCAGCCCCATCCCTCTGACTTTCATTAAGATTTTTTTCATCATGATCTGCAGCAAATTAGTAATGACTTGCCTTGGTGTGGTTTAGCTTCTATTTACTTAGTGTTAAGTCAATGAATATTGACTAGATATATTATATATTCATTATATATTAATATATAATTACATATTAACTAAATGTAGAACAATCATCATCCAGCAATTTTTTGAATTACTTTAAATTCTTTAAGTTGCTTTAAATTAAATTTTTCTGTCTCCTTCCATTTCTGAGAATCTTATTCTATCCATATTTGAGGACTTGATATCAAAGGATACCATATCAAAGGATATGCTCTATTTTTTTAAGCTTTTTTTTCTTGGTGTTCTTCAGTTTGCTAAGTTTCAATATCTGGTTTATAAATTTAATGAATTTTGTGTCTGAACTCATGTTAAACTAATCAAACAAGTTTTTAGCTTCAGATGGTAAATTTTCCATGTTAAGAATTTAAGTTGGTCCTTTTCATATTTGTCATTTCTCAGCTCATTGTGCTTATGTTTTCATTTAAAGCCTTGAACATGTTTTTAATGTCTTTTTAAGCTTTCTCTCTGCAATCACCTCTGCCATTTCTAGATTTGTTTCTATTGACAATTTCTTTCTTCAGATGATGATTCACCTTTTTCTGCCTCTTTCCATGTATTCTAATATTTGCTGAACAATGAATATTACATTGTTGAGTGTCAGGTTTATGTTGTTTTCCTTTAAAGTGTGTTGGGGTTTGTCCCTGTATACATTTAATTTACAAGCCAAACAACTTCATATTTTGCAAATCTGTTCTGAGCTTTGCTGAGATGGGTTTAGAATAGACTTTAATATAGCACTAGATTATCCTTACCATTATGATGTGACCTTTAGAGATCTCTATTGAATACCATGGCTATTTAATTTCTCACTTGTTGACTAGAACTATAACATCTCCAAGCCCTAGTGACTGTTCAATTTACAGTTACCATATAACTACTCTTTCCTTGGAGGATAACAAAGATTCTCCCTTTGACCTAACTGTACTCAGAGTCCTTTAAACCCTTAAATATCCTGCCCCTGGACTCTGTTCTTAGCTCACTTTGTATAATTTTAGCAGGAATTTTGCAGTCAATGGAAACTTCCCTATCCTTAATATTTTATCAAACTCTTCATACTCCACTCCTAGTATCTAATCATCTTGGTAAGCCTTTGGCATGAATCCTGCTGTGCTTTTTAGTTGACTGGGGAGAGGGGTGGTAGGAGAGGGACATTTTAGTATTATTTACTCCATAGTGGCCAGAAGCAGAAATCCAATTCTTAATCTTTTCCCAAATAATGTCTTTCTATCTTCATTAGAAAGTTTCCCAGCAACAGAGCTACTTTCCTGTAATAGCTCTAGTTCCTAAAATCAGTGCTTTTGTTGAATAAATGGTAACAAAGAGTCGAATCAGGAGACATTTGGGTGGATGTGAAAGACATTTCAGTCAACAGTGTTTTGATCCAACAGGCACTCAGGTTTTGCAGATTGCAAGAAGTGTGGAAGGTAATAGTTCTTGGCTCTGGTTCTACTGCAGGACACTAAAGACCCAGCCTCTGTCTCCCACTCTGCCTGATAGATTTTTTTCTTCTCTTTATATTTGTAGCTACATAGACATAGGAAAAGTGTCTTGTTACTTGATATGTGTAAAGAGTATGCACTGTGTTATTTGAGAATAATGATTCTATCATGAAGGATAATAAAAGCAAACAAAAGGCTATAACTCATGAAATATATTGTGTAGATTTCAACCAAACAGCTTGTGAGTCTTAGGCAGAAATCCTAAAATGCATCGATTACAAGTTTGTAACCCATAAGACATATTAAACATAAAACAAATGAGACATTTATGTATTGGAACAGAACAAAGAGAATGTCATCTATATGTAGAGAAAGATCACGTAGAAATCAAATTTGCTTCAGGTGCAGATGAAGTCCTCTCTGGGTTGAAAGCTATTTCTGATGTTTGTACGTCAGCCTTCCACTGGCAGCACCGATTCCAGACCCAGCAGCCTCTGCCCAAGGCATGCACAGAGGAGGCATGGCTGCTCTTCTGGCCATCGGTGCTGCTGCGGTCAGGGATGCACTGTCATTGCAATAGAGCAGAGTGCGTTGGCTTCAGGCATCTTCTGTGGACACCCCTGGATCACCCTCAGCTCTGACAACACAGCCATCCATAACAAAGGCTGATGTGACAGAGAGGGAGTTTGAATAGTATGTGTCACAGCACAGAACTCAGAAGTCCTTCTGGTGGTTAGCACAACAGTTCCAAACAAAGACTGATGTGGCAGAGAGAGTCTAGGCGAGCAAGTGTGCAGCACAGGACTGGGAGTGCTTCTGTCCTGCTTCTCCTTCCCCTTGCTTCTCCCGGTAGGCTTTGGATTGACTTCACACTCTGGTTCAGCATCATCGCTTGGTCTGTGCATCCTTCTTCTGCATGACCTTGGGATAGAATTTCTGGTAGTACAATTGGAGGCTATCGTGCATCAGGCTGTTTCCCAACTGCCAACACTGCCTACACAATGCAGGTAAGAACAAGGGCAGACAATGCCAGAGGAGTTGGGGTTTGTCTTTTTTTTTTTTTTAAACACACAGCTCCAAACTTTTCCTCATAGCTTTCTAACAGACTGTTCCTGGTATTCAGCTGTGTTGAACTGTGTCTCACAGACACCTCAGGCCTGTAAAGGAGGCTCAGGAAGAGAAGCTTTAGCCTTTGATGGCTCTGTCAGTAGGTGACCTGGGAGAAGAAGGTAAAGATAAATATGGGAACCAGTGACCAATGCCTTGGGGATGCTACTGAATCTGAGGCGCATATTACTTGGAAATAAAATGTGCCCTTAACTCTCAGTTTTGTGCAAGGATGAGATGAACATTGTGTATAAGGTACCTTATGGTGACTAAGGCATCAAAGATACTCAAAAAGCATTAATTCTTATTCAGTCCAGTCATTCCCTTTTCTGTAGGAACAAAGCTAGGTGCCATCCTTTTTTACCAATCAGACTCCTCAGAGTGGGTGAGGCCTTTCTAATCTGACCCCATTTTGCTTTTCTCTCTTTGTTTCTGACTTAGCCTGATTCATGAAGGCAGCAGGCAGAACCCTTGCCTGCTCTGGGCTCTGCTGGCTCCTGGAGGTGTTCTTCCATCACACTGGCTCCTGGAGGTGTTCTTCCATCACACTGGCTCCTGGAGGTGTTCTTCCATCACACTTGCCCCTGGGCCAAGCTCAGAATCCTGGCCACCTCCCCAGCTTCCTTGTAGTCAGGATGACTTCTTGAATCCCTGTGCTCTCACAGGCCATGTTTTTGCTTTACTAAAAGCAACAGTCTGAATTTTTTTCAGGTTAGCCTTTAAAACCATCAAACCTCATCATCCACATTAAAATCCAATGATCAGCACTGTCCACCAGCCTGAGGCCTCCGACAGAATAGGGGCTCAGGATATTTGTAATCTGAATGTGTTGAATTGAAGAAGGGAGTTTCGAATATGCACACACATCCCACTCCAACATTTAACATCTCCGTGCCTGCAGTCATTCTAAATACACACTGCCAGACAGTTGAAAGCTGTTTTCTCCTGGTCTCACTTCAGATTGATAGGTGGAGCACGGACCCAAAGGCCCGCAGGGCCACAGCGTTCTGTTTCTGAAATGTGATGCTTAAATTGATTCCAGCAGGAGATGGATCCCTGCGGCGGAGAGCAGCAGGACGTCAGTTCTGGGAATGAATTTCCTTAAAAACTAGGAACTCTTGTTTGGGGGCATGGGGACTTGGCCCTTTGTTTTAACTTGGGCTATCATCTGCACAAACTACTACAAACCTCTATCTGGCAGGAGAATCTAGTGGGAAACTTAATGTGGGCTGCATCTGTGCTTAACCAAAGCCAGGAGGGAAAGATTGTGGTGCAGATCCACAAATAGATTTGTTTTCGAAATAAAACCCTTCAGTAATGTCCTAAGTTAGCAGGCTACACATAGGTCACGTAGTACTCAATGTTATCTCTTATGATTCAAATACTAAGAACGATTCACAATCTTTGTAGACCTGATTTTTTTTAAATGCATCGTCACCAGTTTGCATTTTTTCCCCCAAGAATAGCAGACTTTTGTCCACAAAAGAATTCAGTTTATCAAGAGGAGTATAACTCTGAAAATCTTACTCTAAGAATTTCTTAGTTGCAAGAAAATGTAGCTTGGCAAGAAATGTTTTCAAAAGGATGGATGTTTTCATATATAATTGAGAGGTTTGGTAAAGATTTTCCATTTCTATTTTGAAAAAAAAATATGTTGTAAACAACAAAATAAGCATTTCAAAGTAGTTCAAATATATACATTCTCAAAAAACTTGCACTGAATTTGTAAAGAATTTGGCTTTAAAAGAGACATCAGAGGTAATTTTTTCAAGATAACATCTCACAATACACCATTCCTAGGCTTCCAAGATGTTTAGACTGTATCGGCATTGGATAGTGATCATGTCTCTGTCATATTCTTCATACACTGCAGAAAAAATTACAGAGATTAAAGTAACACGGCTTTTGCTCTTTTCATTTGATCTGATAATAAAGCACCTAGTTATAAATAATTTTCATGGTTCCTTGGAACATTTGGGTTCATACAAATAATAACAGAAGAATAGGAAGTAATGGTCCAAAAGTAATTTTTTCTTATTTGAATTTGTGGAAAATTAATTTTAAGGAAGTATCTTTGAATATTGACAATTGGATTTCAGGAACTAATAATTCCTCAGTTATTTATATTTGTAAGGACTCCACCAGGCCATAGAAGAGAGCTGGATTGGGATGTGGAGCAGCCAGGACTTGAACTGGTGCCCATATGGGATGCCAGCACTGCAGGCTGGGGCTTTAACCCACTGCACCACAGCACCAGCACCAAAAATTATTTTCCTTAAAAGGCTATAGTGCCTTTTCTCTTCCTCCTCCTCCTCCTCCTCCTCACCTCCTCTCTCTCTCTCTCTCTTTCTCTCTCTCTCTCTCTCTCTCTCTCTCTCTCTCTTTTCCTTGAAGTAAAGGTTATTGTAACAGCATGCAAAATCAAATATTTCAGGGAAGTTTGAGAAATACAGACAGGTTGGTGATGGCATAAAAGATATTAAAATACCTTGGAAAGAAAATTGGATTGCTCATAAACTTTTCTATCACCCTATAACCTTAGAGAGCCAGTTTGATATCTGATCTCATTTTAAAAATTTGTTACATTTTGTTCCTCGAACCCATCCTACATCAAAAGGTAAAGCAAAAAGAAGTGGGGGGGCATATTCCAGGCTGCATTGTGTACATTTCAATCAATGAAATTGAAAATAATTTCACAAAAGGAATGACTTGTATCATAAAAAGTGTTAATATTTATGCTGAAAAAATTCTCTTGGTCTGGAAATTCTTACTCTTCTGTTTGTCTATATTCAGTGAGACATCGAGATGCTGGAGTAGTAATGGGAATCTGAATAATTATGAAGTGAAGCTGACAGGACTCCTGTTCACCTTCACACAGAATTTAAGGTGACCTCATTTTGCAATGCAGACACTAAATTTTTATCAGGCGCCTCTCCATCTATGACTCATGCTTTCAATGTATTCATAAGATGATTTATAAGCCATGGAAAGCATTATGTGCAAGGAATTTATTTCTCTGTATTTTTTATTCCTGTTGTCTTTGAAGCAGCCTTCTTCAGAATTACCAGGACTGAAGATATCGCTTGTCTGAGAAGCAAACAAGAGAGCCCCAGACTCCCCCAGGAAGAAATGAGTGGTTCTGCACCTTCTGAGAAAGGAGGACCAGAAGTGGCTGGGCACCATGTGAGGCCTGCACAGTTCACACCTCTGTGCTGCATTCTCCACTTTCAGATGTGGAGCTGAACGAAGGCAGGAGCCTGGGTTTCTTCCTTTTACTCCTGCTGACTTTGGCATTATCTGTGGCTGAGTGGTCCCCAGATCTTGTTGAGAACCAACAGAGGCCTTTTGAGTGCAGCTTACTGAGACGTCTGGAGGCAGGAGGAAGCTCCGCAAGGCAGTCTTGGAGAATGAAGAGTCCTGTCCACCCATTCCTAGTCTTCCTCCAAGGCCACTCAACCTCCATGGAGCCTGGAACTTGGCAAGGCTAAGTCAAAGAAGACATCAACAGTGAACAGATAGACATTCCAATAACTTGAGAAATTCCAGGCCAGACACGCTAAAGGAACTGCTTGAGTGTGGCAGAAATCTGTGTGCAAAGATCATCTAAAGGCATTTCTGTCTGATTTAAGCTAGGAGGAAATTTGACACCATGGCCAGTCACCTCATTTTCATGATTGTCAAGAAATGCATTTCAACAGATGTGGACACTAAATGCAGTTGTTTACTACTTTCTTTCCTTTTGTTTCTGCAGTGTAGTTACTGCATTGATATATTTTAGATGTTGAGACCTCATAGTCTATTCCCACCAAAAAACTTCAAGGGCAAGGTGAAGATAAAAACATGCTTATGATGTTCTCTTGGTAATGCAGATGAGCCAGCCTTGTGAGTCAGCATCTATGCTTCTTCTACCAGAGAGAGTTACAAGCTGGGGAAGAGTACTGGACTTCTCAAGACAGAAGCAGCTTCTCTCAGAGGTGCTAGGACCATGAGATGACCACTGATTCATAAATCCCATGTAAAGTTTGAAGGCTGGGGAAGGTCTCAAAGAGTGGTGTCCATTCCTGTGTGTGGAAGCGCACTGGGCTGTGACAGGGTACAACCAAGGGAGAGGTTCACCCAGGCCACCACTAGTTGCCTTTCTCAAGGACAGCATCAGCCAAGGGAAGGCCACATAGTGGGCTCTGAACTAGTAGCGCCTTCTGGAGGTGGTAGATGTGCTAGCTGTAGACGTTCCATTTCCCTGTGGGCTCTTGGATTTTTGTTTTATTCTGTCTCCCTGTCTAGTTTCAATGTATTATTTAAATTCATTATCTACTCATTCACAGGCTTTCCATATATATGTTCAAGATTGGCTGATAAGTTGTCTGTGAACTATTTTTTTATAAACTTCAAATCCATGAAAAGCTCTGGGAGACCAAGTAGGACACTTCGTCTTATTCTGACTTGATTATCAAGGAAACAGAATGACAGAGAAACAGACTGGGCAGTTTCCAGATTTGAAAGAACTCGTGAATCAATTTGTTAGTGTCCTAAAACCAAAGCACAACAAAAAAGAAAAGAGATCAGTGGTCTTTCCTTTTATGTATTTTGCATGCCTGAATTCATTTCTTTTGTAGTTTCAATGATTTAAAATGCAGATAACTGAGGCCAGGTGTTGGCTACAATTTATGACTTGACTTCAAAGTTAGTAACACTGAAAATACCTATCATCATAGTACTCTGAAGAGTTTTCTTTTGTGTTGGAAAAAAACTAGAAAAGAAACTAGTAAAAAACTAAATGCAACATATGTCCCAAGAAATTAAAAGGAAAAAAATGGGAATTAGAAATTTCAGAACACTCATCAAAATGCATGCTTAAGTATTGTCTGATTTGTAACTTCTATTCATTGTGATGAATAAAATATTCAGAAAATACTATAGAAAGAAGTCTTTTAAAAAGCCATTTAAATAAATCATAATTGCATCCTTCCAGAAAAAAATAATTACTTATATTTTGAAGTACGTCTATTCTTTTTACAAATATACAATAAATAGTCAAAACTGATAAAAATATGTGAGACAATACATGTTAATTAGCTTGGCTTAACCATTCAACAATGTACACATATTTTTTAAAAATATTTATTTTATTTTTATTTATTTGATAGAGTTACAGAGAGAGGTAGAGACAGAGAGAGAGGTCTTCCATCCACTGGTTCACTCCCCAAATGACCGCAATGGCCAGAGCTGAGTTGATCCAATGCCAAGAGCCAGGAGCTTCCTCTGGGTCTCCCACTCAGGTGCAGGGACCCAAGGAGTTGTACCAACTTCTACTGCTTTTCCAGGCCATAGCAGAGAGCTTTATCAGAAGTGGAGCAGCCAGGACTCAAACCGGCGTCCATATGGGTTGCCGATGCTACAGGCCGCAGCTTTAACCCGCTGTGCCATAGCGCCGGCCCTGGTGTATACATATTTCAAAACATGTTGTACACAGTTAAGTATTTATAATTTTTATTTGCCAGTTTAAAAATTCCATTGGAAAATACAAAAATATCACAAAGAAAAAACACTTTTAAAATGTCCCATGTGAGAAATAATTACTTTTTTGATCTTATTTATGTGCTTCCTATACTTTCATATACATATGACTGTGGTTTCTATATGTTTGGTGTGCATTGGACAACAATAGGCAAACATTTTCTGAAAATAGCCTGATAGCAAATAAGTTAGGCTTTTCAGATGGGTGATCTCTGTCACAACTAATCAACTCTATCATTGTAAATTAAAAGCAGCCACAGATAACACAGAAACAAATGAATGTGGCTATGCCCTGATAAATGTTATTTGCAGAAGTAGATGAGAGCCAGACTGGGCTTGAGATTGTAGATGACAAATGCTTGCTTGCTTAAATACTAATAAGTTTGTGGGTCATGCTATATATACTGTTTGTAACCAGTGTCCTCTTTCCTCCTCATCCCTGATTTCTTGTGACTATTTTGGGTCATAAAATATATTTCTAGCAAGCATTGTGGCACAGAAAGTTAAGCTGCTGCTTGGGACATCTGCATTGCCTATCAGAGTGCCCAGCTGGAGTCCTGGTTCTGCTCCCAATTCTACCTTTGCACTAGTGTACATCCTGAGAAGCAGCAAGTGATGGCTCAGTACTTGGCTTCCTGTCTACCACCTGGGAGACCCAGCTGGAGTTCCCGACTCCTGGCTTCAGCCTAACCCAGCCCCAGATGTTGTGGACATTCAAAGAGTGAACCAGTGTATGGAAGATCTCTGTCTTTGTCTCTGTCTCTCTCTTTCTGCCTTTCTGTTGCTTTACCTTTCAAATAAATAATAAATAAGTACTAATATATTTATATATATTTCTACAGCATGCAGGTAGAAGGCTTCAATATACTATTTTTCTGTGTGTATACCATGATTTATATTTAAAATTCCATATTATTAGAATTTCGGATTTACTTTTTAAATCACCCCAAAAGTTATATATACATGAACTTGAGTGCATGTTTCTGTTTTTTAGCCAAGAACAGATTTATGAAAATGAAATTATTGAATCAATTAGAATAAATATTTTTTAGACTCTTGAGTCATTGCCATACTGCCCCAAAGAAAATTTATACCCTGACAAAAGTCTTCATAGCAATGACTCCCCTTCACATTCACTATCTCCTGAGTCTCAACCTTGTAATTTTTTGTGTTGTTTGCATATCTCCATCCACTTTTTCACATGTTTTATAGGCTTTGAATTTTTTCTTTTGTGTGTTTCCTCTTTTTTTCATGGTTCTAATCATGTCCAAGTTTTCATATTATTGATGCTTTTGTATACCTGAAGACTACAAACCCCTCATCAGGTATGTGATGAATTACCCCTGCTTTGTTGAGGGACTTTGATTAATTCAGATGATTCATTTTAAAGTAATACAGCAAATAGTATTTTCTATTATAATTTTATATTTTCTTCTTTTTAAAAAAATATTTATTTATTTATTTGACAGGCAGAGTTACACAGAGAGAGAAGGAGAGGCAGAGAGAGAGAGAGAAAGGTCATACATCCACTGATTCACTCCCTAAGCGGCCACAATGACTGGAGCTGCGCCGATCCGGAGCCAGGAGCCAGGAGCCAGGAGTTTCTTCCAGGTCTCCCACGCGGGTGCAGGGGCCCAAGGACTTGAGCCATCTTCTACTGCTTTCCCAGGCCACAGCAGAGAACTGGATTGGAGGTAGAGCAGCTGGGATTCAAAGTGGCACCTATATGGGATGCCAGCAATGCAGGCAGTGGCTTTACCTGCTACGCCACAATGTTGGCACCTATATTTTCTACTTTCATCAAAATCATTTCCTTGTTAACTACTCCTGAAATGCTACATAAACATTTTTAAATAGTTTAATCCAACTGGAATTTATAGTAAGTTAGAGATTAATTATATGTATTCAAATTTTCAATTAGCCAACTGTTTAAAAATATTTCATGTGAAAACGTCTTTGTCACACACACAATGCTTTTATATACTAGAGTCTATTTTTGTATATTTTATTCTGTTGCAGTAATCTTGGTATTGACTATTTCACTAGACTCACAGATTTTCAATTAAAACAATGTCACAGTAGTGTTAAATGGATAGCATTGCAAATTTCTCATTTTTATTTTTAGTTCCTTGTAGTAGTCTTAATTTGTGTTACAGATGAACACTCGAATCACTTTGTAGCTTCTTTTCAGTCCTGTGTCCATTAGAACTGCATTCATCTTGCAGTTATTTAGAGAATCCTGCCTTTATGATGAAGGCTCTTTCCATTCAGCATTGTGAACTTCCTCTCTATTGTTCATATTTTCTTATGATCTGTTTTTTCCCTTTGGCTTCTACATATTTATGCCCCAGTGTGTTTTAATTTCTTGTTGCCCTTATGAATTAGGCTTTTTCATTACATTTTTTGAGTTTATTTTTTGAAAGGTAGAGTAACAGAGATAGGGACAGAGAGATTCAGAGACATCTTCCATCCACTGGTTCACTCTCTATTTGGCCTCAATACCAAAGCCAAGAGCCCAGAACCCCATCCACATCTCCCATGTGGGAGGCAGAGGCCCAGGTACCTGAGCGATCTTGCTTTGCTTTCCCAGGCACATTGGCAGGGAGTGGGATGTGACATGAAGTATGCCAGAACCAAACCTGTGCTTGGCTACGGGACGCCAGCATCACAAGCAGCAGCTTAACCTGCTGTACCTCAACCCTGGTCCCTACTTCTGCATTTCTAATTCGACTCCACATGTGTCTAGTCACCCAAGTCTGGAGCCTCAAAATCATTCTAAGTCTCCAGCTATTCCTATGTTCTGTAGGCTGCTCCACTTTTCCTTTCTCCAACACACAGCCATAGGCTTCATACAAGCTCTGAATATCTGCAAGATGAATGATCACACATTCTTCCATGCTGATTTCCTTGGCTATAAGATAATTTTACTGTAACTTCCACTTTGACCATTTCACTGTAACCTCCACTTTGATGATTTTTCTGAAATTCAAACACTATCATATTTCTCTTCAAACTTTTGAATGTGACCCTATGGAATGTTACCAGTATTTTAGACAGAGGCAGTGCAATAGCCAGGCCATATTCTCCTGTATCTCAAAGTCTGTTCCCACCTGCTACTACACCTTAATATTCCAGACCTCTCACAGTTTTGTAGACACACCAATCAGTGAGGCCTGCAGGCTTCACACGCATTTTCCCCCTCTGCCAGAATGTCATCCCTGTTACTGCTGTCCTCTTGGAAAACATAAACTCTGATTCCTCTACAGAGACTTTCCTGCTCCCTGTGTAACCAATGCTTCCTATGTTTTGGTTCCCGCATCCCTGCATCTGCCGTAGTCCCATAGTTGCATTTATTGTACACATTCACTCATGGGTCTGCCTTCCCTTAATACACAGTACATCACATTAATCAATATAATTGATGCTAGCTGGAACAGACAACTCCCAAATGTTAATGTTCTAACTGCAAAACAATGAAAGTCTGTGGTTTTGGGGACAACTTGTGTCCAAGTCTTGATTCAGAAACTCAGTCCCTTCTGCTCTGTGGTGCTGTCATCTTAGATATATGAACTGCATGTCTTCCAGAGTGTGGGAAAGAAGGGTGTGAAAACTTCATAGGGGGTTTTATGGCCAAATCTTTACATCCTTCTGTCCAAATTTCATAGATCAGATACTAATCTGGCTTCACAGAAAACTAAGAAAGGAAGCCTTCAGTAGTTCTCAGGAAAAGTAACGGAATTGGGGAGCACCAAACCATTCTCTGCATACCTCTATAAGGGTAAATCTCAATACTATTGGTTTTAGTATCCCTAGCATCTCTCCTAATGCCAGAGAGTGAGGTTTTATAGACAGAGAATAAACTGATAAATTAATGCATTTTTTTTTCTGTTAGCTAAGCCAATTAATTCAATGTCTAGAATGGGGATAGGAAAATACAGGGGCTCCAAAGTAGGGCTCTGTTTGGGATGGAGTGTGGTTAGTGTGGTTATAGACAGATTTTTCAGGAAGATGCTATTACTTGAAGGAAGGCAAATAAAACAAGAAATGCTAGCTTATTGCTTTTCCACCCATTTGCTCTATATTGGGATTTTTGTGATTTGTGTCATCAGTCACCATTTCTTTTCATTCTATGCTCTGTCTCAAAACAATACCATTCAAACCCGTGGTTTCAGTGGTCATCTGTAGACTCATGACTGTACATTTGTATTCCAACCTACATCTTTTGGTCATGAAGCCTGCACCTTAACTGTGCAGATGTTATCTCCATTTTGAGATTCTAATATGACCTCTATTCCCAATTCAGTGTTGACCAAACTGGACTTATTACCTCTGTCTAAATCTTGACTCTCCACAACATTTTCCTTCAGACAACTAAAGGCCCCTACATCCTATTGCACAACATTGGTGCAGTTATGTCTCCCCATCTACTCACCCCTCTTAATACACTTTAAAACTGCAAACCCAAACATGGTCATGTCAATACTCTGCTCCAAACACTTCATTAACTTCCTTTTGCTCCTAATATGAATTCAAAGACCCTACCCTGGGCTGAAAGACCACACCTTGGTTTTACATTTTACTACCCATCCCTTGTGGTAGATACTCTCATAACTTCTTCTCCCTGTCTATCATGTCACATCACAGTGTGTACATTTTTGCAGCAATAAGCACATGATTATTGTCACTTCTCTATGCTAGTCTATAATTGACAGCCTACACTAAAGTCTACACTTGAGCCTCTTGGATTCAATTCTTTATATAAGTTTTATAAACATGTCTCTCTCCAGATCTCTTGAAAAAATTTTTAAGGAAACTTAGATGAAGATTTAATGGAATTCCCTGCAAATCTCATTGCTGTAGTTAATTTCAAAACTACAAGTGTTTGCCTCCTCCATTATTCACTCTAGATTCTTATCACCTATTAGCAAACATCTCTGTCAGCTTACTTAGCTAGTCTTAAGTGGTGATTTGATTAGCAACATTACCCCATGGAGTCTGAGTCACAGGTCATCATGTCTTTCTCAAGCCATGGCTACAAATCCATTTAACATTGGGCAAGGGCATAGCAAAAAGTATCCAAATGCATCACTTGAGAGCCAATCATTTTCCTTCCCCAGCTTAATTGCTCACAGGTGGGTACCACAAATGGGTACTGGGCAGTGGTCAGTGTTGAAATCACACTAGGATGCTTTCTATGTTCTGCAGTGGAGATTAGGACCACTAAAATCATGGAGTGAGCCCACACTTGCAGGGCAGAAAGAACCTCATGGTATGATTATAAGCAGAGCCATTCCTTTTACCTTTTGGTCCCTGGACCCAGATATTATATCTTATGGAGATTCTCACTATGATGGTTGTTGATTTAGGCTGTGTTCTGCATTATGGATGATGACTCTGCATCTTCACACAGTGATGGGACAACATGCCCTGATTTATTTCAATTCCATCATTCTTTCAGGTGGAAAGTTCCTGGAGATGCAGTAAGAGACAGGACCAATGTGTGCTCATTGTTGGACATTTGTTGTAAAGTATTCCTTTAGTCTGAGAGAACTCAGATAGTGGGACTGGTTGAGGGTCTGTGGTCAGGAAATGCAAACCCATACACAGAAAATATATACACTCCTCTGAAAAATATTTTTTTTTCATTTCAAGAGACAGCTTGAGGTAGAAGGTTGATGCAACAGTGGAGTCATCCATAGGATGCCTACATTCCACGTTGAAGTGCCTGATTTGATTTCCAGCTTCTCCAAATCCAATACAGCGTCCCACTCAGGCACCTCCTTGGAGGCAGCAGATGACTATCACTAATGAGTTCGTGCCATCCATATGGAAGATCCATATCAAAATCCAGGTTCCTGGTTTCGGCCTGGCCCAATGCTGAGTGTTGTGGCCAGGCTGGACTATTGTGGGCATTTGGGTAATGAACCAACATGTGGAAGATTTCTCTTTGTCTCTCTACCTCTCTCTTTGTGTCTCTACATTTCAAATAAAATGAAAGAAAAAAAAATGAATGAGGTTCATTTTAGTCTACTTGCCTCCAAGTAACTGTTCAGCTCCCTAGAGAAGGGTGACATACTGGGATCCTCTATTATCTTATCCCTAGGACGGGTTGATGTTGGACTTGCCTGACTTTCTGACTAATGTGAAACCAAGCTGATGATGGACATATCTGCCTACATGGTTATTTGATGACCCATTGTTAGAAATTTTGTCTGCACCATTATCCAGTACAATGCCCACAGTTGCATTTTGAAAGTCATAAATGGCCTTACTCCAGAACTCTAGCAGTTCCATATTGTGATTTTTCCATTCGGGGATTACTATAAGCATCTCTTCCTAGCATTTACATCTTTATCACCTGTAGTATACCAGGTCATAGGACCTAAGGAGCAGAGCCGCTTACCACCTAGACTTTCCTGTACTGGACCCAACATAAGGCTGACATCATTTCATAGCCTTTGATGCATGTTCTAGAGAAATATGCCCAGGCATGACATATCACCAAAGAGGCTTGTTAGGGGTTTTGTGTCTTTCTTTAAAGTTTGAACTATCTGTGCATCCTAAATATTAGCATTTGTGTCCATTATATCAACAGCTTTATGGTTATTGGACAAGTAGAGTAAAAAGCACCAAAATTTTTTGAGATCTTGGTGAAATACATGTGGGAGCTACCACCTCTTTGGTCACTAGAACAGAGGCTAAGAGACACAATCCTAGTCCTGGGTCAGGTTTATGATTTTCTTTTATTAGAGGGGAATTTTAATCACAAAATTTAAGATGGTGTTGACTCTCAGATGGACAGACACAAATATGATTGACAAAAGAATACATGTGATATCACATGTACTGGGTTCAACTCTTTATTTCTTGGAATATGATTGCTATTATATTACTCTATAAACTTTGTAGTTTGTAAGAAAATTTTAAAATATTTTTAAATGGTTTAATTTAAAGAGGGCGAGAGGCAAAAGATAGAAGTGTATCCAGAGGGAGAGGTCCCTATGAAGAGGCAGGGAGACATTTATGGTGGAAACAACTGGACCATATTATATGGTACATGAGAAAAACCTCTTAGAGAAGACAAAGAAAACACAAGTGCTGGAAGAGAATGGCTCAAGTGCCAGGAGTAGCATGAAGATCATATATAGCTTTTGGGGACTTGAGAATGCTCTTGCAAGGAATACTGATCTCAGCTGTGATCCAAGCCGAGTTCCTAAGTCACGACCAAGGTGTATTCCTCCAGCAGCACTCATAATTGAAGGAGTGGAAATTAATTGGATAGATGTAAGATAAGGAGATTTCTGGGAAGATGTGGTAAAACAAACCAGAGGGTTGGAACATGGAGAGTGTAAGCAACATGTTGTTGGGAATAGAGTCTGGATAGAAGAGGAAGGCAGATGATGAAGATGGAATATGCTGAGATAAGAGAGAAGAGAAACAGCTAAAGCAAAGTTCAAGTGGAAGGAAATGCATGAGTATTAATGAGAAAATGCAAAGCTTGGACCATTGGTGGCCATCAGGTGGCACCATTAGCCCAGTGTGGCCAGCAAGCTCCCTGGGAGGCACAGTGAGGGCAAGGACCCTGCTGCTATGTTCCCATAGTGTAGCCCAGCATCAGCTACTGTGGACCAAGAGAGGCAGACAGCTAGAAGAGAATGGGCGATTATATCCAGGGACTGGTATAGTTCAATATAAAATCAAAGAGATGGAAGAACTCAGGGAAATAAGGTACAGGCAGTGACCAGAGCAAAGGATGAGTAAACATATAATGTGATAAAGCAACAACCTCAAAGTTACACACATAAAGTGACTCTGGATAGGTCCTCTGGACATCAAATTATTTAATGGGGAAATAATCAGGTATCTCACTGTGAAAGGTACCACTCAGAACATACAAGGATGTTTCAAACAACTGGTAGACATGGAATTAAAAGATGTTTCTTTTGATGCATTTCTTTTTCACAATATATATTTCCCTTAAAATTTTTTAATGAAAAATTATGCATGAATTTCAAAAAATTTTGCAACAAAATGAACTTATTTATCTTTTAATTTCATTTTTGTGGGAATCATTTGAAGTAATCTTATACATGCATAACTCTTCTAGACTGCCTTGATGTCAGAATCAGTTGCCTGAAGTTTTTGTGTGGACAATTGGATTTTTTATGTTCATCTCAGAGTTTCATTAAGAGCACTTTTTTCAAGGGGAAAGTCATAGGTTGAGTGAGTTCAGAATGATTATCTAGTCACTGTAGCATGTACAGAATCTACTCCTTGGTGCAATCCAAGTTGGGCCAGAATCCCAGACTCATCTTATTAAATATAATGTTCAATTGTCCTGTTTAGCCTTGTAATGAACATTAAATAAGCATGAACAGTTAGTGGGCCTTTTAATTCAGAAGTGAAAACAATGAATAAAAGGTAGGTAAATAAGCATCACAAGATCCTTTCCCTGCCTCAATTCTCCTAAACATTGGAATTATTTCTTTTGCTAATTTGCTGATTAATCAGAAGTAATACATTCTGGTCATTATTTTTTTTTCCAGCAGATATTTACAGAGAACTGTCTATGGACAAGGTATAATGCTAGGGGATGGGGGAGGGACAATTACTAGCTAATATATTTCTGACTCAGGTAGTTTATGGGCTTAACGAAAAATGAAGTAGGCACACAAATAGCTTATATTAAATCAGAGTGAACTAAAGACTCCAAGAATGCTATCATCAATTTAAGCCTCCATTCAAATTTAAAAGCATATATATTTCAGTGGAATTATATAGCCCCTTTCCACATTGTTGGTGGTATCACAAAGGCTTTAGACTTTCGGGAAGAATTACTTTGACACTTTGTACCCAGGGTAGTAGATGTGTTGCACTGTCCAACACTGTTCCATGGACCCAGTGGGAGGGCCCAAGTCCTGCTACAAGGGGCCCATGGAGGAACCAGGCAGAAAGTAGCCAGAGGCAATGGGGAAACTCCTGAGTTGCTGCAGCTCCAGATGTTGCTTTCTCCCACTGCACTTCAGTTTTCGTTTATCATGCTCTCTGCTTTTGGCTTATTTCCACAGATTGCTCCACGTATTCTTTTACAGTGCAATGTCCCAGCTCCGGGAAGTTTCTGGCTTTCTTTGCCCATAGTAGCTGATTCCAAGCTAGACTTTGAAAACTTTGGGGAAAGTTTCAGAGTAAGATATTGGGGGTGGAGAGATGCTGTACAAATATCTGCCTGATAATATTAGATCATAAAAATGAAGAAGAGTCCCTGAGAGAGTCCAAGCAGGGACTTCCAGAGCCAGTAGTGGTTTATCAGAACAGGAATGAGGGGAGGAAGGCAGGCATCAGGCCAGCAGGCTGCACACTTGCCTGGGATCTTCTTCAGTAACAGCTGAGTGGAACTTTCCTGACTGATATATGGAGCCCAGAACACAATGGGAAAAACATTTTGTGTTTGTACTTCTGTACTCGACTCTAAGGAATTAATAAAAATGTATTATATAAAAGGTCATCCTTTAAAAATACATGTTTCATCAATTCAACAAATGATAATTTTTGAGTATTATAGAGTATTAAAAGAGAAAAACTGGGCCCAGAATTGTGTGCACAAGAAATGAGATTATGCAAAAGAGGTGTTTTAAGAATGATAGAAAGAATGCAGGAATCATTGTGTTTGGATGATGGTATTGTGGGTAATTTCTCTGTTTTATTTGTACATGTTTTGTAATACTATAAATGTAATTGTACTTTTATATTTAATAGCAGAAAATAGAAAAAAGTCTTACCTTGAGGATACAAACAAGTGTTGTTGGGGCGCAGGAGAGAATTCATTATTTTCATTGCATACAGGAATACAGGTGTGCTTAGTAAATTCAAAGAAATTGTGGGGGTTCTCAAGTTACCTAAATTTGCCCAGAGATTGGGATACAATAAATCCATGATGCAAAACTCCTGATTTCTCAGTGAGCCAGCACATCTTACAAGAACAATCACCTTTGGGTAAGAAATGGGGCTAAATTTGAAACCTGGGAGTTGAGATGACTGTGAGAGGGGCATTTGGCCTGCCCCTTGGAGGAAGAACATGATGTGAGTAGCCAGAATTCCAAGAAGGAACGTGCTGTCAATCCAAACAACATGCAAGTACAGAGGCAGAAAGATATCCAGTTTGTTTGCCGATCTGCAGTGAGATAGGTGGAGGTAGCTGGTACCTGCACAGGGGAAGGGAATAATGGCTAATGATATTTAGCAATTGCAATAGAAGAGGAACCATACTTGTCTCTAGAGTGATGTAACTTGTTGAAGTTTCTAGAAATGCTGTCTCATCCCCAGGACCTCTCAGTGGGTTCTTTTCTGATGACTGGACTTCCAGTTTTCCTTCCACAATAAAGAGAGCTTTTTGGTGATTTGCCATGCTGGTTGTAACTTTCTGTACTTCTAATTTCCAAATGACTTTCAGAAATTCTCTGCATCAACTGCAGGAGTTCTGGACGTTGACATCCAGTGGATATTTCCAATGAAGTATCATTTCAATCTGCTTGGAGAGCAAAGCTGTGAACCATGACAGCTAACACTGAAGAGGGCAGTGGAGCGAGAAGTAGGGGATTCATTAGCTAAAGACAAACTTAGGCTTTAGCAATGAAAAAATATAGCAACACATTTTTAAAATTTGAACTCAAAGAATTTCTTTGGTGAAAAAACTTTTAAAAACATTGCTTTCTTCTATATAAGAGCAGAAAAAATCATCTGATACATTTGGAGCTGAGGGGCACTGCTTTGGTGCCAGCCAGAAAAGCTGGCATCTCATATGAATACTGATTTGTATCTTGACTGCTCCACTTCTGACCCAGCTCCCTGCTAAAGGCCTAGGAAAAGCAACAGAAGATGGACCAAGTGTTTAGACCCCTACCATTGACATGGAAGACCTGGATGAATGCCCTGGCTCCTGGTTTCAACCCCCACTATTGCAGCTGTTTGAGAAGTGACCAGTAAATGGGAGATTCTCTCTCTCTCTCTCTCTCTCTCTCTCTCCCTCTGTGTGTGTGTGTGTGTGTGTGTGTGTGTCTGTAATGCTGCTTTTCAGATAAATGAAATAAATCTTTAGAAACTTTGGAAGTGGTCAAATTGGGTGTGAATGTGGTCAGACGGGCACTGAAGACAGGGCCAGGTCTCTAAGGGCAGTACAGGGTCCCTCTTCATGTGGCCATGCTAATAAAATGGATGATCCAATACCCATCAAAAGGTTGGTGTTTCAGAAGGAAAACTGGGGTTAAAAAGGAAGTTGTTATTTAAAGTTATTTAAAGTTGTGAGTTTCAAAAAATGAGTAAGATTTATTAATGGCCATATCTGCCTTTTCTATTTCTTATGAATTAAGCTATTTTTGGAATAATATCTGCAGATCACAAACTCACACATAGAATGTTGTATATTCTTGTGATAGAATGTCAGTGTATTTTTAACATAGTGCTATGTTAAAATGGTATTTTGACTTACAAAGAAAATTTGGGGGGATGGTGCTCTGGCACAGAAGATAAAGCTGCCCACTGGTTCAAGTTCTGGCTTCTCCACTTCCTATCCAGCTCCCTGCTAATGCACCTGGGAACAGCTGCAGAAGATGGCCCAAGTACTTGGGTCAGTGCACCCATGTGAGAGACCTGGAGGAAGCTCCTAGCTCTGGTTTCAGCCTGGCCCAGCACTGACTGTTTTGACCATCTGGGAGTGAACCAGCAGATGTAAGATCCCCCCTTCTAACTCTATCTTCAAGTAAATAAAAAAATCTTTGAGGAAAAAAAAAAAGAAGAAAATATTGTAATTAACCAATGAGTCTTGGCTATTGTCAATGATGAACTTGCTATGTCAATTCCTTTAGAAAGGTAGTGTTTCTATAAAGTTTCTCTTTGAAACCACATTCGTCCAGACAGACCATCTTGTTCTACTCTTATCAGTAGGCTACAATTCCTTCATTGACGTTGCCAGGTCACTCCTGGAAAGTCAGACATTTCCCTTTCCTTGACTTCACCTGTGTTTTGCTTATGTGGAGTCTATCAGTAATGGCACCCAGTAGCCTTGGATTATCATGGAAATTATCATCAATGACTCAAGTTCTTCCTCTGCCCTTATCCCCTCCCCATCTCTCCCTATCTGCTATCCTTACTCTCAGCTCAAGTAAACATACAATATATCGGTACCTGATTCCCAGTCTTCATCACCTTACAATCTAGGCAGAGAGACTAAAAGGTAAGCACATTACTACAACAACATTCAATCAACTACTACAAAAATAGGCTGTTACCAATGAATGATATGAGCTGCTACCTGTAATGTGAGGATAGTGGTGAATATTCCAGAAAAGTTTATGGGCAATAACACCTAAACTGAGAGTTGAAGAGTAGGTGGGAGTGGAACAGGCACATGGGTTGAGAACTCTCTTCAGGTTTATTTACACATTCCAAACCCATACCACTACCCCTTTGTCTAAGGTTTTACTTGGAAAAAACATCTTCCATATTCTTTCTTCAACAGTATTTTTATACTACTTTTACAAACAATAAATACAAACCTAACACTGTCCTTCAAGAATAACATTGACAGTTCCACCACTTCTGCCAAATAAGATTTGCTCATATTCATATTGATGTGTCTACATTCAAAAGAAAAAAAAAAAACACCTCGAGAGCAATTATTCTGTAAAAATTGCAGGGATTGAAGGGATGCCATTTTCATATTTTTCTTCAACCAAAGTATCTACAGAAAATTCAGGCTTGTCAAGATGTCTGGAAAAGTGTACAAATGGGAACCAATTTTAAACTATAGACTTCAAAACATTATGAATGATTTCTCCACTCTATGACCTAACAAAACCCCAAATATGCTGTCCATTTTCAAACTATAAAATCTCCTGTGACACCAAATTGCTCAGTGAGTCTGCTGTCAATAAAAGAATAATTTTTTTTTTTACAGCCAGACCAAATTTATTCAGAGAAAATAATTCCGCGGAGGTGGGTAACCAACTGCCTTCGTGTACAAGATGGAGCATGTGACAGAAGGCCAAAAATAAAACCTAGCTACTAGTAAAAGAACTTTCTGGAAGTTCTCAAATGCTGTGAGAGCTTTTCAGGCATGGAAAGCCAAGACTCTGTGGCAAAAAAATGTCCTACACAGAGGATCTCTGTGAGACCTCGTGGAAAGAAAGGACCATCAAAGAAGGATGTACTCTTCTCTGAAGGGAAGAGAGAACATCCACTTTGCTATGGCCATGTCCAAACACCGATGGAGTCTGTGGTCACAAAAGGCTTCCACAGCCTTCGCAGCCCATGGCAAGAGCCTCGGGTGATCACTGAAGTCGTACATAAGAGCCTAAATTGTTAAAGGAACAACAGAAACCACTGTGCACTTACTCCCCATGTGGGACCTCCTTCCTTAATGAGTTGTACTATGAGAATCAACTGCAAATCTTGTTCTCAAACTATACTCTATATGTTGTGTGTGTGAGTGTGGCTGCAAATTGTTTGAAAAAAATCTTGGTGTTAAATTGGAAATTGCATAGAAAATTAATCAATTTTAAAAAAATATATCATGTAGGATTTCTGTCCTTAATGTGCTATACATTTTGAATTAATACTATAACTAGTACTCCAACAGTATTTTTCACTTTGTGTTGCTATGTGAGGGCAAACTGTTGAAATCTTTACTTAATATATACTAAACTGATCTTCTGTATATAAAGAGAATTGAACACGAATCTTGATGTAAATGCAAAGGGAGAGGGAGTGGGAAAGGGGAGGGTTGCGGGTGGGAGGGAAGTTATGGGGGGGGGAGCCATTGTAATCTATAAGCTGTATTTTGGAAATCAATGTTCTTTAAATAAAAGCGTTATAGAAAATAAAAAAAAATCTGTGCTTGACATCGCATTGGTCCTCTGTATATAAAATCAAACTAAAACTGAGCCATAATGAAGAAGGAGATGGGAGAGGGAGAGGGAGGTGGGATGGGAGTTGGGCTGGGAGGGTGGATATGAGGGAAAGAACCACTATCTTGCTAAAGTTATATCTATGAAAAAATGCATTCGTTAAATAAAAACTTAAAAAAGAACTTTATGGAAGCCACAAATTTTTACTTATTATTTTACAAACTTCTGCACTTGGGGATAATTTGACTCTTCAAACCATTCTCTCAATGTATTTCACTTATTAAAAATATAAACACTTTGATGGCTCAGGCCTTTGATGGACCGAAAGGGAGAACTGATGTCATTGCATAACTACCTGCTCTTTGACATTAGGTGTTTTTACAGCAAAAAGAGTCACTGCCTTGCAGAGTTTTGGATTGTTGTTACTTTATAGAGCCTTATTCCATGCTAGGTTTGGAGCTAAGTGCTTTCCACAATTTATTTTATTGTATCTAAATAACAATTTGTGAGCTGCATAATATTTTTACAGATAAGTAAACTGATATTTACATAAATAAGTTGCTCGGGGTCAAAATTAAGACTTGATGGAGCTGGGATTCTAACATAGATGGATCTGACCTGCAAGCCTCCACTGCTAAGATATACTTTGTCTTCTCACAGCTTGTCAGAAGCTCCTAAGCAGCATTTGGTGATCTGTGGAAAATAAAGGATGAAGACAAAATTATAGGCTGTATAAGCTTTAACATACAGACACACAAAATCTAGTGATCTTTATTACTGGTACATATCCTACTTTTGAGGAATCTGAAATTTGTTTGTGGCAATTAACCTTGGGCTGCAGCCTGTGATGCTATTTCTTAAAATAAAAAGGAACATTGGTTAAGAATGTTTGCATTAGAATTATATATTTATGTCCTCAAACACAGGCTGTAAAATGAAATTGCATTGCATAACTCACACTGGCATCAGTGAGCTTTGGATATGCTGTTGAGCACCTGTCGGGGGCACACTGGCAGTCCCCAGCATACCAGCATCTCTGGTAATTAGTAAGTCCTAATGGCAATAACCATAATATTGATGTGTTTATTGCACATTCTCATGACTATTTAAAGATTGACTTAAGGACAGCTGTTTTGTCATTTTCAATTTGAACACAGATTTTTTGGGGTTATTAGACAGGAAATTACTTAGAGGTTGAGCTAAAGGGATTGAATAGGAGAGGGAAGTGAATGAAAGGAGTGAGTTGACACAATTATTTGTTTTATGGAGAGGTCAAATCAACTCATCTGTTTAAAAAGGCTAGCAGGATTCAATCATATTTTAACTGAAGAGGAAATCAAATTTTCTTGGTACAGGTTCTGGACCTTTCCCATTAAATGCATGGAAGAAGATTTTCTTTCAACCACTGGGTTTACCTTCAAATGAAAGAAAGCAATTTATATAGCACTAAAAAATTTCAAGAAATATTAAGACTTGAGAAACAAGAGGAATGTGGTTTAAATTAAAATGGCAGCCCTCCAGCCTAGAGTGCAATCAAATAAATCGAAACTGGGTAGTCTTCCTTTAAGCCATGAAACATCAGTGTAAATGTGTGTTAATTATACATAGCTTTGAATTTGGAGCGTTTCACTCTTTTTTTTTTTATAAAGCTTTTATTTAAAGAATATAAATTTCCAAAGTACAGCTTATGGATTACAATGGCTCCCCCCCATATAACTTCCCTCCCACCCGCAACCCTCCCCTTTCCCGCTCCCTCTCCCCTTGCATTCACATCAAGATTCCTTTTCAATTCTCTTTATATACAGAAGATCAGTTTAGTACATATTACGTAAAGATTTCAACAGTTTGCCCTCACATAGCAACACAAAGTGAAAAATACTGTTGGAGTTCTAGTTATAGTATTAATTCACAATGTACAGCACATTAAGGACAGAGATCCTACATATTTTTTTAAAAATTGATTAATTTTCTATGCAATTTCCAATTTAACACCAAGTTTTTTTTCATTTTCAATTATCTTTATATACAGAAGATCGATTCAGTATATACTAAGTAAAGATTTCATCAGTTTGTACCCACACAGAAACACAAAGTGTAAAATACTGTTTCAGTACTAGTTATAGCATTACTTCACATTGGACAACACATTAAGGGCAGATCCCTCATGAGACGTAAGTACACAGTGACTCCTGATGTTGATTGACACCTTGTCCTCACAGTAACAACCACTTCCCAATCTCTGGACACCGGCTGGATGGCCTACATTTTAGTTCAGTTCTGACATTAAGTACCTGGAGTTACATATGCTCCTACAAGGTAAAAGGGCCATGCCACAAAAGACCACCCCACTTCAGATGCTGGCTGTGAGTTTCAGATCACTGGATCTTCTGGATGTCCAGCTACTAATTCAAAGGAATTAATCCAGCAATTCTCTCCTCGGTTTGATATTTGCTAGAATGTTTCACAGAACTAGGGAACACACTTTACTCACCTTTACTGGTTTGTTATAATGTGTACAGATGCATAGCCAGATGAAGAGGTACATTGTGTGAGGTTGGAGAGGGTCTCAAGGCTTGGAGCTTCAATCCTATGGAGTTGGGATATGGCATCCCACAGCACATGGTGCATGTGTAACACACCTGGATTCTCTCTGACCCTCACCAGGTAGGGGCTTTTCTAGAGGTTTCATCATATAGGCATCAGTCCCCTATCTCTATCTCCCACTCCCCCACTCCTGAGGTTGTGCTACCCACGTGAAGACCAGATGAAGCTCCCTGTTCCTGGCTTCAGGTTGGCCCATCCTTGGCTATTGTGGCCATCTGGGAAGTGACCAGCAGATGGAAGATCTCTCTTTGTCTCTTCCTCTCTTTCTGTGACTCTAACTTTCAAAAAAACCAGATAGAGTTCCTAACTCCTGGTTTCAACTTGGCCAAGCCCCAGTGTTGGTTCCTTTTGAGAATGAACCAGTGGATATAAGATTCTCTCTCTCTCTTTCTCTCTCTCCCCTCTAACACTGCCTTTCAAATAAATAAATAAATCTTTTTTTTTAAAGGGACAACACCATTCTGTCTGAATACCGGGGTTTGCATCCCAGCCCTCTTCCCAGTTCCAGATTCCTGCTAGTGCAGACCCTGAGAAGCAGCGATGATGTTTCAAGTAGTTGGGTACTTGCCATTCACTTGGGAGATCTGGATTGAGTTCCTGGCTCTCAGCTTCGGTCTGACCCAGCAATATTCGGGGAGTGAACTGTCTGTCTCTGTATCTCATTAAATAAAAATGAGAATTAAAAACAAAAACTGTTAAAATAAATTTCAACAATAAATATTTTTTTGTTTATTTGAAAAGCAGAATGGTAGAGAAAGAAAGATGGAGAGAGAGACAGATTTTCCATCAATTGGTTCACTCCCCAGATCGCCACAATGGCCTGACCCAGAAGGAGCTCAGAATTCCAACCATGTCTCCCATGTGGGTCTCAGGGGCCCAAGCACTTGGGCCAGCTTATGCTTCTTTCCCAAGTACATTAACAGGGAAGTGGTCAGAAGTGGAGCAGCCAGAACTCAACTCAAATGGTTACACCAATATGGGATGCTCATGTCACAATGGCAGCTTAACTTGCTGCATCACCATGCTGGGCTCATTAATGTGTACTAGCCAACTTGGCCTGTATAATGTCCATACTGGTCAAATAATTGGGTTAGCCACTTCCAGTTTCTACTTATATCTGATCAATCTTAAAAACAGAAATTTTTTTTAAAAGTTGGTGGATAAATAAAAGTATATATAAATTTCTATATAATGTTTTGCCACAAAGCAAAACATTCATGTGGAATTTTCTAGGTGGTAGGTATACAGTTGTTCACTAAAACTCTTTTCCCTATTTTTGAAGCTTTTCATAATAAATGTAGGTGGAAATAATATACTGCATAATTATCATACTCTCTTACTATTAATAATTTAATATCCTCCAAATAAAAGTCACATTTTTGCTGAGGAACCAAGTATTTTGGCAGAAAGAATTTCAAGGAAAGTATTAGATATTTACTGTAGTTTTTCAAGGAAGTGACTGGGAGGAATTGTTTTTTATTTTTAAAATAAATATGAGAGAAAACTACATAGAAATGAGAAAAAGTGCCATTATTCCTATGGCACATAGGCATAAGTGACCACTGATAACACATGAGTTTATGTGATATTTGTCAAAGCAAAAGAAGCAGAAGGCCACTAGCTGGAGGCTGCTCCTATACTTTGAATTCCTTAACAAACCACAACCTAACTTAGGACAGAAACAAACCCAAAGCTAATTTAGTAGTATATTTTTGGATACCAACAATCAGGTTTCAGTCCATCACAGGCAGCCAAGTCCTCATGCCATACTCAAGAAAGGCAGATATCCAGTGGTAGCCAATTAGGTGACTTTTCCATTTTGCTTCCGGACATGACCTATGAAAGCTCTTGCTGTTCCTGCTGCTGGGTGGAGCTATCCAAACTTGTGATTTTGAGTGTTTCCAACTCATGAATCATTCCTTGCTCAAATAAACACTACGAAATGTAATTAGTCTGAAGGTTTCCTTTTAACATGGCCAACCTTTTTTACTCTTCACAGTGCATGTTTTCTACTTTAAATGCTACAGAAAGGTTCAGGATCTTTAACTAAGAGAAAAAGCACAGGGTACCACAATGGAGCTCCACTCAATCAACTCATTGGAAGAGCCAGGATGGGATTATCCTGGAAAAGGAGCTTGAGACAGAGTGGCCCCTGATGTAAAGAAAGGGAGAATTAATGGTAAAACTTGTCTTCAAACAGTACTTTATACTTTGTGTGTCTGTGTGGGTGCAAACTGTTGAAATCTTTACTTAGCATAAAGTTGATCTTCTGTATATAAAGATAATTAAAAATGAATCTTAATGAAGAATGGGATGGGAGTGGGAGTGAGAGATGGGATGGTTTGCTGGTTGGAAGGCTGGTATGGGAGGAAGAACTGCTATAATCCAAGAGTTGTACTTATGAAGTTTATACTTATTAAATAAAAGCGTTCTATAAAAAAAGAAAGGGGGAGGGGAAAGAGGAAGGAGCATGGGGAAGAGGAAGGAGAAGAGAGGAGGGGAAAGGAGAAAGGGGAGGGAAGGTGGAGGAGATGTCAGGGGAGGAGAGGAGAGGGGAGTGGAGGAGAGGAGAGGGGATGGGAGGGAAGAGGGGAGGGGAGAGGAGAGGGGAGGGGAGAAGAGAGGGGAGGGGAGAGAAGAGGTGAAGAGGGAAGGGAAGGGAAGGGAAGGGAAGGGAAGGGAAGGGAAGGGAAGGGAAGGGAAGGGAAGGGAAGGGAAGGGAAGGGAAGGGAAGGGAAGGGAAGGGAAGGGAGGGGAGGGGAGGGAAGGGAATTTAGCAAAGGGCGACAGGAGGGTGTACACAAGCAAAGATATGGAGACCAAAGACAAACCTGCCTTGTGCATGGTACCCTGGCAGCTCTCCACACCTGCTTCAAGTGGGCCTTGGTCATAGCTACTTTACAGCAAAAGTGTTCCATGCTGCTGTATGCCAGTTGGTTGCACGATCCTCTTCCTCCTGCACGGGAAACTCTACTATTGCCAAAGGGCCAACTTGAGGCCCAGGGGCCTACACACAGACTGAATACTTGACGCCACTCCAGAAGCTCCTGGACTGAGATAGAAAGAGTTAGGGGTGCTACTGAAGGTCCCGTTTCAGAAGGCAGAGGCCCTTGACTGAGAGGAGGCTACTGGAAGACGCTGAGCGAAGAACTTCCTGAGTCAGCAAGAAAAGGCCCGCAGGCACAGTTTGCATTTCTGCTCTTTCCCTGCGTCAGCAACATGAAAAGCTGAGCTCAGCTCCCTTCTTTGCTGAGAATATCACGACAGAGGCTGGGATTTAGTCCAAGTTGGCTATGCTGCCTTGCCAGGACTTCTTTGTTTCCAAAGTTCTCCAAGGTTCCTATCACTTGTCCTCATTCATCAGAATGGCATGGTTCCCACAAAATTCCCTTAAACCTGGAAGTGTAGGTGTAAATCATGGCTCAGATACTGACTCCCCTGGGACTTCCAAGACTGCACTTGCCTGCCTGGTTTCCCATTTACTTCTCTAGGAAATACCAGGAGATTGAAAGTGTGTGAAAAATGTAATCAAATGATAAGTTTATTTAGATGCAGAACATTTTTGAAATTTGTGTAAGATGTGTATTATGGAAAAACTCTGCATGCCATTCAAAACAATTTTTTCACACCAAAATAAAATTTTTTAATTATGTTTTTCTACAAATTTTTTGAAGTGCCGTCATAGGAGACAATTCAATATTTCCAAGATATCTGCCACATTTACCAAGCTACTCAACCATAGCTGTTACCAAATGCAATACCTTGTTATCTGTGTAGAATGGAATGGAGTTTTAAACACTTCTCTTGCAAGATAGTCTTTCTTCTCATGCATATATTACATTCCTTCAAGGATTAAGAATCAAAAACAATATGTGGCTCAGGAGTTACTCATGTTCTTATTCAAAGAGAAGTGACCTATATCTATGTGAGTAGAGCCTCACCTGCTCAGTCACTTGACAGCTGACTCTGTAAATTATACACAGTACAAGAGCATATGATGCATGAAGCATGTCCTATGAATACATCTCTCGGTGTTTCTCCTTCTCTAGGGCCACGTGTTGGAAAAGTGCCTAGATCTCCATTAGTCTAAGATAAACAAGTTCTTGCCTTGTCATCATTTTTTGAGGTTTGGTTTCTAAGGAAAAGGAAAGCCAGGAAGTGAAATTGCTCATCATCATGCTTTTGAGGTATATGTTAGCTAGTCTCTACACTGTTTCTCAAGCACAGTTATGCTGTTTCACAGATGGTGAGCTTTGCAAAGGCAGAGCTGAAAGATTCTTTCCTGGATGGTAGATATACCACGACCCATTAGGGAAAATGTTTACAGGAGTAAAGCTTTCACCATGTGAGCCTGTTGTTTAGTGGGGACCTTAAGATCAAGAAGTGCTTGTACTCTGTTAAAAGAGATTTGTGCGTTATTTTTCCTTCAACTGTGTCCTTCCTTATACATTAAATATGACACGAGCAATGGCAGAGGTTATAAATATAGAGAAACTTAAAATGAATTTTTGAATGTTGGGTACCATTGACATCAAGTAATTCTACATCTATTAGTTATTAGAGTGGGTGTTTGTAAACTAAAAATAGTAAATGGTTCATTGCTTAGTAAAAAGAGAACTCTACTGTATTTTCATTAATCATTCTGTTCTCTGTTTGTGTTACAAAAGAAGTTACAGAAGATGAGATTTATAAATGGCCAACTTCTTCACATTTCTGATTTAGGAAGCCCTTGATAGAGACTCTAATGTCACATTTCAACCCATTCCAGAGATTTATGTGTAGGAATTCAGTTGGAAAATGAACTTCTCTGAGATAATTCTTTAGGGTACATGACATGTGCCTCCGCTAGTTTTTAAAATTTTATTGCCATTGGTTTAGTGTTTGCTATAGACAAAATATTAGCGCATAGTGAAAGTATCTCCAAGTATGTTCAGACGAAAGCCTACAGGACAGATGTTTGATGTCCCCAAATGAATAACTGTTAAAGTTACCTTCCTTGGATAGAGGACAAATCTCCCTATCCAAATGGCCCAAATTCATTTCAATTCAACCAACAATTACTGAATGTTAACTAGGAGCTCTACATTATTTTGGAAGCTGAGAATAACTTCCTAAAACATCACTTTCATGGGCATTATCTTGTTAAACACATGCATACCCCTCAACACAACTCTCTCAAAATGATTATCCATATTTTACAAATGGGAAGAAGGCGGGGATTTAGAAATGACAAGGCATTGACCTAATTTTAAAAAAGCAATAAATAGTGAAACTAGGATAGAACCTCAAAATTCCTTTAATTCAATGCACTTTTCTGTGTTTTTGAGTAGCTTCTAAATGCTGAGACTTGCACTAGGTACCAAGTTATGATTCTGTTCAAAGAAGAACAGAAAACATGAGAGAGAGGGGCTCATGGCTCTTTAGGAAGGTAGGTAGACATATATTAAACAATTAGACTTGCATGAATGTTCAATTATAAACTATTTTATTGAGGATTTCTCTGAAGAAGTAGCATTTGAATTGGAGACTTGAAAGAGTTCATGAGATAAACAAAGGGGTATGTGTGCCTGGAGAGGCAGGGTGTTGGGGGGGGGTAAGTCAAAGTGACATTCCTTGAGGTCTTCATGGATAACTGGCTCTCAGGCAGTGGAGGACAGAAGATCAGGAGGAGCATGTGGTACTGGAGAAAGAGAATAGGCATCAGAACCACCCAAAGCTGAGGTGAAGGATTATGTCTTCGGTTAGTTATATCAGCCAGAGGTTCTCAAGGTGTGATTCTTACTTTGGAACTTGCAATTTCTCCAGCCCCACTCCAGATATGCTGAATTAGGCTCCAGAAGTGGGGCATAGCAATCTGAATTGCAACAATCCAATTCAAGGATTGGTGTGTCCTATTATTAGAGAACATGAGCTATGTTACTTTGAGCAAGCTACTTAACCCCTCTGCATCCCCATTTCTCTCCCTGCAAAATAGGGTACACTTTGAGGGATGAATGAGATTCATTTGTTAATTATCTGTACTCAATGAATAATATCATTATGACAGATATTGGACCAGTAACTCCTCTCAAGTTACTCAAAGTGTGGTAGAAGTATCAAAGAAGAAACAGTTACAGTTCCCTGAAGTGCATACTACTAAACACATCAACTTAAGCTCAAGATTGCTCAGATCAAGAAACCATCCTTTCTGCTTTGACACAAGGTCTGCTTTTCCCCATCACTTCCACCAGGAAAAAACTAGATCACTACTTGCTTTTCAGACTGAGAAGCCGAAATTTTCTAAACCTCGTATCTATTTAGTTAGTGATGGCTGTGATCAAGGCTAATCTATATTTTAATACATTTATGCTAGCATTTCCTGAGGGTTATTCAGTGTCGGTCTTCAGTCCTTCCTGAGAACTACACAAATTCAGCACAACACCATTTGCTTTGCTTCAAGGGTACTGAGAGGCTATTGCCCACCAGCTCTGTTTTAATCTGAACCACAGATATCTTAAATATATGACAACAAAGGTGACCGTCCAGAGAGTTCCAGGTATTCTGTATTTGGAAGACAGCTTTGCAGTTCCATCTCCAGATCCTGCAACATTAGAATTTTGCTATGTGGAACTGACAGATAGCCACAATCAGCTGCTGATTCACAGATTGATTCATTAAAAATGCCAACTCTGTCTTCCTGGAACTGCGAGATGCCTCCTGTTCCTCTGCCAAGTTAATTTTCTTAATGTGGAAAAGGTGTGTAAGTTTATGAACTTGGCCTTCCTTGAGCACTTGACAAAAGGCCATATATATTATATATAACATATATTCTTATATTCCTATACATATATGCCTTCATCTATATTCCCAACCCAAATCAGCCACAGCTCAAGTTGGCAAGCCAAGGGCTGAACTAGTTTATGAATTCCCAGAGGAAAGTTTCATTTGTAGTGTGCTTTAGAGGAGGAAGCCACATGGGAAGGTTTTCTCCAGTTGGAATGTCATGCTAAAGGTATCCGAGACACATGGAACCTGGGAGGTCTCCACTTTCTAGCCACAAACTATGCACTAAAGGCACAAGCAGCACTATTGTATGTGTTTCCATGGAAATTGCATGATTTACAAAAAACCAAAAATATATCATTCCTACTGTTATTACTCTGCTTGTCTGGGAGACAACCACTGAAGCTACACTCGCATTTTAAAACAGAAGGGATTTCTTAAATGAATGTAATTACATCGTTTTCTTTTTTTCCATGCCAGGGAAAGACTGAAGGAAATAGAATCAGCTTGGCCCACAGCAAACTTCAGAGCCAAATGTAAACAACTTTATAAACCAGAGACCTTATGATGGCTCCTCCAAAGACACACCGAGCAGATTCCCAACCAAGAACAGATGATGGGAAGGGGCCCTTGGCCCTGTCACAGGACAAACTTTTGCAAGTACAAGATGAGGAATTTGCAGAAGGAGTCAAAGGAGAGAGTCCTAAATGCTGAAATTGCCATGAAAACAGGAATGGATTTCACTTTCTTTTCCTACTAAAATATCCTTCTTTGTTGGTGATTGGAATGTTGATTAGTAAACACCCGTTAGTGTTCTACATCAGATAAGCCACAATGCACGTCCCTTTCCTACTCCTCAGAAAGTACAACCCCACCCTATGAATAAATGTGTGTGCCTGTGTGTGTGTGTGTGCGTGTGTGTATAATTATTATGTGTCAAGCAAAAAGGAGAAGCAGGAGGAAAAAAAGAAGGAAATACAACCTCATTATAATACCTGACTTGTAGAACTACTTTCTCTGCCTTGGAAAGTAGTGCCTATTTTCTATTAACTGCTTGGACTTGTTGCTGCAGCTTTTGCTGGCTGTAGGAAAGGAATGGGGGTCAAGGAGAGAGCCCTAGAGACATGATTGTTTTCAGGAGGACATTGACTGGCTCTCCCCCCTAATAGAAATACATTTTTCCAGAGGTACATCTTTTATGCTACTATTTTTTATTGGGTGGTAGCTACCTTGATTGTGGATTGGAGCTGAACAAAATGCCAGTTTCAGTTTGTAACACTTTGTGAATTTGCATGTAAATTGATCATTCAACTTTGGGGTTCTGCACATATCTTTCAAGATAATATGTTCTTTTTTTCCCAGAAACTTTTTATTTAAGATATACAGACTTCACACATTTCATAAATACAAATTTAGGAACATAGTGATATTTTCCACCCTAACGCTCCCTCACACCCGCACTCCCACCCTGCTTTCTCCTCCCTCTCCTATTCCCATTGTTATTTTTTACAAACATCTATATTCAATTAACTTTATACACATAAGATTAGTTCTATACTAAGTGAAGAGTTCAACAAATAGTACGAAAAAAAAAAAAAACTGTTTCTCAACAGTTGAGAAAAGGGCTGTTCAAAATCATAGCATCTGAAAGTGTTAATTTCACGCCTATAGATGATTTTTTAGGTGCTCAGTTACCACAGATCAAGGAGAACATATAGTATTTGTTCTTTTGGCACCGGATTATTTCACTAAGGGTAGTGTTTTCCAGTTGCATCCATTTTGTTGCAAATCCATTTTTTATCACTGTGTAGTATTCCATGGTGTACATATCCCACAATGTCTTTATCCAGTCTTCACTTGAGAAACATTTGGACTGATTCCATATCTTATTTATTGTGAACTGAGCTGCAATAAACATGGGGGTACAGCTAACTCTTTTTTTTTTAATTTTTATTTATTTATTTGAGAGGTGGAGTTACAGACAGTGAGAGGTAGAGATAGAGAGAAAGGTCTTCCTTCTTTTTTTTTTTTTTATAACGCTTTTATTTAAAGAATATAAATTTCCAAAATACAGCTTATAGATTACAATGGCTTCTCCCCCATAACTTCCCCTCCACCCGCAACCCTCCCCTTTCCCACTCCCTCTCCCCTTGCTTCACATCAAGATTCATTTTCAATTCTCTTTATATACAGAAGATTAGTTTACTATATATTAAGTAAAGATTTCAACAGTTTGCCCTCACATAGCAACACAAAGTGAAAAATACTGTTGGAGTACTAGTTATAGCATTAAATCACAATGTACGGCACATTAAGGACAGAGATCCTACATGATATATTTTTTTTAAAAAATTGATTAATTTTCTAGGCAATTTCCAATTTAACACCAAGATTTTTTTTTCATTTTTAATTATCTATATACAGAAGATAGATTCAGTATATACTAAGTAAAGATTTCATCATTTTGCACCCACACAGAAACACAAAGTGTAAAATACTGTTTCAGTGCTAGTTATAGCATTACTTCACATTGGACAACACATTAAGGACAGATCCCACATGAGACGTAAGTACACAGTGACTCCTGAAGTTGATTTAACAATTTGACACTCTTGTTTATGGCGTCAGTAATCTCCCTAGGCTCTAGTCATGAGTTGCCAAGGCTATGGAAGCCTTTAGGGTTCGCTGACTTCAATCTTATTCCGACAGGGTCATAGTCAAAGTGGAGGTTCTCTCCTCCCTTCAGAGAAAGGTACCTCCTTCTTTGATGGCCCCATTCGTTCCACTAGGTCTTCCTTCTTTTGGTTCACTCCCCAGATGGCTGCAATGGCCAGAGCTGCACTGATCCGAAGCCAGGAGCCAGGTGCTTCCTCCTGGTCTCCCACACGTGTGCAGGGGACCCAAGCACTTGGGCCATATTCTACTGCTTTCCCAGGCCACAGCAGAGAGCTGAATCAGAAGAGAGGCAACCAGAATTAGAATTGGCGGCCATATGGGATGCCAGCACCACAGGCGTAGGATTAACCTACTGTGCCACGGAGCCGGCCCTGAGGTAACTCTTTCATATATTTTTATGCTGTTTAGGGCTCATTTATTGAAGCTGAATAAAATAAAATCTCTCTTCTGAAAAACCAATGATGAAATGGCCAGGGTTAGCTCCTAAGTGTGTGAATTAATTTTGTTTCCTCATAGGCAAATGGCACTCAATTTTTCTCCTATTGTTCTTCTTCAGAAAAAAAAGTAATGAAAATCTTAACAAATGAGTCTACAAACTTACATGACAGGTTCATAAAAATATGAGACTCTAATATTCATATGCAATTACAAGAGACTCCAAATAGCTAAAACAATCTTAAGCAAAAAAATAAAGATGGAGGCAAAACTTTGCCAGATTTCAAGAAATATTACAGGAGAGTTATAGTCTAAGCAGCCTGGTAATGACAAAAGAATAGACATCAAGAAAAAGAGAACAGGTCACTAACCCTAGAAATCAATCCATGCATTTACAAACAACTAATATTTGCCAAATGAGCTAAATTTACTCCCTGGACATATGACAGTCTCAGCAAATTGTGTGAAAATTGAATACCTGCATGCAGAAGTATGAAAAAGGACCCCTACCTTACACCTATACAGAAATATCAACCCATAATGGGCCAAGGATCTAAATCTAAGACTGGAAAATATCAAATTACTAGAGAAAAACGTAGATGAAACATCCAGAACATTGACATAGTCAAAGACGTCTTGGAAAGACTCCAGCAGCACAGGCAATAAAAGCAAAAATAGGCAAATGGGGTTGAAACAAGTTAAGAAGCTTCTGTACAGCAAGTGGAACACTCAGAAAAGTAACGAGGAAGGTGACAGGATGGGAGAAAATGTTTGCAATCTGTACATCTGAAATATTATTAATATTCAGGATATAAAAAGAACACAAGAAACTCAACAACAAGAAACCAAGCAATATTTAAGAAATGAGCTAAGGTTATGAACAGGCACTTTTCAAAGAAGGAAAAACAAAAGGCCAACAGACCCATGAAAAGATGCTCAGGATTCCTAGCCATCAGGAAATGCAAATAAAAACCATAATGCCATTTCAACTCACCACAGTTATCCAGAAATCAAAACTAACAAATGCTGGCATGAATTTGGGAAAAAAAAAAGATATCCTGATTCACTGTTGGTGGTAATGTAAACTAGCATAACCATTATGGTAGACAGTATGGAGAATGCTCAGAAATCCAAAAATAGTTATATCATATGACCTAGATATCCTACTCCTGGCGATTTAGCTAAACAAAATGAAATCAGCATATGAAAGTTTTCTGTACCCCCATGTTTATAGCAGCTCAGCTCACAATAGCTAAGATATGGACTGATCCCAGATGTCCATCAACTGATGACTAAATAAGAAAAATGTAGTATATATACACAATGGAATATTACTCCACCATAGGAAATGAAATCGTGTCTTTTTTTAAAGATTTATTTACTTATTTGAAAGACAGAGAGGTAGAGTTACAGAGAGAGTTAGAGACACAGAGAGAGGTCTTCCATATGCTGGTTCACTCCCCAGATGGCAACAACAGCCAGAGCTGCGCTGATCTGAAGCCAGGAGCCAGGAGTGTCTTCTAGGTCTCCCACATGGGTGCAGGGTCCCAAGGACTTGGACCATCTTCTACTGCTATCCCAGGCAATAGCAGAGAGCTGGATTGGAAGAGCAGCAGCCAGGACTAAAACCGGTGACCATATGGGATGTCTGGGCCTCAAGCCAATGCTTTAACCCACTGCGCCACAGCACCAGTCCCGAAATCATGTCTTCTGCAACAAAATGAATGTAACGAGAGAACATTATGCTTAGTGGGATAAGCCAGTCCTAAAAGATAAATATCATATATTTTGCTGATCTGTGGTAACTAATACACAGAGTTCAAAAAATGTAAAATACATAAGCAAAACTGACATTTTGGCCAGTGCCGCGGCTCAATAGGCTAATCCTCCTCCTGCAGTACTGGCACACCAGGTTCTAGTCCAGGTCGAGGTGCCAGATTCTGTCCCGGTTGCTCCTCTTCCAGTCCGGCTCTCTGCTGTGGCCCAGGAGTGCAGAGGAGGATGGCCCAAGTGCTTGGGCCCTGCACCCGCAATGGGAGACCAGGAGAAGCACCTGGCTCCTGGCTTCAGATCAGTGTGGTGCGCCGGCCACAGCGTGCCAGCCGCAGTGGCCATTGGAGGGTTAACCAATGGTAAAGGAAGACCTTTCTCTCTTTCTCTCTCTCTCTCACTGTCCACTCTACCTGTCAAAAAAAAAAAAAAACTGACATTTTGAGATTTGATTACTGTTTGTAGCTATGGCTGTACTTTTGAGGAACAATGAATTTTCTGCTTATGACCTGTTGAATTCTTTATAAACTTGTGTTTATAAAGCAAATTGAAAGTAGTCATTGTAACAATTAAAAGAAAAATGAGAAAAGAAGGAGTAAGTGAAGGAGTGAGGGAGGGTAAGCTTGGAAGTATCATTATGCTCTTAATACTCTATATATGAAACACATGAAATTTGTTGACTTTACATAAATTTAAAACAATAAATGAAAATCCAAAAATAATCAACACATGAAGATTTTTATTGGAAGAAAGCTTTTAGAAGAAATTCTGCAATATTAAAGTAGCCATGGAATTTTAAACATTCTGCTTTTAATTTTAAATTTATTAATAAGTTAACATACAAAAATTCTCAATTCAAAAGTGGTCTTAAAGAATTAGAAGTTCAAGGCTGGCACTGTGGTGCAATGTTTAAGCCACCTCCTAAAAATTCTGCTATTCTGGATGGGCACTGGTTCCATTCCAGCTGCTCCATTGCTGATCTAGCTCCCTGCTAATGCTCCTGGTAAACCAGCAGAAGATGGGCCAAGTGAAGATGCAGATGGAATTCTAGGCCCCAGGCTTTGGCCTGGCCAATACCTCGCAGTTGCACTATTTGAGGAGTGAACCAGAAGATGAGCTGGTGGGAGATCTCTCTCTCTCTCTCTTTCTCTCTCTCTCTCTCTCTCTCTCTCTCCCCCTCTCTCTCCACCTTCTCCCTGTAAGTTTCTCTCTCAAATAAATAAAATAAATCATTTTAGAAAAGGAATTAGAAGTTCATGTGCCATTTTTAATTTATGTAAAATTACTCTTTATGATTTATATTTTAGAGAAATTTTCAATTCATAGGGAAATTGTGTAGAAAAGGCAGCCATTTCCATATATTCCCTCCCACCTGTATCCCTGGACACATTTACTAGTTGTCTTCTTATGAATGCCTTATGCTATCATAGTACCTTTGTGACAACCAATGAATCCACCTCAATATGTTATTCTTAATGAAAATCCATATGTAGTTGATACTGTTCACTCTCTGTATGATACATTCTATGGGTTTTAAGAAATGTGTAATGACTCATATCCACCACCACTGTATCATTCAGAATAGTCTCACCACCCTAAAAATCTCCTGGGCTTTACCTATTCACTCCCTTACTAAGCCCTAAACCTGCATGGCCCCTGCTAGCCGCTGATCTTTGTACTGTTGCAGCAGTGTTGCCTTTTTTAGGCTGTCATATTGTTGGAATCATGCTGCCGATGGCATTTTCAAACTGACATTTTTCACTTAGCAAAATACATGTTATTTTCTGTCACTTTTTCACAGTTTCATAGCTTATTTACTTTTATTGCTAAATAATGTTATCTTCTCTGGATGTACCACAACTTTTTTATGAAGACATTATATAAATATCATACTTCAGTATAATATATATATATATATAGATTCATTATGAAATCATTATGTAAAATCATATTTCAATGTATTATACATAGACTCATACTACAGGTTGAGCATCCTAATCCCAAATTCTAGAATCTGAAATGCTCCAAAACCTAAGAATTTTTAAGTACTAACATTACATCACAAGTGGAAAAATCCACACTTGATCATATGCTGTCAGATGTAGTCAAAAAGCAGGTGAACTAAAATTGCGTATATTACTTTCAACTCTGGCAATAAAGTGTATATGAAACACAAATGAATTTCATGATTAGACTGGGGTCCCACTCCAAGAAATCTCACTATGCATGTGAAAATATCCAAAATACAAAAATTTCTGAAATCCAAAACACTTCTGGCCCTGAGTTTTAAGATAAGGGACACTTCAGCTGCACTTTCTTTCTACAGTGTGAGACTATTTATTCTTATTTTATATCCCTCATCAACTCCAGTACAACTCCTTTGTAAAGAGAGGCTTCCCCCAGGAGCTTACTGCTGCTACTGTCTCAGCCTCTGACTCTTCTCCTGGTTTGGCATTTTCTCCAGAGCCTGCTGATGTGATCACGTTATCTCAGGTAGCCCCTGAAACTCAGCTTTTCCTTTAGGTTTATGCCCTGATTTTCCCCTCACTTCCATGAATCTCAGGATGATTCCACATCCATTCCTAGGCTACTCTCACTTCTCATGTTCTGAATGCCTACACTCATATTTACTTTCTTTACAGTTTGCGCCTTACCTGATCACCCAGAGCTCTTGTCCGGACCCCTGTATCCTGGTTTTGTCTCTGGACAGCATTTCTTTCTCAGGCTGAATTGTTCTCCACTCTTCCTCTACCAGGATTCCACATGGGCTGTCTCCCAGAATCCATCACCAGCCCGGTACTCACTCCCTCATCCTCAGATGCTTGCTTAAGTCTGACTTTGCCAGGATGTTGGACAGTAAATGATCATAGAAATGTGGCATTGTTATCCATTATGTGGAGATTTGTGTGTGTGTGTGTTTGAACTTTTTTTATATAAATACAAAGTGAGCAGATTTTATGCATTCCATAGAGTTCCAAGAAGAAAACCACACTTCCCTCACTCCACTACTTCCTCATCATGCTCCCTCCTCTGTTCTCTTATCAGTTTTGCAGAGCCATAATTATAATCCATTCCATATTCACAGACTTAATTTTCCACTAATTCTAACATTCAATAAGCAAAAAGTAGGAAGACCACAGTCCACAGGAATATAAACAAGTGCTAAAAGAAACAATGATACCTCAAAATGACATTTTCATTCCTATACATTGTTGGTATTCTGTATTAACTGTCACATATCAGAAAAAACATATGATATTTGTCTTATTTTACCTATTAACCTTTTATTTAAGGTATACAGATTTCATGCATTTTGTATATACAAATTTAAAAACAGTGATTCTTCACACCTTATACTCCCTCACACCCACACTTGCACCTAGCTTCCTTCCTATCCTATTCCCATTCTTATGTTTTACAAATATCTATCTTCAATTAACTTTATACACATGATATGAATGCTACATTAAATAAAGAGTTCAACAAATAGTATGAAGAAGAATCTACTTCTGTAGATTACCTTTTAGGTGCTCTATTAGTTATCACAGATCAGGGAGAACATATGTCTTTTTAGGACTGGCTTATTTCACTAAGTATAATGTTTTTCAGTTGGATCCATTTTGTTGCAAATAACAGGATTTCTTTTTTTGTACCACTGTGTAGTATTCCATGGTGTACATATCCCATAATTTCTTTATCCAGTCTTCAGTTGATGGACAGTCTTTAGTCGATGGGCTGACTCCATATCTTATTTATTGTGAATTGAGCTGCAATTAGCATGATGTTACATATAACTCTTTCATATGTTGAATTCACTTCCTTCGGGTAAATTCCCAGGAGTTGGATGGTTGGGTCATAAGGTAGGTCTAAATTCAGATTTCTGAGGTATCTCCATAATGTCTTCAACAGTAGCTATATCAGTTTACATTCTCATCAACAGTAGATTAGAGTACCTTTTTTTCTACATGCTTGCCAGCATTTGTTTTTTGTTGATTTCTGCATGAAAGCCATTCTAACTGGGGTGAGATGAAACCTCCATTATGGTTTTGACTTGCTGTTCACTGATGCCTAGTGATCCTGAGCAGTTTTTCATGTGTCTGTTGGTCATTTGAATTTGCTCTTTAAAAATGCCTGTTTAAGTTCTTAGCCCTTTTCTTAACTAGATTGTTTTATAGTTGTTGAATTGATTGAGCTCTTTATAGAGTCTAGATATTAATCCTTTATCAGTTGCATAGTTTTCAAATATTTTCTCCTGTTCTATCAATTGTCTCTTCACTTTGCTGAGTATTTCTTTGAAGATCAGAAACTTCTTATTTGATGTAATTGCATTTGTCAATTTTGGCTTTGATTTCCAGTGCTTCTATGATGTTTTCCAAGAAATATTTGCCTATGCCAATGTCTTGCAGAGTTTCCCCAGTGTCTCTAAAGGTTTTATGATTGTTCCATTGGTCTATCTATCTGTTTATTCACCAGTACCAGACTGCTTTCATTATAATTTCTCTGGAGTATGTCTTGAAATTTGGTATAGTGATGCCTCTGGCTTAGTTTTTGTTAAATAATATCACTTTAGCTCTTTGGGGTCTCCTGTGTTTCCAGATGAATTTTGGCATCATCTTTTCTATATCTGATAAGAGTATCTTTGGCTTATTTCACTAAGCATAATAGTTTCCAGTGGCATCCTTTTTGTTGTGAAAAGAGGAGACTTCATTCTTTTTCATGATTGAGTAGTATTCCATATTAAGTAGGTATATGTGTGTGTATCACATTTTCTTTACCCTGTCATCAGTTTGTGGACATTAAGGTTGATTCCATGTCTTAGCTATTGTTACTTGAGCTGCAAAAACATGGGGGTACATGTTTCACTTTTTATATGCTGATGTTATTTCTTTTACATAAATTCCCAGGCTGGGTCTTATGGTAGCTCTATTTTTAGATTGTGAGGAAACTCCATACTATTTTCTACAATGGTTCTATGAGTTTACATTGTCACCAACAGTGGATTGGGATACCTTCCCCCATATATTTGCCAGTGTTTATTGCTTATTGATATTTGGATGATAGTCATTCTAAATATTGTGTTTTTATTTGTATTTTCCTGATTGCTAGTGATCCTGAACATTGTATCATGCGTCTGTTTTGTCATTAGTATTTTAGCCTTTAAAAATTGCCTGTTTGTGTACTTTGCCCATTTCTTAACCAGACTTTTTCTTTTGTTTTGAGTTTCTTGAGTTCTTTATAGATGCAGGGTATTAATCATTTATCAGTTGCATAGTTTGCAAATATTTTCTCCCATTCTGTCACTTGCCTTTTCACTTTGCTGAGTGTTTCCTTTTCAGTGCATAAGCTTCTTATCTTGAGGTAATCCCATTTATCTATTTTTGTCTTTAACACATGTGCTCTTTGTGTTTTTTGTTTCTTAAGAAATTTTTGCCAACATCTTGTAATGTTTCCCTGATGTTTTCCTCTAGTAATTTGATGGTATCAGGTCATAGATTTAGAGCAATGATTCATTTTGGGTTTATTTTTGTATAAGGTGTAAGGTAAGGGTCTTGTTTCATACTTCTGCATGCAGAGATCCAATTTTCCAAGGACAATTTATTGAAGAGACTGTCATTCATCCAAGCATCAGTTTCAGCTCATTCGTCAAAGTTTAGTTGCACGTAGATGAGTGGATTAACTTCTGGGGTTTCTATTCTGTTCATTGATGTACATGTGCTTTTCTGCCAGTATCAGGGTTTTTTTTTAATTATAACTACCCTTTAGTATGTCTTCATGTCTGATATTTGATGCCTCTGGCTTTTTTTGTTGTTGTTATCTAAAATTGCTTTAGTTATTCATGATCCCTTCTCTTTTCATATGAATTAGAGCATCACTTTCCCTATATCTGAGAAGAATGTCATGCTATTTTGATTGGGATTGCATTTAATTTATAAATTGCTCTTACTAGTATGGACATTTTGATGATATAAATCTTCCAATTCATGAACATGAAAGATTTTTCTATTTTTATGTCTTCTATTTCTTTCCTTGATGTTTTGCAGTTTTCAATGTCCTACTCCTCTGAGTTGTCTCTTCACATCTCACAATACGAGATCACCCTCCAAAAGAGCTTCCAAATTGCCTCCAAGAGAATCTTGATGACTGTCTAATTTCCATTCCATAGTAATTGTGAAACCCAGGAACAGATCACTGCTGTTTGGACTGCAGTGAGTCTGTCTCTGCAAAGCAACTTCTCACCATGCTTTCTCCTCTTCATCTTATCCTTATTTTATCTCCTCATCCCCCACAGTATGCCCTCTGCTTTTTTCTCCTTTCCACATCAAGTGCTGGAGTGAGAGTCCAGAAAATAAAATATCTGGGCTCTCATTTGTGAGCTTCGGTAAGGACAGTCAGCCTATTCCAAAGAATCTGTAAAACTTAAGCATCCAGGATAATCACATCCTCTGCCTTCTCACTAGCAAACAAGCCCTTGTCCCTGGTGTTTAGTTTGTGTCTTCTTGCCATATTAAATCCACTTCACTCAGTTCTTGCATCTAAGAATGTCATGGTAGGCACACACACACACACACACACATACACAATCCAATTACAAGATAAACCATAGCTTATGGAAAGGTTTCCCAAGACTACATTTCTTATTTGTGAGAAGTGAACCATAGTGCGGGGTTTTTTCTTTTGTGGTTTTTGCACTATGTTCCTTTACACATTGCAGTCATATTGTCTACAGAAATTGGCTCCAAATTCTCTTGATATCTTCTGCCTTGCAACCCCCTAGATTAAAGTTATTATGCCCTGTTTCCACAATGAAGTTCCCCTGACAATTCCTCACCATCATTTCAAAGTTAAATACAAAGGAAAATGTAAGAGATTCAAGCTCATTACAGAGATTTATTTGTGGCACCATAATTCCATTATTTGGGGGCAGGTGTTGTGGCACAGCAGATTATACCACTGCATGTGATGTCAGCATCTCAACTCAAAGTGACGGTACATGTCCTGGCTGTTCTGCTTCCAATCCATCTCCCTGCTAATGTGTCAGGGAAGGCAGTGGAAGATGGCCCAAATGCTTTGGTCCATACTACCTGCATCGGAGACCCAGATGGAATTCTGGGCTCCTGATTTCAGCTTGGCCCATCCCATCAAATCAGTGGATGGATGACTTCTCTTGGTTTCTCTCTCTCTCCTAAAGGTCTATTTTTTTCAATGCAGTTCCAGAGCTAGAGAGAGAGAGAAAGAGAGAACAATTTTCCATTTGCTGGCTCAGTCCCATGGAAATAGTAAAAGATAAAAGATTTATGTGATTTGAAAAGAAACTAGATTATGGCTCACTCTCCAAATGGCCTCAGTCTGGGCCAGGCCAATGCCAGAGCCAGGAGCTTTATCCAGGTCTCCTACATGAGTAGGAGTGGTACAAGCACTTGGGCCATCTTCTGCTGCCTTCCTAGTACACTCCCAGGGAGATGGATAGGAAGTGGAGCACCTGGATATCACACCGATATGGGATATAAGCATTGCAAGCAGCAGTTTAACACACTATGCCACAATGTCAGCCCCAATAAATAATTTTTAATTTTTTTAAAAAAAGACATTAATTTCATTATTTTGTCATGTGGCAGGTGTTTTCAGTGAAAGCAGTTAATTTTTTATCTCCATCCACTGATTCTCTGAGTCGAAGTCTTTCAAAATATTGTGAAAGCTGCCTCGCTTGCGCTGTTCAAGGTTTCAAAAAGTAATGTCAGCTCTGTAGAATTTGACCTGCAAAAACCAACTCAAAGGGACATCAGTAGTTGCATATTTGCCAGGCAGCGCAGTCTCATTTCAAACATGGGGGGCTGCTTGGCATTGCCACAGCCATTTATAAAAATGTCAAAGGGAAGGGTACCTACTAGTGACACAGAGAAAGGTCACTAATGTTCTCCAATGTAATATATCTGTCATCTTATTAGATTTTTAAAAAACCAATTAGAACAAAAAGGCAATTAGCACTGAGCTGCTTCCATTGGGAGTAACCATAAGCACACAAATTATTGCCTTTGAAAATATTGATTGTCAAGAAACATCATCATCTTAGCAAATCTGTGTGTGCATATTGGAGCATCAGTGCTTCAGCATTCATTTCATGGAAAGCAACCTCATCATTATTCACTGATACGTACTCTTAAATGAGGGCAATTACTTTCTCAGCAAGAGATCATTACAGGGTATGTATAAATTATTATCTTTCCTTTAAATATAGGGGGATTATAGAGGAGGTAACAGCGAGGCAAGGCTGTTTCTCAGTATATGACAGCAGAATGTTAAAAATGAGAGTTTTTCCTAGCTGATCCTTGGAGAAGATGAACTATGGAGTGCATTGCAGTTGCAGAATTACTAAACACTTGCTCTAGTTGCATTTGCTGGTGTTTGTCGTTATGCCTCCAACTCCCTACATTTCTTCCTAACGTGGTACACAGCCCTGAATAATGCTATTTAAAGTGGTGGAAACATTTCAGAAGCAAACTTTTTTTTTTCCTATTTTGAGGGAAAATTAAGAGGGTCTGGAAATGAGTTTTGCCAGAGGACATATCTTCTGAACCTGACTTGACATCCCACAGAAAAGCTATGAAAGCCTTTAATAAACCCAACCCAGCAGTTACCATCTGCACTGAGGGGAGGATGATCCTTAATTTTGAAATAAATAACTAATTCATTTAGATTTCCTGTTGTGTTCTGAGATTGCTTGCCATAGCTTTTGTAGAGTTTAATAGTGCACTAAAAGAAGAAATACATCTTGGGTTAGGAATCAAGTTTAGCAATATTGAAAGGAATGTCCCAGCATTTCTACCTATTCCTTCCTCTTAAAACATCCTGTTTGAATAGTACGTAAGTAATGACCTTGAAAAACAATTTTTATCCTATGAACAGAGGATATATGAGAATCTCCAGACTGTTACAAAACAAAAATAAATCAAAGCTCATGTTTTTGTAATGTATACATAGTAATTGAAAATAAACATCTCTATGTACATTTCCCTTCTCTGTTTCCTTAAATATATAGTCATGACCTCAAGTAGCTTAGACCTTGAAATAATATAGGTACTTGTTTTTTTCCCAAAAAATAGTCACACTCTCAGAAGAAATGCTAGTGTCACTACAATTTCTTTAAAGCTTTACTTTCTCTATGACAGTGCTCTGTTACTGCTTGCTTTGTCTCTATCCCCTCTATTACTGAGCACTGAATTGGCTGAACATACACCAATTAGAGAGATAATGAGTCATTTTGAAGAGTCTAATATGACTTTTTGAATAGAGCAGTCAGTTTTTATAAATTCACTGGATGTTGTAAGAGTTCTTTCTTCTAATTGAAACAAAATTTATCACTGGCTTACGAGGAACTCTAGACAAGACAGCCCACAGAAGTCAATTCCTTAACCTGACTTGGAAGATCCCCCTCTCCCTGGTGCTTTTCCTTTGGAACAATGAGTCTGTTGGAAGGGAACAATATTAGCATAATTTTAAACTGGGAAAAATCTCTAAAGTAGGGGGCCAGCAATGTAGCACAGTGAGTTAAAGCCCCAGCCTGCAGTGCCAGTATCCAATATAGGAGCCGGTTCATATCTAGAGTGCTCCACTTCCGATCCAGCTCCCTACTAACACACCTGGGAAAGCAGTGGAAGATGGCTCACATCCTTGGGCCCCAGCACCCACGTAGGAGAGTTGGAAGAAGCTCTTGGCTCCTGGCTTCTGATCAGCTCAGCTTCAGTCATTGAGGCCATTTGGGGAGTGAACCAGCAAATGGAATACCTCTCTCTCTCTCTGTCTCTACCTCTCTCTGTAACTCTGTCTTTCAAATAAATAAAATAAATATTTTTTTAAAAAAAATTCCTGAAGTGTCCAGCATTTTATAAATAAACAACAAGAAATTAAGAAAGAAAGTGGTTCAACAAATTAAGCTGGGATCTCATTTCAAGGATGACTATACCTTATTCAAAGTCCTCAAACTAAACTCCTTGCAACATGCAATCAAAGCACCAGCATTGTGTTTGGTGTCATGGGCTGTGTCAGGGAACAGTTATGTTGGGACTCACATTGCCATATCATCACTCAATGCACCTCTGGGCCAGCCCTCTGCAGCCCTGCAAGGAGCTGAGCTCATCCAGCAAGAAATAATGTCCCAGGACTTGCAGTAAGATGGGGGAGACCAAATTCAGGAGGAAGGTGACTATGTGGACCCAAAATGCCACTTCTATCATTAAGGGAGGCAAGCTCAAAGAGGAGAAACAATTTATTGATGATTGTTCACGTAGTTGTTTGAGATTTAGTGGGAGGAAAATTCCTGATAAGGGTCATTGAAGGTATCAATTTTAATTTCCTTGTGGAAATTTAGATAGGATTTTAATCATGGTTCACTCTCTCAACTCATTTGTTTATAAAGTACTAGCCATTGTATTCAACATCAGGTTAGAGAACAACAATCTCTCTTTTTTTTATAAAGCTTTTATTTTAAGAATATAAATTTCCAAAGTACAGCTTATAGATTACAATGGCTCCCCCCCACATAACTTCCCTCCCACCTACAACCCTCCCCTTTCCATCTCCCTCTCCCCTTCCATTCACATCAAGATTCCTTTTCAATTCTCTTTATATACAGAAGATCAGTTTAGTACATATTACGTAAAGATTTCAACAGTTTGCCCTCACATACCAACACAAAGTGAAAAATACTGTTGGAGTACTAGTTATAGTATTAATTCACAATGTACAGCACATTAAGGACAGAGATCCTACATGACATTTTTTTTAAAAAATTGATTAATTTTCTATGCAATTTCCAATTTAACACCTTTTTTTAATCATTTTCAATTATCTTTCTATACAGAAGATCGGTTCAGTATATACTAAGTAAAGATTTCATCAGTTTGCATCCACACAGAAACACAAAGTGTAAAATACTGTTTCAGTACTAGTTAGAGCATTACTTCACATTGGACAACACATTAAGGACAGACCCTTCATGAGACGTAAGTACACAGTGACTCCTGATGTTGATTTAACAATTTGACACTCTTGTTTATGGCGTCAGTAATCTCCCTAGGCTCTAGTCATGAGTTGCCGAGGCTATGGAAGCCTTTAGGGTTTGCTGACTTCGATCTTATTCCAACAGGGTCATAGTCAAAGTGGAAGTTCTCTCCTCCCTTCAGAGAAAGGTACCTCCTTCTTTGATGGCCCCGTTCTTTCCACTGGGATCTCACTCTCAGAGATCTTTCATTTAAGTCTTCTTTTTTTTTTTTCCAGAGTGTCTTGGCTTTCCATGCCTAAAATATTCTCATGGGCTCTTGAGCCAGATCCGAATGCCTTAAGGGCTGATTCTGAGGCCAGAGTGCTATTTAGGACATCTGCCATTCTATGAGTCTGCTGTGTATCTCGCTTCCCATGTTGGATCATTCTCTCCCTTTCCGATTCTATCAGTTATTATTAGAAGACATTAGTCTTGTTTGTGTGATCCCTTTGACTCTTAGACCTATTAGTATTATCAATTGTGAACTGAAATTGATCACTTGGACTAGTGAGATGGCCTTGGTACATGCCACCTTGATGGGATTGTATTGGAACAACAATCTCTTAAATGTAATCTTCAACTCATATATCCCCAACTAAGCCTGTATTGGCCAAAAGGATGAAATAGAACCCAAAAAATATCAGAGAGCAATAGATCATAAAATTTTTTCATTCATTTATTATGACAGACTCAAAGGTAGGCATGAAAATGAAGTCTTGCATACAACACTATAGACCTCTTAGTTCTTTTGGATCTTACCTTTTGCTACAAAGAAACAGAAAAAAAAAACAAATATGTCTTCTAACATGAAAGTTTCACTATCGAAATTAGAATCAATGTGCAAACCAAGGGAGTTTTAGAGGGGAGAGGTAGAAATCCCTGGTTATTTATTTAAAGGCTGTGTATCCATGGGGAAATGGTATCTGAAGAAGGTCTAATGAATAAAATAAACCATCCATAGAGGCAGGGGTAGAGCATAGCAGACAGCGACAATCAAGGAGAGCCCTACACACAGAAGGAAGGTCAGGAGATTGGTGCTCAGAAGCAATGGCCGTAGAAGGAGTCTCTAGCTCCTTGCTCTTGTCCTTGAAGTTACAAACCACTTTTCTGATATAAATTTAGTGACTGAAGTTGGCAATAAGAAATGAGACTTTGAGGTGATTTCAAAAATTTCATTGAGGGGCCGGCACCATGGCACAGTAGGTTAATCCTCTGCCTATGGTACCAGCATCCCATATGAGCACCAGCAGTCCCGGCTGCTCCTCTTCCAATCCAGCTCTCTACTATGGCCTGGGAAAGCAGTAGAAAATGGCCCAAGTGCTTGAGCCCCTGCACCCATGTGGGAGACCAGGAATAATCTCCTGTTTCCTGGCTTCGGATAGGCTCAGCTCTGGCTGTTGCGGCCGTCTGGGGAGTGAACCAACAGAAGGAATACCTTTCTCTCTGTCTCTCCTTCTCACTGTCTGTAACTCTGCCTCTCAAATAAATAAATAAAATCTTTTTTAAAAAGTTCATTAAAAATGTAATTAACAGGTTTATTTTGGTGCAAAGAAATGTTGAGACCAACACATATAACTGGATTTCATGAAGTGCACAGGGAATGCATATTGTGAAAAAAATATTGTGTAAATTTAAAATTTGTGCACCAAAATTAATTCATCTTTTAATTCTTTTCCCCCACATTCTTTATGAATCATTCTCATGTGTTTATTAGTAGTAAGCCCTTTCCTTCCCTCCCCACCACCATGACACTAGTCCCTGGTTTCCCAGCTGACATTGTCACTCTGGACTGACAGCAAAGGCCTGCTACATACAGTCACCCCAGGACAATCATCCTAGGAACTCAAATTACAATTGTTAAGCCTGTTTCTGCTCAAAAATACAGAACAGGCAGGGGAGTAATGTAGCCCAAGCTCTTTAGTTTCCTCTCCCAGTTCTTTTCAACGCAGACTTCCGACATCAGCTTTATGCTTTGACTGGAAGTCCTGTGTATTCCAAGAGGTCGATGGTGCTCCCCAGCTCCCTTTGTCCCACATGAGCCCATCTCTGTGGGTTGAGCTTCATCATTCCCCCTTACCCAGAATGCCCTTGTCTCTCATTTCTGTATCAAAGTCCTTCCCATCTTATAAACTTTGGCTTAATTTCCTCCTCCTTTGTGGATTACTGCCCAGTTGTTCCATGAGAAACCTCAAATAATTTTGCCATGAAGGAGCCTTAAAAACTGTATTAAAATCTTGTGAGGGAGATTTAAGGGAACTCAACTATGCTGCAATTCCTGTCCATAGGATGTGAATAGACTTTCTGACAGTTTATTTACTATGAGCCTGTGGCCCTGGATTAAACATCTTTTGTGGATACCACTGCTCTCCTCTGCCTTCCATTTTATATTCAGCAGTTCACCAGAGGAGCCGGCACAGGCTGCTGATTTAAACTGGCCATATCCGCTGGTGATGGAGGCCATTCAAACGCTATAAGCTGCCGAAAGAACAATAGATTATCATTATCTCCTTTCAGAGCTAAATGTTTCCAGAAATAATTGGCGGTATTTTCTTAGAGTCAGTAGTGAGAATGGAAACTGGTTTGAATTATATCCTGCTCAAATCATCATAGGTTCTATTTCCTGAACAAAGATGGAGAAAACAAAGCATCATTGCATGTGGAGGAAACAACCAACTTTTGACACTTAATTTCTTTCTTTCTGAAAAATGGTAACTCCTTTTGTTTCTAAATTACAGCAGACAACATGATAAGCAACTGCCTGGAACAAATGCACCCTGAATTTTTTATCACTGCAGTTCCACCAAAATCTAATAAAAATATAAAAGAGCACAAAAGCCAGCCATTAAAAGCTACAGCTGTAGACCAACATCCTAGTTTCTTGTTCAGTTCCTTCTGAGAACTTTTTGGCCCAGTGGCCCTGTCATAAAAGCACAAATATGACCACTTACACCAGCCAAGTACTTGATAGGAAGGCTAAGAAATGCATTCTATGAGTGTTAGAAAGAGTTGTCCTTGTCTAGTTACCAGTCATAAGTAACACTGCTCACTAGCCATGGTCTTAGGGGAAAGTAGATGACAGTGTGGAAAATCAGTGCAAAATCATCCTCAATACTGTAAGCAGAGGAGAGCTAAGAATGCTCAATACACAGGGGAGGGTCACCTACTTATCACACCTATACAATGAGTAGCACAGAATTCCCTGGACCTAGGGACCCGACAGTATCCCTTAGTCTTCTTTCAATCTTACTCCCAAGATTCTCTTCCTGACAATTCATATATCTCATTTAAAAATATATTTTATTTATTTGAAAGGCAGAGTGACAAAGAGAGGGAGAGACAGAGAAAGAAAGAGATCTCCCATCTGATGGTTGACTACCCGAATGACTGCAATAGCCCGCCCCAGGCAGGGCTGAAGTCAGTAGGCCGGAAACTAACCCACTCTCCCATGTGGGTGGCGGGGCCAAAGTACTTGAGCCGTCTTCCACAGCTTCCCCAAGTGCATTATCAAGGAGCTGATTTGGAAGCTGAGCAATCAGGACTAGAAGCTGGCACTGCCTGTGGCAGTTTAACCTGCGACACCACGATTCATGTCCTGTATCTCATTTGTAAAGGTTTGCCTTGGTCCCAGCATCATTTTAAGCCCTAAACCTTTTCAAATATCTCTACCACTAAGCAAAACATGCCTGTCTAGTCATAGTGTAGGACATCTGCTGCGCTCTCCTTGAGTTCTGAAGATTAAGCCAACAAATCAGCTAGAGAGGTGGAGAGCTTGCTGAGTTAATTTCCAGGCAACCATAACTATCAACAGAGAAGGTTTCATTCTACAGAGTAGAACAAGAATTTCAAGGGTAGGGATTTTAAAAGATTTACTTGCATTTTTTGAGGATTTCAGTAATTTGCTTGAGCTTGGACCTCTCTGAAATTACATCATGAAGGTAAGCTTTCCTTAATCATAAGGCCTGCTCTGGACAGCTCACTTCTGTCAGTACAGGCAAAATCTACATGCAACACAGTTTATGACACATGGTAGGGTTAAGCTAAACCACCAAATATGAATTTAATCAGATTAGTTTTGAAACTTAGTTTAGCAAGAACCAAATTGCACAAAACAGGATGAACTAAAACAACTTTAGTAATATTGATGGGGACAGAGGGGGAGAATGGAGAGGGGAGGAGAATGAAGGCCTTATTTAAGCAAAAGAATGTCAAGGAGGTTTCTACCATGCACATGGGATTTTCACCTTAGTTGGGCTAAACCAGGTAAATTAAATATTGCACAGAGATTTTTCCTTTGCTTCAAATTGAATTTATCCTGTCATTGGAACTATAATTTGCCTGAGGTCAAGAATAATATGATATAAAAATATAGAGAGATTTTTTAAAGGGGTCTTGAATTCTTAAAATCCATTTTTTTGAATGCTTGCTCTGAAGGAAGACAGCTACTGTGTCATGAGGACTCTCAAGCCCCCATGGAGAGGCCCTCCACTGAGCCACCACCAAAGTGCCAGACAGGAGAGTGAGCCTTTAAGATGTGGATACTTGGACCTTCTGGCACCAGGTAAGCTTTCAGATGATTGCATCCCTGGCTGATGACTTGACTACCAACTCCAGAGAAATCCTGAGCCAGAACTACCAGGCTAATCGGCTACAAAGTTCCTGGTGAGATAATTAATGTTTATTTAAGCAAATAAGTTTCTGGAGTAATTTGTATGAGTGAAAAGAATGTTTGAAAAGCCTGGCTGAGAAAAGTAGAGAAGAAATGGGAAAGGTCTTGATTAAAGGGTGTGTGCTTGTTTCAGAATAAATTTATTTTTAGGTTTTCTGCAAAGAATTTTGATTCAGAAAACATACTGATTTCAAATGAATCTTTTACACTTTTAAGCAGCTCCATAGGTCATTCTATTTAGCAACTGTTTCCAGCTACTCTTTCTTTTTTTAAAAATTTATTTATTTATTTGAAAGTTTGAGTTACACAGAGAGAGAAGGAGAGGCAGAGAGAGAGAGAGAGAGAGAGAGAGAGAGAGAGAGAGAGAGAGAGAGAGGTCTTCCATCCACTGGTTCACTTCCCAATTGACCACAACAGCTGGAGCTGCGCCAGTCTGAAGCCAGGAGCCAGGAACTTCCTCCAGGCCATCTTCTACTGCTTTTCCAGGCCATAGCAGAGATGTGAAGTGGAGCAGTTGGATCTTGAACGGCACCCATATGGGATGCAGGCACTGCAGGCAGCAGTTTTACCCACTAACCCACAGATCCAGCCCCTCTAGCAACTCTTCAGGATAACACACAAATTTTACTAGGAAAACATAGAGTTGTGTTTTTGGATATGTTCTACAATTCAGATATTTTTAACAGCTTTGCTGAGGTATAATTCACGTACCATATAATTATTCTATTTTAAATGTATGGCTCAATGACTTTTACTATATTCCCTGCACTCAACTTAGAGTTTATCCATCAACTTGAATGACACATCTGTATTAGTAATCATTGACTGTTGTTCTCTCCTCTCAGTTCCAGACCCAGGCAGTCTCGGATCTGGTTTCTACCTGTATAAATTTGTCTGTCCTGCATCTTTTGTTGATCTGAACTACACAACATATGACCTTTAATGACTGGCTTCTTCCCTGTAATACAATGTTTTCACAATTATCCATGTCATAGCATATATCATAACTTTATTCTCTTAATTGCAGAATAGTATTCCACCATATGGACATAGCACATTTTATCTATTTATTCAACTCTCAATAGACATTGAGTTGCTACCACTTTTTGACTAGGGAGGATAATATTGCTGTGAATGTGCAGGCACAGATTTTTGTGTGGACATAGGTTTTATTCCCTTGAGTGGAATTGCTGTGTCATATAGTAACTCAATGTTTAATCCTCAGACAAAACACTGAACTGTTTTTGAAGATGATTGGCCCATTTTACATTCCCATCAACAATAAATGAAGTTCTGATTGCTTCACATCCTTGGGACTCCTGTTATTGTGTTTCCTCGGGGATCATAGGCACCTCATGGGGCTACCAGGATAATATTTCCCTGTGGTTTTGATTTGTGTTTCCTTGAAGCTCGTGAGGTGAGCATCTTTTCACATGTTCGTTCATAATTTGTCTGTTTTTTTTGAAGAAAGATAATTTTTGCTCATTATATAATTATAGCTTTATAACTGTAGACTTCTACAATTGCTCATTTTATAATTATTGACTTTCAAATTATATTTAATGATAGACTTAATTTCTTTTTGTAATCTTCTGTTCTTAAAATATATATATATATTGGTGGCAGCTTATTGTGTAGCAATACAGAGCACATGGACTATTGTCATTAAACAAACAAACAAAAAGGATTAAATCTAAGGAGTAGCCCTTGTAATGGAGCTGTCAGGTGTATGACTGCAAATGTATGGTTGTCAGGATATCATTGGTGACCTTCAGACAATTTCAGGTAAACTGTGAGGACAAAAAAGAAATTGAGTAGAGAAATAAACTGGAGATAGAGATAGAAAATAAATCTTAATTTAACTTGTTTATTAAAATTTATTTACTTATTTATTTGCAAGGCAGGGTTACAGAGAGAGAAGAAACAGAGAAAGATTTTTCATCCACTGGCTCACTTCTTAAATGGCTTCCATAACTGGGGCTGGGCCAAGCCAAATCCAGGAGCTTGGCACTCCATTGGAATCTCCCACACAGGTAACGGGCCCAAGTACTTGGGTCACATTCTGCTGCTTACCCAGGTGCATTAGCAATGAGCTGGATCAAAAGTAGAGTAGCCAGATCTTGAACTGGTGCCTATGTGGGATGCCACAATTGCAGGCTGTGGCTTAACCTGTTGAGCCACCATGCAGGCCTCTCTCTTTATTTTATTATTAAGTACTAAGTGCTTCACCAAAGTTTTCATTGGTGAGATCTCATGTGAAAGTGTGACACCAAATCCAGATACCTCATTATGGAGCAAATTGCAGGTCACAAACTGTACAGTGCTGCCACAGTAACAGAAACTATCATGTGACACAGGGCACATTCTGTACCCACAGCATCTACATGGAGACTGTAGATTTGTCTCTCTGGGATATCAGAGAGCATCTCGTCTTGGTGAAAGGATGCTGTCTCCAAAACCCTTCTGAATTCTGAAACATGTGGCACATGTAAAACAGTGACTTAGAGTATATACATAAAAAAGTTGCTGAAGGCCGGTGCTGTGGCTCACTAGGCTAATCCTCTGCCTGTGGCAATGGCACCCTCGGTTCTAGTCCCGGTCAGAGCACTGATTCTGTCCCGGTCTCTCCTCTTCCGTCCAGCTCTCTGCTGTGGCCCGGGAGTGCAGTGGTGGATGGCCCAAGTCCTTGGGTCCTGCATGGGAGACCAGGAGAAGCACCTGGCTCCTGACTTCGTATAGGCGTGGTGCGCTGGTCGCAGCAGTGGCCATTGAGGGGTGAACCAATGGAAAAGGAAGACCTTTCTCTCTGTCTCTCTCTTGTCAAAAAAAAAGTTTCTGAATGAATTAAGCTATCAAAACTCTGCTTTTTATGGAAATATACTTATTTATTTGAAAACCAAAGTGATGAGAACAAGGGAGAGTCTTCATCTGTCGTTTCCCAGGTGCATTAGCAGGTAGCTGGACTGGAAAATGCAGCTGCTCGGACTTGAACTAGCACTCTGATATGGGATGCCAGCGTTGAAAGTGGCAGCTTAATCCATTGCACCATAATATCCACCCCATGAGCTATATATGTGCCCTTGAAAAAATATATATCATAAGTGTTGGTCTCCACATTCTATCTGAATTTTTGTGTGTAATTTTAATGCAATTTCAACATAGTGAGCAAGATTATTTTTGGTGTATAACTCTTTCACCAATCATTTTTATGTTTATTCTGTAAAGTAAGCATTTTACCACCTATTTATGTGGTATGAATATATCAATTTGAAAAATGAATTCTTGAAGTATTTTATCATATAAAGGGACAAAAAGACTAATGATACTTTGCAAATGTGATTTTTACTCATATAAATTTTTACTCATATAAATCTCTACAAAACATATATTTTAAACCACCCTCATAGCTTTGTCAAAAGAAGTTAGAGAATTGAGAATGGTTCAACATTTCAACTCTCTTTTTCCTTATCAGTGATGCTAATGAGGATTTCCAGGGGATTTTGAACAGTTTTATCAAAAAGAAATCTGATCAGTAAATTTGCACAAAGGAACAGTGAAAGTAGAATCATTTAGAAATCAGCAATAATTTTTCCTCTTTTCCAGTATCCTCAAAGCAAAGCTTCATAAGTACAGGTATGGATTGATTTTTATAAATTTCTGTTATTTACTTTCCTGATGTTTAAATGAGATTAAAGTAAATCTAAGGAAAGGTTTATCTCAGCACCATAGCTCATGATCTGTGCATCGTCTTTCCTACCTAGCACAAGCACTGATACCTAAAGTCTAGCAAGTCTTTTACCAGCCAGGAGACATCTCTGGGTTCTCTGAAATTGCCAGAACTTCTGTCAGTATCAAAAGTTGTTAAATTCCACTCAGTGTTCTACAACTGTCTTCTATTGATCAATTACACTCAGAAATTTTCTTGCTTTGTACCTTAGGGCAACAATCTTCAGACTGGATTGTATTAGTCTTTGATGGTGTACAAATACTTTTCAAAGGTTTTGTGCCAAGGAGTCAATTTCCAGATCGTCAACTTGCACAGGTTCTCCTTTCTAAAGGGAACTGCCCACAGTCAAGTCGGGGGGTCACTCATCTGTTCTGCCTCTCAAGCAGTTTCCTCTTGTTTATTTACAAGAGAAAGGCATGCTTTTCACCCTAGAGTTAACACAATAAACTGTCCCAGGTGTCTAAAATTCTCAGGGTACAATAGAACAATCCAGAACCTTGTAACCATTGAAACATCAATTAAGTTTCTTAATTCTAATAGTATCTTTTCAGATTTTTACATATTTCTGATTAAAAAAGAAAAGAAAGCTTGATTTTAAAAATCCAGTATTTTAACCATTTGTGAGGTGTTCTGATTTCAGATCCTACATATGAAACAATGTGGGTTTAGGGCCTGGTGCTGTGGTACAGTGGGTTAAGCCACCACTTGCAATGCTAGCATCTCATAGCTGGGTGCTAGTTAGAGTCCTGGCTCCTCTGCTTCTGATCCAGCTTCCTAATAAGGTATCTGGGAAGGCATCTCTGAGTGTTGACACTGTTAGGGAGAATGAACCAGTAGACATAAGAGTGCTGCTATGTGCTCTCTTGCACCCATGCTCTCTCTTTCTCTCTCTCCCTCTCTTCCTCTCCATCTCCTGTCACTGACTTTCAAAAAATACATCTTTCAAAATTAAAAAAAAATTTAAAAGAGAATGTGCAATGTGAGTGATGACAGTCTTGTTTAACATTGCACCTCCTAGACAAAGACTTCTTTGCTTTAAGGGAGAGCAATGGTGATGACAGTCTTGTTTAACATTGCACCTCTTAGACAAAGACTTCTTTGCTTTAAGGGAGAGCAGTGTGGATCCAGGGTAAGCAGGACCCAAAGGTAGTGCTGAGGATGCTGCCAGCTTTTCTGTCTTGGAGAGAAGCTTCTGGCAAAGCAATGCACTCCAGATATCTCGCTATCCAATTATCATCTGTTTATCTTAGAATTCAAATTGGAAGTGATGTAGTTGTCACAAGAATACACATTAACACATGTATTCAGATTGAAGTCCATTTGGTTTTCTCAGAGAAAGTAAGATGCATCTGACTTGTTTGATAAATCAGATTTTCTGGTCAGGTTGGGTGGTAGATTTCTCTAAACAACAAATCCTGGGACATCAACATTTCAATAAAGATATCTTTAAAGCAATACAAATATTTTGTATAAAGAGAAATATGCATTGGGATTTTAGGGATGAATGTTTGTGACCCTGCCTCCAGTTCATGTGTCAGAACCTAGATTCTGAGTTTGACTGTCTTTGAGGATGATGCCTTTGGGAGGTAGCGAGAGTTAGATGAGTGATGAGGGTAGGGCCTTGTAGAAAGAGAAAGAAATAGTGTTCTCTCTCCCCCTTCCTCCCTCCTGCACTCCTTCACCCCTACTCATCCTCCCTCTCTGCTACCTTGTAGGACACAGAAAGTAGTCAGTTGTCTATAGGCCTAAAAGAGAGATATCACCAGGAACAGAATTAGCCGACACCTTGATCTTGCACTTCTCAGCCTCCAGTACAATGAGAAATAAGTTTCTGTTGTTTGAACCACCTCATATTTTATCATAGAACTTCAAGAACACTAAAGCAGGATTTATTATTTTTACTTTCTATTTTTTCTGGAAAAGAAAATTTAAGCAGAGAAAGTTGGATAAGATATTTGATTGTTCTTGGCAAAGCCCTCATCATGTAGATCCCAGGAACTGAGAAAGTGAATTACTAATGACTGGTAATAAATCCCTGTGGTCAAGTGTTTTCATTTCTTTGCTTTCAATATATAAAAGGAGAAATGAATAATTGCTTACAGAATCGTTAAAATAACTGTTTGATCACAATAGGATTTATTTGCTTTATAACACAGTAGCTCAAAAATTGGACATAACAATAAAAATTTACACTTTTTAGCACATATATATTTATATGGCAAGATATTTTAGGATTGAGTTAGCATTGTGGCACACAGGTTAATCCACCACTTGCGACACATGCATCCCAGGAGCTCTGCTTCCCACCCAGCTTCCTGCCAATGTTCCTGAGAAGACAGTTGAAATTAGTTCAAACATTTGGGTGCCTGCAACCCATGTGGAAGACTTGGAAGGAGTCTTTGGCTCCTGGCTTTAGTCTGGCCCAGATCTGGCTGTTGTAGCCATTTGGGGACTGGCCCAATATATAGAAGCTCACTTTCTCTCTCTCTCTCTCTCTCTCTCTCTCTCTCTCTCTCTCCCTTTCAACTAAATAAATACATAAATAAACTTAAAACCAGCAAAGATATCTTGGGATCAATATATAAAAATCTATAAATACTATAATTGATGCTGAAGTTTGAAGTTTGTCCTAGTATGGAAATAAATTATTTTCATTCATACATAACTTAACTGATTTTTTTGACAGGCAGAGGGGGAGAGAGAGAGAGAGAGAGAGAGAGAGAGAGAGAAAAGTTTTCCTTTTCCGTTGGTTCCCCCCACCCCAAATGGCCGCTGCGGCAGGTGTGCTATGCCGATCTGAAGGCAGGAGCCAGGTGTTTCCTCCTGGTCTCCCATGTGGGTGCAGGGCCCAAGGACCTGAGCCATCATCCACTGCCTTCCTGGACCACAGCAGGGAGCTGGACTGGAAAAGGAGCCACCAGGACAGAATCTGGCACCTCAACCGGGATTAGAACTTGGGGTGCCATCGCCGCAGGCAGAGGATTAGCCTAGTGAGCCACGGTGCCAGCCAACCTTAACTGATTTTTAAAAGCACCAAGTCCTACTAGCATATACTATAATTGTCAGTTGCTATCACTAATAATAATAATTATGGTAGAAATAATTTGATATAGAATTAATGAATTAATAAATCCCTGTGGTCAAGTACTTATGGTCACAGAAAATAGGAAAAATAATTGTGTATGTATTTCTTTTTAACAGAGAAGACTCAAAGAGTGACCAGTAAAAGACTTTCAAGGACATAAATTTATAGGGATACATTTCTGTGGGATATATAGAATGGTAGTATAAGTTCAAAGAAAAAAAAGTAACTAAAATTTTCAACTGTTGAAGAACTTCTGTATGCTTTAAATGAGGGATAAATTGAGTGAGTATCAAATGGTAATTAATGGTAATTAAATCTGGTGCATGCATTTCAGTAGTAATGTGAAAGCTTCATTGAAAATCATCAATATTTATAATACTGAAGAATGCACTATCATAGTTATTTAAATTTATTATGAAGAACTTAAGATGCCAAGATAAAAATATGCAGTAACACATATTTCTTCAACCTTTTTTGATGGAGCATATAATAAGCAACTTTGTAGATTTAAGAATACAGCCACATGATCCTTTCTCTTGGGTTCCAACTGCTTCAGAGAGTGCTTTTACCAACATTAGCACTGCTCATGTCAGCCACTGGGAGTGTCAGTGCATCATGTTGCTTGAAGAGCACTGGGCTGCCAGGGTCCTGGATCCACATTCCTGCTCTGACTCTTGCAAAGTGGTGTGATGATGAGCAAGTCAGCTCACCTCTTATCCTGCCCCTCAGAGACATGATAATTCAGATGATATCAGGACTCCTGGCTCCTACAAGTTAGGTATTCACAGGAAATGGAACTGCTCATAGTTTCTCTATCAAAAAGTCTGTGATTTTAAGTTCTTACCGTATCTGACTTTAACAGTTTTAATTTCTATATTTGTTAGACTACAAGACTTGTTTTCTGACTCTGGTTTCTTTTGTTGGTGAATAGTTGTCTCTAAAACAAAAATACCAAAAAAAGAATGATAATACATATGATTTATATTGCTTTCATCACAGAGAACATAGTCAAAATCAAAGGAAGAAAACTTGGAAAGGCATTATAAGATGTGCCCTTATATAGTCTGAAACAGGAGCATTAAAAATATTATTTAGGGACAGAGTTGGAGCACAGCAGATTAAACCGCTGTTTCTGATACCAACATCCCATTTCAGGGTGCTGTTTACGTCACAGCTGCTCTGCTTCCAATCAAGCTCCCTGATAATGCACCTGGGAAAGTAGTAGAAGATGGCCTAAGTACCTGAACCCCTGTCACCCACATGGGAGGCCAGGATGGAGTTCCTGACTCCTGGCTTCAGCCTGGCCCTGACTGGCTATTGCAGTCATTTGGGGAGTGTGCCTGTAGAAAGAAGATCTCTATCTCTGTCTCTCCCTCTCTCTGTCACACTGTCTTTCAGATAGATAGATAGATCTCTTAAAAAAAGATTTAACCTCACATTGACATTGCTAGTAGAAATATGCTTTTTATTAAAATGGATGCCCTTTCCTAGTATAATAGAAATTAAAATAACTCAGACAACAGAGACTCTTAAGGACAGAGTAACCCCTTTGCTTCTGGCAGCATAGATTGTCCTTGACTCTTCCAGTCAACAGAGCAAAGGTGGAAGAAGTATGTACAATGTGGAGGAGCCCTTACCACAAGACCATGTCATCTAAGTTCTTGAGCCAGATCAATAGCCCATCAGAGACATGACAGGCCTGGAATGACCAGCTCCATGAATGTCAGATTATAGCAGAAGTGTGTGTAACTAACCCATCTCCCAACTCCCTTTGCTTGGCATGGGAAAGGACAATGGAAATAGAAGAGATTGGTCAATTCCTTAAGATTAGAGTGAACCTGCTTTATTTTTGTCTTTCTAGGCCACTAGTATAGCCACTAGTGCCTGCTTGCTGAACATTTGTTGGGCTACACTGACCCCTCAGCTGGGAAGGGGAGTTAGGCTAAGCCACAATCATGCTATTGTGAGAAATACAAGAATGGTTCCCCAAACATGAAGACAAGACCAGGAATTCCAGCAGCTTTCAGTACTCCTTCCCCAGTGTCTTCATTGAAGAAAAAGCAGATTTTAAACAGGCAATCAGGATCATCCTTGTTTAGATGTATCCTTAGGGACAAAACTGGATCCATTATCCATAACATAAAGTGGGTGTCACTAGTCATTGTTTTTCTGGATCTGAGGGCCAAGTCAGGGCAGAATAACAACATAAAAATCGTAGTCTCATATGTTGTATCTCTGACCTATGCCAATGTCATATCTCTGACACTCAATCTCTGTGTGATCTTGAGCTAATTACTTAATCTTTCTGATTTAATTTTCTCACCTCTAACCGGGGAAAATTCTAATTGTCTTGAAGGAGTTTCATAAGAATTTGAGGGACGGTCTAATGCATAAATACTGCTTAACAAATGGTGGTTTAATATTAAACGCTTTCACTGTTTCTGAGGCTGTGCTGAAACATATTGTCTGTCTTGGAAAGAATATAATTGGCAAATGTTAATTATATTGATTTCCATATATTGAATGAGTCTGAGAGATCATCAAAAAATTTAAACTATGTATTCACATCATTGAAAATAATTTAGAAGATGAGCTCATTCAACCAGATAAAACTTGCTGACAAAAAGAAATCAATATGGTCCATTTTAATGACATCACTTTATGACCTGTTGCCAAGTGTTCTTCATAGTAATCCATTAAAGCAATAGTTCTAGTAGGTTAGGATGCATATTTTTAAACCTATTTAAATAGATTTTTCAGGTGGTGTAACGGTTAGAGGTTGGGGAAAGAATGTGACTTTTCTGATTAAAAAAAAATCATAAAATCAAGATACATGGGGAAGGATCCCATAAGGTTTGGGCTTATTCCTGGCTCAGCATGAGTACATCAAGGGCATTGCCATTTTGCCAACTGAGAGAGGGTAGATATCTCTTCCAACCACCTGTACATTCAGTGCATAAAATGTTTCAAATTGTTCTTCACAACATTTTATTTTAGGTTCTAAGTTCCAAATATTTCAATTTTAATGGAAAGAAGATTGCTTTTCATTATGTTTGGTTTTCACTGTTAAGTGAACTAAAGGCAGCAGGAAAGACTAATGGAAACTATAGGCATAATCCAAAGAATATTAAAGAAATAATCACATTTACTTGTACAGTTAAAAATCCTTTGACTTTTAGGAGGAAAGCCATGGCTTCAAAGCTGTTGAAACTCTTAGGTGACCAGACCATTTTCTTTTTAGGGGCCCCTTCTCATCTGCCTTTCTGTCAACAGCCAGACACTCAGAATTCTCCAGAAACTTCAGAGCTCCCGTCTACTTATCACCAGATAAAGATGGAGGCATAATTATTTCATAGTTTATCACATGATCTCCATTTGTAGCACTGTATACTTTTGTTATATTAAAAATATTGGCAAGAGGCCAATCACCTTTGTCAGGATTTTGCCAACAATTAGATGTCAGATACTTACCCCTGCATGCCCCTCATCCCCCTGTTCCCTCCACCTACCCAGGGTATTTCCAATCCATAGTGTTTGAGGATTAATCTGTGGGACTCTCCAGATCAGTTAGAACTAGAAATGGTTTTCCCTGAAATGTGTAGCTTTGCCTGTTTTTGACAAAATAAGACCAGTCTAAACTGGTTCTCTGATTACAAGATCATTTCATGTCGTTTCTATTCATTTAATTTAAATATTTGAATAGCAGAGTGAAATGGTGAGAGAGAGAGAGAGAGAGAGAGAGAGATCTTTCTTACACTGGCTCACTACCCAAGTACTCACAACAGACAGGACTAGGGCAGGCCAAAGTCAGAACCTGCAACTCCACTTGAATCTCTCACATGGGTGGAAAGGACCTAAATGCTTGGTCCATCATCTGCTTCCCTCCATAATTCATATTAGCACAAAGCTGAATCGAAAGCAGAGTAGCCTGGGGCTGTCCTGCAACACCAGCATCATATATGAGTGCTGAATCATGTCCCAGTTGCTCCAATTCTGATACAGCTTCCTGATAAAGCATCTATAAAAGCAGTTGGATATGGTCTAAATATTTGGCTCCCTGCTGCCCATGTGGGAGACTTAGAAGAAGTTCCATCCTCCTAGCTTTGTCCTGCCCCCCCCCCCATTGCTGCCATTTGGGGAGTGAATTGGCAGGTGAAAGGTCTCTCTCTGTTTCTTCCTCTCTCTAGTAACTCTGCTTTTCAAATAATTAAATATATCTTTTTTAAAAAGCAGAGTAGGCAGGACTTGAGCTAGATAATTTAATATGGGCTGCAGCTGTACCAAGCAGCAGCTTAACCCTCTGTGCCACAATCTCTTTCCCTCGCTTTTATCTTTTATATCACTTGGCTCAGTCTGCTTTTCAGCTTGGTCATTTACTCTTGTCTCAATGCTCCACAAACTGTGGGTTACCTAAGGGAAATGGCAAGACGTAATGGCTTAGAAACAACCTGAGTCCCCCAGCATAACTCCCAGAGCACAGTTACTAAACAAGTGTAGGATTTGATTGAAAATCATGTTGGTGATTCCGGTGGGTCTGTGTTTCTCACCATCAGTTTCCACCTTCCTAGCATTCTGGTGGAACAGACTGCTACTCATCCCAGAATGGGGGATGTGCTGGGAATCAGTTCTCAGCCATGAGTCCTTCGAGGGATTCAATCAACAGCGGAGAGCATCCTCAACCAAAGCTGCTGCCACGTTGGCTAGTCACAAAGACCTGGCACACTTGCCCTGTGTGGCACAGCTCTATGGGATCTTCTGTCTCCAGAGCTCCCCAGTGGCCTCAGGAATGTTTCATGGCAGAGGTGACTGCACCACAGTTCGACCCCTTTGCCTGGTCCTGCTTCCTTCCTTTTCACCAGTGTTCATCCCTGGAGCACCCACTAATAAACTTCCCACACACATCCTGTTCAGTCTTCTTCCCTGGAATCCACCCATAACAAATGTGTCAAACATGAAAATTTTGTATGGCTTTTATTTTGCCACTTACCTCTCACTACACTCATGAGGATAGCAACTACAGAGGAGGTGGACTGAAGTTTCTACAGTGATGTTTTGCTTGGTGTCCCGTGATATTTTATTTAATAGCCAAAATATGCTGTCTCTCCTCATTTTTCTGGAAATAAACACAACAGATGGTTGGGGAAAGAAACCCAACTACACTTCTATTTCTCCTGGGGCTTGTTTAACTTATTTTTTCAAAACAAATAGTCATCCTATGTTTGCTTGCCAACAGAAAATGCCCAAACTCATATCCCTTTTCCTATTTTCAGATGACATAAATGTCTAAAAGGTTGAGATCATTTTCTAGGTTCTTCGAAAAGCCTGTTTCAAAGAAAATCCCCAAATCATAAATTATGTATGAAAAGATATAGATATAAAATGCTGCCGAGGAAAGAAACTAAGTTAATAAAAAAATTCATTTTATGTCTTCTCTGAGATAAAAGGAATGACCCCGTTTTGGGAGAAAGCAGCTGAAAATCTACATGCGAAGTTAAGCATCAGAAAGGAACACTCTTGATAAGCATAATTCCAAATGGTATTGTAAAGCTAGTCCAAAAAAATCCAGTCATTCTGAATGTTTGATTTGTAAGATGTCAAACTCATGTTAAAGACTGATATTTTGGGCATCCATTAGCATTCTTTAGGGAAAAATGTGGCTGACTGAAATTACATTCAAAATGTGCAACAAGGCTACAGTAGAGATTAATAAAAGGAAGGAAATGGTTTAGAGATAAAAAATATTATAAATAGAAAAACATGTTATGGCAATATTTCTTATTACAGAAACTTTCCTGATAATCAACAAAGTAACTAAAAGTAGTTCACAGTATGAGCTTCAATTTACGTTTTAATTTTAAAAGCTATATCAAATCCATTTATGGGAAAAGGTGCTCTCGAGGCAAGTGTGGTCATGCAGTAGGTTAAACCATTATCTGGGATACATGCCAGATCTGAGTGCCAGTTCGTGACCTGGCTGCTCTGCCTCCATTCCATCTTCCTGCTAATGCATTGTTGGGTACAGAAGGTGGTGGGTCAAGTAATTGCACCCTTGCCAACAGTGTGAGAGACTTGGATTGAGTTCCAGGTTCCTGGCTTTGCCCTGGCCTAGCCCTGGCTGTTGTGGCCATTTGGGGAATGAATCTCTCTCTCTCTCTCTCTCTCTCTCTCTCTCTCTCTCTGTGTGTGTGTGTGTGTGCATGCATGTATGTGTGTCTCCCTCTCTAACTTTTTCAAATAAATAAATAAATCTTAAAAAAAAATCTATAAAGCAGTCTCATAGAATGACAATCACTTTAAGTAGCATTGTGACCTCAGAATCAACCCTTAAAGCATTCCTGCTTGACTGAAAAGTCCAGGGGAGTATTGCAGGCATGGAAAGCCAAGATACTGTGGCAAAAATTATCTACATGAAAGGCCTCTGTGAGCAAGACTCCAGCGAAAAGAAGCAGCCACCAAAGAAGAATATACTTTCCTCTGAAGGGAGGAGAGAGATTCCTCTTTGCCTATGGCCTTGTCGAAATACTGAAGGAGTTTGTGGATCCAAAAGGCTTCCATAGCCTAGGCAGCTCTTGTCAAGAGCCTTGGGTGACGTCATATGTAAGAGTGTTAATTGTTAAATAAACAACAGGAGTCACTGTGCACTAATGTCCCATGCAGGACCTCTGTTCTCAGTGTTGTATCATGAGAATTAATAGTAAAACTTGTTCTCAAAGAATTATATTGTTCTAGGGTATTAAGTGGAGGATATTCTTATGTCTGTCACAAAAATTGTACTTATGTCTAAGTGCTCGCAAAATATGTACCATTCATGGGTTTCTCTTTAAAGATAATTTTCTACACACAAAAAAATAAGCAAAATTACCATCAAGATGCAACGACTTTGAACGGCCTTTGTCTAAACTGTTGAGGAACAGATTTTGTTCTTTCTTTATGTTTTCTTGTTTTTAGTTTATGTTTTTATTTATTTGTTTGTTTTGGTTTTTTTTCTCTTTCTTTTTCTTTGTCTCCCTCAAACAAAGTGCTGGACTCTTTACTTAGAATAGAGTTAATCCTCTGTGTATAAAATTAAATGGAAATAGACCTTAGTAATAAACAAGACTGGGAACAGGAGAGGGAAGAGGATGGGAGGGTGTGGGGGGAAAGTGGGTACAGTGGGAAGAATCACTATGTTCACTATGTTCCTAAAGTAGTGTTTATGAAATGTATGCAAAGAAAAAAATAAAAAATATTTTAAAATGTGAGATTTTAAAATGTCATATTAAAAGAATTTAAATCATGCATATTTAGCACAATAGTCTATGCTTTTGCTTTTATTCCAACTCTAACATTTTCCAATTTATTTTGCTAACTTCTGTTTAGTAAATACCTTATCCCATTCATCCTTATTAGCATACTGGGCCCAAAGACACCAAGACTCAGCTACCCAATCTCCCCATTCTCACTTTGGATTTTCAATTCAGTCTCTATGTATCAGCCAACATAATATTTCCAACTTTTTAAACCAATTATGGGCCGGCGCCGCAGCTCAATAAGCTAATCCTCCGCCTTGTGGCGCTGGCAAACCTGGTTCTAGTCCCAGTCAGGGCACAAATTCTGTCGCGGTTGCCCCTCTTCCAGGCAGCTCTCTGCTGTGGCCAGGGAGTGCAGTGGAGGATGGCCCAGGTGCTTGGGCCCTGCACCCCATGGGAGACCAGGAGAAGCACCTGGCTCCTGCCATCAGATCAGTGTGGTGCGCTGGCTGCGGTGCGCTGGCCACGGCGGCCACTGAAGGGTGAACCAAGGGCAAAAGGAAGACCTTTAGGGAGTGAACCATCAGATGGAAGACCTCTGTCTCTCTCTCTCTCTTTCTCTCTCTCTCTCCCCCTCCCTCTCTCTCTCTCTCTCTCTGCCTCTGCTCTCTCTGTGTAACTCTGACTTTCAAATAAGTAAACAAATATTTTTTAAAAAAATGCCAATTAGATAGTAGAAATTTTTAAAGTTGCTGAAATAAAATAAGACCCAGTCCTGTGTTCTCTCTAACCAACACATGAAATATACAGCCACAAGCAGATAAAAGTTAAAGTTACATACAAGCCTAAGCTAAGAATAGAAGCCATGACTATTGGTATCAGACAAATGAATCTTGAAAGAAAATACTACCAAGAATAAAGGGAAATTTTAAAATAATAAAATGCCATTCATCAGGAAGATATAATAGTAAATTCATGTGCAACTAATAACAAATATTCAAAATTCACAAAGCAAAATGATAAAGTAGTAGAAGAAATAGACAAGTCTATAGTCAGAATTCAATATTTCTTTTTTTTTTTAATTTTTTTTTTTTTTATTTACAGGCAGAGTGGACAGTGAGAGAGAGAGACAGAGAGAAAGGTCTTCCGTTGCCGTTGGTTCACCCTCCAATGGCCGCCGTGGCTGGCGCGCTGCGGCCGGCGCACCGCGCTTGTCCGATGGCAGGAGCCAGGAGCCAGGTGCTTTTCCTGGTCACCCCATGGGGTGCAGGGCCCAAGCACCTGGGCCATCCTCCACTGCACTCCTGGGCCACAGCAGAGGGCTGGCCTGGAAGAGGGGCAACCGGGACAGAATCGGTGCCCCGACCGGGACTAGAACCCGGTGTGCCGGCGCCGCAAGGCGGAGGATTAGCCTGTTGAGCCACGGCGCCGGCCAGAATTCAATATTTTAAGAGTACTCTCTCTCAATAATTTATAGAACATTTAGACAAAAGCAAATAGCAAGAGAAAATGAACAATAATATCAGGGTGACCTAGTTGGTATTTATAAAACAAAGCATCTGACAACTGCACACAAGACACATTTTTTGCAAGTATGAAACCTGGAAAGTACCAAGTTCATTAAGTTTATATATCCATTTTAATGGAATCCTAGACAATAATTCAACACAGTAACTTATACATATAACACAGGAAAGACTCAAAACCACTATTCTGAATGAAAGAAGTCAGACAAAGGAATGCATACTGAGTGATTCATTTTCAATGAAATTTAGGGACATTAATCTTCAGTGATAAAAACCAGATCTGATTTCCTAAGGCAAGGGTAGGGTTCATAGACACCACATTGGCAGGGAGAAGTCTTTGAGGTGATGGAAACATTCTATATCTTGACTTGGGGCATTTAACAAAGTATCATGTTTTTGTTAAAATTTTGGTTCCAACATATCTTAAAACTGATGTTTTATTGTATATAAGTCATACTATAATATCAAAATATAGCCAACAATGAATAAACGTAGTTCAAGATTATGTAGTGATCAATACTTAGCCTGTGGCTAAAAAATCAAGTAAGAGTCAAGCATTCATTCTAGCAAGTAAGATACCAATTACGATCTCCTATATCCCGTATTGGGGTGCCTGGGTTTGATTGCCAACTGTTTCTGACTTCAGTTTCCTTCCAATTCAGGCTCAGGGTGGTAAAAGTGATGGCTTAAATATTTGCATTTCTGGCTTCCTGTCATTTACTGGGGAGACTAGAATTGAGTTCTGAGTTCTTCCTCTCTCTTTCTCTCCCCCACCCCCATAAATAAATAAATAAGTCTGAATAGTTGAATCATGAGCACTTTGCATACCTTCTTCAAATCTGCCTTCAAAACTTACTACCTCCTCTGAGACACTATCAAATGGCACTCTTTAAAGCAAAAATGATCAGGTTAATGTATAATTGACTTTTAACATCAGGACTGTCATAATAATTCAAACCCCATGAATATTTCATGAACTTGTAGGAAGCAGTGAACTACCCTTTGAGAAATTCTGCTTTGTATTTCTCCTATTACCTAGATCATGTTGGATTATAACATTTTAAAAAGATGCTACTTTACCCTGGTGTATTATGAAAGTAGTGATATGAGCTACTTGGGATTTTAGGTGTTGTATAGTATTTAATGTAAAAATAAATGTTCAAAAGTATTTTTGTTGAAAAATCCATCCACCTATGAAAATATAATCTGGAAATTATTCTGGTCAAATTACTATCTTAGCTGTGATTTTTTTTTCTTCAAATACTTTGGGATATTACAATGTGAATAATTATTAAACTAACTTCAAAATGAAAATATGGGCAGAAAATTATCAATTTTCATTAAGTTTTAAGAAAGAACAACAAAGTAGAAGTAGTTTGAAAAGAAATGAATATCTGATAGTTTTTTTTTTTTTTAAGTATCAACCATCAGCATGTTAGTAGGTGGCCACTGATGGAAAGATAATCTGTAAAAAGAAATCTCTCTTCTCATTTTATATTATTGAAAATTTCATAAAATTTATTATAGAAAAATGACATGTTATGTGGGAAGCTACGGTGAAATACTTTTTCAACAATTACTAGTTTTTATTTTTTTTATATAAAGCTTTTATTTAAAGAATATAAATTTCCAAAACACAGTTTATGGATTACAATGGCTTCCCCCCCCATAACTTCCCTCCCACCCGGAACCCTTCCCTTTCCCACTCCCTCTCCCCTTGCATTCACATCAAGATTCATTTTCAATTCCCTTTATATACAGAAGATCAGTTTAGTATTGCTAGTTTATATTAACCACAGGTTTTTTTTTTCCATATAGCATATTTTGAGTCCAAGTATCATGATACTAATTAGGATCAATCCTCCTTTTTATGTTGCTGCGTTTTATCCTTGAAGAAGTGTTATCTTCCCTTCATCCCACTTTTACAAACATGACATGTTAAGTACAAATATTTTTCAAACACATAAATTTATCATTGTCAAAACGATACAAGGTACGTTCATTTTCTCTCTTTCTCAAATTGTATATAGAATAAATTTCAAATAAATATGTCTTGAGAATAAAGTGACATATTTGGGACCATTTTCATTCCATCTCCATATGTATATGTTTATTGTGATTTATTTTTCTTAATACAAACTTTTAAAACTACATCTTAAAAGAAGTGTATAGAGTTTAAGTGGTTTTTTTAGAAACTATTTAAAAGAGATTGTGAAAAGCTCTTTGCTGTTTGAGGATGTGATCAAAATGGAAATGGGATTTGCTTTCTCTTTGAATAGCAGAGGAGCAGTTAGTCTCCTGAGTTAGCAGAAAGGAAGCATTCTTGCCGCTGTTCTTCCCTTCCTCCAATTCTGCCCTCAGCTCAACCCCAAAAGCCAAGTCCAAGAGCGACTGTCATCTGGACAGCCTTAACGCTTTGGTTCACAAAGAGGTGAGAGGTAAATTTTGGTCTTATGATAACAGTTTACACCCTCTCCCAAAGTGTAAAGGAGCCAAAAGCTCCCTTAAAAATAAATTTATTTGGTCATCCACCAGCTCAAATCTAACTTGACCTAAGTATGGTATTAACTCACTCATTGCTTTTCTGTGATAGTTATTCCTGTAAACTGTATCATCATGATTTCTGCCTGTTGAAGTCCTTCTCAGTCTTCAATGCCCAGGTCCATGAAAACATCCTGAAAATAATATTTAATAAACTTATTAAATAGCTGCAAAATTGCTTAGATTGTACATAAAGTTCTCAAATATTAAAAATAAAGCATATGTCCAATTCTTCTTTATATTTTATGAAATCTAAAGTGTATCTGCATCCATGTTCATTACATAAGGAAAACAAACTTTCTATTTGCAGCCAGAGACTTCTCTGTTATCTAATAATCTAAAGTTTAACATTGTAGTAAGATTCATGAACCGAGATGAGACATCGAGGCTGTTAACAGGGAGCAGTTTTTATTATTATTATTATTATGGCATAAGCCTCAATATGAGTCATATCCAAAAAGGCTGAGCCCTGAGTGAGAAGAGGCATTTCCTTTTATAGCCTTTTAGTTTTTTGTCCCCCATATATGGTACACACATACATTTGATTGGATATTCTAATGTTACATGGCAGCTGTAGGAGTTGATATAATACTGCACATGCATACATAGTTAATGATAATGTTTGACTAGTTTTTCTTAATACACCACATTTCTCCCACGCACATACTGAGCTGTGCACTATCTGGCAAGGCTTAACACCATCACTCTGTGCTAGCAAGCAGAAGCTGAAACAGCTACAAATAAGCCAATAATAATCACATTCCATTCCCAGGATTTTTTTTCTTCTTCTATTTTTATTTCAGGAAGGCCTCAATCACAAGATAGCAAACCAATGAAAACCTTCCCAGACACCGTTAAGTGTGAATTGATCTCATGTACTCCTATGACTTTCAAATAGCTTAGAGAACTTCAAAAACTCCATTGCACAAGCATTGATTGGGTTCCTATTAAGTACAAAAGAAGATAATAAAAACTGAGAACACACACGTGAGTAAGACATAAGTCTGATATTCAAATAGTTTACTGAAGAAAGAAACAATAAATATGCTGAATGAGGTGAAGTAAGTGAAATGGAAATGGAGGAAGAAATATTAATCATGAACTAGGGAGGTGGGAAGCCATTCTAGGCGGGAAAAATGCTTAGTGCTATGATCCATGTGTCTCCTGGTTCATATGTTGAAAGTTAACCTTGGACACAATAGTAATAGGGGGTAGAGCCTTCAGCCGGTGATCAGGCCATGAGAGCCGCCCCTCTTAAATGGGATCAGTGATCTTACGAAGCAGCCTTAGAGAGCCTATCTGTCCGTCTGAACATAGGAGGACACATAAACAGCGCAGTCTATAAGAAATGGACGCTCTGTATTTGGAGAAAAATTGAGATAGAAATCTAATCTTACGACACGTTATCTTTTAATAGAAGACTACCTGGCTTTCTGATAACTGTAACCTCAATAAGGACAATGGGAATACTTGACACAAAGTACTGACAGTTTCTTTAGTCAATTAGTCACGTTACTTATGTCAGGGTGCGGAAGATGATAGCATGACAGAGGTGAAGAAAAGAAACAGCATCTGATCACGTGTGAAAGTCTCTGTTCATATTATGAGGAATGAAACAAAAATTGCGAAAGGAAAAAAAAAGAAAAGAAAAAGCATTTGAGTAATGGCTAAAGGAGAAAAAGAAACAACAGTTTGATTTTGGAGATCTTAAAGAAATCTGTTATTCTTTGCCTTAAAAACCTAAATACATGTAAGTGAGACATAAAGGAAGTTTGTTATCTTGGCTAAAATTTTAGTATGTCTTCCCAAAAATCATTTTAAATCTAAAAGTCAATATTCTTATACTCCTGATAATATACCAAAAGAGTATATATACTTCATTATGTTTTTAAATTGACTAATCAACTCCATAGGTCATAAGCAGATCCTGTTTAGCTATCTGTTATCCGAAGCTGGGGTTTCAATATATTATTTAATATTATTCTATTGAGATATTCTTGCAACCAAAGTGCCCAATTTTACTAACAATTTGTCAGTCTATTCTTTATGTGCTTATAAAGAAGTAACAATGGGAATTACAAATTTTACTCTTTTTAGAACTACTGCAGAATCTTGAATTTAAGATAGCAATATAAATGGACAATATAACCGCAGTCCAATAACACAGCACTTAAAATTATGATTTAAGATTAGTAGAAAATATCAGAGCTCTTTTCCTAGTATTGGTAGCAGCAACTTCTAACAACATCATCACCATTTCCTCCTAATTAGTGAAAAGCATTAACTAAGCTTCTCTAAAGCTGTTCTGGGCTATGGATTTGAGGAAATGATGAGGATGCATAAAGTAATATTTGAGAATCAATCTTCTTCTTTGTAGGAGGATTAAAAGTTATTTGCAGTCTTTCTTGCCTTTATTTGTATTAATACCTGGAAACAAACACACAATAGTAAAAAGAAACGAAAAGAAAAAAAATTTTCTAGCTGTTTGTGTTTAGTATGTTAGCTCATGGTAAGGAACTTCATATATATAGCAGCTAGTTAAAGAGTTTTCAAAATGATTTAATGATTTTATTTTTGGGTATCGTTATGACTTCATATAAATGTGTTTAAGTGCACATACAAAGTGGCAAACTGCACATGTACATAGATATTTGTACAAACAAATGTAATACTCAAAAGAAAAAAAAATAAATGTGAAGTTGTAAAGAGAAGACTACCTATAATGGAGGTCCAATTTTCCTATTGTAATTACTAGTATCTTGAAAGGGAAAGTACTGCTGACTGATTTAAAGTCTTCACTTTACCAGAAACACGGAATATATAAGCTGTTCCGCCTAATAAGCTGCTACTATAAAGTAATTAAAAAAAAAAAAAGAAAGAAAGAAAAAGGAAGCCATGCTAAACCAAACCAAATGTATTTTCTGGCTGAGGTATATACCTTTTCAGTTTTCTAAATCTCTGATAGAAAAACAGAGATCATTTTAGAATTTTTGAATGGCTGCTTTATTAGAATTACATGTTTTTTTCAAAATAATTTAAATTCTTGGCTTGACAATATGAATAATCTATACAGAAAAACCTGTCACTGGCTGAGTTAAGCCACATGTAAACCTGGATCTCCATCAGAACTGCTCTTTGCCAGTCAACTTTGCTTGCAAATATATAAATTACTTTAATAACCTGATACTTAGTTTAGTAATTTATTAATATTATTATAATTTTATTTGATATGAACATTTTAGCTCTGCTTGATTAGATGAAATAGGCCCAAATGCTCTAGCTAAGAAACTCCATTTTCTGGTTCTATGTAAAGCTACATCTAAAGCAGTAGAGAGGGGAAAGTTATATTTTCAAACATAGTTAAGCCAGGCTGTTTCCTGGCTATACTTATTTATTTTTCATCTTCAGATGCTACTGGCTATTTTTGGTAGGGCTAGACATTAATACTTACACTTCAGCTTTCCTAACTGTTACAAACTACCCCTCAATGGACCCGCATTCACGCGGCAGATATTGTGGTGATCCTTAACATACATATATTCTAAAATATATGCTCAAAGTAAAAAGATCCAAATTCACAACAGTATGAATTATTTATAAAAAAAGTCATGCACTGGATTCTACTGTCTAGAAATAAGAGAAGATCCAAATTCAGTAATAAAGATAAGAGCAATACTTGCTCTAAATATTTAAGAAAGATCTCGGACTCCCAGAAGGTACTGGGCCTCAGTTATCCTTTTCTGATTCATGCTATTCCAAAGGAAGAAAGATAAAATCATTGATCGGCCTTTGCATCTTACAAGAATAATGAAATTTTCACTTCTGTGTTAGAACTGTTTTTCCCTGTGAGGTTTTCTTTGAGCCAATTTTCAAATATATCTTGCTAGCATGAATTCTGAAATGTGAGTTAGGCAGAATTTCTGAGTGTGGTTCATCTTCACATGGATCAACTAATAACATTCATTTTTTATCATCCACATCTTTAATTAGGAAAAATTGATTGTTTTCTCCCAAGACTAAAGGTGATACAAAGTATATTCTTCAAAAGGTTCCGCTTTGATAGTGAGTGAGGTCTGTTTTCCTTGTTCATCATTTTATGCTACTGCCTCTTAAAAAGGACTAATGTATATGTCTCTTTGGGATAGCACAAAAACATTTTAAAGTTCACAATTACAAAAGAAACCTGTGAATAACTTAATGTCTTCAGACCTAAAGAGTGTAAAGAATACTAAAACTTCAATATCTCACTTGCCAGGAAAAAACATTCTCAGTCTTTTGTAAAAGGGAGAAAAATTTTTGCATACGTTTTTACTCTTTAAATAGACACTTATACTGTCATAATAACAATTATGTATTTCTTTGTGGTTTTTATTTTTACTGTAATTTTACATAAAACAGTTATTTTCGATTTTTACTCAGAAAAAAGTATTTGTGCATAAAATGTAAAAAAATAGTAAAATGAGAAAAAATAAAATATACAGTATGTTTCAAAAAAAAAAAGAAATCTAATCTTGGCGGTAGTGGAGATGATGAATTGCAGAGAGTCCAAAGGCTCATAGGAGTCAACTGCAGACTCTTCTGTAATGCGATGAAGACTGGAAGTAGTAAGATCAGTAAAAATGGAGCAAAGGGGAGACGGGTGGAACTAACTGGACTTTCAGCAAAGATGTTTAGCATTGAAGGCCCATGAGCTACGGACCTACAAGATGTTTCTGCCTTGGTCAAGAGCTGGATCTGCTATAAAAAGACCACTACCCCTCTCACATGGGTTCGTTAGGTTATTCACATTCCCCTTGGTTAAAGTTGTATCCAAATTCTATAACATGCTTTATTTCAACAGCTTCTTTTATCATTTGAATGTGTTAAAGTTACTTACTGCCTACTTGAACTCTGCATTTCTTTTATAAGTTTCTCTATATGTGATTCTAAACACATATTATTATTATCTCATTCAAGACCAAATTCTTTCATGGATACCAATATCTGAGGCTGTAACTCTGGTGATGAGCAATTTTGAAAAAAAAAATGGTTCATTTCTGAAGGACAGAGAGCAAATATAGTTTAATCTTGTCCGATTGATGAGAATATTGGTGAACACATGAAAGAAAATAGGTCAGTTGTCTTTAGATCAATTTGAGGTAATTTAATCAATTGGATCCCTCTCAATTATCCTAGTATTTCATGCTTAATTAAAATTTTTTTTTTGAAATTCCTAAATGTATTTGGCAATTTCCACTCTTCACAATGCATTTGAGCCACAGCATAATCAATGAAGGATCACAAGAATTCTTTCATTGTATTAACTACCCGTTACACTCAGCACTTCAAAATTTTCAGTTCACTAGTATAGGTGAAATACATAAATAACATGCATGATTGTTACTTATTTACAACATGTAATGGAATTCCTAATAGCTCACCTAAACATGGACAAAAGATGCAAAACAAGATCAAAAATAGAGGGGGCTGGCATCATAGGTCAATCCTGCTGCGCTGGCATCCCAAATGGGTGCCGGGTTCTAGTCCCGGTTGTTCCTCCTCTTCCAGTCCAGCTCTCTGCTGTGGCCTGGGGAAGCAGTGGAGCCTGGCCCCAAATGGCAGACCAGGAAGAAGCACCCAGCTCCTGGGTTTGGTTCGGCATAGCTCCATCCATCACAGCCATTTGGGGAGTGAAGCAAGGGAAGACCTTTCTATCTATAATTCTGTCAAATAAATTAAAAAAAAAAAAAAAGAACAGGAACGGAAAATAACACTTTCATGCAGGCATTTATAAAGCTACTGTTTCTGTAAATATTGACTTTTATTTCCTTACCTACAAATTATGCACAAATGCCTCTAAGACAAGTTTCCCTTCTGACTCATAGCCTAATTCAAAGGTGAAAAATTAAACTTTTTTAATAGCCAAAAAACTCCAGGTTTTTCACACAACACAAAGTGTACCCTGTTTTGCATGTGAGGGGCTGCTAGTTTACCACATACCACAATAGTTAAGGGAAGACAAAGGCAGGCTGACAAAGTCACCAATACAACAGTTTATTTCAATTTGACTGTAGTTGCTGTTTATTATCTGACCAGATTACAAAAATACCATAGGAGACACCTTAGTTCATCCTTCTAATAAGTCTGTTGATTTGGTCTTCCCTGTTGCCAGCATCCCCACCCTCTACAAAATGGGTGGTCTTTTTCTTCATCCCACCTCGGGGAGAAGATAACTTGAAGGGCCACAAGAAGTTATTTGCTTCCTTGAAGTGTTTCCCAACAGTATAGATCTCGTGGATCAGATCCTCCATGCAGATGATATTGTATTTACCAAGAGAGCGAGCAATCAGAGTGTTATCTGTCAAAGCAATTCGCTTCTTATTGATTTTGCCATAGCCACGTTTGTAAATTAGTTCATTTACTGACTTCAAATTTGGGTACCCCCATGCGATATATGGCTCCACAATCCTCAGCATGTTAATGGAGGCCTTGTTGAGCTTAACAAAGGTGCCATTGAAGATCTGGCGAAGGCGAAGGAGCTGCAGCACTTTTCGGACTTTGGGGCTCACACCATTGATACCTCTGATCCTGATGACAAACGCCAACTTGGGTTCTGCAGGTACGTAGAAGTTGCCGGCTTTTCTTGCCATCCTCACCATCCGAATTTCAGTTCTGTACATCTGCCTGTATTCCTTGTGATAGTGCTTCGCTTTCTCATAGATAAGCTTCCTCCTTGCCTTTCGAAGCATCTTTTGGGCAAACTTCTTCCTCAGGCGCTTGATCTTCAGCTCTGCGAAGTTCTTCTGCTTTTTCTTCAGGGTTTCTGGCACAGCAGGAACCTTCTTCTTCTCTTCGGCACCCTCCATGGTTCCAGCCGGAAAAAGAGGACTGCTTAATTAAAAATTTTTAATTTTTACAGGAAAATTAGTGAACATCTGAATGTGTATATTAAAATCTAAATTATAGAATAAACTCATTGCTTACTATTAAAAATAATAAATTAAAAAGACATAGAGACTCTAGAGAAATTTACTGAGTCAAGGCATCAACAGAAAATTTCATTTTAAATTTAGCTTAGTTTTAGCTACTTCTCATGTCTGTGAACTTTAAAAATAGACAAGCCTGCCATTTAGAAAGTGAAATGCATGTCCAATATTCAGCCATTTTCCACCTTTTAGATTATTCAAGAAAACAGCCAGCATTATTCTACTCTGTCATATCAATAGCATTGAAGTAGAAGTGGATTTATATTTATGGGATAATTTTATGCTTACTGTATCTCAAAGCACAATGCAAAGTAATCAATAAAGTAGAAATTATACTTAATTTAAACAAGAGTAATTTTGTTTCTGCCAGAAAGAGCAATGAATAAGAACATTTTTCCCTGACATGGTTTGAATTTTATGGAGTTCAAGTTATCAGTTCTTAATACAATAAATTTATATTACTATAGGAAGCTTAGACTCTCAATACTACGTAAAATTTTGTTCACTCAAAGTAATGTGTGTACCTGGTAACTTGTTTCAATTTGTATGACACATTGAGTCACATAAATTCAATATGTATTACTCTAACATATTTATTTCAGTCTATATATAAATATATGGTTCTCTCATCATGTATAAAAATATTTAATATCTGTTTCAATGAAATGAAGCAACTGCTGTTACCTAACTTACTTAACTCATTATTGCCTAACGGCATCTGATAAATTATTAAACTGCCAGCCTGGATGCATGAAGGAGGTAAAGATAACCTTTGAACAACAAACGGTAGCAAGGAAAACAGCTGGGGCAGTCAAGTCAGAAAGTCAGGTTCATGAATTGGCAAAATCTTGCCAATGCTAAAAATGGGGAACAGTTCTTGAAATGCTCAATGCAGTTGTTACAGAAGTGCAGATATCTGTGTATTGATATTTGATTAACTTGAATCTACCAGTTATTTCATCACCCAGAAATGGGTCCTCTGACACAGAGAATAACCCATATAGAACACTGTAGCTTACTAAATGATCTCACCAGATGAGATGCCAATCTTGTGAGGAGATTTTACCATAGGTCCTCTTGAATTGGGGAATTGGAATTTCAGCTTACAAGTGGTAGACTATGGACCCTCAGCTCCAAAATGGGAGACTCAGACTAGCACCGGGGTTTCTGAGACCTGTACTCTTTCCAAAAACCTTGTTTCTCTTAAATTCACTTTAACCATTTTGACTTAGCTGTGTATGCAAAGAGTTGACTTCAAGGGGTAATATCTTACATAATGAAGCCAATTAATGGCCTACAAACAGGTAGACAGAGGCCATGGATCTTGGATAAAGCAATATTGTAAAGCTTGAAAAGCCTTCAATAACAAGTAATTAAACAGTCTTTCCATACACAATCTCAGTCACTCACATGATATGTCTTAACTTAACAAATTAGCTGCAGCCTAAAGCATTAATAAAGGGATGCATATCCTCAATGATTTAGAAAAATGACCTTATTACAATTGCCTTTGCATTTTTACTGAACATAGCCTGTGAATTAGCTTTTCTGGTCATTGATACAGATGGAGTTGCCATCAATTCTTTATCTTCTGTAATACTTCCTATTTTAAGAATCGTTACAGGATTTTCCCAATGCAGATAGGAAAGATTCTTGGTTTAATTCTTTATAGGTTTCAAGATACAGTTAGCTTAAGTAGCTTGTTTGGATGGCAGCCTCACATTATGGGTGAACAGAAATTGAAAAAAAAAATTAATCAGCATCTCTTGGCAAAGAAATTCTCACTGATACAGTCAGAAAGAGTTAGCCACTTATAAGTTTGATACCAGGGGTTCCCTTTCATTTATTTCTATCATCTATCTGGTGTTATTTTCATTCTGCTTTCAGCAAGTGTGAATTAGCAATGGATCTTCCACCTGCCTGATTACTTGGAGGTGTCAAATCTTATTTTATCATTCAGTCATGTGTTAGAAACCACTTCAACTGTGTTACACATTTGGCATTCTTGCTACTTACTTTCTCATTTTCTCATGAAATAGTATCAAGAATAGAGTAACACATATGATTATAACTTGATATGCACAGTTACCTTTGATAGCACTTTGTTCTGTCTCATTCCTGGAATTGTCAGTAGTGAGATAGAAAACACAGTGCCATGATTTATTAATACATGACAGAGATAATTTTTCCTAACTGAAAAATACTGTCTGACCAGCAGGTCAGAGAATGGCAATTACTGTAGAAGTACAGGTTACAATGATGATAGAAAATCATTAACAATGGCATTTGATTTAACACTGTACTTTCTGAAATGTTTCTCACTATTGACTACTTTCCCTCAGGCAGACATAATAAAAGAAACCAACTAGCTTTAATTGCTTAAAAATTTTCCTATCTATATCTGAGTGTAGGAATACCTTCTTTGAGCATATTGGGAAACTGTTCCCAGACTTCTAAAGGGTAAAATTGAATGAGTATAATTCCAAAAATATTAGATAAGCACTTAAGTGTTGATTTATACACACAAACACACACACAAAAGCACATACAAACAATTAATTGATTTATTTGAAAGTCAGATTTACCAAGTGGGGGAGAGAGACAAAGACAGAGGGAGAGAGATCTTCCATTTACTGATTTTCCCAGGCACATTAGCAGGGACCTGTATCAGAAATGGAGAAGCTGGACTCAAATCAGTGCTCATATTGGATGCTGGCATCACAGGCAGTAGCTTAACCTGCTATTTTAATTCCATCTTCTAATATACAACCATTGATCATTTTAAAGCATGCTATTCCAATTTATTTGACTGAAATTTCTTGCTTCTGATCAGCTCAGCCCTCACACTAATGACCAGAGCATTAGATGTCTATGTTAACTAGAATTTTATTTGCAAAGCAAATTCCACGCTTGAGAAATTATTTTTAGCCAAAATTATGTTATTACAATTAAAATTTAGGATGATCTCAGCTTTCAATAATTTTTTTAAACTTTTATTTAGTAAATATAATTTTCCAAAGTACAGTTTATGGATTACAATGGCTTTTCCCCCCATAACTTCCCTCCCACCCGCACCCCTCCCATCTCCTGCTCCCTCTTCCATTCCATTCACATCAAGATTCATTTTCAATTCTCTTTATATACAGAAGATTGATTTAGTATATATTAAGTAAAGATTTCATCAGTTTGCACCCACACAGAAACACAAAGTGTAAAATACTGTTTCAGTACTAGTTATAGCATTACTTCACATTGGACAACACATTAAGGACAGAGATTGCACAAGAGGAGCAAGTACACAGTGACTCCTGTTGTTCACTTAACAATTTGACACTCTTGTTTCTGGTGTCAGAAATCTCCCTAGGCTCTAGTCATGAGTTTCCAAGGCAATGGAAGCCTTTTGAGTTTGCTGACTTCAATCTTATTTAGATAAGGTCATAGTCAAAGTGGAAGTTCTCTCCTCCCTTCAGAGAAAGGTACCTCCTTCTTTGATGGCCCCGTTCTTTCCACTGGTATCTCACTCACAGAGATCTTTAATTTAAGTCATATTTTTTGCCAGAGTGTCTTGGCTTTCCATGCCTAAAGTACTCTCATGGGCTCTTCAGCCAGATCCAAGTGCCTTAAGGGCTGATTCTGAGGCCAGAGTGCTGTTCAGGCCATCTGCCATTCTCTGAGTCTGCTGTGTATCCCAATTCCCATGTTAGATCGTTCTCTCCCTTTTAAATTCTATCATTTAGTATTAGCAGACACTAGTCTTGTTTGTGTGATCCCTTTGACTCTTAGACCTATCAGTGTGATCAATTGTGAGCTGAAATTGATCACTTGGACTAGTGAGATGGCATTGGTACATGCCACCTTGATGGGATTGTATTGGAATCCCCTGGCACATTTCTAACTCCACCATTTGGGGCAATCAATTTTTTTAGAAATAATGACCATATTGTTTCAGGTGTAGGTTGTCATTGCCAGCATTGGTAAAGAAGACTATCAAGAACTTCAGTCTTTCCAAGTTGACATTTTCAGACTGACTCTTCTCAATTTGTACTTGCACAGCAACATTCAGATGTAAAAGCTAGATACATTCTCTTGCAAGTCTCAATAGGAGGAATGGAAACCTTTCCTAGAAGCCCATCAGTAAGTTATACTCACTTTTTTTGGCCTCTATTGAAAAGAATCAATTTTTGGGAGAGGAGAAGGTCCACCATGGTTGGCTTTGACCAATCATGAGTCTCAACCTGCCCCAATAAATTAAGGAAAAATGTGATCAGTGGAGCAAGACAGATACCAGAGAAGAAAGAGAAGCAAACAGAGATATGGAGGTAAAAATTTATGTCTGGTAAAGATACAATATATTTGAATAATGTTTTTAAATGTCACTTACCCAGAAGGGTCAACAGATTTATGGTTTCTACTTGTTATTGTTAGGTCTTTAAATAATGCTTCAAAATTTTAAAACTTATTATCACATGTATTATCTGATTTTTTTATTTTTTTATTTGTCAGATATAGTTAGACAGTGAGAGAGACAGATCTTCCTTCTGTTGGTTCACCCCCCAAATGGCCACTATGGCCAGAACTACGCCTATCCGAAGCCAGGAGCCAGGTCCTTCCTCTTGGTCTCCCATGCAGGTGCAGGGGCCCAAATATCTGGGCCATCCTCCACTGCCTTCGTGGGCCACAGCAGAGAGCTGGACTGGAAGAGGAGCAACCAGGAGTAGAACCTGGTGCCCATATTGGATGCTGGCACCACAGGCGGAGGATTAACCAAGTGAGCCACAGCACTGGGCCCATACATATTATCTAATTTAATTATCACATAACCAAAATAAATCATAACTTATGCATGCAAAAATCTAGCTCTGTGTCTTATAACTTCCCTACCTTATGTGCCTTAACACATCAGTTTAACTAGTGGTAGAAAAATTAATCTTAGGACTCGAATGTTAAACTTGTTTCATTTAGAGTTTTATTAGTTAATGTAGAATTTTCCTCTCCCCACCCCTCCTGGCATTTTATATAAGTTTGCGGCAGGGGAGGGAGGGGATGGGAATGTAACACAGTAGCAACATAAGTGGGAAAGGTTGGAGTACAGCATTTGCCTATTAGCCATTAAATATCCAGATCAAACTGTTCACTGTGAAGAGTGTCCTCAGTTCTGAACTTTGGTGGTTATTATTCCTTCATCTGCTCAAATACTGAAATATTTCTTTATCCACTCTTGTATTCCCTCTTATGAAGTGAGGTTGTTTCAGGACTGCTGATTCTATCAGCGTCAGTGGTCCTCCAAGGGCATCCTATATCTCACACCCTCTGGGAAGACTTGGGAAGCCCCAACTCAGGCTCATGCTATGGCCTATCGACTCCATTACCTGGTTACTATGTGACTGAAGGAACATTAGATTGTGCATCTTCTACATTTGTGAAAGAAAGTAGGTGTGCAGATCTTCTACTGCCCAATATCCAAAGATATCTTTGGGTTTTAATATCTTACTCTTCCACTGGCATGGTCAGAGGCCACCCCTTTTGAGAAAGCTACAGAGCTACAGATGTGACTTCAACACAATGCTCAAAATCCTTTCTGAATTTGGGTTTTCATGTTCAAAACATAGGCTTTATAAACCGTGCATTTCTTTTCTCATACTATTTTCTCCACCATAGGTTTCAAAAACCTCATTTAAGTTAAAAGCTTAAGGAAATTAGTACTGCAGCTGTCATTGTTGGTTGACTGAGAAGGAGGCTCCTGATTAGGAAATGCTGAAGGACGAATTAGAGGTATGTTTATCAAATTATCATTCTGCCACACTCAGAATCTGAAAGTAATTTTTGATTAATTAAAGGAAGTACCATCAACTAGAAGATAGAATTTGCCATTCTAAATTCTTTGTTCTAGACACTGTGATATCACGCCATTAATTACTTAAAGTATTTTGAAACCCTGAGAAGTATTCATAATATATGCATCTCATTCCTGATCTCAAAATGTCCAACTGAGACTTGTGTTTGAATCACTTACCCCTAGTGAGCAAAGCCCTTCAGCTGATGCATCCACCTTCAGTTTCTCTAGTCCAGTGGGTCAGAAGGGCTACTCAGGTTATGCATGAGACTCTCAAAGGAGGAATCAAGAAAGCATCACCTCACTGCAAGGAAAAGGATTTGGGGGCCAGAGCTGTGGCAGAGTGAGTAAAAGCTGCCACCTGCAGTGCCGGCATCTCATATGGGTGCCAGTTCAAGTCCCAGCTGCTCCACTTCCAATCCAGCTCTCTGCTGTAGCCTCAGAGAGCAGTAGAAGACAGCCCAAGTCCTTGGGCCTCTGCACCCATGTGGGAGACCTGGAGGAAGCTCCTGGCTCCTGGTTTCAGACTGGTGCAGCTCTGGTCATTGCGGCCAGTTGGGGAGTAAACCAGTAGATGGAAGACCTCTCTCTCTCTCTCTCTCTCTCTCTCTCTCTCTGCCTCTCCTTCTCTTTCTGTGTAACTCTGACTTTCAAATAAATAAATAAATCTTTAAAAAAAGGATAATGATATTTCTTGGGTTCTAGGCAGAAGTTCAGTATATTTTGTCAAGGATATAAAAGAAAAGCCTTTTGCTTGGTAATCCCATCAGAGAAGCCTGGCATAGAGATCAATCAGTTTTCATCAGTGCCTCAACAACTTAGGGGACAGATGTGATGAAAAATCTGAGAATGTGGAGGAATTGGAATTTCTTCATATCCATTTCATGAGTTAGGCTTGGTCCCAGCCATGAGATTGAGTAGAACAAGTTGGAAAGAGATGATTTCCATATTATTGGGAGGAGAATGAATTTTTACTGCTGAAGATCTGACATGAAACAGAAAGCACACTGAAACAGGGTAAATGAGAGGAGGTGATGAGGGCATAATTTTTAAAAAGTGTGGTAGGGATAAAAGAAATAAACTGGAGATGGTGATGCACACCAAAACTAAAAGCAACAAAAAAGCAAGTATTATCATCAGGCCTGAAGGAGCAAGATAAAGAGCAGCTTTAGGAGACCAGGCCAGGGAAGCTATGGCTTTGGGTCATGGAATGGAGACATTGCTAACCTTTGGCCCAAGAGGGATGGAACTCAAGGAGCAGATGTCTATTTCTTTCTCTCCAAGCCATGATCTCCTGTTGGTGAATGCTGTCGGCCAGATTTGAAATCACAGAACAGGAGAACCAAGTGGAAGTACTCCCTAAAAGGTGGTCTCCAGGAGCACATGAGGGGGATATTGGAAGGATCTAGAGCAAGTGTCCAGTACAGGTGAAGTTCCTGGGAAAAAGGGTACACTGGATACTTAAACAGCAAGATATACATACTCAAGACTGATTTCATTTGCCTAGCTAAATTTTATTTTCATTATCGTCTAAGGGTATTAAAAGTTCTTTGTACCAAAGATCCTTTTACCATTATTTCATGAACAACAAAATTCTGAGCCTTGTTAATAGATTTGTGTGGATTATAGTAGACCTTTTTATAATAAATCAAGCTTTTGTTGTAGAAAGTCAATTACTAACAATGATTTCCTCACTTAGAGTTTCCAAAATTGATCTTCATTACTGTCTTTGAATGTGTTGATTTTTAAGTCAAAGTCAAGTAGATAAAATATATTTAAAGATTATGAAACCAGTTGAAATTGTACTTTCCAATGTTGAGGCTCTAAGACTTAATCAGTTGTTTTATCCGACTTGAATCTTGGGACACATTGAATTTTTACCTGTACTTTCTCTATCTATCAGAGAGCAATAGAAATTTAATGGAAGCCAGAGTGTGCAGAACTAGACACCGACCTCTCTTGGCGAAGAAAAAAAAGTCACTTCAAGGGCAACCAATCATGAGAAGGAATTCAAGTCTTCGAGTTATTATGAATTTGCAATGAGGAAACATGACCATTCTATTTAGTCATTAAGTAGACTCCAGAATTACATGTGCCTTTGAGAATAAAGACCATCCCAGATAGGTCAGTTCAAAGACTAAATAACAAAGTGGAAGTCCTCAGAATAGGTAGACAATAAAACAATGGAAGACAATTTCTAGAAAGTAAGTGCACTGCTATCATTGGAAGTATTCTACAATACTCAAACCAAAATTAGAACAAATGTGGGACATGGAGGTGTGGATGAAGAATGGAGTGAAAGGCTGAGAATAGTATTTTTAGGAGCTGAGGCCTCCTTAAAGTGACAGTGCTCCAGTTAGTAGAATAAGAGAAGTAAACACATTCTCTGTGTGATCATAGGCAGGAGGCAAAAATGTGAGCAGCTTTGGGAGAAGAACCCTCAATAAGTCTCTGGCCATGGCCAGTCCCGCGGCTCAATAGGCTAATCCTCCACCTGCGGTGCTGGCACACTGGGTTCTAGTCCTGGTTGCAGCGCCAGATTCTGTCGCAGTTGCCCCTCTTCCAGGCCAGCTCTCTGCTGTGGCCAGGGAGTGCAGTGGAGGATGGCCCAAGTGCTTGGGCCCTGCACCCCATGGGAGACCAGGAGAAGCACCTGGCTCCTGCCATCGGAACAACGTGGTGCGCCGGCCGCAGTGCACCAGCCACGGCAGCCATTGGAGGGTGAACCAACGGCAAAGGAAGACCTTTCTCTCTGTCTCTCTCTCCCTCACTAACAACTCTCCCTGTCAAAAAAAAAAAAAAAGACTGGGGCCATTATAATGCTTACACCTGCTTTACTCATTTCATCAAAAGAAACACAAATGTTGAGGTTTTCATCTGCAAGATAGCATAATTCAGTCTGCTAAATTTTTGTGCTTGTATAAGGAGGAAGGGTTGAAAACGGCTTCTTGTAAATTCCCCATATAATTTGTAGGAGTTCAGTAATATTGCTTTATTTAATAGGGTTTACTTGGACCTAACTGAAGAGTGATTAGATAAAATGATATTTATTGTCACCAGCTATTCCCCAGGAATGCACAGTGAGTAAAGTAATGAGTAATTTGAACAATGACTTTGGCAAGTGATACTTAGACGGCACAACTGTGTCATTGAGAGAGATGTGCTCTCTTGTATTGACAGAGAAAACCTGAAAAGACTCCAGTTAGACAAATGGTGACTCGTCAAGCCCGAAGAATAGAGAGAAAAGTCTACAAGTATGATAAACGCATCACTTAAACTGGAGAACACCAAGAGAGACATAAAATCAATTAGTGCATCCATTCAGCATTCCTAATGACTCCATTTTTTGACACTGACTGTGATCAACAACAATTTCTCTCCCAAATACTTTTTTAATGTAAATTTTGATTGATTATCTAGATCTACTAATTGAGATCTGAAGATATTAATAGTAATTATATTAAAGGATGACTTAATTGTTGCTTTCTTTTTTTTTTTAACTAATCTCTCTGGGTATCTTTTGGGTACTGAGAACCATGCTAGACACTGGACAATCATCATTAGGATCCCTGCCTCTGTCTTCACAGAATCACTCACCATGCTGGGAAGCTATCATATGTGGCACCCACAACTACTCACGACTTGGAGCCCAGGTCCCAGCCTATTAGTTCTGCTGGTGAGAGACACTTAACATGTATATAACATTTAGATTTCTAGAATTGGCAAACTTTGTATAGAGTCAGAGTGGTTTCTCCCATTTGTGATGTTTCTGGGGCATGATACAGAAATCTTGTCTGCATTCAATACTTACCTTCAAGATTTCTAAAAAAAGAGCTGGGTCATTTTTAAAATTGCTTTCATTTATTTTCATTTTATTTAAACGTTAGACACAGAAGGAAAGATCATCCATCTGTTGATTCACTCCCTAAATGCCTACAACAGCTGGGACTGAGCCACGCCAAAGCCAAGAGCTGTAAACTTCATCTGGGTCCCCAACATAGGTGGCAGGGACTGAAGTACTTGAGCCGTTATCTGCAGCCTTCCAGGGTTCTGGGTTGGAAGTAGAGTAGGGAAACAAGCATAGGCACTCTGATATTGCATGTGGGTATCTTGACTGCTGCACTAAACGCCTACCCCATTGTCCATATTGACTTAGTCATCCAGTACTAAGAACTCTAGAAAAAAGAAAATGGGAGAAACCACAGGAAGTATTGTCAGGTGACCCTTGGACCAGCAATTCCTGAGTCCCATGGGTCATCAAGGACCACACTTTGTCTATCGAGTTTTCTTTCAAATTCCTGCCATCTTTTAAGATGGGGCCGGTGCTGTGACATAATGGGTAAAGCTGCTGCCTTTAGTGCCATCAACTCTTAAGGGAACTGGATTGAATCCCAGCTGCTCCACTTCCAATCCAGCTCTCTGCTATGGCCTGGGAAAGCAGTAGAAAATGGCCCAAGTCCTTGGGCCCCTGCACTCTCATGAGAGACCTGGAAGAAGCTCCTGGCTCCTGGCTTTGGATAGGCACAGCTCTAGCCATTGTGGCTGGTTGGGGAGTGAACCAGCGGATGGAAGAATTCTCTCTGTCTCTCTCTGCCTCTCCTCCCTCTGTGTAACTCTGCCTTTCAAATAAATAAATAAATCTTTTTTTAAAAAAATATATCCTTTAAAATCTTATTATCCCTTGTACCTCCCTCTTTAATGAACTCTTTTTTCCTTATTCCAGACAAAAAAGACATTTACTTTTTTCCATTTAATTACTCACTTTCCAAATTGCTGGACACTTATTCCCTATTTGTGGGATCTACTTGAATAACCATCTCCACCTTTAAACTCAAACCTTAGAGGTAAAGATGGTGCCAAGCATCTTTGTGGTCCCTCACTACTCTGAGGATACTTCAGAAAGTTTGTGGGAAAAATTCAATTAAAAGAGAAGATTTATTTGGGTGCAGAAGAAATTTGAAATCTCTGCATAGTTTTATTATTCAGATACATTTTTATTAATTTTTGAAGTCTTATAAGTACATCTTTACAGAACTGATCTGTTAAGATATAAATCTGATTTTTTATTTGTTTGGTGGAGAAATTGTTCAGTGCCTTTGTCATTAAAAGCATATTCAAGTGATTGGTCATGTCACGGTATATTAACAGGAATGAATAACTCAACATCCACCTTCAGTCCTTGTGGTGAGATACATCAGGAATGGTAGCTTAATTGTAAGAAATTAAGTTAACTTTTCATTAAAACATAACCATTAAGAATACACTCGGGACCAGTTAGTTTTCCCCCTGACTGACTTTTCATTGTGGTCACACTCAGGCAGTGACCCTCAATTCCAAAGCAATTTGTCACACAAGGGAGTTTTATTGCTTCTCACCTGGGCATAGTCAAAATTCCTTGTCAAATGTCAAAGCTGTAAATTCTACTGGATTGTGTATGTGCTCTTGGAATTCAGGATGGAAGAGTACACTGTATTTGCTGAGAAACATCTCAAATGGGAAGCTTCATGTCTTCTGTTTTTTCCAAAGGTGAACAGGAAAGGTCTGGGCTCAAGATGAACAGAACCATGGATCACGGACCCTGGAGACAAATTTGGGAGAATTTGGGCATTCTTTCCCCCATTTTTCCAGTGTACGTTGGACAAGTAAATGGTTTTATAATCCTTCAAATTACCTCTTTCTCCTTTCCTCTGGTCCACTGGATCAGGAAATTCCAGCTGGTAGGGTCCTGCCATTTGATGAATGAGACCATTATTCCCAAAGCCTGGGTAAAAATGCACATAGTGTAGGTGGGATAGGTAACATATGCATGGAGATTAGTTCCTCAGGTTAAATTGTGGCTGAGCAGGACAGATCAGTAAGTGAACAAGTCCCAGTAGGAAATGTCAAGAATGTGGGTAGAAGGGCACCATGCAGGCACACAGCATCTGATACATGCTGATGGTCTCTCCACCTTGCTTCTCATGTGGGCTAACCAGGCTCAGGCCATGCTTTATATCCTTGAAGAAAGAAAATGAACTTAACCTAGACCCTTATCTTGTTCCTCACTTGTGATAAACTAATTTCTTCTTAATATCTGATTGAGCATCTCTGATGTGATCTGTATAGCCATTCAGACTCTCCCAGGCTGGAGAACTCTGTCTCATCATTGTCAACTCTGTTAAATAATTCTAGCCCTCTTTCTACCTGCTGGGATCTAATGATCAATGTCCTAGATCTGCAGTGATGTTAATCTGCCACTGACAGCCCGTATGGATAACTCAGTAGGTTGCCTTGGGGCCACTATATTAACATGTTCTGCTTTCCTTTGGGAACACCTTTTACTACCCTCTTCATTTTTACAGATTGTACTGGCTCTCCCTGATGCTGAGACTGAGATTGCCACCATTTTAGCTGTTGGCAACCTCTCTGGACACCATGTTCTGCTACTTTTGGTTTCAACTCCAGAAAATCTTTCAGTTCCCCAGTGCCTACCTTAATGTAGCCTGCTCATTTCCGCTGAAGTCTGCCTCTATTGTTTGCAAGTTGCATTCTTCCATTCAAGGCATTTTACTTGAACTTATCCTAACAGAGTGAAAATTAGGACTCTGACTCTCCCACAATTGAGCTGGCTTGAGGAACAATAAGAGATCTTTGTCCACTAACCGCCAGGTGCTTTTCTCCTGGTGGCATCTGTCAGCTGGTCCAGAATAGCAGAGGGAATATTTTTGACAGTTTGAAAGTGAGGGCCCAGAATGAGCAGCCTGAATATTGAACACAGAGAAGAGATTATGTCTAAGGAGGATGTTTTTAAATGAAAGTTCTCTGTGAAGTAATACTTCTGCTTCCCACCCCCTCCTCCACTGCCTCAAAAATCTTTCATAAAACTCCCGTTTCTCAATAGGGCACCAAGGGACTGGGGCTGTCTGTGTTGTGTATGAAGCTGTCTGCTCGGAGGTGTGTGGAGGGAAAGCAAATGTTGCCCGGGAGGTCCCTGCAATATGGCTTGCAATTTTTTTTTTCAAATCAAAGAAAAGGGAAAATAATTTTTTATCCCATGTCTCTTTTATTTTCTGAGGCTTCCATGGGGAAAAGAATGTTTTTAGCTTGAGAATTGTGGATTGAATTTCTCATTTCCAGAATGCTAAGCGGTTACAAAACAACTACTAAAAAATAAGAGCACTGATAAATGATATGCGAACTAGTTTCACTGACTGCTTTTGTCTGTTTAATTGAACAATAGTTTCTGCATCAAGAAGACACAATTGATATATTCTACACAACCTTGAAAGTACCAAAGGGATAGATCAGTAGTAGACTATAAACTCAGTCAACTGGCACCATTTTCACATGTTATCTCCCATATTACACAATAAAACTTCCTGTTTAAGCAATATCGCAGGTAGGAGATTTAAGTTACAGTGTAATTTGGAAAGAGAGTATCTGATATTTCCAGTTTTCATACCTTTTTTGGACCATATACAAGTCATAAAAATGATAAAATCAGATTTTATCAGAAATTTGGAGAAACTGACACAGGACATCTTCTAAAACTCAGCTTTGTATTTATTTTGTTGAGGCTTAGAATGGAAAAATAAAGGACAAATTTAGCTCTTGGTTTCTCAATCAATATTATAATGAAATTAAAAGATCTTAAGTGGTTTTCTAGGATCTTGCTCCTGGTTCCTCCTCTTCTCCATCCATTCTTTCCTTTACTCTCTGGGCTTCAGCTACAAAGCAGTCCTTATCATATCACAGACATGCCAAGCACCCTCCTGGAGCAAGGGTATTGCACGTGCTCCTCCCTTTAGAGAGATACATTATGTCCCTCACCCAAGTAGTTCTCTTCTCAAACAGCAACTCATCAGAACATTTCTTTCCACTGTAAGCACCTTATGCCTCCAGATCTCCCTTCCCCTTCAACTGTTTCCATTTGCCTTTATAGAGGATGCCATTATCCAACCATGCATTAAATATCTATTTACTTGTTCATTGTTAAGTTTTTTAATGGGGAAGAACATGGTTTTATTCAGTATTTTCACTCTCAGCTCCTAAAAAATAAGTACCTTGCATATTAAGTGCTGTAAATATTTGTAGTTTGAAGGAATGAAAGGCTGACCAATTATAACCCTCTGTTTATAAATAAATCTTTTAGATTTCTAATCAGATTGTTTGCCTGACTCTGCAATGAAGACATTGCTTTCTGTGGAATTTATATTTACCACCATACTCTCTATTGGTTGATATCCTCAAAAAGTGAAAATTACCTTCCTTTAGGTTTTGGAAATAGAATCAAACTTCAGCAGTGCCTAGAAGATACCAGATGGCAGGTAAGTTTGCTCACAATCCCAGGAGACCTGGTTCCCCATACAAAAGGAACCTGAAATGGATACATGTCAAAATCCAAATAATTAACAAAAATTTCCCCTACAAATAAATTCATCTTTTCTTATAAATAGGAGGAGATGCCTAGAACCTGTCCACATTTTTAAGCCTCATTCATAAATACGCTTGTTTTATAAAACACATTTTTGTGGTACAATGCACATACCATTAAAATGAACCCATAGAAAATATAAAACCTATCTTCTTTAGTATCATCAGAGCTGTACAGTCATGATCACAATCTAATCCTAGAACATTTTTATCACAACAAGGGAAATTCCATGTCCATTAGCAGTTATTCCTCATTTCCCTCTGACAAATTCTCTCCAGCTTTCTGTCTTTATGGATTTTCCTATTTGGGACATTATATATATAAACACAACTGGCTTTCATGACTTAGTTAACTAAGCACAAAGTCATCAAACCTCATCTATATTTTAATATCTTCAGTACTCTTAGAGATTAATAATATTCCACTGTATGGTTATGCCACTGCTTTTCTTAAAAACATTTTATTTATTTATTTGAGAGGTAGAGTTACAGAGAGGGAAATACAGAGAGAGAGGTCTTCCATCCTCTGGTTCACTCTCAAATGGCCGCAATGGCCAAAGCTGTGCCAATCCAAAACCAGGAGCCAGGAGCTTCTTCCAGGTCTCCCATGTGGATGCAGGGGCCCAAGCACTTGGGCCATCTTCTCGTGCTTTCCCAGGCCACAGCAGAGAGCTGGATTGGAAGTGGAGCAGCTGGAACTAGAACCGGCATCAATATAAGATGCTTGCATTGCGGGTAGAGGATTAACCTACTGTGCCACAGTGCCGGCCCCAATCATTGGCTTTCTATTCACCAGCTGACAGACATTTGAGTTGCTTCTACCTTTTGGGAGTTGTCAATAATGCTATTAAGATTTATGTACAATATTTAATATATATGTTTATATGTTTAATATTTACATACAAATTTTAATATATATGTATAAAACATATATGTTTTTAATTATCTTGGACAGAAGCCTAGGAGTAAAATTTCTGAGTCATATGGATTTTTACATATAACATCTAGAAAAATTTGCAGATTGTATGCTACAGTCTCTAGATCATATTGCATTCCCATAGCAGTGTTGGAAGATTCCAATTTCTCCATATTCTTGCCAATACTTGTTATTTTCTGTCTTTTAGTTTCTAGCCCAATGGTTATAAAGTGGTATTTCATGTGTGTGACAGAGCGGGGAGGGGGCAGATACAGAGAGAAATCTTCCATCCATCTGATTTACTCTCTGAAATAGCTGCAACAGCTGGGGCTGAGCCAGTCCAAAGCTAGAAGCCAGGAGCTTCATCTGGGTCTCCCACATGGGTGCCAGGGCCCAAGTCAGAGGCCAACTTCTGCTGCTTTCCCAGGCATATTAGCAGGGAGCAGGATCAGAAGTGGAGCAGCCGGGACTCAAACCAATGTCCACATGGGATTCCAGTGGAGCAGCAGCAGCTCAACTTGCTATACCACAACACCAGCCCCCTCATGTGGATTTGGTTTGCATTTCCCTAAGGATCCTGAACATGTTTTCATGTCTGTGAGCATTTGTGTATCTTTGGAGAAATGTCTATGCAAATTTTTGTCCACTATTCAGTTGGGTTAGTTGGCTTTGTATTGTTAATTTGAAAGTACCCTTCATGGATTCTGAATACAAGTCCCTAACAATTACAAGATTTGCAAATATTTTTACCCATTTCATGTGTTGTCTTTCCACTCTTAATGGTGATTTTTGAAATATATAAGTTTTAAAATTTTTTATAAAGTCCAATATATCTAGTTTTTTTTTACAAGGGTGCTTCAAAAACTGTAGAAATATGGAATCAGAAGAATAAGTTTACTTTGGTGCAAAAACACTATTAATGTGAAAATTTTTATAATATGTGTAAGCTACATATTAAGAAAAAATATACATGGGTTTCCAAAAGATTCTGCACCAAAATAAACCCTATTTAACTGCATTTTCCATTAACTTTTTGAAGTACTCTCATATTATGTCACTTGTTTTGTTTGTCTCATAACTTAAAATATCATTGCCTAATCCAAGATCACAAAGACCTACTTCTATATTTTCTTGTGAAAGTTTATAATTCCAGTACTTACATCTATGTCACTGATCCATTTTGAGCTAATTTTTGTATATATCATGAGGTAGAATTCCAAACTGATTCTTTTACATGTGAATATGTAGTTGTCCCAGCACCATTTGTAGAGCGTCTAGTATTTCCACAGTCAGTGGTTTTGGCATATCTGCTGAGAACCTATTGACTGGAAGTTTTGCTGTCTGATGAGAGTCTGCTTCCTGGTTCACACATAGACTCTTCCTGGTCTGTTATCATCTGATGGAAAGAACAAAGTGCCCTCTTGGACTTCCTTTAGAAGAGTACTAATCTTATTCATGATGGCTTCATCTTCTTGACCCGCTCACCTCCCAAAGCTCTACCTTCAAATACCTTCACAATGGAAATCAGAATTTCAACATACGGATGGAGGAGCACAAATATTTAGTATCTAATATCTGGTGATTCTCCACACAGCTCAAATCATGGCAGTTCTCTGCAGAAAGAGCTTTGGTGAGGAGGGAACCAAACCTATTTTCTCTGTCTCCTTGGCAGATAAGCTCTAGTGCTTCTCTGCTCTGGTTATGAGACTGTTGTTTCCAAGTACTTCAGAATCAGTGCAGTCAAAACACTACAAACCTCATGCTTTTATAATAATTCAGTCATTCTTGCATAAATGCTCCTTAGATTGTTTGAAACATTTTCATAAATTTTTATAGACCTGAATAAGTTAATTTTTGAAATTTGTGATTTTACTTATGTATTTGAAAGGCAAGGTAACCAAGAGAGGGAGAAAGAGATGGAGAGTGAGAAGGAGAGATGGAGAGAGGGAGAGAGGGAGAGAGGGAGAGAGGGAGAGAGGGAGAGAGAGATCATCTATCCTCTGGTTCACTCCCAAATGTCTACAACAGCTGGGCCTGGGCCAGACATAAGCTAGGAGCTGAAAACTTAGAATCTTTGCTTCCCATATGGATAGCATGGATCCAAATACTTCAGCTACTGTCTACTGCCTCTCAGGCACATTAGTAGGAAGCTGGGCTGGAAGCAGAGGCTGGACTCAGATCCAGGTACTCCAATATGCAATGTAGGTATTACAAGCAATGGCTTAAGCCACTGTGCCACACATCAACCAGTAGGCATGTTTGTGTTTTACCAAATATTCCCAGTTTTTTTTTGGAGGAACATGATTTTTCTTGCAAAATTTCAGAAGGACTTCTCTTCTGTCTACTCTTTCAAAAATTATTAATACACATAACAGATTTCATGTATTTCATAGATACAGTTATAAAAAGATAACCATGTTTCCCTCCCTCCTTTTCTCCATCCCTCAATCCCCTTCCTTATTTTCTTTATTTTTCAAGTTTTGCAAAAGCAAATTTGAATCCATGCCATAACCACAGGCTGGGCCTGGAACTCACACTGTAATGTGGATCAGTGTTCACTTTGAGTCGTATCCTTCACCATATTTTCTCAATCAAGTTATAACAAATGAATCTGAGGCCAGAAATCATGGCTACTCAGGGAAGGTAATCAAAGACTGCTCAACGAAGCACCTCTCCTATTGACAGGAAGAGACAGAGGAAGGTAGGAGTTTTGAATCTCAGGTTAAATTGTTTAAATAAGGATGCTAAACAGAGAAGAGAAGCTAAACCTTCTAAACGTTATGTAGGTTCTTGACCCGAGAGTCGAAAGAAGGGAGAACATGAGGAGTAGAAGGAATTCTCCAGTGATCCACTGAAGACTGTTCTCCACTGTAGCCTTGGGAGAGTAATGGGAATTGGAGTAGCATGAAGGGAAGGGTACTTTCTGAAGGTCCAAGTTAATAGCTAATAATTTCCCAGAACTAGCTGCTTCCACCTAAAGGACATGGCTGAGTTGTTACTGCCTATAAGATTCTGCACTGCTTATCTTTTACATTTTTTCTTCTTACTCTCAACTGTATTAACATCATTTTCAAGTGTTCATCTGTCATTGAAAACTAACGGAAGGCTATTCTTATGGAAGCTTACGTGGAGATTACTTTGTTCCGACTTAAGCAAAGTATGTACAAAGCAGTGCTGATGTCCCCGGTGTCAGGATTGAATAGGCTACAGCAATTTCCAAATGGGTGAGATCATTTTTCATCCCTTAACACACATTTCACAGGGATTTCTGGTATTGTTTGTAGTAGTCATTGACTTTGCCTTTCACTAGAACTGCTAATTAATGAGACCAATTAACGTTTGAATCTGATTTCTGTTTCCAAGATTGTATCAGCAAAGGGTAACTAAAGACTTCTTGCTATCAAATGCTTCGTTTTAAAATACACTAGAAGTGAAAATATTTTGAGGCTCTTGATAAACACATCAACTATCTGACATAAAACAGAATCAGGTTAATGTCATGATATATGTTTTTCTGTGTTATGATTCTTGTGAATCTAAGTAAATTGATATTTTAATTATGATTAATATTACTATGCTTTGACAGCATTAATTCCATTTTGAGCTTTTTTCTTGTAACATAAGCTATAACTGAGTCAAAGGATTGACTGATAGTAAGAGGGCACATTATTTCACGCCGGCTGACTGATAGACACATTGACAACTGTCAGCTGATAACGAGAAGGCCTCCACTTCACTCTAACAGCCACATTGGCCACTGTGTGCCCACATGGAAATGAGGCTGTTTGGACAAGGTATTTCTCCTTCCATGGCTAAAATCTGAAAGCTAAGATAATACATCTTGAGGAACTGGAGGACAGTGATAAATTCTAGTTATTTTAATCTGCAATTTGAGACACTTCTCACGGTGACTCTATTCCCTGCTAGAATTGACTCTGAAGAGGCATCAACTGTCAAAGGATCTGCTGGAGTGAAAATCCCTTTGCTCCATTGCTAATAACTTGGACCAAATCCAAAACTGTTCAGTGCCTCCTTGAAGGCTTGTGTCTTCCCATACCGCTGGGAAAACTTTCTCTGAATGGATGGTGTTTTGTTCATTACTAGCAATCCACACTCAAGTAAATTTCTTCTGCCTATTTTCTCATCCTTTCATACATAAATTACTATAGTATAATCATCCTGGAAAGACAGTTTACCCAACATCAAAGTTTCTGACGAACTTCACTCTCTTTGCAGTACAAGAGTGGAAGACACGGCCTGCACCACGGCTCAATAGGCTAATCCTCCACCTGTGGCGACAGCACCCTGGGTTCTAGTCCTGGTCGGGGAGCTGGATTCTGTCCCAGTTGCCCCTGTTCCAGGCCAGCTCTCTGTTGTGGCCTGGGAGTGCAGTGGAGGATGGCCCAGGTCCTTGGGCCCTGCATCCACATGGGAGACCAGGAGAAGCACCTGGCTCCTGTCTCTGGATCAGTGTGGTGCGCCAGCCGCAACACGCTGGCCACAGCGGCCATTGGAGGGTGAACCAACGGTAAAAGGAAGACCTTTCTCTCTATCTCTCTCTCTCACACTGTCCACTCTGCCTGTCCAAAAAAAAAAAAAAAGAGAGAGAGAGAGAGAAAGAGTGGAAGACATGACAAAAATGGGGAAACTCACAGGTATTCTTTGAGTTAGGAAATAGGGAGCTTTTTTCAAAGAGATAAACTATGAGAATTCTTTAAGTCAATTCCTTTATAGGAGGAAAGTGTGAGGTTTCATATAATGACAAAATATTTGCTGCTAAGCATGGAAAGAAGTATTCCATTTGTGGAGACTTAAGAAGGGAGTGGTATTGCCTGTTACTGCAGGATGATAAGCAAAAAAAGTTTAGTAAATGTAGAAAAGGAAGTGCACAGATCTTTGTTTACAGCATCAAGGGTATTCTTGGAAGGCAACTGGGGGCAATTAGAAAATTAGGCAGTACATAGAGTGTTCCCACAGGGACTGTCATCCCAGAAGGCATTCTCGAGCTAGTGAGGAAAAGAAACCATTTCTTCCAGGCAGAAGCTTGGCTAGTGGGACCCAGCCTGGATTTTTGTCCTTAACACTCTCTGTTGGCATGTTGGAGGAGAGGGAGCAAGTAGTAAGAAGGTATTGATGGAGATGAACACCTGCTTCCTAACTCAGCCTATATACTTTGTTCTCTCTTATTCTTACCCTGCTTTAGTTTTTATAAAAACATAGAAGCAGTTCCTCAAGTTCTAACTTTAATCTCTTCCCTTATGATGCATTTGCCTGAAGCCCTATGTCGTCCTTTCCCATCTATGCAATGAATTGTGCACAACAGACCCTGATGCTACAGACACAGTGGGCAGCTGTCCAGCTACCTGTGGTCTGACAATTGATGTCCCCAATCTTCCCTCTATTCAGTCTCTCAATGGGGTAGCAGTTGTCCCCATGCCTTTGGGCTTTGTCATCTACCAGGTACCATTTCTCCAAAGAGTAATGCCATCCCTAAATTATGTCTGCTCCTCTAGCTGTGTCCCTGAAGAGAGTTCATCTATGGCTTTGAACTCAGCCTCAGGCAGTTCCCATCAGCGTCTTCCCACTGCTATTGCAGAACATCCCCTAACAGACTATTTGGAGGTGTTGCTATAGAACCCCCAAGCCTGGGCCAATTGTTGACATCAGAGTGATGGAAGAAGGTAGGTATTTGCTGCAAAGTGCATAGCAAAAAGTCAGTCAGCTATTGATTAACTCTCTGAGGAGTTAAGGGTGAGGTTTTATAGGCTAGAACTGGGGCTGAGAGGGTCATATCTAGCTGATGTCCAAGTCCTGGTGGTCAGTGGTGCCTGTGACCTGCCTTTGATTAATCATTGATGTCATGCTTTATAGGAAATTTTTGAGATGGCCACATGGCCTTCAGTTGGTCAGGGGTGGGGATTACCTGCAAGTAGTGGTTACCTTCTGTCCCAAACCTGGAAACTCCATAGCTGGATCTGGAATTCCCCTGAACAAACTAACCCGGGACAATACTGGCCAGTAGGTCTTTATCTATTGGGGAAGAAATTCCTCCTTGTCTAGCAATTGGAGTGTTGCAGTGCCAGCTGTACTATTCTCTCTTTAGTGAATTCCTTTTGATACAGGACAGGCGAGTGATATGGGATAAGGTGGCTAGCAGAGCTGGAGGTCACAAACCACAAGGCAATTAGTGTCAATCCTACTTTTCAATGAGAACACTGCCTTAGCAGGGACAATTTGTTTTCATAAAAATCCTAGGTGACCACATTACCTCATAAAAAGGCGGTGCTGGGAGCTGCTCATCCATCTCTCAGGAGACCAAGTCTAAAAGAGGCGTTGAGCTGCTCCTCTCTACTTCTCCTGCCCCTTTCTCTCTCTTTGTCACCTTTTAAGCACACTTCATTTGTGCACTGTAAATGTGCCCATGCTCAGACTGCTTCTCTAATTAGGAGGCAAGGACATGGAATAAAAAACTAGACCTTACCACTTCCACTTCACAAGGACAGCTTTGACTCAGGGACACAGACAAGAAGCTGGGTCCTGCCTTTACATTAATAGGAGTTTGGACCCACTGCTGCCTTCTCCACATACACACTTGGGTTCACCATATATATATTTCGCCTTAGAAAAACTCCCCTCTCACAGTAGCACTCAGAGAATTTACTTTGCTCCTCCTCTCTCCCTACCTTGAGCCTCAGTGCCCAGTGCCAGACCCAGAGAAAAGCCTACAGTCTCTGAAGGTTCTTTCTTTCTTCAGGCAGGGCAAGCAAATCATCCCTATAACCAAGGCTAACTCTTTCACCAGACTTTCCACTAGCTGCTAGAAACATCAGGCATAATTCAGATAGCTGGGATGAGCCAATGACAGTCATAAAGATGAACACAAAATGCTCTCTCTCTGTCTAAGCAGGATCCAATGGGACCTCCTGGTCTTTCACCACATTCTAGATTTCTGGTGCATGGCTACATGATGCAATGTCTGGTGCATTGTCTGGTTATTATTCTCAATTACTTGTTAAATGAGTGCACAAATCAAGGAATAATTGGGACCTCCATATCTAGCTGGAAAAGGGGTAAGAGAGAGAGTAGAGGAGGCACGTTAGGGGAAGAAGAGAATTTATGTGGTATTTTTATTTCTTCTCCTCTCTAAAGAAAAGGACAGAAAACAAGAACTCATTTCTCTGTGGCTTTCCCAGATGGTGGCTATGAGGCTCTGCAATGTCTGATTTATAGTGCAGGCAAATGAAGCCTTCCATGCTGGATATGGAGAGCTGGTAGGAGGGCCAGTGATCCTGCAGTGATGAGACTCAGGAAAGGATGATCACACTTCCTCCCACAGTCCCCACAGTGAAAAAATTAGGACCACCATGCTCATGCACATCCTGCTGGAGTGAACTCACTTGGAGAACAGATGGAGGACTCAGCACAAATCCGCATCAACAGGGGCACTCTTTGAGTTTGCGTGTTGAGTGCTACTGCAGAGTTCTACCCTCCCGGTCTCTAAGACAGCAGATGCAGGAAGCACAGCTTGCTCCAGGTGGCTAGTCCTCAGCAGGCAGTTCCTGAGAACTCCTGGGTGAGGAGGCAGCAGTCATCAGCTTTGCAGGGGCAGAAGAAAAACGAGGTCACCCAGCATTTCGTGATATATTTGCAATGCCTTGTCCTAGTCCCTCCCAAGCTCACCAGTGACAGCCCCTGGCACTGCCTCCATCGAAGAAAGGTATTCGTAATCTCAGTTTTTCAGAGCAAGTGGAAGCCCTTTCTAGAGGCACAAAAGCTTCAAGTCCCAGATCTTTTATACCCCTGCCCACCACAGGTGGCAGAAGCAAAAATCAATCTAAATAAATAAGACAATCACTGAACCAGAATAGTTTATCTAGAAATATCTAGAAAGATGTTCATCTATTCAACCCTCTTAGTTGGAGGGAGGCAGTGAGGAGAAATGTCCAGGTGCTCTTTGTAGTTGTTTTTAAGATTTGATTACATATTTGAAATGCGGAGTTAAAAAGGGGACCAGCATTGTGGCATAGAGGGTAAAGCTGCTACCTGTTATGTTGGCATCACATATGGCATTGGTTCATGTCCCATCTGCTCCACTTCAGGTTCAGCTCCCTGCTAATGGTCTGTGGAAAGCAGCAGAAGGTGGTCCAAATGCTTATGTCCCTGCTACCCATGTGGGAAAACTGGATGAAACCTCCTGGCCAATGACATAATCAGCTCTTGTCCTGACTGTTGATGAACAACTTACTATTTTATTCCTTTTAGTATTTTTTATCTATTTAATACTATTGGTTGAACTCTTTAATTAACACACAATTATTCTTAGGTGTTTAAATTGAAAAAAAGTGATCCCTGTTAAACAGAAGAGTAGGAATAAGAGAGGGAGGAGATGTAGAGTTCGGCACATGCTCAATCAGACTTACCCCTCATGGTAAAGTTAGAAATGTGCCAAGGGATTCCAATTCAATCCCATCAAGGTGGCATGTACCAATGCCATCTCACTAGTCCAAGAGATCAGTTTCTTTTATTTTTAATAAAGCTTTTATTTAAAAAATATAAATTTCCAAAGTACAGCTTATGGATTACAATGGCTCCCCCCCATAACTTCCCTCCCACCAGCAACCCTCCCCTTTCCCACTCTCTCTCCCCTTCCATTCACATCAAGATTCCTTTTCAATTCTCTTTATATACAGAAGATCAGTTTAGTACATATTACGTAAAGATTTCAACAGTTTGCCCTCACATAGGGACACAAAGTGAAAAATACTGTTGGAGTACTAGTTATAGCATTAAATCACAATGTACGGCACATTAAGGACAGAGATCCTACATATTTTTTAATTGATTAATTTTCTATGCAATTTACAATTTAACACCAAGTTTTTTAATCATTTTCAATTATCTTTATATACAGAAGATTGATTCAGTATATACTAAGTAAAGATTTCATCAGTTTGCACCCACACAGAAACACAAAGTATAAAAATACTGTTTCAGTACTAGTTATAGCATTACTTCACATTGGACAACACATTAAGGACAGATCCCACATGAGACCTAAGTACACAGTGACTCCTGAGGTTGATTTAACAATTTGACACTCTTGTTTATGGCGTCAGTAATCTCCCTAGGCTCTAGTCATGAGTTGCCGAGGCTATGGAAGCCTTTAGGGTTTGCTGACTTTGATTTTATTCCGACAGGGTCATAGTCAAAGTGGAAGTTCTCTCCTCCCTTCAGAGAAAGGTACCTCCTTCTTTGATGGCCCCGTTCTTTCCACTGGGATCTCACTCACAGAGATCTTTCATTTAGGTCTTCTTTTTTTTCCAGAGTGTCTTGGCTTTCCATGCCTAAAATATTCTCATGGGCTCTTGAACCAGATCCGAATGCCTTAAGGGCTGATTCTGAGGCCAGAGTGCTATTTAGGACATCTGCCATTCTATGAGTCTGCTGTGTATCTCGCTTCCCATGTTGGATCATTCTTTCCCTTTTTTATTCTATCAGTTAGTATTAGCAGACACTAGTCTTGTTTGTGTGATCCCTCTGACTCTTAAACCTATGAGCGTGATCAATTGTGAACTGAAATTAATCACTTGGACTAGTGAGATGGCATTGGTACATGCCACCTTGCAAGTGATCAGTTTCAGTTCATAACTGATCATAATGATAGGATTAAGTGTCAAAGGGATCACATAAAAAAGACTAGTGTCTGCTAATACTAACTGATAGAACCAAAAAGGGAGACAATGTTCCAACATAGGAAGCGGGATACATAGCAGACTCATAGAATGGCAGATACCCTAAACAGCAGTCTGGTCTCAGAATCAGCCCTTAAGGCATTGAGATCTGGCTCAAGAGCCCAGATCTGTATAAAGCCCAGAGAGTATTTGAGGCATGGAAAGCCAAGACTCTCTGGCGCAAAAAAAAAAAAAAAAAAAAAGCCTAAATGAAAAATCTCTGTGAGTGAGATCCCAACAGAAAGAACAGGTACCTTTCTCTAAAGGGAGGAGAGAACTTCCACTTTGACTATGACCTTCTCTAAGGAAGATCAGAGTTGGCAAACTCAAGAGGCTTCTATAGCCTCTTCTATAGCCTTCTTCATGACAAGAACCTCGGGTGATTACTGATACCATAAACAAGAGAGTCAATTGTTAAATCAACAACAGGAGTCACTGTGCACTTACTCCCCCTGTAGGATCTCTGTCCTTAATGTGTTGTACTATGTAAATTAATGGTATAACTAGTACTCAAACAGTACTTTACACTTTGTGTTTCTGTGTGGGTGCAAACTGTTGAAATCTTTACTTAATAGATACTAAATTGATCTTCTGTGTATAAAGATAATTGAAAATGAATCTTGATGTGAATGGAATGGGAGAGGGAGCGGGAGGTGTGATGGTTGTGGGTGGGAGGGAAGTTATGGAGGGAAAAAGCCGCTATAATCCAAAAGTTGTACTTTGGAAATTTATATTTATTAAATAAAAGTTAAAAAAAAGAAAAAAGAAACCTCCTGGCTTTTGGCTTCAGACTGGCCCAGCCCCAGATTTTGTAATCATCTGGGGAGTGAACCACTGGATGGAAGTCTCTCTCTGTCTCTCTTTCTGTAACTCTGCCATTCAAATAAGTAAATAAACCTTAAAAGGAAGCAAGCAAGCAAGCAAGAAATTAAATGTTATGAGAGGAAAAGGCAGAGAGAGAGAGAGAGAGAGAGAGAGAGAGAGAGAGATCTTCCATCCAGTGGTTCACTCCCCAGATGATCCCAATGGCCAGGGTGGGCCAGGCCAAAGCCAGGAGCCTGGAACTCCATCCAAGTCTCCCACATAATTGACAATGGCCCAAGTACTTGGGCCTCCATTTGCTGCTTTCCTAAACTATTAGCTGGGAGCTGGATAGGAAGTGGAACAGCCAGAATACAAACCAGTGCCCATTTGGGATGTCAGCATCATAGGCGGTAGCTTAACTGCTAAACCACAATGTCTGCCCTGAGAAATGTCCAAGTTCTTAACTCAGTGCTTCTTAACTCTTTAAAATTATCCAATACGATTCTATACAGCTTTATTTTAATAGTATTTGAAAAATTTATTTATTTAAGAGAGAGGGAGAGCGAGGGAGAGAGAGATCCTCTATCCTCTGGCTCACTCCCCAAATGGCCACAATGGTTGGGGTTCTGCCAGGCCAAAGCCAGGAACCCTCAGCTTCTTCCCAATCTCCCACATGAATGCAGGCCCAAGCACTTGGGCTATCCTTTGCTGGTTTTCCCAGGCACATTAGCAGGGAGCTGGTTCAAAAATGGAGCGGTTGGGTCTCGAACCATTGCCATATGGGATGCTGGCAGCAACTACTTCACAAAGCTGGCCCCTAGTTTTTGTTTCTTTTCTTGTTGCTGCTATTACTAGAAACAAGGCTTTCTTTTATTATCCAAGTGTAAAATTAAAATAATTAACATGTTTTTGCCAATTCTGTGCACAGATCTCCACAAGGTTCACATGCATAGACCTAGATCTGTCCCTGCTCTGGCCTAAAGCATGGTGAAGAAGGGATGCCTCTGAAGGCTTTTGCTATATCTGGAAGTTTTTCCTGGCATGTGAAATCACCTGATATATGAGCTAATCAAGTCTATGGCCAAGCATTTATTGAACTCCAAAGAACAAAGAAACAGGTATTCAAATTAAAATACCGATGAAGAATTTAAATCATTTTATTGATAAGCACCTATTTCCTTCATGGTAATTAAAAAAAGGCTTCTAATAGGAAATCGATACAACTTATTTTTGGAGATTTACAAGGGATTCATGACCTATTAAGAGAGGTCCAGGGGTTCTAAGCTTTATTTTTCCTAACTGCATTTACTTGGGGAGAGAGTATAAGGAGTTGCTTGAGGATGACTGAGGCTAAAACATAAATAATATAAAGCAACCATTGGCAATAATAATGAGTAGTATGAAGGAGAAAAATAAATGCTATAAAATGATAGTCTGAAGAGCAAATAGTGTAGGCAAAATCAGTATACTATCTTTACTTTCTTCCTGAAAGCAAGGATATTTATGATTGTAAAATACAGATCCCTATTTTATTAATGAGGCTAATGTTTTTGTAATTTCAAATTTTACATATGTGTTATTTGGTTTTTGAAATAGTTCATGCATGCACATTTTAAAAATCCATAGTGTCCAAAAAAGGTTAGAGTGATAAATGAGTCTCTATGCTCCCCAAACTTCACCCTATGGTGCCTGAACCCTCAGTGTAATGCTATTTGAAGCAGTCATAACAACCTAGGTGTAAAGGTGGCAAAGTCAAATATTGGAGTCAAGATACTCCAGGGTAAGCAAGAAAGCTGTGAACTAATGATCTGAAAGTAGATTGCTCAAAATTGAACCTCATTATTATTAATTAAACATTTACTTAGTAGTTTATTATAATTAAATAATTTACTATTAAATTTATTAATAATTTAATTGATAGTTTAATTTAATTTATTAATTTAAATTTATTATTAAATTTATTAATTTATTATTATTAAATAAACATTACATCAACCCCTTTATTTGGATTATTTAATTTAATTCTCCCAACATTCCTAAAAGTCATTCCTTATGTGGCACTAAGAAAATGGGCTCAGAAAAGTGACATAGCTTGCTCCTGTTCATGCAGTTAGGTAGGTATGAAACAGCAGTTTTCACCAAAAGTAAAATGATTCCAAAGCACTTAATGATTTTAGAAATGCTTCCCCCAAACAAATCTTTCTAGAAACCAGGTATTTTTCATACATTAGAGCTATGATGTTTCAAATATGTGGTTATTTGAAAACTGATGTGCAAACTTGCTGACACTTCTGCCTACCAAGCCGTGGAAAATCTGTCATCTTCCCTGGATCTTTTTGAGTCTTTGGGACTCTATGGACACAACTTATTAGCAGTAACTAATACCAGGTGACTTCCAAAGCTGTGTAGAGAAGGCCACACAGCCTCTGCCAGTTTCTCCTAGAAGGGCCCTCTTGTTCCCCCATCCCCCAGTCCTGGGGGCAGACAGGTGAGCAGGAAGCATTGGGGATGACAACTGCTTTTGCCATCATCTCACTACAACTGTGCAAGGCCATGGGGATAAAAAATAATTATAAAAATTATTATTGTTTAGTCCACCGTTTAATTACATAACTCTACCTAAACAGAGTAATGAAAAACCAGGGAAAATCTAACTTCCAGATGATCACTGACTTAACAAGTGCTCAACTTAATATTATTGTGCTTTTCTGATTTTTTCATGGTGCAAAAGCCACAGACATCCATTACAGCTCTTACTTTCAGTTTTAAATTTGAGCCTTTTCCCAAGATAACACTGCAAGTTTCAATCCTCTCCAGTGATGGTGGGCAGCAGTAGTGAGCACAGCTCCCAGCTAGCCCTGAGGTCACTAGAGACACAGCCCACACCCTACAGTGTGCTGTGTTGCTCAGCTAGGATATGCTTTGGGTTAAGGTAGGGTCAATGTGTTATTGATTGATGATACTTTCAACTTACTACAGGTTTACTGGTATGCAGCTTCACTGTAAGTTGAAGAACACATACAGAGGACAGAATGTGATCTTCAGTCCAGTGGTACTTGATGGCACACATTTGCCCTAGATTTGTTTTACCCACACAGGTCTTTGCTAGAGTCACAATAACAATAATTTAAGATGATTTTTAGAATCTGTATGTTCAGATTTCTAATATTTAGCACTTAAAACTTTTGCTTTTGACTCTTTGCTTGTTATATCTGACATCAGTTCCCCCAGCAGTGATGGATGCAATGCTGTGGATTCTTAGTTTGCATTGTTGTCTACTATGTTCTTGTCTATAATTTTTGCCAGAGGCTGAGACTAACATAGTCTAAAAAATCACTGCTTTGTCCACAGCTATTCATTTCTTATAAGAGAGGTCAGGTTGGTGAGGGACTGGACTTGCATAGAATAGTGAGTTCTGCTGTGCAGGGCAAGGTTAGTGATTATTTGCTCCCACTCTTCACATTCATCTGCTTTTAAAAAACTAGATGTCTCACCCAGATCTATGTAAATAATGCACCAAATGATTTTAAAGTTAAGATCTAAATTCTGACTCTGAACTCTTGGGATTTGATGTTAACTGGTTTTAATTGAAGAGAGAGGGAAAGCAAGACAGACAGAGAGAGAGAGAGAGAGAGAGAGAGAGAGAGAGAGAGAGAGAAAGGGAAAGAGAAAGAGAAAGAAAGAGAAAGAGAAAGAGAAAGAGAAAGAGAAAGAGAAAGAGAAAGAGAGAGAGAGAGAAAGAGAAAGAGAAAGAGAAAGAGAAAGAGAAAGAGAAAGAGAAAGAGAAAGAGAAAGAGAAAGAGAAAGAGAAAGAGAAAGAGAAAGAGAAAGAGAAAGAGTGAGAGATCCAATGTAATATACTGGTTCATGCTCCAAATGCCCAAAAACTGGGGCTGGGCCAGGATCTCCATCCAGATCACCCATGTGGGTGGCAGGGTCCCAAGAACTTGAGTCATCACCTGCTGTCTTCCAGGATGTACATTAGCAGGAAGCTAGCATCAGGAGCAGATCTGGCACCCAAATTCAGGCAGTTCAATATGGGTTGCTGGTGACTCAAACAGCATCTAAGTGCTGTGCCAAACATCCACCCAGGAGTTTTAATTTTTCTTAAGCTCTGCATGGTGAAATTATTCTCTATAGTATCCATTTTATTTTTTTTACTTTTATTTAATAAGTATAAATTTCCAAAGTACAGCTTCTGGATTATAGCGACTTTCCCCCCACAACCTCCTTCCCACCCGCAACCATCACATCTCCCACTCCTTCTCCCATCCTTTTCACAAGATTCATTTTCAATTATCTTTTTACACAGAAGATCAATTTAGTATCTATTAAGTAAAGATTTCAACAGTTTGCACCCACACAGAAACACAAAGTGTAAAGTACTGTTTGAGTACTAGTTATACCATTAATTTACATAGTACAACACATTAAGGACAGAGATCCTACAGGGGGAGTAAGTGCACAGTGACTCCTGTTGTTGATTTAACAATTGACTCTCTTGTTTATGGCATCAGTAATCACCCACGGCACTTGTCATGAGTTGCCAAGGCTATGGAAACCTTTTGAGTTTGCCAACTCTGATCTTATTTAGACAAGGTCATAGTCAAAGTGGAAGTTCTCTCCTCCCTTCAGAGAAAGGTACCTCCTTCTTTGATGAGCTGTTCTTTCCACTGGGATCTCACTCGTGGAGATCTTTCATTTAGGTCATTTTTTTTTTTTTGCCAGAGTGTCTTGGCTTTCCATGTCTGAAATACTCTCATGGGCTTTTTAGCCAGATCCGAATGCCTTAAGGGCTGATTCTAAGACCAGAGTGCTGTTTAGGACATCTGCCATTCTATGAGTCTGCTGTGTATCCCACTTCCCATGTTGGATCGTTCTCTCCTTTTTAATTTTATCATTTAGTATTAGCAGACATTAGTCTTGTTTATGTGATCTCTTTGACTCTTAGTCCTATAGTAACCATTTTAAACTCAAGAGTGTGCCCTTGCCTTTAGAAGCATGTCTTAGATACTTTATATTCTTACATTTTTTTTTGTAGGCTTACAAGATTGCTAGTGATGTCAGGAGACTGTTTGGAGTATGGGTTTAAAAAACAGTAAGAGTTAAGTGTGCAATTCTCGAGGCAAAGGTTAGATTGACCCATCTCTGTTCTTTCCACTCTAAACTCTTCCAAAGACATTAGGGCTTCAGTTCACAAAGTATGTTCAGATTGAGCACTGGATCTCTGCAATTCAATTGGTGCTGTACTTGTTATACTCAATACAAGTAAACCATTTGACATATTGGGGCATCCTAGGAATGGAAGAATATGAAAGCAGCTTCAGGAAGGGTCTGGAACCAAGCATTGGGATCCCTTTCTTGGCTCCTTTCTACTGCTCCACTTTAAGTATCTGTTCCCCCTCCTCTTCCTGATGCCCCCTGTTCCTCCCATGTCACAAAGAATGTACAAGTTGCAGCTCTAACATTTTTCCGTTTGGTACTGAAAATACTCTTCAAGGCTGCATGGGCCTGGTACACTTCTGCAGTGGCAGCTATGGTTGCAATCCTTCCCAGCACCCCTTGACTATCACAAGGGACCTCAAAGCCTTTGAAAACTGGTAGAGATAGGAAAATGATCTTCACTTTGGGAAAATTTGTGCTTGTGTTATTCCAATAGAGAGGCAGATAGTAAGGGAGGAGATAAGAAAGAAAACAGAATCTAGAGCTCTGGGGACCCTGAGATGCAAATGTTGGATTTGCCTATTAGCCTAGCTCAGTTCTCTGAACAAAGAGTGTCCAGCAGGATAGATTTGAGCATCAAAGAGCAGTGGCACCCCATCTTTGACAAATGGATACAGAGAATTTCATTTTTACATCCTTTACTGTATCTTTCTGTCCGTAGAGAATGTTGAAAGTGACCCTGTCGGAATAAGATAGAAGTTGGTGAACCCTAAAGGCTACCATAGCCTCGGCAACTCGTGACTAGAGCCTAGGGAGATTACTGATGCCATAAACAAGAGTGTCAAATTGTTAAATCAACATCAGGAGTCACTGTGTACTTACGTCTCATGGGGGATCTGTCCTTAATGTGTTATCCAATGTGAAGTAATGCTATAACTAGTACTGAAACAGTATTTTTACACTTTGTGTTTCTGTGTGGGTGCAAACTGACGAAATCTTTACTTAGTATATACTGAATCAATCTTCTGTATATAAAGATAATTGAAAATGATTAAAAAAACTTGGTGTTAAATTGTAAATTGCATAGAAAATTAATCAATTTTTTTAAAAAAAATCATGTATGATCTCTGTCCTTAATGTGCTGTACATTGTGAATTAATACTATAACCAGTACTCCAACAGTGTTTTTCACTTTGTGTCCCTATGTGAGAGCAAACTGTTGAAATCTTTACGTAATATGTACTAAACTGATCTTCTGTATATAAAGAGAATTGAAAAGGAATCTTGATGTGAATGGAAGGGGAGAGGGAGCGGGAAAGGGGAGGGTTGCGGGTGGGAGGGAAGTTATGGGGGGGGACCCATTGTAATCCATAAGCTGTACTTTGGAAATTTATATTCTTTAAATAAAAGCTTTATAAAAAAAGAAAGTGCACAGGAGAGGAGGAAGCAGTTTAGGTGAGGTGTTCAGGCATGTCCTTCCAAAAACAATCACTACTTTCTTGTATGATCTCCCCAATTTAACAAACCCTGAGAGCCTTTCTGTAAACATGATCATCAGAGGACTACTTTTGGTATTAGGAATATGTTTGCATGAGGGGTTTGTGTGTGTAGGGGGGTACTCAGTCCAGATATCCCATGTAAATGGCAGGAACTCAATTATTTGAGCCATCATATACTGCATGAAGCTGCATTAGCCAGAAACTGGGATCAAAAAGTGGCTTAACCACTAGGCCAAATACCTGCTCCAGTTCCCCAAATTTATTTCATTAATAGGCCTTTTGATCTTAGGAGAAACGTAAAGAATATGATTTGGGAGCAGTTTTAGAATTTGATGTTTATAACGTTTATGCTAATTTCTATAGGGAAAATAATGTCAATGTAATCACCTTAGAAACGTTCTTCAGGGTGGCTCTGGACCAGACATTCGGCATTGGGTTAATCTGCTATTGTTGATGCTGCCCTATATCCTACCCATCAGAACTAAAGCATGCCTTCTGCAGTTGGAAATAACTCAGAGGCAATGTAGCAGCTTGCTCATCAAAGGTCCAAACAACCATTTGCTACCTAAGTCAAGACACAGTACAGATACCTGTTTTGCTTTGTTCTACTTAACCCCCATCTGTTACTTAAAAATCTAGAAGCACTTGGAACTTCTGTGCCTTACACAGACCTGGAGTGAGTCCACACAATAGTTTGCAAGTCCAAAGACTGGGACTGTAAGTCCTGCGTGGACCAGAATGTCCAAGAGGAGGAGAAAGGGAGGCTTCTCCTCCAGGAGCCTCTGTTGACTCTCAGAAGCCTTAGCAGTGGAACGCCTCCTTTTGATATACAGAATTCTTTTTACTTTGATGACTATCTAATACTATGCTCCATGAAGCTGACTCATTTCTCCAACTCTGAGTACCTCCTACTCTCAGAGTGATGATTCCCTCCAGCCTCCTCATGATAGGTCTTATTTATATGTGCACTGACAATATTGCTGGTTTCTTTTTTAATGAGTTTAAATAGACATCTCCAGATGAAGTATTTGCCTTAGCAACACATATGCCAATGAGCTTCCTACACACCTTATAATTCAAGCAGTTTTCTATGTGTGGGCATTTGAAATTAAAGCATTCTGCCTGTTCTTTTCCTGAAGGCATCTTCATTAACCTAAAATATCTGTGGTCGCTCCTATCATCAATTACTAATCAAAATACTATTATAACATGTAACTTGGTGTACACTTGTTTACCATTTGAGCTGTTTCTCTGACTACTGTCCTATTTTCTATACCTCCAGTTGCACCCAGCCAGGCCCACTTCCACCTTTTCACCCTGTGTATCTGATCCTTTGCAAAGCACCATGTTTCTCACCTCTGTGCATACTTTCTTGGTCCTCTCCTGAGCAATTGTTCGACTAAGGTAGTCTACTAACGTCATTTTTTATGATTTTATACCACTTGGAAAATAAATGTGTCTTTCAGATAATTCACTTGTCAGATCCAGTGCAGTGGCTTTATGCACCTTGAAAGAGTGTGGAGTTGAAGATTCGGGTGACTATGAACCTGTTTTTATGAAGGATGGCTCTCATGTAAAACTTCCAGATTCATAAGAGATTTATTATATTATAAAGACATGAGTATTGATTTCAGTGAGGAAAGTTCATCCAAACTCCAACTAAATTAAAGTCATTGGATGATGAAAACTTTAGAAATTTATAAATAAGCCTTGTTCCTTACTAATTTGATTACTCAGTATTGATATAATACTAGATAAAGCACTTGTATGACTTAAATATCAGATATATTAGTTGATGGAATCATTTGAATGATTAATGCAATTCAACTCATAATTAGAATTATTAGCCAAAGTGATCAAATGTAAAACTTATATAAGGTAGATGTTCCTCCTTCATTTTTTTAATTCTTGAGGAAATAAAGAGCACTTAAAAAATCATGGTGGTTCATTCTAAAAGCACGAATAATTCTCTTTTAAAGGAGATAATCAGCCACAGATAACCACGTCCCCTACTTGGTGACAGAGGCTTTCTTACTAGAGAAAGTAAAGCATTAAACACATTATTCAACTTCCACTCAGCTTGGAGAAAGCAGATACAGGAAAGTGAACAAGAGTCAAATCAATAAAGAAGATTAGACATTGACTGAATAAAATGGTCTGCTCTGTAGTCAGAAGTTTCCTTTTCAGACAAATGGGAGGCTGGTTCAAATTAAAGCAAAAGTAAAATTAAAGAGGAAGTCAGTCAATCTCTAGAAGGAGGGGTGGAATTTGAGAATTGAGAGAAGGGATGTATGAATAGAATAACGTCTACAGAAAATACTGTGAAAGTGAGATTTCTCAGAGATATTGGGGGGATGTAACATAAGCCCACAGATGCATCAGGCAAGAACTAGCTCCTGCTTGGCATGACTGTGGCAGAGGCCAGTCTCTGCTAACTCAGCCTGGTGCACAACACAACCATTCTTTTCAGAACTCAGTTGCTTCCTTAAACCACTTGTACAATCAAAGTGCTGTCATTTTGACTAAATCTGAAAAAAAAATCATTGCTGCTTCCAGTTAGTTGTCTCTCTTCTGGAATTTGAGTCTTTCCCTTCTTGAAAAACTTTTTTCAAGATTGGCTACCAAAATCCCATCTCTTCCCCTGAAGGAGGCATACTTCATGATTCTTACTTTAAGTTGGTATGGTATTACATAGTTGCAGTTCTTGTTTTCTAAATCTTCACAGAAATTGGAAACTCAACTGTGGCAACCAAGAAATTTGAATACATGAAAATGTAGTAGTCCTGTTGCTTGAAAAAAAAAACCAAAAATAGATGTGATAGGACTTTGCTGATATAAGTAAGATGCACACTTAGGTCACTTAAGCCACAAATCAACAAGGAGGGGCTGAGGAAGCTGCCCTCACTCTTCAATACGTTTGACTTTCGATATGTAATATCTAATTAACAATTATTAAAATAAGCTAGCAAACTGAAATTGATTCATGATATTCAAAGAGCTTCAAACAAATTAAAAGGAAGAAAATCATTAATGTTTGAGATTGCTAAGGAAATTTGGATATAAACAATGAGAATCATACCATGCAGTTCCTGGGAGGGCCTTGACCCTTTATTTAGGAGGAGTTTGTGTTCTCCAGGATGGTTAGGTAGCTATCTGACAGGCATAGAGCCAGGTCCTGTAATCCCAGGGTCAGGGCTCTGACTCCTGCTGTGCCAGTAACTGATGCAAAAAGGGGCGCTCCTTTTCTTACCATGCCTGCCAGAAAAGAAGTCTCTTGGACCTTACTTACACTGTGTTCAGACTTGATCCCCTAAAGAGACTGCCTGTAATTAAAAGAGAAAGAGATTCAAATTTCACTGGTAAATAACTTGGTGGTTTACTTAAGACTTCACTCTCTAAGTTCCCCCTAGGAAAAGGGTAATATCTTTTTTAAGGGCTCTGGGAAGATCCATGCACATGTTTATGAAGCATCTTCCAACACATCTGGCTCACAGCCACAGCTCAGTGCATATGTTACTTCCCCAAAGTAGTCTGTTAAAGGGCAAATACTTCCTATCTGCTATCACATTTCCTCAGTGAGATAAAACATCCCAATTAATAGACTATTGGCAAATATATAAACCTAGGCCTGAAACTACTACGGTGGGAAAAATCAATTTATCTGAATAAAAACATCAGGTCACTTTGGAAAATTGCCTTATCTATACTGTACTTCCTTCTTGATTAAGATATCGCTATTTTGTATGTTAAGTTTGCTTGCCTTCCAGGAATAAGAATTTGGCATAAACTTTGCTTTTATAATGTGAGAGATCCTGTTTGGCACTCAGATACAGGCTGTGAATTTTTTAAAGCCATTCCAGCAAATTTTTCATCTATCATAGCAAACCTGAAATCTCCTAGTCTAATATTTAACTCTGTAACACAGGAATTAAAGGATTTGAGGCAGATCCAAACAGGTTTTCTCTTGTGGCATTACATGTATCCAATCATCATTTGACCTGTTCACTTCATTAGTGGAAATCTTACTGCTGCTTTTATTTTACATGTTTAGGAGATGTTCTAACATGGAAAGCAATTGAACTTCATATATTTGGAATAATACTTGTACAAAGAGTCTATACCTATAGATTGTGCTTTGGTATGTGTAGTACATCACAATGGCAACCAGTATTTAATTCAATTCCACAATTTAATTGTTGGATATACCTGAGACTATGCCTCTAATTTAGTATGAAATCATTGGATAACCCTAAAGGCAAAAACCTTTTGCATGAGGACATGAGATCTGTGCTGCCTACTGTCTCAGCTTCAGCAGCTCCTTGATATAATGCCCAATCCTGAACATGTCTCAGATTCTCTATTCCTTACTAATGAGATAATAAAATGAGGAATCCTCACAGATTCATCCCTCACTGGGAGGTTGAGGAAACTGAGACCAAGAATGGTGTAAATGTTTCGTCTGAGGTCACAAGGCTATTTGGAGAAAGGATGAATTGTAATGTACCGCTCACTTTCTCCACATGTACATGAGCTCCAGACCAGATCTGCAGCTGGGTCTTCCCAGCCTCCTGGGTGGGATCTTCTGTGGGTGCTCTTCAGGTTTCACCATGATCTTGTTGATCACCCTGTACTCTCCACAAAATTTGCCAGTCCTTTAGCTTCAAATGTCTGCTCAATGTAGAAATTCCCCAGGTACTCATGTTTCTGGCCCTGAACTTGACTAAACATCTTTCAATCTGGACAGCTCACGAGAGCAACCAACACATAGTGATCATCATTTCCCTGACAGTCCTTGCTCCACTTTAGTCTCCACAGCTTTTATCTGGGCTTGCATACTCTTTGGTAAGTTTTTCTTGACACCCCACTTTTTGAAGTCTTAGCTAGACTTCTGCCCAGATAAAATCTTTCTTTTGCCAGAAAGATGTTTTGGATCTATCACATTCATTTCCCTTTGTATTGAGTCCCTCTACAGACATTAATTATATCAAGTTCCTTTGTTGGAAGGGCCTTTATTACTGTTTCAATTTCTGTCTCTGTTATGGGTCTATTTAGGTTTTCTATTTCTTCCTGGTCCAGTTTAGGTAGGTTGTATGTGTCCAGGAATCTGTCCATTTCTGTTAGATTCCCCTGTTTTCTGGCATACAAGTCCTTGAGGTAGTTTCTGATGATTCTTTTTATTTCTGTGGTGTCTGTTGTTACGTTTCCTTTTTCATCTCTGATTTTATTGATTTGGATCTTTTCCCTTCTTTTTTTTGTTAGTTGGGCCAATGGGGTGTCAATCTTGTTTATTTTTTCAAAAAACCAGCTCCTCGTTTGGCTGATTTTTTGTAATGTTTTTTTGGATTCAATCCTGTTGATTTCTTCTCTGATTTTAATTATTTCTCTTCTCCTACTAGCTTTGGGTCTGGTTTGCTGTTGATTTTCTAGATCCTTGAGCTGAGCTGAAAGCTCTTCTATTTGGTGTCTTTCTAATTTCTTGATGTAGGCACTTATTGATATAAACTTTCCTCTTAATACTGCTTTTGCTGTATCCCATAGATTTTGGTATGATGTGCTGTTATCCTCATTTACTTCCAGGAAATTTTTGATTTCTCTCTTTATTTGTTCTATGACCTGTTGTTTATTCAGGAGCATGTTGTTCAGTCTCCATGTGTTTGCGTATGCTCTAGGGATTCCTGAGATGCTAATTTCCACCTTCATTGCTTCATGGTCTGAGAAGTTGCATTGTATGATTCTAATTCTTTTGAATTTGCTGAGACTTGCTTTATGGCCTAGTATGTGGTCTATCCTGGAGAAGGTTTCATGTACTGCTGAGAAGAATGTAAATTGTTTCTCTGTAGGATGAAAAGTTCTGTAGATATCTGTTAGGTCCATTTGGGCTATAGTGTCATTTAAATTCCTTTTGTGTGTTAAATCTATGGTACGGAGCTTTATTTTTAAAATGTTTATTATTCATTTTTATTGATTTTAATGGCAAAACAAAACAGGGAATGAGGGAAGAGAGAGAATCTTTCATTCACTAGTTTGTTCCCCAAAGGCCTACGATAGCCAGAGCTGGAACAAGCTGAAGCCAGGAGCCAGGAACTTCATCTGGGTCTCCTAAGTGCACAGCAGGGACTGAGTACTTGAGCCATAATCTGCTGCTTCACGAGTGTATTTGCAGGAAGCTAGATCAGAAGCAGAGGCAGAGGCCTGACTCTATCTCAGGCACTCCAGTATGGGATGCAGGAAAAAAAAAAAGCAGTAGCTTAAGCCACTGCACCACAGCTCCCATCCCTGTGGCACAGAGCCTTTGAATGGAGATAAGTCAATCTTCTGCACTGGCATCAGGTGCAACCAGTTGGCAGGCATTTACTATGGGTTATATGGAATCATAGGGAAAATATTTTCTCAAAGTTATGCAAAACTTAGTAAGGAAGAAAATAAGGTTACTAACCAAAAATCCATTCATGCCTGAAATATTATTTGGAGAAAACTATCTCTGTCAATTGATCATTTGCTTGAAATTAAACCAAAGTATTTTTATTGCTTATAAAGTGTGATCTAATTTGAACATTGATATTGACTCAGTTCTTTTTATGTTTAAATTGCTTTGAATTCACTGATAATATGATCCCTGGCAAATTAATCAATACAAAGAGTCTCTCTTTCTATTGATTTGTCAAAGAATTGTTCTGGTCATCAGTCACTGTAATTGAAATAATTTTTAAAGGTCAATTATTTCTTGGTATATTCTAAACTCATTTTATCCTATGATAAGAGTCTTAAAACAGTTTGTGGTTAGTTTGACCCAAACTGCTTACTTTAAGAAAAAAATGGCAGAGATTAGTGAATCTCAGGATTATCAGAGTTTGATATTAAATAAGCTCTACTTATTTCTATAAAAATATGTGATTAAATGTGCTAATGAAGTCACTTATAATTTAAATAACTTGGAAGCATGACAGAGTCCAGTCATTAACTGTGCATTTTACCCTAACTTGCAAGCTAATGAGTTAGCCTGCCTGTTTCATAGAAAAAAGCTGATAAATGTCACAAGACTCCTGCATCCCAGACAGAAAGAGAAATTTAATACAGTCATAATAGCAGACAAAGTATCAGCATTTTTATCAGTTCCTCAGCTGTGAAGATGGTCAAATGACACCCAGATTTAGTGGGGTGCATTATGGGAGAAGAGCTACAAGTTTAGGAAACCCAAATCTTTTATAATGGGCAATCAGCCTGCCTGGACTTTGCCTAAGAAGGAGACATTCTCTTTCTTATGCTGGATGATAAACAAATACGTCTATTGCCTAAAGGGAGACACAATATCTGTATTCCAAGACTTCACTGTACAAATATAATTCAAGTGATAGTCTGGAGCAAGACACGGAGAAACACAAAAGGCTTGTGGAGAATCATGCCCCTACAGATGCATATTAAAGATTTTTAGCAGTGAAATGTAAATTTCTTCCTTAATTAGAGCATTTACCTTGAGTTAATAATTAAAATTATGTTTGGTAAGGATAAATGCTTCAATGAAGGGAAAATTTGTACATTAGTTTGAGAAAATATTACTTACAGAAACAAATGACTTAATATTTCACTGAATAAGAAGTTTAACAAGTAAAAAGCAAAAAGACCCTAGTGTAGTGGGAATATAGACAACGGCTAACCCTTTTCACTGTAATGTAAATTCAAACTATGTTATTTCAAAAACTAAAAAAGAAAGTAGGGAGAAAGGAGTAGGGAGGAAGTGAGAGAGTAGGAGGAAGTGAGGGCACAAAGAAGGAAGGGAATATCATTATGTTCTTAGAATTGTATCTACAAACCATATTGAATCTGTTAAAAACTATGTTAGAAAGGGAAAACATCAAAAACAAACAAATAAAACACACTTGCCAGTTTTATTCTTGAACTGACAAAGAGGAATGCTCAATCCGTGCTGTTTCATGGCACATCTCAAAAGAGCCAGCTCACATCCCTAAATTCCACAGTAAAGAAAACAAAATGAGTGGGGAAAAGCCTTAGTGTTCTGCTTGCTAGAGTACTGCAGGAAGACGGAACATTCTAGAATGGAACATTTTAGTCCCCCCACCCTTCCAGGGAAACTCACAGACTTTCCTAATGCTACTCTAAGTGCGATTCCGCAAGGCTGGCACCTGAGTAGGAGTTAAAATGCCTCTTGTAATGCCTGCATTCATATCTTAGTGCCTGGGTTTAAGTCCCAGCTCTGCTCCTGATTCCTGCTGCTTGCTAATATGCAGCATGGGAGGCAGCAGGTGATGATCTAAGCACTTGGATCCCTGTCACCCACTGGGAGACCCGGATTGAGTTCCAGGCTCCAGGCTTCACCCTGGCCCAATCTCTAAGGTTACGGGCATTTGAGGAGCGAGCCAGTAAATTGAAAATCTCTGTGTGTCCATCTGTCTCTGTCTTCCTACCTCTCAAAATTAAATATACATAAATTTTAAAAATAAGAATGACTTCATTACACTGCCTGGCTCATATTTATTATATGTCCAAAACTAGCCTTCCACCATGTATCTTTCACAACTACATATATTTTGACATATATATGTTGATGGAAGTTAAAAATGTTTCTACTATTTTGTTGTTATAAACAATACTGCAAAGAGCATTCTTGAACATATATGTATTTTTGAATGCTTCTATAATTTCCATAAATTTTAACTGATATTTAAGTTAAATCATAAACATAAATTAACATAGGTAGAATTCTTCTATAAATGCAGTAAATAAGTCAAAGCAACTTTTCAGAGGATGAGAGAGAGAGAGAGAGAGAGAGAGAGATCATCCATCCACTGGTTCTCTCAGCAAATGACCACAACACCCAGAGCTAAGGCAGACAGAAGCAGGAGATGGGAATTTAACAGAATCTCTTGCATTGGAGTCAGGGATCCAAGGAGTTGAGCTACTGCCTTCCTAAGCACATAAGCCGGGAACTAGATCATAAGTGGAACAAGTGGGGCTTGAACAGAACTCTGATATGCAATGCCTGTGTCACAAGCTGCAGTTTAACCTGTTGCACCACCATGCCAGCCAGCAATTGGTTTGCAAAAGACTTACACTTTCTAATGACGAATATGCTATGATTCACTTTGCATACATAAGATTTTTTTTTTTTACTTTACTCTGAGAAGGTGTCATTCTAAATAGATTTCTTTTTTTCTCAGGACAGAATATCATAGGAATAAACTGGAACCAGACTTGAGCCCTCTAACATCTGGTCTGGAACTCTGAAAGACAGACAATAACGATTTGCATCAGTTTTCCCCCACTGGATTAAAAATAAAAAAAAAAAATTAAGGGTCAGTGCAGATCCACAGGTGATAAAGTTTTAGCACTTCCCTTGAGCATACATGCCAAAGCTTTAAGTACTATACATCACAAAGAAACTCCCTTGACATTTATGAGTGTTCAACTCACAGAATTTTGCTGAAAACGGACTGTTGAAAAATATCACGTAGGGGCAGCAATTTAGGATGAATTGAAGAAATAATGGACTATTAATTAATCTTAACAGTTTTGCGGATACAATTAAAACAAAAAAAGGGGCCTTGGTAATTGATTCACTGGGAGATCAGGTACTCCAATTACCTACTGCAGCTGCTAAGATGGTACAGAATTTGATGCTTACCTGTAAGTATAGGGAAAGAAAATCTGATTGCAATGCTACTCATCAAGAAAAAAATGAATCAGGGCTGGCACTGTGGTGTAGCGGGAAAAGCTGCTGCCCGCAGTGCTGTCTTCATGTATGCGTGCTGGTTCGTGTCCTTGCTGCTCCTCTTCCTATTCACCTCTTTGCTATGGCCTAGGAAAGCAGTAGAAGATGGCCCAAGTGCTTGGGCCTCTGCACCCATGTGGGAGAACTGGAAAAAAGGTCCTGGCCCCTGGCTTCATATCAGTCCAGCTCTTGCCATTGCGACCATTTGGGGCATGAACCAGTGAATGGAAGACCTCTCTCTTTCTCTCTCTCTCTCAGCCTCTGCCTCTGCCTCTCTATAACTCTGACTTTCAAATAAATAAATACATCTTTAAAAAAGGAAAAAGATGAATTACTTATTGTCTTCCAAAGTAGAAGCATGACTCAAAGTGTTGAGGGAGGATGCTGGTGTCCATAAAGGTCACCAGACATGCATATACCTTAAACCAGAGGGGAAGAGCTTTTATGGTTACAGATAGTTGGCAGATACCAAAGGAGTTAAGCTCCAGAGAGATTTTTCAATCTGGTCATGGAAATCGTTGGGCAGCTTTTCTCACTCTCCATGAAAGCCTTGAAACTAAGTCAGTTTCCTGATGTGCAGCTTGGTTGGAGGTGAGGTGATGGAGGTTATTGCTGCATGCACGTCTGTCTGGGAGCACGTTGGACATGAACTTGAATGCAGCAGTTCCGAGGGATGTCTGCTGAACAATACTGAGCTGACTTTGTACAGTAAAAGTTAGTTCTACAAAGTGATGGAACTGTGCTCTTTGAAGTATATGTTTTTTATTGGTGGTGCAAACTCCTATCTATTGGAACCTGATTGTGAATTTTTCAACCTTCCCAGTATGTGAGTTGAAGTGTCCATGAGAAAGTGGCAATCACTGATATCAATGAAAATGTAGTTCCAGGACCCCTGCAAGTAAAAAACTATACAAATGGTCAAGTTCCCTATATAAAATGGCGTGGTATTTGCATAAAACATATTTACATCCAGGTATATTTGAAATCTCTAAATTAATTATGATACTTAATATTATGTAGAGTTGTTATACTACATTGGTTAGGGAGTAATGCCAAGGTAAAGTCTACATGTTTAGTACAGAGATTTTTGTACAAATTTTACTACTTATTAGTTTTGTTTATTAGAAAAGCGGAGAGGGAAGGAGAGAAAGAGAGAGAGAGAGAGAGAGATGTTCTCATGCTGATTCACTCCCCAAATACCCACAACAGCCAGGACAGGACCAAGCCAAAGCTAGGAACCTGGAGTTCAGTCTGGGTCTCCCACATGGATGGCAAGGATTCAAGCACTTGAGCTGTCACCTGTAGCCTCCTAGGGAGTACATGAGCACTCCTGGAATCGGGACTGAAGCTGCAACTTGAACTCAGGCATTCCAACTTGGGGTGTGATAATCCCAAGCAGCATTGCAACTACTGCACCAAAAGTCTGCTCCACAACTTCTTAAATATTTGAAAATGAGAGTAACAGAGAAAGAGAGGAAGGACAGAGAGACTTCCAACCACTGGTTCATTCCTCAAATTGCCACAACAGCTGACAATGGGCCAGGCTTAAGAGCCAGGCATGAGGCCAGCACTGTGATGCAGCAGGTTAAAGCCCTATCCTGAAGCACCAGCATCCCTTATGGGCGCTGGTTTTAGTCCCTGCTGCTCCTCTTCCAATCCAGCTCTCTGCTATGGCCTGGAATAGCAGTGGAAGATGGCCTAAGTCCTTGAGCCCCTGTACCCACATGGGAGTCACCCAGAAGAAGCTCCTGGCTCCTGGCCTTGGATCAGCGCAGCTCCGGCCACAGCCATCTGGGGAATGAACCAGCAGATGGAAGACCTCTCTCTGTGTCTCTACCTCTCTCTATAACCCTGTCTTTCAAACAAATAAAATAAATATTTGAAAAAAAGCCAGGAGCTGAATTTGAGTCTCCTATGTGGCTGTCAGGGACTCAAACATGTGGTCATCATCCACTGGCTTCCCAGGCACATTAGCAAGAAGCTGGATCAGGAGTGGCACAAGTAGAACTTGAACCTGCATTCATACAGCAGGCCAGTGACTCAGGAGGTGGCCTAACACATTGCAACACAATGTCAGCCCCCATAATTTTTTTTCAAATGTTTTGACCTGTGGGTTCTGCAACCTACGAATGCAAAACTCTGAGATATGGAAGGCCTATTGTATAAAATGTCTAGACCAAAGGCAAGAATAACTGGAAGGAGCATTCCCATCCTCTCTTCACTATTAGTCAGTTCTCCCCATTTTGTATCACCCTAATCATGTCGCCTGGACATGGCAGTGGCAGCCCACCGGGCTGCCAGGCTTCCCTGGATGGACTTGTCAGTTTTCCAGGTATGTCTGGAAGCCTCATTTCCTTGTGCCAATTAAATCCCTGTAAGAATGCTGTCAATATTGCTGACCTCATCTATGGTATCTAACCTTTCTAAAACTGAGCAGTACATTTCATATCACTTAAAACTCAATCTAATAAAACTTTTAAGTATATACAAATGAAAGCCTAAAAGGCAGAGGTTTCCAAAAAGTAAACTCAACCTGGTTTCTCTCCCATGATTGAAATGCTCTGTATCACCTAGTCTTTTCCTTTTATACTCACACTTCCATCCCTAATTCTAACCCTGCCTCTAAAAAGTCTTTCCTCACCAAATTCTCCCCTGAACTTTTTCCCTCCTCATTCTCTAACAGGTTGTTCTCCAAATGTTCATCAGTTATATTACACAAACCCACCTGCTCCAGTTTTAGTCCATATGGAAAATGTGTAACATGTGGCTTATTTCACGGTGATCAATTTTTTCCTTATTTTGCTTTGTCAAGGTCCCATTGAGGTAGTGAGTGTGAAATACACTTGTTTCCATCTCTTGGGACTTGTACAGGGAAGCCACCTGTGTTATATTTTCTCCCCAGTTAAATTCATTTTCTTTATTCAACATGAAATAATTTCATTATAAGTAATCCAAGAATTATACTCAACCAAGACACCCAAGAGGCCACTAAAATTGTAGGAAAGTTGCCTACTCTGAAACATATTGGTCTGGAAACTCTATGACCCTTTTACACTCTACCAGTCAGACATTTTGGCAGGTTTCTCATTAACTTATGTAGCCCAAGGCACATTGGGTTTTGGAGTTGCCTTGATATAATTACTGCAAGATTTCAATTTGTGCCCAACTAAAATGAACAGTATTAAATGCTGGCCCTCTAACTGCACCAAGGAGCAGCGTTTACAAGAAGTCTGGCCAACGCTCCAGACATGGGAAGCCACCTGTGAATGCACTCCCTGGTTCTGAATAGGACTGTACATGGTACCTGGGATTTAATAATGACAATAGAGTTAGATAATGGAGTCAGGCCTTGTAGAAAATGTAGACTATAAAATTGGACTTTAATTTCAATTTTTTAAAGTAACTGAAGCAGAAGTAGATCTGATTTATTCAGCTAAAATTAAGTAGGCTGAGTGAAATTATCCCATGAAAACAAGACAGGACCCAAGTTTAAAGTAATTTCCAGGGAATGAAATTCACTCATCTTTCTTACTGTAGGTTAGCCTACAATAAACAATCAACTGAATTCCTGTTCTTTCATTAAATTTCTAATAACACATGTAAGATTTGATGACACTTCTGTGATATTAAAATTCATCCAACAAAGTATGTTCCAGCACCACATTGTAGGTGTTCAAAACAGGTTTGTATGGTACTTGATGCAGCAATTAAGACAGTGCTTCAAATGCCTATATCCTACAACTGAGTGGCTGGGTATGAGTCTCAGCTCCTCCAGTTCTGAATCAGCTTCCTGCGGGTACGCCCCCTGGGAAACAATAGATGATGGCTAAAGTCCTTGGGCCCCTGCCACTCTGTGGGAGACCAGGATGAAGATCCAGGTTAGCTTCAGTCCTTGACCAGTCCTGGCAAATCTGGAATGTGAACTAGCGGATGGAAGATCTATCTCTGTCCCTCTGTCTTCCAAATAAAATGAAAATTTAATAATAATTTAAATGTTCCCCAGATTTATCAGACATCAAGTATGTTACCCGTGGATAGAAATAGTCTCCACTCAGAGTAAGTGCATCTCACCGTCTCACTCATCATGCCTTCATCCATCCATTCTTTATATATATTGTACAAGTCTGCCAAAGTACTATGTTTTTTATTTTCTTGCGAGGCTCTGGTAAAGAATTGTTCTTCCTTTCCTTTCTCAGTCTCCTATAGATCTGGAACATTATACATTAGCTTAATTAACAAATGTTCACTAAGCATATGGGGTATTGGATGATAGCGATAAATGATGAAGAATATAGAAAGGATTTCTGTAGTCAATAATCATATGGTCTTTTAAAAATATTTATTTTATTTATTTGAAAAGCAGAAAGAATGGGAGGGAAGAGAGAGAAGTGAGAGAGAGAGACTTTCCATTCGCTGATTCATTCTCCAAATGGCCACAATAGTTGGTATTCGTCCAGGCTGAAGCCAGGAGAATGAAAATCCATCTGGGTCTCCTATATAGGTGTCAGGGGCCTAAGTACTTGAATCATCTTCTGCTGTTTCCCAGGGACATTAACAGGGAACTGGATCAGAAGTAGAACAGCAGACCAGAACTAGTGCTCCAATATGGAATGCTGGTGTCTCAGCTGGAGGCTTAACCCACTGTACCACACTGCTAGGTGTAGTCTTATGGGAAACAGTTGTCATGACTGAGCCTCTGTGAGGTATGACAGTGAGTGTCATGATTGCATGTGTTGCCCAGACACCTTCCCAAATAATAAAATTATTTTGTTAGTGATGTTTTAGTTATTGTTTTCCTGAAACATTCATGGTTTCCTTGATACTGATGAGTCCAATAACAAAGTCTGGATTTTGGAAATTTGTAAGTGACACCCTCTATGGAAGATTAAGTTGAAATGACGATTTGTGTGGTTAGTGTTATGAATCAACCTGAGTGGACCATGAGGTGCCCAGATATGTGGTCAAACATTATTCTGTGTGTTTTTGTCATGATGCTTGTTGAATGAAATTAGAATTTATATCAAGACACTGAGTAAAACAGCTTGTCTCCCTTGAGGGTGGGGAGGGGTTCAGTTAACCAGTTGGAGGCTACAACACAACACAAATGGAGACCCTCTCTGAGCAGAAAGATCTATTGCCTGATTTCTCTCAAACCAGGCAGTTGCTCTTGCTGGGTCTAGAGCCTGATGGTCTTCATGTGGAAACTACACCACCAGCTCTTCAGTGTGTCCCATTTGCTGACTTACTCTGTGGATCTTGGGACTTGTCAGTCTCCATAATCATAACAGTCAATTCTTCATAATAAATATACCTGTTTTTCTGTCTCTCCACCTACCCATCACCTGTCTGTCCATATATATCTATCTATATCTATCTATATCTAGCTATATCCCTGATTGGTATTCTTTATATCTGATGTAATCATGATGATGATGATAATTATAATGGTGATGATGATGATCAAGTTAGAGAAGTTCTTGGTTAATGGTATCATGGTGGACAAGTGAATTTTTAACCATGAACTTCAATTTCTGAATCTTGTACCTCCTGGGGAAAGGATATTAATATGATGCTTATTTTGAAATTTTTTAAAAAAATATTTTTCATTTACTCAACCATATGTATTACTAATATTCTACTTAAAACATTTTGCAAATCCTTTATTTAAAAGAACATCTAGCTGTAGGTAATACAACATCAAGGAAAGTAAATAGTACATTATACGAGAAGGCAAAATAAAATAATTAACAGCTGAATAAAAATGAGCAAGCTGAATAGGAAGCAAGTAATTTGACATGAAGAATCACAAGTTTTAATTGTATAGGCCTCTTTTGAGAACTGATACGTGGAGAGAATATTGAATAGACATCAAGCCAATATCCAGCCAATGTCAAGCCAGTATCACTGGATACTGAATCACATGAAGAGATAGGAGTAGATCTGGAGAGTTGTCGGGTGTACATAATAGAGGATAAATTTCTCAGTGGCTCTAGTTCTTTCAAGATGAGCATATATAACTCATATTGAAGACATCACAAGTTTATGACTTATGAAATTGGGAGTACTATAAATCAAAAGGCAAAAATCAGTTTGTTTTCATCCTAGAAAATAAGATTATTGACCCAATTGTAGCACATTTCAGGGTCACAAAAAAGTTATGCGCTGTTTAAACTGTCAATTTTTTTTTTGCCCTCCGTATCAAAGAATTCAAGGAGATGCAAAGTCACAGACTTCATTTTAAGTTCACATAGCCATTTGGTTAATGTAACTATAAACATATAATATTTCATAAATTTACCTCTTTCTATAATTTATAGGAACTTTCCCAGTGACAAAGTGAATTTTCTAATCTTTGAATCCTTACCAACTTAGTACACTATACCACCAGGAATGATATGCCAAAAGGCGACTTGCCAGAGAGCCCTAGATTATCCAAAATGTGTGCAGAAAGCTTTCTTATGTTCAGAGTTTCTTTTATTTTTAAAGAAGTCTCACTATCAAATCCTTTCTTAAGAATGCCATCCTCTGAGAACATTCTACAACTTGTAGAATTGATAATAACCTTTGGAGTGGAGGTAGAACATACTTGATTGGACCGATTTGTTTTAAATTTCACAATGGCTTTAAAAAAAAAAAAGATTTATTTGAAAGAGTTACAGAGAGTGGTAGAGACAGAGCGAGAGGTCTTCCATCCACTGGTTCACTCCCCAGATGGCCACAATGGCCCGAGCTGAGCTGATCCAAAGCCAGGAGTCAGGAGCTTCTTCCAGGTCTCCCATGTGGCTGCAGGATCCCAAAGGACTTGGGCCATCTTTCACTGCTTTCCCAGGCCATAGCAGAGGGCTGGATTGGAAGTGGAGCATCTGGGTCTTGATCCAACACCACTATGGGATGCCAGCACTGAAGGCTGGGACTTTAACCCGCTGTGCCATAGCGCTGGCCCCCACAGTGGCATTTTTAAAAATAATGTATTTATCTGAAAGACAGGGTGACAGAAGGGAGGAAGGGAGAGAGATATGGAGTGAGATCTTCCATTTGTGGTTTCATTCCACAAATGACTTTGATGACTAGGACTGTGCCAGGTCAAAACTCCAACAAGTGCAGAGCTCTGCAGTCTCCCACATGGGTGGCAAGGGCCCAGTTGCTTGGACCATTTTCCACTGCCTTCTCAGGAGATTAGCAGGCAGCTGAATCAGAAGTGGAGCATTCAGGACTCAAATGACACTCCAATAAGGGGTTCTGGTATCACAAGTAGTGGCTTAACCTGCTATGCCACAACACTGAACCCCCAAAGTGGAAAATTCTTAGTCTTCTTATCCCAATTTAATCATACCACTTATTCAATAAAGAAAATTTTAAACCACCAGATTCCAGAAGCTTTTAAAAAATAGTATGAAGAATACAAAAGAGAACGAAGTGCTACAGATTGAAAGGGCAATGTTTAATGGCGTGCAGTGTGACAGAAACTAAAGTAAAGGTAAGTACCAGATGGCTATTGAGAGACCATAGGAGGAGAGTGTTCACTAAACAGCATGGTGGAGACAGACATGGAAGGTTTCTATGAAGGATTAATGCTTTAAAAATGATGTAGCAGGTAGACCAAAAAAAAATAATAGAGAGAATTATGGAAGGAAGGAAGGAAGGAAGGAAGGAAGGAAGGAAGGAGAGAAGGAAGGAGGGAAGGAAGGAAAACTTGAAATATGTAACAAACAGTATTTCATCCAGGAGCAAAACCGGTACATCCCATGTAACTGGATTCCACCATAACACCCTAGTGAGTCATTGGTCTCGTTCTTTTATCATCTCTTCACAAATCCTCTTGTGGTATCATTTATGTACTGCACAAAAAGCATGAAATAGAGGTCACTCAATGACATCTGAGCACTTTGCACATTTGCACGTATCAAAAAAGTTCAATTTTCACATTGGAAGCTGTACGTTGAAAAGTCAAGACCCTGGGACAGTGCATCCAAAGAGTGATGAGGCAACTCGGACTCCTATTTCACAGAAGGCCTTCTCTTTCTGATAGTGTCTGCAAAGATACTGCCTTGGCTTTGTTGCCTTTTCTTATGGCTTTTATCCATCTTGACATTAAAATACTTGTGAGATGGATTACAAATTCAAGCTGTTATCACTCACTCACACCTTACTATGAGTAATTTTTAGCTCCTTTTTTTCTCAGTAGCTTTTGATAGAAGGAGATAAAATATGAGGAATTAAAAAACATGAAGGATTGTATGAAGCTCAGGAAGCAGATAAAACTCTGAGAAATGGGGCAGAGACACTTACTTCTTACACACAGAAGAAACTAAATAATATTTGTTCAATGTGTGGTACAAATGAGTAAATAAAAATGTGACATATGATTTTGTCTGTAGCTATTTTTAGTGACCAAAAATCATTTTACTCTTCCTTTATCAAAAATCAGCTCTCAGTGAGGAAAAATGCAAGAAGTCAATCTTTTTGTGGAAGAAGAAAAGTTTCAAATTTCATGTTAACTTTTTTCTTATTATGTGATCATGCTTTTTAAATGTCAAAAAGATAAGTCATTTTAAAGAGCCATAAAAATTTAATAGGATCAAGTAGAATTCTAGACAAAAAAAAAACTTTCAAGGAAGGAATTGACACATAAGAAAATCTTAAATGAATAAGATAATGATAATGCTAAATAATTTAACAGACTCTTGATTAAAGGGGCAAAAGTTAGGACAACACAGAGATGTTATTTGAAAATGAATGCAAAATTCACTAGGCCCAGCATAAGGCTTTGGAATGATTCTAGTTATATTTGAGCTTTAGATTCACTATATCCAAATGTTTGGAGACTTGTGGGCAGATTATAAGAAAAATAGGGTAGAGCTAAGGTTGCAAATAAGAAAGCAAGATTTCCTTGCTTGTATGTAGAAATGGAGACTTTTGTTATTTTTAGCATAAAACCTCCAGAAGAAATTATGAATCATAAGATAATGTTAAAAAAATATAATTCTACCTCCTCTTTTCCTGGAGCAAAGGACCAATATGTTCTATGTTCCCAAAGCACCATGTACCTAACTTAGAAGCATCATGTCGCTCTTACTAGGCAGGAATCACTCAGTGCATTTCATCTGGTTTCTCCTATTGAATCTGAAGAAATTCAAGTCTGGTACATAAAATGACGCAGTATTTGCATAAAACCTAGACCCACCCTCTGTTTACTTTAAATCATCTCTAGGTTATTCAATACAGTGTAAATGCTATTCTAATAGTTCTACACTACATCATATAGGAAATAATAACTAAAAAAAATCTGTAAATGTTCAGCAAAAATATAAATTTTCTCCACATGTTTTCTACTCACTGCTGGATCCACAGAAACAGAACACAGATATGGAAGGTCACTGCATCTCTCTTCAATGCCTACTTTTCAAACTATAGGAGCCTACAAACTCCAATGTCTTCTCTCTATAAACTTTTCTCATATAAACTTTTCTACATACTATCATCCGATAACCCATTTCACTCCCAAATGAGAAGAAACCCCTCATCTACTGTCTACCAAATAGAGCCCTGGTCTCTTCTACTAGCATACCAGGTCATCTGTGAATTGTACTGCCAAATATCTCCTACTCTGCCCACTGAATTATAACTCAGTTTGCCTTACTTAATAAAGTTCCCTCCATCTTCAGTCATAACCCCAAATCATGCATTCAGTTGGTTGATTATCTTTTATTATCAAACATTATGGTTAGCAGATATGCTGGCAAGATTTATACATTATCGTCAAAATATTGTCTGTATGGGGCCGGTGCTGTGGTGCAGTGGGTTAATGCTCTTTCAAATAAATAAATAAATCTTTAAAAAATACTGTCTGGGCCGGCGCCATGGCTCAACAGGCTAATCCTCCGCCTTGCGACGCCAGCACACCGGGTTCTAGTCCCGGTCGGGGCACCGGATTCTGTCCCGGTTGCCCCTCTTCCAGGCCAGCCCTCTGCTGTGGCCCAGGAGTGCAGTGGAGGATGGCCCAGGTGCTTGGGCCCTGCACCCCATGGGGAGACCAGGAAAAACACCTGGCTCCTGGCTCCTGCCATCGGACGAGCGCGGTGCGCCAGCCGCAGCGCGCCGACCGCGGCGGCCATTGGAGGGTGAACCAACGGCAAAAGGAAGACCTTTCTCTCTGTCTCTCTCTCTCACTGTCCACTCTGCCTGTAAAAAAAAAAAATACTGTCTGTAAAGATGTTTGTTCTATGTTCATCTCAAGTTATCACTTCTTTAATGAGTAGTCCCTGACCACCCTACGAAAAGTGGAGATTTCCTCTGAGAAAAATGTAAGGTATGTAAGACAAGCTAGAGGGGTAATTCTGCAAAATGATTGAATAAAAGTGCCCAGAGTTCATCTCCTCATCACAGAGAACATAACTTAGAAGTAATTAACTGCATTTTGAGATGAGTTCCCAAGGAAGAATACTGTAACTTAGTAAGAGAAACAGAGAAACCCCATAAGACACAGAGATTAGGAATGACAGCGAAAAACAGAGGAACAAATGGCACCAGAAAACACAATCCTGGTTTTGTGGTGAAGAGAATGCCAATTGCAGAGGAAAGTGTAACTGGGAGAGCCTCAGGAGACTCAGTCTCCAGGAACACTGGATATCAGCAATCTTAACTTCAGTATGGATTCATGGTCATCACAGGGTTGGAACACAGCAAGGGATGTTACATGAAGTACATGTGACAGCTTTATTTCAGAGAAGGAATTCATATTGTCTCCCACCCCAACTGCCAGCGTACAGGCTATAGCAGGGGCTGAAGCACTTGGGCCATCTTCTACTGCTTTCCCAGGCCATAGCAGAGAACTGGATCAGAAGTGGAGCATCCGGGATTCGAACTGTCACCGATATGGGATGCAGGAACTTTAGTTCAGGGCATCTTGAGAAGGGGTAACTTTCAGAGTCCATACTGTGATGGGGCAGAACCCCTGCATATCCCCAACCCTGGTAACCCACAAACATTTGGCCATTCCAGCAAAAGGACTGCAGCCTCACAAACCCAACTACAGCACACAGAAGTGGTGCTCCAAACACCTTAGCCCAAGTAGTATCCTGCACTGTGTAGGACAGGTTGCTCAGCACAGCACTTGGTTCCTCATCCCAGGACCTTACGAGGCAGGGGCATTTTCCTCCACATACTTGTAACCATCCCCTCATACACGTTCCTTCCCCCAGAGCAGTCCATGTCACTCCAGACTCAGACCTGAGCTTGATGTGGCTCATGCCTTGAGTTTTCACTCACGTTGCCAGGTGCTGTTAACTGCATCAGCTCACTGTGAACTCAAACATGGCTTTGCCACGATGCTAACAACTGGCACCAGAACCCATACGGTCCTGAGAGGGGGCTCCCAACCCATGTTGCTACAATCAATTGGAATGACCGATTGGAATTAAAGCCAAGGTAGCCTCCCAAACCAGCACCCAAACAAGCATTTTCAGGAAACCTCTACAATTCATGAACACTACATTTTAAAAGCAATAGAGACAACTGTACAAATATCAATGTAGTGAATTTGCCAAGTCTGCAAATATCAATGTCGCGAAAGTATGAAAAAAGTAAAGCAACATCATGCTCAAAAAGGAACACAATAACACTTTAGTATTAGACCCAGAAGAAGGGAGATTGATGAAATATCTGATAAAAACTCAAAAGAATTATTATAAGGAGGTCAGTGTCGTGGTGGAGCAGGCCAGGCCATTATCTTGAAATGCCAGCATCCACATCAGAATTTCCATTCCAACTTCCAGCTAATGTACCTGGAAAGGCAGCAAAGATGCTCCAAGCATTTTTGCCCCTGCCATCAAATAGAACAAGACCAAGCAGAAAAAAATATTAAACTGTGAAGGCAAATCTTCTAAAATGTTTTAATCAGATTAAAAAAGGAGGATGAAGAAGAAACGGAGGTGATGAGCAAGAATTATGACAGCCTCATGGGACATCATGAAGCATAAACTATTTGAAGTGTATGATTTCCTGCAGTAAGGCATGAAAAAATATATTCAGTGTAACAATTGCTGAAAACTCCCCCAATCTATAAAAACTATGTATATCCAAATATAGATGTCCACAGGTCCCTAATATACATTACAAGAAATGATCTTCACCTTGACACATTATAGTCAGACTCAAGTATACAACACAAAGAATTCTATAATCTGCCAGAGAAAATCACTAAGTCAGTTTTAAGGAAACCCCCATTGTATTGGCACCAGATTTTTGAACAAAAACCTTACAGAACTGTAGGAAATAGAGTAAAATATTCTAAGTCATGAAAGGAAAAAAGTTCCAGGCAGAATAGCATATCCAACAAAGGTATCTTTCCTAAATGCCAGATATTTTCATAAATGGCTAAGGGAGTCCCATGAGAAACAAAGAAAGATAATTACCATCAGAAATACATGTAAAAGTACAAAACCACTAGAAAATTAACAAGAAATATTCAAAGCAGGAATAAATTTTATAAGAAGGGCAAGTCATTACTTATCAAAAATAACTCTGGCTATGAATGGATCTCCCAACTAAAAGATACAGGCTGAATGAATACAGATAAAAAGCCCAATACTGTACTGCCTACAAGAAACTCACTTCCCCAGTAAAGAAACAGGGGGTGAACATGAAGTGGTTTGGAAAAAAATATTTCATTAAATGGAAACTAAATGATATACTTTATGTAGAAAGCTATGAAAAGATGCAAAGAATGTCACTATATATTGAACTAGAGATTAATTCAACAAGATCATAGGACAAATGTAAACAGCTATGCATCTAATGCTAGAGCATCCACTTTTACAAAATAAAAATTATTGCATATATAGGAAAAGATACTCTAATACAATCATCAAAACCTCACTTTCATCAGTGGACAGATCGCCAGACCAAAAACAAAATCCATAAATATATATTAGAATTAAATTATACTGCAGGACAAATATATCTAACAGTCATTTACAGAACATTTCATCCAACAGCCACATAGAAAGCATTCTTTAGGATAGATCACATATTAGGCCCCGAAAGAAATCATAACAATTCAAAATCGGATCATGTATCTTTTCTGACTACAATGGAATAAAACTAGAATAAAGGAGAAAACCCTCTACATTTCTGCAAGTGTATGAACACTTATATCATGCTCCTAAATAAACAATGAGTCACTGAAGCAATCAAAAGGTAAATTTAAAAATTATCTAAAAGTAGCGAAAATGGAACTATAACATAACAAAACCTATGGACTACAAGAAAAGCAGTATTAACAATGAAGTTTTTAACTATGAGACTCAACATCCAAAAACAGAAAGAAATAAAATTATCTACCTAACAGTGCATCTCAAGGAATTAGAAAAACTTCAGCAAATCACACATTAACAGTGTTAGAATAAAAGGGTAATAAACATCGAAGCAGAAATAAATTAAATAGAAACTAAAAGTGTTTTTAAAAAACAATGAAATAAAAAGTTCGTTGACTGAAAAGATTAATATTTTAGGCATGGAAAGCCAAGACACTCTGGAAAAAAAAGAAGACCTAAATGAAAGATCTCTGTGAGTGAGATCCCAGCGGAAAGAACAGGGCCATCAAAGGGAGGAGAGAACTTCCACTTTGACTATGACCCTGTCGGAATAAGATCAAAGTCGGCGAACCCTAAAGGCTTCCATAGCCTGGGCAACTCATGACTAAAGCCTAGGGAGATTACTGACGCCATAAACAAGAGTGTCAAATTGTTAAATCAACTTCAGGAGTCACTGTGTACTTACGTCTCATGAGGGATCTGTCCTTAATGTGTTGTCCAATGTGAAGTAATGCTATAACTAGTACTGAAACAGTATTTTTACACCAGGTGTTTCTGTGTGGGTGCAAACTGATGAAATCTTTGCTTAATATATACTAAATCAATCTTCTGTATATAAAGATAATTGAAAATGAAAAAAAAAACTTGGTGTTAAATTGGAAATTGGATAGATAATTAATCATTTTTTAAAAAAAACCATGTAGGATCTCTGTCCTTAATGTGCTGTACATTGTGAATTAATGCTATAACTAGTACTCCAAGAGTATTTTCACTTTGTGTCTCTATGTGAGGGCAAACTGTTGAAATCTTTATGTAATATGTACTAAACTGATCTTCTGTATATAAAGAGAATTGAAAAGGAATCTTGATGTGAGTGCAAGGGGAGAGGGAGCGGGAAAGGGGAGGGTTGTGGGTGGGAGGGAAGTTATGGGGGGGGAAGCCATTGTAATCCATAAGCTGTACTTTGGAAATTTATATTCTTTAAATAAAAGCTTTATTAAAAAAAGAAAGAAAAAGATAATTGAAAATGATTTAAAAAAACTTGGTGTTAAATTGGAAATTGCATAGATAATCAATTTTTTTAAAAAAAATCATGTAGGATCTCTGTCCTTAATGTGCTGTACATTGTGAATTAATACTATAACCAGTACTCCAACAGTGTTTTCCACTTTGTGTCCCTATGTGAGAGCAAACTGTTGAAATCTTTACGTAATATATACTAAAGTGATCTTCTGTGTATAAAGAGAATTGAAAATGAATCTTGATGTAAATGGAAGGGGAGAGGGAGATGGAAAGGGGAGGGTTGTGGGTGGAAGGGAAGTTATGGGGGGGGGAAGCCATTGTAATACATAAGCTGTACTTTGGAAATTTATATTCTTTAAATAAAAGCTTTATATAAAAAATAGATAAAACTTTAACTAGACTAAGAAAAAGCGGAGAAAACTAAAATAAATAAAATCAGAGATGAAAAGATCTTAAAATTGATACTACAGAAATGCAAAAGATCATTTAAGCATGAAGACATAGAAAACCTGAGCAAATCTATAATCAGTAGAGAGATTTAATCAATAATCTCCCAGTAAAGAAATAGCTCCCAATAAATAAACCTCCTAGACCAGATGAATTCACTGCTGAACTCTACCAAACTCTTATGGAAGAAGTAACATTAATTGTTCTTAAATTTTCCAAAAAATTTAAAGGGAGAAAACTCTCCCAAACTCACTATATGACTCTAGCACCATTTTGATTCCAAAACCAGAGAAGGTAGCACAGAAAAGAAAATTGTTCACGAATATCCTTGTTGAACATGGATGTAAGAATTCTCAACAAAATGCTAGCAAATCAAATCCAACAATACATGAAAATGACCATACATTATAATAAAGTACATATAATCAAGGCTACAGGAATTTTCAATATTTTTAAAGATTTATTTATTTATTTATTTGAAAAGCAGAGTGACAGGAGAGGAGAGAGAGAGTGAGAGTGAGCGAGAGAGAAAGAGATCTTCCATCCACTGGTTCACTCCCCCAAATGCCCACAAGGCTAAAATTGGGCCAGGGTGAAGCCAGGAGGCAGAAACTGCATCCTGGTCTCACACATGGGTGACAGGAGCCCAAATGCTTGAGTCATCTTCTACTTCTCCAGGCACATTATCAGGGAGGTTGGATTTGAAGTGGAGCAGCTGGGTATTCTTATGGGATGCAGTGTTGAAGGTGACAGTTTAATGTGCTGCATCACAAGGCTGGGCTCCTCTTTAGCATTTTAAAATCAGGAAAGACAATTCATCACTCAACAGAATGAAGGATAAAAATCTCAATAGATGCAGAAAAAGTATTCAACAAAATCTAACATCTATTTTTGTTTAAAGCCTCCGACAGAGATAGACATTTGGTACAATAGACAAATTGCCATGTGGGATTCCCACATTCCCTATTGGACTTCGTGGTTGGAGTCCTGGTTCCTCTGCTTCCACTGAAACTTTTTGCTAATGTTCACCCTGGAAAGCGCAGATAGTGGGTCAAGTACTTGGACTCCTGTCACATATGTGAAAGACTAAACTAGAGTTTCAGGCGCCTGACTTCAGCCTGGCCCAGTTCTGGCTGTTTGTTGGAATTATGGGGGTTACTCAGCAGACCCAAGATTCTCTCTCTCTCTGAAAAATTATGAATAGAATAGGTATAGAAGGAGCTTAACTCAATATGACGGGAGCTATATGTCACAAGTCCATATCCAATATCATATTGAATAGGAGAAAGCTGAAGGTCCTGAACAAGACAAGGATGTTCATTTGCTGCTCTGATTCAATATAGCACTGGAAGCTTGAGTTAGAGCAATTAGACAAGAGAAATCATTAAAAAGCATGAAAATATAAAAATCGGAAAGCAGCAAATATAATTATGCTTGTTTGCAGATAAAATGATTCAGTATAGAAAGGAATTGAAAGACTCTACAAAGGCTATTAGAACTGACAAATGAATTCAGTAAAGGTGCAAGGATATAAAATCAACATGCAAACATGAGTGATATTTTTATTCAACCATACTGAACACACTGAGAGAGAAATTATAAAAGCAATCTCATTCACAATAGCTACAAAAAAGTAAAATATCTTGGAATAAATGTAACCAAAGATGTGAAAGACCTCTGTAATGAAAATTAGAAAACACTGATGAAAGACATTGAAGAAAAGCTGGCAGTAACTCCCATATTCATGGATTGAATAATTACTATAATAAAAATGTTCATACTACCCAAAGCAATTTATAGATTCAATGCAGCACAATCAAAATATCAATGACATTCTTCACAGAACTAGCAAAAATAATCCTAGAATTCATAAGAAGCACAAAAGACCATAGAGGGTCCATGCAATTTTAAACAAAATGAACAAAGCTATCATGATCACCATAACAGACTTGAAAACATGCAGCAGTGTGGTACTAAATAAAAAGAGACCCAAAGGCTGTTGGGATTGAATAGAAATCACAGAAGCAAATCCATGCATCTAGAGTCAAATGATAATTGACAAAGGCACCAAAAACAAACACTAGAGAAAGACAGTCTGTTCAATTAGTGGTGCTGGGAAAACTGGATATCCATATTTAGAAGTTTCAAATTTAAACCCTAACTCTTTAAAAATCACCTCGAAATGGGCCAGATATCTCAATGTAAGATCCAAAACTGTGAATCTACAAGAATAAAGCATAGAGGAAACACTTGAAGACATTGTCAAAGGTTATGCCTGTGCTCCAAACACACAGGAAACAAAAGCAAAACTAGACAAATGGGATTTTATCAAACTCAGAAGCTTCTGCGCTGCAATGGAAATAATCAAAACAGTGAAAAGTCAGCCGATAGATGGGAGAAAACATGTGAAAAATAGTCATCTGACAAAGGATTAATATCCAGGATAAATAAGGAATTCAAAAATTTGAAATCAATTAATAAAATAAAGGAACTGAATAAGCATTTCCTCAAAAAAGATATATAAACAGTCAACCAATACATGAATAGATACCAGTATGATTAGCATGCAAAGCAAAATCACAATGATATATCATCTCATTTCAGTTATAATGGCTTTAGTCAAAATGACAAAAACAATAATAGTACACATTTGGTGTGGCAGTTAAGACATCACTTGGGACATCCATATCTCAATATCAGAGGAGACCTGATTGAGCTCCTGGATCCTGGCTTCAACCTGGCCAAGCTCCCACCATTGCAGAAATTTGTAGAATAAGCCAGCAGATGGAAGATCTCTCTCTCTCTCTCTCTCTCTCTCTCTCTCTCTCTCTCTCTCTCTCTCTCCCCCCTCTCTTTCTATCTCCCTTTCAAATAAATAAATGAAAGTAATAAAGTAAGCAGGACAGAGGGAGGCAGTGAAAAAGGAAGGGAGTGAGTGAGGGAGGGAGGGAGGGAGAAAGCAAAAGGAAGAAATTATTTAAAAAAGATAAAAATGACAAATGCTGGTGAGGGCATAGAGAAAGGAAACACATACATTGTTGCTGGGAATTCAAATTAGAATAGTCAACATAGAGAACAGTTAAATACAGATCTACAATATGACCCAGCTATCCCACTTCTGGTTATATATTCAAAAGAAATGAAATTAGCTCATTGAAGTATCATCTGTAATAATCAAGAAATGGAGATAACCTATGTGTACATTGATGGATGAATGCACAAATGTAGCATGCATGCACAATAGAATATTATTCAGCCATAAAAATGAAATTCTGATATTTACAGCAAAATAAATGGAACTGAAGATCATTGTATTAAGTGTAATATGCCAGAAACTGAAAAACAAAGAATGATGTTCTGTCTGATATCATTGCAAAAATTAAAAGAAAAATGAGAAAGGAAGGAGGAAGAAGGGTGATTTCAGTGAAGGGCATAAGAGTTGGCCAGGAGGTATCATTATATTTTTAAACTGTATATATCAAATACATGAAATCTGTTCCCTTCATATAAATTTAAAATATTTTAAGAGTCATTCTGAACTTAGAATGGTGATTACCAGAGCGTGAGAAGGGTGCAGGGTAGGGATAGAAGTAGATTAAATAAAAGGCACAAAAACACAGTCAGAATAATAAGTTCTAATGCTCCATGGAAAAGGGGAGTGATTATAATTTCCAATAATTCACTATATACTACAGAAAAAAATTGGAAGAGAGCAGTTAGTAGGCTATAAACACAAAGAAAAGAGAAGTAAATGGGAAGTCTATTTGCCTAGTTTCATGGGTTTATGTTATGTATATGTATCGAAATCAATATGCATGTATTATATGTTAATCAAAGTTTTCAAAAATAACTGAGTAAAGAAAAGCAGGAAAAAGAAAGACATTCCCCAGGTACTCCTCCATAAGGCAAGAGAAGTAGCTCAGTAACTAAGGAAGGCCAAGATGTCTTCCCATGCATTGCGTCATATTTATTTGTTTTTGAGATGTCAAAGTCATACTTAGTCCCCATATCTCACCTTCTAAAGCTATCTTTTACACCTGAAAGAGGTAGTTAATTCATAGGCACTCCAGTTGCATTTAATTTGGGATGGGCAATAAGAGGCTCTACAGAGCTTTTAATCTGGTTGCTGTAAGAGACTCTTGCTTTGGGGTTATTGGGAAAATGGTTTCAATTTCAATTGACTGTGATAATAACAGCACTGGACTAGGGGTCTTGCAGCACAGGGTCAATTCTGGATTATGGTGCAATTTCTCTCACAGCTGCTTCTATTCCTTAAACTCAGCACACTTTTAATGATTCACAGGTAAATGTAGACTCCAGCTATGTCAAACTGTTTTAGATTTTCTCTATTGCTGCAAATCAAGAATCCCTGAGAGCCTGTCATAGTTAATTCAAGCTGTTGTAGTAAAGTACCTTAAGCTGGATAATTTATAAACAGCAGGAATTTATTCCTCAAGGTTCTGCAGCCTGGAGAGTCCAAGATCAAGGTGTCAGAAGATTTGGTGTCTGGGAAGCACTCACTTCCTGATTCACAGGGTGTTTTGCTATGTCCTCGCATCACCAAAGGAGCAGGTGAGCTCACTTGAGCCTGTTATATAAGGGCACCAATCCCATTCAGGGAAAACAAACTTTTATGACCTAATTACTTCCCAGTGGCTCCAGCTACAAAGAGTTCATGGAAAATACATATTAGAAAAAAGCTATGGATAGACTTTTACATTTAAATGAACTAATATTTTCATTTGATGCCCACAAACTTTTTTGAAATGCCTTTGTACTATCACATTAGGCATTAGGTTCCAAGAGATAAATTGTGGAAAACATGAACATTCAGCCACTAACAGAGCCTGCAGTATTCCAAGCTCCATTCTGTACACTAAGGAAACAGCTGTCACAATTGTTGATTAAATACAAGAATCCGGTCCTTTACTTCCTTCTTTTTTTAATAAAGTAGTTCAGTGCTGCTATCATCCATTAACAAATCATCATAAAATTATAATACTATCTCATTAAATATCTTTCATTGCTGCTTTAATTTTCTTTCAGCATATATATATATATATATATATATATATATATATATATTCAGGAGCAATAGATACAGTTGTGAACAGGAAACTGCAAATTGTCAAGCACAAATTTATGTTCTTCCAAAGTTACTCCTTAGTGTGGAAGGTTTAAGCTCTTGAGAAGAAAAAAAGGGGATTTTACTGCTAATCTAGGGTCTGCAAACTTTCAAATTTGTATTATAAACTCGACTTTTCAGTGGTTAATGGATGGACTAAGCCCAACAGTTCTTGTAAGAGCAACTTCAGAGCACTTGTTTAAATATTCGTGCAGTTTCGTGTCATTGGCGTGAAGCATTGCAGACATGGCCTCAGCCCTGCTCCTGGTGTGTGTGGGCTCTCCCATAAGAAACAGCACTGTTCATCGGCACTGTGTAACCACGGCAGTCAGTGCTGCCTTCTAACCCAGTGTCCTGATCTGTGCCGTCCCAGTGCTCTTGTCCTGTTGAACAAACGGATGAGGACAGAAGTGGAGGCCACCAATTTTCTCCTGACTGACAATTTAAGGTTGTTAGCCGTTTCGTTTTGCTTTTCTCCATAATTGAGGAATTTGGGGGATTAAAATATTCTGTTTATTCATTAGAATCCATGGCAGTTTTTTTCTTTCCTCACGTTTCTTAAGGTCCAAATAGTAGGGGATTTTTTTAAGAATTACCATTTATTTTTAGCTTTTTTATAGCTAGATGTTAAAATAAAGTTAGTAATATGAGAAATCTTCAATAAGTTCATGCAAATACATATTATAGAAAAACTATGCATGCATTTCAATATTTTTTGCACCTAAATAAGATTGTCTTTTAGGAGCCAGCATTGTAGCACAATGAGTAAAGCTGACGCCTACAATGTCGTCATCCCGCATGGGTGCAGGTTCAAGTCTCAGCTGCTCCACATCCAATCCAGCTCCCTGTTAATGTGCTTTAAAGCAGCAGAAGATGACCCAATATCTCCATGTGGGAGATCCAGATAGAATTCCAAGCTCCTGATCATCTTGGTCATTTGGGAAGTAAAACAGTAGATAGAAGATCGATTCTTTCTCTCTCTCTCTCTCTCTCTGAGTGTGTGTGTGTGTGTGTACTTCTTCCTTTCAAATAAATAAATATTTAAATAAATAAACATTTTAATTCTCTTTTCTATGAACTTTGTGAAGCATCCTCATAGATTTAATGTATAAAATATCTTCCTGTTCAAAATGCTACTAATAAAACAAAGCTTCTTTTCCTTAAACTTTATGAAAGGATAAAAGACACTAAGTGTAAGATAGCTGTAACATCAATGAGACCTACTTATGTAGCGCCATTTTGATGTCCTGGGATATAGAATTTTCCTATGGCTTCCATCTGAACTTTTCTACTTTAATGAAGACCTCTCAAGTACCTAAATAAATCCCAGTGTGGCTGCACATGAATTTAATGGACCAGAACACATGTATTTGCTTTAAATTAGTTCAATTATCTGGAACAAAACTGTGTAGTAAGGGGCCAGCTTTGTGGCATAGTGGGTTAGGCCTCTACCTGCAGTGCCAGCATCCCATTTGGATGCCAGTTCATATCCCAGTTGCTCTTCATCCACTCCAGCTTTCTGCTATGGCCTGGTAAAGCAATGGAAGATGGCACAAGTCCTTGGACCCCTGCACCCACATGGGAGACCCTGAAGAAGCCCCTGGCTCCTGGCTTCAAATAGGCCCAGTTCTGGCCATTGCAGCCATTGAATGGAAGACCTTTCTCTCTGTCTCTCCCTCTGTTTGTTGGTAACTCTACCTCTCAAAAAATAAATAACATCTTCTAAAAAATTATATAGTCAGTACACACACACACACACACACACATACACACAAATATACACAGACATACACACAATTTGCTTAAAATTTATCCACCCTAAACAGACTTACTAGTAAATTCGTATCATTGTTGTAATGTCAGAGGTAGTATAACCTTATTAAATGTAGAACCTCAAAACAACTCAGTCTTTACAGACACATACTATTTCAGAGCCAAAATAATCACATTTTTTAAAGATTCTGTTTATTTTATTTGAAAGGCGAGTTACACACACACACACACACACACACACACACAGAGAGAGAGAGAGAGAGAGAGAGAGAGGGAGAGAGAGAGAGAGAAACATTTCCATCTACTGGTTCACTCCCCAAATGGCTGCAATGGTCTGAGCTGGGCCAGACTGAAGCCAGAAATCTAAAACTCAGCTTAAGTCTCCCACAACAGCCATTGAGCCATCATCTGCTGCCTTGTTTGACACATTAACAGTGTGCTGGATTGGAAGTGGAGCAACCCAGATTGGAATTGGTGCCTATATGAGATGCAGGCATTGCAGGCAGTGGCTTAACTCACTACACCACAATACCTGCCCTGTTCTTTAAAAATAAAAACATAATTTAAAAATAACTTAAACTTTTAAAGATTTATGAAAAGCATATTACTGCTTGGAAAAGTTGAAGCCCAGAAAGGCGGGTGTTAAGCTGGAAAAATCAGATGAGTTGAGGAAAGTTTTTTTATACCTCTTATTTGTACTTTCCAAACCACCTGGGTTGCCAGCTTGGGTAGAACATCTCATAACGAGCTTTCTGGTGAGAGCTTTTACACTTCCACTTCTGGTCCCTATTGGAAATATCACAAAATAAACCTTCTGTGCAACATTTCAGTGATTGCTGTGCCAAATCAGGAAGCACAGAAAGAAAAGCTTCTCCAAAAGTTTCAGAACTTTAAAAGGGTTTAGTTTGAAAGTAACGGTCAAGGCCGGCACCGTGGCTCAATAGGCTAATCCTCCACCTTGCAGTGCCAGCACACCAGGTTCTAGTCCCGGTCGGGGCTCCGGATTCTGTCCTGGTTGCTCCTCTTCCAGTCCAGCTCTCTGCTGTGGCCAGGGAGTGCAGTGGAGGATGGCCCAAGTGCTTGGGCCCTGCACCCCATGGGAGACCAGGAGAAGCACCTGGCTCCTGCCATCAGATCAGCGTGGTATGCTGGCCGCAGCGTGCCAGCCGCGGCAGCCATTAGAGGGTGAACCAACGGCAAAAGGAAGACCTTTTTCTCTGTTTCTCTCTCTCTCTCTTTCTCTCTCTCTCTCTCACTGTCCACTGCCTGTCAGAAATAAAAAAAGAAAGTAACGGTCAAGCTCTAACTATGTTCCAAAAATCCCTAAGTGAAGGCAAGGACATCAGTCAGGAAGGCGATTAACATGGATTAACATGGGCTTAAACATGAGGCATTTACCTTTACTCAAAATTAAAACAAGGAAGTGACCCATCCAGAGCTGGGTCACCCAGCACAAGGCTGCAGTCACTGCTCTTTCTTCCCTTTCATCCTCAACATCTGACTACTTCTCTGGGCTGACCAGCCAATTTGTAGCTTAATCAAGGATACATTTGAGTTTAGAGTGAGTGTTAATAACTAAATTGGAAGAGTGATTGGCGGCATGGGGATGCAGCTAGTTAAGTTGCCATTAGGCACTCTTTTTGTCTCTCTCTCTCTCTCTATCACTTTTCCTTTCAAATAAAGAAAAAATAAATCTTTAAAATAATCATCACACTGGGGCAGTGAGGATCACCTGGAACTGTCCTGGGCAAGCCAGAGTGTATTGTCCCCTACATTTCTTCTAGCACTGTCGCCTCATGATCCCAAAATGACTGCTACAGCTATTGGTTCTTATATCATATCTAAATGAAAGAAGCAAGAGAAAAATAAATGCCAGGGCACTTGTTTTCCAGACCTGCCATATCATCAGAAAGAAACTTTCTCAGCACCGTTAGAACCTACTTACATCTTAGTATTACTTTCAGCTATAAGAAAAGCTGGCAGTGTGTGCATGCCAGAAGCAGAAGTGTCATGATCAGCTTGGTTTGGGGGTTATAATAAACACATTATATATTTTAATCATGAAGTAACCATTTCAGCTATGGTTATGGACACTATAACTCATTGTGTAGGCTTCAGTCACTGTCAACTTTCACTCTCCCAAAATAGCGGAATTGTTGCTACTCTGGTCTTTGGACATAATTCCATGTCATTGTCTCCATTGCACAACAATATCAAGGTCTTTCTTTTCTTCTTGAGAATGTTCTTAGTTTATATCTCCTACCCTTGCTGGCATTTGGATGTGTTTGCATAACTGACATCTGGCCAAGGAAAGTGAGCAGGTGAACTCTGTGCCATTTCTAAGAAAGATCCTCACAAACGTACCAAGAGCAACTCTCCCTCTCTCCATCCACTAACAGGAGGGAGAGAGCTTTGAGAGCAGAGGGGAAGGTAAACTCTTGAGGTGGAAAGAGTTTGGGCTCATGGATGATGGATGCAGTGCAGGGCCCCAGGTGCCAGCAATGACCTACATCAAACTGATGAGACAAGGATATGATAAGGCACTGGAATTCTGAGGTTGTCGCCATCAACTAGTCCATCCTCCTCCATTTTAGTAATTTCATTGTACATTCTGTTAATTTACTTGCCTGGCATGATTCCATTCTTAACCTCCCTGGCACACAGCAAAAGCTTATGACATGCTTATGAGCGAATGAATGAATGAATATGAAGAAAGTCTCCAAAGAAAATGAAATATGCCTCTGCATCAGATACCTTTATTATTTATTTGTTTGTTCATTCATTTATTTATTTTATCTGAAAGAGAGAAAACATCAGGGGCTGGGTCAGGCCAAGATCAGGAGCCAGCAACTCAATTCTGGTCTTCGGCAGGGGGGACAGGAGCCCGAGTACTGGAGCGACTACCCCTGCCTCCCTGAACGTGAATTAGCAAAAAGCTGGAATCAGGAGGGAGGCCAGGACTCGAACCTGGGCACTCCAACGTGGCATGCCCTCATTCTAAGCACGTAGCCACATGCCTCACCACAGCCATTCCACACCCCACAATTTGATACCTTTAAAATGCAAACCTAAAATATTACAGATGATCTTTATATCTTATACTGTTCCCAGAGCTAAAGGCTTCCCTTGATTACAACATTGGATTTTTTAAAATTAACAAATAAAGTAGCATAATTTTATATGTACAACATGAAGTCTTGAGATATGTCACAATTTTAAACTTTTATTTTCTAAAGTCGACTTGTTCCTCACTAATGGTAAGCATATTTGTCTCCTGTGCCGTGGTCCCTTGTGCAGGACACACACACAAAAAATACTTCCATGTTCACCTGCCCTGGGGTCACTTCAAAGGATTGATCTCTACCCATCCCTTCTTCATAGCCATTTAATACAGGTGTGAGGCCAGAATCAGCCCAGCTAGAGGCACTAGAATTTCTCTGCCCCAGCTCAAGGTCATCGTATGACCTCCCCAGTGTATCCCTGGTGACCTCCCCAGCTTCACTTCCTGGGGGCTGGTTCCTGCAGCCCAGAAAGAAGTAGCCTCACCAGTCTGGCCTGTCTTCCCTGTTGCTGTGGGGAGTTCTGTCTCCAGGGTCATGTGGAACCACTCACATTGACCGCTTCTCACCGCCTTTGGCAGCTTTCCTCCCACCCTTAGGTATGCCAGTTATTCTACAACATTATAAGTAAATAAATATCAAGTTGATTTGGAAATAGGTTACTGACCACAAAATATCTTGGTGGTTGGCCCTACTGTTTTTCCCATGTGCAGACTCCATGGAGCATTGGGGTTAAGAGGGCCTATGGGAGCCTGAGCAGGACCTGCAGCCAAAACCTTGACTTTCCCCTTCACCAACCACATGGCTTTGGATCAGAGCTTGTCTTTTATGAGTCCCATTTTCTTATCTTCTTTTTAAATGAGGACAGTAAACAAGCCATGAGGATTTTGTCAAGAGGAAGTGTCAGGGCTTGTCCGGCTGATGGAGAATCCTTGTTATTATCACACAGTGCACCCCAAGTGAGCTGCAGCAGGCAGATCTCACCTCCCAGCTCTGACACTCAGTGCCTGCAGCCAGACCTGGAGTCATTCGGGCCTCCTGGTCCACGGCTGCTTCAGACTTCATCCTGGTTGCATGGTGGATTCCTAGCGATGGTGCTTTCTTTTTCCCAGGTCTGAATGGCCTGTCACCCATGAAGGTACTATTCCCTAGTTCTCAATAGAACTTACAAAGCTGGCCTCCCTGTACCACAGTCCCAGGAGGCCAAATCATGGGCTAAGGGTTCCAAGGCAGCAGAACCATGGTGCTTCCTCTTCTTAAAAGCAAAACCAAATCCAATCACAAAAGAATGACAATAGGCCAGCGCCGTGGCTCACTAGGCTAATCCTCTGCCTTGCAGCGCCGACACACCGGGTTCTAGTCCCGGTCGGGGCGCCGGATTCTGTCCCGGTTGCCCCTCTTCCAGGTCAGCCCTCTGCTGTGGCCCGGGAGTGCAGTGGAGGATGGCCCAAGTGCTTGGGCCCTGCACTCCATGGGAGACCAGGAAAAAGCACCTAGCACCTGGCTCCTGCCATCGGATGAGCGCGGTGCGCCGGCCGCAGCGCGCCATCCGCGGCAGCCATTGGAGGGTGAACCAACGACAAAGGAAGACCTTTCTCTCTGTCTCTCTCTCTCACTGTCCACTCTGCCTGTCATAAAAAATAAAATAAAATAAAATAAAATAAAATAAAATAAAATAAAATAGAATGACAATAAAGGAGGAGTCCTGATCGCCAGGCATGAATCCAAGTCACTCCCTGTGTGCTGATCCTCCCAGGGCTGCAGTCTGGAGGGAGACCAGGGAGACCAGGAAGACACGGAGAGCTTATTTGGTGTGAAGTTTGGGAATGGGCAGTGATCTCTGCAATGCTGTGGTCTCAGTGCCTGGGGGTCTCATTCCAAATGCTCCAAAAAAGACACATCCCTTGCCATGCAGACCCCTTATGTATAGAACCCTGTAAGCTGGTGGTTCCTCCACTCTGGAAACAGATCAGTCACATAGCATTGCTGACCCCAGCAGAGCAGCTGCTTGAGCCTTATCTAACCCCCCCCCCCAAAAAAAAAAAATCTGTGCAGTACCATGGTAGGCAGACTTCCACAGCCACTGAAAAGGAGAGCTCAGCAAGGCAGGTCATTTCAGGTGGCCGTCCTCACGAGAGGACTGTCTGTTTGCATCTTTGACAGCCACACCCATCACAGAGTATTTCTCAGCAGTGCAGAGGGCTGACCTCATTTCTGTGAATCACTGCACACCATCCCCATTCAAGCTGGGAATCAGCCAGTTTTGTAAATCTGCAACAGAGGTCCTTAGGAGGTCCTATTGCAAACTCAATCCTGTTACAAAACCCTGGTGATTGGGGATAGCACAATTCAGTTCACATTTTGCATAAAATTATTGAATTTACAGTGAGGCAGTCTTCTTAATTTTCATTTCTTCCCATCGAAGACACATATTGTAATTATAAAGTGTTCTAAGATGATAAGTTGAGACTCTCTGTTCCACAGAGAACAGAATAGTTACTAGATGTCTTATGCATCAGGAACCTCACGCTGTATTTTATGTTAGCTCATTTTATTGTTACAAATAAATAATCATATCATAAATACCATTTTTTATAGTTTGCTACATGCCAGGCCCTAATTTCTACATATAGATTTTTAATTCTTTCAAGTCTAATAATAATCCAGTAAGAATGTTACTATTATTGTTACTATCTTTCTTCTTGCTTGCTTGCTTTCTAATTAGAGAAGCAGAGAGAAAGAGAAGAGAGAGAGAGAGAGCTGCTATCCACTGGTTCACTCCCCAAATGCATGCAACAGCCAACGCTGGGCAAGGGCCAGAGCCAGAACCTGGGAACTCAATTCAGGCCTCTCACATGAGTGGCAGGGATTCTACTACTTGACCTATCATGAACTGCCTCCCAAAATGTGCATTAAGCTGGAATCAGAGTGGCAGCAGCTACTCTGAATTAGCAAGTGGTTGTCTTAACCACTGGGCCAAGTGTAGGTCCCACTACCATTTTTCTTTTCTTTTTTTATTTTTAATAAAGCTTTTATTTAAAGAATATAAATTTCCAAAATACAACTTATGGATTACAATGGCTTCCCCCCCCATAACTTCTCTCCCACCCGCAACCCTCCCCTTTCCCGCTCCCTCTCCCCTTGCATTCACATCAAGATTCATTTTTCAATTCTCTTTATATACAGAATATCAGTTTAGTATATATTACATAAAGATTTCAAGTTTGCCCTCACCATTTTTCAAATAAAGAACTTAAGGCATAGAGAAGCTAAATGACTTGCCCAAGGTCACACAGTAAGTTCAGAGCTGAGATTCCTTCCAGAATTTGGCTTCAGGGGTGGAGCCTCCAATAACCACTGCTTTCTCTTAGAAATTCTCACTGCAGCCTCTGAGAAAGGCATTGGCTCATAGTCGGATGTTCTTCCTCCTTCATCCTCTCACTCAGTGCCACCAGAGGCTGTGATTTACTAACAGTTGCCTGAATACATAAAAACGTGGCTAAGCACTGTTACTTTAATTTTACAAGGAAAACTAGTTCTGAAAAGCCAAGTCAGGACAGAACCTTCAATCCTGAACTCAGGTGTCTGCTCTTGCCCTTCCTCCCGCCGCATGCTCCTGTCCACAGTATGGCTCCATCCCTGCACTGTGGGTTCTCCCAGCTCGCAGTCTCACAACTTCTCGAGGTGGTTCTCCTCAATTCTTCAGGGAACTTCTTGAGGATGGGGTGCAGTGACAGGAGGTGGGGGGGTCATTTTATTCTTCTGAGAATCCCCAGAACGCCAGCTTATAACAAATGGAAATAACTGCAAAGTTTCATGCTGCTTACACAAGACAATGAAGGATACCCCAACAATTATACCTTATCTGCTTCTCCAGAACAACCTCCCCTTTGTTTCTGACCAAAGGCTACAGTCAAGGATGAGATCATTTTTGTTCTATCACAATGACTTTTGTGTGAGAAAAACATAATCAAGGATCCCCTTCCAGAAAGCTTGCAGATTGGTGTGTTTAGTGGTGACGGCCCGGCAGCCATATGTTACTCAGCTGCAGGGTTTGTTTATTCATACTTTGGCCCATTCATCTGTTTTGTGTTTCCTTTTGTCCATTCCTCACTTAAGATAAACAAAAACCTGTCAGCGTGTGATGGAAGCCAAGCCTCTGGATCTGCCTGTGCTGAGAATCAGGGGATTTGCCAGAGCCAGGGGAGGGGGGGTAATTCTGACGCTGAAAGGACTAAAAGTTTTACCTTGTTAATGATGGCCTGGTTTTACAGTGCCTTTTTTGTCATACACACTTTAGAATTCTAAGAAGGAATCACTCAAATCCTGCAAACATAACTCTCCTTTTTAAGATGTATTTCTTTACTTGAAAGGCGGAATGATAGAGAGAAAGAGATCTTCCGGTCACTTGTTGACTCACCAAATGGCCACAATGAAAAGAGCTGGGCCAGGCTGAATTGAGGACACCAGAGCTCTCTCCAGGTCTGCTACATAGTCGGCAAGGACCCCAGTGCTTCAGCCATCATCTGCTGCCTTCCCAGGTCCATGTGCAGGGATCTGGATTGGAAACAGATCAGCCAGGAAGGATCAGCACTCTGTGATAGGATGCTGACATTCTATGTGGCAACTCAGCTCACTGCACTGCAACACCTGCTTTTCTTGCAAATATTTCTAATACTACCACCATTTGTTACATTAGATCACCCAGGTACTTCTCTAATTCAGATAAGCTCATAGAAATTCATCGGTTTTCTAATGAAAGACACCTTTTCCTATTAGAAACTCTAGGGAAGATATTAATTTGTCACCATCCTTTTTCTTTTTTTTTTTTATTCTAAAGATTCATATACTTCTTTTGAAAGTCAGAGTTAGACAGAAATGTAGAGACAGAGAAAGAGAATCTTCTATCCACTGGTTCACTCCCCACATAGCTGCAATGGCCAGCATTGGACCAGGTTGAAGCCAGTAGCCAGGAGTTTCCTTGAGATCCCTCATGTGGGTTGCAGGTTCCCAAACACTTTGGCCATTTTCTGCTGCTTTCTTGACATTAACAGGGAACTGGGTCAGAAGTAGAGCAGCTGGGACATGAATCAGCCCCCATGTGGGATGCCAGTGTCACTGGTGGTGGCTTACGTGCTACGCCAAAATGCTGGCCACCATCTTTTTTCTAAAGAACGTTTTGAAGCTGTCCCTTCCAACTAAATGCCATACTTCACAGACTGCACAAACCAAACTGTCTTAATCAAAATGAAACTAATGGTCCATGTGCCTTGAAAAGTCCAGACGTGGGCAAGAATTGCATAAAACCACCAGGGATTGATTTCCTGTGACTTTTGTCCCTGCTGCCCTCCGTGTGGGATTTCATTATCGCATGCTTCTTACAATGGCAATTGGAGATGGGGACTTCAGAAGTGTGGAGAGAAAGGATTTCCACTGTGGAGACAAAGAATTTCCCCTTTTAGTTCTGTGAGTCTCAGCAAATCTCTCACAATCAGCAACTTTGAAAGTGAACACCACTGAGGCCAGAGGAGGCAAAGACTCTGAATTTTTAGGTCTGAATCACTTGTGATCAAGGACCAGGACCAGGGCTTGGGGAAGTGAGTTTACTGCACCACCAGTGGATCCCCAGAAGAAAACATGGAGCTCTGGAACCAAGAAGGGCAAATAAATAGACAGAAAAGCTGCTAATGATTCACTGAGTGATGGTGCCTGCATCCCATGGAAAACTACTCAGGCACTGACTCTTTTTTTAATTTTAACTGATCACATGATAGAACAATATATACATTATTCCCTAGATTTTGTAAAAAATGCATTTCCATATATTAAATTGTCATTATTTGATAAAACAGCTGGCAAGAGTGGAGGTATAACAGAGGCTGCTAGTCTGTAGCATTCATTTCCTCTCTTAGTTCTTCATCAGAAGACAAAATGAATTGAAAAGTGAGACAAGCAGAAAAGACACAATTCAGATTTTTTTAAAAAAGATTTATTCATTCATTTGAAAGGTAGAGTTACAGAGAGGCAGAGAGAGAGAGTCTCTCTTCCATCTGCTGGTTCACTCCGCAGATGGCCGCAGTGGCCAGAGTTGTGCCGATCTGAAGCCAGGAGCCAGGAGCTTCTTCTGGGTCTCCCATCAGGTGCCATCTTCTACTGCTTTCTAAGGCCATAGCAGAGAGCTAGATCGGAAGTGCAGCAGCCGGGACCCAAACCAGAGCCCATATGGGATGCCTTTATGGCAGGCAGTGGGTGGCTTTACCTGCTACACCACAGTGCTGGCCCCCAATACAGATTGAATTCTTCCTATCTACAGTGTTTAGGACCAGAAGTGTTTCAGATTTTTTTTTTCAGATTGCAAAAGATTTGCATCCACATAATGGGATCTTTTTGGGAGGGGACCCAAGTCTATACATGAAATTCATGTTTATTTTATGTACACCTTATAAACACAGCCTGCAGGTAATCTTTTATAGTCAATAATTCTGTACATGAACCAGAATCTCAGTGAGAAATTTTCAATTTATGATGTCATATTTGTGTCCAGATATTTTTCAGTTTTGGAGCATCTCAGATTTCTGATTTTCACATTAACCAGGCTAAATCTGTATGTACTTGTCAAGGCCATTTCTCCATCTCGTTGGTTGCCACACACAGTCTTAAAATCAAATTCCAGCCAATGGGATGCAGGTAGTAGCCCTGTGATATAGCAAGAAGTGTACTTTTTTTAAGAAAAAAAGTATTTTATTTATTTGAAAGACAGAGTTGCAGAGAAAGGTGGAGCCAGAGAAAGAGAGAGAGAGAAGTCTTCCATTCACTAGTTCATTCCCCAAATGGCCGCAGTGGCCGAAGCTGAGCTGATCTGAAGCCAGGAGCCAGGAGTTTCTTCTGGGTCTCCCACATGGGTGCAGGGGTCCAAGGACTTGGGCCATCTTCTACTGCTTCCCCAGGCCATAGCAGAGAGCTGGATCAGAAGTGGAGCATCTGGGTCTCGGACCAGCACCCATATGGGATGCCAGGCTGCAGGTAGAGACTTTAACCTCTTGTGCCACAGCTCTGGCCCCTAAGAAGTCCTCTTAAAATAGAAATCGTGGAGTCTTCCTCTTCTGTTTCTTTACCTTATTGGTGCAACAAAAAGAACACAGAAGTGTCCCAAGTCTCTAAAAGGTGTGTGCTATCATTGCCAGCCTTCAGTGACCATCTCCACATTAACTTCGTGTCCATTTCACTTAAGCCAGTGTACTTTTGAAAGTTTTGCATGGTGCTGGGGGCATAGCAGTGAAGCAATCATTTGAGATGCTGGCATTGCATATCAGAGTGCCTGGTTCAAGACCCAGTTATTCTACTTCCAATCTAACTTGTCCTGAGAAGCAGCAGGTGATGTCTCTGCATGGGCTTTGGATTCCCAACCTGAAAGAGATACAGATTGAGAAATTTCTTTGGGTAACAATATTGTGAGGCCAGATTCAGTTTTACATTTGCTATCATAGCAGAGATTTGCTTCTCCTGGGACAGGGCTTGTTTGTTCTGTAGTGGAGGTTCAAGGATCTGGATATTTTAGTGTAAATCAAATATCCTTGCATCCTCTTGATAATCCACCAGCGAGGTGCACATACTAAACTAATGGAATGATTTCTACATTTAACCTTCCCTTTGATCTCTTTTTCTCCTCTTTCTTGGCCCTCCATGTTTCTCCCAAGAGGACATTATGTCCTCTAGGAAGGTTCTCTGAACCCTCTTCTGGAACAACAGTTGTCAAAGTATTTTATAAGGGTTGCTTTCCCATCGGTCTTCAACTGGCACAGGGACTCCTGCAGGAAGAGACTTTACCTGAGGTGTCCAATTTTATACATCCAGGATCTTGGTTTGATGACATCTCAAACATTTCTATCAGAGATCTCTGAACTTGCAATTTTAAAATCAGGTCAAATTCATCCATTGTTTTGTTATATAAATCCACAACAGGGAATAGATAAAATAATTTTCAATTTGAACCTCCACTACAGAACAGACACGCCCTGTCCCAGGAGAAGCAAATCCCTGCTATGATGGCAAATGTAAAACTGAATGTGGCCTCACAATATTGCTACCCAAAGCAATTTCTCAATTTGTATCTCTTTCAGATTGGGAACCCAAAGCCCATGCAGAATGTAATTTGACAGGAGTGCATAAAAGAATCGCATGCCTTCTCTCTTCATGGACACCTCAACTCTATGATTTAATCTATTTTGCAGCCCAAAGGTTTACAGATCCTCCAAATGAACATTGTTGAGATTTTGTTGGAACAATCTTTGGAACACAGACCTAAGGAGAAGCCTTTATTATAGAGAAAAGCTATACATCCCCTAATGTAAGGTATTATTACTAAGTGAACCACTCACTGAAGAATAACCTGTACTGTCACGTATATAACCTTGTTACAGATAAGATTCAGAGCAAAGAGCCCCACACAGAAAGTGGAATATCACCATTTTGATTGCAAACACTTCCTTCCTGCCGTGCAGTGACACAGAGGTTGTAAAACTCAGAACTCTTCAGGGCTGGGCAGGTGTCACACATAACTGAGAGCTGGGAATGAGACAAGCACAGGTGGTAGCAGACTGAAAACTCAGGTCAGCAGATCTGACCATGCAGGAAGGCAGCCCAATTCCCAGATGCAATCTTTTTTTAAGAATTAAAAATGAGATTTTTGTTTTTTGTGTTGTGTTTGTTTGTTTTGACAGGCAGAGTGGACAGTGAGAGAAAGAGACAGACAGAGAGAAAGGTCTTCCTTTGCCATTGGTTCACCCTCCAATGGCTGCTGCAGCCGGCGCATTGCGCTGATCCGAAGGCAAGAGCCAGGTGCTTCTCCTGGTCTCCCATGCGGGTGCAGGGCCCAAGCACCTGGGCCATCCTCCACTGCACTCCTGGGCCATAGCAGAGAGCTGGCCTGGAAGAGGGGCAACCAGGACAGAATCTGGCACCCCGACTGGAACTAGAACTCGGTGTGCTGGCTCTGCAAGGTGGAGGATTAGCCTAGTGAGCCACGGCACTGGCAAAAATGAGATTTTTGTATGGCTTCTCCTGCTGTTTATATTAATGAAACCTGATCAGACCACATACAGGTTGAGCACTCCTAATCCAAAAATCCAAAATCCAAAATGCTCTAAATCCAGTACTTTTTGGTATCAAGTAGAAAATTCCATAACTGCTCTCAGGTGAGGGGTCACAGTCAAAATGCAGGTGTACTAACAATATTCTATAAAATTACCTTTGTCTTTGCATGTAGGGTGTATATGAAACATGTTATGTTTAGACTTTGGTTCCATCCACAAGATATCTTATTATATATCTGTAAATATTCCAGAATCCCAAACCCAAAGCTCTTCAGTTCCCGAGCATTTTGGATAAGGATTTCTCAGTCTATATTGCTTTTGACAGTCTCTGCAAGGAGCCACAGCATCAAATCATAATCCCTTGCATCATAAAAGAAACAGACAGGAAATTGGAAAAGGATAAGAGTTTTCTCTCAATGTGTACCTTAAAGTGAGAGCATCAATTTGCTGAGACCTATTCTACATGATTACAAAGAAAAATGATGTTAATTATATTATCTCAAAGCCATTATGCTCTATTAAACCCTACTTTCCATTATCTTTATAGAAATATTCTATAATACTCAGAATTTATCTAAAATCAGACAAGTAGAAATTCATTTTTTACAATGGCTTCCCAGTCAATTTCTTCTTGGACCATAGACAGGATCAGATGAAGAGAATGAACAAATCTCCCTATTGTGACAACTCCCAATACTTTCTTAGGTTTGTATCAGGCATACTGATCTCTTGAGCAGGACAGGAAAGAGAAGTAAGTCAAATTATAGTGCCCTCCCCATTCCATCATCAGGACTTGTGTTAATTCACTAATTCAACATGGGATTTTGGAGAAGTGATTCCTAAACTTTCTGTCACTTCCAATTTATAAATAGAAAAATGTATGGATTCTAACAAGATGAAAAACCCCCTTTATAGAGATTCTATCAAGTGTACCATCCCAGGTTGTTTTTTAAGATTTTTTCCATCTGCAGGTTCACTCCGTAAACAGTTGTAACAGCTGGGGCTCAGCCAGGAGCCTGGAGTCTCATCTGGGTTTCCCATGTGGGTGGCAGCGACCCAAGCACTTGAGCCATTTTCCACTGCATTGGCAGAAGGTTTGATCAGAGATAGGACACCCAGTACCTGAACCAGTGCTCACATGGAATGCTTCCATTGCAGATGGCAGCTTAACCCACTGCACCACAACACTGACTCCATCCCAATCTTAAGAAAATATGTCATTTTGTTTAAAATAGCTTAAAATAGTAAAGGAATTGTTAGCGTGATGAAATTTCATAGACTTACTAAAGTTGCACATCTGAAGTGTGCTGAAACTTTAGGGACCACGCATGGAGCTGGTGTCTTGGAGCAGCTTGTGCACCTGAGGCTGCATTTCTCACAATATGGGTGGCAAAGTTTAGGTGCATAGATTAGAGGTTCACTTTTTATTGTGCACCAAGCATTGCCCAAGTTCTTCAGGTCATGAGATAAATAACATGTGGCTCCTGCCTTTAGGAAGTGTATGGAACCACCTTACCACAGGCTGGAAGACAGAGATAGGAGCCTTAGATACTTGCTTCCCAGAAACATCCCAATCACCAGCTAAGTCAGTACAAACCCCTCCTTCCCACCACCCAAACCAAGAAGACAGAAGCAGATCATTCTAGATTCTGGCAAATTCCCTGCTATTTTATGAATTCCAACAATGGTACAGTCTCCATTTTAATATTTACCAGAGACAGACAGATGAGTAAGGGAATTCCATTCTTTAGAATTTGACTCCTAGGAAAACTCCACTGTTTTGTTTTTAGTGAGTAAACATTGGATTAGCAACTCAAACCTGTGAGCTTGCAGGGGGGAGGGGGGACAAAAGTGTGTGACCAAAGATATTTTTATTTGTTTTATTTAGTCATTTATTCACTGGTCGTTGATCCAACACATACCTGTGGAGCAATCACATGTGCTTCTGGAAGCTCTCCACAAACTTAAAAGGTCATCTCTTATTCTTCCCTTGCCTCTTCCAGACCTTTCTCTTGTTGATCTTCCCTTGTTTATCCCCTACATGACCAATCCTTCATCCTGCATTTCTCTTAGTAGTCTCCATGTGGAAGCTCACCAAACAGAAAACTACATGGATCCACCAATAACTCCAAGAACCATGGTCCAGTTATGGCTTCTCTCCAAATGTCTAACCCCTTATTTCCAATTCATGTCAGATATTTCTTCCTGCATATTTTGTGGGGAACCTCAATTTTGATGTGTTTGAATATTGCACTTTTTAAAATTTGTAGGATGCTGCAGCATGCCACCCAGATTCCCCTTCTCATTCTTCCAGCTGCCAGCTGGTTGCCTGCTGGTAGCAAGGAGTCAAGTTCATTCCTGGGAGATGTGCTAGGCTGAATGGAGTTGCTCCCTCCTGCGGACAACTCACATTCAATGACTCATCACTGCCAGCTACACAGGCCCCATCCTTGCCTCAGTGAAGACATCTAAGAGTGACCATCTCAGCTTTCAAGAGTTCCTCTCACCTTCAACTGCGTCTTCTGCCATAGCTGTGTCATGTTCAACTACTCGCTCTCCCCAGTTGGCCTTTCCCACTCCCTTGTTCCCAGACACCTTTCCTAGCAAGCAAACCCTCACAGATGTAACATAAAGCTCCTAAGTCTCCAATTCAAGGTCTGTTTCCAGGGGAGTCCCACCTGTTACAAAAGTCTATCCACAAATTGATGAGCCCAGTTATTCCTTCTTCCCAAATGTAGATTCAACTTTACTTTTTTAAAAAAAGATTTATTTCATTTATTTGAAAGACAGAGTTACAGAAAGAGGTAGAAACACAGAGAGAGGTCTTCCATCTGCTGGTTCATTCCCCAGATGGCCACAACAGCCGGAACTGTGCCTAACCAAAGCCAGGATCCAGGAGTTTCTTCTAGGTCTCCCATGTGGTGCAGGGGCTCAAGCACTTGGGTCATCTTCTACTGCTATCCCAGGCCATAGCAGAGAGCTGGATTTGAAGAGGAGCAGCTGGGACTAGAACTGGTGCCCATACAGGATGCCAACACTTCAGGCCAGGGATTTAACCTGCTGAGCCACAGTGCCAGCCACCAACTTTACTTTTTAAAAATCAAAATCCACCTTACACATACCTTCCTCCTAGGGACTGTCCCAGCTGGAGGCTATCTACCTTCTCATGAACTGTGGGCTGCTTCACTACCACTTTTATGATGTTTTCCACTTCTTTATTTATGTATGTTTATATATATGACTCATCTATTTTATTACAATGAATATATTTTGAGGTCAATGTATTTGTTTCATTCTTAAATTTCCAAAGCCTGCGGTACCAAGCCTATGGCTGTCAGAGTGGGAGAAGATGAAATCTAAAGCTAACATCTCTTTTTTGATATAATAAGTGGCTACCTTTAATCCTTTCTCCTGATACCATCATTCATTTGCATGTATTGAGATAAGAAACTTAGGACGGGAGACAGCTAGAGTTGGACTATATATTATAATCATAGTTGAAATATTATGATCAAGTAAGCCAAGAAAACTTCCATGATGCCAAGTCACTCAGATGAAACTAATGATTAATAATGATACTAGCACTGGTAGTTGATAATATCAATGCCTATTGTTTAGAAATTTTCAACCACTTGTTCCATAACATACTGTCTCGTGTGGAGTATATATTTTTATCTTCACAATAGCCTTTAGCCATAAATATTGATAATGTCATCTTAAAGATTTCATCTATTTGAAAGACATTTTATTCATTTGAAAGACAGAGTGAAGTAGAGAAGGAAAGACAAAGAGAGAAAGACATCTTCCATTCTCTAGTTCACTCCCCCAGTGATCACAAGGCTAGGAGCCTGGAACTCCATCCAGGTCTCCCATTTGGGTGGCAGGGGCACATGTACTTGGACCATTTTCTGATACCTTCCCATGGCATTAACAGGGAGCTGCATTGGAAGCAGAGCAGCCAGGACTTGAACCAGCACTATAATACAGGATGCTGGAGTCCCAAGCAGTGGCTTAAACCACTGCACCAAAAAAAATCCAGGCCCCTGTTAATGTCATCTTTGAAAAAGGTAACTCAAGGACTGATGTTGTGGTGCAGTGAATTAAGCTTCCATTTGCAATAACACCACTGCATATCTGAGCAATGGTTCAAGTCCTGGTTGTTCCAATTCTAATCCAGCTCCCTGCTAAGTTGCCTGGGAAGACAGAAGAGGATGAACCAAATACTTGGGACCCTGAGATCTATGCAGGAGATCTGAATGGAGCTCCAGCCTCCTGGATACAGCCTAGACCACCTCTGTATGTTGCAGCCATTTTTTTAAGTGAAGTAGTAGATGGAAGATTCTCTCTCTCTCTCTCTCTCTCTCTCTCTCTTTGTCCTTCCTCCCTACTCTCTATCAATCTTCCCTTCAATTAAATAAATAATAAACATATATTAACAAAGAGGAAACAGAGGCCAGCACTGCGGCTCACTTGGCTAATCCTCTGCCTGCGGCGCCAGTACCCCGGGGTTCTAGTCCGGGTTGGGGCACTGGGTTCTGTCCTGGTTTCTCCTCTTCCAGTCCAGCTCTCTGCTGTGGCCTGGGAAGGCAGTGGAGGATGGCCCAAGTGCTTGGGCCCTGCACCCGCATGTGAGATCAGGAGGAGGCACCTGGTTCCTGGCTTTGGATCAGCACAGTGCCGGCCGTAGCTGCCAGTAAGGGGAGTGAACCAATAGAAGGAAGACCTTTCTCTCTGTCTCTCTCTCACTGTCTATAACTCTCTCTCTGTGTCTCTCTCTCTCTCACTGTCTAACTCTGCCTTTCAAAAAAGAAAAAAAAAAAAGAAACAAAGAGGAAACTGAGGCAAAATTTTAAAAATTTGCCTATGGTCACATAACTAATGAATCCATACAACTCTGTCCAGTCCTTAAGAACACGTTCTTAGATATTAGCCTTATAGTAGATACACACAATCAGTGTTAAATTGATTTGAGCAGTTATTTCCATGAAAACATATGCACATGATGTGTTATTGGTTCTATCAGGATCATCCACTAAGACATCACTTCCATGCCAGTGTTGTCTTACCTCAGCCTCTGCTGACCTCTGTCTCCACTGCACTGCAGCTCAAGAAAGGATTAGATCTGGATATAAGTCTTGGCTCCAGCGGAGGAAATATAAGGAGCTCATGTAGCTTAATGGCTTGACATTGGCAGCAAACCATACTCTACTCTGGGTCTCAATGGGATTACCATGTTTTTGCCACCACATTCTCTCAGTTCATACTATGTACCATTTCATTCAATAAGAAATTATTTGTTTAGCATTTGAATCCCTCAAAGAAGGTCCAGAACTATTCTTGGCATTAGAAATACAATGATGAACAAAATAGTCTTTACCATTTTCACCCCAACACCTAAACCACTGCTTAGCAGCTACTCATTAGGTATTTGTCTAATGAGGAATGTGCATGAATCAGGTGTTCACATCAGTCCCTTGACTAGCTTCTTCCTTTGCTTATCCAATTTGTTCTTCTCTTCAGTTTCCAAAGTTTGGACCAGTGCTCTTTCAGCTCTCTTCACCTCCACCTTCATCTCTGACCAGCCCAATGGTTGGACTGATTTCAATTTACGGTTCCTACTGGAAAGTGCCACCCAGCTTCAGATGACTGTACCGATTGCTTTGGGCTACATAATGCTGTGTTAACAACTGCCTTCACTATCTCAGTGGCTTAGGGCAAAAAAGGTTGGTTTCTTTTCTACTGACAGGACTGTGACTCAGAAGCAGCTCTCCTCCAGAAACAACCTCTCACAGAAGGATCAGATAAGCAAGTCAGCAAACTGAGTGACAGAGATGCAAGGTGATCCGGGAGCTTCTGCTTAGAAGGAGCATCCCGTTACTTTCATTTGTATGAAAGTGACCAAAAAAGTCATGTGGCCAAATCTCAATTCAGGGCTTAAGGACAATCTTTTTACAGGCAGAAGTACTACAGTCATTTGGCCGTAAACCCATTGTCAAGGAGGCAAGGGCATAGAAGAGCAGTGGATCAAGCTAAATCAATCTTCCTTGCAAACCTAAACGTTATTCTGCCCCTTAATTCAGTAGAGCTCAGCTTGAATTAGAAACTGAAGAGGCCTTAAAATAAAGGAAGATTTTGTTGGTTTGATACACCTAGAGGCTATAAGTACCTCAAAGGGATCTTTAAAGAGCATTGTCTTATCACTTTAGGTTTGAACTTCATTATCCTCATATTCTTTTAAACCCACATTCTATGTAAAGAAAAGCAGTTCTGAGAAAGTCTTTGGCAATCACTCAACAGTGGAGGTCACTTTACTTTGTACCTATTATTTAGCATATCTTAACACATGAATGTGAATCTGGAGAAAGGATAAGTAGGACCTTTAGAACAACTCTGAAACCAGAAGAGACAACATTCAACAGAGAAGTATCCACACACCACAGCACGTGACTGTCTTCTTATTGCCAATCTTCCAGGCAATGAGTATTCTATGTGCTATGCATATTTTTTGGCCAAGAAGACACATGTAAAACCAGCCACCTCTATATCCTTATTCACTAATTGACATTATCCTTGAGTGTGCTGCTAATTGAAAATCTTGTCGTTTTCAAGACTGGCCTTCCTTCGTAAGGTCTGGCTCATGGCTACTTAAAACTGGCTATCCACTCCCCTTAAAAGAATGTCTTTCAAAAGAAGTTTAAATGGATTTCTGTTTTTGTGGTGTTAAAAATTAGAATTCAAGCCATTCTCAACCAACAGACAGAAAGTATAAAAAGACAAAAGAAGCCAATCGTAAGGTTCACAGAAACAGGTAAAAGCTGAAGCAAAATGGACAAAGGGTGCTGCTGTATTTATCCAGGCTTCCTTTTTTAAAGAAGAATCCTAGAAATTTTAACCTTCATGCAAATAAACATCCAAATGCAGCTCCTGGCCCTCCATCAACTTCATGTATCAGTCATGGCCAAGTTAGCATCCTCAAGCAATCATGTGACATTGTATCACGGAACTTACAGGTGTGGCCTGGCAGGACAAGAGTCAATGCATCTACCTTTCTCTAAGGCACAGAGGAATTTCTTGAATAGAGCTTACCATGCTGTGACAGAATAAGCCTGAGCTCAAAATGTCAGAAAAACCAATAATCAAACTGTAGGGGAGAAATGAACCAACCACTTTGTAGATTAATCTCATACTATATTTCCATTGGAAGAAACTGAGTTGGACAGTACAGTTATAGGAACAGGGAAGTTTATTTGTGAGAAAATTTGTTGATGATTCCCTCAGACCATTCCCTGGCTGACAAATCAAATCCTTGCATTTGGCTTCCTTGTTTTCAAGTTTCCCAGAAAATACTCAGTAAAATAATGGTTTTATGTCATGTGCAAGATAGTATAAATTACAGGTATTGAGTTTTAAATATAAAAAGCACAGGTATAAAATTTGATACCTCCAAATGATTCTCATCTCTTTTAAAGTAACTGTCATCATTACTCTTACTCTATATGTATTCTACCAAGGATAAAACTAGGAAGAGTCTCATTTACTGGTCACAGACAGTTAATGGGAAATAATTAAAATTCTCCAGGCTTTTTATGGCCTACAAGGTGACATAAACTTTCTCAATCATGCCCCATTATGCTGTATATTAAAACCTCACCAAAACCCAGTGGGAATTATACACTGATCTAAAAGGTGATAATTATATATTGATCTCACACCCAGTGAAAATATATTCAGATCTCAGATATGGAAGGAAGTATATACTAATCTCAGATTCAGTGGAAATACATACTGATCTCAGACCCAGCAATAATATATTCTGATTTTATTTTATTTTTTTTTTATTTTTTGACAGGCAGAGTGGACAGTGAGAGAGAGAGAGACAGAGAGAAAGGTCTTCCTTTGCCGTTGGTTCACCCTCCAATGGCTGCCGCAGACGGCGCGCTGCGGCCGGCGCACCGCGCTCATCCGATGGCAGGAGCCAGGTGCTAGGTGCTTTTTCCTGGTCTCCCATGGGGTGCAGGGCCCAAGCACTTGGGCCATCCTCCACTGCACTCCCGGGCCACAGCAGAGGGCTGGCCTGGAAGAGGGGCAACCAGGACAGAATCCAGCGCCCCGACCGGGACTAGAACCCGGTGTGCCGGCGCCGCAAGGCGGAGGATTAGCCTGTTGAGCCACGGCGCCGGCCAATATATTCTGATTTTAGACCAGGTAGGAACATATACAGATCTTATACTCAGTGGGAATAAATGCAGATCCCAGCCTCAGTGGGAAGTATTTACTGAGCCACAGAGTGAGATGAAATTGAAGCAGACTTCAGATAAGTGCCAGTAGCTTTGTGGTCAATGGAGATATTCTAATAAATACCTCCATTTTATCACTTGCCGACTATCTGGATCTTTGTTGAAGGGGTAAAATTCAGATTATCATTCCTACCAATTTATTTTCATTTTGTCCTGGCTTCATGAAAGAAAATAGATGGGTTTTTCTTATACTAAACAAAAAATTAGGAAGTTTATCATCACAATTTACTGTTACCCAAAATCCTCTTACCCAGCTCACTGATTCTCATTCACTCAATAAATATTGGTTGAGCCTGCCTGTTGGAAGTGTGCTGTGAATTGAAATGAGCAGTTACTACATGGTTCTTCTCTTATAGATCTTATACTGCAGGACAGGATGGATAAGAAAAGTGGTCATGAAACACTTTGGGACATGGAGTTCTGTCTTGGCTCTCAAATGCTAGATGTTTCCAAAATCCAAACTCACCCTCCAAAGCTTAAAGTCTTTTTGTCAATGAGCAGGTTTAAAAGGATACGCAAAAGCATGTTCATTCAGATACCTAGCGTGGTTATCCTTAATCCTCTAGTAGCCTTTCCATTTTGTGAATTGGTCTTCATGCCTGTGATTTCTATTCTGGCCACATCCTTAAGTATTTTCACTTGTTCTCATTTCTATTGCCTCTACTTGAGCTCACGATAATACAGTTTCTTGTTTGGAATCCTACTTCTATGGTCCTTCCTCTCTCCTTCCCACTATACCTCCTTCCTCCCTATCAAACACTCTACTCCATATCCAGAGAACTCATTGAAATCTACATGCTACTATTTTCCTAGCCAAGAATCCTCCAGTGACATCATCATCTTTCAGAATACTCCTATATACAATGCTTAGCTCAGGAATATCTTGAGGAATGAGCCCATGTTTCCATCTCTAACTTGATTCTCTAAAGCCTGCTCTGTACAATATCAGTTCCTAGGAAGTTAATAAAGAACACTTAAGGAGGAAAATTTTATGATGAAGCAAAGATTAGGGACCCTGGGAAAAACAGTTACACAGGTTTCCTTGAGACAATCTTCAATAGGCGGTTGTATTTTCTTATCTCCAAGAAAGAGATACGATACATTATTGGGTGATTCCAAAATTTGACTAAAGAATACTTCTATGTACATGGCACACACACATACAAACATATACATAAACACACACACACACACACACACACACTCCCCTCTTGGACACTTGGTGAAAATATCTTTCAGGACTAGAATTCCACATCATGAAAGGAAGAATCTTGGCCCTCAAAGATGCCACAGTCTAATCCTCATAAAAAAAGGGACTTCACAAACACGGCTAAAGTGAAAGGCTTTGAGATGGGAAGATTATCCAAAACACCAGAAGGGCCCAATCTAAGCAGACAAACCCTTGAAGCAGAGAACTGAATCAGTCTGGAAGCAGAAGAGGAAGACAGAAGATGTGAAGCAGAAGGAAAAGTCATACAGATTTGATGCACAAGAAGAATTTGATGCTTCATTGCTGGTTCCTGGAGGTAAAGGGTCATTGTGCAGGGCCTCTGGGAGGCCTCTTGGAGTTGAAGGTGGCCCCAGACTAGTGGCCAACAAGGGAACAGTGACCTCGGGCCTACACACAAGGAGCCGGATTCTGCCAACCACCTGAATAAGCTTGAAAGCAGATCCCTCCCCAGAGCCTCAGAAGGGAACTTGGTCCAGCCAACCCCTTAGTATCAGCCTCAGGAGACCTTAAGCAAATAATACAGCTGAGTCGCACTGCATTAGACTTTTGACAAATACCACCACTGGGAGATGAGGAGCTTGTGTTGTTGGAAAACACACTGTGTTTGTGGTAATTTCTTATGACAGCAATAGAAACGAATGCACACATACAACATTCACCTTCATCTCTCACCCCTGCCTGTCGATATTGTGCACACTGTTTATCTTGCGCTGCCTGTTGCCTTCCTAGAAACAGATGTTCTCTCAAGCATCTTGCATTTGATCACTATGCTTGGAAAGCTATTTCCTTTCCTTCTCTTCCTTCCAAGACTCAGACACCAATATGCACCTTTTACCCCCAGCTCCTCACCTCCATATAATTTATCAAGTCTTGACTTAAGCGCCATCAATTCCAGTATTCCCTGGCCTTTGCATGTGATCATGTGGCCTTCTATTGGCTGCTTTCTCCAGAAGGCCTTGAGAATGAGGACAATGTCTTAGTAATCTTTTAATCTCCAGTGTCAGCCTGACATGAAAAAGTGATCAGTAAGGTGCAGAATCAATGTACTTAGTTACAGATAAGTACTTAACAATCCATATTGGAGCACTGAACCTCAAAAGAGAGATAAAACTGGAGATAGAGATCTAGGATCCTTGGGTCTGGGAGGTGCCTAGAAGTGGGTGAGTGGCACAGCTCACCGAGGCACCAAGGAGGGACATGGTTATTTGTGTTAGTCTGCTTTGTGCCATGCTAACAGAATACATGAAATTGAGTAACTTATAAAAAGCAAGAGATTAGTTTGTATTGCTTACAGTTCTAGAAGCTGGGAAGTCCAGTGTTGAAGGGCTTGCTTCTGGCAAGTGTCTTCTTGTTGCATCATTCCAAGGTAGAAGGTAGATGGGCAATGGAGCTAGAGAGGACCATGCTGGATTTTATAATGAACCCACTCTCACACCAATAAACTCATCCCATGATGACAGCAGTAATCCAAACATGAGGACAGCATCTGCAACTCCAATCACCTGTAGAAGGCCCTTCCCCCAAACTACAGCATTGGGGATTAAGTTTTCAACACATTAACTTGGGAACAAACATTCAAACCATAACAATATTCTTGAAAAGTATATTGAAAAATATTTTATTTTTTGGTCCTGATAAACACTAATATCTCAGTCTCCTATCTTATTAACTAAAAGTCATTCATTTATTGAGGGAAAGGACAATCCAACCTACAACAAAGTGTCCATACCTGGCTCTGAATTCCTTTTTTAGGCTTTTTGTGATCCACAGTGATACAATAGATTTAAAAGCCCAGCTGCATAGAGAAAAGCTGGGTTCTCTAAATTCCAAAAGCTTTTCTTTTTTTTTTTTTTTAATTTTTTGACAGGCAGAGTGGACGGTGAGAGAGACAGAGAGAAAGGTCTTCCTTTTGCCGTTGGTTCACCCTCCAATGGCCACCGCGGCTGGTGCGCTGCAGCTGGCGCATCGCGCTGATCCGAAGGCAGGAGCCAAGTGCTTTTCCTCGTCTCCCATGGGGTGCAGGGCCCAAGGACTTGGGACATCCTCCACTGCACTCCCTGGCCACAGCAGAGAGCTGGCCTGGAAGAGGGGCAACCGGGACAGAATCTGGCACCCCAACCGGGACTAGAACCTGGTGTGCCAGTGCCGCAAGGCGGAGAATTAGCCTATTGAGCTGCGGTGCCGGCCCCAAAAGCTTTTCATATCAAGAGTCAAGCTCTACATCTGAGTACAAAGTTTTTTTAAAGATTTATTTATTTATCTATCTATTTATTTATTCATTTGAAAATCAGAATGGCAGAGGAGAGAAACAGAGACAGATACAGAGAGAAACGCAGACATCTGGTTCAGTCTTCAAATAGCCACAAGGTTGGGATGGTTCAGGCTGAAGCCAGGAGCCAGGAACTCCATCCTGGTCTCTCTCAAGGATGGCAGGGGCCCAAGTATGCCCTCATGTTCCATTGCCTCCCCAGACACATTAGCAGGGAACTGGATTGGAAGTGGAACAGCTGAGCTCAAACAGTGATTCAATACGGGATGGCAAGTGATGGCTTGACCCACTGCGCTGATGCCCAGAGCACACAATTTTAATATAAATCACTATATAGCAAGCAGAGAGACATTTTAGTAACTTGTCTTTTATATATATATATATATATATATATAGAGAGAGAGAGAGAGAGAGAGAGAGAGATTTAAAAGAAGAGAGGTGTGGGTGATGTCCAGACGTTACATTTTCTCCCTATACAGAATATTGTCTCAAAAGAATCTCCTGCTTCTGCAAATAATGATTTTTTGTCATTTTCATATGTAAGCTTAAGCTTATGAATCTCATGATTATAAAGACACAGAGATGAGCTACATTTCTTCCCTTTTTTTAAAGATTTATTTATCTGAAAGGCAGAGTTACAGAGAGGCAGAGGCAGAGAAATAGAGGGAGAAAGAAATAGAGAAAGAAAGGGTTGGCGCCATGGCCCAACAGGCTAATCCTCCACCTTGAGGCGCCAGCACACCGGGTTCTAGTCCCAGTTGGGGAGCCGGATTCTGTCCCGGTTGCCCCTCTTCCAGGCCAGCTCTCTGCTGTGGCCCAGGAGTGCAGTGGAGGATGGCCCAAGTGCTTGGGCCCTGCACGCCATGGGAGGCCAGGAAAAGCACCTGGCACCTGGCTCCTGCCATCAGACGAGCGTGGTGCGCCGGCCGCAGCGCGCCGGCCACGGCGGCCATTGGAGGGTGAACCAACGGCAAAGGAAGACCTTTCTCTCTGTCTCTCTCTCACTGTCCACTCTGCCTGTCAAAAAAAAAAAAAAAAAAAAGAAAAGAAATAGAGAGAGAAAAAAATCTTACATCTACTGGTTCACTCCCCAGATGGCTGTAATGGCCAGAGCTGTGCCAATACAAAGCTAGGGAGCCAAGAACTTCCTCTGGGTCTCCCATATGGGTGCAGGATTGCAAGGACTTGGGTCATCTTCCATTGCTTTCCCAGGCCATAGCAAAGAGCTGGATCAGAGGTAAAACAGCCAGGACTCAAACCAGCACCTATATGGGATGCTGGCACTGCAGGCAGTGACTTTACCTGCTAAGCAATAGAGTTGGCCCCTGGGATACCTTTCATGCCAGGCCCAAGTCTTAGACTCTAGAATGCTGTTAATATGTCGATGTCCTAATTTAAACATTAGTTTCACATTTATAACTGCCTCATATTTAAATTCAAATCTAACTCCACTTTCTTCCATATGCCTTAATTGATCTCAAGATTACTTAAAATACCCAAACTGTACTAATTCTATGTAAGTTATTGTTATGTATTGTCAGGGGGTAGTAGCAAGAAAAATATTTGCATGTTCAGTATAGATGCACTATTTACTTTTTTGTGTTAATTGTTTGAGATGCATACACAGAATGGGAGAGATAGAACTTCCATCCATTTAATCACTCTCCAAATACATACAACAGCCAGGGCTAGGCCAGACCAAAACCAGGAGAGTGGAGAACTCAATCCAGGTCTCCATGTTAATCCTTGGTTAAAACAGTGTTTAAGTCATCATCACTTCTTCCGACGTCCAAATTAGCAGGAAGCCAGGACTCAAACCTAGGCACTTGATATGGGACATAGACCTCTTAACCAGCGTCTTAACTACTAAGCCTGCCTCACTATTTTCTTTGTAATAAGTTCTGTCTGCAATTTATTGAATCCTTGATGCAGAATGGCTGCTACAGAGGGCCGACTATATATTTGCATGGTGAACTATCCGTGCTCGACACAAGAGTGAAAAGTGGTGTAGGAGAAATGATTTTGATTTTATTCAAAGTTCTCTCTCATTACATAGAAAATCCTGGTAGTACCTATATGTGTTCACATGTATGTCTTCACTCAACAAGTGCTGAGATAAACTGGTAATTTCAAAAAAGTGGCTCAAGAGTGAGAATGTATCCTGATTGTTAAGGTTTTAGCCATGAACTGTTGATGGTTTCACTCTTTAAATAAAAACGTGAATCCTCAGCTCACAGGGCAATGGCTCCCTGGAGAAGCAAAGTTATGACGAAAGTCTCCTGCATGTGGGCACTGCAGGCCCTGGAGGGAAAGCTGGAGGGAGCATTGCAGTGGTCCACAGTTCAGCCAGGAGCAGAGAAGCCCAGACCTGAGCATTGGCTGCCGTCTGTTGTGGGAGTGCTTGTGGCGGTGCTGAAGAGGGTTTGTCTGAATCAAGGAGATGCAGGCTGCAGGTAAAGTATTTGGAGTAACAGGAGCAATCAAAGGCGTCGGGCAGTGAAACCAGGTGCAGCAGTTGCTGTTCTTTTTATTGCTATTTTTTTCTTTTCAGACTGGAAAATGGAGAGTGTCAGGGAGGGATAGGCCAGGAGCACAGTAAACAGAAAACAGACGTGTGAAGGCAGAGACTGCAGTGGAATGCAAAGGTCTTGGGAGAGCAGAAAATACTTCCAGGGAGCCGCGCCCACCGCTCACAAGGGAAGCAGAAAAGCAGAGTGAATCAAAGCAAGCTTAGAAAGATGTCAGCGAGACAAAGACCGAGGAACAGTAAGCTTCCGTCTCTTGAATGACACAAAAAGACATGCAATCATTATTAATGTAAAAACAAAAAAAATGTCTCAGCTGATCTCCAGGAAGTCAAAAGCAACATTTCCAAGGAAATCAAATGATGACCCTCAGACTCATTTACTCTATTACGTCTTTATACAAGTGGGTGCTTTTTCCTGGTGGACTCCATTGTCATTCTCTGTATTTTGTATCCCAGAAAAACACTTGTCAGGATACTGAAGGAGATCGGGAAACCCTCAACAGTGCTTCCTTTTATACTGACTGAAATTGCTTTCAGCCTGCTTTCTTCGTCTTTGGTGATCTATCTCAGAGATAATGTGGCTGGCTTCACCAGGAAATCAGGAAGAATTCATTGTAGCTATCTGCAATCTGACAGCACATAGAACCTGATGCAGTGTGGTCTGACAGCACCCCTCCTTCAGAGCCCCTTGCAACAAAGAGCTGTCTTGCTTCTTAACCCAAACCATCTCCTTTCTTCTCTTTTCAATCTCAAAAACAGGTACAATGAACAAAATCAATCAATAAATAACTATATTTCAAACATGTAAGTCTTGTTTGGGAGTTTATATTAATTAGCTATATTAATTTTTTATTAGAAAAAAATTTTTATGGTTAAGAATTTTATTATCAAAATTATTACATCTCTTGTGAAAGTGCAAATGTTACAGCAAGGTGTAAACACTCCACTTTAGAAAGAAGTGATACTTCTTCCTTTCCAAGAGTTATAAATGCATTTGTAATAGTACTATACATCTTGTTAGATAATTATCCATCAAAATAGACTATATTTCTGAGCAACAATGCTTTTTAAATTTTGTTTATTATTTGAAAGAAAGAGAGAAAGAGAAATAGATGGATGCTAGATGATAGATAGATAGACAGACAGATAGACAGCTCTCATCCACTGGTTCATTTCCCAGATGCCTGCAACAGATCCTGGCTGGTGATGAATCCAGGAATCATGCATTTAATCCAAGTAGTAGGAATCCAATTATTTGAGCCATCATCTGCTGTCCCTCAGGGTCTGCATTACAAGGAAGTTGAAGTCAGGAGCCAGAAAAAGAAATTGAACCCTCATACTACAATCCGGAGCATAGGTGTCTTAACCATTTAGTCAAACACCCATTCCAAGCAACTAGGATTTGAAAGGGAAATAATGATTAATGAATCCAGAAGGTATTTTTAACAGATCTTTATAAGCAGAGTTCCACTCATTCTTTCATTCATTCATCCAGCAACAAATGGTGATACAGCTTGGGTTAGCCAAACAGCACTCCTCGCCAGGTGAACAACAGAAAGACAATACCAGATAAGAAAGAAAATTTCAATAATCAAGCATTAAGAATTACCAGAGACCAACACGATAGACAACAATGAGACATCCCCCTTAGACAGTTCAGGAAAGATCTCTCTGGGTGGTAAGAGGGGACACTTTTCTAAGGATCACAGAAAGGATCCCCCGGACTGAGGGAACAACTGAGGTTAGCCCTGGGTGGATAGCAGCATAGATGATTTTCAGGAATGTGAAAGAAGGCCAGGGTGAGAAGAACAGATGGAAAAGTGGCAGCAGGAGCAGGTCAAGGTGGCATCATGAATAGGTGCATGGTTTTGGGAAGTTTTCTGAGGTGAGACAGCTGGCCTTGGAAACAATTTAAGCATGTGAGTGAATTATATGTACGTTATGAGTTTATGAGAACAAAACAATATTCATACATAGCAATGGATTTTTGCTCATTGCCCTACTACTAGCTATTTGGCATGTATCCAATTTTTCAATATTATGAACAGTGCTATCATGAATGTTCATTTTCTTGTTTCCTATGCACCTGTCAAAGGGTTTTTGTGAGATCTACACATAGGTTAGAACTGTTTGAGGATGGCTTTTTAGTTTGACTAGTTATTGCCAAACTGTTCCATAAGTGTATGCACCTATTTACAATCTCACCACCCAGGAATACATGAGAATTCTGTTTCCTGACATCTTCCCTAAAATTTGCTACTGTGATCCTTTTAATTTTTGCTAATCTGGTGTGTGTAAAATGATATCCTGCTATTTTTAAATTGCACCTCCCTGAATAATGAGGCACTCTTCTCTGTTGCTCCTCTTAAAAAATCCATTCATTTCTTTAAAAAAGAGAATTTTTTTCCTCTATCTCTTCTCTATCCTCACCTTGGTTCCTATAGTAATTTGCAGGAATCGTCTGTGTAACACCTGCCACTTTCCACATTCGGTTATTTGCTGATTTGTCTAATCCCTTAGACCCAGGACCCAATAATTCATGACAGCCTCTGAAATAGCAACCGAAGTGAATTCCTTCCACCCACACCATCACTGAAGTTTAGGAAACATCTATTGAATTTCAGTGCATACTACATATTTCCTTTGCTTTTTTGGAAGGTTTTTATTTAATGAATTCAAATTTTCATATGTAGGTTTTTTTAACTTTTATTTAATAAATATAAATTTTCAGTGACTTGATCAGCTCTTATGCTGACTCTTGTTGTACAATGTAATACTTTATCCATTTTAGTATTTTTTTTATCCTAGTACTAGTGGTTGAACTCTGTAATTAACACACAATTATTCTTAGGTGTTTAAATTTTAACTGAAAAGTGATCCCTGTTAAATATAAGAGTGGGAATAAGAGAGGGAGGAGATGTGCAATTTGGGACATGCTCAATCGGACCTGCCCCAAAAGATGGAGTTGGAATCCTGCCAGGGGATTCCAATACAATCCCATCAAGGTGGTATGTACCAAGGCCATCTCACTAGTCCAAGTGATCAATTTCAGTTCACAATTGATCACACTGATAGGTCTAAGAGTCAAAGGGATCACACAAACAAGACTGTGTCTGCTAATACTAACTGATAGAATTGGAAAGGGAGAGAATGATCCAACATGGGAAGCGAGATACACAGCAGACTCATAGAATGGCAGATGTCCTAAATAGCACTCTGGCCTCAGAATCAGCCCTTAAGGCATCCAGATCTGGCTCAAGAGTCCATGAGAACATTTTAGGCATGAGAAGCCAAGACACTCTGAAAAAAAAAAAAAAGAAGACCTAAATGAAAGATGTCTGCGAGTGGGATCCCAGTGGAAAGAACGGGGTCATTAAAGAAGGAGGTACCTTTCTCTGAAGGGAGAAGAGAACTTCCACTTTGACTATGACCTTGTCGGAATAAGATCAAAGTCAGCAAACCCGAAAGGCTTCCATAGCCTCGGCAACTCATGACTAGAGTCTAGGGAGATTACTGGCGCCATAAACAAGAGTGTCAAATTGTTAAATCAGCATCAGGAGTCACTGTGTACTTACGTCTCATGAGGGATCTGTCCTTAATGTGTTATCCAATGTGAAGTAATGCTGAACTGGTACTGAAACAGTATTTTTACACTTTGTGTTTTTGTGTGGGTGCAAACTGATGAAATCTTTACATAGTATATACTGAATAGATCTTCTGTATATAAAGATAATTGAAAATGATTAAAAAATCTTGGTGTTAAATTGGAAATTGCATAGATAATTAATCAATTTAAAAAAAAATCATGTGGGATCTCTGTCCTTAATGTGCTGTACATTGTGAATTAATGCTATAACTAGTACTCCAACAGTATTTTCACTTTGTGTCTCTATGTGAGGGCAAACTGTTGAAATCTTTACGTAATATGTACTAAACTGATCTTCTGTGTATAAAGAGAATTGAAAATGAATCTTGATGTGAATGCAAGGGGAGAGAGAGCGGGAAAGGGGAGGGTAGCGGGTGGGAGGGAAGTTGTGTGGGGGAAGCCATTGTAATCCATAAGCTGTACTTTGGAAATTTATATTCTTTAAATAAAAGTTTTATAAAATATATATATATAAAAATTTCCAAAGTACAGTTTATGGATTACAATGGCTTCCCCCACCCCATAACTTCCCTCTCACCCGCAACCCTCTCCTTTCCCGCTCCCTCTCCCCTTCCATTCACATCAAGATTCATTTTTACTCTCTTTATATATAGAAGATCAGTTTAGTATATATTAAGTAAAGATTTCAACAGTTTGCACCCACATAGCAACACAAAGTGAAAAATACTGTTTGAATACTAGTTATAGCATTAAATCACAACGTACAGCACATTAAGGACAGAGATCCTACATGAGGGGTAAGTGAACAGTGACTCATGTTGTTGATTTAACAATTTGACACTCTTGTTTATGGCGTCAGTAATCACCCTAGGCTCTTGTCATGATTTGCCAAGGCTATGAAAGCCTTTTGAGTTCACCACTTCTGATCTTATTCTGACAAGGTCATAGTCAAAGTGGAAGTTCTCTCCTCCTTTCAGAGAAAGGTACCTCCTTCTTTAATGACCCCGTTCTTTCCACTGGGATCCCACTCACAGACATCTTTCATTTAGGTCTTCTTTTTTTTTTTTCAGAGTTTCTTGGCTTTCCACGCCTGAAATACTCTCATGGGCTTTTCTGTCAGATCCGGATGCCTTAAGGGCTTATTCTGTGGCCAGAGTGCTATTTAGGACATCTGCCATTCTATGAGTCTGCTGTGTATTTCGCTTCCCATGTTGGATCATTCTCTCCCTTTCCAATTCTATCAGTTAGTATTAGCAGACACCAGTCTTGTTTGTGTGATCCCTTTGACTCTTAGACCTATCAGTGTGATCAATTGTGAACTGAAATTGATCACTTGGACTAGTGAGATGGCCTTGGTACATACCATCTTGATGGGATTGTACTGGAATCCCCTGGCATGTTTCTAACTCTACCATTTTTAACAAGTCAGCTTGAGCATGTCCCAGATTGTACATCTCCTCCCTCTCTTATTCCCACTCTTATATTTAACAGGGATCACTTTTCAGTTAAGTTTCAACACTTAAGAATAACTGTGTATTAATTATAGAATTAAACAAATAGTATTAAGTAGAACAGACAAAAAGAATATTAAATGGGATAACGTATTAAGTTGTTCATCAACAGTCAGAGCAAGGGCTGATCAAGTCACCGTTTCTCATAGTGTCCATTTCTCTTTATAAGGTTTCCCCTTTGTTTTTTATTGCTCTATATTATTCTATAGAGTACATATCCCATGATTTCTTTATCCAGTCTACTGTTGATGGGCATTTGGGTTGGTTCCAGGTCTTAGCTATTGTGAATTGAGTTGCAATAAACATTAAAGTTCAGACGGCTTTTTTGTTTGTTTGGGTAAATTCCAAGGAGTGGGATGGCTGGGTTGAATGGTAGGGTTATATTCAGGTTTCTGAGGAATCTCCAGACTGACTTCCATAGTGGCTTCACCAGTTTGCATTCCCACCAACAGTGGGTTAATGTCCCTTTTTCCCCACATCCTTGCCAGCATCTGTTGTTGATAGACTTCTGTATGTGAGCCATTCTAACCAGGGTGAGGTGAAACCTCATTGTGGTTTTGATTTGCATTTCCCTGATTGCTAGTGATCTTGAACACTTTTTCATGTGTCTGTTGGCCATTTGGATTTCCTCTTTGGAAAATGTCTATTGAAGTCCTTGGCCCATCTCTTAAGTGGGTTGTTTGTTTTGATGTTGTGGAGTTTCTTGATCTCTTTGCAGATTCTGGTTATCAACCCTTTATCTGTTGCATAGTTTGCAAATATTTTTCCCATTCTGTTGGTTGCTGCTTCACTCTCCTCTTTCTTTTGAAGTACAGAAACTTTTCAATTTGATGCAATCCCAAATGTTAATTTTGGCTTTGACTGCCTGCGCCTCCAGGGTCTTTTCCAAGAAGTCTTTGCTGGTGCCAATAACTTTCAGGGTTTCTCCAATGTTCTTTAATAATTTGATGGTGTCAGGTCATAGATTTAGGTCCCTATTCCATGTTGAGTGAATTTTTGTGTAAGGTGTAAGGTAAGGGTCTTGTTTCATGCTTCTGTACATGGAAATCCAGTTTTCCCAGCACCATTTATTAAATAGACTGTCCTTGTTCCAGGAATTGGTTTTAGATCCTTGATCAAATATAAGTTGGCTGTAGATGTTTGGATTGATTTTTAGTGTTTATTGTGTTCCATTGGTCCATTCATCTGTTTCTGCACCAGTACCATGCTGTTTTGATTACAACTGCCCTTTAGTATATCCTGAAATCTGGTATTGTGATGCCTCTGGCTTTGTTTTTGTGGTACAAAATTGCTTTAGCTATTCGAGGTCTCCTGAATCTCCATATGATTTTCAGCCTCATTATTTTTAGATCTGAGAAGAATGTCTTTGGTATCTTGATTGGTATCACTTTGAATCTATAAATTGCTTTTGGGAGAATGGACATTTTGATGATGTTGATTCTTCCAATCCATGAGCATGGAAGATTTTTCCATTTTTGGTATCCTCTTCTATTTCTTTCTTTAAGATTTTGTAATTCTAATCGTAGGGATATCTTCCCCCCATTTCCTCCCCCCCACCTGCACTCCCATCTCACCTCCCACTCCCTCTCCCATTCCATTTTCCATTAATCCTTTGCTTTTAAACTTTTTATACAACTTGATTATTTTACAAAAAATCCACTTTCTACTCCTCTTTTGCTATATTGGTTTTCTTATTTTTGAAGTGAAGGAACAATTTCCTATTTCTTATGACACAACCCCTACCTTTGTATATCTGTTCATCAAAATCGTCGTCTTCCACAATATACAGCTGCAGAGGAAGATTCACATTCCAGGTAGTCAGAAATGAGCATAACTACAAGGGGTTATTCAATGTGATGAATGTAATGATATTGAGAGTTCATAATTCAACTGGAAATCAATAAAACATGGTGCAAAACATCAGTAAAAACAAATTAAGTTATCTAGACTTGAAACACTGAATATCCTGTAAAGTATGTTCAAACTTTTTATTACATTAAGATTGGATCATGGGAAATGACATCTTTAAAAAAATGTGTTTAATGAAAATAGCCAATGTTTATTGAGAGCATATGTACTCACAACAGCAAACTTCCTAATGTTTTACATGAATTACAGCTTTATGATAACCTTGATGTTAGTACTATGAAGTCACTTCAAAAACTTCATGAAACAAAGGAAACTGAAAGATTGTTTTAGGGGTGAGTGTTATGGTACAGCAGGTTATGCCACCACTTGGGACACCCACATCCCATACTAACGTGCCAGCACTTACTCTTCCCATATAGCCTCCTGCTGATGCATCCTGGGAAGCAGAAGATAATGTAATGATTCAAGTACTTGGACCCCTGCTCCACCATGTGGAGACCAAGATGGGGTTACTGACCCCTGACTTCAGCCTGGCCCAGCCCTGGATATTGCATTTGGAGAGTGAACTAGTGGATGGAGTATCTCTTTGTCCCTGTCTCTGTCCCTCTGTCTTTCAAGTACATGAAAAATAAATAAATAAACATTTTAAAATAATACATTTATTCCCATGCAAAATAATTTTAAAATACATACATAGTGTTTTCTTCACAATACATATTTTCAGTGAAGATTTTGAAGACCTCTCCAGAATGCTCACTCCTACCCACTGTATCACACAAGTCCATAGGGATGGAATGTCTAGCCATTGACTAATTACTCTGTTTTTGTCATTGCATGAGATATGAAGGTACCAAATCATTATACTGCAGACCATAATATGTACAATTACTATATATTAGTTTTGAAAAAGACGAAATTATTAACTCAGTGCAAAATCTTAGTATTTGCCTTCAAATCAATTAAAGCATTTGACTGTATACCAAGGACTTGAGTGTAAATACACACCCACACATACACCCCCCCACACACACATACACACCACTTCCATAAAAGTGAGGTCTTCCAGCACATGTGGAAATTTAAAATGATCTCCCAAATTCCAAGATTTGCCACTGGCTCACATGATTGTGTTTGAGGGTGCATTTGTTCAAAACAGGCAGATGGACTCAGTATTGATTGAGCTCTGGCAAACAACTTGCCAAATTCTTTACAAATTCAGTTTATTTGTATCTTCTCAGAAAACGGGTAAGAAGATTTTATTATCTCCATTTTACTGGCTAAAAATACCAAAAATCTCATTTATATGTTCCTCTGATCTTAACTTCTCTATTGTTATTTTTAAATTCTAAATGACACATAATAAGTGCCTATGTATATCATATATATGGGGTGCAGTATGACATTTCAATACCCCTGATGAGATGAGCCTCCCATCTGCTACTGTGATCCTTTTAATTTGAGGCTAGTCAGTGGGTTGGGGGTCTGTAGGCCCCTCAGACACAAGTAGAATGTCCTTTACAAGCAGGCTGCCAGCTCTTGCTGGAAAGCTTGTTTCCAGACCGACCAGCATCTCTCCCATTAATAACTTCTGTGCTGCATGTGTGACCTTGTGGTTTTAAAGCATGCCTTCAAGTTACTTGCAATCTGCCAAGCAGAGCTAGCAGGAGAGGGGGCTAAGCTCCTGGGGAGAGCCCGACTGTCTCCAAGAGACCTGCACTATCTCCATGAGCTCCAAGTCAATCAACACACAGTATATGAACACCCCCCATCCAATGGGCATCCCCAAAGAATACCTTAAAAACCCTGGGCACACCTGAATGCCATTATCCTGTTCGGGCATCCACCTGGTCTGCTCTCAGACCAGATGCTATTTCTGTGGCTTTGCCAATCATATAAAAGTTTCTGCTTTATTGCAAATTGTTTCCCAGCTTTTCCTTTCTGTACTGAGCTGGGGGAAAGAACCCAAGAAACTGGCTCCTGCAACCACCCTTCCCTCCGTGACCAGTAACGCCTTCCCTACATCCCCCCGAGATCACATATCCTCACACACTGAGGAGCAGAAATTCAGAGAAGAAAAAGCATTTTAGGGGCAGGATTTTAAAGTTGTATTTATTTATTTGAGAGGTATCCACTGGTTCATTCCCCAAATGCCCACAGTGGCCATTTCTGGGTAGGGCTGCATCAGAGAGCTGGGAACTCAATCCAGGTCTCCCTCATAGGAGGAGGAACCCAACTGCCTGAGTTATCACCACTGCTTCTCAGGATCTGCATGAGTAGGAAGCTGAAATTAAACTCCAGTATGCTGAAGAGCACAGAGCATCTTAGCTGGCATCTTAACTGCTGGGCTAAATGCTTTACCACTGGAAGGAGATTTTCAAAGAGCATTGCTCATATTTGTAAATAATTTTCACTTATGGATAAATTGTTAAATAGAATGTGACTGCAAAATTAAAAATTAACGCTTCCCCTAATCAGTGTTTCCTAGACTCACATCTTTATTAAAATGCTATTAGTAGTGTTGTTCCATATAAAATAATTTATTGTACTTACTCAGATTTCTGAGTATTTAAGATTCCTGCTCATAATTCTTACAATTCATCCACTGAAATTGATTATCTATAAATAATTATCTTTTAAAAGTGTGAAGCAAGTGAAATCCATTTGCAAAACATAAAAGCAAAAACAAATGAAATTCTCCAAAAAGTTATGCAATACTATTGAGGGTAGGAGGGAAGTGTGAAGAAAGTGAAAAACTTCTAATAATTAGTATGCATTGTGGAATTATTTTTAACCAAATAGAGATAAGAAATAAAGGAACAAAACATGTGTTTATAAAGTAATGTGTGCAATGTTTTCTTAGGAAAAATTGACAGGGTGATTCATGATCTTAATCATTTCATATCTATCTATCTATTTATCTGACTATGAATTATAACTAAAATGTCTCTTTGAGAAAACATCACAAGGAACCCAAGTATAAAGTTGTGAAACATTAAAACTACCAGCTGCTGAGACATTTGCCACGGTCACAATGAAAAATACATTATTTTTGAGGTTAAACAAATATAAAATATACATAATTTAATTGATTCATTTTATAATATTTAATATTATATTATTATATTATAATATATAATATATTATATTTTATTAAAACAGATGACAGGGCATGTTACAATTAATTTAAAAAGTACAGTAAGGAGAAGTAAAAGAGTGTGAGTAGGTGTTTAGCATTGTGGTTATGATGCCACATCCACGTCAGAGATCCTGAGTTCAAGCCCCAGCTCTGGCTCCTGACTGGCTTCCTGCAAATACAGACCTGGAGAGGCAGCAGAGAATGACTCAAGAGACCCAAGATAAGTTGTGCCTCCCAGTTTTGGCCTGGCCAAGCACTGGTCATTGTGCATATTTGGGCAGTGAATCGACCTATGGGAACTTGTTCCTGTCTGTCTGCCCTCCTCTCTGTCTCTCAAATAATAAAGGGATAAAGATAAAGTTCAAGAAATGGAAGGGTGAGTTCAGATTCACAGAGGAGAGACACGAGGCACAGTGGAAGCACTCACATGGAGCGAGCTTCTGCAAAACACACGCTGCTGCTCCCTGTCCCCCTGAGATGATACCTACGGAGGTTTCTGGATGGTGCTCACAGAGTCACAGTCACGACATGTTTCTTCCAGCTGATGTAGAGACTCTGCTTTGAGAGCCGTCAATAATGAAGGGTTTGCAATATTTCTGCAAAATTACTATCTACTTCTTGTGACATTTGGGAAACTGACTCCTCTGCTTCTCTGGCTATCAACGCATTCCCTGAGTAAAATATTTAATTCCTGGATAAGCCAGAATTACTTTGACATTGTTTCTTTTTCAAGCAATCCACTTGGCTGTTTGTTATTTACTATTACTCTCTCACAAAGCCCTCCCTACATAATTTGTACACTGCAATTAGTCTCAACTCACAACTAACTGTCCTAAATTCCCTCTGGATGAACTTGGGTCAAAGTTAGAAGAATGATTGCTTCTCAATGGCTTTGGCTCCCATTTTCATGTAAATATATGCACTGGTTCCTTTTCTCTTTTGGTCACTACATGTATTTGTACAATGAATTTCTATTTATGTGCCATTGGCCTGATTGAGTCCCATTCTTGGACTAACCTCAATTCTGGATTACTCCAGGGTAATGCTAGATAGTTATTGTCTTCTGTGTCCTTTCTCCTAAGTCAATGATTATGGTAGGAGTGATAGATTCCTGATTTTTCCCAACCATGCAACTGCTACAAAATAAGAGGGGTTTTCAAAGGACAGTGGGGGTTATCTCCTGTTGGGTTCTCCAGATGAAATCTGAGACAAGGATTTGAGGATAGTACTTTATACTTTGTGTATCTGTGTGGGTATAAACTGTTGAAATCTTTACTTAATATATACTAAGTTTATCTTCTATATATAAAGATAATTGAAAATGAATTTTGATGAAGAATGGGATGGCAGAGGGAGTGGGAGATGGGATGGTTGCAGGTGGGAGGGAGGTTATGGAGGAAAAAGCTGCTATAATCCAAAAGTTGTACTTTCAAAATTTATATTTACTAAACAAAGGTTAAAAAAAAGATCCATAGAGATAGGAGTGCCAGTTGTATTGCAATGTGACAACCAGTGGCCACCACACCAAGCTAAAATGATTTTACCTTATATGTCAGCATTTTCAAATATATTCAAAGAGGGAAAGGTGGAATAGGAGGAATATAGTTTTTGAATAGTAAAAATGCTGGGCTAAATAAAATTAAACAGAGGACATTTATGCAGGTTCTTTCTGAGCCTTTACTATATGTGAACATTGCAAGTCAAACCACAAAACCCTTTCTATAGGCTTTTAGGGTAAAACAATCAAATGAGGATTCAAGACACGAAGTGGAAAGCTATGGCCAGGTAAGATGAGCTCAGAAATGTCAAGAACACTTTGTTTTGACCACAAATGTACAAGTAAAAGGTAATAGAGTCATGAAATTAGCAAATGGTGTAGGAAATAAAGGAGGAGATGAATTTGAATACCTTGCAGTTGGAAATGGAAAGACCCCTATAGGATACTAAAGTTGAAATCGGAGTTCCCAAAGTCTGTGGCTCAGGTGACTCCACATGTAGCAAGGCCACAGAGGCTGATAGAAAATTCATGAGGAGAATGACAGCTTCAGGAGATAAGGCTAGAGTTTCTTTTTTTATGATGTTATGTATTTATTTGAGAGGTAGAGTTGCAGACAGTGAGAGGGAGAGACAGAGAGAAAGGTCTTCCATCCACTGGTTCACTTCTCAAATGGCTGCAATGGCCGGAGTTTCACCAATCTGAAGCCAGGAGTCAGGAGTTTCTTCCCGGTCTCCCATTCTGGTGCAGGGGCCCAAGGACTTAGACCATTTTCTACTGCTTTCCCAGGCTATAGCAGAGAGCTGGATCAGAAGTGGAGCAGCCAGGTCTAGAACCCATGCCCATAAGGGATGATGGCACTGCAGGCAGAAAATTAACACACTGCACCAAAGTGCTGGCCCCAAGCTAGAGTTTCCAAAATACATGGAGATGTGGACAAACTGAGGGTGAGGTGTGGATTTGAGTCTCGATAGCTTTGAGGTGCGTCTTAGCTAGGGCTGACATAACAACCACAGACTGGGCAAATTAAACAGCAAACACTTGTTTCTTCACAGGTCTAGAAGACGGAATCCAAGGTCAATGATTTTGGCATGATCAGTGCTTGGTCAGGCCTCACTGACTTGCAAAAGGCCATCTTCTCACTGTGTCCCCGTAGGGGCTTTTTGCAGTTTGTGTGTGAAGACACTGAACTCTGGTATCTCTTTTTACTTCATATAAAAATTTCATTCCTATCAAATTAGGGCCCTACCCCAAGGACCTCATTAACCTTCATTATATCTCTAAAGACAATTTCTCCAAATTTGATCACATTGAGGTTGAGGCTCTCAAATATGATACTTAAAGGGGGAAACAATTCAGTTCATAACAGGTGCTAGTTGGAGCCTAAAGAATGGTGAATTGAGGACTGAATGAGAATAGAACTCAGTAGATCTGCAACCTTTGGAAGATAAAAGTAATAAAAGATATCCAGTCCTATCAACTGACAAACGTGGCATTTTAAAATATTGTTTCTTTTCTGTTCCTTTATTAAAAGTAGATAATATAAAAATTAGATAATGGGGGTCAGCACCGTGGTACAGTAGGTTAATCCTCCACCTGTGGTGCTGGCAGCCCATATGGGCATGGGTTCTAGTGCCAGCTGCCCCTTTTCCAATCCAGCTCTCTGCTATTGCCTGGGAAAGCAGTAGAAGATGGCCCAAGTCCTTGGGCCCCTGTACCAACATGCTAGACAAGGAGCTTCTGCTCCTGCCTTCAGATTGATGCAGCTCTGGACATTTGGGGAGTGAACCAATGGAAAGAAGATCTCTCTCTCTGTCTCTTCCTCTCACTGTCTGTAACTCTACCTCTCTAGTAAATAAAATCTTTTTAAAAAGTATCTAATGATTATCTTTGTTTAGGGATATTTTATAAAAAATATGTTGCAATAGGGTACTTCAAAAACTTCCTAGAAATAGAACTAAAAGATAAGTTTATTTTGGTGCAAAAATTTCAAAATATATGAATACATCCCTTGTCTTCCAAAAGTTTATAAAAATGTATATTATGGAAAAAAATCTATGCATGCATATCAAATTGTTTTGCACCAAAGTAAACTTATTTTTATTTCAACAAACCCATTGTATATTAGTTAGGGTCCAGGAAGGAGATAGAACATGAAGTGTTGTGCAAACACAAAGTTCAATACAAAGAATTATTAAAAGAGGAGAGGTCAGGTGAGCATGGACTATTGAGAATTTGAGGGAATGCTAAAGACACAGGGAGCACCCATAATACATGGGGCAGAGATAGGGCATCCAGGCATGAGTTCCCCTTGACGTCCCAGCTGAGATCCAACTGATAGAGAAGACACGGATGTCACTCACTCATGGCAAAGAAGTTATTCAAATGACTCAGGATTGGAACTAGAAATTCCTTCTCTGGGATGCTGGTGAGACTTCCTGTAGAGAGATGCATAAGCCTCAGAACAGGCTGGATGCTGGGGGAAGCTGCTGTCCACTGGGCGTGGCTGTAAGATGTAAACCATCATTCCCTGGCAGTTCAGTTCTGGGTGGTTCCATACCAGCTAGGAGGAAGATAGGTATCTACTACTACTATTACTTAAGTTGGTAGTACAGCTAATGTTACTTTTTCAGAATTGTTGAGCTACGGCTGGGGCCAGCGCTGTAGCGCAGTAGGTTAATTTTCCGCCTGTGGCGCTGGCATCTCATATGGGCGCCGGTTCTAATCCCGGCTGCTTTTCTTCCAATCTAGCTCTCTGCTATGGCCTGGGAAAACAGTGGAAGATGGCTCAAGTCCTTGGGCCCTGCACCTGTATAGGAGACAGGAGGAAGCTCCTGGCTCTTGGCTTAGGATCAGCACAGCTCCAGTTGTTGCGGCCATTTGGGGAGTGAACCAATGGAAGGAAGACCTTTCTCTCTGTCTTTCCCTCTCACTGTCTGTGACTCTACCTCTCAAATAAATAAATAAAATTTGTAAAAAAAAAAAAAAAGCTACAGCTTCAGAGACAGGCAAATCTGATCTGACATCGCTTATCAGCCACTCATTAGCTATGGGATACTGAGCAAGTGACTAAATCACTTTAAGTCTCTGTTTCATTGCCTGTGAAATGGAAGTAATGATAGTTTTCACCCTCCAGATTTGCAAGGAGCAATAAATATCAACATAAAGGTATGCTGTTTTGCACAGTAGCTAATGCAAAGTAATGGATTTTATAAATGGATTTAAATTTTTTAAAATAAATATTACATCACTTTCCTTTCAATGAAGATTCCTTGACAAAAAGTATAAAACTAAAGCAAAGACTATTAGCAGCAAAGTAAATAAATAAACTGAATGAATGAAAGCTAAGTGCTTTTAAAGTGATTGATTACTCCATTGTATCTGTTTCTTGAGTCTGCATTTAGCAGATTAATTCTCATCTGATACCTCACTTATCTACTGTCCACTCTGGAGAGAAGGTCTAAACTCAATTCTGAGCTTCTAAGATAGTAAATTGGTCAAGGATCTTACAAATATATAGCAAATGTATTGATCTTTCTGCCCTTCCAACTCCCACATAAACACTGGTATGTAAGCTTCCAGAATTCTCTGCAGAAGAAATGGCCTTACAATGTCATAATGAATAAACTAATCATCTGTTCTGCATGCAGATTTGGCAATAGAAGCTTCTGAAGAAGTCCATGAAGACCTTAACTGAAAATATAATATCTGCTTTCTAGCCTTACTGATTGCATTTTTAATTACCGTAGTTTTTCAGGCATAGTATGAAATTTGAGGATCTCTTGATCTAGTAAATTCTACTACTACTACTAAAACTGTGTCGGAGGATTCAGTTCTAATTCATATAGCAATATATTACTTGCTTGACGTATTACAGATATCTACTACAACTGATAAGCCCTCTAAGATTAGCTCCACTCAGCACGATATTGAGAAGTCCACAAAAGAAAAGCTCATCATTGTCAAAAACAATCAGTTTAGGTGAAAACCACAGTAGGCTAATCATAGAGTCTGCCTCTTATGGAGGGCAGGGAAGGAACTTTGGGAGCAATGTTTAATTTGTCTAGCTTAATTATCATTCTCTAGCTTAGTGACGGGGTAATGCAGTTCACAATCACAGTGTGTTATGACCCTGAGAGAGCAGTTCCTTATTCACCATGCTTTCTTTTCATTCTCTGTAGCTAGCACGTATAAATAATTGATTCCCATATCAGAATGATTTCATCTTACTTATTCAAATATCTGTTAAAAAATTTAAACGGAAAGAACATGCCCACGATTATGTATGTTTCTGGTTCTTGCAGATTGTTTATAAATAAATAGCACTCTCTACTTTGCTAAATACTCATCCAAACAACGTTTGAAGTCACCGGCAGAACTTCTACGACAAAACAATTTCTAAAATAGAAGCCTAGATGGAAATCAAATAAGGAGTTATAACGCTTTTATTATATCTACAAAAATACAACAGAGCACCCAACTGCTTTGGTGGAATAAGAAAATGATGTTATTTATATTCTTTTCAAAATCATGTTGCTTTAAGGTATTAAAAATAATATGAAATAATAATATTAATATAAAACAAACTACATCTGAGATAAGTTCTCTTTCCTAAAAGTATATAGTAATAGTACCTAAAAATCAATAATAAATTAATATATAAGGGTTAATGTTCTAGGGTCTACAAAATATGTGTGACTGTGCTTAACATCTATTATTCCATGTATCTCAATAGCCTAAAAATGTATGCAAATGACTTCTAAAAGGTGAAGTTTTGTTGTATTATACTTTCACTTGTGCTAATATGGTTTTCTGGCATAGTAAAGACAGATGTAAATTCTGATTATCATTCCATTGAAAGGAAGATACTTCTACTTGAATCTGGGCTGAGCTGTGAGTGATTTGCTGAGTCTGTCACAGAAGAAATGATGCCATGATCATTCAGGGCTGACACACCACAGTTTCTTGGAGCTCTGAATTATCTCATAAAAAGGCTCACTGTTCCTGGGGAGAGAGCACATGGGACATTCTGAGACTACCTGGAAGACAAGAGAGGCTCAATGAGCCCAGTTTTCTACCTGACTACAGCAGGATTGCAAATACAAGAGTGAAGGTTCTAGCAACCTATGCTGCCTAGTGGTCACCAGCCACAGATGGCTACTGATCACTCAAAATGTGTGAAGTCCAAATTCAAATATGTTGTGAGAATAAAATACATTGGATTTTCAAATATATGGAAAAAAACCCACTGAATTTGTATATTGATTATATGTTTAAATGATAATAATTTGATATGCTAAAACTTAATTCCAGTTGAAAATGTCAAAAAATGAGTCTTAGAAAAATGTAGATATATGTAAACTCATGCATACAAGGACTCTTCAAAAGTTAATGGAAAAATTAATATTATGAAAAAACTATGCATGGATTTGGAATAATTTTTGCAACAAAATCAAGGTACAACTCAATTTCATATTTCCATAAATATTTTAAAGTATCCTATGCTCGTGTGTGTGTGTGTGTGCTTAGTTAGGAGGCAGCTGGGTGACAGTGTGCTGTGAATCAAAGAAACTCCAGGGGCTACAGGAGTACCCCAGACCCCTTTCACTACCAACATTAACTATTTTGAAAGAAGATGTAGGGAGACTATGCTATGGCATCCAACTGAAACTAAAGCCAAATTAATCTATCAAAATGACCCCCAAAGCTACTGCTTCAGGAAAAAGCCTTCAACCCATGAGCTACCCTTTAAAAGCAATAGGGATAGCTGATCTGGCAATTGCACAAATATCCTTGTAGGGACACAGAAATATGAATAAAGCAAGGCAATGTGATGCCCCATGAGGAACATAATAACACTATAGTACCAGACTCCAAAGGAAGAAATATTGACAAAATGCCAGGTAAAGAATTCAAGAGAATTACCTTTAGGATATTCAAGCAGACACAAAAAACACAGAGAGACAGTTAAAAGGAACTGAGAAATCAATGCATGATGTGAATGAGAAATTCAGTGAAGAAACAGAGGTCTTGAAAAAGAACCAAATGGAAGACTTAGGTTTAATTACTCAATAAGTCAAATAGGCCGGCGATGCAGCTCACTTGGCTAATCCTCTGCTTGAAGCGCTGGCACCCCGAGTTCTAGTGCCAGTCAGGGCGCCGGATTCTGTCCCTGTTGCTCCTTTTCCAGTCCAGCTCTCTGCTGTGGCCTGGGAGGGCAGTGGAGGATGGCCCAAGTGCTTGGGCCCTGCACCCCATGGGAGACCAGGGGAAGCACCTGGCTCCTGGCTTTGGATCAGTGCAGCACGCTGGCCATGGCGGCCATTTGGGGGGTGGACCAATGGAAGGAAGACCTTTCTCTCTGTCTCTTTCTCACTGTCTAACTCTGCTTGTCAAAAAAAAAGAGAAAAGAATAAGTCAAATAAGAAATACAGTTGAAAGCCTCAACAACACACTAAATCAACAGACTAGATCACAAAGTTCAATACCTGTACTTGAAGACAGGTATTTTGAAAATTCCCAATCAGGGATCCTTTAAGTGCCTTTTTTTTTTTTTTTGACAGGCAGAGTGGACAGTGAAAGAGAGAGACAGAGAGAAAGGTCTTCCTTTGCCATTGGTTCACCCTCCAATGGCCGCCGCGGCCGGCGTGCTGTGGCCAGCGCACCACTTGATCCAATGGCAGAAGCCAGGTGCTTCTCCTGGTCTCCCATGGGGTGCAGGGCCCAATCGCTTGGGCCATCCTCCACTGCACTCCTTGGCCACAGCAGAGAGCTGGCCTGGAAGAGGGGCAACCAGGACAGAATCTGGCACCCCAACCGGGACTAGAACCCGGTGTGCCGGCTCAGCAAGGTGGAGTTTTTTTAAAAAAATATCATGTAGGATCTCTGTCCTTAATGTGCTGTACATTGTGAATTAATACTATAACTAGTACTCTAACAGTATTTTTCACTTTGTGTCCCTATGTGAGGGCAAACTGTTGAAATCTTTACAAAATATTTACTAAAATGATCTTCTGTATATAAAGAGAACTGAAAAGGAATCTTGATGTGAATGGAAAGGGAGAGGGAGCGGGAAAGGGGAGGGTTGCGGGTGAGAGGGAAGTTATGGGGGGGGGAGAAGCCATTGTAATCCATAAGCTGTACTGTGGAAAGTTATAAAAAAATTACGTAAAAAAAAAAAAAGAAAATTCCCAATCAGAAAAAAAAAGTAAATTAAAAACACTCAAGACAGCTGCCAAGAGTTTTGGAATATCATTAAATGAACTAATATTTAAATTCTGGGAATTCTGGAAAGATAGGAGAAAAGTAAAGACAAAGAAAATTTACTTATTAAATAATAGCTGGAAACTTCCACAAACTAGAAAAAGATATGGGCATCCAAGTATAAGAGGTCCATAGGACCCCAAATAGACATGACCAGAAAAGATCCTCATCATGACACATTATAGTCAAACTCTCAAAAGTACAACACAAAAAGACAATTAAACTTTGCAAAAGAAAAGTTCCATTTTACTTTTAAGGGAATCCACAGTAGAAACGTTCTAGGCAAAGAATGATGGAATGATATAACCCAAATTCTGAGAAACAAAACCTGCCAGCTTAGACTACTTTACCCAGAGGAACTATCTTTCATAAATGAGAAATAAAGACATTCCAAGATAATGAAAAAACTGAAGGAATTCATCACCACCATCCCTGCCTAATGTGTAAAGGGTGCAGGTTTTGTAACTTGCAAAGAAAGATAACTGTTATCTGTGAAATATGTGAAAGGATAAAACACACCAGAAAATGAGCAAACTATATAGAAAACAGAAGAAATTTTAAAGAAAAAGTGACAGGATTAAATCATTTGTAAAAAAAAAAAAAATGTGTTCTGTTTTTCAAGCAGCCATGCATCTCTTGAAATAACTTCGTTATGTTTATAATAATGTACGTTATTGGAAACAAATTATTATTTTGATGTTTAACAATAGTACCATTAGTAAATTATTTTACATCCAAAACCATAAATACATAGAGTGGGTGTTGTAGCACAGTGAAGTTAAGCAGCTGTTTGGGATGCCAGGATCCCATAATATAGTGATTGTTTCAAGTACTGGTACTTCTGATTCAGCTTCCTCTCTCTCCCTCTCTCCCTCTCTCCCTTTCTCCCTTTCTCCCTTTCTCCCTTTCTCCCTCCCTCCCTCTCTCCCTTTTTCCCTTTCTCCCTCTCTCCCTTTCTCCCTCTCTCCCTCCCTTTCAAATAAACATGTTTTTAAAAATATAGACTAGATGAATGGATTTAAAAAATAAGACCAAACAAGTGTGGCCCAAAACAAACTTCATCAGTAAAGACACACATACAAACTGAAATGGAAAGGTTTGTAAAAATAAATTCTGTGCAAAGAGAAACAAAATTGAGCAGAAGTAACCATACTTATATTGGAAACTTTAAGACAAAAATTGTAAAGAGATACAAATAAGGCCACTAAATAATGATGAAAGATTCAATTAAACAGGTAGATGGTGCTGTTTGTAAACTTACATGCACCTAAATCTGGAACAATCAATTATATATGGGTGTTTATATATCTATGTAAAATTAGATCTAAAGGGCAAGAAAAGTTCCAATACAACACTTCAACACCATACTTTTGCCAATCAAGACAAAAAAATCCACCAAAACTGTAGGAGTTAAACTACATTATGTACCAAAAGGACCTAATAAACATGTACTGAACATTCCATCCAACAGCTGCACAGTACACATTCTTTCCATCAACACATGGGGCATTCTCTAGGATAAACCGTATGTCAGGCCATAAAAGAAGTCTCAGTAAATTCAGAATCATATCATGTATCTTTTCTGACCAGAATGGAAAAAAAAAACTGTAAATCAACACCAATAGAAACTTGAGAAATTATGTGAGTGGAGACCAACAGTAAGCTTCTGAATGAACACTGGGTCATTGAACAAATCAAAAGGGAAGTTTTAAAAATTCCTTGAAACTAAAATGTGAAAAAACAATATATCAACACTTATAGGAAACAACAACAGAAATACTGAGGAAGAAGTATGTACTCAAAAGCATCTACATCATAAATGGAAAGATAGCAGTAAACAGTCTAAAACTACATGTCATATACTTAAAAAATAATAAATCAACTTCAAAGTTAGTAATAGCAAGGAAATAATAAAGATTAGAGCAAAAATAAATGACAGAAACTCTTAAAGCAAAAATTAGCAAAATGAGGAGTTGCTTCTTTGAAAAGATTAAAATAGATAAACTTTTAGCTAGACTAAAAAAAAGGGGAATATTCAAATAAATAAAAGTTGAAAAATGAGATGTTATAAATAATATAACAGAGATGCAATGATCATTAGAATCTATTATGAACAACTATATGCCAACAAATTGAAAACATATAGAGAAATGCATAAACTTATGGATGTAGCTACCCTACCACAATTAAACCAATAAGACAGAAAATTTGAGCAATACAATAATTTAGCCTAGTTAAAGTTTATCGAAAACCTTTCCTTTGCTTTTTTATCCCTTGCTTTTTTTTAAGTTTCTATTTCATTCATTTCTGTTCTAATGAGTAATGAGATTTCTTTTTGTCTCCCAACAAAGTAAAACTCAGGACCAGATGGCTTCACTGCTGAATTCTAACAGTTCTAAGGAAAAGCTAGTATCAATTCTTCTCAAGCTCTTCCAAAAATGTTGAAAGGAAGGAAATTGTTCTAAACTCTTTCTACAAGACCAGCATTACCTTGATTCCAAAAGCAGATAAGGATACAACAACAACTTATAGACCAATATCCTTGATGAACTGAGATACAAAAATTCTGAACAGCTTACTAGGAAATTGAATCCAACAACACATTGAAAAGACTTTTCATCCTGAATAACTGGCATGTATCCCAGGAAATGCATGGACGGTTTACCATACAAAAATCAATAATCCTAATGCCTTATGTCAATAGATTAAATTATAGATATCATATAATCACCTCAATAGATACAGAGAAAGTAGCTGATAAAATTCAACATCCATTTCTTTTCTTTTTTTTTTTTTTACAGGCAGAGTGGACAGTGAGAGAGAGACAGAGAGAAAGGTCTTCCTTTGCCATTGGTTCACCCTCCAATGGCCACCGCGGCCGGCGTGCTGTGGCCAGCGCACTGCGCTGATCTGATGGCAGAAGCCAGGTGCTTCTCCTGGTCTCCCATGGGGTGCAGGGCCCAAGCACTTGGGCCATCCTCCACTGCACTCCCTGGCCACAGCAGAGAGCTGGACTGGAACAGGGGCAACAAGGACAGCATCCGGCGCCCCGACCAGGACTAGAACCCTCTGTGTCAGTGCCGCAAAGCGGAGGATTAGCCTATTGAGCCGCGGCGCTGGCCATCAATATCCATTTCTAATAGAAATCTGGAGCATATTAGGTAGAGAAGGAATAACCTCAATATAATAAATATACATTTGTTATATGACAAGCCCACAGTCAATATCATATTAAATTGTGAAAAGCTGAAAGTGTTTCCTCCAAAATTCATAACCAGTAAAGGATATGCATTCTCACCACCCTTATTCAGTATAGTGCCGATAGTGCTGCAAGTTTTAGACTAATGCAATTAGACAAAGAGGAAATAAAAGGCAAACAGAAAGCAGAAGACTGCACACCCATGACATGATTCTATAGAGCTTAGAAATGAATTCAGTATACTTATAAGATTTAAAATAAATATACAAAAATCCTTAGAATTTTTATATATCAATAATGAATTCACCAGGAATAATATTTAAGGGCTATTTCATTTACAGTAGCTATAAAAATACATGAAAATACCTTGGGATAAAAGTAGCCAATGATGCAAAATGTATTCAATGGAAATTATAAGACTTTAATAAAGGAAATTGAAGGAGACTTCACATATTCATAGATAAGAAGTAATGTTACTAGGTGTGGGCATCTAGTCTAGCAGTTAAAATGCGGATTAAGATGTTTGCACAGCCTATTGCAGTACCTGGATTTGATACCCAGCTCCAGTTCCTGACTCTCTCTTTCTCTGGTTCACAGATTTTTTAATTTAAATATATTATTAAAATATCCACACTACCAGAAATAATTATGGATTCAACACAATCCTTATTAAAATAACAATGAAATGCATTACAGGACTAGGAAAAATACTAATATTCATATGGAAGCACAAAAGACGCAAAATAGCCAAAGCAAACTGCACAAAAACAACAAAACTGGAGCCATCCCAATACCAGATTTTGATGAATACTACAAAGCTATTATAACCAAAAGAGCATGATGTTGGCACGAAAAAAAAAAACAGACATATGCACCAATGGAAGAGAATCGAAACCCCATACATAAATCCTTGCATCTATGGCCTACTTATTGTTTCACAAAACTGCCAAAAACATATCCTGGAGCAAGAACAGCTTCTTCAATAAACTGGATATTCATAGGCAGAAGATTAAGACAAAACACTGCCCCTCCCAGCTTTCATTCAATAAAAAAAAAATCAAAGACCTGAATGTAAGACCTGAAACTATGTACCGATAGACAAAACATGGGGGATAACACTTCAAGACATTTGCATTAGTAATAATTTTTTAGTGAGACAACAACAGTCCAAGTAACAGAAGCAAAAATAGATAAACATTATTATACCAAAATATGATACTTCAGCACAGAAAAGGAAGCAACCCATTTTCTAAAGAGAAAACCCTTATAATGAGAGAAAATATTGCCTAAGAATTAATATACAAAATATATGAGGAACTCAAAACACTCAACAAAAAATAAATAATCCAATAGAAAAATGGTAAAATGATCTAAATAGACACTTTCCAAAAGAATAACTATAAATGGCCAACTAGTACATGAAAAAATTTCCAATACCACTAGTGCTTAGGAAAATGCACATCAAAACCACAGTGAGCATCATTTCATTCCAGTTACAATGCTTATTCACAAAGATGAAATTGTAACACACACTGTCAGAGACGTGGGGAAAAGAGAACCCTTATACGCTGTTCTTGGTGGGTGTGCAAATTAATACAGCCATTATGGAGAACAGGAAGACAACTCCACAAAAATTAAAAATAGATCTGCCATGAGATGTAGATATCTCACTCCTGAGTATACACTTAACAGAAACAAAATCAGCATATGAAAGAGATACTTGCACTTCCATTTTTGTGGCAGCTCTATTCATAATAATAAATATATCAAATCAGTCTTTGTAACATTTGGTGGGTGAATGGATAAAGATAATGTGATATATATATATATATATACACACATACACATATAATGTGATATAATGAACCATAAAAAAGAATGAAATCATGTCATTTGCAGCAAAATGGCTAGAACTGGAGGACAGTAAAGAGAAATAAGCCAGGCACACAAAGATAAATACTGCATATTCTGTCTCCTATGTCAAAGTTAATATAAAGAGAGTAGATCTGAATTTAAGACAAGATTGCTAGAAACTGGAAAGGGGAGTGTGAAGACAGTGGGAGACTGGATATTGGCCACTAAAATGCAGTTGGGTAATAGTAAAGAGTTTTTGTATTCCACAGAATGGTAGGGTAACCATAGTTCACAATAGAAGACTGGAAAAACAAATTGCCTGTAGGATAGATTTATGCTGTGTATATGTGTTGAAATATTGCACTAGAGCTCCTAAAAATGTATAGGCATTACATGTTCATCTAAAATTTCAAAGACAGAAAGAATTTAAAATTATACAGATAACTGAATGGTTTATATATAAAAATGCTGAGCACTTGACACAATGATCCTCAAACTGTTAGAATTTAGGAAAAGAAGTGTGGTCTGACTCAAGAAACATATCACAATGAAAGTCCATGCATTTATGTTCATTTTTCCTCTAAACTAATTTGTAGCAAACATGGAGTCTTAAACTCATTTAATGATTTAAAATTCATTCTTTGTGAAAACCAGCTCAAATTCCATTCTTAAATGACTGAAGAAGCAGAGAAACAAAGTGCAAAAAAAATTGAATGCAATATTTTCATTAAACATCCTAAAATGAACTGAATGTGAGAGCCCACTGACATTTGCAGGTAGGTAGCTAATGAATGAGGAGAAGCTGAGGACTGGCAGCAGCACCAGTACACACGACTCTCCCAGCCCCACCCCCTTCCATGCACACAGGGTAGAAATATCCAACACATCTGCACACTGGGCACACACATTCCCCATCATGCATCTGAGACTCACTTCCTATCATGCACAGGTCAGGATGCCATCCTAGAGATGACCATGTGTGTGCTCCAGCCGTATATGGAGAGACTATGATTCCCAAAAGGAGGAGAGGAGTGAGAACTTAAGTCCCCACCAAACTCCACCTCCTTTGAATATTCAGCTGGGCTCTGCCACAGATACCACCCTGTACCCTATAAAAGGACAACCCTAACTCTGGTGGGGTCAGCAACCCTCCCTTAGAAATGAAGAGAAGATGCCTGCATTCACGTCTGAGTGTGTACTAATCCTTTCAGCAAATCTTGCTTTCCTGTATGCTTTCAGTCTCCTCCTTGAATTCTTTTCTTGCATGGAGACATGAACTTGGAACAAGCCCAGCTAGGGTCAAGTTTCCCACAACACCAATGTTTCATTTATTTGTTTCGTAATTTATATTATTATTTGCAATTGTCAACTGAAATGTCAAAAAAATAATTTTTATCCAGGATTCTTAATTCCCAGATGAACATTAGGAACACTGTTTTCTAGTTAGCTGATACTGAGCAAGTAAGGTAGCTTCTATTAACCTCAGCTTTCTTTCCTACACAACAGGAGCAATTTCATTAAATATCTATTAGAATTATTGTCAGGGACTGGCCTTGTGGGTAAAGCTGCTGCCTGCTGGCACAAGATCCATCTGCCCCACTTCAGATCCAGCTCCCTGCTAATGAGCCTAGGAAGTCAGTGGAAGATGGCCCAAGTGCTTGGGTCCTTGCACCCATGTAGGAGACACAGATGAAGCTCCTGGCTCCTGGCTTCAGACCAGCCCAGCTGTGGCCATTGCAGCCATCTGGGGAGTGAACTAGCTGGTGGACAATCTGTCTTTGTCTTTGCCTCCCTCTTTCTAACTCTACCTTTCAAATAAAAAAAGAATTATTGTCAACATTAAATGAGCTGATGTATGGAAAGTGCTTATTTGAGGGCCTGGAGTGAAGTACAGTTGCAAGTTTCAATCAGGACACATACAGCTTTTATGCAAAAGAGTAAATGTTACCTATTTGGTTGAGGCAGATTTATTATAACCTGAGATATTGTGAAAATGTTGTAAATTTAGGAATGACCTTTCATTCATCCCTAATTAGAGGTGGAACTCATACCTGACTCTCACATGCTCAGCAGGTGCCTGGCACATGGTCAGGTATCTGAACCCTCAAGCCCACGGAGATAACTTCTCTTTAACACATACAATTCAGCTACTCAGCTATGGAAGTTCATTCTCTTTCTCTCTCTCTCTCTCTCTCTCTCTCTCTCTCTCTCTCACACACACACACACATACACACACACAGACACACACCAGATGTTTGGCATCTTGCCTACATCCTTCAAGACCTTCTGGACTGGGAACAAAATGAGCATAGTGAAAGAGGAAGCAGTTTTAGTGAAAGCACCACAGGGAACAGGCCAATAAAAAGGGCAGGAAACTCAGCACAAGCCGGATTTATTTCCGTACTCTCAGCTCCATTCTCCGAACTCCAGAAGTGCACATATGCACAGAGGACATGGAGGGAGCCCCTGGGTACTCAGAGCCCAGGAGTGTGAAAGTGGCACCTGAGCCACTTCACCTGAAGGCCACTGTTTCTAACAGTCAAGGAGGAGCTAGCTGGGCTAACCTCTGCTGTGCTCTGTTTCTAGACAGCAAGGAGAAAGGAACACCAACATAACAACACACATTTTAGGGTCTTTCCTTTGTCCACAACTGGGGGCTATCCTAGTGGTCTGATTTTCTGAGTTCTGTTTCTGTCAGGATGGCGAGCCAGGTAGAAGAGACCACTCCCTGGGTGGGAACGCAGATGAAGCAAGTGTGGAAAGGGCAGGCAGGTCTAGGAGCCACCAGCAGATTTTTATTAGGAATAAAATTTCCAGGCTGGCGCCGTGGCTCAACAGGCTAATCCTCCGCCTTGCGGCGCCGGCACACCGGGTTCTAGTCCCGGTCGGGGCGCCGGATTCTGTCCCAGTTGCGCCTCTTCCAGCCCAGCCCTCTGCTGTGGCCCGGGAGTGCAGTGGAGGATGGCCCAAGTGCTTGGGCCCTGCACCCCATGGGAAACCAGGTAAAAGCACCTGGCTCCTGGCTCCTGCCATCGGATGAGCGCGGTGCGCCGGCCGCAGCGCGCCATCCCCGGCAGCCATTGGAGGGTGAACCAACGGCAAAGGAAGACCTTTCTCTCTGTCTCTCTGTCTCTCACTGTCCACTCTGCCTGTCAAAAAAAAGAAAAAAAAAAAAAGAAAAAAAAAGTAAAAAAAAAAAAAAAGAAATAAAATTTCTTCCCAGAAATTACTTCTTCATTATATTTTCACGACAATGTAAAAATGCAACAAGTGTATTGAAAAGAAAGGACAGATTGTTCAAATCAAACGGTTTCTTTCAGACAACTCCCTGCTCTGGCCTCCCTGAGGGCCAAAGGATGAAGGACACATGTAGGCAGCAGACCGTGTGCGTGCCTGCTTCCCTCTGCCTGGCCCCGGAGCTGCGTGATGACAGCTGAAGTCAACAGCACGTGTCCTAGCAGGGCCCCCAGCTCAGATAACAGCGAGTGCTCACACCCATGGGGAAGTGGAGCTGTCTCTGCAGAGCGAATCCAGGGCCCTTCCTGCTAGCGATGGCTCATGCATGTGTGCTCAGCGCATGCTCAATGAATCCCATGAACCGGATCTCGTGGGAGACTCTGTGACCACAGCAGATAAAGTAAGATTTTGTACAGGAGTGGGGTCTTCATGAAGCCAAGAAAACAATACATGGAAAAATAAATCTCCCTGGACAGCTGTTCAGCTCTGCAGATCTAAAATTTGAGCTTTTAAAGTTCTGTATACACCAGGGAGTATGGGTACACATCTGTGGGTAACAGTTACCAAGTTTTACATTGTATTTTGACTGCATGTCAGATGTCAGCTATGTCACCATTAAAGAACAATAGTAAATTGTAATTTTCTAGAGGTTGAGCATCCCTAATCCTCAAACCCAAAAGCCATAATGCTCCGAACTCTGAACATTTTTGAGCATCAATATGATGCCATACATGGAAATTCTATATCTCGCCTCATGGAAAAGGTCTCAGTCAAACCACAAGTGCAACACAAAATATATAAAATAACCTTCAGGCTATGTGTACAAAGTGTATATGAACCTTCAGTACAACGTGTTTAAACTTGGGTCCCATCTCCAAGATATCCAAATATTCCAAATATAAATATCCAAATATTCGAAAACCCAAGAACATCTGAGAGCCACAACACTTCTTGTCTACAGCATGTCAGATAAGGAATGCTCAGTTTTTGTGGTTCAAGTATGTTATAGAAAAGCATTTCCGGACTGATGCACAGCATGCAGAAGTGTCAAGAACAGTGCCTTCTACCTTAAGACAAGTCAACACTAAATTAATATCTGCCTAATGTGACTCTGAGTAAATCATAGGCACCCAGCAAAAGGTTATTGGACAAATGGACAGACTGGACTCATTCCTATTGTAGCATCCACTTCACCACAGACAGGAAGGAATTTTTCTCTGAAATTTTCCGTGTCGCCTTTGGTGAGAAATGCCCTGTTTTTATGTTCTGTAGTGCAGCAACCAGATAGTTGCTTCCCTAGGGCCTGCAAGGTTGTCTGAGATTCAAACTAGAAGCCCCATGTAACACGGTGCTGATAAAATACTAGAGCAACTTGAGGAAGAAGATTGGCCATTGGATGACTTGAATTTTCAATGCAATACTCAAAAAAGGTTGACATTCACTTGCCCACTGAAGAGTCGTAGTATATTCAAAATGCATGTCATCACTTGAGTGGGTGGGGTTCTGGGAAGGAAGAGTCTCATGAGCAAACATTGGTGGAACTTGGGGTCAGGGAGCCCTGAGCTGAGGACCTGATTTGCCCGGCTAGACAGGGGCAGATGTATCCTCAGTTAGAAACCCTTTGTAATATCCCTTGTCAACTCATCCAAGCCCCATACTGATATGTGTCCAAAAGTACACTTCCTATTAGATGTGGACGTCCCTTGAATTCCTTTATAGCTGCAGACCTTTTTAAAGCAGAGATCTGACCATGCAGTCTCCTTGGCAATTAGCCTTGCTGTCCTCTGAGCTTGGGTGATACAAATCTGTTTGCGGCAATGGATCCATTGTCTGATGCTGATAAAAATGAAACCAGAGTGTGGAGGAGAGGGAGCTCATCAACGCAGACAGCACCTTGCCTGAGTTAGCAGTGAGCATGCAACATCCAGCCGTATTCCAGCAGGTATCTATTCACAAGCCAAACTGAAACAAAATTATCACAATCATTAGCTCTGCACTTAAAATGAATACTGACATAGTGCTACCCAATAGAGTGTGGTAGTGAAATGCAACGACTTCAGCTCTGGAGTGCCTGAAAATTGTGCCTGTTTCCTTACCTCTAAAATGGGCGTACCAAAATGTTGCGCTAATTTAGCTGTGTGGATTGACTGATTTAATTTGTACAAAACATATAGAATAGGAAATGCACAAAATAAGCATTATGGGGTCAGCACTGCAACTTGGTGAGTTAAGCTGCTGCCTTCAAAAATAGCATCCTATATGGGTGTCGGTTCCTAGCCAGATCCTTGCTAAGGCATCTGGGAAAGTGTGGAAGATGACCCAAATGCTTAGGCCCCGACCACTCAGGTGGCAGATCCGGATGAAGAATGCTCACTTAGACCTGGTCCAGCCCCGGTCATTACAGTCCTTTGGGGAAAGATAGAAAATCTCAATCTCTCTCTCTCTCTCTCTCTCTCTCTCTCTCTCTCTCTCTCCTTCTGTCTGTCTGTAAGACTGCATTTTAAATAAATCTTTAAAAAGCAAGCCTTATCTGTTTGCTATTAACATAGTTTTATTTAGTCAATTTTGGAAGAGTAAGTAACACATGAAAAATGAAATAAAAGATTGTAAAGAAAACTTTATGGATATAGAATCCAAAACAAGTCATGCTCCAGAAGAAATAATCTGTATTATAAAGACAATTGAAAGTATGTCATTGTAAAAATTCCAAGATGGAGGTGGGTGGGAATGAGGAATGCAAGGAGGGTACAGTGGGAAGTAGCATTATGTTCTTAAAGCTGCATATATGAAATGCATGAAATTTGTTCCCTTTATATAAATAAAAAGTTTTAAAAAATAGTGTTAAAAATAAAGTGTTGAAGCTTTTATTCTTGTAATTCGAAAATCAATTTTAAAAGCATTCAACAGATTCTGTGATATATGGAGGATCATCTAATTAATAATGTGCTTGCCAAAATAGGGATTTCTTAGTTTAGTTCTTTATAGATTAACCTCAAATGGAACTGTTTCAAATACATTTAAGATTTAAAATTTTAGCACTTTTTCTCACAATCAGATTTATTTGCTATGGAAGAAAATATCTCTTTTTACTGTGAATCCTCAGTCTAAGGCAGACTTAAAAAAAGAAGAAGAAGAAGCATAATTGCGAGCTAGGCTGCTTTGAGACCCTTCCATTTGAAGGGCTTGAAAAGGTCCATTGCTGAGAATAAAATCAAAATAACCTACATGAAATGTTCCTAATGAGATTATTTTTTCCCACACTGAGATTCCAAAGGAGAAAATCACATTTAGATTTAAGTAGTTTATTAAGAGAAATGATGTGTGTAAGAGAAAGGAAAATGGACTCAATTGTTACTTGATAATGAAGTAAAATGAAGGCAACAGAAATTGCATGTACGTTCTCCTGGAGCCTCTCGTGGGTGAGTTCCTGGGGGTGAGGCAGGGTGGGGAGAGATCAGCGTTGGATTAGCAGAGACATGCAGGATTGCTAAAAGCTTTACAGCAGCAACAGGAGAAAAATAACCCAACATAGGAGTCAACCAATTTTTTTTTAAATTGACAATTTCTAATTTATATAAATGCATGGAGTATAAAGTGACTTCATGATGAGTGAATACAATGTGGAATATCTAGCCCAGCCTGGTGATAGCCATCAGCTCAAAGATTTACATGTTTGTGACGAGAATATGTGAAATAGACTCTCTTAGCAATTTTGGCCTTGAGCCACAGGAACAGCAATCACCATGCTGTGGGGTGGAATTCAGAAAAGCAACAGCTTCCTCCTGGCTGGGCTTCGGCACCCTCTGACCATCACCGCTTCAGTTTTCCTACCCCGCAGCCTCCGCTTTCAGCATTCTACCCTCTGCTTCTATGCTTTTGATTGCTTTGGATTCCACAGAGAGTTAGAATACAAAATTTAGCAGGAGAAGATATCATGGTATCGTACAGTGGAAGAACTCAAATGCTTTGCACCCAGCTCCCTTCCTGATAACTGTGTGTGTGTGTGTGTGTGTGATTTGTGTGCAAACTAAAACAAAATTGGTAAAAGAGAATATTTTCTATTTGAAACTGTTACACACTGTTCCTTCTGGCCAACATTTTTTTTATAACCTGCAAGTCTGAGACCTGCTGCAGAGTATAAATATGTGATGATAAAGGTCATGGTTTAAATGCAGTATCTTGATTCAATCACTGAAGAATACAGAAGCTATTCCTCTTAACATCCTTTGTGTTTCCTGTGAACTTTCCCTTAATTTCAGGTTTAGGCTAATAATACATTCAAGAGCAGTTTTTCCCCTTCCCATGATTTGTGACATTCCACTTCATGCTAGATTGAGCATCACTCAGTAGACTGGGGAAATGCTTTTTACCACAACCACTGAGGACACATTATGTCTCCTGGAAACCACAAAACTTTCTAGCTGCTAAAAGCTGTTCCCATGTTGCTATGCATCCCTCCTGCATGGTCTACCTGCTCTTTGCCCCTGTCTGTGGGGATCTCCTTATGATTTTCAATGGGGTTCTCCACCACATGCAAATCTCTCTCTCATGCTCATTTCCTAATTTCTCCGGTGGAGACAGAATTGTCCCAGAAGAGCTCCAACAACCCACTCACCTGCTGGTTATCTAAGGTCTCCTTGCTACGTGGCTTCCATAAGGGTGGCTCAGGCACCCCATCCTATGCTCAGGCAAGTCAGTGAGTGCTCCTCGGAGAATATTCCACATTCCGTGCAAACCTGAGCAGCTCTGAGCATGGGCCTCAGCACAGCTCCATACATGCTGAGAAAGCCAGAGAAGACAGCAGCCAGAACAAGCATGAGGTCATCGTCAGCCTGCTAAAAGAGGAAGTATCTCTTTTCCTTTCTTTAAACTTGCTGTGTACAAAATGCTGCTATCTATAGTGCTCTACTATTTGTTTTTAACAACACATAAAAATATTTCCCAGATCTAAATATACATCTTGCCAAACACTTAAAAAATTGAGCTAAAGTTTCCTTTTAGTAAATTACAGCCTCTGACTTTTTATGACTAAGTGTAGGCAGACCATGCAGCCAGATCACCAGGCAGCTTTCACCTTTTGCATGCTAGCACACAGGGCAGCATGTGCTGTGTGTGTAGAGGGAGACCCTGCGAGGGCACGATTGCTCATCTCTGTGCTCCAGCTTGAGTGTTGCTCTTTCGCCTTGGTAGAGTGCCAGGCTGCATGGGGGGTGCCCCCTGGGCTCTGCGCATGAGGTTGTGGTTATGACAAGGGAATATGTTAACAAGCATTGCAAGGTGAGGACAAGGGTACAGAAGCAGAGAGCCTTGAATGTGGAGGTGACAGATGGCTGTCTGAGCGACCCTGGAGGAAACAAAGGAGATCCGCATACCCCAGGCTCCCTAAGGTCTTCTCCTGAGGGCCTTTGTAGGGCTCTGTTTTTCTCTCTCTTTCACTACCCATGGTAAATCTGACACCATTTCTCACCAATCTCCTTTCCTAGAAAAGCTCTGCCCAATACAGCAGCCATTTGCCACATGTGACTATTTTAATTGAAATTCAAATTAATTAAAACTCAATACAATTTCATTTCAGTTCAACCACACCAACCATATTCACGTGTTTAAAATCTGCCTGTGACTGCCAGCAGCCATATGGGAAAGCAGAGACTACTGATGTTCTAGAATATGACTCCTTATCATCACAACTCACTCCTAGTGCACGCTGGAGTCACCAGAGCTGAGCATCTTATCATGGCATTCTCAATCTGCCTTCTGCAACCTCTGTCTTCATTCCCAGCCACACCCTCCACCATATCTTACATTAGCAAGCCTAGTTCCATGCCTTTTCTTCATGTGGAATTGTTACTTTTTAAAGAATTTCCTTTGTCAAACCACAGCAGTACCACCCAAAACCAAGTTCTTGTGCAGAGGTTCAAAAAGCTGTATCTATTGCTTCCAAGACCATGATAAGGAGCTGCATAACCCAGAAACTTAAGAGGCGCTCTTAGGACAGGTGAGAGCGATCACAGTCAGTATTTAATAAAGAACCCACCAGATTTAGTTTCTGTCACATGATGTTACCTACAGTCAATATCTCTTTACTTTCTTGTGAAAAGTGATGGAAGCCACTGGAACATTGCCATTTCTGGAAGGACGAATGTATTCAGTAACAAAAGCTAATGTTTATTGAATGCATAACTGACATCAGGCATGGAGTAACAACACTGAGCATTCTACCAGCTTGTCTGATTTCACTCCATAGTGATCTTTGGATGCAGTTATTATCTCCACTTCACAGCTCAAGAAACTAACACTCAAGAGAAACAATGTGACATAAAGTAGCAAAGGGGGCAGAAGCAAGATTTCAATTCACATCTTTCTCATTCAAGAGCCCAAGTCCTTAAGCACTGTGTAGTTTTTTTCTCCTCACTATTGCTTACTTGAAAGGTTTTTTACATGGTATCTTCTTTGATTTTCTCAGACAATCATCTGGGCCTCTTAATAAAGTCTAAAACACTGTGTCTGATGGAGAAAAAGCGCTTTAATGTTATCTTTACAACTTTTAAAACATTTTATTTGTATAAGGTGAACAAATTCCATGTATTTCATATACACAGAGCACAATGATACTTCTCACCGTACTTCCCTCCTAACCATGCTCACACTCCCATGTCCTTCATTTCTTTTTTTTTGTTTAATTTTTACAATAGGCAAATTGAAGCTCAAGAAACTTGAAGGCATAGAGACATAGCAATACTAAAAGGTAGCACTGAAAATTGCAGTCAAATCTGATCTCATTTGTGCTTAAACTCTGTTATCATTACTCTCAAAAACACATAAGTGACTATAGGAAATAGCATTGGGTACTACCCTAGGGACGTTCTCCTATAGTTAGTAAGGATTCCTGGCTCCAGAGAAGACAGAAAGCTTGCATGAGCCCATGCTTGAGAAGCCACAAAAGGGAAGAGGTCAATCTCTGAACATCACATAAAATTCATGAGGGATGCTCAGAGAAGGCGAGATGTTTTCCTGTTTGGAAAAGAATCGTTTGCTAAAGATGGACAGGCTAGGAGGCAGCACCAGACTTGCATCCTGCACAAGATCACAGACCTGGTCCACCTGCTCCTTCTGTGCAGCCTCTGTGCCAGCAGGAGACAGGGTCCCGGGGGAAGGCACTAGAGCTTGCCCAGGTAAAGCTCCAAGAGTCAGAAAGCTCAAGATAGGGCCGCCTTGGGGGATCTCCTCCCATCTCCTTTCCTCCAAATGGCCCCTGCACAGGGGGCATGACTCAGAGACCACATCATGGAGAGGAGCAGCACCAGGGAGAGCCGCTGGGTCTCTCCACTGAAGTGGCTCACAGCGGGGAGGAGAGGAAATGGGACTTAGAGAGGCTCAGATTGCGACAGTAAAGGCTCCTCTGTCCTGTGGCACCAAACCCAAGTCTCCTGTGGAAGAAGGCAGGCTGGAAGTTCAGAGCACCTCCCTTCTCCATATGGGGTGCCAGCACTGTGGCCGATGGCTTAACCTTCTACACCACAGTGGCAGCCCTGAGACAATTTTACAAATTATAATAAAGAACATAAAGAAAATTGATATGAAACTTAAAGCTATAAAGTTGTCAACTCCCCTTAAGTTATTCAATTATTAAATCTATTTAGAATAAAAAGCAGCAGAAATTCATAGGGAACTTTTCTATTGATTCTACAACTTTATGTAAAATAATAAATTTCCAAATAATTAAGACACTTGTTCTGAAATAAGAGAAATTAGATTTGTTTTAGCACAAAAGATAAGGAAAAATATAACAGGATGGTGCTCTCAGACACAGATTTAGAAATCTGGTGCGTGATAGGTGTGTCCTCATGAATCACTGGGTTATTAAGTAGATGATGTTGGCAACACTGACTTGGTACCAAAAAAAAAGCTGATTCCAACCTCAGAATTCACCCCAAACATCTAACACTAATCAAATTTTGAGAATAGAAATGTATTTAGATTATTGGAAAAATCTGAACTAGTACATTGCTTTTCTACCTTCTGAACATCTTCACCTCATTCAATCAGAGCTCATCATTCCATGATGGGCAGAGAGGTGACAAGAGCTCCCTTGTCTCTTTCCTGTCTCTGTGCCCACATGCTGCTCCCAGCTACCACACCAGCAGGTCTCTCAGGAAAGTGATGATCAAAGGTGTGAAGCGGGAGTCTCTCCATCGCTTTGTGAGTTTGACATCTTATTATAAACATACTAGCCTTTGTAACTATCATGTTGGCAAACGGTAGAGATTTCAATGCTAGTGAGTGCTAAGCAGAATGTGAGAATAGAGTACATGAATTAAGAGTGAAAGCACAAACAGGTATAAGTCAGCTAAAATATATCAAGTATGGATATAATCTAGCAATTTCACCCTTGGGTCTAGAGATTGTCTTGTTCAAGTCCATGGTAAAGCACATACATAAATATTTGTAGCAGTGGTAGCAAGACGTTGGAAGCAACATAAGTGTTCACCAGTGAAGGAAAAGATAATTAGTGTGATACATAACATTCAATAGCATATTTTATAACACTCAAAACAATGAAGATGGGGCCAACTTGTGTGTAGTGGGTTAAGTCACAGCCCAAGATGCTGGCATTCCATACAAGCAACACTTTAAAGAGTCCCAGAAGCTAAACTTCCAACACAGCTAATGTGCCTGACAAGGCAACAGAAGATGGCTTACGTACATGGACCCCCTTCAACTATGTACAAGAATTTGATGAAGATCCTGGCTCCTGGCTTTGGTCTGACCCAGCCCTGGCTGTTGTGGCTCTTTGGAGAGTAAATCAGTAAATGTAAGATCTCTCTCTCCCTCTCTCAGTAACTTAGTCTTTCAAATAAATAAATCTTTTTTAAAATGATGAACTCATCTTATCCTAACAACATGGCTAGATCCAAAGGGCTTGAAGTGGAAAAGAACAGAAATAAAAGTAGAATGAGATCCATTGCATGGTAGGATTTATGTAATTGTAAAACGCAAAGACATAAATATCCTTGCAATCTTCATGATTAAGCCTGTTTCATCCACATAAACAAGTGGAGAATAGATCGGAAAGAAACGCATTAAGTACATAATGGTGGAGATAGGAAAAAACAAGAAACAAAATCTGGTCAAACAAAAGAGTGTTTACAAAAATGTAGGACAAAAATCTGTCACATTGTCAACTCAGTTCTGTGCCTCTGAGGTCCCAAAATAAATTCATAAAGTCACAGAGCAGGGTTACTCATTACTGGAATGCTTCTGTCTTCCACATGGAGCCAAGACCGCTCAGAGCAGCAGGTAGGAGAAGGGAACTGGATCCAGACTTCCAGCCCTCACCCAGCTCTGTGGAACAGACTCTGGCAAGTGATTTCCAGGCTTTGTGCGTCTGTCCCACGGACTGTGAAAAGAAGCATGATGGTAGCACCTGAGTGGCAGCATCTTGGGGAGAACAGAATGAGTTCACATTTGTAAGGCAGTTAGAATAGTTGCTGGCATAGAGGGTTGGATTTAAGAATCACATTGTAGAGTACAAATTTGCAGTTAGATAGTAGGGAAAAAGTGTGATGTTCTATTGCTCAGTACAGTGACTATAGTTAGCAACAGTGTTCTGTACATTTGAAAAGCATTAGAAGAAAAGATTTTGAAAGCTCTTACCAGGAAGGAAGATAAATGTAGATGTGTATATTCTTAATTAAACTGATTTGGTCATTATACAATGTACACATATATCAAACCTTCACACTATTCCCCAAAATATTCGCAATTTTTGTGTAAAATAAAACAAAAATGCACAACTGTGGCTGGCACTGTGATGTAAGCCCTGTCCTGTAGCGCCAGCATCCCATATGAGTGCTGGTTCATGTCCCAGCTGCTTGTCTTCCAATTCATCTCTCGGCTATGGCCTAGAAAAGCAGTGGGAGATGGCCCAAGTGAGTGGGTCTCTGCACCTATATTGGAGATCCAGAAGATCTGGGCTCCCGGCTCTGGATAAGCTCAGCTCCAGCCGTTGCAGCCATTTGGGAAGTGAACTAATGGATAGGAGATTTTCTTCTCTGTCTGTAACTCTACCTCTCAAATATTTTTTTAAAAAAATGCATAGCAACTTTTGTTATCTTTCTTTTCAAAATTTATGTGAAAAGCAGAAGGTGTGTGTGTGTGTGTGTGTGTGTGTGTGTGTGTGTGTGAGAGAGAGAGAGAGAGAGAGAGAGAGAGAGGACAGAATCTCTCCTATTGGGTCACTCCAGAAAAGCATTGAATAGATGCAGCTGGTCCAGGCCAAAAGCAAGAGCCCAGAACTCAATCTTGGTCTCCCACATGGTTGGCAGGGACTCAAGCATTTGAGGCACCATTGCTGCCACCATTGCTGCACATTAGCAAGAAACTGTAATGAGAATAGAGCCAGAACTCAAACCCAGGTGCAGACCTCCCAACAGTCAGCTTGGCTTATCCAGTCTTTGTTAATTAAGCCTCTAGTAGTACTTCATAGGGATTTAATGCAAATATGCAGAACTGACATCACAGTGGAGTGGGTTAAGCTGCCACTTGTGATACCTACATCCCTTATCAGCATACCAGTTCTAGTTCCAGTTACTACACTTCACATCCAGCTTCCTACTAATGTGGAAAAGAAGTGGAAGATGGTCCAGTGCCAGTTGAGGAGTAAACCTGTGGATCAGTGGATGGAACAGTGATCTCTCTCTCTCTCTTTCTCTCTCTATCAGTCTGCATTTCAAATAAACAAATAAATCCATTTTCATAAAAGCAGACATACAAAGAGCTCTTGGCAACGTTTGCCATTTGAGAGCAGTGAAAGTACACATATTAAACAAATGAGTTACACAATGAGCTGAAAATTCAAGATAGAGTAACTCTAAATTTGAGAAAGAAACTGGCAGTGTTTCATTATGAATCATCATGTTACATGTGTTTGTCCTTTATATCTGTTTCTAAGGAAAAAAATGTTAAAAATATTGCCTAAATGAATCATAAACTGAGATGCCTGTAGTTTATTGTTTCTGAAAGAACAAGTCTGATCTAATAGCTTATTATTAAACTCTACATTTATTAAAAATGTCTCCATCACCCTTCAATTTTAAATTTTAAGTGATTTTTAAAGACCACTTGCTTCACATCTTTCTTTGGAGGTTTGCCTCACTGGTTCTACATTTCTTTTTCACTGAACCATCTATTTATGCTTCTAATAAACCTGAAAATCTTGGCTCTGGATTGTCTTCACCTGATTGTCTCCCAGCTGAGAAAGGAATTAGAAGAGGATTTAATTATTTCCCTCCAAAGTGATAACTGCAGTAAAAGAACTTCCTAGTAAATAAAAATATTTGGCAGATCTGGAATGGCCAAGTTCAATTCATCAGCAAAAGCCAATACAATGCTAATGGCACTGGAGAAGTCCTTCCCTATCCATGGGGGACATGTTCTAAGAATGGTTGTGTTAAACCCAGATAACACTTTTCCCCATAAGAATGCCCATGATAAAATATGATTCAGAAATTAGACCCACTAAGAGATTAGCAGCAACAACAGTAAACCAAAAGTTATAACAACATACTATCCTAAATGTTTTTTAAACTGAAAAATTGTTCATTTTTTGAAATTTCCTTTCAATATTTTCAGAACACAGTTGACTGCAGGTCATGAAGTCGTGGAAGGTGCAATGCTGGTTAGAGGGCTACTGCATAAACTCATGTTGTGCTTTGAGAAACTCAGAGATCCTTTGAGACCTCAAAATCAGGTGTTTTTTATCTTCTATCTTCAGTACTGCTTGGGCTAATCGGAAAATGAATTTAAGCCACACTTGTTCTTTTATGCTATAATCCTGTACCAAGTGACATTTTAAAACAGACAATAATCAATAATCATTAAGTTTTTCTATCTATGAGCCAAGAACAAAAAGAAAGACTTCAAGTCATTGCTGTTGAATTTTGTAACAATAATGAAAAAGAGGCATATATACTATCCTTTCAAGTGGAGAGGAAGAGACTGAGCATCAGAAAAGTTAAACATCTCACCCCAAGCCACTCAAAAGAGAGTTTATGACTCCAATTCCACAAATCTTTCCAGATCACTCTTGTCTCCATTTGTGTAACAAGGATCCTGAGCGGGCCTGAGGCCCCAGTCTGCTAACAGCATGACCTGAACCTGCTTACCCTGGGTCTCTGTGAACATCTTGGTTGGCTTAGAGCAGAAGGCAATAAGCTTCTGTTCTGGCATAAAAGCTTCTTGTTTCCTCTAATTGGGTGACCCTGTCTGTTTAACCACACACAATGTGACCAGTCTCTATATTGTCTTGCTTTTCAGCACTTTCACTGCAGTTAGAAGCCTGCCTGGGGAGACTTCTTAATACCAAGACACTAAAAATATGTTTAGTTGGCCAATACCCCCAGAAAAATGTCCAGCTCCCAGCCACCCTTTCTCACCTCTGCCCATGCCTTTGCCTCACCTGGACACTTGCCCCTTGTCCTGTCAATTGTTACGTTGAACTGGCTCTACATTTGGCTTTTCCTTGGGTGCTACGCAGCTCCCTCTGCTGATCTCACCCTGTGGCAGCCATGCCTGCTGCTCATTACCATGTATTTGTTCGAGAGATTTTCCAGGGGACCAGCGCTGTGCTATAGCAAGTAAAACCACTGCCTGCATTATCAGCATCCCATATAGGTGCCAGTTCATGTCCCGGCTGCTGCACTTCCAATCCAGCTCTCTACTATGGCCTGGGAAAGCAGTAGAAGATGGTCCAAGTGTTTGGGTCCCTGCACCCACATGGGAAACCTGGAAGACATTCCAGGTTCCTGGCTTTGGTCTGGCCCAGCCCTGACCATTGTGGCCATATGTGGAATGAACCAGTGGATAGAAGATTTCTCTCTCTCTCTCTCTGTCTCTCTCTCTCTGTCTCTCTTCCTCCTGCCTCTGAGTCTCTGTAAATCTGCCTTTAAAATAAATAAATAATTCTTTTAAAAAAGGAGTTTTCCAAGGCTATTATGGGTGATATTACCCCCTCTGCCTTTGTGTTGGTTACTTGAGGAAGGCCTGTTGACAAGAGAACCATAGAGGTGAAGATGTTCTATGAAGCTCACGCATATCCTAGTAAACAGTCTTATCTAATTGTTCCAATTAAGACTTCTCAACTCACCCATTCCCACAGATGATGCTGTGGACAATCTGAGGGAAGAAATTCAAAGTATTTGTTAAATGTTTTAAACTAAGAAGGCACTGCAATATTGTATCAATTCACAAACATAATTTTTGAAATATCTATTGAAAATACTAGAATTGAAAGTGATAAAGCATTTGACATTTTCACGCTCTGCAGAACTGCTTCTGCCTGGGTATATTGAGCCTAGCCTGGTAAGCAATCCAAAGGGAGACCATTAAAAAGACAGAATCTCAGGCCCCGTATCTGACCTGAGTCAGAATCTGTGACTCAAAGATGATTCGTGAGTATATAACTGTATTTGAGACCAACTGCTCTTCTTTTCCATTATTCCTTCTTAACAGGGCTCAAATGCAAACACGAACCTCAAAGATTGGTGCAAATGAATCTAGATAGGATTTCAGATTCATAAACTTTGTGTGTTACAGCAAATGGTATCTGGGAGTCTTCTCTGCCCCCCACCCAATCCAGACCCTTAACCTCTCTGCCCTCTTGCCCTGAGGAGATTTCTGTCTTTGCTGGTCTGGTTCCTTGATTTTACAATGCAGAATTAGCAGAATGATGCTTAGAAGATGAGAACAAAGGCCAGAAAAGACAATAAGATGAGGACAGAATAGCCTCACAGGATGGGAATCTGAACAGAGCTAGAGATACAGAGTTGAGGGCGAAGGGCTGAGATCACCCAGGGGTATATATGTTCCAGTCTTGGCTGCACCTGGACCAGACAAGATGCAACCAAGTTCAGCTGCTCAAGGAGAGTGTGCATTTGAGGGGTGCTGGGGAGGGCAGATCGTCAAAGTAGAAGCTGTGCCAGAGAGGAAAATGGCTGGTCCATATACAGAGCAAGAAGGTTGGACTGGGGACCTTGGCAGAGAGAGAAGCAGAGCTTAGCTAACAGGATCCAGGACTTCAGGCTGTGTTTCTGATATACTTGGACAAGCTCTGAGGACTTCCTGAAAAGGGGGGCCAGCATTCACACCAGGACAGTAAGTTGTGCCATAGACCTCATTCAGCATGAACTCTGATGCTGTTAATAGCATCTGTGGGGCAGACAGAGTCAAAGAAATGTTACTCTATCATTCTAATGCTACTCTAAGTCCCCCTGGGGATAAGTTGGTAACATTACAAAGCAATAGACACTTAGGGGCTGGTGCTGAGGCAAAGAGGTAAAGCTGCCACCTGCAGTGCCAGCATCCCATATGGATGATGGTTTGAGTCCCGGCTACTCCACTTTCGATTCAGCTCTCTGCTATGGCCTGGGAAAGCAGTAGAAGATGGCCCAATTTGTGGACCCTCAAACCCACGTGGGAGACCCGGAAGAAGCTCCTGGCTCCTGGCTTCAGATAGATGCAGCTCAAGCCATTGCAGCCATCTAGTGAGTGAGCCAGTAGATGGAAGACTTTCTCTCTCTCTCTCTCTGTCGACTCCTTCGGCTGCAGAAGGAACGATGCTGCTTGCAGTTAATCGGTCTTCAAGAGACTTTTACTTAGAAGGAGTGAGAAAGAGAGTGGGGGAACCATGAGAAGGGGGAAGAGATGGTGCGCACGTTCCTTAAGGGGGAAAGCTGGCGCGCCCCGCTCCTTCTCCCATGGTCTGCTTATATACAGAATTCAACCAATCACAGTCAATCAATCACAGTTCATGCACAGAGCTCTCCAATCCGGCACTTGATCACGATCAGCTGTGGAGTCATGCAGCAGGCAGGGCATCAGCGCCATCTTGTTGTGTTCCACGATCCTCAGCTAGATGGAAAGTTCAATCAGCTGCTACATCCGCATTACTGCTATAAGCCAAGCCCAGCATGGGGGGGGGGGGTTCCATGGCAAGCCTATCCATGGGTCCCCACATCTCCCCCGTTTTTATTATATTAAGTGACATGGAAACGTGCCTGTCTTGGGTTCCCAATGGCGCGCAACCTGCTTACCCGTCATGGAGGTAATAGGAAGCTTGTCCTACCCTCTGTCTTAGGTTGCTAGGTGCGCCCATCAGCAATTACCCGTTATTGGCTACCGTTCCATCATGTTAAGCCGCACTTCTCATGGGGGTAAGAGCGCAAGGTGGCTAGCATAGCCTGCTGAATTACCAGGTTGGTACACTGCTGGCAGAGTGTTACAGTTCTGATCAGAACTTCTGGGCTATTGGAGTTTTGAAAACCAGAACAGTTTTATCAAATTGTGAATTAACAGCTTTAAGTACATTTAAGAAAACAAATCAAATTAGGTCAGCTTTCTTACTACTTGCTACTTAAATCCAACATAAATTTTAACAAATTCCTTCATAATTTCACATTAGCAATTAGGCACAAAGGATACATCTTATAAAGAAATACTTGGTTCAAAGTAAAATGCTTAATTGGTACTATTCTTCACATGTTCTGAATGCAGACAACCACTCCACATATCTTGTATGCCTTAAACACTAGTTACCTCAAAATTCTCCCATTTCACCCACTTGGCGAGGAAGGTGAGGCCTATATTGTTAAGTACAACCTCGTCAAATTACTGTTCCATGTGGTATTGATCATCTGTCCCAATTCTAGGGTACAATTAGGATTTTCTCGTGTAAATCAGTCTCAGACAAAACTCAGTACAAAAAAATCATAAACCCCTTAACAAACTTCATAATTACAAATGAATAATAAATGATCAAGCAATACTCTCAACAAGCCAAAAGCTAAACTAACAAGACATAAATGGTCAAACAATTTTAAAGATAAATTGAAACATTTACATTCTTTTATACAGCAAACCAAGCATAATCTGCTCAAGCATTCCCATCAATAATAGGGGTAAAGTTAGTACATAATACAAAAACAGAATAGGTAGTCCGGACACTTTTCACCACGATTAGCATTAATGAACTGTTTTATGGCTCACCTTTTTAACCCTATTTTCTGCATCTGTGTTGGAATCTTTATAGTCTTTATCACAGCCTTTTTTCCTGTGCTTCTTCCTCTCATTATAATACAGCCATATCCTATTTAGATTTCCACATAGTTTTCGAAAGTCATTTAAGGTTTTCAGTCCTGTCGTAGCAATGGCAAATTCCAAAGGGGCCACATTTGTTGGTGTAAGCCTAAGTCCCAAATCTCGAACTACAGTATCTTTTTTAACCTTTTCTGGCACTATCTGTAGTCCTGCCTCCTGTAGACATGAGCTTAATGTTATGAACACTGCTTCCAATATATAAATCGTCCATATAGTGGAGGATTTTTGCTTCTCCATGTCGCTGACAAACAGGCTCTATTGCAGGTGAAACATATGGTAAGATCAATCACAATCAGTACTCCCGCCTTTCTCCTGGTGTTCCACTCCCGGTCTTTACAACGATTTACTCCCGCCTTTTTCCCGGCATTTTACTCCCCGTCTTTTGTCGACGGAACCGCGGCTATAATCCTAGGCCTTTCACTTTACCCGCCTAGATTCCCGTGTATGCACGTTTATCCTTTTCTTACTTCCTGCTTCCAGCGATCGGTCCGACGATCCGAGTCACGGCACCACTTGTTGATCCTTCAGCCGCAGAAGGAACGACGCTGCTTGCAGTTAATCGGTCTTCAAGAGACTTTTACTTAGAAGGAGTAAGAAAGAGAGTGGGGGAACCATGAGAAGGGGGAAGAGATGGCGCGCACGTTCCTTAAGGGGGAAAGCTGGCACGCCCCGCTCCTTCTCCCATGGTCTGCTTATATACAGAATTCAACCAATCACAGTCAATCAATCACAGTCCATGCACAGAGCTCTCCAATCCGGCACTTGATCACGATCAGCTGTGGAGTCACGCAGCAGGCAGGGCATCAGCGCCATCTTGTTGTGTTCCACGATCCTCAGCTAGATGGAAAGTTCAATCAGCTGCTACATCCGCATTACTGCTATAAGCCAAGCCCAGCATGGGGGGGGGGGTTCCATGGCAAGCCTATCCATGGGTCCCCACATCTCTCTCTGCCTCTGCCTTTCTCTAACCATGCCTTTCAAATAAATAAATAAATCTTAAAAAAAAAAGCAATGATGCTTAAATTGGTTTAGTTCTGGCCAGTGAAGTTGACCAAAATCTAATAATTCTTATAATACCTATAGTGTATTATGATGTCCCCTAAAGTTCATGGAATGTATGGTGTAAAAACTGTGTATGGGTTTCAAAAACTTTTGCACCAAATAAAGTTCCCTTAATTCTATTTTCCATGAACTTTTTGAAGTGTCTGCTTGTGAACATGTAAATCCCTGTGTATCTATATACATCTACTCTATACAACATATGACATATAATAATATGACATATAATACCTATTAATAATATGATCATATTTTTTTTTTTTACAGGCAGAGTGGACAGTGAGAGAGAGAGACAGAGAGAAAGGTCTTCCTTTGCCGTTGGTTCACCCTCCAATGGCTGCCGCGGTCGGCGCGCTGCGGCCGGTGCACCGCGCTTGTCCAATGGCAGGAGCCAGGAGCCAGGTGCTTTTCCTGGTCTCCCCATGGGGTGCAGGGCCCAAGCACCTGGGCCATCCTCCACTGCACTCCTGGGCCACAGCAGAGGGCTGGCCTGGAAGAGGGGCAACCGGGACAGAATCCGGTGCCCCGACCGGGACTAGAACCCGGTGTGCCGGCGCCGCAAGGCGGAGGATTAGCCTGTTGAGCCACGGCGCCGGCCTTGATCATATATTTTTATATGTGTACTTATAACATGTCTCTTCACAAATGTATAGGAGCATATATATGCATAAATGTGCATGTTCTATCAAATTCGGGTGCTCTGAAAAAGAATGTAGACATCTTAACCATTAGGTCAAATGGCCATCCCTACTCCCTTCTTCTATTTTTACCATCTTTTTGTCTCAAAAGTTTCCAGAGTTTATAAAACACCAAATCCCTGGCACAGTCTATCTATTCATATAACATGCCCAAATGTGAACCTTCCCCACCCCTTTTAGGCTCCTGATTGAGAATTCTAACTATGTTAGAGGATTACCAATCCTACAACCTGGAAGATTTTTTCAAATAAATCTAAACAATACTATTACCCCCAAGTCACAGATAAACAAAAAACTAAGGTAATTAATTGCAATAAAATTAAAGACCATACACAGGATGATCTCTGAGAAAGTGATGTTTTTACTGACTTTCATTTGTTTCAAATTGAGGATCTCATATTAAAATTCAACTGACTTTCTGTAGGCTTAAATTTGTATTTTACTACATCTGAACACAGAAGTCATTGCGATCATGTAAATCACTCTGCTCAGTAATCAGTTTCAAAGTCAATTCAACTTTAAGCTAGACATTCTCCAGTTTAAGGAAACAAAGAGTCCTCTTGCAGATCTTCATACTATTCCTGTAGAGCCATAAGTAAGCTGATTGGCATGTGGTTGCTACAGGTGACCAAAAGTGTTTTCTTCTTAATGCCATATGGGCTTATCAATTTTTATCCTAAATGTTGACACTATTACTTTCTGGGGTAGTTCCTTGGCTTGATCCTTCCTTCTGCACCATACTCTCCCTTTCATCTTAAAGTTCAAGGGGAATAATTTCCAGGTTAGAAGGAAATTGATCCATGACATCTAAAAGCTACATTTCTCACACTCTCACTTGATCTGGCACTGAACCCACACAGGCATGCACACTTGTTACTTTGCTATTATACTGTGATACCCTATCATTTGACTCCCACATTGCAGTGGGTTTCTTACATAACCTTTATGAGTTACATAATGTATCAAAAACTATTACTGCCAAGGTTGCAAAATGGACAGTGTGGCTTTCCATTACCACTGTGATGCTAATGTGAGTGGAGGTTGAAACAGTCAAATGTTCGTCTCTCAGTTTTCAGCAATGCTTCCACAAGCATCTTTATTGTTGCTGTTCAGTTCTTGCATTCTAAAATGCATTTTCTTAGACAAATTTTACCCCAGCATTATCCTTATGAATTCTTCAAATGTCTGAAAATTATCATGAAAAGGTAAAGAATGAAATACTTAAAACACAAAAATATTAAGTAGACTAAACTGAGAGCCAATGCCATTCCTTGATGAGCTGGCACAGGAGTCGTTGATAATTTCCCAGGGTCACATGGTATCCTCTGACTCCTTATCAGGATGCACACCAGATCCACACAACATCCTCCCTGGCCTGCTGGATCCCAGCGTACCTTACACACCATGCATGGGGAATTGAAAAACACACAAGAAATGCTCCCAGATATCCCACAGCTGATAGCCTCCATCCCTCTACTCTCTTGACCCTATCCAGGTATTTGTGGTCTGTGTGCCTATTGCCAGTAGCCTGTGCAGGCTTCACAACTCAGGGCCCCTGTCAATGAGAACACAGATTTGAGAACTATTTCTAATGGTTAACATCACTTCCAAGACATCTAAAATCTCTTCCTTTTCATATTTCTCCCCAAAGATTTACTTCTAATCTAGCCATGATAATTGATAAAAAACAACTCTTCTGTGAGTAGGTAATGGTGAGACAAAAAGGAAGCAATATTTCATCAAAAGATGAAAAATATATAAGGAAATATTTTCAATAGGGCCTATGAAACTGGACAAATATTTTGGCATGAATTTATGAATAAAAAAATTTAATTGCAGAATGATATCTGTATCAGGAAACTGCAGCCTAGAAATGTATGAATAGAAGGAGAAAATGATGAGAGAAAAAGCATGAGATGTGAACTTGCAGAGTTTAGTCACTCAGTAAATGAAACACTAACACCTTTAAATAAATGAAATAAATACAGGAAAAGGTGAATAGACACCATGGGTAACAAAAATACACTAATTATATGTGTACATATGACAAAGAAAATCAAATTATATTCCACATATGAAAACTAATACAAAATAATGGAATAAAAACATAAAATACAGTGTAAGAAACATTTTTGAGATAAAAATTAGATCTGAAAATTAAACTGGCATAACATGTGAAGGTAACGTTAACATAAAGGGACATCTACAAGATACTTTAATGGGACAGAAAACACAATGAGGATAAACCAGCTCCTTTTTCAGTTTTAAATGCTAGCTTTTTAAAAAAATTTATTTAAGGTATACAAATTTCATGTATTTCCTATACACAGATTCAGGAACATAGTGATAACTCCTACCATACCCTCCCTGCTGAACAACTCTGTTTTCAAGTATTGAGGTTAGGAATAGTTTTGAGCATTCAGGAACTCAGGAACACTTGCTCCCAAGACACCACTAGGGGAAGAACATCAGCGATGTGATGATTAAGGTAGCCATGTTAGAGAGACTTATGGGACTCATTAACCGCAGTTGACAGTAAAACTAACACTAAAGTAAGCCTGAATATTTGAGTGACAGAATATAATGGATATATTTTATGCCTTGACACTATAAAAACTATAAAATAAAGTTTAGGACTCAGTGTTGGAAATGGAAAGAATCTGAACTTTCATTGTCTTTTTTTTTCTTTTTTGATACCTGGGATTCTAACATCTCACAAATCAAGTAAGAGCACTGAAATCATATTGAGTAGTTTAAGAAAACTGAAAGGTTTGTTGTTACAATAGTGAAATAATGATTGTAGAACAACTCTACTATGAGATGCTGGAAAAGATGTGAACAAAACAAGATAATTTTTTTAAACATAAAGGATTGGAGCAACCAACATCCAGAGGAAAGAGAAGCAGTGAGAAGTGACTGATCCAACTTTTTCTCTCGAGGAAAGTGCTGACTCCATGTGACAGAGAAGAGGCAGAGTCTCCAGCAGCCTTGCAGGTTTAGTGTAGGAAAATTAGATCTGAGAGTTCTAGACATGCTCAGAATTATAAATTCTTCCAAATAATTCAAGATGTCAGCTGAACTCACCACAGAGTCCTACGTTAACAATAGGGATGATCAAGATATAGGCCTATATTAGTCAGCTTTATGTTATTATAATGAAATAGCTAAGACAGGCTACTTTATAAAGAAAAGAGGTTTATTTCAGCACACATTCCTGGAAATTTACTACCCACGGCATTCTACCTCTGATGACGATGTTCTTCCTGAGTAGTAATAAGGAGGCACAGACCATTGCCTGGCAAGAGACAGGGAAGGCTTCTGTCTGGCTTCTCTGTTCTCTGTATAAAGCCATCAAGATTCAATCATGGGGCTCTACTCCAGTGACCTAATCAATCTAATCTTTTCCCAAAGGCCCAACTATAATCATCTTAATTATATTAGAGGTCCACTCACCTATACCAATAGCATATGACTTCGGGAATCAAATTCCTGCATGAGTTTGGGAATGGTGTGGGAGAGAATGTCAGCTGTTCAAACCATAGGAAGCCCATTCCATGGACGAACTAAAGCCCTTGTTTATATATATATATATATATGATTTATAAAAGATATATATATATATATATGATTTATTTATTTGAAAGGCAGAGTTACAGAGAGGCAGAGGTAACAAGAAAGAGGTCTTCCACCTGCTGGTTCACTCCCCAAATGGCCACAATGGCAAGAGCCATCCAAAGGCAGGAGCCAGGAAATTCTTCTGAGTCTCCCACACTGATGCAAGGGGCCCATGGACTTAAGCCATCTTCTACTGCTTTCCCAGGCCATAGAAAAGATCTGGACCAGAAGTGGAGCAATCTGGACCCAAATCAGTGCCCCTATGGGATGCTGGCACTACAGGAGGTGGCTTTAACCGCCAGGCCCTGGTTATATTTAGGTGATCTTCCTTTGATCCAAGTATCTACAACTGCAAAAATAAATACTCCCAAGAAGAAAGGGACAATATTCAGAGTCTCAAATTTTCCTTCTAATTCATTGATTGTAAAGGTGGGCACTCAATAAAAAATCAACAAGCAAATTGGGGGATAAGACCATGTAACCAAACATCAAAAGATGTCACAGACAGTAAAAGAGAGCCAATGAGGCTCTAGATGTTAGTGTAATATAAGACAGGTTCTTAAAAATAACTAAGTCATGTATTCAGGAAATTAGTTAACAATATGGAGAAAATAGCAGAATAACTGAAACTAAAAACAGATTAAATGAAAATGATTACAATGGAAAAACTGAAAATAAGTATCAAAAACTTTGTTAACATACCCTGTAAAATATCAGGGAAACAATTATAAGAAAGGAAAGGTTATGGCCGGCGCGGCGGCTCACTAGGTTAATTCTCCACCTGCAGCGCCGGCACCCTGGGTTCTAGTCCCGGTTGGGGCGCCGGTTCTGTCCTGGTTGCTCCTCTTCCAGTCCAGTTCTCTGCTGTGGCCCGGGAGGGCAGTGGAGGATGGCCCAAGCGCTTGGGCCCTGCACCCCAAGGGAGACCAGGAGGAGGTACCTGGCTCATGGCTTCAGATAGGTGTAGCATGCTGGCCGTGGAGGCCATTTGGGGGGTGAACCAACGGAAGGAAGACCTTTCTCTCTGTCTCTCTTTCTCACTGTCTAACTCTGCCTGTCTGAAAGAAAGAAAGAAAGAAAGAAAGAAAGAAAGAAAGAAAAGGTTTTAAAATGTATTTAAATGAGATACTAGTCCATGTAAAGAACATTGAGATTAAAAATTACAGTTACATTTCTCAATAATATAATGTATATGTATCAAAATTAATTATATGGTTGTTCACTTTTAAAAAGTCAACAGCTGTCAAGGAACTGAAACTATTTTCTCTGACCACAGTGAAATTAAACTAGAAATCAGTTTTTGGAAGATTAGATTACATACACTTTTCCTCATGTAGAATTCAGCAATATCCTCCCGTATAACTCATGAGTCCAAATCTATGTATAAATCATTATAGAAATAGAATACATTCTTCATTAATATTTATTTATCTTAAAGAATACATATACCCAAATCATAATAAAAATATTTCATGATTTATGAGATGCAAAAACAAACCCACGTTTATAGAGTGATTAATAGCCAAATCTACATGAGTCAGACAAAGAGAAAGTACTAAAACCAAATGTGTAAGTATCTCTTACAAGGCTTTTGTTGGGATGGAGAGTGGGGAGGCGTTGTTGTGCAACAAATTAAGCTGTCAGTTGAAACCCACATCCCATATTGGAGGCGGGTTCATAAGCCACCTAATCTGCTTCCCTGGGAAGCAGCAGACAATGGTTCAAGTACATGAACACACACAGGACACCTGGTTGGAGTCCCTAGCACTCTCCCTCCCTTTCTCTCTCTCTCTCTCCCCTCTATCTCTCTCCAACCATCCCTTCTTTTTGTCAGTTGGATCTTCAATAAATTAAAAAATAAAACTTTTTAAAAGGTATTTTAAAAGGCACCTAATTTAATATAAAATGGAAGAAAAGAAACAATAAATAGAATTCATTAAAATAGAAAACATATAGATGCTTGTTCTTTTCACATATTGAAGTATTTTCAAAAGCTTCACATATTGAATGCTGAAATATATTTCGATTGTATTAATTGTATCCAATATATTTCCATCTATTGAAGTCGTTTGTATTTTGAAAGTTTTTTTTTCAAAATTGACACGATTCTATGATGACTAATCCCTTGCCCCATCCCTGCCAAGAAAAAAAGAAAGAAGGCACACATAATCGATATTTGTTTTAAAAAAGGAACATTGCTACAGACCTTAAAGTCACTAAAAGGAATTCGTTGTATAATTACATGAACATAAAATGCTAGAATGAGGAAAAATTCTCTATGATAAAAAAGATCAAAACAATGACTGGAAACTGGTACACTAGAAACGGGATCTTGAAAAATCAGAATCTCTCCAGATAATATGCCTAGGACATGCGCATTTTATTGTGTGTAAGTTTTATATCGAAAGAAAAAGCTTTAAAAATAAATACAAGTTGAAAATAGGCATTCTCCAGTATTTGGCAGAAATTGTACTGATGTCTGCAACTTACTTTGAAGTATATTTTAAAATGGTGAACTTAAGGATGCAAAAGTGGATAGATGGATAGATCAGTATGAAATGTAGAACCTACATGAAGTGAGTGTGTGTATGTGTATATTCACTGTAAAACTCTTTCAATTTTTGTACATATCTTAAATTTCTGGAAGAAGATGCAGTTTGAAAAGAGAATGAAATGAACAAGTTTATCCCAGAAATTGGGAATTTTAGATAAAATGTACTTTTGTATTTCTTTGAAAAGCACCTCTGCATGGCAATTGAAAAAGGAAAAAAAAAAAAACAGCATTTTCCCAATGGATATATGTAATAGGTCTGGTAAAATGGATACATAAAACGTAAGAAACTCGGTTAACCTCTACGCCATAGATAAATAGGAATACTTTAAAGCAATAATAGAATCAACTAAACTAATAACCCAATTCCAAGAATATTGCAGATCTAAATGTAAATGGTAAAACAAGTTTCTCAAATATGACATGGGATAATGTTCCGTAACTCTGGTAGGCAGAATTTTCTTACTGAGTACATTGACCTATTCCCCATGGTTAAAATAAGGAACATCTGTTTATCAAAACATAGCATTCAGATAGTACAGACTCATGCCACAGAGTTCGTGGGCGCTCACTGGCTGATTTTCAGGAGGAGACTACTGAGCAAGGTCATTCAGTCCCTTGGCATTTGGGGCCGTATTGAGTGGTGCTGGGCTAAAACCAGTTTTGTGATTCTTGTTTATAGTTTGGGATTAGGACTAAGGAACAGCCTATCTTTTCCTCACATGTACACTAGCAGTAATCAGAGTGACGTAAAACTAAATCATTTCCACCAGAATGAATAAAATTCAATACTGATAAAATCAGCTTTGGCAAGAATATGGGGGCAGTTCACACTCTGCATGCTGGTGAGGTTGTCAGTTGGTGCAGTAACCTGGGAAGACTTTTGCCAGCCAAGCATTAAAAAGCCCACCTTCAGATCACCAGTTACTTTCCTGGGTATAAGTCTGGCTACTTCTTGGAAAGAGTTTCCAAGCCAAGGTGCACAAGGCCCTCCTATACAGACCATGACCTTCTCACTGTGTTGAGGACACAGAGCTGAGAGTATAATCTGAAATCCTGAAGTTGGGATGCAGCAGGTTAAGCTGCCGCTCGGGGCACTCACATCCCACATTGGAGTGCCTGGGTTTGAGAACTGACTCCAGTTCCTGCTAATGCATCTCTTGAGTGGTACCAGGTGATAGTTCAAGTCCTTGGGCTCCTGCATTGTGTGAAAGACTCAGATGTAGCTCCAGGCTCCTGGCTTCAGCCTAACCCAGCCCAGTCAGTTGTGGGTATTTGGAGAGTGAACCAGTAGGTGGAGGATCTCTCTCTCTCTCTCTCTCTCTCCCCCCCATTCAAATTAAATGAAAACAAACATACATAAAAATAATATTGAGGTAATAACAAAATACTATGAAAGCTAAAGCCAGAAAGTGTGTCCTTTTATAAAAGTTACTTTAGAACAAAAACTTTTTAAATAAATCTAAAAACAAAATGAGAAAACCAAGTAAAAGCTTGAGCCTGCAGTGCTGGCATCCCATATGAGTGCCAGCGGGAGTTCTGGCTGCTCCACTTTAGAGCCAGCTCTCTGCTAACGTGCTGGGAAAACACAGGGGAGGATGGCCCAAGTCCGTGGGCTCCTGCACCCATGTGGGAGACCAGGGAGAAGCTCCTGGCTCCTGGCTTCAGATTGGCACAGCTCTGGCCATTGCAGCCATCTGTGGAGTGAACCAGTAGATGGAAGACCACTCTCTCTGCCTCTGCTTCTGCCTCTCTGTAACTCTGTCTTGCAAATATGTAACTACATATTTACAAAAAATATATATTTGCAACATATAACACTATCATGGAGCTAATTCCCATAATATATAAATAACCAACAATTTGCACATATCACAAAACCAAAATATCACATATTTGAAAACAACAAAATTAATGAAACTGCAAAAATAGGTACTCTTTTTCATTCCAGTGGCAGTTTCTATGAGCTATGATCTCCAGACAGATAATTGATGTTATCTATCAAGTTAGGAATGCATACACCTTCAATATTACAATTACTCTTCCCAGAATGCATTCTGGAGTTATTTCAATACCTGAAAATAATGACAAGACAAGGTTATTCATGGCATCATCATCTGTACAAACAAAAGATTGAAAGCAACTCAAGTGTCCCTCTACAGATAAATGCTTAGATAAACGACAGCATAGTCAGAGATTCAATATTAGTCAGATGTTAACACCAACAATGAAAGAAGAAAGGATCTCATTGTATATTCATAGAGATGGATCCTCAGGATATATTGTTCAATTGCAGAAAAGCAAATACACTGTGCTATTACTTGTGCTAAACATGAGGAAAAGAGAAGAAATATTGATATTGACTTCTACTTGTACAATTTGGAAACTAAAAGACAAATAGCAAGGGTGGGAAAAAGTCACTTATTCGTGTTTTTGTGTTCCTTTGCCTGGAAATGATAATGAATGTTTTTTCTTTACTTTTGTTTGAGAGACAAAAACAACTCTCAGCTGCAGGTTTATTCCCCAAATACCTGCAATGGCCAGAGCTAGGTCAGGGCCAAAAATGGGAGCCAAGAAATTCAACCCAGGTCTCCCACATAGGTAGCAGGCACCAAATTACCTAAGCCATCACCTCCTGCCTCCTAGGATCTATACGAGCATCTATCTGGGGCCAGAAGTCAGAGCTGGGAATTGAACCCAGGTATTCTGACATGAGATACAAACCTCTTAACTGGTGTCCTAACCACTGGGCAACTGCCTACCCCTTAGCATATTGGCAAAACAAAGGCATGAGGATATAGAAGAAAGAAAACATTGAATAGTTGGCTATCTCTAGGACACATAAATAAAGAGTACACAAGGCCCTGAAAAGTGGTTGAAACTGTGTCATGGAGATCCCCACCTGTAAAATTTGGTGCAGACTGTGCTGTTTTCCATGTAGCTACGCATATATGGAATGATACGCTTCCTGAACAAACCAAAACTCGCCTCCCCCGCTGTATCATTAGTTTCACATAAATACAGTGCTTCCATTTTCCTGATAAACTCCTTAGGGTATTATAAAATAGCTGCATGAGTAACAAAGCACTGTGATTTTTCAGGAGCACAGCTAAGCAGTAAGCGATGTCTTGCTGAAATATTTTGCAGCTATCTTGGTGAGAAGTCAAGGACAGGAGCACACTTGAGGCACTGATAAAAGCAACAGTCATTTCTGTTCCTGGATTCTGTGTTTCCTGACGTTTAACCAGGGTTAAGTGAAATAAACAAGCATCTCAACGTGCAGAAGGCCAACACAGAGCCCTTGTCTTTTGCTGTGCATTCCTGTAGAGAAGAGCTTGGATATACCTTTGGTTACAGTGAAGAAAAGATGGTAAGAGGGTCAGGGACATTTTCTTTGGCTTGTTTGTGTAACACCTGAAGTATCTAGGTCTTTATGTAATTTTGATGCTAGTAACCACAAGAAATGGCTAAGTAGCATGAAAAGTATATTGAAAAGGGAATTTCCAGAGAAAACACCTTCATGTAGGGGCGGGGAGGAGTTTCCTCCCAGTAGGAGATAGTGAGCTAACTGGAGAACACACTGGGAAAGGTTGGCCCTCTGGTTCCTGGGAAGCTAGCCGGTGTCCCTGTGCCCATGGGCCAGCCACAGGCAGGGTGCTCACCTTCTCAGCACCCAGGAGGCAGAGAGGCAGGAATATGGCAATTGGTAGTATTTCAATAAGCAAAGACCCAGGGGAAAATCCACTTGCCAGCTTAATTTTACATACCCACGTGCATTTTCTCAAAGACATAAGCACCATCATGTGCCATTTGGCAGATGTTTCTGGCTGTCTATGTGTTAGTTTCTGCTTTGGGGGAACTTGAAGCCAGAGATTAGATTTTCTAAATGGCATATGCTCAGTCACTATGCCCATACCTCCTCTACCCACCTCTCTCTCTGCCTCTCCCTGCCCCCTTCAAAGTATCTAGAGCCCTCCTCTCTTACTGTACATTCTTCACATTAATGTCTTCAAATACACATAATGTACCTTAAGAATATGCACAAAAACAGGACAAAGAAAGCAATGACAAATCATTGTGATAAGCACATCACATTAAGAGTTGTATAACTTAACATGAGCTGTTTCTTTTCCTTCGCCAAACTTCTGTAAGGAAGATGGCTGCATTGTCTGTAAAGGGGAATATCCACTGGTGGCCCTTGGTGTGCTGGGTTCCTGGTTGTGCTTGGAGCTGTCCAGCAGATGCTATCAGTCTCAGATGTCCACTGGGCAGGGAGTTTATCTGTGTAATTTATACTTGATGAGGATCACGTACATCATTCTGCCTCCTATAGCCCCCTCCTCATTCCAAATAGAAATCAGCAAATATCTCCACTCTTGGTGATTATCCAAAGTGAACAAATTTGTGTCTTTCAGAGATAAGTCAACTTCTCAAGCTCTAATAATCTGGGAAAGAGAGGTAGACAGAATGTGCTTCCAGGGTGCTGATTCGAATCAGTCCTTGGAAAAGATGCAGCATTTCAGTGTCCTAGGATATGTCTGCTCTCACTATTCACAGTATGGGGAACGTCTGAATACTTTGAGAGGCAGCCTTCTGTTGTCAAGATCTGATAAAGATGACTTTATTACACTTTTATTTATTTATTTCTCTATTACAATTATAATTGGTATTCACGAAGTTCAAGAGACAAGCATCTGGCACAGTGGTTAAGTCACCATTTGAGACACCTGCATCCTACATAGTCCTACATAGGTGGGACTGGGTTAGAGTCCCAGCTCCACTCCCAACCTCACTTCATGCTAATGCACACCCTGGGAAGCAGTAGATGACGGCTCCAGTACGTGGATGCCTGTTACCCATATAAGAGACCTGGACTGAATTCCAGGATCCTGGCTTTGCTTAGGCCCAGGATTGACTGTCAGTATTTGGGGACTGAACCAATGCCAATGGCTGGGGTTGGTAGATCTCTCTCACCTACTTTTTTCTTCTCTCTCTCTCTCTCTCTCTCTCTCTCTCTGTCTCATTTTCTGCTTTTCAAATCAAATGAAAATAATTCTTTTTATTATTTATTTTTATTATTTATGGAAAGTGTGATATGAAAAATTACATATGGATTTCAAATAATCTGAAGCAAAATAAACATATTTTAGTCTACTTTTCCACAAACTATTTCAAGTCCCCTCATATTAGACTATTATAATTTCATATTAGTTATTCCTGCTCATTAACAACCAGACACTCTGCAGAATTTATTTCACTTAGGCTTCTGTCAACCCTGTGAGTTAGGCACGACCATGTTCCTCATTTTACAGATGAGAAAATGAAGTATATTATGAAATGTCACACAGAAAGGAAGTGCAAAAACTGGGATTCAAATCCAGGTACAAGGACACCAGAGCCCACCATACTGCCTCACATAGGGTGCCTCTGAATATGGTGGGGTCAGTGAGCGGCCTGTTCCCAAGTGATAGTCCCACACATGAACAGAGACACAGCATCACACCATGGGCAAATTTGGGATAGTGACATCCCGGGGGAAACGCAGGCAGCAGCACTGTACAGAATTTTAATCCAAGATGCTTGAGCGAGCTCAGCATCAGCACAGGGAGGCAAATCACAACTCCAGCAGAACATTGCTTCAAGACATAAGCCAAAGACATTGGCCGATCTCTAGGCGCTGCCTGCTCTGCAATTGGAGCTAACTCTTTGAACAATTTCCTGACAGGTGTCTGCAGCCGAGTCCTAGGACTCCCGCCTGGTGAATGGGTTCTTGTAGCAGTGCCATCAGCCACTGAAAGATCTTCACTGTTCCCTGGCTGCGACTCAGCCGAGGTTTTCTGGCATTGCCCGTGTCCACACGGGTTTTCATGCACGGAAACGGATCAGGCATTTGTTCACCTATAATAGTTGTCTGAGGAGTTAATCCTTGCAAAAAGCAGTTGGCATCTTCTCTCTCTATCTTGGGATTAACTCCACAGCAACTCAGTGAGGCAAAGCTGAGGCTCTGTATAGAACCAAATGCATAATTCCTGCCATACAGGCTTCTTTGTTAATGGATACACTGGCCCAAGTATGTGGTAAAGGGAAAACTTTTCACTTGGGCTTATTCTCTCCAATAAAAAAAAATCTTCCCTTGGTTTCCTGACAGTTTCTCTTCTTGGCCCTCACTTCTCAACTCAAATATTTAGTGGTAAAAACAAATAGGGTGACAGTGCAGGCAGCAGAGGGAGCTTGTGGCCTCAACACACCACCAGATAGCCGAGTGCCCCGCTGTGACTTCCAGTGGACACACCACATCTCCTCAGTTGCTGACTTCAAAGGGCTCTGCAGACAGAGGCCCTCGAGTCTCACCAGCAAGGTGTTCAGTAATTTTATCAGAAAGTGCTTCTTTTACTTCCCTGCATCCTTTGTGTCGTAGACTTATTTCTTTCTAGTTTCTCTCCTCCCCACCTCTTTTTTTTTTTAATCAATAAGAAGCCATCAGCCCCAAGAGAGAATCTTGCAGGACTGAATGTGAATCTGGGAGGAGCACATGGAATGTTGTGGCATGGAGAAGAGTTGCCAACGATCCATAAATGTAAGTAAAGGCCCAAATCAGACATCATAGTCAGTGTTTGATTGCATTTAAGAAACCAGCCTTGTAAGCTAGGGAAGAATAAATTCAAACATGATTAGTGTCTGTGAATACTAACTGATAGAATAAAAAAGGGAGAGAACGATCCAACATGGGAAGCGGGAGACACAGCAGACTCACAGAATGGAGCAGCAGGAGAAAGAAGAGGTGAGGTGTGGTGGAATGAGAAGGCCATGCCAGGATGGCCGCTGGCGAGTGAGTGTCAGTTACTCAGGAATTGCTTTGGAACCCACCTGGCAACGGTGCCTGCCTGGCAACAGGCTATGGTTGGATGGCTTCAGATACTGCCTGGCAATAGGCTGTGATTGGTTAGGACATAAACTATCCCTTGACAGGATTGGCTGCCTTGGCTATTTAAGCCACTGTACCAACTGCAATAAATGAGTCTGTGGGCTGCTCGCCTCTGGCCCGCTTTCACCCGACTCCTGGGCCTGCGTGGTGACTCCGCGCCTCTTGCCCCCACTATGCTCCTCCTCTCAGAACACATCAACTTCAACATATATATATATATGTATATATAATAATATTATATTATATTATTATATATAGTATATATACATATATATACATATATATATAATATTATATTTACCTGAAGACTTTAGAGGCAATAGAAGAATGGCAGACAAAAAGCAATTCCTAACAGCATGCCATCTGTCTCATTTGCCAACTGATACAGGTGCTATTCCCTACCCAGTGTGAAATTCCAGAATGAAGGTCACTGGTGCCCTAAGAGCAACCAGAATGGCACAGTCTGAACTCCCACCTTGACTCCCTGAAAACTAATAACAAAAATGTCCTAACAGTGCATTCCAAATGCTCGTTGGCATTTCCTAGTGTGGTGACCCTGCTCATCACAGAAGCATCAAAGAATCTGTGGATATGGTCCAAGAGTCATTTCCAGTAAGAACAACCACACTAAATTGAAAAATAATTTTTGGAAGGGTACAAAGTGTGGTTTCTCCAACTATAATTCCCAAATCCTAGCTACCTACAGCTTTAGCTTCTCCAGATTTCATCTAAGGACTGGAAACATAACACCGACTTCTACCAAAATTCATTTCAGAAACTAGGCTGCTAATATTGGGCCATTAATTTTTAAAAATTATTTGTAATTAGGAGATTAAAGATACCAAAAGGCCCAAGTAAAGATTTCTAAGTTTAAAGGGAGGAATTGTCTTTGCACATTCATATTAGCTGCCTCGCTCTGAAATACTGACTGACATACTCAACACAATTTAAAAGGATACTGCTTTTATGACATCAGACCAGGCAGCTATGAAAAAGGAGTCGTGATCCTTTTTTTCAATTCAGAATGCATCAGGAGGGTAGGTGCTGTGGTATAGCAGGTAAAGCCTATGCCTACAGTGCCAGCACCCCATATGGGCACCGGTTCTAGTCCCGGCTGTTCCACTTCCAATCCAGTTCTCTGCTATGGCCTTGGAAAGCGGTAGAAGATGGACCAAGTCCTTGGGCCCCTGCACCCACATGGGAAACCCAGAAGAAGCTCCTGGCTCCTAGCTTCGGATCCGTGCAGCTCTGGTTGTTGCGGCCAATTGGAGAGTGAACCAGAAGATGGAAGACCTGTCTCTTTGCCTCTGCTTCTCTCTGTGTATAACTCTGACTTTCAAATAAATAAATAAATTTTTGAAAAAAATGCATCAAGAATAGTTCTAGATTTAGTGAGTATTATTGGGTGCCAAGTCTACCTCCTTCTTCCTACTGAGTCCCAGAAGGTCTCAGCTACACTGATGGATCCTGACTGATTTCATCAAACATATGTCCTGTGGATGGTAGGACTAAGTGTAGGACAGGACAGCTGTAACGTCTGTATACACACACACACACACACTTTAAAGTCATCAAAATTACTTATTACAATAATATATGAATAACATTTTACTCATATTAAGTGCACCCATAAGTATATGTTATGAAGTATAAAAAAGCACTGTGCAGGATTGATGGCAATCCTGCAGAAAGTGCAAACTTTATATTATTAGTATAAAGTGCTGCCATTTAATGAAGGTGGAGGGAGCTATGAATATTTGTGCACATGTTGGTTTACATTTTAACATATAGTGAATAAGCCAAGGCCAAATAAAAATGGGCCAATCTAAAACCAGGAGCCAGGAGCATTATACAGGTCTCCCTCATGGATGCAAGGGCCCAAGCACTTGGACCAACCTCTGTTGACTTCCCAGGTACATTCGCAGAGTTGGATCAGAAATGCAGCAGCCTGGACTCCAACAAGCACCCATATGGGATGCCAGCGCTGCAGGAGTGTGCTACTGCACACTGCCAAGCCCTCTAATATTTTTTTAAAATTTTGTGCATGATGCAAAGTTCATAGTGTGGAATTTCTAACTGCAGTGTCAGGTTGGTGCTCAAAAGTGTTGGATTTTGGAGCATATCAGATTCCGGATTTTTGTATCAGAGATACTCAACCTGTATTAAATTCTGAGGTACAATACTTATATTCTGATAACGTTAACAATTGTTTTCCCTTAAAGACACATGCTTATGTACAATAGAATGTACATGACTCTGGAATTTGCTTTACAAAGGAAAGTTTAGGGGGTGGGGGGAAGTGTTGGGGTGAGGAAGAACATATATGAAGGAAGAGCCTTGTGTCAGTCATCATGGAAGTTGGAAGTTGGATTGATGATATTACTTTCTCATGGAGGTGTACAAATTGTTTATAATAAAAAATGTTGAATTGAGTAAAAAAAGTGAAGAAAAAGATCTCTAAGAATTACTTAATTTCCTTTTAAGAATACAAATGAATTAAAATCCTTGTTTGAATAAAAACATGATTTAAAATTTGGAATCTGCCCTAAAATTTTATTTTTTCCATTTTGAAGATAACTGAATATATTTTTATCCTCTGAATCTAGCTCATTTCACATATCTCCCTCTTTTGCTATGTCTGTAAAAGATCTCAAATTTTCTTGCCCACTTCATCACTGACTTTACTCTTCCCAAATACATACACTTGAGCTCATATTTTAACCCAGAAATGCAAATTCTACCTGGATATCTGTCTCATAGCACAATATTTCACATATTTTAACAAATAAATATTTGATAATTAGATAAATTAATTAAATTAAATAATAAAGGCCTGCTTCTGTTTAGAGTGAAACAGGAAGAAACATTTAAAGGAGAAAATTTCAAATTCACTTTATGTAAAAAGAATATGGGGGGTAGGCATTTGTGTAGAGGTTAAGATGCTTTGGTGCCTGCGTGCCATATTCGAGTGCCTGGGTTGGAGTCCCAGCACCTCTCCCAATTCCAGCTTCCTGTTAATGCACACTCTAGGAGGCAGCAGGTGGTGGCTCAACCAGCTGGGTCCCTGGTATTGACTTCCTGGCTCCTCTCTTCAGCTTGGCCCAGTCTTAGCTGTTTCATGCACTTGAGGAGTGAATCAATTTATGGGAGCTCTCTATTTCTCTGACTTCCAAAACAAATATTAAAAAAAAAAGAAAAGAAGAAAAATCTCTCTCTCTCTCTCTCTCTCTCTCTCTCTCTGTCTATATATATATATATATATATGTATGTATATATATATATAATGTATAAAGATCACAGAACTACCATAACAAATTATATAATTTCTCCAAGTTATGTGAATATGTAATGTTGAAAAGACATTGTGGCAGGAATAATCAGATCAGTGAGATACTAATGAGAGCTATTTGTCTCACTACACGTGTGACAGTAAATGGACATGGCTGCATGTCTACATGAAAACAAGAAGAGAGCATATGATAAGGCAAGATCAAGGGTGTCTTTAACCACAAAGTCTCATTGAAATTCCAGTTCCATAGAACTCGTGCATTCCCAAGGCAAAGGAAAATTGCTCTTTAGGTGCAGAAGGGATGAAAGCTGAGCCTCTGTCAGGGACGATTTAGTGCTGCCCGGTGAATGGGGTGCTGTCTCTGAAGCAATATAATTGTCTGTTCTTTCTTCATCAGGAACACTGGCTAGCCAGGAGCCTGTTCCCTGAAGCACAGTTCCGAACATGATACCATATATCCTAATTTATAAAGCTACTTGTTGGGCACTGCTAAAATCAGAGTCAGGAAGGAGTCTCAGGACCAGCGTGATTTTGGGGAAGGGTCAGGTGTGCCTTGAACTCCTCCACTCCCACCCTCAAGAGTACCCCATTATCATCCCTTCCCAACTTTCTTGTTTTATATATATTAGGGCCAGCACTGTGGGGTAGTGGGTTAAAGCCCCGGCCTGCATGCTGGCATCCTGTATGGGCGCTGATTCAAGTCCTGGCTGTTCACTTCCAATTCAGCTCCCTGCTAATGCACCTGAAAAAGCAGCAGAGGATGGCCTAAGTGCTTGGGCCCCTGCACCTACATGGGAGACCCAGAAGCTCCTGGCTCCTGGCTTCAGATCAGCACAGCTCCGGCTGTTTTGACCAATTGGGGAGTGAAACAGTGGATGGAAGACCTCTCTTTTTCTCTACCTCTCTGTGACTCTTTAAAATAAATAAAATAAATATTTTAGATATATAGATATAGATGTAGATATAGATGACACATTCCTCTTAACTAGAGACAAATTTGCACTTTAGGGTCCACTCTTACCCTTATTTTTTCTTTGATCAATGAGACACTCTACCAAATAAGAACCTAGAGGATCCCTCAATGTAGAGAAAGAGGAGGGCAGAATTTCTGTGGCTAAAGCCCACTGCTTACACTCTTCTTGCCTCCTCCAGGCAGTCGCTGAGTGATTGCCACAGTGCCCTGCAGTTCCAAGTCACACAGTCTGAATGCTCGCTCTGAATGCAAACAAGTAACCTTGCAAGCCATGCCAAAGGGAATGGTGCTTACGTGAGTGAAACTTTCAGTGTCCCTCCCACCAGGCCACATAGACATCTTCCTAGTTTTCTTTCTGCAAGGGCCAGCCATAAATGCTAGGAAACACTTTGTTGAGGTTCATCTATTTTTATGTGTTAAAAGATACCTCCCAATGCATCATTTTTCATTTGCTAAAATGTGTGTCTATTGTACTTTCAACAAAAAGCACTTCCTTCCTCTTAAGAGTAACAATAAATCTATTTCTGTTTCTCCCTTAAAATTGATTGATAAGTTTACTTCTTACTTTTTTATTCTGTAGAATTACTGTAGAAGAATTAACAGAAAGCATTGAAAAACTACAAGAAAGGGAGAGAGTTACAGACAAGACTGGATGGGTGCTTGGACACACTGCTGTGAGGGAAAATTGGGTGTTCTACAAGGGGAGATGTCACTGCCAGAGATAATAAAAGACTGATTTCAATTTGAGGTATCAAATGTTACAGGTACAGGAAATGTGCAAAGAGACCCCTTTTCAAAAAAATCAAAGGAAATGGAGAAATATATGAGGGACGAGTATGGATAGGTATGTATGCAGTTACCTGTATCAGGTACATGGGGCAGGTGATCATGTGACTCCCTTCAGTGTTCCTGGTTCTTACAAGAAGATGAGCATCCTAGAGGGTTAGAAAGGGCCAGACAACAGGCTGAAAAATGATTCTTTTTTTTTTTGAAAGGCAAAGTGTGCGTGTGAGAGAAGCCTTCCATCTGCTGGTTCACTTTCTCATTGGCTGCAATGCCAGGGATTAGTCCAGGCAAAAGACAGGAGTCAGGAGCTCCATTCAAACCTCCCACACGGGTAGGGGGGACCCAAGTACTTGAACTGTCTTCTGTTGCTTTCCCAGGTGCATCAGCAAGAAACTGGGTCAGAAGTAGAGCAGCCAGGACTTGAACCAGCACTCCTATGGGATGCGGGCACTGCAAGCACAGACACAACCTTCTGCACCACAAAGATGGCCCCTCTTTTGGGTTCTTTCCTGAGCCCTTTATTCACAGAACCCAAAGCAAGGTGCTGGGATAGCCCAATCCCAAGAAAGAATAGGCCATCCTTCCTGGACTGTTTCTTGTGAACAATAACTTTTGTGATCAGAGAAAGTCTTTGAAGCTCAGTTATCTGGGGTCCTGTGGTCTCTCTGGTCATTTATATCCGGGATAATGGTGCCTGGTACGCATCTTTAAAGATCTTTAAGTACATGGTCATACAAAAGTTCATGAACAATATATACTATGAAAAACTATGCATGGATTTCAAATTCCTGTCTTTTAATTTCCACTTTCCTTGAACCTTTTGAAGTACCTTCATACATCTGATTTCTAGATGAATACATTTCCTTTTTTTCTTTTTTTCACTGTGATATTAAAGTGTGATTTATCTAACTCACATTAATGTCAGTGTGATCTCAATTTGCATGCATTCAAGGAGGTCACACTGAGGTGCTTTCAATGAGACATCAGCTCTCGGATCATCACCGCCAAGTCCCTAAATACCAAGATGCTCTGGGCATCAGAACCTTCACACAGCTCTGAGACACAGACCTTCTCTCCCGGGCATTAGGGATGTCAGTAAATGTCGAACTGTTTGTTCCCTTCCTCCTCATCACACCTGCACGATGACTTCCACGGAGGAAAGTGGTTTCCTTAGCTACCAAAATAAATAAATAGCATAAAAATCGAAGAGATAAAATATACATAGGGAGTAAAACTGTTAAAAATCTCTGTTAGCTAATTTTAAAAAAAAATCTTAATACAAATTTTATGGTGGCTTTCAGACATGCAGGAAAAAGGACGGGTGAAATGAAAGACAGAAGGAAAGCAAGAAGGTTTTATGGAGAGAGAGGAAGGCGAGCAGACAAGAGGGAATGAGAAAAGAAAAAAAAGTTATTTGGCCAGACAAGCATATATACCTTTAGGTATGTATGTATGTATTTAAAAAACATAGAGAGACTTACTTTGTGCACTTTAAAAAGTGAGACCACCTACTGGGCCCGGTACCTTGGCTCACTTGATTAATCCTCTGCCTGCGGCACTGGCATCCCATGTGGTTGCTGGGTTCTAGTCCTGGTTGCCCCTCTTCCAGTCCAGCTCTCTGCTGTGGCCCGGGAAAGCAGTGGAGGATGGGCCAAGTGCTTGAGCCCTGCACCCACATGGGAGACCAGGAAGAAGCACCTGGCTCCTGACTTCGGATCGGTGCAGGACTAGCCGTAGCTGCCATTTGGGGAGTGAACCAATGGAAGGAAAATCTTTCTCTCTGTATCTCTCTCACTATCTATAACTCTACCTGTCAAATAAAAAAAAAGTGTTAACACTTTAAGGACCAGCATTGTGATGCAGTGGGTTAAGCTACTGCCTATGATGCCAGGATCCCATATAGGTTCTCCACTTCCAATCCAGCTCCCTGCTAATGGCCTGAGAAAAGCAGCGGAAGATGACCTTAGTGTATGGGCCCTTGTCAGCCATGTAGAAGACCTGGATGATGCTACTGGTTTTGGCTTGACCCAGAGCAGACCATTGCAGCCATCTGGGGAGTGAGCCAGTAGACGGAATCTCTCTCTCTCTCTCTCTCTCTCTCTCTCTCTCTCTCTCTCTCTCCCTCACTTTGTCTAGATAACCCTGCCTTCCCCTGCCTTTCAAATAGCTAAATAAATTATAAAAAGCAAAAAGATAACTATCCAAAGCAATTGTTATATAGCATAACATAAATACAAATTTTATCTGTTGTGCTTTTTCTTTTTTTTTCTTTTACCAGGAATACCCCACCTTTCTATTATGAACAAATGTTATTTTTTCTAAATTAACATGAAATTGGCTCATTATTGATAGCACTGGATAAGATTAGCATCCTGCTAATTAGCAATTCAAGTAGCTGACAAAGTAGTATTAGTAAAACCTAGGTAGTTTTTCTAATGTCAGAGCATTTCAAAAATATATTATTTGCTAAAATTTACAAATTTCTTTGTATTAAAAGAGTATAACCTTTGTTGCTTATAGATATTGTTCCAGATGAACTTCAAAATATGTTTATTTTGTTGGTTGTTGCTATTACAAAGAAAATGATTTCTTTTTTTATTTTGTTATACAAGTTTCATGTATTTCATATATACAGACTTAGGAATTTCTTTTCAATGAGCTGTCTGCATTCAAGTATAAGTTCTGCCATTTGCTAGCTGTCTGTTTCCTCTGCATGTCCCAGTTTATTCATTTGTAATATGGGGATCATGATCATTCTCACATATTACAGTTCTTAGGAAGATTTGATATGTTAATACTTTAAAAAAAAAAAGACTTACTTTATCATTTTCTTTTTATGCCCAAGCTCTTGCATTAGCAGGGAACTGGATCAGAAATAGAGCAGCTGGACCAGCACTTCTATGGGATGCCAGTGTTGCAGACTGCAGCTTAACTCACAGCAATACAAAGCTGGCCCCCACTTTTTTCCTTAAGCAAAACAATAATATTATCACCACTCAACTTGTCCAGCACCTGTTCATTTATGCTAACTGTATTTTCATCGCCTGGAGTGGATTGGACTGGAATGCAGAAAGCCAGCACTCCCAAAACCGGGCTTGACCCTGGGAATCTGGACTCTCTGGACAATTAGTCTTCCAATTCCATGAGCCTGATAGACAGCACACAGCTTCACCTGGAACTGCAAACAGGCTGAGGAGACTCCAATTGGCTCAAAGTATATTGACAAACTGAACCAGACGAAACAAAAATATTTTTAACTTTTGTCTGATCCCATCAAACATACTAGCCAAGATAGTTTCTTGATGTTAGAAACATGCTTTGAAAATCAATTTTGGTGCATTATATATTAACAAGAAATTCTCACAAAGATTTCCTCGGGCATTCTGCTGAGAAAGCAGCAAATATCAAAGAGCTATCACCGCTTATAGGAGCTGACAGGAGCTTGTGAATGAGTCCTTTGGCTAAAAGACTGGTAGGGATCATAGAAATCCAACAAAGTAGAAAATGAGTTATAGAATCCTTTGTACATGTAATAACAGACATGTTCTCTAATCTACTTCAATGTGGCCGTAGACAAATTTTATGGAAGTTTATGAACAGCATCATTTAGTGAAACTGAGAACGTCTAATTTGCAGGGTAGATTTGACCAGAATCACCATCTATCATACATCCTTTGCCAGAACTCTGGTTCCAAATGCCTTGATCTTGGATCTGCCCACCTCCCAGAATTGGGTGGCAGTAGAGGATATGTATATTAAGGACAAAATTTTTTTCTCTCTATAATCATATTCTAATATTTAAGAAGTTTCCTGTTGCTGTCCTTTAGGTTCAGTGTCCACTTAAAATATGAGTACCAGCATCATACTGTTGAGAAAATACAGGGGGGCTGGCATAGTGGCCTAGTGGGTATGGGTGCCAATTCCAGTCCCAGTCCAGGCTGCTCCACTTTGGATCCAGCTCCCTGCTAATGTGCTTGGGAGGGCAGTGGAAAATGACTCAAGTCCCTGGGCACCTGCACCCCATGGGAGACTTGAATGAAGCTCCTGGTTTCAGGCTGGCTCAGTACTGGCGGAAGGGGTCGTTTGGGGAGTGAACCAGCAAACAGAAGATCTCTCTCTCTCTCTCTCTCTCTCTCTCTCTATATATATATATATATATATATATAAACTCTACCTTTCGAATAAATAAATAAATCTTAAAGAAAAAAGAAAAGATGGGCAAAATCTAGCTTCACTCAGGAGCAATTGTGTTCAGTTATTTAAGGATGTCAGCTGATCTCTCAATGTCTGTCAGCCTGTCAGCCTATCTGTAAGTTATCCCACCACTGCGCAGTCTTAGTCATTTACTAATGATGACAGCTGGTCTGTAAATGTGCTCATCCAAGAGTTATAAGCAAAGCCTTTGATCATTTCATTCACATGAGTCCTTCCTTAGAAGGAATGGATGTTGCCCCCATCTACAGCGCTCCTGCCTGCAACTCCCCATGCCTTCGTTAAACTGATTCTATCCTGTTCAAAGTTGATTCATCTCCCTGACTCAAAATGAGAAATAGAATTTGCTATTCCCCGACGCGCCATACTTTGTGATCTATATTTACAACGACATCTCTGAGACAGTGTGGCATTCTGCACTTTCCTCATAATAAGTGAATCAAAACTCAGATTGGGGATATCAAACCCTGACACAGAGACTTCAACAACACTGCCAGGTACTTCCATTCCAACAGGTAAGGGGAGCCAGCAGTCGCATCCTAGTCATACAAGGCAGACAGCAGTCTTTCCTCAGAAGGACCCATCCCAAGAAGAAGGCTGGGTTCTTTATTTTTCTTCCCGTGACAAGCATGATGTCACCAGGTTCAGAAACGCAATGAATGATACAGACTACAGATCTATTATTTCCTACAGGTTTGACACTTGGTAGACACAGAAGAGAAATTAACTGTCAAAGTATTAATTATTTTCACATGGTTGTGAAATATTCTTACATGCTCACATAACAACAATAAAATCACTTGTTGAGGAAGACAAAAATTCAGTATCTCACACATAAGGGGATATTTCTAGCAAAGTCTCCTTGGAAGAATAGTTGTTCCTAAATTGGCATTACACTAAATTCATACATATTAAAGTCCTACAGTGTGGCCATCCTATTACCAAGATATCATTCCTCTTTCTAGAAGTACTAGTCCCACACACTTCTTGGTAATGCCATTGAAACTATTGCTGCTAATCAAAATCAACTCACAAATGTAAAGAGATTACACTGGCTGAGAAAACAATGCACTTGGCAAAACTTTGTGATGTGCTGCTGAGATTAAATAAACATGATAGTTTCTTTTTTTCTGGAAAAAAAAGCTTTTATTGGTAATATGTCAGGTTTGTTAATGTGTTTCTGAACTAAGTTGGCTCCACATCTGTTAGAGTATAGAAACAGGGATGTCCTGGACTACAAAAGAGGTTCATTCTCTTGTAGCTTTTATCCTCTAAAAAGCTGAATAGCCATTTATTTATTTTTAAATCACTACTAAATTTTCAATGCAGCTGTTTCATTTTTAATAAATCTCTCACCAAAGCACATATTCCCATGCACTATTTAATAATTGAATAAATAAAAGCAGAGCATGCTATAATTTTATCACCCTTTTAATCAACACAAAGGAAACAACAAATTACTCTGTAACTTTACTTTCTAGTCTAAACATCTTAGAGTCATGTTAGATTTATAGGGATAAAGGGGGACCAGGAATCAATCCTTTGTATTTGCATTTCTTTCTAGGTACATGCACTGGGAAATTGACATGCATATTGGTACTTTTCAAATATTTCTGTCCCTTCTAAAAAGGAGTGGAAAAATCCTCATATGAATTAGTAAGAAATAAAAACAATGCTATAGAAATAAACACAGCACTCAACATTTATTGAAAAACATGAATGCTTGCTTTAATGTCAATCATGGTTTGAGGGTTTTTTTTTTTTTCTTTTTTTTTTCCCTTTCTATTTTCTCAGCACAAACTCACTCTGAACACAGAATTCTCTAAGGAAAAAGCCTGAAGGTAGGCATCGACACATTGACATTACCAAGAGCTCTGTATTCTGAGAAAATGTGCAGCTGAGGGAGAGGAAGGACAACTTGGCCATAGATCACATCAAAAGAGTTTAGCCAAAGATTTATGCAACGAAATCCTACGCCAGAGTTGGCAATGCTCTACAGAGAAAGCCAAAGCGTTTAGTGTTCTATTGCCTGGGGCGTCTGGCTTCTTTCAAATGACAAAATCAGAGAAACCAAGTTTCTTTACATTTTGAGAGGAAATAGCACTCACACTGACACTGTGGACATTATTTGAGTCCAAAGTTCATTTTAAATAAATACATGTGGTTCAACTAAATGATTGAACTGAAGTCAACAGATTGATAAGTTGCACCAGGAGAGAGTAGGAAAAAATTTCAGGCAGCAGAAAAGTCCAGTGCAGGCCAGCGTGTGGCCCGGAGTGTGCCTGTGGATGCCTGGCCTTGACAGCTCGCGCGGATACGTTGCACAACCCAGAATGCAGCTTGCATGGAAAAAGGATGCTGGCAATGAATAATGGCTGAGTCATCCTGCCATTAACAGAGGGGAACATTTAATGAAACTGTAAATACTAGAGAACACAGATTTAGCTTAGCATTCTGCATAGATCAAGCAGCAAACAGTTTATATTAATGAGGAAGCTTTTATTTATTTGGCTCTTTCAAGTTTATTTTTCCTTAACATTTTCCTCACTGAAGGAAAGAAACTGTACAGGATGTTAAGTGAATCTGATAATTGGAAAAATCCTATTTTACCGTCAATAGTGAACTCAGAATTCTGTGAAATGTGTTTTCCTTCCAAAAAAAAAAAACACAGATATGTATAAAAATGGCCACATATTCCACAACTATCCTGACATTTCATACATGTTCCTCCAGTCCCAAGTCCTAAAATGTTAACATTGCACTTTTAGGAGGAACTAGTTCCGTTGCCTCCGTATTAGCCATAACCAGTGACAGGAAAGGTAATGTTTCCTACTAAATTAGCTCCAATTTATTCTCTGTCTTATGTCAGATACTGCAAACCCGCACAGCACACATTTGCCTTTGTAGAGATAACCTCAACCTTCACAAACTCACACTAAGGTTTCCCGCAGTTCACTAAATTTGGGGGATGTGTTAGGGTTTGCATGAGGCGGAACCTTCCTTGGAAAGTGGTCCAGAGTAGAGGGCACACTCGGCAAAACCTCAAAAAGTTACAGGACATTTAAAAAAGAGATTTCAGCATTCACCCTTTCCATAATATAACTCATAGTCTTTTCTTTAAAGATGTATGTATTTATTTAGGTATCTGACAGCAGAGTGGCAGAGAGAGGAAGTGCTGGAGAAAGATCTATCCACAGGTTCATTCTCCAAATACCCACAAAATCCGGGTCTTGGCCAGGCTAAAGCTAAGAGCCAGGAATAGCATCCCAATGTTTCACTTGCCTTATAGGACGCAAGTACTTGGATCATCACCTACTCCCTCCCAGGTGCATTAGCAAGAAGCAGGATAGGAAGCATGGGGTAGGGAGGTCTAGAACCAGGCATTCCACTTTGGGATGCAAGCAACTGAAGCAGTAGCTTAACCCACTGCACCACAATGCCTGCCCCCCACACTATCTTTTAATTCAATTGATTTTCACTACCCCTTTCCTTTTCATAAGCCAGGGCAGTGAGTGACTCTCAGAACAGGGGTGGACACTGGGTACTATTTGGTATACCCAGCAGGTGGCCACCTACTCCTCATAGCCACACTGAACTACTTTTCCTGATGAGCACGTGCCATACATATCTCAAGTGTGTCAGTGTGAGCCAAGAAGATGGGAATGAGTGGTAGATGCAAGGTAAAAGTGAGTAAGAAGAAGGACTTGCCAGAAACAACAATGAGCTCATGAATTAGAGATGTTAGAGGCTGGCCTGTGGGACACCCAAGTTGTTCAACTGGAAAAATGACATAGAGGTAACAGGCTTTGAACTGATATACAAGAATGAAAATATGCTCGGATGGTTGGATAAGAAGTCAGATGGACTGAGGATGGTTAACACTCACAGGTGGACTGTCGGGTGGGAGGAATGACTTATTGTTGGATGACTATGGTTAGCAACTATTAAGTGTATATTCAAAATGACCAGTAGAGAGGAAAGAAATGATAAATGTCTGAAGTGACAGTTATACCCTGATCTGACCATTATATATTGTAGACAGGTATGGCAATGTCACACTGTATCCTATAAATATGTACAGCTATTATGTGTCCAGTAAAATTTTTCAAATATTATTTAACCTGAAACATATGTTATAGTAGACAAGGAAATTGTGAGCTGAGTGGACAAGACTAAGAGCTTCAAGTCAATAGCCTGTGTTCCTGTTTCTCTCCTGCAGGTAAGTGCTTAGCACAGATAAAAAAAAAAAATGTTTTTCTGCCCATTCATTGTAACTGTCACTGTTTCAAAAAGAAAGATACTGTAAAAAAAAAAAAAGAGGGTTGAGGAAAAAATGGAAGAGGATGAGCATAAAAATAAATTTTCCCTGATGTTTTCCTTACTTTATGACCACATTTCCACGTCCAGATACGTTTGCCTTATTCTCTCTTTGGAAGGGCATTTAGCTTTCTGATGCATGCCTGCCACGCACCTTCTTCCATAGCCACTTCCTGAAATCTTTCTTTTGCCACATCACTCTTTTTAAAATGCACTCCTGTGAAAGGATTTTATGACAAAATGTTAATATTTCACAAAATCATAGCAAGCATCTTATATTTTCAACGGTGAGAGTTTGGATTATAACTGTCCACAGGCACTGTCTTAATTATTTGTTAAGACCTCCAGGCAAGAACACGTCAGTAAATCCACAGCACAGCCCTGTGCTTTCTATTACATAAAAATAACAACTGCAGTGTTTTTCCATGTGAAAGATTGTGCTTTCCTATTCTTACACCACAGAAATCTGTGTCTGAAATCGGTTTTCAAAACTGAGGTAATGAGGGTTAGAAAAACATGCATCCTATTTTTTTTTGAGATCCCAATGTGTAAAAAATTGTCTAAGCCTCAATTTCCATTAGCAAGATATTGAGAAATCAAGAATGAGCTTGGGGAATTCATTGAGACTGTAAATTCAGGGATTTGAGAAAAGTGCTTTGAAATAAGATTTTGCTGAAAAATCACTGAACTAACATGAAATTAAAAAGAACATCAGTACGTCTGAGAGACTTAGAAAAAGTTCCATCAGGACACTACTAAAGGAAATTAATCTGAATTATGAAAAATAAAATCTCATTGAATTCTTACTTAGAATCATAGTTTAAGGTTTTCATATGTTCTATGAGAAATAGCTGAGGAACAAATAATTAACTCTTAAAAGGACCAAAGTGGATGATTTTGTTAAGAATAATTTAAACCAAATTATTAGTTCAGTTTCCTCTCAGAAAAATGAGCTTGGATGTAGGTAGTTTATAAGTAAGATATGGGGGCTGGCGCTGTGGCATAGCCAGTAAAGCCACCACTTACATCCCATATAGGTGCCGGTTTGAGACCCAGCTGCTCCACTTCCAATCCAGCTCTCTGCTATGTCCCTGCCCACATGGGAGACCTGGAGGAAGCTCTTGGCTCCTGGCTTCAGATCGGCACAGCTCTGGCCATTGCGACCAACTGGGGAGTGAACTAGCGCATGGAAGACCTCTCTCTCTCTCTCCCCTCTTCTCCTTCTCTCTTTGTATAACTCTGACTTTCAAATAAATTAATAAATCTTTAAAAAATAAGTAAGATATGGAAACCACCTTAGTGTCTTTCAATGGATGAATGTGTAAAGAAAATGTGGTACTGACATTTACAGTGGAGCTTATTCAGCCTTAAAAAGATAAGAGAATCCTACCATTTGTTACATGTGGACGACTCTGGGAGACATTATGCAAAGCAAAGTGTCAGACCTGGAAAAACAAATGCTGCATCACCTCCATTATATGTGAAATCTCTGTATTTGAACCCAAAGTAAGAATCCAATGGTGGCTACCAGAAGCTAGGGGGTGGGGGAAAGGGGAAATGTTGGTCAAATGGTATAAACTTGGGGTTATCAGGTGGATAAGTTGTGGAGATCTAATCTATAGCATGGTGGCTATAGCGACTAATATTCTATCCTATTCTTGAAATTTGCCAAGACAGTAATCATGAGTGTCCTTACATGCAAATATTTTCAAAGTACCTGTGAGGTGATGAATGTGTTAATCAGCTAGATCATGGTGTCATTTCAACAATATACAAGGATCCCCAAACATCACATTGTACACCTTGACTCTATACAATTTTCATTTGTCAATTGTTCTGCCATGAAGCTTGAGGTGGGAGAGACAAGTGAAGGAGCAAGAGATGCAAGACAGAGGCGGGAGAAAACTCCAGAAAATACCCATGACGAAGGATGCCGCTGTGAGGGTGCCTCCTCAAGCTCTTCAGCTGAAGGAAAAATCCCACCAGCTGCCACCGCACACTGCCTGAGGGCTGCCCCAGGAACTAGAGGCCCTGGCATTTGTCAGCTGTGCCTGAATGCGGACTGAAAAAGGCTTCTGTTTCTTACCAAAAGAAAAAAAAAGTCTTAAAGCAGAAAGGGAAAGCAAAGAAATAAACAGAGGATGATTAAAAGCAAAGAAATAAACAGATGATGATTGAGGGGGAGCAAGCAGGGTAGGACAGCAGATTCTTTGCTGCAGCTGTAGCTACAATCAGAAGTGGGCAGAGGAGATGCCAGACATCAAAAGACGCGTGTTCCCATGGCTCACGTGTGCACATGCTCCTCAATAAACATCGTGGGCTCATCAATGTGGTGGCCAGCGTGAGGAGTAGAATAAGCAGATGCCCAGTGATGTGTCTAACCCCAGAGCCAACACTTGGCTTCATCATCTCCCTCCTCCACTCTCACCCCTTCCGATTTTCCCACTCAGTCAACTCTTCCGCTGAGCACTTGAGCATGCTTTGTTGCTTTGGTTGGCTGCTACAGTTGCCTGTTGGTTGTAACTGAGCATGTGAGCACTAGCAGGTGATTCCCCTGACCTGCTGGGTTATGGAATGATGCCACTCTGCCCATGAAACAGCATCACCAGCTCCTTGTAATAACCAAGGTGATTTCTCCTTGTCTGACTCCTTTCTTTCAGTCCAATTGCACCCAAATGATTCCAATAGTAACCAACGTTACAAGTAGCTTCAAGTGCATAGATCTCTTATTCTGCCTCCTTGGAATACCTCAAAATTTAAATTGTGAACATGGAACTCCAAAATTCTGCAAGTGGACCAACATGAATGATGGTGAAGGAGCCCAATCCTATTTCCCTTCTTTGTTTCAAGACTAAAGTATTTTAGCTGTTAAGGACAGAGCAATAGGTAACCACATAGTTTATATACATATAATATATATATAATGTATATATTTTGTATGTATATAATATACGTTATATATATATATATATATATATATATATATATATATATATAAATGGTATTCTGGAAACCAGAGCTACCCTTGGTAAGTGTGTTGCCCATATGGTATATGGTAAGAAGATGGGTCCCTTGGCATGCTTCTACTATGGTACATGGATTTCAGTCTAAGGTGACATTATGCAGAATCCCAATTCAGTCAATCAGGCAGTCTCTTTTTAAAATCATTTTTATGGCCGGCGCTGTGGCTCAACAGGCTAATCCTCCGCCTTGCGGCGCCGGCACACCGGGTTCTAGTCCCGGTCGGGGCGCCGGATTCTGTCCCGGTTGCTCCTCTTCCAGGCCAGCCCTCTGCTGTGGCCCGGGAGTGCAGTGGAGGATGGCCCAGGTGCTTGGGCCCTGCACCCCATGGGAGACCAGGAAAAAGCACCTGGCACCTGGCTCCTGCCATCGGATAAGCGCGGTACGCCGTCCACGGCAGCCATTGGAGGGTGAACCAACGGCAAAGGAAGACCTTTCTCTCTGTCTCTCTCTCTCACTGTCCACTCTGCCTGTCAAAAAAAAAAAATCTCTCTCTGTCTTTCAAATAAATAAATAAATCATTAAAAAAAATAAATAAAATCATTTTTATTCTATTTCATTTTATATTTAAGGTAGAAACACACACACACACACACACACACACACACACAGAATCTCATCTGCTTTACTCCCCAAATGTACTACAACAGAGGCTGGGCAGAGACAAAGCCAGGACCTGGAGACTCAATTCTTGTCTCCATGTGCATGACAGAAATCCAAGTACTTGAGCCATCACCACTCATCCCAGGGTGTGCATTCACAGCAAGTTGGAATTGGAAGCAAAGCCACGACTCAAATGCAGGCACTCTGAAATGGGACATGGCTGTCCCAAGGGGCACCTGAACCACTCTGTGAAACACTTTCTCAAGACATTCTGTAAGTGCTCAGATAATGGTGTTGTTTTACCAAGCATCCAGAAGATCAGGGTTGCTGCAGTCAATGTTGTGACAGAAAACAGGAGAACTAACAGACACAGGAATAGAAGTGAATGTGTATTGCAGTACTTACCATTCAAATGAAAACTGCTGTTGCAATGTCTATTCTTAGACATTGAAAATAATACTCTTGTCTGCTCTGTGGCCTCACACCAGGTGCCAGAGGTTGTGTTCCTTTAGGTAAAGAATCCATTTATATAGTAAATCTGATTGGGTCTAATATTTGATTTTCAATTCACCTATCATTCACCAGGATGTGAAGGGTTCTTGCAAGGACCACAGAAGAGAATTAAATGAGAATAGGATGAGGATGGCTGCTTCTATTATCTTCAGTTCTCTGAGAGTGTCCTAGTTTCTGTCATCAAACATAGAATGCAATATTGTTTTTGACTTACTATTTTGGTTCATAGAGGCAGAAATCTCCTTTTGGTTTTTCCAACTGTAAACTCATATTCTCTATGATACGGGACAAACATGAGGGTTCTGACAGCTGCTAAATTTATTCATTCTGATTATTCACAAGGGGAAGTAACTGAGAAAATGGCACAGAGTAGATCAATGTACTCATTTGACCTTCTGTGAGAGGAACTTAGGTTAGGAGTCCATTTATTACAAGATCTTCAAAAGTAAGGCCCATCCTAACTTGTGAACCCTATTGATATTTCACGTCCTCTGGTATTTGTGTCACCTTAAGACCTACATCCAGGTGCCAATGTTGTGGTTCAGCAGGTTAAGCCACCACTTGTAGACCAGAGCACTGGTTCCAGTTTCTGCTACTCTGCATTTGATCCAGCTTCCTGCTAACAAGACAAAAAGTCAGAAAATGATTTAAGCTCTTGGGCCCCTGCCACCCATGTGGGAGACCCAAATGGAGTTCCTGACTGCTGACAACAGCCTGGCCCAGATCTACCTGTTACAGCAAATTGGGAGATGAACCAGCAGAGATATCTTCCTCTAGTTCTCTTTGTCTTTCTCTCTCTCTCTCTCTCTGTTCCTCACTCCCTCTGTCTGTCTCTCCCACTCTCTCAGTTGCTCTGCCTCTCAAATAAGTCAAATAAGTAAATTTTGAAAAAGAAAACCACACATACCCAAATTTCAAATGTCTCACATGGATGCTCTTCTTTCTGTGGTACACTGTTACTCTAGTAAATGACGGGGGTCCTTAAGGTGGAAATGTTCACAGTAAATACCAGTGGTGGCATTGCAGCTTCTTCCTCAAAGACAACCACTCTCCCTTTAATCTATGGGATCTGTGTCTGAGAGGAGTTCAGGTCTAGAAATTGAGTAAGAGCTTGCTATTTTCCAATACAAGCACAAGGACAACCTTCTCTTTTCTAGTCTTCATCTTTTCTGGTTCTTTCTGGTAGGAACATGGTGCTTTATGAACTGCCACCTCAGATCCCACAGGTCAAAGCGCTCTGGTTGGCCTTTTGGTCTTTCTGCCTATTACATGATTAACAGCTTCAACATGCTGATTAATCACAACAATTGAATGTGTTCTTTCATGTTGAAATTAAGTGCATTATCTGAACCTATATCCCCTAAAAGAGACCCTAAAATGAAACTTGGGTGATATCATTTTCTTTGGCATACAACCCCAGGAAACCTGAATGAGGAAATAGAGTGAATGTGAATGTGCCTGTGGACTTTTGTAGAAGGGCTAGCAATAAGCAAACTATTAAAGTCATTGCTATAGGCAATGGGACACCATCTCTACTAATTCCTTTGGCAAACATACAGAATGCATCCCACAATTGTTTTCCCAAAGTCATTTGTTCATCAAGGCTTGAAGGTTACAACAAGGATGTTAATGCATCCATATTTCTAAGCACTGTTTATTTTATCAGTCATAATATATCTATATCATAAACATATATTTGCAACAATAATGTGATAATGTAATGTCATATATTATTGAATTATGACACATATTATGTGAGAAATATTACAAGATTATTATACATTACAAAATATGGAAAATCCTGAGTTGGGGGAATGGGATAAAAAAATACTTCAAATTAAGGACTACAATCCATAATCCTTATTCTCTCTCTTTCTCATTCTCATAAATATATATATATATATATATACACATACATATATATACATTCATGTTCATGTATAGTCATATGCATATGAATGAGTCAAGTACACCAAAAAATATTGGATTCATGTACTTTAAAATAACTTGAAGCCAGTGCCATGGCTCACTAGGCTAATCCTCTGCCTGCGGTGCCAGCACTCCGGGTTCTAGTCTCAGTTGGGGTGCCGTATTCTGTCCCTGTTGCTCCTCTTCCAGTCCAGCTTTCTGCTGTAGCCCAGGAGTGCAGTGAAGGATGGCCCAAGTGCTTGGACCCTACACCCACATGGAGACCAGGAGGAAGCACCTGGCTCCTGGCTTCAGATCAGCCCAGCTGCACCAGCTGTAGTGGCCCTTTGGGGAGTGAACCAACGGAAGGAAGACCTTTCTCTCTCTCTCTCACTGTCTAACTCTGTCTATCAAAAAAAAAGAAAGAAATAACTTGAAGCAGTCCATCAGTGTGATGAAATTTTAAATGAAAACACAGATTCAAAATTGGGGAGAAAAGAATATAAGGCAATGGTTGAAAGTAACAAATGAATAGCAACATTGTCACATACTGTTATATGAAATTAACAAAAATCATTAATAATAAGAAACAAGGAAAAAATGTAGCCTTTTTACTTGGATAGGAAGAAGGAGGAAAATCATTGTCTATTAATAAAGAAACATGGTTTTCAAGATAGCAGTCTAAAGAGGGAGCTAACTGCTCTAGTACAGGGAAAGATAGTTTAAAAAAAGCAGAGTGCAATCTCAGGAAGAGTTTGGGCAGGAACTCCATGCAAATTAGAAAGACACTGTCGTCCTGTGAGGAGGGTGTGGAAGTGCACAACTCAGGACTCCAGCAGCTGAGAGCCTCAGCAACAGTTTTGGAGAGTGAAGTGAGACCAGACTGCAGCAGTCCAAGCTACTGGCAATAAAACTGCCACAAGAGTATGGCATGAGCCCAGCTTGGAGTCCTATGGGTACAATGTACCTACCAACCTAGAGGGAAAAAAGGGCAGCACATTTCTTTATCCCTGACCACCTGATATGAGCGTCCTATAACTAGCTGAGAGTAGGCGGGCTCCATTTTGGACACATGAAACAGCTGCACCAGCTTGTGTCTACATGACTGGAAATCAGCTGAGAGGAGAAGCCTGAATCTAGCTGGGAGAATTGACAGGAGTATGAGTGCTCACAACTGTGGGAGGCTTGTGTGCTGGGACTGTGAAAACACTGTGGCTGCATAAGAGGGTGTAGGGTGTGGCTAGAACTTTGGGCAGTCACTGTGGGTGGCTGTAAATGTTTGGGTCTCACTGATTCCCTAGTGAGGGCTATTGCTGAAGGACCTATGCTCAAACCAAGGTTTGCACAGATTCTTTGTGGTTTCTTGTGGTAGCACAGATGAATATTGTACCCCCTGAGGCTAGCGCCCAGGCAATGGTCTTCTCTCAGGAGAGGAGGTGATCATGAGACTACACCAACAGAGTAGAGCAAACATCCACCCTGAAAAAAATAAAAAGAGATTTACCACACCCAACTTAGATGTCACCTTGTACACTACCCTCACCTTGGAACACTAAATAGAACTCTCTGAAAACACTCAGCACACATATCTGGGTATTCACTGAAAGAGCTGACACTCCACTACACCACAGAGGTATAATCCAAAGATAAAAACCATCACAGTGAAAAAAACAAGTATCTCCACAAATGCCTAATAATAAATGCAACATTCAAGAAAGGAGAATAAAGAAGATAACATGTTGCCCACAAAAGAACACAACAATTCAATTATAGAATTTAAAGATAAAAAGATTGAAGAGATGCCAGAAATAGATTTAAAAAAATCGATTGTAGGATTATTTAGAAGTAATCAGAAGCAAATCCAGAACTAAAGAAATCCATGAATGACATGAATGAAAAATTGTCCCATGAAATTGAGATTTTAAAGATTTTCATGCTACAGTTGCAGAATACACATTCTTCTCAACAGTGCATGGAACTTTCTCTAGAATTGACTACATACTAGGCCATAAAGTAAGTCTCAGCAATTAAAAAAAATGAAATAATACCATGCATCTTCTCTGACACAATAGAATGAAACCAGAAATCAACAACTCAAGAATTTCTAGAATATATGAAAGCATAGGGAGAATGAAAAACATGTTCCTGGATGACAGGGAACCATTGAACAAATCAAAAAAGAAATAAAAAAATTTCTGGAGATGAATGAAAGTGACAGTAAGCATTTCAAAACTTATGGGATACAGTAAAAGCAGTATTAAGAGGGAAGATAATAGCACTTTGTTCCTACATCAAGAAATTGGAAAAGCACCAAATAAATGAGTTATCAATATATCTCAAGGACCTAGACCAACAAAAAACCAAACCCAAAACTAGTAGGAGAAAAGAAATAATCAAACTTAGAGAAAAAATAAACACAGTTGAAACCAAAAGAAAAAAAGATACAAAAGATCAGCAAAATGAAGAGTCAGTGTTTTGAAAAATAAACAAAATTGGCCGGTGCCGTGGCTTAACAGGCTAATCCTCTGCCTTGCGGCGCCGGCACACCGGGTTCTAGTCCCGGTTGGGGTGCTGGATTCTGTCCCAGTTGCCCCTCTTGCCAGCCAGCTCTCTGCTGTGGCCTGGGAGTGCAGTGGAGGATGGCCCAAGTGCTTGGGCCCTGCACCCCATGGGAGACCAGGAAAAGCACCTGGCACCTGGCTCCTGCCATCGGATGAGAGTGGTGCGCCGGCCGCAGCGCGTTGGCCATGGCGGCCATTGGAGGGTGAACCAACAGCAAAGGAAGACCTTTCTCTCTGTCTCTCTCTCTCTCACTGTCCACTCTGCCTGTCAAAAAAAAATAAATAAATAAATAAACAAAATTGACACACCATTAGCCCAACTAACCAAAAAAAGAGGGCGAAAACTCAAATCAAAATCAGAGATGAAAAAGGAAATGTAACAAAAGACACCTCAGAAATAAAAAGGATAATCAAAAATTACTGCAAAGAGCTGTACACCAAGAAATTGGGAAACCTTGAAGAAATAGATTGCTGGTCAAGTGCGATCTACCTAAATTGAGCTGTGATGTCATAGGAAACCTGAACAGACCAATAGCCAAGAATGGAAATTGGATCATAATAAAGACTCTTCCAGAAAAGAAAAGCCAAGGACCAGATGGCATCATTACTAGATTATACCAGACATTTAAAGAAGAATTAACTCGAACTCTTTTCAAACTATTCAAAACAACTGAAAGAGAGGAAATCCTCCCAAACTCTGTCTATAAAGTCAATATCACCTTAATTCCTAAACCTGAAAAAGCTATAACAGAGAAAGAGAACTACAGACCAATTTCCCTGATGAATATAGAAGTGAAAACCCTCAACAAAATACTAGCAATCAAATCTAACAACATGTCAGAAAGATCATTCACCTGGACTAAGTGGGATTTGTCTCTGATATTCAGGGATGGTTCAACATTTACAGAAAATCAATGTGATACATCACATTAACAAATTAAAGAACAAAAAAACCAGTATTATTATCTCAATAGATGCAGAGAAAGCATCTGATAAAATACAACACCATTTCTGGATGAAAGCTTTAAGCAACTTGGCTATAGAAGGAATATTTCTCAACACAATCAAGTTAATTTATGACAAACCTATGTCCAGCATATAATTGAATGTGGGAATGTTGGAAGCATTCCCATTGAGATCTGGAACCAGATGAGGATGCCCACTCTCACTATTGCTATTAAATATAGTCCTGTAAGTTTTGGCCAAAGCCATTAGGCAAGGAACAGAAATCAAAGGGATACAAATTGGGAAGGAGGAAGTCAAACTTTCCCTATTTGCAAATGACATGATTCTAAATATAGGGGATCCAAAAGACTCCACTAAGAGACTATTGGAACTCATAGAAGAGTTTGGTAAAGCAGTAGAATATAAAATCAACACACAAAAATCAATAGCCTTTGTATACACAGATAATGCCACGGCTGAGAAAGAAATTCTAAAATCAATTCCATTCACAATCATTCCAAAGACAATCAAATGTCTTGAATAAATTTAACCAAAGATGGCAAAGATCTCTACAATGAGAATTATAAAACATTAAAGGAAAAAACAGAAGAAGACACAAAAAATGGAAAAATCTTCCATGTTTATGGATTGGAAGAATCAATAACATCAAAAGCAATTTACAGTTTCAGTGCAATACCAATCAAAATATTAATTACATTCTCCTCAGATATAGAGGAAGAAATGCTGAAATACATATGGAAACACAGGAGACTCTGAATATCTAAAGCAATAATATACAACAAATACAAAGCCAGAGTCATCACAATACCCAAGTTCAAGACACACTACAGGGCAGTTATAATCAAAACATCCCGGTATTGGTACAAAAACAGATGGATAGACCAATGGAACAGAACTTGTCTTTGACAAAGGATCTAAAATCAACTCCTGCAGCAAGGAAAGTCTCTTCAATAAATAGTGCTGGGAGGTTGGATCTCCACTTGCAGAAGTATGAAGCAAGATCTCTGCTTTATACCTTATACAAAAATCCACTCAAATGGAATAAAGACCTAAATCTAAGACCTGAGACCATCAAATTATTAGAGAATATTGGGGAAACTCTGCAAGACACTGGTGGAAGCAAAGATTTCTTAGACAAGACCCCAGAGGCACAGGCAATCAAAGCCAAGATTGACAAATGGGATTACATCAAATTGAGAAGCTTCTGCACTGCAAAAGAAACACTTAGCAAAGTGAAGAGGCAACTGATAGAATGGGAGAAATTATTTTCAAGCTATGCATGATAAAAGATTAACAACCAGAATATATATATATAGGGATTTGCAAAACTCAACAATAACAAAACAAACAACCCAGTTAAGAAATGGACAAAGGGCTTATACAGACATTTTTTAAAAGAGGAAATGCCAAATGGCCAACAGACACATGAAAAAATGTTCAGGATCACTAGCTTTCAGGGGAATGCAAATCAAAACTACAATGAGGTTTCACCTTACCCCTCTATATGACCCAGCCATCCCACTCCTAGGAATTTACCAAAGAAAAATGACATCAGCAGATGAATGTATTATCTGTACCCCCATGTTTATTACAACTCAATTCACAATAGCTAAGATATGGAATCAACACAAATGTCTGTTAACTGAAGACTGCACAAAGATATTATGGGATATGAATACCATGGAATCCTACACAGTGGTTAAAAAAAATGAAATCCTGCCATTTGCAACAAAATGGATGAAACTGGAAAACTGCTCTTGTTGACTGTGGAGGACCAGGTTTTTTGGTCATATTATTTGTTGAATTCTTTACCTAGTATAGAGCCATTCATATGTGTATAATTTAATTGAAAATAGATCAGTTAAAATAAGAATGGGAACATGAGAGGGAGGAAGAAGAGGAGTGGAAGTGAGTGTGGAAGGGTGAGTATGGTGGGAAGAACCACAATGTTCCAAAAGTTGTACTTAGGAAACAAGTATAGCTTGTATTCCTTGAATAAAAGTTTTCTGGGGAAAAACAAAGCAAAACAAAGCTGGGAGATGAAGCATGAGAAAAATTCAGTCGGCCACTGCTGGCTTTGAAGATGAAGAAGCAATGAGTGGAGGAACTGGGGAAGCTTCTAGAAGGCAGTCAGGCAAGATCATAGATTTTTCCTAAAAGCCTCCAGAAGGGAACACATCTTGCCAAAACTCTGATTGCAGCTCAATGAAATTTCTTTCAGACCATGACTCCAAAACTGTAAGGTAATAAATGTGTGTTAAACCGTAAAAAATAGGTTTTTCAAGATTTCACTTGTTTATTTAAAATGCAGAGTGATGGTGAGAGAGGAAGAGATAGAGAGAGACCTTTAATCTGCTGGTTCCATCCCTGAATTCCTATAAAAGCTGGGGCTGGGCAGGGCTAAACCATGATCCAGGAATATCACTGTGTTTCCCAAAGGGGTGGCAGGAACTATTATTTGAGCCACCTTCTGCTTACTCTCAGGTTCATTAGTAAGAAGCTGAATTGGAAGCAGAGGTGGGATTGGAACCAAGCACTCTAATTTGTGTTGTTGGTATCTCAAGTGTCAGTTTAAACTGCTGTACCACAACACCAACCCAAGATTTGTCGGTTTAAATGACTATTACTATAAGGACAAACATTGGCATAAACACACACATAGAAGGAAATTTCCAAACTATCATAGTGGAAAATAAATTTTAAAAGAACTTTATCAACCCAGCAAAAGGAAAAGGGAAATAACAATTAATAGAAATAACCATAAATGAAGATGGAAAGGTAAGAATATAGTATTAATTATAATTTATAAGAACAAATTGAGTTATATTTTTAAAGGATTTATTTATTTATTTGAAAAGCAGAGCAACAAAGAGAGGCAGAGAAGGAGACAGAGAAAGCCTCCATCTATTGGTTCACTTCCCCAATGACCAGAAAGCTGAGACTGGGTCTGGCCAAAGCCAACATCCACGGACTCCATCTGTGGTCCCATGTGGGTGGCAGGGACACTAATACTTGGACCATCTTCTACTACTTTCCAAGACACATTAGAGGGGAACTGTTCAGGAAGGAGAGTAGCCAGAATTTAAATCATTGCTCAGATAGGCCATGACATAGTTGCAGGGAGCAGCTAAAACACTTGTGCCACAATTCAGGCCCCAAACTGAGATATTTTTAAAGAAAACTATGCTCATGTATGTTTAAAAAAAAACCTTAGATAAATGTCATTTATAATAAACACACTTTAAAGAAAACACAAGGGTAAATATATGTTGACAGTTGTATTCAATAATAAGGTAGATATAAGCATTACAGGGCTGATACTGTGGTGTAGTGGGTAAAGCTGTGGCCTGCAGTCCTGGCATCCTGGGTGCAGGTTAGAGTCCTGGCTGCTCCACTTCCAATCCAGCTCTCTGCTATGGCCTGGGAAAGCAGTAGAAGATGATTCAAAGTCCTCAGGCCCCTGTACCTTTGTGGGAGACCAGGAAGAAGCTCCTGGCTTCAGATTGGTGCAGTTCCAGCCATTGCAGCCATCTGGAGAGTGAACCAGTGGATGGAAGAGCTCTCTCTCTTTCTGCCCTCCCCTACCCCATCTCTGACTCTCTGTAACTCTGCCTTTCAAATAAATAAATAAATCTTTTTTAAAAAATGTATAAGACTTACTGAAGCAAACAGGAAATCTGTAATGGGAAAAAAATTCAAGCTACCAAGGAATGAAATTCATGCACCTTTATGCATCACATGAGAAAGTGGTGAAATATATGCAAAAACAGTTGGAAATATCAGGAGAATTGGGTGAAGTCATTAACAAAGGGATAGGTTTTAATATTCTTATCACAAATGTAAAAATAATTAATTAAAATATAGAAGAATATAAATGATTTGAAGAGCCCCATTAACAAAAATCTATAAAGATATGCTCCCTTAATGTATTTTAATATTCATCCATGCCATTGCCTATAAACACATTTTGCTTCATTTTACTGTTTACTGTAAGTTCATATGATAAAATTCCATTTGTAAAAATGTTAGAATGTCAAAGTAATCATTAGTATTTTCCTAAGAGGAACCTAGGAAATATCTTGGTACTGAAAATGCTTTATATATCCGAATCTCAATGTGGTTAAACTGGTGTATAATAATGGAAGTTTATTAACTGTACACCTGAAAGATTACATTTTAAAAAATAGACCTTGAGAACTGGGGTAGGTCTGTAGTCTAGTCAATTGCATTGGGCCAGTGTCTTCACTGTAGCTATTTCAGGTGTCACAGCTAGAAGATACCAATGGTGGGCATGCAGGACCTCGTACACCACTGTATGACTTCATGTGAGTTTCTAATTTTTTTCAAAATGGAATGTCTTTCAAAAATAATATCCCTTTGTCCACACCAAAAGAATGCATTTTATTTCTACAAGTTATACTTCTATAAAATTTCTTTAAAAGATGATGATCAGAATGCAGGTAGTAACAGTCATGAAAGTATGAGGTCAGATATTATAGAATAATCTTAAACATCATTACTTTAGAAAAAACACAATAAAAACATTGTACAAAACACTATTGAACAATCTAAAGTCACTAAAGAAAAAGTAGATATTCACAGTACAAAAAAGCAAGGGTAAAAAAAGGAGATGGACAAGGAAGAATAAAATTAACTGTACTGGAACCAGCACCATGGCTCACTTGGCTAATCCTACATCTGCGGTGCCAGCATCCCATGTGGGTTCCGGGTTCTAGTCCTGGCTGCTCCTCTTCCAGTCCAGCTCTCTGCTGTGGCTTGGGAAGGCAGTGGAGGATGGCCCAAGTGCTTGAGTGCCTGCACCCGCATGGGAGACCAGGAAGAAGCACCTTGCCCTGGCTTCAGATCGGCGTAGCTCCGGCCATAGCAGCCATTTGGGGAGTGAACCAATGGAAGGAAGACCTCTCTCTCTCTTTCTCTCTCTCTCTCTCTCTGTCTAAGTCTACCTGTCAAAAAAAATTAATTGTACTAATAGATACTTTTCCATGTTGACAATGACTAGATATGCTGTATAGAGGTAAAATTTGATGATAAAGAGATAAGACAAAGTTGCCTAAAAACTTATAATTTTAGGCAAAGGAATAGATGTTCAGATGGGGTAGACTTTCTTGAAAAGAAAATTATTCACTCATAAAATATTGTAACTGAAAATATTGGCACTTTGGTAGGAAGGTAAAAATTCTAGAAGTGGAATTAAATACACAAAATACATGCACATATGATGCACATACACATACACACATATTCTACTAACTGTGTCCCATAAATAAGTGGAGACATTGGACCTCATTCAGTAAATGAGAGTTGAAAACTTGGTACCATAGTACTCAAACAGTACTTTACACTTTGTGTTTCTGTGCAGGTGCAAACTGTTGAAATCTTTACTTAATATATACTAAATTGATCTTCTGTATATAAGGATAATTAAAATGAATCTTGATATGAATGGAATGGGAGAGGGAGCAGGAGATGGGAGGGTTGTGGGTTGGAGGGAAGTTATGTGGGGGAAAAAGCCACTATAATCCAAAAGCTGTACCTTGGAAATTTATATTTATAAAATAAAAGTTTAAAAAAAAGAAATTGAAGCAATACTTAACACTCATACTGAAATTTAATTCCAGAAGGATTATGACTTAATTATCTAAATGGTTAATGATCTGTTTTTAAAATACTAAATGCAGTAGAAGAAAATGGATATTTTTCAATCACCATGCAGGTGAACGAGGCTCATGAAAATTGTGACAGCAAAGTCAATAATTAAAAAATGAAATTTGACAGCATAAATCATAAACCTGTCTTATGAGAGAATAAAACATCTCAAAAACTCATTTTTCTCTAATCCTAGAGGTGAGTAGCCAGAGGATTCCCCTTTGTATATCTGCTCCACCCATCAAAGACAAGCTGCTCAGACGAAAAAGGTTTTTAAAGCCAACCAATCAGTGAAGCCCAATATTTCTGATGCAAGCTCCCTAGGGATGCACTTTCCAGGAAACACACTCCCAAATGTAAACCAACACAGTCTCATACAAGAAACTACGTTTCTGCTAAGGAGACGTCAACCTATGTCCACCACTGGGCCTCTGGGAACCCCTGACTCCTTTACAAAAGCTCTATAAAAGGTAGCATTCAGGAGTGCCTGAGCAGCTACACTGTCTTCTCCTGTAGTAAGCAATCATTTCAGCTTGGTCTTTCACATACTAGATGATGTCTCTTTATCCTTTGACATATGCACAGTTTAATTTTTTTAAGATTTATTCATGTAATTGATAGAATTATATATAGAGAGAGACGATATTTAAATCTGCTGAGTCACTCCCCAAGTGGCCACAATGACCAGGGATGAGCCAGACCAGGAACCAGGAGCTTCATGGGGGTCTCCTACATGAGTGGAAGGAGCACAAACACTTGGGCCATCTTCCACTGCTTTACCCAGGCTATTAGTAGGGAGCTGGATTGGAAGAGGAGAAGCCAGGACAGGAACTGGTGCCCATATGGGAAGCTTGCATTGCAGGTAGCAGCTTTATCCCCTAGGCCACAGCAGGTTGTTCATATCTATTACAAGCCAAAGCTCCTTAAAAATCGTTAACAAACATATGAAATAGGAAAACAGACAAAAAGTTGGAAGATTTAGTTTACCAAAGAAGAAAATAGGGGCTTGTGCTGTGGCAGAGCTGGTAAAGCTGCTGCCTGCAATGTTGGCATCCCATATGGGCGCCAGTTCGAGTCCCAGCTGTTCCACTTCCAATATAACTTTCTGCTATGTCCTGGGAAAGCAGTGGAAGATGGACCAAGTCCTTGGGCCCCTAAACCTGAGTGGGAGACCAGGAAGAAGCTCCTAGCTCCTGGCTTTGGATCAGCACAGCTCAACCCATTGTCGCCATCTGGGGAGTGAACCAGCAAGACTCTCTCTCTCGCTCTCTCTCGCTCTCTCTTGCTCTCTGTCTGCCTCTACCTCTCTGTAACTCTGCCTTTCAAATAAACAAATCTTTTTTAAAAAGAGAAAAATTTCATTAAGAAAAAAAGAAAACAGAAAAAAATTTAAGATCATAGTTGATCTTATACATAATAAAATTTAAAGTAACAGGATTTCTTTTTTTCACATAGAGTGGAAAAAGTAAGAAGAATTGATAATAACTAATTTTGGCAGTAGTGTGAGAAAATGCTGCTATTGGCAGACATTTAGGGGTAGAACAATCTTTGGGAATGTGCACTAAAACTGAATACTGTTTGTTCCAGAAATTCTACCCCTAATATCTTATTTCAAGGAAATAGAGAAGCATGTCACCAAGAAGGTATTTATGAACATGTGTCTATACATATTCATTTATTCACTCAGTCAGGGTGTTTATTGAGTTCTACCCCATCTGGTAATGATATCTTCAGCAAGATGAGCATCATGCGTCCTGTCCTGTTGTGCCTTCCACTCTAATGCCGCTGTACTCAAATTGAAACCTGCTTGCTTGATAAATCACAAACAGCAACCATGTCCATTTGTTTAAGTACAATTTTGTGTTGCTTGCCATGATGATGATGTATTCTGAAAAATGCATTGTATGATGATTTCATTTTAGGAGCATCACACAGCACATTCACACACAACTAGATGGTGTAGGTCAACCACTCCCCATGGCCCCTTGATGCAGTGGAGAGCTATGGTAAACACAATATGGATGGCACTGCATCCAACATAATGCAGCATTCTGCTTTACAGCACACGTTGTGTTCCTAAGTAGAAGGTGCACACTCTAAAACAGTCATTACAAGTCTAATAAATACAAAAATCAGTACTATAGCCATGAGGCATCAAAGTTGTCAAGTATGATGCACTAAACATGATTGTATATAACACATTTCCATGTAATAGGCAGTAAAGTTTGTTTACACCAGCATCACCACAAACACATGAAGAATGATTTGTGCTATGCATTTCTGGGCAACAGAAATTTTTTGGCTCTGTTATGGCACCACCAGTGGTCCACTCTTGAGGGAAACATCTTATTGGTGCATAGCTGTCCTACTACCATTGCCTCTTTTCTTGTTAAAATATCAAAGTTGAGTAGTTGGCAGTAGAGATCATATGGCTTATAAAAGCTAAATTAGTTGCTATCTAGACTTTTCCAGAAAAGAGCATGGCACACATAAGGCTGAATAGAGGTGAAAAAAAACTGGAATTCAGAATACTCTACTATGGAGAATATTATTTTTATAAGCTCTCAAAAATTAAGAAAAATAATATATTATCCAACAAAACAGCCACGCACTAAAACTTTAGGTGTTAGAAAGCACAAGGAATGATGAAGGTAGAAACCTGGATTGTGGTGTAGGAGTGGCAAGAGTAGAGATGATACAGGAAAGACACTCACAGTGTTGACATAACATCAGCAGCTCTTGTTTTAGCTACTGCACTAGCTGGAGGCTTCAGAAGCATTTGTTTTCTTATTATCCTTTGTAGCTTATACATAAACTCATCACATATTCTTTTTGTATGAAATATCACAAAAGAAAGAAAGAAAGATAAAAGAATCGGTCACTAAAAATTGGTTAGAAAGTCTACTTGGACTAGACAAGTCTGCTTTCAGGTGACCAGAAATGATCTAGCCCCTAACCTAGGTGATGTAAAAATGCCAGGACTTGCAGGAGACATCAGAGCTTTCTAAAGAATTTCTTTGCATTCCTCTGAAGGATGGGGGTGGGGGAGGGGAGGCAGGGACCTTTCCCTACCTATGTTCTCTTACAGCGAAGTGGGGTTCTGAATCAGACTCCAGTTAACCTTTTCTGTTGAAGGTCCCTCTTCAATATTTTCTGTCATTTTAGTTTTTCATTGCTTTGTTATACTTTTAATGGGATTTCTGAAAGAAGGAAAATCATCACAAATAGTTAATTTACCATGTTTATTGGAATGCCTATTACAGATTGATTTACCAAGTGTAACTAACTAATATCTCTCCCCTTCCAATGAAGCATGATTGCCGCTGCTTCCCAATGTTCTTCTCAAGATTACCTGAAGCGGATATTGTTTTTAGTTCCACTAATTGTTACTTTGCAAAATGTGAACAGCACTAATGTCTTCTTTTTGTCATGAACTTGCTCACTAGGGAAGCTGATACACGTGTATCTTCCCTTAATCTTTCTTACAACATTCTTACATACGGTGAGGGTTTTGGTTTTTATTTTGGACTTTTGTGATTGACTTATTGTCCTTATTAAAAACAGAAAAACGCTTCTTAGCATACTCTCAGGATTTCCCAGCAGAGCGGTTACGCTCAGCATTGCTTCAGATCACCTGCTTCCTTGCATGCCTGGCTGGCAGAGTTCTGGGTTTTCACAATCCTGTCTCCATGGCCACTTTCCAAGTATCAGGTTATTGCTAATTTCTTGCTCCCCATAATCTTTTTTTTTGACAGGCAGAGTTAGAGAGAGACAGAGAGAAAGGTCTTTCTTCCTTTGGTTTACCCCCCAAATGGCCGCCACAGCCAGCACGCTGCGCAGATCCGAAGCCAGGAGGGAGGCACCGCCATTCCCCGTGATCTTAAAAGCACTATTCTTTTTTTCTTTGAAATCGTTCTCTATTATTTGTTTGATCATGTGCTCTCCGTATTTTCTTTTATAAAACTGACATTAATATAAAGAGAACAGAGCTCATGTATTTCATAGGTATAATTCTAAGAAGGTGACCATACTTCCCTCCCTCCTTTTATCCCTCCCTCAACTCCCCTCCTCCCTTCCTTTCTTTTTTTTTCTTTAATTTTTGCAAAAGCTTAATTTCAATCTCACACTTTCTAAAACTGTCCATCCTGGGTCATTGCACCTCTTGGCTTGATGTTGTAGGTCTGTTTTAACCTTTGCATTATCTTTGTACTTTTATATTTCTTTGTCATTTTATTTGTAAAAGGAATTCTATTTAACATTTTTTGCCATGATAGTTTTCATCTTTGAAAGGCATTTCCAATTCTTTGACATTATTTTTATACTGTTATTTTATTTTTAAAAATCATGTTTTTCTGAATATTTAGAGATTTGCTAAGTTCTATTTATTGAAACATTCCTTGTACCATGACTTCTTCTGTCTTATTAATTTTTTTATGATCATCGTCCATGATTCACCATTTCCTCATGACATGGTGCTCCTTGGAGTCTGTTCACATTAAAGTATAATCCACTGTTTTAGGTGGTACGGGATTTCTGTGCTACATCTAGAAACATCTTTATCCTCATCAAATCTCTCCTTAGAGATGTTTCCAGAGATCTGTGTATTATTTGGTGTCTTCCCCCAGGTTTTATTTTAAAGCATGTGTGTTGGGACCAGCATTGTGGCACAGCGACTTAAGACACCACTTAGAGTGCCAGAATCCCTTATGAGAACTGATTTTAGTTCTGACTTCTCTGTTTCCCACATAGCTCCCTACTAATGTGCCTGGGAAATCAGCATAAGATGGCCTAAATACTTGTGCCCCTGTCACCCACATGAAAAACCTAGATGGTATTTAAGCTCATGACTTCCACCTGACCCAGATGTGGCTATGGTGACCATTTGGAAGCAAACCAGAGGATGGAAGATCTCTATCTGTCCTCTCCTGTAATCCTGCCTTTTAAGAAAATAAAATAAATCTTTAAAAAATAGACATGGTTTGGAGTGGAGCTGACCTGTGATTAAGCCTTCAGGCCCTCCAATATCAGAACAAAAAGAGCTTCATTCTAGAAATAATCAGTACGTACAGTCAGTGCTCTGCTTCTGTGGTTTCTTCAGCTGTGAATTCAAAACCACTGCATTGAAAATATTTGGAAAAAAACTACATCTTTACAGAATACATATGAATATAGATCCTTCTTGTAATGATCTCCTAAACAACACAACACAACTATTTACATAGCATTTATGTTGTATCATGTGTTAAAAGTAATCTAGATATGGAATAAAACATATGGAGAAGACTGGTGTTTATCCTAATGTTTTAGATTAGAGGTCCATGTCCACAGTAGAGTACCTGGATTCAACACGTAACTCTTAGTTCTTGACTCCAACTTCCTGCTAATGCAGACTCCATGAGGCAGAGATGATGGCTCAAGTAATTGGACCCCTGACACGCAGAAGGAGACCTGGAGTGCATGAGTGCACTCTTGCATTCTATGCGAGTACTGTACCACCTAAGCTAATTCCATATCAGCTTGGGTTGCATTCTTGACTCCTAGCTTCAGTCTGCCTCGCTCTGCCCATTGTAGTCCTTTGGGAAATGGAATCAGTGGATGGGAGTGTACCCTTCCCCTCAAGCCTCCTCTGTGTGTGAATGTGTGTGTATGTATCTGCATCTCAAATAAAAAATGTGAAGTATATGGGAGGATATGGGATATGTGTGAGTGATATGAAGATGCCACATCATAGTATATAAGGTCATATGTAAGTGTTGGTATACAAGAGAGCCCTGGTTCCAACGTTCCATGGGCACTATGTGTTTAGACCTGAACTTATTATTAGACACCAGTTCTCCACCTTCCCAGAAAGAAGGGTAAGGATTTGGCTCTATTTCCATCACCATTCTCTCTCTGTTCCTGTTTCCAACCCTGCTTGCTTCTCTTTCAAATCCCCAAATCATTGATGCTGTTCTTTTACCTCTCAGAGCCCCTCATGGAATTCAATTTCCTTAATATTCCCTACTCCTGTCTTTTTACAAAATCTTCCTCTCCTGAACAAAATCACCTTAAGGAACTAGGTGAATTGAAACAAAATATGACAAACCACTCATGTTGAAAAAAATGTTTTGTATTCAGTTTCCCTAAAAATATTTATGTTTTAACCAACTCTATGAGATCAACAGCTTCATCCTGGATGAAGCACCTCTCTGGATCCAGCATCTCTCTGGATGAAGGTGGAGTCAAAGATATTAAAATCCAATCAAGCTTAATAAAAGCAGTGTGTTGAGAAACTGGGGAGGGTGAAAATTATAACCTTGAAAATTATTCATCATAAATAATAAGGAAATTCTATTTTCTTTTTCTTTAACAAGTTGATTTTTTAAAAAAGATTTATTTGAAAGGCAGAGATAGAAAAATCCTTCCAAATGGGTGCCTCAGCTGTGGGGCTGGGCCAGGCTTAAGATGGGTGCCAGAAGCTCTTTCCAATCTCCCACATGGGTACAGGGGCCCAAGCATTTGGGCTATCTTCCACTGCCTCCCCAGGCCATTAGCAGGGAGCTGGATCAGAAGTGGAAGCTGGAACTCAGATCTGCTCCAATATGGGATGTCAGCACTGCAGATGGAAGCTTAACCTTCACCATAGTGCTGGCCTCTAGTGTCTTATTTTAAAAGAAGTCCAGATGCCGAACAGCTTCCATTTAGCTAATTCAACAGCTCAATGATGCCATTAAAGATCAGGTTCTTTACATTTCTAGTCTCTGCCAATCTGAGGCCAGAAGCCTTCATGGTCACAAATAGGTTACACCTTGTGTGAACCCATGTTGTGCTGTTATAACAGAGTGTCTGATGCTGGGCGATGTGTGAAGAAGAGAAGCTGATTTGGCTGACAGTCCTGATGGCTGGAAAGTCCAAACTTCACAGCACTGACAGCTGACTGCGCATCACACCAGAAGCAGAAAAGGAAACAGCTGCATTGACACGGGGAAGAGCAGTTGCAGGGAAAGACAAGAAGCAAAGGAGGCTCAGGGGAGGTACCAGGCTCACTTAGGACACCCTGCTGTCCAGGGACCTGCTGAGAGAACCAGAATGCACCGCTCTCGAGAAAAGCACTAATCCCTCATAAAAAGGCCTGCTGCCAGGCCCCACCTCCCTCAGAATTATCACTCTGGGAATGAGGCTTCTAATATCTGAATCTTTGAGGTGGCAAACCATAGCACCCCAGTTCCAGCAGTAGAAGCATCATGGTTGTTTCTATACCCATGCCTATTTTAGTGTTGTTCTTTCTTTAATAAATATTTATGTGGGGCCAGCATTGTGTCATGGTGGGTAAAGCTGCCATCTGTGACACCAGCATCCCATATGGGTGCCATTCATGTCCTGGTTGCTCCCCTTCCAATCCAGCTCCCTGCTAGTGGCCTAGGAAATCAGCAGAGGATGGTCCAAGCACTTGGGCCCCTGGTACCCACAGGGGAGACCTGGAAGAAGCTCCAGGCTCCTGGCTTCAGTTTGACTCATACCTGGCTTTTGTGGCCATGGGCAATGATGATCTCTCTGTCTGTCTCTGTCTCTGTCTCTCCCTTCCTCTCAGTAACTCTGACTTTCAAATAAACTTTGAAAATACTTATTTGATTTGAAAGACAGAGTGACAGAGACAGAGAGATAGATAGAGAGAGAGACCTTCTATCCACTGGTTCACTCCCAGCATGGTGGCAAAAGCCAGGGCTGGTTCAGGCAAAGCCAGGAACCAGGAACTCCATCTGGGTCTCCCACGTGAGTGACAAAGCCCTAAGTATGTGGGCCATCTTCCACTGCCTCCCTAGGTCCCTTAGCAGGGAGCTGCATTGGAAGCACCTCAGCTGGGACTCAAACTGCTATTCTAATGTGAGGATGGCCATGTCCCAAGTAGCAGCTTAGCTGGCTACACCACAATGCTGGCCCCCGTGTCTTCTTTTTGATCAAGATACCATGTGGAAACTTCCCAGTTGATTTCCTCCCCTTTCTCATTAACCAGCATTGGGTCATACCATCTTCCCCTGAATCAATCACTAGCAGCAAGAATAAAAGTATTATGATGAATTTTAATTAGTCAGGATTATTCCTGAGTCAAGGGGTAGGGAGAGAGAGATTGAAATTTTTAATGAAACTGGAACTCTGTTGCAAGAAAGAGGGAGAAATGGCTTGGGGACAGCTGGCTGCCCGGCAGCATCTCCACTAATCTCAATCCCTGAGCCTTTGGAGAACCTATGAGAACTGGCTTCTCTTTTTCTTTCAAAGGGCAGCTCTGGTGCCATGTAAGCTCAGATATGGATATGAGAAGACAATAAGAATTTCACAGCATACCATCAATTGGAGTCAGAGATAGTCTTCAAAAAGTTATTCAACTGTTTGGGAAGGGAATCAACCATAGCGTTTTTCCTGCAGCTCTGAACTGAGTTTTTCTCTTCCTCCCACCTCTTTTTGCTTCACTGCTGTTGAATTCCAATACCCCTGCTTATCCCACGCAGACTGTAGGCCATCTCAGATCATGCCCTCCTACCATTTCACTAGTTCAGTCCACAAGATGGTAAGAATTTGAAATGCCTTATTTAATGCAGGGTTGAAGGTACTCACTTGCAGCCCAAGCCTGGTACAGCTTGATAAGGGTTGCCAAGGAAACAGTGGCGGGTGTCATGACAGCTGATACCAGTACTTTGAAAAGCTTCATATAGTCAGGGAGAGAGAGGAAAAGCAAGGTAGAAATAAGAGGGCTGAAGTGACTCGGTCATTGAGAAGGCTTCCCTTCACCTCTCAGCTTCCCCCTACTAACCCAGCACTTAATGGCATGATGGTAACATAGCGTGCATACAACCTGAAGAGCTTATTGGCAGGTACACAATGCTCCCTGGCCAAGCTAATTTGTGTTCTGCTAACGTTGGCCAGTGCACAATGCAATAAAAATTATATGGGTTATAAAAAAGTGAAGGGAACTCGGAAAGGTCTCGTTCAATTAGTTTCTCTACAGAACACCATTCTGTGTAAATTGGCATTGCCAATGAAATGCATCCTTCTCCCAAACCCCACCTGGAGCACAGCCTGCAGAAAGCTGGTGCGTGCAGCCTCCCATCCTCACTGATTTTCTTCTTTGTAGTGTAAGAAATTTCATTTTCATGTTCTCATTTCTTTCCATGGCTTGTTATTTGTGTTTCTAAGTGCAGAAAAAGCTATTTAATTACCCAATTTTGGATGTGAACTGAGAAAAAAGAGCTAAGTTAGACAATCTGCTTACTTGCACTGCAGTAAGATGAATAAGGCAGATTGAAGAATCTTGGCATGCCTATTTATGACTTTAAAAAAAAAACAGATACCAAAACTACCTCTACAGTAAGGGTTAACAGTTAACTACCTTTTTATAATTGATTACATTCTACTTTCAATTTGAAAAGATGAAATGGACAAGCTTGATTTTCTCCATTTTTTAAGTGAATGGCACATTTCACATTTAAATTCCTTGGTTTTCAACTATGAAATGCATTTGGTCACTCTTTGGGTCACCCAGTAATTGAACTTTCTGAATAACCTGGAATTATTGATGTCCGCTTGAAACATAGGCATTTTCTAAATCTCCCAGAATAAGTTTGTTGACACATGCACTTGGCCTGGAGTCCTTTTTTGCTAGGTAATCACAGGATCTGGTGGTCAGTGAGAAAAAGGCTTGGGATAAATCTGTAACCCACCCACAACTTAAAATAGGAATTAGCAGTCCTAAAACTATGAAGGGTTTCCATTCGCCTGGTTTTGCAAAAACAGAACGATGAATATAAATGTTATGGTTTGCCCCTGGTAATCAGGTTTCTGAAGAACAAAATCAAGTTTCTTTCAAAGAAACCATGCCATTTAAATGGGCATGAAAGTTTAAAAGAAGAAAATAAGCTCAATTTTTATGATAGTGTCATGAAACTATAATATAGAGAAATAGTTGGAGGAAAAGAAATAAGGTCTCATCCACCCTTCTGTTTCCAAGAAGAAGGTTCTTCTTTCTTCCCCAATTATTTTTATTCATTAAAATAAGAAGAAAGAAAAATATGTCATACCACAAATCAAATTACAGCTAATTTTAAATCTCAAGTACTGATTTAGATATTCGTTATTTTGTTAACCTTAAACTAATTTTCAATCAGTATGTGTGTCTGTCTGTCTGTGTCTGTTTTTATGCTTCTTTGAACTGAAACTAGCTGCTGTGTTGCTCATGTTTATTTACTTTTCACGTGTCTCATCAGATAAAATGCCAAGTTCCAGGGTAGGCACTTGGCACAGTGGTTAAAACACTGCTGGAGATGCCCGTATCCCACGTTGGAGTGCCTGGTTCAAGTTCTGACTCCACTTCCAATCCCGATTCCAGCTAATGTGTCTGGAAAACAGAAGGTAATGGCTCAAGTATGTGAGCTCCTGCCACCCACATAGGAGGCCTGGTTCAAGTTCCTGGCTTCTGGGTCTGTTCTGACCCAGCCCGTGTTGTTATGGGCATTTGGGAGAATGAACCAGCAGATTGAAGATCCCATTCTCTCTCTCTCTTGCTCTCGCTCTCTCTCTCCTCCTATAACTTTCTGCATTTCAAATAAACAAGTAATTTTTTAAATATTAAATTTCATAAAAGGTAAAGATTCGGTGCCAGTACTGTGGAGCTGTAGGTTAATCTTCTGCCTGAAGTGCTGGCACCCCATATGGGTGCCAGTTCTAGTCCCAGCTGCTCCTCTTCTGATACAGCTCTCTGTTATTGCCTAGGAAAGCAGTGGATGAAGGCCCAAGTGCTTGGGCCCCTGCACCAGTGTGGCAGACCCATGAGAAGTTCCTGGATTGGCTCAGCTCTGGCTGTCGCAGCCATCTGGGGAGTCAACCAGTGGATGGAAGACCTTTCTGTCTTGCCTTCTCACTGTCTGTAACCCTACCTCTCAAAAAAATAAATAAATAATCTTAAAAAAAAAGGTAAGGATTCTATTTTGTTTGCCTTATCCCAAGAGCCTATAACATTGCTGAAGTCTCAATCATTTTCATTGAATGAATTTAATGAATGTGTAAATAATAGAAAGATGAGTTCTCCAGAGTGCTGTGATGCTCTGTAGGGAAATGGAATTAGTAATGCTTTTCCAAAAAACATTTTAAATTTGAGATTGCTTAAATTCCATCCCTTCTTGGGGCTACCATATTCTGCTAAATACAATGGAGGGATATGAATAAAATAAAATGTTATGCAAAAGTAAGTCTTGAAATGATTAGAAAAATAACAAGAGGCTGGCGCTGTGGCACAGTAGGTTAATTCTCTACCTGCAGCACCGGCATCCCATATGAGCGCCAGTTTTAGTCCTGGCTGCTCCTCTTCTTATCCAGCTCTATGGCCTGGGAAAGCAATGGAAAAGGGTCCGAGTTCTTGGGCTCCTGCACCCATGTGGGAGACCTGGAAGAATCTCCTGGTTTCTGGTTTCAGATCTGTGCAGCTCTGGCCATTGTGGCCATTTGGGGAATGAACCAGCAGAAGGAAGACCTTCCTCTCTGTCTCTCCCTCTCACTGTCTATAACTCTACTTCTCAAATAAATAAATAACATCTTTCATAAAAAAAAGAAAATAACAAGATGACAATTAATTAATTCTATAATAAAAGTTTGAACAAGTTAAAGTTAATAAGCAGTAGAGTCATAATTTTCAAAAGACTTTTGATGTGGTTTATGGAATTGTGTACCCCCCACACCAAATCCATATGCTGAACTGCTAATCCTCAGTACCTCAGAATGGGACTGTATTTGGAGATAGGCTCTTTAAAGGGGGATTTATGTTGGGGCCAGCACTGTGGCAGAGCAGGGTAAGCCACCACCTGCCTGCAGCACTAGCATCCCCTGTGGGCACCAGTTCAAGCCCCACTGGCTCCACTTCCAATACAGCTCCCTGCTATTGGCCTGGGAAATCAGCAGAAGATGACCCAAGTATGTGTGCCCCTGCCCCTCACATAGAAGACCTGGATGAAATGCTTGGACCTTGGCTTTGGCCTGGCCCAGCCCTGGCTTTTGTCGTCATTTGGGGAGCAAATCAGTAGATAGAAAATCTGTGTGTGTGTGTGTGTGCATATGTGTGTATGTGTGTTTCCCTCTCTCCCTCTCTCTGTAACTCTTCCTTTGAAATAAATATTTTTTTTAAAAAGGAGGGAAGTAATTAAGTTAAAATGAGGTATGGAGTCTAATCCAGCATAACCCATAAGCCGTGTCCATCTAGGAAGAGTACATGAGACTGTGGACACACCCACGGGAAAGACCAAACGCAGACACAGGGAGAAGACGACCATCTACAAAGCTGCCAGAGAGGCTTCGGAAGAAGCAATCCCTGTCAATGCAATGTTCAACTTCCAGCCTCCAGACGTGAGGAAACTGATTTCTGTTGTTTAAGTCGCCCCGCTGTGGTATCTTGTTATAGGAGCTTTGGCAAACTAGTGTAGCCTTTATGATTCAGATAATCTGTTAAAGGAGGAAGAAAATAATGTCTACTTATAGCAGTAGAATGCTTTTCATTATGCTTTCTTCTGGAAACTTTGTGAACATTAAACCAAAACTGTGCTCTGTGAGGTTTCTAGCTGATAATTTGATTCTAATCCAGATGGCTTGCTTTTTACATTATTCAACCCTGTTCCGAGTATTTGAAGAGCTGAAGAGCGCTTTCTTAGGTCTTACAGATGAGATGGCAATGCAATTATATCACTTCCATAATAACATAGGTACAGCAAGCAAGAACATAGCCAATAAGGAGAAATTTCAGAAGGAAAACAATTGGAATTTAGATGGGCCAATGGAATTCTCTGTCCTTGAAATGCTACATGTGTTAGTGTCAAAGCACCCAAACATTTTAAAACACACCATAACACTGGGAAGCTTACAATAAATAACAAGTCTCCTGTCCCACAGCCTCAGTCCTGATCCAACTCACAAGATTTAACTGTTTTAAACTGTTTATTCTAGTAATCCCCTCAGTATCTGCAAATGATGGGCCTTGATAGTCACAGAGATCTTGTTACCTCAGCTCTGGGAAATGCTCTGTCACGGGGAGCAGCTAATGGAGGCCAGTGTCAGAGGCAGTGAAAGATTTCATCAGAGCAGGCAGGGTGAGCAGAGTTAGATTTATTGAACACATTGCAAGGGAGCAGTGGGCAGGCAGGACAGCTGGAAGCTGACTACTGCTGCACAGAGACTGCTGATCAAAGAAGCATATTTGTACCGCAGCACCTTCTTAGGTAGGGTGAGTTTATCCCATGATCCAACAGGTTGTCCCAGGTAGGTAACTGGCGTTCCTATGAAGAGCTGCAGAACCTGCACCACCCTTCGCTTTAAGACTTTCCCGTGCCCTGGACAATCCTCCACATGTTAACGTATTGTTATGCTGAGAAATTTATTTTTATCTATTTTCTTGATTTACTATTGCTAAAACTGCTATTAAATAAGATGTTGGACCACATGGATTGACCAATTAACTAAAATTTTAATTTTTAAACTCTCTCATTTTCTATTCACAAACCATTTGCTTTTACTTCTAAAGGATTCTCTTTGTAATTTCTTTCAAATTATTTTGTTATTGTTGGTTTTATCATACTTTCAATTTATAAGGGCTATTTCTTATAATTGATGATTTCATAATAAACAATTCTTAATAAAATATGTATTGTTATTTATTTATGCTTTGATTAGTTATTTTAATTGAAATGCATAGCATATACAACTATAAGTGTATGCATGACATTCAAAAATATTAATATACAATTAATATAACTTTTGAAAACTGCATACAACCTTGTAACCAAAACTCTTATCAAGATCTCAAACATTTCCGTCACTCCAGAATGTTCAGGCCCCTGTTTTGCCAGCCAACCCACCATATCTCCAGGCAACTGCTGTCCTTACTGTTTTCAAGACAAATTATTTTGCTTGTATTAGGATTTTGTGGTCTTTGAAGTATAATTTGAGATAGAATTTAAGATTCATTTATATCCTATAGAAGTTCAATTTTTCACTTTTTATTTTCAGAACAGATTTATTTTCCATAGAAATTCTTCAACATTGTTCTGGAAATCAGTTCTTGTTGCTAGTGCAAATGGATTTGTTTCTGGTTTTTTTTTCTTTCCTAATAATTAATTAGGAAATTTTTCTATGCCAATATTACCCAATCTTGACTGTTGGTAATGTCATAGTTCTTTTTTCTAAACACTTATTTATTTCTTTATTTTTTGACAGGCAGAGTGAACAGCGAGAAAGAGAGACAGAAAGAAAAGTTTTCCTTTTCTGTTGGTTCACTCCCCAAGTGGCAGCTACAGCTGGCACACTGCGGCCAGCGCAGCGTGCTGATCCGAAGGCAGGAGCCAGGTGCTTCTCCTGGTCTCCCATGTGGGTGCAGGGCTCAAGCACTTGGGCCATCCTCTACTGCACTTCCGGGCCACAGCAGAGAGCTGGATTGGAAGAGGAGCAACTGGGACAGAATCCGGCGCCCCATTAGGACTAGAACGCAGGGTGCCGGCACCGCAGGCGGAGGATTAGTCTATTGAGCCACGGTGCCAGCCTATTTATTTATTTTAGAGTCAAAGTTACAGATAGAAAGAGGGAGAGACAAAGAAAGAGGTCTTCCATTAGCTGGTTCCCTCCCCAAATGGCTGCAATGGCCAGATCTGGACTGATCTGAAGCCAGGAGCCAGGAGCTTCTTCCAAGTCTCCCTCGTGAGTGCACAGGCCCAAGCACTTGGGCCATCTTCCACTGCTTTCCCTGGCCATGAACAGAGAGCTGGATTGGAAGCAAAGCAGCTAGAACTTGAACTTTCACCCATATGGGATGCTGGTGCCCTAGGCAGAGACTTAACCTACTATGCCACAATGCCAGGTTTATAGTGATTCTTCAAGTCAGGTAATGTAAATCCTCCATTTTTGACTTTTCTACGTTCTTTACAAATATATTTGTAAATCAACTTTTTTACTTCTGTATAAAATCTTGATTTTATTATAATTGAGATTACATTGGAGAAAACAGCTTGACAATACTGAGGGTCAGGCATTTGGCTTGGGATTAAGATACCAGTTAAGACCCATCCTATATCAGAGTACCTCGCTGTGAGACCCACCTCTAACACCTGACTCAAGCTTCCTGCTAATGTTAATTCCCTGGGAGGAAATAGCAATGATGGCTAACGTAATTGGGTTCCTGTCACCCAGCTGGGTGACTTGGCTTAAATCCCAGTTCTTAATTTCAGCCAAGTGCAGTCTCAGCCACTGTAGCTATTTGTGGAGAAATCAGAAGAGGGGAAATCACTAGTTTCTCTCTCTCTCTCTCTCTCTCTCTCTCTCTCTCTCTCTCCTTTCCTTTCTCCCTCTTTCTCTCTGTTTAAAAAATAAATATATTTTTTAAAAAAGCAAATTTGAATTTTGCATGCATGAACATAGTATATTTATTCAATTGTTTAGTTTTCATGAGCTTTCTCAGGAACGCTTTTCAATTTTTAATGTAGAAGAGTTTACCATCGTTCATTGTATGTGCTAAAGGCTGTAATTTGTAAGTACTCATTAGCTTTCTCTCAAATATTTTGATATATTAATATTTGGTATTTTCACTATATTTACTTCAAAATAATTTCTAATTCTTGTTACTTGTTTGACCCATATTTATTTACATAGTGTAATTAATTTATAATGTCTTATTAAAATTGTATTGCTATTGATTTGTAAATTGATATTTTTGTGGTTTAAAACATACTTTGTGGAATTTCATATTATACTTTGATGAATACTCTGTATATATGTTAAAGAATATTGGCCAGCGCCGTGGCTCAATAGGCTAATCCTCCACCTTGTGGCACCAGCACACCGGGTTCTAGTCCTGATTGGGGCGCCGGATTCTGTCCCGGTTGCCCCTCTTCCAGGCCAGCTCTCTGCTGTGGCCTGGGAGTGCAGTGGAGGATGGCCCAAGTGCTTGGGCCCTGTATCTCATGGGAGATCAGGAGAAGCACCTGGCTCCTGCCATTGGATCAGCGCTGTGCGCCGGCCGCAGCGCACCAGCCGCGGCGGCCATTAGAGGGTGAACCAACAGTAAAGGAAGACCTTTCTCTCTGTCTCTCTCACTTTCCACTCTGCCTGTCAAAAAAAAAAAAAAAGAATATTAATTTTATATGTAATCAATTTAGTGTTCTGTAGACAATTCATTCAGAGTAGGTTCTAGTGTTCAGTTATTTATATTTATCTAACTTTTTATTTACACTATCATATTGAAATATGATATTTCAAAATCTCAGACTATGATCATAAAATAGTCTGTTTTCTTGCTTTATCCATGTCAGTTTTATCTCATATATTTTACAGGGTTTTTTTTGACGGGCAGAGTTAGACAGTGAGAGAGAGAGAGACAGAGAGAAAGGTCTTCCTTCCATTGGTTCACCCCCCAAATGGCCGCTACAGCCAGCACGCTGTGCCAATCAGAAGCCAGGAGCCACGTGCTTCCTCCTGGTCTCCCATGCGGGTGTAGGGCCCAAGCACTTGGGCCATCCTCCACTGCCTTCTCAGGCCACAGCAGAGAGCTGGCCTGGAAGAGGAGCAACCGGGACAGAATCTGGAGCCCCAATCAGGTCTAGAACACAGGGTGCTGGCACTGCAGGCGGAGGATTAGCCTATTGAACCACGGCACCGGTTATACAGTTATTTTATTAGGTACTTATGCATTTATTATTATTTTGGCTTCAAGATTAGCTAAGATTTTATCATTATGTATTTTCCAAACACTTTTTGTCTTAAAGTTTAAATGCGTCTGTTTTAATTTGGTTGCCTTAGCTTTCACATAATTAGTACTTTCTAAACACATGTTTTCAGTCTTTACTTTTAATATTTTTTTGTGGTTAGACTGTGTCTCCTGAAAACCACATTCAAATGAAGTTTGCTTTTTTATGGTCTAACAAGATGCCTTTTGATTTGATTTTTAGTCCATTTACACTTCATGTAAATATGTAATGGTCTGTTTTCATCATGCCATTTCAATTATTACATTGTCATTTTAACTGAAGCATTTAATAATACCTAGAATTAGCTTTTCTTGTAACTTAATATACTTTCATAAATTACCACTTCCTTGGATTTACTATTTTACTATTTCTAAAGAAACTAGGTACAAAATACTGAACATTATATGATTCCGTTAATATTATTCTGGAAAAAAAGAAATATGAAGAGTCAGAAAGTATATTAGTGGTAACATGCTTTTTCCACATGTACAAAAGACTGTTGAAATTTTGGTAAGGTTTACAATTAATTTAGAAATCACTGTGAATAGCTTTGAAATCAATAATATTAAGTTTTTCTAATAAAAATACTGGATATCTTTCCATTTATGTCTATCTTCTTTGATTTCTCTAAAAAACTTTAGTAGATTTCAGGGTGAAAGGTTTTTACTTCCTTATTAAATTTATTCCTAAGAATTGTATTATTTTAGATGCTATTACTAGTGTAATTGCTTTCTAAATTGCCTCTCTGGGTTGTTAATTGCAGTGTACAGAAACACAAATTTTCAGAAACTTATGTTGTATCTTAAAACTTGGTTGAATTCATTATTCTAATCTTTTGTGGAGGATTTTTTGATCTATAACCATAATGGATATTCATCTGACTGTTTTTTCCTATAATATCTTTTTTCTTCATTAAGATTCATTTTTCATTATATTTATATACAGAAGATCAACTCTATACTAAGTAAAGATTTCAACAGTTTGCACCCACACAGACACACAAAGTATAAAATACTGTTTGAAGAGTAGTTTTACCATTAATTCTCATAGTACAACTCATTAAAGACAGAGGTCCCACGTGAGGATCAAGTGCACAGTGACTCCTGTTGTTGATTTAACAACTGACACCCTTATTTATGACATCAGTTCTCATAATGTCTTTATCTGGTTTGAGAGTTGGCTAACAGAATAAGTTGCAAGGCATTTCCCTGTTCTCATGGTTTTTAGAAGAGTTTGAGAAGTATTGCTGTCAATTCTTTAAATATTTCGTGAAAACCACCAGTGAAAACATCTGTTCCTGGATCTCTCTTTCTTAGCCGTATTTTGGTTACTGATTCAATTTCATTACTTGTTCTAGTTTCATTGAGATTTTTCTATTTCCCTTTGAGTCAGTTTAGTTAATGCATGTGCTTCTAGGAACTTTTCCATTCTATGTAGTCATTTTTTGTAACTTATTTGAGAAGCAGAGACAAAGAGACAGAGGAATAAACAGAGAGCTCCTAGGCAGTGATTCACTGTTCCAAATGCCTGGAACAGTCACAGCTGGGCTAGGGCCCAAGCTGGAAGCCTTGAACTCAACCCCATATCTCCCACATGGGTGACTCTAGACATCACTACTACCTTCCAGAGTCTTCATTAGCAGGAAATGGAGAGTCAGAGGCCCGCAGTTGGCATTGTGATATAGAGGGTAAAGCTGCCACCTGCAATGCCAGCATCCCAATATAGGCATCAGTTCATGTCCCAGATGATCCACTTAAGATACAGCTCCCTGCTAATGCACCTGGGAAAGCAATGGAAGATGCTTCCAGTGCTTGGGACCCTGCTACATATGTGGGAGATCCTGATGAAACTCCAGTCTTCATTTTGGCCATTGTTGCCATTTGATGGAGTAAACCGGAGGATAGATCTCTCTCTGATTCTCCCTTTCTCACTGAAGCTCTGTTTTTCAAATAAATAAATAAATATTTTTAAAAAAAAATCTCAAAGGCAGGAATCAAACCTATATGCACCAATGTGGGAAGTGGGCATCTTAACTGCTAACCTAAATACCCAATCCTTCATATGGGTTTTATAATGTGTTGGCATACAATTATTCATAATATTCCATGAAATTATTTTCCTTTCTTTTTTTTCTTTCTTTTATGAAAGGCAGAGTGGCAGAAAGAGAAGGAGGGACAGAGGCAGAGATAGAGACAGACAGAGAGACAGAGATCTTAAATCTGCTGGTTTACTCCCCAAATGCTCATACCAACTAGGGCTGCACCAGGCCAAAGCCAGGAGCCAGGAAAACCATCTACATCTCCCACATGAGTTGCGGGGACACACATACTTAGGCCATCATCTGTTAGCTTCCCAGATGCATCAGCAGGAAGCTGAATTGGAAATGGAGGAGCCAGCATTCAAACCAGCATTCTGATATAGGATCGTGACATCCCATGCAGCAGCTTAACCTAGTGCACCACAATCCCTATGCTTTGCTTCCTTTTTTCTAGTTTCTAAAGGTATAAATTTACATTACTTATTTGAGATCATCCTTCTTCTTTAAGATACACATTTAAAGCTATATATTTGCTCTGAACATGGTTTTCACTGTTTCCCATAAGTTTTGGTATTCACCTCTAGTTTTTAAATTCTTTGTGAATTCTTCCTTGATTGGTTAAAAGTGTCTGGTTTATCCAAATATTTTTAAATATTTGTTTTCTTCCTAGTATTGATTTCTAATTTCATTCCATTGTGATCAGAAGATACTTTGTATGGTTTAAGTATATTTAAATTTCTTGATATTGCAGGAATATATGTAACACATGTATACTTGAGAACATGTATACTCTTCTGTTGAGTGAAATATTCTGAATACATCAGTTAGCATTTGTAGGTTTATAATGTCATTCAAATTATTTATCTCCAAAGAGATCTACATATATTCTATCCATTGTTGAATTAGGAGCAATGAAATCTTATTTATTGTAGAACTGCCTATTTTGTAATTCTGTCAGTTCTTTCCTCATAGGTTTAAAAAGACTTCATTGTTTGGTGCATATATACTTTCAATGCTCATCTATTCTTGAAGAATTAACCATTTTATCAACATTTATTATCTCTGACTCTTGTAACAGTTAACTAAATGTTATTTTTGTTGGAATGGATATATGTATTCTAGTTCTCTCTTTACTATTTGCTCTTAATATATTTTCCACAATTACATTCTTAACCAATATATTTTTGTGACTTAATTGAGTCTTGTGTAGACAGCTTATAGGTAACTAGATTTGTTATTATTTGTTCACTTTACCAGTCTCTGCCATTTTATTAGTGTCCTGTCTACTTACAATTAATGTGTTTACAGACAAAAAAAAAAAAAAAGACTTGTGCCTTTTTTCTAGGAATTTTTATATCACACACACACACACACACACACACATACATGTGTCTTGCTTCTAATTTTCTCCATTACTGCCCTTCTAAAAATTTAGTTGATTTATTTCTAGTGAATCATCTTTATCTCATTCTCTTTGACTTTTGCAAATCATTTTTAGAAATTTCCTGTAGTTACAATGGAGATTACAAATAACACCATAACTTATAACACCTATTTTGTATTGATACTATCTTCTATATAACTGTGTACCTCTTCACTTTATACTATCGTCACAAAGTAAATCTTTCACATTGCTTACTGAACAATATAAACTTAAAATTATTTTTATGCATTTATATGTAAGTAAGTCCTTTAGGAAATAAAAACTGAAGTTTGGGGCTGGAGTTGTGACATGGAAGGTAAAGCTGCTGCCTAAGATGCCGACATCCCCTATGGGTGCTGGTTCCTGTCCTGGCTGTTCCGCTTCCAATCCAGCTCCCTGATGATGGCCTGAGAAAGGCAACAGACATGATCCAAGTTCTTGGAACCCTGGTACCCACATGGGAGACCCTGAAAAAACTCCTGGCTCCTGGCTTTGGCCTGGCTCAGTCCCCTCCATTGCAGCCATCTGGGAAGTGAACCAGCAGAAGGAAGATCCCACTCTCATTTCTCTCTCTCAACTCTGGCTTTCAAAAAAAATTAATCTTAAAAAAAGAAAATACAAATTAAATTAAGAATCTATTGAAGAAAGGTAAGAAAAATGGAGAAAATTTTTGTTATGATAAGAAAAAAACTCAGATAAATAAAATCAGAATGAAGGAAGAGATGTTAAAAATGTTAGTACCAAAATATAAAGCTCTTTAGAGAACAGTATGTCAAAAATTGGATAATCTAGAGGAAAACTAAAAATTTCTGGAAATATATAGCCTATCAAGACTGAACCAGGAAGACTGGAAATGTGCACACACCATTAATGAGCAAAAATACAAAAAACTAGAGTTACAAACTGAAAGCATAGTTGTCTATTTAGCCCTCTTTATCAGAGATCTCTATTTCTTTATATGTCTTTGGGTTATTTTGGAATGTACTTTCATTTTGATCTAAAGAACTTTCTTTAGCATTTCTTGTAGAACAGGTATTTTTAAATGCATGTCTTATTATTATGCACATATAGAGGGAGGCCTACATTTAGGAGATAATTGCTATTGAAAATATGTTTTGTTCCTCAGGGCTACTGTGAGCAGGGGCACACTTCACCATGAATGGGCACACGGGGATAGATTAGAAGTCAGACGAAGCAGACGAAAACTTGAACAAGAGCCTTTGTCAATGGATGAGGCACACTACACAGATTCAGAATTACCTGGTTTGAGTAACTTCTGTGGGGCTCAGTAGGATAGAAACTCATGAGTTGTCTGGCATCTGGCTCGTGGTGATTAGGGTAGGATAACTATATATATATATATATATATATATATATATATATATAAATATCCAATTCAGGGCTTTCTTCTCTATTCTGTCAGACTCACATACTCTGGGCTAATATTGTTCTCCTACCCTAATATATTTATATATATTATATAATTATATTATATAATTATATTATTATTATATTATATAATTATATAATTATATATTATATAATTATATAATATAATATATATTATATAATTATATTATATAATATATATTAGGGTAATATAATATACATATAATATATATAATATACATATATTATATGTATATACACTTGCAAGGAAATATTTTACTAGCTCTAGGAATTGAAATCCTGGGAGGAGTAGTAATCCTAAGTCAATAAAGGCCCACCTTATTATTTTTCAGTGTAGACATTTGTAACTACAGGTTGTCCTTTGAACCCTGATTTTGCAGCTTTCCTATGAGTATATGTATGCTGTGGTTTTACTTTTACTCATCTCAATTTTTTTTGTCTCCACTGTCTTCCACCCTCTGTGAATTCTCTTGATAAATCAACTGTTTTTAATGAGATACCTTTCTCTGAAGGGAGGAGAGAACTTCCACTTTGACTATGACCTTGTCTAAATAAGATCGAAGTTGGCAAGCTCAAAAGGCTTCCACAGCCTTGGCAACTCATGACTAGAGCCTAGGGAGATTACTGACACCATAAACAAGAGTGTCAAATTGTTAAGTCAACAACAGGAGTCACTGTGTACTTACTGCTCATGTGGGATCTGTCCTTAATGTGTTGTCCAATGTGAATTTACGCTATAACTAGTACTCAAACAGTATTTTACACTTTGTGTTTCTGTTTGGATGCAAACTGATGAAATCTTTACTTAATATATACTAAATTTATCCTCTGTATATAAGGATAATTGAAAATGAATTGAAATTGATCACTTGGACTAGTGAGATGGCCTTGGTACATGCCACCTTGATAGGATTGTATTGGAATCCCCTGGCATGTTTCTAACTCCATCATTTGGGGCAAGTCCGATTGAGCATGTCCCAAATTGTACTTCTCTTCCCTCTCTTATTGCCACTCTTATATTTAACAGGGATCACTTTTCAGTTAAATTTAAACATCTAAGAATAATTGTGTGTTAATTACAGAGTTCAACCACTATTACTAGAACAAAAAAAAACTAAAATGGATAAAGTATTACATTGTACATCAACAGTCAGGACAAGAGCTGATCAAGTCACTGTTTATCAGAGTATCCATTTCACTTCAACAGGTTTCCCCTTTGGTGCTCAGTTAGTTGTCGCCGATCAGGGAGAACATAGGATATTTGTCCCTTTGGGACTGGCTTAATTCACTCAGCATAATGTTTTCCAGATTCCTCCATCTTGTTGCAAATGACCAGATTTCATTGTTTTTGACTGCTGTATAGTATTCTATAGAGTACATGTCCCATAATTTCTTTATCCAGTCTACTGTTGATGGGCATTTGGGTTGGTTCCAGGTCTTAGCTATTGTGAATTGAGCTGCAATAAGCATTAATGTGCAGACTGCTTTTTTGTTTGCCAATTTAATTTCCTTTGGGTAAATTCCAAGGAGTGTGATGGCTGGGTTGAATGTTAGCGTTATATTCAGGTTTCTGAGGAATCTCCAGACTGACTTCCATAGTGGCTTCACCAGTTTGCATTCCCACCAACAGTGGGTTAATGTCCCTTTTTCCCCACATCCTCACCAGCTTCTGTTGTTGGTAGATTTCTGTATGTGAGCCATTCTAACCGGGATGAGGTGAAACCTCATTCTGATTTTGATTTGCATTTCCCTGATTGCTAGTGATCTTCAACATTTTTTCATGTGTCTGTTGGCCATTAGGATTTCCTCTTTTGAAAAATGTCTACATAGGAGTGGGAATAAGAGAGGTAGGAGATATATAGGTTGGCACATGCTCACTCGGATTTACTTCCAATGGTGGAACTAGAAATGTGCCAGGGGATTTCAACTCAGTCGTACCAAGGAGGCAGGTACCAATGCCAGTGCACTTGGTAAAGTGATAAGTATAAATACACAACCGATCAAAAAGATAGAGTATGTGTCGAAGAGATTTCACAAATAAGACCAGTGTAAGCAAATAATGAAGGATAGAATTAAAAGGGAGAGAATGATTTTGCAGGAGAAGCAGGACACACGGCAGACTCATAGAATGGCAAACACCCAAAACAGCACTCCTGCCTCAGAATCAACCCTTGGGACATGCGGATTTGGCTAAATGGTACATGAGAGTCTCACAGGCATGGAAAGCCATGACACGGTGGCAAAAAACAATCTAAATGAAAGGTCCTGGTGAACAAGACCCCAGCAGAAGGAACAGGCCATCAAGGAGGGAGGCGCCTTTCTCTGAAGGGAGAAATGAACCTCCACTGTGATAGGGCCTTTACTAAACAAGTTCAGAGTCAGTGAACTCAAGGGGCTTCCATAGCCTAGACAGCTCATAGCAAGAGTCTCGGGTGATTGCTGATGTCATAAAAAAGAGTGCCAATTTTTAAATCAACAACGGGAGTCACTGGGTACATGCTCCCCACATAGGATCTCTGTCCTTAATGTGTTTTACTATGAAACTTAAAACACTACTTGTGGGGACCCATGGATAGGCCTGCCATGAGACCCCCCCCCATGCTGGGCATGGCTTATAGCAGTAATGTGGATGTAGCAGCTGATTGAACTTTCCAACTAGCTGAGGATCGTGGTAAACAACAAGATGGTGCTGATGCCCTGCCTGCTGCGTGACTCCATAGCTGAGCATGATCAAGTGTCAGATTGGAGAGCTCTGTGCATGGACTGTGATTGATTGACTGTGATTGGTTGAATTTGGTATATAAGCAGACCGCGGGAGAAGGAGGGGGCACGCCAGCTTTCCTCCTTAAGGAACGTGCGTGCCATCTCTTCCCCCTTCTCCTGGTCCCCCCCTCTCTTTCCCACTCCTTCTATGTAAAAAAGTCTTTAGTCTTTTGAAGACCGATTAACTGCGAGCAGCGTCGTTCCTTTTGAGGCCGATGGAGCTGACAAGTGGTGCCGTAACTCGGATCGTCGGACCGATCGCTGGAAGCAGGAAGTAAGAAAAGGATAAACGTGCATACACGGGAATCTAGGCGGGTAAAGTAAAAGGCCTAGGATTATAACCGCGGTTCCGTCGACAAAAGACGGGGAGTAGAATGCCAGGAGACAGGCGGGAGTAAACCATCGACAAAAGACGGGGAGTAAAATGCCAGGAGAAAGGCGGGAGTGAACCGTTGTAAAGACCGGGAGTGGAACGCCAGGAGAAAGGCGGGAGTACTGATTGTGATTGATCTTACCATATGTTTCATAAGCAATAGAGCCTGTTCAGCGACATGGAGAAGCAAAAATCCTCCACTATATGGATGATTTATATATTGGAAGCAGTGTTCATAACATTAAGCTCATGTCTACAGGAGGCAGGATTACAGATAGCACCAGAAAAGGTTCAAAAAGATACTGTAGTTCGATATTTAGGACTTGGGCTTACACCAACAAATGCGGCCCCTTTGGAATTTGCCATTGCTACGAGAGGACTGAAAACCTTAAATGATTTTCAAAAACTATGTGGAAATCTAAATTGGATACGGCCTTATTATAGTGAGAGGAAGAAGCACAAGGAAAAAAGGCTGTGATAAAGACTATAAAGACTCCATTACAGACGCAGAGAATAGGGTTAAAAAAGGCGAGCCATAAAACAGTTCATTAACGCTAATTGTGGTGAGAAGTGTCCGGACTACCTATTCTGTTTTTGTATTATGTACTAATTCTACCCCTATTATTGATGGGAATGCTTGAGCAGATAATGCTTGGTTTGCTTTATAAAAGAATGTAAATATTTCAATTTATCTTTAAAATTGTTTGGCCATCTATGTCTTTAACTTTTGGCTTGTTGAAAGTATTGCTTGATCATTTATCATTGACTTGTAATTATGAAGTTTGTTAAGGGGTTTATGATTTTTTGTACTGAGGTTTGTCTGACACTAATTTACACGAGAATTCTAATTGTACCCTAGTATTGGGACAGATGATCAATACCACCTAGAACAGTAATTTTACGAGGTTGTACTTAACAATATAGGCCTCACCTTCCTCACCAAGTGGGTGAAATGGGAGAATTTTGAGGTAACTAGTGTTTAAAGCATACAAGATATGTGGAGTGGTTGTCTGCATTCAGAACATGTGAAGATCCTTTGTGCCTAATTGCTAATGTGAAATTATGAAGGAATTTGTTAAAATTTATGTGTTGGATTTAAGTAGCAAGTAGTAAGAAAGCTGACCTAATTTGTTTTCTTGAATGTACTTAAAGCTATTAATTCATAATTTGATAAAACTGTTCTGGCTTTCAAAACCCCAATAGCCCAGAAGTTCTGATCAGAACTGTAACACTCCGCCAGCAGCATACCAACCTGGTAATTCAGCAGGCTATGCTAGCCACCTTGCGCTCTTACCCCCATGAGAAGTGTGGCTTAACATGATGGAACGGTAGCCAATAACGGGTAATCACCAATGGGCGCACCTAGCAACCTAAGACAGAGGGTAGGACAAGCTTCCTATTACTTCCATGACGGGTAAGCAGGTTGCGCACCATTGGGAACCCAAGACAGGCATGTTTCCATGTCACTTAATATAATAAAAACGGGGGAGATGTGGGGACCCATGGATAGGCCTGCCATAAGACCCCCCCACCATGCTGGGCGTGGCTTATAGCAGTAATGTGGATGTAGCAGCTGATTGAACTTTCCAACTAGCTGAGGATCGTGGTAAACAACAAGATGGTGCTGATGCCCTGCCTGCTGCGTGACTCCACAGCTGAGCATGATCAAGTGTCGGATTGGAGAGCTCTGTGCATGGACTGTGATTGATTGACTGTGATTGGTTGAATTCGGTATATAAGCAGACTGCGGGAGAAGGAGGGGGCATGCCAGCTTTCCTCCTTAAGGAACGTGCGTGCCATCTCTCCCCCTTCTCCCGGCCCCCCCCTCTCTTTCCTACTCCTTCTATGTAAAAGTCTTTTGAAGACGGGTTAACTGTGAGCAGCGTCGTTCCTTTTGCGGCCGAAGGAGCGACAACTACTAGTCTAACAATACTCTATACCTTGTGCAGTTGTGTGAGTGCAGCCTGTTGAAATCCTTGCTTAGTGTATACTAAGTTGATTTTCAGTATATGAAGGTAATTGAAAATGAAACTCGATGAAGGGTGGGATGGGAGAGGGAGTGGGAGAGGGGAGGGCCACGGGAGGGAGGGAGGTTGAGGGGGGAAGCCAGAACAATACAAAAGTTGCACTTTGTAAATTCACATTTATTAAATAAAAAATTATATAAAAAATTGTAAAAAGAAAAAAGAAATGTCTGAGGCCCTTGGCCCATCTCTTAAGTGGGTTGTTTTGATATTGAAAATGAATCTTGAGGTGAATGGAATGGGAGAGGGAGTAGGAGATGGGAGGGGTGTAAGTGGGAGGGAAGTTGTGGGGGAGAAAAAGTTACTGTAATCCATAAACTGTACTTTGGAGATTTATATTTACTAAATAAAAGTTTTAATAAAAGGAAAAATATCTTCTGTTTTTCTTATTGAGGATACTTTGTATGTGGCAAGTCTCTTCTCTTGCTGGGTTCAAGATTCTCTTTTTGCATTTAATTTTCAACAGTTGTACGTTAATATGTGTTAATGTAGTTCATTTTGAGTATTTTCTCCTTGGAGCTTACTGAGTACTTGGATTAGTAGATTCATACCTTTCATCAAATTTAGGGTATTTTCACCTACTAATTTTAAAAAAAATATATTCTTTCTGTCTCTCTCTTTTTCTGTAATTCCCATAATGCAAATATTACTGCAACTGATTATGTACTACAAATTCTACAGTCCCTGATCACTTTCCATTTTGCTCCCCCGCCTCATTCAATTTTTCCGTCTTCAGTTTGCTGACTATTTCTTCTTCCTGCTTGAACCTTCTATTGAATATTCCTGGTGATTATTTTTTACCTCAGTTACTATTTGTTTCAGCCCACAGCTTTATGCCTTCCTCTGCATTTTTTTCTATTAGTATCGTCAATTTGTTCATGTATTATTTTCCTTATTTCCCTTTCATTCTCCACATTTTTCATTACATCATTGAGCATGTTTAAGACAGCTGTTTGAAAATATTTGCCTAGGGATTTTGATATCTGAACTTAATCAGGGATGGTTACTGTCCATCTGTTTTGTTCCTTTAGATAGACTATAATTTCCTGATTCTTTGCATGCCTTGTGAATTTTTGTTGTTGATAACTGAAAGCTTATATATTATAAAGTTTCAGCTCTGAAGATGAGATTTTCTCCCTAACCCACAGTTTGCTGTGTTTTTTGTTTCTTTGTTTTATTGAAGTCTATACCGGTCTGTATGTTTAGTGGATTTCCAAAAACTATTCTTTTAAACACTAATCCTTATGTGTGGTCACTTAATTTTCTGTTCTCTAGCTGGTGTTCAGCTACTGTTTCAATAGGAATGAATTACAAGAAGTACATATAAAACCACAAAAAGACATTTCGCCTACTCTGTTAAGAGAGAGTGCCTGGGTGCAAAGGTTTTCATTCAACACTTAGCCAGGCTTGCACTGAGCCTGAGGTGGAAGCTTAGGATCAGGTTAGTTATTTTCTAAGCACATATCTTAAATTGACCATGTACATAGCCTCCTAGACTTCTCCATATTCATGAGCACTTTATTCTGCCCTAATTTCCTGAATACACTTTCCCAGGCTTTGCTCCTTAAACAACCTTAGGCAGACTTGTATGTTCCAAAAGTAATCATTTGTCACCAGGTGTCTGTTGGGTTAGCAGACAATGCTTTCCGAGGGATATCTGCTGGTGTTCAGTCTGAGTAATGGTGATCAGTACATCCACAGAGGCCCCCAGATAGGCTAGAACAGATACAGAACAAAATTCAGAGTTGGCTCTGTTAGCTACAGCACCAGAAACCAGAATCCTACTCTGGAAACGTGGGCTTTTGCCTTCTACTTACCCAGTAGAAGATGGAGTAAGGGCGGCTTAGTGAAATTGCCACCAAGCTGTCCTACTATTTTGTAGCTGAGTTCCTCTTGATTTAGCACTCATTTGGCTTCTGTAATCCTTTGGCTGTTTTCCAGCGTCTGACAAAGTTGGTTCTGACAGTTTCTGCTTATTTTTCATTGTTTCAGTGGAAGGATAACAGCTTAAAACTGCCTACTTTGCAATTTGCTGCCATCACTCCTATTTGGTTTCGTAATCAGCTCTTACTTTAGTTTTATTTGTAACACAATATGAATATTTCTACTTTTATTATACAAAATTAGCACATTAACTATATTGACAGAAACAATATACTGGGAGCCTTCTTAAATGATGTCATATTTTTAATGTCTCATCAGTTTTTTGGTCTTGATGCATGAGCTCTGGAATGTATTCCTTAGTTTTTTCACATTCTATTTTAATACTGTTCTTTATTACTTTTGAATTTTCAAATACAGTCCTTAATTTCTTTCTCTCTGATCATTAATATAAAAATGGAATAATTTTTTTGGACTTCACTCAATATAATACAAGCTTATTTTATTGTTTCCCCAACAGCTAGCCTTAGCTTATATAATATGAAATACAAAAACTAGATTGTTGCTATTATTATTTTAAGGTAAATACACAATATTTTCAATAATTATTTGTATCATTACGTTAATTTTTTTTGACAGGCAGAGTTAGACAGTGAGAGAGAGAGACAGAGAGAAAGGTCTTCCTTTTTCCGTTGGTTCACCCCCCCAAATGGCCACCACAGCTGGCACGCTGCAGCCAGCGTGCTGCGCTGATCGAAAGCCAGGAGCCACGTGCTTCCTCCTGGTCTCCCATGCCAGTGCAGGGCCCAATCACTTGGGCCATCTTCCAATGCCTTCCTGGGCCACAGCAGAGAGCTGGACTGGAAGAGGAGCAACTGGGACAGGATCCGGCGCCCCAATCAGGACTAGAACCCAGGGTGCTAGCGCCGCAGGCAGAGGATTAGCCAAATGAGCCACGGCACTGGCCCTTATTACATTAATTTTCACAACTATATTCACAACTACTTAGATATGACTCTGGACTGCAATGTTAACGGTTCTCACCATCAGTCTTCATATACTACCTTAGTTTATTTGGCTGTTCTAACAGAATGTCATAGACTGAGTGGCTAAAATGACATTCATTTTTCAAAATTCTGGAAATGGAAATTGAAAATTACAGTGCAAGCAGAGATGGGTACTTGAATAAGGGTCTTCTTTCTGTTTTACATTTAGTCAACCTCTTCCTCAGTTTCCACATGACAGAGAGAAAGAGAAGGTACTGTGGTCTCTTTAATCCTTTGAAACACCAGTTCCATACCAATTTGATTTGGCCCAAACTCAACTATCTTCCAAAGACCCCGCCTCCAAATATCACCACTTGGGAACTGAGACTTCAACATATGGATTTGTGGGGAAGATACAAACTTTCAGTCCATGATACATATCATGCATCTCTACTTCACGTTTTTTTATTTTGATTCTGCTCTCAGTTAACTTGACTGTATCTATGATTTTGTTTTTAATATATTCATGTAAATATATCTTCTCATAATAGTCATTTCTATTGACTCTATATATAAATAATTTATCTGTTATAGAATGTATAGGTCATAATATTATTCCTTTGAAATTATGGAGATGGAACAGATTCCATTATTTTCTAGAAGTCAGGAATCAGGTCAGAATTATTTTTATTTCTCTATAGATAGCCTATTTATTCTGTGTGAGTAATTTTAGAATTTTTCTGTATGCTGGTAATTGAAAATTATAACTGAGATATATCTAGGTAGGAGTCTATTTCATTAATACTTCCTGGACTATAATAAGGGTTTTGACCTACATATACATTTTTTCCTTAATGTCTGGAAGGCCTTTCTCAATGATACTCAACTATAGCTTTGATGCTCATTGTTCTGAATTCTCCAGGATAACTTGCAATTTTTAAGCTTAATTTCCATTCTAAACCTTTCATAACTTTTAGTTACCTCCTTTCCTTTTACTCTGCTTGAGGAAGATTTTCTTAATATCTTATCCATACTAGAAATTTGTATCTTGTGCCATTTAATTTCTTCCTTTCTTAACAAGCTGTCATGTATATTTTGAATCTGTCTTTCTATTCCCCTTTTTGCAGTCCTCGTGTACTGCACTCAATTCTGTTTTAATTTTTTATGACTTTTACCATGCTTTGTTTCATTTTAATCTCATTCTGAGTTTTTGCTCCTTGTCACCCTGTTTCAATTTCTACTTTTTCAAACATAGGGTATAGAACATCCTTAGCAATTCACTCTAGTTTTTGTGATCTGGTAGATCTCACAGAAGTACATGAGTCCTGGACTTATGCAAACTCATTAAATCATCTGTGGCCCCAGGGGTGGTTCCAGGATCAAGCAGCCAATGATGCCACTGGAGAAGGTACTGGGTAATGGGTGAGTGTACTGTTTACAGATACAGAACCAATACCTGGAGCTTTTATAGCCATACTTCAACCCCAAAGGAGGAGTCTTCCAAGGCTAGGACCCACAGAGAGAAAGATGGGTCGACACTTCATGACATAGATAGTGGGAAATTCATTTACCAGAACACCTGCTGGACCCTTATCCACAGCAGAGTGTAAAACCAGGGCACTCCTGTCCATCTCATTTATAGGAGCTAAATAAATCCCTTTTGGCTCACAGCATTTTCAGCTGGACTTTTTGTTCTCAGCAACCAAAAGAATCTAATGGCTACAACTCATTCTCTGTTTATTCTTTGAGGATCTGTCTCCCAGATGTCATTATTTTCTTTCATCCTGTTGATAGATATTCATTTAAAAGATGTCTGAAACTCTTACAGTTCCCATAAAACTTTGAGGAAATTTCTTATCCATCAAGCCTTAGAAAGTTTTCTTTTCCTGGGCACCAGAAATGGTGAAGGAATTGAACTTTTTTTCCTTTTTTTGTTTCATTTTTGTTGTATCTTTAATAATTTTTTATTCCTATAAACTGAACAAATGTCATGTATTTCATATATACAGATTTAGGAGCATAGTGGTACTTCCCACCTTACCCTCTTTCATGCCCATTCCCACCCCACCTCCTCCTTCCCATCTTATTCTTTCTTTAAAGTTTTATAATGATATACTTTCAACTTATTTTACAATCATAACTTAACCCTCCACTAAATAAAGAATATTACAACTAGTAAGAAGAAAAACAACAGAGAAAGAGCACTGTTCCTCAACAGTAGAGACAAGGGTTATACACAATAATCAAGTCTCAAAATGTCAATTTCACTCATATTCATTGCATTTTTGTACTCAGTTATCACAGTTCAGAAAAAATATACGTATTTGTCTTTGGGGAACTGGCCTATTGCACTAAGTATAATGGCTTCCAGTTCCATGCTTTTTGTTGCAAATGACAGGGTTTCATTCTTTTTTTATGGCTGACTAGTATCTCATAGTGTATATGTATACCACGTTGGCTTTATCAAGTCATTGGTTGATGAAAATCTGGTTTGATACCATATCTTGGCTATTGCAAACTGAACTGCAGTAAACATGGTAGTACAGATAACTTTCATATGTTGATCTCATTATATTTGGGTAAATTCCCAGGAGTGGGATGACAGGGTCATATGATAGGTCTATTTTCAGGTTTCTGAGAAATCTCCACATTGTCTTCCAGAATGGCTTTTTTATTTTACATTCTCAGAAACATTGATTAGAGTACCTTTTTCCCCACATCCTTGCCAGCATTTATTATTTTTTGATTTTTCTATACAGACATTCTAACCAGGTGAGATTAAAACTTGTGATTTTTATTTGCACTTCCCTGATGTTTAGTGATCTTGAACATTGTTTCATATGGCTGTTGGCCATTTGAATTTCATTCTTTGAGAAATGCCTATTCAAGTCCTTTCTTATTTATTTATTTTTAAAAAAAGATTTATTTATTTATTTATTTGAAAGGCAGAGTTATAGAGAAGCAAAGGCAGAGAGAGAGAGAGAGAGAGAGAGAGAGAGAGAGAGAGGTCTTCCATCCACTGGTTCACTCTCCAAATGGCCACAACAGTAGGAGCTATGCTGATCCAAAGCCAGGAACCAAGAGCTTCTTCTGGGTCTCCCACATGGGTGCAAGGGGCCCAAGGACTTGGGCCATTTTACTGCTTTCCCAAGCTATAGCAGAAAGCTGGATAGGAAGTGGAGCAGCCAGGACTCAAACCAGTACCCATATGGGATGCTGGCACTGCAGGCAGTGGCTTTACCTGCTATGCCACAACACTAGCACCATCCTTTCCCATTTCATTACTGGATTGTTTATTGTGTTGTTGCTGATTTTCTTCAGTTCTTTAAAGATTCTGGATATTAGTTCCTTATCATTTGAATAGTTAGCAAATACTTTTTCCCCTTCTGTTTGTTGCCTCTTCACTTTGTTAAAAGTTTCCTTCACAATGAAGAAGCTTCTTTATCTTATGTATTCCCTGCTGTCTGTTTTTGCCATTATTGCCTGTGCTTCTGGGTTTTTTTCCAAGAAGTCCTTGCTTATGCCAATTTCTTGCATAGTTTCCCCAATATTCTCCTCCAGTAATTTGATGGTATCAGGTCTTAGATTTAAGTCCTTGATCCATTTTGAGTTGAATTTTGTATATGGTGTTAAGGTGGAGGTCTTGTTTCATACTTCTGCATGTGGAGATCCAGTTTTCCCAGCACCATTTACTGATGAGACTGTGCTTTCTCCAGAGATTGATTTTAGCTGCTTTGTCAAAGATTAGTTGGTTGTAGATGCATGGATTGATTTCCTTGGTTACTAGTCTGTTCCATTGGTCTACATGTTTATTTATGTGCCAATACCAGGCATTTCTATACTAACTGCCTTGTAATATGTCTTGAAAGCTAATATTGTGATGGGTCTTGTTTTATTCTTGTTGCTTAAGATTCCTTCAGATATTCAGGGTCTCTTGTGATACCATATGATTTTTAACTTTGTTTCCTCTAGATCTGAGAAGATTGTATTTTTATTTAGATTGCATTGAATCTGTAAATTGCTTTCAATAGTATGAATATTTTGATGATATTAATTCTTCCAATCCATTAACTTGAAAGTTCTTTCCATTTTTTGATGTCATATTTTATTTCTTTCTTTAATGTTTTTTAATTTCCATCATAGAGATCTTAAACCCGCTTGGTCAAATTTATTTCAAGATATTTAAAAATTTTGTAGCTATTTTGAATGGTACTGATCTCACAAGTTCATTCTCAGCCATAGTACTGTCTGTGTTTTCAAAGGCTGTTGACAAGCAAGTGTTGATTTTATATCCTACAACTTCACCTAACTTTACTAAACTCTCTTTTGAGTTCCAGTAGTCTCTTGGTTGAGTGTTTTGTTATAGATCCAGACAGATATTGCTAATGCATGAATTCCCTTAGACCCTCACCTGAGACTGATTTGGGCAACTCCCAGTACCCAGCATTCATCCAGTGCTGATCTGAAAAGGACATGCCACTCTCCATTTGGAACATTTGCTCCCACAGTCTTGGGCTAACGGATGCTTTCTAGTTGGATTTTTTATTAACCTATATGCCCTCTAGTGAACTGTAGAGGAGGGTCAATAAGGACTCCTCCATCAAGTCATACATTAATGTAACCTGGCAGAAGAGTAAGGGAGGCTGCCTTCTTGTAATTTATCAAGCAAATTGTAGCACGCAAATGTGAGAATTACAAGGATTTTTTAGGTAAAAAGAAAAAGCCTTGATGATATTCTTCATGATACTTAGTCTCCAATGTGGTTGAAAACCTGACACACTTGCAATAATACTTTGGTCACCTTTGGTGAGCACCCTCAGGTGTTTCCAAGTTCCTTGTATGTTTCCCAAGCTTCATTCCTCTCATCATAATACGCTCCATATTTGGAAGCTACAATGTGAGTACACACCCAAATCATTCTCATTATCTCATAAGTCTAAGTCCAATTGTCTATCAATTTCCTTTCTATTATTTTAATTAAAATATGCTTTGATTTTTGTGCTTTTAATTTACTGAAGCCTTTTAACCAGCTGTGCCACAACGCCGGAACCTACTGAAGCCTTTTAAATGTATGTATTTTAATTTGATAAGGAGAGAGAGAGAGAGAGATCATATCACTGGTTCATTCACCTAATACAACAAGGAGACAATGCCAAAGCCAGGATTTGGGAACTCAACACAAACCTCCACATACGTATTTGAGTCATCACCTGCTGTCCCCCAAGGTGTGCGTTTGGTAGGACCCTGGAATCAGGAGTCAGAGCTTGGCATCACATCCAGACACTTTCATATGAGACATAGTTGCCTTAACCACATCTTACCTACTAGGCTACATGCCTATCCTCAAATAATACATAGGCTTATCTCTACCCTAGTTGATAAAATATGAGGAAAAAAAAACCATCTGCCTGAACATGCTCTTTGCACATCCTGTCTTTTTCTCCAAGCTAATCTATATTTTACGATTGAAGATAAGGTAGAAAGCAGATCCTGAATGAGTAGAGGGCGAGAAATAATCATTCCTTGGTATCTGTAAGGAATTTGTCCAGGATCCCCCTGGATATCAAAATCTATGGATACTCAATGTTTCTTTTATAAAATATGAAGCTATACTTAACCTGTGCGCATCCTTCTGTATACCTTAAATGAGCTCTAAAATTTCTTATATTGCCTAATACAATGCAAATACTATATAAATAGATGTTATATTGTACTGTTTAAGGGTTAATGACAATGAAAATGTCTAGCTATTCAGCATAGTTGATTTTATTTTAAAGGAAGAGAGAGAGAAGCAGGGTCATATTTCCAGTGATTGCCCGGAAGCAGAACTGCTTCATTCCATGACAGCAAGCATTTAGTACAGTTGACCTTAATTTTTCAGTTTTCCATCTCCACCTGCCCTACTGTTGAAAAGTCTGTCCAAATTCTGATATTTGTCTGCCTTCATTTCCCATGGAACTTTGTGTGTTCCCATTTTATGTTACTTCCTAAGTATTTCACCATGAGCTTAGAAGAGGCTGAAAGCCAGAAGTCAATTGAAAACATTAGCTTGATTTATACCTTAAATAACGAACATAACCCTGGAACTTCGCTATGAAATACAGAAAGGCTAGCACTGGGAACTTTCCTTTGAGGCACCCACACAATGACAGAATCAATGATATCCAGTAACTGACTGTGTACTAGGCAACCTCACTGGCATTTCACCTCTGGAAGACAATCTTGGCCTAGGTCAGAAGAAACTGAGTTTCGATGTCTGCTCTTGCTCTTTCAGGTTGGATTACCTGCATCGTGAAAGCTTCACCTGGCTCACTCCATTGCCAGACTGAAGAGAAGACTGCAGGCTGCTTTTCTTAGTCAGACCTTAGTCATAATGATTGCCCTATGTTCTGACCTTACAACATTTCCCACGTCGCTGGCTCCATAGCCACTTATATTGATGATTTTAAAAGATTGTTGAGGGAAAAAAAATGGTTGGAAATGTTTTAGGAATGTTATAGCTGATTTAAAACCAATCACAGAATCAAATATTATCAACAGAAATACTCTAACATTATAAGGTATAGTAATTCATGAAACTATTTCTGAAATAATCTTATTATACAAATGATTGATGCTACACGAATGCATAAGATAAACAACCAATAGCTATTAGACTGCTGAAGTTTGCAAAAATGAGTATTTCTGGAGCCCCTTACTTCTGCCTGGTATTTTATTGGACTTAAACTGCTCTTGATTTAGGTTGTGGAATCTGAAAATAAAGACTACTTTTACAGAGATCACTCAGGTTTTAATGTTGATTTTGACTAATGTAAAGCATCAATATTTAAAAATTTAGAAGTTCTACCAGGATCAACATTAGCGTACTTATTCCACTTCAATTAGCACAATCAAGGCCCATTTTATGTTACGAATTCCATCAAAAACCATTGCTCTCATTTCTTTCACTCTAAAGCCCATTGAAAAGCTGTGCTGTTTCATGCAGCAAACAGCCCTGCACTACAGTGCTTTTCACTTCAGTAAGTTGTGCCTCAATTCAGTGTTGACTGAAATCACACAAGGCTCCTCTTCCTTTAGACTCTTCTTATAATCATAAACTTTGCCTTATGAATCTCCAGGCTTGCAGAAATAACTTCTATAAGTCATGCAGCACAGTGAGATAAACTTAATGAGTTTCTTCGCCTGTTTCTTAGAACAAAGTTATAAGCACTGCTCTTAGGAGAGTTATGAAAATTGTTTCAATCCATTGGAGGTGGCAAAGCCTTGAATATAACTGACAGAAAAATTCAATAAAAATAAAAACATAAACATGTAAGTAGTGGAGGAGAAAGCAAAGAGGGATTAAAAGAAGGCACTTGGAGCAACTGATTTTCTGTTTGCCTTTTGCCCACTGCCTGGAAGTTAAGACAGTGAAGGGGGACAGGTGTATTTGATAAAAACACGTATGTGCAAACTTGCACTAAATCAGAAGCTAAGAGTCCCTATTTAAAAAAATACCCTGAGATTTACAGCATAAGTCTATGAAGTAAGCCTGCAGTTCCCGAGTTGCACACAGCCTCAAGTCAAACGGAAGTCAGGGCATCCTCCGGGAATCTGACCACCAATAAGAACCTGCATTGATTGGTGTTCGCTTGCTAATTAGATAAGACCTGGAAATTTAACACTGGACTCTGCCAACCACCGATATTGTGCTGTCTGTTGAGGGCTGGTTGTGAGTCAACTGCTATGCTCATGGGTCCCATGATATCATTGAATATCTTACTGGGGCAGGTCTTAGTATTCTTGATTTGCAGATAACACATCTGGGTTGGGCAGGATTAACTACTTTTCTCAAGTCATACAACCCATAAACTTGAGAGTTGGGAGCTAAATATCAAGGTGATGTAACCCATCTGGTTAGATCACCTGTTAGAGCTTTGCTGATTCTCTGTGGATTTCATGATTTGCAATGTTATTGTAACAATACCAGTGAAAATCCTCTCTGATGCAGAATTTTCAGAGACTTTTCAAAGAGTTGGATAGACCCAGATTAGGAATCTTGCTCCATTGTGTCTTTAATAGAGAGGAACAAAGAGGTCACAGATATTTTTTCAGTGAAAATTTATTTTACCACTGTTCCATGCTATTCCTCATCGCAATATAGGAGAGCTTCTAGTGACTGTTATCAAGGAGTAAACCATTTCTACACAAATTGGATAAAGTGATATACAGGTGTCCCCCCTAGGGCATACATTTCACCTGTGAATGCCTGAAACCACAGATAGTGCCAATCCCTACATATACTAGTTTTTCCCTATACACCCATGCCTATGATAAAGTTTAATTTATAAGTACATCCTAGTAAGTGATTAACAACAGTAACTAATAATAAACTACTACAATATGACAATGCACTACAATAATAGCTATATGAATGTGGTCTTTCTTCTGATTTTTTTTTATTTTTAATTTTTTTATTTTTTGACAGGCAGAGTGGACAGTGAGAGATAGAGACAGACAGACAGAAAGGTCTTCTTTGCCATTGGTTCACCCTCCAATGGCCGCCGTGGCCGGCACATCGCGCTGATCCAAAGCCAGGAGCCAGGTGCTTCTCCTGGTCTCCTATGCGGGTGCAGGGCCCAAGGACTTGAGCCATCCTCCACTGCACTCCCTGGCCATAGCATAGAGCTGGCCTGGAAGAGGGGCAACTGGGACAGAATCCGGCGCCTCGACCGGGACTAGAACCCGGTGTGCCAGCGCTGCTAGGCGGGGGATTAGCCTAGTGAGCCGTGGCCTTTTCTGATTCTTGAAAAAGGAATTTCCATGGATGGAAGAAGGAAATCCTTTTTCCAGACTGCATTAAGCCAGAAGGATTCATCTACAGTTTAGCTGAGACTTAGAGAGGGATCCAAGATGGCTGAATAGGGTATAACCACACTAACCTATGCTGCTCTGGGATATGAAAAGAATAAAGGAAGGACCATGTTTCCAGGGTTCTGACTGATGGAAATTTTGCAAAGAAGTGGAAAACAACAACCAAGAGTCCATGGGACAAAAAGAGAGAAGATAGAGACACTGCTGCAGTCATGTGGCCTAGCCAACTGCTGGCTGTGAGCTGCCATCTTACCACAACAAAGTAGGAGGAGATTGCTGTGATCCCTGAGAGGGAATTCTACAGTCACCCACTGACTTTTACTTCAGCCTGGAGCAGTGACTTGGGTCTGAGCAACTGCTGGACTTGGAGCAGGGAGGCTATTTTGCTTTCTTCCCCTCCCTAACTCCCTTAGAGTGCCATATTCAGCAGCAAAATCCAGAAACCAACAAGAAGGGCAATAGAACACTCATAAATACTTGGAAATTAAACAACATACTGCTGAATTATCAATTGGTCATTGAAGAAATTAAAAATGAAAAAAAACTTTATTGAAATAAATTAAAATGAAAACACAACATATCAAAACATAAAGGATACAGCAAAAGCAGTTTTAAGAAGGAAGTTTATAGTATTAAGTGCTTACATTAAAAAAGAGAAATGACTCAAATTCAATATCTATTGATGTATCTTGAAGACTGTAAAACAAGAATAAACCAAACCCCAAATCAGCAGGTGAGGAATAATAAAAATCAGAGCAGAAATAAATGAAATTCAAAAAAATACAAAAAATCAGCAAAACAAAAAGTTGGTTTTTTGAGAAAATAAACAAAATAGATAAACCTCTAGCCAGACTAACAAAGGAAAAAAAATTTAAAAATCAGAGATAAAAAAAGGAACTGACACCACCGAAATACAAAAAATCATAATAAATTACTATGAAGAACCATATGCTAGTAAACTGGAAAATCTCAAAGAAATGCATAAATTTCTAGATTAGCAACCTACCCAGAATAAACCAAGACAATACAGACAATCTGAACATAACCATAACAAGCAAAGAGATTAAGGTAGTAATCAACAATCGTCCCTCAAAGAAAAGTATGGAGCCGGCGCTGTGGCTCATTAGGCTAATCCTCTGCCTTGCAGCACCAGCACACAGGGTTCTAGTCCCAGTCAGGGCACCGGATTCTGTCCCAGTTGCCCCTCTTCCAGGCCAGCTCTCTGCTGTGGCCCAGGAGTGCAGTGGAGGATGGCCCAAGTGCTTAGGCCCTGCATCCCATGGGAGACCAGGAGAAGCACCTGGCTCCTGCCATCGGATCAGTGCGGTGCGCCGGCCGCAACACGCTGGCCAGGGCAGCCATTGGAGGGTGAACCAACGGCAAAGGAAGACCTTTCTCTCTGTCTCTCTCTCACTGTCCACTCTGCCTGTCAAAAAAAAGAAAGAAAGAAAAGTATAGAATCCGATGGCTTTTACTCCTGAATTCTACAAAACATTCAAAAAACAAAATAACTCCAATACCTTTTACACTATTCCAAAATATTGAACAGGATGGAACTCTGAAAAAGTCTTTTTATGAGGCCATATTTACTTTGATAGCAAAGCCAAAGACATGACATGAAAAGAGAACTACAGTCCCATATCCTTAATGAACATAGCTGCAAAGATGCTCAACAAAATACTAGCAAATTGAATCCAAAAACACATCAAAAGAACATACATCACAATCATGTGGGATGTATCATAGAAATTCAAGAGTGGTTCAATATCCACAAACCAACAACTATCATAAATCACATCAATAGAATGAGGAATGAAAAACTACGGTCAACTCAACAGATGCAGAGAAAACATTTTACATGATTCAACAGACCTTCATGATAAAACCCCTCCACAAATTAGGTAAAGAAGAAACATTCCTCAAAATTATAATGGCTATCATAAGCCAACAGTCAATATCATACTGAACGAGAAAAAACTGAAAGCATCCCTTCTCAGATTCAGAACAAGACAAGGATGTCCATTCTCTTTTTATTTTTTATAACTTTTATTTAATAAATATAAATTTCCAAAGTTCAGCTTTTGGGTTACAGTGGCTTTTCCCCCATAATCTCCCTCCCACCCACAACCATCCCATCTCCCACTCCCTCTTCCATCCCATTCACATCAAGATTCATTTTCAATTATCGTTATATACAAAATATCAATTTAGTATATACTAAGTAAAGATTTCAACAGTTTGCACCCAAAAAGAAACACAAAGTGTAAAATACTGTTAGAGTACTGGCTTTTTAGCCAAATCTAAATGCCTTAAGGGCTGATTCTGAGGCCAGAGTGCTGTTTAAGACATCTGCCATTCTATGAGTCTGCTGTGCATCCTGCTTCTAATATTGGATTGTTCTCTCCTTTTTAATTCTATCAGTTTGTATTAGCAGACACTAGTCTTGTTTATGTGATCTCTATGACACTTAATCCTATCATTATGATCAATTATGAACTGAAACTGATCACTTTGACTAGTGAAATGGCATTGGTACATGCCACCTTAATGAGATTAAATTGGAATTCCCTGGCACGTTTCTAAATCTACCGTTTGGGAAAGTCCCATTGAGTATGTCCCCAATTTTATATTTCTTCCCTCTCTTATTTCCACTCTCATATTTAACAAGGATAACTTTTCAGTTAAATTTAAACACCTAGGAATAATTGTGTGTTAATTAAAGAGTTCAACCAATAGTATTAAGTATATAAAAAAATACTAAAAGAGATAAAGTTGTTGATCAACAGTCAGGACAAGGGCTGACCAAGTCACTGTTTCTCATAGTGTCCATTTCACTTCAACAGGTTTCTTTTTGATGCTCGGTTAGTTGTCACCGATCAGAGAGAACATAGGATATTTGTCCCTTTCGGACTGGCTTAATTCACTCAGCATAATGTTTTCCAGATTCCTCCATCTTGTTGCAAATGACCGGATTACATTGTTTTTGACTGCTGTATAGTATTCTATAGAGTACATATCCCATGATTTCTTTATCCAGTCTACTGTTAATGGGCATTTAGGTTGATTCCAGGTCTTAGCTATTGTGAATTGAGCTGTAATAAACATTAATGTGCAGACTGCTTTTTTGTTTGCCAATTTAATTTCCTTCGGGTAAATTCCAAGGAGTGGGATGGCTGGGTTGATGGTAGGGTTATATTCAGGTTTCTGAGGAATCTCCAGACTGACTTCCATAGTGGCTTTACCAGTTTGCATTCCCATCAACAGTGGGTTAGTGTCCTTTATTCCTCACATCCTCGCCAGCATCTGTTGTTGGTGGACTTCTTCTATGTGAGCCATTCTAACTGGGGTGAGGTGATACCTCATTGTGATTTTGATTTGCATTTCCCTGATTGCTAGTGATCCTGAACATTTTTTCACATGCCTGTTGGCCATTAGGATTTCCTCTTTTGAAAAATGCCTATTGAGGTCCTTTGCCCATCCCTTAAGTGGGTTGTTTGTTTTGTTGTTGTGGAGTTTCTTGATCTCTTTGTAGATTCTGGTTATTAATCCTTTATCTGTTGCGTAGTTTGCAAATATTTTTTCCCATTTTGTTGGTTGCCTCTTCACTTTCAGATGTTTCTTTTGCAGTACAGAAACTTCTCAATTTGATGCAATCCCAATTGTTAATTTTGGCTTTCACTGCCTTTGCCTCTGGTGTCTTTTCCCAGTTGTATTTGCCTGTGCCTATATCTTACAGGGTTTCTACAATGTTCTCTAATAATTTGATGGTGTCGGGTCTTAGACTTAGATCTTTAATCCTTGTTGAGTGGATTTTTGTGTGAGGAGTAAGGTAGGAGTCTTACTTCATGTTTCTGCATGTGGAAATCCAGTTTTCCCACTTGTTGAATAGACTGTCCTTGCTCCAGAAATTGGTTTTAGATCCTTGATCAAATATAAGTTGGCTTTAGATGTTTGGATTGATTTCTGGTGTTTCTATTCTGTTCCATTGGTCTATCCATCTGTTTCTGTTCCAGTACCATGCTGTTTTGATTACAATTGCCTTGTAGTATGTCCTGAAATCTTGTATTGTGATGCCTGGCTTTGTTTTTGTGGTACAAGATTGCTTTAGCTATTTGAGGTCTCCTGTGCCTCAATATGAATTTCAGCATCATTTTTTTCTAGATCTGAGAAGAATGTCTTTGGTATTTTGATTGGTATTGCATTGAATCTATAAATCACTTTTGGGAGAATGGACTTTTTGATGAAATTGATTCTTCCAATCCACAAGCATGGAAGATTTTTCCATTTTTTGGTAAACTCTTCTATTTCCTTCTTTAAGATTATGTAATTCTCATCCTAGAAAATTTTAACGTCCTTGGTTAAGTTTATTCCAAGGTATTTGATTGTTTTTGTGGCTATTGTGAATGGAATTGATCTTAGAATTTCTTTCTCAGCCATTCTTCATTTTTGTGCATTGATTTTATATCCTGCTTCCTACTACTTTGCCAAACTCTTCTATGAGTTCCAATAGTATCTCTTTTGTTTTGTTTTGTTTTGTTTTTTTTTTTTGGTTTTTTTTTTTTTTTTTGACAAGCAGAGTTAGACAGTGAGAGAGAGAGGCAGAGAGAAAGGTCTTCCTTTTTCCATTGGTTCACCCCCCAAATGGCTTCTATGGCCAGTGTGCTGCACCAATCTGAAACAAGGAGCCAGGTGCTTCCTCCTGGTCTCCCATGTGGGTGCAGGGCCCAAGCACTTGGGCTATCTTCCACTGCCTTCCCAGGCCACAGCAGAGAGCAGGACTGGAAGAGGAGCAACTGAGAAAGAATCCGGCGCCCCCCCTGGACTCTAGTCCAGGTTCTAACCCGGGCTGCCAGTGCTGCAGGCAGAGGATTAGCCTAGTGAGCCATGGCACCAGCACCAATAGTCTCTTAGTAGAGTTCTTTGGATCCCCTAAATAAATAGTCACATCATCTGCAAAGAGGGATAGTTTGATTTCTTCCTTCCCAATTTGTATCCCTTTAATTTCTTTTTCTTGCCTAATGGCTCCTGCTAAAACTTCCAGAACTATATTGAATAGCAGTGGTGAGAGTGGGCATCCCTGTCTGGTACCAGATCTCAGTGAAAATGCTTCCAACTTTTCCCCATTCAATAGGATGCTGGCCGTGGGTTTTTCATAAATTGCTTTGATTGTATTGAGGAATGTTCCTTCTATACCCAATTTATTTAGAGTTTTCATCATGAAAACGATGTTGTATTTTATCAAATGCTTTCTCTGCATCTATTGAGATAATCATATGGTTTTTCTTCTGGAGTTTCTTAATGTGGTGTATCACATTGATTGATTTGTGAACATTGAACCATCCCTGCATACCAGGGATATATCCCACTAGGTCTGGGTGGATGATCTTTCTGATGTGTTGTTACATTCTATTAGCCAGAATTTTATTGAGGATTTTTGCATCTATGTGCATCAGGAATATGAAATATATGAAGAAATAGTAGTTTTATATGCTAATTATAAATTCACAGAAAGAGAAATCAAGGAAGAAATTCCATTCACAATAGCCACCAAAAAATCAAATATTTAGGAATAAATTTAACCAAATAAGTTAAAGATCTCTACAATGAAAATCATCAAACATTGATGAACGAAATCATCATGTACACAAAAATATGGAAAGATATTCCTTGCTCATGGGTCAGAACAATCAGTATCCTTAAAATGTTTATATTATCTAAAGCAATCTACAGATTCAATGTAATCTGTATAAAAATACCAATGGCATTCTTTACAGAATTAGAAATAAGCAATCCTAAAATTCATATGGAAACATTAAGGACCCAGAATAGTCAAAGTGATATTGATCAAGAAAAATCAAGCTGGGGGAATCACAATACTTGACTTCAAAGAGTACTACCAACCTATAGTAATGAAAACAGCATAGTACTGGCAGAAAAACCAATACATAGATCAAAGGAACAGAATAGAAAGGCCAGAAATTAATCTATGTACATACAGCTAACTTATTTTTTGATAAAAGCACTCAGACTATACAGTGGAATAAGAATCTTCAACAAATGGTGCTGGTAAAACTGGATTTATATATTCAGAAGAATGAAATCAGATTCATACCTCTCACATCATACAAAAATCAACTCAAGATGGACCAAATAACTAAATTTAAGGCCTGAGACTATGAAGTTGCAGGAAGAAAACATAGGGAAATCACTCAAACACATTTGTATGGGGGACAATTTCCTAGACATGACCCCCAAAGCACAGACATCAAAAGCAAAACTAAACAAATGGGACTGTATCAAACTCAGAAGCTTCTCTACAGAAAAGGAATAGATCAATAGAGTGAAGAGACATGGAAAAGAAGGGGAAAATATGTGCAAACCACCTACCCAACATGATTAAAATCCTTAATATTTTAGCAAACTAAAAACTCAGCAACAAAAAACAAAACAATAAATCCAGTTGAGAAATGTGCAAAGGACTTCAACAAACATTTCTCAAAGGAAGAAATACAAATGGCCAAAAAATGTATGAAAAATGTTCAACATCTCTAGCCATTGAGAAAATGCAAATCAAAATCATGATATCACCTCACACCTGTCAGAATCGTTAAAATCCAAAAACACAGGGAGTAACAAATGCTACCGAGGATGTGGACAAAGAGGGATGCTTATACAGTGTTGGTGGGAATGTAAATTAGTGAAGCCACTGTGGAGATTTCTAAAAAAAAAAAACTAGAAATAAACTTGCCATATGATCCAGCAATCCCACAAGTGGATTTAGACTGAAAAGACTTGAACACAATGTATAAAAGAGATACCTGCATTACCATGCTTTCAGCAGCACTGTTCACAATAGCAAAAATTTGGAGTCAACTATAGTATGTGCCATCAGATGAATGAATGAAGAAAACGTGGTTCATATACACAATGGAATATTATTCAGCCATAAAAAGAAATATGATTGTACCATTTGCAGCAAAATCTACATCTCTGGAGGACATTGTATTGAATGAAATAAACTAGCCCCAGATGTTCTCCCTTATATAGCTAAAATTTTTAAACTAACCAAAAAAGAAAGAAAAAAAAAACAAATGTCTGTGTGCATCAATATTGTTACAAATATAGTTTTGTAAAACTGTGATAACAATGGTTGAGAATGTTATACTACTCCAGTTTTAATGATCTCTGATTACTTTAAAATTTGCTGTATATGGGTGGAATGGTTATTTTTCCATTTAATTACTGTTTGTAGCCACTGTCTATATTCCCAATAATCTAGGGTCTTTTTGATTTTACTAGTTAAACTTCTTATTCAGTGAAGTATTAATCCTTTCTACTATACTGTAAATTTAAAATATGTTATTTCAAAAACTACAAAAAAGGACAAAAAAAGGTGAAGGAAAGAGAATGGCAGGGAAGGAGGGAGGAAGTGAATATCATCATGTTCTTAGAATTATGTCTACAAATTTTATTGAATCTGTTAAAAAAATTTTAAAAGAAAAAATAGTGGGTCCGGCACTGTGGTGCAGTGAGTTAATCCTCCACCTGCGGTGCTGGCATCCCATATGGGCACCGGTTCTAGTCACGGCTGCTCCTCTTCCAATCCAGCTCTCTGCTATAGCCTGAGAAAGCAGTAGAAGATGGCCCAAGTAGTTGGGCCCTTGCACCAGCATGGGAGACCAGGAATAAGCTCCTGGCTCCCGGCTTCAGATCGGCACAGCTCCGGCTGTAGCAGCCATTTGGGGAGTGAACCAACGGAATAAAGACCTTTCTCTCTGTCTCTTCCTCTCACCGTCTGTAACTCTACCTCTCAAATAAATAAATAAAATCTTCAAAAAAAAAAAAAAGAAAGAAAGAAAGAAGCAGCAGCAGCAGCGTATCACCTTATTCTCATTCAGGGATTTAACCCTGATCCAGATGCTCTCTTTCCAACCCAATTCACTCTACTCTCTGTTTTCTAGTCCTGACCTTCTGCTCACTTTTTGTGTTGTACTTTAGGGTTCGATGGCCAAGTCTTTCCAGCAAGGGCTGGGAGTTATTCCACCACAACTCAGATTTTCTTCCTGGCTCAAGTGGTGTGCATTGCTTTTGGTAAGCTACCCCTCCCAGCTAAACCATTCTAGAAATCCTTATCTTAGTCCGCATCCTCAGCAGGTAGTTTTCTATTTGTTTTACTTCCATGACATAAGAAGGAACCAGAAAAATAATAAAAGTGCAGACATGATCATTCATTGAGAAGGAGATCTTGTAGCCATTCATTTTGGAGAATAACATTAATGACACTAGATCTTGGGCAACAGCACAGGTTGCAATAGTCACTCTATCACTGGGGGCCACAGTGTCCCCCCTAGACTTTGCCAAGCACATCCTCTTTTAAAGACCACTCTCACTTTCCAAGTCAGTCCCTGAAGGTAGCTTTTTACATGCACAAGATAGATGGGTATCAACTTGTAAGACAGCCATTCTCAGTTCTCCTTGGTTGATTTACTCCTTTACACTAATAAGGAAACAGAAATCAAAGCATTATCATACATAAACATGAAATTAAATGACACAATTCAGCTAAGAAAACTTCCTGGAGTGAAGGAGGGAAGAGAACAAACACATCTGCTTCAGAAGCCTGATTAGTATTGAAGGCTGACTATTGGCAATAATACCAGGATGAAAACAAGAGCAATGCAATCAGTTCCACACAGAGCAGCTAAGCCTCAGCAAAGCATTGAGGCTCAAATGACCAATGAGTAAGAATTGGTTGCGTAAGTTACAGAGTTTTCAGATGATGAGATCCTATGCACCCACATTAAATCAAATTTTCAATGAATAGTTAGGGCCAAAAAAATGCCTAACTATACTCATTCAAAGTTCAAATATAACATGTTTAATGTCATCTTAATCTTTCAAATTTTTATTTGATAAACATTCTTATTATTTGCATACCAAAAAGAAGCTAGAAAAAATTAAATATATAAAATATATTATATATATAAATATATATTTGAATATATATGTTCATATATATTTCAATGTATTATATACAAACATATGTGTCTATGTTTATTGCTGCATAGTGTCACTTTCTAATTAACAAAAAGGCACTTACCTGAGGCTGCAGTCACCTCAGGACCAAAAAGATCCGGTCATTAGGGGCCTGTCTACAGGTAATTGGACCCCACACATTAGGAAGGAAATAACATTAGGCTCCAGTCTTACAAGAATGAAGCAGAGGGACCAGTGCTGTGGCTTTGTGAGCTAGGCCTCTGCCTGGGACACCTGCATCCCATATGGGTGCTGTTTCATGTCCTGGGTACTCCACTTCTTGTACACCTCTCTGCTTATAGTCTGGGAAGGAAGCAGAGGATGGCCAAAGAGCATGGGTCCCTGTACCCATATGGGAGACCTGGAGGAGGCTCCTGGCTCCTGGCTTCAGATTGGACCAACTCTGGCCATTGAGACCACTTGGGGAGTGAGCTTGTGGATAGAAGAACTTTCTCTTTCTCTCCTTCCTCTGTCTGTAACTCTACCTCTTAAATGAATTAAAAAATTCTTTTTAAAAACTAAGGATAAAGCAGAACCTTCCTTAGGCCAGAGCTGTGATCCTAGAGAACTGTCACACCACCTAGCACCAGCAGACTGAAGAGAAGTTCTGCCTCCTCCTCTATTTGTTTGGTTATTTGTTTGTTTGGGGTTAGGGGAGGAGAGGTCAGAGTTACAGAGAGAAACAGAGAAAAAGATCTTACATCACTGGTTCACCCCCAAATGGGTACAATAACCAAAGCTGAACCAGGCCAAAACCAGGAGCCCAGAACTGTATTTGCATCTCCTACATGAGTGACGGTCTTCCACTGCCTTCCCTGGTACATTAGCAGGGCGCTAGAGTTGAAGTTCAGCAGTTGGAACTCAAACTAGTCTTCATATGGGGGATGCCAGCATTGCAGGCAAAAACTTAACAGCTACACAACTCTGCTGGCCCCTTGAGACAGTTTATTGAGTGGGCATGGTAGGCAGCAGATACCCATATGACATCCCGGAGGTGTAGGCTCCCAAGCCCAATTCTGAGCCAAGAAACTCAAGGCAAATTTAAGAGTTCAGCTATCAGGCCTAGGCCAACTCAATTCAGTTCTATCTGAGGGATGAGCTATAAATGGACAGGAACAGAGATGGGCAAGAGACAGGGTGAGGCTGATGGCCCACTTTCTCTTGTAAGTAGACTGAGCTAAAGCATTGGACAAGATGCCTGGGGATTACATGTGAGACTACCTGAGGGCCCACCTATGAGTTACTGTGCCAGAAAGAGTCTGAAGAAATCGAACAGGGGCTGGTCTTCACAGAGGGCTGAATCTTCTGTACCAATTCCAAGTTTGCAAACTTATAACATTGGGAGTATAAATGATGACAAATAGTAAGAGATGTAGGCTGAAAACTGAACCCAAAGGCCAACCCGGGAGGAGGATTGACCTTTGAAAATGACTCCCCATAGTGCCTTTGCAATCTCATGAACACATTGTAGGCACCCTTCACCAAGATGTTATATCAGGTATCACAATACTGCCATCTTCCAGGAGACTTTTGTAAAACTTGTTCATTGACTTCGTCTATGGTGGCTTCCCAGGGTTTTTAGCACAACCTGCTCAGTCTGATGAGGCAACCCTGAGTGACAGCAAACCTTGACCTCCAGCTACATTTCCCTACCCCTTCTCTGGAGTCCCTTTCACAAGCACAATCACATTCAAAGGGGCTCCATTTTCACAGCTTCATCACCTCCCAAAGGCCCTGCTTCCTAATACCATCACATCAGGTGCGAGTATTTCAGCACACAAATGTGGAAGGGACATAAACATTCAGTCCATTACAAAAACAGATACTGCAGATGTTGGCAGGCTACTAATAAATTAGTTATTAGGATTAGTGAGAGTGGTTATAAACGCTGTCATAAGCAAATTTAAAAGCGCCCGTTCCAACACATCCTTCCAAAGGCAAATGGAAGTCAAGTTAATCTCACAGTCTTCTATCATAGTCAAATATGTGTGGATCTGAATAGTCTTCGATAGTCATCCACATGATTACTATTCCTAGATTGTGTCATTTTTAGGCTCTTCCTTTTTATTCATATCTTACACCCTGAAGAAAATATAAAATTTTCCCAGATGGATTTGGATGAATAGGTATTCCATTTGCTATTTATCTTTTGACTCTTAATGAACAACTTTAGTGTTAAACATGCTGTCTTTCATCTATCAATGTTATAGTCCTAAGGTTGAAAGTGAAAAGTTGCATTTTCAATATGATAGTTATATATGCCAATAGATTATATTTAAAAAATAAGATTTATTTCATTTATCTGAAAAAGCAGAGTTACACACAGAGAGAGAGAGAGAGAGAAAGAAAGAGAGATTATCTTCCATGCATTGATTCACTCCACAAATGGCCACAATGGCCTGGGCTAGGCCAAACCGAAGCCAGAAGCCAGGAGCTTCTTCTGTTTCTCCCACATGTGTGCAGGACCCCAGCACTTAGGCCATCCTCTGCTGCTTTCCCAGTTACATTTACCAGCAAGATGGATCAAAAGTAGAACATCTGGGATGGATCCAGCACCCATATGGGATGCCGGTGGTATAGGCAGTGACTTAACCTGCTGCATCACAACAGCGGCCCCATATTTTATTTTAAGATTTATTTATTAATTTGAAAGGCAGAGTTAGAAAGAGGCAGAGGCAAAGAAAGAAAGGTCTTCCATCCTCTGGTTCACTCCCCAAATGGCCGCAACAGCCAGAGCTGGGCCCAATCGAAGCCAGGAGCCCGGAGCCTCTTCTGGGTCTCCCACATGAGTGCAGGGGCCCAGACACATGGGCCATCCTCTACCACCTTCCCAGTCCATAGCAGAGAGCTATATTGGCAGTGGAGTAGCCGAGTGTCTAACCGGCTTCCGTGTAGAATGTTGGCACTGCAGGCGAAGCTTTTCCAGCTGTGCCAAAGTGCTGGCCCCAAGTCCCCATATTTTATTAAATGTAAATGTAATCTTACTACAGTCATATAAATTGAAACTACATAAATTGTATAGTATTTGGATGTTGTATCTATTTATTTATTTATGACTATGATAAAATCAAAGCATAGAAATAAATGAATTCCAATCCTTTCTCAAACTTGAAAATAACTATGGTTAATGTTCCCTGAGGTTATTCACTGCTTCCAAAAAACAATGTCAAAGACAATATAACAAACATGCAAGCATTTCAAAATTGAAATTTTTATATTTTATTATTGCTGAGAGTATGGTAAAAGGTTTAAGCAAGATTTTCAAGTAGTTGATTATTTCTTGCTACAATATATTTTTTGCTCCAAAATAATTATTGAAGGAAATAGTTTTAAGTGACCCAATAAAATTGCAGAGCCAACAGTCAGTCATACTATATTCAATGGCAAGGGGAGTTGGCTATTGAAACTGACCAATCCATGTGAACTGATCTCCAACACTGAAGTACCAGGAAGTGGCTATGTGGCTGACTTGAAACAACCTGGGTGGAGTCGCAAGGTAAGAGTTCAGCCTGGACATGTGGATTTGCTTGTGTGAGGAGCACCCAGCAAGACTTGTGGAGTGCTCTGCCTTGATAGAGCTCAAGTTACAAAGTCATCACACCACCACCTCTAGGAAATGCACAAGGGAGATGATGTAGGTGAGAAGTCAAGAGGACCAGGGAGACACTCACGGGGAAAGTGAATCACTCTTTGAGGAAAAGCAGCCATAAGAGAAGGCAGACAGAGCAACCAGAAGAAAAGGAGGTAGAAATAATTGGTTACTCTTTTTTAAGATCCCAAAGTATCCCATTTATTAGGATAGAACACTTGAACATACTGAAAGTCACAAAGCCCAAGAAGAGCAAGCCACACATCAATAAAATCAAAAATCAGAATCCTTACATTTTCACATTCTACCCTTCATGTGAAATGCAAACAGACTAACAGTGTTGAAGATGGATGATCTCTACTCTGTCCATAACACTTATTTAACCAAGTAAATGGCCACATAAATACTGGGAAAGACAACACAACATTAGTAAAAGACCCAAAGCTGTTCTCTAGGGCCACATTCTTAAAGTTTGTACAATTAACTGACCCATCATTTTGGGGGTGGGTTGGGGGACGGAAGGATGGATTAGGTGGTTTTCCACATGGAAATAATTTCAAATTAAGATGCTTTAAATAGATTTTTTAGATATTTTTTGACTTTGGAAATGTGGTCAACTATCATGAACTATTTCTTTTCATTGCAAAAACATTCCATATATTTAGAATTTATATAATGTGGGAAGGAGGGGAGAATCTAGAAATTTTTTTTTTTTCTGAGCAAGAAAGATAAAAAGGTTCTCTGAAGTCATGAGTGGAAATGTCATACTCCATAATGAGAAATTTGAGTTCTTCAACACATCATTCACCTATTTCATGCAAATTCTACTTCAGTGCAAACTATATGGACTTTTCTCAAGACAGATCTTTCTCAGTCAGCACCTTCAGAACCCTCCAGAAAGTTTTACGGTCTTGACAATAAACCTAGTCAGTCTGGTTTCTATTGCTATTGCCTTAGAGCAACTGGTTAGCTGACTGTCTTCAAATAATTCACCTCCCATTGTGTTGGTTCAGGTTCCTCTGGCTGCTTGATGAGTGATGGCACCTTGGACCCTGCCTCATGCCCAGAGGTTTCTGACAAGTTACTTTCATCTGACTTCCATAGATTCTCAGCAGCCCACTTGCTCACAGGCTCTGCAAGTTTCTTCTCAGTTAGCCTGCTGAGTTTGTCCAGTGCCTTTGATGAGGCAACTACTGAAGAACTTAAGAGCGAAGTGTTTCTTGATGTTTTCAAACACTGGACAGATCTCTTTACTGCTTTGTTGAGATTGATGGAAAGAGTATGTTTTGCTTCTTTCCAGAGAGTAGCGTCTGCTGCTGACACTGGACCCAGATCTGCTGGGTGGAGAGTGCTCGCGACCCACAGGTGATTCTCTGAGAAAAGAAGCAAATCTTTTATGAGAAGACCAATCCTTTATATAATGAGAAGAGAGTACAAACTTTTTCTAAAGCTATGTCTCATGTCTCTGTATTCAGGCTGTTGGTTGGTAAAATAATCACCTCTTTTCCATTGATAGCCAGTCATTACCAGGGTGACTTTAAGGAGATACTCATTCTCTCGGAAGTCTCTCATAGTCATGTCATCCCACAGATCACATTTGCTCTCCTCTTTAAGCCACTACTCAGCTTTGGGAGGCCCAGGAACACAGTCATTCAATTGGTTTCTTGGAAACCAAGGGTGAAAAGAATTTTAAGTAAAAGCAGGTTATCTATGATTCAAAGAGATTGGGTCAGATGATAGCTAAAAAATGCAGATGTGATGGGCATTTGGCACAGCTGTTAAGATACTGCTTGGAACATCCACATCCCATATCAGAGTGCCTAGTTTCAATTCCCAGTTCTACTTCCCATCCAGCTTCCTGCTAATGTGCTCCCTGGAAGACAGCAGTTGTGTCTTCAGTCTGTCAAAGAGACTTCCATACACCTATGTTTATAGTAGCCAAGAAATGAACTTGCATCCCTGCCATCCACATCAGAGATCCAGACTGAGTGCTTGGCTCCTGGCTTCAGTCTGACCCAGGGCTGGTTCTTATGGGCATTTTGGTAAGTGAACCAGTGTATGCAAGCTATTCCTCCATCTTTCAGTCTTTTTCTCTCCCCTGTCTCTCTGTCTTTCAGATAAGATAAAAATAAATTACTTTTTCTTAAATGGAGCTTAGGCTTGGATAGAGGAAGTCCCTGGTTTACAAGAATTGGCTAAATAGAGTACAAGAGAAGCCTGGCCACAGAGGGGTACAGCAGGGGGTGAGGTCAGGAAGGAAAGCCAATTAGATAATGCTTTCTTGAAGCCTAGCTATGAAAGAATAGACACAGGCAGACAAAGAATTGAGTAAGAGATTTTTTTATGGTGCAAGAAAATCTGTTGTGTTTATAGACTATGAAGAAAGAGCCTGGAGAGGGAGAAGGCACTGTAAATAGAATGGATGATTGATAGAGCCAGAAGTAAGTGGAAGGGAAGAGATTTAGAGAGAATAAATTGTCCTTGAAAGTGAAGGACGGGAAGGAATGGTGGTGGACATGAGCATGAAGATCAGAAGCTGAGAGTGCTTCCAATTCATCTACATATTCTCAGGATGACTTCACAGTTTCATCCAGTGACATCAACTCCTGCAAAGTAACTGTGTTTCAAGGCACCAGCCACATCTGTTTTCTTTTCTTTCTTTTTTCTTTTTTATATTTTTTTTGAGATGTTCTCCTTTCCTTTTTATTGCTTAATTTGAGTGAGTTATACCAACTCAATTTTAAACACTCTCTAAATGCTGCCCTAAAGATTAAAAAAATATATAGGCTGGCGCCGCAGCTCACTAGGCTAATCCTCTGCCTAGCGGCGCCGGCACACAGGGTTCTAGTCCCGGTCAGGGCGCTGGATTCTGTCCCGGTTGCCCCTCTTCCAGGCTAGCTCTCTGCTGTGGCCAGAGAGTGCAGTGGAGGATGGCCTAAGTGCTTGGGCCCTGCATCCCATGGAAGACCAGGAGGAAGTACCTGGCTCCTGCCATCGGATTAGCACAGTGCGCCGGCCGCAGCGGCCATTGGAGGGTGAACCAACAGCAAAGGAAGACCTTTCTCTCTGTCTCTCTCTCTCACTATCCACTCTGTCAAAAAAAAAATATATATATATATATATATATATATAATGACTAAAATAAAAACAATTGAATTAGCATTACTTTCCTTTATCAAGCAAATATACTATTATTTGCCTGGATGGAAATAATTTTATTTACATATTATTTACTGATTTATTGACTTACTTAATCTGTTAGTGATCATAAGAGGGATCTGACATTTTTTTGAGAAGCTTTTCCAAAAAGAATACCAAGCAAACAACAGTAAAAATGAAGCTGCTGTATTTGGCAGGTCTTTAAAAACATTGAGATAGTAGACTCTAGAGGTGTGCTCATCATTGGCAGTGAGCTAATCCAGGAAGGATATTTTTAAAATCTAAGTGCAACAGCTTTATTGATGTTTCTTTAAAGGAAAGTATATAAATCTACTTAGAAATGTGTGTGTGTGTGTGTGTGTGTGTGTGTGTCTGAGAGAGAGAGAGAGAGAAGGAATGAGGAAAGGAAAGAGGGAAGGAAGGAAGGGAGGTAGGGAGGGAGGGAGCGAAGTTTATTGAGGTTAATGTCATACTCTATAGTTACAGGACATAAAATGTGCTATGGTGGGTAATCAGTACAATGACAGCTTGCCATTACAAACTCTTCTTGAACAAAAGTCACATTCTCTATGTCTTCAACTGTCTAGCTGCTTCTGCACTGCCACTAGCTGAATGGGTACATATCCACCTTACAGATATGCACAGCCAAACACCAACTCTTCTTTCCCCATGACTAGTGCGAAAGCTGTTCATTCTTACTACATCAATGCAGTGGCGAGAAATTTTCAGTGCCATCATTACAGCCCTTAATTGCTAAATGATTAAACTCAGAATCCATTCAAGGATTCAGAAGGCATGTTACAACAGATTTTATATGTTGTTTCCCTGAATTTAAATGAAATTATGAGAAAGTAAAATATTATACTATGCTAACACATTGACTTAAGATTCCATTTATTATTCTTTTTTGAAAGGCAGAGTTAGACAGTGAGAGAGACAGAGAGAAAGGTCTTCCTTGCGTTGGTTCACCTCCCAAATGGCCTCCACGTCCAGTGAAATGAGGCCAGCGCACTGCTCTAATCCAAAGCCAGGAGCCACGTGCCTCCTCCTGGTCTCCCATGTGGGTGCAGGGCCCAAGCACTTGGGCCATCCTCCAGGGCCTTCCCAGGCCACTGCAGAGAGCTGGACTGGAAGAGGAGCAACCGGGGCAGAATCCGGCGTCCCAACCAGGCTAGAACCCAGAGTGCCGGCGCTGCAGGCAGAGGATTAGCCTAGTGAGCCACAGTGCTGGCCTCCATTTATTATTGTTTAACTTACTTTGATGTTCTCTTCCTATTTAAAGAGTATATACAAATGTCTAACCAAGTTTTTCTGTATTTCTGTTGGTAAATCTATGGTTAAGTATATTGTATCCCTATGCTGACCTTTTAAAAATAAACCTGTCCAAGGATTTTGTCCCAGGAAAAAAAACCAGCTAGATGGTGAATATATATATATACTTTCAGAGTCAAAAATTTTAAAAAGATTTTCCTAATTTTTGTTATTTTGCCTTATTTGCCAGAAATTATAAACTAATTTTTATGTCCAAATATAAACTTGTGCTTTATTATATAAATCATTTAGAAATTTGTGGGTTGCCTAATCCACTGATGGTGGGAATGTAAACTGGTAAAACCACTATGAAAGACAGTTTGGAGAAACCTCAGAAATCTGAATATAGTCCTATCATACGACCTAGCCATCCCACTCCTGGGAATTTACACAAGGGAAATTAAATCAGTAAATAAAAGAGCTATCAGCACTCTCATGTTTATTGAAGCTTAATTCACAATAGCCAAGACCTGGAATCAACCTAAATGCCTGTCAACTGAAGACTGAATAAAGAAATTATGGGATATGTACACTATGGAATACTACACAGCAATTAAACATGAAATCTAGTCATTTGCAACAAAATGGATGAATCTGGAAAATATCATGCTGAGTGAAATAAGCCAGTGCCAAAGGGACAAATAACGTATGTTCTCCCTGATCTGTGATAATTAACAGGACACCTAAAAGGATATCTGTAGAAGTGAAATTGATATTTTGAGAATCAATGACTTGAGCATCCCTTGACTTTCAAAGAAGTTTTTTTTTTCCTTCTTAATATCATTGGATGAACTCTTTACGTAACATGGAATCAATCATATGTGTATAAAGTCAATTGAAAATAGAGCCCAGTAAAAAATAAGAGTGGGAATTAGAGAGGGAGGAGCTGTATAGTTCTGCATATATTCCTACAGTCTTACTTCTAGGGGTACAGCTAAAACCTTACCATGGGACTCCAAATCCCATTAAGCTGGGTGGTAATAATGTCATCTTAAGTGTTAGAGTGATCATATTAAGTGTTAAATTGATCATATAGATAGGATTAAGTGTTAAAGGGATCATATAAATAAAATCAAGTGTCTGACAATAATAGATAGAATTAAAATGGTGAGAATGTTCCAACATGGGAAGCAATCCACACAACAGACTCATAGAATGACAATTACTCGAAAAAGCACTCTGACCTCAAAATCAGCCCTTAAGGCATTCTGTTCTAGCAGAAAAGCCCATGAGAGCATTTCACACATGGAAAGCCAAGACACTGTTGCAAAAATATATCCTACATGAAGGATCTCTGTGAGACCCAAGTGGAAAGAAGGGGCCATCAAAGAAGGATGTACTTTTCCCAAAGGGAGGAGAGGACTTCCACTTTGCTTATGGCTTTGTCTAAATATTGATGGAGATTGTGGACTCAGAAGGCTTCCATAGCCTTGGCAGCTCATGTCAAGAGCCTTGGGTGATCACTGACATCATATATAAGAGTGTTAAAAACAACTCCTTAATGAGTTATACTATGAGAATTAACTGTAAAACTTATTCTCAGTTTTTTTTATATTTTGTGTGTGTATGCAAATTGTTGAAATATTTATTTAGTATGGACTTGGTCTTCTCTGTATAAAGTTAATTGAAAACAAATCTTAGTGGAGAATGGGACTAGGAATGGGATAGGGAAAAGGTGGGTGGGAGTTGGAGTGGCAGGTGTTGGGGGGAGAATCACTATATTCCTAAAGTTGTACTTATGAAATTTGTACTCATTAAATTAAAATTTTCTTTAGAAAATTAAATAAATAAATAAATAAATAAATGTACTACCTGTGCCCAGAAGGGTGCATATTAAAAAATATACTAGAGTCCAGAAATTTGCAAAAGAAATCAGCACAATAAGGAATTATCTTTACTCTTATGTTCATTTCAGCTAAAGTCACAATAGCTAAGGTAAGGAATAAACCTAGATGGTCATCAGCTGTTAACAGGATAAAGAAATTATGATATATATATATACACAGTGGACTACTACTCAGCTTTAAAAAAAAATTAAATCCTGCCGTTTGCAACAAGATGGACCCAACTGGAAACCAATATACTTAGTGGGATAAGCCAGTCCCCAAAAGACTGATATATGTTTTCCCTGCTCCAAGGTAATTAATAGAGCACCTCAAATGTAGTGTATTGGAGTAAAATAGACATTTTGAGATTCGATGATTGTTTATAGCCCTTGTCTCTTCCATTGAGGAACTGTGTATTTTTTTCTCTTCATACTATTTGTTGAACACTTATTTAGAGTAGGGTTAACTATACGATCATTAAGTATACTGAAAATAGATCTTTGTAAAAATTAAGAATGGGAATGGGAGAGGGAGGGAGGAAGGGTTGGAGCATGGGCGGGCGGAAGGGGAGGTGTGGGAAATGTCACTATGTTCCTAAATCTGTATATATGAAATACATGAAACTTGTATAACTCAAATAATATTTTAAAAAATTGTGGGTTGCAATTCCCAAAGTACTTACATTTAAATATTTTTCCATTGGTTTTTTAGAATAGGTAATTTAACTACCTCAGGTAATGGTGTGATTGTCCATTTACTTGAAGAGTAATTCCTCCATCACCCATCACCAGTACTCCAGCTCATCGATGGACAAGCTTTCACAGGAGTCAGTTGTATGCCTCTCAGCAGCCTTGGAATTCATTCCTTTAAATAAAATGAAAGACAGCATAGGCCTGGGTATGAAATTATCTTCCACTCTTGCCTCTCTCTCCAACATTGGAAGCACACCAGAAATAGATCAAATGAAGGGCTGCCTCTGACTATTTTGCTTCGATGGATGGTGAGACCCTTGGGTCTTTGTAGCTCTTCACAGCTTGATGTGTCTGTTCTCTAGAGTCCTGTATATTTGACTGTAAACATAGAATTTCAAGTTCACATAAATCTGTCATCTTTTTTCAGCCACTGGCAGTGCTTACTTTTAGAGTAACATCCTATTTAGGTTATAACAGGAGTAATGATCAAAGTGGTTGAATGAAAGGCCAGTGGAAGATGCAGCTAAAAAGTGATGCCTGCTCTGACTACTTTCATGTCAACCTCTTCTACCGAATTTTCTCCAGCATGCTGCTGCCACGTGATGCTGGTAATCAAATAAGAAGCGACCCTGGCTCCTGGCTACACCCGCCTGCTGTTTCAGTACAAAAACAAACACTGAGAATGCTTGTTTGGAACTTGAACCCTGAAGCAGTTGGGTTTTCTGCAACTCTCTCAGGTTTTTACTGCAACGTGAGAACAGTGGTGATTCCCACAGCTCTCTGGGTCATCCCACCCATAGTGGGGAGGCAGCAGTTTATGTCAGCAGAGTGAAACTGATTCCTTGTCTTTGAGATTTGTGACCACTGCTTTGCAGACCCTGCTATGTCTCCATATAAATAAACCAAGCCTGGAAAGTCTCAAGGGCACCTCTGTTAAACAAGAAAGGATTTGCACTTCTGCTTGAGAGCTTCCTGGGAACATTATTTCCCTTCCAGCAAAGAAGTAAAGGGACACACATCAAAGTGCTAGTGACAAAGCACAGAGAAGACTATCATGACATTGGAGCTAATATTGGTTTAAGTGTACATTCTTCAGACATATGCATTTCCTATTTCTTGGTGAATTAGATATGAATTTTATCATATTTAAAAATCACAAAGTTGACTTCATGTTGGCCTTCCTTGTTGACAAAGTAGAATAGCAAAGAAATAATTTTCTACACAAGTTTCATAAATGTGATAGTAAGAAAATGACATTAGATTATGCGTGATTTGGCTATCTTGGAGTAGGCAATCAGCCAAACAAATCAATAAGTAATATCACAATTGGCAAGTTTCTTGTGAGGTCCCATGAAGTTTGAATCATATAATTCACACTGGACTGACTGAATAATTAAAGCTCATCCTCCATAAAATCAAGTTGACAGTTATGATGAGGCTCTCTTGGCCTGGATCCTTGGATACCTTATGGCAACAGTCAGAACAGAGATACACAAGTTAGCAAATGGTGTGTTTGTGTGTGTGTATGATGTTGGTCTAACAGATGATACTCTTATATGTCTGTCAACAAAGGCAAGTTAGGACAGACCCAAAATCCATAACCAGAAGAAAGAAACTCAGTGGACAGTAGGGACAGAAGAAATAAATAATATTTTGGATATAATATACCAGTGTATGGAGAAATGAACTGAACTGTATCTTTCCAAAATTCATTATATTCAAATCCTCACCCCAGGACATCAGAATGTGATTGAAGACAGGACCTCTAAAGATGTAATTAAGGTAAAAGGAGCTCATTAGGGTCATCTGTAATGCGATGGAACTGATGTCCTTATCAGAAGAAGAGGTTGTGAACCTGTCGGCTTGCACAGAGGAAAGACAGTGTGATGGTTCTGAGAGAAGATGGTGATCTACAAGCCAAGGAGAGAGGCCTCAGGAGAAACAACCCTGCTAGTGTCTGGGTTTTGGACTTCCAGGCTCTAGAACTATAAGAAAACAAATTCATGTTATTTAAGCCAACCAGGCTAGGATATTTTGTTATAGCAGCCTGAGCAAATCACTATATCTTCCATATTTTTGTTTAAAATTTATTTGTTTATCTATTTGAAAGAGCATTGTATAGAGACAAAAACATGGAGCAAGAGGGAGAGAGAGGAAGAATATCTTCCATTCTCTAGTTCACTACCCAAATGGCTGCAATAGCCAGGTCTGGGCCAGGCCGAAGCCAGAAGCCTCTCACATGGGTGGTAGGTGTCCAATCACTTGGGTCATCTTCCACTTCCACCTTATGTATGTTAGCAGGAAACTATGTAACCAGAACTCTAATTGGCACTATGACATGATATGCCAGCATCGCAGGTGGAGACTTAACCTGCTGCACCACAACAGCAGCCCCTCTTCTTGACTGACATTTTCTCAGTTGTCCAATGGTTCTCCCTCTGAATATAGACAAAGTCCTTGCAGTCTCAATGACCATTCACAGAAGTGTCCTGGGTAATTTCAACAGAAGAGAGGTGGTACCAGGAGTGGGTGTAAAAGATACCCCTACCTTCCAAGTCTTCCAAAAACCATAATTACTGCCTTAATAGATTTCTAGAAAACAGAGAGTAAGTTATGTAACATTAATACCTCCTCTTCATCAGGCTTTTCTGAAATGTTCCACTATCACAAGTCGGCCAGGCTTTCGTTTGAGGTTCACAACTTTCACAGTAACAGACATTTATTACACACCCCTCTCAAGCAACAAGACTGCTTCTGCCATTGCAAATGAGTCCCGATGTGTATCTAACACTTTGGGAAACACATTTATTTCTGTTTCAGTAACACAAAAGAGCTCACTTGAAAGAGTTCCAAAGCATTTATAAATATAAGCAAGTCAGAGGAAAATAACAAAGATTTGTTTTTTTCTCCTGAAGTCTATCGTGCAATGAGATTTCAACAGTGGGCATCATTTTTCTCTTTTAGGAAAGATGTACGTTATAGATGTAGATTCCTGAAGAATAATCCTTTTAAACGCAAAATATTCCTGTATGCATTCTATTAAGACGAGATTGTTTGAGAGATTTAATATCATTAGTAAAGAAATTATGTGCATAACAAAGAAAAAGCTAATCAACTAGACCAATAGATATAAATTAGCGTTTTGTTCACAGTTGTAAATAATGATAAAAGCAATTCAGATTAAATCACCCATCTGTTCTAATAATTTTCTGCAGAAGGCAATGTTGGGTAACCAAGTTACTCAAGCTCTGTTCTCCATTTCCTATCTTCACTAGAATCTTTCTAGTGATCCTTTCTAAACTCCCTTGCAACCCAGGAAAGACATGCTACACAGTGATATGAGAGGAAAAATCTTTGCTGTGGGGAATGAGATAGCTTTAGAAAACTGAATTTTTAACATAAGAAATCAACAGGGTGGCACTATCCCTTTTTCTTTCTTATTCTATCCAATATGCATGTGATTCTTTGAGCTCTGCAGCCTTCTTGGGAATAAGAGACAATGTGCATCAATATGAATGACTAACTCATTAAGGACAGCTTAAAAGAAAGGGGAAAACGAATATGATTTTTGACAGCATTGTTGAGAAAATACTCCTAACACTACCACTAGCAATTATTCAGGTCAATTCTTCTTTTTATTTTATTTTTAAGATCTACTTATTTATTTTTTAAAGGCATACTGATAGCAAGGAGGGGTAGATATTTCATTCACTGGTTTACACCCCAAATGCTCGTAACAACCAGGGAGGGCTAGGCCAGGCTGAAGCAAAGAGCCAGGAACTCCATCTGGATCTCCCACTTTGGTGGCGGGAACTCAAGTACTTGGGCAACCATCTTCTGCCTCCCAGGCACATAAGCAGGAAGCTGGGTCAGAAGTGTAGTGGGAACTCAGTCCCAAACATTCTGATATGGATAAAGACAGGCCAAATAGCAACTTATCCCACTGTGCCCCAACAATTGCCCTGGACTTCTTTTTATGATAAAAGTAACCACTATCCATCTAAGGCACTGTTAATTGGATATTCAGATCCATTCAACTGAAACCATCCCCAAATAATTATTATCCTCAGTGATTTGTTGTCCCTCTTACCTATAGGAGGATTGTACATCTCTACCTATTGTCATGTACCTGGCAGTGCTCCTCATAGTGCAAGGCAAAACCTCCCATGCCCCTGCTGTTGGCCTTAGCTAAGGTCAAGGTTTCTCTACACCACACTGCTCTTTTACCACTACCCTGAGAGTAATGTGTCTGCTGTGAGGACACTATGATAACTGCTGCTCCTTCAGCAATCACAAAATAGTCATGTGGAGAAGAGACACAGCAGTCCACTCAGGGGAACCAATTTGTAACATGAGTGGGATGAAGATCTTGAATAGTACGATCACTTGTTACAAAGCAAATACAAAACCAATATCGAAATGGGTGTGACAATGCAATAAGCTTTGGCAAGTGAAATATGACCTGAAATGATGCATGCTATGAGCAGGAAATCATCAGAGAATTTCCACCAGTATCTTGCTCTCTTCCTTTGGTGAAAAAAAATAGCTTGTCTGGATCCCAGAGTGGAGAAGAAATTGAAACAAAATTGTGATACTTGACCTATAGTGCTGACAGTCAATAAGAGTAAAAAAATAAGTGTTATTGTTATCAACGGATAATTGGATTATTCCAGCAAATATATATATATATATATATATCCACATACGTAAAATTTTATTTCTTTTTTTTTCTTTTTTTTCTTTTTTGTATAAAGGTCTTCCTTCCATTGGAAGGAAGTTTAACTTAATTTTAGTCGCAAGTTTAACTTAATTTTAGTCGCTCAATAAGTAAATTTTGAATTGGTTCCCATTAGTGGTAAACATAAGATTTGTATGCGGGAGAAACCGAGCTGACCGGGCGTTCCCGACAGTACAACGTCTGTGTAAAGTGCTGGCTTCACATACCAGCTGCTCAGCAAACCCTGGAATCTGCTTTGAAGCAGTGAGGCCGACACCCTGCACCTGTCTGTGGCGGCCACTGTGTGGCGCCCTGCTGGCGGGCTGGCTGGCTGGGGTCCCTCGCGCGAGGGCCAACTGCCTCTCCTAAGTGTCCAGGTAGCTTTTGCCGAAGCGTCCTTCCTGGAAGACAGCACCGGCACTACGAAAGAGCACACTGAGGTAGCTACAGACGCCAGGCATGACACTAGGACAGTTGGTGGTGCAGCTCGGGACCGCGGTCCGTTCAGAAGTCGGCGTCCAGGGTAAAGGAGTTCTCCGCCGGGCTCGACATCACCCCCATCCTCTGATACTCGCCCACTCTCTTCTCAAAGAAGTTGGTCTTCCCTTCCAGTGAGATGTTCTCCATGAAGTCAAACGGGTTCTCCACTCTGAACACCTTGCTAAAGCCGAGCTCCAGCAGGAGCCTGTCCGCCACGAACTCGATGTACTGCTTCATCAAGGCGCAGTTCATGCCAATGAGCTTCACGGGCAAGACCTCGGTGAGGAACTCCTGCTCTATCCTAAAAGCGTTGATGATGATCTCCTGCACTCTCTGCTCCGACGGTTTGTGCACCAGGTGTTTGAACATCAGGCAGGCAAAGTCACAGTGCAAACCCTCATCTCTGCTGATAAGCTCGTTGGAGAACGTAAGCCCGGGCATCAGTCCTCGTTTCTTGAGCCAGAAAATCGATGCAAAAGAACCGGAGAAGAAGATGCCTTCCACCGCAGCAAAGGCTACGACGCGTTCCCTGTAGGTCGCCTCTTTTTCCCCAATCCAACGCAAGGCCCAATCAGCCTTCTTCTTGACTCAATGAGTGTTACACTGATCCGAAGCCAGGAGCCAGGTGCTTCCTCCTGGTCTCCATGCAGGTGCAGGGCCCAAGCACTTGGGCCATCCTCCACTGCCTTCCTGGGCCACAGCAGAGAGCTGGACTGGAAGAGGAGCAACCAGGACAGAATCCAGTACCCCAACCGGGACTAGAACCGGGGTGCCGGAGCCACAGGCGGAGGATTAGCCAAATGAGCCGCGGCGCGGGCCAACGTAATATATTTATAAATATTTCATGTCTATATGTATAAATATATATTCATTCATTCATTTTTAAAACCTATATTACACACAGAGACAGGGGGATATAGAAAGAAGCTTCCATCCACTGGTTCACTCCCCAGATTGCCACAATAGCTGGAGCCGGGCCAGTGCTAAGCCAGGAGCCAAGAGTCAGTGGCTTCCTCCAATCCTCCAACGTGGGTACAGGAATCCAATGCTAAGCCGGGAGCCAAGAGTCAGTGGCTTCCTCCAAGCCTCCAACGTGGGTACAGGAATCCGAGGACTTGCGCCATCTTCCACTGCTTTCTCAGGCACATCAGCAGGGAGCTGGATCAGAAAGGAGCAGCTGAGACATAGACCAGCGCCCATTTGGAATGCTGGTGCCACAGGCAGGAGGCCCAGTCTACTATGCCACAGTGCCAGAGCTTTCATTCATTTAATTTAGAGGAACATTTATATGTCCCCCTCTTAAATATATATGTCCCTGTAAAATAAATAAATAAATTTTTAAAAATAAAACTGGAGAGAAGTAAATATGTGGCGAGATTCTTGGACTGACCTCTCACATACCACTTGAAAGCCACATGTTAATCTGTGTATAAAATGAATGTCATTAACAGCATAAGATAGTATGTCTCAAAGGATTTTGTGAGTAATTTCATTTCCACAGACAATTAAAAAGTGAAAGTGTTACATACAAGGCAAAGATGATCCATGATCCACGAAGTCTGAGAGGAAATAGACTAAACAAATTGTATAAGGTTCCTCAGAGATTTTAACCTGTTAATGGATGGATATTGCAAATGTTGAAGATGACAATTGACTATGAGTCTCCTAAACTTTCTTTTGTCTCAAGATAATTGATTTTTTTCAGTGCATCTCTTGGGACTAGAATTTCACGTAAGATGATATAGGATATAAGCTGACAATGATGTGAACAAATAACTTGTACAACATTGGCCTTGGAGTGCCCATGCAGCAACACCTGTGAGCTGCTGCTGCTGGAAAGACAAACACCTTGACAAGGGCAAGGCCATAGGTCTACCCCTAGGAGTATTGACTTTGAGCTCATGCCAAAAATCAAGCGACTCTTCCAACTAACGTGGCCTTAAAAGGTCCCTGTAGATCACAGAGAAGGCTGATGTTGCAGAGTGCAGCATGCCAAGTAACGGGGAATTCAGATTGGAGCACGAGAGAGTGGCGCAGCCAGCATGTCACAGAGTTCACAGGAAGGAAACGCACTTTCAGTAGAAACTCAGTTATGGAAACTTAGTACTTAAAACTGTTCTTCAGGGGTCAGCAGGGTTATACTGCAGCTCGCATTGTTGGCATCCCATATCTGCCAGCCAGTTTAATTCCTGGGAGCTCTGCTTCCAGTCCAGCTCCGCGCTGAATCAACTGGGAAGACAGCAGAAGTTGGTCCAAATGCTTGAGTCCCTGCCACCCACTTAGGACACCATATGGAGTTCTGGGCTCCTGGCTTCATCCTGACCAGACCTGGCTATTGTGGCAATTTGGAGAGTGAATCAGAGGTTGGAAAACTTGGAGAGATGTAGAGGAGGAGAAAAAGAAAGATGAAGAGGCCCAAAGCAAATCTTAAGACCTAAGGCGGAGGATTAGCCTTAAACTTAATAAGCTTAATCCTAAGCTTAATAAGTCTAGAAATCCTTAGGAAAGAACCAGCAACTGGTATAAGGCCACCTCGAATGCCCTTTGTAGTGAATGTGTAGACCTCTCCAACAAGTTGGGTCACACCGTGACAGCAGGAGCTAAGTGACATGTCCAGTTTCTTTCTTTTTTTTTATTTTTTTATAGCTTTTATTTAAAGAATATAAATTTCCAAAGTACAGCTTATGGATTACAATGGTTCCCCACCCCCAGAACTTCCCTCCCTCCCGCTACCCTCCCCTTTCCCGCTCCCTCTCCCCTTCTGTTCACATCAAGATTCATTTTCAATTCTCTTTATACACAGAAGATCAATTTAGTACATATTACGTAAAGATTTCAACGGTTTGCCCTCGCATAGAGACACAAAATGATAATACTGTTGGAGTACTAGTTATAGTATTAATTCACAATGTACAGCACATTAAGGACAGAGATCCTACATGATTTTTTTTAAAAAATTGATTAATTGTCTATGCAATTTCCAGTTTAACACCAAGATTTTTTAATCATTTGCAATTATCTTTATATAAAGAAGATCGATTCAATATATACTAAGTAAAGATTTCATCAGTTTGCACCCACACAGAAACACAAAGTGTAAAAATACTGTTTCAGTACTAGTAATAGCATTATTTCACATTGGATAACACATTAAGGACAGACCCCTCATGAGACGTAATTACACAGTGACTCCTGATGTTGATTTAACAATTTTACACTCTTGTTTATGGCGTCAGTAATCTCCCTAGATTCTAGTCATGAGTTGCCAAGGCTATGGAAGCCTTTAGGGTTTGCCGACTTCGATCTTATTCCGACAGGGTCATAGTCAAAGTGGAAGTTCTCTCCTCCCTTCAGAGAAAGGTACCTCCTTCTTTGATGGCCCCGTTCTTTCCACTGGGATCTCACTCGCAGAGATCTTTCATTTAGGTCTTCTTTTTTTTTTGTTTTCCAGAGTGTCTTAGCTTTCCATGCCTAAAATATTCTCATGGGCTCTTGAGCCAGATCCAAATGCCTTAAGGGCTGATTCTGAGGCCAGAGTGCTATTTAGGACATCTGCCATTCTATGAGTCTGCTGTGTATCCTGCTCCCCATGCTGGGTCATTCTCTCCCTTTTTGATTCTATCAGTTAGTATTAGCAGACACTAGTCTTGTTTGTGTGATCCCTTTGACTCTTAGACCTATCAGTGTGATCAACTGTGAACTGAAATTGATCACTTGGATTAGTGAGATGGCCTTGGTACATGCCACCTTGATGGGATTGTATTGGAATCCCCTGGCTCAATTCTAACTCCATCATTTGGGGCACAACTGATTGAGCATGTCCCAAATTGTACATCTCCTCCCTCTCTTATTCCCCCTCTTATATTTCACATGTCCAGTTTCTACTCTTCCTGTAAAGACAGATAGACCACTGCCTAGAACAAACTACATGGAGTGTTGGCTTGAGAATGCCTATGGCAAGGAGCTGATGAAAAATGAGATTGGTGGTCATAATTGAACTGCGGGTCCAAAAAGCCAGACAAAGGCAGACATGAGAGAGAATACGACAGGCGCCTAGCAAGAAAGGATGGGAATGGCTTCCTTTTTTCACAGCAAGACCCAGATGACCTTCATTCCTTAGCTCTATTCCCTTTTGGTCGTCCAAAGAGGATGCAGAGGCCTGGCAGAATGGTGACTGTCTCCTTTGTGTGGAAGGCAGTGTAGTTCCTCCTGCCTGCAACAGGGCACTGCAACCCTGGGCCTACCAAGATTTTCATACAGACTTACTTTTTTTTTCTAATCTATTTCATTGAAAGTAAAACAGAGAAAGAGACAGAAAGAAAGAGTGAGATCTTCTGTCCACTGGTCACTCCCCAAATGCTTGCAATAGCTGAGCTGGGCCAGGCTGCAGCCAAAAGCTAGGAACTCAATCCGGGTTTCCTATTTGGATGCAGATACCAAAGCACTTGACCACTGCTTTCCATGATCTGCATTTGGAACAGGACCAAAACTGAAAGCCAGGCAGTCTGATGAGGGATATAGAAACCTTAACCAGCATTTTAACCACTGTGCCAAATCTTCACTCCACTTTTTTTTTTTTTTTTAAATAAATTATAGTGGCCAGCACCGCAGCTCACTAGGCTAATCCTCCGCCTTGTGGTGCCGGCACACAGGGTTCTAGTCCCAGTCGGGGCATCGGATTCTGTCCCGGTTGCCCCTCTTCCAGGCCAGCTCTCTTCTGTGGCCCGGGAGTGCAGTGGAGGATGGCCCAAGTGCTTGGGCCCTGCACCCCATGGGAGACCAGGAGAAGCACCTGGCTCCTGCCATCGGATCAGTGTGGTGCACAGGCTGCAGCACGCTGGCCGTGGTGGCCATTGGAGGGTGAACCAACGGCAAAGGAAGACCTTTCTCTCTCTCTCTCTCTCTCTCTCTCTCTCTCTCACTATCCACTCTGCCTGTCAAAAAAAATAAAAAATAAAATAGATTATAGTGTGTATGTTTAAAATATACAGTATGATATTATAAGATAGATATAGATATAGATGATATAGATAAAAACTGGGTGCTACATGATGGTATTTCCGTCAATGATGGACTGCATGTACTACAGTGGCATAGTTTATGTGAGTACACTTCATGACATTCACACCAGGATGAAATCAAACAACACATTTCTCAGAATGTGTCCCAGTTGTTAAGGGCTGCATGACTCTATGTGGTGAAATGCTTATTAAAGGAATAAATTAACATGTGCATCAACAAACACAGTCATCCATTTATCATTCTGTAAAGATTTATTTTAAAATTTTTAGTTATTTATTAGAAAAGAAGATTGAGGGAAAGAGAGATGAGAGAGAGAGAGAGAGACAGAGACAGAGACTGAGACAGAGACTGAGACTGAGACAAAGGATAATCCCATCCACTGGTTAATTTGTTAAAAGCCCATAACAGCCAAGGCTGGGCTAAGCCACAGCCAGGAACTCCATCCAGGTTCCCCATGCAGTGACAGGAACCATCATCATTGCCTCTCCAGGTCTGTATTAGCAGGAGGCTAGAGTCAGGAGCTGAAGGCAAATATCAAAGCCAGGCACTACAGTATGGAATGTGGGCATCTTAACTGAAATCTTCTAGGACAATTGCCTTCCCCATAATTCTCCATTTTAATAGTGTTAAAACTTGATGCAGTATCCCACCTGTCCTAACCTTGGATGAAAGCTTACAATTCAACTGTGACCTGGCTTTCTTCTCCTCCCAGTTCCCTAATTTCTGCTGGTTCTCTACCTTCTACCAAAGGCCCTTTAGGTGGATGCCTTTTTAAGCCTTGGAAGGGTCAAAGTGCTTGTTAGCATAAAAATAGAGAAAGATCTGGGGGAAGAAAATTGCTTCCTTCCACCCTTCCAGGTTCTCTGGCTGGTCTAGGAATTAAGTTGAACTAGACAGATTAACTGAAGAGAAACAGTTTTAATTACATGTACATGTGCAGAGGAGTCCAACAAACATATGAGGCTCATGAATGTAGCCAAATGATTGAGACTTACACAGTATCACCCTGAGCTATAGAAAGGAATAAGGGTTTGGGGCTGCAGGGTTGGTACAGACAAAGGAGGAGGAATGGAAAAAATGCAGATGAGTCAGGTAATAGAAGTTTTCTTGGGATAAGTCTTCCTGGAACAGATATCCTGACTAAGGAAAATACCTTGTATAAAAATGAATTTTAGGAATTTCCTTTATGCAGCTTAGTCTTGCAAAGCCACACTATCAAGGATGCGAAGAGCAGCAGTGCCCTTTTCCCACACAGGCTTCGGTGAACCTTTGCTCACAGGCATGTACATTTTAAAGAGCAAGTGGAAGGGGGCGTAACTAACTCTGGGGAACGCTAACAATAGGACAGAACTGATACACTGGCGCCAATATGCCTCGCCCATCAGCTTGAAGGTCATGTAGTCAGGATGGCTCCCCAGGTGGTCCTAATGGGCCTGGGCTGCATCCAGGAGTTGTTTACCTGATTATCAGAAGGTGGGGTTTGGAAAGAAATGTGCCTGGGCTCAGCTAACTGCTGGGATTGTCCACACCTTAACAATCATTTGGCTCCTTCTCTGTGTCTCATATTTCTGTTGGACCCTTGTGCACATGTGCACATAACTAAAATTGGTTTTCTCCAGTTAATCTTATTCTACTTAATTTGTAGACCAACCAGAGAACCTAAAAGGGTAGAAGGGAAGCAACTTCCTTGCCCTCCTGGAGGTGAAGGAGAGGAAAGAAAGGGAGGCCTGCCAGTTGGTTCTTCAGGATGTCCAAGCAAAGTGACTCCTGGAGTAAAAAGACCTCGGCATCCTCTGGAACACAAACTGTGCTTGTAAGGCCACCACAAAACACACCAAACACTGGAGTAAGGGAAAGAGTTTATTGAGGGAAACCCAACAGACTGGAGGGAAGGGGTGAAGAAGGAAAAGAGGGAGAAGGAGAGCGTAAGAGAGAGACAGAGATCGGAAGATGGAGAGAAAGAGAGCCATGTGTTTAGGAACAGGTCCTTTTAAAACTTTGCCAGGGGGCGGGCAAGGAAGTAGGAGCAGCGAATCCCATTAGGATGGGGGTGATTGGGCCATGCGGCCACCTGGCTTCCAGCAATGGCGGCGGGGGGACTAGAGCCTAGAATGGTGTCAGGGTATAGATCGCCATAGAAAAGGCTGAGCCATTTTACTAACAATGCTCGTTGTCGCAGAGTAGCTAAATCATTTTCCTTCTGCGGATGCATTGTTCTTAGAGGGAGCAGGCCTGAGAGCTGTGAGCCCACTGGGCAGATAGCTAGCAGCTCCACCAAGTGGTAGGGCTGAAGCCAAGGTGGCAACTGAAGGGAATTTTTAAACAGTTTTTTAAATTGAGAATTGGTTTATTCATTATTATTCCCATCCACTGACAATCCTAAAGAATGGCAATGACAAAATACTCCTCTACAAAACATCTTTTTAGGTATAAGTTCAGCACTCTAAATTACATGTGCTACATGTACTCTTTAGCATTTTTAATTGTGGTAAAATACATGCATTAAAATTTACCAGCTTAACCATTTTTAAGTGTAAAACTCCCTGAACTTAAGAACTACTTAAAAACAAAATTTAACAAATTAAATTTTAAACATCTAATTATCTTATATCAGTGATTCATGAAGTGGGCAAGATCCAGTCTATAAAATAAACAGAAGCGCCATATCAGGGTGGCGGAATGGTGGGTTTTTATGAAGTGGTTTGAGCAGACGCAAGGAAGCAGCATAGTGCAGAGAGCAGATGGCTGATCATGAGGTTAAGCAGAAACTTCCTTAAACTGCTCGGCTCAACTGAGTCTCTGTTGATCTTGGTCGCTGTGAGTCTCCTGTTCTGTATTTTGTTTGTTTGTCTGTTTGTTTTTAACTTGGGTTATATTCAAGTTCAGGTTGTGACTTGGATTTAGCATGAGTGATTCCATTCTGGTTTAGTTGTTGGGGTCCAGCATAAACACTCAAAAATAACAGCCCATGTGGTTGGTTCATCGAGCAGTTAAGATGTCTGTTTCCCATACCATCATGCCTAGGTTTGAGACCTGGCTCTGCTCCCAAGCTCAGATTCCTGCTACTGCGGACCTGGGAGGCAACTGGTAATGGCTTTAGTAGTTTTCCTGCCCCTAAATGGGAGACCTGGGTTGGGTTCTTGGCTCCCAGGCATTTAAGGCCTTAACCAGCCAATGAGAGTTTTCTGTCAGTCTGTCTATCTCTCTGTACCTCTCAGATAAATACATGAATGAATAATTATTTGAGCTGCTTAAAAAATAAAAAAGTGCCATAAATTTTATTTAACAGTATATTCGCATTGCTGTACAACCATCACCACCATCCAGAACATCTTATATTGCGCAAACTTTGAACTCATTACACAACTCCTCATTCCCCTCGTTCACCCTTGCCCCTGGCAGCCACAATGCTCTCTGTCATCATGAATTTGACTACTCTAGGTGTGAAATCATGTGCCTACATGTCTTTATTGTATCTAAAATTTTAAGCAGTGAAACAGTATACTACCTGCAACATTTTCATTTGATAGATGCAAATTTTAGTTTCTGCATAACATATTTTACTGAATTTGAATACTAATCTAAAATTTATAACATTTGTTTTTAATTGCTTATGAGTCAAGGAGATAAAAATGTAATATTTTAAGTATTTTTTATTTATTTATTGAGAGGGTAGATAGAAGATAGGTAGATAGATAGATAAATAAATATATATATATATATATATATATATATATATATATACATAGGTACATAGGTACATAGACAGATACAGGCAGAAAGAACTTTCAACTGTTAGTTACTCCCTAAATGTAGGCATCTGGTGAACTCAATCCAGACTTCCCAAATGGATGGTGGGGGAATGACTTGAACCGTCACCACTGTCTCTAAGGGTGTATATTAGTAGAAAGCTGGAGTCAGGATCCAGAGTCAGGAATCAAACCCACGTACTCTGATATTGCATATGGGTCTTCTTAACAACTAGGCCAAATGTTACAAATGTTACCCCAAGTTTAATATATTTAATCAATGCCTAAATTAGATCTTTTGCATGTTGTTTGGTGTGATTATATTTTCCTCAAAATAATTATTTTTATTAGCATGATTTAAGTTTTCAATAAAATAAAATGTTTATTGTGTACAGTTTTTTTCTAGCCATTATTACTTTTTAAGCCATTTCAGGATTATTACTGAAAATAATTGTATTGTGTGTGGAAGGGAAGTGCTGAAAGTGGTCCAGTCTGAGCACTAGACACACCAGGTGCACGCCACCTCCCACATCCAACACTGCAGTCTCCCAGCCGTTCTTCTACAGCATCGAGGTGGCAGCGGGTGACTGTGGCATGGTTCCTACAGAGCTGTCCACATCCCAGGGAAGAGGAGTACAGTGAGTGTGCTCTCAAACGCTTAGTAAGTCCCTACTAGATAACCTGGATGTAAGTAAATGATGCTTTAAATTAGCTTAAACATAGAAGATGAAGCAAAAGAAAAGCAAAGGAACAGGAAGCAGCTGAAAGCATAAATTATCCTCTGCAGCTGCAGTGCCTGCCCTAACGCTGCCGCTGAATCTCCATGGGTGTTTCTCATTTGAGCCATGAGTAGCCCTGTGCAAAGTGTAGTCAGCTCCAAGAGACTTGGTCTGGAAAGTTCCGCAGAGGCTGGCATGCCGGGGCCTCTCAGGCCATCCAGATTGGGGAAGCAGGACGCCAGGACAGCTGCCCAACTGTTTGCAAAGCAGCACGAATCTGCCCAAAACAGTCCTGCTGGACACTGTGCGCAGTTGTTGAATGTCATGCTGAGAAACGCCAGAGGCTGCCAGAGTTAACGTTCCTCATCCCCTTAGTTTGCTTTGAGGAGTGAAAACTTGCTGTGTTTCCTTAACTCCAGAGCTGCTGGAGGCCTCTGCTCAGATGGCCACTGCCCTTTCTCTTCCACAGACACCCTTACTGCCAAGGGTCTTGATCTTCTTTTCCTTTCCAAACGAAATGTGCTCTCTCACTTGGTCACTTTCTCTAAGGAGTGCTCTAAGGTGGAGTAGACCAAATCAAAGCCATATTTAGGGAAACAATGGAAGATCTTTGAAAGAGTAAATTCAATTGAAAGAGTGAATTTTTGAATTTTATCCTAAAGTAAAATATCCTTTTTATTATATATTTATGGCAGGCGCCGCGGCTCACTAGGCTAATCCTCCGCCTGCAGCGCTGGCACACCGGGTTCTAGTCCCTGTTGGGGCTCCGGATTCTGTCCCCCTTGCTCCTCTTCCAGTTCAGTTCTCTGCTATGGCCCAGGTGCTTGGGCCCTGCACCCACGTGGGAGACCAGGAGGAAGCACGTGGCTCCTGGCTTCGGATCGGAGCAGCGCACCGGCCATACATAGCAGCCATTTGGGGAGTGAACCAACAGAAGGAAGACCTTTCTCTCTGTCTCTCTCTCTCTCTCTCTCTCTCTCACTGTCTAACTCTGCCTGTCAAAAAAATTAAAATTAAAAAATTTTTAAATAGATTATATATTTATATACCGGAAAATTTGCGCAACATCAGATTAAGAAAGAAAACATCACTGCTACTCTAGACACTCCAGCCCTCTTCTAGCCATTACAATCCAGCAGATAACTGCCATCCTCACTTCTATCATCACAGACTAATTTTATCTGTGCTGAATTCTATAAATTTTTTCCAGGTGTGCTTTTGTATGCCTGAACCAGCCCAAATGACATACGTGAGAAGTATTGTGTTGTATGTGTTTATTCTCATTATTGTATAGTATTCCCTTATAAGAATACAATACAACTTATCCATTCTACTATTCTTGGGCTTTGGTATGTTTTTCCATCCGGGATAGTCACAAACAATGCTGCTTTGTACTTTCTTATACATGTTTTTATGATCACAAATTTACATGATTACTTGAACACTAGATATCTTTCTTGGAGTGAAATTAAGTAATAGGATATGATATACTAATCTTCCTAGATACCAACAAAAAGTTTTCCAAAGCAATTATATCAGTTTATACCCCCAACAGCAGTATAGCCACATGCTTGGTGCCTAACAGTACCACATTATGGTTTATGTTTCCATGAAAATTAACAAAGTCATTCTTGACCTTTCCTTATGCTGATTGGCATTTCAGACATCTTATTAAATACTTGTTCAAGTTTTTTTGTTTTGTTGTGTTGTGTTTTTTAAAGATTTATTTATTTATTTATTTATTTGAAAGAGTTACACAGAGAGAGGAAAGGCAGAGAAAGAGAGAGAGAGAGAAGTCTTCCATCCAATGGTTCACTCCCCAATTGGCTACAACTGCTGGAGCTGCACCAATCCAAAGCCAGGAGCCAGTAGCCTCCTCTGGGTCTCCCACGCAGGTGCAGAGGCCTAAGGACTTGGGACATCCTCCACTGCTTTCCCAGGCCATAGCAGAGAACAAGATAGGAAGTGGAGCAGCCGAGACTCGAACCAGCACCCATATGGGATGCCTACACCTCAGGCCAGGGTGTTTAACCCACTGCACCACAGCACCAGCCTCTTGTTCAAGTTTTTTGCCCACTTCTTTATTGGATTCTCTGCCTGTTTTTTAATCAATTCCTACAGTAAGAATCAACGGACATGAGTGAATCCTTTGTTTACACAATTTTGAAAATATCTTCTCGCAGTCTATGACTTATCACTTATCTTTTCATATCTTTGAAACATGGTTTAATAAATAGAAGTTCTTGGCATAGGCATTGTGGCACAGCAGGTTAAGTCATGGTGTACATTGCTGGTAGCCCACTTTGGAGTTCCAGTTCAGGTCTCAGCTACTAGCTTCTCATCCACCTCCTTGCAAATGTGCCTGAGAAAGCAGCAGAGAAAGCTCCAAGTGCTTGGGATCTGCAACCCACATAGGAAATCAGGACAGAGCTCTGGCCTTCTTATTTTGGCCTGGCTCAGCCCCAGCTGGCTGTTGAAGTCATTTGGGGAGTGAACCAGCAGACAGAAGATCTTTTTTTCTCTGTTTCCTTCTTCCGCAGCACCCCAGCCCCACCTTCCCTTGCAGTCTCTCTGCCTTTCAAATAATAAAATAAATAAACAAAAAATAAGTGAATCTTTAAAATAAAACAAATAGAAGGTCTTGATGCCAATGTTCAGCATCTTTGCAAGATTTTGGTGTGCCCTCTGTTGTCCTGTTTACATCTTTGCCTTCCCTAAGAATATAATCTGCTTTTAGTGCCCTGTCTGAGGTCAAGCACTCTGACCAAGTATCCTTATTTTTTTTAACTTTTATTTAATGAATATAAATTTCCAAAGTACAGCTTATGGATTACAATGGCTTTTTCCCCCCATAACTTCCCTCCCACCCACAACCCTCCCATCTCCCGCTCCCTTTCCCATTCCATTCACATCATGATTCATTTTCGATTCTCTTTATATACAGAAGATCAATTTAGCATATATTAACTAGAGTTTTCAACAGTTTGCACCCACACAGGAACACAACGTGTAAAATACTGTTTGAGTACTAGTTATAGCATTAATTCACATTGAACAACACATTAAGGACAGAGATCCTACATGGGGAGTAAGTGCATAGTGACTCCTGTTGTTGACTTAACAAATTGACACTCTTGTTTATAGCATGAGTAATCACCCTATGCTCTTGTCATGAGTTGCCAAGGCTATGGAAGCCTTTTGAGTTCACCACTTCTGATCTTATTTAGACAAGGTCATAGTCAAAGGGGAAGTTCTCTCCTCCCTTCAGAGAAAGTTACCTCCTTTGATGACCTGTTCTTTCCACTAAGATCTCACTTGCAGAGATCTTTCATTTAAGTGTTTTGTTTGTTTCTTTGTTTGTTTTGCCAGAATGTCTTGGCTTTCCATGCCTAAAATACTCTCATGGGTTTTTTAGCCAGATCTAAATGACTTAAGGGCTGAATCTGAGGCCAGAGTGCTGTTTAGGACATCTGCCCTTCTATGAGTCTGCTGTGTATCCCGCTTCGCATGTTGGATCGTTCTCTTCCTTTTTAATTCTATCAGTTAGTATTAGCAGACACTAGTCTTGTTTATGTGATCCCTTTGACTCTTAGACCTATCAGTATGATCAGTTGGGAACTGAAATTGATCACTTGGACTAGTAACATGCCACCTTGATGGGATCGAATTGGAATCCCCAGGCATGTTTCTACCATTTGGGGCAAGTCAGCTTGAGCTTGTCCCAAATTGTACATCTCCTCCCTCTCTTATTTCCACTTTTATTTTTAACAGAGATCACTTTTCAGTTAAAATTTAAACACCTAAGAATAATTGTGTGTTAATTACAGAGTTCAACCAACAGTATTAAGTAGAACAAAAAAAATACTAAAAGGAATAAAGTATTAAGTTGTACATCAACAGTCAGGACAAGGGCTGATCAAGTCACTGTTTCTCAGAGTGTCCTTATTTTTTTTAAAAAAAGATTTATTTATTTATTTGAAAGTCAGAGTCACACAGAGAGAAGGAGAGGCAGAGAGAGAGGTCTTCCATCTACTAATTCACTCCCCAACTGGCTGTGCCAGTCTGAAGCCAGGAGACTGGAGCTTCCTCCAGGTCTCCCACGTGGGTTCAATGGCCCAAGGACTTGAGCCATCTTCTACTGCAATCCCAGGCCATAGCAGAGAGCTAGATCAGAAGTGGAGCATCCAAGACTTGAACCAGTGCCTATATGGGATGCCGGAACTGCAGGCAGCAGCTTTACCCACTATGCCACAGCACCGGCCCTGTAGACTTCTTACTTGTAGCCTATGATGACCCCTCCGGATTCAATGTGTCCTCTTGTCCTCTTCCATAAAATATCTAAATACCATGGACAATGGCATTTAACTCCATAAATTTGACTACCTTGCTTTGTAAAGTACAAGAAAACCTCCCAGCACAATACTGAACCTTCTCTCTTGAGCCTTTTATGCATAATTCCATGCTAGGTCACACTGGGTGTGTTACTGCCACTAGAAAGACAGCACACCACAGCCCCAGACCCCAGTTCTGGCAAGCCTTCCAGTCATTTCCTCTCTTCCAGGAAGGATGTGATTGTTTCTGACAGGAACCACTGGCCTGAAATCTCAATCTGCTTTGGTGAAAGTACTCTTTCCCAATAAAGACTTTTCAAATGTTGAGACACAGTCTGCCATACTAAAAGCCCACCAAAATTGTAGTTGCATTTGTGGCACAGACAAGTTATGTGGGAATTACTGTCAGAACAATATGTACTAAGCAGTAGTTCCACCATTTGTTTCTTATGGGTGATTGGGGAACTATGGCAACTAAATTTTCTGAACTTAGTTTCCACACCTGTTAGAGGACGATGATAATGACTATTCTACAGAGTCTGGAGAATGCTTAAATGATATCATTTATCTGAAAATATGTGCATAATCTAAAATACATATCTATACAATGTTATTTCTGCAATAACTAGAAATTCTAAACAGAAATGCATTAGATTGATAACAGCATCTAACACATACTAGCCTTACTAAAGGTACCCCTCCATATAGGCTGGTTTTAAATTCATGAACTCAGCAAATTACACAAAATACTCAGAAAAATTTTTATCTATATAGAGCATAAGCAGACATTTTATTGTCATTATTTCCTAAATAATACAGTATAATAACTATATGGCATTTTATAGCATTTGTATTATACTGTATGTTATGAGTAATGGAAAGATTATTTTAAGTATACAGGGGAAGGCAGACATTTGGCCTACCTAGTTGACAAGATACTCTTTAAGATGTCTACATCCCATATTGGAAAACATGTGTTCCAGCTCTGGCTCCTGACTCCAGCTTCCTGCTAATTCAGATACTGGGAGTCAGCTGGCGATATCCCCAGTATTTCAATTCCACAAAGGAGATCTTGATTGAGTTCCCAGATACAACCAGACTTCAGCCTAGCCCAGTCTCAACTATCGTGGGCATTTAGGGACTAAACCAGCAAATAGGATTTCTCTCTCTCTTTCTCTCTCTCTCTCTCTCTGATAAATAAATAAATAATTTAAATAAGTAAATAAACAGGAGGATGTTTATAGGTTATATGCAAGTAATTGTGGTATTTTATATAAAAGACCTGAGCATCCAATGGATTTTGGTATCTAATGGGTCCAGGCACCAATTCCCCATAAATACTGAGGGACTGGATCTGTGAAGTGAAATTATAAGCATTTTGCATCCCTTAACTCATCTAATCCCCTCAACAATCCATAGTAATACAATTGCTTCCAGATGAGGAAAAAAATTTTAATGATTCAACAAAGTCACATGGCCAGTGAGGGCAGGGGAATGTAAATCAGCAGAGACGGCCACAAAGCTGACATGCTAAAGAAGTCACATGATGCCCCTGGCCCAGAGACTCAGTTATAGAGGCTCCTCAGTGTTACACGGTGAGGAGAAGAGAAATAATTAGGGGCTCCAGTCAACATCAGGATTAGCCTAGTGAGCCACTGCGCCGGCCTCTCCACAATTCTTAAACCTATCAGGAACATTAACAATAATGACAATGAATGACCATTTGATTTTGTGGGCCAAATAATGGGAAAAGCAAGTCCATTTTCTAAATTTTACACATGCACACACACACAAGAAATCAAAAATATGAGCCCCAAAATAGCCAAAAATGTTTGTCTATAGGTACAAAAGTATGATGTTTTTAGCAGAGAAAGTGTGAACTTTTTAATTTATATTGAACATTGCATGCTTTAGAGTGCAAAGTTATATAATGTTAAGCTAGCAATCATTATATAGTCTTTAAAAATAAATTGTACATTATTCAGTCAGCAAAAAGATGCTTATTAAAATATAAAATAAACCTAATATGTCACTTGTGGGTTAAAGGTCAAGATAAAAAGTCAATCAGACACTTTATAGGGTTTTTTTTTAATATTTTATTTATTTGAAAGACAGTTACAGAGAGAGGTAAAGACAATGAGAGAGGTTTTTCCATCCACTGGTTCATTCCCCAGATGTCCGCAACGGCCAGAGCTGCACCGATCCAAGGACAGGAGCCAGGAGCTTCCTTTTGGTCTCCCACATGGGTTCAGGGACCCAAAGACTTGGGCCATCTTCTACAGCTTTCCCAGGCCATATCAGAGAGCTGGAATGGAAGAGAAGCAACTGGGACTAGAACTGGCACCTATATGGGATGCCAGCACTCAGGCCGGGGCTTTAACCCGCTGTGCCACAGTGCTGGCCTCTATTTTATATGGTTTTAATAAAATTCAACCCCTCATTCTATGGGGAGAGCTGAAAAATTCTGCTCTTGGTTAACCAGATACTATCTTCTTAAGTTCTTTCAAACTACAGCAAAAGAAAGGAGAAAGGTTATGGAAAAGTTCACTTGTCCCTCCCCTCCCCATAAAAAAACAAGCAAAAACAAACAAATTTAAAACAAATAATGACTAGCCTTCATCCTGAAAAGTCTTTGATAGATCAAGGGATTAGGAAATGTTGTCCATTCTCTGCTCTGCAGCTATTATCACATCTGGAGCTCCCTCGACCCTCTGTCTTCCATTCCAGAATAACACAGAAAGAGGCCTATAATAAGCTGGTTCTACTGCTTCCTTAGTCTATGTTTCAAGGCTGTCATCGTGATTTATTATTTATGTTCCAGCTGCACAGGGGAGACAATAGAAGTTGCTATGTTTCCCATTCGCCATTGAGGTTTATGTAGGTAATTCTTCAATAACAAAGCAATGATTAAATCCAATGAGATTTCATTCTGAGAGTGACTTTATATTTGAATTCAAAAATATGTAGGCAAAAGAAAGATAGGAATTGAACAGAAGAAGCTTCAAGATGTCCTTGGAAATAATGGAATTTAGAGTTGAAAAAAGAAAACATCTGGGAACGAAAGGTTCATAGGCTGAAACATGATTGAATAGCATCTGTGCGAAAGCAAGTTGAAGAAGAGGAGGAGCAAACTCCACACTGTTGAAGCTTCTTGATAGAACAGAATTGGGGAAAGCTGGGAAATCCACACTCGTGTTTTGATATTCTGGAGTTATATAATAGGGAAATAAGAAGGGAATTTAAAAAGTAGATAAATCGGTTAGGCTGCTTCTATGGTTAAAAGATTGCTCCATTTTCTCTTTATTGATTTTCAAAGTCAGACCATTTCCCCTTAATGGATATTGTGTTTTGTGCTGACGTGGTCATGTTTATTAGACTCTCTTTCTATTTATTCCTCTGGCTCTTCAGAACAACATTAACTCCTATTACAGCAGGAAACCCCCTCAGATCTCTTTGTGTCCCTCTCCCCAAGTCTGTGTGGAAAGGGTCTATGTGGGTAAGGTAAAGGTTGGGCTGATGTCATCCTGCACTTCACTTCCTTTGGCCTTTTGTCTTAAATGCATAGTATAGCACACACCTGCTTCCTTCTTTACGGCACACACATGCTCACCATCATTGACTCAGGAAATAATGTTGGGACCATAGCATACTCTGGCCCTCTGCAGCACTTATCAGATGGAATGGTCATATCAGATACAAGCAGCAGGTGGTGTTATCTTTGCTTGGTAGGCAATAAAACTTGACTCCAGATCAGTAACTGAATGAGGTAGGCCTCATGGAAAACACATCAGTACGAGAGATTTGCCTACGCAGTTCAATGCCTGAACAGTTGCTCACTGAGGGATCCTGAGTTCATGTATCAATTTCTCTAAGCCTTGATTATCCCATCTACAACACAGGGACAATGACATGTATGTGCATAGATCCTAAATATGAAATCAGACATAATATGCAAAATGCATCGTGCAGGGCTGACACAGAATTTGAGCTCAGAAAGGCACAATTGTCAGCTGTAGTCAGAGTAGTAGAAGAGGGAGCCAAGTGCTGTCATGGCGAGAACAAACACTGGGATGCTGCAAATATGTGTCAGCATCCTGCCCCTATCCCTGGGAAGCCAATGATTACAAGTCTGTCTCTATGTCTCCATAGCTATGAAATGGTGTCAGAATGTTCCTACTTTAGAGAATTCTTAACAAAGAAGATGAGAAATGGTACACTTTCTAGGGAATCATGTGTTCAGGGAACTCTAGTGTTGCATTTGCCCATTACACAGTTTTTGATGGCAGGCATTGTGCTCTGCCCAGGGGTTATGGTTCTCAGGAGTGTGAAGACCTTGCTGATTTCATTGTTACCTGTAACAGCAGCAAAACAGGGGATCTGGAAGCAACTCCCTGAATCCAAGTTCTGTGTTTCTTTTCTTTATACATCAGTTCTGCTTTTCAGGGGACAGGGAAGAAGCATGATTCAAAAAGCAGGAGTATAACCCCAAGTCTGAGTTGTCCAGAGAGATGCACAAACAGAAAAAATAAAAATCTGGATGACTGACAGAGACACATACAAAATCCTACAGAGAAAAATGAGTGAACGAAAATTTACCAGAGTTGCTTATCATGGTAGAATTGATGCTGATTTGATTTTCTTTTAAACCTACCATAAGATTTAAAAATTAACCAAAAGGTATATCAAAGACTTGCAAATAATACATTAAAATTGGAAAATATAGATATTCTTTAACATTGAATTGGAAGAATTCCAATACTATAGTACACATGACATAAATAGTTTTCCATTATCCTTTCTACCATGTCACTGGATATAGGGTACTTGCGCTATAGAATAACAAGTAGGTCAACCTAACTCTTGACTGAGCTCCTGGAAGCTTGAAGATCCCCATCAGTAGAAAGCAAATGTCTATTTTAAAGACACTGTGGTCCACATGGGAGTAAGTAGAGAGGTAGACAGGAAGCTAAAAACTATGAAGTCATTTTGAGGAAAAATAGCAAGTTCATTAGGAGACATTCTGTCATTTTTGGTAGCAAAGCTGTCTTAAGTCATTTTTCCTGAATAAGAAAATAATTATTCTTATTGAGTTATAGGCTAATAGTGGTGTGCAATAATTTATGAGGCTTGTGTTACAGGGCCTTGCTATAAAATACTCTACTTCTATGCGGAAATTAAGGAAGGTTACTGTCACAGTTTGCATAAAGAGGCAATGCAGCCTTCTTGCTGTCTGTTTTAGCAACCAAGGACAAGAAACACCTCTGTAAGTATTCATGGTAATGAGAGAATGTGCCAGCTATTCACCCACAACCAGAGAGCACACATCAATCTGTGCATTTCACCACCAGGCAGTGAAATGCTACACAGAGCCATGGCCATATTTAATGGAGCAGGCAAAGCACAAATGGAAATCTGTCATCTTAAAACTACCAAGTACAGAAGAATAAACCCAGGGCCTGAAAATGTGGAGTGTGTCCTTATGTGCTCTGGGTTCTCCAAGCGAGCGGATGTGGGTTCACATGAACCCTCCCCTGCTTCCAAACACAACTTTTGGCAGGAATACTACAAAAATTAATCTGGTATAATTTCCCATATATTTTTTAGAGAGAGGTATTGTCGAAAAATATCCCAAGCATTTTATCCTATAGCACAAGTTCTATTTTTGTCTTACAGACCAGCCCCTTCCTTAGATGAGTAGTGACTTCAGGATTAAGATAGACTTGAGATGGCTGACGTTTTTCAGAAGACAGTCTACGCGCCATTAAGACTGGGTCATCTCAATGTCTGTTGGCTCCATAGCTCATGACATGAGACCTCATGACCACCACCACTCCCAACACACGCACAGAAATATTCTCCAGTTCCTTCTTCCAGAGCTCCCATGGGTTGCACAAATGGGGTCTGTGGACCCTCAGACAGTGATATACTCTGTTGTCTCTTTCTCAGTCCAGTGACATCATCTCTGATGCTTAAATCAAGTTCAAAAAGCTTCATTGCCATCACTGCAGATAATGAAGATGCCAAAAAAACAGTCTCTGAATATTCCAAAATGTCCAATCTTACCATGTTTGGTGCTGAGGAATATTGCCAAAGCTCAGGAGCATCATCACCCTTTCCCAATCTTGTGACATTGTTTTTTTAAAGGTTTGTTTGTTTGTTTCTTTGAAAGGAGTAGTTAGAGAGAGGCAGAGGCAGAGAGTGAGAAAAGTCTTCCATCCGATGGTTCACTTACTAAATGGCCACAATGGCCATCAGCTGCACTGATCCAAAGCCAGGAGCCAGGAGCTGCTTCCGGTTCTCCCACGCAGGTGCAGGGGCCCAAAGACTTGGGCCATTTTCTACTACTTTCCCAGGCCATAACAGAGAGCTGGATCAGAAGTGGAGCTGGCCAGCACCGCAGCTCACTAGGCTAATCCTCCACCTGCGGTGCCAGCACCCAGGTTCTAGTCCCTGTTGGGGCGTCGGATTCTGTCCCAGTTGCTCCTCTTCCAGTCCAGCTCTCTCCTGTGGCCCAGGAAGGCAGTGGAGGATGGCCCAAGTGCTTGGGCCCTGCATCCACATGGGAGACCAGGAGGAAGCACCTGGCTCCTCACTTCTGTTCGGCGCAGCACACCGGCCATTGCAGCCAGCCGGCCATAGCAGCCATTTGGGGAATGAACCAACGGAAAAAGGAAGACCTTTCTCTCTGTCTCTCTCTCTCACTGTCTAACTCTGCCTGTCAAAAAAAAAAAATAAGAAGTGGAGCAGCTGAGACTCGAACTGGTGCCCATATAGGGTGCCGGCACTGCAGGTGGCATCTTTACCCTGTATGCCACAGCACCAGCCCCAAGACTTTGCTTTCAAGTCGTGTTCTCTCCCCTGAATAGTTCCATTAATTCCTATTCTGTTCTGCTAGCCCAGAATAATACCATGTTTCTCATGAAAATTGATTTCAAACAACCATAGTCAGGGCCAGCATTGTGACACTGTGGGTTAAGCTGATGTCTGGGACAGAAGCATCCCATATTGGAACCTCAGTTTGAGTCCCGGCAGCTCCACTTCCTGTCAAGCTTCCTAGTAATACACTTGGTAAAGCAATGGAAGATGGGATCCTGCCACTCACGTGGGAGACCAGGTTCCTGACCTGTGGCCTTGGCCTATCCATTTGGGACATGAACCTCTCCAGGACCACTTGCTCTCTCTCCCTCACTCTTTCTCTGTCTCTGTCTTTCAAGTAACTAAATAAATAATTTTTTAAAAAAAAGTTATTCCTAACCCATTCTGTGGAGTTTGAAAGGGAACAGTTGTCATAATATCACCTCCATATTCTACAACTCTCAACTGAAATTCCTCCCACCTTCACCAGCTACAGAGGTTCTAATGTGTATTTCAACAAGTGCCAGTATCTCTGAGGTTAGGGGAAGAGGATATGAAATGCTGGAAGACAAGGATGATGTTTATATGGATAATGTCTTGGTCACAGCTCAACCAGATGAAAAGCCCTACATGGAAGATTAAGAAATACCAACTTTTAGTAATTTTGGTATGATGTGCTGTTATCCTCATTTACTTCCAGAAAATTTTTGATTTCTCTTTTAATTTCTTCTATGACCCATTTCACTTTGTGTTACTATATGAGGGCAAAGGGACGAATTCATTACTTAACACATGCTAAATTGATCACATGTATACAAAGAGAATTGAAAATGAATCTGGATGTGAATGAAAGGGTGGAGGGAGCGGGCAAGGGGGGAGGGTTGTGGGGGGAGAGGGAAAATATGGGGGGAAAGCCATTGTAATCCATAAGTCGTACCTTGGAAATTTATATCCTAAATAAAAGTTAAAAAAAAAAAAAGAAATACCAACTTTTGGCTGGCACCGTGGCTCAATAGGCTAATCCTCTGCCTGCAGTGCCAGCACCCCGGGTTCTAGTTCTGGTCGAAGCGCCAGATTCTGTCCTGGTTGCTCCTCTTTCAGTCCAGCTCTCTGCTGTGGCCTGGGAAGGCAGTGGAGGATGGCCCAAGTGCTTGGGCCCTGCACCCGCATGGGAAACCAGGAGGAAGCACCTGGCTCCTGACTTCGGATCAGCACAGCGCGATGGCTGCAGCGTGCCTGCCATAGCGGCCATTTGGGGGCTGAACCAACAGAAGGAAGACCTTTCTCTCTGTCTCTCTCTTTCTCTCTCACTGTCTAACTCTGCCTGTCAAAACAGAAAGGAAGGAAGGAAGGGAGGAAGGGAGGGAGGGAGGGAGGGAAGGAGGGAGGGAGGGAGAGAGGAAGGAAGGAAGGAAGGAAGGAAGGAAGGAAGGAAGGAAGGAAGGAAGGAAGGAAGAGAGAGAGAGAGAAAGAGAGAGAGAGAGAGACCAACTTTTAACCTACACTCAAAGCTGAAAGATTCCATGGCTAGAATCATCCATCACACACAGCATTTACCCTCTAGCTGAAACAATAAATTATGGCATTCAAAGCTGCTGTCCAAAAGTCAAGAAAATTTGATTCCAATCCCAGCTCAGCTCCACTCTAGCCTTGTGTCCAGGCTCACATACAAAGGCAAGCACTCTGCTTTGTGCACCACTCTATCCTCATAAGCCTGACAACTGCTCAATTAATATTTAGCTCAAACTTCTCTGTGCACCTCTGCAATCCATAAAGTTGAAATGATAACAACAGCCATCTTATTTGCCTAATGGGGTTGCAAAGCTAAAAGATAAATGTGGACATGTGCACTTAGTGCCCTCCTTCTCCTTACAAGTCCAAACACACTCCTAACAAAGTCTGATAAGGATAGCATTGTGCTCCTGAGGCTTCTCATCTAGGAAAGGAACCAGAACCCAGCACGTCAAACCTTCCTTTGGAAGTACTCAGGTATCACCTTCAGGGGCTACTTCACAACCTGAATGCAAGGGCAACTCCTCCAGATAATCTGTTTTGACTCAAGCATTAGCCTTTGAGATGAATTTTTCAATGTGCTGATTCTTCTAAGCGCAAGCATCATCTACTATTTTGTTGTTGTTGTTGTTGTTAAATAGCTAGTGCCTCAATAGGCCAAAAAGCCACAAATTTTTGACAATGAATTATCACACAATGCACCCTATACTCACCTGGGCTCCGTAATGCCCACAGAGACTTCCCTGGACTGGTAGCAAGAACAGGAAACACATTTTCATGGAATGGAATGTTAAGGTTCATCAGTGATTTCACCGTAACCTATCCCATCCTGAGAAATCCAGGCTTATGATAAAGACTCATTGTTGACACTAGTTGAGAACAAGCTAAGAAACAGAAGCTAACAGGAAAATTCCTGTATTCCAGAGGTCAGGATTTGGGATCCCAACTCCAGCTAGAACTTTACTTACTCTGTAGCCATGGTCAGGTCATTATCTTGAATAAGTCTCATCTTCTTTATATGTAAAGGGAGAAGACTATATTAGCTTTAAAGGGTTTTCAAGTCTGGCACTGTATAAATGAATTTCTGCTTTTCTATCTAAGAACATACCCTCGTTCTACAGCCTTTTCTCTATGATATCATGCTTCTTTTCTTGAACTAAAAAAATTATTGCCTAGAGCTGGCATTGTGGTATAGAGGTTAAGTCACCACTTGGGATGCTATCCTGAATCAGAGTGCCTGTTGATGAATCTCAGATACTCCGCTTCTGATCCTACTCTCTGTTAACACACCTGGGAGACAGAGGTGATGGCTCAAGTACTTGAGTCCTTGCCACTGACATGGGAGACCTAGATAGAGCTCCTGGCTCCTGGCTTTGGCATGGCTCAGCTCTCAATGTTATGAGCATTTCTGGAGTGAACCAGTGGGTGGATGCTTCCCTTTCTCTCTTTCTCTCTCTCCATCTCTCTCTCTCTTTGCCTTCAAATAAATACATATTCAAATAAATATGATGTAATTATTTGGAACACAACTCATTTACAAGTCTAGTCTTAAAAGTTAAAGTTTCATTTAGTACCAAGTTACTTACATAGCTTGTGTTTATTGCAAGTAGTTCTACTTCAGAAAGCAATTTTTATTTTTATTTGTTTGTGTGCACATTTTTAACTACATAATCATCATCTTTACAATGTATGCAAATTAAGCACACAAAATACTTAACAGAATCCAAAATTAAAGTTTATTATCAGTAGGTGAATGAATGAAGTGCTTTGGTTTCAGTATGCCCACAAGTGTTCAAGTGCTAGGAGTTTGTTCCCCAACGTGGGGATGTTGAATGGTGCTGAAAAGAAACACAGGTAGGGCTTAGTGAAAAGTCACTGGGCATACGGCCATCAGAAGTGGTTAACGTAGTTACTAAGGGACCCTGGCTAGTACCCACAGGGATATGGACAAGAAGATCAAGCCTGACCTCTGAGTGTTTGTGGCTTCCTGTCTCATCACGTGTTCTCTTCTGTGTGCACTCTCACCATTGATCATTCACCATGAGAACTTCTCCCAGAGCCCAACAGATGGGGTCACCCAGTCATGGACATTCAACTTAGAAGCTGTGAGATAATAAAGCTTTTCTTTATAAGGTACCTAGCCTCAGGTAGTGTGTCATAGCAGCAGAAAGTGTTTTGGAACTGAGAAAGAGGTAATGATCTGATTTACAGTAGCAAATGAAAGTTGCTCTATAAAACAACATAAGTGAAAACTAATGAAACTAAGCTGCCTTAACAGCAAAACTGAATGGAGATTGTTGGGGAGTTCCCATATGATAGGGAAGTAATCCTGCTCAGTTCATAAGGCCCCATTCTGGCTGGACACTTACGCCATGGAGCTTAAAGGGGGCTTTAGAAAAATCGCATTACAACAAGAGACCATGCACGAATGTTTCTGGAAGGGGAGTGGGAGAGCCTAGCCTCTTTGTTTTGGTATGAATTAAGTTTTCATCTCTGCTTTTGGAGCTGGAAGACTGGCTCCTGCTCAGTTTTCCTTCTAGCATTTGCCTTGGCTGTAGCGCTAAGCTTCCACTGCATCAATTAACATCTCATGCTTTGCCCACTTCATTTCCTGCTTGTCGCCTAACATTTTACTTGATTCATTTTCAAATTCTGTCTTCGGAACAAACCTATACTTATCCCATGTTTGGGCACCAATGTAATCAAGTCGTGTTTGTTCATTCATTCATACCACTTAGACCTGTGTTTGGGAAAATGGATACCTTTTAGTTTGAAATAGTGGATGCAGAATGCAAATTTTTGCAAGCTGATTTTGCAATAAACACTGATTACCTTCCCCTGGTTGAGTTACCTGAGTCATTGCTTAGATATATACATATACGCATGAAACTAAGAAAAATAATGAAACTAAGTTACGTGCACAGCAAATTGAATGGAGTGTTGAGGAATTCCTTATAATAGGAAAATAATCTATTTCAGGCCATAAGGTCCAGTGTTAGTTAGAATCTTATGCCTTGGAGCTTAAAGATTGCTTTTGAAAAATCATGTTATCATATTCATATCATATACAAAATCATATTTATGTGCTCATATACCTATGCATACTAACAATAGACATACACACAGAAAATACAGTAAGCTCTCTATTAGAGTTAAACTGAATAGTAAACATGCTATTATTGCCTTAGAATCTTATAGTGTGTGTAAAGTGAATATATATTTATGTATTTTGTTTCTGAAACAAATTTATATTTTATCAAAATGTGTGGAATATTGATTTCGAAGATTATTTTTAAATTTCCCTATTTCTTTCCTTGTGATCAGCCAAAGCATCCATGTCTGAAAGGAGATGAATATTTATTACAATACAATTTAAGGGAAAAGGATGAACCGATATTCAGCATCTGACATCCACTGGATTTTGCAAAATGACAAGAGCCTTGAGGGCCAGGACTGAGAGGGAACAGGTTTCCAACCATTTTTCTTCCTTCTTGTGTCTACCATAAACTGATAGGCTTATTTTTCTTTTGTGTTCTCCTATAGCTCAGGGAATATTTTATATCTGCCCGAGAGGTAGAAGCCCTAACCTTACCACTTCTAAGGTGAAAGGAAGAGAGGAAGGTGTACATTGTGGAACAGTGTGTTAAGCCACTACTTGGCAAGCTCATATCCTATATAAGAGTGCCTGGGATAGTGTCCTACTTCCACTTCCAATTGAGCTTCCTGCTGACGTGCCTTGAAGACAGCAGGTGATGGTTTAAGTGAGTATTTGAGTTCCTACAACCCAGGTAGGAGACCCAGATGGAATTATTGGCTCCTGATTTGGGCCTGGCTCAGTCTGGATGTTGGAAGCATCTGGAGAGTAAGCCAGAAAATGAAAATAAAAAATCTCAATATCTCCCTCTCTCTCTCTCTCTCCCTCCCTCCCTCCCTCTCTCTCTCTTTTCCACTCTGCATTTCAAATAAATAAATAAACTTTCAAAAGGAGGAAGAGATGAATTAGGAGAAGTAAAAGAAGGACCTTCTCTCTGGTTCAAAGAGAAGGTTTGCAAAAGAACAAAGAAGGAGCATGAGCCAGTCAGACATATCTGTTCAACTTCTGCTGAGGCCAGGGAGGCTCTGTAGCCAGGATTTAGAGAAGGTAGCAGAGATCAAAGATTCCTTTGACCTTTTTCTCCCTGTGGGTTTCTGAGGGTTTCATGAGAAAGGCAATTTTCAAGGGGAATAGAACCTTGTTCAGCACAGGGAAGACCAGATTTTCACCTTCCAAACACTCCTTGTTTCACTGTGGGACAGACATTCAGCTGTGGTCCCAAAGGTCTGAACTCAGAGCTTTCAAAGTCATCACCATAGTGGGAAAATGTGACTTGGCAGCAAGGAATACAAGAGTTGCCTGACAGGTGGCCAAATGGGAATCACAGGCTTGTCATGGAAGAATCTGTGGTGCCAAGGGAAGAAGGGTAGAGAAGGATCTGGGAGCTCCATTTGGGAAATGGTCATGGATTCCCCAGTGGCAGATCTCAAGCCTGGAGACCAGCAGGGAACCAGCAACCAAACTGACCCAAGGGTGAAGATAAAGGCACTGGGCCCAGGCTCCCAGTGTTTCTTTGTCTCATGGCCAATTAAGCCTTAGATGCCATCTCACAAAGAAGGGGCCAGGAGAAGAACGGCCAAATAAAAACATGGAACATTAGCAGATATGACCATAAAAGTAGTATATCATGACTCACCTTGACAGATTGAAATGTTAGTTGTTGTTGTTTCCCCATTGACCATTGATAAGAACGGGGCCGTCAAAGAAGGAGGTACCTTTCTCTGAAGGGAGGAGAGAACTTCCACTTTGACTATGACCCTGTCAGAATAAGATCCAAGTCGGCAAACCTAAAGGCTTCCATAGCCTTGGCAACTCATGACTAGAATCTAGGGAGATTACTGACGCCATAAACAAGAGTGTCAAATTGTTAAGTTAACAACAGGAGTCACTGTGTACTTACTTCTCATGTGGGATCTGTCCTTAATGTGTTGTCCAATGTGAAGTAATGCTATAACTAGTACTCAAACAGTATTTTACACTTTGTGTTTCTGTGTGGGTGCAAACTGTTGAAAACTCTAGTTAATATATACTAAATTGATCTTCTGCATATAAAGATAATCGAAAATGAAAAAAATATAATAAAAGCCTTTAATAACATAAAAAAAGAACTCATAAGGAAACAAGGTCACTATAAACAAAACAGAGAAATTGCATTTTCCTTAAGCTCTTATGTGGCTTAAAATGGCCAATGCACTACACAGATTAAAAGAAATTATATGTAAAGTAGATTTAAGAGGTTCAAAGTTCAAGATTTACTATGATGCAAAAGCAACAAAAAGCAACAAAGGAAAAATGTCTTAGGTTTGTTCTATTTTTTAATTTGATAAACAGAAAGAGAGAGAAACAGATAGAGAAAGCTCTCCTCCATTGGCTCATTCCTCAAATGCCTGTAGGAGTGAGTGCTTGGGTGAGACTGGAGTTGGAAGCTGGGAACACAACACAAGTTTCCCACAAAGATGGTAGGAATCCAACGGCATGTGTCATCACCATTACTTCACAGGGTCCACATTAGTAGGAAACTGGAGTCATGAAGGGGAACTGGGAATCAAACCCCTGCACACTGAATAAGAACAGAGGTATCCTAACTGATATCTTAACCAAATGCCTGCTGTGCCTTTGTTGTTAGGATCACAGTCTTGCTTCTGTCCAGTAAGAGACATTAAAGGCAATTTTAGGCTTTTTACATGTGTTTGTATAAGGGCATAGACTGCTTTCGTATTAACATGAATTAGGTGCCCTTCCTTCAAGAGATTTTTTTTCATTTAATCTCATTTCACTAAGATATAGCCATAGGTTTTGCTTTAGATGATAAAATGTAGGGAGAAGTGACATGTCTCACTTCCATTATTAACATTTAAGTGGCAGCCTGTGGTTTACCACATGGGGTGCTTTTCTAACAATAAATGCTCCAGTGCCCACAGGGTGTCCTACCTACCGTTCACTGCAGTTCTAACCTCCCCTAGTTGACACAGACCCCACAGCTTAAAGGCTCAGTCCACATGACCTCCCCCACTTCCCATGACAATGCCAAGCACCAGTCCAGCCATATCTCCCCTGATGGACCAGCTACAAGCTACAGCTCCTTCCTCAGGTTCAAAGTGGGCTCCAAATCTATGGCCATGACCACAAGGCCTTGAAGGGCTTTCAGTTTCAGATTGGTTTCAAGGGATATTTTTGAATTCCTACCCTGGATCTGGGCTCTGCCATGCTCCAACAAGCCTTAATTTCTTCCATGGACTTGAGGTCGGTTTTTCTCCAAAAATAATATGTTGGAGCCTTATAACCACTGTGACAGAATTAAGAAACAGGGCCTAACGGGGTGATTTAGGTCATGAGGGCTCTATTCTTTCTGATGAGATTAGTGCCCTAATAAGAGGCTTGATGAAGTTTGCTCACCCCTTCTGCCACCTGAGAAAATACAAAAGTGTCTCTCTGAGAAGCCGAGAGCAGTTATCAAGACACTGAGTCTGCTGCTACGTTGACCTCACACATCTCTGCCTCCAGAACTTGGGAAATACATTCCCCTTGTTTTCTAACTTCCAGTCTAATATGCTTGATTTTAACATCAGGAATAGTTTCTTAGGCACAAACCTGTATCTTACAGATACTTACTATGACTAAGTCAGTCATATTATTTTTCATAAAATTGTTAATGGAAAAGGCAGAGAGTACATACTGTAAGATACAATGCACTGTGAATCTATACTAAAATTTTAATTCAATATCTTCTCTGTCAGATTTTTATATAATCTCAAGCACCTTATACCTCCTTACACTATTAAAACTGCAGTTCTTAATATCAATAAGCTGACTTCTCATTTGCTCCAGCAGATTCTACAAGTGCATGGTTTTAGAATAACAAACCAACACTACTGTCAAAAATGTATGCTTTTCTTGAGGGGAGCAATTCTTTGTATATTGAAGGCACATCCCGCTAAGGATAACTAGTCAAATTACTGCATTGGTCACAGTGCCTTGAACAGAAACTCCCTATGTGGTTACTCTATCTAAACAGGATGTAGAGTAAAATTCATTTATTTCACTTCTGATTTTTCAAGATTGCTTTTTAAATTTATTTTTAATTTTATAAAAAATTTACACAATTTTAAAATCACATCCACAAAACAGTATATATTATACAGAAATTTCCCCATCTTGCTTTTTCACATAAAACTTATTTAGAAATTGGTCCAAAATACTAATACAGAGGGATTTTTCATTTTCCTTAAAAGACTCATAGTGCTCCATCATATGATTATGCCCATTCATTCAATCAAAACCCAATTATGTCAAAAAATAATTATTATATAATTTTGCTAAATAGAAACAACAAAATTATTTTCCATAGGTATCATAGAATTTTGCTATCCTACCGGCAAACTGTAAGACTTCCTGTCTTATAGGTTCCACACAGTCTATCAACAGATTATCTTAATTTCTTGGAATTCTACCCTTTTATGAGACAGTGTATAGTAGCTATAATTTACATTTGTCTTATAACAAGTGATTCTTGGGGCTGGTACTGTGGCTTAGCAGGTAAAGCAGCTGCCTGCAGTGCTGGCATCCCATATGGGCGCCAGTTCAAGTCCCAGCTGCTCCACTTCCAATTCAGATCTCTGCTATGGCCTGGGAAAGCAGAGGAAGATGGCCCAAGTCTTTGGGCCCCTGCATCTGCATGAGAGACCCAGAGGAAGTTCCTGGCTCCTGGCTTTGGATCAGCACAGCCCCAGCTATTGCAGCCACTTGGGGAGTGAACCAGTGATTGTAAGACTTCTCTCTCTCTCTCTGCCTCTGTAACTCTACCTTTCAAACAAATAAATAAATCTTAAAAAAAAAAAAAAGTGATGCTTTGCTCATAGCTGACAATCATTTGTTTCTTGGTTTCCCTGAATGGTGCTTCACTAGCTCACTGTTTTGTTTGTTTGTTTGTTGTTTTTTTTTTTACATTACAGTTGCTGTATATCATTTTCTCTATTTTTAGAAGCTTTTATATATTAGGGATATTCATAGCCTATGAATATGTTGCAAATATATTTTTAAGTTTTTTTTTATTCATTTGAGAAGAAACAAGATAGAGAAAATGAGGGAGACAGGGAGGAATGAGGAGAGACAGAATGAAACACCCAGCTCTCATTTGCTAGTTCACTTCCCAGATGCCCATAATGGACTGCGCTAGGCCAAAGCCATGAACCAGGAACTCAATCAGGTCTTCCCAGTGTGTAGCAGGAATCCAATCACATGAACCAGCACTATGACCTCCTAGGAGACTGGAGGAAAGAGCCAGAGCCATAAAATGAACCTAGGTACCCTGATACGGGATGCAGAACCCTAACTGGTGCCTTAACTGCTAGGCCAAATGCCCATCTCAAATTGCAAACAGTTTTCCAGATTTTTTAAACGTTGCTTATGTTATTGCTGTAGTTGTTGTTGTTTTGTTTTGATTTAGTTTGACAAGGGGGTGATTTTTCACACAATAATGATCTTGTAATCAAATTTAGTAATCATTTTTCTTGTTGCTGCTGAATTTTGAGTCATGATTAAGAAAGTTTTTCTCATTAAGTTATAAAGAAATGTGCCTCTATTTTTGTCTGGTACTTATTTCATGACGTATTTTTACAGGTAAACATCTGATGTAGCAATTTATCAGGAATTTCAATAAGAGGCATAGATTTTTTATAGCATACCTTTTCAGTAATCCCAATTTTACATATTAAAAGTTCATCTATAACTTATTTGAGATGTTACCTTTGTTGTATGAACATGCCCTTGAGACTGCTGCTAGAATTTTCAGTTTTGTTACATTGTTTGAACCAGAACCAAACTTCAGAGGCTTTACATTATCTTTAAGTATTTAATAAGGAAGAGCTCAATGCATTCACTTCTTCTATATGGTTTTCCAGGTTTCTTGCCTGTTTTCCTACAAATCAAAGCTAAATAAAAAGCCTTCAGATGTTTTTGTACAGATTACATTAAATATATAAATCATTTTTGTAATAACTGGTTTCTTTATAGTATTGAAACTTTCTATTCATAAACATTATACATCATTATTTATTCAGTTCTTAATTTGTGCCTTTTGAGAATGTTATAAGATTTTCCTCATAGAGATCTTGAAATTAACTGCTATATGAATATCATGTTATTTTTTTCTCTGTGGTTATTTTAAACAGTCTTCTACTCAATTGTGTTTTCAAACAGGTTTGTATTTGACATAGGAATATACAAAGCTTTTTGGTACTGTGCAACCTTATGAAATTTTGACTATTCAGTTTATTCTTTGAGGATTTCCAAATACTTGGTCATATCATCTGCAAGTGTAACCTCTTCCTTTCCAATTGTTATGCCTCTGATTGCTCTATTTTAGTCTAATTGCATTGAGTAGTCCTAACTTAATAAAACTTAATAAAAGTTATTATCCTTTGCCCTGCTTCAACAACAACAACAACAAAATCCTATAGCATCTCTCCTTAAGTAAGATGAAGCCTTCAGGGATAAAACGCACACACACACAGAGACACACACCATTATTTTCTCTTATTTTGGTCTTTTTCACATGAACAGATATTGAACTTTGTCAATGCTTCTGCATCTACGGAGACAATCATTTAGTATTTTTCACCTGAACTCTAAATACTGCATTGAGTTTTGCAAATTGTTTTAAATTCGCACAACTCTTGTATTTCTGAAACAAACCTTACTTGGTCATATTCCCTGATTTTTAAAGTACTATTGAATTGTACTTCTTATTATCTTACTTAAGGTTTTTCACATAAAATCTAATAAGTGAAATTGATCTGGTTTTTCCTTTATGTTGCAATTTCTTTGTCAAGTTGGGAGAGTACTGTTATTCTCACTTTATAGAAAGTTTATGAACATCTCATATTTTGATTATCATCTGGTTCAAGTAAATTTGAGATTCCTTTATCCTTAACAACTTGATACATATACTCTTTGAAGCCTCTGAGCTTCTCTGGGGTTGGAAGTCTCTTTAATTCCTCCATTTGCTCTATTGTAATTAGACTGTTAAGGCTTTCCATGTCCAGCAAATCAATTTGATATACTATTGTTTCCTTTCAAAAGAATTTATGTTTGGGGCCAGCACCATGGCACAGTAGGTTGATCCTCTGCCTGCAGCGCTGGCATCCCATCTGGATACCGGTTCTAGTCCAGGCTGCCCCTCTCCCAGTCCAGCTCTCTGCTATGGCCTAGGAAAGCAGTAGAAGATGGCTCAAGTCCTTGGGCTACTGCACCCTCATGGGAGACCAGGAAGAAGTGCCTGGCTCCTGGCTTCATCCAGGCGTAGTTCAGGCCGTTGCTGCCATTTGGGAAGTGAACCAGCAGATAGAAGACATTTCTCGGGGCCAGTGCCTTGGCTCACTTGGTTAATCCTCCACCTGCAGCGCCAGCATCTCATATGGGTTCCCGGTTCTAGTCCCAGTTGCTCCTCTTCCAGTCCAGCTCTCGGCTGTGGCCCGGGAAGGCAGTGGAGAATGGCCCAAGTGTTTGGGCGCCTGCACCCACATGGGAGACCAGGAAGAAGAACCTGGCTCCTGGCTTCAGATTGGCCTAGTTCCGGCCGTAGCAGCCATTTGGGATGTGAACCAACGGAAAAGGAAGACCTTTCTCTCTGTCTCTCTCTCTCTCACTGTCTAACTGTCAAAAAACAAAAGTTCTTTCTCTCTGTCTCTCCCTCTCACTGTCTGTACTCTACCTCTCACATAAATAAATAAAATCTTTTTTTAAAAAAATAATTTTGTTCTCATGAGATCTACTTTGGCTAATGAAACTTTGCAAACATGATGGCAGTTGAGATTGGAGAAGCATGTGGCATTGAGGGCTTGCTTTCTCACTGCGGTTGAAACCTTGTAAGTGCTAGGTCAATGAGCCTGAGCCCATCTAGTGTGAAAAGTCACATGCAAAAGGATCAGGATATTCAAACCATCAGCCTGCCAATGGTCAGCCATGTGAGGGCGGCCATCCTAGATCAACCAGACTCCACCTGGCCACAGAGAACTCAATCAAGATCAGCCACACACATCCAAACCAAAGAGAACATCCAGCCAAACCACAGGAAAAGACTGTTCATGTAGGCTGCTAATTTCTGGGTAGTTTGTTTTACAGCATAAACTGATAAAGAAACCAACATCAAACTGAATTATAAAAACTTACTATAGTATTTAAATAGGAAATCAACTGACAAGAAAGTCTCAGCCAGCCAGCAAGGCCTCCCTGATTAACTTCTGCGGCCAAATCCAGGCCCTGAAGCTACCCCTACCCTCTGTGCTACCTAGGAATACAATTCCACCCAGAATTTAATTTCCTTTTGTGATGGCTCAAATAGCTCTGAGTCAACATCATAAGTTTCTCCAATTGTTTCAGACATGCAGCCCTTGAAAGTTGTTAGCAGTTGAGTGCCCCCAAAATTCATATGTTGAAATCTTGTACCCCAGTATTTCAGAATGTCACCATGTTTCAAGCTAAAAGACAATCATCAGAATTGGCCTTAATCCAGTGAGACTTTTAACAAGAGGAGAGTAGGTTACAGGTACACATGGAGGGAAGACCACATAGAAATATGTGGAGAAGACAGTCATCTACGAGCCACAGAGAGAAACCACAGGAGAAACCCAAACTGTTGACACCTTGATCTTTGACTTGTGGCCTCCAAATTTGTAAGTAAGCAAATGTCTTCTGTATGAGTCACTTAATCTGTTGTGCTTTATCATGGCAGCCCTAGTTGGCAAATGTAGAAGAATAGGGCATCAAACTGTGTATGTTTGAATTAGTTAAACTGTCAAATTAAGTTCAGGTAAACCTAGAGATGGGATCCATCTCCACAAGGTTTTGCATGCAAATAAAAAGCAATTGCAGAGGAAAAGCCAATATGTATAAAAAACTTTCTCAATAAATAAATCAGCACTTGCATATACTTTTTGGGAAACTGACATAAAATAAATGATACTATTAATAACAAGTGCTAACAATAGTAAAAATATGCATTGAACTGCAGTTTGTTCATTACCTGACATTAATCAAACATTGCAATTTAAACTTCATGAACATTGTCTTACATTTTATCTTCAGAATCCAATGAAGTGATTCTCTTCAACCTCACTGTTCTCCTAAGGTTGACTTTTTATTTGAAAGGAAGAGTGAAACAGATAGAGCAAGTTGTGGTTAATGATTTATTTATTTATTTATTTGGAAGGCAGAGTTACGGAGATGAGGGAGGGAGAGAGAGGTCTTCCGTCCAGATCCACTCCTCAGATGGCTGCAACAGCCAGGGCTGAAGCCAGGAACCAGGAGCTTCACTCAAGTCTCCCGTACGGGTGGCAGGGCCTCAGGCACTTAGGATGTCTTCCGCTGCTCTCCCAGGTGTGTTAGCAGGGAGCTGGACTGGAAGTGGAGCAGCTGGAGTGGGCATCACAGAGGGTGGCTTAACCCACTGCGCCACTACTCGGGTGTAAGAGAAATCCTTTATCTGCTTTTTCACTCCCCAAATGCCCACCACAGCTGGGCTGGGCCAGGTCAAAGCCAGGAGCCTGCAACCCCATTTGTGGCTCCCACGGGTGTGGCAGGCTCCATTCACTTCAGCCATCACCTGTTGCCTCAAAAGCTGTGGATTATCAGGAGGCTGCGTGGAAAGCAGAAGCACGACCCATACCCAGGCACTCTGACTTGCCACAGCAGAAGCTTAACCAGATGCACACAGTGTCCATCTCTCTTCAGCCTCATTTTAAAGGGGAAATTGATGTGCACAGAACCAGTAAGTTATCTAGAGTATCTGCGTGAGCAGCAAGAGCAGATTTTAACCCAGGGCCTAATACCAACATGAACGTCTTTTCATTACAGGATTTACGATTTTACAAAAATTATTATTCTTCAGTCAATCTTTATCAGGAAGAATAAATGCAGACGTGGTTTCATTTGACACGACTGATAAAGTTGGAAGTGATTTTAAAGCTTGCCCTGAGAGGAAGGTAGACCTATAATCAGCATAAGATAAATCATCTTTATCTTTCACAGAAATAGCTATAATCAATGCAGTTCTCACATCTCATTGATACTGACCTGAATTTCAGTGCCTTAAATTTCAGATGAGTTCTGGCACAAATAGATGACAAAATGGAAAATGAATGCATCTACATTAGCAAAAAGAATTTGCAGATTTCCTAGCGTTAACAATTTCATTCTCCAAGAGTTTAATCTGTTTTGCCTACATTAAAAAGATACATGAAAATAATTCTAACTTAGATGTATTACCCAGATTTAGGTGGCTGTAAGAACTTTAAAACATGTTGGTGCTGTGGTGCAGAGAATTAACGTGCCACTTACAAGGCTAACATCAGAGTGCTAGTTCAAGTCTGGGCTGCTCTGTATCCAATCCAGTTCCATACTAATGTCCCTGGGTAGGCAGAGAAAGGTGGTTCATTTGTTTGGACCCCTGTCAGCCATGTTGCAGATCACGGTGGAGTTCCTGGCTCCTGGCTCCAGCATGGCCCAGCCCGGGCCATTGCAGGCATTTGGGGAGTAAACCAGCAGATGGAATACCTCTCCCTGTATCTCTCCCTCTCTCTCCGACACTCTACCTTTCAAAATAACAATAATAATAATAATAGTAAGTTCTATAGAACTTAACATAAGAAATGTTATCAGATACATTATAGTTGTAAAAAAATTGAAGTATGGTTTAAATACACTACTCATATTAACATGTTTGGGAAGATTGTGATTCTTTCCATTGAATTAGCTATATTTTCTTTATTTAACTTATGATACTAAGTGATCTCATCTTAAATCAGCTGTATCCTTCCTGGCTTTGCCTTTTATACTTTATCCCAATTATTCTAATGTTAAGAGTATTGTTTCTCATTTTACTATCCCTGGGAATTATGACTGAAATTTTTCAAAGGAAATCCTTACTCAAGATTTGCCATTGAGACCCAAGTGTTTCACTTCCAATCCAGCTCTCTGCTATTGCCTAGGAAAGCAGAAGACGGTGGCCCAAGTCATTGGGTTCCTGTACCCACGTGGAAACCCAGATGAAGCTCCTGACTCCTGGCTTCGGATCGGCTCAGGTCCAGCCACTGTGGCCATCTAGAGAGTGAACCAGTTGATGGAAGATCTCTCTCTCTCTCTCTCTCTCTCTCTTTCTCTCTCTCTCTCTGCCTCTCTGTAACTCTGCAATTCACATAAATAAATAAATCTTAAAAAAAGAAATTTAAATTGATAAACAAGATTTTTGTTTGCCACAGATATAAATTCTGCTCTGCTCTCGGTAGCACAAAGATAGACCATCATTACTTAGAGGATGTGCTTTAGAAGACAGAACACAATTTGGGAAAAACCAAAGATTTTTTAAGGTTTATTAATTTGAAAGGCAGGTGCAGAGGGAGAGAAGGAAAGACACAATGAGAGATCTTCTATCCACTGATTCACTCCACAGATAGCCACAATGCCCAGGGCTTGGCTAGGCTGAAGCCAGGAGTCAGGATCCCCAGCTGGGTCTCCCATGTGGGTGTTGGGGGCCTCAGTAGTTGGGACATCCCCTGTTGCCTTCCCAGACACATTAGCAGGAAACTGGATCAGAACCAGAGGAGCCAGTACTCAAACCAGCACTCTGATACAGGATGCAGGCGTCAGAAGCAGTGGCTTAGCTTACTGCACCACTGTGCTCACTCAGAACATTCAAGATTTTATATTTGAACAAGGATGAGTGAATATTTTATAGATGAGTCTTGGTTTGAACACAAATGCTCTGCCCCAAAGATTATTACGCCTGTGATTTTACTGTTGTATTATTGATTTGTTTATCTCTTTTCCTTTCTTTTTAAAAAAAAAGATTTATTTATTTATTTATTTATTTGAAAGGCAGAGTTACAGAGAGGCAGATGCAGAGAGAGAGAGAGATAGAGAGAGGTATTCCATCTGATGGTTCACTCCCTAAATGGCCTCAATGGCCGGAGCTGCACCAATCCGAAGCCAGGAGCCAAAATCTTCTTCCAGGTCTCCTACACCATGCAGAAGCCCAAGGACTTGGGCCATCTTCCACTGCTTTCCCAAGCCATAACAGAGAGTTGGATCAGAAGTGGAGCAGCCGGGTCTCGAACCAGCGCCCATATGGGATGCCGGCACTGCCAGTAGTGGCTTTACCAACTACGCCACAGCGCCGGCCCCTGTTTATATATTTTCTAGATAAACATTATAACTTCAGAATCTGAAATCAAGAGGTAATTAAGTCACAGTAGCTTTTAATGGAACTATGGACAGATATTTAAAATTGAACAAGCAACTTTCTATTCTCTTCTAGGTAGCATGTAGTAAGGAGCTCCTGGTGAATGGCTAGTTTGGATAGTGCTGTCAGTGCTTTCCCTGTGGGATAGTATTTCCATGGTGGACCTGAGATAAGGCCTGTTTTCCCCACTTTACAGAAGAAGAATCAGAAGCACAGTCTGCTGTTCAAATCTTCTCCTGGTTCATGAGTGCAGCAATGTATCAGTTGTCTACAACTGCATAATAAATTACCCCAAAATTTTATTTAATACAAAAAATTATTATTGCATAATTTCTGAGGGCTGGGAAAGCCAGAGTGATACAACTGAATGGGTGTGACTGAAGCCTCTCATGATGTCATCCGGGAAACAGGATTTCGTGTGGCAGATAAAATGCTGATAAAGACACTTGCATCCCTTTTCAGCGTACCTGGTTTGATTCCCAGTGCCAGCTCCTGACTCCAGCTTTCTGACAATGCAGGTGCTGGGAGGCAGGTGTGATGGCTCAAGTAATTGAGTTCCTGCCACCCATGAGGGAGACGTGGGTTGTCTTCCAACTCAGTTTCAACCTGGCCAAGTGCCTGGCCATGACAGGCATTTGGAGAGAGAAGCAGCAGATGGGAGTGCTCTCTCTCTCTCTCTCTATCTCTCTCTCTCTCATTCTCTCTCTCTCTCCTTTCTCTTTCTACTTTGCATTCAAAAAATTTGCAAGAAGATGTCAGCCAGGATTCCCCTCACCTGAAGGTTTCACTGAAACAAGAAGATCCACTTCCATGATTGCACACTCACACACTATCAGCAGTAGTCCTCAGTTTCTCTCCTGCTGCTGGCAGTAGGTTCAATCACCTGAGGCATGGGCCTCTCCACAGGGCTGTCTATGCATCCCCACAAAGTGGCAGCTTGCAAGAGAGTGAGCAAGGAGAAGGCCCCGCTAAGTGCTCGCTTGGCCTTGTCTCAGAGGGGACACTCCTTCACTTTTGCTACATTCTAGTCACTAGACCTTATTCTCCAAGTACAGCCCACTTTCAAGGGGCAGGGACTTGGGATCCACCTTTTGAAGGGAAGGGGTATTCAAGAATTTGTGGACATATTGAAAGCCATCTCCCAGAAAATCTACTTTAAGAAACTATCATTGTTTTTTGTGGAACATATACAGTTTCAGTAAAATGCACAAATCTTAAGTAAATAGCTCACTCCCCAAAAAGCTGCAATGGTCAAGGCTGGGCCAAGCCAGAGCCAGAGCCAGAGCCAGGAACTCCATCCCACATAGATGGCAGTGGCCCAAGGTCTTGTATCATCTTCAGCTGCCTTCCCTGGAGCGTTAGCACAGAGCTGGATCAGAAGTGGGGCAGCCAGGATTTGAACTAGCACTCTGATACGGAATGCTGGTACCACAGCAGCAGTTCAACTCACTCTACCACAAGGTCAGCCCCAGAACTTCAAAGAATTTTTTTAAAATATATTTTTGATCTATTATTGGTTTAATCCATGTATGCAGAATCTGAGGATATAGTGGAACAATTGAATACATATCAAATGTATATATAGACATATATGTATATGCTATATACACATCTTTATAAACCACACAAATCAAAACATGAAATATTCTTTGCACAGAAAATTCCCTCAAAGTAACCTATTTTTTTAGTTTCTACTTTACTACTTAGTAACAATTATTAACTATTTTCATCTGACTTCTTTCTTCACAGATCAGTTTTGCCTCATCTATAAATTCACATAAGTAAAATCAGATGGTATGTACATTTTTGTGCTTGGATTTTTTTTAACTTATCTATGTTATATTTGTAATTTCAGCTAATTCTTTCTCATCATTGCATAACACTCCATTTTAAGAATAGACCACAATTTTATCTATCCATTTTTACTTTTGATGGACACTGGAGTCAATTTCCATGCCACACCTATTACAAATACTGCCTATGAATACTTTTTTTTTTTAAATTTTTGACAGGCAGAGTAGACAGTGAGAGAGAGAGAGAAAGAGACAGAGGCAGAGAGAAAGGTCTTCCTTTACCGTTGGTTCACCTTCCAATGGCCGCTGCGGCTGGTGCACCGTGCTGATCCAAAGCTGGGAGCCAGGTGCTTCTCCTGGTCTCCCATGTGGGTGCAGGGCTCAAGCACTTGGGCCATCTTCCACTGCACTCCCGGGCCACAGCAAAGAGCTGGACTGGAAGAGGGGCAACCGGGACAGAATCCGGTGCCTCGACCAGGATTAGAACCCGGTGCGCCGGCACTGCAAGGCAGAGGATTAGCCTAGTGAGCCACAGCGCTGGCCAACCTATGAATATTCTTATCCAGGTCTTTTGATTGAAAAATACAACCACTTCTATTTAGTATTTAGTAAGATCAGAACTCCTGGATCTAAAAAAGATTTATGTTCAGTGTTCAGTTTTAATAGAAAATGAGAGCTTTCCAAAATACCCACATAAATTTATACTCTCACATGCAGTAAATGGAAATTTCATAATTCTACACCCTATTAATACTTAGTATTGTCCATTTGGAAGATTTTAGTTTTTCTGGTAGGTGAGCATGTTTTTGCAGCACCTTCCTCTTCTGATCCATAAGCATTCTTTTTGTATGTGAAGTATGAGTGTCAGGAAGATAATTAGACATGAACAGCTGCAGAGAGACCACAAGACCCTGCTCGAAGGGTGAGATCAGCAACCTTGCCTTTCCCTGGAACTCAACCAAGACCGCCCACTTTGCAGTTTCACTTATGGTTAAAGTATCCTGATAAAATGAGAGCTCACCCAAACCAGAAAATCCTAGTTTATAACCACATGCACAGAGCACAAATGCCAGCTCCTAAATGTCAGTCACAAAAGTCAACCAAACAACACCCGTAAGTTTTAGGGATAAAAGCCCCAAACCAGGAAGAAATGGTGCCACGTTCTCTTGACTGGTCTGTTCTTCCCTTGGAACTTACTTCAGTAGATTTCTCTCTCTCTGAGCTAGATAGTTCATTGCTCCATCTATGAAAAAGAATCCAGGCAAGCCAGCCACTGCCAGTGACATGAGTATGAGGGACATGTATTACAAACATTTCGTCTAAGGTTCCTACCTTTTCATTCTCTTCCCAGTACTTTTTGATGGACTTATATTCTTAATTTTGATGTCTTATTTTTCAGTGTTAGCCCATATTCTTGTAACATGTATAAATAGATGTAGAAAAATTTAAAATTCAGAGTAAGATAAAAGCAATGTCTTTCATAAGTCATCCAAAATATAAATTCTTATTTAATTATTCAAATCAAGAGTATAAGAGGGAGAGAGCCTATTCTTGCTTGGTTCAGACACAAATGACACAAATGTCAAAAAAATAAAATAAAATATGAAGTGAGCACAGGGCTAAGTCCCCCACACAGCTGAGAAAATCCAGGTGCAGATATGAATTTAGGAATGCGGGTGGTTCCCATGAGATATGGGGTAGTGGATGCCACAGCTGGGCCTGGCTGGGAGTTCAGCAAGACTGAGACCCTGGAAGGCAGGGACTACGTGAGCATTGTTGACCTATTTATCTGGAACTCCCATCAATGTCTAGGGAAAACAAATACGGTTCAAACTATTTGTTTAATGAAAATATAGGAATGAGCTCCAACTCCAATGAAATGCTCCCTTCCAGTATAAAGATACCATTTAGAAGGGAAAATGAGTTTTGCCTAATAACATGGAAATCCAACACACAGGTAATAGCAAGGCATTTCAATGAAAATGCACAGTAGGCAGAATAATGGCCTTCCAAAGAAATCTGTGTTCTAATCCTCAGTCACTTCAGGTGATCAAAAGCATCTTAGTGGGGCCAGCACTGTGGCACAGCGGGTTAATGTCGTGGCCTGAAGCGCCAGCATCCCATATGGGCGCCAGTTCTAGTCCTGGCTGCTCCTCTTCCAATCCAGCTCTCTGCTACGGCCTGGGAAAGCAGTAAAAGATGGCCCAAGTCTTTGGGCCACTGCACCCATGTGGGAGACCCAGAAGAAGCTCCTGGTTCCTGGCTCCTGGCTTCGGATCAGCACAGCTCTAGCCGTTACAGCCATCTGGGGAGTGAACCAGCAGATGGAAGATCTCTCTCTCTCTCTCTCTCTCTCTCTCTCTCTCTAACTCTGCCTTTCAAATAAATAAATAAATCTTTTTAAAAAATCTTAGCAATGATGAAGCTGAGATCTTGTAGCCTGGATTATCAACAAGGTCACAGTGTAATTGCAAGCATCCCTGGAAGTCATCAGCAAGGAGGTGAAAGAAAAGGGAAGTGTGGCAATGGAGACAAGAGGTGGCAGTGACACAAGGAAGGTGTTACAAGCCTAGAGATGTAGGTGGCTTCTCAAAACTGAGAAAGGCAGCCGGTGCCACAGCTCACTTGGCTAATCCTCCTCCTGCGGTGCTGGCATCCCGGGTTCTAGTCCTGATTGGGGGGCCAGTACTGTCCCGGTTGCTCCTCTTCCAGTCCAGCTCTCTGCTGTGGCCTGGGAAGGCAGTGGAAGATGGCCCAAGTGCTTGCGCCCTGCACCTGCATGGGAGACCAGTAGGAAGCACCTGGCTCCTGGCTTCGAATAAGCACAGTGCACCAGCTGTGGCAGCCATTTGGGGGTGAACCAACGGAAGGAAGACCTTTCTCTCTCTCTCTCTCTCTCTCTCTCTCTCTCTCTCTCACTGCCTAACTGCCTGTCCAAAAATAAAATAAAATAAAATAAAATAAAATAAAATAAAATAAACTGAGAAAGGTAGGGAACAGATTCTGCCCTCAGCACTCCAGATGTACCAGCTCTGGATTGCACCCACTGAAACTGATTTGGGATTTCTCTAGAACTCTAAGATAATAAGTTGTGTTGCTTCAAGCCATGGAGTTTGTGGCCATTTGTTTAAGCAGCCATATAAAATTAATACAACAAGGCCGGCACCACGGCTCACTAGGCTAATCCTCCGCCTTGCGGCGCTGGCACACTGGGTTCTAGTCCCAGTCGGGGCACCGGATTCTGTCCCGGTTGCCCCTCTTCCAGGCCAGCTCTCTGCTGTGACCAGGGAGTGCAGTGGAGGATGGGCCCTGCACCCCATGGGAGACCAGGAGAAGCAGCTGGCTCCTGGCTTCGGAACAGCACGGTGTGCAGGCTGCAGCACGCCAGCCGCGGCAGCCATTGGAGGGCAAACCAATGGCAAAGGAAGACCTTTCTCTCTGTCTCTCTCTCTCACTGTCTACTCTGCCTCCCCCCCCCAAAAAAAAATAATACAACCACAGTGGGATATTATCTCATACATACCTGATTGGCCCAGGTCTAACAGTTAATACGCTACCAAGAACTTATAGGGATCTTCATTCACCTAGGTTAGAAATTCAAAAGAGTATAACTGCTTTGGAAAACATTCACTAGTAAAATAGGAAGTACATTTCAACCAAGCAATTCTCTTACTACATATGTATTCCCAAGAAAATCTTGCACAGGTACACCAGAAATGTCTGCAGCATGTACTTTACAGCAGCTATGTTCTAACAACAAAGGCACTGAAAATATCCCAACTACTCACTGAGAGTTAACTGGATAGAAATAACATTACCGAGTCACAGAACTGCTATCTTATACTGGATAAAGTGTGTGTGCCAGAGCTGTCTGCATTATCCTGGATGCATTTCCAAAATAGCTGATCGCAGAAGGACACAGACAATAGATTCCATTTATATAAATTTCAAACAGGCAAAATTAAATCAATGGTTAGTGATTCATATTATGTTGAAAAGAATAAAAGAAAGCCAGGGAATGATTAACACAAACTTCAGAACCGTGGATCTGGTATAGAAAGCACGGGGAGAGACTTCCAACAGACCTCTTAGTGTTCTGCTTCTTAAGCTGGGCAGCCTGTATTCCATCTTCTCATTCTTTATATTCGTATTTACGTTAAATACATTCCTCTGTATGTATGACATATCTCAAAATAAAGAAGAACTCTAATATATTCCAATAAACTCAATAATGTTCTCATTTAAGTTCTTGCACATCTTTTGATATATTCCTACATATTTATTGTTATTATTTTTGGTTACCATTATAAATGGCAGCTTTTAAAATTAGTTCTTACCACTGGCATGTTCAAATGTAATCAACCTCTGTTTGCTGTTCCTCCATCTGAGAACACTGTTAGACTCCCTTACACTAATGATTTATTTAGAGAAAGCTGTGTAGATAACCATGTCATCGGCAATGGCAATATGTTGACTTCTTTATAGCTGTATTTTTTTCTTCTTCTCTTAGGAAATGAATAAAGGCTTCAGAACCATAGCAGTGGTAGTGATGGTGGCTCTGTGCAGCCTCGTTCTGGTCTTTAAGTCTCTTCGGTAAGGATGGCATGGCTGCAGGCTTCTGTAAACATCCTTCATCAGGTTTCAAAAGTTCTCTTCTGTTCTTGGTTGCAAGTTTGTAAACTGAGTGATTCCTGGAAGACAAGGAGACAAGGACAGAACAGCCTCACAGGTTGGGAATCTGAACAGAGCTAGAGGTACAGAGCTGAGGGTGAAGGGCTGAGATCAATGGCTTTTCTGAACAGCTCCATCTGAGAAAACTGTTAAACTCTCTTCTACTATTTTCTGAAAAGCTGAAATGGCATAATTTGTCTGTTTTAACCTCTTAATGTGGTAAATTACATTCATGTGTTAGCTACTTTTCCTAACTTACATTTATCTAGTAATTTGCACACTTTACCTGTTCTTTAAAAAAAAAAGAATTACTTATCTATTTGAAAGTCAGAGTTACACAGAAAGAGAAGGAGAAGCAGAGAGAGAGGTCTTCCATCCGCTGGTTCACTCCGCAATTGGCTGCAACAGCAGGAGCTGCATTGAGCTGAAGCCAGGAGATTCCCCCAGGTCTCCCACATGGGTGCAGGGGCCCAAAGACTTGGGTCATCTTCTACTGCTTTCCTAGGCCATAGCAGAGAGCTGGATCAGAAGTGGAGCAGCAGGGACTAGAACAGCGCCCATATGGGATGCCGGCACTGCAGGCTGCAGCTTTACCCACTATGCCACAGCACCAGCCCCTACCTGTTATATTTAGTGATATGGAGCATTGGTTATGGTATTTTATCTTTTTTTTTTTTTTTTGGACAGGCAGAGTGGACAGTGAGAGAGAGAGAGACAGAGAGAAAGGTCTTCCTTTGCCGTTGGTTCACCCTCCAATGGCTGCCACCGCCGGCGCGCTGCGGCCGGCGCACCGCGCTCATCCGATGGCAGGAGCCAGGCGCTAGGTGCTTTTTCCTGGTCTCCCATGGGGTGCAGTGCCCAAGCACTTGGGCCATCCTCCACTGCACTCCTGGGCCACAGCAGAGGGCTGGCCTGGAAGAGGGGCAACCGGGACAGAATCCGGCGCCCCGACCGGGACTAGAACCCGGTGTGCCGGCGCCGCAAGGCAGAGGATTAGCCTGTTGAGCCACGGCGCTGGCCGGTATTTTATCTTTTTAAGCTATACAACATCTGCATTAATGTATGATATCTGATATACAGTTGTCAATAGCATCTGAATTTACACCATTTCAATTAGTAATAAGCAATATGCATACATATATGTAAAACACAACTAAAACCAGCTATCACAGAAAAAATTTTAAATTCATAGAATTAATCTTTTATATACCTATCTTGTGTCCTTCCCGAAGATATGGTGTCTAAGATTCTGCAAAGTCACATCAACTTCATTGCTTTGAAAACTGCTACAGTTAAAGCAATAGTAGGTGACATTTGAAACCATCTGCTAGTATCATTAGAACTCTAATGACAAGAGTTCACCCTTTATCCCTCACAGCATCTTCTTAGAACTGTGTTAGATGCCACCTCAAGTTTTGAGGTGAAGATTTTTTATTAGATTTTTTTTTGACAAGCCAGGGAAAAGGAATTGGCCATTTTTAATCTGATTGTATACCATGGTTTAACAGTCATGGGATTAACATTTACCTGTCTGTACATACCCATTACAGTCCTATCAGTTGTATTTACAATTCCTTCCCAGTGCATCACGAGGAAGAATGGCTTATAATTCCTTCACCTGGATTTGAACTAGCAGGACATCAGAACCTGAGGACGAATAAACAGAGATTGGAGTGGAGCAGGAGAACCCTCCCTTTATCATAGGAGAAAACTCAGTTCCAGAGCAGCAGCGGGCTTTACTAATGACACATGCATTAGGGAGGATGTGAAGTTCCCACAGTACCTGCACTACCTAGGACGTACACTCCAGAGGCCTTTCAAGGAGGACGTAGCGGTGCCTAGAAGGGATGACCCGACATTGCCTGCTCCTTGATTGTAACCTTCACTCCTCCTGGCAGACTAGATGTCAAACATCATTATCCATCCAGCTGAGATCAAAATGGAGTGTACTGAAAGGGACCATTATTCACTGAGCTTTGCCCTAGCTAAGTATCACAAGTCTTAGATTGACTGGAAGGCTTTTATTAAAGCACAAATAAAGAGTGGACAGATGGCATTGAGGTTTTCCAGAGAGGTTTCTAAAGACCCTATTCTTTACAAGAACTAGGACTTCCCTTGGAGCAAAGCAATGAGTTACCAGGCTCTAGAGAGAATAAATAAAATGCTTTGATGTTCATTTTTCATTCCCAGTAAAATATTGATGGAGCAGAGCTGTCAAAATCTATTTGGCAGACTGTTTAGTGTGCCTAAAATTACAGCCCCAATGTTTCTGGACACAAAGAACATCCTCTTTCAAAATGTTCCAAAATCATAGGTGTAGGTAAAAACATTGGATTCTGGTTTGTATGATTGATAAGAAAATCATCACCACTGCATTTAAAGAAATGCTGTGTATGTTACACAGTCTAGCAAAATCCCTGACTCTCCTGACTGTATCTACAGCCACATGGAATATTTCTATTTTTTTTCCCTTTAATTTCAGAAAGATCATTTTGTCATCATTTTACAGCCCACTCTTCAGTATTTTGAACATTTTCTTTCTGCCATTCATAAACATTGCTTGGCTACTTGAAATCCCACAACCACAAGAGAAGAACCCAGACATAATACAGAGCTTTGTACCAAATACATAAAGACTATTCATTTGACATTAGAAGTATATAAAAAGATTTTACATTTGATGGCAATGTATTTTTACAGCAATAATATTGAAACATAGGAGAAATCATTTTGTCTTTGTTGTTCATGTACAATATTCCTTTTAGAGCTAACCTTTTATTTTAAATGTTCTTACTACTTTAGAGAGGACATAGAAAAGGCCATAAGACACAGCCTTCAGCGGGCAATTAAGGCTTCTGTTCTCTTTCAATTTCTTGTACTTTACCAATTACCCTGAAACAAAGCATGAAAACAGGAAGGAAAATATCAATCTAAGCGTAACAAGCATTTGAATTTGTTTTGTGAGTTTCAATTGCATTCATTTTTTAAAACAAATTTTTTCATTTTAGTTGTAGACTTATAGAAAAATTTAAAGGTATTACCTGGTTTCTACATGCATCATACCCAGTTTCCCCTATGAACATCTGAATTTGACATATTTCATACAAGTAATGAACCAATATTGATACATTTTTAGCTGTGATCCTATTCCACTCCAGAGTTCATCCTAGACCCCACATTACATTTTGTTGTCAAATTCCCTGAGCTTCCCCTGGACTGTGATGGCGTCTCTGACTTCTCCTTGTTTATAATATTGACAGTTCAGAGGAGTCCAGATCAGGTATTTTGTAGACAGTCCCTCAGTTGGGATTTTCTGCTGTTTTGGGAAGAGGTCACAGAGATAAAGTGCCATCTCTAACACATACCATGTTCTGGGCATACCCCTATCAACGTGACTCAACGGTGCTGAGGATGACCTTGAACGCATACCTGAGGAGTGCTCATCATTTTCTCACTGTGAGGTGACCTTATTTCCTTACCATCACTAAGTACTCTCCTTGGATTTTGTTTGTTGTTGTTGTTGTTGTTGTTATGATTTTATTTTATTTATTTGTCAGAGAGAGAGGTCTTCCATCTGCTGGTTCACTCCCCAGATGGTCACAAAGGCCAGAGCTGGGCTGATCTGAAGCCAGGAGCCAGAAGCCTCCTCCGGGTCTCCATGTGGGTGCAGGGGCCCAAAAATCTGAGCCATCCTCCACTGCTTTCCCAGGCTCACCACCAGGGAGCTGGATCGGAAGTGGAGCAGCCTGGATCCAAAGACCTGTGCCCATGTGGGAAGCCAGCAGCACTGTAGGCCAAGGCTTTAACCCCGCTTCCTTCAGCGCCCAGTACTGTTCTTTTAAGACTAGTGAGTTGTACTCTACCTCCTTGAGGGTGAATTTCTTTACATTATCAAATTTTAAAGAAATAGTTCCTTTTTTAAGTTCAACTCTTAAACTGTCCTTAAAACTGGGCACAGGAGCAAGTATTGTGACTCAGCAGGTTTATTAAGCTCTGCCTGTGATGGTGGAAGCCAGTTCAAGTCCTGGCTGTTCCACTTCCAATCCAGCTCCCTGCTAATCTGCCTGAGAAAGCACTGGAAGCTGGCCCAAGAGCCTGGACTCCTGCCACCTATGTGGGAGACCTAAGTACAATTCCAGGCTTCTGACTTTGGCCTGGTCCAGGCTCAGTCATTGAGGCAATCTGGGGAGTGAACCAGTGGATAGAAGATCCCTCACTCTCTCTGTCTCTTTCGCTCCCTCTCTCTGTAACTCTGCCTTTCAGCTAAAATCTATCTTTTAAATTACTGGAAAACAAACACAGATAAAGGTAGAGCTATTTTTTTTACTGTCTCTTTAATTACTGGGTACCTGAGAGGCCTTGCAGCGTTCATTTTAAACAGTGCTTTTCTTCAAATCAATTTTCCTCTCTTCCTAGCTATACGAGATATATCTAATAACTGGGAAGGATATTTTGATCAAAGGTGAATAAGTTAGCTACTTATATAGCTGGGTATATTTGCTGTGATGAAGGCATAAATATTTTACATATAGTAATTTGTGTAATCTATTAATTGTCCTAATTCAAGGTAGAACACTATACAATAACAACACCACCAAAATATCATCTCTCACAGAGGCCATGCGTTTCTCACTGAAGGTTATGAGATCAAGATACAATCTTTTAAGCACTTTCAGTATTGCAGTTGGAATACCAGTAAGAATTGCAAGCTGACTTTGTATTTGAAGTTGTTTGGAAATACTAGAATTGGCTCTCAACGAGAATCTGCCTCCTTCTCTTTATTTCTAAATTTCACGTTTGTTTAAAGAAGAGAAGGAGCAAAAGAAAACGGATGACTTCTATCTCTACACCAAAGAAGTGACTGAAGTTTTCACTGAATGGAATGATTTCTTTTGAAAGGACACACTATCTTAGAGATACAGTGGCATAGCAACTGCTTGGAAATGCTCAATTTAGTCCTTGTCTACAGTTACTCTGTCAGAGAATAAATATGTCTCCTATGCAAACTCTAGCTGATGGCTACATGCTGTTAAAATCCCCAGGTTGAAAGGATCCTGTAAACACCAGCATGATCCCAGGAGACGGGTGCTGTAATTGACTAGCAATGCCTGTCACCAAGGCAACATAGGAAGCATAGAAAAAGTCTTCTCTATTTACCTTTGCCACTTTATAATACTGACTGTGTGCAATGTGATTAACCTGTGTTTTACAACCAAAGTAATAAAACTCGGTTTATCTGAATAGCACTTGTAATTTTATGTGTAACACAAAATTGGTTCCATTTTTGGGCTCTGATCTTATTAGTTTTTTCTTACTCTGGATAAATCAGGACCATAAAATATATTACATAAAGCAACATCAGGCACATTTTTTCTAAATAAATATTCCTGAAATCTACATTACTGGCTTATGCACTCCATAAGACAGGAATAATGCCTTGTCGCCTAACTTCCTGCAGTGTCATGCCTCAGAATTTCAAATGATGATGTGATTGCATAACACACAACTCATCCAAAGTCTTGACCACGACCTTCCAGTCCCTCTGTGAACCGGATCCTGAGCGCTTCTCTAACCTTTGTCTCCCTTTCCCTCCTCCACTCTTTAGTCCAGCTACTCTGACCTCAATGAGGGACTTCTGAGGGTTAAACCCAGTTCTGCCCACAGGTTTTTACAATACTGGTTCTTCTGGTGGCAAATCCTGGGCACAGGCATTAGCATGGTGTGCTTTCTCAAGTCTCTGCAGCAGGGTCACCAGCTCAGGGAGGAAATTCTAAAATAGTGACAATCATCGTCCTCTCTCCCCTTCTACTGCTTTATTTTCAAAAGCAATCATCGCTTTTATATCATACAATAGTCTCAAATACTCAAGCATTTATTGCTACCATTAGAACAGGACAAAAAAAGTGTCTTTGTAAAAAATCCTTTTATCGTTTAATTTTTTAATTAATGTGGAAGTGTACAGTTTTATGGGGGTACAGTGCACTATGTCAAAACATATACACAGTATAAACCTATCAAGCCAGGCTCCTTTAGTTTTGTTTCCTTATATGTTGTATGATTTGGAGCCTATCTGCTCCTCTCTTCCAGGTCTTCATGTAGCATATAGTACATTATATATTTTTAGATTTATTTTCTGTATTTGAAAGAATTAGAAAGAGAGAGAGAGAGAGAAAGAGAGAGCGCTTCCATCCACTGATTCACTCCTCAAATTGCTGGGGCGAGGGGAGGCCAGATCCAGGAGCCTGGCACTATATCCACATGGTCTCTCATGTGGGTGGCAGGAGCCCAGGTACTTGAGATAACTCCAATGCTTTCCCAGAGGAGTATTTGCAGGGATCTGAACAGGAATTGGAGCAGCTGGGATTTCAATCCATGCTCTTCTGCAATTGGCAACTTACCTTGCTGTGTCAAAACACTGGACCTAATGCATAGTGCATTATTGTGAACTAAAGTCGCCCACTGTACTGTGGAACACTGGACCTTGTTACTTCTATCTGACCATGCATTGCTAACCTCTCTCTGCATCTGACCCCTTTCTTAGTCTGTAGTCATCACTATTCTAAGTTCACACCTACTATTTTGCTTTTCTAATGTCCACATATGAGAAAGAACCTGCACTAGTAGTCTCTCTGTGAATGCTAATTTCACTTAACCTAATGACCTCTAGCTCCACTCAGTTTGCTGCAAATGTTAGAACTTCATTCTTTTTTTGTAACTGAATAACATTAAGTTGTCATTATGCCGCATTTTCTTTACCCATTCATCATATAATGGACATTTAGATTGATTCCATATCTTGGCTAGTAAGACCAGTGTTGCAGTGAACATGGTAGTTCAAGTCTTTCATATGACAATAGGTTCATTTCTTTTGCATGAGAAGTGAGATGATTAGGACATATGGTAGAATGGTTATATTAATTTGCATTCCCACCAGCAGTGTATAAAGGTCCCTTTCTCCACATTCTTGTCAGCATTTGTTATTTTTTGTCTTTCTGATAATAGCCATTCTTTTTTTTTTTTTAATTAATTTATTTGAAAGGCAGAATTACAGAGAGAGAGTAGGAGAGAAAGATATTCCATCTGCTGGTTCACTCCACAAATGGCCACAATGACTGGAATTGGGCCAGATCAAAGCCAGAAGCCAGGAGCTTCTTCCAGGTCTCCTGCTTGGGTGCAGGGGCCCATACACTTGGGCTGTCCTCTGTTGCTTTCCCAGGTGCATTAGCATGGAGCTGGATAGGAAGTGAAGAAGCACCCATATGAGATGCTGGTGCTGCAGGTCATGGCCTTGTTTACTGCACCGCAGCACCCAGGCCCTGAAAAAGCCATTCTAACTGTTGCAAGAGGACACCTTATTGTGGCTTTGACTTACATTTCCCAAATAGCCAGTGATATTGAGTATTTTTCCATACATTTGTTGATTAGCTGTAATTTGTATTTTTTCTTTTAAAAAATATCTGTGTAGATCCTTTGCCCATTTCTTAAATGCATTGTTTAGTTCTGTTGTAGTTATGCTATTGCTGAATTTTTTACATTATTTATATTTTCTGGATATAAATCTTTTCTCAGATGAGTAGACTTGAAAATATTTTCTCCTATTCTGTTGGTTGTCCCTTCAATCTCTGGACCATTTCTCTTGCTATGCAGAAGTTCCTTAATTTGATATAATCCCATTTGCCTATTGTTGTTTTTCTTATCTGTACTTTTGGGGTATTACCCAAAATACTGTTGCCAAGGCCAATGTGTTGAAACATTTACCCATTTTTTTTCTCATAGTTTCATAGTTTCTTACATTTAAGTCTTTGGTCCATTTTGAGTTGATTTCTTATTTCATTTTGAGTTGAATTTTTTATAAGATGAGACATGGGAAAAGGTCCAGTCCCCTACGTATATATATTTGTTTTCCCAGAACCATTTACTAAAGAGATTGCTCTTTATCCATACCTGATTTCTGTTCCCTTGTCAAAAGTCAGCTGGCTGCAGATGCATGGGACCACTTCCAGTATCTCTATCCCCACATCTCATGAGACAGCCTGGGTTCAAGTCTCATTTCTCTTTCTAGTTCCAGCTTCCTGCAAATGTGAACCATAGCATGTAGTTGCAATGACCCAAGTACCTGGGTCCCTGTCATACACTTGGGATACCTGGACTGAGTTCTAGGCTTTGGCCTGGTCTAGCTCTGGGTGTTGCAGGTACCTAGAGAGTAAGCCAAAAAAAAGAAAGATTCTCCCTTGCTCTCGCTCTCGCTCTCTTACTCTCTCACTCTCTCTCTCTCTCTACCTCTCTTTCTGTACTTTTCTCTTTCGGTAACTTTGACTTCTAAATAAACAAATATTTGATATACATAAATGTGATTTTCACTAATAACTATATAGGTTCTAAATTTCCTTGCACTCAGAATAGGAATTTTTTATATTTAATGAGGTCTCCGAATGCAATTGATATCAAACATTTATACTAACAATGTTTACATATTCATGAAAATATTATCATTCTATTTGTTACCTTTTCAGCTGGAAATAAATCATTAATAATCCATTTCCACCTTTTGAGAGCACATCAACAGGGAGCTTGCAAAGTCAGAATACATATGCTTAATTGAGAACTCAAGAAAACCACTGTGGTGGTGAATACCCAGCCGTACAAAATGTGTGAGTCTAAATGGACTGAAATTAGAGTGGTTTCAGAAGTTAAAACCTGCATAAATAAGATAAGAGAAATGGAGTGTGCGGGATGGCAGGAATGTGGCAAGCAGGAGAGGGAAGCAGCATGTTCCCTCACCTTCGAATGTTCTAATTGATGTAACTTCACATTCTATCCTCCAGGCCTTCCAGCTAATTTAAAAATAACACTTACTTTTAATCTCCAATTTTCAGATGGAAATAATGAAAAAAGAGGAGTGAAGTGTTAGGTCCAAATTTTTTTTCCCAGTTCTTATTCTCCACTTACCATACAGAAATAGGCAAACTTTTGAATTAGATGGCTCAGGTTCTGTCCTTTGTGAATAGAAGAAACGGCTTTAAAACTTTTCACATGCACAATCACTTAATAAGAAAGCTATTAAAATCTGATGTAGGTTTGAAACAAACAATGCCTTGAATGCAAATGCTTGATATCATGAGGTCCAGTTACCTAACCACCCTCCCTTAACTTAATTCACCGAAATGAGGGAGTATACAGCTGGTCCTACAAGATTCTAGACACCAGACCTATGAGGTCATTGGCTTCTCCAATAGATAACATTTGGTGGCCAATATTGTCTTGAGTGGTTTAATTTAGGGGAATTCCAGATCTGGACAGAAGAATTCCAGGTCCAGGTCAGGTAGTAACCACCGCCTGCATGTTGCATCCAGGCTGACTGAAACCTACTTGGCTATAATACCAAGCAGATGAAACATTACATGTAGCTCATACAGAGCTTCTTGTGGATGCTTGCAGAATGGATGGATGGCCTCCTGCTAGCCCGTGTCCTAAGGTGCACATTGCCTTGTTCCATATCTCAATTTCTTTTTCAGACAACCAGACCATGAAACAGAGAAGTGGTGTACAACCCTTGGTACCTGGCCCTATAATGGAAGTTTAGAAATGCAAGTCCCCCCTTCCTTATAGCCTCTTTAAAAACCCCACAACACCTTCTTTCAGGAGAGTGGTAGTTCTTGGGACAAAAGTCTGCTGTCCCTTCATCTGTCAACAGATTAAACTAGTCTCTTTCCTTTATTCTCTTATCGATTTGGCACTGAGAACAGGGACCAAGCATTTGGTAACTGATTTAGCTCATTGAATCCTGTCATCTCCACTCTACTCCTCAGCTACACGTAGGTGCTTTAGCTCAAGAGAGTTCTTTATGCCTTAGTTTTCCAGTTGAGGTTGAACAGGCATCTTCTACTAAAGTGCTAATGTTCTCTCACCACATAGGCAGTCCAGCATGGGAATAGGTTGAGTCAATGTGCTAAGGTAGTAATTAGTATCCAGAATGGGTGAAGGCTATTCAGAAAGTGTTCATTATAAAGGTTTATTGTGGAAAAATTATGCAGGAATCTAAAATTTTTTGTAACAACATGAAATTTTCTTTCATTTTTTTTTATTTGAAAGAGAAACAGAGATCTTCCACCCACTGATTCATTCCCTAACTTTTCATCAGAGCTAAGTCTGGATGAGGCTGAAGCCAAGAACCACAAACTCAATCTGAGCTTCCCAAGGGAAGGGCAGGGACTCAACCATCTGAACCATTTCTCGCTGTTTCCTATGGTGCCCTTTAGCAATAAGCTGGAATTAAGAGCAAAGCCAGGACTTGAAGGAAGACCCCTTGACATGGAATATGGACATCAAAGTGGTGTCAATGGTCTGACCAAATGCCAACCCTTTTTTTTTTAAAAGATTCATTTATTCTTTACTTGAGAGTCAGGGTTACATAGGAGAGGCGAGGCGGCGGGGGGGAGGGGATCTTCCATGCGATGGTTCACACCCCAATTGGCCACAACGGCCGGAACTGCACCGATCCGAATCCAGGAGCCAGGAGCTTCCTCCAGGTCTCCCACTCGGGTGCAGGGGCCCAAGTACTTGGGCCATCTTCTACTGCTATCCCAGGCCATAGCAGAGAGCTGGATTGGAAGTGGAGCAGCCGGGACTAGAACTGGTGCCCATATGGGATGCCCGTGCTTCAGGCCAGAGTGGTAGCCTACTGTGCCACAGCACCAGCCCCCCAAATGTCAACCCTTAAACTTATCTCTTAATTCCATTTTCCACAGGCTTTTTAAAGAACTCTTGTATTCACCCATGGAAGTAGTATTGCAGACGATAGTTAGGTTCTTAAGGCAGAGACACAAAGTTTATGTAACTGAATACGAATCCAAGGTAACATTAGGCAAGGTACAGTTTCAGTGATTTGAATCCCATTTTTCAACTTTGTATTCACATAAAAGAATATGGAGGGCCAGCGCCACGGCTCAATAAGCTAATCTTCCACCTGTGGCACCAGCACACCGGATTCTAGTCCCGCCAAATTCTGTCCAGGTTGCCCCTCTTCCAGGCCAGCTCTCTGCTGTGGCCCGGGAGTGCAGTGGAGGATGGCCCAAGTCCTTGGGCCCTGCACCCACACAGGAGACCAGGAGAAGCACCTGGTGCCTGGCTTCAGATCAGAGCAGTACGCCGGCCGCAGCACGCTGGCTGCAGTGGCCATTGGAGGGTGAACCAACGGTAAAAGGAAGACCTTTCTCCCTGTCTCTCTCTCTCACTGTCCACTCTGCCTGTCAAAAAAAAAAAAAAAAAGAATATGGAGAACTGTCCACCTTTGTATAGCATTAGCAGGACCGTGAATTGACACAAAATAGGTAATTTTGAAATAACTACCCAAATTTCAATGACCATCCCACCAGAAGAGGCAATTCCATAACCTAAGGACTAATTTGTTCTAATTTAACATAAACACATACTCAAACAAGTCTTCCAAAACACATGTAATGAACATTCTATCTATTCATTTCATAATTATTTACTTGACACCTTTTATGTCCAGTGTAATGACTATCAAAATATAGTTTTCAAATATGAAATACATGGCTCTCAAATATAAACACATGCCACAGAGTTTATTGAAGTTATTAATTGAAACAAGTAGTAATTAGGCAAGTTTGGCTCAAAGAAAACTTCAGAATAAGGAAGTTTACATGGTTCTTTATAAATAGAGGATTAGGTTACATATATGTATATGTAACCTATAAAAATGCATTCATTAAATAATTTTTTTTAAAAATTAAAAAATAAATAGAGGGTTAGAATGATGTCACCAGAGTACATACAATTGGGTCAAACTTTACAATTTTTTCAAACTTTGTAAACTTTTCTACTGGACACTGGCCAGAAACTGTATCTTCACTAAACACAAATCAATGTTAGCATGTATCTTTATAAAATCTGAGCCCTTAAATAATAGCAAATGCCAAAGTCAAGCAGTATATATTCTCCAAGATAGTCAAATAATTTCTGGATGAGTTTGTTAAATGATGCCCTAGTGTGATAATGAAAAGATATGCTGCATGCTTTTGAACTTATTTCCTAACTCATGCAATTCTTAGCATGACCATTGTGCTTGGGATATAGCAATGAGCAAAGCAAACACGATTCTTACTTTCCTAGAACTGGTAATATTTGGAATAGAAAAAAATAATAACAGTGGGAGAGGTGAATAAACAATAAGAGATTTCAATGCAGGGGAGGATTGTATGGATACAGTATACACTGTCCACATGTTAATTAATTAATTAGAAGGTCATTAGCTCCAGCACCTGTGGGTGCCTACGTCGGCTCACTAAAGCCCACCTCAATGTCAACTGTAAAAAGAAACTGAGATTTAATCAATCAGAAACTGCAGAGGTGTGGAGCATCCAGCCCACAGGCCATATGAGGCCCAGAAAATCATTTGCTCTGGCTCTGCCAAGGAAACCACAGACAGGACTCAAAATTCAATAAATCTATAGCAGACTAATTTTAAGTTGACAATTTTGTTTGGCCTGTGAATGATGTCATAGAATTCCAAATGGCCCTTGGCAGCAAAAACCTTCCCCAACCCTAAACTAGAGACTTTACCAATCAGAAAACCCCAACTGGCCTCCAACTAGGGACTTGCCACTTCAACAATCAAATATTTCCTGTCTCACTTCCCCAAAGGCCTTACAACAGTGCTCCTCTCAGGCCCTCTCCGTGGAGCACTGATCCACTTGTGGTCTGGTGCTGCCAAACTCATTACTCTCTGCTCAAATCAACTTGTTGAAATTTGAATATGCTTAACTTCATCTCTTAACAAATTTTATGTAGCCTCTAGAAGACTGCAGTTAGTCTGCAACTATTGATAGGCAGAGGGATAAGAAGCAAATTTTTTGGTGCTGTGGGTTATTATTTTTTTTTCCAAGAGACTGAAAGCCTTTGTGTATTAGGTTGGAAGCAGCACTAAGTTTAGAATCCCTGCACCTCCACTTCATCTCAAAGGAACTGGGCTGTGGAGTAAACAGCTCCCATCTCATACCAGAGCTGACAGGAAGCTGGGTCAACACAGGGAACAGGAAATGGAGTGTCTGCCTGGGACTAGAAACTTGAAAGGGCACAATGTCAACATTTGGAGGGAAGGGAAAAGGTGGAGGGATGAGACAGGAGTTTGAGTCTTACAGCAAGGACACAGGGTGTATGGAAATGAAGAGGCTGGGTGAGCCTCTGGGAGCAGCCAGGCATTGATGGGAGTCACTAAGGGTAATGGTACAAGGGGAGATGATCTGACCCCAATTCTCCTAAAAATTGATAAACTTTCAGTTTCAGCTTCAATACTCATAAGTATTGAAATAACTTCAAGTAACCTGGAAGTTGTCATTCCAGTCCTTACAATTAGAAAAAGCTGGACAAAATGAAAATTAGGAACTTCCTTGAAACTGTCAAAGAACCAAAGTCACTGGGCAAACAGTCAGTCTGGCATCCAAAAATCAGGTGCATTTAGACACATACAAAAACCAAGGTCTATGTACCTGAAGTAAAACCTGCTAGAACCATAAACCAGTATTTACAGTTAAGTAGTAATGTTACCAGAGGGAAGGCTGTGGAAGCCCTGAGGTTCTTGTCTTCACACAAGAAAGAATTCAGGCATGAGACAGAGAGAAGAGTGATAAGGCTATGTTGGGGACAGAGCATCCGCCAGAACTGAAGGGACAGAGAGGGCCCAGTCGCTTGAACTAGGGGAGAACAAGGTTACATGGTTGAGTGGAGAAAATACACCTGGGCAGGCCAGGCGGGTGGCTCAGCAGAGAGGCAGCCAGCTGAGCACACAGTCCATTTGGACTCTCTAGGTTTTTAAGGGAGTCTGTTTACCCACCTCCCCCTCTCTTCCAGGACAAAGGATGGAGAATCCTGGTAGAAGGGTTTGTTGGGTGGAAATTAGCAAATTCCTCCCCAGATTTGTTGGCACCTGGCAGAGTAGGGGGGCTTCCATTAGGGCTGTCTGAGAAGGTTTTATTGCCTCATGTTATCAGGTAACCCCTTTGGTCCTGAGGAGAGAGAGTTCTCCTGGAGCTTTCCTTGGGGGAAGGCTGGGATCACCTGGGAGGTTATGAGGGTCTGGGCAGGACTTTGAAGTGTGGGATGCTGGGCTTCTGGAGCTTCCCCAGTAGGTGCTGGTCTTCAGGCCTTTCTCATACAGACACAGGCTCAATTCCTGACTTCCTACCTAACAGTAACAGTGAAAAATCACTGGAGGCTGAATGAATGGGAGTGAGAAACTAAAATAATGCTATCTTAGGGGACCCCTCTTCAGTTACTGAGTTTTCTTCTAGGAATCCCCCCAATTTCTCTTAGTGGCAATCCAATAACACATCTCCTTGTTGGTTGGGTGTAGTCCTTAGCAAGGTAAATCACCACTTGGGACACCATACTGCAGTGCTGGTTGGAGTCCCGGCTGCTCTGCTTCCAATTCAGCTTCCTGTTAATGTGTGCTGAGTGGCAGCAGATAATGACTCAAGTGCTTGGGTCCCTCCCAGCCTCTTAGGAGACTCATGGAGTTCTGTGGTCCTGGCTTCTGCTTAACCCAGTCCTCACTGTTATTTAGAGTGTAAAGCAGCAGATATAAAATATGTAATCTCCTTTTCTCTCTTTCTCTCTCTCTCTCTCTCTCTCTCTCTCTCTCTCTCTTTCTCCCTCTCCCCCCCACTTACCATTCAAGAAGAGAAAAATAAATAAATAAAAGCTGTAACAAATAAATAAATAAACCCTTTGTGATTCTGATCAGGGAGATGAAGATTAATTAACATCAAATATGCCCAGAGACTTCTCCATAACAAAGGACTACTGTGGAAGTTTAGATAAATCCTTATCTAAATTGCACGAAAAGCACTCCTTCCAACTCTAGCCCCCTCCAGGCTTCTTATCTCAGTTTTTATTACACAATACATATGCTTAGATTTCATCAAGAAATTACAAGATGCGCCCACACATACACACACACACACACACACACACACACACACATACACATTCACATACAGAGTCTGAAGAGATAAAGAAGTCATCAGAAACCAAAGCAGATATGACTTAGGTTTTGAAATTCTCACACAGGGAATTTAAAATAATAGCAATTAATATGTCGTTGCATTAACTGAAAAAGTAGATAAAATAAAAAGTGGGTTAGATGGCTAATTTAAGCAGAGAGATAAAATTCCTAAGAATAAGTTGGGAGCAGGTATTTAACCAAGCCTTAAAATGCCCATGGCCCATATTGGAGTACTTGAGTTTGATTCCCTGCTCTAACTTCTTTTTTTTAAGATTTATTTATTTATTTGAAAGTCAGACTTACACAGAGAGAGAGAGAGAGAGAGGCAGAGAGAGAGAGAGACAGAGAGAAAGAGGTCTTCCATCCACTGGTTCACTTCCCAATTGACCGCAACTGTTGGAGCTGCGCCGATCCAAAGCCAGGAACCAGGAGCTTCTTCCGGGTCTCCCATGCGGGTCCCTGCTCTAACTTCTAACTCCAGTTTCCTGCTAATGCAAAACCTGTGAGACAGTGGTAATGGATGGTCAAGTAATTGGGTTCCTGCCACCCACATGGGAGACCTGCCGGGAAGCTCCTGGCTCCAGTCCTAGTCCAGCCCTAACTATTGCAAGCATTTGAGGAATGAATCAGCAGATGGAGAGCACTTACTTTCTGTCTGTCTCTTTATCTATTATCTCTATATTTCTATCCTCCTTCTCTCTCCATCTCTGTCTCTCTCTCAAATCAATTGTTTAATGCAATCAAGAGGAAATTATAGAAGTCAAAAACACTATAACAGAAATAAACAATACCTTAGATGGGCTCATTAATACACTGGGCATGAGTCTGAGAACAATTCTCCTAAGAGCACAGAGAGCAACCACCACTAGAAACAAAAGCACAGAGAAGCTTAGAGTGCAAAGATATGGTAAAATGTGATCTAAATGATTTCAGCAGAAGAGGAGTATATTAGTCCATTTCCTGTTGCAAGAAATACCTGAGATTGGGTACTTCATAAAGAAAAGAAATTTAGGGGCCAGCATCATGATGTAATGGGTAAAGCCATCACCTGTGACACTAGCATGCCATATGGGCACCAGTCCATGTCCTAGCTGTTCCACTTCTGATCCAGCTCCTGGCTAATGGCCTGGGAAAAGCAGTGGAAGATGACCCAAACTCTTGGGACACTGCACCCACATGGGAAACCTGGATGAAATTCCTGGCTCCTGGCTTAGGCCTGCCCCAGTCCCATTGTTGTAGCCATCTGGGGAGTGAACCAGAAGATGAATGGTCTCTCTCTCTCTCTCTCTCTCTCTCTCTCTCTCTCTCTCTCTGTCTCTCCCTCTCTCTCAGTCTCTACCTCTCTCTACAGAACTCTCTTTCACATAAATAAATATTTTTTAAAAAATGAAAAGATGCTTATTTGGCTCATAATTTTGGAAGCTGAAAGTTCAGTATCAGTTTGCTGGCTGCATCACTTCCTGTTGAATGGCATCATGGTGGGATCATGTAGGAGAGAGGGAGAGATCTCATGATGAGGTAGGGAGACAGAGAGTAGGGAGAGGACAGTCTTACTCTTTTGTACTAACCAAAGTCTCAGAAGAATTACATCCAGGAAACTCAGAGAACACCTAGCAGGATAAACATCAAGAAAAACCATACATTGGTCTATCATATTCAGAATAATTCATCCCAGCAGCCCCAGTAAGCAGATGATGGAATCCAGCAATCTAGAAATACTTGCATGTACTTCCTTCAAATAATGTTTGACACCAAAATTCCTCCCTCTCTCAAATCCAGCAACTCCTTTATCTTCTTATCTTCCTGTTGCCTGAGTGTGGAACCTCAGCAGGTGTCACATGGAACTAACACAACAATCTCTTTGTCACCAGATTCTTCCCCTTACATGGAGGCCAGAATTTCATCAAAAAATGAAAAAGCCAACTCTTTGGCACCTGTAAACTAGAACCCAAATTCTGCTGAAAAATCAGACCAAAAAATGACATTTTAAAATTCATTTTCATTACACAACTTTCATTTTTCCAAACAACCTGCTTCTGTTCTTTCTGGGCCCTGTTACAAAACATTCCCTATTCCTGGAACACATCCTGCCCTTTCTTCACCTGCCAATCCTTGCTCATTTTTTAATATCCAACTCAAATGCCACCTTCTCCATGAAGAAGCCCAATTTCCCATGGTTAATTTAGTGGCTCTGTAATGTTTTGCCTTAATGGTAAGTTCCCAATAATTGTTGAAACAATTTCCATGTTATATTATTTTTTAAATGTGTTGATATGTTTTTATAGGTCATGAGCCCCTCAGGAAGGAGACATAGCATACAGTAGGTACTACATAAATGTGTTTAAGTGAAATGAAATGATAAGATAATTTTTGAAGAGTTATTGACAATAAAGGACATCGATGATCAAAATAGGAAGGAAATTGTGAACTAAAAACAATTAAGAGATTAATGTGGACATTTGATTTGACAATTAATTTAGAAACAGGAAGCTTTGGTCATATTGCCCCAGAAATCAGAGATTATGACATTTTCTACTTCATTTTTATGAGAAAAGATGTGCACATAATATGCAATGGCACTTCAGGGATTTCCTCAGTAGAACAAGACCTCCTGGTGGTATGTTTCTTCTTTCTCTGGTCTGTGCTACAACTTCTTGACAGTACAAGAAAATTCCACATGATGCCCAAAAGTTCACCTTGTGATATCCAAAATCCGTCAGGCAAGTCTGTCAATAATATTACAATAATACATTCTCAAGAATATCCCTTCAGAGAGCTTTATGTTAATTTTAGCAACACAGAGATTAATTCATTTTAAATGTTTTTACCTATCTATTTCATTTCATTTTAGCCCAAATGCAGAATGCAAATTCAATTTTAATCATTTGAACTTTCTCTGGACAAGTCCTAGGGAGACCTGCATAATTGTGCCTTATGTCTTTCTAAGCTTCTACAAAGCTTGACTGCAGTGCCAGTCAAGTCACTAGTGCAGCAATCTAGAGCAGAGGTCATGGGGCAGAAGCAGCCAGCTTAAGCAATGACCCTCCACTCTTGTCCCGGGTTCTGCTCAAGAGTGAGGCATGTGTCTCAAAGAGACCAAGACTCCTTCCTTACTGCCAGTGTTCCAGACTTGGTGGCTACAGATGCCCCTGTGGCCTGTGGACAGAGCTATATTTCCATGTCCCTGGTCCTTTGCAGTCCTATGAATTTAATCTTCTAGTTTAAAGCCATCATCTTTGAGAAGAAGTCCATGGCATGAAAGAGGTTACAAACTGGCAAGCTGTCCATATAAAAGGGCCATATTTTAGGAGGACATAGAGTGCTTGAAATAAAATGTGAATTGTACAATAGGTACATTTTCCTGAGAAATCCCAGAGCTTCAACAGAGTAAAATTGTATCTGGAGAGCCAAAAACACAATTCTACTGCTCTCAGGTGAATATTCTATTTGGCAACTATTTAGGTAGCTTCTTTGGGCACTCCAAAATGTCTCTTCTTTGAGTTTTCATAAATATGTTCTATTTTTAAAACTTACTCTAGATTGAGGGAAACTGTGACTAATAAGTACTCTTGCATGCTAACTGATCATATTTTTTACTGAATCTACTAGTCAAAGACCAGGGCTTAAATTGTGAACTCAGGGCTTCTGGTAGCCCTATCTGTGTAATATCCTTATTTTGTGGGAACAAGTCATTTGGGTTTGGGGTATCTTACTATTTGCCATTGTTTCCACAATTGCCATGCTAACTCATTTTTACAGTCAGTAAATCTTTAAGGGAAGAGTTAGTACCCACCTCTAGCAATAGTGTGACTTCAGGCAAAGCCTCTGCATTATCCTGACCCAGCAGGAGCGCTCTACGAGGGGGCAGACCTTGGTAGTCCACTCCTACTCTTTGTCCCCATCGTTGGTCATTGGCAGAGAGCTGCCCTGGGAAGTGCAGCGATAGGGAATGTATACTCTCAGGCACTGCAGACTCACCAGCCTGGGGTGAATTGTATAGAGGAGCCTGAGAATAATTCTCCAATGAGAGCACATCAGGTAGCCATGCAAGTAAAAGCATAGAGAAGCTAAGGGTCTAGGTGCAAAGATAAGGTAAAAGGAAATGTAAAGATTTGGGACAGAACACACTGTATTAGTTTATTTTCTGCTGCAATAAATACATGAGGCTGGGTACTTAGTACAGAAAAGAGGTTTATGTTGGATATAGTTTTGGAGGCTGAAAGTCCACTTGGCTGCAGTACATTGTTACGGAGGGCATCATGGTGGAACTACACAGGAGAGATCACGTGACAACATACAAAGCCATCCAGTGGTGCGGGAACAGTCATGCTCTTTGATAACAACCAGGGACCCAGAAGAACTCCATGAATTCCTCCCAAGGGCAGCATCCTCACTTCCCACTAGGTTCTGCCTCTCAGAGGTCCCAACACCATCCAGTGTCTCCACTCTGAGGATCAAGCCTCCAGCATATGAACTCTTGTGGAAAAAACTGCATCAAAACTGCAACAGAAATTGAGTGATTTCCCAGGCAAATCTGAAATTCACACAGCCTTCAGACTTCAAGTACCACTATTGTGTGAGACGTCTGTTGTGTAGAAGCCTCACTTTTTGAGAGCATTCTTGCTATGCAACTAACTGTAGCATATCCTTGAGATTAAATTGCCATCCGGACCCTATTACAAAGCTATGCAAAATCACCTAGTAATTCCCAAAAGATACAATAATATGCCTTGCTAACTTGATTGCTAAAAAAAAAAGTAATAGGTAACATACTTGGTCAAGTCCCTGGTGACGACTGTGACATCCCTCAATGTGACACAGGCTGGGATCAAAAAAGGAGAGACCAATGACTGTTGAAAGAATGACTTGAATGGGATATCTAAAGTAAGATGCATTCACAGGAAATGAAGCTTCATTAGCTCAGATAACTCCATATGGAACTACTTGTTAGGTCACCAGCTTTCCAGAAAACCATATGAAACCCTGGGAAATGTCTGTTTTGGATGCAAGAAATCTCAAGGGATTTTATGGATTCAAATCTTTGTTATGGAAAAAGAAACTTTTGCTTAGCCTGGGAAGTTTGCTTTCTGGGAGACATGCCAAATGCAAAGCTGATGTGATTTGCAATAACCTAGTTAATCAACCATAAAAATCAGGCTTTATCATTTTTTAGAGATAATCACACACTGTAATTTCAAATAGGAAGACTTACTGTGAGAAAGTCATGCGCTTCAGCAAGGGGACATGTTTGTTCAAAAGACCACAAAATATAAGGAACTCAGCCAAGAACGTTCCCTATATATAACTATCCAACATGCTGATGTTTTCAGATACCACTGGCCCATATTTTTAAAAGATAAAGTGACTTCAGAGAACTTTCAAGTTGGCTTTAGTAATTATAGAATCATCTTTTTAAATAAAAGAAATTGACTTTCACTGAAAAATATCAGAAATCTGTCCATCACTTCACATCATGGAGCCAATTACATAATTCTTAAGTAAGCAAATCAGAATTTTGGAGCTAGAACATAGGCAGGCTAATTCTGAGACTGTTATTTCTCTTAAAGAATCAGAATTTGACTTGCTTTTTAAAATTTTTATTACAGACTGTCTGGGATCCAAAGCTGAAATTCTGCAAAGGGCCTTGAGAAGCTGGTTTGGAGGTCTGACAGGGGAAGAGGTGAGGTGCAGGAGAGAAGCACACAGGCAAGACAACCCTAAGAGGAACAGCATGGAAAGTAAGGCTGGCAACGGATGTCCTCTGTCTCCCACTTCAGAATCCCTCCTTCTGAAATACCCAGTTCTTTGAAGCTACCCAGGCCTCTGCAGTGTGTCCCAGCCAGGTGTGCTTAGAAGAGTAACTGTGGAACTGAACAGAATAAATACAAGTTCCTGAGACTCCAGCTTCCCAGAGAGTATTCTAGGTACCCCTCAGGATGCCTGAGGCACCATCAGGGGCTGCAAGGCCCAAAGTATTCTCATAATGACATTAAGATAGTATTTTCTTTTTTCTCCAATTTTCCATTCAGTATCCCATGGAGTTTTCCAGAAGCTACACAATGGATGACATAATAACAGATTAAAATGCAGAGGCAGATAAGAGAATCTTGAAAGAGATTTGCAAAAAAGAGAAACAATTCCACTTTTCTCACTAATACTTTTGTCATTAAAATTGTTGCAATCCAAAACAATTTATTTTCCATACTGTCCATTATTTGTAAAATAAATTAAAAAGGACATATTCTTAGAGATGTTCAGGTTTTCTCCATAATATAGTAAATATTAATATAGTCACATGCCGTATAATGGTGTTTCAGTTAACAATGGACCACAAATATAATGGTTTATACAACACAGCAAAGATGCGAAGTGCATTGCTCCATCTAGGTTTGTGTAAGTGCTCTCTGTAATCTTCACTCAACAACAGAATCACTTACTATGTATTTCTCAGAATACATTCACATTATTATGTGCACATGACTACAGATGGAATCCCTCCAAACAAAAGAACTCTGGGGACTCCAATAAATTTTAAGAGTTTCAAAGTTGTTCTGAGACCAAAAAGTTTGAAAACTGTCAGCATAATAGAATGACCCACTGATAAAAAAAACATTGTCTAAAATGTAAACCAAGTTTTTAGATGCAGTGGGAACTGACATAGAAGTTGGTAATGTGCACAACTCAAAGTAGACTCAGGCATCCTGGGAGCTTAGTACCAAAGCCAGTTATGTACTCTGAAGATACAGCTTAGTCCTAGAAATCTTTGGCTTCTTGTTTGATGAATATCCAAGGCCTAAACTAGAGACCACTTGATGTGAGAACTCAATCAGAATTCCTCTTATAAAACTGGAAGCCACTTTTCTTTATGTTCTCAATTTGAGAAGAGCAAGAATAAATCTGCTCAGAATAAGCCTGTTGAGCTTTCCTGTCTTGACTGCAGTACTAAGTAGAAGTAGAGCAGGGATGAGCTCTGTGGTGCATTCACACCACAGAGGAATTTCCCGCCATGCACAGAAGCCCACACTGGTCACACCTGTGCAGTCCAAAACAGCTCACGTGAAACATTTAATTTGAAAGTCAGATGATAGCATCACTGGACAACTGACAGAGTCGGTTCCTTGGAGAATACAATTGTGACACAGTTTCCTAAAGCCTACAAACAACCATGAGGCTGATGTGAAAAACAATCACATGAAACTTCTGGAAATAAAAAATGAATATAATAAATAAAACTCGACATTTAAACAATGGCTTTCCTATAGGCCCTGTAGGCTTAGACATGAATATCCTCATATCTTCTTCTAGCCACAGGTCAGAGAAAGTCAGTGAAGTCACCAATCCAACCCTGCAACCAACGCAGAAGGTGATCAAAGATGGAGTGTTAACCTGTGAGCCTGTGACCATTGCTCCCAGGGAGAAACTGGCAGAACACTTGGGTCTACAGAGAAAAGACACAAGACAGAAGGTGAAAAGCAAAGTGTTCAAGAATAAACAGATTTTTGTGGAACACATCTGTGGGATGAGGGCGCAGTTCAAGAAGAGAATGACTGAGGTAGAAGTACGAAGTTCCTCCCTTTCTCTCTACACATAGAAGCCTTATCAATACATCAATAATAAGTCAAAAAGCTCTCAGTGGACTAATGAAACAACAGATCAGACACAGCTAAAGAGACATTTCATGAAGTAGAAGGCAGAGCAGAGGATAACATCCCATATTCAGAAAAGAATTAGAAATTACAAGAGATCAAAAGACGTGGAGGATAAAGTTGAAAGGCCTATTAAAATTCCTGACTTCAGTTCCAGAATGAATTAATGAAAATAACAAGGGAATAGAAATAATTCAAGGAAACTTAAATAAGAAATGCTCAAAAATTATCAAAAGGTATCAACAATCTTCAGACCCAGGAAACTCAAAACCATATCTAGACATGTCATTCCAAAAATAAAGAATACTAAAATAGTTAAAAAAAAAAGAACTAAAAGCATTCAGAGAAAATAGACTGCTAAACAATGAAAAGTATAATTTATATCATTCACAGAAAAAAAAATTTATACACAATTCCACTTATATTGGGAATTGTTAATAGCTAAACTCAAAGAAGTATAGAAAATAGTAATAGAATAGTGGTGGTTACCAGGCGAAGGAGAGGGAGGTAAGTAGGGGTTTTCTAGTGGTTATAAAGTTCCAGTAATGAACTGAAACCTGAAGATAATAAGTCCTAGAGATCTACTATACAACCTTGTGTTAATATTTGTTAACAATATGGTATTGTGCCCATAAAAATATGTTAAGTGTATAGGTCATAGATTATTTGTTCTTCAACTTTTTTAAAATTTATTTTACAGACAGAGAGAGGGAGAGCACTTTGATCCACTAGTCCACTCTGCAAATGAACGCAATGCCCAAGGCTGGATCAGGCGAAAGTCAGGAGCCAAGAACTCAATCCAGGTCTCCCACATTGGTGTCAGGGACCCAATTGTTTGAATCATTACTTGCTACCTCCCAAAGTCTGCATTAGCAGGAAGCTGAAATCAAGAATTAGAACTGGGAAGCAAACCTAGGCACTCCAATACAGGATTTGAGTGTCCTAACTTATGTCTTAACTGCTGGGTAAAATACTGACCCAAGATTAGATGTCTTTACCATAACAAAATTAAAATTAAATTGAGGAATAACATGTTGAAAATTCATTTCTCAATAGCACTAATGAAAGTCACAAAGAAATATATTTTAATTAATTTGAGAGAAAATAACTCTCAAAATATAATTTTATATTCAACACAAACCTTTTCAACAGAAACAGCAAAATAAGGACATTTTCAAACAAAATCAGTATATAAGACTTTTACATTAATAGATCCTCACAAATGAACATTCTAAAGGAGATACCCCAAAAAGAAAATATGCCCATCAGGAAGGCCTGATATGCAAGAAGGAATGATAGGCAAAGATGTTGGTAAATAGGTGGAAATTCAAACTCATGGGTCATTAATAAATAATATCAAATTTAGGGTTTAGAAACAAGATAGGATTGGGATATTAGACAAAAGAATGTAAAATTTAAGAGAGGATAATCAGAATTATTTGGGAGGGAGTAAAGAAACTACAAAAATGCGTATTAAAGCTAGCTAGAGGGACCGACGCTGTGGCACAACAGATTAACGCCCTGGCCTGAAGTGCCGGCATCCCATATAAGCGTCAGTTCGAGACCTGGCTGCTCTACTTCCAATCCAGCTCTCTGCTATGGCCTGGAAAATCAGTGGAAATTGGCCCAAGTCCTTGGGCCCCTACACCCATGTGGGAGTCCCAGAAGAAACTCCTGGCTCCTGGCTTCGGATCAGTGCAGCTCCAAGCTATTGCTGCCATCTGGGGAGTAAACCAGCAGATAGAAGTCCTCTCTCTCTCTCTCTCTCTTTCTCTCTCTCTCTCTGCCTCTCCTCTCTGTGTAACTCTGACTTTCAAATAAATAAATAAATCTTAAAAAGACAAATAAAAATAAATATTTAAAAAAATAAGCTAGAATAACAACTAAATAATGGGAATAAAGCATGTAACTTCCAAATATTTCTTTTTCTAAACTAAAGAAAACAATCCAAAAAAAGTGAAATAAAGGTGGAAGAGGGTGGACAGGGAAGAAAAGAAGCAAACAGAAAAATATAGGAAATTAGCATGCACATAAATGTATGAGAAATCATAATAAAAGTAATAAACCAGTGAATTAATAAACAAAAATTTACCAGAGAAAATTACCTAAACCATGTATGTTTAGAAGTAAGACTAAGAGAGGGTTGGCAAACTGTAGCTCATGGGCCACAACTGTCTCCCATCTACTACCTGTGACTCTGGCTAAGAACGGTCTTTACAGTTTCAAGGGGTTAGGAAAAAACAGACATAACAGAAATCACACATGACCTGCAAAGAGCTGAAAGCTTTAGTATCTTCCTCTTTAAAGATTAACCAGGGCAGGCACTGTGGCACAGCCGCTAAAGCAGCCACTGTGAGACCAGCAACCCACCAGTTTGTGTCCCAGCTGCTCCACTTCCAATCCAGCTCCCTGCTAATGGCCTGGGAAAAGAAAGAAAGATTGTCCAAGTGCTTGGGCCTGTCACCCTTGTAGGAAACCCAGATGAATTTCCTGACCCAGCCCAGGCCATTGCAGCCATCTGAGGAATGAACTAGCAGATGGAAGATATTCTCCTCTCTCTCTCTCCTCTCTCTCTCTCTCTCTCCCTCCCCAACTCTGACTTCTAAATAGATAGATAGATAAGCATTTTAAAACATAATAAAGTATTTGCCAACTTCTGCTCTAAAATATAAAAATATAAGATCCAGAGTGGAGACAGACTGGAGACAGATGTCTCAGTTTTAAAAAGGACAGGAATTCTCACTGACTAAATATTAGCTAGATACATGTACACCTTGCTGAATAGCACAGCTCTTAATCTCTCTTGCAGCCAGCTCTTAGAAGTGAGCTGCAGTGGGTTACAGAACTCCCAGGGCAATCCCTTTCAGTGGATGCATACCTTTCTCAGTGCACTGTCCTTCTTTCTTATACAGGAGAAAAGAGGGTCAGGGGGTGGGGAACCATCTTTTGATGATGTCATCACTGGAAACTGTCAAAACACTGAGATCAAACACACCTAGGTCCCTAGATAGCATATGGAAATAGAATTATCCTATAATCCCTGTACTGTCTAACTCCAGATTATTACACATTAGCTAGAAATAGTCTTCTTATTTAAGTGGGGACAGATATTACCGTAATTTAGCCTGTATTCTAAGTAATACATCAAGCAAACACTAACAAAAAAAAATCCAGGTAGCTAAAACCAAATCACCCAAACTGGACTTTAGAGCAAAAATAGGTTTTGGGACTGGCACTATGGCACAGCAGGTTAAAGACCCAGTCTGCAGCACTGGCATCCCATATTGAAGCCAGTTCCAGTCCTGGCTGCTCCACTTCTGAGCCAGCTCCCTGCTAATGCTCCTGGGAAAGCAGCAGAGGATGGCCCAAGTCCTTGGGCTCTTGCACCCACATGGGAGACCCAGCAGAAGCTCCTGGCTATTGGCTGGAACTAGAAAATTGTAGGCTTCCAGTGGAAAATCCTGGAAGAGGTATCTAAACCAGGTCATGCAGGTTAAAATCTCCATTGACATTTATCAGCATCCAACAGCCCCCATATGAGGTACTGAAAAGGGCACATCACCTTACCAATAAGGCATAACCTGGATGGAACTACAAGAAAGCACAGGAAGGGCGCATGCTGTGGCATAGAAGGTCAAGCCTCCACCTGCTGTGCTGGAATATGGGGCAGTTTGAGTCATGGCTGCTCCGCTTCCAATTCAGCTCTCTGCTGGTGGCCTGGGAAAGCAGCAGAAGACGACCCAAATGCTTGAGGCCCTGTCATCCATGCAGGAGACCCAATTGGAGTTCCAGGCTCCCAGATTCAGCCTTGCTCAGCCCTGGCTATTTTAGCCTTTAGGGGAGTGAATCAGAGGATGGAAGACCTATTTCTCTTTCTCTCCCTCTCTCTGTGTGTGGCTCTGCCTTTCAAATAAGTAAATAAATCTTTAAAAAGAAATAAAGCACAAGAAAAATATAAATTGAAAGATAATTGAAAAAATCATGGATTAGTTCTATTCAAAAATCTGAAAGCTGCTGAAGACAAGAAATGATGGAGGAGCTGTTGGAGATTCGAGGGGGTGACAAATGAATACAAGTTAGGAATCCAGTTCAGGAAAGGACAGCAGTGGAAAGTTGCTGGATATGTTCTGCTTTTTAACCCACAGCATTGCATCAAGGTTAATGTCTGAGTTTAGATAAATGACCTATAATTAGATATTAACATAAAGAAAATCTGTGTGAAGAAAATAGCAACTTTAGATTATTTTTGTAGATTTCTATAAGTTTAAATTGATACCAAAAGTTTTTAAATAAAAGCAAAATATAAAGAATCAAAGTAAAATGAGTGGTTGGGAGACAGTGAAACAAGCACAGGCAGTACAAACCCAGACTCCTGTCCACAGCATCTTCCCCCAGATCCAATTTCAGTTCTCAGTTCAGTAGTTGTGGGTACACCTCAGTCCCGGGCTTTACAGTGAGCATCCCTTATGCAAATGCTTGGGACCAGAAACTGTTTCAGATTTTAGATTTTTAAAAATATGTTAGAATATTTAAATATACTTAATGAGCTATCTTGGAGATGGGACCCAAGTCTAAACATGACATTCACTTTATACAATATTTTTAGTCTACCTGCATTTTGCCTCATGAGGTCAGGTGTGGAATATTCCACTCTTGACATTATGTTATTTCAAATTTGGAAACCTATTGGACTTTTGCATAAGGAATATTAAACATGAAGTACATTTTCAAGGAGACATAAGTGTTTCTAGGAGCAACAGAGATACTCTTATGTTGAACCTAATACCTATTGGTATTTCATACCAATACCTCATATCCCAATACCTCCAACCACTGCCTTATATTAACTCTTTCCTTATTTTTCTTTGATCTTTTCTGAAAAGTCCTGTTAGACAAGCAACCAAAGGGACCCTAGGCTAGCACTGACTTCTAGACCATTCACTTCCTTGGGGAAAGAGAATTTTCTTTCCTTCCCAAAAGGATTTACACATTTCTGAGTTCATACAATGGGCTCCATTGTCATGGTGCTGGCATCATGTTTTGTGCTAGGAAAGTCTACGAAATCCAAAAGAAAGCATGTTTCTGAATCTGTCAGACTTTGCCAAATCATGGATTATAGATGGTGGGGTAAAATGGACTTCACATTGACCAGACACTGTACTATATTGGCTTCATGTTTTCCTAATAAAAGTCCTGAAGAGAAAATCATTACCCTTGTAAGATGAGAATACACTCTCTTATAAAACTTAGGTCCCAGGTTCACAATCACACAGCTTCTACGTGGGAAAAAGTTTTTTTTTTCTTTTTTTTTTAGACTTGTTTGTTTGAAAAGAAGAGCAATAGAGAGAAAGAGGGGAAGACCTTGAGTAAGAGATCTTCCATCCATCGGTTCACACCCAAATGACGGCAAAGCCAGATCTGGGCCAGGGCAAACTCAGGACCCTAGAACTTCCATGAGGGCAGAAGGGGCTCAAGCAGGGGGGGCCATCTCCCATTACTCTCCGAGGTCCATTAGCAGGAAGCTGGATTGGAAGCTGACCAGCAGAGACTGGAACCAGTCTCTGATATGGAAAGCCAGCATCACAAGTGGCTTAACCCATTGCACCACACACCAGCCATGGAAAAGAGGTTTTCTAACACTTAGTCCCAAAAGAATTCTACTACAACCAAATACCATCTAATCCAATGCTTTGTTTTCCAGTTTGGTGTCAGGTGAATAAAGTGGTATTTACTTATTTTTCCAGCTCCACAGCTGGAATCACATTTTTATTCTCCACGACATGTCTTTAAAACTAAAGAATGAACTATAACCTCCTGCAGTCCTCTTTCTTACAAAAGGAAGTTTCATAAATCCTGCCTTAATTGACTCATCCTAGGGAAGAGAATGACAAGAGACTTTCACTTCCATGTGTGTATAAAACCAGCCCAATACAGTGTGATTATGTACGAGCCTGGCCACTCTTGTCTCTTTTCCAAGTGGTAGTCAGTGTACCTTGATTTCATTTAGCACAGCACAGCCTTCTAGTCTGAGCCTTACTGATGAATTGTGTCCCAGTGGATACTTTTTCCTAAATAATGTTGAATTAGATTTAATCTGAGAACTTCTCCAGCTGGCTTATTTTCTTATACCGAGTATTGAACCAAATCTCTCTCTTCTGACTCCCTTGGTTCTTTACCGATGAGAATAACCCATTTAATCAGTTCTACATCATTCTTGGATTTGAATAAAACCTTTAAAGCCTATGACTTAGCCTAGTAATAAATACCTCAAGAGGGTAAAAGAAGCAAAGGTAGAAAGAGCTGGCAGCTCTACAGGAAAAGAGGAAGGAGTGAGCAGATAGATTTCCTCTGTGGTTCATTACAAGTTAAGTCTTTCTGACATGGAAAGAGAAGTCTCCCTGATACACATTTTCCCTCGGGATCTTGACACAATGTTATGCTAAATCTCTTCATATTAACTGCCAATGAATATTGCCATCGTCTTGATCTACATAGCAGGGGTCTTCAAGCAAGTTCCTGGAAAATGCATATTGTGAAAAAACACTTGAAAATATGTTAAACAAAATAAATTTATCTTGAATTTCATTTTGCTGTGAATTTTTTGGCATCCCTTCATCTTATTCAAAAATTGGTGCCATTCTTTTTTTTTTTTTTTTTTTTTTTTTTTTGTTTTTTTTTTTTTTGTTTTTTTTTTTTTTGTTTTTTTTTTTTTTTTTTTTTTTATAACGCTTTTATTTAAAGAATATAAATTTCCAAAATACAGCTTATAGATTACAATGGCTTCCCCCCCATAACTTCCCCCCCACCCGCAACCCTCCCCTTTCCCCCTCCCTCTCCCCTTGCTTCACATCAAGATTCATTTTCAATTCTCTTTATATACAGAAGATCAGTTTAGTATATATTAAGTAAAGATTTCAACAGTTTGCCCTCACACAGAGACACAAAGTGAAAAATACTGTTGGAGTACTAGTTATAGTATTAATTCACAATGTATAGCACATTAAGGACAGAGATCCTACATGATATATTTTTTTTAAAAAATTGATTAATTTTCTAGGCAATTTCCAATTTAACACCAAGATTTTTTTTTCATTTTTAATTATCTATATACAGAAGATTGATTCAGTATATACTAGGTAAAGATTTAATCAGTTTGCACCCACACAGAAACACAAAGTGTAAAATACTGTTTCAGTGCTAGTTATAGCATTACTTCACATTGGACAACACATTAAGGACAGATCCCACATGAGACGTAAGTACACAGTGACTCCTGAAGTTGATTTAACAATTTGACACTCTTGTTTATGGCATCAGTAATCTCCCTAGGCTCTAGTCATGAGTTGCCAAGGCTATGGAAGCCTTTAGGGTTTGCTGACTTCAATCTTATTCCGACAGGGTCATAGTCAAAGTGGAGGTTCTCTCCTCCCTTCAGAGAAAGGTACCTCCTTCTTTGATGGCCCCATTCATTCCACTGGGATCTCACTCACAGAGATCTTTCATTTAGGTCTTCTTTTTTGTCTTTTGGTGCCATTCTATGGTAACTTTCTTTTTGGATGTTTACCCAGAATCCCAATTTCATCCCATGCTAAATTAAATTAACCAGCTCCCTTCCTCCTATTTTTTCTCACACTTTTTCTCCTTCTTAGCTAATCTCTCTCTCTGGAAATGGTTTTACCATCCCTTTACCAACCTTCTCTGCATTTCAAATAAGAAGCAAATACACACACGTCAGAAAAGAAGGTCAACTAGGTTGAAAAGAAAAATTATAGCATTATCCAGATTAGAGTCTCAAAGTAGGGTATGCTGTGGCAACTGGCCGCTTGTAAAGGGATGATTAGTGTACTGGGAAAGGCTACAAAAGTCGAATCCTTTCTTTAGCTCTCAGGGAAGTACAATGCTCATCTTCACAGTTTTTGTCATTGTATCTTTGACTACAGGCTATTTATTAGTAGCCTACTATGCAAGTTACAAAGTTTATTCAAAGGACTGGCATTGTGGTGGCACAGCAAGACAGGCTGGCACTTGTGATGCAAACATTCCATACAGAGGTGGCAGTAGCAAGTCCCTGCCACTCCACTCTGATCGCACATCCTGCTAATATGCCTGGGGAGGCAGAATAAGATGGCCCAATACTTGGACCCTCCACCCGCATGGGAGCCCTGAATGGAATTCCCGGCTCATGGATTCAGCCTGGCTGGCTATTGTAGCCATGTGAGGAGTGAATAGCATATGGAAGACCTCTCTCTCTGTGTTTCTCTCTCTCTTTTTGATGTTCTACCTCACAAATAAATAAATCTTTGAAAAGTATTGTTTATTCAATTAGAATGGAGTCTGTTTTTGTTTATTATTGCCTCTATTTTGGTTTTCTACAAAAAAGTACAACTCAAACTTAGCAAACTTTGAAGTTCCTCATGGACAGTCACAGAGTTAAAATTCCTGCAATTTTCGAGATAGCTACCCTGAGTTGGGAACATAATTTCCTTTTCTTGCCAATTACTTATGTAAAGGATATTTCTTTTATATAATACCTCCCACATAGAAAGTGCTAATAAGTAGTAATTATCACTGTTATTTAATTCTCTGTAATCATTTACTTGCCAAACTCTAGATATTCTTCCTCTAAAATTTCCTCCTTTTCATTTCTATCACAACTACCTTAACCCAAGTTGGCAGCATCCAGCTAGATGATTTAACACTTTCCTACTAACTTCAGTCTCCCTGAACATTCTCTTAATCCATCCCACAGCTAAATTAAACTTCCTAAAGTGCCATTCTAGAGTACCATTAATTCCTCTCACCTTTTTTAAAGATTCATTTAATTTATTTGAAAGGCAGAGTTGCAAAGAGAGGAGAGACAGAGAGAGAGATCTTCCATCCACGGCTTCACTGCCCAAATGACCACAATAACCAGAGCTGGGCCAGGCTGAATTCGGGAACCTAGAACTCCATCCAGGTCTCCCCCAAGGATGGCAGGGGTGCAAGCACTCGGGCCATCATCCACTGCTTTCCCAAGTGCATTTTAGCAAGGAGCTGGATCAGAAGAGGAGCAGCCAGAATTTGAACTAGCATTTATGTATGATGCCAGTATTGTAGGCTGCACCACAATGCTGGCTCTTTCTCTCATTTTCTTACGATATTTAAAATTAAGGCATTTATGTGACTGATCATTAAGACACCCCGGCTTCCTTTCCAGTCCTCCTTAATTCCCATAGTTTGACACTACAAGCTCTCTGTTCCCATAAGGCAAGCTTTCACAGATTCACAAAGACTGTTAGGAATTCAGGTGCAGTACTCTGAGTTGGGAAGCCCTGCCATTTTTGCTTTAAATTCCCCCAGTGTTGCCATTCATCATGACCGATACTAACTTCCATCTGCTGGTTAGAGAACCAGCTGGTTAGAGAGCCCAAATGCCTGCAAAAACTGGAGCTAGACCAAGTAGAAATCAGGAGCTCAGAACTCCAACCAGGTTTCCCATGTTGGTGACAGGGACCTAACTGAACCGGCAATTGCTGTCTCCCAGGTATGCATTAGCAGGAAGCTGGAGCCAGAGCGGGGCTGAAACTTGACCCCATCACCCCAATATTAGATGATGGTGCCCCAAATGCCACCTTAACTGCAATGCCAAATGCCCAACCCCCGCCAAATCCTTCTAAACCACTCATTACACCAAACCTAAGAGAACTTGAGTACTGTGCCTCCCAATACAACACTTAATTACGCACTGTCTCACAAAGTTCTTTACCCAGTGCATATATACTTCTTGTATGTTATTTCCTCTCTCTCTAAGTAGGTAATTTCTCCAAGGATAGAAGCCATATTTCACTGACCTCTTGTTTGTTGTTTTTTTAAATATTGGTGGGAATACAATATAGTAAGTTATCACAGTGTACAATTAGATCTATCAGGCAAAGTGTGAGATATTTTAGTTCAGTTACATAGGCTAATGCATTGCTAAATAGACCTATGTGATAGATAGGTATTATTCCCCCATTCTAAAGATGAATATTCTGAGATCTGGAAACAAAATTACTTACCCAAAGTCAGAGAGCTAATGAACAGCAAAACCAAGAGTTGATTCAAGGAATGTTTGACTCATGAGGTTTTTTTTTTTTAAGATTTATTTACTTAATTATTTTGAAGGGAGAGCAATATAGGGAGAGACAGGAGAGGGAGGAAGGGAGAGAGAGAGAGACAGAGAAAGAAAGTCATTCATCCACTGGCTCACTCCCCAAATGCCAAAGTACCAGCCAAAAGTTGTGCCAAGCTGAAGCCAGGAGCCAGGATCTCTATCCTGGTCTCCCTTGTGGGTGGCAAGCATCCCAGGACATAGGCCTTTTTCCACTGCCTCCCAGGTTAACTAGCAGAAATGGAGCCAGGACTCAAACCTAGGCACTCCAATATGGAATATGGACATCCCAAGCAGCAGCTTAACCCACCACACCACAATGCTCACTCCCACTCCTGAATTTTGATTATAGCAGGTCTTGGACTCAACCTTGATTGTTGACAATTCTTTAGTAACAATTTGTTCTAATATCATTTCAACAACTCCCACACCACCAACAGAGAGTCTCCAGTCTCCAAACATACTTGTTGATTGACTATAGGCAAAGGTCACATAATTGAAGTAATAAACTTTGAGTGTTGCAAAGGATAATAGAGGAAAAGACTGCTGAGCATCCTCTCAGCTATTTTTCAGAACTGATAGTTTTACATATCTTCCACTTGGAGAAATAAAAAAAAAAAAAAAACTCCCCAAATGGAACAAACAGAAGCTATTTATTCAGACTTTGCTAAAGGAAGCAATCAGCCACATCACTTGGTTTGGGCAGAGGCTCCAAAGTAGGAAGAGAAATTGGAAAGGTTCACAATGGGACGCAGGGACGATGCCAAGTGAGCTCTTGTTGGAGGCTGGTAGAAGCAAAGTAGCTGTGTCATTGGTGTGGGAGCATATTTGGCTTTCTCTTGTTGGTCCTGAGGTGTAACAGGGGTGGGAGTGGCAAAAGAACAAGGCATTTGGTAGTCACTGACCAAGCCCTGAGCTTTTTGGACCAATAGTGACAAAGCTTATGGCTTGATGTCCCAAAAAAATGTGGGTGACAGTGCTGTTGTCATAGATGGTCCGGTCATTGCCCACTCTAGATTCAGTCTCTCACAGTTAACTACCAATACCTTTTTCCTGACTTGCATTTCTGTGGGTATTTGGAATTGTGCTTCCATTTTTTTCATTATATAAATCCAATTTCATATATTTCTAAAGGCTTCCATTTAGTGGTTTGATAAATTTTGTTCTTAGGAAATAACATTTTCTTTAAAGGCTCTTATCTTTTAAAAATGAGCTTTTCCACCAAAATGGGAAGAAGTAGCAAGTAAATCAAAGTATGACTAAAAATGTCACTTTCCCTGCATCAAACACAAAGTGAAATTCTGGTGTTAATAAAGAATGATAGGTCATCAACCATAAGATATAAATAAAGTTATTGGTCTTGTTTCAATATATCCTATAATGGACCCTCTCCTAATCGTCTTTAAATCTATAAAAGTTTTGAGGTTTGTAAAACTGTTATTTTTTTCAATTTTACAAAATTCTACCTAGTTTGTTTCATACAGGCTGAAATATAAATAGCAAAACTCTGTAACCAGCTCATTTGAATTTGTGCCATGAGTTTTGTCAAATCCAGGACTTTGGGACTTTAATCGCTGAAATATTTACATTTGTTAGATGCTCATTTACTGAATCACAACACATTTTCTCCTCTCTACTGTAGATTAAATGAACTACAGTTCTCTTTATGTTACTCACATCAAGTTGGACCTCAAATTGGTTTTATTCAAAGCTTTGTGCCTGGGTCCAAGAAAGTATAATTCTCCATTATTTACAGCAGTGCCCATTCTCTTTCCCGGAAATAAGTGGAATGTCACCTTATTCTCCCCAAAAAGATAAGCAGTTTTCTCAAGAAAATATCAAAATACAAATCTCTTTTAAAAATTGGAATTCTTCAACATGATAACTGATTTGCACAACACTTACTGCTTCTGAGTAGAGCAACAGAAACTGAAACTGACATAGTTATCAAGAAGTTCTGATCTAGACAAACTTCAGTCCTCCTAAGCCAGCCGAAGAAAACCTCAAGAGCAGTCAGTGGGTAAAAAGAGTGAGATGTTGGAATGGGAGTTGGAATGGGGACAGGGAGGAAGAGAGTTAAAGATGAAGGAAGGGCATCAAGCACTGTGGCTCAGCTGGCTAAGCCTAGAATGCCAGCACAACGTATCAGAAGGTTGGCTTGAGTCCTAGCTCTTCTGTTTCAGATCCAGCTTCCTGCTGATATGCTTGGGAAAGCAACAGACGATAAAGGATGGCCCAAGTTCTTGGGCCCCTGCCACGCATGTGCAAGTATCCAATGGTGTTCCTGGCCTCTGGCTTCTACGTGGCCCAATCCCAGTCAGATTCTCTCTCTCTTCCTCCCCCCCTTCTCTCTCTATCTTGCTCTTTCAAGTAAATGAATATATCTTTTTTAAAAAAAAAAAAAGATTTATTTTTATTTATTTGAAAGGCAGAGTTACAGAGAAACAGGGAAAGATAGAGAAATCTTCCATCTGCTGGTTCACTCCCCAACTGGCCACAACAGCCAGGGTTGAGCCAGGCAGAAGCCAGGAGCTTCTTCCAGGTCTCCTACATGGGTGCAGGGGCCCAAGCACTTGGGTCATCTCCCACTGCTCTCCCAGCTGCATTAGTAGGGAGCTGGATCAGAAGTGGAGCAGCCAGGACTCAAACCGGTGCCATATGGGATGCCAGCATCCAGCATCGCAGGTGGTGGCACTACTGGTTGGGCTATGACACCAGCTCTGAATATATCTCTCTTTTGTAAAAAGATGAAGGGAGGCTTCCTGCAGGAGGCCAAACTTCAGCCAGTTCTTTAATTGGCAGGAGCTTTTCATATAATAATATATATTGCAGAATATTTTAAATATATTTTATATGCCATAGCTGGGCATAAAACCTCACCTGATTGCTTCTGCTTAATTTGACTTTAACTTCTAAGCTCTACAATCCTACCCCTATCAAAAAATGACAGGCCTAATTCAGTCTCTGAATGGGGCAATATAAAGGAATTTCGCTCAGAATGCAGCATTACATCAGCCCAGCTGCCAGTCGGAATAGGATGCCTTGGGAAATAATTGAGCAGACTCTGCCCCAAAGTGCCTCTAGAACCATTTTTTTTTTTCTTTTCTTCTGCTGCCATAAAAAATAAAAGTCCCTCTATGTGATGTTAGAAAGGTGAGAATAAATCACACATGACCACATGCTTGTTCACACAGCTGAACTCTCCCAAGAGTGCCTGCTTTTTCGCCTAGTAGAATGGGGGAGTGATAGTTTCAGGCATGATCTGAACCTGAGTCTGACTCTTGTAGTTATCACCATCAGCTAAGCCATGTGTATCTAAGGTCAGCCCAGGCACAGAAAGAAAAACTCTGTGTGTGGCCCCCAAACCACTCTTTGGGAGAAAAGTCCTTTGTCATCTCTACCCCATTGTAATCATCTGTGTATCCATCTTCCCACACTCAACTCTGAATCTCTTCAAAGCAGCGGCTGAGTTAACCTCAGCCAGTAAGCAAGCAGGGACCCAAGATTCCTGCCCTGCCTCCCCCTACCTGCAACACTTTCTTCTCCTAGGCAATGTCAAACGCTCAGCTTGGAAGCACTTAAGCACTGTCTTCCATGGACGCCATAGTGGAACTCATTGCAGTTTGGCAGCTGTCACATTTGCTTGGCCTCTGGCTCCAGCCAAGCAGCGCCAATGGTCTCCTGAGGTGTTTGTGTCACTACCAAGTTACTCTGTAATCTTGAAAGAACCCTAAGTCTGATGTTTCCAGTTTATGAGCATTTAGAGAGTGAGATAGGCGCCCTTGACAGCTGCATTTGAGCTGGGTTTTGATGATGAACTATTCTAGAATGAGCCTGCCTTTGGGGTAGGACTAGAGTTCCCATCTGCTGAAGGCTGATTATGAATAACTGATAACCAGTGACCAGAATGAAGTCATGCCCTGATAACGAGACTGTTTATAACAGCATAGATCACTTTTTTAAAAAAATAGAGATAAATGCTATCTCCTTGAATGCCTGGTCTGGTAGTTAGGAGCCAGTTTACATTTTTCCAATTAACATGATTCATTCTTTATTGCATGAGAGGCCAGGGAAAAGGAAAGCTTTGGAAAGAAGAGCTAATCTTTAAAGATATTTTAAAGTATAAACAACTTATTTTAGGGGGAATAATAAATATTTAACCACTTTCTCTTTAACTTCTCTAACAATACGCTGATGATCAGGAAAATAAGTGACAAGAAGACAGAGAAGGAAGAAAAGAGAAAGGGAGGGAGAAGAAAGAAAATAACTTCTGTATATCTTCAGGTTTTTCGGCCAGTTTTGTTCTTTCTAGTGGTCTAACTGCACTATTAAAAATATAGAATGAAAACCCATATGAGCGCAGATGTTTCATTATAGATAGGAACCCAGATATGAGAGGAGACTGATAAACATTAATTCTGACACAGAAATATATTTTAAAACATAGGTTCTTCCAGTGGTAAATTTTATCTGCGTTAAAACTAAAAAAGAAAACATCTAAGATCAACCACAGTAGTCACTAATGCCCAGGTCTTTTAAAGCAGCACCAATAACATTTCTGCATACAATTTTATCAAAAATATGACCTTGGGCCCACCCTATACTGTAAATCCACTTCCGCACATTTTATTGAAGGTAAACTAGTCTCTGGACTGTGCAATACCATTTTTTAATGGTGAAATTATCCTTTAGTGTTAACACTTGATTTAGAAACCACTTGTATGCATTGAATCTAGGTCATCAATACAATAATCAGATGGTGTTAGCTCCCTTGGAAGTGAATTTTTGGAATCTCTTAGCATTACAAAGAAATGGGGACATTCAAATGCCCCCAATGAAAGTTCTTGAACTTGAGCACTTGAGTTCTAATACATATGTCTAAAAAAGTACTAACAGTTATCAGTTTCTCATAAAGTTCACCATTATAGCTTCATGTATTTTTATCATTAATCTTATGTGAGAGATCTTCAAAAAGCTCATGAAAAATATGTATTACAAAGCATCATGCACAAGTAGTACAATTTTTAGCACCAAAATAAAGTTAACTTTAAATTCTATTTGTTCTTGAGAGGTTGAGAGACAGAGAGAGTGCGTAGCCACAGGTTCACTCCCCCAAATGCCTACAATAGCTACAGCTGGGGCCAGCCTGAAGCCAGGAGTATGAAACCAATTACCTGAGCCTCCCATGGTCTGGAGTCAGGAACCAGAGGCTGTAATCCAACTTAGATACTGCAATAAGGCACTCAGACATCTCAACTCATAGACTAAACTCCCAGCCCCTTACAAAGTTTTTGGAGTCATCTCATATGAATGATAAGGTTTAAGGAATTGAAGTGTAATTCTCTTGGAGACATTCTGTGTCAATAAATTCCCAGCTGAAACCAGTTAAATGACTTTAGGTTCCTCAAGGGAGCACGTACAAGGAAAAAAGGCAGTCACTACGACATCTAACATGTTGTGAGTACTGGAGAATTCTTCCAACAACACCTCCAATAAATTAGAACTTAAACAATGACACAGCCTATGACATGGCCTAGAGCAGGGCAGAATTACAAAATGTGGTCTGCTAACCTTACTCTGAGCAGGAAGCACCAGGACAGGAAGTAACACATTTGGGGCATTAATAGCAACTTTCCCACACACATTGCCAAGATAGCTTCAAAAGAGGAGAAGGCAGACACAACATTTTTATTTGCTTCTTAAAATATGCATTTAAAATTTTTACTCAGAATTAAGTGAGTCTAGCAAAGCAAAAAGTAAACTTAACTGTGGATGCAGGTGCAAGAAACTCCCTGGACTCAAAATAAGTCAGCTGTGAAAACTGCTGATGGAGTTTCAAGGTCTTCTCTAGCTCTAATTTCATCACTGAAGAATCAGAATGCTGTAATGAGTCAAAGTGAGGGTTGCCCACCTGACGTCATAGTGACAAAGCACTATGGGCTGCTGGTTGTTAATTGCTCAAAGTTAAGTAACATCACAATGCACGAGCTCTTACCAGGTTCAAATATGCTGAGAAGTCTGCGAACTGCTGACGCACGTCCGGCTCTCCTCACTTGACTGCCATTTTGGCAGAGAATCCTGCCCATGTGAGAGCTTCAGCGGAGGCATCTGCATTATGGTGTAACCGGTTTACCTGCCGCTCGCAGTGCCATCATCCCATTGTGGGTGCAGGTTTGAATCCCAGCTGCTCCACTTCTGATCCAGCTCCCAGCTGATGTGCCAGGAAAGCAGCAAAAGATGGCCCGTGTCCACAGGCTCCTGCCATCCACCAGACCCTCTCTCTGTCTGTCCTCCCCTCTTCATGAAACTCTGCCTTTCAAATAAATAAGTCTCTTCTGAAAGGAAGGGAAGAAGGCAGGAAGGAAAAAAAAGTCTCAGCTGAAATGCCCCTTCCTCCCGGAAGCCTTTCCTGAGGACCGCACTTTATCTAACCACGCCACCTGCTGAAATGTTCCCAGGGGCTCTCCGAATGGTCATTGTTCTCTCTTTTCCCTGTATTTTGTGGCCCCCATCTGGAACCTGTGCTACTTTTCACAAAGTAAAAGTCGCAGTAGCTCTCTAATCCAGCACTTTCCATGTACCAAGCACTGATCTAAGCTGTGTGTGTGTACAAACTCACATCTCCCAGTGTCCCTAAGGTAAGTAATATTCCTATTCCTGTTTTTCTTTTTTTTTTTTAAGATTCATTTACTTATTTATCTGAAAGGCACAATTAGAGAGAGAGAGGGAGAGACAGAAAGGAGTGTTCCATCCAGTGGTTCACTCCCCAAATGGCTACAATGGACAGGGCTGGGCCAGACTGAAGCCAGGAGCCAAGAGTTTCTTCTGGGTCTCCCACACGGGTGTAGAGGCCCAAGGACCTGCTGCTTTCCCAGGTGAATTAGCAGGGACCTGGATCAGAAGTGGAGCAGCCAGGGCACAGACTGGCACCAATATGGGATGCTGGCACAGCAGATAGCATCTTAACCCTCTACACCACAGCACCGGCCCCTCCTGTTTTTTATACACGGAAACCAAAACACAGATTGAATATGTTGTTCCAGGACACAGGATTGGCTTATGCGAAATAATCAGGTTTTTCACCCATGAAACCACCATATGCCATCCGCTTGCCTCAATTTTATACTTGACCAACCAACCAAAATTAGCTATGAGTAGTTTACTAACATTCTCTCACCCTTAGCAATTTCTTCTTGTAGATTGTGTGTGTAGGAAATCTATACCTATTTGGCACTGCACAATGCAAAGTGGTTCCAGAGTGTTAAGCCTTGGTGCCAGACTAATGAAGTTCTGGCACAGGGAGATAAGCCTGGGGCCCCCTGATGGATGCCTGGAGCTGCAGTGTTGTGACTCAGCGAAAGACTGGTCTACTGCAGCCTTAACAGAGGAGTGTCCCACAGCTCTCTCTGCTCATCCAAGAAAAAGTAACATTTCTCCTCCCATTCCTTTTTTTTTTCTCTTTTTTCCTTTTAAGTGTACTAGTTATTTCCTGTACATTGTGGCAAGATAGGTATATTATTTTGCATTTTATATAACTTATGTTTTCGGTTGTCAGATATTTATGAGGTATAATGGGATAATTCCTTACATGTGTACAATGTGTCATGATAGATCACCGTAATAAGCACTTCCATTTCCTCTAACATTTATCATTTCTGTATTGGGAACCCTCTAGTTGTTTTGAAATGCGAGGGGATTTCATCAGAGCAGATGTGTGTCTACCAGTCGAGATGCTGGTTAGGACACTTGCATCCCACAATAGTACCTGGGCACACTTCCCAGCTCCACTCCAACTCCAGCTTTCTACCAGTGCACTCCCAGGGAGGCAGCAGGCCATGGCTCAAGCACTTGGGGCCCTGCCACTCATCTGGGTGGGAGACCCGGAATGATTTCCTGACTGTGGGCTCCAGCCTCAGCCCAGCCCAGCCCAGCTCAGCTTAGAGCTGCAGAATTTGGGGAGCAAACCAGCAAAAGAGTTTCTCTCTCTCTCTCTCTCTCTCTCTCTCTCACACACACACACACACACACACACACACACACATGCACACACAAAAGAATAAAACAGTGTTTTGCAGCTAATGAAAAATTCTCATCATATTCCATGTTCCAACATATATATATATACAATATACATATATAATATATAAAATAAACTGTTGTGGGCTACTACACTAAAACTAAATCCTCCATCTAGCTGTATTTTGGTACCTGTTACCCAGTCATTCTCTAGAAGCCAGAACAAATCAGCACAAACTTGAACATGAGCGTATTTTGCAGTTTGAAGGTCAGACCTCTGCGCGGGCTCGGCTTGCAGTGCTGCCCCGCGTCTTCCCAAGGCTGCCATCCAGGCATTGAGCAGAGCTCTGTGACCTCTCGCAGGCTCTAGGAAAGGAATGGCTTCCCAGGCCGGACAGGTGTCGGCAGAACTCGGGTCCTTGCAGTCGTGGCTCAGAGGCCCTTGTTCCTTGCTGGCTGTCCCCAGGGTCCTTCTGAGCCTCCAGATACCTCCACTCTGATTCCTCTCCAGCAGCCGCGGACTGGGCCCCTCCCTCACTTCCCGTCTCTCTGAGCTCCTGGGCCTCGAACTCCAGCTGGCTTCTGCCTTCCTCCTGGCATTTAAAGTCTCATGGATTACCCTGGGCACATCCGGATAATCCAGGATAATCTCCCTATTTTAAGGTTATCTGATTAATAACCTTAATTCCATTTGAAATGTCCCTCTACAGCAGCACCTAGATTAGCTTTGAGCTGAATAACTGGAGGACCAAAATCCTTGGGGCAGCTTTAGAATCCTGCTGACCACACATACTGGCCCTTCAAAAGCTATATTGAAACAGAGAAAGTAGGTAGTTATGATTCTGCTAAAATGACACTACAATCAGCAAGCATATTATTTCATGTGGTACCCCTTTATAATCTGTAAATGTATTCATGTAGTTGTTCTAAAATATATGTGAATATATTAATTGATGTGATGATGATGTTAAAGTACACACTTAAATTATTCTCAGAAAACTATGGAATTCTCACAATTATGCAAAATGGCATTCTCTTTAGTGAAATACTTTAAAATGGAAAACATTGAGGATGCCGTGAAAATATTATACATTTCTTTTGCTGGCTTGGTTCTTTTGACTATTAATAAATTTAGTAATCATGCTGAAATTATTTTCATAGACAGTCTTATTAAGACTTATTAAGACAGTCTTATTAAGACTGTCTATGAAAATAATTTCAGCATGATTACTAAATTTTGCTCAAAATAATATATCCATCATAATAACATAATTAAGCAGAGACTGTAAAATAAGTGGGATAAAATATTTCTCTTAGAGATAAGCCAAATTAAGTGAAATGTACAATCGGTAAGAGTTATACGGTGCTGGGGCCCGTTGCTGTGGTGCAGCAGGTTAAACCCTGGCCTGAAGCACCAGCATCCTATATGGGCGCTGGTTCTAGTCCCAGCTGCTCCTCTTCCCATCCAGCTCTCTGCTGTGGCCTGGGAAAGCAGTAGAAGATGGCCCAAGTCCTTGGGCCCCTGCACTCACATGGGAGACCCAGCAAAAGCTCCTGGCTCCTGGCTTTGGATCAGCGCAGCTCCAGCCATTGCAGCCAACTGGGGAGTGAACCAGCGAGTAGAAGACCTCTCTCTCTGTCTCTACCTCTCTCTGTAATTCTGTCTTTCAAATAAATAAAATAAATCTTAAAAAAAAAGTTATACGTGCTAACAGATTGTTCGGGGATTTGAGGATTTTGTGGATTCTGAAAAAGAAGTCAAAGGGGACCAATACCATTTCTGACAAAGCATGGCGTACTGAGGGAGTGAATGAGGTTTTGTGGAGGTGGTAGGGGTGGGGGTGGGAACTTCACTAGTTTGCTCTATGAACTACTTGATGAAATAATCCAAAAATTCACCTTTGTTTTCTCATTCATGAAAAATAGTTACAATGAGATGTTGCCTCAGATTCCTTCTAGCTTCAGATTCCATGGTCATGATTTACAATAGTTCCCATTCTGAGTTTTCAATGTCCCATCCAAGATATTTATCAGTGGCAAAACTATAAAGAGATATTTTTTTCTGAAGGAACACTTTAAAAGCAATTATAACAGAATTGCCATAAGATTCACTTTCAATTATACATGCCCACAAGACTGTGAATTCTCAAGAAATTAGTCTAGAGCCCTAAATGAGAAGAGAGAAATTAGTCCACAAACCTCAACGGGAAGGCAGCTGGGTAGTGTGGTGAGGAAGAAAACGTAGGACATTCAGAGCAGTTACTGAGGGTAGGGTCTTAGACTAAGCCCTCACATTTCTGTACGAAGCAGATGGAAGCAAAGCTCTCTGCTTTCCTGACTTGGAAAATAGAGGGCTCCCTAACGAGGTCCACTTCACCCAAATCATCTTACTGTCCTGGGAGCTGGGACTTTTCCAATGATTTCAGTCTTTTGAGAAATAGGCTTAGCCTATAACAAGTTACCAGGAATTGACTCCTGATAGCTAAAAAATACAATGCTTCCATCATCTATCAATCTATCTACACACATACACCACAGTACGTCAAAAAGTTTGTGAAAAAACATGATTAAATGATACGTTTATTTTTGCTGCAAAAAATTGAAATCATGCATAGGAGTGGTCATCAAAAATTTAATGGAAAATACACCTTATGAAAAATGTATGCATAGATGCCAAAATATCTTGCACAAAAATAAACTTCTCTTTTTTTTGTTAAAACTTTTATTAGGCCGGCGCCGTGGCTCAACAGGCTAATCCTCTGCCTTGCGGCGCCGGCACACCGGGTTCTAGTCCCGGTCGGGGAGCCGGATTCTGTCCCGGTTGCCCCTCTTCCAGGCCAGCCCTCTGCTGTGGCCCAGGAGTGCAGTGGAGGATGGCCCAGGTGCTTGGGCCCTGCACCCCATGGGGAGACCAGGAAAAGCACCTGGCTCCTGGCTCCTGCCATCGGACGAGCGTGGTGCGCCGGCCGCAGCGCGCCGTCAGCGGCGGCCATTGGAGGGTGAACCAACGGCAACGGAAGACCTTTCTCTCTGTCTCTCTCTCTCTCACTGTCCACTCTGCCTGTCAAAAAAAAAAAAAACTTTTATTAAATGAATATAAATTTCCAAAGTACTTTTATGGGTTACAATGGTTCCTCCCCCCCCATAACATCACTCCCACCCGCAACCCTCCACTTTCCCGCTCCCTCTCCCTTCCATTCACATCAAGATTCATTTTCAATTCTCTTTGTATACAGAAGATCAGTTTAGTATATATTAAGTAAAGATTTCAACAGTTTGCCCCCACATAGCAACACAAAGTGAAAAATACTGTTGGAGTACTAGAAAACTATGAATCACAGATGAAAGAAATTAAAGAGTATTTTGCCGTCCTGTCCAGGGTGCTGTAGTTCAGCCTCAAAGATGCCTTTCATGCAGAGCAGGCTTAGTGGTGAGAACTGTCCATGTCCCTCCAGACTTCATGTGCAAACTTCAAAGTCAATGCTACAGCATAAAGAGGTGGGGAACGTAGGACTAGAGCTCAACTCTCTTTCACAGGATGAGTAAGTTTCTTTTTCTCATCTCTCTCTGGGAAGGCTCAGCAGCAGCAGAGACGGAGCTCTTTCTCAACATCAGGTCTGCTGGAGCCCTGACCTTCATCTTCCAGCACCCAGAACAAACACTGAGGAACACATTTCTGTTCTTTATCCATGACTCTGTTCAAGGCTTTTTGTTAGAGTGGCCCAGGAACCCTGAGACATCTGGACATGCCTCCCTTTCTCCCTGCGATTCTAGGGACAATTTGGAGGCTGCAGCTCTCAGCTGACACTTGGTTGGCCTTCCAGACCTGGACCATAGCAACCCAGCTACATGCTGGTCCTCCGGGGTTACTAACAAGAAATCTAGTGATGGACTTAGGGGTACAGGATGATGATGGATCCCTTCCTCTCCCCTCTGTCGATGTGAAGAATGTGCCTGATGGTGTCAAGGGCAACGGAACACTTGGTCAAGGATTTCATGATGCCAGAGAAACTGTCACCATCATTCTGACACCGATCATTCCGAGGTTCAAGGCAATGGGATGTGTATCTAGACTGTAGACAATCCAAGGTCTTTAAGACCCCACAGTTGTTATCACTCTTTCACCCAGAAATTAAAAGGCCATAGGTACATCCTAGGTGTTTAATGTTCAAATGTAACATTAATCTGTATCACCAATCTAAGCCAAAAGCTCTTGGGGTCTTTGATATTGTGTAAGAGGAAGTTTGTTGAGAAACCCCCGAGGAGTAGCTGAGGCTCTGATTGGTCCCCACCCATCTCTGACTTCATGAGGACCACCTGTCATGAAATACAAATTCGTGCAAGTCCCTGCCAGACTGCCATTGGCCCATTTCTCGCTCTGACTTCATAAGGAGCCCTGTGATGACAGGATTGCACACATCTATATAAGTGGCTGCGCGGCCCAGGTTTTTGTCCGCTTTACCAGGGAGCTATTTTGGTGACCTGTGTGACTTGGACCCATCTTTGCGTGCGCTTGAGCTGGTTGGTGTTGGTGTGCTGTTTTGTTTGTTTGTTTGTTTCTTGTTCTATTTGGTTTTTTCTTTCCCCCATTTGGATTTAGTTTGTTGTTTTCCTCCTATTTCTTTTGTGGCCCATTGTGTCTTTTTTTGCTGTTTTATTCATTTCTGGCTTCCCCCATCTTTAGCTAGACAGCGCGGCTAGATCTCTGAGAGTTAGCGTAGCTATTTAGTGTTTGTTGTTTTGGAGTTTGTCTGGTTGTTGTTTTCTGTTTTGGTGAGATAGGACTTAGCCTTGCCACTGTGTTTGATTAGTGTAGTTAGTATAGGTAGTGTGGCTCCATAGTCAGATCAGCAGGTAGTCCCCTTGTTGTCCCTTTATTTTCTTAGTTATTGTAGTTAGGGTAGCTCCTTAGTTAGTGTCCATGGACAGCCATATTAGCCAGAGTAGCGCAGAGAGTATAGTTAGGGACACCAGCCTGGAAGGCCGTGAGGAGCTGGATGCCATCCACAGCCGTCAGCTTGCTCTGCAGTTTCTGTCGGTCCTAGACCGGGGCAGCTTCAGCGTGGTGGTGCTGGCCCGCCAGGAGTCTAGGCAGCGGCAGGTGGCCGTGAAGATATTCCATCAAGACTCCAGCGAGCCCCCTGACACCAGGCAAGTGATGCAAGAGGCCAGCATCATGCAGCTCCTGAGGCACCCGAATATCGTGGAGCTGGAGGTGGGTCGCTACAGCCATTACCACTGCCTGTTGATGGAGGTGCTGGATGGGGGCGACCTCTACCGGCACGTGATGAAGCAGGGCGGCCTGCCAGAGCCCGAGGTCATGTTCCTGTTTGACCAAGTCCTGGTGGCTGTGGCCCACTGCCATGCGCTGTGGGTGGCGCACAGGGACCTCAAGCTGGGGAACCTGCTGCTGGACTCTCAGCTCAACGTGAAGCTGGCGGACTTTGGGTTCAGCAGCTACCTGCCCGGGAACGTGCTGGTACAGGGCTTCTGCGGGACCCCGGATTACAGTGCCCCGGAGGTGTTCCAACAGGAGCCCTACAACCCCTTTGCCTCGGACATGTGGAGCCTGGGGATCATCCTCTTCGCCATGCTGGCGGGGGCCATGCCCTTCACAGGGAAGGACCGGGCGGAGCTGCAGGACTGCATCCAGAGTGGGAGCTACGAGCTCCCGTGTGCCGCCAGCCCGGGCCTGGAGGAGCTCCTGAGCTCACTCCTCAGCATGGACCCATGTGATAGAGCCACAGCGGAAATTGCCTGCCAGCAACAGTGGTTTGACCCTTTTCTAGAAGGAGCTGAGGGCGAGGAGTATCCGGTGGGCCTAGGTCTGCTTCCGGACGCTGGAGCCTCGGAGCCATCCGGCCCTGGGGCATCCAGCCGGATGTCCCTGCAGCCAGACTCCCGGAGCCTGGAGCAGGTAGAGCCCCGATGTCAGAGCGCGGGTCTGTTCATGGTCTCCCCAGGTTTGTGGGCATGAGGGAGGTCCAGAGTGCACCTGCCCTTCTCACCTGCCTTCCTCTCTCTCATAGGGACAAAGGGAGCCTGAGTCGGAGCCTGAGTCGGAGGCGGAGGCAGAGCTGGAGTCCGAGCCTGAGCCAGAGTCTGTGTCACAGCTGGAGTCGGAGGCGGAGGCAGAGTCGCTACCCCAGCCTGAGCTGGGTCCTGCAGCCACTGCCCCCATGGTTGCCTCTCCTCTCCCTGGATGGCTGCAGGAGAGGAGCCCTGGTGCCAGCCCAGCCCCTGAGCCCGTCCCCGTGGCCGCCCCCTCCACCCCCAGCCCCAGGAGCAGTCCACACCTGGTGGCGCCAGAGGCCCCAGCAGCTGAGCCTGACGAGCCTGGGCCCTCAGCATCGGCCTCTGTCCCGAGCAAGGGCCGGCAGGGGCTGGGCAGGAGGCTTGGCAGGAGCATCCTCAGATTCCTCCTGCATGCCTGCTGCCTGCCGACCCCAGCCCGCGGCCCTGGCGCCCGCAGCCAAAAGGTGCAGTAGCCTGCCCCAGTGTGCAAGCTGAGCTGCCTCAGGGCTCTCATTTGCTTGAGACTTTGCTGTGCGTCTCACCAATAAAAGCTTAACTGTACGCATGGAACTGGTGCTGTGTGGTGTTTCGGTCCCGGTGTGCACTGTGGCATGGTTGGATGGAGTTGACTACCAAATGGAGCTCCCCTGGACAAGTACGGTCCCCTCTCGTTGCTCTGGGGTTGACACAAAGGCTGACCACCTGGACCTGCTTGGTTGCTCCTGCACGGGAAGGAGGGTCCATGGATCTGTGACACAGCAGGGAGGTTCCAGTCATTAGTGATGTGCATGGAGGCAGAGCTGAGAGTGTCTATACCAATGTGCACCTGAATTGGCAATGGAGGACAAGACTCCACCCAGAAGGTCAAGGACTCTGACATCACAGTGTACAGGATTGGCCAGGTGTGGACTCAGGCAGCAACAGGTGGGAGATGGACAGGAATTCCAACTGTGGCCTGGGTTCAGCTGAGGACAGAGGGGGCCATGTACCAGGGGTTTCTCTGCAGGTGTTCAAGACACTGGGTCACCTGGTTCACCGTGGCTTTCCAAAGGTACCGCTTTCTCGGAGTCGGCCTCCGCCAGCCGCTCCAGCAGTGCTCCTTGTTGCTCCATTAGACTTTCGGAATCCTTCTCGGCGTCCGCTTCCCCGACCACAGCCGCCGCCGCCGCCGCCCTCCTGCCACAGCCCGCTGGGGTCTCTCCCCGACACAGCCACGCGGTGCGCACCAGACTGCGGAGTCCAACGGCAGTCAAAACTTCTCTTTTGGTTCCAATTTTTGCATGAACTTTTTGAAATACCCTCATGTGTGAGGGTGTGTGTATGTGTATGCTTGAAAGTTGATGGGTACATAGCTTCTACAAGTTGAATGGCATTGTGTGCCTAAATCATTAGAGCAAGACAAGTACAAAATGTTTAAAATCTCCAGGAATTATTCTGCTGTGTCAGGCTCTCAGTGTTCATGTTTCCTCTCCTCTGACATTTCCACTGCTTCAACCAAAGGCCATTTCCTCTTGGTCTGTCAACAAAGGAAATTGAAAACAGCTGCTCACCAATCCTTTGAACCACAGGTTCTCTGTGTGCATAGTGCTGTCAGGTCTTTAAGGTCACCTTCAATACCTGAAGAGGTCAGAGAGGGGAAGAATTTGAGAGTTGAAAGGGGCCTTAGTAATCATGGAATCCAATTTCCACCAGAGCAAGGGTCCATCTGTAACTTCCATACTTGGGCCTCCCATGGCCTCTACACATACACTTCTAGAATGGGAGATTTGAGATCCCCAAGGCAGTACATTTATGTTCAGATCACTTGAACTGTTGGAAAAGCCATTTTATATTTAACTGAAATCTTAGTGTGGTTTCTATATAACCTCATTCTGTTACCCAGCGTCAAAAAAATGTTCACCCATGAAACAATTATGAAAGAAAACTTTCCCGTTCCTGCAAATGGTTTATTCTAGTTTAAACATGACTACTTCTTCACATGAAATAGCTTACATCTTGCTGTCTTTTAAAAATTAAATTCCATATGCTATTTGGTGAATGCTCCTTTTTAAAAAATTATTCAAATAATAGAATACTGTACACAGTTCAGCAAAAATAAATGACCTATTTTCACAGGCAAAAACATACCCAAATCTCACAATCAGAATATTCAGTAACATTACCAAGATGCAAAAGAGCAGAGTATGTTTTATTTCAGATCAGTTTCAAAACTGAACTCTCTGTGAATGCATATACAGCTGATATAACTGTAATGAGAAGCCAGTGGAGCATTGTAAGAGACATAATATTTTCTCTAGGGAGAGAATGAAAGTGTGGTTAAGGGAGGACACAGGCTGGGTTCAAGGATGTTTTGGAAAGCTATTAATGATCTCTGCCACTAGTGAAGAAATGGAATGGTAGAAGAAAAAAAAGTGGTATTTTAACTCTTTAAGCTGATTCTTTTGGTATCACCTTATTCAAAATGACTTATTTCACTGTGCACTAACTCCCCATGCAGGACCTCTGTCCTCAATGAGATATTTTATGAGAATTAACTGTAAAACTTGTTCTCAAACAGTTTTTATATTTTGTGTATATGTGTACAAATTGTTAAAGTCTTTATTTAGTATAGAGTTGGTCTTATGTGTATAAAGTTAATTGAAAATGAATCTTAATGGAGAACAGGACTGGGAATGGGAGAGGGAGGAGGAGGTGGGGTGAGAGTGAGGTGGGAGGGTGAGTATGGTGGGAAGAATCTCTATATTTCTAAAGTTGTACTTATGAAATCTGTACTCATTAAATAAAAAGTTTCTTTAGGGGAAAAATAAAAAAAAGACATTTATATTGCTTTGTTTTGTAGCTTTAAGCATTATCTATTGACTTCATGCTACAAATTTGAAGTTTTCTTTCATTAACATGTCCCCACCTACAACACGCACATGCATATTTCAATCCTCACAATGTCCAAATGTAGTTACATTACAATTTTCATTATGAATATATCGTGTTTACACAACTGTGACAATGAATGTAATACTCAGCTGAGTCATATAGTATCCCTCTCCCACGAACCTTTTTGTTTTCCTTGGAGTTAGTCATTGCTTTTGTTTATTTGGTTGGTTTTCAATGTTCTTTTCTTCCCCAGTTGTATAAACCTTCTCTCAATTCATCCAATACTTGCTATATTTATCAGGATAACAGTTTCTTAACAGGATCTTTCCCAGAGCTTCTGACTGCCTCTAATCAGACCCACGTGTTCACCCAGGATCTCTTTTCTCATCCTGGATATTTTTTTTCACATCTTTTTTTTTATTGTGCCTTTGTTTCCTGGATCCCAAGACTTCCTCCTTCCTGGCCTACTCTCTTATTCTGTTATAAAACATTCTTTTGTAGCTCCCTAAAAAGTGGTACATGTACAATCATTCATCTGAGATTATTTTTGAGGCAGAGAGACAAAGACAATGAGAAATATCCCATGTGCTGAGTCACTCCTGAAATGCCTACAATCATCAGGTCTGGTTCAGGTCAAAGCCAGGAACTGGGAACTCAACCTGGATTTTCCAGGTGGGTGGCAGGCACTCAGCTACTTAAGCCATCACCAGCTGCCTCGTAGGTTGCATGCTAGCAGGAAGTTAGAATAGGGAACTGTACCCAGGTATTGAATCCAAGGGTTCTTATATGGGAAGCAGGCATCCATTCCAACCGTGGCTTAACTGTTATGCCAAATGTCTGGAACTATTTGAAATTTGGAATGCCCAAAAATGTTCTTATTCTGCCTTCTTGTTTAGTTAGCGGTTTTCATTGCAGAATCACAATGTTAAGATTCACTTTCCCTGAGACTGTGAAGGCATTGCTCTACTGTCTTCCAGGTTCCAGGGTTGCTAATGAGAAGTCTGATATCAGTCAGCTTATTGCACTTGCATGTATAGTCTTGTAATTTTCTCTCTGAGGAACATGTTGAGCTTCCCTTTGTCCACGGGCTATGAAATTTCATAATGATGTGTCTTTTGCTGTCCATCTGTTTTCCTTCACTTCATCTGGATATATTGTGAGCATCTTCAGTCTGAAAATTTGAGTCCCTCAGTGCTAGGACATTATCTCAAAATGTATTTTTATATAAGTAGTTTTCATTTTTATGTAAAAAGCAGAGAGATGGAAACAATCATAGAAATAGATCTGCCATCTGCTGATTCACTCCCCAAATGCTTACAACAGCCAGGGCTGAGCCAGTAGGAAGCCAGGGGCCTGGAATTCAATCCAAGTCTCCCATATGGGTGGCAAGGACCCAAGTACTTGAGCTATCACCTGCTGCCTCCTAGCGTGTGCAGTAGCAGGAAAATGTAATCAGAAGTGGAGATGGGACTTGAACTTTAATATAGGATGCAACATCTCAAATGGCATCTTAAGGACTGTACAAAATGCCCATCAATTGAGTTCCTCCATCAATATTTTTCTCACCTACGTTGTCATACTTCTTCCTTCCTGCATCCCCTATTACTCATAATTTGAAATTTCTGGAATCACTTTTTCATTTTGCCCATCATTTCTCCCCATTTTCCATGTTTTGTCTTTTATTCTACTCTCTGAGAACTTTCTGAGGTACCCATTTCTGCATTTATGTATACATACAGTCAAATTTTTTTATTTAGAGAGAGAACAAGAGAGAAAAGCTCCAAGCGCTGCATGAGCTCGGACTGGGCCAGGGCAGAGCCTTGAGTCAGAAATTCCATCCAGGTCTCCCCTATCTGTGGAAGGGACACAAGCACTTGCTCTCTCGTCTGCTGCCTCCCAGGGTGTGCATTAGCAGGAAGCTTTATAGGGAGCAGAGGCAGGACTCAATATGGGACACAGGTGTGCCAAGCAGATGCTTAACTCATTGTGCCATAGCATTTGTACTTTTCATTTCCAAGAGTGTTCAGACCATTTATTTTGATCCATGAGTACTCTTCTGTGTGTAGCACCTCAATCCTGACTCATCAATAGTTTCTCGTATCTCTCTGATAATAGCTTTCAATTTTATAAGTTATCATTTTCCTATATTGTCTCATATCCTCCAATGACTATCCTTTTTCTCCTCTCACTTGGGTCCTGCTTGGGCACCAAATAGTTCATTAGAACCTCTACAAAGGCACATGGAGTTTGTCAACTCTGTGCTTCACTGCAGAGTGATCTGGTTCTGTCACTGGATTGGAGAATCTCCAGTGTTATTACCCATATCACTCATTTGTCCAGAAGTGATTTAGCTTGACAGAGAGGAATCTTCTAATCTCTCCCTGGAGTGAAGAATCCAGCTTCTCAGGTCAGGTTGGGGGAAGAAGGCTGGTCGTGATTTGATGGAGAATACCAGCTTTCAGCTCCACCCACAGATTCTCCTGCCTAACCTGAGGCACATGGTTTCACCCTCATCAGAGACCCAGATGCTGTCTTCTACCTGAGCAGGAGAGAAATCTTGGAATTACCAACTTCTTGAAGTCTTCCAGGTGTCAGCCACCTCCAGTCATTTTTCAGGGGTCTTCAGTGCTACCAGCGCTTACTCCAAGGAGCATGTCCAGTATCAAACAGGAGCTTCTCAGCTGCCTGCAGTCAGTGTTCCCATTGTCAGGGGCAGGCTGATGCAGTGGTCATTCAAGCCCTTTCTTCCCAGCTTGTCAATTGTCTTCTCTTCCATTTTCTCTTCCTTTATGGGTATTTGTCTCTCTGTTTATCTATCTATCCATTGTATATCTGTCTAATCCAATTTATTAGGGATGAGGCAGGAAAAGCAGGTAAATCTGTTTCCAATTTACCATCTTAATTATAAACTATACTCTATGCCTTGAGTTTCACTCTATTTTTTCCATATTTTATGTGTTCCAAACTATTTCTTGAAAAAAAGTGATCATATATATCTTTTTAAATTGTAATCTTGTGTCTTTTGGGCATCATTTCCCTCAGGGTAATTTGGAAACTCAATCATGTGGCAGAATGAAAACAACTGTTTTAAAAAGCTGCCATTTTGGGTGTGTCCAACATAATACTGGATCAGAGTAATATGCAACCACCTCCTCACAGCTTTGTGTTAGCTGCACATCTGAGAACCACGTTCTTTGTCTTCACTTAAGTGATGGGTGGGCAAACCACAACCCGTGGGTCTAACCTGGCCTGCTGCCTGTTTTCAATAGCTTTGTGGGAAAACAGCCATGCTCGTTTTTCTAGTGTGCTAGCGGCTAAGTGAAGTAGTTGCAAAATAGGCCACATGACCTGCAAAGCCTAATACATTTACTCTCTGGCCTCTGAAGAAGAAGTTTGTCAACCGCTGCTTTAAGTTAGTGATAAAACTATGTAATATGACAGAGCAGCATCCAAAACCAGTGGTGGGGCACCACTGCTCTGTGAATGCTAGCATTTATTCATTGACCAGCACACTTAGACTATTAGCAAGAAGTTTATCTACCACGCCATGAGTTTTAGGTTACACATACATTTCAAGTCAATAAGCGAACAGCATAAAAATGAGTGCTGACTTTGGATTAAATTAGTTATTTTACAAAGTGAGAAATCCCTATGCTCAAGCAGTAATGATACTCGAATACAAAAAGAAAATCACTACAGAAGAAATTCAAGCACAAGATTCCTGAATCCTGGATTCTAGAGGACTCTAAGAAATCCAAAGTGAGTTCTAAGGAACAGCTGTCGTATGAAAGAAAAGAGGAGTTAATGCTATAAAAAGTTTGTGACATATGGTTTCCTACATTCTCACTCTTGGAGATTTGCCATATATTAATACATAAAAATTTTTGATAATCTCCGCAAAAGAAAAAGCTGATTAACTTTATGAATAGCTTCCCCCTTGAAAATTACCCATTCAGAATCCCTTCTGACGCTCAGACTCTGTGATTCCATTTTATCTGCATTTATATTACAAGAAATATTGCCAAGTTCTTTGTTGACATCATTGGTATTAACCAAAGTGATTAATGATGTGTTTCGTGGTTGCCAGAAACTCTAATCACTGTTTGGTTCTTTGTCTACTGTGGCAGTGTTACCTGGAAGCTAGTCCTCAAGAAGCCAGCAGTTAGCAAAGGCAGAGGTAGAGGGCTAGAGTGAAGGGTGTTTGTCATTCATTGTTTCCCTCTGCCTGACTCTGAGTCCAGCAGAAAGGAAGAAGAGGAAAATAAAAATAGAAACTGTTCAGATGGTCACAAAGGATCGCTCACGCCTGCTGGAAGCAGCTGGAACGCTCTGCACTCAGCAACCAGACAGAAGCCAGCAGGACACACCTTCCGCAGGTTGGTCATGGAGCATGGTCTGTCAGTCAAAAATCCGCACATAAGAGATATGAAATTTTCTCTCTGTGATTTCTTCCTGGTAAATTCAGCTTAGCTCAAACATCTCATGCATTTTGCTTATGTCATCAATTAAATATTATATATTGTGTGTATTTTCCTAGGCAGCAGCAAAACGCTAAACCAGTTGGTGGTTTTTAGATTCTTTTTCCCACTTTAAAAAGATAAGCAGAGGAAAGGCATTTATTTTTTTGCATGTCTCCTATGAGCCAGAAGACTTTGTGCTATGTACTTACATCTGTTTCTTGTTTTATGTTTTCTTTTTACTTTACTTAGCAAGTTAAATTTATTGACAAACAAGATTTTATAGGAGCAGAATATTTGTGTTTGACTTGGAGTTACTTGAACAACATGTACTAAAGTAGTTAGGGAAGCATTATTATTATCTCCATTTCCCAGATGATAAAGCAGTTTCAACACTGGACACTGCCTAGCTTACTGCCACAAAGGAGCTAGAGGTGAGCCACAGGTTTATCCCAGGTCTCTCCCATACTTTTACACCTGGGACATGTCAGGTGGTGCCTGCTCTTTTATCCACTTCTATTTATTGCATTTCAGGGATTTCAATAATTTTTTAAAAGATATATTTATTTATTTGAAAGGCAGAGTTATAGAGAGGCAGAGGCAGAGAGAAAGAGGTATCTTCCATCTGCTGGTTCATTCACCAGATGGCCACAATGGCTGGAGCAGAGCCAATCCAAAGCCAGGAGCCAGGAGCTTCATCTGGGTCTCCTACACAGGTGCAGGGGCCCAAGGACCTGGGCCATCTTCTACTGATTTCCCAGGCCACAGCAGAGAGCTGGATCAGAATGGAGCAGCCAGTATTCAAACCGGTGCCCATATGGGATGCCGAAACTGAAAGCAGTAGCTTTACCTGCTAGGCCACAGTGCCAGCCCCTCAATGATGTTTTGTAATTATACTTGCAAATTGTTTTACTCAATACTTTTTCTGAAGACTTCTTTCTTTTTCGAACACCAGCATCTTTCTCCATTAGGAAAAATAAAAATTAAAGAAATGATTCTCAATGCTCTATATGAAAGAAAATGTGTTAATAAGACAAGCCAAGTACTTGTAGAAGACACAATGAAACTACAGCAGGTGTTTGATGGTATTGGTTGAGGGTCCCAACACTGCTGCCTCAGGCCTGTATGCTATTTGGATTATCTATACTAACACAATATGAACATTTTTGACATAAAGTTAAAGCACTATATCAAAGAAATTGAAAGTGGATATATTTCTCTTAAATAAGAACATTTAAAGTCAGCGACTTGAAAAACCACTATAGGGAGCTAAGAAAGGAGTAGTAAATTAAACCCAAATAGATAGAAGAAAGAAAGAGAGAGAGAAGGGGGGGATGAGAATTAAGGTGGCTATTTTGTCACTGGTTAAAATGCCTGTTGGAATGCCTGCATCCCCTATTACAGTGTCTGGGTTGGAGTACAAGCTCTGCTCCTGACCCAGCTTCCTACTAATGAGCAACCTGGGAGGCAGCAAGTAACAGTTTAAGTAACTGTGACCCTGCCACCGTGAGGGAATCGTGAACTGAGTTCCTAGCTCTAGATTTGCTCCATTCAGCTCCAGCTATTGTGGGCATTTAAGGAGTAAACCAGTGAATGGAAGATCACTCAGTGCCCCACCCCCCTCACACACACACACACACACACACACACACACACACACACTTTCAAATATATAATTTTTTAATAAAAAACTGAAGCTGAAATTATACGTAACTTCCATTGTACTTCTGTTGGACATCCTTATCTACAGATAAATTCAAAGATATGCCTATAAATCAGTCAGTTAATTGAACTGAAATGTGACATTCACTCTGGTCATCATTCGTAGTTTTGTTACCTACCCAAGATTCTTCAGCTCCCTTGTAACAGAAATTGACCAGAGACCAGTGTGCAACCCAGACAAGGTTTGGTGGGGATTAGGCTTGATCACAAATGATACAGCACCACGAGAAGAGGTTCCCTCACTGGCTCAACATGGGCATCTGGGCAGAGGGTTTTGTGGAGTTGGGAGGTATGACGCTTTTCACTTGTCACATGACACTTAGATCTGCATCCAACCCAGTGTTCTGTGCAGACAGCATGTTCAAAATGGTGGTGCTTACTACTGCCACCCCAGGCAGGTCACATGTGGGTCACATTGATGGCAGCCATGCAGGTGGATGAAGTCCCTAACAAGGCAGTAAGGGGTCTTCTGCAGTTAGGGTCAAGGTACTCCTTGCTCCTTGCTGGTTTGGAGCTGTGGCAGGATCCATGTCAGCTTCTAAGGGGCTTAGTTGAGTGAGCCCTGGCTCTTTCTGTAGAGGATCCCTTATGACGTCCCTCCTCATACTTCTTGCTCCAGGCCATATCTGTTATCCTCCATAGTCACCCCATTTGACAGCTTATCCATCAAAGACAACTGGAGTCAAATGGTGCTAAGGCAGCAAAACCAAATGTTTCCAGGAACTATTGCAATGGGGAGAAGAGACCTCAGTATAGGATAGGCTCAATTCTGAACTCCACAAGAAAAAACGATCTCTAGCCTAAGAGCAGGGTGGTAGTCTGTAGCTGGAAAAGCACCAAAATGAAATAGTAGCAATAAGGGGCGGGGGTCAGAGAGTTGGCTAAACCAACCTGATAGCATTCTTGCTGAAGGCAGGCAGACCAGGGTGGTCAGCTGTTTGCTGGCGCGAGGGATTTTATTCAAACAGGGTTCTTAATAACTTGACTTAGCAGGAGCCTGGCTTGTGAGGACAAGGCCCAAGGACGTGGCCCAGACACAAAGGACATAGAGAGGCCTTGCTGACATTTAGGAGGGAGGTCTTTGTCAGGTGCCTTTCATCTCCCACCTCTCTGTCCTCTGTAAGTTTCAGACAGATTACAGACCCACAGAGGAAGACTGCCTATGATGGCAGCCGCTTCTCCCAGGACCTAGGTACCCTAACCTGGTTGCTGGTGAGAGTCCATCCTTCTCTGACGTTTCTGCCACAGGCTTGCAGACAGGAACTGCAGATTCACAGGGAGGCTCCCTTTGGGCCATTTTCTCCTGCTATTGTCCCCACTCTGGGAAATAGTGTCTTTTGCCCATAGGTGGAATCCATCCGGTTGCCTAGAAAGTCAGATGATGCACCCAGGTGATGCACTGCTGCTTCTGCTGGCAGACAGATCAGTTTGCGCTTGCATCAAAGCCTTTGGTGAATGCCTCCTCCAAGGAAAGTTAAAGAAAGGTTGTAGTCCTTCCTGAAGCCCTCAGGAAGCTGCTTCCTGGCCCAGTGGCAGGTCTGACAATTGTAACAAGGACCGTACTGTAGCCCTAAGCAAAGGAAGTAAACTTCTAACACTACAAGTGGACCGGATAGAAGGTCCCTGGCAAAATGACCCTGCGTGTCTCACCATCTTGCTTCACTGTGCCTCCTCTAAAGCTATTTTTTCCATCATAGCCTTTCAACAAATTACCTAAGGCACCACTTTTAAAGAATACATTCAGAGGGCTTGCAGCTCTTCCCAGCCTTGCCTCTGCTTCTAGGATGGATGGGTTGGCAGGTGTATGTGTGTGTTGGGGGGTGTTCCCAAAGAGGCTGAGCAGCTAATGAACAGGATGGGGCAGAGTTTTGGGTACACTGAGCTACTCGGGAAGACAGGGCTGAAAGTTATGTCTGGCTCAGGGCTGCAGAAACTAGCACAGTGTCAAAAGTTTCCCAGGCACATGTATGTAGGGCATAATTGCACTGTCTCTCTTCTCCAGGACCATGCACAGCCTAGTTGACTCTAAATATGAAGATGTTTAAAAAAGTTGAAATGGAAATGGAAAGACAATTTCATTTTGGTACAAAAATGTTGAAATCCATGCATGGTTATTTTCATAATATTCATTTTCGTGAACTTTTCAAAGATTCTCTTATATATACTTTCAAATATTTTTGCACCAAAGTTAATATTTTTATTCTATTTTCCACAAAGTTTTAAAAAAATTTTAAATTTATTTTCCTTCTATTTTTTTTCATTTTGAAAGAGACAGATACAGCCAGAACTGGGCCAGTGCAAAACCAGGGTCTACTACATGAATGGCAGGGACCCATGTACTTTGACCATCATCTGCTGCCACCCAGGGTGTGCATTAGCAGGAAGTGGATACAAAGCAGAAGAGCCAGGTCTCAAACCAGGCACTTTGATATGAAATGTGGAAATCTTAAGCAGCAGCTTAACCCCATACACCACCAACTTTGTTTAAAGTGTCTTGAGTGTAGAAGGAAGACAAGAAAATACAGTCATCTCTATAGAACTTGGACAGCTGCAATTAAATTCCAATGGGTTGGGAGAATCTGTGGTGATTGAAATGTTCCAAGCCTAGCTAAGTACTGTCATAGTCAACAGTGGAGAAGAGCACCTACACATGATGAAATGGGTCTTTGATGGTGAAAAAATGAACCTTTCATTCCTGCAGGAAGTATTCTCATGAATGAATGGGTGTCCAGAGCTGCACGGAGAGAACTAATGGGAGAGACAGCACAATCCATGCAGCACACCAAATTCCAACCCACAGGCTTGGAAATGTAAGCCTCACCGTTTTCCCTTTGTTTTTCCTACTGCATGCAAAGGAAGGTTTTCTAACACATTCTGTTATCAACCTGAGGCTCAGTGAGTAGTAATATTCACTTTAAGCAGTTGCTGAAAGGGCTCTTTGAGACTTTATCTTGTGGCCCTTTCCCTTTCCCTTTCTGCTCAATGTTCCTTTATCTGCATGACAGAGAAGCACAGCACTTGAATGAAGTGTGATGGATGAATTACCCTTTGTAAATTCTGCATTAGATGTAAGATCGAAAACCAAAGTAATTCAGGTGACAACTCTTATTTTGCCTGCAAAATACAGCTTTAGTAATTAACATTTGTTTAGTCAAGAATTTCACTTACATGAGAACATGAAATCTATTCATTTTTTAAAAAAAGAGCCATGTAGAATCATATACATTTAAAAGTCAAAAACTTTTTAAAAGTGCACTGTTGCTTACAGAAGTTTGCATAGCATTCAGTAAGCAAGACACACCATAACACTAGTTCTCAAGATAGATTAGAATGACATTATGTGAAAATAAAAACAGATGTATAAGGTGCCAACTTCCCTATTTTTTTTCAACTTTCCTATTTTGATCTGGACCAATTATTTGGAGGGTAGAAAGCATAGTAAATGTTCTTCAGTAGCCTCCCTTAAGAAAGAAAAACAAAATTGTGCTTTTTAAATTATTATTATTCATGTATTTCCAAAATTCCTGAGGAATATTTGAATTTGTTCATTAAACTAATGAGATAAATAAGTTTGATATGTTGACAACTTAAATGTGTAATTTTCATTTTCATCAAATATACGAGTCTTCATTCTGAGTGTATAATAAGGAGCTATTCTGGGATTGATTGGCACTCACTCCTGGGAAGCAGAAATAGAGTATGGCTAAGGAAATTTAGGACTATGGGGACAGTCTATTACCTGTGCCAAGAAGAAAGATGTCATATATAACAGTTGTCTGCTTAGATATGACCTAGGAGAACCTGTCCAGCTTTTGCATTTCGGGCAATTTAATTAAGTCCTTCGGTGGAACAGAAGTTACCCTGACTGCTTGCTGTTCTCTGTGCTTTGTATGCTGCTATCTTTTGGGGTCTTTGACACAGCCGAATAGCACCATTCTGATCTTTATCAAGTTTCTGAACAGTTGAGAAATAAGACAATGGGATAAAACAAATGAAGAATAAGGCACTATTGAAGAACATAGTTTACATCCTCAGACAAGTGAGCTTCTCCATACTGGTCCTAAGAGTTCATTCAAGGCAGCTTGACCAAGCACAAGTCAGGACAAGGGAAGACCTGCCTCTCACCTCTCTCTGATCCTTCTCTCCCTGCAAAAGAACCTTCCCTAGAGGGAAAAGCTACTGAGCGCTTATTCCTAAAAGGCAACTCATCCCAAACCAAAGGGTCTGGACTCCGATGCTCAGATTCTCCTTCCAGAATCACCAGATGCATCACTGCATAGCTCCAATGTCCTGTAGATATGATTAAGAGACACAGAAATAATCTGAGTTTTTCCATATGGAAGAACCCATCAGGCTAAATTCATCCTCTAATTCTGTCCTCACTGAAGTCAGGTGTTTCTTGTATTAAGAGTTGGGGGTCTGTGATGGCTCTAATTTTATTGTGTAATGCAAGGAAGGCATGCAGGTTGCATCTTGCATGATCAACTGAGTTTCTGTGAGTGTCTTCCTGTAGCATTCTTTGGTGAGGATGATGAAGACAGAGCCATTTTCTGCAAAGTGGACCCTTTGACTTGGTAGAATCAGTCATAGATAGTTGGATGAAATTAGTTACCAATAATGTGCTGCCAGTTTCTCTTCATAACTCCCGGGCCCTATGATTAGAGTCCTGTGAGGACTGGAATGTTCAAGGAAACTGGAGAAATCTGTGTAAACTGGAATCCAAATCCACTGCTGTGATGGCTTCCCATAAACATTTATATTGTGCTGTTTCACACTCAGTAGTATCCCCATTGCCTCCGGGATCAGAGTCAAATGCTCAGCTGGTACACCAGCATTTCTCTCCATATGCTTCTTGTTAGTCTGCTGTGCCAGTCACCATGGGCTGTAGCGCCTGTCTCATAAAATAGACAAACCCACCTCTGCAGAGCCATTCACCTCCATGGGTATGTCTTACCTGTAGAAATAGTGAGAAAGTAAGCAGTGTATGAAGACTTTAAAATTGGTTGAACACCCATGCATTTTACTTGGGAGATGGTTCATGGTTTCATTAGAATTTTCAGAAGATCTGAGCCTCAAGAGGAAAACAACTCAGCTCTACATAAATCTCTGGCCCAGACAATGGGCCTAATTGTAATTCATTATTCCATGTGCTTTCCTAAAACAGCTTCCTGTCTTAAGTCCTTTCTCTTGGACCACTTTCCAATATAGAAATAGGTAACAGGAGTCATGGGAAGATATTTTGTGCATCCTGATTACTTGGAAATGGCCTTTTACCATGCTCTGCTACAACTCTCACTTCATTGTCATCATCTATACTGCCATAAGGATAGACCTGAATCTTTGCTTAAACTCCTACAAATACCATCAACCCTACAGGTTGACTTTTGGAAATATCCAGTGCCCTTGCTCACTGAGAATTTTTTAATTTTGCTTTTATACTAAACAACTAGGTGAGCACTTTTCTCCATGTGAACTGGGTGAATTTTGATGATAATAGATTTTCCCAAGAACTCTGAGTGCTGCCCACATAGGAGGCACAGAAGGGAACAGTGGATGAGGTTCATAATATCGTCTATCAGGTCAGAAATGCCTGCTTGCCAAATGTTTGCTACAGTTGGTGGATGCAATTTTTAACATAGGAAAAAGTAAACCACTATTGATCCACATTCTCCGTCTGTTTTGGAACTATAAAAAATTCCTAGACTGAACATTTACTGAGATCCTTTCTTTTCAAATCTTGGTCTGTAAAAGCTGTAACCAAGTTATGAGAGAAGGCTGAAATCTGTACTTTTCTCCTCATAAATTTTTGAGATTTCCAATTTTCCACTGAGCTCTGAAGATTACTGGAAGGACTCTTAGTATAATGTTTGCAGTACTTTGAATATAATCCCATCTGAAAAATGGGAAAACCTAAAACAAAGGAAACAAAGCCAGTTAGTGAAGCCATGACCTCAGAAAAGTCTCTTTAATCAACCATTTTTAGAATACTCCATTCTTGAAAAAATAATCAAGAACTATTTCATCAACTTGAATTTATGAGAAATATTAGGGAAAATGAAGAGGGTACATGGAAACTTCAATCTGAGTGAAACTTCACTCAGATTGTTCTCCTAGGTCCTCTGGTCCTCATTTCCTTCCTTGAAGTGAAATTTTCCTTGGGAGTCAAATCCCTGCAGATAGGAGGTGTGTGCTGGAGCTGCCATGGTTCCTTCTCCATTTCTTTCCTCTATCCTTTCCTTCTTCTTGCTCATCGGTTCCTTCTCTGACTCACCCCAGGTCTAAATTATACTGTCCCTTTGTGGGACGTGTCATTTGCTCAGTGTCTGAGAGTTTCTTTCTTATGAAAGTATTGTAGAGGGGCTCACTAAGCCCCTTCTGGCCACAGCCAGTAGAGAAGGACCATGACACTGCTTGGTCACATGATTCCTCTCTTTTCCTTTCCGACCTATGTCGCACATAGGAAGAGAACTGCTCCCACAAAAAACAGAGCTCCTGCTTATGCTGCCTTAGCACTCAGCTAACTGTGGGAGAGATGGACTCTACCTTTTCACAAAGAAGAGCTGGTAGCTTCTGTGAAGTTTTCCTGCACTCAGAGTTATAGACATCCACACACACACACACACACACACACACACACGCACACACACTGCTGGCCAACCCTCAACCCCCTTTGGACACATCTTTCAGGAGCTGGGAGGTTCTGAGGGAGTATCACCTCCCCCACCTCCTCAGGAATGCATCTCTAATAACTCCCTCACCCCAAGCAAGCCGGTCCGGCTCAGTTGAACTTGGAAAGTTTTCAAGTCAGAACTCTCTTGCTTTATGCTGAAGGCCACAACATAGTGTTTGAATCAAATTCCTGAATTTTCAGTTATAGCAGTAATAAATTCTTTCTTATCTCAAATTGTACCATTTAAAATAATTTGGATTGCTTAATTAGATAAAGCAGGTAATAGGTTAATTTGCTTACTTGTATCATTTATGTCAGTTTGGTAAATTATGCTGATAATTGCCATTCACTAGAAATGTCAGAGGGTTGAACAAATGCTCCTCTTCTGTTTTTATTTCAGTGGTTTAATAAAAAAGAAAATAATCAGTTGAGAGGTCTTAAGTTACACTTAAATAACAGAAAAAATATTATTTTAAAGGAATTTCTTAGTAGAAATGCTGATGAACTGGCTGTTAGCTAAGAAGAATCCACTTATGAAAATATTTTTCCTGGTTTATGAAGCATCATTAAATTTAGAAGAATGCTCTTGGATAAAACTGAAGTATCACATTGCAATGCACAACTTCATTTGTATGATTGGTATTTGTGCTGATCTTCAAATCAATATTTCTACATAAAGAAGAAAGAAATTTCCCTTAGTTTTAATACATTGTTAGAATTTAATCTCTATTTCCATGTCTGCAAGCCATTTCCAAACCCACTTCATAGACTAAGGCAATGCAAAGGTAGTCATGAGACTCCTCGTTACAAACGGTAAATGTTGTGCTGATGTTAAAGTTTAAAATCCTTCTTCACAGTTACTTTTCATAAATACTGACTTTAGAATTTTTAAAATTTGTTTACATTCACTTTATTTGAAAGACAGAGAGATGGACACAAAGGTTCATCGACTGGTTCACTCCTCAAAAGCTCACAACAGCCAGGGCTGCCTGGGACAAAGCCAGACACTCATAACTTAATCCAGGTCACCCGTGAGGTTGGCAGGGACCTAAGTACTTGAAGCATCACCTACTCCCTCCCAGTGAGCTCATTAACAGGAAGCTGTATTAGAGGCAATGAAGCCAGGACACACTGATAAAGTTATGTGGGGGCCCTAAGCGGTGCCTTAACCACTGCACCAAATGCCCACTCCAGATCTTGAATTTGGTGAATTAAAACAGGATGTCCTGTTTTAAATGGATGCCAACAATAGAGTCTAACTAATATCTAGCCAAATGACATTTTTCAACTTAAAAACAGTTTATATAAATAGTGCAGTGAAAATTTCGACTTGAAAAATGTGGCTGCCTCCTAGGCCCCATGGTATAACAGGGGTACTATGATCATGTTCTACAGTGACACTTGATCTCACAAACCGAGCCCTTCCCAGACTTCTTTTCACAGCTTAGTATAATTCTGATGCTTCCTTGACTCTCTGATCTATACCTAAAGTTTAGCTTGGGAGGACGCTTTAAATGTCCATTTCAGGGGCAGGAATTTGGCCTAGCAGTTAAAACAAAAGTTAAGATGCCCACATCTCCTATCAGGGTTCCATATACAGCTGCAGCTCCTGTTTACAGCTTCCTGCTAATGTTGGCCCTAGGTCATGACTCAAGTAGCTGGATCCTTGCCCACAACATGAGAGATTGGATTGAGTTTGTGTCTTAGTCTCTGGCTGTACCCAGCCATTATGGAAATTTAGGGACTGAACCAGTGGATGGGAACTATTTCTTGCATGTGTGTGCTCTTGCTCTCTGGCTGTCATAAGGAAAGAAGAAAGAGAAAGAGAGAAAAGGCAAGAAGGAAGGAATAAAGGGAGGGAGGAGTGAAGGAAGGAGGGAGGGAGAGAGGTCCATTTGAGATGTCTCCAAGGAAACAGGAAAATGGTGAACAACCTTCAAGAGGGCTGTTTGGATAAGAGCCACATCATATGCAGCATTTAGACATAGTTGTAGCAAATTGTTCAAAGGCTTATTGTTACTACACCACCATTCATGCCCAATAGGTTAAATCAAAGACTAAAAGCAGATAATTGTGTATCATTTGTTCTTCATTTACTAGCAGAAAACTATTGTTTGGTGTCCATTTTTAATAGTGTGTGCAGAGCTTCCCTAATATTCTGGTAAAGTTGCTGCACTTAATGCTGAGGTGGTATGGACCAATAGGGATACTATGCAAATCTGGAAAAGCTGCTCCAGTTAATAAACTTCAAGGTTAGCAAACAATAATCCTTGTTCTGTTCAATCATATCAGCACCAAGGACATGGTTTGGGGTGGCCTTGTTTTTTTAAAATCATAGCCCTTGAGAACTTTGTGTTTAAACTTTATCAGTGACTACAAGAACAGAGTAAGTGAACTGTACTCCAAGACAGATCAGAATGCTGAACATGGTAAGACAGTCCTGCTGCTATTTGGCCACAATGGAAATCTTTTCCTCTGGTTGAGCCAGTCATCATCTTCCCCCTTCAATCTAAACCCTGCCCTTTTAATCAGTGAGAGATACATAAGACTCGCGCACACAGTGTCTGGTAAGACTGTGTTCCCAAAGATAAGTATTTCTTGCCAGTAAGCATCATAATTTTAATGTTGTCTTGTACTTGTTTTTGCACCCCTATGTATTTTTCTGGTCACACTTTTGTGCTTGAATTTCCTGCGTAGACAGAAACTTTGGAGCATGAAGACACTGTAATTGTACCTGTTTGCATTCATGATGATCTCTTAAACTTCTCTCTCAACTACTATTCAAATGTAAATATAGATTATTTTTTCACAAGTATGTTGTTACAATTACAAAATGCAGACACATTTTGTAAAGTACTTACATATGTTAGTTATTGTGTACTGTGTTTCTCTTTAGATTCTATCCTAGAAAGAAAAAGTAATATTGCATTTATGGGCATTATGAAAACAGATAGATTTTAAAATGCTTGTCTATCACTTTCAAAGAAATGGAATTTTTCAAGACCATGCAACTCATAAATTTAAAAAAAAGGAATGCAAAATCATACATAACTTTTGAAAACTATCAATTTAAAGGCACTATTCACCATCTACATAATAGATGTTAGAGTAGATATGTAAGTATGCACAAAAGAGAACTTTTTCTAAAAGAATGGAAATTCTGGGGCTGGCATTCTGGCACAGCAGTATGGGCGCTGGTTCAGGTCCTGACTGTTCCACTTCCAATCCAGCACCTTGTTAATGCACCTGGGAAAGCAGAGGATGATAGCCCAAGTCCTTGGGCCCCTGTTCCCATGTGGAAGATTCAAAAGACACTCCTGGCTCCTAGCTCCTGGCTCCTGGCTTCGGATCGGTCCAGCTCCAGCCATTGCAGCCATTTTGGGGGTGAAGCAGCACATGGAAGATTGCTCTCTCTGTCTGTATGTCTTTCCCTGTCTGTCTCTATAACTCTGTCTTTTAAATAAATCAATCTTTTAAAACATTAGATTTTTTTAAAAAATAAATGTATATTCTATTGAGAAATATAAAACTGATGCATACAAAATAATTTGGAGGAAAATGTAATACAAAATGCCGTGATCCAGACTAAAATCAATGTGAATTCAATTAAACTATCATATCTGAAATAATCGCACTCCTTGCATTATTTAAAACAAGAGACTATCAATGAGAAAGAAAAAAAATTATCAGATTAAAAGAAAAGACTCCTGAATCAGACTGAATGTATTATGATTTTGACCCTGTTACATGCCATGAAAAATACACTTCTAGGGCCAGTGTTGTGTCTAGTAACTTGTTGTCTGCAACGTCGGTATCACTTATGGGCACCAATTGCTGTCCCAGCTGACCCACTTCCAATTCAGCTCCCTGCTGGTGGCCTGGGCAAAGTAGCAGAGGATGGCCCAAGCGTTTGGATCCCTACTACTCATGTGAGAGACCCGGATGAAGTTCCAGGCTCCTGACTTTGGACTAGTCCAATCCTGGCTGTTACAGCCATTTGAGGAGTTAACCAGCAGATAAAGGGTCTGTGTGTACATGTGTGTGTGAGAGAGTGTCTGTCTGTCTTTCTATAACTCTGACTTTTAAACAGATAAATAAATCTTTTCTTTAAAAGTTTTTTTTTTTTTTAAATCAAAAGATAAATTACACTCTCATGGTTGATTTGATTGTTATGGTTGTGTTTTAGAAGTTTCTAATATATGTGATTAGGTACTTTTTGAGAAAAGAAATCTTTTTGACCTGATAAATCAACAAGGTATTCTGATTGAAGAAGAAAAAAATAGGATTTAACAATATCATATAGCCATCTTCCAATGAGCAAGTTTTGTAGCATTAATTCTTTTTATTTTTTTAATGCTGTTCTGGCTTTAATGGGAATTATCAATCCCCTGAGGACACAGTCTGTTTTTGTTTTTTGTTCCCAGAAACCTTTTATTTAAGGAGTACAAACTTCATACATTTCATACTTACAACTTTAGGACCACTGTGATTCTTAAAACTTACAAGATACGTTATGGTGCAGATTCCTGGCCCTTGAACCCTAGACCTATTCAGAATCTGAGGAAAGGTTCCCATTTATTTGAATAATAAGTGAGTTCCCTGGTGAACACACATGGAGAAATATAACCCAAAGAAGTGAAAAGAGTTTATGGAAGACATGGTCTTTTATAACTTAAGAGAGTAAATGTTTTTCAATAGTTTACAAGCTAGGAAAAAATACTTCATTTAGTAGATCTAATCAAAACCTTTTATTATCCAACTTTTTTGAGAATATAAGCAAGTCTTTCTTAAACACACCTGGAACGTTTATAAATGTTGACCATGTTTAGTATCATACAGGCTACAGTGCCTGTATACTAAAACAAGCAGGAAATTAAGAAAAATAGAAATATTCCCTGAACAGTGGGTTTCTAGACAATTGTGACACTGATTGGGATACCCATATCCCATGGCCAAGTGCCTGGGTTCAAGTTCCTGGTCTGCTCCCAATTCCAGCTTCCTTCTAATTCACACACTGGCAGGCACCTGTGATGCCTCAAGTAATGGGGTTCTTGCATTTCACATAGGAGACCTGAACTGAGTTCCTGTCTCTTGGCTTTGACCTAGCCCATTCTAAGCTATTGCAGGCATTTTTGGAGTGAACCAGCAGGTGGGAGCCTACTCTCTCCTCTCTCTCTCATTCTCTCTCTCCCCTTCAAATTAACAAAATAAATACTTTCAAAAAATAAATACACTTTAATAGTTGAGCTATACTTTAATGATAATAATGATAAATTAGAAAGCACTTAGAACTGAGTGTAAATATGATACAATGAGACTTATGAAGTATCTTAACAAACACTCTAAGAGAAATATGTGGCCTTATAATTCTTATGTTGGGAAAGAGGAAAGGCTGTAATTTAATGAGTTAACTGTCAAAGTTAGGACATTGCAGAAAAACAAAAGCAATTGGCTGAGTCCATCCTGGCAATCTACAATGACACAAGAATTCTACAGTAGTCTTCCTTTGTCTGGTTTTACTTCTTCCAGTCAACTGTGGCCCAAAAATGTCAGATGAAATAGTCCAGAAATAAACAACTCATCCACTTTAAATTGTGAGTCATTCCAATACTGTGATGAAATCTCACGTCTCCGGCTCCTTCTCGTCATGGATGTGACTCATCCCTTTGTCCAGCTATATCCAGTACCTGCCCCTTCCCCATTCAGTAGCTGTTGCAGTTGTGAGATGGACTCTAGTGGAATCATAGTACGTGTGTGACCTTTATTTTACTTCATAGAGGTCCCAGTGTGAGAAGTAGTGATGGTGGTAATTCAGGTGTGCCCAAAAAAGCCATAAGGTGCTTCCTTTAAGTATAGATGAAGTATAACAAACTATTTTGAGACAATGAGAAGAGACCACATTCACATAACTTTCCTACAGTATATTGTTATAGTTGTTGTATTTTATTATTAGTTATTGTTGCTAATCTTACTGTATTTAATTTATAAATTATAAATTTATGGTAGGTTTGTATTTGTTGAAAAAAATATGTGTAGGGTTCAGTACTTTCGGGCATCAATTGGAGGGTCTTGGAATGCACCTCCATAGATAGGGGCAACCACTGTACTGAATAATGAAACGTTAGCAGTCAGGAACCAGACAGTGACGTCATACACATCATTGCCAGTTAATCCTGTTCTAGGGACTAAACCAGCCCTGCATACGTTATGCAAGATTTCCAAATGTCAGCACTTTAACAGCCACAGTGCCAGCCAGCAGTGCCACCTTGTGCAAACAGAGCCCCTCACACACACACCCCTGTTTTCTACTGGAGAGGTCCTTTAGACCCAGCCTCTTGGAGGGTAATTAAAGTTTGTAAACATTTAACAGAGAGCACCAGTCCAAAAGGATCTCTGTGGATCAAAGCTGACCCTAAGTCCTTAGAGAATCACAGGGGCCTGGGACATGTCACGATTCTTCAACCAGAGTTTAGGGAGCAAACTATAGCCACTGAGCTCGGTGGTAGAGGCAGCTCCCCATGCCCATGACCTCTATGGTGTCCTGACAACCCCAGCAGGGGAGACACTTCACCAGCAACTTCTCTCAATCCTGCCACATGACTGAAAATTCCCATTTCTCATTTCTGAGAAAATTCAAGCCCATTGCTCTCAGCAGAAGACCTGTGACATATTATTCCACACTGGGTAGCTCAGAACAGCAGAAAGGAACTCTCCTGCAATCCTGGAGACCAGAAGGTTAAAACCAGTTTCGCTGGGACAAAATCAAGGTGTCAGCAGAGCCAGGCATCTTCTAGAGACCCTAGAGGAGAATCCATTCCACGCCACTTCCAGCGTCTGGTGGCTGCCTGAATTCTTCAGCTTGTGGCCACATCACCTTCCTCTCCTGTGTGCCATCTGCCTCTGCCTCTCTCTTAGAAAGGTAACTTGGGCCGGTGCCGTGGCTCAATACGCTAATCCTCCACCTGTGGCGCTGGCACAACAGGTTCTAGTCCCAGTCGGGGTGCCGGATTCTGTCCCGGTTGCCCCTCTTCCAGTCCAGCTCTCTGCTGTGGTCTGGGAGTGCAGTGGAGGATGGCCCAAGTGCTTGGGCCCTGCTCCCCATGGGAGACCAGGAGAAGCACCTGGCTCCTGGCTTTGGATGAGGGCAGTGCGCCGGCCGCGGCGGCCATTGGACGGCGAACCAATGACAAAAGGAGGACCTTTCTCTCTGTCTCTCTCTCTTGCTGTCCACTCTGCCTGTCAAAAATAATAATAAAGGTAACTTGTGATGAGATTTTATAGTCCACCCAGCTACTCTAGTGTCATTTCCCCAGAGTAAGACCATTAATTTAATCACCAGCAGGAATGCCTATTTTTCTTACAAGGTGTCATTGACAGGTACCAGGAAGTAGGACCTGATATTTTGGGTGATCACTAATCAACCTGCTACAGCGAGTGACCAGGAGCCCTCTCTAAATTGCATGGCAAGCTCTGTGTAAGATGATATCTCAGTCTGTTTTTGAGACTTTCACAAAATACCCAGCACTGGGTAATGCATCAGGATAAGAGGTTTATTTAGCTTGCAGTTCTGGAGATTCAAGAGCACTCGATGAGCATCTGCTGGGCTCTAGTGGGGGCTTCATGTCAGATGGCCTCATAATGTGGAATAGAGATCACGTGGCAAGACAGGAAGACAAAGGGGTTCAGGGGAGAGACCAGGCTTCCTTATCACAACCTGCTCTTATGGCATCTCCCACAACAGTGAGAAACCACTCTCCTGAGAAAAGCATTAATCCCCCTTAAAGACCTAACAGCCTCCCACCAGGCCCTACCTCTCCAACCAAGCGATAACACATTACAATGGGATGGGTGTTGATGTGCAGCAAGTCAAGCCACCACCTGGGATACCTATATCTCAGTTCAAAGTCCCAGCTGCTCCACTTCCAATCCAGCTTTCTGATAATGCATCCTGGGAGGCAATAAATGATGGCTCATGTACCTGGATCCCAGCCACGCATCCACTCATGTGTGAGACTTGAGTGGAGTTCTGGTCTCCGGGCTTCAACCTGGCTCGCTACTGCTGGCATCTGGGGGAGTGAACGGAAACATGAGATCTTTCTCTCTCCCTCCCACTCTCTCTTGATCTGTGTGTGTGTGTGTGTGTCTGCCCCTTAAGTAGATTAAAATACATAAACATTATTAAAAGGCAGCAATAAGTTTTGCTCCTATAGCCCAAGAAGTGATAATGCCTATGGCTGCCATTAAAGGAGTATGTGGCCACAGTTGTACAAATGCTACTGTAGTATCCAAAAGGATACTCAATTTAAGCACATGTAAGCACGCTCACAAAATTAAGTGCCACTTGCACAGGAGGTCATGAAATCAGTGTTGAGCTGAGCCAGGGAAGATTGTGAAGTTATTTCTTTCAAAGGAGATTAGATTTGCAGACAGCGTTCCTTAATTACTTCATCTTACTGAAAATTGTGGAACCTATATCAGATTACTGATGATTTAACAAGGCCTGTTGTGTTGCAAGGAACAGCGATCTACTCGGGAGAGAGGATTAGGGTGGGGTTATTGTAAGAATGTGCACAGGATGGCTGCAAGTGAACAGCCAGCAGATCCAAAGTTCTTCCTCCTCACCCTCTCCCTGACCCTGTGCATTTGTCTCCACAACTCTAGGTGCACAATGTGTTCCTCCAGATTTACCCATTCTTCATAACTTCAGTTTGAACATGACCCATACTGGTTATCCCATTCAATCCTTCTCTGTATGGCTACTGATAATTCCCATCTAATTGGATGACTTCAAAAGACTTAAAGTTGATCACTTCAGCTTATTATTATTATTTTTAATCAGAGCAGCAGTCAGAGCTATGCATTAGCTGACCTCGGGGTCCTTTCCTCTCAATTCCCACGATGGACAGGATAGGGAAGCAATTAAGTCAGGGTCAAGGGTTAATAAAACACACCACTGGGTAGCAGGGGCTGTGTTCAGAGAAAAGTCCCCCAGCCCAGGAGTGTATGTGGGTGGGCACACATACACTCTGACCTATAGCAACTACAATCTTCTGTTAGAAATTTGGATCACTCAAATTCAAGTAACTCCTCAAAAACAAGCATCAATATAAAGGTTAAAAATCTTAAAAAGCAAAACATGCCATCTGTTTGGTATAATATAAGCATTTACTAAGGAATAGATTTTTTAAATATAATTATGCTCAAAATTTAATGTCACAGTCACAGTATATTACTGTATTCTTTCTTCATCTCTACTCTTTCCAAACCTTCAAGACACTTAGTAAAAGCACTGGAACCTTAGTCTTACCTTCCAACCTCCTTCCTCTGCTCACTGCTCGCTGACCTCCCTGAGTGGACGACTGGGCTCCACAAGGCTTATGGGCCAAAGAAGAACACTTCTTATCTCCTACCCAGCTGTGTCTAAACCGCCTTATTCTAAAAAGGAGACTAGATGCCTTGATTTCTGTTAAGTGGGAGGCCTGTTTCTAAATAGAATGAAGAAAATGAATGAAAAAAGAGGGAAACTAGCATAGAGTTGAAAACACCAAAATCATATCAAAGAGGTGATGTGGTTCTTGATAAGTGTGATATCAACTATAGGGAAGACAAACTTAGACACTAATTTTCATCCACTCAGCATTGTGCATTGTGCATTTCACTATGAACTGAAAACAAAGCAAGGCACTTTGACAGGAGAATCCCTGAAAGTCCCTCAGCAACTGAAAAAAAAAAAAGAAAAAAAAAACTAGACAAATTTACGCTGTTATCTTCATATGGAAACAGAAATTAGCCCAACTGCTTGAAGGATTTGGAAACATAGTCTTGGGCACTTAGGACACGTTTTGCTAAATTGATCCCATCTCCAGTTTTTGAGAGATATCTGGCAGAGAAAAGGGACAATCCTAGTACATAGAAAATTATGCTCCCACAAGAACTGGAGCCTAGTAGTTTGAAACACTTTTAGGATGGATGGAACTTTTAGGATGGAAGTCAAGCGCCAAGAGTAAGATTGAGATAAGAAGTTTACACTGAGGCCAGGTGAGGAAGGACCTGGACAAACAGCTGAAGAATCTGGATTTACTTTGCATTCATGGAAGACACCAAAGGTGTCAGAAAGGGAGGGATGACCAAACTTGGGTTTGGTGAAGGTAGAACAAGAGTAAAGGAAAATGGCAAAATGTCAGCTGGCAGGAAATTATCTGAGAGGCCTTTGTAAGCGCAATAGCAACTCACAGAGCTGACACAAGGCTTGGAAATAGTGGGGTTGGCTTGAGAGACAATTGGGAGAGGATGGGAAAGATTCGTGAGATGTTTCAAAGATACTTCAACTGAGATTTTTCACACTGGGTGAGAAGAGAAACTTTGCATTTATTTAACCTGGGCTTGCTAATTTGCATGGACAATGCTGTTAACTGAAATACTCACAGGACAAAGACAGGAGTTGACACAGGTGTGGAGAAGCTGGCTAGGGACAGGGATGAGTGAAAGAACTAACAGTGAATTCAGACAGGATCGAGTATTATTTAAAGTGAGGCAGAGCAAATCCATGACTCTCCTAAAAGCCATTGGGTTATTGAACTATCTACTTAAATGAATGAATTGTATGGCATGTGAATTTTATCTCAATGAAGCTATTTTTTGAAAACCAGGCCAGGAAGGAAGACTCCACCAAAGTCATAGAGTAAAGAGATGGAATTTCAAGGAGGAAGTGAATACCTTTATATCTTTTCTTACTTTTCCTTCCTTTTCATTGTGAAAACCCATACTCCCCTGTCATTCCTAATTCTATTTTCAATTTCAAGTTTTGTAGTTTCTAATCTCTACCAGGAACATCCTGTAACTCATTTTTATTGGAACCCAAATTATGATAAATCTGATTCAGTAGTAAATTCACATATGCTGAAATTTCTCATAAAAGAGTTATATGTAGAGAGAAATTGTAATTTTTATTTCACCTAGCATATGTAGAATGTGACAAAATTTAATGCACTGTATAACACAGTGAAATGCTTTGTTTGCTTAATTTTTAAAGATTTCCTTAAATAACCACATCAGGGAATTTTAAGAATGAAGTTTTTAATTTGATATGTAGAACCACATGTCAACACTTGTTGAGAAAAATTCTTTGTATTGGATAAATTCACAGTCATGAATGTTTTGACACAAGTGATAAAGTACAGAGTCACTAACCAATGCATGGCAGACAGAAAAAGTGGTTTCAAACTAATACTGGTATGTGCTAGAAGATGATGATACTAAATTGTCCATATGAAAGAACTAAGTTGTCAAGAGAATAACACTGAAATAGCACTGTGCTCTAATTATTAGAAGAGGAGTGTTATGGATTGCATGTTTGCATCTCCCAACATTCGCATTTTTCAACCATAACTCCAGTGGGCTGGTACTGGGAGATGGGACATTGGCTTAGATGATGCCATGAGGGTGAGACCTCCATGATGTCCTTATCCAGCTTGTGAGTAGAGAAAGAGACTGGAATGCTCTCCCTCCACCATCCAAAGACACCATAGCAATAAGACAGCATTCCACAAGCCAGGAGAAGCACCCTCACCAGAAGCCAAATGGGTTAGCACTTTGACCTGGAACTCTCAGCCTCCAGAAATGGAGGAAATCAATGTCTGTTGTTTAAGTCACCAAGTTTATGGTTTAGCAGAAACTAAACAAGATAATACAGGAAGGGAATACCCAATTCAGAATGACCCTCAGGGCCGGTGCTGTGGCGCAGCAGGTTAAAGTCCTGGCCTGAAGTGCCAGCATCCCATGTGAGCGCCGGTTCAAGTCCCAGCTGCTCTACTTTTGACCAGCTCTCTGCTATGGCCTGGGACAGCAGTGGAAGATGACCCAAGTCCCTGGACCCCTGGACCCATGTGGGAGACCCATAAGAAGCTCCTGGCTCCTGGCTTCAGATCGGCACAGCTCTAGCCGTTGCGGCCATCTGTTGAGTGAACCAGAAGATGGAAGACCTCTCTCTCTGTCTCTACCTCTGTCTGAAACTCTGACTTTCAAATAAATAAAATAAATCTTAAAAAAAAAAAAAAAAAAAACAGAGTGACCCTCTTACAGTGCAAGATTGAGCACTGTCATGATCACCTTGCTCTCCCAAGCTTTCCCATCTCATCCAGAACAAAGCACAAGAGGCTTCCATGACTTTGAAGATCCCATGATCCACAAGTCACCCCTCCTTGTGGCTTGAACCTATCTTGCATTCTCTGTACTTCAATGGCATGCACTGTAGAAAGGAAGCAGGTATACATACACATTTATTTCACACTGTGGTTCAAAGTCATGAGCATCTGGGTATTTATCAAATATCTATAAGAAACTAACGTTTCAGTGAGTAATGTTGAAATTCTATGGATATATATTTCTAGATAAAACAATTTTACATGAAAACGAACTTAGTTATGTCTCGGATTATTTCACACAGACACACAAACACTTTCTTTGTTATCTTTTTTCCCATGTATTGCATGTACTGAACTTCTCATACTGCTCAATTGTCAACTCTGAATGCAGAGAGTATCTTTGCACCATTTGTATAAGTCTTACCCAATAGATTCAAGAGATGTCCTGATATATGTTGCAGAATATTTGAAAGCAAAGACAGGAATAAAGAGAAATACATAACATGGCTGAAGCAGTTGCCAATCATTATCAATCAGATTTTCCCACAATCATTTTGTCCAGTATTGTCTCTTCATAGAATGTTGTTCTGATTAAATGTGTAAGTAAATAAATCATTGAAAAAATTTTAGTATTTATAATTTTTTGCCAAAAAAATCCAAATCCCTCTAGATGTATCAGAACACACACACACACACACACACACACACACACACGTTTTAATGAGACTTTCCATTTCATAGTCTAAACAATATCCAGTTTATTTGGGCGCATATATCATAATTTTAAGAACGTAGACTGACTAAAGCCCAAGAGAATAAAATGTAGTGGAAAGTATATTCAGCATTATTGGAAATGTGCTTTATTGCAAAACAGTAAAGATTTATGGCTTAGTCATGTGGGTTAGCAATATAATTTTCTCACTTTCTTTTACAAATAAATCATATTAACAATAGCTTTGTAAAACATCAGCAAGGTACATATATATCATTCTTAAGTCATATAAATAGTGAATAAAACATTATTGAAGCAATTAAAATTTACATTCAAAACTACCTAATAAATGCACTTATAATTATTTTTATTAGAGTTTGTGAAGGTTTCAATCCCTCTGACCTGAATTTAATTACTTCTTAATGTATTTTATGTATCTATTTAAAATTTAAAAATGTTTTACACAAGTTATTAATTGTATGCTATATGAGTCTAGTTGAAGGCATATGAAATTAAGGACAATTAACCAAGAATAAAAGTTTGCTGTGTATTCTTTCATGTTTTGAATTGTACAGGGTATAAGTATTGTTCATTTCTTCAAGGAGAAATTCTCCAAGTAAAAACACAAAAATAGAGTTAACATCCAACCACAGGGTATTTAATGTGTATTATGAAAAGCAGATTCTATGACATAATATATTGAAGGAAAATTCCAGTGTTTATAAAAAAAAATTCTGACTACAAATTGTACATTATTTCCTTTGTCACAAGTTTTAAGAACACGAGTGGGATCTTAGTGCCACTCTCGGGGCCCTGGGGGTGATGGCGTGGACACATGGGTTTTTCAGACTGAGGCTGTGTCGTGCGTGCATTGTCCCTAGCTGAACTCTGTAATGCCCCATGTGGATGCCTGTTCCTTTGCCCTTAAAGAAATCCATTTGCTCCTATGAGAAGTATAATACAAGAGGTTTGCAGAAATATGATGGAACTCTTAGATAGTATTCCTCCAATAATCCTGAGTTCAAGTAAGAGTACTTTCTTGTAGACAGAATCAAATTGGGAAACCAGGAACTCCTGGGAAAAAATATGCAAAGCACTTAAACGGAAATAGTCCTGGAGCAAGACTCCTTTTCCACGATTTTTTTTTTTAAAGATTTATTTATTTGGAAGAGTTACACAGAGAGAAGGAGAGGCAGAAAGAGAAAGAGAGAGGTCTTGCATCTGCTGGTTCACTCCCCAGTCTGCCGCAACAGCTGGAGCTGGACCAAACCGGAGCCAGGAGCTAGGAGCTTCCTCTGGGTCTCTGATTCGGGTGCAGGGACCTAAGGACCTGGACCATCCTCTTCTGTTTTCCCAGGTCACAGCAGAGAGCTGGATTGGAAATGGAGCAGCCAGGACTCAAGCTGTTGCCCATATGGAATACCAGCAATGCAGGCAACGACCAATTTCCGTGACTTTTTTCAGACTTTCTTAGCCTCTGATTATTACTGGCCTCCTCAGCTAACTTCTGTCATGGTGGGTAGCGGTGGCAGGCAGTAGCAACCTGGGAAGAGAATCTGTATCAAGAGAACCCTTTGAGTTCAACTTCTGTTGTCCAGAGCCTCTTCAAACAATAACCTCTTGGTATCCTCTGCTCTCTGGAAGCAGGCTTTTTGGAAGCAGGTTCAAATATATAGAAGTCGTAGATCAGGTATATAGTCCACCTTGGGGGTGTCAGGCTAGCTCCCTATCCAGGAGGTTCCCCCTTCAGGTTTCCATAGCAAGAGAAACACCAATCAAAGGCTGTGTTTCCAGACAGGTCTCATGGAGACAAGGACTAACTCACATGTGAACAACCTGTCAGTCTTCCCATAACAGGAGGGATCTGAGTACTACTCGATTCTCTTTTCCCCGAATTTCCATTGGTATCCCAGATGATACACAAAGAGTGTGTAGCAAACTAAGGATAGCAGATGTCGTGCTACAGGACACAGTCTTACTACTTCCTATGAATAAAGCTTGACTGAGAAACGGAATCATGGGTGACCCCACACTTAGGCCAGGACAGTCTAGTTGGAGAGAAGAAACAGGAGAACAGTTGATTTGCTCCCAGTATCTCTTCCCTAGTTAATTCATTCCTGTTGAGTTTCCATCTCTATTGGAAACATAGATCAAAACTGCCAGTGAAAAATACAGCCCACATCATACAAGGCATAGAAACTTTAAGAAAAAACACTCTAGTTCTCAAAAAAAAAAAAAAAATGCGTGCTAAAGAATCTCAGTTTTAATGTATTGAGTCTGGACCACAAAGAATTACTTTTAAGCAAGGAGAATGCAGTAGGTAAAAGAGAATAATACAAAACTCACTTCTTCCCTCAGTCTAAAAGAAGGGCACTGAATAAATATTGTGTTAGCTAAGACTCTCTGTTGGAAAAGACAGAGACCTAAATTATATTAAGTGAAACAGGGACATGTCTTGGCTTAGATCGTCTCTTCTGGGAAAGGGCAGAGCTAACCATCTGGAGAACTACAGGGAATTTCAAAAGGTGTATGAAAAAGTGGAATTAAAATACATTTGTTTGGGTAAAAAGAATTTTTGAAATATATACAGGGGCTCCAAAAAGTTCATGGGAAATGCGTATTATGAAAAAACTGGACATGGTTTTCAAATTTTTTGGTGTCCAAATAAACTTACATTCTAATTCCATTTTTCCATGAAATTCCTCAAGTATAGTCTAATATGCTTAGTATTGCCAAGGATCTCTCCTCCCTCCCCTGTTTCTTCTTCCTTCACCTGGTTTCCCTCCATCTCTCCTCTCCCCTTTTTTTTTCTGTCTCCTTTTCTTCCCACTTTCCCCCTCCTGCCTTTCTGCCTATCAGCTCTGTACGGACACCCTTCACATAGTCATGGAACGAATCTTCCAGCAATCCTGTACGCGGCATCATCTCCACTGCAATCTTGAAGAAGGACGACAGAGCAGTGTGGCTTAGATTACATGCCCATCTCTGTGAAAGGGGAGAGAGTAACAGGACCAGCATGACCTGGGTCACATAGCCCTGTCTCCATGGTTGCCGTGGGAGGAAAGCCCCAAGGAAATAAGAAATGCTGTTAGAAGAAATATAATACATATATTTATGCTTATACAATAAATATATTGGGTAATGTATGTGTTACTCACAAATGCCTGCAAAGCTGCAGAAAAGTGGGAGGTCAGTATTAGCCACTTCATACATTGTTTTCTGTTTTGTTGTACAATCATTGTGCTGTATTCAAAGTGTAGTAAGCTTCACATGTGTAAAATGTACAATTTGATGAATCCTGACATCTGCATGCACTCTTGAAATCATCACCAAAATCAAGGTAACAAACATTTTCATCACCCAGAAAAGTTTCCTAAGGATCCTTTGTAATTGATCCCTCCCTAAACCCCTTAACCAGGAACCCACTGACCTGATTGCTATCACAACAGATTAGTCTGCATGTCCTAGGATCTTGTAGAAATAGAATCTTTTTGGCCTAGCTTCTTTTCTCAAGATAATGAGTTACAGGATCATCAGTTATTGTGTACATTTGCTCCTTTTTATAGCTGAATTGTATTGTAGTGTACAGATATACTATGGTTTATCTATTCAATTGCTGATAGACATTTGGATTATTGTTCTGTTTGGTGTTATTATAAATAAAGTTGCTATGAGTATTTTTGTGCACAGCTTTGTGTGATTCTATGCCTTTGTTTTTTCTTGGGTAATTACCTAAAAGTGGTTTGGTTTGGTTGGCTGGTGAGTTTACATTTAACTTTTTACGAAATATCAGAATGGTTTCCAAATGTTTTTATATTCTTGCCAAATAATTCATTTTATCTTGCTACCAGCAATGTCTAAATTCTGGTTGTTCTGCATCTTTTGTCAACACTTGACATGAAAAGTCTTTAAATGATGCAAAATTGTATCATTATCATATCAGATTGCATTTTAATTGCATCAAGTTTAGTGATGGTGAACATCTTGCAATGTGCATCTTGTCTCTTTTGTGGCAGTATATTCAAATCTTTTTAAATTGGATTTTTCTAGTATTAGCTGAAAGCAGCATCTTTTATGTTTTTGTTTTGAGTCATTTGTCCAAATGCGTGTCATAAATATTTTCACCCTGTCTGTGTCTTTCCATTTTTGTTTTCTTAATGATGTGTTTCAAAGAATGAAGTTTTACCTTTTCAGTATAATCCAATTTATCATTTTTCTTCTATTTTCATGCTTTTGAAAGCAAACTTTCAAAGGATTTCTCCGCATGTTTTAGTCTAGAAATCTTACAGTTTTAGATTTTAGATTTAACTCTACCACCCATTTTGAGATAAATTTTGTTTATTGTGTGAGGCATGGAGATCCATTTTTCTTTTTTCATACAAATATCCAGTTAAGCTACCACCATTTGTTAAAAACACTTAACTTTTTCTTATTGAATTTCTTTGTCATCTTTGTCTAAAGCCAATTGCTAATAAATGTATGAGTTTATTTACAGAACATGGGAGCAATAAGAAACATCTCTGCGAACATCCTACATTGCAAACATAAGCACATTTTGTTCCACTGATCCGTAGGTGAAAATTTCCATGAGTATCAAATTACTTGATGATTATAACTTTAGACTAAACCCTAAAATCAAGTAGGATAAACTGATAGCTGTCACTTCTTACAAAATTGTTTCATCTGGCACAGTCCATTTTAATTTAATACATATTTTAAAGTAAGTTCTTAAATTTTCACAAAAAAATGCAGACTGAAAGTTTAATTGAGGTTATGTCACATCTATAGATTTATTTGAGGAAACTTGCATATTCACTATATTGAGTCTTCTAATCCAAGTGTGTAATATATATATTATATATAATATACTACATTATATATGATAGTTATATATCATATATAGTATAATATTATTATATTATAGTGTTATATATATATATATATATATCCATCTATTTACTTAGGTCTTCTCTAACCTTGTGTACAATTTTGGTAGCTTACCCTGCCCCTGATCTCTCCTGGGTTAGATGTATTCCTATGTTTCTGTACCACTCAAGGTTCAATCAGAGTAGAACCACTCTTATGATGTGGGCATGATAATTTTAGTTTTATTCCAGATTCTTGCCTTACACAAAGACAATTATTCTAGGTGCAGATATTTACATAGGTACACAAATAGGAACAGGATTTATTTAGCAGTGAGAGAGAACCTATACATCCATGCATGAGAGTGGGCTGCTCTGTTCTGGGCTGGGTTGGGCCTAAATTCCTATTCCAGACTCTTGCCTCTTACTTAGAGAAGCATGCTAAGCACAGGCACAAACATGACATGTAATGTGATAAAGTTTATTTACAAAGTGAGGAACACACACACATACATGCAGGCATTGTTTAGGGAGAGTGGGCCAGGAAAGGTAAAAAGAGAGATTTTCATACTCTGTTCACTCTGGGTCCACATGGAGTGAGAGCATGCACTTCCATTTACCTGCCTTCTTATGAGCTTAAAAAGGGAAATAAGCACATGGTACCAGACCCCGGGGAAGTACATCCTGGGGAAAAGGTCATCTGATTGACAGCTGGTAGATAAGATGGGGGGGGGGAGGGTGGTAGTATAGCTCATGATCTTAATCTAGCTACTTGACTTATCCCATGTCAGCTCCACATGGAGAAATACTAGCCATGAGCCAGCCAGAATATATTGCCTGAAGGGAAAAAGGGTGAAGGAGGGTGGAGGAGAGGATGGGAGGGAGAGAGGGCACCTCCAGCCACGGTCTGTGGCAAAAAGAGAGAACTCCCCAGCTGTTGGCCTCTTTTATGAGGAAGAGAGTGGTGACTCTACAGGTATGAATTCACCTGGGAATTTTGTGGTAACTCCATAAATTCCATGTGGAGCTTAATATCCATGTTTTCATGGTGTCCCCTCATTAAGTCCTAGATGAAACAGGTGCATACAGGGAAAAGGGACATTTTGACTGATCTTATGGGTTTGCAGGGACTTCTAGCTAACATAGACCTAAAATAGCGACCTAGTTACACTACCTCAGCGTGAGGGTTCTTCAAAAAGTGAATGGAAATACATACATAGTTTTTTCACACTAAGCATTTTACATGATCCTCTATGATATATATGATACTTTACCAGGATTTTGGTATAATGCTATTGTGGGAGGTTTCACCATTAGCATTATGCTTAATGCTGGAACCTGCAGAACACAGGGCAAGAAATCCTGAAGGAGAGATAGGTGTTAAATGTAGAAGATCAAATACTAATTGGACCCCATCAAAATGAACTAGAACTTGGGTATGTGAGCTGCCTGGAACCATGAAGATACACTGGATCCTATTTGTTCTCATTGTCACTACTCCATGGAGTGCACATCCTACAGGAGAAGCTAACGCCTTGGATGGCTGTGATGAAGGCTGAAAGAGGATTTAAGGGAGAGGGGAGTAGTCCCAGGCGCAGGTGTTACCTATGCCCAAGAGCTAAGCCAGCTGATGAGCCACAAAAATGAGCTACACATGTTTCTGCCCTCACTGCTCAAGCACGCATCCGCATTATCTGCCTCCTCACTTCTGTGTTCAAACCTGGCCTGAAAAAAATCTCATGAAGCCCACCCTTACTGAAAATACACAGGACAGAGAATTCCAGGATTCAGTTGATTCTAGAGAAGTTGACACATTACCAAAATACTGAGTTCTCTCCTTGTCAACATGTCACTGGTACATCATTTTAAACCATATTTAGTTTCCAAAAAGAATTCACAATAAAATTGTTTCCACAAATTATGAAACAAACAATAAATACAGGGTAATTATTTCCCCAAAAGTGGATGCAATGATCCTACTTTATCTGAGGTTTGTGTTCATTCTTCTGGCTAATTCACAGTCCTTATTTGATAAACTGTAATTTAAATACTAAGCTACAAAGTAAACAGTCATTAACATATGCACATGAAATAGAAGATTGGGAAAGGAGGAGAAAACAAAGATATAGATTAATATATACATAAACATGTTTATGTAAATAAGGAATGACTACTCAACCATTACAGTGCTCGGTTCTCTAACTGGTCTTAGGGTCACAGCTATAAGTGTAATTAAGTTCTGCCACTACCTATTCTGTATTTCCTTTGCCTTCAGGGAGTGTCCCAGCTTTCCTCTTGAGTATCCTGAATGGTGTGGGCATTAGCAGTATTATCTGAATTGGGTTTTTGTAGTTTCTGTTAACTTTAATCTCAGGACTTGAAAGTACTAAAAAATGCCCCTGGGAATGTCCTAAATTCCAGACATACTGCTCTCCACCCCCACTGTGTTGTAGCAACCTAATTGCCCCATAACAGTTGTGATCAATCATGCCAGCCAATAGAGTAACTATCCCCTTCTGCCTGTTGGTGCATCAGCTTGAACATCTCAAAGCGGCTGACAGTCTTAATGTCCAGTTCAATGGAACCATTGTCGTCGTCTATGGTAGAAGCTTCACTTATTTTGCAATGAAGACTGCTTTAAAACAGAGTCTACAGTGGCAGAAATGGGAAGTGTATTTTTTTCTTGTAGATCACTCTATGTCACAAGAAGACATTTCCAATCCCTGATTCCTGGATGTTTGAGTGCTGAGGAGAAACATTTGATTTTGAACAGATAGTGCATCCTGGATGAAATTTCCTCAACTCTCCAAGGTGTTGCCATCTAAGTGACACAAAAGGCCCCACCTCAGTTGCTTCAGGTTTGTGGGGAACATGGTAACACCAATGAAACCCGTAAGCATGGGCCCCGTGCTGTGAAGTGAGTCCCTTTATCAGAATAAGGAATAAGGCATTCCTCGTGTCTGTAGTGGGTAGTTTTAGCAGAATTAAGATGGAATTAAATGTTTATTTTGGTGCAGATATCTGCAGACAAGGAAAGCAAGCCTATATCCAGAGTAATTATCCATTGAAGTAAGAGCAAAGCTCTACCCCTTCCATAGTGGGGTACTCCCCATTATGTCCATCAGGTAGCTCTTTGATCACCCTGGGAAATGAAGCCAGATCCAGGACTCAGCATTGGTCTCTGCTGCAGATGGACCACTCAGCAATGGCTGTACAAGGTCAACCTCTGAGTGGAAGACCATGTTGCTGAGCCCATGCATGAATACCATGCCCAATTTGCTCATAGTCCATGTGGCAATGACAGGAGTGGCTGAGCAAGGAGGCCAACTGGTATCCACAGAATGGGTCAGACTTTCCTCTTGATTATTAAACACTCCTCTGCTGAGGTCACCCTTTAGTCAGCATTCATGTGGAATATAATAGATTCCCATTCCCTAATCATTCTGTCAGGTTATCCACTCACCCTTCTCTTAAGAGTTGGCATTTCACTACCCTGGAAGTAGTATGTACTAGGGGGTCTTCAAAAAACCTCATGGAAAAGAAGTACTATGAAAACACTTCAAAAGATTTTTGCAGCAAGAGCAACATCTTTTAATTCCGTTTTCCACAAACTTTGTGAAGTCCCATCACAGGAAGCTATTGAAGAATTAAACTTGAGGAAAAAAGAGTTATGTCATTAGACTCACAGCGTGTGTGGAGGTCTCTGAGTGAAGTGTGAAAGACAGAACAAAGGGGAAGGATGACAGACAAGTGCTTTCTTTCTGAAAGCGGTTGGTTCAAGGAACTGGTGGTCCTTACACCTTAAGGAAGCTGATAAGAAAAGAAGCTAGCCTAGCCTCACGCCAGAGGCAGGAAAAAGAAGTAGCAAACATGAGGTGATACTTACAGAGCCTTAGGAAAAAATTAAAGGATGAGGAAAAGGGGAAGGAATAATGTAGGCAAAGAGAGACCTGATGATAGCATACACAGAGTACAATGGTTGAAACCATCAGAGTAACTTGGCCCTGGACAAGAACTCTGGGAGCCTCAATGCCTAGGGAAGAATACTTTTTTTCATCAAACCCTGGGAGATTCTAGTGCCTGCAGTGAGACTCAAATCTATCTGCTATATTTTCTAGCATAGTCTCCAAGGAATTCATTCATTTACCTCCTTCTAAAGACCCCTTGTATGCATAGATTTAAAAACTTTTTACACCAAAATAAACATCTTTTAATTTTCTTTGAACGTTCATTTTGAAGTGTCCTTGCAGAAAACAGGCTTATTAATGACAAATGACATCCAACTGGGAAGAAAAGTGCATTTGATGACAAATTAGAATTTTGCAAAAAGGAAACAAAAGAGTGACAGATAACAGCAAGTAAACACAATTAGCAGTGTTTTTTATTAAAAAAAAAAAAAAGAAGAGAAAAGCATGAACTCATGTTAACTTTCTTTCTTGTCTGCAAACACTCTAATCTAATTCCTGCATCATGGCCTTTGCACTACTTTTTCCCCTGCTGGGCTGTTTCCCTCATTTGGCTGCCTCCATTGTGTCCTTCAGATCTCAGGCAAAGATCACCTCTTTGGAGAGGCCTCCTTGAACTCCCCACCTTAAACAGCACCATCTTCTGCCCATCTGCTAAGTTATCGTTGCTATCACTTTACAGCGTGCCTTCCTTGCATTTATCAAAGTCAAGCCAGTTTTTATTTCACGAAGCTCAGCTAGAATAGAACAGGTGTTTGCTTTTGCTTAGTGTCTGCTTCTCTGATAAGATGCTTTGATGGCATTCACAAACACCAGGCTTTCCACATCTAGACTTTGCCTAGACTCAGTATGCACTGTGGGCTCCAAATTCAATTTCCTTTCTTTTCTTTTTGGGAGCTGCAGTCTCCAAGCTTCTTCTACAAACTAGAAAGAAAGCCACTGGTGAAAAAGAGAACAAATTGGGAGGCCATTGTGTGTTCTCTGAATGGTGCAGATTCTTGTTTTCTGTTTTGGTTAGCAGAAAGTGAGGGGAAAATTGCTGAATTCCCACGTTCATTCTTGGCAATGGTGACTTCCCTCCATTTCATCTGACCAAATAGCTTCAGGCTAGGCATTGCAACTGTAATTCAACTCCACTGATTTTTTTAATACTTTATGGAAAATCGTCTTACTTTTAAAATAAGTAGACTGACATTTTTGATCTTTTGATTCTGTTTGTAGCATCTTTACAGCTTTTGTAGAGAAAAGTCAAGGGGGGGGGGTTCTTAAGGGCTGCTTTTTAGACAACATTTTTTAACAAACTTATTTATTTATTTATTTATTTGAAAGAGTTACATAAAGAGAGAGAGACAGAAACAGAGACAGAGAGGGGAAGAGACCTTCCATCTGCTGGATCACTCTCCAAATGGCTTCAAGGGTCAGACTGGGATGGGAAATGGAGCAGCTGAGACTCAAACCAGCACCCATCTGGGATACAAGCACTGCAGGCTGCACTGAGCCCTATTTAGACAACACTTCAACCATTTCAATCTTCTACTCATAGCCTCTGGATTTCTTTTATATGTGTTGTTGGCTAGGTGGGGCAGTCTATTTGTTGGTTCTTTAAACATGTAAGAATGACTTTAAACTTACACCTTTTAACTTCACTACATAGATTTCACTTATTGTCCCAACCTGTTGAGATCTTTTTAGGATTAGAATTAGGCTTTGTTTTGCTTAATTATACACAGCTCTGGAAATGTTCATGGTTATAAATTTTGAAGTGTTATTTAACTCTTTCTTTCCATATTTTAAACAAATTTTACCTGAACTATAACTTACATGCATGCGTATATTTACTTATATTTAATTAAAATACAACTTGCAGACAGATTTACACATACATACTTAATTAAATTATAACAATTTATAAATCTTAAATATAACCTTACTGAATTATATAGCCAATATCCAATAAAATATCAAATTACTAGTAGGTTGTAAGAGTCCTTGTTTGGTCTCCAAATTATTATTAATTCTACCCTGTTCTCTAGAAGTCATCCCTACCCTGGCTTTTGAAACAATAGATTAGTGTTGCCTATTATGAAATATTACATAAGTGGAATCTTAACAATACTTTTTTATTTTTGGATATCTGGCTTCCTTTAATGAATGATCTGTTTGTGAGTTGCATCTTTGTGGTTTCATTTCTCAGTAGCTAATTTATTTTCATAATGTTTAGTATTTTGTTTTATGAATACACCACAGTTTTTCCATTCTGCCCTTGACGGACATTAGCTGCTGCCAATGTTTGACTCCTAGAACATCATTGCTGTGAACATTCCTGTGCATGTCCTTTGCTGCACATGTGCACACATCCCTTTGGAGCATATCCCTGGAAGCAGGATTACTGATCCTGTGGGTATGAGAATGCTCAGCTCTAGCAGACACTGACAAAGAGCAAGTACAAATTTACACTCCTGCCTGCTGCGTATCAGAGATCTAGCCACTCCACAGCTTCACAGTTTTTTTGTCTTTAATCATGAATTTTAACTATTCCTGTGATTGTGTAGTGATAACTTAAAGTGGTTTTAATTTGCATTCTCCAGATTATTAATAAGGCTGAGTCATATATTTGTGTGCCTTCTGGCCATTTGCCTATTCTCTTTTGTGAATGCTTATTCAAGTATTCGCCCATTCTTTGTTGAGTGTGCAGTTTTTTTACATGCTTTTCATATGAGCCTTCTTGTCAGTCATACATATACTGAATGTCTTCCCTTACTCTGTGGTTTACCTTTTGATGAACAGAATTTCCTAATTTTATTCATCTTTTATCTCAAGTTCTAAAAACTAGTTTTATACAAGTCTTAGTATTCAATAGTACAGTTCTTTTAACCATGTTCTTCTTTAAGGTGTTTTGAAAACAATTGTGGAAATGTTGGTTGCATTTCTTTGTGCATTTTTTCTATTAGGTTATAATCCACTAAAAGCAGGGTTGTTTCTTTTTTAACCAGGAAAATGGTCTACAAATGGGGAAAATTTCACATCTGTGTGATAACATCTTTCTTCCTCTGTTCTGTACTGTTAAGTAGATTAAAATCCTTGCTAGAGCCCAAGTGGAATCTATAGCACTTCTGGTACACTTTGTATATATTTCATCATAACTGGGGGAATTGTAATTCACTTAGTAAACATGTAGCCCTGTTTTAACCCTGGAGAAACCCGAAGCCCTCTGCTTTCAATAGATGTCCTTAATTATCCAGAATTAATTGTTGTCTAGCTTTGTCTTATGGGGATACATGGCTCAAAATAATATTGAAGTATTTTGCTTCTTAAATCCACAAAGTTCTTCCTGGTTGCAAAGTAGAACATTTTCTATTTCTAATTGATGTCACTTCTTCATACCTAATCCTTTACAGAAATGTAGAACTGATCAGCCTGCCAAACTCTTAAAACTCTATGTTTTGTCTCTTCTGAGTCCTCCTGTGACCTGTTTCCAATTATCTTAAATTTTCTAACTTTAAAATGTGATAATAAAAACTAGATAAAACAGATAACATTTTTCAGACTATGAAATTAACATCGTTCCCAAATACTTCTTTCCAGTATCATATTGGCTTTTATAAAGCAAAAGGTCTCCAAGTGGTTTCATAGTCAGCTTATGACCCACAGAATGAGGTTGGCCCTCATTAACAAAGCAGAAGTCTGCAAAGGCGCTGTCTTCATGGGAGCGTGTAAGCGGAACCTGCCTGACATCTGTCCGCTGTGGTGCTGGCTCTTTAGGAGTGGGGTTGGACTGGACAGCCTCTGCAATCTGAAGAATTTCTCAGCAACATTTCCTCAACCTGCACTTACATTTCACTTCTGGTACCAGCATATTTAACGAGGATTGTTCCAACTCTGTGTCACCCCAATCTAATGATCCATCTTATTTCAAATCCTCTTTGCAGCACGCCACAAATACAACACACACTCACCAAACGCCCCTGCGTCTTCATTACCACCACTATCGGACAAGCTGCCTTCATCTGCTTCCCTGCACTGCTGTGATGTGTCCAAGCTCTTCCCCCAGTTTTCATTCTTACTCCATCCTGCCCTCCACCCATCGTGATGCTTCAACTGGGTCAAGGGAGTCTCACTGCATAGAGAATAAAATATAAATTTCTTACTATGACTTGTCCTCTTCTCCAGCCTTACCTGCCCACTCCTTACTGACTTAACTCTACCTATCCTCATCTTCCTCTTTCTCAGGCACACTCTGCTCATTCCTGATGCAGGGCCTTTGCAATGGCTAATCCTTCTGCCTAGAATGTACTTGCCTTTCATTTTTACACAGCTGGATCCGTCTAGTTCCTAAGCAAGACCTTCTAGGCCACCTGATCTAAGTGAACTTCATTCCTCCATAGTTATTTACTTTCTTTTTTTTTTTGTTTTGTTTTGCTTTGATTTATTTATCTGAATTACACAGAGAGAGAGAAGGAGAGGCAGAGAGAGAGAAAGAGAAGTCTTCCATCCATTGGTCATCCCCAAAATGCCCACAATGGCCAGAACTTCGCTGATCTGAAGCCAGGGCCCAGGAGCTTCCTCCAGGTCTCCCACATAGGTACAGGGGCCTAAGTGCTCAGGCTATCCTCTACTGCCTTCCCAGGCCATAGCAGAAAGCTGGATCAGAAGTGGAGCAGCCAGGACTCGAACCGGCCCCCACATGGGATGCCGGCACTGCAGGCCACAGCCTTACCTGCTAAGCCACAGCACCGACCCAATTATTTACTTTCATATTTAAAAGACACACAAAAAGGCCTGCACCTTGGCTCAATAGGCTAATCCTCCGCCTTGCGCACTGGCACACCGGGTTCTTGTCCCGGTCGGGGCGCCGGATTCTATCCTGGTTGCCCCTCTTCCAAGCCAGCCCTCTGCTGTGGCCAGGGAGTGCAGTGGAGGATGGCCCAAGTGCTTGGGCCCTGCACTCCATGGGAGACCAGGAGAAGCACCTGGCTCCTGCCATCGGATCAGTGCAGCACGCCGGCCGTGGTGGCCATTGGAGGGCGAACCAATGGCAAAAGGAAGACCTTTCTCTCTGTCTCTCTCTCTCTCACTGTCCACTCTGCCTGTCAAAAATTTTAAAAAAAGAGAAAAAAAAAAGACACACAAAAAAATCATGACTTGAAATAATCTTTTCAGTGTGTAATTTTTCATTAATTTTTGCTGTCTCACATGAGTACAAATTAGTTTGCAGAGCCTTACACAGTGCCTAGACAGAGATATTTTGCAATCAGTGTTCCCTGAATGAAGTGAGTTAATGACTAGAGTGAGTGAACTCTTTCCGATGTAACCATTCATCCCGCATTTCCCCTACTGTCTTCCTCCTAATTCTGACTTGCTGTTGCAAAAGCACTACAGATAATTTTTATCCTTAGAGTTTGTCAAGTACAAACTGCTAAAGTCTCAACTTGCTTTATGAATTCTGAGTCTATTTATACACAATTACACAAGCACGATCTTCAACATATAAGTGTTTTAGAGTCTTCAATCTTTGACTAGTCAGATGTTGCACAAGATTGGCAGGCTTTGCTTGTCATTTGATGAAGCACCAAAGATACTTCTCCTACTGCTGCCACCCAAGAAGCTTTGTAAATTTACACGGAATTTCATTTATATAAAATATTCATACATCGTCTCCTAAGAGTTTTGAAACTCTCCTGAACTTTCTTTATCACTGCAAAAGAAAGAAATCAAAATAAGTTAAAGAAACAGATGCTGGAAACATGCAGACATATTTGTGGCTGGAGTTATTCTACTACTTGTACATTATGTGGTTTACCTCAACATGTGGAAAAATACAGTAAGTTCTTCCTTGTGCAGGCTATAGTTACGGTATCACGTAACACAGTTGGTTTACACTTTCTGGCAAATATTTTATGATAAACACACAATATGCTGAATTTCCCTGAATAGCTAATATTTCTTTGCTTAAAGCTCTTTTTTTTTTTTTTTAAGATTTTCAATTTAAAAGAGTTTTAGAGAGCGGTAGAGACAGAGAGAGGTCTTCCATCCGCTGGTTCACTCCCCAGATGGCCGTAACTGATGGCCGGAGCTGTGCCGATCCAAAGCCAGGGGCCAGGAGTCAAGAGCTTCTTCTGGGTCTCCTACATGGGTGCAGGAGCCCAAGGACTTGGGCCATCTTCCACTGCTTTCCCAGGCCATAGCAGAGAGCTGGATTGGAAGAGGATCAACCGGGACTAGGACCGGCGCCCATATGGGATGCTGGTGCTTCAGGCCAGGGCTTTAACCCACTGCACAGCAGCGCCGTCCCCTGCTTAAAGCTCTTTTAGGAAGTGTGCGTCTTTCTTCTTCTTACCTTCCCCAAAACAATTCCAAATTCAAAACATAGAAAAACATCTTTTGGTATATATGTAGATCGTTTATTTATAGGAGCATGCGTAGTAAACTAGATCTATTAGAAAAGACAAAAAGGAAGGCTCCAGATTTGTTACTATAGCATACTTGCTTACAATAGAAGTTTACAACTTTCCTACCTGAGGTAGCATAGTTTCTCTATAGTCATGGGAAAGGAAGGATGAAATTGACTTATACAGTGCATCCGGAATTTATGCTCCTTGTAGTACCTTTTTCAATGTGGAATAGTGTTCCAGAAATCACCAAAATTATTTGATTGCATTGCTGACACTGTCAGAAAAATTCCTAAAAAGAGATTCTTGGCACTAGAGTCACTGTGAGCATTGTGCAGGGAATATCACGTTGGCATGGTGTGCAGAGTTGGGGAACTTTGGCTATACGGTTTTACAGTGTGACTCTGCAGAAAGCAGTTACTGTAGAGGGTATTATCACATTGTAAACTGCAGTGCCACTCTTCAGGAAGCAGACTTGAGAGTCTGATGGATGTCTGATCAGTTTTATAAGTAATCCATGATGTCAAATGTGCAATAGCCTTACCAATCACATTAGTAGAAAGGAAAAGCCTAACACAAATATACGACCGGCAGCTAAATGCTATGTATTATTCACAGTCTAAACCATCTACAAATCGACAGCATTATAAACATTAAAATTATATATTGAAATACACGGCTTACATTTTAAAATTGAAAACAATTTTGTAGTAACATTGCAGTCACCAAATAAGCCCATCATTTAGGAAAGTCAAAATTACTTTATGCTGGGGCCAGCGTTGCAGTGCAGTGAGTTAAACCACCATTTTGGTCACCATTATCCCCTATTGGAGTGCCACTTCAAGTTCTGGATGCCTCAGCTCTGCCCAGTTCTCTGCTAATGCACCTGGGAGAACAGCAGATGATGGCCCAGGTATGTGGGCCCCCGCCGCTCATGTGGGAGACCTGGATGGAGTTCCAGCTCCCGGCTTCAGCATGGCACAGTACCTGTTGTTGCAACCATTTGAGGATTCAACCAGCGTATGGAAGATCTCCTTCTCTCTCACTCTGCCTTTCAAGTAAATAAGTAAATCTGTAACAAATTATTTTCTGTTCAACTAATGGCAGATTATGAGTGTTAATATAAATCAGTAGTGCACTGCATAACAGTGTTTTTTTTGTAATCAGTGATGGGTTGCATAGAAAATGGTGGTGCCATCAGGTTACAATGGAACTGCTAATTCCTATCTCTTAGTTGACACTATAATTGTCACAGTATTGTAGGGCAACACACTACACGGTCCTAAAAGTATAGCATATACAATTATGCACAACTCATAATCCTTGATAATGACAGCAAATGATTTAGGTATCGGATTATTTACTTACCGTACTATGATTTTTAACATTATTTAGAATGCAAGACTGCTACTTATTAAAAAAAAGTTCACTGTAAAACAATATGGTGTGTTGAGCCAACCACAACCTCATACATCTTGTGGTTGCCACATTTCTTGTTCGAATCAAGAGGCCACAAGAAGTGACTGACCTAGCCTAGCTAGGTTTGTGTAGGTACATTTTGTGCTGCTGGCACAATGAACTTGCCAAATGACACATTTCTCAGAACACGTTTCTTATCAGGCATCTATTTTTGACTGTGTGTGTTCTGGGTTATTTCTCAGCTCTATAACATTATCTTTTAAACATTATTCAATCACATGAAACATTGGTAATCAAAATTTATTACTTATCATATTATCAGAAGAAATATGTCTTCTTACTCAAAAAATTTTTAGGAGACGTTGAAGCAGAGGAAAACAAAGATAGCGTTGATTTCATCAACATCTCAGATGGTTAAGTGCAAGGTAAGGAGCAGATTTTATGTGATCATTTAAGGTATACTTTCTATACAAAGGATGATCTTCAAATTGCTCATGAAAATATGCATTATAAAAACATGCACATGTTTCTTTTTTCATTAAAATAAACATCTTTTAATTCCATTTTCATGAAGTTTTTGGAGTCATCTGGTATTTATACAGCTCCATGGAAAATGCAACATCCCAGGTGGGTTATAGACTGATGAGAAAAAGGTGTGCATGTGTGTATGTGTGTGTGTACTTTAATTATCCCAATTTAATTAGTCCATAATATAATATATACTGTCTATGAGACTGCCTAGATGCAGCTTCGGGTAACCCAGGCTGTATGGGAAAGCAAGTATCAGAATCTGACAAGCTGAATCAGTATTTCTTCTGCCTATGCTACATTATACTTGGGACTTATATCTCCATTCTGGTAGGACTCCACTTGGAATTAGCAGTAAGAACACATGCTTGTTGCAGGGGGGGTTGGTGGTGGGGTGGGACAGTGGATGCAGAAGGCAGAGTCAGTTGTCGGACATCGGAAGACAACATCTAGATCATCAGATTTCTAGCATTCTGTAAAGCCCAGTCTACTGTAGTTTCTCCACCATGCGCATAGCCCTGGCTGGGTGACTCCTATCATGTTTGGTCCAAAACCATCTTCACAACTCTAGTTTCTCAAATATAGCACTTACCTTTAGAGAAATATTAACACCTTGTTCATGGGAGATGAACAAGAATATCTAATTATTCCTCTCCATAGATACAAGGATTCATGAATCTTTAGGAATCTAAGGGAGAACTAGATTTTCCTTTAATCCCTCATTTCCGTTCTATCCAGGATTCTTTTATGGGTCCTCAGATGGGGAAGATGTCCTGGCTGCTGCTTGTGGCGGCACTCAGACTGGGGGCTTCTCCAGGGTGACGTCACATCCTGTGCTCAGGACTTGGTTGTGCAGGAAACGCTACAGTGGAGAGACTCCACACCAGTTCCTAGAGCTGCGAATTCCACCCAGGTGAAGCGAAGCAAGAATTGTAGCACTATTAGAACATATACAAGGGTACTTCAAAAGTTTGTAGAAACTAGAACTAAAAGATAGTTTATTTTGATGCAAAAACTTTTGAAATTCATGTGTACAAGGGATTATGAAAAAAAACAATGCATGGATTTGAAAACCTTTTGCACCAGAAGAAATTTCTTTTAATTCCATTTTCCAGGAACTTTTTGAAGTCCCCTAGTGTTTTTCTCAGTGAGTAGCTGGTGAGTCGTTGGAAGCTGCTCTGATTTTGCTAACTAATGTGGGAAATTTCAAGAAGGCATAGTTTAGCTACACCTTCTGTTCTCGTGTAATTTAGAGCTATCCAAGATCATGTTTAACATTAAAGCATTCGATTGCATCAGACAATTTATTAGTGCATAGTGAAGTTTGAGTTCTGAGAAAGAAACCATAAAATCCCACACAACCTAGGAAGACCTTCTAAGAACAGAGTGTTTAATGTGTTTACTAAAAGTTTGGGAATCCAGCCAATCCTAAATTCGTATAGATAAGAGATTTTTATGCTTCATGGTTATGAGAACAGTGTGCTTATGTTTAAAATTTCTAATTACTACTTAGCACACTCCTCCCAACTAACAACTAGGAAGGAGAGGCTGTCAACAGACGACGTACCTATTGGGCACCCTCCTAGTACCACATGATCACTTAGCAACTTGTGCTGACTGTGTGTATTCATACTTTTATTGGAAACACCAAGGTGGCACCTTATGCCATGCACCATACATTTAGTCTTCCTATACATTCTTCAGCAGAGTTTAGAGGAAGCTTTATGAATGGGGCAGACTGATGAGCTGTGTGATAGATACCTTATCTCACTCCATCTTTTCCTAACCTCCCTCACTCTCTTATTCCTTTACTGCATTCCTTTCCAATGACAAAGAGGTTGGGGCATCTACTTAGAAGTCTTGGCTGTTGACAGTCAAGCTGGTAGAAAAATAAGGATTTGTGAAATCTATATGTAAATAAAATGAAGTAATGTCATTGGATTACTATTAGAAAGGTTGATTTTTACCAATTTGGGAAATAGACGAATAATCGTAGAAAATGTAATAAAAATGCATTTGACTGGCTGTAAGATTTCAGACTGAAGTGGGAAACCTTTTGCACTAAGTGAAGAAAGATATGAATAATGAATGAGTTGTGTGACTCAACACTCTGAAAATGAGATTTGTTGAGAGAATGAGTGAAGGAGGAAGGAGTGGGTGAATGAGCTAAGTTTCCCAATTGCAACAAGAGCACACTGACATTTTGTTGATTTTCCTATAATTTACAGGTGATTTCCACAAATTTCAGAAATACTATTGCTCATCCTTTAAATTAACACCAGATGACTGAAAAACAGAATACCTACATGAATGTATTTTTACCAAACATTTAAAAGTTGTAACATACACATTAAAAAGAGTTAAGGCAAAAAATTGCACATTGCACCCAAGTCCGTGTACCTACCTTCAACACATTTAACGCATTTAACACTCCATGAGTCCAGCAATGGTGCAGCAGGTCAAGTTGCCACTGGGGACGCTGCATTCCACGTCAGAGTGCCTTCGATCAGCCTATTGCCTCTGCCTTCCAATCTGGCTTCCTGTTGATGCACACCCTGTGAGGAAGCAGATGATGGACTGGAGTACTTGGGCCCCTGCCACCCATGTGAAAACCCTGAATGGAGTCCCTAGCTTCTGGATTCAGCCTGGTCTGGCCCTGACTGATGCAGACATTTGAGGAGTGAACCAGGGGGTGGAAGATCTTCTCTCCGTGTGTGTCTCTCTCTGCCTTTCAAGTAGATAACAATAAGTAAGTAAGCCTTTAATAAAAACACTATATATTTAGTGTCTTATTTCACATTGTCTATGATAATATAGAAGGTATATACATTGACCTAATCATAAACAATACAAGCAAATTCTAACAGCATAATCCTTTCATGATATTTGAATATTTGGAAGTAGTTGAAAGTACTGAGCCAAAGAAAAATAACACATGCATTCATTTCATGGAGACAGACACAGTATCTCAGTTGTCAGCATAGCTGCGTTTCGTAGCTGGAAAGGATCTCAACAGTTTCACTCCACTCTGCTTAATTCTTTGGTTAACATGAAATACCTGGCAAGCTACAATTTCAGGAAATTTTTCAATCTACTCAGTGTCAATGGCAGCATAGGAAAATCAATTTATTTCAGCTCGGTTCAGTTAAACAGATAGTATATGCGTGCCCTCCATGGAGGGCTCTGGTGGGATGGGGTCAGTCATTGTTATTCCTTGTTACTGATTAGCTCCAACTCTAGGGTGCCAGGCACTCCGCCCCCTTTATCTGTGCTCTCATGGCAACAGTTTCCTGCTCTTGCCGAAACCCAGGTTGAGTCACTTTTCCATGTTTATCCTTTTAGCTTCTCCAGCACTTTTGTACATATATTTGTACTAAATTCCCTATTTCTGTCTGGAACTTGACTGATGCATTTGGGGTTAATGACTTCAGTATTGATAGGTGGTGATGACAGTGATTAGCATTAGGGGCCTAGGAGATACCCAGGTGGAGTCAGGCACAGTCTTTGTTTTTGTGGGATTGTTTTTGTTGGGTTTTAATTTCTAAGCCCTTGGGGTCTGTTACTTACAGCCACACAAAGTCGTGGAGTCCAAGCCACACAGTAAAACGCAATGTCACACTGCTGTGAAAGCTGCCAGACGAAGCGTTCCCTTTCTAGACTCCTGTTCCAGAGCATCCCCAGATGGTTCACATGGCACTGCTGGTCCACAGACAGCTCTTTGAGTAACATGAGGCTAGAGAGAACCAGGAAGAAGAAACTGCCCTGAAGGACAGAAAGAGAGGTCCAAGCCAAAAACAAAAATAGTGGAGTTGATGGACAGTCAGCGGGAGTTGGAGAAATGGACCCATGCAAAAAGGAGAACATAGGGACAGATATAAGCTGCTGAGGCCCAACACTGCCAAGCACCACGATTGGTCCAATGGCAAGAGGGTAGTCTGCAAGAAGCAAGAAATTAGGGTGGAAACCAGAGACACCAGAGGCAGGAGAGAGCAGTGTGTGCTCCGTGCACATCATATGAGTGCGGTGATGGGGCTCTCCTGGCCCTGTGTGCCCTGCAGCAGCACCTGGTGCAGCAGGCCCTGCTGATCAAGGCAGGCACAGAAATGCTTACACATCTTACAAAGCATCCCACTGCAGCAGTGGGGTTGGAGTAATAAACTCGGGAAATCCCGTCACAGAAACACTGCCTTATTTGATGATTCCGGCATCATGAAGCATCCACGTTCTCCAGTAGAACTGCCTGGGATGACGAAAATGTTTTCTCAGTATTCTCTGTCCAGCAGAGCAGTCATCAACCACATGTAGCTACTGAGCACTTACAAAGCAACTAGTGTGACTGAGGGCATTTTAATTCGTCTATGTTTAGAATTCAAGAACCTTAATTATGTGAATTTAAGTGAGATTTAGGAAATTTAGATTTCATAAAAACTTCATGTATTTAAATATAAATGGCCTCCAAGGGCTAGTGACTGTGTCACTGGAGAGCCGATTTCTGTGATTCACAGGCAGGTTTGGCTTAGAGGATAAGATATACAGGCTTTGGGGTTACACGGGTCAGCCTTTCAGTCCTGCATTGCTGACTCTGTGACCTTGGATAGGTCACATTCCCTGGGCTTGAACAACTTCTTCAGAAAATGGGAATCATACGTTTACGTTTAGGGCAGTTGCAAGTACAAGAAATAAAGCACACAGATTGCTGAGCACAGACTAAGCATTCCATAAGTGGTAGCTACTATACCAGAGGACAGTCAGTCCTCGGGAAGATAATTCAGTTCTTTTGATTCCTCTGTTCATCAGCCTAAACATGCAACCAACTGTGAAACAGGCAACCAGAAATAACCCTGGGGCTGTTGCGGGGTGAGTGGCCTCTCAGTTCAGCAACTGACAATGCCTTTTTTATTGGGGATTCTCTTATCTGGGCCATGCTGGGAGCAGCCCTTTTTCCTCCAGTGGGATTGCTTCTGGCGAATTATCCCTCCTCTCCTAAGGTGCATTCCTGGCCACCCTGCTTCTTCCATAACCCAGGAACAACTGGAGGCAGTTAAAGGGAAAAGACAAATGGAACTTGCTCAATCAGTAACTTCAATTTTGCATACAATTCTAAGTCAACAGTGTCTGTGCTGTGCACTGTGGTTTCCCAGCTCTTTCTCTGTGGAAGGAAGAGTACAAATTCACAGATTGTCTTCTACCTTCATTCTGACAAATCCTCAGGAGCAATTGGAAACAACTTTGGAAAAGAGAGATGCCTGTGTCTCCCTCCACAAACCCCCACCCAATCTGGAGACTGGGCATGGTTGGGAGCACTCCTGGTTATTAGTGTCATACTTTGAAAATCATTGGCTTAGATGTTAATTCCAGGTCAGTTCTGGGCAGATAGGATTGTGTCACCTAGGCTAGCTGAGAGACTGCTGTGTTACTCTTGGGCAAGGGTGTGGGTACCAATGTCCCATGGATATTGTACCTTCAAAATAGCATGGATATTGGTACCTACAAATATCAATCCAGATACTTGGAAGAAATCTTACCTGGGGAAATCATAATCATTTGAACAAGTGCTAGTCAGAGCTGGGCATGGATTCCAGAACTCGTTTTTCTTTTTCTTTTTTTCCCCCCTCATAATCTTCAATGTCATGTTTCCAGAGATGACTCACTTCCTGTACCCTCCTTTCGTGTAGCTTGTGTCTGTTTCTGATGTGTTGTTCCTCAGCTCAGGGGCTTTCGCACACTTGAAATTTCAATAATTTTGTACAAGACTTTCTCCACCTGGAGAAAAATCAACGAAAACGTATTTGCTCAATATTGCTTTTTTTTAAGCAACCACTCATACAATCAGAGGCTTAGAGGTAACACTGTCCCTTCAAGTGCTTGGGTCCACTCTTAGACTAGGAATACCTGTACTCCCACAGTTCATAGTGACCTGAGACAATGGGTAAGCAACATGGTGATTAGTGTGTAGATGCTTGTTTGAGGACTAGTCAAATACTGTTACATACTTCTAGAGATAAAAATCTCTGTGAAACAATAGAATTCCAAGCATAGACCAATGGCCCACTTCTGAGCAGCAGAGGGTTGTAAAATTCAGTTCAACAAACTCATTTCCACAGTCTCGAAAATCTGTTGCAGGCCTTAAAATTTTCAGTCTTAACAAAAAGAAAAGTCCTATTCCAGCAAGTATCTAGGGTTATGAAACATGTCTTATTGGAGTAATTGATAAGGAAAAAATTTACGGGGAATTTTGTGTTTTGATGTTATATTGTTTTCTCTCCGGTTCTGTGACCACATGGTTTACTGGGTTTTGGCATTGGTAAGTAAGTGGGGATATTCAATCTACATTGGGAATGAGTAATACTCTACATGAGAACCTGAATCCTACCAACAGTTTAGGACTTCTTACTAAATGGCCTTCTTAGCCTACACTTTATTATCGGAAAGTAATTAAAACAATAGAAAAGCCAGAACTCTCTGGTTATATTCCCAATGATCATATCCTGGACCATAGAGAAACCTTCTACGACTTTATAAATAAACAATTTGAAAAGAAATCTAACTCAAAATACTGTACACAAGAAAGACAACTTAGGGGGCTGGTATTATGGTGCAGCAGATTGAACTGCTGTTTGCAATGCCAGCAACCTGCATCTGGGCTCCGGTGCGGTCCCAGCTACACTGCTTCTGATCTGGCTCCTGGCTCATGTGCCTGAGAAGGCAGCGAATGACGGCTCAAGTACAAGCACACCTGTCATCCACATGGGAGACAGGGATAGAGTTCCGGGCTCCTGCTTTGTCCTGGCTCAGCCCCAGCTGTGACAGCCATTTGGGGAGTGAACCAGTGGATGGAAGCACTCTCTCTCTTTTGCTCTCTCTCGTCGGTCACTTCACCTTTCCAATAAACACACAAATAAATAAATCATTCTTGAACAAAGACATCATATTGATTTCAGCATGGACTCTGTCAGGTTTACTTCTGGTTTGTTTGGTTTCCCTCGGGGGCTCCCTCCAGCTGCTGCAGGCTTATACCAGCTTGGGCTGAGCAGTGTGTCCGTACTAGTCTGGAAATAGGACCCCCATTTTCTTGAGGACTCATATGTCCTTCTCACCCCTGTCTTTGTGCCCAGGGGTTGACATGCATTCTGACTGGCTGGTCTCCTCACATGCCACAAGCAAACTGAAGTTCTATATGCCAGTCCCACCCAATGGGAGGGAGCATTCCCAAAAGGAAGAGGATGAGGTAATGTTTTCTTGTATGTATGTGTGTGTGTGTGTGTGTGTGTGTGTGTGGTGTGTTTTAAGCCCCATTTTGGTGGAGAGAAGCTGGTTCCATTTGCTAGGGAACTGATGAAAACTAACCGTGTTCTGTTGGTAAATGACTCTTGGAGTTATTGGAGACCACAGCATATCTGTGATCACAACAAATGTATTAGGATGCCAAAGGGAACTTGCACTGAAAACTCAGTGTCATGTCGCCTTTTAATGTGGTAATCTTGTAAATAGCCAAAACTCTATTACAGAGGTCTGACCTTTATTTATTTAATAATTTCTGAATTCAAAAGAAACAGTAATCACAACCATGTAAGTACCTGTATGTGTAGATAGCCTTGTTGAAAAAATGTGGTGTATGTGATTGTATTTCCAATGTTTTCTAAAGTTTAGAGAAAATCTTTGCTAAATATTTTTGAGAAGGAATTATGGTGAGTCCCTATTTCACTTAAATCCAGTCATTTTGGTAAAAACGGATTTCATATTTTAGAGCTCCCAGTAGCAAAACTGTGTCTTGTCTTCCTAAAGCAAGATAGCCTCCCTGAAGAAAACCAACCAAGTTATTAAGCAAATAGTTTTTAAAAATTCTAAACGTGTTAAGGAAATATTATGAGATGACTAGTGATGCACTCCATTTACTTAATTTGAAACATCAGCTGGCCCACAGTCTAAAGGCAGTACACCAGGCCTGAGGATTACTATTTTATTCTATTTTACACAAGCATGTAGAAAATACTTCCAGAAACGAAGCCTATAAATAATACTGCAATAGTCCATTTAAGTATTTGAAAGTTAGCAAACAAAGAATGGTGCCCAGAGCCACAATGGTCGGTATGGGTTGGCTACCAAGTGGATTATCACACTCAAGACACAAACTCCAGGTCGCGAGAGTCACGCGGCCTGAACTGGGGTCCTAGCCTCTGATCTAGGGGAGCCTTTACCTGGGGGCAGGTGCGGGAGGGCGGTAGGGGTGGCGTGGCGGGGCTTGGGCGGGGCAGGTGAGACGGGGCGGGGCAGAGGCGGGGCGGGGCGCTGGAGGGGCGTGTCCCCTTCGGTCAGGGACACGCGCTCTCGGTCGCAGCAACTCCCTGCAAGTTCCCTCCCTCGCTCTCCGGCGGAGCCTGCCGGAGCCCTCCCACTCGGTGCAGACCGAACCATCGCGGCCACCGCCAGCAGCTGGGCCCTCCGCGGCCGCGCGTCCTGGGCCGGCTTGGCCAACCCTCCCCGCTCCCTGCCCGCAGCCCCACGGCGGCGTTGGCGGCGGTGAGGACTCGGCGGCCCCTGCAGCCCGCCGTCGGCCCTCGGTCCTTCTCGGGCCCAGACCCTCCCTCCTCGCCGTCCCTGGAAGCCTGACCGCCGGCTTGGCCCGCGCCGCCCCGAGCCAGGGAGCACGGCCGAGGTAAGACTGGGGGTCAGAGTGCTGCTGCAGGTTCGGGGTCCGGGTCTGGTGGCCGCGCTGCGCTCCGTCAGCGGACAATGCCTAAGCCGCGCGCGGGCGGAGCGAAGCCGGATCTGCTCCTGCAGCCTCCCCGCCCGGCCCTGGTCTCCGTCTAGCCCGGCGTGGGGGCTTCGCTGGCCCAGACGGACCGGGCCGGGGTTCCGGGGAGGCGGGGCGCCCTGCCCGCCCTGAGCTCCGGGCCGGGCGAAGCCGACTGCGCTGCGTAGCGGGGCTGGGCCCCGGAGGCGCGCCGGCGGGTGTCTGTGGAGGAGTGGGTCGGCGAGGCACCGGGGCTCTCCTCCGCCACCGCTGCTTGCCCCATCCCTGATTTCCGTGCCAAATACTTTGGAAATACCAGTATCTCCTCATCCCTGGCTGGGAGTGAACTGCAAGGTATGCAGATTCCATGGCTCTGAAAGTTTGTTTGGGGTTATCCCCTCCAGTGGCTCCCTCGCTTGTACTTTCTTTGAAAGCATACAGATTTGAAATATAATTAAATTACCCTTGGCTCACGCTTATCCCCATCCCCCGGCGGAGCTCACAATTTGGCAACAAAGCGCATGCCAGCTGTGGGAGCCCGGTGCCTGCCCAGCCCGGCCTGGTGCCCTCCTATTGTCGTGAGATCCGGCGCTGCACTGTGTAAAGGGCAGTGACAAGTCTCTCCTAAGCTGGCTTGTGGAGAAGACAGAGGAGATAACTTGATGCGTGCTTAAATTACTCTGGACAGTGGAAAGAAAGCACCTGGTGCTGGGCTAGTTAACCCTTTCAAGACGAGATTCGGATTTGCTAAGACACTCGCACACCAACAGGAGGCTTTCTTAGCTGCCTAAGATACCGATAAACTCTGCGGGTTTTCTTCACAGCCAAGTTATGTCCTGTGCAGAATCTGGCACACATCTGTGACAACATCGCGTGGCTGGCGTTGTAAGGACTGCACACTGGTTTATTTTTGAAGAGGGGAGTATGATTGTCGAACAAGCATTTTTGCAATATGTTTTGAGTCATTCCCTGGAATATAACCTCCACCAATTTACTGTCCTCATTTTTTGCCGTTGCAACTTGTGGTCATTCAGATGTGCTATTTAATAAGTATAGTTATTTTAACATAAGGGCAGGTTCATGGTAACCTGGAATTCTAAAGTGGTAAAATCTCATGGCTTTGTGCTATGATAGTTGACCTGTGGTATTTCTGGAGATGGTACACCATGAAGTCACTGACTGAACGGAGACATGGCAGTGCTGTGCCAATCTGATAATCAATAAAATGCTTAGAGCAGGGCCCGGCATATAGCCTGGAGTAAGTGTCAGCTAGCATTGTTTCTGAATTGTATTATAAGTCCATGTGTTTTTTGGTTTGGAAATTGATGGTTTTGGTGTTTTTTTTTTTTGTTACAAGTCTTTTGGCTCATGTCTGGTTTAATTTTGGGTTGGAATCAGGGGTGGGTGGTGGTTTCACTTGTGGCTGGCAAGCTGCTCTCTATGTTGGTAGGTAAGGGCTGATTTAGAACTTCTCACATAGTGTCCTGCAAGGGAAAGACCATAGCTATGCACCCACCCCTGTCCTGGTGCACTTTATAAATAGGAGACCTCAGAATCCTTCACGAGCCTGATTGTCCAAGGAGAGGCCCAGACGTTAGGGAAAATCTAGGGTCTGAGCGTCTGAATCTTGTCCCTGAACTGTCCCCCCCCCCCCAACTCTAGGTTGAGAGTAATGATTCCTAGTTGAAAGAACATGTTGGCACAGCAGCATTAAGTGGGTCCCACTGTGGTAAAAGGTAATTACGGATCGATAGATCTGCTAAAAATACATCAACCAGAGCCTATCAGTCTTATCCATGGTTTACAGTATTTAAAACAGGATTTGTAGTCTAACTGGCCAGGAAAAGAAAAATCAAAATGGTGTGCTTACTGCCTGTCAGTAAGCAGTGGGTGCTAACTGTTTAGTGATTTTGAAAGACCATCAGGGATCAACTCTCACTTCAAGCCCCTCTCCTCGCTAAACGGTGAAGTGACATCTTTTTCCTTCCTCCATAACTTCCTAGCTAAACAAGGCATGGTGTTAACTGCTGGGGCCTGAGGAACCACAGCTGCTGCAGGCGCCCTGAGGTGGCAGTAGGTGGCGCTGTGGATAATGCTGGTGGACCAGCAGGGATTACTGTAGCAGTCCTGTTGCCTGTGCCTCTCCAGAACCTATTCTTACCACGCAGATTTTTCAGGAATACAGGTTTTGCGCTTTTTGAAAAGTTTTCCCTTTGTATTTTTAACTGTTTTTTTAGGGTAGTTACCTGGCTGGGCTTTTTCTCTTTGAAAACCATGGTATTGCAGTTAGACAGACACCCCTTGCAGAAATATTATGTAGGCAAATGTATCCTTGACTTGGATTTTTCTGTATTTGAGTCAGGTTGGTCACTTCCACTTGGAGGATCCGCAGTTACCCCAGTCTTAATATTTTAGAGGAGAGAAATACATAAGGAACCTACTTTCATCTTGAATTTATTTAAGACAACAACTTGCCAGGGTCCGGTCTCATGTTTCCCGATTTGTACCATTTTTTCTGGCTCCTGATATGATGCAATGGGAATTGATATTCAGGATGAAGTCTCAGAAGTGTTGCAGTCATGACTCACACAAGAAAAATATATTCCCTCTGTTCAGTGCAAGCACCAAGGCTGGAAAGTACAACAGAAAAAGGGTTTTCTAGCTCATAGTCATACCTGGGCTTGAGGACCCGCCCTGGCTCTGCCACAGCTGTTACCATTGATGTGTTCACGTGTGATGTGTTCACTTGACTCCTCCAAGACCCTGTAGCTGCTGCTATCTCTTTTTGCAGGTGAGCGAAGGGGACAGTCTGACGACACACAGCCTGTAAGTAGCAAGGCGCCTGTGCCTTCAGAGCCCCTGGGTCTTTATAGGGCGAGGTTTGAAGGAGCTGCTGCTGCTGCTGTTACTCATTGTCTTCCCTTTGGGCTTGATATTCTTGCATCTCAGTAACTCAATGGCAATGGCATACTTAGAATTTCAGACATAGCATGTGATCACCCAAGAATCCAGAATAAGAGAAATAGAGCCGTTTTTAATTCTCAGCGGCTACTTCTGAAGACTTCACAGTACCTTGTGAAGGATCACTTGTCTTAGGGAGGTTGAAGAGAGCCATGGCTGGTTTAGCTTCTTTGAACTGTGTAAGCACTACTTCAAATGGCTGAGATTTCGAAGAGGTAAAGAATGTTGCCCTGTTTCTGGCCTCATTGCTTAGGTGATCTGGGGACAGTCACAGCTTCTCCTGGACCCATTCATTCTTTCCCCTTGATTAACGTAAGTTCATTCATTTTGGTGACTTAAATATATAACAAGGGACTATGATGCTTAATGAAATATTGGGGAAAATTCCCATTCTATATATTCATTTAAAATTTTGTTTTGCACGTGAGGCAAATCCTAATTTAACTTAAACATGTTGATTCTTTTTTTGGTACTGAAAACAGAAATACAAAAAGTAGTATTTGCAAATTGTTCAGAGGGAAAGACAGATCAAGGCCAACATGTTTATCAAACAAGCTAATCCTAACGTTGATTCAGCACTTTGAAGGGATAAATCATGAGATGGTTGGCATAAAGATTTTGGGGAATAGTTACAGGAAATTTAGTTTTTCTGTTGTTGGTGAATGTTATCCTAAGAAAGATTAACTGCAGAGTGAAGATCAAGGCAAGACTTCTCACTGTTAGGAAACCCTTTTTCACCCTGTTAGTAAACCCCCTGGACTCCATCTGAGGGACCCTTTTGTGATGTAACCTTAATGAACTTAAATCATACAACTGCCGATTTTGACACCTTTAGTTCCTCTTAGAAGAGAAGGGATTTTTATGTTTGAGCCTCATAAGGAGAATGGTGCAGGAACCCAGCATTCAAAGACAGGACTTGTGTTTTTTTTGTTTGTTTGTTTGTTTTATTTTTAAGGAACAAATTACTTCCTTTTCTCTGGTGTTTTGTGATAAAAATAGAGCATGGTGAGCTTGTGGATGATTAAACAATTTTAAGCTGGTGGTCCTGAAGTTGAAATTTTAAAATTGCAAACACTTTAGAAGAGGTTCAAAGGTAAATGCCTAAATGAAAGGAATCAGCACTTGGCGGGCAGGTTTCTGGAAGAACCATAGATCCTGTGGTATGTTTTACACATCACAGCCAGATCCAGGGGGCGGTGCCATTGTGCAGTGCCAGCTAAGGCTTTTGAAAATGCAGGTCACAGGCATGTGGTGAGGTTCTGAGTGGTCTTCTTGTCATGCAAAGCGTTTTTCCTCTTAAGCACCACTAGAAGTTAGTTTCTGCCCCTGAATTGTCTTTTTCTGGAGGAATCCCAGAGAGGCTTCTAGGTGATCATTCTCCTGAGCAATTTTCTTGTCCCATTAGCTGAGACTTAATATAAAAAAGCAATTATGCAAAAGAATGTAGTTTAGTAATGTTTTCTATTATTAGTATATAAAGTGGATATTTATAGAGGACTTTTTATATGCTAGGTACCTGGAATAAACAGTGGCTGTGGAAGACAAGGCCCCTGCCTTTTTTAAGGCTTTATGTTGTGAAATGGAAAAAGAGATATATTTTAAAAAATGAAAAGATAATTAAAAATTTTTTAAAAAATTGTTTACTCATTTTCATTTATTACAAAGACAGACAGATGGACAGAGACTGACAGAAATCTTGCATCTGCTGGTTCACTCTCAAAATGCCCACAACAGCCAGGGCTGAGCCAAGCTGAGGCCAGAACCCAGAAACTCAATCTGGGTTTCCCACATGGGTGGCAGGGACTCAAGTATTTGTGTAGTGGAGCTGGGATGCAAACCAGGTACTCCGATAGGCCAAACACCTGCCCTTAAAGCAGTGCTTAATATTCAGGAATGAATACTTCCCATTTGGGCTGGATGGTCTGAGAGGCCTCATGGGGAACTTTATTTGTTTATTTTAAAGATTTATTTATTTATTTGAAAGAGTTACAGAGTGCAAAGGAGAGACAGAAAGATACCTTCCATTCGCTGGTTTGCTCCCTAAGTAGCCGCAACAGCCAGGGCTGGACTAGGTGGAAGACAGGAGCCAAGAGCTTTATTGGCATCTCCCATGTGAGTGCATTGGCCCAACTACTTGGGCCATCTTCTTCTGCTTGCCCATGCTATTAGCAGGGAGCTGGATCGGAAGTGGAACAGCCATGACAAAAATGGGCTCCCGTGTGAGATGCCAGCATTGCAGGTGGTGGCTTAACCTGATACCCTATAATGCTGGCCTCGAGATAGATTTTAGAGCTGAGATTTAAGTGAAAAGAAGGCAAACTCTGGAAGGTCTGGGAGCACAGATGATGCCCTATGCCAAGGCTCTGCGGTAGGCATAAAGAAGTTGCCTTTGGGAGGAGGCAAATATAGCAGCAAAGGAACCAGGTGAGCTGAGCCTTCTAGACCACAGGTGGGAGGAGGTTTCCATGTTTTGTAAGGAGAGTGAGAGCGGCTAGAGGATGTGGTGGAAGGAGGTCCAGGCCCTGTTTTGCAGATTGGGAGGCTCAGTTCTGCCTGTGGTGTGGAGACCAAATTGTTGGGGAAGGGTGGACATGGAGCCAGTTATGCAGGAGCTGGAGGGACCTGAACATGTGTAGGGCTCAGGATTATTCCTCCCCTAACACACCCCTGATTTTGAGGTGCATCTTACTCTGTACCACTGAGAAACAAAACACACCGCAGGTTAAACTGTGACATACCACCCACTGGGATATGGATCACCATCTCAGATGTTGAAACAGGAAAATGCATGTGTCTTAGAATCAGAGAAACACACTGTGTTCTGGAGATCAAGCTGAGAAGTCTTGCTGATTTGCATTTTATTTCTATTTGTACCTGAACAGTACAAGTTGGAGCCTGTATCTTGGAAGGAGCTGGGGAAGCAGGTCGTACCTGTGGCTGCACCTACCTTAAGATTGGAAGCTGTCTTAGAAACCATACTGGGTGTCAGTAGTCTTTCCAGTGCCTAACAAAGATGTAGAGAGCACTTTTCATTGTATTTGTCTCTGTGTGCTTTTCAGATGTTGGTGTCACAGAAACAAGCTGGCAAGGCCCAGATTTGCTGTGTCCAAGGGAAGCTGCAGACACTGTGCGTGTTCAGGGTCCGGGCAGTGTCTGTGACTGGTGCTCTACACAGGCAGATCTGGGAATTCCGAGCATGATTTCTGTCCATTACAGCATCAGGAAGAGGGCAATGTCAGGGCTTGCTGGTGGCCATGGGGATCTCAGCCAAAAAAATGGTTGCAGACCGGTAGGTGGCCAGGTCAGTGACTGCAAAACAAGCAGATCTTGCAGTTGGGTTTATGTGGGTGCAAGGGCTAGCTCAGTCCAGAGTTGAGGTTACTGAGGCTTCTAGAACCTCTGTTTCCCTAGCTGTAAAATGGGTATGACTGCATTATCTGCTCTAGGATTGTTTAAGTGCTAAGTAAGTGGTGTTTGCAAAATGTTGAGCACTTGACTGAGTTAGTTGCTGTTGCTTGTTTCTGTCTTCATATCTCCTGCCATCCATCTCTCATCATGCTGATCTCAGGACAAAAGTCACTCTTCAGACTTATCCTGAGTCGCTGGAGCTAAAGCAGCTCCTCCAGCTGTCCCTCCTTGCTTGCCCTGTTTTATTTCATTCACAACCTTCAGTCCTCACTGAAATTGCCTACTTGGTTTGCATGTTGCAGGTGCGTTTCTGCAGGCTGACAGGGGCTTGGGTATGAAGGCTGCTGGATCTTCAGTGCCTCAGCTGTGGCCGCGTGTTGTGGGCTGCATACTGGCTCTGTGAGGACCAGACAGTGAGCAGTGAGCTGCTGCTGATGATTAGAAGTGCAAAGTCCTTGCCCTTGGGGATGGTGAGAGCATGGCTACAAGGCCTAATCTCCAGCAAGGTCTTCCCTCAACTTTGATTTTTTTGCTAAGAGATAACTGGCTTCCCAGTTGAGATGTGTAAACCTGAGGCCCACTGAACCGGTTCTAGGCAGTCTTTGTTGGGGTACTTTGGGGGAGGGGCAGCAGTTTTGGAGGAGGGGGAGCCATTGTTTTTGGAAGCCTTGGTTTTTCAGGATCAGAGGACAAGCTTGCTGTCATGCCTTTGCTTCTTAGGTGGTGTCTTGCTCTTGATCTTGAAGTTTGTCACCTGAAACCTTACCTAGTGCCTGAGAGACCAGCATACAGGCACCTCATGCATTATATAGTAAATATGGCAGGGCAATATAACCATTATAAAATGACTGGTGGGAATTAAATTTGCTGTGGCCACAGTGGAACCCAGAATCATTGAATTCTCCTAGCACTGAAATTGGGTCTGTGGGAAGAAGCCTGATTTTGACACAGCCCAGCTGGTACTGTGGCCTGTGGGATATTCTGGGTTTTTTTTTTTTTTTTCAAAGTTATGTTACTTATGATACTGCATCTCATTCTTGCATTGATTTTGACATTTATGTAGTTTTCTAAAGGAAGCCTCCATTTTAGAAATGTTATACATGGGGGCTGGAGTTGTGGTGCACAGTTTAAGCTGCTGTTTGAGTCACTGCCATCCCATAAGGGCACCAATTCGAGTCCCAGCTGCTCCATTTCCAATCCAACTCCCTGCTGATGTGCCTGGGAAAACAGCAGAAGACAGTCCAAATACTTAGGCCCCTTTCAAGCTTATGGGAGATCTGGATGGAGTTCTGGGCTCCTGCCTTCAGCCTGGCCCAGCCCTGGCTATTGCAGCCATTTGGTTCTGGGGACTGAATCAGCAGGTAGAGCATCTCCCCCCTCCCCCATATCTCTCTGTAAATCTGCATTTCAAATAAATAAATAAATCTTTAAAAAAAGGAAATAAGTCATACTTGTTCAATCTTTCATAGTACTTGCTTATTGACAGTCTTTGGGAAATAAAATGCAAAGACTTATCTTCAGACCCTTGTATAGAAACTCCAAGGTTGTAAATCTGTCCATATTTGGTCACACATATTTACAAATGTGTTGGTTATTTTCCTGGACTACTATGGGAAAACAATAGACCTTTTGTCAAAATTGGACAGCACAGGGTGAGTATTTGGTACAGCAGCTAAGATGATGCTTGGGACACCTGCATGTCATATTGGAATTCCTGGGGTTGAGTCTCAGCTCCTGCTGGTGTACATCCTGGAAGGCAGCAGATAGTGGCTCAAGTAGTTGGGTCCCTGCCACCCCTGTGGGAAAATCCTAATGGAGTTCTGGGCCCCTGGCTTCAGCCTGGTCCAGTTCTGGCTGTTGTGGGCCTGTGGGCGGGGAACCAGCAATGGGAGCTCTCTGTCTGCATCTCTGCCTTTTAAATAAAGTGAAATTAAATAAGTAAATAAATCGACAACTGGAAAATGGCACTCAGCAATGTGGGGACATCGCAGTGAATCCTGTTAGCACTTCTGTGTTTTGACTGCAATGCTAATAGCCAGGTGAAGTGGGCGGATCTTTGTCTACTTGCTGTGAGTTGCAGATTATTTGTAAATCCTTTTCATCTCCCCCTGCCCTTTGCCCTTTCAAATGATCATTAATTGGAATGTTGTGATTTTTAAATATCAGATGTTTTTCTTAATAAATTTTGTTCTTGTTTAGTGACCATGAGAAAGAAGAAAAATCATTGTGCCTTTTCATGAGCGCTCCCACAGCTGCTATTGGCTTTGCTCTGATCTGTGATGTGAGCCTGGTGTGTGACCCCAAATCATTTTATCATGTTTTGGTCGAAGTCAAAGTCATAGCCATACTAGATTGTCTAGTACCTTCTTTCTTTCATTTAATGATAATTTTATTTTCTTCCAGTTCTTGTTAGTGAATTACAGTCACATAAATAGGTACCTGGTGGTAGTTGAAATAAGCTTTTTGATGCTACCTGAGAATATTTGTGGTCTCCCTATTGTTTGGATATTGGTTCTGTATGAATTTTCTTTGGAAGTGCTGGGAACATTGAAGTAGCCCTTGCTCCAATGAGAAGTGGCTCTACCCTCAGGTCAGTATGACATGTATTTCAGCTCCTCTGGCGTCATTTGCTTATCTGGTTTCTCCTACAGGTAATTTTCCTTTCAGCACAGGACTGAGTGGTTTTGTTTGTTAAACACCACCTCCCCTCCACCCACCAATTGCTACTTCCACAAGGTCATTTCAGCGGGAAGCATTCTGCTGTTGAAGTTCTGGGAATTAGCAATACAGAAATCTCAGCACAAGGCATTTTGACTAAGCACACCAGTGCATTGTTAAATATCTATGCATTCTGTGTCTGAAATATTTAAGTCTCCTCATTTTGCTTGTTTCTTTTTATTTCTTTACTAGTTAGTATTTTTTACGTTTACCTTGTGTTGGTCACAGTTCAATGGAGAAACAGAAGAGTAGGGAACACATATGAAAGGAGATTTATTGAAAGGAATTGGCTCATGTGACTGGGGAGGTTGAGAAGTCCTACAATCTGCTGTCTGCAGCTGGAGGGAGCCCCAGGAGAACAGATCTTGTAAGAGTTGGCCCAAGGGCGGGAGAACACAGACATGTCAGCTCAAGGAGTCCGGTAGAGGCAGAGAAGTCAAGCTTCCTCCACATTTATGTTCTACTTGGGCCTTCTACCAGTTGGATGATGCCTGCCCACCTTGGGGAGAGCCATCTGCTTTACTGAGTTCTATGCTCGTCTCTCCAGAAATACAGCACAGCCAGGAATAATGCTTTACCAAGTACCTGGGCTCCCTGTGCTCCAGTCAAGTTGACACATGAAATTAAACCATTGTGCACCTGTAGTAGCATTGGAGTGTCTCACTATTTAGGCAGGAATTTCAAAACATTTTGTGAAAGTGCAGTTTTCCTACTTTGTTTACATAAGTTGAGTGCTGAGGCCAGGTGCTACTTCTCTAGGTGCCGTCTTGCTCAGGAGTGATGGCAGCATCACACTTTCTGCTTTCTAACCAATGTGTTCTTCAGTGATTTCATTGATTGCTGCATTTAATGATGTGCTCTTGGTTTTGGGAATGTCTTTTCTATGAGACAGCGTCTATATTTCTTCAGCGCAAGTATTGTCTATGAAAGGAAAACAGTGGGGTGGAACAATGGGGTTGTTGATACCCTTCTTGTCCTTTCTCTGTGTGGTGTTTACAAAGCGCACAATGCAGATAACAGTATGGCCGCACACAACTCTTACTTCTACACAAAGACTCCACTTTACAGTTTTTGTCCAACGCACGTTGCATTCAAGTTTGAAGTGATCAGAGTTATGTTGTAAAAATTAGATAATCTGATTTATAGTTTTCACTTTTAGTTGATTTTCAGATTTCAACAGGTAGGTCAGTGTTTAGAAATTTGAAAATATACCATTTATGTTTCAAAAGAAGGTAGTTCATTGATTTGGTGGTAGATGCCATTTATTGCCTAACAGCTGAATACAAGGAGGGAACTGAGTGCTGTATCATCTTTGCAAAAATGCTTGGGTGTTCACCACTGGCTTCCCTTTCATTAGCACATATAGTCAGTCGTAATAATTGTGATAATATTGTTATTAAAGTAGACCCTTAGTATAGTGCTTGTTTCTGACATTGTTTGCAGCACTTTATTGATCCCTTGTATTTGTATGATGGCTGTGCCATCTTGTAGTTGAAATAGAGCATTTAATTCTTTTCTGCTTATACACAATTTCAGCTTTGCTTTCTGAGGCACTTGGTGTCAAGAGGTAAGGAATTAGCCAGTTGTACATAACTAAAACGCCTAGCGTTCACTTTGAGACTTACTTATTTAGAATGTTCTGGGTTTTCTTGTGGTCCCACACCTGCATCTCTTTGGCCTAGGAGTTGGCTCAAGACTAGAATCAACCACTGGGGGAAGCTGGATACAAGGTCCAGGGGACTGTGACAGTGAGGGTGGCCACATGACCAGGTGGTATGACTGTGGCACAGTCCAGTAGAATGACTGAGCCTTTATTAAATCGCTGGGAAGAGTTTTATCTAGAAACCTGACCTCTTCAGAAAAACCAGCAGGGACTGTGTGTTTGCAGAGGTAAAACCTCTTGTCCAGTACATTTCACCATTAGGCCATAAACTCTGTGCTTAATTGAACTCTTTCTTTTCCAAAATCAGTGCTCCTGTTTTGGTGACCTGATATGGTATTTCTGGTTGCTAACACCCCTTCCATTTCCTTGTCAATGGAAATCTGAGTGTCCATTGTGTGCCAGGCACTATGCTGCTGTTGGGTCAAGTGGAAGTCAGGTGTCCCTTTGTCCTGAAGCACTGGGCAGCTCTATGACCTATGGGTCCCCTTCCTACTCCTGTTACTTAGAATTTCATCTTTGTCTTCAGCCACCTCTTAGAGTTTCACTCTGGTTCTGAATCCCAGATTCCTGCTTGATGCAAGAGCCTTGAAGTACCTTACAGCAGTTTCTGACCTTGGGCATCCTCTGACTTGTCCTGTTGCCCTTGTAATGAGGTGGCCTGTTGTCATTGCTGAATTGTCCCTCTGTCTTGTGAATGAGATGCTGTGGATTCAGTATAGCCTGCTGGACATGAGGGGTTCGGGCTGAATGGACAAAGACACATATTTTTATTACTGGAGAAAAATGTGGCTTCATTGGGTTTTCTTTTAATGGTCATTTTTTCAGCCCCTCTGCAATGGTCTGAAGGTTTGTGTGCTCCCCCAAATTCAAAGGTTAAACTTAATCCCCAAGGTGAATAGTGTTAGGGGGTGTGGGACCTTTGGGTGGTGATTAGCTTATGAGGATGGAGCTGTCATGAATGGCATTAGTGCTTTTATGAAAGAGACCCCAGAGTCCTGCCTTGCTCCTTCCATCACTCGAGGACACAGTGAGAATACGCCATCTGGGAATGGGTCCTCAATACACTCCACACCTGTCAGCCTTGGCCTTGTGGTTCTCTTGCTTATAGTTGACCCTGTTTATGCAGTCCTAACAGACAAAGAGGTCCTCTGAGTAAGAAAAAATACAAATGGCATGTTAAGTCAGAGGGGTGGTGCTTTCTTGCTTTTTGGTATGCAAAATAGGTAACTCTTGTAAGAAAAAAACTTCAGCCAACAGGGAGAGTAAATTTCTTGTACCTAAAATAGCAAGCATAGTAACAAGCAAGTCAAGGTGTCTGCATTCACAGTGTTTTCATGGATTTGTGGAGCCCTGTGGTCTGATGAAGCTGTGGTGGTCATGAAAAGCTGGGCTTTGGAAAGGGAGGAATCCTCCCTATGTCTGAGCCAGGGCTACCCCTCACATACCTTGAGCAGGAATGACCTCCACGCTGAGGGCAGAAGACAGACCAGGGCTCATCAGAGCCGTGTTCCTGTCAGCTGATGCTTAGCACATCAGTGGGACTTCAGCCCCCTTTGGGGTCCTCTCCTCCTGGTTTTCCCACTCTGTCCCTGGAATTCCTCTCCTTCATGGCTCCCTTCTGCATTGCGGGGGCCCTGGCCACAGTGGTTCAGGTCTTGGTCAACTTTCCCTTCCTCTCTGACTTCCCTCCCTCTACTCTGCTGCTTCCAGAGTTAGCTGAGATGTCAGCCTGTCACATCCCTCACTGCTCAGAGCCTGACGATTGGGTCCAGAATGAAGTCTCACTTCCACACCTGTGAGGATCTTCTCTGTCTTGACTTGGGTGTCCCCACTGTCCCCTCCCTGGGCATCTCCTGCCATCATACCTGCTCTTTCCTGGGCCTGAGGTCCTGTTCACCTCTGCTTTATGTCACCCTGGTCATTCTAAAATGCTGTTACATCTGCTCTGCAATTATTTTACTGTGTTCTCAATGGAAACCTGAAAGAATCTCCTCTTTATGATACTCAAGTAACTTGAATGCAAAGGCACAAAGTATCCGCCTGGCTGTAGATGGGCATTAACCACATTTGGGCCCATAGAGTCTTTGGGATTCTGCTGCTCTGAGGGTGGCTGTATATGGACGTGGGAGTGGGTAATCTCTCAGGTGCTGGAAAAGTTGTCAGCATGATCATAATACCCTTTGATAATAATTGAGCAATTGTGGAGAATTGAAGAGGTGCTAGAATCGAGGTTAACACTACGATTTTTCAGAAAGCACCGGGAGATCCTAAACCAGTGCTGTCCATTATGTTGGGCACTGGCTACGTGTGACTGTGAAGCACTGGAAATGTAGCTGACCTGAACTTCGATGCCCTGTGAGTGTAAAAATTTGCCTGATTTTGAAGATTTAGTTTGAAGAAAAGACTATAACTCAGTCATTTTTACAAAAATTACACACTGAAATGATAACATTTTGGATTTATTGGGTTAAAGTATACATGTTATCTATGTTGATTTCACCTGTTTCTTTATACTTTTTAGGATGGTTATGAGAATGCTTAAGCTGACATACATGGTTCACATTCATGGTTGCATTATATTTCCGGGATACCATGCCTTTCTTGATTGTGTGATTCCTTGATTTTATCTCGTATTCTTGGCAGTGTTCTAGAACATAGTGTTAAGCAGATGGTTGTGTACTTGGAGAAGAGAACGTAGTAATAATTGAAAGCAAAAATAGGTTCACCAAGAACAAATCCTGCCAAGCAGACTTCACATTTTTTCTTCTCTTTCATAGGGTTGCTAGGCTAGAAGATCAGAATAATTCTGTAGCTTTGTATTTGGGTTTCTGTACTTCCTGGGAAACATGTTCTCTGATAAGCTTGAGGATGATTTAGAGGGTTGAAGGACTGATGGTAGGTGACAAAAAGTACTTACAAGCTCCCCCAATCAAAATTCAAATTTTTATTGAGTCCTAGGGGAATGAGTACGTCTCCCACTGAATGGTCTCTTCTGAATAGAAACTCTTAAAGGTGGCCCTAGTGCTGGCTCTGGGCCATGTTTGAGTGACTGCAGTGTGTGGTGGTGGTCAAATTTGTGGCTCCTGTGCCTGTGTGGAGTACTGGAATATATCCGACATGGTCCTGTCTCTCAGAACAGCCCAACCGGGTTTAATACTACCCGTTAAGCATCCCTAATCCAGAAGTCTGAAGTGTGCCCAAAAAACTGCAGATTTTAGAGCATTTACGATTTTAGAATTTTGGATTCAAGATGCTCATCTGGTAAAGTCTGTTCAGATACTCCAAAATCTGAAAAACTCTGAAGCCAGAAGTACTAACAGACCCAAGCTTTTTGGACAGGAAATGTTCAGCCTCTTTGGTGGTCCCACTTGGTGACAGGGACGTTGGTGCACACAGGTGCGATGAATCCTTCTAGTCGTGGGGTGGAGAGGCTGGTGGAGGCCATGTGCTGAGTGGCATTTTCCCTGGGCTCACAGGTCTCATCCCCCTGAGCTTGCCGGGTGGCGTGAACATTCTGATGTCGTTTGCTTTCCCAGGCTCCTGCCTCCATGCCAGGCGGCTTTCAGATGCCCTGATACTCACTTCGCCTTGTGCTGTCTCTCTAGCATTCCCCTCTTCCCACCAGACCTGGGAGGGGCTGTTGAAGGTTCTGACATGGATTTCCTTAACCCATCTTCCCCCTCCTGAAAGGCTATGTTGGGAACCAGTGTGCTGCCTCCTGGAATGAAGGCTGGTTGGGCTTTCTTAGCAATAAAGATTTTTTTTTTTTTTTTTTTTTTTACAGGCAGAGTGGACAGTGAGAGAGAGAGACAGAGAGAAAGGTCTTCCTTTGCCGTTGGTTCACCCTCCAATGGCCGCCGCGGCCAGCGCGCTGCGGCCGGCGCACCGCGCTCGTCCGATGGCAGGAGCCAGGAGCCAGGTGCTTTTCCTGGTCTCCCCATGGGGTGCAGGGCCCAAGCACCTGGGCCATCCTCCACTGCACTCCTGGGCCACAGCAGAGGGCTGGCCTGGAAGAGGGGCAACTGGGACAGAATCCAGTGCCCTGACCGGGACTAGAACCCGGTGTGCCGGCGCCGCAAGGCGGAGGATTAGCCTATTGAGCCACGGCACCGGCCAGCAATAAAGATTTCTCTCAATACCGAACAAGATAGCAAATACCTGATGTTACAGAATCTTTGCCCTCAGCGGATCAAAGGTGCATGATGGAAGCCAGGAGTATCAAGTCTAGAAGAAGCAGGCGAAGGGGAAAGGTTTGAGGAGTCTCTGGCTGTCCTTGGGCCCACAGCATGGGCTGGTGCCTGGGTGCTGTCTTCCTGTCCCAGCTGGGCATACTCTAGGTCTCTGCCAACACTTGGTTACTGTTACTTTGTGGGCTGGAGAGATTCATGAGTTGTGTTTGTTCTCCACATTGCTGAACCAAGACCCAAGGAGAAAAGTGTTAGGGAGATGGGTTCCAACTTACTGTAAGATCAGAGATGACCCAGGCCAACGTGGGATGCCACAGGGCTGGGAGGAGGGGCCAGTGGGACTGGACAATCATTTTCTGATCCTGCACACCGCGGCTGAGGCTGTTTTACCTGGCACACACTGACCTCACCCATAACCTGCAGTTGATGTTGCTATTTGTAGCCCCATACCCCTTTTTTTTTATTTCTCATTTTGGCTTTATTTCATCATCCATAGAAGCTCTCAGTGCTCCACCACAGACTTCACAAATTCTATTCAGGGTGCTCTCAGGGGCACAGTGTGGGAAAATAAGGTCACTTCGCTCCTTAACACTGAAATAAACTGTTAAATGCTGCTGGGCAGAGTACAGGAGGAGTGAAGTGGTTGCCTTCCGTTCCACAAGATGTGTTCCCGTGTTGTGGATGTGACTGGAGCATGGGCCTTAATGTGAACAAGAGCTGACTGTGCATTGCATCCTGGGGTCTGAGCATGAAGAGTGACAGCTTTGCCTTCCCTCTTCTCTGAAGAATCAGGGTTCAACTGGCATGGTAGCTATCAATTGTTATCAGAAAGGCCTTTCCGGAGCTGGGCGTCTGGTGCAGCAGTTGACACCTGTATCCCCGATGGGAGTGCTTGACTTCAAGTCTCGACTCTGATCTTGATCCACCTCCTGAGGCAGCAGGTGATGGCTCATGTAGCTCAGCTCCTGCCATCCCCATGGGAGACTTGGATGAGTTCCTAGTTCCTAAATTTGGCCCACTCCTGGATGTTGTGTGTATTAGGGATGTGAACCTGTATATAGCATCGCTCTGCCTCTGTCTCTTCTTTCTCTTTCTACCTTTCAAATTTAACAAATAATTTTAAAAAGGCCTTTCAAGATGACTGATTCCAGAGGTCCCATCTGTAGCCCCAGGAAGAACATCGGGGACTCTAGTTTTCTGGGCCTCCTCTCCTGAGCGGGAACTGGTGGGACTTTGGGGGTGGAGAGGTGTCCTATCTGGTGTGGCTGATGCACATGCTGCTTTGGGAGCCGTGGATTTGGGTCAGTGCTCTGCAAAAGTTGGCACATCGGAGGCGTGGGGGGATTTCTAGTCAAACAAACTGCCAGTCTAGCACAGAGTTCTGATTCAGGAGATCTGAGGAGGGCATAGGGGTGTGCATTTCTCATGAATCTCCTGGGGCTACTGACCCTGCCTGGGCCAAGTCTTCATTGGAGAGGTGCAGGGTGTGCTAGTTCTGAGCCTCTAAGCTCTGCGAGCTGAGGCATTTGGGCAGGAGGGAGGGGGGGTCTTGCTGGGAAAATGCTGCAGAGGCCAGAAAGGACAGTGAACGTCCTGGAGCAGAGGAGCTGTGCTGTCACCCTGTCACTGGCTTTCACCTTCCCATCAAGAGCCTCCATTGCAGTCCCTCTTTAAGGCATTGATACAGATACTATCAATTTGATTGAATTTGGAGGAATATAGTGAAGTTCATTTCTAAATTTATCCTTAGCTCCCTAAGTAAAAGCACCCTTTTAAAACATGTTTTTGAAAAACATGGTTTTGAAAAGTTTCGAGGAGTTGAAGAGAAATCTTGGTAAATGTGGCCTATAATTAAATAACTCTTATTTTGGAAACAAATTTAATTCCTAGAATATTGAACTGTTTCTCATTATGTCATTCAACTCTTTAAGTTTTTTTTTCCTTTGGTTTAATTATAGTTGACCCATTTAATCTGAGCACCTCATAAAAAAACACTGAGGTCTTTTTTAACGAGTTTCAGCATCTGAGAAACCTGATGTCTCTCTGAATGTGGCCAGAGGGAACTAGAACATGTACCCTCTATGCGGCTTTGATGATTTTTTTAGTCTATGAAATAGATACTTTAAGACAAATGATTATGTTGGGCAAAGAGAAAGCCAGGTGAGGAAGTAAAGTTCGTATTATCTATTGTTCCATAACAAATGTTACTCAGATTCAGGGTCAAATGACACAGATTTCCTGTCTCCATCTTCCTGTAGGGATTTGGGGTATCGTGTCTGGGAACTTCTGGTTTGGGGCTTCCCAGGTGGCTGCAGTCACCTGGAAGCTGGAATGAGCCTGTGGGCTCCACTTTCAAGGCTGCTCAGGGAGACTCCTGGAGAGCTACTGTAGGCTAAGGTTTAGGGGAGTTTAGCTCCTCCCGACCTTGAGCCCTTCCTGGTGCTGGTTGAACTTTCTTGGTTACAGGTCACACTCCTGACCGGGGAGGAGCCTGAGGAGTGTGACCTGTAACCAAGGATGATCTTAAACAATGTCCCTGACTTGCTAGCTACCCCATTCCAGGTATCCAACAAGTGCTTCTTGAGTTCTGCCTAGACACACCTGTGGTGTCTTGTGCTCTCCAGGAGCACATGGACCACCAAAGAGAAGGCTAAACTTGGCACGCAGGAGAGGACTGTGCAGCTTGCATAATGGTGTCTGCCTGAATTGGGGAACTGAAGTCCAGGAAAGCTTTCTGGAAAAAGAACCTGACACCTAATCAGATCTAGCTACTTGGCAGAGAAAGGTAAAGTGTTAGCTAGGTGAGGGGATAGGTGGGAATGGAGAGTGGGGGAGGAAATTCAAGAGGGACAATCTTGCCAGATGGGATGGACCAACTCAAGAAACTAAAACAGATATGGAACACCTGAGTTGGGGAAAGATGTGAATAATGAATAAATCCAGTATGCCAGGTAGGCTTCTGAGGGGAATTTATGATTCTCCTCCACTTCACAGGGATATAGAATGTGAAGAAAGTAATGTACATACTAGTTAATTGTTTTTATGTTTACAAATGCTCAGTGTATTACATTTTTATAACCTTAACAATTTTGGGGTCCACTTCTATCAATTATTGAATTCAGATTGCTAAAGATCTTGCATTATGATGTGAATTTGTATGTTTATCTCTTTGGTTCCATAGATTTTTTCTTCACTTAATCAAGCACATGCACATGTAGAACTCTAATGTATTTGTGCTGTGTTAACTCTTTAATCCTTGTGTCATGGCCAGTCCCTATCTCTGGGAATACTTCTTAGCTTGATGCCTACTCCATATGATTTAGCCACACCAGCATCTTCATGATAGTGTTTGCATGGATCAATATATGTGTATTTATATCATTACTCTTCCATTCTTTTTTAAAATCTGTCTCTACATGTTTCTTATAAATAGCATGTAGTTAGATGTTGCTTTTTTTAATCTTATCTTGAAAAACTTTCCCTTCTAATTGAAATATTTTATCCATTTACATTTAATGTAATTTACATTGATATTATACATTGACATAATTTATTTTTAGGTTTTATTTGTGTTGGATTTGTCTGACCTGTTTGCTTTTTCTTTGCCTTATTTTAGATTAATCAAGTATATTTTGTATGTTATTTTCTTGGCTTTTTAGAAAAGGTTAGGTTTTATTCTTAGTGACTTCTCTAGGGGTTATGATAAATAGATACACAGAAATAGAATCATCATCTACATTGAATTAATATTGTACTACTTCACAATCAGTGTAGTAATGTTGCAACTATATATGCCCATTCACTGCCTTACCTCTTGAGCTATTGCTACAGTTTTTTTTTACTTCTAACATCACCGTGTATTGTTATTTTTTGTTATATAACCAATTATCTTTTTAACAGGTAAACAGAAGATCCATACGCATACCTATGCATGCACACACACACACCACAGACATGCTTGCATGCACCCACATACCATTTTTGTGCTCCTCTTTCTTTTCTTCCTGTTGCTGTTAAGTTTTATGAATTGGTATCATTTCCCTTAAGCCTCTATGTATGTTGTAGTGTGGATCTGCTAGTGATGAAATTTCAGTACTTTCATTTAGCAGAAAAATCTTTAATTTGCCTTTAGTGTCGATTTTGCCAAAAATGCTATTGCTAGTTGGTAGTTTCTTTTCTTCTCTTCCTACCTCTCACCCCTTCTGCCTTGGACACTTTCAGCATGATAGCTCATTGCAGCTTTGCTTGTTCCTCAGAGTTGACCATCATTGTTATCTTTGTTCCCTTGCTTGTAATGCTCTTTTTTCTCTTGATTTTAAAGTTTGTTGTTTATCTTTTGTTTTAGCGATTAGACTATGATATGCCTGTGTGACTTTGTCTTTAAATTTATCTGCTTCAAATTCTTTGAGCTTGTTGGTTAGTGGATTTGATCCCTATCCCAAATTTTTCACATTTCATCCACAGTTCTTCAGATATTTTTAAACTAAATTCAAATAATTAAATTTTTATGGTTCTCTCTTTCCCCATCTCTTGTAATTATTCATGTTTTATTATTTGATATCATTTTGAAAGTCACCTGCATTTCATGTTTTCCCCATTGTTCCTTTTTTCAGTCTTTTTTTAAAAAAAACTATTTATTTATTTATTTGAAAGTCAGAGTTACAGAGAGAGAGAAGAGAGAAGAGAGAGAGAGAGGTTTTCCATCCGCTGGTTCACTCCCCAAATGGCCGCAACAGCCAGAGCTGAGCCAATCTGAAGCCAAGAGCCAGGAGCTTCTTCTGGTTCTCCCATGTGGGTTCAAGGGCCCAAGGACTTGGGGCATCCTCTACTGCTTTCCCAGACCATAGCAGAGAGCTGGATTGGAAGTGGAGCAACTGAGTCTTGAACCGGCGCCCATATGGGATGTCGACGCTTCAGGCCAGGGCATTAACCCACTGAGCCACAGCGCTGGCCCTGCCTTTTTTAGTCTTTAATTTGGGAAACAGATTTACTGATTTTTTTTCTGTAATGTCCAGTTAGCAAATCCATCCAATAAATTTTTTACTTCAAATATTGTATTTTTAGTCTAAGACTTTATTTAGTGCTATTTTAGAGTTTTTGTTTCTGTCCTAAAGTTTCCCATTTTTCTCCCAGTAGATGCATGTTTTAATAGAAATTACTTAACATTTTTGTTAGAGTTCAAAGTCCTTGGTTCCTAATCTAATTTACTGACTGATCTGTTATTCTATTCTTAACTGTGTTCACTTTTTTTTAATGGATTTTTTTTTAAAGATCCATTTATTTTACCTGAAAGTCACAGTTACACAGAGAGAGAAGGAGAGGCAGAGAGAGAGAGAGAGGTCTTCCATCTGCTGGCCCACTCCCCAGATGGCTGCAATGGCCGTAGCTGCACCGATCCAAAGCCAGGAGCCTCTTCCAGGTCTCCCATGCGGGGGCAGGGGCGCAAGGACCTGGGCCATCCTCCATTGCTTTCCCAGGCCATAGCAGGGAGCTGGATCGGAAGTGGAGCAGCTGGGTCTCGAACTGTGCCCATATGGGATGCTAGCACTGCAGGCACTATGCTACAGTGCTGGCCCCAATGTGTTCACTCTTAATTATGGTTCACATTTTACTGTTTATGTGTTTTGTAATTTTTGAAATTGTATTCCATGTGTTGTAGATAAAAATTGTAGAGTCCAAAAATATGCATAATCATATAATAATATTTTGTTTTATTTCTTGAGAGTGTATTTTTTTTTCATGCAACCAGGTGTGTAGGTATTTAAGCAAGAGGGCTGCCTAAGAACAGAAGTGGAGCCTCAGTATCTGTTTTCTCATTGACTTTGTATGTCAAAGAATGTTCCAGAAAAGCTTATTTTGCAACAGTGTCCTCACGGCAGGGTCCACCCTAAACAAAGAAAGCCTTGAGATATGTATGAAGATACATACTAGATGTTGCTCTTCTTTCTAGTGTCCTAGCCACTGGCTACAACAGCCCAGCAAATTGCTGCTGCAGGAGGCTGTTTCTTTAGGGAAGTCTACCTTCCCATTGGCTCCGTTGCTTGTCCCAAGTAACGGAAGCTTTCTTTTGAGCAATACCCACCTGCTGCTGATGATTTGGAGACACCCCAGGAAAATACAGTAGGGACTGCATATCAGAGCCCTCAGAATTCAGCTGAGGTCTCAGTGGTACCTGTATTAGAGTTCAGCTGATCAACCTTTAGAAACAGTGTTTGTCAGTACTTCAGATGGGAAAGGGTTGGACTACAATTTCAGATAATTTTATTCTTGTTTAGATTCAAAGACTGAAATGCAGTGAGACTCTATGGGCTACGTAGTTTCTCTTGGCTCTCTTGCCCCTCCACTGTTGCTTTCTTTTCTGAAGGCTGGGGTTGGAGGAGGGAGGGATATATTAGAAGACCTTATAGGAAAAATGCATTTTCAGTTCTTCAGATTCCCCTCTGGCCTACTGGCTCAAGCATCAGGTAAGACTTGCCTGGCTCCTCATTCCCAGTAGTCCCTCTAAGGTAAGGAAGCTAGGTGGCTTCAGCTCACTGGGTAACGGCTTGTATTTTGCCAACAAATGGGCCACCAAGGCATCTTTGTATTTATCAGTCTATGAGACCCACGAGAAGTATGTTTTCATTTTACTCAGGAGAAATTTCTCACTCATGGTTCCAAAGGCCTGTCATGTGGTCCTTATCCTAATTGGTTGTGAAGTCTCCCGTGCATTTTTAAAGCAGATGCACGCAAGTATTTTTTGCAGGACTAGTGGCAAGAGGAGTTTGCGGCTCCTGCAGCTGGGATCTGCGTCTCGTTCCCAAGAAATGTGACAGATTCTTCTTTTTGCTGGATCCCTTGGAAATGGCACAGATCTGTGGGTACAGCTCTCTGTGTTGACAGTCTTCTTCTCCCCTTGGGTCCCAGCTTCTCTGCTGTATTCTGTGGAGTGTTGCAGTCTTCCTGTGTTGCTGCTTCTCTTCCCTGCTTGGTCTTTACCTGGTGACTAGGAGGATTGGGAGGCATGTGGACAAGCAAGAGTGGGCAAGGTGAAGGAACTATATTGAAACAAGCAAGGGAAGCTACTGGCAGCCAGGGGGTGCTGTGCCAAAAGGGGCTGCCAATGAAGAGCTACCGGTTTGATGTTTCTAAAGGAGAAAGTTTGCTTGATTGGCTGAAATACATGCTAATGAAGCGTTCACCAAGAGCCAGTCAGGGGATTGATACTGGAGTAGCGATTTTACATGGAGTTTCCCAGGGTGCTCAGTGAGTTGGGTCCCAGATAGGCAAAACTGGGCAGATGGAACAAACAAATGAAGGTTACATTTTATATGTTTCTCCTGTCTCTCAGGGTATATTTTCTCCTTTCTGCTTCCAGGGGCCTCTGGGTCCCTATCAGCATGAACTGTCAGAGTGCTTTTGCTCTGTGGATTCTGGATGGGTTTGAACATTGGGAAGCACAGATAGGGATCATCTCCCAGTTGAATGTGTTCAGTAACATTGTTCTACATCTAAAGTTTTCTACATCTAAAATCTCTGTATCTGTGCTAGTCTAAAGAACCACCACTGGTTGCTGGTGTCTACCAACAAAATTGGATATCTGAAAGGGAGTAGAAAACAGAACCAAACGGCATTCTTTTGGATTGCCCAGGAATACTCTTTTTAGTTATGAAACTACTCCATCTCACTCAAGTCACAAAACCTGAAAAGCTAAAGACACATACATAAAATTGATCCCTACCATTTCTTCTCCTGCTGGGTGAATTGTCACTGATTATTTACTCTGTTTCAAGTACTTTGTCAATGATGTTAAATGTATTGTCATTTAATATTCTGAACAACCCTCAGTAGCAGAAGTGAGATTCCAATTTGAGATTATTTGACTGTAAAATGTACACTTTTAACTGCTAGGCTGCAAATGCTGCCTTGTTCAACTACTTATCGATGAACCAGTAGTGTTTTATCTACTACCCACTTTATCGTGGGTATTGATTGGAAGATGGAGTATGATGGACATAAAGGAAATCTTACTGTAAAACATAAAATTTAGTTGTGATAGTAAGGCTTAACAGCTAAAAATGCCAGAAAAGATCATTTAATAAATATTTATATTCTATGGAGCAAGTTATATTAATTTTCATAAAATTTAGTATCACCATTAAGATAGCAAAGTTGCCTTTAATGTAATGGAGGCATTAATTGGAAATTTATTCATATTGTAAATCTTTCTTGGCCAGTCACTTCTGTTGACATTAATTTCACAGAAGCCCTACCTACAGAGTGCAAATAGCAGACCTTAAATATGGAAGGTTTGGTGCTCAGTGAAATCTTACCCCGACTTATTTAACAAATATGTGGCATGGCCTGGTTCGTGCACTCCAGTTGCTGGGGAGCAGGCATTGGAGCTTTCTAAAGTGTTCTAAAGAGAAGGGAGCCGTGAACAACTCACTGTCGATGGGGTTGGCATGAGTCTGTCTGGACCTAGCATGTAGTCATGAACATGGTACTTTATATTTAGCCTGATCAGAAGGGTTTTGCTGGTGAGAAGCCTTTGGCTCCATGTTTTTGTTCTGAAGGCCAAGGCTTTCTCATGGCACCAGAAAGAAGACATGCCCAGTAGACACCATGATGAAACCTTGGGATGTTACGCCAAGTGAAATTGGCTAGTCACAAAAGGATCCCATTTACATACAGAATGTAGAGTAGTCAGATGCGTGGAGGCTGGAAGCAGAGTGGCGGTTGCCAGGGCTTGGGGGAGTGGAGACTAGTGAGTTAACAGTTGTAGGAGAAAGGTTCTGGGGGTGGATGGCAGTGATGGCTGCACAGTACTGTCCATGCCCTGAATACTACTTAAAAATGGGCTGCAATGGTAAACTTTACATTGTGCATATTTTACCACATTTTAAAAAACGTAGTAATATGAAGCATACTGTCTCAATAAGACCTACCTTTTAGCCTTAAAAAGAATGCACAATAGATTGTTTTACACTTTACTAACATTATGCCTAATTTTCCTAGGATAACAGAAAATACCCGTGTTGATATTGGCATTGTTCTACTTTTGCTTATTAATGAGACGAATTGCTTTTCTTATGAAGAGCCAAAAGTAGCGATTCTTTGACCTGACGTCCTTGCCACCTGGAAAGCACTTGAGGAGGGCTCCAATTATACTCCAAATCTAGACAGGAGAGCCCAAGCCCAGGGGATGTTAGATAGCAGTTAGTCTCTCCAGGAGAGAGAAAAGCCATGGGGAAGCTGTGATGTGCCTAGGAGCCTGGGTGTCTCTCCCACAGTTTAGGTGATGCTCCAAACCCCTGGACCCTGGGCCCAAGGTTGCTGATATTGTGGAGACTATTTTATTTTAATTTTTTTAGGAAGAAGAAAAGGGAGACTTAAATTTCATCAAGACTTTCTCTTTTGTGTTTGGCAATGCTTACAGGGGTGGGAAATTGCCAGTTTATTGTCCTAGCAGAAAACAAATTTGACATACTTTCTTGGCATGATATTATGGATTTACTGAAATAATATTATATAATTTTATTTTTATTTTGCAAACAACACAGTGACTGGATTAATACACAGCCATTTAAAAATAGCAATGCAAAAATCATCTGCCAGATGAGATAAATGCTTTCTGCCTTAGGTGGTTGGGAGTTTTTGAACTCCTATTTTTTTTTTTTCTTAAAGAAATAATTTCCATAATGAGAGCTAATAAGGGATTTTGAATGTAGAGAATGTGAATAACCACACAATGGATATTTCCTGAAACAGTTTCTGCTGGGTGAAGAAGTGCTTTGGAAGAATTGCACCGACCAAAGAGTAAATCTCTCTTGAGATATTTTGGATTTAGGAAATCTCTAGTGTTTTAAAGGATCAAAAATATTTTAAAAGCTGCTTATTTATTTCCAGAAAGAAAGAAATCTTACACGCACAGGTTTACTCCCCAGACGGCCAAAACTGGATCAGGCTGGATCTCCAATGTGGGTGGCAGGGGCCCCAAGCTCTTGAGCTATCACGTGCTGTTTCCCAGGATGCATTAGGAGGAAGTTGTGCTGGAAGCAGAGGAGCTGGGACTCAGACCAGACACTCTGAAAAGGCTGTGCAGATGTCCCAGATGGTGGCGTAACCCACTGGGATTCAACATCTGACCCTCAAAAACATTTTTAAGGGAGCTGGCTCCTGTAGTTTGTGTCCTCAGAGTGGCATAATAATCCCACATATATATCACGGTCACTCTGGTTTGTATTCATGTATCTGGATCTTAATAACAGGGCTACCCACTGCTTGTGGCGTGTAGGCTGGGAAACTCGGTTTGCTTTGTAATTTTGTTAATTGTTTCTGAGTTGGTATTTCCAGCCACTGACTCGCAATCATTGAAATCCTGGGAAATGACAAAATTATTAATTGGTTCATATCCTGTTAATAATGTGGTACTTTAAAAAACATGTTTGTGTAATAAATTGTATGTCTGTGTACCGGTTTCAGGAGTGTTAAAAAAAGTAAACAGTTGAGATGTGTAGCACTCTTGGAAAAAGGTATGCTTTGCAAGGAGGTGCATTTATCCTTAATTTGCAACCAGATATACTTATTCTTTAAAAAATGCGTGACACTGACAATGCAGTAAGCGTTTTATGGGTTTTTCCATCATGTCATTTTTCAGAAGCATCTGTTTTGGGTCCAACAGTTCTCTGACCATATGTAGCCCTCTAAGTGTTACTGAATATAGAGAATCAATAAGCAAAAGTGATGGGCTGCATTGCACTGAATTTAATGGAGCATTTTTGTGCACTTTTTATTTTTTGTTAAACACAGAGGAATACAGATATCTCTTTCAACTCAGTCCAGATAAATAAACCATTGGAGTACATAAAAGTGTCTTCTTTAGGGGTCATTATGGCATTTGAGGTGAATTACAGTGAGGTGGTTATGGTCTTTTTAGTTTGAACTTCAAGAAAATATCTCGCGTGTTATACTCCTGCCTGTTTTGGAGGGAAAAGAAATTTTCTGATTATGTAGCAATCAGTGATCCATAACCAAAAAGGGAATAGAAGAAATCTTTATCAGGTAACTCCTATGTGCCTGGTATTTTTATGTGTATTAATTTGTTAATTTCTTCTAAAAATAAATAGTGTTTCCATTCATGAAAGAAATGAAGTGCCTGATGTGACTCATCCAGGGCTCATGATGAGTTATAGGGCCAGGACCCCGCACGCTCTGGGAGGCCAACTTTTAAAGAGCATTTGTTATGTGCAGGTTTCTTTTTTTCTTCTTCTTCTTTTTTTTTTTTTTTTGGACAGTCAGAGTTAGACAGTCAGAGAGAGACTGAGAGAAAGGTCTTCCTTTTTCCGTTTGTTCACCCCCCAAGTGGCCGCTACAACCAGCACGTTGCGGCCAGTGCGCTGCTCTGATCCAAAGTCAGGAGCCAGGTGCTTCTCCTGGTCTCCCATGCGGGTGCAGGGGCCAAGCACTTGGGTCATCCTCCACTGCCCTCCCGGGGCACAGCAGAGAGCTGGACTGGAAGAGGGGCAACTGGGACAGAATCTCACGCCCCGACCAGGACTAGAACCTGGGGTGCCAGTGCCACAGGCGGAGGATTAGCCTAGTGAGCCTCGGCGCTGGCCTCTTTTCTTCTTTTTTAAAAAAACATCTTAGTATAGTTTTAAATTTACAAAACAAAATTTGTGTAGTACAGAGTCCCCATATAACACACACCCAACTTCTCCTTAGCCCACAGTCTCTACTCTTTTTGTAATTCAGATTACTTCTATCCCTCCAAGCCTCTAGTAATCAACATTCTGCATTCAAATGGGTTTTAAAATTTTTTTTAAACATTGAAAAATATAAGCTCTACAGATGAGGGAAATCATGCAATATTTGTCTGTGTCTGATTCAGTTCATTCAACATGACGTCCTCCAGTGCCATCCATTTTACTGTCAATGACAGGACTCCATTCTTTTTTATGGTGCCACAATTTCTTTATCCATTTATTTTTGTTTTTTTTTTTTTTTTTTTTTGGACAGGGGTGGAGAACATTTTATTTTAGGACACATTCTAAAGAAATTACCCCAACCTCAAAATTTAAAAAAAAAAGCTAATCTCTCTTAAAAATTAAAGGTGATTCATCTCCCAGGTTGAACCGGATCGTCTCAGTAAAGCTCTTTTGTTGAGCCCTCTAACTGCAAAATAGCTGTTTCCCCGCAAACTGCTGCACCCTTGGAGCTGGTCAGCAGGGCCGGCTGGAACAAGGAGCTCTCTTTGGTATCCGGTTGGTGTTAGGGTTGAGGTGAGCTGCCTCAGGTCTGCAGGAGCCAGTAGTTCCTGTCTTGCTCCTGTGGGTACTTCCAGAAAAACCAGAAGTGGATAAAGCTGGTGAGGATTCCCAGAAGGTTGGGCACCGTGATGTAGGGATCTCAGAGTCAAAACCCATAGAGGGACCAGGAGGCAGAGGTCAGGAGGGTGGCAGTAGTCAGGAGGAGAGTCGTTTTGTTGATTTAGTCTGAATGACCTTGGTCACGTCAGCCAGCGGTGAGAGGTACATGCTGATGGTGAAGACACTGCAGAAGAGGCCCAGCTGCTGAAGCTGGGCCTCGGGGTCAGGCACAGGAGCCAGGGATAGGCAAAGCCCCGGAGAAGGAACCTCAGCAGGGATGCTGTGAGTAGGAGCACGGCAGGCTTCTGAGGGCAGTAGAGCGGGGACACCAAGATACACTGGGTCTGCAGCACAGTACCCACTGCGTTCACGAACATGAGCATCCCATCTCCCTTCACGGTCCCGTAACTCAGCCAGCCCAGGTTGTTGACATCTGTGGTGAGGAAGGACAGGAACTGGATGCTGTCCAGGCTCCGGGTCATCTGCACGTGCCTGAGGTCCGAGAGGCCAGTGGAGAACATGCCGAGGGTGAAGAGCACACAAGCTCTGGAAAGGAGCGAGTCACCACGCCACCCTCCTAAATCCCACCCGAGTCGGATCTCGCTCTTTATCCATTGATGATGGACATGTTGGTTGATTCTTGGTTGTTGTGAACAGTGCTATGATAAACATGATCAAGCAGGTATCTCTGATACAAGGATTTCATGTCTTTTGGGTATAAACCCAGTGGTGGGATTGCTGGATCATGTGGCAGTTCCATTTCTAGTGTTTTGATAACTCTGCATGCTGTTTTCCATTCTCTTTTATAATACACTGGCATTTTAACCTTTCAATGACTCTTTGAAGCAGGGGCTGTAATTACCTTAATTCTATAGACAAGGCAATGGGACATTTGAGAGGTTAAGCTACCTACTCAAGGTCGCATGATGCTTGGAGGCAGGGTTCGAACCAAGCTGAATTTAGGACAGCCTGGATCCTTCAGAGTGCTGCTTACCTTCTGTCTTCTCAGGCTTCAGATGACAGTCATTTGCTGGAGCTTACTCTAGCCTGTTGCATAACCCAAGTTGATGCACTGCTGAAGGGTATAACATCAGACAGGATGTATAAAAAATAAAACGCAAAAAAATCACAGCTAACTGTGCTATCTTCGAATCCCTGACTCATTCAGAAAATATCTATGAAGTGTCACATCCTGGGCTACATCCTGCAGATTAAGATAACCAGGCAGGGGTTTATGGTTGAGTGGATACAGCTGTAGGTAATCTTTCTGTCTGGGGCGAATGTTTTGATGGAGACAAGTAAGGTAGGCATGAAGAGGGAGAGGGGATAAAGACTTGGAGAGGTTGAGGAAAGGAGTCTTCAAGGTGGGATTCACTGGGCTAAGAGTAAAAGGACTTACGTCTTCAGATGCACACGAAGGGTATTTTAGACAGGGAAAGGCATGGGAAAGCATAGCCCGGGTGAAAGGGCTCTGCAGTGTGTCAGAGTAGCTGGGGCCTTGACTGCCATCCGGAGGCACTGGACTTTCATCTCCCAGGTCAGGGGTGGGGAATGCCTGGCCTGCAGGCCGAATAAAGCCCATGAAATCACTCGGTCTGGCCCAGCCAAAGTAACTACAAGCAGGACTCTTAAATTCAATAAATGTATAGCAGACTTTCTTCCTCTTTTCTTTTCTTTTCTTTTCTTTTCTTTTCTTTTCTTTTCTTTTCTTTTCTTTTCTTTTCTTTTCTTTTCTTTTCTCCTTTTCTTTCTTCTTTCTTTTTAGAAAGCTTTTATTTAAGAAGTATAAATTTCATAGGTACAACTTTTGTATTATAGCGGTTCTTTCCTCCATACCCACACTCCCACCTCCTAGCCATCCCACCTCCCACTCCCTCTCCCATCCCATTCTTCATTAAGTTTCATTTTTAATTATCTTTATATACAGAAGATCAACTCTATACTAAGTAAAGATTTCAACAGTTTACCCACACAGACACACAAAGTATAAAGTATTGTTTGAAGACAATTTTACTGTAATTCTCATAATACAACTCATTAAGGACATAGGTCCTACATGGGGAGCAAGTGCACAGTGACTCCTGTTGTTGATTTAACAATTGACACTCTTATTTATGATGTTAGTGATCACCCGAGGCTCTTGTCATGAGCTGTCAGCTATGGAATCCTCTTGAGTCCACAAACTCTGCAAGGCCATAATCAAAGTGGAAGTTCTCTCCTCCCTTCAGAGGATGGTCCCGTCTTTCCACCAGGATTTCACTCAGAGATCTTTCATGTAGGTCATTTTTGCCACAGTGTCTTGGCTTTCCATGAGAATTTTTTTACGTTGATACTTTTCCATGGCTAGTGAATGATGTTATACATATCCAACAGCCCTTGACAAAGAAATAAAAGGATTCCCACCCCGGCACAGGTGATAGGGAGTGCTACATGACTGTACAAATTGTTGGCAGAGGGGTAAGGAGACTTGGTCATAATTGCATATGGGGCAGAGCCATTTTGCTGCTCTGTGGAAGTTGACAGCCTGGGTGTTGGGAAATGGTTTGTGAGTCCATGGTTCTGATCATAGGTAGCACATTAAGATTCGAGGTTAAAAATGGATACAGTGTAACATAATAGAATCACCATTCTGAACTGCTAAGTTGGAATAATATTACAGTATTAATGTGAAATGTAAGTCAAAAAATCATCAAACAAAGTTCATTCAAGAAATCTGTCCTGAGGGGCTATTATCTAACTTACTACATGGAAAAAGACTCCAAAATTGAGCCAGAAGAAAATCTTTACCCTTATAAAGTTCAACACCCCCCAAAATTAAAAATGTATTTATTTGAAAGGTGGAGCAACTAAAAGGAGAGATACAGAGGAGAAAATCTTCCATCCAGTGGTCACTCCCCAAATGGTCACAACAGCCATGGACCAGGTCACCATGAGGAACCAAGAACTCCACCTGTGACTTTGCTATTCCTGTCTTCTATCTTTATTTACTTTATAGATAAGCATGTTCAGTAGACTGAAGGACAAAGCCTTATAGATACTTAAGAGGCATTTCCCACTTAGCATATCAAAGTGCTTTTAAGGATAGTTTTGGAGTTGATACATAAAATTACTCTTAGCTTCTGTAAGTGTCCGTGCTTCTTGTTTTTTTTCCCCACACATATTCTGGTAGGTCTTCTCTCTCCTGGATATTATTCGTTTTGGATGATATAGCTCAAGGAAGTTTATTGTTTTACATTGGAGACTAGATATTAGCAGGCCACTTTTTGTAGACAGCCATAACTTTTAGAAAGCAAAAAACAGGGGCTGGCGCCACAGCATACTGGGTTAATCCTCTGCCTGCGGTGCCGGCATCCCATATGGGCGTTGGTTCTAGACCCGGCTGCTCCTCTTTCAGTCCAGTTTTCTGCTGTGGCCCAGGAGTGCAGTGGAGGATGGCCCAAGTGCTTGGGCTCCTGCACCCGCATGGGAGACCCGGAGGAAGCACCTGGCCCCTGGCTTCGGATCGGCGCAGTTCTGGCTGTTGTGACCATTTGGGGAGTGAACCAACGGAAGGAAGACCTTTCTCTCTGTCTCTCTCTCTCACTGTCTTTAATTCTACCTGTCAAATAAATAAATAAAATCTTTAAAAAAAAAATAAAGCAAAAACAGTGGAATGATTTAGCCTCCCTGTACATAGGACTGACTGACTTTGTCTTCCTTGGTGGTCTTCAAGTACTTGGCTCTCACTAAGGATAATCCTTATGTATTTGTAGACATTGAGGGCCATTTGCTGGAGGGAAGGCAGGTCTTATAATGAAGGTAGAGAACTTTCAAATTAAATACTGGTGGCACAGAATTCTTTTAAAATCACGTTTGTGAAATATAATATACAAGCAATTAAGTTTAATGATTGTTAAGGGTCTAGTCCAAGGAATTTTCACAAATATGCTGAGTCTGGGGCCCTCTGCTGCGGGCATGATCTAGACTGTTTGTCTCACCTCAGTGTGCCTTTCATGCCTCTCCTTCCATCATGCTCTGAGCCCTGGCCATCACTGGTCTACGTTTTATTGCAATAGTGGTGTCTTTTCTAAAACTTCCTCTTAGGGACATCGCACATGGAGTTTTTTGGTTTGGCTTCTTTTTTTTTGTGATATACTTCTCTTGAGGTTCTTTTATGTGGTTGTATATATCAGTAATTATTTTCTTTTTATCAGTGAGTATTAGCATGTGTAACACACGGAGAATTTGCTTATCCACTCAGCAGTTAATGGACATTTGAGTTCTTTTGAGTTTGGGGCTATTATGTATCAGGTTGCTAGGAACATTTTTGTCCAAATCTTTGTATGGAATTTGTGTATTTTTAGTTTGTCTAGGATATATATCAAGGAGAATTGCCATGTCATAGGTCAGTGTGTGCTTACCTTTAAGAGAAATTGCCAAATTGTTTCCCAACATACCTGTAACATTTTGAATTTTCTACTATCTTTATATGAGAACCCTTGTTGTTCCATTATCCTTGCGAATGCTTGGTATCTTCAAGTCTTTTTTTTTTTTTTTTTTTTTTTGACAGGCAGAGTGGACAGTGAGAGAGAGAGACAGAGAGAAAGGTCTTCCTTTGCCGTTGGTTCACCCTCCAATGGCCGCTGCAACCGGCGCACCGCGCTTATCCGATGGCAGGAGCCAGGTGCCGGGTACTTTTCCTGGTCTCCCATGGGGTGCAGGGCCCAAGCACTTGGGCCATCCTCCAGTGCACTCCAGGGCAACAGCAGAGAGCTGGCCTGGAAGAGGGGCTACTGAGACAGAATCCGGTGGCCCGACCAGGACTAGAACCCGGTGTGCCGGCGCCACAAGGCGGAGGATTAGCCTGTTGAGCCACGGCGCTGGCCTCTTCAAGTCTTTTTAAAAATGTAGCCCTTCTGGTTGGTTATGTAGCAGTGTCACATTGTGATTTTATTATGCATGTCCTTTTTGAAGATCACTTCCTGTTCATGCTTGGCATTTATTTTCTCAGTCGACATCCTCTCCCTTTCCCCCTTCCAGCCCCCCTGTTTTGGATGATCCATAGCTCCAGGAAGTTTATTTGTTGTTTGGCACTGAGTTCTAATACCATTGGTGAGTTTATATGAAGAAATACTGGGGCCGGCGCCGCAGCTCAATAGGCTAATCCTCCGCCTTGTGGTGCTGGGCAAACTGGGTTCTAGTCCCGGTCGGGGCACTGGATTCTGTCCCGGTTGCCCCTCTTCCAGGCCAGCTCTCTGCTGTGGCCAGGGAGTGCAGTGGAGGGTGGCCCAAGTGCTTAGGCCCTGCACCCCATGGGAGACCAGGAGAAGCACCTGGCTCCTGCCTTCGGATCAGCGAGGTGTGCTGGCCACGGCGGCCATTGGAGGGTGAACCAACGCCAAAGGAAGACCTTTCTCTCTGTCTCTCTCTCTCACTGTCCACTCTGCCTGTCCAAAAAGAAGAAAAAAGAAAAAGAAATACTGGGAAGGTATTTTCTTGCTTTGGTAGTTTTAAGAAAGCAGTCCTTCTTAATGGATTTTTGGTTTCCTGATCTTTTTCTACCTTTCTGGTTTTTGGGCATTCATGGGACAGTTCTGTCATGCAGGCCTGTGTTAGTTTATCTATGCTGGTTTCCTTGCATATGTGCTGTCCTTCACCTGCATCTGTGAGCTCCTGCTCCCTGGGAAAGCCACATGTGAATTTACCGACTGCCTCTCTACACACTCCCATACACACCCACTCCATGCAAACCCAGCCCGTAGTGCCACTGTGAAGGCCTCCCTGGGAACTGCATTTGTTGGTCTGCTGGAGGCAGGACACTGCTCTTGCTTTTTGATTCCCGTGTACCTCGCACTGTGCAGTACCAATAACTGAGGAGGCAATAAAGGACTGTGGATGATAGTGGGCTTCTCCCTGGGGAAGCTGAGTGCTCTTAATGATTCTGGAGTTTAGTATATGAGTTCTTTCTTAACTGATGGATCTAATACCCATCACTTTACGTGTCTTTGTTTAAAAACTGTGTATGTAAGCATTGATTATAGTATGCCTGCATTTTGTTTGATAGCTATCTATGAAATATAGTGGAAAATGTACTATAGCAGGCCTGTGATTATGACTTGAGTAACAGAGGGAAATTGTATTTTTAGGTAGATGTATCTAGGTTAGACAACCCAAGAGTATCCCAACTTTCATTTCAGATTTCACATAGGCCTAATCTAGCCTTTACTGTGGTGCAAAAGGCTTAGTAAGCTTGATAATTTTGAGCAGTGGTTTATGTTGACATGAAGTTGAGTCATCAGTGTGTTCGTGATGTGGAGAATGGTAATTCTTTACACTAAAATAGGTGAAATTATAAACTCTTAAAGGGGTGATTCATGGGGGCTGATGCTGTGGCATAGTGGGTAAAGCAGCCACCTGAGTGCCAGCATCCCATAGGGCGCTCCAATCCAGCTCTCTGCTGTGGTCTGGGAAAGCAGTAGAAGGCAGCCCAAGTGCTTGGGCCCCTGCACCCTTGTGGGACACCAGGAAGAAGCTCCTGACTTCGGATTGGTCCAACCCCAGCTGTTGCTGCCATCTGGGGAGTGAACTAGTGGATGGAAGACCTGTCTCTCTCTCTCTCTCTCTCTGCCTTTGCTTATCTGTGACTCTGCCTTTAAAATAAGTAAATAAATCTTTTTTTTAAAAAAAAGATGTAATTTATGGAAAATATTGAATTGGCATCTAGGAAATCTGAAATGTGTGACTTCTTGACTCAGCTATGTGACTGTGGCAGTCACCTAACCCCTCTGCACTTTCATTTCCTCCCGTGAGAACCGAATTCCCTGCAGTAGGTAACTGGAAGATTCCTGAATACTTTTTATAAGGATGGTTTTGACCCTGGGAGGATAAACTCAGTCTTAAAGTTCTTCATACGTGGTGTTAATCCATATTCTGCCATAACTGTGCGACTTTTCTCTCCTTGAGTCAGTGTGGCAAGAGTTAAGATGTATACTGTTTGCCCTCTGCAGAAGTATGTGAAGGAAAAGACAAAAGCAAAATAAAAATGGAAAATTTTTTTGCTACAAATTTCTGCCAAAATGAAAAATACTGAGTGTGCATTATTACAATACAAAGCACTTTCTTTTGTTGTGATGCATCAAAATCTAGTGGGGCCCAAACATATTTTAGATACATTTTTTCCAACATACCACTAATAGTATGTGGTTTTTATGAATTTGGATTTCTGAAATCCCATACATGAGGAGGCTTCAAATATTCATGGAAATTTTGTATTATGAGAAAGCTATGAATAGACTTCATAATTTTTCACACCAAAGTAAACTTCATTTACACTAATTTTCCGTGCACTTTTAAAAGTACCCTTGAACTCTGTCTTAGCAGTTGAATAAAAATGTTAAATGTAGGTACTAAAGCAACCAGAGCCATGGAATTGAGTTTCTATTTCCATCTAATACTAATTTTTATTTTGTATTCTGGTTGAGCCCCTTAGGCTCTGGATGGACAGGAGAAAGTAGGCTGTTTGGAAATTTGAAAGGTGAAAGTGGGATGTATCAGTCTTAGTTGTTATTTAAATAGACATTTTGAGAGTTTTTTTTTTGAAGCTGTAAGAAAATGTAGGTCATGATTTTGCAGCTTTACTCATAAACATTTAGCATACTGTGCATTACACATCACTCCAGAAAGATGATGCTGGTTAGGAATCAGGCCCAAATCTGAATGAATGGTCCTTAGCTGTCATCTCTTGGGATCTCAAGTGCTTTCTTGAAATGTTTTACTATTGGTTACTCCATAACCATGCAAAATACACAGTGAATCTCATAAAGAGGGTGTCTGCTGCACTCAGCACGATTTTCTTCCCCATCTGCCGGCTCCTGCTTCCAAGTAAACAAAGACGCGCTGATGGCACCAGTGACGAAAGCAGATGCCAGAGGAGAAGCCGGGTATAATTTCCACCGCAGTGTTTTCTCTTGAGTTACCAGATGTCTGGAGAACAATCACTTTCATGATTCATCCAAGTATCTCCAAGTACAGCCAAAGCGGTCATCTGTCCCAGGGGCCTGCACAGGCATTGCTCCCCCAAGGGCCTCAGTTTCTCCCTTTGAAACTTGGAGTCACATTGTTGCTGAGCCCAGGCAAGTGCCTGAGTGAATGGTCAGTTTTTTCCTTCCTGAAAATGATATATTGTATACTCCAAACTTGACTGCCTTAGACTGCAAGGTCTGTCCCAGAAAGCAGCTCCCAGACAAGGAGGAATGTATCCTTGCTTGTGGGTTCACATCCAGACTGCTTCTGGCAGACAGCACAAGCAAAGTTCCCTGTAATATTTTCCTTCCTTGCAAACTGCCAGTTCCCAGGTCGGGTCTAAGATCCGATGCCTTTCCTGGTTGGAGAGGAGGATCCCTCATTTCCTGCAGGTGCTGGGAGCTGGAAGGATGGAGGAGTCCCATTCAGCAGTGATGACACTGGAGTGTTGCAAGCCTGGGCTCCCCCAGGCTAATGACCATGCACTGGCTCTCATTTGGTTTCCTCTCCATTAAACACACAAACAAAGCCTACCTCATACCCCATTGTTTGTTTTCTTCTGAAACCGGTTTAAAGTTTGTTAGGGCAGCTAAATTAGAAAAGGCTTGGAATCCAGCTTTTCTCTAGATTATTAGGAAGCTGTCTCTATCATACAGTTTCCCTGGTCTAATTTTTAATCTGTGTTCTTTTGCTTTTAGAAATCCTAAAATCGGAGGTCCAGAACGTTGCTCCTTTTTGTGAGTCTTGAACTGGCAGTTGTCAAGACCCTGTAGGACCTCAAAAGGAAATAAAAGGTAATTTGATTCAAAATGGTTGAATATATGTCTGTGTGATCATAGGGTAAATGTAACCCTTCCTAGGCTACACAGAAAATCTCAGTATCCCATCCCTTGTGTGTTCCCAACTTTCCCCTTCTTACTCACGTTCCCTCCCCTCTGTCCCCCATTTCCTCCCTCCCCTCTCCCCGTCATAAGCTATGTTCATTAGCCAACATCGACGGAGTCTGGCCTTCCCATGCTGGTCACTGCTCTGAGCACCCGCACCTTATCCCTACATCTCATGCCCTGGCAGGAACCACTGGTAAAAATGGCTGACAGCTTTGGTGTGTGCTGGGGAAGTTCAGACCCTGCCGCTGTGCCCCAATAGGCTGGACCTGGCACCTGCCCCTCACTCTGTCTTCTCTCCATTGGTCCAAAGATGCATGTGCTTTTCCCAGCCCTCCCTGAGCTTGCCTGGATGTTTGCTTGCAGGTTATTTTTTTTCTTCTGAGAATTCTAAACACTCTGGATATTTAATGGCCACAGCTTGGACTCAGAATCAGAATTCCTCCTGGGATTAAGTAAACCACATTAGTGTATTTCCCAACTAGTGAATATGGAGCGTCCTCATCCTCACTGGACAGAGGACTGGTAGATTTCTTTTTCCAGTTGCTAACACAATACAAACATTACAAGATAATTGAATTTTATTGTTGCATAGCATAGAATGGGACCTTCTTGTCAAAGACAAAATACGGGTCAGATTTGGGTATACATCCCTTTACTGCTTTCCTCTCCACGCCCATACTGATGTTATTAATAAGAACATTCTATCTGCAATATGTGCCTTAACCCTGAGTGCAAATATTTGGGGTAAAGACGGTTTCAGCAATTCTACTGAATATAACACCTCGTCTTGTTCTCAAGCCTCACTATTCCAGGGCTAAATGGTGACTAGTGTAAACTGGGGATGGCAGGTGCTCCCACGTGCTTGGTTTGCCGTGCCGTGTATTTTGTAGTCACTTCGCATTGGAAGGCACTTCCCTCCCATTGCATTAATGGCATGTTGGTCATTGCAGCCTTGTGGCCCAGTCCCACTGTGAGTGCCATTGTCTCAGACGCTGGGCAGGAGTGGTGAAGTTTGCACTCACCAAAGTCATGAGCTTCCATGCCAGCCTGGCCCTTTTGCAATCAGCTTCACGCTCCTCCGTGCCCCTGTCTGTCCTCAAACTGAGAATGGTTAGGTTGGCCAGGGGATTGCCAGTGCAGTGGACTAGCTTCTGCTGTGACTGCGTCTCACCATGGCCCTGCCTCCCTGCTGGGTTGAGGCGCACCCCTCACTCCCCAGGCTCACCTATGTTAACCTCCTCATGCCGTTAGAATCAAGCTGCCCAGTCCTTGATTTCCCTCACAGTCCAAAAACACTGTTGTCATGATTCTGGCTGCCCTGCTTCTACCCACTTGCTCACGTATTTGCCTGTTCTGTGTGTTGCTTCTCTGGGGTGGGCCTCTCCCTTAACAGCCTTTGTTACCCCAAGAGTCTGCTATGGTGCCCTGTGGGTCACAGGCTTAAGCACCAGATGACTGCACGGTGGACATTGAACCTCTGTCCAGACCTGGGCTTTTTATTCCATGATGCCTCGTGCTCTGGCCAGTCCGAAGCCCTGCCCTTGGGGTCACGTGTCCAGCGACCAATGAGCTGTGGTGGGAGCTGTGATTTTTTTATGTTGAGTTGTTTCACAGAAACTGACAGTGTCCACTGCTTGTGGGTTGGGGAGTGGAGTTCCTGGCCCACTTCCTGACTGCTGATGCAGCTTTTCTTATGGGTGGGGACAAAGGGACAGGCTTAGAGACCCAAGCTCCCCGGCACTGGTGGGTGTTCAGAGGATCTGGTCAGTTCCCTGGGCTGGCCACATGCAGTGTGTATGGCCTTGGGAGTGCTGTTTACTCTCTGTGTCCCAGTCTCTTCATCTGTCATATCAGGATCATAACAGTGCTCATATCCTTGTGTTGTTGTGAGGATTAGGGGAGCACAGGGCCACAGGGCCTGGCAGAGGGGGAAATATTTGATACAAGTTGAGCTTTCCTCATCTGTAGATCTGAAATCCAAAAATACTCCAAAATCCAAAACCCATGACCACATGTGGCAAATTCTACACCTGACCCCATGTGATGGGTCATCGTGAAAACACAGGCTCAGTACAGTATATAAGGTGCTGTGAATATAAGGTACACATGCAACGTAAATTAATTTCATATTCAGGCTTTGGTTGCATCCCCAAGTTGTCAGTCCTCAGCAGCTCAGACACGAGGTATTCAGTTTACTTACTAATTTCATTACTATGATCTTCTGCAGAACAGAGCTATTGTTGTAACACTCAAAGGTTGCAATAGGTGTTGAATGAGGTGGTGTCTCTAACATACATTGGGAGGGCTCAGGGCATTTGCTACAAATGAGCACTCAGCCATCATAGTAAGATAACAATAGTGTCATCAGATGTGTTCAGAATGGGATGGATGTTGTGACTTGGAATATTGGCTAATATCTAACAATTGTGGGGAAGAATAGCTACAAATTCTGTAACTTTAACAGTTTATTCAATTTTTTAAAATCTATTTATTTATTTGAAAGAGCTACAGAGAGGCTGAGAGAGAGAGAGAGAGAAAGAGAGAGAGGTATCTTCCATCTGATGGTTTGCTCCTCAGATGACTACAACTGCTGGAGCTGAGCCACTCAAGCCTAGAACCAGGAGCTTCTTTCGGGTGTAGGGACCCAAGGACTTGGGCTGTCTTCTACTGCTTTCCCAGGCTGTAGCAGAGAACTAGTTCAGAAGTGGAGCAGCTGGGATTGGAACCGGTGCCTATATGGGATGCTGGCACTGCAGGCCAGCTTTACCCTCTACGCCACAACACTGCCCCCCAGTTTATTAAATATTTATCTGCATTCATGAAGACTTTGGCTGTGATTGGCTGTTGGAGTGAATATGAGCTAAATACCGGGGCCAGTGTTGTGCTGTGGACTAAGCTGCCGCTTGCAACACCCCATCCCATGCTGGCTGTTGTGCTTCAGGTCTGGGACCACAGTGAATGAAGGGCCAAGTTCTTGGACCTCTGCCACACATGTGGGCGATGTGGGTGGCGTTCCTGGTTCCTGGCTTTGGCCTGGCGCAGCCCTGGCTGTTACAGGCATTTGAGGAGTAAAACCAGTCGGTGGAAGATCCATCACTCTCTCTTTCTGTCTCTTTTCCCTTTTCTGCCTTTCCATTATAAGATGAACAAGTCTTTAAAGTTAAATGTTCTGAAAATCCTTTAGCTCTCAGTGGTGCCCACTTTGTAAGTATAAAGGGCAGCGTATTCTTGGGTTTTTATTAGATTTCAAAACCAATACGAATATTGGTAGGATATTTAACATTGGAGTCCATTGAACTACTTGTCTTTGGTCACAACATGCATACGTACGTGTAATATTTTACTGTCTCTTGTGGTATAACGCCTTTTGATGTTTTTATATGTGAAGTATATACTGAAGTGAAAGTTTCTGAAAACCAAGGAGTATAGCTACATTGCTACTCTGAATGGTGTAGATTAGTGAGATTCCCTGCCCCCACCCTCCCTACCCCGCCACCCCCAACAAACAGGTACACACTCCATAGGTAGCCTTCGATTTCGGTCCTCGTTGAGTTAACCTGTTCATCTGACTTTGGCATTGATCTGGCCTGAATGTCACTGAAGATCACCACTTAAGCCAGAGTGTATTTTAATATCTGGTTGTGTACAGCTCTTCAATCTGTAAGGGTTTGAGTTTTTCTTCTTCAAAAACTGAGTGTACTGAACTTTTCAATTAAAGTTTCATTTTCCTGATTGGTATCTAATCATCCTCTCCTTGTGTTATTGTTTGTTGCATTGTTTCTTTGAAGGAGAGAGATATCTGATGATATGTTTTGGTTCTTTGACACCATTAATGGCACCAGGAATGTCTTGGCCAGTTTTTCAGTGGCATTAAGGACATGAATGGCAAACATTTTTCACCAGAGTCTGCAGTTCAGGTGATGAACCTTCTACAAAGCCTGCTTTTTATAGTCAGTGAATGCTGTTGTCACGTGCTTGTAAATGCATCGTTTCACCTGCCTTCTCTAAGTGGACATTTTAAAAGTTTATTGATTTATCATGTTTCCAGTTTAAGTTGCACACGGTAGTCACAGTACTGCAAGTGGTAATGTTCACAGTCTCTCTAAATTTTTTAGTTGCCTCCCTGGCAGTGTTTGCTGACTTGGCTCCTCAGTTAATTAGAATTGGAAACCAGCCATTGCTTCTCTGCCTTTCTCATTGTTGCCCAGGCCCCTAGGCCTGGGGATCTTGATTTCCCCAGGCTTGCTCCACTCCCAGCAGGTAGCATTTCACCTCTGAGGCTGCTCCTCTTTCTTTGCAGTCTGTCAGCTGCACAGATAGGCATCACCAAGGCATGACATAAGCAGGGACTGTCTGGGATTGAAATACAGGCTGTATTGGGCCCGGTGCATTCCAGCTTGTTCTGCTTAGTAGCTCACCCAGTTTTTGTTTATTAATCTTCAAAAGGTGCTACTTGGAAGATGGTGGTACCTCCTGAGAAAGCAGGGCCTCCTGCTCTCGCTGACAAATGACTGACGACACATATGTGCGTTGGAGCCTCTTTTTGCTTAAATATTAAATCTCAGGTATTACTCACTCTGGATCAAGTGACAAAGCTTCCATCACTGCTCGCCATCAGCTCTGGGACCTTTCTTGATGACTGTTTTACATCATATTTTGCATATGAAATCATGGAGTATTGAAGGGAGAGTTGTTACAAATTTAACTCCTTGATTTATTTTTAAGGATTTGTTTATTTATATCTGAAGGTCAGAGTTACAGAGGGAGAGGGAGAGACAGATCTTCCATTCATTTTTTCACTCCCCGCGTGGCCATAATGGCCAGGGCTGAGCCAGGCCAAAGGCAGGAGCCAGGAGCTTCTTCAGGTCTCCCACGTGGGTGGCAGGGTCCCGAGCACTTGGGCCATCCTCTACTGCCTTCTCAGGCATGTTAGCAGGGAGCTGGGTTGGGAGTGGAGCAGCTGGGACAAGAACCGGCATTCACATGGGATGCTGACGGTGGCTTTACCCACTATGTCACAACGCCGGCCCCACTCCTTGATTTTAGCAATGAAGAAATCCAGATAATGTTCTGATTGCCTTCATGTAACCTACCTTAGAAGAATGCAGTGAAGGTCACTTTTCCTGTATTTATTCTTAATATAGACATTCTTTGTCCAGGGGAAATATCTATTGAGAGGCTAGGCATTTGGTCTAGGGGATAAGGTGCTGCTTGGAGTGTTTGCATCACATATCAATGCCTGGGTTTGAGTGCTGGCTCCACCCAGATCCCAGCGCCCTGCTAATGCAGACTCTGAAAGGCAGCAGATGATTGTTTAAGTGCTTGGCTCCTTGCCATCCACTTGGGAGACCCAAACTGCTCTCGGCTTTGGCTTGGCCCATCCTCAGTGTGGACATCTGGGGAGTGAACCAGTGGATGGGAGATCTCTGTCTCTCTTTGTCTCTTGACATCCTTAACTTCTAAGCAAATAAAAAACAAATAAATGCAATTAAATAATATACTTGAGAAAAGTAACAGGTGCACCAAATCATACCAAGGTGGTGAGCCCCATGCCCGCCTGACTAAAGGCAGAGATTTGCCTCCTTCTGGGCCTGCGGGAGAAGCGTTTACCAATCAGGAATTCCCTAAACAGCCCCATGCTTGTGGGTGCTTATTCACTGGCTCCCGTAACAGGTGTACATCGGGCATCCACAGTAGCGTGCTGAAAAGACAAAACCCTGGTCTCTGAGACACACATAATTGTATTGGCCAGCATTGCTGTCTGATCCCTATTTCTATAAATTTAGCACTGGACTGGGCCAAATCAGTTCTTTTTTACAGAAATTCCCTGAGGGAGCTGACTAAAGCCTTATGAGTGTGTGGTATTGGATGCGTTGTCTAGGATCAGGTTGGGGCTCACCTGGCTGGGTGGGCCGTCCTGTCGCCCTGAATCATCCTCACTCTGAGATCCTCCTGTGTCTGAGTCATGTTCACAATGCAAAGTGCTATCTTAAATCAGCCTGAATTTGACCGGAAGTAAGAGAGTGATTGTGGTGTGTCCAGTGTCCTGGTTGGCCAAGGCAGGGACAGAGGCAACCATGAACGACCTAAGCCTGTGTTCATGGCCAAAATCTTTGTTTCCAGCTCATTTCCTTTCCTTTTCTGCCAAACTTGTCGCCATCTATGCATCCATGTAGGAAAAGTAGCATCAATGTAGGATCCCACCAGATTTACTTGATCTTGAAATTTCATTCACTGGTACTGTACTCACAATTAAAGAAAAAACAGTCATTAAGAAGTGATTCATGTTTCGTAGGCCATGTTAGGCACCAGGCCTGTCTGTTGGTAGCTGGCAGAGCTAGAAACTCAGAGCTCAGTCTCTGTGCTTCCACCTGATGGTGGTTCAAGTTCAAGTTACCTAGAGCAAGGTCAGGTCAACCTCCTCCTTTGAAGGTTGTCTTTTGTCCTGCACACAACTCAGTTCTTTTTGGGTGAACCTCTCCATTTTTTTCTTCCCTACAAAATACTTCCCTTTCTGTATGCTTGATTTGGACTCAACTTGTCCCAGAATTCCTCTAAATTCTGAAGCAATTCATTTATTAAACATATGGCTGGCAGAAGCAGTTTGCTTTTTGTTTTAAAGGCATCTCATTTTATGTCTGAAACATAAGGAAACATGAAGGAAAGCTCGTGTCTGGGGCCTCGTGAGCACCTGGCATTGTGTGTATGGCAGTTGATATCCCAGAGATGCATCGTGGCTCCCAGCCCATTTTTTGTCACTGTCACAGTCACACCTGGGGCTCAGATACTTCTGAGTGGTCTCCCCTAGATTAGTCCTGGAGGAAGGGACTCAAACCTTTGTAGCCCTGGCCCCAAACCACTTAGGGAGACTGCACCAGAAAACAGAGGCATTCACATTTTAGGGAACAACACTTACTTCTATATAATTTTAAGTATGTGCTTTGCTTTTTTGCTAATATTTACATTATGAGCCTTAAAGCTGTAGTTAAGTGGCAGGAATTTTGCCTGGTGGTTAAGATGCTGGTTACGACACCCATGTCCCTTAACAGGAGTGCCTGGGTTCAGTACCTGCTCAAGCTAGCTTCTTGCTGATCAGACCCTGGGCAGCACTGCTGTTGACTCAACTGACTGGGTTCCTGCCACCTGTTTCGGAGACCTGGGTTGAGTTCCCGGCTCCTGGCTTCTGCCCCGGCCAGGGTCTGTTATAGGCATTTGGGGAGTGAACCAGTGAACAGGCACACTCTCATTGTGTGTTTCTCTCTTTCTATCTAACAAACAAACATTTTAAAAACTGTATTTAATTTGAAAATCGAGAGAGTTTCATTAAGATCAAGGGAGGTGAATTATAAAAGGCAGAGCAATGGTTTTCTTAAACTCAGTTTTTCATGAGGCCGCAAATGTCTGTCTACTTAGAAAATTTTCCATTTCAGCAGCATGTTGATATATGATGCTTTATTGCTAAAATAAATTATAATTCGGAATGCATGTGTTTTTAAGCAAGGATTTATAAACAGGAAAAAGGTTAATTGCTGGACACACCTCAGAGTGAACGGTAAGTCAAAGTGTTCTTCCCAGCAAGAGCTAGGACCTCCCTTTACTCTAAAACAGGATGATGCTCTCACTCTTACCCTAGGCTGTTCTTTCCCATTCGAACATTCTCTCATGACTGTGTGTCATTAATGAGTGGTGACTCTATCAGCATGCTAGCAGGAGTCCTTTCATGATGCTGTGTCTCCCTCTCACAGCGGGAGTTCACTCCTGTGTAGCTTCTGCCTAGTTGGGGTGAACAACAGTCACAGAAACACAGGTGGGGAAGACAATGAGGACATTACCCTAGGTGATGAAATTCACCCACCCTGGAGCTCGCCAGCTGTCACCCACCTGTGACATTGATGTTTGTGCCTCACTGATTGGTGAGAAAAGATCTGGGGTCAACGGCAGTTCCTGGTGTTAACCATCTGGTAAGTTAAGTCTTTCCCTACATTAGTGCATTTGTCTCCACTTTCTCAGTTTCAGCTGTAGGCCTTGGTAGTGCCGTAGTGACCTGAATTCCATGCAGTTGACAGACAGCTGACTTGTACTGTCAGCCAAGAGGCAGCACTAAGAATTGAAATGATTCCCTCATACTCTGGCTTTCTGGTATGAAAAGCAGGGTCTAGCTCCATTCTTAGCAGCCTGTGGTCTCGGGGACACTGCATAAACTCTGCAGGCCTCAGTTTGCCCTTGTTCAGCGTAAGAGGAAGGTTAAAATAGGCTCTGATGTCTGTTTCCATAAGACGTACAGGTTTTGATTTGACTGTTAGAAGCAGGCAGTGAGTTAGAACGAGGAATGCTGTTGCACCAAAAGCTGCTCTTTCTTCTTCAGACATCATACACTCAGTCCAGTGAATTGCACTAATTGCATTTATGATGAAGACTTGCCAAAATCACAGATGTTAATTAATTTAAAAATAGCACACATGCATTTTTATTAAGCTGTTGAGATACAGAGTTTGGGCACTTCCTCCTGATTTTCTGGTGCGATCCAATGGTGATGGGGACTGGGTGCAGTGTCAGCATCAGCCAGAGATGATGCTGTGGGACCCCCATTGGTGCTTGAGCTGCATTTTGCCCAGGTCAGCACAGCATACCTCCTCCTAGTTTGTGTAGATGTCTAGTTTACCTGGATTTTTTTACAGTAAGGATTTTAATTTTGCACAGTGGAATCCCCCTGTTCTTAAGAGAGGTGATTAGTGGTAGAGAAGAATTTGGGCCAGATCCTGTGTGCACCATTGTGGATAGGATTACGCTCTGTCTAGTCCACGAGATGCAAGTGTGAGTGTCGCTTGACCTGTTGCCTGAATTTAATGTTCTTTATGAAAACATGTTTCCCGTGTTCCTGCGTGTGGTTCGGTTTCTCACTATCTGAAATATCATTAATCAGCATCAAAACGGGTTATCATCTCCTGGCATCCTATATGAGAATTGAAGTAGATAACAAGAGTCTGTTAGCCAATCAGAGCACTCGCTCTGATTTCTAGGTGTTGCACTAGACCCTGTAGAAGTAACCAGCTCCCTCCAGCCTGGGAAACTTCGCATCTTCCTGTGCACAGCCTCCTCGCTCAGGCCACCAGGACCGGGCACTGTTTGCACTGCATTGACTGAGCTGCTGGTCTGAGGGAAGAGGGTGGCACACCAGGGATTGAGCTGATATTTAGAGAGCATGAATGAAAGCAGAAGTCGTCTCACCAGGACAGTGCCCAGGGGCCTCTGCAAGAGCCTTGGGACAGTTACTGTCTTGGGGGACTGAAGACCTCTCAGCTGTGTTTATGTAAACAGGAGTTGTTTGGCTATGGGGTGTGTCCCTCTCCAAGAGGAGTGGTGGCCGGTAAGGGTGCCCTTGTGCAGCAGCAGTGGTGGTGTGTGGGCCCAGGTGTGCTGTGAGGAAGGCTGTGTCAGGAATTGGGGCACTCAGTGTGGGAGTTTGCTTTCCACCCTAACTACACTCGTGCTCCCCTTGTCCTTGGGGTGTAGGGTCAAAAGACTTTAGTGGATGCCAGAAACTGAAGCTAATGCCAAGCTCTATGTATGTGTTTTCCTATACGCACACCTATGATAAAGTTGAATCTATAAATTAGGCACTGTACGAGAATAATAAAAGCAATAATAGAATAGTTATAATAATATTCCATGATAAAAGTTAAGTGAATGTGCTTTCTCTTTCTCCGAGTGGAATGTAATTTAAAACTTATGAATTGCTTACTTCTGGAATTTTCCATTGAATTATTTTTGGACTATGGTTGACCGTGGGTAACTCAAACCACAGAGACAGCAGAACTACTGTATTAACTTGAGCCAGGAAGCTGAAATGTGGAACAATGTGGTCTCATGAAAACCTTCCTCTACATCAGGGGCTCTCACTTCCGGTGTTGGAATACATCACTGACCAGTTAGTAAACCCACGAGAAGTTCCTTCATCTCTCTGCTTTGGCTTTATTACCCAGTAATACTAACACTAAATCTTCTTTCTTTACTTGGTAGTTTGCTGCCTTTGTATGGACACTTTAACATCTAGAAATTTACTCTTAAAATAGTATACTTATTTTTTCATTCATACATTTTAACCAGCTAGTAGCTTTGGGGCCAGTGCTGTGGCCTGGCGGGTGGGGCCGCTGCCTGCGGTGTTGACATCCCATATGGGCACAGGTTTGTGATGTTACATTTAACAAAATAATCAACCTGGCAATTTTGCAAGCTGTAGACTCACCTGATAGCATTACAACTAGAAAGCTAATTTGAGGTTTTCAGCCATCATTCAGGTTCAGAAGAACAAGACTCCCACATATCAGAATTTAGGGTTCCACAGATATTGTTTAATGAAGTACCAGATGTAGTTAAAGGCAAGTCTTGGCAACTCTCATGAGACAAGGGCAGAATATTTTGTGAATGAATTGAAACAGACGTGTTCAGCATTAACCAGGATCTATAGCATTTACTCTACTTAGTTTTTGGAAATAATGAGTTAACTGGCTACAATAAAAAGCTCTCTCTGGAAGCAGCTTTAATTAGTTAAAAGGCAAGGCTTAATAGTTTGCTAAAGAGTTATTTTAAAAACTAGTGAAGTGAAATTAATTGTAATCTGCCGGTAGTGGGTGCGGTGTATATCTGTGCAATTAAGATGCTTATTGCTACATTTACTAAGGAAGGAGGTCGTAGCATTTGACCTAAAATGTGTGGCACACATGAATTCCCTTCTCTTAACTGCTCAAAGCAAGGCTGTGAATGCCAGCAGGAACCAGGACTGCACAGCAGGGAGTCAGCAGCCTATTGTGTCCTTGACAGCATAATCACACTCTCCCTTTCTTCTCTCTTTTGAAATTTTTATTTATTTTCATTTTATTCTAAAGGCAGAGAGAGAGAGCATTTTGCATTTACTGAGTCACTCTCCCCAGCTCCCTGCAACAGCCAGGCTGAAGCTGGAAATCTGTCTGGGTCTCCCACATGAGCAGGGACCCAACCCCTGCCTTCCAGGGTGTGCATTAGCAGGAGCGCTGGATCAGAAATGGAGTGGCCTGAACTTGACACAGGTAGTTGATCATGGCATATGGGCATCCCAAGTAGCAACTTGATCACAGAGCCAAATGCCTGCCCCTCTTGGGTTCTCTTGTTTAGTAAGCTAACTAGGAGAAACTGAAGCATCTTGAGGGCAGGAATTCTGCCTGTTGATGGACTGCTCTAACTCCAGGGCCTGAAATAGTCGGGAAATGCATGAATCAAGCGGTTTACTGATCTGAGTCTTCATTCCTTGACATCATGAGGCATAGATCTTACCTGTTTCCATGAACAGCTTACATTCATAAGTGATCCCTTTTAAAAATTGTTAAATTGTTAAATAAAATTGTTAATTGGGAGATAGAGCATGGGCCATGGTTGGATCAAGACTGGAACTCGGAACTCACTCCAAGTCTCCCATGTTGGTGGTGGTAGGTAACCAGTTACTCGAGCCACCACTGCAGCTTCCCTGAATGCGTATTAGCAAGGAGCTGGATGTGGGAGCCAGAGGCAGATTTAGAACCCAGACTTTCTGATACAGGATGTGGAAGCGCCTACTGGCAGCTTTACTGATAGGACAAGTACTTGTCCCCATGATGCCTTTTAAAGAATCTGATCCATTTTTATGCTGTGCCTTGAGGCTGCGGAGCCCTGGAATTTGGTCTGAGGGCCATTCCCATTAGTGAATCACAGCAATTCAGATTTTATGGAATGTATGGAGTGCACACCTAGGAGTGTTTTTATCTTAAGGGACTACGTCAAGATTGTAAGGCCACAAAGCAGGCATTCCTCTAAAGAGAATGTCTTAGTGCAGTTGATTGCTACAACAAAATACCTTTGACTGGGTAATTTATAAATAGCAGAAATGTGTTGCTCATAGTTCTGGAGACTGGGAACTCTAAGATCAAGGCACCAGCAGGCTTAGCGTCTGGCTCGCTCCTGATAGATGGCTCCTTCTGTGTGTCCTTCAGAGGGAGGGAGGTGGCTGGGGCCGCTGTTGCAAGGCACCGATTTCTTATGATCAGGGACCTAATCACTTCCCACAGATCTCACATACCACCACCTTGGATACTGGCTTTCAGCATAGGAATTGGGGATGTCAGCATTCTGACAGTAGCAGAGAATGTTTCCTCTTTTCAGCTAAAACATTATCATAAAGAAGAAAAATTTGATATTCATTGAACATTGCTAGCCATGGGAACATTATCAAATTAGGTGTAACTGAATTTCTGTGCTTCAAGCAATTAAATTGTCAAAACCTACTCATATACTTCAAAAAGTTCATGGAAAAGGGAATGAAAACATGTTTAATTTAGTCCAAAAATGTTTGAAATCATGTATATGAGGATTCTTCAAAAAATTAATGGAAATTGCATGTTTGAAAAAACTATACATGAATTTTAGAAGTTTTTGTACCAAAATAACTTACCTTTATATTTAGTTTTTCCGTGAATCCTTAGACATAAACTTGTATGTTAATGCACAGCTATAGTTATAAAATAAAAAGTCCTAATATTAGCAAAAAATCTTAATATTAATTTTTTAGGATTTCTAGATTCTTAACTCTTCTGTATGCTTTGTGGCCATTCTGAGGAGTACCCATTTCAGAGGTGAGGACGTTGAGGCACAGAGGCATTAACTGAGCTGTAAACTCAAGATTCATGATTCTGTGTATTAAGTCCTTTCAACTATATCGTGTACACCAAGAATCTTTCTTAGGTACAATGTAGTCAACCATTAACAAACATGAGATAACCAGAAAATCTTAGTAACACATGCACAAACTACTGTAGTAACACACATACACACAGATTGGATCTTTCAAAAGGTATTGCTTTGCGTTTCAGTGGGGGAAGCAAATTGCTTGCCACATCAGCCATCCTGTATGACTACAGTTAGAGTCCTGGCTGCTCCATGTCTAATCCAGCTCCATACCAGTGCACCTGGGAAAACAGCAGATGATTTCTCAAGCACTTGGGACCCTGCCCCCCATGGGGGAGACTCAATGGAGTTCTGTGCTCCTGGCTTCTGTCTGGCCTAGCCTTGGTTGTTGCAAACCAGTGAAGGAAAGATCTCTGTGTCTGCCTTTGTCACTCTGCCTTTCAAATAAGTAAATAAATCTTTTAAAAATGAATGGAAAATGCTTTTTATGAACAAACTGGGAATGGCATTGTGGCATAGCAGGTTAAGCTACTACCACAATGCTGCCTGCACATACTGGTGCCAATCCAAGTCCTGGCTGCTCCGCTTCCTATCCAGCTCTCTGCTAAAGTGCTGGGAAAACAGTGGAAGATGCCACAAGTGCTTGCCTGTACCCATGGGAGACCTGGATGGAATTCTAGACTCATGGCTTTGGCTTGGGCCTAGCCCCAACTATTGCAGCCATTTGAGAAGTTTACCAGCAGATGATGCTGTCTCTGTATCTCCCTTCTCTGTAACTCTGCCTTTCAAAAAAAAAAATCTTAGAAAAAGAAAAAAAACTGCATGGATTTCCAACATTCTTACAACAAAATAAATAGCTAATTCCGCTATCTATGAACTTTTTGTAGGACCTGTGTGTGTGATTATGTGCATGTCTATGTATTGTGAGTGTGTGCATTGAATTTCCCCTTTGCTAGTTAAACTTTGAGGTCTCAGAGTGGTGATACAAAGAAGGAAAGGTATTTTTATATCTTACTATGGAAGAGGAGCATTTCATAAATCTTCAATTTGTATCACTGGCTTAACTCACTTTTTAAAGAAGTGATCAGTGACAAACCAGGCAGACATTTGGGGCCATTTTTAAATACTACAACTACCTACAGTCTTGCAGTGGACTGTGCTACCGTGCTGGATGGTGGCTGTGGGATCCCAGCTAACTATGCTGGATCTGAATAATTGTATAATATGTGACGATTTCACAAATAGTGGAAAATCTACCCTATGGTACATAGGGTCTTAGGATCTCCCTTTAGAACTGAGACTGTTTCATCTCTGAGATTTGTGGAGCTAGGGTCAGTGTTGTGATGCACTGGGTTGAGCCATCACTTGGAACATGGGCATTTCAATTTGAGTTTTGGCTGCACTGCTTCTGATCCGGCTCCCTGGTAATGTGGTTGATAAGGCAAAGGAAGATGGCCCAAGTGCTTATGCCCCTGCCACCAGTGTGGGAGACTAGGATGGAGTTCCTGGCACCTGGCTTTGGCCTGGCCCAGCGTTGGTCACCATGGCCATTTGAGGAGTGTATCAGTGGCTTGAAGATCTCTTTCTGCCTTTCAAAAATGTTTTTTAAAGATTTATTTATTTATTTGAAAGGCAGAGTTACATAAAGAGAGAAGGAGAGGCAGAGAGAGAGAGAGGTCTTCCATCTGCTGGTTCACTCCCTAATTAGCCACAATGGCTGGAGCTGCGCCAATCCAAAGCCAGGAGCCAGGAGCTTCTTCCAGGACTCCCACGCAGATGCAGGGGCCCAAGGACTTGGACCATCTTTTACTGCTTTCCCAGGCCATAGCAGAGAGCTGGATCAGAAGTGGAGCAGCTGGGACTCGAACCTACACCCATATGAGATGCCAGCCCTGCAGGCTGTGGCTTTACCCGCTACGCCACAGCACTGGCCCCTGCCTTTCAAATTAAAAAATAAATACTTCAAGAGCTGATGCCATCTATAACCATAGTAGCAAACTTTCAAATTGGAACTGAATTAGATGGAAGAATTAGGAAGAGAAAGTGTTGGTGATGGTAATGGTATTGCAAAACAATCCTGACAGCACATTCAAGGAAACAAGCTAATTAGGTTGAAAGTGAAAACTCAGTATCTTTTGCACACATGAAGACAATAGGAGAATGTGATACTGGGCATTTTTGTTTCTGTTTTGGAGCTGTGACATTTTGCAGGAGTTGGAGTGAGAAAATAATTCTTACTGGGCTGGCACCATGGCTCACTTGGTTAATCCTCTGCCTGCGGCGCCAGCATCCCATATCGGCGCCGGGTTCTAGTCCTGGTTGCTCCTCTTCCAGTCCAGCTCTCTGCTATGGCCCAGGAGTGCAGTGGAGGATGGCCCAAGTGCTTGGGTGCATGCACCCACATGGGAGATCAGGAAGAAGCACCTGGCCACAGGCTTCAGATTGGCGCAGCGCCGAGTGTAGCGGCCATTTGGGGAGTGAACCAATGGAAGGAAGACTTTTCTCTCTGTCTCTCTCTCACTGTCTACAACTCTACCGGTCACATTAAAAAAAATCAAAAGAAAATAATTCTTACAACCTAGGCAAGGAGTGCTATCGTGTGTTTAGGGATATTAACATTAATTAAATATTAATATTAATGCCTGAAGCTTTGGCTCTGTAGTCTGTGTTTGGAGAGGGTATGTGTAGTGAGTTTGGGGATGATGTGGTGTTTTCAAAAACGAAATCTGTATGAGGGCCGTGCCTGGACTTCACCATTTTTGTTTTCTGCACAAGTTCCAGGGTAAAAGGAAACATGATGATCTCTTCCTGTTCATCCCATATCCCTCAGTGGTCTCCTTGGAGCACAGTGGGTCTGGTCTGTGGTTTCAGGCACTGTAGCCCAGCAGCTCACCAGAGGCACCGTGGACCTCACTGGATGGATTCTAATTAATCATCTCCTTTTCCCTTCTCTGTCTGCTCCACTCCTTTTTTTCCACTTATGCAAATCAATTGTGGCTGTCAGTAAACATTTGAAGAGGTAATTTCCTATCCAGTAATAGAGGAACCCTGTGCTTGCACAGTTTGTACTTGTTTTTATAAATAACTGATCTCTTGTAAAATTTGAGAGCTTTTTCTGGGCCATTGAATGTGCATTTAAAAAATCCCAAGATTAAAAATAGCTCCTTTATGTTGGAGTTAGTGTGCTTGGTGACTGATTTCAAACTTATGAAAAAAAATTTTTGTCAAAGAAGGACTTCATTTAAACTTAAGATCCTTTGTTTTAGCTCCCTTTCAACCTCTCCAGAACAGTTCCTGGCATAAAAGCTTCATGATCCACATTCCTTAGGTTCTGTGTGTGCTGAGGAAATTCAGTGTTGATTCTAAATACTTACTCAGTTATCCTTCAGCCTCAAGTGAAACTCCAGGGCACTTGGGCAAACTTCAGCCTTTGCAAAAAGTAAGGCAGCCACAAATCAGTTAGCCAACTGGCTTTTGCAGTGGTTTTCTTGCACTTCAAATATCTTCAAATTTTCCGGAACATCTACAAACTTTCAGGAAAATTATCTCTGCCTGTTGTGAGAATGAAAATAGAACCATCGACGACTCCCTTAGTGCCAGTTTTGAGAGGCTGTTTTGGTGCTGCAGAATGTTTTTTGTTTAAGAGGAATATTAACCTTGATCTCACCACTGCAGCACTTGGAATTCCTTACCTGTTGATCCCTGACACTGGTGCCCACAGACTATTCCATTACTGGAGAGGGGGTGTCCCGACCCACCACCCCTCCTCATAGGGCCTGCATGGTGCAAGCTCTGCCTTCCTCTCTCCATAACCCTTGCCCCCCACTACCCCTCTACCCTTGCTGCCTTTTTTAATGTAAAAATACATAACATAAAATGTACCATTGTAACAATTTCCTAGGACTTCAAAAAATTTGTGGAAGATGGAATTAAAAACTATGTTTATTTTTGTGCAAAAAAATTGGAAATCCATGCTTTTTTTCATAATATGCATTTTCTAATACCTTGTTGAAACCCTTTGTAGATGTGATTTTGGATTTTGTGTGGTACCCAAATAGACTTATCTTCTTTTTAAATTTGAGAGGCAGAGAGAAAGCTCTCATCTGTTGGCTTACTCCCCAAATGCTCACAATGGTTGGCGCTGGGCTAGGGCCAGAACCGGGGGCTAGAAACTCAATCCAGATCCATCATGTGGGTGGCAGGGACCCAACTACTTGAGCCATCACCACTCTCTGCCAAGGTGTACATTAGCAGAAAGCTAGAATTGGAAACTAGAGCCAGGGATTGAACCCAAGCACTCTGATATGGGATATGGGCCTCTAAACTGATGTCGTAACTGCAGGACCAAACAGCCATTCCAAACTTACATCTTCTAATTGCATCTTTCCACAGACTTTTTCAGGTACCCTCAAAATTGTCAATATATGTTTATTTCAATTTTACAGTATTGCTTTTTTATGTGATAATTAGCCACATCTCTGTGGCTGATACAAAACTGAAAGCAGCCTTATAAAGAACCACAGCTCATCCTTCTAAAAAATAAATGCCAAATAAGACATGGAATATCATGAGACAGTTTCTCATTTAATAACTATCATAGTAACATAATGAGAATGAAGGTTTTCATTTCTTGGGGTCAATGTTGAGCTTGCAATGAGCTAAACTGCTGCCTGCAATGCCATCATCGCACACTGGAGTGCTGATTCAAATCCCTGCTGCTCCACTTCTGATCCACCTTCCTGCTAACGTGCCGGGAAGGCACTGGATGATGTCCCAAATGGGCCCCAGGTAGTGTGCCTTGCTCCTGGCTTAGGCTTGGACCAATCCTAGCCATTCTGGCCATTTGGGGAAAGATCCTTTTCTGTCTGTCTTTGTCTCTCCCTCTTTCAAAAAAAAATATAGATCTTTAAACAAGAAAAGATTTTCTTTTTTTTTCCTGCAAGCCTAGAGGACGAACATGAAAGATATTGGGTGTGTGTGTGTTCCTTAACTCTTAATATTGAGTGTTTTCAACTTTAATTACTCTATCTTTTCCTGAATATAATTGCCATTTTACATTGCTTTGTCAGGAATGGAATGTTTAATATGTTTGTTTTAGATCCAGAGCGCTCATATATTGTTCTCTGTGGAAAGTCAGCCTAGTTTTAATACAACTTTCTAATTGGAGAATTTTAGAAGTTAGTGAATAAAACAGTTGTTCCCTTTGCATGGATGGGCAAAATTTCATGGTATTCAGAATGTCATATTAGAGGTATGCAAATTTAATTGAATCTGATTAAAAATTTCAAATTTTATATGTATGCCTTTCATATTTAAACATCCTGAAATGTATAGAAATATTTTTTGAAAATATTTATTTGACCTGAGAGAGCCTCTCTGAGAGAGAGAGAGAGAGAGAGAGAGAATCTCCCAGTTTACCCTCCAAATGGCCACAATAGCCAGAGCTGGGCCATGCTGAAGCCAGGAACCAAAAACTCCATCTGGGTCTCCCACATGAGTGGAAGGGGCCCAAGCCCTTGAGCTGTCATCCACTGCTTTCCAGGCTCATTAGCAGGAAGCTGGACCCAAAGAGGAATAGCTGGGACTTGAGCCAACACTCTGATATGGGATATGTGTGTCCCAAGCAACAGCTCAAACCACTGTGCCACAACACCTGCCCCATTAGAAATATTTATTGAAAAGTAGCTTTGTTTTTGGTTTTCGTCCTTGGACACACGATGACTGTCACAGCTGTCCTAAATGGGGTCAGCTGTTTCTGCATGATTCAGTGGTCTTGAGTCTGTCTATGCTAGGATGGATGGATGCAGATGAACACTAACTCATTCTTTACCAGTATAGCATTACACTTCCTATAATCCCTGGGCTACCCAGAGCCTTACATATTACATATGTTACACTAATAATGTTCCAGGAAGGATTGCTTATTGCAATTCCTAGTAGACTTCTCTCTCTCTCAGAGATTTAGTTATGGATTTATTTATTTGAAAGGCAGTGTGACAGAGAGATGAGAGAGAGAGAGAGAGAGAGAGAGAGAGAGAAAATCTTCCATTTGCTAGTTCACTCCCCAGATGTCTGCAGCAAGTAAGTCTGGCCCAGTCAGGGCTGAAGCCAGGAGCCAGAGATTCCATCCAGATCTCCCGTGTGAGTGGCAGGGGCCCAGGCACTTCGGCCATTTTCTGCTGCCTTCCCAGATCATTCACAGGGGGCTGGATCAGAAGCAGAATAGCCAGGATCCCCTGATACGGGATGCCAGCAGCACAAGCAGCGACTTAACCCACTGCCCATGACACTCCCCCGGTCTCCTAATACACTGAGTGTCTAGACAGCAGGGGCTGAGTCACCAATCTGTGTTTTGTTAGTGCATAGCACAGAGTGGACACAGAGCAGGTGTCTGTACCAGTAAGATTGCTTAAGGAAACAATGAAATGCAGAGTACTTATTTTTAGTTGTTAATGTTTACTTCTAAGGTAAAGCACTGGCAAAACAGCCTCAACTATTTACCTTTTCTTGTAATAATCTGTGGATGGCGTATTTTTATTAACATCCCCTAGAATTATTTCTCAAGTGCTTACAAAGGATTCTGTATCTGTAGTGGAGCGTCAGCTAATATTTTGATGAATAAAAGATGAACGTTTTTCTTGATATCTCTCACAGAAACTTAAATAAATTATGTTGTTGATGTTCCTATCATTGATAATAACATTAATAAAATATCACAGAGGGACTGATCTCCAGGTTGACATTCCTGAGAAAAGTGGCTCATGAGTGATGATTGTTGAAAGAGTCACTGGCATCAAAGGCTGGCGTGTTCTGCTCCCACCCAGTTTTCAAGGCATTGTAGGAAGGACAGACTTCCTCAGAGGCCTCCTGTCTTTCTTCCTGGTTCCCTTGTGGATTTTGTGATCTTGCCTGGGAGGACAGTGCTCCGAGGCGCCTTGAGGACAACGCTGTTTCTGTGTAATAGGGCGAGGTGTAGAAACATATGTACTTGCACATTTACACGATCAACACCTATTTCTCAGCTGCCCTTGTGTGGGCCTGATGCCCACCGAATCTCAGCTGGACTTCTTGTTGAGACCTCACAGGGAAGGTGTTGGTCAGTGAGGCCCTGGAGGAAGAACCTGCTCCAGAGCTCATCTGGGTGTTGGCCAGCCTGTAGTCTCTAGGCAATCAGGATTGGTCTCAGTTTCTCGAATTTTCTAGGAGTTACTTGTGATTCCTTGCCCTTATAATTATTATTATAAGTGCCCTTAGGGACACTGCAGCTGGCAGCAGGACTTGTCAAATCCACCTCAGGCTGCAAAGCTCCTGGTTTACCCTAATTGCAGAGCATAAAATCCATGATATTGACTGTCCCAAGGATTAAGCAGGACCCCCAGTGAGTGGGAAGTGCTGCGGCCATGTTAAAATTCCACCTGCACAGAAACCTCAGTTCAGATGTTCTGGAAATGCTAGGTTTACCTCAGGGTTACTTTAACTTTAAGATTCTTGGGAGCTGGTGTTGTGGTTGTAGCAGGTAAAGTGACTGCCTATGATGCCAGTATCCTCTATGGGCACCGATTCATGTCCTGGCTGCTGCACTTCTGATCCAGCTCCCTGCTAATAGCCTGGAAAGAGCAACGGAAGATGGCCCAATTCCTTGGGTTCCTGCCACCCACATAGGAAACCCAGATAAAGCTCCTGGCTTCAGCTTGGCCTATGGCTATCTGGAGAGTGAATCAGCAGATAGAAGATATTTCTCTCTCTCTCTCTCTCTCTCTCTCTCTCTCTCTCTCTCTGTTTCTCCCCCTCTCTTTGTAACTCTGACTTTCACATAAATAAATAAATCTTTAAAAAAAAGATTTTTGGGGCTGGTGCTGTGGCACAGTGGATTAAAGCCCTGGCCTGAAGTGCCAGCATCCCATATGGGCGCCAGTTCTAGTCCCGGCTGCTCCTCTTCTGATCCAGCTCTCTGCTATGGCCTGGGAAAGCAGTAGATGGCCAGGTCCTTGGACCCCTGCACCCACGTGGGAGACCTGGAAGAAGCTCCTGGCTCCTGCCTTCGGATCAGCACAGCTCTGGCCATTTCGGCCATCTGGGGAGTGAACCAGCGGATGGAAGACCTCTTTCTCTGTCTCTACCTCTCTCTGTAACTCTGACTTTCAAATAAATAAAATAAATCTTAAAAAAATAAATAAATAAATAAAGAGATTCTTGAATACTATGTTCTATGGACTTCTTCTTTCCTAACCTTACTGTGTTGCTATGGAAAAGAGTAGTTCTGTGCTTTGTATACATATAGGTTAGTAATTCAGTCAGTAGGGCTGGAGATTTGACATCTATGACTTCGTAATTAAATTATTAATACATTTTTATTTGAAAGGGAGAGAGATGTAGAGAACAAGAGATAGTCAGTTGAGAGATCTCCCAGCTGCTGATTCACTCTCATTTTTTTTAAAGATTTATTTTATTTATTTGAAAGAGTTACAGAAAAAAGTAGAGACAGAGAGAGAAAGGTCTTCCATCCTCAGGTTCACTCCCCAAATGGCAGCAATGGCCAAAGCTGGGCCGATCTGAAGCCAGGAGCCAGAAGCTTCTTCTGGGTCTCCCACATGGGTTCAGGGGCTTAGGATTTGGGCCATCCTCTGCTGCTTTCCCAGGTGCATTCAGCAGGGAACTGGATTGGGAGTGGAGCAGCCGGGACTTGAACCAGTGCCAATATGGGATACTGGTGCTGCAGGCCAGGGCTTTAACCTGCTGTGCCACAGCATATGTCCCTGATTCACTAACTGCCTATAATAACCCAGACTGGGTCAGGCTGAAGCCAAGAGCCCAGAACTCATTTGAGGTCTCCTACATGGGTGGCAGGGATCTGGCTACTTGATTCATCCCCTGCTTCTTCTCATGTGCACACAGCAGGAAGTTGGAACCAGAAGTGGAGCCAGAACTCAAATTCAGGCCCATATGGAATGTGAGCATTCTACACAGTATCTAGCTGCTATACCAAATGCCTGTCCCTGATGCCTGTGATTTTCATTCATTGATTTTACGCTTTTAGCCATCACTCCTGGGCTAGCTAGTTGTGGCCAGATGAGGACTGCTTAATTAGGTAGCCTTCAATTACAGAAACCAAACTGGCCGGGTGAAGAGCTTAAGCCAGGGTAAGAGCTTGCATTCAAGGCCTTAGAAGGGCAATGTGTTGGACCAGCTGGGCGCTTGGGAGTTGCCATGAGGTTTCTCCAGAGGAGGATGGCTTTGGCATTTGGACCTAGAAATTGTGTAGACTGAAAGGGGAAATCAGAAGCAAAAATCTCTTGAGAGCTCGAAAGTGAATGAGGATACATCTGTGGCAAGGGAGATTTAGAAAAACATGGTGTTCTTTGAATAACATTAATAGTAGCAGTGCTAATAAAATTTAAAAAAAGAAGGGTGGAGAAACTTAGATAAAATGTAGAAATCTCTTATCTGCTGGGGCTACATTCCAAGATCTCCAGTGGATGCCTGAAACCAAGATTGTATTGTACCCAACACATACTGGTTATTTCCCATTAGGTTGAGAACTTTTCACATAAAGTAAGAAATTTATGGTCTCTCTTTGGCATATCTGAATTATCTGTGTCACTATTCTAATGCTTTGGTGCCTTTATTAGTTTAAATAAGGGTTACCTGAACACAGCACTGAGATAACCCAACAGTGGATCTGGCAGCTTAGACAGCTCTGAAGTAACAGGTGGGCAGCATGTAACACATGGGTACATTAGACAAAGGGAAAATTCACATCCTGGGTGGGACTGAACAGGATGGCCAAATATTTATTCATACTACTCAGAATAGCATGGAATTTAAAATTTATGAATTGTTTATTTCTGGAGTTTTCCATGTAGTATATTTGTACTTCAGTTGGTTTATGAGCAAATGAAATTGTGGAAAGCAAAATCATGAGTAAGGAAAACTTCCATAAATGAAAATCAGGCTGTTGTTTTCGACCTGTGTTCACCTGCGTAGTTTAGTTTTGGGGAAGACTAGATGGGAGTGACTTCCAAAGGGCATTGTCAAATAAATTATCAATTTGTTATGGGACTTGCAATGACACTGGGTTTATGAGTATCATTTTAAGTGCTTATACATTTGGGGTTTTTAAAAATCACCTAAAAACAATTGTTAACCAGAGACACATTGGTTAAAATGAATACCAAATGTGTATTTTACAAGGAACTCTACTTCATGTTTACGCCATTTGGCCTTACATCCTCCTCTATCTCTTGTAAAAAAGCAACAGTTCTTTAAATGAGATGGATAATGGATCTATAACATTTACTACCCTGGTGATAGGATGTTCATTGCTTCTGAATACCATACTTTTCTGCTGAATCACCAGCCTCATCACATACAGAGTCAGGGCTCAAAGGAAGTCTGGCTTTTACTTCCTATTCTTTCCACTGCAGGACTGAAGAATTTTTTTTTTTAATTAAAAATTATTTGTGAGCCTGGGAATGGGAGAGTGAGCACATCTGTTTTCATCTAAGTATAACATGATGGTTTTACAAATATTCAATGTGGAGTTCTCCCCACATAGTTGGCTGATATTTTCCTTGTTTGCAATGGAACTCGAAAATAAAACTAGATGGCTCTGTTACCATGGGAAGGATAACATATAATTTCAGCTTCTGTGACTGAAAGTTCTGATGCAGTGCAGCAAGAGTAGGGAAAGTTCACAGACATCTGCAGAGTGGGAGTGGAATCAGACATGTTGAGATCTTGATGCTTTGAAGGCAGCCCTACCTATTGATAACGTACATTATTCTGTACCTGAGATTAAAAGCATAGTACATATAATTATGCATGGTACTTGATAATGATAATAAATGACTTTGCTGATGAGTTATGTTTCTACTATACTATTTATCGGTATTTCAGTGTACTCCTTCTACTTGACTTTAATGCAGTGTGCGGTGTTACATGGCAGCAGCCTCATGCACCTCATATTTACTGTACCTCTGGAAGGTAGTAAGAGGCCAAGTGGAGTGATTGGCTTAGCCCATTTAGTCTTGTGGACATGTACTCTGTGATGTCCACACAATGCTGGAAGTGCGCAACAACATGCTTCGCAGAGCGTACCCCTGCCATTAAGCCATGCATGACTATTCCAGGGAGCTGAAGCAGGGAGGGCAGAAGGAAAGGTGAGACATATTTGGTACTACAACGGTCAGGGATGGGGATGAAAAGAGCATTGCAGGTGATTAGAGAGACCCTGGTAGGCAGAGTCTTGGGGGGCCTGGTGTGGAGTAGGTGGGCTGTGGAGTGTGGGGAAGGTGGTGGGGTATCACTACTTGACCAGGGTACTTTCTACAAGAACCCACCTCAGCAGCCCGGCATGGACTTTGTCCTGCTGGCCTCGCAAACTTGAGATGCAGTGTTCCAGCAGGCCTTTGCAGGGCCATGTGGTGGGGACTATGTGCAGCCTCTACATCTGACTGTGGCTTCAGTTCACACCCAGATGGAATACAGGTGCCGATTCTGGAGCCTGGAAGAGCTGAATTCTGCCAGCACCTCTACTGAACACTGTACCTTCTCTGATCGAAGCTTTGATTAAAGGGTCCACCTGAGACATAGCTGGACGTCAGTCCTTGGAAACAAGGAGATAATAACTGGTGATGTTATGAACTGCAGAATTGGTCACACAGCAATAGAAAACTAGTAGAGATGGAGCCAGGGAAGGCCTCCCTAAAGTGAGGCATGTGGTCAAGGCAAGGTGTGGGCCCTGCAGCTTCCTGGCCCATGGATCCGAGGTAGTGGGAGAAGCCCTCAGAGTAGAAGCTGCTGGCAGAGCAGCCGGGAGATGGGGGCAACATTATGATTATAGAGTGGAAGGGTTGGAGTCCTGCTGTAGCAGGTGAAATCAGTGTTCACTTGGAAGGCCGTTGGGCCTTGTGTGTTTGGATTTTGCTTGAAGGTGATGGGATTTTAGACAGAGGAGTGACATGCTATAGTTTTCAGAGGTTCCAGTACTGAGATGACTGAAGAGGGGCGACAGTGCTGAGGCATCAGGAACGAGAGCCCACTAAGATGGGTGCAGGGGCTGGGACCACAGTGATAGCTGTGTAGACGGTGAGGAGGGTGTGGTATTTTATGACAGCTTGGGTAGATGGAAAGAGGAACCTGAAGGTGTGATGGAAAAAGGAAACCTCCCGGGTTTCTGGCCAAAACAGCTGGACAAAAGACAGTACCAACGACTGGTGGAGAGGAGTGTGGTGGGCACAGGTTTGGGAGGAGTTGTCTGTTTCAGATGTGAATGACACGGAAATGGAGAGAGATGTTGAGTTGGTCATTGGGTAGACCCGTCTGGTGCTTAGTGAACAAGAGAGATGAGGGGGTCTTGAACACATGTGTGGTTATCTTAAGCCATGAGATCCCATCCCTGAGAAAATCAAGGTAGACAGGCAGGTAAAAAGCTTGAGACCAGATCTCAATAATTTTTATGTTTTCTAATATAAAACCTTTTTTCCATACTTGGCCTGGCTTGAAATGTTTTGTCTATTCCTCTCTGGAACTTCAGCTCACTTAGAAATATTTATATTTGTATTCAGTATATACTTTGAAATATTAGATCCTAGGGGTTGTGGGCGTGAATTTAGATATGAAATATGATGGGAAGATTCTACCCCAGCTAGGAGCAAACAGTACTCATGAGGCCAAATCCCTTTTTCCTGAGGGTAAATAGAGGTACAAATCTAAAGTCTTCTTTCAATCTCTCTTGATTTAAGAGCAAGCAGAGTATTATATACAATCACCCTTGGTATCCACCAGAGGCTGGTTCCAGGAACCCCCTGGATACCGAAACCCCCAGTGCTCAAGTCCCTTATGCAAGATAGCATACTATTTGCATTTAACCCACATAGAATACCCTGAATACTTGAATCATCTCTAGAATTCATCTGAAGAACACCCACTGAAGTGGACAGGCATATTGGTTGAAATCGATTAGGTTTGTGAGCTGGAAGACCACACCTTCACCACGCCCCTCTGTGTCCTCATCCCCTTACCTGGCCAGACCTGGGTGCCAACCAGCCAATCAGGTTAATTAACCACTCCCCTTTGGAAGTGGATTAAAAGCTGGGCCACAGTGTGTTCAGCCCTGCTCTTTTTCCCTGGCCTCTTGCTAGGAAGGGGCTGGTTGTAGCCCTGCGCCTGCAGGGCGCATGGCCTTCGGGCCATGTGCTCTAGGCTTCCTGGCCTAGATGCTCATCCATGTGGCTGGTTCCTGGTGCTTGGTATGAACCCCCATTCACTTCTCTCCCCTAAATAAAGCTCTCACTTTCCTATGCATCTTTCTCACTAAATAAAAGCTTAAAATGTACCATGCTGCCTCGTTTATCTGTGCTGGTATTTAGAATTCTTTTCTAAATATTAGGCAAGAACCCTCTTGAGCTTATTAATATCAGGGATTTAGTAATAAGCCCGTGATGAAATCATAAGGCACCCCAAATTCCGGTAGCACATGTGGCACCCCGGATAGCATTTCTAGGGAACTTTAAGGGGCCACATTTTAGTGTAAATTTTAAGAGGTCTTTTCCAATTTCACCACTACATTGCAAATGCTGTGTAAACCTGAAAGTACATCAAAAAGCTCATAGAAAATGAGACTAAAAGATACCTTTACTTTGGTCCAAAAAATTGATGTCCAGTGCATTTTCTTTAAATAATACACATTTTCCATGAACTCACTGAAGAACCTTTACAGGTTTTTTTTTTTTTTTCAACTATATTATTTAGAGGTTAATGGCAAGAAAAAAAAGTCTGTGCACATTCAGTATCACAGATTTTTTCCTTGAATATTTTCTGTCCACAGTTGATTGAATCTACAAATGTGAAACCCATGTATATGGGCACAGGCAGCTTTATTTCACATTAATCCTCAAAATTGGATTCACAGGACTCATTGATAGCTAGATGTTGTTTGCTGTATTTCTTCTGTTACAATTAAACAAATAGATAACAATAGGAGGGTAGAACTTGTGGATTAGCTGATAGAAAAAGACTGACACTGCAAGACTAGAGCATTTGAGCCAAAGTGAGAGTATTTCCCGGACCTCTTTACAATCCACATTTTCTGAGATCCCTGGGACTAGTGTATTTGTAGCTAAAGATTTGTCATATGGATGGTGGGTGTGGGAAAACCATGAGCCCAAAGCAAAAAGAGTTGTACCTGTGGATAGATCTATTTTTACAGAAGTAATCCCCTGCATTCATTCATATTTTTAAAGGGTAGTCACATATTTAGTCATATACAAATATCTTAATTTTTTTTAAAGATTCATTTATTTATTTTATAACTAGTACTCAAACAGTACTTTATGCTTTGTGTTTCTGTGTGGGTGCAAACTGTTGAAATCTTTACTTAGTATATATTAAATTGATCTTCTGTATATAAAGATAATTGAAAATGAATCTTGATGTGAATGGAATGGGAGAGGGAGCGGGAGATGGGAGGGTTGTGAGAGGGAGGGAGGGAAAAAGCTACTGTAATCCAAAAGCTGTACCTTGGAAATTTATATTTATTAAATAAAAGTTAAAAAAACAAAAGGAAAAAAGGAAGTTAGAGAGAGAGAGAGAGAGAGAGAGAGATGTCCTCCATCTGCTGGTTCACTCCCCAAGTGGCCATAGGGTAAAGCCAAGAGCCAGGAGCTTCATCCAGTTCCTCCCATGTGGGTGATAGGGGCCCAAGCACCTGGACCATCTTCTGCTGCTTTCCCAGGCCATTAGCAGGGAGCTGGATTGGAAGTGAAACAGCTAGAACTTGAACCAGAACCCATATGGGATGCTGGTGTTGCAGGCAATAGCTTTACCCATTGTTCCACAATGCTGGCACAAGTATCTTAAAATAAGATGTTTGGCATTGCAGTTAAGTCATCCTTTGGGATGCCCATGTCCCGTGTAGAAATGCTTCGTTAGAATCCTGGCTCTGCTCTTGATTCCAGTTGCCTGTTAATGCACATCCTGGGATGCAGTAGATGGTGACTTAAATATTTGGATTCCTGCCACTTACATAGGAGATCTACACTGAGTTTCTGGCTCCTGGCTTTAGCCTGGTCTAGCTTATTATTAAGTCATTTGGGGATACCTTTGTTGGGTTCTTTCTGTCTCTGCTTTCCAAATAAATAAGTAAATAAAATTTTGAAAAATGATCAATTATTTCTTAGCAAATTCTTGGTCTTTTTATTGTTGTTTTTCCATTTTGCCACATAGTGTTATCAGATGGCCTACTTGATCTAGTCTTGAATTGCTCCAACTGATAGGTAATTCTCAGAGTGATAACCTTTAAAAAAAATTCACAGAGAAGGTGAAGTAAAATCTTTGGGAGTGGAGGTGGTTATTCATAATCTCTCTTGCTTTGCAAAAGGTCTTCAAGCAGTGACCTTTGAGAGTTTAGAGCCAGTAGTTTGCCACCTATGATGGGGTTACCGGTCTGAGGTCAGCCAGAGCTGTCCTTGTTACCTAGGACAGTTAGCAGTGGGGTCAGAGGCCACTGAATGACCCTGATGTGCAGTGTTAGCAGTCCACAACAACTATGTACTTGACCCACCATGCATATTGGCTCAGGTCTGACCAGTGGATGGGTGTGTAGTGCTGACAATCTTGTTTCAATGGATTCCATCTTAAATTGGTTCACTCTTCTGGTCTTCCATATAGCAATTTCGGTTTGTTTGGTTTTTTTCTTTCTCATTTTAGTTTATGTTCCTTTTTGGCATTTAAATAGTTACCATTCCTGATCTGAAGATTGCATTTTAATTAATTTCCTTTAAACCTGTAGACACAAATTCTTTTGTGTCATTTGAGGAGGATACATCACACTTTCTCTGCTCCCTTTATTGTTTTGTGTGTCTTTGAAAGCATGGTGTTTTCAGTACCCTTTTGAAGTTGAGTGAACCAATTGTGTTCTTGAATGACAGAAGTGACTGTTTTTTTTTTTTTTTTTTAAGGTGCCCTGGGCCTGTTTAGAGCCATTCCTGGTCAAATGAAGCATCCTCTGGTAAGTAGAACCCTCTCTTAGCCATCCAGAGTCACACATGGGACATGCTCTAGGCAAGATAAGACTCTCTCATATCTTAGGTTTCATGATTAAAAATTGATACTTTCCAAAAACTCCAGCGAACATTGTCCAAATGTAGCAGTGTACAGTTGGAAACAAGGGTTTGCTTATTTATGATTTTGGTTGGAAGTTTCAGTTTCCAGTATATATGAGTGACCTGATTCCATACAATAATTCAGTCCAGTCCAGCTCAGGGATTGGCAAACCATTGCCCAGGGGCCAACTCCAGCCCACTGATTTGTAAGTAAAGTTTTATTGGGTCCTGCATTGTAGCACATCAGATTAAGCCTCTGCCTGCAACACCAGCATCCAATATGGGTGCTGGTTTGTATACTGACTGCTCCACTTCCAATCCATCTTCCTGCTAATGCACTTGGGAAAGCAGGGGAAGATGACCCAAGTGCTTGGGCCGCTGCCACTCATGTGAGAGACCAAGATAAAACTGCGGCTCCTGGCTTCATTCTGGCCCAGCACTGGCTGTTACTGTCATCTGGGGAGTGACCCAATGAATGTAAGATCTCTCTCTCTTTCTCTCAGTAACTCTGCCATTTCAAGTAAATAAATAAATAAATCATAGAGCACAATTTTATTGTCATACAGCCACCATCATTCCTTTATGTATTCATCGACTCACAGTGGCCTGCAAGACAAGATATTTACTATCTGGCTTTTCCTAAAAAAAAAAAAAGTGCCAGCCCCTAGTCTGCAACATGCAACATTTTCAACTTAATAATCTGCAGTCATTAAATAATTTTGAAATAACTGATATCATTCACTTTTTAAATTTATCAGGATGAGTCCATCTTGAAGATAACCAGTGCTTTAAAATAAATACAACATAAATATTAGTTCATTTTCTAGTACCATTTTGAATTCTACAGGTTTTAAAAATTTATTTAAATATTATGTTAGTATTTATTAAGATGAAAGGCATTGAATCAGTCTTAAAGAGAACACTGGCATTTTATGTAAAACTAAGTATTAGCTTGCATTTCCGTAGAGCTTGAAAACATTTAAGACTAAAATCTTCATGAAGGCATAATTCACATATCTGCCATGCTCTCACTTATCAATTGCCCAAGATGACATGTTTATGGCCTAAAGTGAAGGTTGAATTTATTTTTATTAAAATCCAATGGGAGCTTAGTTTGCTCAGATTCCTGTGCATGTGTGTGCACGTGTGTGTATGTCTGTGTCTTTGAAGAATTCAACCTGTTTCCTGGTGGATTAATTAAGTTTGAATACTAGTACATCCCATTTTTGCACTGATGTTCAGTTTTTGTAGGTTTTGGTGGTAATGTGTGTTGGGTGTGGTGACAGCCGGTCCCGTCCTCCCCCTGAGCTGTTTCTGTTCCCCCTGCACTGTCACTGCAGAGTGTTGTCACATAGTCTGGAACTCAAGGAAATTATTCCATGGTCTCGCTTTGCTGTCTTGCACTTTGGGGCTCATGTGGAACACAAGGCTCAAAGTGAAGAAGCTGCTGTTTTGAGTGGGAATAATAAGCGGCCTTTGTTTTCAGTCTAAAGCTGGTCAATGAGGGCAGCAGAATCGTATTCAGTGCCACAAAATCGAATTACTTCTTGATTTATTTACACTGGGACTGAGGGGCAAGTTCATTGCCTTGAAAACACACTGGGCTGGGCTTTCTGCTGTGTGGGTGTTGTCTGGAGGGCTTGCTCCCCTCTCACCCCCGGCCGTGGCTTCCTGCTTTCCTTGTCAAGAGCACAAGGTGGGAAATTCACAGGGCCCATCAGGAGGCTCCTGCTCCACGGCAGCTCAGCAAGGACCCTGGAGCACAGCTTGCTGCACGGGACAGGGAGTGCTGGACTTGCTTGGAGCAGGCCCAAGAGGAGCCAGACACACACCTGTGCACCTGCACACGTCCATGCACATGTGGGGCACGTTTAGTCAGTTGAGCACAACGTTTTTGACAAACCTGCTTGTCTGTATTTCCTGGACATAGGGAAGTCAGACTGTAATTTACCTTCCTAAGGAGTAGGACTTTTGATTTTAATTTAGATTTTTCTTATTTCTTGTATTGTGAATCACCTTAAGCATCCAGATTCTTTCAAATCATTTGTTTTAAATTTGGAATCCCACTTCTCTTCCCTGCCCCCTTTCCAGTTACCTGCTAAGCTCCTGGGAGAGTCAAAGGCAGCAGTTTGGTGGCGTCCTGGGATCCACTCCACCTCTTGCTGTTGGTGGCCTTGAGAAGGGCAATGATCTCTCCTCCATCAGTTTTCTTGACTGTGCAATATTGGCAGAGTATCTGTTTGTAGGAAAGTTGCAAGGATTAAATGATTAATGCGTTCTAGCGTGAGACCAGGCACATTTAGAAAACAGCCCATAAAGGTCACCTATTCCTGTGCCACTGCCGAATGAATGACGTACCTGGAGCTTGTGTGACTGTGCATGGGCCCCTTCACTCTGCAGGGGTGGCCAGCTTTGCTGCCTTGAACTGCTCTGTGTAGTTATTTATCAGGTCATTGGGAACGGTCTGCCCCCATGGAGAGGAGTTTTAGTCCTTGGCATGTTTTAGAATTGTTCATAGGTGGCTTTATTACTGTTCTTTCAGAATCTACAGACAGTACTCTCCCTCAGTTGTGAGGAGGCCAGCTCCCACCTCCCCTCACCTTTTGTAGCCATCACATAGCTATTGTGAAAGCTATATTTAGGAAGAAACTGGGTCTTAATGAAATGAGCCTCAGTTCTTGTAGTTGGTAAGGAACGGAACCCAAGGCTGTTTCGAAAGCTGCCTTTGACCTTAAGATTTACTTGAGGTTGAGATGTACTGGAGTCAGAAAGAAAATAAAGGCATCACATATATTATATTGACATAAAATATGTTTTCATTTCCTCCAGAAAACTGCCTCTTTATATAAACATGAGAATAGAAAAATGAAAAGAAAAACTTGGTAGGTAAAAGCTAAAGAGACAAACGTACTAGTTGAAAATGTGAACGAAAAGTGTTTCAGTGGCTGTTAACAGTAATTAGAGCTAAAATAAGTTCTGTGTACAAATAGGAAAAATTATTCTCAGGTCCTTATAAAGTAAACTCAATATAAAGAGCCTAATAGATATCTATGAACTACATTGAATCGGTTCTGTTTGTAATAATAATAAAATAACATAAGAACTGTAGTAATTATCATTTTACTATGACTGAAATCTAATATATTAATGTGTCTTAAAAAATAAAAAGATAAAAAATTAAAAAATAAAAACAACAAGTAAAACAGAAAAAGAAAAAAAGACCCAATAAAACATTTGAATGCAAAAACTGTTAACTCTCAGAGGGGTTGAGTCAACATATGTGAAAATAAGAGAGTGAAGGGTTCGGTGCAATTTAATAATTTTATTAGGATGATAAAAACTATGAATTAAATCTTGTTAAAAACTTTATGGTCATGCTATATTAGTAATTTTTTTATACAACAGGAGTTTTTAAAGGTAGAATTTACTGATCTTAAGTACAAAGTTCAATTAGATCTGACAAATATTCACCCTGACAGTATTCACCCTACCAAAGATAAAGGACAGTTCCATCTCTCAGCAGATTCTCTCCTGCCACTTTCTAGGGAGTTCTCCCTTTTCACCTTTGGAATCATCATTCCGCTCTTTGTCATCATAAATTAGGCGGTTCTGTCTTTCGATGACACACGTGGAATTTTCCAGTATGTACTGTCGTTACTGGTTCCTTTGATTCTGGGTCTTGTCTTTGAGTTTCATCTTCCATGTTGAATCTATAGATCGTGTTTTACACGCAGTATGATTCCATTGTGTGCATGTACCTGATTTATCCTCCTGTTAAATAGATACTTCAGTTGTTTCCAGTTGTGTGCCTTGAATGAAGGTGCTATAAATATTGTTGAAAAAGGCTTTTTGTGGATATATTTATACCCATATCTTGGGTAATACAAGTGGAATTTTGGGTCACCTTAAAAGACATTGTCAAGGTTTCCCATTGGCAGTGTTTGGGAGTTCCAGTTATTATTTATCCTTTCCAACATTTGATATTGTCTTTTCATTTATAGTGATTTCATGGCTATGAAACAGTGTCTCCATATGGTTACAATTGGCATTTTCCTGTTGACTAGTGATGTTGAATTAGTACTTTTCTATGTACTTACAGATTGTTTTGTATTTCTTTTCTAAAGTGTCAGTTCAACTCTTCCTCTATTTAAGTTATTGAGTTCTCTTTTTAACTAAAAGTCAATTTGGGTATATGCATTCAATATATTTTCTTTCATTTAGTATTTTGCCTTTTAGTTTTCTTAAATGCCATTTGATAAACACTTTTTTGCTTGTTTGCTTTTTAAGACCAATTTGTTATTCTTTCTTTCGCAACTGATGTTTTCTATGACTTAAATTCCTACTTTCTTCAAGGTGGCGAAAATATCGTAGTTTTTCCAGTATGCTTTATAGTGTTAATGTTTAACTATTAGATTTATGGTCTTTCTCTGGAGTACATTTTTTTGTGTGAGGTAGGGGTCAGATTACTTTTTTTTTTTTTTCAAATATCCAGTTGCTCTGCTTGTTGAAAATACTTTATACTTTCCATTGAATTATTTTGAATATCATTGTTAAAAATCAATTGTATGTATGTGGATATATTTCTGGACCCTCTCTTTTCTTTCACTAGTGTCCTTATTCCTGGTGACTATGCAGTGTTGGGATTATAGTATCTTTATGGATTACAGTTTCTTTATCTCAGGATGAGGATACTGTCTTATCAGCAAGAACACAAATAACCTACCTATCTAGACTCCTCATAGTGGCTCACATTTCTACCAAATGTGAAACATCACTGATACATGACTCTGACATTGAATTTTGCAGGTGGAATGTGTTATGCAGTTGGATGAGTTCAGTTTGTTCAGATAGGAGAAATGTGGTGCAGTGCATTCCATTTCACTGGGATTTAGGTCAGAGAATAATGCTGAAAAGAAATATATATGAAGGCTTGAGTGAGCACAGACTACAGAGTGGCCTAAAACTAGTAAATCAAAAAGGAAGTTGGATTAACTGAAATTCCAGTTAATTTCACATAATTGAGAGTAACCAATATTTGAAATAATAGTGCTTTAACATTGCATTTTCTTGGTTGTCAGTTGTCAGGTTGGTTCTGTTTTCCCCCTGTAAAATACATTCTCCCAAGAGGTGAACAGCACACAATGTATTTTGGGAGAACAGAAATTATTTTGCAAAAGAACAAAGATAGGGAAGAAATTCTGTGTAAGTTCTGTTACTTACAATGAGGCCACTTTAAGAAAGATGAATGTTTAATCAAAAGCATCTTCCGCTGTCCTCCCTGTTCATCAGTGCAGGACCCTGCTTTTTCAGCTAGCTTCCAGGGTGAGGGTTAGAGCAAAAATACTCATCTGTTGGACCACCTACAAAGGAGCCAGGCCTGAGTAATTCCCTGCCTCCTTTACCTTTAGAAGCCATGATCCGCTCTTTCTTTGGGGGTGAGTTGCACCGATTGTAGACAAGATCAAATTAACCATGAACACCCCCTCACACACACACACACATGCAATAATGTCCTCACTGTAATGCAATACCTGGTACCGATTTTTTAAAGCCTGGCATGAACGTAGAACTCATACTCAATTTGTTTTTCATCTTAAACTACAGTAGAAATAAACTTGAAGATCATGTTCATCCATTGAGGAAAGATGATGAGGTCTGTAAAAGCTTCTTTAGTATGTTAAGGTGCAAAATGTCATCAAGTTATCAAGCGGGTAGTCTCTGTCACCAGCCCCTGGACTCCTGTCTTGCCTTCCTACTAATCTGGTAGGTAGCGTTGTAACATTTACCTATTACAGAACATTCTGTGACATACGTTTATAGGCCTCCGTACACAAACCTCTTGTGTAGGCTTGACTCAGGCTTTCTGATAAAAACCATTCATCATCTTCTATTCCAGGTGAGGGGAATGAAAACCCTCCTCTTCATCAGAACATCTATCTGCAGTGAAATTAAAATAGCTGCTCCCTGACTGGGAGCACTAACTTGACAAAGATCATAGGCAGTTGTTCAAGAGGAATGTAAAAGAATCCTTGAAATTTAAATTGGCTTGTAATCTGACTTTGAAAATCAAGTGAAAGAAAAACCCAAGAAAGTTTCCTTAAGGTGAATTCACGTCTTTCAAATCTCTTCTGGTTTCAAAGCTAACAGCAAACACATGATCAAAATAAGACAGCAGGGAAGCTTATCTTCTTTGTGTGGGCATTTTTCCTGATACACTGATACTGGGATTAGTAAAGGCTCCCTACGTTAAGGGAACCCACGTGTGTAAAATGACTTCCACACAGCAGCAGAGATTTACACATTGTTCCAGGAACATTTGTGGAGAAATGGCTTTTTTTTTCATCGTGCCCATAAAACATAAATTGTTAACCCAAGAAAGAACCTTAAAGAAGTGACGCAGAGTTTCTTCGTTATTTTGAAACCATTCTGGCATTCTTGTATTTTCAAAGTGTTCTTTATTTTCAAATCACTTCTTCATTCTTAAAGGACACTATTTTTTATGTGAAAAATGACAGAATTTAGGTAAATACCCCAGAAGACTAACTCTCCTGAAATTAAAGAGGTTCCATAATTATTGTCACCGCTTTTACAGTTATATAATGAAAAATTGTTTGCTGTCAAAGAAAAAAAGGGTCTCTACATTTATTATTGTATGTAAATAGAAGCAATAGAAATAAATAGAGGGAGCCTAGACACAGAAAAAATAGTCATATTTTATGGAGAGACTTAGCATTGTATAAAGAAAGTGGGGGGATGATTATTTTCAGTAGAAGAAAAAAGCTTGGCTTTATAGGTAATTACTTACTTAATGGTATAGATGGAATAGAGCTCAATTTGCCTGAAGGCAAATTTCTGTTAAATCCCATTTGCACATTAATTTCTATGGTGGAACTTAAAAAATTGGTCCCCAGATACACTAAAATTACCTATAAAATATACACATGTACATGCAAATATCTTTCTGATATTCAAAACCCATTGAGCCATTATCTATTAATGATACTCAGCTATGATTCACAAGATTTTTAGAACCATGAAAGTAAAAATATTGTCAGAGTAGAAAGATCACTTTGCTTTACCTTGTTTTATACCCAATTCCCACTATAGCAAGAACAATCCGTGAAGCTTCAGAAATGAGCCAACGTTCCAGTCAATCTTGAATCATGCTAATGTTTCTAACTTTATAACCAAAGAAATAAATTTCCGTCTCCCTCATCACTTCCTCTTACTGGCTTCTTTCCAGACATTTAATCTAGCCATATCTTCCCAAGTATATAAGAATGTCTTCAGATAAAGGGAGAGCATTTTCCAAATAACTGAAGAATGACATATAAGAGCCTTATTTAGCAATGAGGACTTGCACCAGTGCCAACAGAGGCTTGTCCTAATGTCTAATGATAATCAGCAAGTTGGCCAAGTTCCTAGCTGAACTTTTGATTCTCAACCCAGTGGTTTGAGTGATGGCCGAGAATGGTTAGCACATCAAAGTCCTGTTTGCTGAAGCTGTCACTTAGTATTTGGCTAGCAAAGCTGTGCTGCATGGGGTAGAATGGGCAGAACATGGAACCAAGGTTTGGAGCAGCAGGAGTCTCCAGCCTGAGACTTTAGAGGGGCTACTCATTAAAAAGTTGTCACCTACAGTTTTTACCCTTGGATGGGAGTGGGAATAAAATCAAACGTTTAGGGGCTGGTGCTGTGGTGCAGCGGGTTAAAGCCCTGGCCTGAAGCGCCGGCATGCTTATGGGCACCGGTTCTAGTCCCGGGTGCTCCTCTTCCAATCCAGCTCTCTGCAATGGCCTGGGAAAGTAGCACAAGATGGCCCAAGTCCTTGGGCACCTGCACCCACGTGGGAGACCCGGAGGAAGCTCCTGGCTCCTGGCTTCAGATCAGCACAGTTCCAGCTATTGCAGCCATCTGGGGAGTGAACCAGCAGATAGAAGACCTCTCTCTGCCTCTACCTCTCTCTGTAGCTCTTTCAAATAAATAAAGTAAATCTTTTAAAAATATCAAACATTTTGCACATAATTCATGATCATTGTTAGTAATAACAGAATAGAAGAATTGAACCACCATCTCTACCATGCAGATGCAACTCTTCACATTGGTCGTTTGCCCTAGACTTTTCTTATGTGCATATTCAGATATATGGATATGCAAAGAATTTTAAGAAAAATGGAATTTGAGTATATATTGATTTATTAGCTGTCACCTACTATTCAACTATATTTCCACTTAATATTTTTCTATGCTAACACTTCTGAATAACTGCATACTTTTTCATTAATTTTATTTGTATGTCATCATTTATTTAATCAGTTGGCCATCATCAAATATTAATATTTTTAGGTTTTTTTGCCTGTAAAGGGTACTGTGATAAATATTGCCCTCTAATTTTTTAACATATTATCATTTAGTTCTACTGTTTTATTGCTTTGCACATGATCCCAACTGTATCCAGAAAGAAATCTTCCCAAAGTAAAATGGCAAATGGTACAGACATGCACATTAGTAAACCTGGCAAATTCTCCCAGATTATCTAAGGAAAATAGTCATGCTGATAGAAGTTCCAAAATTTTTATATAAATTAACAAATTCTTGACAGGATAAAACAATTCCCATCTGGTCTGTGGTACAGGCATGATGGTTATATAGTTGTAAAATCCATTTCTCATTCTGTGGGAGGGAGTCATGTTTTCTAACAATATTAAAATCATTTGTCCTGGATGTTTTACTTCTGCGGTCACCCAAGTTGGGGGAACTTAGACAATGTTTGTGAAGTACAGGATACTCCCTAAATGCCTTATGTGTATATTAACTCAGTTAATCCACACAACATCATCATTCTCATGTTATAGATGAGAACATTGAAATGCAGAGAAGTTATGGAATACACCCAGGATTCCCAGCTGGACAGTAGTGAGGTTGTGGTAAAATATAATGGACTAGGAGAGAAGTCTGTGCTGATAGATATTTTTTTAGATATATTTATTTTCTTCTTTGAGAGAGAAAGAGAGAGATCTTTCATTGCTGATTCAGTCCTCAAATAGCTACAGTAGCCAGGGTTGCTGAAGCCAGGAATCAGAAACTCAATCTTGGTCTCCCATGTGGATGGCAGGAATTCAGTATGTCAGGAAACCATCATCCACTGATTCCCAGGCATGTTAACAAGGAGCTAAATGAGAAGGAGAGTAACAGGGACTCGGACAGGCAGTCAGATACGAGGTGTGGGTATCCCAGGCTACAGCTTAGCCTTCTGTACCACAATGCCTGTCCCCAGTGTGTGGTGATATTGATACTGTTGAGACTGCAGTCCCATCTCTGTCAGGCAGTGTCATTCACCATATAACCTCCAGAGTTTTGATTCGACCCTTTGTATAACAGCTATAAGTGATCCTAGGTAGATCATAACAAATGATGTTCTGGAGTTAGATATTTATAAAAGTGTAATCTTTCAAAGTTACTAATACTGCAAATAGCAGCATGAATATTTCTTATGCATGATTTTGTGCCTTGATTTTGGATGAGAGAAGTGCAGGAATATACTCAAGGGCTGGCGCTGATGCTGTCTAGGACTCATTCAGTGATAGGAGACTTTAGGAGACAAAGCTGCAAGCTAACTTGATTGAACTCTGTGTATGTTAACCAAGAGACAACTTTTATAAAATTTTACATGACGCCCTTTGTAAAATTTTATAAAAGTCTTGGTTAACACAGACAGAGTTCAGTTCTAGACTGGGGATTTTGTTGATGAGATGACCACTTTAACATCCTTGATGTTGCCTGTTAACATCCAAAAATGTGATGGGATTTGAAAGGGAAGCAAAGTTAAATACTCAGGATAACTCCTGCAACCTAACACAAAGGGCTTATTAGATAATAATAATTATTATAATGCCTAATTATTATTGGATTATAATATTTAATTATTCTGATTTTTTTATGTGTTGTTATCTAAGTCATTGTCAATGTTGTCTAATAATGTCTAATGATTATGCCTCTGAGATGATTAATTTCTTGTATAGGAACAAACATGATGGTAAGTGAAAAGAAAAGTGAAATATGAGCAGATTGAGTCTGGGGCTGCTCATCAAGAACTGTAACTATGCAGGGCAGTTTCCTTTTCTCTAGAATGAGAATAATAAGAAAAAGACCTGCTTAACAGCATGTGGCGATTCTCAAAGCACGTACTAGACGTGAAGTTTCCTTATCAGTCTTGAAGTCCTTTTCAGGTTTGGTCATTGGCGAGGTTGGGTCTGTCTTGGTTTGGAAGGTGCTTGTTCTCTGGCATGGTGTTTGTCCAATGACAGGAGCTAAATAAACACTACTGAAATGTCCCCAAGGTGAGAAGAAGCCACACTGAAGAACCGGGTTGCCCACTCAGGGTATGCAGCTGGCAGTGCAGTGTTCTCAGCCCCTTTATGCGTCAGGTCACGTTAAGTCATCACAACTCCTTGAGAGGAAATTTCTGCTGCCGTGCTTAACTTGTTGGGTGTGCACAGTGAGACACAGACGAGGTCCAGTAACTCGCCCATGTTTACAGTACTGGAGGGGGTTGCACCTGCTGCCCCACCCACCGTCTGACCAGTGGGATATCCACCACCACTAGACCAGCATCTGCCAGCAGCCTCAATAAGGGAGGGGACTCTTAGCACTTTATTGACTGAAGATATTTACTGACTCTGTTTTCAATGCCATGCTCGTATAAAGCACTAATACTTGCTGAATAATACAGATGCTCCTCAGCTTGTAATAGGGCTTTTTCCTGATAAACCCAACATAAATTGGAGTTTCTGTGAGTAGCAAATGCATTAAATCCACCTATCACAGTACACTGTACAGCATGGGTCCTTCCACTATGGTGCTGACTGGGAAGACCAGACAATGTAGCACAAGCCTGAGAGAAGAATCAGACTTAAAGTTCCAAGTACAGTTTCAACAGAATGCACTTTAAAAATTATTTTAATTCATTTGGATGGCAGAGACAGAGGCAGATGAAGAGGGATCTTCCATCTGCTAGTTTACTTCCAAATCATCCATAGCAGCTGAGGCTGGGCCAGGCCAAAGCCAGCAGCTTGGAACTCCATCTAGATTTCTGACATGGGTGGCAGGAACCCAGCTCCTTGAGCCTCACCCACTGTCTTCCAGGCTGTGCATTAGCAGGAAGCTGGGATAGGGCTCAGAGCCAGGATTCGAACACAAGCACTCTAATTTGGAATGAAGGTGTTCCAAGCACCATTTTAACTCCTGCAGCAAATACCCAGCTCTATGGAATGTTTTTGCTTTCCTACCTTCACTACTTAACAAATTATGTTGAACCATTATAAGTTAGTGATTCTCAGTATATGAAATACTTTCTGTTTTATCTAATTTTTTTCTTTTTCCCACACTGAGTGACATGCATCTCAAGATTGCTCCATTTTATGGCACTCTTAGGTGAAGATATAAGAGGTTTTTTTTATATAATTCATGAACAAAAATCGCTATATCCATGTATAGAGAGGATGATGGGAGCAATGCTAACAAATCATACTGAAACCCAAATATGATTCGCTCCTGTGTGTACCCATTGTGAGCATGAAGTATAAATTCTGATTTATGAGGAATCCAAAGCTGTCCGATGCTGCAGCTCTACCTGCCTTCCAACCTGTGCCCTGGGAAACTGCATCCTTGGTGGCTCAGCTTTCTCACTGGTCAATGCAGGGAACACACAGAAGTGAGGACAGAATTCTATGTTTTAAGGAATATTAATGTACTCCAAAATGTTTTTGGAAAATTGAATTCAGAGATAAGTTTATGTTGGTGCAAAAAATGTTGAAATCCATGGGTAATTTTTTCGTAATACACATTTTCCATGAAGGCATTGGACACCCTTCCTGTATGTAGGTTTCAGTATGTCTTTGCATGAAAAAAATAATTTAAAAGTTAATTCTACCAAGTGGGATTTATCCTTGTTATGCAGGGACGGTTCAACATTCACAAATTAATCACTGTGATACATCACATCAACAAACTGAGGAACAAAAGCCATGTGATTATTTCAATAGATGCAGAGAAAGCCATTTGATAAAATACAACATCCTTTAATGATGAAAACCTTAAGGAAATTGGGTATAGAAGGACCATTCCTCAATACAGTCAAGGCAATTTATGACAAACCCACAGACAGCATCTTTTTGAATGGAGAAAAGTTGAAAGTATCCCCACTAAGATCTGGAACCAGACAAGAATGTCTACTCAACTTTGCCGTTCAGTATAGTCCTGGAAGTTTTAGCCAGAGCCATTAGGCAAGAAAAAGAAATGAAAGGGATACAAATTGGGAAGGAGGAAGTCCAACTATCCCTATTTGCAGATGACATGATTCTATATATAAGGGAACCAAAAGACTCCACTAAGAGGCTATTGGAATTCATGAAAGAGTTTGGTGACAGGATTTAAAATTAACATACAAAGTCAATAGCCTTCATGTACACAGACAGTGCCATGGTTAAGAACCTCTAAGATCAATCCCATTTGGAATAGCTACAAAAATTTAAATACCTTGGAATAAGTCTAACTGTGGATGTCAATGATCTCTACAATGAGAATTATAAAATATTAAAGAAAGAAACATAAGACACACAAAAAAGGAAGAATCTTCCATGTTTGTGGATTGGAATAATTAATGTCTTTAAAATGTCCATACTATCAAAAGCAATTTTACAATTTCAATTTGATCCCAGTCAAAATAACTGATGACATTCTTCTCAGATATAGAAAAAATTAGCTAAATTCCATATGGAACAAAGAACTCTGAAGAGCTAAAGCAATCTTACACAACAAAAACAAAGCCAGAGACATCACAATACCAGATTTCATGGCATACAACAGGGCAGTTAGAATGAAAACAGCCTGGTACTGGCAAAAAAAAATAGACATGTAGAACAATGAAACAAAATAGAATCTCCAGAAATCAATCCACACATCTACAACCAACTTATCTTTGACAAAGGAGCTAAAATCAATCCCTAGTATAAGGACAGTCTCTTCAACAAATGGTGCTGGTAAAACTGGATCTCTGCGTGCAGAAGTATAAAACATGACCCTTACACCTTACACCTTACACAAAAATCCACTCAAAACGGATCAGGGACTTAAATCTACAACTAATACCATCAAATTACTAGAGAACATTTGGGAACTCTTCAAGAGATGGGTGTAGACAAAGAGTTATTAGAAAATACCCCAGAAGCATAGGCAATCAAAGCCAAAATTGACATCAAATTGAGAAGCTTCTGAAGTGCAAAAGAAACACTCAGCAAAGTGAAGAGGCAACTGACAGAAAGGGAGAAAATATTTGAAAACTATTCAACTGATAATTAATATCCAGAATCTATAAAGAGCTTAAGAAACTCAACAACAAAACAAACAATCCAGTTAAGAAATGGGCAAAACAATTGAATAAGCATTTTTCAAAGGGGAAATTCAGATGGCTAACAGACATGAAAAAATGCTCATGATCACTAGCCACCAGGGAAATGCAATTCAAACCACCTTGAGGTTTCACCTCAACCGAGTTAGAAAGGCTTTCATACAGATCAACAAACAATAAATGCTGGTGAGATATAGGGAAATATCTCAGAAATCTGAGTATAGAACTCTCATATGACCCAGACATTCTACCCTTGGGAATTTACCCAAAGGAAATGAAATCAGTATATGAAAGAGTGATCTGTATCCCCATGTTCATTGCAGCTTAATTCACAATAGCAAAGATATGGAATCAACCCAGATGTCCATCAACTGAAGACTAGATTAAGAGATTGTGGTATATATACACTATTGAATACTACACAGTGGTAAAAAAAAATCCTGTCTTTTGCAAGAAAATGGATGCAACTAGAAACCATTATATTTAGTGAAATAAGCCAGTCCCAAAAATACCATATGATTCCCTGATCTATGGTAATAATAGAGTACCTAAAAGCTAATATATAGGAGTGAAATTGACATTTTGAGATTCGATGGTAGTTTATAGCCCTTGTTGTGACTGTTGAGAAATGGTAGGTTTTTTTCTTCATACTATTTTTTTAACTCTTTATTTAGTGTAGGGTTAGACTCATGAGTATCAAGGTAACCGATAATAGTTGTGTGTGTGTGTTTTTTTTTTTTTTTTTTTTTTTTTTTTAACAGGCAGAGTGGACAGTGAGAGAGACAGAGAGAAAGGTCTTCCTTTTGCCATTGGTTCACCCTCCAATGGCCCCGTGGCTGGCGTGCTGCAGCCGGCGCACCGCGCCGATCCAAAGCCAGGAGCCAGGTGCTTCTCCTGGTCTCCCATGTGGGTGCAGGGCCCAAGCACTTGGGCCATCCTCCACTGCACTCCTGGGCCATAGCAGAGAGCTGGCCTGGAAGAGGGGCAACCGGGACAGAATCCAGCACCCCGACCGGGACTAGAACCCAGTATGCCACAAGGCGGAGGATTAGCCTATTGAGCAGTGGCTCCGGCCCTGCTGAGAGTCTTAAACCAAAACCTTGCTCTTGTTTTTTGTAGTTGCTATTCAAAACAGTTTGCTAATGGTATCCATTTTTAATTGTCATAATGTTTATTCTTGCTCTCTCTGCTGTCCGGGTGTCATTTGGATATTAGTGGTCCAACAGGGACAAGGACTACACTTGAAATATCCACATGCACTCTGCCTCATCAGCTGAATAAAGCCACATTTGACTTACTGATCTGTAAAAATCTAAGTGAAAGAAAAACATGAGTTTTTATTTCAGGAGAACACATAAATCCTTCTGTTCTGCAGTGAGTGCTTAAATTTGGGGACAGTGAGACATTAAAATAATTCCCTGCAATTGATTATTTGACTTTGTTATTAAATGATTATTTGAGTAAGAATGAGCAGCTCTAGAGGGCAGGAGAATTGAAAAGATGCTTTTCTGGGAATAATGTATGTGTAAGTTAGAACCATGAGACAGGGCATAATTGATGTTTTTTCTTAATTGAATGGTCCATCAGATATAGAAGTATCCTTTTGGCATCAATATTTCAAAGCTGTTGTGGCAGGTTAAACCACCAACCACGTAGGATGTCCATATACCATACTGGAGTGCTGGTTCTAATCCCAGCTTCTCTGCTTCCAATCCATTTCCCTGCCAATGCACATGAGAAGGCTGCGTATGATGGCCCAAATACCTGGGTCCCTGCCACCCATGAGGGGACCCACATGGAGCTGTAGGCTCCTGGCATCAGCTTGGACCAGCTTCAGGTGTTTGGGGAGTCAATTAGCAAATGGGCGTTCTCTCTCTGTCTTTTCCCTCTCTGTGTGTCACTCTTTCAAATAAACAATAAAATAAAAATAAGCTCTTACCTTACTGCTCTCAGTCTGAACAGAATTGCCTCTGTGCCTTCCCATTAGTTTGGACTGTGATGTCCTGAATGCCATGGGCCCCAGCAGATTCACGTGCTGACATTTATGGCTGGAGCTTGTGTCCTTCTAATAAAAACTTACGTGAGTGTAAGTGGGATTCAGGTTTCCTGGGACCAGGACAAGGGGCTGGCTAAATTGTTACATGACGTGAGGAGTTTGGGTAGCCAGGCAGACTTACGTGGCCCAGGAAGGTTGCAGACTCTGGGTCCTTTTATACTCTGGGGAAGGGTATTAGTAGGAAAAGGGTATGAGGAAAGCAGGAAGGATATGAAACCTATGAAATATAAATGTTTTCTGTATATGTATTTTTAAGCATTAGTCCCATACCCAAGAAGTCTTTTTGTCTTGTGCCACCATGAGATTTCTTTTTTCAAAGCCCAAGTGGTCTGTCTGCTCCATCCTTGGTTACACAGGCATTACTTGGGCATTCCTAAGTGCTCTGTGGCCCTAGGATAAAGCCAATCCAGAGTCCAAGGTGCTGAATGTGGTAGTCCATTGGGTGGGTTGCAGAAGCAAATGGCAGGAGTGGCTGAGGTCACATAAAGCCTCATCAGTCTATCATCGAGGACCAGAGCAGGAAATTTGCCCTTGGAAGTGGGGAGGATGGCCCTGGGGTACCATTCATCCTGGCACAAGGGGGTGGGTTCCTGGGAAGTTCCTGTGGGTGTATGCGCTGTGCTGTCTCCACCTCATGGACACACACACCCAGTGTGTGGGAGGCCCTCTGATAGTCCTCAGTCACCAGGGCCCCTGTGCCTGCATACGGTGGTTATCATAGCATCCAGAGCAGGCCTCCATGGATATATCTCGTGTGCTAGCTTCCTCTTGAATTCACAGTCCTGCCCTGCTTCTTCTCACCCCTTCCATCACTCTTGATATGCGCTATGAGAAACAGATCATGCTTGGAGAGGATGCCACAAGGTGCACAGCCGGCTCCTGACCTGAGCCCCAGGAAGAAGCCTGACAAGATCCGCTCCTGTAGCCACAGCAAGGTGTCTGAACATGGTAGTTCTCAGTAAATGCTTCTCGGAAGGCTGGAGAACAGACTCGCACAGGGCCTCCTGTGCTGCCCCTCCAAGGACCCTGGTGGGATTTCTTGAGCCAGAGTCGGCTCCTGGTGAGCAGCATGGGATGCTGGGCCCCGTGAAAGCGGAGGGGAGTGAGGGTCATGCATGGGGTTGTGGGCAGCCGGAGTAATTCCCAGCAGCTGTCTTCAACCGCGGCTGACCTGAGAGCCCAGGAGGCCAAGAGAGCAAAGCTGATGTTTGGGTGTTAGGAACCCAGAAGGGGCACCAGCTGCCCAGATGCTTGCCCGTGGTTTGCCCCCCCATTTTGGCCAGAAGGAGCTTTGCACTCTGGGCTCTTTGCTATTCCTTTGGCTTGGGGGGTGGTCCCTGTTACTCCCAGGGGCTGGAGGATGCCCTAGTGGTTAGCATCTCCAGCCAGCTCCACCTGTAGTGACTTCGTGTTGCGACTCATGGGCTCATGGGAATGCAGCTCCATAGGGCTCCATCTCAAGCTGCCCCAAACTCCGCCGACTCGATGCAGCCTGGGACCTGTAGCTTTCCCAGAACCACAGGTTTGGCTGCTGGTCCCTCATGTCCTGCAGGGTTGGGGGAGTAGAACAAGCCTTGGGGCTTCGCCAGCTTGTGATCGGTCCTCCTTCCTGATCCTGGAGGCTGTTCATCCAGCAGAAATGAATTCTCCAACTGGAGCTGAGCTGCTTCCAGCCAGAATATTCTAAGCCATGAAAAGTTATCTCTGAGCTCTGTATTTAAACAAAATAATTTTTTCCCTAGGAGGGAAAAAAAAAAACAGTAGCAGAATTCCATGTGAAAATTCTCAAAGCACAGGCCATTTGCTTTCCTTTCGTTTCTCCAAGGCTAAGGAATCAACAGAACACAGTAAATGCAGGCAGTGAGTCGGACGGTTTCTGTGATGGCTGCTCCTCACCCTGTGGAGCAGGTGTAAATGCACAGGTTCTCATTCTCTGAGCCACACAGGGTAGCCAATGGCTTTGACTTGGAAGATAACAGGAATCTCTTACTGCAAAGGAGGTATAAAAGGATCAGATCTGCAGACAGACTTCCAGAGGGCTTGGGATCAGCCCTTTGCACGTATTTTGTGTCACCTCCTTCCTTGGCCTCTTCGTGACTTTGATAGTCCTTGCAGCTCTCCACCCATACCCCAGCCATGGAAAGCCTGCCTTACCCAGCCAGACCTCACACCCACCATCTCCATCACCCTTATGAGCTTACCCAGGCTCCTGCACTGCCCTGTGGTTCCCTGTCATTATCACTTGTTAATCATTTGACCTCACTAAAAAGGAAGCTTCCTTAGGAATCCAAACCTCCATTCTACTTCCAGCAGAATTCTCAGGCTTCACCACAAGTCCTTGCACATAGTAGGTGCTCCAGATGGTTCACTGAGCAAATAAGTGATTTTTCAGGATCAAGGGTGAGTTCAAAGACAAGAATGTCTTTTCCAATTAAAAAAAAATTATATGTATGTGTGTGTATTACCATAGCAGAGTGGCAATAAGGAATATTACTAATGTTTCAAAACAAATACTGGGTCCCAGCACTTCAGAGTATTCAGACCTAAAAAAAAGAGCTTTAGTTAATGTCTTATACAAAACAAGCATACAGAAAATCAATCAGCTTTTTAGTGCCTATTTTTGAGCGAGCAGTCTGTTCAATGAAGAGGGCAGAAGCTGCTAGATGTTTCCTAGATAAACTCCAGAAAGTGTTGCTAGTTTGTATGCTGGCAGCGTCCAGGGAGCTGTGCCTTGGGCCAAACCTCTACAGCCAAGTCCTCGCGGAGTTTTTAGCTCCTGGTGATGCTGATTGGACTTGGATAATGCACAGCACACACAGCAGTCAGCTTTCTGTAGCAGGCCTAGCTCCATGCTGTTTGTCCAGGGTGTCTGCATTTCTTCTTAGTTGTTCACTCTTGAATTTACAGATCATGAGTTTCTGGGCTTTCCCTTGAAGTTGATGGTGCATGCCATTCCTTTCACTGGTTTAGTCCCAAGGGTTTGTGGTGCACAGTGATTGAGGGATAGAATGCCCCTTGGTGTTTTTTACCCATAGCTACTGATTAATCCCTGGGAATACTTGGTTTCTTGGAGCAAGTCATAATGCCTTGAGCATGTTGGGCATGTCAGCTTTTTGTAAAGGTTTTCAACTAAACATAAAAGCAAAACCAACTACAGAAATGAAACATTTGCATTTTGTCATTGGATTGGAATTTGACTGATAAAACAGCAGTTTCTGGAAATTAAGAAAAAGAAATTTAGGCCGGCGCCGTGGCTCAACAGGCTAATCCTTCGCCTTGCGGCGCCGGCACACCGGGTTCTAGTCCCGGTCGGGGCGCCGGATTCTGTCCCAGTTGCCCCTCTTCCAGGCCAGCTCTCTGCTGTGGCCCAGGAGTGCAGTGGAGGATGGCCCAGGTGCTTGGGCCCTGCACCCCATGGGGAGACCAGGAAAAGCACCTGGCTCCTGGCTCCTGCCATCGGACGAGCGCGGTGCGCCGGCTGCAGCGCGCCGGCCGCGGTGGCCATTGGAGGGTGAACCAACGGCAACGGAAGACCTTTCTCTCTGTATCTCTCTCTCTCACTGTCCACTCTGCCTGTCAAAAAAAAAAAAAAAAAGAAAAAAAAAAGAAATTTAGCAGATTAATAGATTTCACATTCATACCCACCCAGGACTGTTAATTCTATAGAACCTATTGAGAAGAAATTACTCTAACATGAAACTAATAGGTAAATAAGTTGCCTGAAAGTCATATTTAAGTAGTTGACTTGTCTCCCTGTTTCACGTAAATTGTTATTTTAAGTTTAATTTAATGTTTTCTCATCACAAACTTCCCCCAATTTATATTCCAAAGAGTACACTTTTGGAATCTGTATCATTTAATCTATGCTACACATCATTAATAAAATGTAACTTCGTGCTTTCATGAAAATTACTTGTAACAATAGTTCATAAAAGATGATACTTCAAAAAATGTGTTATAAATGGAATTAAAAGATAACTTTATTTTGATATTAAAATTTGAGATCCATGCAAATTTTTAATAATATGCATTTCCATGAAATTTTTGAAAATTCTTGGTATGTATGGATTTTAAGTTTTTTGTACCCAAATAGACTAATCTTTTTATTTTCTTTTTCCACAAGGATTTTAAAGTACCCCCATAGAATCAAGTAGAAGCAGTGACTGTTACCTCTCCTGATAGCAGTAGGTGAAATAATTTGCTCGCTACAGTGAATACCAATAACGGTTCTGTGTGATGAATCAAGTCCTCTATTAGCTTGTCATCATTCATTATGTCTGAATGGTGCATCTGACAACCGTACAGGGAGGCAATACGTGTTTGAGTACTGTGATACTGGAGAGGAAGGCACACCACATAGGGCTGTGAGAGGGTCACTACTATTCACCAGGACTTCCTGTAGAACTGATTTGAAACTATCACTCTGCACCGTACTCTGTGCTAAATGCTTAGAACTCACTAGCAATACCCCTTCCCTGGTGACTCCTCTTACTGTTTCTCTTGGGTGCTTGCCCAGGGTCACACAGCTGGCAAATGGTCGATTCAAAAGTTATATCCAAGCAATCTTGGTGTTAGAATGCATACTTCATACCTATACATCAAACTTCCTCTCATCCAAATTAGCATCTAGAAATAGTGCTGCCATTAAATTCTGCAGTATGCAAATTTCTTTCATTTTTTTTTAAGACTAATTTTATTTATTTCAAAGGCAGAGTGACAGAGATGGAGGAAAGACAGAGAAAAAGATCTGTTTGTTGGCTACCTCCCCAGATGTCCCAGCCGGGTCTGGGCCAGGCTGAAGCCAGGAGCCAGAAACTCCACCCACATCTTGCTTGTGGGTAGGAGGGGTCCAAGTACTTGAGGCATCTTCTGCTGTCCTCCCCGGTCCATTAGCAGGGAGCTGGATCAGAAGCAGAGCAGCTGGGACTGGAACCTGCACTCTTACTTGGGAAGCTGATGTTGCTTAACCACTGCATCATGATGCAGACCCCCTTTCATTTTTTTCTTTAGGAATGACTTTTTTTAAAAAAAGATTTATTTATTTATTTGAAAAGCAGAATTACAGAGGCAGAGAGAAAGAGAGAGGTCTTCCATCCCTGGTTCACTCTCCAAATGGCTACAATGGCTTGAGCTGTGCCAGTCTGAAGCAGGAGCCAGGAGCTTCTTCCAGGTGTCCCCCATAGGTGCAGTGGCCCAAATACTTGGGCCATCTTCTTCTGATTTCCCAGGCCACAGCAGAGAGATGGCTTGGAAGTGAGCAGCCAGGACTCGAACTGGCACAGCACCGGCCCCTAACAATGACTTCTGAAATGCTTTTTATGTTGCTTGTGACTCTGAATTATTATTAATCATTGTCATCAACATTATTATTCTTGACACCTTGATTAGCGCTTTTCCACTACAGATGGAGATTTGCATGGTATTTCAAACTGTACTGAAGAAAGACTAACTCACGTTTTATGACAAGGAAGTGGTAAATCTCTAATCAGGGTAAATTAAGTGAGCCTGTGCTCTTCTACCATGACTACTAGTATTTTCATGGTATTGATTTGATTCTTTATTCCTCAGCGCTGGAATCTGAAAAGCGTGCGTAAGCTGGCATTCTTGTCCATTGATTTAACCACTCTTTGTTTCTCAAGATCGGGGCAGAAATAAGGATGTACTTTAAAAATCACTTACAGTTTATGAAGTGTTACATTAATCCTCAACAGGACAGGAGATCAAGATGATTTTGTCTGTGGGTTTTAATTTATTAAAATTGAATTTGCTCCCGTGCTCTGCTCCAGTAGCTGCTTGCTAGCAAACTAGCTATAATTAGATTAGCAGCCTGCTAAATGCTGGTGACAGCCTGAGCCTCAGAGAGCATGTGCTGGATTCTGCATGTGCCTCCTCCTCATTGGTTGCTGGTGTTGCTGCTCGTCCGTGTGATAGGTTTCCACAGTAATCTTTATGCTGCATTAGAGACATAGATACAGAGGTACTGTCCTGTGTTCTCACAGCGGCGAGGCGCTTGTCTGCAAACCTTAAAGAAGGAATAAGGCACGCGAGAGCAGGCGGTCGTCTTTGTTGTAGAGCATCGGTGGTTAAGGACCCCCAGCAGCAAGAGGAGGTCGGTGCAGGAGTCTTAGTTCATGGTAATTACTTTAAGTCTTTATGTCTCACGAAAAACACAGCCATGCATGAAACGAAGCGTGTTCATCGTGTCATCTGTTTAATTTGATTTTGCTTTGTGAATCCCATGCGGACTCCAGCATTCCATACTAAAAATTCGCTCTTCCCGAGAAGGCTTGCCTGGTAAACAGCCCCTCTCTTCACGAAAGGGTATTGTTTTCACCTGCATCCGAGTGCATGTGTTTGAGGAGTGACTCTTATTGGTCCCCCTGTGTTTTGGAAAGCCTGATGTTGCATCAACACAGGCATCTTTGTGGTGGTGTTTCGGGACCCAGCCGACTTTGTCTGCCTTGCGTCCAGACTCGCCCCGGATAATGAGCGATCCAGGAGAATGTAGCAAAGCACAGTTTGGTTAGGACGGGGCAACAGCACTCCTGATGTCCGCGGTGCTGGGGGGGTGGGGGGAAAGCGCGGTGGTGCAGGAGAAGTAATGTGCTATTGTTTCTGCAAAGATGTGAGCAGCCTTCATTTTGGGTGGTGTTCTTTGTCTCACCTTTCCTGGTTTTCACGAAGCCTTTTCCGTGTAAACAGTGTCAGCCCATCCCATCCTGCCCAGAATACCTGTAGGTGTGTAGTCAGCTATGCCTAAAAGGGATTTTTTTGGACTCCTGGCTTTGTTTAACAGGGAAGCTGCCTTTGGAGTTGGAATGAAATCGTAGGAAGGTGGGGTGCTCACTACTGACTTGAATGCCATCGGCAATTTTTTTTTATTTCTATTTGAGGGCTGCCTGAGTTGTTTTCCAAAGAAAACGACAAATAACCATGAATTCTGTAATCCGGATGGTACATTCCGGAGGAGAAATATGTAAGTGGGCAAGGCTCAGGTTCAGGAATCCCAGACAAACGCAATGTGGATTCATTCTTGCTTTTCGGCGTGCGTTCCCTCCACAGCCCTATTTTCTGCCCCTTCAAGTGCCCCTGTTTCCACTTAGTCCTGAAACTTAAAAATTGATGTCTTTCCCAGAGCAGACTAGAGTCCAGTGAAACTTGGGTGTTGAGTCACAGTCACACGGCTGGCTGCCTGCCACCATGCGTCTGCTATCAGCTGAAGGCCCTGCTGATTTCAGACACCCGATGGGACTTCTTTTCCTGTTTCCAAAAAGCCCAATGCAGCCATTTAAGTACTGTGTGAAAATAATGGCTCTGATCTAGAACTGTGTCCTTTTTAAAGGGGTTCCCTATGTTCTCTGGCAGAGGAAGACTTCAGGATACTAATTGTGCCTCACCCCGTCACTCACATGCCTCCTGCTTCCATCCCGAGGGGTGACCAGGCATCCCCTGTCCAAGTTCACTCAAATACCAATGTCCAGGGCTCAAAATAAAGTCGGCCATGGACTGGAATAGAATAGTGTCTGTAATAACAAATTGCTGGATGGTCATCACTTCACTCGGGGGTCTCTGTGATTTGAAGCAGGTGGTGGGATTCTCAGGACTTAGCTACCTTGTGTGGCATCATGAGCGTGAGAACAGTTGTTCTGCTTTAGGTCTCACTCCCCGGATGCAAGCTGCACCCAGTTCCCAGCTCTCAGACCAGTGCACACCAGCGGCCAGGAGCACGGTGTCCGTGTGACTGGGTTTGTTGTTCTTGAGAGTACAGACCCTCCCCTGTCTGGCTCTGACATTCTTTGCCTGATGTGTTCTCTGGCTGTGGATGTGGAGTGGAGACCACCTTTCTCCTTATCAGCAGTTTGCCTTGTACAGAAGGATAAACATGCGATTCCACGATATTCTCTAGCTTGGGCAGTGCTCCCTAAATTGCCTTGGTCTTAGTGAATGTCTAGGAAGTAGGCTGCTTCAGAACTGTATCACTGTTGTCCTTTCTCTATCTACTGTGAAAACCCTGAGCAAACATAAACATGGCACAGCCTTCCTCGTGTGAGCAGAGTGGGCCGAGTGTCATAGACAGAGGTGGGAAGTCCTGCTCAGTGATGTCCGTTCTCAGAGACTTTTTTTCTGTGCCTACAAGGAGCTGCTTAACATTTTCAATACCCTTTGGCATCTGTATTGCATAATGCACTGGTAATGTGATATCTCAAAGGCCCTTTTAACTTATACTGGAGGGGCATTTTTGTTAGACTACATAAACGGTATCTATGTTTTTGCATAGTACCCAAAATAGGCACTTTTATTTTCGGATGCATCACATCTTAAAACATCCATTAAGGGGAAACTGTATATTTGTAAGGCAAGAAAATAAAAATGCATTTCTTACTTTTAAGATTTTGTCCTTCCTTTCTTGTAAGTCCAAGGTCTTTGCTAATAAGGATGGTATTTTTTAAGATTATTTTTAAAAAGTTGAGTTTATTTGAGAGGCAGAAGAAAAGAGAGATCCTGTCTGATAGTTCATTCCCCAGCAAAGTCTGAAACTGGAAACTCAATCCAGGTCTCCTATAGGGATACCAGAAATCCACCTACCTGAGCCACCACTGTGCCTGCCGGGGCCCACATCAGCAGAAAGCTGCAATCAGGAGTGGCAGTGAGGGGCTCAACCCAAATGCTCTGATGTGGAACATGCCTATCTTAACTGCTGCCCCAGGATGTCCTTTCTAACCAATGAAAAATAAATCTGTCAACATGAACGTAAACATATAATTTTCCATGGATGGGCATTTGGTACTGCAAATTAAGATGCAGTTTAAGACTACAGCGTCACATATGAATGCCTGGTTTGAGTCCCGGCTCCTCCACTTCCAATCCAGCTTCCTGTTTACATGTACCCGGGGAAGCAGCAGATGAAGCTCAAGTACTTGAGTCCCTTTTGCATACATAGGAGACTCAGACTGAGTTCTGGCTCCAGGCTTCACGCTGGCCCTGCCCTCGCTGTTGCCAGCATCTGGGGAGTGAACCAGTGGATGGAAGATCTCTTATCTTTCTGACTCTGTGACACTCCGCCTTTCAAGTAAAATGACACTTTAAAAAAACAACTAAAAAACTATCTGTTGTGACAACTTTCTGTTTTTTTTTACTTCAAAAAGTTCACGAAAACTGGAACTGAAAGATGTTTATTTTGATGTAAAAAACTTTAAAAATATGCATAGTGCTTGTATAATAGACATTTTCCATGAATTTTTTGAAGATCCCATTTCCGTGTATACATGGGTTTCAAACATTTTTTTGTGCCAAAATAAGCCTATCTTTTAGTTCCACTTTTCTACAAACTTTTTCCAGGACTCTCGTAGCATCACAAAAGGAAAAGCGGTGTTCAGCTTAAAAACTGAAAGTCTTTCCATGTTGAGTGGAGGTGCCGTACAGCTGCTGGGCTGGGCGAGATGTCAAAGACAATTGCGATAAAGAAGGAGTAATGGGAGGCCAGTGCTGTGGCGCAGCGGCTAAAGCTGCCGCCCTTAGTGCCAGCATCCCACATGGCTGCCAGTTCGAGTCCTGGCTGCTCCACTTCTGACCCAGCTCTCTGCTATGGCCTGAGAAAGCAGTAGAAGATGGGCCAAGTTCTTGGGCCCCTGCACTCGCATGGGAGACCCAGAGGAAGCTTTTGGCTCCTGGCTTCGGATCAGCCCAGCTGTGACTCTTGCAGCCAAATGGGGAGTGATTCAGTGAATGGAAGACTTCTTTTGCTCTCTGCCTCTGCCTCTCTAACTCTGCCTTTCAAATAAATAAATGAATCTTAAATAAAGCTTTAAAATAAATAAATAAATCTTAAATAAATAAATCTTACAAACCAGGAGTAATGGGTAGTGCATGGCGTTGGATGGCAGAGTTCTAAGGTAACACCACGAGTGACTGGGGCTGATCATTTGAGCATCTTGAAAGAACTGGGAGAGAGCTGTCATCAGCAGTTGATAAATATTTCAGGGTCAGTCATCCTTACAGTTGCCTGCATTGGAAAATATTTAAATGTAAGTGTAGTTATTTATTTTTCTTTCATTGTTTTATTCTGTAATCAAGGGCACTTTCCATGTGCCAGCTTTGTGTTAAGCTTTATGGAGAGACAGAGAGAAGGCACAGGCCCTACTGCAAGAAGGGCTTACTGAGGAAGAGAAACAGCTAAATAAACATTTAAAAGGTCAGGGAAAATGGAATTAAAAGATAAGTTTATTTTGGTGCAAAGCATTTGAAATCCACATATATGAATAATAAAAATTCAAGGAGCAGATGTGGACACTTAGCTTGCTGTGATACCGAGAAAGAACCACCTGTTCTTTAGAAAGGGAGGTAAGGGGGTGTCAGGAAAGTCGTCAAGAGAGAGATGGTACCCAATCCCAGTCACTGGTGCCTGCTATGACTTTTAAAACTCATTTATTTGACAGACGGAGACACAGACGGGGAGAACTAAGAGGGGAAGAGAGAGAGAGAGAGAGCGATCTCTCATCTTGTAGTTCACTGCCCGAATGCCTACAACAGCCATGGCAAACCAGGGCACAGGCCTCTAGCAGGAAACTCCATCAGAGTTTCCCACAAGGGTTGCAGAGACACAACTATTTGATCCATCACCTGCCACCTCCCAGAGAAGCTTCAGCAGGAAGCTGGAATCAGGAGCGGAGCTGGGACTAGAACCCTGGCACTCCGCTATGGGGTGCGAGTATCCCAACTGCTGCCTTCGCTGCTGCCCCAGATGCCCCTGCCCACCCATCTTGACACATCCAGTACTGCTAGGGTTACGTGGCAGTGTGGCCACAGACGTGTCTCGTGTTTCAGGGTTTTGTGTGACATCTGATTTCTGACATATAATCAATGCAAAGGATCATTTGTCTCCTTCACTCTAATGACTCCTCTCAGAGCGTGCACTGGATCATTGCGTGGAACTATTTTTATTTTTAATACATTTGTGGCATGTGGGATTTGAAACTTTTCAAACATATATCAGATAACTTTGAAATGCATCTTTGGGGGACCACAGAATACTTCCCTTACTGTTGTACTCTTGGTAATTTCGGGATTACTTTTGGAACTGTTTGCTTTGCCAGGAATTTGCCTGTAGACTTTGAAAAGTCATCAGTTTTCCTATGTGCTTGTGAGAGACCAGCTTGTCCAATCTGGGCTTGGATTTCACCTTGCCTTGATTAAGGCATCTGCTTTTCTTATACATTAAATTGGATTCCAAGATCTCTTAAATCTTCTTGCCAAATTTGCAGGAAGCGTCCTCTTTAGGGGTCAGGTATTTGCAGCAATACAGTCTCCACGTGGAAACAAGACACTGCATTTCTGCTTCCTCCTGGCTGCAGTCGGGGCACCTGCCCTTCTGCACCACCCTAGCTGGGCTTCCACACTTATTTGTGCACCCCCTGGGAGTTGAGCAGCCTCTACCAACCCCACCCCACTGACTGAATTGGAAGCATTCCCCTTCAGAGCTGCAGACCTGACCTTGCTGTCCCTTCTGCTGTGCTCCTGTCCCTTGATTCCTTCTTTCCAGGTCAGCTTCTGTTCTGCCCACCTTTTCAGTACTCAGGCTCTGGCTTTCAGGGCTCGCTGTCCCCGCCCCCTGCTTTCCAGGCCACCTGCTTTCCACGGCTGGGCTCCTCCATTGCCACCTGGAATCCACCCTTCTCCTCCAACCCCTCCCCCAGCCATACTGGCCTCCTTCTCCTTGCTCAGCAGGAGAGTTTTGATCCTGGCCTCTCCCTCTCTTGGAATCTGCTGCAAAGCCTGTGGCTTGTTCCCATAATGCCTTCAGGGTTTTGCTCCAATGGAGTCATCTCAGTTCTATCTGTTGTATTTGTGTCAGTCTCCTCTCCTTGGAATGTAAACTCCTATAAGGCCACAGATTTTTATCTTAACCTCCAGGGCCTTGAACAGTTCATCAAAGTGCTTGGATCCTACCTGTTGAATAAATGAATGAATGGTTTCTTGCTTGGGAGCAGTAGTACAGATGAAAGGTGCTGCTATGGCTTTGAGAAGCTGTGCCCAGGGCAGCTCAGTGGTGCCCATGGAGCCCTCACCAGCCTCGTTCCTGGCTGGTGGAGACCAGCTGCACCCTAAGGCCCTTTGAAATGCCAGCACTCTGTCACAGTCCTGGAAGTGAGATGACGTTTGTGCAAAATGCTATTTTATGTGACTTCACAACTTGTTGTTATAGTCTTCTATGTCTATAGTCTGCGATGGTTAAGTGTCTCCTTTAAAGGAAAAACAGTAGCTGAAGTAAGCAAAACACTGCTTCTAAATGAAGGGGTAAAAATGAATGCATTTTCATTTACTGCTGTGTTGGCTGTCTCTCTTTTTTAAAAATAATGTATTGATACAAAGTTTAAAGGAATTACCATATTCTGTTGTTAAAGGTATGTAATGCATGCCTATTTTTGTCAAGTAGAGCTATAGTAATCATTTTTTCCTGTTTTTAGCTTTCCGTTCTGTGGAGGCCACTTTAAGACAGGAAGGCTTTCCTGTGACCTCTGCTTACGTCCCTGGACTATCCCTTCCCTTTCCAGGTGAGTGTACCACTTTGCTTTGATTCATTCTGAGCAGAGGTATTGATTCTCTGAAAAACCTGTGTCATTGTTATAATAAGGCAAAGAGCCTTTTTGCTACCTGGCAAGAAAAACAAATCAGGAAAATTGGAACAACAAAAAAAAAAACTTTAAAAAAAGAGAGAAAGAGATAGAGAAGAAACCTTTGACGTTCCGAGGTCCCTGCCAGGACTAGGGTTTCAGGGATGATGATTTGCTGTTCCAAGGTATTGTGGGATGCACCTTCTAGGATATTCTGCACGTTACTGTTTGTTGTATGCTCTGTTCTGTTTATCAGTAAATCTCCCAGGTATTTGAAATGCCTCTGTTATGCACATTTGATTTGAAGACAACTGAAACACTAAACATGGTGACACTTCCAGGAGTGTTCTGTGGTTGGGGGTGGGGTCAGTAGCTTGGGCAGGGGGATCTCCACTTGGGCGTTGAAGCTGTCAGTATTTAAAGGATCAGCTGGGTCTTTTTTTTTTTTTCTAAAGTGGCCTCTTGTTTAAGGTGACCTGAAAAAGAAATGGAGGCATGAAAGAAAATGACCTTGTAATGTTCTTGCGGCCAAACTTTTTTGAGTTTAATCATCTTAACACTTGAAACTTCCTGAGAAATGTATGTGCCAGTGGTTTTGAAAGGAATTCACAAAACTGACCTCTAGGCCCTGTTCCTGTGATTGAGTTGCAGGAAATAAACTAGAAGCCCCCCCTTGTGTTTGGCTTCTTGTTATCTTAATCAAACTTAAGTAGGTGATAAAGTCAGTTTCTCCTTGAAAGTTTCCTTTTTCAAAACTTCTCTGGGACCGGTTTTTGCTCTTGATGCTGTGAGTGCCAGAGAGACTGAAGAGAGATAGCTGGGAGCCCTAACAACTCTTGTGCCTTTCTTTGGTGTTCAATGGTCTCCAACAAAGCATGGGCTAGTTTTCCCTGGACACCTTTCTTTCCCATCTGAGATTTCCTAATGCTGGCCCTCCACGACAAGTGATTTGTTCTTGTCCTGGCTCATCTTCCTTTCACACCAACAGCGCTGACTTTCCCAGGTCAGCACTTTGCCTGAGAATGACTCAGAGCTCAGGTTCCCCAGTAGGGTCAGGTGTGGGTCCTCTGAGGCCACTTCACCTGACCTTGAACCAGGTCTCCAGAGGGAATGGGGAAAGTGGGCCATGGTGATGCGGTCCACCACGCAGTCCACTGGAGCCAGTCTGCCTGCTATGCTTTTAAACAAAATGGGGGAGGAAAGGACATTCTTAGGAAAAGAAATTAGGAGTTTTGACTTAAAATAAAGATTTCATTTATTTGAAAGGCAGAGTTACAGAGAGAGAGGGAGACACAGGAAGAGAGAAGGAGATCGATCTTCTCTCTGCTGGTTCACACCCCAAATGGCCTCAACAGCCAGACCTGGGGCAGGCTGAAACTAGGAGCTTGGAACTCCATCTGGGTCTCCCACATGGTTGGCAGGGGCCCAAGCACTTGGGTCATTTTCTGCTGTTTTTGGAAAACACATTGGCAGGGAGCTGTATCTGAAGCGGAGCAGTCAGGACTTGAACCAGTGCAAATATGGGATGCTGACATTGCAGGTGGTGGCTTATCCAGCTGTACTCTAACGCCGACCCGAAATTAGTTTTAATGTTTTCTTCTTATTCACAAAATTAAACAGGCTGCTACAAGCATGGGTACAGAGAATTCCTTTCCTAATGAAGACTACTCTGATATTCCAGAAAGTGCAATTCTATTATTTTTGAGAATTTTAGTACCCATTGTTCAATAGAGTTTGAGGATTTCATACACATTTATTATGAAGTTCAAGAATGATTATGATTTGAAACACTAAGTTATCAATTAAGCTCGTTGGCATGTTTTCAATGTTCTGTTTTCATCAAACCAAAGACAAATCCTATGATACTACGTATACATTGCTGTGCTATTGCTAGTTGTTGTTGTTACTTATTAATGCTTTAATGAGTCACTGTGAGTATGGAGACTGGTTTTCTTACAAAGAACAAGAGGAAGAAACGAAAGGAAAGGCGGTTGGGCTGAGGCAGTGCTGTGTGAAAAGACTGCCCCGTGACTGTGCCAGAGACCTGGATGGTTCATCTGCATCGTCACTGGCCCTGAATCCTCATTGTGCAGATGAGGGCTGTGGGACTCCAGAGGTTGCTACGTGGTTAGACACACAGTGAGTGGGAAGCCGAAGTCTACCCGAAACTCTTCTGATGAATCCCCAGTGGAACCTTGACAGTTGATTCCTTCCTAATGACAGGGTCCTTATCAATGCGATGGGAAAGTTGACCACAGGAAGTTAGGCAAGGGGGAAGATTACAGGGAAACATGGATGACTGGAGGGGTATTAGGGTGATTCCACAGAAACCAGAAAAGTCTTCAAGTAGTCAAAGAAGGGAAGAGACAGAAAAGTCGAGGAGGGGCCAACACTTTGGCACAGCGAGTTAACACCCTGGCCTGAAGCCCCGGCATCCTATATGGGCACCGGTTGGAGACCTGGCTGCTCCACTTCTGATCCAGCTCTCTGCCATGGCCTGGGAAAGAAGTACAAGATGGCCCAAGTCCTTGGGCCCCTGCACCCACATGGGAGACCCTGAAGAGACTCCTGGCTCTTGACTTCAGATAGGCACAGCTCCGGCCATTGCAGCCAATTGGGGAGTGAACCATCGGATGGAAGACCTCTCTCTCTCTCCCTCTCCCTCTTCCTTTCTCTCTCTCTCTCTCTCTCTCTCTCTCTCTCTCTCTCTGCCTCTCTTCTCCCTGTGTAACTGACTTTTAAATAAAAATAAATAAGCCTTTTAAAAAAAAAAAAGTCGAGGAATGAGAGATAGGGACTGGAGAGCACCCAGCACCCAGGTTGGAGAGAAGGACGTGCCCCGTGACTGCAGTTCTGCCCAGAGAAAAGCTGGAATTTCAGCACCTCCCTGTCTCTTCCCTCCCTGTCCGGTGTCTGCTCCCGTCTCCAGGTGTGACTGGGGAAGAGGGTCAGGTGCTCTGAGAGGCCCGGGGAGACGTGGTGCTCCATGCTCGTCCAGACCTCTGATTAGCGACCTCTCTCTTCCATTAAGTAGGATAAAACCTTGTTAAATAGTCCGTATTTTTGAAATGAATCTGCCTTCAAGGATGTGACAGAAAACCTTGAAAATATTCTTAGTGTGCATTTATTTTCCTTTGAGAAATAACCCTCTTCATCAGGGGAGAGACAGCACCTTTGCCCTCCTTGCGTGGTCTGTGGGTGCTGTTGGACGTTTACTCTCAACTTCTCAGAGTGCTGGTCTACCACTGTCTTGAAATACTCTTCATTTGCCTTTACCTTTGTTCCACAGGTCTAGGTTTTCTATAGGATGCTTAAATTTTTTTTTTTTTTATTTAATAGAGATAGATAGAGAGAGCACGTTCCCATTGGTTGGCTCAGAGAGAGAGAGAGAGAGAGAGAAAGCTCCCACTGGTTGGTTCAATCCCTAAATCCCTGCAGTGGCTTGAGGCCAAAGCCAGGAGCCGGAGACTCAGTCCAGGTCTCACATGAGTAGCAAGGACCCAACTAGGTGAACCATTAGCTGCTGCCTCCAGGGTCTGCATTAGCAGGAAGCTGGAATCTGGGAGGCAGGCTGGATTTGAACTCAGGCACTCTGTTGTGTGATACTGCCATCCTAAGCAGCATTTTTACCACTAGGCCAAATTCATGCCCCTCTGTAGAACACAGTTGAAATCAAGCAGAGCATCATCCTTGGCCAAAGACAGTCAGCCTTCAGCATGACAGTCATGGAAGAACCTGCCTGCCGTGCGGATGCATCCTTGCCAAGTGACTGTTACGATGCTGTGTTGACCTTTCCTCCCTGTGTACTGGCACAGCCCCTTCTTCATCTACAGACTTCTCTAGTACCAACTTAGCTGCGTGCCGGCCACATCCCTTGGATCTCTGCTCTCACACCAGTCCATCCAATGAGCAGAAAACTCTGTTCCAAACACTGTTCTCATCCTGTTGCCTCCCTGCTCCAAAACCTTGCTTCTCCCACTTTCCTATCAATTAAATTAAGATTCTCGGCCGGCGCCGTGGCTCAACAGGCTAATCCTCCACCTTGCGGCGCCGGCACACCGGGTTCTAGTCCCGGTCGGGGCACCGGATTCTGTCCCGGTTGCCCCTCTTCCAGGCCAGCCCTCTGCTGTGGCCTGGGAGTGCAGTGGAGGATGGCCCAAGTGCTTGGGCCCTGCACCCCATGGGAGACCAGGATAAGCACCTAGCACCTGGCTCTTGCCATCGGATGAGCGCGGTGCGCCGGCCGCAGCGCGCTGTCCGTGGCAGCCATTGGAGGGTGAACCAACGGCAAAGGAAGACCTTTCTCTCTGTCTCTCTCTCTCACTGTCCACTCTGCCTGTCAAAAAAAAAAAAAAAAAAAAAAAAAAAAGATTCTCCAGCCACCTCTGTTCTGGGTTCTCTGCACTTACTGAAATTCAGTACCTATTGCACATCCCTGATGCACAATGCTTGGAACCACCAGAATCTTTGGATTTGCATATTTGTAATGCGATATCCTAGGGATGGAACCCAAGTCTAAACCTAAAATTCATTTATGTTTCATATGCTTCTTGTACACATAACCCAAAGACAATGTTATACGATGTTTTTTAAAAATAATTTTGCATATGAAGCAAAGTTTCATCTTATGTAATTTTCCACCTAGGGCATCAGCTTGGCACTCAGAAAGTTTGAGATTTTGGATTTTAGATTAGGGCTGCTCACTCTGTATACATTACTCCTCTGTGGAATCCCTTACAATTTGATTCTTGTCTCCTAAAGCCCTGGAGTTTCCTTAAGGCCCATTTCAAGTCAATTTTTCTTTGAATTTTTTTGAGCAGAATCTAATAATGCTTTCCATTCATTTACCTAGTTATTCATTCACAAAATTCATAGAAAATACTTCTTTACATTTTAATATATGTCATGTACACTTGTATGTAGTTTTAAAATTATCCTTTGCTTTATTTAAGCATTCATATGTGAGTATCTCCAAAAGTTCATGGAAAATGGAATTAAAAGATGAATTACTTCTGGTGCAAATGCTTTGAAATGCATGTCTTGTGTTTTTATAATATGCAGTTTTTCATGAACTTTGTGAACATCTGTGTTATACATGTATTTCCAATTTTTTGCACCTAAATAAACTTACCTTTTAATTCCATGTTCCACTAGCTTTTTGAAGTACCCTTGAATGTTACCTCTCAAATTGTGAATTTACTTTGAAATTTTCCCTTAAAACTCGGGCTCTCAAGTGTGAGGGGCTGTCTGTTCAGTGCAGCCTAAGCTGGGAGATCGGAGGCGAAGGCTCTCAGCCTATAGGGGCTTTCAGCCTGTTTTGCAGCATCAGCGCTGTCTCCTAGACTGATTAATGAACTTCCTGACTGGGGGATAACGTCATTCACCAGCCCTGGGAGTCCTGCATGAAAAAAAAAAAAAATTCATTCAATCGCACTGAGTGGAAAGCTGATGTCTGTTCTTAAATGCCTATAGTAAAGTGACATCTTTTTTTTTTTTTTTTTTTTTTTTTTTTTTTTTGATCTATTCATTTGAAAGGCAGAGAGAGAGGGAGATCTTCCATTCACTGATTTACTCCCCAATGGCTGCAGTGGCCAGGACTGGGCCAGGCAAAAGCTGAATCTCTCATGTGGGTTATAGAAGCCCAAGCACTTGGGCTGTCTTCCACTGCTTTCCCAGGTCTGCTTTTTTGCCAGGTGCATTAGCAAGGAGCTAGAACAGAAGTGGAGCAGCTGGGGCTAGAACAGGTGGTTGTATGTGATGCTGGCATCACAGGTGGCAGCTTGACCTACTGAGCCACAGTGCTGGCTCCGAGTGACATTTTTTAAAACTTTTAAAAGTTACTTATTTTTATTTTACCTGAAAGGCAGAGAGACAGAGAGTGTATCCCTTGATTCACTTCCCAGATGCCAGCAACATCCAAGGCTGGGACAAACTAAAGCCAAGAGCCTAGAATTCTATCTGGGTCTCCCACATGGGTGGCAGGGACACTAGTACTTGAGCCATCATCCACCAGGGCATTCGTTAGCAAGAAGGGGATCAGAAGAAGAGTATCGAGGCCGTACTATGGTACAGCAGGTGAAGTTACTGCCTACAATGCTGGCATCTCATATGGGTGCCAGTTCATGTCCTGGCTCTTCCACTTCCAGTCCAGTTTCCTGCTAATGGTCTAAGAAAGCAGCAGAAGATGGCCCAAGTGCTTGGGCCCCTGCACCTATGTGGGAGACCTGGATGAAGGTCCTGACTCCTGACTTCAGCCTGGCCCAGCTCTGGTTGTTGCGGCCATTTGGGGAGTGAACTAATGGATGGAAGATCTCTCTCTCTCTCTCTCCCCCCCCCCCCCTCTCTCTCTGTAACTCTGCCTTTCAAATAAATAAACTAAAAAAAAAAAAAAGACTATCTGGGCTAAAACCAGATACTTAGATGTGGGATGTGGTCATCAAATGCAGTGACTTAAGCCAGTGTGGCTGATGCCTATTCCTAGAGTGACATCTTAAGGGACATGGTCTAGAGGAAAATGACTAGCATCTCCTCTAGAGGGAAGCACAAACCCCAGACAGTGCAGAACACTGCAAGTAGAAACAGGATTACAATTTGCCTGGTCTATGGAGCCCACCTCAGACTAACTCTCCCAGGTAAAGGAACACTTCTTATCCTTACATCTCCACTCACTCAGAATTTCCATTCTGTGTATTCAGAGTCCCTTATGACTCCAAGAACACAGTCATGTACATATTGTAGTGTGTGCATATATGAGGGTCACATGAATTACACCCTGGCAAATTCTTCTGCTTTGTCCTAATAGATTTTCTGCACCTTGAAGGAGGGAATCTTTTAACTCTAACTTTAATTTAGAACCCAACACAGATACTTGTAATTGAAGAGAATTAAAAATGTTTGTGGAATTTAATAAGACGAAGTTTTTTATGCATATGAAAATCACTGTTCCTCATCTGCCTTTTGGATTTATTATTTGCAAAGCAGAGAGAGAGAGAGAGAGAGCGAGCGAGAGAGAGAGAGGTAGGCAAAGATCTGCCATCTGCTGGTTCGCTTTCCACTTGCCTGCAACAGCCAGGGCTGTGAACCTAAGATCCAGATACCCCATGTGTGTCTCTCACATGGGTAGCAGGGACCCAGGTACGTAAGCCATACCTGCTGCCTCTCAGGGTGCACATTAGCTGGAAGCTGGGATGGGAAGCAGAGCCAGGACTCGAACCAGGCACTCTGATTTGGATGCAGGCTTCCCAAGTGGCATCTTAACATCTTGCCATGTGCCTGCCCTCATCTGCCCTTTTAATCACTGCCTCTCACCAGCCCTGATGGCAGCATCTTCAGATATAAGACATAACAGCAGGACTTCCTTGAAAGACGGAGAGATACACTAGTGGGAAAAAAGCAGGGAGAAAATAAAATCAGAAACAAAAGAGGAGAAAAAAATTGAGTTGCTTAGATTTTGTCGTAGTTGGATGTCACGGTATACAATTAGAAGCATTTGGGCTTAAACTTTAGTCAAAAGAGGGAGTAATCAAGGCATAATTCGTTTTATGAAAAAGGCTCCTTAAATCTGCTCTCTTCAACCGCATTTAAAATGCAGTTTTTGTTAACAGAATTCAGGTCGCATACAATTTTGTTTTTTAGCTCAAATTGATTGTTCCCTAAGAATTCCCAGTCAGAGGTTCAGTTATTTGTGGTTGACTCCAATAAGTGCCTTCATTCTGGAATTTGGGGGAGGTACCACCTCAGAAGACCACACATCAGGGCTGGTGAAGAAAGCAGCCGTGGCCTGTCCCCACTGCTCACAGTTCGCCTTGGTTCCCGTCCAGTGTGTTAGTCCAGTCTTCATTCCAGCAGAGAGACATCTCCACGGGCAGACATCTGCGTCCTGTCTTGGAGACCTTGGGTTTGAGTCTGGCTCCGCCTTCCCGAATCTGGTTTCCTGCTAGTGCAGACCCTGAAAGCAGAAGTGATGGCTCAAGAAATTGGGTTCCTGCTACTCACATGGAGGATCCAGGTTGAGTTTCTGGCTCCCAGCTTTTGTACCAACCCAACTCTAGTTATTGCAGGCATTTGGGGAGTGATTTGGTGCATGAGAGCCCTGTCATCTTTCTCTCAAATAAAAATAAAAATGCTGTATTTAATTAATTAATTAATTAAGATATATATGTGTGTGTATATATACACACACACACACACACATATGTATACACACACACACACACACACAACATACCCCATACACATGTAGTTAAATGAGGATTAAGAAGCTTTCCTGCCCTGAGATGCCAACATTCTCAGTTATTCTTCGGAAGAGATGAAAACCTCCTATTTGAAAAGTTGTTTTGAGAAGGAGGGCAATTCTGAGTGCTGTGATCAGAAGTGAAAAGAATGTCGAGGAGCTCTGGAAACCGATCAGTTTCAGGCAGGCTCGAAGCCTTGGTTGCGTCAATGGATGCTGTGGCATGTTCCTTGGTGGCTCAAGTCTGTGGCATCCGAATGCTCACGCTGCGGGACCATCTTCAGGTCTTTGGTTCTACACTTAGGAGATGTCTGTTGTCCGATGTGTTCTCAGGAGCCTTGGGGCCCTCTCCTGAGGGTCTAGGCTCCTGTGAGTGCTGTGACCAGGACTTCCCTGGCTGCCATTTGAATCGTGTACCATACGGTGGAGGGAAATAGGAGTTCACCCAGTGTACTGATGGTGTGCTCCTCACCTAAGACACTGTTTGAAGCATCATTTCGCTGGCAGTTGGCCTCCAAGTGTCAGAGTTTCTCATTTCAATTTCACTTCCCATTTAAGTGATTTTTATAGCATCCTGTATGCTCTCCATCCTTCCTTCCAACAGTGGGCTTAAGCTTCAGTGTGTTTTTAAAGATTTATTTATTTTAAAGAGTTAGAGGGAGGGAGAGAGAGAGAGAGAGAGAGAGAGAGAGAGAGAGAGAGAACATGAACACACAGAAAGATCTATCTGTTGATTCACTCCCCAAATGACTGCACCAGCCAGGGCTGGGCTGGGTAAAAGCCAAAAACTTCTTCTGGGTCTCCGATGTGGGTGCTGACCTAAGAACTTTGGCCATTTTCTACTGCTTTCCCAGGTGCATGAGCAGAGAGCTGGATCAGAAGTGGAGTAACTGGGACTTGAGTTGGTGCTCCTGTGGGATACTGGCACTGCAGGCAGCAGCTTAAAGGCTATGCCACAATGCTGGCCCCAAGCCTCAGCTTTTGAAACTAGACTTTTCACTGGAAAACAGAATGCCACATAGACCCTTCCTGTCTGTGCTGCACATAGAAGCTTCACTCTTGTTTTTTTAAGATTTATTTGAAAGTCATAGTTACACAGAAATAGGAGAGGCAGAAAGAGAGAGAGAGAGAGGTCTTCCATCCGATGGTTCACTCCCTAGTTGGACAAACAGCCGGAGCTGTGCCGAACTGAAGCCAGGAGCCAGGAGCTTCTTCCAGGTCTCCCACGTGGGTGCAGGGGCCTAAGGACTTGGGCCATCTTCTTCTGCTTTCCTAGGCAATAGCAGAGAGCTGGATCGGAAGTGGAGCAGCCGAATCTTGAACCTTCGCCCATATGGGATACTGGCGCCAGGGCATTAACCCACTGTGCCACAGCTCTGGCCCCGAAGCTTCACTCTTAAGCCATTCACTTGGATAGGTCTCAAGAGATTGGTGTCGGGCACCAGCAGAGGTTTTATAGCATTACTAAGAGAATGATGGCAAATATCCTCACCAAGTTGCATTTGTTTTTTTTTTTTTTTTTTTTTTTTTTTTTGGACAGGCAGAGTGGACAGTAAGAGAGAGAGACAGAGAGAAGGGTCTTCCTTTTGCCATTGGTTCACCCTCCAATGGCTGCCGCGATGATCCGAAGGCAGGAGCCAGGTGCTTCTCCTGGTCTCCCATGCGGGTGCAGGGCCCAAACACTTGGACCATCCTCCACTGCACTCCTGGGCCACAGCAGAGAGCTGGCCTGGAAGAGGGGCAACCGGGACAGAATCCAGCACCCCAAACGGGACTAGAACCTGGTGTGCCGATGCCGCAAGGTGGAGGATTAGCCTATTGAGCCACGGCGCAGGCCTGCATTCAGTTTTAAGCACAGCACAAGGAGGAGCAGCTTTCAGCTTGCACCCCTCCAGTACCCTCCCTCCAGACACTCCCTCCAGACAGGGGCCAGAGCAGACAGAGCTGTGACCCCCTGCTGTGTGCTCTGCCTCAATCCTGCCTCTAAGTCCTTGTTGGGAACCTGGCAGCAGACAGCAAAAGCAAGGAAAAGGCAGGGCTTCCTCTCTGTTTACTCTCCTATTTATTTGTCCTTCATGCAGTAGTTTTTTTTTTTTGGGGGGGGTAGTCAGGGGTACAGGGAAACCTTTTCTTGGAGAAGGATCGTACCTCTCCATTTAACCAACCAGAAAGTCTTGAAAAGCTGATTCATTTAGAGGTTGAATTGAAGAATTTGACTCTCTGGGCTTCTAGTGCCAGAAGGATACATGTGTTGAACTTGGTCTGCAAAGGTTTCACCTTCCTTTTGAGGGAGCACATGGAATGTCCCTGCAAAACACCTGGGGTATTTATTTAGAAAGGATTTTAAGGCTGTTCGCTGCCCACCTCCTCCAGATGTCTGTTTTCTCTACCTTGAACCTTCCACAGGACATTCGCCTGTTATGTAACATGCTGCATGCTGCTTCTGAGCTGTGGTTCATTCCCCACTGCAGTCCTGGGCACTGGCTGTCTGAACACTGAGCAACCTACTAGCTGCGTTTGCCTGTGTGCAGTGGTCTCGGGACAGCCAAATCTGCAACTCTCCTGAGGCAGTCCACAAGAGCATTGACCCAAAGTAAATGGCCTCGTTTCGTGGCTTGGAAGGCATCTTTCATATTTTTAACAGCCATTGGACATTAAGTCATTAAGCATTCTATTAAAGCATGCGAAGTCCAATAAAGAAGAATTACATGAATATGTAACTCCAAATCTCCCATTAAGAAATAGAAAATTAAGAGATCACTTGAAAACATTTTATGCCGAATCTGTACCATTTTAGGGTTTCTCATTGTACTTTAGTAATGGTACTTGACATTATCCATGTTTGCACTAGCTTACTAATTTTAAATACAACAACCATGGTTCAGAGCATTTTAGGATTATTAGACATTTGCATCCAGTTGCTATCTTATTTTTAAAACTACTAAAACCTAGCTTTGAAGTGCCATCTGAAGTGTTCTTCTGTCTTTGGCTAATAACTTACCACTTGATCGGCACTTGGCCTCATCCATAAGTAGGACCACTGTGTGCTGCTTAGGATGTTCCATAGAGAGAGGTGCTTCCGTTTGAAACACACGTGGTATTGCTGGGATATGCAAAATGCTTCACCACTCACCACCTGTGGTTTCCAGGCCCCTCAGTTTTCGGTGATAGATGGTGATACACTAAGTGTGCGTTTCAATTCTGGTATGTTTCCTAGTAAAGACAGTGGAATGTTAATGGACTAACAGCTCCACCGTGTAGTGACTGCCATGATGTTGCACCAGTAGAAGCATATGGAACTAGTGCTTTGCTTAGTATGTATTGGGCACTTCCTAAGCTCTGGTCCTGGTATTAATTAAGCATATAATGCATGTCATCTCCTTTATCACAATGAGCACATCCCTAATCTAAAAATCAGAAATTCCGAAATACTCCAAAACTTGATACATTTGAGGGCTCATATGACACCACAAGTGGCAAACTCCACACCATGAAACTTTATTGAATGCATAAAATTACTTGAAATATTACATAAAACTACCTTCAGGCTAAATGTATAAAGTGCATATGAAACATAAATGAATTCTGTGTTTAAACTTTGGTCCCATTCCCCAAAATACCTCATTATGTATATGCAAATATTCCAGAATCTGAAACCCAAAACACTTGTGCTTGTAACCGCTGTACGTAAAATGGAGTTGCAGGGTAATATTCGATCCCATGCTGTCGGGTTGCAGATCCTGGGGACCTTTCAGCCACCCAGCATCAAGGGGGACTGGCTTCAGGCTCAAAGCGCTTCATATATATTGGAGAGAAATTCTTTCTTCCTATGTAGAAACCGTGTTCCTTGGCAGATTAACTTTACCGAAGCTTTCTCTGAACAAAAGAACTTGTTACAGATGCCAACCTGGAATTCTGCGTCAGGTATGTTTATCATATAGTGGTCCCAAGGAGACGTCTCTGCTGATGTCCGTCACCTCCATCATCATCAGGGGCCTGTGGCAGGTGAGCTGGCAGTCTGAGACTCAGGTCACTGGGCCTTGGTTCTCATCACTAGCTCCCTGGTTTCTGATGCAGCAGCAACTGCAGGAATTTGCATGTTTCTCAGCCTTTCCATTTTACAAGGCACATTTACTTCAACAGCCTGTGAGTGTGGACAACTTTTATATCAGCTTTATGGGTGAGGCAACAGAAATATATGTGAAAAATGATTCTTCTACATTCTGTAGGTCAAAACAGGAAAAACCAAGCCATAAGTCCATTCACCTACTCCTACATCACAGCTCCAAACTAGACTTGTCTCTGAGACCAGCCCCTCTTGGGTTTATCAGTAGAGTGAACAGATTAAACTCATCAGTGATTTTTCAGGCTATGCTTCCTAGAGTATTTGGAGTTTCATAGATGATAGTGATTGAGATGCAAAGCTCTCCTTCAGCCAGAGTGATTCTGCACCTGTCTGTTTTACATACTGATGCTCCTCTTCATCTTTGCTTTAGGTAAACCTTGTGTAGCTAAGAAATACTTTGAAACCTAACAAACATCAAGATTCTTATTACGTTCTAAGCTGTAGCTGTTAGGGGCCAATTCCAATTTAAAAATCAATGAAATTAATAGAAACAGGAGTAAATTGTCAATGGGAAACTAGGATTTGGCTTACAGAATTAACTTGAGGCTTTCCGAAAGTGTATCTGTTGGGTGAGGCCAAGAAACTCTCCCAATAGTAAAACTCAAGCCAATACCTGATTCCATCCCTTGTCCCTACTTATAGCCCTTGACTGCTTAGAGGGGCCAGACAGATACTTCTAAAATGGAATTAAATAGAAAATTAATTTATTATGCAATATATCTTAAACAATATACAGAATATCAAAATATACATATTTTTACACCTGTTCTAATATGTTAGAACTAGCAATATTTCACAATTAATTTTAAAGAGTAATCACAATTTTAGTTTCTTAACTAATTCTCATTTTCTGGCATGCAGAGAGTGTCAGTGTGTGCAAAACAAAGAATCTTCCCTTCTTCCCAGTCCCTCCCTAGCTATCTTCATTATTTTACTGACTTGATGAATTCCCAATTTCAAATGATGTTTCTTGACATTTATCTAGTTTAGAGCTCCTGCAGTAAAATGACATTGCTAGACAGAATTCTCCATGTGTTTCACAGTTAATCTCCAAATTCTGAATTCCTCTTTCTCCATGCTGCACTGGCCATGTTATCTTCTTTCTTGGAAGAGATTTGAGAAGAGGGATTGTATACGCTTGTTTTTATGGGGTGCTTTGAGTATGCACACTTAATTGAATAAACCAAATTATATTCCTCTCATTTCCCAAACTGGAGAAAGGCTTATGATTTCGATTGATAGCGTGCACTAGGATTGGTGTGGAAGTCGCGAGGAAACTGAACGGCACTTCAGAGTTTATGCCTTCGCCCTTGGTTCAGTAGCATTCTTACAATGAAAGGAGGCAAGGGAAGAGTTATCACCACGTTCCATGGTCAAGTGATATTTTGTCCAAAAACCAGCGAGGTCAGCCTTTGCAGCTTTTAATTCTGGCTTTTTGATCAAAACAACAGTTTTATATTCTTATGTGTATAAATACTGCTTTTGACAGATAGGAGATGAGTGCCATGAATATTCCGTTTGCAGTGGTAAAACTCCGCAGTAAAGCTTTGGAGTTTTAAAACGACAATCAAGTGATCCAACAAGGGGCAGGAGCCGCTCAAATGAAAAGCTTCACAGATGAGTGGGTTTACTTCCCAGCCACTCTGATCAGCATCTGCCTTTTTGCATCATCCACATGAATTCGTGAACGTGAGTGCATAAGGATCATGAAATATGTTGTCACTTGAAGGTCATCAGTGGCTAAGCCATAATTCTGACAGTTCTGAGAAAATAAGAGCTCTCTGCTAACTTTCTCATCTGCCTTGGGTGTCTGTAGTAGATGGGGAATGCTCCTGTTTCACTGTGACCCTCTTCCTTTGCAGTGCTTAGTGTCTTAGAGTCGCACTAATGAGTTCTGCGCTTTAATTGACTCGTGGGTGCCTTCATTTGATTGAGTTTGCTCAGCTATGCTAGAATCTGAACCCAGAGGCCTCGCTTTCTTTCCAACTGCCTTTCCCTCCCTTGTGCCTCTTTTTCCTCTTAGCAGTTGTGATTTACTTTGGATTATTCCAGTTGATGTGATAAATGGATTAAAATCAAAGTAAGGTTCAAAATCATTACACTAATTTGCAAGGATGCTTACTGGGAGGACCCTGTAAGCATCTCAAATAACGCCATGATAGAGTTTGATAGAACAGTGGTACTGTGGAGGCTTTGTTCATGATGCATCTTGCTTCTGAGTTAATGTTGTTCCTTGAAAAAGTTCACTTAGCGCTTTTTTATTATTTGATTAAGAGATTTTTCAGAACAGGGGCGGGGAACCTGTTTTCTGCCAAGGGTCATGGATATTTACAGCATCAAATGCAGACCATGCCATTTGGATATTTACGGCATCATATGCAGGCCATACAAAATTATCAACTGAACAATTATGCTGTTATAATATATTGAATTCCGAGTCTCACCTCAGATTGCCTTGGCCAGGCCAGACCAAATGATTTTACAGGCCTTATATGGCCCAAGGGCCAGCCATTCCCCACCTCTGTTTTAGCACGAAGTAAGATGACTCTGAGACCTGCTTTTACTTTAAGAACAGTTTCTTTACTTCGGCATCTTTAAAAAAATTATCCTTTACACATCTGTAGTATGGTTTCTGCTCTTCTCATATGTTAGCAAGAGTCAGTGGAAATCCTCCAGTTAACTAGTTTCAACTCAAAAGAAAGCCAAAGGTATCAGGATGCTCTTCAGAGAATTCCCTTCAGCATCCCACCTGCTGCATCTCATCATTTACAAAGACTGCCTTGAGTTTTCCCTACCAGAGCTGGTGGAGGACACTATTTGTTGACATTAACATTAGTGCTGCCAGTTCCTTAACATTTACTGAATGATCGCTATGAGTTCGCCCCCTTGTAAGACTGAACCTGGGGCTCCTCACTCAATCCTCACACCACCCACTTGGTGCAGATGAGAAAACAGATACCCCTGAACGGCTGCCATCTGCCTGGCGTGGGCGGAGCATCGCAGGCACGGCCAGGTGTCTGCTCAGCTTCCAGCTCTGGAGTTGACCACCGCCTGGTGCGGACAGGGCGTTCTCCTGCTCTACTCTCTGGGCAGAATTAAGTTTGAAACAGAATGAACACATTTCCTGTAACGAGACCTGCCCCAGGCGCAGGTGGATTCTCTCCTCCATGACCATTGGTCACCACTCAGGTGTCCTGCTGATACACCTGAAGCCCCGGCTGGACGGAAACCACTCCCTGCGTCACAGGAGAGCTGCACACGTCCTGCTTTCTGCCTCGTGCCCTCCCCTTTCTCCAGGATTTTAGGAGCAAGTCGGCCGGATCTCCCACCATGCATTGCCGTGAAGTCTGTGGGTTGCTGTATCACCACCGAGCCTCCATCAGAGCATGCGCCCAGTGACTGTTGACAGATGAAAGAACAGGAAAACATGAAGCCTGGGTAGCTTTTACTCAGTAATGCCAAATTCCCTACTCAGCAGGCTCCTAAAAATAAAAATCTTACCAGAAATCATAATTGATGGTGGCCCTGAAAACCCAAAGCGTGGATCTCTCTTCTCCTTCTGTGTGGTCTCTGGGTTATAGGAAATGTGAGAAATGATCTCTCTTTGGCAGAGCACTGGTCACCATGGAAACAACTTACTAGTTTCTAAACCCTTCTGGCTAGTTCCAGGAATGTTAACTCTATACTAGTATTAAAGAAATAAAAATAAGTCTAAGATTCACATCTGGCTTTTTAATAGTTACAATCATTGAGAAAAGACTCCTATTAAATTACAAATACATTCTCCTCATCTGAATATTACTGATAATGATGATGCTGAGTGTCGGCAGAATAACTCTGCTGCTGATTGCTGCCAGTAGGGCCTTATTTTTTCCACACCAATTTGGGGCATGGCATTAAATTCATGTGGAGGAATATTATTTTATTTTTGTATTATTTAAAGACCTATTTATTTGAAAGACAGAGTGACAGAGAGAGGAAGAGACACAGAAAGAGAAATCTGCCACCTCTGGTTTACTCCCTAGGTGACCACAACAACCAGTTCCAGGCCAGGCTGAAGCCAGGAGCCATGAACTCCAGCTGTGTCTCCCTCATGGGTGGCAGGGACCCGAATACTTGAGTCCCCTTCTGTTGCTTTCCAGGCGCATTAGCGGGAAGCTGGACTGGAAATGGAGCAGCTGTCGCAAGGGGCAGCTGAACCTGCTGGGGCTGCAACACATTGCTGTCCCCTCATGTTGTTTAATTCTACTTCACTGTTTATGTGTTCCTTTCATCTTTTAAATTCAAACATCCTTCGGAAGACGTGCTGTATTGATTACACCCTCTGGAGTCAGGGTGCACATCATTTATTTTCCCTCTTAAGAGTAAATTTTCTGTGCAGTGTTTCTATTTCTGTTCATTTCCTAGTGGGAAACTGGGACCATCTGAGGAATATGCAGAAATATTCAAGAAGACAGAGATCTGGGTTGTGATAAACTTAAATATTTAAATGCAGGTTTCTAAAAAATAATGAATACAGTTTAAAAAGATAAACATCTAACTGATTTTAGTACTTAAATATATATGCAAAAATCTGAGGAACGTAAGTTTTTTCAGGCACTTTGTTGGATTCTTGCTTAATAAATCAATTCTGATCCTCCTCTTCCTTCCCTGTCCCCTCTGGGTGGACTTAGTATTCTCATACATCATCTTAATTTGCAGACACTTGTTGTTTTAAATACATGTTGTTAAGTATACTTACATGAGTATTTTATTATTTCATTTATATACATTTAAATATGCTTTGCATATTTTCATCTATAAATGAACATATGGCTTTATTAATAAATATTATATAAATCTCTAGCTACACTGTCATTCCTTTCAAAGTAGATCTCATATACATATATCTTTTTAAAAGATTTATTTATTTTTATTTGAAAGGCAGAAAGAGAGAGAGAGAGAGAGAGATCCTCTCTCTGCCGGTTCATTCCCCAAATGCCTACAACAGCCAGGGTTGGGCAAGGGTGACACGGACAGCCAGGAACTGCATCCATGGCTTCCCAAGTGGGTGGCAGGGTCCCCAGCCCTTGGGCCATCATCTGTTGTTTCCCCAGGCACATTAGCAGAAAGCCATATTGGAAGTGGTGGAGATGAGATTCCAAAGAGCACTCTGATATGGGGTGCAGGCACCCCAAGCAGCAGCTTAACCTGCTGCGCCACAACACCTGCCTCTCTTACAGATTTTCTTTTACTGTTTCTTAATGTATTTTCTTTTCAATTATGTAAACATATGAAGCACATGAAGTCAGCTTCATGAAGGCTCTGCATTTATGTGGCTTTTTTTTTTTTTTTTGGTAGGCAGAGTTAGACAGTGAGAGAGAGAGAGACAGAGAGAAAGGTCTTCCTTCCGTTGGTACACCCCCCAAATGGCTGCTTTGGCCAGTGCACTGAGCCAATCCAAAGCCAGGAGCCAGGTGCTTCTCCTGGTCTCCCATGCGGGTGCAGGGCCCACGCACTTGGGCCATCCTCCACTGCCTTCCCAAGCCACAGCACAGAGCTGGACTTGAAGAGGAGCAACCAGGACAGAATCTGGCACCCCAACCAGGACTAGAACCCGGGGTGCCAGCGCCGCAGGTGGAGGATTAGCCTAGGAGGATTAGCCAAGGTGCCAGCTTATGTGCTGTTTTAATTTCAAGTTTCTTTCTGAGTTCTGTCAATCTCTTCATTATCTTTCATACTTCCTGCTGGCTAATAAGCATTCAAAAACATCACCATTTTCTTCCAGTCTCTGTGAAGGTGTCCACCTTTTCAGGCCCCTCCCAAGCGCTCTGTAGATGCCTTGTGGCTCAGTTTCTCCCTACCCTGATCCCTCCTCCCTGACCTTTCCTTTTCTGTTGTAATTTAAATTCTAGGAAGTCACTGCTTTTGGAAGTCAGGAGTTAGAAACTGCTCTCCTGGTTCCTTGTAATATGCAGCATCAGTACAGTCACACCCTACAAACACTGAAGTGGCACTTCTCAAACTAGTTGTTGTAACAAGCTGCCGCACACTGGGTGGTTTAAACAACGGAATTTGTTCTGGAAATCCAAGCTGAAGGTGCTGGCAAGTTCGGCTCATGTGTTACCTAGTTCTCTCCCAGTTTGGGGTGGTTTGCTGGCAGTGTATTATATGCCTTGGGTTGTAGGAGCATCCTCTGACCCCCATTTTAGCCTTTGCCTTCACATGATCACCTCCCTGTATATATGTCTGTTTCCAAATGTTTCCTTTTTATAAGGATCCCAGTCATGGTTGTTTAGGGGTCCACCCTACTCTACTTAAAAAATTAAGTCTTGGGACCAGCAATGTGGTGTAGCCGGTAAAGCTGCCACCTGTAATGCCGGCATCCCATGTGGGCACCAGTTCGAGTCCTAGCTGCTCCACTTCTGATACAGCTCTGGCCTGGGAAAGCAGTAGAAGATGGCCCAAGTCCTTGGGCCCCTGCACCCGCATGGGAGACCCGGAAGAGGCTCCTGGCTCCAGATCGGCTCAGCTCTGGCAGTTGCAGCCAATTAGGGAGTGAACCAGCAGATGGAAAAACCTCTCTCCCTCCCCCTCCCCTTCCCTCTTCCTCTCCCCCCTTCCTCTTTTTTTTCCTCTGTGTAACTCTGAATTTCAAATAAATGAATAAATCTTTAAAAAAAAAAACAACAAAATTAGATCTTTAATGGTCCAGTTCTCAAATAAAATGTTTTGAGGTACTAGGGGTTTAGACTTCCACATAGGAATTTCTGGGGACATAATTCTACCCATAATACTTCCCATTACAATAAAACTTATTTTATATTCTGTGTCTACTCAGTGATTTTACAAGTAGATCTTGTGTTTGGACCAAAATACAAATCAAACACAGTTGTTGTGGATGCATCTTGAGCATTTATGCCTTGGCAACCTGCGCTAAGCAGTCTGATCATTCGCGTACTTGGAGGGTCCGTTTATCTTAACCTCATTCAAAGACTAAATTAATTGTTTCTAACTTCTGCCAACACTTGTTAGCCCCAGATGGCTGTGAAATCTCCAAACATATTTTTAACCTTTTCATCAAAAGGTAATTTCATTTTAATCCCAAGATAACCTTTTGCTTTCTTTTTTAAATATGATGACTATAATGCATATTTAATCAAAATAAGCCACAGTATTATGAAATAGAGATGTTTTGACTTTGAATCCAGATAAACTGGCTGTCTCCACAGTGGGATAGTCTCCAAGTTTCGGGAATTAATTTCTCGATGGTAACTGGATTGTGATTGTGTCATGGTAATTGAAGTCATCAGCTGGTAAGACAATTAGGCTTCCAAGTGGTAGATAACATCTAGGGGCCTGCCACTCTCTGTACCTCTTGGTACTTGCTGTCCTCAAGCTGTGGATCTGTGCTTTACTGCTGTGAAGAAGTAGCAGCTCTCTTGGTTGGAGTCCCAGTGTGAAGTTTTCATTCACTCCCAAGGGGAGACCCTAAAATAGGATTTGGAGCTATAGCATTGGCCAACTTATATGAGTATTTCTGCTGTTTACAAGGTCTCAGGCCCTACATCCAAAACTCAAAAAGAAAGGAAATCTCCAACATGCATACTACTGTGAAGATTTCTCTATTTGAAAGGCAGTGTTAGCAGAGACACAGGGAGAGAGGTATCTTTCATCCATCATTTCACTCTCCACAATGGCTACAACAGCCAGATTTGGACCAAGCCAAAGCCAGGCGTTCCATGCTGGCCTTTCCATGCGGATGGAAGGGGCCCAAGTTCTTGGGTCATCATCCACTGCCTTCCCTGCACTTTAGCAGGGAACTGGATTGGAAGTACAGAAGCTGGGAATTGAATCTGCACTTTGATATGGGATGCCGGCATTGCAAGTGGTGGCTTATGGAACCTGCTGCACGCCAAAGCCAGCCCTGGGTGCCGCTCAGAGTTATTTTCCAGGCCATCGCATCTTGCTTCTCCTTTCATTCAACAGCACTGATTCTTCACCAACACTTTCCAAGAATGTGTTTACATGACAGCAGAGCAGGGTTGTTAGGAGACCTGGACTGCAAATAGCTTTACCACTGCTCCCATGTAATTCAGAGTGAGTCATCCTGCCCCACTTATGGAAAGAGCACCTCTAGTTGACAGTACTTGGAAAGGATGACACAGAGAAGGAAATGCATAGTACAATTCATTTTGTTCGAGAACAAAAAAATGGGAAGTGTTCCATCCACAGCATACTGATTTCATGTTGCTTAATATGACTTTAATGCTAGAGGACTCACTGTATTTCCTGGTTTGATCTATCTCATGGCCTGGGCTAGAGCTGTGGTAGTTTCCTGGTCTGCCTCCATCATCAGCCTCCTTGTGTGCACCCCGTGCTGTGAGTGTTCTCATTCTGCCTAGGTTTTCACTTGGACCATTCCATTTGCCTGAGTTCCCATCTCTCCTTTGTGGTAACATGCACATCTTCACTTCTAACCTGGCCACTTTTGTGTTTTTTTAAATTAATTTATTTGAAAAGCAGAGTAACAGAGGGAGAGACAGAGAAAGTGAGATCGATCTTCCGGCCGTTGCCGCAGCTCAACAGGCTAATCCTCCGCCTAGGGGCGCCGGCACACCAGGTTCTAGTCCCAGTCGGGGCGCCGGATTCTGTCCCGGTTGCCCCTCTTCCAGGCCAGCCCTCTGCTGTGGCCCGGGAGTGCAGTGGAGGATGGCCCAAGTGCTTGGGCCCTGCACCCCATGGGAGACCAGGGAAAAGCACCTAGCACCTGGCTCCTGCCATCGGATGAGCACGGTGTGCCGGCCGCAGCACGCCATCCGCGGCAGCCATTGGAGGGTGAACCAACGGCAAAGGAAGACCTTTCTCTCTGTCTCTCTCTCTCACTGTCCACTCTGCCTGTCAAAAAAAAAAAAAAGAAGAGAGATCGATCTTCCATACCCTAGTTCACTCCCCCTATGGCTCAAACAGCTAGGGTTGATCAGAAGTCAGGCCCCCAGACCTCCATCAGGGCCTAAATATTTGAGCCATCATCTTCCCCTGCTTTCCCAGGTGCAGTAGCAAGGAGCTGGATGGGGAAGTGGAGCAGCCAGGACTGGAACCAACACTCTTCTATTGGTTGCTGGCGCTGCAGGTGGCAGCTTACCTCGCTGTCCAACAACGCTACCCTCCCACCTTGCGCATCTTCTTAAACACACTTTTGGTATGGTAGCCCTGCCATCAGTCAACTAAGAAGGGCATTGGTCAGTTGCTCAAGGGAGCAATTTCAGAACCACGAGAAGTTTGAGAAGTGAGGAGCACAGTCACACTTGTGCCTTATGAAAGTCTGTCGTGATACCTGTGTAATAAAACGTGTCGGGCAATAGTTACTACAAAAATAACTACTGAGTGTGCAAGACAAAATAATTATTTAAAGGGAGATTAAATTTCTAAATTAGTTGAAGTTTGTAAGGAGACACATGGAAGGTTACGCAGTTGACTCAATGCAATATTTAGAGAGTGGCGTGTACAAGGGTACTTCAAAAACTTCATGGAAAATAGAATTAAAAGATTGCATTATTCTAGTGCAAAAAAATTAAAGTCTATGCATAGTTTACTTACTTACCTGGTACTCTATAGAATGTGTGTGAATGGGAAGAAGGATTCATGAGGCCTTTTTGGCCTTTGAAATCCAGTTCTGTCACAAGCCCCTGATCTTCCTGCTCTTTCCAGGCTCCCACTCTTTGTCTAGTGCCTTTCTTTGATGCTCCCATAGTGCTTCCTTCGTAAACTTAGCACACATGAATCACCACGCAGTGTACTTGTCCAGTTGCCTTGCCCAGCCAGAGCACAGTCCTGGATCAGCTAGAACCATCTTGTTCTCTGACTTACTTGTCATTGTCTTGAGCTGTGCTTACTCAGTATGTGTTTGTTAGTGGAACTACAGCTAAGAAGGGAGTATCTGAACTCTCATCCAGCACCTTAACCTTGGCTGCTCTGCACACTAATATTTCCTATTTTGATTTTTTTTCCACAATGCTAGTCTTTTAAGGGGTACTTGTCAACCTAAGAACTAAATTGATAAGGTGGTTCATAGTAACATAATATGTTATCGTGGTAGAAGGATATATTGTAGTCCACCTGTTCATCTCCAAGACTTGCAGGAAAGCCTTCACAACTTGATGTGCAGCAGATTTTAGGGACGTCTTAATAAGAAGGATTACAGAGCACTCAAGAACAGGCCATATCTCAGGGCAAAGTGGCACATCATCTGTTGAAATCACAAATAGCAATGAAATGTCATACACTGCCTAATGTAATGACTGTGCAATGATGAACCTCATATAAGACTATGGTGATCCCATAAGATTATAATGAGGCTGAAAAATTGCACAGTGGTGTCACAGCCACCATAATGTCAAAGCAAAATGCATTGCCCATGTGTGTATGATGCTGGTATAAGTAAATCTCCTGTACTGCCAGCTCACATAAAAATACTGTGTCTACAATTCAGTCCGGTATATAATACCTGATCATAAATAAATGTTACTGGCTTCTGTATTTACTTTTTGTCATTATTTTAAAGTATACACCTTCCACTTATAGAAAGAAAAGTTGACTCTAAAATGATACGCTGTGTTCTGCCAGCAGCAGTCTTGTGCATTTCATATTTGTTCACTGGGTCTTGTGACTGTATCCAGAGACCACATGGAGTGGTTGACTTATACCTGCGAGGTTTGAATGAGTTCCCATTATGACGTTCCCACAGTGCTGAAATCAGCTAACTACTGGTTTCTCATGATACATCCTGTCATTCAGCAAAATGTGTCTCTTTACTTACCAGTCATTTGCTAGCCTGACTCTTTGCACCTGAGGATGGAGGAAAAGACTAGTGCTTAGAGTAGGACTGGATTAAAATACAGTGATTATGTATTTTTGCTAACATATGAAATTCAACATAAATGTTAAAAGTTTACCTGCAATAATGTGTTGTATGACAGCATGACTATCTTTGAAATAATTACTCCTCACAGTTTTTCTATTAATATTCTTTATTTATGTGATATTTTCAAAACATTATAGTTGATTGCCTTTCATATTATCATTAAATATTTGAAGTTGTGTTTTTATATGTAAATACAACCAATTAGAATAAATTACATTGTTTCAAATAATATTCCAGAAAATTTATCAGATGGCATGGCTCAGTGATTTCTTTAATGATGGAAAAATGCTTTATTAATGGAGACAACCAGAAGTCCATCTTCTCCAAGAAGTACAGGTTGGGTTTAAATGAGTCATTTGCAACAGCTACATGTTAAATGGTGGATTTCTATACTTGCAGTTCTTTAAAGAAAAAGTGTCTGTCAACTCTATTGCCTTTAAAAGGAGATAAGAGCTTTCTGCCATGGGTACCCATCAACTGTGCAGCCTAGGAGATGGACCCAACAAGTGGAACCAGGTGCTTTGATATTGCCGTGTATCTAAAGAGAAGGTGGTATATCAAAGACTTTAGCTGTTTTCCTAAAATTGTTTTGACCTCCAGGTTATCTAAGTTTGGAGAACACATTCTGGAGTTGTGTACACCGCGTTGCATCCAGCTGTGGTATCACCTAACAGTCTGGTGATTTTGGCAAGCAGGCTAGTTAACTTCTGTGAACTTCAGTTGTGTGGATTAGATGAGAAGATGGGATATAAAGCATGTAGTGTATGCTGTCGCTTTGTTGGCCAATTTTATTTCATTTAAAAGGATGATTCAATTATTTGTTACATATTTTCATTTTTTCTTTATTCAAATGCCTTTTACCACTCAGAATGCATTTTGCAAAATTTGAGAATTTGGTTGTTGCCCCAGAATAAATAAATACCAAATGTACTGTTTTAGCCCATGGAGTTAGAAGCAGTGTGTAGTGGATTTGAATTCTGTCCAGTTATTACTTTTTTGCTTTACATGGTTCCAATCTACATGAATTTGTTACCAGTTGTCAATTTTGGTGTTTGAAATTGTAGTGATCATTTCCCTATGTATTTATTATGGACTATGTGAGAGTTTTAAAATTTTGACAGATTTTTTTAAGCCACAGAAAAATCATTTTTTGCCATGATGGTTAAGAAGATTTTGCTGTTTCAGCTTATATGGTTATGTTTATTACAGTCATAACTGTGCAAAAAACAAGGACAATCTGTAGTGAAAAACAGTCAAACCCTGTTGTCATTTGGATGTTGTATTACTGAAAAGTCAGTTCATAGCCCTGTTTAATATTATCAGTGTTTCCAAGTAATTCCCTAACCTTTTATGGGAATAATTACATGGTAATGATGTCCTTGTGCTTAGAGAATGTTTTTGACCTTCGAATATTTGTTATGTTTAATTTTCAGAAAGTCCAGAAATTAAATAGTCAGAGACTAGTATTTCTGTGGTGCTTTTCAGTAAAATACTTTTTGTAATAACAGTTGTATTCTGTTCATTTTAACGAAGGCCTTACTATTGTGCACCAGAGGCAAAGAGCCAAATGGCTGCTTTATAGATAGCAAGTTCTAGTGACAGTCCAGCCCCTTGGTGGTTGAGAAAGGCAGTCTTGTTTGCTAGATTAAATCAACAAGATGTGGAGTTCATTGTGTATTTTGTACCCTGCATGTGGAATGTTTTGAATTTTGAAAGTCCAAAATAATTAAAACTTGTTGTGTAGCATTCAACCTTCTAGTACATACCTATCATTTAAAACCTCTAAATTGGTTGGTTTTGAAGGGAGTTAGTATAATGAATAATATTAAGAGCCTCTGGATTAGTTTTAATGCATCAGCTCCTGTGCTATGGTCTGTGTCAGAGAAAGGAACCTTGATTCCAGTGTTTGCAGACTGTCCCAGTGCCCGCAGCATGCCCACAGTAGATACTGCATCATTATCCCGTGCTCAGAGGGGCCTCATACCAACAGCATGCCTGGTTACATGCAGTAATGAAAAGCCTTGTTTGGGGAGTGTTTGTGCTTTTAAAGATTGTTTTAATCATGCTCAGGGAGTGGAACTGACTTAAACATAGCTCAGAGTAAATTTGCAAGTGGGGAGTTGGACTTTCTGCCCTGCCTTTTCCAACTTTTAACAAAAGTAACTTCACAAGCCATCACATTGTTCTTTTAGGGATCAGCCCATTTGGATTTATCTGTAGTTTTTCATGTGACCCATTTTTATCATATTCCTCAACTTTACCCTCATAAACACTCAAAGTCCTTACTTGCATAAACTGCTTGTCTACGTTAGGGGTAATGATTGCTGTTAGGAATGACTGAGCAACATGAAGATGCCAGTGATAGTAAGGAGAGGAGGTGGAAAGGTCGACTTTGAAGGTCATTGGAAGATTCTTAGACTCTGTTTGACTTTCCTGCCATCCGTGCACAAGGGCAGTTTCAGGAAGAGGAAGGATCAGAGCTGAAGCAGTAGCGATGTGAGACATTCAGAACCCTTGCTGGCACACAGAAGGGCAGCCTGGTGTCATTTCCTGGCAGGCTTTCACTTCAGGCTTGACCTAGAAAACACACAGAGCCTCTCCTTTGGCACGAGTCCCATGTGAGACCTTCTGGCTTACGCAGGAATGTGCCAGGACAGTGGGTGGCATGGAATCGCTGTTGCTCCTGTCTCAGCATCCTCCAGTAGCCCCCTTGGGCTTCCTGGCCTGGTCCCTTAAAGCCCAAAGCTCCGGAGCACAGCCGACTCCGTGGCAGCCCTTCAGGTATCCCCTGCTCTCCCTGACTCCATCCAACAGTCGCTCAGGCCACTCCTTCTGCCCTCCGTGCTTGTCCCTCTCCCAGTTCACCATTTGGCGAACTGCAGTTCAGATATCGGAAAATTCTTCCCATCCTTCCCTCCAAACTTCCTGACTTCTTCTCTGGGTCCCAGTACTAACTTGATCTTAAGAACCATGTTGCCTCCTGGGTGCATTGTACACAAACCACATGACACAACTCATCCCAGCCAATGACCCTGTTTGATGCTATAACATGCTCTCATAGGGGAGGAAATAGAGTCTCCTTGCTGAATTTCCTTGTAGCTGGTTGGTAGTTGAATCTGGCTTGAGATGTGTTTCCTCTGTACCTCTTTGTAGGGCATCACACAGTGCATTGTTACTGTCTGCCTGCTTCGTCTTTATCATCCCCACTGGACAGTAACCTCCTCTGACTTTTGCCTGTCTGTTGCTTCTATCTCCACCCCTAACACCCAGCCCTACATCTGGCCCAGAGCCCCTGTGCCATAACTACGTGTTTAATTGAATACCAAAAGAGGGAGTGAAAGGAATTTTTGAATCAATTACCAAGTAAATACAGAAGAAAAACAAACAAAAGCAGCAAGGAAGATGAGAATCCACTTTTACAAAATTAACATCGTATTTGCAGGAATAACTTTTTGCTGTACATATTTGCCCATGGTGTGAATCTGCATATAGAAATCCTAAAGATCCCCAGGGTGTAATTTACTTAGTGGTCTTGGTGGGGAAAACACAGACACCGTGGCCATTTCTATTAATGGCACCAAAAAGTGAAGATTTTGTCTTCTACAGTACTGATTTTGCCACAAGCTCTTTTCTGAATCCTGGCCAAGGTAGTGTGTGAGGGCATTGTTGGGAGGAGGGCTTGGCTTGCTGGTGTCTGGGGTGGCTTGTTTGCCACCACCATTGTGTGCTCCCCTGCCTCAGTTGAAGAGGGACAGGCAGGGAAATGAGGTCAGGAGGCCCGGACAGTGGCAAGGTGCCCAGAATACTGACCAGGAATCCAAAGGACCAGCAGGCATTCCCAGTGACATCAGGGATGCAGAAGGTTGTGTCATTGCCAGAGCCATTAGCTGGCCTTGATTGCTGACCCTTAGACTGAATTACACCCTGCTGCCTTGGCATCATTAACCTGCCTTTTTGTGCAGCTAATTTATTATGGGAATGAGTAGGGCCTAGAGAAGACAGTTTACTCTGACTTCCTCAGACTTACTTGGAGGCTGTCGTGGACGGCTCAGACAGGGCCAAATGGGAAACTTGGGACATCACGCACTCTGTGCTGTATAGGGTGATACTTCTCTTCCATCACTAGGGAACACCACAGAGGTCAGAACTGCCCAGCGAGTTGAGATACAGAACCGTGCAAAGACCTGAAGCAGCCTTCCAAAAGAAGTAAGCTGAGATTTGGAGTTAGTGGAGTTAAACCTGCTCTTGAGGACTCCAAGTTTCTCTGTGAGCTGTTTGGAATTATTTATTCCAGAAACCTTCTGAGGCAGATGACAATGTTATCATACTCATTTGATTGAGCCCGGGGAAGGTACTTTTTGTGTAAAGTGCTACAAACCAGAAAGTGCTACTAAATACCAGGATTAGAAAAAGGAGAAAGTAATCTGTGTTTATACAGAGAAGAATCTGCTTATGACATTATTATGCATTTTAATTTCTAGAGGATGAAAAGGAAAGAAACTGGTTAATATTAAAATTTAAAGTCTTTCTTCCAAGAATCAAAAGACTGATTAGAATGACTCAGAAGTTATATGTTAGAATCCCAGTTGAACAAATAAAGCAAATGTTGCACTGATTTATATATTGTGACAATTGAATTCAGACTTAAAGCATTCTTCTTCTTATAATTTCTTTTTTATTGTAAGTTGACAGTTGACTATAAATTTATAAGGTCTACAGCAATGTTATGAGTTATGCATGCGATGTGGAATAATTAAATCAAGCTAGCTAACATATCCATCACCTCAAGTACTTAGCATTTTTTTGTGGTGGGAACATTTGAAATTCTTAACAATTGTATTTATTTGTTTATTATAAGATATTTGTTTTTTTAAAGAGTGACAGAGAAACAGAGGCAGAGACAGATCTTCCATTCATTGGTTCAGTCCCCAAATGGCCACAACAGACAGGCCAAAGCCAGGAACCTAGAATTCTAATAAGTTCTACCATGCAGGGGGCAAGGGACCAAGTAGCTGGCCTAACTGTACTGGTTTCCCAGGCACATCAGCAGGGAGCTGTATCAGAAGCAGAGTTGCCAGGATTTAAGCCAGCACTCCTAAGTGGGGTGCAGACATCAAAAGCAGCAGATCTACTTGTGCCACAATGCCAGGCCTTTGACTTCTAAGCAATTTAAAAATGTGCCATATTCTATTATTAATTGTATTCACTATACTGTGTAATAGAACTAAAAAAAATTCTATTTTCCAATTGAACTTTAGAGCCCTTCACTAAGAATTCATCTTATTCTGGAAAAAATATTTCAAAACTTGATTTAGGCATGTTATGGGGCAAGTGATCACCGCCCCCCCTTTTAGATAAAAAAAGTTCAGATCAACAGGGGTAGAAAATTAGATTGAAACAATCACTTTTATTTTCCGTTTTTGAGAAAATTTGTTTCTCATTCTGTCACTTATTTGATTGCCTAATGTTAACCTCATTATAGCAATTCATAAATTTTATGCATAGTATAAGTGAATGAATATTTATTAAAATAATTTGTTTTGTGTTTTTATTTAGCTGAAAGGCAGACCTGGATGGATATATATATATATATATATATATATATATATATATGGAGAGAGAGAGAGTAAGAAAGAGAGATCTTCCATCTGCTAATTCATTCCCAAATGTCCACACAGCACAGAGTTGGTGCTGGCCTCCCAGTGTATGCATTAGCAGGGAACTGGATTGGAAGAGGACATGGAACTTTAACTCAGGCCCTCTGTTACTGGATCTGGCAGCCCAAGCAGACTTGACTTGCTATGCCACAGTGCCTGCTCTCATAGAAGCAATCTTCCAAAGATTTACATTCATTTTTTACCAGCCTCAAACCTCATCTATGTTTGAACTTAAAAGTAATTCTAGATGCAGGCTTTTGGTACAGCTTTGACCTTGGGGTGCCCGAGTCCTATACTGGAGTATCTGGGTTCAAGTCCTGCCTCCATTCCCAATTCCAGTTTTCTGCTAATGTGCACCTTATGTACCTGGGGAGGCTGCAGGCGATGAATCAAGTAGGTAGATTCCTGCTGCCCACGTGGGAAACCCAGACTGGTATTGTGGCTCCTTGCAGTCATCTAGGGAGTGAGCCAGCAGATGAGATCCCTGTGTGTGTGTGTCTTTCAGACAGATTAAATAAATAAATAAGTAAAAATTAAAAGTGCAAATCTGCTAAGAAAATAGCTATCTACACATGATAGCTCAAAACTATGCTCTTCACTTCTAAAATTGTACATAATACCTTATTATTGTCTTATATTTAATGTGAATTTAAAAATGTAATAGTCTGGCTTTTTAACTCAGTAGATAAGAAGTAGGAATTGTGCAGCAGATGAGAAATAGGAATAATTGTGATGGGCTTGGGGACTTCTGGGCACGAGAATAATGACAATAGTTGACAGCCTGGTTCCATGTGGAACACAGGAAACCTGAAAAAGTAAATGTCTGCAGATGGTGTTTATGTGTATTGTGGTAATTAACACAATAGTCCTGAACTGTCAGTACATAGATCTGCAGGCTTACTTGTGAGTTTCCTTCAGAAGTGCTGAATTAAACAAACTGAGGGAAATGATGTAAGCCTCTCTTTCCTTGGTGCCTCCAAGTGTGCCCAAGCCCCTCACTCTCTGACAGTAGAACGTAACTGAGGATTAGTTCTATGCTCACTCACCCACTGATTTAGTACCTACCTTGATCCTGGCCTTGTGCTGGACACTTTCCATGTCCTGTTTTACTGACACCAGTAAAGTACATTCAACCAACTGTGGATATTCTGTTAGGACTGGTTACATCTCCAGCAAAAGGCCATTGCTAAAAATATAATCTTGTTTGGTTTGTTTTTAGTACAATTTAAAATTATAACAATGTAGAGCTTTAAAATTAGTATCTTCACATCAACAGCTTTCTGAGTAATTTTTACAAGTGAGGCCCAAGTCATTTTTGTTTGAAAAATTGTGAATATCACCTTGTATAAAGTGGGACTCCCAAGGCCTGAGTCATTGCTGTCTGAACTTGAGCATTTGTATGTAGGGTTAGTAACAGCCCTTGCTCATTTTGCAGGTAAACTTTACCTGGGAGGTGTTTTGACTGTACAATAAAGTGTTGCGGGTTCACTGGGCCTAGCCCCTGGGCTCTCCTGATGGGTTTGTGCACCTCCGCCATTGGCGCACAGCTCTGGCCTGACCCATCCTGTTCCAGATGAATGCTGGCTCTCATTAAATCTGAGAGTGGATGCCAGCAATGTGTTTCGAACAGCGTTCCCGAAGGAAATATTATTGGACTTTATGATGTTAAAGTATCTTTTGAAGTTTTCTGCAAAGTAAATGTCTTAGTCCATTAAGGCTGCTGTAACAAAATGCTTAAACAGCAGAAATTCATTCCTCACAGCTTGGGAGGCTGGGCAGTTCTAGATCTCAATGGCTGCAGATCTGGTGTTTGGGAAGAGCCTACATTCTGCTCATAGATGGGTGTCTTTTTGCTGTGTCTTCACATGGTAGGAGGGATGAACTATGTTCTCTTCAATCTTTCAAAAAAAAAAAAAGATTTGTTTTTGAAAGACAGAGAAAGAGAAGGAGAGACAGAGAGAGGGATCTTCCATCTGCTGTTCACTCCCCATATGGCTGCAACCTGAAGCCAAGAGCCAAGAGCCAGGGGCTTCTTCCTGGTCTCCTATGAGGCTGCAGGGGCTCAAGTACTTGGACCTTCTGCTGCTGCTTTCCCAGGCATATTGGCCGGGAGCTGCATGGGAGGTGGAGCAGCTGGATCTTGAACTTGTGCCTGTATGGGATGCCAGTGCCCTACTCCACAGTGCCAGCTCCTCTTCAACCTTGTAAAAGGGCATGAACCCTATTCTTGAAGGTAGAGCCAAAGACCCCTTACCCATCACCTCTGAATATGATTGCATTGGTGACTAGGTTTCAGTGGAAGAATCATAGGGATCGACATTCAGACCAGAGAGTAAGCAACAAATCTTGGGGAGGGATTCATTCGTGAAGAAGTGTCTCCTGGCCATAGATCTTTAAGGTCACTTCATAGGGTTTTTTAATTTGACAGGTAGAGTTATAGACAGTGAGAGAGAGAGAGAGAGAGAGAGACTGAGAGAAAGGTCTTCCTTCAGTTGGTTCACTCCCCAAATGGCTGCTATGGCCGGTGCTGCGCTGATCCGAAGCCAGGAGCCAGGTGCTTTCTCCTGGTCTCTCATGCGGGTGCAGGGGCCCAAACACTTGTGCCTTCCTCCGCTGCCTTCCCGGGCCACAGCAGAGAGCTGGACTGGAAGAAGAGTAACCGGGACTAGAACCCGACACCCATGTGGGATGCCAGCACTGCAGGCAGAGGATTAACCAAGTGAGCTGTGGCGCCAGCCCCAAAGGCCACTTCATAGGCTTTAAATATGTGTAATTGATTTAGATTCATGTCTTAGCTAAATCTTCATAAAGCAATGAAAGAAGATAAATGTCAGAAGAGCCAAAGTGACTTCCCAGTGTTCCATCATTGTTGGAAGTCTCTTGCTCATTCATGGTCCTTAGTTCCTTTATTTTGGTATCCTGCCTTTTAAAGAAATGACAACTGCTCAGCCATTAATGTCCTCTGCACACTTAATAAGTTTACTCTAACTTGACCTCTGGGTCTTTAATGAGCATGCCCTGTCCCTTAAGAGGAGAAAGACTCACCAATAACTCAAGGGCTAATATTTGTACAGCGAGACAATATTTTCCAAGCTTATTGCTATGATGTGAGACGGAATCAAAAGTTCTGCTCAAGTCCGTCTGTGATCTGTCCCCTGTTAAACAGGAAAGGACTGAATTTGTCTGAGAAAATTACTCCTAGAAGCTATACTTGCTGCTCCTCGAAAGTTAATGTATTGGATAATTAACTTACTCTGGTAATGATACAAGAACAAATTACACATTGGCACGAATTCTCTGAATTTGTATATAGTCGTTTATAACACTCAAACAGATGATTGGCATTCGCAAGTGCCCCCAGTCCTTGTGGCCCCATTGTCACAGCCAAGCTCATACTGGCCTCAGTAGCTGTGTGGGTTTTTTGTTTGTTTGTTTGTTTGTTTTTATTTATTTGACAGGTAGAGTTATAGACAGTGAGAGAGAGAGAGAGTGTGAGAGAAAGGTCTTCCTTTTGCCGTTGGTTCACTCCCCAAATGGCCGCTAAGGTCGGTGCTGTGTTGAGCCGAAGCCAGGAGCCAGGTGCTTCCTCCTGGTCTCCCATGCGGGTGCAGGGCCCAAGCACTTGGGCCATCCTCCACTGCCCTCCCGGGCCACAGCAGAGAGCTGGACTGGAAGAGGAGCAACTGGAATTAGAACCAGGAGCCCATATAGGATGCTGGCGCCGCAGGTAGAGGATTAGCCAAGTGAGCCATGGCGCCGGCCCCCCGCTGTGTGTTTTTGATAATGCTACTCCCAGTGCATCTCTTAAACTTTGGGCATCTGATGCAAAGATTCTCCTTCTGTAGTCAAAACGCCAAAAAGGCATTTCCTTCTTAATTACCTGAACAACTTGGGAAAGCTTTAGACTTACATGGGTTCCCCCTTAACCACTGTGGGTACTTTCTATGACTCCTGTGGATGCCTGAAACCACAGGTAGTACTATATCACTCCTGCTGTTTTTCCTATATGAGTATGTGTCAGGGTACTTCAAAAAGTCTGTGGACAAAAAATAAAAGTAAAAGAAATTTTATTTTGGTGCAAATATTTGAAATTCACATATCCAAGGAATCTTTAAAAAGGTAGTAGAAAATGCACATTATGAAAAATTATGCATGGATTTCAAAATGTTTTACACCAAAATAAACTTTTAATTCCATTTTTTAGATGATTTTATTTATTTATTTGAGAAGTAGAATTACAGATTGAGAGAGGAGAAACAGAGAGAAAGGTCTTCCATCCTCTGGTTCACTCCCAAAATGGCCACAATAGCCGAAGCTGGGCCAATCCGAAGCCAGGAGATAGGAGCTTCTTCCAAGTCTCTCATGTGGGCGCAGGAGCCAAAGCACGTAGGCGTCTTCCACTGCTTTCCCAGTTCATTAGCAGAGAGCTGGATTGGAAGTGGAGCAGCTGGGACACCAACCTGTGCCCTTATGGGATGCCAGTGCCATAGGCAGCGGCTTAGCATACTGTGCCACGGTGCTGGCCCCTTTAATTGCATTTTTCAGAAAACTTTTTGAAGTACCCTCATCCTTACCTATGAGTTTAATTTACAAGTTACCTGCTTGGGCCTATACCCTCTGTCCAACTTCTTAAAAAGTACTTTTCTAGCTCATCTCCCCTGTCTCTCCAGAACCACAGAAAGAAAGTCCCCTTGCATGTATTTTTGTCCAACTAAAAAGCACTATTGATTTGCTCTGTATCTCTGTTTTTAAATAAATACATGAATCTTTAAAAAGAATAAAGCAATATTGATGAGTATTTTTCTTTCCCAGACAGTAAATTCTACACAGAGACACACAGACACACAGACACACACACACACACACAAAACCACATGTGCGCGTTCACACGCATGCACACCAAAAGCAGAGCAAGTTGAGATACGTAAGAGTTCCTGAGATTCTCTGCCAGTTCTGACTTTTCCAGAGGTCAGTACTGTACAGCACATTGCTCGTGAGACAGCATACCTTATGTTGAGAAATACATTATGCTAAGTCTGGCTTAGAGTAGAGGAAAAAACTTTGTTCCTACTAAAAGGTAAAGTTAGTGGAGGCAGAATATCCCAGTGATTCTGCACTAGGACTTGAAAGTCAGTAGGGCCAAGACTGTAAAATCCTAGCTTGGCCACTTGGAAGTACTTTGACCTCTGGCAGGTTCATTTCCCTGTTTAACAGGTATTTGTACACTCTGTGTACCAGGTAACTGTTCTGGGCCATGGGGATGCCAGGAACAAAACAGTTCAAGGCTGCTCCCAAGGAACTGAAATGCTAGCAGAGGAGCAGATACGGATGCATGAGAGTCCTTTGGAACCCACCTCTAATGTGCATCCAGATAAACAATTCTCCCCACCTCACCACTGCCTTCATGGCTCAAGCCCCATGGGGCATTGCAATAGCCTGGTAATTGGCCTCTGCTTCCCTTCTGGACCCTGTAGTCTGCAGCATCCTGAGATTTCCCTCTAACGCCCCAGCCTGAGCTCTTGCTCTTGGCCTGAGACCTCCCAAGTTGAGTCCTGTTCTCCATGGACATAGCCACAGGCACAGCACGCAGGGGTCATGTTTCTGGCTCCCCATCCTCTTTCTCCCGTGCCAGCCACACACGTGCCTCCAGGCCTCTGCACTGCTTTCTCCCAGCACCTCTCTGATTACTCCTTTATGTCCTTCAGAACTTGGCTCAGCTGTCCCCTTTTCCCTGCCTGCCTTAAACAGCAGAGTCTGAAAATAGGAGGTAATCTATGCAATAACATATCTGTGTGATATTTAAATGTACCAACCCTAAAATTGAGACCAGATAATATTTCTTAATACTTTTCCTAGGTCTGCAACACGTCGGTGGAATAAATTAGTCTATTTTGAAAGTCTTGGGAGTCCCCTGCCTCCTCGACACTGACATTTGGATATGTGTGATAGTAAACCCAGGATTTATAAGCAAATCAATTTTTAGCTTCTTAGGAAGAGATAAGAAAAAGGCGAGTCAATTACGTGATCTGTCCTTGTCCAGCGTGTCTACATTGCATGCTCAGAACCCCTCATTCCAGAGTCTGGAGGACAGAGCAGATTGTTGAGCACCAGGAATAGGTTGTTAACTCAAAACCATTTCAATCTTCTCCTTAATGCAATTTACATAGCACTCGGGAGTTGCCTGCAGCATTCTAAGCCTACCTTCTCCCTGAAGACCTAATGAAAATCAAGTGGGAAGGCCAGAGAGTGCATCTCCCAGGATCTCGTGGGCTGGCTCAAAGTGAAGAGCTCTCTCAGGGCTGGTTTAGTTTGCAGCATTTTTGTGCAGTTTTGTCCAGAGTCTCTTAAGGAACGGAGGCAGGGGGAGTGGGGTCAGCTGTAGAAAAGCCAATTAGGGAATCTTAAGTGAAGTAGCTGCTGTGAGTCTGAAACACAGAAGGCCAGCTGAGTGACCTGAGAAGGTTGGTGGGATTCCACGTGCTGCTTTCATGGTGGCAGCTGGACACAGGTACGGGATCAAAGAGGGACACACACACACACATACACACACACACACATACACCCCAGAAGAGGAGACCCATAAAGAGGAGAGAAATCTTCATAAGGGAAAGTGGCAATGCTGTGGTTTTCAGATACAAGCAGAGACACAGAACAACTGGTCAGAGCAGGGGAGGCCTGAATCTCTCCGCGTCTCCATTTCTCCTGGGCCTGCTGGTGCTCCCGGGAAGCACTGCACGTAGAGCCAACTTGCTGTGTGCACCTTGTAGCACCACCTGTCTCTGGCTGAGGGGCAGCAAGTGTTTTCCTGGGCAAAATGTTGAGCACCTTTGTTGCACTGCATTCTCTTCATTTGTATGGTGAAGGGAAATTATAACCCCTACCTCATCAAGTCATTGTAGAATTTAATGTGCTAATTTTTGCAAAGCACCTTAGAATAGTTCTGGCACAGAGTAAGCACTGGCTGGGTGGTTATTTCTATAATATTACTGTTATGTAAAATGTACCTAATGAATATGTATATTAATAAACAAAGTCTATCTTTCTAGCCAGAAGGCATTTTTGCAATTTCTTCCTCACCTAACCTGCATTAAACTTAATAGAGTATAAACTTAAATTCTCTATTAACCTCTTGTGGAAAACTGAAATGATTAAATACATTTTTTATGTATTTAAAATTTATGTAGGAGCTGGAGTTTTGGTACAGTTGGTTAAGCTGCTGCTTGTGACGCCAATATCTCATATCAGAGCACTAGTTTTAGTCCTGGCTGCTCCACTTTGGAGCCAGCTTCCTGCTATTGCACATTGGAAGAGAATGGAGGATGGCTCAAGTACTTGGGTCCCTGCCACCCATGTGGGAGACCAGGATGGAGTTCCTGGCTCCTGGCTCTGGCCTAGCACAGACCTAGGCTGCTGTGGGCATTTGGGAAGTGAAATGGCAGATGGATGATCTCTCTCGCGCGCTCTCTTTCTCTCTCTCTCTCTCTCTCTCTCTCTCTCTCTCTGTCACACACACACACTACCCCCCATCTGCCTTTCAGATAAATAACTAGGTCTTTAAAAATTTTGTATAAAAATCGAGAATAGCATTTTAAAATTTTATATTCAAAAGTATCTATAAATGATTGCCCTATCTCTTGGCTTCCAAAAACATATCAATCAGAAAGAGTCTGGAGTAATCTTTGAATGTGACAAAGATAGATCCTGTGTGCACAAATGCCTTGAGTTTAAAGTTTTAAAAATGTTTACCCATTTGTCATTAATCTCTTGATTGATAATAATGTCGTTTCCATAATCGCAAGGGACTTCATTCAGGCCATTTCTTTCTCTTGCCTCCTCTCCCCAGAGAGAGTGTGTTTGGTGAATGCATTCTGTCCTGGAGTTGCTGAGCCCTGCTCATCAGCCCTGCAGATTGATTTAGCCCAGAAGCCAGCATCTGTCAAGTCTGAGAGCCAGAGAGCTCTGCAGACACACTGGCCAGGATGGTGGAGCTAGGCACAGTCAGGCCTAGCTTTCAAATCCCTTTCCATCTGAAAGTGTGTCTTGTGTGCAGCCTTAGGGAGACCGAATGCTGGGTGGGGGTGCTTAGCAGAGGTTAGGGGTGGGAAGTTTCTCTGGGCTGGCTTCAGTAGGACACTTGGATGCTGGTAATTAATTCTCAGCACAGACTTGTTGTGCTTCCAGGTTGGCTGAAGTAAGGGAAATTTACTGCACACACTCAGATTTTTAGTTGCAGAGTAGTAAGGCACTGTCACGGGTGGGAATGTCTTCCAGGCTGTGTAAGGGTTAAAAACTCCAAATTTCGCATATGCTGTGGATACATGGTTTTTGCAAAATCCCCCCTTTTTATGGATGCAACTTCAGATGTTAGTTTGCTGCAGTTGGGGGCAGGGGTGGGACTATTTCCCTTCACTGCCTTCAAACAAATAGCAATAATCATAATGATAAATTTAAAAAACCACTCGACCATATTTGTGCTTCTAGCCTTACAGTCTCGTTTTTGATTCTCATTTCAACATCGCCTGCAGACACAATTCTTAGATATTAGTTTAAACATTCATAATTAATATTATTCATGGCTTTTCTGAACCACTGGGATATTGGGATCCCTCTGAAGCCAGAAAACAAACACTCTGGTAAGTGCCTGTGCACCTGCCCACCATCTCCACATAGATCCAGTGCAGCCAACAGTGCCGCAGAAAGTATATGCACTGTCTTTTTCTAGTCTGTTAACTTGTTTTCTTTTCATGTCAGTTTGAGGAGTGTCTAAGTTCACTCACGGCTGCTATAACAAAAGACAGTAATTAAGAGGCCACGGAAATATATTGCTCTTGGTTCTGGAGGATCCAATTGAGTCTAAGACCAAGGCACCAAGAGATTCCGTGACGGGTGATGACTCTGCTCCACCCATGTTTCTTCTAGCTGTGTCCTCACGTGGCAGGAGGGGGCCAACACGCTCCTGCAAAGCCTGCTTTATGGAGTCACTAATCCCATTCATGAGCGCTCTGCCTTCATGGCCTCCTGAGTCACCTCCGAAAGGCGCCACCTTTTAATACCATTGTGTTGAACTTTGGGGACAGCACCAACATTCAGACCATAGCAGGAGGAATCATGGCATGGAAGGTTCTCACTGTGGCAGAAGATCTAACCCTCCAAATCACTTGATGCTCATTGGGAAGAATTTCCCAAGTTGGTTTAAATCTACTCCTGTCCTTTTCTGTGGCTCCTTGAGGTATTACTGCGACTGCCGTACAATGTGCCAGAGGCCCCTGCGGGCTGCAGTTGTTTTTCGTGACCTGTCCACAGATGTCCTGCAGATTGGCTCTGTAGGAAGACAGTAGTTGATGGCTAGTTCTGGTCCTTTGGGACTTTTGCTTTGTACATTTGGTCTCATTTCTTTTAAAAGTGGGGGGAGGGGGGGAGGAAGGGAGAGAGAGAGAGGAAGGGAGAGAAACAGACTTTCCAACAGCTGGTTTACCTCCCAGATGGCTGCAATAGCTAAGCCATGTTGAAACTAGGAGTCAGGAATTCTATCTGGGTCTTTCATGTGAGTGGCAGGGACATGAGTACTTCATCTGATGCTTCCCAGGTATGTTAGCAGGGAGCTGGATTGGAAGAAGAGTACCCAGGATTTAAACCAGCACCCTCATATGGGATGAGATATTACCAAATGGTGATTTAACCAACTACGCCACAGTGCCCACCCAGAATGGTCTCATTTTAAGTCCTCAGCAGTGGTTGGTTATGAGTGTCATCATTGTACTATCAAGAAATCCAAGATTGAGGGTGGAGAAAATAACCTCCTTCAGGGACATCCATCTGGTATACAGCAGGGCAGAGTTAAGCCAAAGTCTGTGTGACTTAGATTCAGGCTTTCAATCAGCATTTTCCCGTGTGGAGAACTAAGTTCTGCCATCCCAGGAGTGTGTCCCTTATTCATGGGGTAAGGGAACCTTCTGCAGGAATATGCAGTTTCTTCCTAGAGTGAATGGTGAGGAGAGGCACGTGACCAGAGCATATTTTAAAAAGATTGGCAAGCTATGTTTGCTCATAAGCATTTTTTTTGTAGATTTTCTTTAGTTATTTAGAGGCAGAGTTACAGACAGAGAGAGGGGGAGACAGAGAGAAAGGTCCTCCGTCCACTGATCCACTCCGCAAATGGTCTCAATGGCCAGAACTGAGCAGATCTGAAGCCAGGAGCTTCTTCTGGGTCTCCCATGTGGGTGGCAGGGGCCCAAGCATTTGGGCCATCTTCTACTGCTTTCACAGGCCATAGTCAGGGAGCTGGATCAGAATAGGAGCAGCTGGGACAGAAGCTGGCACTCATATGGGATGCTGGCACTGTAGACGGAGGCTTAGTCCACAATGCCACAGTGCCGGTCCCCCCATAAACATTTTACCATCACTTCAGATCCCCTGCACTGAACACGCTGCCACCCTCTTGAGATGGCTTTAGGTACTCTTTTCGTGTCCCATTTTTTCATCTTTCCGATCCAGCTTTTCTCATGTGAATTGTCCCCTAGACGTGGTGATAGTGAAGGATCCCGCAGGAATAAGAGAGTAACTTCATGGATGCCCATTTTCTAAGAGTAATGCCGGGCATGGCATCTCCCAAGTGTCTCTGGCATTTTAACAGGTGACCAGCTTTGCATCTCATTTATCTTAATGTTGGAAGATGATCTTACAGAGGGGTCGGCTCCATCCCTGAAGTGGGGGGCCCCTCCACAGCAGACAGAGATCAATAGTGCTTGCGAGCTCAGTGGGTGGGACCTCCAACCCATGTTGTTGAGATTTTGATTTATTACCCAAGAGCTGTATTAGAAAGCATTTCATAGTTTAAGTGCATGTTTTGGGAAATTCCCAAGATGACTGAGGTCCAGGAGAACAAGTGCTTAAGTCAGAATCTGCCGGGACCCAGACCTTGGCAAGACCACACCTGTGTGAACTGGGGTTTTGTGCCCACGAGAAGCTCCGATGTCAGTGATGCAGTGTGGATCTGATGAGCAGGCAGGGCAGGTGCAGACCAAAGAGAGGCATTCTCCTCTCTGCTTATCCTTTGCTCATTCCACCATTTGAAGACGAGGGAGATACCAGGGTGAGTAACACAGATGCGATGACATCCTGGGCGCAGCCAGCTTAAGTTCTAGTGCAGAAGACAGGCAGTGAGCCGGCAGGTTCGTGCAGAAAAGTCGGCACCATCATAGGACTGGAGCGATGAGAATCCAGGTACAGTGTGGCTGTCCGAGGAAGTTCTCTCAGGGCAGGGGCTGAGATGAGACAAACCAGAGGCTCATTGATCCCCTTACTTAGACCTGTCCACATGCACGCTCAGTGGTTGCATCTTAAATCGCCTCACTGATAGAACAGCAGCGCAGTGCCTTTGATCTGTTCTCATGTGGGGCTGGGCAATCTGGTAGAGTTCATCAAAGTAAGGAAAAGCATTTGGATCTTAATACTCCTTTCCCAGATTGCAAACATTCATCTGAGAATGCTTCCTTTTTAGAGTTCTGAATCTAAGGAATGCACTCTGTATTGTACACAGAACCTGGAGTTATGTTTTAACTTTTTTTTTGGTTTGTTGTTCCCCTTGCATTTCCTTAGGGAATATGCCAGAGAGCAGAAATTACATAAAGCTTATAGTGTTTATAATTAGTCTGCTATTTAAGTTCATCCTTACTGTGACACAGGAACATAGCTACACATTCTGTGTAGTTAGTGTACTACAGCTGTATCTCCCTTCTTGTAGAAAACCCCCTTTTTCATGGAGAATAGCCACGTTTCTTGCTTGTATTTTCTAGTAGCTGAAGAGCAATAGACTGTTTTCCCCCAAGTGTCCCAGCCTTTCTGCCCTAAGCCCCTGAGTGCTGTTCATGTGCTCATGTGCGTATGCACATCCTGCAGCTCTGTTCCCAGAGTCCTGGGCCAGCTGCCTCCCCTGCCCCCTGCACTGCTCACCAGCTGCCTTGCCCTGACTTCCCTTCTGCAGAGGGCTAGCCTGGCATTTGGCTGTTGTGCTTGGGGATTCCTGCATCTCCTGATTTGCTCTTCTTTGTCCTGGGTTCACCCTCCCATCTCCCTGAAGCTGGTCCCCTGGAAGCCTCCAGCGCAAAGTAGACTTGGGAGGTCTAGGTTTAATCCCCACACTTCTGCAAGCCTCTCCATTCTGTCCTTGTGCTTGAAGAATCCTGGGGTGAGCGTTAAACTCCGGCTAATCGTTTCCCCTAATAAAAATAAACATTTCCCTCAGTTTTGAAGACCTCAAGTGCTGGTCTTAGGTACAGCACTGTTGTGATTCTGGAATGTGCTGGTTTTTTCGATTTAGCAGTTTCTAAACCTTGATGTTCTGACATTGCACAGTGATACCTTACTGTGGATTTTTTGTTTGTTTGTTTCTTTATTCTTTGGACTAAGGCTGTGGCCCTGGATACACAAATCCTTCCACCTAATTTTTTAAGTCTGATTTCCTAAATGATTTCTATCCCCAACATTCTTTGTTCTCTTCACCTAGGATGTTTCTTAATCGGCCAACAGACCTACTGGGTGGATTTCTTCATTTTTATCATCTTTTCTTTCCTGTTTGCTAATTTTTGTCATTTTACTCTATTTTCCAGGATGCGTCCTTGATTTTCTTTTAACCCTGTTGTTGAAATCTTCTCTATTTCAATGATGTATTTAATTTCTAGGGATTCTTTTTGCCTTTTCATGTTTTGTTTTTGAATAGCATTGGATTTTCAGTTTAAGGCTGCCGTAAGTTCACTCATTTCTCTAGACAGTCTCCAGGGTCCTTTGAAGTTCTCCTTTGAATATCTCATTTTCCTCCAGGTCTGTCTCTCTCTGGTTATTTGTATCTCTGGCTTTCCTATGAGAGGCTTGGCTGCTCATTAACACTTAAAAGGGAGTGCCTCACAATCCCATCAGGATCTCAGCTTGTGAAGGTGGGAGTTGTTGATGGCACCAACTTTCTCCACATTGGACCCCCTGACTTCAGCAGATGTCACCTGAAAACCATCTCTTCCCGGGCCTGATCAGTCTCTTCAGAGGGAGAACAACTCCTTCCTGGAAGGTGTCCCGTGGCCTGCTCCTGTCCTGGTGAGAGCTCAGCTGAGGTTCCCATTGCTCTGCAGGTGCCCTCACCTGATCTTCCTGCTTCCAGGAGCTCCTGTCCGCATGGAACCCCAGGTGCTAGCAGAAATGTCATGGGGAGCTGGGCTGTTTACCACCTTGGGAGGGACTTAAGGGCCCACTGTTGCTGACCTGGAGGTTTGTTTCCAACCCCAGCCTCTGGACTGTTCCTGCTCCCAGGTCCTGTGTCTGTAGGGGGTGGTGCCAGGCAAGAGCAGTGGCTCTTCACTGGGTCCCTTCCCAGACGCTCAGACAGGGACATCCACCGTCTTTCAAGCTGCATTATACCTGGGCCATCTGCTTGTCCCTCTTTTGCTCTTTCTGCCACTTTCTTGTTTTCATTTTAACAGAGTTTTGGGATTGAGAATAAACAAACAAAAGGTCAGGCTGAGGCCGGCGCTGTGGCACAGTAGGTTAAAGCCCTGGCCTGAAGCGCCGGCTTCCCATATGGGCACTGGTTCTAGTCCAGGCTGCTCCTCTTCGGATCCAGCTCTCTGCTGTGGCCTGGGAAAGTAGTGGAAGATGGCTCAAGTCCTTGGGCCCCTGCACCCACGTGAGAGACTGGGAAGAAGCTCCTGACTCCTGACTTCGGATCCTTTGAAGCCATCTGGAGAGTGAACCAGCGGATGGAAGACCTCTCTCTGTCTCAACCTTTCTCTATAACTCTTTCAAATAAAATAATATAAATCTTAAAAAAAAAAAAAGAAGAAGACAGGCTACTATTTTGAACCAGAAGTAACATTTGGGTGTTCTTTTTTTAAAATCACTTTCTTTACATATATTCACATTATTCAAAAGATAGTGATAAAGCTTATGAACTGATTTTCTACTGATGATGCTACAGACTTCACAGCCTGGAAGCCGATGCTGTGATACAGCAGGTTAAGCTGCCACTTGCAATACCAGCAACCCATACTGGAGTGCTACTCCAAGTCAGTGGCTCTCTGCTTCTGATGCAGTTCCCTGCTGATGTGCCTAGGAAGGCAGCAGATATAAGCCCAAGACTTGAGTTCCTACCACCCACCTGCGAGACCAGGATGAGTTCCTGGCTCCTGACTTCCAACTGGCCCAGCCCTAGCTGCAGCCATTAAAGGAGTGAACCTGAGAATAGAACATATTCTCTTTCTCTCTCTCTCCTGCCCCTCCCTTCCCTCTCTCTCCCTCTCTAGCCCCCTCCTCTGTAACTCTGCCTTTCAAATAAGTAAATCTTTAAAAATGCAACCTATTGTTCAGCAAACGCGAAATTCCGTGATGCATGAACACAGCGTGGTAAAGATGCATTCAGTGATAGTGATCGTAAATTACTTGGTTAACCATGACTTCTGTTTTATAAATATTAATTGAGAAAGATTTGTCAGTTGTGCCAGACTTGTTTTCGTAGCTGTCCTGATTGTAGATTCTGAGAGACATTTTCTTGCTATACAGACTTTCTCTGGAAGACAGAATAGAAGCAGATTTCCAAGTTAATTAAGAGTGCCTGTGACAGGGATGCGATTTTGTTCTATTTATATAGAGAATGTGTTTTTCTGATTCTTTACAAATGAGAAGGATGAAATATCCATGTAGGCAGAATGTCTCTGTTTTATATTTTCTTTATATCTTGGCTGAGCTCCCTCCCTTCCTCTCCTTTTATCTATCCGAGTTGTTTGTTTGGGGGTTTGTGGTTACCTAATGAAGGGCGTCCACCTAGGAGAGGAGACAGGGGAAGGCCAGGTTCCCCAGGAGCACCCTGCTCGCTAGGCTGAATAATTTATGTTGACCTCTGTTCTGCTGATGAGAGGCCTCAGATCCAGGGCTAACTTCCCTACTGGATGAACTGGTTTAGTCAGCCACCCCACGGTAAAGATTACTGACCACCGTGGCGCTCCTAAAGTCCCGCGGGACTATGACATTGTGAGACCCTCAGCTTCCATGGCAGCAAAGCACAGTGGACCGTTCTCCGGAGGAGTTCTAACTCTCAAGCACTGATAGCAGTTATAAATTGTTTGATTAATTGTGCTCACTGCTAAGAGGATTCGTTCTTGGATTGCACATACTTCATTCTCAAAGCCAAACTGATTACATCAGCTAGTTGTAAGTAAAGAATGGGATTCCAATTTATACCTCCCATGTAAGTCTGTTTGCATTCTGTTTATACGTACCCTAAATAGCCATGGGTGTGAAGGGAAATGGAAGGTAGGAAGGTACATCCTCAGATAGCCTAGCTCCTTTGTAACATATACCAAAGGATAAGGAAACCACTTTGTTTGCATCACGGGTGCTAGAAAAAGATTTTCGAGGCTGATGCTGTGTCCTAGCGGGTAAAGCTGCCACCTATGGCGCCGGGTTCCCATGTGGGCACCTGCTCAAGTCCTGGCTGCTCCACTTCTGTTCCAGCTTCCTGCTGATGCACCTAGAAAAGCAGTGGAAGATGTCCTAAGTGCTTCGGCCCCTGCCAGCCATGTTGGAGATCCAGATGAAGCTTCTAGCTTATCACCTAGGATCAGCCCATCCCTGGTCATTGAGGCCATTTGGGAAGTGAACCAGCAGATGGAAAATCTCTCTCTGTCTCTCTTTATCTAACACTGCCTTTCAAATAAAATACATCTTTAAAAGAAAAAAGACTTTCACATTTAAAGGAAACTTAAATTTGCAAAGCATATGTTGTTTTTCAAACTTTGCCAATCACTTTACAACACACATCCCTATTAAAAAGGTCATTTGAAGTATAGAATTAATGAAGACCATTCTGTGTTGTGGATATACCGCCACCAATGGAACTGTTTGCCTGTTTTGTTTCTAGTTTTGTTTCTAGTTATGAGGTGTTCTTTTTTTTACCTTGAGATTTGTTTCTTTGAAAGAGTTAAAGAAAGAAAAGGAGGGACACATAGAGAGATACAGAGAGAGAGAGAGAGAGAGAGAGAGAGAGAGAGAAAGAGAGAGATCGATCTTCCATCCACTAATTCAATTTCCAGATGGCCACAACAGACAAGGCTGAGCCAGACTGAAGCCACAAGCCTGGAGCTTCATCCATCTCCCACATGGGTAGCAGGGGTCCAAACTCTTGGACCATCCTCTGCTGATTTTCCCAGGCCATTCGCAGGGAGCTGGATTGGAAGTGGAGCACCTGGTAAAGAAACCTGTGCACATTTGGAGTGCCAGCATTGCAGGCGGCAGCTTTACCCAGTATACCACAACATCAGCCCCAGTTATGGGGTATTCTAAATGAAACTGCTGTGAACAACTGTGAACAGGTATTTTTTTTTGGAGAGTGGCTACAATTTTCATTTCTCAAGAATAAATGTCCAAGAGTGCTATTCCATGGGAAGGGTATTTTTTTTTTAAGATGTATTTACTTATTTGAAAGGCAGATAACTGAGAGAGAGGGAGATAGAGAGAGAAACAGAGAGAGAAGCAGATTTTAAATCCTCTGATTCGTTTCCAAGACAACAGCTAGGACTAGGCCAGTTCAAATCCAAGAGTCAGGAACCCAGGAACACCATCTGAGTCTCCCACATGAGTGGCAGGACCCAAGTACTTGTTCTGTCAGGTGCATTAGCAGGAAGCTGGATTGGAAGCAGAGGAGCCAGGACTCGAACTGACATTCTGATGTGGTATGCAAGTATACCAGTGAGCAGCTTAACATGCTGCACCACTATGTCTGCCTCAATTTTTGTACGAAGCCACAGAGTGTCTGCTGTATTACATCCCCACTGTTGCAGAGTCATGTGGGATCTCTGCATGCTAAGCAGCATTTATTTGGTAGGTGGCTATTATTTGGTCTCTATTTTATTTTTCCTTAGCTGCTCTAACAAGTGTGTAGTGAAAGCTCATTGGTGATAGATCTTAATGGCTAGTGGTATTGAACATGCTTTCACATGCGGATGAGTGTTTGCCTTTCATATACCCTCTTTTTAAATGTTGAGTATTGACAGTTCTTAGCATATTTCTAGAGAGGTCCTTTGTTAGATATGCATTTTTCTCCCAAACTGTTGCTTATCTTTTCATCTTTGTAACAGGATCTTTCACAGAGGCATTTGTTTAGTTTTGATAAAGCAGATTTATCAATCGTTTGTCCTTGAGCTTTTGATGTCATATCTCAGAACTATTCCTTGAACCCCAGGACCCGAGGATTTTCTTCTGTGTGATCTAAAAATTCTATTGTTTTATGTTTCACAGTTAAATCATTTCTGAGTTAGTATTTGGCCCATGGATATTCATGGTTCCAGCAGCATGTGCTGACAGTGTCTTCCTCCTCTGTTGAGCTGCCTTTGTACCCTTGTCAAAAATACGCTGCCTGTACTTGTGTGAGACTGATTTGGGATTCTCTGCTGTTCCATTGATCACTGTGTCTGTCCTGCCTCAATACCACACAGTCTTGATTCCTGTAGTTGTATAAGTCTGGAAACGAGGTAGAGTGGATCCTCTCCTCTAGGATTCCTTTTCAGAATCACATTAGCTTTTTAAGTTCCTTTTTGTTTGCATATAAATTTTTTGAATAATCATGTGTGTATGTTTGCAGATAACTGATGGGGAGTTTTGCTTGATCCATTTCCTCCTCTCTGTATTCATGTAGTCCTCTTGTCTTACACCTGCTTCTTCATTGTTATCTATCTTATCGGAAATGATAGTCTCCATAGAAAATTTTAAGGGATCTGTACAAGGAAAGAGTAAAAAGCTGTAGAACTAAATAGTGAATTTACCAAGGTTGTAGGATATCAATAAACTTAAGTCGATTGTATTTCCATATACTAATAACAGGTTGGTGGAAATTGACATTAAAAAATGCAATAATATTTATAATTGCTCAAAAAATGAACAACTTAAGTATAAACCTAATAAACATAGGACTTACATGCTGAAAACTGTAAAACAATGGTGAAAAAGCAAAGATCTAAATAAATGGAGAAGTGTGACTCTCTATGTGGACTGGAAGACTCAACCTAGTAAAGATGTAATTTCTCCTATTGCTGAACAAATTTAATGGACTACATCTCAAAACCTCAGAAAGATTTATTTTTGTACATCCAGATTCTGTTTTGATGAATTTCATCTTTTTTTGCCATAATAATTTATATCTTCTGTATGCACAGCCTTTCTATCTTGTAACTTTCTCAAACACCTTAATTATCCCCATTTAACAGATGGGAAATGGAAGCACACGTGGGGATTTCCTTGTCACAGATGTTGAAGACAGGGAAGCAGAATTCAAACAGGGTCCCCAAAAGCTCCTTGTCTGACTCTGAATTCAACATTCCTGGCCCTTCCCTATGACTGCCAGGGCTCTGGGGAATCTTCTTTGATTCCAACAGGATACTCAAACCAAGTCTTCTCTCAGAGAAAATGACTTTTTGAAAAATCATTGTTGTATCACTTCATTCCCTAGTGCCCTGCAAGGAGCTGTTTTGAGATTCCCGGTCTAGTATAAACTCCCACTCTACGATAAATTCTGGACAGAGAACTGAACTCAAGGATTCTATTAAAGTCCAGCCATAAGGGAACGTTTGATGGATGCTTTTCAGAAGAATAACCTTCTGTGGAGAAGTTTTATAGAGGAGCCCTTTCCATCTGTCACAGCAGGATGACTGTAGATGTATTTGTCTTTTGCCCTGCAAGTGGGAGGCGTAGTTTGGGATGACACATTGCTTTTCCCAGGTGTCATGGAAAGTAGGTTGTTTTAGGCTGTTGATCATCGTTTTACAGAATCTGGTGTTGAAAAAACGAAGTTGCATATTGAGTAGATCTTTGTCCAGAGACTAGAAATGAACTACTTAAAAGCTTTTCTGAGATGGATGGTAACTTTTTAATATATACTTTCTTTTTTTTTTTTTCATTATATCCCTAGGATAAATTCAATCTTGGTAATAAATTATAGCTTGATAAAGGGAGTAACTGACCCTTGAGAGCTGTATTTATTGAAATGTTTTCCTAGATAGTTGTAATCACGGGAAAGTCAACCTCTTTAAGTTCTAGCAATAACACCAAAATACATCCAGAGTGAGTGCCCTCGTAAGTAAAATAGATGAGTGTATAAAGGTCTCCATCTGTCTTTAATGCTACTAAATGAAAGAGAAAATCCAATCTCTCCCCTTTACTAGTCAGTGAAGAAGAAAGAATGTCACAGAAGAGTATAGCCCCCTCTCAGCTAATGGAAAGGCAGTTAGAGGACCAGGAGCGTTCCCTTGGAAATCCCGGCATAGCGTCCAGTGGTCTCTGGCAGCATCTGACTTCCGAGCCCGTGTCCTCCAGCCTCAGTGTCCCTGGTCCCAGTTGGAGGATTGAATGATTGAATACTGAATTTCGATTACTGGCTAAATATCTTGCATGAATCTGGGATGGCACAATCTCAGAAATGAGCTGCCACATTACATGCAAATACACCGTGGCCCTTTAGCCCAGTTTATTATAGACCCATCCATCTCTTGACGACATTAGGGACTGCCTGTATCCTCCAGGCTTCGGCCACCTCCTTCCTTGCCCCGACAGATCATCCCTTAGTGAATTAGATGGCTCCTGCCTGGTGGTCAGCCTTCAAATGCCCATCAAGTAGTTTCGGGGCCTGGCCACCACTCAGTGTGCTGTACACACTGTCTACATGGCCGCATGCTGCAAAGGAAGTGCAGGACATTTAGGGCCCTACAGGATGGGAGAGGTCAACCCTGTCACAGCTCCCCGACTGCTGGGAGGAGGAGGAATGAGAGACAGGGCCCACCTCTACAAGGCCTCCCCCACTGCCTACACCTGATGTGACCCCGTGCCCACCCTACCTGTCCCTCTTGCCTTCATCCAGCCACTTCCCTTATACTTTCCTCTCATCACTCTCAGTTTCCTCCTAGACTTTATCCACTCATCAAGCATCTTCTTGCCACTTTCTTAGAATATTCTGTTGCAATTATTCTTTGAATGCATAATTACTTATACTTTATATTTAAACATCTGTCTTTGTGTTCTTTTCTCTGCTTTGAGAATATTAAATCCAATCTAAGCAAAAAACAATTCAATCTAGGCAATGAAAAAAGTTTCCAAGAAACATAGAACTTAATGGAAATGAACTTGACCTTCTAGAAGACTCCCCTCTAAAATTCCTGGGAAGTTCTTGCCTATGCATGAACCCTTCCTGAAATTAAAAAAAAAAAAAAATCACTCCTTTACAAAGCAATTAATTCCAGTTTTGGACAGCTCTGATGCTCAAAATTCTTCTATTAATCTGCTAGCTGCTTCTACAGTTGTGAATCTGATGGTACTTTCTTAAAGAACAGTGCTGGGGCCGGCATTGTGGTGTAGCAGGTAAAACCACTGCCTACAGCGCCAGCATCCCACGTGGGCACCAGTTCAAGTCCTGACTGCTATATTTCTGACCAGGCTCCCTGTCAATGCACCTGAGAAAGCAGTGGGGGATGGCCCAAGTCCTTGGGCCTCTGCAGCCACTTTGGACACCCAGATGAAGCTCCTGCCTCCTAACTTCAGCCTGACCCAGCCCTGGCCGAGCGCTGACGCTGCCCTGGCTGTTGCAGCCATCTGGGGAGTGAAGCAGAGGATGAAAGATTCCTCTCTGTCTTCCTCACTCTCTCTCTCTCTGTAACTCTGTCTTTCAAATAAATAACATAAATCTTTAAAAAAAAAAAAAGTACTAACATATTTGCTCCCTGTGGTACAGTAAGTCTTACTGTCATCCCCATGGCAGAGGGTGAGGAAACTGAAGATTAGAGAGATTGTCCAAGGTCATAGTGAATGGTGGAGCCAGTGTGGGAACTCCCGTAGAACCAAGTGCATGTAGCTACCTCACCCTTCTGATGGGCACGGCCCGTGTACTCCGGTGAAATCCAACCATAGAATCTTACTACCTCTACTCTGCATTGCGCACTCTGTTCTTTGCAATGTGTGTGAATCACCTGTTTCCCTGCAAGGACAAGGCTCTGTTCCATGCACGTCTGTGTCTGCGGTGGGTGCCTAGACCAGGGCCTGGCCCTTGGGGGCACTTGCTCAGGTTTTGCCCTGAGCTGTCACATCCTCTGTGAATGCTTATTCCTTTGCCACCAGGATCTCTGAGTCCCCGTTGGTAACCTGCAAGTGTACAGAAGCAGTGCTTCGTTCCTCTGTGTTGTATATAGATGACTGAATTGTTTGCTTTCGGCAGAAGACGACTTCCAGCAAGTGGAGAAATTTCAGCTTCCAGTCGCTTGGAGGTCCTGTCTCTGTGGGGGTCAAGGATCTCTCCTAGCGGGAGCTGCTGACTCACCGGCATCCAGACTCCAGCAGGATCACTGTGTCCTTTCGTCCTCTGCCTTCCACCGCCCACTCCTTGCCCTTTGCCCAGCCTCGGGCTCTGAGGTGCAGCCCTCTTCTCCCTCCATTCCTTTACAGCCTGGCATCACAGGCCACTTATGGAAGACTCCATCCAACCTTCTGACACTCCTAAGCCATTCTTTCCAATATCCCCGTGTTAGAATTCTGGGCTCACATTTTGATGCTCCGGTTCTCCGTGCATTGGTCAAGTCTACCCGGCATTGCATGCCTTGTCCTTTCTGCTGCATCAGTCCCATCCCCATAGAAATGCTGACATTTCCACTGTCATGAAGTAAACACCCAGTCTTGACTCTGCTCACCACCTCTAGCTGTCCCCCTCGTCCCCAAGCACGTAGAACATGCCGTCTACACTCGCCACCTCCATTGTGTCTTCCATGGATCTCCTGAAGCTCTGCCAATCACTTTACTAGACTCTTCGAGGTGAGATCAAGAGTGATTTTTACCTTAGTGACCCCCCTCTACTTCTCTTTCCAGTGCCGATCCTGTCACACCACATATTTGCTTACTAATGGCTGTGTATGTGAGCTCTATCTCTTGTCCTTTTGCTTCTCTGCCTGGCACATAATAGGTGCTCAGTAAACTCTTTGTGAATGTACAGATAGGGGGCTTGTGCATTTCTGCCTCCTGGCTCTACTGTTTGTATAAGCTTGCCTGAAAGTGTCCCTTTGGGGGTGGTTGCCTTGAGGGTGGAACTCATGGCGGTGTCATCTCTGTTGTTCTGAGCTTGGCTCTCGGAGCTGGAGCCTTGCCCTCCCGGTAGGCCAGCCCAGCAGTGGGCTCGGGCTTCCAAAGGACAGCTGGGTTTTTATCTAATCAGGTCATGCCTGGGTGGTTATTTTTCTGTTGCTCAGAAGATACTCTCATTTCCTCAGCAAGATATTAGAATACTTATTTTCCAGGAGGGTGTCGTGACATTTTGAGGGCCCCTTGGAGAATCTCCCCAAACAAAGAGCTTTATTGTCACTGCCTCGTACTGAATTCACTGGGCCTATTTTTTATGCCTTATGAATGCCTGTCCTCAGAAAGTTTGCAGAACCTCTTCCTGCCTCCCACGGCCCCTCCCCAGTTTATCCTGTGGCGTAGCCAGCACTGAGCGCCGGGGCTTCTCCCTGCGGCGGGCATGCCTGCGTATACACCGTGGTGGGAAGGGGGCTTTGCTGTGAGAGCCGCCTGGGGCTTCGTGTGGGACTCCTGGGGTGGTGAGGCGGGGGCTGCCGATCCCCTTTCCTCGGGCTCACATCCAGCTCCGGCCCCTCTGCACTCCCGCAGCCAGGGCTGTTTCCAGAACTGCTCAGAGCAGTGCAGGGGCCCGGGCAGACCTGAAATGAACAGCAAGCTCCCACAGCTGCCAACTCCACTTCTCCCTCTGATAATCAGGGCCTGTGATCCTCGTGGCGAGGGCTAGAAAGCATCGCGTGTACACGCTGCCTGGCCTGAGGTCTGACAGGTGGGAGGCACCCACGGTTGCTGCTGATCTGTCTTTTGAGATTGCAGGTTATTGTGCCCGGAATCAAATACCTAAGAGATCACAAAGTGCTAATCCTCAGCAGGTACCTTTCAGCACAAGCCCAAGTGTTCTCTTCTTGTTAAAACTCAGCAGAGGACCTCATTTCTCACTGCACAACAACAACAAAGCTAGTGGCTGACAGAAACCAAATTTGCTAACAGCCAACTCCCTCTCTCACTGTTTTCTTTGGTAAACTGGAATGAGAGTCTTGAAAGTTAGGTGAGGCGGAGTCAGGTCGCAGCCTTTTAAAGGGAAAGCATGAAGAAAGAGTGTGAATTGGTCCCTTCTATTTTAAGGTGTATCGAAGGCAAAGCCACACAAACATCAGCGACATCTGTAGCCTTTACTTCAAGTATTTATCAGGTGCCCTTTGATGTAGGTTTTACGTTGAGTGAGCTCGCCTTTTCCTTCTCTTTTGTCAGCAGGGGTTAGGAGGTGGGGAAGGAAGCAAAGCCATTTTGATAATGCATTGATAATGATGTGCTTAGGTGCTCATAATTAGACCCTGAGTCAAGGACACACCCTGAGCTGAGGACACATCCAAGGAGAGATTCAGCTCTCTGCTGTCCCCTGGCCTTGGCCACTGGGCTGGGGCCAGCCAGGGCCAGGCAGCTGCCCTTCAGTGTCCCGTCATTGGGAAAGGGCACCTCTAGGTGCTGAGAACACTGGATCACCTGGGAGGAAGAAAGGCACAGAGGTACAAGTCCTACAAGGCTCCCCATTGGGTCTGGCAACGTTTCTTCAGCTTAGAAGACCCAGGGAGGATAGGATGTGGAGGCAGGCATTAGAGAGCTGAGAAGGGCGTGGACGGGGCGGTGGGGGCAGTGGGGGAGGTGGGGTAAGGGTGTGGCTGCAGACGCGGCTCTGGGTCCCTGCCGTCACCAGTCTTTTCTCCCCTCTCCTGAGAACCGCTTGCTTCCGGGGTCAGCGACCTGGTTTGCTGCCCCTGCTTTTCCTCTGCCCAGCTCCCAGGCAGAGCTGCGAGGGGCGTGGGCAAGGTGAAATGAACTTACTAGTCATTCCCCAGGTCCCTGTCACTTGCACCCCAAAATTCTGTTTCAAGTGCGGAGGGTGGTGAGGCCTTAACTTGGTACAATGTGAGGCTTGAAAGTGATTTGTTCTAAGATGTGTTAGGTGCTATAAAAAGGTTAAAATATGTGCTGTGGGAAATAGGTGTCTATTGTCTTACGTGTCTTATATTAAAGATTATTATTTATTTCATAGTTCATTCAGAGCCTTGAGAAATGGGGGGAGGGAAATCCTGTTTATCTTTTCAGAGTACACTTGAGGCAAAGAACTAGTTGTTCTAACAGCTGCTACACTGAGAGCTCTTCAAGGAAAGAGAGTAATTCTAGGTGTTTTCTGGCATATTAGATCAGCATAGTATTTTCCTAAGTTAACCTACTGGTTCTGCTGCAAATTTTACCTTATATTGATTTCTCTTTACAATTTATTTGTGTACTAAATGCAATTCATTGTTAATGTATTCCTTACCTTGGGAATAGACAGTCCCGGCGAATTTGTGTGCTGTTGTACCGTGATCTTAATCAAAAAGAAAGGACTTTTTAAAAAGCTTTTATTTAATGAATGCAAATTTCATAGGTACAACCTTAGGAATATGTTGGTTCCCACCTCCACTCCCGTCCCACCTCCTACTCCCTCTCCCATCCCATTCTTCATTAAGATTCACTTTTATTTAACTTTATATCAGAAGACAAACTCTATACTAAGTAAAGATTCCAACAGTTTGCACCACACATACATACAACGTATAAAGTACTGTTTGAGAACAAGTTTTGCAGTTAATTCACATAGTACAAATCATTAAGGACAAAGGTCCTACATGGGGAGCAAGTGCACAGTGACTCCTGTTGTTAATTTAACAATTAACTCTCTTATTTATGACCTCAGTGATCATCTGAGGCTCTTGCCATGAGCTGCCAGGGCTATGGAAGCCTTTTGTGACCACAAACGCTGTCAGTATTTGGACAAGGCCATATTCAAAGTGGAAGTTCTCTCCTCCCTTCAGAGTACCCCCTTCTTTGATGGCCCCTTCTTAAAAGGAAATACTATGAGAAGCATTCCAAAATTATCAGCATTCTTATCTTCACTTCAAGCTTTTCATTTAGCATTTTCAACAGGCCTTTTATATGAGCAGAATTCAAGAAGTTTGTGGAAAAATTAAAAGATTAAGTTTATTAGGGTGCAAGTTTTTTGAAACCTACGCATAATTTTTCATAATACTCATTTTTCGAGAACTTTCTGAAGACCCTTCCTATCAAGGATCGTGGTAGATACTCTAGACAGCTCCACTGAATATTTAGCAGTTCAGTTCAACTCGGTAGACATTTCATTGAATGTCTACTATATGCATAGCTCAGGACTTTTGTAAAAATAGTAATTAAAACCATAGGTGTTTCCATTGTCAACTTCTATGTACAATACAGTAGGGTGAAACCACAATCTTATACTGCTTGATTACTGTTCTTTTAAAAATATCTTCCATGGGGCCTGCACTGTGGCATAGTGGGTTAAGCCCTTGCCTGCAACGGTGGCATCCCACATGGGCACTGGTTCGAGTCCCAGCTGCTCTTCTTCCAATCCATCTCTCTGCTGTGGCCTGGGAAAGCAGTGGAGGATGGCCCAAGTGCTTGGGCCCCTGCACCTTCCTGGGAGACCATGCAGATGCTCCTGACTCCTGGCTTTAGATCGGCTTTGGTTGTTGGGGCCATCTGGGGAGTGAACCAGTGGATGGAAGACCTTTCTCTCTTTCTCTCCCTCTGTCTGTATCTCTACCTCTCAAATAAATAAAATCTTTAAAAAAAAATCTTCCACAATGTTCATCTAAGTTCAACTAACTCTGACGGATTTGTAGTCAGTAGAATAAGAAAGAAATTCAAAACGAATGAAATGCCCTTTCTAAATCTTCCTCTTTTTCTACTTGTGCATTTGAGTTGTTAGTGAATAGCGTTGTTATTTAATGTAACAAAACACCAAAAGAATTCTTCCTCCTTCACTTTCTAAAGGAAGGCGATGCTAAGCAGTAAATAGCCAGAAGAACATATTTTAGGAACTCAGTTATGAATGCATGGGTACCTGAGCCATATTATTTAAATAAAAGTCATTTAAAAATGCATTTAGTATTTCATGTGTACCGTTCTAAGAGCTAGAACAACAGTGTGACACCTGAGGTGGAGCAGGGTATGCCTGTACTGTCACCCTTCCATGCTGCCACTCAGTAGCTGAATATCTTAGACAGCTTTCTTAGTGTCTTCTGATGTCAGTTTTCTCATCTGTAAAGTGGGGATAATACCACCTGCTTTAGAGAGATGTACCACCCCTAACCTGTGATGCTTCAGCTTACAATTTAGAATGGTATGAAAGTGACACACATTCAGCAGAAACTACAGTTGGAAATTGAATTTGACATTTAGTGCTATGAGTCCAGTCCTCCATGGTGATGCCAGGCAAGCACAGTGAGCACAGCTCCCCGTTGATCCTGCCGTCACAGTCCACACCTAGAGTGCTGTGCTGCTCAGCTCGGACGTACAGTGGGTTAAATGGAGTCAGTGCATTTCCTGCAGAGGATGCAGAGGGCGCAGTGGGTTTATAAGGATGTAACCCCATCACAAATCAGGGAGCATCTGTGTTAACTGCATTGGGTATAAAAATGTCTGTAAGACATTCGTACAAACCCAGGAACAATATATCTACTTAATATGAAATAACCACTATTAAGGGGTAATTTTTATAATATGATTTAAGTTTGCATTTTTTTTATGTATATTTGAAAGGTAGAGAAACTGAGAAAGTGAGAGAGTCATGGACAAACATCTCCCATCTGCTAGTTCACTCCGCAAATGCCAGCAACAGCCTGGACTGGGCTAGGTTAAAGCCAGGGGCTAGCAATTCATTCCAGATCTCCTGCAGGTGGTAGGGAACCAACTGCTTTAACCATCACCTGCTGCTTCCTAGCGTCCATAGGGAAGCTGGAATCAGAAGCCGAGAAGAAACTTAACCCCCAGGCACTCTGATAGAGGCTGTGGGTATCCCAAACAGTATCTTAACGTAATTTATGCAGCAATTTATCTAATAGACTCATAGCAGACTTGGCCCGCTTCCCCAAAACATACTTTCCTTTTTCTCTCTTCAATCTTAAACTTTCACAATTGTATTATAACACATGTTTTAATATTTGTCTCAGAGTAAATGTTATCCATTGCCTCAAGGCTATTCAGTGGAAACTAAATTTTTTTTCAGAAATAAATGTTGTGTCTATACTGCCAGCATCATCTTTCTTACTGTATGCGTTACAGTCGCCTTAGGATACAAGCTTACACAGTTACAGGAAAAAGCAGTAATATGCAAAGGGCAGATGCTAAAATCAGTACTGGTGAAAGAACTGGGCATGAGCACCCAGAGCCGTACAGCTCTGGGGCTGGTTTCCACTTTCTGAGCCTCACAGCATCACTTGCCCTCTCATCTATGCCAGGGACATCAGACCACCTCTTCTGAATGGCAGCCCAACTCAGTGCCTCAGGAATTCCATGCCATGCCCCTTGAGTGTTAATCATGGAGTTGATTGCTGCTGCTGGCGGGTGTGCTACTAGCCCACCAAGTGTGAGGGACTGGCTCACTCACACACTCGCAGTAACAAGCCCAGTGAAAGCTGCGGTGTGGGTGGAGCAAACTACAGACAAGGGCAGTGGTTGTGTTAGCCTTCGGTTTTTCCAACTGAACCACCTGACAGAGGCTAACACATAATAGAAAAAACGTGTTTGGACTCAGTATTGAAGGTTCGCAGACCAAGATTGGGCAGCCCCTTTGGTCTGGTGTCTGATAAGGCTCATGGAGGGAGGAACATGTGTGGAAAGAGAATCATATTGTGAGCCAGGAAGCTGTACCCAACCCTGCCCTTCCGAAGGTAAGCCCCCAATGAATGCCCTAAAGACCTCCCAATGGGCCTACCTCCCAGACGCCTTAATTAGATCAACACTGCACCCTTAGTTCATTCAACACTGATATTAAGTCATTAGACATTAACGGAGCCCTCCTATACACGGGCCTTTGGGGAACACCCAGACTATTACCCAAACAATAACAGTGGTGCCCTGAGTTCCACATGCATTCAGAGTTTGGTCATGGCCTCACACGTTGTTACGGGAACATAACAGCTGCATGAAGCTCTCTACAGGAGAGGCCAAAACTGGCAGAGAGTGGGATCATTTTCAGCCTGTTTGGCCAAGCCAGACGGTCCTGTTGGGTTTTCATTAGGAATTCCAGTGGCCTTGCTTTTTAATTACTCACAGTAATTTTCATCAAGCAAGTCATTATACTTCCAAACAATTTTTGGCACTGGCTACATGCAGCATCGATTTCTGTGATGCCAGGTAACAGGCAGGGCTCCCCCACCTCCGTAGCAGTGGGAGACCCTCCTGTAACAACATATTTTTTACTCCAGCCAAGGAAGAATGTTGAACCAGAAATGTGATTATTTTCTTCTGAGTCTCTATTTCATTTTAATTGTGCTAAATAAGAGGAAAATATTTTAAGAGAAAACAGTTGCCTTTTTTATAAGGGATTTACTTACAACTGAAAAAGGAGCTTGTGAAGGAGTTTGCTAAGTGACCTTGGAGAATGACATTAATGTAAAGAATCCATCATGGATTGAGTTGTGACCGCTTGTTTTTCTCTTTCCAGCTTTAGGTTTGATTTCATTTTTAATAATGGTTTTACTGTTTACTCTAGCCTGTTTTACTCACACAACTGTTTGCTTTGAAATTTGAAACTGCATATCTTCTTTGTAACTCAAATAAAAATGGGGTCACGCGGATGACCCCTTAGCCAGAAGCTGCGCAATCAGTCCACTTTGACAGAAATAGCACAGGCTCTATCACTGGAAAGTAATGGAATCATTTTAAGACAAAGATCATTCAGTTACCTTAAAGCTTGAAATCTAATGATGGTGATTATGAGGGCCAAGTTGTAGACACCGGGGGCAACCTTTAATAATAGCCTACATGGACTTGAACGGGCTCAGACCCAGCTCCACTCTGAGCACTTACAGTGTGCAACTCCGGGAATCCCCACACCGCTCCAGGTGCTGTAGGAATCATGATGAATATTTTTAAAGATGTATTTATTTATTTTTGAAAGGCAGAGTGACAGAGAGAGAGAGAGAGAGAGAGAGAGAAAGAGGAAAGAGAGATCATCCATCTGCTGTTTCTCTACTCAAATGCCCACAACAGCCAGGGCTGAGCCAGACCAAAGCTAGGAATTGGGCCCTCAGCGCTACCTTCCTAGGGGAATGAGCAGGATCCAAAGAGGAGTGGCTGGGACTCAGACCAGCAATCCATCATGGAATGTGGACATTGCAAGCAGCAGCTAACCCCCCTGGACCACAACACCTGCCCCAGGAATCGTCATTATTAATGCACCGAGGCACAGGGAGCTTGTGTAAGTTGCTCAGGACCACAGAGCTGGACATGGCCGGCCACGGAAGAGCAGTTGACCCCTGGGCCTGACTCTGAACTGAGACTGCTCAAGGGGTTCCACTCACAAGGCAGGTCCTCAAAAGCCAGAATGCAGGTGCCGAGGCAAGCAAGCAGGCCACCCCAGGATGCTGGGTGCACCCGCTTAGTTCACTTGCCTGAATTCACTGCGGGGATAAACCAGAGGCAAAGGCGTTCTTTCTCCCACACCCTCAATTTGCTTCCGTTGAACTCTCCTTGCTCTCCCTGGATGAAATCTCAGACAGGACCTAGAGCCTTTTCAGTTCACGTTAAATAATTCAGCGTCCTCAGATCAGTTTCAGGCGTGCAGAAGTCCTGCCCAACGTCAAGCTCAAAGCTCCAGCCTCTCATCCAGTTAGGATTAACTTCTCCCTCTCCTAGCTGAGGCCTGCACTGGCTTGGAAACCTTGGTGGAGGAGGGGACTTAATCTACTTTGTTCCCTTTCCTTGTTCCCGCTCCTCTCCCACTCATAATTAGGTGTCACTGCTAACCTCACACAGGCAGGCCCTGCGTGGGTGTGTGATGTGCATGGCATAGGCAGGATGTTAAGGGGAACGGAATAGGGTTCTTCTCCCTGGCAGTTGTCATTGAGTTCTGCAGGCCTCCTGGTCGTGGGGCATTTCAGAGCTTGTTTTCTTTGGGGGCTTTTGGATTCTGTGGAGGCAGTCATATCTCTGCCCCAGATGGTGGACATCTCGACCGTCCCCTCCTATAGGGCTTCAGGCGGACATCAATGTGTTGGCTTCCTTTGGGGTATTCCTTTGACCATAACCACAGACCACTTTTCCTCCCAGCAAACCTTCCTATTGTGCTTATAAAAATGCAGCTTCCTCTCTCCTGGGCAGGTTAAAGAGTGCAGCACAGACTCAGCCTCCAGACCTCCCACACTCTACTTGCAAGCCTGTCCCCAGGCTACTCAGCTCCAAGGGACTCTGTCAGCCTCCCTGATCGACCCTGCTCTTGTCCACCCCTGCACTGACTTCCCTGATGCACTTCTGGGAGGAAGTAGCTTGGCATGTGCCTTTGCCCACCTGACATCATGCAAAAACATGGTAACAAATCCTGTCCATGCGTCCCTTCAGACTCCCAGGGTTCAGAGCGCCCCCTGGAGGATAGTGCGGTGACACTATAGATAGAGGACCAGTTATCCCAAATGGTTCAGGACCAAAAGTGTTTCAGATTTCTCTGGATTTTTAGCTATTTGAATATATACATATGAGATAGCTCTAGGAGGAGATCCATATCTTAACATGAAAATCCTTTTATGGTTCATAAAAGCCTCACACGCATAGCCCTAGGGTAATTTTATCCAGTGGTTTTAGTGCACCTGCATTTTGACTGTGAGCTGTCACATGCAGTCAGATGTGGAGTTTCCCACTTGTTGCGACATGTCAATGCTCGAAGTTCCTGATTTGGGATCGTTTTGGAGTTACCAATTAGGGATACTAAACTTGTACATAATCAACTATGTCAAGATATCTTCCCTCATTGATCAGAATGTCTGTGTGAGTTTGGTGCTGGTGCACCACGTGTGTCTACACACCATGTGAGAGCCATCGGAGTAGGCACTCCTTGATCCATATCCATAAAAATGTTACAAAGTAAAAGTTGACCTCCCAAGTTCTCATTCTAACATTTGCTTTCCATCCTCTGGTCATATAAAGTGCATGTGTTGAAAGGAACAGGCCTTAAGGAGTTGCTGGTAAAGTAGGGGAATGGTTTACTTATCTTGTGCAAAATTAAGTACCTCATTATGACAAAAATAACATAAACCTAGGAAAACAGGATTTTTGTTTTTAAATAACATTAGGAGACCTACTTAGCCAACTGCAGAAATACAGTTTAAATATGACTAGAATATTGAACTGAAAAGTTAATGATTAGGAATAAAGTCTGTGGTTTCAAAGACTAGGCAAATAAATAGTGTGTTTGGCAAGCAGGCTAGTTTACCTGCAGCTGGAGACTGCGTGGTGGCAATATGGAGGTCAGTGTGAGAAGATTCAGCCGTCAGAGTTACGGATGGTGAGGGTTTCGCCATGGAGATAGCAAGGACATGCATCACACAGTTAGTGAAAAAATGCAAGTCCTGAAAGAGTGCTGCTTAAACTTAATGTTTCCAGATGCTTGGCCCTCTGCTTACTGTTGTTTCTGTCCAATTTATAGCGTGCAAATTCAGTCCTTTTTGATGCATGCTTTTACTGTCCTGTGTTTCGCTTTTGTTATTCTCCTTTACTTTTGTATTCTTTCCAAGTTATGCTCACAGCGCAAAAGAGATTAATAAAAGTGATTATGTGCTGAGAAGAGAAGACATCAAAAAAAAAAAAAAACCACATGACGTATCTTACTCATTAAAAGAGATAAACAAGCGTCTTCCAAATGGAGTGGCCTCACTTCCTTTAATCCAAGGCGCTAAGCATGTTTTGTGAGTACATTTTGCTCGGAAGCATAATTTTTTTGATAAGTGCAAAATTATTGACAATTGGTGATATGTATCAGGACGACGATAAGTTTTGTGAAGCCCTGTTGGTTGAAAGTGTCTCAGGCACAGGGAAGAGCGGATGAGTGAATGGGGCACAGCTGGTTTGGGGGTAAGGAGAAGGCTGCATGGTTCTGTTGGGCAGAAGCCTGAGGTGCCAAGGAGGAGAGTATTAGAGTGGAGAGTTTGTCCTTCGCACAAACCACGGCCACTGGTCCCACTGGGCGCCCGAAACGATCTTTACTGTGCACCTCCTTAGCACCCACACCCTATCTGCCTCCAGGTTTGGCTTGATGCTTCTAGTAAATGTCTGTTGGAGATGTGGATCTTCTTCTCCCCCTGAACAGGATGTCAGGCATGGAAAGTGTCTTCCTGTTCTTATTTAACCCTCTCCACACGCCCCCTTGAGGTACATACTGTCAACATCCCCCTTTGTCAGATAGGAAGCCTGAGGTACAGCTAAGTGAAATAACCCACCCACAGCCACTCAGCTATCACAGGGCACAGCCAGGATTCCAGCCAGCAGGCAAGGCCACCCTGGACAATGCTCAGAGCCCAGCTGCCATCTCCCTTCCCCGGTCAGCTCAGACCAGCCTCTCAGCAGTCTCCATGCTGCTGCTGGGAACATGTCTCCCGAATATGAATCTGGCCACGTGGCTAATGCTCAGTTATCCTGTCTCTCATTGCTGTTTGCATGAAATTTAATGTCACTCTGCCGGTACTGCACCCCCAGCTGACTCTCACCGCCGTGTCCTGTGCTCTGCACTGACCACCTGCTGTAAAGGTTCCTGAGTGTATCATGGATTCAGCAGAGTGGCCTTTGTCACCTATGCCCTCACCTTCTGTGCCTGCCCTCCAGTCTGCACTGCCCTCGCTGTCCCTTCATCGTCACTGTCCCCATACCTTTAGCTTCTACATTGTTCAGTGACTGTTCACCCAATGTGTGTTGAATCTTTTTGTGTAAGTGGCTCACAACTTCTCTGCCTTCTGACATTTTGTACATATTGCTCAGTCAATAGGAGTTCAATGGATTGAACCCAGCCCTTATTTGTATAAGTACTCTTCTATTTTGAGTGGTTTTTGCTTAATGCGTGCTAAGAATTCAAGTGAATGTGGTTAGGTGCAACTGAATCTTTACTTCAGTGACAATACTATGACTCTTATTGAAATGGGAGAAACCAAGGCTGGTGTGTGGCACAACAGGTTAAGCCTCCACTGACATCCCATACTGGAGTGCTGGCTCAAGTCCTGGCTGCTCTGCTTCCCATACAGCTTTCTGTTAATGCACCTGGGAAGGTAACAAGTGAGGGTTCAAGTACTTGGGCCTCTGGAACCCACATGGAAGATCTGGATGAAGTTCTGGACTCCTGGTTTCAGCTTGGCAGGGCATTGTGGTCAGTTGTGGTATGACCTGGTGGATGTAGGATATCTCTCCCTCTCCCTCTCCCTCTCCTCTCCCTCCCCCTCTCCCTCTCCCTCCTCCTCCCCTCTCCCCCTTCTCCTCCCCCTCACCCTCCCTCTCTCCCTACCCGTGCATGCGTGCATGTGTGTGTGTGTGTGTGTGTGTGTGTGAGTCTTTCTATCACCGTTCCTTTCAAATAAATAAATGGGTCTATTTTAAAGGGAGGGAGCCATGAACGTGAGAGTGAGCCTTGCTCAGATTGTTGTTGTGTACTTAAAGTCAGTCTCCACGGATACTGTGACCAGAAAATCAAAGAGCAATGTTCTGTAGGACAGGCTTACATGAATTGTAAAAATCTTGGCATCTGATCTCTGACTAGAAGAATCAGTTCTTCAAGAACTCTTCCTAACCTCAGAGGGAAAGCGCTACTTTTGCTATTTGCCTCCAAGAGGGTTTGAGCTGAAGGCATTTTCTGGCCCACCAGTTTCAACACATTCATGTTTATAGATAAGAAAATCAAAACATTGAGATGCTAGGTGACTTAGAATGAATTAGGCAGGCTCGATCCCTAAAGCAGTATAACCAGTCTTTTCTGCCATAACACACAGGGGAGAGATGGCTGCTATTCATGTCCTTAGAAACTTCTATGAGAGAATCTGGGATCCTGTTTCATTCTCATGCTCCTTGCCCTAAATCCAGTGCTTGCTTAACTGCTTAAGCATACAGATAATTAGGCATTAGCTGTCTTTTTCTTCTGGCTTACCAGAAGAACTCTTCAAAAGAGACATAAGAGCAGAGAAGATCACCTTTGGCCAGCAGTGTTTTAGAACATGAATGTTAGCATCAGGACAGTTTGTGCAGAGCTCTGAGTTTGCTTTTGTGGCCACAGGGAGCCACGTTCCCATGGCAGCCCTAAGCTGAGGGCCCCTCTTACGCTTGCAGCCCACGATCTGCCTGACCTCAGAGGCCTGAGGCACAGTTTCCCTGGTTTGCAGGAACTTTGGCTGTAGAGTTTGTTCACAGAAACTGTGTGCCTTGAGGCTCCTTCTCTGGCCCTAACCGCCTCCAGATTCTGTCAGTGTTCTTGGACCCAGCATGGGGCAACTGCTCTGTATTACGCATCCACTGAACCCACCACCTTCACCTGCAAACAGCTGGCAGATTGGAAATGAGGACGACTCAAGCCACTTGGGTTTTAAAAACTTGATTGTTGTCTGAGATTGCTATTTCCATGCCTAAAATGCCCCAGACTTTTGTTCCCTTAAGACACAAGAAACTTTGATGGGCTTCCACTGTGTTAGAAGCTTTGAAGCCTCTACTAGGACACTTGCGAGTATAGGAATGCATGTCCTCTCTTCCCACTTGCTACTCAAAGGCAATGCACCACCTGGGATCTGGTGACATTGCAGAATCTGGAGCTTCACCCACATTTGCTGAATCAGACCGTGTGTTAAAGACATCCCAGACCATGCACAGGCACGCTGAAGCTCCAAAACCATCAATGGGGGTGGGCGTTTGGCACAGCAGTGAAGACCCTGCTTGGGATGTCCACATGCCATGTCTGCATGCCTGGATTTCCATACCAGCTCTGCTGCCAATTCCAGTTTTTTACTACACTGCACGTTGGCGGGCAGCACATGCTGATTCGTGTGCTTGAGTCCTGCTACCCACGTGGGAAACCCAGGTTGATTTGCTGGCTCCTGGGTTTGCCCTGGCCTAGCCCTGTCTCTTGCAGCCATTTGGGAAGTGAACCAGTAGATAGAAGAGCTCTCCGTATTCCTGTATCTGTCTCTCTCTCTTAGCCTTTCAAATAGAGAGAGAGAAAGAGAGAGAGAGAGAGAGAGAAAGAAAGAAAGAAAGAAAGAAAGACAGACAAACATCCTGACAGCGATTTCTCCTCCATGCCCTTCTATCCTGTGTTCCTCTCGCACACAGACCAGGACCCCCCCCCCCCCACTGCTGATGGGACCCCCTCCAGCCCCGTTCCTCCACTCCATGATCTCCCCCAGGCCAGCTGACTGCTGAGCCCCCTCTGCCCCGAAGCAGGGAGCCATTGTGCAACTCAGCTCTGCCAAGTTTCTTTCCCTAATCCTTTTTACCATGTCATAAAATGTTCAAATAGGAATTAAATGGAGTAGAATGTAGCCAAAAAATGGTTTGTGAATGGAACTCTCTCCTTCCCTTAGGCTTGTGTTCTTTATCCTGAGCTCTAAGTCAGGGATCAAGCAGGGCTGTGTAATTACTTCTGTTAATGAAACCTTACAAGGCCTTCCTTGGAAACAACACAGCGGCCTTCCAGCCCAGCAGTGGGCCTGCATGCCCCGTCAATGGTTGCCTGCACCCGAGAAGCCGGTCTCAGACGGCAGGAGTCTGATGGGCCTATGCCCAGCATTCCCTGATGGACTTCATGGTTATTTTACTTATGGCAATGAGACGTAGCTCCAGGTCACCAGCTGTGCCATTACCATTTGACTGTTTTTGTGCAACAGGTAATTTCCATACTACAATGTCTACACTGTAAAGCAGAATATTTATAAAAAAATTACCTATTTATTTAAAATGCAGAGTTACAGAGAGAGAGAGAGAGAGATCTAACATCTGCTGGTTCAGTCCCCAAATAGCAGCAATAGCCAGGACTGGGCCAGACCAAAGGCAGGAGCCAGGAGCTTCATCCAGGTCTCTCATGTGGGTGCAGGAGCCTAATTACTTGGTATATTTTCCATGCTTTGCCAAACACATTAGCAGGGGGCTGGATCAGGACTCAAACCCGTCCCCATGTGGGATTCAGGCACAGCAGGCAGCAGCCCAACCTGCTACACCACAGTGCTGACCCTGGAACAGAGTTATTTCTACAGAACTCTGTAGCTCTGTCCCTACCGACACTGTTTACAACCTTAAAAGCAAAAGAACAGAAGCTAAGGATTAAAGAAGTATTAAGAGAAAGGGCAGCCTAAGCCACCTTCACTTATTTTTTTTTTTTTTAATATTTATTTAAGAGGCCAAGAGACAGGGAGAGACAGAGGGAGAGAGCTCTCACCTGCTGTTCACTCTCCATATGCCCACAACAGCCAGACCTGGGCCAGGCTGAAATCAGAAGTCTAAAATGCATTCTGAGTCTTCCACATGGACGGCAGGTACCCAGTTACTCCTATGTGGATTGCAAGGACCCAGCTGCATGAGCCATTTACCTGTCGCCTCCAACGGTATGCACTAGTGGGAGGCTGGAATAAGGAGCAGAACTGACTTGGAGCCGAGGTACTCCAGTATGTGACGTGTGCATTCCAACTAGTGTCTTAATGGCCAGACCAACCCCATGCTCCACCTTCATTATGTTTGAAGTAGGTTTAATTTCTGGCTAAAATAGGTGAAGATCTTTGAGTGTGCCTCCTTATTATCCTGTAACAACCAGGTTTTTGTTGTTGTTGTTGTTGAGTCTTCCGATTGGATGTCCTCAAGGAATTTCAATCAAAAATGTTGAACTCTAACCACAGTCATTTCTAAACCTTATCACTGATGGGAATTATTGAGGAAAATCGCAATGGCCGAGGAAAAGGGAAAAGAGGTGGAGACCAAAAAAAGCGAAGTGGGTACAAATAATTGCTCTTGCTAACACAGTCTTTTCCCATTGGTATTATGCCTGGTCATCACTCTGTAAGGCTGGGGAGTGTGGGACAGATGTGGGTGCTGGGAAGAGCCATGCTGAGTGTGACTGCCTCGTGAAAGCAATGTGAGAGGAAGGCATGGAGCTTTCTGGGGAAGTGTTCTGGAAGATAGGCTGGCACTCCCCAGTCTTGGAAGTTGATAGTAGCGCATTTCAGTTAGTGTTCCAGTGATACCAAACTGGGCAGCGGAGGGAGGTGGTCTGGGCTTGCGGTGCTAATGGGATGAACTAGAAGACAAGGTGATGAGAAGAGCAGCACAGCACGTGAGCTTTAATGCCATCGTTCGAAGAGCAGCTTCCTGAGAACAGTAAGTGTAGGAACCACAGCACAGTTCAGTCATTTACCTGTATTTCAATGCACCATTTGGGAATGGGAAATAGCTCCCTCATTCTTAGCTCCTGAGAGACACATTATTCTACAGCAAGGCAGGATCATAGGAATCTTATCCATCCAACTGCTGCCCCAAGAGAAGGCATACAAGCTTTGTCTCCTGCCACCTACTGGGCCATCTTCCCATCCATCCCTCAGGTCATCTTCCTGTTCCCTGGTTTGCTTCTGTCCTTAGGCCCAAAGCTGATGGATGCCCATCTCAGTCTTGCCCTTCACTCCGCCCTTGAACCCCTGCACTATCACCTTCGGGGAGGCATTTGGGGAGGCCCAGACATAATCACTGTAGACATCACTATAGAAGTGGAAAAGAGGGTGATGAAGGTCATGAGCAGCACCCTCAAGAGAAAGGCACAGCAAGTTTATTTCGTCCTATTTCTGTGTGACACGAGAGTCTTTAGAGTGAAGACCCAGATTCCCAGGATGAAGTCTACATTCTTATGCTCACGTTCCACGAAGCATGGACAGCCAGGGAGGAAGGTGACTGGGTACAAAGAACCTGAGCTGATGGTTATAGACTGAATGAGGAGACCCAGGAGGGCCTGTCTACTCAGTTTGTTCTCAGCCCTTCTAGGCGGCATTCCTCCTTCTGGATCCAGTCCAGGATCTAGAATAGGGGTCTTACGACCCACAGTCGAGCAAGGCAGTGAGAGAATTTCTTTATGGCCAGCTGTTATACGGAAAAGCTGGGGAATTTAATAGTGATCTGTTTAGGTTTTATGGCCAGCGGTGGAGAAAGGAGGTTCTGTTTTGTATGAGCCACCCTGGGGATGAGGAATTCTGGCTTGTATGGCCTGTGTCTGGGGTAAATGAGAGGTGAGAGGAGGCAAGAGGTTAGAGAGAACCCTTGCTTCTGAGCCTTCACTTGGGGGGCTCCTTTTCTGAGCCCTCACATAATGTTTTGCTCAGTGGAAGCATGGTCTATCCTGGAAACAGCTGTCTCCCAAGTGTCCTGGGTGTGATTGGCTGGGTTGTCCCCACCCCAGTTTTGCTGCCTGCCCTGGCTCACAGGTCCCTTGATGGAGGAGTGGGATGACACCTTCCTCCCCAGGAGGGTCCCAGGGTCACCTTCCCTGGAGGCAGTGCCTGGCGGGGTGGAGAAGCACACAGCAGGAGCCACGCAGAGGAGCTGGGCCCCCTCTGGCATTTCATTCAGAGAATGTTCAAAGGAACAATCTCATTTCATCCTCATGGGGGGAGGTGGTTTTCTCCAAGTCACTTGAGGTATGAGAATAGAAGCGCACAACTAAAGGAAGTCATTATGTAGGAATTGCCGTGGGGGTTCTCGCATCTTGCAGAGGAAAATATTTTTATTAGATCAGATCCCTTTGCAGATCCCCAGAATTGTCTCTAACTAAACCTGGTGAGGGGCTCTATTCAGAGAGGAGGAGTTCCAGAAGCCGATAAAGAGAAACACCAGCCTTTTCCCTCCTCTCCTCATTTTCGCACTGAGAGCTGATGACTTTATAGCAATATCATTTGATTTCATGAACTGGTTATTTGACACGTTCCGGACGCATTAATCTCTGACTATTCCTAATGCTAAAGGAAGATGCTGTTATTAACCAGTGGCTTTTGTCAGTGTTCCCTGCTGGCAGCACCTGGCAGTGACTGAGAGGAGCTCCTCCAGGGTAAATGTTACATTGTATTGTGTATGAAGTAGAAAGATTCCTTATACTAGAGCCATACTGGGAGTACTGGGGAGTAGAAAATTACGCTTTTTTTAATTTTTTTAGTTTGCTAGTCAAGTGATTAAAAAGAATCATTTCTAACTCAATGCACAAATAACATAGTAGGGTGTGGCTGACATTATAAGATTATGTCCCTACTACTATAGGGGATTTGGGAATATACTAATATACTTATCACCAAGAAACTTTGGATATACACTCATTAAGTGTGAAAAATATAATCAAATGATATATTGATGTGGTTCCTCTAGAGGTATTTCTAGTGTTTTTAACATTAAAAGACAAACGTCTTTATTCCGTGATTTCTTGGTTTTATGGAGAAAGTGTTTAGCAAAAGGAAGACAACAGGTGGAGTTTTCCAGAAAATTGCTCCCCCCGCTAATTGAGTTTCTGGCCGATTTTTTTTCCCTCCAGTTTTTCAAGAGTTAAGGAAGTGATGGTTCAAGTTTCACTGAGAGATCAGTAGCAAAGAGTCAGTTTTTGCTTCATGGCAAAAGAGATGCATTTTCATTCACTCAATGTGTGCAGCCTAAAGCAGAGGCAAGGGAATTCGCAGCTGCCCGGTCGCACTTAACGTTGGCTGCCAGACCCTCGTTCCTACACCCGACCGGTATTCCCTGGGATTAGCCCTAAGGCAGGCTACCCTCGCCAGCGGGGCGGCTGCTGGCGGAGTCCGCGCGTGGGAGACCTGAGCCCGGAGCTTCTTGCAAAGGCCGGCCTCAGACAGCCGCGCGTCGCGCAGGCCCGGGGGCGCTGTTCTTGCGGCCCTGGCTCCGGCCCTCGCGCGGTTAACCGAGAGCTGCCTCCCTGCGGAGCCGGCAGCCGGGACCCTCGGGCGGGCGGAGGCGGGGACGGGGGCGCCGCGGGGTTCCTCTGTTGCTAGAGCCGTGATGTCACCCGCCCCTCCTAACCCGCGGTTGGTTGTTTTGTGTTTCAGCTCTGCCTGCGGTGGAGCACAAAGACCTGGAGGAGACTCCCACCGCCTTCGGGGAGAAGAAAGGAGGCAGCGAAGCAGATTAAGGGAACTTGTGGCTTGTGGCCTTTAGGGGGCAGGGGCCGCCTGGAAGGGGAGCGAAGTGCTGGCGAGCGCCCGTGGCGGTGAACGAGCTGTGAGATGCGCCGCCGCTGCCGCTGCTGCTGCTGCTGCTGCTGCGGCCGCCGCTGAAGCTCGAGTCCGGGACGCGCCAGCCGCCCTTTGTGCTTCGGGTACATGTGTCTGTTCAGGCCGGCCGGGGGCGCCCAGCAGCGAGTCCACCACGGCGGCCGGGGAGCGAGCGCCCGCCATGCCCACGGAGACGCTGCCCACAGGTAGCATGGTGAAGCCGGTCAGCCCCGCGGGCACCTTCACCTCGGCCGTGCCCCTGCGCATCCTCAACAAAGGGCCTGACTACTTCCGCAGGCAGGCCGAGCCCAACCCCAAGCGGCTGAGCGCCGTGGAGCGGCTGGAGGCCGACAAGGCCAAGTACGTCAAGAGCCAGGAGGTGATCAACGCCAAGCAGGAGCCGGTGAAGCCTGCCGTGCTGGCGAAGCCGCCCGTGTGCCCGGGCGCCAAGCGCGGGCTCGGCAGCCCCACGCTCAAGGTGTTCGGCAACCATGCCAAGACCGAGAGCGGCGTGCAGCGTGAGAACCTCAAGCTCGAGATCCTGAAAAACATCATCAACAGCTCTGAGGGCTCCAGCTCGGGCTCGGGCCACAAGCACAGCTCGCGGAACTGGCCGCCGCACCGGCCCGACGCCAGCGACCTGCACCGCCACTCCTTCGCCGAGTCCCTGAAGGTCTACCCCACACCGGGGCGCGGCAGCCCCCAGGAGAGCAGCTCGCACGTGAGCAGGAGGCTGCTGGAGCAGTCGGCCGAGTCCTTCCTGCACGTGTCCCACAGCTCCTCGGACATCCGCAAAGTGTCCAGCGTGAAGCCCCTCAAAGCCATCCCCTGCAGCAGCTCCGCCCCTCCCCTGCCTCCCAAGCCCAAGGTCACCGCCACTGCCACCGCCACAGCCACCGCCACCGCCACCGCCGTGAAGTCCCCTGAGGCCGCCGACCCCGTGGAACCCGCCTGTGGCGTGAGCCGCAGGCCCTCGCTGCAGCGCTCCAAGTCAGACTTGAGTGACAGGTATTTCCGAGTGGACGCCGACGTGGAGAGGTTCTTCAACTACTGCGGACTGGACCCCGAGGAGCTCGAGAACCTGGGCATGGAGAACTTTGCAAGGGCTAATTCTGACATCATATCCCTGAACTTCCGCAGCGCAAGCATGATCAGCTCAGACTGCGAACAGTCTCAGGACAGTAACAGTGACCTTAGAAATGACGACAGTGCCAATGATCGGGTGCCCTATGGCATCTCCGCCATCGAAAGGAATGCTAGAATCATAAAGTGGTTATATAGCATCAAACAAGCGAGAGAGTCGCAGAAGGTCTCGCACGTGTAAGAGACAGCGTGGCAAGGAGGGAGGGAGGGGCTGTCTGTGCATACCCAGTCGTGAAGGTCGTGAGGTCTACCTTGCAGTGTTGTGAGCTTCTCCGCTCTTTGTGTTGCTTGCTGTGCAATGTTTCCAAGTTGCATGCCTGTCAACATGGGGACTGGCCTGGCTTCCTGGCCACCACCGCTGCAGAGCCTGGCTGAACGCACGTCACATCTGCCAAAGGTTCCAGGCCAGCATCTGATTAGGGCTTTGCTCTTAAGCAAAACTGTTTACACGGAAACAGTATACGGTTCCTTCAATATTTATGTGGTTCTTGTGTTTTTCTATCCCACGCTCTTGTGTCTTAATTAAAAGTTTTATCAACTGGCTTTTAAGTTGACAGCAGAATCTTTTGGAAATTAAAAAGCCACTTTGCCTACAATGGGAGGCCATAACAATGGGGAGAAATCTGTCAAAGAGGTCTTCTTCCAAATGGATAGTGACTGAGCAACATAGAGCCAGGCTGGGTTTTCTGTGGAATCAAGTGGTGACCCCTGATGTTCATGGTTTACACGTGGAATTTCTCTTGCCACTTAGTGAAGCAGTCTTTTGGGGCAGCAGTGCCATGTTTTGTGTCTGATTTAGTGTGGAAACGATGGTGTTTCTGTGTAATACTGACCCAGAAGAAAGACAATCAGGTTCGGTGATAAGGGATGAAATCTAGCAAGTTGGGTGATGGGGGTGGGGTGGGTTTTGTCTTGGTGTTCTGATTTGGGGCAATTCAGAAGCTTCTAGTATTAAGGTTTTGACAGGCATGGCCACCCTGAAACTGATACTGAATGCCTTTACATTTTTTTAATTTTTCTTTTGGTCAAGAACTACTAATTTCATTCTATTTCTCTTCCTCTCTCCCCTCCTTGTTGTTTTATCTGGGAGAGAGGGGTGGGGCTGGCTCGGGTTTGAGCTGTGTGAAGACATGAACAGAAACGGAAATAGCAGCCATATCAGTATAGAGCCTCCCATTCAGAAGCGAATACCTTTGGTAGCTGAACCCTATCTGAGCAGTGCCAGTCTGTCTAGCATATGTTCCTCTCTGGGGCTGTGGATGTCTGTTACACCTCTAGGAAACTGTAGAAACATGACACTACGTAGCTTTTCCACCCTGTGGTCTCCAGTGATGCCTATCAACTTGCCCCCTTTGTTCCCCAGCCGCCTGTCCTCCAGGTGGGTTAGTTGGCTGTCAACCAGCTGACTGTGTGGTATGGTAGCTGACAGGTAACTGTGTAGGGGTCCACTCCATTGCTCTCATTGTCAAGCTCTGAAATTCTCAGCAGCACTACCTTAGATTCCATCAGCTAATAGGAAACTTTTTATGGTGTAAATTCTGTAAGACTTTGTACATACTTCAGTTGATATGAAATCTTTAAGAAAAAAAAAAGTTATGCTAATAAATAGCTCTGGTGCAGGCACTAATGGTGGTGGTTTCTCCTTGTTCTTTTCCTTTTCTCTCTCCTGGAAGTTTCACTTGGGACTGTGGGCCACCAGTGGATTTGTGATACCCTTGAAGAAGCGTTATTTCGTTAAGTTGCTTTCACCGTATCTCAGTGGTTCTGAACAGCAGTGTTCACAACTGTAGCTGTAGCAGGGTGCTTCGGCTCCCAGAGTGACATCAGCGTTCCTGAAATACTCTGTCGCCTCTTCACTTCGTTCACACTGCTGGTATTTTTGGCTTTTCTTAAACATCAGGACTTTTCACATCTTCCAAAGGACTCTTCAGTTGTAAATATGGATGAGTTCTTACCGTGGGCGTATGTTTGGAATATATAGCCTTGTTTTTATTTGTGCAAGCCCAACATCAGTGCCCTACACGTGTCCATCTGTTCGTCCACTTGCTCACCCATTCCTCTGTCAGCATGTCCTCGGCAAAGTGACTCTGTTTCTCAGGCATCGAGAAAGGTGCTGGGCTGCCGGGGTCCACCACAAAGTGTTTCTCAAAGGGCTTACATATTTCCACGCTTCGTTTAAGAGAAAGATCAAGTGGACATGTCCTATCTTCTCTTATTCAGACATGGAGTATTTAATGAATGCCTATGGAATCAGGCTATTCAAAGATTAAAATTTCTTCGAAGATTCTACAAAATCTGCACATGTAAAAAGGAGCATTACTTAAAAAGCAGGTTTTTAGAAACGAATGATAGGATTCTCAGACTATTCATTTGTAGACATTTTGCTTCTGAAAAGCAAATTTAGTTTCAGGACACTTTCTATTGGTTTTTAATTGCTCCTAGTTTGCTCATTGATGTGCATTCAAACCCTAGTTTCTGGAAGAAACATTCAGGAATGCAGCTATGACTGGTGATGATACAATACCTTCAAGATAATAGAATAAAATTGTTGCTTAAAAACTTTTTCTCCCTTCACCATTTGTGTAGAATTGCAGGATTTTAAAACATATGGCTTAGTATTTGCATACACATTATTTTCTGGGACTATTGAAATACTCAAAGTAGATGGTACTTTCCTAAGGATACCTTTTTGAGGGCAGATGAAAACTTCCTAGGTGATTTAATATCCCTGCTTGTGCTATTTTAGTAATAGAATGTGTTTAAATCCTCCAGTATTTCAATACTTTGATCTGTATTCAGACACAGTGATAAAGCAACCCACTATAATTCAGTCTATTCCTCCATGGCCTTGTTTGTACAATGGACAAATACGAAGCTTTTGGTTTCTATGAAAGGAGAGAGCTCATTATTTTTCTTTTGTTCTTGAATTAAGGGTTTCTGTAAGGGACCATTTCAACTGCTTAATATTAAATCCAAAGAGAAATCATAAGAGTGAGAAATTTCCTTGGTGTGAAGCTGTCTTTGCCTAGCTCATGGAAGTGTGTTCCTGCATGTGTGTGTGTGTGTGTGTGTGTGTGTGTGTATGATTTTAATGTTGGTATAAATACCATGTAATCCTATAGTTCACACTTTCTTCCCTAAGCAATACAGAGTAAAATATGATTGCACCAAGTGGTCTTGTAAACTGTCTCCTGAAAACCACCAAATCCTAAGACAGTCCCACCATATCCATATCTTCTGCTATTTCCTTAGGTCATGTTTTACTGTTTTTTACTTGGGTTGTCATTTCTAGAACTTTCCAACTGGAAGTCACACAGACCTCTCCCCAAGCCATCTCTTCCCCATTCCATTTCATGAAAAATACAATATAATCAGCTACAATCATGTAACTCCCTGTAAACACATTGTCTGGCTAGAATAGGTTGCTGGTAGGATAAAGGTTAATAACTTCTTTTTTAATTTATTTTTTTATTTTTGACAGGCAGAGTGGACAGTGAGAGAGAGAGAGACAGAGAGAAAGGTCTTCTTTTACTGTTGGTTTACCCTCCAATGGCCACTGCAGCCAGCGCGCTTCTGCCAGCGCACCACACTGACCCAAAGCCAGGAGCCAGGTGCTTCTCCTGGTCTCCCATGCAGGTGCAGGGCCCAACGACTTGGTCCATCCTCCACTGCACTCCCTGGCCACAGCAGAGAGCTGGCCTGGAAGAGGGGCAACCGGGACAGAATCGGTGCCCCGACCGGGACTAGAACCCGGTGTGCCGGCGCCTCAGGAGGAGGATTAGCCTAGTGAGCTGTGGTGCCAGCCAATAACTTCTTAATAGAAGAGAGAACATTAGGCATCTACCTCTCTAACATCAGTCATCCATGCCAAGCCCCCAGGTTCCAACCAAAGGGAAATTTCTATTGGGAACTTTCCCCCATAGCACTTGTGATAGGTTGTATAACAAATTACTCCGAAATCTAGGCATTTATCTCAGTTTCCATGGATCAGGAATCCTGAAGTAGCTTAAACAAGTGGTTCTGTCTCAGGGTGTGTCATGAGACTGGCAACAAGAAGCTGGCTGGGGTTGGCTGTGTCAGCCGACAGCTTAACTGCAGCTGGAGGACCCACTTTGAAGAGGCTCACAAGGTGTCAGGGAGAGGCCTCAGTTTTTTACAACATGGGCCTCTACCATGGATTGTGTGCAAGTCCATAGAATTCAGCATCTGGCTTCTCCCAGAGGGCCAGAGGAAAGGGCAAGGCTGAAGCACAGTATCCTTGATGACCCAACATCCCAAGTCACACATCTCTGCCACATGCAAGCAGCTTGTCATTTTTGCCATGGTCATGGATGCAGCCTTTGCTAGCCTAAATGGTGCTTTTGTGTGTATTTTTCAAAAGGATATTCTACTCAAAGCATTTTATTTCCTCCCTGGAACAATAGCAGAGCCAATAAACCTGCAAATCTCCAATGAATACGATGTGAACCATGGCCAGAATTTGGCACCATACAACACAGCAGTTCAGAGTATGTAATAGATGCTTCATAGATGTCCACCTATGACGTTTAAAGCCTGTGCTAAGTTATACCTCTTAAAAAAATAAACCCAAAGTGGTAGTTCTTATCTCCATTTTCATGGGGTACCCTCATTCCATGGAGATTAAGGAAATGGATCCCAGAGGAGGTAAGTGGCTTGATGAGATTTGAACTCAATTGTGCAGCTACAGCACTACCCTTCCATAGCTCCGTTCAAGACACCGGGAGGCTGACTGATAGTGTTGTGCTGAAAAACAGAAGAGTCCTTAAATGCATTGTGGTCATGTTATCTGCTGCCGGTGGGTGTATATAAACTTGTCTCACAATGTCAGAACTTCAGCAGTTTCACTCTTACCTAATGGTAACCCATCAACTTAGAAAAAGACTCCAGCTGTTCCAGGATGGGTAGCACTGAGTTTGCAGGGCAAGGCTGCTTGAATGGTCTTCTCCCCAGTTTGAGTGTGCCATATTTTAAAGTTGCATCTTGGCCTTTTTGGTTCAAGAACTTTTTGAAGGGCAAACAGTAGAGAAACATCTGGCCATAATTCAACAATCAAGAAACGCATTCTGACTCTCTGGTCAATCAGCAGCACCATGTCCTCCCACCCTTGAGGGTGTGCATGCTGTGTTCTGACCAGAAGATGGATATACTGGGGAAGGCACAGAGAGGACAAGGGGGCCCCATTTGGACTGAATAGATCATTAGTCAGAAAAGAGAACGGATCTCACCACTGCTTTGAAAATGTTAAACTTGACTCGTCACCTAGTTCTCTGCAAAATTAATGAGATGTCTGTTGATTTCTTTATGCCATCCAAGGACGAGCTGCGTTGTGAAGAACTCCAGGCTCCATGGCTGCATATATGCCACTGCACATGTCACCTTCATGAGGGTTTTTCTCCTGTGTTCAGGTCACGTACCCTTGAGAGCCAGAGGGAGATGACCTTTGGCTTTTGTAATGCCTTCCTTCAAGAAGGAGATCCACCTGCAGAGAAGTTTACCTGCATTTTCTCACCTATGAAATGGGATGGGCATCTGATGTTTGCATTCGCTTGGTCTCAGGGCACTCAGTACTGTTCTTGGAGCATTAGGATGAGCTGTGAAGAATATGAAAACTCAGACTCTGGGTGCATTGCTACTGTTGTGGGCAAGTAAGAAGGCAGATGCCAGATAACTGAATGGCATTTTATGCAATAACTGTCGCAGGGAGTTTTAGCTGGGGAAGAACATGAAGTCTATAAAGTCAAGGATTGTCCTCTGAATGAAAGGCGTTCCCAGAAGGTAGAGCATCTCTACCTCTCGAGGTTTGCAGAAGCCAACGGAATTGAATGTGCACACCAGTACAAAGGTACACACCAATGTACAAAGCTGCAGGGATAAAAATGATGTAGCCTTTTACCAGTCACACATTCCCTTCATTCTCCATTCATGGAGCAGCTCAGTATGTCGTGGATGCTGTGCTAGGCCTTTGTCACATCAGCTCACTTGATTCTCCCAAGAATTTAGAATTTAGTAAATGAAAATGCGTCTTACGACATCTGAGATTGAGCTACTTTGCAAAGGCACATATTCAATAAGTGCAGAAAATGAAACAAACCCACATTAATAAAACCTTCTGACTCATTCTATATGTGTGAGAGTGAATTTTCAACATTTAGTGGGGTGGGAGTCACTTTCGCTCCTTTGCAGTAAGTCGTATTGCATTGCAAAACATACTCAGAAGCTAAAACACTGTTGTAATACCAGTTTGGGAACTTTCTACCCACTGCGTGACTCAAAGCTACTCATCATACTTGATCATATCAACACTGAAGATTCTGAATCTTCTGAGGGGACAGAAGATGGTCCCTCTCCATCTTATTGCTTGTGGAAAAAAACAAATCCAGAAAAATCAGGTGGTGGGACCAGAGCTTTTTTTTTTTTTAAAATAAAACTGGTATGCTATATTAATCTCAAGCAAAGAAGACATAAGTACTTACACATATACCAAAGCAGGTGGAGTGCCAGGTGGGGCTGGAACAGATGCACAAAGAAGCCATTATCAGGGAGCAGTAGAAGTAGAAGCAACTTGATTACAGATGATACCCAACTTCCAAGGGTTTAACTTAATGATTCTTTGACTTTAGCATGATGTGAAAGCCATATGCATTCAGTAGAAGTGGTACTTTGAATAGTGAATTTGTACCTTATCCTAGGCTAGCTGTAAGCAAGCTACAGCCCCCAGTCAGCCCCACAGTTAGGAGAGGAAACAGCTAATTCTTTGAAGTACACCGTGTTGCTTAGCACAGGTTAGGAGTATCATTGCACTTTCCAGGAGGTGATGTTTTCTGGTTAGGATGGCTTAATCAGGACATTGTCCCATTAAGAGTCAAGGAGCATTAGTATTCCTAAGCAGTCTTTCTTGTCTCATGAACTATTTATCAGCTACTTAAAGAAATTTTGATCTAGAGTTTCTCTGTTATTATGCATTATTTTTTAAGATTTATTTATTTATGTATTTGAAAGGCAGAGTTACAGAGAGACAAAGGGAGAGAGAGAGAGAGAGAGAGAGAGATCTTACATCTGCTGGTTCACTCCCCAATTGGCCCCAATGGCTGGAGCTGAGCCAATCCAAAGACAGGAGCCAGGAGCTTCTCCTGGGTCTCCCACATGGGTGCAGGGGCCCAAGCACTTGAGTCATCATCTGCTGATTTCCCAGACACAATTAACAGGGAGCTGGGTTAGAGGTGGAGCAGCTGGGACTCGAACCAGCACCACATGGGAGGCCAGCACAGCAGGCAGCGGCTTTACCCACTACGCCACAGTGCCAGCCGCACATTAGTTTTTAGACTGTCCACAGCAGATAAACAACAAGAGAGAAGTTTCTCTAAGGATGTTCTTGGCAAAGCTAGAGATCATTACCACTATTTTAATATTGTTCTAGTAACTCCATCAGCCACAGATGTCCAGTGACCTTCAAATGTTCAGGAATCATTTATCCAGCCTGACTTCTGCACGTCCCCATCCTCTGGGGCAGGCCTTGGCACCGGCTCTGATATCCAGTCCTCTCTCCTTCTAGGCTCACAGAGGACTGCATCAGCCCTGCATAGCCTCGGGTGTGAGAGTGAGCCATGAATGGAGGTGACATGTTAGAGTTGTGGGGAGTCATAGAGAAGCCAGTCCATGCTTGTGCGTCTTTTCTTCCTCCAGACATGGCAGCCAACAATGTCCCAGAGGGTGGAGCCTCCATTATGATTATGAATGAAGACAGCGTGGACCACACGCCTTCACTCCCAACCCAGAATGGATATTAAACCTCACAGATAAACGTTGTCTTCATCAGTCATTGAAAGTATGGTGCTCATTTTTACTGCAGCGTGACCTAGCCATCCTGACTACCATGGCCTCAGTTAAAGTGCCTCCAATCTGCCAAATGGGCAGATACTACAGACTGTTGTATTGTTCCATCAGGAGGCAGGATCAAATGGCCAGCGTTCACATGTTCCTTCCCAGGGTGTGCCCCCAGAACATTCTGTTTGATTTCTTGTGGATCCCAGCAGAAAGCAAATTCCCCTGTTCCACTCAAGACCTCCTAATCAGAATTGTAGGGAGTGGGGACCAGGAACCCACCTCTCCACAAGTGCCCCCTAAGTGATTCTTATGAACATCATGACATTTCTGAGTCCACTTTCATAGTTCACTAGTCAACTTCCAGTGTTATTAACTGGAAAATATATGGGAGTTCTATAGTTGCCATTAGTTGAAAATAATTGATACATTTCAGAATCACAATTAGAAGCTCCAGCCTTTTGGATTCTTATTTCCAGAAAGCACACACACAGATTCAAGAGTACCTGCCAGCTCTGATAAACCTGGCAGGTTGGAATCTGTCCATTTCCAATGTCCCAACCTGTCCTGGCCGCCATTATATTTCATCTGAACATTACTGTAGATTCTGAGTAGGTGCCACAGTCTTCTCTCATCCCACTGCAGGAATCAGTGTCAGTCTGCTGCCACGAAGCCTTCTAGTGCTTTCCATTGCAGTTATGACAAAATAAAAAAAAAAAAGTCATCCCTCACCCATAAGACCTTGGGGCTCTCTCTTTCCCATCATGCCCTGCTCTCAGGCTCCACTTCTCTCTGCTTTCACCCTGCCCTTGGCACCTCACATTCTGTGTTCATAGAACCTAGAAGCTCTTTTCACCCCACTCTCCAACTTTCAGGATCTTGTTGCCTTTCATCAACCATTTCCCTGAGTCAATCATTGCTGACTCCTCATCTTAGAGTCTACCTTAGCCGTCATCTCTGAAGTCCCTTCTTGCCACACTACGTTAGTTAGATTCCTTGTGTTAATCTGAATACCCTGCTGGTTTTCATCCTTGAGTTTTATTGTCTGAAATTATCTGAATCACATTGCTGTTGTCTTTCCTGCTCACCTTTCATCATCACTGCCTAGTTTGGTGCCGGCACATGGTCGGTGAATACCATGTACCTTTGGAATAAATGGATGAATCCAAATCAAACAACTCATCTATCTCCCTCCCCCTTGCTATAGAACTTCCATAAGCTCATCCTCCTGCCTTGCCTGTCTGTTGTCGACACTATCTCCTACAAGTGGCAATTGGGCTTGGCATTTATTTCTCTCCTATTCTTGGAAAGTGAACAAAAGAGCATGTTATAGGTATTGGGAGTCTAGAATAAGGACATTGTACAAAGAAATTTTATAAGCAAGTCTCCCACTTGTGTTTCAGTTAACTCCCTTACAAGGAAGGGAATGTCCTGCTCACTGTTTACTGTAGTCCACAGCAGGGGCTTTGATGAGGGAGGACAGACAATAACTCAAGACTGCAGACATGACTATCCTCATGTCTATCCCAAAAGACAATGAGTAGCATACCCTTTTTCCTTGCCAAAAATACAAAAGCCTACCCTTTACATCAGAACGCATTCTATCCTCACCATCATGCCGCTGGGAACAATCATTGAAGCCCTCCCAGCTAACTGTTTTCAAGCCAAATCTGGTTCAGGAACACCTTGCATTTTAGCCTTTCAGTGTGTGCACTCTGACCTCTCAACCACAGATTCACAGTCCTGTTCCCTGGAAAACCTGCTAACTGGAGGGGTGGGGAAATGGGAGGAGCAAGTCGTGCATGAATGTAATTGCTCCCTCAACTGAATGCAAGTGTGGTGGCTCATAATTGATAACATATGGAAGTTTCACTGGAAGAAGGCAAAACGGGAGAGGGGGACGTTCATTACACCACCTCCTAAAATGTTTGGCTTAGAATGTTTTGCCTTCGTTAGCGTAAGTAAGGTAGAAGCTTTCAAGGATTTCTAAGCCTACATAATCTTTTCCGGTTGTTCCCTCTTTTCCATCATAGATGGTGAACAGCAGTCAGGTAAGTTATTTGTGTGCATCACAAGTGCAGCCTGGCAGACAGACTCTCCAAATGTTTCAATCACATCACTTTCCTCTATTGAGTTCCAGGCAATTTTAAGGACTTGGGCTACTGAGCATTTTATTTTGGTGAAAGATGTTGAAACATTCATTTAGTAACTTCGTGGGCATGTAGTTATTCCACTAAAGGCTTTTCTTATTTTCTCCCAATGAGTTGACAGCTGCACATGGCTTAGGAATGTGGAGCTAATGCCTGTGGCTTCAGGAAAATTACTCCACTTGCTCTGGACAAAGGCCTGATGTGTTCTACCCGTGTTTCAGATTTCTTGGATCATCTCAGTGTTCAAGCATCTGTGATATAAAACTCACCCACTCCCCTGAAGACCCCTTGCTCTGAGTTTATAGACTTGCTTAACATCTGCTGAGAAGTCTTTGGGTCACAGAAATCTGTGAGATGAGATCTAGACAGTGTGTCAGGTTCCCAAATGTTGTCAGCATTTAATTTACCACCTGATGCCTTTTAAATCCAGTTTAATAGTGGAGATAGATTTTTTGTACTTTTTGCACTTAAATGATTATGTGTTTGTATGCAGGCACATGTTGGATTTCTTAAGAAATTCATTCCAGACAAATGTGCTAAGGGTTGAATTACGCTATGATTATATGTAAAATTAAAATCCTGGATTTTTTCTATTCAGGAGATTTGAAATGCTACTCAAATCAGTAGGTGGTGAGTCTGATCTCAAGCTGAAGGAGAAATGTAACGCGTATTTTTTTGAGCATTGATTTGCTCTTAACCTTCTTTTGCTGGTGATAGGACTGTTTTTTCACACATTCAAGTTTAGGGCAAAGGAAGCGAAGATCAACAACGGAGAGCAAGCATCTCGCCTGATGAGAAGGCACGTCAGCTGTTATGGGATGTAACCCGACTTCTCTGTGCTTTCTGCCCATGTGTAGGCCCTCCTTTCCCCACTGCTGCATGGCCAGTGCTTAGTGAGCTGTCTGGCCTATATGGGATATAGACGTAAGCTGAATACACGTGGCATATAGAAAACCCAGGATCACCTAGGGTTTCCCACCTGAGGACACAAGAAAGTCTTAGCTGAATTCCTATGTCAGCTTTCTTCTGTCCTTTAAGGTCCCCAAACATTGTCCTGTTGGGTCTCCCCCTTGAGCCTTTCCCATCTCATTTCTTGGCCATGAGTTGCTGTGAAGTGCCAGGTGGGACTCCAGGCCCTGGGAATTTAGCAGTGAGCCCCACAGGCAGAAGAGCCAGCACTGCCTATGCGGAGCTGTAGACTTCTTGGCAGAAGAAACAGATCAGCTGAATACAGAAGTCCGTCTGTGTCTAAGGAGGACTGGCTCCGGGACTTCCGGGATATCGACGTGGTCCGTCTGTGTCTAAGGAGGACTGGCTCCGGGACTTCCGGGATACCGACGTGTGCAGGTGTTCTAGTCTCTTCTCTAAAATGGCGTAGTGCTTGCATATGACCTACACACATCCTCCTATATACTCTAACTCATCTCTACATGACTTACAATACCTAATACAATGCAACAGTGACGGAAGTAGTTGTTGTATTGTGTACGGAATAAGGACAAGAAAAAAAGTTCAAGTGTTTTCCCCGATGTTTTGGTTGGATCCAAGGACTCAGAAGGCAACTCCAAGTCAGGCGTATGGAAGGTTAGATGATGACACGCACTTAGGGAAACATAATCAAACAGCAAGGAGAAGCAGGCAGTGGCCTTACTCAGGGCATCCGTTGAGTAAAGAGTGGGGGAAGTGAGTGAGGAGCCTGCAGATACTGTGAAGAGCTGTCCAGGCTCTGGGCTCTTCGAGGAGAGCAGAGGGGCTGAAGAGAGGCATCTGATCAGGTGGAGCCTGTTGGTTACTTAGTAACGAGTGTCCACGGGTGAAAAAGCATTGTTCCATGCGCAGGTGCCAGTTACCAGGAGCTCCAGGTTCACTGGACTTGAGCAAGTTCTCTGGGCTTTTCCACAGAGGGTTCAGTCCCCGGGGGAGGGGGAAGGACTCTGTGCTCCCTCCCCTCCATCGCCAGCTGTGTCCCAATCAAACCTACAACATTAAAATATCCAACATAGAGAAGAGAGAGTGAAGCAAATTGCTCTGTCAGAGGACGAAAACAGTGGAAAATACATTTTCTTAACATATATTATTTGTTTAGTTCTATTAATGACTACCAATTGTTACTGCTATCTAGTCTTATTTGTATTTACATTTAACTGATAGCATTTGTGGAACACAAAAACAAATGACATGGAGTGACATAGGATTTTCAAACAAACATAGTTTGCATATCCTTATCTTAAAATAATAACATAATTGTATACCATATATAGAAATATGTACATATATAATGTGAAAATACTATATATACATGTACAACATATAAAGGTAATTCAAAAAAGCTTATGGACAATAAAATTGAAAGTTGTTTGTTTGGATATGAAAAAATTTTTTAAATTTTTAAATATATAATTTTTTCAAAAAATGCATTTTCTGTAAGCTTTATGAAGACCCCCTGTATGCATGGATTTCAACATTTTTGCACCAAAATAATATTATGCTTTAATTCCATATTCCGTGAACTTTTTGAAGTACCCTATGCATTGTAGACATTGTCAGCATTTTGCTATGGCTGTGTCCTGGGTGGTCTCTCTGAAAGCTGGTCTCCTCTCTAAGCTCAGAGCTCAATGTTCAGTGTCCAGTTGGAGAAGTCATCAGCCACCAACCCCAGCTGGAGAACAAAAGCAATGGAGACAGACAAAACAGTGGAAATGGAAAACCTCCCAGGACATCACCCAGAGCCAGGAAAACCAGGAATCTAGGCGGGAGCCACACACTGGCTGAGTAATTTCTGAGAGCTGGGGGCCCTGCCTCTGCAGCCCAGCTGGTGACCACAGCTCACGTGGCTGTCTGCTCTAGGAAGCACCAGGAGCCAACAGCAGAGTGAGAATCATCTTGAGGATTTGAGGATGCAATTGCCAGGCCCATCTCTTTGAGCTATACACCTTCAGAAACGCACTCACATTCTCTGAGCCTCGATTTTGTCATCTGTGAAATGGAGACACCCTTACTTCCCCCACATTTGCATGCATCAGCCCCTAAATGAGGGTTAAATTTGTACTTGCCATAGGCTCTGTTCTCTCCCCTCCTCCTCACAGGACTCTTTCTTTCATAAGAGACATTTCAATTGCCCAGCAGAATGTATTGTCATCATAAAGGGACCCTGAGCTTTAGGAAATGATTAGCCACAGGAAAATTACTTTCATTCACTGAAGTACGAATTACTGCTGCCAGCCAGGCGTGTCCTGGCTTTTGAGAACAGCAGAAGAAACCAGACAGGTTAGCAGGTGAGAGAGGACTGCACACTAGGGTCCCCACGAGGGAAGGGGAGGAAGCAGTTAGACTCCTGTAGATAATAGTTCCTAAGAGCTCAAAACCTATGGCATGAGTTTGGTTACCCTTTCTCTGAAGATAAACATATCCTCTGCCTAGACCAGGTTCACACCAGTTTAGGGGACCAAGGCTGACAGAGACTGACCAACAACTCAATCCATGCTCATTGTAATACATTGACATGCTAATAACACACTTACCAGGTGCCGTGACAGGACACATGGGACCATATAAGGAGCAAAAACGGGGCAGTAGATACTAGTAGTAGATGGGAAATCTCTACTCACTTCCTTGATAATTTTTGAATATTCCTCCCCTTTATTAGAATACACTTTCCCTCCCTTATTAGAATGCACCCCCTCTTCATTAAACAATTTATATAATGTTTTTTTGTAACAGAAGAGGCTGGGCCACACTGAAGTCAGGAACCAAGAACTCCATCCAGGTTTCACATGTGGATGGCAAGGGCTCAAGTACATGGACCATCTTCCACTGCTTACCTAGTGGCTTACCCACTGTGCCACAATGCTGGCCTCCTATAAATGTTAAACACAGTTCAGAGACAGGGCCACTGCCCTCGGAGAAGGCCTTCCTCTGTCTGTTGAGTGTGTATCTTTGCTTTCTCAATAAATGCTTGTTGCTTGCTATGTGCTATTCTCCAACTTGCTCTTGAGTTTCTTCTTGAAGTCAAGGACCTGGGTCCTGCTCAGCCTTCATTGTTCGATGACACCACCACCTGGAGGTCCTTGTCCCATTCTGTCCTCTGGCTCCAGTCAGATCATTTGGAAGCTTGTTCTTCGCCTAACCTTCCTTTTCCTGACACTGCTGCCCCTGCCACACATACATAGCCCCCTTTCTCCCTCCTACCCCTCCTGAGTATGGGTTTGACAACTATTCATTATACAGGACATTCTGCAATGACTCACAGCCTGATGGATTGTTGTCCATTGTTTTTTAATTGTTGTCAAAAAGTGTTGTTTAGATCACGTATTATTCCACTTAACTGTCCTACTGAGAGGGCAACGGAATAACTCAACCATTTAAATGTTTGCACAGTGCCTTCCTCTTTCTATGCACACTACCCTGGCATTAACTTTAACACAAATTTACTTTGTAGTTACAAATTAATTGTTGCTCTGAAGAGTCATGTTAGTTCAAATGAATTGTAGAAGCATATAGAAATGTTCAGTTGATTCAAGGTCAGATGGACAATCCACACTCTGAAATGCACATCTCTCTCCCTTTCTCTGTGGATGCCTGTAATCAAATACCACTTGCAGCTACAGTGGGTTCTATTGTTCTTCACTTTTACTGGAATGGGAATTAAGGAATTTATTAGGGGTGGGTTATGGGGTGGAAAGCCAAGAGGAGTACCTTAAGTACTTATATGAGGTGCCTGAAAGAACTCATGAAATTATGGAAAAGTGTGCATGGATTTCAAAAGTGTTTGCACCAAAATAAATTTCATTTAATTCAAGTTTTCCATGAGCTTTTTGAAGTATTCTTAGATACTGCCTTAAGCTTGACTTATTGAAATAAGCTTATTGGAAATAAAGATTTTGGCAGAATCCATCATATACTTACTTATTTATATAATCCATTTGTTCATTCATTCATTTGAAATGCAGAGAGAGATATCTTCCATTTGCTGGTTCACTTTCCAAATGCCTACACTACTGGGACTTGGCAGGCTGTAACCAGGAGACTATTGCTCAATAACTGGGGTTTCTCATGTAGGTGGCAGAGACCGAACTACTTGAGACATCACCTGTTGCCTTCCAGTATGCACATTTGTAGAAAACTAGAATGGAAGCAGGGGCCAGGACTTGACCCTGGTACTCTGATATGGAATATGGTCCTTCCAAGCAACAACTTAACCCCTGTGCCCAACATCATCCCCAGAGTCCATTTTTTGTTACAACTTCCCATGGGCTAGAATCTATTCTACATACTGTAACTGGTAGATAAGAATTTCTATGTACTCATAGTCATTCAAGACTTTATTGTGGGCCAGTGCCATGGCTCACTAGGCTAATCCTCCATCTGTGGCACCGGCATCCCGGGTTCTAGTCCCGGTTGGGGTGCTCCTCTTCTAGTCTAGCTCTCTGCTGTGGCCCAGGAAGGCAGTGGAGGATGGCCCAGGTCCTTGGGCCTTGCACCCATGTGGGAGACCAGGAGGAAGCACCTGGTTCCTGGCTTCAGATCAGCACAGTGCGCCGGCCACAGTGGCCATTTGGGGGGTGAACCAATGGAAAAAGGAAGACCTTTTTCTCTGTCTCTCTCAATAACTCTGCCTGTCAAAAAAAAAAAAAAGACTTTATTGTGAAGAATTGTTTTATAAAACTACACTTAAAGTAGAACAACAACAAAAAAAAATGTCGGCTCAGGCTCTTGTAACAAAATACCATAGACAGGGTGACTTTAATAAAGGGTATTTATTTACTACAGTTCTGGAGGCTGGGAAGTCCAAGATCAAAATGTTAGGTTCTAGTGAGGGCACTCTTCTTGACTTGCTCATGCGTACCTACTTGCCATGTCCTCACATGCCTCTTGTATCTCTTCCTAATTTTATAAGTACACCATTTTAAGGCCCCATCCTGGAGATCTCATTTAACCCAAATTGCCTCCTCCAAGCCCCCACAACCAAATCCAATCTCCTTGGAAGTTAAGGCTTTCATGTAAGAATTTTAAGGGAACACATGCAGTCCATAGAAACAAGTTTACTGGAAAACAGGGAAAGACTGGAAATTGAATAAAAACAACCCGTTTTGCAGAAAATATGTGAAGTCATGTCTGGGTACATTTTCTGGCTCAGTTTCAGAAAGATCTGGAAAGTGAAGACTTTGTTGAGATCAAAAGAATTTAAAGGTTTTCTGTGCAAATGTTTCTATCCAGATATGTGTGTATATCTGTATTAATAGTCAAAAATTTTTAAATTTTAGTTTATTTATCAGAAAAGGTGGAGGGAAAGGAGAGAGATTGAGATTTTCCTTCTGCTAGTTCACTACCCAAATGCCCCTACAAGAGCTGAGGCTGAACTAAGCCAAAGCCAGGGCCCAGGTACACAATCCAGATCTCCCACACAGGTAGAAGGGATTCAACTCTTTAAAATTTTATTTATTTATTTATTTACTTATTTGAAAGAGCTACAGAGAAAGAGGGAAAGACAAAGAAAGGAAGACAGAGATCTTCCATCTGAAGTTTTACTTCCCAGATGGCCACAAGAGCCAGGACTGGGCTAAGCTGGAGCCAGCAACCATAAGTTTCATCCGGGTCTCCCACATGGGCAACAGGGGCCATCTGCTACTTTGCTGAGGCCATTATAAGGGAGTTGGATCAGAAGTAGAGCAACCAGGACACAAAATGCCACCCATACAAGATACTGGCATCCTAGGTGGCAGTTTTATCCACTGTATCACAATACCTGACCCAGGGATCTAACTCCTTGAGCCATCACCTCATCATTTCTTGATGAGGCTGTGCATCATCAAGAAATAGAAAGCAGTATCCCCAATCAGCATTTTAACTTCTATGCAAAACATTCACCCTCCAAAACCACATTTTAACAAATCAGGTTTTCAAGATGCAATCGGCTTTGATTCATGTTCCATGAATATGGTAGCATCCACCTGGAGATTTAGAAAGGTGACCCAGTGAGCTGAGCTGAGCGGGTGGTTTTACAGGCAGGAGAGACTGAAGAAAGCAGAGACAAGAAGCAAACTCACATTAGCTGTTGTATTCTATACACAGCTGAAATGGAGGGACTTCCTTCTCAGACCAGCTCATGTCAGCTGGGCCCCTTCTGATTGGCTGCTTATGGATCTCATTTTGGGAAAATTGGCCCTTTTTCCTCCCTCCCTCCCTCCCTCCCTCTTTCTTTCTCTCCCTCCCTCTTTCTTTCTCTCTTTCTTTCTCTCTTTCTTTCTCTCTCTCTCTCTCTTTCTTTCTTTCTTTCTTTCTTTCTTTCAGTTTGAATTGATTACGTGGAACCCATGTACAAGAGTTCAGCTCTGGTTTGGTCTCCTGGAGCCTGGTACAGGAGTTCAGTCCAAAACAATGGCTTCCCAACATTTTATTTAATAGTACTTTCATAAGAGAAATTGTATTCTGTACTTTGGGGATTTGAAAGTGTGAGTAGAGAGGACAAGAACTGCTTCTTACTCCACCTGAGCTGACATTTTAGGCACAATGATTTTATTTCCTCCCTGAGACCTCGCAGATAAAATTCATATTCTTATAGATAATAGACAAAGTTAGATATAGACAGTGACTCAGCAGTCCCATGGTAGCGCAGCTTCCTCATCAGAATTTTCCCTACACATCTGTGCATCACAGACTAGCAAGAACAATGGCCCTGTCTCTCCAAAGAGCACCCATGCAAGCTTACTTGTTCAACTCCACCAACAGTTACTTCTGTGTGAGGTGGAATTTCTTTTAAGTGAAAACCATTTGGGGGTTTGGTAGAGGAAATTGTATTCTGTGCATAGTGAACAATACATGGGATATGCCCAGGTAATCTGCAGAAAACAAAGGGGAAAGCCGTTGTGAGAGGGCAGCAGGAGTGAAGGGGACATCTGCCCAGGAAACAGGCAGAAATGGGGAGAGGGGCATGCCAAGGACACTTCCAGAACTGAAAGTCTAACCAGTTCAAGTAACAATGCTAGCTTAGATTGTTGTTTCTGTGTTTCACCTGAAAAGTACTCAGAGTATGACAACCTCTGACAATCATGCTTCTCTCTTGAGATGAATACCTACATATTTTGTCAAGCAGAGATGTCAGCCACAAGGTCTGATGGCTCTGAGTATGATACGTGAGTGGATACTCAACAGAATGGACACAACAGCATGCAGAGGATAAATACCAGACTCCTCACCGTGTGCCCTCGTCTGTACAGCCAGGAAAGGGGAGGTATGGAATGGGCCCCTGGCATAGAGAACAGACACCACTGGGATGTCCACATCCCATGTTGGATCGCCTGAGTTCAGTCTCAGCTGTTCTGATTCTGGCTTCCTGGTGATGTGCATGCCGGGAAGCAGCAGTGAGGGTTCAGGCAGCTGGGCTCCTGTCACTCATGTAGGACACCTGAGTGAGTTCCCTGCTCTTCGCCTAGCTGTGGCAGAGGTGAATTCTCTCTCTGTCTCTCTCTCTCGCTCGCTCGCTCTCACTCTCGCTCTCGCTCTCTAGTCCTTCCTTTCAAGCAAAGTTAAAATTAAAAAAAAAAAAAAAGAGGTACAAATGAGAGGCCTGCATGTAGGTGTTTTTCCTCATCTAATCTCTCTGATTCATTTCCCTGGAGAAAATTGTTAACCACCTGTTTTCACTCGTGTTCATTTCAGAAACTCCTCTCTATCCTCAAAAACCGTGTTTGTGGACACTGTTGGCTTCGCCTGTGCAGTGCCCACCACCCCCGACTTCTGGAAATCGTACTCCTACCTGCTGTGAGGTGCTGAGGTTCCTCCCAACACCTCTTTCCTGTCTGTCCACCCCACTCCCAGCTGACTGTCCTACACGCCGAGGGTGTGCCTGGGACAGAGTCCCATCTCCTGGGCCACATGGCCCATCTGACATCTTCCCAGTGAGAAGAGGGGAGAGGCTTTCTGAGAACAAGCAGTGGGAGGTGACCCTGGAGCTGCTGGAGTCACTATGTGGATGGAAGCCAGCAGGAGCAGGCGGACCGCTCAGTCTCATCCATCCAACTTTCAGCTGGGTAAGTGAAAAAAAAAAACAAAAAACTTGCTCATTTTTTCATTAGTTTCAGTTGTGTTTTCCGCCACTCACAACTGAGTTGTTCTGTCTAAAGTCCTACGTGTGATGGTTTCAGAGAGTTTGTTAGCTTGAAGTCAGGGAATAATTGCACAGGGCTTGAGACAGTTTTGTAGATGCATGTTCTCCTTGGAAACTGCATTCAGAGGGAGACTTCATTAGAGCACTACCGCAGGCCCGGAGGGAAGGGAACAGCAGAGCCTTTGAGATGACCGATTGGGGCTGCAGGCTCCAGACTGGAGCCAAAGACCACTCAGCCTTTCCCAGTCATAGGTCTTGTTCCATTAAGAGGTGAACTGTCCTCTATAGAGGGCAGGCACTTTGAAACATTAACCTCTTCATTTATGTTATGCCCGCAACACATAGTTACAGAAAACGTGGCATGATAAACAAGAAAATAGTATAATTTCTACATAATTCATGGATTATGCTCATTCTTTCCTATTTTCCTATTGTACTCACTGTAACCTCACACGTGGGGCCATGTCTTCTTCACTGTTATATTTCCAAGACCTAGCACTGCCTGCCTAGTTATGAGCAATAATAAAAAGAATGAGTGGATGGATGGGTTGCAATAATGCATTGCCTGTCACTGGGGATATGTTCTGAGGAATGCATCATTAGCCAGTTTGTCATCGCGGGGACATCATGCAGGGTTATCACATGCACTTTCAGGATGTGGTCTGCTACACACCTAAGCTATTCGATGTTTATCTGTGCACAGCCTTGTTCCTAGGGCCATGATGGACAAAACGTGCACACCAGATGGAATCAGAAGAGAAAGGGATGCAATCCAGAGAGAGGCAGTAAACATAAGATGTAGGAGCCGCTGCAGGTGTCCCCTGGCATACTGTTTCACAGTCAGCTTTGTAAGTAGCAGGAGTACATGCTAACATAATGATAAAAGCATAGTGTAAATAAACAAACTAGCAACACAGTCACTTGCTATCATTCTCAAATATTAAAGACTGCACACAATTAGGTGTGCTACAGTTTTGTTACACTGTTAGGACACTAGGTTTGTTTACCCTCAGCATCACCACAAACACAGGGTTGTATGCTGTACTGCAACAACCTTACTATGGTGACAATGTCTCCAGGAAATGGGAAGTTTTCATCTCCATTGTTATCTATGGGACCACTGTTGTATAGGTGGTTCATTTTGACTGGGACATCACTACACCAGGTATGATTTAGAAGGTGCAGTACAATGTAGTGCTGTACTTCCAAACAGGGAAGTGTCTTTATCAGGGATAAATGAGGCTACCACAGTTGGAGGCAAAATGCTAAGGGACTTCTGGATGTCAGAGTCCTGCTTCACTGCACCTCCTGTGGGCCCATTCGTGGTAGCTTTAGGAAACTCGGGTGTGGTTCTAGACAGTGGTTGGCTTCCCGGGAGACCTGCATTGGGTCTTGGCTCACAGGCTTGTTCCCATAAATAAATAAATAAATATTAGATGGAATTTTCCCATGGATTCTGTTTCTTCAGCAGCCCAACCCTAATTCTTTTCACCTAAGGGATTAAAGCTTAGCTGTATGGTGACTTTTCCCAGCCTTTGCCTGGGCCCTGAGAGTGCCCTCTTGATTGTGTGAACTTGAATCTGGGGGCCCTATGGACCTGAAGTGCAATCCATGTCACTCTAGACGGAGCATCCTCACATTTAGAAATTGTATACAACAGGAGGATACAATGAATTGCCAAATTTTATTTTCTTTTAGAATGAGTTATAATTATAGAGGAAATGATACATTGATCATTCCTATGCAGTTTTTCAAAATGTATTTTGGGAACCATTCTGAAAGCCCAGCTCCAGAATATTTTAAGAAATCACACCTCTGTGGAAATGAGTGTCTCATCTCCCACAATAACTCCTCAGAGGGTATGCCTCATTGAGATGTATGAGTTTCAGCAGTTTATTGAAAAACTCATGTCCTATAGTAATACCATACAATTGCAATTTTCAGAAATACCCAGTTAACCTAGTTATCCAAGTTTGGGAATATGTAAAGTAGTATTGATGTCGAGTTATTTCCCTCTGCCTTCTCATCTATTTATTGTCCAAGTGAGCACTGGAAGCACATAACTAATCCAATTCTATTTAATTTTGCCCTTGACCCACACAGAACCAGGTGTAATTAGAACCAGGAATAATTTGAAGGGATTATCTGCTTTTATGAAAATCCCAACAATAAGCTTATTCTTTCATTTTTATGTTCGTCAGCCTTTAAAAATCATTCTCTAAACCTAAGTGTAAGTTCTAGCTTTTAAGATTCTTTTTTGGAAAATAACAAATAATTCAAATAACATGTTAGCTTTATTTCTTTTTAAAATATTTCTTTATTTATTTGAAAGATATAATAACAGAGGAGACACACACACATATACACACACATAGTGAGGGGGCAGAAAGGAGGTGAGACAGAGACAGAGACAAAGACAAAAAGTTCTTCCATCCTTTGATTTACTCCCTAGATGGCCACAACAGCCAAATCTAAGCCTGGACAAAACCAGGAGCATCAAACTCTATTTGGCTCTCCCCCATGGGTGGCAAGGGTCCAAGCACTTGGACCATCTTCTGCTGCCTTCCCAAGTGCATTAGCAGGAAGCTGGATCAAAAGTGGAGTAGCCAGCACTCAAACTGGCACTCTGATGTGGAATGCTGGTGTTGCAAGTGGCAGCTTGATCTGCTGTGTCACAATGCCAGCCCCCAGATTTCTTTCTATGTCGTGTAAAATTGAATGAGAAGCCACTGTAACGCATGCTACATTAAAATAAAAATGTATTATTTTATACTATAGATAGAAATGATATTCTATATTAGAGCATACTATGTGAAGATACTTGACAAAGATCAGGGAAAGTGAAATTAAAAGACAAAATTATTTTGGTGGAGAAATTTTGAAATCCACCATTTCACAGTATGCATTTCCATGAACTTTTTGAAGAGCCATATCTTGTCTTAATGATTGGTATGTTATGCTTTATTAATGAAGAGTCACCAAAAATATATCCTGTGTAAAATAAAATTAAAATGAAATGAAATGAAAGAAATGAAATTAAATGAAAGAAATGAAATGGTGGGTACTGCTAAGGAAGGACTGAAACATAACCATATCAGGGAGCCGCATGTGGGGTTTGGGTTGTACATCCGCAGTCTAGTGTGTTAGCTCCATGCCTGAGTTTCCACAGTAAAATTCACAGGATGTTGAGGCCTAAACCTATACCTCTCAGAGATCTTTCTCTTCTCCTTTCAAGACACAAGCACATTTCTATGGCAGAGCCCATCTGGGTTGAGAAGCTGAATGCCAAGCAATGTTTCCCCCATAAAGGGCAGCCTGACTGGTGGCATTCTTCCCACAGCACTACCAACTCATGCATAGTGGCCTACAGTTCTGTCTGAGGCCCAGTGGAGGTGGGCGTGTGGCAGGAGGGGTGCTGGCAGGAAGCCCTATGTGACAGAGCACACTGATTAAAAAGGGGACAATGCGGTTGGCTTCCCTAATAACTGTAGTTCTGGGTCTCTGCCTCTAGGAGTCCCTTTGCTTGGAATGTGCTTTCCATCCCCCAAGCCCTTTGCTGTCAGATGCCTGCTCCATCTGCAAGCGTCAGATTAAACAGTGTTTATGGTCATTAAACAGCCTTCCCTGACACCCCAGGCATATGGTCCCTTAGCACTCTGGGCAGATGTCGCACAGGTTTGTTTCTTGTTTTATTGATTCCCTCCTGTGTTGCTTATCTTTGACATTAGACAGTGAGCTCCGTGAAGAGAGGGGTCATGAGGTCCTTCTGTCCATAGTTCCTGGGACATAGCTGAGAATTAATAATAAATATTCTGTGAAGGAATAAACTCCAGAAGGAGCATGTGTTTAGCCTCTTATTTAGGACACTCGTCTACCACATAAGAGTTCCTGGGTTTGATTACCATCTCTGGCTACTCACTCCAGCTTCCGGCTAACACATATTCTGAGAGGCAGCAGTGATGGCTCAAGTAGTTGGGCTCCTGGCACCCATATGGAGGATCTAGATGGAGTTTCCAGCTCCTGGTTTGCCCTTGGCCTAACCCCAGCTGTTGAGCTGCTGCGGGTGCTTGGAGAAATGAATCAGAGAATGGGAGCTCATCGTGATCTCTCTCTGTCTATCTGCCACTCAAATTTTAAAAACCAAAATATAAAAATAAACCATAAAATTTTTCGAGGCAAAATATGTCTTATTCACTGTTTTAGCATCAAAATCCAATTTAGGCAACTAATGAATGTGCAAGGAATGATAGGGTTAAAATTTCACCATTTTACCACCAACACAGCTCAGGTTGAGTATTCCTACTTCAAAAGTTTTAAATCCAAAGTGCTATAAAATCTGAAACTTTTGGAGTTCCAACGTGATCCCACAAGTGGAAAATTGCAATCCTGACCTCATTTAATGGATTGCAGTCAAAGTGCAGGCACACCAAAAATATAGCATAAATTGACCTTCAGGGTATGTGTATAAGGAGTATATAAAATATACATGAATTTTATCTGAAAAAATATGAAACACCTTTGGTCCCAAGTATTTTGGATAATGGAACTCCACCCATAATAATCAATTCAGGTAAGCATCATCAATGGATGCTAAAAGTTGTGGGTACATGTTTGATGAGGAACAGAGATTTAAACATAAACCTCAATCTTATTCGGCGAACCCTAAAGGCTTCCATAGCCTCGGCAACTCATGACTAGACCCTAGGGAGATTACTGACGCCATAAACAAGAGTGTCAAATTGTCAAATCAACTTCAGGAGTCACTGTGTACTTGCGTCTCATGTGGGATCTGTCCTTAATGTGTTGTCCAATGTGAAGTAATGCTATAACTAGCACTGAAACAGTATTTTACACTTTGTGTTTCTGTGTGGGTGCAAACTGATGAAATCTTTACTTAGTATATACTGAATCAATCTTCTGTATATAGATAATTAAAAATGAAAAAAATTCTTGGTGTTAAATTGGAAATTGCATAGAAAATTAATCAATTTAAAAAAATATGTCATGTAGGATCTCTGTCCTTAATGTGCTATACATTGTGAATTAATACTATAACTGGTACTCCAACAGTATTTTTCACTTTGTGTTGCTATGTGAGGGCAAACTGTTGAAATCTTTACTTACTATGTACTAAACTAATCTTCTGTATATAAAGAGAATTGAAAATGAATCTTGATGTGAACAGAAGGGGAGAGGGAGTGGGAAAGGGGAGGGTTGCGGGTGGGAGGGAAGTTATGGGGGGGAAGCCATTGTAATCCATAAGCTGTACTTTGGAAATTTATATTCTTTAAATAAAAGCGTTATATAAAAAAGAAAAAAAAAACATAAACCTCAAATAATCCCCACCCAAAAAATTACTATTAATTTGAAAAGGATAAACCATAACTTATAGTGGAGAAATCTGATAGATGCCAGTGTGACAAATGGACACGGATTAACATCAGCAGTGTTGGGACCAACTGACAACATGTTGCTCCTGGAGAAAAGGAAGAAAAAGGAGAGAGTATCACTTGGTGCTCTCAGTAATTGATGAGTCAAAATGTAATCAGAAGGTGGGAGGAGTGGAGAGACTTTTACTTCGTTCTCATGTCAACTTCTAAAAACAGCAACCCTGTGATGTAAGAAGGGCTCACCTCATATTGTAACTGAGGAAGTAGATTTAGTAAAATTAAGTGACTTTGCCAACAGTTAGTGTTGAAAGGTGTCAGAGCTGAACCTTCAACCAGGACTTCTAGCGCCAAGCCAAATCTTCCCTGCATTCCCTACCCGCTCCTCCAAAGTCTTCAACACATAAGAAAGGCGAGTGTGGAATAGCTCCACCAATAGAGGGGAAGTCTAGTGGTGAGCACACAGGAAGGGAGGCTATCGACTGAAGTTCCAATCCTGCCTAGGCCACCATCTCACGTTAGACCTAGAGAGAGGGATCATGGCATCTACAGTTTGTTGTCTGTAATTGGTGGAAGTTGGAATATGTAGAGAGAAATAGCTCTCTAAGCATTGTGCTACTTCTGTTATTCTAGAAAATAGATCTTTCTGTTTAGACTTTTAAAAAAAAAAAAAGATTTATTTATTTATTTGAAAGTCAAAGTTAGAAAGAGAGAGGAGAGGAAGAGAGAGAAAGGTCTACCATCCAATGGTTCACTCCCCAATTGGCCACAATGGCCAGAGCTGCGCCTATCTGAAGCCAGGAGCCAGGAGCTTCCTCTGGGTGTCCCACGCATGTTCAGGGGCCCAAGGACTTGGGCCATCTTCTACTGCTTTCCCAGGCCATAGCAGAGAGCTGCATTGGAAGTGGAGCAGCCACGTCTCAAACCGGCACCCATATGTGATGTCGGCGCTTCAGGCCAAGGTGTTAACCCACTGCACCACAGTGCCGGCTCCTGTTTAGACTTTTGTTTAATAGACTTGGCAATATCCATTTGCAGAATGAGCTAGAAATTTGCTATCAATATTTTAAAAAAAGCAATTTCCTTCAGAATCAGATGGTTTGGTGAAAGGACAATATCTTTAATTTGACTCAGGAACAAAAAAGGAGAAATCATACCCTATTAGGAAACCCCTCCCAAGTGCAATAGAAAATATAACACTGAATGCCCCACCCCCACTTCCATACCAGGTCAAACTCTATCATTTATTCATTCTTTAAAGCATTGCTTTGAACCATAATTTCCACAGCTGCATCAAAAATCCTTGTTATATAAAAATTATATAAAGCTTAGAAACCTAAGTCTTTATTGGCTGAAATACACAACAAAATGGTACTATCTGATCCTAAAGAGAAAAGAGAGCTTTTGTTTAAATATCTTGATCCTATGGACATTTAAAGAACACCAGCTGTGTGTAAGGCATTGTGATCTAGGATGTCAATATGATTTCATAAGGTTTATGAGTCAAGGAGAGATGGAAGGCAGGAACCCTTCAGGCAAACACACAAGGGGTGGGGAATATGAAGCTTATACAAGAACCCCTAGCCATTCAGTCCCCTTTCCTGTCAGAGTGTGTGAATATCAACAGAATGCAACATCATGGGGAAGGTAGCTAAGGGTTAGGGGATTTGAACTCTGACTTGGAGCCATGTGAGTTCTGTGTGAAGAATTCTTTAGCAGAAATTCCATGTTTTAATTTTTTGTTTGTTTGTTTCTTTAAGGCATGCTAGCTGAAGAAGCATTGGAAAATTTGTAGTGTTCCCTCTCAAGGGAGAGAAGATGGTTGGAAGAGCATGGGAGCCCAGGTCGTGGCACCAGAAGCGTCAGTCTCTGAATGGATACTGAACATTCAGAACATCCTTCAGGACATTCTCCTTCTCTCAGATCTTGGATACCTGTTACAGGCCCATGATTCCCATTCCTTGAAAGCCCTGAATCACAGCCCATAACTAGGCTAGTCAGGAGGAGCTGATGCTAACCTGCGGTGAGCTACTTGACACCTGTAAATAGCTGATGTTCGCAGAGTAGCTCCTGTCTGAGTTCATGCTGCATTCTATGGTCAGTTCTAGAAGCCTCCAAAGGTGGTCAACACATCACTAGCCAAGATCATTTTCTGGTACGTGGTGGTCCAATCTTGGGGGCATGTCAGGACTGAAGCACCATTGGAGAGCCCCTGAAAAGCATGCTGGATACTTCTTTGAATTGACACAATGTGAAACTCTCATACCATTATACCTGTAGCAGTTTCTGCTGTGTCCCTGCAGGAAACCTAGGCTATAGAGAGAGAGAGAGAAAAAAGGGACAAATGGCCTAAGGGAATGTCATTGACAATATGAAAAATGGTCCCCCCTTGGCTGTAAGCATCTGTAAGGCTCTAAGAAGGTCATGGGACTTTTCTACATACTTTCTTTGGTAAGGATTTTCCATCAGAGTGTATAATGAGGCAACACACAAAGACATGTGGCAATGCTAGTTAAAGTGTGAACAGGTGCTGGTCTACAAACAGATTGTCACCAGCTCACCAAGAGATATGTAATGAAAAAACCAGTAAGTGGTTAGGAGCTTTGATAGCTATGTGACTTTCAAAAATAGCAACACTGGAGTTTCTCACTGAACAGAACAGAGATTAAAAAATACTGGCCTGCAGCACATTGGAAATGAAAGCAACAATGACACACACATGCACAAAAATAAACAAACTGATCCTCACCTAGTTGGAACAGCAGTGCTGTAGACAACATGAGGGAAAATGGGTTTCAGTGTTTTGTTTTTTTTTTTCTCAACAGGCCTCTAAGGCTCATATTGTACCAGTTCTGAATTAAGCACTTTACATGTACTATCTGTTTAACCCCCATGAAAACCCTATGGAGTAAATACTTTATTGTCACATTCAATCTACAGATGTGAAAAATTGGGGCTCAGAAAGGATCAAAATTTGTTCACCATCATAGGTTTAATACATAGAAAAGCCAAGATTCATTGATTGCCTGACTCCAGAGCTCAGACACTTAACCTTTACCTGCAGTGCCTTTGTGCCTTCTTATTTATTAGAATGAAAGACCAAAGGCATTACCTCTTTACCAGCTTACAAGTGGTTGGCACACGGTAGGTGCTCGTATAGAGCTGATGATACTACAAGACATACTAGTTTCTTCTATTCCAACCAGATTCTAAGGGAGAAGGGGAAGTGCCATGTTATTGATGGCAAATGTGGCCAAGTGAATTGCTTGGCTAATAGATTGTGGGCAGCCTAGGCAATGCATCTGTTTTGGCAGGAACAGCATCACATAGATTTGCTTGCTTTTCTTTTAAAGATTTATTTGTTTACTTGAAAGAATTTACAGAGAGAAAGGGAGAGATAGAGAGAGATCTCCCATCTGCTGATTCATTCTTCAAATGGCCACAATGGCCAGGGCTAGGCCAGGATGAAGCTTGGAGCCAGGAACCAGTTTCCCATGTGAGTGGTAGGGGCTCAAACATGTGGGCCATCCTCTGCTGCTTTTCCAGACCATTAGCAGGGAGCTGGGTTGGAAGTGGAACAGCCAGGACAGGAAGTGGTACCCATCTGTGAAATGGGCATTGCAGGCTGTGGCTTTATTCACTATGCCACAATGCTGGCGTGTGCAATTGCTGATGTCATGATAAGATCCACAGGTATTCAATGATCTAGGAAGATGCAATACAAATGGAGCAGACCTGGACACATTTTGCAGTTGAAGATCAAATTCAGCAAAGCCAGCTTGGATCAGATAATACCTACCTAGTCAGTAGATGTGTGAATAACTACTGTTTGTTTCACTGAAGCCTTGTAGTTGTTTTTTTAGCAGACTAACGTAATGTTCAATAAATATTTGTCAAATAATGAATCTAGTGCCATAGGAGCACACGCAAAAAAAGATATCTGACTCAATAGAAAGAGGAAAAGAAAAATCCCTGCAAGAAACTCTTCTTCAGTTAATTATTTGTGCAAGATCTTGAATGCATTCCCAATGCTTAGTGTAACATCCAGCATCTATCAGGCAATTAAGATCCACTGGATGAATGAATGCCCCTCCCCCCAAATTAGATTCATGTAATGTTATGTATCCAAGCTAGGAATTATTTTTCATCTAAAGAATGAGAGTTATTTATGAATAATAAAACTAACAACTTCAAAGCATTTGTATCCCTCAAATTTCTAACAATTCAATTTCTCTTTTTGGAAATAGCCACAGCCATCTGTCTATGGACACCCATTGATCTCACGTAAAGCTGATGATGAAAGTGCAGTCCATTCCTCCATCAAAACGTGAATGTTTACTCTGTACCTGCCTGTCTCATTTGCTGCCAGAGCTCAAAGCAGAAGTGAGGAAATGCGGAAAGAGAGACAATTTGCCTAAGGTTGCCAATACAAAAGCGTGCCAGAGGTACTGGCAAGCTTCCAAGGAAGGCTGCTCTCAAGAGCGTCTGGCTGGAATTTTGCAGATGCAAGAGCTTTAAATAAACACCTAGACTCTTGCACGCTTACTAGACTGAACCTCTGAACCTGTCACACACCAGGAGCTCTAACGGAGGAGAGTAAAAAAGACTAAGAGAACTCACGAATAAAAATTACGTTTAACTATAAATGCCCCCTTTGCTCCTAGCGGCTTCCTGCAGGAGGATAGACAGTAGTATTTTGAATAGATCAATCAAAACCATCAACATACATAGATGACATCCAAAACAAAATAAATAGCATGTGATGTCCCTTAATAGACACATAGCTAACAACAAAATGCACTAGATTTGTGTGTTGCAGCATGTCTTGGAATATAAATGTGCTTTCTAAGGAATATACTTCTATTTGGTTTCCATGAATATTTGATGTACACATATTCCTGTATTTTTAATTTGTCTGCTGCATAAGCAGATGGCTAACAGTGTAAAAACATGGAACTTATTAAAACATCTGAATCCCAGGCCATTTGGTTTATCTTGAATACCAAATTGAGTATTGGGATGATTTAAATTAAAGTGCATAATTCTTGCCACCTTGATTAGATGCTTAATTTCTGTACTCAGATTAACTAATGAAATGAAAAATCATGGATGGGTTCAGAAATAAGGCATGATAGGGCCTTTTAAAAATAATTTATTCTTTGGGTAGAAAAAGTAAAAAGAAAGAAAAAAAAAAACCTTTAGGCCAACCCTTTCCACTCTGGTTATTCCTGTAACACACATTATAAAGGAATCTTGTTTTCCTCTATATTATTAAGCATGTTCTTATTTTATTGTGTAATGAAACAAGTTAGTCTACCGGTTTCAGAAATCTCTGACATGTACAAATTTCATTAGGCATCTTCTTTTTTTCAAAATATTATTTACATATGTATTAATCTCATATATATTTTTTCATTTGGATTTTTTTCAACTTTTATTTAATAAATAGAAATTTCCGGACCGGCGCCGTGGCTCAACAGGCTAATCCTCCGCCTTGCGGCGCCGGCACACCGGGTTCTAGTCCTGATTGGGGCGCCGGATTCTGTCCCGGTTGCCCCTCTTCCAGGCCAACTCTCTGCTGTGGCCTGGGAGTGCAGTGGAGGATGGCCCAAGTGCTTGGGCCCTGCACTCCATGGGAGACCAGGAAAAAGCACCTAGCAACTGGCTCCTGCTATCGGATGAGCGCGGTGCGCCGGCCGCAGCACGCCGACCGCGGCAGCCATTGGAGGGTGAACCAACGGCAACGGAAGACCTTTCTCTCTGTCTCTCTCTCTCACTGTCCACTCTGCCTGTCAAAAAAAAAAAAAAAAAAAGAAATTTCCAAAGTACAGCTTTTAGATTATAGTGGCTTTTCCCTGCATAACCTCCCTCCCACATGCAACCATCCCATCTCCCACTCCCTCTCCCACCCCATTCTTCATCAAGATTCATTTTCAATTATCTTTATATACAGAAGATCAACTTAGTATATACTAAGTAAAGATTTCAACAGACTGTACCCACGCAGACACACAAAGTATAGAATACTGTTTGAGTAGTAGTTTTACCGTTAATTCGCATAGTACGACACATTAAGGACAGAGATCCTACATGGGGAGTAAGTGCACAGTGACTCCCGTTGTTGATTTAACAATTGACATTCTTATTTATGATAGTAGTAGTCACCCGAGGCTCTTGTCATGAGCTGCCAAGGCTATGGAAGCCTCTTGAGTTCACCAACTCCTATCTTATTTAGACAAGGCCATATTCAAAGTGGAAGTTCTCTCCTCCCTTCAGAGAAAGGTACTGCCCTCTTTGATGGCCTGTTCTTCCCGCTGGGATCTCAGTCATACAGATCTTTCATGTAGGTCATTTTTTGGCCACAGTGTCTTGGCTTTCCATGCATTAGGCATCTTCTTTTATCTGTAGTAATCTATTCTCTCTTCCACCTCTTTAATCAACTCATTTCTTCTAGTGGCTTCCCATTTGTTTCACAAAGATATTGGTGAGTTAACTATTCTCCTACTGTATTCAGTGAGTTTTCAGACAGGACAGGGGGAATAAGCATGTCTCTCAGGAAGGTAAGATGGTTTGCATTGTTGCATGTTGTTGGCTCCTGTTGTAACTCAGGGACCTTCCCAGGTCCTATCTCAAGCAACTTGGTTCCTCTTGTGGTTGATCCCTTGGGTCCCAGATACATTGCCTTGCTGTGTGTAGAATCCCTTACTTGAAAAGCTTTGGAACCCTTTGTTCTACCCTGCTTTTATTTTTCTATAAATACATTTAGTCTCCTCTACCTGCTGATGACTTACATACAGATTTGTGTGTTCAACTCCAACATCTCAACTGAATTGCATTTGCACTCTCTACTTGCTACCCTACTTGTATAACTTTTAAAAAATGAAATAAATTACAACACCACAAATTCTTAATTTATTCCCCTAAACAATACACCCAATCCCCAGGTCTTCTCTGTATTTATAACGACACTGCCATTGCCTCTTGCAATTCAAACCAACTTTTAGGAGTTATCTGCTCCTTTTTTTTGATTCTCTCCAAGTCAAACCACTTAGGATTACCTACGAATTATATCTTCTCTTCATTTCCATAACTTTCTCTTATCTAAGACACTAAAGTCTGTCACCAAAAGTTTTGTGCCAGCATGGTGGTTTTCTCAAAGTGTGGTCCCTGGACCAGCAGCAGCAGCAACACCTGGGCAATAGCTAAATACACAAATTCTGAAACTGTGAATCAGGAAGTGGAGGTGGGGCCCAGCGACCTTTGTTTCAACAGGTCCCTTGGTGCAGTTTAGAAGACTGTTCTTCAACTTCATTTTGTCTTAGCTTATGCTATTTTGCAAATAAAATTGTTCCAAGGGCCACAACTTATGCTTTTAACTTTTTTTTAAACAATTGCACATTCTGTCCCTTTCTACATCTCTAATCATATTTCCATGCCCATAGTTCCCCTCTTCCCTTTGCCTTTACAGACTCATGCCTGCTTCTGGCCTCACATGGCTCTTTTTTCCTGAAATTCTCTTCACCAAACACTCCTGTTTCTTGTCCCTTACCATTCAGCTTTCAGCTGAAATGTTAATTCTGCTCAGCATCCTGTTCTCCATGTCTGCACACCGATCATTTTGTACTGTATAACTCTTATTTTGTCCATGGCTTTTATCATTTGTTAAAATTATATCATTTGTTGGTTTACTTGGTTGTTGTTTAAGCTTCAGTAGAGGAGTCACCTTATCCAGCTCATTCGTTACTCTCTTGACCGTGCCTACAAGCTGCCGACACAGACTTCTTTGTTGAATGAATGAAGATCTGAGCCCTTGGCCTATCTGCAGCTTGACTTGTGTGTGACTTTGAGTTAGTAATATCTCTCGTACTTACTTCCTCACTTCCCATCTATTTCTGTCATTTGCACAAACATTAAATTCTCCTTCTGCCTCATGTTTCTACAGTCATTAAAATGTTTTAGCTGTTTCATTTGTGTTAAAAGAATGTTATAAAGGTATTTTAAAAAGCGGGAATAAGAGGCTGGCCCTGTGGCGTAGTAGGCTAAGCCTCTGCCTGCAGTGCGGGCATCCCATTTGGGTGCTGGTTTGTGTCCCAGGTGCCCTTCTTCTGTTCCAGCTCTCTGCTAATGGCCTGGGGAAGCAGTAGAAGATGGCATAAGTCCTTGGGTCCCTGCACCCGTGTGGGAGACCCTGAAGAAGCTGCTGGTTCCTGGCTTTGGATCAGCCCAGCTCCTGGCATTGTTGCTATCTGGGGAATGAACTAGCAGATGGAAAACCTCCCTCTCTGTCTCATCCTATCTGTAACTCTGCCTCTCAAATAAATTAAATAAATAAGTAAATAAATAAATCTTTAAAAAATAATAAAAATAAGGAATAAAATGAGAAAGTTGAGAATAAGGGAGAAAGGAAAGAATAGAGAAAAGAAAGAAGAGTAGAACTACTTATAACCCCAGAAACTATAAATAATCACTGCCAAAATTTTTGTATGAGCAAATTTAGTCTTTTCACTATGAAAACTTCCTTTTCCCACTCTTAGCATTAGGTTGTTTTAACTTTTAGGAAATTCTTAACTTCACTTATTGTTTATAATCACCATCCCATATTTTATGAGTGAATGTTTTTATTTGCAAGTAGTCGAAGTTACTCTAGTTGACACTGGCAGAAAATAAATTTATACAAAGGATATTGAATAACCCAGTCTCACCCAGGGGGCATGAGAATAAGAAAATTGGAGATGCTCTGCCAAAAATAGCACCCAAAACGATCCTGCAGGCTGGGAACCTGCAACTGCAATTGCCACTCACAACCCATCATCAGAATGGATTTTCTTTTTTGCATCACTAACTTTCAATTCCATACATGACTGGTAAGGCCTGCGTTATGTGCACAACTTCAGCTGCAAGCAACTCTTGCATTTTCCACTTCTATGGTTGAAGCCAAGTTGAGACCTGTAAGATAAGGAATTCTCCCAATATGATTTCCCATAGATATTAGATGGCCCTAAAGACAAATTGCCGCTATGGCTCTTAAAGACAGACAGGCAGAAACAATGTAATATTGGTGCAATAAATAATACAATTAACCCTCTTACAGCAGAAAATGTGGTCACTACTTCCCCAAAAGTGATCCATCCATGTCCTTGGTAGTTACTGCAGCCATCAGGAGCCCAAAGGTGAAAATTATGTCCATTGTTTCTTTTGTTCTGTCATTATTCTGTCTTTCTGTTCTGTAACCTGTGGAAGAAATGGTACAGTTAACAGTGAACACTATGAATAGAAGAGTACTTAAAAATGTTCATGGAAATTGAATTAAAGGGTAAGTTTATTTTGTTGCAAAATTATTTTGAAACCCCTGCATAGTTTTTTCATAATATACTTTTCCATGAACCTTTTAAAAAATGCTCATACACATGAATTTCAATTTTTTGCATGAAAACAAACATCTTTTGGCTGGTGCCGTGGCTCACTAGGCTAATCCTCCGAGTGTGGCACTGGCTCCCCGGGTTCTAGTCCCGGTTGGGGCACCAGATTCTGCCCCAGTTGCTCCTCTTCCAGGCAGCTCTCTGCTGTGGCCCGGGAGTGCAGTGGAGGATGGCCCAAGTCCTTGGGCCCCGCACCCACTTGGGAGACCAGGAGAAGCACCTTGCTCCTGGCTTTGGATCCGTGTGGTGCGCCAGATGTAGTGGCCATTTGGAGGGTGAACCAATGGAAGGAAGACCTTTCTCTCTGTTTCTCTCTCTCTCTCTCTCACTGTCTAACTCTGCCTGTCAAGGAAAGAAAAGAAAAAAAACGAAAAGAAACATCTTTTAATTTCATTTCCCACAAACATTTTGATGTACCCTCATATAGACAAACATAAACATCCACATGCATGGACACACACACACACACACACACATGCACACAGACAAAGGCAAAGAACAGCAAATGACAATGGTTAAAAATAAATATATGCATGGAAATATGAAGAATGACATGTAAATACGTGAATACTTCTCACCTCTCCCACTATCCCGTCCTTCTGCCTACAGCTAGCATTTTATGGGGAGATGAAAGCTTTGTCTTTGAGGGTTGTGTTCCCTTGGCATCACTTCTGCACAGGCTTCCAATAGTCTCTCATGTACCAGTAGACACCAAGGCTATACCTCTCTCATTTATAAGCATCACCTTCAAATGAAAAAAATCATTTTCTAAATTATATATAAATATATCATATATTATAAGATATATAAATATTTATTTATATTTTAGGCAAATTGCCTTTCTGGCATGCCACCTGTACTGATACTGGCTAGAATTCCTTTTCTAATTAAAGCGTTAATGTACAATTTTTTGCTTCACAAAAGAAATAAGGTGTACACAAAGACTATCATTTTTTAGAGAGTAGGAGGAAAATACAAACTTAGTAGGTAGAATGATCTTTTTTTAAAAGACAGAGTTCTCGAACACCATAAATTAGTTATTTATAATTACTGAGATATGAAGACTTCTTCAGTCTTTCTTATTCTTTTGAGGGAGCTTACTTCATAAATTATTTGGTGAACTTATAGATCTTGCTACTTGTATTAGTATCTACCACAATTAGAATTAAAGTACAGTTCTCTGACACACCGTATTAGGAATTACTGATGTTAAACTAATGTAAGAAGTGGAGATTTGCTGTAATATATTTGGCTTAATTGGTATTAAAATATCTATACAATTTTTAGTAAGAAATCTTTTATGCCTGTGAGTCCTAGAGAGTCTAATTAGAAATTATCTTTCTTCTTTAACTTCACCTAGGGTATAGCAACCCCTAAAAGAAAGTTATACGAAAGAGATTATGTAATCATATAAATGTCATTATCACACAGAAACATCCAAGTTGAAAAATAGAAAAAAGTTCTTTACTACTCACTTCACAGAAGCCTTGTACAAGAACACACTGCTCCCTTTTATTTAAATGTTATTGAGGTATGTCATATATATGGTAAGGTACATAAGTCTCACTTAATAAAATTTAATACCTGTGAATGCTGTAAATAATATCTTCCCCCAGCTCAAATGATGGACTATCTCCAGCATCCTGGATGGCCTCTTCATGTCCCTTCCAGCCAAAATCCTTCTATCCAGAGCTATTCCCTATTTACTTCTGTCATGAAGTTCAATACCAGACACAACTAATCTATAATGTGGTAGGGAAGCTATTCCCAAAAAGATTCATATAACACTGATATGACCAGCTTCCTTTACTCAACACTATATAAAATTCACCTATGCTCTTACATATAGCATCATTCAACTCTCATTTCTATAAATAAAGGAATACAGTAAAAGCTTGGCGAAAGTTAAGAGAAGAATATAGATAGTTATAAATTTTGCCAGTTAAGCATTAGGTCTGTGTGTACCTTTGACTCCTGGATTCCCAAATAAAAGTCATTGATATTATTTTCTTTCTGTTCCCAACTCTGACATACCAGATGGCCATGTCGTGAGCTTCCTTCAGACTCCAAGCCAGAAAGGACTGCTGGCTGGTGGTGTGAGAGTAGGGAAGAAGAAAAGTTACTAGTGCAGGGGCTCATCTATGGTGTTAATATAATTAAGCAGTTTACAGAGTAGTTATTAAATAGATCTTTTGAATATTTTGTAAAATCAAAAGAAGCAATCATTATTTATGTTGAAAATATGGTAACAAGTTAGAGTCTTTTTATTTTAAAGATTTATTTATTTATTTGAAAGTCAGAGTTATACAGAGAGAAGAGAAGCAGAGAGAGAGAGAGAGAGAGAGGTCTTCCATCCGCTGGTTCACTCTCCAACTGGTTTCAACAGCCAGAGATGCATTGATCTGAAGCCAAGAACTTATTCTGGGTCTCCCAAGCAGGTACAGGGGCCCAAGGTTTTGGGCCATCCTCTACTGCTTTCCCAGGTCATGGCAGAGAGCTGGATCAGAAACGGAACAGCTGGGACTCAAACCTGAGCCCATATGGGATGCTGGTATTACAGGCAGTGGTTTTAACCGCTACATCACAGCCCCGGCCCCACAGGTTTGAGTCTTAAACTGTATGGAGAGTGGTGGGAAATTAAAAATGAGAAGGATTTAATATATACAAAAACTTGGAATAATATGGGTGGAGATTATGTTGGTTACTTGTCAGAGGGCTCTGGAAAAAATGGGAAGTAAGTATATCCCATAAGCATATGAAAATATTCTACTACATATAACAATAAGATAAACAGATATCACCTCAGAAATCAAGAGAAATTTTAACATTTAAATTTGCAGAGGAAAAAGGTCAAGATTGCTGCTGTTCATTTAGGGGGATGAACTCTTTAAAATGAGGTTGGACACAAATCAGTACTCTGTTTCTTAAGAACAGTTTGTCAGCAGGAATCCAAAACTTAAATGTCTTTACATGCCAGCTCAGTCATTTCATGTCCAGGAATTTACTTTAAGAAAATAGAAATGAAATCAATTACATGTGAAAAGTATATTACAACATTTTTTAAAGATTTATTTATTTATTTGGAAGGCAGAGCTACAGAGAAGGGATGAGACAGAGAGAGTGATCTTCCATCCACAGGTTAACTCCCCAAATGGCCACAATGGCCAGAGCTGAGCTGATCTAAAGCCCGGAGCCAGGAGCTTCTTCCAAGTCTTCCCAGGGGCTCAACCACTTGGGTCATCTTCTACTGCTTTCCTAAGCCACAGCAGAGAGCTGGATTGGAAGTAGAAACCACTCAAACCGGCACCCATATAGGATGCCTGCGTCTCAGGCAGAGGCTTCACCTATTGCACTACAGCGCTGGTCCCAACAACATTATTTGTAACAGTAGATATTAAAGAAATCTAAATCTCCAGTAGTCAAAACTAGCTTTATGAATATCACATAACAATAAAATGTCATAAATTGTTTTAAAAGGAATGTGCTTTAAAACTTTTATTTATTTAATAGAGAGACAGAGATAGATATGGACAGACTGACACAGACAGTGAGCTCCCATTGCGATTTCAATTCCCAGGGCTGGGCCATGGCTGGAGGCAGTGGCAGGAACACAATCCAAGTCTCCCCATGTGGGTAGCAGGGACTCAGCTGCTTGAGCAACCATCGCTGCTTCCCTGGGTGAGCATGGGTCAGAAACCAAAGTCAGGACCCGGAGACAGAAATCAAACTCAGGCACTCCAATCTGAGACCTGGGCATCTTAACCACCAGGCTAAGCACCCACTCCGAACATTTATTTTTAAAAAGAATGCTTGATGCCATGAAAAATGCCTTTGCAATAATGAGAGATGAAATATATTCATGACCAAGTAGCGGATGTCACATTTGCCCTTCCTAATGCTGTAAATAACTCAGCTTCTAGTGACTTTGATTTTCTGAGAGCATTATGCTCGTCTCCTGCATTGATGACACTGTACAGAGTGATAAACAGAAAGTGGAAGGTACCCTGGGTGCCACAGAAAAAAACCCAGAGGTTCCAAAAAGTATGAAGTAAACCTTACAAAAATAGGTCAGCTTTCTGTACTTGCTGTGAAGTAGTAAGCTGCCTAACCTTCTGGGTAAGCCAGGTCATCAGTCTTAGCATTAAGGTCGAGATACTGAGTCTTGTATCTCTTCCAGCTGGATGTGAGGGTGGCATAACATTCTTGAGGTTACTGCTCCAATGATGACTTGGAAATCTGCCTGTTCTGAGCGAGAGGTCTCTGCTCCAGGTCTGCTCCAGGCCATACAGCTTGGAACACTCAACAGTGCTAGAGAATCTGTTGTGTGGCAGTCCTGATTTCAAGGGTTGTAGCGCTGATCCTCAGAGCCCTGCAGCAGAGAACAGCCTTGTGCAGCAAGGAGTTGGAACACCAGCTTCCACGCGGCAAGGAGCTCTAGGACAGATGGAAGACTTGCTGATGGCATGATTGAGACTGTCAAGTGACATCCTGGGCTGCTAGGATTGATCACAAAGCAGAGTAGGCTCAGGGCAATCCCTTGTTACTGTGGAAATGGTGCCGAGGGTTCCTTCCAGGGCAGGGTGAGGGAGCACAAGAAGGGTTCCTGGGTATGCCAGCTCCTTTAGCTCATTCTTGAGGCCTGAGGGAGGCTGGCTTAATACACTTGTGTGAGCTGAAATGGACTGCTGCTGCACCAGAGCCCGTTTTGACAAATGACCCCATCCGTGTGCCCCCGTCCATAATGACAGATCAACTCTTTTAATAAGGAACTCTATACACAGACTTGCTCAACAATAGGAGTGTAGAGTGATCTTGCAAGCATTTTATGCTTCATAGGAAAATGACATCATTTTTTATCTGCAGGACTAATCTTAAGTTAGCCTTATTTTTGTTTGGTATATTCAGATTATTTAGCTAGAATTAATAAATGAAATGTATGGTTCTGTTAGTAAATTATCACTAGAAATCTCAAGGCAATTTTTGATGAACTGTTAATACTTTCTATGTTCACATATTGGTTGGTATAAATGGAACGCATGCTATGTTTATTCTTGATATTTTACTATATTTCTTAGGATAAAATTTTATATGCATTGTGTTAGACATATATTTAGACATGATTTATCTATGTATATTTATAGCTATTTATCTATCATCTATAATCTATCTAGAATCCTACTTGTGTTCTTATGCATCTTAGCTCTTCTAGGGGAGAATTTGGGGGACACATTAGCGTTCGTCCTCAATCAGAGATGTTCTGACTTTAGAAACTCCTGAGGTTTGGATGCCAGTTTGTTTACATTCAGTAACAGCAGGAATAAAATAGATTTGTGACTGGATTCTTTAGAACTAGGGACTGTTCTAAACATATCTAATTTGAATTTTTCATTTACACAGCTGGTTTTATTTGCTGTAAGGTATTATTGCAAAAATGGATAGAAGAAAGCACATGTGTTATACTAAGCTCAAGGCTCATTTAAACATTTTATCTTCCAAATCCTGAACTACAATTGACCCCTTCAAAGTTAAGTTTTATTCTTACTTCTGGAATTATTAAAAGTCCTATTTTTATAAAGGAAGTCATGGGAAAAACTCATTGAGAATAAAATCTGTCTTCCAAAGCCTGCTAAACAATTCCAAGTGGAGCTAAAATAGTTGCTTTAATTTCATTAAATAACTAAAAATGTGTGAGTTAGTTACACAGAGCAGTTCTTTATTTTCTAGTACTCACATTGTTTATAAAAGCCATTTATAGGGGAAACTGTTTGGTTCAGTGTTTAAGACATGTCCCATATCACAGTGAGTCCTTGCTCTGTTCTGATCTAGCTTCCTGCTAATGCACACCCTGGGAGGCAGCACATGAAAGCTCAAGTCCTTGAGTCCTTGCCACTTATGCTGAGAGGTATGGACTGAATTCAGACCTGACTCAGCTCTGGCTGTTTTGGGCATTTCTTTTTTTTTTTTTTATATATAAAGCTTTTATTTAAAGAATATAAATTTCCAAAGAACAGCTTATGGATCACAATGGCTCCCCCCCCCCACAACTTCTCTCCCTCCCTCTCCCCTCCCCTTTCCCGCTCCCTCTCCCCTTCTGTTCACATCAAGATTCATTTTCAATTCTCTTTATACACAGAAGATCAATTTAGTACATATTACGTAAAGATTTCAACGGTTTGCCCTCGCATAGAGACACAAAATGATAATACTGTTGGAGTGCTAGTTATAGTATTAATTCACAATGTACAGCACATTAAGGACAGAGATCGTACATGATTTTTTTTTTTTAAAAATTGATTAATTGTCTATGCAATTTCCAGTTTAACACCAAGATTTTTTAATCATTTGCAATTATATTTATATAAAGAAGATCGATTCAATATATACTATGTAAAGATTTCATCAGTTTGCACCCACTCAGAAACACAAAGTGTAAAAATACTGTTTCTGTACTAGTAATAGCATTATTTCACATTGGATAACACATTAAGGACAGATCCCTCATGAGACGTAAGTACACAGTGACTCCTGATGTTGATTTAACAATTTGACACTCTTGTTTATGGCGTCAGTAATCTCCCTAGGCTCTGGTCATGAGTTGCCAAGGCTATGGAAGCCTTTAGGGTTCGTGGACTTCGATCTTATTCCGACAGGGTCATAGTCAAAGTGGAAGTTCTCTCCTCCCTTCAGAGAAAGGTACCTCCTTCTTTGATGGCCCCGTTCTTTCCACTGGGATCTCACTCGCAGAGATCTTTCATTTAGGTCTTCTGTTTTTTCCAGAATGTCTTGGCTTTCCATGCCTAAACTATTCTCATGGGCTCTTCAGCCAGATCTGAATGCCTTAAGGGCTGATTCTGAGGCCAGAGTGCTATTTAGGACATCTGCCATTCTATGAGTCTGCTGTGTATCCTGCTTCCAATGTTGGATCATTCTCTCCCTTTTTCATTCTATCAGTTAGTATTAGCAGACACTAGTCTTGCTTGTGCGATCCCTTTGACCCTTAGACCTATCAGTGTGATCAATTGTGAGCTGAAATTGATCACTTGGACTAATGAGATGGCCTTGGTACATGCCACCTTGATGGGATTGTATTGGAATCCCCTGGCACAATTCTAACTCCATCATTTGTTTTGGGCATTTCAAGAGTGAACCAGTGGAAAGAAGATCTCTCTCTCTCTCCCTGCCTCCACCCTGTGCCTTTCAAATAAATACATTATCAAATAATAATTCATGCTTTGTGCTAATTCTTTATTACTGAAGCTCTGAATTCAACAAAATTGAGGCACAAAGGTTGTCTTCTTTTTTTTTTTCCTCCTTGTATCAAGAGATTTATCTTTGAATACTTAGTTTTATATGTTGGTGATGACTTTTCTTTTTATAAAATCTATTATGAAGCTACTGTAGAAAGAAAGGCAGCGAGGGAACCATTAAAAAATATATATCATGTGGAACAGTTTGTATTAGCATTAAGATTAAAAACCCCTGCACAGTGGGATATTCTGAGGGAATAAATCACCTTATTATGTATCACATTTTTGAGCCTAGTTCAGAAAGATGAGGTACATTATTTGTAAAAATATTACTTTCCCTCAAAGTAACTAACTAACTACCTAAAGAAACTACATAAAACAATGCTTTCAGCAAATCTTAGGAGTGGACACTGATTTGCATTAACAATAAAAGCTATAAAGGATTTTCTCTTGCAACGAATTTCCCTCTTAAGTTGTTTATTTATTCCTCTTGAGAAGATGGGGTAAGAAGAGTTAAGAAGGAAGAGGAGGATTTGTGTCAAGGTAATGGCAGGAAGGCAGAAGGATGAAGTTGGAAGAGCCTGGGGCACAAACCAGGAAGGCTGTGCACTTTGGTCTGGCTGGACCTCATGGCTCAGGAGCCCAGGGACAGAGGACATGATCAAAGCAAGAGACTCTTGGATGCAGACAATGAAGGACTTTGCTTTGTAGGTGATGGGGAGCTAATGAAAGAATTTTTTAATAAGTCTTTGCAATGAACAGTGAGTGGTTTAGGATTACTCTGGTACATGTTTATTTGTTCTTTTGTTCAACAAGTATTTGTGGAGCACCTACAATATCCAGATGCATCTTAAATACGGGTGATGCAATGAGATCTTGGTATCGTGTTTCCCTTGGTGTAACTGAGAGTATATGATGAACTGAAGGAGTGAGATAATGAAGGAAGCTAGGAGACATTTTCAGGATAGAAGAGGGAATCTAAGCAAAGTTAGTGGCAGTGAGAATGGAAATGGATCAGTGGTGCCTGGTTTGAGATACAAACCACAAAAAAACTGACAGAAGTTGACAAATTTGTTTATATGGAAGAAGAGAAGTTTAAAAAAAGGCCTCAATAATTTGCCTGAAAATTGAAGTAACATTAACAGAAATTTTGCAATCGCAGATTAATGTGCCAAAGCTAAATGAATTTTTTAGTTAAGTTTTTTAACCAGTGAATGTGGAGCAGGTTTGAATAGTAGTAACCTCATTAACAGTGTTCCCAGGAAAGAACAAACACTCTCTCCATTCCTTCATATGAAATCTCATGAAATCGCTAATCATTTGGCTTGAGTTATAACTTTACGATATTTGATTTGTTTATCAGTTTTACATGTGAGTGCAAATTTCACTCAGACCCCTTCATCAGGTTGGAAAATGTTGCAACAGCTAAGAAGGCTTGATTTTATTTTCTCTTCCTTCTACCTGTAATAACAGATATATAGGAGGTATGCACCCATAAGAGGTACCTAATCAGTCAACTTTAACATTGATTTTTATATGTCAATATTAATAAGATCAAAAGGTATAGTGATTTATAAGTAATGAGGTATTCATGTTACAGAATTATTTAAGAAAAAGATGCAGTTTAACATGAAACATTATATGCTGCAACTGAGATGGATAGGTATGTTTATCCAGATTGGATGATTACACAATGTATACACGTATCAAAACATCAGATGGTAGCTCAAAATTAAAACACTGAAATGTGAAATGTAAAAATAAATAAACACAGCCATTATTTGTAGTTGGCAGACTCCATTACTACCCTTAATTTAGAAAACCTAGTAAGAGGACATGATTTTAATGACACATTCAAGCCATCTGGTTAACCAGGCCTGCACTTTCAAGAATATACTCACGTGGAGGCTGGCATTGTGGTGCAGTTGCTTAGGACACTGCCTGCAATGCTGGCATCCCATACCAGTGCCACTGGGAAAGCAGTGACCTGGGAAAGCAGTGGGGGATGACACAAGTACTTGGACCTCTACCACCCACATGGGAAACCCAGAAGCTCCTGGGTCCTGGGTTTGGCCTGGCCCAGCCTTGACATTGTGGCCATTTGGAGAGTGAACCAGTGAATAGAAGATGGGTCTCTCTTTCTCTCTGTGTAATTCTGCCTTTCAAATAATAATTTTTAAGAAGGTACCAAGTGAAGATAATTACATAGAAGATTCTGAAAGATCTTATTGTCCCGTGTAATTTAAGCGATGGCTACAGCTCTTGTCTGCAGCAGTCACAAGAACCTGGACAAACTTGGGACCTCCTCACACCCTTCCTTAGATCTTACTGTGGCGTAGTGGGTAAAGCTGCCGCCTGCAGTGCTGGCATCCCATATGGGCACAAGTTTGAGTCCCAGCTGCTCCACTTCCAGACCAGCTCTCTGCTATGGCCTGGGAAAGCAGTAGAAGATGGCCCAAGTGCTTGGGCCCCTGCACCCGCGAGGGACACCTGGAAGAAGCTCCTGGCTCCTGGCTCCTGGCTTCAGATTGGCACAGTTCCAGCTGTTGCAGCCAATCAGGGTGTGAATCAGCATTTGGAAAACCTCTCTCTCTCTCTCTCTCTCTCTCTCTCTCTCTCTCTCTCTCTGCCTCTCCTTATCTCTCTGTGTAACTCTGGCTTTCAAATAAATAAGTAAATCTTCAGATAAAATAAAATTAAGAGGATATTGCAAGGTTCTTATGTAAAAACACAGTAAAAACATGAGAATAATTTGGACATACACTACAATTGAATCTTTACCTTCTCTTGCAAAAATATTTTCAGTGTTAGAACTAAAACTATTTCAGTAGCCTTTAGGAAACATCGTTATCTAACTTACTGCCTAGTTATTATTTAAGAAGTACAATCTTCAGGAGGGGAAAATTTTTTCAGATAGTGTATTCTCCAAAATCATTTTTTCTTACAAGTGTACGATCTCTGAAATAGATAGTTGATAGAGAACAGATAGGTGGATGGATAGATAGAGACACATTCACATGAAGCTGTATGACTGAGAACATTTCTGTTCCTTCTGTCTTTGCCCATTCCCTGTGAGATTTAAAAGCATAGGTTTTGTTAACTTCTTTCTATGTCCTCTTAATAAATGTCTAATGTGTTCAATTTTTAAATTTCCATCCCATCCCACAAATCATATGCCACCTACCCACGATGAAGAGAATTTTCCACTGAAGAAATCCGTGGATGTCTTCATGAAGCCTAGGCTAGCCTTGGGTGCCAGTTGCTGTCCCCTCTTCATCCAATAACTTTCCCAGGAAGAGTCACTGCATTACACACTGTTTTGATGAAAACCTCCCAGAAGGAGCATCTCCAATGCAGCACATATGGAGGCACTTGGCAACAGCCCGTACTGAGAGCTGCTGTCAGTAAATCAGGCTCCTTCCATTGTGAAGTCCGTTTATGTGGCTGAGGGAAAAATAGCGCTGAATCATTCATCATCTAGCGTATTTTTTCAACTGGGAAAGCAACAGAATGTAACTCAGAAGAAAATTAATCTGAAGCTACCTCTGCAAATTAAACAAGGTTTCTGAGTCTGGAAATTTGATTTAAGGTTTCAGTTTTGCATAGATTTATGCTCATGTTTGCTGGCAAATAGAAAGAAACAGCACAAAATTCACCTTCCTGTTATCACTGAAGGGCTCGATTGGATTAAGACAGTTGGGAAAAAATTGTGAACCTATAAATCTTCGGATGAAATGATAATGATAAAATGTGTAGCCTGGCATTTTTTCTTTGATTTTCACATGTGAAAAGAAAATTGTAAATACTTTCAGTAATGAGTTTGAGTTCCATGAAACTGACAGAAGTGAGATTCGCATACATTTTGATTGACATTAAAAGTCTGCTGCTATTTATTTAACTCCGAGTTACCAATCTTTTGATGTTAAGTTAATAGAGAGGGAAAAGATATACCATCATCTTGTCAAGCTAAGTAGGGAAATAGATCTGATTTCCTAGAGGGAAATTATAAACATATCTTCTTTCCTGTTGGGATAAAATCAGAACTGTAGTTCATTTCCTATTGGGCTTATGCTGGCTACCTCTGTGACACTGTAAGTATTGAAAAAGTGAGATTGTTTGTGTATCAGAATAATGATCATGAGAACTATCTGTGTGGGAAAAAAGCACAGGCAGTCTAGAGTATAGGAATGGGAGATAATCAAGTACACATGTGGGTTCTTTAATTGCATTTTGAGTGTAAATTCTTAATCATGCATCGTTAGTACGTGCTTTGATTCAGATGGTTAGGTTTTTTTCCTCATGTGAATGTCAATTTTCTTTTTTGTATCTCAATGAATATTAAAGTCTCAGTTTATTGTATTAGTATTGAAGCTATTGGTTTACTACTTTTTTCATGTGCTTATATGTCTACAGAAATAAAGAGTATGCAGAGTTTCTGAGCTTTACCCGACAAGGAACGACCTGTAGAGACTTTTAGTGAAGGGAAATCTACTTCCACGAATTAAGGTTCAATGAGGGGAGGGAGACTGGCACTGTGGCGTAGCAGGCGGAGCGACACCTGCAGTGCCGGCAACCCATATGGGATCAGTTCCAGTCCAGGATGCTCCACTTTCAGTCCGGCTCTCTGCTATGACTTGGGAAAGCAGCAGAAGATGGCTCAAGTCCTTGGGCCCCTGCACCCACGTGGGAGACCCAGAAGAAGCTCCTGGCTCCTGGTTTTGGATCAGCACAGCTCCGGCCATTGCAGTTATCTGGGGGGTGAACCAGAGAGAGGAAGAACTTTTTCTCTGTGCCTCGGTTTCTCTGTAACTCTGCCTTTCAAATAAATAAACAAACCTTAAAAAAAAAAACTCAATGGGGCCGGCGCTGTGGTACACTAGATTACTCCTATGCCTGCAGCTCGTCTTCCAGTCCAGCTCTCTGCTCTGGCCCGGGAGGGCAGTGGAGGATGGCCCTGCACCCGCATGGGAGACCAGGAGAAGTACCTGGCTCCTGGCTTTGGATCAACGCAGCGCCGGCCTTGGCGGCCATTTGGGGGGTGAACAAGCGGAAGGAGGACCTTTCTCTCTGTCTCTCTTTCTCTCACTGTCTATAACTCTACCTGTCAAATAAATAAATAAATAAATAAATAAATAAAAAAGACTCAATGGGGGTTAGCACTTCCATGAGGCTTTTCATCCTCTTTAAGGGATGCTTCAGAGAAAATATGCGATGTTTCCTAAAAAACAGACTGTTGACACATGTGATCACAATGTAGATCTCGGATAATTAGTGAAATTAAATCTCTCCTGTGATAGCCAAACACATCCCAAAGGACCACCCTTTCCTGCTTATTAATTATAAGCAAGTTTATAATTAAAACAAATTACTAAGATTGCTATGTGAAGAACTGAGTGTAGGGTGAACTGGTGGAGCAGAGAGACAGTGGCAAAACTAGAAGCAAAGAACATGAGGCAAGAGATGCTGGGGGAGGCAGAGACCAACAGAAAGAGGCAGTGGTGGCCAGAAGATGTCCACCTGGATGTATTTCAAAGGAAGGAGTGATACGATTGCTCATGGACAGGATGTTCTAGAAGCGATGAATAGCAAGGAAAAGAACATTTGGAGCATTGTGACTGGAAGAATAGAGTTTCTTCTTATGGAATCAGGAAGGACTGGGGAAGCAACGTGTTTTGGGAGGAGCTTCCTATGGCCTTGTAAGGTTTGAGAGGCTTCTTAGAGAAGGAGTCACAAAGTTAATGGAAGTATGGGCTGGAGATGTAAATTCAATACACATCAAGATATAAATGATATTTAAATCTATAGGACTGGGCAACTCCATATGGGCAATAAAATATATAAAGAAGAGGTCCGGGGACCAGGCACTGAGTTCTGAGATCTACAATTTAGTGATAGAAGAGAAGAGGAACCAGCCATGAAAACTGATGTAGCCCAAGGAGGGAGGAACACCAGGAAGTTCAGTGTTCGGAAGGAAGAAGAAGGAAATATTTCAGGAGGAAAAGGGGGATCCCTGTGGAATGTGCTCTTGAAGTGTTGACTACAATGACCTTGACAACCACATTTTCATTCTGAGGCCTGGATAAAGCTGGACAGAAATAGGCTGAGGGGAGAAATCAAGATGAAGATGAGCAAAGAATTGGTAGAGATAAGGTGTTCATCATGGATGGCTATCAGGCTACCAAGAACTGTAGATAGGTCAAAAGGAATGAGAAGTCCAGAGTACCATTTTTATTTTTATGGGAATTATTATAGCATGTTTGTTAATATTCATGATCTAGGAGACAAGGATAAAGTGATAGAAAAGAGAGGGAATAATTATAAGAACAAAATCACTGAAAAAGTGAATGTAGATTAGATCTATGATGATTACTTTTTGGTATTAATTTGACTGGATTAAGGGATACCCGGATAGTTGGTATAGTGTTATCTTTTTTTTCCCTAAAGAAACCATTTATTTAATGAATACAAATTTCATAAGTATAACTTTAGATATTTAGTGATTCTTCCCATCATACCCACCTGCCCACCCACACTTCCACCCCACCGCCTCCTCCCTCTCCCATTCAGTCTCATTCACCATTAAGGGAAAAAAAATACTGTTCCGAGACAGTCAAGACAAGGGCTGTTCAAGTCATTGCTTCTCAAAGTATTAATTTCACTTCTACAGATTTCCTTTTAGGCACTCTGTTGGTTATCATAGATCAGGGAGAACATAAGGTATTTGTCCCATTTGAGACTGGCTTATTTCATTAAGTATAATGTTTTCCAGATTCATCCATTTTGTTGCAAATGACTGAATTTAATTTTTTTAGCTGCTGTGTAGTATTCCATAGTGTACATATCCCGTAATTTCTTTACCCAGTCTTGAGCTGACGGGCATTTAGGTTGATTCTACGTCTTATCTATTGTGAACTGAACTTCAGTAAACATGGGGATGCAGACAACTCTATTTGCTGATTTCATTTCAATGTTATCTTTGGGTGTGTCTGTGTGAGTATTTCTGGAAGACACTGACATTTGAATCTGGACTGAATAAGGAAGACTGATCTTCACCCAGTGCAGCTGGGCACCATACAATTGGCAGAAGGTCTGAACAGAAAAAAAATGGCAGATAAAAAGTGAATTCTCGGGCTGGAGCTGTGGCTCACTAGGCTAATCCTCCACCTGCGGTACCAGCATCCCATATGGGCTCCAGGTTCTAGTCCCAGTTGCTCCTCTTCCAGTCCAGCTCTCTGCTGTGGCCCGGGAGGGCAGTGGAGGATGGCCCAAGTGCTTGGGCCCTGCACCCCATGGGAGACCAGGAAGAAGCACCTGGCTCCTGGCTTCGGATCAGCACAGCGCTGGCCTTGGCGGCCATTTGGGGAGTGAACCAACGGAAAGAAGACCTTTCTGTCTCTCTCACTCTTGTCTAACTCTGCCTGTTAAATTAAAAAAAAAAAAAAGGTGAATTCTCTTTCCTCTGCAGCTGGGGCAACCTTTTTCTTCTGCCCTTGGAAAGCATAACTCCAAGTTCTCTGGCCTTTGAAGGCTAATAATTGCACCATCATCCTCGCAAGTTTTCAGGGCTCTGGCCTCAGACTGACAGTTATATCATAGGCTTCTCTGGTACTGAAGTCTTTGAACTTCTCAGCTTCCATAATTATGTGAGCCAATAACCTTAATAATACATCTCCCTCATTTGTCTGTCTGTCTGTCTATCTATCTACCTATCTATCAATCATCTATCTATTATCTATGATTTATTATCCATTTTCTATTTATATCTATTTATATCTATCCATATCTGTCCTCTGGAGAACCCTAATAAAAGATCTAACTCATACATCAATTGTTTGTCCCCAGTAAACAGCAGACATAATATAAATTTTTGGAAAATATTTATTATTTATTTAAAAGTTAGAGTTACAGAGAGAGAGATCTTCCATCAACTAGTTCACTCCCAAAATGGCTGCTACAGCCAGGGCTGAGCCAGGCATAAGCCAGGATCCAGGAGTTTCATTCATGTCTCCTATTTGGGTGCAGGGGCCCAAGCACTTGGGCCATCCTCCGCTGCAGGTCTTTAGTAGGGAGTTGGATTAGAAGTGGAGCAGGTGAGACACGAACTGGCACCTGAATGGGATGCTGGCATTGCAGATGGCGGTTTTACTCACTAAGCCACAACACTAGTCACAGTTTAAACATTTCAAGAGGTGGGAACACAGGAAAAAATAGCCAGATATCAGGTAGTTCTACTCCTGGTAGTTATTATTTGCTTAAGTGGGAGAAGAAGTGAAGTCATCGAGGCTGGCAATGTGGCACAGTGGGTTAAAGTCATGGCCTGAGGCGCCGGCATCCTATGTGGGTGCTGGTTCTAGTCCTGGCTGCTCTACTTCTGATCCAACTCTTTTCTATGGCCTGGGATGGCAGTGGAAAATGGCCTGGGTCCTTGGGCACGTGCACCTGCGTGGGGGACCCCCGAAGAAGCTCCTGGCTCCTGGCTTTGGATTGGCGCATCTCTGGCCATTGTAGCCATCTGGGGAGTGAACCAACGCATGGAAGACTTCTCTCTCTGTCTCTACGTCTCTCTGTAACACTGTCTTTGAAATAAATAAAATAAATCCTTAAAAAAAGATGTGAAGTCATCTTCTAAGAGTGAGAAGAGGAAAGGCAGAATTGGAGTTGAGGAAAGAGAAGATGTGAAATAATTGACTAAGATACTAAAAATGATCCATAATGAAGAAGGAGATGGCAGAGGGAATGGGAGGTGGGATGGGACTGGGTTGTGGGGCATGGGGGAAAGAACCACTGTGTTCCTAAAGTTGTGTATATGTAAAAATGCATTCATTAAATAAAAAAAAGAAATAATTGACTAAGGAACCAATGTAGAATTTGCGGGCATTATTGAAGCCTTACTTGAGAATTATGTCCAAATACGTCTACATTAAGCATCTTCAGCTTTGGCATGGGTTTTTGTTCGGTACATTCTCAGGATCAGTAAAGAATAAAATGATAGCTGAAGTTCTTCCAAGTGAGTAAGATGGAGAGATCATTTGGGTGCAGGTTAGCAGTCTTCCTGTAGAATTACAGGAAATATTTTAAGCTTGATTTGTGGGTCATATAGTCACTGTCACAATTAATTAACATGCCAGTTTAATACAAAAGTAGCCATAGACTATACACAAACTAATATTGTGGTTGTGCTCCAGTAAAATGTCTTTTTTAAAATTAAAAACAGGCAGTGAGGGATAGGCATTCGGCATAGCTTCTGATGCCTGCGTTCAAGCCCCGCTTGCAGACTCCATTCCAGCTTCTTGTCAATGTGTACCCTAGAAGACAGCAGGTGGTTGCTCATGCAGTTGGAGCTCTACCACCCACATGGGAGGCTCAGATTCAGTGCTCCTGGCTTTAGTGTGTCCCAACCCCAGTTGCTGCAGGCATTTAGAGAGTCAACAAGTGAATGGGAGATCCTTCTTCTTCTTCTTCTTCTTCTTCTTCTTCTTCTTCTTCTTCTTCTTCTTCTTCTTCTTCTTTTTGCCTCTCTGCCTTTCAAATAAAATTACATAAATTTATTACTTAATTTAAAAATATATTTTTAAAAACATAGTGGTCTGACTAGTCTTCAAGGTTGGAGTTCACTGACTCACAGTGTAAGAAATTGAGGGTATCTGCAAGGGACCTACTACAATGATGGACAATGGATGTGAAACTGAGCAACATATGCACTAGGCGCAGGAGATTGTGATGGGTTGTGACTGGCTAGGAGGGTTATAGGAGGCCAGTCATCTACTGGAATGCAATATCAGTTAAAATGAACTTGGAGGAGAGAAGTTAGTGCTTAGAATGTGGTGTGTGCTGCTTGACTTAGCCGTTAGAGGTAATGCCTTCCTTGGGGAGGAGCCACATGAGGGCAGAAACTGAGAACCTGAGACTTTTGCATTATTTTTTTTAAGTGATAGAATTTATTTACTATAATGATACACATGTGTATACATATACTATTTTAAAAATACGCTTGTAAATTAAAATTATAAAACATACATCAGCCGTAATTTAATTTTATCAGAGTAAAAGAACATGTAAATAAGTCAGTCTAAGATTGTTGCAGTTGTCTTTTAAACTTAGAATACATAAAAGCTTTAGCCCATTGTATTTTAACTTATTTCAGTTTTCATGTTGTTATCAAGTATAAACACGCTTAGGAACGTGCCAATGTATAATTTACATTCATATAACCAAATTCTCTTGAGTTATTAAGTAACATTAAATCATCTAAAATGAGTAATCTAAAAAAAAAACTAGCCTAAATTAAAACCTTGAGGAATTAAAATCTTCTCACACAACAGTTTTGGTTAAGTGCAATTTCATGTATGTGCTACTTTATTTAACGTCATACTTGGAAAAATGTAGTAAAAATAAAATCTACATAATTAACAATTTAATTCTATATTTAATTTCTTGCCACAAAATTGTTTTGTTTCCCTAACAATTAGTTTTTGCTTGTCATTCTGGATCTCTTCACCCATATGCTGGCTTATTTGCTACATATACATTAGTTAAAATTCGTGCACTAAATGGAGATACTTTTACAATGGTTCTTCAGACAAAATGCACCCCAAGAACTACATGGTAGAAAGCTCATATACATGCTCAACCATGGCCCACACAAATTGCTTGAAGACTCGATCCATGTAAGTCGATTGCCTTAGCCAGATTCCCTCCAGAAAACCAATATGGCCTCCATAAGAAGTGAGGACCAAAGTAACATTAGGGTTTTGATTAGCAGTTTCTATTGGAATAGCTTGAGGAAGATAAGGAGTGGCAATAAACAAGAGGAAGGAAAGAGAAAAAAAAATACATTTGTTACCAGTTTTTGTTAGAAAAATGAAAATCGATATAAACCAAACATGTCATTAACTAAATATACTCATATGTAATCAGTATGGCTAAATGGAATGAATCTAATTTATATCAACCATCATACCTCTTATCTTTAAAAAAGATATTTGTTTATTTAGTTGAAAGTCAGAGTTGCAGAGATGGTGAGGCAGAGGCAGGGAGAGAAAAAGAAAGAGAGAGGAGGAGAGGTCTTCCATCCAATGGTTCACTCCCCAAATGGCACAATGGCCAGGGCTGGGCCAAGCCGAAGCCAGGAACCAAGAACCAGGAGCTCCATCTGGGTCCCCCACATGGGTGCAGGGGCCTAAGCACTTTGACCATCCTTCACTGCTTTCCTAGGTGCATTAGCAGGGAGTTGGATTGGAAGTGGAGCAGCTGGGACTTAAACCAGCACCACAAGGGATGCCAGTGCTGCAGTTGACAGCTTTACCCACTATGCCACAGCACTGGCCCAACCATCATATCTTTTTAAAAAGTTGATTTTTTTAGTTGATACATAAAATTTCACAAATCAGGAGTGGGCTTTTTGTGTAGTGTTTAAGATGCTGCTTTGGACACCTGTATCCATATAAGAAAGACTGAGTCTCATCTCATCTTCCAATCCTTGCTGTCTCTTTTTCTGTTGTGACTCTAAGTCTTGGTGAGAGAAAGTGAGGTGTTGAAGACAGCAAATCACGTTCTGGAGGTTTCTCTCATATCAGGGGCACCTGCAGCCTTGTAAACCTCCTTTACATGCAGACTGCAGTGAGCACTGAGATCCGCTGCCTTCCCAGATCTCTGTCTCATTGTCTGTATTGAGAGTCATGGCGTGGCCAACTAGAAGTCATTTTTGCAAATGTGCTGTGAAGTCTCACTTGATTGGTTAGTTATTTCCGTGGTATGTGTTACCACAGCTCTTCCAGATCATCATTTGCTAACACTCAGTGGGGAAAAAAGGGTCATTTTCCCTCTCGCAAAATTGTCTAAGCTATAGCCTCTACTATATAACATTTTTGGCATGTCTTTCTCAAGTAATGCAGTATTTATGTTGCAGTAACAGTCTTCTCATGAGAAAAATCTGATGATCCTAAGCACTATAACTATTATTGATTGGGACTTTCCTTGATGAACTGATCTGTTTGCTTGTGCATTCATTTTATATGCCAGGCAGACAAAAATAAAAAAAAACTGCCCTCAAGTTACATAGGCCAGAAGTGGAGTGGATTATGTAAATAAATTACTGTAAACCACTGAATTAAGTGCAATAATAGAGCAATGAGAGTAATTCACTTGTTTACTCATCACAAGGGTTTTTAGTGCTTTCTATATGCCAGTCAAATAAAAATGAATAAAATTTTGCTATATAGGTGTTTAGAGGTTGGTTGTGGAGTTGGGTATATAACAAATAATTGCAAGACCCAATATTTATTGCTACAATATAGAGGTAGGAATAAACTACAGTGATAACACGAAGGAGGTTGAGGTTGACTTTGGGAAGTAAAGAAAGGCTGCACAAAGATGAAGGCTCCTGAACACTGTCCTTTGTTTGAAGATTTATTTATTTATTTATTTGAAAGGCAGAATGACAGAGAAAGAAGGAAAGACAGAAAGATGGAGAGAGATCTTCCATCTGCATGTTAATTCCCCATATGTCCACAGAAGCCAGAGCTGAGACAGGCTAAAGCCAAGAGCCAGGAACTCCATCTGGGTTTCCCAAATGGGTGGCAGGAGCCCAAGTACTTGGACCATCATCTGCTGCCTTTCCAGCCACATCAGCAGGACACTGGATGGCAACTGGAGAAACTTAACCCTAAGGGCCACAACTTCCCTTGAGCTGGGTCTTGTATGGTGATTAGGACAGCACCAAGAGCAAAGAACACCAGCAAATATGTAGACTGAGCCCAGCTGGAGCATTGGACAAGAAAGTGAGTAACAGGGCACGCCACTGGAAAGGCAGAGGAGACAGGGGCTGGAGAGAGGCCCTCAGGAATTTCAGCCTTCTCAGGTAGGCTCCTGGAGACCCCAGAGGTGTTAATTGGGAAAATAAACATCAGATTTATATCTCAAAGAGATGATGGAGAATGGACTGGAGGAAGAGGAGACTGGAAGCAAAAGAAATCTAATTTTTCTTTTCTCACACTTTCTTTTTTCTTTTGAGAAAAGGTTAATTGTGACTGATTAAATTGAGAGCATGACCATTCATGGGTTGAGTTGTGAAACACAAAACTGCCAAGTCAGGTCAGTCCCTAAGTCCTGTGGAATTTTAATCTATGCTGGTTTGTGTACCTTCCTCTGCACAGAGGTTCCCTGTGCTTACAACTATCACTGCACACGCTGGGTCAAGTGGGAAATATTCATGAGTCTTCCTCTGGCACTAGCTTGGTAATGTCTTGAGAATGAGGACCATGGCTTATTTACCTTCGTGTACACCTAGCATAACCTCTCATTGAACCAAGTCAACAGCTCTTACTGAACACGGCTGGGGACTTGCTGGTTTATACTCAATATGGTTAGAGATTGGGGCAAAGAGGAACTACTACCTGATAGCAATATGCCTGGTAACCTGAACTCATACCTAACAATGGAGAGACAGTAACATTCCCAAACTTCTAAACCATACTTTAGCTAATGACACAGACTAGAATAACCTAAAGGCATAAAAATGAGAGTACTAGTAGACTCCATGATTCTAACTTCTTAAAAGTAGGTTTTATCAATCAGCCTTCAATTTATTCCCTAAGATGCTCCCTTATCAAACAATACACGAGTATAACATCAAAGCAATTTTTGAAGCAATATTAGAAAATTCTGAAATTAGGGTCTTCTTTAAAAGGCTGTCAAAAGCAAAGATAGAAATTGATGTTGTACACAGATAACCAACTGTTTATGTTGCTCTCAGTCAATGACACTTCAGGCATTATGATTTCTGTGCTTTTATCCCATTCACCTGCTTCAGTAGAAGTCACACTGATCCATTGTATAAATAGAATAAGTGTTTTAGCAGGTTTTTTATTTTTCATTTTTCTCCTACACATTGCCTAGAACAACTTGATAGCAATGGTTCTATTTCAATAGTATATTAACCATTGGATAAAATATAGCATCAAAAATAAATTCCATGCCGTACTCTTCTTAATGAATAATTTAAAATATACTGGTGCTTTCCAATATAATGGAGCAGATAAAATGCAGGTCATTTTTGGAAGTCTTAAGATAGGAAGATATTCAAGAGCTTCACAGGGGGGCTGGCTTTGTGGTGTCGCATGTTAAGCTGCTGCTTGTGATGCTGGCATCCCACACTGGAGTGCTGGTTCAAGTCTTGGCTGCTCTACTTCCAATCCAGCTTCCTGCTAATGTGTCTGAGAAAGCAACAGATGATGCCCCAAGTAATTGTAGTCCCTGCCATCCATTTGGAAGGCCAGGATGGAGTTCTTGGGCTCTGGTTTCAGTCTGACTCAACCCTGGCTATTGCAGCCATTTGGGAAGTGGACCAGTGGGATATCTATATCTATATCTATATCTATATCTATATCTATATCTATGATATAGATATATATCTTTCCTCCTCTGTCATTCTTCTCCTCAAATAAAGAAATCTTGATAAATATTTTATGGAAAAATTATTAAAAGATAAAAATTATTAAGAGATAAATATAATGTGGTGGAAAATTTTTGAAATCCATTTGTAGTTTTTTTCATAATACACCTTTTCTGTGAATTTTTGAAGACCCTTTTTATAGGTGGTATCTTAAAGCTGTGGGTTTTTTTTTTCCAAAGAACACTGACAATTTGATTATTTACATGTTGAAGAAGAAAATGATCAGCAGGTTCTCTACATGAATGAAGGGATCCATGTGCCCAAGCATCACCAAAAAGAAAAGTGTGTTAATTACTTCCCTTGAGTTGAGATACCAAGGATGTGCATGTCCTTCCCAGGCTTATCAAACTTTTCATTTACATTCCAATGGCAACAAAACTCTTACTTTTCGGGCCAATGTATACACAAGTGGTCTTCAACAAGTTTATGGAAAATGCCCATTATGAGAAAGCTGTGCATGGATTTCAAACATTTTTTGCACAAAAATAAACTCATTTATTTGAGAGACAGGGGAAAGAGGAAAGAGAGAGAGAGAGAGAGAGAGAGAGAGAGAGAGAATGTGACAACTGGTTTACTTCTCAAATGCACACAAGGGCTGAGCCTGGGCCAGGGCTGGAGCCAAGAGCCAGGAATTCAATCCAGATCTCCCACATAGTTGAGCCATCATCACTGCCTCCTGGGATACGCATTGTAAGGAAGCTGGAATCAGGACCCAGAGCTGGGTGTCAAACCCAGGTACTCCAACATGGCACTGAAGCAACTTTATCACTAGGCTAACCACCCATCCTTAAACCACTCATTTAACTCAAATTTTCCATGAAGGCTTTGAAGTACCCTTTCACAAAGGGACATTCTCAGGGAGGATTTATTATTTTTCCTTTGGGCAAGGAAGCTCCCAATTATGTAACTCACAGTGACAATAGTAGCACTTGGCATTTACAGAAGAGACCTGTATACTTTAAAACTCAGATGGGTCTCTACTGCATTTCTAAGGATTAGGCCTTGGGGTATTATTTAACTTCTATGGCTTTGATATCACTGATGATGACCAAGTTGTTCTGACTTGCAGGGAAAGAAGAGAGTGATCAGGATGAGACACTCTTCAGGATATTCCATAAAACAAAACAATTATTTTGCTCTGAGTAAGTCACCACCTTACATCTCAGTTTTGTTTTAGAATGTCGATCCCTTTGTTCTCTGTGACAGCAGTGTAAATGTGAAGGTTCATAAAATTTAGGTCAGGAAAAAAGAATGGGTTGGGCTGAGAAAGAAGTGAACTGAAATGAGTCACTGAGATAGACTGTAGGATCACTTTCCCTCTGTGGTACATGAACTGCCTTGGGTGTGATCTTAGAAAGCAGGTGTGCTGGTTAATTTCATGTGTCAACGTAGGGAATGTTTTGAATGAGATTAGTGAACTCTGAGTAAGCACATTGCCCTCCATAACGTGGGTGATCCTTACCCAACCATTTGAAGACCAGAGTAGAAGAAGACTAACCTCCCAGAGTAAGGTGGGATTCTCCAGCAGAGACAGCGTTAGGATTCCACCAACTCTCTTGAGTCTCCAGCCTACAGCTCACGTTGCAGAGTTGGACTTCCTGGCTTCCATAACCACATGAGTCAATTGCTTATAGTTATTTATTTATTATGGTGATGACCAAATCCCATTGGTTCTGTTTCCCTGGAGAGCCCTAGTACAGTAGGATAACCGGCAGACACTCTACTTGCAGATGGTCTTCAGTAGATGCATGACCTTATATTTGTCAGTCTCCGTGACCACACCAAAGATTTGCTGCTTTCATAAATATGCTTTGTCCTCCTTGCTGGGATGACTTACCACTCTTCGAGTTCTTTCACAAACCAGAAGGGGCAAGGCTGCAGGGCCACCACTGTACTGAGCAGCCCAACCACCACAGCCACAATTTACTGGATCAGATACTAAACCTGACTAGGAGAGTTGGAGGGTAACTAATCTATAGGCTAGGCCGAACCAACCAGACACTTAATTTTAAAGATTTGAACTATCCTACCTTGAAACAGGCAGAGGAGGTAGGCATTCTGATTAAAACAAGTACTTAGAAAAATCTTTGCCACCATCCTCTAAACTCAGGAGGCTAAACAAGGAGCTAGCATTGTGTTGTACGTGTGAAGTTGCTGGCTGTGTAGCCTGCATCTCATACGGACACCGGCTCTAGTCCCGGCTGCTCCACTTTTCATCCAGCTCTCTGCTAATGCGCCTGGGAAGGCTGTGGAAGATGGCCCTAGTGTTTGGATCCCCACATGTATGCATGTCTGAGACACAAGTGAAACTCCAGATCCTGGCTTTGGCCTGGCCCAAAGCCTAGGCCATTGTGGCAATTTGAGGAGTAAACCAGTGGACCAAAGATCTCTCTCTCTCTCTCTCTCTCTCTCTCTCTCTCTCTCTGTGTCCTTCTCTCTCTATGATTCAACTGTTCAAATAAATGAATAAATCTTAAAAAAAGAGGCTAACCGGACAACATTAAACCATAGACAACAAAGTCTCCCTTCCTGTGCTTAACAACACGCTTCCTGTTAACGGCCCATATTAGTCATTTGCCTCTCGGTGGTGTAGTAACTTGCAATCCCCTAATAGTTGCTTTAGTAAACACTGAGCTGTCTTTCCGGGGGGTCCCTGATAAAACTGGGCAGAGCCAACTGCAGCCAGTCCTGTTCCTGAGACTGCAGAGATCAGCAGTCTGCCTGGAGAGCTACTTATAGTGTTAAATGACATACTCTCAGTTTATAAAATCAAAAGAAAGAATGAGGAAGGAAAGAGGGGGGAGGGGAGGAGCATGGGCAGAGGGAGGGGAGGGTGGGAAGTATCACTATGTTCCTGAATCTGAATATATGAAGTACATGAACTTTGTTCACCTTACATAAATAAAAAATTGTTAACTGAAGCACGTCCACTGGCGTTTCAGTAGCCACCTTTGGACATGTGATGTATGTAAAGCCATGATTTGTCAAGGTGCTCGCTCTTAGGATTTTCCCCGCCCCTTTTCTCTGTCAGGTTCTATTGCTTTGTTGTGAACAGTTCTGCCCCCAATTCCCCCAACTCCGTAAATTCCCAAACCTCTCTCCATATAGGAAGATTGATTTGCCTTTCCACATGACCGTCCCTTTCTCCTACCAGCCTGTAATTATTTAATAATAAATGCTCTCTCTCTCAGGAGGTGAGTCCAGTTTTTATAACCGCACAATTGTGTTTGCAAGCAGGGGATCCGCCTGCTAACAGACCTGAGAAGTGAGCAGCAAGGGGAGAGCCAAGGAAACTGCAGGAAGTGGAACTGACAAGGGCTTTCTATGGGCTGAGTGGAACATGGTTTGTTGCCTCCAAAACTCGTGCTGGAGTTTAATCCTCACTGTGACGTGTCAAGAGGTTGGAAACTTGTCAGAGTTTAGAGGCAGGATCTTTTGGAAGGAATTAGGGTTAGGTATGAGCATCAAGGTAGGGTCCCTGACATTGTGCGCCGGCAGCTTTATGAGAACAAGTGGACACATCAGAAGGCACACACACTCCCTATTTGTTGCCATGTGATACCCTGCCAATGAAAAGGCCTGCATCAGTCATATGCCCTTGACCTTGGATGGAACTGTGAGTCCAAATAAACGCTTTGTAACTTCCAAGGCTACATATTGTGTTATTAACAGAAATGGACAAAGACATTGTACTGAGAACCACCGTGGATTGGAAATGTGCTATGTGCAGAGGACAGGGAGAAAGACCAACCCCCGTCAACACACAGTTCTAGCTATTGGCTCTTGCTAAACTATGCTTAAGTTGGGTTAGGTCCTTTCTGGAATTTAGTTTCCATGCCTATAGGAGAAAAGGGTTGACTTTCATATGTGGTGCTCTAGAGAACACAGCGGTCTTAAACTGATGCTGTACAGCCCAAGGTGTTTGACGGTGGGGTTTCCTTTGATTTCCTTAGGCTGTGTATTCCCTCAGTCCTACCTGTGGCAACAATGGAGTTCTTTTCCTGAGACAGGGAATTTTTAATTTTTTTTTTCTTTTCAGCAGGAAGCACTTTGTCATAACGAAGTCCTGCAGGGAGACTTAAACAAAGAAAGCAGATAAAACCCGGATGAATTTGATCAGGGTCACTAGGGGTGACTGGGGCTTGGAGTTCTGCCCCGTGGCCTTTCCCGATCCCCTCAGTCCCCACATACCTCACGTCCAGGCACTGCAGACTCTGGTCTGAAAGCCTTTGCCCTTGAAAAACAACCCAATGAACAAGGAAGCATGAGAGTGAAATAACCTTGCAAACTGTAGGAACAGCTTGGGACCAGCAGGTTTTAAAAGAGGCTCAATCTGGAAGAAATCCCCGCCTGGCATGGTGAATTCCAGCAAAAAGCACAGGAAACAACCTTGAAGGGCACAGGCCAAGGAGCAGTTGCAAAATTGAGGCCAGAGGTGGGTGAGTCTCAGGGCGAATAAGAGTAGGAGGGAGCTAAGTTGCACCTGGTGGAGTTTCCATGTCCCTGGCTTCAAATAACTAAAGAGAAAATGTTTTGCAAGGTGAAGGAAAGAGAACAGGGATAAGAAGTTTTAAACAAGGATAAGAAGTTCAAAAGCAGAGGGCTTTTTAAAGGGGTACTATACTTAAAGAGAAGCTAAGAAGAGTGAACGATTTTTCTTATGTGTTCCTTAGGAAATCTCAGATTGGGTGTGATTTTAATCAGAGTCAAAGGAGGTGAAACATCACTAGAAATGGTGAGGTGACGACCTCCAAAGACTCTCACCTCCGTAAAAACAACAAGAACACTGGCGGAAAATGATCAGCAACAACTTTTTTTTTCAGAACTCTGAAAATTAACCAAAGTTTGCAGCAACCTGACGAGAATCTATTCAAGTGAAGCAGCTCAACCTCAGCAAGAATTGTATGGCCTTCACACTTCCTCCAGGTCCCTCTCCCCTTCTGAGCTCTGAGACAGTCTTGGAAACTAATAGCAGTCACAGTGGAAGCCAGCAGCCTGTCAGCCACGGAGGAGGCAAATGGGGCTGTCAGAGCCCCTGCAGCCGCATTCCCAGAGAATTATCATTGCTTGACCTGCGTGGGGTTTGCCGGAAATACTCTGCTTGCAAAGTCATCATTCTTTGACTTGACTCAGAGAACTCACCCAGTGTAATCAACCTTTTCCCTGGGGGTATTTCTTGAAAACCATCACAGGCAAGTGAGTATCACAGCTGTTTGAAGCAGAGGCTCACATTTGGAGCAAACAAAAGCCTGACTGAAATGTTTAATAAGAAAAGCTGGGGCAAGAGATGTCCACAGTGGGCTTGGAAAGTATTCCTGGAAATCTAGAAGGGTACACGCTTGGGAAGGGCTGTGTGCATGCCCAGAAAAGACCAGAGACAGCCCAAAGTGCGTGCCCTGGGTTAACCCTGTGGCTCTGGACAATGAAGAAGAGAAAGCCAAGTCAGCGTTGAAACTGTGTTAGTGTTGCAAACCTGCCCGCAAGTCACACATAGAACCCTCAGCACAGACTGGGAGAAGTATTGGTGCCCAGTGGAAAGGAAATCACTGACAAATCATTAGCTGACAAATAAGCTAACCAGAGACACCAATGGGCACCCACCACAACGACTATAAAGGACTGTTAGGTCAGGGAAGTCAGTGAACAAGGAACAACAATAACAACAGTAATAACCACACAAAACCATAGGAAGGGGAGACAATCTAATTTCCAGAGTTGTTCTGTTATATTATTTAAAAGGCCTACATTGAACATAAACATTTTGAGACTGGCAAAGAAATGAGAAAATATGGCCCATACACAAGGAAAAAAGAAAACAACAGTGTATCAATAGAAGTCATCCACAAGGAAGCTCAGATACCAGGCACAGAGAAAGCCTTTAAATAAGCTATTTTAAATATGTCCAAAGAATTGAAGGACACAATGTCTAAGTAAACAAAAATATGAGAACAATGCTCCTAAAGAAAGAATATCAATAAAGAAGAGAAAGAAATTATAGATAGGATTAGGGGTAAGCATTATAGCATAGTGGATGAAGCCATTGTTTGGGTTGCCTGCATCCCAAACTGGAATGGTGGTTTGAGTCCTGGCTGTTCTGCTTTCACGTCAGCTTCCTGCCTAGGAGGCAGCAGACTGTGGTCCAAGTGCTGGGGTCCTTCTGACCCATGTGGGAGATCCAGATGGAGTTGTGGGCTCTGGACTTCAGTCTGACCCAGCCTTGACCACTACAGGAATTTGGGGAGTGAACCAGTGGATGGAAGATCTCTATCTATCTATCTATCATCTATCTGTCTCTGCATTTCAAATATGTAAAAAGTAAATAAGCACTGAAAAAAGGATTAAATAGAAATTATCTCAGAAAATTACCAAAACACAATTGAAAAATTCACGAGGAGATGTCAGGAACAGATTTTAGCAGAAAAAAAAGAGTGAGTCGACTTGAAGATAAATCAGTTGAGATTATCCCTCCTGGGGAACAAAAAGGAAAAATGTTTAAGAAAAATGGAGAGTCACAGAGAGCTTTAAGACACATATCAAACATAACATCATATGCATAATGTGAGTCCCATAAGGAGAGAGGACTAAGAAAGGATAAAAAAGAATATTTAAAGAAATAACTAAAAAAACTTTGCAAATATGGAATCTCCAATAATGATAAATGCATCATCATTGCCTTGTATGTATATTGCATTCAGTAATGGATAGAACAACGACACAGATGATTAGTAAGGAAATAGAGAAAAAAAATTTTTTTTTTTTGACAGGCAGAGTGGACAGTGAGAGAGAGAGACAGAGAGAAAGGTCTTCCTTTGCCGTTGGTTCACCCTCCAATGGCTGCCGCGGACAGCGCGCTGCGGCCGGCGCACCAGGCTCATCCGATGGCAGGAGCCAGGTGCTAGGTGCTTATCCTGGTCTCCCATGGGGTGCAGGGCCCAAGCACTTGGGCCATCCTCCACTGCACTCCTGGGCCACAGCAGAGGGCTGGCTTGGAAGAGGGGCAACCGGGACAGAATCCGGTGCCCCGACCGGGACTAGAACCCGGTGTGCCGGCGCCGCAAGGCGGAGGATTAGCCTGTTGAGCCACGGCGCCGGCCTAGGAAATAGAGAAATTTAACAATACTGCAAACCAACTAGACCTAACAGACATGTATGGAACACTCCACTCAACAGCAATTGAAAGCACATTCATCTTAGATGTTTCACTGGTGAGGTCTACGATGCTTAAAGAGTAATTAACATCAATTCTTGATAAAGTCTTTCCAAAAAAGAGATTTCCCATGCCATCTCTATGTGGCTTGTATTATCCTAACAGCAAAAGCAGACAAAGACAGTACAAGACAAGAAAACTGGGGCCGGCATTGTGGCACAGTGGGTTATGCCACTGCCTGCAATTCCGGCATCCCATACCACTACAAGTTCAACCCCAGGCTGCTCCATTTACAATCCAACTCTCATCTAATATGCCTGGGAAAGCCACAGAAGAGGGCCCAAGTACTTGATTCTCTGCCACCCACATGGGGAATCCTGGATGGAATTCCAGAATACTGACTTCTGCCTAGCTCAGCACTGGCTGTTGTGGTGGCCATTTTGAGAGTGAACCAGCAAATGCAAAATCTCTCTCTCTCTCTGTCTCTCTCTCCCCTCACATCCCCCTGAGCATCTCTCACACTATCAGTAACTCTGATAGTGCCCTTCAAATAAATGAAATAAATATTTTTTTAATAAAGAAAACCTCAAGCCAATGTCTCTGGTGAATATAAAGACAAAAATCTTCAACAAACTCACAACATTCTGAACAGCAATACAAGTATGCATTACTTAATAGGAATGTATTCTGAGAAATACATCATTTGGCAATTTCATCATCTTGTGAACATCATAGAATGTGCTTACACAAACTAAGACAGCTCTGATATCACTAGGTGATATAATCTTGTGACTACCATTGTATATGCTGCTCATCATTGATTGAAACATCATTATGTGGTGGATAATTGTATATAACAATGATAATATACCGTGACCAATTGAGATTTATCCCACAAAGGCAAGATCAAGTCACCCAGTCAGTGTAATATGTGATATTATCAGAATAAAAGAAAACAAAACCCAATGTCATGATCTGCTCAGTAGATACAGGAATGTTATTTGACAAAATCTAGCACCATACATGAGAAAAATACTCTACTAATATCGAAGGAATTTCTTCTATCTGGTAAAAGGGCACTGTGACAAACTCATACCTGACATCATATTTATGAGTGAAAGATGGTGAGCTTTTTCTTGAGATTGGGAGCAACAGTGTGCTGGAGATTCTAGATGGAGAAATTCAGCAAGAATAGGAGCTAAAAGGCACCCAGGTTGTAAAGGAAGACATGAAATTACCTCTATCTCCAGAAAACTTGGTTTTCTACCTATAAAAATCCTTATGGATCCTCCAGAACTCTATTAGAGCTAATACATGAGTCAGGCAAGGTTACAGAATATAAGAAGACTATGCAAAAATGTATTACTACTGTGTTTAGCTTCACCATCTAACAACTACCAATTTTGTGTAATTTGTCCAAGGAACAAAGGGAGGAAGAGGTACAGATGGCTATGGTGAGAGGCCGCGGAGGAACTGGTGGACCAGGTGATGTCTTTGTTCACGTTTGAGCCCTGAGGTTAGATGACATAACTGACTCAATATTGCAGGCCCTTCCAGGTAGAAAGCAGAGCCATCAAGAGTTGATTCCAGAACAAGGAAGATGGAAGGAAGCAATGCAATAAGAGGAAGGGAGAGAAAGAATGGCATTTGGGATTATTGTGCAAAAAAGATAGAAAATGAAAAAGTCATATATATATATATATATATATATATATATATATATATAAAGTGAATGCAGAAAATAAGACTGAAAATGGGAACACAGGACAGATTTCAAGGATCCAAGAGGGCCAGATACCATACTAGTGGGACTTCTGAAAGTTCATGTAAAATGGAATTAAAAAATGAGTTTATTTTAATTCAAAAATATTTTAAATCCATGCATGGCTTTTTCATAACATGTATTTCCATAAACTTTTTGAAGTACTCTAGTACTCATTGGAGTTCTGCAATGAGATCTGTGGATCTGGCTATGGGAGAACCTGGCTGCCCATATCCCTACACCTCTCTCTTCCCACTCTGACTTCAACCTATGTTTAAGAGGCCTCCTGCACATGCCCGGGTTATCTCAGACCAAGCGGTTCAGATCCCTGCACATGGTGGTGGGGTATGTCCACTTTGAGAGCTCTGTCTCAGTGAGGGGACGGTGCAGGTCCTAGAAGCAGTGTTCAACAGGAAATCCCAGTGTAACAGGCATCGGAATGTGCTTTAGAAAGCTCTAGAAGGGGGCACAGGTTCTGAGTTGACACATCCCCACCTCCCCATAAATTCCTCACCTGAGAAGAAAACCAAAGCTCTCTAAAGCACAGAATCCAAGACGGGGGCCTCTGTAGTCTGAGTCAAAGAATGGTGTTGGCAAGAGAAATCTGTCTCAGAGATAGAAGACTTCTGATGGCTGTTAAGAGGGGGTGAACCAATGGAAGACCTTTCTCTCTCTCTCTCACTGTCTAACTCTGCCTGTCAAAAAAAAAAAAAAAAAAAGAAAAAGAAAAACAGACGAGAAGTTAGGAAAACTAAGATAAACAGAGTGGGAAACTCAGTATTACTTGGTTTATTAGAAGGCAATTTTGGGGATCATTGCTGTGGTGTAGCAGGTAAAGCCACCTCCTACAGTGCCAGCATCCCATATGGGCACCGGTTTGAGTCCCAGCTGCTCTGCTTCAGTTCTAGATCTCTGCTATGGCCTGAGAAAACAGTAGAGGATGACCCAAGTCCTTGGGACCCTAAACTGTGTGAGAGACCCAGAGGAAGCTCCTGGCTTCTGGCTTCTGTTTTACACAGCTCCAGCTGTTGTGGCCATCTGGGAGGTGAACCAATAGATGGAAGACCTCTCTGTCTCTTTCTCTCTCTTTGCCTCTGCCTCTCTGTAACTCTGCCTAAATTTTTTTTAAAAAAGGCAATTTTGAATTCAGTAGAACCATCCCAAAAGAGAAAAGTAGGCGAAAACTGAAAACAAGTACAAAGAGTATAAACCAAGGAGAGGAGACCAATGCAGAGAGCATTCCAGAAAATCTATTTCATTGTACTAAGGACTATGCACAAAATATAGTTGTAGCTAGAACTAGGTGTTAGGGATGTAAAATATAGAAAAAAGAGATTCAGCAGATGGAAGTCTGATAAATGTTTTATGTTTGTTTTCAGTGTAGTCAAGAAACATTTAGCCCTCACAAAGATGAGATTTGGCCATTAAAAGTGAAGTCTTACAAATCGAGGCTGAATATTGACAGTGAGGCAGTGGGAGGGGAAATCTCTCCAGTGGGGGAAGCTGGGAGACCAAGAGGAAAGCTGAGAAAAGAAAACCTTCCTGACCTTCTCCCTAAGACATTTCTGAGGCGGGGTGAGGTCGGGGTGAGAGGCAGACCAGTTATAATTTGTCGTGGATCAGCTGTGAGTACTACTTGAAGGAGCATTGGAAATCAACTTGCATTTTTACTCTCAGCTTCATTCATCTCTTCCAATATGGGCTTACAAGGACAATTCTGCTCAAATACTTATCCGGTTCCCCAAACCTGACAAATCTAAAGGGAGTCTCACAAACAATGCTGAGCTATAATTTCCGATTTTTTTTTTTTGCTAGATGCTGTTTAAAAATTTATTGCAGAAAAATTACCTTCAGAAGAGAGAATTTGCTCATGATACATCGATTATAGTCTAACAGAAAGATCCGTATATGTTGGAGACACTTTGACCACCCATGAATTTCTTGGTTATAAAGTCCTCATGAGAAAGAGCATAAAGGTCTACCTTACTTACAAAATGGTGTTGCTGTTAACGGAAATTTTCTTGTATAAGAAAGCCACTTTCTAACCAGATTTGTTCATGAAATATGATAATTTACTCTTTTATGTTTAATGGGTATATATGTGGTCCCTTATTTTAAACCTTAAATTCTATTGAACTTAAGGCAATATAGAGTTGCCTAGGGAACAGTGATTTAATTGACTGGTGACTTAGTAGATGATATTTAAAGTGCAGAAAAGAGGGGATAAAAAGTATACACAAAAGCCCAGACAAGAACATTTCCTCCTTATTACAATTGAATATTCTACATGACAAGAAAAATTAAACTGGGGTTTAGAGACTTTCTTATATTGTAGTGGAGAGATTTTACGATTTTACTTTAATTACCTTCCGATTTTTAGTTGTTGTCTAAATCAATCAATGAAAATTTTTGTCTTCCATTTGTTATTGTCATAACTCTTGAGCTAAAATTGCTTTATGTGTGTCACATTAAATAGAAAAAATATTAATGTTGTCTAAGCTTACTAGGACATTGATATTCATAGGATACCCAATTTAATAATGTAGATGGGTCCATGTTTAAGTGATGAAAAATATACTAGAGTGGTTCAGTTACCTGAGTTCAGAATATTTGTCTCCACTTTCTTCTTTACACATCAGCTAATACTAACCAGGTACCTGGATGCTCCATTTGGTTAGAGGTCTCAGCAGAAACAAAGTTGGTGGTGACACTGCAGATGTACTAACGTCTAATTTCATGTTTGGATATTTGGTGTAGTGGTTAACATCCACTTGTATACCTGCAGCCAAAGTCAGAGTGCCTGGGTTCAAATTGCAGCCCTGCTAGGCAGTGGTGACGGCCCTGCTACTCAGATGAAAGACCTGGACTAAGCTCCTGCTACAGGCTCTGGCCCGGTGCACCCAGCTTTCAGAGCGCTTCTGGGGTGACCCAGTAAATGGACGATGTCCATGTGTTTCTCTCTTTCTGTGCCTTTCAATAAAGAAAATAATTTTTTAAAATCCCAATGTTAGCGGCTAAATTACCATGAAATCTTAGGAAGTTTCCATCCATTTGCCTGTTACTACTACAAGGTTTACAAATAACAACAACTAATATATTCTGGGCACTTTTACATCTACCACCTGCTTTCTGAGCTTGTTACATGTATTAACAAATATAATCTTCCGTATGAGGTAGGTACTAGTTTTATATATATATATATATATAGATATATAATAGAAAACAAGGAAACTGAGGCACAAGGAGGCCACATGCCATGTAAGCCAGCAGCAGCATGTGGATTTGGACCCCTGCAATCTGGACATTTCTCTGATGCTTCTAAGTGCATTTCCACGGGAATACTATCACGGGTGTACTGTTCACTCATCCACCACTTTGTCTTTTCTTTTCTTTCTTTAAAAGATTGATTGTATTTATTTGAAAGGCAGAGTTAGAGAGAGAGGGAGAGACAGACAGAGAGGTCTTCTATCCGCTGATTCACTCTCAACATGGCTGCGAGAGCTAAGCCAAGCTGAAGAACAGGAGCCAGGAGTTTCTTCTGGATCTCCCCTATAGGTGCAGGGTTCCAAGCACTTGACCTTCTGCTGCTGCTTTCCCAGGCCATCAGCAGAGAGGTAGATTGGCAGTAGAGCAGTCTGGACTCCAACCAGCAGCCATATGGAATGCCAGCATTGCAGGCAGTGGCTTTACCCACTATACCACACAGCAGCCCCTCATCCACATTTTTGATAACCTAATAACAATACTTCACTGGGGAAAAATAACCCAGTCTTTAGGTAAAGTTAGTTGGAGGCACATCAAAAAGTTCATGGAGAAGCAGAATTAAAACATAAATTTATTTTGATGCAAATTATAAAAATCCATACAGATTTTACATGATACACATTTGCTGTGAACTTTCCTAAAACCTCTCCTATATAACTATGACCTGATAGTTCTAATAGTCTGAAAAATGTTTTCTTTCAAATTAAAAATATATTTATTAATTTTAATGTAAGTTATAATCAGTACTTTTTATTTTTTTTAGCTTTTATTTAATGAATATAAATTTCCAAAGTACAGCTTATGGATTACAATGGCTCCCCCCCCCCCATAACTTCCCTCCTGCCCGCAACCCTCCCCTTTCCTGTTCCCTCTCCCCTTCCATTCACATCAAGATTCATTTTCAATTCTCTTTATATACAGAAGATCAGTTTAGTACATATTAAGTAAAGATTTCAACAGTTTGCACCCACATAGAAACACAAAGTGAAAAATACTGTTTCAGTACTAGTTATAGCATTAAATCACAATGTACAGCACATTAAGTACAGAGATCCTAAATGAGGAGTAAGTGCACAGTGACTCCTGTTGTTGATTTAACAAATTGACACTCTTGTTTATGGCATCATTAATCACCCTAGGCTCTTGTCATGAGTTGCCAAGGCCTTTTGAGTTCACCGACTCTGATCATATTTAGACAAGGTCATAGTCAAAGTGGAAGTTCTCTTTTCCCTTCAGAGAAAGGTTCCTCCTTCTTTGATGACTTGTTCTTTCCATTGGGATCTCATTTGTGGAGATCTTTCATTTAGGTCATTTTTTTTTTTTTTGCCAGAGTGTCTTGGCTTTCCATGCCTGAAATACTCTCATGGGCTCTTCAGCCAGATCCAAATGTCTTAAGGGCTGATTCTGAGGCCAGAGTGCTGTTTAGGACAAATCAGTACTTTTTAACATATTCATACTGAGAAATAGGACATGCAATGTAATTATAGTTTATGCAGTAAGTTGTATTTATGCAAGCAATGTAAATATTTTTAAATATCATACTACTAAGAGCAAATACTCAGAGAAAACCACCTTTCTCTAACTAATTATTTCAAGTTGTTCCAATATCACATGAGGAGAAAAAGAAGTAAAAGGAGAAGGAGAAGTATTTGCAATCTTGGCCCCAAGATGCCAAACTTGGCTAGTTTATTGCCTGATCAAAGCCCCTCCCATGAATATTTAAGATGTTAGTTTCTAAGGGGATTTCTTGTAGGAGGGCTCATCAAAGGAAGAGTTTTAGATGGATCTGCACATCTTGGAATTCACATTTCCAATGTGCGAAACTCAGGTGTCATACTGACCAGCTTTCTCTGGGTCAATTGAACACTAGAAGTTTAAGGTTACTCCTGATTTTCCTAAATCATACTGTCCCCGAGACTGGCGCTTTACTATTACTATCTGTAAATATTCACTGTAAAGCTGTATTGTTATGTCTCTTGGACGATACTATTCTCCTGGTGAAAATGATGTGAATTCTCCCATGGGATGTGTGTCTGATAAACTGCAGTGATGGATTCTGCTTCACTGTTTGATTAAAAAGACAAACACACACACTCACACACACACACACACACACACACTCACTTGCTCAATTGCTAGGTAAAGCAGAAAGCCACTCCAAAGGACCCAAATATTTGGAAATAGCTCTCAAAGGCATCCTGGCAAATTCTAAGACAAGAAAGCTAGCTACTCTAAAGGTATTTTGTCTCCTCCAGAGTATCTGAGAGAAAACAAAACAAAATAAAACAAAACAAAAAAACCAATAGCGATGCTTTTTGGATACAAATCGAGAACAAAAAGTGCTATTATGTTGTGTTGCATCTTGAAAACAGTGTGTCCCTAGCTTCCATTGAAAATAATTAGAGGGAGACTCAACAGATCAATGCACACTCCCAAGCTGTTTATAAGGGTCTTTCTGTACTAATGAAACCATTATTGCAATCTCCCAGATATGAAAATACTTTACAAGGAGAAGGAAATGGTACCTAGTACCTAGCACAGTACCTTCAGTGAAAAGATCCAATTGAATGATATGTTACATATGGCTTTTTTCTATCCGACATTTGGATGATTCTTAAGAATAGACTTAGCAAGTCATCTGGCAATTCAGTCCATCATACTTCCCATGATGGTGAGTCTGTGTTTTGGGTTGGTTTGTACTAGCAACAGGTTTGGTTGCCTCATTCCATGTTACTTCTTGGCCAACAGCAAATAATATATTGTGAAATTTGAGGGATTTGCTTTTGTAGAGATACTGAACTCAGATTCTATAGTTGAATTTATAATAAGATTAAGTCAATTGCTCAGCAATAACTAATGCTAGGAAATTATGTCACAAGAACAGAGAAACCCCAATTTCTTTTGCACGAAAACTTGGTGATGGAAGAGAAATCCATTACTGGAACCTCTTCCTCAGAGTCAAGTTAAACCTGTTTCTGAACACAAAATATCCAAGTCAGCAAGAAGTGGAATTCACTCCCTCAGTTTTTCCCCATCTCCCCTGTAGAATCAAAGAGGTTTTAGGATGATGTTTTATTGAACTGAGGGGGACATGCGATGACACATTTGTCACAGGGTTTTTGTTGCTATTTTTCTAATTTTAGTATATGTGCTGCCTAAGTGAGCGCTGTTGCTATTTTGGTAAGAGGCCTGCAGACAGACTGAAAGAGCCAGCTCCCATCCACTAGTGCACTCTCCAAATCCCCACAGTGGCTTGCAACAGGCCTTGAATTAGGAGCCAGAAAGCAATTCAGGTCTCCCATGTAAGCGGTAGGAACGTTAATATTTGAACCATCGCCACACACTCCCAGGCTATGTATTAACAAGGAAGCTCAAGTCGGAAACCACAAAGAGGAGTTGAGCAAGGTACTCCAACTTGGGGTGAGGGACTCTGAACCACCAGGCTAAACACTGAGTTCCTTGCCAAAGTTTTTGACTATGCCACCTCCTAATGCTTTGAAATGGTAGTGATAACAGGGTAAATTGGCAGGAATATCAGGTAGGAGTAATTGAGTTGGAAGATTTTTTTCACCACAATTTCTGCTTCCAGCCCTGCACTGTAACTCCACCCCTTACATGTTCACCCAGTACGACCCCTTCCCAGGATACACCTGCTTCTCCTGTACGAGGAAAGAGAAGACACCATGATGGCCATGTGGAAGTTAAACTCCATCTGGAGGAACCATAAGAGTCGCAGAAAACCTCACACACATTAAACTCAGCCCAAACTCCTCCTTGTTTATATATATTCAATTAAGGCACCATCCCTACCCCATAAATGGACTGTTACACGTAGGAGTGTCCCATTCTTGCCTTTTGGCTTTCTGCCCTTTTGCTGGCCTTTTCTGACACCTTCCATGCTCTTTCCTCGTACACAACTCTCTGGCCCACTCATGATGGGTATCTCTCCTGTGGAGTGGGTCACACTCACACATGAATGTATATTCACTCCCTCACTTTAAGTAAATCCTGCTCTCACATGTGTCCCTGCTTTGAATTCTTACCTGTATGGGGACAAGAACTTGGAATATAATTATCAGGACGCATGTTCCCAGGATAGTAGTGCACACTCAGGCTTAAGACACAATGCATCCACTGGCTACAGTATTGTGCCTTCAGGGACAGGACAAAGTAACATCAACCCCCTAGGATAATCATGCGATTGAACATTCAAAACTCCACTTTCACTACTACACATACATGTTGTATTCATCTGAGAAATGTTACTGTGGAATGTGTGAACAAAAGTGTAATATTCTGAATTTCATGCCCCTGCAAGTGGAGAGATGCAGATTTACACACTGGATGTAGAGCTGTAGCTCTCTGCTGGGTTCCTCCCATCTTGTGCAAGAATCTCAGAAAGGCTCTTCAGCACGGTGCATATGAGTAGATTGCAAAAGAGAACTTCAAAGAGGAAAACACTGTACTCATGTAGGAGACCTCCTTCCTGTACCCTTGTTTGTAGCTTGTAGTCTTTAAAAACAGACAAAACTAAACCACGAACGTGAAGAAGACTACAGCAACAGAAACTAATTGCACTCCAGTCTTAAAAGAGAGAAATTAAAAGGTGAAACTATATTTCATCTTTATGGTATGAATAACAAGTTGATAAAACTAGTCTGTAACCCTTCTTTTGATTTTCAACAGCAGGCGTCTTTTTAAAGAAAGAAAAAAAGATGTTTTCCAATTCAAAGCAGTGTTTATCTATAAAAGATGGTTCTAAGTGAGATACAGGTTAGCACAGCTCTGTCCCTTAGAAATAAATAAAATGTGACATACATCTGTACTTTTAAAAATAAACCAGTTAAATTAATTTTAATAATATAGTTTATTTACTCCAATATATTCAAAGTATTATCATCTTGACATCTACCCTCTACATAAAACTGAGGTATTATATTCTTTCTTTCTTGATACAAATTTTTGAAATCTTGCATGTATTTTACACTTACAACGCACTTCAACTTGGTCCAACCACATCTCTCATTCCAGCTGCTCAGTAGCCCCAGGTAGCTCTTGGTCATGTGACTCACACATCACACAGCACAGGTTAGTGTCAGGATTGAGTGTCCTGTCTTTGGAATCAAACTAATCTTTAAAACATGTCTGTGTGCTTATTAGTCATGTGGTCTTAGGCAAGCAATTTCATTTTCCTTGTTTGGTGTAAAATAGAATAATATCTACCTCATAGATCTTTGTGAGAATTAAATATGTAGACCTCTTTCCACAATGCCTGTTACCTAACAATAGAGTAGATCTCTATAGTGCAGCTATTATGTTTAAGTCAGTTAAAAGCAATTATCCTAATATTGGAGTCCCTGCTGTATTCCTGATAAAATGAAAACATGCAATAGGCCTCTGCCAGACCGTGCTGTCAGCTCCCCTAGCGAAGTTTGAAGACTGAAGTTCAGAGCATTTCCTTTGTTTGGGTTTTGAATGTATACACAACCATGTGCCATGAAACAATGCCTGAGTCAGTGATGGACAACATAGACAACAATGGTCTCATAAGATCATAATGAAGCTAAAAACTTCTCATCGCCTAGTGACATTGTAGCCATGGTAACACCATAATGCAAGTGTTGGTGGTGATGCTGGTGTAAACAAACACACGGGGCTGCCAGTCATATGAAAGGGCTGCACACACAATCATGTACAGTAGGTAATGCTGGATAATGATAATATACAACTGCACTACTGGTGTTTAGATTTACTATATTATACTTTCTCCCCTTAATTTAGAATCGACTCCTTTTAATTATTCAAAAAAAAAATAAAGTTGACTATGAAGCAGTATGCTGTGTTACACCTGTAGCAACCTCACATGTCTCACGTTGACTGTGTCTCTTAATCACTTCAAGAGGCCCTGTCAAATGATTGACTTAACACCATCTAGGTGTCTGTACTTGATGCTGTTCACTTAGCAATGAAATCACCACGTAGCGTAGTTCTTAGAATCTGTCCGGTTCTTAGGCAAGTATGATTCTGTACCATTGAGATTGGACTTGCCTTTTCTGAACCTCACGCTGGGAATAGTGAGTAGGAGACTTTTTTGCACTCAAGTATGCAATCCCTTTAATAAGAAACAGCAAATGAACCTCTCCAGCCTTCTAGGACTGTTTACATTGTTGGGAAGTCACTGAGGATCTAGGGCCCCGGCTCAGCCAAGCGAGGTAAATGAATTCCCAGAGTTCCTGATAACATCTAGTCAGTTACACTGTGTAAGACAGCAACAGGCTCATTTAATGTTCTGGAAGAATTTATGGTCCTTGCTTGATTCCCAAACAATGGTTCGTGGTTACTGGCTCCTGGGAGGATACCATCTTAGTCTCAAGTCTGGGCCTTAAAAGCTTCATCAGGACATCAATGATAAGGCTCTTTGTGGAGCCCTCTGCTATTCACCTTACTTTAACTGGCTCCCTTAACTCCAGCCATCTGCACCTTTGGGGAATTTACAATTTACATTCCTAGGGGAGTGGTTTAGGGTTTTTGTTTGTTTGTTTGTGTACATCGTAAAATTATATTTATCAAGATCGCTGCACCATGACTAAGCATTAGCTTGTGAGTGGTAGAGAAGCCCCGGTGGAGGCAATTTGCAACAGTTGGTCTTCCTGGCCCCGCTGGTTACATCTCAGCAAGGAGGATGGTGGGAAACAGCACAGCTGAGGATACAGAGGCAGGTTTGTAAACATCGGTCCTGCCAGCCTGCAATACTTAAGACATCACATGCTCCTGTGTGTGGGGAAGCACAGAGCAGGACCCCTGGGATGATGAAAGCCACCATTTTCCTTTTAATTTTCCCAGCTCTGCAATGTGGAACTAAAACCCCCACAGTCATCTGAACAGACTTGCAACGACTAAAGGATCCGCTTTGATTTTCGCCACTCAGCAGCGAAAGCAACACATTCTGAGCATGTAAAGTGGTTCAGCTGAGTCAAACCGCTGAGTTGAGGCTTTTCCTGAAAAGCTCCTCAGAGCCAAAAGCCAGGGGATCGATACCTTGACCCATATTAGCAGCACAGCTGAGGATTGTAAGGCGCGTTCAAATAACACCGGGCTCCAAAGTGCAACGCCTCTCTTGATGGAAGTGAAGGAAGAGTGGCAATTATTTGGAACTTGAAATAAGTGCTAGCTGACGTTCTTATATCAGGGGAACATCCGGTTGTGAAATGTGCAAGGCTCAAGTCTGATCTGACCTGAAGTAGACAGACCACAAACCAGAAAGGAGGAAGAATCACTTCTGTGTGTCTGAAAGCAATAGAAAAATCTTATTTCACTGCTGTGCACATTCTGTGGCGATATGCTGAGCACAGACAGCATATTCCATAAATCCACAACCTCGTCTGGAGATAGAGCATTTCATCACTTTTCAAACTGCCTGGCTAGGTGTTTTCTACTCTCAAAAGACACAGTGCCTTTTTCTAAATCAGCGTGGCAAGGTTACTCCACGCATCTCCTGTGACTCAAGAAACCACAGCAAAGCGCCATGCAACTGCATGAGCTTCTGCATGCACTCAAAACAGCCAGGAACCCCACAGAGATCTGTGTTGAAATTCAGTGCACAGGCCCTCGTGGAGATAATATTTAAGCATAAATGTGCAATCTTGAAATTCTCTCTCATGACTGCCTGCCTGATGGATCTGTAGGGAAATTTAGTTTGGGGGGTGAAGAGGGATTCTCAGAGGAATTTTGTGAGGAACTGTGGGAAAACATGACCTGCTGAGATATTCCTGCAGGGCAGAATAAATGCGATAAAAAAAAACTCCTAGGCACAACTTCTATTTTTGGTTCTATATGCAAATGCAAATATTTTTGGTTCTACATGCTCAAATACAAAAGATCTATCAAATTATTAAGAATTCTGAATTGAGATGATTATCATCATTTTTTGATTATGAAATTAGCTTTATAAATTTTTAAAAGATATAAGATTATACTGCAAGTCATGTTCTTAATATAAAACAGAGTAGAACTCTCCAAAACGTATAATATAATGTCCCTTGTTACTGGTTCTATATGCATTTTTAAGAATGTGGGCACCATCTTCACCAAAATTTGGGAACAAACTCAAAGTTTGTGATTGTGAAAAGTACATAAAGTATGACAAGAAAAAGCTACTGCTAATGCAAGCTTAGACTATTTCTGCCTCTGGCCAGGATCTGTTCTTTGTGAGGGGTAGTAGCACATTTCCCATGACCTGGCAGTTTTCTTTGTCTCTAGAACTGGATAAACATCCCAGAGAGTTCCCTGGAGAAACTAACAAGTAGGCCCAACTGTTCAGAAACCACCTGGGATGCTCTTGGGACCTGAAAGGCAGGGCGAAAGTTGTTAGAATAAAAATGGAGTCACTTGTGTCAACCCTACCAAGAAAATAAATGCATAAAACGGGGAGTCTGTACACAAGGGGTTATCCCTGATTGTTGAATAACCAGTAACTCAAGCCTCTGCCAGAACTATAGTACTTCATAAAGGCCACCACAATGTTATACAAAGTGCTTCTGCAGGGACATCTGCCTTTCAACATTCAACTGGTGCCACCCTCATTGTTAACCTTTTTAACCAAAGATGATTATTTCAAAATAGCTTATGTGACCCTCCTCATGTTGCCCTTGAAAACCTCTCTGCCTGACCTCTTTGATTATACTCATGGATGACTCTGCCATGCACATTTCCATTGCATTGCTCTGCTCTCCCCAAGTGAATATGGTTATTCTTTGGAGGCTCGCCTTGATTGTTACTTAGGTTGACAGTGGGATGTTTTGTCTCCTGGCTGGGATCCTACAGTGGCTCTTGGCACTCAGGTTCTTGGGGCCATAACATTCCTAAAGGGCCTTAAACACCTTTGATGCTGCTTCCCAGAGGAGTCCCTGAAACCATTTGAGGAGAAAGTGACGGTGCTATTGAGGCCAAGAGGCAAAATGTCCTAAGGTGAAATCATGCCCCCCATTGGTAAACGGGGTTGATTTAGGATGTTTCAGAAGTGGATCAGTAATAAGAACATATAGAATTCATACCTAAATATTCTGTGCTTTTTGGGTCTTGGCCAAAGGAACATCTTCCCATTTTCACTTCGTAGGTTATGATAAATGACCTATGCATATTTTTGTAAAAGCAAGGGCTAGTCTAACATATTCTGAAGGAAATCCAATTACAGCAATTTTGCTTCTTCCATTTCCTTCTATGAGTAAAATGGATGTAGTACTCATTGCCATTTCTTTATCTATATGCCTAGATAATCTTGAAACCATTGGAAACTCATTTTCTTTCCAAAATGTCCTATACAGGTAACATAATGCAACATTTTCAGGAGGAAAAAGAACCAAATAATTAAAATCAAAGAATTTCTCATCAATATTATAGTATCTCAACCGTTTTCTGTTTAATACTTGGATCCTGTCTAGTTTTTCTTCAGTTAAAAACTTTTCTGGTGTGGCCATGTGGCCTAGCAGTTAAGATGTCTGTGTTCCACACTGAGTTCCCGGGTTCAGCTCCTGACTCCAGCTCATGACTCCAGTTTCCTGATAGTGCAGATTCTCGGAGACACTAGTGATGATACCAGTACGTAGGTCCCTGTCTCCCACATGGGACACCTGATCCAGCCCCAGCCATTGCAGGCGTTTGAGGAGTGAACCAACAGATGATCCTCCACTCACTCCTTCCTTCCCTGTCAAGTAAAAATAAATAAATCAAAATTTAAAAAACAAAAGCAAACCAAAACTCTTCTTAGTACAATAATATTGTGGCATGATATTTTAAGAATAACTTTAAGTTGGGGACTCATTTTCTTAGAGGTTGAATTAAATAAAGAAGGCACCAAAGGTGCCACTTAAATCCATTCTTATAAAGCTTGGGGTAACTTTTGGAGACTGATTTCTATGTTCACTATGATTTCAGAAGACCTACAAAGTGATTGTACAAAACTATTGAATTTGAACCGTGAATAATAAAGTCCAATGAGTATGGATTTTCTCATCTTCTGTGAAGGAACTTTCTTGCTTACAGGTGCATTCCCACTAAACTGCCTTCCTAGTTTCCTAAGGCATGAAAGTCCTATTTACTATGTTGTCTCAGCAGTGTGTACTATCTCATATCTGTACTCTGTCCTGAATAATGGAACATCAGTGAAGTATGAAATTTAAAATTGCCTTTTCTCTCAAAATTGTCCTATGAGAAATAAAGAAGAGAATTTTACTCTTCATTGAGACAAACGAGTAGCAACAGGCCTCTCAATCCATCACCAAACATAACAGCACCAACTTTCTTGGAGAGTTTTTGAGTCCATGTTTTTTGAAGCTCTTGATATTTATTGTTTATTTATTCCTCTTTTTTTTATAGTTGAGGAAACTGAGGCATTGAGAGGTTGAATAACGTGCCTAAAGTCATGTCACAAGTAAATGCAAAATCAGCATTTGAATCCAGGAAAATATGTGGAAAATATAAAATGGAAAATAGCATTATTAATAGTATTAATAGTATTAAATAGTATTAATAGTATTAAACAGAAAACTGTTTAATTCAGTATTGTTTTCTAAAGAATATGTTAATGGGAAATTAGCCTTCAAATGATCAAGTTTCAACTGCAGGTATTCTTTTAGCTAGGATCTAAGAGTTCCCAACTGGGTCTGAGATGAACTTCACTTTTATGTGAGCATAAACAAGTGTGTGTATTTGTGGATGTGATTCAGGAGAACCGAAAAACTCCCCCACCCCCAATAGCAAGCTTCTACTAGGACCCGATGATCCACTCTGTGTATGTTTTCCTAAACCCTGCAACAAGACCAGCAATTGGTGCTCAGCATGGTAGACCTTAGTAGTATGCCTATGTTAGTACTGAATAATCTCCTTGACGTTGTAAACATGCAAAATTGGCTAAGATATCAGTGAACCATGCAGCCATGCCATGACCATGCTTATTGCATCAGCAGAATCAGCATTTTCCCATACTCACACCAAAAGGTTTGTGCTGGGCTTTCAGATGTAGCAACCAATATTTTAAGCCAGTTTCACTGGCCTTGTAGTCAATAAAGCTTCCTAACACGGTAAGATTTTGATCATCAGTGTAGAGCATTCTCATTTTGTCCTATATCTACACAGTTATTTTAACAGTGGAAATTTGGAGAATATATACAGACAATCCCTGAATTACAATGGTTCAGTTTGCAGTTTTTAAATTTTGTGATGGTGCTAAAATGATATGCAATCACTTGAAACTATTCTTTGATTTTTTTGGAGTTGGACTTTTGGGGAGGTAGGCTGGTGCTATTTGGTCACATCCTCTCTGGTGACTTTGTGTAGCAAAATGAACAATGAACACAGCACCATGGTCTTAAGAGAGAACAAGTGACACTGGTGAAGTCCGTGCTGGCAATTGTTGCTGGATAGGTTACCTGGAGGAAGACACTGAGACGCAGTTTTGTGCACAGGATATTTAATAGGGATGAACACCAGTGGATGAGAGAGCAAAGGAGCAGAATTGTGCAGGAAAAGCCAACTTGCAAGGCAGGCATATAAAACCTCAGCTAACCCAGCAAGAAGCACTGTAGCACACACAGACCAGCAAAGGAAGCCATGGCTGGACCCTTATACTCCTGCCTCCATCAGTCTTTGGATGGACCCGTGTTCAGAGAGAGGGACTCTGCAGCTGACAGCAGGTGATTGGCTGCAGTAACTGGGGCACAAGTCCTTCCTCCAGGAGTGGACCGGATGGTGCCTCTCCCTGCCCACTGCAGTACAGGCTCTGCACCACATGGACCCAGGATTCTGTGGCAGCGTGGGGAGCAGTTCCTTCAAGACTACAGTGAGTGACTGTCTTCTTTGGGGTACCTCAAAGAGGAAAGCCAGCTTCACAAATGACAGCCCCTGATGCAACCCCTGGTATTAAAGGACCCTTGCAGGGGGACAAGAAATTAGGCCCGGTCTCAGGTGAGAGCAAATACCAGAGGTTTCTTAAAGTCAGAAAAAGCAAGACGTTCCTCAGAGATTAGCAGGTAGAACATTCTCTGGGTTGGGTAATTCCGGGAAGGAAAATCAACCCCCGCCCGGAGCAAAGCTACCCTCCCCCTTCGGAGAATCCCTAAGCGGGAACACTCATGACGTCCTTCCAACCTACCAATCCAGTAGCACCTCTGCATTTTATGCCAGCGTTTTATGCCGGCATTTTGTGGTATGCTAATTTTATGCTAATTTTGTGGTTTTTGCCTATAAAACCGGTGTGTAACTGCTGTTCAGGGCTCCTCACCACCTGCGGAGGTAGAGGGCCCATTTGCGCAAACGCTCAATAAAATCCTCATGCTTTTGCATCAACTTGTCTGGAGTCTGGGTCTTTGGGCGTCCACCCGAACAAGTTGGCATCCCGACGATTGGGGGTCCAACAGTATCAAGACTGCAACTGGCATTCACCCTCCCTCCTCTTCCTCTCTGCAATTTAGATTTGTCTCTCCCAACCTCCCCAGCATCTCTGCTCTCAGTGGCTTACCTGTGGTGGGATCACAAAGCTCATCCCTTCTCAGGCCAAGGCTCCTGAACTGTCCATTCACCTCCAAGTGGAGCAAAGAATAAAGAGGCACCCACTGGCCAGGGGTCTTCCTCTCTCTTCCTGTTGTGTGACAGCAGCCCTCTCTGCCCTCCCTCTTCTTGATGATCAGGGTTGCCCCTTCTTGCCTGTTGGCCACTTGAAATGGAGTCCCAGGTGTCCAAGGAGGTGTAGTAGCCTAGAATTCAATGGTACACTTTCTATGTCTTCAGGTGAAAAGAACTCATTGTTAGGAATCAAGACCTCTAAACTTTTATCACCTGGAATGGTGGGAACCAGAAACCCGAATTCCCTAAGTGGGTCCTTGAAAGTGGAGATAAGCAGGGCCAATGATACTCCTATCTCTGCCTTCCAGATCTGTGTGTTCTTCCTGCTGCCACAGAACCACAGTGAGGCTGAGGCAGCATAATGCATTCTGCACATGCGCTGCTGTCCTCAGCAGGTGTGATAATGCATTGCTGTGCTGTCCCTGTCTGGGTGGTCACTGTCAGTACATGACAGTGCCCACGGGCTCACTCCCACACATCTTTGGTTACCTTATTCTAACCATGGTATATCCAGGTTGGTGGACTCATTGTCCTTGTCATTCCTCCTTTCTCTGCTTCTCAAATGACTGACCAATTTGCATCACCTTGTACCACTGGGATAACCTAGAGTAACAGCCCGACTCCCCTGAAAATAACGAATGCTCCAAAGTCTTAATTCTTTTGAGCTACTTTCCACTTTAATTAACTAACCAGTTGGGCACAATTTAAAAAAAAAAAAAAAACCTATCCCTGATTGTCCACTTTAGACATCGGTACTTTCAGTTGCTCTGAATAAAAAGGCAGTATGTGGAAAAGCATTCTTACGAAGAAATATTGCTGAAGAAGGGAATCATTTGTTTTCTGAGGTGACTTGTAGGCTTCCCTAATGATTTGGAAGAAGGCATTTTTAGTATCCTTTAAGTCATTCCGATTTTGTCTAACACGCAGTAGCAGGTTTTATAGTTCCTCTATGGGACCCAGACCTCACTCCTGTTTTGAACTCAGTATTTAGAAGATTTTTACTGATGCTGGCATCAACGAGCAGTGAAGGGAAGGAAACTGAAGGCCTTAGATGAGGCACACATGAAGTGGAGGCGAGAGCCGTCGACTTGTGATTCCAATTGTAAGCTTATTTTGTTTTCTCCCTTTGATCCCCCGAAGTTTATCAAGACTTTCTCGACTGAAGAAAAATTGCTGATATTTATCCTTTTAACAAAGGGATAAACAGAAACGGTGACATTGTTTTTTTTCTCCCACCATCTTGACTCTCAAGGCCTTTATAAAGGGCAGTGAAGTCTTTGAACGTCTCATGCTAGGGAATGAGTGAGTATGGCGATTTAGTATCTCATTTTTGAGACACTATTATAGTCCAAGTGTTTCTTATCTTTGTTTTTATGGAGCGATGATTGTGATAATTGAAAATAGATAGTGAAAACAGCTCCTTGGCCAGCTTCCTTTTCATACAAGGAAGAGATTGAATCAAAGGAATATATTACCTGGAAAACAAGTCTAGGTAATGACGATAGGCGGTAGTTGTGGCACTCATATGAGCTCCACGTTTTAATGAGGCTAATTAGACTCATTATACTGCCACTAAAGATGCAAGTTTTCCTTACTCGGCCTGGTTTCACGAAATATATAATGTGTTTTATGGTGCTGCTGACTGCAAGGCTTCAAAGAGAATGTTACGGCAGAAATGCTCATGGAATCCACAGACTCGGGCAGTTCAGCAAATGAGCTTCTTGGGTACCACACAAGACAACAAGAACAAGAGGTCTTCAAGAAGTTCATGGAAATACAGATTATGAAACAGCTATGCGGGGCTGGCGCTGTGGCACAGCAGGTTAACGCCCTGGCTTGAAGTGCCAGCATCCCATATGGGTGCTGGTTCAAGACCCAGCTGCTCCACTTCCGATCCAGCTCTCTGCTATAGCCTGGGAAAGCAGTGGAGGATGGCCCAAGTCCTTGGGCCCATGCACATTCGTGGGAGACCCGGAGGAAGCTCTTGGCTCCAGGCTTCGGATCAGCACAGCTCTGGTCATTGCGGCCAACCTGGGAGTGAACCATCGGATGGATGGAAGACTTTTTTCTCTCTCTGCCTCTCCTTCTCTCTTCGTGTAACTCTGACTTTCATATAAAAGAAAAAAAAAAAGCTATGCATGGATTTCAATTTTTTTGAACCAAAATAATTGATCATTTAATTTCATTTTTTCCAAGAGGCTTTTGAAGTACCCTCAGACTTCTTTCTTTCTTTCTTTCTTTCTTTCTTTCTTTCTTTCTTTCTTTCTTTCTTTGTTTCTTTCTTTCTTTCTCCCCCCCCCCTTTTTTTTTTGACAGGCAGAGTGGACAGTGAGAGAGAGAGACAGAGAGAAAGATCTTCCTTTGCCATTGGTTCACCCTTCAATGGCCACCGTGGCCAGTGCACTGTGGCCGGCCCACCGCGCTGATCCAATGCAGGAGCCAGGTGCTTCTCCTGGTCTCCCATGGGGTGCAGGGCCCAAGCACATGGGCCATCCTCCACTGCACTTCCTGGCCACAGCAGAGAGCTGGCCTGGAAGAGGGGCAACCGGGACAGAATCCGGTGCCCCGACTGGGACTAGAACCCAGTGTGCCGGTGCCGCAAGGCGGAGGATTAGCCTACTGAGCCTTGGTGCCGGCCACAGACATCTTCTTATAAGTGATAATTAAGTATTTTGTATACTCACCAGAAAGTATAATAAAAAATGGGCAATTCAAAATTTAAAGAGTCATTTACTTGGAGTGTCTCTAAAAGGAAGAAAATGAATGTTTCTTCTATAAATCAATAATTAAATAAGCCAAAGCAATTCTTTATGCAAAATTAACTGTAAATCTACCTATTAAATGGAGTAAAATATGAGTAAGGATCTTCTTTAGGCAGAATTAATATATTGGATTCTGTGTTGACAGGATTAAAAATACCAATATATTATTCTCCAAGCATGCAAATAAAGGCTATTTAATCGGTTTTATATGTTCCATCAGACTCCTCAAAAACGCACCTAACATTTTCAAGTTTCTTTAAAATGTTCAACCATTCCCATGGTTTTCTTATGGAATAAGAAAATATCCCCAGAAGGATTGTACATATAAAGGCTGAAATTTCAGTTTTTGTTAGAATCGTTATCAGAATTCAAACTAAATAAACTTGCACTGAAAAAAAATGATTTTTTGTTAGGAGAAGCAAGGCAATGAAATTCCTATTTAAAAGATTTTTTGCTTTTGTCTGTCCAGACCATGCTTTTTGTATGCTGCAAAGCCCAGTGTTCCCATTCCTCATCTTTGCCAGGGGCTGACCACAGTCTGGCTGGCAGTGGGCAGACCTGGTGGAGGCAGCTTCCGCTAGGGCAGAAGGGCGCCTGCACCCACATTCCCAGCTTCCCTTGTCACTCAGGAGCATCCTTTGGGTCCAGCCACACAAACTGCTACAGCCAGCCCTGCCTTCCCTGTAGCAAGAGTATGGGCCACTGAGAAAGGTGCAGGAGACAGTGAGGGGAGAGGGGATCCACATGGGGAAAGAAGTGAGTCCTGAGCCATTAGATGGAGACCCAGGGCGGGGTGGGGGGACAGCATGCGGGAAGCGGGTTTGGGGCTGTCTCATGACAGTGACAGTGACGAGGCACAAGAGTCGGGTGGCCCTGAGGAGAGGGTGCACCAGCCCTGCGCAGACCAGAACCTCCGAGAGAAAAGGGGGAATGGAGCTTACTGAGGTGAATGAAGGCCCCGAAGGGACTTGCACCGAGAGGTGGTAGAGGCAGCCACACTGGAAGGGAGCAACTGAGGGCTCGGCAGTTAATCTGCTGAGGAGAGAAGGAAGTTGGGGGAGAGGGGTACCAGGCAGCGACGGGGTAAAGCCCCAAATGTGGAGAAGCCACGGGTTGAGCCCCAAGCGGACCTGCGCTCCAGCTGTGCTCAGCCAGGCCCAGACAGAGCGTTCCCCGAATGCACCCAGCAGCTGGAGCAGGATCTCGCCCAAGCTGCTGTTCCTGGCGTCATCTCCTGCGGGGCCCTCCGGCTCCCTGGGCTGCCTGCCTCTGCCTTTTTCAGTGACCATAGACTGCTCCTCCTTGCACAGCCCGCACTCACAGCAGAGGCGCCCTGGAGCTGGCCGGTGGTCTGTGGTTCAACCACGCATGCGTGCCCAGGCTGGCCCAGTGGAAGAGCGCTGAACAGATACTGTTAAATGTATGAAACATAACTGTGGAGGAGTACAAAGAGTTCCCAAGCATCCCACCCTCTGCTCCCCTTGTTACTATTTTTTTTTGTCTCCTTTGGAAAAGATTTATTTTATTTGTTTGAAAGGCAGAGTGACAGAGAAGGAAAGACACGGAGAGAAAGAGATCTTCCATCTGCTGATTCGCTCCCTAGATGATTGTAATGGCCTGAGCTGGGCCATATCAAAGGTAGGCGCTTAAAACTCTGTGTCTTCCACGTGGGTGGCAGAAGCCCAAATACTTGAGCCATCTTCTGCTGGCCCTCCCCCCCACATTAGTAGGGAGCTGGATGGGAAAGCAAGCAGTCAGGACCTGAGCCGGTGCTCTGATATGGGATGTTGGTGTCAAAGGCGGCAGCTTAAACCGCTGCACCATAATGCTGGCCCCCAACTCCCTTTCTTTTTTTTTTTTTTTTAAAGATTTATTTATTTATTTGAAAGTCAGAGTTACATAGAGAGAGGAGAGGCAGAGAGAGAAAGAGAGAGAGGTCTGTGCGATGGTTCACTCCCCAGATGGCCGCAATGGCCGGAGCTGTGCTGATCCAAAGTCAGGAGCCAGGAGCCTCCTCCAGGTCTCCCATGTGGGTGCAGGTGCTCAAGGACTTGGGCCATCTTCTACTACTTTCCCAGGCCATAGCCAAGAGCTGGATTGGAAGTGGAGCAGCCGAGACTAGAACCGTTGCCCATATGGAATGCCGATGCCTCAGGCCAGGGCATTAACCAGCTGCACCACAGCACCGGCCCCCCAATCCCTTTCAAAGAGGATTTTTGATGTAGTTGCTAAATGAATACAAATAAAACACAACAAGACAGTACAATAGAATAGCTGGACCAAAAAAAAAAAAAAAGTATCAGGATAGAAGCTGGCATTGTGGCGTAGTGGATAATGCTATGACCTGTAATGCTGGAATCCCATAAGGGCCCAGGTTGGAGTCCTGGCTGCTCTGCTTCCAATCCAGCTTCCTACTAATGTGCCCGGGAAGGCAGTGTAAGAAGGTCCTGGTGCTTCCTCCCCTGTCCTCATGTGGGAGACCCATAAGAAGCTGCTGGTTCCCTGGCCATAGTGGCTATTTGGGGAGTGACCCAGAAGCTCTCTCTCTCTCTCTCTCTCTCTGTCCGTGTGTGTGTGTGTGCGTTTCTCTCTCTTGTAACTCTACCTTTAAAATAAACAAAATAAATATTTTTGTACATCAGTGTACTTCGAACTGTTTATGGGAAAATGAAATTAAAAGATGTTTATTTTGGTGCAAAATTTTTGCAATTCATGCATATAGGGATCATGAAAAACTTCCTGGAAATGCATTTTATGAAAAAATTTATTTGAATTCAACATTTTTGAACCAAAATAAATTTATCTTATTTAATTTCATTTTCCAGAAACATGAAATACCCTAACAAAGTTAAAACATGAGTTGTTTTACTTTATCATATTCATCTGAAAAATCAACATATTCACATTTGCCTGTGCAAGACCAGCTTCCCCTATTATTAACATCTTATATTAGTATGTCATAATTATCACAATCAATGAAACCAAATCCTCTCTTTCTCAAAATCTAAACTCCCTCTGTTCTCCATCCCCTCCCAGCCACTAATAGTCACCATTCTGCATACAGATTGAGTTTTTTTTAGCTCCCACATATGAGGGAGAACATGAAATAATCTTCCTTCTGTATCTGACTTATTTTACTTACCACAATATCTTCCAGTTTCACCTGTTTTTCTGTAAATGACAGAATGTCATCGTTTTATGGCTGAATAGTATTCCATAGAATGCCGCCTTTCCTTTATTCATTCATCTGATGACAGACACCGTCTTTGATTCTGTAGTTTGGTTGTTGTGAACAGTGCTGCAATAAACACGATGAAACTGGTATTTTCTGGACAGAATCATTTCCTGTCTTTTGGGCATATACCCAGTAGTGGGGTTTCTGAATCAGGTTGCTGAATCAAGTTTCTTGTTTCTGAAGGAATCTTCAAACTGTTTTCCATAGTGGTTGCACTAATTTACATTCCCACTGACACTATATAAGAGTTCCCCTTCCTCCCACATCCTTGGCAGCACTTGCTACTTCCCATCTTTTTAAAGATTTATTTGAAAGAGAGAGAAAGAGAGAGAATGAGAGAGAGAGAGAGAGAGAGAGAGAGAGAGGATATGCAGATAACAAAATGTCTGCAACAGTCAGGAATGGGCCAGGCTGAAGAAAGGAGCCAGGAATTCCATGGGTCTCCCACAGGGGTTACAGGAACTCAAATACTTGATCCATCATCTGCTGCTTCCCAGGCACATTAATAGGATCTGGGTTGGAAGCTGAGTGGATGAGACTGGAACTGGTGCTCCAATATGGTATGGGAGTGTCCCCAGCAGGAGCTTAACCTCCATGTCCATCCGCTTCTGTCTTCTGGATAATAGCCATTCTAACGTAGGAGAACTGATATCACACTGAGGTTTTGATTTGCATTTCTCTGAGGGCTAGTGATATTGAACATTTTTTATACGTTTATTGACCATTTTATTTCTTCTTTTAAGAACTGTCAATTTAAAGTCCTTTGCCCATTTCTTTTTTTTTAACTTTTATTCAGCAAATATAAATTTCCAAAGTACAGCTAATGGATTACAATGGCTTCCCCCTCCCATAACTTCCCTCCTGCCCGCAACCCTCCCCTTTCCTGCTCCCTCTCCCCTTCCATTCACATCAAGATTCATTTTCAATTATCTTTATATACAGAATATCAGTTTAGTATATATTAAGTAAAGGTTTCAACAGTTTGCACCCACACAGAACATAAAGTGTAAAATACTGTTTGGGTACTAGTTATAACATTAATTCACATTGGACAACACATTAAGGACAGAGATCCTACATGAGGAGTAAGTGCACAGTGACTCCTGTTGTTGACTTAACAATTTGACACTCTTGTTTATGGTGTCAGTAATCTCCCTAGGCTCTTGTCATGAGTTGCCAAGGCTATGGAAGCCTTTAGGGTTCACTGACTTCGATCTTATTTAGACAAGGTCATAGTCAAAGTGGAGGTTCACTCCTCCCTTCAGAGAAAGGTACCTCCTTCTTTGATGGCCCATTCTTTCTACTGGGATCTCACTCACAGAGATCTTTCATTTAGGTCTTTTTTTTTTCCAGAGTGTCTTGGCTTTCCATGCCTAAAATACTCTCATAGGCTCTTGAGCCAGATCTGAATGCCTAAAGGGCTGATTCTGAGGCCAGAGTGCTGTTTACGGCATCTGCCATTCTATGAGTCTGCTGTGTGTCCTGCTTCCCATGTTGGATTGTTCTCTCCCTTTTTGATTCTATCAGTTAGTATTAGCAGAACCTAGTCTTGTTTATGTGATCCTTTTGACTCTTAGACTTATCAGTATGATCAATTGTGAACTGAAATTGATCACTTTGACTAGTGAGATGGCATTGGTATTTGCCACCTTGATGGGATTGAATTGGAATCCCCTGCACATTTCTAACTCTACCATTTGGGGCAATTTCTTAATGGATTGAATTCTTTTGTTGTTGAGTTTTTTAGTTCCTCATGTATTGTGGTTATTAATACTTTTCCGTAAAGTAGCTTACAAATATTTCTCCCATCCTGTTGGGGGTCTCTCCACTCCATTGATTGCTTCCTTTGCTGTGCAGAAGCTTCTAAGTTTGATATAATCCCAATTGTCTAGTTTTGCACCTGTTGCCTGTGCCTTTGGGGTCTTATCAAAAAAGATCTTTACTTATGCCAATGTCTTGAACTGCTTTTGCTATATCTTATTGTAGCAGTTTCATAGTATCAAGTCTTAGATCCATCTTTAGTTAATTTTTACATATGGTGAGAGGTAGGGATCTAATCTTCCACATATTTACCGATTTTTGCCAGCACCCAATATTAAATAGACTATGTATTCTCCAATGTAGGATTTTGGCACCCTTGTTAAAAATCAGGAGACTGTAGGTATGTGGATTAATTTCTGCACTCTATTCTATTCCATTGGTCTATGTGTCAGTCAGTTTTTATGTCAGTAGCATGCTGTTTTAATAGCTTTGTACTAGCTTGAAATCAGGTATTCTGATACCTCTAGCTTGACATTTTCCTAAGGATCACTTTGACTATTCTGGAATTTTGTGATTGCATATGAATCTTAGTATTTTTTATATTCCTTCAAAGAATGTCATTGATATTTTGATAGGGATTGTGTTGATTCTGTATATTGCTTTAAGTAGTTTAGACATTTTAACAATATTAATTCTCCCAATATATGAGCAAGGAATATCTTTCCATTTTTTTGTGTGTGTCTGATTTCATTTATCAGTGCTTTATAATTTTTACTGTATAGATCTTCCACTTCCTTGGTGAAATTTATTCCTAAATTTTAAAAAAAAAATGTAGCTACTGTGGGATTAAGTTTTTAATTTACCTTTCAGCAAGATTATTGCCATAGGGGTCTGCATTGTGGCACAGCCTGTTAAGAAGCTTCCTGAACTGCTAGCATCCCATTAGTGTTGGTTCAAGTCCTGGCTGCTCCACTTCCAACCCAGCTCCCTGATAATGCACCTGTGAGAGCAGTGGAAGATGGCTCAAGTGCTTGGGACCCTACCACTCATGTTGGAGACCCAGAAGGAGTTCAAGGCTCCTGGCTTTGGTCTTGTACAGCCCTGGCCATTGTGGCCATTTTGTGAGTGAAGCAGCAGACAGAATCTCTCTTTCTCTGTGTCTCTCCCTTTCTCTCTGTAATTCTGCGTTTGAAATATATAAAGAAATCTTAAAAATAAAAAAGGTTGTTGGTGTATAAAAGCGTTAGCTAATTTCATGTCCTGTGACTTAACTGAATTGGTTTATTCTTACAATTTTTTGATGAAGTGTTTAGGTTTTTCCATGTAGAAAATTGTGTCATCTGAAAAAAAAAACCAGATATTTTGAATTCTTCCTTTCCTTAATTGCTCTTGCTAATACTTCGAATACTAATTGAAAAATAGTGGGAAAGTGGACATATTTGTCTTGTTCCAAATCTGAGGGGCAATTCTTTCAGCTTTTTTCCATTCAGTCTAATACTTGGTGTTGGTTTGTCATATATAGCTTTTATAATTCTGAGGTATGTTCCTTGCATACCTAATTTGTTGAGAATTATTTTTTATCACAAAGAATATTGAATCTTATCAAATGCTTTTTTTGCATCTGTTGAGGTGGTCTTACATTTTTTATTCTTCATTCTATTAATGTGACTCATGCTATATTGATTTGTGAAAATTGAGCCATCCTTGCATTCCTAGGATAAATCCCCCTTGATTGTGATGCATGACTTTTTGATGTAGTGTTCAATTCAATTTGCTAATATTTTCTTGTGATTTTTTAACTCTTTTTTTTTTAACTGTTCCACAGTTATGATGATCTACAGTTTTCTTTCTGTGTTGTGTCTTCATTTGGTTTTGGTATCAGTGTAATGCTGGCCTCAAAAAAAGAAGTTGGACACAATTCCATTGTTTTCAATATTTTGGAATAGTTTTAAAAGTGTTGCATTTAGTCCATTTTTAAATGGTTTGTAGAATTTGGTTGTAATACCATCAGGTCCTGGATTTTCTTTGATAGAATACTTTTTTCTTCTTTTCAACTTTTATTTAATAAATATAAATTTCCAAAGTACAACTTTTGGATTATAGCAGCTTCCCCCCCCAACCTCCCTCCCACCCACAACCATCCCATTTCCTACACCCTCTCCCATCCCATTCTTCATCAAGATTGATTTTCTTTTCTTTCTTTTCTTTTCTTTCTTTTCTTTTCTTTTTTTTTTTTTTTTTGACAGGCAGAGTGGACAGTGAGAGAGACAGAGAGAAAGGTCTTCCTTTTGCCATTGGTTCACCCTCCAATGGCTGCTGCGGCTGGCGCGCTGTGGCTGGCACACTGCGCTGATTCAATGGCAGGAGCCAGGTGCTTCTCCTGGTCTCCCATGGGGTGCAGGGCCCAACGACTTGAGCCATCCTCCACTGCACTCCCGGGCCACAGCAGAGAGCTGGCCTGGAAGAGGGGCAACCGGGACAGGATCCGGTGCCCTGACCGGGACTAGAACCTGGTATGCCAGTGCCGCAAGGTGGAGGATTAGCCTATTGAGCCGCGGTGCCGGCAAAGATTGATTTTCAATTATCTTTATATACAGCAGATCAACTTAGTATATACTAAGTAAAGATTTCAACAGACTGCACCCACAAAGACATACAAAATATAGAGTACTGTTTGAGTAGTAGTTTTACCATTAGTTCACATAGTACAACACCTTAAGGACACAGATCCTGCGTGGGGAGTAGGTGCACAGTGATTCCCATTGTTGATTGAACAATTGACACTCTTATTTATGACAGCAGTAATCACCCGAGGCTCTTGTCATGAGCTGCCAAGGCTATGGAAGCCTCTTGAGTTCATAAACACTTATCTTATTTAGACAAGGCCATAGTCAAAGTGGGAGTTCTCTCCTCCCCTCAGAGAAAGGTACTGCCTTCTTTCATGGGCTGTTCTTTCCACTGCGATCTCACTCACTTACTCACATAGATCTTTCATTTAGTTGTTTTTTTGTTTTGTTTTGTTTTTGCCACAGTGTCTTGGCTTTCCATGCCTGTGAAACTATCATGGGCTTTTTAGCCAGATCCGAATGTCTTAAGGGCTGATTCTGAGGCCAGAGTGCTGTATATGGCATTTCCCATTTTATGAGTGTGTATCCTGCTTTCCATGTAGGATCATTCTCCCCTTTTTAATTCCATGAATTATTTGCAGACACTGGTATTATTTATGTAATCCCTTTGACAATACTATCTTTTTGATCAATTATGAACTTAAACTGATCACTTTAACAAGTAAGATGGCATTGGTACGTGCCACCTTGATGGGATTGAATTGGAATCGCCTGGCACGTTTCTAGCTCTACCATTATGGGTAAGTACCAAACTGTATATCTCCTCCATCTCTTATTTCCACTCTTATATTTAATAGGGATCACTTTTCAGTTAAATTTAAATGACTAAGAATATTGTTTGTTAATTAAAGAGTTCAACCAATGGTATTAAGTAGAACAAAAATAAACTAAAGTAATAAAATAGTAAGTTGTTACTCGACAGTCAGGACAAGGGCTGATGAAGTCATTGTTTCTCATAGTGCCCATTTCACTTCAACAGGTTTCCTTCTAGGTGCTCAGTTAGTTGTCACTGATCAGGGAGAACATATGATATTTGTCCTTTGGGACTGGCTTATTCATTCAGCATGATGTTTTCCAGATTCCTCCATTTTGTTGCAAATGACTTGATTTAATTTTTTAACTGCTGTGTAGTATTCTATAGAGTACATGTCCCATGATTTCTTTATCCAGTCTACTGTTGATGGGCATTTGGGTTGATTCCAGGTCTTAGCTATTGTGAATTGAGCTGCAATAAACATTGAAGTGCAGACAGCTCTTTTATTTGCCAATTTAATTTCCTTTAGGTAAATTCCAAGGAGTGGGATGGATGGGTTGTATGGTAGGGCTATATTCAGGTTTCTGAGCAATAGCCAAACTGACTTCCATAGTAGCTTTACCAGTCTGCATTCCCACCAACAGTGGGTTAGTGTCCCTTATTCCCCACATACTCACCAGCATCTTTTGTTAGTTGATTTTTGTATGCAAGCTATTCTAACTGGGGTGAGGTGAAAACTCATTGTGGTTTTGATTTGCATTTCTATGATGGCTAGTGATCCTGAACATTTTTTCATGTGTCTGTTGGCCATTTGGATTTCCTCTTTTGAAAAAATGTCTATTGAGGTCCTTGGCCCATCTCTTAAGTGGGTTGTTTGTTTTGATGTTGTGGAGTTTCTTAATCTCTTTGTAGATTCTGGTTATAAATCCTTTATTGGTTGCATAATTTGCAAGTATTTTTCCCATTCTGTCAGTTGTCGCTTCACTCTCCTGACTGTTTCTTTTGCAGTACAGAAACTTCTCAATTTGATGTAATCCCAGTTGTTAATTTTGGCTTTGACTTCTTGTGCCTCTGGGGTCTATTCTAAGAAGTCTTTGCCTATGCCTATATCTTGCAGGTTTTCTCCAATGTTCTCTAATAATTTGATGGTATGGGGTCATAGATTTATCTCTTTAATCCATGTTGATTGGATTTTTGTGTGAGGAGTAAGGTAGGGGTCATGCTTCATGGTTCTGCATGTGGAAATCCAGTTTCCCATTTGTTTAATAGGCTGTCTTTGCTCCAGGAATTGGTTTTAGATCCTTGATCAAATATAAGTTGGCTGTAGATGTTTGGATTGATTTCTGGTGTTTCTTCTGTTCCGTTGGTGTATCCATCTGTTTCTGTACCAATACCATCCTGTTTTGATTATAACTGCCCTGTAGTATGTCCTGAAATCTGGTATTGTGATGCCTCTGGCTTTGTTTTTGTTGTACAAGATTGCTTTAGCTATTCGAGGTCTCCTTTGTCTCCATATGAATTTCAGCATCATTTTTTCCAGATCTGAGAAGAATGTCTTTGGTATTTTGATTGGTATCGCATTGAATGTATAAATTGCTTTTGGGAGAAGGGACATTTTGATGATACCGATTTTTCCAATCCATGAGCACGGAAGATTTTTCCATGTTTTGGTATCCTCTTCTATTTCTTTCTTTGAGATTTTGTGATTTTCATCGTAGAGATCTTTAATGTCCTTGGTTAAGTTTATTCCAAGGTATTTGATTGTTTTTGTAGTTATTGTGAATGGGATTGATCTTAGCAGTTCTTCCTCAGCCATGGCATTGCCTGTGTATACAAAGGCTGTTGATTTTTGTGCATTGATTTTATATCCTGCTACTTTGCCAAACTCTTCGATGAGTTCCAATAGTCTCTTAGTAGAGTTCTTTGGGTCCCCTAAATAACCATATTGTCTGCAAAGAGGGATAGTTTGAGTTCTTCCTTCCCAATTTGTATCCCTTTAATTTGTTTTTCTTGCCTAATAGCTCTGGCTAAGAATTCCAGCACTATATTGAATAGCAGTGGTGAGAATGGGCATCCCTGTCAGGTACCAGATCTCAGTGGAAATGCTTCCAACTTTTCCCCATTCGATAAGATGCTGGCCATGGGTTTTTCATAAATTGCTTTGATTTTATTGAGGAATGTTCTTTCTATACCCAATTTGCTCAGAGTTTTCATCATGAAAGGGTGTTGTATTTTATCAAATGCTTTCTCTGCATCTATTGAGATAATCATATGGTTTTTCTTCTGCAGTCTGTTAATGTGGTGTATCACGTTGATTGTTTTGTGCACATTGAACCATCCCTGCATACCAGGGATAAATCCCACTTGGTCTGGGTGGATGATCTTTCTGATGTGTTGCTGCATTCTATTGGCCAGAATTTTATTGAGGATTTTTGCGTTCATGTTCATCAGGGAAATTGGTCTGTAATTCTCTTTTTCTGCTGCATCTTTTTCAGGTTTAGGAATTAAGGTGATGCTGGCTTCATAGAATTTGGGAGGATTCCCCCCTCTTTTTTTGATTGTTCTGAATAGTTTGAGAAGAATTGGAGTTAGTTCTTTAAATGTCTGGTAGTATTCAGCAGTGAATCCACGCGGTCCTGGGCTGCTTTTCTTTGTTGGGAGGGCCTTTATTACTGATTCAATTTATGACTTGGTTATTGGTCTGTTTACGTTTTCTATGTCTTCCTGGTTCAATTCAGGTAGACTGTATGTGTCCAGGGATCTATCCATTTCTGATAGATTTCCCTGTTTGCTGGCATACAACTCTTCTTATTTCTCCCCACCAGAGTCAGGTTTTTCTGTTTGGTTGAGGGCGGGCACAGACCTGAGCTGGCGCAGCTGTTACAAATGTCTAAAATGGCGCCTGCTCTATTTCTTGCTCACCTTTGTAAGGTGAGTGGAGAGAGAGAATCGTGTCTGTACAGGTCCCTTTTATTTTTTTCTCTCTCTAGTAAGGCTGGTGTACTTTCCCCCATGGGGCTTCAAGCCTTGTTCCCTCTAGGCTCTTCCTGCCCCTTTCCTGCAGTGTCTTGAGCTACTGCGGTTTCACCTCACCTCCCTTTCCAGCACTGGAGCAGAGACTCTTGGCAGCTGGGCTCCCGAGCCGTGGGCACCCGCGTCCCTCTAATTCTGGAAGAGTTTCCTCTGTAGTTTTTCCCCCTAACTCTTCCCTGAGACTATGGTGTCTCCACATTTATTAAACTATCTTTTCCTGAACTATCAGTGAGCTCCCTCCCTATTCACCATCTTGGAGCTCCTTGTAGAATATTTTCAGTTATGGATTCAACATTCTTTTCAGATTTTCCATATCTTCTTGATTTAATTTTGGTAGGTTGCAAATATCCAGGAATCTATCCATTTCTTTTAAATTTTTCAGCTTGTTAACAAATGGTTTTGCTTTCTTTTTAAATATAATTTATTTGACAGTCACAGAATTATAGACACAGAAGGAGACACAGACACACACAGAGAGAGATTTTCTATATACTAGTTCACTTCCCAAATGGCTGCAATAACCAGTGTTGGTCCAGGCTGAAGTCAGGAGCCTGGAACTCCATCCAGATCTCCCTTGTGGGTGGCATGGAGACATCTCATGCTGCTTTCCTGGGAGCATTAGCAGGGATCTGGATCAGAAGTGGAGGTTTCAGGACTCAAACTGCTGCTCATATGAGATACCCTCACCACACGCTGCAGCATAATCTACCGTGCCACAACACTGGCCCTGCTGTATGATTCTTCAAAGTGCTTTACTGTGATACTTTAGATTTCTGTGATGTCACTTGTAATGTCTCCTTTTTCATCTCGTTTTATTTATTTGAGTTTTTAATCTGTTTTCTTTGTTACTCTGGCTAAAGTTTTGTCTATCTTTTCAGACAAACAGCTTTTAATTATGTTGACATTTTGGCTTTTTAATTTCAATTTGTTTCATTTTTGCTCAGATCCTTATTACTCCTTGCCACTTTCTAATTGGGGTTTGATTTGTTCTTGTTTTTCTAAGTTCTTGAGATGCTTTATTAAATTGTTTATTTGAAATCTTTCTGTTTTTAAATATACACATTTGTTGCTATAAATATCCCCTTTTGGTTTTGCTGTATCCCATAGATTTTGATATGTTGTGCCTTCTTTTTAACTTGCTACAAGAAATTTTTTTATTTCCTTGTTGATTTCTTCATTGATCTGTTGTTCATTGAAAAGCGCATTCAATTTCCATGTATTTGTCAATTTTCTATTCATCTTCTTGTTGTTTTCTAGTTTTACTCTTTTGTGATATGAAAAGAAAATACATGGTATAATTTAAGTTTTTAAAAATTTACTGAGACTTTATGCCAGCACTGTGGTGCATTAGGTTAAGCTGTTGCCTAGAACACCAGCACCCCATACTGGAATGGCAGCACAAGTCCCTTCTGATCTGCTTTCAATACAGCTCACTGCTAATGCAGCTTGGAAAACAACGGAGGATGGGCCAAGTTCTTGGGCCCCTGCCACCCTGGTGGGAGACCAGGCTGGAGCTCTAGGCTCCTGGCTACCACTTAAATCAACCCTGCTGTTGAAGCCACCTGAGCAGTGAACCAGTGGATGGAAGTTTCTGTCTCGTCTCTTCCTCCCTCTGTGTCACTCTGCTTTTCAATTAATTAATTAATTAAGTCTTTTAAAAAATTTACTGAGACTTGCTTTGGAGCCTGAAATATGGTTTGTCCTGAAAATGTTCCATATGTTAATGAAAAGAACGTATATTCTGTAGCTGTGAAGATAAAAATTTCCAAAGATTTATTTATTTATTTGAAAAGCAAAGTGACAGAGAGAGAAACTTCCATATGTCAGTTCACCCCCCAAAATGGTCTCAACAGTCAGGTCTAGGCAAGGCTGAAGCCAGGAGCCTGGAATTCCATCCAGGTCTCCCACATGGGTGGCAGGGGCCCAAGTACTTGGGCCATCTTCTACTGGCTTCCCAGGCACATTAGCAGGAATGCTGGACCAGAAGTGCAACAGCCAAGATTTGAACTGACATTCCAATATGGGATGTTGGCATTGCAAGCACTAGCTAATCACTTTACTAGACATGCCATGATGCTGGTACTCCAATGAAATGTTTTATAAATACCTGTTAGGTCCATTTACCATATAGTATGGTTCAAATCTGATATATCTTTGTTGGCTTTCTGTCTGGATTATCTGTCCATTGATGACAGTGGGGTGTTGAAGTCTCCCACTATTATTGTATTGGAGTTTATGTTTAGGCCTAATTATATTTGCTACATACACTTGGGTGATCCTGTATTGGGACATTTACAGTTATGATTGTTACATCTTCTTGCTGTATCAATCTAAAATGTCCTTTTTTGTCTCTTTTTTACAGTTTTTGAGTTAAAGCCTGTTTTGTCTGATGTAAGTATAATTACTTCTGCTAATGTTTGGTCTCCATGCATGATATACCTATTTCCAACCTTTTGCTTTCAGTCTATGTATACCTTTACCTGTAAAATAAATTTCTTGTAGGCAGATTGTAGTTAGATCTTGGTTTTTGGTTTTTCTGTCTGTTTATATCACAATTCATTCTGCAACCTATATTTTTTGACTGGGGAATTCAATCTATTTACATTCAAGGTTAATATTTATAGGTAAGAACTAACTTGCATCATTTGTGATTGCTTAATGATTATTTTGTATATTCTGTTTCTGTCTCTCTTATTTATATTTGTGTTTGATGACTCTCTGTTATGAAAAGGTTGGATTCTCTCACTTCTATTCTTTATGTATCTGCTCTGTTAATGAATTGTGTACTGACACATCTTTTCATGATGGTTATTTCTAATGTGGGTTTCCCCTCAGGATGTTTTGTGGGGCTGATCTGATGTTGATGAATTCTGCATTTTGCTTATGTTGGAAGCACTTGATTTCTTCCTCACTTCTAAAGCGTATCTCCACTATATGTATTCTTAGACATTTTTCTTTCGAGACTGCCCGATTAGGTTTCTGCTCAGAATTTTGCAGTTAGTATAGCAGGATTATCTCTTTATCCTTAATTTTTACAGTTTGACTAAATATTCCTTGGAGAATATTTTTTTCAATTGAATCTAGTTGGAGAATTTTTAAATTCCTGTATCTGAATGTCCATATCTATTTCCAGACTTGGGAAGTTTTCAACTATTTTTTCATTCAAAGCTTCTCAATGCCTTTCTCTCTCTTTTCTTTTAGGTATCCTTATAATATGAGTATCTATATTCTGAAGAATATCCCGTATGTCTTGTAGACTTTCTTTTTAAAATTATTTTCTCATTTTTATCTAGTTTATTTCAAAAATCATGTCCTCAAGACAAAATGTTCTTTCTTCCACTTGATTTGTTCTGTTATCAAAGCTCCCAACTGTATTTATTTCATTGATAGATGCTTTCCAAAATTTCTGATTGGTTCTTTTTGATGATTTCTATCTCTTTGTTGAATTTCTTATTTGTGCCATGCACAAATGAACTATCTGTATTCTATTGCATCTCATTGAGTTTCCTTAAGATAATTTTTTTAAATTATTTTTTCAGGAATTTCAGAGATTTCCTTCAAATCAAGATCTATTTCTGGGGAATGATTATGTTCTTTTGGAGGTGCCATGCTTCCTTGCTTATTTATGTTTCCTGTGTGCCTGTGTTCATATAAGTACTTCTGGTACAATAGTTCCTTCTTCTTTACAGAGTAGCTTTCATTGGGAAAGACTTTTTTGTTTACATGGAATGCAAGGTGTTGTTGGGTAGTTGATTTGCCTTTGGTTCTAGGTGAACCCCAAAATATAGCCCCAGAGTGACTTCTTCAGCTATTATGAAGGTCAGCAGTGTATAGACTGCCACTGTTATCTAGTCTGCAGCAGGTTATGGAGATGGTACTAGGATGACTTTGAAATGGATGTGAACTTCCAAAGATGTTTGTCTTCAGGCTCCAGAGAGTTGATTGTAAGTCACACTATGGTTTGTGATGGCAGTAGCCACTTTCCTGGTGCTTGGGGATACAGGGTGGGCTATCTCCTTGTCCCAGGAGGCCAGCCTGGGAGATACTAAAATTTATGCACTAGCAACAGCTGTGGCCTCAGAGCTGTCTGATGTGGATAGGGCCTTCTTCCAGATCATGCTGGGTGGGTGTGGGGGATGCTAGAGCTCATAGCAACAAACACCTTATTCCTCGCACTGTAGATATAAAGGGAACTTGCCCCCATCTCATGGAGTGAGTACATATTATGCACTGGCAATTGTGGGCCTGTAGAAGCAAGCAGGGTTTTCCCAGATCTTGCAGGCTGGGTTCCAATGAGTCCAGTGAGTCTGAGGAATATAATACTAATAGTCATGGTCCCAGATCTGCAAGGCAGGAAGGGTACCCTGTGCAGGTCCCACAGGAAAAGTGTGGGTTGTACTGGAGATTTGCAGTGGCAACCATGGACCTGCGGCCCTGGAATGGAGATAAAGCCTTCCTCAGGTCCTGCAAGGCGAGTGCAGGTGTTCCCTGGACTTAGAAAGCCAACAGTCACAGTCTCAGAGCTGCAGGAAACAAGAGAATGCTTACCCTGAGCTACACTTCATATACATGGGGATTGTGTGTATGCTGGCAGGCATGGCTTTGGAGCGGTAGATCACAGATTGGGTCCTCCCCAGATCACACAGGAAGAACTCAGGTGACTCCGGGGTGCATAGTTCCGAAAGTCCCAGTCTCCGAGTCACAGGGCTCTGAAGACACCTCACCCACAGCTCACATCACAGCTTTTTGGTGGAGTTTTACACTAGCCTGTGCAAGCCTGCATCAGTGGGATGCAGATAGGATCTTTCCCACGCTTCATGAGTGAGCAGAAATGTCCCTGGAATTTATAGAACAATCACAGACCCAGAGCTTTAGGATATGGAGGGGTTTTGTCTGTTAAACCTTTAAGATAATCAGTTTTGATCTGTTAATCCATCAGTTCTGAGTTTATTAAATGTTCTCATAGTTTGAATAATGATGTAATTAATATTGTTACTGGTATTCCTGATATGTATTGCATATTATTAAACATACCTGTTTAAATTCAGCTCTGTTGTGCTTTAAATCAAGCCACCCAATCATTCTCCCTTAATCTCCTCATCCTGAGGTAGTGGTAACCAGACTTGTCTTTAATGGTCATTGTAAGTAAAGTGTTTGGCCCAGAGTTAGAGCATCATGGATCATAAGGGTTACTATCAGAAATTAAAGCAAATTGTCTTAACAGGAAAGATGGGGTCACTCTAAACCTTGAACTAGTGAATTTTAAATATACAAATAGCAGGAAGTAAGCATAGTTAGGTGGAATACTTGATGTTATTTGTGACTAAAGGCATAAATATCACAACCTAAATGAATGACAAGAATATATTTCAGCTGCCAGTCAAGAGCTGTGATCTTAGAATATGTTCATTTATTTCTGCTCCAAGTCCATATACTGTTAAAGACATTGCAGTCTGTGGACGTGAAGTCACTTGTGCAGAATATGTCAGGATTAGATCAAGATGAAGAGCTTATGTCCAGGTTCTCAGCTCCACCTTAGTGCGATCTTCCTCCCTTTCTTTTCATATTCACCTACTCAGTTAATATAAAAATTTCCTTTGTCTTCAACCCAAGTAATTCATATTCCATTTCAGGGTTTCATTTCTCATTGCCTCGATAATTCTGCAAACTTTTTTCACAACTTCACTTACCCTCATTGCGTTTGAAAACACGAGTGTTAACATGGCACTTTTTTTCATGAACACTCCTCTGCAGTATATTTCTAGCTGTTATTGCTGTTAGTTAAGCTATGGGGCTTTGTCTCCGACCAGTGGAATGTTATGTGTCCCATTTCCATGACTGACTCAGAAGATCCTCCAACTATCAGTCTTTGTATAGGTTATGACATGATTAGGAAATGAGATTTATTGGTTAAGATACTGATGTTGTTTGCATAGTAGTGAGTCTATCCTCATTAATAAACAAATTATAATTATTTTCACACCACTTCTTTTTTTCCTTTTCCCTGCCTGCACCATGACCAAGATGTGATCCTCTTCTAAAGTCAAAACTTCTTTCATCTACTTTATGAAACAGAAAAAAAAGTGTTATGCAAGGACTAAAATAAGTAGACTTACCACTTCAAACAAATCATCAAGACTCAAAGAGCGGCTCTGAAAGTTTTACTTAGTAGGGCCTTAGGGGAGAGTAATCTCACTGAAGCCGGGCTAGAGGAAAGGGAGCCACTGTCCAGATGGTCAGAACATTCATTTTAAAAATTAGTTATTTGGAGTGGTTGGAAATACCTTTAATGTCAATCACTAGGTCCACTTGAAGAGGAGGGTTTTCGGTTAAAAATGGCATCTTTTATAATCATACTCTCCTGACAAGGGAAATTAACAGAAATTAGTGGTTGCCTCGATAATACAGAGAAAGATACATGTTTGTACATTGCTAGCAGGTGCAGTGTGAAGTATAGGTGCCAAGACCTCTCTTCCAACCTCTGTGACTTAGGTCCCAAACCCTTCCTATCTGATTGCAGGAAGGACTCTTACGGTTACCTTGACAACACAGAGTCACTGTTCCTGGAACAAAACTGGAGCTCAGAGAGGCCCACGCTGCTGTTCTCTGCAATGCAATGAGTAAAGCTAACCCAAGCTTCTGCTTTTCTGCACTGCTTTTTTTTTTTTTTTTTTTGACAGGCAGAGTTAGACAGTGAGAGAGAGACAGAAAGAAAGGTCTTCCTTCCATTGGTTCACCCTCCAAATGGGCGCTACGGCCAGCGCTGTGCCGATCCGAAGCCAGGAGCCAGGTGCTTCCTCCCAGTCTCCCATGCGGGTACAGGGCTCAAACACTTGGGCCATCCTCCACTGCCTTCCTGGGCCACAGCAGAGAGCTGGACTGAAAGAAGAGCAACCGGGGACAGAACCCAGTGCCCCAACTGGGACTAGAACCCGGGGGGTACCGGCGCCGCAGGCGAAGGATTAGCCAAGTGAGCCATGGTGCCGGCCTCAGCACTGCTTTTGCATTCAGAGACCCCACAAAGTGCAGAGCGGCACCTGCCCCATGGTAGAGTGGCACAGCCATTTCCCAGGAACTGATGTCTCCTGCCCTAAACTGGCACTGGACTTTCATCAGGTGGGAAATTGCCAGGGACTCTTTGGCATCTTACAACTCATCTCTTCAGGTGTGTTTCCTCCACAGTCTTCTTCCTTTTGAGTATTGATCCCAAGTCTCATCGTTCTCCTCAGAGGGCCACAACTCATTCTTCATTGAAAACATAAAGTTAACGTTTGCTTTGTGCTCAGATAATTTTAAGAGCAACAAGCGTGAATTAGATACAATACTCACCCTCAAAGAGCTTAAAAAACTACCCCTTACACAACTGCTATCTTTATAACATGCCAGAACATGAAATAAATTACATTCAACCAAGTAGTTTTATTCTACACAGAATACCCAAAAGTGTATTGGAAGACAAAGGAAAGAGTTGCTCGTAAGTCCTCAAAACGTGAGAAGGCAGTCCAGTCTACGTTCCCGGGTACCCAGCGCATGGTATGAACCGACAAGTCCCTAAGACCTGGATGTAAAGAAACAAACACAAAAGAGCACGTGTCTATGCTGGCTTATAGTTTGCATTACAGAAATACAATTTTAGGAAAATATCATGTTTATTGAGCAGAGTTGATACAGAGTGATTAGTATTTTACTTTAGTCTCTGTGTGCTCCTTTGGGTGTTTTGTAAGACACTGCACAGAAAAGAGCCTCAACATAGAGGCTTTCTCTAGACTGAGCACTGGATATGTCCCACGTTTTCTGACATGGTCAATGTATCTATCTAGGAGCACTTAGCCCCAGGGACAAATAGAAGTGTATCATAATAGCTTTCTCTGCACCTGTTTTCATATCTTTTAATTATTCTATATTTCTGAGAATCAGACCATATTATGTTTTTCTAATCATATCTCCTCAGATCACACTGACTTTACTGATTCACTCTGACTTTGACCTTTGTTAGTGGAAACTGAAGCTAGTTTCTGTCAACAAAGAACCATCCACTGATGTTGTAGCCAGTGCGGAGGAACAGCCTGACTTTTGCAGTACATGATGTTGTGTTGCTGAACCTCCCAGCTGAGGTATGAATGGGAACTTCTCCAAATGTTCTACCAATCACCTTAGACCCCAATGAGGATATTTTTCAATTTTCCTTTTTTTTTATTTTTTTATTTTTTATTTTTTTTATATAAAGCTTTTATTTAAAAAATATAAATTTCCAAAGTACAGCTTATGGATTACAATGGCTCCCCCCCACACAACTTCCCTCCCTCCCGCTACCCTCCCCTCTCCCGCTCCCTCTCCCCTTCTGTTCACATCAAGATTCATTTTCAATTCTCTTTATACACAGAAGATCAGTTTAGTACATATTACGTAAAGATTTCAACAGTTTGCCCTCACATAGAGACATAAAATGAAAATACTGTTGGAGTACTAGTTATAGTATTAATTCACAATGTACAGCACATTAAGGACAGAGATTGTACATGATTTTTTTTAAAGAATTGATTAATTATCTATGCAATTTCCAATTTAACACCAAGATTTTTTAATCATTTGCAATTATCTTTATATACAGAAGATCGATTCAGTATATACTATGTAAAGATTTCATCAGTTTGCACCCACACAGAAACACAAAGTGTAAAAATACTGTTTCAGTACTAGTAATAGCATTATTTCACATTGGATAACACATTAAGGACAGATCCCTCATGAGACGTAAGTACACAGTGACTCCTGATGTTGATTTAACAATTTGACACTCTTGTTTATGGCGTCAGGAATCTCCCTAGGCTCTAGTCATGAGTTGCCGAGGCTATGGAAGCCTTTAGGGTTCGCCGACTTCGATCTTATTCCGACAGGGTCATAGTCAAAGTGGAAGTTCTCTCCTCCCTTCAGAGAAAGGTACCTCCTTCTTTGATGGCCCCGTTCTTTCCACTGGGATCTCACTCGCAGAGATCTTTCATTTAGGTCTTCTTTTTTTTTTTGTTTTTCAGAGTGTCTTAGCTTTCCATGCCTAAACTATTCTCATGGGCTCTTGAGCCAGATCCGAATGCCTTAAGGGCTGATTCTGAGGCCAGAGTGCTATTTAGGACATCTGCCATTCTATGAGTCTGCTGTGTATCTCGCTTCCCATGTTGGATCATTCTCTCCCTTTTTCATTCCACAGCAGGGGGCTGGCCTGGAAGAGGGGCAACCGGGACAGAATCCGGCGCCCCGACCGGGACTAGAACCCGGTGTGCCGGCGCCGCAAGGCGGAGGATTAGCCTGTTGAGCCACGGCGCCGGCCATATTTTTCAATTTTCCAAGAATCAACTGGCCCTGTCTTCATGACAAAAAAAGGAAAAATCAAGGTCACAATATGAGTAGTGGAAAAAGCATTTTAAAAAAAGGTCCAACAATTAAATAAAGGAGATAAAACAAAGCCCCGGATCCACCTCACAGTATCATGCCAAAGACACATTGAAGACTTTACATCACACGGGAGGCAAAACATTCTTTTCCAAAGTGTGAGCCCAATTTATCTTACTTGCAATCATCACATTGCTTATGTGATAATTGTATTAGCTCTGTTGGCCTTTGTAATGACCCTGCTCTTAATTTATCTGTTCACAATGCATTTATTCTGCCTGTGATTTCATGCTATTTATACCCTTCCATGCAGCATGTTCATAGACTCATTTATTTCACAGTTTTTAATGAGTGCTATTGGGTGCCAGGCACTGCTATAATAAAACCCAATCCAGTGCCCTTGAGAAACTAATATTCCAGTGGGGGTATAGAAAATAAAGAAGCATATTACAAGAGTATTACCTGATGACAAGTGCTAAGGAGGGCACCTGGGAAATGTTGGAAGGGGGCTAGTGATGTCAAACTGAGCAGCCAGGGAAGGTGTCACTGAGAACGTGAATTAAGATCTGCAGAAGCTACCAGGTTGTGGAGAGCAGGCCAGTTCTATGAGTAGAGCCACAACCACACCTGCCTCAGGATGCAACAGGGCTCCTCTGGCTGCTGTGTTGTCAATGGTGTAAATGGGGATGGAGTGGCGGCACGGATACCGTTGAAGAAGTTACTGCAGTGACTACAAACTAAAGGTGGCACAGCTCAGGTGTTAGCAACAAATGTTGGTGAGACATCATTGACTTTGAAGTGTGTTCTGATGAGAGAACTGACAGGATGGACTGATGGGTTGGAAGTGGAATGTGAAAGAAGCAATGAGGCAGAGGGGACCCCACGGATTTTGACAGGAGTATCTGCAAGTTTGGTAATAGAGCTCAAGAAGCAGATGTGGAGTGAGAGTTCACAGCTCGGTCCTGGACACCCAGTATTTGAGATGTTTGTCAGCCGTGTGAATAAACAGATTGAGTAAGCAATTAGAAAGGATCTTGGAAGTACAAGGGCTTGATCTTGGCCATAGATCTAAATCTGGGAGTCATTGGATGCAGGTTTTATATAAAGGCCATAACTTCAGTTGAGATCTCAAAGGATGAAGTCAGCATAGAGGAAAACCCAAGGGGAAGAGATGGCAAGCAGATCCAGAACAGAAGACCAAGAAAGAGCAGGTAGGAAACGCAGTCCCATGCCATGTCCTGGAAGCTGAGCAAACAGTACCTTTTAATGTGCTCAGTGATAAAGTGACCCACAGGATGAACTGGCATAGAGAAGCCAGGAAGATTGCATTTAGCCACATAGAAGTCACTGGCAATACTAAGGAGCAATTTCAGTGGCATGAGAAAGAAAAAATAGGCCCAAGAGATGATGAGAGGAGACAAATTGGAATCTTTAAGTGTAGACAACTGCTCTGAGAAATTCTCCTACAAAGAAAACAATGGTGGGGGGGGGCAGCGCTGTGGTCTAGCAGGTAAAGCTGCTGCCTGCAGTTCTGGCATCCCATATGGGCGCCAGTTCGAGACCCAACTGCTCAATTTCCAATCCAGCTCTCTGCTTTGGCCTGGGAAAGCAGTAGAAAATGGTCCAAGTTCTTGGGCCCCTGCATTCCCATGGGAAGACCTGGAGGAAGCCCCTGGCTCCTGGCTTCAGATCTGTGCAGCTCTGGCCATTGCAACCAACTGGGGAGTGAACCAGTGGATGGAAGACCTCTCTCTCTCTCCCTCTCTCTGCTCCTCCTTCTCTCTTTGTAACTCTGACTTTCCAATAAATAAATAGATATTTAAAAAATAAAGAAAACAATGATATCCAGAGGGGTTAATAAAGTTAAGAGCTTTTTTTTTCTGTGTGATGGGAGAAACAAGAGCACATTTGCAAACTGTGTTGGTGTCTGCAGCACATTGCCACAAACTGAGAAATTGTTTCACAATCCTGGAGCCTGAAAGTCCAAAATCAAGGTTACAGCAGGACCACGCTCCCTCAGGAGAATCTCTGTCTTGCCTCTTGCAGCTGCTGCTGGCTGGTAGTGTTTCTTAGCTTGTGGCCACATCATTCCAAATATCCATCTGCCTGCCTCCTGTGAGGATGCATGCAGTTAATGAATGACCCAGGATACTCTCCCCATCTCAAGATTCTTCATCATATCAACAGAGACACCTTTTCTGAATGAGGTAATGCTCACAGGTTTGGGGGATGAGGGCATTAGGGCCTCTTTATCAGGCTGCTACTACAGCACATGAAAATAATCCAACAGAGAGTCAAAAAATGACTCCCTAGAGAGGGGAGAAGTAACGGGGCAGGGAGAAGGCCAGAAAGGGATTGGATCTAGCGGGGTGGGCGCCCCCTAGAGGAGCACGGACACCTCAGCCACAGTATCATTAACAACATCATTGCTATTTTTCAGTCTCAGCAAGATTTTTCTAGAGTGAGTGTGTGTTTGGGTGTTGATTCCTATTAGCTCCTTGTTGCTAGTTAGCAAATTATTGCCGACTCAGCAGTTTACACCACATTTGTCATCTCTCTGTTTCTGTCTGGCAGAAGCCTGGCTACGAACCTCGCTGGGTTTTCTGCTTCAAGGTCTCCAGAAACTTCAATGAGGTGTTGATGAGACTTCATCAAAAAGGCACTGGGGAAAGACCTGCGTCTGAGGAGTCTCCGATTCTCGGTAGAATCCGTGTTTTGGAGGCTGCAGGAAATGAAGGGTCAATTCTTACCGGAGCCTACCTTCAGCTCCTAGAGGCCACACCCAGTTCCCTGACACCTGGGCTTTTCCCACATGGGCATTTACCTCCTGGCTGCTGCTCCTTCCAGGACCTTGAAAGGGAGTCTTTCTAAAATGTCCTTAAGGAAGACAGTCCTACTCACGTCACAACTCCCACTGCTGTGGTCATAAAACCCAGCCCAGTGCAGGAGAGAGATCCCGTTGCTTTTCTCACATGCTGCTGTCTGGGATCCAGTGACAGGTGCTGTCCGCACTGGAGGGTGAGACTTGACAAGGGTGTGAACACCAGGAGGCACAGGTTAGGAAGAGTCTATCAGTCATATTCACGGCCAAGTTTGAAATTGAGTAAAAGTTGCTACGTCTAGTTAATTTTTGCGTTTTTCTCATTATAAAAGAAAATGGGGGCTGGCATCGTGGTGCAGCCGGTTAAGCTGCTCTTTGGGATGCCAGCGTCCCATCTGGCTCCTACACTTCCCATCCAGCTTCCTGCTAATGTGCACCCTGGAAATACAGCGGGTAAATGCCTCAAGCATTTGCGTCTACACTATCCCAGCTACTGAGACCATTGGGTAATGAATCACTGGATGGAAGATCTCTCTCACTCCTTCTCTTTTCATCACTCTGCCTGTCAAATGAATAAATAAACATTAAAAAAACAGACAAGGAGGATACTTTTACTCTCACTTAGGGGTAAAATGGGACTCTGCTTTTACACAGTTTGAATGTTAACTTAAAAAGTGAACAAGAAATGAGAAAGAGCTAGTTGAATATTCAAAATTATAATTTTATATCAACTTACTTCTCCATTAAAAATATATTTGGTCCACTATTTTTATTCCAATCACTTTCCCAAGGATTAGCTCTCTAAAAAAACCTAACTGCATTGATATAAGAAAACTGCACTGCATTTTGTTCACAGGGTATGATGTGCCCATTTTATTAACTAGGATCATGGTCAAATTATTCTCTGAAAGCTTTATTTTCCTTATCAAGTGGGGATAATTAAGACTTCCATCCTGTTATTTGTGATATTAAAATTTTAAATATTTTATTTTTATTTATTTAAAAGGCAGTGACAGAGATAGAGAGAGAGAAAGAGAGAGAGAGAGAGAGAGAGAAAGAGAGAGAGAAACTTTTCCATCTGCTAGTTTACTCCCCAAGTTTACTCTGGCTGCAACAGCCAGAACTGGTTTAAGCCAAAAACCAGGAGCCCAGAGCTTCATTTTGGTTTCCCACATAGGTGGCAGGGGCCTAAGTACTTAAACCATCTTCCATTGCTTTTCTTTTTTTTTTTTTTATATAAAGCTTTTATTTAAAGAATATAAATTTCCAAAGAACAGCTTATGGATCACAATGGCTCCCCCCCCACAACCTCCCTCCCTCCCCCTACCCTCCCCTCTCCCGCTCCCTCCCCCCCTCCGCCCACATCAAGATTCATTTTCAATTCTCTTTATACACAGAAGATCAATTTAGTACATATTATGTAAAGATTTCAACGGTTTGCCCTCGCATAGAGACACAAAATGATAATACTGTTGGAGTGCTAGTTATAGTATTAATTCACAATGTACAGCACATTAAGGACAGAGATCCTACATGATTTTTTTTTTAAAAATTGATTAATTGTCTATGCAATTTCCAGTTTAACACCAAGATTTTTTTTTAATCATTTGCAATTATCTTTATATAAAGAAGATCGATTCAATATATACTATGTAAAGATTTCACCAGTTTGCACCCACTCAGAAACACAAAGTGCAAAAATACTGTTTCAGTACTAGTAATAGCATTATTTCACATTGGATAACACATTAAGGACAGATCCCTCATGAGACGTAAGTACACAGTGACTCCTGATGTTGATTTAACAATTTGACACTCTTGTTTATGGCGTCAGTAATCTCCCTAGGCTCTGGTCATGAGTTGCCGAGGCTATGGAAGCCTTTAGGTTTCGCCGACTTCGATCTTATTCTGACAGGGTCATAGTCAAAGTGGAAGTTCTCTCCTCCCTCAACAGGCTAATCCTCCACCTTGCGGCGCCGGCACACCGGGTTCTAGTTGGGGTGCCGGATTCTGTCCCGGTTGCCCCCTTCCAGGCCAGCTCTCTGCTGTGGCCCGGGAGTGCAGTGGAGGATGGCCCAAGTGCTTGGGCACTGCACCCCATGGGAGACCAGGAAAAGCACCTGGCACCTGGCTCCTGCCATCGGATCAGCGCGGTGTGCCGGCCGCAGTGCACTGGCCACGGCGGCCATTGGAGGGTGAACCAACGGCAAAGGAAGACCTTTCTCTCCGTCTCTCTCTCTCACTGTCCACTCTGCCTGTCAAAAAAATAAAAATAAAAAAATATTTATTTATTTATTTATTTACTTGAAAGGCAGAGTTACACAGAGAGAAGGAGAGGCAGAGAGAGATAGAGAGAGAGAGAGAACTTCCATTTGCTAGTTCACTCTGCAATTAGCCACAATGGCCACAGATGTGCTGATCCAAAGCCAGGAGCCAGGAGCTTCTTCCGGGTCTCCCACATGGGTGCAGGGCCCCAAGGACTTGGGCCATCTTCTACTGCTTTCCCAGGCCATAGCAGAGAGCTGGATTGGAAGTGGAGCAGCCGGGTCTTCAACCGGCAGTCATGTGGGATGCCAGCACTGCAGGCAGCAGCCTTACCTGCTAAGTCACAGCACCGGCCCCACCATTGCTATTCCAGGTGCATTAGCAGGCAGCTGGATGGGAAGCAGAGAGCCTGGGCTCAGACTGGAGCTCTGATGTGGGATGCTAGAGTTGTAGGCTGCGCCACAATGCTAACCCCATGTTGTGAGAATAAAGTGAGATAATCCTTTTGTGATGGCCGTCACAGTGCCTTGCAGAGAGTATGAGCTCAATAAACAATACTAAATAAATAATATGCTTATTATTCTTGTTCTGCTGACACAGTTATGGCCAGAATTGGACAGACTCCTAAGAGCAAGAAACTAGACACAGTAGGTTATGAACCTAACTGATTTCTCAATTGAACCTATTGTTTAATAATTATGTTACCTGCAGAATATTTACCACATGAAGAACAATTGATGAAAGCACATGTGGTTAAGTGGGATGGTTCTGAATTTTGTCTGCATTTTTCCCCCTGCTTTGAAATTCTGTTTCTTCATGTGGCTCAGTCAACCTTCATTTAGCTCAGTAAAACTCCATATGGCTCCCTTACTAGGAAATGGAGGATAATTGTGGTTTTCCCTCATTGCATATGGGCAAGATTAGATGAGTTCATTCATGGCAAGCGATTAACCTAGCACCCAGCAGAGGGTGAGTGTTCAGCATCCAGTAGCCATCACCAGCAAAAGAGTCCAATGAATAAAGTCCTTAGAAACATGAAGAGGAAAATTATTACTTACATTAATTCATGTGGATATTTACCTATGTTTTTCATTAGCTACTTCTGATTAAAAAAGAGAATAGTCTGTGTATATATTACAATTTTGGAATTAAAGAAAAAATAAAATAGTATTTGGTATTTCAGGGTCAGTACATCTCTTTAAATGAAAAATTAAAAAAAAAAATCTTAGAGATAGATCTGTAAATTTTGCTGAACAAGAAAAAAAAATCTGTTTCCTGCAACCAAAAATGTAGAAAAGACATAATCATAATTTGGAAGTCAGTCTTTCAAATGGAATGGATTTGGCATTACAAAACTCATTTAGTTTTTCAAGAACTTGTGGAAACTTTATCTTAGACTAGTGCTGCCTGCAAGCCTGTGATTAGGAAATATGGGGCTGTAAAATTTTTAATTGTGAAAGCCAAAATACAGGTTGATAAGCAAATCCATGGGGAGAATTTCACTCCTCCAGGTGCAAGCTGGGAACAGAACCTGCTCCTGCTCTTCTCATAGAAATACCAGGAAGATGCACATGGTAACAACTGGGAGGCTGAAACACTGAGAGAAAGAAGCTCGTGGCAAATCGTGAGCCTAGTTCTCATGACTACAGTCCTCATATTTACCTTCTGTGTTCTTCTGCTGTGGAAAAAGTTACTTGTCTCTGAAAATATCTTCATGAATAATCCCAACGTATTGCAGCTCATTTTTCCCTCTGCCCTCTTCCTTTTCATTGCCCTTTCATCTACTTAACCTTTGAGTTTCCCAAATTTCAATACCCTTTGAAGTCTCTGAAGCAGGGCTTAGCATTCAAAAATATGAAGTTAAGTGCACTCCAGAAAGTTCCATTCTTTAGTACACTTTTGGCAGCTTTAGAAAATTACAGGGACTATTTCATTTAATGCTATTTAAAGGAACAGTCCTTTTCTAATAGATATGTACTTTCAAAAGAATTTTCAAGGTAAGCACTTTAGCATCAAGTCCCTTACCAATATGAATATAAATCAATTTTATCACAATCCTTCACACATCACACTTTGACCAGAGGCAAAGGCAGACTCCATCACAAGCAGTTTTCTTTTACCCCGTTTTGTACATAATGTGCCAAATTATCTGACATGGGACAGCTTGGGTATCCATTATCAAAAATGCTTGGGACCACAAGTGTTCCACATTTTGCATTTTTGGGGGAGTATTTGTATGTATTATGAGATAGGTAGGCAATGGAACCCAAGTCTAACCATGAAACTCATTTGTTTCATGCATACTTTAAATATATTACCAGAAGGTAATTTTAGTCAGTATTTTTAATATCTGGACGTTTTGATTGTGACCTATTCCATGAGATCAGATACAGGATTTTTCATGTATGGCATCATGTCAGAAAGTCATTGGCATCAAAAAGTTAAAGATTTTAGGGACAGGCCTTTGGGATGCTGGTTGGGACATTTGCATCCCCTTTCAGAGTGCCTGAGTTCAAGTCCTGGCTCCGCTCCTGATGAATCTTCTTGCTAATGCAGACTGCAGGAGGCAGCAGGTGGTGGTTGAAATAGTTGAGCCCTGTCACCCACATGGAAGATCTCTATTCAGCTCCCGGCTCCTGACTTTGACTTGCCCCAGTCCTGGCCCTTTCAGGAGTGAACCAGCCAGTAGGAGCTTTCTCACCCCTGCTCTTGCTCTCCTTCCTGTCCTCCTATCTTCACCATTTCTCCTTTCCTCCTGCCATCCGTCTCTGAATCTCTATAAAAATTATTTTTAAGTTTTGATTTTGGATCATTTCAGATTAGGGATACTCAACCCATCTCAGAGGGCCAGTCCAGACCAAATGAGCGACGGCACATGCAAAGGCTGGATTTTACTTATCTGAGCTGTGAAACAAGATAAGCATCAAGTGACACTGGATCACATCATGTAGAGCCATGTCACACTGAAGCTTTTCCTGAACCAGGCAATTTCTTTGACATTTTATTCAGGGAAAATTGGGAATTTTGTGAAAATAGGAAATTTCATCTCAAAGAAAAAAACTCATTATGGGAATGAAGATTCGAGACTTTTCCCATCAAAGCCAAACATGTCATTTCTAACTAGCTCACTGTCAAAGACTTCCCATCCAAATACAAGAGCAGAACACCCAACAGCAACACAAAGGCGAACTTTACTGTGAAGGGGAATGGACAGGGGGCCTTTCAAAGACAGTTGTTCGGGATGGAATTTTAGGGACCGAGGAATGTATGGTGAGGGGAGAAGAGTTGTAACTCTCTCTATGTTCTGTAGCAATCTATAAGTACTAGGAAAAAAGTCAAGTAAAATGTCAATTTTCTAAATCAAACCCAATGAATCTGAAACAAAAGGCACGAGCTGTAGTGGGTGAGAGGAAAAGGAAAAAGGGGACGTGTTTAAGAGCACCTTGCTCAATTCATTTTGTCGGTGATTTCCATAAAGTAGATGAGAAAATAAAAGTTGTGACTTAGCCCTTGTCTAGAAAAATGTTACTGAAAATCACTGCTGCTAATTGCTTTGCAGTTCTCTCTCTCTCTCTCTCTCTCTCTCTCTCTCTCTGCATCTACTCTGTCAGTATAGCCTTCAACTAAATATGAGCTATAACAAAACAGACCGGAAGTCACCTCTGGTTGCAGCTCTGATAAGGAATGAGCTTAGAAGTCATTTCTCCTGTCCTTAACTAAGAAAAAGTGGAGCAAACTGAAAGGAAAGGACTTCCATTAGACCATCAGAGAGCTAAAGTTGCAAAGCAAGCTGCTACCTTACAATCTGAAAGGCCAGGGAATCCAAGGAGTCCCACCTCGGATCAGCAGAGGCAACAGGAGTTGCAAACCAGTAAGTATGTTTGCTTGGTGACTCTGAGAGTTGCTGCAGCCGAGTAGTGACTGCTGTGAGAGTCATGGTTTCCTGGAGGGTGCAGTCTTGGAGGTGGGCTGCACTTGGATTCCTTTAACTGCAGGAACCACCAGATGTGCTGGTCAAGATCCAGTAACAGCCTCTGTATCTCTTACAGCTGGGTAGGAAGAGGAGCCAATACAAAATAAATCAAGAAGCTTCTATGAAAAAGCTTCGTTTGACCAGAGCCTTATCTCACTGTGCAGCAGAGAGACAACAAACCAACCACCACTTACTCTGGACTTTCTGGCTCCCCAAAGGGGAAAAGAAAATTTCAAATTTAAGAGACATTTGCAAAGGTATCAACCTATGAGCACAAGCACACTCAGTCAGGGATATCATCGCAAGACTAAGGAATATACCCTTTTCTCCATACCTCACCACGTTACAGGGCTCCAGTGGATGATGACTGAGAGAGCTACAAGATGCAGACTCTCCTGAGGAGGGGCACCTAGGGAAGTCCAAAGACAACAACAACAAAAGACAAAAAGAGAACAAAAGAGTAATGCAAACCTTCTGGCACTTATATGTGCAATAAACTTTAAACATAGGCTAGCTCCTATCTGGATTAACATAAAATCCTACACTGAAGCAATTTTTACCTTAGTTCCTATTACCCAATATATGATAAGCTTTCAAGAAAAAGTATCAGACACGATAAACTTTCAGAAAAAAAATATGGTCTGAAGACATGATATAAACATCAAAACTAGAATCAGATACAACATATGTCTTGGAATTATTGCATAGAGAATTTAAAAATAACTATGATTAATATAGTAAGGGATCTAATAAAAAAGTAATATATATATATACATAGTATATATATATAAGTATGTATTATATATGTATATATATGTGTGTATACATATAAAATACATACACACACACACACACACACACACACACACATATATATATATATATATATATATATATATATATATATATATATAATACAGCATAATGATGCAGACAGGACTAAGGACCCAAAATAGAATCTGACTAGGAAACTCCAGTGACTACTTATTTACAGAGAAACCAGTGTGAACAGCTATATGCAAATCAAATCACCTTCACAAGGGCTAGGAAATCCAGGTGAGAGGCCACAGTCTTAGTATAAACATAAGATAAGTTGCACTGAAAAACAATAAGAAAAGGCTTGCCTGTGTCACCCCACCCCTAGCTCCTGCTTCACAGAAGGAGAATGAACTGAATCCAAGCACCAGGTCAGGGGAAAAATAGAGAAGAGGAGAGGAGAGAAGAGAAGAGGAGAGGAGAGGAAGAGAGAGGAGGGGAGGGAAAAGGAGAGGAGAGGAGAGGGGAGGGGAGGGGAGGGGGGAGGAGAGGGGAGGAGAGGAGAGGGGAAGGGAGGGGAGAGGAAGGGAAGGAAGGGGAGGGGAGGGGAGAAGAGGGAAAGGAAAGGGAGGAGAGGGGAGAGGAGGGGAGGGGAGAGAAGGGGAGGGGAGGAGAGGGGAAGGGAGGGGAGAGGAGAGGAGAGGACTGGATTGGATTTAAGAAGGAGTTGAAAGGAAATGTTACAAATCAAAAATACTGATAAGACATGGATGAAGAAAGAATCAGTGAACTTGAATATGGGTGAATAGAAATTTCCCAAACGGAAATGAAATCAGAAAAAGAATGATTAAGATAGAATAGGACATCTAATTACTCCAGGACAATTTTCAAGAAGGATAACATACATAGACTGGGAATCCCTGAATTAGGAGGAGAAAATGGAACAGAAGAAACATTTGAAATGATAATGGCTAAGAATCTTCCAAAACTAATGGCAGACAACAAATTACACATCTGGCAAGGTCAGAGACCACAAAGTAGGATGAGTACCAAAAAGTCCACCAAAAAGTACCAAAAAGCCTACAACTCAGTATATCATATTTACACTTCAGAAAACTAAAGAGAAAAAAAAGTGAAGCAGAATCTCTTTACCTATAGAAAAATAAAGATAAGGGTTATTGTATCTTTGCATCAGAGTCAGTGGTGACTTTGATTATTAATGGTTAAAGTACACCAATTAAAACACAGTGATTTTCATTACATGTAATCTACAAGACACTCACTTTAAATGTGAATATACTAAGTTAAAAAATAAGGGATGGTGAAATACATGACATTCTAATACTAATTTTTACAAATGGAGTAGCTATATGAATTTCACACAAAGCTGACTTCAAAACCACAAAAATGATCAGAAATTAAGGTAACTATTACATAATTGTATAAAGAACTTAGTTTTTCAAGGAGATGTAGGAGTCCTAAACCTTAAAAACATATAATACTCATGCATGCACCATGTGTCCATAGGATAGTTCAAAAAGTTTATGGCAAATCTATTATCTTTTGTTTCAATATTTCCATGAGCTTTTGAAAAAGTTATTTATTTATTTGAGAGGCAGTGAGATAGACTATGACCTTTCACTGCTGGTTCACTCCCAAATGCCTGCAACAGCTGGAGCTGAGTCAGGTGGAAGCCAGGAGCCAGGAATCTAACCCAGATCTTCCATATGGACGTCAAGGAACCAAGTACTTAAGCCATCGCCTACTGCCTCACAGGATGCATATTAACAGTGAGCTATAATCAGAAACAAACTGAGAATCTAATACAAGGATTCCAAATGGAATGTTGGCATCCTATGAAGTGTCTTAACCACTAGACCAGAAGCCTGCCCCCTGAACTTTTTTTTTTTTTTTTTTTGATAGGCAGAGTTAGACAGTGAGAGAGATAGAGACAGAGAGAAAGGGGCGAGTATGGGGGGAAGAATCACTATATCCTAAAGTTGTACTTATGAAATGCATGAAGTTTGTAGTCCTTAAATAAAAGGTTTCTTTTGGAGGGAAACATTAATTAATTAATAAAAAAGAAATTAGATGGATATATCCTGCCCTTCATTTCATTTTTCATCACAATACAGCTAAAGAATTGCATGGAGCTAAAAAAAAAACCTGATGTAAATAAACCTCATGTTGAATTGGATAAATATAGATAGCATTGCACTCATTTATTCACTTGTAATTCTCCACTTCCCTGAAAAAGAATTTTAAAATCCCTTTTTTGTTTAATTTTCTCTTACTTAATCATTTTATGTTATTTTTGTATGCCTATTTCTCTGACCAAGATGATTTCAAATTTAATCATCCTCACAACAATGCACTTCAAAATGATTTAAACTCAAGAAGTGAAAGTAACTGTGTTGGTGGGCAAAGGTGAAATCCCTCGGGTTCTGAGACTTGGAAGGGGCATAGATGACCCTAAAACAAAAACATATCTTCCAAGAAATAGCCCTTGATAATTTGTGAAGTACTAGCATACTAGGGGCCATTGCTTCATTCGATCACATTTCAAAAGACCATCCACTAACATGAGATTGTCTAGCTGTGATGAAGCCATGGAGTCAACTTTGTGTTCTTCAAGAAAAATTGCTCCAATGGCCTCAAAATGCCTCCCTGGTGCCCCATCGTCTTCTTGCTGATTTCTTTCATTTCCTCTATGTCCAAGTGGTGGTAAGTTACTCAGTCTCTCTAGGGCACCATTTCTTCAGCTGTATAAAGAAAGCTGTGATTCTATGTGACAGTGAATAGGATTTAACACTTTATATTGACCTGGGTCCTTAAACATACAAATCTTCCATGTCCATACATGTTAGGATTAAAAAACAGTTCTGAGTGGGGTGAAAAATGCTGGGGGGAAGAAAGAGACAGAGGCAGAGAAAGATAGACAGAGACAGAAAACCAGGGAGTGAGGGAGGGAGGCAGTGAGGGACATATTGAAAAGAGAATCTTGGGTGAGCCATGCCCTTGCTCTCAAGGCACTGTAAGAGAATCCCTGGGAACTGACTTAGCCCTGCCAATTTGCTATTGAAGAATTGATCTCATTCTATAAATTTGCACAAAAATGAAACAAAGCCATTCATTATCTTAATTTTTTCGGCTCCTTGGGAATAAATTATTCAGGGTTACTTTCATTGAAGTTAGTATTTCATTTTTCATTTTTCCTTCTGAGTGTTTTCCATGAACTCAGTCTGCACTGGTATCTTTAGGAGCTAAGCACAAAGTAACAGAGACATACTAAACACACTGATTACCAAGTAAAATGGTTTCCCTGGCAACCATAACCCAACGAACATCTTTAGAATTGCCTTTCTTTCACACATGAATGTTTTTTTTTTCTAATGATTTCAGGCATCACAGATGGCAGAAACAGATACAAAAGTACCTGTTCCAAATGTGTTTCTACAAAAATAAAGCTGATTCAGCGAGACATGTTCTGCTCTGCTCCGTGCTTAGCTAATTCATTGTGTAATTTTTGAGTAATTTGGAAATGAATGCATCCCTATGAGCATGATGGTATGCAGATGAATCCATTTTCTATTGCTGCTATAATAAATCATCCTAAACTCCGTGTCTTAACATAGTACAAGTATATTATCTCACAGTTCTGTAAGTCAGAAGTCTGACACAGTACTCATAAAATACAGATGTCAGAAGGGTCACATGCAGAGGCTGTCTCGGAGAATCCTTTTATTGGCTGGCATTCTTTGGCTCATGGCTCCCTTCTGCTCTCTTTTAAGCTAACCGCATCACATCTCTCTGACCCTTCCTCTGTAACTGGGAGAAGTTCTTGCTTTTGAAGACTCCTCTGACCATATTGGACCCACCTAGGTAATCCAAAAGTAAGCTCCACATCTCCAGGTCTGAACTGTTGTTCCCATCTGCCAAGACTCTGATCATCTGGATAGTATCTTCACACGTTCCGAGGTTTAGGCTATGGGTGTCTCTGAGGGGTCACTATTCTGCGTACAACAATGAGTGAATTATCTAGCATATTTATTTTTCAAAAGAAGATGCTCCTCAAAATATTGATGTTCAGGGGGCTTCTTTTAATATGAGTGATTACTTTGTATTGGTCAAAACCAAAGCTTACCAAATCTTTTCTGTTCTTTTTTTTTATTATTAACATAAAGAGAACAGACTTCATGTATTTCATAGGTACGGTTCTAAGAAGAAAACCATACCTCCCTCCCTCACATCTCCTTCCCTCCATCCCCTCTTCACTCCCTTCTTTTGCAGAAATGGTTAGTTTGTCTTTAAAGGCCTAGACTCTGTATTTATTTGCCCTTGCCAACAGTAGTCTGTTACAGCTACTCAATTCTGCCACTGTGGTGTGAGATCAGCCACTCATGGTACATAAACTTTGCTGTGTGTCAATGAAATTTCTAGATATATATAGTAATTGAATGAGATCTGGCCTGTAGGCTGTCTGCTGAGTTGTGAACTATAGCCATGAGAGTGGGTTTATTGTAGGATACAAGCATCCCTCAATATCATCAGTACCATTGCTAGAGAATAAGGTTACAGAGAACTAGAGGACAGAGGAGCTTAATACAATTGGACAGATTATATCTATCACTAGAAGATAATAGCACAATATTCAGTCTACTTGTGTAGTCAAATTTACCCTCCAAAAATATCATCTTTGAAAATTGTATAGTGGGGGCCACCTTTATGGTGTAGTGGGTAAAGCTGCAGTCTGCTACGCCGCATCCCAAATGGCACCACTTTGTGTCCTGGCTGCTCCACTTCTGATCCAGCTCCCTGCTAATGCCGTGGGCAAGCAGTAGAAGATGGCCCAAGTGCTTGGTCCCCTGCCACTATGTGGGAGACCTGGATACAGCTTCAGGTTCCTGGCTTTGGCCTGGTTTAGCCCTGGCTGTTAGGCCATTTGGGGAGTGAACCAGTGAATGGAAGACCTCTGTCTGCATGTCTACCTCTCTCTCTGTAATTCTGATTTTCAAATAAATAAATCTTTAAAAATATGAAAATTATAAAAATAAAAATTACATAAAATGAGAGTTCCAATTCTGGTGATGGCAAATCATTCTGTATTGAAATATCACCTGCAAATAACAAGGGCATGCTTTTTGCAAAGTATTTTAAAGTATAAGCAAACAACTATATATAGACAGTGTAGAGTGACCAAAAATGCATAGACACTGGGAAAAATAAATCCCTGAAAGATGACACTGTACTGGATTGAAATTTGTGTTTATATGACTTTTTAGCTTAAAGTTCCATCCCAGCCTGCATGGCAGGAGACAGAAGAATTGCAGCAGAAGTCCTGTCTTACAGGCTCAAGGAGTCGGCAGATGGACTTGGGAGATGCTGAAAAACACAAAGAACAGAAGAAGAATCCAAGAAATTAGAGAGTCACATAAAGGAAACTTTCAAGCTTCGTATGAATTTTCCCACCCTTGGCTAAAGCTTCACTTTTGCACAGGCTGAAGACATACCCAAGTTCCTAGTGAGAAGCAACAGCTGGAAGATTGAAAGAACTGAGCATTTTCAGCTGTTATCCATTCCAGAGGAGATTGGGGTTTAATTCCAATGAAGTTAACTTCCTGCTAAAACAAAAATCTACAGTGGTAAGAAGGCAAAATAATATAGTCTCTATCTTTAAAATTGAATGTATCAATAAAAACATCTACCCCATTAAAAAAATTGCTTGACATGGGATGAAATAGGAAACCTGAAACAATGGTGAAGAGAAGTGTGGTACATAGCAACTGACTCCAAGATTACACAGAGGTTGGAATTAGAAGGCAAGAATTTTAGAATAAGTATAATAAGTGTATCAGTAACTTAAGGGAAAACATGATCAGTGTAAGTGGACAGAAGTGGGGAAATTTACAGACTAATGGAAATTATAAAAAGAGGACTAAGTGGAAACTCTAAAAGATAAAAAGGAAATGTATAAAATGAAAAATACTTACTAGATGGTTTCAGCAGCTTATTTGGAGATAGTGGGAGAAAATCTCAAATTGAAGATAAATCGAAAGTGAAAAGAGGAGAAAATCTATGGGGAAAAAAGAACAGAGCCTTGTGGTATAATATCAAACTGATTATAATATACGCAATTGGAACTCAGACAGGAGAGAAGGAAGAAAATGACACAAAAGCAAAATTTGAAGAAATAATGGTCAATAGGTTTTCAGATGTAGTGGAAGAACATAATATTAGATCCCAAGAAACTTTGCAAAGTTCAAGAATAATAAAGGAAGAAATTAAAAAATGAAGATGGAAAGGAGCAGGGTAGAAGGTGGGGAGGAAAAGAGGAAGAGAGGAAGAAGAGGGTAGAGGGAGAGGAAGGAGATGGAGGAGGAGAGGAAGAGGGAGGGACAGAGAAATATCCAACATACCATGATCAAACTGCTGAACACTGAATAAATAGAAAATTTGGAAATCAACCAAACAAAAATGACATTTTCTCTCTTTCTCTCCTCTTACATGGGATATGTGTGTGTGTGTGTGTGTGTGTGTGTGTGAGTGATGATATTAAAAATGACTGACTTTACATCAGAAACAATTATGGGCAGAATAAAATATCTCACAAAAATAGAAAAAGTAATATTTGAATAAAACAATTTTCAGGCACAGAAAGGGTAAGAGAAATTTTAACTCATAAACTGCACCATAAGAAATAATTATGGCATGCTTATAGGTGGCTTAAATCAATTGTAACACAAAGGCAATGACCACCTAGCAGCCAGATCTTGGTTGCTAATCACCATGGCCCAGTTAAAGAAGCCAGACCTTCTTATAGAAAAATCCACTTCTGAGACTGACAGAGAAACTATAGGATGAAATTGGAAGATTTATGTTGGAAAGTAAATGTGATCATCTTATGTGTCAACTCAGCTACACTGTAGCCCCATTTACGCTATGAAACACTAATTTAGCTTTTATGGTGAAGGTGCTATGTAGATGTGATTAACACATACAAACAATTGTCTTTAAGTAAGAGTGGTGTCCTGGGTAATCTGATCAGTTAGCATGGCTTAGGAACATAGCTAAGGTTTCCCTCAAGAGGAGGAAGATTGCCTTTGCCTGGCAGCCTCAGCTTCTACACGAGTACTGCCAGTCTGTCAGGGTGCCCAACAGGTTTCCTACCTACCAGACAGCTGCACAGCACATAAGCCAATTATTTGAAATAAATCTCTTTATATCTAGCTAGCCATCTAGTTTGCAGGTATTCATCTGTCTGTTTATCCTGTGTCAATCTCCTCCTGTTTCTGTTTCTAGGGTGGAACTCTACTAATATGATAAGGAAGTAAAAATGACAGCAACAAATCAATCAGAACAGCTCGTCTGAAGAGGTTTCTACTTAATGTGAGAATTTGAGGAATTAAAATAAATAATGGATCATAACTTAATGAAGATAATAAGGAATCTATGTGTTTATACTAAGGTAAATGAATACCAAAATTGGAAGGTAGGGACGTTCTTCTTTACAGAATAATGCCAACTAACTATTGTACAAGGAGTTGTGCAGTTAGGAAAATCATCAGTGGTTGCTAAAACTTGCAAACGTTAGTTAGGAAAAAGATATTTACATTGTCTCCAAGTGTCTCTTCACAGATTATTTATCAAAGAAAAACGTAGCTTTACAGTACAAGATCATGGACCACATTATCCTTATTAAGGGACAGTAGTTAAGGCCATCAATATTGGACAAACCAAACCCTTGTGCCTCCTGATACAATGCACTGAGCAGGGCAAACCTGATAATATTCATAACTAGATTCTAATCATCAGGAAATAGGCATACCCCAAGTGAGGTGCTTTCTATAAAATAAATGTTTGTTGTCCTTCAAAATAGCCATCTACACACACACACACACACACACACACACAAAGGTGTGCAACTGATTTGAGTTAAAGAAAACGAAACTATATCAGCATGAGAACAAAGTATATTTTAGACTACTGGATGAGAAAATAAAACTAGCTATAAATGGCTATACTGTGATAATTACAAAATTTGTGACTGAGATAACAGTGTGTCAATATTAAATTTTCCAATTTCAGAAATTGTCCTTTGGTTAGTAAGATAATAATCTTAGGAAATATACTCTGAACTATCTAGGAATTTGAGTCCAATCTGTCCACATTACTCTCAAAAATTTCAGAGCAATATGTGTATATAAATATTTAGTGAGAAAATGCTAAATCAAATAGAGCAAAATATAAACAATTAGTGAATGTGGTTAAAGAGATTGCTAACGCTATTCTTGTAATCTGAAAGTTTGAAATTATTGCAAAATTAAACATTATAGAAGAAACAAAACACATAAGGAAATCTATGACATCATGATTACATTTTGTAGTAATAACCATATTGATGTAATGAAAATCAAAAGACCAAGTATTTTCATTGAAAGTCAGTCAATAAATAATAATAAAGATGAGCAACAGAGACATTCTTCCATTCTGCTCCACTGCTGTTGAAATCTAAGTAGAAGTAAGTGGAGACTAGAATTTTGTTTACTGACTGTAAAACTTTGTTACATTTTGTTTTTCATTTTTCTGCATTGCTTTTCAATCTCTCATGTCTGGAATTCTCCAAATCAGTGGTTCTAACTGAGTCACTTTCCACAAATGGTCTCAGAGTGAAAGAATTGTCTCTTTTTATAAACTCCAATGGAAGGTAATCAAATATTTACCACAGCTAAATAGTCAAATATCCAACATGGGAAAATTCTTTTCAACTGGATCCCATGTTTTCTTGAGTGGCTTTGGATATTGTACTCTAAATAATTTTAGAAGGAATTCTTATCTCAAATTAGTAAGTAGATGGTTGAAGGCTTATTTTATTTGCAAGGAGACACTATAATTGGACTTTGGGAAAGAAAGAAAAGGCATGATTATATTGCTGTGTTGTTGAACTGAAGTGAAGGGGGATGAACTTAAATTTATAATGGGGTTGAACTTTTCCCATTTGTAGAGACCTCTATTGTGGAAATAAATGGGTTGTATGTGGGTTTTGTTTACTTCTCCCTCCAACCCTGGGTTTTCCAATCCCAAATAATTTTTTTCCAAAGCTGTAATTACTGAGATTACGAATAATGCTAAGCATTACAGCTGGTCCTGTTTCTGGCATATTTCCAACACATAATCACCTGTCGTGCGCACTAATTCTTGCCATGATTAAACCCCTTTATTCACAGTAGGGTCTGACAGCTCTATTGTTTAAAATGTCACCCATTTAATAGAACAGGCATGGGCTTGCCTGTACTCTAACTAGTTTCCTTGCATATCTTCTATGTTAGCTTCATTTAAGCTGTTGTACTGTGTTTTTGATGAGTGATCACTTTTCCTGGGGCTTAGTATTGTCAATAAAACACTAATGATATGTGAGACCACAGCTTAGTTAGAAATAAACATGGATTCAAACAAAGCCTTCCAGAAAACATTGGAGACAGAATTTAATAGGATCCAGCCCAAAGGAGTAGACACAGAATTGTTTTGGTTTCTTTTAAGATAAAAGAACAGTGCTTACACATGACCATAATAACATATTCCCTTGTTTAGGGGAAAATAAACTTATGGGTCAATTTGAAAAAAAATGCCACTTAAAATATGTGTACAATATATTTTTAATATATTGTAGATAATAAAGAAAATCTATTCAAAATCTGTTTATTTTTTTTCCAAAACACAACTCTAAATACTAGCTAATCTTGTCAAACAGTTAACAGAGATACAGAGCTCACTTTAACCAAGAATCCAAATACCTTCTATAGGTGACCTTGAAAATGGTAAACAACAGCTTATTCTGTTGTTTGAACTGAAAATTTTGTGTGATCCAAAGAGCTCCATTGAGAAAAATTGGCACAGTCCTAAAGTGACCCAAATGGAGATGCCAGAAAGAATAAGGAAGGCTTTGTGTTAGTGCTTAAGTTCCATCTTTCAACTACATCGTATTCAAATTCATGCAGGCTTTGCTAATATCTTTCACCTGCTACTGTTTGCGTTTGTGGTTGCAACTAGATTCCTCCAATTCTTAATCAAATAGAAGCCTCCTTCTGTTTCTAGAACCCACAGAGATCACACAGTCACGTCTGCACTCATTTGCATTGTCTATAGTGTTTGCTTAAAGTCGGATCACAAACCACAGCCAAGTTACAGTGATTATACAGTCATCTGAGAATGGCTTTCCCAGATCCAGCTGCTCTAACAGCTGCAGTTGGGATAAGGGATAGACAGATAGATGATACATCTAGATGATAGATGGATGCATGGATGGATGCATTGGTAGACAGATTAGATAGATGATAGACAGATGGATGATTGGTAGATATAGAATGAATCAGAAATCTTCACTCTGATATGTCCAGCCTGCACTCTCAGGCAAGGTGTTTCAGATTCTTGGCTCAAGATCTTCAGTTGTTTGTTGTATTTTCATCACCAAATCCCAGCCTTTTCCTTGCAAATTGCGAAGACTTTAACCCTAATGGATAGAAGAACTTGGAAGGACAGTCAAAAACTCATCAACCCAACTCATAGGAGGTGAAAGACAAACATTTTAACAGTACTGTTTTTTTGCTTGGTGTCAACCTCCCACTTATCTAGAGGAAGCAATGCTTGAGTGGCTAACCTGCAATAGTCTCATGAGATATACTCCAAAAAGAACTAGTACACTGAGGCAAGAGAATTAAGAGTGGAGAGTTTTAAATATGGTTTCAGAATTCTACCCTTTGATCAGCACAATATAAAGTTGTTTGACACATTGATTGTAATACTTTTATTCCAAGAAGCACGTGGATGAATGGGCATGGAGAGAGCCAGGCACCAAGCCATGGCATCAGTGAGTAGGGGGCCCATCCCAGGGAAATCTCCACTTTCCCTTTTCCTCTTGCCCTGTATCCCAACGTGCTGCCTGTGACCAAGTCCAATGAGGACAAATAAATTTCATGACTTGTAGAAATTAGGCAAATATGAAAAGAGCAAAATAAGTTCATACTTAGACTTCTATGTTTCTAAAAATAATAATTACTCTTGAAACTGCTTCTTAAAATGTCTAACGCTCTTTCAAAAATAATACTCAGGAGTGCTACTGAATCATCAATTATTATTTGAAGTTACCTGTTAATTGCTACAAACTTCTCTTGCTGACAAGTATGTTGCTGTTATTCAAATTGCGACAGATGTAATTCACAAACTTATATCATTTCCAGGAATAATGCATACAAAGCTGATTTTTTAAGTTGAATTGCATTTTCATATTCTAGGAAACTCAGGGGTGGATGCTGTGGCATAGCAGGTTAAGCCTATGCCTGCGGTGCTGTCATCCCGTATTGGCACTAGTTCCAGTCCTGACTTCTAATCCAGCTGCCTGCTAATGTACCTGGGAAAGCAGCAGAAGATGGCTCAAGTGCTTGGGTCCCTGCACCCACATGGGAGAAGTAGCTCCTGGCTCCTGGCTCCTGGCTTAGGTCTGGCCCAACTCTGGCCATTGCTGCCATTTGGGGAGGGAACCAGCAAATGGAATATCTCTCTGTCTCTCCCCCTCTCTCTGTAACACCACCTTTCAAATAAAATGAATAAATATTTTAAAAAAGATTTAAAAATTCTAGGAATGTCTGACTGAAAAAAGATCCTATCACTCTTTCTGAAAGAAGAAAAAAATTTGATGATCTAAATAAATATTATCTACTTTATTGGCTCAAATTTTTAGTTGAATTTCTTAAAGCTATTTAGAAATTTCTTAATTTAGAAATTTAGAATTTCTGAAAGCTATTTACATGTATACAGAATATGATAATTTTGTAAAAATGGAGGTATATATTTCATATGTATATAACATAGTCTTTTTTTTAAAAAAAGATTTTATTTATTTATTTAAGAGATAGAGTTACTGAGAGAGGGAGAGACAGAGAGAAAGGTCTACCATCCACAGGTTCATGCCCCAAAAGGCCACAACAGCCAGAGCTGGGCTGATCAGAAGCCAGGAGCCAGGAGTCAGGGGTTTCTTTCAGGCTTTCCATGTGGTTCCAGGGGCCCAAGCATCCTGCTTTCCCAGGCAGGGAGCAGGATTGGAAGAAGAACAGCCAGGACATGAACCAACGCCCATATGGGATGCTGGTGCCACAGGTGGAGACTTAGCCTACTGTATCACAGCACTGGCTCCTAACATAGTCATTTCTGAGTATTGAAATCTCATAATAAACAACAATTTAGATATGGTCTAAGCCAGCTCCTTTTCCCCATGCACAGCTGTTGAGCATGCTGTGTGTGTGGGTTCTAAAAGTCTGCTTCATCTTGAGGTGGTGTAAATATCTTTATGGGCATGGGATCTGGAGTCATGGAAAATAGAATTAAAGTATAAGTTTATTTGGGTGCAAAAAATGTTGAAATCCATGCATAGTTTTCTCATAGTATTCATTCTAAGAACCTTTAGAAGGTCCCTTGTGTTTGATTGCCAGCTCTTTCAGAGTTTGGGGGAAGTTGTTTAACGCCTTCCAAGACTCAGTTTCCAAACTGCAAAATGGGCATAGAACTATCCTCCAAGACTCATGGCATGTAAATTGCTTTGCACAGGGAAAATTGGTCAATACAAATACGATTTATATAGAAATAATTTTTGGAAAAATTTCAAAGCCTCAGGACTTACAGAACTGAAAGTGTGTTTGTCACTTGGTTCACACATCAGGAGCTGTTTGATTGCAGCCTTGTGGTTATGAGGCTGTGTTGGGTCTGCACTGCCTGACTGCTTATTCTTAGGGACTAGATTGGGGCAGTAGCCTGTATTTGATTTGTTCTCGTGGCAGAGGATAGAATTTCAAGCACAGTGGTGGAAATCCACCTCTTGAAGATTCTGCTCCAACTGCCTGTGTGTAGTTTTTCACACCACATTTGACCCAAGTAGATCATAAGGCCAGTCTAGAAACTCATATAGCAGGGACACATTCATATCCTGCCCCAACCCCACCCCAGAGGAAGGCAATCATGGCAAAGGGTATGGATAGATATCTTGTTTAAAGGAAGGAGTGAAGATTTGTGACCATAATACAATTTAATATAGATACCAAGTGACAAAAACAGCTCAATGTAATTTGGCAGAAAAGGAGAATTTGTTAAAAGGAGATCCTGTTAGGGTTTCCTGGTTTTCTGGCGTAATCAAAGAAAGGCACCAGGCCAAAAAATCAGACTAAATTGTGAGCATGGCAGACACATATCTGGGCTTCAAGAACAGCTAGAAATCTCTCTCTCTCTCTCTCTCTCTTTCTCTCTCTCTCTCTTTCTCTCTCTCTCTCAGACACACACACGCACACACACACACACACACACACACACCCCTATATATGTTAGTTTCATCTTTTTTTTTTTTTGCCAAAGAAGATTGAATTCCATCATTTGGTAGAAAATATGGGTGCCTTTGGTTCCCAATTTCATATTCAATAGCTTTCCCTCAACACAGAGTGACTCCCTCTCTTTACCAGTTCTGGCTACAAAATTCCCAGAGAAGAGCACTGGTCGCCTCTGATGTCTATTTGGCTCAAACCTGAATCAGGTATCCCATCAGCTATGGGCCTGAGTCAGGCTTATTTTCCACAAGAGCACATGATAGAGAGGGTTGGTAATGGAACCAAACTTAAGCGTCCACCACGTCAGGACCTAGGCTGGTCATGTACTCAAAGATGACAAATTAATTCTGAATCTGATATTTTGCTTTATACATTTAAAATGTAACTTTCTTGTAATGCTATAATTCTATAGGCAAATTTCAACGACACAGGTGTATATTTCTATGTGATTCTGACTGGTCTTGAAGCCTAATTGAAAAGCAACATGGCTTCATGTAAAAGACCCCAGTGGCAGTGGGGAAGGGATTTAGGAGACAGCACCGGCTCTACGCTTCTTACTGGGTTGCATTGGATAGGCTGCCTAAATTTGCTGTGCACTCACTCCCCAAAGCACGAAGTCTGGATCAGTCATCCCCACCACATTCTTGTAGCCGCTATCTTTACAGACTTGTGGTCTCCACGCCTCTCACATCTCCAGCATCTCACATTGTAAACAAGTTTTCCAACCTCAACTGTATCTTTTAGTCATCATTCAGTCTTCCGGTTGGTTGCTCTAGATGTATACACGGTGTCATTCCAAAAGGAGGTCTTGGTGGAGGACCTCTTGATTCTTCAGAAAATCAGTGCAGGATCCAGGCCTGTGCTTACAGCTGATTCTCTGCCTGTACCCTGGAGTCTAACCCCTGTTTTCCAGGCTTTTGTTTCAGTATACAGCATCTTTCCACTGGATTGATGCTTCCTGTGCTTTTTAGTGTCCTCTTACTTCTGCATTCTTGCCTGAAGGTAGATGGGGAGAAAGTTGGTGTTTGTGTGTGTGTGTTTGTGTGTGAAATGTCTACACTGAAAAACATAGTTTAACCTAATCTATAAAGAGTTAAGAGGGAAGGCCTAGAATGAGACTGAATGGTTTCAAATCCTGAAATCAGGAATTTCCATCTCTGTGGATTGGTTCAAGTTGTCAATGTCCTCATCTATAAATGGGAATAATGTCCTATGGTTTGTGTGAGGGTTAAATAATACATACAGGGGTACTTAACAATGCATGTTTGCAAAACCTACACATGCCTTTCAAATTTCTTGCATCAAGATAGATTTATCTTTTAACTTCATTTTCCATGAATTTTTTGAAGTACCCGTTTACAAAGTGCTACAATAGTGGTTGGTATTTAGCAAAGTCTCAATAAATTTTAACTATTTTTAATTGGTCTAGGTTGATGTATAATTGAAATGGTCATGTATAAGAGTATAAATTATATATGGCATAATATAAATAAAACGTAAAATGTAAGTACATATATGCATTATATATGTACACACATACAGGTAATAAAGAATCTTTCTTCCAGAAAAGAGAAAGATATTGCTTGTGTTACTGCACAGTTTCTTGGGCCACACTTTGTCTTAATGGACCAAGTAGAAAACAGAACCTGGAAAGCTCATGCAGGTAGTTGTGCTGTTGCTGCAGATGGTTTCTCTACAGTTGTACGTTGGGGATCTCCTGGGTTCACCTTGAACTGTACACAACAACATCATTTTCTAGGCATTGGGATGAGCTGAGGGAACTCCAAGAGCCTGCGAAACCACTCTCTGCTTTGTGATGGGGAGACCACAACAAGAGGCTGGTGGAGCAGCCCCGCCACCACATCCTCTGATGAATTAGCTTGCAACCTGCTCATAATTTCCAAAGCATCTACTCCCCATCTGATTCCACTGAAATAATTTGGAGTTGATTACCTTTGACTAACACACATAAACAGAAGGGATATTTGAGGAAACTTCTGAGGTCACAGCAAGGGAATATTTTAAAGTCTTGGCAACTTTTCATTGTTAGAAAAAAGCATATCTCAATGGCGTCTATAAGAAAATGATAGCTTTTCCACCGGTGAAAGCCACATATTAAGTAGCTTATGAAGCCATGTATCTCACATTACCTGAACAATGTCAGTAATTTGATATCCTGAGACTGCTGGGATACTTTGCATTTCAGATATAGAACTAGAAATATCTATAGAAATGATAAACTGCCACAAATAAAACAGAATACACAGGTTAGTTATGTAGCATAAGAGTAGGATAAATGCTGTAACATAGCTCATAAATAGTTTAAAATTTTTAATTTAAATATTCTAAAATAATATTTAAAAGTTTTTATGTTTGCTTATTTTAGACACAGAGGATTTTTTAAAAAAATATTTATGTATTTATTTGAAAGTAAGAGTTACACAGGGAGAAGGAGAAGCAGAGAAAGAGGGAGAGAGAGAGGTCTTCCATCTGTTGGTTCATTCCCCAGATGGTTGCAATGGCCAGAGCTGTGCCGATCTGAAGCCAGGAGCCAGGAGCTTCTTCCGGGTCTCCCACGTGGGCGCAGGGGCCCAAGGAGTTGGGCCATCTTCCACTGCTTTTTCAGGCCATAGCAGAGAACTGGATTGGAAGTGGAGCAGCCAGGACTCGAACCGGTGCCCATATGGGATGCTGTACACAAAATCTCTTTTTTTGGTGTACAGTTCTATGAGTTCTGAAAAAATGTATACATTTGTGTAGCCGTCACCATGGGCCAGTTTCATGACTACAGAATTAAATTACTCTTGTTATCCCATTTTGGTGAACTCTTCTCTCCAGTAGCTACTGAGCTCTTCTGTCACAATAATTTGCTTTTACCAGAACACTGACTATTGTTGTACATTCCTGAATATATTTCATTACCTAGGTATATAACTTGCTTAACCTTTGACCTGCTGTGCACATTTAGATCGTTTCCAGTTTGGGAGGGGGAAGAGTGGATTATAAGTAATATCACAATGAGCTCTCTTGTATGGGTTTTTATGTGAATATTTTCATTTCTGTTGAGTAAATACCTAAGAATAGGATTACTAAGTCATATGATAAGTGCTTGTTTAATTTTATTCGTAATGCCTAAACTATTTTCCAAAGTGACTCTCCCATTTTACATTCCTTCCAGAAATCTGGGCATGTTCCATTTGCTATGCATGCCACCCAGATTTTGTCTTGTCACTAATCATTTTTACAGCCATTCTGATACATATATTGAGCTACCCCATTGTAGATTTAATTTGTATATGCCTGGGAATTAAATAATATTGAGGATTTTTAAATGTTTTGCCTACTATTTGCCTTGTCCAATCTTCTGCTCATTTCTTTTTGGTGAGTTGACTTTTTCCCCCATGTTGACAAGCTTTAAAAATGCTTTATAAATTCTGGATGCATAAACTTTGTAACACATGTGGTTTACATACATTTTATCCCAGTCTGTAGGTTGTCATACCTTTCTCTTTAGTGTGTGTTTCACAGAGCCACACAATTTCATTTGGATGATATCCAATTTATCAAGTTTTTCTTTTATGCATTCTGCATTGGTTCATGTCTAAGACAGTTGACCTAACCAATAGTGATAACAATTTTGCCCTCTGTTGCATTCTAAAAGTTCTTAAAGACCATTGCATAATTTTCAGTTAGACCTATGGTTCATTTTGAATTAAGTTCCAATGTACAAATACAGTTCTACTCATATGTTTATGGGTGTCTAATTATTTTGGCATAATTTGTTGAAAAGCTCATGTATTTGGCCAGCGCTATGGTTCGCTTGGCTAATCCTCCACCTGCGGCGCTGGCACCCCACGTTCTGGTTCCGGTTGGGGCGCTGGGTACTAGTTCCGGTTGCTCCTCTTCAAGTCCAGCTCTCTGCTGTGGCCCAGAAAGGCAGGGGAGGATGGCCCAAGTGCTTGGATCCCTGCACCCGCATGGGAGACCGGGGGGAAGTACCGGGCTCCTGGCTTCGGATCAACATAGCGTCGGCCGTAGTGGCCATTAGAGGAGTGAACCAACGGATGGAAGACCTTTCTCTCACTCTGTCACTGTCTATAACTCTGCCTGGAAAAACAAAAAAGCTCATGTATTTAATCTTGGCACCCTTTTAAAAATTTATTAGCCATATCTATTTGAGTATATTTCTGGACTGTTTATCCTATTTCACTGATCTCTATGTCCATCCTTTCATCAAACCATGTTGTTTTGATTTCTGTAGTTTTCAAGTCTTGAAATAAGGCAGATGAGTCCTCCAACTTGGCTATTCTTTGTCAAAATTGTTTGAGCTATTCCTATCCTTACAGATTTTTATAAATGTGTGCAAGAGGAATCTTTCTGGGTCTTTGAGATTACACTGAAGCTGTGGATCATTTTGGGAAGAACTGGCATGTTAGCAGTACTGATTCTTTCAATACACAAATATGTTACATCTCTTAATGTATTTAGATTTTCCTTGTGTCTCTTTTATTGGTACTTTGCACTTTTTAGCATATAAAATTCAGTATACATTTGTTAGATTTATACCTAAGCATTTCATTTATTTGGTATTATTGAAAATTTCAATTTCCAATTATTTCAGCTACTTCATAGCAGCACAATTGTTTTTTACTATATAATAACTTTATATCTTGTGACCTAGTACACTCATCTAGTTCTAGAAGATTCCTATATATTCTGCAGGATTGTACTTGTTGACAATCATCCCATCTGTGAATGGACACAGATTTACGAAGGCACTTCAAAAAGTTGATGAAATTAAAATGTAAATTTATTTTGGTGCCAAAAGTAATTGAAATCCATGCCTAGCTGCTTTCATAAACTGCATTTTCCATGACATTTATGAAGTCCGTTCATATCTGTATGCCTTTCACCTACTTTGTCTGCTTGTTGCACTGGCCTGGACTTCCAGACTGATGTGAATAGGAGTAACAGCAGAAGTCCTGACGTTGCTCCTTGTCCAAGAGGAAGAACACTCAGTCATGCCTGGTTCTCCTCCAGAGAATGTTACTTTTTTGTTTGAACTGGTAATCATACTAATTAGATCCAACTGAAAACTCAATCTTGTAGCTGTAAGTGGTGGATCCAATGTCAAGCCCACCTTAAAGCTTTGCTCTTCTATTAGGGTCTTCCCTGCACAAGCAACATTCAAAGGTCAGTCTGACACTCAGGCAGTGTCGCTACTGAGTTCAGTTCTTGAACCCCTTGCTATGTGTCTTTGGTCTGTCCCATGTATTTATAGCTCAGATATGACCCTAAGAATATGCCATCCGTTCACAAAATTAGGAGATGCTCCTCTAAAGCCCTCTGCAATCAGATTTCTCCTGCAGTCTCTGGCCCCGACTCTCACTTTCCCATTTTTCCAAACAGAAAAGCTGGAGCTCTGAGTTAGCCTCCCTCAGCAGCATGCACTTCCACATCGCTGGAGCTGCCTTGCCATGTGTCATGACTCAGATTTCACTTTTGTCCCTAGCTCATCCTCTGTTTATGTCCTGAGCTCTCCAAGCAGTTGCTTTTTGTATTTTGATACTTTTTAGTTCTAACTAGTGGTGGAGATGGGGTATAATCAGCATAGGCTATGTTGGCCCAAACTGGAAGTCACCCTGAATCTCTTTTCATCTACAGAATGCTTCCCCTCTTTTTTACCAAGCCATTGACTTGCACAGTCTGTATTTATTTGGGTCTACACATTATGGTTGAACATTCTTTAACTGATACACTTTCTGCACTTTCAGTAAACAAGACATTGAGTCCTAAGGCTTTTTAATTCTGAAATGTGGATACTTTTTTATGTCTTTGGGTCTTAGTTTCTTCTCTTGAAAAAATAACATTAGTAGTTATTGGCTGAAATTGTTATGAAGATGAAATGGAATAATACACTTAAAGAGCTTAGCAAGAATTCTGAAATAGAATTGTGTGTGTGTGTGTGTGTTTGCAAGAAATAGGAATGTATTGTCTTAGGCAATGAAATTTCATTTTACTCAAATAACCAGAAGTCCAGAGGTACAGGAGCCAGGTTAGTGGGCCCCCCAAGGACATCACCTAGGATCTACTGTCTCCTAGCTTCTCACTCTACCACTCTGCTATACAAATGAGCCCTGTGTATTGGTCCCAAGATAGTTTATTTCTTCACTGAAGGCTAAAATCTGTTGGCTCAAAAGACACCCAACCAAACTCAACTTTTTATGAATTTAATTAATTTCAAAGTAGCCCTAATAAGCAGAGTTTTTGTCACCTAGAACTGCCTGTTTGGCATACTCCACAAAACCTCACCACAAATCTCACAGAAGATAACACATAGACTTGTGGTTACAAGATCCTGAGTCATGGTGCCCTTTGGGGCTCTCTGATCCGAAGACTCCTTGCCCACTCTGTGCCTTGGTGATACTGCCTAGACATGTGAGCCCGCTTTCCAGTCTCCTCTTCTCCTGGGAGTCCCCCTGCCTTCCTTCCCTCCCGGGTGGTGATGCCCTCCCTGTGAACTTCTGAACATGTAGGGACTCACCCTCTAAGACACCCGGTAAGGCTTGTAGCTATCACAGCCTCTTGTTAATCATAGCTTTTTCACTCTGATCACCTTCAAATTCCCTCAACTCCCTACACAACCCCAGAGTGAAGCCTTCATCCCCATGACTGGCACTACTGCTCCTCTCGTGGGCATCCTGCTTTATTTTCAGCACAAGAAGGGGGAGGGTAAATGCAAAGAGCAATCTCCATGTGACTGTACTATTGTTTCTTCAGAAAAACACTTGCTTCCAGGAGTGCCAAAGAGATACAAGTGGGCTCACTTGCCTCTCACTATCCCAAAGGTGCTAAAAGGTGGATGAGGGAAATATTTAAACTCAAACTTTAAAATTTATTTATTTATTTACAAGATAGAGGGATACAGGGATTTCCTATTCCATTGGTTCAGTCACCAATGCCTACAAAACCAAGGTCTGGGAAGTCAGCCTGGCTCTCCCATGTGGGTGGTCAAGTTCTGAGTACTTGAGCCAGTACTTGTTGCCTCCCAGGCTGCACATTTACAGGAAGCTGGAATCATGAGTAGAGCTAAGACTTAAACCCATGAACATCAATTTGGGGTGAGGATATCAACCATGAGACTTAAGCAACTGCGCCCCCCCACACTAGAAACTTTTTAAAAAAGATTTATTTATTTGAAAGGCAGCGTGACAGAGATAGGGAGAGGAAGAGAGAGTGAGATCTTTCATCTTCTAGTTCATTCCCCAAATGGCCACAACAGCCAGGGCTGGGCCAGGCCAAAGCCAGGAGCCTGGAACTCCATCCAGGTCTCCCATGTGGGTGTAGGAGCTTAAACATTCAGGCCATCTTCTGCTGATTTCCCAGGTGCATTAGTGGTGAGCTGAATGGGAAATGGGCGGCAAGTACTTGAACCAGCGCTTGCATCACAGGTGGAGGCTTAACTCACAGTCCACACTGCTGGCCCCTAGACTAGGAACTTGTGTGCCCTGAACAAAATCACAATCAGTTTTCTGTAGGAGGCAAAGGAAGAGAGTGCTAGCATACCAACAATGTGATAATGGATAAGGGTGACACTATATGATCATTGAAGGTGAAGACATGTTTTTCTACTCTGACCATATTCTTTCATAGTAACATCATAGGATAGCATTGTTTTTATGGGAAATCACAAATATAAGTATATAAACAAGTGTAAGCATTTCTTCTCTCATCTTTATCCTTTGTTTAGTGATAGCTATTAGTAAAAACTAGAGCAGGTAGAAAGAACGGCTGCAGTTTGAGCCCATTATTCTCTATCACTAGGATTCCAGTGAACAGGATGTACTCAATCTCAAGATTCGACATCCAAGTGTGTCTCAACTTGGAACTTTTTAAATATTAATCAATTATCACTTCTCTTGACTCCCTGGGATAGAAGCATCCAGGTGCATGTGCAGTGTGAGGTGGAGGGCCAATTCCATGGGTTTCCCTGAAGAGGTCTTCTCAAAAATCAGGTCTGACCAAGGAATAAAGCATCCCCAAAGTGACTCCTTTGAAATCGGAGCCAACTGCAATGGGCATCCATGTCAGCCCATGAACCCTCACTGTGTGGAATTCAATTTCTTTGGGCAGTTATACTTTATTTCAATGAGTGTGTCTAGCCTTTACACATATAAACACTTTCGCTAAAAATCGTTGTTGTCTAAAATACAGTAAACAAAAACCGCTTTTGTTTATTTGCTTGTTTTACCAAAAGAGTTGCCAAAGTTTTTTTAATTTAAAGCTTAATTCCCCAAATTAAATGTATATTTTAATGAAATTTGGTAACTCTATAAAATTGTGAAACCACCTTCAAAAATAATTTCCTTTCTTTTTCTCTTTTGTAATCAATATCCTCTTCCCCCACCCAGTCTCACATAGTCTAACTAGTTTTTCCTCCTCTGGAATTTAGTATCTATTAAATCATCCATTACTTAATTCATTTGTCTAATTTCTTTCACTTAGCAACATGCATTGAGATTCATTCATGTTGTTTTACATATGATTTTGGAATCCATATCAAGGATATAACAAAATGTATTAATTCACTCATCAATTGATGGGCATTGTGTTGCTTCAGCTTTTGCTATTGTAAATAATTCTGTTTAAAACATTTATACACATGTCTGTGTGTGAATACATGTTTTAATTTCTCTGAGGTAATGCTGAAGAGTGAATTGTTGCGTTTATTTTTTTTTAAGATTTATTAATTTATTTGAAAGAAATCAAGAAAGAGAGAGAGAGATCTTCCATCCACTGATACACTCACCAAATGGCCCCAACAATCAGCCCAGGAAAGGGTGAGGAGCCTAGAAATCCATCCAGGGTCTCCTACATGTGTCAGGAGCCAAAACACTTGTACTATCTTCCACTGCCTTCCTAGGCACATTAGCAGGGTGGGAAGCAATGTAGCTGGGACTTGAACTGGTGCTCCCATAAGATGCTGACGTCACAGAGACTTAACCTGACATGCCAAATGCCAGCCAACAGATTGGTGTTTAAACTGATAAGATATTGCTGTCCTGTTTTCCAAAACAGCTCCACAATTTTATATTTCCACCAGCCATGCTGAGAGTTAATTGTTGCACATCATCACTAACACTTGGTGTGCTTAGTTTTTTTTTTGTATAACGCTTTTATTTAAAGAATATAAATTTCCAAAATACAGCTTATAGATTACAATGGCTTTCCCCCCCATAACTTCCCTCCCACCCGCAACCCTCCCCTTTCCCACTCCCTCTCCCCTTGCATTCACATCAAGATTCATTTTCAATTCTCTTTATATACAGAAGATCAGTTTAGTATATATTAAGTAAAGATTTCAACAGTTTGCCCTCACATAGCAACACAAAGTGAAAAATACTGTTGGAGTACTAGTTATAATATTAGTTCACAATGTATAGCACATTAAGGACAGAGACCCTACATGATATATTTTTTTTAAATTGATTAATTTTCTATGCAATTTTTTTAGAGCTTCTACCATCTAGTAGGATAGAGTAGTATCTTGTTGGTTTAAAGTGATTAAAGTTATGTTTCTCTGATGATTAGTGATGACAATGATTACTGATGCCCAGCATTTCCACATACTTATTGGTCAGTATCTCTTCAAGTATTTTGTCTGTTTTCTGTTGGCTTGAATCATGACAGTTCTTGGTGTGTTCTGGACACAAGTCTTTGTCAAATAGGTTTACAATTACTTTTCTGAATCTGACTATGGCTTGCTCTTTTTTCTCATAATTATATCTTTCAAAGAGAAAGTGAGTTTAATCTTAATGAAGTCTATTTTATAGTTCTTTTTCAGCTACAGCTTGGCCTTTTTGTACCAATCAAAGACCCTTTGCCTGATGTAACACCACAAAGTTTTCTCATTTAAGAATTTTCATTTGGGTGGATGATCCATCTTAGGACAATCTGGGGGCCAGCCTTGTGGCATAGTGGGTAAAGGCACCAGTTGCAATGCTGGTATCAAATATGGACATTGGTTCCAGTCCTGGCTGCTCCACTTCCAATCCAGCTCCCTGCTAATGTGCTTGGGAAAGCAGTGGAAGGTAGCTCAAGTCCTTGGGGCTCTGTCATTCATGTACAAGACCCAGAAGAAGCTCCTGTCTTCAGGTCAGCCCAGCTCTAGAGAACTGGGTAGTGAACCAGTGGACAGAAGATGTGCCTCCCTTTATCTTTTACTTTCTCTGTTTGCCTCTCCTTCTCTCTTTCTCTGTAAACCTGCCATTCAAACCAATAAATGAAATCTTTAAAAAGAAATAATTTGAATTTGTGCTTTGATTCAATAGTCAACGATATATTTTTTCCAAAGCAGATATGATTTGTTCCAGCATCAGTCATTGTAAAATTACCTCCCCCTTTTTTTTTTCATTGAATTTGGCACTTTTGACAAAAGAACAATTAACTGTGTAAGTGAGAGTCTATTTTTGGATTTTCTATTCTGTTCCATTTATATACATGTCATACTTTACACATTAAAGCATTGTCTCAACTGGCTCTATAGTAAGCTTTGAAATAAGGTAATGTAAATTCTCTGACTTTCTAAAATCATTTTAGAGATTCTGTTTTTTTTCCTCAAATAAACTTAGAATTAGTTTGGAGTCTCTTTAATCACATCAGTTATGGCTTTGATTGAAATCACATCCATTCTACTAATCAACTTGGGGAAGATTACAGTCTTCATAGTATTAAGATTCCAATCTATGAACATGGTCCATCTCTCCATTTATTTGCATCTTTTTAAAGTTCTTTATGCAAACTACTCTAGCTTCTGATGTAAAGTTCCTAAGTGCTTTCATTAAATTTGTTCTTAAATATATCTGATGCTATTACTTTTCTAGTTGTTTCTAGTATATAGACATTAAATTGTTTTCTATATTGACTTTTATACTGCAACCTTCACTTTATTGTCATAGTTTTTTTGTAGATTCCACCATCTGAAAATAAGGGCATTTTTACTGTTTCTTTTTCCAATCTGTGTGCATTATATTACTTTTATTCCTGGATTGCACAGGCCAAGATCTCCAGGACAATGATAAATAGTATGTAGAGAATTAAAATCTTTGCCTTAGTCTGTGAAGTATTAAGCCTTTCATCATGACTACGTCCATGAGGTTTGCTGATGACAGTCTATTTCAATTTCTTTTATTTGATAATTTTTTCATTTGGCCTCATTTTTAAAGTTATTTTACATGAGGAATATAGATTAATTAGATACTTGGAGTCTTGTCTTTAGATATTTCAGTCTTCTTAATGAGGTAAAGGGTGCCTAAATAAAGCGATCTTGTGTTTCACATATGGTTTTCTTTTGTTTTTGCCTACACCTGGTAGGTCCTTTCTCCTCTCTCTACCCCTTCTTCAAGTAAAAATTGTCTGTATAGTTTGACATAACACTCAAATATCACTTCTGTGAAGTCTTCTTTGATTACCCAGAGAAAAATTAGCTTCTCTGCCCACAGTGCTAGCAAGGGAACTAATATCTTCTTGGTCCGTATGTTTACATAACATATACTACATTTCACATGGGAAGAAAACAAATCATAGCCACAGATGGTGAAAGTACCCTTAGTGAGAGTATATCTAACTGGACACTTATTTTACTTTCAAATTCATTTATCTTCTACTTGGAATTTTAGCATGCAACTTTGTTTCTTTATATTAACCCAGTGTAACACCCTCCACTATGGACTTTTTCATATGATTTCCCCCTGTCATTTTAAGAGCCTTTTTTCCCTCTTCCTTGCTTTTTTAATTCTTAATTTTTAATAGAAAATGCTTATTTAATAAATATAAATTTCAAAAGTACAACTTTTGGATTGTAGTGGTTCTTCCCCCCAAAACCTCCCTCCCACCAACAAATCATCCCATCTCCTACTCCATCTCCCATTCCATTCTTCATTACGATTCATTTTTAATTATCTTTATGTACAGAAGATCAACTCTATACTGAGTAAAGATTTCAACAGTTTGCACCCACAGAGATACATGAAGTATGAAGTACTGTTTGAAGATTAGTTTTACCATTAATTTCCATAATACAATACATTAAGGACAGAGGTTCTACATGGGGAGCAAGTGCACAGTGACTCCTGTTATTGATTTACCAATTGACACTCTTATTTATGACGTCAGTATCACCCAAGGCTCTTGTCATGAGCTGCCAAGGCTATGGAAGCCCTTTGAGTTCACAAATTTTCATTTATTTGAAAGGCAAAGTTGCAGAGAGAGAGAAAGAAAGAGAGACAGAGAGGCCTTCCATCTGCTGATTCACTCCTCAAATGGCTGCAATGGCTGGGACTTTGCCCAGCTGAAGCAAGGAGCCAGAAGCTTCATCTGGGTCTCCACATAGGTGCAGAGTCCCAAGCATGTGGGCCCTCCTCTGCTGCTTTCCCAGGCACATTAGCAAGGAGCTAGATCAGAAATGGAGCAGCCAGGACTTTAACTGGCACTCATAAGGAATGCTGGCATTGCAGGCAGCAGCTTATATTAGGCAACAGCACTGGCCCAAGGACTTTTATTCTTAAAGGATATTGTCACTGGATATAGAACTCTGGATTGATAATTATTTTTCTTCTTCATTTTCAAAATAATTATTTCCCTATTTTCTTTCCTTTATGGTCTCTTATGAGAAAGTGGCTACTAATCATATGTAGTATGTTGGTTTTCAAGATCTACTTTATCAGGTCCAGTGCTGTGGCATAGTAGGCTAAGCCTCCACCTATGGTGCCAGCATTCCATATGGGTGCCAGTTCATGTCCCAGTTCCTCTTCTGCTCCATCTCTCTGCTATGGCCTGGGAAAGTGGTTGGGCCCCTGCACCCACGTGGGAGACTCAGAAGAAGCTCCTGGCTTCTGATCAGCCCAGTCTGGCCACTAGGGCCATTTGGGGAGTGGACCAGCAGGTGGAAGACCTTTCTCTGTGTTCCTCCCTCTGTCTGTAACTCTACCCCTCAAATAAATAAATACACTCTTTTAAAAAAATCTATTTTATCCTTGCCCTTCAACAATTTCCTGTGCTCTTTGTGTTTGCTATGATTGTTGTTAAACATCTTATATTTAAACGTTTGTTCTCCATCAACTTTGGGACATGTCTAGCTATTTCTTCTTTGTAATTTCTTTTTCAGCTCCATTGTCTCTCCTTTCCTTCTGATGTTCCTATTATATGTATGTTTGACCAGCGTATCCAGTCTATTCGGACACTGTTAATCTCTCGAAGTCTATGTTTTTCATCTTGGAAAATTTCTATTGCTAAATTTTTGTGTCCACTCACTCTTCCCTTTGTTATGTACATCTGACTGTTAATATTTTTCCAGTGAATTTTCATATCATAATTGTCATTTCCAGTTCCATAACATTTACTTCCTTTTTAGTCTTTTGTTTTTGTTTCTTTGCTGAAATTTCCAATTTCTCTGCTGAGATTCTCATTCACTGAGAACATATTCTGTTCTACCCCATTGATTGTTGTTATAATAGCTGCTTTTATAACGTTATCTGTCAGCTCCAGCATCTGTTTCGTGTCCAGGTCACACACAACCAATTTTCTTTTCTCTTGAGAATATGTTCCGTTTTCTCACATCGTTGTATATTCGATCATTTTGGATTATATCTTAGTCATTATGGTTGTTAATAGATCCTGGATACTGTTATTTCTCTCTGATAGCATTGTTTTCTTTGTTTCAGCAGGCAATTTTCTTGCTGTTCTGGAACTTCAAGTGGTTTCTGGGACAACAGTTAAGTTTCAGTTCAGATCTTTAACTGAGCTCCTTTGAGTCTTTCAGGCATGTATGTTTCTGAGGTCATTCAGAGATACAGTGGATAGCGATTAGGGGAGAGGTCCACTCTCTGCCACTCTCCCTTGCAGCTGTTCCCAATTAGTCAAGTTTCCTGGCTTCACTTTGTTTTCTCAGCCCAGAAAAACTTTGTTCTTGGTGGGGGCCATTTCTTGAGCCTTGCAGACCACATTAGCCACAACCTGAAAGCTGCAGCGTTGGACATTTACTCATCTAGATCTGCGTACCTCTTGGTTCCAGCAAGTGTGCCACCCACCAGCCGGCTGCTTATCCTCAGCCCCCAGGACTGCCAGGGAACTGTCTTTACTCTCCCAGTGTCGCAAGTATTTTCTGCAGTGGGAGGCAATTGTCCAGTAGGGTCTTAATCTATCATATCCGTAAGTGGGAGTCTCCGCTTAAGTTCATCTTAAAAATAATTTTGTACCCAGATTAAAAGCCTTTATTAAGAGTATTAAAAAGAAATATAAATGGAATAGAAGGAGGGGAGGTAAAAAAGTGATCTTGGTCACTTGCTGACAAAAAATCATTAATAAATGCTTGGGCAGTGAAGTTCCTCTAATCCTACTTGTGCCGAAAGGTAGAAGCAGGGTAGAATAATAATGATAAAACAGAAAATACTCATTCAGTGCCTATGTTTAATCATCAGAATGGCACAATGACTTAGGGAGTATTTTCATCCCTGTTTTACAGGTGAGGAAATTGAGGCATAAAATGTTAAGTGACTTGCCCAAGTTCACGGATTTAGAGCAGGTTCACAGTGAAGGAGTCCAGGTATTTATAAACAGTTCAAGGAGCTGGTGCTGTGGCATAGCGGGTTAAGCCACGGCCCGCAGCACGGGCATCCTATATGGGGGTCAGTTCTTGTTCTGGCTGCTCCACTTCTGATCCAGCTCCCTGCTAATGCACCTAGGAAAGCAACAGAAAATTACTCAGATACCTGGGCCCCTGCACTTACGTGAGAGACCCAGAAGAATATTCTGGCTCCTGACTCTGGCCTGGCCTAGCCCCGGCTGTTGTGGCCATGTGGGAAGTGAACCAGCTGATGGAAGGTCTCTCTGTCTGTCTCTCCTTCACTCTCTGTAACTCTGCCTTTCAAATAATAAATAAATCTTTTTTTTAAAAAAAAAAGGCAATGCAAGAATAGCAAGAGCTAGTCTGTGCAAGGTCTTCACTTAGCTCTTGAAAGACTGCCAGTGTTGCAGCAGGATGCCGTGTCCAACCAGCAAAGTGAGGGGGAAATGGATGATGACTCGGAGAAGTTCCTGAGACTTGGTCCACAGAGTGCCATTGACTGCTGCAGGGAACACAGCAAACAATCAGGATCACTCAACCCACCTGAGACACAAGGTGCAGTGGGACAAAAAGACTGCTGAGTCAAGAACCTCACAACCCTGGCACTGTGGGAGCACAGTCACAGTCGGATCCAGCCTGTGCTCAGTCCAAACAGAAGGGACCAGCCACACCACTGTGGATGTCAGAGGACGACCAGAAGAGCTGGCCTGGAGTGCTCAGACTCCTTCTAGTACTGTGAGCTCCTCTAAGGCTCAGACGCCATTGGCCGGAGGAGACTACCAGGGGAACAAGCTTCGGAGACCAGAGAGGGCTCAGACATGCATCTGAGCTCTGAACAGACTGAATATTCTCAATCCTTTTGAAAATTAAATGACATCTCGGTGAGAGAGATTAATGGGTGTTTTTTTCTCCCCATTCGCATTTGTTAAGAAAATTGTAAAGCAAGATGAAGTCAGTTACAGAAAATGTGCACCTGGTGATGCTTTGCCCAGTGGAGTGTTGGCATGTGAGCTTTGATGCTCCCCTATCACCTCCAGGGAGCAGCTCTCTGTATACAAGGTGCAAGGTGGATCCTTGAGCACTTGCACAGTTCCCCAAGAAGACAGGGGGTCTAAGATGAGGGGTGGGGAGAGCGGCACTGAAGCCTGGGAAGAGGATCAATGGGTAGGGGCAGTGATTCATGTTCCAAGTCCGTCTACAGATTGAGAGACTTAGAGGAAGCAGGATTTGCTTATGCAACTTCAAGAATGTTTCGAGGGCTGGGACATTCAGGATACAGGAGAAGTCAGAAGTGAGGGTAGAAGTTAGCAGGATGTGGGTCAGTAAGAGACTGAGTGCTCAGCTCTAATGAAATGGATTCTGCATAATCGCCTATGAACATGCAACAGAAGAGAAGCACATTTTGGCACAGTTAATCCATGGCCCACATCCCATATTGAAATGTCAGTTTGAGTTCCGTGTGCTCTGCTTCCAAAGCTAATGCACCTGGGAAGAAGCAAATAACACTTCAAGTACTCGAGTCCCTGTCATACATGTGAGACACCAGAATGGGGTGCCAGGCTCCTTGCTTCAGCCTGGAGCAACCCTAGTTGTTGTGTGTATTTGGGGAGTGAATCAGCAGGTGGAAGATCTCTCTCCATCTTTCCCTCTCTCTTTCTTTTTTCCTCTCTCTCTCCAGATCTCTGTTGCTCTGCCTTTCAAATATGGGTACAATGAAGTTAATAATGAAAAATATTAAGCAAGAAAACCAGAAAACTTCTGAAAAATAAGTTATATGGGATCATTATACCCAATTATAAATCTGCATCACAAATCTATAATATAATTTAAAAAAACAGTGCTGTACTGCTGCATTGGTGTAGACTTATCAAAGGAATATAATAGAAAATATGATTTTCTATATGCAAACATGGCCTTTCAGTCAACAGGGGATTTATTCAGTCTATGATGTTTGAACATCTACAAAAAAATAAATTAATAGCACACAACTCAGGTCAAAATAAATGCCAGAATTTCAAATACATATATGTTTTTAATGTAAAAAATAAAAGCATTAAAGTTCTAGAAGTAATAAAATGTTTTGAAAAAAAGTCTCAGAAAAAGGAATATTCTATTGTGACTTTGAAGTTAAAAGCTAAAAAAACTGATAAATTTGATGATATATAACTATTTCTCACATAGAAAAATGCCACACAAGCAATGTCAAGACAACAGCAAGATTAGAAAAAAGAACACATAGAAAATTTCATTTCACCAAGGACTGATTTCTTCAATATGTAAGCAGAAGGACCAATGGCATTGTCAGGTAGAAATCAGTTCTAGCATTCCACAGCACAGTTAGGTGACAATGAGAATTCACAATAAGGTACTATAAACTGTGGGAGGAACTGGAAGACAGGAGTTGGTAGGCTCCCAACATAAAGAAAAGACAAGGAAATGGAAAGTCTAGGTGCTAGATTTCATTAGTTGTACTGTGTACATGGGTAGAAACATTGCACCGTACCTCATAAAAACATATGAGCATTACATGCTAGTCAATATATGCTAGACTTTAGAAGTCAGAGAGGAGGGAAACAGCAGAAGCAAAGACTCAGAGGTAGAAATGCAAATCCAGAGTGTGTGAGGAAACCAGACGTTACAGTCAGAAGACCCATGGAGGAGGGACTGGTGCCATGAAACAGCTCAGATGCATAGTGGGACTAAAACAGTGCGTGGCACCTAGAAAAGCTTAATTACAAAAGGATAAGACCGGGAGCATAAGAGACAATGGGCAAAAGAAGAGACAGACAGTTCACAAAAAAGAAAATACGAGTGCTGTTACACTTAGGGGAGTATGTGGAATGGCACTTGTATTAGCAGAAATGCAATTGAGGATGGTTGTGACACATGAGTTTAACTTCTTAGGTGGACAGCAATCACAGTGTGGCTGCTCCCTGGCTTTCTCAGGAGTGGGGAAATATGCATCCGTGGTAGGTTCTCTGAGGCAATGATTCTCAACCCTTAGCATGAGCAGGGCCTTGCAATTCCCCTGCGCTTGAGTGATAATCCGAATTGTGAGGATCCCAGCTCTGCAGCCACCGGGGTGATTTCAGTGTGCACACGAGTTGAGAATTGCCCTTGGAAGGACGCACTCACACACCTATAAGAGGCTGAAGACAACAGTGTTCTTGGAAACCTGATTTAAAGCAGCAAGTAGAGACACCAAAGCAAACATCCCATAGTGAGGGACTGACACCTTGGACCACTATGCAGACCACAACTCGGTGGACATTCACTTGAACCAATGGTCATAATGGATGTGATTTTTTAAGTGACCAAAAATAATGCATAAAAAACATGAATAGAGTATCCCCATTTTTATACACACAAAACTATACTTGTATTTGTACAAGTCCTGTGCCAGACCAACAGGTAACAGGTGCTGTCTCTGGGAGGACAGGCTTGTGGCTGGGGAATTGAGATCTTTGACTGGAATATATACATATATTCTTTTCTTCTTTTTGGACTTTGACCCCTGTACATGTATGAACTATTTCTTTAAAAAATTAAATTAAAAAAAGTTCAAATGTAGAGGTTTTTGTCATGTATTAGGTTTCAAAAAATTTTTGGTTCACTTTCTTTTTTATGTTTCTTCAAAAAAGAATTACCAAAAAATCTAGCGAGCTGGACTAGCTTCCCACAATAGCCTCAAAGTGCTGGTGATGGAGGGGGGACACTAGTCTCCCCCCCAGCTCGGGGCACAAGCACATGTGTTGGTCAGAAGAACCTCCTGAACTAGGAACAAGGATCTTACTGTGTATCTGAGGCAGGAATTTTATGGTGTTCATTTTTAAATATCCTAGTAAAGTATCTAGCACATCAGAGTGTTCAGTAACGTTTGTTTCTACGAAAAAACAAAATTTGCATATGAATGATAAACACCAGTTTACTGGCATGAAAGGAAGAAATAGGGCTGCGGCAATGAAGTCATTCTTCTGTCACCTGGGATGATTGCAGTTAGCAGGCAATGCATGGGCATTCGACAAGAAAGGGCCAAACTGTCCTTGGCATTGTGAGGACTAACATATACTCAAAATAATAATAATGATAATAATAATAAAGCTCCTTGAAGAATGCAAACTGATGTTTCCAATTAAAGGTTTCTGGGGGAAAAAATGGACCTGCCTTTCAGAAAGACATGTATTTATTGATGTTTTCCAGAGAAACTAATTTGTAATCTGGTCAGGATGTGCTTATGAGCTAATACATTCATTTTTCTCTCACCAAAAAAAAGAAAAAAGAAGAAGACAATGAAGAAGAAGAAAGAAAACCATCATCTAGCAAGCAATTCAGAGAATGGGAATTGGCGTAGTAACTAATTACAGCTCTCAAAGAAAAAAAATCTGTTATGTTGATGAATATGTTTTCCTAGTGTTTCTGTTATTTCTGTTGGTAATTGCAGAAAATAGTTTTAGTGAGGACAATTGTTATGGTTCTCAATGTACTTCTATTCTAAGGCATGAATAAGGCAGTGTTCCTGGCAAATATTTTGAGATCCATCTGGAAAGAAGGAATAATGACAATTCCAAAGGAAAGCTTTTATGGGTTGTGATTCTCCTGTGTTAAAGCTATCTGTTAAACTGTGTGTGTGTGTGTGTGTGTGTGTGTGTGTGTGTGTGTGATGCTTATTAGGAGACTTGGAAAATTAAGCTTATACTTTCAGTTTTGAATGAATAAAAATCAATGTAGATCTTAAATATCTATTTGGAGCAGCAAAACACACCAAAAAGCCAGGAAATAGGCTGCTATAGGTTCATCCGCTCCAGATGAGACCTACGCTAAAGTCAAGTCCACACACCAGCTGCTTCTTTGTGGAGGGCACTGGGGACATTCTTCAGCAGAATGCATTTTGAAAATTGTAAAAAATTCAGGAGTATCCTGTAGTCCCAGAGCTTACTGCTGTCCCAGCTGTTAGACTGAGGAGCTTACTGGGGCTCAAAGGATGTGACAACGGAGGAATTAATACATGAAAGAGAAGTCTGTTCTCAAACAGTAGGAAAGTGCCAGTATGTTATGGATTTATAACCATGGATTTCCAACTAAATTTAACAATTTGTTGCATAATGAGTTAAAAATCCTGCTAGCTACTGGAATGCATTTCAAATTTACAACACATTTTTCTATCCAATTCATGTAATGAATGATGGTGAGGACCTCAGGGGAGCTCTAAAACCCTTGGCCAGCCACAGAGTCACCAAAACACTGTATATTTTAAGTGAAGCACAATTAGGACAAAACAGAAAAAAAAGTTTTAATTTGTATCTAAGATAGATCATTATTTAAAGCCTGGTCCTTTGTTGTGGTATAGTGGGTTAAGCCACCGCCTGTGACACCAGCATACTGTATCGGAGTTCCAATTCAAATCCTGGCTACCAAACTTCTGATCCAGCTCTCTGTTAAGTACCCGGGCCGTTACCATCCATGCAGAAGACCTGGATGGAGTTCCTGGCTCCTGACTTCAGCCTGCCCCAGTCCCAGCCAAATGGGGAGTGAACCAGTAGATAGATAGCTCTCTCTCTCTTTCTCTCTCTCTCTCTCCTTCTCTCTGTCTTTCTCCCCCTCTACCTCTGTTGCTCTGCTTTTCAAGTAAATAAATTAAAAAATGCTTTACAGGAATACTACTTAAAATAGCTATTTTCTTAATATGATCTATTAATAGATTACAAGAATTTTAAAATGTTCTCCTCCTAATTTTATATGGAGTTCCTGTCCCATGACAACAAATGCACCATTATTGGTATTCCTTATGTCTGTCATCTATAAATACGGATGTTGGAAAGAAAGATTTTTTTTCTGGGAACTTGACACAAAATGAAAAGGAAGAGAGTGTGTTAAAGGATATGTATTTGAGTATGCAAAAGAAGTAAAATCTTCAGTGAAATAACTTGATTGGACAACACATAGAATCAAAAAGTGGGAACAGGAACCTCAAAGGAGACAAGAAATGGCTAGCTGGGATGAGGTGCTGTCTGAGGTTGGCCTGCTGGTGAAGGGGCACAGAGCAAAGCAGAGTATTTGCTGGTGCCTCATAAACGTGGATCCCAGCTGATGTTTTCCAAGCTGTGTCACCAAGGTTTACCATAGCTCCTAGCATGTAGCAAGGATTTGTAAGTGTCTGTGGAATAAGTGAGTGAGCAAATGAACCCTGATCCCTGGGGGCGTCTTCCCTTCCCAAAGACAATGGGTGGTGGCTAAGAGCTCTGGCTCTGGACCCAGATGACCCAGCTCTGCCTCCTGGCTGTGTTAGGCTGGTGTGATCTTAGTAAAATTAGCTGGGCTCTGTTTTCCTCTACAAAGAAAAAGTAAAGGGTGAGCACAGCCCTCTCCACGGAGACTCTGCAAGGGTTGCATGAGCTACCACAGGTGAAGTGATTTCAGCACTGACCAGCACTTAGTGAGTTCTGCATACACGCGCCATCATTCACTCACACACTCCTTCCAAAGGCCTGCATGGGTCAGGCGCCTCCTCTCTGGTCCCAGGGCTACACCTTAAACTCCACATCGTCCTCTCAGTCAGGAGCAAGTTTGCCCTCACCATGCTCACATGTTGGACATGTGCAGTGCCCCACAGAACTGCTGATGAGGAATGTCAAATCCTTTCTTTTTCTAGATAATTAAATGAAGCCCAAGGTCCACTCATGAAGGTAGTAAGTTATTAAATTTCAGCCTCCTGTGTCTCCTTCTTCAGGATCCATGGGAATCCCCAGGGAAAACCGGGTCCAGGGATGAGGGATAGGATTCACTAATTACCACACCTGAAGAGCAGCCCAGATTTCAATCCACAATCTTGACCTACCCCTTTCCCTGTCTAAAGATCCAGCATTTGGGCTGGGGGAAGATTAAGTATACAAGACAGGCTGGTGCTTAGATAGAGGGTCTGGGAGAAAAGAATTTGGGGCTCCATGGAAATGCAAAGTGGCTGGAAACCCTGATGTGATTTGAGGGTTGACTTGAAGCCTGATCAGCTTACAGTCACTCTCTCTCCTAGTTCAAAGCAGCACTGGCCCCTGGCAGAAGGCAGGAGAAGTACAAGATCCCCAAAGCAAGATGAGATTGGTGAGCTGGCAGCTGTGAGCCCCTGGAGGCCAGAAGGGAGAGAGCACAAGGACAAAGCTTGAGATGGTCAAGAGAAGCCTCTGGAGAGTGTCATTGTGTAGTTTCCAAGTAGTGCAGTGGCAGCCTCCAACTGGCTCTGTGTTTGCTTTTGATGGGTCTTCCCCTTGCGACCTGCCAGGACAGTGTATAGAGGTCTTCTTGCTCAAGGGGACCTGGATCTTCCTGACTAATCCTTAGAAATGTAGGTCTGGCTTGGGCTTCACCCTTATCCTGTATCTTGCTTCTCTACTCTTCCAGGCTTTAAAGATACCAAGGTTGACCTTTGCACTTGAACATGAGAAATGAATAGAGAGTCATAGGTCCAGATGAGGACTGATCCTCAACCAATTAAAAGCTTCAAATGAATGATTGAGTCAGTCACTGTTAATATTTTAAAGTATTTTCTTACTATGCAATTTTTCTTTTCAATTTTTCATAGCCTTGATAGTAGACAATAAATGACTGTTTAATTTGGCATGAAGAGCTATGCTCTGTTTTTCCAAGAGGAACTTGAGACCAGGAGTGGCTAACTGACCAGGCTGTGGTTGGCAAGTGGTGGGGCCAGGATTGGGAGCTGAAGGATTGGATCCCACAGTGAGCCTTTAACTGCCATCAGGGTCATGAGCAGAGCAGCATCTACCTAGGGGCATTTTTTCATTATGGGCAGAGGTTCAAGGTGTGCTTTCATAACAGCTTCTTTGTTTCTTATCCTCTTACAGCCAGGACGCTGTAAATTCCACCTGTAAATTGGCCTTGCTTGGATCATCAAGTTGCCACCAGCCTGGTGCCTGGCCTCTTTTTGCATCTCAAGTTTCAGACATCGTAGGGCCTCCTGACTGAGTTTTGGGGTGTTCCCACACAGCCTTGTCCTGAACTCACTACTCAACTGTGCTCTGACCTATTTTCTCCCCTTATTGATGGCTGCCCACTTATCTTACCACCTGGTGCTAACATCATATGTTCAGCATAGATTGAGCACCTACAGTGTACAGGCACATGTTACTTGTGAAGATTCAGCAACATGAAAATCAGAGCCCTGCCTTCATGTGAAATGCATTGTGCTGGGCATTGCTCATGTTGGACAGATAATGACAGATACAATAACTGTCACCAAATAAGGACCACGGGGCACTTAGGACAGCTGACCAAAACCAGAGGGTAGGGCTCAGTGAAGACTCTTGAACTTTTGGATTCCACTGTCCTTTGTATGCTGGACTGGAGATTGCACATTTGCCACTGAGCAGTTCATCCAGCTTCATTCCTTCTTTGTGGTCTCCTGTGAGGTCTGGTCAGTCTCCTCCCACTCTAGGTAGCAATAAATCACACACCGCTCTCATATCAGGATATGGCAAACAGTATCACTTACACATGCATTCCTTGTTCATAGCATGTTATTCATCTCCACTGAAAAAATTTTCCCTTCAGCTCACATCTTGCCTGCAAAACCTAACGCTTTGTAATAGTCTATCTCCTAGAAATGGCATTGCATAAATGGCCACCCTAACAGCAAGCTGGCACACAAGATTTATCCAAGCATAAAAGTAGTCATAAAAGAATATGTGCGGGAATATATCACTGGTTGCCTCTGTTAATTCAATTTTTTAAATGTGGTTTGCCCATCTGAACTGCATTTCAGCAAGAGTCCATTTGTGGGATTCCAAGAGGCACTTAAGAGTCTCCGAGTCTCTCCTCACTCCACTGAGTGGCTGGCTGGGCAGAGCTGAGGTTTCCAGAGGGCCCCACTCCCTTGGTGGCTGAGAAACATCTTTGGATGTGTGCGGGTCATGAAATGTTGCGGTGAGGGGGAGTCTCTACAAATCCCCACCTGCTCCTGTGGGAGGAAGAGGGGCCCACCATCAGGCAGACGGGGTGAGGACTGGGAGACTTATGAGGCCAAGAGAAGAATCCAGTGTGACAATATAAAGCTATAGTTTTGGCTTCCTGCCAAATACAAGAAAGAGTCTGATTATATTGCATATTTTAAGATTCTCTGTTTTCTTGCAAGCAAGAAGGCAAAGAGATTCTCTTTGTCATAAAAAATCAATTTCTTAGCTGCCATTTCTGCTTAGCGCAATGTGTTTTTCCTGCTGGATCTTTTAAAATGCCATTTGTTAGTATGATTACAGAACAAATTTCAGTTCTTGTTTAATTCTTTTAAAATTGTCTTTTGCTTTTAAAGAACATAAAAAACAAATGGATGTACATATTAATCACAGCTACTATTTCCAGCGGCTGAGTAAAAATAGGTATTTATGTTAATGTTGTATGTGGCTGAGCATACAAGGCTAGAAATATTCCCACTTACCAAATTTGTCTCTTGGGTTGCAACAAGAATATAACTGAAAGAATAAATAATCCTACAATGAACTCCATTCATGATACTTTTCTGAAATTAAATCACTGCTCTTTAAATCCAGGTGACAGAATATATACTGCCAATCATAACACTTAGACTGGAATTGTATTGACCAAAATGTTTAGCCACATTCTCTGGCTCTGGCTCTGAATTGATTTGAAGAGCCCTAAATGCATTCAGTGGGGACTCCCTGGAGAATAAGACATTACAAAAGTATTCATTATTCACTCATAGTAGATTCTTTTGCAAACAGCTCCTTAGCTAAAAAATAGGACCAGTTGTTCATTGCATTCCATACATCACACACAGGACACCAAAGCACTGGGTGTTGAACACTATGCAGGGAAAAATTCAACAAATCATGTCAGTTGGGCAGAGAGAGCCACAGCACATCCTTCCAGATTGTGGGTTCCTGCAGAGTCTTTTAGAGACAAAGGAGAAGTCTTGGGAATGCTACATCTGTCAGTGTCAAGCATCAAACTCACCAACTATCCAGACCCGCTGTAGCTTATCCAGTAGGCTAAGCCTCCGCCTATGGTACCAGCATCCCATATGGGGACCGGTTCACGTACCAGATGCTCTTCTTCCAATCCAGCTCTCTGCTTATGGCCTGGGAAAGCAGATGACCCAAGTGCTTGGGCCATTGCACCCATGTGGGAGACCTGGCTTCAGGTCAGCTCAGCTATGGCCATTGTGGCCATTTGTGGAGTGAACCAGCAGATGGAAGACCTTTCTTACTGTCTCTCCCATTCTCTATCTATAATTCTGCCTCTCAGAAAAATAAATAAAATCTTTTTTAAAAAAAATTCAACAACTATCCCAAATTGATATTATTTTTTCTCTCTTGGGTTGGTTCAAACTCTTCCCATCACATGAGGAGAGGACGCTCACATCAGTACACAAGGGAGCTTCAAAAAGTTCACAATAGGGAACAAAGAGAAACATGTATGTCAGTACAAAGCAATTTTGAAATTCATGCATAGTTTTGCATGCTATGTATTTTCCATGAATTTTTGAAGATCCCTCCTACAATTTCCAAAGATGATTAAAGATTCCATAATTGTCAACTCTGAATTACAGCTATCAATTGATTTGGGGGGCAGGTGTTTGGCACAGCTGTTATGAAGCTCTTGGGACGCCTGCAACCCATATCAGAATGTCTGGTTTTGAGTCCCTGCTTCACTCATGATTCCAACTGCCTGCTAATGCAGACCCTGGGTGGCTCCGGGACTTGGGTCTTCACCACCCATGTGAGACCTGGATTGAGTTCTGGACTCCTGGTTTCAGCTTGGCCCAACCCTGTGTGTTGCAGCCCTTTGGAGTGTGAATTTGTGAATGGAAGATCTCTCTATGTCTGTCTGTCTCTCTCTGTCTCATTGCTTTTCAAAAAAGCAAAACAGTGAATAAAAATTTTTAAACAAGTGATTTTTTTTAAAGATTTATTTTATTTATTTGACAGGCAGAGTTACAGAGAGAGGTAGAGACAGAGAGAGAGAGAGAGAGAGAGAGAGAGAGAGAGTGAGAGAGAGAGAGGTCCTCCATCCGTTGGTTCATTCCCCAGATGTCTGCAACGACTGGAGATGCGCCAATCGGAAGCCTGGAGCCAGGAGCTTCTTCTGGGTCTCCTACATGGGTGCAGAGGCCCAAAGACTTGGGCCATCTTCTACTGCTATCCCAGGCCATAGCAGAGAGCTGGATGGGAAGAGGAGCAGCCGGTACTAGAACTGGTGCCCATATGGGATGCCAGCGCTTCAGGCCAGGGCGTTAACCCGCTGAGCCACAGTGCTGGTGCCAAACAACTGATTTTTTTAATGCCAATTTAAAAAGTGCTTGAACAACTCACCTGTTTATCCCATCAAATTGGGGAGAAACACTGATTGCTCAGCATTTAGGGGTGCCAGATCAAGACCCCAGGAGTCCAAGTGTGGATCACAACCTGGATGTCGGTATATTCTGCTTCTGCTAGGTTTCAGGCAGAGGCACAAAAATTAGTGAACCTTGTAAAATGGCAAGAGTGGCCCCCACCATGTAAAGCTGGGGGGTCTTATCTTGTTATTAACTAATTTTCCATTTATCAGAATGAAATATTCATGAGCACAGATACCCAAAAACAGATTTCCAAATCGCTAATTGAGGCTTTATCACTGGCACTGTGTTCATTGTTAGAGGCAAAGAAGGAAGGTTAGTTAAAAGTACTAGAAAATATTCCAATCGGGTGCATCGTGACCTGGCACCTGCATGCCCCTGACTGATGGTAGTCAGAGAAAGAGGGTATGAGGCAGGTTCCTTGTGCATCAGTATCAACTAAGGGCAAGAATCTGCGTCCCATCATGGAAGAAAAACTGCACGAGTTAAATGGGAGAAGTATAATATAAAGCATAAAAGAGTGAGCACAAGACAAAGATACTCTATGAGGGCACTTGCAAACATTTCTGGAAACTGGAATTATACAATAAAATTTTTAATGCAAAAAAATTGAAAACCATGTATTTGGTGCAAAAAAATGTGAAATCCATGCAAAAGTTCATGGAAAATGCAAATTAGGAGAAAATAGGCTTGGACTCCAAATTTTTTTTGCAACAAAATAAACTTACCATATAATACCATTTTTCTATGGACTTGTTGAAGTCTCCTCATCTTTAGTGCCCTAGAGTTTAGGTGCAACATCAAAGTAAGGACAAACCTTTAAGAGCTGTGGGATGCAGACCTTGTTACAGAAGCTGCAAATCAGTCTCTGCATAGCATAGATATGGGATCGTTTGCCTTCCACTGGGCTGTGATCCTAACACTAGACAAGCACAGAACAGCCCTCTGGAGTACAAGTGAACAACTGATGAGTAGGTATTCAGAGAAGTATGGTTCAGAGGCAGCCATGCATGGCCTGCAGAGGGAGTCAGGATGCCATTTGGGTGGAGAACACAGGGGAACTCTTGCCAACAGGCTGGTCTCAGGCTTTGGGCACAGTTCTGGGCAGAACTGCAGTAGATTCCTCACCTTCACCCCAAGGATTCACTACTCAGCCTCCAGCACTCCATCCTCCAGGGTCCCTCCAGGTGCTGTCCTAAGGAGACTGACCAGGCTCACAGTGAAGGGCAGGTGTCAAGAAATGTCCAGGGGAGCTGGACGTGAGGGCCAATGTGGTAGTATCTGGGACAAATGGCCACCTCCGGAGCCCCAGGAGGTTATACTTGTCCATTTTTATAGAGGAGAAAATGGAGGCTTACGGAGGGTAAGAGACTTGCTTAAGGTCACAAATTTAGCAAGTGGAGGAGCTGAAGCGAAAACCTATGTCTCCATGGTTTTAGAACACATGCTGTTACACACTGTGATTGCATTGATTCATCACAGAAAGTCCTAGAATCTTTTTTCAAATCTCTTGTTTATGACAGGAAATGTCTCCTAATGATAAGCCCTGGGATTTGTTAGAGTGCCATCAAAATAAATGAGTTTCATTGTTTTTATTTCTTGCAGCCATGAGAAGACGTCATTTCCTTATGTAATAGTTGGACTCTGCCAAGATTACAGGAATGGATTTTGATCCAGATGTGGAGAAGATGCAAGAATCAAAGATGACAAAGCAAAGCAACAGGGACTGGTGTCCATGGTCCTTGGGGGACTGCTTACGTTCCTGTGGTCATTTAGCCTCAGGGAGAAGCAGCAAAGGAGTGAAGATTCTGGTGTTCAGTTTGTGAAAGTTTCCTCAGCTGAGACACCTGACAGCTTGTCTTCATTTCCCCTAAGGGCTGAGGATAGGATAAGGAAGTGAGCTTGCATTAAAACAAGACCGATTTCTGCTGAAGGAGGGGAAATTTCTTAAATGTGTATTTATTTTCATTCACTTGAAAGGAAGGGAGAGAGAGAGAGTGAGCAAACACTTGGATCATCTTCCACTGTCTATCCAGGTGCATTAACAGGAAACTAGATTAGAAGCAGAAGTGCTGGGACTCAAACCAGAATGCCAATGAGTGATGCAGGTGTCTTAAGTCGGGCTTAAGCTGCCACCCCCAGACACCCCCTGGAAGAACTTCTTAACCAGCACAATGATGAAACACTAGGCTTTAACACAGTGTCACAGTCTCCATTCCTGGAATTGTTAAGCAAACAACCAATATCACCTGTTATGAATGACCTTGACACGCCTCTAGATGAGAGCAGTGGTCTCGTGAAGTCCTTGCTAGTCTCACAATCCCAGCATGCGTTAGTCATCCTGAATTCTTCCTTGCCAACAGAGGCAAATGCCTTCCAAAAACAATGGACCCAAAAGGATGTTAATAATAATTATCCACCTGTTCAATGTTCATTTCCACAAAGTGCTTCATACATTACTGTCTTGTCTTTGCAACACCACAAGGCAAGTATCATTATCTTCATTTTATGGATTATGAGGCTTAGGGAAGTCAAGTGACTCAGCAAGGATCATACAGCAAATAAGTGGTAGTCAGAACTCTGAAGACTGTCTATAGTCTAGTCCATATGGTCTCGCAGATAAACCATTCCCTTTTTGCTATTTCAGCAGCTACTTAGCAGTTACCCTTAGAGGGTTGTCATCCATACCTAAAACTCCCCAGGACACCCTGGAAACTTGCTACATCTCACTTGTACAACCAACTCAATGCCACATGCCTGGGAAATTTGCAAGTAGAAAGGCCACAAAGGGAAAGAAAAAGATAATTGATGCAGACAAGTAAAACACTTGCACTACATCACATCTCAGCCACTGGAGTCCCATGAAAGAGCAAAGAATTGACTCAGTTCACAAAAGCGATCAGAGGAGAGAGCGAAATGATTCAGCCCTAAGTCAAGCACAGGAAAATGGCTCCCGTGAGCTTTGCGATAGGAAACTGTGAAACTGAACTCCCAAAATGAGCCATCCGACAGCCACAACCCCTGATGTGCTTCTCTGAGGGACGGAATGCTGTGTTCGGACAACCCAAGATTCCTTCTTACTTGTTGTTAATTGTTGGTGTCTGCTGACAGAGGGTGAGAAACCAAATCCCTCTGACATGGGTGCCTCACTGGCATAGGCCCTGTGTTGAGAGCATTGACTAAGCATTGTGGCTGGTACCTTTCCTGTGAAATGGGGCTCACCAAGATGTCCCTAGCCACACAAGCTAGCTAGCTCAGGACCCCTGCTATCCCCTCTGTCTAGAGAGCTTCAACGTGGAAGTTACTCACAAGTACTCTATGAGAAATTTATTCTTATGCAGTTCCGTGTACTTCACAAGCTTTTAATACTCCTAGAACCTGGGACTACAACCCCAACTCTTATTACTGTTTGGAACTAAATGGCTATTCTAAGAACTGTATATTCAGATATCCAGTCAATTTTTCTAATATTAGTCTTCACCAGCACTGTCTAAGAAATATATAATACAAGTCATATGTGCAACCCAAGTATCTATTTTCTTGTAACCACATTTAAAAAGTAAAAAGACATAGTGAAATGAAATTTCATAATATATAATTTAATTCAACATGTCAAAAATGTTATCATTGCAAATGTAATTGATTTAAAAATTATTAATATAACTGTTACATTTTTGTTAGCACTTTGTCATCAAAATCCACTATGTAAGCCGGCGCTGTGGCTCAACAGGCTAATCCTCCGCCTTGCGGAATCGGCATACCAGGTTCTAGTCCCTGTCGGGGCGCTGGATTCTGTCCCGGTTGCCCCTCTTCCAGGCCAGCTCTCTGCTGTGGCCCGGGAGTGCAGTGGAGGATGGCCCAAGTCCTTGGGCCCTGCATCCACATGGGAGACCAGGAGAAGCACCTGGCACCTGGCTCCTGCCATCGGATCAGCGCGGTGTGCCGGCCGCAGCATGCCGGCCGCGGCAGCCATTGGAGGGTGAACCAATGGCAAAGGAAGGTCTTTCTCTCTGTCTCTCTCTCTCACTGTCCACTCTGCCTGTCAAAAATTTAAAAAAAAAAAATCCACTATGTATTTACACTTACAGTGCAACTCAATTCCACTAAGTTTTATGTTAAATACTTAATAGCCACATGCAGCCAGATCAAGATTTCTTTTATTTATTTATTTGAAAGAGTTACACAGTGAGAGAAGGAGAGGCAGAGAAAAAGAGAGAGAGAGTCTTCGATCCGCTGGTTCATCTCCTAGTCGGCTGCGCCGATCCAAAGACAGGAGCCAGGAACTTCTTCTGGGTCTCCCACATGGGTTCAGGGGCCCAAGGACTTGGGTCATCCTCTACCGCTTTCCCAGGCCATGGCAGAGAGCTATACTGCTGGTGGAGCAGCTGGAACTCGAACCAGCACCCTTATGGGAAGCCGGCACTGAAGGCAGCGGCTTTACCCACTAAGCCACAGCACCGGCCCCTCAAGATTTCTAGACCAAGAAATATTCTTGATGCAAACATTAAATATAAGAAACTATTGCTTATTAATCTGATGATCAAGGTAGTAATTTATTACAAAAATAGGAAATCCTGAATGGTGTTTTAAAGAACATAATTATTCAATTCTCTGTGCTTTATACTTTAGATTTCAATTTTCCAAAGCTACATAATAAACCAAAGTTTAACATTCCTATTTCATAAGTACATTTTCCAATATACTGCTTATGAAGCCACCAGAGAACAAGTAGTCCATGATTGCCCAAAGGGGCACTTGGTCAGAGCATTTACCTTGTCACAGAGATGAACAGCAAGATATCTTTTGTCTCTGGAGACCAACCAGAGGGCTTTGGGAGATAAGAGAAAGTCTACCCTTATTACATGCCTAATCTTGTTATTGAAAAGAGCATGGGAGATTTGTCAAGCATCACAGATAGCTGAAGCAATGGAGCAGTAAATGTAAATTAGCTTAATTTGTCAATATTTATTTGTCACAATTACAATCATGGCTAAAAACAAATTTGACAGTAACAATCCTCTGATGGTTATTACAAACACAACTCTTTGGTCTTTTATTTATTTATTTCCAACAGAAATGAGTTTATATTGGCGTTTTTAGTTTTGTTGACTCCTTAATGAAGATATGAAATAAAGGTTAATTTTTTTCTACTGAAATAAAGAAAGCAAAATGAGTTGTGATCTTTCCAGTCCCTGACCAGGTGACCAGGCCATTTGCACCTGCTCAGGAGTCCATATGGATATTACAACCTGAGACAGCTTCTCTTTACACAGAAAGCAGAAGAGCAGGTACCCTGCTGGATATTCTGCCTATGGGAGGAAGTTCTGTCATCACTGCCTTTAAGATTGATCACTGAGTGCAGGCAAATACAATCACGTGCAAGACAATCCATTCATGATCCATGTTTGGGCTTCTTCTTCCTCTATCAGCTGCTCATATCCTCAACTGGGCAGCAGGTGCAAAGTGACAGAGAGGGAATGGTACAGTGATGGCTGGTAACAAAAGGTCTGGGAGGCCTGCTCTTTCCTTGTGGCAGCATAGCTGTTTGCTCTCTGAGGTCTGATACTCCATCTCAACCAGAGCTCAGTATCATGCCTGGGGCTGTTTATCAAAAAGTCTCTAGTTCTCTGCTCTAGAACCTTAGGCATAGGTGTCAGGATTCTCCCATAAAGAGCACCATCAGGGGAATGGAGCAGTTTCCACCACATTTGACATTTTAATAGGCCAACTCAGCTAGGTCATATGGCCCAAATGGCAGGGCTACATATTCATCCTATAGACAAGGTGTGCAGCTGTTATGATCCCACTTGGAGCTGCCCATAATGTATGGACTGGGACAGTTTTACCAACTGTGGAATATGTTATCTCTAGAACCTACCAATGCCTACAGGCATGATGATGCTTTCTTAGAAGCAAGACCAGCAAGGCTTTGCTATAATTTCACCTGCTCATGAGTCCAATGTCCTCCTCATGCATGGTGACCTCTGCTCTCTGCATTCCATTCTGTTGGCCTACTGGTCTGTCTCCTAGCCACACAGGTAAGGCTCCACATAATCCTAACTAGTGTGGCTTTGCAATGTTCTTGATTTCCAGTAGAGTAAGTCAATCACGGTTGAACTATCCTTGGCTCTTTATACTTCCATACAAAATTTGGAACCAGCTTATCAAGTTACACACATACATATGCATATACATAGCTGCTGTTTTGATTGGAATTGCTCTGATTCCAGAAGTCGGTTTAGTAACAATTGATGTCTTTAAATCTTGAGTTTTCCACACAGATAGAATATCTAAAAAATTAAGTACTCATTCATTTTTCCCAATAATATAATTTATGTGTAGAGGTATTGCACGCATTTTGTTAGTTTAACTTTCAAGCATTTAATACTTCATAGTCCTTTTTTTTTAATTTGACAGACAGAGTTAAACAGTGAAAGAGAGAGAGAGAGAGAGACATAAAGAGACAGAGAGAGACAGAGACAGAGAGAAAGGTCTTCCTTCAGTTGGTTCACCCCCAAATGGCCACTACAGCTGGAGTCAGGTGCTTCTTCCTGGTCTCCCACGCGGGTGCAGGCGCCCAAGCACTTGGGCCACAGCAGAGAGCTGGACTGGAAGAGGAGCAACCGGGACTAGAAACTGGTGCCCATATGGGATGCCGGTGCCACAGGTGGAGGATTAACCAAGTGAGCCATGGTACCGGCCCTGAATACTTCATAGTCTTGCAAATGATACCTGTCTTATGTTCTATTTTCTTACTATTTGCTATCAGTAAGAAAAAATTACTTTTTTATACTGACTATATATCTAGAATCTTGTTAAAAATTATCTAGTAAAGATATATCTTAAATAAATTCTTTTTTATTTCTAAAAATTTCTAAGATTCCTTAATGTATAATCTATGAAAAAATAGTTATTCTCCTTCCCAGTCATTACACTTTTATTTCATTAATCAGTTAACTATTTTCTTGCTCAATCTTTTAAAAAGTGACCATATTGAGTATTTGTGTTTCATCCTGGGCTCAAATAGAAAGTTCTTAATACATCATCATTAAATATGCTATTTTTATTGTTTTCGTTATTTGTTCTTAAGGTTGAATTAATGAAACTCCCTTCTTTTCCTAGTTTTCCAAAAAGTTTTATCACAAATGAATGCTGAGGTTTTTTTTAAAAAAGATTTATTTATTTATTTGAAAGTCAGAGATACAGAGAGGCAGAGGGAAGAGAGGTCTTCCATCCACTGGTTCACTCCCCACTGGCTGCAATGGCTGAGCTACACTGATCTGAAGACAAAAGCCAGGAGCTTCTTCCCAGTCTCCCACATTGGTGCAGGTGTCCAAAGACTTGGACCATCTTCTACTGTTTTCCCAGGCTATGGCAGAGCGCTGGATTGGAAGTGGAGCAGCCAGGGCTCGAACCGGCAACCATATGGGGTGCTGGCACTGCAGGTGGCGGCTTTACCTGCTATGCCACAGCACCGGCACTGCTGATTGTTGAGTTTTAACAAACACTATATATTTAACAAATATTTCTGAGCATCTACTAAAATAATATGATTTTTTTCTTTTTGTTCCTTTAAGGAGGAGATTTGACCTATTTATTTAACTATCTATTTACTTATTTATTCATCTGAATATCTATATTTTAGAGGTAGAGAGACAAAAAAGAAATATAGAAAGAACTCCCATTTGCTGGTTCATTCCCTAATTACCCACAATAGTCAGGCCAAATCTAAGATCCAAGAATTCAATCCAAGTGTCCTACAAGGAGGCAGCCATGATGCTGCCTCCCTGGATCTGTGTTAGCAGGAAGCTGGAGTCAAGATTCAGAGCCGGGAATTAAACCCAGGGACTCTGATGGCAGCCACCATCTGAACCATCAGGCTAAAACACACACCTGAATCATTGTTTTTAAATATCAAATTAAACTAGCATTTAAAAGAACAAACCTGTTTTGATTTTGATTTTTAATCAATTGTTGAATTCTATTTGAATTATCATTTTACATCTCTGTTCTTCAGTGATATCAACTTACAATTTTTATTATACATTTTTAGTATTTGAGTTATACTGGCCCTGTATAACATAATAGGAAAGCCTCTCTCTATGTTTTCCCAAATATTTTTAAAGCTTTTTATTTATTTTATTTGAAAGATGTAGAGATAGACAGACAGATATTCCACTTGCTGATTCACTCCTTAAATGCCCCAAAGGCCAGGACAGGACCAGATGGAAACCAGGAGCCTGGAACTCATGTCTCTGATGTAAGTGTCAGGAACTCAAATACTTGACCCATCATCATCTGTTGCCTAGAAGGATATACATTAACAGGAAGATGGCTTGGAAGTGGAAGAGCCAAGATTCAAACTAGGTACTCTGGACAAGGGCATCCAAGCAACCTATTAATCACTGCACTAGAGGACCCCCCCCCCCAAGTAAATTTTTTTTTGACAGGCAGAGTGGACAGTGAGAGAGACAGAGAGAAAGGCCTTCCTTTGTCATTGGTTCACCCTCCAATGGCTGCCGTGGCCAGCGCGCTGTGGCCACCGCCCCGCGCTGATCTGATGGCAGAAGCCAGGTGCTTCTCCTGGTCTCCCATGGGGTGCAGGGCCCAAGGACTTGGGCCATCCTCCACTGCCCTCCCTGGCCACAGCAGAGAGCTGGCCTGGAAGAGGGGCAACCGGGACAGAATCCGGTGCCCCGACCGGGACTAGAACCCATTGTGCTGGCGCCACAAGGTGGAGGATTAGCCTATTGAGCTGCGGCACCGGCCCCAAAGAATTTTTTTAAATATTGACATTATTTCTTTAATAGTTGATATCATTCACCAGCAAAACCCTGGGCCTATACTTTTCTTTTCAGGATGATTTTTAATAATGGACTCAAATGTTTTAATAGAAATACAATTAGTTATAATTATTACTTATTTTCTTTTGCGTTAATTTTAATAAGTTTTATCTTTCTAGGAATTTATTTAATTTGCTCATAAAGATTTCTTAACTATTTAATGAATTCGGAATATGATAATGTCACCTTTTCTATTCTGACATTGATTATTTTTTTACATTTGTCTTGACTAGTATAGCCATTTGGAATAAAATTTTTAAAAATTGAATAAGAATTTAGCACTGCATAGTACAAAATATTGCAGGGAGAAATTTTTAAAGAATTTAAACATGGGGAAAATATGGAGAGTTCTAATACATCCATAGGTTGGAGCAATCAATAATATAAAGAAGTAAGTGCTTTGCAAACTGATCTCTAGATTCAATGCAACTCTAATCAAAACTCAGCAAGCTTTTTGGTAAAGATTGACTGGTTGATACCAAAATGTACATGGACATTAGAAAGATATAGAATAGCAATGCAATCTTGACAATGAAGTACAAATCTGGAGGGCTCACAGGAACGGATCTGAAGTTCACTGTAAAGCTAGCGTAATTAAGATAACACTCTAAATATAAAAAAATTCGCGAACTGTGGCCACTGCCCTTGTAAGAGATCATGAAGAAGACCTTGGCTCCTGGGTTCAGAGCAGCCCAGCTCCTGCCATTGCAGCCATCTGGTGAGTGAGCCAGCAAATGGAAGACCTTTCTCTCTGTCTCTCCCTCTCTGTAACTCTCTCCCTCAAATAAATAAATAAAAGCTTTTTAAAAAATCCATGAATGGAACAGAACTGAATCCAGAAATAAACCCACACAAATGTAGTCAAATGCTTTTCAACAAAGATCCAGTGAAATTCAAAGGAAATTAAAGTATTTTCAACAAATGTCACTGAAGAACCAGGAGGGCCATATGGATACAAACTGTGACCTCAAATTGCATACAAACATTAGCTCAAGGTGAGTTGTGCACCCAAAAGCTGAAACTGTGGGGGCTGGTGCTGTGGCAGAGTGGGTTGTGCCGCTGCTGGTGATGCCTGTATCCCATTTAGGAAGTGTTGTTTTTAGTCTACTGTTCTGCTTCTGATCCAGCTTCCTGCTAATAATGCCTGGGAAGACAGTGGATAATGGCCCAAGTGTTTGACCCTTGTCACCTATGTGGGAGACCAGGATGAAGCTCCTCACTACTGTCTTCATCCTGACCCAGACCTGGCTGTTGTGGCCATTTGGGGCATTAACCAACTGTTGAAATCTTTACTTAGTATATACTAAATCAATCTTCTATATATAAAGATAATTGAAAATGAATCCTGATGTGAATGGAATGAGAGAGGGAGTGGGAGATGGGATGGTTGCGGGTGGGAAGGAGGCTATGGGGGGAAAAAGCCACTATAATCCATAAGCTGTACTTTGGAAATTTATATTTGTTAAATAAAAGTTAAAAAAAAAATCACTTATTATCTAAAAGCAACAGATCCAGGTTTGCTCATAGGAGAATTCAGCAAAGACTACCAATACTTTTTTTTTTTTTTTTTACAGGCAGAGTGGACAGTGAGAGAGAGAGAGACAGAGAGAAAGGTCTTCCTTTGCCGTTGGTTCACCCTCCAATGGCCGCCGCAGACAGCGCGCCACGTCCGATGGCAGGAGCCAGGAGCCAGGTGCTTTTCCTGGTCTCCCCATGGGGTGCAGGGCCCAAGCACCTGGGCCATCCTCCACTGCACTCCTGGGCCACAGCTGAGGGCTGGCCTGGAAGAGGGGCAACCGGGACAGAATCCGGTGCCCCGACCGGGACTAGAACCCGGTGTGCCGGCGCCGCAAGGCGGAGGATTAGCCTGTTGAGCCACGGCGCCGGCCGACTACCAATACTTTTAATGTGACTTTAAACAGTTCCAGCAATGGTGCAACAAGACCTTCAGAATTATTTTAGAGAAAAGTAAATAATCTTAAATCTTGATATCTAAACTCATAAAACACAATACTGGAAAATAAATCTAGAAATCAATCTCACTTATAAATATTCACAGAAAAGCCCTGATAAAATGCATGGAGCTAACAGAATCCATGGTTAACACTAAAAGAATATAGCATCTGACTAACGTGGTGTTTATTCTACTAATTCAAAGGGTGTTTCCTACTAGGACTAAAAACAAGATGATGGCAGTGGAAATATTTTATAAAATTTAACATCTCTTTTTTTAATTCTGAAAAATTGTTGCAAGATAAATATAAATTAATTTTTACTTAAAATGAATGTATCTATGTGTATGCATGCATGCACACACACACACACACACATCCACAAGATGCCTGGTGGATAACAGTATGCACATTTGCATTGAAGGCATAAACATGATTAGGATGGCTACTGCAACCACTATTCTTTAAAATGGTGGTAAACACCAGCCAATACCATCAAGAAAGAAAATGAATTATGTGCATAAAACAAGAAAAGTAAATAAGATAATCATTAATGGTAGATGATATGGTAATAACTGAAAAATAGTTAAGAATAACTTAAAAGTAATACAAAATATTTGGTAGGGTGTTGGGATATGAAATCAGTCCTGAGAAATGAACAATTGTATATAAAAACAGCCAGAGGATTGACTAGAAGATGAAGTTAGAGCAAAAGCCTCACCATCACGAACAAGCTCTAGGAATTTGCATAAGAAGAATTCTACAGGATTTATATAAAAACGTTCTGAAGTACAACTGAAGAAAAGAGACAACTGAAAAGATAAAAACATCTCGCATGAGTTTGGGTAGAAGTAACTCAACCAAACATAAATTTTCTCTCTAAGGTAATGTGAAAATTTGATTTGAGACCCAGAAATTACTAATGGATTTCTTTTAACCACATAAACTCATTCAAAAGGTCACATGGAAAAATAAATGGGCAAAACTAGGGCAAACATAAGAAAGAAAAGTACTAAAAATAAGCTAGCCTTACTAAATATTAAAACATTACACATGCATAGAGCGACAGATTAAGGTCACAGAATAGCAGTTCCAAGAACATAATCATATTCATAAGGAAATCTAGTATATGCTAAAGGTTGTTTCATATGCATGGTGGAAAGGTACATTAGTCAATAAAGGATAATTATAAAAATACTTGAAAACTGTGATTAGAATCTATAACTCACACATACACTCCCAAAAACAAGAAGGAAAAAACATTTAATTGTTAAAAACGTAAAGAATAGGGGCTGGTACTCTGGTGCAATGGTTAAAAGTCCCAGCCTGCAGCACCAGCATCCTATATGGGCACTAGTTTGAGTCCTGGCAGCTCCACTTTTATCCAGTTCCCTGCAAATGTGCCTGATAAAGCATCAGAGGAAGGCCGAAGACTGCACCTATATAGGAGTCCCAGAAGAAGCTCCTGGCTCCTGGCTTTGGATAAATGTAGCTCTGGCCATTGCAGCCATATGGGGAGTGAACCAGTGGTTGGAAGACCTCTCTCTCTCTCTCTCTCTCTCTCTCTCTTTCTCTCTCTCTCTTTCTCTCTCTCTCTCTCTAATTCTGTTTTTCAAATAAATATAATAAATCTTTTTAAAAAAAACAAAGAATATAAAATACTAGAAAAATATCATGAATGAGTTTTTGTTTTCTGACTTCATTTTTTTTTTTTTTTGACAGGCAGAGTGGACAGTGAGAGAGAGAGAGACAGAGAGAAAGGTCTTCCTTTTGCCGTTGGTTCACCCTCCAATGGCCGCCGCAGACAGCGCGCCACGTCCGATGGCAGGAGCCAGGAGCCAGGTGCTTTTCCTGGTCTCCCCATGGGGTGCAGGGCCCAAGCACCTGGGCCATCCTCCACTGCACTCCCGGGCCACAGCGGAGGGCTGGCCTGGAAGAGGGGCAACCGGGACAGAATCCGGCGCCCCGACCGGGACTAGAACCCGGTGTGCCGGCGCCGCAAGGCGGAGGATTAGCCTGTTGAGCCACGGCGCCGGCTTCTGACTTTATTTTTGATAATTTTAGAGTTGAGTAACCCTATCTATATGAAAAAAAAAGCTTGAAACCATCGAATCAAACTTAATCAAATCCAAGTCTCCAAAGGAAAAATTTCACAAAGTCAAAAGACATAAACTGAGAAAATAATATATCTATTCTAACAATTCACTTCAAAACAAAGGAAAAAGCCTAAAAATCCACAAGAAAAATGGAATTAAAGTAGGTAACATTTTTCTGTCAGCAGATTGCCAAGAATCAAAATGCTCATACAGCATTTAGGTAAAGGTGTGAGGAACACACATCCTTATACTCTGTCTAGTAAGAGTGGAAACTGGTAGTTCTATGCACAGAAATTTGGTGATGACTATTGAAAACTAAAATGTCGGGGACCAGCATTGTAGAACAGCAAGTTAAGCTATCGTCTGCAGTGTAGGCATCCTATATGAGCCTCTGTTAGAGTCCTACTGAAGTGTTCTTGCTCACCTCTTATACATGAAATGTAACACATTTCTCCCAAGTAAGAGACACAATTGTAAAGAAAGGAGAGACAAATGCCTAAAAATATACACAGAAATCCAAGAGACAAGAATAAAACAAGCAACACGGCAACCCCAAAGGAGCACACAACACTTCAGTACTAGAGTGTGAAGATGAAGAGATTGAAGAAATGCCAGAAATGGAATTCAAAAAGTTGACTATAAGATTGCTTAGAAGTAATCAGAATCAAATCCATGAATTAAAGAAATCCAGACATGACAGGAGTGAAAATATTTCCCATGAAACTGATATTTTAAAGAGAAATAAAATAAAATGTTAAAAATGAAGAATTTAAAAATTGAATTTAAAAAGTGGTAGAAAGTATTAACAACAGGATTGGTGAGGCAGAAGAAAGAATATCTGACTTGGAAGACAAATCTCTGAAAATTTTATAGTCAGATCAAAAAAAGAAATTAGAAAACATTAAAAAAGTTGAAGATTTATGGGATACTAGCAAATGACCCAACATTCAGGTCTTAAGAGTTCCTGAAGCTGTGGAAAGAGAGAATGGATTAGAAGGACTGTTTAGTAAAATAATTATGGAAAACTTCCCCAATTTGCAAAAAGAAAAGGATGTTCAAGTACAGGAAGCATATAGAATGCTTAATAGACAAGACCAACAAGATCTTCACCACCACACATTGTAGTCAAACTCTTCACAGTAAAACATAAAGAAAAAATTCCAAAATGTGCATGAGAGAAATGCCAGATTACTTTCTTTTTCTAAGATTAATTTTCTTTATTTGAAAGACAGAGTTACAGAGAGAGGTAGAGACAGAGAGGCTTTCCATCTGCTGGTTCACTCCCCAGATGGCCACAACGGCTGGAGCTACACCAATCTGAAGCCAGGAGCCAGGAGCTTCTTCCAGGTCTCCCACATAGGTGCAGGGGCCCAAGAACTTAGGCCATCTTCTACTGCCTTACCAGGCCATAGCAGAGAGCTGGATTGGAAGTGGAGCAGCCAGTACTAGAACCAGCGCCCATATGGGATGCTGGCGCTTCAAGTCAGTGCTTTAACCCACTGCACCACACGCCATCCCCACCAGATTACTTTCAAAGGATCTCCAATTAAACTCACAGTTGCCTTCTCATCAGAAACCCTACAGGCTAGAAGATAAAGGCGAGATATATTCCAAGTTTAAAAAGAAAAAAAAGTAAACCAAGAATACTGTAGCTGCAAAGCTCTAATATATGGATGCACATGAAATAAAGCAAATAGAACACAAGGAATTTGTCACAACTCGTCTAGCCTATAAATGCTTAAATATGTGCTACACACAGAAACATCATCATCACTATGAAATAAGGTTAAAGCAGAAAATCTCCCAGTAAAATGACAAAGGAAATCTAAAGTAAACAATAGGAATATTTACGGGAAAATGGCAAGGAGTTACTTATCAATAGTTACTTTGAATGTAAATGGCCTCAACTCTCCAGTTAAAAATACAGGCTGGCTGAATGGATTAAAAAACAAGACCCACCAATTTGTGCCCTGCAAAAAAACACATCTCACCAGCAAAGATACATGCAGACTGAAAATAAAAGGATAGAAGAAGATATCCCATGGTAACAGAACACAAAAAAAGTGCTGGTGTAGCTTTCTAATATCAGACAAAATAGACTTTAATTATTAAAGGAGACAAAGAAGGCTATTATGTAATGATTAAGGGATCAATTCAATAGGAAGATGTGACTATAATAAATGAATATGCACCCAATTACGGGGTATCTGGATATTTAAATCAAATGTTAATGAATCTAAAGGGAGATATAGGCTCAAATACAATAATAGTGGGGAACTTCAGTACCCACTTTCAGCAATGGACAGATCAACCAGACAGAAAATCAGCAAGGAAGCAACAGAGTTAATAGATGCTATAGACCAAATGGACTTAATGGATATCTACAGAACTTTTTATCCTACAGTTACAGACTACACATTCTTCTCACCAGTGCATGGGATGTTCTCTAGGATTGACCACATGCTAAAGTAGTCTAAAGAAAGTCTAAAGAAAATCTCAAAAAATTCAAAAATTCTAAATCGTATTATGCATCTTGTCTTACCACAATGGAATGAAACTGTAACAACAACTCAAGAATCTCTAGAACATATGCAAATACATAGAGACTGAACAGCATGCTCCTGAATGAACACTGGGTTATAGAAGAAATCAAAAAAGAAATAAAAAAGTCTGGAAATGAATTAAGACAATAATACAACATTCCAAACTTAGGAAATAGCAAAAGCAGTGTTAAGAGGTAAGTTTATAGGAATTGGTGCCTATATCAAGAAATTGGAAAGGCACCAAATAAATGAACTATCAATGCATCTCAAGGACCTAGAAAACAACATCAAACCAAACCCAAAATTAGTAAGAGAAAAGAAATAATTACAATTATAGGAGAAATAAAACACAATTGAAACAAACAAAAAATATACAGAAGATTAGCAAAAAAAAAAAGAGCTGGTTTTCTGAAACAAAAATAAAAATTTATACACCACTAGCCAAACTAACCAAAAACAGAAGGAAAAGACCCACATCAATAAAATTAGAAATGAAGGGGCCAGCACTGTGGTGAGCAAGTAAAGCCACCACTTGCAGTGCCAGCATCCCATATGGGCGCCAGTTCAATTCCCTGCTGCTCCACTTCCAATCCAGCTCTCTGCTATGGCCTGGTAAGGCAGTAGAAGATTTCCCAAGTCCTTGGGCCCCTGCACCTGCATGAGAGAACCAGAAGAAGCTCATGGCTCCTGGCTTTGGGTCAGTGGAGCTTTGGCTGTAGTGGCCAATTGGAGAGTGAACCAGCAGATGGGAGACCTCTCTCTCTCTCTCTCTCTCTCTCTCTCTCTCTCTCTCTCTTCTCCTTCTCCTTCTCTCTCTATGTAACTCTGACTTTCAAATAAATAAATAAATCCTAAAAAATTATATATGAAAAGGAAAGGTAATAACAGATACTACAGAAATAAAAAGACTCATCAGAAATTGCTACAGGGGCTGTTGAAGAGGCATAGTGGGCTAAGCCTCTGCTTGCAATGCCAGTATCCCATGTTTGAGCTGGTTCTAGTTCCCATTGTTCCTCTTCAGATCCAACTTTCTGCTATGGCCTGGGAAAGCAGATAGGTTGGCCCAAGTCCCTGGGCCCCTGCACCCACTTAAGAGACCCAAAGGAAGCTCCTGGCTTCAGATTGGCCAGCTCCAGCCACTGCAGCCATTTAGGGAGTGAACCAGCATATGGGCAATCTTTCTGTCTTTCCCTCTCTGTCTGTCATTCTACCTCTCAGATACATAAATAAAACTTTTTAAAAAAGAAATTACTACAAAGAGCTGTATATCAACAGATTGGGAAATCTAGAAGAAGAAATTGACAGATTCCTTGACACATACAATCTGCCAAAATTGAGGGATGAAGACACGGAAAACCAAAACAGAACAATAACCAAGATGAAAATTCAATCAGTAATAAAGATCCTCCCAATAAAGAAAAGCCCAGGACTGGATTGCTTCACTGCTGAATTTCCCCAGACATTTAAAGAAGAACTAACTTCAATTTTCTTCAAGCTATTCAAAGCAATCAAAAGGGAAGGAATCCCCCCAAACTCCTTCCATGAAGCCAGCATCACCTTAATTCCTAAGCCTGAAAAAGATCAAACAGAGAAGATAACTACAGCCCAATTTCCCTGATGATTATAGAGCAAAATTCCTCAATAAAATACTAGCCAATTAAATCCAACAACCCATTAGGAAGATCATTCACCTGAACCAAGTAGGACTTATTCCTGGTATGCAAGATGGTTCAATATTCACAAATCAATCAATGTGCTACATCACATTAACAAACTGAAGAATGAAAGGTATAAGATTATCTCAATAGATGCAGAGAAAGCATTTTACAAAGACAACATCCATTCATGATAAAAAACTTCAAGCAATTTGTGTATAGAAGAAACATCCCTCAAAACAATCAAGTCAATCCATAACAAACCCATGGTCAGCATCCTATTAATAGAGAATAGTTGGAAGCAGTACCACTAAGATCTAGACCAGAGAAGGATGCCCACTCTCACCATTACTATTCAATATGGTCTTAGAAGTTGTAGCCAGAGACATGAGGCAAGAAAAAAATCAAAGCAATATAAATTTGGAAAGAGTAAGTCAAATTATCCCCATTTGCAAATGACATGATTCTATATATAGGAGATCAAAAAAAAAAAAAAAACTTTACCAAGAGAGTACTGGAATTCATAAAACAGTTTGGTAAAATGCAGGAACTAAAACTAACACACAACATCAATAATCTTTGTGTACACAAACAATGCCATGGCTGAGAAAGAAGTTCTAAAATCAATCTCATTCACAAGAACATCAAATATCTGTATGATGAGAATTACAAAACACTAAAAACATAATAGAAGACACAAATGGAAAACCTTCCATGTTCATGGATTACAAGAATCAATATCATCAAAATGTCTATACTACTGAAAGTAATTTACAGATTCAAGCAATATCAATCACAAAGGAGCTACAATCAATTCCTGGAGCAAGACAAAATATTCAACAAATGGTCCTGGGAAAGCTGGGTCTGCACATGCAGAAGTATGAAGCAAGACCCCTACCTTGCACCTTACACAAAAATCCACTCAACATGCCTTAAAGATATAAATCTATGACCTGATACTAGCAACTTGCTAAAGATCATTGGGGAAACCCTAAAAGATATTGGCATAGGAAAAGAGTTCTTGGAAAAGACCCCAGAGGCACAGGTAATAAAAGCCAAAATTGACAAATTGGATTATATCAAATTTAGTAGCTTCTGCATTGCAAAAGAAACACTTATCAAAGTGAAAAAACAACCAACAGTATGGGAGAAATTATTTGCAAACTATGCAACTGATAAAGGGTTAATAACCAGATTAAATAAAGAGATCAAAAAATTCTACAATTTCAAAACAACCCAATTAAGAAATGGGTAAAGAACTTAAACAGGCATTTTTCAAAAGACAAAATCTGAATAGCCAGCAGAAATAAGAAAAATTTCTCAAGATCACTAGCCATCAGGGAAATCAAATCAAAACTACAATGAGGTTTCACCTCATTCCGCTAGAATCTTTTTCATACAGAAATCAACAAACAACAAATGCTGGCAAGAATCTGGGGGGAAAGTATCCTAATTGGTGGGAATGTAAAGTGGTACAGTCACTGTGGAGGACAGTATGGAGATACCTCAGAAATCTGAATATAGACCTACCAAAAGACCTAGCCATCCTATTACTGGGAATTTACCCAAGGGAAATGAAATCAAGATGTGAAAGTTACCTGCAACCCCATGTTTATTACATCTCAATTCAAAATAGCTAAGATATGGAATCAAGCCAAATGCCCCTCAACTGAAGACTGGTTAAAGAAATTATGGGAAATGTACAGCGTGGAATACTATACAGTGGTAAAGAAAAAACTGGCATTTTGTCATTTGCAAAAAAATGGATGCAACTGGAAAACATCATACTTAGTGAAATAAGCCTGTCCCAAAAGGACAAGTACCGTATGTTCTTCTTGATCTGTGGTAACAAATAGAGCACCTAAAAGGTAATCTATAGAAGTGAAATTGACACTTTGAGATGTGATGACTTTGAACAGCCCTTGTTTCAACTGTTGAGGAACAGTTTCTTTTTCTCATACTATTTGTTGAACTTTTTACCTAGTTTAAGATGCATCTTGTATGTATAAATTTGATTGAAAATAGATCTTAGTAAAAATAAGAATGGGAATAGGAGAGGGAAGAGGAAGAAGAATGGGAGGGTTGGTAGGCTGAGAAGAATTCTAAATATGTATTTATGAAATGCATGAAGTTTGTATAACTTAAATATAAAGTTATAAAGTTTCTGAGTTAGTTAAAAAGAGAAGAAGATGGAGAATAAATTTTAGACAGATAACACAATCAAAGACTTTGGGTCTTGATGTACTTAAGTAGACAGCCTCAGATACTTCATTGATCAGTTTGAAATTGACAATCTATCTTCTGCTGTAACCAAATAGTTAGTGAGTCTGCTGTGTTTCAATCTATTTTATTATAATTTCATATAGAGCTGCCTTCCTGTCCTTTATGAAACTTGCTATGTGCTAGATAAGTAGTAATCTAAAACATGGAGACTTAGTATTAGAAAAGTAACAAAAAAAACAAAGCTAAACCAAATATGATATATTTTTATCAAGAAGTGGTCCACAAATAATAACAGTCAGTTGCAAAACAAACCTTCCCACTGTGTCCTTCCTCAGTGACAGTCTGCCTACAGTCATTCACAGCTATGGCTTGGTACTTTCTCTTTGAACATAAACTATTTCCCAGAATATCAGCATCAGACAAGGTCATTCTATAACCATGATAAAAGGAGTCAACAAACAAGACCACTTCACAATTTTATCTAATGACAGATAAAAATAAAGTCACTATGTAAGCCACAAAACCACCAACCATCCCTCTCTCCTACATGTGAGTGACTGATATGTCTTTACTATTTATGTCTTTGACCTCACTTCTAGGCTTCCTATTCTGCCTATAAGATTTATTAATATAGACTGATCCATTCTTCCTGGTAGTTTCCAACTCAGAACAACTCAGGCTCTCCTCCTCTAACTTTCCCCAGAGTTACTGAATGCAATGACGTTCACTGTTCAGCCTGATTTGTGATCTCCCCATTTTAATGAACAATAAACCCAACTTGCTCAACTACATTGTCCTCTGTGGCATCCAAAAAAGTTATCTACACACAATAACTTGTGTTTCTTTCCTAGAATTCTCTTAGACATATGTCAATTGGGTCTTCAGCCATTGTATGCCACTGAGACGGCTCTCATCATCTTCATAGTGACTTCTCCATGACACAATCTGGTGGTCAATTCTAAGTTCTCACAGTAGTTGATGGTCAGTAGTGTTTGATGCAGACCACATCCTTCTGCAATTGCTTACGTTTACTTCCTTGGCATCTACAACATCTGAATTTCCTCCCTCACAAGCCGCTCATTGATCTTTTCTGGATTCGGCATCAAAAACTTATGCCTCTGGCTTCTATCTTCATTTATTCTCTTTGTGATCTCTAGTTTCATGTTCATAAATATGTTGATGACATTAGTCTGAGTGTGAGTACTCATTCACTCTCTCTTGAATTATAGTTTAGAATGGTAGTCTGAATGAACTATAATGAATACATGGTCATTCCATATTCTTTCCATTCACTGCAACTCAGTCAGACTTCTATCTTGAACTCATGATTCACCTATTTTCCTAACATCTCAATATTGAGATGTCAAGTAGCTGAAACTTGACTTTACAAAACAAAGACTGTGTTACTCCTATTCTTTAAAAATGGAAGACACTTATACTCACATCCATCTCAGTAAATGGAAGTTCCATGGCTCAAGTTTCCCAGGACCAAAGATTTGGATGCATCTTTGACTTATTTCTGGACTTCCACCTGACATCACTCCACATATATCAAATTAACCTTCAAAAATTACCTAGAGGGAGTAAACATTTAGCCTAATGGTTAAGATTTCAGTTAAGTTGACTGTGTATAATACTGGGGTACTGAATTAAATTCTAAGCTCTAACTTCTGACTCCACTTTCATGCTAATGTGGACGTTGGAGGCAGCAGCAATGGTGCAAGTGATTGGGTTGCTGCTATGCATGTGGGAGACTTGGATTGAGTCTCCAGGTCCTGCCTTTGACTTGAGCAGCCCTGGCCTTTTGCAGCCATTTGAAAAGAAAACCAGCATCTCTCTCTCTCTCTCTCTCTCTCTCTCTCTCTCTCTCTCTCTCTCTCCTTCCTTCATCTAAAATAAATGAAATTTGACAAACACTTGGAATATGTGATTTTTTATTAAATATCTCCACATTAGATCCCTGATTCAAGTCACCATCAGCTCTCAACTAGCTTCTTGAAATAACTTCTTTCTTGTCTTACCTGATTCTGATCTTGCTTCTATTCATTCTTATTTCCACATACTGACTGTGCTTAGCATCTAAAAACAAAAACCCGATTGTTTGTCTTCTGTGTGACCCCAGCAGTGGATTCCCTGTTTCACTTTAGATAAATACAAAGTCTACACAAAGATCTACATGATCTATACACAGCCACCACATCTCCCTTCAGACATAAAAACTTACCTTTATCACACTGCTAGAGTTCTTCAAGACTCATACTTTAATCAAAATTAATTATTCAAGTGCATTCAAAATATTGGAACTCAGACGCTATGTTTTAGGATACAAAAATTTTAAATTCTAATCAGTGAACATTCATACAGGATTTTTCACCTCCATGATATTCTAAGATATTAAGTTTGATGAATGACCAGCAGTTACTCTGTCAGGCCCTGGTCTTGTCAGAGCCCTTGGGGTCATTGTATCCTTCCAATGCTGGGTGCATGGTAAGAACAGAACCACTCCTGCCCTTTGTTCCATACCTCACCTCTGCCTCAGCTTTGCAAAAACATACCAAGAAATCCTCACCAGCTTAATTTCCCCAACTTGCACAGCAAACAACTGTTCTGTGCCTTGGCTTTTCCTAGGAATCTTGAAATAAAAATTGTCCAAGCACAACTGTTTCCTTATTCAATAGAAAACGTATAGAATCAAAGCAACAAGAATATTAAGGAACAGAACATGTTATAATCCCACGAGGTCTTAGATAATATTTAATCCAGGGATAGGCAAACATTTTCTGTAAAGGGCCAGATACTGAAAATTTTGGTCTTCAACAACCTCCTGGTCTCTGTTTTAACAACTCAGTTCCACTTGTGCAGGGTGAAAGCTGTCACAGGAAATACATAAACAAATGACGTGACTGCATTCCAATAAAGCATTTTTCACAACAGTCTTCTCAGGTTGACATTTGACCTGTGGGACCTGTTGGATTTGACCTGTGTACACACCCCTAAACTAACCCAACTCAGTCATTTTCACATGTGGACAAGTAATTGCACACAGAGCATGAACACAGCAACTCTAGACTAGAACAGTCTCAGAACACTCCTTTTATCCAATGAAATTATTAGGGTATCCCTTTTCACTCTCAAGAGCAGGTCAGTTTAGATAAGAAATTATCTGATCACCTTCCATAAAGCTCATTCCTTTTGCTTATGTAAACCCCCATATTTCTCTTGTGTTCACAGTGTCTTACAAATAATTTAAAACTGAGTACATGCATGGAACAGAAAATACTCCTGTTTAAAAGCCACTGAGGTTAGTTGAGGAGGACTGTAATATTGCTCAACTTCTTAGCAGGCTACAGAAATCCATTTTCTAAAACTCAATTACTAATGCTGGATAATGGAACAAAAGATTCAATATACTGTTTTATGCTATATAAACATAGCAGAATTTATTGCTTTGTGAAAAATATTAGCTTTCTTGTGTACATATATCCATATTGAAAACACTAAAAAAAATAAAGTCTTTAGAAATCTGTCAGCCAAATATTTGCCAGTTGTTTTAAGTGTGCTGCTGATATACCCTTTTGCACTTCAAGTGTTTATCTCTTCCATTGGACACTCTTCCTTAATGATCTCACATGGCCTCAAAGTCAAGTGTGACCATAAATAGCCAATGCTAGAGGAAACAGTGGCCCTCAGCGTCAAAGGGAACAGAGATTGCATTTCTCCTCTGTGCCCCTGACTCTCCCACTGGCCTGATTTGTGCCCTTAATTTGGCTGCAGGCTGTGAAAGGTGGAGATACTCTCTCTCGACACAAGATATGGTGAACCCAGCATCTCCCCACTGGGACGTGTGAATGAATTTACTAAAACCCTTGCTCCGGCAGAAATGGGAGATATAGGACCTTACTTATGTAGTGTGAGGTTTTACTTGGGATGGTCAATGATAAAATGCCTGTGGGCATTTTTTAATGTTCAGTTTTATATCACTTGGAAAACTGTTTTAGTATTAGATTTATGGTTTGAGAAAAAACTACATCTCAGAAGTAATTTCGCTCATAAATAAAATATTTTATTTTCATGATGGAGATACCTGGAAGAAGCTTGGGGGAACCATTTCAAATACAAATGGTAAAAGTTTATTTCTCACTTTAAAATATTGTCAACACTTTTAGCTCATCCTACTAAACTTGGACCTGAGGCTTGCAAATCACTCAATTGTCATTTTCTCAGAATAACATCTTATCTTTGGAAACATCTGTGTGAGTGGTCAAACACTCAAGGGCACCGATTATCTGTAGTTGTTGTTCCCAGTTCCAATAGGAAAGAAGGAACAAAATAACCTTATTTAAGACCTTCAATCCGGGAAGATTACATATTGTATAATTTGTAAAATGGGTTGTTTTCTATTAATCCCTCTATTAAGTTAGTATTTGAAGTTATTTAAGAACAAGGACTATATGTTCAAAAGTTTCCTAGGAATTTGCTAGTTTTGCCAAGAATCCTTATTGGAGTTGACTACACAGTGCAGCTCTTGATAAACTCTTAACTACCAAAGATTGCATCTAAATTATTTTCAGTTCATGCATTTCAATGCATTAGTAAGTCAATGAGCATTGCTCAATTCCTCCAGGAATTTCATAGCTGACAAATATGCCACAAATTCACTGTGAGGGACTGACTCCAGGCATTGGAAATTTCTAGATCTTTTGCCTTACCACCTTAACATCTGTGGGTTGAGGGATAGAAAACCAGACAAGAACTAGCAGGCCTGCCACATACACCCTTCCTCTTCCAACTCTGGCAGGACCAGCAGTATTGTCAGATTGCAGTCTCCCCCGCTGGAAGCAATGCAGAAGCTACAATAAGACCCTGAAGGAGAATGAGGATTCCTCTCTTTCTTTTCCTTACATTTCCCCCTCTCAAATGGACAAGGGATGCTGAAGGGAAATTCAGAGGGGATAAGTCAGGGCTATAGGAGAAAGCATAGCATCTAGCTGATGTGATGGAAATTCTCTGAGTCTCCAGCGAAATCTGTTCTCATCTTTGAGCACCTGGTTAGGGTATATTATGCAGCCCCCTTCTCAGGTTCATATGGCCAAGGAAAGTTCTCAATTGTGCAATGTGGGGAAAGTGGGATCTTCTATCTCAATAGAGCATGAGCCTTGAGATGGTGCCCTTCCTTCCTTCTCTCTCTTTCTTCATCCTGATTTAAAAAAAAAAAATGCAAATGACCAGAAGGCTTAGTGTGAGCAAAACAGGGACCCAACCTCTATCTCAACTCACAGAATTGACTTCCACTTCTTCACAAGGTGTCACACTGAAAACATCCATTCTGTTCAAAGGAAAACTTTAACCATAATAAAAACAACAGAGATTTATTTGTACAAATAACAGTTCATACATCAGCGGGCACTCGGAACAGGAGCGACTCGGAGAGCTCCAGAGCAGCAGTGTAGGCAATGAGCCTTAAACTGCTGAACACAGAAGGAAGACAAAGAAAACAGTGGGACTGGCTAGCGAGGAAAGACCCTAGTCAGAGGTTAGTAGGTGGTTTGTGATTGGTAAACTCTCTAGTTTCCTTTTACTGCTTATGATGGGCTTTGGTTTGCTTACATGGAAACAAACTGCTGGAGGCTGCCTCAGCCTAATGGCCACTCGTTGAAACATGATTTTAGTAAATCTTTCTCTACATCTCACAGCTTCTTCTGAGTGGAAGTGGAGTGGTTTATCTGATTGAAGAAACTGAGCACAAGATTCCAATTCCTTTTCCAATCCTTGTCTGATCTAGTGGCTCCCATTCTAGGCACTGTCCTTCCATCAAGGTGTACACCATTTTTTTTTTTTTTTGCTACTCCTACTCCTAGCTATGGAATGTTTGGAAAGGTCTGCAAGCCCATCTCTTTTGGCTTCTAGTTTCCAGGACTTGATACAGCACAAGGCTGCATCTTTAGGCAGCCATTGGGATAAAGCGCTCAGACCCCAGTGTAGTCTCTATTCAGTTCACTGGATTAGCCAGGCTGTGACCTCTACCTGGCTTCTGAGTGTATTTCCCAAGCTTGTTCAGAACTTTAAGGGAAGGAAGGATGTGATGGTCTGGCACCTTGATGTTCCAAATAAGAGGACAATGCCTCAGATAATTATATCTTGATTATAACAAAAATATCATAAATAATATTATAATAAATATTCAATTATTTTACCTCTGCTCTGAAAAATAAATTTTGACTCATTAGAGTACCACATGGAAAGATTTATTCTGGCTGATTATTTGATATTATCCATCAACAGTATTAAAATGTGCTGTGGTCATGTGGCATTTGCAATTTTGAGGATTATTTATTTTGAAGATTTTCTTTTAAAGGGCCAAGAAGTCCCACAGATAAACGAGTTGATAGACCATGTAGAAAATATTCAAATGTTGACTTTGTAAAGGGAACATCAAGTTGCTAACTATAAATCTGAATATCTTAAAGCATTCTTTCTTGCTCTCTCTGTTATCTTAGCGCATCCTCAGTTTTTCCAAAGAACTCAGTTTTAATATATGTTGTTTTGCTATGCCAAACAGGTGTCTTGTCCTTTATATAAGTGCTAGTGTTAATTTTATGGCTGCTGTAAAACACATTTTCCATGGTTAAAATTCCTAAAATGAAAAAACTCATAACCCATGATGTGTTGGAGATAGGCCCAGGCCCACCAAGGACATGTGCTTCCCTCTATTGGGGTAGAGCACCTAGGCTGTCCAACATCATTTCCTAGCTGCCCTGACATCTAGGAAAGGCCATGGGACTCATTTTTCTCGGTGTCATGAGAGTGGAGGTGAGGAGCATCATTTCTGTGCCAAGGAGCATATGGGGTGTGCCTTCCTTCCACTCTGTTTTTCCTTCCGCTGGCCTGGAACAGACCAGTGTGATAACCCTGAAGGTCACAACCCAGAGATGATGAAGCTCAGTGCTGCTTTAGAGGAGAGGGAACAAACAATACCTACTTTGAAATATGAGTAAGTAATAAACTTTGACTGTATTTGAGTCATTATATGTTTAGCCTATTTGTTAGAGCAGTTAGCCCTCCCTAAGCAGAAGTATTCAGAATTGTTTCTGTAATTCTAGTCATAGCCATTGATCCAACGAAAGAGTTCAGATATGCAAAAAAAGTATCAACAAGGATGTAATTATAACATTACTTATGATCAAACACTAAGAAACAACCCGAAGATCACACAAAAAGCAGCTTGGTAAGTAAATATATTTCTGACAGAATGCTTTTAAGCTTTGAAAAATAGTTTAATTGCAAATTTAAGGACACAATAACTTTTAAAGCAGCTCACTAGCATATACCAAATAGTTGCCACTTTCTAAGCACTGTTCTAAGCATCTTCATCTCCACAACAACCCTGTCATCTACATTATGTGGATAAGAACACTGAGGCAGAGAGCTAAAGGGACTTATCTCAGTTGCACAGCCAATAAATGGCAGAGCCGTGAAATGAACATATAATGATATATTAAATGCTTTTAGATATAAAAATTAAAAAGTAGAGAGGGGGATGGTCCTTGTGCCACTGTGCGTGCGTTAAACTTCACCTTGCAATGCCAGAATCCCATATCAGAGTGCCAGACCCAACTACTGTACTTCTGATTCAGCTTCCTGCCAATGTGCCTTGCCATGGCAGCAGCAAGTGTTTGGGTCCCTGTCATCCACATGAAGAACTGCATGGGGTTCCTGGCTCCTGGTTCAGCCCTGGGTGTTGTGGCCATTTGGGGAGTGAACCAGCAGGTGGAAGATTCATTCATATCCTCTCTCTCTCTCTCTCTCTCTCTCTCTCTCTCTCTTTTCCTCCTTCTCCCTCTCCCTCTCTTTCTCCTCTCTCTATCATAATACATTTCAAATAAATAAATCTTTTTAAAAGTACACAGAAAAATAAAAATTGTCATCTGTATTATTTTGTGTGAGTGAAGTAAGTCAATCGAGGTCATTCATGAATTTATTAATTAATTCACCGATCCATCCATTCAGAAATGTTTATTGGGTACTTGCTATGTCAGACACTGCTGTTTAGTGGGGAACAAGACTGACCTGAGAGAATTGCCACTCAAGAAAAGGGAAACACAAGAACAATGAATAGGTTTATTACATTGTATCAATGTCAGCATGATAAACACTATGAAGAAAAGTGAGGTTGGGTAAAGGGATAGAAGTTGATGAGCAGGGACATCTTTAGAAAGGATTGTCAGGTTCATCAGGGAAGACTTCTCTCAGAGATCAGAGAAGCAGACCCCGCAGAGTTCCGAAGAAGGATTCTGTCCTGGTGAGAGGGAACAGCAAAGAGCAGGAGGTGGGGTCAAATTCCGAGTGCCTGAGGAGCCACAGGAAAATCAGGGAGGAGGCTCTAACACCTTGCCTAGAGCAGAGAAAAGCAGGGAAGGAGGCAGGCCCAGACCACACGCGGCCTCATGGGGAAGGTGTTTGGGTCTCTCCTGTACCAGCTGAAGTGCTGCAGGTTGAGTTCCCTGGGACACTTCCATCGCAGAAAGGTAGAGGAATTTTCTGGGAATGAATGCCAGGGAGCTTCACCTACAGAAGTGTGAAGAAGGCAGGATTTTGCAGGTGGAAAAATATCCAACATGGTGCAGGCTTGATAGCACCCATGGGTGCAAGGCCAGGCGAGTGACCTTGAATGAGGCAACTTTTCTGCAGAGGCAGTTCCTAGAGTGAGACTCAGCTGAGGGCTGTCACTGTCAGCAGTCCCAGCATTTGGGGAAAGAAGTGCTTCAGCCTTGGGGAGGGTTATCAGCCACCGGAAGGGAAACACTGCAGGACTTTGAATAGTGGAGTGGCATAATTGGAATCATGATTTTAAAGATCACTCTGACTGCTGTGTTGAGAAATGTCTCTTGGGAGAAAGGAGACCAATTGGAAGGTGAACTATCTCTTTGATGGTCTGGTGTTGCAGTGTCTACATAAGGAGACGACTTCAGAAAATTCATGGAAAGAGATATGCTTATTTTGATGAAAAATATTTTGAGATCTATGCATAGCTTTTTCATAATCGGCACTTTCCATGAACTTTTGGGGAACTCTCATAAACCAAGAAGCAGTGTGGAGCTGATAGGTCTCCAAAGCAAATTCTTGGTTAGGTATAGCAGAGAATCAGAGTATCCACTGGAGGATTTCACTTAATATTTATTGCAGAAAATTACAAGGATCTCAAGAGGCACCATCCGTCCCAGCTCAGAGAGAGATAATGCTATGATCACTTGCTACACTTCCAATAATAAACTGGTCCAGAAAATGGATGATCTTAAAAACAAGAGCCTGATCCAGAAATCTGGCTTTCTTATATCCCATCAATAAAGTAGAAAAATGGGGTGGCTGTCAATTGACATTAATAATAAAAATGCAATAGGAAATACCAATTTTCTACCCTATGATGGAGCCATCTTTGGTCCAGGCTACAAAAAACTTTACTGCAATAAGTACAATAATAGGTATGTACCCCAAGTTCTAGACCAGAAATTTAACATGAAATCATCTGGAATATGAATATATAAAATCATAAATTCAATTGGCAAAGATTTTGCTAAAGGACTTTTAAAATATCTCTCCCTAAGAACTGGTTCTAAGGGTAGGTGTTGTGGTATAGCAGGTTACACTGCTGCTTGGTATCCCTGCATTCCATATCAGAGTGCTTGGTTCAAGTTCCAGACACTCTGCACTTCTTATCCAGTTTCCTATTTATGCTGCACTTCTTATCCAACTTCCTGTTTATGCTTCTGCAATGTAGCATATAATGGCCTTGCCATTGGATTCCTGCCACCTATTTGGGGAGATCTGGGTTTAGTTCCAGTCCCTGACTTTGGCCTGGCCTGGCCCAACTCTGGCTGTTGTAGGCATTTAGGGGAGTGAACCAGTGGATGGCAGATTCTCTCTTTCTCTCTCTCTCTCCCCACTCCCCACATTTTGACCCTTCTTCTGTCTGTCATTTTACCTTTCAAGTAGTAAATCTTAAAAAAAAAAAAAAAACAACTGGTTCTAAAACTGTTGTGTACTTGAGAATCACCTTGAATGCTTTCATAATATGCAAGTTCCAGGCCTCAACCTCAAAGAGTTGGTGAAAAGCTGGGTGTGGCCCAGCCCAGGATGACTCTTATGGAGGTGGTTTATGGACAATCATTATGAAACACCCTCCAGGGATGGGCAGTGTGGTACAGTCAGTTAAGCTGCGCCTTTGGATGCCCACATCCCATGTTGGAGTCTTTGGGATGGACTCCTGTCTCTGCCTCCACTTTTGATCTAGCTTCCTGTTAATACACCTGGGAGACAAGAGATGATGGCTCAAGTCCTGAGTCCCTTTTACCCAAAAGGGAGATTCAGATGGAGTTCCTGCCTCCTGGCTTTGACTTGGACAAGCCCTGGCTTTTACAGGTATTTGGGGAGTGAATGAATGGATGAAAGATCTGTATCCCTCTGTCTCTGTCTCTCTCATTATCACTCTGCCTTTCAAATAAATAAAAGTGAATAAATAAGCATTGTTTTAAATACAGCGGTACAGTCACCAAAAAATAGAAGGCAATATACATTCTAATGTGGTCAACTGTCTATCTTTCTTGACAAGTAGAGCAATGATATGAAATTGCAGATGCATCTGTGCTCATTGTCAGCATAAATAACCTCTGTCCAAACCACTTGTATGTTTCCTTTCAATATATCTGAATTTGAAATTATTCCTCCATCAAAAAGTCCCATAAACCCAAGTTCATCATGCTAGTGCCAAGCAACAACCCAGCTGAAAACGATTAGCCCAAGAAAGTACCACAGACTAAATCACAGGAAGACAGGTAATCATGTGTACTTATTGCCACACCTGCTGTATTGCATAAAAAAGTTTTGGCTTCACACCCTAAATGAACAAAACAACTCAAGATCCTATAAATAATACATTGGAGAGAAAGAGTTGTGTGAATGTCATATCTGGAGAGGCCCTGCTAGGATAAAAGGCTCTGCTCAGTGTTTATCGTGTGGGCAGAGAACAAGGCAGGCAGTGAGGCAGAGCTGAAATTGACCCAGAAGCATATATGAGAAATGAACCAAAGAGAGTGCGGTATTGAAAGCCTCATATGGAAAGAGAGCAGTAAGGTAAGAGTCCAGCAAATTTGCAATTCAAGTGGGATGAAAATATGTTTGACCCAATACAGACACATTGAATCTGAATGAAACTCAACATCACTCCCTAGTGTATTGGGCAAGGTACAAAAATAAATCTGGGATGAAAGCTTTAGCATCCCCTCTCTCTTAAATGTACGAAAGGATACAATGAACCAGTACAGCTGCTATAACCTTCATTGGAAATTCTGAAAAGCCAGTTTATTCCACTAATGAGCATAGAAGGTAAAATCTATTATAAACACTAAATTTATAATTCAATATTCCTATTAATTCTGACCTACATAAAACCTACTGTTCACATAGACTCATACAACTAGTGTCAGATCATCTGTTTGGTGAAATCACTGAGAGTAAACATTAAAAATGCCTCTAACTGAAGCTCTATTACCAAACATAAAAAGAGAAAAAGAGACTGTTTGGGAAATATGTAGTATATAAATATGTAGCATAAAACAACAAATTATTAATTTTCTACCAAAGCCAAGAAATACAACAGATTACAAATAGTCAATGTTTGACTTTGATATTTATAGTAGTTTATGGGATTTATTGTGTCAATTTTTGGTTCTTGAGAAAAGGCTTCATTTAATATATATCTTTTTTTGACAGGCAGAGTTAGACAGTGAGAGAGAGAGAAAGAGAGAGAGAGAGAGAGGAAGGTCTTCCTTTTTCCGGTGGTTCACCCCACAAGTGGCCGCTAGGGCTGGTGCGCTGCAGCCAGCCTGCTGCGCCAATCCGAAGCCAGGAACCAGGTGCTTCCCCCTGGTCTCTCATGCAGGTGCAGGGCCCAAGGACCTGGGCCATCCTCCATTGCACTCCTGGGCCACAGCAGAGAGCTGGACTGGAAGAGGAGCAACTGGGACAGAATCCGGCGTCCCAACCAGGACTAGAACCTGGGGTGCTAGTGCAGCAGGCGAAGGATTAGCCTAGTGAGCCACAGCGCCAGCCATTAATATATTTTTTTACTCTTTTATTCTGAGCACAGCTGTAATGATTGGGGAGTAGCCCAGAGAAAAAGGGGTCAGAATAAATCATGTTGAAGTGTGAAGCTTCTGAGGCCAGAGTGCTATTTAGGACATCTGCCATTCTATGAGTCTGCTGTGTCTCCCGCTTCCCATGATGGATCGTTCTCTCCCTTTTAGATTCTATCCATTAGTATTAGCAGACACTAGTCTTGTTTGTGTGCTCCCTTTGACTCTTAAACCTATCAGTGTGATCATTTGTGAACAGAAATTGATTACTTGAACTAGTGAGATTGCATTGGTACATGCCACCTTGATGGGATTGTATTGGTTCAGCCCTTAAGGCATTCAGATCTGGCTCAAGAGTCCATGAGAGTATTTTAGGCATGGAAAGCCAAGACACTCTGGAAAAAAAAAAAAAAGAAGACCTAAATGAAGGATCTCTGCGAGTGGGATCCCAGTGGAAAGAACGGAGCCATCAAAGGAGGTACCTTTCTCTGAAGGGAGGAGAGAACTTCCACTTTGACTACGACCCTGTCAGAATAAGATCGAAGTTGGCGAACCCTAAAGGCTTCCATAGTCTCGGCAACTTATGACTAGAGCCTAGGGAGATTACTGACACCATAAACAAGAGTGTCAAATTGTTAAGTCAACAACAGAAGTCACTGTGTACTTACTTCTCATGTAGGATCTGTCCTTAATGTGTTGTCCAACGTGAAGTAATGCTATAACTAGTACTGAAAGAGTATTTTACACTTTGTGTTTCTGTGTGGGTGCAAACTGATGAAATCTTTACTTAATATATACTAAATTGATCTTCTGTATATAAAGATTATTGAAAATGAATCTTGATGTGAATGGAATGGGAGAGGGAGCGGGAGATGGGAGGGTGTGAGTGGGAGGGAAATTATGGGTGGGGGGAGCTATTGTAATCCATAAACTGTACTTTGGAAATTTATATTTACTAAATAAAAAATAAATTAAAAAAATAATACAAATGGTATACATGATAACCATGTTTCAATTTTTATATATATGTAAAAATTTTATGTCCTATTAATTAAATATATTGCATTGACATTAAAAAAAAAGAAATGTGAAGCTTACTTTTATAATCTGGAATCAGAATATGAAAGACAAAAACAGAACTTCCATTTCTATCCTTGATAGAATAACCAAGAGATTTCCCCTCCCTCAAAAACAACTATAAAACTGGGCAGTACATGTGAGATTTTTTATCAGACACTGAATAATGGGTAACATGGAGTTATAACCTTTGAGATGAGGAAAGCACACAATATAGGTTTCACAATAACTCTCATTTACTGTCTGGTGGCGTTTTCTTCTGTAGCACATAGAAGTCAAGCCTACACACAACAGCAGTCTCAAGGAGCCGAAATGAAGTGAACAGCGTTCCAAACTACTTATGCAGCCAGAATTCGCATGTCAGAGTATCAAAGAAGCAAGAACAGCACAGAAGTTTGCCCCATACATCTGCATGTATCAAGTCCCGGGTCCAGAGCTGTGCTGTGCATATGCAGGGCAGGACTCTAAAAAGCCTGGTGAAGCTCACCTCATTTAGGGCTCAGACTTGCATGGTGAAATACACACAAGTTAAATGCATACTAGTAAACATGCACCAGTAAATATACTAGTAAAATACATACTAGTAAAAAACGCACAAACGATAAATAGGAAACAAAAGCCTTGTCATCAATTTAACTGACTAAACAAAACTCAACACCTATTAAGAGAATAATGTCATTCAGACTTTTTAATGTAATCCCTACTATCTAAGTACACTGGAAAAAATTGCCGGTGGCAGGGAGGGGAAGCAGCATTGTGGCATAGTGAGTAAAGTCACTGCCTTCAGCGCTGGCATTCCATACGGGCACTGGTTGGAGAACCAGCTGCTCCACTTCCAATCCAGCTCCCTGCAAATACACCTGGGAAAGCAGCAGCAGATGGCCCAAGTCCTTGGGCTCCCGTTTCCACATGGGGGACCCAGAATAAGCTCCTGGCTCCTGATTTCAGACCAGCCCCGCTCCAGCCGTCAGGGCCATTTGGGGAGTGAATCAGCAGATGGAAGATTCTCTTTTTCTCTTTTTTCTCTTTCTCTCTCTCCCTCTTCTGCCTTTCAAATAAATAAATAAGTCTTTAAAAAAATACTAGATATGTAAGTAGACAGTAATGCGTAACCCACAATCAAAGAAAAAAAAGAAATGAACACATTTCAGTATTAATAAAAAAGAAAAGCCATATGATAATTTCATCATGTTTTTTTTAAAAAAGGGTATTTGCCAGAAGTCCACATTAACTCATTATAAATATTCTCAACAATGTAAAATAACAGAACAGAAGTTCTTCACCCTGACAAGGTCATCTACAAAACCCCAAGAGCTAACATGATAATAGTAAATGACTGAATGTTTGCGTCTGTGATGGGTAATATAGCAAATGTGTCCATCTTGCCACTTCCACTCAGTATTTTGCTAGAGATCACAGTCAGTCTAATAAAACAAGAAAAATGGTAGTAAAAAAAAATTATTGGCCGGCACCATGGCTCACTTGGCTAATCCTCCGCCTGCAGCTCCGGCACCCCGGGTTCTAATCCCGGTCAGGGCGCCGGTACTAGTCCCGCTTACTCCTCTTCCAGTCCAGCTCTCTGCTGTGGCCTGGGAGTGCAGTAGAAGATGGCCCAAGTGCTTGAGTCCCTGCATCCACATGGGAGACCGGGAGGAAGCACCTGGCTCCTGGCTTCGCATCGGCGCAGCGCCGGCCGTGGCGGCCATTAGGGGAGTGAACCAATGCAAAGAAGAACTTTCTCTCTGTCTCTATCTCACTTTCTATAACTCTCTCTGTCTCTCTCTCTCTCTCTCTCTCTCTCTGTCTCTCTCTCTCTCACGAACTCTGCCTGTCAAAAAAAATTTTTAAAAATTTATTGGCAGCTGGTAAAATTGTGTCTAGAATATGCTTAAAATCTATCCTTAAATAAAGAGAATTGAAAATGAACCTTGACGTGAATGCAAGGGGAGAGGGAGTGGGAAAGGGGAGGGTTGCGGGCAGGAGGGAAGTTATGGGGGGGGAGCCATTGTAATCTATAAGCTGTATTTTGGAAATTTATATTCTTTAAATAAAAGCATTATAAAAAATTTAAAAAAAAAGAAACAAAAAAAAATGACTGCTAGAGCCAACAGTAACAAGTACCTGCATGAAGGGACCAGAAAACAAAGTTAATACACAGAATCATTAATGACAATCATTCCTACTTGCCAAACAAGTAGAAAATAAAATTTTGAAAAATACCCTATTTGATAGCATCAACTAACATGAAATACTTAGAGATAAAGTAATAAGGCATGCAAGATCCATATAGTGGAAACTTTAAAGTTGGCTAAGAGAAATTATGACCTAGATAATTAGTTATGATAGGTCCAGGACTCAACAATGTCAGGTTATCAATTATCCCCCAGTTAATTGATAGATCTGGTACAATCAAAATGAAAATAGTACTTGTAGTTTTTATAAGGATAGTTATTTTTATAAAGATTTACTTGTTATTAATTTGAAAGTCAGAGTTAAAGAGAAGGAAAGGAAGAGAGAGACAGAGAGAGAGATCTTCCAGCTTTTGGTTTACTTCCCAAATGGCCACAAAGGCTGGGTCTGGGCCAGGCTGAAGCCAGGACCAGGAGCTTCTTCCTGGTCTCCCACATGGGTACAGAGGCCAAGGGGCTTGGGCCATCTTTCACTGCTTTCTCAGGAGCATTAGCAGGGAGCTGGATCAGAAGCGGAGCAGCTGTACACAAATTGTTGTGCTTATGAATGCTGGCACTGGCTTAACACACTATGCCGCAGCAACACCACTGCCCTCAAGGGTAGACATTTAGATCCATGAAACTAAAGCAGAAGAATATACAATGTAATCAATAGGGAAAAAGAACAAATGTCTTTATTAACAAATGATGCTAGGTCTGGATAAACTGGGTAAACAGAAAGTGTAAATGAAAAATATATCATCTCGATAAATAACAAAGTGTCTTTTCTGACTATAATGGAATGAAGCTGAAAATAACAACTTAAGAAACTAGAGGGCTGGCGCTGTGGCTTAGCGGGTGAAGCTGCTGCCTGCAGTGCTGACATCCCATATGGATGCCGGTTCAAGTCCTGGCTGCTCCACTTCTGATCCAGCTCTCTGCTATGGACTGGGAAAGCAGTGGAAGATGGCCCAAGTCCTTAGGCTCCTGCGCCCGCATAGGAGACCTGGAGGAAACTCCTGGCTTCAGATCAGCTCAGCTCCGGCCGTTGTGGCCAACTGAGGAGTGAACCAGAAGATGGAAGACCTCTCTCTCTGTGTAACTCTGACTTTCAAATAAATAAATAAATCTTTAAAAAAAAAAGAAACTAGAAAATATGCAAACACCTGAAGCTTGAACAACATTTGTGCCATGACTGAGAAAGAATGTCTAAGATCAGTCCCATTCACAATGGCTACATTTAAATACATTGGAATAAATTTAACCAAGGATGTGAAAGATCCCTAAAATGAAAATTACAAAACATTAAAGAAACAAATAGAGGATGACACAAAATTAGAAAAATCTTCCACGTTCATGCTAGGGCTGGTGCCGTGGCTCACTTGGTTAATCCTCCACCTGCAGCTCCAGCATCCCATATGGGTACCAGGTCCTAGTCCCAGTTGCTCCTCTTCCAGTCCAGCTCTCTGCTGTGGCCAGGGAAGGAAGTGGAGGATGGCCCAAGTACTTGGAAGCACTTGGCACCTGGCTCCTGGCTTCAGATTGGCATAGAAGGAAGACCTTTCTCTCTGTGTCTCACTTTCTAACTCTATCTGTCAAATAAATTTTTAAAATGTCCATACTACTGAAAGCAATTTATAGATGCAATGTGATTCCCATCAAAATACCAATGACATTCTTCTCAGACCTAGAAAAAACAATGCTAAAATTCATAAGGAAAGACAGGAGACCCTGAAAAACTAAAGCCCTTTTAAACAACAAAACGTAACTGGAGGCATCACAATACCAGACTTCAAGACATACTCCAGGGCAGTTATAATAAAAAAATAGACATGTAGACCAATGGAGCATAATAGAAACCCCATAAATTAATTCACAATCTACAATGAACTAATCTTTGACAAAGAAGCTAGAATCAGTCCCTGGAGCAAGGGCAATCTCTTCAACAAATGGTGCTGGGAAAATTGGATCTCTGCATGTAGACGTCTGAGGTAAAGCCTCTACTTTACACCTTATACAAGAATCACTAAATCTATGACCTGATAGCATCAAATTACTAGAGGAAACTCTTCAAGACATCAGCATTAGCAAAGCTTCTTGGAAAAGATCCCAGAAGCTCAGGCACAAAAGACACAAATAAACAAATGGGATCTCATCAAGCTAAGAAACTTCTGCACTGCAAAGGAAACACTAAACAAAAAGAATTGGCAACTGACAGAATGGGAGGAAATACTTGCTAACTATGAAACTGATAAAGGATTAATATCCAGACACTATAAAGAGCTCAAGAAACTCAACAACAAAACAAATAATCCATTAAAAATGGGCAAAGACTTGTAAAGACATTTTTCAATAAAATACAAATGGCCAAAGGACACATGGAAATATGCTCAGAAACACTAGCCATCAGGGAAACTCAAATAAAAACCACAATAAGGTTTCACCTTACTTCAGTTGAATGGGAATCATCCACAATCAAAATACAATAAATGTTGTTGAGGATGTGGGAAAAAAGGTACCCTAATCCACTGCTGATGGGAATGTAAACTAGTATAACCATTACAGAAGACAATGTGGAGATTTCTCAGAGATTTAAAAATAGATTTACCATATGACCCAACCATCCCACTCCTGAAAGTTCACCCAAAAGCAACAAAAGCAGCATAGGAAAGATTTTATTTGTACTCCCATGTTTATTGCAATTCAAGTACTGTAGCTCAGATATTGAATCAATTCACATGTTCATCACCTGACTACTAAAGAAAATGTGGTATATATATATATATATATATATATACACACACACACACACACACACACACACACTATAGAATACTACTTAACCATAAAAACAGAAGGAAATTCTGTCTTTTGCAACAAAATGGATGTGACTGGAAACCATTATGCTTAGTGAAATAATCTGGTCCTCAAAAAGACAAATATCATGCTTTCTCTGGTATGTGGTAGTTTAACATAGAATACAAAAAAAGTATGGTAATGAAATAGGCATTATGGGATATGATTGTTGCTTTTAAACCTTGTTTATATTCCTATGAAACTGCAATCGTCTGAGTTTTTAGTTGAATATTAGGATTAGTGGGAAATTATGGCTGTAAATACAGAGTGGATTAAAATTATGCCTTTGCAATAACTGATGAAGAGAAGGAAAGCAGGAAGAGGGATTGGGAAGGAATAGGGGAGTGAGGGAAATGTAGTTGTCTTCTTTTTTATAAAGCTTTTATTTAAAGAATATAAATTTCCAAAATACAGCTTATGGATTACAATGGATTCCCCCCATAACTTCCCTCCCACCCGCTACCCTCCCCTTTCCCTCTCCCTCTCCCCTTCCATTCACATCAAGATTCATTTTCCATTCTCTTTATACACAGAAGGTCAGTTTAGTACATATCAAGTAAAGATTTCAACAGTTTGCTCTCACATAGAGACACAAAGTGAAACACACTGTTGGAGTACTAGTTATAGTATTAATTCACAATGTATAGTACATTAAGGGCAGAGATCCTACATGATATTTTTTTAAAAATTGATTAATTATCTATGTAATTTCCAATTTAACACCAAGATTTTTAATCATTTGCAATTATCTTTATATACAGAAGATCGATTCAGTATATACTATGTAAAGATTTCATCAGTTTGCATCCACACACAAAAACAAAGTGTAAAAATACTGTTTCAGTACTAGTTATAGCATTACTGCACATTGGACAACACATTAAGGTCAGATCCCTCATGAGACGTAAGTACACAGTGACTCCTGAAGTTGACTTAACAATTTGACACTCTTGTTTATGGTGTCAGTAATCTCCCTAAGCTCTAGTCATAAGTTGCCAAGGCTATGGAAGCCTTTAGGGTTCGCCAACTTCGATCTTATTCTGACAGGGTCATAGTCAAAGTGGAAGTTCTCTCCTCCCTTCAGAGAAAGGTACCTCCTTCTTTGATGGCTCCGTTCTTTCCACTGGGATCTCACTCGCAGAGATCTTTCATTTAGGTCTTCTTTTTTTTTTCAGAGTGTCTTGGCTTTCCATGCCTAAAATACTCTCATGGGCTCTTGAGCCATATCCGAATGCCAGAGTGCTATTTAGGACATCTGCCATTCTATGAGTCTGCTGTGTATCTCGCTTCCCATATTGGATCATTCTCTCCCTTTTTCATTCTATCAGTTAGTATTAGCAGACACTAGTCTTGTTTATGTGATCCCTTTGACTCTTAGACCTATCAGTGTGATCAATTGTGAACTGAAATTGATCACTTGGACTAGTGAGATGGCTTTGGTACATGCTACCTTGATGGGATTGTATTGGAATCCCCTGGCACGATTCTAACTCCATCATTTGGGGCAGGTCCGATTGAGCATGTCCCAGATTGTACATCTCCTCCCTCTCTTATTCCCACTCTTATATTTCACAGGGATCACTTTTCAGTTAAAATTTACACACCTAAGAATAATTGTGTGTTAATTACAGAATTCAACCACTAGTACTAGAATAAAAAAATACTAAAATGGATAAAGTATTACATTGTACAACAACAGTCATCACAAGAGCTGATCAAGTCACTGTTTCTCATAGTGTCCATTTCACTTCAACAGGTTTCCCCTTTGTAGTTGTCTTCTTAGAACTGTACCTATGGAATGCATGAAATAGGTTCTCTTTATATGAATAAAAATTTTAAAATAACATAGTATTAAGTCTAAAAATGATCATCAAAGTACCAAAGACTAAAAACTCATTGTGTATTTATACACTGAGTAGTATGTAACTACTCAATGATAAAAGTAGTATTTAACTACTCAATGATAAATGTAGTATTTAATTACTCAGTGATAAAAATGGACTACAGGATTTTCCTTTTTAAACCATGGACATTTTTATCAGAAATGTTCACTATTGTCACTGCTGCTACCTTAAAAAAAAATCATAGGGGTCGATACTGTGGTGTAGTGATTAAAGCCTATGCCTGTGGCACTGGTTCTAGTCTTGGCTGGTCCACTTCTGATCCAGCTCTCTGCCATTGCCTGGGAAAGCAGTGGAAATGGCCCAAGTCCCTGGGACCCTGCATCCATGCGGGAGACCTGGAAGAAGTTTTTGGCTCCTGGCTTTGGATATGCCCATCTCCAGCACTTGCGGCCATTTGGGAGTGAACAAGCAGATGGAAGATCTTTCTCTTTGTTTCTGCCTCTGCCTCTGTAACTCTGCCTTTCAAATAAATAAATAAATAAATCTGTAAAAAAAAATATGGGTACTCAGAACACCTTCAGTAGTGGCATCATTCACTAAATGCAACGTCTATATTCCACAGTAATTTAAAGAAAATGTGCTTTTTTTCTCTATCTGGTTCCTTTTTGATAAATTTAAAAAGCTAAAAAATATTCTAAGAATATCTCATAGCTCTTAATGCTTGGGACTTAGTTTTATAGTTCCAGAAAAATAGTCTATGCTCAAAGCTGTTCAATTAAAAGAAGCAGAATTGAATTGAAACCAATTGCTGTCCAACAAAATTGGCACTCACCCTTCAGTGTGAGGTGTTTCTACTACATTCCCACCAATACTGTAAAATGGACATCAAATGACATTTTCTTTGCACCTCAAAGAAGAAAATTTATTCAGGTAGAGAAAGAAATTTTTGACTAGAGAAAGTATGGCTATTTCTGCTTATCATTGATATTTAAAGACTAAAAGCCCTACTCCCTTATCTTTGGGCTGTAATTATTATCTCTAAAATTACACTATGGGGTAGGTTTAGTCTCCTGGCAATACCATTAGTGTGACTTGTTGATGTGGTCACGTGATAGAAATTACTAATCCAACACTAAAGATGAAGAAACTGAAACTTAAGAAAATTTTACTTTGCTCTTTCACAATGGATATTCAATCAGTTAATTCAAATATCCTCAAGTAGCTGCATCAATTTTTAAATAAATCTAGAGCCAACACATTAATTTCCAAAAGTTGAGGGTTAGCTACATGTAGGCACATTTTAAATACTCTATAAAGTTAAGAAGAATTTCCTGCTCAAAACTCTGATGTATCAGAAGATTAAAAATATTCCCTTATCATTATTCTCATGGTTTTAAAGTTTAGTGAAGCAAATAATTTAGTGAAGGAAATAATGTGTTTAAAATATTTTCATATTTTCAATTTAATATTTGAATTTTTCAAATTAATACTAATAACAGCTAAGATTTATCGAGCATTTACTATATGCTAAGTTATATGTGAAGTACTCTACATTGCAGTAAATAAAAAAGTGAGAGGCAACCCATCCTCATTTTACAGGTAAGCCTCAGAGAGATGAACTGATTATTCATAGATAGAGACGAGTTGTGTTGAGGATAGAATATCCAACAACAGGAGCTGGCATGTGGCACATTGGGTTAAGCAGTCATCTGTGACACCAGTACCCCGTATGAGTCTCAGTTCAAGTTCTGGAAGCTTCACTTCAGATCCAGCTCCCTGCTAAGGTGCCTGGGAAAGAAGCGGAAGATGGCCCAAGTGCTTGGGCCCTGCCATCCATGTGGGCGACCTGGATAGAGTTCCTGACTTAAGTCTGGCCCAGTACAAAATGGTTGCAGCCATTTTGAGAGTGAACCAGTGTGTGTGTGTGTGTGTGTGTGTGTGTGTGTATCTCTTTCTCTCTTTTTTTCTCCCTCTTCCCCTGTGATTCTGCCTTTCAAATAGATAAATACATCTTTAAAAAATCCTACAGAGCAAGTGTAATTTATAGCTTTATCTTTGTCTCTACTTTTCCTCGTACACATCTTCTCTCTTTGGAAAGAGTTCCTACGAATATCATCTGCCAAAATAAGCAGATTGCAAAACCAATCAGCTAGGTTTGCACATAAAAGGGAGAAGACTATGGCATGCAGATTGAAATCAGACTACAAAGTCCATGATGTAGATGGTGTATCTCATTCTGCTGAGGTCCCTTCGGCCAAATTTAGCACCAGTACTGACCACCCTAAATACCTCAGGAAGAAATGAGTCAGGGACACAGAAGTATCACTTGCCAGGTTACAGAATATCTGTTTTGCCAACTGAGTCTCTGATGTGAGCTCTGTGTATCAAAGAAGTGAATTCACTGTGACAGAAGTGTTTTCTGTCACTTGTGTGCTGGCCAAGAGTCCATCAACCCAGCTTGCCAAACAGAATGCCTCTGACAAGGTCATCAGCAAAGTCACCCTTAAGAGACTTGGCACAGATGATTATTACATAAGCACTCGTGGCTCTGTGTGGAAATGCTGAAGATGGGTGCACACTGAACAATCATAGAGACCCAAATTTCGTTCATATAAATAGAAAATAATCTGCTGCATTTGTCCTGCTGAGCAATCATTTTATGGCCAACAGAGTACAGTTTATCAACAGAATACAGAATATGCCTGGAAGATGCAAGAATTACATTTCTTCTTTCTACTGTCCCTGATTATTCTGTCTCATGGACTCACATTGATGATCACACAAATGTGCTCTGAATTAACACAGGTGAAAAACAATCACACATTTTCTTGAGAGTCATATAATAATCACTCAGGCAAGGCAATAGATATACTATGTAATTAATTTGTAAATGATTGTGAGTCAAGGATTTTTGTGATTCAAGTTTAAGAAGTTGTTTACTCATCACAAGAGAGCTTATGCTTTCTAAGCAAAAATAATTACTTGCATTGCATTACACGTTTCACAAGTTAGAGAGGTACAATGAAATGGTGATTCTTCAATATTTCATGGCAGTCAACTGCGAGCTCTTATAGGGAATGCTTAGTTGTAGAACAGATGCCAACCTTGAAAGTTCACTTTAGGGAAGAAAAATAGCCTTTTGGTACTATCTGGCTCCATTCTTCCAGCTCACTAACTTCTATTACTCCAGAGAATACTTAAAATAGTCAGTGTCTACTTACTTTTGAAGAGGTGTAAGAAGACCTTAGGGCTGAATAATTCAGGTTTCTTCCTCTTATTCTCCAAATTTGGCTTCCATAAAGTAGAGTGGAAACGATGAGAACTTATAAACTGCTGCTGTGAAGGGCAGGTGGTTGGTCTGACGGTTAAGATGCTGGTTGGGATGCCTACATTCTACATCGACTGCCTGGGTTGGAGTCCCAGCTCTGTCCTGATTCCAGCTTTTGCATAAAACTTACCCTGGGAGGCAGCAGATGATGGCTCAAGTAGTTGGGTCCCTCATATCCAAGTAGGAGACTCAGACTGAGTTTCTAGGTCCTGGCTTCAGCTTGACTAAGCACCAGCTGTGGGGGGATTTGGAAAGTGAATCAGTAGATGTGACTCTATCTGTCACCTCTCAAATAAGTAAAAAAAAAAAAAATTTTAATTAACCCTGTTGCTATAATATTCAGGAAAAGCAGGTTAGTATGTCATCACAAACACATTTTATTTTTCAAATAACTCATGGAAAATAATTTACAGATCACAAAACTTACTCATTGTATATGTACGAATCAATGACTTCAAGTAAATGTGGAGTTTTGCAGCTGTAACACAATTCATTTTTATAGCATTTCTGTGCTCCCCCAAAACTTACTTCCTTTCTGTTTATAGATAACCCCATTGCCAGCACCAGCCCCACAAGACCCCTGATTTATATTCTTCCTATATAAACTTGCCTTTCGTGGGAAATTCATAAAAATGGAATCTACTGATCTGTTACAGTTTAGTTTCTCAACAATGTTTCAGTGGATTCGTTTCTGAGAGGAGCAGTGTGGTGGGGGCAAGAGGCGCGGAGTCACCACACAGACCCCGGGAGTCGGGTGAAAGCAGGCTTGAGGCGAGCAGCCCGCAGACTCGTTTATTACAGTTGGAACCACTCCTTATATAGCCAAGACCAGCCAATCTGGTCAAGGGGCGGTCTATGCCCCAACCAATCACAGCCTGTTGCCAGGCAGTTTCCAAAGCCATCCAATCACAGCCTGTTACCAGGCAGTTTCAAATCCATCCAGTCACAGCCTGTTGCCAGGCAGGCTCCATTCCATCCAGTCACAGCCTGTTGCCAGGCAGTTTCAAATACATCCAATCACAGCCTGTTACCAGGCAGGCTCCATTGCCAGGTGGGTTTCAAAGCCATTCCTGAGTAAGTGATGCTCGCTTGCCAGTGGCCACCTTGGCATGGCCTTCTCATTCCACCACACTGATCCAGTGTTGTGTTGTAGCAGATAAAGTCATCACCTATATTACCAGTGTCCCCTATGAGCACCGGTTTGTGTCCCAGCTGCTCCATCTCCTATCCAGTTCTCAGCGAATTGCCTGAAAAAAGCAGCGGAGGAAAGCCTAAATGCCTGGGCCCCTGCTATCCATATGGGAGACCTGGAGGAAGCTACTGGTTCTCCTGGCTTCTGCTTGGCCCAGCACTAGCCTTGCGGCCATCTAGGGAGTGAACCAGCAGATGGAAGATCTCTCTCTCTCTCTCTCTCTCTCTCTCTCTCTCTTTCTCTTTTTCTTTCTCTCTTTCCTACACGCCCCCGTAACTCTGCCTTTCAAATAAATAAAAAAACTTTTTTAAAAATAAAAAATAATATCTACAATATATATTCTTTTGTGCCTAGATTCATTTGATTGGTATATTGTTCTTTGAGTTTCATTCATATTACAGCATTTAAAAGTAGTTCTCTACTTTTAACTTGGTAAATAGTATTCCACCTTCTGACTGTATCACATTTTGTTTATTTAGTCCCTAGTGATAAACATTCCAATTGTTTCCAATTTGAAGCTGTGAATAATGCTACTATGAACACTGGCCTAAGTTTTATGTAGACCTAAATCTTCTGCTCTCTTAGGTAGATGCCTGGAAGAGGAATTGTATGGTGAATTTATGTATAATTTTTGAGAAATAAGCCAAATTCACATGCCATCAGTGAAGTATTTTCCATATTTTCACCCAGTAGTTGTATTCTAAGTTTTTTTTTTTCTAAAGAGTTATTTTATTTATTTGAAAGGTAGAGTTACAGAGAGAGAGAGGTCTTCCATCTACTGGTTCACACCCCAAATGGTCTCAATGGCCAGGGCTGAGACAGGCCAAAGCCAAGAGCCAGGAACCAGGAGCTTCCTCCAGGTCTCCCACATGAGTCCAGGGGCACAAGCACTTGAGCTATCCTCCAATGCTCTTACAGGCACGTTAACAGCTAGCTGGATCATAAATGAAGCAGCTGGGACTCAACCTGGTGCCCATAGGAGATGCCAGCGTTTCAGGTTGTGGCTTTAACCCACTGTACCACAGTGCCAGCCCCATTCTAAGTCTTTTTGATTACAAGATGTTCAACAACTTATGATGGAGTTGTCTCGAAAAATTCACCATAACTTGAAAAGCAGTGTAAGTCAAAAATGCATTTGATAGATCTAACTGGTTGAACACTATAGCTTACCAATGCAGAACACTACACAGTATCCCTTGTTTCCCCTCATGACTGAGGGTCTGACTGGGAGCATTAACTGGCAAGGGATATGTGTGTGTATAAATATATAATCTATATAAAACATGCATGTATGCATATATAGTATATAAGCATATATATAATATGAATATGTAGAGAACTATCACTTAACATTGCTTCATCCAATTAGAAAATGGGCAAATGGAGGTCAGCATTGTGGCACAGCACCTTAAGTAGCTGCCTGCAATGCCAGCATCCCATATGGGCGTTGGTTCAAGTCACAGCTTCTCCACTTCCGATCTAGCTCCCTGCTGATGCTTCTGCAAAAGCAGAAGATGGCCCAAGTTAGGGTCCCTGACACCCACTTGGGGAAACCTGGATGGAGTTCCAGGCTCCTGGCTTGGGCCTGGCCCAGTAGATGTTTGTTTCTCTCTCTCTCTCTCTGAAATTTGGCCTTTCAAATAAAGTAAATATTTTTTTAAGAAAAGAAGTTGGGCAAAAAGTGAACTTATGTGAACAGACATTTCACATACAATGAATCAGCACATTAAAAATGTTAACATCATTAGCCACTAAAGAAATTCAAGTTAAAATCATGAGATATCACTATGCACCTTTCAGAATGAATGAAATAAAAATTAGTGCCAATACCAAATATTGGCAAAGATGTGGGGATATTGGATCACTTATGCATTACTAGTGAGTATGTGAAATGATGTGGCCACTTTGGAAAATACTTAGTCTTTAAAAAAAGTAAGCTTTCAATTACCATACATCCCAGAAATTTTACTTTTGAGTATTCATCCCAGAGAAATGAACATTTGTATTCATACAAAAACCTGTATATATGATCTTAGCAGGTTTTATTGTTTTAAAGAAAGGAAGTATAAAATACTCTTGAATAGCTGCTCAGCATTAAAAGGATAAACCATCAATGCATTTGCAGCTTGAATTAATCTCTTGAGAATTATGCCAAGTGAACAAAAAGATCATTGTTATTTCATTTAAATCACATTCTTAAAATGACAAAATTTTGGAAATGGAGAAGTGATCAATGGTTGCAAGTCAAGTATATTGAAAAGGAAGGGAAGTGACTGTGACCCTAAGAAGGCAAGAAGAAGGATCTTTGTGGTGATGGAAATGTTTTTCACATATTGACTTTATCAATGCCAATATCTTGGCTGTGATGTTGTACTATAGTTTTGTGGGATGTTACCATTGGGGTTAACTAAGAATGCTGGGAACGGCCAGTGCTGTGGTGTAGCGGGTGGGGCTGCTGCCTGCAGTGCTGGCATCCCATATGGATGCAGGTTCCAGACTCAGCTGCTCCAATTCTGATCCAGCTCTCTATATGGCCTGGGAAGGCAGTGGAGGATGGTCCAAGTCCTTGGGCCCCTGCACCCATGCAGGAAACCCGGAAGAGGCTTTCGGCTCCTGACTTCGGATTGGCGCAGCTCCAGCCATTGGGGCCATCTGGGGAGAGAGCCAGCAGATGGAGGACCTCTCTCTCTCTCTCTCTTATCTCTCTCTCTCTGCCTCTCTTTCTTTCTCTCTCTGTGTAACTCTGACTTTCAAATAAATAAATAAATCTTAAAAAAAAAGAATTCATGGGATTTCTTTGTATTATTTATTACAACTGCATGTGAATATTCCATGATATCCAAATTTAAAAATTTAACCATAAAAAAGTTAACTGACCAAAAGATAATAGCATAATCTGGGATCTAAATTCTGCTTCACTGATTTCCGAGTTTATCCATATGCAAATTCTACACTCTAACTGTGGTGGCTTTATTTTAATTTTGGGAATTTGGCAGTGTAAATAATCCAATTTGGGTCTTATTTTCCAAAATTTGTTTGGCAATTCTCTAATTTCTTTGCATTTCCACAAAAATTTTATGATCATATATCAGATTCTGCAAAATATCTGCTGGGATCTTGATAAGGATTCTATTGAATCTATAGATTATGTATTTCTTCCAACCCATAAAAACTGACAAAATGTTCTCTTTACATAGACTTTAAAATTGCTCTCAATGACTTTTATGGCTTTTAGTGTACAATATTATTCATATTTTGTTCAATTTATTCCTATTCTTTTTATTCTGCATGTAATTATTCTCTTAACTTATTTTTATTATTCTCAAATAACATTTTAAAATATGATTTTTGGTGCATTGAACTTGTATCTCATGACCTTGCTAAATTCATTCATTAGTTCTAGTAGTTTTGGTAGTCTTGGATTTTCCATATACAACATAATGTCATCTGAAAATACAATTACAAAATATTTCTACTTCTTTTAAAGCCTAGATGTTCTCCATCCCCTTTTCCTTCCTTCCTTCCTTTCTACCTTCCTGCTTTCCTTCTTCCTGGTGTTAAATTGGAAATTGCATAATTAATCAATTTTTTTAAAAAAAGATCATGTAGGATCTCTGTCCTTAATGTGCTGTACATTGTGAATTAATACTATAACTAGTACTCCAACAGTATTTTCACTTTGTGTCTCTATGTGAGGGCAAACTGTTGAAATCTTTACGTAATATGTACTAAACTGATCTTCTGTGTATAAAGAGAACTGAAAATGAATCTTGATGTGAATGCAAGGGGAGAGATAGCGGGAAAGGGGAGGGTTGCGGGTGGGAGGGAAGTTATGGGGGGGGGGAATCCATTGTAATCCATAAGCTGTACTTTGGAAATTTATATTCTTTAAATAAAAGCTTTATAAAAAAAAAGAAAAAAGAAAAGAATTGAAATAAAAAAAAAACCTCTACTTTTTCTTAAAACTCTACTTTCAGGGCAGGTGCTCTGGTGTTGTGGATAAAGCTGCTGCCTGCAGTGCCAGCATACCAATGGATGCCAGTTCAAGTCCCAGCTGCTCCACTCCTGATCCGGTTCCCTGCTAATGTGCCTGGGAAAGCAGTAGAAGATGGCCCAAGTCCTTGGACCCATGCACCGACATGGGAGACCTGGAAAAAGCTCACGGCTCCTGGTTGCAGATCGGCCCAGCTCAGGCCATTGCAGCTATTTGTGCATTGAACCAGTGGCTTGCTCGCTCGCTCTCTCTGCATACATGAAGAGGCTTTGCTTTGCCTCCTCCTTCTTTCTGGTGTGTTCTTTCAACAGTTTGAATGCATCTAGGTATGGGTTTCCTTATACTGTTTTACTTTAGGCTCATTAAATTCTTCATTATTTGTCATTAAATTTGGAAAGTTTGGGAATATTGTGTCTTTAAATTTTTTTCTGTCTCTTCCCTTCTCTCCCTCCAAAACTTTCATAACGCATATGATGGTAAGCTTGATGCTTTCCTACAGTGCTTTCTGAAATAATGTATTCTTTAAATTGTATATAGACCAGTAATCTCCTCCTGTCATCGTCATTGTGCTGTTGCATCTTAGTGCATTTTCCATTTTGAATAAAATCTTTGAGTTCCAGAATTTTCCATGTGTTTCTTTTATAGCTTTTCTTAATAGGTATTTCCTATTTGTCATTGTCATGGTCTCCTTTAATTTTTAAATTAATTCTTTGAACATATTTGTAATGGCTACTTTGACATTGTGGTCTTCAAATACCTCTGGGCATACTCAGAAACAATATATATTGTATCAGTTTTTTCCCTGAGTATGAGTTATTCTTTCTTGCTTCTCCCAGTGTTTTTACATAATAGTATGTTGAAAACTGGGTATCTTTTTTTTTAAAGGTTTATTTATTTATTTGAAAGTCAGAGTTACACAGAGAGAGAAGAAGCAGAGAGAGAGAGAGAGAGAGAGAGAGAGAGAAGTCTTCCATCCCATGGTTCACTCCCCAGTTGGCTGCAATGGCCAGAGCTGAGCCTATCCAAAGCCAGGAGCCAGGAGCTTCTTCCAGGTCTCCCACACTGGGGCAGGGGCCCAAGGACTTGGGCCATCTTCTACTGCTTTCCCAGGACATAGCAGAGAGATGGATTGGAAGTGGAGCAGCCGGGACTCGAACAGGCACCCATATGGGATGCCGGCGCTTTAGGCTAGGGCATTAACCTGCTGTGCCACAGCGCCGGCCCTGAAAACTGGGTATCTTTAACAACATATTGTTGTAGCTTTAGATCCTAGTTTTTGTGTGCAAGAGAGTTTTTTTATTTTATTGAGAGAGAGAGAGAGAGAGAGAGAGAGAGAGAGAGAGAGATTGAGGTTCTATCCACTGGTCCATGGTCCAAATGCCTACAACAGCTAGGGCTGGGCCAGGCAAAGTTAAGAACCTAGAACTGAGTCTGGTTCTCACACAAGGGTGGCAGGGACTCAAATACTTGAACTACCACCTCTGGCTACCCAGAGTATATATTAGCAGGAAACTGGAGTCAGAAACAGAGCCAGGACTTGAACCTAGGCACTCGAACATGGAACACCAGCAACCCAAGTGACATCTTAACTGCTACATGAAACGCCCATCCTCTTGCTGGATTTGTGTGTGTGTGTTGATTTCAGTAACTTCTTTGAGTTTAATTTGCTGTCTCTGTATTCCCCACAATAGGCAGCTGCTGACATCTCTGATTTCTTTTTTTATTTGTTTTACTTTCTTGACCGACTTTCCAGGGTTTTCTTATGTGTCTACCTGGCCCAGGAGTCAGCCAATGATTGGTTAAGGATTGCACTCAAATGCTTCAGCCCACTAAAGTTTCCATGCTATGTTGATGGGCCCATGCACGGCTTGGCCAAAGCACTTGAAGTCAGGCATGTTCAGTTCTGCTGCCTTCTGCTTTCTGCCAGGTCTCTCTCACACCTTCCATTAGCAACTGTGCAGCCTTCCCATCGACCAGGGGTGTGTGTGTGTGTGTGTAGAGTTTGGACTCCCTGGCATTCCTGCACCTGTGTGCAGTCCCCTCACCCCCCATCAGCCAGGTAGAAAGGAGAGCCTACCCACTGCTCTCTGATTCTCTGAGTTTTAGGATCTCCCTGTTGAATTTCTGTGTGGTTGACAGTCTGCCACCCGCCCCCCACTCCCAAAGAAGGACTCCAGCAGCAGGTGTTCCCTGCTAATTTTTTTTTTTACCAAGTTTGGTTCTGTTTATTGACAATGTCATTGACTACGGTCCCTCCTTCCTCTCTAAATGAAAAGGTCGCTCACCGGTGGAGAAGCTGCTGGTTTTTATGGTCAGCCCCAACCTGGTAGAAACACCACACCCACAAAGAAATGAGGAAGAGGACATCTCTACAGCACACTGTCACCCTTCATTCATGAAGTTCAGAATCCAGCTCTATCAATACATGCTCCCCAATTTATTGGTTCATTTTGGTCAACTTTCAGAACCCAGAAATATTTTTGACAGTTTTGTCCAGTTTCAAACTTGCTTTTGTGGAAAGCATTTACCATTTGCTTCAGTCACACCTTGCATGCACAATTTATTTTTCATTCTCTACTTTATTATCTCTTCATTATCCTATGCCATTATTCATTCTTCTATTTCCCAGTTTTTGTTTCCTTAATGTTTGCTATCCCTGAGTTTCAATTTTCTGCTTTTTTCTGTATTTTTCTGAGAAAGTTGAAATAAAGAAGAGAGCATGATACATGAATACTATGCCACAATTCTAGAGATATAAAATGCATATTAAGAGAGAAATAATGCACAGAAATGGTCATAAGTGATCAGATTAGGCTGTGGAATTATGAATGATTTTTTCCAAATGTCATTGTTTTATTGTGTTATTATATTACTATTCTTGGTAAATAGTGATCACTGGGATTCTATCTCCCACCAAGAACTTGGAAATAAGGAGAATCAGAATGCTACCCAGAAAATCAATCAGTAATCAGTATGCATTCAGCCAGCAAGAATGCCTAGAGATAGCACAAAGGAAAGAAAAGCTCCTAGATCACCTAGTTTGATGGTGACTATGTGGGTGCACTAAGGTCTCCAAAGGGCAGTCCATGAAGGGTCAGCCAGGCAGGCATACAAAAGTGAAAACAACAGAGGCAGTGTTCACAGAGTCCATCCATGCCCTGTCAAGGAAGACGGTATGCTGTTGCAAGAACATCATATCAGCTAGCCTGAGAAGAACTCTCTTTACTGTGGTGGCAGGTGTACCCCAGTACTTCCCTTCATACCATTAGACAGTCCTATTGTATAATTAACTCCTCCTGGCACATGTTTACACAGTGATCACCCTCCTGATTATAATGTGCCTTCCAATGTAACTTGCTTTTGAGGAATAAATTTGCTGACCTTGGCATGCAAATGTCCCATCAGCTTTCTCTTTTGAAATTAGTCCATTGACATCTGTAGAGAAGGTCTGAAACCATACAGATGAGACATGCAGTTGGATCAGCAGTCAGTGAAATAAAGGGGACCTTAATGAGGGCCACAGCAGTGAAATGGGAAGAAAGTAAGAGCTATAGGAGATACTAGAGAGAGAGAGAGAGAGAGAGAGAGAGAGAGAGAGAGTTGGCAAGAAAAACCACCCAGTTGGACATGGGCTGAAAGAAGAGGACAGTATCAAAGTTGACACATCTTATAAGAACAGGTGAATGGGAAAATGATCATCATGAGTAGAAAGCAGAAATCCAGGACAGGAAGCCAGTCTGGGGATGAGGTCACTGATGAGTTTCCTTAGACATGCTGAGTCTGAATGAGAGTGAAATGTATGGACGTATCCTCCAGGTGGATGAGAAAGCAGAAGGGAGTTCTGGGAAACAAGATGATAACAGAGATTCAAGTCTGGATATGAACCAGAATCTGCATCATGCAGTGGGAGCCTTAGCATCTGGCTGTTTCTCTGCAAGAAGAGGACTGAGGAGAGAAGGCCTAGAGACCCTAAGTAGGGGCACCCAAATCAGGCGAAGGAGACAGGAGGTTGGAGGCTGTGGAGCCCAATGTTACCTTAAATTTCAGCAATGCTAGGAGTTATCTACTTGGCTTGGTTAAATGACATATTTCATAGTCCCAATCCAGACCAACTGCACCAGAAATTTCCAAGAATGGACTCAGAAACTAACAATGTAACAAATTTGCCTCTTGATTCTTATGATCTGTGAGTCTCATAGGCTCATAAAATATATTCCACTGGGGCCATTGTTGTGGCATAGTGGGTTAAGCCTCTGCCTGAAGTGCCAGCATCCCATTTGAATGTCAGTTCCAGTCCTGGCTGCTTGACTTCTGATCCAGCTCTCTGCTATGGCCTGGGAAAGCAGTGGAGGATGGCCCAAGTGCTTTGGCCCTAGCACCCACGTGGGAGACCTGGAAGAGTTCATTTTGGCTTTGCATCTGCCAGCTCTGGCTGCTGAAGTCATTTGAGGACTGAACCAATGGATGGAAGACCTCTCTCTCTTTGTCTCTCCCTCTCTCTATAACTCTGCCTCTCAAATACATAAATCTCTTTTTAAAAATGTATCATTGATTCAGTCAAGTTTATGAAAACCAAGAAAGTAGCAGTGGTGGAGCAAACAGGAAGGAAAAGAAGCACTGAGGAGTGGCTCATTGAGGCTTCTGAAATAGATCCCCCTCAATCAATCAATCAATCAATCAATGAAAATAGGAGGATATTTAAGGGAGCAGTGCAGGAGTCATTAAGAGGCAGAAATGGAATCATTGGGCAGATGGGTAGGGTGAATGGGCTATTGGAGAGCAACTTGTCAGGCAAGCCAGGCCCTATAGTGCTCCATGGGGGCAAAAGACCAACCTGATTTGTTCACATTGCTCAGGTGCCACCCATGCTCCCACGTGGGTGCGGGGCCAAGCACTTGGGCCACCTTCCACTGCCCTCCCAGGCACATCAGCAGGGAGCTGTACTGAAAGTGGAGTAGCCGGGACTTGAACAAGTGTCCATGTGGGTTGCCAGTGTTGTAGGTGGAGGCCTAACATTCTACACTACAGCACTGTCCCCAGTGATAACTCTTTGACAAACAAACAAGAACTTTGTCCAATCAGTAAAGAATTTCAAGCTCACAAATCAGTATTGTGAAGTTGTAAACTCTGGTTTTCCTTAAAAGATGAAAGGTAATTATTACTGTGGAAGCAGGACTAAATTTTTGAATGCTTAGCAGAAAAATATTATGGAATTAGATCAGGTTCTCCTGGTTTGCAAAAGAAAACCTGAAGGACATTCCCTGGGGTGTTTGTCAAGTGTAGGTTAACAGAAGGCAACACTGAGAAGGCTGCTGCCTAATGGTCCGTCAGTGCTGGCAACTAATTCAAGAGGTGATGCCCAGGGGGTGCGTGCTCGGAATGCTGCATCCCATGTAGAAGTGCCTGGTTGGAGTTCTGGCACCTTCGTTCTGATGCAGCATCCAGCTTCCTGCGAATGCACACCTGGGAGGCAGTCAGTCATGATTATGTGCTTGGGTCTCTGCCACCCGTGTGGCAGACCTGGATTGATTTCCAAGTACCTGGCTACAGGAAGCCTCCGCCCTGACTGTTGCAGACATTTGGGATTTGGGGAGTGAATGAATGAGTGGAAGATCTCTCTCTCTCTCTCTCTCTCTCTCTCTCTTTTACTCTTCTCTCTCTCTCAGGCTCAGGACCCTGTGTTCAAACAGATTTAGATACCCACTGTGAATGATGCAAATATCTGGGGTTGTAGCAGCTGCGTTGTCTCAGGGTACACACCAAAACCATCAGCCACTCCGATGTAGAGTGCGATGTCAGCCTGAACACAGCGGAAAGGTGCTTTGATATAAGAGAAGACAGATGGGAAGAGAGCTAAACACCTAAAAGTACATACATAATGCAGCTCAAAGGGTAGATACAGTGCTACCAGTTCCAATTCATTATCAATAGGTCAACATGTCATGCACTTTATGTGAACTTGTACGATGATATCTCTCCATCCATTTGCTTTGTGTTTGCTCATGACTGCACCAGAGTACCCTTGGCGAAAGCAGCAGCAATGCACTGCTGACTCGCCTTCCAATAAAACAAGAGCAACAGGGATTCCGGAAAACTGAACCAGCTCAGGAGAAAGTGAGGCATAGTCTGAATGTGTCACTCATATGCACTTTCAGTTAAGGTCATAGTGTAGTTGCACATCATTACAAATATTACAGGAGGGGCTGGATCTGTGGTGTAGCAGGTAAAGCTGCTGCCTGCAGCACTGGCATCTCATATGGGTGCCGGTTCAAGCCCAGCTGCCCCACTTCTGATCCAGCTTCCTGCTAACGTGCCTGGAAAAGCAGAAGATGGCCCAAGTGGTAGGGTCTGTGTACCCATGTGGGAGACCTGAAAGAACCTCCTAGCTCCTGGCTTCAGGTCGGCCAAGCTCTGGCCATTGTGGCAATTTGGGGAGTGAAGCAAATCTTTGTAAAAATATTACAGGAAGCATACATCCTTAGCACCACCAAATAATACTCATCCAACTATCATTATGAAATAAGATAATAAAAGGTATTTTAGGGTACATGGGTACAAACTTTCCCTGTGTTGCACTCTAAAACTCAGAGAATGTGCCCTTTTGATATATACCATCTATTTACTCCAAAATATAGCTTCTTCTAATTATCCTAAAGCTCTCTAAGCTGTTCATCTCAGAATTTTCCATTTTAGATAAGAGAGGAGAGGATTAATTATTCTACAATGAAAAGCAACCAAATGCTCTCTGTAATGCAGTATAGATTTAACTATCCTATATATTGCAAAGTAGGCAACGCTTACCACTCAACCTAAATGATTATAAAAAGGTTTGAAAGATGTAGTAATAGAAGTGTACTCTTTCACTCAGGATATTCCTGATGATTTTCCCCAAAATTAAATCCTGATTGGCCAGCGCTGTGGCTCAATAGGCTAATCCTCCACCTTGCAGCGCTGGCACACTGGGTTCTAGTCCCGGTCAGGGCGCTGGATTCTGTCCCAATTGCCCCTCTTCCAGGCCAGCTCTCTGCTGTGGCCCAGGAGTACAGTGGAGGATGGCCCAGGTGCTTGGGCCCTGCACCCCATTGGAGACCAGGAGAAGCACCTGGCTCCTGCCTTCAGATCAACGCGGTGCACCAGCCTCAGCTGCCATTGGAGAATGAACCGGCGGAAAAGGAAGACATTTCTCTCTCTCTCTCTCTCTCTCTCTCTCTCCATCTCTCACTATCCACTCTGCCTATCAAAAAAAAAAAATCCTGATTAATAAAATTATACTTAAGTTCAATAAGGGAAATTCTTTTTTTTCTGTTTAATTTTTTTATTTTTTATATATATAAAGCTTTTATTTAAAGAATATAAATTTCCAAAGTACAGCTTCTGGATTACAATGGCTCCCCCACACACAACTTCCCTCCCACCCGCTACCCTCACCTTTCCTGCTCCCTCTCCCCTTGCATTCACATCAAGATTCATTTTCAATTCTCTTTATACACAGAAGATCAGTTTAGTACATATTACGTACAGATTTCAACAGTTTGCCCTCACATAGAGACACAAAGTGAAAATGCTGTTGGAGTACTAGCTATAGTATTAATTCACAATGTACAGCACATTAAGGACAGAGATACTACATGATTTTTTTTTAAAGAATGGATTAATTCTCTACGCAATTTCCAATTTAACACCAAGATTTTTTAATCATTTGCAATTATATTTATATACAGAAGATCGATTCAGCATATACTATGTAAAGATTTCATCAGTTTGCACCCACACAGAAACACAAAGTGTAAAATACTGTTTCAGTACTAATTATAGCATTACTTCACTTTGGATAACACATTAAGGACAGATCCCTCATGAGACGTAAGTACACAGTGACTCCTGATGTTGATTTAACAATTTGACACTCTTGTTTATGGCGTCAGTAATCTCCCTAGGCTCTAGTCATAAGTTGCCGAGACTATGGAAGCCTTTAGGGTTCGCTGACTTTGATCTTATTCCGACAGGGTCATAGTCAAAGTGGAGGTTCTCTCCTCCCTTCGGAGAAAGGTACCTCCTTCTTTGATGGCCCCGTTCTTTCCACTGGGATCTCACTTGCAGAGATCTTTCATTTAGGTCTTCTTTTTTTTTTTTTTTTCAGAGTGTCTTAGCTTTCCATGCCTAAAATATTCTCGTGGGCTCTTGAGCCAGATCTGAATGCCTTAATGGCTGATTTTGAGGCCAGAGTGCTATTTAGGACATCTGCCATTCTATGAGTCTGCTGTGTATCTCGCTTCCCATGTTGGATCATTCTCTCCCTTTTTGATTCTATCAGTTAGTATTAGCAGACACTAGTCTTGTTTGTGTGATCCCTTTGACTCTTAGACCTATCAGTGTGATCCATTGTGAACTGAAATTGATCACTTGGACTAGTGAGATGGCCTTGGTACATGCCACCTTGATGGGATTGTATTGGAATCCCCTGGCACGATTCTAACTCCATCATTTGGGGCAAGTCCAATTGAGCATGTCCCAGATTGTGCATCTCCTCTCTCTCTTATTCCCACTCTTATATTTCACAGGGATCACTTTTCAGTTAAAATTTACACATCTAAGAATAATTGTGTGTTAATTACAGAATTCAACCACTAGGACTAGGATAAAAAAATACTAAAATGGATAAAGTATTACATTGTACAACAACAGTCAGCACAAGAGCTGATCAAGTCATTGTTTCTCATAGTGTCCATTTCACTTCAACAGGTTTCCCCTTTGGTGCTCAGTTAGTTGTCGCCGATCATTCTATGGTCAATTATTTTGTAACTAGAACAATGCTTGTGAGTGAAAACAATTTTTTTCACCTGTGTTTCATAAACTCAGATATTATATATGTAATGCATTTAAATCAGAGACACATACGTTTTTGTTTATTTATAAATCACTGGATATAAGCAGCAGGTGCTCTAGCTCCTCACAGCCTTTACCAGAGGGAGGGGATGTCTCCCTGGTAATCAGAAACTGCTGAAAAGGAAGGAACCAGTGAGATACAGTTGAAGGAAGTCAAAGGAAGGAGAAAGGCTCCAAGCATCAGGTCTAAGGAGTAAGCACAAACTATGACCAGGGGAAAAGGTACAGCATTCAGAGGGCAGAAACCCTCAGGGGTTTGGAAATAAAAGCACAGATACAGCGAGGAATTAATTCTGGTGCAGACAATGGCCTAGGGGAGGGAGAGAGAGTAAGAGAGACAGACAGAGAGAGAGAGAGAGAGAGAGAGAGACTGACTGTATGTCTGCACACTAGTCCCATGTATAGCGGACAGCATGAACAAGATGGTATACAGTTAAGTTATATGCAGACTCCAGTCCACAGGGAGCTGAGTTGCTTATAAAACTTGGGCCTAAAGCAGGCTGAACACTTGGAAATATTCTTGGAGGCTGAACAGGGTCATTATAGACATATCTGCCATCAAGCGCTGTGCCAATTCCTCACACCAGAAAGCAGTGTGCTAAAACGTGAAAGCCAGAAGTCTAGCACAAGCCTAGAATGTTTGACTGAAACCCTGTGATTGTGTTCCAGCCTACAATGAGGATGACCTTGATATTAATAAGAATTATGCCCGTATATGATTCTTAGAACACGAGGGAAATAAAATCTCACTTTCATAGAACATGTTCAACACACAAAACGAGGGCTGGAAATTAAAAAGCATCACTTCACAGCCACAGGGAAGGCATGCCGGTGCTAGCTGGGCTGGGGACACAGCCACAGGGAACAGTGTGAGGCCAGGCACGGCTCTAAGATCTGGGGGATGAAGGAAAGCCTCATCCTCTCCCAGGAAGGCTGGGAAACAGGGTTGTGTGTCACATCTGCTGGGACCAAGTCACCGACACCAGGCATTTTTGGATTTTGATGTCTGCCCTGACCAACTCAGCTCAAGTCGTCCCCACTCCACTTCCTATCAAATTCCTCTTTTCAGTTCATCTCAGAGTGTGTGTTGCTATTTGAAAGCAGATTAGTTTTGTAGGCTTCCTTCTCATCTTCCCAGAGGTGACTGGGCTGCTTTGGAAGGTGTCTGTACTGTTGACTGAATGTGTCCCTTCAAAACTCTTCTGTGAGATCCAACCCCTAATATGATGACATTAGTGTGTGTGCGCGCGCGTGTGTGGGGGTGGTTGTGTAGATGGGGTGGGGTGGGAGAGTGTTGGGAAGTGATTAGTCAATAGATCAGACTTAATGTATTGAATGAGTGCCTTTATGTAAGCAGTCCTGGGCAGCTCTCTCAACCTTCCCATCACGTGGGGTTATTGGAGTGAAAAGCTGACAATCTTCCTCACACAGGAAAATTCACATACAATTGTCTTTCTCTGGCTATAATATCCATCATATTCACTTAGCAGTTGCCTCATTGCAAATCTGATGTGTGCTGAAATCTTGCAAGGTCTACCATGACCAGGGTTTGTGCAGCATTTGAACCTATGGGAGGAATGATGCATTTACTAACTGGTTCTCCTTTTTTTTTTTCTTTTTCTTGAAGATGTGTTTATTTATTATGAAAATCAGAGTTACATAGAGAGAGAGGGAGAGACAGAAAAAGAGATCATCCATCCACTAGTTCACTCCCCAAATGTCTGCATTGGCCATGGCTGGGCCAGATCAAAACCAGGAGCTTCATCTAGGTTTCCCACGTGGGTGACAGGGCCTAAGCACTTGGGCCTTCTTCAACTGCTTTCCCAGGGCATTAGCAGGGAGTCAGATTGGAAGTGGAATACCCAAGGCATGAACCAGGTCATAGGCAGTAGCTTAAGCCACTATGCAAAAACCCTGGGCCCCCCGTTCTCCTTTTTAATGGTCAAAGGTATTTTCCAGTGTGGTTAAATGTATGTAACATAAAATGTATCATCCTAACCATTTTTAAGTATATCATTCAATGGCATTGAGTACACGGACATTGTTCTAACATAACCACTATCCATCTCCAAACCATCTCATCTGCCTCAGCTGAAACCTGTGCCCTTGGCCCCTGTGAACCACCAGTCTACTCTGAATTTGAAATGCAATCACAGCATATTGGCCTATTGTGACTTCCTCATTTCCTTTAGCATCTATGTTGTCAGAATGTATTTTTCTAAAGACTGTATGTATGGACCAAAAAAAATTTTAGCCAATGCATGCCTCAATGAATACCAGGGTTGCATCCAATAACTTATTCTTATCACATAGGCCATTTATTCCTCTCTGCAGCAGTGCATGGCAATCCTGACTGTAGAACCACAAACAAAAGGTGTGACTGCCAACCTCTGTCCACCCAGGGCTCTGTCCTTCTTCCCTCCATTGAGTCACTGACCTTCTAGAAGATTTTGCAGGCCCTCAGCCCATCTGTGCTCTTTCCTAGCCTTGAATCTTGACCTCTTCACATTTAAAGAGCAAATTCAAATATTAGCTCCTTTCTGAAAACATCTCTCTTTTCTCAAGACCCCTGACGTTCTGAAAGCACTTTGTGCAGCACAATAGCCTGAATCATCATACATTTTTATTTTTTATTTATTTGCTTTTACTTATTTTTAAAAGCAGAGAGATAGGAGACACAGAGACTGGCAAAGGGAGATCTTCCAGCTGCTGGTTTACTCCCCAAATGCCCACGACAATTGTGCTGGTCCAGGGTCAGGCTGACACCAGGAGCCCAGAACTTCATCTGGACCTCCCCTGCAGGTGGCAGAGACCTATGACTTCGCCACCACCTTTTTGCCTCCTGGGAAGCTGAATCAGAAGCAGAACCAGGGCTCCAACCCAGGTCCTCCAGTATGGGATAAGGATGTCCTAAGTGGTGTTTTAAACATGGTGCCAAAAACCTGCCTCAAATAGCAGTTTGACCATAGTTATTTTCCCCCTTTGTTTTATAGGTTCACACTAAATAGAAGGTACTTCAAAAAGTTTGTGGAAAATTAAAATAAAGGATGTTTCTTTTGATGAGCAACAACAAAAAAAGGGAAATCTATGAATAGGTTTTTCCTAACATGCACTTCCCAGGAACTTTTTGTACTGCTCCATATCTCTTTAAATCTTTGCAACTTAATTCAGAAGCCAGAACACATTGGTAGTCAATGAACTTTTTCAATAAATTAATAAATGTGAGCTATCCTTTCTCTTTTCAGTTTCCCAAAATTGAGAGAGTAAATTGGAAATAGTGTATTGGGCGAGTAATTTTTATATCTGTCCTCCGAAATAGCCTAGCAAGAGTTTTTCCCTGCATTCCAATATGGAGCTGTCAGTTAACATGCTAAGCTAATATCAAGTAAGGATTGGATGGTTTAACACAAGGAGGAGTCGAAAGAGACATGAGAGAAGGAAGAGTATGGCGGGCTGGCATAGCAACATTGTCTTCTCTGAAGATTGTCTGCTTTCTGCTGTCATTTTCAGGGACACCTGAACACAAAGCTCAACTCAGAAAACCGGAATAGTTAGATCTCTGTGCCGGGGTGACACACCCTGACGCGTGAGACGCACTTTACTGACTTCTAACTTCCGACAGCTTCAAGTACAAACAGCATCTCTCTGGAAAGACGGAGTTGGCATGATAATGCAGGGACGCAGCGTATCAAAACACAGCTTCTGACAGGCAGCAAGCGAATGCCCTGCTTTCAATGGTGGAAAAATGCTGCAATTGATTTCCTGGAGGAGGCATGGGTAGCAATATACAAAGGAGATGAAATAAACATTCGGGCCTGTGGGCCCTCTTAGACACTCTCACAAATTGCAATCACTGTTTGAAAAGACTGGGAATGTTAGCACAATTGACCATCACTAGCAAAAATCCAACCTGAGAAAAGTAGTGAAATTACAGAAAGGATGTGCTAACACCAGTAGGGGACCAAACATGTGAAGCCACCTACGCAGTCAATAGCTTTCTTGTTCCATTTTCCTAAGTGCCCGAATTTACCCAAATATTGAAAAAAGTTTATGTCAACCCTAACCTGTAAATGTGTTTCAAATATATGTGTTAATATCTTCCCATATTCAGAGAAAGACTATGCAGCACAGACATTCGCCCCCTTCTGCTGAGCCCTGGAATTACATAGAAGTGCATCAATTGTCACTAACAGGGGAATGAAAAGGGGTTCAGATTCCCAACTCCTCAAAACTCCCAACACAGAAGCTCTGGTTTTAGCTGGTTTTAGTTTTGGTCATCTGCCAAAGCGTTTCCATGATTTCAGAAAGTTTGAAAAGAGCCTTTAGGGAGAACAATATGGATGATCCCCCCAAAAACTAAAAATGGAACTATCGTATGATCCAATAATCTCCCTACTGTGTATACATCTCGAGGAAAGGAAGTCAGTCTATTGAAGAGCCATCAGCAGCCCTGGTTGCAATTATTGCAGCACCAGTCACAATAGGCAAGATACGGAATCAATGTCTGTCAACACTGAATGGATAAAGAGAATGTGATGTATATACAACGGAGTACTATTCAGCAATAAGGAGGATGAAACGTTATCATGTGTGGCAATGTGGAGAACGTGAAGGACATAATGTTAAGTAACATAAACCAGACACAGAAATATAAATACTGCCTGGTCTTTCTCATTTGTAGAATTTTAAAAAGCTTGGCCGGCACTGCAGCTCACTAGGCTAATCCTCCGCCTGCAGCGCTGGCACCCCACATTCTGGTCCCATTTGGGGCGCTTGATTCTGTCCCCATTGTCCCAGTCTAGCTCTCTGCTGTGGTCCGGAAGGGCAGTGGAGGATGGCCCAGGTGCTTGGGCCCTGCACCTACATAGGGGACCAGGAGGAGGCACCTGGCTCCTGGCTTCGGATCAGCCCAGTGCGCCGGATGTAGCGGCCATTTGGGGGGTGAACCAACAGAAGGAAGACCTTCCTCTCTGTCTCTCTTTTTCTCTCACTAACTCTGCCTATCAAAAAAAAAAAAAGAATTTTAAAAAGCTGATATAATAGAAGTCGAGAGTTGAATAGTGGTTACTAGAGGCAGGGAAGGAGAGTGGGAGGAGGGGGAGAGATTGGCCAGTGGATACAAAATTACAGTTAGGAAGGATAAGTTCTGGTGTTCTGCTCAGTGGGGGATGTAGTTAACAGTAAAGTATTGTGTACTTCAGAATAAACAGAAGAAACACGTGGCCCAACCACCGGTGTCAGCTCCACCCCATCCTAATGGGATTCATTGCTCCTTCTTCCCTTCCCCCCACCCTGCAAAGTTTTAAGAGGACCTGTTCCTGAACGCGATCTCTCTCTCTCTCTGTCTCTTGAACTCTCTCTATGTCACTCTCTCTCTTGATCTCCCTCGATCTCTTTCTCTCTGTGTCTCTCTCGATCTCTCTCTCTCTCTTATGCTCTCCTTCTCCTTTCTTTCCTTCTTTGCCCCTTCCCTCTGGTCTGTCGAATTTCCCCACCGATAAACCCTTTCCCTTAAATAAATAAATAAATAAATAAATAACAGTGTTTGGATGTGGTTATCCCAAATAAATACTAAATTTATTAATTAACCAATAAGGTGGTATATATGCTAAATACCCTTATGTGATCATTATACATTGTACACATCTATGGAGACATCATACTGTACCCGATGAAGATGTACAATGATGTTTTGAGTAAAAGCAAAATAAGGCGTGTGCATTTAGACTAGCAACTGGAACCCCTGCATCCTATATCAGAGAGCCTGGTTTGAGTCTTACCCAGCTCCACTCCGGAATTCTGTTAATGTGCACCCTTAGTGACTCAAGTGGTTCGGTCTCTGCCTCCTTCATGGGAAACCTGGATTGGGTTCCTGGTTCCTGGCTTCTGCCTGGCCTAACCCCGGCCATTGTGAGTATTTGGAGAGTAAACCAGTGGGTGGAGCTTGCTCTCTCTCTCTCTCTCTCTCTCTCTCTCTGAAATAAAAATAAATAGACTTTTTTAAAGTTTAAGTCACTATGAGAAGAAATAGAAACCCAAGTGCGGCAGAATCAAATGAAAAGCAGCCAAAGCTCAAATTTAGGAGACCTAAATCTAACACAGTCTTGACCACAAACTAGATTTCTATTGTTAAACAAACCACAGAAACTCTCTGGGCCTCAATCTCCTTATGTGAAAACAGATCCATTAGGTTAGAATCTATAGTCCACCTCAGGTCAAATGTTCTGAAATGCAAACACAATTTCAGAATGATATGAAATGCAATCTTGACTTGATACTTTTTTAAGGAATGTTACTTCACTGTAGCAATGTCATTCCATATCATCAGTGTAATATACATGGGAGTATTCTCTCTTTAGACCATGTTTCTGATCATTAGTGCTTAATCTTGGTGCTTTCTTGAAATTCTGTCCCTGTTGTTTTTTGCATGCCTGATTAGGAACTATGAATATTTGAATCAGATTTCCTATTCAATTTGCTCAACTTATTAATTATTTAAATTATGTAGTTCAATTAAACTGAAATGGAGATCCCTCATACCCCAAGGTAATTAAGTGAATATGAGCTCTAATTTATAATTCAAAAATCATAAAGATGCAATTGCAAGAAAGATGCCTGCCCAGGACCTCAAGACTGTTCCATATGTCACAGCAAGTATTTCTCTACCTTGCCAAGAAATCTTGAGTATACTCCTAAGTAATAATATACTTAGTCTTCTGACATAGCATAGCTAAGTCATCAGTGAAAACCAATACGTGTCAGATTGTCAGGTCTGTTATCTCATTTAGCTTTCACACAGCACATGAAAAGTGTGAATGAGTGAATGAGAGAGACAGGGTTTGTGGTTAGAAAAATATCAGAGACTAATTACACTTGTTACATGTAGTAGAGGCCAGCGTCTTGAATTCAACACAGGTGTTATTTTCCCATCCTTTACACAGCTCCTCTTGACAACAGAATTCTCCATCCAGGGTAGCTGGCAGCTCTAAAGCACCTAAAAGTGCAAGGGCACTTTGGGAGAAAGAAAAACACCCATGGTGCACTCACCCTATGGTGCTAGACAAAGCACAGCGGACATACGCCACCACGACAGAGCAGCAAGTACTGAGATTCCTAACTAGAAGCATGACCCACAGGGAAAGGGAAAATTCAAGGCCACACGGTGAAAAGCTTCATGCAGGAAAAGTGACCTGAGCAGTCTTGGAAAGATGAAGGTTTGGGTGTAGGAAGGAGCAAAGGGAGACATTCCAGGCAGGGCTGGTGAGTGTGATCAGAAGCTGAGCCGAGAGTGAAAGAGAACACACAGGCAGAGGTGACAGTAACGCCCTGGCAGAAAGTTGTGGGAGAGGTGGGACAAGTGCTCCAATGTTTACTTTTATTGCTCTTCAAAACACCTGGTGTTTGATATAGATGTTCTTGGCTAAAAATATCAGGCAATAAAGCTGAGAAGTTTAGCAAGACATATTCAGGGAACTATTAATACTTTCTTGGAATGCAACGCCTATAATGTGAGGCATGGGGGAGAATATTGAGCAGATGAATTTCGGTCAAAATAAGAACTTACTTGAATATAACAATGAATGATAGTCAAGGACAGTGGGTATTATTACAATAAACAAATGGTTCCCTGTAATCAAATTATTCTCATCTCTGCAATTATGAAAAAAGTACAATTGTTTATTTTAAAGAATTAAAACTATCCGGGGTAATTTACAGATTTCTCAAATTCTTATCACCACAAAGGTTAATGGCTATGCCTATTAAGTGGTGCTAACATTGTGAAAGGTTTGTCCAGGCTTAGAATATACATTTGTGCCAGAAAATTCTCATTTCTATTAGTCCAGTCAGTCCAGTTTTGTGAGGACACAAAACTTGGGTTTTTTTTAAAGATTTATTTGTTTGAAAGGCAGAGCTACAGAGAGACAGAGTCAGAGAGACGGAAAGAGAAGTCTTCCATCTGCTGGTTCACTCCCCAAACAGTCCCAATGGCCAGAGCTGGGCCAATCTATAGCCAGGAGCCAGGAGCTTCTTCCAGGGCCCCAACACAGGCACAGAGACCCAAAGACCCAGGCCATTCTCCATTGCTTTCCCAGGCCGCAGCTGAGAGCTGTATCAGAAGTGGAGCAGCCCAGACTCGAACTGGCGCCCATATGGGAAGCCAGCACTGCAGGCAACAGCCTTATCCGCTATTCTGCAGTGCCAGTCCTGACACAGAACTTGTAATATACAGAGTGAGGTAAACTAGTCAGTGTGCCAGAGCCAGATGATGTTTGTCTACTGCTCTGTCCTTAAAGCTCAGCACAGGGATTGACAATAATAAACACTCAATTTTTATTGAAAACACAGATGAAAAACGTGTGGGAAGGAGAGAAAGAAAAAAGGATGCATTTCCTGCTATTCTTGCCCTTCATTCCCTTTCCCAAGTCCACCTTTTCTTTTTTGTTTTTCATTTGAGAAACAGAGACAGAGAATTCACATTCTGGTTCACTCCCCACATCCTTGGTGGATATGAGTTTAATCCAGGCCCCCTACGTGGGTGGCAGGGACCCAAGCACTTGAGCCATCACCTGCTGCTTCCAAGGGTCTGCATTAGCAGGAAGCTGGCATCAGTAGCAGAGCCAGAACTTACACCCAGGCACTCTGATGTGGGGTGCTGATTGTCAACAGATGTTTTAACCACCGCACCCAATGCTAGACTCTCACTTTTTTAACAAATTCATTCAACATATATTTCACGAGTTCCTTTTATGTGCTAGCCATTATTCTAGATGCAGAGGATAGAGCAGAGATAAAAAAAACATTGTCTTGCCTTCATAGAGAGCATTCTAATGGATGCACTATAGGGGTAAGCTCATTTTGTTTACATCCAAGATCTTGCAGAATGTGGCTAAATTCTAGGTAGTGATTTCCTTGTGATACAGTTTTATTTTAATTAATCTGTGTGTTTAAAAAATGATTTGACCAGTTTTCAGTTAAAAGGTAAGACAGGAAAAACATTTTCCCAAATTAATTAGATTTTTGCTAAACTGTTGCCATTAAAAGCTGCCACAAGTAAAGAATATTGCTCTAGTAGTAGAGTGGTGTATTTAGGAAAATGAATCAAGAGATAAATCCATTTTGTAATAATGGGATTTTCACATTTTACTAAGTTCTAATACAGAAATGATAATACAAATCTTTAAAGTCATTGTAAATCATCTAAAGCAGTTACTGCATAACAAGACTGATGAGCTTAAAAAAAACTCTCATTTACATGGACTTGAAAACTGGGCATTTGGTCTAGTGGTCAAGACACCTACACCCCAAACCAAAGTGCCTGGGTTCCATGCCCAGCTTCAGGTCTGACACTAGTTTCCTGCTAACAGAGACCCTGGGAGGCAGTGAATAAGTTCCTGCTTACAGCTTCGTTGCAATTTTGGTTGTAGCTTTGTTTCAGCATAGACTACTGGAAGGAGGTTATTGTGGGTATGCTCATAATCCTACTCGATCTTCCAGCAATCACAGTCAAACTCTCTTGTATTGATTAAAAGAAAGAATACCTAGACAGTGTGATCCACTGTTGCATGTGCCAATTTGAACTGGACTCATGACTATACCAAGTGCTGCACTGCACTTGGTTACAGATATGTTTTCCTTAACTAGAATGCCAAGGCCTCATGTCTTTAACATTTTCTCCCACTCTAAGGGATCACTGTTGTAAGAGAGGACAATCCCCACGCAAGATGAAGTAAGGCAGGCAGAGTAAATAACATTAGCATTCCATAATCCTCAGGCATCTCTTTATCTCACAACAGCATACACGCCCTCACGCATTTCATCATTGCAGCCCCTTAGCTTCACTTGTACTTTTTAATTAAACTGCTTTCTTCAAAATCCTAGCTGGATTTTTACTCCTAGATGTGTTTTCCTTTTGCTAGTTCATAAAGAAGAAGGTAAATTGCTTCTACATTTGCCTTAATTCCTAAATAACTTCATCAATCACCTAATAGATGAGTTTCAGATCTAACAACAAGCACCCAGACAGAACGCTGACATGGCCACAAGATATTGATTCTTTTTTTTTTCTTTTTTGACAGGCAGAGTGGACAGTGAGAGAGAGAGACGGAGAGAAAGGTCTTCCTTTGCCGTTGGTTCACCCTTCAATGGCCGCTGCAGTCGGCGCACTGTGGCCAGCACACCACGCTGATCCAAAGTCAGGAGCCAGGTGCTTCTCCTGGTTTCCCATGAGGGTGCAGGGCCCAAGCACTTGGGCCATCCTCCACTGCACTCCCTGGCCACAGCAGAGAGCTGGCCTGGAAGAGGGGCAACTGGGACAGAATCCAGCACTCTGACCGGGACTAGAACCCAGTGTGCCGGCACCGCAGGCGGAGGATTAGCCAATCGAGCTGCAGCAAAGGCCACAAGATATTGACTTCTATGTCAAACTCCTACTGCCACGTGTTAGAGGGTTCTTCCAGGAGGCACAAGGAATAAATATTTAAAAACATAGTAATTTCCAGTCTAAATACATCCTAGGAAATGTGTTTAATCACTTAGAAGGTTCAAATAGTTTTCCAACCAAAAATATCCTGTGCTTCCCCATTGTATCATTTACCACACATTAAAGAGAAGTTTGCACACTGTCTGACCCACCTCCAGGAGATTCTAAACTCTACAGTGGCAGGGAACCTGGAAATCTTATCTCCATAACCAGAAACCTCACCAAAATGGGCATAGGTTCTGAGGAAATGATGACTCAAGATAAGCATTTTACTAATTTGTATCAAAAGCATAATTCCAAGTAAATATATATGAATATACGAATCTATATATAAATATATAAAATATATACCACTTTGAGGATACTTTAAAAAGCTCATAGAAGATGGAATTTTAAATTGGAAATTGCATAGATAATTAATCAAATTTAAAAAAATATCATGTAGGATCTCTGTCCTTAATGTGCTATACATTGTGAATTAATACTATAACTAGTACTCCAACAGTATTTTCACTTTGTGTCTCTATGTGAGGGCAAACTGTTGAAATCTTTACGTAATATGTACTAAACTGATCTTCTGTGTATAAAGAGAATTGAAAATGAATCTTGATGTGAATGGAAGGGGAGAGGGAGCGGGAAAGGGGAGGGTTGCGGGTGGGAGGGAAGTTGTTGGGGGGGAGCCATTGTAATCCATAAGCTGTACTTTGGAAATTTATATTCTTTAAATAAAAGCTTTATTTAAAAAAAAGGTAAGTTTATTTTGGTGCAAAAAGGTTTTTTTAAAATTATTTTCAAAAATCATTTGTTTGTTTGAGAGACAGATAATCAGGAAAAGAGAGACAGAGACCAAGAGAACAGGTTGATTTCCTCTCTGCTGGTTCACTCCCCAGATGCCCACAATGACCCCAGACTAGACAGAAACTGAGAGCCAAGAACTCAATCCACCTCTCCCAAGAGGGTAGCAGGAACTTATTCACTGCCGCCCAGGGTCTCTGTTAGCAGGAAACTAGAGTCAGACCTGAAGCTGGGCATGGAACCCAGGCACTTTGGTTTGGGGTGTAGGTGTCTTGACCACTAGACCAAATGCCCAGTTTTCAAGTCCATGCAAATGAGAGCTTTTTTAAGCTCATGGAAATTGTATATGATGAAAACATTATGCATGGTTCCAATTTTTTTGGAATGAAACTTATATTTTAATTCTGTATTTTAGTTCTGTATGAACTGTATTTTAATTCTGTTTTCCCATGAAATTTTTTGAAGCACTCTCATGTATAAATGGAAATTTAATAGAAGAGGGAGTTCGTGTTATTGTTTCTCTGCGGAAAACAAAAACAATTACATTTTTTAAATGTTTGCTTTCCAACAAGATTGTGCATGTTTCTCACAAAATATCAGGAACTTTTGTTAAAGACTGAATGATAGGGCCTGCCTTGGGGCAGTGGATAAATCCTCAGCATGTGATAGTGGCAGCTCATATAGGAGCTTCAGTTTGAATCTGCTCTGCTTCCCATCCAGCTCCCTGCCATTGGTCCTGGGAAGGTAGCAGAAGATGGCTTGAAGGATTGAGACCTGAATGGGGTTCCTGGCTGCTGCAGCCACGAGGGGACTAAACCAGCAGATGGAAGCTCTCACTCTCTCTCTCTCTCTCTCTCTCCCACTCTCCCTACCTCTATGTCACTCTGCTTTTCTAATACATAAATAGATAAATCTTTTAAAAAGAAGAAAAATAAAGAAAGAATGGTGATGGCAGAATTCTGGCATATCAGGGCAGGGAAGATGCCAAGCAGAAGTCTCTGTGCTGTGAGTGCTTCCTCCAACAAAGGGTCCTGGGGGAGGCACCTCTCATCTCATTCACTGGAGAGGTGGGAGCTCTCTCTGAAAGCCTCTTCCATGTATCTGATTGGACCTTCTGGTTGACAGAGGGTCCCCTAACATAAGGCTGCCAGATTTAGCAAATAATATAGGACGCCTGGATCAATGTCAATTTTAGATAAACAGTGAATAATTTTTCAATATATGTTCCAAATGTTGTATTCATGCTTCCTACATTTCATCTGGCAATCCTGCCCCAAGAGCAGTGTAATTTGGATTCACATTTCCTAAGAAGAAAATTTCAAACTGGGTGGTGGCCTCTTCAGGTTCCATCTCTTCCTTTTTATGCCATACTTGCCACACTTAACCAAAAATTCTCTCTTGGGATGAGTGACTGAATACCTTAAGGATTTTTAAAAATCAACTAGAGCATCAAATGTTATTCTGTCCATGAAGACTCCCTGGTTTTTCCAGAGGGCAAAGTGCCCACTCAGGGACCAGCATCCTCTTCCTGTGGGTTCCAAAAGATTGACATAAAGGAAACCCTCTTCACACAGCTTCCCAGGCATATCACATCACTGTCTATCCCTGGAGAAGTCCGCATGGCCTTGGGGCTTTCTGATAAGGTCATGGAAGGAAACAGAGGCAATTATTCTTTGGAAAACCTGGATGTCATTCCTCACTGTGGAAATACGAGGTGGTAATGTAAAGCAGTTTTTCTCTTCTCTCTCTCTCTCTCTCTCTCCCTCTCTCTTTATAAGAGAGGATGTATGTATTTATTTATTTAAAAGGTACCGTCACAGAGACAGAAATCTTCCATCTGCTTGTTTACTCCCCCAGATGGCTGCAGTAGTCAGCACTAGGGCAAGCCAAAACAGGGAGTCTGGAACTCCAACCTGGTCTCCCACATGGGTGACAGGGGCCTAATCACTTAGACCATCTTCTGCTGCTTTCCTAGGTATATTAGCAGGGAGCTGGATCAAAAGTAGAGCAACCTGGACTCGAACCAGTGCTCCTATGGGATGCTAGTGTCACAGGTAGTGGCTTAATCTGCTGCATCATAAGGCCAGCCCCTCCAGGTGCTTCACTGTTGGGGGGTCTGATACCGATTCCAGCCTTTCCTCATTAAAAATAATACAACAAGTCAAGATCGGAACTCTTCACAAAAAGTGACGTCTTACAGAATAGGTTTATACCATTAATAGTTTTGTAAGACTCTTTTAAAAAGTATTTATTTGGGAGGAACAGAGACAGAGAAAGAGGAAACACAGAGAGTGAGACCAACATGGAGAGCTCTCCGTCTGCTGGTTCATTCCTCAAATACCTGCAACAGGGCCTGGGACAAGCCAAAGTCAGGAGCCAAGAGCTGCTTCCAGGTCTCACATGTGGGTGGCAAGGATTCAACTCCCTGAGCTATCACCTGCTCTCTCCCACAGTGAGCATTGCAGGAAGCCTGACTCAGCAGCAAAACCGAGACTTAAACCAGGCACTCTGACATGGGGTGTGGGAGTCTCAAGTGGCATCTTAATTGCTGTACCAAATGCCTGCCTCTATATCAATAATTTTTAAAGTGGCTACTTCAAAGAACGACTTGGGAGGGCATCCTCTATGTGTATGTATAAATGTGAACTCCCTTTTCTAGAAAGTGATGCTTCATATTCTTGGCATTTTCAGTGAGTGTTTCACACATTAAACCAAGACTTCAGAGAATTACTTCTACATCTTTCATCTCTGAGTTTACTGAAACATTCTTACATGTTCTTGCTGATCCTAGGGAAATATTACAAATATTGGTTATTGTGCTGTGCCACACAAAACAAACACACAGGAAAATGAACACATGAAAGAGTTTATACTTTTGAGAGTTTTGAGGGCCATGAAGACTTGGAAGGTTTGGAAGATTTGGAGAGAGTTGGCCTTTCACTGCTGTGATTTGGCAGTACAATCTTCCCTCCTGATTGGAAGCTTCTACATGCATTGAGTTAATCAACCATAGAATGTCAGTACTCAAAAAAAAAAAAAAAAAAAACCCTGCATCTGTATTAGAACACTTACAGGCTTTTTTTCCCTCATCATTATCCCCTAAACAATGCAGCATTAACAATTATTTCCAAAGCATTTACATTATAGTAATTGTAGAGTGTTATAAGCAATGTAGAATAATTACGCTATTATAAGTAATGTAGAGATGATTTCAAGTACATGAGAGGATTGCATTGGTTCTGTTGAGACACTTTGCTGTGGTACATCTGGGGATCTGGGGATCCAGTTCCCTGGGATATTGAGCGAGCACTGTGCTCTAGATCTCTCTTCAGCTGTCACAGGCCACCACTTCTCCTTGGGGCTGTTTCTCCTCTTCTTCCTTAACCATTCATGCAATGTTCTCGAGAAAGGCTCTTGTGCCGCACAAAGCACGTGGAATTGGGATTAATCAGCATTCATCCTCTTCTGCATTGCTTCACATATTCCAAGTGCTTGATCTTGGCAGTTTCTTGGAGGCCCTGTCATATCTCTTCATGTCATCCACACATAGTGAGTGCATTCATTATATTTAATGATATTGATACATTTAAAACGTTGAGTAGTTAATCTACTTCAAGACACATTAAGGACTATGGTGTTTTTTTTAAGTCATGTGTCTATTATCAAAAAGTAATGAAATGCTGTGCCTGGATGCTGCTAAACCATCCCAGACAGCTGAATTACCATATTCCTTCATTTTGAGCACACCTGCATAAACATTTTAATGCTTCTGGAGTTGAACAAAGTCTTCCAATTGATATATGTATTTAGTGTGACAGTGTTCCTTTGATTCAGGAAAAGTTATTATTAATAATGGTACATCTTCAGTTAGTGAATTCCTAAAGCAGTCGGAACTGTGTAGAGTTATTCCGCACAAAATTCAGACTTAGAGTAGATAATATGATAAAAGAAGTAATATTGCTAATTCAACCTTGATCACCACCGTCTCTCTCTTCCTTTCTCACTTCACAGATAAATTTAGCTTCTATTTTAAAAAAGGATTCATTTATTTATTTGAAGGGGGGGAGGAAGGAAGGAAGGAAGGAAGGCTCGTCCATCTCTGGGGTTCAATCCCCCCAAATAACCACAAAAAGCAGACCAAAACCAGGAGCCAGGAATACAACTTTTGTCTCCCACATGGGCGGCAAGGACCCAGGTACATGGGCAATCAGTCACTCCTTTCCCAGACTCATTAGCAGGAAACTAGATTAGAAGCAGAGTATCCTGCAGTCAAACCAGCACTTTTATTTAGTTTTTTATTTTGCCAAACATCTTTTTATTTTGCAAATATAATTTTAAATATCTGTTAATATGCTGTATGTGTTTTTATATTACAGAATATATAGTAACATTGATGTGTAGTTTGTATGATTCCACTTTGCGTTTTGAGAATTATCTAATAGATAATTAGAAAAAATTCTATAGTACTATGTGTCATAAAAATTTCTCTCTTAACTGTGGTATGATCTTATTACAGCATATCACAATTATATATTCATTTTATATTGAGATATATTCAGTCTGCTTGTAACTTTGCTGTTGCAATCTCCGGTGAGTGTGCTTGTTCATGTCTGTTGTGCTCCTGTGCTAAGATTTCTCCCAGGATATGCTGCACCTTGCTCCCCATGACTCATGACAACCAATGGTGCCCATCTCTTTCCTTTTTGACCTTCAGTAATATCATGTTGATAGCTTGAGTATGACCATGGTGGAAGCATTTATGGCTTTGGAAATGGCAAAACTACAAAACAAACCCATGTACCAGTGGAAATCCAGTGGTTAACCCTTTGTGAGCACATCAGTAAGTTTATATCCCTGTAGTGGAATTGTCAGCCATTAGAGCATGGTCTTTTTCACTTTTTCTGGATGCAATCAAAGTTGCCATGACACCATGTATTCTCATCCAGCAGTATATGAAAGTATTGCTTCTCAAATAGCTTACAAATAGTTGATCCTGCCAGGTAGATTCATTTATACCTATGTAATAGGCTAAAATTGACATCTCATTACTGATTTCATTTGCTTGTTTTCCTGCAAGTCAGTAGAATTGAGCATATTTTCACAGGCATAAAGTAGATATTTGAATTTCTTTATTTTTAAATTGCTTTTACAATTTTTAAATTGGTCAGTCTTTTTCTTACTTAATTGCAGAATTTCTTAAAACGATCTGGAAAATTAATCTGTTGCATGAATTTTTGTATCTCTTCTGAATCGGCTATTTCATCATTGCTTATGGTGTTGACTGTGTGATAGCTGTGTAACCTTGAAAAAGTTACTTGACATCTCTGGATCTCATAGCCGGCCTCTGTGAAACTGGAATAACAAAATCACTGGTTTGTTAGAAATGAATGAGTTGACACATATAATCCATTCCTAGCAATTATTAGTATCATTATAATTGTTATTGCTCTAAAAAAGTTCTTGCTTTGGGCATAATCTTTTATTTAATTTATGATGGTTTGTTAAAAAAAAAAAAAAAACCTTCCCAAATCCAAGATGCAGAGTCCAGAGTATTTCAGAATGTTTCATGTTTAGGTCAGTTACACATTTCACACTGCTTTTTTTCTTCTCTTTATCCTGAGCACATCACCAGGATTTCTGAAGCTAGTAGGTGCTTGAAAAACACTTGCAGAAGGAAGAATGGGAGTGAAGGGGGGATTAGCATTAATTTCTTAGAAATGATTCTTCTAAGAAACCCAAAGGAGAGAGAGATAAGCAGAGAACTAGTGGGATAAATTACTATGAACTATACTTATGACCTATTAATATGGAAATCCCTATTCCCTTGTCATATTTATGTCAAACCATACAGAAGATTTAATAATTGATGACTTCCAAGACAAGCAAGGTCACTTGGTCTCCAGGCCTTGCGATGTTTTATCTCATACCCAATAATGAGTTTTCCTTTTATTCTCTTCCCAGAGGATATCTGTGTAATTCTTAGACCCTAAACTATCTCTCCCAGAAGCATATTTGCTTCTCCATATATTCTTAGGATTCTTGGTGGAAATTCACTTAGAATTTATAAGAAGGGGGAGAGAACAGATTGAAACCTAGGCCTCCACCTCTCCCGTTCTCCACCAGATATCCACCCTTGGACTCACAACCCCAGAACTCACCCATGGAATCCCCAAACCTAGTAGTATCCATTCCAAGGAGCATCCACAGACTGACAAGGTAATAGTACTACTACTAACATCAGTGCTGTCCTTACACAAAGAAAGTTTAGAAGCTACTAAACTAAATGATAAGCAATAAAAAGGATGGATTTGCAAGTCTTTACCTAGAGTTCAGAATTTTAAATTCATACCAAGCACCAAAAAATTGATTTTGGCTTATTTATACTTTCTCCTTTCTCAATTGTGCTTATTCCACTCAGATGTTAAATTTTTTGAGATGAGATATCTTACTACTTTTCTAATATTTTTCTTATTCTCATGAATTACCCAATCTCAATGCATTGTTCTTTAAAAAAAAGATTTATTTATTTATTTATTGAAAGGCAGAGAGAAAAAGAGAGGGAGTGATCTATTTGCCGGTTCACTTCTCAGATGTCCACAATGGCTGAGACTGGGTCAGGCAGAAGACAGGGGCCTAGAACTCCATCTGGATCTCTCACGTGAGTGGGAGGGGCTCAAGCACTTGGATTATCTTCCACTGCTTTTCCAGGCCCATTAGCAAAGAGCTGGTCAGAGTGTACCAGCTGGGACACAAACTGGTGCCCACATGGGATACCAACATCACAGGCAGTGGCATAACCTGCTGTGCCACAACGCTGCTGCCCCCAACACATATTTCTAATGCTGAGTTCACCACAGTGTACCAAACAAAATGATATGATAGTGGCCTTTGATTTCAAATTATTAGTTTTTGAGAATCAGAATTTTTGAAATTAATCATTAAGCACTTTTTAAAAGACTTATTTACTTATTTATTTGAAAGGTAGAATGAGAGAGAGGGAGAGTGGAAGAGACATACAGGGAAGAGTTTTTCCATCTACTATTTCACTCCCAAAATAGCTGCAAATGTCAAGGCTGGGGCTAGGTGAGGTTGAAGCCAGAAGCCAGGAAGTCCATCAAGGTCTCCCACGTGGGTGGCAATCCTCTTAACTACTTGGACCATTTTCTGCTGCTTTCTCAAGTGCATTAGCAGGAAATTGGATCAGAAACAAAACAGCTGGGAATGGAACTGGCTCCCTGATATAGGATGACAGCATCATAGGTGGTACAGCACAACATCACAATGCTGGCCCAAATTATTGAACACTTTTCTTTTGTACTGGTTTGCTGCTCCTAAATGCACAAATCAAGCCAGGTGCAGTATATAATCTAATCTTTGACAACACTTAACACTTTGTCCCAATGATCACCATGATCAACCAGCAGTCTAAGACGTGAACACTAGAATAGTGCATTGAAGTTTGTAAAAGCAGATGGAAATGTAGAAAATAAGAATGATGATACAGAGAAAAAGGTAGTTCAGACAAAATGCAAATGATTGAGTCATTCACATTTATGGGTTCCACATCTGTGGATTAATCCAACATGGATCAAAAATATTTGGGGAGAAAAATGGCACCTGTACTGAATATTTACAGACCACACACACACACACACACACAGAGAGAGAGAGAGAGAGAGAGAGAGAGAGATTAAACTTCAATTGAGTGCTCATTAGTCTTGAAGCGTCCATTTACATATTCAATTTTGAATGAAAAAGCATATATAAACATATATATAATTACTAGTTGGAAGTAGAGAAGTGTGGCTGAAAGATAATATTACAGATACTACTAAAACAGCCTTGAATCTGCAACACAGAGTGCTCTCCTCTCCTCTCTCTCTCTCTCTCTCTCACTCACATCATGATCTCCAGCACTGCAAAGGGAAATGTAGTTTTGGTACACAGCCTATTGTTCATTTTTCCGTTTTGATATGTAAGTTTCTGTTTATATATATATATATATTTATATACATAATTTGAATATCTGTTATAGTAGCACATGTGTTGTCTATAACAGATATGTCTTCAAATATTATATGGATTCTGACCCCAGCATGCCCTGTGCTGGACTCCAAGCTCCTCACGATAGGAGCCCTGTTCGCCTGATCCTTCCACTCGTGGTGCCCAGCATAGAGCTGCCTCCTAGTGAGTAATCAAGAGACCTGTGTTGAACCAGCTGATTTAATTGTGACAACTCTTGAGCTTTATTAACTCCAGATATTCAAGATCACTCTTATTGTATAAAAATGGAAAGCACTTCTTAGTGGTTAGAGTTTTCCTTTGTTCCAGCACACCCACAAGAAAGCATTCCTCACTAAACTTCACATATAACCAAGATGAACGCACTCAGAGGGTCTAAACAGATGCTGGCTACTCAGCTTTGCACCATTCCTATGTCTTACATCTCTATTGTTTCAATAACCAGTCACCGAAGTGACCAAATAAACAGATGCAATTTTTACACATGTACAAAGCAACTCCATTTCAACGAGTTTCCAGTCTTTTTGCCTCATTTGTGCAGGCTTTTCACTAGCATGTTTGAGAGCTTGGCTGGAGGGACGCTAAAGGGATTGGTTGGTGGTTGGAGAATGGAGAGGAAGGGAAGTTTGAGGAAAGCGGGATCATTGTAATGCTTCCCATTAAATCATCGCAGTGCTCACATTTCAGGCTCAGCACAGTCTACCCAGTAAGCTGGCAATATCCCAATGCTCGGTGCTTCCTGAGGTTTCTCAAGCAATGAAGCAGGCGGCTCTTTCTCCTTTCTGATCGCCATCAAAAGAATAAATTACTAAACAATAGGCAACCCTGCTTCGTTTAGAACATATGAAGTGTTTCACAATAGTAGTACTGCCTTTTGTGTTCCAATGGAACAGCTGTTTGAAAGGCATAGCATGAGACTTCAAACATTCCTAACTTAATTTATAATTTCAGTATGAAAATACACTTTTCATACTATGGGCAGGCTGTCAAATTCAAGAGAGTGGTAAAATTGCCTACAAAATTGGTCATGTAAAAATCTGTGATGTTGTGATGAGATCTTTCTTTCGAATGTCAAAGAATTGCTAAATAACTAAATAGAATTTTTTCAACAGCAAGCCTCTTTGTTTTTTAAATAGCAATGACTAGATACTCTCTATAAACACAACCCTACTCTGCATGCTTGTGGGGCTGTGCTCTGAGCCTGTAAAGTTTCTCTCTGCTGGGAAGTGTGTTAAATCGCTGCTTGATATTCTCCTTACTCCTTGTATATTCTTCCAGATATCATTGGGTTGAGCAATTTCTGTGAGCCAGTGCAACATGAGCCAAACTTATCTTTCAGTTTCTGAAGTCATATTTATTTTGCAGCCTCAAAAAAAAAAAAAACAAATAAGGAATATAACTGATTACTAAGCTAGTGGTTAGCAGTTTCTAACAACTTAAAATCCTCTGTTGGAGACGATGGTTTCAAATTCAGATTAATATATAGCCATTGAAGCCACAAAGGAAATAAAGACATCTAATCAGGATGTTCTTGAAGTGAGGAGAGCTGTCTGCTTCCAATTAGTAACCCTACACACTGAAACATTTTCTGAGAAGTGCATTTATAGATGTATTTTTGAACTTCCTGTGGGTCTTGCTATGAGAAGAAAAACATCCTTAAAAAGTACAGTCCTGAAAAAAAAAAAAAAAGAAAAAGGCAAAAACGTTGTGAAGATGACACATGGTGTTCAAGACCTTCTGGGACTTCCTTTTGGGGACAGTTAGCAATATTATGTCACACATGACCTGGCAAAAGGATGCAATAATCAAATCTAATGTATCAGCAAAGACACACAAAAAAGAAAACAAACAGAAATGAAGGGGTGTGTGTGTGTGTGTGTGTGTGTGTGGAGAGAGAGAAGGAGAGAGAAGGAGGGAAGGAGGGAGGGAGAAAGAGAGAAACACACACACAGAGAGAGACAAAACAAAATAAAAGAAACTGTAGCTTATTGGTAAAATTTCTCACTAAAGAACTCTATGACTGGGGGCTGGTGCTGTGGCATAGCAGGTAAAGCCTTCGCCTGTAGTGCCAGCATCCCATTTGGCTGATGATTCGGTCCAGCTGTTCCACTTCAATCCAGCAATCTGCTATGGCCTAGGAAAGCAGCAGAAGATGGCCCCAGTCCTTGAACCGCTGCACCCACGTGGGAGACCCGGAGGAAGCTCCTGGCCCCTGGCTTTGAATTGCCCCTGCCTTGCAGCCATCTAGGGAGTGAACCAGTGGATGGAAGATCTCTCTCTCTTTCTCCCTCTCTCTCTCTCTCTCTCAATCTGCCTCTGCCTCTCTGTAACTCTGCTTTTCAAATAAAATAAATAAATCTTTAAAAAAATTCTTTGATCAAAAGCTACTGCTTCAATCAACTGAAATGCTCATATATTTGTGATGTTTGAGCACCTATTCTCTGTGAAGAGTTGATATAGGAACAATAAAACAATAAAATAACTAGGGACCTGCCTTCAAGGAGATGATGACTTAGTGGTGCCAAAAAGACTAACACAGAGAAAGATGACAGCTCCGAGAGGCAGGATATAGATGCCCATGAAGTTACAGCAGCAATAAATGCTGTGCATGAAAGGGCCACTTGGACGAGAGACATCAGTAAGTACACCAGGACCCTGGCATTGTCACTTAGATGCAAGTACTTTAATTCTAGTATTTTCTCTGGGAGAATTCTTTGATCATTATTGATCATTTAAAAATCCTCTACTCAAATGATTTCAAGAGACAAGGAAAAACTATTTTGATAAAACGCAGTATTGATAATTCAGAACAGATGTTGAAATAATAACCCTACGTGCCTGTTCTGAGCTAAATCCAACAACAAATATAAAACCAACAAAAGTGAATATGCTTCGAAAAACATGAGTTGTGAGTTGTTCTTTTTAAACAAACCAACCAAGATTGCCCTAAAATGTTTGCCTCTTCAAGATAAATTGCAGAAGAACAGGAAATGAGTGAAGATGGACCCCTCAGTAGAACAATAGGAAAGGTAACTGGGAAAAACAAGTCAACTAAGTCAACTTTCCGGTAAATGACATGAGCAGAAGATGGTCATGGCTGGGGAGGAGAGAGAGGGAGAATGGTGCAGTCTAACCACTAACTAATAATTGAGATGCCAGAGGAAATGGAAGGAGTCAGAAATACTAACACAATTCTCAACACAATCAAGTTCAACTGGACAGAAAGAGAATCCTAGTATAGACATTATAGAAGAACCACCACTGTGACAATAGTCCAGCCCTAATAGGTGGTGGGGATAATCACCTGCATGTAATTCTACAAGCAAGCGAATAAAGCAAAGCCAATAAGGAAAAAATGATTGGCAATGAATGAAATGTTTAGAGTGTAACATATTGGTCTGAAGAAAAATTAGACTCCAAAGTCACATCAAAAACCACAATAAATTCAAAATGAGTTAAAGGGTAAAACATACACTAAAAATTATACATGCTTGAAAAATAGAAAACTACATTTGTGAAATGGAAAAGACAAATAATCATGAAAAGAGATCAACGAGATCCCCAAATTGACAACATAACTAATAAAGTGTCATAATCTGAAAATATAAAGAATTGATGAAAATAATGTCAGTGCTTAAATTTCACTGGAGACAGGAAATATAAATCAGATTTTGGTTACCACCACACATCTCTAAAACTGTAACAAATACAGATAATATGACTCAATATAATAATTGTGCAGGAAAGGAAAGATGGTCATAACAAGCTACTTGACTTAGTGACAAACAATATTCACAAAGCCATCATAATAAAGAGCCTATTGATAAAATGGGAGAATGTGGGGGCGAGTGTGAAAAGAGGACAAAACCTAACAGTTTGTCACTCATTAATTTCCAAACTATTAACTAAAGAAATAGCCATTGAAGTAAATTTTCAAGTAACTTGAACCTAATTACCTGAGGAAAAAAAGACAAAAATGTGCTGCAAGTCATTGTTCTGGAGGAAGGATTTGTGGAATAGAAATTATATAGTAGAAGACTTGTTTTTAATAAACCTTTTAATACTATCATTGGTGCTGTGATAACACTTGCTTGGAAAATTGAGTTTGTTCTACCACAATTAATTAACTTATTTATTTGGGAACAATTTGAGCATGACTACAATTTCCCATTTTCTTGTGCATGATTTTATCTGCCAGAAACAGCAGAGAATACTGCAGACCAGCTGAGCTGAGTAGTAGGAATCTACAAAACAGACACTCTTCAAATGCTCGCTGCCTCCCTCCTATCGCCATGTATGAGCCATTCCCAGCCACAGCCCTTGCTAAGGACCTCATGTGCCCATCAAGATAAGCAGCAATGAGCAAGGACTCTGTTCTTTGTCTCACCAACATGGGTAGTTTCAATTTACTCTTAACCATTTTAAAAACATTTCCTGTATAATCACTATGATTCAAACCAAGTGGTTTCTGTTGAACTATTTGAGTGTCATATCTCAGTCTCATTTTTGTGATGTGCATTTGCTTGTTGCTGATTTTCTTTCATTGTAGTTTTTTTTTAATTAATGGGCTTTATTTTTTGCAGCAGTTTTAGGTTTATAAAAAAATTACATGGAAAATGCAGAGTTCCAATACAGTTTTCTTAGTACCAGTGAACATCGTACCTGAGTGATGGACATTTGTTACTTGTGCTATCGCTGATGCCCCCCAGGCTCTGCATCGGTGGGAAGCTGGAGTGGAGAGCAGGAGGCCAGGAGTGGAACCCAGGTACTCCGCCGATGTGGAACATGGGCATGTTAACCACTAGGCTAAACGCCTACTCCTTATTGTTAAGGTTTAAGAGTTCTCTGTATAGCTTCAATGACAGCCCTATATCAGATGTACATTTGGAATATATCGTCATGAAGTTTAGTTTGCCCTTTCATTCTCTAAACAATGTCTTAGCAGAGTAGAAGTTTTTAATTTTTAACAAAATACAACTTTTTATGCTTTATACTACACAATTTTTCACAGCTCAGTGAGCTTTAGGAATTAATCCAGTATGTGTAATGGCCACCAACAACCTTTCGTCTTTTTCAGCCATTCATTTATTTTGCCAGAAAGGTCTATTTTGGATAAACTTTCCAAATAATTGGTATAAAAATATTAAGTAGCATAATTTATTGTGGTTAAAAATTGAGGACTTAGTGTCAAGCAGTTAAGAATGGGTAAGTAATACAAGAGAATATCACATGCTAATATACTAACATAGGTAGTAAAAACTGTGCACTTATCAACATTCTTTATGATCAAGAGAAGAAAGGATCATGCAAAACATAAACTTCTACTTAGAACAAAGTGTATTTTTACAAATGGAAATAAAAATCCAGTGACATGTAGCAGGATTAAATAACACCAGTGACAAGGAAACAAATCTCAAGATTTCATAGTAAAGGTCTACTTTTCGCTGAGGCAAAGTTCAACACAAATGGCGAAGGTGAGCAGCAGCTAAGGGACCTGGGTCTCTTGTCTCTGTGGCTCTATTCTCCTGTAGGTCCCTAGAATCCAGACCAATTACTGTGCATGTAACCAGGAGATGGAAGAAAAAAACAGGAGGTGTTTATGAGCTAGGCTCTGTGGGCAAACCCAACTTGTAACACCATGGCCATATTGGAACAAGCTGGGAGAAGTGGGCCTGTAGTGTGTCCAGCAGAGGCAGGAAGCACTTTGACCCTTACAAAATGCTTACTGCACTTGGCAAAACAAACTTTGGTGTTCTCTGGCTCTTGTCTTTTAAATGAGCTTAAATCCATCATTATATATATTTGCATCCTTTTTATCTTAATATGTTCAGTTCCTGAGTCTGGATTATTGGAGTTTTGATACCACTGTTCAAATATATTAGATTTCTATGTTCAGCTAGTAAGAGTCTTGATAACTAGGATTTATTCATTCTTTCTAGAAAGAGAGAGAGAGAGAGAGAGAGAGAGGAAGGAAGGGAGGGAGGGAGGGAGGAAGGAAGGAAGGAAGGAAGGAAGGAAGGAAGGAAGGAAGGAAGGAAGGAAGGAAAAGAAATAAAGAAAAAGAAAGGAAGGAAGGAAGAGAGAGAGAGGAGGGAGGGAGGGAGCAAATAATTGCAGGATTACTTGGATCCCTGCCACCCACATTGTAGGCACGAATTGAGTTTTCAGCTCCCCTGGCCTCCACCTGTTTTGAGCATTTGGGGAACGAATAATTGGATGGAAGATGTCCCTCTCTCTCACACACCCTCTTTCTCTTCTTTTCAAATAAATGAAAATCCTTTCTCTCTGTCTCTCTCTCTCTCTCTCACTGTCCACTCTGCCTGTCAAAAAAAAAAATCAACAATTTGATAAAAAGAAGAACCAGTGTTTGTATTATGCACTCATTAGTGGCATTCATTGGGGTCAATTCTTGTACGTGTCTTATATAAATATCAATATGTTATCTGTGAAATATATTTTTCTTAACAATCAATTCCTGATTGTTTTTAATTTCCATGATCACTTTTAACAGTGTTCTCTGGAGTAAGTCAACCTTTGTCAACATAAAAAATTATCTTGTTCACTTGTTTACTGTTTTTTCCAGAAAAGTTTTACAATTTACAACTTATATAAAATATTCCATATGGGGCTTTCAATGAATATTATAGTCGATCTATATTTAACTTAAATTGTATTTTCATTTTTACCATATTGAATCACTGTAAGTATAAGTTTTTTCTTTAACTTTTCCTACCAATGTATTATCATACTCTGTTAAAATATATTTTAAGAGAAATCTATCTATTATTACATTTAATTGTTTAATTACATATTAATATAAGCATATAATTAATTTTTTAAAGATTACTTGCACCGTTTTGTGACTTTCCAATTTCTTGGTGGCTGTTCTTGATTTTCTGTGTAATTATACAATTGGTGAATGTTGACTTTCTAACCAGATAGTTGAGGACCTTATCTGAGGCACTCCTCCAACTATTTATACAGCGTTCTTAAAGTTTCGGTAAAATAAAAAAGTCAAATTTGGTTGCACTTTTAGTCTTATAATTAAACAAATCAATTACCTGAAATGAAATTATTTATGAAACCAACAGAATTAAGAAATTAGACAGACTGAAAATCACATTATCTGAAGTTATTAATTAGATTTGGAATTCTGTTTCTATGGATATGAAAAGAAAACGAATTAACAATCAATTGATACCCTAATCGAGAACATTAAATATAATACAATAAATTTTAGAAGAGCATTCTTTGCATAACATTAAAATTTTGCCACAGTAGCAAAAATAGTTCTAAAATGAATCCTGAGAGAAGACTCCTATCCAAGTTACTAGATCAATAGCTATTTTCGGTGTAATAATATCACCACCTACTGGGGAACTAGAATTTGAAGGTTTTTATTTTGAAAATCCTTATCGACACCAATGTTTATTGAATTTAGACATTCCTTGATTAATACAATTGCTTAACATGCTGAGGTCCTAACGCTTTCCTTTACACATATCAGAACATAGACACAGAAGGCTAGACAGGGTCTAATGCTTTGCCTAAAATCACACCACCAGTTGGACAAAGAGTTTTCAAAAGTTCATGAACAATGAAAAAAATCAGAAGTGCATTTCAAATTATTTTGCACCAAAATCAGCTTATCTTTTAATCCCATTTTCCACAAACATTTTTAAGTCCCCTGATTTACAAGACTACCATGTAAAACTAATTATATATAAGACGCCAATCCCAGTCTCCTGGTTCTCACTCCTGGAAACTGCTCCAATTAGCTTTCCAAAATGCTAGACACTGTTAGAGGTGAGTCTATTTTAATAACAGCTGGAAGACTCTTTTTTTTGTTGTTGTTGTTGACAAGCAGAATTAGACAGTGAGAAAGAGACAGAGACAGAGAGAAAGGTCTTCCTTCTGTTGGTTCACCCCCTAAATGGCCGATACGGCCGGCGCGCTGTGCTGATCCAGGTGCTTCCTCCTAGTGTCCTATGCGGGTACAGGGCCCAAGCACTTGGGCCGTCCTCCACTGCCCTCCTGGGCCACAGCAGGGAGCTGGACTGGAAGAGGTGCAACCGGGACAGAATCTGGCACCCCGACCGGGACTAGAACCCGGTGTGCCGGCACCGCAGGCAGAGGATTAGCCAAGTGAGCCATGGCGCCGGCCTGAAACACTCTTGAAGTGAAAATAAAATTGCTTTTCCTATAAAATTTATCTATTATACTGATAGCTTTCCATTATTTTTTTTATCTTAGAATAAGTAAAAGCTGAGTTTCTATCTGTTCTTAAGCTTTTTCCTATAGGTAACTGCTTTTGATTGAATTATTTAGTATGAGTAATGTGTGTTTCCCATCACATCTTGCTTTTATTTTCTCACGTATAATTAAAGAAAGGAGAGAAGTAGCACCTTCCAATTCTCTGACTGACAATTTAAGTCCATGAGAAATAGTGTGGGGAAGCAGGCTCCTTCATAAACTGTGAGAGAGTAAGTTGGTGCTCAGGTCTGCTAGCAAATTAACACCACCCATCAAACACCTAGGTTGCTGTGGGCATCCTGGGGCAGCAGGCTAAGCTGTTGCTTGGGGGTCCCAGTCATTCCACTCAAATCCAGCTTGTTGCTGATGCATCCTGGAAGTCAGCAGATGATGGCTCAATGGCTAATGTCTCTGCTTGGACCCGTGTGGGAGATCCAGATTCAGTTCCTGGCTCCAAGCATGCCTCTTGAGGGCATTTGGGGAGTGAATTTGTGCATGGAAGATCTCTCTCTGTGTGGGTATGTATCTCTCTCTCTCTCTCTCTCTCTCTCCCTCCCTCCATCCTTCGCCCTCACTCTGTTGCTCTTCCTTTCAAGTAAATGAAAAATAATTAAGTATTTTAAAAAACCTAAATCTCACAGTCCTTGACACTGAGATTGCACGTTTGGAATCTGGTGCACAGAAACCTTTGTCTTGGAGGTGGGTTTAATAAAACCATGATGTTTTCTCAGTACTTGAGAAGACATTGCATAGAAACTCAAGCTTCTGAAAGATATTTCAAATGATTAATGTGTTTATAAGTTTGCTATACCCAGGGAGTAGGAACTTGAGGCTACCTGTGTCTCTCCTGAGATGTTCACTGATTATCACCAAGGTGTGAGATCAGCAAGTCCTGTACAGTGAGGGCCATAGTTTGAACCTGATTGGCCTCCTGAGTTCATGCAGTGAAGTCCAAAGTCAAGGAAGATGATACTAACAAGGTGGAAACCTAATCCAGTTATGGCGTTTAGAAGCTGGACCCAAGGGAAAGTCCTTTGGTAACTGGAGGCATGGCCTGGGAAAGTGGTTCTCCTGAGTGGTTTGGTTTCATAAGCCTCAGTCAGGCCTACCAGCTTTGTGTTCACCATGCACCATGCATCCTGGTTCACTCTGTGATCCTTTTTTTTCTTTTTCTTTTTTTTTTTTTTTTTTTTTGACAGGCAGAGGATTAGCCAAGTGAGTCTCGGCACCGGCCCACCCTGTTATCCTTACCCTGCACCTGCTCTGTCATCCACTGCTCTCTCTAGATGCCAGACAAATGGGCCACCTGATTGTGGACTGTGAACCTCCAAAACCAAGAGCCAAAATCAGCCTCTGTCCTTTGTAAGTAGAGTGTTTAGGGGTGAAATTTTATGTATGACTTTCTTGTTTTTCATATCCACTTCCGTAATTCTGGCTGGTCCTTCCTGCTGGGAACAGAGAGTGTGTTTGTGTTGGGCTGAGGATGCAGGTGTGGGGTAGTAGGTGAAGAGGCCTGTGGGAAGCAGAGAAGAAAAATGGGCTTGTCTATTAAATCTCCAGAGTTTCCACAAAAAGATGAAGACTGGAGGAAGTACATCTTGAAATTTTTCCATCAAACCAATTAATAAAATAAAAATCTGGTTATGCTATAAGCTTCCCTCCCAGGCTGCTAGGAAATAAGTGGGTACAGCAGCTGTGACTTCCACACCAGCAGTTCACCTTTTTTTCTTTTTAACCAAGCTCAACTTAGCAGTTCTACATAGTAACAGTTACAGTAAAATATCTAGTCCTCTCTTACTGTGATATTGTGTACTACTGCATTCCTGAAGAGTTTATCTTCTGTTCGATTAAGATGAGGTGGATTGGAGCTGAGCTGGATTAAGTACAGCTACAGTTGAAGTCTGTGGGCTTGGGCTCCCTCTGGTGGCCACTTGTCATATTGTTCGTATCTTAGGGATTGTTTTTAATGTGGATTCTTTTCATGAATAGGCCAAGAAACACTTCTTAAAGCCAAGAGAGATCAGGAAATAATCTCAGAACTCTCCCCCATATGATCAAAAATTCTTGTACACAATGATATGGAGCTCATCGTGTTCACCAGTACTCTCAGTGAGTTATTTATAAAGAAATGGATTGGAGTAACTTTGCCTAGTGGTTAAGACCCCTGGGTCCCATGATAGATTACCTGGGTTCAAGTCCCAGATCCAGCTCCCAAATCCTGCTTCCACCTAACGTGGGACTTAGGAAGCAGCGGTGATGGTTCGTATACTCAGGCACATGCCACCTACACGTAACCTGGGTTTATTTACTGCTGCCAGCTTTGGCCCTGGCAACAGCCCTGGCAGTTGTGAGAATTTGGGGAGTGGGTCATTGAATGGGAGAGCAGTTTTTCCTGCAGTGGAAAACCGGGAGTAAATAATCTATTTGCCTCACTCTATCTCTCTGCCTGTCAAACAGCTACATTTTTTTTTCTTCCATTCAGCTGGTTCATTCCCCAAATGACCACAATGGCCAGAGCTGAGATGATCCAAAACCAGGAGCAGGAACTTCCTCCAGGTCTCCCAAGTGAGTGCAGGGGCCCAAGGACTTAGGCCATCTTCTGCTGCTTTCCCAGTCCATAGCAGAGAGCTGGATTGGAAGAGGAGCAGCCAGGATTCGATCTGGCGCCTATAGAGATTGCCAGCACTGCAGGCTGGGGCTTTAACCCACGCACCAGAGCACCAGCCCAGAACAGCTACTGTTTTAATAAATTATGAATTGAAGATAGCCTTCAGTGGGGAATAAAGCTGCAAAGGACAGCTTACTAGTAATTGATTTCCTTTTTTCTTTTTAATGTTTGCTCTGATTGATAAAGGATGGGAGATTTGGACTTTGGAGTTCAGCAAAGGGAGAAATTCCTCCCTCACCCTGGACTGTGCAGCACAATAGCCTAGGAAACATGGAAACCCCAGACTAAACAGGACACACACAGTGAAGCACCTGCGCCATGTGAGACGCTGAAGCTTCCTGACACAGACTTCTGGGTCCCACAGAATAAGTGCAGGGGCTGAATTCTACATCCCGGGGGATTTGGGAATGCTACAGACAGAGCTGTGTTCCCAAAATTCAGAAAGTTCCATGTATGAAGCCCTGATCCTTAAGATGATGCCATGAGGAAGTAGGATTCGGGTGGTGTTCAGGTGTTAAGGGTGGGGTCTCATGATCAGATTAGTGCCCTTACAAAAAGAGGCACCAGACAGCCTCTCCCCTAACCCCCATCACTGTCTGCTCCTCCAGGTGAAGGCAGCCATCCCTCAGCCAGGAGGAGGGTCCTCATCCCCCACCTCGCTAGCACTCTGACCTTGGATTTGCAGCCTCCAGAACTGTAAGACAATAAAATTCCTGTGGTTTAAGCCCTCTAGTTTCTGGCACTTTGTTCTGGCAGCTGATAGATATGAGGGAGACAGCCTGAGTCTAGAGCTACAGTGAAATATAGGCATCCAATGCCATTGAACAAGGCACCATGGTCTGGAGCTGACACTAGGCAGAGTGGGTAAAGCTGCCACCTGAGGTGCCGGCATCCCATATGGGTGCCGGTTCAAATCCTGGCTGCTCCACTTCCAGTACAGCTCTCTGTTGTGGCCTGGGAAAGCAGAAGAAGATGGCCCAAGTCCTTGGGCCCCTGCACCCATGTAGGAGACCTCAAAGAAGCTCCTGGCTTCAGATCAGTGGAGCTCCAGCTGTTGCAGCCATCTGGGGAGTGAACCAGCACATGGAAGAGCTCTCTTCTCTCTCTCTCTCTCTTTCTCTCTGTCTCTGCTCTCTGTTATTCTGCCTTTCAAATAAATAAATAATTTTTTTTAAAAAAAGTCACCATGGTCCTCCTTTTGGAGGGCCTGTAAACGAACACACTCAAGACATCTCTGGTGCAAGACTCCTGCAAGTAGTTGACAAGAGGGAACAGGAGCGCTGTGGGGAATTATGCCCTAATCTTTTTCACAAGCCCACACAGGAAATGATGGCCACGTGTATAGCTTGCTGGGAGAGGTGTTTGTTCAAGGCTTTTGGATACCCCAGGACTTGCACAGCTTCCCAGTGGCTCATCATGTCAGGTCTGGCAAAGTGGGTTAAGCCCACACTTGCTTTCAACACCAGGATCCCCTATGAGAGTGCTGGCTTGAGTCCTGGCTGCTCCACTTCCAATCCAGCTTCCTACCAATGCACCTAGAAGGCAGTGAAAGGTGACCAAAGTGCTTGAGGCCCTGCCACCCAAGTGGGAGACCTGGAGAGAGTTCTTGGCTCCTGGCTTTGGCCTGGCCCAGTCACCAGTGGAAGGTCATGCTGTAGAGGGACAGTGTTGGGGCAGGTGAGAGGGCAGAGATTGGTGAGAAGAAGCAGTAATTAACCTCTGGGCAGGATCTCTGTCTCAGGCCCATGCTGGTCTCACAGACCTTCTAGAACTGGCCTCTGGGCCCTCATGTCACGTGGCAAACCTAGTCCTACTCTACTCTGCCTGGCTACCTTCAGCAGGGCCTTTGAGTTCCCTGTGCACTTACTCAGCAGCTCTTTCTTGGATCCTGGTACAGAAATGTGTTGGTGCAGTTGTCGTGGCTGCTGCCCTATTTGTCACCTATTATATCTGGTCGTTTTCTCTGTGTCACACGTTGCACAACTGAGAACTGAGAAGAATGCACAAAGGGGAAATATCTCTGAACAGCCAAAATAGACACAGTCCCTGTGTAAGATCGCTGTGACGCTGGCATCATTCTGAAACTGCCCAGAGGTATTCTCGGTCCTGTTGTTACAATGGAGGGAAGACATCAGTGTTAGAGAAAAAAGAACAGTTTTCTGGGAATCCCATGATGCCATGATAATTTTGTCCCAATGACCTAAAAGCCCATTTTCTTAGTCGCATTTCTTGCTCCACCGTGAAGTATCTTGTTACAACTTCCGAATAGGATGGAAGGGGTTGCCTAAAACTATTAACGCTTCCTTGCTTTAAGTTCCTGGAATGAAGAGAAGTAGCAGGTGCCACTCTGGGTCCAAAATGAGGCATGCCTTGCCCATGTTTCTTCCCTGTGTTGTTCCAGGGGATAGAAGTGGCGTCAGGCTCTGAGGGTAATGTGAGGCAGAGACTTTTACCATCTCATCATCTTCTCTGTTGCTTGTGAATCACAAAGATTCAGGGCTAACTTGTTACCACAGCATGGTCTTCCTGCCTGACACATAGATGCTCCAATTGTACAAATAGAAGAGCCCCTCAATCACTCTTTGATTTGTGTTCTTACACGTGGTCATAAAAACCTGCACTATCTAATATTCTAAGTTAGTTTCTTATTTCTATATGTGGATCAATTAATTGTCTTTTAAAGAAACAGCTGCATGCCACCCATTGCTTGCCTCTGTAACAGAACACCTGGCACTCAGTAATTTATAAAGGGTAGAAATATATTGACTCTGGGAGGCTGGGAAGCCCCAGATTGAGGAGCTGCATCTGGTAAGTGTCTCTGGCTGGGTCATAACATGGGCGAGGGTATCACAGAGCAAGACAGAATAAGAGAGGCCTGAATTCACTTTTAGGACAAACCCACTCTTGCAATTAAAACATTAATCCATTTATAAGGGCAGAGCCTTTGTGGCCTAATAACCTGTTAAAGATCTCACCTCTCTGCACTGGTGCTTTGAGGGTTCAGTTTCCAGCACATGAACTTTGGGGGACACATTCACATGGTAGCAAGCTGGTGGCCAAGAGGGACACATGTAGGCTGTAATAATCAGACAGCAAAGCAAAGTGCATCAGCTTGGTGTTTTTTAGTAGACAGCCAACCCACAGAGCTGCTTTAGTAGACTCTATGTCGCTGATGATATCATTGCTGTGGTCCTTGAACATCAAACATCCCTGCAGTCGAAATTTTAGTAGAGGTGGTTTTACTTCTGTATTCCTTTATGTCAACCACAAGATATCTAGACTGCAGAGTTCTCATAGAAATGTCTGCTCACACTTATTGCAGGTGCCTTTAAGGCAGTAGCACTAGGGGGCAGTGTTGTGGCACAGAGGGTTAGGCCACCACCTGCCATATCAGGGAGTCATCTGCTCCACTTGCGAGTCAGATTCCTGCTAGTGCACCTGGAAAGTCAGTGGACTACAGCCCAAGTATTTGGGCTGCTGCCACCCGTGTGAGTTCAGGGGGGTAGGTGGGGGTGCGGCCCCAGGAAGGAGTTCCTGGCTCCTGGCTCCAGTTTGGCCTAGATCTAGCTGTTGTAGTCATTCAGGAAGTGAATACGGGGATGGAAGCTCTATGTCTCCTCTCTCTCCTCTCCCTCTCCCTCTCTCTCTCCCTCTCCCTCTCCCTCTCCCTCTCCCTCTCCCTCTCCCTCTCCCTCTCTCCTCTCCCTCTCCCTCTCCCTGCATTCAACTAAATAAATGATCTTAAAAAAAATAGAAGATGGGGCCAGCCTGTGGTAGCTGTGATGTAGCAGGTAAAGCTGCCGCCTGCAGTGCAGGCATTCCATGTGGGTGCTGGTTCGAGTCCCGGCTGCTCCACTTCTGATAAAATTCTCTGCTATGATCTGGGAAAGCTGTAAAAGATGGCCCAAGTCCTTGAGCCCTTGAGCCCATGTGGGAGGCCCAGAAGAAGCTCCTGACTCCTGGCTTCAGATCAGCACAGCTCTGGCCGTTGGGACCATCTAGGGAGTGAACAAGCAGATGGAAAACCTTTCCGACTCTGCCTCTGTCTCTCTGTAACTCTGCTTTTCAAATAAATAATGATAAATAAATCTTTTTTTAAAAATAGAAGATAATGCCAGACAAAGGGAATAGAAATGTAAAGCAAAACAAATCAAATAGCAAAAGAACAGCTGTATTTGCAGTTCCTAAGGAAGTATAAGAGACCTTTTCTTAGAGCTTACATCTGAACCCTTCTGAAATTTCAGAGAGGAGGGTCAGGTGTACATAAAACAGGATAACATGGTTTGCTTTGAAATGAAGTTATTGTGGAAAATGAAGCAAATATTTTGTGTGTACAGGGAGTTTTCTGAATACATTTTATAATAAACTTTGGGTCCTAGGCTAACAGCATTACTTGACAAGTTAATTTCCAACAGTATAGATGGTGAAAGAACTCCAGAGAGTGGCTAGAGGGCCAGCGTTGTGTTGCAACAGGTTAAGCCACCACCTGTGTTGCTAGCATCCTGTATAAACATCAATATGAGTCCTGGCTGCTTCACTTCTTTTTTTTTAAGATTTTATTTATTAATTTGAGAGGTAGAGTTATAGACAGTGAGAGGGAGAGACAGAGAGAAAGGTCCTCCTTCTGCTGGTTCACTCCCTAGATGGCCTCAATGGGCAGAACTATGCCAATCCAAAGCCAGGAGCCAGGAGCCACGAGCTTCCTCCTGGTCTCCCACTTGGGTGCCAGGGCCCAACCACTTGGGCCATCTTCTACTGCTTTCCCAGGCTACAGCAGAGAGCTGGACCGGAAGTGGAGCAGTCAGGACTCGAACCGGTGCCCATATGGGATGCCAGTGCCACAGGTGGAGGATTAACCTTCTGCACCACAGCGCCAGTCCCTGCTTCACTTCTGATCCAATTCCTGGCTAATGTACCAAGGAAGGCAGCAGAAGATGGCCCAAGTCCTTAGGCCCCTGCTACCCACGTGGGAAACCCAGATGGAATTCCAGGCTCCTGGCTCTGAACTAGCCTAGCCCCAGACATTGTGACCATGTGGGGAGCAGACCTGCAGATGGACATTCTCTGTCTCTCCCTCTTTATATCTAACTTTGCTTTCAAAGAAATAAATGATACAGAGAGAGAGGAGAGAGAGAAAGAGAGGTATAGGGAGAGGGAGAGAGACAGAGAGAGAGAGAGAGAGAGAGAGAGAGAACCACAGAGGTTCTCAAAGAAAGGGCTCACATTCCATAGGAAAATGATGCTGAGGATGGAGTAGATACCTGTGGGTGGTAAAGCCCTCAGGGCTCATGTGGCCCTCAAGTGAGGTATCTAATACAAAAGGTAAGGTGAACCCAGAGTCATTTCCACCTCCTCTCCAAGAAGCAAAGGTTTGTCTCCTCCTCTTCTCCTTTCCTCACCTGTAGAGCAGCTCCAGTCATGTGCCATCCCAAGGGTAAGCACTGGGGCAAAGGAGATGACACAGTTGTCACAGCATAAGTAATAATTATTATCCTACCTCTGATCCGGTGCACCTCATGTCTGTACTCAGGACAAAAGTCACGAAGACGGACATTTAAGATTCCCATACTTGGTGCAAACTGTTGAAATCTTTACTTAATATATACTAAATTGATCTTCTGTATATAAAGATAATTGAAAATGAATCTTGATATGAATGGGATGGGAGAGGAGGCTGGAGATGAGAGGGTTGTGGGTGGGAGGGAGGTTATGGTGGGAAGTTGTACTTTGGAAATTTATATTTATTGAATAAAAGTTATAAAAAAAGGAATCCCATACTTGTTTTAGCCAAGCTAAGACAAACATACCCAAATCCTATACAGGATCTTTGGTTTTCTAAAGTCTTGATATATGTAAAGCTTTAAACCTTATAACATCCTTTTGAAAATTAAGGATTTTGTGAGCCACCTGAATGGGACGTGGGGTTGTTGTGACAAGTGGGAAAAGGAGGCTATCTGTGGGATTTGAGGTTGGATAGGGGGTTGGGTTTGGATGAGAGTTACTGTACATGGAGCTTGTATGTTTTAAACCTTCCACCAACACCAAAGGAGAGAGCACAAAGAAATGGGGCAGAAGGAGAAGAATGGCAAGGACAGAAATATGTCAGCAGTCAGACATAAAAAATGAGTCTGGGGCCAGCACTGTGGAGTAGTGGGTAAAGCTGCTTGCCTGCAGTGCCAGCATCCCATTTGGGTGCCGGTTCAAGTCCCCTCTACTTCCACTTCCAATCCAGCTCTCTGCTATGGCCTGGGAAAGCAGTGAAGGATGGCCCAAGTCCTTGGGCCCCTACACCCATGTGGGAGACCCAGAAGAAGTTCCTGGCTCCTGGCTTCAGACCGGCATAGTTCTGGCCGTTGCGGCCAATAGGGGAGTGAACCATCAAATGGAAGACCTCTCTCTCTCTCTCTCTCTCTCTCTTTCTCTCTCTCTCTCTCTGCATTTTCTCTCTGTGTGTAACTCTGACTTTCAAATAAATGAATAAATCTTTAAAAAAATGAGTTAGACTCTTTATTTTAGAAAGTTTGGTTTATTTATGTCATGCAAGGCTGGTTAAATAGCCAAAGGTCTATCACACAATTCAGTAGCACAAGGAGGATTTATGAACATCAGAAATAATTACTTGATCAAATTCAACATTCACTCATAATAAAATTGCTCAGTGAGCAGAATAAGAGAGGACTTTCTTAATCTGACAAAGGGTGAGTACAGAACTCCTACAGCAAATATCAAATGCAAAGAAAAAGTACCAAAAACTAGAAGAGAAGCAAATAATACCACCAGTTTGCTTCGGCAGTAGATGTATGAAAGTCCCAGTTTCTCCACATGCTCACCAACACCTGGCAATGTCAAAGGTCTTAATTCTAGCCATTCTGGAGATAGACGATAATATTTCCTTGCTGATTAGCTTTGCATTTTCCTGATGACCAGTGATGTCGAACAACTTTCATGTGCTTGTTAACCATTCACATGCTTTTTAATAAAGTACTCTTTCGGATTTTCGGCCTACTTAAACTCAGTGTTTGTGTCTTCATTACTGAGCGAGGCACTGTAATGTGCTTTATCTAGATGTAACTATGACAACAGTCCTTTAAGATGATTGTTAAATTTTCCATCTTTGACAGAGAAACTGAAGCTTGCCTTAAAGTCAAAGAACCAATAAGTTGCAGATCAGGATTTGAGATGTCTTTCCAAAAGGTCTGCTCTTACATGATTGCCACATATGTTCAATAAATGAGGTGCTAATTTATAAGTAATTGGCAATGAGATGGCCTCTTCTGTCTCAGGTGAAGACAGAAGAGGTTCCAGAAATGGTCACTTGATTTTTTTTATAAATACCAAAATATTTCAAAATTAAAACAAAATTTTAGGATTTTTCTGGGCCCCTGAAAGTGAAAACAACATTTTCTGAAATCCTGAAGCTCAGGATAGCTGCAGAGATTACCTCTCTCTCCTCCTTTTCTTTATTTTAGTTATAATTCTTTAAAAATAAAGCTTGCAAGACATTTCAATAAATTCAGTTTGGCTTCAAATCATGTAGTATAAAGCCACAAGCCATTATTGTTCATTTGAGCATAAACAATGAAAAATTACTTTAGGAAGCATTGACTGGAGGATGTGTTCATAAAAATTACTTGTTTACCCATTAAAAAAAAAACTCAATGTTTCTGGTGCCTCTCAATAAGAGACTGGCCAAAGCGTTATCTCATGTGTGTCTTCTCTAAAACTTAGAAAAAACTTAATAAATAGTAAAGTTTAAATTATAGATAGAATTATACAGTGATTCCTAGGCAATATATGGAGAATGTAGGGAGATAAAGGTATTGTGATGGATTAAACCCTGATATGAGGAAATAAATCATGCAGGAATGCTGTAGGCTTACTTTATCATCAATGAAAGCTCTGAGTCAAGAATATGTAAGAATACAGAAAGGCTTATTTGTAGAAACAAGATATGAAAACACAAGATTTAATGAGAATGTCCACAAGAGCCAAAGACGGAAAATAACTTGACACAAAATAATTCAGGAGTAGGCCTGGCCCACTTCATCTGAAGCCTGAAGCCGCTTCTCTCCTCCACACACACTGTCACTGGGCTTGTTCCTGGCCTCGTACGTTCCACCCAGAAGATGCCTCAAAATGTTCCACTGGCGTCGCCTCTGACTTCTACTCTCATACGTTCCCAACCACGGGTCCAACAGAGCAGGTGCTAGTACTAAAATATGGTCAGATCATGGCATCCTCACCAAAAGGCTTTCTTTTGTTATCGTACAGAAATAAAGGCCAAATTCCTTAACACTGCAGTTGTTACCATACTTCCTGATCACTTCCGGTCCCCTTTTCCTCCTTGCAGATTCCCCATTCAAGGCAGATTTCTCACCATCCCTGAACGATCTAGGAATTCTCCCCTTTGAATCTTTGCTCTTGTCCCTCCTACGTGGAAGCTCCGACTGTCACCAGTATTTATTGGAAATCTTCCTATCCTCTAACGCTCAGTTCTGATGGCTCTTCTCTGCTACCCCAAATCCCCCAATCAGAATTAATGTATCCCTTTTTGCTTCCACAATTTTTAAAATAATTTCAAAATTAAATTTTTATCAGTATCACCTGTGTACAATGAAATTCAAAGCGTGAGAACAAAGGCTAGCTTATTCATTTTTGAGTCCTCTGTGGCACATCTTCTATTTCTTTATGCAGACTATTGATCAAAATTGTTAAAGTTTTCATACTTAATTAAATTTCATACAGTAAGTGTCTAATCAGATGGAAAAGCCAGTCCTTTTGATCCAAGTATAAATTCCCTAAAGGCTTTTATACCAGCAAATTTGAAGAAGAGTAATTAATTCCACTTAGCCAGGAGGGGCTCATTTCCACTTAGGCACCACAAATAGTGAACACACTGGTGATATATTCCATAGGAATTTAGGTGTGCCAATTACAACCCATGCATTCATGCATTTTTAACTTGGAAATAATCAAATTTGAGAAAAATAATAAGAAATTTACAAATAATTTAAATAAACTAAATATACTGAATTTTGAAAAGAAGCACATCTAACTAATTATAATTGTGTCTGTTAGTTATTCAGTCATAACACTCACTTTCTATTCTAAGTTAAGAAATAAGAGAGAACAGAACACAATCCTTGCTCTTTGAGGATGTCATAATTTAGAAACACAATAATACACTTTTAAAATATCTCATGAACCAATTGTATATATTCTGCCTCAGGAAAATAGTAAAGATTTACCAAAAATAGGTCACATTCTAATGAATGATTTTGAAAGATGAATATATGTTTATCAGGTATAAAGAGGACAAAAAAAAAAAAAAACCATGCAAAGGAAATGGTAAGGAAGTACAAAGTAATAGAGTATGTGCAAATCAATTAGTGCTTTGGAGTGGCTAAAGGAGGTACATGAGGAAAGAGTGAAGTAACATTAGAACAACCGAAAGTTTCTTATTTTGTAAATGAGAAGAGTTTTATATTCCACGGTAAGGAGTGGCATTTTTATTCTACTTGGTGGTGGGCTTTAGTTAGAGGAGCAACCTGATTATCCTATTCTTTTGGGAAAAAAAAAGAAAAAGAAAAATAATTCTGGGCTCAATGTGCAGGGCCGGGGAAAACCCAGAGCCCAGTTGAGAAGCTTCAGTGACAGCCTGGGCAAAAAACTAAGAATTTGGACTGTGTCTATTGAGCTCAAGGTGATTTTGAAGAAGAGAATGAAAGATTTGGTAAACAATAAACTGTGAGGTTAATGGAAGAGGAGGAATTAAAAATGATTTTGAACTGAAGTTGGAAGATAATATAATAATAATTGACAGAATAAATGCTACTATAATATATCATAAATACTATATAGAGAGATACCCAGATGAAAGTTGAAAGTAATTAGAAATGTAAGATTAAAGTAATAAAAAAAATCTGAATATTGTAAAAAAAAAAGATTTGGAAACTTAAATATAGTTGATCCTCAATATCTGCCGATTGATTTTTGCAAATTCATCTACTCACTAAAATTTTTTTGTAACCCCCAAACCATTACTTGTGCTGCTTTTGTGGTCAGTTGCAGACATGCAAAGAGAAAAAGAAAATACTGAGTCATTCAATCAACAAGCATTTTCCTAGTTCTTATCCTGTGAACAAAGGCCCTTTTTGAAGTCTAGCTAGTGCCATGTTTTTCACATTGTTATGGGTTTTTGTTTCTCGTGATGATTTTGCTGTTTAAAAGGGCTCCCAAAATAGTGCTGGGCCAAGTTGAGTCAGGAGCCAGGAGCTATCTCCAGGTCTCCCACGTGGGTGCAGGGGCCCAAGCAATTGGACGTCCTCCACTGCTTTTTCAGGCACATTAGCAGGAAGCCGAATGGGAAGTGGAGCAGCCGGGACTCAAACCTGCGCCCATATGGGATGCGAGCACAGCAGGCGGCAGTCCCTCTATCATCTGATTTATACACATAAGCTGAGTAGCCCTTATCCAAAAGCTTAGGACCAAAAGTGCTTCGGACTTCTTAATATTTTGGAATATTCCCATTGACTTTATAGGTTGAAGATCCCTAATGTGAAAATTTGAAATCTGAAGTGTTCCAAAAACTGAAACTTTTTGAGCATTGTATTGTACTGAGTGTTCTCTTCTAGTGTGTATACAAAGACACAGGGAGGTAATGTTCTGAGCTGAAAGTAGAAATGAGTTTTAGTGCGTTGCACAAGCCAGAAGCAAGGTAAACTCACAGGAAAAAAATAAACTGCTCTCTAAGTAACAAAGAGTCCGTTGTGTTACACAGTATAATTTCAGGGAGGCCATAGATATTCATTAGGTTGCAAGGAAGTTCTGGTAAAAGATATGCATGTTCATTAGGGGCAGGCACACGTGCTTACTTATCATGTATGTTACATGCATACTATATTCAACTAAGAAGGAGATTTAGCATTATAATGGGGGAGAGAGGTTGGGGGTAGGGGGGTGTTAGATTCCTGTGTCAAAAGGAATCCCAAGAACACCAGGATTGCTGCTTATGCACAGAATCCTTAACCTGGTTTCTCCTGTGTTGGAGCTCATGGTTTTTTTATCAAGGGACATTCACCACTGGGATGCACTATCATCCCAGTTGTGACCTTGTCTGTCCACTTGCAAGGACATCTGGCTGATTTTAACTAAGATTAAAAGAGAGTTGAGTTGTTTTCGCTTGGCAGGGGGTGTTAACATCAGTGCTCAAAAGTTCAGAATTTGGACTTGGGATTTTTGGATGAGGGATGTTCAGCATGAAATAATACTTAGCTGAGAAAGGGACAGATGAGATTACACATGGAATATACTATAGGGAAGGAAAAATGTTTCCTTCACTTCTCGAGCTAGGCCCAAGAATTAAACTGACATAAATGAAATTAACAAGAGGAAAACATGCAAATTTTATTTAATGAAGTTTTACATGTACATTGGCATCCTCATAGGAAAATGAAGACCCAAAGAAGTGGCCAGGTCTAAGTGCTTACAAAGTAGGTTGAACAAAAAGTAGCAATCATGGAAAAGTTACTTAGGAAGATTTGAGCCTGATTAACAAGGGCAATTTGTACAGATTTCTCTTGACCTCAGTTTCCCATCTCTGGTAGTAAGAGTTGTTTTTCCTGGGGCTGGCCCTGTGGCATACTAGGCTAAGCCTCCACCTGCCATGGTGGCATCCCATATGGCTGCTGGTTCATGTCCTAGATGCTCCTCTTACTATCCTGCCCTCTGCTAATGGCCTGGAAAAGCAGTAGAAGATGGCCCAATTGCGTGGGCCCCTGCACTCAAGTGGGAGATTTGGAGGAAGTTCCTGGCTCCTGGCTCCTGGCTTTGGCCTGGCCCAGCCCCAGCTGTCGCTGCCATTTGAAGGAGGGAACCAGCAGATAGATCTCTCTCCCTCTCTCGTGCATACACACTCTCTCTCTGCCTCTCCTTCTCTGTAACTCTTTGAAATAACTAATAAATAAGTCACAAACATAGCTTTGGTTAGTTGCAGGAGACCCTGCAGCCAGCTATCCAGTTAAACTGTAATCAGTTGGCTGATTGATTGACTAAGCTGTAGCCATATGGGCACCAGTTCATGGCCCGGCTGCTCCACTTCCAATCCAGTTCCCTGCTAATGGGAAAGCAGAGGAAAACGGCAAAGTCCTTGGTCCCCTGCATCTGCGTGGGATTCCTGGGAGAAGCTCCAGGCTCCTGGTTTCAGATCTGCTCAGCTTCAGCCAATAAGGCCATTTGGAGAGTGAACCAGTGGATGGAAGACCTCTCTCTCTCTCTCTCTCTCTCTCTCTCTCTCTCTGTAACTCTATCTCTCAAGTAAATAAATACAATTTTTTTTTTTTTAATTTCTTTTCTCCTGGAGCTGGGAGGGCATCTTCACCTAAGAATTCTGCTTTTACTTTCTGGAAGAAAAAGGAAGGTCAGTGGGCTCTTCTTACACCTGTTCTTTTTAAAATGCCTTTAGCCTTAAGTAATCATTGTGCCCAAAATAGCTTATTTTGGGGTGGTATGCTCTGAGCTCCAGCACCTACCCGGGTGTATACAGCAAGCGCCAGAATTCCCCTTCACAGCCCACATTCCTCTCACGACACTTCCTGCAAAGCTTGGTTGCAAATTGCATTTTATTATCTATACTGTTCTTTCCCTCCATTAGATTATGAGTTTTATAATGACTAGGCCTATTTCTTTTTACCTTTGCTTCTGTGGGGGCAAATAAGTGTTTGAAATAGGACAGGCGTTTAATCAATCTCAGTTGAATGCAAGGGTTTAATAGTTTTCGTCCTGATGGTAAGGTTCCCGCTGTGGAGAGCAATGAACCACACAGTCCTTGAAAGCGAAGGTAAGGCAATCTGACAATCCCAAGGTGAGGTTGCCATTTTCATCAGACAAAACCTCATTGCTGAATTAAATGAACCTGTAAGTCAATGCTGTTCTCTAGGGCCACCTACGGAGTCTTCAAGCGTGCAGCAGCCTCCTCTGAGGGGAAATTCTCTGTGCCAATATCTCCAGTGAAAAATGGCAGACCCGACAGGTTTACAGGTGCAGAAAAAGGTGCGGCATGCACGCACCTCTCATGGCTCCGCCCCTCCCGTGGGCCCCCACGGTGCGGCTCCGCCCCCTTCCCGCGGTTGCCCGGCAACAAGTCCCGGAAGTCGCGGAAGCGAAGCCGCAGACGCGCAACCGCGGCCTGCGCCGAGAATTAGCGGAAGATGGCGGAGGGCGGAGGCCCCGAGGCGGGCGAGCCGAAGAGGAGGTCTTCCGGCCCGCGGCCCCCGAGCGCGCGGGATTTACAGGTGCAGTGAGCGGGCGAGGGAGGGAGCGCGGCGGGGCGCAGGCGCGGGCTGGCGGCCGCGCGGCCGAGGACGGCTCTGGCCGTGGCCGTGGCCCTGGCTGAGGGCGGAATTGTGTCCGGGCGCCGCGGGTCTTGCCCAGTGGCTTGTGAAGCAGGTGCTGGAGGCTCTGGCGCCGCCGGCCCGTTTCCTTTCCGCCCCGTGCGCAGTGCGAGAAGCAACTCTCCGCTGAGAATGGCATTTTGTCGGTCAAGTTGTGGGGTTGGCCGGGTTTTGCTTCTACAGAAGAAAGCTTTACTGTGGCCATTGGGACATCCGCAAGTGCTTAGAAAGTAATAACGTGTGTTCTGATTTGTTCTTGTCTTGAATGCTGTGCACTGTAAAAAATGGTCCCTTTTTTATCAAACAGCTTTCCCCCTTTAAAAGGATGAACTGAAGCAATTCAGTCCACAGCTGTTACAGCACGGGCGTAAAAGCTGCTGTGAACATGGTACTTAACAAACGGGGACATACAACTTTGTTATTCGTTTGGAGCACCGACATTCGTTCCTGAATCCTGTTTTATCGGATGCTGACACCACTTTGCTCATCTTCGGCATTTTTGTTTGTCTCTTTATAAGGTCACTGTTAAATTCAACAAGTAAACAACTATACAGAGTTAAAATTTAAAATAAATGGGACTGAAGCACCAGGTTTTGGTGGAACACACTGTGTAGCCACACTTAACATTCTACATGTTAAGCAGACATTGACGCCCGGCCATGTAACATACTGCTAAGCTCTGGAGAATGCAGAGGTTATTAGGATGGCAGATCCACCACGGCGCTGGACAGTACTAAGGGTACTGCTGAATACAATTTGTGAGAGGCCATGAATTTGGACTGGCCCAGTAGAGCACACCAGTGTAGAGTTAATCACATACACAGCTTTGGTTATTTGCAAGAGGCCCTGTAGTCAATTAGTTAAGCTGTAACCAGTTGGCTGAGTGATTGACTAAACTACAGCCAATTAGGTTGTTTTCTGTGCCTTACCTCCCTTTTTGTATAGATGGTGTCAGATGGTGGTGTTGGTTTGCACTCTCCTCACTGCTTTCTCTGATTCTGGGAACTGCCTGCTTCCCCAATTTTTTTTTCTTTGTTCAAATAAACACTGCTAATTTTAATTGGTTTAAGGAATTCTCTTTTAACAGTATAGAAGTATAAATGACATCTCAACCTTTTTGAAATCTTTTTTGGAGAATAGGATATAACTAGATCTAGCGTATTTAAAAAATTTATATAAGGTAAACAAATTTCAAATGTTTCATATATACTGATTTAGGAGCATAGTGATACTTCCTACTCTACCCTCCCTCCTCCTCCTTTTCTTATTTTTTCTTTTAATTTTCACAGTGATGTGCTTTCAGTTTATCATAAGCTTAACCCTCCAGTATGTAAAGAATTTAACACAGTAAGAAGAAAAAAATAATAAAACACTATTCCTTAACAGAAACAAGGGCTATAAACAATCTCAAGATGTCAATTTTGCTCATATACATTATATTTTTTGTACTCTATTACTGCAGATTAGGGAAAACATATTTGTCTTTTTAGGACTGGGTTATTTCACTAGTATAGTGGTTTCCAGTTGCATCCATTTTGTTGTAGAAGATAGGATTTCATTTTTTTTATGCCCAAGTATGTATATAGTCCATATTTTCTTTATCCATTCATCGGTTGTTGGACATCTAGATTGATTCATTTCATTTTGTTTGCATAAATTTCCAGGAGCGGGATGGGTGGCTCATATGGGAGGTCCATATTCAGATTTCTGAGAAACCTCCATGCTGTCTTCCACAATGGCTGTGCTAGCTTACATTCCTACCAACAGTGGGTTAGGGTACTGTCTCTCACATCCTTGCCAGCATTTACTGTTTGATTTGAGGATGATAGCCATTTTAACTTGGGTGAGGTGCAACTTCATTGTGGTTGTTATTTGCATTTCTGTGATGGCTAGTGATTCTGAGCATTTTTTCATGTGTATATTGGCCATTTGAATTTCATCCTTTGAAAAATACCTATCAAGTCCTTTACTCATTTCCTAACTGAATTGTTTGAGTTTCTTGAGCTCTTTATAGATTCTGGGTATCAATCTTTTATCACTTGCAATGTTTCAAATATTTTCTCCCACTGTGTCAGTTGCCACTTGATTTTGCTAAGTGTTTCCTTTGCAGTGCAGAAAACCCATCGATTGCTATGAATTTCCTTTATACTTTTACTCTGAGATTTTCGGTATTTACCTCTTTTTTTTTTTTTAAAGATTTGTCTTTTTTTTTTTTTTTTGAAAGGCCTAGTTAGAGAGAAGGGGGAAGGGAGGAATGGAGGGAGACAAAGAAATCTTCCATCTGCTGGTTTACTCCTCAGTTAGTCGCAACAGCCAGAGCTGGGCTGACCCAGAGCCAGAAGGCAAGAGCTTCCACTAGGTCTCCCATATGAGTGCAGAGGCCTGAGAAAGGAGCTAGATCAGAGATGGAACAGCCATGACTCAAATGACACCTATTTGGGATGGCTGTGCAGCAGTGGGTGGCTTGACCTGTCAGCCCCCTTCACATTCTTCCATAATGATGACTATTTTTCTGTGTACTTGTGTGTAGCACATCCTTAAGCATCAGTTGTAAGGCTGGATTAGTGGTGATAAATTCCTTCAATTTCTGTTTGTTATGCAAAGCCTTTATTTCACTTCATTCATAAGTGAGAGCCTTGCAGGGTATAGTAATCTGGGTTTGCAGTCTTTTTCTTCTAAGACTGTCTGCATTCTGCCTTAGCCTGTAGGGTTTATGATGAGAAATCAGCTGTGAGACTCATTAGAGATCCTCAGAAGGTAATGTGGCATTTTTTCTTGTACACATTTTAGAATCTTCTCTTTAACTGTTGGAAATTTGACTATAATGTGTCGTGAAGATCTTTTCTAGTTTATGTCTATTAGGGGTTTTATGTGCTTTGTGTACTTGGGTGTACCTTTCTTTCTCCAAGTTAGGGAAGTTTTCTGTTATTGTTTCACTGAATAGGCCTTCTAGTCCATTCTCTCTTTCCATACCTTTAGGAATTCCTAAGACCCATTCGTTGGGTTGTTTGATAGTATCCCATAAATCTCAAACATTGTTTTTAGTTTTTCTAATTTTTCTTCCATTTTTCGGCCTGAGATATTTCCAAAGATTTAACTTGTAGCTCAAGTACTCTTTCTTTTGCCTCAAGTCTGTTGTTAAGGCTTTCCACTGTGTTTTTTATTAGACATAATGAAGTCTTCATTTCTAATACTTAGTTTGGTTTCTCTTCAGTATCACTGTCTCAGGGAAAATTTTTCTTCCATGTCATCTATGGATTTCTTTAACTCATGAATTTGCTTCTCATTGCTTTTCAGTAATTTTATCATCCGTTTTTCAAATTCCTTTTCAGGCATTTTATGAATCTCTTCATCTTCACATTTAAAAATTGAAGTGTTTTCTTCCTTTGGGAGGGAATCCTATCATCTTCCTTGTTCATGTTTCTACGTTTAGTTTTAGGCTTTTGTGGAAACACTTGTTATTTTCTCCTCTAATGGCTTTTATCTTAGAACTATGCCTTGTGGCTTAGTGGAGTGTCTGCTCCTTCAGGGGCTATTCAGAGATGTTTGCTGGGTGGGGTCAGGGAGCTCTGCTCAGAACATGGGTATGGTGCAAGAGTCCAGGGTGACACCTGTGTTGGATGTGGTAGATCTCCTCCTCTATTGTCAGCAAGGGGAAGGGTATGATCATTTAGCTGGTGTAATCACTGCCTCACCACCTCTATGCCAAGGTGATCTATGCCCAGAATGAGCCCACAGTGGCTGCACACCCACCCATGCAGGTACGTGAACCACACAAAGGATTTGTGAACAACATGAAGGATTTTAGACAGTGTCACTAGTGACTTAGGCTGTTGCAGTGTCTTCTCATTTCTCTTTAAGAAGATGACATCTCCTCCTGATATCATAAAATATTTTTAAGAGGTAGTATGATTGCCAGAATAAGCAGTCCATAAGATGGAGAACTTGGAGAATGGAGACATTAGTGTAAGGTTATGAATTGAACTCACTGTAGAAGAGTTCCAGTGCCCATAGTAAGTCAGGCTATTAAATAGAATCAAGGAATAGGAAGTTACCCGCATAATATACCTCATTTTTTAAAATAGATATAAGTATCCATGAGGCAGTATGAGATGTTGGGAAAATTGGATTATTGACCAGAGCACTTTTGGTTTCTATCATGGTCCTGTCCCTTAGATAGTGTGTGAAATTAGGAGAAATGTCTTAACTCTCTGATTCTCTGTGCCTTCATTTATAAGCTACTGTAAAGATTAAATAATGTCTGAAAGACCAGTGCAAAATAAACTTAGAATTCTGACTCAGGCAGATGAGCTATAACTTACTTATTAGTCCATTCTAATGCCATTTAAATTAAAAATATAGAACTTTTCTTTAATATAAATCCATTTCTTCTTTTTATTTGAAAAGTGAGAATAGCTTGATTCATGACTACCTGGTACTTCACAGCTTGTCTATAGAATTAATACTAGATTTAGACACTCTGGTAGATGTTGCTACTTGTGAGAGTGCCTTTGTTTCCACCATAAACAGAAGATAAGGATTTCTGTGTCTATCTCCTGTCTACTATATGATAGGTCAGTAGGAAGAGAATTGATTTTGTTATGAACATAATTTGGTTTGTCAATTACAGCATATCATCTTTTTTTAAGAATTTAGTGAGACTGAAAATTTGTAAAGCCTCTTTGAAAACAACCAAAATGGTGATGTGCCAATAAAGTTTGTATCAAAGATTTAAAAGAATTGGGTAATGTTCTCCCCAATTGGAAATTGATGAATTATGTTACTTTTAACATGACTGTGCTTATTTTAAGAGTGATTCTAAGAGTCTTTCAGGGTAAGATAAAGGATGATATATTACTAATTGAAACTGACACAAGTAATTAGTGTATGTTCACTGCCATGCAGTGCAGTTCGTCAGGATCTCAGTCACTTGGGAGCATTTCAGGTGCCATTAGGGGAAAGCGGCATAGTTGCCTCCAGAAGGCAGCTGGAGCCCTGACTCCAGCACTGGAAGGCGCTGACTTGCACACTTGTGAATCACTCTTGGATATCAACCTAAGAGCAGCTTTTCTTGACCCCTTCATCCCCCATGGGAAATGATCATTGGGAAAGTTTGTGGTGAGATGAGTTAGTGACAAGATTAAGCCTAAAATCCTGCTCAGTGTTGATTAGTATTTCTGAATGTTTGTCTTTACTGGTGAGCCTCAGTTCATCTATGCACAGTGCTTTAACAGCTGGTTAAGGTATTCAGTTGTATACCTCCGTCCCGGATCTCCCCCAGCATATGATCGGAAGAAAAAAGCTTTCTGTTTTTCAGTCTGTGCTTCCATATAAGTTGGAAGTTGGTGGAGAGGAGAAGAGGAGAAATTAAGGCCAGCACTGATCCCACCTGGTAGCAGTGGATACATGTTATGGTCCATGAGCTCAGCTGGGTGTAGTCCTTGGCAGCCAGTTGGTCCCTCAGTGGTGGGCCAGAGTGGTGCTCAGTGAGCAATGGTCCATTGCACTACATGCTCAGGATGAAAGAATTGTTCTGGGGCTACAACAAGATGCAAAAGTTCCCCCGTGCACAGCACCAAGGTGTATTCAGTAGCCTGAAGCTGTGACAAGTGTCCCTTAACCTCAAGGTCCTTCACTAAGATAGCCACCAAGGACTAAGTTGATGAAAGAAAACAGTTGTCAGTGCCGGCATTGTGGTCTGGTGGTTTGAGTTTCTGCTTGTGTGACTCTGGCATCTGTATGGGAGTGCAAATCCTGACTACTCCGCTTCCAACCAGCTCTTTGCTAATGTGCCTGAGAAAGCAGAAGATGGCCCAAATGTTTGGGTCCTGACAACCTACATGGGAGACCCAAATGGAGTTCTGGGCTCTTGGCTCTGCCCTGGTCCTTGAGTCATTTACGGAATGAACCAATGGATTGAAGACCTGTTTATCTCCCTCTGTTACTCTTCCTTTCAAATAAATGTTAAAAGAAAATTATCAGGGCCAGCGCTGTGGCGCAGCAAGTTAAAGCCCTGGCCTGAAGTGCCGGCATCCCATATGGGGCACTGGTTCTAGTCCCGGCTGCTCCTCCCATCCAGCTCTCTGCTATGGCCTGGGATAGCAGTAGAAGATGGCCCAAGTCCTTGGGCCCCTGCACCCACCTGGGATACCCAGAAGAAGCTCCTGGCTCCTGGCTGCAGATCAACATAGCTCCAGCTGTTGCAGCCATCTAGGGAGTGAACCAGCAGATGGAAGACTTCTCTGTCTCTACCTCTCTCTGTAACTCTCTGAAATAAATAAAAATCTTTAAAAAAATAAAGAAAATTATGAGGGAGATGAGTATAGTGTTGACCAGCTTTGTTGGGAACCAAGTAATCATTGTTATGGCATTTGAAGAAAACACATCTGAGATGTGAGGACTACAGAATGTATTGTACCATGGACACTAAAGGAGAGAACTTTAGTACTTGTAGAGCCTAGACAGACCATTGCTGTCAGCAACAAGGATAATGTGGTAACCTTTATTGATGCCAAAATACATTGTGCCAAAGCAGAGGAGCCATTCAAGTTTGAGGTCAACTAAATCTGGTTCAGTGATAGTAACATGTTCTTGACAAATAGCAGTAGTTGTGTCAATATCCGCAGCTACTGAGAACTGAGTCAGTGCAGTCTATCAACGCATATCTTTCCACCTGCATCTGTATGAAGTTTGACCCCATGGGAAAGTATACTTTGCTCCAGAGAGTACAATGCTTTGGTCAGCCTCTGGGATGTGGACTACTTAGTGTGTTCTGATGCTTTTCCAGGCTGGATTGGCCTGTGTGGACTCTGTTAGCCAGGATGGGAAAATGCATCAGTATCAGATGATCATTTTGTTGACACAGCTGAAGTAGAGACATGAGACGAGACAAGCTAAAGGAGGTACAGTGTGAGTTCCCAGTAATCCCCTTGGCTTGACATCTCAAAATGCTTCTGTTGGTTTTGCCTGTGATGGAAAAGATGGCAAATATGACAGTGGCTGGGAAGCCAGAACTAGGAAGCTGTTGGGGCTACTTAATGATTCCTGAGAGGAGGTACTAGCAGAGGCCTGCCTATGTGTTGTTTGACATGATCCCTTAGAGTTAGTGTATTCCCTAAATATTTGTAAATAGGTAAAAATTTTTAAAAATTCTCCTGTCCTGCTGCCCAATGTCATTCTGTTCCTGTGTGTGTGTGTGTGTACTCATACAGGAACTGTTTTTATTCCATCCCCCCAGAAACACTTAGCTAGCGAAGACTCTGCAGGATGGGTAATGATCTCAGTGTTCCTTGTCCTCTGGGGACTTCTTGTCTCACCTCTTTGGGGTGTATGGTGGAGTTCATTAAGCTTGACACTGATTGAAACATACCTAGTTTGAAGGGAGGGGTAAGAAAGGGTAGAATAGGGATGGAGGTTTTTAAATGAATAATATTATCTGATTTGGAGACTGGAGAAAAAAATAACTTCAGTACATACTAGTTTAAGGATTCAGCTTGATAGTGGATATTGTGTATGAATAAAGAATGTCTGATACTGTGTTATAATTGCTACAAGTATCCTAATCCTGTTGGGTATCATTAGTCCATATCATCTGGTCTCAGCTTGAGTTGTGATTAGAATCACCCAGAAGGCTTGTTGAAGCACAGATTGCTGTTGCCAATAATCTTTATAATGAACCCTTACTGTAGCTTTAAGAACTTGTCCCTGTAAGGGTGAGAATTCCAGTACTTGTAATCTTTTGCCATATTCTCAATATTCTCACTCATTACTTTGTTTTTTCAGATTTCTTTCTTTTTTTTTTGACAGGCAGAGTTAGTGAGAGAGAGAGAAAAAGGTCTTCCTTCCGTTGGTTCACCCTGCAAATGGCTGCTACAGCTGGCGCGCTGTGCCAGTCCAAAGCCAGGAGCCAGGTGCCTCCTCCTGGTCTCCCATGCAGGTGCAGGGCCCCAGCACTTGGGCCATCCTCCACTGCCTTCCCGGGCCACAGCAGAGAGCTGGACTGGAAGAGGAGCAACAGGGACAGAATCCGGCGCTCCAACCGGGGCTAGAACCTGGTGTACTGGTGGCCGCAGGCAGAGGATTAGCCTAGTGAGCCAGGTCGCCGGCCTCAGATTTCTATTTAAGCTCTTCACATATCAAGTTTTTTTTTTTTGTTTTTTTTTTTTTTTTTAATGACAGGCAGAGTGGACAGTGAGAGAGAGAGACAGAGAGAAAGGTCTTCCTTTGCCGTTGGTTCACCCTCCAATGGCTGCTGCGGATGGCGCGCTGCGGCCGGCGCACTGCGCTTATCCAATGGCAGGAGCCAGGTGCTAGGTGCTTTTTCCTGGTCTCCCATGGGGTGCAGGGCCCAAGCACTTGGGCCATCCTCCACTGCACTCCCGGGCCACAGCAGAGGGCTGGCCTGGAAGAGGGGCAACCGGGACAGAATCCGGCGCCCCGACCGGGACTAGAACCCGGTGTGCCGGCGCCGCAAGGCGGAGGATTAGCCTGTTGAGCCACGGCGCCGGCCTCACATATCAGGTTCTAAAGAAAAGATCCTTACATACTTTATTCTCTGTATCATTGAAACATCTTCATACTGAAATTTTGGGATTTTGAAATGCTATTGGCTTTGACTAGTGCTTACTGATTTGATGTCATTTGACATCAAAAAATTTTATTTAATTAGTTGAAAGGCAAAGTGACAGGAGAGAGACAGTGATCTTCCATCTTCTGATTCACTCCCTAAATGATCACAACATTCAGGGCTGGGCCAGGGTAAAGCCAGGATCTTTGAACTCTATCCGGATCTCCCAAATGGGTGGCAGGGTCCCAGGGGCTTCAGCCATCATCTGCCTCCAAGATAACAAAGCACTTTTATAATTTGGATTTCTTGCAAAATTGCCATATTGGAAATATGACTGTTGATACATATGTGTGAGGGCAAAAAAAAAAAATTAAAAAGGAGAAAAGTCATTCAGCTTTGTTGTATGTATATTTTAAGAGTTGACTAATAGAATCTTCAGTTAACTGCCCCTTGAGCTTTTCCTACTGAGAAAAGCATTTGTGGTGGTACTTTTCTTATCTCTTATGCTTCCAAAAAAAATTTGTTCTGTAAGAAGGGAAGACAGACCAAAGACTGTAGTTACACCTGTTGTAAGTGAATAGCCACAAGGAGTATTAAGGAAAGTTTTTGAGCTAATTGTCCAAAGATGTCAAAAATGGGAAAAAAGTAATACAGAACTGTTTGGATTACTTTTCAAAATTCTACTTACAGAACAAATATAGTTTTTATTTTGAAGATAACCTAGATGTGTTACATAGAGTATAATTTGGTACTATTCTTTTCCAACTCATATGTAAACCACATATATATATATATATATATATACACACACATATATATATAATTCATTATTTCATTTCTCAGAAACTAATTTTGATGAAATTTATTTGGTAAATTTTAAACATTACTTGTGAAATTGTTTTATGTGCTTGGATTTTGAAAACTTCTAACAGTTGAATGGAGTTATTGTATGAGATCCTCATGAAAGAAGCTGATATTAGTGTGAAACATCTTCAAGCATTCGCAAAAGAATTGTGGGAGAGTTAATTGGTCCAAATTTTAAAATGGCTTGTTGCCTAATACAGATTTTGCAACTGTTGAATAGTTAACTGAAAATAATTAAACAATTACTTTTACAGCTTCAACTTATTCTGGTATATGATGGCATTTTTGTTCTCTAAATGGAGAGATACAATGAGTTTATTTTTGGGAAAGTCATCCTCAGAAGTAGCAGCCTTCACATAACTCATAAGAAATCTGTAGTGCTCATTTTCAAGTTAATAGTATATTCATAACTTAAAGCTGCATAGAAGAGCTTATTGCTAGTGTTCTACTGTATAACAAGCCTGTTACTATGTAGTTGGCCTTGGCAGAACTATATGAAGATGAAGTGAAATGCAAATCTTCCAAGTCTGATAGACCGAAAACTACAGTCTTCAAGAGCCCACGAACACCGCCTCAACGGTAAGTTTTGCTGTAAAAATCAAGTATCTCTTTTCAGTGCACCAATCCCAAGTTAAAGTAAATGCTCTTCGGGATTTTTTTTTTTTTACATTATATTTTCTCAAGTGTTATTTAGGTACCAGGTCTAAAACTTCTATAGACACAAAGCAAAGACCTTTATGAAAAACTTATCTGAAATACCTGATATTTTTGTTGGCATTATATGCGATTATATCTGAATCCTATTTTTCTTGGACAAAGTGGTTCTTTAATATTTTTGAGTCATGAGACTCATTGAGGATCTTAAGAAACCTACAGACCCTTTTGCGAAGACTCATTCATTCACAAGTTTGTCAGTTATTTTCAAGTGTCTGTGTGGTTCTTGAAAGTCCCTCCCTGAAGTCGCAATGAGATTTTTTTTTTTTTACCTTTCATTTGAAAATCTATGGCTTCTGGACCCTGTCTCTGCTTCTGCCATTTGATGAATCATCTAATAAGTGACCTCCTGGGTAATATTTGCTGTTGTTAAAATTCCTGAACTATAAAAAGAAACAATCTTGAAGATTTAATAGATGAGAACCAGCTATATTTTGTCACCATAAGTAATTTCATTAACATCTTTTTAGTTTTGCAAATATCATCCCTGGGTAGAAACATCTTTTCTGATTATATCTCATTCTCAGGGTATAATTTTCCAAAAATTGAAAAATTCACATTATTTTCTCTTACATTGTTACTACATCATAGCTTTTTGTAGGGGGAATAAAGATAGCACATCTTTCTAGAACTGAATGAAAAGAAAAACATAGTTTCCCTCAGATTTTTATTTTATCCATTTTTAGACCCTTAGAAAATCAAAAGATTAGTACAGCAGTAAATACTGCATATGCTTCACCTGTGTGTTCCAGTTGTTAACATGCTGTAGCATTGCCCTTGTGTGCACTCTTCACTCACCTATGTGAAGAGATTGTGGCCATCATGACACTTCAGCATGCATCTCCTCAGAATAAGCACATGCTCCTTTATCACCTTCATAACATATTACAACTTGGAAGCTTAACAGTAAGTCCACAATATCACTTAATACGTAGTCGGTGGTCAGATATCTCTTAGGGATTTAAAGTCTAACCAAGGACTGTGCACTGCATTAAAATAATCTTGTTTTGGATTTATAAATCTAGACCATTCTTTCCACCTTTTTGTCCCTTTTTTAGTTCTGCATAATATTAAATTCATTACACAGACTTAGGACTTTTATGGTCTAGGCCAGATGTCTTATAAAATGTCCCACATTCTAGATCATTGTTTCCTTATGATTAGATTTTCTTGCTAAGCATTTTTGTCAAGATTACTAGATAAGTCTGATAATGTCTGCTATTTATTATATCACATCAGGAGCCATGTGATTTCAGGTTTTTCCACTATTGGTGATATGTTCACTTGGTTAAGGTGCTGAAAACCACATCACTCCATTTGTAAGGTACAGTTTTACCTTTGTAATAAGCAGGTTGGTATCTTGACACTGTTTGAATATCTTATCTCTTCATTTAGTTCTTATTTGATTATTTATATATATAATATATCTGTTAACTGCTTCTTTAGATTATTCCTCCATCCAGATTTTGAAAGTGCTTAAGGTGTATTTCTGTAGCTAAGATTTACTCATTCACTATTTGTTCCTCAGTTTGAGCATATTTGGAAGGACTTTATCTGCTTTTTGTGTAGCAAATCAGAATATTTGAGTTCTTAGAATAACATTAATATTTTCTTTGCTATTCAGATATAACCAAGATATTTTTAATGGGATGGATTTCTTTTATACCGTCTGAAACATTGTTATTAATCATAATTTGATAATGCAGTTCTTAGGACCTTGTCCCTCAGATTTGATTCTAGGATTATTTAGATATTCAAAAGGATGAACTTCCTTAAAAGACGCTGCTTGAGACTTAAACCATGTTTATTCTGCTTGAGATATAATATAAATTATTGGCAATTTTTTTGGAATCAGTGTTTTCTAACACTACAGACATAGTTCCTTTGATTTCATGTTCAGTATCAACATTTGCCCAGTTTCCTTGCATTTCTACTTTTTATTTAGAACAGAAAATCATGCTTATTTTTGTATCTACCTCTGGACAGTGCTAGAAATCACATCAGGAAAGGAACCAGAACTTTGGTAAATTAATGTGACAAATAAGGTTGGATAAGTCAGGATGCAACAAAGACACAAAAGACAGCACCCCCATTTTAAAAAGACCTCATGCTAGACATCGTGCTTGGCTATTACTATCTTGAAACCCTTAGTGTATTTTGAACAAGAGGGTTCACATTTTTATTTTGCAATGGACCCCACAAGTTATGTAGCAAGTCTTGGATGCTGCCACATTGTGGACAACCTTGAGAACCATTTGTGTAGAAGGCACTGGAAAGCGAATAGGTTTGGTTTTTTAAATGTAAATTTAATGATGAAAACTGATTTAGTGATAATAGCTTTGATACACCTTAGTACTAATGTTTTTTTTCTCTCTGTTCTAATAGATTTTGATATTGGCAAGTTATTTAAACTTGCAGTTCCAGTTTTCTCACCTATAAGGTGAGGACAATACCATTATTATGAGGATTAAATAAATACATAGTTACTCCCTGATAAATTCTAGCTGCTGTTGGCAAGTTCTGGATTTAGGTTTTATCAGTGGGATGGTAAAGAAAGGGTGAAATGGATGTAAGAAACTTTGAAGGAATTTGTTATAGAAACTTAATGATGGCATGGGCTAAAGGGAGCAAGTAAATAAAGACTTACAGATTCTTTTTCTCAGATGCCAAAAAATGTGATTATAAATGGGAGGATTAATGTGTAGAACATAGATTTAGTTTTGGAGATGATGAGTTGGATTTAAGTAGAACTCTCCAATAGAGGCTTTTAAATGAAAACTGGGCCAATAGTAAGGGGTTACAAAAAACATAATATTTGAGAATCTTTTGTATAGAGTTGGAAGTTATCTTTGAGAGTGGCTTAATATTTTGATGATCAGATGAGTTTAAGTACAGGAGAATGGGATTCAAGAAACCAGGTATACCTAGTTATGAAAGAGAAGGAGAAAGAAAATAAGATGGAAGGAGATGTTGAACCCCACTGGACAAAGGAACAAGCAATTTTGGTATCATGTAAGTCCAGGGAAGATGGAGTTCACATATGAATTGAGGAAAGGAAGAGTTCAAACACTTAAGACAGTAAGTAATAACCAAGAAAGTCTTTTGGGTTTGACTGTAAGAAAGTAACATAGAACCTTTAAATAAAATAAATTCAGAAGCAAAATCTTACCCCAGGATATGAGTACATGAGAAGGGTGGGTCCCAAGTACAGATAATGTTGTTCAGGATTTGGAGGTAAAGAGATTGGAAAAGGAGATATATACTTCAACAATTTATATTTATTTTTAATTATTTTTTAAAAAGTGTTTGTGAAAAGACTATCCTTTTTCTCTTAGAACTACACCTCTGAATAGTTCCTGTATTAATTGATGGTCAATAGAAATACTTGTACTTCTTGGAGTGATAGAGCAGCCTTCTCATGACTGAATTTAATGTAATTAATGAAACATTAAAACCTTTTAAAAATTTTTACTAGTGTTGAAAGAACTCCTTTGGAGGCTTGAGAGAGCCAGAAAAAAAGTTCAGATGAAAATAGAACCATAAATTTCAAAACAGTTTATGAATACATCAGCTTAATTTTGCCTGTATGTTCCTCTTTTTTGGATAAAAATGTAGCTAGATAAGAGAAATAAATAATAGGTGTAAAATTATCCTATTATCGGGAGAGGGAGCGGGAAAGGGGAGGGTAGCGGGAGGGAGGGAAGTTGTGGGGGGGGAGCCATTGTAATCCATAAGCTGTACTTTGGAAATTTATATTCTTTAAATAAAAGCTTTATATATATATAAAAAAATTATCCTATTATCCTATTTATACCCTATAGATGGATGTCTCTCCCAGGCCTTGCCCCTCCCTTTCACTCTTCTCTCTCTCTCTCCCATCCCACCCCCTCCCCCCGTTCACTCTGCTATTCAAATCTTTATAAAACACACACATAACATGCAATAAACAGGGTAAAAGGGTTAAATAATCTGATTTTGAAAGATCTACAGACAGCCTAACTTGTGGAAAATAAAACATTCAACAGTGAAATAATGAAACTTTCTTCTGAAGTTGGGAATACATCAAAAAGCAACCCCTTTCATCATTTTCATTTAACTTGTTCTGAAGGTTTTAGCACAATGATATAAGAACAAAAATACACAATTGGAAAGATAGGAAATGCATTATTTGTACCCAGAGAAAACTATAAAAGACCATATTGAAACTGTTTGATTTAATAGTATGTTTAGTAAGATTGGACCCTGAATTCAAGATCAAATTGAGAAGTAAATTTTATTTCTATATTTCTATATAAGAAATAGAAAGTACATTTTTAAAAGATAACATTTATATTCAAAAATATCAGATGCTTAGGAATAAATCTAACAAAAACTGTAAAACCAGAACTAGAAAACTGTAGCTTATATTATTAATAAAGGATCCAAATAAGATGTGATACACCAAATTTTAATATCTAATATTGACCCATATTGTATAAATAGCAGGAGTTTGTTTTTAATGATATTTGATAGACAAATTTTAAAAGTTTTACAAAAATACAAAGCTTTAGGAATAGCTTTATTCATGAGTAATGAATCATCTACCTGAATATAGGCTACAACAAGACTAAAAGCATTTTACCCAGTGCTGTGCCCTTGGTACAGACAACAGTGGCTTTGCATATAGCAAGCACTCAACAAGCATTTGTTGGATTAACAATATTACCTTGTAGAAATCCCAAATTTTGGAGACTTGTAGGTGGTAAAGGATTACCAACTGCTTTAGGAACCAAAAATTGTGTTTTGTTCTTGGTCCTTCTACTAATTAAATGAAAAATTTTTAAATATTTATTTATTTGAATGGCAGAGATTTAGTAAGAGAAGGAGAGAGAGAAAGATCTCTTCCATCCTTTGGTTCACCACCCAAACATGCTAGGGCTGGGCCAGGCGGAAGCCAGGAGCTTCTTTTCAGGTCTCCTGATTAGGTACAAGGGACCCAAGGACTTAGGCCATCTTGCACTGCTTTCTCTGGCGTATTGGCAGGGAGCTGGATGGGAAGGGAGCAGTTGGGAGTCACACTGGTACCCGTATGTAGGATGCTGGCACTGCAGGTAGAGGCCATAGCACCAGCACAATTTATAAAATTTCATTTCTGTTTAGTAAGTTAGTGTTAGCATAAAATCATTACATCAATGATCAGTAAAAATTAACATTCCTCTCCCTTGTAAAAAAAATAGTACATTCATGAAGAATTAAAACAAAGTAGAGGACTTGCACTACAGGATAAAAAGACTTAGGTCAAAGCTGCAGTGATTGAGTAAGGACTGAGAGTAGGCAATGGACCAAAATGGAGAGCTCGGAATCATAGATGACCATGTGATTTAAGACAGAGGTGACACTACAGAACAGTGAAGAGATTTTTTTTTTGGCATGGCTCTGAGTAAAATTAACATTTATATACAGGGGAATAATTTTTGACCTCCCCTTTACACCACATGCAAACATCAGTTCCAGGTGGATTGTGGATGAAAACATAAAAATTAAAACAATAAAGTTTCTGGAAAGTAGAGTATCTTCCTGACTTTGGAGGCAGGCAAAGATTTCTTAAGTAGTAAGACCATTATCAATGACTGTAAAAATTACTAGTAAATAGTTCCTAGGGCTGACTTCCAGTAAGATCTTTCTCATCAAGACAGTTGGGACATGCGGCGCCGGCACACCGGGTTCTAGTCCCGGTCAGGGCGCCGGATTCTGTCCCGGTTGCCCCTCTTCCAGGCCAGCCCTCTGCTGTGGCCCGGGAGTGCAGTGGAGGATGGCCCAAGTGCTTGGGCCCTGCACCCCATGGGAGACCAGGAAAAGTACCTGGCACCTGGCTCCTGCCATCGGATGAGCACGGTGCGCCGGCCGCAGCGCGCCAACCGTGGCAGCCATTGGAGGGTGAACCAACGGCAATGGAAGACCTTTCTCTCTGTCTCTCTCTCTCACTGTCCACTCTGCCTGTCAAAAAAAAAAAAAAAAGACAGTTGGGACAGGCATTGGGTACGGTAGTTAAACGCTGCTTTGGGATGCCCACATTCCATATCAGAGTGCCTGGGTTATGTCCTGGCCCTGGTCTCATTTCCAGCTTCCTGTGAGGCAGCAGATGATGGCTCAAGTACTTGGGTCTCTGCTTGGATTGACTTTTGTTTCATGCTGGCCCAGCCCTAGCTTTTATAACGTTTGAGGAGTGAATCAGGGGATGGAAGATCTCTATGTCTCTGCCTTTCAAATAAAAATGAAAGATAAATAAAAAATTTAAGACTAGTATAAGTGACATTTACTTTGCCAGATTAGACAGTTGTATCAAGGAGTACAGAAGCTTACAATAGAAGACGTTACAGCAGGAAGTTTTCCAATTCTGTGTTTGTCATTGCTATCTAAAATCATCTGCTCTTGAGCTCCTTCTCTTTAACAGTTATCACTTTTTATAAGTCTAAAATTCTTTTGTCCTTTTTTCTTTGTATGTTTTAAGGTGAGGAAATTTCATGTCATGTATTTCATATATACGGTTTTAGGTGCATAGTGATAACTCCCACCACACCCTATCCACCCTCCCACCCATGTTCACACCTTCACTCCTCCACCTTTCTTATTCTTTTAATTTTTAAAATTATCTACTTTGTTTATTTTATGCTCATAAGATTAACTACACTAGAATTCAACAAATCATAAGAAGAAAAAAACACTGTTCCTCAACAGTAGAGTCAAGGGCTATAAACAATCATCAGATCTCAAAGTGTCAATTTCACTCATATATTACTTTTTTTGTACTCTATTAGTTACCATAGATCAAGGAAAACATATGATATTTGTCTTTTGGGGACTGATTTATTTCACTAAGTATAATGGTTTCCAGTTGCATACATTTTATTGTGAAAGACAAGATTTTTTTTATTGGCTGAGTAGCATTCCATAGTGTCTGTATACCACATTTTCTTTGTCCAGTCATCAGTTGATGGGCATCTGGGTTGAGTCCATATCTTAGGTTTTGTGAATTGAGCTGTAATAAACATGGGGGTACAGATAACTCTTTCACATGCTGATTTCATTTCATTTGGGTAAATTCCCAGGAGTGGGTCTCAAGACCCAACAGGGGTACTGTGTTCTACGTTGCAGAACTGGACCCTGCAGATAGAAGCTTGGAAGGAAGCCTTCCACAGGTTCCTGCCCTGGTTAAACTTAGACCCCAGTATTTCCAGAGCCCTGGCAGGATGAAGCCCACCCCGTCCTTATGCAGTTAGTGTTGTTCTACTGATAGCCGCTTTTGTTCTCCAGTTAGATTTTCTCTTTGACTAGCATGAATTGAAAACTGTTCTGCTCATGCAAAAAAGGCTCTTTTATGTTAACTAGGAGTATGTATGAAGTTGGAGTGAGAGTAGAAATTAATTACCACATAGCTAATTCACTGCAAAGAATTGTAATCTGCATTGCTTTAATACGAGAGTGTGATAGAGCAAGTCTTTTTTCCCAATCCAAAAATATCTAAGGAGTAAAACCTGTGTGTGTCGCCCTACAGTCTAGAATGTGATATTTATGCTGTAGAAGTATAGAGGTCTCTTTATTAACTAGATCTGTGCTGCCAGTGGATTTCTTATGTGGCTGAGACTATCACTTTTCTCCCACTTTATCCAAATAAGCTGATTTGAATGTGATGAACAATCACAAGGGACTAAGGAAGGAAAGTAGTAACCCCCAGGTATTGCACTGAACTTGGTATCAGAATCTCTGCAAACTTAGTGAGAAAGTACATGAATTCTTTCTTATTGAATCTTTTTTGTAATTTCATTTTAAGAATTAAATATTTCCATAGAAGTTACAGGAATTCCTCTTTTCTCTTAATCTCAGTTTCATTTATTTGAAAAGCAGAGGGAGGTCAGGAGAGAGAGATTGATCTTCTATCTGCCAGTTCACTTCCCAAATGCCCACAAGAGCCAGAGTGGGGCCAGACTGAAACCAAGAGTTCAGAATTCCATCTAGGACTCCTCTGTGAGTGGTGGACTCAAGTACTTAAGAGAATCTGCTGCTTTGCAGGGTGGGCATTAACAGGAAGCTGAATGGGAAATGGAGGCAGGACTTGAACCCAGCTACTCCATCCGATACAGGATCTGACTTAACCTTCATGCCACAGTGTCCACCCAATGAATGCATATTTTTAAATGAAAGTTATTTCATAAGACTGTAACGTTTTACTTTAGTTTCCATATGTTATTCTGAGTTTGTTTTTTCATGAGCCATAATGTTTAAAGGTTTTATTCAGGTGAACATGAATACAGTGGATTACATATAGTTCGACCTTCGACTGGGAAAATTGTGAATGAACTTTTCAAAGAGGCAAGGGAACATGGGGCTGTCCCTCTGAATGAAGCTACAAGATCTTCAAGTGATGACAAATCTAAGGTCAGTGTGCTGTTTCAAAACTAAACCTACTATTTCTATATCTGATCTATTCTTTTATAAGCAAACATTGGTTTTCTAATTGTATATTTGTTTTAATATTTCATGTTATAGGATTATTGCCTGTCTGTTAATTGACAGAAATTTGCAAAAAGTATAGACAGAAGTCTCACATACTGTTCACCTATTTCACATAGTTTCCCCAAATGGTTCCACTTTGCATGATTATAAGAGAGGACTTCATGAAATTTGTGGAAAATGAAATTAAAAGATAAATTTATTTCAAAAAGATAAATTTAATTCAAAGTACTTTGAAATCTCTTCATAGTTTTTTTATCATATGCATTTCTACATACCTTTTATAGAAACTCTATGTACATGAATTTTGACATTTTTCTGCATGAAAATTTATCAATTAATTCCATTTTTCACAAACTCCTTGAACTTTGTAGGACAATATTTAAGCCATGAATTTGCCATTAATACAGTCTGTGTCAAAAAATTTTATCTTGTAGATTTATATAACTCAATCATGATACCATTTTATCATTACAAAGCTACTCATGTTGTACCCTTTGTAGTCATGCCCACTATCTTCTCCTACACTAACTCTAACCTCTGGCCAACACTACTCTCTTTTTCCATCTCTGTGATTTTGTAACATTAAAAATGTTATAAAAATGGTATCACACAATAGGTAATCCTTTGGGAGTAGTCTTTTCAGCTGGCATAGTGCCCTTGAGGTACTTCAGAGTTATCCCATGTATCAAGACTGTTCTTTCTCTAAGTTGCATTTATGGTAAGGATGTACCACAGGTTTAACCATTCATTTATTCAGGGCCATTCTAGCTGTTTCTAGATACTGATTATCACAAATAAAACTGTTGTGAGCAATCATACATAGGTTTGTCTACAGATGAAGTCTAGTTTTTGTAGCATAAATGCCCAGGTGTGTAGTTACTGAGTCATGATAAGTCCGTGTTGAGTTTAAAGAACCTGCCAAACTGTGTTCCAGAATGGTAATACCATTCTGTATTCTCAGTGTATGAGAGACTGTTTCTCTTTATCCTATAAGCATTTGATGTTGTCACTATTTTTGATTTTAGCCATGTTGATAGTTGTATAGTGATAACATACTGTAGTTTGAATTTGCATTTCCCCAATGAGTGATAATGTTAATTTGCATTTTCTTAATTGTTAGTGGTGTTGAACACCATTTCATGTGCTTGTTTGCCATATTTTTTACTCTTTTCAGTGAAATATCTCTTTATGACTTTTGCCCATTGGTTATTATTGAGTTTTGAGAGGTTTTAATATATTTTAATAAGTATGGGTCCTTTGTCAAATGATATGGTTTACAGATACTCTCAGACTATAGTTTATATTTTCATCCTCTTAATTAGAATTTTGCAGAGCAAAAGTTTTAAGCTTTAATACAGTCCAATTTTTCAGGTTTTTATTTTCTTTTGTGGATCATGCTTCTGTTATTGTCTAAGAACTTTCACCAAACCTTAGAACCACTCATTCTTGCCCATGGTATCCAAAAAAGTTACGTAGTCTGCATTTTACACTTAAGCCCATGATTCATTTTTAGTAGGTATATATAAAATGTGACATTTATGTTAAGTTTCCTTTTGCTTCTAGGTGGCCAGTTGCCCCAACATATTTGTTGAAGAGGTTCACCGTTCTTTGTGAAAGTGCTTTTGTACCTTATTAAATTTCTGTTGAGCATTAATATAGCTTTTATATCAGCCATCTCAGTATTGGAGTATTGAAGACTTCAAGTGTCTTTATGTCTAATTGTCATTTATTCCCATAATCAGCATACTCAGCCTGGAATTCTCCAATCACAGTCATTCGGTGAGGTCTTCTAAACTCCCACATGACCTCGCATACGATGGCTTAGAAGGTTGGATGAGTGTCTGCTGAAAAAGCCTCTCTTCTCCATATTGATTTTGGCATCAATATGGAGAACTATTCTGATGAAACAAATTTTAGTTTTTATTTTCTGTCAACAGCTTGAAATACTTTCTCAGTCAAGTCTTTTTTTTTTTTTTTTAAGATTTATTTATTTATTTGAAAGGCAAAGTTGCAGAGAAAGAGGGAGAAACAGACAGATCTTCCATCTGCTGATTCACTCCCCAGATTGCAGGGGCTAGGCTAGACCAAAGCCAGGAAGCAAGAGCTTCATCTGGATCTCGCAGATGGGTGGCAGGGGACCAGGCACTTGGGCCATCTTCTCTTGTTTTCCCAGGTGCATTAGCAGGGAGCTGGATCAGAAGTAGAGCAGCCAGGAATCGAACCAAACCCATATTGGGTGCTGGTGCTATAGGCAGTGGCTTAACCCACTATGCCACAGCACCAACCCCTCAGTCAAGTCTTAGTCATTTTTGGTTCTTGCAAGCTCTCTGCTTCCATTTTTTAAAAAATGTAGAACTGATGATTAGTCTGTATGGACAAAAAAAAAAATGTGACAATTAGATCATTGAGGATATTAGGAATGATTAGAAAGAACAGTATTTTTACCTTAGAATCCACCCTACCTGATGAATGGAAGAACTTGTGATTAGTATAGCAAAACAAAAAGTCTAATCAGAGCTGACTTGTTATAGTTGAATCCAAATAGCTTATAAAATAAGCTTATAGCTTTTCTTCAGGGTCATTTAGACTCATTGATAAAATTCTTCCTTTCCTCCAAGACTTTTCATAACATTGTAACGGTAGCTTAAAAATACCTTAGCTGCACTTGAAAATACCCATTCTAGTGCATAAATGCTCATCTTAATTTGATTATCTAGTTTATAGTACGTCACAATTTGTAATTACATTTTACTTAATAAACCTTTAACTCAATTTTTATTTTACTTTTATTGTAGTCTTTTACAGGTGGAGGATACAGGTTGGGAAATTCCTTTTGTAAGCGGTCTGAATACATCTATGGAGAAAATCAGCTGCAAGATGTAGGTATAGTACTCAAAATGAAACTTTATAGATATTTTCCTTTGGTTACTACTTTTAATTTTGAAATTTAAAACCAAGAATATAAATTTCTTTGTTACTTTTGAAGCTTTATTCAGAGGATCAATGTGTAAGGTCTCAGTGTAAATTTTTGTATCACGTATCTCATTCATGCCTTACACTTAGAGGTATATAACTGATTGTTGAAAGAATGTGTGGGTGACTGTCAAAATGGGCTTACAGGCCAAGTGTCTGGCCTACTGGCTAAGCCCCTGGTTAGGATACCTGTTTCTCACATTTGAGTGCCTGGGTTACATACCAGGCTCTGTCTTCTGATTCCAGTTTCCTGCCAGTACAGACTCTGGGAGTCAAGGGTGATGTTTAAAATAGTTGACTTCCTGCAACCCATGGAGGAGATGTGGATTAGGTTCTCAGCTCCTGACTTTGGTCTCCCCAGCCATTGTGGGCATTTGGGAGTGAGCCACCGGATAGTAGCTCACTCAGTTTCCCTCCCTGTATGTCCCAATCTCTCTGTCTCTCAAAGAAAATTGTTTTTAAAAGTGTCATATATTGTGATAATGATTATAGTTGGTATAAAGAGCTGGGTTGTAAACATAGACATTAAAGTCATTCTTTGTTTCTGTTGCCTTTTAAAATGTTGGAATTATAGTTTCATTTTCAGCATTTATAATTTTCATAGAAGGACAATGGGACTTCTCTCGCCCTTTATCATGAGTATTTAAGCTCTGTAGCAGAGAAGAGGAAGGGTGGGAGTAGTGGGATCATAGCTGGGTGCTGTCTTCTCGTTTTGTTTTAAAGGGAGTTGTACTTTGGGGTCAGGGTCACGCTGTGGAATCTTTGCTATTTGCAGCCATTATCATTTGTTAAACTGAATGCTAATCTGCTAAGCAAACTGAATAAAGCATAATAGGGATAAATTCCTATTTTAAATTTAAGTAGCAGTGTAGTATGCTGTGAGATACCACATTGGAAAACTTAGCCTTGTTTGATGGAAATGGTTTCTCCCCTACTCCTTATCTCACAGGTTCAGGTTTTGCTTAAACTATGGAGCAATGGTTTCAGCTTAGATGATGGAGAATTGAGACCTTACAGTGACCCAACAAATGCTCAATTTTTGGAGTCTGTTAAGAGAGGGTAAGATATATTATTTGTATTCTTTTACTTGGAATGGGGCTTTTTTTTCCCCCATTAACCAGATGACTATTTAGTAGTACACCCTTCTGCTTTTCAAGAGTTGATTACTAACTGGTGCCATGGCTCACTAGGCTAATCCTCCACCTTGCGGCACCGGCACACTGGGTTCTAGTCCCGGTCGGGGCACCGATTCTGTCCCGGTTGCCCTCTTCCAGGCCAGCTCTCTGCTGTGGCCAGGGAGTGCAGTGGAGGATGGCCCAAGTGCTTGGGCCCTGTACCCCATGGGAGACCAGGAGAAGCACCTGGCTCCTGCCTTTGGATCAGTGCGGTGCACCGGCCGCGGCGGCCATTGGAGGGTGAACCAACAGCAAAGGAAGACCTTTCTTTCTGTCTGTCTCTCTCTGTCCACTCTGCCTGTCAAAAAAAAAAAAAAAAAAGTTGATTACTAGACAGTATTATGTAAGGGATTGCTGGGAAAATGGACCTTTTTCCCAAGTATGTAAAGGCTGTATTGCTGTCTCAGTCACTACTTCTGGCTTTGAGGGGAAGGGACATGGGACATTGGATATTGGCCTCTTTTTAAAAATTTTGATGAAACCATGACCCAACTCTAAGCAGAAACATCTTAACATAAGAGATCAAGGAATTGGTTAGCATGTAGCTGCCCATCCACTATAGCATTGTCCTGCTTACTGGTGATGGGGTGACTTACACTGCACATTTGCCTGAAATTCAGCAGCTTATATGAGAACTCTTTAAAGTGTCATTACTACTGGCAGGTAATTCAAACAGTTAATTTAAAGTGATAATTTGTGAAAGTAGTCCAGAGAGATGGTACTCTAACTCAACTGAAAAATAATATTAACTCATCGGTCCTTATTGCTACAGGATGAAGAATCGAGTGATTTTTGATTTGATGATGAAAGCTTTTCTGTGATACAGATTTCACTAGCTAACATAGACTTCTTCCTAAGTAGCAGTGCAACTAAGGAGATAAGGATGACAATAAGCTGGAAGATGTAGTAATAGGAAGGGACCAGATGACTTAGCATGAATTTTTAATGTAAGTGTTGCACAAATGGTGTCAGGATACCAAACAAAGGCAAGTAGTGCTATAAGCAGTATGCTGAAGACCTCAAGAAAGGAGAGAAGCTATCCTAGGAGGCAGTGTGTGGTAGTGGCAAATACAAGGATATAATACATTGAATCAATGCTATGAATATAGGAACCTGAGGAATCGGTGAGAAGAGGTAGGAGCACTTGGAGGGCAGAGATGTTCCTCTGTGGTGAAATGCAGCATTACTATCCCTGTGATGCTGATTTTACAATGGTGGAAGAAAAAATACTAATGATCACAGTACAGTGATATATACCAAGACTAATTTATTGTTAAGTAAAAACCTATAAACTTTGTAGGCTAATATTGAAACAAATGTGGCATATTGAAAGGATTTTTAAATTTAAGCCACACCATGTCCTCAAGTACAAATTATGAAACTAGAGGAATTTTAGAAAAGACTGAAGAAAATGAATGATGTCGGATAGTGGTTCTACTATATGTGTCAAACACATTGTCTGTTTTTACAATAAATATTTTGTAGCACCATCTTTTTAAAAAATTTTATTTAATATAAATTTAATGTATTTCATATATACAGATTCAGGAACATAATGATACATCTTTATTATCCTCAAAGAAGAACCCACAGATAAGATAATCACTTGTGGATGTTATTTGCTGCAGAATTGATGAGTACTCTACCTTAAAATGTTGAAGAAATGAAAGTAATTCATTGTAAAATAGTAGCTACTTTAATATAAAAATGTCCAGATTTGACCCCACCAGCAGACAGAAGGAGTCAGACAGTTTGTACTTCTTTTTTTTTTTTTTGACAGGCAGAGTGGACAGTGAGAGAGAGAGACAGAGAGAAAGGTCTTCCTTTGCTGTTGGTTCACCCTCCAATGGCTGCCGCGGTCGGCGCGCTGCGGCCAGCGCACCGTGCTCATCCGATGGCAGGAGCCAGGTGCTAGGTGCTAGGTGCTTCTCCTGGTCTCCCATGGGGTGCAGAGCCCAAGCACTTGGGCCATCCTCCACTGCACTCCCGGGCCACAGCAGAGGGCTGGCCTGGAAGAGGGGCAACCGGGACAGAATCCGGTGCCCCGACCGAGGCTAGAACCCAGTGTGCCAGCGCCGCAAGGCGGAGGATTAGCCTGTTGAGCCACGGCGCCGGCCAGACAGTTTGTACTTCTGTGCAGACTGGCACTTCCTATGTAAATGTGACAAGTATAAAAATGGAATAATGAGGTATGTGAGGTTGTTAATTGCTGCAAGTGGAAGTGCACTCAAGGACTTCATAGAATTCCAAACCAAGTATGATCTTCTGACAGTTTATATGATAGATACATTCCTGGAAATTTCAAAGTATGTTATGTAATGTCTCCCAAAATGTTTTTTGTTTATATGATTGTAAGACCCCATTAGGTTTTAGGCTGAGATATTAAAAACAATGATGTTCTCAATGTGAACCTCTGCCAGAGCACTCGGTGAATCTGGAATCCAAGACAAGTCTTCATTGTGCAAGATGAATGCCCCCATGCCATTCATCTCATGCCCCTGCTCTGACACTGGTAACAGCAGTGCTCAAGAATCACCCACAGTCAAAACCATCCCTATCAGTTTTCCAAACATTGTCCAAGAGTTTAGAAATAAATATCCACATTAACCATTTATCCTCATAGGTATAAATCTAGCTATAAATTTTCTTCTTACGATTTAACTTTCTAAATGCCAGAAGCACACTAAGATCACTGGAATAATCAGAATAACCCTGTGTTGAGATATGACGTATCTTAAAGATTTATGTAAACTAAATTATTATGGAAATTTCTATGCATATTGAGTATCCCTAATCTAGAAATCTGAAATCCAGGATTCTCCAAAATCTGAAACTTTTTTTCTTTTTTTTTAAGCTTTTATTTAATGAATGCATTTTTTGTAGGTACAACTTTAGGAATATAGTGGTTCTTTCCCCCATACAAACCCTCCCACCCCGACTCCCATCCCACCTCCTTCTCCTTCTCTCATCCCATTCTTCATTATGGTTCATTTTTAATTTAATTTTATATACAGAGGACCAATTTATGCTAAGTAAAGATTTCAACAGTTTGTACCCACACACATACAACATATAAAGAACAGTTTGAGAACAAAAGTTTTGCAGTTAATTCTCATAGTACAACTCATTAAGGACAGGTCCTACATGGGGAGTAAGTGCACAGTGACTCCTGTTGTTGATTTAACAATTAATACTCTTATTTATGACATCAGTGATCACCTATGGCTCTTGCCATGAGCTGCCAAGGCTATGGAAGCCTTTTGTGACCACAGACTCAGTATTTGGACAAGGCCATAAGCAAAGTGGAAGTTCTCTCCTCCCTTCAGAGAAAAGTACATTCTTCTTTGATGGCCTTTTTCCACTGGGGTCTCACTCAGAGATCTTTCATTTAGGACATTTTTTGCCAGAGTCTTGGCTTTCCATGCCTGAAAGGCTCTCACAGCCCTTTCAGCCAGACCAGGAAGCCTTAAGGGTTGATTCTGAGGTCCAAAATAAGAAACTTTTTTTTAAAGATTTATTTTATTTTATTTTATTTTATTTTGAAAGAGTTACAGAGAGGCAGAGACAGAGAGGTCTTGAATCCATTGGTTCACTCCCCAGGTGGCTGAAATGGCTGGAACTGTGCCAATCTGAATCCAAGAGCCAGGAGCTTCTTCCAGGTCTCCCACGTGGGTGCAGGGGCCCAAGGACTTGGGTCATCTTCTGCTATCCCAGGCCATAGCAGAGAGCTGGATCGGAAGAGGAGCAGCCGGGACTAGAACCGGCACCCATATGGGATGCCAGCACTTCAGGCCAGGGCTTTAACCTGCTGTGCCACGGCATCGGCCCACAGAAACTTTTTTGTTTAAAGATTTATTTTATTTATTTGAAAGAGAGTTACAAAGAGAGGTATAGACAGAGATCTTCCATCTGCTGGTTCATTCCCCAGATGGCCACAATGGCCAGAGATGCATCGATCTGAGGCCAGAAGCTTCTTCCGGATCTCACCACAGCGCCGGCTCCGAAGCTTTTTGAGCATTGACACATTGCCACAATGAGAAATCGCACGTTTAACTTCATATGACAGGTCTAGTCAAAATGCAGGTGCACCTAAAATACAATATAAATATACCTTGAAGCTATTGTATTAGGCATATATGAAACATAAGTGAATTTTGTGTTTAGACTTGGACCCCATCCTAAAGTTACCTCATTATGTGTAATGCCAATATTCTAAACTTTAAAACACTGCTGGTCATAAACCTTTCTAATAAGGGACTCACAACTTGTTTGATAATGGAAGCAGAAATTGCTGTTCTGCGGTGTAGCTCATGATTTGATGACAGTAATCTTTAGAAAGCTTAAATGTTTTTCCTTTTTTTTAAAGAGAGATTCCCTTGGAGCTTCAGCGACTGGTTCATGAGGGCCAACTGAGTTTGGACATGGAGGACCATCAGGATCAAGAATATGTAAAACCTAGGCTGAGGTTCAAGGCTTTCAGTGGAGAAGGGCAAAAACTTGGAAGGTAAGATTCCTAAAATGAGAAAAGTATTCATCCTTGTTCAAATTTTCTCTCAGAACAAAAGAAAAGCAAAATAATGACCTGTGAAAGAGAAACCAAAGTATGAACTGTGAAGACCTTAAATAAACAGAAATCCAGTGGTGGTGTTAGGAGGCAGTACTTAGCAGTTGCACATTACTGGCTATCTAAATATTTTATTTGCTGTTAACTAATCTAATCTTCACAATAACTGCATTTTGCAGATAGAGTAATTTTCCCAATGTGATTTGAGTTAGGAAATGACCAGTGAGTGCCGGTCAAACCCAGGTACTCTGGTTCCAGAGTCTCTGCTTTTCACCATTTGTTATGTGCCTGTTTCAGATAATGTGGTTTAAAAAGGAGAAAATTAGTGGATTGTTGATTACACAAAACAGTGGATATCTTAACATCACAACATGCATGCAAATTACAGAAGCTGAATAAGTAAAACACCTGTAAAACCTGAGCTACTATGACTGAGGATGAGGGAGGGAGTTGTCTCTGATGCATTTCCAAAGAATTCTGACAATTTTATAGAGCACGATTTAAAGACTAGTGTGTGGCATAATGTATGAGAAGGGTCCTTTATAATGGCTACACCTTGGAACCAGCACTGTGGTGCAGGGGGTAAAGCCGCCCCCTGCAGTGCTTGCATCCCATGCAGGTGCCAGTTTCTTGTCCCAGCTACTGCATTTCTGATCCAGCTCCCAGCTGCTGTTTCTGGGAAAGTGGCAGAGAATGGCCCAGGTCCTTGGCCTCCTGCCCCCACAGGGGAGACCCAGAGGAAGCTTTTGGTTCCTGATATGGACCATCCCAGCTGTGGCCATTATGGCTATTTGAAGGTTGAAACAGAAGATGGAGGATTTCTGTCTCTGCCTCCCATTCTCTCTCTTTAACGCTGACTCTCCAATAAATAAATAAATCTTTTGAAAAAATAGCTATGGCTTACTTAACATAATCTTCATAAACTTTATAGCATATGTTGGTAAAAGTTACCTTCTGGTTGGCCATGGTTATTGTAGGCAATGTGGATTTGCCACAGTGGCATTATTTTAGATGATCTTTTGTGTACCTGTCTGTGCTTTAAATATGGCTCCTTTCTGTGTCTTCTTCATTTGCTTTATGGAGGTTGCCAGTCTCCTTCTCATTTCTCAAGATAAGAAAGAATCTATACTTGAATAACTCTACTTTCCCTTTCTGTATTTCTCCTGAAAGAGGCTGATTCCTGAGATGGATAGGGAATACAGAAAATGAGGGAACTTCAAAAAGTTTGTGGAAAATGAAATTAAAAGTTTAATGTAAAAACATTTTGAAATCCTGGCACATACTTTGTATAATACTCATCTTCCGTGCATGCTTTTGAAGATTCAAGCATTTCAAGATGTTTTTGCACCAAAATAAATGGCTTCTAATTCAGTATTTCACGGACTTTTTGAAGTACCTTTGAATGTGTTTATTGAGCTTTTTTTAGTATGTAAAACCTTCATTGCCCAATCATAAGTCTAGGTGAGTATTTTCTCCCCCACTTTGCTTTCCTGCCAACACGGTCAGGCTTCTCTTGAGTTGTAATATTTCTTCACTTATGACCCCTAGATGAAAAAAGATAGGTAATTTAATTTCCTAGCATGTGTCTATTTTCACTTAATGATTTTTGAAGGTGATTTTAATTAGAACAGAGATAAAAAGCCCAGTCATCTGGTTGCTATGCATATTTTCATTATTTAGATTTATGACTAAGAATTAATGTTAGAATGTACATCTTTATTAGCAAAAGTAAAGTACATCTAGAATTAGAATTGAAGGTAGCCTAACAGAAATACAGCTGAAAAAGTCCAATGGTTAAAATATGCAAATTTAACTTTTTGATGATAGTATCTCAGGAAGGCTAGTCTTTATGAGTCAAATAGCTTGGGAAAATGGCAGTAGGGAAAGGAGAAGCTGATGGAAAAGAATGATAGAGATCAGTATTGGTGATGCCATGTTACTCACTGACCATATTCTTCTGGGTTTTGATGATAAAAAGTATTTTTGTTAGCTTAAATAATAAGGGACTTATTTTAAAAAGATTTCTTTATGTGAAAGTCAGTTACAGAGAGAGGGAGAGACAAAAAAGATCTTCCATCCACCAGTTCACTCTTCAGATGGCCACAACAGTAGGGGCTAAACTAGGGCATAATCATGGACCAGGATCTTCTTCTGTGTCCCCCATATGGGTGCAGGGGCCCAAGTACTTGGGCTACTTTCCGCTGCTTTTCCCAGGCCATTAACAAGGAGCTGGATTGGAAGTGGAGCAGCCGGGACTCTGACCAGCATTGCAAGCGGTGGCTTCACCTGCTAGGCCACAACACCTGCCCTGGGATTTCTTATAGGATGTTAAGTAGGTTATAGAATTTCTAGCAAAGCCAAGCTTTTTTTAGGAAAAACAAACACAATTTAAAACTGTCCTATGGAAAGCACCTCTTTTGTTAGCTGCTCAGTGCCTGTGAAGCTAAGTACCAGACACTAGAACAGTCTTTTTTTTTTTTTTTTAAGATTTATTTTATTTATTTGGACATCGTTTCAGTGAGATGTAGAGCCAGAGAGAGTCTTCCGTTCTGCTCGTTCACTCCCCAAATGACCACAATGGCCAGAGCTGAGCTGATCCAGAGCCAAGAGCTTCCTCCAGATCTCCCATGTGGGTGCAGGGGCCCAAGGAGTTGGGCCATCTTCTACTTTCCCAAGCCATAACAGAGAGCTGGATCGGAAGTGGAGAAGCCAGGACTTGAACCAGCACCCACCTGGGATGCCTGCACTACAGGCTGGGGCTTTAACCTGCTGTGCCACAGCACCAGCCCCAACACTAGAACATTCTGTCATGACTGTTCTAGAAGAATCAGGTGGCTCCAACAGAAGAGGTGGCAAAGCTTCCACGTCACAGTGATTACTTTCACCCATACAGGTATACATAGAAGGGTATAATACAAAGTTCTAGTTGCAAGAGAGTCTGAGAAATGTAGTCTTTAAAGCTTTTAGCTTCTAGCATACAGAACATGTACATGAGAGACACATTAACATGGAGATGTAAGTCTACATGTGTGTGAACCTGAATTTCGAATAAGCAAATATGATATACGGAGGCTTCCTGACTTACAATTGTTGAGCTTACAGTGGTATGAAAATGATAACACATCTGGTGGAAACTACCTGGAATTTTGAATTTTGAACTCCCAGGCCAGAAATGTGATATTCTTCACAAGGCTAGATGGTAGCAGTAGCAACCCACAGCTGCCAGCAGCCCCATGATCCCAGGGAGAAACAACCTGCAGTATGCAGTGTGCTATGCTGCTGAGCTGTGAGGTTGGCTAGGTTATGTGTATTAAATATGTTTTTTACTTAATGTCTTCAACTTCTGATGGGTTTATCTGGAAAAACCACTCTTGTAAATTGAGGAGCATCTGTATTCTAAAAACGAAGAATTGCACAGAATATTTTAAATTAAGAAATATCCGTGGCTCAACAGGCTAATCCTCCGCCTTGCGGCGCCGGCACACCAGGTTCTAGTCCCGGTCGGGGCACCGGATTCTGTCCCGGTTGCCCCTCTTCCAGGCCAGCCCTCTGCTGTGGCCCGGGAGTGCAGTGGAGGATGGCCCAGGTGCTTGGGCCCTGCACCCCATGGGGAGACCAGGAAAAAGCACCTGGCTCCTGGCTCCTGCCATCGGAGGAGCGCGGTGCGCTGGCCGCAGCGTGCCGGCCGCGGCGGCCATTGGAGGGTGAACCAACGGCAAAGGAAGACCTTTCTCTCTGTCTCTCTCACTGTCCACTCTGCCTGTCAAAAAAAAAAAAAAAAAAAGAAAGAAATATATCAAAATAAAAATTTAACTGCTGGGGCTGGTGCCTGCGGCACCAACATCCCATATGGGCGCCGGGTTCTGGTCCCGGTTGCTCATCTTCCAGTCCAGCTCTCTGCTGTGGCCCAGGAAGGCAGTGGAGGATGGCCCAGGTCCTTGGGCCCTGCACCCGCATGGGAGACCAGAAGGAAGCACTTGGCTCCTGGCTTCAGACAGGTGCAGTGCCGGCCATAGCGGTCATTTGGGGGGTGAACCAATGGAAGGAAGACCTTTCTCTCTCTGTCTCTCTTTCACTAACTCTGTCATATAAGTTAAAAAAAAATTTAACTGCCAGAGACCAGCTGCAGCCAGTCCAGGGGCCCCAAAGTGTGAGAGGTGTCAGTGCACAAAGAAATGAGGGACACTCACAGCGACGCTGATGGCATGGCTCTAGCTCTCAAGCACCAGACTTTATTTTTATATGATTTCACATAATGATTCTTTCTTCTTAAAATAACAAGTCTGTTGTCCACTTTCATCTAGTTACAATTTATTTGATTTCCAAGGGCATATTTAGAGCATGGGTTACAATCACAGGTGCGAGACAATGATTTTCAAAGGCATGTTCAGAGCATGGGTTACTATCAGACAGGTGCGAGATAATGGGCTGCCCACACAAGCCAAGGCCTAGAGTGCTGTCAAGCTAAGCAGAAATTGGCTACACAAGCTAGAACATTACCTTCCTAAACTAATCTTTACTAGAAGCCCCAAGTTCAAAGAAGGCCCTTTTTAAAATGTATCCCCTCTGCGCTTCTTTCTGTAATTCTTTAATTTCTTTCTTGTACTTATTTAAGGTTCACTTAGATCTGTTCTACAGTTTTGACATCCTAACCATTTCTGTATTTGTAGCACATATTGAATTGAAACTTTAACAACATTTATCTTTATTCTAGAGGGAAGTATATACCAGGGAGCCTGTTGCCTTTTAATTCTTTCCCACAAACAGCTCAACCTTGCATAAAGCATTAACCCCTTCTCCTATACTAGCATTTGATTTGATTAAAATCCTACAAAGCAAAGGACATTTTGGGGATAATGAGACTAAGCATTCTTCCCTAAAATTAGAAATACAGCAGTCATTAGCTGGACCACCAGGAAGCTCCGGCTTGCTTAAGCAGAGTGTAGTTCCCAACAAACCTAAAACCACCAAGAGGACCACAGCTGTCCTTCTCATACCTTGCTGAGACAGACCTTCTGCTGTGGCCTTGTCAGCCAGCCAAAGTTGCCTTGTCCTCGCCATTTAACAATTAACCTTTATCTATTTAGAAAGTATCTTTCTAAAATGCCTGATTTCCCAAGCCTTCCAAACAACTATTCTGTGAACAAGAATAAGTAAGTAAAACAGAACTGGAAATAATCTATAACTCCATCAAAGGCAGTCTACAAATGAATATTACATAAATGAAAAGTAACTTTAATTTTTTATTTTGGTATACAATTAATTTTGTGGTAAACCTAAATGTAATTAAAATCTTATCCAGTACCCTCATGTAAATAATAGAAGCAAGAAAGCCAAAAATGTAAAACTATTAAAATAATTGAATGAACTGTATTATTGGATAAAAGGTAGCTTGGTGAGCCGGAGCAGAGCCTTGGAAAATCAGTTGTTTTCGATAGGAAAGACCAGTGAATTGACGTTCACAAAAGGTTTGTGAGCTGCCATGTATGGTGATAAAGGTCGTGACTTGAAGCAACTCTCTTTCTGCTTAAGAACACTCACTCACTGTCAAGATTCTATGAGCCATTCAACTATTACAGCCACTGCACCTGAAGTCTAACTTCATCTTGGTCCCTGGACCCTTGAGTGCTCTCTTCTCCAGAGCTTAGGAAGCCTATTCCTTCTGCTTTTTATTCTTGTCCCACCCCTTTGGCAGCCCGCCGCCTGGCTGTCACCTTTGGATAGTCTGTCCCTGTGTGTCTGCGCTGGGTGGAGGACAGTCTCAGCTGTGCTGGACAGACAAGGCTGCACCTTCTCCATTCCCATTGCCCTGACCCAGTGCTCTCTGCCTCCCTGGTCTCTGTCCTAACCCTGCTTCTTCCTCTCAGCAGATTCCATGCCGTTAACTACTATGCAGCACAACTTCGTGTGTTAATCAGGTGAAACAGCGAGTGTAGAGGAGGTGGTGATGGTGGTCGTGATGATAGAAATAATGTGTCCACATGGTTGTTGGTGAGGCAGAAGTAAACAGGTCCTTTGAATTCTTGTGTCCCTTCTCTTTAATTTTCACTCCTCTCCTTTGTATATGGGACACTGGACTGTTTGCACAATAAACCAGCTCAGCATTCTAATTATATAAGCCTTCATTTCCAGACTTGAGGATCATTGACTATAAATCATCATTTCCTCATTTTTCATATTGTAATTATATACATATATATACACACCTATATATTCTTAAATTGGTTCTAAAATCTTTCAGGGAATAGCTAAGGAAAAGGCAGAAAGGTTAGCAACAAAAACTAGTTCATTTTACCACTTTATCATGTATTTTGAGAGAGAAACTTTTAGATGGAATTTGAAGTAATGATGAATTAAGTTTACATTGGACAAAAGCCTCAGTGCTCATAAAACTTTCAAATTAGTATTTACATAAATTTCATTTTTTCAGAAGACAATTTATAGGAAGCTACTAAAACTCAGTATTTGAGAGAATGAACATCATTGCTGTCAAAGAGCAGCAGGTGCATGTCAGTAGTTTAAGTTACTGCTTGGGATGCTTGCATCCCGCATCAGAGTGCCTGGTGTGAGTCCCAGCTCCTCTGCTTCTGAGCCAGCTGCCCACTAATGTGCATCCCGGGAGGCAGCAGGCAGTGGCCCCAGTATTTAAGTCTCTGCCAGCTGTGAGAGAGACCTAGATGGAGTTCAGGCTCTTGGCTTCAGCCTGGCCCTCGCCCTCGCCCTCGCCCCTTCCCCCCTGTCACTGTCCCTCATTCAAATAAAATGAAAATAAGTGGGGAAAAAAAAAAGTAAAGACTGTCAAAGAATCACCAAAGTGAATGGGAGAGTAGAAAATAGTAAGAATTTATGTTTATAAAGCATTTGGATAAATTTGTTTTAATCTTAGCCAAAAGAGCACTCACTTTTCAACGCTGACATTCAAATTAGAAAGACTGATCATTCTGTTGGTATTAGAAGGTACTAAGCAATTTTAAAAGGTCAGAGTGAAATTATAAAGGTAAAATGTTTTGTCTAATAAACTTCATAGTAAGTTTATCACCATGAATAGAATTTCATTCATCACTGTTGCTTGGGAGTGACTTGTCTTTTGCAAAAAAGAAAAAAAGAAAAAAAAAGTAGCTACTTAAATGTTTTTAAATAATATTAACCAAGTTTAAATTAATAGTTTAGTTCTGATTATATGTGCAAAAATAACTTCTATTTATTAAAAATACTGGTTTAGAACTGTGTTAAGGACTTCTGAGATAATATACCTCAATAACATATTATTAATCCCTACTTTATAATTAATAGACTGATATACAAAGAGATTGACTTACTCAAGTATACAGAATTAATGTAGCTGAATTTGAAACTGTCTCTGGCCGGCGCTGCAGCTTAATAGGCTAATCCTCCGCCTGCAGCGCCAGCACACTGGGTTGTAGTCCCAGTTGGGGCACCGGATTCTGTCCTGGTTGCCCCTCTTCCAGACCAGCTCTCTGCTGTGGCCTGGGAGTGCAGTGGAGGATGGCCCAAGTGCTTGGGCCCTGCACCCCATGGGAGATCAGGATAAACACCTGGCTCCTGCCTTCTGATCAGTGTAGTGCGCCAGCTGCAGCAGCCATTGGAGGGTGAACCAACAGAAAAGGAAGACCTTTCTCTCTGTCTCTCTCTCTCACTGTCCACTCTGCCCATCCAAGAAAAAAAAAAAAGAAACTGTCTCTGTGCTCTAAGTCATTCTTTGTCATTAGCACTACTTTGCACAGATTGCTTGCTAAAGAAATTGTGCTAAAATTCTGAAATTGCACAGTAAGAGGAAATGATGCAGTTAGGCTTTTGGGAGAGACTGAAAAATCAGATTCATACCATCTGAAGTAATTTTAACGTAAGTGAAAAGGTTGGGAGAAGTATAGGAACTCAAATGAAGTCATCCTTCTGCTGGTCCAGAAGTGATAGGATGTTTTCGAGAATCGACTATAGATCTACGTGTTTATCTGCTGTCTCCCATTGGACCTATGTCTCATTTATTAATGTGTGTTTGCATTCTAATTCTTACATTCTTCTTTCTTAGTCTTACACCTGAAATCATCAGTACACCTTCCTCTCCAGAAGAAGAGGATAAATCAATACTTAATGCAGTTGTTCACATTGATGATTCAGTGCCAACTACGAAAATTCAGATAAGGTTAGCAGATGGGGGTCGTTTGATACAAAGATTCAACTGCACACACAGGTAAGATTTTGTACCAGTAAAGTGTCTAGTTTGCTGTTATGTCTGTTCCTTTTCTTACAAAAAAAAAATTCATTTATTTGAAAGGCAAAGTTACAGAAAAAGAGAAGGAGAAAGAGAGAGAGTGCTTCCATCCTCTGGTTTACTCCCCAAATGGCCACAATGACCAGGGCTGGATCAGACAGAAGCCAGGAGTCAGGCACTTCATCCAGTGGATGGCAGGGGCCCAACCACTTGAGCCATCTCCCACTGCTTTCTCAGGTACATTAGCAGGGAGCCGGATCAGAAGTGGAGCAGCCGGTTCTCCAGCCCGTGCCCATATGGGATTATGACCTTGCAGGTGGCAGCTTTACTGCTACTCCACAACACAAGCCCCCACACTGTTCCTTTTCCACGTAAGACTGTATATGACTTGAGTAATGAAGAATGTGAAATTCATTAGATATACTTTGGAAATCAATTTTTGACAGAAAAATCTTTAACAGTATAATAGCTGTATATAAAAATATAAAATAGTATTAAAACAATGTATTTAAACTATTCTAATAACTAATGCAAGTACAGACATCACATAAAAATAAAGAATTTTAGTTTTGCTTATTGCTATCACCATACTAGGGGGAATCAGATTTAAGATTGTAAAACCAGGGCATGGGCGTTTAGTCTAGTGGTTAAGATATTTATTAAGATGCCTGTGTCCCACTTTGGAGTGCCTGAGTTCAATACTTGGCTTAACTCCTGTCTCTGTCTTCCCACTCATGCAGACTCTGGGAGGCAACACTGATAGCTGAAACAATTGCATTCCTGCCGTGGGAGACCTGGAATGAATTCCAACTCCTAACTTTGACGCAGTCCAGTCTTGGCTATTATGGGCACCTGGGGAGTGAACCAGCAGACAGGAGTGTATGTCTGTCTCTCTCTGTCAGCTTCTCATATTAGGAAAAGGTTTTTGTTTTGTTCTTTAAAAATGGTAAAACTTTGGGGCCAGCGCTGTGGCTCACTTGGTTGATCCTCTGCCTGCGGCACTGGCATCCCATATGAGCGCCGGTTCTAGTCCCAGTTGCTCCTCTTCCAGTCCAGCTCTCTGCTGTGGCCCGGGAAAGCAGTAGAGGATGGCCCAAATGCTTGGGCCCCTGCACCCACATAGGAGACCAGGAGGAAGTACCTGGCTTCTGGATTCAGATCGGCACAGCACTGGCCATGGTGGCCATTTGGGGAGTGAACCAACAGAAGGAAGACCTTTCTCTCTCTCTCTCTCTCACTGTCTAACTCTGTCAAATAAATAAATAAATAAAAATAGTAAAACCTTATTGGGACTTTACTAATTTAAATATTTATGATAATTCTGCTTGGAATTAACTTTCAATATAGCAAATTCTTCATACTGTAAATGTGTAGTGTAAATAAAGTTTAATTGTGCTGTGGGCAAATACACCAGTTAAAATTGTCTTAAATTTATACCCTTTAAACACTTACACATCAACAATTGTGCTATAAGATATTTTTATTTGTTCTTTGAAGCAAATTATTTTAGTTATGTGTAGAAATAATTTTTTTAAATTATTACATTATTTTTATAGTTTTAGACTTATCTCACCATATACCAATGCAAATTACATTTTTTGTGTCATATGCTAGTAACCTAATATTATACTGTAAAATCAGTACAGGTACTTTCAGTATAGTTACATCGTTAACACTTATTTTATCCATTACTCACCTGAAAATTGTTGCTATTTTATAGTAAAATAAATCATAGATCCATTACAAAATTATACTTGAACTTAAGACTAAGATAAATTCTTCTATTGAAATAATAAAAACTAAAGAAAGTATGACACTTTTAAATAAGAGTTGAAGTTATGTAATTTTTATTCTAGAGATCTAATTTTAGGGAAAAGTTTATATGTAAGTATGTTTTTTGTAAAACAAGTTATTCGATCTTTTTTCTTCAGGATCCTGGATGTCCGGAACTTTATTGTACAGTCTCGTCCTGAATTTGCAGCTCTTGACTTTATTCTTGTGACTTCATTTCCAAATAAAGATCTAACAGATGAAAGCCAAACATTGCAAGAAGCAGATATTCTTAACACCGTGATTCTCCAGCAACTAAAATAATATTATGCTTTTCTATGCAGTAGCTTATATGGAGAGAAATTGTGTCATATTAATCAGGAAAATACTTCCAGCGTAAAAACAACCAAATTATTTTTTATCATTTTTACAGATAAATCTTGGTTTTGTTGTTATTCTGTCTTTCAGCCTTAGTATAGATGAATTTGGATGAAGTGTCGATCTTGAGATTAAGTATGTTTGAGTTTTAAGTTGCAGGCTGGCTTATGTTGATACATTTTTAAATAGGCAGACCAGTTTCTTGCATATTCAGTGTTAATGTTAACAACATTCATTTGCAGAGAAAATGAACAGAACCACTTTTTGATAAATGTATTTGATAAAATTTGCACTGCAGTTCCTTGATGGAGCATTGACCAACAGCCATTAAGACATCTTTTGATCAAATAAGTTGAAACTTTTCCTGTGATATATACTGAGAAGTATCTGTATTCTGATTTTGAAATTGTTTTATCAGACAATAGTTATTTCTCCTATTAAGATTTTGTGCATCTTTTTTACTTACTGATTTAACTATACTGTGAATGTCAGAAAATATGGTTTGGTCTTAGTTTTTTTCATCTGTGCCCATCATAAACCAGAAACAAAAAGATGAGCAACTCTTGAGAAAATAAGGTAAACAGCACTTTAAAATAGAGAAATTAAAATCCCTCTGGAGCCTGCCTTTAATTACATTCATTTATTCATTCAACCCAGTTTTTTCCCTAGGTGTCCCACTGTGTAGATTAATCACTCTTCTACTAGTTCAATCCAGAATGTAATCTATTCCAGAACAGAACTGGTGTAGAAATACAGGAATGTACATTCTTTTAGACAGACTGGATCTGAAGAATCACCAGCATAATTGTTTGCATTTCTGTTGAAAACAGACATTTCCAGAACGAGGTAGACTATATCAGGAATAATAGAAAAGCTTTTACTTCTTCCCAGATTCCACTTCATCGTTAATCACCACTTCAGAGTAATTTGAAAAAAGTATGTTGCTTAAAATAACACAGATTTATCACCTTGGAGTTCTTTAGGTTAGAAGTTCAACATGGAGCTTACCTGTGCTAGGATCAAGGCATGAGCAGGGCTACATTACTTTTGGGAGATTCTAGAGGAGAATCATTTCTTTGTTCTTCTTCCAGGGGCCTCTCACTTTGCTTTTCTTATAGCTTCCTTTGTCCATCTTAAGAGCCAGCACCTTTGGATCTCTCTGACAACAGTCAGGAAAGATTCTATACTTTTAAAGACTCATGAGACCATCAGACCCACTGGTCATCTCTCAACTTAAAGGCCAGATAACTTTAATCACATCTGTAAAGTTGCTTTTGTCAGTTCACAGGTTGTTTATTCACAGGTTTTGGAATTAGGACATGAACATTTTGGAGGGGAAATTATTTTGCCTTCCATAGTCCACCCAGTCCCAAAGATTCACATCCATCCCAGTTAATCCTATTCAAAGGTGCTCAGAAGTCTCAACCCATTACAGTAACAAAAATGCCAAGTCTCATTGTTTAAATCACTTAGATTTAGGAAAGGATCTGGGTGTGATTCCTAGGGCATAATTCCTCTCCATCTGTGTACATATAAGCCTAGAAAGCAGATGAAATACTTCTAAATAGGACAGGACAGGCATAAAATAATCTTACAGATATCCCTGTTCAAAAAGCAGAAAATTGAATGAACAGAGGAACCACCTGGGCCCAGGAGTGTGTACACAAATCCAGCTCGGCACACTCAGTAGCTGTTGGGGCCTGGGGTTAGTCTGTGGCTCACAGCTCAGTCATCTGCTCTGGGATCCACTTCAGAGTCGGTCACCTTTTCTTTTTCACAAAAGGTAGCACATGTTAGCAGCTGAATATCATTGGCCTGTTTTTTTGTTCTTATTGTCTACACCTTTCACTTTAAGGTAGCAGTGTTACCGCTGGCATGATGTTGCCTAAAAACTTGAGTCTCCTCCGTATGGTCTGGGGAGCTGACTACATTTTACAGGAGGCTCCTCCGTGTTTGTCCTCTAGTTCTGCTCATCTCTATCCTTGAGGTAGCTGGGAGGACCTGAGACTCACACCCTCAGTCTCAAGGCCTTTTGTATGAGTGACTGCGCAGACCTTTAGAACCTTCTGAGGTGTCAGCAAAAGGTGGCTCAGCCACACCCTCTTCTCTAAGACAAGGTTTCCTGACAGTGAATCTCTTCATAGTAATGTCTCTTGCTGTTTAGGATGATAATTTCCCAAATCATCTTCCATGGTTTCTTCATTTAACAGGTCTTCCATCAATTTACCTACAAAGGTACTTCAAAAAACTTGTGGGGTTGGGCACGTGGCCTGGGGATAAGATGCCTGTGCCTCATATTAGGGTGCCAGGGTTTGATTCTTGGCTCTGGCTCCTAATTCCAGCTTCCTGCCAGTGCGGACCCTAGGAGGCACCACATGACGATGGCTCAAGTATTTGCGTCTCTCTCACCTACACAGAAGTCCTTTCTTGAATTCCTGGCCCCTGTTTCTAGCCCAGCCATTGTGGACCTTTGGGGAGTGAACCAGCAGATAGATAGTAGCTCGCTCTGTCTGCTCTCCTCCTTACTCCCACCTCTTGAATTAAGAAGAAAAAAAAAATTGTGGAAAATGGAATTAAAAGATAGTTTTTATTTTTGGTGCAAAAATATTTGAAACCTATGCACATTTCATAATATGCATTTTACATAAAGTTTTTGAGACCCCTAGCATGGATGGATTTTATAATTTTTTTTGCCCCACAGTAAACTTACCTCTTAATTCCAGTTTTCATGAAATATTACCCTTCTATCTCCTTTTCCTTATTACTATAAGCAGTCCGAAACAGGCTGTGCCTTCCATAATTGCTTGAAAATGTCCTCAGCTGAATATTGAAGTTCATCGTTTACAAATTCTGCCTTCCGCCTAACTACAGGACACAATTCAGCTGTCCTTTTTGCCTCTTTGTGGTAAGGGTCTTTTTCCTCCAGCTTTTCAATGACATTCCTCATTTCCCTCTGACCTCCCGGTGGCAACACCTTTAATGTCCTGATGTTTTTATTTAGATCCTCCCTCTGGTGACTTAGGTATTCTGTACTGTGTGCTCCCAAGGCCTTACTAGCATTAGCATCCTAATGATGTATTTCTGCTAACACTCAAAGGTAATCTAGGCTCTTTCTGTTATGCTCCTTAAAATTCTTCCAACCACTACCCACTCCCTAATTCCAAAGCCACTTCACTGTTTTTAGATACCTATCTCCAGGTATCTAGAAAATTCTGTCATGCCTACTCACTGCCAGTTGATTTGAATGTGCTACTTATTAGGAGATTTGGAATTTACCTTTCTCCGAGGTCACTGGATATTTCAAGGAGGTGAATTTACCTGTGCTATGTGTTTTAATACTGGGAGTGCTGTTAAAAGTACCACAGGATAAAAATGTTGTCCCCTTTCCCCTACTGCATAGAAGAAGTGAAAAAGTTTTCTCAACCTCATGATATGGAGGAGGAAGATTATTCCTGGGTCTCCTCCGCAATAGGAAAACCTGCTGCTTTTCACTTGTTGAAAACAGTTTGGTTAATGTGTATACATGGGGCTTGAGAAAGGTTGTGGAAAATGGAATTAAAAGATGGGAATTTGCCAGGGATGTTTTGAATCCCCCGTAGTAAAACAGTCTGGGTAAGAAGGATTTCATAGGGCTGATCTGCCTTGTCACATAGCAAAGTTGTCTTCCTAAAGAAATGATTTCTTGAAAGAAACATTTTAAATAAAAGAGCATTTCACTGTTTGTGGACTAGCAAAAGACAACAACAAAATAAAATTAACCAACCCTTGTAAAATAATTTGACTTTTTTTCTTCTTGTAAATTATTTTTGTCAGTTAAGCGGAGTGCCTATAAGATACACATACAAAAACAACTGCCATTTTTGTATATAATAGTCTTCATTAGGAGAGAAAACTGAACATCCAAAAGGAATGAACAGTACTACCATGTGTGTTACATCGTGTCCTGTTTGAGAGCCATTTGCTGGGTTATTTTTAAAATTACAGTAACTAAATTTTAAAATTTAGTATCTCCAAAAGATTGTGTCGCAGTGAGCAGCTAGACAACCATGTGTGAGGTCAGTCATTTTGCATGATGGATGTGATCAAAAAGGTGGAAGTATCTGCTTGCCAATAAAGGATGTTTTCATGAAACTCCTTGAAGATGTTTTTCAGAATTTCTTTGACTTGTAACTTTGTTTAAATGGCTAAGTAGATTGTTTTGAACATGAGTAACCTTTTCTCTGGTTTAATTTCCCTTGGTACACGTTTTTCAGGGACAGAAAAGGTCTGTGTCAGTGTTATCCCAGTTTCCCCCTGCTATTTCATCTTATTCTACGCAAGTAAAAAGATTGAGATGCTTGACTTTTTGTGACAGCAGATTTCTGAAAACCTTGTCTCCATGCATACTATTACAGAGCACATTGCGTGTTCCCTTCAGAGTTGGGTCCCTGGTCCCTGATGCCAAGTAATTTATGTGGCTGATATCCTAAATACTGGTGAATAGTATCTATAATCCTTGATAAAATGTTCAGTTAAAATGTCTTCTGACTCCAGTTAAATGATCTATGAAGGGAACCCCGATGCATGTGTACAGAAGCATATGTTTTTGTAGCACAGGAAGATGACGTGTGTTAACCTTAAACTAATAACCGGCTGTAAATCACTTAGTTTAACAGTTTTAACAATGTATAGTTCTGACTTTGTCTTGAAAAACTTTTGGAAATTTGGGCTTGATGACTTTCTATTAGATAAATATTTCTCTTTTTGTTTTTAAAATTTATTTATTTATTTGAAAGAGTTACAGAGAGAGAGGGAGAGATAGAGCTTCTACCCACTGATTTACTTCCAAGGTGGCTGCAATAACTGGGGCTGGGCCAGCCTGGAGCCTGGAGCCAGGAGCTTCTTATAGGTCTCCCATGTGAGTGGTAGCAGAGGCCCAAGCACTTGGTCCATCTTCCACTGCTTTGCCAGGCAGTGAGCTAGATCTGAAGTGGACCTGCCGGGACATAGACCACCCCCCATATGGGATGCTGGTGTCACGAACAATAGCTTTACTCACGATGCCACAATGCTGGCCGCTGTAGATAAGTAGTTACATCCTAAATGATTCTAGGTAGCTGGTATCTTAAAATTTTCTCTGTACTGTTGTTGGTTTCATGTGACTTTATGAGCACAACTCCAGGTTAACAGCTATTTGGATGAAAACTGGGAAAGAGTGAGAGTAAGTTACTTTTGCCAACTGTATGACAGCAGTTCTTTTCTTCAGAGGGCCTGCTAAATAACTCACTCATTGTCTTGCTCTTAGAGCTGTCTTTTCTGTAGACTCACTGAATGAGAGTGTGTTAATTAGGCAACATCTGAAAATGGCTAAGAACTCGAGAAGTGGTGAAACATTTCTTTCTTCACTAAATTCTCTGTTTCTTTACCATTGTCAGTTTACATCCATTCCATAGTACTGTTTAAAATGGTTTAAATTTTTGTAGATATTTAAGCCAGTAACTTTGGGGATAGAAAATGATTTTATTTTATTTTTTTATTTTTGACAGGCAGAGTGGACAGTGAGAGAGAGAGAGAGAAAGGTCTTCCTTTGCCGTTGGTTCACCCTCCAATGGACGACGTGGCTGGTGCACCGCGCTGATCTGATGGCAGGAGCCAGGTGCTTCTCCTGGTCTCCCATGGGGTGCAGGGCCCAAGCACTTGGGCCGCCATCCACTGCACTCCCAGGACACAGCAGAGAGCTGGTCTGGAAGAGTGGCAACCGGGACAGAATCCAGCGCCCCGACTGGGACTAGAACCCGGCGTGCCAGTATTAGCCTGTTGAGCCACGGCGCCAGCCTAGAAAATGATTTTAAATTAATATCACTTTAATTTTATTCCTTTGATTCGAGTTCTTGGCTTGTGTTTTTCTTATAGAATATCTTTTGGTGTACTTTTTAGAACATAATCATAAAAGGTCTTTCGTCATTGTATTTCCTGTGTTTAACAAAGTCTTCACTTTGCTTTTCACTTTTATCTTTGTAGGAAAGGCTTGTTTCTTCAAGTGTTGACAGGTTTTAGCATTGTTATCCTAGGATCAAGAATGATAACACTGTAGTTCTGATTTTTGTATGAGAAGCTATTGGCTAAAAAGTAGCAGCTCTGACTGGCCTTCAGTTGCTGTTGGCTTTATCATAATGCCAGCATCCTTTATCAGCATGCTGACGCGAGTCACGCTGCTCTGCTTGTGATACAGCTCCCTGCTAATGGCCTGAGAAAGCAACTTGAAGAGGGCCAAGTGCTTGGGACCCTGTCACCCACATGGGAGACCCTGATGGAGTTCCTGGGTTCATCTACGACTTTAGCTGTTGGGACCATTTGGGGAGTGAATCAGTGAATAAAAGGTCTCTCATATGTCTGTCTCGTTCTGCCTTTCAGTTACGTCTTAAATAAAAAGTAGTAACTGGAAGTACTATAGATATTCAGACAGTAGTAGGCTTGAAAGTGAAAGTTGAGTGGCCAGCACTGTGGCCTAACAGTTAAAGCCTCCCGCCTGCAGTGCCAGCATCCCACATTAGAGTCCCAGCTGCTCCACTTCCGATCCAGCTCCCTGCAAATACACCTAGGGTAGCAGAAGATGGCCCAAGTGCTTGGGCCCCCACGCCCATGTGGGAGACCTGGAAGAAGCTCCTGGCTTCAGCCTGCCTCAGCCCTAATTGCAGCCATTTGGGGAATGAGCCCGCAGATGGAAGATCCCTACTCTCAGTTCTCATTCTCTCTCCCTCTCCCTCTTTCTTTCTTCCTTCTGCCTCTCCTCTGTAACTGTTTCAAATAAATTAATAAATCTAAAAAAAAAAAAAATGAGCATAGTTGAGTAGAAGTGGAGGTCTCCCTCCCAGTTGCCTGGAATTTCTAACTGGATCTAATTTTTTGGCATAGAAGGCAGTAGGATGAAGTGATGTACAAAGTGGAATTCAATCCAGGTCTCCCATGTGAGTGGCAGGGACCCAACTACTTGAACCATCGCTGATGCTTCCCAGGCTGTATATTAGCAGGAAGCTGGTGGAAGGGTCCACAGCCAGGTGTCAAACCCATTTACTCCAACATGGGAGAAGTGCTTTAACAAACATTCTAACAAGCCAAATGCTCACTCCTTAACAGATTAAAACAAGGAGAAGAATGGTTCTAAAAGAAGTGTCAGTCTTGGTTCAGTTCTGGGAGTAGTAGACTCTGTAGCTGTTAAGTCAGAATGTCCTGGCGGTTCCCCTGGGGTGAAAAAGACTAAAGAATGACTTCATGGGAACTGACATGTGTGAGGCACCTGGTATTTTTCTGAGTCCTAGTAATTGTAGGTGCCGTGAGTCTACAAGTTTGAAGATAAGAAAGGACACTGTTCTATGAATACATGGTTGAAACCTCTCAACTTAGTAACTCTCATTTCATTACTCAGAAACAACCAAAGATTGCCTACTGTATGATTTTTTCTTACAGATTTTATATCTATAATGTAGTACATGCTATGTAGTCTTAGCCTATGTAATTGCAATTACTCAGGTTTTTTAATTACCATTTCAGCTGTTGGCACCTTATTTCTGAATATATTATCTCATCCTTTGTTACTTTACTGCTGACACCCCAAGAATATGAAAGCGAAGTTAGTGAAATCTCATCACAGTAGGTTTGGAGTGCGCTGAAGTACATGTTGTAACCTTTTTATTGGAAAGCTACAGAGAAGCAGATGCTGCTGAAGACTAATCATGTGGCACTCATGTCTCTGAAATCAAACGGGCTTGAGTATTGTTGACTTTGGCTGCAAAGTGCTGTCAGTTTGGCTGAACTTAAGAAGAAAACTCTCAGTCGCCATTAGATATTGTTCTTGTTCTCTAAATTAACTCCATTATGCAATCTTCCACGCAAGCAAAGACAGCAGAAATGACCGAGAGTTAAAGATTTCCAAATAACCTTATCAGTAGATAAGGATACCTGCAAACATGCATGAGTTTCACTGTTCTTGGAATTATTTTTCGGGAGCAAAATGTTATAAAACTCTTAATTTTGATATTTCTAGATAATACCGCCATTTCTGGTAAGTTACTTTACCAGAGTTAATTTCCATACTTTTTTCTTATATTTTAAAAAAAGATTTATTTATTTAGTTATTTGAAAGGCAGAGACAGATCTTTCCTCCACTGGTTCACTCCCCAAATGACCGCAACAGCCTGGTCTGGACCAGGCCAAAGCTAGGAGCCGAGAATTCCACCTGGGTCTCCCACATGGTTGGCAATGGACCATCTTCTATTTCCTTCCCAGGCACATTAGCAGAGGAGCGGATCAGAAGCGGAGCAGCCAGGATATGGGATGCCATGCCGGCCACAGAAGTGCAGCTTCACCTGCTGCACCACAATGCTGGCCCCATCTTTGGGCTTATAAATACAGATTTTAAGTGTATTTATCATATAAAAATTCCCAAAAGCTTGTAACTTTAACTCTGTCCATACTTCTCTAAGTAAGAACTAACGCAAACCTGTTGTACAGGCTTGAATCCTTTTGTTTTGACGTAATGAAAATGGCAGACTTGCATTCCAAATCATGTCCATGCACAACAGTGAGTGCACAACATAGAATAATTGGGTCAAGCCTCAAACACAAAGGACCATTAGATGATTCACAAACTATTTACCTTAGTTTTTTAATTAATCTGTTAGGGAAAATAATAAAATTATAAAAGATGTTTGCATTTCTAGAACTGTAAATTTGTGACTTAAAATTTTTATGTCTGCAAATATGTCCCTTAATTCCACTTTGTGGTTGGTTTTCCAATCAAACTAAGGTTTTCACTTAGATAATTGCATTTAGGGTTATAGAGAAGCATTTTTACTATTTCCGCCTTATTCTTCCTTCTATATCTCTTCTCATAGTGTATATGCGCTGTGTCTGAAAATCATAATGATTTGCATGTAGGGGTAGGGTGGAAGTGAGATTTTTTGCTTTGCTCATATACCTCTGAATCTTCAATACATAACTTGCTTATTTCTTCTGCTATTTTCTTCTTGGGTTTTCTTCCCTTTGTTCTCCATACTTCTAAGTATCCCTTCCAAATGTTCTGATTCACTGGGAACATTCTCTGGAACAGTAAGCATTCCATCCTAACACATGTAGGGAGAAGAGCCAAGTATGGACTGATCTCAACAAGGGCAGGGACCAGGTGATTCTTGGCGACTGACTTCTGCTTGTGGCTAGATCAAAGCTGTAGAACACAGATCGGTTTTCAAGGTTGTCTTACCTAAAAAATTATATTTGTTTTAGTGCCAATTCAGCTCCCAAATATCTGTTTATTGAATGATTCTCTGCAGAGAGCTTTTAAGGGTATTCTGAATGACTTAATTACAAAAAAAATTAGTTTTCACCCAGCGGTTCAGTATGTCTCTGAATACCAACAAGTTAAAATCTTTCATAAACATAGATCCTGACATAATCTCTACTGTGACATCACTTGGGTTTGTGTGCCTTTCTCTCCCAAACATCATTTCATGTGGCCTTCACAGGAACCCTGGGAGAGAAAATGTTATCTCCATTGTCTGGAAAATGGGGGAAATGTTAAATGACTTGTGAAGACACGCTGTGAGTAGAGAGGAAGTCAGTGTGTCTGCTTAACTCATGATGTAATCCAGAAAAGCATAACAAATGTATTCCATTGAAGTTCTACATGACACAGGGGTCTTCAAAGATGGGGCGGGAGTTGGGGGCTGTCACGTTTAAATGCAATGAGGAATGGAGAACAGGTAGAAAAGTGGAAATCTGAATAGACAGTAGGCTGTGACCTGTATTAGACTGAGGGTGGAGCCCGGCAAGGCTGTTCAGATAGTCTTGGCCTTCCTGTGTGGCATTCCTTCTTCCTAGTTATGGGGCAGGAAGGACGCTTCTGGAACAAATGTCTCCAAGGAAGAGGGAGAAGGTGAGTCTTAGATTTTAGCACTGGACCTGGATGAGAGGGATTCTAGATTTACTACTTGCCTTATGGGAATAGGGATTCTGGCCTCTATGAATTACTTTTGGGGGAGAAAGATGTAGGGGGCAGAAGGGCAGCAGGTCAGAGAAAGTTTCTTAGGCTTTCCAGTCTCCTGTAGTTCAGCATGCCCAAGTGCCATGCCTTAGGGTATCATTCAGAGCCACCAGCATTAACAACCATTGCTTTTGTTTAACAGTAACCTGCAGTGTACATACAGAAATATGAGGGTAGTCAGATTATAATAAATGTAATTGATTTCCTAAAGGCTATTCAGCGAATTTGGTAACTCTTGACTTCACTGCCAAAAGCACCCTCAGCTGCAGTGTTTACTTATGAGAATTTGGTGTTTGAGCTCTATTTAACTCCCCTGTATGCATTTCTGTGTTCCCTTACACTTTTGCCTCAAATGTTTGCTGCTTTTGTTTCTCCAACCTACCCTAACAGCTGTGGTACATCAAGAATGATGTGACCAAAAATAAAAACATTTGAAAGAATTTGGGACTAATTCCGTAAGAATATTCTATGTCTTTTTAAACTGGAGGTGTGACTTTTTCACATTGATCTAGTGTAGGAATCTGGTATTCTTAGTTTCAAGTCAGAAGAGATAGCCGCATCAGTCAGCTATCACTACTGCACAGCGATTAGAAATATCAAAAGTATCACTCATGGTGTTTCCCTTTCTTTCATACAATGACTTGAATCTTACGCAGCAACCAAGAATGAAAGACAAAGGAAAAACAGCTTTTCCACTGACAATCTCTATGTATGGGGAAGAAGCCACATCCGGTCACAGCGAGTAAAGAAATGCTTGGTGTTTTCAGCTTGTCGTCATCTGGCAATAAGCTGGTGCTCTTCTCACAGCACTTGTTAAGGTGCAGCTGGCGATAAAACAGAATCTTACAGTTAGCTTTGACAAATTAGCATGAGGACATCAGGATACGGGGAATGGTTATTTGCCCTTGTCTCCACCAGGGGGTGTTAAGGTCTGGAGAAGGCCTCCCATCAGTCTTCTCTTGGCAGCTTTAATAAAAGGAAGGGGAAGGAGCAAAGTTGCTTGTTAAAATAAAAACGACGTCAGTATCATTTACAGTGCCTTCTGGAGTCACCTGAAGCACAGGGAAGGAACACGTGGCCAGATGCAATTGGCACTGTCCGAAATGTCGCGAAGTCTGACTGTAAAATGTTGATGGTGTCAGCATAGCAGACCAGGGGTTTTTCCCCGCTGAGCATTCTCCAGATGCTCACCATTTGAGTGAATGGTTCACTGGCCATTCTCCTTGGAAAGCACTTAAAATGCTCTGCAGCAATGCATTCTCCATTTAAATGTACTATAATAAATTTAGTCTTTAATTTTTCTTTTTTTTAACCTGTGACATACTCATTCCTTCTGTTTGCCTTGACTAAATTCTGACCTCTCACATTACCATTCTTAGTTCGTTTTACCTTTGTAGTCCTTAATTCTCATCACAGTAAATTCTACTTAGATCTTCCAATTGTTAATCCAATTGTTAATGCAACTGTGTAATCACCAAGTCCAGTAACAAAGAGATGTGTGAGAATTGTAAAATAAAAATGGAGAGAATTGGCATAAAGGTTGAACATCCTAAATTTCCTATCATGTCTGCACCATGAACTCTGCAGGTTCCAATTTTCTTATCTCCAGAATGGAGAGATTATAAAACAATCTGGTACAGTCATTAGAGGACACATTAAGGAGGTTTGTTTAAAATTTTAAAATAGAACCACCTTATTATCCAGCAGTTTTACTGCTGGGTATATATCCAAAGTAAATAATATAACAGTCTTGAAGAGATATTGACACTCCCATGTTCATTGTAGCACCATTCACAACAGCCCAGATATAGAAACAACAAAAGTATCCTATAATAGATGGATGGATTAAATGTGATGTACGTATACAATAGCTCTTAAAGAGAAGGAAATCCTGTCGTTTATTATAATGGATAAACCTTTACGACATTATATAAGGGGAACAAGCCAGGTGCAGGAAGATCAATGCCATGTGATCTCACTTGTATTTGAAATCTAAAAAAACAGGTCAAACCCCTAGTAACAGCAAAATGATGATTATCAGAGCAGTGGGGCAAAAACTGGTCAAAGGTATGAACTTCCAGTTATAAATTTAATGATTTCTGAAGACCTGATGTTTGGTAACTATAGTTAATAATGTGTTGTAATCTTGAAATTGCTGCAAAAAAATTTGGTTCAACTTAGACAATTAAGTGCCAAATGTTTACTATGTTAGGTAGCTTGATTTTTGTGGTAATTTCACAATGTGTATATACAAGGGGTCTTTAAAAGTTTTGTGGAGAATGTGCATTATGAAAAAAACTAAGCATGAATTTCAAAATGGTTTTGTATTAAAATAAATTGATACTAGTGGTAACATGTCTGAAGAAGATCTAGTTTGAGGCACTAAGATGGATACATCATAGTTTAAAAGTAAAAACATGATCAGAACCATATACATTTTGCTGAAATTGAATGAGAACAAACATTTAATTTATGGTGAAACTTGGATAAAAGAATGGTGAAATGACTGATGTTTTAGAGAAAGTTAATAGAGTCAGTGCCCCAAAGAAATCAGCAGCTTACAAATGGATAGCTCATTTTAAGAAGGAAAGAGATGATGTTACAGGTGAAACCCTCAGCAGCAGACCATCTGCATCAAATTGTGAGGAAAACTGTAATCCTGGCCAGGCCCTACTTGAAGAGAACTGGCCATAAATAGTAGAAAATAGCCAACTCCATGGACGCCTCAATCGATTCAGCTTACACAATTCTGACTAAAATATTAAAGTGGAGCAATCTTTTTGCTTAATAAGTGACAAAATGATTGTTCCCAGATCAACTACAGGCAAAAATAGAGCTTTCAATGGAAATTCTAGACAAGTGCAATCAAAATCCTCAAATATTTCTTCATAGAGTTGTAACAGGAGATGGCATGTAGCTTTACCGGTATGATCCTGAAGACAAAATACAATCAAATCAATGGATACCAAGAGGAGAACGTGGTCCAATCAAAACCAAAGTGGGTTATTCAGGGGCAAATGAAAAAATTTACACAAATAACAAAATTAGAAAACAGATTTACTGTGGGATTGCAATTTATTTTTTCAAAAAACACCTTTTGGAACCCAAATTTTTGTCTTCAGTATCATTCCTCATGAAAGAAAGCAGTCATCTTGAAGAAATGGATGATTCCAGGTGAAGGTCAAGCAAACACATACGAAGGCTGAGTTGATTTATGATCCAAAGTAAGAAAGCTTTCAAAGATCAATCCAGTCATATCAAAATGGCATGAATACCTGGTTAATCAGTTCTCATGGACCTAATTTGGAACCATTTGGGCATCAAGATTATAGGAAGCTCCAGTAAAAATCCTTAAGCCCATCATGATCCTCAAATCAATCGTTTGTCACCATTTAAAGTACCCATTAATCTAACTCCTTCCTTTGAATATTGTTTAGCAGACGGTGGCAAGTTCCATGCACTTACTCTGGCCTTTCCAGTCAGATGTGTTCATCTGAGTAACCAGCATCCCCAGATGATACAGCTGTAGTCCCAGAAGAATGCCAGCTAATAAATGAAGATGATAATAGATAAAGTGTGAAATCATCATTCTATGAAGTTAACGCTTAGACAGAGGTCATCAGTTGGTAGTAAAATTATTAGGTGATCTTCTCTTTCTCCTCCTCCCCTCTCTCCCACCCTGTCCCCATACTAAAGGAGACACAGCTTTTCTCCTGGCATGCTCCTACACTGCTGATGTCCTCATCGTTCTTTTCTCTCAATCCTCGGGGAATCTGAGTCAGAATTTCCCTCTGAAGTGCTTTGTATAACACTGCAGTTGCCTCTAATTCTCTCCCCAATTTGGACTCTGACTTTTATTACCTTCAATGGTCAAAGCAGCCATCATGAAGTCTTTTTCAACATCTTCTTTCTTAGGTAAGCCAAAATGCTCACTGTGATCTTTAATATTCAAATCTTTAGCTGCTTATAATTGAGATTAAAATCTGATCTCATCCATATTAAATCAAATTGGCTTTCTTGATTTGCTAGTAATTTAACTCACTATTTTGACTGCACTCTATTTGTCATTCTCTGCCCCTTGCATAATGATTTGCATTATTATTACTATGCTTAATTTATAATTCCTCCAACTTGTGTTTTTAAAAGCACACCCAAAACACTATTTTCTAGAGAAGATTCACTGACACTGGTAAAAAACCAATGTTGAAAGAAAAAGTGAAAGTGATGGTATAGAAAAGTTATCTTTTACTTATCTCTTTAGGAACTTGATTATACAGATCACTATATATGCTGATATATGGCAAACTGAGCTTTTTAGGTCATAAGTCACCAGAGGGCCTCCCCACCCCCAGCATAAATGTGTCTTTCAGTTCCGTGTAGCCTGGTGGAACAAATATTTCCCTAGAGCCAGACAGGTCTCAGCTAATTCCTAGCCCTGCCACTCCTCCTGGGGCCTTTAGGTAAGTTGCTCAGAGCTCCAGTGTCCTCATTTGTCAAATGAAATAAAAGCTAACAGTATCTTCCAAGAGTGTGAAAGTTAAGCATTGTGTAAAGCCATTTACGTAATTGTCCCCTACACCTCTCCTCTGAGAGAGACTGAAAGCAAGCAGACAAGGCAGCTCCTTCAGGAGCAGTGCTGGTTTCCCTTCTTTCCAACTTCTAGATGAGACGCAGTGTGCCTTCCCTTCTGTGCCTGTGGAAGCCAAAGGTCCTTCCCAACATTCTTTCATATGTCCAGCAAACTGTTTCGTGAGCACCTTTGATTGACACTCCTTGCTTCCACAGTAGTTCAGTTTATGAATGATCACCCCACTGTCCCTCACAGGCAGTTCTGTTCATATTACATTGGCACAGGTGTAGAAAGTAGAGGCTTTTATGGTTTTCCACCCATTTTACCCTCGCCAAAAGCAAAACATAAAATAAAAAATACTGCAAACAAGACCCTCTGTTTATTAGCAGCCAACTCTAATAAAATTGTGGGGGAAGGAAAAATAAATATTACAACAAGACCAGCAATTTAGAATACTGAACAATTTTGTTGTCAATGTTCCTTCCAGGCATCCATCCCTAGGGAGTTTTCTTTGGCCAACTAAGCTTCCAGGCCTATGCACTCTCACCCACTCTATGAGCTCTGTTTGGAGATTAGAAGCTTCCTGAAACTCCAAATTCTTTCTCTGTTAAATAGAGTCAATAGAGTCAAGTACTTCATTTCTACCTCCAATGTTAAACTTAGCTTCTAAGCCCAACCAATTGTACTCCTCAGCAGAAAAAGGTAGAGTAGGAGAAGTTCACTGAACAGGGTTTACTTTTCTTTTTTTTTCTTTTTTTTTTAATTATTATTTTTTATTTATTTATTTTTATTTTATTTATTTATTTTTTGACACGCAGAGTGGACAGTGAGAGAGAGAGACAGAGAGAAAGGTCTTCCTTTGCCATTGGTTTACCCTCCAATGGCTGCCGCGGTCGGCGCGCTGCGGCCGGCGCACCGCACTCATCCGATGGCAGGAGCCAGGTGCTAGGTGCTTTTCCTGGTCTCCCATGAGGTGCAGGGCCCAAGCACTTGGGCCATCCTCCACTGCACTCCTGGGCCACAGCAGAGAGCTGGCCTGGAAGAGGGGCAACCGGGACAGAATCCGGCGCCCCGACCGGGACTAGAACCCGGTGTGCCGGCGCCGCAAGGCGGAGGATTAGCCTGTCAAGCCACGGCGCCGGCCAAGGGTTTACTTTTCAAAGAAGTTGTAATACAGGTTTCCCCGTCTTTAAGTGATAGTTTGGAAGCTTATTCTTAATACTTAAGTGTGACCATAGGTCAACAGTGTGGTGCAGTGGATGAAGCTGCCACTGGAGACACAACATCCCATATCGGAGTGCTGATTCCTTTGAGTTTTGGCTGCCCTACTTCCAATTCAGCTTCCTACACCTGGGAAAGCAGCAGATGATGGCACACGTACTTGGGTCCTGCCACACCCAAATGGGAGGCCCAGATGGAGCTTTTGCCTCCCAGCTTCAGCCTGCCACAGTCCCGGATCTTGTGGGCATTTGGTGGACTGAACCAACAGATGGAAGATTTCTCTCTCTCTCTCTCTCTCTCTCTCTCTCTCTCTCTCCCTCTCTCTCTCTCTCTCTCTCTCCCTCTCCCTCTCCCTCTCCCTCTCCCTCTCCCTCTCCCTCTCCCTCTCCCTCTCTCTCTCTCTCTCTCTCTCTCTCTCTCTCTTTCCTTTTTCTGTGTGTATGTCTGTCACTCTGTCTTTTGAGTAAATAAATATTTTTTTAAAAAAACCAGCTACCTCATTGCTGATTTTTAATGCTATTTATAAACCTAAAAGTATAGAACCATCTCATTTATAAACATGAGTAAAATACAATGATCAAAGCTGTGTGAAACTGCAGTCTGATGTAAATGTTCCCAAATTGTAGTACTTTAAAAAAAAAAAAGACCTTGATAAATACTGTTCAAGGCCTGCTCTTATCAGTAAATGGCCTTGATCTCTTGTTTGGTCCAGAGTTGATTAGGCTCAGAATATAACCTGCTGACTTCTGTTGATTTTGGACACTATAACTCTGCAGTGACAAAATACTTGGCATCTCTAAGCTTTCTAGTACACACATACACACTTCACTTCTGAAAGTTCTTTGTTCCAATAGACATAGTTGTGAATTTGCCTTTTCATGCAAGTCTATTGTACAAGCTTTGAAAAGTGTGCCACCTCAAAATTAACAGAATAAAGAATAGAAACCATTATCTCAACACATTAAAGGAGCAAATATTGGGAATTCATGCTTTGATATTTATTTTTCAAGCATGCATAGAACCTAATAAGTAGCCAACAAAATCTGAACCCAAGAGGACATAGAAGCTGAGTGTGGAAAAAGTTATTTTTATCTTTCCTTGAACTTTATAATGTCTAGAATCAGTTCAACAATCAAGAAAATCAACATGCTCCATGACTTCAGATTCTAGAGTCAGTTGTTCAGTTTGATTCTCAGAATAGCATCACAGCAATGGGCACATCAGATGGCGTGTTTGAAGTTGTTTATATCTGTGATATCCTCATCTCGCATAGGCTTATGTGGAAATAGTGTAGCACACGGCACAGCCTGGTTTAGGGGGAAAAACCAAACCCACAGCCTGAATCCTAGTCTTTATTCCAATGCTTGCAATCAACAAGTGCTTAGATAAATCACTTCACTTCTGTACAGTGTTGTACAGTCTAATAAATGTTTATGTTTCTATCATATATCAGTTTAATTCCTTCTTTGCTCTTTGCTATCTGCAAGATAGGAATCATTCCTTTTGTTCTAAGATTTGTTTGTATCCTAAATATTTAACCATTTTTAAATAATTTGATATTTGCTGAAAAATAGTTATCTGGTTGATAACTGTCCTGATCTGGGTCAGCGCTCCTTATTCCTCTCAATATTTAATCATAATAAAATGGGACCCAAAACACCACTTATTTCTCCCCAAACAGGAAAGGAATGTTGATCTGCCCTGTCAAAGATCCTTTCAACTTTGTAATGCTTTGAGATTTCATGGGACTTATGACTAGGACAGCAACAGATACCTAAGTATAGACCATACATTTTGCTTGGTCATTTCTGTCCTTAACTAAGTATCATTCGAATACTTTTCTTTGGATGAGTTCTTTATCTAACGTTTGGCTCAGATTAATTCTGTCTTTGCTGTTCTCTCCATCTCCCTAAATTGTGAGAAATGTCTGGAATTTTCCCTCTTTTAGTTTGGAACACTGAACAAAATTCTTAGTCTTCAGAAGTACCATTTGGTTATAGCTTAGCTCATAGGTGGCCTTGATCCTTTATATTCAGAAAGCCAGATTTCTATGAGGTTAAAGGCTATTCCACACTAGAATTATATAGTGCAGTGTCACTTCTTGTCAAAAAAAAAAAAAAAAAATACATGAGCTCACCCAGACCCTAGGAAGGAAAAATTTGTAGCATCTCTGAAAGATAGGAGAATCCCCTTTAGTTTTACATGTTTCCGTTTTCCATAAATATCACTCTTGTGAGGCAGAGAAAGACGGTGACTCAGTAAGGCACTCCAGTGATTGTGTATCTCAGAGACGACAGTTTGGACAGCTATTCGTGCATCAAACCATCAAGAGCTAAGAAAATCAGGTGAGACACCACAAAGGCTGGTTTTAGTATAATAAGTATAGATGCATTGAAGAAGACAGGAAAAAAGGAATTGTTCACATTAACTGTCTCTGCAGCGAAGCTGAGAGAGAGCGCTTGCCTCCCACTTGGAGAAAAGACAGGTAATTAAGTCCAGACTTTCAACTTGAAACCCAGTACTAGACCCACCACAGTAAAACCCAGTGCTGAACAGGGCACCAAGATCTCCACCCAGGCCAACACCTGCAAATTGAGCCTCTGGACCCCATTTACCCCGAAGGCCAAGGGGCTCTCTAACAAGCCTGCCCTAACTTACAAACAGTGGAGCCAGACTCTAGCTCCTGAGAAACAGGGAAGGAAGTTGGACACAGGGCTTTACCTTGGAGCTCAGTACCAGGCCTGCCATGGGGAGAGCCAGCACCAGATATAGCCCAAAGGAAATGATTCTAGACCTTCCCCAGTATCAGGTGGAGGCCTGGTCCCTGGCTGGACACACTTTTGTTTAAACCTGCAGCGTTGCTAGCCAAGCAGGCTGGTGTACGCCCTCAAGACTGCAAGGAACTATAGCTCTGAGACTCAGTTGTGACCCAGCTTATTGTCAGTCAGTGGCCAAGGGACTGTCCCCATGACTCCTACACCAACCTTAGAAAGACAGTGAGGAGGAAAACTCCAGCTGCTGGAGTGTAAGGCATTAACGGAAGCACAGTTATGTCTTAGAAATGAGGGCCAGTCTGGAAAACCCAACACTGAGTAAATCCTAACAGTCCCTGTCCCCAGACCAGGGCCTGTGGCAGGAAACTCTGGGCCTTGCCCATACCAGATGGAGACACATGGCCCCAGATGCCAGATGTTCAGATTAGTATTCTGGCTGGCCTCAACTCTGGCCAGTGGCAGTGATCTCAAGACATAAGACCACCTCAGCAGAAGACAGCCCATAGCAGAATGCACTTGGCCATACCTCCATGCTGCACTGGTTTCAGCAGGCACTGTTGTACTGATGGCTGTGAGACTATCTACTCCATTCCTTCCCCAGATCCAGGCAGCACCATATGGACAGAGTAATTATCCAATTGGGGGAAGAAAGAGTATGTACCACATTACTGTTTAGGAGCTTGGGGCTGATCCCTCAGTGCTAAGGCTCAGAGACAAGAAGAATCCAGCAATGCGTGACAACAGACCAGTGACTGTGGATCAGTGACCAATGACTCCAACCCCAGATAGAGGCTGGTGTGGACGCACTGCTCCCCATCTATTTTTATAAGTTTTGTTTTATTTATTGGAAAGGCAGAGTTACAAAGAGAGAGAGAGACAGCGAGAAATGTCATCTACTGGTTCACTTCCCAAATGATGACAATAGTGGGGCTGGACCAGGCTTAAGCCAGCATCCTTGAGCTCCATCTGGATCCCTCACATAGGTGGCAGGGGTCCAAGAATTTTGGCCATCTTCTGTTGCTTTCCCAGGTACGTTAGCAGAGAGCTGGATTGGAAGTGGAGAAGCCAGGACTTGAAGTGGCACATATATGGGATGCTGGCATCACAGGAGGTGGTTTAACCCACTCTGCCAAAACATTGGTTCCATGCAACCTATTTTAGGCAGTCCTCCAATTTGTTACTTGAGGATTTAGGACAAGCCTGGGATTGGGACATCCTGTAGTGCAGAAACAGTGACAGCACACCAATAGCATACTCAGAGAAAGTATGGATGTAGAGTGCCTTATAGTGCTTAAATAGCAAAATATTTCCACTGGTTCAGAGAAAATAAGCAAACTACTAAAAAATTCCTATAAGAATAGATACAAAAAAGGCAGACCATGAAATCTGGAATAAATACCTGTGAATGACATCATATGCCAAAAAGTATCAAAAACTTCTAGGGGAACTGTTACTTCATCAAATGAGCAAAATAAACACCACAAACCAATCACAGATCAACTAATATCTGCAAAATTTCAGATGCAGAATTCAAAATAGCTGTTTTGAGGAAATTTTACAATCTTAAAGAAAATGCAGGCCGGCGCCACAGCTCAATAGGCTAATTCTCTGCTTGCAGCGCCGGCACACTGGGTTCTAGTCCCAGTCGGGGCGCCGGATTCTGTCCCGGTTACTCCTCCTCCAGTCCAGCTCTCTGCTGTGGCCCAGGAGTGCAGTGGAGGATGGCCCAACTCCTTGGGCCCTGCACCCCATGGGAGACCAGGAGAAGCACCTGGCTCCTGGCTTCGGATCAGTGCGGTACGCCCGCCACAGTGGCTATTGGAGGGTGAACCAATGGTAAAGGAAGACCTTTCTCTTTCTCTCTCTCACTGTCCACTCTGCCTGTCCAAAGAAAGAAAGAGAGAAAGAAAATGCAGAGAAACAACAGAAAGATGGGAGTACTTTTTAAAAATTAAGGAGTAATATAGCTGAAAAGCACACTAAGCAAAATTTAAAATGCACTAAGAAGCATCAGTAGCAAAACAGATTAAACAGACAAAAAACCTAGTGACCTCAAAGAGATTTTTTGAAAATATGCAGATGGTGGAGAGAAAAAAGAATTAAGTATAGCAAATAATGTTTATGGAAATTTTAGGACAGCATTAAAAGTGCTAATATCTAAGTTATTATGGTTCCAGAGGGACTTTAAAATGACAAAGGGGTAGCAAATCTATTTAAAGAGATAATAACAGAAAACTTCCCTTGCCTAGAGAAAGATACAACTAACCAGTTCCTGGAAGGCCAAAGATCACTAGTCAGATTCACTTAAATCAAGTATACCCCAAATCAAGGTCTCCAAACATTAAAGATAGAAGAGTTTCAAAGTTGCAACAGACAAATATTTTTGTAAAAATCAAAGCAACCTCAAAACAAAAATATATGAAAGACATGCAAAAATAATAAGCAAGAAGTCAAAATACACTTTTAGAGAAAATCATTTAACCACAAAAAAGATTGTAAGAGAGGGAGAAAGACATAAAGCTAGAAAACAAATCTCAAAATCGTGGTTGTAAGACCATGTCTATCAATAATTACCTTAACTGTAAATGAATTCAACCCTGTAATTAAGATAAACAATGCTTGCTTATAAGCATTTCACAAGTAAGGACATGAAAGTGAAGGAATGAAGTGAGATATCCCATACATATGGAATCCAAAGCAAAGAAGGAATAGCCATACAAAATTTTATCAAATAAAATAGACTTTAAATTGAAAGTGATAAAAAGAAGAAAAAAAGACTTTATATAATGATAAAGCTTCCAATTAAGGATGAGGAAATAAAAAATTGCAAATATATATAATCTCAAATATACAAAGCAATTATTTTTAAAAATATTTTATTTTATTTTTTATAAGGCTTTTATTTAAAGAATATTTTATTTTATTTATTTGACAGGTAGAGTTACAGACAGTGAGAGAGAGAGACAGAGAGAAAGATCTTTGATCTGCTGGTTCACTTCCCAAATGGCAGCGACGGCTAGAGCTAGGCGGATCCGAAGTCAGGAGCCAAGAGCTTCCTCCATGTCTCCCCTGTGGGTACAGGGACCCAAGGACTTGGACCATCCTCTACTGCTTTCCCAGGCCACAGCAAACAGCTGGATCGGAAGTGGAGCAGCTGGGACTAGAACCAGCACCCATTTAGGATGCCGGCACCGCAGGTGGAGGTTTAACCTCTTGCGCCATGGCATCGACCCCATAAAGCAATTATTAATAAGTGTAAAGAGACAGATATACCCCGGTACAATAACAGTAGGGGACTTCAAAACCCTCGGACAGATCATCCAAACAGAAAATCAGAAAGAAGCAGCAAAGTTTAACTGTACCCTAGACTAGTTGGACCTAACAGACATCTACAGAATGTTCCATCCAGTGGCTTCAAAATACGCATTATTTGCAACATCACATGAACCGTTCTCCAGGTTAGATCATATATCGAGTCACAAAACAAGTCTTCAAATTTTTTTTTCTGACAAGAATGCAATTAAACTAGAAATAAATGACAAAAAAAACTGTGGAGAATATACGAAACACAGAAATTAACTTACTCCTGAACAATCAGCAAATCAAGAAACAAATGTAAAAAGGTCTCAGAAAAAAAGAAAATAGAATCACAACCTATCAAAACTTATGGGGTACATCAAAAGCAGTATCTAGAAGAAAGCTTATAGCAATCAGAACCTACATCAAAAAAAAAAAAAAAAGAAGAAGGATCTCTAATAAACAATCTACTACTGTACCTTAAGAAGCTAGAAAACAAGAACAAACTAAAATGAAAATTATTAGAAGGAAAGAAATAATAAGTATTAGAGCAGAAATAAGTGAGATAGAGGCTAACAGGCAGAAGAGATGCAATTAAGAGCTAGTTTTTTTTTTTTAAGTTAAATTGACAAACCCTCAGCTAGAATAACTAAGACAAAAAGACTCAAACGAAATAAGAAATGAAAAGGCAGGCATTACAACTGACACCGATATTATACACAATTTTTTCCAACATATTTGATGACATAGAACTGGAAAAATTCCTAGACATAAATTTTACCAGATTGAATCGTGAAGACATAGAAAACCTGAGGAGACCAATAATGAGTAATGAAATTGAATCAGTAATAAGATGTTTTTCATCAAGAAAAGCGCAGAACCAGATGACTTTACTGCTGAATTTGACAAGACATTTAAAGAAGGACTAATAACAATTCTTATTTAATTATATTTTAATAATGGAAGAAGAGAGATTTAGTTCATATTCTCTGAAATCAGAATTTCCCTAATACCAAAACCAGATAAGAACTCACTAAATGCAGTATAGGTAAATATCCTTGATGAGCATGAATGCAAAATTCCTCAGCACAATACTGGAAAGCAGAATCCAACAGAACATTAAAAACATTATCCACCATTTTAAAATGGTATTTATTCCCAGGATTTAAAGATGGCTTAACATGCACCAGTCAATAAATGTGATATATCACATCAGTGGAATGAAATACAAAAACCTGATGATTATCTCAATAGATAACAGAAAAAGCATTTGATTACATACAATATCCCTTCATGCTTAAAAAAAAAAAAACTCAACAAATTAGGTGTAGGAGGGATGCAACTCAACATAGTAAGCGCCAAGTGAGACAAACTGGGAGTTAATGCCACATTCAATTCGAAAAAGCTGAAATCTTTCTCTAAGTTCTAGAACAAGACATGGATTTTTATTTTTATTTTATTCTATTCTATTTTATTTCTATCTGAAAGGGACAGAGATACACAAAGAAAGAATGACAGACAAAAAAGAAATCTTTCATCTGATGATTCACTTCACAAATGCCTACCACAGCCAGGACTCCACTTGGCTGGCAAGGAGCCAAGTACATCATCTGCTACTCTCCAACATGTGTTAACAGGAAGTTGGACTGAGACTTGAACCAGGCACTATGATATGGGATGTGGGTATCCCAAGTGGAGACTTAACTGCAGCACTAAACATATGCCCCTAGAATGTCCACTTTTATTACCTTCATTCAAAATAGTAGTGGAAATCCTAACCTGAGTAATTGGGCAAGAGAAAGAAATCAAGGGCATCCAAATTGGAAAAGAAGAAGTCAAATTGTATATATATAAATATATATATAGAGAGAACTAGTAAGCAAATTCAGCAATATTGCAGCATATAAAATCAATATTCAGAAATGAATAGCATTGCTATACAACAATTGCAAATTATTTGAAACAAAAATCCAGAAGAAAATCCTATTTCCAAAAGCTCCAAAGAAATAACAAAACATATAGGAATAAATTTAACAACAGGGATGAAAGATCTCTACCATGAAGACTATAAAACACCAACTAAAGACACTGAAGAAGACACAAAGAAATGAAAAGACCTGAGATCAGAATGTTGGCACACTAGATTACGCTGCCACTGTGTGTGTTGCCAATCTTGGGTGCTGTTCTTCTGATCCGGCTCCCTGTTAGTGCACCTGGGAAAGCATCCAAAGATGGCCCAAGGATTTGGGTTCCTGTCACCCGTGTGGGAGACTCAAATGGAGTTCCAGTTTCCTGGCTTCTGCCTCCCCTTTGCAGCTATTTGGGGGCAAATCAGTGGATGAAAGATATTTTTCTCTCTGTCTTTCCCTCTCTCTGTCACTCTGCCTTTCAAATAAATAATAAAATGTCTTTAAATAAAAGAAAATGAAAAAGACACATGGACTGGTAAAATTAGTATTGTTAAGATGTTCACACTACTCAATGTCACCTACAGATTCAATAAAACCCCCTATCAAAATATCAATGACAATCTTCACAAAACTAGGAGGAAAAAAGTCCTACAATTTTACTGAAAAGCAAAAAGTGTTAATGATAAAACAACTTTGAGTAAAAAGAACAAAGCAAGACTTTATTACACTATCTGAATACAAAATGTACTACAAACCTAAAATAATTAAAATAACATGGTATTGACATGAAAACAGACACATGGACCAATGGAACAGAGTAGAAAGCCTAGAAATAAACCAACTGATATTTTTAAATATAATACTAAGAACACTCATTATAGAAAGAACAGTTTGTTCAGTAAATGATCCTGGTAAAATTGGATGATTAAATGCAAAAAAAAAAGAAAGAAAGAAAGAAAGAAAGAAAGAAAGAAAGAAAGAAAGAAAGAAAGAAAGAAAGAAAGAAAGAAAGAAAGAAAGAAAGAAGACCCTATCCTTTATCATATACAAAAATCAACCCCAAATGTATTAAAGGCCTAAATATAAGACCTGAAACTGTGAAACTACAAGAAAACACAGAGGAAATGCTTCAAGACATTGAAGTAGGCAATAATTGTTAGGATATGCACAGGAAGCAAAAGGAAAAATAGACAAATAGAATTCCATCAAACTAAAAGCTCCTGCACAGAAAAGGGAATAACCAGCAAGAGGAAGGACACCCTAAAGAAAGGGTGCAAAGAGTATGCTTCTGACAAGGGGTTACTAATCACAATATAGAATGAACTCAACTCAATAGCAGGTAATAATAGTAATAATCTGATTTTAAAGTGGGCAATAGATTTAAGTAGACATTATCAAAGAAATGCATACAAAGGACTATAAGGTACCTTAAAAAGGCTCAGTATCACTAACCTTGGGGAAATGCAAATCAAAACCCCAGTGGGATATCACCTCATCCTATTTAGAATTGCCATTATCAAAAAGCTAAAAGATAACTAGTGCTAGTGAAGATGTAGAGAAAAAGGAGCACTTACACATTATTGCTGGGAATATAAAGTAGTAAAGTAAAGCCATTGTGAAAACCATATGAAGGCTCCTGGAAACAATACACATAGAACTTCGATAGGATCCAGCAACCACACTACCAGGTACATACACAGAGAAAATGAAATCATTCCATCAAACAGACATCTGCACTCCATTTATAACAGCACCATTCACAACAACCAAGAGAAGAAATTAACCCCAATGTCAAGCAACAAATGAATGAATAAAGAAAATGTGGTTCATAAACCCAATGGAATACTATTCAGCCATAAAAGGGTAAGATTTTGGTTTTTAAAATTTTTTAAATTTTAATTTAAATTTAATTAATTTTCACCACAATTTGTAGATAGAAGTCTAAGACATAATGATATTCCCCCCCCACCTCTCACTCACCTTCCTTCTACCTTTCTTTTTCAGTTTTTGAAATAACATCTTTTAAATTTGCATTGCAGTAAAAAAGCTTAATACTTCAATGAATAAGAAATTTAACAAGTGGAAAGCAAAAGATGCTAGTTCAGTGGGAATGTAGACAATGGCTATGTACAGTCATTGAATGTATAAATGACCATTTCACCCATATACAGATTTTTGTCAACTACTCTTTCATAATTTCCTTCAATGAAATAGAACCAACGACAATGCAGCAGCTAAATATTTTCTGTGTGGTTATGAGATAATAATTAAGTTCATTTATTCTTTAAACCATTTCCTGAACAGTTTATGGTCAAGAATAATCTTACTCACACTGCAATGCAAATAATTATACATTACATTTTTTGTATTCTATTAGACCACAGATCAGGGAAAACACATGAACACATGGTATTTGTCATTTTGGGACTGAACTGTTTCACTAAAGTATAATGGTTTCTAATTGCATCCATTTTGTTGCAAAAGACAGGATTTTATTTTTTTACATCTGAATATTATTCCATAGGCTATGTGTACCACCTTTTCTTTATCCAGTCATGGATGGGTGGGCGACTGGGTTGATTGCCTGTCTTAGCTATTGTGAATTGAGCTGCAATAAGTACGGGGGCACAGATAACTCTTTGATATGCTGTTTTCATTTCACTTGGGTAAATTCCCGGGAGTGGGATGACTGGATAATATGGTATCTCTATTTTCAGCCTTCTGAGGAATCTCCATACTGTCTTCCACAGTAGCTGTACTAGCTTGCATTTCCGTGAACACTGTACTAGGGAACCTTTTATCCCACATCCTTGGCAGAATGTATTGTTTTTTGATTTCTGTATGCGAGCCATTCTGTCAGCAAGAGGAGGGTATGATCATGCCTCTTAGTGTACTCATAACCTCATCTCCTCTCTTCAAATGTGATCAAAGCCGGCTGGCGCCACAGCTCACTAGGCTAATCCTCCGCCTGCGGCGCCGGCACACTGGGTTCTAGTCCCGGTCCGGGTGACGGATTCTGTCCCGGTTGCTCCTCTTCCAGTCCAGATCTCTGCTGTGGCCCAGGAGTGCAGTGAAGGATGGCCCAAGTGCTTGGGTCCTACACCCGCATGGGAAACCAGGAGAAGCACCTGGCACCTGGCTTCGATTCTGCACATCGATGCTGGCCACAGTGCTCCAGCCATAGCAGCCACTTGGGGGGTGAACCAACGGAAAAAGGAAGATCATTCTCTCTCTCTCTCTCTCTCTCTCTCTCTCTCTCTCTCTCTCTCACTGTCTAACTGCCTGTCAAAAAATAAATAAATAAAAAATGTGATCAAAGCCCAGGGTTAGCCCACAGTGGGTACATCTCTTACCCACACTGGTGCATGAACCACACTAAGATCTGTGTGGTCCTCAGTGTGAGCATGGAACCCACAGTGATGACTCACCCAGCAGTTAGGGAGCTCCGAGCCTCTGCTATAGTGATTGCCCAGAGACCCAGCTATATCCCAAGCCCTGCTGGGGACTCACAAGGTCCCACAGTCAGATTCACAAGGCTCCCACAATTGTGGGGTACAGAGGAACCGTATCCACCCCAGGAGCCTGCCCCATCCATGGAGAGAGCAGAGTCATTTCCAGGGCAGCTGTTTGTGGAGAAGTTTGAACCCAGAGCCTGTGATAGGTTGAGAGGATGGAGGGACCTCACAATCCTAAATGTGTACCCAGCCCCCGTCAACCCTCCCAGCCGGACTCAAAGTCAGTGGGAAATGCAGATTTTTCCCTCTGCTAAAATACCCTGGTCACACGTGAAAGAGCTACCACAGCTTTACTTGTGTCGAGGTGGGCTCTTCCCCCACCGGTTTCCGGGTGCTCTTCTGGGGGTATGAGGAGAAACAAATGTGGTTTTCCTTCACTGGATTGGGTGGATACCCTGCCCCTGCTGGGCTATAGGCTGGGCTCAAAGCAGTGCGGTGCACAGGTTCTCCTCAGGCAGCATCACCAGCGGTGTGGGCTGCCCCAGCCTGCCCTGGTTTTGCTTTCAGGATCTGGCATCTCCTCCAGCCTCCTGCTGCAGGAGTCGTGGGTGGTGCCCTGGCTTGCTGCTGTGTGTCCACAATCTCCATGCTGCTCCATGGCGTTCCTCTTCTTTCTGTAGAATTTCCACTGCAAACTTCTCTCCAGCTCTTCCCTGGGAATACACGTCCTCTGCTTTTTCCTGCTAACTTCCATTGTTCAGAGTCAGAATGTCATTTCCCTATTCAGACATCTTGGAATCTCAATATTCTGTTTTATGAATGGAAGTGGATGTCAGTATTTTAAGTGAAATAAGTCAGGGACAGAAATACAATACTGCACCATGTTGCTCATATGTGAAATTGAAAACATTACTCTCATAGAAGCTGAGAGTAAAATGGTTATTACCAGAAATTGTGAGAGTTATAAGGAAGGGAAAGGAAAGAAAGGTTGGTTAATAGGTTCTAAGTTATAGTTTGATAGGCTAAAGCAGTTCTGGCCTTCTATTGCACAGTAGGATGACTGCAGGTAATGACAATGTACCACATTTCTAAAAAGGGGGGAGCTGGGGCCAGTATTGTGGCCCAGCAGGTTAAAGCACTACCTGCAATGCTGATATCCCATGTGAGTACCAGTTCAAGTCCAGGATGCTCCACTTCAAATTCAGCTCCCTGCTAATATGCCTGGGAGAACACCAGAAGATGGCCGAAGTGCTTGGGTCCCTACCACCCTCATGGAAGACCTAGACAAAGTTCAAAGCTTCTGGTTTCAGCCTGGCCTGGCCCCAGTTATTGTGACCGTTTGGGAGTTAACCAATGCATGGAAGATTCTACCTCTCTGCTTTTAAAAGTACATAAATAAATAAATAAATAAATAATTTTAAAAAGAAGCTAGAAGGAAGAATTTTAATATTTTCACCATAACGAAGTGATTACTGTTTGAGTAGATATATACGTTAACCTTGATTGAACATCACCCAATGTATACATGTACCAAGACAGCACGTATTACCTCATAAATATCTCTAGTTGTAAGGTTTCAGTTAAACAGCTAAAAAGAAGCCACTCTCTGAAATAAATATGTAGGCCTCAAAGGACATTTATAAAAGCCTAGATAGAGTCAAAGAGTGACCTAGAGCATGGATCTAAGATAAAGGTTTCTTATGATAGCCTACCAGGAAGTTCTGTTTTGTTTTATCTATTTTGTTTGCTTTGCTTTGGAATTAAATGTACCCAAGCATTAGCACAATGCTGTTGCCCTATTTGGGGATGCATTTCCATTGCTGTATAGCTTCAAGAGTACCCACTCCTAGTTAGGATAAACTACTTTGTTAGGCATTGTGTGTAGCTAGATAGCCAAATAATTCATCCTAATGTACTTTATATTTAAAACAATCATAAAACAACCTCTCAGAGTAACATCATGCTTAGTTTGCTTTAATATACAATTAATGCGTCTTCTTATTTGCAATGCAGTCTCTCATATCTGAGAACTGCTATGCAGTATAGATTGCTTGTGATGTTCAAGATTGGGCAGATAATATTCGCAGATTTCAAAACAACTTGAACGAATTACTCAGTTTCTTTGGAGTTACAAGTGCCACCAAACTGTTTTGTCAACTTTGGAGTCAAGCCACTGGCTGCGGTAACTGCCATGTGAACTGCGTCTGCAGGGGGCAGCTTCCCAGGTGATGTGTGCTAAACGGGTGACTGCAGGGCAAAGAGAGTCAGCACCTGGTGTGTTAGTGGGGTGATAGAGCAGCTAGAACCCTCACCCCAGCCCTTCCCAAAGGCCAGTCCCCTCTAGTTACTTACATGTGCCTAAAATTATACAGTAGGGACAAAAAAACCCTAAGAAGCACTCATCAAAATTTCAAATATCCAAGTTGGAAAGAAGGTCATCTGTTTGATACAAGACCCATTTATCACAAATATATTTGTTTACTAACAGCAGCAAGTTTCCAGATCAGTGATCTCACATGTTAAAGTTCTTTTTTATCACTGTGTTAAGATACACATAATGTAAAAATTGCTGTTTGAGCCATCTTTATGTGGGCAGTTCAGGAATGCTAAGTGCGTTCACATGGTTATGCAACCACCACCATGATCCATCTCCAGAACTTTTGCATTTGCATAACTTAAACTCTCCATTAAAGAGCTTCTCATTGCTCCTCCCCTCCCCCAAGCCTCTGGTAGCCACCAGTCTACTTTCTGTTTCTGTGAAGTAGAATCATTCGTGTTTGTCTTTTTGTGATTGGCATGTCATTTAACATAACATCCTCAATGTTTATCACCACCTTAACATGTGACAGGATTCCTTCTCTTCTAAGGCTGAATAATATTCCATTGTATGTGTATAACATAGCTAGTTTACAACTAGTTTATGGGGTTTTTGGGGGAGTGATGTTTTTATTACTGATACTAACTTCCTTGACCTTCTGTAGGAAGATCATTGCCCCTAGAAGCCACTGTATTACAATCTATTTTCATTTACTATAACTCTCATTTGAACACACCTGCTTATAAATCCAGCCATCCAACTGCATCTTTGCCTTGCCTAAGTATAATGAACATTATATAATGAAAATGGAGCAAGAGTTGTTAGAACTCTAGAGCAGATATTTGATACTGAATAAAGTATCTTTTATGTTTTAGTTCATTAAGAGATTGTATTAATGAAGACTGTTGGCTGCCCATGATTTAATGGGTGTCTCACAGAATCTAGAGAGAATCTATAGGAGTGAAAGGGAGGGGTTCCTTCCTTGGGGCTGAAAGAGAGTCCAGAATCAGGAATACAAATGCTGGGAGAAGTTCTCTCTTCTATCTACTTCTGGAGAGCTGTTAGTATCATTCTTCTCTCTATGCATACTAGACTTTTCCACGTGATAGAAACTATAATGGCTTTAGGAACTGCCTGAGCCTTAGTAACAATCAAGGAACGTGTGATAGCTTTCAAGGAGTGGGTCGCCCCAAAACCCACTTTGGTTGTGATAGTGAAGATGTGAATACCCACCCTGCCAGATGGTAGATGCAGGGCCCATGGGGAAAACACACAAGGGATTCTTTATAGAAAGCATATTCAGGGTCTGCTTAAACACACACACACACACACACACACACACAATCAGAGCAGAGAATTCTTACCATACGTGCCCTGTGAGACTCCTCATTTGCAGTGGACAGTGACTGTTATATTTTTTCTTTTCTGAATGAGAGAGTTTTTGTCTTTGACTTATTATTTTTAATTTACAAATGAAAAGTTGTATCTATTTATGATGGATAATGTGATTTTTGATATATGTACACATTATAGAATGATCACATCAAGCTAATTAACATATGTTTAACCTCATATCCTTATCAATTTTTTGAGTAATATAATGAAAGCATCTAGAATATTCTTTCTTGAGGGCAGGCATTGTGTGATAGCTGCTTGGGATACCCATATCCCATATGGGAATGCTAGTTCAAATCCTGGCTTCTTGACTTCTGATCCAGCATCCTGCAAATACACCTGGAAAACCATAGATGATGGGGCAAGTACTTGGGCCCCTGCCACACATGTGGGAGACCCAGATACAGTGCCTGGCTCCTGGATTTGGTCTGGCCCAGGCCTGGCTGTGCAGCCATTTAGGGAATAAATGAATGAATGAATGAATGAAAACTTTCTCTATCTCTGTCTCTCCTCTCTCTGTCAATCTGTCTTACAAATAGATAAATCAATCTTTTTAAAAAGTTTTCCCCTTATATTTTCTTGAGTAGCTTTACAATTTTATTTTAATGTTTGAATCTTTCATCTACTTTAAGTTGATTTCTGTTTGGGGTGAGGTATAGGTTCAATTTTATTTTCTGCAAAGGGGAGTCCAGTTGTCCCAATACCATTTATTAGGAGACTGTCATTTCCCCATTGTGGTCTCGGCACATTTGGCAAACAGGCATAGATTTAGTGTTTAACCATAGGTGCAAAGATTTACTTCTGTACTTTCTATTTTGTTCCATGGTCAGTGTGTCTTTTTTGTACTATTATCCATGCTGTTTTCACTACTATAGCTTTGTAGTAGATTTCGAGATCAAATAATGTGATACCTCCAGCTTTGTTCATTTTGCCCAGAATTTCTGTGGTTGTTCAGATCTTTTGCAGTTTCCTTTAGGAATGTTAATTTTTATGAAAAATATGGAAATATTGATAGGCTTTTTGAATATGTAGATTGCTTTGTATAATCTGATCATTTTTACAGTGTTAATCATTTCAGCCCATGAAAATGAATATCTTTCCTTTTTTTATTCTTCAACTTCCTTCATCAATGTTTTATTGTTTTCAGTATGTTTCTTTCACTTCCTTGCTTAAAATTATTCCTAAATATGTTTTTAGGCTACTGTAAAGATAATTGTCTTAATTTTTTTTGTTCTGTTAACTGAATGGGAATTTTTATGGCTGTTATCCAAGCCAAGCTGCACCATGTTCTCAGCTAGGACGTAACACACAGAACTACCTCGTGGTCTCATCTTCTTCCAGGGCCTCCAATGCTACAACTCTTCATATTTGACTCAATTGTCTCAGCATCTGTTCCCCGCCTTTGTTCCCTCCTCTGCTGAAGGAGGACTCAGAACAGGAAGGAAAGTACTGTTCCTCCCCTTCTTCCCTTAACCATTTTGATCAAATACAGCTGGTCTACCTCAGATCATTCTTTACTCAGAAAGGTTTCAATTATCATCTTCATGTCAATCAGTAGTTACTGAATTGAATTACAGTTTCTGTTCCCAACATCTTTAGCATGTTAATGCTATCCTGTAGAGACCTGGCCCTGGTGAGACTCTTGACATTCCAAAACCAATATAAGGTCTCCAACAATAGCCCTGGAATCCTCAAATAGACATTAAATACCTCTGCATTTTCCCCATGCGAACAATAGCAATGGGAGTTTTGCACTGGTGCCTAATGAGGAAGAGAGAGGTGGGGCAGTGCTAGACAACTCAAGATGTAGCACCTTCTTGCTCTACTATTTTTAAGAAGGATGCTACGAGTTGAAAAGAAACATCACACACTCAGTCAATCAGACAATTTGAGAATTCTAAGTTATTTTGTTATGTAACCAGTAATACTAAAGAGGCTTTGAAATCAGACTTCCTAGGTTCATATCATAGGATGGTTTGAGGATTGAATGGACCATCCATGAAAGCCCTCAGCATAGTGTGTAACACAGAATAAATACACAATAAATTTACTACTGTTACTATTATTCTCTCTTACTTCAAAGTATTGGGTAGAATTATACTCAGGATTAAGAAAACCAAGAAATGAAATCTTGGGGCTGGCTGTGGCATAGCAGGTAAAGCTGCAACCTGTAATGTGAGCATACCATATGGGTGCTGGTTTGAGTCTCAGCTGCTCCACTTCCAATCCAGCTCTCTGCCAGTGCCTGGGAAAGCAGTTGAAGATGGTCCAAGTCCTTGGGCCCCTGAACCTGCATGGGATACCCAGATGAATCTCTTGACTCCTGACTACAGATCTGTGTAGCTCCAGCCCTTGTGAGCAATTGGGAAGTGAAACAGCAGATGGAAGACCTCTCTCTCTGCCTGTCCTTCTCTCTCTGTGTAACTCCAACTTTCAAATAAATAAATACATTTCTAAAAAAAAGAAGAAGAAGAAGAAGTGAAATCCATGGAAATCTCAAAAGTATTTCTGTATCATTTCCTATCACTAAACTGATTTAAATAACTTCTATCTGATTTGTATATCCACTCACATGAGCACATAGGTTTTAGGATGCAATGAAAGGTCATTCAATCTTCAAAATGTGCACACTGCTATGATTTGAAGAAGGCTTTTTGGGAGAGATGTACCTCTGTGCCTTGTGTGATGATCTACTTGAGAAGTCAGTGGCTAGCCTCTGAATTCTGCTGTTCATACATTTTCAGCCTGACAAACGAGTCAAGAGAGTGATCTCTGTTTTCTTTGTTGGCAGCTACACAGTTTTCATGTCTAGTGGGGAGGCATAGCTGTTCTCTAAGGTCAACAATGATTTGCAAGGACATGTTTGTTTTGACTTTAGTCCTATTGGAATTCTGTAACCTTGGGCTAAAATGACCAGTTCTCAAACATATTCCTTCTGAAGGGCAAAGTCAAGAGGTTCCCCATCCCCTCTTCTATCCTTGGGGATGGGAACATCAGAAATCGGACAAAGCTTCTGCTCTTTAGGTTCTGAGGACTTCTATCTGTAGGACTTCTCCTAGTGAGACTTTGGCTCACCTGCTCTTCCTTCCATCTGAGGACCACGCCATATGAGAACTCTGGCCATGCTCTGCCTGGGAAGTCATTTTTATTTCTGCCATTCCTGACATTCAACCATTTTATTTTTCCTTTAGTGGCACCTCTTGGATAGCATATTTAACAAACATGTTGCCTACAATGTAAACTAATACAGAAAGTTCCCATTTTTATCCTGTAACATTCTGAAATCCAGAGTTTTAAGTAAATCTGTGTAATAATTACCAAATTTCTGTAAGGCTTACTTAGTGCTGTGAGGTGTTTCATGCACTCGCTTACTCCTCACCATAGCCTTCTGCAGTTGTGTTTTATTATCCCCAGGCTAAAGGTGGGAAGATCAAAGCAGAGAGAGGTGGAGATCAGACTAGGATGTGGAGGAGCAGAGATGGGAATGCAGGTATCCTGGTTCTCGAACCCAGGCTCCCAACCTCTGCATTAGGCAGAATCCAGGAATGCCCCCGTGGTTCCTGCCCTCATGTAGGGATTGAGATTTGTGACTTCTTTCTAACAAATGAAATGCAGAAGTGATGGGACATCACATCTGGGACTGGCTTCCAAATGGACTACTACAAGGTCCATTTGGAACACTCTCTTGCCCTTTCTTGGATGGCTCACCATGGCCAAAGCCAGTTGCCATTTTCTGAAGCAACCTTATAGAGAACTGAGTGAACTTGGACACAGATTTATAAGGTCAGCCAAAACTGCATGAGCGAGTCTGGAAGTCAGTCCCTCAGTCCCAATAGCGAGCCTTGAGGACATTCAGCCTTAGGATAGACCCTGAGCCCAAGGCACCAGCTACGTGGGTCTGGATTCCTGATTTGCAGAAACTATGAGTTAATGTTTGTTTTTTTTTTTAAAAAAAAACTAAATTTTGGAGTAATTTGTTATATAACAACAGTCCAATCACTAAACCACAACACCAGAGTTTTTTAAATTCATTTTTAAAAGTATTTATTTATTTATTTGAAAGGCAGGGTGTGAGAGAGAGCAAGAAAGAGAAGAAAAGAGATCTTCTATCGCTGGTTCATGCCTGCAGATCAGCACAACAGCCAGGGTTAGGCCAGGCCAAAGCCAGGAGCCAATAACTCCATTTGTAACTCACCACATGGGTGACAGGGGCCCAAACACTTTGGCCATATTCCACTGCATTGGAAGGCACATTGGCAGGAAACTGGATCAGAAGTGGAGCAGCTGGGAAGCAAACTCAATATGAAATGACAGCATCACAAGTAGTGGCTAACCTCACTGTACCACAACACCAGCCTCAAAATTTATTTATTTTAAAATAAGGTATCACCATTAGAAGCTGCATTTTTAAATAATGCCTATAGTTAGTGAGAGCACTTGGCTTTTTGAGATGCTCATACAGATCACTTACTCTAAGTAAGTTCTTAATTCATATTTAAGCAGGATTATATCTATGGATTTTTGATGATTACATTTTTTAAGAATTATCAAAGGTTTTCTGAAATTCTAAATTTATTCACTGCTTCCTGTTAGCTATTTTCTCTCAGAAAAATCTATTTGTCACTTACTGGATTATGTGGAAATTTTTGCTTAATGAAGAGGCACCATGCCCCATGCCCCATATATAAGTGTCACCTATAGGCAATTAACCCAGCCTACCTTTTATATATTTTCTCTTCCATGTCTTTTTTTCTACTCTCTTTTCCCTTTCTTCTTCATTGTATAAGAAATCCATTTGCAGTCTTTTTATCATCAGACACAAATTGACATATTCTGATCAGATTTTTTTCCTAAACTCCTAAGGAACTGCCAAATTGTTTTCATGGGGAGTTCAGTAACTTTCTCTAAATTTATCAGTAGGACTATACTATGACCTTGTCCATCTAACTTGTACATTTCATGGAAAAATTTAAACATAATGAACTCTATAAAATATTCATTAGTAAAAATAGGAACCAAGTATATATGTACTTAATCTGTGTCATCAGCCTTATTTCTCAAGTTTTTGTCCCATGGTCATGGGAAGGTGGATAGAATCCACTCTGAGGATTTGCCATTCCAAGTTACAGACGTGTTCATAAATTCAGATGATCTTGGGAACATATCTCTATGAGCAAAGGGGAAAAAGTAAACTTCTTTTTTGTTTGTTTGTTTGTTTCTTCTCAAATTCCTTTGGCCGTTCAAGAAGTGCTTTTTCATTTTTAGTTGGCCTTCTGGGAAGATAATTTTTAATTATTTGAAAATGCTTGGGGCTGGCCCCGTGGCTCACTTGGTTAATCCTCTACCTGCACTACCGGCATCCCATAAGGGCACCAGGTTCTAGTCCCAGTTGCTCCTCTTCCAGTCCAGCTCTCTGCTCTGGCATGGGAGGGCAGTGGAGGATGGCCCAAGTGTTTGGGCCCTGCACCCGCATGGGAGACCAGGAGAAGCACCTGGCTCCTGCCTTCGGATTGGCGCAGCACTGGCCGTAGTGGCCATTTGGGGAGTGAACCAAAGGAAGGAAGACTTCTCTCTCTCTCTCTCTCTCTCTCTCTCTCTCTCTCTCTCTGTCTATAACTCTATCAAATAAATTTTAAAAAAAGGTAATGTTTTTGTCCTGATCTTATTTTGTATAGATACAATGTATTACTTAGATTAGATGTCTCTCTCTCTCTCTCTCTGTGTGTGTGTGTGTGTGTGTGTGTGTGTGTGTATGCCAGGCCACATTTGGACAAGACTTAGTTTTCTATGTTCTTTCTGATCAGCCTCCTCATTGCCCTTATGTGACTTTAGATTCAAAGGCTATTTGATTTACCAAAGATACAGAGATGGTTACATAATTTATTCAGAGGTAACCAAGGTGAACATTTTGTGAACCACTATTGATTCTAGGGTCACTGCCAAGATTTCAAATACCATGAGACAGCACTGGAAGATATCCAATGAGAGTTTTTATTTTGGAGCACTGATCCCTAGTATTATTCGGCAGGAATCATAAGGCAAACAAGAATTGATACGGGCTAAAAGATTTTTGATGGATAAAGCACTAGCTTCACAAAAACCAACCCAAGTGAGCAGTCTGTTAAAGGAAGAAGCCATTGGTCCCTGAAATGGAGCCAGCCTCCATAGGGCATTACAGCCAGGCCTGACTGTTGGAATATAAGAAGGCATCCACAGCTTCCTAGAAGAGTGTCCCCCATCTACCTCTTGAAATCCTTTACTGTAGGTGGTATCCATTCATTCTGCAAGGATAAGTTACACTTTAATTACCACTCCTTTAAGGTATGATATGATAGTCCCCACTACCCATGCTTTCAGTGACTCATGGCCAACAATGATCCAAAATTGTGATTTCTCTTCACTCTTTCGAAAAGGAGACCATATTTACACAACTTTTATCACAAGTTTAATGTTGTTAGAATTGTTCTATTATTAATTACTATTGTTAATCTTTTACTGTGCCTAAGTGATAAATTAAACTTTACCATTTGTATATATGTGTGCATTGGAAAGATGTATTTACTGAGTTCAGTACTATCTGTAATTTCAGACATCCACTGAAAGTCTAGGAACATATTCCCCACGGGTAGCTGGGGACTAATGTATTTAAATCTACACTTCATTGTGTGTGGAGTGGGAGTTAGATCCTCTGGGCTTCTAAGATGATTGGTATTGATTCTGAATCCCTCAGGGCAAGTGATAGACCTTGTCATTTCTGTAATCACCACTGCCAACACTATGGCTGGTCCAGCCTGAGAATTCAGATGCCTTCAACTCTCCGATGAATAAAAAGTGAGCACAGGGGCCAGCACTGTGGCATAGTAGGTTAAGTCTGCCTGCAGTGCTGGCATCCCAGACAGTGCTAGTCAGAGTCCTGGCTGCTCCACTCTGATCCAGCTCCCTACTAATGGCCTGGGAAAGCAGTGGAAGATGGCCCAAGGGCTTGGGCCTCTGCACCCATGTGGGAGACCTGGAAGAAGCTCCTGGCTCCTAGTTTCAGATTGGCCCAGCTCCAGCTGTTGAGGCCAACTGGGAAGTGAACCAGGGGATGGAAGACCTCTTTCTCTGTCTCTCCCTCTCTGTCTATAACTCTGCCTCTCAAATAAATAAATAATAAATCTTTTGGGGAAAAAAAGTGGGCACAGTGAGGTGGGAAAGGTGCATCAAAGGCAACACACTTCATACTTTCACATTGCCTTGTTCTCAAATGTCAAATTAAACTAATGTTGGATTAGTACAGCAGTCAATGTGGCCATTCTGGTTGCATGAGTGTAAAAGGCATTGGATAGTTAGAAAATTGTTATCTGTTACCTTCTAAAGACTCTGCTGCCTGCCTATAAAAGCAAGCAATCAGGTGAGTCTGAGCTTTATTCTATGATTACAGTCCTGAATTTACCTGCTTACAAGGAGGAAAATGGGAATTGGGGGCCCTGGATAAATATAAATGTTTATGATACCTTTTTTTTTAAAAAAATCCAACACCACCCATTTTATACCTTAGGATCACTAGAATTTTTCATTTTAACTAAAACTTTATAAGCGTTGACCAACATTTTCCAATTTCTCCCTATCCTTAGCCTCTGGTAGCCAACATTTTACTCTCTGCTTATGCAATATTTGCAGATTCTACTCTATTTCATTTAGCATAATGACCTTCTTATTCACCCTTGTTGTAGCAAATAAAAGGATTTCCTTCTTTTGTGGCTGAATTATATTCTAGTGTGTGTTTAGAATAAATATAGGGTATATAATGATTATATTATGTACACATTACATTTTCTTGTCTACTCATCTTGGACAAATTGTTATATATTGATATTGTGAATAATGCTACAATGAATGTGAAAGTGCTGGTATCTCTTGTTAATACTGTTTTCATTTCCTTTGAATACATAATTAAGTGGGATTTCAGGATCATGTGGTTGTTGTGTTTTTAATTTTCAAAGAAAAAAGGATTTCTTTATATATTTTTGAGTCAGAGAGAGAAAAACAGATAGATGAACACAGAAAGCACCCATCCACTTATTTATTCCCCTGCCCCTGACTGGGGCTGAAGATAGGAAGCAGGAACTCAATCCAGGTCTTCCATATGAATGATAAGACCCCAACTACTTGAGCTGTCATTACAGCCTCCCAGAGTCTGCATGAGCAGAAAGCTGCTGTCAAGAATGGAGCCAAATATCAAACCCAGACACTGTGATATGACATGCAGGTGCTAGGCTGGCATCTTAGCCATTTGGCCAAATGTCTACCTCTATTTTTAATTTTTAAAAGAATGCCTCATTATTTTCCACAATGGGTAGACTAATCTGCATTCTCACCAACAGATTAAAGGGCTCTCTTTGGTCTCCTCCCTCTGCAGCTGTTGTTACATCATTTTGATAAAAAACCATTCTTACAAGTATGAGATGATAGCTCACTGTGCTTTTGATATGCATTTCTCCGATAATTAGTAATCCTGAGCATTAAATCATACACTTGTTGGCCGGTGCCACGGCTCAATAGGCTAATCATCTGCCTGTGGCGCCAGCACACTGGGTTCTAGTCCCGGTCAGATCGCCAGATTGTCCCAGTTACCCCTCTTCCAGGCCAGCTCTCTGCTGTGGCCCAGGAGTGCAGTGGAGGATGGCCCAAGTGCTTGGGCCCTGCACCCACATGGGAGACCAGGAGAAGCACCTGGCTCCTGGCTTTGGATCAGCGCAGTGCGCCTGCCACAGCGTGCGGACCACAGTGGCCATTGGGGAGTGAACCAATGGAAAAAGAAAGACCTTTCTCTCTGTCTCTCTCTCTCGTTGTCCATTCTGCCTGTCAAAAAAAAAAAAAAAATCACACACTTGCTGGCAATTTCTGTGCCCTCTTTGAAGATTTGTCTATTTAGACCTACTGCCCACTTTTGTTTTTAAACTTTTATTTAGAATATAAATTTCCAAAGTACAGTTTATGGATTACAATGGCTTCTCCCCCATAACTTCCCTCCTACCCGCAACCCTCCCCTCTTTCCCACTACCTCTCCCCTTTCATTCACATCAAGATTCATTTTCAATTCTCTTTATATACAGAAGATCAGTTTAGTATATATTAAGTAAAGATTTCAACAGTTTGCCCTCACATAGCAACACAAAGTGAAAAATGCTGTTGGAGTACTAGTTATAGCATTAAATCACAATGTACAGCACATTAAGGACAGAGATCCTACATGCTATTTTTTTTTAAAAAATTGATTTTCTATGCAATTTCCAATTTAACACCAAGTTTTTTTTTTAATTTATTTTATTCATTTTAAAGAAAGCGCTACACAGAGAGGTAGAGACAGAGAGAGAGAAAGAGAGAGGTCTTCCATCCACTGGTCCACTTCCCAAATGGCCACATGGCCAGAGGTGAGCTGATCCAAAGATAGGAGCCAGGAGCCTCCTCCAAGTCCCCCACATGGGTGCAGGGGCCCAAGCACTTGGGATACCCTCTGCTGCCTTCCCAGGCACACCAGCAGGAAGCTGGTTTGGAAGCAGAGAAGATGGGAACCGAACTGGCACCTACTGGGATGCCAGCACCACAGGCCATGTCTTTAACCCACTGTGCCACAGCACTGGCCCTTTGCCCACTTTTTAAAAATCAGATTAATTCTTCTTTTGTTGTTGAGATGTGTGAGTTTAGATATACTTTGGAAATTAACCCCTTGTGAGATACATAATTTTCAAATATTTTCTCCCATTCTATTGTCTGTCTTTTCATTTTGTGGAAGATTTTTAGTTTGATATAGCCCCCATTTTTTTTTGCTTTTGTTTTCTGTGCTTTTGATATCATCAAAAAATCATAGCAAGATCAACGTGAAGGAGCTTTCCCCAGATGTTTTCATCTGGCAGCTTTACAACTCCAGTTCCTGCATTTATGTCCTTAGTACATTTGAGTTGCTTTTTGTATAAGATAGAAATCAAGGATAAAATTTCATTTTTTGCATGTGAATATCCAGTTCCCCTGGCACTATTTACTTAATACACTTTCATTTCTCCACTATGTATTCTTATGTTTTCCCCAGAAACCTCTTATTTAAGGAATACAAACTTCACACCTTTCATAAATACAACTTTAGGAATATAGTGATTCTTCCCACTGTACCCACCCTCCCACCCTAATGCCCACCCCCTTCCTCCTTACTCTCCTATCCCATTCGTATTTTTCACTAAGATCTATTTTCAATTAACTTTACACACATAAGATTATACTAACTAAAGACCTCAACAAGTTGTATAAAAAAAAAAAAAACTTACTCAACAGTCCAGACAAGGGCTGTTCAAAGTCATTGCATCTTGTGCATCTTGAAGTGTTAATTTCACTTCTATTGATTACCTTTTAGTGCTCTATCAATTATCACAGATCAGGGAAAACATATGGTATTTGTCCTTTTGGGATTGGCTTATTTTACTAAGTATGATGTTTTCCTGTTTCATCCATTTTGTTACAAATGACCAGATTTCATTTTTTTTACCACTGTGTTGTATTCCATGGTGTACATATCCCATAATTTTTTTAAACCATCATCAGTTGACAGACATTTGGGTTGATTCCATATCTTAGCTATTGTGAATTGAGCTGCAGTAAACATGGGGTTACAGATAACTCTTTCATATGCTGATTTCATTTCCCCTGGGTAAATTCCCAGGAGTGGAATGGCTAGGTCATAGGATAGGTCAATATTCAGATTTCTGATGTATCTCCATATTGTCATCCATAGTGGTTTTACAAGTTCACATTCCCACCAAAAGTGGATTAGGGTACCTTTTTCTCCACATCCTTGTCACCATTTGTTATTTGTTGATTTCTGCATGAAAACCATTCTAACAGAAGTGAGGTGGAACTTCATTGTGGTTTTGATTTCCAATTCTCTGATGGTTAGTGATTCTGAGCATTTTTTTATGTGTCTGTTGGCCATTTGATTTCCTCTTTTGAAAAATGCCTTTTTACATCCTTTGCCCATTTCTTAAATGGGTTGTTTGTTTTGTTGTAGAGTTTCTTGGTCTCTTTATATGTTCTAGTTATTAATCATTTATCAATTGTATAGTTTGCAAATAATTTCTCCCATCCTGTCAGTTGCCTCTTCACTTTGCTGCACTTTTGCAGCGCAGAAGCACATTTTTCAATTTTGTCTTTAAGTACCTGTGCCTCTGGGGTCTTTTCTGAGAAGTTTTTGCCTATGCCAATGTCTTGCAGGGTTTTCTCAGTGTTCTCTAATAAATTGATGGTATTGGGTCATAGATTTAGGTCTTTAATTCATTTTTTTAAAGATTTACTTATCTAATAGAAAGAGTTACACAGAGAGAGAAGGAGAGGCAGAGAGAGAGAGAGCTCTTCCAGCTGCTGGTTCACTCCCCAATTGGCTGCAACAGCCAAAGCTGTGCTGATCTGAACCCAGGAGCCAGGTGCATCCTCTGGGTCTTCCCATGTGGGTGCAGGGACCCAAGGTCTTGGGCCATCTGTACTGCTTTCCCAGGCCATAGCAGAGCTGGATAGGAAGAGGAGCAGCTGGGACTCAAACTGGCACCCATATGGGTTGCTGGCCAGCAGGCAGCAGCTTTACCTGCTACGCCACAGGGCTGGCCCTCTTTAATCCATTTGGATTGGAGTGTGGTTTGAAGTGTAAGGTGGGGTCTTGCTTCATGCTTACGCATGTGGAGATCCAGTTTTCCCAGCACCATTTGTTGAAGAGACTGTCCTTGCTCCAGGGATTGATTTTAGCTCCTTTGTCAAAGATACATTGGTTGTGAATGCCTGGGTTGATTTCTGGTGTTTCTATTTTGTTACATTGCTGTATCAATCTGTTTTAGTACTAGTACTAAGCTGTTTTGATTATAACTGCCCTGTCGCATGTCCTGAAATCTGGTATTGTGATGCCTCCGGCTTTGTTTTTGTTGTATAGGATTGCTTTCACTATTCAGGGTCTCCTGTATTTTCATATGAATTTTAGCATCATTTTTCTGTATCTGAGAAGAATATCCTTGGTATTTTGATTGATATCACATCGAATCTATAAATTGCTTTCAGTAGTATGGACATTTTGATGATATTGATCCTTCTAACCCATAAACATGGAAGATTGTTTCATTTTTTTGTATCTTCTATTTATTTAATGTTTTGTAGTTCTCATCATAGAGATCTTTGGCATCCTTTGTTAAATTCATACCAAAGTGTTTGATTTCTTTTTGTGGCTATTGTGAATGGAATTGATCTTAGAAGTTCTTTTTCTTGGGCAGGCGCTGTGGTGCAGTGGGTTAAAGTCCTGGCCTGAAGTGCTGGCATCCCATGTGGGCACCGGTTCTAGTCCCGGCTGCTCCTCTTTCTATCCAGCTCTCCGCTATGGCCTGGGAAAGCAGTAGAAGATGGCCCAAGTCCTTGGGTCCCTGCACCCATGTGGGAAACCCGGAAGAAGCTCCTGACTCCTGGCTTCGGATCGGCACAGCTCAGGCCATTGTGATCATCTGAGGAGTGAACCAGCGGATAGAAGACCTCTCTCACTGTCTCTACTTCTCTCTGTAACTCTGTATTTCAAATAAATAAAAATAAATCTTAAAAAAAAAATTCCACCTGTCAACACTATTGTTTAAAAATAATTCTTTCTCAGCCATTGCATTGCCTATGTACACAAAAGTTATTGATTTTTGTGTGTTATTTTTATATCCTGTCACCTTACCAAATTCTTCTATGAGTTCCAGTTGTCTCTTAGTGGAGTCTTTCGGATCTCCTATATATAGAATCATGTCATCTAAAATAGGGATAGTTAGACTTCCTCCTTCCCAATTTATATCCCTTTGATTTCTTTTTCTTGCCCCATGGCTCTGGCTAAAATTTCTAGGATTATACTGAAAAGAAATGGTGAGAGTGGGCATCCTAGTCTGGTTCCAGATCTCAGTGGGAATGCTTCCAAATTTTCTCCACTCAATAAGGCCCTGGCCATGGGTTCCTCATAAATTGCCTTGATTGTGTTGTGAAATGTTCCTTCTATACTCAATTTGCTTAGAGTTTTCATCATGAAAGAATATTGTATTTTCTCAAATGCTTTCTCTCCGTCTATTGAGGTAATCATATGGTTTTTTTTCTTCCATTTGTTAATGTGATGTATCACATTGATTGATTTGCAAATGTTGAACCATCTTTCCTTGGATACCTTGGATAAATCCCACTTGGTCCAGGTGAATGATCTTTCTCATGTGTTGTTGGATTCAATTGACTAGTATTTTATTGAGAATTTTTGTGTCTATGTTCATCAGGGATATTGGTCTTTAGTTCTCTTTCTCTGTTGTATCTTTTTCAGGTTTAGGATTAAGGTCATGCTGATTTCATAGAAGGAGTTTGGGAGGATTCCCTCTCTTTCAATTGTTTTGAATAGCTTCAGAAAATTGGAGGTGTTTCTTCTTTAAATGTCTGGTAGAATTCAGTAGTGAGGCCATCCAGTCCTGAGCCTTTTTTCAAGGGAAGGGTCTTTAGTACTGATTCAATTTCCATCTTCATTATTGGTATGTTTAGGTGTTCTGTGTCTTCATGGTTCAATTTAGGTAGGTATATGTCCAGGAATCTATTCATTTCTTCTAGATTTCCCAGTTTGTTGGCATACAACTCTTTGTAATAATTTCTTTTTTAAAAAAGATTTTTTATTTATTTATTTGACAGGTAGAGTTATAGACCGTGAGCAAGAGACAGAAAGAAAGGTCTTCCATCTGATGATTCACCCCCCAAATGGCCGCAACGGCTGGAGCTACGCCGATCCAAAGCCAGGAGCCAGGTGCCTCTTCCTGGTTTCCCATGCAGGTGCAGGGGCCTAGGCACTTGGGCCATCCTCCACTGCTTTCCGGGGCCACAGCAGAGAGCTGGACTGGAAAAGGAGCAACCAGGACTAGAACCCGGTGCTCATATGGGATGCCAGTGCCGCAGGCGGAGGACTAACCTAGTGCACCATGGTGTTGGCCCCTGTAGTAATTTCTGATGATTGTTTTTATTTCTGCAGTGTCTGATGTTACATTTCCATTTTTGTCTCTAATTTTATTAATTTGGGTCATCTCCCACTTTTTTTTTTTGGTTAGTTGGGCCAATAGTGTGTAAATTATTTATTTTTTCAGAAAACCAGGTTTTTTTTTTTTTCTGATCTTCTGTTTATTTCTTCCCTAATTTTAATTATTCCTTTTCTCCTACTAGTTTTGGGTTTGGTTTGCTGTTGTTTTTCTAGGTCTTTGAGGTGCATTGATAGTTCGTTTCTTTGGTGCCTTTCCAATTTCTTGATGTAGGCACCAATTGCTATAAACTTTCCCCTTCAGACTGCCTTTGCTGTATCCCATAAGTTTTAATATTTTTTATTGTTGATTTCATTAATTTCCAGAAATTTTTTTATTTCTCTTTTGATTTCTTCAGTGACCCACTGTTCATTTAGGAGCATGTTTTTCAGTCTCCATGTATTTACATACGTTCTGGAGGTTCTTGAGTTGCTGATTTCCAGCTTCATTCCAATGTGGTCAGAGAAGATGCATGGTATGATTTTGATTTTTTTTTTAATTTGGTGAGACTTACTTTATAACCTAGCATGTGCTCTATCCTAGAGACAGTTCCATGCACTGATGAGAAAAATGTGTATTCTGCATTTGTAGGGTGGAAAGTTCTGTAGATATCTGTTAGGTCCATTTAGTTTATCATGTTGGTTAACTTTGTTGATTCCTTGCTGATTTTCTGTCTGGTTGATCTGACCATTGTTAAAAGTGGAGTATCAAGGCTGCTGCTGTTGTGTAGTGGGTGAGGCCGCCACCTGTGGTGCTGACATCCCATGTGGCTGTTCCACTTCCAATCTGGCTCTCTGCTGTGGCCTGGGAAGACAGTAGTTGATGTCCAGGTCCTTGAACCCTGCACATACGTGGGAGACCCCGGGGAAGCTCCTGGTCCTGCCTTTGAATTGGCACAGCTCTGGCCATTGTGGCCATCTGGGGAATGAATGAGTGAATGGAAGAGCTCTCTCCCTCTCTCCTTCTTTCCCTCTCTCCCTCTCTCCCTCTCTCTCTCTCTCCCTCTTTCCCTCTCTCTCTCTCTCCCTCTCTGCCTCTCTGTAACTCTGCCTTTCAAATAAATAAATAAAAATCTTTTAAAAAAAAGAAAATGGAATATTGAAGTCCCACATTATGATTGTATTAGAGTATATGTTTCCCTTTAGATTCATTAACATTTTTTAAAATAGTCAGGTACTCTGTAATTAGGTGCATATACATTTTTTCTAGTCACGTCTTCCTTTTGAATTGATCCCTTACTCATTACATAGTGTCTTTCTTTGTCTCTTTTAACAGTTTTTGTGTTAAAGTTATTTTTCTGATCTTAAGATTGCTACACCAGCCATTTTTGGTTTCTGTTTCCATTCTCTCATTTTCAGTCTGCATGTGTCTTTGTTGGTGAGATGTGTTACTTGTAGGCAGCAAATCAATGAGTTTGTTTGTTTTTTAATCCACTCAGCCAGCCTGTATCTTTTAAATGGAGAGTTGAGGCTATTTACATTCAAAGTGACTATGTAAAATTTCCAGAGATTTGTCTTCTAACTTGGATATTCTTTCTTCTGTTTCATTGAGTCTGTTCTTAAGGCTTTCCATTGTATTTTTTTACTTATTCTATTGAATTCTTCATTTCCAATATTTTGTTTTGATTTCTCTTTAAAATCTCAATCTTGTGGGGAAAATTTTCATTCATGTCATGTACAAATTTCTTTAATTCCTAAATTTGCTTCTGATTCCTTCTAATTAATCCTATAATAAATTTTTTGAATTAGGCCGGCGCTGCGGCTCAATAGGCTAATCCTCCTTCTGCAGCACCAGCACACCGGGTTCTAGTCCTGGTTGGGGCACCAGATTCTGTCCTGGTCGCCCCTCTTCCAGTCCAGCTCCCTACTGTGGCACGGGAGGGCAGTGGAGGATGGCCCAAGTCCTTGGGCCCTGCACCCACATGGGATATCAGGAGAAGCTCCTGGCTTTTGGCTTCAGATCAATGCTGTGTACCGGCTGCAGCACACCATTGGAGGGTGAACCAACCATAAAAGAAGACCTTTCTCTCTGTCTCTCTCTCTCTCACTGTCCACTCTGCCTATCAAAAAAAATTATTTTTGAATTCTGTTTTTGGCATTTCACCAATCTCTTCATTTTCACATTCTAATATTGAAGTGTTTTGTTCCTTTGGGGGTGTCATGTTGTCTTCCTTACTCTTATTTTTTATTAGGTGTTTGTGGTGATACTTATGTTTTATTTTTTCTCTGTGGTGGATTTTATATTTTAACTATGCCTCTGTGGCTTAGTGGAGTGTGTGCTCTTTCAGTGAATACCCAGAGATATCTGCTGGGTTTGGTCAGGCAGTGCTGTTCAGTGCTCCAGGGTGAGAGAAGCGTCCAAGGTGACATGCAAGTTGGGTGTGATGAATATCCTCTTTTTTTTTATCAGAGGAGAGGTTTGTTCTGCTTTGTTGGCATATTCTCACACTCATAGGACCTCCTCTCCTCATAGGAGACCAACGCCTGGGTGCTAGCCCCAGTGGGTACAATTTTCATCTGCTTTGCTACAAAAACCACACAAAGGATCTGTACAGTCTTCAGTGTGAACACAGGTCCTGCAACAATGATTCTTACCACCAGGGAATCAGGGAGCCCAAATGTGTGGAGCCACCCACAATGACTGCCCAGCCATGCACTGCGGCCTCCCACATAGCTACAGTGTTTTCACAATCCTGGTACACAAGGTTACCACAGACACAAACTCCCAGCCCCCTATCAGCTCTCTCAGTCAGACTCAGGTGTCTCCTCCCATCTGGTTGCTGGGCACACAGACATGATCTGGTGCAGCTGTTTTGTATGTCTAAAATGTCACCTGCCCTCTTTTGGCCAGTTACAGGACACTGGTGCTAGGTGGTCAGGGGGAGAGCCCTCCCTTTTTTTCCTCTAGATTGGCAGGTACACTGTCCCCCACAGGGCTCCAAGCCAGACTCATGCCAGACTCTTCCTGCAGCTTTATTGCCAGTGGCTTGGGCTAATACAGTCTGATCTCACTTCACTCAAAAGCTGGTGCTGAGGCTCTCAGCCACTGGGGTCCTGAATTGTGCGCATCCACACCTTCCATGTAACTCCACAGTGTCCCTCTAACTTGTGTGTAGTTTTCCTTGCCATTTTCTTGCTAAATCTTCCCTGAGATTACACTCTCTCCACTTCTTTTTTTAAGTATCTTCCCCTAGGCTGGAGCAGTAAGCTCCCTTCCTATTCCACCATCTTGAAGACTCTTTATCCCATTATATATTCTTTTTAAAAATAATTAGTTAATTTGACACAAGTGCATGCACATGCATACACACACACCAACACCACCACCACCACCACCACCACCATCACCACCAAGAGATATATGAGGAGACAGAGATAGACAGCATTCCTATCCACTCTCAAATACCCACAACATCAGGGGCTGTGCCAGGCCAGAGCTGGAGCCAGAACTTATCCTTGGTCTTCTAAATGGCTGGCAAGATCCTAATTACTTGAGTAATCATGTGCTGACTCCCAGGGAGTACATCAGCAGGAAACTAGAATCAACAGTTGAGCCGGGACTTGAAACCAGGCACTCTGACATAGAATGTAGTAGCATAACTGGAATCTTAACTACAAAGCCAAATGCTTGCTACTCCATTATATATTCTTGATGCCCTTTTCTAAGATTAGTTGACCATATGTACATGGATTGATTACTGGACTCTCTATTATGTTCCATTGGTCTGTATGTCTTCTTTTATACCAGTACCATACATTTTTGATGACTGTAACCCAGTGATATAGTTTGAAATTAAGGAATGTGGTACCTTGAACATTGTTTTTCCTTGGCAGTTTGCTAAAACTGAGCCCCTCCCTCTTAAAGCCTTTACTGTATACACTTTGTTGTGCCTCAATCCTCCTCCATTATAAGTCAATGCTTTACCAAAGATTAACTTGCTAAATTAAGGGAGCCACACAAGATTCAGGCGAGCCCCACAAGACCCCAGTTCACAAGATTTATAATGCAATTATCACCTCATTAGTTAACATTTAAACACTATATTATTTTGAGAATCTTCAGAGCAACTTCAGGCTCTGGTCAAACAAAGTAATCTACCAGTAGACCCCAGATGGGTTGCAGCCCACGTTGCCATCAAAGTATTTTCAGAACAGATTGACTTCCTATTGCTGAGCAAAGAAAGGCCATGATTACAGTGGACCAAGCAGTGACCCACACATGAAGTGATCATATACTGCTCAACATCAACTTTAATCTATAAAATTCATGACCCTTCATCTGTTGGAGGGTCATGGAATTAAGTAAAAACTGCCTCACTCCTTGCTTTGCACATTACAAAATAAACTATAAACTACAACCCTAGTGCCAGCATTGGCTTTCTGCACATTGGGCATATGGACCTAGGTTTTGGGGGTCCTACACATTGCTTTGGGTACTTAGGGTCTTTTGTCATTTTGCATGAGCTTTAGGATTGCTTTTTCTATTTCTCTAAAAAAAAGTCATAGGATTTTTGATAGGAATTACGTTGAATCTGCAGATCACATTGGATGATTTGGTCATTTTTACAATATTAATTCTTTCAACCCATGTACATGAGAAATCTTTCCATTTATTGTGTCTTTGTCAACCTACTTCATTGATGTTTTATTAGGGATCTGATAAGTACAATAAAACACTCCTATAAAGAGTGAGGTGGAGTGAGAGAAAGCAGTTATAGCTTGCAGACTTGGAAATGTCTCAGGCCAGATATAGAAATATTGTCTAACTTGGCTGTCGAGAGGCTTTGTGATTGGTCCTCTGGATCATGCTGTCTGGGAGGGAAGCCCTTGGCCATTGTTCCCTGAGATGGGGATTGTGATATCCTTGGGGACTGCCCAGGAGTCTCAGCTAATCAATGGTTCATAGAGAGTTGGACCCAAAGACATTGTACATTTGAGCAGATCTTTAAAATAGGATAAAAGCTCCCTATCTAGAGCCGGAGCTGTGGTGTAGCAAGTAAAGACACCACCTGCAGTTCTGGCATCCCATACGGGCGCCAGTTCAAGTCCCGGCTGGGCTGCTCCACTTCCAATCCAGCTCTCTCTCCTACAGCCTGGGAGGGCAGTAGAGGATGACCCAAGTCCTTGGGCCCCTGGACCAACTTGGGAGACCCAAAGGAGGCTCCTGGCTCCTGGCTTCAAATTGGCACAGCTCCAGCCATTGCAGCCAGTTGGAGAGTGAACCAGCAGATGGAAGACCTCTTTCTTTCTCTTTCCCTCTCCTCTCTCGGTGTAACTCTTGACTTTCAAATAAATGAATAAATCTTAAAAAAAAAAAAATAAAAAGCTCCCTGCCTGGTTCCTATGTGTGATTACATTGATATTTAGAGTCCTAAAGGAAAAGTGAAATTTATTCTGCTCATCAGTGGACCTTTGGAGCCTACTGCTTTTATCATGGGACTTAATAAAAAAAAAGAGAATAAGTAGGATGTTCAGTAAATTAGGGGTCAGGCAGAAGGACATAGATGACCCTGAAACCCATTTGATCTCTGTTCCACTGACTCTTGTGGCAGGGCTGGCCTGAGATCCTTGTCCCTCTGAGATCCTGCCGAGAGTGCCTCCACCTCCACATTGTGTCAACAGATAGTAACCTTGCCTTATCACGCAACATGGGCCTGAGCAGAGGCCAGCTGTGTTCTCAGTTCTGTGTGTAACTCTTTCCCAATAGTTAGAGTGGGATCAATAGGGAGAAGCAAAACGGTCTCCTAGTGAAGATCCAAACAAAGCACTGGCAGTGTGTTGGAGACCAAGGCATGAAGAAAAACAGACTGCACAGTGCCTCCCTGTGAACCGTTCATTTAGTCCATCACTGGCTTGAGCTCCTACCATGTGTGAGACACCATGAGGAGCTCTGGTGCACTACGTAGTTGAGTAAAACACAACTACTCTTCTTGGAGAAGTGGAATCCCTTGGATTCACTTCAAAAAAGTGATGAAGTAAAAACACAGCGGAATTTCTGAGAAACTGCTGATTCTGCTTGACTGTCATGTTTTGGTGGCCAAAGTACTCCCGAGACACCTGCCATTGCTCTTGACATACACATTGCTACCTGGAGCACTGAGTGCTTTGAAAATGTTGTCAATGTGTTCACTGATGTGCCCTTTTTTTATACGAACACATTGTAAGGATCCTTACATGTATGTGTTTGTATGTTTTGAAACAGCAAAATTTATTTCCAGTGGAGTTTCAGTGATTTTTCACTTTTTCGCGCCATAAAGGTAAAACAAGTTTACAATCAAATGTGATTTTGGCCATGGTGAGGAAAAGGATAATTAATTCCCCCTCCACTCCCTCCTGGGCTGCTCAACCCTGGCTCCTCTCCAGAGTCCAAGGAGCCATAGAGAAAACCCCCAGATAGAAACTTGAAAGAAAAAAAAATTGCAAATGAAAAACCTAACTAAAATCACTTTCAAACCATCTTTCTGAATCAAAGCAGATGTGGCAAAATATTAATAATGGATGAATTTAAGCGAAAGTGGAAGGTATTCATTGTGCTCTTTAACCCTTTGTCAGGCTTGACAATTTGTGCAAAAAGAAGTTTATTTAATTAAATAAATTTAATCCTTTAGTTACTCCCTCTCCTCCTCTCATAAACTGTCTCGACAGCTCTGATAGTTCTTAAAATTGACGTTTTTAAAATCCATGGTGAATTGTTCTAGAAATGTTAAGTGTTGTGTACATGTTGGAATTATTCTTTCCACTCAATGCAGGGTAACTTTCCTAAGAAGTGATTCCTTAGAAGGAGTTGAGGGGATGGGCATCTGTCCTTGTCGTTAAGATCTATGTTGGGAAGCCCACATCCCATATCTGACTTTTCAGTTCCATCTCTGCTCACAATTCCAACTATCTGTTAATGGATATCCTGGTAAGCAAACTAATGACTTAAGTAACTGTGCCCTGGCTACCTATGTCGGAGACCTGGCCCAGATCTGGACATTATAGGCATTTAGGGAGTGAACCAGTGGATGGGAGTACTCTCTGTCCCCCACCTCCCACCTCCAGTGTGTGTGTGTGTGTGTGTGTGTGTGTGTGTTTCTCTCTCTCTGAGATTAATTAATTAATTTAATTTGAATTGTATTGAGGAAACCAGAGATTATGGATATTTATTTTTTTCAATGAAAGTGGCGAGTTTGCATAAATATAGTAAAGTGAAAGTTTATGACTACAGATTTTAAGTTTTTAACATATTTGATTTATTCTTTATTTTTTCCATGTATGGCTTTCCCACTTTGTGGGATCTTTGAGAGCCAATGCCTCTGTTTCAAAGATTGACAACCTTAAGGTAAATGTAGACCTGGAATTTCTGTGGATGCAGCATTTGATGTGCAAACAGGAGATTTCTATCCCACACTGCCCTAGAACTTGCTGTACAACATTTCAAACAAAAGTCACTTCTCTTCTCACTAAATGTCAGTTTATGACTAAAATGAGAGCTTAGACTGAATGACTTTGAACAGTCTGTGATGCTCCAGGAATTCTCAATGCTGATGTGTTAGGCTTGTGTGATTGGTCTAAACCTCTAGATTGGTATCAACCAACGTGGCATGTAGAACGTGCTGGTGAGAAGCTGTATTCTATTATCTGGTAAGGAGACCAGAGAGAAGACTTTCATCCTACTGCTCTAAAATGCCTAACACTGATCCTAAGAGGAACAACAGGAAATACACAATGAAAAACTTAGAGCTATTGGTGAGTTGAAAGAACACCTTCCTGTGGGAAGGGGAGCACCATGTCACAGCAGGTTTGATTAGGTGCTGTTTTTTCACAGACTCTCAGGCTCTTTAGCCTCTTTTCTGGCTTCCCCTGGATGGGCTGAGCGCAGCAGCTGCAGTCCCCCAAACAGTGGGAATGTACAAACAGAAATGACAGCAGGAGCTGTGTTTGCAGTAATTTATCTTTTCAACGACCTAAGTCAAGACAGTGTGTGGCTCAACAGGCTAATCCTCCGCCTTGCGGCGCCGGCACACCGGGTTCTAGTCCCGGTCGGGGCACCGGATTCTGTCCCGGTTGCCCCTCTTCCAGGCCAGCCCTCTGCTGTGGCCCAGGAGTGCAGTGGAGGATGGCCCAAGTGCTTGGGCCCTGCACCCCATGGGAGACCAGGAAAAAGCACCTAGCACCTGGCTCCTGCCATCGGATGAGCGCAGTGTGCCGGCCGCAGCGCGCCGACCGCGGCAGCCATTGGAGGGTAAACCAACGGCAAAAGGAAGACCTTTCTCTCTGTCTCTCTCTCTCACTGTCCACTCTGCCTGTCAAAAAAATTAAAAAAAAAAAAAAAAAAAAAAAAAAAGACAGTGTCACCTGGACTTGCTGTAAAGGGAAGAATGCTGGCTCTGGAGTTGGAACAACTTGGAATCCAACACTCCCAGCTCTTCTAGTTTCTTACATTTTGACTTTAGGCCAATGACTTCACCTCTATGGAGTCCCCTCTTTCTTCTCTGTAATATAGAGGTAATAGTAACAAGAACCTATTAGAACTCTTATAAACATCATGATGTGACCACACATGGCAAGTGTTGAGCCCAGACCTGGATCACAGTAACCTTGAATAGATTTAATCACTAATGTCTTCTAGGCCTGGACAATTTGATTTTATAAATGATTGCTATAATTTCATTTTTAATTTAGGTACCTTTTTCAAATAAAGATCTCTATTCCAAATGGGATGGTTTAGTCATCAGAAAAGGTCTAATTTAAGATTGTGTAAGATAAAACCATACTCATGAACTTTTTTCTTTTAAATATTTATTTATTTATTTATTTGAAAGGCAGAATTACAGAAAGAGAGAGAGGGAGAGACTGAGAAATAGAGAAAGGGAGAATGTTTCCATCTGCTGGTTCACTCTTCAAATGGCCCTAACACAACCAATGCTAGCCTATACTGAAGCCAGGATCCTGAAACTCCATCTGGATCTCCTGTGTGAGTGACAGGAAACCAAGCACTTGAGTCATTCTCTGCTGCTATTCCCAGGCCACTAGCAGGTAGCTGGACCAGTAGAGCAGCCGGGACTTTAACCAGCATCCATAATGGATGTGACATTGTGCACAATAATCAGCCCCTCAGTGGATTTTTTTTTTAAAGTTTGGTATTGATTTCAGTTTGGGTTGATTCCATTTTAATATTTAGTTTGTTGGAATGTGTTTATATTTTTTTCTTTAAGACCAGAAGTTACCCAGAGAGTCTTGATCTTTTTATTTAATACTACATCCTGAACAAATTTGGTATTAGGAGATAACTGTTTGAAAGCTAAAAGAGGGCATATATGAATCTGGAGAACTATTGAGTACTGTCAACATTTTGTTAACATTTTATAATCTTAAAATGTACATTAATTACACATATATGGTGTTCAGTGTAACATTTCAATATATTTATGCAATGTGTAATGATCAGATCAGGTTGACTTGCATACCCATAGGTTCAAGCATTTATAAATCCTTTGTTCTGGAAACATTCAAAGTCCTCCTAACTGGTGATTTTGAAATATGCAGTTAAATGTTGTCAACCATGGGGACCCTATTGTGCTACAGAGCATTAGAAATCATTCCTCCTCTCCAGCTGTATCCCTGCAGCTGTGAGCCCTCTTCTCCCCATTCCTTTTCTCAGGCTCTGGTAACTACCATCCTATTTTCTACTTCTACAAGATCAACATTTTAACTTGTCTGTGTAAGTGAGAACGTACAGTATGTATCCTTCTGCGCTTGACTTATCTCCCTTAACATGTTTTCCAATGTCATCCATGATGCACACAACAGTATTCCATTCTTTTTTTACAACTGAATAATACTCCATTATGTATATATGCCATGGTTATTTTATTCCTTCTTTCGGGGGGGATACACCTCAGTTGATTCCATATCTTGACTATTGTGAATAGTGCTGCAATAAACATGAGAGGGCAAATACCCATGTTTCTAAAATATATTCTCCTGATGTGTTTTAAAAATAAAAAGTAGATTTAATATATGAGTGGTCTTCAAATATTAATGGAAAATTTGGATTATAAAAAACTTGACATGAATTTCAAAGTTTTAGCACAAAAATAAATTTATCTTTAATATCATTTTCCATGACTTTTACTAGAGCATTTTTGTTTTTTTAGAGATTTATTTTATTTGCTAAGGTATAGCAGGTAAAGCTGCCACCTGGAGTGCAAGCATCCTATTTGGGCATTGGTTCAAGTCTTGGATGATCTTCTTCCAATCCAGCTCTCTGCTAAGGCCTGGGGAAGCAGTAAGATGGCCCAAGTCCTTGGGCCCCTGCACTCACGTGGTAGACCTGGAGGAAGCCCCTGGCTCCTAGCTTCAGTTCAGCCCAGTTCTGGCTGTTGTGGCCATTTCAAATAAATAAATCTTTAAAAGAGAAGAAAAGAAAAGGAAACCCTGAAGGTCCCTCTAGGCAAAAAAGGAGAAGAAGAAGAAGAAGAAGAAGAAGAAGAAGAAGAAGAAGAAGAAACATTCAAGAAACATTCATTTTAATTATTTGAAAGATAGAGTTAAAGAGAGAGAGAAAGAGAGACAGAGAGAATCCTCCATCTGCTGATTCACTCCCCAAATGGCCACAACAGCCACGACTGGGCCAGACCAAAGGTAGGATCCAGGAGCTTCTTCTGGATCTCCCAAGTGAGTACAGGTGCACAAGCACTTAGGTCATCCTCCTCTGCTTTCCCAGGTGCATTAACAGGGAACTGGATTAGAAGTGGAGTGGCTGGGACTCGAACCAGCATCCACATGGCATGCCAGCATTGCAGGCAGTGGCTTTACCTGCTATGACAAAATGCCAGCCCCTCTAGTGCATTGTTTAAAATTTTAAAATATTATAGTAAAAATAGTTTTGAGGAATACTGCACAAGAAGGGTTAGCAAACATTTTGAGTAAGGAGAAGACAGGACATGCTTTAGGCTTTGTAGCCACATTTGCTCTTTGTTAACTCCTGAGCTGTGCCATTGCATTGCAAGAGCAACAACAGGCAAGGAAGCAAGAAAAGGGCATCCTTGCAGCCTGTACTGCGTGTACTTCCTAAGGTCATGAGATATTCCTTTCGTTTTTTAAAATATAAAAACCATTCTTAATGTGTAGGCTATATCAAAACAGGGGGTGGGACAACCACTGCTGTACAAGAATAATGGCATATGGGAAGATTTATGGAAGCCTTCAGAAAGCCAGAAAATCTATTAGGAAACCACATTACAGATTTAGTTTCTAACAGTTTGCTAGATGCTAGTATTTTGGTAATCTTGCCCCACATCTCAATGTTTTCTTTTTCTTGATTAAAAAAATGCAAGAAATAGTTCTATAATGTTACTAAATAGGAAGATTAAAGATTTTTAAATGAATTTTATGTAGTATGAGGGAGAGCTTTGAGTGAATGATTACTTTGAATATTTTTAAAATATTTGGAAATATGAATATATTGTATGAGTCCTAAAAATTATCATAACTTATCAATAGGTGAATGTTTGAAGAAACATTCTGAATACATATATTTATACTTTTATTTCTGAAAGATGAATTGTTTTGAAATTAGAACATTACAATGTTTCCTTCACATTTATAGTACAAGAAAAAACATAATTTACATATAAATACATAGACATGTCAATAAAATATTACAGCTGATGACATGTATATTTAAAATATTTTCTCAAAGTATTGTATACAGTAAACATTATTACGTAGCCTTATTTTTCTTCCAGCTTCAAGCCATTTAGAGATACAAGCTATTTAAATAAAACACATTAACCTGCATTTAATAATGCTGAATACTTCACAATCAAAGCTTTTAAATAGTCATTTTCATCCAGTTTTTTTTTTTTAAGATTTACTTCATTTCTTTGAAAGGTAGAGTTACAGAGACAGAAATAGAGAGAGAGTTCTTCCATCCTCTGGTTCACTCCAAGATGGCTGCAATGGCCAGGGCTGGGCTAGGCTGAAGCCAGGAGCCCAGAATTGCTTTCCCAGGTTATTAGTAGGGAGCTGGATCTGAAGTGGAGCAGCTGGGACTGGAACCAGCACCTATATGAGATGTCAGTGTTGCAGGCGGCAGCCCAATCCAATATGCCACAGCACCAGCTCCTCGATTTTAATTTTAAAATGTATCACATAGAGCTACATTATTTTCACTTACATACATTTAGAAATGACAGAAGAACTTCTTCAATCTCTGAAGAAAAAAAAAGCTCTTCTCATTAATTTGAAGTCTAGTAAAAGTATAGATAAGATGGTTAAAAGCCTGACAATATTCCATCAACAGTAAATTAGAATACAAAGGGACAATATGAAAAGCATCTTTAATGTTTTTAGGACATCAAGATCAACATTTTAAAAGCTCTAAACACTGGATATACAAATGAAACTGAAAAATATTTCCTTTTTATTAAAAGACATGGTATAATCTTTAAAAATATCCTTTCATAATACTTTATAAGTGCTCTCACCTGAAGAACTCCACAATCTATCCAAAAAACAAAAATTCAGTTTCACTAAAACGTGAATTTGAACCTCTCTCATAATTAAGGGGCAAGTTTTATAAAAATAAAACCATTTCCTTAGGAAAAATATCTGCCAATTGGAATATCTTCATTTTGAGAAAAAGAAGGCATCTTTCTCTGGAAATAATGAAGTTCAGTCTCTGGCTATATGAATATTCATTGACTTATACAAACAAAAGCCAAATATTGCACTCCTAGAAACTAGTTCTTTTCACTACTGCAGTCTGAGATGGTATCTAGAAGCTGTCACCAAAATATCAAGATTCGCAAGCAACCATCAGTCAGGAGAATGGGCCTGCTAACTTGTGTCCACCACCACTAAAGGCATTTGTCCAAGGGGACAGCGTGGTGCTGGTGCTTGGTCATCCTGTAATATCATTGTGTGCCCTGTGTTTTCAACTCTATATTCACAAATGTTTGAATTTATATTTAAACTCAATATCATTTAGTGGCGGTAAAATGCCCAAGCCTGCCCGGGACTGGTCCAAAGGAGGACATTTAACATGACTGTCTACAAACTCCAGTTCGAAATAGGAAAGCATCAGAATCAAAAACTGTTTGATTTCTTGGATAGCAAATAATCTTCCAGGGCATATTGTCGCTCCCGATCCAAAGGGCATATAGTAATACTTTAACTTGAGGCCTTTACTGTAGAAGGTGGTCTTTGTCTTCCTGTTTTCATCGAGATATCGATCATATTTAAAAGTCTGCCATGAATAGATAAAGAAAACAAATGTGTAAGCTACTTTGAAAGGCATTGATAACTTTTTTGACCTGAGAGCTCCAAAAAGTAATTTCCTTTTTAAATTCACCCCATTAGAAATTTAGCAAATGCTTCACATTGAATCACAGAGTAATAGTGAACAAAAGCTAATGAGAATGGATAGAACAGGTAGGTAAGCTTCATAATGCCACCTGCCCCGCCTAGGTGCCCTCAGTTAGACAGAACTAGAAAGAGAGTCCAATTGGAAACCAGAAGAGTCAATACATTAACCACCAATGTCTTGAATTTTGGAGCAAGAAATTTTTAAGGAATTAGAACATTAGCATCAAATAGAATTTAGCAGAGACCATGTGATGTCAAATATCAGGACTAAAAATGAAAACTTCAAGCCACATGGGAGCAAGCCTTTAGCCTAGAAGTTAAGATGTTCACATCCTATACCAGAGTTGCTGAGTTCAAGTCCTGTCTCTGGCTCATGATTCCAGCTTCCTGCTAATGCAGACCCTTCGAGGCAGCAGTGATAGCTCAAGTAATTGAGTTCTTGCCGCTCAGGTGGGAGACCTGGATGCATTCCACTGCCATGCTTCAGCCTTAGCTGGGAGCCAGTGAGGGCATTTGAGGAATGAGTCAGCAGAAGGGAGATCTCTCCCCCTTCCGAACATAAATAAATAATTAAAATTTCAAAACAAAAACTCAGGCCACAAGCCAGATACGAGTAAGTGAGATAATTAGAGGGACACTCCCAATTGCTACAATGACCAATTTAATTCTGTATTTGTAAATGTTGTCCTTATTTCGATGCTGGTAGCTATCACCTGGAGATTAAACTTTGATGCGCAGCCACTTACCATAGGGTCTGGGTAGATTTCTGGATCTAAGTGCATTAACTGTGGATAAAGAGCTATGATGTCGTCTTTCCGGATGTTGTAGGCACCATCCTCAAGGTGCAAAGTGAAGTCCTCCTTCGCTGTGCGGATGTTCAGGGAGGCACTGGAAAGCCTCAGGGACTCCTTGATGATGCTGTCTAAATGTTTTCAAAGAAAGAAAGAAAATGGTAAAACGAAACGAAGCAGGGGAAGGAAGAAAGGGAGAAAAGAACAAATTAAGTATTTAAGGCCACGTAAGGCAGAGCCTGAATAGAAAGCTGAATGGACTCTGAGAAATGGACCAGGTACAGATTCCCCGAGTGTTTTTTCTGTTACCACTCTGATTTTATCATTCATTCAGTTCTATCTGAGTGTGTTTTTTAATCCAATGACTGAAGTTAATATTTGATAAAGATATAATCTTGGTTATAGAGAAGTAGACATCCATAATTTTATAGAAAAGTAATTATTTCTATAAGATACTAAACATCTTACAAAATTGCAAGGACTGTTGAGAATGAGACAATATATTGAAAATACTTTAATGTAGAAATGTTTTTGCAAAAGTATTAATGAGGATTCAAGTCCATATTTACAAGAACACATTTTATCTATATACTATCTGGTCTTACATGGTGATGCTCTACTTCCTGGTACAGACATAAAGGGACAAAAACAACCACCCTGAGGCTAGCTAAAATATAGAGACCTCTAGGGTGGGTGCTGCTGTACAACAGGTTAAACTGCCTCTTGGGACACCAGCATCAGACATTGGAGTGCCTGAATTCAAGTCCTGGCTCCACTCCCAATTCCAGCTTCCACCCTGGGAGGCAGCAGGTGATAATTCAAGTACTCGGGTCCCTGCCACCCATGTAGAAGATGTAGATTGAGTTCCTGGCTCCTGGTTTCAGCCTGATCGAACCCTGGATGTTGTGTGCATTTGGGGAGTGAACCATAGAAGGAAGATTATCTCTATCTCTATCTCTATGTGTTGGTCTGCCTTTCAAATAAATACAAATATACAAAATAAAGAAGTTCTTAAAATTGAAATAAAATATAGAGATCCTGCGAATTGTCCAGCCTGTCCTTCTAGCCTCGATCCCTTATTCGTGTGTTCAGGTACTCATCACAGAATTGTGTGTAAAATCACAGAATGTTATCACTTTATCTCACAAATGAGAAAAGTCAGACTTCAAATGAGAAGCTGCATGTCTGAGGTCTCCTAGATCAGATAAAACCCAACATGGACCCTAGGCTTCCTGCCTCCTGCCCCTTCCTCTATGCTACACTGCTCTTAAAAGCACATATTGGTTCCTTTCCTTTTGAAAAAAATTAAAAAAATAATAAAAACATTCTTTCTTACTATAAAATTACAGTACTTGCATAGTTCTATAAAATATAGGACAAGAAAAAGAAGAAAAATCAAATAACCTTCCATCACATCACCCAGTGCCTATAGGTGATTATGCTTTTTGATGTCATTTTTCATCAAAATGGATGATATGTTTCTAATTACCACAAACTTAGTGGTAAGAGGAATAAAAAAGGAGACCGAAGGCAGAATGGTGGTGGACAGCATAGTATCACAAGTCCTGCAATAATGCTGTGATTTGGTTCCACCATTAAGTCTCAGGCAGTAGCTTGATCTCTGTCAGTCTCCTCATTTAATAGATGGAAACCATTCTACTCATAGAATTGCTGTGAGCATTAAACAAGACATCTCATACAAAACATCTAGCACAATTCCTAGAGCTCAGGAAGCAATTAGCATTTTTGACAATTAATGTTAATAGAACTCGGGAAAGGAAATGTAGCCTAGCAAGCTCACCTAGTACTGGCATGTCATTCAGTTGCATTTGATTCAAATGAATAGGTTTGCCTTCAAAGTTGATTTTTTGATCAGCATCTTCTAATGCTTTGTTCACTTCTTCAGTAGCTGCTTTCAGGGCTTCAGGGCTCCTATTAAATTAAAAAGAATACAAAAGCTGTGCAGAGAATAAAATTTTTCCACACCCAAAGGTAAATAAACAAATGAGCATTTTGCCCTTAACTAAGTGATCAGGATACCAGAGAAGGTGAGAAAGAGACATTTTCATTCATTTCTACTCTATGGCAATTTTTATATTCTTGGATATTAGCAAAACTTGTTGCCTTAAATGTACCTTGTTATACAAAAGTAAGACTTGAGTCACATTTCTCAAAGCAGTCATAAATGAGGAGTATTTTAGAAGTTTATGGAAAGTGTGTGTTGTGAAAAAAAAACTATGCTTGATTTTAAATTTTTTATGCCAAAGCAAACATTTTTAATTCCATTTTTCATGAACTTTTTGAAGTACACTTACATATAGAAGGAAAATTTACATGTAAAACAATGATTACAAAGTAGTGGCTAAATTCCAAATGAAAGTTCGTATTTGCTCTCAAAGTACATAGGATGATTTCAGGTATAACAACAACTTTTGCATTCACATGATAATCTTCAATTGTGAGATGAAGGCTACTTCACCTTAGTATATGGAAGTCCCTGGAGCCCAGTGCCACAGTTAGGGATCAGTGTCACATAATCACTGTAAATTATGTCTCAGAAATGTTTGACCAGTAGTATTGATGAGACTATCAAAATATTACCTATATAACATTAAATTGATGTTGAAACTTTCTTATAAATACATGAATTTATTCCAGATGAGCTTTCTCAAGTAACAACTTGGGAAGACATTTGACATTTAACACTTGGGTCAAATTAGTATGGGTTTTATATCTCAATTTAAGTTTTAAAATATTTTTATAATTAGACATAAAATCATCAGCCATTAATGGGAATTTGGTATTTCTGATTTTATGGAATAGTACTTTTATGTCTATATGGTACTAAATATCCAATTTAATTGGAATTATCTAATAAACTCTTTGCATGTCAGATTGCCCACTTTGGAAAGAAACCCCATGTAAAATGTGTTATCTACAAGGGGTTTTGGTTACAATTTTAAAAGGCAAAGCCTAGCTACATCTTTTATCAGTCTCAGATGGGAATTGATCCAGGACTGTTGTAGTTGGTCAAATAAACATTAATTAAGACAGCAATTGCTAACTGAGTGAGAAGCCATCTGTGAAGGCACAAGTGAATAAAATGAGTAATTGAGTAATAATTTAAATCTTTTTGTGATTATGAAGACTTCATTCACGGACCTAAGTTGTTGTCAAGAGGAACACTGTGGGATTATGGGATTATGAGTGTGGGGTTGCAAGCAAGGTGTCTGGACCTGGTGGCCTCAATTTATTTGGCACCAGTGCATCTGAGCTCTGTGGCTTTGCAGCACCCCTTTCTCTTGGACTCTGAGTCAGTAATTTTGTTTACCAGTTGTAACTGCTTATGTTTTTTTTTATTATTTATTTATTTATTGACAGGCAGAGTGGACAGTGAGATAGAGAGAGAGACAGAGAGAAAGATGTTCCTTTGCCGTTGGTTCATCCCCCGCCAATGGCCGCTGCAGCCGGCACACCACGCTGATCTGATGCCTCTCCTGGTCTCCCATGCGGGTGCAGGGCCCCAGCACTTGGGCCATCCTCCACTGCATTCCCGGGCCACAGCAGAGAGCAGGACTGGAAGAGGAGCAACCGGGACAGCATCCGGCGCCCCAACTAGGACTAGAACAGGTGTGCCGGCTCCGCAAGGTGGAGGATTAGCCCATTTGAGCTGCGGCGCCCTCCACTGGTTATGTTTTTTGTTTTCAACAAACTGGCACCTGTTAAGCACTTAACAAGGCTATGTGTTATATTCTGGATGGATGACATGAGAAAGCACTAAGAGTGTTTTAAACTTAAAATGGTTCAATTTCTACTTTCAGCCAAAATAAAGATGAAAAGAGACGAAGTTGCTAGTCACCTCATCATATGAAATAGACTCCAGAAAGTCGCTGGGATGGTGTTTGCTTGCGAAGCCCACAGGATAGCCAGGTGCGTCTTGGCCTTCTCCATGGCGTCGAAGGAGGAGAGTGTGTCATTCAGAAACATGCGCAGACGGATCAGCTCTGAGATGTGGTCCCTGGTTCGGAGGTTGTCATGCTTCAAGCCCTCAGCTAGCTTCTCCCGGGCATTGTGGGCAGTCATGAATATGTGAATGGGAAGTCCTGCTACCAGGGCAGGAAAGACTTTGTCAAATTGCTTGAAGTCTTCAAGGCTGTTTAGAATAAATGCTCGTTGTGCATCTTGCCTTGTACGCTCTCTGCCAAAGAGGGTTAGGTACCCAGCCTCGAACATCACCCTGTAGCAGAAGGAGTACATCCCCTCTGTCACCCAGGCCCTGCTCTTTGGTTCAGGACGTCTCAAGGTAAGTTGGAGGTTTTCCATCATGGCGTCTGTGAGGGAAATCAAGGCATCGCCCTGCAGGGTTTTGTTGAAAGTGTCGTTTATGTTTTCGGTGGTATTTCCATCTCTTGGGTCAATGCTTCTATGTCCAAATGCCTGACAACAAAATAAAATGTGTGAAAAAAAAAAAAAAAGTAAACTTGACCTAGAGTTAGTAAATGACTGAAAACACCTTACCTATGTTACTAATTCTCTACTAGTTAAAAAAAAAAAAGAAAGAAAATTGGCATGTGCACAGTTTCAGAGCACTTAGTAAGGAAATAGCCAAGTCACTGCCTTTGTTGAAGGTGAAATTTAAATCCCAGCTCTTCATTGAAATTCCCTGGACCACCCTGCTCATCTATTTCTTTCCTCTTATGCTGCTGCACTCATGTGTGCAACAATTTGTTACTAATTGATATTATTTTTAATCATTCATTCTCTTCAGTTCTCTGTAAATGTATTTTCACTGAACTTAAGCTACCTAGTGGCCAAGACCATGTCTAATATTTCTTTGCAGAAATAAGTACTGATTGTTTTCTCCATAGCACAGCTTCTTAGATTACATCTAAATGATGTTAAAAATACTCAAGAATCTCCTTAACAAATTGAAGCACTTGTGTGGCAAGAATGTGGTAAAACAATTGTTGAGTAACTTTTTAACATGTACTCTCTGGGTGTTGTTGTAGACATTGTTGATGACATGAGTTTGTATCTACCTTACTGATACACTGCCATCTGGCCTGTTAAAGCATTTCTCTTTACCCTTATCAACCTATTAACAAATGACAAACATATACCTCTTTGTCTTGCTGAAATGGTGAGTACTAAGAGGCTGTGTCTAGTTTCATTTATTACGTTTCTACGTATCTCCATACAAGGGTAACCCTCTCTTCTACACCTCTATGGTATGGTAAATCAAAACTGCCAAATAGGCTAACATAGAGAAAAGGTAGGAAACAAGTAAACAATGCCATACAAATGTATAATTGATTACCTTTGCAGAAGTAGTGAAGTGAAATTTTTTCCAATCAAAATATTTTCCATGGCACAACACCTTGTGGTATGACAAGGAATTTGTGATGAAGTGGACATATTTTCCCATTAGTTTGCAGGTAAAAACGTGACCATGTTTCCTTTGATTTGCTCTGAGAAAGTCAAGAGGATTGGCTCCAAATTGCAGAGCACAGCCCAGGTATGGAATCCATCCTTTCTCCAGAGGTGGTTCACCCATTCGCCTTAAGTCACAAATGTATGGTAGATAAGGATGATTACATATTTGCGTTTTAAATTATATCAGGTTTTAAAACTTTTACCACTATACCAAACTTCAAAATTCTATAGCTTATACATAATATTTCTTTTAAAATTTTTTTTAAATTTATTTGACAGGTAGAGTTATAGACAGTGGGAGAGAGAGAGAGAAAGGTCTTCCTTCTGTTGGTTCACTCCGCAGATGGCTGCTATGGCCTGCGCTGTGCTGATCCGAAGCCAGGAGCCAGGTTCTTCTTCCTGGTCTCCTATGTGGGTGCAGGGCCCAAGCACTCGGGCCTTCCTCCACTGCCTTCCCAGGCCACAGCAAAGAGCTGGACTGGAAGAGGAGCAACCGGGACTAGAACCTGGCTCCCATATGGGATGCCAGGGCTGCAAGCAGAGGATTAACCAAGTGAGCCATGGCGCTGGCCCCCCATAATACTTCTTTTATGATGGAATGCTCATCTTTCACTAAAACGATGGATTCTAGTAACCTCGTAACCTGATATGTTGGTGAAAATGAGCACTAAATCCGTATATGCGTACATCCACACAGTAGCATTACTGAATGTTTACTATGTTCTAGTCACTCTTCCCAAGGGTGGAAGCAAAAGGATGAACAAGGCCAGTGAGATTTGTGCAAATGTGAAATATAGAAAGAATTTCCTTCAAAAGTTTATATTTTTTTGGCCAGCGCCGCGGCTCAATGGGCTAATCCTCCACCTTGCGCCAGCACACCGGGTTCTAGTCCCAGTCAGGGCACCGGATTCTGTCCCAGTTGCCCCTCTCCCAGGCCAGCTCTCTGCTGTGGCCCGGGAGTGCAGTGGAGGATGGCCCAAGTGCTTGGGTCCTGCACCCCATGGGAGACCAGGAGAAGCACCTGGCTCCTGCCATCGGATCGGCGTGGTGCGCCAGCCACAGCATCCATTGGGGGGTGAACCAACGGCAGAGGAAGACTTTTCTCTCTGTCTTTCTCTCTCTCTCACTGTTCACTCTGCCTCTCAAAAAAAGAAAAAGTTTATATTTTTTCTAAGTGTCATTTGTCTGAATATCTCAAAATGTATCACTTGAATGTTTTCTTTAAAGATGTAGAACCCAGAATATCAGACAGATTTGCAGAAATGATATTGTCAAAATCTTCATGGCTTAAAGATATTCTGTAATGACAATTGAAGAGTGAGTATCACTTGAGATATTGGTTTATCATAAAATTAAGTTGAGTAGAGAAACAGGAACAGGATCATCAGTTTAATCCATGCTCCTTCCAGCTGCTTTCTGTGCTTTTGTTAGAAAATGTAAACCTGAGGCTGGTTGTTTGACACAACCATGCTGCTTGGGACACCTGCATCCCCTATCAGAGTGGCTGTGGTTCAAGCCCAGGCTCTGCTCGTAATTCCATCTTCCTCCTGTGCACCTGGGGAAGCAGCAGGTGATGATTCAAGTGTTAGAGTCCCTGCTACCTACGTGGGAGACTCACTTTGAGTTCCTAACTCCTAGTTTCAGTCTGGTCCAGCCCTGACTGTTGCAGACATTTAAGGAGTAACCCAGTAGATGGGAGATTTCTCTCTCTCCCTCTCCCCTCCCTTCTTCTCTCTTACACTCCTCTCCCTCTGTATCTTAACCTTTCAACTAAACAAAAATTTTTAAAAGAAATTATAAGTATTTTCAACATAACTCCTGTCCCTCTTGATAGAATAACATAGTATAAATAATTACATTTGTTTTCTTATTTTGAAGATAAGTCATTTAATTAAAGCTAGAAATGATCAGGCAGTAATTAAAATACATAAAATATCTCAAAGTTAAAATACCTGAATTAAAAGGAAACTTGAAAACAATAGACACAAATAGCAATCTGCCTAGCTGGAGATATGAGGGAATTATTTTCTTTTTTTGAGACTAACGTAACAAAGAATATCTTCATGCCTCCCCCAAATACTCTTTGAGTCAATCACAAGTTAAATAAACATTGGCTCTGGCTCTGACTCTATTTGTAGTTCTCGTATTCTTGAACTAATTGTAAACAAATGATACATACAAATCAAAATGATGCTACATATTCCTAGTAAATTTTTCCCAATTCACTGTGCTTGGTTAACTTAATAAGAAAAGAGTAGTAGAATGATCAAGTCAGGCTACAGGCTCTTTTTCAGGCTCGGCCTGAGTCTCTATGATGCACAAGAGCCAGAGCCAATTGAACAGAGAACATTTATTCAGTCAGAGCAGCTATTTAATCCATCCTTTCCATTGCAGTTTCTCACTTGCCAAGTGGATCCTTCCTAATCTGAGCTTTTTTTGTATAAAGGCACGTAAACACACACTGGGATCTTATGAAATTTCCATCAATCATAGTTAACAAATGTACACATTTATATATTACATTAGTATATGTCAATTTTAAAAAAGGAACCTGTCAAATGCTTTGTTATAGTCAAAATATATCAATTTGTTTGAATTAAATCAGTAGTTTAAAATGAAGAAGAAAATGCAGATACATGTAAGTATGGGAAAACAAACTTATTATACAGTAGAGGAAAAAGAAGATTCAATGAATAAGCTAAAAGGTAATTTAACATAAACAAACTTTCCTTACCTTCTCCTTAGTCCCAGAATAAGCCACAAACAACAGCACACTGATAGAAATATCCCCCAGATCCAAGATATGGTAATCATTTTGCAAATCTGTTAAACTCCTGACAAGAAGAATCTATGATTCGAAAGGCAAGGGTGTCTCTGAATAGTCTGAAGCTAGTTTTTATATACGTAGGACCCTGATCCAATAACTTGAACTTGAGTGACCAAAGCAAACAATTAACCATTTGTTCATCCTATTAGGAAAAAAAAGATAGTGGTATTAACTAGCCTTGAACTAAGTCCACAGGCATCAGAAGATCTTCCAAAACAATCAGAAACCTGCAATACTTGTTAAGTTGAAGGTCTCTCAAACATATGTTGACCCAACATTCATTCCTGGGGACAGCAGCTAGTATTACAAGTTAGGTATGTGTATAAAAACAAATCTGTTCAAGATGAACATATGCAATAAATATGTAACACATAAAGAAAACTAAGTATAAATTATTCATCAAACTAGTGATTTAATCTTATTGCTTTTTTTTTAATCTTATTACATTTTGAAGAAGAAATTAATTTAAGTGCCAGAGAGATCCAATGGTTAAGTTCAAAGGGAAGAGAAGTAGATTCTCTTGCTTCAGGTCTCAGTATTTTTCCAAAATCATAGAAAATTTATAGAGATCATACCATACTACTCACCTAGTATCAAGAAAGTAAATAAAAGTTTCTTTTAAGCATAAAAACATTATATGCTTTTTTATACTTTAAATTTGCTTATTAATTTTTCTACTTATTAAATAAACCCATCTCATTTCAAACATAAACTTTGTACATCTACTAACTGGAAAATTTAGTAGAACTGACTGGATCTGAGTGAATCCGACAAAATTAACTTAGATTAAAACCACAAAAAGGTAGATAAGAACCAATTCATACAGAATTGCTTGTGAGCAGGCAGAGAGGTTTTGGAAGGCAATACATCAAAATACTATTTTGGACATATGTTTGGGAGATCTTTTAGGAACCATCAGATCAATGTCAAATTGACAATTGAGCAAGTCTGAAGTGAAGGAGAAAGGCTAGAGTTGGAGATATAAATCTCAATTCACCAGCATTTGGATGGTATTTAAAGCCAGGAGGTCCTATGAAATCAATCAGGGAGAAAGAAAGATCAAAGAAAGAAACAGAATTCAACCCCAGGCCACAGACACTTCACTTGTGGAGATCAGTCCAGGGTGAGGAGGAGGATAATGAGAGTCAGGAAGAAAATGCAGATGATACCATGGCACAGAAAGCCAGAGCAGAAGGAAGATGAGTGAACTATATCACATGCTACTCCGAGGTCAAGTAGGAGGATCAAAAATGACCCCTGAATCTGACAACACGGGGCTAGATGACTGACATATAAACACATGCACAAATATGAGGTTATATTAAAGACTTTGTGGGTTTGAAGGGCAGTGGTATCATGCTTTGGAGATGTATACATTCATATTAAACACACACACACATACATATGCAATACTTCAACAAAAAAACTCAGGGAAAAATGAAACTAGAAGATAAGTTTATTTTAGTGTAGAAAATGTTGAAATACATGAATAGTTTTTTTCATGAACTTTTTAGAGACTCATGTATTTATAGATCTCATTGTTGTTACTATTTTTTTACCTTTTAAAGTGTGTTTATTTATTTTCATTTTTATGCAGAGACAGGGAGATAGAGAGAGAGTTGGTTTTTCCACTCACTGCTTCACTTTTCAAATGCCAGCAACAGCCATGGCTAGACCTAACTGAAATGCCAGCAACAGCCATGGCTAGACCTAACTGAAGCCACGACCTGGAACTCAATCCATTTCTCCTACATGGGTGGCAGGGACCCAAGTACTTGAGTCTTCACCTTCTGCCTCCCAGGGTACACAGTATTGGAAAGCTGGATCGGAAGCAGTGTCACTAGGACTTGAACTAGGTACTTCTAGATGGGATGCAGGTATCCCAAGTGGCTAATTAATTACAGTATCGAATACCCACCTTTGCACTGATCTTTTTAGATTTTTATTTTTAATTAGGTTTTAGCAGTTTCAATGTGACTTACAGAGAAAATGCTAAGAACATAATGATCTTTGCTGCCTCCTTTCTTCTTTCCCTTCTCGCCTCCTCTCTCCCTCCACTCTCTTGCTTTCTCCCCTTGTTTAGTTTTTGACATATTTTAAGTTTACATTACATTAAAAAGGCTTAATACTTCACTGAATAAGCTTAACAGGTAAAAAGCAAAAAGACCCATTTATTGGGAATATAGACAACAGCTATACATAATAATTGAATGGAAAAATGACCATTTTACCCATATAAAGTAAGTTTTAAAGTAGTCACAGATCATTAAAACTATGGTAATATAACATTATTTTTCTAGAAAAAAATTTATTTGAAAGGTAGAGTTTACAGAGAAAGAGAGAAGGACAAAGAGAGAGAGCGAGGAGGGCAAAGAGAGAGAGCTTCCATTCACTGTTTCAGTCCCCAAATGGCTACAAAGACTGGAGCTGGGCCAATTCAAAGCCAGGAGCCAGGAGCTTCAAGGTCTCCCATGTGGGTACAGGGGCCCAAGGACTTGGACCATTTTCTGCTGTTTTCCAAGGCACAACAGCAGGGATCCAGATCAGAAGTAGAACAGCCAGGTCTCCAACTGGCACCCATATGGATGCCAGTGCCACACGGGGTGGCTTTACCTGCTAACCACAATTCAGATCCCTAGTGTAGCATTCTTAGCCACTGGTTTGACAAAGGTATTAAACAAAGTTTTACAAAACTACATTCGCAGCAATACTGATGTACACATACATACCTCTCTCTCTCTCTCTCTCTCTCTCTCTCTCTTTCTTCCTTTTTTTCTTTCTTTCTTTTTTTCCCCACATGTAGGGGAGAACATTCAGTATTTGTCTTTCTGGGTCCAGCTTATTTCGCTCAACATGATGTTCCCCAGTTCCATCCATTTTGCTGCAAATGGTAGAATTTCATTCTTTTTTATAGCTGAATAATGTCCCATTGTGTATATATATCACATTTTATTTATCCATTCATCTGATGATGGACACTTCAGTTGATTCCAAATTTTAGTTATTGTGAACAGTGCTGCCATAAACATGGTGCTACAGGTATCTCTCTGATACATCGTGTTCAAGTCTTTTGGGCATATACCCACTAGTGGGATTGCTAGATCATATGGCACATCTATTTCTCCTTTTTTAAGAAATCCCCATACTGTTTTCCATAGTGCCTGCACTAATGCAGATTCCCACAGTGTATAAGTGTTCCCCTCAGCCCACATCCTCATCAGCATTTGTTATTCCCTGTTTTTTGGATTTTACGCATTCTGACAGGAATGAGAAATCTAATTCTGGTTTTGATTTGCATTCCCCTGATGGCTAGTAATGTTGAACATTTTTCATGTATTTGTTGGGCATTTGTATTTCTTCTTTTGAGAACTGTCTATTGAAATCCTTTGCCCATTTCTCAACCAGTTTGACCGTTCTAGTTTGTCGTTGAGTTTTTTAAGTTGCTGATATTTTGGGGTATTAATCCTTTGTCAGATAAGAGGTTTGCAAATATTTTTTCCCATTCTGTTGGATGGCTCTTCACTCTATTGATCATTTCCTTTGCTGTGCAAAAGCTTCGGAGTTTGATATAGTCTCATTTGTTTGGCTTTGCTTTTGTTGCCTGTGCATTTTTTATTATTTATTTAGTCTTCCATTGAATAAGTGTACTATAATTTATTTAACTTATTCCATATTGATGGAAATTTGACTTATTCTCAATTTGACTAAAGACTGCAGACTTATTTAATCATTTTTTGTCTCCTTCAATAGAGACCATGTATCTTTTTGTGTGTGACTTATGACCATAATTATGTCTTTGCAAACTCCTCTAAGCCCATAATTATGTCAGAATAAAAAAGGTTCTCAAAATGGTAAAGGAGAAATACATTCAGTACCTCCAGGAAAACTTCAATAGGTTTTGTCTTCCTCACTCAATCTCAGAACACCACAAGTGTTAAGTGCAGCCTGGTAGTGTTCATCTCTATGTCCATTACCCTCATCAAAGCAGAGGCTTGACTATTCCCACTTACTATTTTTTTCTTGTTACACGTGGTTTATGTCTTTCCTTCTGAGGGCATCACTCTTTGCTGCTGTCACATGCCCACAAATGGCATCTAGCACAGACCTAACATGTTGCTTCTAATGTGGTGGGTATGAAGTCAGATGCTTGTTACAGTTGTCAACACTATTAGTAGACAGCAAGGAGATATCTGAAGAATTTCTGGATGAATACAGGGCATAAAGTTGAGTGTGTGAGGTTTATGACATCTCAATGTGTTTTTAACACAGATCTTGGTGTGTTGGGTGTTAAATAAATGCCAACTCACTTGCCAAGTACTTTGCCTGCTTTTCCTTTCTCCTCTATTTCTGCTGGCAAAATTTTAGTTATTCTCTCTCTCTCTGTCTCTCTCTGTGTGTGTCACACACACACACACACACACACACACACACACCCCGCACACATGAACACACACACCAGAACCAACCACATGCCAGGCACTGAGTCAGCTCCAGGGACACAGTGTAAACAAGACAGCTGTAACCTTGACCCTGTGGAATTTCCATTGCAGCGGGGTGAAAGGCTAAGTGCCCTTGCAAAGAAAGGTGTAGAGTTGCCAAAAGGCCTGGTATGATAAACTGAATTTATCTCAAACTCTCTTCCCTACATTGCCTGTCAGTCTCCTCTCTGTTTTTATAGAATAATGTAGAATACCACAGTTTCTGAAGTGTGGAGAAAGAACTTGCTTATAGGCCTCAGGAAATATAGGGCCTGGGTCCAACACTCCATCCTCTTGAACACAAACGTATGAAACACGGAAACTTAAGCCAGAGGAGTAGAAGGAACAGCTCAGACTATCAGTTATGTAAATTGATAGTGCATTTATTTAGGTGTAGTTTCTATTATAAATGCAGTGAACAAAGAAGTCTGATTAATCTGATTGCTTTCAATAAAAGCAATGGTGAATATTATCAATTGACTCAAATCATCTGTTTTCTTGAATTCACAAGTCAAATTAACGCTCTGTGGGAGAGCACAGGTAGCCTCAATTAAGGTAATCCCTTGCATTTTTCCAAGGATATCACAGAGCTGTCATGAATCAAGCCTGCACATGAGGTTCCTAACTCAGGTCTACTCAATGGGAGGTCTTCCATCCACTGGTTCACTCCCCACATGGCTGCAAAGGCAGGAGCTGGGCCAACCTGCAGCCAGGATCCAGGAGCTTCTTCCCCATCTCCCACACAGGTGCAGGAGCCCAAGCTCTACTGCTTTCCCAGACCATAGCAGAAGGCTGAATCAGAAGAGGAGCAGCAGGAATGGGAACTGGTACCCATATAGGATGCCTGTGCCACAGGCAGAAGCTTAGCTTGATTAGGCCACAGAACTGACCACTATATTCATTTTGAGAATTTCAGTTTTTAAAAGCTATTGGTTATCTTTTCCTTCTTGAATTAAATAATAAACTCAGATATGAGGAAACCAAGGCAGGAAGGTTTAGTGGGAAATGTTGTGTAGCTTGAGAGTTCAAATGGAGAAATCTGGAATTAAATCATAGTTTGCAGGCTGGTGCCGCACCTCAATAGGCTAATCCTCTGCCTGTGGCGCCGGTACACCGGGTTCTAGTCCTGGTCGAGGCACTGGAGTCTGTCCTGGTTGCCCCTCTTCCAGGCCAGCTCTCTGCTGTGGCCCGGGAGTGCAGTGGAGGATGGCCCAAGTGCTTGGGCCCTGCACCCGCATGGGAGACTAGGAGAGGCACCTGGCTCTTGGCTTCAGATCAGTGCAGTGTGCTGGCCGCATCTGCCATTGGGGGGTGAACCAACAGAAAAGGAAGACCTTTCTCTGTCTCTCTCTCTCTCTCTCTCACTGTCCACTCTGCCTGTCAAAAAAATAAAAATAAAAAAAAAATCATAGTTTGCAATTTGGCTCTGCCACTAAGTATTTACCTTTGAACAAGATGGTTTTCTTCTCCAAGTCTTTGTTCATATATACAGTGGAGAGGATTACAGTGCATACTCATAATGTAGATGCTATGATGAAATGACACGATGTTGTTAGATGCTTAGGTCAATGCTGCTGCATAGTTTATGCTCAGAAATGCTTGCGGTATATTGAAGTAGCAAATAGAGGCTTCAACCCTGGACTTCTCAGAATTGCAGGTCAGCATTCAACCGTTCCAGCCCAGTACCTCACAAGACGTTTAATGGACCCAACGAGTCCTAGGTCAGATTTAGGAAAGGGTAAGCACCCTACCACCTACCTGCATGTTCAAAGTAGAGTTGACTTATGTGTAGAAGGCCCTATGAGTTGATGAGGAAGATGTGAAACAATCATTCAACTATTCATCTCATGCATTTAATTAATTAATTAATTCATTCATTCATTCATAGTAGCACCTTCTTCCTGCAAGACACTTTTGAGGATCCAGGGTTAAGAAAGTAACTAAGTCAAGCAAAGTTTCTGCCCTCAAAGGGGCACAGCCAATCAACAGGAAAACAGATACTGCGGTTTCTGATAAAGACATCATCATTTTTATTATAAGAAAACGTTGGGCCAATTCATCAGTTAGGTGCTCAGATCTTCACAAATTTCCTCACTTCACCCACATGGTAGCACTACAAGGCTGGCTCTTTTACCTCCTGGTACAGATGGTTTCATATTGTGAGGCTCTGGCTCCAAGCCCAAGGTAGTCACTGTATGCTATGCTGTACACAGAGAGAACTCCACTTGCTCAAGGTAAAGGCAGGCTTGTGGACCTAGAGTTAAAGAAATCTCAGTAACTCCTCTGCTTTTGTGATAAGTTTCACCCGAGAGAAAGTATTTAGATTAGCAGTTCAGATGTCCATGCCCCACACTCCAGTGCCTGAGTTTAACTCCAGACTCTGACTCAGGTCTCCAGCTTCCTGCTAAAGCAGACCTTGGGAGGCATTGATGACGGTTCAAATGATCGGGTTCCTGCCACCTACATGGAAGACCTGTATTGAAATCCCAACTCCTGGCTCTGCCCCTGCTCAGCCCTGGCTGTTGCTGGCATTTGGGGAGTGAACCAGTGAATGGAGCTCACTCTTCTCTATCGGTCTATCTCTGTCTCTCTGCCTTTCAATTAAAAGAAAAAAAAAAATCTCCCCTATCCCTTCTCCTTCTCAGTCTTCAGAGAGATAGAGACAGAGACAGAGAGAGACAGAGAGAAACTTGTTTTCCTGGGCCAGAACAGGGCAGTATACTCTAGCTGCAGCTACCTGCACCTTCTAACTTTTCCCCCTCCTAGGAAGAAGACAGAGATCCTCAAGAGATGGAGCGCCGAAGGAGTATATCATACCCATGCATACCCCTAGACCTGAAAATATCTTGAACTTGTTCGCCTACTGAAGTACTATTTTCATTTGCATACAGTTTTTTTTTTTTTAGAGAGAGACTAATTATTCTTTTTTTTGACAGGCAGAGTGGACAGGGAGAGAGAGAGAGACAGAGAGAAAGGTCTTCCTTTGCCATTGGTTCACCTCCCAATGGCCGCCACGGCTGGCACACTGCACTGATCCGAAGCCAGGAGCCAGGTGCTTCTCCTGGTCTCCCATGGGGTGCAGGGCCCAAGCACTTGGGCCATCCTCCACTGCACTCCCTGGCCACAGCAGAGAGCTGGCCTGGAAGAGGGGCAACTGGGACAGAATCTGGTGCCCCAACCGGGACTAGAACCCGGTGTGCCAGTGCTGCAAGGCGGAGGATTAGCCTAATGAGCCACGGCGCCGGCCAAGAGACTAATTTTTCTTATAGTCTAACAGAACAAAAACTTGTGAGGTCCATGAATAAGTTTAGCAACTTGACTGCTAACCTGCTCCATGCATTCTAAAGAGGCCTATCAGTTCTGTGGTCTTCTTTTTCATATAGTAAGGAAATGATGGTTTATTTCTGAAAATACCTGATGAAAGTATAGACAGTGTGGCAGAGCATTACTACTGTGCCAAGGTCTTACAATAAATAATCTCATTCAGCCCTTGCAATAGCACGATGAGAAGACAGGAACTTGGAGAGGGTTAGCAACTTGCCAAAATTCAATTCGTGTGAGTTGCAGTTCTAGGATTCTGCTTGGGGACTCCACAGCTTACAGCATGCCCTTGTATTTTAAGCTTTATCTCCCAGAGCTCTAGGGAAGCTGGCAGCACACTGTACTCTCCAGTTACTGCTTCATTAAAGTGGAAGTACATGAAAAGTTTGTTTGAAGGAAGGGCTGACTACAAAGCTAGAAGAAAGGAAATTACTGCAGCATGCCAGCTGCCTAGCAAAACTCATACCCGCAAATATTTTAATGACTTTTTATTCATTGTCATTGAGATGAAATTAAATTACCATATAATTTACCCTTTTAAAGAATACAATTTCACCATCTTCAGCATATTCTAAGGTTGCCAAACAATCACCACTATCTGATTCCAGCATGTTTTCATCAGCCCCAAAAGAAACAGCATATCCACCCTTGGTCCCTGGCAACCACCGATGTATTTTCTATATATATTTAGATTTGCTTATTGTCGACATTTCATATAAATGCAGTCATAAAACATGTTTTTGTGTGTCTGGTTTCTTTCATTTAGCATGATATTTTCAAAGTTATTTTACACTGTAGCATGTATCAGTATTTGATTACTTTTTATGGCTGAATAATATAATATGGATATATCACATTTTGTTTATTTGTCAGTTGATGGACATTTAAATAGTGTTTTCACGTTATATTTACTATCACCATTTTTAAATTTTTATTTTCAATTTATTTGAAAGGCAGACAGAAACAGAAAAACAGGCATTTGCTGGTTCACTCACCAAATGTCCAGGGCTAGGTCAGGCTAAAGCTAGGAGCTGGTAACTGAATCTAGGTCCCCATAGTGAGCGGCAGGAACCTAATTACTTGAGCCATCATTATCTGGGGCCTCTCAGAGTACACCTATGCAAAAAGCTAGAATTGGAAGGAGCCAGGTCTCAAACCCAGGTATTCTAACATGGGATGCAGGTGTCCCAAATGTATCTTCATTGATATGCCAAATGCTGGAACCTACTAATAATTAATAGTGCTGCTATGGGAGCTAGCATTGTGGCCTAGTGCGTTAAGACACCATTTACAATCCTGGAACCCATGTCAGAGTGCAGTTTTGAGTCCCAATTGCTCTACTTTTGATTCAGTTTCCTGCTAATGCTCTAAGACTCCTGGGAAGGCAGCAGATGATGGCCCAAGTACCTGGATTGATCCCTGTCACCCAGGAGTTCCTGGCTCCTGGCTTCTGTCTGCCCCCACATAGCTGTTGTGACCATTTGGGGAGTGAAACAGGCGATGCAAGATCTCTCTATATCTCTCCCTCTCTCTGTGTTGCTCTGCTTTTCAAATAAACAAATCAATCTTTTAAAAAATGGTGCTGCTATGAATATTTCTGTACAAGTTTTTCTTTGAAGATGTGTTTAAATTTCCTGGGTACATTCCCACCAGCCATATGTGAGGGTTTTCAAATCTCTCCATATTCCTGACAACACTTACTATTATCTGCCTTTTTCTATTAGAGCCACCCTCATGCAAGTAAAGGGGTATCTCATTGAGGTTTTGCTTTACTAGTGACGTTGAATGTCTTTTCACATGCGTATTGGCCACTTGTGTATCTTTGGAGAAATGTCTATTCAAATCCGTTCCTTATTTTTTATAAAATGTGTTCTTCTCTCTTTTGAGTTGTAAGAATTCTTTCTATATGGTAGATGTTAGATCCTTACCAGATATGGTTCTCAAATATTTTCTTCCATCTGTATGCTGTCTCTTTGCTTAATAATATTCCTTGATGTACAAAAAATATTAACATGGATGAAATACAGTTTATATTTTTTCTTGGCTGTTATTTTGGTGTCATATCTAAGAAACATTGCCAGATCTAAGGGTAGATAGATTTATACCTCTTTTCTCTTATGAGTTTTATAGTTTTGGTTCTTCCATTTAAGTCTTTGATTCATTTTATGTCAGTACCTGTATCTTGTATGAATAGTGGTCAACTTCAATTATTTTATGTATGGATATCTAGTTGTTCCAGAACCATTTTTGAAAAAGAATATTCTTTTACCATTGAAGTCTGTTGACACTATTGTTAAAAACCAGTTGATCATAAGTGTATGAGTTTATTTCAGGATTCTCAATTCTATTAAATTGACCTATAAGTCTATCTTTATGCCGATATCAGAAAGTCTTAATTACAGTAGAATTATAGTAAATTTTTATACTAGGAAGCATAAGGCTTCTTACTGTATTATTTTTCAAGGTTGTTTTCAATGTTCTGGATTCCTTATATTTCCATAAAATATTTTAGAATCAGCATGCCAATTTCTGCAAAATTGGAAATTGAGAATTTCCTGAACACTGCATTCAATATCTAGATAAGTTTGCAGAAAGAGTATAATATTTCTGGAGGGTAGGCGTCTGGCTAAGCAGTTTATTTAATTTTTTTAAAGATTTGTTTGTTTGTTTGTTCATTTATTTATATGAGAGGCAGAGTTACTGACAGAGAGAGGGAAACACAGAGAAAAGTCTTCCATCTGCTGGTTTACTCCCCAAATGGCTGCAACAGCCAGCGCCAGGACAATCTAAAGCCAGGAACCAGGAGCATCTTCCAGGTCTCCCATGTAAGTGCTAGGGCCCAAGCACTTGAGCTATCATCCACTGCTTTCTCAGACCATTAGCAGGGAGCTAGATCATAAGTAGAGCAGCCAGGATTTGAATCAGTGCCCATACGGGATGCTGGCACCACAGGAAGAGGCTTAATCTACTGTGCCATAGCACTGTCCCAAAAGAGTATAATATTTTAACAATATTAAGTTTTGCAATCCATGAAGATGGGATGTCTTCTATTTAGTTATGTTTTCTGTAATTATTTCCAATGATGTTTTATAGTTTTCAATATACAAGTCTTGGGGCCGGCACCATGGCTCACTTGGTTAATCCTCCGCCTGCAGCGCCGGCATCCAATATTGGCGCCGGATTCTAGTCCTGTTGCTCCTCTTTCAATCCAGCTCTCTGCTGTGGCCCAGGAAGGCAGTGGAAGATGCCCCAAGTCCTTGGGCCCCGCACCCACATGGGATTCCGGTAGGAAGCGCCTGGCTCCTGGCTTCAGATCGGCACAGCACCAGCCATAGCGGCCATTTTGGGGGTGAACCAATGGAAGGAAGACCTTTCTCTCTGTCTCTGTCTCTCTCACTGTCTAACTCTGCCTGTCAAAAAAAAGAAAATTCTGCTTCAATATTTTCTTGTTCTAAGTCTATTCAGATTTTTTAATTTCTTCTCAAGACACTTTTGATAGTTTGCATCTCCTATAATGAATCCAATTTTACTTAAATTATCTGATTTGTTGACATATATTTGCTCTTAGCATTACCTTATAATTGTCTTCATTTCTTTAAACTCAGTAGTAATATTACTTCGTTCATCTTTAATTTTAATAATTATCTCTCATTTAGCTAAATATTTGTTGATTTTGTTGATTTTTTCAAGGAAGTAATTTTTTGTTTGTTGATCATCTTCCATTGTTTTTCTATTCTCTATTACATTTCTTTTTTTTTAAAAGCATACACTGTACATTCTTTATTTTTTTAAAGATTTATTTTATTTATTTGTAAGGCAGAGTTACACAGAGAGAGAAGGAGATTGGGAGGAGGATAGTCTTCCATCCACTGGTTTACTCCCCAATTGGCCACAACAGCTGGAGCTGCTCCAATCCGAAGCCAGGCACCAGGAGCTTCTTCCGAGTCTCCCACGTGGGTGCAGGGGCCCAAGGACTTGGGCCATCTTCTACTGCTTTCCCAGGCCTTAGCAGAGAGCTAGATTGGAAGTGGAGCAGCTGAGACTCTAGTTGGCACCCACATGGGATGCCAAGCACTGCAGATGAGGGCTTTAACCCGCTGAGCCGTAGTGCTGGCTCCTTCATTTGTGTTTTTGTTTGATATTTATACTTTCTTCTGTGCTGCTTGGTTTGGGTTATCTTTTTCCTAGTTTTCTAGTTTCCCAAAGTAAAAGATTAAGGTATTTTGGAGACCTTTGTTCTATTTTAATAGGGGCATTTCAGTTATATAAGGGGATTCAAGACTTCACAGAAATGCATATTATAAAAAAATATTTCAAAATATTTTTGGGCCGGCGCCGTGGCTCAACAGGCTAATCCTCCGCCTTGCGGCGCCGGCACACCGGGTTCTAGTCCCGGTCGGGGCGCCAGATTCTGTCCCGGTTGCCCCTCTTCCAGGCCAGCCCTCTGCTGTGGCCCAGGAGTGCAGTGGAGGATGGCCCAAGTGCTTGGGCCCTGCACCCCATGGGAGACCAGGAAAAAGCACCTAGCACCTGGCTCCTGCCATCGGATGAGCACGGTGCGTCAGCCACAGCGCGCCAGCCGCGGCAGCCATTGGAGGGTGAACCAACGGCAAAGGAAGACCTTTCTCTCTGTCTCTCTCTCTCACTGTCCACTCTGCCTGTCAAAAAAAATATATATATATATTTTTTGTACCAAAATAAGCTTACATTTAAATTCTATTCTGCAAAAACTTTTTGAAGCCCTCATATAAGTTTCCCTCAACACACTACAAGTTTTTATTTATTGTGTCTTTATTGAGTTCATCTCAAAATGTTTCTAATTTTCTTTGTGATTTTTTTGATTTGTTAGTTATTTAGGAGTGTATAGTTTCACTTCCCAAATTTCTGACTATTTTTGAGGTCTACTTTCATTCCATTATGGTTAGAGAATATATTTTGGATAATTTTCATGTTTTAAATATATTGAGACTTACGTTATATACCCTACCTTATACCTATCCAAGAATATTCCACATGTACTTATGAAGAACTTGTATTCTGCTTTTGTTGGATGGCATATCATATACATATACATATATATTATAATTTATAGTATTACTCTAGCCCTCTAGTTTCCTGTTGACCTTCAGTCTAGTTGCTCAATCTGGTACTGAAAGTGAGGTATTGGGGGAAAAGCTGTGGCACAGCAGGTAAAGCCACAGCCTGTGGTGCTGCCATCCCATATGGGCACTGGTTCGAGTCCCAGCTGCTCTACTTCCAATCCAGCTTTCTGCTATCACCTGGGAAAACAGTGAAAAATGGCCCAAGTTCTTGGGTGCCTGCACTCATGTGGGAGACCTGGAAGAAGCTTCTGGCTCCTGGCTTTGGATCAGCTCAGCTCCAGCCATTGTGACAATCTAGGGAGTGAACCAACAAATGGAAGACCTCTCTGTGTCTCCTTCTCTCTCTCTCTTTCTCTGCCTCTCTGTAGCTCTGCCTTTCAAATAAAACAAATGAAACTTTTTAAAAAGTAAAAAGATGTAAGAAAGTGAAGTACTGAAGTCTTCAACTATTGTTATTTTACCATTTAGTCCTTGAATTGTGTCCATTTTGCTTCATGTGTTTTAGGACCTTGTTGGTATGTGCATACATATTTATAAGTGTTATAACTGATCAATAGACTGACCTTTTGTTCATTATAGAATGCCTTTTGTCCCTAGCATCAGTTATTGTCTTCTATTTGCTTACCCATTCCTCTATGATGATTATTTCTGGGAAAAATTAACTGTATACAACCATATTACAAAACAGAATATAGTATGAAAATATGGTACGTTTTTCTTGTTTTCATTTCATTCATTATTTCTTTCCCTAATAAACAAATATATTTGTGCTAGAAATTTAATGTCATGTTTAAAGTGGTAAATACACATATTGCCCTCTAGTGGACAACTATATACACTGACCTTGCCTTTAATTAATCTCCCCATATCTAAGGGAGATAATACATTCCAAGACACTCAGTAGTTGAATGAAACAATGAATAGCACCAAACTCCATACACGCAATGTTCTTCCTATACATCCATAGCTATAATTAAGTTTAATTTATTTCTTTTAAACTTTTATTTAGTAAATATAATTTCCAAAGTACAGTTTATGGATTACAATGGCTTTTCCCCCTCATAACTTCCCTCCCACCCGCACCCCTCCCATCTCCCTCTCCCATTCCATTTACATCAAGATTCATTTTCAATTCTCTTTATATACAGGAGATCAATTTAATATATATTAAGTAAAGATTTCATCAGTTTGCACCCACACAGATCATAAAGTGTAAAATACTGTTTCAGTACTATTTATAGCATTAATTCACATTGGACAACACATTAAAGACAGAGATCCAACATGAGGAGTAAGTACACAGTGACTCCTGTTGTTGACTTAACAATTTGACACTCTTGTTTATGGTGTCAGAAATCTCCCTAGGCTCTAGTCATGAGTTGAGAAGGCTATGGAAGCCTCTTGAGTTCGCTGACTTCGATCTTATTTAGACAAGGTCATAGTCAAAGTAGAAGTTCTCTCTTCCCTTCAGAGAAAGGTACCTCCTTCTTTGATGGCCCATTCTTTCCACTGGGATCTCACTCGCAGAGATCGTTCATTTAGGTTTTTTGGGTTTTTTTTTTTTTTTTTTTTTGGCCAGAGCGTCTTGGCTTTCCATGCCTAAAATACTCTCTTGGGCTCTTCAGCCGGATCTGAAAGCCTTAAGGGCTGATTCTGAGGCCAGAGTGCTATTTAGGACATCTGCCATTCTATAAGCCTGCTGTGTATCCCACTTCCCATGTTGGATCATTCTCTCCCTTTTTGATTCTATCAGTTAGTATTAGCAGACACTATTCTTATTTGTGTGATCCCTTTGACTCTTAGACCTATCAGTGTGATCAATTGTGAACTGAAATTGATCACTTGGACTAGTGAGATGGCATTGGTACATGCCACCTTGATGGGATTGTATTGGAATCCCCTGGCACGTTTCTAACTCCATCATTTGGGGCAGTTCCGATTGAGCATGTCCCAAATTGTACATCTAACCAGCCACAAAAAAGGAAACCTGTTGAAGTGAAAGGGACACTATGAGAAACAGTGACTTGATCAGCCTTTGTCCTGACTGTTGATGTACAATTTAATACTTTATCCCTTTTAGTATCTTTTTTTGTTCTAGTTAATACTATTGGTTGAACTCTCTAATTAACACACATTTATTCTTAGGTGTTGAAATTTAACTGGAAAGTGATCCCTGTTAAATATAACAGTGGGAATAAGAGAGGGAGGAGATGTACAATAAGTTTAATTTATAAATTAGACACAGTAAAATATTAAAATTGATATTAAAGTTATAACAATATACTGTAATAAAAGCTACTTGTATGTTATCATTCCTTGAAAATATTTTATTATATCATGTTAACCTTTCTGTTGTGATGATGCAAGAATACAAAATGCCTATGTTATAGGAGGGAGTTGGGGAATGATGTATGCATTGTGATTTAGCATTAGACTTGCTTTGGATATTACTCTTTCTCCTTAACCAACTTCTTCAACTCTACTGGGAACGTTGATGTAGCTTCTTCATCCGCAGATGCAACCTCTATAATAACTTCTCTGTTTTTCAGTGTGAAACTATTCCTGAATCTATATAACCTCCTTGACTTGGAGTAAGTGGCCTACTGTCCCTCACTGTCAGGTGTCCCTTGCTGCTGAAATCTTTATATAACCTCAGGCTTTCTGTCACAGCATGTTGTCTTCAGTTGGAAAATGTTTTCTATTCATGTCTTTTACCCACAAAGTTTATGCCTCTTCTATCTTAACTAAGCAGTTAGCATGTACTATGGTCATAAATTTTGCAGTTTGAGATGACGGTAAAACTAATTTTCCTACTTCACAGTTTCTTAGATAGACTATACATTCTTACCGTAAATCTTAGCAACCTCAATATAAAATGTGTTTCTTGCCCTGTTGAGAATTTCACCTTTTCACCTAAAGGAAGCACTTCAGAGCTTCTCTTTGGCTTTACTTAGATTGCCAACCTCACTATTCTTGCACTTTAGGACCAATATTAAATAAAATAAGGGTTACTTGAACCTAAGTGCTGTGATACCATCATGGCAATGTGATAACTGAGATGGTTACTAAGTGATCAATGGGTGGGTCGCACATACAATATAGATATGCTGAACAAAGGAATGACTCACATCCCTGTTTGGACAAAGCAGAACTATGTAAGATTTCACCACACTTTGCAGAGTAATATGCAATTTAAAACATGAATTGTTTACTTCTGGAATTGTATTCACTTAGTGCTTTAAGAGTGTAGCTTACTGTGGATAACTGAAACCATGGAAAACATAATTTTGTATATAGGGAGGTGGTGGTGGTTTCATAAACCTGAGGAAGCAGCAATAACTCAGTGAGAGAAGTATGAACTAGAATTCCAGAAAAAAATTGTACACACATAACTCAGAGAGTCAGAGCTCAGTCTCCCATGGCAACTTTGGGAGCTAGCAAAATCTGGGCCTGCATGTTGTTGTAAGCCAAGCCCCTTGTGTTTACAAAATAAGACAGTAATGCAATTAAGGAGCAAGATCCTAGAGAAGCACCAAGTCTTGAGACATGAGGACCTTGCCACAAGAATTTCTCTGTTTTCATAGCATGGGGAAGAATAGGACAACATTATCAGTCAGAATACCAGCAATAGCTGCTGTTTTATTTCAGCTGACCGTATGACTGTTTGGCTAGGTGGTGGTGCTCTATCTCTACATGATAAGGACTCACTTCTGACCTCCTTAAATATCTTTTTGCCTTTGATTCTCAACAGTTTAACAACAATATTTTGAGACTTTTATACCTTGAATCTCTGCTTTGTTTTCTTTCACTGAGCTTCGGAAGTCCTTGGCCATCAACTCTTAAAATATTTATCCACCCATCTTTCACTTTCTTCTACTTCCAGAAACTAATTCCATGTAGACAGCTTGTTATTATAACACAGCTCTGCACTCTCTCTCTCTCTCTTTCTCTTTCTCTCTCTCTCTCTCTTCTCCTGTGAGTCAGTTTGTGTGCTTCCTAACAACTTGTTTTCAAATCCAATGATTCTTCTGTAGTTTCCAGTCTGCTAGTGAACTTAAGGAATGAATTCTTTACCTCTGTTCCCATGTTTTTCCTTTTTATTTCTAGGATTTTCACTTAGCTCTTATTAGTTTCTGTCTTTGCAATGAAATTTCCCCATCTGTTACTTCCTACTGTCTATCAATTCCACAAGATGCTTTAACATACTAATCACGGTTTTTAAAATCTTTGTCCCTTACAACATCCAAGACTATCTCTGAGTCTGGATCTCTTGAATAATTTATCTCTTAAAAATGGATTGATGTGGCCGGCGCCGCGGCTCAACAGGCTAATCCTCCACCTTGTGGCGCTGGCACACAGGGTTCTAGTCCCAGTCAGGGCACCGGATTCTGTCCCAGTTGCCCCTCTTCCAGGCCAGCTCTCTGCTGTGGCCCTGGAGTGCAGTGGAGGATGGCCCAGGTCCTTGGGCCCTGCACCCCATGGGAGACCAGGAGAAGCACCTGGCTCCTGCCATCGGATCAGCGCGGTGCGCCAGCTGCAGCATGCCGGCCGCTGTGGCCATTGGAGGGTGAACCAAGGGCAAAAGGAAGACCTTTCTCTCTGTCTCTCTCTGCCTGTCAAAAAAAAAAAAAAATGGATTGATGTCTTTTAACTGAGAATCCACTCATTTAAGCTGCGATTTAAATTTTCTTAGTTAAGATCAGCTGGTAGGACAAAAAAAGGCCTCAAGATCATAGCAGGAAGAATCTCCTGCACCCCAGCTCAGTTTGAAAGCTCACATATTTGTGGTTAAGGGTCCAGACAAAATATATGACTAAGACAGAAAGCACCTCTGAAACTGGACCCTCAGGAAAAGAAGTCAGGCTTTGGGCAAAAGTCACACATGAACATAAAAATTTTAAAAGCCATCAAATAAAATATCACGTGTAAGACACTCTGCTGCCTGTACAGGGATTATGACAAGTAACAACATCACAGCAAATATACATCTGGCTGTGTAGAACCAATAACTTTTTAAAAAAGATTTATTTATTCAAAAGACAGAATTACGGAGAGAAGGTGCAGGCATCCCACTATACCTAGAGGCACATTCCCAAGAACAAAGACTTCAAAGACTTCAGAGGAGGTATCAACAAGTGTTTCTCCAGATGCACAAAAATAAATGTAGAAATACAAGAAACATGAAGAAGTAAGATAATCTGATCCCACAAAAGGAACACAATAATACTTCAATTTTTTTTAATTATGAAACTTCTTTTCTGTAGGACAGCTTTAGGTTTACAGAAAAATTGAACAGAATGTACAAAGTTTCCATATCCTGCCTCCCCCATAATATGTTTCCTGCATTATTAACACCTTGCATTGTCAAGGTACACTTGTTAACAATTGCTGAACCACTATTGCTACATTGTTATTCAGTAAGTCCACTGTTCACATTGGGGTTCCATCTTTGTAGAGTTGTGTGATGTCATGTATCCATCAGAATAGCATCACACAGAAGAGTTTTGCATTGCCATCCACCTGTTTATAGCTCCCTCCCTGGCAAGCTCCTAGCCACCATTGATCTTTTACATTCTCTTTAGCTTTGCCATTTGCAAAATGTGAAAAAGTTAGAAAGATACCAATATGCATCTTTTTCAGCCTAGCTTCAATCTGAAATCCTGGCTTCCATTTGCAATGCTCATTTAAGATTCTTCCATGTGCTTCCATGGCTTCAGAGCTCATTTCTATTTAGCACTGAATGATTATCCCATTGTATAGACTTGCCACAGTTTTTTTTTTTTAATTCATCTGCTTATTAACGAACATCTTGGCTGTTCCTAACTTTTGGCAATTATGAATAAATTTGCTCTAAACATTTGAGTACCTGGTCTTGCATGGACTTCAATTTTCACTTCAATTTAATGTTGGATTGTAATTATTAGATTGTATGTGAGACCATGGTGAGCTTTTTTAATAAATTGCCCAATGTTCTTCCAAAGTGGCTGTACCATTTTGCATTCCTTCTAACAAAACGCGAGAATTCCTGTTACTCCACATTCCCACCAGCATTTGGTGTTGTCAAGTAGAAAAAGGTTTTAGTATTGCCACAACCTGTAGCAGCAATATTTTGAAACTAGAGTCCATGGTTAAACTCATGGGATTTTGTACTTGTTTCCCTTTTGGTGGTTTGGGAACAAGACTGACCCCTTTGGATTAACTGTATCTTTTGATTTCTTTTTTCTTGATAAGAAAAACTTACAAAAGTGCATTGGATATTTTTCTAACTTAGATGAGTATTATTGCAACTAATTGGAGAAACAAAAAAGTGACATCATTAAAACTACTCCAAACTGATTCAATGGATAACAATTGTAAAACACTGTCACTTTGTTGGAAATATACTTTGAACAAAGATTCCTAAAATTCTCTCCTGTGAGAACCTAACCAAAGCCTCAAAGTTAGAAACCGGACTGTCAGGTGACACTGGTTCCCTTTCATCTGACTTCTGGACCTTCACTTCTCACCCTCTCTCCACCCTGAGACAGGAATGAGTGTATATGTCTTATAGTAACTGCAACTCTTAGCTGTGTATGATTGATTGTAAACTGACTTTGGCTTCTCAGCTTCTCTTAAAATTTAAGAGAATTTTAAACTTGGGTTTAAAATGCATGCTTTCCCCATTCATTCCAAAAGACAAGAAGGGAAAATGCCTTAACAATGTTAATTACCTTCAGACAGGTGAAGATAAATGACATTTCCAAAAAGTTGAATAGATTAATGAAAGCATTTAAATTTCAAGCTAAGAAGAGTCACCTCTGAGTAGAGGGATAATAAGTACACAATATTTCTTTGTTTCTTCATAGAACCTCTATTTATCTAAGCAGCATTTACCTAGGATTTTCATAGACAAACAATAATAAAACAATGTTTTTCTGGTTCATGTTCCATCTTGTGAATTGTGAGTTCTCCCAGTCTGTTCTCTAACACCATGCCACACCTACCCACAAGGCTCCGATTCCTCCTTCTCTCCTACCTCTGTGTTCTAGGCACTACACTGGGCCATTTAGAAAGGAACATTGATTATATGTCTGGAAATGAACATAGGGCACATTGCAGTTTTAGTGTTATCTAAGTCCCAACAGGTGGGGATATCCCTTGTCATTTGCTCTTGGTCCTTTCTGTTCCTGTCTGGCCTTGTGAGCCCCATGTGGTGCATATGTTAGTCTAGCTCTTTGTCTTGGCTGCTTTGTCCTCATCTTGCTGTGCTTTCTTGTCACTGTTTGACCTGGGGTGTGAGGTTAATTAAACTCTACCTTCATTTTTATAAAAATATAAGGCTCTTGTATTTTTGCTCCCAATATCTAATAAAGAATCTTCCCATCCAACTAACGAGCAGGGACCCCTCTCCCAAGAACCCAGTGTAAGACCCTCAAAGATAGATTCAGAAAATAGTTTGCCTGTTGATTGAGCCTATGTGCCTCTACTTTCTCTTGTGAGTATTTACAAGAGGTTTCTCAGGCCTACATTCAAACACCCCTGCTGGTCTATCCTAATAGCACTGACCTGGCCATATAAATAGTACACATTTTCTATTCCACTCTTATAACAGAATTCGCTTTTTTGGTGGGGGAGTTACCCCTTTCTATTCACTTTAGTATTTCAGTTGAGTTGACTCCATCAGTGGTTTCCATGGGGGATTAGATATGGCTGCCAATTATTTGTCATTCTTCCAGTTGAGAGAGAAATCTAATTTCCTTCCTCTTGATTCTGGGATGCCTTAGTGACTTGCTTGGCCAGTTAGAATGTGGCAGAGGTAAGACTCTCAGACTTTTGAGACTGACTAGTTCATAAGATGACTTGTGCTGTCTACCCAGGGATCTTGGAAAACTCATTTTAATCAACACTGGTCACTGTGTAACAAATCTCACCACACTGAGACTGCCACGTTGGGAAGAAAACCAAGCTTCCACATGGGAAGGCCCCAAGGAGAGACAGACAGCTGGTCAACCTCAGCAGCGCCTGCCTAGGCACAGACATAGGAGTGAAGAAGCCACCAGGGACTTTCCAAGTCCTAGCTGATACAATGCTGTGCAGATGTGGAAACCCATTCACCAGCCAGAACGTCGGTCCTAGACATGTGGGACTGGTTAAGCTGTCCCAATCCCCTCCAGCTCTTTGGGCCACACAAGGTTTGGCCTCAGACATTGGAAAGCAAAGATGAGCCTTTCCTTCCATGTTGTGCCCACATTCATGATCCACAAAACCACAACTACAGCAAAGCTTGACACTTAAACCTGAAGGCACTTTGTTGCACAAATTACTGCAGCAGCCTAGAAGTGGACCATTAAATCAGATGCAGATAAATGATAGCATTCAGCCATAGCACTTGGTTCAGAAGTGAACATGTGGGTAGGTCTAGCCAAGTTAATTAGCATTTCAATCCCCCCAGCCACTCTGGTTGATTTGGATATGATTTTGTGTTTTAGGAAAGATTTCATGATCCAAGGTGACTCAATGACTTGTGGTTCCTGGAATTTTATGCAAACTGTTTCTCTTATGTTTCTGAGAAGGTAAGATGTAAATGTAGGAAAACAGAAATTCATCATGTCTCTACCAGCTTACCTAGTATTGAAGGAGGGGAGAGTGCGCCTCAGAAAATACAAGCAAGGAAATTGAGAATGACCAGCTCAGACAGCATAATTAAAGCCAATTCTGGGCATGGCATTTTGGCACAGCAACTTAAGCTGCCACCTGCAATACCAGGATCCCATTTAACCACCGGTTTGAGACCCAGCAACCCCAATTTGATCCAACTTCCTGCTAATGTGCCTAAGTAAGTATCAAATGATGGCCCAAATACTTGAACCCCTGCCACTCATATGGGAGACCTGGATTGAGCTCCTGGCTCCTGCTTTGGCTTAGCCCAGCCCTGGCTGTTGTAGTCATTTCTGAGAGTGACCCAGTGGATGGAAGATCTCGCTCTCTATCTTCCCTTCTCTCTCTCTCTGTCTCTCTCTTTTTTTAAAGATTGTTTTTTATTTATTTGAGAGGTAGAGTTACAGACAAAGAATGGGTGAGACAGAGAAAAAGGTCTTCCATCCACTGGCTCACTCTCCATTATAGCTCTGGCTATAATGGCCAGAGCTGGGATAATCCGAAGAGAGGAGCCAGGAGCTTCTTCTGGGTCTCCCACGCAGGTACAGGGGCCCATGCACTTGGGCCATCTTTCACTGCTTTTCCAGGCCATTAACAGGAAGCTGGATTGGAAGTGAAGCAGCTAAGACTTGAACTGGTGCCAATGTGGGATGCCAGCTCCACAGGTAGAGGCTTAGCCCACTATGCCACAGTGCCAGCTCCCTCTCTTTCTCACTTTGTAACTCTGCCTTTCAAATATATAAAATATTTTTTTAAAAAAAGGGAAGACACAGCACATGGGCACACACAGAGGGAGTAATAAAAGTTAAAGTTTTCAAAAGTGATGATAGATCTTACTTACTGGAATAAATTTGATTATTCTTTTTCTATTGAAGTGAAATCTATTCTATTCTTTCCTATCTCATCTTATTCCATCTCTTGCCATAAATAAGGATGTAGCTTGTCCCTTTTTTTTAGTTTTTTTTTTTTTTTACTACCTTCTAATATGCCCAGTCCTACAAGTTTGAAAGACAATGTGGAAGAGAATATGGCCAGGAGTGGTATTACTCTTCCAGATGTTTTGCACTTTCAACTTTGTTAGAATAGCTGGTAAATTGTTCTCCAAAATGTATGGATCTTCCCAGAACTCCAGAGCTTCATCAATACTGATAGCACAACTGTATAATTTTTTAATTTTATGAATACCAAATGCTATTTCATTTCCTTTTTCTAATTTTGTTTAAAGAATACAACTTCTTGCATTTAATATATACATATTTGGGAACATGATTATTCTTCTCCCCGCCACTTCCCTCTCACCCATATCCCACTTTTCTTCCTCCTCCCTCTTCCTTTCCCTAACCCTAACCCTAACACTAACCCTAAACCTAACTTATATTTTACAGAGATAAATTTTCAGTTAATTTTTATACTCATAATATTAACCCTACACTAAGCAGAGAGTTCACCAATTAGTATGAAGGAAAAAAAGTAGTAAAGAACAAACACAAATGAGAAAAACACTGTTCTCTGACAGTTACGGTAAGGGCTGTTCAAAATCATCACATCTCAAAGTGTCAGTTTCCCCCCTATACATTAAATTTTAAGTACTCCATTAGTTACTACAGATCAGAGAGACCATATGCTATCTGTCTTTTTGTGACTGGCTCATTTCACTAAGTATAATGGTTTTCAGTTGCATCCATTTTATTGCAAATGACAGGATTTTTTTTTACTACTGTGTAGTATTCCATGGTGTATAAATACCATAATTTATTTACCCAGTCTTCAGTTGATGGCCATCTGAGTTGATTCCATATATTAGTTATTGTAAATTGAACTGAAATGAACATAGAGTACAGATAACTCTTGCATATGCTGATTTCATTTCCTTTGGATAAATTCCCAGGAGTGGGATAGCTGGGTCATATGGTATGTATATATTCATACATATCTCAGCTTTCTGAGATACTTCCATACTGTCTTCCACAGTGGCTGTACCAGTTTACATTCCCACCAACAGTGGATTAAAGTTACCATCCTTGACAGCATTTGTTTGTTAATTTCTGCAGAAAAGCTATTCTGACAGGTTTGAAGTAAAACCTCATTTTATTTTTGATTTGGCATTTCCCTGATGGCTCGCAATCCTCAGCTTTTTTAAAACAAAATTATTTTATTTATTTGAAAGTCAGAGTTACAGAGAGAGGTAAAGCGAGCGAGGTCTTCCATCCACTGGTTCACTCCCCAAAAGACCACAAAGGCCAGAGCTGAGCTGATCTGAAGCCAGGAGACAGGAGCTTCTTCCAGGCCTCCCATGTGGGTGCAGGGACCCAAGGACTTGGGCCATCTTCTACTGCTTTCTCAGGCCATAGTAGAGAGCTGGATCAAAAGCAGAGCAGCCAGGATCGAACCAGCACCCATATGGGATGCTGGCATTGCAGGCCGTGGCTATAACCAGCTACGCCACAGCACCAGCCCCTCCTGAGCATTTTGTAATGTGTCTGTTGGCCATTTGAATTTGCTCTCTTGGAAAATGTCTGTTCGGATACTTTGCCCATTTTTTAAATTGGATTGTTTGTTTTGTTGTTGTGGAATTTCTTGAGCTCTTTTATTAGATTCTGGAAGTTAATCATTTGTCAGTTGCATTGTTTGCAAATATTTCTCCCATTCTGTCAGTTGGTTTTTCACTTTGCTGAGTGTTTCTTTTGCAGTGCAGAAGTTTCTCAGTTTGATGTAATCCCACTTGCTAATTTTTGCTTTGATTGTCTCTGCTTCTGGGGTCTTTTCCAAGAAAACTTTGTCTATGCCAATGTCTTGTAGAGTTTCCCCAGAGTTCTCTAGTAATTTGTTGGTATCACATCATAGATTTAGGTCTCTGAACCATTTTGAGTGGATTTTTTTGTGTGTAAGGTGTGAAGTAGGGGTCTTGTTGCATACTTCTGCATGTAGAGATACAGCTTGCCAAGCATCATTTGTTGAAGAGCCTACATTGGCTCCAGGAGTTGATATTTTGCTGCTTTGACAAAGTAAGTTGGTTGTAGATGTGTGGATTTATTTCTGGAGTTTCTATTCGGCTCCATTGGTTTACACAGCTGTTTTTTGCCAGTACCAAGCTGTTTTGATTATAACTGCCCTTTGGTATGTCTTGAGGTCTGGTATTGTCAGGCCTTTGGCTTTGTTTTTGTTGTTTAATATTTCTTTAGTTATTTAGGGTCTCTTGTGTTTCCATATGAATTTTAGCATTATTTTTTCAAGATCTGAGAAAAATGTTGTTGATATTTTGATTGGTATTGCATTGAATCTATAAATTGTTTTCAGTAGTATGAACATTTTGAAGATGTTGATTCTTCCAATCCACGAACATGAAAGATTTTTCTACTTTTTAATGTTTCCTTCTCTTTATTTCTTTAATGTTTTATAATTTTCATCATAGAGATCTTTGATGTCCTTGGTATTAAATAACAATGGTGAGAGTGGGCATCCTTGTCTGGTTCCAGATCTTAATGGGAATGTCATGAATTATTTCCCATTCAGTAGGATGCTGGCTGCTTTGATTATGTTGAGGAATGTTCCTTCTATACTCAATTTGCTTAATGTTTTCATCATAAAACGGTATTGAATATTGCCAAATGCTTTCTCTGCATCTATTGAGATAATCATATGTTTTTTGGTATTTAGCTTGTTGATGTGGTTAATCACATTCATTGATTTTTTTGGGTACTGAACCATTCCTGCATACCAGGAAGAGATCCCACTTGGTCTGGATGAATGATCGTTTTGATCTATTGTTTGATTTGATTGCCTAGTATTTTATGAGGATTTTTGTGTTCATGTTCATCAGAGATATTGGTCTATGGTTCTCTCCCTGTTGTAGCTTTTTCTGGCTTAGGAATTAAGGTGATTCAGGCTTCATAGAAGGAGTTTGGGAGGTTTCTCTCCCTTAAAATTGTTTTGAATAGCTTGAGAAGAATTGGAATTAGTTCTTCTTTAAATGTCTGGTAGAATTCAGCAGTGAAGCCAACAGGACCCAGGCTTTTCTTTGTTGGAAGGGTCTTCATCACTGACTCAATCTCTGCCTTGGTTATTGGTCTGTTTAGGTGTTCTTTGTCTTCATCACAATTTAGTGTCCAGGATTCTATTCATTTCTTCTAAGTTTCCCAATTTTGTTGAAAACATCTCCTTGTAGTATTTGCTGATGATTCTTTTTATTTATGTGGTATCTGTTGTTATATTTCCTTTTTCATCTCTGATTTTGTTGATTTGGATCTTCTTCCTCTTTTTTTGGTTAGTTGGGTAAACGGTGGGCCAATTTTGTTTATTTTTTCCCAAATAACCAGCTCTTAATTTCATTGATCTTTTGTATTTTCTTATTTCAATTTGTTTATTTCTTCCTTAGTTTTAATTATTTCTTTCCTCCTATTAATTTTGGGTTTGGTCTGTTATTGTTTTTCTAACTCCTTGAGGTGCTTTGATAGCTCATTTATTTAGTGACTTTCCAGTTTCTTGATGTAGAAACTAACTACTATAATCTTCCCTCTTAACACTTCATTTGATGTATCCCATAAGTTTATTTAAGATTTATTTATTTATTTGAAAGTCAGAATTACACACACAGAGAGAAAGAGAGGCAGAGAGAGAGAGAGAGAGAGAGAGAGAGAGAGAGAGAGGTCTTCCATCTGCTGGCTCACTCCCCAAATGGTTGTAACAGCTGGAGCTGCACCAATCTGAAGCTGGGAGCCAAGAGCTTCCTCTGGGTCTCCCATGCGGGTGTTGAGGTCCAAGCACTTGGGCCATCTTCTACTGCTTTCCCAGACCATAGCAAAGAGCTGGATGGAAAGTGGAGCAACCGGGACTTGAACTAGCACCCATACGGGATGCTGGCACTGCAGGTGGTGGCTTTACCCGCTATACCACAGTGCTGGCCCCTCCCAGAAGTTTTGATATGCAGTATTGTCATCTTCATTATATTCCAGAAATTTTTTTAATTTCTCTTTTGATTTCTTTTGTGACCCACTGTTCATTCAGGAGCATGTTTTTCAGTCTCCATGTGTTTGCACATGTTCTTGAGATTCTGGAGTCATTGGTTTTGATCTAAATGCATTGTGATCAAAGAAGGTACATGGTATGATTTTCATGTGGTTTTTTTTGAATTGCTTTATGGCCTAGTATATGGTCTATCCTGGAGAAAGTTCCTTCCATGCACTGCTGAGAAGAATGTGTGTTCTGCAACTGTGGGGTGAAAAGTTCTGTAGATATAAGTTAGGTACATTTAGTCCATAGTGTCAATTAGCTCTGTTGTTTCTTTGTTGATTTTCTGTCTGGTTGATCTATCCATTGATGAAAGTGGGATATTAAAATCTCCTACTAATATTACATTGGAGTCTATATCTAACTTTAGACCTTTGCCATTGCCTTCTAGCCTGCAGGGTTTCTGCTGAGAAGTCAGCTGTGGTTCTAATTGGAGATCCTCTGAAGGTAATCTGGCTTTTCTCTCAAGTGCATTTTAGAATCTTTTCTTTATGCTTTACTGTGGAAAGTTTGACTACAATGGGTCATGATGAAGATGTTTTCTGGTCATATCTTTTAGGAGTCCTATGTGCTTCCTGTACTTGGACATTCCCTTCTCCAAGTGAGGGAAGGTTTCTGTAATTATTTCACTAAGTAGGCATTCTAGTCCCTTCTCTTTTTCCACTACTTCAGGCACTCCTAAGACCCATTTGTTGGATCATTTGATAGTACCCCATAAATCTCTAACATTGTCTTCAAGCTTTCTAATTTGTTCTTCTTGTTTTTGGTCTGACTATAAAATTTCCAGATTTGTCTTAAAGCTCAGATATTCTTTCTTCTACCTCACCAACTCGATTGTTAAGGATTTCCACTGCATTTTTTATTTGATCTATTGAATTATTCATTTTGAGTATTTCATTTTTATTTCTCTTTAAAATCTGAATTTCATAGGAAAAAATTTCATTCCTATCATAAATGGTTTTCTTTAGCTCATAGATTTGCTTCTGATTACTTTTGAGGAATCCTATGATTAGTTTTTTGAATTGCATTTCCTCAATCTCTTCATCTTCACATTCTAATATTGAAATGTCATTGTACTCCTTTATGGAAGACACAGTGTTTTCCTTATTCTTGTTTTCTGAATTTTTGCATTTATTCTTAGACATTTGTAGAATTTTTTTCTTCTGATGGCTTTTTATCTTTGAGCTATGTCTCTGTGGCTTAGTGAAATGTCTACACTTTGAGTGAATACCAAGAAGTATGTGGTGGGTGTGGCCAGGGAGCTCTGGTTGGTGCCCCAGGATGGGGCAAGTATCTGGCGTAAGACCCAAGTTGGGTGTGGTTGCTTTCCTCTTGCTAACTGGATGGAGAGAAATGTTCACTTCTGTTGGTGCAACCACTCCTTCTCCAAGCTAAGGAGTGTCCAAGTTTAGCCCCCAGTGTGTTCAACACTCATCTGAACTACTGTATGAACTGCATGTATGATCTGCGCAGCCCCTCCTGTGAGCACTGTTTCTCCTGCCGTGAGCTTCTCTAGACAACCAAGGAGTTCTGAGAGTCTACCACAGCACTATGTGATTGCCCAGAACTCAGCTGCACCCTGTCTCCTCTCAAGCAGTCACTGTGTTTTCTCAGTCTCAGCACCCGGGGCCCTCTGGGTCAAGGAGTGCAAGTGTAGCCCCTCCACTCTGCTAACCTGTCCTGACTGCAGAGGGACTGAGGTGCTCCCAGGGCTGCTGTCTGGATGTTTTCCAGCATAATGGATCAAGTCCTGTTCTCGCAACCAGATTTGATGCCAGTGGGGTATGCAGTTTGTGGGCTCTCTGGATCACAGGTGTACACAATAACTGCCAGCTGCAGCCCTGCTCATTTCACAGTTGTGCTGGGTACATAGGTGAGTCCCACAGGCAGCACCATCCCCTCCTGTTGCTGGGGGGTGGCAGCTGGCACAGTGGTGACTGTCTCCAGTAGTTGCTCTTACACTGCTGTGGTGCTCCTGCTGACTGGGTAGAGGGTGACCCCAACAATTGCTGGATGTGTGCAGGCAAGCTGGGGTGGCTGCTGCATGCCTGTGTTCAAAAATGGTCCCAGCCATCCCACATGGGCTGCGGGTTGCTGTTGTAGGAGGGAGGGGCGGAGAGAGAGACAGGCTGTTTTCTCCCCCACCCCCACACCGCAAGAGCAGTTACCCGGCTGTCTTGTGGGATCCCACCTAGACTCAAAAAGGTGCAGTTCACCAAGCTCTCCCTCCCTGTGTATCAACAGTGGCACATGCTGCTGGAGTCCAATCTCACCTGGTTTGCCAGGGCCGGCACCTTCTTCCTGGGATCCAAGCTGCTGGGTCTTTTGTTGTCTCGCTGTACCTTGCTGCATGTCTGTACTTTCTGCACTGGTCTGGGCTGTTTCTACTGCTTTCACAGGACCTCCCACTGCAATTTCCCCTGCAGCTATACCCTCAGACTGTACTTTCTCCTTTTTTAATGTTAATGTAATCCTGCATAAATCAGACCACCCTATCATTATTCCACCATCTTGGAATTCCTTCTCATTTCCTTTTAAGTGTGCATTTTGCTGAGTATCAGTGAGGTTTACAATCTTTTCCAAATGTGTCAATCATTTGAATTTTTTCTTCAGTGCACTGTTGATTCATTTTCTTCATTTGGCTTTCTACTGAGTGGTTTGCTTTTTCTTACTGAATTTTAGTAGTTCCTGGTATACTTTGCATACTTTTGCAAATATGTTATGTGAGTTGCATGTGACCTAATTTGTGACTTATGTTTTCACTTTGTTTATGTCAAGATTTTTTTAGAAGATTTTATTTATTTATTTGAGAGGTAGAATTACAGTGAGAGGGATAAACAGAGAGAAAGGTCTTCCATCCATTGGTTCACTGCCCAATGGCCACAACCACTGGAGCTGCGCCAATCTGAAGCCAGGAGCCAGGTGCTTCTTCCCGGTCTTCCATGTGCGTGCAGGGGCCTAAGGACTTGAGCCATCTTCTATTGCTTTCCCAGGCCACAGCAGAGAACTGGATTGGAAGAGGAACAGCCAGGACTAGAACTGGCACCGATATGGGATGCTGGCACTGCAGGTGGAGGATTAATCTACTGCTCAACAGGGCCAGCCCCTATGTCAAGATTTTTGAGAGACAAAGATTTTTATCTTAATATGGTCAAATTCTTAAACCTTTAAAAATAGTCTGTGCTTTCTGTATCTTTTGAAATAAATAAATCTGTGTTATCCCACAGCCATCAAAATATATTTGACTTTTATATTTTCTTCTAGAACTTTTTACATTTGGGGCAGTGATTTATGCATGCTTTAATTACTGCTGTATTCCAAATGCCTTCAACAGTGTGGGGACACAGCTGGTACACAGTAAAGGTTGAGAGAATGAATGGAAGGCAATACTCATGGGCAAAAAGCAAACTGAAACTGGAAAATCAAAATGGTGAGGAGGGCTGGAATGAGTTTATGTTTAAAAAAAGAATTTTATTTATTTAGTTCAAAAGTGGAGAGATAGACAGATGGACAGAGACCTTCCATCTGCTGGTTCATTCCCCCAAATGCCTGCAACAGCAGGAATTGGACCATGCTGAAGCCAGGAGTTCAAGTGCTCCATTTGGTCTCACATTTGTGTGGAGGGTATCCATGTACTTGACCCCAGGGTCAAGAACTTCTAGGGTGTGCACCAGCAGGAAGTAAAGCCTTGAATCCTGAACTTTAACTCAAGTGGGTATCCTTAGCAGCATCTTAACCTTTGTGCCAAAGGCCACCCATGAAATGAATTATTTCATTTGTGCAGAGTTGAGCACTGCAACAGAGATGCATACAAACAGGATCTTAGTTATCCTTAAGAGACTCTCAAGACCTTACAAAAAAATCACTCAGCCAGGCATTTAAAAGGATAATTGCTTTATTTTATCCAGTTTTGGGGTTTTATAAGGGAGGGATTTCCAGGTTAGTTAGCCTACAGTATTGCTATGAATTTACCAGTTGATATTTGAATGACATTAATAGATTTTTCAACTTTAATCCATCTACACATGCCTGAAGTAAACCATTCTTGATTGAGTGTTATTTGCTAAAATTTTAGATAGATAGAATTTTTGCCTTCATTGGTCCTAAAGAATATCAGCCTATAATTTTCATGATGGTATCTTTGTCCAGTATCAGTATCTGGATATGCTGGTCTCATAAAAACTTTCCAGCATTTACAATATATTGGAAAATTTAACATAATATCAAATTATCCCTGAAATTTTTATAAAACTTACATGAAAAGTGTCATAGTTTTCTCTATTTTAGGGGTAAATACTTTGACTGTTCACATTGTTCTTTTTTGGTCTTGCAATCCTTTTAGTAGATTCAGTTATTTATATGTAAGGAGATGCTAGAGGGCACTTTTTTGTTATCGCAGATTTTCAGCAGAGGACCTCAAGACTGAGAAATATGAGTCCCACCCCTCTCTGCAGGACAACCCAAGCAGTTGTGAAACCTCAGCTGGTCACTGCCTTTGAGGGTTTATAAGTGGAAGTGAGGAAATCCCTCAAGATAGGTCAACAGTGAGGATGGCTCTGAGGACAGCTGTCGACGCCCTGTGGGTCCCCAGATAGCAGAAGTGTCCAGAGCTTTCTTCCCTCACTTCAAACCAAACCAAACAAACAAAAGATTTCCAAAGAACTCTTCTTGGCCTCCGGAGGGCCCAGCACACTGGCCTGCTGGAACCACTGATGTCACAGAGGAGAGAGAAGACTTCATAGGAAGCAGCCAGCCTGCTAGGGTTCGATAATGAGTCCCCAGAAGTTCACACACTGGACACATGGTTCCTCGTGAGGTGGTGGAAGCACTAAGGGGTGGAGCCTCGTGGAAGCTAACCTGGTCATGGGAGAAGCACACCTGGGAGGGAGTCCTGCAGGTTTCTGCTTTAGCTTCTCCGGAGAGGGGTTGTTGCACTGGAGCATGGCCATCCGCCCCTGATTCCCCCTTTCACACACACTGCTGATACTGAGATGTCATCTGAGACAAGCAGAAGATGGTGCTGTGTTCTTGAACCTTTTCCTTTAAAAAGTGTACACTATCAGGTATTGTTGCATAGAAAAGCTAACCATGACACTGCACCTGCCGTCAAGCCGGGCCCCAGTATCTCTGGTATTGAGTCGTCTTGGAAAGATTTGAAAATCTGACTGTGGTAATCGTACAATCTATGCATTGAACAAATCATGTTGGACACTTTGACTATATCTCCTCTAGCTGTTGAAATCTTTACTTAATATATACTAAACTGATCTTCTGTATATAAAGAGAATTGAAAATGAATCTTGGTGTGACTGGAAGGGGAGAGGGAGCGGGAAAGGGGAGTGTTGCAGGTGGGAGGGAACTTATGTAATCCATAAGCTGTACTTTGGAAATTTATATTCATTAAATAAAAGTTTTAAAAAATAAAAAATAAAATGAATCAGACTGGACTAGGACATGAACTATGGGATCTGCCTGCAACCTCAACTATTCACAAAAAGATGAGCTACTTTAAACATTACCCATAATAAGCACAGTTTATTCAATAAACTGACTCAGCATACCTTTCTGTGCAATCATTTTTGTATAAAAATCATCTACTTATTCTTTATTGTTTTATTTGAAAATCAAAGAGGCAGAGAGAAAGAGACAGAGACAGAGAGAGGACAACCTTCCATTAGTCTCCAAACACCTGCAAACAGCCTGGCCTGGGTCAGGAGCCCAGAACTCAGGTCTCCCATGTGGGCAGCAGGGATCCTAGTACTTAGGCCATCACCTGCAGCATCCCAGAGGTGCATTCGCAGGAAACTGGAATAAAAAGCAGAGTTATGATTGAAACTCAGGCCCTCTGATGCAGGATACAGGTGTCCTAAGTAGCCTGTTAATGGCTGCAACCAAATGCCTGCCCTATTAATAATCATTTTATCAAAATTTCCAAGTGTGTACATGGTATTTTTCTTGTAAGATTAAGGATCCCTGGGCCTGTAGTTATATTCCTTTCTTGTTCTTACTGTGGTTCATATTTAGTTGCCTGTTTTTCTTTTTTTTTCTTTTCTTTTTTCTTGGTTTATCCATTTTATCAACTTTTTCAATAAACAGACTTTTGACACAAATTGATCAAATTCATATTTTTGTTTGTTTTGTACTTCAATAAGTTCTATTTTTATATTTATTGATTCCTTCTCCTGTTTTATCTGGGATTATTATGGGATTATTATGTTTTCTCTGTGATGTGCTTTGCCTTCGTCCCTCAACCATATGCCCAATTTGTTTTTAATCTTTCTTGTTTCATAATGTTTATTTTTGTTTAAATTATAAAGTATTTTTGAATATTTATTTTATTTATTTGAAAGGCAGAGTTAGAGAGAAAGCAAGAATGAGAGTGCATGCATAAGAGAGAGAGAGAGAGAGAGAGAGAGAGAGATCTTCCATCCCCTGGTTCACTCCGCAGATGGCCGCAACAGCCAGGGCTGGGCCAGGCAGAGGCCAGGAGCCAGGAGCTTCATCCGGGTCTCCCATGTGGGTGCAGGGGTTCAAGGATTTGGGCCATCTTCCATTGCTTTCCCGTGTGCATTCACAAGGACTGGATCGGAAGTGAAGCAGCGGGGACTAGATCTAGCACCCATATGGGATGCTAACATTGCCAGCAGTGGCTTAACCTATTACGCCACTACTCTGGTCCTCCTAATTTTTATTTTTAAGGTTAGATATTTCACTTGAATATCAGTTTAGTCCTGATTTAAATTTATTCTTGACTAAATATTGGAAAGACATTCTTTCTCTTACAGTGTTCAAATTAATTCTTTCCATGAGGCAGTGAGATTTAGATTTCAAGAGACAGGACAGAGGTGAAATCAGCCGTCAAGACAGTCCCATTTATTTTCTGCTTTAGGATCATTTCAGTACTCAGGCTTCTCAACAAGCCTCCATTTAGGCATCCCCATGTATTTTCAGAACGCTGTATAATACCGAAGAAAGTCCACTTTTTATGCCTTAGGAGGGACATAAACAAGAAGAGGCATCTTCACAGATTCTGTGCACACAGCATGCTCACTGCATCCAGCACTAATGGCGGCGATAATGTTTAATTGTAACTTTTCATGTGGTACGCCAAGAACACTGAAAATTTTCCTTAATTTTATGAAGGGTACCATCCAAATTGGCAGGTGTGCACCAATTCTTGCAACTTGGATCAAACTACAATGATTCAACAACACATCTCATATTTGTGTTTCCTTCCTTGCTATGATTTATATAAACCACGTCTTTGCAATGGGATGGTCTCAAATTTCGTGGATCAATGCTCTCCTAAGTGATGATTTATGAAGTCTGCCTTTTATTCCTTTTCTTAAATGAAGGAACTTTTTTGATGTGGTAAAATAGGAAGAATCTCTAGCTTGCAAGATATAATTTCTAAAGATTCCTTGGCACCTTCTTTCCTTAGCACTTATAATTGATTAGGGCATGATTAATCCTTGTATTTGGCCATTATCTAAGACAAATAAGTGAAGAGAGCTGTTGTCTGTCTCTACTGCAACAGACAATTGGTGCAGTAAAGACATATAAAGATGGGGCTGTCATGAACAATGTCTGCACCCAGCTGCCAACAGAGCACCATATATAAGTCCTGAACTCTTACTAACTTATGTATTGTGTCTCCACTTGTTAGTTGGCTTGTTTAATGAGTAACTTTATGATCTTATATTGTATTGACTTTTATATAGCATTAGATTATATTGTTTTATTTTGGCTTTAACTGATAAAGTTTTAAGCCCATGAACCCAATGATGTTATTTCTGGATCTTTTACATTTTGACCCAAATGTCAAATTCTTTTTTTTGGGTTCTCTATTATCCTTCAGCTCATGTGTGTTTCATGGCCATATTGATAATAACATTCATTGGTTTCATTAAATCAAAACCCACTGGTTTTTGAGCTAACGTAAGGACTGCTTGGTACTTCCAGACTGGGGGTTGTATGGTACCTATGACTCCCACTGTCCCCTAAACTTACAGAAGAAAAAAACAGGTGCTTTTCAAAATCTTCAGTGTCGGAAGGACAGGGCTTCCAAACCAAGCTGGCAAAATCTCCTGTAGGATTGTCAGCATAAAAAGAGGGGGATGTGAATTACTGTTAAAATGTGAACATCAGGTTGAAAGAAAAACAGAGAATTGGTACTTCTGTGACTATGGAAACCACAAGGGCATAAATCACCTCTTTATATACCCTAAACATACCCCAGAAGAGGCATCATTTTGGTCTGTTATTAATCATCTTACTTTTTATCAATCATGCTTTCTGTATTACACATATTTAGCATGTCATCCCATATGCATTGCTTTCTTGATTTCTCTTGTTTCATTATTTCACTGGATTGTGTACCGGGTTCACAATGGCTGTTGATTGGGCAAAGATGTTACACTGCACAGATAACCTAACCTACAATTAGCTAATTTCTATCAACTCCAGCAGGCTACACTGCGAGCTGTGCACAGCTGCACCACTGCCCAAATACTTCCATCCCCACTTCTCCTCCAGTCCCAGCCCCTCTCCCTCCCTGTACACAGTCCCAAAGTCACTCCAGTCCCAGCCCCTCTCCCTCCCTGTACACAGTCCCAAAGTCAAGGCCTGAGTAGATTATTTTCTGTGCTTTCTCATCCCAGTTTTCCATTTTTCTCTAAACAATTTTTTAAATTTACTTATTTATTTGAATGGCAGACAGGCAGAGAGAGAGAGAGAGAGAGAGAGAGAGAGAGAGAGAGAATGGCTGGGCCAGCCCAAAGCCAGAAACCTGGAACCCCATCCAGATTTCACACATGGGTGCAGGGATCTAAGCACTTGGGCCGTCTTCTGCTGCTTTCCCAGGCACATTAGCAGGAAGCTGGATCAGAAATGGAGCAGCCAGGACTTGAACCAGTGCCCATATGGGATGCTGGCATTGCAGGTGGTGACTTAACCCTCTGTGCCACAATACTGGCCCCTACGATAATAGATTTTTAATGATAGTTTGGCTGCAATGAAATATCTCCATATGGTAACTCTGTTATATAGCACAAGTATAAAATTGAAAATGAAAACTTACTTTCAGGATTTCATCACAGAAATTGAATCAGTAAATACTTGGTGAGTATTTTGCCTTGTTGATAGAAACACTGAGTTTAAACTTAAATATTGTTGGATATTTTCTGCTACACTTTCTCACTCTGTCCACATGCCAAGCATCTAAACATTCTTTTAAAGTAATAGATAGACATCAACCAGCAGCATTACTAGTTTCTTTTTTTAAAAAAAATGTTTATTTGAAAAGCAGATTTACAGAGAAAGAGAGTGTGTGTGTGTGTGCACATGAGAGATCTTCAGTCCACTGGTTCACTCCCTACATGGCTGCAACAATCAGGACTGGGCCAGACTTAAGCCAGGAGCCAGGAGCTTATTCCCAGTCTCCCACATGGGTGCAGGGGCCCAAGCACTTGGGCCATTCTCCACTGCTTTCCTAGGCATATTAGCAGGGAGCTGGGTTGGAAGTGAGCAGCTGGGACATGAACTGGTGCCTGTAGAGGATGCCAGAGTTGCAGGCAGTGATTTTACCCACTATGTCACAATGCTGGCCCCTACTTGTTTCAATATATTGATTACCCTTATCAAATTATTCTGTAAAAAGTAATTATGTTTCAGAAAAGAGTTTGATTATCTCTGTAATGGAATTTGCTTTCCTACAGCTCAGCTTCTTATGTAGATTCCCAAACATAACAAAGTGTCGTCAGCGAGACAAGGAAGGGTTGGTGTTTGGTGTTTTTCCTAGAGGTTAAGATGCTTGCATCCTGTATCAGAACACCTGGGTTCTATTCCTGCCTCTGCCTACTAACCTTAGCTTCCTGCTAAAGCGGACCCTTGAGAGCAGTGGCCATGACGCAAGTAATTGGGTTCCTGACACCCATGTGGAAGACTTGGATTGTGTTCACGGCTCTCAGATTCAACCTGGCCCAACCTGGGCCGTTGTGGGCATTTGGGGAGTGAACCAGTGGACAATACTGCTCTCTCTCTCTCTCTTTCTCTATGCCTGTCAAATAAATGAATAAATAAAATAGTTTTAAAGTTCATAGAAAATACATATTTTAAAAATATCTATGCATAGATATCAAAATTTTACAACAAAATAAATTTATTTTTAAATCAATTTTCCACATATTTTTGAAGTTCGCTCATATTACAGAACTGTTTTTCATTTTTATTTTAATTGTATTTAAATTTTAACGGATTCAATATGATTTGTAGATATGTCTCTGTCTCTACATCTCTCTCTTTCAAATAAATAAAATAAATCTTTAAAAAAATGTGTACGTCTAAGAACATAATGATATTCCCCTCCTCGCTCCTCCCACCCTCCCTCTCACACTCTTTTTCTTTTTTTTTTTTTAGTTTTAGAGATAGGATATTTTAAATATACATTATAGTAAAAAAAAAAAACCTTAATACCTCACAAAATAAGAAGTTTAACAAGTAAAGAGCAAAAAGACCCGAGTTTGGTGGGAATATAGACAATAGCTGTAAATAACAATTGAATATACAAACGGCTATTTTACCCACACACAGATTTTTGGTCAATTGATAACTTCTTTCAATGAAATACAACCAACGACAATGTAACATCTAAATACCTCCTTTGTGGTTTTAAGATAATAAATTAATTTAGATTTTAAGCCATTTCCTCTCAACAGTATATGCACAGGAATAATTTCTTGCAGATTGCAATACAAATAATTATATGTTACATGTTTTGTACTCTATTAGTTACCACAGATAGGGAAAATATATTTGTCTTTTGGGACTGGCTTAATTCATAAAGTATATTGGTTTCCAGTTGCAACCCTTTTGTTGCAAAAGAAAAGCTTTCATTGTTTTTTACAGCTGAGCAATATTCTGTAGTATGTATGTACAATATTTTCTGAATCCAGTCAATGGTTTTGGGGCACCTGGGTTGATTCCTTCTCTTAGTTATTGTGAATTGAGCTGCAAATCAACATAGGGGTACAGATCACTCTTTGATATGCTGATTTCAGTTCATTTGGGTAAATTCCCAGGAGTGGGATGGCTGGGTCATATGGTAGGCTGTACTCATATGGTAGGGTGTACTCATATGGTAGGGTGTACTCAGATTTCTGAGGGATCTCCATGCCGTCTTGCACAGCGGCTATACTAGCTTGCACTCCCACCAACAGTGGATCAGGGAACCTTCTCCCCACATGCTTGCCAGCATTTGCTGTGTTTTGATTTCTGTATGAAAGCCATTCTGCCTGGGATGAGGTGAAACCTCATTGTGCTTTTGATGTACATTTCCCTAATGGCTAGTGATCCTGAGCAGTTTCTCATGTGTATGTTAGCCATTTGAATTTCATCTTTTGAAAAACGCTTGTTCAATTCCTTTGCTCATTTCTTAACTGGGTTGTTTGTTTTGTTGTTGTTTTTTCTTGAGCTCTTTATAGACTCGAGATTTTAATCCTTAATCAGTTTCATAGTTTGCAAATATTTTCTCCCGTTCTGTCAGTTGCCTCTTGACTTTGTTAATTGTTTACTTTATAGTGCAGTTTCTTAGCTTGATGTACTACCATTTGTCTATTTTTCGCTTTGATTGCCTGTGCTTCTGGGGTCTTTTCCAAAAAGTCTTTGCATATGCCAATGTTTTGCTGAGTTTCCCCCAATGTTCTCCTCTATTAATTTGATGGTATCAGATCACAGATTTAGATGCTTGATATAATTTGAGTTGATTTTTCTATAAGGTGTAATCTAGGGGTCTTGTTTCATACTTCTGCATGTGGAGATCCAAGTTTCCAAACTCCATTTGTTGAAGAGACTGTCCTTTCTAGAGACTGATTTTACCTCCTTTGCCAATGATTAGTTGGTTGTAGATGCTTGGATTGCTTTCTGGGGGTTTTATTCTCTTCCATTAATCTACATGTCTAGTTCTTTGCCAGTATCAGGTGGTTTTGATTGTAACAACCCTGTAGTATGTCTCGAAATCTGGTGTTGTCATGCCTCTGGCTTTGTTTTAGTTGGTTAATATTGCTTTAACTATTCAAGGTCTCTTGTGTTTCCATATGAATTTTAGCATAATTTTTTCTACATCTGAGACAAATCCTGTTGGTATTTTTTTAGGTTTTTGTAACTTTTATTTTTTTTAACTTTTATTTAATAAATATAAATTTCCAAAGCACAACTTTTGATTATAGTGGCTTTTTCCCTCCATAACCTCCCTCCCACCACAACCATCCCATCTTCCGCTCCCTCTCCCATCCCATTCACATCAAAATTCATTTTCAATTATCTTTATATACAGAAGATCAATTTAGTATAGACTAAGTAAAGATTTCAACAGTTTGCATCCACACAGAACACAAAGTACTAAGTACTGTTTGAGTACTAGTTATACCATTAATTCACATAGTACAACACATTAAGGACAGAGATCCTACAGGGGGAGTAAGTGCACAGTGACTCCTGTTGTTGATTTAACAATTGACACTCTTATTATGGCGTCAGTGATCACTCAAGGCTCTTGTCATGAGTTGCCAAGGCTATGGAAGCTTCATGAGTTCTTCAAAAGTCTTGTAGAATTCAACAGTGAAGACATACAGTCCTGGGTTGTTCTTTGTTGGGAGGGTCTTTATTACTGAATCAATCTCGATTTTGGTTATTGGTCTGCTTAGGTTTTCAATTTCTTCATGCCTCAATTTTGGTAGGTTGTATGTGTCCAGAAATCTATCTGTTTCTTCCAGATTTTCCAATTTATTAACATAAAGGTTTTGTAGTAATTCCTGATGATTCTTTTTGTTTCTGTGGTGTCTGTTGTTATATTGCCTTCGTAATCTCTGATTTTATTGATTTGGGTCTTCTCCCTCTTTTTTTTGTTGTTTGGACCAATGATGTATCAATTCTGTTTATTTTATGCCAAAAACTAGCTCTTCATTTCACTGGTCTTCTGTGGGTTTGTTTCAATTTTGTTTATTCTCTAATTTTAATTATTTTTTTCTTCCTACTAATTTGGGGTTTGGTTTGTTGTTGTTTTTCTAGGTCCTTGAGATTCCTTGATTGCTCACTTAATTGATGCCTTTCCAATTTATTGATGCAGGCACTAATTGCTATAAACTAACCTCTTAAAACTGCTTTTGCTATATCCCATAAGTTTTGATATGTTGTATTGTCATCTTCATTCTTTTCCGGGAATTATTAAAATTTTCCTTTTCATTTATTCTATGACCCACTGTTCAATCAGGAGTGTATTGTTCAGTCTCAGTGTGCTTTCATATTTTCTACAGATTCTTCAGTTGTTAATTTCCAGCTTTATTCCATTGTGGACAGAAAAGATACAGGGTATGACTTTTTTTTTTAATTTGCTGAGACTAGTTTTATGGGATAACATGTGGTCTATCCTAGAGAAGATGTTTGGACTAATAAAAAGATGTATTCAACTGTGGGGTGAAACGTTCTGTAGATATCAATAAGATACAAATGGTCGATAGTGTAGATTAGCTCTATTGTTTCTCTGTTGATTTTCTAATTGATCTGTCAATTGATGAAAGTGGAGTGTTTAAGTCCCCCATTACTATTGTATTGGAGTTTATGTCTCCCTTTAGATCCATTAACATTTGTTTTAATTATCCAGCTGTTCTGTCATTCAGTGCATATGTATTACAGTCACATCTTCCTGTTGAAGTGATCCCTTAATCATTACATAGTGCCCTTCTTTGTCTCTTTCAACAGTATTTGTATTAAAGTCTATTTTGTCTGATATTAGGATGGCTACACCAGCTCTTTTTTTTTCTTTCTTTTAGAATGGAATTTTTTTTCATCCTTTCACTTTTCAGTCTACATGTATTTTTGTTGATGAGGTGGGTTTCTTGTAGGAAGCAAATAAATGGGCCTTGTCTTTTAATCCATTCAGCCAGTCTGTATCTTTTAGTTGGAGAGTTGAGGTCATTTACATTCAAGGTGACTATTGATAAGTAACAACTTGGCCCTGCCATTTTTTCATAAATATTCCTATTGATTTTGGATTTCCTTTGTACTTTAATTAGGAGATTTTCTGCTTTCACATTCTTTCATAATGTTGATCATATTTCTGTGTTTCTTTGTATAATACATCCTTAAATGTCATTTTGAAGACTGGGCAAGTGTTGACAAATTCTTTGAATTTCCGTTTGCTATGGAAGGTCTTTTTTTCACCTTCATTCATACGTGAGAGCCTTGTAGGGAACAGTGTTTTTCTTTTAAGACTTGGACTAGTCCTCTCCATTCTCTCTAGCCTGTATAGTTTCTGATGATAAATCAGCTGTGAGTGTAATGAGAGATTCTCTGAAGGTAATCTGGAATTTCTCTCATGCACATTTTAGAATCTTGTCCTTATGTTTTACTGTTGAAAGTTTGACTTGGTGAAGATCTTTTCTGGTCATGTCTATTAATAGTTCTATGTGCTTCCTGTATTTGGATGTTACTGTCTTTCTCCAAATTAGGGAAGTTTTCTGTTATTATTTCACTGAATAGTCCTTCTAATCCATCCTCTCTTTCCACACCTTCAGGAATTCCTAAGATTTGTATGCTAGGTCGTTTGTAGTATCCCATGAATCTCCAACATTCTTTTTAATTTTTCTAATTTCTTCTTTTTTGGTCAGATATTTTCAAAGGAATGTTTAGTAGTTTAGATATTCTTTTTCTTCTGCCTCATCAAGTCTGTTTTTAAGGCTTTCTACTGTATTTTTTATTTGACATATTGAATTCTTCATTTCTAGTATTTCAGTTTGATTTCTCTTCGAAATATGAAGAATGGGATGGGAGAGGGAGTGGAAGATGGGATGGTTGCGGATGGGAGGGAGGTTATGGGAGGAAAAGCCACTATAATTCAAAGGTTGTACTTTGGAAATTTATATTTATTAAATAAAAATTTTAAAAAATATGAATTTCACAAGAAAATGTTTCATCCATGTCATGTATGGATTTCAACTCATGAATTTGCTTCTGATTGCTTCTGAGTGATCCTATGATGGTTATTTTGAATTCCTTTTTAGGCATTTCATCAATCTCCTCATCCTTCTATTCTAATATTGAACTGTTATGTTCCTTTAGGAGAGCCATGTTCTCTTCCTTGTTCTTATTTCTTTTATTTCTACATTTATTTTTAGGCATTTGTGGAAACACTTGTTGGTTTTCTCCACTGATGGGCTTTATATTTGAACTATCCCTCTGTGGATTTGTGGAGTGTCTGCTCCTCCAGTGAATTCCTAGAGGTATGCGCTGGACGAGGACCAGGGAACTCTGGTCAGTGCTCAACTATGGTGCTTGTATCCAGGGTGACACCTAAGTTAGGCATAGTGGATCTCCTCCATTGCCAGCAGGGGGAATGGTATGATCACATCTGATGATGTAATCACAACCTGACCTCCTGTCTTCCAAGGTTTCAATGCCTGGGTTTAGCCCACAGTGGGTCAACCCTCACCCACTGTGCATTCCTCAGTGTGAGCATATAATCCTCAGCAATGACTCACCCCCAGCAGTCAGGGAGCTCTGAGCCTCTGACACCAGACACAGCAATTGCTCAGACACCCAGCTATTCCCCACATCCTAATGTGCAGTCACAGGATTCTCACAGTCACAATCACAGTGCACAAGGCTCCCACAGTCATGGAGTGCAGAGGATCTTCTCTCTACCCCTTGAGCCTGCCCCATTCTTGGAGTGAAAAATCATTTCCAGAACCAGCTGTCTGTGGGCTCAGACATGGCAGTTTGAGCCCCGGAGCCTGTGATAGGTTTAGAAGATGGGAGCACCTCACAGTCTTAAGTGGGTGCCCAGCCTCCTGTCAACCCTCCCAGCCAGACTCAAAGGCAGGGGAAATATGGATTTTTCTCTCTGCTAAAATCCCCCTAGTTTACATGCCACAGCCTCTACTTGTGTCAAGATAGTGCCCTCTCCCCTCTGGTTGCTGGGTGCTCATGGCATTTCTTTTCTTTCTCTAGAATTTCCTCTGCAAACTCCTCTCCAGCTCTGTCCTGGGAATTCACTCCTCTGCTTTTTTCTACTATCTTCCCCTGGTTAGATTCAGTACATCTTTCCCTACTCCGTCATTTTGGAATTCCTAGGCATCTTACTGCACATTTGTAATCATTAGACTCCTCAGCTGTTTCCTCACATGTAGGCCACCATGTAAGGGGTGACTGATACTCATTCAGTCTTCCCTAGATACCAGACTTTATCAGATAGGCTACAAGTTATGCCATATTGATTAGTAAAGGACTCAACAACTTTCAAGAGTTGTTACTATCACCAAGAGTAAGGATTACAGCAAATATACCAGAAAAGCAAAAATCAAAAAAACATGACTTCAGAATCTCAATTTGTGTTGGTAGCACAGCCTGTTGTCTACATATTCAGGATTACTCAGCCATTAATTCTCCAGTTTGTCACTTACTTCCTAGATAGTTTCTTCAGATAAAGTGAAGTTTTCTTTTTTAACCTAGATTTTTTTGTCACATGATGAATTTGTGAGTTCTTTCTCTGGTTTATTTAGCACCCCACCTTTGTAAATAAAAATTATCCCCACCTTTGTAAAAAAAATTTATAAGGTCTAAGCAAACATATTAAAAGTGTGATTCTAATACAAATAATGAGTGATAAAGCACTAGAACCAATAATATCTGTTATGTGTTTTGTCTTTATATATTATCATACAAGAAAAATAATACCCAAAGGTAGTTAATTTAGAACTCTTTTCTCTTTGCCCAAGAGTTCCTTTAAAAGGTGACAGTAAATTTCCAAATAGAGGGGATTTGTTTATTTGATTTTTAATTGTTCTATTGTGAATTCCCATATTTACTGCATTTTGTTCAGAAAATGTCATGGGAATTTGAGGCATTAACCAGCAGATGCACAATCACTGTATGTCTGTCTCTATCTCTCAGCCTTTCAATAAAGTGAAAAAATAAATGCAAATTTTAAAAATGCATGTTTTGAAAGAAAGGGAGAGAGAGAATATGGACTTATGTGAATTCTGCCTTTTTGGCTCTGAGGTTTTTCACTGTGGCCCAAAAGACCTTGATTTTGGTGAAGTTCCATGTGTATTCCAAAATGAGGTTTGCATTTCTACATCCTAAATGCAGGGTTTCATTTTCTTTATCAGAATTACTACTTCTACTTAAATCTTTTATGTTTTTAGTATTATTAATTTGATATTTAGTTTCTAGATTATGGTAAACTTGCCTGCTGTGGTTGGGGATTTGTCTATTTTCTTTGACTTTTAGTCAGTTTTTGCTCTCTATACATTTGAAGCAATGTTGATAGGCAGATGTATGTTCATAAGCAAAGAATGGCCATCTCTATCACTAATGAAGCAGGATTCTTATCATATGGCCTAATTAGTTTTAGTTTTATATTGCTATACCTGTATGTTGTAAATTAGTATTGACCTTGAATATCTTTTTCATTCTTGCTGGTCATTAAAAAAAAACTTTTTTTTAGGGGTAGGAATTGTGGTACAGGCTGGTTCAATGGCTGCTTGAAATGCCTACGTCCCACATGTGACGTCCTTGGGACAAAATCCCACCTCTTTATGATCCAGCTTCCTGTTAATGTGCCTGGGGAGAGCAGAGGTAGGTGATGCCTCAAGTGCTTGAGTCTGTGTCCTCCCACTGACAGAGACCTGGATGGAATTCCCAGCTGAAAGAGGAGGAGGAGAAGGAAGGGGGGGAGAGGGAAAGAGAGAGAGAGAGGGGAGAGAGAGAGAAGAGGAGAGGAGAGAGAGAAGAGGAGAGGAGAGAGAGAGAGAGAGAGAGAGAGAGAGAGAGAGAGAGAGAGAGAGAGGAGAGAGAGGGAAGAGAGGGAAAGGGAGAAAATCTTGTACCTGCTGGTTCACTCTCCAAATGGCCACTCTGCAACAGCCAGAGCTGGGCCAGGGACTTGGGCCATCTTCTGCTGCATTATCAGACACATTAGTGGGGAGCTGGATCACAAATGGAACAGCTGGAACTCAAACCTGTGCCCATATGGGATGCAGGCACTGCAGACAGCAGCTTAACCCACTGTGCCACAGCACTGGCCCCTAAATTATTCTAAAGTTTTTAAATGACAAAAAGCTGGAATTTGTTTCTAACTCAGTATGAAAACTTTTCTTTTAACAGAATGAAGTAATCCTTTTCATGTTTCTTTCGGTTTCTCATTTCTGTCCATCCTAGTTTTGTTTTCTAATTATCACTCTTCCTGATTCCTTATGATCCCTTATTGCCTTCCTTCTTTTGTTGGATTGAGGATTTACCCACACACACTTTTCATCTTCATAGTGTCTTCTAGCACAGGAGTTCTAGTGATTACACACATTTTTTTTTAACACATCATTAATTTATGTTAATCCAGCAACAATCAGAGATGTTCAGTGTCCTTTTGTCTTCTCCAACTTGAGAAAAATTGAATAGGCTTTTGTCTTCCTCTTTCTTATATCCCAGAAGCTATGTAGCAATAATGTACTATTTAATTTCCAAGTTCCTAGTCTAAAGCTCTGTGTTTTTCCGCTCTGCTGACAGTTAGACTTAACTACCTATTTTGCTAATATTACTCATCATTATTTTTGTATTTTACTGATTAAAAAAACATGTGTTGAGATGCCTTGGTCTTGCTTACCTTTGAGTGTGCTTCAGTTTTCTGGAAATCAGCTCCATAGGGAACATCTGGGTCCAGTTCCCACACTCAGTGCTTTACCTGTGAGGTGACTGCTATGCCCCGCATCACAGGGGAGGCAGAGAAGGGCAAGGATGCACCTAAGCTCCTGCTCTGCATACTGCTCCTCATGAATAATGCTGCCGAGCACCAGAGGAGTCTCTCTTGCTTTTCACTTTTATTTATTTGGGCTGGAGTAACTGTGAAATGAGCATGCCTTCAAATCGGAGCCCTTTTGCATAAGTTTGGGGGTAAAATCCTCTTTCATTTGTCCCTCTGGCAGGAAATAAAGTCCTTTCAGCCCCTCTGCCATCACTTGCATGCTTTTGTGCATCTCAAGAGAGGAATCTATTTATCTGGACCCAGCTCAGTCAGCTCACAGCAGCAGAGCCACTGCTAGTTGAGGAGAATATGCTTGGGTGGGTTGTGTCCAAAGCAGAAAAGCTAAATAATCTCTTGTTTTCATAGTGGCCATATCTGGTAGGGTGGTATGGTAGAATAACAACTTTCCAAAAAATGTCCACATTCTGGTCCTTAGAACTTGAGAACATGTAATTTGTCATGACAGATGCGACTTGGAAGATGTAAGTCAAGAATCCTGAGATGGGGGGACTCTCCTGGATTATCAAGGTGGGCCCAATGTAATCACAAGGCTCCTTGTAGGAGAAACACAAGGTTAGAGTCTGAAAAGTAGATGTGGCAGCAAAGCAGAGTGCAGAATGATACATTTTGAAGATAAGAAAGGGGCCACAAGTCTAGGAACGTGGACAGCTTGTAGAGCCGGATAGGGCCAGGAAATGAATTCTCCCCTGGAACTTCCAGAGGTACGCAACTCTTCCAATGCCTTTATTTAGTCTATTACATCCATTTCAGACTTCCGCATTTCAGAACGATGGGATGATAAAGATGTGTTGTCTCAAGTCGCTACATGTGTGGCAATTTGTTATAGCAGCAACCTGAAGCTAATACAGATAGCATCTTCCTGCAGAAATAGTGATTCCTGGGTGCAGGTTTCCTATTTCTCATGCTGTCTTCTGTGAAAAGCAGCCCCAGCCAAAGCAGCCCAAGTCCTCAGCTCAGTTTCCTTGCTGTCTGCCACTGTCAAGAGGATGAATAGGCCATAGGCTAATCCTCCGCCTGTGGCACCGGCACCCCAGGTTCTAGTCCTGGTCTGGGCGCAGGATTCTGCCCCGGTTGCTCCTTTTCCAGGCCAGCTCTCTGCTGTGGCCTGGGAAGGCAGTGGAGGAGGCCCAAGTGCTTGGGCCCTGTACCCCATGGGAGACCAGGAGAAGCACCTGGCTCCTGCCTTCGGATCAGGGCAGTGCGCCGGCCACAGCATGCCGGCCGCAGCAGCCATTGGGGGGTGAACCAATGGAGAAGGAAAATGTCTCTCTCTCTCACTGTCCACTCTGCCTGTCAAAAAAAAAAAAAAAAAGTAGGGAAAATGAAGCAAGAAAAAGAAGGTTCACTGTCCCTGCTGAACCCATCTCTGGTTGCTGGGCCCAGCGCATGGTCCTACTAAGTTGTCTGCTCTGGCTGCCCTGGAGACTCATGGCTGTGGCTCTGTCAGGAAAGGAATTCTCCAAGGGTGATGTCTTTATAAATCTGAATCTCTGTTTTTTACATGTAAAAGCAATCTGCTGTGAGATGAGCCAGTGTTTCCAAAGCACAGGTTGACTTCAGGGGTCTGAGGTAGGTCCAGTTCCAGAACCCAGCCTCGCAGGGCTCAGGCATGCCATGATGTTCCCTAGTGCCCATTCTCCTCTGACTCAACATCCGAGCTGGTCACCCCTCCAACTTTACAATGATTCTATGTCAGGGCCCATTTCCTAGGCCTGCCTTGAAAGTTTATCTCAGTCACCCTGGTTGATTAAGACAGATCTCTGTAACTTCACATCTTACAGAGTAAGGATTAGGGCATAAATTCCTTTCCTCCAAGAAGTCCATGAGCTTTTTAAACCAAATTGGTTGTTAGTCTTCCCCCATGAGAAAAATCTGCTTCAAAATGACTTTTCTGTCCCTGCTTATAACCAATGAGAACAATTAAACAAATGTAATTTTTGGTGGAACACACTTTGGGTAAGGCACCTTGTTATGATTGGGCTTGAATCATTGTTCTGTGATGTCCCATGAATTCTAAGGAATGAATTTGTACAGCGTGTTATAATGTATTCTTATTGGTGGGAGTCAAGATTTGCAAATCTTTGAATTTCCCACCACTTAACATAATTTCTGGTGCACTGAAAATGCTCAAAAATATATTACATACTTTGAAATAACACCGTGGGGAAGGAATGCCAGCTGCCTTGCAATATCCATTCTCCTTTCTTCCTGGATAACAGAACCCTGCAAAATGCACTTAGCAAAAATATTATACGCCTTAGACCCTTTGCAGCTAGTTATGGCCAATGAGATATAATCTAAGCACTCTTGGGATTCTGGGAAGGCTTCGCGAAAGGAGGGAGCACTGTTCTTCCTTCCTGCTATCTGGAAAGAAGATGTGACAGCTGAGGCAGAGCAGGGATTCTTGCTCATGAAATTATTTCACCTCTACACTTCTTTTATGTGTGAAAAATGTTCTACCTTATTCAAGTCACTTTATTTTAGAGAGCAGCTTAAACATAATCCTCACTAGATCAAAAATGTTTTTCCTTTGCTTACAAAGAAAAAAAATGGAGAAGAGTGAGAAGATTTAGGAAATATTTAAAGAAAAAAATATGGCAACCAAAAATAGATTGTAGGGGTGGTGTGTTCTCTAAACTCTTTTGGAGAACAAAACATCCAATCTGTTCTTCTACCACTTGTGTTTCAGTAATGTGAATTAGATCATATAAAATTGATGTTGGGAATTATATCTGTATAGTACAGGCTGAGTATAACTTCTCCAAAATGCTGTGACCAAAAGTGAATCAAATGTTGAATATTTTTATTTAGGAATGTTACACACACGCCATAAGATATGCTGGAGAAGAGACCCAATCCTGAACACACAATTTATATTTATATCTCAATTCTGAACCCACCATTTATACCTTATACCCATAGCCTGGAGGTAATTTCTTATAGTATTATATTGTGCCTGCATTTTGACTGTAACCCATCACACAGGAGCAAGTGTGGTATTTTTCACTCATAATGGCATATCAACACTCAAACATTTTGGAATTTGGATTATTTTGGATTTTGGATTTTCAGATGAGGGATGCTCAACCTGTGGTAGGGATATTGCTTTGATACATGTGTATGTGATTTTCCCAGTATGTAATTTCCAATAAATCAGGGACAATCTTTCTCCACAACTAAAGACCAAGTCTTACCAATATATAAACACCAAACACATGAAGAGAAAAAAAATCCTACAGTGGTAATTGCCTTTATTGACGATAAAAGCTGGGTTAGTGTATCCAGCAATCACTTTGCATTTCACAGCATGAAGCTTTCTGATGACATGGGAAACATAAGGAAACTGAAAAACGCTTTTTTTTTAAGGCAATGAAGTTTCCTAAATCAGATGTTTAATTTTGATTAAACGAATATCTTAAAACAAATGTTCCTGCAGCTCAAAAGGAAGTATGAGCTGCAGTGTACAAAAGCTATTCAGGAGGCCTTGCCTGTGGAGACTGCCTGAGCCAGCTTTCTAAAGTGTAGATATTTTTGTTGATGCTCCTGCTGTAAAATCAGATGGTGTGATCTGTCTCTAACCCTATTTGTGCCATCTGTCCTGTTATTTCCAGTGTGTGCTTTTGTAGAATGCCAAACTTTACATGAATGCATATGTAATTTTATACAGGAATCACTGTCTATAAGAAAGCAAGAAAAATAACTTCTCAGAAAACCAGAATTGATAAAATACTCCTTCTTCATATCTTAACACCAATTTTTCAGTGAAGGTTGGCTTCCAATGTGCTTCCTGCCATAATCTTACTCTATTTGGTATCTAGAATCAAATCTTAAAGAATGCAAAGCCTTAGTAATTTTGTCTTTCATGCCACGTTTCTTAGGAGGCTACCAGAGAATGTGTTCTTCCAAAAATAGGTAAAGTGACAAGGGGCTGCAAGAGACAGGGATTCAGCACAGGAAAGCCATGGGGTAGAGTCCAGGTTATTATGGTGGGCAAAGTCCCAGGCAAATAGCCATGGGGCCAACTGAAGAGCAAGAACCTCTGGCTGGGCTCTGGAAAGGCAGCTTTCAAGGGAAACTGGAACCGAGGGACAATCATAAGGGGAGGATATATTCCAAGACTCCCAGTGGATGCCTGAAACTATGGATGTACCAAACTCTTCATATACTATGTCTTCTCCCATACATACAATGACATACATACTATGACAAACTTCAATTTTTAAATAGACACAGCAAGAAATTAACAATTAATAAAATAGAAAATTATGATATTATGTTGTAATAAAAGTTATGTGAATGCAGTCTCTCCCCCTCCCCCCTGCCCTTTCAACATATCTTATTGTACTGGGCCCATCCTTGTTGTGATGCTACAATGCCTACATCATGAGATGAAGTGAGGTGAATGATGCAAGCATTCTGATGTTGCATAGGCTACACATAAGGGTTATGATATCATACCAGTTGATCTGGTAGCTAAGATGGCTACTAGGCAACTAACATTTAGGTAGCATATACCCTATCGATATACTGAACAAAGGGATGAGTCATGCCCCTGGCATGATAGAATGGGACAGCACAAGATTTCATCATTCTACTCAAAATGGCACGTAATTTAAAACTTACAAATTTCTGGAATTTTCCACCTATGTTTTTGGACTATGTTAACTATAACTATGGATAAGGGGTGAGAACTCTGATACGTTTGAGCACACGGAACAACAACATTTAAATATGTTTTGCCGATCTGTTGGGTACACCAAGAAGAATTAGCTATTAGAATTAGAGAACCAGTTCTAACTTGATTTGAGAAACAAAACAAAATGACAGCAATGCATCTCCCTATATAGAATGAGTCAAAACATCTTAGGTTGACAGTTAGGGTTTAAGAATGATATAAATGGATGCCAGCCTGTTATTTCTCAAGAATCACAATAACCATCTACTTTTAATAGGAGATTTGCTTGTGCTAACCACATGGAATACTGTCCCATCTTGTGTCAGTGGCCTAGCCCTGAGGGCTACTTTACCAGCCAGAAGCAGGATCAGGAAGCCCCATCATTGCACCTCACTCACAGGTGTAAACACCATAACATTCTGTGATCCTCATCATCCCTGTGCTCCTCCTGAGTGTATTCTTATAGACTTTTGGCTATAAGTAATGACAAAATATTTTTTCCTTATTCTAGATCTTTCTCCAGAATTATTCCCTTGCTCATTTTACACATACAGCTTGCACACATGTTAGGTTTATTGTGGCTTAAGACTCTCTTGTCTACCATGAGCTTTCATAGGGCCAATCATTAGAGGAGTGGCTAATCCTCAGAGAGGAAACTGGAACTCCTAATGGCTGTGCAGTAGATAAGGAAATCCAAACTCCTTCTGGCCTTGTTTTATTGCCTTTAATTGCACAGGCAATCTGCTTCTTACCTAGTGGTTTTGGGTTACCTCATTATGTAATCTTTCTGAAGGTATTCACAGTGAAAATATGGAAACACAATTTAAGTTAAAAACAATTGCAGCAGCATTATGGATGTAAATAATACAACTGGGGTTAAATCTGCTGAAGGGATACCTTTGTGACCTTTGTCATGCAGAAGCAGGTAAAGAAAACAGTTTCAACTGACTTCTTGGCCTGACAGCTGGAAAATGCTTTTGACATAGATGATTACAGAAATCTTTAAGTCCTAAATTATTAAAACGTGAAAAGAAAATACTGTGGCTCTTTGAGACGAGGAAATATGGTAATTCTAGAACCAAATCATCTTAGGCATTGTGCCAGGTTCAAGGATCATTTGAAGTACAGCCCAGGCCCTCAGGAAGTCTCATAAGTTAAAAAGAATGACTCCTAGTCAAGAAACAACAGGAAAAAAAGTGAAGAAAATACCACTTCACATTACACATAAAATTATACAATAAAGACTATAGCAAGATCTGAAGGATAAGAGTGAAACTCAAAGGTTAAACTAATTAATTTTCCCAAGAAACTAAATGAATGAAACTGTAACTCTCCATATGTTTACAATTCCAAAATCACGCACTCTCCTGGCTTTGTGAATTTGATGAATATAGCTGTTTCTGAACATCTGGAACATTTTTGGCCATGGCTAACTTGGAACTGAGAATTTGGCATCCTTTTAAGGGCGTGTATATTCACAAATTAGGAAAGAGTCCCAAATCGCATTCCGTAGTTAGATGCAAAAACAAGTTTTAATGCACTGCAAGAGTACAGTACTGTCTTGTGTAGTGGACAAATAGCAGCCAGTAAGTGATGGAACACAGGGAACCCAAATCTCCATGTGGCACATCCCCTGGGGAGTGTTGGATGCATTCAGAGATGCTTATTATTTTACTCTTGTAACAGAACTCACATGCTCTTAAATATCCCATATATTATTAAAAATTAAACTATCAATGACCACAAAATGTTGCAGTGTTCCTATAAAAATTGTTTTGAACACTAACACAGATATAGAAAGGGCCATATCCTTTTTACTCACATGGCTATTTCAAAGCTACCATAGCTCTTTGGTCCATTTTGAGTTGATTTTTATATATAGTGATATCACTGATCATCTCATTATATTTTCTTTTATAGGACTCCTGTATCAAGTGAACTAATTTGAACTAATTTATCTTTAAATTTCTTTAATACCTTTAATTAAATTTATTTAATTGTTATTATTCATGATGACCAGTCCCAGTCAATAACTGAAACTACTTTTTAAGAAAACTGTCGTTTTACCTTTGCATTAGAATCATTCAGTGCGGGGCCAATGTTGTAGTGCAGCGGGTTAAGCCACCACCTGCAATGCTGGCATCCTGTATCAGAGTGCTGGTTCCTGACTCATCTGCCGTGCTTCTGATCCAGCTTCCTACAAATGCACTTGGGAAAGCAGTGGAAGATGGCACAAGTGCTTGGGCCTTTCCCACCCACATAGGAGACTGTGGTTAGAGTTCGAGGTTCCTGGCTTCAGCCTGGCCCAGCCCTGACTATTGTGGCTATTTGGAGAGTAAACTAGCTGATGGAAAACATCTCTCTCTCTCTCAAACTCTTTCTCTGTCACTTTGCCTTTTTAAGTAAATAAATAAATCTTTAAAAATACAATTATTTGGTAACTCCACAAACTTTTTCTATTTTGTGGAAGTGATTTATTTCTAAAACAGTAAAATTTGTTTTAACTCTGTAAGACAGATTTCAACACATACCTTTGCAAGTGAATCCAAATGCTTTATCACATGTTAACTTATATTTACATGTTTCACTTCTTGGTATGCAACCAACATTATTTTTACCACTTCTAAAAGATACAAATCTTAATTGTGTTAGCAACTTTAGCACAAATAATGTCCTCATTATGGCAAAATAATCTGTGATGGAAGAAATTTAAAGTTAGCAAAGTATTTCATTTAGTAACAAACTCATTATTTGTAAAGGATGTTCTACACTAAATCCAAATTTTAAAAATCATTAACTAAGGCATAATTATTCACCTTTCACAAGTATCCAGTTCTTTTCTATTCAGTGCCTTTCAAATAGGGAGCACCCTTGTGTATTTTGGAGGTGACTGAGTAGACAAAATATTAATTACATGACTTTTTCAGGACATTTGCTCTTTCAGGCGAGATCCTCTATAATGGATAGAAATGAATTTGTTCCAGGAAAGTCAGTTGAGGAGTGTTTTAAGTGGTGGCTTCACTGTTCAACAAAACTACTCATAAACTTGCTGATTCAACATAAGACTCTGAGAGGGGCAATGTGTTCTGGAACAAGGGCTGATATTATAAGCAGTTTAGGGAAGGCTGGTTTGTCATGTGGCTGGGTTTCAAAAAAAAAAGAGGAAGTTACATAGTTCAAGAGAGCATGTGACTTGCAAAAGATTGACTCATGTGTGTGTGTGTGTGTGTGTGTGTGCTTTCGGTGAAATGAAATCTTTTGAAAGAACAATAATGCTAACTTTGATAGTACAATTATATTGATATTTCAGGACATTTAAAGAAGATGACATTCTCAGTTCTGAAGATTAAACAAAAATGTATGATAATTATTCTCTTTACTCCTAGTCAAACCAAGAAGAGGACTAAGAGGTATATTTTCCAATAATGAGCACTATAGTTTAGGCATAGCATGAAATATGAAAGAGGATTTTCTGTGCATTAATATGTCTGAATAGGCATACCCTAAAATGATGATTGCTAAAGTATATTTATTTTTGTGGATTTATTTTTGTATCACACCACTGAAAACTCTGAAAAATGAAATATGTTCTGGAAAATAACTAAATTAGTATCTAGAGCTAAACTATAATTATGGTCTGAGTCTAAACTAATAACAATATGTTAACCTTATGACGTTTACATAAATATTATTCAAAAATGAGTCATGCAGAGTGGTGTGATTACATTTCTTGGTCAATTTGTTGATTTTTTAAAAAATGATTTCTACTCTAAGTTCTTATGATCAATTTACCTTCCTACTATTGAACAGAAGAATCCTACCCTGTGTTCAAGCATACTACTTTTACTTTTCTTGGAGATGTTCTTCCCATGGCTCTAGCATCCAACTATTACCAGAAATTCTGCCTTCCAGGCCTCCTCCACAATTGTCCCAGGCTTTCCTTTCAACAATACCTTGAAACTCTTTTTGTCTATCTTTTGTGCTCCTGTATTATGGGGACCTTCTCACTCTTTTTCTTCTTGTAGTCATTTGTGAAATAAATTCTACATTAACTCCCTTCCAAAGGGGATATAAGAAGTAAAATTTTGATTTCTTTTTTGTTTTCTTTTTTAAAAATTTATTTGAAAGGCAGATGTACAGCAAGAGGGAGAGACAGAGAGAGGTCTTCCATCTGCTTGTTTGCTCACCAAATGGTCACAACAGCCAAGGTTGTGCCAGGCTGATAGCAGGTGTTCCATCCGGGTCTCCCATGTTGGTACAGGGATCCAAGCACTTTGGCCATCTTCTACTGCTTTCCTGGGTGCAATGGCAAGAAGCTGGATCCAAAGTGAAGCAGGCAGGGCATGAACAAGCACCCACATGGGATGTGGGCATCGCTGGTGCTACATTCAGTGGGTTAACCTGCTACACCACAATGCCAGCCCCAACTTTTGATTTTTTATAGGGATTAAATGTCTCCATTTTATGGCAGTTGAATGATATGGTTGGGATCCGTATAGACTTGTAGGTCAGAAATCACTTTCCCTCATAATTTTGAAGGCATTGTTCTACTTTCCTCTATTTTGAAGTACTTTTGTTGTACTGATTCCCAATCATGGATATGTGGACTCTTCTTCCATCTGGGAATCCTTAGGATCTTCTTTTTTCCTCTAATGTTTTAAAAAGTAAAATGGAGATGGGGGTGTCCTACTGGTTAATATGCCTGCATCTATGTCAGAGTGCCTGGGCTCTGTTCCTTATCCTAAGTCCAAAGTTCAGCTCTTGCTAAAGCAAACTCTGGGAGGCAGCAGCTCAAATTGTTGAGCTCCCTGCCACCTACTTGGGAGAAGGGGATTGAATTCCAGGCTAACTGCTTTGACTCTGGCCCACCTGGGGCTGTTGAGGACATTTGGAGAATGAACCAAAAGATGGGAGTTCTCTTTATCTCTGAAACCAATCAATCAATCCACCAATAAATAGTTTTTTTAAAAAAAATGTTTTGAAAGAATGCAGCAATGATGCATTGTGATGTAAGTCTTTCTTAAAAGTAACTGTTCTGCATAATCAGTGTGTCCTATTAACAAAGAGTTACCTGTTTCTCCAGCTCAGGTGCTGTTCTTGCATTAATTGGTCATTTCTTCTTCTCTTTTTTTCTCTTTCTGAGACTTCTAGTATTTGGATGCTGGACTTCTTTAATCAACCCATGACCTTACCTTTTTCTCTTGTAATGATCAACTTTAAAAGTTTAGCTATCACTTCTGGAAGATTTCACTAAATTTATTTTCCAAACCTATGGGTTATTTGTATTTTTGTCATTGTACTTTTTAATTCCAAATCTGATTCTTAAAATATAACATTTTGAATGTGCTTTCAAAATATCATTCCTCATTTATGAATTAAGTGTCTTCTTTATCTTTCTACAAATGATTAATAGATTTTTATATATTTTACCAATATCCTGACTGATTTTGTCTTTCTTTTGACTTCTGTTTTGCATTCTAGATTCTTTTTCAATTTGTTGGAAAATTCTGGGTATCCACATATTATTAAGAAGCTCTAGAAAAGGATTATCAGAAAGGATGGGACTTCACTCTATGGTGATGTTGACAACTGTTGGTATCTTGAAGTCTTTTGAGTCACTCAGCTTTTCCAGAGGCATCTTTTCTGCCTGTGCAGACACCAAAGGGCAAATGAAAATGTGGCGGGCAGGAGTTCCACTACTCAGGTTATAGATTTTTCACTCCATCCTTTTGTTGGCTAGGAGGTAGGTCTTGATTTTCTACAGACATAGCTGATTGACAGATCAAGATAATTCTGAAAATCAAGGTGTAGACAGGACTGGATCCTTTTGGTGGCTCCAAGGAAGAATCTGTTTCTTGTCTTCCAACTTCTAAAGGTTGCAGACACCCTTTGGCTCATGATCACATCATTTAATCTTGCTTTCTTTTTTATACTCAGTACCACCAACTTTGATCCTCTAGCCTTTTCCCTCTTGAAAGGATCCTTGTGATTACATTGGGCCTGTTCTGATAATTCAGAGCAATCTCCCAGCCTCAAAATCAATTTAATCAATTTGCAAACTCCCTTTTACTCTGTAAGACACATATCTGAAGTGTTGGGGAGGAGGCTGTGGAGTCATCCTTAGGGAGGGGGGCATCACTCAGCCTTCCACAACTGACAACTCAGTACTTAACATTTAACAAATCGTCAGACAATCTCCTAATTTTCCACCTCTTATTCCTGCTCATTTTATAGTTCTCTACCTTAGCAAATGTGTTAAGATTCACCCATTTGACCATGCCAGAAACCTGATACTCATTTTATATACTTCTCTATAATTAATCCACATCCCACCAACCATCAATTTCTTTGATTCTTTACCCTGTTTAAAAAACGTCTTTGGTTTCCTTCCTCCCCCCTGTAATGGACTCGTTCACTGTAATGGACATCAGCACTGCTACATTAGTCTCCAACTACTTCTCTACACTCCTATTAAATCCTCCCATCCAATCTATCCTCCAAGCAGTGATGAGCCATAGTTTAAACGCAAAAATCTAATCACGTTACTCTTTTTGGTAGCTTCAGCACAGCCTTGCTTGCTTCTCCAGCTTCATGCGAAAACATTCCTTCTCTTACCTGGAGTTGCAGTCACTGTGACCTCTCAGCTCCCGGAATGCATTAGCCTCCAACTCAACTCCAGATGCTTTCGCATTTGCTATTCCCTTTTCCTGGAACACTTTTCTTTCATTCCTCACTTTGCTAACTTTTACCATGCAATTTATAAGCCACATCTTCAAGGAAGCCTTTGTTTTCCTTTTGGTTCCCTTGTTATATCTTTTTAAACTTTTCCTTCAAACATATTTCACTGCTTTTCATTTTAATAATACTTTTATATTTTATTTAATAATGATTTTAATAATAATTATGTAACTATTTCTTTTAATTAATAGATTTAATTTTGGGGAACATTTTAGGGTTACAGAAACACTGAGCAACTCAAAGAATTAACATATACCCATGCCCCCCATATCTCACATACAGTTTTCCTAGTATTAACATTTTATGCAAAGGTACTTCAGAAAGTTTGTGAAAAGTGAAATTAAAAGATGTTTACTTGGTGCAAAAAAGTAGAAACCCATAGACAGTATTTTCATTAGATGCATTTTTCATGAACTTTTGGAAGACCTCTCATACCTAGTTGACATTTATGAATCTTCTCTGATGAGCTATCTGGCCAGATCTACTGCCCAGTTTTTAATTGACTTTTCTTATTTTTTAAAAAAATATGATTTATTTTACTTATCTGAAAGGCAGAGTTACAGAGAGAGGGAGGAAGAGACAGAGAGAGTGGTCTTCCATCTGCTGGTTAACTCCCCAGCTGGCCACCCAGCCTCTCATCTGTCTCCTCAGCCTAAAGGTGTCTTTGCCTGTTCTTTACCGAAAGGAATTCACTGAATTGAGGAAATGACGTAGCTGGCTCCATGGCTCTAATCACTGGACTCACGAACCTAGGCAAAGCTCTGGCCAGTATTGTCCGGAGGGGTTTGTTTAGGGAAATTCCTGGTCTGGGGTAGAAGGTGACGCCTACTATAACCCCACCTGGCCCTCATAAACTCCCTAAAGAGCATGACATCACTGATTAATCAAAGGAAGGTCAGAGCACCACTGACCACCCGCGGACTGGGACCTGATTATCCTCCTCTCAGCTCCAATTTCAGTCTACGAGAACCTTCACCTCTAAGTGCTTGAGCAACAGCTTGTGCAGCTCCTTGCGCTGCGCTTAGCAATACATACCTATTTTCATCTGCCACCCCAATGTCAGTGATTGGCTTTCTGCGTATCAGGCCAGCGGACCTAGGTTTGGGGGTTCTATGGGAACTTGGGGGTTGTTCAGCAACATACCCTGCAAGTTTGCTACAGTTGTTTATTAGCTTGTGCGTATGAGTCAGTTCTTAGGAATTTTCTTTATCACAATCATGTTAAAAAAAAAAAAGCTTTCCCTTCCCAAGCTACTGTGTGATTGTTTTTAAATGTTTTTCACATCAGCTAAACTATAAGCTCCCCAAGGGCAACTTTATTACAGGTCATCACTTCCGTGCCCAGAATTTTATTAGTTACAAATAAACTTCTTGTAAATTAATGCTATTTTGTCAAGGGCTCTGGCATTTCAAAGAAACTGATTACTCTGGTCGTTGGTACCTATCTTACAGTTCGATGTAAAGATCAAGATTATATAAGATTATATACATTAAGTTCTTAGAATAATGCCTAGCTCATAGCACTTAAGAAACACTAGTTTTTAAGTTTTTGTTAGGCTACAGCTATTATTGCACAATATTACACCTAACTCTCAACAACAAACGTTAAAAGTAATAAAAGCCCAAACAAAAAACCAAGAGATAAATGGGGCAGGAGTTAAGAAAGGGTCTTGGGAGGAGTTTACCAGCAGCGTCCCGCGACTGCTGGACAACAGTGGTGGAAGCCGGAAGCTGGGCAAGGAAAACCTTCCAAGAGGAAGCCTGGCTCCTCCGTACCTCTTTGTATTAGAGGCCAACCAGGTGACCGCAGGCGGGGAACGCACGCAGCGAGCGCGGCCAAGGTCTCCTTGAGCATAAGGTCGGGACCGCAGAGAGCAGACTGGGCATCCTCGCTGGGCAGCCTGGCGCCCCCGACGGTGGGCGGTGCGGGCGGCCAGACGTTTGTGACCCTTGGAACCACAGAAAAGACCCCCCCACGCTCCGCCCCCGTTTCCATGGCCCCGCCCCACCCCCCGCCATCCGGTTTCCACGGGGACCGGATCACCTGACCCGGCGCCTTGCGCCTGCGCGGGCCCAAGACGGTGGGGGGGGGGGGGCGGCGCCGTGACGCGCCTGGCGGGCGGTCCTCGGGCGCGCGCCGCTCTCGTTTTCTCGGGTCTCGGAAGTCGGTATCAGTGATCGAGGCGGCGGCGGCGGCGGCGAGCGAGTCCTTGTGGTCTAGGTGAGCAGCTTTTGGGAAAGAGGGGGAGACAGACGTCCGCGCGACACGTTGGGCCCGGGGGACAAGGGACGTGGACCGCTCGGGCCACTTAACGGAAAGCGCCCCCGTCACAGCGGTTTTCGGGAGGAGGACGCCCGCTCTTCGGGGGGCTTCCGCGCCCTTCCCTGCGCCCAGCTGGGCCTGAGGAGCGAAGTTTCGGTGTCGGGGTCCCGCCGGACCGCGGGTGGCTGGACGGAGCCCCGAGGCCCCCGCTCCTGGCGGCGCCCGCAGCCCCGCGCGGCTCTGGGGCGCTCTTTCCGGGACGGGTTTCTCGACCCCTGTTGTTCCTCGAGAGAGGGGCCCCGGAGAGGGGTGAGGGAGGATCGCCGCGCACGGAGCCTCCGGGTGCTCGGCGTCCCGGGGCTGTGCTGAACCGCCTGCCTCGGGGGCCCGCAGGACGCCCGGGCTCCGGGAGGGGAGCCGGCGCTGTGTGCGCGGCGGGGGTCGGGGGGCGGTCGCCGGCTCCGCCCGGGTGCTGGAGAAGTTGGAGCCGAGGGAAGAACGTTCCCGGTGGGGTGTGTGCGGAAGGAAACGCGCGTTTATCCTTTGAGATCTGGTGACTCGGAGCTTTCGTTTCGGGATTTCCTTGGAATAATGGGGAAGCGCAGGCAGTGTGGAGATGGAAACTTTTCCCTTTCGCCGCGCTGGGATTACGGAATCATTAGCGTCTTCTGCTGTGCGGTTTTTGAAAGGACCTTCTAGGGTTACCTAGTTTGACTGTATTCTATGCTTAAAAATTTACCGTTTTTTTTTTTCTTCCCATTAAGAACGTTACTTAGAAGTACACTCAGTTTACCAAATTCTTAAACATCCATTTGGTTTAAAGAGAAAACTCTTGGATTAAAAAGGGAACGTTGAAACGCAGCTGCAGGCCTTGTAATTAGATTGGTTTCTAAAAGTCTGTGTGATCAATGAGAACTCACATTTGTCTAATCTGGTCAGTTTCCTATTTTGAAGTTTAGTGCAAATAGAAAAAAAATTTGTTTTCACCTAATCTGTTACTCAGCTCTGTAAACTTTAGTGCCTTAAATGGTTCATAAACCAAGTGGTTTGGGTTACAGAATAAACAAAAGGAAATGACGTTGAAGAAGTTAAGTGAGTGGTCACCTCATCCTAGTTCAAATTTAACTCTGGCAACATTAATTTTAGTTGTTTTGGGTATTTAAGAAACTATAAAAATCAGGAACAAAGTGGAAATAATTTGGTGATGGTTGACACTTGAATGTACTTAAAACGGTTCTTTGAAATGAAGAGTTACTAAACTATTTGTCCTGGTTTTTTGAGTTTGGGGTGCTTCTTAAAGGTAAATGGCAAAACACTGAAAAGACTCCCCCAAGCAACTTTGAAAGAGTTCCTACACATGATAGTTATATTGTCATTTATTTCTTTCCAAGTGCTGCCAACATTTTTTTTTTTTTTTAATTTATTTCCTCATTGAGGAGGTAGGCAGTCACTGACTCAAGACTGGCACAGTTAAAACAGTATCCGGTTTAAAAATCTCCTGTTTGTGTTGTCTAACCAACTGTATTACTTTATGATAGGCTGCCCACTGTTTTCAGCTTCTTGGATTTCGTCCAGAGAGATTTTATTCCTGTGCAGGCAAATGTCCAAATATATTTCTCTTTCCTTTCAGTAAGCAAATTAGAATACTTTATATACTGCTGTACATCATGCATTTATTTTCCAATCAAAGTATTTTGGAACTCTTAGTTTTGTGCATGTTGCTTCCTTTGCAAATGTATATGTAGGCTGAAGACCTGAAGTTATAGGACCAAGCGGGAGGGAATCTGAATTTATAATTTTCATAGATACCGGGCACCCATTGTTCATGAAAATTGTCTTTTTTTTTTGGCACTCCCCAAACTGGTGATGCATAGGTGTTTCTCAAAGCCTTGCGTCAGCAAGTGTTGTTAAACTGGGTTTTTGCTAGTCCTGTAAGTCAGAAATGGGAACTTCCTGTGGCTGGATTGCTCAATGGCTGATCTGCAGAATCCCCCTGGATATTTGTTAAAAAAACAGAGTTCTTAAGTCCATTCTATGAAATCTGTGTCAGCCTGGGAAGCTATTTTTAACTAATGCCTCAGGTGATTCTAATCTGATGATTGGCCAAGTTTGGGAAAAGTCTCTGGAAGATTGTTTAGGGCTTTCTCAAGTATTGCTTCTCTGCCTTTTGGCTAAGATCAAGTGTAGGACTTCATCACCTGTGTTCCTCAATACCTGTGTGAACTATACTGAATCCTACCCTCAACGTGCTAGAAATCATCATCACTTTTTACCATCTAAGTCCAGTGAACACTTTTTACACTTTTATGCCATTTGATGAATTTGTCTAAGTGAAAAGAGATAATACTGTTTTAGAAATTTTGATAATTTAAATGTAAAAATGTTAAATTTTCTTAGTTTTGAAGATAAACGATTTTATTTATTTGAGAGGTAGAGTTACAGACAGTGAGAGGGAGAGACAGAGAGAAAGGTCTTCCATACACAGGTTCACTCCCGGAATGGCCACAATGGCTGGAGCTGAGCTGATGGGAAGCCAGGAGCCAGAGCTGCTTCCGCGTCTCCCACGCAGGCGCAGACAGGGTTCCAAGGGCTTGGGCCATCTTCTGCTTTCCCAGCCCATAGCAGAGAGCTGGGTCAGAAGTGGAGCAGCCAGGACTAGAACCGGGACCCATATAGGATTCCAGCGCCTCAGGCAGGGTTAACCTGCGCCAGCGCTGGCCCCCAGCATTTTTTAGTTCGATGATTGCTCATCAGCTGTCATGTGTTCATTTAAAACAATCTTAGGGGTGGGTGCCCTGGCGAAGTAGGTTAATCCTCCGCCTGTAGCGCCGGCATCCCATATGGGCGACGGTTCTAGTCCCGGTTGCTCCACTTCCAATCCAGCTCTTTGCTATGGCCTGGGAGAGCAGTAGAGGATGGCCTAAGCCCTTGGGCCCCTGCACCCTCGTGGGAGACCGGGAAGAAGCACTTGGCTCCTGGCTTCCGGCCGTTTCAGCCATTTGGGGAATGAACCAACGGAAGGAAGACCTCTCTGTCTCTCCCTCTCAATCTCTGTAACTCTACTTCTTAAATAAAATCTTAAAAAAATAAAAAAACAATCTTAGATTAATTCAAACATAGGATATTTCAAAGTTAGTGGGAAAAGGAATGAAAAGATTAAATTTTCCACAAGCTTTTTGAATTATCCTCATACAGCTCTAGTATGTACTAGCTTCTCAGCAGTTTTGATTCGCATTATCAAAGCACAATACTGATTCCAGACTTATAAATTACACATCTAATGGATGCTGTCATTACTATCTGGTAATTTCCACACTTTCGTTATCAAAATGTGAGGCCCTTGAAAAATTTTATGGCTCATAATTTTGTTGAAGATGACCATTTTTTGTGTACCTGCCAGGACTTTTCATTTATAGCTTTGTAAATGCAAGTGAAGGAAAATGCCATGAATTTTTAAATGTTTCTGCATTACAGTACTCTTCGAATTATCTTTGTTTACACACTTGACTTTATTTGGCCACTTAAAAGCCATACCACGTACATTTTTGTGCACAGAACTATAAGAGATGTAAGGAGATTATAATTTCTTTTTAGTAAGACAGAATGCCCAAGGAATTGTGTCAAAATATTGCATGATAAATTCCTTCCTGATGGATGACTAATTGAAGTAAATAAATATATTTCTTTATAATTAGAGATACATTGTTTACTCATTGAAGCTTAAGTTTGGGGAATTTCAATTAGCATATCATCTGAAACTCATAGTCTGAGATCCATCTTCTCATTGTAAAAATCTAGAGTATAACTACTTTTTGCATTCATCGTCTGATTTAATAAACATCTTCCTCTAGTTTTCTTCTCTGCCATTGTGAATGAAAAATATAAAAGCCCAAATTTCTGCTGTGTTCAGTGAGAGCTTCCCAGAACCAGGACCACGAAAGTGATCTTTCCAGACTTTATACTTTCTTTAAAAAAATTTTTTTTAAATTTATTTGAAAGGCAGAGAAAGACATCTTCCATTTGTTAGTTAACTCCCCATATGCCCATAGCAAGCTGGGGTTGGGTCAGACTGAAGCTTGGAGCTACAAACCCAATTCAGGTCTCTCACATGGGTGGCTGGGATCCAATTATTTGAGCATCTCCACTGCCTATCAGGGTGGACATTAGCAGAAAACTAGAATACAAAGTAGATCCTGGACTCAAATCCCGGCAGAATGTAATCGTGTCCCAACCAGCTGTGCCAAACACCCACCCCAGGCTTTATACCTTCTTCAAAGATTGCTTACTTTGAGCAGTACAAACTGAATGACTTGTAATAATAGGAAGATTTATTTTACTATTACGTCATAATTATAAATGACCCTCTTTTTGTTCCATACGGGTGTATAATGATTAAATAATTCCTGTATTGATGAAATAGCAAAGATGTTTCAAGATACGGGGAAAATAAGTTCACTAGATCTCATAATGTTTCTTAGAATTATAAAAGCTTCTGTGAACCTTACAAATATATGGCATTTGTAAAACAGAATATTTTACAAAATATTTTTCCTCTTTGTTCTTTGAAAGATCTCTAAGAAAAACTAAAAGTTATGGAGTCAAGGGGCAGACATTTGGTGCAGCAGTTAGATGACACTTATAATGCTCATATACCACATTGGAGGGTCTGGGCTCAAGTCCTGGTTTGCTGATCTAACTTCCTGTTATTGGGTACCATTGGAGGGAGCAGGTGGCATTCTAAATATTTGTGTACCTGCCTGCCACAAGGGAAGACCCAAAGCCTGCTGACTTTGGCCTGGCCTACCCCCTGCTATTGAGGGCATTTGGGGAGTGAATCAATGGATGGAAGATTTTTCTCTGTCTCCCTGCCTTTCCTGTCAATAAAAAAAGAAGGAAGGGATGGAGATGAGTAGGGAAGGGAGAGAGAAGGAACTAAAAAAAAGTTAGAAGGATCCATTGGACCTTGAATTTATATATCTATATATATCTCTATATAGGAAACCTATATATATATATATATACACATATATCTATATACATATATATATCTATACACATAGATGTATAGGTTTCCTATATAGAGATATATCTATACGTATACAGATATATAGGTTTCCTAGATCCCCACCCCAGGCTTAGTGTTTCTCTACTCTAGGCATACCATTTCAGTGTCTGCTTCTGGAACTCATAAATCTGTGTTATTAGTGATATTCCCAGATTATTCTTACGTACTTTGAAGTTGAAGAACCTCTGTTTTAGGACCTTAAGATTGTTTTTACTTTGATACCATATGGTAGTACTTTGGGATACTGCTCTTTACTACAGTTGCAATCTGTGCCAGTGTCCTAATTAGGTTACTTTGTTTAAGGGAATAGTTTGATATACTTCATTCATGTGGAAATGATTTATAGGACTAGAACGCTCAAGTGCTTTGTTGAAGAATTAGAGTAATATAGCTTGTAGTAGCAGATATTTAAAGAACCAAACTTTTTTGCCTCACAGAAGAGATTTTTTTGTTGATGAAATGTGCATTAAACTGAGACCCTCGGGAGCAACTTAAGTTGGTGGCAGAGCTAGGACCAGGGCTTAGGTTTTTGAATCTTGCCACTATATTTTAAAAAATTATTTAAAAGTTGATTTATTGGGGCCTGGTGCTGTGGCACTGGCATCCCATCTGCGTGCTGTTCAAGTCTCAGGTGCTCCACTTCCAATCCAGCTCCCTGCTAATTTCCTGGGAAAACAATAGAAGCTGGCCCAAGTGCTTGGGCCCTTGCACCCACGTTGGAGACCTGGAGGAAGTTCCTGGCTCCTGGCTTCAGATTGGCCCAGCTCTGGCCATAGTGGCCATCTAGGGAGTGAACCGGTGGATGGAAGACCTTTCTCTCTGTCTCTCCCTCTCTCTATAACTCTGCCTCTCAAATAAATAAATAAATAAATCTTTTTAAAAAGTGACTTATTTGAAAGAAAGATTTCATTCAGTGGGTCACTCTCCAAATAAATGCCTGCTACAGGCAGCGTCTGGACCAAGTCAGACCAAAACTGGGAGTTGGGAATTCAGTTCGAGTTTCCCAGATAGGTGATGCAGACCCAATTACTTAAGCCAACACCTGCTTCCTTCCAGGGTGAATATTAGCAGGAAGCTGGTGTCAAGAGCAAATCTCTGCTCCTAAATGTTAGTAACGTAATCTAGCTACAATGTAAGGCACAGTGAAACTGCTAAATTGAGGAGCAGATTTCTTCAGACATAAGAAACAGCTCTCAAGGCTGACTAGGATTTTGATAAATGGAGAATGGTGAAGGTCATTCCAGGCAGACAAAGCACTTTTTGCATAGATGAGGGGGTACAGGAGCACATTCCCTGTAGGTTGTAGCAAAAATGTTTTAATGCTTGGAAACACATTGGATGAAATGAAATGAAACCAGGTAAGTAAAATCCTCGAGGAATGCTTTGGGTTTAAGAATGATGAGAACTCCCCTTTGGAAGTGGATTAAAGGCCTGGGACATGGTGGGCCCAGCCCTTTTCTTTGGCCTTTTGCTATTGTGGACTGTACTGCCCTGTGCCTCCAGGGCGCATGGCCTTTGGGCCACCTGCCCTATGCTTCCTGGCAAAATTTCCAGGAATCATCCCTAAAGAAACAGGTATTTGAGTTCATCCACAAAGATTTCCAGCCACTATAAACATGCGCAGTTAGGTTAGGAAAATAATTCATGAACAAAAAAACAAAAAGATGGAAAAAATTTTTAAAAGAACCTGGAATTTTGGAGATGAAGAGTGCAATGACTAAAGATTTACTAGAGGAGTTCAACAAGATGCTTGTCCAGCAGAAGAAATAATTGGCAAAGTCAATCAGATGACTTGAAATTATGCAGTCATAGAACCAAAAAGAATACTGTTAAGACAGTTGAGGACAGTAATGGAATAACATTAAGTGGACCAGTATAATGGACCAGTATACCTATTACGGAAGTTCCAGAAGGAGGAAAAAGAAAAGGGCAGAAAACGTATTTGAAAAGCCAAAAACTTCACAATATCTAGATTCAAGAATCCCAATTAACACTCAGTAGGAGCAATGCAAAGTCATCCACACACACTGAGACACACTGTCATCAAAAGGTCAAATCTCAAAGAGCATTTTGAAAACTGTAAGAGAAGAGTGGCTCATCCTATACGAGGGCACATTCATAACACAATAAGCAGATTTCTCAGCAGAAACTTTGCAGGCCAAAAAGAAGAGAAGTAATATACTCCAAATGTTAAAAACAAACTGCCAGCAAAATGTTATTTAATATTCCAGAAAATGGTAACCAGAGAGAATAGGAATGTTAAGTCAAAACTGTCACATGACAAAGAAGGATATTATGTAATGATAAAAGTCAATTCACAGGAAGAAAGGAGGATTATTATATGTACTAAGGTCACACAGATATTGACAAAACCTATGGGAGAAAGAGCACCACAATTGTAGGAAATTTCAGTATCACATTTTCAGTAATGGGTGCAAACATCCAGCGGATAATGAACAAGCTAAGAGAAGACTTGAACAGTACTGTAAACCAGATGGATCTAAAGACATATATGGATAGAACATTCCACCCCACACAGAATATACTTTTATTTCTTAAATGCACATGAAAGATTTTTTGGAATACAGGTGAAAAAAACAAGTAATGACAGATTTAACACTGTTGAATTCATACCAAATATCCTTTCTGATCATAAGAAAATGAAATTAGAAATCTTATAGTAGTAGAAAATGCAGAATTCTCAAATATGTAATAATTAACACACTCGAGTATTTTGGGGGTCAAGGAATACATAAGTAGGGAATGAGAAAAAAGTTTCAGCTAAGCAGAAACAGATTATATACCAAAACTTAGGAAATGCAGCAAAAGCAGTTCCAGGAGGGCTATTTATACCTCCATTACAAGAAAAAAAAGATCTCAAATAACCTAACTTATTCCTCAAGTAACTACAAAAGAAAAGCAAACCTAGAAGTGGATAAATTCCAAGAAACATAGAGTCTGCCAAGATTGAATTATGAGGAAGTACAAAATCAGAATGAACCTATAATAAGAATATTATATTAAAAGTCCTCTCAACACAGAAAAGCCTACACCAATGGCTTCAATAGAGAAATTCACCAAACCTTTAAAAAATTGATACTGGTCCTTCTTAAACTCTTGCAAAAAAACTGAAAAAGAAGAGATGCTTCTTTTTTAAAAAATTTTTATTTTTTATTTTTATTTTTTTTAGTTTTTGACAGAGTGGACAGTGAGAGAGACAGAGAGAAAGGTCTTCCTTTGCCGTTGGTTCACCCTCCAATGGCCGCCGCGGCCAGCGCGCAGCGGCCAGTACACCGTGGGCAGCGCACTGCAATGATCTGATGGCAGGAGCCAGGTGCTTATCCTGGTCTCCCATGGGGTGCAGGGCCCAAGCACTTGGGCCATCCTCCACTGCACTTCTGGGCCACAGCAGAGAGCTGGCCTGGAAGAGGGGCAACCGGGACAGAATCCGGCGCCCCGACCGGGACTAGAACCTGGTGTGCCGGTGCCACAGGTGGAGGATTAGCCTAGTGAGCCGTGGTGCCGGCAGAAGAGATACTTCTAAAACTCATTTTATAAGGCCAACATACCTTGATACCAAAGAAAACATGAGAAAAACTAGAGGCCAGTTGCCCTATATGATCATGGATGAAAACATCTTCAGTACAATAATAGCTAGCAAAATTCAACAGCACATTGAAAGGATCCTTCACTATGATCAAGTAGGATTTATTCAGAAGACTTTAAAACAAGACTCCAAAGTCTTGCTCTTTGTACTGGCACTCCTGTGTTCATTGGAGCTTTAATAACCTAGCCAAGAGGTTGAAAACAATCTAAATGTCCATCTGTGGATGAATAGATAAAATGTGATATACATGAGTGTGTATGTGTGTGTGTATACTATACATTTGTACATGCACACAATGGAATGTTAGCCTTGAAAAAGAATGAGTCTTTATATAATAAGGATGAACTTTGGGAATATCAACTAAATGACATAAGTGTGTCACAAAAGGACAAGTGCTGGATGATTCCACTTCAAGTATCTAAAGTAGATTAATAGAAAAAGAATGGTAATTACTAGGGCTTAGGGGAAGGGAAATGGAGAATTGTTCAGTTTATGTAGAATTGCAGTTACGCAAGATGAAAACATTCTAGAAATCTGCTATACACAGTATTATCAGTACTGTATTTTACACTTGAAAATTTAAGGGTGGATTTCATGTTATGTATATTTTACCATTGCATTAAAAAAATTTAAAAGACATCCAAATGGCAAAGGAAAAGTTGCCATTGCTTACTTGACACTATTAAATAGAGCTAATGAATCCACAAAGACAAAACCTGAAGTACTAATGAGTTCAGCAAGGCTGTGGGATAAGGTCAGTGTATAAAATTGATTCTATGTACTAGGAGGGAAAAACCTAGAAAAAAATAAAACATTCATCAAAAAGTATAAGTAACAAAGGATGTGAAAGCTTTAAAAGATAAATCAGTGAAAAAATCTGAAGACCTGTTTAGGTAACTTGCATCCCTCAGCTGAAGAATACATGTGCGTTTCCTAAGTGCATGGAACTTTGTCTAGGATAGACCATATGCTAGGCCATAAAGCAAGGCTCAGCAAATTCAATAAAATTGAAGTAATATCATGTATTTTTTCTGACCACAGTGGAGTGAAGCTAAAAGTTAACAACTTAAGAATTTCTAGAAGATATACAAGCATATGTAGACCGAACACTGTGCTCCTGTATGAACAATGAGTCATAGAAGAAATCGAAAGGGAAAGAAAAAATGCCTAGAAAAAAATGAAGATGACAATGCCAAATATCAAAACTTAAGGAACACAGCAAAAGCAGTATTAAGAGGAAACTTCATAGCAGTTAGTGCCTACATCAAGAAATTGGAAAGACATCAAGTAAATGAGCTAACAATGCATCTCAAGGACCTAGAAAAACAACAAACCAAACTCAAAATTATTAGGAGGAAAGAAAATTGGAGAATAAGCAAAATTGAAACCAAAAATCATAAGCAAAATTGTTACTCAGTTGGTCCAAGTATTCAAAGAAATCCAAATCAGTAAAATCGGAGATAAAAAATGAGATATACTAGTGGATACCACAGAAATATAAAATCATCAGGAATTACTGCAAAGAGCAACATGCCAATAAATTAGAAAATCTGGAAGAAATGGATAAATTCTGGACACATACAATCTATCAACACTGAGTTATGAATACATAGGACCCCAAAACAGACTAATAACCAAGATGGAGATTGAGTCAGTAATAAAGACCCTCCCAACAAAAAAAGAGGGCTGGATAAGTGTCACTACTGAATTCTGAATTCTACCAGACCCCCCCCCCCCCACACACACACCAGAATATGCCTTTTCTGTGAATTTTTTTTGAAGACTCCTATATGCACACATTTTTAAAAAAGATTTATTTATTTGAAAGTCAGAGTTACACAGAGAGAGAGAGAGGGAGGGAGCGAGAGAGGGTGGGTGGGCGGGCAGGAGGGAGAGGAGTCTTATATCCTCTGGTTTACTCCCCAATTTGCCACAATGGCCGGAGCTGTGCTGATCTGAAGCCAGGAGCCAGGAACTTCTTCCAGGTTTCCCATGCGGGTGCAGGGGCCTATCTTCTGCTTTCCCAGGCCATAGCAGAGAGCTGGATCTTAGGTGGAGCAGCCGGGACTTGAACTGGTGCCCACATGGGATTCTGGTACTACGAGCGGCAACTTTACCGCTACACCACAGCACCAGATCCTCTACCAGAAGTAGTGTGGTAACCCTGAAATCCCAGTTAACAACTTGTGTCAAGTCCTAGATGTTCCTTTTTATTTTTCAAATGTTTTGTAGTTTAAATGTTTATTGTTGCATTAAATAGTTGTTTCTTGTTTATGCATACTATTTAAATTTCTATGACATTTGAATATATGACTTTTTTCTCCCCTAGATAAATCAGGAAAAATGTCTCTCTATCCATCTCTTGAAGACTTGAAGGTAGACAAAGTAATTCAGGTATGCCTTTTTTTTTTTTTAAGGAATATATTATAGCATACATTCTACTTAAAGGAGAAGTAAAGCAGTAAACTTAACTAGCAGATGTATTTGTTCATTTTTATACTTCATAAACCTTTTGTTCGCTTATATTGTAGGCTATAAAGTGAGATGTATTTCTTAATTCATCAATGAGTTAAAAGTGTATTACAAATGTGTGAGAATTTGTAACCAAACTGACAACGTTTTAAGAAAACTTTACTAGAGTAAAAGGAAAAACAAACAACAAGAATGGTAACGTGTTGCTATGATGGTTAACCTTGTAGCTGTGGATGAGAAAATTGTTATGTGAAGGGAATCATGAAACAGTTATTTTCTTTTTTTTTTTTTTTTTTTTTTTGACAGGCAGAGTGGACAGTGAGAGAGAGAGACAGAGAGAAAGGTCTTCCTTTTGCCGTTGGTTCACCCTCCAATGGCCGCCGCGGTCGGCGCGCTGCGGCCGGCGCACCGCGCTTGTCCGATGGCAGGAGCCAGGAGCCAGGTGCTTTTCCTGGTCTCCCCATGGGGTGCAGGGCCCAAGCACCTGGGCCATCCTCCACTGCACTCCTGGGCCACAGCAGAGGGCTGGCCTGGAAGAGGGGCAACCGGGACAGAATCCGGCGCCTCGACCGGGACTAGAACCCGGTGTGCCGGCGCCGCAAGGCGGAGGATTAGCCTGTTGAGCCACGGCGCCGGCCGAAACAGTTATTTTCTATTATAGATCCAATATGAACATTAAAATGTGGTTCATAAACTCTTTGGAATCTAGTTCAATCACCAAGGCTTTGCCTTGATGTTTTAAGTGGTCTGTTCATTCATCTTAAATGTTCAGTTCCTCCTTTCTTTAACTACTTATAGTTTGTCAGTATCTTTTTAATGTGGTTTTGTATTTCTCCAAAGTTCATCTGAACAAGTGCTTTCTTTTTAAAAAGCTTTTATCTGAAACATTTTGCTTTCTAGAATAACCATTAAGCCATTAGTAAAACATCTGTACATTATCTGATAAGAATTTGCAGACAGATATAAAAACAAGAATAATCTATCCTTTGTTTTCCTTTTTTGCTAGCTTTTCATATGATTGAAATTAAATTAACTGTAGCTTTGAATTTTGAAAGTAGCAGAAAAAGAGTAGATACTGACAAGTGTTGGATTGGAAATAAAGAGGGCTGCAGTGTCAGTCATGCTGACTTCTTTAAGGAGAAGCAGATTACATGGATATTTCCATTAAGAGCGTCTCTTATGTTCAGAGCAGAGGAATAGCTGAGGATATACAGTGGTAAGTAAGGAGGTAGGGAGATAGGGTGGGGAACATAGTTCTTTATTTCTACTAGATTTTAAAATATTCATATTCTAGACAAAAAAATAGTCTATTTTTTTGGCTTTGTTTTCTAAAGTGGATGATACTTTTGTTTTTTTTGTTATGCCTCTGAAAAGATATTATGGAGGAAGCAAGTATTCATTTTACACCATAGCAAAGCTAACTGCGGCAGTGAACTGGCAGTTTGTAACTATAAGAGCCATTGGGCATGACTTTTAGCATGTCATGTTCTGAACCTTCCCATTCATTCCAAATTCTACTAGGAGCCTGTGATTCTTCTACCTATGCAAAATAAGCTTTAAGAAACAATGAAATAGAGAACTAGTGCTTATCAGTTTCCTACTGTGGTAAGTAGAGTCTGACAGAAGTGACTTCACAGATGTGGCTTTTACTCATACTTTCTGTAAGTGACAGAAACACAGGCCCTTGCAGTCACTGCCTGTTCCTTGGGACAACTCTCTCCTCCTTTCAACAATTTTCTGATAAAATAAATTATTTAAAATAATTTTTTGCATTTAATGATTTATAGTGGTAAGCCCTTGTTGCTACATCTTTCTTTTCTTTTCACAAGTTACATGATGAAATTTTAATAAATTTCCAGGGAGCTTTATATACTTGCCAGAATTCCTTAGGTAAGAACAATAGCAGTGAAAGAATAAAAATAGGGCTGGCATTGTGGCCTAGCAGGTTGGGCCACTGGGTGCTGGTTCAGTCTTGGCTGTACCACTTCTGATCCAGCTTCCAGTTGGTGTACCTGGGAAGGCAGTGGAACATGGTCCATGTTCTTGGGCCCCTGCCAGATGGAGTTCTGGGCTCCTGGGTTAGGCCTGACCGAGCCCTGGCAGTTGTGGCCAGTCAAGAGGGAACCAGTTGTTGGAGGAGCTGTCTGTCTCTCTGGAACAATAACTACTGTAAAAAAAGAGTTGTATTATTTTAAATTACCAAGCTGTGTTTTAAAGCATTTTGAGATTCACAACCAAATTGAGCAGAAAGTACAGTATACTCTCATTTCCACACACTCAAAGCCTCCCCCATTGCCAGCATACTCGAGTGGGACATTTGTTAACATTTGATGAACTTTCATGTGTAATTATTACCCCAAGTCCATACTTTACATTAATGTTCACTCTTGGTGTCATGTATTCTGTCGCTTTAGACGAATGCATAAAGACATGTATATACCAATGTAGTATCTACAGGAAAGTCCCATTCCCTAAAATTCTTCAGTGTTCTGCCTATTCATCCCTCCTTATAACCCCTGGCAGCCGCCAATCTTTGAACCATGCCATACAATATGTATATCCTCTTCACATTAGCTTCTTTCTCTTAGTAACATGCACTTAAGTTTCCTCCATGTCTTTTGATAGTTTGCTTTTAGTCCTGAACAGAATTTTGTCTTTTTTCTTTTAAAAAGATTTATTTATTTGAGAGGCAGACATAGGGGAGACAGAGAGAAAGCTCTTCTATCCTCTGGTTCACTCCCCAAATGCTTATAATGGCCAGACCTGGGCTAATCCAAAGCCAGGAGCCTGGAGCTTCTTCTGGGTCTCCTGAGTAGGTACAGGGGCCCATGCACTTGGGCCATCTTCCACTGCTATCCCTGATCATTAACAATTGGAAGTGGAGCAGCTGAGACTTCAACCAGCTCCCATAGGAGATGCCAGCGCCACAGGCAGAGGCTTAACTATTACATTACAGTGCTAGCTCCCAGAATTTTTTTTCTTGGATTATTCAAGGAATAAGCCAGCTGACCACTAACTCCTTTTAGCTGATAGCTGGTGGTGAAGTAGCTTTCAAAATTCAGCACACTTAGAATTGCTGGGTTGTTGTTTGTATTTTACTTACATTCTCATGATGTATTTTGTTTCATCTTATAACAAATTATATTCTTTAATAGGTATATTAGAACAGTCATAGTTCAAATGAATTTAATAGTTACCAAACTATTTAAAACTTTAGTGGGCTGTACTTATTTAAAGTAAGCTTCCATTTCCCTAAGTAGTTCTGGGGACTGCTTTTGACATTGATTTCAGAGCTAGATTGAAATATAAGTATATACCTCTGTTCTTAGTTGATATATTTCCAACTAAATAAAAAGTTGAGAATGGTGGTACAACTTATTACCAAACTTGATTTTAAATGATACCTGGCTATTTCAAAGTATTCCCGTTAGTGAGATATTTAATATGAGGAGGCCATGAAGGTAGTGCTGAGAGGACAACTGAACATGAAAAATACATACTTTTTCAGAGAAATTTCAGTAGGCTTGTCAGTTACAGTTACTTTATCATCCTTTTATGTGAGTGGTAAAATGTACTGCTTGTATAGTTTGTAATATTTTGTACTTGGTATAACATAACTTCTAAGACATGCTGAAATTGATACTTCAAAAAGTTTGGGGAAAATGGAATTAAAAGTGTAAGTTCATTTTGATGTGAAAAATATTTTTCTTTTTCTTTTTTTTTTTTTTTGACAGGCAGAGTGGACAGTGAGAGAGAGAGACAGAGAGAAAGGTCTTCCTTTGCCGTTGGTTCACCCTCCAGTGGCTGCCGCGGATGGCGCACTGTGGCCGGCGCACCGCGCTCAATCGATGGCAGGAGCCAGGTGCTAGGTGCTTTTTCCCTGGTCTCCCATGGGGTGCAGGGCCCAAGCACTTGGGCCATCCTCCGCTGCACTCCCGGGCCACAGCAGAGGGCTGGCCTGGAAGAGGGGCAACCAGGACAGAATCCGGCGCCCCGACCGGGACTAGAACCTGGTGTGCTGGCGCCGCAAGGCGGAGAATTAGCCTGTTGAGCCACGGCGCCGGCAATATTTTTCATAATATGTGGAAAACTCATACTATGCCAAAACTACTAATAGAAATCAAAAAATGTTTTTGTTACTGGGAATGTGATATATATATTTTTATTGTATTGATTTTTATTTGAAAGTAGAGAAAGGGACAGTGAGCCAGCCAGCCAGCCAAAGAGATAGAGAGCTCCCATTGCTGATTCAATCCCCAAATGCTTCCAAGGTCTGGCGTCAGCATCGTTGTGGCAGGAACCCAACTGTGTGAACCAGGGTCTTCATTGGTGGGAAACCAGAGTCAGGAGCCAGATCCAGAAATTGAATGAACCCAGGCACTCTGATGTGGGATGCCATTGTTTAAACCACTAGGCCAAACATGTACTCCCAATATATATATGTTTGCTTTGCAGATTGCCCTGTAAAAATGTATTGCTGATCAGTTTGAAATTAAACTTTCTTGACTGATGCTTCAGTGCTTCATGTTCTTTTTGGTTGTACTAGGTTTACCTTACATAGGAACATTAAGTATTTAACAGCATGTTTTTGGACTTTCTTTTGTTTTACAGGCTCAGACTGCTTTTTCTGCAAACCCTGCCAACCCAGCAATTTTGTCAGAAGCTTCTGCTCCCATCTCTCAAGATGGAAGTAGGTTTCTACTTTTGGTTTGTTGTCCATAAACAGAAATATTTGTTAAGTCTTCGTTTCCCAAAATAGAGAATACAATATATACTTATATATAATGACATACTATATAAAATTGGTTGTTAAAGTCCAATAACAAAAAAATTATAGGATTATGTTAAAAAAAAAGCTATCTGGAGTGAACTGTGAATATGAAGATACTGGTTTAGTGACTTTTTTTTTTAGCCTGACTCATAAGTACTAGAATATGGCTGCTTAATTTGTGAAAAACCTTATATGAGAACTACAGTTGCCCCACACTACCATTCTCAAAGAGCTGCTGCTTTGCTGGGGGAGCATCTAAAATTTCCACCCAACTCTTTGTTGTGGAGCTTCCCAAATGCTGGAGTCTCTTCATCCTCCACAACCTGTCTTTGGTTCCTTCAAGGTTCCCTATCCTTTTTCTTCAAGGTTCAGAGGGATTCAGAATGCAGCCTCTAAATAATAGACTTGTGATATAAAATAAATGTCAAATAGGTTTTTGTTCCTGGTCATTTTGTCCTAAAACTATTTGACTTTGTTTCTTTTGGAAATTCCATTTTAATCACAAATCATGTGAAAAAGAGCTTTTATGGGCTGGCTATGTGGTACAGTGGGTAAAGCTGTCACCTGCAGTGCTGGCATCCCATATGGGTGCCACTTTTGAGTCCCAGCTGTTTCACTTCTGATCCAGCTCTCTGCTATTGATTGGGAAAGCAGTGGAAGATGACCCAAGCGCTTAGGCCCCTGCACCTACATGGGAGAACTGGAAGAAGCTTCTGGCTCTTGGCTTTGCATTGGCCCACCTCTGGCCATTGCAGCCGTGTAGGGAGTGGAACCAGTGGATGGTTCCACTGGGTCTCTTTCTCTCTCTCTCTGCCTGCCTATGTAACTTTGCCCTCCAAATAAATTGTTTTTAAAAAATGCTTTTGGAAATACTTCATAAAATAGCACTAAAAAGTTAAATACAGTTAATCTTTTTAAAATACTACTTCTAAAATTTCACTGGAAGGCGGTTAACTTTTTTTATTAAGAATTTATTTATTCTAAAGACAGAGTTACAGAAAGATTGGCGGAGTGGGGTCTGTGAGGAGATCTTTTATCCCCTGGTTCACTTCCCAAAAGACTGCAATGGCTAGGACTGGGCCAGGCCAAAGCCAGGAGCCCTGAGTTCTGTCTGGGTCTTCCATTTCAGGGCAGGGACCCAAGTACTTGGTCCCTCTTCTGCTACTTTCCCAGGTGCATTAGCAGGATCAGAAGCAGAATAGGCTAAACTTAAACAAGTGCCCATATGGGATGCCATTATCACAGGCAACAGCATAACCTGCTGGGTCCCAACGTTGGCCCGGCTAACATTCCTATCAGGATAGGGTGCTAAATAAATTTATAAAACTGTGATATTTTTGTTTGCATCAGTTCTCTCTGAATACTGAAGGATGAATGTATTTGAACGTCTGAATGTATTCGTATTTTATGACTTGGACTTTAAACATTTTCTAAATTTTCCATTTCTTGCTGTAAAGATGAGGAACCCTTGCAAATATCTTTCAGTACTTTCTGTATTTTCTAACTTAAATGTAACTTTTTAAGCTCAAATAGAAGCCTGTGATACAGTGGTTTTCTTTTTGGAGTATTCTGCCAGTGATTTTTTTTATTCATTGATTCTTTCATTTATTTATATTAGATCTTTATCCTAAACTGTATCCGGAACTTTCTCAATACATGGGCCTGAGTTTAAATGAAGAAGAAATACATGCAAATATGGCAGTGGTGTCTGGAGCACCAGTTCAGGGGGTATGTATTATTAATGATGTGAAATTAATTTTGAATTATATAAAATCATGGTTTGCATGTAGATATAAACTCTACTTTTTGTGGCTAACTCCCACCTTTATAACTGTAGCATTAACCTCTCAGGAATTTTAGACTTCTTTCTTGATATCACTTCTTACATAGTCTGATTGCTTTTGTGCTATTAACAGTTTTAACTTTATTAGGATTTAAAGGTTCAGGTGCTTTTTACTTGTCAATTCCCCTCTGGCATTTCATCAGTTACTGAGAACTTATCACTCTGTTTGCCATGTTTGTTGGGTTCATTTTATCCTCACTCCTATAACTGTATTCAGGGTTTTGTATTTCTAACCTAGATTATTATGATAGTTTCTTACACTGCCTCTAGTAACTTACTTCAAACAATGCTAAGATGCTACTAGATTAACCATTCTGAAATACAGGTTTATACTTTTTTTTGTGACTCAGTCTGTTAGCGTTTTGTGAAATCTGAAGCTTTTTGTAATTAGATTTCAGGTGTAAACATATCTGATAATATTACGATTATTGCTGTAAGATCATAGTACTTTATGGCACTTACACAGTAAAATACTTCATGAATATAGGCTCTATGTTTTTCTTACTACCATAACCCTAGTGCTTAATGAAGTACCTGCCATTTGTTTTTTAGGCAGAGTTAATGAGAGAGAGAGAGACAGAGAAAGGTCTTCCTTCTGTTGGTTCACCCCCCAAATGGCCACTAGGGCCGGCGCACTGTGCCGATCCTAAGCCAGGAGCAAGGTGCTTCTTCCTGGTCTCCCATGGGGTGCAGGGCCCAAGCACTTGGGCCATCCTCCACTGCACTCCCGGGTCACAGCAGAGAGCTGGCCTGGAAGAGGGGCAATCGGGACAGAATCCAGCGCCCCGACCGGGACTAGAACCTGGGGTGCCGGCGCCGCAGGCAGAGGATTAGCCTAGTGAGCCACAGTGCCGGCTTTACCTAGTGTTTATTGAAAATTTGTGTCATTAGGGATCCAAGTGGGAAAACAAATGGTAGGTTTTTTGAAGAGGTAATTTAAGAAATTAGATAAAAAGGCTGAAGAAATGAAAAAGCAAATGCGGAACGCATATGCCATGACAGAAAGTGTAGTGCTTCCTCTAGAAGAGCAGTAACGCAGGCAGAGGTTAGAGCACCTGTAGTTAGTGTGGAGAAGTTTAGGGGGAGCTGCTGGGAGCTGGGGCTCAGACCTTGGAGTGCAGTTCTAGTACTTCTGTGGAGCTGTATTGAGGCTGGCTCTAGGAATGTCAGTAAAAGCTGGAGACTGAACCAATTCCTGCCCTCAGGCTCAGGCTCAGGCTCAGGCATGCTGACAGCAACAGAAAGCAAAGAGGACAGCATAAGGCGCTTATTTCTTTAGTCTCTAATGCTCAAGTAGTGGAAGCTAACCAGAAGCACACAGTCAGAGGAAAATGTAATTGTGCAGTCATACGCCAGCGTCACCAGGTAGAGTACAGAACGGTGGATTTGGGAGCTGACAGTGCAACTTACTTCTGTGATCCCTTGTGCTCTGTCCACACACTTCTACAGATACTTGAAGTTCAAAGGGCAACGATAACAACCTTATAGTTTCCCCTTAAAAGATGCAGTTCTCCTTCACAAAATGAAAATTCAAAAAAGCTTGTTCTGTAAATGGCCTCATAATTCCCTTCTAGGCTTTAATGTTAAATCATCATCTATCCCATATTCTTGATTATTTACAACTTTTTTTTTTAAATGTAAAAATTATTCTCAGCTCTGGAGTTTACAAAATCACGTGTTGACTCTTGACACAAAAGGCATTGCGTTCACCTTTCTCTGGGAAGGCACAGTGCTCTCAAGGCCCTTTCTTGACGGTGGTCATGCTGTTGATCATGATGTGATTTAATTACTACCCCAGTATTCAGATTTCCAGCTAATACTTTGAACTTAAGAGACAAAAATGTAAGTTAACCACTAACAATTCATGTATAAAGCAAGTGTGAGAAGCAAAAAGGATTAACTGGCTGTGTTTATAGAAATTCTACAACTAAAGCAGAGAAGATTGTCATAGCTGCTCTGATTATCACAGTGGCCTCAAGGCTTCAGTTAGTATTTATGGCTTTAGGGTTATTCATTGCGTGTATTTGCTCTTTTCCCTTGGCCAGCACTTGAGCTGGTTGTCTTTTCTTTTTGTAGGTGACCTAAACCTCCATTTTTGAGGCATCTGAATCTCTAGGGCTCTTCAGTGCCCTACCTTTCCTTTTTCTTTCATTTGTTGCTGAAGATTTCTGTTAACTCTTACGATAGATTCTTCTTCTCATGTACTTTTTTTTTTTTCCTGTTTCCTGTTTCATCTGATTCTTGCTCCCATCCTATTACTTCATCTTTGCTGGGTGGTGATTGGCAAGTGAAAATGGTATAAATTCAAGGTGTACAACATGCTGTATTGATGTACGTATGTATTGTGAAGTGATTACCATAATCAAGCTAATGTACACATCTGTCACCTTGCAGTGTTGCCATATATTTGATGTGTTGTGAGAACACTGAAGCTACTGTCCTAGCAAGTTTCATCCATGTAAAACCATTACCAGTTACCATTTTCTACTTTGGATCCCTAGAACTTTCTCAGTTTTGAAACAAAGTTTGTGTATTTTGACTATTATTTCCCTATTCTTGCCTGCCTGCTTACAGTTAGTTCCCTGACACCTGTTCTTCTACTCTATATGCTTCCATGATTTCAACTTTTTAAGAAACTACTTCTAAATAAAATACACTGTCTACTTGTTCATTTTGTTTGAAAGTCAGAGTTAGAGAGGCGAAGACAGAAAGGGATCTTCCACCTGCTGTTCACTCCCCAGATGGCTGCAATAGCCAGAGCAGGACCAGGTGGAGGCCAGGAGCTTCCTACATGGGTGGCAGGGGCCCAAGCAGTTGGGCCATCTTCCATTGCTTTCCAAGGCCATGATCAGGGAGCTTGATTGGAAGTAGAACAGCTGGGACACAAACTGGTGCTCATGTGGGATACTGACGTAATAGGTGGTTTTTACCCCTACGGCACAAAGCTGGCCTTTGTCTTTTCAGATCATAGTCATGCTAACATGTGACCTGGTACCTCAGTGTGATTTTCATTTGCTTTTCCTTGATGATTAATGTTGTTGAGTACTTGTTAAAAAGTTGGCCATTGAAGTCTTTGTGAAAATTTGAGTGTTTTGCCCATTTTTAAATCAGATTATTTGTTGTTTTTTTTTTTTTGCTGTTGAGCTCCTAATATATTGTGGATATTAAGCCCTTATCAAACACATCATTTGCAAATGTTTTCTCCCATTCCATAGGTTGCATTTTCATTTTGTTGCTTGCTTTCTTTGCTGTGAAGTTTTTTAGTTTGATAAAGTCTCACTTGTTTATTTTTGCATTTCTTGCCTGTGCTTTTGGTGTCAAGTTAAAAAATTTCTTGTCAAGATCAGTGTCCTGGAGTTTTTCCTTATTTTTTTTTTTTGTTTTCGGATTTTACATTTCACATTTTAATCCACTTGGATTTAACTTTTGTGGTGTAAGTTTTGCTTTTGGCATGTGAATAGCCAGTTTTCCCATTTCCATTTATTGAAGAGACCATCTTCTCCCCATTATATATTCTTGGCACCCTTGTCAAAGATTACTTATATAAATCTTGTTCTCTTACTTCTTCTATTTCTGTCTTCATTCATGGTTTCCTTTAAGTCCATGAGCATATTGAGCATATTTATAGTAGCTACTTTAAAATCTGGTCATTTTATGACCTGTTCTATTTTGGAGTCTGTTATTGACTGATTTTTTCCCCCTGATTATGGTTACATTTCTCTGCATGTTCAGATGCCACCTAGTATTTTAATTGGATGACAGTCATTATGAATTTTACATTGCTGCGTGCTGTGTTTCTTTTTGCAGGGGTGAAGGTCTGGCCTGCAAAATCATTTGGTGCAGCCTTTCCAAAGCAACCATAGGCAGTACTCAAAATTCACTAAGTCTATAGCAGGCTAGTTTTTAAGTTGATAATTTTGTATAGCCAGTGATTGGTGTTATAAATATCCAAATGGTCCTTGGTAGAAAAAGACTTCCCTACCCCTGACTTAAAGAATATTAGCGCTAGTTGGGGCAGTGCTGTGGCTCAGTAGGTTAATCCTCTGCCTGCGGTGCTGGCAACTCATAGGGGCGCCACTTTGAGTCCTGGCTGCTCCACTTCCGATTCAGCTCTCTGCTGTGGCCTGGGAAAGCAGAAGAAGGTGACCCAAGTGCTTGGGCCCCTGCACCTGCTTGGGAAACTTGGAAGCAGCTGCGGACTCCTGGCATTGGGTCAGCTCAGCTCCGGCCATTACAGCCATTTGTGGAAGACCTTTCTCTCTGTGTCTTCCTCTCGCTGTCTATAACTCTACCTCTCAAATAAATAAAATCTTAATATATATATATATATATATATTATCACCAGCATACAGAATATATATTGAGGTAGTTGAGTTCTAGTTAGACCTGCTTGATCCCTAAGAGGCTTGCTTTACACTTTGAGTTAGTTCTGTAAGGCTGTTCTTCTGTTACTAAGAAAGTGTGTCCTCACCGGGTTCTTCACCGAGTGCACTGGATGCCACTGTGGCTGTGGATTCTTGAATGTCTCCAGCCCTGGGTAATCTCCAGGAACTGTTGGATCTCTGAACATCCTTTCCTTGGCCTTGGGGATTCTCACCTCATGCATACTTGGGTTACTATGCATCCAGATGCAGCATCACCTGGAGCTGTGCCTGTAACTCCCTGCTCTCCAGACTCTGCTTTCCAAATTCTGTCTCACCAGCTGGCCTTAGCCTTCCTGACCTCACACCCCTGTCCTTTCAACTCAGCAAGAGCACAGTGTTCTGCTTGCGATTCCTTCATAGGTAATTTCTCTGGCCTTGTGTATTGATTTTGTGTATATAACTCCTGTTAGACTGTCAGCTTCGGAATGTTTACTCATTCAAAAATCATAAAAGTTGGAGCACATGAATTACAGCTAAAGAATGAATTTGGCTCTTAAAATTTTCTTTTCCATTTTGTTTTCTGATTGTCTTATGTCTCTGATAGCTGTAATTTCTTTTGAACCGTTGTAATTCTATATAAATAACATCTTGTCATTGTGTCCTGATTTCTAATATCATAGCGTGTGAGAGAGTGATAGATGCTGCTGTTAGACTGTCGGCTTTAGAATATGCAATTTGAATGACCATAAATTCTAATGGAATAAATTTTTGAAGTTGTGCTGTTTTCATCTGAAGGTCCTTTCCTATTACTGCTGCCCTGAGCATCACAATTCATGGCAGATTAGAGCTTTATGTCTACTGAAAAATCTTTCTAATCTATCACAAAGTGTAATTAAGAAGCCCTGATAAGTCCTTTCCTCACTGCCTTTGGTTGAGGAGAAAGTCCACTTACAACAAGAAACCAACAGCACGGAGGGCGTGGGGAGGCTGCGTCTGGCTCCGCTCTCACAGCCGTTGCAGTACATTGATCTCCATAGAGACAGTGCTGGGTCAAGTGAGAGCCGGATGGGCAGTGGGCGACTCCAGGCCTCGCCGAGGTAACCTACCTAAACATAGACAGAGGAGAGCCTCCGAAGCCGAGGGGCAAAATGTCATCCTGTGCATTCTTCCTGCAAACTTGCCTGGAGGAGCATAAGAAGCAGTACCCGGTGCTTCCGTCAACTTCTCAGGTTTCTAAGAAGCGCTCAGAGAGGTGGAGGACTGTATCTGCTGAAGAGAAGGGAAGACCTGAAGACGTGGTAAAGGCGGACAAGGCTCATTATGAAAGAAGTGAAAACCTACATCCCTCCTAAAGGGAGACAAAAAAGTTGTTCAGGAATCCCAATGCACCCAAGAGGCATCCTTCAGCCTCTTTCTTGGTCTGCTCTTAGTATCACCCACAAATCAAAGGAGAACATCCTGGCCTATCCACTGGTGATGTTGCAAAGAACCTGGGAGAGTTGTGTGGTACCACTGCTGCCGAGGGCAAGCAGCCTTATGACAAGAAGGCTGCTAAGCTGGAGGAAAAGTATGACAAGGATAGTGCCGCGTCTCCAGCTAAGGAACCCTGGTGCAGCAAAAAAGGGAGTTGTCAGGGCTGAGAGGAGAAGAGAAAGAGGAGTGTGAACATGATGAGATGAACAAGTTGGTTCTAACGCAGCTTTTTTCATTGTCTGTAAAGCATTTAATTGACCCATATATACAACTCCTTTTGAAGAAAAAATGAAATGTGAGGCTGTGTAAGATTTGTTTTAAACTGTACAGTGTCTTTTTTTTTTTTTTTTGTATGTTAACACTACTAAATGTGTCTTTTGATAGCTCTGTCCTGGTGGTTTTTCAGTAGCCACTAACCTTGCCTGGTACAGGCTGGAGGTTGTAAATTGGCAGGGGATTTAAAGCAGGTTCTTGTTCGTGCACAGCACAATTTAGTTATATATGGGGATGGCATTTTTTTTTTCATCTTCAGTTATCTGATGCAGCTCCTATGAAATTTTTCCGTTAACTGAATACCACTCTAATTGCCAAACAAAAAAAAGGTTGCAGCTGTTTTGACATCTTGAATGCTTCTAAGTAAATACAATTTTTTATTAAAAATGTTTTTTTCTTAAGAAAACTTGAGTTTTCCGTAGTATATAGCCATTCTGGGGCATTCTCCTTTTGTGTCTGATTTCTAATTCATAGATGGTTATTAAAGGAGATGAGAAAAAGTATTCGATACTTCATGTGTATTAGAACTTACATAACACACCCTTTTCCTTTTTCAAAAGATTTTATTTATTTATTTGAGAGGTAGAGTTACAGACTGAGAGGGCGAAGCAGAGAGGTCTTCCATTTGCTGGTTCACTCCCCAAATGGCCACAACAGCTGGAACTGTGCCGATCCGAAGCCAGGAGCCAGGAGCTTCTTCTGGGGATCCTACGGGGGTGCAGGGCCCAAGCACTTGGGCCATCTTCCACTGCTTTCCCAGGCCGTAGCAGAGAGCTGTATCGGAAGAGGAGCGGCTGGGACTAGAACCGGCGCCCATATAGAATGCCAGCACCACAGGCAGAAGATCAACCCACTGTGCTGTGGCGCCAGCCCCATCACATGCCCTTTTCTTTTAATCCTCACATTGTGAGATAAGAATGTTGCTCCTTTTAGACAAACTCTGAATGGATAAATTATCCAAGATTATACTGTATAAAAGAAACCTGTGGACATGTCTTTCAGAAGTATACTGTGGCTGTTAACGTCTAAGATAATACATTTGAAATGAAGACAAACCACAGTATAGTCATTACTTGCTTAATGATGGGATACATTTTGAGACATGCTGTTAAGTGGTACATCATTATGTGTTCATCATAGATAGCGTACTTATACAAGATCAGACAACTGTGACAACACCAGCCAGTAAAATTTTATGGGATCTCCATTGTGTATGGGGTCCATTGTTGACTAAACCATCGTTCTGTAGTTAGTGATTGTACACATGAGACCAATGCCAGTGATTTTGAAAGAGAAGACAGAGTAAGCCATGAATCTAATGGAGATGCTAAATATGGGAGTGATTGAAAGAATTACAAAAACAGTGTCATATTTGCAGAAATCTAACTTTATCTGAGGGAACTTGGTATATTACTTTTTGGAAAACCACAATTGAGTATGTTCTGCTAATTACCATTGTAGATTTTTTAAGTGAGTGCTTCTAAATATTGACACATATATGTTTTGTCAGCAGTTGGTAGCAAGACCTTCCAGTATGAACTATATGGTGGCTCCTGTAACTGGAAATGATGTTGGGATTCGCAGAGCAGAAATTAAACAAGGGATTCGTGAAGTCATTTTATGTAAGGATCAAGATGGAAAAATTGGACTCAGGCTTAAATCAATAGATAATGTAAGTATTTGTAATACCTACTGGAATTTACCTAAGTAGTTAGAGAATATTAAGTGATGTTAAAATAATTTGAAATGGAAATGCTTTACTTAGTTATGATAGCATACTGGTAACCGAGAATATTCTCCATCTGCTATCCCAAGTTCGTGTAGAGATGCTCTGTTTTGAGGAAGCAGAGCTGAAGTTTCCAGACACCTTCCTTTGCATGACTTTGTGTTTCGCCTTGCTTTGAATTTTTCAACTGAAATAAAGTTCCATGGTCTATGTATTTTATAATTAAATCAGATAATAGAATTCTGGCATTGAAATGGGTCAGCATATATAAATTAAACAGTTGATCAGTGAGAATGTGTTTACATTTTTAAAGCAAATGATGGTGATTTAACTTCTGAGATGGTTTTTTTATTGCCTTGTTTTTCCATCTTTTTTATATATTTATTTGAAAGGCAGAGTTAGAGAGAGGGAGACACAGAGTCAAACAGAGAGATTCTACCTGCTGGTTCATTCCCCAAATGGCTGCAACAGCCAGAGCTGGGCCAGGCTGAAGCCAGGAGCCAGGAGCTTCATCTCGGTCTCCTCTGTGGGTACAGGGTTCCAAACACTTGGGACATCTGCTGCTGCTTTCCCATACAGCTCCATTAGCAGGGAGCTGGATTGGAAGTGGAGCAGCCAGGAATCGAACTGGTGCTCATATGGGATGCTGGTGCTGCTGGCTATGGCTTAACCTGTTAGGCCACAGTACCATCCCCTCCAATTTGAATTTGATAGGTTATTTTCTGAGGAAAAATTTCTAATAAGGGCTGCCATTACTTTACTTCTCATCTTAACATACTGTAGAAATGAAGTAGGCTTATTCCTGAGGAAACCTTTAGAGTTGTGAAAGATGTGCTGTATCTTTACCCCGATTTAAGGTTTTAGGTTTTATCTATTGAATTCTCTGTTTTGTTTTTTGAGATTTATTTATTTGATAGGCAAGAGATACACACACACACACACACACACACACACACACAGAGGTAGAGAGCTTCTATTTGCTGGTTTACCTCCCCCATGGTTGCAGTGGCTGGGACTGGGCCAGACCGAAGCCAGGAGTTTGAAATTCTGAGTCTCCCTTGTGCATGGCAGGGGCCCAAATATTTAGAACATATTTTGCTGCTCTCCCAGGCGCATTAGCTGGGAGCTGGACCAAAAGTGGAGCAGCCGGAACGTGAACTGACACTCCCATATGAGATGCCAGAGTCACAGGTGGTGCTTTAACCCACCACAGTGCTGACCCCCATTGTAGTTATCTTGCCAGTGGATTTGTGCTCCAGCCATTGCACACTGGCCCACGTCATGGAATGCCACCTAGTTCTTTCTTACTACCCCAAGGTTATCTAATGAGAAGAAAGAATGTGTGATGTAGTTTAAGATTGTGAAAAGGGTTTTAGCCTTATAGATTTGTTTGATTTTGCTTTTTTCTTTTATACTTGTCTATAGTTTATTAAATATTTGACTTGAGAGTTTACATAAGCAAAAATATCCACGTGGGCTTAGTTCGTAGTTAATGGTATTTAACAGGTTTATTTATTTATTTGAAAGAGAGGGGGAGAGAGAGAGAGAAAGAGCCATCTTCCCTCTGCTGGTTCTCCCCAGATGGCTGCAACAGCCAGTGCTGGGCCAGGCCGAAGCCAAGAGCCTCTTCTGGTTCTCCCATGTAGGTGGCAGTGGCCCAAATACTTAGGCCATCATCTGCTGCTTTCCTAGGCCATTAGCAGGGAGCCAGATTGGAAGTGGGACAGCTAGGACATGAACCGGCATCCATATGGGGTGCACACACCACAAGCATTCATTTTACCTGTTATGCCACAATGCCAGTCCCCATAATGGATTCTTCGCAAAAGCTCTTGTGGAGGTTAATATGTTTATCATTTTGGGCTGTTAAACTCTCTAATCTTTCTTGATTCTGTGTAACTTAGCAAATGAGTAAAGGAATCGATTCCTTCAGCTCAAAATTTAGAAGTACGATCTTAAACCATCATTTTTTTAAGCTGTGAAAGAATTCACCAAGCTTCTAACACTTAACTCACTTCCCACCTCCCATGGGAAACATCTGGCCCATGAGCCACATAAGGCCTGTAGTCATTTGGTCTGGTAACCTTGCAATTATGATAATATGCTTATACCTATTTGGCATTATTGGACTCAGACACTTGCATTTAGTTATCTTACTTTATTTCCTTAGTCTTTTTATTTCAAGATGGTGGAGGGGTGACTGAAGTTGACCTAGTGCATCGTGATTTGAGTTTAATTTTTTTGATTATTCTCTGGGGGTTTTGCCTTGATAAATTCTTCAGTTTGTTTTTAAGGGAGTGATAACACATTATATTCCTATTGTTTTTTTCTCTCTAGTTTTGGTTATTAGATTTCAGCTACAAACAGCTGTTTCCTAATTTTCCATTGTGTTAAAACCATTATTATAGCAGTGGTAAATGACCAAAGTTATTTCCTTATTATCTAGGGTATATTTGTTCAGCTAGTCCAGGCAAATTCTCCAGCCTCATTGGTTGGTTTGAGATTTGGCGACCAGGTACTCCAGATCAATGGTGAAAATTGTGCAGGCTGGAGCTCTGATAAAGCTCACAAGGTGCTCAAACAGGCTTTTGGAGAGAAGATTACAATGACCATTCGTGACAGGTAAGCTGCTGCTAAAACAGTTCAAATGGAAATTTTTTTGGCTTTAGGATTCTGTGAATACAGTGTGTTCCATAAAACTCTCAAATGTTACTGATGAGCCTTACAGTCTTGCAGATAGTATAGGTGGTTCTTACATAGTTTTTTTTAAATAGCATTTTGATTTTACACAAACACCTTACTTCTGAGCTTATAGGAATTTGACCTCTCAGTAGGTATTCTCCATTCTCTTTAGAAAACAAAAGGTGTTGGAAAAGTCGTTACGTAGCATGACATCTCTGGTCTCACTTACCCAAGTCCTCTGCTAAAGCATACAGTCTAGGGCCTTTACACACAGTGTTAGGATTCCTTATGAGCGTCAGAGCCTGTGTAGAACTAAGTGGGTTGAGAGTACTGAAAGTGAGATCTGGCCTTATGGGTAGAAGGTGCTATTTAGTAGTTATTTGTAATTTTTAATTTAAAAATTTTTTTCAATTGAAAGGCAGAGCGACAGATAGTGGAGCAGCCAGTACATGAACCAGGTACCATATGGGATGCTGGCATCGCAGGCAGCGGCTTAACCCACTAGGCCACAACACTGGCCCCAAAAGAAGTCTTGATTAATGAGTCAGACCATAAGGAAGAGATCTAAAACAAACAAAAAACCACCTTTTAAAACCATAAAAGTAGTCTGTGAATGTATGCTCTCACTTATAGTAAGTTGCTCTTATTAGAAACATTTTGCCTTTATTGTAACAAGTACCCAGCATGGCAGAGCTTATTGCATATGAAATATAAAATGTTATCCTGAATTTAAATTTTTAATTGAACTCATGTTTATAGGCCTTTCGAGCGGACAATTACTATGCATAAGGACAGTACTGGACATGTTGGCTTTATCTTTAAAAATGGGAAAATAACATCCATAGTGAAAGACAGTTCTGCAGCCAGAAACGGCCTCCTCACGGAACATAACATCTGCGAGATCAACGGCCAGAACGTCATCGGACTGAAGGTACGCGACACGACAGACCTTGTGCCTCATGGTCGTTTTGCAAGTGTCTTTTTCTTTGACATGTCTTCATACTTCCAAATTAGAGAAACTAAGTGGACAAGGGGAGACGTGAGACAGATTTGGGGCTCTGGCATAAGCTAGCTGAGCTCTTTGGCTGTTAAGAGGTTTTCTCTGCTGTTACTAGATTTATCATTCCTGTAAGAGGAGGGGTATCAGAAATCTGAAAACAGAGCTACCACATGACGGCCGTCCCACTCCTGGGAATTTATCCAGATGAAATGAAATCAGCATATGAATTATCTGCACCTCCATGTTTATTGCATCTCAGTTCACAATAGCTAAGATAGGGAATCAACCCAGATGTCCATCAACCCATGACTACAGAAAGAAAATGTGGTATATATATGCCCTTTGGAATATTACTGAGCCATAAAGAAGAATGAAGTCTTTTTTTTTTTTTAAGATTTATTTTATTTATTTGAAAGAGTTACAGAGAGGAGTAGAGACAGAGATAGAGGTCTTTCATCCGCTGGTTAACTCCCCAAATGGCCACAATGGCTGGAGCTCTGCTGATCCGAAGCCAGGAGCCAGGAGCTTCCTCCGGGTCTCCCATGTGGGTGCAGGGCCCCAAGGACTTGGGCCATCTTGTACTACTTTCCCAGGCCATAGCAGAGAGCTGGATCAGAAGAGGAGCAGCCAGGACTAGAACCAGCGCCCACATGGGATGCCTATGCTGCAGGCCAAGGCTTTCACCCACTACACCACAGTGCCGGCCCTGAAGAACAAAATCTTTATCAACAAAATGGATGCAACTGGAAATCATGATACTTCGTGAAATAAGCCAGTCCCAGAAAGACAGTGTTACCCCGATCTGTTATAATAAATTACAAAAAATGTATGTGACCAAAATTGACATTTTGAGATTTATTATTTATAGCCCTGTTTCTACTGTTGAGGAAAAGTGATTTTTTTTCTTCTTACTATTAAATTCTTTAAGTACTGGAGGGTTAAGTTTATGATTATAAAATAAATTATGTCATTGTAAAAATTTTAAAAAAGGAAGAAGGGTGGGAAGTATGACTGTGCTCCTAAATCTGTATATATGAAATACATGAAATTTGTTCCTCTTATATAAATTATTTTTAAAAAGGAGTGGGAGACAAAAATGTTCTGTGAAGTCCCTGGAGTTAACTTTGGTGAAGGACATGAGCAGTGATTTTCATGACTTTCTGAATGAATATTTCCCCAGCTGTTTTCAGTATAGGAATATAGGAAATGAGTAAAAGCTTTGGATCATGTTCATTCCTTTTAGTTTTTTCTCCTCCTAAAATCCCTAAATATGAGGGCACTTCAGAATTTTTGTGGGAAAATGGAATTAAAGTTTTTACGTCCCTACAGATTGAATAATACACTTGCACGAACATTTTGAATTCCCTTAAGTCTGTCTTAAGGTCAAAATATGTTAATTAAGACCTGCCTATTTCATAAAGTTTGGCTGAGCATACATGGTTAACAGAAAAAATAATTTTCCCCATATACAGTACCACAGTATTACCTGAAATAATGAAAATGTGATTTTTTTCTAATATATTCATTTCAGTTTTGTTACCATCTATAAAACTGCTTTCTATAGAATAAAACTTGGTAAAGAAAACTAGGAAAATAACAAATACCTTAGCATGTTAGACATGCTAGCCTAACATAACAGGAGGTATGGTGTATAATTCTTTACCAAGAATAATTTTTTTTATTAAAGGCTTGTAAAATTAATTTTCATTATGTGTTTTCATCAGGACTCTCAAATTGCAGACATACTGTCAACATCTGGGACTGTAGTTACCATCACAATCATGCCTGCTTTTATCTTTGAACATATTATTAAACGGTAAGTACACAAATCTTCAAATACTACATATAGTTGTATGACTTATGTAAGCATTGCACTTTTAATTCCCAAAGCTTGGTTTATTTAGCTAAGGAATGATACATTTATTTAAAAATTTGAAGAATAAATTATTTACATCCAAGGATTGGCTGGTAAGGATGACTCTTCACAGCTTCCAAGTATGGAATGAAATTCATCCTATTACTTGCCAATTTTTAAAAATTTATTTGAGAGCTAAATTACAGAGAAACACACAGAAAGGTCTTCCATCCACTGGCTTGCTCCCTAAATGGCCACAATGGCTGAGGCTGAACTGATCCAAAGCCAGGAACCAGGAGCCACTTCCAGGTCTCCCACATGGCTGCAGAGGCCCAAGCACTTGGGCATTAAGTGCTACTTTCTCAGGCCATAGCAGAGAGCTGGACCAGAAGAGGAGCTGCCAGGATACGAACTGGTGCCCATTTGGGATGCCAGCCAGTGCTGTAGGCAGAGGCTTACTCTACGTCACAGTGCCAGCCCCTCTTGCTAAATTTTTACATTGCCTAGTAGAGAGAGGGTGTCCAAGCAGAAGTGGACAGAGGTGGGGCTGCTGTCTGCTTTGAACAGATGACTGCACCCTGGAAGTCTAGTGATGGTGGTTCAGGATGGAGAATTCTTGCCTGTGGGATGTTACAAGTACCGGTTTCTATTCCCTCCCACGCCTCCGAGGACAGGTGAGAGTTGTGTAGTGCAGCTGTCCATAGGAACTGAGAACAGAAAAGGGCTAACGAGTTACTTCTCCAGAGCTTTTCAGGTCCTAGCTTCTGTCAGTGTTTTTGCCATGCCAGCTTGGAATCCTTTCAGAATCATTAACATGAATGTGGAAGTGAAATTTAAAACACTCATAAATATAACCCTTCTTAGCTACTCTTGGAGCATTTTCTTGTTCTTTTGTGCAACCGCTGGTAACCGGTCCCTCCTTCCCCATGTGCCTCTGTACTTAACCACAGCCATGTCATTTTTCTTTGATTAATCACCAGCCTTACTATACGGGGACTTTTTACCTTACCTAGTAACTTTTCTAGCTGGGGTAAAGGCCTGTTACTATTGACTTGAAGACCAGAGACCCTTATCTGTGAACTCACTTGAATGACCTTCCCCTTCTCCCTCTGTCTTACTTGATAGCCAAAGGTGCTGATTAGATGGAGTTTTCCTGGATTAGCACATTTTCAAAACAACTAGAACCTGAGTGTATGATAAAACTGATTCTCTTGTAGGATGGCGCCAAGCATCATGAAAAGCCTGATGGACCACACCATCCCTGAAGTTTAACAGTTAGGACACATGGAAACAGCTGAGCGTCTCCAGTTTTCTTTCTCAGCTACTTCTGTATTATGCACACAAGCTTTCCCGGAGCCAGGGAGCATATGCTGCATGAGGACCGTCCCGTCTCAGTTATGGCTGGGAATCTACTGGTTCATCTGATCTCCTCCTCAGATTTCACGGTAGTTGTAGCCTTAGCCTGGTTTTACAGCTGTGAAACTTTCACAAGATTGACTGACTTTCCTAGAATAGTTTCTCTACTGGAAACCTGATGCTTTTCTAAGCCATTGTGACGAGGGTGATTGATGCCAGCTTAGCTTTGTATGAGAACCAGTTACCTTTCTTCTAGGTAATGAGTAGTGCTCTTCACGTCATTTTAGTTCTATGGTATATCTGCATTTTTAACATGTACGTGATAGTACATTTAGAGTGATTGCCTTTGGTAGGTTTTTTCTCCCGCTGTATGTATGTATAAACACCAATTAGGTAATGCTGGTTTCATTCCATGTAAGCATTATACAGTTTATGTAGGTTGCAAGAGATTATGATGATTGTCATTAAATTTTAACTACCTTCACTAATATGCTTCAACTGTCGCCTTAACTATGTTAAGCTCTAGAACAAAAGCCAAAATATAATTGCTGCCTTCCTAAAACTCAAAATGTAGTTCTGTATTAAACTGAAACGTGCACTAGCCCAAAAGAGGTTAATAGTACTTTCTGAGCTATAGCATAGCTGCTTGGTCGTATTTGACACTTTCTAGTCACTGCGTAACAGAAACATCTTTCTTCTCCAAGTTGCCAGTACTGCTTCCTGAGAAACAAAGCGCTATATATTTAATGTAAAATTTCTTACACTAAACAGGATGAACTTTTGATTCCTCTTTTCATTTGTAGATTAAGTAGAATAATACTTAATTTTGGCATCTGAATGTTAACATTATGTAACCTACCTACTTTGGGATAATCTTAAAATGTTTTCCTGACTCTTACCTGCAAACAAAGTGACGTTGACACTTTATTTTTTTCTGTTTTGGTTTATGCCTATCCTAATTAAATATGTATAAAGTGAAATTTTAGTCTGTTGTTGCATCATTTGGAAGCCACTGACAGCTTCCACACAGCCGTACTTGATCTTGAAGACAGGGAAACAGTCTTCTCCCAAAGCAGCTGCCCTCCAGAGAACAGCCCTCAGGCATGAGAGACCAGTGCCTCCAGCTGGGAGCTGCTTCACACGTGTGCATCTCAGCAGGCATCTCTAGTTAGTGTTTTAAGACACAACTGAGTGAGAAATTCTTACTACCATGGTGTCGATAGTGTTTCTCACCCATCCCAACTGCCTGTAAGATACACCCACATTTGTCACATAATTACTGTAGTATGTATTAAAAGTTGAATATAAAAGAACAGTGTTGTTGCTGTACTATGGACCTTGTTTTGAGATTTAGAAAAGCAATCAAAGCATTTCACAGTTTGATTATCTTGCTATCTGGACTTGAGTTCTTAGGAATACAGTTCCACTACTTTTAAAACCCTATGACTAAATACAGTTTTCTTGAAGGATCAATACTTGTTTTCTTAAAAGCTACTAATTAAGAAAATGAAAACTGCTTTCATTACAGAAAAATATTTTTAATGTAGAAAAGATGAGCATTTAATAGTTTAATGAAATACAAACCGTTCCCATACACAGTAACCTTACTGTTAGGAGAACTTCTAATCCTTCCCAGGTTCTCAGAATCTGGGTACAGCATTATACAAAGTAGCCACTCCGTGAAAACACACATACCTAAACACCTGGTGGGCAGCAACTGTGGTAGAATAGGAAGACAAAACAGGCGCTTAGCAGCAGCAGTGAATACTGCACATTTCCTTGGAAAGTTCAGTTGTTCACGGCTACCTGATGCTTGCCCAGCTTAGTAGCGCTGATCTACTCCGCCATGCAGTCCTGTCTCCTGACCATCACAGTGGTGTGACCCTCTGCCTTACAGACGAGATGTTTCCCCTAAATACTGCCATCTCGTCTGCCTTAGAGGATGGCAGCTGGTGGCTTTCAGTGAGCTCACCGGGATTGGCAAAGTTTAAAACCACACAAATTTCCATGTGGTAAAACTTCTAGTTTCTATCATTGCACATTCACCAGTTCATTTAAAAGTCTGGTTTAAAAATATTTTTAAAGTTCAACTTGAATATGCAAGACAGGAAAAGGCACTTAATACTGCAATTTCCAGAACATAATTTGTCTGTCTTCTCCTCCAGTGATGACACTGCTGCACTGTTCATTCATCCATATGCAGGTCACAGCACCTGAGAGAGAAGAGGTTTTCGTTAGCGAGTCAACTGGGGGCACCCAAAGACAGCTCTTACTAGAATGTGCATTTTTGCTTGCTGTCATTCATTCAAAGTTTTACTTTGTCTTGTCTCTATGGTAAGGTCCTTGTGTAATTAAAAATAACTACTTGGTATAACAAACTTGTAAGAAACCATCTAAATGATAATATAGAGGTAAAACAAGTGGGAATTATGAATGCAGAACAGACTGCAATAAAATGAGGCAGGAGGGGGAAAAAAGGTAGCCAGTTGCTAGAAGCGCTGATTTTACTTTTCCATTAGCAGGGGTCATATGTTAACTAGAGCTACTTAGCTGAGGTGGGGAAAAGGTATAGATATATAATTTCTCAAGTACAAATGTAAGAAAAAACCGTGGTAAGCAGCAGCCAGGGAAGAAAATGAGGGGGGGTACTTTGGAGGGAATCAAAGCTAACAGATACTAGAATTAAAAACTGTCCTGCAGCCGATGAAGAGGAAAGCAAGCAAAACATCTGCAAGATACACTCCTGAAAAAAACCAAAGGGGCAGAAGTGTGCTGTTATACTTTGTATGTGTACACACATCTGCCTTACCCATCAGAGAGCACGCACGCAGCACACACAGAAGGAGGTTCTCTGAGGAAGCCTCCGTGTTCATTTATTACTTGTCTTTTCGCTGTATTATATATGTACATACATTTTACTGTATATTATGATTCTTTGAGTCAGGTACCTGTCAACACAAATCCACACCCCGAGGCGGCCCACCTAGCCAACCACGACGACAGAAGGGAATGCTGACCGCAGGGGACACACGGGTGCTTTCTGCCTAACCAGAGCGCTCTGCTAGAAAAGGCAGTCCGAGCTCAGGACCCTCGGCCCACAGAGCAGGACAGCTGTGGTAACTGCCTACCTGTGTGGCCCTGTATCCTCTCACTGATTTTTGCTCCAAGGAGGTCCCAGACGAGCAGCTCACCAGACTGACTTCCGGATAAAACGGAATTTCCATCCCAGATAAAGCACCTGCAGGAATAATTTAGAAATCATTCCATCACCACAAAGGAAGGGCCACGTTGAACCGGCCAAATCGGGCCAAGTGCAGTGATCACGAACGTGTCTGTAGGCCTCTTCATGTGACGAGACAGGAACCGTACCTCTGGGGCTCGTCTGACGTCATGGAGGAGATGAGCATCCCTGTCTGCACGTCAATCACATTAAGACAGCCGTCTGCTCCCGTGCTGAGGACGTGGCGGCTATCTGCAATATGGGGCGAGACAGCCTCAGGCGCGCGCCTCAGAGCGCAGTGCACAGTAGATTCTGAGATGGTTCCTGCGAGTCCGGTGGCCTACTCCACTCCCTTTCTGTGAGCTCCCTGTACTTAAGCAATGACTGCACTCTCACTGAAAGGCTCTGTGCCTCTCCAAGACACTGAGATGACCCTCGGGTTTGAGTTCATTCACATCTTGTCAGTTAACTTCAGTTCAGGAATCAAACAATATCTACCTTGCTTTTCTATCAGGTACAAAGGCCATAGCTCATTCATGGATTTCAAGTTTTTTTGTACCAAACTTATCTGTTTATTCTATTTTTTACAAATGTTTTAAAGCACACACTGTATCTTGGAATGAAGCAGCATCAGCTATAGGCAAAAACCTTTTTAAAATTCCAATTTACCTGACAGCTACATTAAAAGGTGATACCATGCTAGTGTTGCGGTGCAGTGGGTTAAGCCCATGTGGGCACCAGTTCAGTTCTGACTGCTTCATTTCCCATCCAGCTCTCTGCTAATGTACCTGGGGAAGCAGAAGATGGCTTTAGTACTTGGGCCCTTGTGCCCAGGTAGGAGACCAGATGGATTTCCAGGCTGCTGGCTTGCGGCCATATGGGGAGTAAACCAGTGGATGGAAGTTCATTTGCTCTATTTCTCCCTCTGCTTTTCAAATAAATCATTAAAAACAAAGAAAAAAAAGGATAATGCCTACCTGGGCTAAAAGCAGTGTCACACACAGTCCCTGAATGGCATGGAATCTGGTGCAATAAAGTGGCTGTACTGAGGTCCCAAATAGTCACTGTGCCTTCTTTGGTGCCTGAAACCAACAGTGTGCTTGCCGCATTTAAACTGATTGTATCTACCTAAGGAAGAAAACAGTGATCAATCTTCCACTTAATTGATGCTCCCCAGCTCTGTTCTCCGAGGCTGACTGAAATATGCGATTAAATAGTATGGATTAAGCTACTGTGCAGCATGCCGATGCAGCTAATGCCGATGTGTTTCAGCATCATCCTGAATAATTGCTTTCAAGATACATTAAAAATTTCCATAGGCTAGTGAACACAGAGAGAGAGGAAAATGTAAGAGTAAATGTGATGCTGTTTTAAAATAGTCTTAAACTGATCATCTCAGAAAGATAACTGAGTTCCAGACTGCAGTGCAGTGCCAAACTGTCTGCAGCAGCCAGTGGACCCAGGACCTCTGAGGGCTCATGGGGCAGGGGATCTCACGGTCACACTTGCACACCATCTTGGAATTCCTGGTTCTCAACCTCAGTTAATCTGAAGATCATGAAAATTAAGATTCAAATCTCACTAGGGGAAGAGTCGTGAAAACCACAGCCTAGGAGGAGTGGGGTGACCCAGTGAAAAGAGATGGAGGACTAAGTGCTGTCTTGGCCAGCAGGTCACGTGTATTTGGCCATCTGTCCCTGCCCTCAACTACAGGATGGTATTTCCTATAGAAATGGTCAGTTCCACCATCTGGGTCAGAAAACCTGGAATATGATGGGTTCTCGATCACACCTGCCCAAATAATTTGAGGCTATCCAAAAATTAAATGCCATGTTCAGAAATCCATATTTTGGAAATTATTTGGATGGCATCTGATTTTTAGGAAATGTGCAAAGAAGCTAACTAGGGAAGAAAAAAATGGAAGACTTGGAACTTAACCAAATCAAAGAACAGAACTGAAATCTGAACTCTAATCTGCACTAAACAAAATAAAAGCAAAAGGACAAACAAAATCCAGAACTTCCTTCTCACTCCCACCCCAGAGCGTTACACTCCGCTTTCTCCACGGTTTGTTCAGTTGGTACTCACACTGACGTCATGTTCCAGCTCAGCCAGCAAGTCAAACTGGTGCCTTTTGGTGCCTGGCATCTCTGCAGGAACACCAGACCACACCTAGGATGAACACGGGGCAGAAGGTATTTTCCATGTTTAATATAAATCACTTCTAATGCATTCAGGAAAAACCCTCTTGACCAGCTTCCACTGGACACGCTTGCCAGTGAAGCTAAGCTGACAGTGCTCCAGCTCCCCCTGCCCAATCCCCTGCCTCCATCCCAGCGTGAGCTTGCTCACAGTCAGTGGTGCCTGTGTCTGTTTCCATCCTTGCACCTGCTGCTGGAATTATGTGACTTAAGTATTGTATGAACTAAGGAAACGTGAGTGCAGAAGCCTGGTGGTGTCTATAAATGTTCTGAGAATACTCAGAAAAGAAGTCCCCCCAAAAAATGTACTAAAATTAAGTCAGGCAAGTAATTTATCTAAAAAATGGAGGAAAAAAACCCTGAAGAATTCCAAAGGGAATTCTGTTTGTTTTAGGTTCTTGCTTTTTCCTAAGTTCTTACTGGAAACTGAAAATGATGAATACTGATGTGTTTCACACAGGAAAGCCAGAGATCAAACAATGATGAATGAGTGCATTTGTAAATTTTAAGCTTAAATTTTTTTTAATGATTCTTTACTTTAAATTGACATGTTCTGATTAACTGATTGACTGCTAGTTCCAGTCAAGTCAGATATGAGGGGCTGCTCCTGTATATTTCTCTACAACTCTTCTATAGAACGTATTCAATATCTAGCAGAACACATTGTACAGAAATCATACTATATATTATGTGCAGCTACCCTATTAGAGGCACATAATTTTTTTTTTTTTTTTTTGACAGGCAGAGTGGACAGTGAGAGAGAGATACAGAGAGAAAGGTCTTCCGTTGCCGTTGGTTCACCCTCCAATGGCCGCCGCTGACGGCGCACTGCGGCTGGCGCACCGCGCTCATCCGATGGCAGGAGCCAGGAGCCAGGTGCTTTTCCTGGTCTCCCATGGGGTGCAGGGCCCAAGCACCTGGGCCATCCTTCACTGCACTCCCGGGCCACAGCAGAGGGCTGGCCTGGAAGAGGGGCAACCGGGACAGAATCCGGCACCCCGACCGGGACTAGAACCCGGTGTGCCGGCGCCGCAAGGTGGAGGATTAGCCTGTTGAGCCACGGCACATAATTTTTTAAACAAAGGCAACAGTATTCAATATCCTCATATTACTTTGTGAAAAAGAGTGAAATCACAATGCACTAACAGGTAGTTGCACAGTTGACAATATTTCTATGTCCAAGCACTAGAAGTTAAAAATTACAAATAAACCTTTACTGTAGAGTCCCACGACGCAGAATATAGCCTGTTGTCATGCCAGCAGATCTTACTAACAGCATCATCATGTCCCATCAATGTGTCTTGGCGCCTTCCAAATGCGATGGAGTAGAAATAGCTACAAGAAAATGAGAAGTAGTGAAGCAGTATTCCAGCTTGGTTTTAAGACTCTTAAACACACATTCAAGAAATATTTTATTGTTTAACGCTACACTAACTAAGGCCCCTGGGAATTACAATTTACTTGGTTGCATTTAATTATACCAATATGTTCTCAATTCAAAACTCAGACAGAAATAGATTCCAACTTGAGAAATTACTGGATTCAGATGACCACATAAGTACTCCACGATATTATCCTCATCTTTTTTCCTTCAGAATGTTTGTTTCCTTTAGAAAACAACACTGTCTGGCTAGATTCACCTCACGGGCACCCAGGCTGCTATCCTGCATGTGGAAATACAAGGGAGCAGGCACAGATACATACACGTTATTATCCCAAGAAGAACTTATGACAGTGGCATCTCCTGGTAAAAGTAAACAAGATGACAAAGCCTGAAATACAAATGATTCGGCATGAATGATCACCGGTAAGTACTAAACGCCTGCTCCCCCCATGGTTATTCTGGCTTTTAAATCCCAGTCCCCAAAATTAATGCCCAGATTCTCGTGATGGTGCTGCTCTTCATATTTACCCAGATTTTCTCAACTAGCTAATTCCTGATGCAGGGTTCCTCCCCAGCAAAGAAATGGCCAAGCGTGTCAACACATTCTGGCCAAGCCTGATGACTCGGGTGCTGGTGGCCTCGCTGAGCTGGGCAGGAGGGACTCCTGCCAACACCCTGGGAGGGCCAGGGCGTGCCCTCGAGAGTGAAAATGCCCTCGCTGGATTACAGATGTCAGAGGATAAGGGAAACTTCCAAAATTCTTTAATTTCAAAAAAGTTCTAGACAATTTATGTGAAAAACAAAATATGTTCTTTTAGACAAATTGGTTTTCACATTAGGGGTCTTCCTACACACTAAGGAACATATTCAACAGATCTAAGCAGCACATAAACATTTAGTCTGACAGCTTAAAAAAAAAGATTTACTACTGAATAGCTCTTCAAGTTTTTGTGGCTAAAAATGAAATTATAATAGTTTGAGAAAGGCAACTTGAATGGAATTTTCAAGTAATCTAACTATTCTGTAGATACCATACAGGAATAAACTCATTTCTTTTGGGAGAAATAAAACACCACTGTGCATGTGTAAAAAACAACTACATGAATTTCTAGCCCAACACTGATAATAAAAGTGAACGTACCATATTTGAAAATGATATACTTCTTTGTAACATTTTGGATTCTTTAGAAAACATCTTCAAGGTAGAATCTAATTAAATAAGAAGAAAACAGACATTAGAAAGATTTCCTAAATATTACAAATGTCCAAGAACAGCTGCTCTTCTTGTTCCTGGAGGCCAACAGGAATCAAAATTCTGGTGAGACCTGGGGTTGCATGATGTGAGGCCTCATCTGATAGCAAGACTGTATGATCTGCAACTCCATGACAAGAAAATGCACTTAAAACCCAGCACTGGTATGCGGTTGGCACGAGGACTGAAGGCACAGATAAGCCTGATCATTGACACCAGCTAAGAGTTAACAAAGAGGACAATAGCAATTTTAATACTAAAGACCTTGGCGATACTTTTTAAACAAACAGTCCAGTGAAGGTACAGTTCAGTCCTCCTGTGCTTTCTAAATAATAAAGTAAGAATAAACAGATGACAGGAAGCTTTTCAAGTTCTTCAGAACAACTGCTCAAACACCAAGACCACGGAGCAGGTGCAGTGCAGAGGGTTAAGCCACTGCTTGTGATGCCCACATCTCATCTCGGGGCGCCAGCTCAGGCCCTGGCACCTCAGCTGCTGATCCGCTCCCACCTAATGCAACTGGCAAGCAGCAGAGAATGTCCCAAGTACTTCCATCTCTGCTACCCATGTGGGAGACCCAGATGGAGCTCCTGGCTCCGGGCCTGGCCCAGTCTCAGTTTTGGTGGACATCTAGAAGGTGTCTGTGTGTGTCTCTCTCGCTTGCTCTCATTCTGCCTTTCAAATAAACAAACCTAAAAAAAAAAAAAAAAGATTTCACTGAGAGCTCTTCTCGTGGGTTCTGGTTCCATGAGTGCTGCACACCTAAACGTGTATCTGAGGAAGAAATGTCACATTGGGGTGACCAACAGGACACATACATGTAGGACAAAACCATGAAAATATAACTGTGGGGAGAAAGAAACAGAAAAAAACAGAAACTTGGGATTTTTTCAACACCCCTTTCTTGTGTAAATCCACCCAGAGGCGATATAATGCTTAAAATGCTGGAGATGGGAAGCCTTGATGCTCATAAAACTCAGGGCTTACCAGGTCATGACCGTACACGCGAGCGGGGATCTAACACATGGCGCTAGACACATCCAGCCCCCAGCGCGGGCTCTGCCTCAGGCTAAGGCATGCTGTCAGGTGCCACAGCTTTCTTCCACCAGAACACCACCCCAGGGACCCTGACGGGCACGCGTGGCTCCTTATGGTGAACTTCCTCTTGGTCACCTGCAGGCTTATTTTCCTGTACTTTGAGACAATCCTATTTGTATCAAATCTGAGGTACTATTTGGAAGTGAAAGAAATGAAACGTTTCCAACGCCAAACCGCAACCTCAGAATCTCAGAGTAGCAACTCTAATGCAGCGCAAGTGTTGTTAGCTAAGATCATTTAACTTGATGAATGCAGAACACAGTTTGCTGTGATGAGCACTAACAACAGGCAGCCTCACTACAAAGAGCTATCAACTCTGTCCAAACTGGCTGTTTCCTCACTGAAGCAGGACAGCTACCACAGCACCCTTCCCAGCTCCCCACCTCCCAGGGCACCAGCACAGGGTCTGAACGTGAAAGGGACAAGACCGACGTAAATTACGTATTACACAGACTCCTAGGGAAAGCAACAGTGTACAGAGCAAGGCTTGCATTGTGCTTATTTTTGTTTAAGATCAAGATGGACAAATTCTTTTTTAGGATTTATATATTTAGTTTAAAGGCAGAGGACAGAGACAGGGGTGATAGAGGAGAGCTCTTTCATCTGCTGGTTCACTACCAGAATGCCTACAACAGCCAGGGATGGACCAGAAGGAAGCCAGGAGCCTAGAACTCCATATGGGTCTGCCACATAGGTAGCAGGAGCCCAACTACGTGGGCCATCATCCACTGCCTTCGCAGCCACATTAACAGGAAGCTAGATCAGAAGTGGAGCAGCCAGGATTCAACTGGCACTCCATTATGGGATGAAGGTGCTGCCACACAACAACCCCATCAAGATAGCCAAATTCCAATGTTGCAATTAAAATATAGTTAGAAGTCCTATCAGCTTGGCACTGTAGGGGCTTCTATAATTTTTACCATGTATAAGCACATTAATATATTCAATTGAGCTGAATTCTACAAAAAAAAAAATCACCCGAAAATATACATTAAATGGCAAAACTGGAAAATGCAATAGCAAGTCTGCATTTCCACGTGCACACAAGCCTAAGCCTATGTCTGACATGGCACCTGCCACCCTCCCACGCCACTCTCAGCTCGGGACCAGCAGACCCAGAAGGTGGAGCTGGCACCCATTCTCATGGCAGCAGGAAGGAAGGTCCTATCTGCACCAGGACACGGAAAAGAGGGGAAGGAGGCTCTTCTTTTCATTGTAGGAAAGCTTTCCACCACCAGAAAGGCATTTTGTTTCTGGTGAATCTGATGGCACTGCATGTAATATGACATAAATAAATTGTTACAACTTAATTTTACATGCGCAAGTCCAGTCCTTGGCCTGAGTTAAGAAGCCTGGACTTTTTGATTTCAGTTAAACCACTTGCCAGGCGGGAAACCATACCTTGTGAGGTTGTGAAGACTGAGGCCCCATTGCGGGAGACTGCTATCCCAGTGACTGCCCTGTTAAAAACAAAGTTTCATAAATTACCATCAACCCTGTGTTGGGACGCCTGCTCTGTGTATCACCAAGTTCTCGCAATTACTTTCTTCACGATTTGTCTGCTGGGTCTACCCCTGCCACCACTAAATGATCACCTGGCAACCTGGAACTTTGCTCTGAGTACCTTGTGGCTACAGACCATCCTTGCTCTCAGCTCTCTCAGCTGCCATGGTCCGTGTTTAGCTTTTTCTGACAATAAGGAAATGCTGCGTCTTCACTTAACCATCAGCAAACTGTCTGCAACTCTTCTTTACAGTGGCTTCACCTGCTGCAGTGCTGACTCTAATCTACCCAGCGTCCAGCCAGTGAAGACTTAACTGTCTGTTCTAGTGTATCCTCTTAAAGGACACGCAGGCTTCATTAAGCATTATGTTCACACCATCAAAGACTCATCTGTGTCTTCATTAGTGTCCCTTTCCTTGTGCCATTGAGACACTGAGGAAAGAAAAGCCATGGGGCTAGCTGTTTCCGGCCAGGAGGCTGTACTGAGTGGGAGACAGGCGTCTCAGACAGACACGCAGGTCCTAGTCCAGGTACAGCCATGGTACACATACGCCCAGAATGTCAATTAGGGGCACGGCCAGGGGGCAGACAGCAGCCTGATCCCTGGGGCCTGCACTTTCCTTCTCTGACGGAATGGGCTGGACCTGGGCCAGGCTTCTCAGACCTCTGCACCAGAATATCTGAACGTCCTCAGTGGCAGACGACGGGGTTGGCACACTCACATCCCCCTGGTCCAGCAGAAGCCTAATGTCTTTGAAGAATTGTTTTAAAAATTCATGCGTACTTTGCAACCATATAAATATGTACATACGTATACATACACAAATATATACACACATATACATATATTACATGTAATATGTATACACACACACTCGTGTGTCCATGTGTGCATAGGTTCCCATGTTTGGTATCATTTTTCTAAGCTATGCACTTCCCCCTATATAGGAGTAAACTCATCACTGGAGAAGGGTGTACCATGGCTTCACACCATCAGGTACTCAAGGGGTCGTGTGAGAGGCAGGAAACTATCTGCCATCTGCAGATGTTAACAGAAGTTAACAGCATGGTGAGCCACCACATATTATTCTGTGCTCAACTACCTTGCCCTTGTTCCATGGACTTGAGTGGCAGACCACTGCAGATGTTTGGCGTTGGGGAGGGGGGGATAAAAAACAATCAAGCCCACACTGAAAAGGAATCTCCCCATTAACTCGGTTTAAAACTATTCACTCCCGTGCCTAGACCGTGACTTCCACCTGAACAGCAGGTGCTGAAGCACAGGCACACTTACTCCTTGTGGAGCTTGTGTTGCTCATGCAGCTGCAGTTTGGAGATGTTATTCCAGGCTAGCGTCTTGCTTTCTTCGGTCAAGTCTTCAAAAGATTCTTCACCTGGAGAGACTACATTAGATCACTAAGTGAGTCAACTAAATTGCTAACACACACCCACAGCAGATCCATAGTACTGTCTATTTTTAACAAAACAGCCGAGGAAACAAAGCAGCCCACTAAAATAGGACTGCTTTGAACTGTACTTGTTGGGCAGCTCCATGTCAGTGGAGGAAAAATAGTGCGCAGAAAGATTTATCTTTGCGTACCACAGTCTGCATGCTTTTAAAATGTTTGCAACTTGTCACTTGGCTGCTAACTTATGAATCTCAGGAAACACCAGACTGAGTAACCATTTCCTGGTCAGGAGTGTTTACAAAACCCTGACAGGTACCTGAGAATGTAGCACTTTGGATTCTGAAGTGAAGGCAGAGATGCAGTCAGTCACTGCAAGGGCTTCTGGACAGGACTAGCTAGGAAATCCCTTCACTGCCGCTTTAAGGACAAATCCCCTTTGGAAACAATCACATGAGAGTGGTTAAGACCTCGTGACTGAGCAGCTCAGGTTGAAACAGCATCACAAGATGATCCCATGGTCTGCAGGCTTAGCCCTGTGGAGCACTGTCTTAAAGAAGCACTCCAAGCTACCCTGGGTCACACAGCTCCACACTTGAGAGAGTGCTCAGCTGTGTGTGCCTAAGAAGCATGGGTGTGCTTGGCACTGGTAGTAGAACTGGAGTTAAGAGGAAACTGACTCTGCTCCAAGGTTCCACAGTGCACAATCCTACAAGCCCATAAGTGGAAGCTGTCTTATATGCAATCTAAAATGTGGATCACTGCATGGAGCTGTGTGCTCTCCCATCTTTCTGCATGCTAGATGCAACAACTGGGCCAAATTCATTCTAGTACTTTGTATATGGCTGGCACAGAGCCAATATCCTTGTGATTCTGTCAAGTGTTACATAAGAAAACACAATCAAATAGAAAACACGATGCTTTGAATGAACATGGATGTGGGTACAGAAGAGGAGCATCAGGGATGGAGGAAGTCACTGCAGGAAAAATAGGGCTGACAGTGACTGTTAAAGCAGCCGCGGCCAAGACTAAGTATGAAAAGGCGTATAGCAGAGAATCAAACACCAGCTTGGAAAACCATAGCAAAGCAGGGGAACCAAATATACAAACACACACACCCCCCCACACACAAATGGCCAAGTCTTACCCATATTACAGTATCAGAAAATAAAAGTGATCTGACTCCCCTAAGGGTTTGTTTCTGGGAGAACAATGTGAACACAATCATCCCTTAGCAGCACAAGCGTTCCTGGATTCCTCCTTTTCAGATACCTCTTCATTGCAACAGCGAAACACAAGGTGCTCCCATGCCTCCTTACAAAACTCACCCAGGGAATCTGCAATAGAAGCGTTGTAACTGGAAGTCTGAGACAGACTTTTAAACTTTGGAGTGATCCTTCGAGGGTGTGGTGTCACAAACAGCTGTTTTGGTGTCTGCCCAAATTCCAGGATTTGGGTGAGCATGGCCACTTTCTCATCAGGATCCTCGATGCTTTAGGACAGAATGCAAATCATGTAGTGAGTCACCAGATTCAAGCTACCAGGAAGCACATACTCAGCGGGGGAAGTGAACCCTCAGACAGTGACAGCAACAACAGGCCGGCAGCTACTGGCGGAAGCTCATCACAGATCTTTCAGCCATATCCTGAGGTGCAGTAGCTAACATCATGAGGAAAGCAAGACACAACACATTCTGAAAGTGCCACATTCTCACATGAGTACAATATTAACTCAGAAAAAGAGGTATTTTATATCTCAAGTTCATAATTCCTTGTAGACACGGAAGTACCTGTTCAAGTTGACACCTCCTTCATAGGTCAGCGGATGAAATACTGAAAGAGACACATTCAAACATTATTGAGAGATGTACTATTTATATACCCTGTTCAGAATTTAAACAACTCAAAACTTAAAGCTTGTATTCAAAGAAATTGTTTTTACTTTGCAAAGCAGACCAATATTCAACTCAGTGAATTTCACAACTCAGATTATGACCTTTTGATGAACAGTGATCTAATTGGCAGGTTAGGTAACCTGTTATGAGTATAGTTTTCAATCAGCATTAACAAGCCGCAGCATCAATTCCACTCTGAAAAATCAGGTCTGAATTCCCAGCCCCGGTTCCTTGTCACTGACAACGAGGCTCTTGGAGTCCGACAAGCACTGAGTTGGAGATGAGGTATACTGCTGCGGCTTTCTTTCCCTTCGAGTGAAAGCAATCTCTGGAGTCCTTCCCAAGAACTGAGGTCACTGTCTACCGTACTTCGATGGAGTTTTAACTGAGATGATTGGAGAAGAGGGAGAACACAGTTGGCCCTCTGCACCCAGCTCATCGCATCATGGAAACAACTGAAGAAAAATCCTGCACCTGCACAGCACAGGTAGACTTTATTGTCATTATTCCTCAAGCAACAGAGCAGAACAATTATTTCCAGGGTACTTACATTGTATTCGGTATTACAGCTAATCTGATGATGTGAAGTATGTGAAAGGATGTGTGTGGGTCTTGAGCAAATACTGTGTCACTTCACCTACGGGGCCTGAGCATAAGTAGACTTTGGTGTCTGTGTGGGGTCCTGGAAGCAATTTCCCAGATTCTGAGTGATGACGCCTATGCTAAAATGAGACTTCAGAAAAAGGCCTCTTGGCCTTAGTGATGCTGGTATTGTTTAGGCAGCACTCCTTCCTCCTAACTCTGTACGTAACTGAGGGTCACGGGACAGTGGGCACTGTTTTTGGATTTAAGATGCTACTTTTGAAAAAATAAGCTTCAATGCTCTTGCCTCATGTTTTCACCAAATGCTAAATGAAATATTCATGACTAGTACATACCATTATTGGCCTCAATAGCATCACTCCCTTTTTGCTTGTAGCCAAATATTAGATCAATCCATTCATGGAGGTGCTCAGACACATAACTGCTTTCCAATGCATCTTTGCTCTTCTGCAGAAAGTCCTCGGGACCTAGCAGATTAGACTCAATCAAAACATCACAGGGTCTCCATTTTTTCCCATTTGTTTATCCATAAGGAGATAAAACTTCTAGGATAGGCGACAGGGGTAGATATTTCTTAATGAGACGTTTTTGTTTATCATGTCAAATATAAGTTTTTTAGGGGAAAAAGTAGCAAGAATCATTCTTACATTTTGGTCTCTTAAATACACATACATATTTTTACCATCATAGACTCAGACACTGGAACGGGATTGATACTGTCTCATTTAGACAGAATTACATTGTTAATATTAGGCAATAAATCAATGAAGCAGAAAGTGCACTCCTGGGTGCACAGCACCTCCAGATGGCACTCACTTGAAGCCCAAGGAGGAAGCTCCACATCGTCAACCATCTGCCCTCCTTGTCTCTTTCCCAAATCCAGCTGCAGACTATTGACTAAAAAGCTGACATCATCACCGTAGAATTCTGGAATCAACTGGAAATTGAAGAGCAACAAAGGAGCAACAAATTCTTTTTAAAGCAGTTAGAAATCCCAAGCCCAGTGAGTCCTTAACTTTATGCATTTCTTACCTCTTTAAAGTCTGTTGCACCATCCAAACAGTTTTTCCAAGTTTCTGCAATACTAAATATGAAAAAAAAAATTCACCCGACTTAAATCTAAGCTATGGAGATTGTGACAGCAATGCAGCCCAGGCACCTGCCCACTGTTCTACCCTTTGGCTAGATGCATTCATTTTTCACACTCACTCACAGTCCTCAACACACACTTGTGTATGCCCCTTTAACAGAAGAGACGATCACGGCCTACGGAGTTCACACCATCTCTGCAGTCACACAGGGACGTGGGTGTGGAGCACAAACCTATACCATCAGCCACCACATACACCCTGCCTCATCTAAGAGCCAAAACGAGGCAGTTACCTAAACACTGGAAGATTTATTATTTTATCAGCTCATTTCAAAAGGAATTGTAGGTAGACACATATAGAGCCCAGAAAAAACTGGAAAGACAGACCCAAAGATGAACGATTATTATCAGTGTGGTGGAATACCAAATTAATTACTTCTTTACAGTTTTCTGGTTTTTGCTTTGGGAAGGAAACATTACATTCATAATAGGAAAAAGTGAAGCAACACTCACAGGAAGTTCTATTTAACTCACATAAAAATAATAAAATGCTGGGAATGTCCAATATTAAATAAAATTACTTGAAATAAATTATAACGTGAGAATATGATAAAGTAGTTTTGAAATATCTTGGTTTTGAAGAATATCTAACATTATGGGAAATACTTCAAGATCTAATATTAGGTTACAAAAGGCAGGACCAAGAAACTGTATTTAAAATATACTTTCACATTTATACACACATACATACACACACAATATGTCTAGAAAAAGCCTGAACAGAATATGTACTTTTATTTATATGTAATGTTGAGATATATTTATATATATAATCAAAAAGGGTTAAAATGATAAGTGAGGCATTTTTATCAAACCTGTTGAACATTCTATCCGCATTATCAAATCTTCCATTCTGTAGGCACAACATGTACTCGGGTGCTAGAGGGAAAAGCATCCGAGTTAAATGGGATCACAGAATTGTTTAAGAATCCAAGTATAATCAAATTTAATTAAGGCAATGATAAAGAGCTTACCAATTCTAACAAGATAAAATAGCACGTAACTTGGAGAAGAATAGTGACTTCCATACATGAACTTTGGCCAAGGCATTTCTTGGTATCGTGTCTACAGTACAGTGGGGAGAAAGCCATGCTAAGTGCAGGTGATAAAATAATAGGTGATTCAAGTAGTGAAAGCATAAAAGAAACCAGGGCATGATATTCTACACATATTCTTTAATTTCTCTCTTAGATAGGAAAAGAAGAAAGGTGGAGGTTTAATTTCTGATTGAACTGCAAGCCTGTAAAAAGTATATTGGTTTCCTGGCTTGGGTGCAACCATGTTGGGACAATGTTCAACAGAACTGATTTTATGCATCTAGTGCAGTTTACCAGAGTAAACTTTCAGAAAATAATTTCTTAAACAGGTAAACACATATCCCTCCTTCCTGCACTGTCAATTAAAGAAGCAACTGTGCACGAGCAGTTAAATTCATGGTGGAGAAAACATTACACAGGGTCATGGATGAGTGTTTCTCCCGTAAGTATTGCAGCCATGAGTTCTGATTGCTCTACGTACACAGTCCACAGCTCTTGATGTAGCTTGCAAACCAAGAATCCTAAGACACGTACCAGCAGTCGCTCCAGCCTTTCCTTGTTTAGGGCCCCCACTGGCTTGCTCAGGTCACGGAAGGTTCCTGGATTTGACAAGTCTACAAATATAAGTAAATATATGTGTAATATATATATATATTATATATGTAATATATAATATATGTGTAATATATATATGTATATATAATGTATGTGTAAATTTCAGTTTATGGTTAAAACCATTATCTTTCTGAGCTTACTCTGAGTTAAGAAAGACATAAAATAGTTTTAAAAATTGGAGATAAATCCAGAATTATATATTCCTGTTATTTATATAGCTATAAAGAAAAGGTTAGAGGTAAGTACTGTGGCATAGCAGGTAAAGCTGTTGTCTGCAGTGCCGATATCCCATATGGGTGCTGATTTGAGTCCCAGCTGCTCCACTTCTGATCCAGTTCTCTGCTATGGCCTAGGAAAGCTGTAGAAGATGGCCCAAGTGCTTGGGCTCCTGCACCTGCGTGGGAGACTCAGAAGAAGCTCCTGGCTCCAGACTGGCTTAGCTCAGGCCAATATAGCCATTTAGGGAGTGAACCAGTGGAAGGAAGAGCTCTCTCTCTCCCTCTGCTTCTGCCTCTCTGTAACTCTGCTTTCAAATAAAATAATCTTTAAAAAAACACTCTCTCAAGTAAAATAACAAAAAGCAACAAATATTTTTAAAATTTTATTTATTTGAGAGTTAGAGACAGAGAAGGGGAGAGACAGAGAGAAAGGTCTTCGTCTGCTGGTTCACTCCCCAAATGGCTGCAACAGCCAGAACTGAGCCAATCCAAAGCCAGAAGTTTCCTCCGAGTCTCCTAAGCGGGTGCAAGGGCCCAAGCACTTGGACCATCTTCCACTGCTTTCCCAGGCCACAGCAGAGAGTTGGATCAGAAGAGCAGATAGGATTAGAATTGTCATCCATATGGGATGCTGATGCTGCAGACAGAGGCTTAGCCCACTATGCCACAGTGCCGGCCCCAAAAACAACAAATTTTAAGAAATTACTATTTTACCAAGATGTACTTTGTAAGACTGTAATATAGTGAATATTATTAATCTATGATATCAGCATAATTTGAGAACCGGGACCTGAATATTGTCAGAAAAATAAATTCTGATATTCCTAGAAATTGTTATCTCTTTCAAGTATGAGTACTCAATTTGGTAAATTGTCACAAGGAACTATAACTGTTCACTATACAATTTTAAAACATTACAAAATGAAATTAAAGCATGATCACATTTTTATTAAAATCATTTGAGAGACTGAGAGAATATATACTGCAAAATAAAAATAATTACTTCCCAGTATTGTAATTATAGAGGGTTTTTATTTCTTTCTTAGAATATTTTATAATGAATAGTTATTTCTCTGGATAACTATTTTTAAATGTAAATTTAAAAATAATCTGAAAACTAGTTAAAATTTTCAAAGTGAGAAATAAATATTTCAAAACATGGTATTTACAGAAAAATAACACTGGATTGAAATTATGTATATACTTTCTGTGTATTCTTCATGAAATATGGGAAATGCATACACAAAGTGTTTACATAATTTGCCTAACACCATCTAGTAGTTTGGAGTGGAAACTGGCAATCTTTAGTACCAAAAACTAAACAAATTTTAATTTGTTCATATGCCAAATCATGATTTTAAAACAGAGTTTATTTTTTCTTTTGAAAACAGTGCAAATGATCCCTCTCAATTCTGCTTCATCAGAACCCACACAAGGAATTCACCTAATTCTGTGCTGCAGTAATCACTGATTATCCACGGGAACACAGGATACTGGGAGAGGTCATTGCAGCTGCGGTCGGCCAGGTTGTTGAGGTGAAGGAGGTATTGGTAGTTGGAGAGGTGCCCTCGCTGCCACTGCAGCATGTAGCTCTCGGCGGTGTGCTCAGCTACGTGGTGCTCTGCGGGAAGAGGACGCAACACTGTCACTTACCGCCACTTCTTACACAGTGTCAAACTGCAAGCTGAAGGCGTGGGCCGCAGGCTGGCGCTGGGCACAGTGGTTTCCATGCTCCTAAGGATGCGCACTTCCCATATCAAGTGCCTGGTTCACAGCCCGGCTCCTGGGCTTCCAATCCAGCTTCCTAGGAGACAGCAGGTGACGGCTCAAGTACTTGTGTCCCTGCCACCTATGTCAGAGACCTGGATTGAGTTCCAAGCTGCTGGCTTCAGCCTGGCCCAGTCCTGACTATTGCAGGCATTCGGGGTGTGAACCAATGGGTAGCTGATCTCTGCTGTTTTTGTCTCTTTCTGGCTCTTTGTCTTTCAAATAAAACAACAACAACAAAAATGAGGACCCATCAAGATACTTTTGAAAAATACATTTTAAGAAGAAAATTAGATCACTGACTTGTTTTCATGAAGTAGTTGTTCAATTCAGTGGGAGTATCACTAAAATATAGGAGGGGAAATTAATATATTGAACTATTTTTTTGTTGTTGTTCAAAAAAATGACTTTTTAAAATTATTTAAAAGGCAGAGTTAAGAGAGAGAAAAAAAGGGAGAGAGAGAGAGAGGAAGAAAGATAGAGAGACAAGAGATCATCCATTCACTGGTTTACTCCTCAAATGGCCGTAACAGCCAAGGCTGGAATAGACTGAAGCCAGGAGCCTTGAACTCCATCTGGGTCTTCCCCTTCCTGGGTGGAAGGGGGCCCAAGTACTTGGGTCCATCTTCTGCTGTTTTTTTCAGGCATATTAGCAGAGAGCTGGATCAGAAGTGGAGCAGCTGGACTCAACCTGGTGTTCATATGAGATGCAAGTGTCACAGGCAGCGACTCAACCCACTGTGCTACAGTGCCAGCCTCCGAATTACTTTTCTAGTCCCAATTATGATATAACCTAAACAAATACAAAAGTATGGATTAGACGTACAACTATACCATGGTAAAAGCTAAAAGTTATACAACAGATAACAAAGAATCTTCTAAATATGCTGAATTTTAATGCATTCAAAAAACTGTGGAAAGGGTGGGCATTTAGTGTGGTGTTAAGATGCTCACATCCCACATCAGAGTGCCTGACTACAGATTACTGTTAATTGCAGACCCTGGAGGCAGCAATGATGGCTCACGTAATTATGTTCCTGCCACTTACATGGGAGACCTGGATTGAGTTTCTGATGCCCAGTGTTTGCTGGGGCCCAAGACACAGCATTTGCAGAATGAATCAGTACATGGGAGCTCAGTTCTCTCTCTCTTGTCTCCGTCTCTCAAAATAAAGTTCATAGAAAATGCATACTCTTAAAGAACTATTAAAAACTATTTTTTTTAAATTGGCCATTTGTGAAAATTTATTTCCCCCAATTTTTTTGAAATTAGTACAAAGCAATCTGAGTTTTCTTCTAGATCTGGGAGAAGAGGTGTACCTCTGCTAATCTGTCAGTGATGGACTGGAAAGACGAGACATTGCTAAGGAAGAAAAAATGATACTCGGCAGGAAGACTAATTCTCCAACTATAAAACACAGAGAGGCCAACCCCAGACATTCCTCTGGAACAATGGAATCACAGTACACCACAATGGGAATTTTCCCTAATTCCAGAGAGTACTGTCCTACAGATGGATTTTCCATTTTGTTCAGAAAACTCTGCTTTCAAATTTTTATTAGATGCCTCAAGTAACTTAAGTAGGGTGCTGATTCAATATTTATTCTCATTTACTTTTACCAAATTTCTTTTCTAATCACTAAGGAAGGGCTTCAAAAATCAATGCCCCCTTTCCGCCCATCCCCCATTTTCCCCTCATGAACCATCTCAGGAGCAGTCTGATCAAGCGTAGGCATAAACTCAAAGAACAGAGAACAAGACAGCTGTTCCAGATCATGGTAGGGCTTTTGACTTGATATTTTAGGACTCACCATGAAAGCTGAGTTTTGGGTTATAATCTTGCTAGTTAGAAAAGTTACAAAATAAGCCAAGTGGCAATGAATAAAAGTAAACTCAGACCAGGGTTATACTGAAGTAATAAGTTAACTTGAATTGCTTAATATGTGAAGAAAGATACCAACTATAAGCCTACTGTCAAATTAAATATATTCATTATTAGAGTGGGAGGAAAGGAATATCATTATTAGAATTTATATATGTACTTTATTCAATTTGTTAAACACTAAAAATAAAAAAGAAGATTTAAAAAATTAAAAATATCCTTATTGAAAGTAAACCATTTCTGCTTAAGGAAAAATTTCAATGTTTAGGCAGAATGGTTTTACTGTACACAATAACAAATAAAATTCAGGTGGCATTAATAAAATGCCAATATTCATTTTAAAAAATCATTCTATTCTTGTCATCTGGCAACTCTGTAAATAGGAATCATTTAGATGCTTCGTAAGAAAAATACAGGTGTTCTCTCTGGGAAAAGTCACATTTCATGAAAGACTGAGGAACTACCATTAATTAAAAGCAGATTCCAATTGAAGAGTAGGCAGAAGTTTACATGTTCCCTTTCCCTTATCTTGTGGCTTTGTGACTAAAACCATAGTCAATGATAACAACTTGTGACTGGGTAACTCACCATTTCACGTAAGGAAATGGAGCCTTTGTTTTCATAAACTAATACAAAACATGACTTAATATAAATATTTCAGTAGCTTTTGCAATCCATTCAAGTTGAAGGTCATTAAAACATTAAAAAATTTAAATATATATCAAGAAATTAAAAACCAACCAAAAAATGAATTTATATTTCTGTTAGTTTTTAAAATATTATTTTGCTAACTGTAATTGCTGATCAGAGGAATAAGTAGAACCACAGAGAGGTACTCAGAGATAAAGCATTCTTCTTCTCTCATTTCCCACCCCAGTTCCTTAGGAGCTGAGCAGCAGATGTGTAAATAGGTACAAAAAACACAGAGTACCAAACCTAGGTATGTGGCAATATGAAAATAGAGATCATCTCTGTCTTGAGGTTCATAGAACTTCAGGTAGATGTCAGAGCACAGATCATCTTCAGTGCAAAATACTTCCAAACCCTGTAAGTTCAGAAAAAGAAAAGATAAAACAAATAGCATCATATTCACCTTTCAATCCCAACATAAGTGTATGAAAGCCTTTCAATCCCTACTTTTTATTTCTAGGCACTGTATTCATATTTCCCATCTATATACTGGATTCAGTGAGATCGATCTATCTATATCAGTTACGTGTATAAACCTCCTGAGAAGAAATGATGGGTCTCTGTAAAACCACCTTTGGTGTTTAATGCTTTCACTGATAACAGCTTTTGTGATTTTACTGTTTTGAAATTCAAAATTAACTGATCCATGTCTTCATATCTCTTCTGATACAAAAAGCTTTTCCATACAAATAACAATTATGCACATGTGGAATAACTCACTGAATTAATAAACTGTAATGGTTTTTAAAGACAGTCATGAGCTTTGTTAACATTGTGTAGGTAGGGGCCGGTGCTGTGGTGCAGTGGGAAAAGCCACTGCCTGCAGTGCTGGCATCCCATATGGGTGCCAGTTTGAGACCCAGCTGCTCCACTTGAGATCCAGCTCTCTGCTATGGCCTGGGAAAGCAGTAGAAGATGGCCCAAGTGCTTGGGCTCCTGACACCCACGTGGAAGACCTAGAAGAAGCTCCTGGCTCCTGGCCTCAGATTGGCGCAGCTCCTGTCTTTGTGGTCAACTGGGGAGTGAACCAGCAGATGGAAGACCTCGCTCGCTCTCTCTCTGCCTCTCATTTTCTCTCTGTGTAACTCTGACTTTCAAACAAACTAATCTTTTAAAAAAATATTGTGCAGGTAAGGCTGTGATTGGACAGGGCTACACAAAGAAAGGATGCAAGCCCAGGCCTGCTCTCGGCTCAGACTCAGGCTTTCACAACTCACTAGCTAGGGAATTTAGGAAGTTAGTTTACTTTTAGATTTTCCAATTCTTTATAAAATACGACATCATCTATTTCACATGGATTGTGATGGCAAAGAAATGAAATACTGTGGACTGCCTGGGTCATACAAGGCATGTCATGATGATCTCTTCCCTTTTTTGATTGCCCCTCTACCCCAAAAAGAGGAAACGTTTACGAGCATCTGTTTCCCTGACTCTCTAGTAGCACTGGGAACAGAGATGTCACCTTTTAACTACAGTAAGAATTCATACATTAAAAACATAAAAATGAGATGGTTACAATCCCACAGTGTTTTTGTAATTCCAATAAGTTATTGGTCAATCTTCAAAGGAGAAAAGCTAAGTTCATGCTGATGATAAATCAAAACACTCTGGAATCAACCACCGTAGGGACTGGTTTCTGAATCAAGTGTCCAAGATGACTGTCAAATGTGGACCCGTGCTCACCCCGGGGATCGGGGGGGAAGAACTGTCCATGTGACTTAACTGGTTATTTTATCTACTTCACCCTCACATTGATCCCAAAGGTTGAATTCAGTTAACAAAAGTGAACTGGGAATACAGTACAGTTCCACTGGAAGCTAACTGTGTAGTGTCTTCCACTTGTTACTTTGATATCTGGATGCTATAAACGGATAGGGGCAAGTAGCACTGGACTAGTTCTGCCCAAATTTAACTAATCCCGGGAACTCAGAGGTTCCAGGCGTGAGAAACTCAAGCCCTCTTAGACTTGGAGCCAAAACATCTTCACAACAGAACCTCTCAATGACTGCCTGGAGTTTCTCCTCTATAGATTTCTAACTCAAGCAAAAGCAGCAGCAGCAGGAACCAGAGTCCGTTTGCCTAGGATACAATATACTTGCCCTTTTCAGGCACATCCTAAGGGCTCGCAAGCCAGTAAACCACAGCTCCACCGCAGGCATGACGACCATCGCCCAGAACTGGACTCCACCAAACTCACCAAAGGCATGAGGCCGTGCCTCCTCTTGTAAATGCGGCGCACATCTTGAAGCGTTATCTGGACCACAGGTTTCTTTAAAAGTACAAAGACAATTTCAGACATCAACACGCTGACACAATTACAAGTGGCTCTTTCTTATTAGAGCAGGGAAACAGCTTAAATCTTGCCCTTCTTTTTTTTTGCTTTTTTTTTTTTTAAAGATTTATTTATTTATTTGAAAGTCAGAGTTACACATAGAGAGGAGAGGCAGAGAGAGAGAGAGAGGGGTCTCAATCCGATGGTTCACTCCCCAATTAGCCGCAATGGCCAGAGCTGCGCCAATCTGAAGCCAGGAGCCAGGAACAACTTCTGGGTCTCCCACACGGTCCCACAGGGTGCAGGGGCCTAAGGACTTGGGTCATCTTCTACTGCTTTCCCAGGCCATAGCAGAGAGCTGGATCTAAAGTGCAGCAGCCAGGTCTTGAACCTGCGCCCATATGGAATGCTGGTGCTTCAGGCCAGGGCATTAACCTGCTGCGCCACAGTGCTGGACCCGATCTTGCCCTTTTGATGTGTTACAACTGAACAACTGGAAAGGGAAATCGTGGAAGAGGGCCTAAACGGTTTTGCCATTCTGCTTTGAGATTTTCCACTGGCTTTGTTGCATCAGACAAGCCTCCCTACCCAAGTGACAATGCAGGTCATCTTTCTCTCAGGTTGTTCCTGCAAGATAGTTGGGTGATAAAGAATGTAACATGATGGAATAGGTAACTTCTCAGGAATTTTGCTGTTGGGTGATAAAGAATGTAACATGATGGTATAGATAACTTCTCAGGAATTTTGCTGTCTTTTCATAGACCAGCCACCATTTGGTTAGTATTTATAGGATTTTTTTTTTCTTTTTGGAATCCTATCCTTTACGTCCTTAAAAACTGCAGTGCATTGAGGCCAGCACTGTGGTGTTGGTGCCACCTGCAACGCCAGCATCCCATATGAACATCTGTTCAAATCCCAGCTGCTCCACTTCTAATCCAGTTCCTACTGATGTCCCCGGGGAAAGCAGCAGAAAATGGCCCAAATGCTTGGGCTCCCGTCACTCACATGGGAGACCCAGATGAAGTTCCTGGCTCCTAGCTTCGGGGTGACCCAGTTCCAGCCATAGTGGACATTTAGGGAGCGAACCAGCAGATTGAAGATCTCTTTGTCTCTTCTTCTAACTCTGCCTTTCAAATAAATAAATCTTGTAAAAAAAAATTACAGTGCATTAAGACTTACAAATTAGTAGTCTGCAATGCAGGCATCTCTTTTTACTTTCTTAAAGGGCATTTTTTTCTTACTACTCTGGAGCTTTAAAACGAACAAGGTGGGGCTGGCACCGTGGTGTGGTGAGTAAAGCCACCATCTATGGTGACAGCATCCCATATAGGTGCCAACTTGAGTCTTAGATGTTCTACTTCCGATCAGGCTCCCTGCTAATGTGTCTGGAAAAGCAGCAGATGATGGCCTAAGTACTTGGACCCCTGTACCACATTTAGAAGCTCCAGGCTCCTGGGTTTGGACTGGCCCAGCTCTGGCAGTTGCAGCCATTTGAGAGTGAACCAGTGGATGGAAGATCTGCTCTCTTTCTAACTCTAACTTTCAAATAAATAAATAAATAAATAAATAAATAAATAAAGGAAAGCAGTTAGAAAAAGGCACTGGGATTGGCTGCTTCCACATTTGCCCTCAAAGGTGTGAAGGACGAAGGGTCTGCAGGGGCCAGATTATGTAGAGTAGAAAATGCTCAGGGGACCCAAGCCTGACAAGTGTACTACCCCAGAGATTTGGGAAGGGATAACTGCTTCTACTGTGGATCAGGAAGCTGTGGCAAATACTCAGACATTTCTCTAAAAGTTTTTGACCCAGGCAACAATAACAGTAGTAGCCAAGGCAATGTATTACATGATCAAATATGCCAAACCAGCAAAGCGTAGCGTGTCTACTGAAGAATTTGGTGTGTGTGCCCCACCACCTAGTGGACAGAATTTTTAGAGCAGCATCTTTCATGCAAAGGCACTAGATAGTTTAGAGCCAGCCTGGAGAATTTCCTGTGTGCAGCTTTCTTCGACAAAAAAGCCAATCCTGAGCCTTCAAGCTGCCCTGCCAAATGGCCCAACTGCACTACCAGCATGGGTTAGGATTTCCGTTCTATCAATGAACCACCCCAGAAAGGGGCCAGATCTAGATAAGCCTCCAATCTTTACAAGCGTTTGTGTAGAAATCTTAGTTTCTCTTACACTCCAGCCTTTTGAGTCCAAGGTCCCTGTGGGAGGACAGTCTCCCAACAGAAGCCCTACGCTGCCAGAGTGCAGGGCCTCTACACTAAGCCCGGTGCAGGCCCACAGGACAGGCCACAGCGTTTCCTTAAGAGGCAGGTCTACTGACTTCGTTTATAATTAAAGAGAAACAAGAATCACCAACATTTGTGTATACATAAGCAAGCACTAAAGATATATGGTTTGGATTCGCTGTACTACATTTCGTCACCCTCTTTTGGAAGTATCTCCATCCGCCTTTTACTCAACATGGGAGGGGCCGTGTTTTCAGACCACTGAGAGGAAGGGCTCCTGGAATTACTGAGAACACTCCAGAGGATCTAGAGCTTGGGCGACTGTGTTTCAGGACCACACAGCGGCCCCGTAAAATACACAGACGCTGGACTGGGGACAAGGGATGCTGACCTTCGCCAAACTGTGAGGACACTAACTGTGAAGGCCAGCTTACAGGTGGTGGCTCCAGCCCTGACGTCACGTCACGGTCTACATACCGGGTACCCATTGAGAGGCTGAAAATACAGGTTTGTGTCTGTGATGCACACATGTCCAGGATTTGTCACCAGGGGAGTCACCATTTCTGCTTTGCATTCCATGTGCAGCTTTTCAGAAACACTCTGGAATCTGAAAATGTTTTTCAGAAAAAGAAATATCAGAAGCTGATCTACTCTATATTTATCTACAGTGTGATTTTGCATAACATTTGTCAAAATACTACGTTTAACATAAGAAAAATGGTAAGAAGGGGTTGCTTAGATAGGTTCTTTGATATGGCATACTAAAAACTGAATTTTTAAGAAGTTGATGAGATTATATATCATAGAAGTAAAGTACACAAATAACCTTTTAACTGAACTCTTAATCCTTCCCAAATTAAGTGCTTTGAAACTATTCTTACATTAATGCAATATTCTATTTTTGTGTCATGAAAACCTATTTTCATAGTCATATGAGTAAGACATTTTGGCTCAAGTTTCACACTGTACTTTATAAGGCTATGACCACATAATTAAAATTACTTTAATGTCAGTTCCAAAGCGCATTCTTCTGTGGATTTACTGCAGTAATAACAGTCAAATTCACTGATTTGCATATGTGGACATCCTTGCATCCCTGGGATGAATCTCAGTTGATCATAGTGACGACCTCTCCACTACTCACTCTCAAAATATTTAATCAAGAACATCCCATTCTTTATCTGCTAGCTTAAAAAAATAGAAAGCAAGCAAATCACCAATATTTTGGAGCAATTACTTAAATAACTAAGTTAAAAATAAATATCTTTATCAGTAACAGGACTAAAAAAAGTGCAGTCTTCTCCTGCAGGTTAGGATGTGAAAACAGATCCTCACTCTCACTCTGACAGCTAAAGCCACTGGATGAGCTGAACAGTTCTCAGGACTTCTTTAAATCATCAGAAAGCTGAGGATGCAAATAGACCTGCATCAACTTAGCTGCACAAAGGAAAGAGGAGACCAACAGCTGAGCTGCATGCGGAGCAGCCTATGACGGAACGGGGCAGGGGCTGCAAGATGCAGAGAAACAAAGCCAGAGATGGAACTGGAGAGCGAAGTAAACTCCTGAAAGGGCAGAAATCACCATGGTTCAAAAGCTGATGGCTCAGCTACAAAGCACACAGGTATCTCCAGAATCCTGCAATCGCTCCAGTCCCAAGCCCTGTAGAAGAGTGTCTTGATCACTACAGCAATAGAGGATGGGCAATTGTGACCCAAAATTTAACCACAACTGCAACAGAGCCTTAATCCAGCTCAAAAACAGATTTGATAGAACCCCACAATATAAGTAGCATGACCACTTTCGAGATGTTATTCCATTCTCCCTAGCACACAAAAAAATCACAGCACCAATCAGAACCAAAAAATACAGTCCCAAAACCCATGAACAAAATGTTCAAAAAATCAGACCCTAATAAGTCTAAAATCCTGAAGACTGCAATCCCTGAAGATAGATTACATTTTGAAAATGCTGAAATCCTGAAAGATGAAATCCACAAAATTGCAGAAAACTGCAATTTCCACGGGGAAACACAAATAAACAGGCTATTTAGAAAGTGTAGAAAACCAAATCCTACAGAAGGAATTAGTGCAGTTGCTGTTTGTTTGGCAAAATGAATACGTAGAAACCTGGTGCAGCACTGTACTGGATTACATCTACGAGGGTGCTTCCAGAGATTTGGGATTATTGTGAACTAGGGGTGACAATATGCCACATAGATAATGAAGGTGAACATACTTTCCAGAGAGAGATATGCCCTAAAAGAAAAAACAGCAGCTATGCAAGATTCAAAATGTATGTAATATTGGTGAAAGCCAGCCCGCTCTTACAGACCATAATTCAATTGCCCATCATCTACCCCCACAGTACATGTTTTTATATGTTGAATTTTCTTTATACTTTTGTTTCCATGATTTAAAAATTTTTGTCAGCATTATTTTTTACAACTTTCTATGCTGTATATTTCATTTTCATGTCATTTCCAATCCTGCAGGTATAAACTGTGCAAGGATTTACAGAGTCTTAATGTAGTCCATGTATTTTATGCAGAACTGGCTCTACATTATCACAACACTGACTCTGTGTATATGCATAAAGATGTTGAAATCTCCTCAACATATGAAGAGATGCCCTGTTTACACATCTGTATCTATCCAAGACGAAACTTCTCAAGATCCGGCTCTTGGAGAACTGCATACATGGCAGCGACCCACTGCAGTTTTTGGCTAATGTCATCAAAAGACTTAGGCTGTTCAGCAAAATAAATCAGGTGACCTCTGTTACAAAGCTGTGTACACATAATTATCGACCACAGGGAAATGTGTTTTACATTTTGCTTTTTGGCCTATTTCTTTATGAATACAGTTCACCTGCTCATAACCATTATAACAGCTGTTCGTGCTCATACTTATAAAAATACGTATGAAGGGGCTTCAAAAAGTTCATTGAGGGGCTGGTGTTGCTGCACAGAGGGTTAAGCTACCCTCTGTGCCGCTGGCATCCCATATGAGCATCTATCTGAGTCCCAACTGCTCCACTTCTGATCCGGCTCCCAGCTAATGCATCTGGGAAGGCAGCAGAAGATAGAGTTCCAGGCTCCTGGCTTTGGCCTGGCCCAGCCCCCACTGTTGAGGCCCATTTGGGGAGTGAACCAGCAGATGGATGAAGATCCCTGTCTCTCCCTCCCACTCTAACTCTGCCTTTCAAATAAATAAATAAAATCTTTTTAAAGAAGTTCATGGAAAATTTGCTTGATCTTAATTAACTACCTTATTTTATAGATTTTTATTATTTGAAAGACAGAAAGACACACAGATAGAGAGAAGGAGACACAAACGGATAGACAAGAGATTTCCCATCTGCTTGTTCACTTCCCAAGTGCCTGCCATTGACAAGACTGCGCCAGACTGGAGCAGGGAGATCGGAACTTAATCTGGTTCTCCCATGTGGGTGGTGGAACCCGACCACTTGAGTCATCATAGCTGTCTTCCAGGGTGCATATCAGCAGGAAGCTGGAAATAGAACTGTGATTCAAACTGAGGCACTCAAGTATGGCCTGTGGGGGTCCCAAGTGGCATCTTGAGCACTAGGTTAAACACCAGCCCCTTTTAGTGCCCATTTGATGTGCGAGGTGTCCTATGCAGCATTCCATTATATTTTACATGTTTCACAAATACCCTTTAAAAATGTACATTTTTTTAAAAAAGATTCATTTATTTGAAAAGCAGTTACAAACAGAGAGACAGACAGAACAATCTCCCATCTGTTGGTTCACTCTTCAATTGGCCACTACAGACAGCCAGGGCTGAGCTTCATCTGGGTCTCCCACAAGGTTGCAGGAGTTCCAGTACTTGGACCATCTTCCACTGAAGTGGAGCAGCCAGAAAGTGAACCAGTGCCCAGCATGAAATGCCAGTCACAAATGGCAGCTCAACCACTGTGTCACAACGTCAGCTCCAAATAAGTGTTTTTTAAAGACTTATTTTTTTCCAGAATATACTTTTGGTGATTTTCATCTATTTGGATTTTGATCTTTCATAATTTCAGTGTTAAGGATTGACACCGTAATCCAGTAAACGTAAGCAAATGTTTTCCTGAGTTCTGTGAGTCACTCCAGAAAATGACTGAACCCAGGAGGCAAGCTGCGGGAACCTCTGATTTACAGCCAGGTGGCCAGAGCAGAGGAGCCCCCCTGGATTTGTGATTGGCACCTGAGGTGAGGAGATGCCTCTTGAGACTCAGCATCTGACCTGTGGCGTCTGCACTAACCCCAGGCAGGCAGCATCAGAATTACACTGAATTGCAGGACACTCTGCCACAGAGAAGTGTTTGGGGTGGGAAAAAATAGCACACAATTAGAGAATAAGCAGAAAGAAAACTGTATTTTATACACAAGTAACGGAAATCATGTGACTTTTCACAAGAAACAATGGAATAAAATTAGGTAGTGCTGCAAAATAACCTTCAGCCTAGAATTCAAAGCCCAAAATAACACCCTTCAAAAACAAAAGTGAATGAAGATATTTTTAGATGGCCAGAGCTCAGAGCATTAATCTCTAACAGATCTACATGACAAGAAATACTACAGAAGGTTCTTCAGACTGAGGAGAAATGATGTCATATAAAACACTGCATCTACAGAAAAACTAGCACTAGAAACACTTAAATATTTGAGTAAGTAGAAAAGCACTACATTTTAGTATTTCTAACTTGTATTCAAACACAAATGTATGCACCAAAGTTATTTAAAAAGTCTTTGAAGCCATTAAAAAAAGAACAGTATATTATATGGTTTAAAATATATGTAGAAATTAAATAAAGATTAAGTGAAATTAAATAAAATTAATATATTTTAGACAAGATTACAAAAGGCAGGGGAGGCCACAGAGAAATACACCAGAGTGAGGTTCTTCCACTGTTGTAAAGTAGAATTTAATAAAAGTAAACTTGAAAATAACTCTGCTACAAGGCACATATTAAAGTCTCTAGAGTGACCACTAAAAACAATACAAAGTGATACAGCTAAAAAAAAAACCCACAGAGTAGATAAAGTAGTAATGAAAAGTACTAGAAGGCAGGGAAGGAGGAACAGAGAAATAAAGAGATGCTAAAAAACAAATAGTAAGATAGTGAGCTTAAAACAGCTAAGTTATAACCACGTAATAAAAAGAACCTAAACATTCCAATTAGAAAGCAGAAATTGTCAGAACACATAAAAAGTAAGACTCAACTATAAAAACACACATTGGTTAAAACTAAAATGACAGGCAGCAGGTTAAACTACTGCCTGCAGTGCTGGCATCCCGTATGGGTGCCGGCTCTAGACCAGCTGCTCTCTTCCTACCCAGTAACCTGCTAACGCACCTGGGAAAGCGGCAGAGGACAGCCCAAGCACTTGGGCCCCTGCACCCGCATGGGAGACCCGGAAGAGGCTCCGGGTTCCTGGCTTCAGCCTGGCACAGCACTGATGTGCTGTGCCATTTGATGTGGCCATTTGGAGAGTGACCAGTGGATGGAAGACCTCTCTCTCTGTCTGTCCCTTTTTTCTCCCTCTAACTCTGCCTTTCAAATAAACAGTAAAAACAAATCTGAAGAAAAAAGTAAAGGGACAGAAAAACATAAACCATGCAATCACAACATGTAAGAAAACAGGTGTGGCTACATTAAAGGAAGGCAAAACAGACTTCAAGAAAAAGTATTATTACAGATAAGGAAGAGCATTCTATAATGATAAAAGGATTCACATCTAAATGTATAAGAACCTAGCAACACACCTTTACAATACACAATGCATAAGACAGAAATAAGGGGAGAAATACACAATTCAATCATCATCAATGGCAATTTTAACATCCTCCTCTCAGTAACTGATAGAACAAATCAACAACAAAAGAATATATGTTGTGAACAGTCATCAATCAAAGGGACCCAAATGACTTTTGCAGAGCACACTATTCAACCAGTACAGAGCACACATTCCTCTCAAGTGCCTATGGAATGGTCACCAAGAACAACCACATCCCGGACCATAAAACAAATCTCCACAAATAGCAAGACCGAATCATATAGCACACATTCTCTGGTCGGATAACACTAAATTAGAAATCAGTATAAAAATAAATTACCTATAAAATCCCCAAATATGTGGAAGTTAAACATATTTCAAAACAATCTATGGGTCTAAGAAGAAGTGACAAAAAAAAACTACAAAATAGTTTTATTTCAATGATGATAATCTTTTTTTTTAACTTTTATTTAATCAACCTAAATCTCCAAAGTACAACTTCTGGATTATAGCAGTTTTTTCCCCTCACAAACACCCTCCCACACACACAACCCTCCCATCTCCCACTCCCTCTCCTATCCCATTCTTCATCAAGATTCATTTTCAATTATCTTTAAATACAGAAGATCAATTTACTATATACTAAATAAAGATTTCAACAGTTTGCACAGACACAGAAACACAAAGTGTAAAATACTGTTTGAGTACCAGTTATAACATTAATTCACAATGTACAACACATTAAGGGCAGAGATCCTACATGGGAAGTGCTCAGTGACTCCCGTTGTTGATTTAACAATTGACACTCTTATTTATGACGTCAGTAATCACCCGAGGCTCTTGTCATGAGCTGCCAAGGCTATGGAAGCCTTTTGAGTTCGCCAACTCCGATCTTATTTAGACAAGGTCATAGTCAAAGTGGAAGTTCACTCCTCCCTTCAGAGAATGGTACCCAAGGATGAGAATCTAACATCAAAATGTGTGGGAAGCAGCTGGAGCAGGATTTACAGGAAAATTGTACTTTTAAGTGCTTCTATTATAAAAGAAGGTATAAAAATGATAATCTAAGTTTTGTCCTTAGGAAGCCTGAAAAGAAATGAACTAAACCCAAAATAAGATGAAGGGAGGAAATCATAAAAGTGAAAATCAACTTTAAATAAAGTAGAAAAATAGAGAAATAGCAACAATGTCAAAAGTTGGTTATTTGAAAAGCTAATAAAATTGGTGTCACCTGGCAACACTTTTAAATAAGAGAGAAACCAATGTTCCAACACAAGGAATGAAAGACATAATTACTACAGATCCTACTGGCATTAAGAGGATATTAACTTCATATTCATAAATTTGACAATTTATATAGAATGGTTTAATAATTAAAAAAATCAATGCAATTTACAATAGTAAAACAGAAAAGAAAAAATATGTCAGTAAATGAAGACAAATTATTCAACAAAATTTTGCACCTATTATTAAAAATACTCTCAGAAAGCTAGGGTTCGAAAGGAACTTCCTCATTTAAAACAAAAAATGTATATATGTATGTATGTATTTGGAAGGCACAGTGACAAGAGAGGGGAAGACAGTTATTTTCTACCCATTCTCCAAATGCCAGCAACAGCCAGGGCTATGCAAGGCTGAAACCAGGGGCCTAGAACTCTTTCCAGGTTTCCCTGAAGGGTGGCAGGAACACATATAGTTGAGTCATCACTCTCTGCTTCCCAGGTACATTAGAAGGAAGCTGAATCGGAAGCACACAGAAGCTAGGACATAAACCTGGCACTCTGCCAAAATGGGATGCAGGTGTCTCAAGCAATAGTTTAACTCATGGGGTCATGTCACCTGCCCCACCCCTCATTTTGATAGAGGCCATCTAAGAAAATCCTGGAGTTAGCATAATTCTGTAACCAACATTAAACACTTTCCTTACAAGACTGAGAACAGGCAGACAACAGACAATGAGTCAACAAATAGAAAATACAAATCAGAGATTTCTGTGAAACTGTCATCATTCACAGGTTAAATGATTACATGAAAAATATGGAATTTACAAAAATCCTTCTAGGACTAATGAATTAATTTGGAAAAGTTTCAAGATACAAGCTATTTTTAAAAATCACCTACTTTTTTGACAGGCAGAGATAGACAGTGAGAGAGAGAAAGGTCTTCCTTCCGTGGGTTCACTCCCCAAATTGGCCACTATGGCCTGCGTACTGCACCGATCTGAAGCCGGGAGCCAGGTGCCTCCTCCTGGTCTCCCATGTGAGTGCAGGGCCCAAGCACCTGGGCCATCCCTCACTGCCTTCCCGAGCCACAGCAGAGAGCTGGACTGGAAGAGGAGCAATCGGGACAGAATCCGGTGCCCTGACTGGGATTAGAACCGAGGGTGCTGGCGCCGCAGGCAGAGGATTAGCCTAGTGAGCCGTGGCGCTGGCCAAAAATTACCTACATTTCTATGTGCCAATAACTTTGCACTACCTTTCTGTCTTCAAAGTAATTCCAAAACAAGGCTATATATATTAGATGACCTTAGGGAATTATTGCTAATTGATTATGATAATGGTATCAAGGAACAGGGAATATCTTTTCCATAAATACATGCTGGAGTACTTATGGGGCCATGTCATGATGTCTTAGAATTTAGTTTCAAAAGGTTCAGAAAAAATTATCCAATTCTATTTTTATATACAAACTTATGCACACATGTTTACATGTTATATGTCTACACATAAAAATAATATATACACCAAAATCTACAGATGCTACAGTCCCTTATACAAGATGCATAATATTTACATATTATATATGCACACCCTCTCATATATATGATTTCTTTTTAATTTGAAACAAGATACAGAGATCCAGAGAGAGAAGGACGGAGGGACAGAGCAAGAGAGCGAGAGCGCTCTCCCCCACAGACTGGTTCAGGCACCCAATTACTTGAACCATCACCACCGCCTCCCAGGATCTGCATTAGCAGGAAGCTGGAGTCAGGAGCCTGAGCCAGGAATGGAACCCAGTCACTTTGGTGTGGGAAGCAGGTGTCTTAATCGCTCTGCTGGGTGCCTGCTTACCACCAGATATACTTTATATCATCTTAAGGTTACCTAGAGCATCTAATGCAATGTAAATAGTTTTTAGGGAATAGCAACGAAAAAGTCTGTACATGTTCAGTATAGACACAATCTTTAAAATAAGTTTTCAACCTGTGATTGGCTGAACCCACAGATGGAGAGCCTGAGGCAATGGAGAGCTGACTGTCTACCCATAGCTACACATAAGGAGCAAGACACAAGCAGGAGTATAGCATGCAGGAGCCAGAGAGATCTGGCAAAATGTTAACATAACATCTGGTGAATCACATGGCATCTGGGCTCATTACATTATTCTTCCAACTTGTGAGCATTTGAAAATTTTTCAAAATGAAGAGGAAAAACATATACAGTTACTCTTCTATTCCTTAAATTAAGAAGCACTTCAGAAACACAATGAAAGTTTATCTCGGCAAAATTAACTTTTTTTCTACTAGAGGAAGTGCTGGAATATTTCACTTCAAATTGTGAAAATTTCTCCCCCAAATTCTTCAGTCTAACATTTTAGAGACTGGATGAATTAAATTTCATAGTGAACTACTTTTCAAATGAATTCCTGGCTGAAGGCTCAAACTGAAGTGTAAATGACTACTCAGAACACTGACACTTTCTAAGTAGGTCAGAAGAAGGTAAGTTTTCTATTATTCCTTTTCTAAAATGGAAATTATTCTATCTTGGCCAAGCCAACTACCTAGCATATCCTGCCCACTGCAAAAAGGAAAGAATGTTAATGCTATATAGTGCAACAGAAAAAGAACCAAACAAACACAGGCAGAAACACCACATTACATATCAGATAGCTTAATTGGCAGGTTTTTTTGAACATGGTAAAATGTAGAGAAAAGGTCAGGATCACTCTGATTACCAAATCTCACAGAGGCAATAACAGAATATTACAGACTAATCTCATTTATAAACATAAGCTTCTAGCAAAAGCCTCGCATGAAATAATCCATAAATGAATGAATCTATTCAACCAATACTTTCTACTTTGTCCTAAGTGATTACAAATACAAATCTGAACTAAAAATGCTAGTGAATAGACACTACCAAAAACTAAGTTTTCAAAAGATTTATTTTATTTATTGGAAAGCCAGAGTTACAGAGAGAGGCAGAGGTAGAGAGAGGTCAATCTTCCATTTGCTGGTTCACTACCCAAATGGCTGTACCGGCCAGGGCTGAGCAAATCCCAAACCAAGAGCCAGGAGCTTCCTCCGGGTCCCCGATGTGGGTACAGGGGCCTAAGAACCTGGGCCACCCTCCACTGCTTTCCCAGGTGACTTAGCAGGGAGCTGGATTGGAAGTGGAGCAGCCAAGACTCAAACTGGCACCTGTATGGGATGCTGGTGCTACAGGCTGGGGTTTTAACACACTAGGCTATAGTGCCAGCCCCAACTCACAGATTTTGTACTTATAAAAACCTAAATACAAAAATTAATGGAATTGATCACTGAGGTTAGTAGGGTTTCTGAAAACAACTACACAAAAATCTGCTGCATTCAATATATCAATGAACAAAAAATGAAAAATTCAGTAACATGCCATATATAGTATCATCAAATATATGAAATAGGAAATTAAAGTAAGACAGAAAGTCCTTTATGAAGAAAATCGTAAGAGGATCTGAAGAAATGGAGATAAGACTTTAAATTTACTGTAATAACAATCACAATCCCAGCAGGTTTTCATTTATGGAAAATGATAAGGATTCTCAATTTATACTAAAGTGCCTAAGGCCCAGAATAGTAAATCATAAAAGTTTGAAAAGGAAAATTACGTGTGGAGTACTGCATACCAGATATCATTAATTATTATGAAGCTCTAGAAATTTAAAAAGTGGTATTAGAGATGAAAATACAAAAAGCCCAAACTGGGGTGGCACTGTGGTGCAATAGGCTAAGTCTTCGCCTGTGGCACCAGCATCTCATATGGACACCAATTTGTGTCCTGGCAGCTCCTCTTCACAGCCAGCTTTCTGCTTATGGCCTGGGAAAGCAGTGGAAGATGGCCCAAGTGCTTAGACCCCTGTACCTGCACAGGAGATCTGGAAGAAGCTCCTCTCTCCTGGCTTTGGATCGGCTCAGCTCCATTTATTTGTGGCCATTTGGGGAGTGAACCAGCTGCTAGAAGACTTTCTCTGTCTGTAACTCTGCCTCTCAAATAAAGTCTTTTAAAAAAAAAGCCCAAATCTACTCGATATAAAGGAATCCACTTAACATAAGCAAAAAACAAATAAGAAAAACAGGATATCCATGTCCTTAGAAAAGCCAAGAAAATCAACAAACAGAACAGTAAGAATGTCCTCTCTCCATCCTACTGGGCAGCACAGGCACATACTTACCAAAACCTAAACTGTCAGGGAAAACTTTCTAGAAGAGCTCTCAGTTGTTGAGGCACAGAGGGTTAAGCTGCCTTCTGCAGTGCCAGCATCCCAAATGGGGGCCAGTTTGTGTCCCAGTTCCTCCACTTCTGATCTAGCTCCCTGCTAACGTGCCTGGGGAAAGCAGTGGAAGATGGCCCAACCTCTTGGGCTTCTGCCACCCACATGTGAGACCTGGATGGAATTCTGGGCTCCTGTTTTTGGCATGCCCAGCCCAAGTCATTGTGGCCATTCAGGAAATAAACCTGTGAATGGAAGGTATCTTTCTCTCTGTGTTTCTCTAACCACGCCTTTCAAATAAATAAATCAATCTTCAGGGAGAAAAATAAAAAACCAACTTCCCACTAATCCGAAATAAGAAATAAGAGCTTTCTAGGTGCAAAAGAGGAAGAGGGTGTTTTCTAAGCAAAATGGAGCTTGAACACAAAGGCTCAGAGGTAAGAGAGAACGTGGCACTACAGGAATTGTACGTAACGCAAACAGCCGGAGGACAGAATTCAGAAGTGGTCAGCAAGTAAAAGAAGTCAACAAGAGCTTGCACACAAGAGGTTGTGTGCATGATGGGATGTCTGCACGTCATCCTGAAGAAGGTGTGTGGGGGGGACTGGATGCAAGCCGACAAACCAAAAGCTGTCACGCTGTTCTGGGCGGGAGATGATGGTGCCCTGAACTGAAAAAATAACCAAGTGACAAGAGAGCAGCGGAATGACTGGAGAGGCCTTAGGAGATCAAAGAAGGGGCCTCTCAGACCGACACGTCAGCATGAGAGGGGCTGAGGTAGCTGTGGAGACTTCTGCCCTGCAGCTGGCGCATTCCCCAAGACAAGCAAGGCTGGGGTGAGAACATGATGACAGCATCAATTTGGACACACTGAGCAAGGAGTGCAGATGAGGATACCACCTGCTCTCCTAGTTAGGAAACAAAATTCACAACGTACCTGTTCTTGTCAAATGACGTCCTGGCCAAACGTGACTGCAAAATAGCTGTAATCTATCAAAACACAACCATTTAAAAAGTGCACATGTACGCATTTATAAATAAAATGTCAACAACAGTGAATTCACAGCCAAAGACACAAATCATTCGAGGAACTCTTACCATGGCAGTCTGGTCACCCAGTTTGTCAAGGCAGGATGCTCTGTGAAGCTACAATACCAGAAACACACAGGAATTTATTTTCTCCCTCAGAGAAGGTATTTCTTTAGAAGTCATGAAAAACTGCAATTATTCTGTTACTCAGAAACACTCAATATTACTTCTGCTATATCTATGGTTTCTTCTTAACATACAGTTTTCAAACTCAACATACTCAAGTAAATCTGCTACATATTTAGAAAACAAAATATGGTTAAATAAGATATGAGTTTAAAAAAGTTTAAAATAAAACCAGTTCCTGCCCCACCCTGCTTTGAATTCTCTGCCTTGCCAGGCGCTAGTCACAGGCTTACCTGAAGCAACGTCTCCACGACATCGTCCACTTTCCCTGAAACATCCAGTTCAAAGACATATTCCATTTTGCCCTATCAAAAAGGAAGAGAAGCAGCACATGACACCACGCTGTTGGAAGAGTCAGTGCAGCAGTGTCAACTCTGCACCCTTCTGCCTAGGGCGCCCTCCCCTTGCTGTATTTATTACCCCTTTCCTTTGGATGTGGGTTTAGTTTGCTCTTCTAATTCTTTAAGGTGTAAGCTGGGACTTTTACTTGTAGATCTCTCTTAACATAAGCTTCCCTCTTGACACCACTTCCGCTGCATCCCATTGGTCTTGGGGACATTGGACTTCATTTGTTTCATGACATTTTAGAACTGCTCTAGATTTCTGACTCATTAGTTGTTTGAGAGTGTGCTTAGTTTTCACACATTTGTGACATTTCTTATTCCTTCTGCGATTATTTCTAGTTTCTTTGTGGTTAGAAAAGACAGGATTTCGATCTTAAATCTGTGAAGGCTCGCTTTCTGCCCTGGCACGTGATCTTCCTGGTGAGTTTCCATGTGTTTAAGAACGCACCTCCTGCAGTGTTCTGGAGATGTCTCGTAGGTCCCTTTGGTCCTCGGGGTAGTTCAAGGCCTGGTTCCTCACTGATGTGCTACACGCTGGCGAAGTGGGTACTGAAATCCACTACCATGTGGCTGCCCCATACACAGGTGCTTTTGAAACCAGGCCCCTATACAGCGCCTCAATGCAGATTCTAGACACCATCAGGTCTCAGTCTCCTTCCACAGTCTTCCATCCTCCTTCCCTTAAATTGTGCTTGTCCTGTTTTTATGATTGTCAGTCAACCTCAAATTAGCTCACTGAATTGAGGGAGTAGTGCAGTAGGCCCTACAAGGCCCCTGATTACCAGACTCCCAAGGTGTCTCATTTCCCCTGTGGGTAACACCTGGAGTTGGGTATTGTCCTGAGAGGTGTCCTTTCCAAAAACTCCAGGCCCCAAGTGAAAAAGTAACTGCCACCTGCATGCAGCCCCTAGACTGACTGAAGCCCACTTTGCACTCCACGAAATTCCCTAAAGAACTGCAGGAAGGCCACAAGCTTTGCAGAATAACCTGGAAACTGGATACAATCTGGGAACCTTCTACCCTAACTCCTCAGGGAGTCCGGCAATTCAGTGATATCTGCCCATCTCCTTGCTCTCTGTGCTTTGCAACAGATACCTCCTTTCTTCCACACCCTGGTGTTAGGGATTGGCTTTCTGTCTTGACAGGTGAGCAGATCCACTTTTGGAAAATAATTCTTTCCAGAAGAGGCCAGCGCTGTGGCGTGGCGGGTAGAGCTGCTGCCTACAGAGTCAGCATCCCATATGGACACCAGTTCAACTCCTGGCTGCTCCACTTCCAATCCAATCCAGCTCTCTACTGTGGCTTGGGAATGCAGCAGAAGATGGCCTGACTCCTTGTGCCCTGTGTGGGAGACCCGGAAGAAGCTCCTGGCTCCTGGCTTTGGATCAGCACAGTTCCTGCCATTGCAGCCAATTGGGGAGTGAACCAGCAGATGGAAGACCTCTCTTTCTCTCCTTCTCTCTCTGTGTAAGTCTGACTTTCAAATAAATAAATATTTAAAAAAAGAATTCTGTCTGCCTATATTTGAGTTGGGACATGGGTCTTCTGTCTTCATACACAGATTGGTGCTTATGCCATCAGCTCTCCTGGGTCTGGATTTCTCAGACTCTATGATCATGAATCAGTTCCTTATAATAATAAAGCAATCTGTGTCCGTCTATACACACACACACACCCCATGCATATATGGGTGCATATATACCTATAAGATTGCAATTTTAAAAGTTCATGGAAGAAACAGTGCTGTGGCATAGCAGGTAAAGCAGTACCACATCTCATGTGAGCGCCAGTTTGAGAACCAGCTGTTCTGCTATGTTCATCTCTCTGCTATGGCCTGGGAAAGCAGCAGAAGGTGGTCCAAGTCCTTGGGCCACTGCTCCCACTCCACGTGGGAGACCCGGAAGAAGCTCCAGGCTCCTGGCTTTGAATCAGCCCAGCTGTGGCTGTTGCAGCCATTTGGGGGAATAAACAGTGGATGGAAGACTTCTCTCTCTCTGCCTTGGCCTCTCTGTAAATCTGCTTTTCAAATAAATCAATAAATCTTCTTTAAAAAAAAAAGTTTGTGGAAAATGGACCTAAGATAATGTGCATTTTTCCATGAACTTGTTTAAAGATCCCTTGTATATATACAACTTACTAGTTCTGCTTCCCTGGAGAACCTTAACTAATACATATAAGATACTTCAAAAGGTCTGTGAAAAATAGAATAAAAATATAAGCTTATTTTGTTTTAAACATTTTGAAATGCATGCACAGCTTTTTTCATAATAAGCATTTGCCATGAGCTTTCTGAAAACCCCTAGTATTTATAACTTGTGCAGCCTGCACTGCAGGTGTCTCAAGAGAGGCTTTAGGGTAGGGAGTGTGCCCCACTGCCCCAGTGGCTCTTGTCCATGTGTGTAGGTGCTATAACAGCAGGAGGACAGCAGGGGGAGCAGTGTGGGAGAGTCACTTAGGTGGGAAGAGGCTGATAGGAAGGACAGACCAACACAGGGAAGAACTGTGCTGTCCAAAATGCCAACAGCATCACCTGAGAGTAACTGCACTAGCCCTGATCCTAGGTCCTGTACAAACTTTCACTTTACTACATATTATTAAGTTAAAACAAAAAGAATTAAAGCACAGATTGGCTAAATGGAATATCTGTGCTTACATGAAAAGTCCTGGGGATCCAGATGCTACATGTATTCAAGTCTACTCATAGCTTCTACTAAATTAAGAACATTTATAAATTATTAGAATTCTCAAATAAAGATATTTTATAACCTGCAAATATTCCTCAAATATTTAAAAAAATAAATTTTTGGTAATGTACTGGCAAATAAATTCTTGGTAATTGCCAGTAAATAATCTTATAAATTATACATATTCTACATATTCTGATTTCTTTTTTTTTTAAGGCTTTATTTATTTGAAGGGCAGAGTTACAGTCAGAAGGGAGACAGAGAGAAAGGTCTTCCTTCTGTTAATTTACTCCCCAAATGGCTGCAATGGCTGGAGTTGCGCTAATCCAAAGTCAGGAGCCACATGGGTAGAGGGGCCCAAGCACTTGGGCCATCTTCTACTGCTTTCCCAGGCCACAGCAGAGCGTTGGATTGGAAGAGGAGCAGCCAGGACTAGAACTGGTACCCATAGGGGATGTGGGCACTCCAGATGGAAGATTAACCTACTGCACCATGGTGCTGGCCCCTCTGATTTCAATTTCTAACCTAATCATTTAAGCTTGTTTTTTCCATCAGGTACATTTTCTTAAGCCAAAAAGTTTACTGAATTCTCTTAGACTAAAACATCTATGGTTGTCTTGGGTTCTGTTATAACTGCCAGGTAATAAGCTTTTAATATCCATTATTAATATTGCATTTGACTAAAAGATGTTAACAGATTCATAAAATCTTATTACTCAAAATTACAAGACTGCTGGGAATACAATTTTACTTACCCTTTCTATTTTATATGGTGCAACAATATTATGTTCTTTAATGAAATATACCTGAAAAAGACAAATCAATATTTGTAAAATGTTCAAAGTTTTAATTGTAAAGAGTAATTATAAATTAGGATATTACAAACTGAATTTTAAGTCATTGTTACATAATCTCTGTTTCCTAAAGTACTAGCATACATGAAGTTCCTATGTTAAAATAACATTAAAAGAGAATCACCAAAGCAAGAAAGCTGCAAGAATTACTGGAAAATGAGTATCTAAGATGCTTTACCAATGTCATCACTTGTACAATGCAGACAGGAAGGAAGCTAATCTACGTGCCAATTTTCTAAGAAATGGATAAAACAAAGTCACTGTGGTATGGAACATGTCCATCTGAACAACAGTCGTCACAGTGCATATTAACAACCACACAGAACAAGCAACACCATCTACCAGAGCCACCAATCTCCTCGCACCTGCACCCTCTTCCCTGCCTTTCCTCCTGTTGCGATGGGGATCAGCCTGGGCTCAAAAGGCCACCACTCCATCAGGGCATAGAGTGAGATACTCTGCACCCTCTACCATTCTCCACAAACCAGACAACCCCACCCCCTTCCATTTCTCTGTTCCTTTTGTGACAAAGCTTTACAAGAGCTGTCTATACTTTCTCCAGGACCTGTGACAGGTTTTCATCCCCATCAAGCTACTGAAACCACTCCTCGGATGGTTACAGAGATACAAAACCTCATGTCACCAAATCCAAGGGTTAATTCTCAAGTCCTCCTGGACTCTCATAGCCCATGACAGCTGATGACTCTGCCTGAAGCACTGTACACAACTCCCTGGAGCCCAGCTCTCTCACTGGCTGCTGCTTCTGTCTGCTCTGTTTGGGCCCTGCTCCCTTCCAATCTCAAATGTTACAGAGCTGCAGGGGCTGGGTCCACTGGCCTCTCTGCCCACTCTCAGTCCTTGGAAAACCCCAGCCGGCTCCAGGGCTAAAACACAGCCTCCCAAGTTTGCAACCTGCAGTCTCCTCTGCAGGGCAGATGCATGTACCCACAGGCCTGCTGAACTTCTCCAGGCATCTCAGGCCTCACATTCCAAACCCAGAGGGTACCCTAGCAGGCTTCTTCATCCTAACACAGGCACCACTGTGCACCCAGCTGGAGGCGGGCCTGACAGCCTCCAGAGAGACTGACAAACACGCACACACCAAAGCCTGGGCTTCCTCTTTCAACTCCACAAAGGCTGTTCTCTTCCGTACTTTACTGGAAATCCTTACAGAGGTTGCACTGCCCTGCTGACACGGTCCCCACCTCTTCTCCAGCCCTCTCACAGCACTCTCCTTAACTCTCACGCCACAGGCAGACTCAGTCTCCCGTGCCTTCCCCCTGCCATTACCACTCTCTGTACCTGGCATACTTCTCCTGAGCAATGCATGGCTCCCCTCCTTTCTCCCTTCCTCCTGCTGAGTCTCCATAGTCAAGAGGTACCTTCTCAAGGAGGCCTCCCTGACCACAGTAATGTTCCTCACCATTTTCCATCCCTTTGAAGTGTGCCTGGCAGGGAATTTAGAGTGACAAAGAAGCTGGCAGGTTTCTGTGCTTTGACCCTGCACCTCTTACAAAGCTCCACCCCTTCCATGTGAATTTAGCACATTCATTTTCCCATGATGCACCTGAGGCTCCCTCATGAAGATGCCATAATGAATACAAGTAAGCTGAGTGCCACATTGGAGATGCCATAAAACCTTCCCAGAGAGTAACATGCACACTTACACTGGCCAAACTCTGCTCTATTTGAATATTCAATTAGGGCACCACCCCCAACTGGGGAGGGTGTGATTCTCCTCACAGGGTAGCCCACATTTGTGTCTGAGTGTGTACTCTTTAACCCTTTAAATAAATCCTGCCTCACCTATGCACTTCATGACTCTGCTTTGAATGATTCTCTTATACAAAAGAGGAACGTGGAACACACACAGCTAGGGACCCATGCCCACAACATCTTGGTCCTGCTTTCTTGTGTTTCACAGCAGTTACTACCACCTGACATCAGAGGACATGCATTGTCTCCCCACTGAAAAGTCAAGCCATTGGAGAGAGGGCCTTCAGGTATTTTGTTCTTCCCTGTATCTACGGAGCCTTGAATATAATCCTCACTGAATGTAGGAGTCTAAATGATCATTTACAAGCACGAACCTAAGGCATCATGACATGTCACTGAACCATGTGCCTTTGTAAATAATCAAAAGACTCAAGTCGCCTGGGTGTGGATCTGATCCTTGAAACTTAAGAGAATACTTGAAAAAGAAGTCTGTGTTTATGTAATCCTTGATGTTAAGCTGGTTTTGAGCTAGGATGACATGAGACATCTACAAACTACTAAAAAAGGAGGATTTTTATTGGATTTTTACTAAATAAAATGTATAGTTTATAACAGAAACCCTATTGCCAACTGAAAAAGTACCTTTCCTTTTAAGCTACGGGCTATCTAGAATAAGTCATGAAGCATCCATATATGAAAGTGGAATGATACTACAGATACGTGAGCACAGGGTTGGCCCCAAGTAGTAAAAGGTTGTAACTGAAATGCGCCAGTTGAAACAGTATGAAGTTGATGACACCCTGCAAAATGTCTTCTTTCTTAATAAAAGTGTAAAGCAAATATAGAAAATCACCCACTCTGTGGGGCTGGTGTTGTGGCACAGTGGGTTAAGCCACTACTTCCAACACTGGCATCCAGGTTTGGAGTGCTGGTTCAAGTCTTGGCTGCTCTGTTTCAGACCCAGCTTCCTGCTAATGACATCGGGAAGGTAAGAGAAAATGGACCAAGTACTTGGGCTTCTGCCATCCAGGTGGGATCCAGGGAGGAGTTCACAGCTCCTCGTGTTAGCGTGGCCCAGACCTGGCTAAAGGGAGTGGACCAGTAGATGAAGATCTCTCTTCACTTTACCCCTTTGTCTCTCCTCCATCTCTGTTACTGTGTCTTTTATTTATTTTTATTATTATTATTTTTTTTAGAGTTACAGACAGTGAGAGGGAGAAACAGGAAAGACCTTTCTCTTCCATCTACTGGTTCACTTCTCAGATGGCTGCATCTAAAGCCAAAGCTTCTTCCAGGTCTCCCACATGGGTGCAGGGGCCCAAGTGCTTGGGCCGTCTTCTACTGCTTTCCCAGGCCATAGCAGAGAGCTGGATCGGAAGTGGAGCAGCTGGGACTAGAACTGGTGTCCATATGGAGTGTTGGTATCCAAAGTGGAAGATTAACCTACTACACCACAGCACCAGCCCCTGTGACTTTTAAATACATTAATTTAATAAAAAGGAAAGAAAAATCACCTAATCTGTTATCTCCTGGATTCCTTACAATAATTTTCAATGCACGCTTCCAGAAGAATTTTGTGATCTGGGAGCTCCCTCTCTGGCTCCTCACTGGCCTCCTTGAGCTCTTGATGCAGGTTTGGCTACTTACATGTGAAAGGCTTTGAGTAGTATCCCAAGGTAAAGAAATCAGTGCCTCTTCATTTCCCACATTCTCCTCACCCAAGTGATCACAAAACCATAGCTGTCTGAGCAGCTTAACAAACCAGTGAACCGAATCTCTGCAGAGTCAAGGCAATACCGCTAACCCTCTCATTTTAAGGATGAAGAAGACATTGGGAGACAAATCAAAGCAGCAGAAAATCTCTACTCACTTCTTATTTATAATCTTTAGAAAGCCACACGCTAATTACGTGATGGGAGAAAATCCAAGTTTTAATTTATCTTGAATTGCCAGTAACTGCATCAGATGCGTGTGTGGAGCACAGTAGCAGGCACATTAATGTGCATAGAACAAATGTGGAGGGAGGGGCTGGCACTGTGGCGCGGCAGTTAAAGCCCCAGCCTGAGTGCCGCATCCCACATGGGCACTGACTGGAGTCCTGATTGCCCCACCTCCGAGCCAGTTCCCTGCTAATGCTCCTGGGAAAGCAGCAGAGGATGGTTCAAGTCCTTGGGCCCCTAAACCCACATGGGAGACCCAGAAGACGCTCCAGGCTCCTGGCTTCACATTGGCTCAGCTCCAGCCATTGGGGCCATTTGGGGAGTGAACCAGTGGATAGAAGACCTTTCTCTCTAACTCTTTCAAATAAATAAAAATAAAATCTTAAAAAATAGAATGTGGAATGAATAGAAGGTCATGACCCCAAGGATCATAAAGATACAAGACTATTGATCCCTCGTCACTGCCTTGGTTGTCATGAGTCAGCTGACATAATTTAAGCGGCAAGCTGCTGGCCTCCCACCTTCTTGGTGACTAGGTGGCCACAGAACAGGCGTTCCAACCCTCACACACCACCAGAGCTCCCGAGGACAAAACCTCAAGCCTGCAGGCAGCACACACTTAACAAATACCAGTGAGAACCCATCTTATAAATATATTTCAAAACAGTCACATTAAGATCATTTAAACATATATTCCAGTGACCTCCATTTTATATTTTTTTTTTTTTTCGACAGGCAGAGTGGACAGTGAGAGAGAGAGACAGAGAGAAATGTCTTCCTTTTTGCCTTTGGTTCACCCTCCAATGGCTGCCGTGGCCAGCGCACTACGGCTGGCACACCACGCTGATCCGATGGCAGGAGCAAGGTGCTTCTCCTGGTCTCCCATGGGGTGCAGGGCCCAAGCACTTGGGCCATCCTCCACTGCACTCCCTGGCCATAGCAGAGAGCTGGCCTGGAAGAGGGGCAACCGGGACAGAATCTGGTGCCCCGACCAGGACTAGAACCCGGTGTGCCGGCACTGTGAGGCGGAGGATTAGCCTATTGAGCCAAGGTGCCGGCCTGCATTTTATATTTCTATACATAAATAATTCATCATGCTAAAAAAACCAGATATATAATAATCAGATAAAGCAAAAAATATTCACTTTCGCATCTTACCTGACTGAAAATGAGTGAAATCCCCCCAGATTTTGCCCTAAAACACAGATAAAAGGCATTAAACATATACAATATTTTGGTTGAAGTAAAATTAAACACTTAGTGAAAATGACATACTTTGCAAAATGTATGTTGGCTCCATTTTCTCCGTATTTTCCTATTTTTACACAATCTCTCAAAGGAATCTGGATGAAATGAGAGCAAATATTATAAAAATATGCAAAAGGCAACTATACACAAAAATAGGAATGTTTCTGTTTACACTTAAAATGCTTTTACCTTAATGATGGGCTGGGATATTGCATCTGGTTCAAAAATCACTGACTTGGAACATATTTTTAAGGATCCTCTGATTTTCCTAGAGGTAGAAGTGCAAATTCTTATTTAATAAATGTAACTAAACTCATAAAGAACCATAATACATGTTAACTAGGAAAGAGGTTACCAATAATTAATAAAAGATAAACAAGGCAATTAAAGATAAGGATATGAAAGTTTGGAGAAATAACTAAATGATTCCACTTATCTCCACTTCCTTAGAGGTTAGAGAAATCCACACATTACTGTCATTATGGTTGGGTTTGCTGAATACTAACCTATGCATTTTACATTTATTATCTCATTTGTTCCTCAAAACTACTCTTAGAAGGAAACAAAGGACCAGAAATGTTAACAAATGCTGAATCTGTCCAGCTTTTAATAAATTCAGTTGGATTTCAATTCTCTTATCTGGAAAAATTATCCAGAAGGAAATATTGAAAATCTAAAACTGATTCGGCAAAGGAGTTTAATTTAGCACATAAAATGCTTCTAAACAGGGATTTGGGGGCATGAAGGCAACCAGGAAAAAGTCTGTTCCATGATAATAAGTAATTTAAAAGACTACTTGACTACTATTTTAATACCAAATAAATCTATTATAGATTTTACAACTGTCATCCTTTCTTGAGACATTCATGCTAGTTTAATACATTTTAGAAGGAAATCTACCTCAGAATTTGAGAGGCAGCTGCTTGTTTTAGGCAGTTCTTCTCAAACTCTTCCAAAAAAACTGAAGGGAGTAAACCATTACAATCTCATTCTGTGAAGCCAGAATTACTCTGATTCCAAAACTGGACAAGAATACAAACCTTCCTACCCCGCAAAAGGAAACTATAGACCAATAAATGATGAACACAGATGCAAAGATTCTCAATACAATACTAGCGAATCTAAGCAAACAACACTTCTAAAAGATTGTTCACTATGACCAAGAGATATTTAACCCAGGGATACAGGGATGATTGGACATATAACATACAATAACATAATTTACATACATCAGAAAGAAGGATAGAAGTCTTATTATCAGTTCAATAGATGCAGAAAAAGCATTTGGTAAAATTCAACATCTATTCATGATGAAAACCCTAAACTAGTTAGGTATAATAAGAATATACCTCAACATAATAGAGGCTATAAATGACAAACCCACAGCCAATATTGTACTAATTGGGGGAGAAGTTGAGAACATTTCCTCTAAGATCTGGAATCAGACAAGGATGTCTGTTCTCACTGCTTTTATTCCACATAGTGCTGGGAAGTCTTAGCCAGAGAAATTAGCCAAGAGAAAGTTGGTTAAAATATTAACTCTAACTTAATAATTAAGTTTATTTCATTTTCTTATGATTAAGATTTACTGCTATTTTTAAAATTTAATTCTATATTAAAAATCTATAACATATTTATAAGGTTCTAAAACCAAAGTTATGAAGGGTAGCATTGTGGCATAGTGGGTAAAGCTGCTGCCAGCAATGCTGGCATCTTATATGGGCACAGTTTCATGTCCTGGTTGCTCTACTTCTTTTTTTTTTTTTTTTTTTTTTCGGTTCTCAAAGAACTTTTATTTATAGTGATAGAAGAAGGAAAGGAGAGAAAGAGAGGGAAGCAGCTGAGAGAAAGAAAGAAAGAGAAAGACTGAAGAGGCTGCTCCCCGTTCCCGCCCCTAACATGGTCTTTTATCCATTCCCAGTCCCCCAGGGCTAGGGCGAGTAGTCCATGATAGAAGAAGGAAAGGAGAGAAAGAGAGGGAAGCAGCCGAGAGAAAGAAAGAAAGAGAAAGACTGAAGAGGCTGCTCCCCGTTCCCGCCCCTAACATGGTAAAGAGAGGGAAGCAGCCGAGAGAAAGAAAGAAAGAGAAAGACTGAAGAGGCTGCTCCTGGTTGCTCTACTTCTGATCCAGCTACCTGCTAACCAATGGCCTGGGAAAAGAGCTTGGGCCCCTGCTACCCACAAGCGAGATCAATAAGAAGCTCCTCGTTCCTAGCTTTGGCTTGGCGCAGCCTTGGCCCTTTTGACAACCTGGATAGTGAACCAGTAGATGGAAGATCATTCTCTCTGTCTCTCCTTCTCCCTAATCCTGACTTTCAAATAAACAAATCTTAAAAAACAAATTTAAAAACAAAAAACCCCAAAGTTGTGAAACAAGATATATTTCATGAAGTCTAGTTTCCATCTCAATATTACCCCCAAATCTCCCTCTTCTGTGTAGACAATCATTTCCATTAGTTTTTGGGTCATGCTTCCAATTAAAAACAACAACTATTTCATCTCCTCTCTTCTAAAGGAAGCACACAATAGGCAGCGTTCTGCTCCTTGTGTTTTGTACTTCATACATCCTAGAGGTCAGTCCACAGCATTATACAGAACTTCATTCCTCACTACAGCTGCCCAGTACTCCCGTATGTGTACATACTGAGGAATATTCCATTGGTCTCCTATTGAATTGCTGCCAGTATTTTACTATCAAATACTACAAAATGCTACAAAAAATAACTTTGTACATACACTCATTTATATATTTGTTAGTGTACTTCAGAGATGGTGTTCTAGAAGTAGCACCAGCAGATCGGTAAGGTAATGTGCATGCAGTCTTTCTAGATATTACCAAATTCACTTCAGTGGGGTTGTATCATTTTGCTTTAATAACAACTTTAAAATCAGGTTTCAGTTTGTTCTCAGACTTGTGGTTTAATAATAAAATGTATTTAATTATAAGTGAGACCTTATGATGATATAAGATAGAGAAGTGTTGGGAAGAAAAAGAAAGGTATGGAATTAGGAAAAAAGTTTTTGAGGAAAATTTCCAGAGGTGAAAACGCAAGGTACTATGTTAAGGAATAGTAAATATCTATAGTTTGAATGCTAGGCAAACAGGTATGTCTCAAGCTTTAAAACAAAAAGTCAAGTGGGGACAGGCATTTGGCATAGCAGTTAAGACAGTGCTTGTAACACCTACAACCCATATTGAAGTGCCTGGATTCAAGTTCTAGCCTCAGTCTTGTGTATACCTTCCTATTAATGCACACCCTAGGAGGCAGCAGGTGATGGCTCAAGTACTTGGGTCTTTGCCAATCCCATGTGACACCCAGATTGAGTTTCCCAACTCCTGGCTTCAGTATGGCCCAGCCCCAGCTCTTGTGGGCATTTGGGGAGTGAACCAGCAAATGTGAGACTGCTCTTTCTCTGTCTTCCAAATAAATAAAATCCATTAACATTTTTTTAAAAAGTCAAGTCATTGGGCAAGGCGGTGTGGTGCCATAGTGTAGCAGGTTAAGTCTCCACCTGGGGAGACAGCATCCCATATAGGTGCTAGTTTGAGTCCTGCTGCTCCACTTCTGATCCAGCTCCCTAATAATGGCCTGGGAAAGCTGTAGAAGATGGTCCAAGTGTTTGCAGCCCTGCACCCACAAAGGAGACCAAAAAGAAGCTTCTGGCTTCGGATCAGCACAGCTCTGGCCACAGTAGCCATTTGGGGAATGAACCAGCGGATGGAAGACCTCCCTCTCTGTCTCTCCCTCTTTCTCTGTAACTCTGCCTCTCAAATAAATACATAAATCTTTTTTAAAAAAAGTTATTTTTAATTTAATTTGCATTTAAACAAATACTACTTGTTTTTGATCCTTTAAAGGCTAAAACCTGAAGAATGCTAAAAGTAACTATATTTAATATCAAAGCATATTCCAAGTTATAGCCTATAACCGTTAAGTAATCTCCCTAAAGGAAATTATTAGTGAATATATTTCTGCTGGAACAAATTCCATCTTAGTTAATTCCAAGTTGAAATCTTAAATAAACAATAAGCTTCCTTATACACTTTTGTACATAGCTTTCCAAAGGTAAGATCAGAGACACAGGACACATGTTTATAGTGGTAAGCAGTAGTTATGAAAATACAGAGAGGGGGCCAGTGCCGTGGCATAGCAGGTAAAACTGCCACCTGCAGTGCCAACATCCCATATGGGTGCTGGTTGGAGTCCTGGCTATTCCATTTCCGATCCAGCTCTCTGCTATGGCCTGAGAAAGCAGCAGAGGATGGCCCAAGTCCTTGGGCCCCTACACCCTCATGGGAGACCGGGAAGAAGCTCCTGTTTCCTGATCAGCACAGCTCTGGCAGTTGCAGCCATTTGAAGAGGGAATTAGCGGATGGAAGACCTTTCTCTCTCTCTGTCTCTGCCTCTCTGTAACTCTGCCTTTCAAATAAACAAATCTTTATATATAAACATATATATATATATATATACACACACATATATAATAAAGAAAATAGAGAAACCAGACTCGCTTCTAGTTCAAACTGTAGTAATCATTTTGAAAGTGCTGATTTTATATCTCTTACACTCTATGATCATTATTTGATGACACCATAACCCAAATAACTGAGAGCAGAATCTGCTGCAAAACTACAAGAAGAAAGTAAGAAAACAATGATGGGATGACTCACAGTTCTATCTGGCTGATTAAAACACAGCCCTAATGGAATTAGAGAACACACTTTTTAGCTTTGAAAAACATTTGTTGTTCTGACACCAATTGGTAAATCCTCTCTTCTCATCACTTTTCCTAGAAAGAAGGGAGAAATTCCTACATGATCATACATCTGATTTTTTAAATCCCATACATCAGAAACATTTGTTACTCCAAAGACAGCCCAGGGTTTTCTTACCTTTCATCATGACTGCCCTTGTACTGAATATGACTAGCTGTGTGCTGTTCAAAGTAGTACTCCTCCAAGTTCAGCAGCAGCAAGGAAAACCTAAATTTCAGGGGAGAAAACAACTTTCATTCACACTCATCTTTTATCAAGTGCATGAAAGCAGTGCATTTAACATGGCTGGTCCCCAAATGCGTTTCCATCCATTAATCTGACACTCACTTAGGAAGCCTGTATCACATGCCAGGCTCTCCTATTTATTCAGTGGGAAAGGAAGCACTTAAACAGGCCTGCCTTGTGGGTCAAATAAGTGTCGTGCCAAAAATGAAGTCATGTATCCACTGGATGTACTTATTAGTCTTTACAGAAACCCCACACTTCATGAAATCCAAATTATTCTTGCCTGTACAAACCTTGGAGCTTTCCCTCGTGCTAGGCGTCCCCACCTCTTCCTGCCCTACACACCCCACCCAGTGCCATGCCTTGTGCTTGAGTGTACCTTGCTACTCCCACAAGACCACAGATCTTGAGTTATTCCTCCCATAAAAACCAACTAATCCTCTCCACACAATGGATGTTTTATAAGTAAGATAAGAAAAACTATAGCTCTTTTTAAGTTCTAAGTGCTTTAAACTTTTTTTTTTTTTTTTTGACAGGCAGAGTGGACAGTGAGAGAGAGAAGAGAGAAAGGTCTTCCTTTTTGCCATTGGTTCACCCTCCAGTGGCCGCCGCAGCCAGCGCACTATGGCCGGCACACCACGCTGATCCGATGGCAGGAGCCAGGTGCTTCTCCTGGTCTCCCATGGGGTGCAGGGCCCAAGCACCTGGGCCATCCTCCACTGCACTCCCGGGCCACAGCAGAGAGCTGGCCTGGAAGAGGGGCAACCGGGACAGAATCTGGCGCCCCGACCGGGACTAGAACCCGGTGTGCCGACGCTGCAGGCGGAGGATTAGCCTATTGAGCCACGGCGCTGGCCTGCTTTAAACTTTTAAAAACAAAATAAGAAACGTGTTTAGTTGTATGTTCCGCAGAAACAAATACATGGCAAAGAGGTGAAAGCACGTTGTTTTGTCTGTTTCATGGTAAAGATCAGGAAACCACAACACCATGTAGAGTTAAAGGGAAATGCTTTCGTGAAAAGTGAAGGACTTGCAATGCGTCCCTGCTGTTCCAAGTGTGAGACGATTAAATATGGTAGGTAACACAAATATGCTTATTTCATCTTTTTATTTTTAAATATTTATTTATTTATTTGAAAGGCAGAGATAGAGAGGTCTTCCACCCGTTGGTTCACTCTCCAAATGGCTGCAATACCCGAAGCTGGCTGATCTGAAGCCAGGAGCCAGGATCTTCCTCCCGGTTTCCCACATGGGTGCAGGGGCTCAAGCACTTGGACCATCTTCTGCTTTCCCAGGCCACTGCAGAGAGGTGGATTGGAAGTGGAGCTGCCAGGACTTGAACCGGCACCCAAATGGGATGCTGACACTGCAAGCGGTGGCTCTACCTACTATGCCACAGTGCTGGCCCCTCACTTACTCTTGAAACGCCATCAAATGTGAATAAACCCATTTATTAAATGGTAAAACCCACAGATGGATGAAATCACATTGGAGAGACATCAGAGAGGAGGTATATGCAAATCTGTGACATGAAAGCACATGAGAGGAGCTATCAGTGCTCACAGAGAAGAGGCCATGCAAGAGAAAACAAACTCTCTGCACAGGACTTCCAGAATTCAGAAACTGCAGATCAGGTATCAAGAGGGCAGGGAGGAAGCAGTGGGGGATGGTTTCAAAATGTGACTGGGGTGCTAGCCCCAGTTTCTTTCCCTAATAGGTTATCCCTACCTCACATCAGCACATGGTTTTTCTATATTAAAAACTGAACAAGCAGCTCCAAACTAGAAATCCGGCAAGGTGGAGAGTAGGGGAGTGGTATGAAACGGGAGTGATTAAGCAAAAAAGCTGAATACATGAACACCAGCAGGAAGACAGGATACCATTCCACATAGGAGTCCAGTAAACTAGTTGTGGGAAGCAACCTCAACAGTCCCAGAGAAAAGATCTGCAGAGCCAGTCTCTACACTGTCATCCCAACAATGAAGCCCAACAGGAAAAGCTTACTCCCAGCAACACAGAATTATATGTCTCATATAGTGTTACTAAAATATGACTGGACAGCCCAAGAGCATCAGCTTCTGATGCAAAAGAACTACAGCAACAAGAGCAGGAAGAATGCAACTTGAAGGCCTAGAGCTGACGCAGACAACAGAAGTCGAGAGGCCATAATTAATATCCTCACCAAGAAGAAATTACACCTATGACACAAGATGAGATTCCTCATTTTAAAAAATGTGAACAGAAAGAATACTTGTAAAATTTAAGATAATGACAGCAAGGAACCAGTTCTACCATGCTAATAGGTAACTTCTATTGACTTGTCCTCTATTTTTAAATCCATGAACAAGAACTAGTCATGAGCTAATAATAAGCCCAGAGTATAACAGCAAATGCTATCATTACTTAACACAAATGCCAATAAAATCAAGGTTGAGGATTGTTAGGAAGACTCTTCGTGCATCAGATAATTTCCAGGAAGGCAGAGATCAGGAAGATACTTGCTAATCATATTGAGCCTTATTTTCAGCTTATTTAGCTTATTTTGAATATATTGAGGACTGGAAACACTTTGCTTGGGCTGGAGGTATACAACTCTCCCTTTCGTCTCCCAATCTTCCCTCTCCTCCCTCTTGGAGAAAGGGGAAAACAGAGCAAATATTCTTTTAAAACACCATTGCATAATTTTATCACTATGAAGTAGTGTTCAGAGACAACTAGCTCTTCCATATAATTATTAGAATATAATCATATATTCTAACTGGTTCCTTGCTGTCAACTATTTTAGAACTAAAATCATTTTGGTAAATGGAATAATTATAGTCTCAATTTGTCAATATGTATATTTTGCAAAAAATGTAAAATGTATAGTGAAGGGCTACAACCCAATTTTCTCATGTAAAATTAAAAGATTAAGGAATTTTTCTGAAATTTTTTTCATTTTACTGATGTTATACCAGCTTTACAATTCTTCTATGTAAAATTGTAATTAAGTTTCATGGTATTTTGAACAATGCTTTTCAAATTACATTTTATGGAATAATCTCATACTTAAAAAATTAAATCACTGCTTTTGAAATTTTTGGTCTAATCCATTAGCATTCTATACAACTATAAATTGTTTCTTTAGGAGATTATTGCCCTGGGTCTTGTGTTTGTCTAGTTTAATCAGTGTTTAAAGAATGGTATAATTCTCTTTAGACAAATTTCTTCCTTGAGCAATCCAATTTTTGTCCTAAAAATATATTGTTCTACCCTCATGTCAGTGAATTTTAAAGTATATGTATAACACCCAATGAACAACATAAAATAGCTCCACTCAGCCCTTATGGAGTAACGCTCATTCAAAAGTCATTCGACATCTTGTTGATTAGTATTGACGGTGGATTAAGGTTCTGCTACTCGATCCTCTCTATGGATTAGAGATATAAAACAGGCTTCACTGTGTTGAGTAAGATACCACCTCAATGGGAGAAAGCACATGATACTCAGGTGACACATGTGGTGCCCAGGAACATCCTCAAGTGTTATGTACTTGCCACTTCTGTTCTCAATACCCCAACACCATCCTTAGATCAACCTGAACTACATGTCCCCAAAAGAGGGCTGGTTTAATCAAACTGGACATTTTTCTAGGCTTCTGAAAATTATTTCTGATATGAGGAATAAAATAAGAAAACTGTTGGACAGACCAGGGTAAGATCACAGTACTATGACCACCATCCTGCTCCCCCAACCATTGGAAGCATCTCCCAGTAATATACTGGACAGCAATCTCTGAAGAGTTGAAGAGTCAAAGGGATGGAGGGTATACTTTTCCTTACCCATCCTATAATAAAAGACAGTTAACAAGAAAAAAGCATAACAAATTTACTCGACATGAGAGACTTAAGCAATGAAAACCCAGGGAAAACCCTCCATTTTCATGTTTAGGTTCTGTGCCGAAATCTGGACAAAAAGGTATTATGCCATGGCAACAGAATGAGGGAGGAAGCCCAGCAAGGCCTCTCAGTCCAGATTCTTCTGGCTTTTCTGTGCAGATTTTCCTCCTGGGTATGCAGCAGGACCTCTCTGGAATGAGGGTCTTCAAGATCTGGCTGTGAGGAAAAGAAGTTTTAGTTTCTATGACTCTATTCAAGGGACAAAGAAGTGGGAGTCCAGAGGGCAGAAGATCAGAGAGAAATTTTGCTTCTGGGGCCTTCCAACTTTCCACAGTTCAAAGCACTCAGCATGCCAATGTGCTTTACTTCGGGGTATCATTTTCTGAGGCCCCAACATTCAAGCAATCTTACTTCAACTAACTTGTACTAACATTAATTTTTCCTCTCTTAATCCTGCTACTAAGCCATCTCAAAAACAAACCTTCTCTGCTAAAGCTCAGATTAACTAAATCTACTGCATTTTCCTGATCCACGGGTCAGAACTTCATCGATAGAGTACCAAGATCTGCCTCCATAGTGACTTCATGCTGGAGACTGGTGACTACTTCCTCTTCTGGTGGTTTATAAATTATCTGCCTCTTCCAGAATTAGCACTACATACATCTGTCCTTTCAGCACTTCAAAAGACTTTCAAAAAGTTCCTGGATCACTGAAACAATTCTAAACTGAAAAACTGCTCAACTCAAACTCTCCCAGGAGTTTATGCCGGGAGACATAAGCACACATATGCCCTTTCACCTCACCAGTCTTGTGAAAGCTCATCCTGTCTCTTTCAGTCTGATGCTATCAGGAACAGAGTGCAAAATAAGAACCATTTTTCTGTCCTAAATGTGCGTTGCACTACTAGGCTAGCCCCAGGCAATAGCCTAATACTACCTCATTTCCAAAACAACTTTAGAGGATTACTTTTATGGCTTTTTAAAAATTCACAGTATTTTTTAAAACCTCCATTCATACAGGGAGTTTAACTTTCTAAAAGCTAACTGTATAACTTCCTTGCTTTATAGTTTGTAAATATTATAAGCTCAGAGGAACATTACCTGTACAACCACATCTCCTGATTATCTGCAACTCTTCTGGAAATACCATTTGGACTGGATATTGTGAATTCTGACAGTTTGACAAACTTCTTTGGTCAATACACTTTCCACAACAGTCCAGTAATCTACACTTATCTTTTTCTCCTCTATAAATACTTGCATCCTTAGAAATATGATCTGCTCCCCGTGTGTATAATCTGATATGAACTCTCAGTCGAAGGCTTCTTTCACTGCATCTTGAATATTTTTCTTTAATGTTAAGAATTAAGTTCTTGGTGACTGGTATTGTGGCGCAGCAGGTTAAGCAGTTGCCTGTGACACCAGCATCCCATATGTGCTCTGATTGAGTCCCTGCTGCTCCACTTCTGATCCAGCTTCCTGCTAATGCACTTGGGAAGGCAGTAGAAGATAGCCCAAGTGTTTTGACCCTTGCCACCCATGTGGGAGACCTAGATGAATCTCTGGGCTCCTGGCTTCAGCCTGGCCTGTCCACAGCTCTTCCAACAGTTTGGTGAGTGAACCCGGGGCCAGAAGATCTTTTTTTTTTTTTTTTTTTTTTTGACAGGCAGAGTGGACAGTGAGAGAGAGAGACAGAGAGAAAGGTCTTCCTTTTGCCGTTGGTTCACCCTCCAATGGCCGCCGCGGTCGGTGTGCTGCGGCCGGCGCACCGCGCTCATCCGATGGCAGGAGCCAGGTGCCAGGTGCTTTTCCTGGTCTCCCATGTGGGTGCAGGGCCCAAGCACCTGGGCCATCCTCCACTGCACTCCCGGGCCACAGCAGAGAGCTGGCCTGGAAGAGGGGCAACCGGGACAGAATCCAGCGCCCCAACTGGGACTAGAACCCGGTGTGCCGATGCCACAAGGTGGAGGATTAGCCTGTTGAGCCACGGCGCCGCCCAGAAGATCTTTTTTTTTTAAGATTTTTTTTTAATTTATTTATTTGAGAGGTAGAGCTACAGACAAAAAGGGAGAGATAGAGAGAAAGGTCTTCCATCCACTGGTTCACTCCTAAAATGGCCGCAAAGCTGAGCCTATCCGAAGCCAGGAGCTTCTTCTAAGTATCTCATGCAGGTGCAGGGCCCAAGCACTGAGACCATCTTCCACTTCTTTCCCGCACCATTAGTAGGTGGCTGGATCGCAAGTTGAGCAGCCTGCACATGAACTAGCGCACCCATGCAGAATGCTGGTGCTGCAGGCGGAAGCATGGCCCCTCGATTTCTTTTTTAATCAAGGATCATAGTAGATTGTTTCCATGAAACTTTTCCATAATATATTATCAAGAACATAAAGATGAAAGAATAGTTTGAAGGGACAACAACAACAAAAAAGATGAATACTTACTTACTATTATTTAGAGTGGTGCTTCTCAAACCTTTATGTGTATCTGGGGCTCTTATTAAAATGCAGATTCTAATGCACATCTCGGGGCAGGGTAGAGGATGGGGATGGGGGGCCTGGATTCTAACAAGTTCCAGGCAAGCTCACACTGTAGGCCTAAAGGGATAAAGTAGGTAGCTGAGCTGGCAGCCACAAACCAGAAGGCCCTACCCCATGTAATTCTACTCTGTGAGAACACTCCCTTTCCCAGGATGTTCATCCAGGACCTAGGGAAGGGTCTCCATGTAAATATGCATATTAATCTCTACCTGCAATTTTATGGAGGAGTCATAACTTCCCAGGTATCCACGCCACCTCATACAAGGAGACACTGGGAGGTGATTGCTCTCTTCCATTGGAGACAAGGATGAGAGAAGGCGCTGAGGGTGTCCCCCCTCTCTGCTTCCTTTCCCTGACCTGCTTCTCTACCCAGCCTACTCTATGCCCACGTGTGTATGTGCTTGCTTTCTGACCTTCTAGATAAACATTATCACTTTGTGCACCATATTTGTGCCTGCACTTGGGATTCCTGGAACAGGAATGTAAACCCCCACTTCTCCCACAACAGGCCCATGGTGCATACATTCAGTACCAAGGTTCTAGTTTCAACATAACCCAGGCTTCAGTCATTCCTGAATCACTCGAAATTTCAGAGATCCCATATAAAAATGAGTAGTACTCAGCAGGTCACATGCCTAATATTTAAAACAGAAGCAGTATGTTACAGCAGAAAGGGACTGGACTTGGACCAGAGAACATCTGTTCTAGTCTTAGCTCATGACATTATTGCTTGACCTTAATTCAGTCACCTTAGTTAGGCCTCATGTTCAAATATAAAACTGGGGAGAGATAAAGATTAAATTACCCAAAAAGTTTTTTTTTAAACCAATAAGTCTATAGATTCATTAATAAAACTAGGCTTAAAGAAATCATTAGGAATTTCATTTATATTACTGTAACAGTTTGTCCAAAAAACAATCTCTATAGATCTCCTAAAATTGCTCAATAAATTACTTAAAACTATTTTAATGTTTGGCTGAGGTAAAGGAAAACAAACATACAGCATAAATCCAGAGATGTTAGCAGGCACTAGACCAGCCTTTTGTCCTAAGGTCTTTGCCTAACCCTTCAAGTAACAGAGACCCTCAATTTATTATGAGAAATTCAGAGGAGATGGCACAATAAAATTCAAGAAAAATAAAGACTATGTTGAATGTAGAATGTTAAGAGAGAATTCCAGATCACTATTGTTTTAGCTTGGCATGGTAGCTTACAACTACAACCAGGTGATTTACTCTACGGCACTGTAAAGACAAGAGTGCAGCTCGTCCTCAGAAGGAACTTACCATCGAAGTTTCTACGGAACCCAAAAGAGAAACAACTGCATTATCACCAGCACAAGATGTGAAGCCCAAAAATATTGAACAATTAGTCGACTTCTAACTCTGAAAAGAGGAATATCTTAAACAGCAGCAGTTTGTAGAATATTCTCACCTGCTAACCTACTGCACACATTCACCATTCCCGCACAACACCATGGAATGCAGACTTACCTGTGGCATCATCTATGCCTCCCAGGCCATCTTAGGCCCTGCCAGTCCTCACATTGCACACTAGGCTTTGGTCCTAAACCAAGGCCCAACACAGGTGCCAGCCCCACCCCTACCCTAATGAGATTCGATACTCCTACTTCCCTGCCCTCCCCCCAGCAAAAGTTTAACAGGACCTGTTCCTGTTAAACATGCTCTCCTCCCCTCTCTTACTCTCTGGCCCTCTCCCCACAGTTGGGGAGACAATAAATCTTTCCTCTAACTCCAGTGTTTGCTGTGTTTTGTGGCAGCCTTACATGGAAGATGGGTGAACTCTCTTTTAAATCTTTTTACATTTACTTTTACCCACACCTGCACAGGACTTTTTAAATCAATATGGTTCCTGTCTTCTAAATCTTAACCAGGATACTCTTGATATTTAATGTGAATGGCCAAGTGTCTAGCTTTCTAATCTAAAAATTACCAGAGCATTTCTTCATAAACATCGCAAATAAACAACAGCACTATAAGGTCATTCACATGCAAGAATTACCATGTTTACACTTGATCTTAGCCAAAAGGCTGAAAAGCCACAGAATGACAAGACAGTCAAATTTGAATTTCAAATAAACAGACAATATTCTGTTACTAAAATACCTACACTTCATGCTTATACTAAATATTACTGCTTATTTGCAATTTGAATTTAACTGTGTGCCCTGTATTTTATCCTACAATACAAACTGGGATTCTTCATCACCTGTGTGCAATCCACCACACCAAGAGCTATCAATTCTACTTCCAGAAAATATCTACAATCAATCCACTTTTCTCCATTTCTTCTGCCAGCACCTCGGTGTGAGCCATCAGTACACCAATCTCTCAGTCTGTTTTTACTCCAGGAGAAATATCACTTACTCTAAAGGCAACAGCATCAAGTTACCAATAAGAAAAATGAAAGCTAACTTCCAGTCTGTCTATGCTGGGGGCCATTATTTGGAAGCTGCAGAAATCTGAAATCCCAAAGTCAGCAACCAGAGGATCCAAAGAACTCACAATGAGAGGGGGGCCTCTCCTGGGTAACCTTTGAAATGAAGAAAGGAATATTTCTCTGGGTTAAGTGAGAGTCATCACCTGTATCAGTCATTTTCCCTAATTTGTCTGTTGCTTCCAAGGCATAAGCCAGAAAAAAAAAAATCTTTGCAGAATTGGTCACTCTGAGGCCAGATAAATTCCAGACGAATTTTAAGATTTATAAAGAGCCTGCTGCCTGTATGACAAGATGCCTGAGCTTTGGAGACATAGTCTATGGGCACCATCCTAGTTTCAGCCTGAGCATCAGCCCAAGGCTGCAAAATCATGGGGCAGAGCGTTAAGAATTAGAGCAGTCAGCAAGTAGAACTGAAAGAACTATAAAACACGTGGCGCCAGCCTTTTCAGATGACTGAAGCTCAGAAACAGCTGATGCCTCCTGAGCATTAACGTCTTGGTTGTTAAGCCTTGCTTGCTGGCCAGGTGTGACCAATGGACGCTAACAACGCAGCTTCCAAGTGGAGAGACAAGTGCAGACTTGGTCTGCGGTCACACTGCACTGCTACCTACGTAACCCAATCAACACAAATGGCCTCCACCGAGATAACAAGCAGCTCTAACGAAGAGAGCTTTTCCTGTTTATCAAGGAGGCCAGAGCTCTGTTACAAGCCGCACTTAGATCACAGAGCCTGGCGGCAACTCAAGCGTTTCGGTTCTTACAACTTAAACCCGAACGTCCATCTTCACACAGAATACCAACAAGCCTTCATGGTGTGGACACACAACTCCCCCAAGCTCTTTCCACAGGAAACGCACAATGTACATGCAGTCAGAGGAGCGTCCCCGCAAGTTATGTCACTTACAGCCCAGCTATTATTTAAAACACGCTTTCTGCGGCTGAATCGCAACCACACTACCAAAAACACGCTGGCAAAGCCGTATCCAAAGTACCAGGGCTCTGCAAAGGGCCCATGGAACATACATATTATGAAAAAGCGATGCGTGGATGTCTTAATTATCATGCACCAAAATCATCTTTTGATTGTACTTTAACACAAAGTTTCTGAAGTAGCCGTCCGTGTTTTCTGCCTTAACTAGAGACAACTACGAATCTCTCTCTCTCACTCACACACACACACACACACACACACACGCACGCACGTCTGCACCTGTATCAGCAGGGCAGGCACAGCTCTCCCCACCCAAGCCGTATCTGCCCAGTGACTTTGCCCTCGATCCTTTTGCACCCCGGGCCACACGCCCGAGGCTCAGCAGGGTGTTTCGCTCACAAATGGAGGAGACTCACGGCCAAGGCGGGCTTTTCCGAGGACAGGCTCTGCCCCGGGACGGGACTGCCAAGTCGGGAGCGGCGCTGCCGCGGGCCCCTCTTCACTTCCCCTAGCGGGACCCCAAGTGCTCGCCGGGGCGCCCGCGAGAACGCCTGTCCCGCCGCGCCGCGCCTTCGAACGCCCGGTCTTCACTCCGAGAAGCGCCCGGGGAGCAAGCGGTCACGGGGGAGGCCCTGGGCCGCCCTCGGGAGGCGGCCTTTGCGGCGGCGTTCCTCCCAGCCCACTCGGGCGGCAGCGAGTTTGCCTTTGCTTTGTGGCCGAAGCAGCCGGCGGGAAAAGGGCGCCGTGGCTGTGAGGCAGCAGCTTCCACCCCACCCCGAGGCCTGCCCCCGTCCAGCCCGGGTGGGACAAGCCCCGACGGCGGCTCAGGTCGAGGGGAGTCCAACGACGCACCCTCGCTGGGCGCTCCCGGCTCCGCACTGCGGGGCTCCGGCGCCGCGCGGCCTGCCGGGTGAGCCGGGCCGCGCGCCGGACTTGCGGCCGGCCGGCTCCGCCTCGCTCTGCCCGGCTGCAACGCCCGTGTCCCGGCCCCCAGGGGTCTGACCGCGTCCCAGAGCTCTGCCCACTGCCCTCGGTCCCCGCACACGCTCCCAGCCCCCGCCTCTGAGCCCGGCCCCCAGGCGCCGGCCCCCGTCCCTCCGGGCTCCGGCCGGCGCCCCGGCCTCTGAGCCCAGCCCGGCGCGGCGCGCACCTCTCCTTGGAGTAAAGCTGCAGCTGCTGCTCCTGCTGCTTCTTCCGGATAAACGCCATGGAGGGCAGGTGCGGGCGGGCGGGCGCGCGGCGCACGGGCAGGCCCCGCCGCCGCCCGCCGAGGAGGTCCGGAGCAGCCGCGGAGAAGGCGGACGCGGGCCTGGCTTTCCGCGCGGCGCCGCTGGGCGGCCGAGAGCCCGACGCTGCGCCCCAGGGCCCCGCGGCGTCCCGGCCGCGCTCACCGCAGCATCCTCGCGTGGGGACTCCGGCGGCGCCGTGACTCAGGCCCGGAGGAGGGGCGCGCGGTGACCCGAGGCGCCCCAAACGGGCCGCCCCGAGGGCTCTCCAAGGACCTGAGGCCAGAGGGATCCTTCTTCCGCACTCGACCTTTACCCACCGTTGCAGTTCCACATTTTAAATATTTTAGGCATGGAAACGGATGCTTGCCCAGAAACTGCCAATTTGTTGGCCATAGGGACTTGAAATAATGAGTCCTCAGTCTCTTAGTTGTTGAAATAACTGGTTCTGTGACTTTTTCCTTGTTCTGGCAGCTTTACTCAGGTGTCACTCACACACTAAACAATTCATCACTGATAAGTTCAAATATAGCCACAGTTTTAGAATATTTTCATCACCTCATAAAGAAACGAAGACCTTTTAGCTGGCACTCCTCTAGCTTCCCCTCCCCCAAGCCTCACTCCCAGCAGAGGCCAGCTCTGTCAGTGTGCACATTCGGGACATTTCCTGTACTTGAAGCCAGGCAATCTTGCGTGTGATCTTTTGTGTCTGGCTTCTGTAATTTAGCACAATTTTTCAGTGTGCTAGCCTAGATCAGTACTTGACGCGGTTTTATTGCTGATGGATATACTTCATTTTGCTTACCTGTTCATCAGTTGATGAACATTTCAGTTTCCATCTTTTGGCTATTACGAATAATGCCACTATAAACTTCATGTACAAGTTTTTGTATGGATACTCCTACTTTTTTTTAAAGATTTTATTTATTTATTGAGAGGTAGAGTTACAGACAGTGAGAGGCAGAGGCAGAGAGAGAGGTCTTCCATCCACTGTTTCATTCCCCAAATGGCTGCAATAGCCAGAGATGGGCCGACCGGAAGCCAGGAGCCTGGAGCTTCTTATGGGTCTCCTACATGGATACAGTGGCCCAAGGACTTGGACCACCTTCTGCTCCTTTCTCAGGCCATAGCAGAGAGCTGGGTCAGAACAGCTGGTTCTTGAACCTGCTCTCACATGGGATGCTGGCACTGCAGGCAATGGCTTTACCTGCTACACGACAGCGCTATTCCATCCATGAACTTTTTTGGTTTTCAAAGATTTTATTTATTTATTTGAGAGGTAGATTTACAGATAGAAGGAGAGACAGAGGGAAAGGTCCTTTGTCCATTGGTTCACTCCCCAAATGGCCGCAACACCCGGAGCTGCGCCGATCCAAAGCCAAGAGCCAGGAGCTTCTTCCAGGTCTCCCATGTGGGTGCAGGGGCCCAAGGACTTGGACCATCTTCTACTGCTTTTCCAGGCCATAGCAGAGAGCTGGATTGGAAGAGTAGCAGCCGGGACTAGAACCAGCGCCCATATGGGATGCCAGCGCTGCAGGCGGAGGATTAACCTACTGAGCCACAGTGCCAGCCCCAGAACACTCCTACGTTTTAATTTCTGTTGAGTGGAATTGGAATCTAGGAGTGGAATTGCCAGTTCATATGGTAACTCCATGTCTAAACTAGAGAAACTTGCCACACTGTGGTCCAAAATGGCTGCCCCATTTAAGCTCCTATCGACAGAGTGGAAGGTTCCAGTGTCTCCACATCTCACCAACACCTGTTATTATCTTACTTTTAATTAGAGCTGTCATAGTGAGTATGAGTGGTAGTTCACCGTGGTTATGACTTCTTAATATGTTCTAAGAATGAGTCTGTTTACCTTTGAAGGATTCTTGAATGACAAGCTTCTAAATTGTGAGTATTCCAGAACATCATCTAATAATGTCTTGAGGTCCAGGTTCTGCGGGGTTAGATTTTTAAAAGCTTCAGTGGGCCTCTCAGCTCTCTAGAAAGTGGCATGAGTCTGAGGAAAGGTTGGGGGGGGGGTTAAGAATAAAATGTAGGCATGTTCTTTTAAAATACCTATTTATGTGAAAGACAGAGTGACAGAGACAGAAAAAGCCGGAGGTCTTCCATTTGCTGGTTCACTCCCTTCAGATGTCCACAAAAGCCAGGGCTTGGCCAGGCTAAAGTCAGGAGCCAGGAACACCATCCAGGTCTCCCATGTAGAAAGCAGAGATCCAAGTGCTTGGGCCATCTTCTACCCTCACAGGTGCACTAGCAAGAAACTAGGTAGGAAGTGATGTGGCCAGGACTAGAACCAGCACTCTGATATGCAATACTGGCCTCACAAGCTGCAGGTGAACTTGCTATGCCAGCATGCCCACCCTTAGGTCTTTTTCATTTCATTCCCACCAGCACTGAACAAAATGCTGTGTGTAGGGTGGACACTGTTAAGAGTTTTTAGAATGAACATGCCCTGTCACTTTGATTTAATCCCTTCCATGCATCCAAGTGCTGTACAGAACCTGTAGCAGGTAAAAAGGTAATAGATGTTGGTTCGTTGTTCCTGTAAGAAACTAATCTTGTCAGGTAAGCAAGACATAAATACAGAGCAGGAACATGATGAAACAAGATAGTAAAATCTACCATGAGGTAGTATATGCTCTCTCTGCCTCTGCCTCTCCCCTCTGTCACTCTGCCTTTCAAATAAACAAAAATCTTTAAAAGAAAAAAAAAGGGGGGAGGGACAGGCACTGTGACATAGCAGGTTAAGCCGCTGCCTGCAGTGCCAGCATCCCATATGGGTGCCGGTTCGAGTCCTGGCTACTCCACTTATTATCTAGCTCCCTGATAATGTGCCTGAGCAAGCAGCAGAGGACAGTCCAAGTGCTTGGACCCCTGCACCCATGTGGAAGACTGGGATGAGTCTCCTGGCTCCTGGCTTCGGCCTGGCTCAGTCCTGGCTGTTGCGGCCATTTAGGGAGTGAACCAATGGATGGAAGATTTCTCGCTCTGCCTCTCCCCTCGCTGTAACTCTGCTTTTCAAATAAATAAGTAAATCTTTTTTTTTTTTTTAAAAAAAGAGATTCCATATGATATGTTTTGCTATGAGAGACATTACAATAGATACTATGAGTTTAAGAGGAAATAAAGTTGGAATAAGGCAAAAACAAACAACAGAATGACTTTTTCTTAAGTAAACATTAAAGGCTAATATGATCATGACAGGTTCTCTCTTTGAACACTGGCCAGATTCCTAGTTGAGTCCTCTTCTCAACTAGGACTCAACACTGACCTAAAAATACCAGGGACTCTCAACCAGGGTGATTTCCTCCACTCCCTCCGCCCCTCGTTAAAAACTGAAACATCAACAGTTTTCTAACAGTGAAAGCTGACATGACTTTCATGGGGACCCTCATCCTGCTGAAAGTGCCTGCCTATGAGAGTCTGAGCTGCCGGAATACTGTACCATTTGTTCCAGTCAACAGCCAACATAGACTGCTAACCCCCAGTTCTTAGAACAGTTACTAAAAAGGGCTTACAATTGTGAATCATTCCTTTGTCCCTTGGAGATGTGTGGGTGTCTCTTAGGGCTCCAAAGTTGCTTTCCCAAGAACCTGAAAGCCATTCCTTTGCAATGTAACAACAAAGAAGGATAAGGCCCCTGTCTCCCTGTCTCTGGGATGACATACGCCTAACTGTGACCATTGCCAGCTCACTCTAGCAGCTGACTCCATCACATTTACACTGAGCAACGCTTTTTCATTTTTTCACTTCCCTGCCTCTGCTGACCCACCAAGTGCCCCACTCTCTACTTCCTCATTCTCCCTGCAAAATATCTAGTCTTACCTTTTTGCACTGACCAAGGTTGATTTCAGTTTATGCTGGGTCCTCTTCCCTATTGCCATGGTGAATTATTGATTAAAATCTGTCCTTAGCATTTTCCTGACTAGCCTTATCTGTGACAAGAAGAAACACATTCAAAAAGGTTTTCTCGAACAATAACTCAGAAGAGAGATGCTTCTGTTATAATGGAGTTTGTGTCTGTGGAGAATCTAGAGAGAACTGAGACTGGTACTCCCTCTTGCCCTTACCAGATCATCCACCTTTTTGGCATCTGCTCTTTTATGCTTTGTTTTCATTTCTGCTATTTACAGGTGTATTTTCCCCTATCAAAGGCCAACTTCTCCTTTCTTCCCAAGAGTTCAGTCCCTGTAATTACTCTTTCCCTCTTTCTCTTGCTTTGTCTAATTCTCCCTCACTATATATATATATATATATATATATATATATATATATATCATATTGGTTATTAGGGTATTACATATTAGATTATATACTAACATTGTATCTTGGGTATTTACACACACACACACGTTTTGTTTCTCTGGAGAATCCACACTAGTACTTATATATTGCAGTTCAAATATTAGAGTCTGAGACCCAAGAGAGCTGATGGCTTAAGCTCCAGGCTTGCTTCAAGTCTGAGGGAAGAGAAGCTCAAAGACAGGCGAGGAGAGAAAATTCTCACTTACTCCATCTCTTTTATTTTTGAAGATTTATTTTAATTATTTGAAAGGCAGAGCTGGGGAGAGAGAGAGAGAGATCGATTTTCCATCTGCTGATTCGTTCTCCAAATGGCCACAATGGCTGGGGCTGGGCCAGGTGGAAACCAGGAGCCAGGAGCTTCATCCAGGTCTCCCACTTGAGTGCAGAGGCCCAAGTGCTTGGGCCGTCTTCTACTACTTTCCCAGGCACATTAGCAGGGAACAGCTCAGAAATAGAGCTGCTGGAACTTGAACCAGCACCCATATGGGATGCCGGTGCTGCAGATAGCGGCTTAACTTGAGCACAGTGCTAGCCCTAAGCCAGATTTTTAAATGCTTTTTCTAATGAGTTAACATTGCTTCCAAAGTTCTGGTTTTCATGCCCAGTTGCAAAAAAAAAAAAAAAAAAAAAAAAAAAAGGAGTAGGGACTGAATATGAATATGCATGTATTTACATCAGTTTTTCCCTCCTTATGTTGTCAAAGGCAACTGTTATCTGTCATCTGCAGTTGATCTTCCCTGCATGAACTAGACATTAATATAATTGCTAGTCATCTCTCACTTTCAGCTTTCTCCTTCGTACTTTATAAATCCACATGTTTTTTAACTAAATACATGACCCATCAAAGATTAGTATAGATTAGATTAGAAGATAAACAGGAAATTATGAGTAAAGCAATACATTTGAGAGATGCATGTATCCTTTAAAATACAGACATGACAACTGCATTATAAGTCAATGAAAATTAAAGCAAAATGAGACGCCATTTCCAGATATCAAATTGGCAAATAACAATGCTGTCAACACCAGTCTCCAATGCCCACTTCGTGGAAAACTATTGATGAAAGGAAAATTGTGTACATATCTCTGGTGTGTTTAGTAATAAAGGTTTAGCAACCAGCAGTCTGAGAGAAAATAATTTTCCCATTGTGAAATACTCACATTATGGCCAATTTGAAGCTGCTGACATGAAATCACTAATTACAGACTTGGGAGAGATGTAAATGCATGGAATGGCCTTTTTAAAGGGCAAGTTAACATACAGGATCAACTACAATTTACATATAAGATCTACAAAACTGACTGTTAGAATCTATTCCTAATATTCAACTTTACAAAGATTTATGTCCAAGAATATTCATTACTTTTTTTACTTTAAAAGATTATTTATTTGAAAGGCAAAGTGATAGAGAGAGAAAGAGAGAGAGAGAGAGGTTCCATCCACTAGTTCACTCCCCAAATGACCAAAGTGGCTAGGGCTGGATCAGACTGAAGCCATAAGGCTGACATTCAATGTGGGTCTCCCACGTGGGTGCAGGGGCCCAAAAACTTGGGTCATCTCTGCTGCTTTCCCAGGTGTATTAGCAGGGAGCTGAATCAGAAGCAGAGCAGCCAGGACTGAAACTGGCACTCTGAGATACTGGCAGCCTAGCTCACTGTACCACAATACCAGCCCCTATTGTTTGATTTTAAATTGTGAAAAACTAGCAATGATCTAGAGTCTACTAAGAAGTCAACCATTCACGCCACCAACACCAATCGCATGTGCCCCCTCTGCTGTGAACCAGGCAGCTCCTCACCAACAGAACAGGATCTGGGAGTGAGAACCCGACCCGCTGCTCTCAGCGCAGTATGAGACACTGTTGGACAGTGATGACTGAACCGCACAGACCAGGGGAAGGACACGGCATCGTGAGGGGCTTGCTCTCGGGGGTATTTTAATTGCAGGTCAAAACCTGCCCTCCTATGATTTGTGCCCAGAGACTTTTCAGGAGAGCCAGGGCCACAGATGATGGAGAAATGATGGAAATTCATTTGGAGAATCAAACGGGAAGGAACAGAAAATAGCCTTTGATACGCCACAATTCAGTGGATTCTAATAGTGGAGGGTTGAAATGTAGAGTTTTTAAAAGTGGACAATTCCTGTTCCTACATCTGTTTGTAAAGAAAACCATAATGTCTTTAAATTACTCATGTAAATAGATGACCTTTTTGCAGTGTAGCCCCTTGCTGTAGTATCTGGTGTACTTATGTTCAAATCAGCACATCAACTCGGGGGCTAATTTAAAAAAAAAGTAAGTCAACAATTAAACAAATTGTTGACTATCCACTCAATAGAATATTATGTGGCTCTGTAAAATTGCATTTCTAAAGACTCAGATTCCATTATCCCCCATAATGTCCTCACATCCCTCATGCAGTATGTCAAAATATTGCCATATATTTGTGAAAATCAGGAAATAACATATTTTATATAATTCCCAATGTATTTTAAGTATATTAGGAAAATACAATAAAGAGTCCTAGCAGTTATCTCAATAGAGAGATTATGGATGATTTTTATTAAATTCTTTATACTATTATGTATTTTTCAAAGAATATGTTATTTTCATAATTGTAAAGCAAATAGCATTTTATTATTAGTTTTCTTATGTGGAGAAGAACACATAAACAGCATTTGAGGAAATTTATCCTAATTGGTCTTTGTTTTCATTTATCTCTGGTTGATTTCTAGGACTAGGAATAATAAACACTGAGTTTATTTCTTTAAGTTGCCTGCTTTTTTCCAAGATCTCAGGTAAACCACTGTTAAAAAGCCCCTCTTGGCCAGGATCATTTCCCCAGCCCAGCCTTGCCTCCTGGCTCTGATTTCTCTTTCACTATGGTGTTGAGAACTCAGCAGAGTTTGTTTGCTTTCATGACTCTCAGCACACACTCTATCCCTTAGGATTTATTTTTCTTGAGCCCCTTCTTCCTCCTCCTCCTCTTCCTTCATGTCCTCCTCCTTGTCTTCTGTTCTTAAAGATATATTTATTTGTTTGAAAAGCAGAGTGAGAGAGAGAATCTTCCAGCTGCTGCTCAACTCCCCAAATGACCACAATGGCCACGGCTGGGGCATGCTGAAGCTGCGAGCCAGGAACTCCTTCCTGATCTCCCAAATGGGTGACAGAAGCCCAATGATGGGCAATCTTCTCCTGTTTTCTCAGGATCATTAGCAGGGAGCTAGATTGGAATTGGAGCAGCAGGGACTTGAACCAGCAGTCTACTGTGGGATGCCAGCATTGCAAGCGATGGTTCAATCAACCACTGTGCCACAGCCCCCCTTCCTGATCCAATCTTTAGAAAAAGACATGTGGATATATTCATTCTCTACAGTCCTTCTTACAGCAGAAAGATATCAATACAGGGGCCGGCACTGTGGTGCAGCAGGTTAAAGCCCTGGCTTTCAGTGCTGGCATTCCATATGGGTGGCAGTTCTAGTCCTGGCTACTCCTCTTTCAATCCAGCTTTCTGCTATGGCCTGGGATAGCAGTGGAAGATGGCCCAAGTCCTTGGGCTCCTGCACCTGCGTGGGAGACCTGGAAGAAGCTCCTGACTCCTGGCTTCGGATCAGCTCAGCTCCGGCCGTTGTGGAATGAACCAGCATATGGAAGACCTCTGTCTCTCTCTGTGTAACACTGTCTTTCAAATAAATAAAATAAGTCTTTTTTTTTTTAAAGAGCTACCAATACAATGAAAAAATTAGAACTAGATCCTTGTAGGCCAAGTGAAGTTAGACGTCTGAGAATTTTTAAATTCATCAGGCTTCAGTAGAAAAATAGTTCTTTTTGTTTCCTTACAACAAAACCCTTGTTGGACTCTTCTTATTACTTTATAATCTGTATTTACTTTATTTATTTGAAAGACAAAGAGAGAAAGAGAGTGAGAGAGTAAGGGGGAGAGGAGAGAGAGAGAAAAACATATCTCCTTCCACTGGTTCACTCCCCAAATGCCTGCAAGAGCTGAGACGTGGTGAGGCCTAAGTCAGGAGCTGGGAACTCAATCCAGGTCTCCCACATGAGTGACAGAACCCAACTACTGTTGCCTCCCAGGGTGTACATTTGCAGGAAGCTGAAATGGGACTGGGACTTGGACCTAGGCGCTCTGATATGGGATGCCAGCAGTCTCCTAACTTGTCTTAACCACAGCATCAAACACTTACCTCTTATTATTGTAATGTTATCACTATGGCCACACATGAACTGAAACTAGTTGCTGCCATACATTTACTTGATCAGCTGCTGTGGTTTAGATATGATTTGTCCCCCAAAGACTCACGTTCTGGGAGGTTGGTCCTCAAGATAATGGTATTGAGAGGTGCTGGAACCTTTAAGAGTAGAGCCTGGTAGAAGATAATTAGGTTATGGGGCATCACCCTCAGAAAAATTAATGTCCTGCTCATGGGAGTGGGTTAGGTCTTGCAGGACTGTATTAGATGCAAGAACAGGTTGTTATAAAATGAGGCTAGGCTGTGGAATATATTCCACCCGTGCCACTCACCATTCTCATCCACGGTCCCACCATGTGATGCCATCTGCTATGTTGTAACACAGCCAGGAAGCCCTTGTCAGATGCCAGAGCCATGCTGCTTGGCTTTCCAGCCAACAGAAACATGAGCCAAATATGTCTCTTTTATTTACACATCACCTTTCATTAGATATTCTGTCACCGCAACACAAAATGAGCTAAGACACCACCTACTTCCCAGCCCTACAGTATTATAGTTTGTACAGAGAGTCATGAGTCCAAAAATGTAGAAACACAGTGAAAAAGTTATTTTCAATAATGCATATTAATTATCCTCTCAGGCGCCGGCGCTGTGGCATAGTGGGTAAAGCTACAGCCTGCAGTGCTGGCATCTCACATGGGTGCCAGTTCAAGACTCGGCTGCTTCTCTTCTGATCCAGCTCTCTGATATGGCCTGGGAAAGCAGTAGAAGATGGCCCAAATCCTTGGGCCCCTGCATCTGCATGGGAGTCCCAGAAGAAGCTCCTGGCTCCTGGCTTTGGATTGGCATAGCTCCAACCATTGTGGCCATCTAGGGAGTGAACCAGCAGGTGGAAGACCTCTCTCTCTGGCTCTGCTTCTCTTTAACTCTGCCTTTCAAATAAATAAATAATTTTTTAAAAAAATATTATCCTCCTAGTTTATCACTTAGGATTTTTAGCCTGTCACTGAAGATCTCTCATGTTATAAAATGTCCAGGAGTGGGATTTTGGTACAGAATTAAGTTGTCAGTTGGGACATCCACATTCCATATCAGAATACCTGGTTTCAAGTCCCAGCTCTGAATCTGATTCCTGTTAATGCCCACCCTGGAAAGCAGCAGGTGAAGCTCAAGCATTTAGGTCCCTGCAAACTGATGTGAGAGATTTGGACTGAGTTCCATGCTCCTGACTTCAGCCTGACAGGTGTTGCCGGCATTTGGGAAGTGAACTAAAAGATGGGAACCCTCTCTTCCTTTCTCTTTCAAATAAACATAAGTAAATAAATAGGGTGAGAATATCATTTAAAATAAAGTCCAATCTCGTGTCTTCCCATTTTCCTCCTTTCTCCTCTTTCTTATATCCCTTCCCCTTTCTTCTCTAAAGTAGTAGCTTTCAATTTGAATGAAGATTCACTCAAGGATCACCTGGAAGATCAATTTAAAACACAGACTCCTAGGCCTCCCATAGAGTTTCTGAGTGAACAGGTTTCAACAGGATCTGAGGATCTGCATTTCCATTAAGCTCCTAGGTAATGCTGATGCTGGCCTTGAGACCACAATTTGTGAAATACTACTTTAGAACCACAGTTTCCTTCCCATCTGTCTCCTCATCCAGCACTACCCAAGGAAAAAACTCATGAATGTAGTACCCAAAGTTGTTTGTTAATAGCATAAAATTAATGCAACTAAGTGATTTAGGAGGTAGGACCTAATTGGAGGTCCCTTTGATAATTTGGGGTATGAATTTGGAAGACAGTTCTAGTGAGAAAGTTGTTACAAAAGACTGAGTTTTGGCCCAGCTTCCCCCCCCCCCCCCCCGCCTGCTTTCTGGCTCATGATGTGATCCCCCTCTGCATGAGTTCCATCTGCCGTCCTCACAAGTTATCAATTCAGTGGACCTCCCTGATATTGGTCTTGAACTTGTAAAACTCTGAGTTAAGTGAACCTTCTCTTTTCATAAAGGTAATTGGCTCAGATATGTTATTGCAGTAATAAGTGACTGAAACACTAGGTTTCAAGAAGCGTGGTCCCATTCCTTTCTCTTCGGTTGGAGTATCAGCCATTACACAAACCCCCGTTGGCTAACATTTGACTGTAAATACTTATCAGTACACTTTTCTGAAAAACAAAAAGGTCTTCAAAAAGTTCAGATAGTTCATACTATGAAAAACTATGTTCAGATTCCAAAATATTTTTGTACCTCCAAATTTCTTTTAAATTTTCCATGAACTTTTTGAAATTCTCTTGCATAATTCACTTCCTAAAAGGAATGATAGTGCCAGATTTTAAAAAGTATGGTATTTTCCATTGTTATCTCATCATCATAATTGTCAATATTATTGCTATTTGAATTTATTATGTGACTATAGTAAATACTGAGTTCAGTACTTTACATTATTTTTCTTCTTTTATTGGGTAAGGAGAAAATTCTCTATGAATCTCCCACGTTCCTCCATGTCTAGATATCAATAGTCAATTTGTTCAAATTTATCTATATTCCAAGACTGTAGAGTTTCCCCGCTCGCTCTCTCATTCTCGCTTGCTCGCTCTCTCTTCCCTCTCACCTCTCGCCTCTTGCCTCTCTCTCCATGCAAGGTAGCCCATGCCAGGGAATATTTACTAACATCCCAGGATGAAAAACACAGCATCTCTTTCCAAAGGACAGATTTGTCAGAAGCTTCTAAATCAGGTCAAGGCATTTCTGGGCGTGGTCTTCCTCAGGTTGACATAGAACCACCACTATGTGTATAGCATCCACACACATAAAAACACATGCAGAAACACTTGCCCCTCTGCATCATCCTTATGGTGCTTAAGGAGCAAGAAGAAGTTAGGGAGACATGAAGTATCGGATTTTTCTGCTCTTCCATACATAACAAACTGCCTAAATTTGGGCTCCCTGTCTCCTTACCAGCCAACTTAAGAATATTCTTCAATTCATTCAAGAGCTGTCACCTGCTGCTCCTTAGGCACAGCTTGTTTTCTTGACAAATCTTTGGGATCCTTTCATGAGATTGATCCATTATTTCAGTCTTCAGAAGAGGACAACTCAGGCTTTGTGCAGTTTAATAACATCACAATGCCACCCAATTAGTGACAGTGACATGATTTGGTCCCATGACTGCCTGCCTCAGAGACTAGATTCTTTGCAAATATCTATTTCCAGCAACATTTATAAGGCCTTTAAAAGAAACTGCTAAGAATCAGGAATCCTCATTACTTGCAGTTAGGCTGTAAGGAATCTTACTGGCAGAAAATAAATTGTTCTCTAATCCTATCCATATGTACAAGGGAAGTCTCAATACGCTGATGTGTAGGAGCTGAGTCTGAAAATCTTATCTCATAGTTCTTATCTCAAAAGTCTTCCTGGAAAACAGCTGCATCTGGGGAAGAGGGCAGGAGAAGGCCAGACAATATTGCTGACAGTAATCTTAAAGTTTGATTTATTTATGTATTTGCAAATCCATTAAATTTTTTTTAAAAAGATTTATTTTGAAAGTCTGAGTAACAGAAAGAGAGAGGGAGAGAAAGAAAGAACTCTTTTATCTACTGGTTCACTCCCCAGATGGCAGCAACTGTCAGTGTTAGGGCAGACTGAAGCCAGGAGCCTGGAGCTTTATCCTGGTCTCCCGCGTGGGAGGCAGGGGCCAAACACTTGGGCCATCTGCTGCTGCTTTGTCTAGGCCACTAGCAGGGCACTGGATCAGAAGTGGAGCAGCCGGGACGTGAACCGGCGCCCATGTGGAAAGCCTGTGTCGCAGGCAGGGGCTTTACCCGCTGTGCCACAATGCCAATGACACAAATCCATTTTCAATTGGATTTCTTGAGATATAATTTAAATCCAGTAAAATGTTACCAATTTGAAGTGTGCAATTGGATGAGTTTTTGAGAACTATCTGCCACATAACTGCACTGTAATTATTTGTTTATATGCATGTTTACCTTGCTCTAATAAGAACTACTTAAGGACAGAGCAATTAGTAGTTTCAGTCCCATGTGTAGCTTATCAGTGACTGTTGGTTGAAAGCATGAGAGCTATAATCCCACTAGTCTGTCACTTGCCTTGTGAAGCTGGGCTGTTTCTCATTCATTATATTTGCTTTGTTCAAGTTTTGAAGTAGGCAGGCATATAGGTTAAAATTGATTAGGTTTGTGAGCTGGAAGACCACGCCTTTGCCACGCCCCTATGTGACCTCATGACCTACCTGGCCACACCTGGGTGCCCACCAGCCAATCAGGTTAATTAACCACTCCCCTTTGGAAGGGGCTGAATTCTTTCTTGCATGAAGACAAGAACCCCACGGCTTCCACAGCCTTTTCTCCAGTGACATTAGTAGAGTCCCAGTCCCAATCAAAGGAGAATGTCTGATTTTCAAGGCAGCTTACCAAATTCTTCCCCCTTTTCTAACTGCATATGAGGCTGGATTTTTCCTTGTACTTCAACCAAAATGACCCATATCAGAACAGATCATGAGAATTCAGTTTTCTTCTATTAAGCCACACAATACAAAAAAAAAAAAAGCCAAAATGTAAAACAGTACATACCATTCTCTTAATTCATTTTATCTTAAAAATACATTTGCATGTGAATATATTATATATTATTTATTTTGAAAGAAAATAGGCTCATTATAGTCATTTTATTTATTAAGGATTTATTTATTTTATTTGAAAGGCAGAGCAACTGAAGGAAGAGAGAGAAATTTATCTTCCATCTGCTGGTTTACTTCCCAAATAGCTCCAATTCAGGTCTCCCACATGGGTAGCAGGTGCCTTAGAATTTGGGCTGTCTTCTGCTACTTTCCCAGGCATTTTAGCAGGGAGCTAGATTGGAAGTGGAGCAACTGAGTCTTGAACCAGTACTAAAATATGTGATGCCAGCATGGGCCCCATTATTATAATTTGTTAAGGGAAAACGGCGGCAGAGAAATTATTGTTACCTCAGTTCTTTGTTTAACATGGAAGAAGAATTTCCCAAGCAGACAGCAAAGAGATTTACAAGTATTCATTAGAATCAAAGCCAGAGCAGCATGAAGGAGGGCTTCCAAGAGAGGAAAAAACCCAAAGGGACTGGTGGCAGTGGGCTTTTAAAGTACAATTTCTTTTTTTTTTTTCTTTTTAATTTGACAGGTAGAGTTGTAGACAGTGAGAGAGAGAGACAGAGAGAAAGGTCCTCCCTCCGCTGGTCCACTCCCCAAATGGCCGCCACGGCTGATGTTACATCGATCTGAAGCCAGGAGCCAGGTACTTCTCCTGGTCTCCCATGCGGGTGCAGGGGCCCAAGCACCTGGGCCATCCTCCACTGCTTTCCCAGGCCACAGCAGAGAGCTGGACTGGAAGAAAGGCAACCAGGACCAGAACTCGGCACCCATATGGGATGCCGGCACTGCAGGCGGAGAATTAATCAAGTGAGCCATGGCGCCAGCCCCAGTACAATTTTGAAGGAAAAAAAAATCTTGACAATCAGATTGGCATTCAGTTACCAGGCAGGGGCAAAAACCATCAAGAGACCTCATGTACAATTCTCCATCCCGACTGGCCTGCTAAGGGTGGGTAGGTAACTGGTTTTCACAGGAAGCTGTGAGCTCAGGAAGAGCTCCCTTGCCATTCTCATGGTAAATTTGGAGATTCTGAAGGGAGGTTGGTCTCACTAAAAATAATGTTTCAGGGAAGGAAGCAAATATTTTACACCCCAAATTCCATTGGGATCCCCTGACTACCTATTAACCCATCTGACTTCTCACAATTTTATTTATTTTTGTTTATTTATTTATTTAAAAGAATTATTTCATTTATTTGAAAGACAGAGGGAAAGAGATGTCTTCCATCCTCTGGTTCACTCCAGGAGCAAGGAGCTTCGTGTGAATCTCCCACATGGGTGGCAAGGGCCCAAGCTCTTGGGCTACCTTCCACTGCTTTTCTAAGTGCATTAGCAGGGAGCTAGATTGGAAGAGAAGCAGCTGAGATGTGAACTGGTGCCCACATGGGATGTTGGCATTGCAGGCAATGGCTCCCTCTGTGCCATAGTGCCAGTCCGCATTATTGTCACTTTAGAAATACTTTAGGGCCATGTTGGCACAGCTTGAGCTGCAGCTTTCCATAGCAGGATCCCACACTGGAGTGTGGGCTCCAGTCCTGGCTTCTTCCCGTCACATATAGTCCTTTGCTAATGTGCTTGGAAAAGTAGAAGATAGAAGATAGCTCAAGTACTTGGGCTCCTGTCACTTGTGGGAGACCTGGATGGAACTCCTGGTTCCTGGCTTCAGCCCAGCTCAGCTTGGGCCATCGCTGCCATTTGTGAAGTGAACCAGTGGTTGGAAGATCTTATCTTTCCCTCTCTCTCTGTTGCTCCGCCTTTCAAATACATAAATTTTTTAATAAATTTACTTTTGTTCATCTTTTTTTTTTTTTTGACAGAGTGGACAGTGAGAGAGAGAGAGAGACAGAGAGAAAGGTCTTCTTTTTACCATTGGTTCACCCTCCAATGGCCGCTGTGGCTGGCGCACTGCAGCTGGCGCACCATGCTGATCTGAAGCCAGGAGCCAGGTGTTTCTCCTGGTCTCCCATGGGGTGCAGGGCCCAAGGACTGGCGCCATCCTCCACTGCACTCCAGGGCCAGAGCAGAGAGCTGGCCTGGAAGAGGGGCAACCGGGACAGAATCTGGCGCCCTGACTAGGACTGGAACCTGGTGTGCTGGCACTGCAGGCAGAGGATTAGCCTATTGAGCTGCAGTGCCAGCCATTTTTGTTCATCTTTAAAAATATTTATTTATTTGAAAGTCAGAGTTACAGAGAGAGAGGTAAAGACAGACATAGAGATCTTGCATCTGCTGGATCACTCCCCAGATGGCAGCAATGGCCAGGCCTCACCAGGCTGAAGCCATTCAATATGGGCACCAGTTCAAGTACCAGCCACTCTTCTTATGATCCAGATCCCTGCTGATGGCCTGGGAAAAGCAGAAGATGGCCCAAGTGTTTGAGTTCCTGCCACCCACATGGGAAATCTAGATGATGCTCCTGGCTTCCACCTGGCTCAGCTCTGGCTGTTGTAGCCATTTCAGGAGTGAACCAGTAGATAGAAGATCTCTCTTTCAGTGTCTCTCCCTCTTTCTCTGTCACTCTGACTTTCAAATAAATAAGAAATCTTTAAAAAAAAAAACCACAAACTTCAGGGCCATTCTAGAGAAAACACACATCAGGAAACCTGTTGATGAGCAACATTTTGGAGCCTGAAGACTAGAGTTTCTAATGTGACTGAAGGAATATTTGAAACAAAGAATATGATGCCAGCTAAAATAAAACCTTGGGGTTAAGCAACATTTTTTTTATTTCTGCTGTTTTTGTAAAGTAGACAATGTGAATAACAAGAGAAACATAATTTTTATCCATGTAATTTTTCAATTGTCACAGCCAGACCAGCTGGGTCACGGACATGGATGTGGTGACAAATGACAGTTCTTGAACTGATAATCTGTAATGTGGATAGTTCACATATGGAGAACTGGGAATTTATTTTGTATAATTTAATTTTTCCTCTCTACCCAGCAGGAAAAATGTCTCAGATATTTTCCAGAGTAAGTGATCATTTTCCCTGGTTATGATTCTGGAGGTACAGTGTTTTAATGCTAGTTAATTGAGCCAATGACTCCCTCAATGCTCAGATGCCAGCAGTTACCCGCAGGAGCTAAATGGACTGTAACACAGCACTGGCCTGAAAGGACCATCACGGTACTCCTTTGCCACACACCATTCAGCCACGGCGGGAACAATTTGACGATGATCCAGATGGATGGTGATGGCTTAAGCTTACTGCTGTTGCTCTACCCCTGGCCATTTGTTTTACTGCTCATTCACTAAGTGCTGTCACAGCATATCTAGTGTCTCATACATTAATACGTTAGGAAAGTAAAAAAGTCCTTTTGCTTTTTGCTCAAGTCATCCAGAACCCAAATATCTTGTTTTGAATTTGTAACCCAAGACTCCCGATGTAAACAAGTGTTTGTACACACTAGTGCATATAGCTGTACTAAGAGGCATTCTACCTAAAGAACATTAGCCTTAGCTGTGTGGTACAGAGTGCTTGCATAAATACTTCACATCTCCTTCAATTCAACACCCCAAGTATTCAGTAAAACAAAGATATGGTTGACCCTTGAATAATGCAGGGATTGGAGTGCCAATCCAGCACAGTAACTTTTGACTTACCACAATTGCAACATGAAATGGTTACAGCAATTCAGTATTACTACATTTTTTTCCCCAAAGAAACCTTTTATTTAAGGAATACAAACTTCATGCATTTCATAAGTACAACTTTAGGAATATAGTGATTCTTGCCACCATATCCACCCTCTCACGCATACTCCTACCGTCCTCCTTCCCCTCCCATTCCCAGTTCCATTCTCCACCAAGATCCATTTCCAATTAACTTCATACATAGAAGACCAACTCTATACTAAGTAATGAGTTCAACAATTTGCATGAACAACAACAACAAAGAAACTATTCCTCAACACTCTAGACAAGGGCTATTCAAAGTCATTGCATCTTGAAGTTAATTTCACTTCATTTGTTTTTTTGAAAATTAATAAAGTTTAAAGAAGCACCAAAGAATGATACATCTTTTGCGGAGCACTTAGAAATAATTACAATACAACTCTTTGAGAATGGAGGTCCCGAATGGGAACTTAGTGCACAGTGACTCCTGTTGTTAATTTAACAATTAAGATTTAATTTTTTTAAAGATTTACTTATTTATTTGAAATCAGAGTTACACAGAGAGAGAAGGAGAGGCAGAGAGAGAAGTCTTCCATCTGATGGTTCGTTGCCCAATTGGCTGCAATGGCTGGAGCTGTGCTGATCTGAAGCCAGGAGCCAGGAGCCTCCTCTGGGTCTTCCACGTGGGTGCAGGGGCCCAAGGACTTGGGCTACCTTCACTATTTTCCCAGGCCACAGCTGAGAGCTGGATCAGAAGTGGAGCAGCCGGGTCTCGAACCCACATTGGATGCCAGCACCTCAGGCCAGGGCTTTAACCCTCTGCGCCACAGCGCCAGCCCTGAATTAACACTTTTTAAAAGATTTTTATTTATTTATTTATTTATTTATTTGAAAGGCAGAGTTACAGAGAGGCAGAGGCAGAGAGAGAGAGAGAGGTCTTTTGTCTGCTGGTTCACTCCCTAAATGGCTGCAATGGCTGGAGCTGAGCTGATCCAAAGGCAGGATCCAGGAGCTTCTTCTGGGTCTCCCAATAGGTGCAGAGGCCCAAGCATTTGGGCCACCTTCTACTGCTTTCCCAGCACAAAGCAGAGAGCTGGATTGGAAGTGGAGCAGCTGGGACTCAAACCGGTGCCCATATGGGATGCTGGCACTGCAGGCAGAGGCTTAGTCCACTGTACCATAGCCTTGGCCCCAACAATTAACACTCTTATGTATGATGTCAGTGATCACCTGAGGCTCTTGCCATGAGCTGCCTAGGTTATAGAAGCCTTTTGAATCCACACACTCCATCAGTATTTAGACAAGGCCATATGCAAAGTGAAATTCTCTTCTCCTCTCTTCAAAGAAAAGTACCTCCTTCTTTGATGGCCACTTCTTTCTTTTTTTTTTTTTTTTTTTGAAGATTTTATTTATTTATTTGGCAGGTAGAGTTACAGACAGTGAGAGAAAGACAGAGAGAAAGGTACTCCCTCCGTTGGTTCACTCCCCAAATGGCCACAGCAGCTGGCGCTGCACCGATCTGAAGCCAGGAGCCAGGTGCTTCTTCCTGGTCTCCATGCGGGTGCAGGGGCCCAAGCACTTGGACCATCCTCCACCATCCTCCACTGCTATCCCAGGCCACAGCAGAGAACTGGACTAGAAGAGGAGCAACTGGGACTAGAACCCAGTGCCCATATGGGATGCTGGTGTTGCAGGTAGAGGATTAACCTCCTGCGCCATGGCACTGGACTCAACCACTTCTTTCCACTTGGGTCTCACCCACCAAAGTCCTTCATATAGGATATATTTTTTGCCACAGTGATTGGCTTTCCATGCCTAAAATGTCCTCGTGGGCTTTTCAGCCAGACCAGATGCCTTAGGGCTGATTCTGAGGTAAGAGTGCTACTTAAAGTGATTGTCATTCTATGAGTCTGCTCTGTGGACTGCTTCCCATGTTACAACATACACTCCTTTTTAAATTCTATCTATTATTATTACTGGACACTGAATAATATCCATATGATCATTTTAACACTTAGGATGGTATTTTTACCACCCAGCTTAAGGGGTATTACTATTGATAATTTAATGAGATTATGACTTAGTACTGAATTTTCACATTTGTTTATGTTTGTCTTGACTTTGAATGGCACTATGCGTAGTCTGTGATTGTGTGTCTAAGTTTTCATAAATTTTAACTTTTTTAAAAGGTAGTGCCTTTTAAAAAATATTTATTTATTTATTTATTTGAGAGGCAGAGTTGTAGACAGAGAGGGAGAGACAGAGAGAGAGAGGTCTTTCATCCACTAGTTCACTCCCCAAATGGCCACAACAACCAGAGTTGAGCAGATCTGAAGCTAGGAGCCAGGAGACTCTTTTGGGTCTCCCATGCAGGTGCAGGGACTCAAACACCTGGGCCATCTTCCGCTGCTTTCCTAGGCCATAGCAGAGAGCTAGATAGGAAGAGGAGGAGCCAGGACACAAACTGAAACCCATATGGGATGCCTGCACTGCAGGTGGAAGCTTAGCTTATTATGCCATCGCGCCAATCCATACATTTTAACTTTTCATAGAGTTGTGTATATTTTTATGGCAGTAAAGGATGAAATTGATTTATCTACTCTATAATGCATTCATGGTGTACTTTGCTTTTTGCTAATATTTTCAGTATTTCAAGGCATTGCAATTCTGTGAGCTGTTTTCCAAAATTATCACTTTTTTTTTTTTATTATTTACTGTTGAGAAAGAGAGGATTATAGCTCCCTTGTACTGGTTCACTCCCTCAGTTGCCCACAGCAGCATGGCTATGAAGTAGGGGAGTTGAAGTTTAATGCTTATTCCAGGCTCTTGTAATGCATAAAGAGAATTCTTCATGCTGGCATATATAAAATAAATTTTATTCAATAGGTGAGAAAGCAATCACACCCACACATGTGAGCATAGGCTGCCCCCAGAGAGATACCTGTCATGTGAGAAGTGGGCCAGAAAGGAGAATAGAGGTGGGGGAGGGGAGGTAGAGAGAGAGCACCTCAGCGCCCTCTCCAGATGTGGTTCTTCAGCTGAAGGGAGAGAGAGAGCTCCTCCCAGTTGTCAGCCTCTTCTATGAGATTGGTTACTTACATAGTGCTATGCCCCTCCTCCATAGACCCAAGCTCTCAGATGAAGGAGGTACACCCCTGGAAGGGGTGTTGGGATCTGAAAACCCAATCGAAATCTCCTATATGGGTGACAGGAACCCAATTAATTGAGCTACCACCACTACCTACCACGGTCAGCACTGGCAGGAAGATGGAGTCAGGAGTCAGATCCCAGAATCAAACCCAAGTACTCTGATTTGGAACTTGGATTTAAAAAAAATTTTTTTAAAAGATTTTATTTATTTATTTGAGAGGTAGAGTTATAGACAGTGAGGGGGTCAGTGCCGTGGCTCAACTTGGTTAATCCTCTGCCTGTGATGCCGGCATCCCTTATGGGTGCTGGTTCTAGTTCTGGTTGCTCCTTTTCCAGTCCAGCTCTCTGCTATGGTCCGGGAGGGCAGTGGAGGATGGCCCAAGTGCTTGGGCCCCTGCACCTGCATGGGAGACCAGGAGGAGGCACCTGGCTCCTGGCTTTGGATCGGCATAGCTCCGGCTGTAGCAGCCATTTGGGGGGTGAACCAACAGAAGGAAGACCTTTCTCTCTCTCTCTCTCTCTCTCTCTCACTGTCCAACTCTATCTGTCAAATAAATAATAATAATTAAAAATAATATAATATTTAATATATAATAATAATAAAAGAGTTATAGACAGAGAGAGGGAAAGACAGAGAAAGGTCTTCCTTCTGTTGGTTCACTCCCCAGTTGGCTGCAACAGCCGGAGCTGTGCCAATCCGAAGCCAGGAGCTTCCTCCTGGTCTCCCACACGGGAGCAGAGGCCCAAGGACTTGGGCCATCCTCTACCGATTTCCCAGGCCGAGAGCCAGCTTGGAAGAGGAGCAGTCAGGACTAGAACCAGCGCCCATATGGAATGCCGGTGCTGCAGGCAGAGGATTGATTAATCTACCGCACCACGGCACTGGCCCCTGGATGTTTTAACCAGCTTCTTTGCCCCTAGGATAAATGCATACCTCAAATCTAAAAAAAGAAAGGAAAGAAGGAAGAAAAAAATCTGCAAGTGGACTCACACAGCTGAAACTGTGTTCAAGAGTCAACAGCATTAATTCTAAGATTATGTGTAGAAAATTACTCTTTATCTCACACTGTGTTAAGCTCTATGCCAGACATTGAGAATACGGAGCTAAGCATGAAACAGCTGCTTATCGTCAAAGGATTTATAATCTGGTAGAGTAAATAGGCAGGCACATGTCACAATAGAGCATAACCAGCATATTAAGTATTGCAATAGAGATCTGAGCAAAGGACTGTGAAAGCAGCTGCCCTCTCCTTCTGCCAAGGAGCTCAAGAAGTTAGATCTTAAGATAAATTGGATTCTTCATCTAGAGCAGGAGAAGAAGCTATCCCAGGCAGAGGGAACACAGGGAGATCAAGAAATTCATGAACGACTCTGGCCTGTTTGGAAACAGCAGGAAAAACACATGGTTTAAAGCAGACTATACAATGTGGAGAGTGAGAGGGACATTGGCTATGGGTCTGATGTGGGGATGATAATGAGTTCAGATTTAATTTTATGCAATTGGCTGGAGAGAGCCTTTATAAGCTTTTAAGATTTTCTGTATCTTATGTTGTTTTGGCATGTTTCAGGGATCTTACAGATCTGGGTAGAGGCTGTCCTTCCTAGGGCTGACCAGTTCCTGGGTGTGGTGGACTGCTTGCCTGGAGTCTACTGTTCATGTTTCCACCAGCTGATCCAAGGCCATGTCTCACCCACCTCCTTATGAAATTCACATACACCCAAGCCATTGTTTTTTCTGCCCTAAATCAATCCAGGACTAGGTAGCAATCAACTAAGGACAAGGCATTATGCTCCAAAGTCCACCAGTCATTGCAAATGGTCAGGTCCTAAGCTATTTTCTCTGTACCACCTGAATTTCCCCTTAGAAACCCAATAAAGGCCCTGGACCCAGCTCTCTTCACACTCCCACTTTCATTTCCTAACCAACCATATGCTCCTCTGGTGACTCTGCATGGTATGGTATGTCTCTTTCTCTTAAGAAATGTTAACGGGGGCCTGTGCTGTAGCATAGCGGGTAAAGCCACCGCCTGCATGTGGGCACCAGTTCGAGTCCTGGCCACTCCACTTCTGATCCAGTTCTCTGCTATGGCCTGGGAGAGCAGCAGAAGATGGCCCAAGTCCTTGGGCTCCTGCACCCATGTGGGAGACCTGGAAGAAGCTCCTGGCTTCTGGCTTCAGATTGGCATAGCCCCAGCCATTGCAGCCTTCAAGGGAGTGAACCAGCAGATGGAAGACCTCTCTCTGTCTCTCTGTAATTTTGCCTTTCAAATAAATGGATAAATCTTAAAAAAAGGAAATGTTAAGAAATTATTTTAATTATTTTTAAAACTTACTTCTTTCTTTATTTAAACAGCAAATGGGTCAGCATTGTAATGCAGTGTGTTAAACACTGCTTGTACCTTTTCCAGTTTGAGACATGGCTGCTCTGCTCTTGATCCAGCTCCTTTATAATGCAACTGGGAAAGCAGGGGAGGGTGGCTCAAGTATTTGGACTCCTATCACGCATGTGGGAGGCCTGGATGGAGCTCCTAGCTCCTGGTTTTGGCGTGACACAGTCCTGGCTATTGTAGTTATTTGGGGAGTGAACTAGACAATGGACCATTTATGTCTCTGTCTCTCAGTCTATCTCTGTCATTATACCTTGCAAATGAATAAACACATAGATAATTTAAAAGGTCATAAACATTAAAAAAAGAAAAGTGACAGAGAGAGAAGGGAAGATAGATAGAGGTAGAGATAGGTAGAGCTAGAGATAAAGATAGAGATGAGAATCTTCCATCTGCTAGTTCAATCTTTTAATGGCTACAACAGCTGGGATTGGTCTGAGTGGAAGCCAGGAGCCTGAAGCTCCATCTGGGTCTCCTACGTGGGTAGTAGAAACCCAAGTACTTGGGTCATAATCTGCTATCTTTCCAGGAGCATTAGCGGGGAGCTGAATTAGAAGCAAAGTACTTGGGACTTGCACTCCAACATGGGATGTGGATATCCCAAGCAGCGGTTTAACTCACTGCACCATGACACTCCAAAGCAATTCTTCTTTAAATGGTATTGACCCTTCTGTGTCTGTACCCAGTCACCTCCATAGATTAAAATCCTCACAGGGATAATTGTATGATAAGATTGGATACAGAGTCAGGTCAGGAAAGACATCAATGTAAGATCAACATTCTGAAAAGATAACTCATGCAGAGGGAGACTATAAAAAAAGCAAGATGACCACAGAATGCCTATTTTGAATGGATGGTGATAAGAAACAACTGTCATGTGCAACTTTAGGGGAAGGAGATAATGGTTCTCTTTAGGATGGGGTATACTAAGCATGAAAACTGAGTTCCAAGAAAGCAGCAGAGGAAAGGAGTGAGCCAGGCAACCTGATTTCCCAGAGGAGCAGCCAGCAGAGAGGGGTGAGATGGAGAGCTTGGAGATTGTTGGGGAATCGTGTGTTGTGTGGCCTGTACCAATGGGGCTATATTCTCATTGCCAAACTTGATAGTGCACATTTATAGTAAAACCACATGAATGTTTGTTGAGTGAATACACAGCCCAGATGCTGAATCTTCCCCCACTCCTTGTGTTATCTTTAGATAATTATAATTTGTGTGGGTCTCAGGAAGCAGACTTTATTTTTCTGCATTGGTAACATCCTAGGTGCTTGATTTTGCATTTTAGTAGAGTTCAACTTGAGCCCCTTTGGAGTTTGTGAACTGAAGAGACTTCCATAGCCTTGCAGCTCATGACAAGAGCCTGGGGTGATTACTGATGTCATAAATAAGAGTGTCAATTGTTAAATCAACAACAGGAGTCACTGTGCACTTGCTCCCCATGTAGGACCTCTGTCCTTAATGTGTTGTACTACGAGAATTAATGATAAAACTAGTCTTCAAACAGTACTTTATACTTTGTGTGTCTGTGTGGGTGCAAACTACTGAAATCTTTACTTAGTATAGAGTTGATCTTCTGTATATAAAGATAATTAAAAATGAATCTTAATGAAGAATGGGATGGGAGAGGTAGTAGGAGTTATGATGGTTTGCGGGTGGGAGGGCAGGTATGGGGGGGGAGAACCACTATAATCCAAAAGTTGTACTTTAGAAATTTATATTTATTAAATAAATGTTTTCTATATATAAAAAAAAAACTTGAGCCCTTGAGGATTATATAACTACTTCATTTGTTTCCATTGTGGTTTTAAAATTGATCATCATTAACAACCCATGCAGAATAGGGCTTAAAATAATAACCCTGTGGAGGGCACTTTCTTCCTCCATGCTGCATGGCAGGTGCCAGAAACCAGAATATAACAGGGTTTGGTGGCCATGGTGCCCCCATCAGTTTGGTCTTCATTTCTCTAATCATAAATATATTCTTCAGGAAAAATGGAGAAATAGATATATATTCTTGTTGCTCAAGCTTACCACTGTGAAAATAAGCCCTTAAAAGAGTACAGTATCAGAAAAATGTCATCTTGTTTTCACATCATTGAATAGATGTTAGAAGATGACTATGGCTGAATAATATACTTTCCAGAGCCTCTATCACTAGTAACTAAAAAGTCGCCATCTGCATGGTAGTATTTTATCCCTCTGTGTGGTGATATTTTATCCCTTTCTCTATTCATCCAATATACCTGTTTTTACAGTCGATGATACTTACATTGTAGGGGAGGGAGACATCTCCTCTCACTCTCCCTGAGTTCTTAAGAGTGATCTTTGGCTGGGTCTAGAAACCAAAGTAACACAAGGGAGATTAACAAGATAAAAAGTTTTGGTAAATTTGCATGTACATGGAGAACTCCACAAGTGAATGAAGTCTGAGGAAATGGTCAAAGCATACCTTTCAAAAAATTTATTTGAAAGGCTGAGAACAGATAGGAGAGAGAGAGAGAGAGAGAGAGAGAGAGAGAGAGAGAGAGAGAGAGAGAGAGAGGGAGGGAGGGAGGGAGAGAGAGAGAGAGAGAGAGAGAGAGAGAGAGAGAAAGAGAGAGAGAGAGAGAGAGAATCTTCCATTAGTTCACTTCCCAAATGGCTGCAACAGCCAAGTCTGGGCCAAGCTGAAGCCAGGAGTTGGGAACTCCATCTGGGTATCCCATATGGATGGCATGGGCCCAGGTACTTGGTCCATCTTCTGCTCTTCCCAGTACATTAGCAGGAAGCTGGATGAGAGCAGAACAGCCGAGAAAGGAACCCACACTCTGGCGTGGGATGCCCGTGTTGCTAAGAGTAGCTTAACCTCTGCAACATAATACCAGTCCCAAAACGTGATACTTCCCTGTATTTTAGACCAAGAACAACACATTTGTGAAGGACAGACAGGCTAAAGAGATCTCTGGGTCAGGACAAAAAATCCTAGGGATGTCCCTGGGAGACACACGAAGAAATGCGAAGCTAGTGAAGGAAGGTTAGTGAGTTCATTTATTCAGCCCCATTGCAGCCCCAAACTAATAGTCTCTCATGGGAGCTGTTTCCTCATTCCAGTATGGAGAACATACTCTTCCCAAAGCAATTTTTATAGCTCCATGCAGAAAAAAGCAGGTCAGATAGTCTTTTGTGAAAACACTATGGTGCTTCCTGTTTTCAGGTCAAAATAATCAATATACTGATTTGACATATTGGGGTGGCACAACCTTAACTACTTTGGGATAAAAATACATAACACAAATATTTCTGACTTTGGAGTTTTACAGGGATTTCTTTTTTTTTTTTTTTTTCACAGAAGCAGTACCAGAAGACCACATGGGGGAACCAAGTCCTGATTACTGGCATTTACCTTAGTTTCCCTCATTGATTGATTCAAGCATAGTTTTTGATCACATGCAAATGAGATACTCTCTGTTGATCTGTGGGGACAGAGGACTGAGAAAGACTGACGTGGATCTAGGCAGCTTGCGTTCTAGAGAACAGGTAACAGATTAAACAATGATTGGTGTAGTGAATGATTTAATGACACTGTGGTCTGTGCTATAAAAATGGAGGACTACACATGATCAAATCATGTAGGTGACTTAAATATGTGTGTGTGACACACTCAAATACTCACTCGTGGGGGCAATAGCTGGGGTGGCACAGGAATCCTTTGCTACAGAAATGCTGTTGGAACCAAGACCTGAAGATTGCTTAATTGCCAAGTGTGGTGAAGGAAGTCCCCGAGACAGGAGGGAGTATGGCAAAAAGGGGGAGGGAGAGAAGGCCTGACTGGGGAGCACAGACTTGCGAAAGGTGCTGGGGGAGGGTGAGTCAGGGTGGAGGATGGGCCTGGCCTCAAGTTCATCACAGTCTCATACCTGACTCTTGACTTTTCTGCAGTTGAGCTATATAAGGATATAAGTTAATAGAAAATGCATATTTAAAAAAAAACTATGATGATTTCAGAATTGTTTGTACTAAAATAAAATAATCTCCCTGTATCCACAGGGGATATGATCCAAGACCCTCAGTGGATACCTTAAATCTCAGATACTATTGAACCCGATGTATACTATTTTTTCTCCTATATACTTACCTAAATTACATATAGTACGAGACTAATAATAATAACTACTAATAAAATGGATTAAATATAACAACATACTGTTGTGAAAGTTATGTGAATGTGATCTTTCTCAAAATCATTTACTGTGCTGCTTTGTAATTTTAGAGCACACCACACTTAACTAAAAACACAGAGGTGAGACCATGAATAAGTGGGCACTATTATACAGCCATGGCACATGTAAATGTTGCTCTGTCTACAATTGTAGACATACACACAATCATTGCATATGTGAAGTCTTAAAGCACTAATTTATTAAACAAACATCTAAAATATGTAAGGGTTTTTTGTATTCTTTTCTTTTTTAAGTCAGAGTTGCACAGAGAGAGGAGAGGCAGAGAGAGAAAGAGAGAGAGAGAGAGAGAGAGAGAGAGAGAGAGACGCCTTCCATCCGATGGTTCACTCCCCAATTGGCCGCAATGGCCGGAGCTGCGCTGATCTGAAGCCAGGAGACAGGAGCTTCCTCCGGGTCTCCCATGCAGGTGCAGGGGCCCAAGGACTTGGGCTGGATTGGAAGTGGAGCCGCTCGGTCTCGAATCAGCGTCCATATAGGATGCCGGCGCTTCAGGCCAGGGCTTTAACCTGCTGTGCCACAGCACCGGCCCCATAGGTTTTTGATCAACTGTTTTGTCAAAATTATTAAAAGTGGAAAGCATCAGAAATTCTATGTGGCTTGAGCCCCTGTCATTTCAGAAAGGTGACAGAAAAGTGCTGGTGAGAGTTGGGAATCAGGTCACCCAGGGTCCTACTGCTGTGTGAAAGGTTTGGATTCATCTCTCCAAGGTGGTGGGAAACTGGGAAACTTAGAGGAGGAACACTGGTCCATAACCAAGAAGCACTGTGCTGTTTGTTCCCATGAATCACTGCTTTTGACTCTCACCATTGACTAGTGAGGAAGGCAGCTCTGGCTTTACAAGTGAGGCAACCAAGGCTGACAGAGTACTTAACGCCCTCTGATCACACTGGTAGGAAGTGGTCGGGCAGGAATTCTAACACAGGCCTAACTCCACAACGCGCATACCGACCTGACTGCACTGTGTCTCTAATTCTTTTTTTAAAGACCTATTTATTTTATTTGAAAGGCAGAGAGACAGAGACAAAGAGCCTCCATCTGCTGGTTCACGACACAAATGCCTACAATGGCAGAGGCGGGGGCATGCTGAAACAAGAAGATAGGAACTCCAAACAGGTCTCAAGCTTGGGTAACAGGAATCCAAGAGCTTGGGTCACCGTCTGCTGCCTCCCAGGTGCACAAAGCTGGATCAGAAGCAGAATAACCAGGACTCAGACCAGGCACTCTGATATGGGATGCTTACCCCTCTGCTCTGCAATGCCTACCCCTGCACTGAATCTTTTAAAGACATGTGAGCAGTGTCTGGAAGGAGGAGCGTGTTATGGGCTAATCTGCATCTCTCCTTAACCCAGAGTACCTCAGAATGGGACAGTATTTGTAGATGGGAATTATACAAGGTGATTCAGATAAAGTGAGATATTAGGGTGGGTTCTAATCCAATATGACTGGCATCCTCACAAGAAAAGGCAATTGGGAGATAGATAAGACCTGTATGGAAGGAAGACCACGTGAGGAGACAGTGAGAAGATGGCCATCTGTCACTCAAGGGGAGAGGCCTCAGAGAAACTAACATTACAGACCCCTGGTCTTGGATGTGTAGCCTCCACACCTGTGCCTGTGAGGAAGTAACTCTCTGCTGTTGGCAGCACCTGCCTGGGGTGCTTCATGATGGCTGCCAGAGCAGACCCAGAAGGGAGTGTGCTTGCTATCTATCTATCTATCTATCTATCTATCTATCTATCTATCTATCTATCTTTGCTTTCTTTGCTATTACTTTGTGGCTGATTTATTTTCCTTCTTCAGGTGCTAATACCCTGGCAGGTTCCCCAGTACAATATTACCTGGCCATAGACAGTGATTCATACATCTGGCTACCAGCCCATAACTACAAATCATTAACCCCGTAATTCTCAAAACCTTGGCTTCCTTCATACAGCAGCAGTATGATGATGCATAGTAAAGGATGAAGCCATTTATGCTAAGTCTTTCTAACAAACAAAATTACCCACCCAAACTGAGGTAAAGCCTTAGCATGAACAATGCCTTTTTGAATGTTTAAGGAGATGGCAATGCTAACCAATGTAATCGATCATTGTACATTATATACACGTACTGAATTCACACTCTACCTAATAACATATGCAACTGAAGTAATAATTAAAAATTACACAAAGGCATAATTAAAATGCTTAAGGTGCAATGCAGATCATAAAAATTGGGGGTACTGGAGATTAATTAGAAGAGAGCTTTCTGATGCAGAGAAACTTTTGGCATTGTTTGAATCACCCTCCAGTGCTCACGCATAAGGCTGACACCACTGGAAGGCACACTTTGGCAGATGGAGGGGTTGAGAAGCTCTGTGTAAATTCACTCTCATTTACAATCTCATGGCTTGTTTGGCTTCTCTAATTGAATCAATATTTCTTGTGTATTTTTTTCCCTCTTAAAACAAAAACACAAAAACACAGTACTAACACAATGCCTTCAGGCACTTGTATTTTGTCTTCTGAAGACTTTTTAGTGTTATAATTCCCTCAGCCACTCTGTAATTCTTTATTATGTTTTAATGTGGTTTAAACTCTCCATCTGTAGCCAATATATCATTTCCCCCTCTTTGCCAGCCGGTCTAATAGTTCCCTGTAGTCTGTTTTAGAGCTCCTTCTGGTGGCTTAAAGCTATTATGACACATCCATCTGTAGCATCTGCATTCCTTCCATTGCACAATGACCATTAAGACCTACTCATCAAAATAAAATAATAGCAGTTATGTATGCAATACAGTGAACGGGATGATGCTTCACATTACAAATTAAAACTAATTACTCAATGTGCGACTGTCAAAAACAGGGTGGGAGGGCTTTGGGGAGGCAGGGCACAAACATCTAGTAAGTGGTCATTTTTCTGCCTGCACCAGATCCTAAAGGATGCATTTTATGTTCCTGTTGTTGGCTGAATGTGGCTAATTTTTTATACATGGGTAATGGTAGAAGGAGGGCTTTGGCTTTGTGTTTTGTTTTGCTCGTGTTAATATCATTTGGGAGGACAGGCATAATAGAGTAAGGTAAATGACTAAATATTAGTTCCCTTCAAGACAGTTTCTTCCTTTTTATTAAAAATAGATCTATGTGTTTTTATTTAAATGAAAGAGTTACAAAGACAGAGAAATCTTCTGTCTGCTGGTTCACTCCTCAAAAGGCCACAACAACCAGGGCTGGGCCAGGCTGAAGCCAGGAGCCAGGAGCTTCATCTGGGTCTCCCATCTAGAATTATATATAAATGAATACAATTTTAATGCACTTGTAAAATCAGCAGAGATAGCTCAAGTGCTTGGCCCCATGCACCTATGTGGGAGACCTGGACTAAGTTCCAGGCTCTTGGCTTCAGCCTGGCCCAGCCCTGGACATTTTGGCCATTTAGGGAGTGAATTAGTGAATGGAAGATATCTCTCTGTCCCTTTCTCCCTCTCTATTTATTTATTCCAAATAAATAAATAATAAATAATTTTTTTATTTGACAGATAGAGTTAGACAGTGATAGAGAGAGACAGAGAGAAAGATCTTCCTTCTGTTGGTTCACCCCCAAAATGGCCGCTACGGCCGGTGTGCTGATCCGAAGCCAGGAGCCAGGTGCTTCCTCCTGGTCTCCCATGAGGGTGCAGGGCCCAAGCACTTGGGCCATCCTCTACTGCACTCCCAGGCCACAGCAGAGAGCTGGACTGGAAGAGGAGCAACCAGGACTAGTACTCGGCACCTCAACTGGGACTAGAACCCAGGATGCCGGCGCTGCAGAAATTAGCCAAGTGAGGATTAGCCAAGTGAGCCACGGCATGGGCCAACAAACGTAGCTTTTCTTTTGATAACTATTTTAAAAGATCAGTCAGAATGATATATGCATATGAGAAAGTATCAAGTAATAGATTGCAACAAATAACAGGCAACACTCTTCCCTAGTGCTCCCCTTTGGATTCTAATATAAAGCAGTAATTATGCTGGCTTAGTTCACCTAATGATTATTTCATAACACAAGTTAAATGAATGCTATTTATTCTTTGTTTAAAAAATTATTTATTTGAAAGGTATACTGGCGAGAGAGAGAGAGAGAGAGAGAGAGAGAGAGAGAGAGAGAGAGAGAGAAAGACTGACCTCCTATCCAGTAACTCATTTGCCAAATAGCTGCAACAGCCAGGTCTGTTCTAAGCAGAAGCCAAGGGCCAGAATTTCCATCTAGACCTCTAAGTGGGTGGCAGGGGTCCAAGCACTTGGTCTGTCTTCCCCTGCTTTCATAGGTGTTTTAGCAGGAAGCTGAATCAGAAGCAGAGCATCCAGGACCAAAACCAGCACTCAGATATGGGATGCGAGTGTCTCAAGTGATGGCTTAAACCGCTGCTCCACGAGGCAGCCCCCAAAATTCTCTTTCTTGATTTATAAATTTTAAATGCATAGGTTTTAATTTTAGATTTATCTAAGTCATACTACTCATCTCTACAATTGATTACTATTTTCAGTTCTAGTATCTATGTTAATGAAACTCTTTTTTTAAAATTTATTTTATTTGAAAGAGATAGAGAGAGGGACAGACAGACAGACACACACACACACACACACACACACAGAGAGAGAGAGAGAGAGAGAGAGAGAGAGAGATCTTCCATTGGTTGGTTCACTCCCCAGGTAACTGCAACAGTCAGGGCTGGGCCAGGCTGAAGCCAGGAGCCAGGAGCTCCACCCAGGTCTCCCACATGGGTGGCACTTGGGCCATGCTTCGCAGCTTTCCCAAGCCATTAGCAGGGAGCTCAGTTGGAAGCAGAGCAGCTGAGAAATGAACTGGTGCCTTTATGGCCCTTATGGGATGCTGATGTCCAGGCAGCGGCTTTACTGCTACACCACAACACCAGCCCCTAGAAACAAGTTGCAGTTATTAGCATCTCTAAATTTCTTCTCATTCTTAGTATATTTTGTGCTGCTATAACAGAATACCTGAGACTGAATAATCATTAAAGAACAGAAATTTATTGATTTATAACTGGAGGGCTATGAAAATAAGATGAACAAAAATTAATTCTAGATCTTGATAGGATGCATCTCTGGTATGAATGGAAGTTGGTGCACTACTATTTCTGGGGGGTAATTCAGTAAAATGTTTTGAACTTCTAAAAAATAAGCTTAGTTACCAACTATACTTTTAAGTATTTTTCTTCAAATTCTTCCTAATTGATTAAGGTTCATTTTAAAATTAATTTAGATTCACCTTATTGTTTAAATGCTTGAAATAATGTTTATAAGCTATCAATTTGTACACCTAAGGTACATTGTAACATATTGTATTTAATAATATAAATTTTCCTGTAGGGATTACTTTTATTACATCCCACAAATTTTGGTAAATCATATTTTCATTTTCATTTAGCTCAAAATATTTTAAAGCTTCTCTTGAGACTTTTATTTTAACCTATGGGTTGTTTAGAAGTGTGCTGTTTATTTTGGGATTTCTCTCACTGTCTTTCTGTTATTTTGATATTCAACTTAATTCTATTGTGGTCTGAGAACAGACTTTCCATGATGTCTATTATTTTATATTTGAAAGGGTGTATTTTTGTGAGAATGTGGTCTATCTTGGTGACTATCCAATGTGAAGTTGAGAAATGTGTATTCTGTGATTGTTGGGTGCAATATTTTATAAATGTCAATGAGCTCATTTAGACTGATGGTGCCATTCAATTAATCTTCATTATTTATTTTATGCCAGCTTGATATGTCAATTATTGACAAGAGTGTTGAAGTCTCAGACTATAATAAATGCTTTGTCTATTTCTACATTTTTATCAATTTTTTCTTATGTATTTTTTTTTGACAGGCAGAGTGGACAGTGAGAGAGAGAGACGGAGAGAAAGGTCTTCCTTTGCCATTGGTTCACCCTCCAATGGCTGCCGTGGACGGCGCGCTGCGGCCGGTGCACCACGCTCATCTGATGGCAGGAGTCAGGTGCTAGGTGCTTTTTCCTGGTCTCCCATGGGGTGCAGGGCCCAAGCACTTGGGCCATCCTCCACTGCACTCCTGGGCCACAGCAGAGGGCTGGCCTGGAAGAGGGGCAACCGGGACAGAATCCAGTGCCCCGATCGGGACTAGAACCCTGTGTGCCGGCGCCGCAAGGTGGAGGATTAGCCTGTTGAGCCACAGCGCTGGCTTTTCTTATGTATTTTAATGTTCTATTGTTAGGTGTTTACATGGCTAAGATTTTTATATGTTCTTAGAGAACTGACCTCTGCAAACATGATGTAATGCTCCTTTATGTTCAGGAAAATTTTCCTTCATCTGAAGTATACATTTATTCTTTGTTTTCTCACCTCTTTTTATATTTAATTTGAGTGTTTCATATGATGCCACTTGTTTAATCTCTTTTAAGAAATTTCTTGGTTATTGTCCTAGAGTTTGAACCATGCATTTTAAGTTAATCTAAGTCCACTTTCAAATAACACTATTCTGCTTCAATAACACCATTTTGCTTCATGAATAAGGCAGGTATCTCATAATAGAATAATTCCAAGAGATTTCAAGATGGCTGAACATGGAAAAGATGCACTGATTTTGACCATGGGAAAACACCAGAAAAATGGGAAGATATGTATTCCTGGAAGACAATTGGAGAGAAGTTTTCAGTGAAGTCTCCAAAAAGACGAGAGACTCTGTGGAGCAGCAAAGATTGTACAGACATGCAACTGATCACAGGACACCACCAATGACTCCTGTGGCCAGTGGCTGGCAGGGAAGCCATCCTCCAGAACAAGATGAAAGGAGTCTGCAGAAGCCACATTCTACCGGTGACCTTGTCTGGGGGAGAATATTACGGATTCTATTGACTTGGAGTCCAGTCAGACAAGTTGGTGGTGCCCTTAGCTCTGTGAACAGGGTCACATGGCTTCCCTCCACTCCCCTGCCACAGCATCTAGTGTCCAGCAGGGGAAGTACCATCTTCCCAGAATAAGGTGAGTGGAGATTGTGATGGCTCACAAATCTCTGGTGCAATTTGTCAGAGGGAGAACTCTGACTTTGAGTGACTTTGAGTCTGGGTGGACAAGCTGGCATGGGTCAGGGTGCCCACTTAACTCTATGAACAGAGGGCATATTTCTGCCCTCCCATTCCCTTATCAAGGTGCCCAGAGCCAGTGGGAAACACCATCGTTCCAGAATAAGGCAAGAAGAATCTGGCCTGGAGAATAGGTGGGGAGGTAGGGTGCCCACTTGACAATTTGTTCTCCTCCTCTCCTACTAAAGCTCTGGACTCTGCTTGCCAGGGTGGAGCACCAACCGACTTCTGTTGGGCAGGGGGCTGGCTCTAGGGAATGGACAACTCTGGCTTCAGACAGGCAGGTTTGCAAGGCAGAGAGCAGGTGACTTGCAACCTATGACTGCAGGAACCCTGTACTCTGTGATATGGGAATCTTGTGCCTGTGCACTAAGCTGGGAAATGGATAAGACTGTGGGATATGGCTGGGTCTGTGAGAAATTACTGAACCCAACTACAGAAGCTCAGAATTCCTAGTGTTGGGAATGGACATTGCAGAGGGCTCCATGCTCAGATTATGGAACACATATATTCCTTGTGTGGTTCATGTGCCTGAGCAAGTTGGGGGTGGGTGGGTGCAGGCACATAGAAGTCCATCTTGGCACAAAGGGCAGAGGTAGGGATCACAACATCCAGGGTGATTATCTTCTCTTCTCTACTGACCTCAGAGGAGAGCTACCATGCATAACTTGGATGTTATGCTGGATTTGTTTTTTACAACCCACAAACACTGGTCAGAGACCCCTGGCCCAATCTGGCACACACCTCTGAATATCCCTTGAAGGTACAGGCATCCCACTATGCCTAGAAGCACATTTTCTGGAACAAAGACTTCTCTTTAGAAGAGAAGTTACCAAATGTTTCTCCAGAAACAAGAAACTTGAACAAGAAAGACACCATGACACCCCCAAAGGAACACAGTAATACTTCAATATTAAACTGTGAAGATGAGATTAATGAAATGCCTGAAAAGGAATTGAAAAGCATGATTGTAAGATGACTCAAAAACACAGAGAAACAATTAGATGAGCTAAGGAAGTCTGTGAATGACATGGATGAGAAATTCTGCTGGGAAATAGAAACATTAAAGAAAAAGCATACAGAAATATTAGAAAAGAAGAATTCATTATGTCAAATCAAAAATACAGAGGAAAGCCTAAACAACAGACTCAGTAGGACCAAAGAAAGAATATTCAAGGTGGAAGACAAAGCCTTTGGAATACCTCAGTCAGACAAAAAAGAAAAAAAAAGTTAGAAAAACCAAAAACAGCGTTCAGGATCTATGGGTTACCAACAAACCTCCCCAGATACATGTCCTAGGCATTCCTGAAGGAGTGAGAAAGAAGAATAATTTAGAAAAACATATTCAGTGAAATAATAGTAGAAAATTTCTCTAATTTTGAGAAAGATATCAGCAACCAAATACAAGGACACATAGAATCTCAGAAAGACGTGATCGGAGAAGATCTTCACAATAACACATTATATTCAAATGTTCAAAAGCAAAACACAAAGAAATGACCCTAAAATTGTGCAAGGGAAAAATTCCAAATTACCTTTAAAGGATCTCCATTTGGATTGACAGCAGATTTCACAATAGAAACCCTATAGGTTAGGCAAGAATAGATGGATATAGTACAAGTCATTAAAGGAAAAACTGTCAGCCGAGAATGCTGTAACCAGTGAAGCTCTTATTTATAAATGAAGATGAAATAAAGAACTTCCAAAAAAAGTTAAAAGAATTTATTATCATTTGGCCAACTTTACAATTATACTTAAGGATGCACACAGAAATAAAGATAACCAGCTTTATGAAAGACTGTGAAGGCAGAAAATCTCCTAATAAATGTACAAGGATATAAAAAACAAACAATAGCAACATTTATAGAAAAACAGCAAGACCACATCATCACTTATCAATAATAATCTTGAATATAAATGGACAAAATTCTCCAATTGAAAGAGACTGGTTGAATCAACTAAAAAGCAGGAGAGACCAGCACTGTGATGTAGTGGGTAAAGCTGCTACCCGCACTGCTTGCATCCCATATGGGCACCAATTCGAGTCCTGGCTGCTCCACTTCCTATCCAGCTCTCTGCTATCATCTGTAAATGCAGTGGAAGATGGCCCAAGTCCTTGGACCCCTGCACCCATGTGGGAGACCCAGAGGAAGCTCCTGGCTCCTGGCTTTGGATCAACCCAGCTCTGGCCATTGTGGCCATCTGGGGAGTGAACCAGTGGATAGAAGACCTCTCTCTTTCTCTCTCTCTCTCTCTCTCACTCTGCCTCTGCCTCTCTGTAACTCTGCATTTCAAATAAATAAATAAATCTTAAAAACAAAGCAAAACCCATCTATGTGCTGCCTACAAGAAACAAACCTCACCAACAAAGATACATACAGACTGAAAATAAAAGGATAGAAAAAGACATTCCACAGAAATGGAAAACAAAAATGAGCAGTAGTAGTTATCATATCAGACAAAATAGACTTTAAGACAAAAACTATTAAAAGAGACAAAGAAGGTCATTATGTACTGATTAAGGGATCAGCTCAACAGGAAGATGTGACTTTAATAAATGTATATGCACCCAATGCTAGAGCACCTAGCTAGTTAAAAATAAATGTTGAGGCCAGCGCTGTGGCATAGTGGGTTAAGTGCAGGTAACAGTGTCGGCATCCCATATGGATGCTGGTTTGAGTCCCGGCTGCTCCACTTCTGATCAAACTCCCTGATAAGGTACCTGGGAAAGCAGTGGGAAGATGGCCCAAGTCCCTGGGCCCCTGCACTCAAATGGGAAATCCAGAAGAAGCTCCTGGCTCCTGGCTTCAGCTTAGCACAGCCTTAGCCATTGCAAAGATTTGGGGAATGAATGAGTGGATGGAAGATATCTCTCTCTCATGCTCTCTCTCTCTCTTTCTCCATCTCTCCTCTCACTCTGTAACTCTACCTTTCAAATAAATAAATAAATAAATCTTTAAAAAATGCAAATGTTAATGGATCCATAGGAAGGCATATACTCCAATACAATAATAATGCAATATTTCAACTCCCCACTCTCAAGAATGGCTAGATCAACTAGGCAAAAAAAAAAAAATCAACAAAGAAACAATAGATCTAATCTACACTATTGACCAAATGGTATCTACAGAACATTTCATCCCACAGCCACATAATACACATTCTTTTCTTCTTTTTTTAAAATTAACTAATTAATTAATTAATTTTTGACAGGCAGAGTGGACAGTGAGAGACAGAGAGAGACAGAGGGTCTTCCTTTGCCGTTGGTTCACCCTCCAATGGCCGCCACGGCTGGCATGCTGCAGCCGGCGCACTGCGCTGATCTGAAGCCAGGAGCCAGGTGCTTCCTCCTGGTCTCCCATGGGGTGCAGGGCCCAAGCACTTGGGCCATCCTCCACTGCACTCCTGGGACACAGCAGAGCGCTGGCCTGGAAGAGGGGTAACCAGGACAGAATCCGTTGCCCCGACCGGGACTAGAACCCGGTGTGCTGCGCCGCAGGCGGAGGATTAGCCTGTTGAGCCACAGCGCCGGCAATACACATTCTTTTCATCAGTTCATGAAACATTCTGTAGGATAGATCATATGCTAGGTCATAAAAAATGTCTCAAAAAACTGAAACCATACCATGTATTTTTTTCTAACCACAGTTGAATGAAGCTGGAAATTGGCAACAAAAGGAACTCTAGAAAATATAAAAACACATGGAGAATGAACAACATACTCCTGAATGAACAATGTGTTACAGAAGAAATGAAAAGGAAAAACAAAAAAAAATTCCTTGAAACAAATGAAGATGGCAACACAACATATCAAAACTTATGGGATGGGACCGGCACTCTGGTGCAGCAGGTTAATGCCCTGTCCTGAAGCGCTGGCACCCCATATGGGTGCTGGTTTGAGACCTGGCTGCTCCATTTCTGATCCAGCTCTCTGTTATGGCCTGGGAAAGCAGTACAAGATGGCCCAAGTCTTTGGGCCCCTGCACGCATATGGGAGACCCGGAAGAAGCTCCTGGCTCCTGGCTCCTGGCTTCGGATTGGCACAGCTCCAGCTGTTGCGGCCAACTAGGGAGTGAACCATTGGATGGAAGACCTCTCCCTCTCTTTCTCTCTCTCACTGCGTAACTCTGACTTTCAAATAAATATATAAATCTTTAAAAAAATAACTTATGGGACAGAGCAAAAGCAGTACAACTGGGATTTATCCCTGTTATGCAAAAATGGTTCAACATACACTAATCAACAAATGGGATATATCACATTAATGAATTTACACATAAAAACCAGAAAAAACTTTTGATAAAATATAACTTCCTGGCCGGCACCACTTGGCTAATTCTCAGCCTGTGGCACCGGCATCCCGGGTTCTAGTACCAGTATGGGCACTGGGTACTAGTCCCAGTTGCTGCTCTTCCAATTCAACTCTCTGCTGTGGCCTGGGAGGGCAGTGGAGGATGGCCCAAGTGCTTGGGTCCCTGCACCCACGTGGGAGACCGGGAGGAAGCACCTGGCTCCTGGCTTCGGATCAGCGCAGTGCCGGCCGTAGCTGCCATTAGGGGACTGAACCAATGGAAGGAAGACCTTTCTCTCTGTCTCTTTCTCACTGTCTATAACTATACCTGTCAAAAAATATTTTTAAAAAATAGAACTTCCTTTTAGGATAAAAACCTTAAGCTAATCATTATAGAAGAGCATATCTCAACACAATCAAAGCAATATATGACAAACCCACAGCCAACATCTTAATGAATGGGGAAAAGTTGGAAGCATTTCCACTAATATCCAGAACCAGACAAAGATGCCCAATTTTATCATTGCTATCCAATATGGTCCTGAAAGTTTTAGCCAGAACCATCAGGCAAGAAAAACAAATCAAAGGGATACAAGTTGGAAAAAAGGAAGTCATATAATCCCTATTTACAGATGACGTGATTATTTAGGGGCACCAAAAGACTCCACTAAGAGATTATTCAAGCTCATAAGATAGTTTGGTAAAGTTATAAGGTCAACCCACAATAATCAGTAGCCTTTGTATACACAAACAATGCCATGGCTGAGAAAGAACATTTAAGATTAGTACTATTCACAATAGCTACAAAAAAGTTTAAATACCTTGGGATAAACTCACCTAGGATATGAACGATCTCTACAATGAAAATTATAAAACATTAAGGAAAGATATAAAATATACAAATAAAGGACAAATCTTAAACTTTTACAGCTTTAAGAATTAATATCATCTGGGGCCGGCACTGTGGCACAGCAGGTTAAAGCCCTGGACTGAAGCTCCGGGATCCCATATAGGCGCTAGTTCTAGTTCTGCTGCTTCTCTTCCAGTCCAGCTCTCTGCTATGGCCTGGGAAAGAAGTAGAAGATGGCCCAAGTCCTTGGGCCCTCGCACCTGTGTTGGAGACCCGGAGGAGGCTCCTGGCTCTTGGCTTCGGATCGGCGCAGCTCCGGCCGTTGCAGCCATCTGAGGAGTGAGCCAGCAGGTGGAAGACCTCTCTGTCTCTACCTCTCTCTGTAACTCTGTCTTTCAAATAAATAAAATAAATCTTTTTAAAAAAAGAATCAATATCATCAAAATGTGCATACTGCCAAAAGCAATTTACAGATTCAATATATTCCCAATCAAAATACCAATGACTTTCTCAGATTTAGAAAAAAGACAATGCTAAAATTCATATAGAAAAACAAGAGACCCCAAATAGCTAAAGAACTCTTAAGCAACAAAAACAAACTCAGAGGCATAACAATATCAGATTTCAAGACATACTATAGGACAGTTATAATCAAAACAGCCTGGTACCAGCACACAAATAGATATTTAAATAGATGGAACAGAATAGAAACTCTAGAAATTAATCCACTCATCTAAAACCAACTAATCTTTGACAAACAAGCTATAATCACTCCCTGAAGAAGGACAGTTTATTTAACAAATGGTGTTTGGAAAATTGGATCTCCACATGCAGAAGTATGAATGAAGTCCCTACTTTACACCTTATAAAAAATTCAACTCACAATGGATCAAGGATCCAAATCTATAACCTGATATAATCAAATTATTAGAGAAAACCATTGAAGAAACTGCAAGACATTGGCGTAGGCAAAGACTTGGATAAGCACAAGCAATAAAGGCAAAAATAAACATATTGGATTACATCAAGCTAAGAAGCTTCTACATAGCAAAGGAAACACTCAACAAAGTAAAGAGGCATCCAATAGAATGGGAGAAAATATTTGCAAACTATGCATCTGATGAAGAATTAATATCCAGGTTATATAAAGAGCTCAAGAGACTCAACAACAACAAAACAAACAATTCAATTTAGAAATGGGCAAAGGACATGAACAACCATTTTTCAAAGGATGAAATTCAAATGGCCAACAGACACATGAAAAAATGCTCAGGATTACTAGACATTAGGAAAATGAAAATAAAAACCACAATGAGGTTTCCTCTCACCCAGTTAGAATGGCTATCATCCAAAAATCAAAAAACAATAAATGTTGGTGAGGATGTGGGGAAAAGGTACCCTAAGTCACTATTAGTGGTAATAAAAACTAGTGCTACCATTATGGTAGACAGTATGGTATTCCTCAGAAATCTGAAAATAGATCTACCATATGACCAAGCCATTCCACTTCTGGGAATTTACCCAAAAGAAATTAAATCAGTATATGAAAGAGTTACCTGTTGTCCATATTTATGGCAGTTCAACTCATAATAACTAAGACATGGGATCAACCCATCAACTGATGACTGTCTAAAGAAAATGTGGAATTGAGCACCCTGTCATAAAAAAGAATGAATTCCTATCTTTTGCAACAAAATGGATCCAACTGGAGACTATTATGCTTAGTAAAATAAGCCAGTTCCAAAAAGACAAATATCATGTTTTCTCTGATGTGTGTTAGTAAATATAGAATACAGAAAACCCCAATCTATAAGAATGAAAGTGACATCTTATGGTTTGATTATTGTTTATTGTCCTTGCCTATGTTCCTGTGGAACAGTGGTGTTTCTCCTTTTTACTTATTGAACATAATGGTTAGTCATGCAGCAAGCCCGTGATTATAAAGCAAATTGAAAGTATGTTATTACAAAAATTGAAATAAGAAAAAGAAGGGAAATATAATTATCTTCTTAGAATTGTATCTATGAAATCTGTTCTCTTCATATTAATAAAATTTAAGACAAAAAGAGAATAATTCCAATTTCCCTGACATCCAACTGAACATTATTGTCGCTCATTTTACTTATCCACATGGTATAATGATTCAATAATTGTTGCTATCATTACTTGAATAAACAATTGTCTTTTGCTTTAATTAATAACAAAAATAATGTTTTATTTTTGTCTTCATTTTTTTTTCTCCAGCACTCTGTCTTTATATGGATGCAAGTTTCTACCAATGTCATCCTCCTTGTGCCTGCATAATTGCTTATAATGTTTGTTTGAAGGTAGGTCTGCTGGTAATGAATTCCCTCAATTAAAAAAATTTGCTCATGGGCCAGCATTGTGGCACAGTGGGTAAAGCCACTGCCTGAGATGCGGGCATTCCATATGGGCACCAGTTCATTGTCTAGATGCTCCACTTCCAACCCAGCTCCCTGCTAATGGCCTGGGAAAAGCAGTGGAAGATGGCCTAGGTACTTGGCTCCCAGCTACCCATGTGGGAGACCTGGATGAAACTCCTGCCTCTTGGTTTTGGAATGTCCCAGCCCTGGTCATTGCAGCCATCTAGGGAGTGAACCAGTGGATGGAAGGTATCTGTCTGTCTGTCTCTCTAACTCTTTCAAATAAATAAATAAATATATCTTTAAAAAATATACTGCTTTATTTTTAAAAAGAGGAGAGGAGAGAGAGGGATAGTGAGAGGGAGAGAAAAAGAAAGAGAGAGAAATTCCATCTGCTGGTTCACTCACCAAATGTCTGCAACAGTTAGGGCTGGGCCAAGCCAAAGCTAGGAGCTGGCAACTTGGTCCAGATCTCCCATGGACGTGGATAGGGCCCTAGGTTTTTCTTCTTCTTCTTTTAAATATTTATTTATTTACTGGAAAGGGAGAGTTATAGAAAGGCAGAGTCAGAGAGAGAGAGAGAGAGAGACTGACTTCCATCCCCTGATTCACTCCCCAAATGGCTGCAACGGCTGGAGCTAGGCCTATCTGAAGCCAAGAGCCTGGAGCTTCCTCTGGGTCTCCAATATGGGTGCAGGGTCCCAAGGACTTGTGCCATCTCCAGCTGCTTTCCAAGGTACATTAGCAGCGAGGTGGATCAGAAGTAGAGCAGCTGGGCCTCAAACTGGCACCCATAAGGGATGCTGGCACTGCAGGCAGGAACTTTACCTGCTACGCTACAGTGCCTGCCCTGGGACCCAAGTTCTTGAGCCACTTCCTTCTGCTGCCCAGGGTGCACATTAGCAGGAAACCAGAATCATGAATGGACCCAGAACTCAAGCCCACGTATTTTAATATGCAATATGGGCCTACCAAGTGGCATGGTAACCACCATACATCATAATTCCTTTAATTTTTGTATGACAATGTCATTATTTTTTCTTCTGCATTGAATGATAATTTCTCTAAATATAGAATTCTAAGTTGGAGTTTTGTTTCTCTCAACACTTTAAACATTCCTCTCCACTCTCCTTCTTTGCCTGGTTTCTGACAAGAATTCTGATGAAATTGTTATCCTAACTTCCCAATAGTAAGTTAATTTCATTCAATATTTTCTCTATTTCTTGGATTTGTTGTAGTTGAAAAACGAAACACATAAATTTATGTTTTGTTTTTGTTGTTGTTGTATTTTGTTTAATTATTTATCCTGAATGGTGCTCTCTGAGCTTCCTGTAATTGTGATTTAGTATTTGTCAATAATTTGGGAGCATTTGGAACCATTGTTACTTTATATGCTGCTTCTCTTCTTTCCTCTTCTTCTCCTTCTGATATTCTCATTAGATGTGTGTTAATATGCTTTAAACTTTCCCAGAGTTCTTGGATGTTCCTTATGAATTTTTAGCTTTTTCCCTGAATGAATTTTAGGTTAGGAAATTTTTGGAGACTCATCTTTAAGGTCACTGATTCTTTTCTCAGCCATGATGTTTGTATTAGTGAGATCACCCAAGATATTTTTATTTCTGTTAGCGTTCTTATTTTCTTGAGTTTATTTTTTATTTTTTCTAGCTTTTGTATGTCTCTTTTTAAAAATTACTCTTCTTGCTTGGTGTTTGCATTTTGCATCAGAATGCATAGCATATTCATCAGTTACTAAAAACACCCAGTCTGATCATCACCAAATCTCTCATATTTGAATCTGGTTCTGATGTTTTCCCAGTCTTTCCAGACTTTTTTTCTATTTAGGATGCTTTATAATTTTTGTTGAATGTTGGACATAATGGATGGCATAATAGGAACTGGGATTAAAAGGTCTTTTGTGAGAATTTATGTTAATCTCATTAGACGTTGGATGAAGTTCAACATTTGCTGTTACGATTGTCAGAGGTTTCAAATTTTTACTCCAATATCCTAATTTTTATCTTCTGTCTTAACTTTCAGCTTCCCTTGTGCTTCTTTTCAGTAACTCTCTGTCTTGCATCTCTTTTAACTGTAATACATCATTATTATACTAGAGACTTGTTGGTGTTTTGGCAAGATATGGGGAGATGAGTAATCTCATCTCATATAATCTCAGTTTTACAGTGATTTCATTTCTTGGGGCTGCCTCTATTCACAAATTACTAACTCTCACATGTAGAAAATCCTAAAACATTCTTAGTGATAAAAAAATGATTAGAAGTGATAAATGAGTTTATCATGGTTGTAGAATACATCAACATGCAAAGATGTATTTCTGTATGGTTATAGTGAACAATCAAATGAATGACAATAACAATTCCATTTATAATAAGATAAAATAATATATTTAAGAACACATTTAACAAATGCAAAATTTATACTCTGAAAATTACAAAATAGCATTGAAAGAAACTAAAGAAGATCTAAACAATAAAAAGAACATGACAAGATCCTGGGTAGGAAGACAGCACATGGTTAAGATGGCGATAGTCCCTTAAACTGATCTGAAGATTTCAAACAGGCCTGGATGACCTTCTCCAGGCTGATTAAAAAAATCATGTACAATTTCAAAGGAATAAAAATAGACAAATAATCTTGAAAAGGAAGAATGAAGTGAGTGAATTCACACTTCCGTAAATGTACTTCTTTTTTTTTTTTTTTTGACAGGCAGAGTAGACAGTGAGAGAGAGAGACAGAGAAAAAGTTCTTCCTTTTCGTTGGTTCACCGGCGGCCAGCACACCCCGCTGATCCGAAGCCAAGAGCCAGGTGCTTCTCCTGGTCTCCCATGGGGTGCAGGGTCCAACCACTTGGGCCATCCTCCACTGCACTCCCAGGCCACTGCAGAGAGCTGGACTGGAAGAGGAGCAACTGGGACAGAATCCAGCGCCCTGACCAGGACTAGAACCTGGGGTGCCGGCACTGCAGGCGGAGGATTAGGCTAGTGAGCCGTGGCGCCGGCCTAATGTACTTCTTTTTAAAATGTACTAAAAAAATGATAATCAGGACATAAAAATCAATGGAATAGTATTGAGGGCCCAGAAACAAATTCACATATTTACAGTCAACCAATTTTCTCCAAGAGTGTCAATCATTCAATGGGGAAATAACTATTTTTAATCAAATGATGTCAGGATAACACAATATACAAAAGAATGTAGAACCTCATATTATAAACAAGGATTCAAAATCTATCAAAGACCAAAATGTAAGAGCCAAAACTGTACAACTCTTAGGCAAAAACACAAAAATAAGTTTTCATGACCTTGAATTTAGCAAACGATTTTTAGATATAGAACTAAACATGAACAAAGCAAAAACAAGATAGATTGGACTTCATCAAAATTGAAAACATTCATGCTTTAAAGGACACAATCAAGCAAGTGAAAAATGCCACACACAGTGGCAGAAAATATTGGCAAATCATATATTTGATAAAGGTTTAGCATCCAAGATATATACAGATAGACAATAAATAAGGATGAATAGCCCAAATAAAAAGTTAACACTGGAGAATAATAAACATTTCTTCAATGAAGATATAAAAAAGCAAAAAAGCATATAAAAAGATGCCTGAAACTATTAATCATCAGGGAACTGCAAATGAAACACATAATGAGATTTCACATTCACCAGGATAACTAGAATTAAAAAGCTCGCTAACACCAAGTGTTGCTAAGGATGGGCAGAAATTAGAACCTTCTGTACAATGTCTGTGGGAATATGAAATGGTGTAGCCACTTGGGAAGATAGCCTAGTAAGTTTCTTCAGTGACTAAAGTTAGAGTTAGCACATGACACACAGTTCCACACCTAGTTTATACCTAAGAGACATAAAAATATTTCCATATTGGAGCTTGTACACAAATGCTCACAGCAACATTATCCATAACAGCCCATAGTGAAAATATCCCAAATGTCCATCAACTGATGAATGCATAAACACAATATGGTACAGCTACCAACAGAATATTATTTGAACATAGAAAGGAGCGTGTGTTGTGGAATAGCAGGCTAAGTCAACACTTGGGTCATGCTCATCTCATATCCAGCTGACTGATTTGAGTCCCAGCCACTCCACGCTTCTAATTCAGCTTCTTGCTAGTGTGTCTGGGAGGCAGCAGATGATGGTCAAAGTGCTAGGATTTCTACCACCTATTTGGGAGCTAGATAGATGGAGTTCCTGCCTCCTGGCTTTAGCCTGGCCCAGCCCTGGCTATCTAAGGCATTTGAGGAGGGAACCAGCAGAAAGGAGATTTCTATCTCCCCCTCTATGTCTGTCACAATGGCTTTCAAATAAATGAATGAATAAATAAATATTTTCCAAAAAGGAATGAAATATTGATTTATGCTACCATATGAATGAATTTTGAAAAGTGAAAGAAGCCCCTCACAAAAGATTGCATGTTATATGATTCCATTCATATCAAATGTCCAAAATTGGGAAGTCTATAGGATGGAAAGCAGATAAGGGGTTGTCTAGAGCTGATAGGGATTTGGAGTATAATAACTAAAATGCATGGAGTGTCTTTTCAGCATGATAAAAATGTTCTGGAATTGGCTGGCTTTTGGCATTGTGGGCTATGCTATAACCTGCCATGCTGGTACACCAGAGTGCCAGTTTAAGTCCTGGCTATTCTGCTTTTGATCCAGCAACCTGCCAATGCACCTGGGAAGGCAGCAGCGATGGCCCTAGTACTTGGGCCCCTGCCAACCGTATAGGATACCGTGTTGGAGTTCTTGGCTCCTGGCTTCAGCCTGTGGGGCAGGCCCAGCAATTGTGGTCATTTGGGGAGTGAATCAAGGAATGGAAGATCTATCTCTCTTTCTCTCTCTTTCTCTCTCTCACTCAGCCTTTCAAATAAATAAATAAATCAGTCTTTAATGTGGAATTGATGAAGGTGAGGGTTGAACACATCTATGACTATACTAAAAACCAACGAACTATACACTTTTTAAAAGAGATTTATTTATTTACTTGGAAGGCAGAGTGAGAGAGAGAGAGAGAGGGAGAAAGAGAGAGAGAGAGAGGGAGAGAGAGATATTGAGATCTTCACTCCCCAAATGGCACAACAGCCAGGGCTGGGTTAGGCTGCAGCCAGGAGCCTAGAACTCCATTCAGGTCTAGGTGCCCAAACAGACAAAAACAGTCATATTATTTAGCATCACAATTTTAAATATTGTTTCTATGGGTTTAAAATTATTTTAGGCATTCTTCTGTAAGTACAGTGAATGTGGGCTTTATAAACAGATGGAAATGGTAACAGGCATAGATTGACTAGAAGTGATTTGGTCTCAATATTTATTCAACACCTACCAAGTGCTAGGCACAATTACATACATTGCAAACACCATCTTTTTTTTAAAAGCACACAATAAGCCAAGTAAGAAGGGAAATGAGGGCCAGAGAATTTACATATATTGTTCAATATGACTGAGTCTAAGTGACGATTTTAAACCAGAATTAACCATTACCAAAGTCTAGGGATTTTTTTTTACCATGTTCTCTTTCATTAAAGAATAAGATGACCCCTGTCTGATAACCTTATGATCCTGACTAATTCAAAGGTATAGCTCCTGCATTTATGTTGGACATTAGATTAGATTCTAGAATCAGTTCTGGGTTTGTGGCACTTACTGGTTTGTGTAATCTTGGGCAAGTCACTTAGGTACACCTCTGTTTCTTCATCTGAGAATGTGGTCTTGATACCATTCCTCTCAGGGTTGTTGGGAAGAATAAATGTAATAACATATATAAAATTTTGAGACTACTAAATAATTGTTGGCTCTTAAGTTGTTTGTGATTCGAATCAGCCCTTAAGGCATTCAGATGTAGCTGAAAAACCCCTGAGAACATTTCAGGCATGGAAAGCCAAGACACTGTGGCAAAAAATATCTTACATTAAGGATCTCTCTGAGTGAGACCCCAGTGGAAAGAAGGGGACATCAAAGAAGGACATATTTTTTTTTTCTGAAGGGAGGAGAGAACTTCCACTTTGCTTATGGCCTTGTCTAAATACTGACAGAGTTTGTGGTCATAAAAGGCTTCTAGCCTTGGTAGATCATGGCAAGAACCTCAGGTGATCACTGAGGTCATAAATAAGAGTGCTAAAATTGTTAAACTGACAACAGAAGTCACTGTGCATTTACTCCTCATGTAGGACCTCTGTCCTTAATAAGTTGTACTATGAGGGTTAGTTGCAAAACTTGTTCTTAAACAGTACCTTATACATTATGTGTGTGTGGGTACAAACTGTTGAAAACTTTACTTAGTATAGAGTTGGTCTTCTGTATATAAAGTTAATTAAAAATGAATCTTAATGAAGCATGGGATGGGAGAGGGAGTAGGAGGTGGGACGAATGTAGGGGTGGGAAGATGGGTATGAGGGGAAGAACCACTATATTCCTACAGTTGTACCTATGAAATTTGCATTCATTAAATAAAAGCTTTAAAAAAATGTTGGTGAGAAACTGGTCCTGTCAAATCCATAAAGTAGGGTCACAGTATTGTGGACACAGAGTGGTGTTCCTTGAATGGGGAATAACTATAATCGACAACTCTCTGGGAATCAGAATAACCTGAACAGGCAGCAAAGTCTAAGAGGTAGACTCCAGACCAGGGTAAGTCACATTCTTTTCTTTGGGCATCTCTCTCAGGCCATGACTCTTAGGCACCCAGATGTCTGTGGGGGAAATCCTTGTTTGGTAAAGGAACAATGGTTTCTGCCACAAAGAGGCATCTGTGTCCCAAGTGAAGAAGCTTATCCATAGAGGATGGAGGCATCTGGTAGGGAACCCCAGGTTTCCAAGGTCTTATGCTGGTAGGTTCAGAGAGCAGCCACATCCAGTGGATCATTATGACTCCAAGCTACAATTTCCTGCTGGTACCCTCAGGAACTTAATAAAAATTCACCAACTGTATCAGTCTAGCCTCAGCTCTGCTCTGGGAAATTAAGTGAAATGCTTGTTCTCATGCTAAGGTTGGAATGGGGAGAGGAGAGCCCAAATATAGTGGTGGAAGGGTAGAGTTATTAAGAAACCCAAAGAAACAGGTGGATCAGAAATTATTGTGAGGGCTCGGTCTTGTTGCCCTCCCTCACATTCATGGATTCTCCCTTGTCTGCTCGTGGTGGGGGAAATCTGTAGGATTCCTTTCATACTACCATCACTGCATAAAATCTGATGCTATATGGATTTATTAGTAATATCAGTACAAGCTGATTTTTGAGAAATATTCAACACAAGACTGGTACCAAAATGGCCCTCTTCTACTTACAAATACTTGCTAAAAGTGAACATTTTAACATTAAAAATGTAATGAATACAATTGCTAAAGGTTAACATTTCTGTTTGATAGTTCTAATTGTTATATGTATAAAATGATTTTCTTTTTTACTTGAGATTTAATTTTTATTTGAAAGGCCAAGTGATAGAGAAAGAAAACTTCCATCCACCTGTATTAGTAGGAAGCTGGAAACAGCAACAGATCTGGAACCAGAGCACAGACTCTTGACAACCATCCCACACTAAATGGCTGATGTTACCAATCTAGTTGTTCATAGTTCGGTTGTCTATTTTTTAAAAAAATTATTACCTCATTTGTATAAAGGATTCCTTATTATAATACTGTACTAAGGTAGAACTACTATGGATATCTTAAAAATGGACATCTCAGATGTCATTGATTACATTAAATGTAAAATAGGATGATCAATTTCTTAGGGCTATTAGGCATTGCAGGCCTCTTGAAGGTGGTGCCTGAAGATCCTATCTCTTGTTATCCACAGCAGCCTTTAATTTAATGAGTATTAGCTAGTCCTATTGTCTCATTTCTAAGAAACAGGATACAGAAGAGTGATTTTTATATAAATAAACAATTGAATACATAGACAAGAGAGAAGAGAAAAGTCTTCTTCACAATAGAATTCCAGTGAACAGGTTTACAGTAAAAGTGAGAAACAAGGGCTGGCATTGTGACACAGTGGTTAAGCTGCCATTTCAATTCCAGCATCATATATCACAGTGCCAGTTCAACTACTTGCTACTCCACTTCTGATCTGACTCCCTGCTGATGCACCCAGGAAATCAGTTAAAGGTGGTCCAAGCACTTGGGCCCTGCCACTCATGTGGGAGATATGTATGGAGTTTGTAGTTCCATGTTTCAGTATGGCCTAGCCCTGGCTATTTCTGCCATTTGGGGAGTGAACTAGCAGGTAGATCTGTCTTTTTCTCTATATTCCCTTCTCTATGGTGTTCTTTCAAATAAATAAATAAATAAATCCTCTTTTCAAAGCAAAAAGACCCTAGTTTAGTGGTAATATAGACAATGGATATAAGCAATAGTTGAATGGAAAAATGACAATTTCATCCATATACAGTAAATTTTAAAGTAATTGCAGATCATTAAAATTATAGTAGTATAACATTTTTAACAACTAGTTTGATAAAATTATAAAACAAAGTTTTACAAATCTATATTTGCAGCAATAGTCATATACACAGACATTTCTTTCTTACTTTTTTGTTTGATTTTTAAATTTTAGCTCCCACCTATAAGGAAGAACATGTAGTAAATTGTCTTTCTAGGTCCAGCTTATTTCACTCAACATGATGTCCTCCAGTTCCATCCATTTTGCTGCAAATGGTAGAATTTCATTCTTTTTGTACCTGAATAATATTCCACTGAGAATATACACCACATATTCTTTACTCATTCATCTGATGACAGAAACCTTGGTTGTTTCCAAATTTTGGCTATTTGCAGATGACATGATATTGTACATGGAAACATCTTAACACTCCAACAAAAGCTATTAAAATTGATAAACCAATTCAGTAAACTTGCAGGTTAGAAAATACACACAGAAAAAGCAGTTCCCTTTTTATATGCTAATGATGAACCCATGGAATGAGAAGTCAAAAAGAAATCTCATTTGCAATAGCCACAAAAACTAAAATATCTAGGAATAAACTTAATAAAAGAAATTAAATATCTTTATGATGGAAGTGATCAAATATTGGTGAAAGGAATCAGCAAAGACCCAAAAAAGTAGAAATATATTCCTTGTTCATGGATTGTAGGAATCAATATCAATAAGTGTCTATACTACACGAAGTATAGACATTCAAATCACAAACTGAATGCAATCTCTATCAAAATACCAAGGGCATTCTTTGCATAGTTAGAAAAAATAATCCTAAAATTCATATGGAATCACAAAAGACCCCGAAAAACCAAGCAACCCTGAGCAAGAAAAACCACCGATGGCATCACAATACCTGATTTCAAAGCATACTACAAAGCTATAGTAATTAAAACAGAGTGGTTTTACATAGAACAATGGAACAGACTAGAGAGTCCAGAAATTAATCCATGTATATATGTAGAAGAATGAAATTAGATCTATATCTCTCACTATATATAAAAATCAACTCAAGATGAATCAAAGACCTAAGTTTAAGACCTGAGACTATGAAGTTGCTGGAAAAGAATGTAGGAGGAACATTCCAGAACATTGGTGTAGGAGATGACTTCTTGGACAAGACCTCCAAAGCACTGGCAACAAAAGCAAAACTAACAAATGGGACTATATCAGCTTCAGAAGCTTCTGCTCAGCAAAGGAATGATCAATAGAATGATGAGACATCTAATAGAATGGAAAAAAATAGCTGCAAGCCACCTATCTGACAAAGGATTAATATCCCAAATATATCAGCAACTTGACAACAACAACAAAACGAGTCCAGCTGAAAAATGGGCAAAGGACTTCGATAGACAGCTCTCAAAAGAAGAATTACAGATGGCCAACAAATCTATGAAAATGTGCTCAACATCAAAGCCATCAGGGAAATGCAAATCAAAGCCACAATGAGATATCACCCTCTGTCAAGATGGCTAACATGCAAAACACAGATAGTACCGAATGCTGATGAAGTTGTGGACAAAGGGGGACACTTATACACTATTGGTGGGAATGTAAATTAGTATAGCCAATGTGGGAACCAGTGTGGAGATTTCTTAAAAAACTAGAAATAGACCTGCCATATGATCCAGCAATCCCACTACATGGAATATACCCGAAGACTTGAACAAAATGGATCAAAGAGATACCTGCGTCACAATGTTTATAATTTAATCTTAAAAACGTGTCACCATTTAGGCAAATACAATAGTAATAAATATTGCAGATAATGTCTCCTGATAGATGCTAAGTTTGATGGGTTGGAATTTGAGGAGAATCAAGTTTTGCCTGTTTTTAAATGATCTCCTCCAAGAAACTCCTCCATTTCAGAGAGAAAGACTGTAACTTGGGGTTGGTGTTGTGGTATAGCATGAAAAGCTGCTGCCTACAGTGCTGACATCACATGTAGGTACTGGTTTGAGCCCCAGCTGCTCCACTTCCATCCAGCTCCCTGATAATGCACCTGGGAATGCAGAGAAAGATGGCTCGAATGCTTGATCCCTGCACCCATGTGGGAGACTCAGATGGAGCTCCTGGCTTTGGCCTGAGGAGTGAACTAGCAGATGAAGAGTTCTCTCTCTGCCTCTCCCCCTCTCTCTGTAACTTTGTCTTTCAAATAAATAAATAAATCATTTTTAAAAAAAAGGGAAGACAGTGACTTTACAATAGGAACAAATAGCAGCCACCACCTTAACCAAGCAATCAAAAAAATATTACTGGTGCTAAAACAAATTAGCATTGTTGTCCACTTGACATGATACACTGAGGACACGACATTATGTTTCTTGTGATATTCTTTCCTTTTTAAAAAAGATTTATTTATTTATTTGAAAGTCAGAGTTACACAGAGAGAGGAGAGGCAGAGAGAGAGAGGGAGGTCTTCCATCTGATGGTTCACTCCCCAACTGGCTGCAACAGCTGGAGCTGCACTGATATGAAGCCGGGAGCCAGGAGCTTCTTCTGGGTCTCCCACACGGGTGCAGGGACCCAAGGAGTTGGGCCATCTTCTACTGGTTTCCCAGGCCATACCAGAGAGCTGGATTGGAAGTGGAGCAGCCAGGACTCGAAATGGTGCCCCTATGGGATGCCAGAGCTTCAGGCCAGGATGTTAACCCAATGTGCCACAGCACCGGTCCCATGATATTCTTTCTAAAAACACTGTATTAGAAAGCAGCTCACAGTTTCAGAGGTTCACAGTCCAAGATTAGGTGGCCCCATTGGTTCAAGCATCTGGTGAGGCCAGAGGATGGTAGAGGATAATCACATGGTGAGCCAGAAGTAGAGAGAGACAGGGAGCACACTCATCATATAAAGCCACTGTCATGCAATCATGGGTTCTGCTCTAGCAACCTGATCCAATCCAGCTGCATCCCATAGGTGCTACTTTCAGACACAACAATTGAATTAAGGTTCCACTCTTTTTTCTTAAACATTTATTCCACTTTGCTTTTTAAAAAAGATTTATTTGAAAGGCAGAGTTACAGAGAGAGAGAAAGGAAAAACATATATACATATATAGAGAAATTTTTTTCCATCTGCTAGTTCACACCCCAAATGGCTGGGATAGCAGGGGATGGGCCAGGCCAGAGCCAGGAGCCAGGAACTTCTTCTGGGTCTCCCGCAAGGCTGCAGGGACCCAAGCACTTGGGCCACACTCCATGGCTTTCCCAGGCACATTATCAGGGAGCTGCATTAGAAGTAGAGCAGCTGGGTCTCAAATTGACACCAAAATGGGATTCTGGCAGTGCAGGCTTACCCCCATGCCACAATGCTGGCCCTTTACTCTTGCAATACTATTAAGGCGTTAGGATTTAAATGCCTGCCTGAGTTGGAGAATCAACATATCATGTTTATACTATAGCAAATGCTTAGCCTTGTTCCTACCAAAAGAAAACTGTAGATAAACTCAAAATGTGTAGCATTCTACAAAGTAACAGATTAGTGCTTTTCACAACTGTCAAGGTCACAACAGACAAGGAAATTCAGATAGAGGAGACTAAGAATAAATAATAAGTAAATGCAAAATGGGATAGGATTCTGGAATAGAAAAATGACATTACTGAAAAAAATCAGTGAAATTCAAAAAAAGGTCTGTAATTAGAACAACTAATTATTCTTGATAATTATACTATAGTTATGTGAGATGTTAAAATTAGAAGCGGAATAAAGGATCTAAGGAACTCTGCACAATTTTCTTGCAATTTTTATGTAAATCCAAAATTAATTCCAAGCAGTTAAAAATTATACTGACTAATAAACAAAATCCAATTATGTAGTCTTCACAATAAATACAGATAAACTCTAAAGCTACACAAAGTTTGAATGAAAAGGGATGGAAAACTATTTGCTGTTCCAATAGAAACAAAAAGAGAGCTGGAATGGCATAACAATAATTTTTAAAGGTTAGAAGCATTTCTAGGGATATGTATAATTTTTTTAAAGATTTATTTTATTTATTTGAAAGACAGAGTTACCGAGTGAGGTAGAGACAGAGAGAGAGGTCTTCCATCCACTGGTTCACTCCCCCAGACAGCTGCAATGGCTGGAGCTGCACTGATCAGAAGCCAGGGGCCAGGAGCTTCTTCTGGGTCTCCCACATGGGGGCAGGGGCCCAAGGACTTGGGCCATATTGTACTGCTTTCCCGAGCCATAGCAGAGAGCTGGGTCGGAAGAGGAGCAGTCGGGACTAGAACCAGCACCCATATGGGATGCCGGCACTGAAGGCCAGGGCTTTAACCCGCTGTGCCACAGCGCCGGCCCTGGAATACGTATAATTACTTCATGATGCTAAAAGGTTGACCTCATGAGGAACATATAGCAATTCTAAATTTTTATGTTTTCAAAATATATGGGAGAAATTACAAATTACAAAGAGGAATAGAGAATTATTAGATATTTTAACTCTCTCCTCTCAGTAACTACTAAATCAATTAAAAACAAAAAAGTAAATAAAACAAAGCCAGTAAAGATATTGGTATAGAACTATTTAAGTCACATGGTTAACAAAAACAGGTCATTGCAACCAACAACTGCAGAATAGCTATGCATTTTAAGCACAAGGGACATTTACAAATAGTGACCAAAGGCTAGGTTGTCAGGCAAACCTCAAAAACCAACAAAGAATTGAAATAATGCAAAGTATATCCTTTGCCATAACACAGTTTTGCTAGGATAAACAATGAAAGGCCAAACAACCTCACAAGTTTATACATTTAAAATATATTCTGAAGAACCTATGTATAAAGGAAGAATTAAGAACATAATTCACAAATTTTTTTTTAAGATTTTTTATTTATTAATTTGAGAGGTAGAATTACAGACTGAGAGGGAGAGACAGAGAGTAAGGTCTTCCATCTGCTAGTTTACTCCTTGAATGGCCACAATGGCCAGAGCTGAGCTGATCTGAAGCTAGGAGCCAGGAGCTTCTTCCAGGTCTCCCACATGGGGGCAGGGGCCCAAGGACTTGGGCTATCTTCTACTGCTTTCCCAGGCCACAGCAGCGAGCTGGACTGGAAGAGGAGCAGCCAGGACTAGAACCTGCACCCATACGGGATGCCAGTGCCACAGCGTCGGCCCCCACAAAATATTTTTAACTGAATGATAAAAAGGGTATATATAAAAAATTTATGACAAAAATCAGTGCTTACAAATACTTTTTCTTAAAGGAACAAAAGAATGAGCTGAATGTTCATGTTCTTATATATAGGAGTTAAAATTTAAAAACATTCAAAAAACAAAAAAGGAAAGAAATTCCTGTGAATATCAGTTTTGCTGGAAATAGTGTTTTGTCAATTTTATTTCAAATCTTTATCAAATTGTCAAGAATTATATGCTACAGTTTTAATGATTTTTTGACTATTTAAAAACTTACTTTACATGAGAGATGTTGAACATCTTTTCATTTGGTTATTATTTATAGTCCTTGCTTATTTTCCTACTGCACTATGATCTTTTTACTTTTTATTTCTTGAATTATTTATTTGGTGGAGCATTAACACTTTGCGTAGGCTAGTGCTGTGGCGTAGTGGGTAAATAAACTGTCTATGTTGCTGGCAACACATATGGACATCTGTTTGAGTCCTGGCTGCTCCACTTCTGATCCAGCTCCTTGCTAATGCACCTATGAAGGCAGCAGAGGATGGTCCACGTGCTTGGGCCCCTGCACTCACATGGGAGACCTGGAAGAAGCTCCGGTCTCTTGGCTTTGGACTGGCTAGCTCTGGCCATTGTGGCCATCTGGGGAGTGAACCAGCAGATGGAAGATCTCTCTGTCTCTGTCTCTCTCTCTCTCTCTGTAACTCTGCCTTTCAAATAGATAAATAAATCTTTAAAAAAGAAAAGACTCTGAGTAAAATGTAAATTAAAAATGTGCTACGTCAAAAAAATAAATGAACAAAAAAGAAAATAGCAAAAGGATACAAATTTATCCAAAAAACACAGAAATAAAGAAATACTAATAAGAGCTAAAATTAATGATATTAGAAAATGATGTAACAAGAAGAGCATTAAGAAAGTTGGTCATTAGATCTTCAAAAAGATTAATAAGATGGATAAATACCTGACATTGATGAGAAAAATAATATTTATTATCAGAACAACAAAAAAGGATATTTTTCAGCATATTTCTATAAACACTAAAAGCTAACTAGGATTTGTAATGAACAACTGCTTATAAATTTTTAAATTTTAGCTAAAATAACCACCTTCTGAGAAAAATACAGCCATCCAAAACTTTCCAAAAGAATAGGAAAATCTAAAAATTGCTTTTAATATTTAATTAAATACATTCCCACAAAGAAAATTGAAGATTGAGATGACCTCCACAGTTACTTCTAGCAAATATTTTTATAAGAAATTATTCGAGTCTAACACAGTCTTACTGACATAAAGAAAATATATCTTCAACTCAGGAAACTGCTGCAATATTGATGCCCACACTCTATAAAAACAATATATGGGAATTCATACACCAATCTTATAAATACAGTTACAAAAATTTGCCTTTAAAAGTTTAGAAACTGAATCCCTATATACTCATTTATAAAACTAGTAACACCTAGGAAGTGGACATTGAGTCTAGTGGATCCTGGTTCTGGCTCCTAACTCCAGCTTCCTGATAATCCAAACCCCAGCTATGTGGGCAACGAATGTACTAACTTCCAGTCCAGGTTCTTGCCTCTCGTGAAGTTAGAACTATTAAGCAGAGACTAGTAAAGTGTGTAACAGAATTTATTTAACAGTGAAAGAATAAACACATTCGCTCATGAGTGTGAGTTTCCCCACATGGAGAAATACCTAACGTGAGTGGGCCAGAGAGTTGCCCTTAAATGAGAGAGAAAGAAAAACCAAAAACGGTACCTCTTGTGAAGTGTGGGAAATGCCTGTCTCTGCCGCGTCCGCAGTGGAAAGAGAAAAGCCGTAAGCGAGGTCCATGGCAGAAAGAGAAAAGAACAGCGTTACTAAGCCAGGTCAGTGGCAGAAACAGAGCTCTCGCCCATGTTATACCTATTATTATAAGGAAGCTGCTGGTTCCCAATCATATCCACAACCTGGGTGCATTTAAGTAAGTGCCTGGAAGCAGATGCAACAGGTGCATCCAGGGAAAGTGGGCGTATCATACCAGCAGTTAAAGACATGGGATTATATTGCAGATTCACAGTCCCAGCTTGTAACTAACTGCCTAGTTATACCCCTCACTAGGCGGCAGCTGCATTTGCCCATGCCAGCTATGAGGGAGAACAGCATGGCTTTCCCGACTCACGGCTTTGGTTTGGCATGGCCCCAGCTTTTGAGAAGTGAACCAGTGGATGGAAGACCTCTCTCTCTCTCTCTGCCTCTCCTTCTCTCTCTAACTGTGACTTTCAAGTAAAATAAAATAAATCTTAAAATAAAAAGGTGGTTACTGGAAAATTGTTAGAATTAATCAATTCACAGATATACATCAATATATTTAAAAACATTTTTTTTAACAGTTTGTATTTATTTACTTATTTTGAAACTCAGAGTTACAGAAAGGGAGAGAGAAAGAGGGAAATAGTGAGAGATCTTCCATCTGCTGGTTCAATCTCAGATGGCCACAACTTCCAGGGCTGGGCCAGGCTGAAGGCAGGGGCTAGGAGCTTCATCCAGGTCTGTCTCCCATATTGGTGGAGGGGGCCCAGCCAACTTGTATCATCTTCCACTACTTTCCCCAGGCCATTAGTGAACTGACCAGAAGTGAAAGAGCCAGGAAATCAGCTGATGCCTATATAGGATACTGGTGTCACAGGTGGGGGTGTTACTATACCACAGCCCCAACCCCCTACATTTCTATCCACTGTCTATAACCAGTAAGAAAACACAGAGAGAGAAAAAAATTGTTATTTATTGCAAGGTATAAAAATACCAAGTATCTAAGGACAAAATGAAAAAATTTACTAGACTTCAGTAGAGAGTGATATATTATAGTAAGAGATGTTAAAATGACTTAATTAGGAACCAGTGCTGTAGCACAGTGGGTAAAGCCTCCACTCGTGGTGCCAGCATCCCACATGAGTGCTGGTTCATGTCCTGGCTGCTCTTCTCCCAATCCAGCTCTCTGCTATGGCCTGGGAAAGCAGCAGAAGACTGCCCAAGCCCTTGGGTTCCTGCACTCATGTGGGAAACCTGGAAGAAGCTGCTGGCTCCTGCCTTCGTAACTGGCTCAGGTCCAGCCATTGCAGCCGTCTGCAGATGGGAGACCTTGCGGTCACTCCCTCTCTCTGTCTGTAACTCTGCCTCTCAATAAAAAAATAAATCAATCTTTGAAAAAATGACAATTAAATGGAAAGATATCCCATATACATGGATTGGAAAATACTGATGTAAAGATAGAAATTGTTCTCAAATTGATCTGTAGATTCAATGTAATTCCAATTAAAATCTTAACTTTAACAGTGGGGAGGAATTTGACAGGCTTATTCTAACACTTATTTGAAATGCAAAGAAGTAAGGCTTTAACCAAGACTTTCTTGAAAAAGAACAAAATGGGGGCCAGCATTGTGGCTTAGAGGGTTAAACTGCTGCTTTTGACACCAGCATTCCTTATGAGCACTGGTTTGAGACCCAGCCGCTCCACTTCCAATACAGCTCCCTGCTAATGTGCCTGGGAAAGCAGCCGAAGATGGCCCAAGTTCATGGGCCCCTGCATATACAGAGGAGACCCAGCTCCTGGCTCCTGGCTTTGTGGACATTTGGGTCATGAACCAGTGGATGGAAGATTATCTTTCTGTCTCTCTAACTCTGCCTTTCAAATAAGAAATAAATAATTTTTTTAAAGGAAGAACAAAATGGAGGGATGTCTTTGCTCCATTAGTTATGAAGACTTACTCCACAGCTACCATAATAGAGACGGTATGGTGTGAGCATGTGCAGGTACATGCAGCCATGAAACAAAGCAGAGATCATGGAAACAGGTCCTCTCTGTGGCATTTTATTTATGACAACAGTGGCCTTGAATAGCTGTGAGTGTAAAGAAAACCTTGTTGTTAAAGTAAATATACCCAGGGGACTTGGACTCCCTACCTCACACCAGATGCTAAACATAATTTCAGGTGGATTGTAGTCCTAAATGTGAAAGCAAAAGTTAATAATTATAATATTAAAAGCCTTTAGATAATATGGGAGGATATCTTCATTACTTTGAGGTTTTTTAAATAAAAGATAAAACAAATCATAAACATAAGACTGACAGATTTGTCTACAATAAATTTTTTCCCAGAAACCTTTTATTTAAGGTATGCAAATGTCATGCATTTCATCAATACAACTTTAGGAACATAGTGATTCATCTATCCTACCTGCCCTCCCACCACACTCCCACCATTTTTTCTCCTCCCTCTCCTTTCCATTCTTACTTTTTACTAAGATCTATTTTCAATTAACTTTACATATAAAGTTAACTCTATACCAATCAAAGAGTTTGACGAATACTATGAAAAAAATAGCTATTCCTCAACACTCAGGACAAGGGCTGCTCAAAGTCATCCCATCTCAAAGTGTCAGTTTCCCTTCTATAGATTACCTTTTAGCACTCCATTAGTTACCACAGATCACTGAGAACATATGGTACTTGTTCTTTTGGGACTGGCTTATTTCACTAAGTATAATGTTTTCCACTCACCTCCATCTTGTTGCAAATGACAGGATTTATTTTTTTTTACCACTGTGTAGTATTTCATGGTGTACATATCTCATAATTTCTTCATCCAGTCTTCAGCTGATGGACATTTGGGTTGATTCCATATCTTAGCTAATGTGAATTGAGCTGTAATAAACATGGGGGTACAGATCACTCTTTCATATGCTGATTTCATGTAGATGTCATATTCATCAAGACATCTTAGAGAGTAAACAGCAAGGCACAAAGTAGAAGATATTTACATCATCTGTAAGTGGCAAAGTTCATTTCCAGACTATATAAAGCACCTCCAAATCCAATACAAAAATACAACCTACCGAAACCTAATTAATGGGACTTGCATTGTGGTACTGCTGTTGTGATGCCAACCTCCCGTACTGGGGCTCCAGTTTGAGTCCTGGGACTGCTCTACTTCCAGTCCAGCTCCCAACTAATGCACCTTGGAAGGCAGCAGAAGATGGCCCAAGTACTTGAGCCCCTACTACCCAGATAGGAGACCCGGATAGGATTTCTGACTCCTGGCTTCAGACTGGACAGGCCTAGCTATTGTAGCCATTTGGGGAGTGAACCAGCAGATGGAACATCCCTGTCTCTCTGTCTCTCCCTTTCTTTCTGTTGCTCTACCTATCAAATAAATAAATAAATACATCTTTTTAAAAATAGCTAAAATTTTTGAATAGGTTTGCTCTTCAAAACAAGAGAAATAAAAATTGCCATATTCTTGATCTCATTGATAATCTGGAAAATGCCAACTAAAGTCAGAAAAAAATACCATTGCTAACAAATTGTTTGAAATAAGTTAAAATAAATCTAACCAGAACACCTTTAGTCAACCTATTATGTGTTCTGTTGCTGGTGGAAATTAAATTTATCCAACTGCTATGGAAAGCATGGTGGTATTAGTAAAACTGAAGAAATGAATTCTCTGACACCTAGTACTTGTATACAACAACATGCACACACACACACACACTGACTCACACACATGCACACACACTCTTCAAAACTGTATACTAAGAAGCACCAACATGCATGTATGAACATGTTCATGGCAGCATTTGTTCATGATATGCTCAAATTGGAAGTACTCATATATCTACCTACAAAGAATGGACAAGTAATTAATCCCATGGAAAATTATATAGCAACAAACATGAGCTTATGAAAGCTACATTCTTTGTGTAGATAAAATCTTGAATATCTAAAGTTAGGAGGTGGGGCCGGCACTATGGCATAGTGGGTAAAGTCACCACCTGCAGTGCTGGCAATCCCATATGGGTGCCAGTTCAAGTCCTGGCTGCTCCACTTCTGATCCAGCTCTCTGCTATGGCCTGGGAAAGCAGTAGAAGATGGCCTGAGTCCTTGGGCCCCTGTACCCACATGGAAGACCTGGAAAAACCTCCTGGCTCTTGGATCCTGGCTTTGGATCAGCACAGCTTTGGCTGTTGTGCCCATCTGGGGAGTAAAGCAGCTAATGGAAGACCTCTCTCTTTCTGTCTCTCTGCCTCTGTCTCTCTGTAACTCTGCCTTTCAAATAAATTAATAAATCTTTTTAAAAAATTAGTAAATAAAGTTAAGAGGCCGTCATGATGCAATGCCTTAAGCTGCTACTTATGATACTGGCATCCCATAGGGAAGTGTTGGATTGAAAGCTGTTTGTTTTGCTTCCTATCCACCTTCTTGCTAATGTGTCTGGGAAGGCAGCGGATTATGGCTCAAATACTTAAGGCTCCTACCACACATATGGGAAACCCAGGTGGAGTTCTTGGCTTCTGGCTATGGCCTGGCCACTGCTGGCTGTTCTGGCCACTTGGGGAATGAACCAACAGATGGAAGATATTTCCTCTCTGTCTGTCTCTCTGTTTCTCTCTCTCTCTCTCTCTCTGTGTGTGTGTGTGTGTGCGTGTGTATGTGTGTTGTGTGTAGTCTCCTTCCTTTATTGATTCTCTGCTTGTCAAGTAGATAATTAAAAAAAAAATGAACTTCAGAGCACGTACTCTGATTTCATTTAGACAAAACTAAACTATTTTATTTAGGGATAGTTCATTTGAGGCTAAATTATAAACAAAAAGGGAAGGGTCAACCAGGATCCCGTGAATATTCTATTTTATAACTTAGGTAATAATAACATAAATGTATATTTTATAAGAATTCGTTAAATTACACATCTACTTATGATATAAGAAAAAAATTTTGATATTCAATGTGATATCAGGACTTTTTGGTTAAATCATAGTTTCTTGATTCCACAAAATATTTGATAAAGAATATAAATACTGAAGTCCTTTAATTTTTATAATCATGAATATTTAGACTTTTCTGAACTTTGATAGAGTCATATATTTTTTACTCATGAGTGTTATAGACAGGAACTGCTTAATAAAATTTGTTGACAATGACAATCTGTTTCATCAAATTATGTAGAAAATGTGGGCCAATTTCTTTTATTGTAAGCATATGGAATATGAAACTGAAGGTTAAGATTCTCCTTAATTTAGTCTATTTTTCGATAAATGCCTCCAGGCATAAAGAGGGGGCAAAAATGCCTACAAGCTAGACAGTAATGAAAACACTCAGAAAGACAACGTTTTCAACTAGTCCACTTGATGGCACTAAACTAACATGGAATGTGCGCTAACCCTTGGTGGAAGTTGGAGGCATTAATGCGTTTTCATAATCTTAGACCTTGTGAATTCTAAAGGTCTTTTTTGGATTAGACCTTTGGATATATTCAGCAGGGGAAAAAGGGCTTTAACATTCTTAAAGAAGTGAAGCTGTTTTTAAGAATTTAAAAAAGATATATCCAAATTCTCCAGGACAGACAAACAGAGCTTTTCATGCCTTCTGGCTAACGCCAGAGAAATTAATAATTGTGGCGCTAAGATATTAGAGGCTTGATAGATATACACAAATCACAAGAGTGTAAATGGAGCTCTTTTATGGAGAGGACCAGAGGGGATGGTTTTTCTGTGGCTCATGCACTTGGTTGCAGACCCAGGAGGGACACAACCTTTGCACACTGGTTCCAAGCAGGCAATGCAGCAGGCTTGGGCTATGCAGTTGAAGGAAGGCTGCTGCTTCCCCTGGAGGAGGATCTTCAAAGCAGAAGAAGGCTTCTTTGTTAGGACTCTTTAGCTGGAAGCCGTGGGAAGACCGGTGAAGAGAACTGGTGGACAGGAGAAATGCAGGAAACCTGCTGTTCCTTTTGGATGCATTTGTAAAAAAAAAAAAAAAAAAAAAAAAAAAGGGCCACATTACATAAGGTCTTGACTTCTAGTTTCACTTTTCATACAGCTATTAGAAAGAAATTTTTTGTATGTTTCCTGAATGAAATAATCTTTTAAGAATATTGGAACTTGAAATGGCACAACTGTAGAGAAAGCTATTGGTCCCGTTGAACCACAATGATCGCAAAAGAAAGCGACACTGATCTTAGTCTTCATAGGCCCTTTTCTTGATTTAGAGTAGAGTGAGAAATTTCATCTAGATTCTTAAAAATCAATGAACAAAACCCAACAAGGAACTTCTTCTCTCTGAGATCTTCAGGACTGTGTTTACTGTCAGCAACCTCTGTTTGTGGCATGAGCATGAGCCATGTCCCTGGGAAGACGGGAGGCTCTTTGAGGGCAAGTTCAAACAATCCAGTATTTCAGAGGGGTGAATGCTTAATACACAGAATGTAGTGGCCGAGTTCTCATTTTGTCAGTCTAAGATCTGATCTTACATTGTCTTCCTTTCTGTGAAAATTTGATTGGCTCCCAGGTCTATGAATGGATTAAGGTCATTACATCCTAAAGGTGAACAAAATTTGAAGGAAATCGAAAGAAACTGTGTGCATGGTTTTAAATACAAATACTTTACTTTTTCAAATAAAGCACCATTCTAGGCTCTCCTCAGCAACTCCTTCTGTTTTTGCTAAAAAGGACCAGTAGTTGGGGCCGGCTCCATGGCACAGTAATCCTCTGCCTGCAGTGCTGGCATCCCATATGGGCACCGGTTCTAGTCCTGGCTGCTCCTCTTCCAATCCAGCTCTCTGCTATGGCCTGGGAAAGCAGTAGAAGATGGCCTAAGTGCTTGGGCCCCTGCACCTGCATGCGAGACCAGAAAGAAGCACCTGGCTCCTGGCTTCCAGTTGGCGCAGCACTGGCCATTGCTGCCATCTGGAGAGTGAACCAATGGAAGGAAGACCTTTTTCTCTGTCTCTCCCTCTCACTGTCTGTAACTCTACCTCTCAAATAAATAAATAAATAAAATCTTTGTATAAAAAAAGGACCAGTAGTTTTGTCCAAATATTTCAGATAGTGTTTATTGCCCTTAAGAATCATGAAAGTCTATGTGAGCCCTTCAACTTTAGACAGTCTGAAGCAATTCAGTCGTCTATACATTTTTTTAAAAGATTGATTTATTTATTTGAAAGGAAGAGTTATAGACAGAGAGGGAGAGACAGAGAAAAAGGTCTTCCATCTGTGGGTTCATTCCCCAAATGGCCACAATGTCCAGAGCTGGGCAGATCTGAAGCCAGGAGCCATAAGTAGACAGTTATACTGGAAGAGGAGCAGCTGGGACATGAACTGGCACTCATATGGGATCCTGGTGCCGCAGGCTTGACCTACCATGTCACGGCACTGGCCCCCTTGGCTATATATCTTTAAGTGTTACCCGTAATGAGTGAAAACTAAATGTATTATAGTAATAGGAATTTAAAAATAAGTAGACAGATCTTTTGTACTTTTGAAATATATAAAAACCAAACCAAACCAAAACCCACATAGGCTACAAGAAAATGCTCATAGAAGCCAATTCTTTAATAATGCAGTGCTCATTTTTGTTTCTTGACTCATCATCAGTTTGTCAAAATGCCAAAAGCAATATTACACAGAAGGAATATTAATTTTAACCTTAATTTAGGCAGGAATGATGTCTGAGTCAAATTTGTCTTTTATGCAGCTCACACAATTTTTTTTGAAATATCAAAAGCATAGGAAAACATCACAGTGTGTATCTCTTAAAATTTAACAAAATAAATTTAAAAGCTATGAATCCAAAATTTTACATTTTTAATGATAGTCCCTCCTGATATAGAAAGATGTCTTCATAGGCAAAAGCCAAATATTGCTCTTATATGCTTTTTTAAAAGATTTATTTATTTACTTGAAAGTCACATTTGCACAGAGAAAGAAGGAGAGGCAGAGAGAGAGAGAGAGAGAGAGAGAGAGAGAGAGAGAGAGAGAGAACGAGCTTCCATTTGCTGGTTCACTCCCCAGATGGCTGCAACAGCTGGAGCTGCGCCTATCTGAAGCCAGGAGCCAGGAGCTTCTTTTGGGTCTCCCTTGTGGGTGCAGGGGCCCAAGGACTTGGGCCATCTTCTACTGCTTTCCCAGGCCCTAGCAGAGAGCTGGATCTGAAATGGAACAGCTGGGACTCAAACAGGCACCTATATGGGACGCTGGCACTGTAGGCGGTGGCCTTACCCACTGTGCCACAGTGCCAGCCCCTGTCTTAAATTATTTAGCATCTTTTCTGGAATAGAGTTAAATTACTCAGAAACAATTTTTCCAATCAGATTTTGTTTTAAATATTTACCAGGAATGACTGAGCTGTGATAAGTCTAAAAATTATTGTCACCCAAGACTAGGGCAAGAGTATTCTAGATACTCTATCCAATGTCCCATAAATCATGAGGTTTTCCAGTCTGCTTGGTGAGAATATGCACTCCTCTTAGCCCGACCGAAGCACTGGACACCAGCACCTCTAATGTTTTGCCTTTAAAGTTTGGTGTGGTTCTTTCTCCAGCCTCTGCCATTTTCCTTATTTGCACATCCTGTCTGTCTCCAGTTATCGAGTGGAAGCCCCTAAGTTCCAAATTTGTGCAGCATTCTCATTCCCAGTATTCAATTCTTGCTGCCTTTGTCTTCCTTGACTTTGAGACTCATCTCAATCCAGTAAATCTTCTGGTTCTCTCTTTCTCACATTGCCCTACCACCTGGACATTCTATCAAGGCAATGTGCAAGGACAATTGTGTGACTGATCTCTCTCTCTCTCTCTCTCTCTCTCTCTCTCTCTCTCTCTCTCTCTCTCTTTTTTTCTGTTTCTCAAGGATCACTGTGTTTTGTTATTTGTTTTGTGTCTTGTGAATCAACCTCCCCCTTCCTCCCCTCTCCCCCTCTTTCTCTTCCTTCCTTCCTTCCTTCTTCCTTCCTCTTCCTTCCTTCCTTCCTTCCTTTCTCTCTCTCTCTCTCTCTCTTTCTTTCTTTCTTTCTTTCTTTCTTTCTTTCTTTCTTTCTTTCTTTCTTTCTTTTTCTCTTAATAGAAGATAAGCTCAGTTCCTTCATTTTGGCAGTAGGTATGAGTCCAAAATGTATTAAATAAATGATTTTCTATGTTTCTTGTTGCTCCACATATTAGTACACAAATTCAGTGTGATTGTTTATGTATTTCTGAGCTTAATTCAAAATTGTTTTCATTTAGTCAAGCTAACAGACTTATGTTTGTACTGATGAATATATGATATAAATGAAAGAAATAACATAAATGATGGGGCTGGTGCTGTGGCACAGTGGGTTAAAGCCCTGGCCTGAAGTGCCAGCATCCCATTTGGGCACCGGTTCTAGTCCCAGCTGCTCCTCTTCTGATCCAGCTCTCTGCTATGGCCTGGGAAAGCAGTAGAGGATGGCCCGAGTCTTTGGGCCCCTGCACCCACTTGACGGAACTGGAAGAAGCTCCTGGCTCCTGACTTCGGATCAGCTCAGCTCTGGCTGTTTCGGCCATCTAGGGAGTGAACCAGCAGATGGAAGACCTCTCTCTCTTTGTCCCCTCCTCTCTCTGTAACTCTTTCAAATAAATAAAATAAATCTTAAAAAAAGAAATAACATAAATGAAATGAAATGAATGAAATGATTAGCTGTAAAGACCAGGTACTTAGCGAGACCAAGATAAGCAAGACAGTTCTATGTTTGTTTATTCATGTGAGCCCTACCAGTTGTCTTCTTGGCACCTTGAAACAAGAACATTTGATTGTACAAAAATATTTTAAATGATCTTCCTAAGCATAATTTGGTTAGATAATAAAATAATAAGTCTTCTGAATACTTAATATCTATTTACTTGCATAGAATCATGACTTATGTAATTCAACCAACATTTGCTGAGTGCATCAATGTGGCAAACACTGAGCGAAGCCTGGGGATACAGATGAATAATAAAGAGCTTCTGCCCTAGAGGAACTCACTGGGAGGCTGAGCTGAGAAGTGATTTGACAATGTGATAAATGCTGTAATTATCATAATTGTGGGTTGCTGGAGAGTACTGAGGTGGGGCATCTCACACAGCTCAGGAGGGTGTGAAGGTTGTCGTTGAGAAGGTGTAATTTTTGATGCCACCATTCCTTACTCTTTTCTCTTTTCTTGCTTTCAAAGAGCATTGTCTTGGGGATAGTCTCTCCTCTTCTCTTTGTCTGGGGCCAAAAAAAGGGAATGTTCACAAGTCTAGGCCAATCATTGCACTCTGGTTATCTTGGTGCCCAGTGATTGGTTTAGTAGGTGTGGGTCTATAACACAACCTTGGGAAAATTCTACAGCTGGGACTTCAGACAGGCTATTCTCTGATGGAAGCAACATACAAGGAAATACTTCCTTTCCTGATTTTGATCAACTGTATTGTTGCAAGAATCTGTAGTTTTAGCCCTTCTGATTTGTGTCCCATGACACAAGATTGAGGAACTTGAATACGAAAGGTTAGCAAGAAGGAAGGTTTCTTAAGCAGAAGCAGAAAGCACAGTTTTATTAAAGCAAAGGAAAGCTCCCTCAGTGGAAGGGGTCCTGAGCAGGAATCAGTTAGGGGAAGTTGCCCGTGTTTATATCATTTGGACTAGGGGAAGATTGTACCAGGTTTTGCAAACATATCAGTCTCTGATGGCCTTTTCTTTGCGGGGGAGTTGCTACCTGGAGCTGGCTGGGTCCAGCAGAACCTGCACCTTGTTTTGTTTTCAGTTTCTCAATCTTGTTTTTGAGTAGTGGGTGCATTTTGTTCTGGGAATATTCCTCTGTACATCAGACTTGAGTCACTTGAGCCCTTTGTCTCTGGCTACCCACCTTGGATCTCAGCTGTCTCCAGTCTCTATTAGTGTGATGAGATGATGTTTGAGCTGTGACATTCAGAGTATGATCATGGGAAGCAAAGCTTGAAGATGAACTCTAACACGTTAAAGATGAGGGAGCAGAACTAAGAAAAGTTGTTGTGTCCTTATTGACTTCAGAGTGTGGCTGAATTACAAACCCGGAATCTTCCTTTCTCCTTGCCCCTTCTTGTTGTTGTTGTCATATTAGATAGTAAGCCCTTACCTTTTTAAAAAAAATATGTATTTATTTATTTGAAAGGGAGAGTGACAGAGAGAAAGGGAGAGACAGAGAGAGATCTTCCATCTGCTGGTTCCCTCCCCAAATGGCTGCATCAGCCAGGCCTGGGTCAGGCTGAAGCAGGAGCCAGGAGCTTCTTCTGGTTCTCCCATGTGGTTGCAGGGGCCCAAGGACTTGAACTATCTTCGCTTGCTTTCCCAAGTTCATTAGCAGGGAGCTGGATTAGAAGTGAAACAGCTTGTACTCTAATTGGAGCCCATACTGGATGCTGGCACTGCAGGTGGCATTTTATCCCACTGAGCCATATCATCAATTTCAAACTCATACTATTTAAGTCACTTTCATTCATTTTGTTAAATGCAATCAAAAGATTATAACTGATACAGGAGATTTCCCAAAGATGTAAAGCTTAGTTCATGCATTAAAGGATCAGAATTGTTCAACATTGGGAACTTGAATGGATGGAGGACAGTGGGCAAAGCTTATGTCAAAACTCAGCAACCATGGAGTGTCTGAGACAATGAAAGCAGTTTGTATTGGTTGCTATTCTAGTAATTCAGATTTTCTCATTAAGGTAGGATCTCCTTTGTATCATAGATATCTAGTCATCATTTTTTGCCTGGCTGCTTTTACATGTTCTATTAAATTCAGTCCAATAATTATCTATTGAGTGCCTGTGGTATGCCAGGGACTTTACAGACACCCATGGCAGACTCTGTGTCAATATCCATCACAAGCTAACCCTCTTCTAAAGCATTAAAAACATTATTTCTCAGATTCTCTTAAGAGAAGTGCTATGGACTGAATATGTATGTTCCTCAAAATTCTTGTGTTGAAACCATAATTCTCAGTGTGCTGGTATTTAAAGATGGGAGGTAATGACCTTGGAGAGGTAATTTGTTAAAAAGTGTGAAGTCTTCCCAAGGAGATTAATCCTCTTATAAAAAGAGGCATGAGAGAGCTAGTTCTCTCTCTCTCTTCCCTTGTCTTGTCTTCATGTGATAAAACTGGGAAAAGAGACCTTGCCAGAACCTTGCTGGCACCCTGATCTGAGATTTCAAGCCTCGAGAATTATGAGAAATATCTTTTTTGTTTAAGCCATCAAGTCTATGCATTCTTTTTTTTAAAGATTTATTTATTTATCTGAAAGTCAGAGTTACACAGAGAGAGGAGAGGCAGAGAGAGAGAGGGAGAGAGAGGTCTTCCATTTGCTGGTTCACTCCCCAAATGGCTGCAATGGACAGAGCTGTGCTGATCTGAAGCCATGAGCCAGGATTCAGGAGCTTCTTCCAGGTCTCTCATGAGGGTGCAGGGGCCCAAGGGCTTGGGCCATCTTCTACTGCATTCCCCGGCCATAGCAGAGAGCTGGATTGGAAGAGGAGCAGCTGGGACTAGAACTGGTACCCATATGGGATGCTGGCACTTCAGGCCAGGGCATTAACCTGCTGCGCCACAGTGCCGGCCCCAAGTCTATGTATTCTTGGTATACATAGTCTTAGTTATACTTACTTATACATAGTCTTACATTATACTTAGTCTGAACTAAGACAAAGATTATGATCTATTTTTCCATCAATGAGATATAACTACTCAGGATTCTGACTTGAAAGTGAGTTTATTTTTGTATATGGGGGAGGCAAGGATACAATTTTATTCTGCATGTAGATATTGAATTTTCTCAATGCTATTTGTTGAAGACATTGTCCTATCCGCATTGTGTGTGCTTGGCAGCTTTGTTGAAATAAAAGTATGATTCTGGTATACTGTTTTGAGTATTATAGCTTTGTTTTATATTTCAAAATTTAATTGCTGAGTACCTCCACCTTTGCTACTCTTTCTCAAGACTGCTTAGGCTAATTGGGGTTTTTTGTAGTTCTATTTGGCTTTACCATTGTTTTCTATTTCTGTGAAGAATGATTTTGGCAGTGATTGAATTGAATAATTTGGGTAGTACAATCCATGAACATCTGATCTTTCCATTGCTTTGTGTTACATTTAATTTCTTCCTTGAACATTTTATAATTTTCAATAGCAAATCTTTCTCCTCCTTGGCTAAATTTATTCCTAAGTACATCTTTTTATGCCATTGTAAATGAAATTGCATTCTTAATTTCTCTTTTGGGTGGTTTGATGTCAGTGTATAGAAATGGCACTGGTTTATGTGTGTTGATTTTATATCTAGCAACTTCATCGAGTTCCTATAACAGTTATAACAGTTTTTGGTGGAATCTCTAATTACCTACAAGTAAGATAATGTCATCAATAAATAAGGCAATTTAATTTCTTTGTATCTGATTTTATTTTTTTTTTCTTGCCTAGTAGCTCTGGTGAGGTCTTCCAGTTAAACAGAAGTGATGAAAGAGAACATCATTGTCTTGTTCCTAATCCAAAAAGAAAAGTTATCAATTTTTCGACATTGAGAATGATGTTAGCTGTAGAACTGTCATATATGGTTTCTATTGTATTGAGGAATATTCTCTCTATAACTAACTTACTGAGTGTTTATCATGAAAAGATGTTGAATTTTGTAAAATGCTTTTTTCACATCATTGAGATAATCATATGTCTTTTGTCCTTCTGTTAGTGTGATATTTTACATTTATTGACTTGCTAAAGAACTGAAACTAAAAGACTACTAGAAAAAAAAACACAGAGAAAAGTTCCATAGCATTGTTCTGCACAGCAAATTAACAAAATGAAGGCACTATCTACACACTGGGAAAAATATTTGGAAACATATATCTGATAAAGGGCTAACATCCAAAATGTGTAGGTAACTCTGCTCAGTATAACAAGAAAATATAGAAACATGATTATACTCATACAATGAGAACAGCACCTAGTAGACTTTTCTCAAAACAAGAAACAGAAATAACCAAAAGATGTATTAAAAATGCTCCATATCACTAATCATCAGGGAAATGCAAATTAAAACCACAGTGAGCTATCACTTCACACGTAAATATGAGAGATAAGTATTGGTGGGATGTGGAGACAAGGGAACCCTTATAGATTATTGGAGGAGGGGATCTAAATTAGTATAGTCATTATGGCACACAGTATGCAAGTTGCTCAAGAAAATAAAAAATAGAATTGCCATATTGTCTAGTAATTCCACTTCTGAGTATATATCCAAAGGATAAGGTATCTATTGACAAAGAAAATGTGGCACATGTACACAATAAAGTATTATTCTGCTTTTAAAAATAGGGGAATTCTGTTATTTGTGACAATGTGGATAAACTGGAAGACCTTACACTGAGTAAAAACAAAACAAAACAAAACAAAACAAAACAAAACAAAAACAGATGTAGAAAGTACTACATGGGGGCCAGCTCTGTAGCATAGATGGTTAAGCCTCCACCTGTAGTGCCAATATCCCAATCGGGAGCCTGTTCAAGTCCTGGCTGCTTCATTTCCAATCCAGCTCCCTACTAACGCATCTGGGAAAACAGTGGAAGACAGCCTATGTGCCTGGTCCCCTGTACCCACATGGGAGACCCAGAAGAAGCTCCTGGCTCCCAGCTCTTGGTTCCTGGCTTTGGGCTGGCCCAGCCCGGGCCATTGCAATAATTGAGGGAGAGAGAGAACCAGCAGATGGAAGATACTCTCCCTCTCTCTATCTCTTTCTCTCTCCTTGTCTCTGCATCTCTTTCAAATAAAAAATTAAATCTTTAAAATCTTTAAATCTTTTAAAAATCTTTAAAAAGAAAATGCCTCATGATTTCACTCCTATGTAGAATCTAAAAGAAGTAAAACTCTTAGAAATGGAGAGTAGAATTGTGGTTACTAGGGGCTGGATTGTCAGGGATTGGGAAGGTGTTACTTGGAAGATACAAAGTTTTAGTAGGACAAGAGGAATCAACTTTAGATTTATTATACCTCAATATGACTATAGTTAATAATAATGTATTGCATATTTCAAAATTGCCAACAGATTCTAAATGCTCTCACCACAAAAAAAATGGTAAGTACGTGAGGGGATGGATATAATTTAACTTATCTCCCACAATGTATACATGTATCATAACATCATATCCGTACTCCATAAGTATATATAGTTATTATCTGTCCATAAAAGATTACATAGAGGGGCTGCTGCTGTGGCGTAGCGGGTAAAGCCACCGCCTGTGGTGCTGGCATCCCATATGGGAGTGGGTTCAAGTCCCGGCTGCTCCACTTCTGATCCAGCTTTCTGCTATGGTCTGGGAAAGCAGTGGAAGATGGCCCAAGTCCGTGGGCTCCTGCACCCACATAGGGGACCTGGAGGAAGCTCCTGGCTCCTGGCTTTGGATCGGTGCAGCTCTGGCCGTTGCAGCCAACTGGGGAGTGAACCAATGGATGGAAGACCTCTCTCTCTCTCTCTCTCTCTTTCTCTCTCTGTGTAACTCTGACTTTCAAGGAAATAATAAATCTTTAAAAAAAGATTACAAAGAATAGAAAAGGAGTCCCAGCAATGAGAAGTAGAATGAGAGGCAACCCCATTGCCCAGGTGGATGTGGCAGACGTTGGGGGGCATCTGGATCCAACTGCTCTGATCTACTGGATCGTAGATGAGGTGGCAGTCACTCTGGTGGCTCAGGTAGGTGCTATTATGTTGAGAATCCCCAGAAGATCAGTCTGGAGCCTGTTTTGCCAGCCCCTAAAACAATTTCTTGAGCTCAACATCCTCCTTAATCAATTCTCTTTGCATAAACTAGCTAAGTGGTTCTGAGTCGGCCTTCCAGAACCCTGGCAGACACAGCTCTGCTGCTCAAAGGTCTTGAGGACTAGTAGAGCAGAATCATTTTGCTCTTGGATTACAGAATCACAAGTCGCATAACAGTGGGTGCTTTTGAAAGCATTTTGTGAGCTTCTATGACACACAGAGAGAAATGTTAAAGGAAATCTTTTATGCAGAGGGAAAAGAAAACCAGATGGAAATCTGGATCTACCCGACAGTCTGAAGAACATCAAATATATGCAGAGGTTCTGTGCTTGTTTGTTTGTTTTTAGTTATCATGTGTTCTTTGACCGGAAAGGAAATTAGTTCTTTTGGAAGTTAAATGAAACAGAAATAACTAACTCCCAATCTTTATTGATCATTTAGTCTTTCCTCTAAATGACCGTTTGGAGAAGGGGCAAGTCTGTAGGGAAGCCTACTGGAATCACGCCTGTGTATTACTGAGAAATAGTCCTATGGTCAGGCCTTGCTAAGTAAGGTTCTGGATGCCTGACACGAGGGTATGGCTCCGTGGCCCATTACTCATCCCTAGAACTGTCTGCTCCTGGTCATAGTGCATTTAATGGAATCCCATCAGCTGAATGAGAAGTATGTCAGGCGCTCTTATCATTTCCTTCACTACCTGCCTAAAGATCATTATGCGGCTCCATAAGTGTAAAGGAAACATTCATGTTGACAAAGAAAAATGGAAGGTTGCTCTTAAAGTTCAAACAAATTCTTAATGTATGTTTGATGAGGACCGTACAAAAGCTGCAGTAATAAAGTTTCTAATTGCACACAATCATGATGTGAATTTTAAAGGGGAAAGTGGCTAGCTTTTTCACATTGCGTTTTGCTGCAACAAAGACATAGAAAACACTTTCTTTACAACTGCCGGAGATGCTAAAGATAACTATCAAAAATGCTGACAACTGGAAAAAGTGTGAGCTACCTACGAGTCTAGAGGCTGCACAACCCAGATTCAGTGGCCAGAATGATACTCTATCAACCCACTCCTTCACTCATTCTGACTGGGTGAATGGCAGACACCTACAAGGTGCCAGGTGAACCTGCTATGTACTTGACTGAGCCTTTCTGTTGAAAGGGCAGATTAGGAGCAGCAGCAGCAGCAGCAGCTGATTTCTCCTTTACTTCTATGTTGCCTGCTTTTATCAGTCAACATTTCTTTTTTTCTCAACTAAAATACAGAGGAGCTTCCTAGGAAGGAAAGTTTTTATATTTTAGTTCATGGTTTTGGAGGGTCATAGCTCTTGACCTCAGGGGCCCCATTGGTCTTCCTTCTGGATATAGTTTGAGTTCCAGTTGCTCCATTTCTGATCCAGCTCCCTATTAATGCATCTGGGAAGGCAGTGGAAAACGGCTCAAGTGCTTTGAAGCCTGCACCCATGTGGGAGACCCTGGTGAAGCTCTTTGTTCCTGGTTCCAGACTGGCCCAGCCCTAACCATTTTAGACATTTGGGGATTGAACCAGTAGATGGAAGACCTCTTTCTGTGTCTCTCCCTTTCTCTAACTCTGCCTTTCAAATAAATAAAATAAATATTAAAAGAAAAACACTATGCATGAATTTCAAATACTTTTGAACCAGAATAAAGTTATCTCTTAGTGTTAATTTTCTATGACATTTTTGGCTTACCCTTGAACGTGAGACTCATGTATCAGGTGCTGCACTAAGTATACATGTCCTAATTAGTCGGCTTCTTGGGTATAGTTATTATTGTTGCTATTACTTTACATGTGAAGAATCTAGAACTTGAGGCAGTTTAGTATCTTGATGGAAGCCTGTTAAATCAGACAGGGGTCTCCAGAGGTGTGGAGTCCCTGAGTTTGTACTCTTCATCATCAAGTTAAGGAGCCAAGGCTCACTAACAATTTAGCTCTAGTTAATGCCTTATTAATCCATCATCCATCGTTGGCAACATGATTGGAAGTTGTAAGGCATGTGTTCACATATTTATCTCTCAAATATCATTTGCTAAATACCAAAGTCATAGATTCAAAGGAGAAAACATGTAGTTCCTGCAGTTAAGGAATTAGCAACCATGGAAAGAGATATGTAGATGAATACAGTAAGAGCACTGTTTCAGAGGAGTGCACTAGTATAGTAAGGGAATTATTGGGTGCCAGGAGAGGATAGACAGGATTTGAGATAAATGGCATCATCTGGAGAAGACATGAAAGAGAAACAGAATACTGTCAGTGGACATGGCAGAAGGGAACATGGGGGCCGGTGCGGTGGCGCAGTGGGTAAAACTACTGCCTGCAGTGTCGGCATTCCATATGGGTGCCGGTTTGAGTCCTGGCTGCTCCACTTCCAATCCAGCTCTCTGCTATAGCCCGGGAAAGTGGTAGAAGATGTCCCAAGTCTTTGGGCTCCTGCACCCATGTGGGAGACCCGGAGGAGGCTCCTGGCTTCTGACTTTGGGTCAGTGTAACTTCGGCCATTGCTGCTAATTGGGGAGTGAGCCACAAATGGAAGACCCCCCCCCCCCCCCCGCGCATCTCCTTCTCTCTTTCAAATAAATAAATAAATCTTTAAACAAAAAGGGAACATGGAATGTTTGGGGTGCTACAATCACCTTAGTATTGCTGCGAATCAGGGGAAACTGGACAGGGAATTTTGGGTGAGAGAAGGCTGTATTTGTAGGTAAGGGCTAGGTCAGAAAAGACTGTGAAAGATATGCAAAGAAATGTACGTTTGAATCATAAAGATGAAGAGGCCCTACACAAACCGAAGAGAATGGAATCACAATTAGACTTCTATGTTGTCAGAGACTGATGGGATGACAGTGATGGATGAGTCAGAGGAAGGAGGCATTGAGTTTGGGAGAGGAATACTGTGGAAATCACACAGACTAATGAAGGAGCACTGGGGGCAGGTGGAATATAACTTATCGGAGAGCTATTTTGTCTGTAATTTTCCAGGACTGGATATGAAACTGGAGGGTAAAAGAGGATGGGATGAATTTCGGATGACTGCAAGGGTTCTAAGTAAGACAAACAGGGAGGTGCAGTGTGGTGCCATCAGCAAAAATAGAAGAGGGAATAGGCTTGGGGTGGGGGGAAGTTAAATTTATATGTGTTGGGTGTGGAGATCTGATAGGACATCCAGGAAGAAATACCCAGCACACAGTTGACTTCCCTAATGTATTGCTAGTTTACCATTTTAAGATGGCTTCTTTATTTAAGCATTTTTTGAACAAGTCTGTAAGCTCTTTGAGGGCAAAGTCTGTCCTGTTAACTGTTGTAAAGCATACTAAACATCTAACAAGTCACAGGTCCAGCAATGGCCACTAAATCCAGCCACTCAGGAATGGGTTCCTGTTCCCTTATCTTTCCCAATTCTTTTTTACTATGGCTGGTAGGGAACAAGAATTTTAAATCAGGTTGTTGATCTCAATACTCAGTTCAGCTTCTATGTCTTAGGGGTGGTAAGAGTTAGTTACTGTCCTCTTGTGACTGTCTTCCAGCAACCAATCTTGGGTTACTGGGTTATCTCCCTTTCTAAACCGCTCACTGTTTCAGTTTCCTGACAACAACCATGGATCTCTCTGTAAGGAGGCCATTCCCCAGAGGTTATGATATCAGATGAGATAGCCACCTCTCACTCTTTTCAATTCTGTAGTTAGTCAACCTGGATGAGAATTTTCTGATGTTAGTGGTAAATGTACATGGGACATGGCATGACCTTAAAATAATCCAATTATTTAATCACACTGATTAATAATGGCATAATTAAGAAGGAGAATGAAAGATAACAGAGTTATCCAATTTATGTGTCTGATTTTTTTAAAATTAAGCATTCATAGGGGTAAGGTAAAGCAGAATGTGAAAAATACTCACATATATAAGCACTCACATGTACAAATACACATACTAGTATTTTAGACTTTCTTAATAGTTATAATAAATATATACAAATATATAATTCATAGATTTATATATATATGGATATGTACACAGTCAGAAAAAGTACAAAAAAGCAAGAATAATACTTTAGAGCACCTGTCTTGAAGGCTTCACTCATTCTTTCCTCAAGAGCCTATCTAAAAATAGGATGGGCCTTGGAATTCAATCACCAGGAATGAGTTCATAGTATTCCTCCTTCTTCTCTCTCCATACTACATTTAGATACTGTTTGATTGACTACCTGTCCTGTAGAGGGAAGATGCTATTAGATTTCACTCCTCTAAAGATATGCTTCTTCTTTATCACAAATTCTGAGGCTCACTTTTTACTATGACTTCTGGAGCAATAGTAGAAATGTCACTTTCAACTCTGATGGTTTCTCTGTGTAAGTGCAATGGAACAAAGAGGATACACCAAACCTCACCCTATGTGCACAGTTGCCCTGTGCTGAGATTTGACCTCTGATTTCATGCTTATATATGACCTTTTCCGGATGGCCATGATTTGTGGAGCTGGCCCAGCTTGCTGCAATGACATTGTGAGTAGTCATAAATATTTGTTTCTGGATGAGTTCTCTCATTCCTCTGCCACATCCCAGTGTTGTTCGTAAATGTATATGGGGTCTTTTGGCACAATCTTAAAATAATCTAATCCTTCTACACTGGGCAATGCCAGAAAGACAAGGAAGCAGTGTCACATTCAACCCTGTAAGCAGGCTGCCAGTTTCATTGGAAGGAAATATCTTTAATCAGACAAGGTTCCTAGGAGGTATATTTCACTGATATTATTGCTGAAAGTAGGGACTCCGGAGCAAAGGACAATTAGTATTAGTCAGGACTTTGAAATCAACAAGCTACAGCTCAGTAATTCTCTGAATTCTTTACTGGAATTTGCAAGATGAGAATGTCCATGTCTACACGGCTCCTGAGATCAACCATTTTGGGGATAATTGCAGGATAGTTGTTTATATTAATATATAATTCATTCAATTCCTACTTTCAAAATAATTGGATCACAATATGATTTACCCAGATAATTTTAACATTCATATAGTACTTGTCATTCACTAGTGATTTCAGCTTCTATGGCAACTGAGAAAAATACAACCAAATTGCAATAGATTTAGTTGAGTCTTATAAGTAGCATTGCAATGTGGTGCTAAAAATGCCCATTTACAGAATGGCCCAAATGTTGGTGGTTGTCCATATTAACCTTGCTTCAATGCAAGAGATCACACAGTTTCTTTCAAAATCATTAAGACTACTATGTCCTAAAGTTTACTCAAATTATTCACGCCAGCTGTCTTTCTTTGTCTTACTATCAATTAAGTCAGGTGTTCAACATCTCAGGTTTCAACAATTATTCACCAGTGGACTTCATTTTCATTCTACTTTTCAAAACCTAGAAGTAAAACGAATTTACATCAGTAATATCCTTTTTGAAGAATATATTTCAATTCATTGTGGATGTCACAATATGTTTTTCCCCCAATTCATGTGGCATCTTTTTGTATCTGGATTGTAATGTGGGCTCAATACAGTTTGTGTGTGTTCTGCATAACTGTTCAAAACATTACCAGCACTGTCGCCAACCTCAAACCATTCACACTGCATTACCTGCAACTGAAAACTACTCTACCAGAGTGAATGAATTTCTGACATGTATGAGCATACTGTGAACCTTACTTTTGTAAATTATTTAAAAATCTGATATACTGGGGTTAGGGTTGTGGTCTAGCTAGTAAAGCTGCTCAATGCCTGTGATGCCCCCACCCCATATGGGCACCAGTTTGTGTCACAGCTCCTTCACTTCTGATCCAGCTCCCTGCTAATGGCCTGGGAAAAGCAGCAGAAGGCGGCCCAAGTGCTTGGGCCCCTGCACCTGCATGGGAGACCCAGAGGAAGCTCCTGGCTCCTGGCTTCAGTCTGGCTCAGCTGGGGCCATTCTGGCCATTTGGGGAGTGAACCAGAGGTTGGTAGATATTCTCTCTCTCTCTAACTCTGGCTTTCAAAACAATCTTCAAAAAATATTTAAAATTTAATATATCAACAGAATGGACTCTTATTAAAGTTCTGCCCTTCTGCAAAATTGCCAAAAGTTAATCTTACCACTGTGACTTGCAGCTGAATGCTTCAGTCTTCTGCTTTATAAACGAAATTTGGTTATATTATGATTGCAATTTTTGTTCTGTTTTGTTTCAGAGGCAAGAGGGTATATAAAATTTAAAACTATGATATGGGGGGCCGGTGCTGTGGTGTAGCTGGTAAAGCTGCCACCTGCAGTGCTGACATCTTTTATGGGCTTCAGTTCTAGTCCTGGCTGCTCCACTGCTGATCCAGCTCTCTGCTATGGCCTGGGAAAGCAGTAGAAGATGGCCCGAGTCCTTGGGCCCCTGCACCCACCTGGGAGACCCAAAAGAAGCTCCTAGCTCCTGGCTTCAGATCAGCCCAGCTCTAGCTGTTGCAGCCATCTGGGGAGTGAACCAGTGGATGGAAGACCTCTCTTTCTCTCTTTCTGCTTCTGCCTCTATGTTACTCTGCTTTTCAAATAAATAAATCTTTTTTAAAAAAAAACCTGTAATACGATACAGTCATCTAACTTCTGGGTATGCATCCAAAAGAAATAAAATCCATATATCAGAAAGATACCGATATTCCACTAGTTTTTTGTAACTCAGTAATGCTATTATTCACAATAGCCAAGATATGGAGTTAATTGGGGTGTCCACTGATCGATGAATGAAGAGATGTGGGATATATATCCCATGGAATAGTATTCAGATTCTATCATTTATTGAAGATATTTTCATTTTTGTGTTTGTATACTTTTCATATGAACTATAACATTGTGAGGACCACATTTCCTGATTCTATTCCAGCACTGATAATATTTCATGGAAGACATAGGACAGCTCTTTTCTCTCGTGGAGCTGATATGGACCTTGATTAATAAACTGCTTAAGTTTCTGGAGGAGTGCTTCTTTCTAATTCTGTGCAAGACGGCTCTGTCCATTGTGGAGCGAAGTGATGGGGTTGGGTGGAGAATGAAAGGATTAAAGCAGTGATATGGAAAATTCCTAGTGTTCACTTCTTCAGTATTCTACCAGCTTTACATCTCAGTAATTTAATATCTGTTTAATATCATTTTCACATGCAAGAACACAGACCCTCTATCTGTTAATATTGTTTTCATCAGATCTCAACCACCCCTCCCCCAAATAAGTAAACCATGCTCCACACACATGCCCACTCTGACCTAAGTGGGTCCTGCATTTTCTGCCTTCATAACATTCATGCTGTTTTAATAAATGCACAAACTCATACGTAAAACCCCACAAATGTGGAGGAAACTATAGACCCTATTGCTAATGAAGACAAATAATAGTTTCATTGTTCACAGAAATTGCCAGAATGAAATATGTTTGTGCTGTCTCTGATATGGGCGCAAGGAAAGCTAAACTGAGAATGAGTTCTCACTTACAAATTAACCTGGTCTTGGGGATAAGAAAATTTTAAAAATTCTTTTGAAGCAGTACAATCTTATTCTATGTGGGTGCATTTAATTGCAACAAGGCAACTGAAGCAATGAGGACCTTACTGGGGTTGATTGATCTCATCATGCATGGGGTGATAAAGGCTGTTCCCTTCCAGACACTCCAGGGCCATTGTGTTCTGAGGTCACAGTTTCACAGAAGTCACCTTGGGCTTCTGGAAAATGAAGGAGCAACTGCTGAAAGAAGGGACATGCCCATGCTTAAGTCACTGATTTTTTACATGACAAACCAGGCAAGCTCAGTAAAGCTATTTGAGTATATCAGCAGTGGTTTCCAGAAAGTATTATTACCACAGATGTTACTGCAAGATAATCAAAAGAACACATCTAATTTGGGGATGTAGAGTACTTGTTTCTGTTGCTGATTCTATCATTTGAAGCTTTCAAAGCTGAAGGCTTTCATGATTAAGCACATATTATTCTCCTGGAAGATATTTCTTTTTTGGCAGATAAGATAATGGAACAGATCCACTGTTTGTCAAGAGGAGTTACTGTGTCATTAAAAAGCCTTTAACACAATGTTTTTCTCTTTTCCAAGCTGGTTGAAAAGATTTGAATGCAAAAGCATAGATGTAACAATAACAGCACAAAATCTAAATTGTCCATGGAAAAGCTTAAACCAACTTAAAAATTTCCATTTGCCAAATGCTCTTCAGGCAATTTAAATGTAATTCAAAACAGGCACTCAGTAGCCACAGATGTGTGCTGCTTCCAAATGGTCTTTGTCTTGGTTGCATACATCCAATTTCTTTCTGAAGGTGGTTTTAAAAATTGCCTCTATTACCACAGGAGGAAAAAAAGGCCAAAAATCTATTACAAAATTTATATGATTAAAATCTTTTTTCCCCTTCATGAATCCTGGAAAAATATTGTCACTCATTTAAAAAAAAAATCCTAGTTTTACTGTTTTTTCAAACTTGAGAAAATTCCCAAAGGAATTCAGCAATGTTGCATGAGTTCATTCAATGTTTAGAGTCCTGGGTTCAAGAAAGTGATCTGAAACCACATTTGCTTAGGAAAAGAAGCAGGGGCCAGTGATGTGGTTGAACAGATTAAGCCACTGCCTGAGATGCTGGCATCCCTGGTTTGAGTCCCTGCTGCTCCACTTCTGATCCAGCTCCCTGCTAATGCGCCTAAGAAAGCAGTGGAAGATGACCCACATACTTGGATTCCTGCCACCAATGTGGGGCACTCAAATGAAGCTCTAGGCTCCTGGCTTTGGCCTGGCCAAGCCCCAGCCACTGCCGCCATTTCGAGGAGTAAGCCAGTGGATGGAAGATCTCTCTCTGTCAGTCTCTCTGTTTTTGCCTTTCAAATAAATAAAATAAGTGTTAAAAAAGAAGATGCAGAGAGGCTTCTATTTTTGCTCATTTGTACCATGAGGTCTTCCTGACACTTTGTGACCACTGGAAGACAAAAATGTATCCCGAATCTTTCAGAGGAGACTCAATACAGCAAGAGGCACCCTAGGATGCCTGGTCTCTCAAACACTTAACACTGTGATTCCTCCTCATGAATGTATATAGGAGACGCCTAAACAGAAATGATGAAAGACTCCTGGGAATCTTTTGGAGGTTAGTAAAGGTTCCAGATTATCATAGAACAAGATATGCTGTTCTGCGACTTTTACTGGCCATCTCCCGTCTGGAGATGGGAGACCCACATTGGCCCTATATGCTGTAGGATTTCTTAACTTGAATTCTTCTAGTAACGGAGATTGGAAGCAGGATATTCCTCCACCCAGAGAATAGAAAGAAAATGCATTTCCTGGAAAGAATTCTCTCTTGCAAGTTCTGGGCCCCCAGGAAAGGACCCCCTGAAATGCCGAGTAACCTCATCTGAAAGTCCTGTGTTCTGACCAGGAGGGGGTGGTGTTGGAGGGCCAGACTCCGATCCAGACTGTACTGGTTGGACCTCACTGAGCCAAGGTTTGTAACTTCTCTAAGCCTTAGCTTCTCAGAAGTGCTATAATATTAATAAAATTCTATGTCATAGGGCTGAGAGAATTAAATGAGATTTTACATATAAATACTCACTACAGCGTCTGCCAGTACGAGCTCAATAAGTAGTAGCAAGCAGCAGTAACTGCCATCTTGTAGTGTCCATTCTGTGTTATGCAAATGAAAGGCTGACATTTTGAGAGTTCAGCTATGGAAAATAATGAGCGAGGTATACACAAATTGTGACGCTACCCTGTCTTCTTTGTTCTTAAATTGTTAAGGCTGATGTTGTACAAAAGTCATCAAGTCCATTCTAGAGCTCTCTGCTGGTCTCCTGTCTCCTCTGCTACATATTGAGTAATGGGAAGTTAATTGATAAAGCAGCGGGTTTGCAATCCATTCTCATTCTGTGGAACTTCCTTATAATCAATGGTAGGCCTGGCAAATAGCTAAATGGTTTTAAAGGTGCACCTGTTTCCATAGGAGTGATGATAGAATCTGTGCATGTTTGTGGCCTGAGTTCCTGGAATATGTCACACATGCAATGTAACTCTTCGAGTTGAAGATGGACAAACAGGATAGCAGTTAAGATGCCACATGGGATGACCACGTCTCATAACTGAGTGTCTGAGTTTAAGTCGTGGTTCTAATCCTGATTCCAGTTTTCTGCCAGTGCACACTCTGGGAGGCAGCAGGTGGTGGTTCAAGGATTTGGATCCCAGCCACACTCGTGGGGGAATTGGATTGAGTTCCCTTTCCAAGCCCCAGTTATTTTGAACATTTGGAGAGTGAACCAGCAGATGGGAGATTGATCTCTCTCTCTCCCCTTTTTGAACAAACAAAACAAATTAATAATTTTTTATAAATATGGAAGCATGCCTGGTGGCTTTCTTCCATGCAAGTGATATGAGTTGAATGCCTTGGAGCCCGCACATATTAAAGTGGCCAGAGGGTGTATAATTAACTGTGACAGGAAAGGCGTAAGGATCTGTGTTGAGGCTTAGAAACCTCTTCTTGCTTCTCTTGTGGCTCACAACGACCTGTGTTAGTAAAATGTGACACTGGGTGAGACCTCTGATTATCTGGCATTTCATTCACAATCCGAGGCCTTGTGCTGTATCAAGTAGCAAAGTGAGTATGGAAGACACATCCATTCTTACATTACTCTGAGTTCTACAAAGGAAGAACAGTGCCTGGCATACAAAAATATTGCGCCCAAATACTTGTTGATTAAATGGATAAATAATAAATAAATGAGAAAGTAAACAGACGAATGAGTGAATGAAAGTAATTTATCCCTCCTATTATCACTGGCAACTCACCAGAAAACATGGAAACATCCAAAAGTGACAATCTAATATTGGATTCCCAGTCATTATGATTGGCTGAAAGGCTCTTGGGGATCTTCACATCTGCCTGCTCTGAGTGGGTTGTTTCCCGTATGTGTTTTCTATTTTTGGATGGGGAGTGGATGTTAACTTTTTCAAGGATACACCAAATGAAAATTGTCAGAATTTAAGTTGAGGAATAATTTGGCTTGGGGCTACTTAAGCCCACACCTGCAACACATTTGCTAATTGGCCTGGCTGCAACCATCTTTAAAGAAATATCAGGTGGAACCAAACAGCTTATTGCAGTGATCCACAGAGAGAATGTTTAGAATTTAAAAGATCATGAATCAACCAAGAACTATTGAATGCATTTTGAAATGATAGATTTTTGGTTATGTGTAACGAGCCAAATCTTTCACACTCTAAACTTCCTTCTTAGCTCAGTGGTGTTCTCCATTCTATGAACATCAGGCCAGCATCAATGACTGGGATTCCTTCTGTTTTCTCAGAATAAACTTTTGGGAAAACAGAGCTGCCACTTCTGCTTTGCAGGAGGCTCTTTAAAGCCTTTGTACTTCCCATGGGAAAGAGAGTGATACCTCTGGGCTTTCAGAATGCAAAAGGTGCCCCCGTAGGTGCCCTCAGGATTTACTCCATGTATAGATATTGTGTTAGCTAGGAAACCATTGCGAACTTGATGAAGTTCTTTATACACTAGACTTGAGTAAGCAATAATAATAATAAAAGAAAGAAACCCCCAGACAAGAAAGCTCCACTGTGATAATTTCTGTTCATATCTATTTGGTTCGCCATTGAATTGCCATCTTATTATGTAGCACAACACTCAGTAGGAGGATCCTGCAAAACATTTGTGGAAAAATGCACATTATCTTTTTTTCCATGAATGTTTTGAGGTGCCCTCGTATATAGTTAGGACTCAGTGTCCATGGAATTAATGTATGGATCAGCCTGATTACCTTTCTTTAATGCCTGACACTTCAATACCTTCTGTGACCACGGGACACCTGCTCTTTCCAGCCCATGAGTCCTATTATTTGGGAGCAAAGATGAGAAGCCACACTTGTTTGCTACTAGTGCTCTCTGAAAATTTCCATCAGAGCACACAGAATTGTGGGCTCTGCTGTGGGAACTATAGGCTAGCTAACATCAAGGTACAACATTTAAAGAAAGCAATCCTGTAATTAGGTTAGCAAGGGTTTGTAAATAGAAAAAAGCTACGGACTGCCAAAGCGTTTTTAATAAAAGACATATTGTTGATTTGTTCCACATTTACCGACTAACATAAACACGCAAATCTCTGCCTTTTGTCGTGCGTCAGACATTCTGTCCTCCAGAGGAACAGAAACTTCTTTGCAAAATGCAGCTGGTTGCTGAGCCCAGCCTTGTCCATCAATAACACAAAGGGGTTTGAAAGATACCAGAGTGGAACTATGGGATAAGCCACAGGCATTTCTCTCTAACTAGAACTTTTTTTTTGGCTATTTGAAGTTTGAGATATTCTCAGAATATTGAAATTCCATCTCATAAGTTGATAATATCATACGGAACATTAACATTTATACATTTGTAAAATTTAGGAATTTAGAAACATGATGGTAGGAATACAGAATTGGGTCCCTATCTTTAAATCCTTAAATTTATAACTTTATCTCTAATGATAACAGTATGCTGGAACACGAGGGAAAGAATCCCCCCATAATGTGTAGGTCAGAAATTATACTTTAAGCTCCATCATTGAGTAAATGGCTTAGCTCTGGTTTTAGAATCCTCACCTTCAGAACCAAAGGTCAGGGATGGGCATTTGGCCTAGCAGTCTGGATGATACTTGGGAAACCCACATCCCTTATGGGAGTGGTTGGGTTTGAGTCACAGCTCTGCTTCCAGTTCCACCTTTCCACTAATGCACATCCTAGGAAGCCCCGGTTTTGGCTCAAGTACTTGGGTCTCTTCCTTCTGCCCACATGGGAGACCCAGATTGAGTTCCAGGACACCTGTTGAAGCTAAGCCCAGCCCTGAATGTTCCAGGCATTTGAGAGATCTGTTTCTGTCTGTCATCATTTTAAATAATATTATTGATGAATTAATTAAAAACACAACAAACAGAAAACAATGTAAAAGTCTAGGCAGGTGATTCTGCAGTTTCCCATTAGCCTTAGAGTTCTAGAACTCACAATACTTTAATGGTATTCTGAATTGGTATGTTTCTTTTTAAAAAATATAATAATAATTATTTATGAGGTTTATAACAGTTATAGAACCAAAATGTTTTACAACAGAAACAAAGAACAGGAAGGGGTAAATGAAATATTTTATTGTTAGATTCTTTATTTTTATTTAAGTTATACAAATTTCATACATTTCATATATACAGATTTAGGAACCAAGTAGGCCTTCTCCTCCCTCCTGCTCACAGATTCCATGAATTGGTACAAGTTTCTAAAGGACTATATATGGGGGTACTTCAAAAAGTTTGGGGGAAAGTGTGAGAGTGAGAGCGAGCAAATGAGCCAACGAGCTCCCATCCACTGGTTACTCCCCAAATACCTGCAACAGCCCACAGTGAGACAGACCAAGGCCGGAGCCTGGAACTCAATCCATGTCTCCCTCATGGGTGGCAGGGATCCAAGTACTTGGGCCGTTATCTGCTGCCTACCAGGGTGTGCATTAGTAGGAAGCTGGAATTGCAAGTGGAGCTGGGGATGTGGATGTTCCAAGTGATATCTTAGCTGCAGTGCCAAAAACCTACACTAGATACATGAATTTAAGAAAAATTTGTGAGACCAGTGCTATGGTACAGCTGGTTAAGCCATTGCATACCACGTCGGCACACACGAATTTAAGAAAAATTTGTGGGGCCAGTGCTATGGTGCAGCTGGTTAAGCCTTTGCATGCCACATTGGCATCCCATATTGGAGTGCCAGTTCAAGTCCCAGTTGCTCTGCTTCTCTGCTAATGTGCCTGGGAAGGCAGTAGGTAATGGCCCAAGTACTTGAACCCCTGCCACCCATAAAGAAGACCACATGGGATTCCTAGTTCCTGGCTTCAGCCTGGTTCAACTCCAACTGTTGTGGCCGTTTTGGGGGTGAATCAGCAGATGGAAGAGCTCTTTCATCCTCTGTCCCTCTCTCTCTATCATTCTGCCTTTCAAATAAAATGAATCTTTTTTTTAAAAAAAAAAAACAACTACTAAAATATAATTGCATCAAAATAGCCTTATCTTTTAACCCCATTTTCCAAGAATTTTTAGAATATATATCATAGAACATATGTCAAATGCATTAACCATACTAAAAATGATCACGTATTCTGACTCAAACATTTCACTTGCAGAAATGTATCTTGAGCAAATAAATAGACATCCATGCAGAAAATATGTATGTAGGAGAGTGTTTCTTGAAAAATAGTGTATAATAAAATTCTGGAGGCAACAGCATTCATTTGTAGATGGTTAGTACATAAATGCATGGTAGTACAGCTAGCATTAGGCTTGAGAAAACAAAAGATCCTCTATGTCAGCCTCAGCAACATTTCCTTTTTACTAAATAGGCTGGTGGAAAGAAAAATAACCCAACTGCCCTGGACAAAAAGTTTTTTGGAAGTGAACTTCACAGTGAGAAGTCCATGAGCAGCTTTGGCTCTGATTTTCAGTTTTTCACACGTGGGCCTTTAGCAAAGGCTTCATCAAGGTGGTCTCTGCTGTAGTTGTATCTCGAGATTCAGCAGTGTAGCAGACAAAGGGGCCAGGGTTGGCCTCAGAGCCGTTTACCAAGCTCCCCTTGGTGCCTGGGCACCACCCTGGTTACACATGGAAATTCAGATAGGCATAGCATGGAACTCAAGGAGTTCAGCATTAAGTCACAGTTTTTGTCAAGAGTTGGCACCAAAACACCTAGGTGTGTGTCCTCAGGTGGGTGGCGTATAGGTAATGATGGGCAGTGCAGTCAGGTGTCAGGAAAGACAGATTAGAGATGTCTGTCAGTTGCCGGCAAGGGTCAAGGATGGATTGGAATTCATGAGCAGGGATAAATTGTTAGGGGAGGGGTAGAGAAAGACGAGTCACTGTGTCAGTATCCAAGAATGGTGCAGAAAGGGTGGAGAGGTGTGGGAAATTGACCCTGGAAATCAAGAATAAGAGCCACTTTCTCACAACAGGTAAGTGGAGAAGTGAGTGGCAATTCACACTTAGAAAACTCAGCAACTGAATGCACCGCTCCACGTGGTTTCAATGGCAGGGCGTCTCCAAGCTGTATCCCTAAGAGGTGGTTTCATGGTGGGGAAAGGTGGCAAACCAGTGGTGGGGCGATGAGAAGCGGATAACACTGCGAGCCTGTTGTATGTGTCTGGTCTGCTGCTGCCGTCACTGGGAGCAGCCTGGTGCTGTTGCCCTCCCGAAACTCGTGCCAGTCAGCCTGGACAGAAACCAGTCCAAGGCATAAATGGAGCCAAGGAAAAGCCAGTGAGATGAGAAACTTGAAGGTTCAGTTTTAAATACCAGCACATTTTTTATTCCATGTTTTTCTTTTTCTTGTTTCAAGTTTTATTTATTTGAGAGAGAAAGAGAGAGAGAGAGAGAGAGCACTCTGATTTACTAGTTCACTTCCCAAATGCTTACAACAGCCAAGAGGGCCAAAGCGAGGAGCCAGGAACTCAATCAAAGTCTTTTACTTGGGTAGCAGGAACCCAACCACCTGAGCTATGGACACTACGTTTGAGAGTCCGGATTAGCAGCCAGCTGAACTCAGGAGCACAAGCTGAGAACCAAAGCCAGGCACCGCTTGTGAGAAGCAGGCCTTCTAACCAGCATCTTAACTGCTCGGCCAAATTCCCACCCCCATAATGTTTTCCATATAAACACCATATTTGAACCATGATGGAGCAGTCATGTGTCTTCAGGTGTCTGCTCCATATTCGTCCCTCTTTAGTGAAATGATTTTCTGAGTTTTGAAAAAGATAATACATCAGTTAGGAATAATAGTAAGAAAATTATAAAGCAATGCATTTTATAACATAAAATACATAATTTATTTAAAATATAATGTGTATGCATAAATATAATATATGCTATATAATATATTACATATAAAATATATAATAAAATACGTGCACAGTATCCATGGAGGATTGGGTTGGCCCTGGGACCCCTTATAGAAGCCATGATCTGTGAATACTCAAGTCCCTTATATAAAATGAGTAATATTTGAACATAGCCTACGTTCTTCCTCCCACATATTTTAAATCATGTCTATGTTACCTAATACAATGTCAATGTTATGTAAGTAATTGTTTTTATTTTAGCATTGGGCAGATGAAAACTTTTTTTTTTTTTTGGACAGGCAGAGTGGACAGTGAGAGAGGTAGAGACAGAGAGAAAGGTCTTCCTTTACCATTGGTTCACCCTCCAATGGCCGCTGCGGCTGGCACACCCCACTGATCTGAAGCCAGAAGCCAGGTGCTTCTGCTGGACTCCCATGCGGGTGCAGGGCCCAAGCACTTGGGCCATGTTCCACTGCTCTCCCGGGTCACAGCAGAGAGCTGGACTGGAAGAGAAGCAACCGGGACAGAATCCGGCGCCCCAACTGGGACTAGAACCCGGTGTGCTGGTGCCGCAGGCAGAGGATTAGCCTATTGAGCAGCAGCGCCGGCCAAAAACATTTTAAACACCCAAATCCTGAGTCCTCTTCTGCTAGCACAGATGCTACCAGTACGAATGCATCCACCCAGTAGATCATTTAGGCAGATTTCATGGTGCTGTTTTTCAGGAAATTAGTTCTACCAAACAGACCACTCGTTGTCTTCCAGCCATCTTTGTATTGACTTAAATAATGTGATGTGCTTTTAGTTTTTTGAATTTTTTTGACCTGTGATTGATAGACTCTGTGGATGTGTACCTGCCAACATAGAAGCCCTAGTGTAGATAATAGTAATATATACAGTATTATTGATTTCACATGTAAAATTATATAAAAAGACCATAAAGATCTTAAAACAGGAGTCGGCGTTGTGACGCAGCAGGTTAAGCCACTGCATGCAATACCTGCAACCCTTAAGAATGCTGGTTTGAGTTTAGGCTGCTCTGCTCCTGATCTAGCTCCCTGATAATATGCTGGGGAAAGCAGCTAAAGACGGCCCCAGTGCTGGACCCCTGCCACCTAAGGGGAGACCTGGATGGAGTTCCTGATTCCTGGCTTTCAGCCTGGCTCAGCCCTGGCTGTTGTGGCTGTTTGGGGAGTGAACCAGTGGATGGGTGATTCTCTCTCTCTCTGCCTTTCAAACAAATACATAAACAAATTTTTAAAAAACATAAAACATAAAAAGGGGCTGGCACTGTGGCACAATAAGTTAATCCTCCACCTGTAGCGCCAGCATCCCATATGGGTGCCAGTTCTAGTCCTGGCTGCTCCTCTTCCAATCCAGCTCTCTGTGTGGCCTGAGAAAGCAGTGGAAGATGGCTCAATTTCTTGGGCCCTTGTACCCACATGGGAGACCAGAGAAAGCTCCTGGCTCCTGGCTTTGAATGGGCACAGCTCTGGCTGTTGCAGCCATTTAGGGTTTGAACCAGTGGACCGAAGACCTTTCTCTCTGTCTCTCCCTCACATTTTCTGTAACTCTACCTCGCAAATAAATAAATAAAAATCTTTAAAAAAAACATAAAAAAGCGAGTGTTGTTGAGAAGTCAGCATGGGCCATGACTAGACCAGGTCCAGAGAAAGAGCAGCAATCAACTCTTACTGCGGGTGCTCTCCTTTGCATAACCAACAGGAGGACGGTGCCTTCCTGGAGGGCAGGCCCCACACCTTGCCTCACAATGTCTCATGTTCATTGATGCACAGACTTAAAAGCCTTGGCCCAGCACCATAATAAAAGCTAACGATTGCTCAACACTTAGGACGAGCTGGACCCTTCCCTAAGATTTTATGTTATTAAATCTCAGCAACTCAATGAGATAGGTACTTTGCCTACTCCTGAGTTATAGGGGGCAAGACACCGGCTCATGATCAAAGTAACTTAGTGGGAAGTAGGTTTGAACCAGGACCGTCTTCTCCTTTCAATTTGCAGGCACTTAAGGATTATGCTCCATCTTATCACTGGTAAGCAAAAGAGTAGAGTTTCCACCATTGCAGAATGTTTAAGACAGCTCTGGAAGAAAAAGCTAAATTGCTGAGAAAAACAGAGGATGATAGAGCATGTGAAGTGCACTGCAGACTGCAAAAAAACCTTGCAGGGGCTGAAGAGGGCACGTTCCCTAGTAGGGCAAGACATCCTGGAGACCACCTCTCTTAGAGTGAACAGCTTTTGGGAGAGAAAAATGCAAGGTGAAGAGGATGGGAAGGAGAGTGAATGAAGTGGGTGATGGGAACACGACCGAGCGCCCTCTAATGACCACAGCTCTGTCTATCAGGCGCTGGGTTCTGGCGGAGGGTGTAGGGAAAGCAGGGTGATTTCTTTCTTTTTTTCTTTTTCTTTCTTTCTTTTTTTTTTTTTTTGTGTGTGTGTGTGTGTGCTCTAGGATTCAATCGTTTTATATTAAATTCTTTTATTCATGCACTATGACTTCTGAAAAGCTATAAGGAACCCATTAGGACTTACCAGTTTTTATAAAAACAAATCTTTAGTGCTGAATTAAAAAAAAACTGATAAGACTGTTAGAAATCCTAAATATTTAGTGTTTCTGAAAAACAATAATTGCCAACCATAATTGGTCTAATATTTAGAAAATCTTCCCTGATCCATATAAAATTATTAAACAGTCTAGAACCAAAAGTAATTACTACTACTGGGCTTATATATGATTAAAAATGCATTCAAACATGAACTGTCCTTTATTTGAGACCTAAATAAGAAACACAGTTGTGGGGAAGGGAGGCTAGGTTTGTGTACTGGTGTTGCCAAAGTATTTAATCAATGTGACTCACTGAGAGGAAAATAGATCAAAGCCAATGTTACAGTATTAAAATATTAAAAAGGAAAAGAAATGCTTATAAGGTACTTGTCACATGTCAGGGTTTCTACTAGTTTTTCATGCAGTATCTATTTTATCTACAAAAATATCTGTGAAAAGATATTTGTATCCCTACTTTACAGTGGAGGAAACTGAGGCTTTTAGGACATTTATCTTCCCCAAGTCAACACAAAGTAATAGCAGAGCACAGACTGGAAACCAGACTTTCTGATCTATACCTTTAAGAAGCATATGTGGTTAGGTCAGGCATTGTGGGGCTACAGGTTAAATTGCTGTTTGGAATATCTGTATCCCATATTGGAGTGCCAGTTCATGTCCTGGCTACTCTGCTTCCAATCCAGCTTCCTGCTAATGTGCTTGGGAGGCACAAGGGGATGGCTCAAGTATTTGAGTCCCTGTTATCACAAGAGAGACTCAGATGGTGCTCTGGGCTCTTGGCTTCGGATTGGCCCAACCCTGACTGTTCCATGTATTTGGAGAGTGAACCAATGGATAGAAGATCTCTTTGTGTCTGTCTTTCTCTATCATTCTTCCAATGAAGTAGATGAAAATAAATAAGTAAACATTACATATGTATATAAAAAGAAGCATAGATAGCTTAGTTCTCAAATGCAGTCCCGTACAACTCACACTGATACAAAGACACCTTCTAGATCAACGCCAAGAACCTAGGGTTCAGATTCCCTTCAGTACTCCCTTCTGCAGTGCAAGTGTGTTTCAGACCAGAAGGGGGAAGTTTCTAGTGCTATGTGGATGAAACTTCTGGTAGACGGGTTTATAATGTTCAATATTCCCCTTGGATTCTTGCTCTCCTAGCAGAACATTTAACAGCTTCCTCAAGGGTTCAGAAAGAAAATGTGGGTCCCTTTCAGCTCTTCATTTGCTGAATTTTTCTACTGGATCTATGTGAAACCTTTCACACATTCAAGATGTGGCCTTCAGTCAGAGAGGGCCAGCAGAAAGAATATCTCCTGTTCTTCTGATCTCTGTAATGAGATGATGTCCTGCTGTAGAAAGGATTGAGTGTAAGGGAAAGATGCAGCCAGCTAGCTGACTGTGTCTTACTTGTTTGGACTCCTACAAGGCTGCACACAAGTTCTCTGCCTATGACAGCCCTTCGCAAGTTTGGAGCTTTTGCAAAATGTCTTTGTGTTTTATGTGACTCAATGTACATAGTCACGGATAGAGTAAAAATATTTTGGGCGGGGGCGGAGCCAAGATGGCGGAATAGTGAGGACGCGCACTAGCAGTCCGCAAAAAGATAGTTTAATAAAAACAGAGTTACTGTAGCCTCAGGAAAAATCTCACGGAAAAAAATGCAGTGGAAATTCTTCCGGACCCAGTGAATGAGACGCAGAGGACCTAGGGGAAAGTAAGTTTGCGAACGGCAAATCGTGCCTTAGTGGCACGGGAGCTGCCGGGAGGGACGGGAACCGGACGGAACACAGTCGCCATTGGAATCGAGCGCTTAAACGGGAGCCGATACAGGGATCCCGAGACACTGGCGGGGGGAAGCAGACGCCACGGGGGAAACAGCACAATTGAGGCGAGCCCACACGGACACTAGCCTCTTTCGTTGCCCACCCTGCTAATTCTAGCTGGACTGAACGCAGTGGGACGGCGCGCGCCCGCCGGCTGAACCGGAAGCCGGGCGGAACACAGTCGCCATTGGAACTGAGTGCTTGAACGGGTGCCGATACAGGGATCCCGAGACACTGGCGGGGGGAAGCAGACCCCCCACGGGGGAAACAGCACAATTGAGGCGAGCCCACACGGACACTAGCCTCTTTCATTGCCCACCCTGCTCACTCGAGCTAGACTGAACACAGTGGGATGGCGCGCGCCCACCGGCTGAACCGGAAGCCGGGCGGAACACAGTCGCCATTGGAACTGAGCGCTTGAACGGGGGCCGATACAGGGATCCCGAGACACTGGCGGGGGGAAGCAGACCCCCCACGGGGGAAACAGCACAATTGAGGCGAGCCTGCACAGACACTAGTCTCTCTCGTCACCCACCCTGCTAATTCGAGCTAGATTAAACGCAGTGGGACAAGGCGCGCCCGCCCGCCCGCCCGCCCGCCCATCACTGAGGCAGACGGAACCAAAAACCCGAGGCTGTAGAAACCTGAAGGGGATCCAAAAACTGGGAACACACCGCGCACACAAACTCCGTTACCTTGACAACCCAGAGAAAGAGTGTGGGGGAAAAAAAAAATGCCAAATAAAAACAGATTCCGAGGGAGCAAGATCAAGGAAGACGCTATGATGACCCCAAACGGAAAAGACACCCCAAGTCAGGATTATGAAGATAATGAGATAGAAGAAATGCAAGAAGCAGATCTCAAAGAATTGATAAGAACATTAAGAAGTTCTCAAAAACAAATTCTTGAACTACAGAAATCCTTAATGGATAAGATAGAAAATCTCTCTCGCGAGAATGAAGTACTACGGAGAAATCAAAACGAAATGAAACAACTAGTAGAACAAGAAGCTACGATAGTGACAAAAAATCTTAATGAATTGAAGAATTCAATAGATCAAGTGACAAGCAATCTTGAGGGCCTTAAAACTAGAATGGGTGAAGCAGAAGAGAGAATATCGGACCTAGAAGACAGAGAACAGGAGAGGAAACAGTCAAACCAAAGACAAGAAGAGGAAATTAGAAAACTAAAAGATATCGTCGGGAATTTACAGGATGCTATTAAAAAACCCAACATTCGGGTTCTAGGTGTTCCTGAAGGTATGGAGAGGGAGAAAGGATTAGAAGGCCTTTTTAGGGAGATACTAGCAGAAAACTTTCCAGGCTTGGAGAAAGACAGAGAAATCCTAATCCAGGAAGCTCATAGAACCCCTAATAAACATGACCAAAAGAGATCCTCTGCACGACATATTGTAATTAAACTCACCACAGTGAAGCAAAAAGAAAAGATCCTAAAATGTGCAAGAGAGAAACGTCAGATTACTCTCAGAGGATCTCCAATTAGACTTACAGCTGACTTCTCAACAGAAACCCTACAAGCTAGAAGGGAATGGCGAGACATAGCCCAGGTACTTAGAGAGAAAAACTGCCAGCCCAGAATATTATACCCTGCAAAGCTCTCATTTGTGAATGAAGGTGAAATAAAGACCTTTCATAACAAACAAAAATTGAAAGAATTTGTTGCCACTCGTCCAGCCCTGCAAAAGATACTTAAAGACGTGTTACACACAGAAACACAGAAACACGACCATCAACATGAAAGAAGGTAAACGAAGGGAACCTCACGGCAAAAGATCACAGGGAATTCAAAGCATACATTAGAAAATATCTGGCAAATGGCAGGGCAAACTTACCACTTATCAATAGTCACATTGAACGTTAAAGGTCTAAACTGTCCTGTTAAAAGACAGAGATTGGCTGATTGGGTTAAGGAACAAAAACCATCTATTTGCTGCCTACAAGAAACACATCTTTCCAACGAAGATCCATACAGACTGAAAATAAAAGGATGGAACAAGATATACCACGCCAACAGAAATGAAAAAAGAGCGGGTGTAACCATCTTAATATCGGACTACATAAACTTTAACACAAAAACTGTTAAGAGAGACAAAGAGGGGCACTATATAATGATTAAGGGATCAATACTACAGGAAGATATAACAATTCTCAATGTATATGCACCTAATTACAGGCCACAGGTTTATTTAAAAAATTTGTTACAAAACTTAAAGGGAGACTTAGACCCCAACACAATAGTACTGGGGGACTTCAATACTTCACTCACAGATATTGACAGATCGACAGGACAGAAGATCAACAAGGAGACAGTAGATTTAAACAACACTATAGCCCAAATGGATCTAACAGATATCTACAGAACTTTTCATCCTACAAGTAATGCATTCACATTCTTCTCAGCAGTACATGGAACCTACTCTAGGATTGATCACATATTAGGCCATAAAGCAAGTCTCAGCAAATTCAAAAGAATTAGAATCATACCATGCAACTTCTCAGACCATGAGGGAGTGAAGTTGGAAATTAGCAACTCAGGAATCTCTAGAGCATATGCAAACACATGGAGATTGAACAACATGCTCCTGAATGAACAATGGGTCACTGAAGAAATCAAAAGAGAAATCAAAAATTTTCTGGAAGTAAATGAGGATAACAGCACAACATACCAAAACTTATGGGATACAGCAAAAGCAGTGTTAAGAGGAAAGTTTATATCAATAGGTGCCTACATCAAGAAACTGGAAAGGCACCAAATAGATGAGCTTTCAATGCATCTCAAGGATCTAGAAAATTTGCAGCAAACTAGACCCAAATCTAGTAGAAAAAGAGAAATAATCAAAATCAGAGAAGAAATCAACAGGATTGAATCCAAAAAAACATTACAAAAAATCAGCCAAACGAGGAGCTGGTTTTTTGAAAAAATAAACAAGATTGACACCCCATTGGCCCAACTAACTAAAAAAAGAAGAGAAAAGACCCAAATCAGTAAAATCAGAGATGAAAAAGGAAATATAACAACAGACACCACAGAAATCAAAAGAATCATCAGAAATTACTACAAGGACTTGTATGCCAGCAAACAGGGAAACCTATCAGAAATGGATAGATTCCTGGACACATGCAACCTACCTAAATTGAACCAGGAAGACATAGAAAACCTAAACAGACCCATAAGTGAGTCAGAAATTGAATCAGTAATAAAGGCCCTCCCAACAAAGAAAAGCCCAGGACCAGATGGATTCACCGCTGAATTCTACCAGACATTTAAAGAAGAACTAACCCCAATTCTTCTCAAACTATTCAGAACAATCGAAAAAGAGGGGATTCTCCCAAATTCCTTCTATGAAGCCAGCATCACCTTAATTCCTAAGCCAGAAAAAGATGCAGCATTGAAAGAGAATTACAGACCAATATCCCTCATGAACATAGATGCAAAAATCCTCAACAAAATTCTGGCCAATAGACTGCAACAACACATCAGAAAGATCATCCACCCAGACCAAGTGGGATTCATCCCTGGTATGCAGGGATGGTTCAATATTCGCAAAACAATCAACGTGATACACCACATTAACAGACTGCAGAAGAAAAACCATATGATTATCTCACTAGACGCAGAGAAAGCATTCGATAAATTTCATGATGAAAACCCTAAGCAAACTGGGTATAGAAGGCACATTCCTCAATACAATCAAAGCAATTTATGAAAAACCCACGGCCAATATCCTATTGAATGGGGAAAAGTTGGAAGCATTTCCACTGAGATCTGGTACCAGACAGGGATGCCCACTCTCACCACTGCTATTCAATATAGTGCTGGAAGTCTTAGCCAGAGCTATTAGGCAAGAAAAAGAAATTAAAGGGATACAAGTTGGGAAGGAAGAACTCAAACTATCCCTCTTTGCAGACGACATGATTCTTTATTTAGGGGACCCAAAGAACTCTACTAAGAGACTATTGGAACTCATAGAAGAGTTTGGCAAAGTAGCAGGATATAAAATCAATGCACAAAAATCAACAGCCTTTGTATACACAGACAATGCCACGGCTGAGGAAGAACTGCTAAGATCAATCCCATTCACAATAGCTACAAAAACAATCAAATACCTTGGAATAAATTTAACTAAGGACATTAAAGATCTCTACAATGAAAATTACAAAACCTTAAAGAAAGAAATAGAAGAGGATACCAAAAAATGGAGAAATCTCCCATGCTCATGGATTGGAAGAATCAATATCATCAAAATGTCCATTCTCCCAAAAGCAATTTACAGATTCAACGCAATACCAATCAAGATACCGAGGACATTCTTCTCAGATCTGGAAAAAATGATGGTGAAATTCATATGGAGGAATAAGAGACCTCGAATAGCGAAAGCAATCTTGTACAACAAAAACAAAGCCGGAGGCATCACAATACCAGATTTCAGGACATACTACAGGGCAGTTGTTATCAAAACAGCATGGTACTGGTACAGAAACAGATGGATAGACCAATGGAACAGAATAGAAACTCCAGAAATCAATCCAAACACCTACAGCCAACTTATATTTGATCAACGATCCAAAACCAGTCCCTGGAGTAAGGACAGTCTGTTTAATAAATGGTGCTGGGAAAACTGGATTTCCACGTGCAGAACCATGAAGCAAGACCCCTACCTTTCACCTTACACAAAAATTCATTCAACATGGATTAAAAATTTAAACCTACGACCCGACACCATCAAATTACTGGAGAGCATAGGAGAAACCCTGCAAGACATAGGTACTGGCAAAGACTTCTTGGAAAAGACCCCAGAAGCACTGGCACTGAAAACCAAAATTAACTACTGGGATTGCATCAAATTGAAAAGTTTCTGTACTGCAAAAGAAACAGTCAGGAAAGTGAATAGGAAACCGACAGAATGGGAAAATATATTTGCAAACTATGCAACAGATAAAGGGTTGATAACCAGAATCTACAAAGAAATTAAGAAACTCCACAACATTAAAACAAACAACCCACTTAAGAGATGGGCCAAGGACCTCAACAGACATTTTTCCAAAGAGGAAATCCAAATGGCCAACAGACACATGAAAAAATGTTCAAGATCCCTAGCATCAGGGAAATGCAAATCAAAACCACAATGAGGTTTCACCTCACCCCGGTGAGAATGGCTCACATTCAGAAATCCACCAACAATAGATGCTGGAGAGGATGTGGGGAAAAAGGGACACTAATCCACTGTTGGTGGGAATGCAAACTGGTGAAGCCACTATGGAAGTCAGTCTGGAGATTCCTCAGAAACATGAATATAACCCTACCATTCAACCCAGCCATCCCACTCGTTGGAATTTACCCAAAGGAAATTAAATTGGCAAACAAAAAAGCCGTCTGCACAGCAATGTTTATTGCGGCTCAATTCACAATAGCTAAGACTTGGAACCAACCCAAATGCCCTTCAACAGTAGACTGGATTAGGAAATTATGGGACATGTACTCTACAGAATACTATACAGCAGTCAAAAACAATGAAATCCGGTCACTTGCAACAAAATGGAGGAATCTGGAAAACATCATGCTGAGTGAATTAAGTCAGTCCCAAAGAGACAAATATCATTTGTTTCCCTTGATTGGCGATGACTAACTGAGCACCAAAGGGGAAACCTGTAGAAGTGAAATGGACACTATGAGAAACAGTGACTCGATCAGCTCTTGTGCTGACTGTTGTTGTACAATGTAATACTTTATCCATGGTAGTATTTTTTTTTTTCTTTATCCTAGTACTAGTGGTTGAACTCTGTAATTAACACACAATTATTCTTAGGTGTTTAAATTTTAACTGAAAAGTGATCTCTGTGAAATATAAGAGTGGGAATAAGAGAGGGAGGAGATGTAAAATTTGGGACATGCTCAATCGGAACGGCCCCAAATGATGGAGTTAGAATTGTGCAAGGGGTTTCCAATACAATCCCATCAAGGTGGCATGTACCAAGGCCATCTCATTAGTCCAAGTGATCAATTTCAGCTCACAATTGATCACACTGATAGGTCTAAGAGTCAAAGGGATCACACAAACAAGACTAGTGTCTGCTAATACTAACTGATAGAATGAAAATGGGAGAGAATGATCCAACATGGGAAGCAGGATACACAGCAGACTCATAGAATGGCAGATGTCCTAAATAGCACTCTGGCCTCAGAATCAGCCCTTAAGGCATTCGGATCTGGCTCAAGAGCCCATGAGAATATTTTAGGCATGGAAAGCTAAGACACTCTGGAAAAAACAGAAGACCTAAATGAAAGATCTCTGCGAGTGAGATCCCAGTGGAAAGAACGGGGCCATCAAAGAAGGAGGTACCTTTCTCTGAAGGGAGGAGGGAACTTCCACTTTGACTATGGCCCTGTGGGAATAAGATCGAAGTCAGCGAACCCTAAAGGCTTCCATAGCCTCGGCAACTCATGACCAGAGCCTAGGGAGATTACTGACACCATAAAGAAGAGTGTCAAATTGTTAAATCAACATCAGGAGTCACTGTGTACTCATGAAGGATCTGTCCTTAATGTGTTATCCAATGTGAAATAATGCTATTACTAGTACTGAAACAGTATTTTTACACTTTGTGTTTCTGAGTGGGTGCAAACTGATTAAATCCTTACATAGTATATATTGAATCGATCTTCTTTATATAAAGATAATTGCAAATGATTAAAAAATCTTGGTGTTAAACTGGAAATTGCATAGACAATTAATCAATTTTTTAAAAAAAAAATCATGTAGGATCTCTGTCCTTAATGTGCTGTACATTGTGAATTAATACTATAACTAGTACTCCAAAAAAAAAAAAATATTTTGGGCAACCACCACCACTGGTCCTGGAAGACTATAATAGAGTTGAAAAATTCCTATCACCCCATGCCTGTGTAGCATCTTAATGTCATAGTATGATGCATTGCTCAGTATTGGTGGTGCTGCTGGTGTGAACCTACTGTGCTGCAGTCCTATTAAAGTATAGCACATACGAGTACAGATAGTGCATAGTGCATGATATTTGAGCATGATAATAAATGACTGTGTTGCTGGTTTATGTATTTACTCTGCTATATTTTTAGCATTATTTAATACTGCATTCTTGGGGCCAGCGCCGTGGCTCACTTGGTTAATCCTCTGCATATGGCGCCGGCATCCCATATGGGCACCGGGTTCTAGTCCTGGTTGCTCCTCTTCCAGTCCAGCTCTCTGCTGTGGCCCGGGAAGGCAGTGGAGGATGGCCCAAGTGCTTGGGCCCTGCACTCGCATGGGAGACCGGGAGGAAGGACCTGGCTCCTGGCTTCGGATCGGTGCAGCGTGCCGGCTGTGGCAGCCATCTGGGGGGTAAACCAACGGAAGGAAGACCTTTCTTTCTGTCTCTCTCTCTCACTGTCTATCTCTGCCTGTCCAAAAAAAAAAAAAAAAAAAAAGACTTCATTCTTGCCCACCCCAAAAAAATGTGTACTGTAAAACAGTGTGCAGTGTTATGTCAGCAACAGCTTCCCCTCTTGTGTTTACTGTGCATCTTGATTGCACAAAGGGGCATGTGTTGTGACTGATCGACACCATGTACACATGTGACCGTGCACCATGATGTTTACACAAGGGTGAAAGGTTGCATTTCTCAGAACATGCTCCCAATGTGAAGTGAGGCACGACTGTGTTCAACACTTTGGAGAAAGAGTTTAGGACATGAGGAGTTGGAGAGATGGAGGGTGAAGGGAAAGAGTCAACTGAATTGGCTGTTAGGAACTTGGAATTCAAGGATTCCAGCAATGCTGATGATCCGACTGTTACTTCTCAAGGGAACTTCTACCATGATGAAGAGTTTTGTCTGTTTTGTCTACAAAAAATGTTTGTTTTATTTGTTTAGTTGAGGGCCAGAGGGATGGGGGAGGAGAGTGAGAGGGATAGAAAAGAAAAGAGAGGGAGAGAGAGAGAAACAGGGAAGGAGAGAGAGAGAGAGAGAGAACACACATCTGCTGGTTCACTTCCCAAATGTCCACAAGGGCCAGAGTTGGGCCAAGCTGAATCTACGAGCCAGGCACTCAATCCAGGTCTCCCATGCGGTGGCAGGTACCCAATTACAGTGTGCCATCACTGCCTACCTGGTCTGCATCGGCAAGAAGTTGTAACCAGGAACGGAATCAAGGTGATGCAAACGTCGTAACCAGCATCCTATGCCGAATGCCCACCCCATGTCTTTGATTTTTAGTATATACACATTTCTATTTCCTGGAGTGGGCGGACTTCGAAAACTAGAGTTCTGATGGTCATTCTCTGAGGACTTAGGTCCAGCTGTCTCTCTTAGTAAAAACAACTTAAAAACATTAAAGAAATAATAAATATTACCCCCTAGTTTTCTAACCTTTGTAACATCAGCTTCTTCTCCTTATTCTTCTTTTTTAAGATTTTATGTATTTATTTGAGAGGCAGAGTTACTGACAGTGAGAGGGAGAGACAGCGAGAAAGGTCTTCCTTCTGTTGGTTCACTACCCAAATGGCCTTAATGGGCCGGAGCTGCGCTGATCCGAAGCCAGGAGCTAGATGCTTCTTCCCAGTCTCCCACGCGGGTGCAGGGCCCAACTACTTGGGCCATCTTCTACTGCTTTCCCAGGCCACAGCAAAGAGCTGGATTGGAAGAGGAGCAGCTGGGACTAGAAGCGGTGCCCATATGGGATGCCGGCGCCACAAGCAGAGGATTAACCTGCTGAGGCATGGCTTCAGCCCCACTAACATCAACTTCTTTACCTGTAAAGTGGGAATAATAGCAGTACTTATGTCTTTTTCTTAAGAATTAAATGAAATGGCTCCTGAGTCAAGGGCTTTGCACTATGCCTTATTGTGAGGAATATAGTAAAAAATATGTAATAAGCAAAGTCATAACAGCCATATTACCTGGAGCATGACTTAGAAATGATTACAAGGATTTGAGTCCTTTTGCAAGTGAGATCCAATCTCTGGATCTCGAGTATCTGTCCCCCGGTATTGCTCTGGTTTTTAGGACCTGGATCGGGGAGCTCAGCAGTGGGAGGCAGCGCTCATGGTGCTTGCTAGCTGGCATCCCTTGAACGGGGCCTAGGGCCTGTGAATTAGCTGCATTTTATGAAGCAAATCCAGACCATGCTTTCTGGTAGTCATCCATGGATGTTCTCATGCTAATTTTAAAATCTTTCTCTTTCTGACAATTTGTGGCTTTAGTTTTATTGAGTAATTTTATCCACTATTTTGGATGAGATTGGAATATTTGTATTAAAATAAACTTACTAGCCTTTGGAGAGTGGAGGTGATCATAAATTTTGGACTACATTTGCTTTTCCCACAGTGTGTCAGCTAAATCATGAAAAAAAACCACCAAAAACCAAAAAAAAAAAAAAAAAAACCCACAAAAACAAAACTGAGACCTTTTTTACTCAGGGAACGGGTAGATGCTAATTGTAAAGGTATCTTCTTTTAAGCAAGGTCTAGGGCAGTAGTTTTGCTACTTTGTCACAACTCTAATATTACACGAAATGGAAAAATCCATGCATACAAATATTGTTTATGAATACGGGCAACTTGAGATGCATTTTTCATGAACATGGCACATTTGGCATTGCATCTGGTAGCTTGGAGAACAACAAATCCAGTTCTGCATCCTAGGAGAAAACCAGATTATGTTGTAATTACAATGGCTTCAATAACTCCAGGCACTTTTCTGACACCTGGATATTCACGAATGGCTCAAACTTCACTGAGAGCATTTTACTCATACAACTTTTTGAAAGTTGCAATCATTGGAACTATCTGAGTTTTTAAAAGCACATGGGAAGCAAATGCAAGTAAAATCTTAGAAACCAAGTTTTGTAATTCCCTATTTCATGGCTGCCACTCTTTTTAAAGGAGGATCCAATTTTGGGAGCTGGTGAGGGTTGCCATGAAATGTTAAGGCTTCCCTTTGGAACACATCGCTGGTGTTGAGTCCTCTTGATTTCTCATGGGATAAAGGTAATTCCTCCATAGAATTTTTTTAAAGTATAAGTTGATTAACCTAAATTAATCTTTTACCCTTTTGTAAGTAGCTCACATGTATGATACCTAACATTAATTGCTTTCTTAGTATCTCTTGGACATCGCCTATGTACTTCTAATTTTATGCAGGCACTCTATTGTTTGAAAGGAATTGGATGGAAAAAGATGACTTGGCTTTTAGTACAAAAACCACAAAAGAGCCTTTGGAAAGTTCATTTGTGCATTTGTATCTTTTGACACTCACTCAGTAGGTGAACTTACCCAGACGAGAGCCGTGTCTAATAGGACTGTCGGATTCTATTTATTTTTCGTTACCATCTTGCAGTGCTGGTTTTGGCATGCAGTTATGCAAGTCATCAGCCTCCAAAAAGCACAGAAATCCTGTGCAGATCATTTCAAGTTTGCCGTAAACACCTAAACTTGATGCTTTCTATGTACAAATGTGGGTTTTTGCTTTTGAGAACAACTAGGAGAAGAGAACGAAAGAGGGATGCTTCTCTCCTCTCGGGTTTATTTTGTTTTATTGCTAAATGTTAATTTAAACATCTTGCAGCTTCATTACTGTTTATTCAACTTTTACTCCTCTTCCAAAAATGATGTTTGCCCATTTTAATTTTAGGTTTTAATGTGTGTGTGTGTGTCTGTGTCTCTCTGTGTATGTGGGTTTGCATGAGCCAAATGACAGCAATTTCATGTGGGCTTTTGGCAGAAAATCATGAGAAACAAGACATTGTCTGAGGACCGTAGACTCCTTTTCAGGAGTCCTCTCCTTAAAGAAGCTGTTTCTGAGTTTTTTTTAATCTTATAGCTTCATTTATAAAATATTTAAGCCCCACTCCAATACATCTTCACGACCTATACTCCGGCAGTTTCTAGGTTGGCTTAGAGACGTTGAAATGACTTTCCCAGAGCCCACAAAATAAGTGGGCTCTGGCTCTTGCTACTGCTCCAACCTCTTTGCTGAGTAAGTAAATTCATACATGCATCTGCCAATGTCCTAATATTTATATTATTTGTCATAGGTAAACTTTAAAAAGATGAAGTGGGCATAGTGAAATAGCCCTTTACATCCCTTAAGATGTCAACTTTCCAAAAAACAAAAACAAACAAGCAAAAAAAATAACAAGAGCTGACAAAGATGAGGAGAAATTGAGACTTGTGCTCTCCTTGGCAATGTGAAATGATGTGGCTGCTGTGGAACACTGCAGAAAGTTACCTGACCTGAAGATGAAATGACCAAGTGACCCAGCAGTCCCACTTCTAGGTACACGTCCAAAAGAATGGAAAACAGGATCTCAAAGAGATATTCATATGCCCATGTCCATAGCAGGATTATTGGCAATAACCAAAAGGTGGAAGCAACCCAGTGTCCATCAACAGATGCATGGCACTGAGATTTAAATATGCCTCTTTCTTTTCGTTTTTTTGAGATAACATATTTTACTCTACACTGTAGTCGAAGGCTTAATGGCTCTACTAACTCAAGAGTTCAACAAATAAAAAAAAATTTTAAAAGACTCCATAGTCCAGCAGAAAATAGGCAAGGGCTATAACCAATAATCAAATGAAAAGATGTTCAATTTTCTTTTTCTCTCTCTGTTTCTCTCTCTCTCTCTCCCCTTCTGTTTCTGGTTCTTCTTTTAACAAAAGATTAAAATTAAAATTAAAAGATAAATGTGAACTGTTAGTAGTTTCTCCTCTCTCAGTGCATTTTGGCTACCTCCCTCTGAAAGGCATGTAAACACACAGACAGCGACAGTCCCAGACCACATCCCCCTAGAAAGTGTGCTTAGCGCAGTCCAACTCGGGGACTCTCCTTATCTGCCGAAGCCCCTCTGCTGAGGAGGGTCCTACCAGGGAGCCCACATCAGTGACCCAGAGTGACAGCAGCAGAGGGTCCAGCCCCCTCAGCCCAGAGTGGGCTACTCTGAGCATCAGCCCTCATTCCAATCCCTTGTACTGGCGTGGCTGAGGCTCTGTTGGGCCAATGTACATAGCAGTGTTACTTTTTTTATTTGCCCAAGCCTACTTCCCACTCCTTCCTCAACAAAGATGTGGATTCCTGCTGAAGATTTTGCTCCCAAACTCATTCTTATCTTTTGAGTCAGAAAAGCACAACCTGCAACAACATTGGAGATTCCAGCAAGGTTAATGGAAACAGACTCCTGATTCTTTTTCCTTTTAAAATTTTATTTTTACTTATTTATTACCTTTTGAAAGGGGAGGGATGGGGAGGGAGAGAGAAAGAGAGAGAGAGAGAAAAACTTCCATCTGTTGGTTCACTCTCCAAAAGATTACAACAGCCATGGCTGGGCCAGGAGGAAGTCAGGAGCCTGGAACTCCATCCAGGTGGGTGACAGATACTTTCCAAGGTGCATTAGCAAGGAGCTAGATTGGAAGTGGAGCAGCCGGGTCTCGAACTGGTGTTCATATGGGTCACCAGCATTCCAGATGGTGGCTTTAAGCCACCATGTGCCACAATGCTGGCCCTACCTAGAACATGAATGAATGTATTTTAAACCTTCAAAACATATCCAGAAATTAATTGTTTGTGATTTTAGACGAAATGAAAAGATGGAGAAGTGTGAAATAATTTGTAGAGCCAAATTCATGATATTTCCATTTGGTTTTTAATGAGATAAAACAACTCTCCCAGGTTTTTTTGTACTGTGATAATGACAGCCAATATTTATTGAACACACACAATGTGCAACATGTGCTTCACCAAGATTGTCTCAGTTTTTCCTCAAAACAATCTGCAAAGAAGGAAGTATTATAATACTCATCTTACAATAAGGAAAGACAGAGCTTAGCAGAATTAAACAATTTTCCTAAAGACATAAAAGAAACATGGGGACCCTGGAGAGCTGGCGCTCACAAAAATCCTACCTGCTGCACGTGATTGTAACCAGCTAGTTCAACACATAACTCGCTTGATGCTTTGCTTCCTTTGCATGAATTAATAGTTTAGTGAAATGTTCTGAGTCCCAGAATTACTTGATTTGAGGTTGATAGGATTTAATTAAAAAATAAGACACTTTAGGCTGGCGCCATGGTTCACTTGGCTAATCCTCCACCTGTGGCGCTGGCACCCTGGGTTCTAGTCCTAGTTGGGGCGCCGGACTCTGTCCCAGTTGCTCCTTTTCCATTCCAGCTCTCTGCTGTAGCCTGGAGTGCAGTGGAGGATGGCCCACGTGCTTGGGTCCCTGCACCCGCATGGGAGACCTGGAGGAAGTACCCAGCTCTTGGCTTCGGATTGGCACAGCGCCGGCTGTAGTGGCCATTAGGGGAGTGAACCAATTGAAGGAAGACCTTTCTCTGTCTCTCTCTCACTGTCTAACTCTGCCTGTCAAAAAAGAAAAAAAGAAAATAATACACTTTAATAAACTTTGGAGACTTTTCCATTTAAAAAATGTATTTAGAAGTCTCATTTAAGGAGGCAAGCATCCAGTCCAGAGAGAGGAAAAGAACAGCGTGTTGAATAACCCAGTTGAAAAGGGAATGGCAGAGCATTGAATGATCTATCTGATAACTGAATCTCATTGCTAGGGAGATGATGGGTCTTGCTTCCTGAACAGCAAAATTCACCCAACTCAAAGTTTCATTGCTTGAAATTGTGGGGCACAGATAGGGCACACATATGTGTCTTGCCTCTATCTTCACCTGTGACCGTGGAAGACCGCATTAGTGGATCATAGTATCTCTGAGCCCAGATGTGATAAAAAAATCCATGTCAGCTTTGTCAACAAAGCAAGATCACCAAATTACTGAGCAACTCTACTACAGCGAAACATCCTGTACTCTTTAGCATTTGAGAGGTTGGAAGAGGGAAGTTTAAGGTGCAGATCTGGTTGTACAGAGCATTTATTGGTAACATGATTTTGTTCAGTTCCACTGATTGCCCCAGTTCCTTCTTCATTTCTCAATCAGTGATGTGGCATTAAGGAGGAGAGGTTTCAGGAAAAGAGCCTTTCTCCTTGGCTCCTCATTGGGTAACTGTGCAGTTAAAAGGAAAATACAGAATCATTTTTATTGATAAGACCTTAATATGTTGGTCTTTTCACTAATAACTGCATAATGTTGATGGATCTTTCCTCCCATTGAGATTTTATAAACATTTATGTGCCAGGTAGTTAGAGAACCATTGCTTGGTGGAAACACTATAGTTGTGATGTTGGTTACTTCACAGACCTTTACGGGTTAAAGAGAGCAGTTATTTTGGGACAAACCTTTCAGCAAACCACAGATAACAACTGAGGAGGTCCCTTGGCTTAAGAGAAGGAATGAACCTGTGGCTTACAACTAAATAGAAATAAATGTTCTCAGCAGGGAAGAGTCATTACCAATTTAATGAACCAGAGTTCTGTTTGCAGTTCTGTCAAGGATCATAATGTGTAAATTTAAATAAAACACCATGGCTTTGGTTTTAAGTGTTAATATGTGAAATATTGACTTCTGTTCCTAACTTCAAAAGTACCACGTAGGAAGTTTGAAGGTGTCTATGGGTTCACTGACAGGCTTGGTTAGAGACTCCAATAAGAACACAATAAGGACTGTAAATAACGACCAGGCAGGATCTGTGGTTCACATGGGTCAGTTATGCTGACTCTGTTTTAGGGTGATGGCTTCAATGAGCAAAACATAGACGTGGTTCATAGACACACACACACACATATACAAACACAAACACTTGCATGTGGCATGTCTTTTCTGTAAATTATAAACAAAAAGTAAAGAAAACATCCCTTGAGACTTATCAGAAAGTCTCTTCCCATAGTTCCAGGCCATGGCAGAGAGCTGAATGGGAAGTGGAGCAGCCAGGACTTGAACTGGCACCCATATGGGATGCTGGCGCTTCAGGCAAGGTTTAACCCACTGCGCCACAGTGCCGGCCTCCGCTGCTGCTTCTTAAGGTCTAAGTCAGCAGGAGGCTGGAATTGGACCGAAGCCAAGATTTGAAACCAGGCAGTAGAATGTAGTCATCCCAAATGGTATTATAACCACTAGGCCAAATGCCTGCCCCCAATATTTTTTATAATAATATAAATACCCAAAGAATATTTATCCAAAATATCTGTCAAGAGTAGAATGGAGGATCTAGCTTAAGCCACTGCCTGTGATGCTGGCATTCCATATGGGCACCTGTTCGAGTTCTGGCTATTCTACTTACATTCCAGCTCCCTGCTAATGTGCAGAAAACAGGGGAAGGTGATCCAACTTCTTGGACCCCTGCCACCCATGTGGAAGACCAGGATGGAGTTCCAGGCTCCTGGATTTGGCCTGGCCCAGTCCTGGCCATTGCTGCCATTTGGGCAGTGACCTAGTGGGTGGAAGATCTCCCCCCACCCTTTCTAACTCTAACTTTAAAATAACAATAAAATAAATATTTAAACTTTTTTTTATAACACTTTTATTTAAAGAATATAAATTTCCAAAATACAGCTTATAGATTACAATGGCTTCCCCCCCATAACTTCCCCCCCACCCGCAACCCTCCCCTTTCCCACTCCCTCTCCCCTTGCTTCACATCAAGATTCATTTTCAATTCTCTTTTATATACAGAAGATCAGTTTACTATATATTAAGTAAAGATTTCAACAGTTTGCCCTCACATAGCAACACAAAGTGAAAAATACTGTTGGAGTACTAGTTATAGTATTAATTCACAATGTATAGCACATTAAGGACAGAGATCCTACATGATATATTTTTTTAAAAAATTGATTAATTTTCTAGGTAATTTCCAATTTAACACCAAGATTTTTTTTTCATTTTTAATTATCTATATACAGAAGATTGATTCAGTATATACTAAGTAAAGATTTCATCAGTTTGCACCCACACAGAAACACAAAGTGTAAAATACTGTTTCAGTGCTAGTTATAGCATTACTTCACATTGGACAACACATTAAGGACAGATCCCACATGAGATGTAAGTACACAGTGACTCCTGAAGTTGATTTAACAATTTGACACTCTTGTTTATGGCATCAGTAATCTCCCTAGGCTCTAGTCATGAGTTGCCAAGGCTATGGAAGCCTTTAGGGTTCGCTGACTTCAATCTTATTCCGACAGGGTCATAGTCAAAGTGGAGGTTCTCTCCTCCCTTCAGAGAAAGGTACCTCCTTCTTTGATGGCCCCATTCGTTCCACTGGGATCTCACTCACAGAGATCTTTCATTTAGGTCTTCTTTTTTTTTCCAGAATGTCTTGGCTTTCCATGCCTAGAATATTCTCATGGGCTCTTGAGCCAGATCTGAATGCTTTAAGGGCTGATTCTGAGGCCAGAGTGCTATTTAGGACATCTGTCATTCTATGAGTCTGCTGTGTATCTCGCTTCCCATGTTGGATCATTCTCTCCCTTTTTGATTCTATCAGTTAGTATTAGCAGACACTAGTCTTGTTTGTGTGATCCCTTTGACTCTTAGACCTATCAGTGTGATCAATTGTGAGCTGAAATTGATCACTTGGACTAGTGAGATGGCCTTGGTACATGCCACCTTGATGGGATTGTATTGGAATTCCCTGGCACATTTCTAACTCCATCATTTGGGGCAGTTCCGATTGAGCATGTCCCAAATTGTACATCTCCTCCCTCTCTTATTCCCACTCTTATATTTCGCAGGGATCACTTTTCAGTTAAAATTTAAACACCTAAGAATAATTGTTTGTTAATTACAGAGTTCAACCAATAGTACTAGAATAAAAAAATTACTAAAATGGATAAAGTATTACATTGTACAACAACAGTCAGCACAAGAGCTGATCAAATTACTGTTTCTCATAGTGTCCATTTCACTTCAATAGGTTTCCCCTTTGGTGCTCAATTAGTTGGCACCGATCAGGGAGAACATATGATATTTGTCCCTTTGGGACTGGCTTAATTCACGCAGAATGATGTTTTCCAGATTCCTCCATCTTATTGCAAATGACCGGATTTCATTGTTTTTGACAGCTGTATAGTATTCTATAGAGTACATGTCCCATAATTTCTTTATCCAAATGTATGCTTTGAATTCCCTGTGATCTTTTGCTGTGAGGTTCCCTTCGTTTATCTTCTTTCATGTTGATGGCCGTGTTTCTGTGTTTCTGTGTGTAACACATCTTTAAGTATCTTTTGCAGGGCTGGACGAGTGGCAACAAATTCTTTCAATTTTTGTTTGTTATGAAAGGTCTTTATTTCGCCTTCATTCACAAATGAGAGCTTGGCAGGATATAATATTCTGGGCTGGCAGTTTTTCTCTCTAAGTACCTGGGCTATGTCTCGCCATTCCCTTCTAGCTTGTAGGGTTTCTGATGAGAAGTCTGCCGTGAGTCTAATTGGAGATCCTCTGAGTGTAATTTGACGTTTCTCTCTTGCGCATTTTAGGATCTTTTCTTTCTGTTTCACTGTGGTGAGTTTAATTACAACGTGTCGTGGTGAGGACCTCTTTTGGTCATGTTTCCTAGGGGTTCTATGAGCTTCCTGTACTAGGATGTCTCTGTCCTTCTCCAAAACTGGGAAATTTTCTGCTATTATCTCACTAAAAAGGCCTTCTAATCCTTTCTCCCTCTCCATGCCTTCAGGGACTCCTAGAACTCGAATGTTGGGTTTTTTAATAGTATCCTGTAGATTCCCAACAATATTTTTTAGATTTCTAATTTCCTCTTCTTTTCTTTGGTTTGACTGTATAGTTTTCTGTGCTCTGTCTTCTAAGTCCGATATTCTCTCTTCTGCCTCACCCATTCTGTTTGTAAGGCTCTCTAATGTGTTTTTCATTTGATCTATTGAATTCTTCACTTCATTATGATTTCTCGTCACTATCACAATTTCATGTTCTACTAGTTGTTTCATTTCAGCTTGATTTCTCCTTAATATTTCATTTTCACGAGAGAGATTTTCTACCTTGTCCATTAAGGATTTCTGTAGTTCAAGAATTTGTTTTTGAGTACTTCTTAGTGTTCTTATCAATTTTTTGAGATCTGCTTCTTGCATCTCTTCTATCTCATCATCTTCGTAATCTTGAATTGGGGTGTCTTTTTCATTTGGGGATGCCATAGTGTCTTCCTTGTTCTTATTACCTCGGTTTTTGCGTTTGTTGTTTGGCATATTGGTTTCTTCACTGTGGTGTTTTTTTCTTGTTATACTATGACTCTAGATTAAGTGGACTGTCTGCTTTTGATGGAGCCTTAGAGGCTTGAGATGGGTGTGGCCTGAGAGCTCTGTTTGGTTCCTCAGGGTTGAGGGTGTGTCAAAGGAGACACTCCCAGGTTAGGCGTGGTAAATCTCTCTCTGTTAGTTTTTTTTTTTTTTTTTTTTTTGGTTCAAAAGGGAAGTAATTCCACACAGCTGAATGGAATTGGGGGTGGTTAGCAGGCGAATGATATACCCACAGGAGCCAGAGTTCGGAAGCTCTTTCCCAAGGACCAGAGAAGGAATCTTTGCGGCCCTTTGTGTGGGCTGAGATTCTCCTGTAGTCTCCCACTGGGCTGCCAAGGCTACTGAACTGTAGCGTCTCTGGAGAGTACTCACATGAATTCGTGATTTCCGTGAGTTCTCTCCCCCACCGTCTCTTTTTTCACAGTCTCAGTTCATTAGCACCACACATTCATTAGGTTCTAATCTCCTGTTATTTCACCCCTCCCACCCAGAGTCAGGTTTTTCTGCTAGGCTAGGGGCTGGTGCCGACCCGAGGTCGCCCTGCTTATGACGTATTCCAAAATGGCGCCTGCTCTTTGTCTTGCTCACCTTTGAGAGGTGAGCAGAGAGAGAGAAGCTCGGGTCCGTACGGGTCACTTTTTTTTTTTTCCCTCTCTCTCTCTCTGTTCTAGTTAGCCTGGTGAACTTTTCCCTGCAGGGTTTCAAGCCTTGTTCACTCTAGGCTCCCTTTTCCGCTTCCCTCCTGGTATCTCGGGCTATTGAGGTTGGGCTCACCTCGCGTTCCAGTGCTGGTGTGTTGAATCTGCTGCTGGTGTCCCAAACTGCGGGCTCCCACGCTCTCCACGAAGGTCCACTGTGAATCTCCAGTTCCGGAAGGGTTTTCTCTGCTGTTTCTTCCCCTACTCTTCCTTGAACCTGCAGTATCTCCACTTCTATTAAACTGTCTCTCCCCAGACTATCGGTGTGCTCCCTTCCTATTCCGCCATCTTGCCGCTCTAGCCAATATTTAAACTTTTTAAAAAAAATAGTAATATGACTAAATAAATTGTAGTACTTGTACAATGGAAGTCAATATACCAATGAAAAAGAACAAAATATTGTTACATACAAAAACTTATATAATAACAGTTTCAACAAGCCAATACTGTATGCAGGATTCCATGATTCTGTTTTTATGAAGTTCATCAGCATATAAAACAGAGTTATGATGTTAGAGATTAAAATAATGTTTTCTTGGGGGTGGGGGTATACTCTAGGAGAGGATCCAGAGGAGACCTTGGGTAAAAGGTCAGTGAATGTTCTATATCCTGATCTGGATAGGTTACATGGGTCTATATAGTTTTAAATCTTCATCTCATTGTCCCTTTAGGGTTTGTAAACTTCGTGTAGGGTATTCATAAAAAAGAAAGAAAAAGAAATTGGTTCATTTTATCAACAGATGTTTGCTGATGCACAATGCTGGATGCTGGTGATGAAATAATGAACAACATCTGTCTGAATCAGCAGAGTCAAGCTGAGAAGGAATCTGAAACTGAAGAATGCAGAAGGAAGCTCCACATGGTAATGAAAGTGAGCTGGGCATTTACCACAGAATTGATCCTGGTGGGAGTGCAGGGGTGGAGTACGGACTCTGCTCCTGATTCTAACTTTTCGCTGATGTGCACCCTGGGAGGCAGTAGGTGTTGGCTCAGATAGTTGAATCCCTGTCACCCATGTGGACATCAGGGTTGCGTGGATCCTGGGCATTTGGGGAGTAAGCCAGCAGATGGAATCTCTCTCTCTCTCTCTCTCTCTTTACCTCTCAGATAAAATAAATAAGTAAATTTATTTTTTATTATTATTTTTTAATATGGAATGCTTCACGAATTTGCATGTCATCCTTGCGCAGGGGCCATGCTAATCTTCTCTGTATTGTTCCAATTTTAGTAAATTTATTTTTTAAAATAAAAGAGTTTATTAGGGCAACCAGACTGCAGTGGATCAACAGTCTGGTCAGAAGCTGTAGCATGAATTTGCTGCACACAAAAAAATGATAAAGTACATGAATCAGTGAGCAAGTGACTTCTGAAGCTCTCTATAAATAAATAAAAAAAAGATCTTTTCGAGTTGTCACCTGATAGATCAAAAGACCTGTACAAACATTATTTTTCCTAATAGCTATATTTTTCCTAATAGCTCTGAAGAGCAATTATCCAAACTGTCTGTCATTTGGCAAGATGGGCAAAAGATTTTATACATTTGCAAATCAAATAAAAGTAGGAGCTTGTTTTACAACATTCCCTTATTTATGATCTAGAAACCAACCCATGAGGCATCCTGCTTGTCTTCTGGGCCTTATTGGGAAGACTTGGGGTGGCACTTAAGCTTTGTGACTGGTGAGCAATGCCAGCTGGGCTAGCAGGTGGTCAGTGTTCTGAAATAGAGGCAGAGGTCACATTGGAAGGGTATGACAAAGATGGCTTTACTATGGTTTACCATCACACAAGTTCTCAAGAAGCTTATAGACACAGAAACCATGTCCTGATTAAACCTTTGTTTTAACAAAATAATTAACACCCTCTCACATCTTCCAATTATATCTTTGTCATACATTCCAGTTATCTATAGGTATGTAATGAATCACTCTCCAATTTAGTGACTTCAAACAACAGTTTTAACACCTATCTTGATACTATGGATCAGGAATCTCTGTAGGGTTCATATGGACAGTTCTTTTCATTCTACTAGCCTTGAATGCGGCCATTTGCTGATACTCAGCAGATCTCAAGGGCTCAACATAGCCCCACTTGAAAACTCTTGTGCTTTAGTGGAGATGGCTGGAAGGCGAGGTTCAGGACAGTTAGCTGGAGCACCAATATGTGGCTTCCTCAGAATGCAGGTCTCAGGGTAGTTGGACATCTAACAAGGTGGCTGGCGAGGTGGAAGCCACACAAACTGTGTGACCTAGCCTTGGAAGTCACAGGATGTCCTTTTTATCTTATTCTGTTGGTTGAAGAGCAACAGCTTGTTCACACGGGAGAGGACGAAACATAAACCCCATCTCCCAGTGGGAGAACTGTGAAAGGATCTGTAGCTCCTTTGGCAAAAAAACAAAAACAAAAACAAAAACCAAACAAAAAAATAAACAAGCTCACCATGCCCTACTTGGACCAGTTCCACAGAGTTTTTGCCAGTTCTACATTCTCAATGTCTTTCGCGTCCGTCTTCTTGCCATCTTAGTGCAACAGTCTCAAAAATCTCTCTTCTGTCCTATTAGATGATGCTCTAAGTGATCTCCTGTTCTCGTTCCTCTCTTCTTCATTTTGTGTTTGGTGCTTAATAATGCTCATCTGTGTGTCTGTTGAGCTTTTGCTAAACAAACAACAAACAAACAAAACACCTCAAAACAAATTCCTCTGTTTACTAATTAAAATCCAAACTCCTTTGCTAGCCATTCAAAGCCTTTGATTACCTGACTCTCACCTGACTTTCAAAACTTGCTCTCTGTAGCCTCTTTTTTGGAGCTTCATGCTCCTCCAATTACTCCTCCTGATTTTGCTTGTCTAGGGCCTGCCCTTGACAGCCTCAGTGCATTAACTCCTATCATTTCTTCTGTCTGACAGGTACATGCTCACCTGACATAGCCACTCACGTTCTACATGGTACAGCTCTGGCAGGTCCTGGTGAGATGCTCCCTCCAGGACACTTGTTTGTTCATTCAGCATTTACTGCAAAGTTTCTTTGTCATGCTCTGTTCCAGGCTCTGGAAGCACAGAGGGAAAAGCTGCAGGCAAGGTCCTTGCTCTCAAAGAGCTTGAAAATTCTTATTTGAAGTATTCTTGTTCTTCCATCTCAGAAAAATTCTTTGATTCCTTTCTTCTACTATTTTTAGTGGTAGTGTAAGTGGAGTAGCTAAGCATTAGGACAATGAAACTGTATGATCTTGAGAAAGGGTCTGGCCTTATTTGGGACTCAGTTTTCTTCCAAGTAGGCTAATTATACTGCCAATCACATACTTATTCTTAAGTTCAGAAAGTGTGTTGTGAAACCACTTAGAATGGAGTTTGGGAAACAGTAAGTATTGTATACACTTTAGTAATTATTATTATTATTGTCATCATTCTTAGTTGTATATCTTTCCTTACTCATCATTAGATTATAAAGTTGTATTTTGAAGTTGGGCAATACATCTTACACACATTTGGTGTTTTGGAATGAATGAGGGCTTTTAAGCTGTTTGAAGCCAGTTGGGCAAGTCACTAGTCTTGAGAACTTCGACAATATACCCTCTATTTCAAATAAAAGATTTATTTATTTGATAGGCAGAGTTACAGAGAGAAAAGCAGAGAGAGAGAGAGAGAGAGAGAGAGAGAATCTTCAATCTGCTAATTCACTCCCCAAATGTCCGCTACAGCCAGGACTACACTAGACTGAAACAGGGAGCCAGGAACTCCATCCATATTGCCCATGTGTGTGGCAGAGGTCAAAGCACTTGGGCCATCTTCCACTGCTTTCCCAGACACAGTAGTAGGGAGCTGGATCAGAAGCAGAGCAACTGGGACTTGAATTGGCACTCGGATATGAGACAGTGACATCATAGCTGGCTGTTGAACCCACTCCATTACAAAGCCCTCCTCCTTTTATTTTATTTATTTATGTTTTTTGTCAGGCAGAGTGGACAGTGAGAGAGAGAGACAGAGAGAAAGGTCTTCCTTTTTGCCATTGGTTCACCCTCCAATGGCCACCAGGGCCAGCACGCTGTGGCCGGCGCACCGCACTGATATGCAGCCAGGAGCCAGGTGCTTCTCCTGGTCTCCCATGGGGTGCAGGGCCCAAGCACTTGGGCCATCCTCCATGGCACTCCCAGGACACAGCAGAGAGCTGGCCTGGACGAGGGACAACCGGGACAGAATCCGGTGCCCCGATCGGGACTAGAACCCGGTGTGCCAGAGCCTCTACGCGGAGGATTAGCCTAGTGAGCCACTGCACCGGCGCCCTCCTCCTTTTAAATAAGACGTATTTATATATCTTTTTGAAAGGCAGACTTACGGAGAGAGAGGGAGATACAAGGAGAGGACAAGGTACCTTTCTGTGCCTCACTTTATTCATGTTTCAGCTGCACAACAATATCTAGCACAGTGTTGTCATGGGGATTTAATGAGCTCCTATTTGTAAATTGCCTAGTTTAGTGTCTGATACATAGTATGTTCCCAACAAATGATGATGATGATGATAATGATGATGAGTATAATTATAATGATAAAATTATAACTGACAATTCATAGAATCTCCTCTACTTACTGTAGTGCATAATTCAGTAAGTATCCTTTTGGGAATTCTAATGCCATTATAAACATAGTTTTCCATAATTATGATCATTCTACATTTAATTAATCCCCTTTTGTCATTTACTATAAAAATGGATGTCTTTAAATTTTGACCCACATAGACTGCTTCATCTTTTAAAATGATTATGGGGTAGGTGTTGTGGCGCAGCAGGTTAAGCTGCCGCGCGGGACACCCACATTCCACATTGGAGGGCCTGGTTTACATCTTGGTTACTCAGTGTTTCTGATGCAGCTTTCTGATGATGCATTGGGGAGTTAATGGATAATGAACCAAGGGCTGGGGCCCCTGTCACCCATGTAGGTTATCTGGATGGAGTTCCTGGCTCCTGGCCTCAACTTAGCTCAACCCCAGCTGTTGTGGGCATTTGGAGAGTGATTTAGTGGATGGAAGGTCTTTCTCCCTCTGCCTCTTCTCTTTCTCTGTTACTCTGTCTTTTCAAAAAATAAAATGATTGCATGTTGTTGCTTTATATTTGTGTACCTTAATTTATTTATTAAGTCCCTTTTTAATTAATATTCACGTTTCTAATTTTTCCCATTTTATACCCTGCTATAATCATATGTACATGTTTCCATTCTTGTCTTATTATTTCTTTAAGATAAGTAATTAGAAATAAAATTGCTTGGACACAGGAAATATACTTAAAGTTTTTAATGTATACTGATAATTTGCTTTCCTGGTTGGTTGTAGCTATGGATACTTCCCTGGCTGTGATGCGAATGCTTGTGTCCCCTCAGTTTCATATGTTGAAACCTCATCACTAATGTGATGGTATTAGGAAGTGAGGTAGGTCTTCAGGAGGTGATTAAATGATGAGGGCAGAGCCCTTGTATGTAAGATTGGTGCTGCTATAAAATAGGTCCATGTGAGTTTTTTTGCTTCTTCTAACTTATGAAGACACAGTGAGAAGGTGTCATGTATGAGCAGGGAACAATCCCTCATTAGACAGTGAATCTGTCAGTGCCCTGATCATGGACTTCCAGCTTCTAGAACTATGAAAAGCAGATTTCTGTTGTTCTTGCCACCCAGTTTATATATTTTGTTGAAGCAGCCTGAATGTACTCAATGGGGACTGTATTTTTAAAAATACCTTTGCCAACACTAGGCTTTAGTCAGTTCCTTACATCTTTGTCAAGATTTATTTTCTTCATCTTTCCTTTGTAAACCTATCCATATATTTCCAGTAACATAGGCTTTTTAATAGATGTGCTTTGTTTTCTCTAGGCTACGGGTTTCTTGCGTTAAACAACTTTCATTCCTCTTGGCGTGTCCACCAATCAGTGATAGATTTCTCTGGAATGGAGAATGAACATGCTTCCTTCCTCAGCAATTCTTTGGAGCTTTAAAGTAGATATGACCTCCAGCAATATCCCTGACTTACTTATCAAAGAATGAGGTCGGGAGGGAGAGGCTTTCAGGTAATCATTGGAAAGAAAATGTACGTTTAGAATTTCCTTTTATTTCGAGAGCATCTCTCTTTCTCATTCTTGTTGATATTTCCAGAGTGTGTGGGGAACTCTACATCACAACTACCAAGGAGAAGGATGGAAATGGATAGACAGGAGGGTGCCAGAGGCTGCTGGGCAGGCCCAGGGTGACTTTTGGCAGGGAGCTCTCCAGTTCTGCCTCTTCCCACTTCAGCCCACTGTCTCCCACCAACCAGAGACTCCTGCCCAGTTAGTCTGTTAGAAAAGACTTTGGCAAAGGTGGTTGTAGGTGGGCCCAGGAAGAAAATCATCAGGAAGGAAAGTGAACCAAGGTGGTTGGCATTTGCCACTGAAAGACTGAGAGAGTCACATGACAGAAACTAAGGGCACCCAAATGCAGTTGACCCTCTCTACCCACAGGGTCCACAACACAGACTCAACCAACCGAAGATTAAAAATATTCAAAAACTTATTGCATCTGTCCTGAACATTTTTGGGTTGTTATCCACTAAACAATACAATAAAACAACTGTTTACACAACATTTACATCCTATTAGGGGTTATAAGTAATCAAGAGTGGATTCAAAATACACAGTAGCAAGCACCAAGATTCATGCAAACACGACACCATCATATGTAAAAGACTTGAGCATCTGCAGATTCTGGTGTTGGTGGGGAGGTCCCTAATCCATCCCCTGTTGATGCCAAGTGACCACTTCCTTACACACTGCTTTTAAACTACAATAGTCAAGAACACAGTGTATAAAAGATTTAGAGAGTTCTCCAGATGAGAATGAAAAACTAAAAACTAAAATGTAAATAAAAACACAAAATCCACTGCATTCCAAAGCTATCATATACTACTTTAAGTGAGTGGATTTCAGCACCCCAAAATGACATCCCAGGTAGGAATAATGGCACTTAACACTTTTACAGTACACAGTTGCTAACTAGAGCCCCTGGGCTGCAGTCAGCCTTCAAATATGTTTTGTTTGGCCCACATAACATTGTGTTTATAAAACATTGTTAGTGGTTTTCATAGTTACCCAGATTTAAAATTAGAGACTGGCTGGTAATTCCCCAACCCGCTGCTACTTCTTTCTAGGTACACATCTGGATGGCATTTCTCAGGCTGCACTCCAGTGTATACGTCCATGGGACAGAGTTTAATGTAGATCAGAGTCTTGCCTACCCTTCTCTCCCCTTCCCTTGCCCCAATCTGGAGCAAAAATTATGTGAGCAAGAAGTAAGCTTCTGTCCTGTTTCATCCATCTGTATGCTGAGGTTCATGGGATACAATAGTTCGCTGACCTGACCCTAACCAACATGCTCTGTAACTAGGATCATGAAACCACTAGCATGGTAGAATCCATTGCCTGTCATCACTTACACCTCTAGTGTGTCATGCATTTGTCTCAAGCTCCCTTAGGTATTAGAATTCAAGACTTTTATATGGTACTTTATTAGGCATGCTCACATTCAGTTTCCCTTGAGCCTTCCAACTCTCAGTTCTTGTCTAACTGGACACCACCATTCTGTAAATTCAGTGTCATCTGAGCATGTAGTTGTGGAAAGCCTACCACAGACACAGGGGATGCCAACATGGAACACTGAGAAACAAATGTAGAAAGGCTTGACTCACACAATCACCCACTTGAGCCAAGTCATAGTCTGCTCAAAGGAGTGTTGAATGAGATTATGTTTATGTCAAGAGTAATTATGGAGAAATAGTGGTGATCTGGAACAATCCCAGAGGGTAAGAGATGATGAAAAGTTTGGATTTTCATAGGAAAAATAAGGTGGCTTCTTGAGACTTTCAACCTGTATATTTAATGTGGATACCATGGAAGTCCAGAGACTTGTTCCACAAAAGTTTTGTGACCACTTGAAAAAGATCTTCTCTTGAGGTCAGGACTGGTTTACTAAAATAAAAATTTTGTGAGCTTGATATATCCCCATTTGGGATAGATTTATTTTACAAACTATGGAAAATGTTTAAAAGATGGTTTGCTTGGGCTACTATAAAATTATAGACAGATACTGGTGAATGTTTGGTGTAGAGGTTAAGATACCACTTGGGATGCCACTTCCCATATCAGAGTTTCTGGATCAAATCCTGGCTATAGTTCTGACTCCAACTTCCTGATAATGTGCACCTAGGAGCATCAGGTGATAGCTCAAGTATTTGGATCCCTATTGCCCATGTGGGAGACCCAGATTTAGTTCCCAGCTCTTAGTGAAAGCCTAACTAAAGCTCTAGCTGTTGCTGGCAGTTGAAGAGTGAACCATTGAATGGGAGATCTCTGTTTCCCCTGCCCTTAAAACAAAACAAAACAAAACAAACAAACAAACAAAAAACCCAGAAATGTATTTTCTCATAGTTCTGGAGGCTACAAGTCCAAGATCAAGGTGCCAGTGTGGTCCAGTTCTAGTGACAGTTGCTTCATGACTTGCAGATAGCTGCTTTCTCATTGTGTGCTTACATGGCCTTTCCTTGATTTATGTGTGTGTGGGGAGAGAGAGAGAGAGAAGCAGTTAGAGATAGAAATAAATATATATATTTGGAGAGAGAGATATATATGTAGAGAGATCCTCTTTCCTTTCTTTATAAGGCCACCAGTCCTATTACATTAGGACTCATGACATTAAATTATTTCCCTAAAAGTCTCATCTCCAAATAGAGTCACACTAGGGTTTAGAGCAACAGCATGTAAACTTGTGGTGGGGTGGACACAATTCAGTCTATGACAACAGTTTATCTGGATTTTCACAAAGTATCTGACAAAAATATTTTTATCATGTCACTATAGTCCAACAGAAGCTAAATCATACAAAATAGTAAATTTAGATGGATGCAGATGTTTTTGAAGTCAAAAGATAAGGATTAGTGGATAAATGTCAACCTTTAGAAATGCCCTTGGTAGCATGCCCTAGGTTAACAATTTTATTAAGAACATAATTATAAACATAGAAAATATGCTTGTTGAATGTGTGACTCAGAGACTGTTAACATCAAGATTCAGAAGTCTATATTTGTGGGCTCAAATATGAATTGTGACCTAGCAGGATAAATCTATGCTACTTTACTGAGGATAAGAAATTATGTAGGAAAGAACCAGGGTTGGGAGAGAGTCCTGGAGAAATAAGTCATGGCAGCCCAGCATTGTTCTTAGAAGTCAGGTGTTGAGGTGATGGTGAGGAGCCCAGGACCCTTTGTGCTTACTGGTCTATGTTACATCCATTTCTGGGAGGCATATTTAAGGGTGAATGCTATTAATAAACTGGAAATGATCCAGTCAGATGATCAGGATGGCACAGTCCCAGTTCACCTCAAGTGGTAATACACTTTGCAGTGTTGGCTCAGGGTCCTGGGGAGAGTAATCTTAGAGCTAGAAAGTCTTGGGGGAAATAAGAAACTATCTTGAACTATAAATAAAGTTGTCATAAGAAGTCTTGGGTTGTATCTGGGTGGTGAAATGATATAACAGTTTTGCTTTCTTTTTTTTTTTTCTTTTACTGAACTTTAAAAATCTATCCAATTTAGACTGCACACCAGGTGCTATGTCAAGCACCTCAAAAATGTGATCTCTTTGATTCCCTGGAACAATCTGGTGATAAAAGAGTCTTGTCATTGTGTCACTGATGTGGAAATTGTGGGTCAGGGAGGGTTAGTGACCTATCTTAAGATCACACAGCTACTGGAGGAAGGGATTAGGGTTTGAACCTAGCTCTGTTAAGACATTAGACCCCGTGATCTGGGTCTGTATAGTTAATTGGACCCTTGCTGTTTTCAAATGCTCTCTATTTAAAAAAAAAAATTACATGGAAACCCAGGGGAAATATTTTAAAAAGGAAACAAATAAGCAAAAAGACAGGCAGGTTGGAGGTGAACACAGTTGGATTGAGGCTTGATCTGGAGTGGACAGATTGGTGGTGCTGTGATGACCTGTAAGAGACTGTGGAGCTGAATGACCACACTTAAGAGATTTAGGATGCTAATCCGTGGAGGTGGTGGAAGTAGGAAGAGGCTGAGGCTCCAAGTTCCCCACCCCAGCCTCAAGACCTCATTACACTTGACTTTCAGAATCCAGAGCCAAGAGTGGAATTATCATGAATTTGAAGACAGTGGCCCCGGGCATTGACCCCAGTGTGTAGGCCCTTCTGAGTGTAAGAGCCTCTACAACTGCACGAGTCTCTTCCCTGTGAAGCTAGACCTGCCTTTTGCAGTATGGTTCTGCCCGGCTCCCATCACCAGCACATTATCTATTTGATTGCTTATTATCTGCCTCCTTCAACCAGAAGATCTTTTGGAGTAGGGAATGTGTTCTTTTCCTTGTGTGTTCTTATTGCCTTACTAAAAAGAGGATAATTTTCAACACCTGCAACCTGAGGTGATGGATAGGGCTTATAGCAACTGATTAATTCAACACTAGAATGCAACAGTCGACTCCCTCCTTCATGGAAGATACATTCTAAGTTATGTGAACGGGGCCTCTCAACTGCCACCTGGAAGACAGTGTACACAGCATAGATATGCTGGATAAAGAGAAGATTCACATCCCAAGTGAGATGAAGTGGATGGCCCAGGATTTCACCATGCTACACTGCACAGGGCACAATTTAAACTTTATAAATTGCTTATTTCTGGGATTTTCCACTAATATTTTCAGGCTGTGGTTGACTGTGGGTAATTGAAAATAGCATGAAAAAAGTGCTGCTTCAGAGCCAATGAGAAGATATATGGCAAGGTGAGTCAAAAGACTTGGTTGGAATACCCACCAGGAAGGCAGGGAGGGCTAGAAGTATAAAGTTTAGATTTCAGTAATGGTAGGAAGGGTATATCCATGCTATTCAAAGTAGAGATGTTTACAAATTTTAAACACTAGACTCGAAATAAGTCTGGAAAGCTCCACAGGCCACTTGGGTGATCAAGTTGTGCTATGTGTCTTGCATTTTACTTCAGTACATGACTTAGCACCCTAAGCCAAGCACTTTGTGGACATACCACAGAAATATAAATATGAATTCTATCCATACCCACTTTCAACATGTAACTTTCAGTCCGTACCACATGTAACTTCCAATCAGCCTCTACTGAGATGAATTCATGTAGTAGGAGGGAATCTCTTACTGAAGTCAGAGTAGCTTTGTGAAGAAGTTGAAGCAGAGCTGGAGACTCAAAAGGAATGCTGTGATCCAGAAAAGGCAAGCAAAGCCTTCCTGAACAGGAGGGAAGAAAGGAGGGTCCAGTGTTAACAGACAGGAGACAACATAGCGGCAGGGCAGGTGTTCTTCCAATATGACCTATTCCAGGATTCAGTGAGGAGTCTGCTTCTGAAGCAAAGGAAATCTCAGCCTTATGAAATGCAGATCATGGAATAAAGCAATTTCCTAATATTTACTTTCAGTTCCTAAAGATCTCTAGCCAACATGGAAAAATTAAAACAATCTTTGGAGCAAATAAGGATGATATTTCCCTTTTTCTTTTTTTGAAGTCCATTTATTTTGTTGTAAAGGCATGGAAAGAGAGAGAGAGAGAGAGAGAGAGAGAGAGAGAGAGTGTTTCCATCCACTAGTTTACTTCCCAAATGCTCACAACATCTGGAGCTGGCCCAGATAGAAACCAGGAACATAAAACTCCATCTAGGTCTCCCATGTTGCTGGCAGGGATCAAAGCACTTGGGTTATTACAGGCTACCTCCCAGGGTGCACATACACAGGAGGCTCCACTGGAAACCAGTACCCAGGTTTTGCACCAGGCACTCCGTTACGGGATACTGGCATCTCAAGCAGCAGCTTAACCTGTTGTGGCACAATGTCACCTCCCCATCCCCTGGATTATTCCCCTTTTCAATAATCTGTGAGTGCTGTTCTTGGACTAAATTTTAAACTGTAACAGAAATGTTCAGGAATCTTCCTCTTGCAAAACCCTAGATGTCTTGACTGAAAGAAGATGCAAATTGTCCTTGAGTTACAATGAGGTGTTAGCCCCCAGTAGGCCCATAAGTCGAAACTAACATCGAAACTTCACTGAGTCCACCCAACCTGCAATACATTTGAACTCAGTGGCACAGCCCACTGCAAAGCATGGATTGTTCCTTTTGTGACCATGGCTGACTGGGAGTGGCACTCACTGTTGCTGCCAGCATTGCCAGAGAGGATTGGACCCCACAGTGATAGCCTGGAAAAGATCAAATTCAAAATCAAATTTTGATTTTACTAAATGCATATTACTATCATGCCATTGTAAAATTAAAAACAAAAAAGGTAAGTCAAGCCATATTAAATCAGGACCACCTTACATCTATCTTCAATGAATGATCACTGGTTTGATTCCTGGCTGCTCCACTTCTGATTCAGATCCCTGCCTCTGAGCCTGGGAAAGCAATGGAAGATGGCCTGAGGACTTGGGTCTCTGCACTCATATGGGAGAACTGGATGAAGACCCTGGCTCCTGGTTTCAGCTTGGCCCAGCCCCAATCATTGCGGCCATTTGGGAAGTGGACAAGCATTTGGAAGATCTCTGTTTCTCTCTCTGTCTCTCTCTCTCTGTCTCCTCTCTCTGCCACTCTTTCAAATAAATAAATCCTAAAAAAATTCATAACAAATTCATATTATAAAAATGTAGGTTTTGAGTTTTTAAAAATGATTTATTTTATTTATATGAAAGGCAGAGTGGCAGAAAGAAAAGGAGAGACAGAGACAAAGAGAGAGGAATGATTGAGTGAGAGAGAGAGAGAGAAAGAGAGAGAAAGAGAGAGAGATCATTCATCCACTGGTTCACTCGCCAAACTGTGATGCTGCATTGACTAGGTCTGAGTCAAGCCAAAGCTAGGAGCCAGGAACTCCATCCAGGTTTCTGGCTGAGTGGCAGGGGCCCAAGTACTTGGGGAATCTTTTGCTGCCTCCGTAGGTGTATCAGGGAGACGGATCAGGTGTAGAGAAGCCAGGACTCAAATCTGTGCTCCAGTGTGAGGTGGCAGCATCACAGACAGTGACAACACTTTTTCCATAACGCCAGTCCCTGAGTTGAATTTTTTTTGCACCAAAATAAGCTTGTTTTTCAATTCATGTTTCCACCCACCTGTTGAAGTGCCCTTGCACTCATCCATTACTTCCATATGCAGTTAAAAAAAAATAAAAAGGAATGCCAGATAGCAGGCGAGACATCAAGTTCAACTAGAAAAAAGTTATAGAAAACAAAAAGGAATTGTTCCTTTACAGGGAAAAAAATGCACATTTTAGGCAAAACCACCAAAGAAGCAATCCAGCATGTAAAAGCAGCTTTAGTGGACCAACCTATTTGAAAAATTAATTTAGACATAAAATCACATTTCCTGCTTCAGTCCCATTGTAATCAAGTGGTTACTCCAGGGAGATTTTGGAATTCCTCTGGATAATCACTCACACACTGCTCAGTGTAATTGGTGGAGTGTGTAAAGCAGGTGAGAGACTAATGAGCCAGAAAATATGTTGGTTTTACGGATTCTCTCCTTTGGATACAGGGGGCCTTGGATTTCTGCCTATAGGGGTGTGTCAGAGTTCTCTAGAGAAACGGAAGCAACAGGATAGGGCTTGTGTGTGTGTGTGTGTGTGTGTGTGTGTGTGTGTGTGTGTTTAGGAGGGGGAGTAGATTTATTTAAAGGGATTGGCTCACATTATTGTGGGGCCTGACAAATCCGAATCTGAGTCCACAGGGAGACCCGCTGGCTGCAGACCGGGGAAGAGTGGATGCTGCAGTCTTGGACTGAAGGCTGTCTGGAGGATTCCGTCTCTATTAAGGGACCACAGTCTCAGTCTCTGATGGTTTTCTACTAACTGGACGAGGCCCCTCACATGGTGAAGAACAATCTGCTTTACTCAAAGTCTACTGATTGACATATCAATCTCCGCATACAAAAGCTTCATAGCAACAAACCGACTGTTGTTTCACCAAAACCCAGGTGCCACAGCTGAGTCCAGCAGACACATCCAATTAGCCATGCTAAGGAGTATGGTTTTTCTTCAAGTACGACCAACATAAAGTGGCTAGAAGAAGGTATTGGTGCTTTCAGAGTTAACCTCTGTAGGAAACACAGAAGCCCACCTCAGCTGCACAGGAGTCCCAGCATGGAGGAGGGTTGGAGCTGAGGGAGCATCCTGGTCTCTCTCCCCTTGTTGGATACTGTACGGAAGCTGAGAGGACAAGGTTGGCTAAGAAGAAGCAGGGCAGGGGAAGAGGTTAGAAGCTGAGGAAGTTGCATACTTCATTTAGTTTTTCATCTATTCAAAAGTAGAAGAATGAGGTGCCCCAGAGGTATGCCAACAGCTAGGAAGTCCCCTCTCCAATTTCCCATGCTTCTAGTATCTAAGGCCAGGACGCTCGTTTCTGGAGTGTGGTGCACTGGTCCGCATGCCACAGAGCTGAAGGGTCTTGTGACTGAGAGGACTTCTGGACCAATGAGTTCAACACTGCCTTTCAGGGAGAGGAACTGAGCTCCAGTCGTAGCTGGACCATGACATCTACAGAGCTTTGAATCCCAGCTTCCTGGTCATAAGCCAGGGCTCTGTCTACCCAGTGATTTCATCCACATGGCAGAGCTAGAGACATGGCTCCGAGATTGGACTGGACACAGCTCTTCCCAATGCCAATGCCATGCGTTTGGATATTAGATTGGAGAGTGTCTCAGGGTTCATTGTTGAGGCTACTCCCTTCCACCCTAAGGACACAATTAAACCAATAGTATCCTGTGGCTTAAAATTAAGCCCTTCTTTGGCATTTGTTTCCTACCTTCATAACAGTTCATCTTGATAGAAGACATTAACAATATAAGATTCAATAGGTTGGTACCTTTCACATAATCCTTGTTTATTTATTTCTTTTTTCTTTTTTCTTTTACAGGCAGAATGGACAGTGAGAGAGAGAGAGAGGTTTTCCTTTGCCATTGGTTCACCCTCCAATGGCCACCGCGGCCAGCGTGCTGTGGCCGGCACACTGCGCTGATCCGATGGCAGGAGCCAGATGCTTATCCTGGTCTCCCATGGGGTGCCGGGCCCAAGCACTTGGGCCATCCTCCACTGCACTCCCGGGCCACAGCAGAGAGCTGGCCTGGAAGAGGGGCAACCGGGACAGAATCTGGCGCCCCGACCGGGACTAGAACCTGGTGCGCCGGTGCCACTAGGCGGAGGATTAGCCTATTGAGCTGCGGCACCGGCCAATCCTTATTTCTTCAAATTACTGTTGCCAAAAGTTTCCCATGTTCATATTTGTTGGTGTCTATTATCTTAATACTTCTCAAAAAACATCACATCACATGCAGCATCCAGAGAAATAGGGAGACATCTGTAAATGTGTCTTTTTTTGTTCAGAAAAAACCTGGTGTTCTGTAGCACAGAAGGGTAACTACAGTTTACAACAATTTATTATGAATTTCAAAATAACTAGAAAAAAAGAGTCTGAAATTTCCCAACAGATATAAATGATAAATTTGAAGTTGAAAATTCTAAGTACCCTGATTTGATTATTATGCATTGTGTGCATGTGTCAGATTATCACGCTGTATGTCATAAATATGTATTATGAAACTACTTCAAAAAGTTCATGGGAACTAAAATATAAGTTTAGTTGGGTGTAAAACAACTTTGAAATCCATGCATAGTTTTTTTCAAAATAGTTATCTTAAATGAACAGTTTTTAGATTTTGTTTTGGAGATTTATTTACTTGTTTATTTATTTATTTGAAAGGCAGAATTGCTGAGAGAAAGGCAGAGGCAGAGAAATCTTCCATCTGCTGGTTCACTTTCCAAATGGCTGCAATGGCTACAGCTGGGCTGATCTGAAGGCAGGAGACAGGAGTTTCTTCTGGGTCTCCCACATGGGCACATGGGTCCATGCACTTGGGCTGTCTTCCATTGCTTTCCCAGGCACATTAGCAGGAAGCTGGATCAGCAGTGGAGCAGCTGAGACTCAAGCTGGAACCCACATGGGATTCTGGTGTCACAGGCAGAGGCTTAACTGGCTACACCACAGTGCTGGGCCCCAGTTTCTAGATTTTTTAAAAAAGATTTATTTTCTATTTATTTGAAAGGCAGAGTTACAAAGATAGAGGAGGAGATACTGAGAAATAAAGAGATCTTCCATTCACTGGTTCATTCCCCAAATGACCACAATGGCTAGAGGTGGGTCAGGATGAAACCAGGATCCTGGCACTTTATCCAGGTCTTCCAGGTAGATAGCAGGGACCTAAGCACTTGGGGCATCATCTGCTGCATTCCTAGGTACATTAGCAGGGAGCTGGATGGGAAGTGGAGCAGCTGGGACATGATCAGGCTTTCCAGTATTGGATGCTGGCATTGCAGGGGGAGACTTGGCCCGCTGTGCCACAATGCCAGCTCCACATGAACTTTTTGAAGACCTTCATGGGAATGGTTGATTGGACTGTTTAAGGAAAACTGAGTTAAGATATTAGTGCTAGAATTACTGGAAGGAGTTTGTTGTTGTTGGATTGGTTTTATGGTTTTGTAGGACATGAATTACAACATCAGAATCTAGAGCACAGTGCTCTAGAGTAAAGGTCAGGACGCTGGACATCTGGGAAAAGAAGACAGGTAATTTTAAATGAACATTAGGGGACTCCATCATTGTGCTAAATCAGCCCTACTGATAGCTGTGTTCCTAGGGCCGGGCACAATTTATGGTGAGTCAGAGAGAGAATCAGTAATATTCTTAAATCATCAAGCCAAACAGTTATGGGGAAATAGGTTGCTTCAGAACACATGTGTCCATACATACTAAAATATTAGAACTTTTAGTCAATTATGTTCTACCCATCAGAGGAAATAAACAAGATTAGGAGATAATCTCCATACTTTAAGAAACTAAAATTTTCCTGTTTCAGGCCAAGATCTGCACCCATGCTAAAGTTAAATCAGCTAGCTATAATAAAGCTGTGAGTTGAGTGATGAGTTGCTTTTTTTTTTTTGATTACGTGAAGACAAATGGGAAGCTGCTGGTGAGGGGGTGTCTGTAAAAAAGCAAAACAAAACAGCAACAAAAGAAAATAAAGAAAATAAGTTTAGTCACGTAGTAGTCAAGCCACACCTCCCAGGAGGAGAATTCCCGCTTGCTTCTGCCTTCCCAACAGGCTGTCTCCAAAGCGCAGCACAATAGCCAAGGCAGCGGGATTTACATTTTAGAAGAGAGTTGCTCTAAGACTTGGGCAATATCAAAGAGTTGACACAAGTGGTTCCATGTACAGAAATCAAAGATAGAGGAGACTTGTATTTAATTTCTGTCTGAATTCTCTTAGGCTTATACTGAATTCTTTTGGTTATGATGTACTCAGACTATACTATTTGTTTTCATGGTTGTTCTGGTAAGGAAATCTCTTTAGACATTTGATTCATTGACTTCTCATCAATGACAAAAGATAAACTTTTTGGGTAGGTGTGTGGCACAACAGGTTAAGCCTCTGCTTGGGACACCTTCATCTTATATCAGGGTGCCAGTTCTAGACCCAGTTACTCCACTTCTTTTTTCTTTCTTTTTTTTTTCGACAGGCAGAGTGGACAGTGAGAGAGAGAGAGAGACAGAGAGAAAGGTCTTCCTTTGCCATTGGTTCACCCCACAATGGCCACTGTGGCCAGCGCACTGCGCTGATCTGAAGCCAGGAGCCAGGTGCTTCTCCTGGTCTCCCATGCAGGTGCAGGGCCCCAGCACTTGGGCCATCCTCCACTGCACTCCCGGGCCACAGCAGAGAGCTGGCCTGGAAGAGGAGCAACTGGGACAGAATCCGGCTCCCCGACTGGGACTAGAACCCAGTGTGCTGGCGCCACAGGTGGAGGATTAGCCTATTGAGCCGCTGAGCCGGCCTCCACTTCTGATTCAGCTTCCTGCTAATGTTCCTGGGAAGCAGTAGATGATGGCTTAAGTACTCGAGTTCTGACACCCACGTGGGAGATCTGGATGGTGTTCCTAGCTCCTGAATTTAGCCTGGCCCAACCCCACTTGTTGTAGGCATTTGGAGAGCTGACTAGCACATGAGAGATCCCTTTCTTTCGCTCTCCCACCCTCACTATCTTTCTGTCTTTCAAATAATAAATACAAAAGTAAATCTTTAAAAAGATAATTATTTGATTCAATGTGGAATATGTATAAATATATAAATAATAACTGTGACATGAAGGGCTGAAAACATACCTGATTTCTAAAGAAACATTCTGAGATAAGAAGGAAATATTAGAAATATTAGAAAAGTATCATTTCAGGGATGCATGCCTGTGGTTGATGGCAATGCTCAGACTGTGTTTACACAAAGTTCTCAATATACTCACCTCATAAGAAAGGATGCAAGGAAGAAAAGGGAGGGATGGAAATAAAACTCACCAACATGTCAAATATTCAAAGGACAAGAAAAAGAGGAGTAATCAGCAGATAATCTGCATAATTGGAGGTCTGGTGAGACAGGGGAAATAAAAAGACAGTCATGCTCTGAAAAACAAAGCATTTTAAAATACTATATATAATACAATATAGCATATACTACATTAATAATTATGTACAATAGAGATAGTTTTATATAATTAGTGCTATATAGAAAAAACACTGTACAATGTAATCCATAATAAATATAAAACATATATAATTAATGGAATAAATATATAATATATATAAATTATAGAATACAATCTATAACAAATATAGAATAAATATAGAATATGTATAATTAACAACATATATAATATAGAAATAAAGCAGTATAGAATTCTAGAAGGACTAATAGTCAACCATGCTGCATGCTGCAGGAGCGTGAGGCAGTTGAAACCTGGCATTCACTTAGCTGTTATTTAATGAGAGCATATTCTGCATGGGGCATGGTGCTGCATGCTAGGAGTACAAAGAAAATACCAGTGATAGCTTATCTTCTCATAACTCATAAAATGGTGGGGGAGGGAGATGTGTAAATAGTTTAAGTGCCTGAGGTCAATGACCTATAATAATCATGCACTGTGGTAGAGGAGAGGAGGGTCAGGATGAGTGGGAAAGATGAGTGGCTTCTTGGAGAAGGTCACACTGAGCTATGCGTTGCCAAGAAACCTCCAAGTGGGAAAAGGAAGTATGGGTGTTACAGACCAATGAAGAACATGATTAGAGGAGTGAAAGTGTGAGCTCATTGTGTTCAGTGGAGAAAAGCTAAGTATGGCTCAAGAATTTGGTACACAGATCTGAGAAGTCCAGCAGAGCAAAGACCCCGAAGAGTTATATACATGACATAGAAGAGTTTGAACTTCTGCAGAAAGTAAAGCATCATTAAAGCAGTTGTAAGCAGGGATTTGAATGGTTAAGTTCCTATGTTAGAATTATCTCTTAAATCTCTCTCTCTCTCTCTCTCTCTCTCTCTCTCTCACACACACACACACACACACACACACATGCAGACACACTGGATCAGAGTGAAGAAATAGTTAGCATGAATAATTTGACTACTCTAGTGGTCCAAATCAAGACTAAGAACTAGAAAGAAAACAACACAGGAATGGATGGAAAGAACACATCAATAAAGTTTTGGGGAAGTTCCAGAAATGGATTTTAGTGACCATGTCACTACAGAAGATGATACAGATGAGGAGTTTGAGCTGGCTTCCAGGTTTGTGTTGGGATCAATGAGTAAAGAATATGAGGGTGTCATTCCTTGAGTTGAGGCCTCTGAGAAAACCAGTAGATGCAGGGAAGAAGGATATAATGAGTTTTGCATACATAACAAAGATATTGTCACAGGATTTGGCCATTAGGATGTTCACTGGTGATAAGACAAAGACAAAGATGGGGATGTAGAGAGTCTGAAACAAGCAGAGAGGCACTGAGAGAAGAGAGTGAAAAAAACTGAAGACTGTCTTTCTTTGATTTATTTCTTATTTACACCACTTAGATAATTCCTTCCTCATTGTAACTACCCAGTAAACCTTAAATCAAATTGAGAAGAGAAAAGGTTTAGTAGAGGGGCAAGTTTAAAACCCAATTGGTGGGGCTGCTGTTGTGGTACAGTGGATTAAGCCACTGCCTGTGCTGCTGGCATCCTACATGGGTGCTGTTTCCAGTCCCAGCTGCTCCATTTCTGATCCAGCTCCCTGCTGATGTGCCTGGGAAAGTAGCAGAGGATGGCCCAAGTGCTTGGGCTGCTGCACCCACATTGGAAGATCGAGAAAAAGCGCCTGGCTCCTGGCTTTGACCTGGCCCAGCCTTGGCCATTGCAGCTATTTGGGTAGTGAGCCGGCGGAGAGAAGATCTCTCTGTCTCTGTCTCTGTTCTCTCTCTCTCTCTCTCTCTCTCTCTCTCTCTCTCTCTCTCTCTCTGACTTTCAAATAAATAAACGGAAAAAATAGACCAGTTATCAGGTGGACTCATATTGCCATAAATGCTTGCCTAAAATTTCATGCAACCTTAAAGAAATCCACAGGGTCACCTTGGTGTAATCCTTTAAGGTTATTCTAATGAAGTAAGGTCACATATATGATTTAGAAATTTAGAAAAATCAGTATTGGCAATTTTTTGTCCACAAAACATTTGGTGTTTAAAACCATAGTGAAAAATTTTGTCACTGTTTTTAACAAGTGACAGATTGATACAAATTCATCTTCTGAAGGTTCACACAGGCCACTTGCTTTTTTTAACTTTCATTTAACAAATATAAATTTCCAAAGTACAGCTTAGGAATTACAATGGCTTTTTCCTCCCATATCTTCCCTCCCACCCGCAACCCTCCCATCTCCCGCTCCCTCTCCGATTCCATTCACATCAAGATTCGTTTTCAATTCTCTTTATATGCAGAAGATCAATTTAGTATATATTAAGTAAAGATTTCAACAGTTTGCACCCACATAGAAACACAAAGTGTAAAATACTGTTTCAGTACTAGTTATAGCATTACTTCACATTGGACAACACATTAAGGACAAAGATCCTACATGAGGAGTAAGTGCACAGTGACTCCTGATGTTGATTTAACAAATTGACACTCTTGTTTATGGTGTCAGTAATCTCCCTAGGCTCTTGTCATGAGTTGCCGAGGCTATGGAAGCCTTTTGAGTTTGCCGACTCCGATCTTATTTAGACAAGGTCATAGTCAAAGTGGAAGTTCTCTCCTCCCTTCAGAGAAAGGTACCTCCTTCTTTGATGGCCCGTTCTTTACACTGGAATCTCACTCACAGAGATCTTTCATTTAGCGTTTTTTTGTTTGTTTGTTGGTTGGTTTTTTTTTTTTTTGCCAGAGTGTCTTGATTTTCCATGCCTAAAATACTCTCAGGGGCTCTTCAGCCGGATCCGAATGCCTTAAGGGCTAATTCTGAGGCCAGAGTGCTGTTTAGGACATCCGCCATTCTATGAGTCTGCTGTGTATCCCACTTTCCATGTTGGATCATTCTTTCCCTTTTTGATTCTATCAGTTAGTATTAGCAGACACTAGTCTTGTTTGTGTGATCCCTTTGACTCTTAGACCTATCAGTGTGATCAATTGTGAACTGAAATTGATCACTTGGACTAGTGAGATGGCATTGGTACATGTCACCTTGATGGGATTGAATTGTAATCCCCTGGCACATTTCTAACTCTACCATTTGGGGCAAGTCCGATTGAGCATGTCCCAAATTGTACATCTCCTCCCTCTCTTATTCCCTCTCTTATATTTAACAGAGATCACTTTTCAGTTAAGTTTAAACACCTAAGAATAATTGCATGTTAATTATAGAGTTCAACCAATAGTATTAAGTAGAACAACAACAACAAAAATACTAAAAGGGACAAAGTATTAAGTTGTACATCAATAGTCAGGACAAGGGCTGATCAAGTCACTGTTTCTCATAGTGTCCATTTCACTTCAACAGGTTTCCTTTTTCGTACTTGGTTAGTTGTCATTGATTAGGGAGAACATATGATATTTGTCCCTTTGGGACTGGCTTAATTCACTCAGCACGATGTTTTCCAGATTCCTCCATTTTGTTGCAAATGACGAGATTTCCTTGATTTTTACTGCTGTATAGTATTCTATAGAGCACATGTCCCATAATTTTTTTATCCAGTCTATTGTTGATGGGCATTTGGGTTGGTTCCAGGTCGTAGCTCTTGTGAATTGAGCTGCGATAAACATAAATGTGCAGACAGCTTTTTTGTTTGTCAATTTAATTTCCTTTGGGTAAATTCCAAGAAGTGGGATGGCTGGTTTGTATGGTGGGGTTATATTCCAATTTCTGAGAAATCTCCAGACTGACTTCCATAGTGGCTTCACCAGTTTGCATTCCCACCAACAGTGGATTAGTGTCCCTTTTTCCCCACATCCTCTCCAGCATCTATTGTTGGTAGATTTCTGAATGTGAGCCATTCTAACCGGGGTGAGGTGAAACCTCATTGTGGTTTTGATTTGCATTTCCCTGATGGCTAGTGATGCTCAACATTTTTTCATGTGTCTGTTGGCCATTTGGATTTTCTCTTTTGAAAAATGTCTATTGAGGTCCTTGGCCCATCTCTTAAGTGGGTTGTTTGTTTTGTTGTTGTGGAATTTCATGATCTCTTTATAGATTCTGGTTATTAACCCTTTATCTGTTGCATGGTTTGCAAATATTTTTTCCCATTCTGTTGGTTGCCTCTTCACTTTCCTGACTGTTTCTTTTGCAGTACAGAAACTTCTCAATTTGATGTAATCCCAATAATTAATTTTGGCTTTGAGTGCCTGTGCCTCCGGGGTATTTTCCAAGAAGTCTTTGCCTGTGCCTATATCTTGCAGGGTTTCTCCAATGTTCTCTAATAATTTGATGGTGTCGGGTCGTAGATTTAGGTCTTTAATCCATGTTGAGTGGATTTTTGTGTAAGGTGAAAGGTAGGGGTCTTGCTTCATGCTTCTGCACATGGAAATCCAGTTTTCCCAGCACCATTTATTGAATAGACTGTCCTTACTCCAGGGATTGGTTTTGGATCGTTGATCAAATATAAGTTGGCTGTGGATGTTTGGATTGATTTCTAGTGTTTCTATTCTGTTCCATTGGTCTATCCATCTGTTTCTGTACCAGTACCATGCTGTTTTGATTACAACTGCCCTGTAGTATGTCCCTGTAGTATTGTGATGCCTCCAGCTTTGTTTTTATTGTACAAGATTGCTTTAGCTATTCGAGGTCTCCTGTGTCTCCATATGAATTTCAGCATCATTTTTTCCAGATCTGGGAAGAATGTCTTTGGTGTTTTGATTGGTATCGCATTGAATCTATAAATTGCTTTTGGGAGAATGGACATTTTGATGATGTTGATTCTTCCAATCCATGAGCATGGAAGATTTTTCCATCTTTTGGTATCCTCTTCTATTTCTTTCTTTAAGATTTTGTAATTCTTACCGTAGAGTTTTTTAATGTCCTTTGTTACGTTTATTCCAAGGTATTTGAATGTTTTTGTGGCTATTGTGAATGGAATTGATCTTAGAAGTTCTTTCTCAGCCGGGCATCACACAAGCCATTTGTGAACAATACTTATTATTTGTGTTATCTATTTATTTTAAAATTTATATTTGCTTATTTAATTTTATGAGACAGAGAGACAGAAAGAGACCATGCCCTTCCCCTAGTTCACTCCTCCAAATGCCTATGGGGTTTGGCCAGAAGTCAAATCCAGGTCTTCTATGTGGGCGTCAGGAACCCAGCTACATGAGCTGTCATACATTTCCTCTTAGGATCTGCATTAGCAGGAAACTGGATGGGATGCAAAGGCCAAGATCTGAACCAGACATGATGATACGCGATGTGGGCATCTTACGTGATGCACCAAATTCTTGCTCCTAAGAAGTATGCCTTTAATTAAAATGCCCAGTGCCCAGCACTGAGAGGCAGTGGGGCTGTATACCAAGGCAAATACATTACTGGCAGGGGAAATTGACTTAGTTTTGTTTTACCTCAATGTGTAAAACACTTTGATATGGTTGGGATCCATAGTTGTCAATCTCTCCTTGTGTGGTGGGGACTTGTAGATTCATTTAGAGAAAAAGTACCAGTAGGGGAAAGGAGCAAGAAAATAGGTTTACTTTTATTTCCTCAAACTCCATGGCTGATTCACACTCTCTTTTAGTTTTTTTTTTTCATTCAAGGCAATTCTTTCAAATTCCAAAGTCTGCCTTCCTGTGTTTACCCTCTTTATCAAAGCAGCTAATCAGATTGATTGAAAGGGTCAGGCTATGAATCAAATAATAATCAGTTCTTCCAGGTTGCTTTGGATTGGGTGGGTTTTCCACTATGTGAGACATAAGGAAAGGCATGTGGCTCATCCACAAACACCTCTGGGCGATAAGAGCTTCACAATTAAACCCATGAGTGATTGGGAACATATGTTTCCCTCAGGCAACTGCTCTTTTTCCAGAACGATACTTGGATGTGACCGTATCCAGGCAAGTTCGCTGTCATCTTGGCAGCATCTTGCAGCAAACTTACCTGCACTGACAGGAGTCCCATCTGGCACCCTCCAGCTTTTTCTTTGGTGGTTAACCTGCTGTTATGGCAATCGTCATTCCTGTTGCTAATTTGGAATGAGTCACCTCATGAACAGTTGCTAGAAGCCTCTATGAAGATGTCAACTCGCTGTTCTTCCTTCTGACACTTTTGCCAATTTTTCTTTTCATTCTGAATCTGGAATATCATGGACCACTCCTCTTATTCTTTTTAAAGATTTATTTATTTATTTTAAATATATGTATATATGTATGTGTGTATATATATAAAATATGTATATATTATATATATATATATATATATATATGAATGATGGGGGGAAGGAGAGAGAGAGAGAGAGAGAGAAATCTTTCACTTGCTGTTTCACTCCCCAAATGGCTACAATATCTGGGGTTGCACCAGGCCAAAGCCAGGAGCCAGAAACTCCATCTGGGTCTCCCAGATGGGTGGCCCAAGTACTTGGTCCATCTTCTACTGCCTTCACATGCACAGTAGCAGGGAGCTGGATCAGATGTGGAATAGCTGGGACTTGAACAGCACTCCTATATGCATGCGAGTGTCACAAGCAACAGTTTGCACTACAAGGCTGGCACCCATTTTATTCTTACTTATATTTGAATCACTTACCTCATTTATGCATGATAACACAAGTGGTGAAGCAACTGTTTCTCCTCTACTTGTAATCTTCCTATCATCAGTTTTTTCTTGTGACTCCTGGGCTTCCATTTCTTGACCAGTCAAGGTATCAATTTGCTTTCCAAATCCCTGGCACATTTTAGAATTTATATATTTTGAATGTGTAAGCACAACTCAATAGTATTTGAGTTTACATCATTAGGACACACAACTACCTCCTGCTTGCATTTTCCTTTTTCCGCCTCTAATTTCCAGACATAATTTTTGGGCAGTTCTGAAACAGTGTTGGTCCCTGGAGCAGCCAGAATATTGTTGCACTCAAATGGTTGAGAACCACATGGACTGAACCCAGGAAGTTCAGAAAGTGATCATTTCTTCCTGATTTATGAAGGAGAAAAACAGAAGAGAAGCTGTGGATTTGCCTCATCTCTGAAATGACATGCCCCGGTTCCCTGAAGAGCACAGACTTTGGTGCTTTCCCTGTGGACGCCCTTAGTGATGGCAGGATTATGACTTCGTTTGAGGCTTCTTCCCACAGCCATCTATACCCACCAAGGCTTCTGTGATGTGAATCAGAGCTATGGGGTGCAGAGCTCCTTTCTGGTGTAAAATTACTACTTATAGAGAAACTGTCTCCCTTGTTCATATTTCTTTTTTTTTCCTATCCCTCCCTTTCTTTAAAATTTTAAGAATATATGAACTTTAAGTCAAAGGCTACAGTCAAACATACATTAGAAATACTTGTGAGAATCAAAATTTACCTGAATCAGAGGTTGCAAAAACAGCTCTTTTAAAAAAGAGGTATTTATTTGAAAGACAGAGTGACAGAAGAGAAAGAAAGAAAGAGATGGAGATATCTTCTTTCTGCTGGTTTACTTCCCAAATGGTTGCAACAGCCACATCTGGGCCAAACCAAAGCCAGGAGCCAGGAACTCCATCCAGATGTTCCACATGGGTGGCAGGTGCCTAAGTATGTGATCCATCATCCACTGCCTTACCAGGCATATTAGCAGGGAGCTGGATAGGAAGTGGAACAACCAGAACTCGAACTAGCCCTCTGATAAGGGATGCCAGTGTCACTAGTGGCTTAACCACTGTGCCCCAACTATGGCCTTGCAAAAACAGCTCTTTACAGAATTTGGGATAGGGTCCTATCGTGATGATGATAATATGGAATGGCTTAAATTTCTGCTGTTGAAAATAATGGTGCTGGAGCTGGGCTGTGGTAAAGTGGTTAAAGCCATTGTCACTAACCGAGAGAATCAAAAAGGGAGGGAACGATCCAACATGGAAAGTGGGATACACAGCAGACTCATAGAATAGCAGATGTCCTAAACAGCACTCTGGCCTCAGAATCAGCCCTTAAGACATTCGGATCCGGCTGAAGAGCCCCTGAGAGTATTTTAGGCATGGAAAGCCCAGACACTCTGGCCAAAAAAAAAATGACCCAAATGAAAGATCTCTGTGAGTGAGATCCCAGTGGAAAGAACAGGTCATCAAAGAAGGAGGTACCTTTCTCTGAAGGGAGGAGAGAACTTCCACTTTGACTACGACCTTGTCTAAATAAGATCGGAGTTGGCAAACTCAAAAGGCTTCCATAGCCTCGGCAACTCATGACAAGAGCCTAGGGAGATTACTGACACCATAAACAAGAGTGTCAACTTGTTAAATCAACATCAGGAGTCACTGTGCACTTACTCCTCATGTAGGATCTCTGTCCTTAATGTGCTGTACATTGTGATTTAATGCTATAACTAGTACTGAAACAGTATTTTACACTTTGTGTTTCTATTTGGGTGCAAACTGTTGAAATATTTACTTATGATAGACTGATCTTCTGTATATGAAGAGAATTGAAAATGAATCTTGATGTGAATGGAATGGGAGAGGGAGCGAGAAAGGGGAGGGTTGCAGATGGAGGGAAGTTATGGGGGGGGGGAAGGCATTGTAATCCATAAGCCATACTTTGGATATTTATATTCATTAAATAAAAGTTAAAAAAAATTAAAAAAAAAAAAAGCCATTGTCTACTGTGCTGGCATCCTACATGGGAGCCAGTTAAAGTCTCAGCTGCTCCATTTCCAATCCAGCTTCCTGCTTATGTGCCCAGGAAAGCCATGGAAAATGGCCCAAGTCCTTAGGCCTCTGCATCCATGTGGGAGACCTGGAAAAAACTCTTGATTCCTGGCTTTGGACTGGCACAGCTCCAGACATTGTGGCCATTTGGGGAGTCAACCAGAAAATGGAAGATCTCTCTCTCTCTCTCTGTGTCTCTGCCTCTCTGTAACTCTGCCTTTCAAATAAATAAAAATAAATCTTTAAAAAAATTAAAAAAAAAAAAAAGAAAATGATGGTGCTGTACGATGACCACTCTCCAAAGCAAGGCTTTCCTGCTTCTCAAACCTTCATCAGATTCATTTTCCTGAAGGCAAATAACTTTTTTACTTGACCTCTTCAATGAGATTAGCATTGGTTACATTACATAGCCATAGCCAAGTCTGAAGAGTTACCATCTTGGCTGGATGGTTCAATGAATGGAGAGACTCAGACTTGAATGAAAAGTCGACATGAACACTCTTCTAGACATCTCCTTTCTGTGGTTTGTGAAGTGATGGGCTGCTGTCAACCAGGTGGGAAACCAAAAATTAGCTCTGTTTGCCACAGGAAGCCACTAGAGTCAGCAGAATGCAAGGAGTGTAATGGGAGAAATCCACATAATTCTGCTTGGTTCAAAACTCCCTCTACTGAGTGGGAGATGGGATGGTTGTGGGTGGGAGGGAGGTTATGGGGGGAAAAGCTGCTGTAATCCAAAGTTGTACTTTGGAAATTTATATTTATTAAATAAAATTTGAAAAACAAACAGAAAAACTCCCTCTACCTTCCCTATTTTGGGTTTATCATTGAGATTAGGGTTCAAATGAAAGTTGAACAGAAAAATGCAAGAGATTTCCTACAAAATCCTGGAGACATTAACTAATAATTTTGGAAATTCTTCAAAAACAAGAGTAAAACCTGACCCTATGTCACTAAAAAGTTACCTGAAAATGCGCCTGTGTGTTGCTGAGAGTTGCAGGAGTCTAATCTGTGAGTGACATCATGGCAGGCACTGAGGTCTGAGCAGATAGTGTCTGAGCATCAAGGGTCACAGGGCTCCTTCCTCAGCAGTGTGCACCCGCAAATATTTCAATTTATGCCCATTTTCATGTTGCAGTTGTGGTGCTGTTTGTCCAATAATGAATTAAAATAATAGCTGGGAATACTCTGAATGATTTAACATTATTATGCAAGCAGTAAGCTTTAATGTTAAAGACCAATTAAAATGGAAATGTGTTATAGGCCCATAACGGATCCAAGTGGTACACCTGACACCTGTTGTGTTGACCTTGACACAGAATGCTCTGTCTGTTTCTATTGGCCATTCAGGTTAGTGGAATCTGATCCTAGTCTTCCATTCTTGATATGAACCCCAAGAACCCACTCGATTTCTGATGAAAGAACCCTGCTCAGGAATGTGGTCCATTGATTCACGATGAGGCAATGGCAGTCTGAAACAGTTCTAGCATGAACTGAATCCACTGTGGAGTTTCTGGGCTAATCTGTGGAATGTTTCTCAACAGGCACCCAACCATTCAAAGTCCCTCAGGCAGTTTGAGACTCAGGAAACTTAGCAACCAATATGTGCATACAGAGATAGGAAGCCTAACATAGAGTGAGAGGCTTGCTACAAATGGCTACTTTGATTTTTCCACTTCCTAATTTTATAGTGTCTCTGTCACATTGTTGCCAACAGCCGCTCTTGAATATGTCTCTGAATGTTAGATTCCATTGGTGGGTGGATGTAGGGATGTTCTATAACATGTGGGTGAGAGGCTTCCATTTTGCTTCTCGTAGGGGTTAGTTTGTTTTCATACCATTAATTGGATATAAGGGTTGAATGCTCCAGGAGCAAATGAATCAGTTTTTCTACACTGCTCTTGTACAGTGTTATCCTGAGCCACCCAGAATAGCTATTGAGAGGGGCTTGTGGTCACCTTTCCAATGCACGTTATTTCATAGCTCATGGGTGTTTCATTGTAGCAGCCTGTGAGTGGGAGGAAGGATTTCACATCCACAAAAACAAGGCCTTGGAGGCACCTTGCTGATGCCTCATCTGTTTAGCTCATGTTCACATGCCCTGTAGGTTTTCAAGATAGACCAAGACCTTATACAACAATCCCTATGTCATAATTTCTAGACCCTTGGATTTCATTCACCTAGTTTCAATTTTACTACTAATGCATTATGGTTCATAATTTAAAAGGGAGGATTTATGTGCACATAGTAATTTCAAAAGGGGCTCAGGATCTATTATTCTATCATGTCTTTCTGCCCTTGAGCTCACAGACCTGCGTAAATGATAAGAAACTACATCTTGAAGAGTATCCTTTGACTTGTCCAGAGGGCTACCTTTCCAAATAATCAGCTTTAGGGAATTCTTATGGTTAAGTTCTGAAACTTTCCTCCAGTCCAAAGCCTGAGGGAAGCCCTCCAGCAAGATCTATACACAGAGAAGGAAGGTCAGATATGAGTGGGATTTCTCTTCCCAGGAGGGTTCAGCCAGAGTTGAGCTAAGAGCCATCTTGTTAGTAGAGAAACTTATTAGAAATGGGTGACAGGAACTAAAGACTGTTCCTGTGATGTTTGCATCATCAAAACACAATGTGATTTTCCTATGCTCCTTCCAGACCTCTGCAGGGCGACCTTTCCTCCTTGGAACCATCTGGAGGTCAGATGGGGTTCCCCAAATGAGCATGTGGATGATAACAACTGGATAGACTTTTCTAAGAGATGATTAATATCAAGTCAGACACCTAGAAAGTTAAACATTTAAAACATTTGCCTTTCTACACGTAAGAGAAGTTTTTGAAAATGTACCTCTTAGAATGACAGCTAAAGGGTCCCATGCTTGAGCAAAACCCTCATTCTGTAGCTGGTTGTAGCTGTGTCTTCATTGTGGCTTCCATGGCTGAACGTTGACTGCTGAGTGCCTCTCTCCCCAGCTCACTCCAGACAGAGCCCTGGCTTGCTCATCTCAGGGGGCATCTTGAATATACTGTCTCTTTTTTTGTTGGTACTTGTCTTTCCTCCTGAAGTCCATTATCTTAGATTGGGATTTCTAGGAAACAGACTGTGGTGTGGAGCTCTGTGCATGAGGATAAGTTCGGGGAGTGCTCAGCAGATCAACACCAGTGGAGGACTGGGAAGGAAGAAAGGACAGAGAAGGATCACCATGCAGTCCCCAAGGAACTGACCCCACAGAGAGCTCTGGGCTTTCCCTGCGGAGGCAAGGAGACCAGGCATTATTCTAAGCACATGTGCCCATCGCTGGCTTGTGCTGGAGAGGCATGATCCTGGGCAGGCAGCTCTCTTGGGTTGAAGGAATTCCCAGAGAAGGTCTCCGCTGAGAACCTGGGGACTGACAATCTAAGCCAGCGGGAGGAGTGCCCCAGTCCCGCCGGGAGCCATTTGGGTGTCACATCAGCATTCACTACACACTCCTTAGGTGGTGTAGCTCTGAATGCCTACCAGGCCTGGTGCAGCTCTTTCCCATGGGCCTGTTTCCTACAACACACTCATTTGGTTGATGTGGGGATCAGGGTCCCTGTGCATACTGTGTGTATATGCACACCATATACACATCCTGCCATATCTATTACTAGATCTACATGATCTGCATCTATAATCCACCCAGAAGTGCTACTCTGGTCTGCTCAGGATTTTATGGATCTTTATGGATATCTCCAGGCAGACAAAAGGCTGGAGAGAAGAGTTACTTTTGAATTATTATTATTATTTTTTTAAAAAACCCTCTGCTAGGTCTTAGTGTGGCCATAAACACCAGAGAGCTCAGCCCTGGCTGCCTCAGTTTCTGTAGTCGTATGATGACAAGAAAAGCATGCTCCTTTTTGAGTGGTTTGTGAGCACTCTGTGGAGCTTGGACAGTGAAACATGTTTGTGGACCAGAGAATCTCACCCCTTCCTGAGGAGTCTTGGCTCAGAGACCTTGGTTGGCCACAGAGACGTGCCAAGTTCCAGAGAGCTGTTGTGATGCTTTGTGAGGAGGAAACTGGAGGCCTCCAAGCTGCTCCAGGGCTGATGAGATCCTGCTCCTTGAGGAACATATATTCAAAGGTAATTCATAGATGCAGTGCCCTGGCTGTGAATTGTGCTGGAAATGACATTTCATTCTCCCATCTGGGCTTGCTACCGACCCCCAAGATGTGGAGATTCTTTCAATCTGATCTCATAGATGAGGAAACAGAGGCTGTAGAGGGTTAATCCAGTTGCCTGTTGTCTGTGTGGCTTAGCTATAAGGTGCTTTTTTTCCTTTTTATTTGTTTTCTTCATTTGTGTTTGCTTTTTCCCTCCTTTTGTTTTGGTTCACATCCTGTTTCTTTCAAGGTGGCCCCTACTTTCTGTTACTCTGATGTGATGGTCAGTAGTACCTATCTTCTTTAAAAAAAAAAAAAAAGATTTTTTATTTATTTGTTTGACAGGTAGAGTTACAGAGAGAGACAGAGACAGAGAGAGACAGAGAGACAGAGAGAAAGGTCTTCCTTCTGTTGATTCACCACCCCCCCAAATGGCCACTACAGCCAGAGCTGTGCCGATCTGAAGCCAGGAGCCAGGTGCTTCTTCCTGGTTTCTCATGCAGGTGTAGGACCCAATGACTTGGGCCATCCTCCACTGCCCTCCCAGGCCACAGCAGAGAGCTGTACTGGAAGAGGAGCAACCAGGACAGAATCCGGCGCCCCAACTGGGACTAGTACCCCGGGTGCCGGGACCGAAGGCCGAGGATTAGCCAAGTGAGCCACGGCACCGGGCCCAGTAGTACCTATCTTTCATTCACATAGGTTTCTTTGTTCTGATGACGAGGAATCTGGATTTTCAGTCCAGACCTCCTGACACTGTCCGTCTCACAGGGTTCTCTAACACCAAGTGGCCTTGGAAAGTTACAGCTTGCTAAGGGCATATGGCCTTCTGTCCCTATCAAACAGTGTCATTAGCTCTGTCCCTGTCCTCTTTCATCAACCAAGAGAAAACAACTTTACACTTCTTATCAAGGATTTTATTTTTTTTTAAAAGAAACACTGAGATGAGGCAGAGAAAAGTAAGTTTTTATTAGGTTAAAGGCCATCTTGCATTCTTTTTTAGATTAGTTCTTAGGGGCCAGGGCTGTGGTATAGCAGGTAAAATTGCCCCCTGTAGCACAGGCAACCCATATGGGTGCTGGTTCGAGGCCTGGCTTCCCTACTTCCAATACACCTATCTGCAGGGAAAGCAGTGGAGAATGGGCCAAGCACTTGGGCCCCTGCACCCATATGAGAGACTGGGAAGAAGCTTTTTGCTCCTGGCTTTGGATCAGCCTAGCCCCAGTCATTGTAGCCATCTGGGGAGTGAACCAGCAAATGGAAGATCTTTCTATGTCTCTCTGTAACTCTGCCTTTCACGTAAATAAATAAATCTCTAAAAAATTCAGTTCTTGGGCCTGTGTTGATTTTTTAAAGAGATTTACTTCTTTATTTGAAAGTCAGAATTACAGAGAGGGAGAGGCAGAAAGATCTTCCATCCATTGGTTCACTCTCCAGATGCCCAAAATGACCAGGGCTGGGCCAGTCCTAAACCAGGATACAGGAGCTTCATCCAGTTTTCCCAAGTGTAGTAGGGGCTCAAACATTTGGGCCATCCTCTGCTGCTTTTTTCAGGATTTTTGCAGAGAGATTGATCAGAAGTGGAGCAGCTGGGACATGAACCAGCACCCAAATGGCATAGCAGTGTCACAGGCAGGGGCTTTACCTGCTATACCACAACGCTGGCTCCCTGTGCTGATTCTTATCATGGGTTTGCTTTCTGGTTGAGTGGATTAGCAGGTTAGATTCTGGAAATCATCTTCAACCCTCTGCCCAATGAGATGTGTTGTCTTTCAGTGAATGGCAGTGTGAATCCTGCTCCCAGTGAGAAGAACCTACATGGCCCTTCCAGCAGGGGACTGTTGGCACCATTTCTGGCAGCATTAGGTGTGAGGTTGTCCTTTAGGGGCATCTGCATAGAGAGCAATGCATTAGGACCCAATGCATTCTGCACCAGGCCACCCAGGCAAGAGGAATCATAAAACTCAAAGCTGTCAACATCTCACAGATTCTCCACACTGCAATACATGTACACAACAGAATACTATTCCACCACAAAAAGTGATGAAATCTTGTCAGTTGCAGCAAGGATGGAACTGGAGGTTGTTATGTTAAGTCAAATAAGCCAGGCAGAGAGAGACAAGTACTGCATGATTTCACCAAAGTGGAATCTAAAGGTGTTAATCTCATACAAGTGGAGAACAGAATGGTAATTACGAGAGGCTGGGAAGAGTAGGGAGGAGGAGGGGTGGAAGGAGGCTGATTAATAACTATTAAGTTATAGTTAGATTGGAGAAAGATATTCTGGTGATCTACTGCACAGTAACATGACTACAGATAACAATAATAGACTATATTTTTCCTTAAAAAAACACTAGAGACCGGCGCTGTGGCTCACTTGGCTAATCCTCTGCCTGCGGCACCAGCACCCCAGGTTCTAGTCCCAGTTGGGGCGCCGGGTACTAGTCCAGGTTGCTCCTCTTTCAGTCCAGCTCTCTGCTGTGGCCTGGGAAAGCAGTGGAGGATGGCCCAAGTGGCGGCCATTAGGGGAGTGAACCAATGGAAAGAAGACCTTTCTCTGTGTCTCTCTCACTGTCTATAACTCTCTCTCTGTCTCTTTCACTGTCTAACTCTGCCTGGCAAAAATAAAAAATAAAAAACTAGAAAAAGGAATCTTAAATATTTTCACTATAAAGAAATATCAACATTTCAGAAGATAGATATGTTTACCCTGATTTGAACATTACACTATATATATGTATATATATATATATATATATATACTGAAACATCATATACGCCATAAATTCATAGTTTTACTATGTCAGCAGAAAATAAAAGTTTTTAAGATTATCATTAAAAAATCCCCCCATAACTAAATAACCCTAAGTGTTATCAAAACTTGGTTTGATAGTTATAAAAGCAGTGAAAGGGCTTATCTTCAGAAATAAATTAATATCATTAATTCAATCAGACATACTTCAAAACAACTACTTGATGGACTCAACACTCAGCAGTCTATTCAAACAGACATCATTTTAAATTTATCAGGCTCACTTAGGTTTTATTTATTTATTTGAGAGACAGTTATACAGAGAGAGAAGGAGAGAGAGAGAGAGAGAGAGAGAGAGAGAGAGAGAGAGAGGTCTTCCATCTGCTGGATCATTCCCCATTTGGCTGCAATGATCCAAAGCCAGGAGCCAGGAGCTTCTTCCGGGTCTTCTACATGAGTGCAGGGGCTCAAAGGACTTAGGCCATCTTCTACTGCTTTTCCAGGCCATAGCAGAGAGTTGGAGTGGAACTGGAGCAGTAGGGACTCAAACTGGAGCCCATATGGATGCCCACACTGCAGACAGCAGTTTTATCTGCTACGCCACAGCGCTGGCCCCTCGCCTAGGTTTTAGATATCAACTTCTAGTGTTCTTGCCTTCCCTTCAGCCCCCACTACTGCTCTAAACAAAGAAAGCTTTCTGATTAGAATTTTGTTTGGAATCATTTAAGTCATCTTAATGTGTCCTTAAGTTCCAAAAACAACCTTAAAATCATGCCATTCAATAGTTTCTCCATCACATAGTTGATGGAGGAAAGGGAGATTTATTTTTCTAAGTCAGTTTTTTTTTTTCTTACTGACAGGAGAAAGAGAGAAATTGGAGTCTCTTATGTATGAAAACAATAAAGTCTCTTTTGAGCTTTCACTTTTTATTAAAATACACAGCTAAATCAGGGAATTAGAAAGCTCCAAATTTAAAGGCTAACAAATATGCTAAAAAGTGAAAGCCAGAGACCGGGAAGTCCCTCCCACCAGGCCAACCAGGAGCGTTCCTCGTATCTGGTAAACTGAGGTGCAGCATTGAATGGAACATGGCACTCTTCTATAAAAACATTGCTATAATTTTGGTTTCCAAGGACTATTTTCCTGCACACTGTACAAAATAATGTTTTCAGGTAAATTAATGACTTGCCTAAGAAACAAAAAGCATTGAAAAAGACAACATAAAAGAAGAATGAGAAGGAGAAGAGGGGGAAGAGACAGAGGAGGGAGAGGAGGACTGATTGATGGACCGCTGCTATTCCTCTCCTGGGTTACTTTCCTGGCAGGGTAAGAACAGAGTGAAGCAGTCTTGGCTTAAGCTTGGCAGAGACAGAAACGTTCCTGGGAGATTTCTTATCTGAATTACTCAGGACTGGTAAGGTCTAAACAACTGCAGTCACTACCATTTCCCCATTTAGCATTAGCAATTTTCTGTCTTCACTGATACATTCAGGACTTTTTTTGTCCTTTTCCCCCCACCGTTTCCTTTCAGCCACCCCCCAACCCGTCGCTGGACATGTGGGTAGGTGCCATTCTGATGCAATCTTTTGGATGAATTAAATTTGATGAGGGTATTTTGAAGAGAGACATTTTGATAGGACTTAAAAACAAATTTTAAAATGACAAGCCCTGAAAATTACCAGTTAACAAATGAAGTTGACAGTTTATTTTTGTATTATTGTCCCTTCATTCTACACCCACCCAGTGTCAGTTTTCAGGAATGGAGGGATATGTCTGTAGGGTACTTGAGTTCATAACAAAGGTTTATCTTTACATTTTTCACTTGCCTATTTTGCTTCTCACTTTATATATTTATTTATTATTGGAGTGGGGGAGAGAGAGCGAGCAATAACTCAACTGCTGGTTCACTCCCCAAATGCCCACAACATGTGGGGTTGGGGCCAGGAAACCAGAACTTCCGTCTGGGTCTCCCACATGAGTGGTAGGGAACCATATACTTGAGCCATCGCCTGCTGCCTCCCAGAATGCACATGAGCAAAAACCTCAAGTGGAGTTTGGACACAAACCATTTGATATGGGACGTGGGTGTCTCAAGCACGGGCTTAACTCACTGTGTCACAACATCTGGCCCTCACTTATTTTAATATAGCTGCAACAAATTACCATTCCCCAATGCTTGCCTCTGGAACAACTCAGATCAGAGAAAAAAACAACAATATGCTGGTCACAGCCCAGGCTCCGGTCCTCACAGGTTGGGGTCTCATCTCTTCAGCTCCACTGGGCATCACCCTACTGGGGGTTCTCTACAGCAGTTCCAACCTAATATTTCCCACCCGTGGGAGCTTTCTGCCATGGCTCTGTCCTAGCATCAGGTCTCTAGTGGGACTCCCAGTTTGTCTAAAATATTCTTTGAAATCTCAGTGTAGGCCTCCATGCCTCCATGGCTCATGTGCTCTCTGCTCACAGGGCCCCTTGGCAGCTTCATGCTGATGCCTGCAGCTTTCCAGAGCTTGGGCTGCACTCTGCTTGCAACGCTTCCTGGTTGGCATTTCTTGTTGCCAACTCCTTGAAATTTCATCACTATAACAAATAACGGAGAGGAGCAACTTGGGAAAGAGGGTTTATTTCAGCTCAGTTTTGGAGGTTCACAGACCAAGGTGGGTTGGCAGATGTTTGATGTTTGATGGCAGAATACAAGTGGAAGAAAGGTCACTTGGTGAGCCAGGAAGCAGGGATGTCTTTTTTTAATAAAGTCACCATAATCCAATCATGAGAGCTCCAACCCAACAACTTAATCCAATCTAATCACTTCCCAAAGGCCCCACCTTAAGACATCAAAATTGGATTAAGTCTCCATTTTTAACCCATTAACCTTTAACACTAATCCATTAACTATTACATAAGACTTTGGGTGCCGAGTCCCTCACACATTGGACTTTAGGGGACACCCAAACTAGTATACACACTCCAGCAATGCCCCATTATGTCCAAAGTTCTGAACACATTGTGAGAGGCTGTCCGACCTTTTTTTTTTTTCATCTTTCTCTTGTGTTATTGTGAAGGTGAGCCTTTATTCTATTCAAGATGCTATGAAGCATATAAGGAGGATTTCTGGAGTCAGAATGTAGCATGGCTTGGGGTGGAGAATAATAAACTGAGGGGAAAGCATTGAGCCTAGCAGGTAAGTTCCATGTCCCACATAGGAGTGCGGGGGCTGGATCCCTGGTTCTGGCTCCTTACTGCAGCTTCTCATCAATGCAGATCCTGGGAGGCTGCAGTGATTGCTCAAGTAAGAGTCCCTGCCGCCCTTGGAGACATGAATTGTGTTTCTGGCTCCCAGCTCTGGCCCTGGCCATGACCTAGCCCCAGCCACTGAGGGCATTTGAGGAGTGAAGCAGCAGATGGGACCCCTCTGTGTCTCTGTCTCTCTCCCTCTCTGTGTAAGTGTGTGACTGTGTATGTCTCTGCTTCTTAAATAAATAAAAAAAAACTTGGAAAATTTCTTTCTTCAGGCCACTCACGTTATATAAGATGCAGATGTGTAATATTGTCATGGAATAAACAGAAGGAAAAAGAAGAAAGCTCTAATTGTCAAAGCCATCTTTAGATGGTGCCCAAAGGTTTTGTAGGTTGCTCTTTATGGCTAATTACAGTGGTACTGATAGCATATGTATACTCGTATGTCATCTGAATCTTACTTATGCCTGAAGACCCAGTAGGATCTGCACAAAGCCTCTTGTCTATGTCCCATGAGCACCCAGAACTCTTTCTGTGCCTATTGTGAATGGTCCTTCTACTTCATATTTTAGGCTCCTACATCTGCTGAGCTAGGAGAGGTTTCTCATTATTTTGCCACTTCATGCAAGCTATCGCTTTCCCTTTGTGCTGATCCAGATGTGGAACTTAGCTCCTTCCCATGATAGCTACAACAATTCCATGTATGCATGAAACCATGAGGGAATGGTAATGGAGTAGCAATTGGGCAGAGAAAAGTGGATACTCTTTGAAACGCAAACTGTTTCAGCCTTAATATTCCTGGACTTGAACATCTTTTGGTCATCTTGTATTTGGGATTAAAATTGAGAAAATGCAAAATTTCAAATATTTAATGTACAAATATAGAAAATAATGTAATAAAGACCAATGTATCTACCACCAAGACTTTTTGAATCTTAACATTAGGCTATACTTTTTGGATACATCTTTATTTTTAAAGATTTATTTATTTATTTGAAAGTCAGAGTTACACATAGAGATAAGGAGAGGCAGAGAGAGAGAGAGGTCTTCCATCTACTGGTTCACTCCCCACATGGCTGTAATGGCCAGAGCTGTGCCAATCTGAAGCCAGGAGCTTCTTCTGGGTCTCCCATGCAGCTGCAGGGGTCCAAGGACTTGGGCCATCTTCTACTGCTATCCCAGGCCATAGCAGAGAGCTGGATCAGAAGAGGAGCAGCTAGTACTTGAGCCTGTACCCATATGGGATGCTGACATTGCAGGCGGCATCTTTATCTGCTATGTGACAGTGCTGACCCCACACTTGTTTTTATACTTCCTTTACATATATATGTAGCCATAATCAGTAAATATTGTTGCATTATGTGTTTTAACTTTACATAGTTGACATCATGTTGTATGTAGCATTCTTTATCTTGCTGTCTTTTTTGTTCAACAGTGATGCATGTAGTTCCATTGTATTCCATTTTATGAATATTCCATGATTTATCTATCTTCATGCTAGTGAACATTTGTACAATGCTGCAATAAGCAATCTTTTAATTTTCCTTGATCACTTTGTTCTAATGTCTTTAGGCAATAGATCTAAAAGCCAGAGAGCCCCTAGACTCACGTTACTTGCTGATTTTAGTGTTACTTCCTTTTTTATTTCTCTTACTCATGGCTTTCTGTATAAAACATCCTGTTAGTTAAAATTATCTGGTGGGTTTTGTTTTGATTTGTTTGGCTGTGCAGCAGCTCTTTCTAGCTCTTACCTACAAACTCTTATGGGTTTATTTATTTATTTATTTATTTTGGAAGATTCACTTATTTAAAACATAGAGCAGCAAAGGAGAGGGGGAGAAAGAGGAAAAATAAGTCTTCTATCTAATGTTTACTCCCCAAATGCCCAAGACTGCATTTACTCCCCAAATGCAGCCGAGACTGGGCTAGGTTGAAGCCAGAAGCCAGGAGCAAGGAGCCATGAACTTCATCTAGGTCGCCCACTTGGACCATCAGTGGTTGCCTCTCCAGGTACATTAGCAGGAAGTTGGATCATAAACAGAGCAGCCAGGCATCAAATTGGCCTTTGATATGGGATGTCAATGTCTCAAGTGGCAGCTTAATGATGCAATCACGACACCAGCCTTTTGGATTTATTTTTGCAGATGCAGTTTTATTATTGTGTTCTTTAGGACAAAACAACACAACACAACACAATGCCTCCTTTCATTAGGACCCAGCCCCTTTAAAAGGCAGTTGTGATTTTATAAGGAATCTGCTATCTCTTACTTTTGAGAAAGGACTTGGCAGGATGATGACTTCCCATATCTCTTGGTCTGGAGGATCATCATGTGCTTGTGTGGTTTGGTCAGGAAAAATAAAAACACACTGTTCATTCATTCAGTGCTCACTTCTCACACACATGTTTACCTGGCACTGTGCTTCTAGGTGCTGGAATGGTCACAAAGCTTAATAAGACCTCAGGAACCCTCAATCTCATCAGGAAAATGAACACATAAGAAAATAGCTGTAATGCTTTAAAATGATTTCTCTAGGAGTAAAACAGAATGCTGTGGAAATATTTTTTAAAGAGTAATCTCCTGAGAAAGGAGAAGTCTTCAGAAGAGAGAAGGCTGCAGAAAGACAAACTGCAAAATACTGGGCCTACGAGTCTAATGTGATTGGGATGGGCAAAGACTTTTACAGCCAGATTTTAGAATCTTGGAAGGGAATTTGTGAAGCACCCACAAGTAAGGTAGGTTAGTGCCAGGTTTTTCATGGTTGCCTACACCAAATTTAACTGTTGGAATTTCAATCTATAAAGCAATGGAGGAGCCACAGGAGATTAAAAAATGAAGGTGTTATAATGTGAAATCTGAATTACAAAGAAGAAACCTACAGCATCACTCTAGACTAACTCTATCAAATTATCTGGGAATGGGGTCTGGAAATATATTTTTAATACCCTCAAGTTGGAGAAATATGGCATTGGCTTATGACTCCCTTATGTCACTTTCATGTTCATACATGCAGACATGTGGGCTAAAGTACAGGCAAGCAGGGGAAGGAACATCATATCCAATGTATTAGAGATGGATGGCTATGCTTATATTTGGCTGGTTAAATTATTAGGAGCTAACTGAAAACCTGGTGGTTTGGAAAGTCAGGCTTGGAGGCTGGCATTCTCTAGGTTGATTTTCCATAATGCTGACACTCAATGCCTTACACTTTTTTGAAGGAATGAAAGATCTTGCGGGCCCCTGAATAACTGAAGAGGAAACAACAGAGAAGGAATGACTCTTTTCATCCCTCTCATCGCTGAGTCCCCAGGACCACATGAAACCTTGGTGGGTAACAGAGCCAGAAATAGTCTCACAGAAGTAAGGAGGACATAGGGGATTGTCTGGGAGGGAAATGGAGTTGGAAGCCAAAATTAGATAGCTTACATCATTTACACTTAGAGAACTCTGTTAAGTGTTCTCACCACTGTATCATTGTTATCAATTATACTCCATTATTATTATATTTTAAAGATTTACTTACCTGAAAGGCAGAATGATAGAGAGAGGCAGGGAGGGAGAGAGAGAGAGAGAGAGAGAGAGAGACAGAGACAGAGAGAGAGATAACTTCTTCCAACCACTCATTCATTCCCTAAACGACTACAACAGCTGGGTCTGGGTCATGCCAAAGGCAGGAGTGAGAAACTGTATCATAGTTTCTCCCATGGGTGTCAGGGGCCCGAATACTTGGGCCACCTTGCACTGCTGTCTCAGACATATTAGCAGGAAGTTGGATCAGAAGAGGAGCAGCTAGGACTTGAACCTGAACTCTGCTGTGGCAAGTGTTGGCTTAATCCACTGCACCACAGCAGGGGCTCCTATAGTGAAATATTATACATATATTTTCACCTGTCATTTTCATCTTAAAGTAGCTTAGTAGATTTTTTTCTTGTTCTAACACAGGAAGTAAATGTAAGGTAACATGGTACAAGCATTTACACTGACTCTGCACAACAACTGAAAGTGAGTAAAGTTTTGACTTGTTTATTTACATTTTCTTCCTTTGAACATGTATTCTCTGAAGAGCTATTTTTTGCAGCATGGCATGTTGTCCAAATGGAAACATTCTCTAAGTAATGACATGAAGATAAAGAGCTGGCATCATTATGTTTGACAGAGCATACATAGTGCTTATGCTGAAATTGAAATGATCAAAACTAACCTCATGGAGAAATGCAAACACTCAAAGGTTGCATGAAAATATACATAAATCACATTTGTAAAGCAATTCGAATGCTTTTTTTTTTTTTTTTAAGTATATTCCCTCTTGGAAGACTCATCAGCTCCACTGTAGTCCAAAAGCTTGTTGGGTGGCAGGAATGATGATGATTAAAGTCTGAGACATCAGCAAACTCCTTTACATTTACAGAAATGTGAAAACAACCCCTTAGGCAAAGTACTAAAAATAGGCTCATTTTGGTGAAATGGAGCCGTTTGAATAAATGAAACTGATAGTTTTCATCTAAACCATCTGTGATGTGAAATAAGAAATCGTATAGAAAAGTCCTTAGCGACTTTTGATGGCTGTATATTAGAAAGGGGAAGAGAAGGACAGAGAATGGACTTTCTTTCCATTTACTTGGGAATTAACAAAGTGAGCAGCAAGGGAAGATGGAGGTCAACTTGCACTGGCTACAGGCAATGCGGATCCTCCAGCAGTGAACACGGGGAGTATGACCTTTCTATGAAAGAAGACCAGAAAGATGCACATTCTTTGCCCTGGAAGGAGAGAGGAGGACCAACCCTCTGGGACTTAGTGCCACAAAGGACTGTTACTTCTGTCATCTTGGTCTGATGAAACCAGGTGTTAATAATCAGGTGTTGACCCAATTCAACAGCTAGATTGGCTTTGTAGATATGTGTGTTTTGTAACATTACCCAGAAATTGCAGTTTCTTTTAGATATACTGTTCTTCTGTTCTTCCTGCATGAACCTCTTGCCAAGAACAGATTTAGGTTTCTGTGGATATATATTGATTTAAAAGCAAAAAAGCAAAATACAAAGTTTTCTACAGAATTGGTTACAGTCAATGGAGAGATGAATTATGCAGATTGGCCTCAGGCTGGAGACACTGGGAGGTCTTCCCAAAGATGAACTTGGTAGGAGGAGAGCTCAGGAAAGCTCAGGTTACTTCTCTACAGCATAATTTTTGTATGTTGCATACTATACCAACAATGTAGGGTTTCTGGAGGGACTATCTATGTGCCACAAGAAATAGGGGGTAGCTTCTGCAGTGTTTGTGCAGACACAGTGGGGTGCCTGACCCATTGCTGTGATCTCATTACTTACGTCATTGGCTTTTATCCACTCAGTCTTGGAATTAGTATATGTTTTTACTTCCCTCTCTCAGCTAACGCATCCAAATAATCAAAAACTGCAGGCTAAAAGGAGGCATCCGAACTTAAGAAGGCACTCAGAAGAAAAACTTTACCAGATATTATCCTGTAGAGCTTGATAAAAGCACAAGGATGCTTCAACCAGTTCATGGAAAATGGAATTAGAAGGCAAGCTGGTTTTGGTGCAAAACAAATTGAAATCATGCATATAAATCATGAATTGACTTTAGCAAGCTCATGGGAAACACACATTTTGTTATAACTATGCATAGATTTCAAAAAAGCTTTTGCACCCAAATTAACCTGTTTTTATTTCACTTTGCATTAAGCTTTTGAAGTATCTTTGGGTATACAAATAATTTCCACTATTCCTACTGGGGATTTTTTTGTTTCTTACAGATTTGTTTTATTATTTGAAAGGTAGAGTTACAGAGAGAAAGGGAGAGACAGGGAGAGAGAGGAAGATCTTACTTATGCCGGTTCAGTTCTGAAGTGCCCATAATGGCCAAGTTGAAGCCAGGAACATGGAACTCCATCCAGATTTTCCACATGGGTTACAAGGACTGCCTTCTCAGGTATATTAGCAGAGAGCTGGATTGGAAGCACAGCAGCCAGGACTCCAATGGTACTCCTGTGGGATCCTCCAATTGCAGGCAGTGGCTTAATCGGCTATGCCACAATGCTGGCCCACTCTAGTCTTTCTCAGTTTCTATTAGAAAGCACCATGGATTTCTTTGAATGAAATGTTAATGCTGTATTCTCTTAACCTAATTTGATTGGCAATCCTGTGCCTTGAATCCAGCAGTCAAACTGTTGCGTTGGTATAGGTTCTAGTACTCTTTGACCAAGTAAGAGGGTAAATTTCTGCAAATAAGAGTGTACAAGTTCAATACTTGACCTAAATTCGCAGAGCTGGCAGGTCTCTGCAGACGTAGCTCTTGCCATAGAAACTGGCCACAGTGCTCTTAAATCCAGAGCTGATTTAGAGTTTAGAACACTATGTGGCTTTTACAATCATAGATTAAAGGTTTAAGTGGATTCTGTGCTCTACATTTTCTTTTGTCCATAGCCTTGGCTTTAGTAGAGCAAGGCTCAGGCAAACACACATCTTATCTTCTGTTCTCAATGTACAGTCTCTTCAGTTCTCTGACAGTAAGTGCTGAGTTAGCATAATTTCTCAGTCAACCACCCCCACTCCCAACAGTTTATGTGGAAAGAACTAGGGACATACAGCTGTCTGGTGTCCTTGGCAGAAAGACATGCTCTCGCTGTTGGGTTTACCTGGCTATACCTTGAAATCTGGCTGAATTTGAGCTCAATTCAAATGTCAAGCATCAGATTGCATCAACAGTTATTTGCGTATTATATTTTGTCAAATATCAGTTTGCAATGTCCTTCTAGAAAGATCAGCTCCTAGGTGAGCTCCCTTCCCTACACACCCAGAGGGTCATAGAAAGTGCTCGCAGAGGAAGGGCTAAGAGATGACAGTGTCCTTTTGCACTCGTTCTGACGTTTTGAGGTTGAGATTGAGCCCCCCAAAAGCACTCATACTGGAAAAGCTACAGTGCCTTTCACCACACACTGGGCCCTTTGTAGTCTGACGTTTTACCACACTGGAATGTTGTTCTTTCCATTGCTTTTATGACTGGACTTGGATTTGAAACTACTGGGTCTTATTCCAGCACAAAACTCAATCTACCCTTTCTTTTACGACATCAAAATATCCATACCTGTTTTATTCTACCAGTTTCCACTGAATCACCAAGTGGGGTATTTCTTTTACCAAGTGGCTTGTCCTTCCTCCAAGTTCTTAGGAGAAGCCTCTGGTTCCCGGGCTCAAGGTCAATGGCCATTCTTGAATATCTCACCCTTTCAGTGTGGGGGCTTTGTCCAGTGCCATGATGGGTAAGACATGTGGCGTGTCAGAAGACACAAAAGCTTTTGGAATTCTGTTGGCTATAAACCTTTGATCACCACTTTCTAACAGTCTTTAAAACCATTGGCCTCAACAGTTGCAAGCTGTGGTTTTTGTCGGTGCGAGGTGACTAACAGCACTACCGCTATGTGGAGAATGTGTTCACCCAGCACCCAAAACCACTTGCTGACTTCCGGTGCCTCTTATCAGCTAAGCCATCAGCCACGAGCTGACATTTCAGCACTTAGAAGCTCCCCACTGCTACCCCCACTCCCTCCCAAAAAAAGTGACAAGAGGAGAAAAAAAAGCACATTTGACAATACTTTGCTCTTGCTGTTTGGCCTGGAGAAAGATATTCAAAGTGGTAGAAGATTGTTCAGTAACAGCTGGCGAGCACCAGGGTGTGGGGCTGATTTTCAGATATGACAGCCACTTACAGGAATGCTGCCAGATACAGCTGTTTAAAAGCCTTAATAAACAGCAAGTCAATACTAATCTTTGCCAAATTAATCTTTTCCCTGACAGCCCATCAGAGCAATTATGTCTGGGCTCATTGTAAACACACAATTGTCAAACAGGGACAATCCAGATTTTAAAATCCTGTACGTAGTTGGTTGGTTCGTCATCTTTCTCTACAATGGTATTTTAGTTGTCTCTGTAGAATTGTAAGTCTTTCCATTTGATTTCCTGGTTGCTTGCTTTTTTCCTCCTTTTCTTTTTCTTTGTTTCTTCTTTTCCTGGCCTCACGTTGGTGTGAATGAAATTTCACTTTCCAATGTCTTTGCTAGCAAGCTGTTAATACAATCTGAAGTGATTCATGCTGGTAGGCTTCTTTAATTAGGTGCAACTCTGTGCTGAAAAAATATAACACAGCCTTGTTCTCAGTTGTCTCCCACCCAGTAGCAAGAACTTCATCTTCACTCCTTCTCCTTGTCTACAGTGCGACCTGGTGCTGGAAATGAATGATGAGATGTTTGTGTAAGCTTGAAGTTGGAGACACTCCCTCCTCTTTCTCCAGGCAATAGGCATGGGTAAGGATTTGGAAGCCTTTTTATTAAGAAATGTTCTTCCACACTGGGAAATAATTCCAAACAAATAGGGAGTTTTGGAATTCTGTTGGCTATAAACCTTTGATCACCACTTTCTAACAGTCTTTAAAACTATTCTGAGAGTTAAAAAAAAAAATTCCATAGAATCATTTCCTATTTTGGGGTAATTCAGGTTCAGCCTAGGAAATGCAGTATTTTCCTAGCTTTACTGAGTCATACCAACACTTCAAAATTAGGAAAAAAAGTCAGTATCCTGTTAATTAGTGTTCCATAAAACTTGTTTCACAAAAAAATTATCTTGCATTGAACACTCCTGCTTATCTGGCACATTTTTTTTCCCTCTCTTGCTTCTTATTTTCTTGATGTGCATATCGTTTACTTTTGTCACAACCAGAAAAGTTCTTATTCAGTTATGTAGGCCAAAAAAATATGGTCCAACTCATTTTGAAATTCTTGCAATCGTTCTGTGATCTTAAGTTTCTTAATGAAACATTTCCATCCTCTTCATGTCCTGATGCTTGCTTGCAATATTTAATTCTCTTGTAGGAGTCAAGGAGTCAAGAGCTTTTAAATCATCAAGAAAACGTCACCCAATTCCTGTGGAGAAGATCCCATGGTGTATCATTGATCTTCTTGCATTTATTTTGCATCAACTATGTGCTGTGACATTCCAAGTTGTTTTGGAGATAAGGGGATTTATTCAATTTCAGGCAGGGAAGCAAACAAAAATTGGCACCGTGGGGTGACTCACATAAATTCACACATCAAGAGTGACCCGGTATAACAGATATTTAGGGTTTAAACTCAGGATATGAATTTCATACTTGCCTTGCCACTATTTCAATGCTCAATCATCATTAAAAGAGATGCTGTGTCTCTGTGTTTCTGTTTTTACTCTAAAATGAGTGTTATGAGTAGGATAAAAAAGTGTGGGTCACATCTCTACTAAACAAATACGCATCATGACAATGTCTGTGTAACAAATATGTTCTTTTCCCAATAACCTATCTATGGCAAATTTCCACAGAAAATTTTTACTAAAACAAAATTAAGAGTGGTAACTGACATTTACTGGAATTTGATAATTTAAAATACTGCTACCAGAATGTAACTATCTCAGATTGACTTTTAGTGGGGTACTGCATAAACGAACATAGTGTTATTTCTTTAAGTATTTTCTCTTTGGACTTTGTAAAGTACTTCTGATTCCACTGGAAATAATATTTGGAGTTGTAAACCAAATCCCATTGTCTATAGGTTGCAAAGCTTCTGGTAGAATCACCTGAAAAAACCATATTTGAAGGTGAGAGAGTCAAATATTGGTAATTTAATATGGTTCAATCCAATTGCCTCCCCAATAAGTCGGTTCACTCTTTTGCAAAAGGAATTTCATGGGAAAGGGAGGTTGGCTGTTGCTATGCTGATTTAGAATTCTGCATTCATAAGTTACAAAAATTTCTTAATAATGACCTTGAGCAATGAGCCTGCTTTGGGTAGTCATGACTCTGTGGAACACTCATGTTCAGTGTGTGTGTGTGGGGGGGCTCTTTGTCTTTAAGGCAACAGAAAAAAATCATCACAGAGATTAACTTCATCCTTAGTTGATCACTAACAATCAACGGTGGAGACACAAATCAACCCATTCCTACCCACTGCCATGCTTGTTACTTCTTCTAGTTAGCTATAAAATTAAAACCATTAGAGGCGGAGTGACAGGAAGAGAGGAGAGGGAGAGAGAGTTTCCGTCTACTGATTCAGCCCCTAAACAGCTGCCATGCTACGGCTGGGCCAGGGACGAAGTTGGGAGGTAGAATTCAGTTCAGGTCTCCCAAGAGGGTGGCAGGAACCCAATTACGTGAGTCATTACTGTGCCTCCTGGATCTGCATTAGAAGGATGCTGGCATCAGGAGCCAGAGCTGGGGATGCAACCTGATATGTGGGGTGTGTGTATCTTTACTGTTAGGCCAAATACTTACTCCTAAGCAGCTATGATTCGTATTGGAGTGTGTTGATGAGGGTATTTGATTGCCGAAACTCTCAGGGTGACTTTGCTAGAGGCCCAGGAATCCTTTGGAGTGCTCTAGCTTAAACCTTGGTGCTGCCACTGTTCTCTGAGTGCCAGGCTATAAGCTATGTGTCCCATCTGGATTCTGGCTTCCTTTAAGATGATCAGTTTCTTAGGTAACAGCTCACCATCCTAGAGCCTCAGGTTGGTGAAAGGCATCCTCAGAGTTTCAGGAAAACTCTGGCCACAGCAGCCACTTATCACAACTGCACCCAATACATCTTGTATTTCAGATTTCTCATCTGACAGGACTGGTTTTGAGAGAGCACCAAATAGAATACGGTCACGCATGGTAAGAGTTTTTTTTTATTGACGATGCATTTTCTTTTATTTACATTTGTTTCTACTGTATTTGGTATTGAATTTCAACACTCTTTCTACCCTGGTTGCACACCTGCTCTGGAAAAGCTGTAAACAACATAGTACTTTGCTGTACAAACCGCCTGTCAAAGTCAAAGCTGTTTGTTCTCATCCTGGTAATTGCCTTCTCAGCTTCAACTTACTGCAAGCAAAATTTTACTTGATCATAATATAATAAATAAAAGACATTAGTGAATTAGTAGTGCTGGTATATTTCTAAAATACTAAACAGACAAACAATAAACTGTGAACTTAATCACATGAGTTCTTTTACAGTTTCAAGACAGGAAAATTAGCGCTCTCAGCTACAGTCATTTTAATAATCACATTGGATCTGCATTATTTATTAGTTATTACATGCTCAAGTGATTCAAGGTTGTACAATGCCTAAAATCATTCCAAAGCAAGCATACCTTTTGTCTTGTTAATTCTGAAGGGATTACACAATGCATTTATTTGTATTTAGTTAAATTGCTAAATTTATGTCGTACATTCCATGAAAGAGACGTCAGCCATTCTTGACTCCCAATCAGATTGGTTTACTCATTACAATCTCCGGGAAGGGATAAACTCCTAGCTCTTTTTTCCATGTAAAAACTTTGCAACTCTCAGCTAGAGTCTTTATGCTTTTGGGTCCCAGCAAATCTCTCGGACCCTCAGAATTCTCTCAGAAAACCCAGGAATTCTGGAAAGAGAAGTGATTTGTAGAGGCACAAAAGACAGCAACAATCTAAAATGCTATCAGCTGTGGAAGGCTTTCCCATTGGTTCTCTGGGCTGTCTGGCTACTCACCTTTCAGTGTAGATGTTTTCTTGACATCCTGCTTCCCTTTCGTGTCCTCCCACCCCGGGTTCAGTGCTTAAATATTTTCTGGATTTTGTGAAAAAGCATGCAGCTTGAGGAATTTTCTTTGATTTGACATTAATTCTGGGGCATGGAGATTGATTTTCAGAATTGACTAAAACCAGCTGAGATCTAAAAAGCACCCCTTTTCTGTTGGAGGACCTGTCTGTTTAGTCTTGGAGCTTGTGTGACCTTGGGGACGATGATCTGCTATAGTGTAAGAACAAAGTTTTAGAATGTAATAGTTTTTCACTTGTATCAACCAAGGAAATGCAGAAATAAGGACTGGGTACTTTAATTTGCTGCTAAATGAAAAGCAGGCTTGGCTTTATTCATGTCACTGTTAAAAACTAAATAATAAAGTATTCACACCAAGCGTGAATTTTTTTTTTTTGCCAGCAAAAGTTAAAACATCAAAGAAACCTCTTTCAAATACTAACAAATTTACTTACAAACACCTATATTTATTATTTCATAAATAGGCGCAACAGATTCCATAAAAAAAGATTAAATACAGACACAGTATGAAGAAACCATAACACAGAGCCACATGTAAAGGTTATAATTTAGCTGTTTCCAATCTGTTTCTGCATCTAATAAAATATCAGGTAAGCATTTGGCAGTTTTATACATAAAAGGACTTAAATGACATTTACTAACCATTACACAAAAAGTGATACAAAAAAGCATTTTTTTTCTGCAGTACAAAATAAATGTGTTTGCGCTTCCCTTAACACTAACTTCTTTTTGTCTGATCAATGAGACAATGCCAATTTGCTTTTAAATTAAAATCATTTGGGAATACCTTTTTTTTCAAATATTTTGAAAATATAGAACTATTAGTTGTTTTTAAAAATGAAGTAAAAATATGAATGTTTGCCAATTTAACCCCTATTGTGAAACCAATAAACTGGAATGAGCCAGTTTCAAATTACAATTTAGCTACAAAAACATTCACATTTTATACTCTAGGAGAGTGTAACATAGATGCTATTTACAAACTTGCTATGACTGCTACATCAAGCCATTTAAAAAGTCTTTAGTAGTTTCATATAAACACCCATTATGAAAACCAATGGAAAATCCAGGACTTTTATCCGAGACATCTACAGTTGCTAAGGCAGTTACTAGAGCATAGCACTTCACAGCAAAAAAAAAAAAAAAAAAAAAAGGAAAAAAAAAACCAAAACAAAAAAACCCATAAAATCTGAATGGTCCAAATTTTCTTCAGGGAAGAAGAAAAACAATGTCCATCAAGGATTAAAAAAATAATAAAGAAGCATGACTATTTCTTCCAGAGTGGGTGACCCACAAGCTCAAATGGTCCTAAGTGCTTAGCAACTTGCATTTCCTAACAAAATGGAGAACGGCCTTGATTGCACAAAGCAATCCACGGGTGGAGCCACTTCCCTGAATTCTCAGCGGAAAGGAGAGGTGTCCAGATTTTCAGGTAAGGTACAGTGCTTTGTCCCTCTGCATGCCCCTGGATGGAGAGAAAGCAGACAGCGGTTACCAGACAACCGGTGCCATGGGTGACAATGGCGGGTGGGTGACTTGCAAGGATTTGTTGTAGCCTGAGGGATGGTGGATGTGTTGTGGCTTGAGAAGTTAACCTGCAAGTACTGCAGATTATCATCTGCTGTTCGCGTTCTAGGAAGGGCAGAAAGATGGCCTCAACGTTCTGAGGTGTCTTTCCCTTCCAAGGGCTTGGAACTATCCCGGATTATGTTTTCCAAAGCCGGAAGGAGAGAGATCTAGGGAGCTGAGGAGGACAAGCATGCTATGTGTGAGGAGCACCACCAGGTGGCGATGGCCGGCCGCTTACCCACTACTGCAGTAGTCGCTATTCCAGTCCACCGGCTGCGGCGCAGGGTTTCTGCACCCAGAACGCACGTATTCCATTGCTTGGGTGACAACTTGTGCGGCGGTGGAGGTGGGATTGATAATCGTCTGATAGTCAGGCTGAAGAGTAAATCCCTGAAAGGAAACACGAGTCCACACATCAGGATCGCAGTGCCCTCCGAAGAACTCCACCACCTAAATGTTTACCCACTCCTTCTCTGCCAACACACAGGGCCTTGTTGGCTTCTGTCTCTGCGTGCACAAGTCTACGCAAAGGGCCAAGAAAGCGTCAGGGTAGCCAAGGATGGCCTTCCACCCCACTCCTCTTACTTTTCCTCCGTTTCACCGTGTGTCCGAAAACCTTTCACTATACTCTTGAGCATTTAAAGTGAATTGAGAAACAGTGTCGAAGATAGAGAAGCCAACTCAATCAGAACAAAGAGACAAGAGGGCCCCACGCGCTCCAAGCGTATGTTTTCGCTGAAGTCTAGGTAAGTATTAATGGTTAAGCTGCAAAATATGCAACAGAATCTATTTTTGAAGGATCCAGGCAGCAGGTGGCTGAGTGTTTTATTAGACTACACCTATTCACATATTGTTCTCAAAACCCTCTTTCTTCATTCAGTCACAAAGGGGCCATCTGCTTCTTCTTTTATTTGTATTTCTCTCCCAGCTAAAAAATTTCAACCAAAGCTTTGTAACAGTTGTTGGACTACTATCAGGGAAGAGCCGCAAAAGAGCTCACCCTTATAAGGCACTGGTGAAGGGAAGGGAGTGTAAGAGCAAATATTTTTAATTGAAAAGTCTATTAACTGACAAACAAGAATCAGACTCCAGGAAGATTCCTTTAACTCACTAGTCTGATGAAGTGTTGACTTTTACTCCTAGCAAGGTGATTAAAAATTCAAGGACGAAAATCTCAGAAGTACATAGCTGTATCTGCTAAACAAAAAGCATTCTATGCTAAGATTTATTTTTAGCTTATCTGGTGAATTTAAGAGCAGCACAAGTAGGCTTTGCCGGAAATGACCTAAAAGGCAACTTAATTAGTCTCATGGCTGACTGCTGCAGAGTCCATCCATGGGTGTGAACCACTGAGAAGTCGAGATTTCAGAATGGACCCTTCTCTCTTGACCTAGCTTTTGAAGGCATGATAGTGCTGAGTTTGAGTTTTTGAAAACTAGGCTGCCTGATCAGAGTTGACTTTTGTAACTAAAGAGATTGCCTCAAACTCTGATGCTCGTTTTGGGATCCCCTGTGTAAAGACTCAAAGCTATCAACTGTCCAGTGTCCTCAGGTCTCAATGCTGGCTTTAGGATTCCTTTTCCATTCAGTGATAAGGGCTCCAAGACAATGTCACACACACTGCCACCCAAGCTGTGAGGAAAGCAAAAACTCTGACTGCTTGGAAGCAAATCGTTGAAAAGGAGAGCTCTGAGCCTGATTGGTTATTTGACTCCACACAGATGAATAGGAATAGAACATTTCCTAAACGAAGAGCTAGCTTGTGAGGATTGAGTGTATCTGTGTAGACACCATGTGCCGCTCAAGCCTTAAATGTCTTTTTTTTTTTTTTTTTTGACAGGCAGAGTGGACAGTGAGAGAGAGAGACAGAGAGAAAGGTCTTCCTTTGCTGTTGGTTCACCCCACAATAGCCGCTGCAGCCAGTGCACCACGCTGATCGGAAGCCAGGAGCCAGGTGTTTCTCCTGGTTTCCCATGCAGGTGCAGGGCCCAAGCACTTGGGCCATCCTCCACTGTACTCCCGGGCCACAGCAGAGAGCTGGGCTGGAAGAGGAGCAACCAGGACAGAATCTGGAGCCCTGACCAGGACTAGAACCCTGGGTGCTGGCACCACAGGCGGAGCATTAGCCTAGTGAGCCGCGGTGCCAGCCCCTAAATGTCTTCTTCCAAGTGGGAAGGTGAAAGTTGGAGGTGGGACTGCAGTGTGGGTGTTCACCAGGGAGTCTCACCAGCTTCAGGGACATGTCTTCATTTCACTGTGTCCTCTGAAGTTGCTTGGCTCCCTCCACTTTTCTCCCAGTGTCTAGAGTGAGGCTGGGAGAAGGGACACGAGGAGCCTCGTGTTGACTGTCTTAGCTCAGAGCCCGTCCCTTGTTAGGGCTGAGGTCCCAGCGTTTGAAGTGCATAATGGACATTCTCAGGGCTTCATCTGTAGTAGTAGCTCAGTAAATCATGTTTTTCAATAAATAAAGCTTAAAACAGCATAGTCAGTGCTACCGGTGGAAAGACATAGGGTGCAGAAATGTGTAAATGCCAGGGGTTGTTTCTATGTTGTTATTGTAAAGTTCTCCATATTGAATTTTTGCACAATCAACAAAGTGTAACCTGAAAGTAAGCCAGTCTCAAGAAAAAGAGTAGTTGAAAATATCTGGACTTAATTGAAGGCATGGAAACACATGAAGACACAAAAACAAATAAATGAAAAAGAACCTCTACCAGTAAAAAAAAAAAAAATCCACACCCCCCAACACGAATAAGCAGAAACCATCATTGTCTTTTTCCATTCAATAAAGCTAGTTTCTTGGGTTGGGTAGGAGAATATCAGTTTAAGATGAAACGAGTGACTTCAGTTTATAAAATCAAAATTACTGTGTTATCTGCAAAGGGCAAAGGTTCAAAAATGCAGCAAAATTTCTGAAGATCACCAATATTAAACAACCAAAGACCAAGACCAAAAAATATACAAGCGAAGCAAGCAGAGCCTGCAGGAGCATGATTTCACATTATCTTACTTGCTTTCAATTTAGAAAATGAGACATTCCTCTAACGCTACATAAAGAGATGCTGAGGTCAGACGTGGGGCTAAGTACATTTTTATTATTGATGTAAACACGGAACAACAATGATGATATACTCTTTTTTTTTTTTTTTGAAAAATGTTTGCTTAGCAGTCTAATTAAACAAGACTGAATATTTAGCATTTTAATGCTCAGGAGAAAAATCACCAACTGTTTTGTAGCATGCCTGGAATTTTAAATTTCATTTTCTGGTGCCAGATTGAAATAAAAATAGGAAACATGATAAAGATTAATTTGATGTCAGAAGGGACATTTGCTCTTTAATTAGATTTCTGTAGCCCTAGCAGTTTTGTTTTGCCACCATAGCAAGTCCGAAAAAGCCTGCAGCACAGCCAACCAGTGATCTTCATATCCACACTTTACTGGGAACTAATTTCATTTCCTGCCTGTCTGGAGAGGTGTTTTCAACAGGCATCAATGTTTTTGTCTTCACGACTGATTTATTCATCAATCTCAATGTGATTTTTTTAAACCCTTAAATTACACCCAAATCCTAAAGCAGCTGTTTATTACACACGGAAATTGAAAATCTGTCTGTGTGATATCATACAAAGATTTTTTTCCTTAAGGTTATAAAGGAAGTTGACAGATATTAATGATTTTTTTTCTCTTGACCTCATTCGACAATACAGTGAGCAGGAAAAAGAAAGAAAACTGGATTAAAAAATGCAGGTCCATGGGTTCAGTGTATAAAATATTCTAGAAAAAAATGAAACTATTATTCCTGGTGAATTATCCAATCATTTTTGTAAGATACATTCATTTTTCCAAAAGGCAATAAAATTGCTAAAATAATACTGAAATATGAGACATTCTTTTAAAAATATGGTAACCATTAACTTTCTTCTCTCTCTCTCTCTCTCTCTCTCTCTCTCTCTCTCTTTTTTTTTTTCTTTTCTGGTGTTGGAGGATGTGAGCACTGCCCCCACACAAGGAAGCAAACATCTGTGGGAAAAAGTGGTTTGGATGATGAATCAGATCAAATTTTACTCACCACTTGAGCCTATATCTACAGGCTAAAAACTCTCTGATGACTTGAATGTTGGCCCCCATGGACTCTTGTGATTGCAATAAATTAAGTGACATCCTGGGGTGATGGACTCCTTGGTCCTGATTTTAGGGTCATCCACTTACTGGGGCTGCCAATCCCTTTAGCCTACAAGTCCGTCCTCTACTTACCTGCCTGAGTCTGTCCTCATCGCCCACCACTGCCCCTTTGTTCACATGTTCCCCTCCTGCCCATCTCCTGAGCAAGCCACACTCTTCCCCTTGGTTTTCCCAGCCCAGAGCCTCTGTCCCCTCTCTCCTCCCGGCTTTCCATCCTTCCTGGCTTTGTGCCAGCTCTTCAGAGGAGCCTCCTTGTCTATTCCAGCTCAAGACTCTGCATTTCCTCCATGCCCCTTACAGTCTGTCTCCCTGTTTCATTTTTTTCATGACATCTTCACTTGTTTATCCTCTTGTCACCCCACTCCTCAATGACAAAAGCGTAGGAGGCTCATTACCTGTTTTCATTTGTCACTTAATTTCCAGAGCCTGGAGAGTGGCTGCCTGGCACACAGAAGGGACTCAATGTTTTTTGAATCAATCACATTTTGAAAACTTTCAAGGAATTGGGGTTCTACAATTTAATCTGTGATTCCTTCTAACACTTTAATACTTACACATTTGTTTTTCAATTGGTTCATTACTCAGCAATTTTTTTATTGACTACCTGACATCATCAAGGCATTGTTACAAGTGATTTTAGTCAATGTCATCTTTATAGTTATTTTCCTTCTATTTCTTGTCTTCCTCAAGGGTACCTTTTAACAAGTGCATGGGAAATAGAATGCAAACCTAAGTTCAGCGCAAGAAAGTGTTCCTGAAAATGTGTATCAATAAAACAACTTATGCATAGGTTTTCAATTTTTGTTTATGCCAAAATAAGCTTATCTTTTTTCATAAACTTTTTGAAAAAGTTACACTCATATTATTAATGTAAATTGAAATCAGTCCTACCAGCTCAGTAAAATGAATTTCTGAGATACATGAAAAGACCTGACTTAATGACTGATAAATAACTTGCCCAGTGGAATCTTTTTTTTTTTTTTAATTTTTGCTGCTTGGTTAAGACTCTGTATGAAAAGACAAGTCTCTTGAATTTGTACCTGTGATTGTATATAATTCGAAAATACATGAAAGCTCTTCAGGAACCAGCCACTTCACCCAAGGTGTGGTAGTACAAGTAGACAATGGAACTCTGCCTGGAGGATGAATCAGGAAAAGTGCTCTTCTCCGGACAGAGCTCCAGCCCCAAGCTCACTGAGCAGACTGCACCTTGCGCTGCTCTCCTTTGGGAAGAAAGAGCCCTGAACTGCTGCACTGTGGGTAACACAGGGGTCCTCAGCAACCCACCCAACTGAAAGTGATGTCCCTCCAATTACTCATTCTTCATGCAAACACTATTGGTTTGTTAAAATGTTAGGACACCCATGAGCATCTTCCTCCTTGTGAGCTGTGTCTAATCAGAAGAGTGGAAATTTGACCCTGAGAATTACTCAGTTACACCATAAACAAGGCTGGATGATGGAAGTTGGCTTCGCCTATGGTCTTCTTTCCTAGTGGTCAACAAGCCGGTAAGAAACTCACCATTACTTTATCAATATCCTTGGTTTGAGCCAAGACAGACTCCAGGAAGGAATTGAGCTCCTTTGCTGTCTATAACAACTTTGGTTTTAGAACCAACTGGGGTTTAAAGAAGCTCCCAGTTCCGAGGGGAAACAGCTTTTCTAACATGGAACAACTAATAATTTACAATATAACTGGCAGCAAGAGGCAGCCAGCCTCATCTTGAAGACTCCGGGCTCTGGTTTCTGAACAGATCTGAGTTTGAATTCCAGCTCCAATCTTTGGGGTGTGATGCTTAACTCTGGTAAGAATTAGTTTCCTCATCTGTAAAATGAGGACATTGCTAGTGCCTGCATCCTTAAATTTTTAGAAAATTAGAGATGTGAGAGTGGATTAGGGCATTGGGTTTGCTATTGTCTGCTCTAGAAAGTCTTTCTATAATAATATTCATGATGAATTCGGGATGTTACATATTTGATTCTTCTTTCTGCTTCCCTTCCCATTCTCTTTGCCCAGTTTACCTATAGCCTCAAACTCTACTGAGGGCTATATATAAAATAAGAAGGCTGTATTTCCATACTTCCATAGAGCTCTGAGAACAGCAGAATAATTGGATTACATTGATAGTATGATAGTATTGAAAAGACTTAACAGACTGACCTTGATAAGATTTGTAGTTTTAACTCTCATTTATAAAAATTTTTCTTTCTTTTCATTTTACTTGAAAGGCAGAGAGAGCACTCTTCCACCTATTGTTTCACTTCTCAAATGCCTGAAACCCAGTCAGGGCTGGGGCAGGCTGAAGCCAACAGCATGGACTCCATTTGTCTTCCACATGGGTGGCAGGGGCCCAAGTACTTGAGCCATCACCAGCTGTCTGCCAGGGTGCACATTAGCAGGAAGCTGGATCACAAGAGGAGCAGCTGGGACTCAGAGCAGGCATGCTGTATGGGAAGCAGGCATCCCAAGCAGCAACTTAAGCTGTTGTGCCAAGTACCCACTCCTACCTTCACTTATTTTTTAAACAAGATTTTAGAATTTAAGAGAACTCTATGTTCAATTTAGCTTACGTGAAAATTCTTCAAAAAGTTCATGAAAAATGCATATTATGAAAGATATGCATGGATTTAAAATTTACTTCCACCAAAATAAACTTGTCTTCTAATTCCATTTTCTAAGAATCTTTATCATTTGCTTCCAGTTTTCAAATTTTAACATTATTCCAAAGTCCAAAGGAAAAATCTAATTTAAAAGAAAAGTTAAGCTAAGATTGACCACAAATGGTTTCAATAATCGGGGAGTGAGTAGGAAGGCTTCCAAACCTCCTGTGTTTTCCAATTTATGCAGGAGCCAGATATCCATTTTTAAATAAACCTCTGGTTAAAAGGTTCACTTCTTTGGTCTTTCAGGGTTCCACCACATTTGGTATGGGATCTGATTCCATGTTGTAGCATTTATTGGACTCAACAGGTATACCAGTCAAACTTTCCCATTTATAAACAATTTTTTTAAATTATGGAATTCTTTATTTCAATTATATCTGTCTGTAGCAGTACTTGGCATCTAAAATAACAAATGTTGGTTACTTATGACATAGAAAAGAACAAAGGAGGTAAGAAAGGTGAAGCTAAATAGTTAGCATCTGAATCAACCAGCAATTTAGAAAAGCATTTTCTGAAAAGAATTTATCAACAGTAGTGATGGCATCATGCTGCACAAACTCACCACTTGCCAAGTGTGTTTTGCTGAATGCAGGTATTTGTTGAGTATCTTCAATTTTTTCTCTCCATTTCAACAGAGGAACAGAAAACACAAATCCCAACCCCCCTGCCATTCTTTGCTGGATGAACAGACTCCCACCCAGCCAGCCAGCACTTCAGCAGAGGGGTGCCGTGACTAGGTGCAGAGCGGTAGCACTTACTTGCTGCATGGTAGGTGAATGTAAGGCAGACTGGACCTGCATGGGGAGCTGGTTCCCAATGGGCTGCTGCATGGCGAGTGTCTGGTGTTGCTGCATGTTGAGATGCTGGTGGAGAGGTGGGCTGATCTGGAGTGGAGGAGGGGGTGACACAGCCATATTTGCTATAGAGACAGTCACTGGCATTTGGTTATTCGGCTTGGGTGCTATGCTCCTGGGGAGGCTTGGATGCATGGCAGTTAGATGAGGATTCATTCCTGGTTGTTGGTGATAGTGGGAACTTAGGTACAGAGCAGAATGGGCCTGGCTGGGCCCATGGAACACTGAAGGCTTTGAATTGATCAGCTGAGGGGGTTGAGATGTCTTCACATCAACAGGTTCACTGTAGCTCTGCGGGAGGGAGAAACAAGCCAGGGTTAAGAGACAGACACATGGAGTGTTGATTCGTGGCACTCTGACAGTCTACTCAAGAGCTCTCACGAGAATCAGCTTCCATGCCTGCTCTTGACTCTTCTTTTTAAATAATTTCTATATTAATGTTCATAGCAGGACTTACAGAAAAGCGAGCTTATTCCTTTTCAAATCATCTACAACCACATTTTATTTTTTTGCCTAAAGATAAACTATATCTTGGTGACCTTTTTCATCATCCTAACCAAGGCAAAAAGGTAGGGGATAGGACTGATGCCTTCATTGCCCTAATGGGGAATACCAGTGTAATTCAAATTGAAAATGATTCAATTATTGACTTCCTCTACTGGTTATATATTTCATTGTGTTTCTCCTTTTTATCTTCCAAAGAGCATTGACCTGGGTATTTGCACAAAGAAAACAAAGCTGGTTGATGGACGTGGTAACAATTGAAAAGAGTCCTAAAATACCTTTCTGAAGTCCTACAAAACTGCATTGGTACATTTTTCCAAGTAGCCATAGAACTCAGCTTGATTTTTGAAAAAAGTTAGTGATGAATTGATCCCTCTTAATGAAGTGGATAAAAATAATCTCTCTTAGAAATTTTAGACTATCATAAATTAATATAATTTTACTCTAATTTTTTTCCACACCTTTATCTGGTCGTTTCCTAATAACCTTTTAATTGACTTAAAAACTAGACATTTCAGTGGAAACTGAAAAGGATCAAGAATTAATCTGGAGGCATTTCCTCTTGGGCATGAACCTACCTCCTGTGCTGGTGGAGAGGAAGAAATGGTGCAAACTGAAACCCACTACAGAAAAAAAACATGAAAATGTCCTTCTAGAAACCAAGGTCACTTTGTCAAAGCCAGGTCCTGAGGCTGTATATATACCCTAATTGTATGACCTTGATGTCACCCTTAGAGCCCAATTCCACGGGAGTGGCTTGTTCACTCAGCACTGCAGGGTCCACCCTGCCTTTGAGGTTTCCTTAGATGCTGTTGCTTTGGCCACGCCACCAGCTGTCCACTCAGATGCTTAGGAGGTGGGTTCTTCACAAACAACGCTGTACCACTCAAACCAGCCAGGTCCACAATCACACATAAGCCCACCATACTGTCAGCGGCATAGCATGTTTGTCCTCAGGAGTATAGGGAAATGAAGCAAAAGCCACAATAACAACGATGCTGGCTCAGGGGCATCTGGGCAGCGTGTACAGAGATACAGAAAGGACACACCTGACACCTCTTAAGCTATCCCAAGCCCTGGTAACCTGGGGTCTTGTGAGAGTCTGCATGCTCCATGCAGAGCACAGTCAGGTGTACGCACAGAATCCTCTGAGCTGGTCCCTCTGAGGACCCTCATTAGGTTACTTCTCTCCATGTCACTATTGGTGACAGAAGACATGAACACGTGTTTAGACTCTTGTCTAAGAGAGGAAGCTTGAGACCAAAGAAACTTCATTAACTCTAGGTCCTAAGAACTGCTTTCAATTAAAATGAAACAAAAGCAGTTTTAAGCAGGGGGCTTTTTTTTTTTTTCCACTTTCATTTAAAAATTCTTATTGTTGATGTGCAAAATACTTAACAATTCAAGGAAATGGTCAACACGGGCTGTGTAAACAGTGACTATTTCCACATCAGAATAACATGAACTGCAATTGATGGGACTCAAAATTCATTCCATATATGCCAAGACTATGTGTTTATTGTGTATGTTTAAGTCATCTGGGAACATATTTTATTGTGTTTGTATTCTCTCTTTTTTAGTCTCTGGCAGCAGGCTTGATTTCATGTTTAGTCATAGGCGGTGTCAACTTAGCACCAGAAAGAAATTATACCTATAAAAATTAATATATATGGGTGAATCTCTATTTCTTGCTTTACAGTTGTTTTTAAATGAAAAAGAATAAAAATCATTCACATTTTCCATATGATCAAAACTATGAAATATACATAATTATAAAAGTGTTTTCACTTTCTATTTCTAGGTACCTTATTACTAGATAATAAGGTGACTACTTGCCACAGAAATAAAAACGTCAAGTTCAAAATAAATAATGAATCCAATTTCCTTGACTTCTACTTGTTAAGTAATAGTATGTGATCTGCCATATAGATATATGATAAGTAGATGGACAATTATAGAGAGATAGACATAAAAATTTACATAAATAGATAGCTATCTATTTTGAGATATTTTATTACCAACTAGTAAATAAAGTTTCTCTTTGCTCATGGGTAATCATACACAAAACACTTTCTTGACCCAGCTATTTGTCTCTTATCATTTCCATACTAAACGATGAATAGATCAGTGCTACTAAACCTATTTTAAAATAATATGAACACTATTGGCAAACTCAAATTAAATAGATCTCTAAAGATAAGGGTTCAGACAACACATTATTATATCACAGAGGCTGGAAGAATTCTGGGAAGTTACAGTTTTCTTTCCTTTCTAAATTTGTTGAACGTGGTAAGCTAGATAACATGTCCTGCCCTGTGCCTATGCATGGCATGTTCTCCAATAAGACTACTCTCTCCTTGTGTTTTCTTTTCATGATGATGTCATGAGTCATCAAAGAAGGGATCCTATTTTATGGCAAGGACTTAAAACTCCATAGTCTGTGTATTTGGCACCTTGCAAAGTACACAGAGAATGGACATATGCTTGTTGAATGAGGCAATGGCTAAGCTTGAACTATACTCCCTTTGGTCATGTTACCTTTCCTGAGACCTCTCGAGAGGACAAGCCATTCCTCTTCCCAAGGAGTAACAGAGGATAGGAAGACTTGGAAAACCCAGGGACTATTAGAGCAAGCTTCCCCACTCTCTGCTCTGCTCACAGCATGAACTACACCCTTCCTGACGTGATGAGGAATGACAGCCCGGGTAGGTATTCTACCCTTTATTCCTCACTAGCTCTTGGGTGAATGGCACCAGTGGAAGAGCTTGCTGTGTTCCACTCAGACTTTGGGAATTTGTGTCTTTATGTAAAGGTCCACCCATTTCAGATTGGGAAACACTTGTGTTTGACGTAGCGGTTAGGACACCTGCATCCCACATCAGAGTACCTGAATCGGATACCTGACTCTGGCTCCTGATTCCAGCATCCTGCTAATGCAGACCTTGGCAGGCAGTGGTGATGGCCCAGGTGATTGGTTTTCTGCCACTCAAGTGTGACACCTGAATTGAGTTTCTGGCTCCCAACTTCAGCCTTGGCAAATCCCTGGCCCTTGTGGGTATATGGGGAGTGAACCAATGGATAAGAGTTCTCATTTCTTCTGAAATAAATTTTAAAATGTAAAAATATTTTAAAAAATCTGCTTCTAGCTTTATTTCTAATTAATTATTAATCAGACTAACACAGTGGGTCATGTATTAATTACAGAGATGTTCTATAGTTTTGGAAAACAGGTAGAATAAATTCATTTTAGCACCAAACTGCAAAGAATTAATAATCTAATCAAGTGGAAATGTGAAGAAATCATAAGGTTAATATCTCCCACTATCATTTTCTTCAATTAAATTATGAAAGCAAGGCTACAATTTGGCAACCAATTACGCTGCATATGAAGATCTCTAAACATACCCTCAGAAAATAGAACTATTTTCCCAGACCTAATAAATGATTCAAATTTATTTTTACTTTTAAAAATATTAACCACCTGTAAATAAAATTGCCTTTTGTCACTTGATAAGTATGATTTAACCTGAGTATATACAATGGAACATCAATCATTGAATCTTACAAAAAAAATGTTTTTGCTGCTGTTTCCTCTCTGAGCATGTTCTCTTTCTTATTTGCTTACGGACTATGGATCCTAAAATATGTTTGCTCAAAGCAAAGAAGTCAGGTAGAGACAACGGAGACCACTTGGGTCTTATCAATAGAGGCTTCTTGTGTCATATGCAAAAGGTACAAAGAGCACAACTCTGTGAAGCTTAAGATACTTCTTATTAACCAAGTTGTTGGGCGGAGCCAAGATGGCGGAATAGTGAGGACGCGCACTAGCAGTCCGCAAAAAGATAGTTTAATAAAAACAGAGTTACTGTAGCCTCAGGAAAAATCTCACGGAAAAAAATGCAGTGGAAATTCTTCCGGACCCAGTGAATGAGACGCAGAGGACCTATGGGAAAGTAAGTTTGCGAACGGCAAATCGTGCCTTAGTGGCACGGGAGCTGCCGGGAGGGACGGGAACCGGACGGAACACAGTCGCCATTAGAATCGAGCGCTTGAACGGGACCCGATACAGGGATCCCGAGACACTGGCGGGGGGAAGCAGACGCCACGGGGGAAACAGCACAGTTGAGGCGAGCCCACACGGACACTAGCCTCTTTCGTTGCCCACCCTGCTCACTCGAGCTAGACTGAACACAGTGGGACGGCGTGCGCCCGCCGGCTGAACCGGAAGCCGGGCGGAACACAGTCGCCATTGGAACGGAGCGCTTGAACGGGGGCCGATACAGGGATCCCGAGACACTGGCGGGGGGAAGCAGACCCCCCACGGGGGAAAACAGCACAATTGAGGCGAGCCTGCACGGACACTAGCCTCTCTCGTCACCCACCCTGCTAATTCGAGCTAGATTAAACGCAGTGGGACAAGGCGCACCCGCCCGCCCGCCCGCCCATCACTGAGGCAGACGGAACCAAAAACCCGAGGCTGTAGAAACCTGAAGGGGATCCAAAAACTGGGAACACACCGCGCACACAAACTCCGTTACCTTGACAACCCAGAGAAAGAGTGTGGGGAAAAAAAAATGCCAAACAAAAACAGATTCCGAGGGAGCAAGATCAAGGAAGACGCTATGATGACCCCAAACGGAAAAGACACCCCAAGTCAGGATTATGAAGATAATGAGATAGAAGAAATGCAAGAAGCAGATCTCAAAGAATTGATAAGAACATTAAGAAGTTCTCAAAAACAAATTCTTGAACTACAGAAATCCTTAATGGATAAGATAGAAAATCTCTCTCGCGAGAATGAAGCACTACGCAGAAATCAAAATGAAATGAAACAACTAGTAGAACAAGAAGCTACGAGAGTGACAAAAAATCTTAATGAATTGAAGAAGTCAATAGATCAAGTGACAAGCAATCTTGAAGGCCTTAAAACCAGAATGGGTGAAGCAGAAGAGAGAATATCGGACCTAGAAGACAGAGAACAGGAGAGGAAACAGTCAAACCAAAGACAAGAAGAGGAAATTAGAAAACTAAAAGATATCGTCGGGAATTTACAGGATACTATTAAAAAACCCAACATTCGGGTTCTAGGTGTTCCTGAAGGTATGGAGAGGGAGAAAGGATTAGAAGGCCTTTTTAGGGAGATACTAGCAGAAAACTTTCCAGGCTTGGAGAAAGACAGAGAAATCCTAATCCAGGAAGCTCATAGAACCCCTAATAAACATGACCAAAAGAGATCCTCTGCACGACATATTGTAATTAAACTCACCACAGTGAAGCAAAAAGAAAAGATCCTAAAATGTGCAAGAGAGAAACGGCAGATTACTCTCAAAGGATCTCCAATTAGACTTACAGCTGACTTCTCAACTGAAACCCTACAAGCTAGAAGGGAATGGCGAGACATAGCCCAGGTGCTTAGAGAGAAAAACTGCCAGCCCAGAATATTATACCCTGCAAAGCTCTCATTTGTGAATGAAGGTGAAATAAAGACCTTTCATAACAAACAAAAATTGAAAGAATTTGTTGCCACTCGTCCAGCCCTGCAAAAGATACTTAAAGACGTGTTACACACAGAAACACAGAAACACGACCATCAACATGAAAGAAGATAAACGAAGGGAACCTCACGGCAAAAGATCACAGGGAATTCAAAGCATACATTAGAAAATATCTGGCAAATGGCAGGGCAAACTTACCACTTATCAATAGTCACATTGAACGTTAAAGGTCTAAACTGTCCTGTTAAAAGACAGAGATTGGCTGATTGGGTTAAGGAACAAAAACCATCTATTTGCTGCCTACAAGAAACACATCTTTCCAACGAAGATCCATACAGACTGAAAATAAAAGGATGGAACAAGATATACCACGCCAACAGAAATGAAAAAAGAGCGGGTGTAACCATCTTAATATCGGACTACATAAACTTTAACACAAAAACTGTTAAGAGAGACAAAGAGGGGCACTATATAATGATTAAGGGATCAATACTACAGGAAGATATAACAATTCTCAATGTATATGCACCTAATTACAGGCCACAGGTTTATTTAAAAAATTTGTTAAGAAACTTAAAGGGAGACTTAGACCCCAACACAATAGTACTGGGGGACTTCAATACTTCACTCACAGATATTGACAGATCGACAGGACAGAAGATCAACAAGGAGACAGTAGATTTAAACAACACTATAGCCCAAATGGATCTAACAGATATCTACAGAACTTTTCATCCTACACAGAAAGCATTCACATTCTTCTCAGCAGCACATGGAACCTACTCTAGGATTGATCACATATTAGGCCATAAAGCAAGTCTCAGCAAATTCAAAAGAATTAAAATCATACCATGCAACTTCTCAGACCATGAGGGAGTGAAGTTGGAAATTAGCAACTCAGGAATCCCTAGAGCATATGCAAACACATGGAGATTGAACAACATGCTCCTGAATGAACAATGGGTCACTGAAGAAATCAAAAGAGAAATCAAAAATTTTCTGGAAGTAAATGAGGATAACAGCACAACATACCAAAACTTATGGGATACAGCAAAAGCAGTGTTAAGAGGAAAGTTTATATCAATAGGTGCCTACATCAAGAAACTGGAAAGGCACCAAATAGATGAGCTTTCAATGCATCTCAAGGATCTAGAAAATTTGCAGCAAACTAGACCCAAATCTAGTAGAAAAAGAGAAATAATCAAAATCAGAGAAGAAATCAACAGGATTGAATCCAAAAAAACATTACAAAAAATCAGCCAAACGAGGAGCTGGTTTTTTGAAAAAATAAACAAGATTGACACCCCATTGGCCCAACTAACTAAAAAAAGAAGAGAAAAGACCCAAATCAGTAAAATCAGAGATGAAAAAGGAAATATAACAACAGACACCACAGAAATCAAAAGAATCATCAGAAATTACTACATGGACTTGTATGCCAGCAAACAGGGAAACCTATCAGAAATGGATAGATTCCTGGACACATGCAACCTACCTAAATTGAACCAGGAAGACATAGAAAACCTAAACAGACCCATAAGTGAGTCAGAAATTGAATCAGTAATAAAGGCCCTCCCAACAAAGAAAAGCCCAGGACCAGATGGATTCACTGCTGAATTCTACCAGACATTTAAAGAAGAACTAACCCCAATTCTTCTCAAACTATTCAGAACAATCGAAAAAGAGGGAATTCTCCCAAATTCCTTCTATGAAGCCAACATCACCTTAATTCCTAAACCAGAAAAAGATGCAGCATTGAAAGAGAATTACAGACCAATATCCCTCATGAACATAGATGCAAAAATCCTCAATAAAATTCTGGCCAATAGACTGCAACAACACATCAGAAAGATCATCCACCCAGACCAAGTGGGATTCATCCCTGGTATGCAGGGATGGTTCAATATTCGCAAAACAATCAACGTGATACACCACATTAACAGACTGCAGAAGAAAAACCATATGATTATCTCACTAGACGCAGAGAAAGCATTCGATAAAATTCAACACCCTTTCATGATGAAAACCCTAAGCAAACTGGGTATAGAAGGCACATTCCTCAATACAATCAAAGCAATTTATGAAAAACCCACGGCCAATATCCTATTGAATGGGGAAAAGTTGGAAGCATTTCCACTGAGATCTGGTACCAGACAGGGATGCCCACTCTCACCACTGCTATTCAATATAGTGCTGGAAGTCTTAGCCAGAGCTATTAGGCAAGAAAAAGAAATTAAAGGGATACAAGTTGGGAAGGAAGAACTCAAACTATCCCTCTTTGCAGACGACATGATTCTTTATTTAGGGGACCCAAAGAACTCTACTAAGAGACTATTGGAACTCATAGAAGAGTTTGGCAAAGTAGCAGGATATAAAATCAATGCACAAAAATCAACAGCCTTTGTATACACAGACAATGCCACGGCTGAGGAAGAACTGCTAAGATCAGTCCCATTCACAATAGCTACAAAAACAATCAAATACCTTGGAATAAATTTAACTAAGGACATTAAAGATCTCTACAATGAAAATTACAAAACCTTAAAGAAAGAAATAGAAGAGGATACCAAAAAATGGAGAAATCTCCCATGCTCATGGATTGGAAGAATCAATATCATCAAAATGTCCATTCTCCCAAAAGCAATTTACAGATTCAACGCAATACCAATCAAGATACCGAGGACATTCTTCTCAGATCTGGAAAAAATGATGCTGAAATTCATATGGAGACACAGGAGACCTCGAATAGCTAAAGCAATCTTGTACAACAAAAACAAAGCCGGAGGCATCACAATACCAGATTTCAGGACATACTACAGGGCAGTTGTTATCAAAACAGCATGGTACTGGTACAGAAACAGATGGATAGACCAATGGAACAGAATAGAAACTCCAGAAATCAATCCAAACACCTACAGCCAACTTATATTTGATCAACGATCCAAAACCAGTCCCTGGAGTAAGGTCAGTCTGTTTAATAAATGGTGCTGGGAAAACTGGATTTCCACGTGCAGAACCATGAAGCAAGACCCCTACCTTTCACCTTACACAAAAATCCATTCAACATGGATTAAAAATTTAAACCTACGACCCGACACCATCAAATTACTAGAGAGCATAGGAGAAACCCTGCAAGACATAGGTACTGGCAAAGACTTCTTGGAAAAGACCCCAGAAGCACAGGCACTGAAAACCAAAATTAACTACTGGGATTGCATCAAATTGAAAAGTTTCTGTACTGCAAAAGAAACAGTCAGGAAAGTGAATAGGAAACCGACAGAATGGGAAAATATATTTGCAAACTATGCAACAGATAAAGGGTTGATAACCAGAATCTACACAGAAATTAAGAAACTCCACAACATCAAAACAAACAACCCACTTAAGAGATGGGCCAAGGACCTCAATAGACATTTTTCAAAAGAGGAAATCCAAATGGCCAACAGACACATGAAAAAATGTTCAAGATCCCTAGCAATCAGGGAAATGCAAATCAAAACCACAATGAGGTTTCACCTCACCCCGGTGAGAATGGCTCACATTCAGAAATCCACCAACAATAGATGCTGGAGAGGATGTGGGGAAAAAGGGACACTAATCCACTGTTGGTGGGAATGCAAACTGGTGAAGCCACTATGGAAGTCAGTCTGGAGATTCCTCAGAAACATGAATATAACCCTACCATTCAACCCAGCCATCCCACTCCTTGGAATTTACCCAAAGGAAATTAAATTGACAAACAAAAAAGCCGTCTGCACAGCAATGTTTATTGCGGCTCAATTCACAATAGCTAAGACTTGGAACCAACCCAAATGCCCATCAACAGTAGACTGGATTAGGAAATTATGGGACATGTACTCTACAGAATACTATACAGCAGTCAAAAACAATGAAATCCGGTCACTTGCAACAAAATGGAGGAATCTGGAAAACATCATGCTGAGTGAATTAAGTCAGTCCCAAAGAGACAAATATCATTTGTTTCCCTTGATTGGCGATGACTAACTGAGCACCAAAGGGGAAACCTGTTGAAGTGAATTGGACACTATGAGAAACAGTGACTCGATCAGATCTTATGCTGACTGTTATTGTACAATGTAATACTTTATCCATGGTAGTATTTTTTTTTTCTTTATCCTAGTACTAGAGGTTGAACTCTGTAATTAACACACAATTATTCTTAGGTGTTTAAATTTTAACTGAAAAGTGATCTCTGTGAAATATAAGAGTGGGAATAAGAGAGGGAGGAGATGTAAAACTTGGGACAGGCTCAATCGGAACGGCCCCAAATGATGGAGTTAGAATTGTGCCAGGGGTTTCCAATACAACCCCATCAAGGTGGCATGTACCAAGGCCATCTCACTAGTGCAAGTGATCAATTTCAGCTCACAATTGATCACACTGATAGGTCTAAGAGCCAAAGGGATCACACAAACAAGACTAGTGTCTGCTAATACTAACTGATAGAATGAAAAAGGGAGAGAATGATCCAACACGGGAAGCAGGATACACAGCAGACTCATAGAATGGCAGATGTCCTAAATAGCACTCTGGCCTCAGAATCAGCCCTTAAGGCATTCGGATCTGGCTCAAGAGCCCATGAGAATATTTTAGGCATGGAAAGCTAAGACACTCTGGAAAAAACAGAAGACCTAAATGAAAGATCTCTGCGAGTGAGATCCCAGTGGAAAGAACGGGGCCATCAAAGAAGGAGGTACCTTTCTCTGAAGGGAGGAGAGAACTTCCACTTTGACTATGGCCCTGTGGGAATAAGATCGAAGTCGGCTAACCCTAAAGGCTTCCATAGCCTCAGCAACTCATGACTAGAGCCTAGGGAGATTACTGACGCCATAAACAAGAGTGTCAAATTGTTAAATCAACATCAGGAGTCACTGTGTACTTACGTCTCATGAGGGATCTGTCCTTAATGTGCTATCCAATGTGAAGTGATGCTATTACTAGTACTGAAACAGTATTTTTACACTTTGTGTTTCTGTGTGGGTGCAAACTGATGAAATCCTTACATAGTATATATTGAATCGATCTTCTTTATATAAAGATAATTGCAAATGATTAAAAAATCTTGGTGTTAAACTGGAAATTGCATAGACAATTAATCAATTTTTTAAAAAAAAAAATCATGTAGGATCTCTGTCCTTAATGTGCTGTACATTGTGAATTAATACTATAACTAGTACTCCAACAGTATTATCATTATGTGTCTCTATGCGAGGGCAAACCGTTGAAATCTTTACGTAATATGTACTAAATTGATCTCCTGTGTATAAAGAGAATTGAAAATGAATCTTGATGTGAATGGAAGGGGAGAGGGAGCGGGAAAAGGGGAGGGTGGGGGGAGGGAGGGAAGTTGTGTGGGGGGGGAGCCATTGTGGTCCATGAGCTGTTCTTTGGAAATTTATATTCTTTAAATAAAAGCTTTATAAAAAAAAAAAAAAAAAAAAAAAGTTTACAATACATGAACTCTGGGAGGTATGTTCAAACCATCAGAGATGTGTTAGCTGTGCTGATTTAGTGGATTTAAGTGCTTACCAAAATATAAACAATGACATACAAGGTTTCATGAGACTTCTTAAAGCGTTTAAGTACTTAAACTCAATGGGGTGAAGGGGGTCGTGTTCGCAGCAGAGGGAAGACTCTAGGAAGTATGAGGACAGGTAGGTTTGAAAGTTCAAGTTGTGCACAGAAACAGTTGTCCTCTGTGTCTTGGGGCCATGATGGGCAGTGAGGCAGGGAATATGGGTTGGCCTGGAAGCTACTCTAAGGTACACAGGCTTTATTGTGGTGCTGATGAGGCTCTAGTGGTGATCTTCAGTTAGGGGAGTTACTTGACCAGTTTTCCACTTGATATGGTAGTTCTGACCATAGCAAGGGACACGGGTTGCTGGTGGCCCCATGCAGAAGGCAGGCAGCAAGACCATTAGGAAGTGAATGAAGTCATTCAGGTAGAAGATGAGATCCTGATCCAAGGCCATAGCCCCGGAACAAGAAGAGGAAGATGGGAAGGTACTGAGAAAGTAGTGATGACAGGGATGAAGGAAAGGGAGGCAAGGAGTGGAGGATGATTCTAGATTTATGTTTAGAGCAACAGAAGCACAGTGGTGGAATAAAGTGAAATAAACTTTTCAGGAAGAAGAACAGATCTTGAGGGGAAGGTTGATTTTAGTTTGGAAAACTGAGTTTGAAATGTTTCTAGAACACTGCAATGCAATTGGTGATAAAAGTAGAAAACGTCATCCTAGATTTCAGGAGAAAGCCAAGCTGGAGATATGGATTTGGGAGTCATTGATGTGTATGTGGCTTAAGTTCTGGGAAAACATGAAATCATCAGAGAACAGTACTGTGATAGTGGTAGGAAAAGAGGTCCTAAGCTAAAATTAACAAAGATTCATATGCGAGATTGTGGCCTAAATCTAGAAGACTCACAGAGTTGAAGAACAACAATATTTCTACATGAGCTTCATGAGGTTAAGCCTTTTACCCTGTGCTTTATTTTTAATTCTTATTTCTTAAATTTATTTTATTTATAAAAGCAGAGTACAAAGAGAGGGAGAGAGAGAGAAAAAATATTCCACTTGCTGGTTTAGGGCCAGGCCAGACCAAAACCAGGGGCTTCTTCCAGGTCTCCCACATGTGTGCAGGGGCCCAAGCCTGAATGAGTGCCCATATGGGCTGCTAATGTCACAGGTGGCCACTTTACCTGCTATGCTACAATGCTGACTCCCTATTCTGTAGCTTTAGAAACTTGACTTTATTAGTACACTCAGGGGATGAGCTGACTCTTTTAACACTAGGGTCTGATTCTTGTAACCAAACTGTTAAGAATATACTTCCCAAACTGAAACAGGGCTCTATTAATTCACAAGAATTGCTAAGTATTACAAAAGTAATTAAGTAGTGATTGAAGAACATAAGTTCCAAATCACATGGCTTTGTGTGCTGTCCTATGTCAAGGGGATGAAATTTCTGTTTAAAAACTAGAATTAGGAACAGGTGCTGTGAGCAGTGACACTGCTCTTGGGATGCTTGCTGCCCACATTGGAATGCAGAAGTTCAAGTCCTGGCCCCTCTTTCAATCTGGCTTCCTGCTTATGTGCACCCTGGGAAGCAGCAAGTGATGATTTGAATACTACCCAGGTGGGAGACTTAGATGGAGTTCAGGGCCCCTGGCTTGGTTTGGCCCAGCTCCAGCTGTTGCAGGTATTTGGGGAATTAATCAACAGATGGAGGATACCTCTTTCCGATTTTATCTTTCAACAAAACAAAAAATAAATAAAACTTAAAGAGTACAGTTAATATTAATGGTTTTCAATTGTATTTTCTACAGAATGTCTTGTAGAATAATAGTGTAACTGGAAGTTCCCCAAAATAAATGTGTTATAAATAAAAAAAAAAAAAAAAAAAAAAATTAACCAAGTTGTTGGTTATCTATGATAGTTTCAATCCCATTTATTTTGTATAATGAAGATAATACTGCATAGTGCTTAAATGTCCCCATTCCGGGATGATGTGTGATATAAAAATGAATGATGGGCAAAGCAATTGTTATTTAAAATAGTAAAGTATAAACACAAGACATAAAACTCAGTAGAATTAACAATACAAGAGTTGCTGAATCAAATCAAATTAATAGTCCATCTAATTTGATTCTTGTTTTCAGCCCTGACCAATACTTGATGCATTGGAAATTAAGCAAAATTTATGTATCCACTCAATTGTGCATTGTTACTTCTGGAAGGAAAATTCTTCCTGGTCCTTGCAGGTGATTAACTTATACCCTGAAGCATGAGATTTTATTATCTTTAAATCACAATCTGGGCTTACAGAGCTGCAAATTTTCTGTTAACAGTCGTAAAATGATCAATGATCCATTCCATTTGCAAATTTAGACTCAGTATTTCTCTCAATAGCTCTGCATGGTCTGAATTCTCTGTCTACCTCATCCAGTTGAAAAAAAAGTTCTTTTATGTGTTTCAAATTTGCTACTTTTAAATTGAGCTGAGCATTTACAAAACATCTACTTATTTATTTATATTCATTTGTAAGGCAGAGAGAGTGAGCGAGCTCCCATCTGCTGGTTAATGACCCAAATGTCTAGAACAGCCAGTATGGGGTGAGACCAAGCCAGGAACTGGCAACTCCATCCAGGTTTCCCACTTGGGTGGCAGGGACCCAAGTACTGGACTCATCATCAGTTGCCTCCCAGTGTGAACATTAGCAGGGAGGTGGAGTTGAGAGTAGAGCTGGGACTGGACCCCAGGCATTCCAATACAGGACGTGGGGGCCCAAAGAGTGGTGTTAACTACTAGGCCAACATCTGACCCTCAATCAGCCATCTCATTTTTTTTTTACTATTAATTATGGTAACAGAGCATTTTCTTAATTTAATTCAAAATTTAATATTGTTCTGCACTGTACATTAAAGCATAATAAAAAGGCTCATTGTTCTTTATAAGTCTTGGTACCTTAGTTTACGAACTGTTCCTTAGGGCAGAAACTAAATCGCTTATTTGACCTTTGACATTGATGGCTTGTATTTAACAGTCTAGAACGTAGTCAGTCAAATACTGTGTCCCCTCAGGTGACATGTCTGAGAGGCTGTACTCTTATTTCAGTAATGCTGCTTTTACTGGGGACGTTGGAAACTTCCCTACTGGAATTCTCTTCAGAGCCTGTGGGACAGTCTTTTACATATCCTCAGACAACTCTTTGTCTCTCAGTGGTGGATTTGATTTTTGGAAACAGCTAATAGTCACTTGAAGCCAAGTCTGTGGCTTATATCTGGGTGATGTTTGGGGAAAAGAATGAGGTGTGAAAACAATGTAACAAGATTGATTTTCTAGCGTGGCTCATAAACTTTTCCTGCAGTTCTAAAAGAGGAGTTTCAAAAAATCTTTTGAACTCTGGGAGCAATAATAAAGTAAGTTTGTAGCCTCCCAAAGTGACTACTTTGAATGTAATGCTCATTTTGGGAGTATAAATTCTGGTCTATGTGGTGAAATGAAACTAGCTCCATGGCTTTAAAGTTATACATTGTTTTCAGCATAATAATTTAGATCCATGTCTAGGAATTCCTGAGTCTATGGAAAAACTATATTTCCTTAAGCTTTATTTAATAGTCCAACCCCATATGACCTTCAATAGCATGTAAAACTGGTAAAGCCAGGAAGTTCTAACCTTTATAAAAGCATATATGAATATTGTTGGCAGCCTTCAAAAAGACCATTTCAAATAAGAAACCTGTGGAGATGCATGTGTTTTTGTTTATATCTAGATTCTTTTCAAATTTAGAAAATTATTTACTTATGTATTTTTTGAAGGACAGAGCCATGGGGGGCTGGTGGAAAGAGAAAGACAGACAGATAGACATAGAGAGATATCCCATCTGCTGTTTTATTCTTCAAATGCCCCCAGTGGCCAGGGCTGTGCCAGGCTGAAGCTGAGAACTGGGAATTCAATCCAGGTCATAACAGGACTCAACTATTTGAACTTTCCCTTTAATTCCCAGAACCTACATTAGAAGGAAGCTGGAGCTAGGAGTGGAGCTAGGGAAGAGCCAGCACTAGAAGCCACAGATTCCAGTATGGGATGCAGGCACCTTCACTGGCATCTTAACCACCAGGAAAGCTGTCTGCCCCTACATCCAGATCACTTCTAGTCTATATAACTAAATGTGTCTATGAGATATACTTTTTCTTATGTTTAATGTCATTTCTTTATAAAAGATTGATCCAGCTAAATTTTCATCAACATACCAATCTTTTCCTACTCCTTTGCATACCTACCAATAATACTAAAAATAATACCATTAATACCAAAAATAATTTGTAATAACAACAATTACTTATATTTATTGTGTTCTTCCTTAATTCAGGATCTTGAACTATGCAGTTTATTTTTAAAAATTTTGCTTTATTGTGGCAAGGGCAGTTAACATGAGAATTAGCCTCTCAACAGATTTTTGAGTGTATAATACTGACTTGAGGTACAATGTGGTAGAGCAGATCTACTGCTAATTTACCTGGTGTGGTATCCACTTCTCTCCCCACTCCTTGATCCTCTGAGTTTGACTGTTTTGTATGCCTCACAGAAGTGGAAGCATGCAATCCTTCTGTGACTCGCTGATTTCCTTTATCATAATCATGTCTTCTAGTGAACCGGCAGTTCACACAGTTTTTATTCTGTCCCCGTGGAAACCCTATGATGTAGGTTTCAGTGTTTTCTCTGTTGAACACTTGAGTAACGGAATCTCAGGAAGAGGGAAACATGTTCCAGATCCCTCATTTCACCTTCCATGTGTTACTTTTCTGCCCTCTGAGGACTCTCCCTGTGTGATAGTGGAGGCACTCTGAGGTCCTCAAACATGTGTCCTTTGATTCCACATGGAGTCACGGAGACTGAAGACATCTTGAAGACCTTCTGCAATCCTATTTAAAAACTTTGCTCCCGCTCTTACATTTCTCTGTGGAAAGAAATAGCTTCTCCTACAGCTCACACGTTTGACCATACCCCTTGTGCTGATTAAATTCCTGTGGTTGGAGATGGCACCTGTTTTCTTGTTCCATTGTCAAGGAAAGCAGGCAGTGTGCAATCACTGTTCTATTCTAGATGCAACACCCATGTTGGGTGTGAGCATTTCTAAGTCTGCTTTTTTTTTTCTCATCTGAAATTCTTTCTCCATTGCTACTACCTTCTAGCTGCTTAGGACTGTTTCAACATTCCCTTTAAATTATACAACCTAAAACTGAGGTCTGACGAGCACTGTGCTTACAACACTCACAGCTCCTCCTGGAGTGTCTTGCAACGCTGCTGTGCTCATATGGCAAGGAATGGCTGGTGCTGGGAAATCTGTTACTGGTTCTGTGAGACCAGGGAAGCACCTGCCTGTCACAACCTGATGCACAGCAGTGATTTCCAAACACTTTGCAGGTCCAGATTCTAATGGGCTCTGGTCAGCCTCTGGTGGTAGGTATCTAGAAATGGGCCTACAGCCTACTGTTGAGATGATGATGGGAGGAATTGATTTAAATGTCTGGCATGGTGCCTGGCACCTTGAAGCTATTCACTAGCAAGATGCAATTTGTGTTTGTGTTACTTTTAGAAAAATATTAATATCCAGCTGAGAATGTGCAAGTATTGTCATTTTGAAGTACAAAGGTTGGGAGTTATTTTTCACTTAGGACTAACTTTTTGTTTTTTTACATTTTGGGTAATTCTAATTGTAATCAAGCCTGGAGTCATGTTAAGGACATGCTGGATTAGATGGCATAGTGTACATTTAAATGACAGAAGTAATAACTGAAAGGAGAGAAGCATTAATAATCCTATGACTCAGTTTCATAGATAGTCAGTGGTCACTGGCTATTTCTATTTTTGATTATGTTCTGAAGAAGCAGCTAATTTTAGAGTATAGCTTCAAACAATTTCAAGTATCATGAAAAATGTCCACTTGCAGCTGTCATATTCATCTTTGTCTCTCAGCACCTAGCCCTGAGCTTGACAAGGAACAGGTGTCCTGCAGCCCTGGACTGGATGCAGAGCACCTCCTGGAGTGGAAGCAGTGAGAGGATCTATTGGCCCAGGAGCAAAAAGCCTTATTTGGTGAAATGAATGCACTGCATGGAAAATAAGTACCATAATATGTTGCCCTGGAGGTATAAATCAAAGGTACTGGTAGGGACTTAAGAAAATGGATATGGTGCTCTGGCTCTGTTTCTCATGGACAAAAATGACCTTGGAAGAGGGAATAAATGTCAATGCTATGCCATGACTATGGGTAGTGGATGTTTTAGGGCTATAGGTAAATGTACTGCTAGATGCATAAGCAGCATAGCCCAGAAGAAAGTCTGAAAACAGTGGAGGCCAACCTTGCCTTGGTCACTGGTTACCTGCAGGTTTCAGTGAAATTTTCATAATCAAGTCCACTTCAAGGGATAAAGCTTGAACATTAAGGTAACTCATGCACTTAAAGTGATCTTTCAAATATAATTCCAAGGATCAGCTTTTGGCCTAGTATTTGACACTGACTAGGCTGTTCACATCCCACATTGGTGTGCTTGTGTTCAATATTCAACTTGGCTCCTGGCTCCAGCTTTCTGGTAATACAGGCCCTTGGAAGCAGTGGTGGCAGCTGCATGGTGGCAGCTCAAGTAATTGGAACCCTTTCATCTACATGGTTAGATTGGGATTGAATTCTAGGCTCCTGGTTTTGGCCAACCTGCCACTGAATCATTTGGGGAGTGAACCAGTGGATGGCAGTGTTTCTCTCTCTCTCTCTCTCTGCCTCTCAAATAAATAATAAAAGCAATTCCTTTTCATTTAAAAATATATAATCATATATTTTAAAAAGATTTATTTATTCACTTGAAAGTCAGAATTATAGGAAGAGGGAGAGGGAGGGGGAGGGGGAGGGGAAAAGGATTGGGAGAAGGAGAAGGAGAGAGAGAGAGAGAATCTTCCATCTACTTGTTTACTCCCAAAATGGCTGCAATAGCTGGGGCTGGGCTATCTCAAAGCCAGGAGCCTAGAAATCTATCCAGGTCTCCCACTTGGGCCATCTTCTGCTGATTTTCCAAGGACATTAGCAGGAAGCTAGATGGGAAGTAGAGTGCTCATATGGGATACAGGTGTCACAGGTGGAAACTTAACCCACTGAGCCACAGTGCCAGCCCCTGTTTTTTTCTATATGGATGTATAGACATTGGATGTTGCTGTTCCCACTGAAACCCATTCAGTGGCTGCCCTTTGGATCAGAAGAAACTCCAGTTCTTTCCATGTCTCACAAGATGATTGTGATCTGACTCCTGTCCGCCTTCCTGGGTCATCTCAAACCATGTTGACTTAGCTCCACCGTGCCACCACCCACTCAGCTCAACGAGACACTTTTGCCAAAGTCTTTGCACTTTTAGTGGCACCGCTTGGCTCTGCAATCTCCTATCCTTTGATCTCAGTCCAATGTCACCTCCTCAAGGAGGCCTTTGCAGACCACTCTAGCTGAACTTCTGCTTGATTTCCTTCAGAACACTCAGATTCTCAAAGACCTTCATAGTTTATTTGTTCATATTGTCACTCCTAATCTCGTCTAATTAAAGCCAAAGTTCTGTAGGTGTGGGAGATAAATTTGCCTGTTCTCCACTGCATCCTCTGAGCCTGGTCCAGTGCGTAGACCAGAGCTTACACATCCAAGCCAGATCTTCCAAAGGAATACATGAACGGGTGAATGGAAAAAAAAACAATAGAGCCTGGCTGGCTGATGGTGGTTCTGTGGAATTGTAACCATGATATCCTCAGTATTTTCTGTTTGCTACTTTAGATCTTTTAAATAGTTCTGGAAATAATTCATAATGGAGTAAAAAATTCTAGTATAGAAAATATTGAAATATGAATGGCTATTATTTGCCTTATCATAATTAAAATGGAAAAGAAATGGAATTAAAGCACTTCCAAAATTATTATTTATCTGAGAGGCAGAGAGAGAGAGAGAGAGAGCACTTCCATCTGTTGGTTCACTCTGCTGGTTGACTCTCACATGCCTGAAATGAATGAGGGGCCAGAGTTCAGAGCTGGAAACAGTCCAGGTACCCCATGCGGATAGCAGGAACCCAACCACTGAGCCATCACCACTGCCTCCCATGATCTGCATTAGCAGGAAGCTAGAACTGGAAATCCATGTCAAGTAATGAACCCAGGCACTCGAAAGTGGGATTAGGGCCTACCCACCAAGCCAAATGCAGACTCCAAAACATGGGTTTTTACATATGTTACCATATGCTATGGGAGAGTAGGGCTGGTATATTTTCTGTGGGTACCCAGCAGGCGATACAGGAAATCTCCACTTGCATATAACATCAGAGGGTCATTTTCCTAACCTGGACAGGGTGTTTGTCAATTTCCTTCCATTTGTATACTCACAATAGATAGTTGTATATAAATAGAGATTCAACAACTCTAGGAAAATTCCTACTGCCAAGGAGAGGAAAAAATGTCAGGGTAAGCTGTAAAAAAAAAAGTGCTTGGTTTTTTAAATGTAGAAATGGCAATTCGCAGCATTTACACAAATTGCTGTATACTGTGGGTTGCAACTCCCAGCCTGAATAGTAGGAAAAGTTGCAGCTAAGAGCAAATCTGAGGACGCTGGGGGCTGAGTCAGTAACACAGCCTTCTGCAATCTGCATGTCATTGTATTGAGATTGAGAGTTCATGTCATTGATTTTCTTGTTGTAAAATACTTGAACTAAAACTACATCAGGGCCGGTGCTGTGGTGCAGTGGATTAAAACCCCTGCCTGCAGCGCCAGCATCCCATATGGATTCTTGTCCTGGCTGCTCCATTTCTGATCCAGCTCTCTGCTATGGCCTGAGAAAGCAGTGGACAGTGGCCCAAATCCTTGGGCCCCTGCACCTGCATGGGAGACCCCGAAGAAGCTCCTGGGTCCTGGCTTTGGATCAGCTCAGCTCTGGCCATTGCAGTCATTTGGGAAGTGAATCAGTGGGTGGAAGATCTTTCTCTCACTCTTTCTCTCTCTTGCTCTACCTCTCTCTGTCTTTCAAGTAAATAAAATAATTCTTAAAAAAAAACCCATATGTGAAATGTTCAAATGATTTGTAAACGTTCCCTCTATATTTCCTAAAATCTGTAACAATATCATATAGTTAATGGCTGGTAGGCCTAACATTTTATACTTTTTTGTTATAATTTTACCTCCATTCTGTGAATTCCATACATACACAGAAATGTGGAATGGCGTCAGCAGAAAATACATAGTTAAATCCTAAATAGTAAGTTTTCCACATCATGCCTCGGAAGTAGAACATGATGTTGGATTAAACCAAGAGAATGTATTTGCATTCTGTCCTCTTTTTTCTGTTTTATCTGTATCAATATATTCAGAATATATATATTATTTTATATTTACTCAATGAAAGACTAATTAATATAATTATTTTGGAGTTTCCTGAATGGGAATAGATGTTAGTAATATCCAGATTTGAACTTGAGGGTACTCATTGAGTCAGCTCATCTCTCTGAGGTTAACTCCCTGAGCATTCTATAAAGAGCAGTGTATCCTTGATAACATGACACTGAATAGAGTCAACTCTTGAGTATTTATAACAGGAAGGACTGGAGTTTGAGATACTCAAAAGCACCAACTATTTTGTAAGTGGTGTTTCTATTTTCAAACAAAATGATATGCCTTTTTGTTTTGGCCAGTTTACCTCCTAAAGATGCTAATAATGCGGCTACAACTTAAAGCAGTTGGCATCACGTGAGTCAAGGTCAAGAGGATGGGGTGGAGTAATTTGGGAGTGGGATATGGAGAAACAGGCCTCTGACTCAGGATTAAGAGGGTGCAGTGAGTAACCCAGCAACCCCTCACTCCATGGGTGGACAGTGTGCTCTAAAGGGTGCAGAGGAGGCTGTGCTGCTCTTTTGGGGAGTCACAAATATTTCTGAAACATATAGCTTTGTTTGGGACCTGCTTTTTTTGCAACAAAGAAGATTGTGCAGAAATGCTAAAGTGATCTTTTATGCTTCTCAATGACTATCAAAGCCTGCACCTTGATGGCCACAATCCGTCACAATACCACACAATTGCACGTTACCTTGGATACAAGGCTGGCTCTGTATGCTGCGAGTTGCTTCAGGTACTCTTTCTTTGCAGCTTCGGTTTTCTTTTTATAGACCTGAAACAACAACAAAGAGTCTTAAATTAGAAAGTGCATATGCCTTTGTTTTCAGAGAAGTGCAATGCCGAATGATAATTGCACACACATACAATTATATCATATAATACTATACATCTCACCAAAAATTGTTTTCTCTTACTGAAACAGATTTTAAAGAAAGGTAGAAGATACTCAACAGGAAGACCATTAATAGTAAAATGGTCACATCTTACATAAAGTATATGAAAGGATTCATCCAGTTTACTTTGAGAGTGGAGGCAGTTGGCTTAGAAAGAGACTATTGATGACGGTTTCCAGGGAAACCACATGTGAGTAAATAAGGCAATTGTATTTATAGAATGGGAAGATGATTCCACATTGCATTTGTACCCTGATATACATGAGTATTTCCCATGCTAAATACAAAAACATAAATCAAAAATGATAAATCATGTTCAATAAGCAAATCCTGGGCAATGTGATGGTGTTCACAGGTTCATCACATGTTCAGTTTTTGAGCCTTGAAGCTCTATTTTCAAAGATGCTGGAATCAGTGGTTCAAGGACATGCTGGCCAGGGGACTGGGGACTCAGGTGGGTGAGGACTACAGACGTGTGCCATGCAGTGCGGCCTGTGCTGGTCATGCCCTTTCCAACAAAAACACTGGATGACATGGGTCTATGAACACCTCATTTTGAAAAGCTAAGAATGTTCTGGAATGAATTTCAGTTTGCAGAAGCTTTTCATTTCTGAAAGGGAATCATTTTGAAAGTAAAAGTAAAATCACCCTAAATTGAGCAAAAGGACTGAATAATGAATTGCTTGAATGCTAAAGGTCATAGCACTAAGTTAAACAGAGGAGTCGTTAAGAGTTGAAAATGAAAGATTAGCAAAGTGAAGACACATGGTTGTCTGCTAGCATTAAGTTGATTCTTTCAAGGCTCTGGAGTATATTTTTGTCGATCTTTTAAAGTCAGCTCAAAAGAACAAAATATTTTTCATCATTTATTGTGTGCATGGAAACATATTTTCATTGATATAACTATTTGACATATTCTTCATATTGAGTTTTACAGAAGGGAACAAGCCTTGGCCACTATTTTGTGATGTTAAGCTAAACAACAGACCCAGATTGTACTGAACTGACTTTGGAATTAGAGGAGTTAAATTATGATAGAGACAAAGTAACTGCCTGTTGACTGCAGGAGTCAATTTATGATTTCTACTGCTTGCTCAGTGCCCAACTGTGAAATGCAAAACGTGAGAAATATTATTTACTCATGAATATTTTAATTAGAACATTTTACTTAAGGTCAACCAATGAGTAACTTTGTCACCAGAGTTGGAACAAGACCCTCTGAAATGAATGTGCTAATTATTCTCCTTTAGGGAGGTCTGCAGCCCTGGCTTTTATATTTGGCCTTTTGGTATAATAAAAGTCAATTAAAGGAAGGAATTATGAATTAGTATAATATTATCATATAATCATTGTGCCATCTAAATATGAAACTAAAGCATTGTTAAATACTCTATTTAAGTTTTTTTAAGTAAAATGCCAATATATCTTGATTCAAGTACAGAGGTATTCTAAATTTACTGTGCAAATTATTGGAGGAAAAATTCAGATTCATTTTTGGAAATTCACATATGAATCAAAAAAAAATATATTGACTAGTGAGAATGCCTTTGAACTAGTGTGATCCATCTCTATTGTATGCTTGGTGCAGCCACAGACAAAAACAGAGTTCTGCTTTTTATTGATTTACTTTTATTTGAGAGAGAGAGATTTCTGCTTATAGTTTTTCCTTAAACCTATTCTTCCAGACACAATTCATAATTAATTCATAATTCAAATTAATAACTTTAACTGACAATATTACATTTATCCAAATACCTTAACACTGTTTTAAGAGGGTTTTTCTCCTACACCACAGATGTCCTATTCAGAACTTTGCAGCGAATAACTGGGAACTACATCTTTGATGGTACACATTTCTATATCTTGAGCATTTATATTATGTTTTTATTAGGATACTCCACCAAGTGATTCTCATTTTTCTAACTCGGGGTTCATTTAGCTTCCAAAGGCAAATCACACACTTTAGCCTGTAGCATTGCAGCAGCAAATAAGATGGTATTGCCCTATGGTCTTATTGAAGCATCTCTCATCTTTCTTTCATTTGGTTTCTACAGTAACAGTCACAGGAGTGTAGTACTATGATGCTGTCGCTCTGTTGGGCTCTAACAGGTAACTTTGCACAAAGAGTTAATTTTCCTGAAATGTATTCATTAACAATCAAGAGAAAAAGGTGGCTAACTCCAAGCACTGCAGGCTGAATATGTGGTCCAGGTTTCACTGAGGGATCGATGTTGTTACGGGATACCTGACTAACAGTCAGAGTCCTCTGTTTTGTACAAATGGCTCCCTATTGGCTATTGATGATCAGTTACACGGGATCATCATCTAAGTGCCTAAATACCCCTTCAGAAAACAGTCAACTCATCATGCCGCATTACATGCATTGATGGATCCACTCTTTCCTGAATAGCTGCAGATGTTTGGAAGGAGAATTCAAAGGGGGGTAATTTCAGGAGCTATATTCCTGTAATTGGGTTTAAAGGGGAGTAGGCCAGATCAGAACTAAAATCTGAGGCAATAATTACAACCTAGACCTTGAGAGCTACCTAATGGCTCCAATATTATACTCCCTGAATGTACCTTCTCTGATGCCACCTTCTAAAATTGGACAAGGGTGCGGTTTGAATTTTATATTTAATGGAAATGTCCAAAGAAAACCTAAAATAAGAGAATGACATCCACTTGTAAGAATTCCACTTTCAGTGGGGGAAATTCTTACCTTAGGAGAAATATTTTTAAATTATCAGTAAAAACTTTCTTAAGTACCTTTCAAATCCTGTAATTATGGATGAAGAAAGCCCTCTGCTTGCAGAACCCTAAGATATCAGAGGACTGTATTTGGCCACGAACAACTGTTGCAAGGATCAAGTGCACAAACCTTCTAACCTACGAGGATGGGTCTGATTTATGTCAATGTTAAATTTGGGAAAGAAACAGTCTGTCTCTCTCAGGGAAAGACAAATATTTTAAAGGTATGTGATTCACACAGTAAATATTAGTACTCTGTTGAGCTACAAAATGGCTTCCAAATGGTCCACAGCTGTTTGAAATAAAGTGCAAAGTTGGCCAGATGAGGCTTTAAAAATCATAATACATCATTTATCATCTTCCCCAGCTCATCCAAACACTTTTGAATTCATCCTGTCCTAACTTAGTAATATGCTGTGGCTTGTTATTCCAAGAAAGCAACCATATCCTATCTGAGGATTACATCTTAGTGCTCAAACTAAAACATATATAACAGCTAAGCTAAAACATACGTAGATAGACATCAGATAGCAATTCTAGAGAATCCAAATCCTGTTCTTGTGATTGGGTGATTCTCTGAGTCCTTTGTGAATGCTCTAAATACCAGCATGTGTGTAGTTTTTATAGCCTGATAATCCCTAATTAAAATCAGCAGGTCTATATCAATGAATGTAACAAATACAAAAAAAAATTCTTGCACAATCTGTCATTTTACTCTTTGACTTTCAGCTCTTCCCCAAACAATCCGTCCACTCACACAGAAAAGCAAAATCTTACAAATACCATTTAATTCCTTCTTCCTTCCTTTTTTGCTCTGGTTCTTAGTTCATTTCTAGTCATGGTTTATTTCAACAGTCTTTAGAATAATAGGATGAAAAATGTAAAATTCTTCCATTTCTGGATTCTATTCGAACACTGTTAAAAAGCCCTAAAAAGGTGTTTTTGTTTTTGGTTAACCTCAAATGCAGTTTTTAAATTTAAATTTCATATTTAGAGAAAATGCTTAGAAATTTAGTTATGTAGAAAATATTATTTAATCACATTTCTCTATCATATCATTAAGGAATTTAAAATTTGTAGCTTCTTTGAAGGCTTTATTATTTATTTCATTTGGAACAAGTGTATCTGTATTTAGATAGACTTTAGTCCTTAAATGTGGTTAAATTTCCATCTTGTGTAACTTGCTCAGCATTTTTTCAATGTTTTGAAACTCAGAGAACTTTATAAAGTGGTATTCAGAGGATGGCAAATACCATAGAATGTGACAAATATCTTGCTATTGATTCCTTTTGAGGATTGCCAGATCCATCTCCATAGTGTCAACAATAGTGGGCTTCCTCTTTCTAGGATGGCAGGGATCAGAAGCAACTTCCTTGCCTGAAAAATGGCTACAAAATATGGATGTTGATTTCTTCAAGGAGGATTACTAGGGAAAGCATGATGTTGTTCAATTACACTTAATCAAGATACTGGGTGTCTAATACGTATCTGCTGTAATGTGAGGTGCTGAAGCTGTGGAATCAAAACAGCATAAAAAATTAGGTCTTATTTGTGTGCACTTTTTGTGTCTACATGAAGATATATATATATATATATATATGTATGTCTAATTCTTTAAACACAAATGTTGCATTATTATTGTTATCCTTATTGGATAACAAAATACAGACTAGAATGGATAATTATTTTACCCAATATCTCACAGGAAGTATATGGCAGAACCATGATGTGAATCAAGTCAATCTGGTGTCACACAACTCATTTTTCTTTGATCAACGGCCCCTCCTGGCCTGGAGAACTCCCTTTGGTGCTTCTTTCCGACACAACACGTCATTCTGTTCATTGCAGAAGCCCGAGCCTGCAGGGTGGTGGTTGGTACACAGGAAGTGCCCAGTAAGTTTTTACTGATATCATCCCTGGTCTTGGGTTTCTCTTTCCATGAGTTAACACGAGTACAAATGCTGATAGCAAAATTACTTAATTGTCCCTTCTAAATTAAAGAGTACATTAATGGAGGCAGAGGGTTTGATATGCAGATGCATAACCCATCCAAAACAGTTTTACAAATACATGAAGCACAACAGACTTGACTGAGTTTTATGTTTGGGTGATCTCCCTATCAACTTCATGGAAGCTTTTACATAAAATGCTCCACTCTGTGTAAGCCCAGAATTTGAACACATGTACTACATACGTATGCAGCCATGGAGGCACGCAACAATCACATTTGTGTCCCAATCCTTCCATGTGCACACACATACCTGGATTTTAGCAGGAAAACGTGCTCACCATTTCATCCAATAACTTTATTGCTCAGTTTATTTTTTATTTGTTTATTATTTATTTATTTGACAGGTAGAGTTACAGAGAGAGAGAGAGAGAGAGAGAGAGAGAGAAAGGCGCTGCGCCGATCCGAAGCCAGAGGCCAGGTGCCTCCTCCTGGTCTCCCATGCAGATGCAGGCGCCCAAACACTTGGGCCATCCTCCACTGCTCTCCTGGGCCACAGCAGAGAGCTGGACTGGAAGAGGAGCAACAGGGTCTAGAACCCAGTGTCCATATGGGATGCCAGTGCCGCAGGTGGAAGATTAGCCAAGTGAGCCACGGTGCAGGCCCCTCAGTTTCAAATGTGTATGGATACAACTTGGCTTATATTCTACAGCTTTTAAGTGAACAATTGTTTTACATATCCTTGACTCCTGCATTTTTAAAAACTGGGAAAATGCATCATGTTCAAAGGAAATAGCCAAGATAAGCACATGTGTGAACGTCATAGTGCAACAGGATTTTTGTTAACCTTAAGTATTGTTGACATGAAAGTCCAAATTGTATCATAAGATAAGAGGGGAAAAAACCCCCGGCAGCATTTATGTAGTGGGTGTTTGAGCTCCAATGAGGAGTGAATGATTTGATTCTGTGGGCTCAGAGGATTTGTCAGCTGCCTCCTAAGTATAATTCTGGCTCTTCATATCCCTGCTGCTTCTAATTTAGCAGGACAGGCTCATAATTGAAGCAAATTAACTATTTACACTTGCCACTTCTACCAGGGAAGAGGACACAGCAGCAGGAAGAATGAGGAGGAAATTACATTCTTCCCACTTGTGTCAGATCTGCCCTTATATAAACACATTAACAGTAATTTCATGAGGCGTCAAACATAGGAATAAATACTGAGAGATAAAATAATGAGGTGTTGCTATTGAGCTGAACTGCTAAGCCTAATATCCTTGGATATGAATTATGCATCCTGAAAGAAGGCGTATGTTACTCTGTTCAGACGCTTTCCCTGCACGTGATATTACTCCATGCGCCTGGAAAATCCACACTCCCGGCCCACGACAGGGCCAGCATTTAGGGAACTGCTCCGTGGGCTGTGGTTTCTCCTGTATACACCACACTCTGAATAGGCTTTCCACTCCATTTTTAGCATAACAGCATGTTTATTTAGCTCTTTGGCTGCAGCTTTAAAGCCATTTAATGTAATGTAAACAAGAACATTTTGTTTGTAATTTGCTAAATGTCTTACAGCCTGACTGTGTCTCCAATTAGGAACTTAAGGTTCATTTAGTGATTTACATCTGGTTCTGATTTAAGGTGACTTTTTGTGGCTGAAAAAGGGCCCAAGAACCCTTTAGAGCTCTCTGGACCAAACTGTTCTGCCTCAAAGGCGAGCCTGCTTTTGGATTTTGTAGGGTGTCACAATGTGCCCAGGCCCTGTACGACAATGACCAGAATCACAGAATTCAGAAATAACAGAGGTAGACAGGAAATTGAGCGTGGGCGTCATTAAAAAAAAAAGATGCTGAGGATGGCTGAAACTCCAAGCAGCTTACTATAAGTGGGGTGACACTGCTCACTTAATTATTTTTCTTTCTCCATCGGTTCCAGTCAGTGAAAGGCAAGTAGCAGAGACCAACATGACAGCAATACTTGTGTTTTATTCCCTTCTCCATCTGGTGCCTTAAACAACTTAGCATGCTTCTGAAATGGGCTCTGCATTGTCTTAGGATTCATTAGCATTTAAAACCCCCGCTTGGAATCCCAAACACAATTCTGCTCCCATTTCTGATGCAGCCACCATCTTCCTCAGTATAAAAATGGGGAGATCTCTGAGATGTGGAGTTTGTTTGGAGAATTTGTAAGGGAAGTTTTGTGTTTCTGGAGGATTTTTTATTGCTTCTTTCAGCTTCCTTTTGATGGCACTTCTTTGAAAGATTCTTCACAGAAATGAAGCACAGAGTTTCTCATTGACCATGGATTCTGAAAACACTGCTCCTTCTTCCCCTAGTGGCTTCGTGTTCCCGCCCACGCGCCACAAGCAGGAAACATGTGACATAAACACACGGCAGCTCTGTGAGTCACGTTCTCTCTGGTCGTCCAGAAAACATTCAATTGTCATCTTGCTAAGTGCTGTCTGTGCCGAAATATTATAATTTTCTGAGCCCCCAATAAGTCATCAATGATTTTATCCATGTTCCCCAGTCTGTGTTTATATTTGTAGCTGTTTGTAATTGTGTGCTATTATGACAACTGTGGCACATGAAACCTTAGCTTTCTCCTCCAACCAGCTGCCTACACGATGCCAACAATGGCACGTGGATTTCTTTTATGACATACATGCTTATCCAAAATTTTGAGGATTAACAGTCAGACTCTGATCTGCTCCCGGAGCATTCTTTTCAAAACACACAGCAGTATGGGGAACTTCCCAAGTTGAGTATTAAATGAGAACAAAAAAATAATTCATTGCAGTTTGAAACAGAGATATGAGTATGTTGGCACGATGAGTCAACACAAAGGCAGAGAACAGGTGGTAATACAGCACAATGACACTTTGGGATAGTCTGCAGAAATTTTCTGAAGGTCCACATGTGTATTCTAGGCAGATGTGTTTGCTTTGCTGGCAACTCTTGCAAACTATGAGACAAGGGCTACCATGTTGCAGTAGAACGGTGGCTCATCCAAAGCAGCCTGTGCCCTTTGGTTAGCAGAGTCTGATTTCATTCATTGGATACTGCCTCTGCTTGCACGGAGGATGGCCTGCATCCTAAGTGTGTTGGAAACCATGCCTATTACCATAATCTGCAGTCTCACTTGTTTTATTAAGAAAGAGCATCTTTGATATGAAAAGGACAGGCTATGTCAAACCCCTGTTAAGTCAATGAAGAATTAGGTGTGGAGACAAATCATTTTGGAATGACCCAATACTTTGTTTTGGCAACTCTCAAACAAGTGCTCAATTTTAAAGATATTTCATTTTGTTTTTATAAGAAAAAAATGGAATTATTTCTCTCCAGGTATTTTCCTAAACAGATTTGGCATAATTTTTTTAGCAATTGCATTTTGATGAAATTGCTTGATGATGCCTAATGAGCTACATAGGTCAATTATTATATAATTTCATCCTCTAATTATAAAATAAATCGTCCCCTCCCCACAGTCCCAACTATTCCCATTAAGAGGGAACCCAAAGGTAGACTCATTACAAGTTACTTATTAAATGGGAAATAAAATACAAAAGAGAAAGACGAAAATGTTTTGTCATCCTATGGGTGCAATTAAAAAGCCTTAAATATTTCATCATAATTATAATATGTACATTAGGAAAGCTCCATCTCACTTTTAAAAGCCAAAATGGGAGAATGGGAATACTTTCCCTTTAAAACATGAGAGCTGGGAAGAGTGAATCTCAAATTCTTTGCATCTGTAAACACATTACATGATCAGACAAATAGAACGTAGACATCGTATCCACTTCTTGCTACATGTCAAATAAGAAGTCTTAGAATAGAATTAGTGCAAAGAAACAATCATCATCATCATTATTCTTTTCTATTGCTAGCCTAAGACTAGGTGCTGATTTTGTGAATATTGGTATGCAAAGGACCAACCTTGGGCTAGGAAGGCCTTTACAAGACCCCTTTCTTCTCAAAGGCCTGGCTGAAAAAAAATGGGATATAATAGGAAAAGTGAGGTCAGGGACACAGGTAAGATAAGTAAGATGATTAGTAGAGCAAGCGACTGGTGTGTTTCAAACTAGAGCTCTGGATACAGCACAAGCTATTGGGCCTTGGAACGATGCCTCCTGTCAAGTCACTGAGTCTTGGGTAGGGGACAGGGGCTGAGTCTTCCGAGTGGCACTGTGGGTGCCATCTCATGAACGAGAGGTTGCTGCACACAATTGTTGGGAAGGGAAATCACTTTCTGGAGGCTTCCACCAGGAAGTTTCGTTTCATAAAGCAAAAGAATTCATGGGCCTAGAGCCTGGTGCATATCCAAGCACACACAGAGGGGTTACTGGACCAGAGAGACATGTATGCTCATGTGGCATTGTGGGTGTGATAGGGAGGCATTAGGATGACATAGTTCCAATCAGTGATGCTCTACTGAATGCGAGAATGGAGTCACTGCACAATTCCACCAGGATCTCCCAACATTCACTGGAAACCACACCTTAGCTTTGGGAGTGTGAGAACAAATGAAGCTGAGTTGGGATAAAAGCCAGCTCTAAAAGCCTGAAACAACTCTAGTAGGTTTCAGTTAGAATCATGAAACACCATGTTAGCAGTCCCCCTAATAATACGGAGACACACATTTTAATCGAGTGCACAGAGAAATTTCAGGGATGTGCTTCCCGTCTCTGAAGACGGCTCTTGCGATGTAGTGCTCCAGGTGGCAGCCTTGTACTCGCCCGTGAAGGCAAGCCTGCGGGCCGGCAGTTGTGCAGAGGACATGAAATGTGTCGAGATTTCAGAAGGGAGAAGATGGCACTGACTTACAGAAAAGGGGGCTTGGAGGAAACGGGGCAGGGGCAGGATCTGCGTTTTCTTAGCAACTAGTTTTATCATTGCAACCATCATTGATTTCATAAGGTCTGTATGAAAAGAGCTCTAAGTTGGATAATGAATTCTAGTCACAGTTCCTCAGAGAAATCAAACACAGTAGAAGCCTGTTTATGTTTTCTCTGCTCTATCCCCAGTGCCTAGAACGGTGCTTAGAATTGACCTGTTCAACAAACACTTTCTAAATAAATAAACTTAACTTATCTGGTCCCATTTCATAATCTAGAAAATTTTGATGGTAATCTTTCTATATATCCATATGTATTTAGTAGAACATGTGAGATAAATAATGCAGAAGTGATTTAAAAATATAAAACACTAAATACATTATAGATGTTAATGCAAACATCCTTCTAAATGTATAAATAGATTTGAGATTTTTCTCATTTTCTTGCTTTCCTTTTTTATAACATCCTTTCCTGGACTTGATAAGGAGTGGCAAATGTCTCTATCAAGAATAAAATATGATATGAACACAACATTATTGCAATTCAGAACCCTGCAAGAGTTAAAGCTGCAGCTACATCGTCATGGCAATGACATTAAAATATTTATTTATTTAATGTATTTGAGAGGCAGAGAGACAGCGAGAAAGAGTTAGAGAACGATCCACTGATTCACTTCCACAAATACCTGCAACAGCCAAGGTCAGCTCAGGGCTGGGACAGGCTGAAGCTAGCAGCCTGAACCTCAATCTAAGTCTCCCATGTAAGTAGCTTGCATCAAGTAATGAAGTCATTATCTGCTGCCTCCCAGGGTGCATATTAGTAGGAAGCTGGAAGAAGGAGCAGGGCCAGGACTCAAACCTGAGCATTTTGACATGGGATATAGATTCTTGGGCAGCTCCTCAACTGCTAGGCCACACCTGGCCCCTCAGTGATTTATTTTAAAAGTCACTTATATTTTTTCTGAGACAACAAGATTCTAGAAGATGGCAGTGGACATCTAGACCTGGGGATCAGTATTGCTTCTTTGCTTAGGCAGGCTACATCCACTTACAGAACTCTGAATCCTCTGTCCATGATTCCCCACGCTAAAACCTTCTGGCTACTTGTGCTATGGCTGAGTTGTCTCACATGCCCTTCCTCAGCTGGCCCTCAGTCACACCATGGCAAGCCGCAAGAGACGAAAAGAAACCAGGCATCTGGTCCCGTTTAACACAGCCTCAGAAAATGGTATAAATACATATGGAGGATTGAATAACATTGCCTGGTGGTCTATAGGGAATGGCTAAGGGTAGAAACCCTTAAATCTGAGGTTCATTTAGCAAAGAGCAAAGAGGGTTTTGATGACAAAAGGGTAAATAGTAAGTGTCAGAGAGAGGTGTGGACAGATTTCAAAATACTGTTAGGAATTTCTGTTTTTGAAGTCTTTATGATCACATTGGCAACATTAAGGAATGACGTAATCCTGGCTGGGATATGTAAAAGTCCTTCCAAAAGTAACTACACTACATAAACTTTGAAACAGAGGAACTAACAAGCTATTTATGGAGGAGCATAAAGAAAAATAAAAGTATGTGACCGTTGCCGAGGTCTGGTTCTGATGGAACACACTCTCAGCCTTACTTCTGGTGTCTGAAGAATCACTGGAAGCCCTCGGGAGCGACTTCTGTCAGTACAGACACTGCCTGAGTCATGTTGCTTCCCACTGCAGTTTGAATCGCTTCTTACCTGCTTCTGCTCTTCTCCTAAACCATCCCACATTGAGGCCACGATTTTAGAGACTTCACCAAAGGTAGCGTTTGGATTTTGGCCCTTGATGGCGGCCTGAGTATCACGAAAGAACAATGCATAGGCAGACACCGGCTTCTGGGGCTCATTAGGGTCCTTCTTCTTCTTCTTTTTGGGAGTTTTTGGCTTTTTCCCCATATCAGAGGCAGGCCTCTTCTCTCCTCCATTGATCTGAAACAAGGAGTAAAATAGAATTATAGAGGAAGTAAGAAAATTTGGCAGTCAAGTCATACTGTTTTCCTTGGAAACTTACATAGATATTCACCTGTATATTATTGCACAAACATTCCTCAGGGACACATAGTTTTGTTGTTTTTTTCAAATAAAACTTCATATTCCATGGAGTCACCATATTCATCCTTAATTTCAAAAGCTTTAGAAAATATGTTGTGGGAGGAGTCTGGCCTAGTGGTTAGGATGGTGGTTAGAATGCCATATTGGAGAGTCTGGGTTTGAGTTCCATCTCTGGCTCTTCACTCTAGCTTCCTGCTAATGTGCACACCCTTTGAAGCAGCAGTTGATGGTTCAACTGCTTTGGTCCCTGCCATACCACACAGAAAACCTGGATTAAGTTCCCCGTTCCTGCCTTTGGCCTGGCCCAGTCCTGGCTCCTGCAAGCATATGGGGAATGAAATACCAGATGGTATTTCAGCTCTGTCTTTCTGTGTCTCTCTGCTTCTCAGACAATTTTTTTATTCTTTTTAAAAAAATATTATTACATTTTAACTCACTTTAACTCATTTTAATCTGACCCTTTCTCCTTCATTATAACAGTGTTGGCAGCAGATTTTTCTTATAGTAACCCTATTGGATGAGCAACCTAATCTAACTTGGTTCCTCCTGGGGAATTTATCCATGTCTTCCTAATTATGACTTTAAACCACGGGGGCTACATGTCAAATAAATAAAGTTTTTTAACTTTGCATTTGGTTCTCTGAAATGCTTCTGGGAAAAATGTATTAATGCATATGATTTAGAGAATGGCATGGTCCAGACACTAGATCAGTGCTCTCCAAAGGAACTTTTTTAATGAGGCAGAAGTTCTACATTCTACACTATCTTATATGGTGGTCAATAGCCATGTGAAGCTAATGACTGTGTGAATGTTCTAGAGAGAATAAAGAGCTAGATTCTAAAACTTTATCCAAATTTAAATAGCTACCTATAAATAATGGCTATCTGATTGAGAGTGCACCTCTGGAAACCAGATTCTAGAGAATTCTAAAATAAGTTTTACTAAGTAAATCTGGTTAACAATAGATTCCTCTTCTTCAACTATGATGATTTAGATAATGTAACATACTTATTTATGTGAGAGGCTGAAAGGCAGAGAGAGCTCCCTTCTGCTGGTGCACTCACCAATGCCTGCTACAGCTGGGGTTGGGCACAATGGAAGGTGGCAGCTGGGAACTCAATGCAGGTCGCCCATGTAAGTGGCAGGGAACCAACCACGAGTCGTCACAGCTGCCTACCAGCCTCTGCACTGTCAGGAATCCAGTCAAGTGTCTGAGCTGAGTATTGAATCCAGGCATTCCAATGTGGGACACGAGCATCCTAATCACTAGGTTAAATGCTTATTCCAGGAGAACTTTGTTATTTTGATGCAACTGGGAAAAACACACCTGTGTCTGAATTTTACCTTTGTTACAAACTAGATGCGACTTCACTTCATCCTTCTCTATAAAATGAAAGATTTGGGCCAGGATTTATTTCCAGCCTAAAATTACATGAATCTTCCTGAATACAAAGTAGTTCTCTATCTGAAGAATCCTCTCTCCACATGTTTCTCTCACCAGCAAAACTCCCACGTGCGCTATCGCCTAGCCGAGTTGCTTCAATCGTGCAGGTACTGCACCCTCCCTTCTGTTGTGGTGGTGGTGGTTGCTTTTTCCTCTCTGCAGATATATTGTAATATGTATCTCATTCGCATCAATTGCTGGTTGAGTATTTTTGTAAAATAACTGCCAACACTGGAGAGGAAGCACCATCGGCTGAGAGACCTGTGGATGTGATATCAGAGGATGCAGCTTCTTGCCCTCTTTTAACTATTTTTAGTTGTGTTATCTTGGTTAAATTAACTTCTGGGTCTTAGTTTCTTCCATAAACCAGCTGTGGCACCGCTTGATAATTATCGAGATGGTATATTTTTACACATTTTAAAAACTTTAAAAGGCCATTAAAATGTAAACTGTGACATTATTTAAAATAATTCATTGAATAACTGGAAGGAGCTTAATATGAATGTGTGATTCCTTAGGATCACTTTGAAAGTTATGCTCTAGCACCAAAAGGATACAAGAAAGAAGTGAAGTAAATGCTTTGGCTTTTTAAAAAATTATGATTGAGAAAGGGATTAAAAAGATTATCACTCTAAAGCTGTCTACAGAAGCAGTTCAAAGAACCCCATGGGGACAGGACCTTCTGAACTGAGTTGACATGCTAATGTTGCTTAGCACTTGAGGGCAGGTTTTTTCAAAGGATCTCAGAAGTGGTCATGTGAAACTCTTGGCCCAATGCAAATCTGGCTGAGGACTCCTTTGCGGAGCTGAGCTGACACTGGGCAACCTGGTGTGATGGCTCTACATTAAACATGAATGCAGACATGATCTAGCATGCTGGTTCCTGCATATGGTTGCACTTTGGATCAACCAAAAAGGCTTTTAATAGCTTGATGTTCAGGCTTTAATCAACTTGGATTACTAAATGAGATACTTCAGAGTGGGAAAGCGGCCACAGTCATACTGTCTCAAGTCTGCTCTTCCAACTCACATTTCAATACCTGGAGACGCACAACAAACAAGCAAACTTTGTGCCCAAAGCAATTGAAGACCATGTCTCTCCTCTTAGCAATCAAACTCCCCTCAGTGGTTGTTCCTGCTGGCTGTGGGTAGCCTCTGCAGCTCATTGCAGTGTGCTTTCCTGTCACTTAGCTCTTCATATGGCCCCTGATGGCTACACTGCTGAACCCAAGGCACACTGTGTTCAACATGGTAGCCTTTCTCTTATTTGATTGCTGCCCTCTCCTCCACAGGTTCCAAGACACTACTACCCTCCCAGGGTTTTACTCCTATCTCATTGGCCTTGTTATTCTTAGAATCACCTTTTGGTTCATTGTCCTCTACCTGGCTATTAAATCATAGCATTCCTGATGCTTTTCGCAGTGAGCTCTCTCCTCTTGTGAGTCTACTGAGGTAATCTCACAGGGATGTAGGGTTTTCACTACTTCTTGTGGGTGGATGATTGTTAAATTCTTATCTCCCCTGAGTTTTGCACACATAGAGATAACTGCTGTTTGACATCTCTGTTTGCAAATCTCTAAGATTAAAGATTTGAGGGAAATCTTTTAATAAGAACATTTACATTGCATGGTAGTACATTTATCTCTGTGACTGACATTTGGTTATTTTCCAAAAAGACTGTTATAATTAAGCCCCTGTTATTCAGTCATGTAGTTCTATACATTTTCATTCAGAGCACATTTCAAAGTAATTCTGTAGTTGTGAACTCTTGTTCTGTTGCAGACTGTAAGCACTTTGAAGACACGATCTGTGTCTGGTGTTGCTTACTAGCATTTTTCATGTTTCTTGATATATGGAAAATGCCTAAGATTTGTTATAACAGCAATAAGAATACATACAAATGAAAACATGACCAGAAGAATGAATGAGTGAAGTCATGAATGAATGAATGAGTGGAACCATAAATGGAAAATCAAGCCTCACAAATTCCCTAAGAACTTTAGGAGAGAAAGCAAATATTCAGTGACAGAGAAGACAGAGATGGATTTTGTTAAAGTATTTGACTAATTTCTTTATGCTATAGGATATATCTTTGGATTTTCCTTTTCATATTTTTATAACTTCCAAATATTTTATACATAGCCATTCTTACATTCATAATCATATTCATTTAAAAGAAAAATAAAGATGTATCAACCAGGTCCACAGTGAAGAATATTAAAAATGGGAGGGGTCAAAGGGTGCAAACTTATAGGATTATAGTATTAATAAAATGTGATAATCTAACATATAGCATGATGTTATAAATAACAGTACCATATTGTGCCTATGTACTTGAAATTTGCAAAACGGTATATCTTAAGTGTTAATATAAAAAAGTGACTAGATGAGGTGATGGATGTGTTAATTAATTTGATCAGGGTAATTGGGGTAATCATTTCATGATGTATATGTTCATAAAAATATGTTATATACTTTATATAATTTTGCTTGTTACTTACAACTCAATAAACCTGAAAGATGGAATGATCACAAAATTGGAGGTCATATTTTATGAAATACTGAGAATTGAACCAAGTGCAAAGATATATGAGTATTTACCTCTATGGAATATTATATTATCATTTATTCTATATTTTAATTTAAAATTAATGATCAGACACATTTGAAATCTCCATGGTTGCATATTATAGGAATCTTTTCAGAAAACAATCAAATGCCAATCATAGAGATAAATTTACTACTATGCAATGTAAATGTTCTTATTAAAAAATTCCTTGAAATGTTTAGTTTTCCTTCTCCATTGTCCAAAATCATGTTTGAACCACTTATCTTAATGCTTGTTTCCTTTTCAAATTGCTGTTTGAACAAAATGTTTATAGGTTTTAGGTCTAATGAATGCTATAACCAAAAAGAAGAGAGATATCCCTTTATCTGACAAAAGGGTTCCTACTTTCTAGGGATGATCCAACCAGCTACTGCCACTGAGAAGTTCAAGTATCAAGTGTGTGAAAGCCACGCATTAGCAGTTTGAGGCAAGGGATAGCAACTCTATAGGGAACGCAAACAATTCCATACAACAAATCCACTCATAGTTGTCTGGAGGCTTGCCCTGTAGCTGTAGTGGGACATAGTCTTGTTTAATCTCAGTGTTTCATTTAGTAGCAAAAAGCATCTCAGGACTTCTGCCCTCACATTTTCAAGGCTCAGAAGATACTACTTATGCATCATGGAGTACAACTTGTATGTGATTCAGTTCATGACAGGCATTGATCTGTGAAGCTGTGGTGTCATCTCCATTATACCCAGGTGACCAGCCAGTCACATACTATTACATCATCTTTGCCTTTGCCATGACTGCAAGAGAAAGTATATTTATCTGCTTTCAGTCAACAACACACGAAGCTTTCCCTGTAAGCACTCATGTTAACCTTGGTTTGAATTATCTGCCATGTAAGAAAACTGGCTTCTGAAAGGATTGATCTAATGATGGTATTTCGAAAGGTTTGTGGAAAATGGAATTAGAAGATAAGTTTGTTTTGGTGCAAAAGTGTTTTGAAATGCATGCTTATGAGAGTCTTCAAACAGTTTGTGGAAAATGCAAATTATGAGAAAACTATACACGGATTTTAAAGTCACTATCTGTCCTTCAATAATTAAACGAGGTCACCAAAGTTGTAATTTCGGATCATTGTATTCTGGCTACTCATAGAATTGCCATCATAAAATTGAGCTATAATTTCAGCTAACGCCCTTTCACCAAAAATTTACAGAAAAAGGGGGAAAAGCAGCTATGTATGCAACATCTCTGTTTCTTTAAAAATAAGGCATGCTTTTCAATGGTATGATTTATTATCTTGCTCAATGTCCTTGTATAAAGGCTTGTTGGGTGTGTATACTCTCTTCGCTTTTTAGGATGCAATATAATGGGATGACATGTCCAAGCTGTGGTTTGATGTCTGATGTGTACCCAAGTACTTGGGCAGTGCAATGATGAAGTGTGAGACTGTTTCAATCATGAACACTAGGCATTGCCCCTGATCTGTGAGGTCTTATTTTTCAGTTTTCACTTTTCTTGTGTGGGAATAGTGAAGAAATAAGCTGCCATTTTAGATCTGCTGCAATGAACTGGGAATGTGTAAGACCTACTTTCTGAACTAGTATCAAGATGTATGTGAAAAATACACGGTTGGTCTTCATAAACAAAGCCTCCTTGAAGAAAGAAAGGTTGCTGTAATTTGGACCCATTTACATGCCAGTAATGGATTCCATTTCTGAAGATACCTGGCTCTTTTAACCACAAACTACTTAGAATGAATGCAATGATGAGGAATATGATTATCACAGAAAAATTAGCTGATGGGGGCTATAATGTGTCTCTGGATCTCAGCTTGGGGTATTGTCCAGTTCTGACCTCTTGCACAGATAGATGAAAGCTTATACTTTCATACCCTAACTTTCTAATACACTCTGGATTCTAATATGCAGTACTTTCTCATAGAACTTTCTGGAATGAAAGAAATGTTCATTGCACCATCCAAAAAGGTAGCCATTAACTTTATGTGGCTATAGATCACTTATTTATTTATTTATTTATTTTTGATAGAGTTAGACAGTGAGAGAGAGAGACAGAGAGACAGAGAGAAAGGTCTTCCTTCCGTTGGCTCACCCTCCAAATGGCTGCCATGGCTGGCGCTGTGCTGATCTGAAGCCAGGAGCCAGGTGCTTCTTCCTGGTCTCCCATGCGGGTGCAGGGGCCCAAGCACTTGGGTCATCCTCCACTGCCTTCCCGGGCCACAGCAGAGAGCTTGATTGAAAGAGGAGCAATTGGGACTAGAACCCAGTGCCCATATGGGATGCTGGTGCCGCAGGCGGAGGATTAATCAAGTGAGCCACGGTGCTTGCCCTGTTGATCACTTATAATATGGCTAGTGCAACTGAAGAATTGAAATTTTAATTTAGATAAATTTAAATATAAACAATCATACATGATGAATAGCTACTGTAGCAGACAGTACAGAACTTTGGACTCTGTTCCACAGTAGGGTATTTCTAAAGTTACTAAGGTTCTAAGACTGGAGAGTTAAATTTCATTCCCACATCATAATCTTTAGCATATGATGTGATTTAGAAGAATGATATAATATAAACAATATAGTGCAAAAAATATATAAACTTTCCATAATAATAAGCACAATGAAAGAAAGGAGTAGCTGCCACCAATCTTCCCACCCTTCCCAGCACTGGTACAGCATCTGCCATGCAGTGGATGATTGCACATTTCCACTCTGGTGTTCTACAGCACTGGGCAAGGCAAAGGAAATTTGAAACACATAGAAATGCTGTGTGGAAAGCATTGCAACTAAGAACATGGCTGAGCTGAAGCCCTAAATGTAGCGCTGATTACCCACAGACTTATTTCACATTCAATTAAAGCACTAATGAATAAATAAATACAAACACAAATATATAAATAAATATGACTCATAAATAAATATTACACATGTGCTTTATACAAATGTCTGCACATCCTGTAACTTAGTTGGAGACATAGATTTATTTCTCATTTCCCTAGAGGTATCCTAAGGCGTCTATAATTCCTGTCATGTCTTATTGCTTAATTATAATGATGCATTTAACTTATTTATCACAAGAAAACAATAATCTTTCACTCTCAAAGAGCATGTATCCGTGTTGCTTAGAAAATGCTTCTCAAGAATCCAGAGTACAGGAGTGAAGAGTATCAAGGAAAGAGAAGCTCTGGTAGTGAAACATCCCAGGAGAAGTCAGAAATGTCTATAAGCATATTTAAAATAAACTGCCGCGGTCCCAGAGCCTTGAGTGGAGCTGGGAGAGCTGTTTAATGCACACTATCTCGCAGTAATCGCTGTAGTTTAAAATAGATTTTAATCAAGCACCATCTGCATAATAGGCTGAACAAACAACATGGAACTCCACTTATAACTCTTATCATATAAAGTAAATATTATAAAATCTTCTCCATAGAAACAGGGCATAGCACAGCACTTTTGGTGATGGCACTGTTTCTGTAAGTGAAAAAATTTTGCTACTTCAGTTCATTCTCTTTTCTTTCTAAACCCTGCCATCTAAAATCCCCTTTTGAGAATAAATTCAAGTATGCATGGAAAGTAAGTCATCTAGTGACTGTGAAATCAGCAAGGCTGTAATATTTGTTTCATGTTACAACTGGGTTTATTATTATCATTAATAATAACAGAACATTCAGTGACTCAAAACATCAATTGTAGAAAAACGCCTATGAAATGCTTCACTTTTGAAATGACTGACCAATGTGGGGCGCTGTATCAATATCCCAGTTTGTGAAGCAAATTCATTTATAAGGATCTTTGATTCAGCCAAACACAGCTGACTATTATTTTTGGATGGGTTTAGCAAAGGCACTCAGTGGTTTTATGTGAAATAGGAAGTTTGGGCTACTGTCCAGAAAAGTCACTCTAAAGTAAGAAAAAATGTTGGTTGTAATTATACACACCTACGAGTATGATTTATTCATTTTGTTGTAACTATGCAACTTGATCTTTGCTAAATATGCCTGTGCAGGGCAATATGTTTCCTTCTTACTTTTCTGGATTGCAGGCTTCTCCACTTTATAAAGAATGCAAGCTGTTGAGGTAGGGCCCCAGTGAATAAAATGTCAATGGCTATTTTCACTTTATTTTTAATCTATGAGTTAATCAAATACGCTCACTCATCTAGGCTGTGTGTAAGAACATACACTCCCTGGAAATACTATACACTAACGTTGCTTAACTACCTGAACATATTTTAGGAATAATTCTTTGGACTAAAGTACCAACTGGTTGCTTGACAGACTTGTAGCATTTTCCCTTGAAGTAGTTTCTTAGGCTGAGCCTTAACAAATGAGACACTTTTAAAAAATGTAAATAAAGGACCTATTTTAATTTTATTGCTAGGATCTAATCTAAGGGATTCCTTTCTTGACAGATTTAGTTGTTTTAAAGGTAGAGTAATACAGATCAGGGAGAGAGGGAAGGAGGGAGGAAGAGGAAAGAGATAGAGATAGAGAATGAATGAATGAATGAATGAATCAGTCTTCTTTGGTTCAGTCCCCAAATGGCAACAGTCAGAGCCAGGCCAGGCTGAAGACAGGAGCCAGGAACTCCATCTAGGTCTCCCACATGGGTGGCAAGGGCCCAAGTACTTGGAACATTTTCTTCTGTCATTCCAGTGGCACTAGCAAGAATGCTAGACTTGAAGCAGAGCAGCCAGGACTTGACCCAGCTCTCTGATATGGGAATGCTGGCATTGTAGGAAGTGACAGCCCACTGCACCACAACATGGACCCCTAACAGATTCAGTAAAAGTATTATATACATTATACCCCATGAAGTGTTGAACAGCTGCATAATAAATATAGTTCACTCTGGAAAATACCTGAATTTCAAGCCCCAATTTTAAATATTCTATCCCATTGCTAGGTAAAGTGACATGACATTTGCTTTTAACACTACTTCATTTCATTTAATATTTATGGAAAACTGTTTATCATGTTATTTTATTCCAAGATTCATCTTGCTCTTAGAAGGGCAGTAAATACAAATCATTTCTCTAAAGGCTTGTTTACTTGCTGCTCTAGTGACTCCTTCAGTCCAAGCAGGGAGTAAAATAATTTCTTTTGTAAATGCCCTGGAGTATGTGTGTATGTGTGCAGGGGGTGGATCCCTCCTGATAATTCACAAACAGAGCCAATATTTGCATCTTTGCAAGGATTTTATAGTCTACATGAAAGATCTGAAATATTTCAAGCCAAGTATGGTTCTAGACTGTGAAGGAATGAAATATCTGGCAGAATCAAATGAAAATTGCCTTTGGTAGAATCCATTTTTAGACAAGATCTAAAAGAATTCTCATAAAATTTTAATAAATATCTGCTCTCATTCCAAAAATAAACAAAATATGATTAGCTATTAAAACCAACAGACTCAGATACCAAAGGACTTCATATAGGGGAATGTGCAAAGAGAAGCATTGAATACATATGTTTTACATGCTTAAAGGAAGAAAAGAAATTAAGTACATGGATAAGGAGTAAGTTACTGAAAATGTCCAGATTTAAGAAAGAACTAAATATAATGAGGAACATAAACTATTTAAAATTAAAACCTCAATGGACCATTTTGAATTTCAGATTGGATATAGCTGAAAAGAGAAGTAGGAGCTGGAAAACTGATATATATACATATAAATAAATCAGAAACGTAATACAGAGGGGAGAAGGAAGAACTAATGCAAAAGACAAGCTGTAGAGGAAAGAATGGGAAGGTCGCACTGACCTTCTCAGAGAGAATGAATGAGAGTGGAGCAGGAATGGACCACAGGCAAGATCTGGAAAAAAGAATGATTGAAAATCCCCAGAACTTTTGAATGAAACCCACATGCATCATAATGAAGCTGCAGGAGACCAGAGGCAAGATTCTCTCCTAAAACCCTTCAGAGAGCAAAGACAGATGACCTTAAAAGGAATGGGCAGGGAAGCAGCAGAATTCTCAAAACCAGTAACAACAACCAGGAATCAACTGGATAACAGCTTCAAAATGCTGACAAAGCAAAAGTGGCAATCTAGAATTCTATACCCAGCAAAAGCATTTTGTAGGGTAAGCATGTTCCCAACAAGCCCTCATGAAAGAACATCTTAAGGGCATAAAGAAAGTAAAGTGAAAAAACATATAAGTGAATAAATCTAAGAAAAAACTGCATAAAACAATAGAAATGATGTTTCATGAAGCTTATTAAAGAATCCAATCAAATAATAACTAAAATAAATAACAGCAATAATAGTTCCTAAAATACATGGGAAGGAAAGTGTTTAGAGTTGAAGTGATCTAAGAAAGAGTGTACAGGTATTGATTAATTTCAGACTTTCATATGGTTGTTTGCCAGAGATAATTGCTATAAGACAAAAAGGAGTATGAAAATGTTTTATCTTAAAATAGGAAGTAATACAATGAGAAAAATATGAGTAGTCTTACAGAACGTAAGAAAAAGAAACAGAATTTTTGTTGACAAAGAGAAGTAACATAGAGAAATAAACCCAAATATTTCAATATTTATAGTAATGAAAATGCAGCAAATACTTTGCTTAAAAGAAAAGATCTGGGGCCAGTATTTGACCCCCTAGCCAGCTATGGCACCATGGTAGATCCTGGACTCCAATTCTGACTCCACTTTCCATGCTAGTGTTCTACTCATGCAGATTCTTGGAGGCAGCAGTGATGGTTCAAGTAGTTGGGTCCCTAGCACTCACAAGGGAGACATGGGTTGAGTTCCCAGCTCTTGGCTTTGGCCTGGCCCACCTGGTTATTGTGGGCAGTTGGGCCATGAACCATTGAATGGAAGCTATTTGTCCCTCTAAATAAACAAATAAAAACAAATCAACAAATAATAAAATGAAAGTAAAAGACCAATTAGCTATATGCCAATTATAAGATTTTTAAAAAGGGGGGCACTTTTAATAACAACAACAAAAAAAGCTGAAAGAAAATGGAAGGAAAAGTAAATATAGTGATTTTTATCCCATTAATTCTACAAAGGGAAAGCTGTGCCAAAAATACCCTTGTAATGCTAGATACTTTAAGTGTCTTAAAGTGTCTGTTAAATTACAAGTACTGGATTACAAGCTTAAAATCATAAGCTGTCTAAGTTTATATTTCTTTGATGCTTTACTGTATGCCTTATTTATGACTTAAGGCTGTCAACACAGCTTTGGAGTAATCAAAACCATGGGTGGTGTTTATAAGGTGATAATTAATTTTACTGATGTATTTACAATATTTCTCTTTGTCAAACAGACTTATTTCATTTAATTGTTCAACCAGATAAACTGGAAACAATATGGGATTTCTTAAAAAGAGCTCAAAATGTCAAGAGAAGCTGCTGTGTCTGGTGTGGAACTCAATATTCCTTTTGAGTTTGCTTGTGGAAAATGAGTTAAGTAATCTTTTTGACTTCATGCTATTCCACATTTACCTGTAACTGCTGTGGTACAACATTCCATATAAATCCTCCTCTCACATGAATGCAAAATTCCAGCATAACCCTTAACTGAAGAAAAAAATACTCAAGTGTTTTCACTAGAGGATTTTCCTAGGCATTTAATACATATAACTTGAAAAAATGGGCAAGAAGATTTTGCATGGGACAGAAGGTGAAAATATTGTATAGAGTACAAATGGGAAGGTGCGTTTTCTTGAGATGGAAAATACTCTTAAAGCAAACTTGAACTTGTGAATGTTTGGGTAAAAAAGCCAGGTTAACAGGTGTATATTTGAGAAATCCTTCCTACAACTTCACAAATTAATAATTCAAGAATATATCACTATGGAATATGAATTCTGCACAATCATTACTAAAGGACTATATAAATTACTTTGAGGTGTGGATCTTGAGCAATTGGGTAGGATACTCACTAGCAAAGTTTCACTCCACTTCTGTGTAGAAATTTGTAATACATAAATTCATGCCACAGAAAATTGATAAAAAGTGGGCCTATTGGGTTGATAGTAAAAGGTGGAACCTCTGAATGTTAACTCTATGAACTTCAGGTTTCTACTCATAGAAGTTTAAGAATGTGGAAAATGCTATTGTAATTAGAATAGTCTTGTATAGAATGTACTGTCAGAAGATGATGCAATTTTGCATTTAATTTCCTGAAATGCCAGCAAGGAATATCGATAAAGAATCCAGGTGTATCAATTGATCTTTTCTATGAGCAGAACATTTTTTTTTCCTCCTTTGAATACAGTACAGAGCATCTCTGTTTAGGAAATTGATTTGAATTATCCATGTAGAATCAAACATCTAGATCACTGGCCACAAATGAATTCTTGGTGTTCATATTTAGGTCCAGGTAACTCATTGGTTGTAAGATGCCATTAGGATAATCCATATTTTCTGCAGAAAATTATTTTGCCTCTCTAAATGGTCAACTAAAGGCCAGGCTTTCATTCACCTAATAAATTATTTATGTAATTTCAATTAGTCTCCTTCAGTCTTCTCCTATACTCACAATAGGGAGAACTGGTGAGGGTAGAGGGGGATTGGCATGGGTCATTGTGTTTGTGCACCTGCTCTGGGATTTGTACCTGGGTTTGTCTTCAGCAGGCATGGTGACAAAGCAGGCTCAGAAATGATGGTCTGGTCAAGAAAGGAGACACTTAGATTCACAGACCCCTAGGATGAGAAGTGTCTCAAAAGGCCACCGTGGGAGACAGCCAGGGTGATCAGGAGACAGAAAGAAGGAAAGGTGGAGCATGATCCAGTACCATTGTTGGTGTCTATGTGGGAAGGCATGGCAGCCACACTGAGGCAGCTTAGGATTGAACAGTTTGAACAGCTGCAGAAGGGGGCCACTCTCTCCTTGTTCAATATCTGGCCCCGGCATCATGTAGGACAGAGGATATTGGTGTGGTACATGAGAACTTCATAAAGGAATGGCTGGGATTGTGGGCTCTGGACTGGGTGGTCTATATTTCAGGAAGGGACAGTTGCAGAGGAGTCAATGTTGTATGTAGGAATTAGGTAGCCCCTGGCTAGGGGTGGAGCAGGTCTCCTGGATCAAAGTTCCAAATACCAGAGCATCAAGCATTCATAGAATGAGCAAAGAACATCAAAACAACTGTCCTGTCATTGTCACCAGGCTAAATAAACCTAGGTATCACACTATTTTTCTGGTTCCTTAAAAAGTATTGCAGCTATTGCAAAGTTGAGAATGGGTAGATGCTACCTTTGGTAGGGTGTAGACAATTTAACTCTCCTAAAACAAATTTCTCAAAAAGATGAAAAGAAAACAAAGTGGCTGACACAGGTGAGTTCTTACTAGTGAGATTTTTTTAAAGGAAGGAAAAAAAAAAACAGGAGAAATATATAGCATGCATTTAGTATCAAGTGTCTTCTAAGTACATTGACACAAGAGTACTCACTGGGACAGGTTTGGAAGACGCCTAGCAGATGTCAAGGCAATAAGAAGTTATTTTGGTGTTCTGAGGGGAGAGTGTATTTGGTTTTGCTGCAATCACTTTAAAGAGCTGCCTCTACTGCTTTAAGGAACTACTGCTATGTTCTGTGGCTAATTTTTCCATTAAGGGCATTTAAGATCCATCCTCCCAGCTAAATAACTTAAAAGATGGGTTCTGCTGGTGATAGGCAGAGACAACTGTATTGCATGGGACTAACACAAGGTACGCAGCAACACAGTCAGGCCATTGGTTCTGGGTATCATCTCACATCTCTGATGCTTATTTTCCTCATCTTAAGTACTAAATTGTTGAATCAGATGATCTCAAGATTTCATTTCATCCCAACCTCTCTCTGCCTCTCTCTCTCTCTCTCTCTCTCTCTCTCACACACACACACACACACACACACACACACACAGACACACACACACAAGGGGGTAGGGCACTTCATTATGCAAAGCTAGTGTCTACTTAAGATCAAAGCAAGAACAGGTATTTGGCCTAGAAGTTGGGATACCTGTATCAGCATACCAAGGTTTGATACCCGGCTCTCCTCCTGCTTCCAGCTTCCTACTAATACAGACGTTGAGAGGCAGTGGTGATGGCTCAAGTAATTGAGTTCCTGCCATCCACATGGAAGACCTGGATTGAGTTCCTGGTTCTTGGCTTCAGTCTTGACACGGCCCTGGCAGTGCATGTATTTGTGGAGTAAACATGTGGATGGGGACTCTGTTTGTCTCCAACATATAATAAAATGGTTACTTTAAAACAGATAATTTTGAAGGGGTGGTAAATGAGACCTGATTCTGAACATGGAGACCTACAAGATTATTTTTTTTTTACTCCCAATACACATCTCACATCTTGTGAGTAGAAATAGTTTTATGCTTCATACATCTGTATTGACAGGAGGAGGGACTTAAAAATGCTGCTGGACAAGCAGATGGTTCCGTCCATTCAGTCTGTAACTTCATGCTTCACTAAGAAAGTTTTCATCCTCATCAATGTTTCTCCAAACTTGTGCCCACCACAGGTGGTGGAAGGTGCTGAGGGACACTTCCCCATTGGTCCCAAGATCCTACCTTAGAGCCGTCTTCGCCTTCATCTTCATGCACTGAGCTGGATGGTGAGGGGGTTGCAGACTTGCTTCCGGGCGGTGAGGGTGAGTTGTGAGGAACACTGCTTCCTGCCATGTTCAGACCCAGTTGAGCACTTAGCTGCGACTGGTTGATGGTGGTCAACTGTCCCGGCGGCATCATCCCAGGCTGCTGCCTGATGTCTGTGGGCTGGCCCCGGGGACGCATGGCTGCCATCTGCGGGTGGGAGCTGTATTGACTTCCTTCTGGGTTCCGTATATCTTGCATCTATAGTAAATAAATATGAAAGCATTTTTCAGAAACATGCTTCTGGCCAATTAAAAACAAAACAAAACTCTATAAACTGCAGCATGTCCTATGGACTACACACATATATTTTATTTTCTCTGGGGTAAAATAATGCTAATAGTATATATCACCCTAAAGGATACCAAAATAATACCAAAGAACAGAATTTGAGAATTCAGTCACCATCACACTTCATCATTAAGAACTGTGTTAATTATAGTTATGGTTTTTCTGTATTAGAGACATGTAGACATATATCCTGAATACACATTTATGTATTATATCAGAATTAGAATAAATATATGAAGATACTTTATTAATTTCACAGAAGAATGGAATTAAGTTAATTTGGGGGCAAAAGAAATTGGAATTGCATTCATACAAGAGCTCCTCAAAAGGTTCATGGAGGGACAGACATGGTGGAACTGCAGTAAGTCCCTGCATGGGACACTGGCTTCCCAAATCAGAGTGCCTGCTTTTGAGTCACTGCTACTCTGCTTCTGATCCAGCTTCCTGCTAACATGCACTCTGGGAGGTAGCAGGTGAAAGCTCAAGTCCATGGGTCTCTGCCACCCATGTGGGAAGCTTGGATTGAGTTTCAGCCTCCCAGCTTCAGCCTGGTGCAGTCCTGGCTGTTGTGTGTATCTGGGAAATGAGTCAGTGGATGGAATATTTCTCAATACGTCTATCCCTTTCTCTCTATGGTCCTCTGCCTTCCAAAGAAAATGAAAATCAATAGCAAAACAATTTTTAAATGACAGTAATAGAATTTTAAAAGTCATGTTCATGGAAAATGTACATTATGAAAAAACTATGCATGCATGAATTTCAAAAATTTTTGCACCAAAATCAAACTTCCTTTAACTTAAAGTTTCCATGAACTTTCTGAAGTTCCTCTGTATCTAACATAAGTTCAAAATATTAATGTCTGTCAATATTACATATTTATAAGTGAGACATGTACAGAAATTCATTAAATGCTAATTATTTTATTTTGATAATTTAAGAAAGGATTTGTAGTTAACAAGTGTACTGGTGTTCTTCACTTAATTTTTTATAGAGTAGTACTGGCCAAAATGATCTCTTGACTCCCAGATTCAGGACATTTACACACTGGTATTAACCAATTGATTAATTGACTATTGAAATGACTTGACTGTACAGTCAGATTCGAAAGTAAAGCTCTAAAATTGCAAGGTCACCATATTAATCCATTATGCTATCTGGGTCACTGCTTTTTAGCTTTAATGAGACTCACTCTTGTAATTCAAGCAATGAATTTTGTCTCAGCAAGGATTAGAATTAAAAGCATTGGAGGATGAAGCTCTTAACGTATCTAGAGGTCAAATGTGTTGTATAAGAGGAGTCTGGTGGATTTCACTTAACATTTCTCTAGCATTTTCAAACTTAAAATAATGGGGACCATTTTGTGGTGCTAATAGAAGCTTGTTTGTTCACTCTGAGGGGGCCTGGGGAAATCCATGCAAAGAGATGGTGTATGTGGGGGGGGGGAGGGAGGGAGAGGGAAAGGGAGAGGAAGAGAGAGGAGTATAGAAAAAGAGAAGGGTAGGGAAGGGATATATGGTTATAGCTGAATATTAAAACTTTAAACAAATTAATAACATTACCTTATGCTATTTCATAAAAATTTCCACTGCAATGATGTTATTGTGATTTGGAAATATGAAGGGACTTAAAAAACTTTGTGGAAAATGGAATTTAAAAATAAGTTTATTTTGGGCAAAACAGCTGAAGCCAATGCATGATATTTTTCATAATGCATTTTCTTGTACTTTATTTATTTATTTTTTGACGGGCAGAGTGGACAGTGAAAGAAAGAGAGATAGAGAGAAAGGTCTTCCTTTTCCGTTGGTTCACCCCTCAATGGCCGCTGCGGCCAGCATGCTGTGGCCTGCGCACCACGCTGATCCGAAGCCAGGAGCCAGGTGCTTCTCCTGGTCTCCCCTGCGGGTGCAGGGCCCAAGGACTTGGACCATCCTCCACTGCCCTCCCAGGCCACAGCAGAGAGCTGGACTGGAAGAGGAGCAACCAGGACAGAATCCGACGCCCCGACCGGGACTAGAACCCAGGTGCTGCAGGCGAAGGATTAGCCTATTGAGCCACGGTGCTGGCCATTTCTTGGACTTTTTAAAGACCTCTCATATACATGGCTTTCAAACAATTTTTAAAATTAACTTATCTGAGCGTTGTGGATACACACACACACACATACACACACATATAACCACACACAGACCAGGCAGAGGCCAGGAGCCTGGACCTCCATTCTGGTCTCCTACATGGGTGGCTCTCTTATTAGTCAATTTCACCCTATTAGACCTTTCCCAACTCTTGTTCTTGATCTATATTCATGCTCAGTTCCAGGTATCCCAGACTTCTGGCTTTTTCTGGGAAAGCTTAGTCTTACCCCTTGACTTTGTCTCTGCTAATTCCCTACTCAACTTTTTGTTTTTCTACAATCCAAACTATATTTAATCCTTCAACAGTAGCTCATAATTCTCCTTATCTTGAAGTCTCTCATTAAGCTGTTACTACTATGCAACAATTCACGGTACAGCTGCAAGGGTCCTTAGTGACTCTCTCAGGCTGGGAAGGAGGAAAGTGGGACAGGGGACACAGTACAGGCTTGTTGAGTAGTTATATAAATAAATATAAATGAATGAGTGAAGTCCACGGAGCTTAAATGCCTTGCTCAGTGTGGGAGCTAAAATCTGCATCTCCCAATTCCAGTCATTGATATGTCACTCTGTATTCAGCAGCTGATTCAAAATTTTACATATCCTGTAGACAGTGTTCTGGTTAATGATTAAAAGTACCTTTCCAAATATTGTCTACCCAAACCAATGCTTGTTTTTATCTAGTTCAGGCCAATAGGCCTCCACTCATACTTCCTAAAAAGAACTCATTTCTTCATAGATGCTCATGTAACCTTACAATTAGTCCTCCTTATGAAATAATCTAGTTTTCACAGATATCCTTAATCTTGTACCATTGACAGAAGGCATCATAAAAATCAGGGCTGACTTTTGAAAACCCAAAGATGCAGTCTAGTCTCAGGCTCTATCGTTTTAAGGATTTATTTATTTGAAAGACAGAGTGACAGAGAGAGAGAGGGAGAGACAGAAAGAGATCTTCCACCTGCTGGTTCATTCCCCACGTGTCTGCAATAGCCAGGGTTGAGAGTAGACCTGAGAAGAAACGTAGAGGAATATACATTGCACCACAGCAGGTTAAACCAGTGTTTAGGGTGCTCACATCCTATGTCAGAGTGCCAGTTTGCATCCCAGCTATTGCAGTTCTAATACAGCTTTCTCCTAATGCCCCTAAGAAGGCAGTGAATTAGGACTCAAGTGCTTGAGTGCCACTCATGGGGGAGACCTAGTTAGAGTTCTTGGCTCCTAGCTCCTGATTCCAGCTTCCTGGGAGACAATGGTGAAGGCTCAAGTAATTGGATCCCTATCACCCATGTGGGAGACCTGGGTTGACTTCCTGGCTCCCAGCTTTAGCCTCGCCCAGCCCCGCCATTGCAGGCATTTTAGAAGTTGAACCAGCAAATGTTAGCGCTCTCTGTCTGTCCCTATCTTTCTCACATAATAAAAAAAAGTTAAACATTTTTACTAGCAAAATCACATTTCAAATTTATCTTTCCAAAAGTACTTAATTGGTATCTTAATTTCCGATTCACGTAAGTCCCAAGTCACAAAGCATGCATTGTTTGTAACACAGTCATTTTGAGTCTACTTCATCTCATTCTATCAAAAACCTCATGGCTTCAGCATACGACAAGGAATGATTCTTAAGTTGATTTTCATATACAGTTTCCAGATTTATGACCACAACTAAGAAAGTTCCAAAGGCTAAGAGCAATCTCACTTTATAACACCTATAGAATGTTCCCACCACTTTGCTTTCTCATGTTAATTTGTGATGTTGGGTAGACCTTAGCACACTAAAATATAGATTCCTATCCTGGCCCTAGAAGTAGAAGGAGGTGTGGGCACAGAAGAGTAAGGAAACAACTTGGGGAAGGATGGTGAAGTATTCAGGAGGGCACCCTTTATCCAGAGACTCATCATTAGTTCAAAATATTGAGTCACCCGTGCCTTTAGGTCCAGCAGGCAGCAGCCTACTGAATGAAGAACAGCCCTACTGTGTGGAAGGTGATAAGCACAAACGTGAGAGCTCAGCCAACTCTTCAGCCATGGATGTAGTTACCAACAGTCGGACCTCAGCATCACGGTGATATCTCTGAATGAGGAGGAATGTTTTCATTTCCTCATGCTTTCATAGGAAGCAGTTCAGTATTAATCACTGCCTAATAGGTAATATGGGGACAATTAAACTGGATTGAGTCTGATTACTGAAAATAAGAATAATTAGTTAGCTCATGCAGGTAAGCAAATGTTTTGATTGCTAATTTTCTTCTGGAAACATATTGATTGACAACAGCTCCTTAATATCAAACATAAATCCTGAACTAGCATAATACTATTTTCTGTTAACGCCCAGTGTTTTTAATTTATTGTGAATAATTCACATAAGTCATGCTTAATATCAATGGTTGTTCTTTCTGATTCTTCACTGATTGCTTTTCTTGTTACAACTTTCCTCCACTAAATGATTCTCTGGCAGCTCTGATCTGAGTCAGCTTTCTTGCACCCAGTTGAGATTCACCATGGCTTCATCCACCAGGGATGTTATAAATGAGGATGAAGGGAACTGCGCTCAGGCGTAGCGGGTAAAGCTGCCTCCTGCAGGTCCAGCATCCCATAAGGATACCAGTACGAGTCCTGGCTGCTCCATTCTGATCCAGCTCTCTGCTATGGCCTGGAAAAGCAGTAGGGTGATGGCCCAAGTCCTTGGGCCTCTGCACCTGCGTGGGAGACCTGGAAGAAACTCCTGGTTCCTGGATTCAGATCAGCACAGCTCTGGCCATTGCAGCCAGTTGGGAAGTGAACCAGTGGATGGGAGCGCTCTCTCTCTCTCTCTCTCTCTCTCTCTCTCTCTGCCTCTCTGCCTCTCCTTTTCTCTCTGTGTAACTCTTAAAATAAATAAATAATCCATCTTAAAAAAATAAATGAAGATGAAGGCCTATTTCTGCAACTGCTTGCTAGACTTCACTATTGGGGTCATGACTCCTGGTAGAAAAGTGAACAAAAGTTTTCCTTCTCAAACCTATGTTTTTCCCATGTGACCAATTTCTGCTGATGGTATTTTCATCCCTTGTTGCCTGTACTCAAAATGATTGTTACTCTTGTCTCTCATTTTCTACCAAATGCTTTGGAGTTCTGGGTCTATTCTAAAATATCACTTCTTTCTTCCAATTCTTTCTTCCATTTTCATGCAATTCACTGATTTCAGGTCTTCATTTGCTCACCTAAAGACAATCTCTTCTCAGAATTCATCTTCATGTGCTATGGGCTCAAAACACTTCCTATAGCTGCCTACTTAGAAAAATCCAAACTCCTCAGCATGACATGAAAAGTTCTAGATCAACCTTAGTGCCTACAGTTGTCTTCATATATTCTATTGCTCAGCCAAACCCAATTCATTGTTATGCTTTTCCAACATCTCTTCCCTGGATCATGCATCTTTGCCTATGGTCCTCTTTCATTATTCAATAGCCATTTTATGAACATTTGCTCTCTGGAAACTTTTACAAAGAGGAAAAAAACACCACTTTTTGTTGTAGATTACCCAGTACTTTAAGTGCTGAGCCTTATAACTCCAGCTGAGCTAGCTAGGCAGGGATGACTGTTTTGGACAGGCCTGCAGAAGAGCGGAAAGGTTAAATGACCTCAAATCTCTCTAGAAGCAAATATTGTTGCAGAAATGAAATATACTTATTTTACATACGTGTGCTCCCCCCCATTCCATGATGCCATTGCCATTTTCACACATCAAACCTTGTGAAGTCTAAACAATCAGCTTATCACGAAGCTCCAGAGCTTTCTTCTTCTGACCTGTCAATGCATTTTTGTTTGTGCTTTCTTTATGCGACACCACTTGTAATTTCTTAGTCTCTTGTGCATGTACCCTCTACCCAGTAATCTCCTTGATTAGTCCATGACTAATGCATTTGTCAATCCCTCATGAGATCTCTTCTAGTTAATTGGTATTCCAAGCATTCAAAGAATATTTTCTGTGTCAGTACCTAACTGGAGGAATGAATACTACTGACACATAGTGACTTTAAGGACTTTCATGATTTTTTTTTCTTTCCTGTGAACTTCATCTAGCATTAGACACAGTATGAAAAAATATGATTCATGTGCTTCCCTGAATGGCAAAAAATTTTCATCTTGAGAGACAAGGTTCCAGAAGTAGGCTGTCTGGCCCATCTTCTGGCTAATGGAGGGCATTTGTAGCTTCCCTTGCAGCTGTACATGGCCATGACACCAGGATGGGTGTGAAACCACTGTGTGGTACTTCCAAGGAGTCCCTCTCAGGGGAGGAGCTCAGCTTCCTTTGTTCTTTTCTCATCCCTGAGGGCAGAAATGTAAGGGTGCTTATTTGAGTTTGGCAAAATGTCTTGGACAATGAGGTAGCACCCTAAAGATGTTGGAGACACAAGAAAGAAGCAGCTCAAGGGTCTGATGATCCAGGAGCTTGGATAGCCTACTGTGTAGCCTAATACTACACAGGAGTCATGTGAAAGGGAAGTAAACATCCGCCTTCGCAGACTCACTGTAACTTTGGGAAATCTGTACATGCAGCTAGCACAACCTTAACTCATACACCTTAACAGTTACAAGCTCAAAGTGCAGAAACAGGAGTGCCTGTTGTGGTACAGTAGGTTGGAATGCCACCTGGGACACCAGCATCCCATATATAATTGGTTTGAGTCCTGGCTACTCTGCTCCCTGATATTGCACCTGGCAAGCAACAGATGATGGCCCATGTTCTTGAGTTCCTGCCCCCTCACCATGGGAAACCCAGGTGGAGTTTCCGGTTCCTGGCTTGGGTCTGGCCCAGCCCTGGCTCTTGCAGGCAACTGAGGAATAAACCAGCAGATGGGAAGACTTCTCTTCTCTTCCTCTCTCTCTGTCACTCTTCTTTCAAATAAATAAAAAAGTGTTAAAAAATAATTATGGGGGCTAAAAAAAAGTCAATTAAATTCATGGAGGATTATGTTGGGGAAAATGAGATTTCATTCACATCTTTTTTCTCAATTAACAAAAAGCAATAAAAGTACCAATAAAGTCAATTTATAAGTCAAAGAAGACAGCATATATGCCCCCCCCATGCCCCGCCTCGGGAACCCCAGCCTGACACAGAGGCTGCCTTCCTGCCTCCCCTGCCTACTGACCTACAGCTGCAGTGTCGGGCTGAAGTTGGCGCCCAAGTGGGGAACTTCAAGTGCAATATTTGATACATATGCCAACATGTGTTTTCACTCCATTTGCTGTGGAATGGAAAAAAAAAACCCTATCCTGTTGCTCATCTCAGATGATCATTCTCAAAAATGAGTATTAGTTTAGTGTAACTACAATGCAAAAAAAATTCTTGGAATAATAACATTAGTTGTATTACTCACCAAATGGTGTAAAAATTCAACACTTGAATGCCACCAGACCCAAAGGCCTGCCTTTAGGTGCTTAAAAACCATGTGTGTTTCACAATCCTTCTGTAGTCTTGTTATTCCTTCAAATATCAGCATCCTTGCTGATCCAACACTCCAGCCTTGAAAGCTATCATTATCTCTGCCTCCAGCAGACAATCTATATCAAAACAGTTGTACACATAAAACTCTAACGACGCCTTGGCTCTCTCTGCTCCGATCCAGCTGTTTGAGTGAAGAGCAGTTGGTGAACAGAGCGCTGGAACATGGGTAGCCCCGAGGCCTTATTTGCTAATGTGGCTCACCAGCTGCTGCTTTCTCTGGTCTATGCAGGCAAGGCCTGGAAGTCTGCCAGTTGCAGCAGGAGCAAGAGAACGTGAGGAATCTCTGAAGTCCTTCCATCTCCCCCTGTCTGTCAGCATCTGACACCCTCTACTGTTGAACTTTCCCCAGGGCAATGAGGAGACCCTGCTGACTTCCACTGTGACAAGTGTTACTCTCCATCCCTTTCATATATGCTGTCGAACACATACAATGCCTAGCATCTACAGAAACACCTCTGAGCCTTGCTGTTGGTCGTCCATACAGACTTGCATGATTAATCAGGGCAGGAAGGCAAAGCAGTTCCAATTTTCTTAGGAAGAATGCACCTCAAGAGTCTATGAGAAGAATGTAAATGTTGCTATTATTTAAGTCCTCAATTTGATTACATATTTTTTCCAGGGATTCAATTAATATGTAAATGTATATGCCAGAACAAATGTGCAAGTAAATTCAATAATCAAATTTTATTTATTATTTTCCTAAATGCATTTCCAAGAGAGAGCTTAATTATTTGTTGTCCAAACAAATTAAAAGAGTCATTTCTTTGTGATCTTCTTGTGTGATCTGTTTATTATTTGGAAACGTGCACCCTAAATTAGCTTTAATATTTTTCTTATTAGACTTTGACACTGAACACTGATAATTAATGTTAAAAGTGGGAAAATATGGAAAAACATATGCATAGCACATGCTATATTTTTAAAGATTAAGGAAAGTGAGATTCAAAGGAAAGGGCTGGATATTTTCATGAAAATGTATTTCCTTTTTTTTTTTTTTTTTGTGACAGGCAGAGTGGACAGTGAGAGAGAGAGAGACAGAGAGAAAGGTCTTCCTTTTCCATTGGTTCACCCCTCAATGGCTGCTACAGTGGGTGCACCGCGCTGATCTGAAGCCAGGAGCCAGGTGCTTATCCTGGTCTCCCATGCGGGTGCAGGGCCCAAACACCTGGGCCATGCTCCACTGCCCTCCCGGGCCATGGCAGAGAGCTGGACTGGAAGAGGAGCAACCGGGACAGAATCTGGCGCCCCAATCGGTACTAGAACTTGGGGTGCCGGTGCTGCAGGTGAAGGATTAGCCAAGTGAACCGTGGCACCGGCCAAAATGTATTTCTATCCTGAGTATTTTATGTCAGAACAGCTTCATTTCAAGTCTAAATTTCTAAAATCAAAATTGTTTTTGCATTTCATGATTAGAAGTTCTACTTTTCTTCCACAAGGCAATAGGAACAAGCAAAGTCCAGGTTCTTTACAGTAAGCTCAAATGGGATAGCTGCAGTTTAGTAACAGTAAAGAGTCATGCTTAAACTAATCACAAGAACACAAGCCTGCTGGAGCACAACTGGTGAGAGGTTTCCAGCCAGCCAGCCAGCAATCCCTGCAGCTATCACCTTAGTGAAAACAACAACCGCCTGGAGAAAAACAACGCTCCTGCCCACACCAACTTCTGGAATGCTTGACCTTCGTCATCATTCAAACCACAACCATTTCTTTATGGAAGCCTCTTTCATGAATGGGACCTTGATTCCTCAAGGGATTTGGTGTGTTGGAGGAAAAGATCACAGCCGAGTTTTAAAAGTGAGGCTAAAACAAAAAAAATGATGGCTAAAAAAAAAATCACACACACTGGCTAAATACATTATTATTTTTGGTAATGTTCTCCCAGGGAAAAATCAAAGGCCAAATGTGGAAGAGCAGGAAGCAGCAGAGGGAGGCAGGGCCTCAATCCCTCAACATCCCAGTGTCCGCACCTGGCCCAAGCCCTCTTCCCTACTTCGAATTCAGCCACACCCAGCAGATTCACAAAGAAGCACGCCAGTTGCCTTCAGTGTATGTGTCTGCATTCATTTTCATAAACTACAGGAAAAACCACTGGACTCCATTTCATATGCTTTCTATTTTTTTTTCCTTTCCATAGATGGGAGATGGTGTGACAGTCGAGGGAACCCTGCTCACAACATCAGCCTGCCTGTTTGTAATGAGTTTTTTTGTTTTCATTCATCTGACCTTCACTTTCCACCTTGTGAAACAGAGACAGTCTTTCAACAAGTATTTAGTGAATGCCTGCTATATACCAGGTATTGTTGCAGATACCAAGTAAGCAATGGTGACCCACAAACCCAAATCCCTGCCCTTATGCAGCTCATTTTGTCATGGGGGAAACAGCACAATAAGTGCTATACGTCGTTTATTTGATAGTGATAAGTTTGAGGAGACAAACAGGAGAGAAGTATGCTGACTTTCAAAGCCTTCCTTGCAGTATATTGTGAGAATTAACTAAGACAAGGGTTATGAGAGTGTTTTGTCAAAAAGGAACTTATGTTGGTGGCATTAGTTCATGCTGATGCTTATTTATTTATTTTTATGTTTGCCAACATCCTTGGGTTCCTGTCCCTGGCTAGTTCTGGTTCACAGTGAGCCACTGACATAATTGTGACCAAACATTCTGGTAGCTCAAAGCTTGCAGCTATGGAATCTTGCTTGGGCTAAGCGGGGCTGCTGGCAGTCCACGAGCCTTAGGGTTTCACTGCGAGAAAGCAAACAGCCTTGATAAAGGTTGAACTTCTAACCTACATTTTAATAGCTCCATGATCAAGGTTAATAGGCTAACTGGTAGATATACGGTTCAGAAATTTTTTACTGTATAAAAAGCTATTGCAGTCATAGTTCAGCATTCTCTTCCATAAACTCTGTATATCTAATATCTCCTTTGGATCACCACGAGGGCCAGGAGGTTATGGGGTACAGTGATGCCTTTTAACCGCACAGTTGGAAAGATGTTGTGACTCAGATTGAGCTGCCCCATTTCTGATTGCTTCATGCCAATGCTATTTGTCTCCTGCTGTGATTTTTAAACTATCAACGTCAATATTACCAAGCTCAACACTGTGCTTCAGCAAGCCCTGGAAAGGGCTCCCCTGCCCAGCACAAATAAAAGAAAAATGCAAATGAGAATGGGGCGAAGTTTAATTTTAAAAGGCAAGGAGCATCTCTCATAACTCCAATGGATGGCAGGACATGAGGGACTTAGGCACTAGAAGCTAGGGCTTGTCCAAAAGGACTTTGGGGATCATATGGTTCTCTGGCTCCCAAAATATCTGAATTAGCAGTTCCTACAAAAATATTTGACACCTTTGGGAACAAGAGTCTATGAATCCGCTCCAGGTCTACCCATGATCAGAGTCAGTAAAGCCCTTTGTGTGTATAGATCATGCCTTTTGCATCTGCACTACAAAGGGTAGGCAGTGAGTGTTTTGTTCACAAGGGGTTATAATTTGATATTAAAAGTGTATTCAAACATGCTAATGTCTGCTCACATCTCTTTTCACTTTGACATGCCCGGAGAAGAGATTGAGTAATGTGCCTTATTTTCAAAGGATTGTGTGCACTGAAACACAAAGAATGGATTGGAAGGGCAGTTGATAAGAACATTGGGAAGTGCTGGGGGATGTGCCTTTTGTGGATCGTGGGTTGCCTCTAGAACTAGCTCTGGGTGTTTATAGCAGCATGAGTCAGCCAAAATGTGTCTTTTATACTATATTTAAACCTGAGGATTCAACTTGCCTTCTCATACTTTCCACTGGAATGTTAATGGGATGCTAGCAAAAATGGAGATGTCAAGTGGAATACTGACTTCTTAGCATCAGTTCAGAACACTGATATTGAGTTCATTTGGAGGCTGTTAAATCAGTAGATATACGTGACATTCAGCATCAAAATATATCTCAAGAAGGAAAATTAAAACCTTAGATTCTGCTGGAAACAGACAGCTTCCCTATACAGAATATTTGTATGCTCTCAATTTACTGGGGACTTGAGAAAAGAACAATAGAACAATCTTAAATTAATATTTTATTATGGAAATCATACAATAATCCTTTTACTAATATATTACAAAACATTAGAATAGCATGAAGCCAAGATAGGAAAAGGCTAGAAATTCTGTCCTACTGAGCATGGCATTAATGATGCGGGAAAAATCAGTGTAAGAACATTACCATGTCTCTCAGTTCCTTCAAAGTGTCTGACTCTGTAAGTGACCTTAAGCTCCTTTAAAACAATTAAAAGATTCAAATATTTGTCTGCCAAAATTTTATAACATGTTAGATAATGGGATGAATGGAGTTATATACAGTCTCTATATTTCTGGGTATACCTAATTTAGTTAATATTAACATTACTCACTCATTTGTGCCTTTATATACTTTCAGTCATAGAAGGTCAAGGTCTCAAAACTAATCATAAAAACTACTGACTGCTATTCATGCTAATATAATAACCCTTTCTTTAAAACAACTGCCAATAAATTTCATTATAAAAAGTTATTAAAAGGGTTAAAAACCTATTAAATGTCAAAGAATTTGCCTGACTCAAACTTCTAATAAAGAAAGAGAATAGGCTTTCTTTCTGAATTATTTAAATCTTTACTGACTGTGCATTGAACCATGAAATTAGAAAAGTGTTATTAGAAGTGTTCTCTGGTTTTTATAAAAGTTGGAGCTCAGAATATATCAAGCCATAGTCTTTAACTAGACTAGTGAAAGCTGGAGGTTTTTAATCCCAAATATATGGCTTCTACTGATATAAAGGTCATAATTAAAACTCTATCCTGTAACTTTGTGATAATAAAATTATTATTACAGAAGCACACAGACTCATTTAGAATATATGAGCTACATGTTCTAATTTTAATTTGGACAAATTTCTTCAATTTTTTTGATCTTTCCATGTCCACTAGCATAGACCCTCTCAACCAATAATTAGATTTAATAGTAACTAATTTTAAAGCACTAACGTTAATAATTTGAATTATCTATCATTTACAGGTTTAACACCTACCAAATAGACACTGAAATTAGATAATTACTGGGTGAGGTGTTACAAAGAAAAGACCATAATTCTGTACGATGATAACCCTGTGTTGTAGATAGTATAAAATAAATTTGGGTATCAAGGATTCAACAATAGTAAATATTTGACATATTAAATCTCTTCCTCCAGTATACCACACTTAGCTATATTGACATAAAGTGACATCAGGGCAAGGGTTTGGCAGTTAAGATTCCACTTAGGATGCCCATCCCATTTCAGAGTGTCTGGGTTCAAGTCCTGGGTCCAACTCCAATTCCAGGTTCCTTCTCACACGCGCACGTCCTGAGAGGCAACACATGATGGCTCCAGCACCTGGGTCCTTGCCACCCACGTGGGAGACTTGGATGAGTTACTGGCTCTCAGCTTCCACGTGGCTCAACCTGAGGTGTTGCAGGCATTTGGGGGTAAGAACCAGTGGGTGGAAGATCTCTCTCACTTTCTCTCTCTCCTCTCTGTCTGTCTTTCAAATAAAATGAAAACAAGTAAACATTTTTTTCTTTTGTTCCTTTTTTCCTTTTTTTTTTTTTTAACAGTCTGTACCTGTTACTAGCTCATGGACTAGTTTCCTCAATTGCTCAGTCTTAGCCTTCGGCCACCGTGGTTTGAAGTTCTTTTATTAATAATATGTATTACTTATTGAACCCATCTTATATAACCAGTACCATGCCAAGAAGTTTTCATGCATTGCAAGACCATTATAGTCATCACTGTGGTTGTACTCAACGGGGACCAAAGGCTCACAGAGAGGAGTGTTAGTTATTCAGTAAGTGAATCAACTAGAAATTGTCATAGGCTGCCTGATCTCATAGGGTAACAACAACCATGACACCTACACTTATAGCGCAGTGTATGCTCTCACGTTACTAGATGTGCTTTTAACAAAACAGAGTTGGAAGGCTTGCTAGGGAAGGTTCAGGTAGAACCTAGAATGAGAGGGTATAATGCACTGTTTCCTCGGGTAGGAAATTCAATTCAAAATTTTTTACTGAACACTATGAGAGACCCTGGTGAGTTTGTTCCTATGCTCAAGGATCTTCCTGGCAAGAAGACAGACCATAACACAAATCAGAGGGGATTAATGGCAGTAATCCAAAACACACTGCTGTGGAGCTGCAGAGGACAATGGTGCAACCGGGAGCATGTGTGCATTACACTGCACTGCATGATTAACACTCAGAATTCAGAATGCTTTTTACATAGAGAGGCACATGAGGAATGAAAAATGCATCAGGCTTAACTCTGGAGGGAATATAGTTGACACTAGACACACCATTTGATTGCTGCACAGTCAGTATATCTGCTATGTTTTTAGACAAGTAATGAATCGCCTAAGATAATGTTAAATAAAATGGAACGGAAATAGGGCAAACACGCAGCTTTTCATCTAAAGGATAACTTTAAACCTTAGAAATGAAAATAAAAACAAATCGTGCTTTTCAAAAATTCAATAAAGAGCAAACTCACAGTTTGAGTTTTGTATGGGAATTATAAATTAGATCATAAAGAATTTCATCATTGAAGTCTTAGGAAGGCTAGAAACTTAGTCTGTTGCTTCAAGATGATACACTGAAGAAAAAGGCCATTCTAACTGAAAGAAGACAAAAACTAAAAATTCACTAACATCTGCTGCTACATCAGTTGAGAAATCCTGCACCAGTCCTCAAATATGGATCTGATGGTTCAGAAATAACTTGGGTTTTCCAGTGGGTCCTAAAAATACATTTATGGACACAGCAAGAGTATTCATTTTTATCTGGCTTTTTACCACATTCATTTCTTTCTCCCTTTTTTGCTTGTTTGTTTTTAAAGATTTATTTTTATTTAAAAGGCACAGTGACAGAGAAAGAGAGAGAGGAAGATACAGAGAGAGATTGAGTGATCTTCCACTCACTGGTTCACTCCCCAAATGGCTGCAATGGCTGGGCCTGGTTGAGCCAGGCACAGGTCAGGTTTGGGTCCCCAGCATGCATGGCAGGGGCCCAAATACTGAGCCATCTTCTGCTATCTTCCCAGGCTCATTAGCAGGGAGCTGGATAAGAAGTGGAGCAGCCAGGACTTGGAACCCATGCTCATATGGGATGTTGGCATTTCTGGCAGCAGCTTAACTGCCATGCCACAACACTGGCCTCCAACATTCATCTCAGTGGGTGAAAATGTTGCCATGTACATGTTGTTCAGAGAATGTCTGGCTCAACCACTTTGACCAAAAATTTTCCTTATATTGCCCCCCTTGACACTCTGCACCATTCAGTTGTTGGTGAAGTGTGTTACAAGGGGGTGGGGATAGGAGAATAAGAGAACCAAGATAGCAGGAGAAAGTAGAAGGTGCACAGGTCTCAGCATGGGCCTAGATCAGGCTAGTGAATCAATTATGTGGAAACTCAGCATCTCTCTGAGACAATAGGTAAAAGCAAAAGGAGTTTGAAACACATTACTTGTAAGGAATGGAAACCGGGTAGGCAGTTTGCTTGCAAACCATTTTTTTAGATAGTAATGCATTGTATATTCATATACATAGTACGTATATATATATATATATATGTGTGTGTGTGTGTGTGTGTGTGTGTGTGTGATCTAAGAAGATGGAAGAAATCATTTTGAACATCACCATTAAAATGGTAAATGTTTAAGGAAACAGATATATTTACCCTGATTTAAACATTATACAATGCATACAAGTATGAAACATCATATGGTGCCCCACCAATATGTACAGTTTTTATATATCAGTTAAAAAAATCAGCCAAAAAAAGTTTCCTTTCCCTTCAGTAGTAAAAGACTAAATGGATGCTTGATGGGCTTTGACGGTAACTTCCAACACAAAGAAGGCCCTTCTCTCTGAATTGCATTCCACCTTAGATAAAGACAACTTCTGCTTCATCATGAAGTGGCATCTTTCTACGTAATCCTCCTGAGGAAGATGGTGGAAGGGATTCACTGGGGAGCTGTGGACCTCAAAGATACAGCAAAATCCACAGGAACAGTTTCTTACTTTAATTTACCCTTTTTATTAATTATTTTAAAAAAATTTTTTGACAGGCAGAGTTAGACAGTGAGAGAGAGAGGGACAGAGAGAAAGGTCTTCCTTTTCCCATTGGTCACCCCCTCAAGTGGCTGCTATGGCCTGTGCTGTGCTGATCCGAAGCCAGGAGCCAGGTGCTTCTCCTGGTCTCCCATGCGGGTGCAGGGCCCAAGCACTTGGGCCATCCTCCACTGCCTTCCTGGGCCACAGCAGAGAGCTGGACTGGAAGAGGAGCAACCGGGACAGAACCAGCATCCCAACTGGGACTAGAACCTGGGGTGCCGGTGCTGCAGGCGGAGGACTAGCCTAGGAAGCCATGGTGCCAGCCTAATTATTTTTAAATTTGAGAGAGAGCGGAGAGAGAGAGAGAGGGAGAGACAGAGGAAGAGAGAGCATCTTGTCCACTGGCTCACTTCCCACATAACTAGGAGCCGGGAAATCAATCCAGGTCTCCCATGTAGCCATCATTGCTGCCTCCCAAGCTCTGCATTAACAGGATGCTGGAGTCAGGACTTGAACCCACATACGGCATATGAAATGTGGACATTCCAAACTGCATGGCCCTGCAGGAACCTTTTCCAGGCCACTGTAAGCTTTCAAAATTGTCTATGAGGAGTTCAACCCAACAACCGGGTGGGGGTGGGGGACACATGTGCTGACTGCAATGGCTCTGACCCAGCCCTGCCATGGCAAGCAGACATTTCAGAGCAAGAGTCAAGCAGCTGCTTGTTAAGGCTGAGTTTTCCTGCCAATGATCTGATAACATATTTTCAGCAAGATGTCCAAGTATCCTCCAGAAGGAGGGTGTCTTTTATAACATAGTTGGGTATTTTAGTAACTCTTCTGATTCTTGCTGAAAACTGCTCTAGAATGCTACCATCCACTTTTCTGCCCCAGTTAAACACCTGCTTCTAAATGAAATGGATTGCACAACTGTATTTTTCATGAATCTCAAGGAAATCCAAGAGCATAAATTCTCCTTTTACAGATATCCTTGTAGTTTTGTGCCTGTGGAATGTGGATTACACTGGACTTCGTGTGTGCTCATCTGTGGTCACAACCGTCTTATATTTTCTTTTCAGACTGTTTATTTTTATTTACTTGAAATACAGGGGTAGGGAGATCTCATTCACTAGTTTACTCCCCAGATGCTCACTACAGCAAGGGGTGGGTCAAGTTAGGAACCCATTTAGGTCTCCCAGGAGGGTGGCAGTGACCCAAGTACTTGAGCCACTATCTACTGCTTTCCAGGGTGTGCACTAGCAGGAAGTTGGATCTGAAGTGGATGTGGGACTTGATCCTGGGCACTCTAATATTCAATGCACACCTCCTGTGACATAAAAGCTGCCCCACACCCTTCTTAATAAATATATTTCTGATCTTAAAAGTACTATATGAGAAGAGAACAGAACACATGACATGAAAGGATAAGAGAATACTATAGAAGCCAGATAATTGAGAATTTTATTTGATTGCACCTTGTTAAAGGTATTTTAATCTGTCTGGGCTTCTTAAGATTAGAAATAATAATTTATTATTTTGTTAACTTTTGTTATAGTAACAGCACTGATTTTTTTTTTTAATTTGAGAAACAGAGAGAGAGAGCAAGACACAGACACAGACACACAAACACACAGATAGGCAGAAAAAAATCTTTCATTTGCTTCTTTACTCCCCAGAAGCTCACAACATCTAGGGTAGGAACAGGCAGAAGCCAGGAGCCAGGAACTCAATCTGCTTTCCAAGTGGGTGGAAGGGGCTCAACTGCTTGACCCATCTTCTCTGCCTTCTAGGGTGTGCATTAGCAGGAATCTGGAATTCGGAGCCAGAACCAAGATTCCAACCCAGGTGCTCTGATATGCTGCTTAAAAGATGGCCAAATACTGACCTTTGGCATATTTTAACAACAATAGCAAATTACACTCTAGATGAAACCTAAAGCCTTTTTGAGGGTCAGTCTATTTACTAGCAGAACTACTTAAGCAATAGAACCTACATTGTAAAACAGCTACTGTGGAACAAGGACAGAGTCCTCAAGCACTGGTTCAACAGTACAGTCCCACAAAGGCAGAGTTCTGGACATGAGAAGGATGGAATTATTTTAGAATTTGCATGATTACTGGACTGATAAACTCCAAACACTTCAATGCCATGGTAATAAACATAGCAGCATTATTTATTACTAAAATTAAATTGCAACAAAGTAACTGATAGGAACAACTCTTGTATTAAAGCTTACTTTTGGACACAAACTTTCATGCATTTGATCTTTTCCTTGAGCAAGGCCACAATGTGGTATTAATTTAGTTGATTTTTTTTTTGCCTGCTGGAAAAATCTTAATAGCCATACATAATAGAAGTGGAATCATTCTCTCTAGTCATTTTCATATTGATATGTGTGAATCTGCTATCCCCTTTACTCCCTGATTATAAAATAATCCAAATACCAGTGTCAAATTGAGTGGCTTTTAAAAGAATGTTCAATGTGTGCTACTGCAATGCAAGATATTTCTTGCAAGTTATGAAAAATGTACTTTACTCATGGATAAAAAGTGGCTTAATGATATGGAAATAAGTTCATGGTTCCTCTATATTGTATTTACAATTTTGTGTCTATAACATATTTAATATCACTAGCATAATTATATGACCACAAGATGACAACTCCAATAAATGGGAAAAACCTCAATTACATTGATCAATCGAAGGAAAAGAGAGAAACTCACACCATTAAAGTTTAGAGCTTATTATAAAGGGAACAAGAAAGACTATATGGCAGTTTTAAAATTTAAAACCATCTGATCATTTCTGCATCTACACTAATAGAATTTTTCCAGTAACAATTTATTTTCCAAATGAAAAGAAGAATGCTCTTGGGAAACACAGAAGTCAGAACTTTTAAAAAAATACATTACCTTTTATTTCTCCTTTTATAGGACAGGGATATTTTAGTTGAAGAATATAAACACATGTTAATGTTTTCCTTTTTTATAAATAGGAAGGTAGCATTTTTGTTGTTCTTTTTCTTGGTGGGAGTAGGAGGAATGTATTCCCTGCCTTCCCACCCTCCCAAATTTTCATTAGCTGCTGACTGTATGTGACACAGATGTGGGCCCAGATTTGAAAGTGATGTTTGGAGACACTGAAGAGAAAAGTTGAGGTGAACAAGGCTTTCACCTTCAGGCTCCCTCAAGGGCAGTCCCCTCAGAGAAGTTGTCTCTGACAAACTCATCTAAAGATCCATTCTGCCCATCCCATGGTAGGATCGCAATCTGTAATTATCTAGGACAGGCTTCTGAATAAGCAAGTGGATCTGATAGGCATCTTCTTTATTTTTAAATAAAACTTTTATTTAATAAATATAAATTTCAAAAGTACAACTTTTGGATTATAGTGGCTTTTTCCCTTCATAAACACCCTCCCACCCACAAACCATCCCATCTTCTACTCCCTCTCCCATCCCATTCTTCATTGATTTATTTTCAATTATCTTAATATACAGAAGATCAACTTAGTATATACTAAGCAAAGGTTTCAACAGTTTGCACCCATACAGACACACAAAGTATAGAGTACTGTTTGAATATTAGTTTTACCATTAATTCGCATAGTACAAGACATTAAAGACAGAGATCCTACATGGGGAGTGGGTGCACAGTGACTCCTGTTGTTGATTTAACAATTGACATTCTTATTTATGATGTCAGTAATCACCCAAGGCTCTTGTCAGGAGCTGCCAAGGCTATGGAAGCCTCTTGGGTTCGCCAACTTCGATCTTATTTAGACAAGATCATAGTCAAAGTGGAAGTTCTCTCCTCCCTTCAGAGAAAGGTACCTCCTTCTTTGATGGCCTGTTCTTTCCGTTGGGATCTTATTCAGAGAGATCTTTCATTTAGGTCATTTTTTGCCACAGTGTCTTGGCTGTCCATAAGCATCTTCTTAAAACATGATTCTGGTGGTGGGCATTTGGCACAGTGGTTAATATGCTGCTTGGGATGCTCACATCCCAGTGCAGAGTGCCCGGTTTGAGTACCAGCTCTTCTGCTTCTGATCAGCTTCCTGATAATCCATGCCCTGGGATGCATAGCTGATGGGTCCCTCCCACCCACCTGGGAGACCTGGATAGAGTTCTTGGCTTCTGATTGAAGCAGGGCTCAGCCCTGGCTGTTGGGGACATTTGGTAAGCAAAGCACAAGATGGAAGATCACTCTGCCTCTCTGTTTCTCTGCCTTGCAAATAAAGTGAAACCAATACATAAATAAATCACATTTAATTTAGAAAATCTGAGTCTTATTCAGAAAGTCCGGGGAGGGGCCTGAGATTCTTAATTTCTGACCAACTCCAAGGTGGTACATGGACACCAGTGTGAGAAGCAGGGCACAAATCAGTGTGTTCATTGATTGTTGGACTTGCTAGACCAGAAATCTAAATTCTAAGATCAGGGTCCCTAACTTGCATTATTTAGTGCTTCCTTTCCTTTCCTTTCCTTTCCTTTCCTTTCCTTTCCTTTCCTTTCCTTTCCTCTTTCTCTCTTTCTCTCTTTCTCTCTTTCTCTCTTTCTCTCTTTCTCTCTTTCTCTCTTTCTCTCTTTCTCTCTTTCTCTCTTTCTCTCTTTCTCTCTTTCTCTCTTTCTCTCTTTCTCTCTTTCTCTCTTTCTCTCTTTCTCTCTCTCTCTCTCTCTCTCTCTCTCTCTCTCTCTCTCTCTCTCTCTCTCTTTCTTTCTTTCTTTCTTTCTTTCTTTCTTTCGACAGGCAGAGTGGACAGTGAGAGAGAGAGAGAGACAGAGAGAAAGGTCTTCCTTTGCCGTTGGTTCACCCTCTAATGGCCGTCGCAGCCGGTGCGCTGATCCGAAGCCAGGAGCCAGGTGTTTCTCCTGGTCTCCCATGGGGTGCAGGGCCCAAGCACTTGGGCCATCCTCCACTGCACTCCAGGGCCACAGCAGAGAGCTGGCCTGGAAGAGGGGCAACCGGGACAGAATCTGGTGCCTGACCGGGACTAGAACCTGGTATGCTGGCACTGCAGGCGGAGGATTAGCCCATTGAGCCGTGGCGTCAGCCTTCTTTTCTTTTTTTAAAAGATTTATTTATTTTACTTGAAAGTCACAGTTACATGAGAGAGGAGAGGCAGAGAGAGAGAGAGAGAGCGAGAGAGAGAGAGCGAGCCTTCCATCCGCTGGTTCACTCCCCAGATGGCTGCAACAGCCAGAGCTGCACCAATCCAAAGCCAAGGGCTAGGAGCTTCTTCCAGATCTCCCACATGGGTGCAGGGGCCCAAAGACTTGGGCCATCTTCTACTGCTTTCCCAGGCCATAGCAGAGAGTTGGATTGGATTTGGAGCAGCCAGGTCTCGAACCGGCACCCACATGGGACGCCAGCACTGTAGGCAGCAGTCTTACTCGCTATGCCACAGCGACAGCCCCAGTGCTCTGTTTTGAAGGCCAAACTTGAGTGCACATTGGAAAACTCACACCCCAGGCATTAGGCACCAACTATTGAACTGCGAATCTTTAGGTAAATCTTCATGATTTCCAGAGTCAGTTGTTAATGAATTCTTTTGCCCGTCCACGTGGTACAGAATTATCAACCACCAATGTGGCAGGTTGACCAGGCTTTTCTGAAGGTGGACTAATGGGTGAGTTCTCTCTTGCTGATGTCAAGTCACTATGTATTAACAGCAGATATGAAAGCCAACAGAGATGGCAGAGTTCATTGGCTAATGTGGGAATCAGACTATGGCTCCTGGATGTCAAAACATTTTAGAATTTATGGAGAAACCTTCCTAAGGTACTTAAAAAATACCTATTTAGAATTTCATGACATATTAATAACTTTGGAAAAACCTAATGTCACCAAGTGTGTAGGATTTAGACAAAAGAGGGGACATTGGGACAGGGGTAGAGAATCTGAAACAGATTATTCATAATAGCTAATTTCCAGAAGATGTTCTAGGAACACAAACACGGTACTTGGTGGGGTGGGGTGGAGGAGGGAGACAGACCACCACCTAAAGGGAAAGCTGCCAGAACTAGCGGGAGTCAGGTGCTTGAGCAAATGTTATGTAGAGGTGTATAAGGCAAGCTGGAAGGGCCCTTCTTCTCCCCGTTTCCTACGCGTTGTGCATGGCCCCAACCCCTGCTATAAAAGCCGTGTCAAACTGCTTCTTGTTTTCCAGGAACCCTACGTTCCCATTGTCTCCTTCACTTGCCACAAGTGAATAAAGCTCTCCTTTGAGCAAATCCCACGTGGGGCTGACTGTTTGATGGCATCTCAGGTGAATGGACACCTTGTGCTTACTAGCACTAATTGAAAGTCAAAGTACAATTTAATAAAATTTGTGGGATAAAGCAAAAGCAGCACTCAGAGGGAAGTTTATGCACTAAATATATTATAAAAGAAGAGATCTAACGTCAATAACCCAAGTATCTACCTTAAGAAATTAGAAAAAAAGAAGAGCAATGTAAGACTATATAAAGCAGAAGAAAAGAAATAAATAAAAATAAAAGGAGGATTCAGTGAAACTCACAACAGGAAAACCATACAAAGAAAAAACTCAAGCTAGTGAACCATGGAAAGACATGGATGAATGCGTATTACTCAATGAAGGAAGCAGGTCAGGAAAAGCTAAGTACTCTATATGATTCCACTTAAGTGACATTCTGGAAAAGGCAAAGCTAGTGAGATAGGAACATTGGGTACCAGTCATTTAGGAAGGTGAAGCAGTTGATAAAGTAAAGGATATATCTTAGTGTGGTGAAAGTATTTTGTTTAATACTGGAATGGTAATTGCAAGACAGTAAGCATTTGTCAAAATCTAGTAGTTGACTGCACCTGAAATAAACATTAACATATACAGCTTAAAATACTCTTTAGGAGGCTGGGGGATCCTAGCATGGAATGCATAATTTGAATAAAGTATTAATGTGCTGGGGCTGGCACTGTGGCATAGTGGGTTAAGGCACCACCTGCAATGTCGGCATCCCATATGAGTGCTGATTTGAGTCCTGGCTGCCCACTTCTGATCCAGCCTCTGCTAATGTACCTGGGAAAGCAGCAGAAGACTGCCCAAATACTTGGCTCCCACACTCATATAGGAGACCCTGATGAAGCGCCTGGCTCCTGGCTCCAGCCTGGCCCAGCCCAGGCTGTTGCAGCCATTTGGGGGATAAACCAGTGGATGAAGGATCTCTCTCTCTCTCTCTCTGTGTGTGTGTGTGTGTGTGTGTGTCTCCTTCTCTGTCCCTCTAACTCTGCCTTTAAAATAAATAAGTAAATCTTTTTTTAAAAAAATTAATGTGCTACAAATGTATAAGACAGCCTCACTAAAGCAAGTGGGATAGTAAGACGCTGACTAAAGTACCTTCAGAAGTGAATGGAGTCTATCAGACTAAAGGCAGTGATTATGCCTAAACATTGTAGCCTCACTGTGAAATTGTTACCCACGGAGTTTTGGGTTTGCAATTCCAACACCACTAAACATGTACCATGAATGGAACAGAGAAATCAATGGACAGTGGATGCTGTGGACCCAATTTCTTACTTCTGTAGTGGGAGATGGGCAATAGATTAGAGTTGGAAATGTCAATATGAATTCATGTTTAGCTTAATGCAGATACAGATGTCTCATATAGAAATACTTGTAAATAAATATGTAGATTGGTATTCATGCATATATCTCCCTTCTCTGCTAGCTAAGAATTCTTAGAAACCAGGAAACTCAAGTAGCAAGGAGCACATCTAACAACCATATCTTTCTGATCCCATTCTCCATTCAGGACCAACAAACATAAGGAATGTCTGAGACACTACCAAAGCGAAGAAGAGTCTAAGGAGATCCAACAAGAAAATGTTAATGTGTTGTCTTTGATGGGATCCTGGGACAGAGAAAGGAACTTCAGGGCAAACTGAGGACACACAATTAAAGCATGATATTAGAAAATAATATATACCACTATTGGTTCACTAATTGTGATACATGCGCCACACTAATGCAAAACAGTAAATGTAGGGGAACTAGGCCTAGAGTATATGGAAACTCTGAAGTATTTTCTCAATAATTTTTTAAATAAAATTTTTATCAAATAAAATATATACTTCGTAGAAATCTGATCCAGTTTTCTTTTCAATAGTTGAGAAGTACACTAACAAAGAAGCAGGTATATTAGTTCTCCAACCTGTTTACAGCTTTTGTATTTATCAATGTGATTACAACATTTATTCAAATAGTATATAAGCTAACTAAATCTGTGAGCATGCAAGTATATTTCTTCTATAATTAAGGGCAATGCTATGGAAAAACTGAATAAAACATATACTGATTATTAGATTCTGTATAGAGAACTGAAAGAGAGTGGTTGGTAGGCTCCAAACACAGAGAAAAGATAAGAAAATGGAAAAGCTAGGTGCTTGGTTTGACTGGTTTACATTGTTGAAATTTTACATTATACCTCATAAAATTCTATGTTTCATATGTTAATCAACATTTTTAAAGGTAAAAACATTTAAGGAAAATATTCCCACTTACTTGTTACAAGATACTCTAAGATTTATGGAAAATTTGGAAAAAGCCATAAAGAGCTTTCTTTTGGATTGCCTCTCAGGAATCTTTAACTTCTTCCAGCATTTTGAAGAAATATAAAGGGAAAATTTTCATAAACAAACTTTATGGGCATTGTTCATGCTACAAATTCCACACAGGGTAGCAAACATAGAGTCAAATACTAAGACAGTGCCCTGGTCCTATTCCCAAATGACTGGACATTTATATGTTTAACTGCCATTTGAACCAAGCAACTATTATGCCCTGATCTTTCTTCTATGTGGTAAAAATTTAATTAAATGGGGGTATTTCAAAAAGCCCAAGGAGAATGGCCAAAAAATTTAAAATCTATGTATATGAGAGGTCTTCCAAAAATGAAAGGAAAACACACATTATGAAAAAAAAAAGACATGGATTTCAATTTTGTGTACCAAAATAAACTCATATTTTATTTCTATTTTCCACAAACTTTTGGAAGTACACTCATGTATAGAAGGAAGTTCTCTTTCACATGCATAAGTCAAAGTGAGGCTGAAAATGTTAGCATCGAATGTTTGTCAGTTCTGAAGTGTTCTTTGTGCTGGCATTTGATGGAATGTTTCAAAAAGATGTTAACACTTCTACTAAAGATCTGTGGAAGATATTTAGTGGAATATCTGATTGCCTTTGGTCTTACTTATGAGGGTGAACTAGGCTTAACGTTCTTGCAGCCAGAGGTTCCATGAATATTGGATACTTCTCCCTAATCTGTTTAAGGGCAGGACCAGAAATTTCTTAAATTATCCCTTCTAAAATAAACACACAACCTGAATGCCAGGAAGCTTTTCTCACTGTGATAGATGAAAATATATTGTTGGCCAACAATGACAGAGAGCTGGATCCTGTCATTAATCATACTGAAGGCAAACGAACTTCCAAAGTGTTCTTTTATCTCTGGAGTCTACTGCGAGAGACTTCACTTATTCTGTGCCTGGCCTCCATTCCACCAAAAGTGTAAGTAATGGGAGTGTGTTAACTGATCAACCCATGTTTTTGTCCCCATTCCTCTTACACCCTGGTGGATTTTTTAAGCTTTGGAATAAAAATTTTAATGCAGGGTTTTTTTTAATTTTTTTTTGAGTTCCATAGCAGTGCCTTTTCAGAATGATGAGATTTTATTTTGTTTGAGGGAAGGAAAAGCGTGAGGGATGTTTTGAGTGTGTGTGGGCAGACACTGGTAGGAATAAGGAATATATGTGTTCTCAAGAACATTTTGGCTTCCTAAGACTTTGTGAGCACTAAGGTAGTGCTGGCTTCTGGCTTCGCCTACTGAGCCAAGACTGGAAAATCAGAGCCAAGGACGAGAATCATGTACTATTTATTCTTGAAAGAGGAAAGTCTATTTGTATTGGACTCCATTCCCAAAGTAGAATGTCTAAAAATCTCAAAGGATATTGCAAAAGACAAAATGAAGGCAAAATTAAATTTAACCCAACTTAATTTTGAACACAGATATCACACTATGTAAATCTTTTAGGTGTGGAAATCAGTGTTGCTAAGGATGCAAAATCCATAGAGTGCTCAACACTTAAAGGTTGGGAATCCCTGAGAACTTAGTAGATGGTGTCTCTATCTTTTCTACCTTAAAGGCTGTATCTAAGCACTCAAGAGTAAGAGTTTGCATTTCATTTGTTCTAGGAGTCAGCAAGCATATAGAAAGACTTTTAATAAATTCACAATTCACAGTGCCTTTCAATGGTAGGCTTTAGTGATTGAGACTAAGAATAAGATCTTTCTGGTGGTGACTTCTGTCATTTCTTCCTCATCATACGTGCAAAGCCAACTAAGGGAGTCTTCTTTATTTTCCAGGGATTTCTTCTCCATCCTTTCCTGCTTCCCTTTGCCCTTCCGCTTCCCCCTTTCCTATTATAAAAATGGAGGTAGTGGTTTCTCACATGGCGAGCAAACATGTAATTTACAGACTCTGCCAGATCAAGAATTAATCTTTCTTAGAAACTTAATTCATTTATTAGTAGACAGCTAAATGGAGTCCTCCTAGTGAGCAAAGACCAAAGGCAGTAAGGCGTTCCACTGAATATTTTCCACAGATGTTTAGTGGATGTTTAACACCTCCTTGTTGAAAGATCCCATCAAATGCCAACACAGTATGCACTTGGAGAGGGACGAAAATCCAGTGCTAACATTCTCAGCTGTACTTTGACTCACACATGTGAAGAGTGAGGTGCAACTCTCCTAAACATCTCAAGAATGAAGGTATTTCATGACTGCCTACCTAGAAGGGATTCACAGGTTGATGGTAACTCATTAACATTTTTTACATCTTCCCTTTGTCATTACTCAAAGGTAACTTTCTGAGTCCAAGGATTTTTTTCAAAGTGAGCTCTATATCTGCCAAGACACAGAAAAGTGATTCCTTCTTAGAACAGTAAAACAATTCAAAATGTAAAGCAGAATAATTTTAAAAGGCCATGATTTGCAGTCTTATAGCTGTGTTAGAATGATTTAATCCAAAATGCTCTGGTTAAATACTTTTAGTATTTTTGGTGACTTTCCTTGGCAATTGGTTTTGTATGTGTTAAAAGAAAAAGAAATGAGCAGAGAGCATGGCACATGTCCTGGTGAAGTTCTGGAAGGGTCAGAAGAACTAGATTCAGTGCTAGACTGGCCACAGTTGTCATCACAAAGAGTACTTAAGCCTCAGTTTTTGTTTTTTAAAATACAGGAGTGGGACTCAATGAGGATACTGCATAATTATAAAATAATGCGTGAGCATTATTAAGTCAGAATCATCAAGGTTATCCCTGATGATTAAGACAGACACAGCTGGCTCTCAACTTCTAAGATTGTTCTTCTTTGTATACTTAACCCAAGATATTTAATAAAGCTTCCAAGATGCCATTATTTTTCTGTCAATTGTTGGTATTTGATCAATAAACTATTTACAGAGATAGTTATATTCAAAAACATAAACATTTCCATAAGATACATATTGGTATAGAATTCTGTTGTTTCTTTAAAATAAGATTCTGGTAGATACTGGATTAAGGGGAAAACTGCACATTGAAATATAGACATTTATTATTATATAGACACAAGATAGAAGCTGCATATATATCATCTTTTCATCAGCCTGAATTTATCACTAGAATGACTGTTGACTTAGGCCAATCTTGGGTGTTGAAGGGTGAGACTGATTTGAACTGGTTAATATAAGTTTCCAACTCCAGGTACCGTGGGTGAAATGTACATTTAGGCATTCATTAATTTGTATGAACAGAACTCTCTTTGAAAATGGGGGGAAAGGGCAACAGTAAATGTATGGAATGACCCATAATCACTCGTGTCTCCTTCTGAATTACTTTAGTCTGACTGCTTTCCTCGGAAAGTTCATGTGATGAGTTTCACTGAGCAAATGTGGTTTTGAAGAGAGACCAGGAGGCCATAGGGCACTTTCCTGGCAGTCAGTGGGTGGTATAAAGGGTCTGGGTGTTCAAGAGGCAAAAAAGAACAGCTCCAAGGCTGGAGTAAGAACTCAGGTTTGAAAACTTCCATTCCACAACTATTCATGGACAGCCTGTTCCATGCCAGACACTCTGCTGGGTAGAAAGGAATAATGAAAAATTTGCCTAGCCAGTTCTATTTTTTTCACCTAGAAATAGAAAATATGCTTTCAGACATCCAGAGAATGCTCTGAATCCCAATTAGCAAAGTCCCTTCAGTGTATTATATTTTGAACTTTTAGGAAGAGGCACATTAATAATTTAGCTCTGAAGTGAACCAAAGTGAAATGATGTAGAATTAAAAGCATCACAAATGCTACTAAAATATTTATGGAGTCTGTATTTTGACTAAAGGGTTGCATTTCCAGAATGATTTATGTCTTAGGTCTTGAGATCTCAGTTTACAAAAGAAGCCAAAGCTGAAACAAAATTTTCACAATTATGTTTTTCATTAGGAAAAGATTTTCCATATGTCTTCCTTTTTATTAATTTTACAATGATGCTTTTAGATGGTTTATAGCAGTATTATGCATGATTTTCAAACAATTCCTCTATAAATATGAAAACCATCATATAGTCTCTGTACATTAAAAACAACAATGGACAGTGACATGCACTTCAAGATAATAAATGCATCAAAGCAAAACAAAGCACAAATGTTGCCAATTATATTAGAGCTTGAGGGATATATGGTGCAGCCCACCCTTCCCTAAACTTCCTTAATTCTATACTGGCACACTCACTTACAATAAATGTATTCACTTTTTCAATTTCGTGAAATAAAGAGTCAACAAACATTTTTAATAACCCTCCAACCGTGCATGCTGTTTGCACACACAGGTAGTGGAATCACAGCACTGCACATAATCCAATAAAGCGCACACCACCAAAGATGTATGTAATCAAGGATCTGAAAGAACATCCTCTAGGTTAGATTCAGTCTCTTTTAACTTGTATTTCACAAAGCAAACAGTCTCTTCAGGCAGAAAAAAAAAATTATGTCTGTCATCCTAAGCAAACATGAAGTTGTGCCGTGTACTGAAATGTGCAGGCCTATCAAATGCTTTTTAATCCCAGTAACAGCCTCTGTTTCATTGCAGAAGTAAATGAATATTTGGCAAAGGCATATACATTAAAAAAAAAAAAAACAAGTTGAGAAAACACTACAATGGATTTCACCTGCTCTCAATATTGTTCTGATTATTCAGGGTAATGAGGATGACAAGGGGTTGCTGTAGGTTATCCTGACTAGGGAGCCCAATGATAGAATCAAACTCACAGGACTAGGAGTCCAAAGGTTTCCCACAACCATGGCGCATATAGATTCTCTTATTCATGTAGAATTCAGATCTAAATTCCAACTAGCAGTGCAGTCAGCTTTCCCATCCTAATGATGCTAACAGCTCTTCCTTCTTGTTTATAGGAAAGCAGAAAGATGCAGTGACTCAAAGTTGGGTGACTCTTAGTGGAAAAGAGAGTGTAGAATCTCCTTCAGCCTCCCAAGATTGACCAACAACCAGGGAACACAGTGTAGTGCATATGGCCAAGTCCAAGCTTTGTTCCTTGGAGAACATGTTTCCACAACATTCTCATAACATTCCAAACAAATTTTTTTTTTAATTTTTTTTTGACAGGCAAAGTGGACAGTGAGAAAAAGAGAGACAGAGAGAAAAAAATTTATTTATTTATTTATTTATTTTTTTATTATTTTATTTTTTATTTTTTTGACAGGCAGAGTGGACAGTGAGAGAGAGAGACAGAGAGAAAGGTCTTCCTTTGCCGTTGGTTCACCCTCCAATGGCTGCCGCGGATAGCGCGCTGCGGCCGGCACACCGCACTCGTCCGATGGCAGGAGCCAGGTGCCAGGTGCTTTTCCTGGTCTCCCCATGGGGTGCAGGGCCCAAGCACCTGGGCCATCCTCCACTGCACTCCCGGGCCACAGCAGAGGGCTGGCCTGGAAGAGGGGCAACCGGGACAGAATCCGGTGCCCCGACCGGGACTAGAACCCGGTGTGCCGGCGCCGCAAGGCGGAGGATTAGCCTGTTGAGCCATGGCGCCGGCCAGAAAAAAATTTTTTACATGCCAATGAAACCTTAGAATATTAAATCTATCATATTTCTTTTCAGCCACCTCCAAAATCAGTGAAGCTTACCCATTTTTCTTTTTAATTTGCTCTGAAGTAATTCCTTAATCTTTAGATCAATGTTGGGATAGACAATGTCATTTGAAAATAGAGAAATCATCCACCAAAGTCTATTTCACAACACTAAAGCAATGTATTTTTGGCCTAATACCGTCAGCTTGGGTTGTCTTTGATAAGAATTATATTTTTCTGGACATTTTATAAATCATGTACCATTCCTAGAGCCTTCCTGTATTTCTAGTTCTCTTACGGATGAAAAGAAAACAAATCTTTGTAAAGTCATATTTTGAGAATATTATATTCTTTGCCAGTAGACAGATCTTCACACAAGAATTGTATTTGGGTAAATGCAACAGAAGGAAAATGAATAAAATCTCATTTCCATTAAGAGTTACATTTATGTGCAAAGGCCTCTAATTAGAATTCTATAGAATCGATGATGCTTTGATATTTGGTACAGAAACCATACTCAGCTACTGGCATAAGAGCTAAGAATTTCTGTGTTTCTATGGTAATTTATGTTAGATAGTTTTGCCATGATGGCTAAAATGAAATGTCAATTAGTGCATATAATTTAGAATTTACACTGAAGCCTTCCAGAATTTTAAGTAAAAGTCAGATGTTCTCCCAACAGAATAAAAATTAATTTCCTCCAAAGGAGCAGTACCACATTTCAAGAAAACCTCCCTAATTCCTACTTAAAAATCAAAAGTAATCATCTAATTTTGTGACTTGGAGATTATAGGAAGCAACATATTTTTAGTCAGTTATTACTTTGAACAAATGCACTTTATTATAAATGAAAAAAAAAAAAAACTATGCCCCAAGAGTGCTCAACCATGTAATCTAACCGTCTAATAAATTCTTTACCGTGTTTGACTAGTCTTTTGGGAGATGTCACATTATGTTCTCTGCAAAAATCAAGAGACTGGCTTATTCTAAACAAAGCATTTCTTAAAAACAAAACTAAATGAAACAAAACCAAATCTTGGGTTTGTAGTGGACCAAATGGCAAACAAATGAGGCTCTGTTGCAGGTACTATCTATTGCAAATCTCAGGAGACATATTTTAGTTATCGGTCCCTGGGAATTAAAATAGTATTTTCTGTAGTGCCACCAAACAGAGACTGTCTTCCAGGCACCAGAGCAACCCATTCCTGACATGTCTCTCTCTCTACTCTCTTCCTTGTGAGCCATGCACTGAATAAATGATTGCTATGCTTTCTTTTTTTTTTTTGTGACAGGCAGAGTGGACAATGAGAGAGAGAGACAGAGAGAAAGGTCTTCCTTTGCCGTTGGTTCACCCTCCAATGGCTGCCGCGGTCGGCGCGCTGCGGCCGGCACACCGGCCGGCACACCACGCTCATCCGTTGGCAGGAGCCAGGTGCTAGGTGCTTTTTCCTGGTCTCCCATGGGGTGCAGGGCCCAAGCACTTGGGCCATCCTCCACTGCACTCCTGGGCCACAGCAGAGAGCTGGCCTGGAAGAGGGGCAACCGGGACAGAATCTGGCGCCCCGACCGGGACTAGAACCCGTTGTGCCGGCGCCGCAAGGCGGAGGATAAGCCTGTTGAGCCACGGCGCCGGCCGCTATGCTTTCTTATGTTCAGGTCTCTTTTGGAACATTGAAAAAGACTGGTCCTTTGAGAAATTCATTTCTGTAGAAACTTGGGGCAACTTACACAGCTACTGGTGATACAAGTGATAATTCTTGGGCCTAGGTAGACTTTTTGGCAGACACCAGAAAGCCTGGAGATAGAGGAATGACAGGTGTGTGCAAGTTGGTTCCATTTGCCAGGAAGTCAGAGCACAGGGCAGGCATGGCTGGTGATGGACTAGCAGAGCGAAGCCATGAGCAAGAGGAATGGGTATGGGAAACCTATTTAACATCCCTGAGCAGAAATTCCTAAAATGTAAGCTGTTGAATCATAAAACCTTCCACACAGAGCCATGAGAATTAAATAACATATGCAAAATATTCAGTAAATATGAAGATCTTAACAAAAAGTGACTACTATTACAGCCGGTAGCTGGAGTGAGTTTGAATGACTTAAGACTTAGTTTTATATCTAGAAAAAATAATCAAGAGGACAGATCAGAATGACGACAACTGAATGCTCTCTTAGCAGATATTGGACGATTAAATAATAGGAAATTAAGGCGCTTTCTCCCTTTCTGCTGGAGTAGGATTTTCAAAGCTAAACCTGCCAAGGCAAAAATGAGGATAGGGCTATGAGTGTGCCTGGGATGGTGAAGGAGCTCACAGCAAAATGATGACCTGAAAAAGAACTTATTATGGACCTACAATAATCTTTTTGCCTTACTCCACATCATATTTTTATGCTACTCATCTGAGTTCTCTATATAGCACCACAGCGTTTCTGGAGAAGACACAACTAGATTTACTAGGCATACTTTTCACCAATTCAGTTGCATATATTCAAGGTATCCATGGGTAGCTACACTAAAGTGTCAATAATATACAAGTTAGCAGAAAGAAAACATACCAGTTGATTGATCTATTCAACAAATAATAACTGTAAGACTCATCTACATGAGTATCATTCAAAAATTTCATGGAAAATCAAACTGAAAGATTATTTTGGTGCAGACATTTTTGAAATCCAGGTATACTGTTTTTCCCCATAATATGCATATCCCACAAACATTCTGAAGACCCCTTGTAGGAGGCACTGTGCTGGAGCCTGGGACCAGAGGTTGGATTTATTGAGTAGGTTGGTGGAGACAGGGATAGATGTGCTATAACAGGGACTGGCATTGTGGCACAGTGGGTTAACCTACTGCTTGTGACACCGGTATCCCATATCGGCACCTGTTTGGGTCCTGGCTGCTCTACTTCCAATCTAGCTCTCTGCTAATGTGCCTGGGAAAGCACTGAAAGATGACCCACTTCCTTGGGCCCCTGTATCTACGTGGGAGATCTGGATGGAGCTCCTTGTTCCTAGCTGCTTCTTGGCCCAGTCCTGGCCATCGTGGCCATTTTGGGAGTGCATCAGAAGATCTTTCTGTCTCTGTCTCTCTCTCTCTTTCTCTCTGGCCCTTCTCTCCCCGTAACTCTGGCTCTAAAATAAATAAATAAATCTTTTTAAAAAAAAGATTCAGAACACAGATACCTACACTTTATGGTTTCATCAACACAGTATTTTCAAATACTTTCTGAAATGATTGATGGGAATGGCAAAGATTTACCAACTTTTAATGTTGTTAAATGAGTATATTGCAAATAGAATTTCACAAAAGAAAGATGTTTTAGCACTAATGAACAAGATGACTATCTCTGCATTATGAAGAAATTTCATATATTTTCCTTATTTTTATGAGGAGCAGTAAGAAATTTGGAATAACTAGTAACTACTCTTGGGTGGACACATATGAAATACTGACTTAGGAATGAAGAGCTCACAGTCTCGTTCAGGAAAAATGATGTGCACTCCAAGGCATGGCATCAGGAGTACACAGAAGGACTGTCATCATGCAGGTACATCATACAATTTGATTATACATCACCTCGACCTCTAAACTTCATTGTTAGCAGGGCACTTTTTCTCAGAGGAGGAAACTCCTACTCAGAGGGGTGCAGGACCTTGGCTGAGGTTCATGTAATTGGGAAACTCTTGACTAAAACCAAGCTCTTCCACCGCAGTAGCCACTTCAGGACACCACAGTGCATGTCTGGTGGACAGTGACTGCTGAATAGAATAACCACATTCACTTTCCACCTTTCTGCCCCCCTCAAGAGCATTACTCAACGCTTAACACCAAATACTAAGATGGCTGAGAATGGAGTAAGAAAATAGCCCCAATACAGAACCCTTTTAGGAAGTCTTGGTTTCCACAACTTTCAAACACAACCTATGCCTTGCTTCATAGTGTCTTTATCTTTCATTGGATGAGTGAAACACACAGCTACTGTCATACTGAACAATAATAGGAAAACATAATTTCAAATGTTTGAGAAATATTTCTTTGTTGTCCAAATTCAGTCAAACCTGCCCAAGCCTTGACTGTACCTCTGGTTTCTTCATGAGAACTTCACAAAATGAGTGCCACTAAGGATGGCTGAGTTTTGCTTTGCTGTTATTTAAATATTTGAGAGCACTGTGTCTCTGTAATCAGACAAATTTCTCAAGAAATTGACCCATTTCCTTTAAGAATCCTCAGCCAGGGTCATTATATTTTTGAAAAATAAATTTAAAATGGTAGATTTCAAATTCACCTTAAAGGAAGCTTTTTAACAATACACTGTAAGCAATGGGATGTGTCTGTCAGGCAAAGAGATCATCTCCCACCATGGAAAGTGTTAAATCCCAGTCTGGACAAATTCATGAGGGTGATATTGCAGGATATGTTAGTGCACTGAGAAGTTAACTGGATGATGTCACTGTCAACTCTGAGACTCTTCAAACCGTTGCAGGCAAGCTTCATTAACTGATGGGATCTAGAATTCCTGAGAGAGATATCCACCCAAATTGGAGATTCCACTCTCTAAGGTACAGAAAAACTTATCTCATTCATAAATATTCCCTTCGGAACAAAATCATCAGATAAAGGCAAACCATTAGATTATGGTAAAAGCACGTTTAAATGACAGAAAAAAAAAAAACAGTAATGCCAAGAATCACCTGCTTTGTGCTTTTGTTTCTTTTATTCTAACTTCTCTGTGATCTGTTTGCTAATCACTTTCTCAGCAAAGTTGTTAGGCACCTATGTGGAGCCATGCACAGTACTAGGCTCTAGGGTTCAATTACAAATTTTCAAAGTTCCCATTTGAGGTCTCCAAACTCATTCCACATGGGATTCTCCAGCAGCCATGAGCACCATCCTAGGTACATTGTCATTAGCTTACCATGAACCTTGGACAAGGGGTCAGCCTTAAACAACTTTGGCCTGGGGGCTGGCCTGGCAACATTTCCATCCCATATTAGAGCTCCAGTTCAGGCTCTGGCTGCTCTGCTTCTGATCCAGCTCCCTGCTAATGTGCCTGGGAAGGTAGTAGAAGATGCCCCAACATCTTGCCACCCACATGCTGACCTGGATGGAGTTCTGGGCTCCTGAATTCTGCCTGCCCAGCCCTGGCTATAGTGACCATTTGGAGAGTGAATCAGGGATGGAAGATCTCTCTTGTCACTTGGTCTTTCAAATAAGTGAAATAAAACTTTAAAAAAGAAAAAGAGACAAATCTCTTTGGCCTTAAACTCTTTGGCTTTAGTTTCCTTACCTGTAAAATAAAGAACTTTGACTTCAGAGCCTGTTTGATTTCTTATAGATCAAGCATTTAAAAATATTTCTTTATTCCATTAGGTAGCCCATTAAAACTTTTATAAAACTACACATTAAAAATGACTTACCTTGCCATTTTAATTTTTATATGTGTGACCAATGTTCAAAAATGCTTACTTTAGGGAGTTTTATATGGCAATGAAACTTCATTTTGCTTCTATTCTTAACACATTTTCTACCTATACAAACAATCTCACCCTGCTTTCAAAATTTTTCCCCAAAGCTTTAATCCTATATTGAAATTAATCATTGTGACAGCCTGTGGAATAAAAGCTACCATTTAACATCCACTTTTAATCACTTATCAAAAAACATCATATTTGAGAACTTCTTTATCTGGCTAAGAAGACAAAGTACGGATTTTTGTGAAAATTGTTCTTCTGTATGTTTCTTGAAAAACAGTTCCACTGAAAATATAGAAACTATAACCAAGAATAACCCACAAATTGAAACCTCAAAGAAGACATCTGATTGACTTGAAAAATAATTGGTATCTTTCCACTTAATCTACATTAATGTAAACAATAAATCTTCTCTTAAACAAAGATTGTGTGAATCTTCATTTATCTTTTATGACAAGAGAGCAAAGGTGGTGGTTTAATGAATGGAAAGAAGCAACAAGGTCAGTTTTAAAAGCCTCGCAGGTCAAATGTCTGACATCACTGAACATTAAAAAAAGAAGAGAAGAAGAAAGCCCTAACACGGTAATTTCTATTTTAGTCAAACCACCAGGGTCCAGCAGAGGCTTCAAAAGGGAAGAAAGAAAACACTGTAATTTGGTAACATGGAGAAAGCAATCGGAATGACAATATCCTTTAAGGATGTATTCACCAGCATTTTAATAGGTTTGAATAAGACAGATTTTAAAATAATTTGGGAGCTTTAAGCTTTGAAAACTGACAATAATCTCTGGCACAGATAAAGGGATGAAGAAGAGCATATATTTTTTTGTTTTACATATGCATTGATTTTCTCCCCAAATGGAAGACCTCTGTCATCTACAAAGGTTATTTGGAGATCCAAGGAGCTGATCAGGGTCATTAATAACAATAGTAAACGGATCATCATTCCAATGGGACCTGACAAGTTTCTTTTCAAAGTGGATACTAATGTATTGATGCCTGTGAAGTTCATTACAGCAGTAATAAATCATTAGTCTCTGTAAAATGATTTATAAGTTGGCTGAAATGCATTGCAATAAACTGTCAGAGCCTCCCCGATTGAGGAAGGCTCACTCCGGTGCTTCTGCTCAAATGGTCATGTCTTAAAGTAAATACACACCAACATTACACCACTACAAGCAAATCTACTCTAACTGTTGTTTGCTTTAAACCAAGTTTTAATCCTGCATATCCCTAACCCTGCCTTGAATTATCCCTCTTATAAAGGTTTGCCAAACTCCTATTTTTCCATAAAAGTTCACTGGGATTCTTGCTTATGTTACTTTCAGCTTTAGCAAATAATGGTGAGAACATTTCTAATCACAATTTTTCCCTTAAGATTATTTGCATTAATAATACTCTCCAGTCCCAAGTATTTACCATTCTCGGCTAACACTGTAGTGAAGTGATTTGGAGCGGAGCATGGGCTGAAAAGTTTACTTTCAAGCGTGTTTTAACAATGTCTTTAATATTCCTGTAAATGTTTTCAAAGAAATAAGATGTATGTGTGGGTACTGTTTGTCCTCCAGAAGAATAAGCTGAAGTGGAAACAGTATTAACCTTTTTCAGACAGTAGGAAGGGCTTTCTAATAGGAAGAGTGAATTCACAGTACCACAGAGAAATGGGTTATAGATGATGTGTATCTATTTAATTTGGGCTCAGAAAATGAGAGAAAAAATGTGTGTTCTATCATCCCTATCTTATGTTGGGAAACATGGCAAACAACAGTAATTCATAGCTGCTGGCATCCTATCTTAACTAAATCACTTAATACATGATCTTCTCTGATTACAGTAGTCAGATTGGAACCTACCTGTTGCTATTTCTGGCTGAAAAATCGATACAGATATGCTTACTTCCAAGCAGGGTCCTTCCTAGACACTTTCAAGCTATGTTTTAAAACCTACCTCTTGCTACATCACCTTTCTCAGGTCATACTGGTCGTTGAATTTGTTTTCACAAAATGATTTTGTTTTGATGGGAATGCTATTTTATCTGGGTATCTAAAGAGTTGAACTATGTTGCAGGGGACAGAGGGAAGGGAGCTACTATGCCCTGCCAATGCCACCAAATATAACCACAATACAGTTTTTAATTCAGATTGTCTGTTCTTGGTTCATGTTTCCGTGACTTATTGGTTTATCTATTTATTTAGTTGAGAGTCAGAGAGATGGTGAAAAACTGAGTTTCCATCCTCTGGTACACTCTCCCAATTGCCGCAGTCCCCAGGAACCAGGAGCACAAGCCAGATATTTCACACAGGTGTCAGGAACCCAACTACTTGAGTCATCACTGTTGCCTCTCAGGATCTGCGTTAGTGGGAAGTTGGAGTCAGGAGCTAGAGCTTGGATTTGAACATAGGCATTTCAATGTAGGACCAAGGCATTTTAACCATGCATGCCCCCCACCTCCCCCCATCACTTAATGTGTGGCTGCATAATAAAGACCGCACAAACCCATGGTTATAAGAATAATCTCACCCTAAATTGCTACAGGTTGGTCTAGTGTGTTAGTTGTGTTGATTTTCAGAGGTTAATTGCTGTATTTCAATCCTCGATTCTTGAGTGGGCATATATATTACTGATCCTGTACAACTTGGCTGTTACTCCATTATTGCATATATAACATATTGTGAAACTTGAATTAAAGCAATTTATTAAGAGTGGAGAATTTGCAACAACATGGGTCTTGTAGGGAGAGTAAAGCATGACTCCATCCATAACGTCTCTTGAGACTGGATTCTTAGAGATAATTGCACATTCAAACACTTGTACACCTGTCACCATTTACTCCTGGTGATTGTTCCAAAGTTCATTCTACAAATTGCTTAGTATTGCAGAATCTAAAAGGAGACAGGCTTCAAGAGGATTCAGGAGAGAGCAACCTTCTTATCTGGATGTTCCTCCATTTCAATATTCTCAAGTGTGCTCAAATGACCTTCAGTGAGCAGAATTCTGAGTTCTCTTGCCTGACCCACTCACGCACTTAAATTCTAAACACTCTCACTCATGACAGTACCAGATACTAAGGAAATCTATAGTATAGATGCACTCCATAGTCCAACTAACCTTAGTTATTTTATGAAATTGATTCCTAAATCTACTCTTTTGTTGCTGTACTGACAACAGCTAAAAGTATGGATGCCATAACTACATCAGAAGGGGAACTTGATGCTGCTTTTGCTGAGACACAGCAAGGGCTATATGTGGGCTGTGCATATCTGTGTCTGAAGTGGATTTCTTCTTAAATGAAAAATATGAAGTCAAGATCACTGGCCAAGAGATCACAGAAACACTTGTGGTCAGAAAAAGAAATGCATGTATATGACAGCTAAAATGAATTGATATTCATCTGAGAAGACAATGCAAACATTCTTCAAATGTTGAGTAACAATTATATAGGAAAAACACTATTTTCTTTACACTGACTTTATATTTTAGATACCATTTTGTTTGCTGTAAGTATAACAAGAATTTTTCTTGAATTTTCCAAGAATACAATAAAAATACCTATACATAAAAAGTTTTATCTTGACTTTCCCAATTCCCCTATCTTTAATTTCTTTCTTCTGTTTGAAATTATTGGCTCTACATTAAGTGTGTTATAGCCAGGTGTTAGAGGGAGCATCCTTACTTCATTCATTGCTTTAATGAGTGGGAATCTAAGGTTTCCCTTGAAAACATAAGGTTGATTGTTATGAGGAGATAACACATTCCACTGCATCAAGTAATTTAGTCCTATTTTATTAAATTTAAAGAATCGGTATTGCATTTTGTTGGACACTGCTGTGGATTTATCATGTATTTATGTGAAGTTAATGCATTTCTGAATATTGAGCCACTCTTGTATTCCTGGAAGAAAGCTTCCTTAGCAAAGATATATTCTGATTCCTAGATTTTGTTTCTTGATAATTTATTTAGGTTTTTGTGTTGACATCCGTGAGTTTGCTCTCTTGTCTTATATTTCTGTGCAATTCTTGTCAACTTTTAGTATAAATATTGTCATAATTTCAGACAAAAGAAGTTGCAGTTTATTAACGTACTTTGGAACCATTTCTGCATTAACATTTGTTAAAAATCTTCTTCTAAAGCCATTTAGATATGCTGCTGTTTTTATTAAGGAGGGGAACAACTTTTTCAGTTTCTCCTTTTGTTATCAGTCTACTTTGATTTTCTATTTTCTCTAGGATCAGTTTTTTTTTTTAATGGATTTTATTTTTCCAGATTTTCCTAATTTATTTACAAAGAACTGAGCAAAGTAGACTCTATGACTCTCATAATCCTTTATATGATTCTGTTTTTTAAACATATTTCATGCTTTTCTGTTTCTTCAAACAATATATTTCATTTTATTTTTAAATAACTGGATTTTATTTCTCAGTTCTTGCTTTTTTAAAATTTCCTAACATATTATATTCTATTCTTAACTTTAATATCTTTCTTTTGCTTTCCTGAAGTTTAATTTGCTGTTCCTTTTCTACTTTACTTAACTCAAATTTAACTTTTTTATTTTATTTTTATACATTTTACATAACTGCTAAGTATTTAAGGCTACAGATTTTCCTATAAATACATTAGCTGCATATGCATTATTTGATGGCATATTTCATTTTCCTATTCTTCAGAACATCTCCAATAGAAAATATAATGAAAGATGATATCATATTTATAATTACATGAAATATACTTAATAATAAATAGCTAATGATAAGTTTAACAAAGATGTGTACATTTTTAAGAAAGCTTGTGAAGGTGCAGGTGTTATGAAGTAGCAGGTTAAGCCATTCTTGGGACTTTTGCATCCATACCAAGTACCTGCAATGGAGTTCTGCCTTCATCTCTGTTAATAAAATGGTGCAATCTTATCTGTGGCATGATCTATGCCTTGGACACCATCTTAGGTCCTGGCCCCTGTAGCCATGTTGCACAGTAGGCTTTGGTCTTAAGCCCCATGGCCCAACCACAGATGTCAGCTCCTAATAGGATTCACTGCTCCTACTTCCCTGCCTGTCCCCAGCAAAGGTTTAACAGGAGCTATTCCCAAACACGTGCCCTCTCTAGATCTCTCTGATGTTCTCCTACTCTCTCTTACTCTTCCCCCTCTCCCCCTGGCCCATGGGGCTTCCCCTTCCCGACAATAAACCTTTCCTGTAACTCTGGTGTTTGGTGTGCTTTGTGGTGTCCTTACAACCTCTGATCCAGCTTCCGACTAATGTGTACCCTGGGAGGCAGCAGGTGATGGCTCAGATACTTGAGATTTTGATACCCATGTGAGAGATGGGGCTGGAGTTCATGGTTCCTGGCTTCAGCCTATGGTCCAGCTCTGGTTGTTACAGGCACTTGGGGAATGAACCAGTAGATGGAAGATCGATCTCTCTGTGTATGTGTGCCTCTCTCTCTGTATCTCCCGTACCCTCTTTCTATCATTCTGACTTTCAAATAAATAAATCTTTAAAAAATGAACTTAAAACATTGCTGAAGGTCACAAAAGAAGACTTGAAGAAATGGAAATATGTATCCTGTACTTAAGGGACTCAATATCATCAAGATGCAAAGTTTCTATAGGTTAGATTGTAAATATAGAGTGATACCAACAGAAGACTACCACAATGCTTTTGTTTTTGTTTTATGGGATTGGGCAAGTTGTCTTAACATACAGAAAGAAAAAAATATAGAAATGACTGGGAAAACAATGGAGGACTCACTAACAGACACCAAAATGTACAAAAATACTTAAAAATCAGTAGTAGTAGAATGGAAAGGCAATAGAATTGAAGATTTGGAAATAAATTCAAGTGCATATCTGAATTTACTACTTAATAAAAATAAATCATATAACCCACCAGATCCTCTCTAGCACACTAAGGAGGGCTTTTTCAATGTATATCATTGAGTTAACTGGTGAGCCACATGGAAAAAAATTATATCCATACTTCCATATCCTTATCTGACACAAGGATAAACTTGAACAGATAGTTCACCAGAATGAGAACTATGGTCTGGCTCTTAATTCCATCAGAAATACATCTAGATTGGTTTCACTTTACCAGACTGTCCAAAATTCAAAAGTTTGATAAGGCCAAGGGAAGTAGCCAATCCCATGGCTAGATAATGGCAAGTATAAATTAGTACAATGCAATTTGGCATATATTTTAAAATTACAAATACATATACATTTTTAAATCCAGAAAACCCACCACTGACTTGTGCTCATGTAAAATATTTACAAAAGGCTCTTCATTGCAGCATTATTTTAAATAGCAAAAAATTGAAAGCAAAATACCTTTCAATAGGAGTCTGGCTAATTGAATTAAAAATCCATTCAGCACTATGCTATAAAAAGAATAAAGCAGCTATCATGTAGAAAGATTTTCAAGTGAAAAAACAACAGAGCAGTATGTCATTTTGTATAGAAAAAAAATGGAGGGTTGGAGGTAGAATAAGAATCTATAAGCTGTGGATGGAGCCATGAGACACAAAATCAGTGGTTACATCTTTTAGGGGTGGGGGCAGAAGTGGAAGATCAGGGACAAGGATATTACTAATTCAAATGATTAATTTGAAAATAAAGCTTAACAGCAATAAAAAAGATATTTACATTATAAAAAATCTATCAGCAATAGATGGATTTCCCAAAGGTGCCTTCAGATAAGATTTTACTTCTTAGAAGAGAGCTGGTATGATGGAAATTGTGGTTTAAGAAGTGAATTGCTGTGTCCAGAAGACTTGTCACAGCAAAACTATAGAGTTCAGATGGCTCATAATTTCTTTAAAAGTGCTAAATTTATATTTCAAAATCAACAAAAGAGTTCAACATTCAAACTGAATCAGTGATATCTTAACGTTATAAAAGCAAGGTTTCCAACTTACAATCCTTAGAGGCTATATACATTATGACATATTACTCACACTCCCAGATGGATATGCATTATTCACAAAGGTGGGTGTGAAAATAGAAAAATAGTTTTAAAGAATTAGGTTGGTGAGAAATCAGAAACGTAAGTTGTAATCATCCCATATATTTTACAAAATATTTTATATTCATAATTTTGATAATCATCTCTTTTGCTCTTGTTACCAAGATATATTTGATAATACAGTAGATCAATTCATTAAATTAGAGCTACTGTGTGCAAAATATGGCTGGTATTCACATTGGAAAAGATTCAGAAGGGAATTCAATGAAGCTATCATATTCAGAGTGCTTATGAAACAGTAGAGGACTTAAGACCCACATCAACAATTAAGTGGAGAATGTGGAAAAGGCACATGTTGCAAGAACGTGGTGACAGAAGATAGACTATATTTACTTCAGAATATGTTTTTTAAAAATTATCATTGCTGCCATGTGCCATTATCTTAAGGTCCTTTTTTTTTAAAGATTTATTTATTTATTTATTTGCTCGAAAGGCAGATTTACAGTGAGAGAAAGAGGGAAGGAAGGAGAGATGGTGTGAGCAAAAGAGATCCTCCATCTGTTGGTTCACTTTCTGAATGCCTGCAACAGCCAGGCCTGGGCCAGGCCAAAGTCAAGAGCCAGGAACTGCATCCTCGTTTCCCACATACATGGCAGGGACCCAACCACTTGTGATATTATCTACTGCTTCGCAGGTTGCACAAGAGGGGAAGCTGGGTCAGAATTGGAGGTTGGACTTGATCCCAGGCATTCTCTTAATGGATGGGGGCATCCTAAGCGGTGGATTAATCTGCTGCACCATAACACCTGACTCCATTTGAAAGCATTTTAAACTGAAATTTGAAAGGTAGAATTTTGTTAGCAGATGCTGCTCGCTACAGGGCAGCAGGTGCAATGGAGCTCCTCAGGGCCAGCCTAGGGAGCTCAGGGGCCGAGCGGGATGATGAGTGTGGGTGGCAAAGGAATCACACCAGAGCCGGGAGATCAGTCATCGCTCAGGGCGCAGCTGGGTTCTCAACTTTATTGGGAGGGGGAAAAGCTTTTATGGACACAGAAAGGGGGCTGTCCAGGGCACAAGGGAACTGAGCCAACCAGCTGAAAGGTAAGGCAGGACAGAGCCGGGCACGCCCTCAAGGGCCTATCACAGCCGAGGACACAACTGTCCACGAATACGGAAGTCTCCTGTCAGGCTAGGTACCTCCCCCGGGGGCCATCTTGGATTGTTGGAAACGCTGAGTCACTGAGATGCGGAAGTGCGGCAAACTGGAGCAAAGGCGTAGCGGCCTTGTCTAGTGAAGGCTTAGCAACTTTGTTTCCTTTTCGATTGGAGCTCCCCTCCCCCCAAGCAGAGAAAAGGAAAATGGAAAAGTCCTACACAGAGTAACTTTAGGGGTCAGGAAAGCATAGTGTGTATTCATAAAATGAATGACATCCTCAGTACTCACAAGCCTTTGATGGAGCCTCATTGCTCATTAAATGGATGACACACTCTTTGACCAGAACTGCGGTTAGATGAAGTGAGGCCCTGGAGGTATGTGACTTTTTGGCCTGTACTCCTCACTCTCCTATTGCTTATATCCAATAACCTAAACACGTTAGGACCTTACCAGCATTACTACAGACAAGAGAAGTTTCTCACTTTTTCCTGTTTAGAATTGTTAACTATCTCTTACATTGGGATGTTAGAGCTTAACAAGTAAAAGAAGCAATAATGGAAGAGATGTGATAGAGAGAGAGGGGAGGCTTGGAGAGCAGTGAGCAGGAAGATGATGACAGTAAGATTTCAGATCTTAGTAAGTAGAATCACACAGATGAAGGCAGCTGCAGGAAGTTGGTATAGTGAGGAAGTTGTTAAATCTGGGGTGCAGGCAGAAATCGCAAGGGGATGTTCACAGGGCATTTGAACTTATGTGATTAGAGAGTGAATACATGAGTAGGGTGTGAGACACAGGAGGGCTGTTTGCTAACTGCACTCCCAATTCACTCCGCCTTGCTGCCTGTGCAGGGAAAGGAACAGGCAAACACAAAGTACCTTTAGGATGGGAACAAGGGAAGCTAAAATAGTTTGTTAGTTTGTTACCACTTCCTTGTCAAATGCAAGTTAAACTCCAGTGCTGAATTGTGAAGCTGGGAGTTTAGAAAGAAGGGAAATCTTAAATTTGTTTTATCTTATTCATTTATTTGAAAGGGAGAAAAGGGGGAGGGGAGGAGAAGGGGAAGGAGAGAGAGAGAGAGACAGAGAGAGAGAGAGAGAGAGCGAGAGCGAGAGAGAGAGAGAGAGAGAGAGAGAGAGAGAGATTTTTCCATACAAAAGCCCACAACAGCTGGAACAGGCTGCAGCCAGGAATTCCATCCGGGACTCCCATATATGAAGGAGCCAAGCCCTTGGGCCATCTTCTGCTGCTTTCCCAGATACATTAGCAGGGAGACGGCTTGGAAACAAAGGAGCCGGGACTCAAACCAAGTGGTGGCCTAACCTATTCTACCACAACACCTGTCCAGAGGACTTGACTTTGACCATGATTTTAAACAACAGGAAGCAAATCTAGCTTCACATGTGCCATTGACTGGGTATGCAGTGATGCTCAGTTCTGTGCTAGAAGACTCTGCGGGGGGTGGGATATAGAGCCTGTTTCTGGCAAATAGTGCTTCACTTATAGCTAATATTGTCTATTTACACATCAAGTCCAATGCTGATTTCACCTGTTTCTACTACCCACAGGAGTATCATCCACTTCTACACAACCTGTATTTGTAGCATGCCATCCGTGACATTAGACAACAGGACTGACACTGTGTGGGGAGAACACATCCCTGGTGGAAACTATTTCTGAAAAGCTTCCTCGTCAAGCTTTCTAGCAGGTTCAACAATTTGCTGTTGTAATTGTGTCGCTCCACTTTCAACATGCTATCGCTTGTTAAGCACCATCTCAGAGTTTGATTGTCAGTGTTCATTTTTTAGGGCAGCAACAAGGATAGATTCAATTCCAGAAAGTACACATTTCTAAAGGAGGCAGATGCAGGAAAGGAAGGGAGGGAGGGAGAGAGAAGGAGAGAGCGAGCTAGTGAGAAAGAGCTAGAAAGAGATCAATAAGGGACATCATCTTCACTTACAATAAAACTGTTTTCCTGGTGGCTCTCTGTTATATTTTTCTACTGCGTAGTGCAACAGTTAAGCTGAACAAACATAAACATGAAGTTCCCTGATATTAGATTGAAATCCATCTACTTGGAAGAAGGAGTTTGGCCAATATTGCATCCAAAACAGATGAAGGGAATGCAAGTGGCTCTGGGCTCCCTTCAAAGGGTCGAAGGGCCACAGGAACTTTGCCTGTGAACACTTCAAGGTATTGAATTAACTGAATTAATTGAAGATCTGTAAAATCACACACACCAACTAAATCTGATTGCTATGCCAATTTCCTGGCTAAATATATAGACTGTATTGCTCCCACAAGGTGTTCTTTGCAGAAGAGCTACACTGCGAATCAGTTTCTTATGTTATTAGCCTCTTTTTGCCTTAATCCTGAATGAACTTGCACAGGTCGCTTAACCTTCCAGTTCCCCAGTTCAGGTAACTGTAAATTGAGGCTCCCTAATGCTGAAAAGAGTTGCAGCAACAATTGTGGGGACCCAAAATTGCTAAAGGTGCAAGCAAAAATACCGCAGAATGTTACAGAACTATGGGATTACCTAGTTTTAGTAATAACTGAAAGCAGATGAGTTTGTTGGCCCAACACCATATGCTTCAGGTCAAATAAAAGTAGAAATGCAAGTAAATTGTCTTATATTATTACTCTACTCTATTGGTTTATTTATTTTGCTGCAATTTGCCGTTTAGCCCAGTGACCTTTTGTGTCTACAGTAATTTTGGAAGGTTAGAATTTTGCAAGGGATTCATGACTTTCCCTTCAAAATTCCCCAAATTAAAAACATACACACACACACACACACACACACACACACACATACACCTTGTTGTATTACTGGGGAAATATGAATTCTCAACAATTTTATTCTCACCTTTTGTTGGCTAGAACAAACTATTTCTTTGTATTTTCAAAAGATATCATCTATCTATTTTCTAGTAATTATTGTTCATTGCAAATATTACCCATTTTCATATGATATTCAATGCTGTAGAAGTACCTAAGCTGTGTGCACCATATTGCTAGGAAGAATGTTTTCCAAAGTGATAATATGATTTTTAAATCTATAGCACATAAATCCTTTTAGTGCATGTTTATTTAAGTTCTTTGTTTAATTTGCAACAAGTTTAGTGCAATTATCATCCTTTCTGACTGAGATAATTTAGTGGTTCTCTAATAAAGCAAATCACTCTCCTTTTAGCCTGTGGAGTTATAATTACATTAGCTGCCTTTTGTGGATTTTGTTTCCCTTATAAATACCTAACATAGGGCTTCATAAGACTAAGGAGGTTTTACACAGAAGAAAGTAACAAAAGCTTGCAAACATTTCCCCTCAAGGTGCCACTGAACATTGGCCTTGACTTTTAAATTGTTCATTGTGGAAATGTGAATACTATGGGAATGAACAAAAATTGGTGTGTAAATGCACAAAGTGGTGGATTCAGAGTATGCCTGCTGCTTAGTGGACAGATAAAAATAAGAGCTACATTTGGTAGCAAATGTGTGGGCATTCACTTTCCATTTATGGAGCAGATGCACTATTTTTATGTGAGCTAAGAGTAAAGATCACTTTTTAAACTGAATATAAAAGCCTGTTTATTAGAGTAAAATGAGCTCCTCATTAGCTTATGGGAAACTGGATTTGCAAGAATGCCCCCTTTGTTTTGAATTGTGTCGAAAACCTTCCTAAATTACACTCATGCACTTTGCATCAGTGGTGCAAAGACCATAATCCAAAGTTGCTTTAAAAGCTGAACACCTGAACATGCCATGAGCCTCCAGGTCAGATTCGACTCAGTCTTTGTTATTACCCACCCTGTCCCAGCAATCTGTACAGGCATGTTACCAAGGCTGTGGCCTTAAGTTCTCAAACCTGCTCGCACGAAGGTTCTCCTATCCCCACTTTGTAGATGAAATAGTAAAGGCTCTGTGAGACTGTTATCCTCAGTTAGTCAGAAGTTGCGCTGAGTGAAATAAGCTGGGCCTAGAAAGACAAATACTGCATATTCTCCCTTATATGTGGGAGCTAAAATTTAAAAACAAACAAGAAAGAAAAAAAAAAATTCTGTCTGTTGTCAGTACTGTCACAAATAAAGTTTTGTAAAACTTGTTTTATAATTTACCAAACCAGTGGTTAAGAATGTTATGGTACCATAGTTTTAATGATCTGTGATTATTTTAAAACTTACTGTAGGGGCCAGCGCTGTGGCATAGCTGGTAAAGTCACCACCTGCAGTGCCGGCATTCCATATGGGCACCGGTTTGAGTCCCAGCTGCTCCACTTCCAATCTAGCTCTCTGCTATGGCCTGGGAAAGCAGTAGAGGATGGCCAAAGTCCTTGGGCCCTTGCACCTATGTGGGAAACCAGAAGAAGCTCCTGGCTCCTGGATCGTAGCTTTGGATTGGTGCAGCTCCAGCCGTTGTGGCCAACTGGGAAGTGAACCAGCAGATGGAAGACCTCTCTCTCTCTCTCTCTCTCTCTCTGTCTCTCCTTCTCTCTCTGTGTAACTCTATCAAATAAATAAATAAATCTTTTAAAAATGTATTGTATATGAGTGAAATGGTCATTTTTTCATATGTTGAAATCTTTACTAAGTATAGAGTTGATCTTCTGTATATAAAGGTAATTAAAAATGAATCTTAATGAAGAATGGGATGGGAGAGGGAGTAGGAGATGGGATGGTTTGTGGGTAGGAAGGTAGTTATGGGGGGAGAACTGCTACAATGCAAAAGTTGTACTTTTGAAATTTATATTTATTAAATAAAATTTTTCTATAAAAATAAAAAGTCAAAAAAAAAGAGTGAGAGAAAGTGCTAAAGTAATATTAGTTTTGTATAAGGGTTATTCTTAAAAACAACTGATATTCACTTGTTTACTAGTTGTTAGTCTTTCCTAATATATGCACTGTTAACAATTCCAGTTATTACAGAATTCTGATTAGTTATATTGTTTTTGACAGAATGGACAGTGAGAGAGATAGAGAGAGAAGGGTCTTCCTTTGCCGTTGGTTCACCCTCCAATGGCTGCCACGGCCGGCGCGCTGCAGCCAGCGCACTGCGCTGATCCCAAGCCAGGAGCCAGGTACCTCTCCTGGTCTCCCATGTGGGTGCAGGGCCAAAGAACTTGGGCCATCCTCCACTGCACTCCCAGGCCATAGCAGAGATCTGGACTGGAAGAGGAGCAATCAGGACAGAATCCGGCACCCCAGCCGGGACTAGAATCCAGTGTGCCGGCGCCACAGGTGGAGGATTAGACTATTGAGCCACCTCGCTGGCTTAATTATAATCTTACTAGATTCTAGTTGAACAATCCTCCATTTCTAAAGTATGGTTAATCTTTAGAAAACTTAAAAAACTTTGGAAGTCTATCTATAATCAAGAAGAGTAGTGTTCTTTATGGATAAGATTATTCATACACAAGTAAAAATACATATGTAATACAAAACATTGATCATGCTACCGATTTTGTATAAAATCATGTAAAAATCAAACACCAACAAAGCTGTATAGAAGAAAGGAAGTTTTTTTTTTTTTTTAATTTGACATATAGAATTATAGACAGCGAGAGAGAGACAGAGAAAGGTCTTCCTTCCGTTGATTCACTCCCCAAATGGCCGCTACGGCCGGCGCTGCACCTATCTGAAGCCAGGAGCCAGGTGCTTCTTCCTGGTCGCCCATGCAGGTGCAGGGGTCCAAGTACTTGTGTCATCCTCCACTGCCTTCCCGGGCCACTGCAGAGAGCTGGACTGGAAGAGGAGCAACTGGGACTAGAACCTGGTGCCCATATAGGATGTCAGTGCCACAGGCAGAGGATTAACCAAATGAGCCACGGTGCCCGCCCCAAGAAAGGAAGTTTGTAGAGTGTGATTCCTATAGTACACTAGTGATCCAGGAAGTTAGTTCTTGCCACTCAGTTCTTATTCATGTTGCCTATGAAGCCATGCTGTTAATGCATTTGGTTCTGAGTGTGTCTGCCTTCAACCAAATTGTGAATCGACTGAGTTTTGCCTGATGTGAAGATTGTGTAAATCTCTTTCACTCTGGGTGTCACAGTTATAAGTTTCTGTTCAGCAGCAATCCTGTGCAGGCAGACGCCAAAAATCTCTGTTTGTTACATAACACAGCCAATTGGAGTTACTCTGGAAAAACCACTAGAGAGGCAGCTTGGGTTTCAACTTTGTCATTCTTTAATTCCTCTGAGCCTGTTTCTCTGACTACAAGAATGGAGATTACAGTACATACCTCCAAGGGATGTTGTGAAGATTAAATATTGTTCTGCATCCAGAAAACTACTGGCATGGAGCTGACCTACGACTGGTGACTTATCAGTTATTAAAGAATAATTTGTCACACAGCTAGAATATTTCAAAAGAGGGATTTGAAATGGCACTCAATAAATGTTAGACTTTTGTTCCCTTTTCTTTATTCTTTTTTTCTGCCAATATTAGTCAGATTTTAGTGTTTGCATAATGCTAATTATCTGAATTTCTTTGAATTCTATATTTTGCTATATCAAAATGTAAGGTAAATCCTTCCTACAAGAAACAGAGAGGCGGGTCAGGCCATAACATACTCACATACAAGCTTAAGAGACGCAGCCCTGGCTGCACACCAGATCACACTGTGGGCAGGTGGCTCTGCTGCTGAGCTTCTGGTACCAGGTAAGGGTGTGATGTTCCTTAAGTTGGCACTCAGAACATCATATTATCCCAGCATTTTAAAAAGTCCTTTCATACCTAAAAGAATAAATGTCACTGAAGTACTTCAGTCTACCTAATGGACTAAACTTGATTCTATGACCCAGGTTGGAGCTCATGACACTTTGCATAGATACCCATTATTTATTTATTCATTCTTCTGCATCATATGCTGAGATTTATTTCAGCAATATATTCCTGAATTAGGGATGAGGCATATGTATTCTGTCTCAAGTGGCATTTAAGGGTATTTCAAAAGGTTCATGGGAAAAGATGTTTATTTTGGTGCAAAATAGTTTTGGAATCCATGCATTGCTTTATCATAATACATACTTTCCACGAACCTTTTGAAGACCCTCCCTTATGCTTTGATGTTGTTTATGCATTTTTTTATTTGAAACTCAAAGAGAAAGATCGAGAGCGAGTGAGGGAGCAAGCGAGCGAGAGACCCAGCAAGCAGGGCTGGGCAAGGCCAAAGCAGGAAGCCAGGAGCTCACTGGGTCTATAAATGGGTGGCAGGAATCAAACCACTTGAACCATTACCTGCTGCCCCCCAGGATGCGCATTAGTGGGAGGCAGGAACACAGCCAGCTCACGAACTCAGATACTTCGACGTGGGATACAGGCATCTTAATCACGGGCCCTAAAATGATCTTTTAATTTTATTTCCCATGAAGTACCTTCCTAAGACATTTTTTTAGTCTTTTATTTGTCAGATGGTTAGATTTCTTTTCCTATATTATAGCTTTGAATATTTGTAAACCTTAGAACATTAACCCTGGATATAACTTTAAAATATTCCTAATAATTGTATTGACCTTTAAATTTCATCCTTGATGGCTTCAAAACTCAGAGCATTTATACTCTGGATTACAAAATACCTACCCTACCTAGAAATGGAAAGTTCTAGAAGCAAATTCACCTACATGAAATTTCTCTACTTTTCCCAAATTATGATCCCAATTTCCACTAATTACTCCCTACATCTTACTTTATAAATATTTGTTTGATTTCAAGTTAATATTCAATTTACTCTCTTTAAAATTTTACTGTCTGGATGGCAGAACTCAGGAATTTGGGCATAGATTTCCTAAATACTACAGAATAAATTAGCATGTCAGAAAAACAATACCCTATGAAGATAGTGCATTTAAGAAACATTCAGGAGGACATAAGCCATATATCATAAGTACATGTCAACCACAGGTGTGATAGGAACCTTTTGTATGGAGAAATTTATTGCTCAACATCAAACTGCAACATCAACTAAAACTCAGTAATGTGTTCTGTGCTTCTTTTTGACCTTCTGTTGTTGCTTATTTGAAGTTCCTGGCAACTGTCAGTGATGGAATATTCATGAGGCTTTAGTCATTCCAAGACTAAAATGTTAGATTCTGCCACTTTTTCATAGAGGGCTGTTGAAGTGGGATTTCATTTAAATAGAAGTATTTTTTAACACATCCTACATACATGAGTCAGTAACAATTGTGGATGAACCATGAATGTAATTTTCATGAATGATAAATCCTGTTTGGCCTCTTTGCTTGGGTAGTTCTACAATTTATTATTATTATTATTTATTCTAGTGGCTTTAGCAATCTATCAAAAAATTGGCTAACTCCTGATTGTGTCTGGAAAGAAAACATTTTTAAATGAAGGATTTTCATGTTAAAAAACATTTACATAGAGTTTGATGCTGATTTCCCATAATCAAAACATAAAGTAATCATAAACTGTAGCAATAGCCCTAACATTTTAAAAATAAATTCAATAAAAATATAAAAATATTTTCAGGCACCTTTCTCCATTAAAAATCCTTTGGCTAAGTACATGGTAAACACATACAGGCTCTGTCTCATAATTCTATGCAAATATCAGAAAGAGTTTTCAATTTGCCTCTCTCAATAGCTACATAGGATTATCATGAGTGTAATAGTTTTATGTTCAAGTGGGATTCTGCTGTATTAAACTCATTGTTAATCAAATCGTCAAGCTCTCTCTGGAATTTCAATTTACACCTTTGCAAAATATTAGCAATGATTAAAATTTGATTTATTCATATATTTGATTGTTCATACACAAGTTTAAAAAGAAGCTTCTTGAGAGAGAGAGAAAAAAAAACAGAAAGAGAGAGATTGCTGTCACCTTCTGAACACCATGGGGAAAGTTTCATGGGATGAAAGCAATGGACCCAGGAGAAAGGTTTCTGATACGTGGGTAATGGGAAAATTTGGGCTCACACCAGTGAATAACAGACCCATTTGTGGTCACCTTTTTGCTTCAGTCCAAGTTGGCCCTTTACTTCCTGCTCCAGCTTCTTCTCAGATGAAGAGTCCCGTGATCCCTTTGCAATAGACTCTGTTGGGGTGGAATCCTGCTGGTGTTTCAATTGGGACTTACAGGGGCTCAAGACCTTAGGAAAGTCACTATATCCTCCAAGCTCAATGGTGTAAATTGATGATTTTGATTCAGAATTCATTCTTATTTACTGAGCTTCTATTACATGTCACATGCATATACACATCTAATCTTGAAGATTCCTCTCTGAAGTCAGCTGTTTCTTTTCCTTTAATGGCAACTGAAGCTCTGACAGGTCTGGTTGGATGCGGAGACAGAGTTAAGGTGCATATCTGACTTGGTCTTGTTAATTCAAATCGTGTTCTCTTTCCAGGAAGGTCTGCCTTTTCTCGTGAGAGCTCCTGTCCCACTTAGACTACTGGTGGTTGCACAAATGGAACGTGATCATGTATATGAAAGTTCTCTAAGTTGTAACGAGCTGTAAGACTCAGGGTAATGTGATCATTTCTCACGCTTCTTCCTTACTTTCCACAGGCTGGTTAATAGTAATACAGGCTTCTCATTCTTTACCAAGGAGAACCACCCCCTGCACACAACCACTTATGAAAAACATAATCGATACAGATAGACACTCTCATTTTTCAATTTTTGGCTAGAAGCTGGGCTTTAGACATCAGTTTTTCTAAAAGATATAAAATCTATCTCTTTTGATAAGCACTTTGAGACCTGCTCAAGCAAAAAGAGTATCTGAACTTCAGACACAGTTGTGACAGAGTGCCCAGATGAAAACTTCTCCACCTTAAAATGGGAAAACTCAGTCAATTATGGCATTTATGAAGAGGGAAATATCATTGTCTTAATTTCAGTTAAAGGAACAACATAAGAAAAGCTAAAATCCCTCATTGAACTGAAGATCTGTGACCACAGCTGGAAAATTTGGGCTCCAAAGAAAACACTATCAATGAGTATTATTGGCTAAAACCACAAATTTGTTTGCCTACATTGATCTGCTTAAACAAATATAATTTGAGGTAGTGTTTGGCGTAGCTGTTAAAGCATCCCTTGAGCTAGCTGCATTCCATATCAAAGTGCCTAGCTTTGAGTCCTGGCTCTGCTTTCACCTCCAGCTTCTGGGTAATATACATTCTAGCAGGTAGCAGGTAATTACTCAATGTGTTGGTTTCCTGCCAGCAAAGTAGGAGACCCTCATTGAGTTCCTGGCTCACAGCTTCAGCTTGGCCCAGCCTTGGCACTTGCGGGCATTTGGGTAGCAAAACAGTGGAGGAAAGATCTCTGTCTGTTTCTCTCTCTGCCTAACAAATAAATAAATAGAATCTTAAGAGAAAAAAATAAGATAGACACCATACTTTAAAAATAATATAATCAACAAATGTATTTCAATGCCCTTTTTAAGTTGGACTGTAAGATAGTGCCAAGATTGTTATTTTAGGAAATGGTCCTTTTGTTGCTATTTGTATCAGCAATTACTCTGCATAAAATTATTCCCATTTATATTAATCAATAACACTCTCACTTGACCCTTTCTTGGAACTAATTTTCTGTAGCCAAGTTTGCATTGTCCATTTCCTTATGGACAAAAGATATCTACTATTCACTCAATGGAATAAACATTGGCTCAATGTAACTCCTTTTTTCAACCAGAGACTGTGTTATCATAAAAATGAGTCATGTACTGAACATTCAGAAGCAATATATTATACAAAATGGCTATTAAAATGGAATGCTTGGCATTTAAGTAATATAATTGTAGATGAATACATGTGATACTATATTTTGCATGGCAAGATAAAAACAGTATATGAAACATTCTAGATGTGTATGTAATAATAATATAGAAATGTAGAAAATAAGTAGCCAAAAGAAAATCATAACTGTGTGTCAAGTCCCATTTTAATCATTTCTGCTTTAAGTTTTTAACTTTTTTCCTCATTTTTTGGAGGTGTTTACAGTTTTAATGAACCTAAGAAGAAGGTCTGATATATTTTAAATCGAAAAAATGTTCAAACAATAAAATACTTTCAAATATGTACTTTTAGTAGATGCTGACAACATGTATTCATGTCATCTGAGTATATTTCTTGGAGCAAGAGACCTGCAAGGTAATACTATGTAGACCATAATTTAATCATTGCAAGTAAGGAAAGTCCAGCGGTGACAGTGAAATATATCCATTCCTCCAAGCAGACAGAATGCTAGGATGCTGTCCACAATCATAACATCAGGATAAAATGAAGATAGCATACAATTGATGGGTTTTTGTGTAAAATTTAGACCTTTCTTAAAATGAAATTTAACAAATGGCAAAGCATAAGATTTTAGAAATTCATTCTTCTCTTGCATTTCATTGTCAATAGAATGTTTCTATACTTCATCTAAGAAGATTGTACTACTTTAACCTTATCATTTGGACAGCATCAATAGAATTCTGACCTCTATCGAAGGCCATTCTTAATTAGAAACTAGTAATGGAATGGCTTATCAAATATTTTATTTCTTCCTTCAAAAATCCACATAGGATTGTTTGGTGACTTTGCTTTGAAGAAAGTGTCTTTTATTACTTATTTTAGTACAACACATTAAAATCAAATATCTCCTGTAGCAAAACGATTCAAGTCCCTGGAACTCAAATAATTTTCTAATAAAAAATGCATGAGACAAATAAATGCACTTTATGTTCCACAAGAAAAGGCAGTTTCAACAGGCTAATGCTCAGAGAAAATTCATTTTATCAACCAGCCATTTCATTCTTTGGTGCTGTTACAAGCTCCTTCCAGTTGCTAGGCAACCATAATTCATAGTACCTTTTAATGGATACTCTGCTACTGCTGAGAACATTAAGGTGAAGAGAATAAATGCCTTGGGTGAATCTTGAAATCTTTCATTATGCATGTCATTCTATTTCTGTAATGCTATAATGCTGAAATGTTCCTGTGGCAGGAAACTGAGTTGTAGTAATTGCATATTCCACTCATATATGTTTTGTAAGCAGAGCAGCACGTACTTGTCTAAAATGAGTTATTTCAAACATGATTGAAATTGGACTTTTCTACTTCTAAAGGTAGTAAATAAATCTAAAGAAAGAAAGAATAGGCTTAGAGTAAAATGTCTTGAAATTTCCAGGAAGAATGAAGAAATCTTACAGCACAAATCAAAAGTAATCAAGCTGGTTCAAGCTTGATCAGGATGGTTTATAAATATGTGGTACATACAAGTTGAAATGTAAAAATACAATAGAGAATGCACAGCAAGCTTTAAAATAACCCAGGCGGACTTTACAGATAGGTATACTTACGCTGGCAACACTCATGTGTCCGAATTTTATTGAACAGAAATAATGCACCATGGATACTTTCCACTTTGTTGTCAAATAAGATGGATATTATATATTATCGTCACATAATATTTATTTTACAGCATACCATGTTTAGTTTAATTTTGGCATTATTCTAATTTGCTTTATACTGTTGACTTATCTCTATATTTTTACACATATATTCATTTCATTGCATTGGAAAAATCTAGGCTTTCAACTTCAAGCAACCATAATTAGAACAAGTGTGTTTTTCTTCCCTATTTTCCTATATATATATATATATATATATATTACATATATATTCCTTTTAATGGGAAAATAACAATCTTTATCACAATTAACTCTTCCTTATTGTACTTATTTACTGATCACCATCAATTGTTAGATTGAAAAAAGAACAACTTAACACCAAGAATTTTTAATCATTTGCAATTATCTTTATACACAGAAGATCGATTTAATATTATAGTATGTAAAGATTTCATCAGTTTGCACCCACACAGAAACACAAAGTGAAAAAATACTGTTTCATTACTAGATCTTCTGTGTATAAAGAGAATTGAAAATGAATCTTGATGTGAACAGAAGGGGAGAGGGAGCGGGAGAGGGGAGGGTGGCAGGAGGGAGGGAAGTTGTAGGGGGGGGAGCCATTGGAATCCATAAGCTGTACTTTGGAAATTTATATTCTTTAAATAAAAGCAAAAAAAAAAAAAGAAAAAAAAAAGAAAGAAAAAAGAACAACTATGCCTTTCTTCCTGTGTATGAGTGGAACTATTCAATCCACCCTCTATATGTTTATCCAAATCAGGTCTTAAAGAAGGAATCCTGTAGGAAAACCATTTGGCTCTCCCAAACCTACTGAAGCAGAATCTCTGGAAACTGGGTGTTGGCGAGGGAAACAGAGTTTTAGACTCAAACCCAGGCTGAGAAAACAATGTGAAATCTGGTAGCTTTTCCAAATCTAGACTTTGGGTATTGTCTTAGTTTCCATTTTGGATCAGAGAACTTGTGTTAATAAGATGCATCTCACATATTTTCTGGAAAGATAAGTTAGCTGATCACATTATTTTGTTGAAAGTATGAGGTAAATATCTCTGTCTTCTGGTCACTTGGATTATTTGAATTCATTTTTCTTTCAACGGCTGATTGGATTACCTTTACCACTTCACAGTGAAATGTGATTCTTTGTGTCTTCCTCATTTTAGCCTTACGCCTAAGAGAACGCTGAATATCCTTTGTGTTTGAAAATCCTGCAATTTTTTCGTGAACTCCTATGAACTTTACTCAGAATCTGCTTGCCTAGAATAATGCCAGCTTTACTGGCTCTTGGTAAGTGTCACCTCTATTGCAAAGCCTTGAAATGACTTTATACTATTCCACACTCTCATTAAATGCTGACTGGTGGCCCAGCCTCAATCCTGAAAATGAAAGTATCTGTCCCAAACAAAACAGTACTGTTTATGATTAAAATAAATGTCTTTGCATGCATCTTATGCTTTTGTGAAAACCCTAACTGAGCAAATAGATTTCATAGGTTTCATTTCAGGCACTGATCAAAGAAATTAAGAATTACAGAATTAAGTCCAAGTGAGAACAAGAGACCATGGAGGGAAGACGTGATTCTGTAGGAATCAGTGCTGTTGAAACACAGTACTAAATGAGTGTTCCCAGATGAGTGTAAAAGGAATTCACTACATTACAAATGGGTGGGGGGCTTGGTCGTTTTATACTGGGTGTTAAAACTGAGGGTCGTGATTAAATGCCACCATTAAAGATCTCATGGTAAATGTACTTCTTGTAGAAGGAGGAGGGTTAGTCAAAAGCTTTTGGACAAATTCCAAGTTTATAATTACACCCTATCTAAATTCCCTCTGTAGTTTCAACGGGATAAGGTGTTTTTCACTTCAAATTCAAAATTCAGATGCAGTTTTTCTTTCTACTGCTAAACATCTGCTGCATGTCTACCCCCAGTGGAACTGAGAATTGGACTCGGAAAGTTTTCCATCAATTTTAGGAATATGCTGTCCAAGGTTAACAAGGGTTGTTTTTGAATACTGGCTAATATCTGCATTTGAAAAGTCACACAGAATTGGGGGTACCTGATGAACAGAGGGTTCAAGACCAAGGACCAACCTCAGGCACCATCTACTCTTGAATCCTTCCCTAAAGTGAGACCAGTGGATTGCTTGTGAGTTATCGTATATCCAGGGCCCATTATGAGGACCCAGAGACATTTAATGCCGGGATGGTCCAATGTTATAGAAATATACAAGAGCTGATCCAGAACCCTTAAACCTGGAACCCAGCCTGGTCACCCAGAGCTCTTGTCTCTGTACTACTGTTGTCTGTATACATTCTAATGGAATATATTCTTCTATTCCTGGTTATAGAGGTTAGGTGAGCAAGTACTATGAAAACAAAGCATGCAAATCTCACCAAAATCTTTATTTAAGCCATTAAGAAAGATTATATGTTTAGGAATCTGGGCACAAATCATTGTTTATAAGAAGATGCATGGTTTGTTCCAAGGAAAAAATATTCACTAATTTGAATAGTTCTGCTAAGGAAGATACTAAAATTCTGGACCCTTAGAATGCTACACAAAGGAATAAAAAATTGCTAAATGCTTATACATTGCTAAACATGTGATTTCTGGGTGTATTTGTTTAGGATTTGTCTTTCATGTGTGACTGTAAACTCCATAATTGTAGGGACCACATACATATTTTGTTTATTGCTCTCTGTGTTACTAATGCACAAAGACTGGCTCCTAGTGGAGGGTACAATAAGCATTTGCTATGAGATCATTAAGGGATTTTCTAGGTTACAAAGAAAGCACTTTCTCATTCACTGCTTCATGCTACTTCCAGGACCTACAGAGAAGGGAGAGCCACATTCACCTGTGTGTGTGCTCTGGTAGTCCCTGGATAAAACATTCACTCAAAGTTCTATTGATACAGAATGATTTCAACTACTGTCTTCCTGGCAGGCCCAGAGAAGAAAGCCTTAACCCAAGAATAATTCTTTTTTTTCCCTTTTTTTTTTTTTCCCAATTCTTAAGCAGGGGTAGCATGGGCTTACCCATGGTAATGACTGTTGTTTTTTTTTTCTCTTTTTCTTTTCCCACATCAAAACTGGCTAGTAATGAATTATATTCAAAGTTTCAACAAGCTCACTATGCCTTCCACATGCGACCATGTAGTGGGATCTCTGTAAATGTTTATTGAATGAGTGAATGATTAGGGAACACAATGCAGAGGACTAGAACAAGGCACAAGGTTAGCACCTGGTCCTCATTCTTACTTGCCAAGGACTTGGCCATATAACCATTTAGCTTCCTGGTACTGGTGCTGCTTCTCCATCCGTAAAATGGGGCGGGAGTTGACTAAATGATCAACAGGGCACTTCATAGCCCTAAAAGAATGAAAAGGTTTGACTTTCAAATCCTTTTTATCCCTTAAAGTGGTGCCTAGTGAGAAGCAATAAGACAATGAAGTGGCTTGAAGTCAAGCAGCAGATGAATGAGAAATCAAATGTCTGATCACACTAAAAGGCATAATTAGTCATTGAGTAATCTGGGAATATTTTATTTCATTACCACAGGGGAACAATTATATTTATGAATCAAACGACTACTTCTCTACACAATTTTCTCCTTGAAAAATCTCACTTAAACTAAGACAGGCAGGTTTACCCTGGGAATATTTTCTAATTTGAAAAGTGTCTTTGGCAAAATTCTCTACAATTCACTAGAGAAGTTTTGCTTTGTTTTTTAGAATGGAAGAAACTCCCAATACTGGTATGCTTAGAAGACCACCACCATCAGAAGAACACCAGTTTTCTTGGCTGAATAAGATGTACCATATAGGTGGGGATATTCTGTGGTCAACACTGACAAGGCCATGGGTTCCTTCCAAAGGCCTTGCTGAATTTGCTTTTGGTCTAAATCAATCCAACTCTTTCCTATGCTTTATTTGGGGGTAGAATTTTGGCAACTGCACAAAGAAAGCGCATGAAGGAAGCCATGCATGTGTTATTCCACTGTACTGTCACAAGTGTAGAGTTCCAACCTAGGTTACATTCTCCATTATGCTCCATCTTCCAACCAGCTGATTGTGATCCTATGGCAAAATTTAGTCATATTTCTGAATGTTGTTTAGGAAGATGGGGTGATGGATTGCCACAATTGTGCCCAAGACCGCACATGAACAGTAGCTCACCTCATAATTTTGCCCTGCCAGCATTTTGAGACCGTTTTCCTTTTAATTATTGTCAAATGCAATTTCACACCTTTCCATTCTTTGTTTAAGGATGTACTTTTCTAGGAATATAAAATATTAACTGATATTTACACTTTGCAAAAGCTTCCTATTAATCTTCCTCTGAAACGAATTTAACAGTAAGTTCAATATTAATTTGAAGTTGATGGGGATGACTGTTATATAAACAGAGAAAATGAATTTTCTGTCAAGCAAACACGCTTTTTCAGAACTCTTTGGTCCAGTACAGCTACTGCAAGGGTCACAATAATCCAAGAAGAACACAAAAACTGTCTTAGTTGTGCACAGAAGAAAGGAAAGTGGCTTCTCCCTATCATTTATCAAAGTTAGAAGAAAAAGTAAAACAAAATTAATTTAAAAAGACAGTAGCCTATGCAGTGAAAGGTCATAACCAATAACATTTCTGCAAATAGAGAAGGGATGCTGAAGTATCAGATGTAAATTGCTGTTTGCTAGAGAATTTTAATGGAGTTCTACGTCACATTATAAAATGTTTAATTGTAACCCCATTTTAATAACACCATCTGATTAAATGAAAAGACGCCTTGCTGATCGCAATTACAATCTGTCAAACTGCATATTTATTTACAGTTTGGGTTTCTAAAACCATAAGATAAAAAAAGAAAACTCTATTCAGCTTGTCAGGAAACTATAATTATTGTGTATCCTTCTGTCAGTTTCTGCATAAAACTTTTGGTCCTAAAATGGATCTAATTATATCTACATCAACATTTTTATAAACGCTACATTTTTTCTACATCTCTGCAAGATCTTTGTCGTTAACTAGGAAAAACATATTCTCTCTTTTAAAAATGCATTAGCCAGGCTTGTTTGCTTTCTTTCCTTCAAGATGTTATAAAATAAAACATCCTTTCAAAATACAAAAATATTTGCTTGTGTCCCTCTCTCTCCTGGCATGCGATTTTGAATAAAACCAGTGTGGGACTCTTCCGGCAACACTCTTTTTGATTATCTTGTATATCATGAAAGCCACGAAAACCTAAATCTCTTTTCATAATCATATCCTGACAGTCAAGGTCTAGGAATCCTCTACTGATATAAGACCAAGCTACTGGAACCTGGGAGGGAAGAGATTGGTCAGTGGGGGTGTCATTTCTCTGAGATCCCTCCCCGTTATTAAGCCCTATTGTATTTCCCTTGCCAGTCTACTTCCCAAGCACTCAGCATCCCATTTCTTCTGGGTGTTTTCCCAGTTTGCATGGAAATGTCCCTAACACTTAAGACACATCAAGTCATAATGTTTTGCTGTTTATTCTCTGAGGGTTCATTTACATGAAGGACCTGTTAATCTGGACCATATAATTGTGCCAAGATGTTTGTGGGTCATATGGTTTAATATTCTGAGAGTTGTAATAATGAAGTTCTAGTAAATTCTTAGTAAGTCAGTGAATTAGCTTAGAGGAGCACCAGAATGTCATTTTACAGGCCCGAAGGCAGTATGTACGATAAAATTTAGGACTAGGGCTGAATTGGACACTTTTGAGGTCCCACACATAGGCCAGTATCTATGTCATTTTCAAATAGACTACCAGATCATTTCAAGTTGGTGTCACTAATCCCAACATAGAATGGAAACCAGTGGTATTTCCTGGAGGGCAGAAACTAAATGCTCAAACAATTTGATCTCATTGAAATGGAGAGTACAATAGTGGTTACCAATGACTGGGCAGGGAAGGGAGGAGGGGAGATATTGGTCATTGGTACAAAGCCATAGTTTGATGGGGGAATATGCTCTGGTGTTCTCTTGCACACTAGGGTCACCATGGTTAACAATATTGTAGTCAGTATATTTCAAATTAGCTGGAAGAGAGGATTTTGAATGTTCTCACTGAAATGAAACGATAAATATATGAGAAGATGGATATGCTTATTTCCCCTAATTTGCTCATTACACATTGTATACATGCATTGAAACATAATGAGAGGGGTTGGCACTGTGATGTAGTGGGTAAAGCCGCCACCTGCAGTGCTGGCATCCCACATGGATGCCGGTTCAAGACTCAGCTGTTCCACTTCTTTCCAGCTCTCTGCTATGGCCTGGGAAAGCAGTAGAAGATGGTTTAAGTCCTTGGGCCCCTGCACTCACGTGGGAGACCCAGAAGAAGCTCCTGGCTCCTGGTTTCAGATCGGTGTAGCTCAGGCCATTGTGGCCAACTGGGGGGTGAACCAGCAGAAGGAAGACCTCCCCCCACCCCTCTCTCCATGTGTGTCTCCTTGTCTCTCAGTGTAATTTTTTCAAGTAATAAATAAATCTAAAAAAAACATAATGATAGCACCCCATAAATACCTACAATTGTTATGTGTCAATGAAAAATAAATATTGTAAAAAAAAAATAAAGCTTAAACAAGGCAAATCAACTGAATTCAGTACATTGAGTTTCAAATATGCCAGGTATCTTCCAATCTATAGAAAGGTATGAACTTATAAACTGGCAAGAGGAATCATGAATAGTTAAATGCTAGACAATGTTACGATTTAGAATTCCTCCTTGAAGAACCGTGCCATAATAGATAGCAGGATGGAAAATGCAGAGGTCCTCACTTCCAGCCTCTTGCACATTAGCTGGCACAGACTTGCATGACCTCAGCATGGCACCCTGGACCTGTGAGGAGGAATTCCTCCCCATCACACTGGCCTCCTTCCTCTCATGCATTGAAAGCTTTAGCACCTGTCTCCTGCCAGTCTTTCCTCTGTGCTTTTCTCTGTTCTTCTTGTTCCCCTAGGTGAACCTCCTCCCCAAACTGCACACTTTAGCTTTGAGAGTCTCTTGAAGGACATTGGTGAATCTGACTGGAAGATTCAGAAGCAACGTCTCCCAAGTTCCTCTGCAAGTTCTTTATGTCTCCCAAGCAATGATCATATAGGTTATACTATTTTTGTGTCCCTTATCTGAAATTAAAGTCACAGGCCATTGTATCATTGCAAGGCCAATGTCAAGTTTAGCACCTAGAATGTAGAAGACAATACATACTTATTGAACAAATTAATCTGAGCAACTTGTCTGTTTCTAATGAAGAGTTCTGTAGCCTTAATCTCTCTGTAGGGACAAAAATTAGTTCAGCCCAACATACCCTGTTCAAGGCCCCAACAGCTCCGTTATTTTGTTTTGTTTTGTTTTGTTTTTTGACAGGCAGAGTGGACAGTGAGAAAGAGAGACAGAGAGAAAGGTCTTCCTTTGCCATTGGTTTACCCTCCAATGGCTGCCCATGGCTGGCGCGCTGCAGCCGGCGCACCCCACTGATCTGAAGGCAGGAGCCAGGTGCTTCTCCTGGTCTCCCATGGGGTGCAGGGCCCAAGCACTTGGGCCATCCTCCATTGCACTCCCTGGCCACAGTAGAGAGCTGGCCTGGAAGAGGGGCAACCAGGACAGAATCCGGCGCCCTGACCGGGCCTAGAACCCTGTATGCTGGCGCCGCAAGGCAGAGGATTAGCCTAGTGCAGCTCTGTTTTGTACTAAGTGTTTCCTTACACAAAGTTGAAACTGCCTACAGCTTTCTCCTTTTTCATCACTTTGTTTTCTAGAGCTTCTCATTAACATCTCCTGACACAGATTATCTTTGTAGTAAGCACTAGCAGGTTTGGGGATTAGTGAGCTTTCAGAGCACATAGAAGAACTGTAGCTTTGTGGTTTTCAACTCTGCTGCCCATTAGAATCACCTGGGGAATTTTGAAAAGTACTAGTCTTTGAACACTGCCCTGAACAGTTAGACCAATTAGGTTTTGGGGTGGAGCCTGATGCATTGTGTGAGACTGACAGCTTAACTCCGTCTGTACTCAAAACACAGATCTTGGACCAACAGCATTGGCCTCACCCATCCTCCACTCTTACTAATCAGAATCAACATTTTAACAAAATCCCAGTGATTGACATAAACAGTGAAGTGTGGGAAGCACTCAATATATCTTATAATATCTCATGGATCTCAGTTTCCAAAATGCCCATTATCGAGCAGACTATGTTTCTGGCAGGTAATATGGTGAAGGAGGTGAGATAAATTGATTCTATCATCAATGACAATTTCAATGTCATATTAAATTGACCCAATTTTTTGACACAGTTGTGCAATAATCCCCAAATTTGATAGGATAGCTGGTCTTATTGCAATGGACTTGGAATTCATGTGCAAAACATGTAACTATATAGATGTATTTGACAAATGTTTTTCAAGTCTACACAGATATTACTGAGATGCATAGAACACAAATTACTGGTATTAATAAATCCTTTGAATTTTTAGAAAAATTGAATCTTGAGAATTCAACTATTATCAGGTTGGAGAAATTTGGTAAATTTTTGAAAGAACAGAGTATGTAGATTTTTCCTGGACCCTGTATGAGCAGAAACAGCATGAAGTAAAAATGTCTGACTAATTCTTTATGCAGTAGCCACATTCTCACATCTAGTTGGTGGCTCACATTTTGTTGGATGATGGTCCAACAATATGAATTGTATTATCTGGGAACTTGCTTCTTTCCTATGGAATATAATTTGAAATTATAAAGTAAGTTAATTGAAGTGTATATTTCAAATCCACCAAAGTGAAATGTCTAGGCACGCTGGAAAGAGCACATTTGCTTTATGGTATAGTTTTATAAAGTCTTTCCAAAGCACAGAGAAATAGACCTTGGCAGAGAATTATTTGTATTCCTCTGTTTTTTATATTTATTTATTTGAGAAGCAGATAGACAGAGACAGACAGAGAGCTTCTACCTGCTGCTTTACTTCCCAAATGTTCAAACCAAGACTCAATCAAAGTCTACCACGTGGGTGGCAGGGACCAAATTCCCAGGGTCTGCATTAGCAGGAAATTGGAGTCAAGAGCCAGAGCTGGAAATCAAGCTTAAGTACTGTACAATGGAATAACTTATTTTTTAAAAAAGATTTACATATTTACTTATTTGAAAGTAAGAATTACAGAGAGAGAGAGAGAGAGAGAAAGAATCTTCCCACTACTGGTTCACTCCACAAATGGCCACGGTGGCCACAGCTGGGTCAAGCCGAAGCCAGGACCTTCTTCCAGGTCTCCCACATGGGTTCAGGGGCCCAAACACTTGGGCCATCTTTTACTGTTTTCCAAGGCACATTAGCAGGCAGCTAGATTGGAAGTGGAGCAGCTGGGACACTAACTGGCATCCATATGGGATGCCAGCGCAATAGACAGTGGCTTAACTTGTTACAGCATAACACCAGCCAAGAAGAACACTACACTAAACAACTGTTACTGCATTCTTTTACTTTACCTGTTTATGTCCCCTACCCTAGGCCTAAACTCCAGTCTGAAGTTATCACTTGAGCTTATCAAGGAGATTCAAGGAATAACTGCCAATCAGCACAATCATGGCCCAATGATGCCAGAGATCTGTGGGTGCAGACATGCATCTTGGACACCAACCACCCTTCCTTCCCTAAAAATACTTCCATGTCTGATTGCTTGGTAAAATATTATCCAGTTCTCTTTCTCTCTTTTTTATTTGCTTTAGAGAAGCATTGATCTCCTTAAGGTATTTGATCTCTTTTTTCCATTTAAATGTCCTACAAATTCCCTTGGTTGTTTACTTCATGACTTAATATTGGATGACCCATTTTAAGCAGTTCCTTTTGAAAGCATTGAACGGAATCTGTTTTACATGAGTCTCTTAGTTTGGGAAAAGGGTAGTTATTTTATTTAATCTCTGGGATTTCCCAATAGAGAGATCACTAGAAAAGTCCAGACACTTCAATAGCAATTCCTGAAGTAGAATGGGAATATAGAAGCATACTGCGAAATGTTCATGGAAAAAAAAAGAATTAAAGTTTATTTTGGTGCAAAAAGTTTTTGAAACCCACAGTTTTTTCATAATATTCATTTTTCATGAACTTTTGAATACCCTCCTATTTTAATTGTATTTTTTTCTATTACTAATTACAGATATATGTGTATTGGGTGCGTGTCTGTGTGTGTGTGGTGTGTATATGTGTATAATATGTGTTTTTATTCTCAATCTATATTTTAATAATATAAGGGTTAAATTCAGAAAATGCACAGTTTTATAAAGTTATATCAGAGATAAGCCTTCACTGATGCTCATATACAGTTCAGAATTGATTAAAAGTTGATGTGGCTGAACTGAAATCAATCATTGTGAACATCAGTGGAAGATGAGCAAGTCATCCTTGCACAGAAAGAAAGAATAATACATAACACTCAAGTTCAATTACTTTTCAATGTAACTCTCCCAGCCTACCCTCTAGGCTTTGGCTAAAAGGAAAATGCAGTTTTGGTGTATCAGATAGCATTTTTGAAATGAACTTTGGTTTTTATCATAATGTTTTTTGGTTATAGAACATTATCCTATTTAACTCCAAAGGTCCTGTCAGAATTTTTCTGAAATTTAATAAATTCATATTTTAAAATCAAAGAGGTAACAATGTACTTTAAATTGTCCTTTTTGTGGATTTAAATCAGGTTTTCCATAGATCATTTTTCCCTGTCATAGGAATAAGGAAATATGCTAAGCTAATAGAAGACTGGATTTAATTTCCCCTATTAGTTATGATCAGATTATGTCTTAAACTCAGACTGGTTCAAACACTACCTATGTTTCTTAAGGCAATGGTTATATTTTCCTCCCTCCCTCCTTCCCTTGCTCTCTTCCTCCCTTCCTCCCTTCCTCCCTCTTTTCCTTTTTTTTCAAGGCAGCCTGATCAGATATTCTATCTGGGAAGAAAAGCAGACATTTTTCATTTCACATTTAGAACAATGTTTTCTTCTCTAGAACAGTGGATCTCAAATTGGTGTGCCACAGAAACACCTGGGGGTCCCAACACCCAGAGCTTCTGATTCAACAGGTCTGCGGTGGGGCCCAAGGATTGATCTTTTTAACAAGTTCTTTCTTGTTAAAAGGACGCGGATGATAGTGCCTGCCTGTTGGCTTTACTTGGAGGCAGTCCTGGCTCCTGAGTGAACTTGACTGTCTGGCCCAGTTTGGGGGCACAGCACAGGAATCACAGCGTCTGTTTTTCTACACCAAGATGATCTTATCTGGATCGAAGAAACACACCCTCTTCTTTCTCTCCATGAGCATGCTGCTGCTGATGCTCCTCCCAAAGCACTTCAGCTGTGCTTTCCTCTACAGTGGGACTCTAGGTCCACATATGAAATCCACAGAGTGTCTCAGGAAAAGAATGGTGAATCATACATGTGCAGTCATGTCTCCATGGATTACAAATCCTCATGGCTAACAGATGAAGTTCAAATGCCTTGGCTTCACATTCAAGGGCCGCTATGAGCTGGCCCTAATCTTCCTTCTTTCATACATATCTACTGAATCAATGGTGCTCTGCTCCCACTCTAGCTGCCACGTCCCCCCTTCACTCATTTTTTATATGATGACATTACAGTGTTTGGTGGTTTGTCTTGCTCTCCTTTTATCTGCCTTCAATTGTATGGTTTTTCATGATAATTTTCATGAATGTGGGAAAGTCACCCAGTAAATAGCATGATGTGTTTGTGATGGACACTTGTTTTCAATTTTCTTCTCTATTTCTCTTCACTCTCCTAGCATTTTACCTACAGAGTCATGAAAAGGCCACTTTCTAATTGTTGCTTTAGTTTGATTTATCTATGAATTTCTTCCTGGGTATGTGTTTCACTGATTTTCAGATTTTTTTTTCAGGGGTTAGCATTGTGCCTTGAAGCTAGTATATGCTTAATAAAAATGTGTTACTCTTTTTATTACCAATATTTATGAGAATATTTTACAAGGCACCACTCAACAGTATGAAAAATATTTACAGATTTTTATTCGCTCACACAAAAAGAAAGGTTCAGATTTATTTAAGTTAGAGGTTAGGAATCTCTGAGTTTTGCTTAAGAATAGTGTTCACTTAGCTACTTTTCAAGAAAAATATAAATCATGCCCTGGTTATTGGAATGACAAGAAATGGAGAGAGCAAGCTGAAAGTGTGCTCAACAGAGTGGAGAGAATTGAAGTGGCAGGAGGCCCACCTGGCCTCATTCTGCAGTTGACTAAATCATGGAAACTGGCGTAAGTGGTGTTTGTCAAAATGAGTCCCCATGGAAAACGGTGAAGGTCATAGTTCCAAGCACCGTGCTGTCAATATCAATGCCTCTTTTATCCAGAAGCAGTGAAGTAAGATGGAAAGAAGCTGACGAATGTCAGGAGAGATGGGTCTAATCCTGCCTCTAGTAACTATGAACTTAGGCAATCCTGAACATCTCTAAGACTTAATGTCATGGAACTGCTAAAGGGTTTTGCCTAGCGAGCCATGTCACTTCCAGTTCAAATCTCTAATTCTATGGGTGTTCCTGAAAGCCTAACACCACAAATAGAGAGAATCCCCATTTACTCTTACAGTGTCCTTAAAGACAAAGCTCTAATCACTACCCATTCCACAAGGACTGAAATTATTTATCCAGAGCAGTGGTTCTCATTCACGGGCATTTTGATCCCAGAAGACATTTGGCTATGTCTAAAGATTTCATGGTCACAGTGAGGGGTTGGGAGGACCTCTGGTATGTAGTGGGTAGAAGTCAGGGCTGCTCTTCGCATTCTGCAGAGTCAAGCACAGTATCCCTCTCCCCAGCATGGAGTTATTCAGCTCAAAATGTCAATAGTTCCAAAGTTAAGAATCCCTGATCTAAATAGCAAGCTAGATAATAACTTCTCTGTGAGAAGTTTCTTTCTTAGTATCTCAAAATAGTTCTGGGAACAGTATGAGAGCACATTATGTGCCTGTTAGACCTAAAAAAAGTGTATATATTTTTAAAGTATCTGGTATTCCCAACTCATTAATCACTCCTTTGAGATAAGATTATGCAGATTCCTATAAAAACGCTTTCATGGCTCATGGATCGGTGACACATAGACCGCCAATTATGTGAAGTGTCCACTCACTTATTAGCACATGCCCTGCCCTGTGTGCAGACAAGGAGTCAAGAAGAAACAGAACCATGAGGTGCTTTCATCAAAGCTCATACTGTGCAGAATATGAAAAGGCAAATTGAGCCTGGGGGCTGAGGTCTTCTCACCATCTCTTGAAGATGTGAATTTTAAAAACATTTCAAATTTAAGTGGTAGAAAACAGGTACTTTTGAAATTTCATTATTGATCTATTGATAAGAAGAAGAGAACAAGAATCAAGTGGTTTAAAAGCTCATAAACTGGGCCAGTGCTGTGGCATAGTGGGTAAAGCTGCCACCTGCAGTGCTGGCATCTCATATGGGCACTAGTTTGAGTCCTGAGTGCTCCACTTCTGAAACAGCTCTCTGCTATGGCCTGGGAAAGCAGTGGAAGGTGGTCCAAATCCTTGGGCCACTGCAACCACATGGGAGACCAGGAGGAAGCTCCTGGCTCCTGGCTTTGGATTGGCGCAGCTCTGACTATTGTGGCCATCTGGGGAGTAAAACAGTGGGTGGAAGCTCTCTCTTCCTCTCTCTCTCTCTCTCTCTCTGCCTCTCTGTAGCTCTGCTTTTCAAATAAATAAATAAATCCTTTTTTAAAAAGTCCATAAACAACTTCAAACAAATACCCAGTCAATATCCCAAACTAGACAGGAATGGATGGGGTCCAAATTTCATAATTTCGAAGACATAGATCTATATGACAATTTCTCAAAGCCAAAATTGTTACTTATAATTATAGAAACAACCAAAAAGAACATTGGAATACATTTCTTGTGTGAAGCTTCCTACAGTTGTCAATTTTTAAGGACTCCTTTACTTATAGACATACCACTGAATATACATGTATCACTCAACAAATGCCACGTCTGTGCCCTGTTGACAGCTCTTCCAGATGCAGAGAACACAACAGGATTAGAAAACCAAAATGCCCCCACCTTCACAGAGTTTCCAGTCTAGCACTGGGAGGCAGCCAGCCAACTCATTGAGAGTAGCCAATTCAGAGAGCAGCAACACTCCAAATGGCTTATATATTCATTTCTTTCTGACCACATGTGCTTGACAGTATTGACTCATTCCATAAAACAGGGCACTGGGATGAGGGGTGAAAAGCAGGGCAGGGGGCCCACTGCCACTTTATACCCGTGTTTACCAGATGTGATATATGAGCTGAGAACTGACTGTGACAATCTGGGGCAGAAGCGTTCCAAATAGAAGGAAGAACCAACACAAAGGTCATCAAGTGGGAGGTGGGTAACAGAAAATCAGTGTGACTGTGTTGCCGTGAGAATCAGAACTGTGAAACAAGGTCAGAGATGTCAGAAGAGGGGAAGACCATGTTAACAAACCGGGAAGCTTTCTTTGCTTTTTTCTGAGATAGGATGGGGAGTCACTGAGAGGTGAGCAATCTAATGTGTGCCAGAAAAGTCACACTGCCTCATACGTGTAGAAGGTACTCTAGAGGGAGATAAGGTGACAGAGGAGTCAGTTGGGATACGGTTGCCATATTCAAAAAGAAGATAGTGTTCGGGATCTGTGGGAGCAGCGACGAAGGAAATGGTGAGGGCAGGATCCAACACATTCTGGATATTGACCAATGGAGACTTTCTCATAAGCTGGAAGTTTGGAGTGAGGGAAAAAGGAGCCAAGCTGAGTCCTGGGTTTTTGGGTTGAGCATTTGGGGCAGACAGTGATTCATTTCACATAATATTAGGTGAGGTCAGCAAAACTCCCTCACTCCATTTTCCCTGTCAATAAATACAGTAATTTTTGAGAGTTTGTCATGCTGCCTCTGTTAATTAGGATTCCTGATTAATAATGACTCCTTACTTACATACCTTAAGTGTAAGTATCATGCTCTCAACTGTTGCATGACTCTTTTTTTAAATTCAAACCTTATTTATTTTATCAGATATTTCTGGACAGAAACAATTCCCATATTATTTTTTGTATCCTTGGACTGGTGTCGTGGTGCAGTGGGTTAATCTGCCTCAGGCAATGCTGGTATCCCATACTGGAGTATCAGTTTGAGTCTCAGCTACTTCTCTTCCAATCTAGTTCGCTATTATGTACCTGGAAATGCAGTGGAAGGTGGCTCATGTACCTGGGTCTCTGTCACCCCCATGGGAGACCACGATGAAGTTCCAGGCCTCTGGCTTGGACCTGGTGCAGCCTTAGATGCTGTGACCATTTTGGGAGTGAACAGTGGATGGAAGACTTTTTTATCTCTCTCTCTCTCTCATGCTGCTTTTCAAATAAATAAGTCTTTAAAATTTTTTTGTATTCCCACTATCAACATGCACAGTGTTTCACAAGTGTTTACCTAGATTCCCAGCTATCTGATTCACTCTCATAGTTTTGTTGGTTTGAATTATATACCATTACAAATAGTAGATGCTCAATCTACTATTCTGAGAGTAGATTATTACTCTCAAATCTCGGTTGGTGTGAATGATACATTATCATATGAGGATACTTCATAGAGTTCATAGAGAAAAGAAATTAAAAGATGTTAAATTTAATGCAAAAACTTTAAATCCATGTATAGTTTTCTCAAAATAAGTATTTCCATGAATGTTGTGAAGACCTCTCATATATTCATACAGCAGAGGTTCAATTGTCTAACCATCCTACAAATGAAAATCTGTGTTTATGAAAAACAAAAACACAACACAAAAAAGGAACTGAGGTCCAGTGTTAGAATCTTCCAGATTCCATGAAACTTTAGGGTACTGTTCTGCTGATAAAGAAACAAACCAAAAAGCCAAGACCATTTGTATTGCAGAAATTCCAACCCTGTCCACAAATAGAAAGTGGAATGCAGAATAATGAGTTACAGATATTTGAAGACCTTTGTACCTAAAATATCTTGCTATTTTAGGCAAATATGCATTTTTTAATATTCAGGTAAATTTTTGTAATTTTCCACTGACACATGAAGTTGCAGACGATGTAAGGAGAGACCTGCAAATGCTTACAGTATTTCCCAGAGTTGTTCTCACCTCTGTATTTTTATATTCAGCAGTAGTAGTGAGAGTTTAAAATAAAACTCTGTGCTGTCAGAAGGATTATTGTCACACACTCAAAGATTTTCAACGCAAAAAACATAACCAGGTTTACTCTTTGTCAACACATTAGTCTGCTCTCTTATAGACACAGTCCTACTCACTTTCCCATCTCATACATTTTATGCCTGAGTGACATCTTCCTTACAACTTAGCCCAGTGGTCCTCTGGGCAAGATTCTTCTTGCTTGTGTAGACAGCAGCCCTGTATTCATGGAGGTGCTTGTCCATTAAGCTGTAATGGGGGAAAATCCACTGCTTGATGTATCATAAAGTTGTCATCAAGGGGCCTGAGGAAAGCATTTTGTGATCCATGATTCACAGTTACATGCATTTGTCTCCCCATAGGTGTTTGATATTTTCTCTTTAGTAATGTACTTTTCTCAACATTTTGATAGACTCACAGGGAGATTTAATTTCTAAATTCTTCTTTTTCTGGTCTCTTCAGAAAGATGTGTATTGTAGTCATTCCCTTTCTTTTTACTTTACCTGTGTTTCTTTCTTTTTTTTTATAGTCCCACATCTTTTGTGTCCTTTTAAGAAAATGATGATTGCTACAGAATGATATGGAACAATGAGAGGCACAGGTTAGCTCCCCCCCTCTTTCTTGATGTAGCAGTTTTCAATTTTGAGAAGCATATCCAAGTTTCACATGTGAATGTATCTCATCCACAGACACAGTGTGCTCCACCTGGCCCATCTATAACCACTTGTCCCACCTGTAACTTCCTGGTCCACAAGAATCAACCATGCCACTTGGTCCACCTGTTAACACCAACTCTCTCAGTGGAAAGTGAATTTAGGAGTAGCCCAAACCCTACTCAGTAATCTTGTTTGTAAACCTCAGAAAGTTTGAATTGATTATCCTTTTTTTTAATCTCCAAAAATGTCAAAATTTTAGTTGAATATGGAAAAGAAAGCATTGCTTTGCAAATTATATCAGTAACAAACAGTATGCAAATTTTCAATGCTTTTTGTAAATTCGCACATGGAAATAAAGAATTAGGATACTAGAATACTAGAATTAGAAAACTAGAGTGCATTCAAGAGAAATAAACACTTATCATCTTACTGTGTACAAGAACCTGACACTTGCCTTTCATACCCTCCTTCATTTAATCCTATTAAAGGATAAGAAGGCAATACAATGTGACAACAATTTTCTCCATTTCACAAATGGGGAAGCAGATGAAGTACCCTGTGCGTACTGCAACTAGGAACGGCCCACCTTTCTAATCACTGCATGAGTACTGGAATTTTACGCACCATGATTTGTGTTTGTGAGACAGAATACAAACAGGACTTGACTCACAAAATCAAGCTCCTTCTCACCCAACCATGTATCCATTTGCCTGCTGCAACCATGGGCTGCCCCATCCAACACTCAGCCAATCAGCAGCAAGAAGCTCCTAAACTCTAACCACAAATGAAACTGTTAGCACCATTAGGGACTTTCCCAAACCATGCACATGCCCATAGTAGCCCAGTACAACCAATGTATGATCTTCCTGGGAAGGCACTAATGAGAAAACCATCATCTTGAGTGTGTCGTGTGCAAAAAGAACACCGATCAGAGTGCAGAATGCTTGGAGGATGGAGCCAGAGACAGAGAGGACGTAACAATGGCTCTCTAGCCCAATGAAAACATTCATTTAGCACCATTCTGAGAGCCAGTCAGTGGAACCTCTCTCTGCCTTGCTGTTTTCCTGTGCTCTACCATAAGCTCCCCATAAAGTTTGTCTGGATTAAAGTTTGACTATTTGCCAATTTCTAGTATGAATGAGCCAAGGAATCTTGATTGGGTAACACTTGAGTTTCTCTGCCTTCAGACATCCTTGCTTTTAATATTCTTTCTGTTATACTAAGAAAATATACCTGAATCTTCAGCATATTGGTATTTTAATTGCACACTTCAAATTATTTTGTGCCCTGAAAAGCAGCTGCGTGTCACATCGTTTTCAAGGGACTGTTTGTCCATAGCTTAATGACACTTAACAACACACCACGACTTAGCTGAGAAGTAGTTATTCCAAATCACCCAGGAAGGTACATTCCTTCCCAACAATGCTGGGCCGACTAGCTGTGCTATACATGGAAGCATCTTGGTACACTTAGTTTCCTAGTAGCTGTACCCCAGTTCAGATGCTGTTCAGAAGATCCCAAGTAGGGCATGGAACACTTGTGTTGACCTGGATTGGGTACTGCTATGAAAATCTCCCCAAGAGCTGACAGGTTCAGATCCTACAGCCCCTCTTCTGAGATAACTAAGTTCAGCTTTTGCATGCAGAGTAACTTCCAAGCCAGTTTCTAACCCAGGAGATCTCCATAGCACTTCCCTCTGGGACTGAAACATTCCATAGGTGGGTGAGAAGAAGAGATTATCACCTTTTGTGCACCAGCACTCTATTTGGTTTTCCATAGGGCCCTGAGTGCCAGGGAAGGTGGGACGAGATACCACCCACACCAGTTTATCAACATTGGACAAGAATGAATGACACATGGTTGAAACTGATTCACCATTCACTGTTTCTTTAGTTTTATTAAATCACTGTGATACAGCTAGTGCAGCTTCCATTCAGTGCTCCTCAAAGAAGGCTTGTGCAGGTGACTATAACACACTCTGGGTGACTTAAGGAGTGCTCCATATTTGAGAATCTTATCTTCCATGGTCTCAAATTTTCCCCAGGTTTCATATACAGCAGATAACCCTCACCTTCCCCAGTGAACTATCAGCTCCAGGATTCTAAGTCACAGCACCTAACACCTAGTGGGCCTGAGAAACAAGGAAGGTACCAGCAAAGTGTCTGATGGGTGGAGATTCTGCAGTGAGGTGCAGCTTCAGAGAAGAGAGGGTGTCTGCTAGATATTGGGGAGCACAGGAAAACTTCTATGCTACAGGAGTGAGGCTGCTTTGCGGAAAGCAAAAACAACCACACTCACAAGAAAACACCCATGTAACAGCAGTTGTTAACTAAGGAACCAACTCTGCCAATGCGTATTGGAGATGTGGCTGTTCATGGCCACAGTAACTCACTCATACTTTCACCTTGATGCAGTTACATTTTACTATCAAAGACAAGGGCATAAGAGTCTCAGATACTCAAACACACTCAACAGAGAGACAGAAAGATAAACACAGATGACACAGATGCAAATAGCAGAACTTAAATTCGCTGTTACAGTTGCATAGTCATAGCTGGACTATTCTTAGTATGTTAAATTTTTCAGCACTATATGTATATATTCCAATATAAACAAGGCATTTCAAAAGGCTACTGATTTTGTCTTCCAATAGTCTTCCAATATAGTGTTTTTGGCAATAAGCCTGAATACATCACTGGCAGAACTGAAGGATTAGTTTTCCTCTGCAGTATTTGCATGTTTCACTCTGTATGAAGAAGGGTCCTATCTCAATTTGGTAAACCACTAATGATGTGTGCTGGTTAGTATAGAATGTGATTAAACATATAATGGATAAAAATGTATGAAACAATTTTAATAGTGTAATATGTTTTGGGGTTGGATGATTTTTTAATTAAAAACAAAAGTACAGCTCTCTAAATGTTAAAGAATGGTTTTCAAATATAACATGTTTTAAGAAAGTGTCTTGCCTATCAAAAATAGAAAAGCTAACCTGAAATACAAAAAGGAATTTAATCTTCTCTGTCAAACAGTACTTATATTTCTCTGGGGAATTTGCACAGTCCATTAAATTCGGAGAAGTTCAGCTATCAATTTTATGATTATATATTTATCAAAATGTTAAATATATTTATTAGGTGAAGAAAAAAATATCTGTTTTCTGGATGATTATGGCATTTGTGATATTTGAAATGATCCAAGAAGGAAAGTCGAAGCTAATATTATAACATAACGTAACAATGATCAAAGACCCTGCGGTGATTCGTACTGTTTCTCCCATGCAGCATGTATCGCTGCTGGCAGAGAGAAGTATATAAATGACTAATATAAAAAGACAAATATTATTATGTTCCTATATGCAATGCTTGTCCACAGAAGAGAACTTGAAACTTCAAACTAGAACAAACTGAAATGGAAAAAAAAACACAAAACCAAAACCTGCTCTTAAAACATTCCCGTGTGCTCTAGATAAGAATAGTTAATGAATAATGAAGGAAGTGGTGGTTTGAAATGAGACCGGTTCATTGTTCTCCTGAAATGCATTTCAGGCGAATTCTCATATGACTCTTATGGGTTTATAATGCAACATGTGAATGTTAATAATCTACTTGGACAAATCAAGCAAATGGCAAATCAAAGACATGCACATCCTGGGTGTGATCATTCAGTAACAGAAAGAAATCAACACTAATCCTGTATATTACAACTTCTGACTGCGCCCCTGCCCCAGTTTTTAAGAACTAGTCAGAAGCCTTAGAAATCTTGTACTGTTACAGATAGTTTTCCTCACAAAAATAGTTCTACTCAGAAATTTAAAATATCTCTTTAAAGAGAAGGATCAACAATACACTGAAATTAATTATCAAACAGCAAATTTAATAGTGGTACAATTTAGGAATATTTAATAGTATTTTATTAAATAGTAAGATGACAGAAATTTGATGTATTTTAGGGTTCTAATTCATTAAATTATATTGAAAGGATAAGGGTACATCAAAAAGTTTGTGGAAATGTGGAATTAAAAGGCAAGTTTTGGGCATTCAGCGTAGTCGTTAACATATCCACATCCCATATCGGAAGAATGTGGGTTTGGTATCTGGCTCTGGCTCCTAACCTTCTGCTAATGCAGACCCTGGTGGGTAGCAGTGATAGCTCAAGTAACTGGGTCCCTGCCACCCATGTGGTAGGCCTGGATTGATTTACCAGCTCCTGGCTATAGCAGGCATTTGGGCAATGAGCCAGCGATTGAGAGTTCTCTCTCTCTCTCTTTCAAATAAACAACATTAAAATATTTTTAAGAGACAAACTTATTTTGATCCAAAAATGTTGAAGTCCACACATAGTTTTTTCATAACATACATTTTCTAAGATACTGTGGAAGACCCATCCTAATAAAGCAGGCTGAATGCATTAAAACCCCATAATACATGACATTATGTTTTTTAAAAACAAGTACTTGTATCTTGTTAGAAGTACTAAACAGCTGTTTGGAAGTGTCAGCACAAAGAGCAATAATGGTCTTGTGTCTATTTGGAGAAAACATTAGGGATTCCAATAAGGACCAAGGGATTCATTCATTCGTTCCACCAGAAATAGTTACCAAGTATACAACTTAGAGTATTGCTGTCGGTAATTTCTGAATGAAGGCCTAGACAAAGAAAGCAAGAAAGCATTCAGAGTGTTTAGGTTCTCTGTTCTACAATGAGCTTATGAGGCTGAGTAAGAAAGAAAACAAGGAATTTTCCTCTGTGGGATGTGACCTGGGTGTTAATGCTGAAAGGTAAAGAAAGAAGACAGAAAGCAACATTGTCATGTGAAGCAGTGTCCTCATTATTGTTTAGGATAGGAGTGAGGATGGACCGTTCTTTCGGACCTGAGATTCAAAGAGTGAGCAAACACTGAGCACAAGGCTTCGTTCCACCCAGCAGGGACCCTGGAGGAAGGAACTCGGGAGCCACACAGAGAGCACCTCTGGGTGCACCATTGCTGTCCTGAACAGGGCTCTGTTTGTACTTCAGGTTCTGTGATGCTTTTCTCAAACTCCCTCTTGAACACTTTCAGAAATATTTTACTTATAATGTTGAGGTTATAGCCAGCGATGGAAAGCTTATGGCTAGGATGGTGGAATTCTTACTAATGGGCCTACTTAGAATCCATTTATCCAAAAACAATTATGTGAACAGAACTATAATTTTCCTTCCCCTCTTTGTTGGCAAAGGACTATTGAAATAATGACTATCCAGTCAGAAAAAAAAAGGATGACTTGAAGAACAACACCATGATAGCCTTTCCAGATGTTTGCCTTCAGGTCGTGAAATGAGTTTCACAAATACAAGATGGGGAATTGCTGGCTTGATACCAGCACAGCAAGAGAAGCACTGAGCAAAAATTAAATATGAATATCAGCAATCAATGATGCTGTTAAAGACCCTGTCCTAAAACACCCACATGGGGGCAGAGAATAATTGAAAACATTCAGAAATTAATCGTAATCTGGGGCTCTGGAATTCGGCCTACCATTGTCAATCACATTCCTTTAAGTTATACAGTTTTTTTTTTTTTTTAAATAAAAGGAAGCTATTTTGATTTAAAGGTTGAAAAATAATGACGTTTCAGGGAAGGCTAATGGAATTGGGGTTACTTGGGCCAGGTAAAACATAATGGCAGGATTGACAATAAAGTCCAATACCTACAAGTCAACTGGTCTCCAAGCTTTCCATGGATGAAGCAGACAAAGCAGGCTGAACTTGCAGCAAAAGATTTTGGTTTAACTTTAATAAGGAACTTCCTGGAAGGAATCTAAATCTCTTACTACAGTTTAACTTAATGTTACAAGGTTAATTAAACACAAACAGGCTACCAAAAAAAGTTGTGGAATTTTGGCTCTTAGAAAACCACATATCTGAAATGGTTTAGGTTTACTCCTGCCTAGAATTAAGAGACCAGATTGAATAACTCCCAGGGTTGGCTGACAGTATATCATATAACTGATTTTATAGCTTTTTGACTTCTTCCATGCATGGGTGAGGCACACACATTCTATGAACTCTAGGGTTGAAAAAAAGAAAGTACAACAAATCCTATATATCAAGTGAATCTTGAGTCGATTACTTGGCATAGTGAAAGAAAAGTGTTATTTTTGAATTGGCTCCTTTCCTGAACACTAGTAAGGAGAACTCTGGTTTGGAATAATAACTTATTATACCACTAAAAGATAGCCCCAAATCATTAATAAACTGAGTTCATTGAACTACTTATCAATACTGCATTCAAAGTAGTCTGCTTTGAAAACAGACTTAAGCAGAGCTCAACAACTAACCACACACAAGACTTATTTCTGGCTTAATTAAAAATTTGAATCCCATCTCCTCCATAAAAAAAAAATCCCATATATTCGTTGTATATAATTAAAAAAAACAGCAAAAATGGGTAATTTGTGGGGAAAAACAGGTTGAAATGGCTAAATATTTGATAAACTATGGCATAACTCTAAGTAATCATTCATTTTCTTCTGTCAAATGGGCAAAATTATTTCTGCTTATTGCATTTTTCTAATAGAAAGAAACCAGCCCCTGTGATATCCATTCTATCTTAGGCTAATGTTTCTATTAGCCCCTACCTAAATGGGGCCGATGTCATCAGCTCTATCATATCCTAAAGGATCTTTAGCTCTTGTCCACTGTCCCTTACTTTACGCATTACATGAAATAAAATACCTCAAGATTTTGAAAATATTTATTTTAAAAACAGCAATCAAATTGTCTGTAATCACATTTTCTGCTTGGCTTTGAAAGTGGCATTATTCAATACGCCAGTGGTCTTTCCATAAAGGCAGCATATTAGAAATGCATGCTGCTCTAATGCATCTGAATGCCTTGATGTGCGGCTCTCCCCACAGGCCCACAGGATCACTCCCGCTTCCGTTTCATGCATCCTGTATAGTACCTACTGAAGGGATGGTTGTCAAAACAGTTGTACAGTGGCCTTTGAATGCAAAGTGTGCCATGACTGAATGCTAAAAATGATAATAAATCGGAGTATATACATTATGCTTGCTCTTGTTGCCTGGGAAAAGAAGGCATTTGGGAAATAAACCCCCCAATTTTATCGCCTTTTAACATCTTTTTTTTCCATTTTAAACTCCAGGGCTAGAAATTTGAAGCATTCAAAGAAATTGAAATCTCCTTTGTTGCTTTTTTTTTCATTGTAAATTTCCTATAATGTATCATTAGGAACTGCACTCTGCAAAAAAGCCCAGGTTCTAAATGAATCCTTTCTGCGAGGCCATTCTAAAACTTTGCACAGTTTTTCTTTGTATGAAAAGAGCTTCTGTTGGCTACACAAAGAACAAGCAATGGCCACACATATAGGCTGGGCAGCCAGGCTTGGATGACTTTATACAAGGTTGCATTTTCCCTTCCACCAAGCCATGATTAAACCCAGCAGTGAATGTACCCAAGTGGGAAGAAAAAGAAGACAGCTTCTTGATTTCGGTTTGTAGGAATCAAAGGGTTTTTCTTAAGCCACACATGCTTAATATTGGCATTTTCTTATTCTCCCTTTCTCTCCAAATAGTTTTGTAGTTTATTCTTAGCGACACGAAAACATCATCTGTCCATACAAAGCCACATCACTTTCTCATTAATGGCAGAATAACATTTCCTACTCAAAACAAATGATCTGTTCTACCAGTTCCTATATCTTAATAACTGATTAAAGGCTTTGAGGGGGGACTATGAAAACACTCAGAAGGCCAAAGTCATGGCAGGAAACATGGGATAACTAGTGTGACAAGTCAAGTGAGCCCTGGAGTCTGGATCAGAGTGATGTGGTCCACAGAGCATGAATCACGGGAAAATGCCAGTCCTGGGGAAGGTGGGTGGCTGATAGCATTTGGGCTTGGGGTTTTTCCATCATAATGAGTGGGCATCTGGTGCAGCAGGTAAAATGCTGCTTGGGAAGCTGGCATCTCATATGGGAGCTCCAGGGCTCCAGTCCTTACTTGTCTCCTGATTCCGGCTTCCTGCTAACATGCACCCTAAGAGGCAGCAGGAGATGTCACTCAGAGTCACACAGCTGGTAAGTGGTGATATTAGGATATGAACCGCCACCTGCAAGGTAGACCCAAACTGAATTTCCAGCTCCCGACCTATCCCTAGCTCTTGGCATCTTGAGAGTGATCCAGGGGATGGAAAATGTCTGTCTTTCTCTATTTCTATGCCATTCAAATAAATAAAAACTAGATAATTTTTTTAAGAAAAGAAATATGAGTAAATGAGACATTAAATAAAAGCATCACTGTTTGAGCCTGGTTCCTGGCTTCTCTAGCCCCAAGGGGCTCTGTATGGACACACTGAACAAGTCCAATCCTGCTGGTAGAGGGAGTTCAAGTGACTTCCTCATGGCTAACAAGCTTATCCAAGGTTCGCATTCCACAGCTTTCCTAACCACACTCCACTCTCTGAGAAGTGCAGACAAATCAATTACCCACTATCAAAATAACTCAGGGGAGTTTGGAGAAATTGGAACACTTGCATATTGGGTCATGAATGTCTGTTTAACTTGGACCCAGAGAATCAGAACTAATTGGCACTTCTTTGACAGTATATACTTATAGAAATTCTACCCTGTTTTACAGTCTGTCCTTGGAAAAGAGGGCCTTTATGAAAATGGAATCTTTTTAAAAGTGCCAGAAATCTAAATTATTGCAAGAGTCTTGATTGACTGTAAAGAATACTGACTAACCATAAAACAGCAGCGGCAATACTATGCAAAAAAGAATGGGTGGGGAACACGGGAAGAAGAAAATATATGCTATGCAAGGACACCTCAGAAAGTTCATGGAAAATTTAATTAAATGAAAGCATTATTTGGCACAAAAACTTTTTGAGAGCCATGTGTACCAGGGGTCTTCAAAAAGTTCATGAAAAATGTATATCATGAGAAAACTAGTCATGAATTTGAAAACTACTTGTACCAAAAAATATTACATTTTGATTCCCTCTTCCATAATTGTTTTGAGGTACCTTAATAATTCTATGCTAAATTTTAGGAGGCAGTATAGATATACTTTACCTACTGTGTGCTAGGCATTGCTTTACAAATATAAACTATTTTGATGTTTAAAACATTGTGAGGTTAAATATCTTATGCCCATTTTGTAGATACGGCAAGTGAGGCACAGAAAGATTACCTAAGTCACTCAGAGTCACACAGCTGGTAAGTGGCGATACTAGGATATGAACCGAGTTAGTCAAACCTGAAGACATTACTTTGGATCACAGTGAGATATAAAGACACTCGGTGAAAGATAAAGAATTCCTTAGTAAATAGCGAGCTTGCTGTTGTCTTTTTTTGACAGATGTGAAGGTTGAGGATTAACGTATAGATAATTTTTTTGGAACATCTCTCCCTGCATTTCAACTCCTCCAAAAGATTCATTCAGGCTTGGTTTTCCCAATTTTACTTAACAAGCACTTACATAATGCTTTCTATATGCCAGCCATAGGTCATAGCAATTCTTAAGAACTCCTTGAATACCAAAAGGAGACGATTTTTACCCTCATCTTTTAGAGAAAGAAGCTGTGTACTTATTGGTGGAGCCAGTAAGCAATCATGTAACCACTCTAAACTTCCATTTTCCGTTCGTGAAACTGGAATTCTAATACTTTAGTGAGATGCTGGTGTTTAATTATGGATTACATTTTTATGTCTAATATATTAGACATTTGTCAGAAACACTGATCTAATTTGTGAAACTATCACTTATGTTGCCAAGGGGGATAAGAAACAGAGATAGATACAAAAAAACTTCTCTTTAAAATAAAATCTCAGTAAAGATGATACATTATATATAATTTAAATAGTAACATATATAACACATGCTAAAATATATATTAAACATCATAATATCTAAAGTGTACACAATATCTAAGAATAGAGATATTTTCAACTCTTAAATTTATTCAAATATGAAAATTCAACCATGTGAAAATGTAACAGAAAGACATGATCACAACTGAAAAGGGCTTAGTTTTAATATCCTTGAAGAGCTTTCAGAAAACACCATTGGAGATAGTTGATCCTCTCCTCTATATACAAACCTGCCCAGGGTGGTTTAAAATCCCAGGATTTTAAAATTCACAGCAAGTTCATTATTTAGAATTGGCAAATGTTAGCTTTCATTAGTTAGTCCCATATTGTAGGTGACCTTGAAAAGATCTCGGGAAGTGTTTGCATCCTGATTTCTGTAGCCATTATTTTCCAGTCTATATGAGCACTGATATCTCAATGATCACTATTCGTAAATACATTCCAGCAACTGGTAAACTTGCAATAATTCAGTTGTTAAATTTTGTGATGCTTCTTAGACATGAGCACAATTGGTTGGAAGGAGATTTAGTGAGTTTTTATAAAGAAATGTGATGAGAAATTCTTACACTCACTTATACTTGCTTTCGAAGCAAATCATCTCCTAGTGCTTTTCAAATTTAAAATATGGAAGTAGGAAGGGCTGCTCATATTTAGACCCATCTATGTTTGGGGATGATACATACACAGCTTCATGGTCCATCCCTCTATTCTTGCTGGCCCAAGCTGGAATGGTCTCTCAACACCTCTTCCCTGGGTGGGGGTAACAGGCTTCTGGGGCATTGCACACCTCCAGTTGCTTACCATGTCACCTAGCCCAGGTACAACTGCAGCTAGGATTCCCCTACAACACTGCTTTCATAATGCTTCCACGTGAATAAAAACACCAATGGATTCTAATAATCCAACCTCTCGAGTCCAAACTCCTCTGCCTGAGTTTTGAAAGCTTTGCTCAAATCTCCCAATTTCAAGTGCCCATCCTGAGTTCTGAACACACTCCAGTACGGCTTTTTCTGCCCTTTTAGAATCCAAATCAAAACTATCCTTTCAGTCCTAACTGCAGTCCTACCTTTTCCACTAAATTTTATTCCCAGATCAGATTACTGTAATCTATTTCAATTAGGCATTGTTACTGAGTTCATGGCCAGGACCTCAGAGTTTAGCACTTCTCTTGGTTTCTAACTGCTTTGTGTTTCTTTCTCTTTCATATCTATGTATGTTTTCTTTGTGGCTTATAAGCTCTTGAAGGACAGTGCCTTGTCTTATCAATCAGTTAAGCCCTTTCATACATTTAGACTAGGGTAAGCATTCAGAACGTACTTATTGAGGAATGGCATTCTAGTCACGTGATAGCTCACAACAAGAACCTAAGAGACTCTTTGTTTCTGAAAGGAACTAGTAGACAAAAGATAGCTCTTGGTTCTTCCAACTGCATTAGATTTCTATTGCAACTTTGTAGTGGATCAAACTCTGTTCCTGGAATCCAGCCAGAGATCTAAGCCTTCAAACAGGAACTACACAGTTAATCTCCAAATCTACTTTCTCCAAGAGTATACAGCTTCAAAAAATGGATTTAATCTGAATTTAATGTTTAGCATCAGCCTCATTAACTAGCCTTACACTGTCCAATCAGTAGTTACTAGGTGCACATGACTACTTAAATGCAAGGTAATTAAATTTAAGGAAAATTACAAATTGTTTCATCAGTTACACTAGCCACATTTAAAGTACTCAGTGGGAGCAGGCCTGTGGTGCAGTGTTTAAATTGCCACTTGAAATACTGCATTCCATATCAGAATGCCTGATGCAGGACACGGCTACTCTGTTTTTGATCCAGCTTCCTGTCAAGATGCATGCTTGGGGCCCTGCCACTGAAATGGAGACCAGATGAAATTCTGGTCTCCTGGCATCTGCCTGGCCCAACTCTGGTTGTTGTGGGTATTTAGGGAGTGAACCAGCAGATGGAAGATCTATTTCTGTCCTTTTGCCTTTCAAATAAAATGGAAACAAACTAATGAATAATAAAAAGTAATAATCAGTATCTGGTAACCATTCTTATTGGATAGCATCACACAAAGTTATGTTGGTCTGTACCAAGGCTCATCTAAAGCCTCACATGCTGGAGTAGACTTCTTCTGTCAGTATTAAATTAGAAGTGAGAACCACAGGTTAACGTCCACCAACCAGGGTATGGTTTGAGAGGTATCGGTTAGGCTCTGCAACCTAACAGAAACCCTGATAGACTCACTATTGAGCGCTATGGCAAATGAGAGCTTTATATCTTTAGTTTCCACCAAGAAGGCATTTGTGTTCCCTCTACCTTGTAAATTGTTGGAAGTTCCAAAGGAAACATCATGTTGAAGCAATAATGTCTAGGTCCAGTTTTTGACAGGGGGTTGGGTGAAGAGACAATAAAGAAATGTTGTGTGTAGAAGCTCTGGATAGGGAAAGAGAGAGGCACAGTAGAAGAGTGGCCCTAAAGTGGCTTGGTTCATGCCTAAGACAAAGTCTAGTCCCATATGTGTCATTTGGAGGTGAAATGACTGCCATGGGCAGAAAATTGGGGAAAAAAATCCCAGACCCATTGTTATTGAAGTCGCACAAGCATCTCTTAAATAGTGAATGGCATATTGAGAAAGTCCTAGGACTGCTAAGGAGATAAAATATGGCTAGGAAGGAAGCTAATTTTATAAAGGCAAAAAGGCTTTGAGATGTAGACTATATAACTGACTATTTAATTACCCCTTCTGCAGCCCAAGTCCCATTCCTACCATAAGGAAGGAGCAGAGCAGACAAAATGACACTTTACATACTGAATGCAGCCTTCTCCTTCATGAGGTCTAAGAGTCCCCATAAAGGCATGACCCGGATGTGTTACTTGGCTCATGAAGTGGGCTACAGACTTAGTCCCAAGGAGACATAGGCATATGATTTTTTTCAAAGTGACTACATTGAAGTACATCATTTTTCAGATTTGCACGTTCAGCATGTTTGTTTAAAAAGGCCAATTTCTATTTTATGGAGTCATAGTTAATGCCTATGGGCTAATTCCACACAGATGGAATAAAATTTAAAAAACTGGAGACACAGTGCTGAGTTTTCTGCTATTGCTAGTGCTACAAATGAGTTCTTCCCTCTTTGCCACCCAGATGGCTGCCAGATTTGAAGAGAATTCTAAATCCTACTGTGGCATTAGGCTTCATTCTCAGAGGAAACTACTCTAGTTTCTTTTAATTCTCCTATTCTTCCATCCTTGTGCCATAATATTCATGATTAATAGAAAGTCTTCTTGTGAAGTCACTCAAGTTAGAGACACATTCCCAAATGATTTAGATAAGTAATGAAACAAAATGCTTTTTTTAAATGAGAAACAACATAAAATGAGAGTTAATCAATTTGCTATTGTGAGCATGACAACACTGTTCAGTGAATTAGGAAAATGACAAGAGAGTTTGCTAGACTGTTAGGTTATTGAATAATAAAACCAAAGAGCACTAATTAAAAGTCACTATTAACCTGCAAAGAGAGTTTTATAATATGGTTAAAAGCCCTACCAAATTTTTTTCACTATGCAGGCTATAGGCAGAGAATTTATTAAGATTTTAAATGGTAGACACATCAGAAGGAAAGCTTTTATTTCAATCCAGTGTCCCCCAAACATTGGATGTGTTAAAAGCACAGACCACTAGACTCCGTGGGTAGGGTCTGGGAATTTGACTTTTTTGCTGGTTTTCTGGTGAATTCATGAAATTTACATTGCTAAAGACAATTGAGACTGACAACAGGTCTGATGGACAGAAAGACTTTCATGGAAATGAATTTTGATCATCAGAATTCTATGTCCAAAATAAAAATGAAAATCATCTTCTTGCTTTCCTACTTTGTAAATTTGTGGAATTTGAGAGTGGAGAATAGAGGGGAAATCAGGGTCAATCACAGTTCTTGCTCAGAAGATGTAGGGATTTTCCTTGCAGGAAAGAATCTTTCACTAGATGAAAGGAGTGTCTTTAAGGTTATTTTTTATATCAAAGCAGGTAGGCCAATCTGACTTCATAATAGCACATTCAGCATCAAATTGTATTTAGTATTTGCATTATAAATATGGGTGATCACACATTCATTGATTATTGCCTTGACTTATATGAAAAATAGAATATTACTTTAGGAATTTATAGGATTTTTGGAAAATATTTGCCATAGCTATGAACACCTTCTTAGTTTCAGAATTATGCTTTCACAGTGTAAATGTCCCTGCATTAAATTTGTCCTTCTCCTTGCTATGTGTCTCACCCCTGACCACAAACAGGTAAGCAGGATCTTACCACGGAAATGGAGTTGGAAAGCAGCGTTCCATCCTGGCCCAGCATGTTGGAGACGGTGATTTCAGGTAGGTCCATGTTTTGAGGATGAAAAGGTAGCAGGCCATTGTGGTTCATTGGGTGACACAGAGAGTGGTAACCAGACTCAACTTCATTCAGGTGCACCAGCGAGTGGTCTGGGAGGGAAGGAGGCGTGATGGGTGGAATGTTAAAGTCTTCACTTTCCAGGCTTGGGCCAGGGTAGGACTGTGAAAAGATCAGAGGGACATTGTTGCGAATTAGCATCCCCTTTTTCTTCAACATCAGGAGCCATGCACATGACCCCTTCCATGTTGTTTCCAGCCAAGCACTGTGGAGTTGGCAAAGACATTTCAAACACTCAGATTGTCCTGCTATCCTTTCACTATTAGACTCCAAGGTGTAGCTCCTGGGATGAAGACTGCTTCCACTGGATGGTTTTATTTTTCCAGGAAGCAGAACTCAAACAGGTTTCAAAGATCCCATTAAAACTTTCCAGCATTTTAATCTAGGTGAATACCTTGCTCATGGGAATTGTGGGGAAGGAAAGCAATTTATAAAATTACTGTTTGATCAAACATGTTTCATAGGGCTCTTGACTGCTTAGACCATGGAATGTAACAAAATGAATTAAAGAAGTTCCAGGGCACTTGCTTTTGGGTATAGAAATGCTATCAGCTCACAGTTGACAAAAAGCAAATTATTAGTAGTAAAGAAGTAACTGCAGTATGTTGCATAAGTGAGACTGTTCTAAAAGCCTTATATATGAAAAAAACGCCACTAATTTAATTTTATTACAAAGATTGTCTCACCAATCACAAAATTAAAGTGAAGATTGCTTACATGATTTCTATGAATGTTTGATTTACCCCAGAATCTGATAAATAAAATTGCAATCATTTAAATTCAGTTTGGCACATTCTGAAAGGCAAAATAATACTATTATTATTATTATTACATATTATTATACTACAAGTACTGGAATAAAAGTCAGAGGAAAGAAGGAAGGAAAGATTAAATGAGGCCAGCCTCCTTTAAAAAACATGTCATTGAAAATATAAGGAAGCACTGAATAATGAAACATTGTTAGCCATTAATAATGACAAAGCCATATTCAGCAGCCCTTTATGGAACAGGTGTCATAATATAAAGGAAACATTTGGGTCCAGATAATTCTTGCAGGCCTATCTTTTTAGTTACGAGAGCCTTCATAGCATTTGACTGCATGGGTAACAAGGATTCCCTTGTCTAACAGCACAGCGCCTGCTGAAGTGTGCAAGATTTGAAATGAGCAGGCAGAGAGTAGGAGCCAAAGAAAGTAGTGTAAGGTATTCATTGGGTGTTCAGCCAATAAACTTCATGCTCCTGCGTCCAAGTGCCTGGGGTTATTTTTTCCAGATGGCGTCTATTTGTCTAACAGAAAGAAAATCTTCAAGCTGCACTTGCTAAATGTTGTACAAGTTTTGATATATTTGTTTAGGTGCTGTCAGAAGACAAGATGAAATGAAAGGCTTCATGGAACATCTGGAATTTAGACCTCATCATGGGGAGGTGCATGTGACTCAGAGACTGAGGGTATGGGAAGGAAAGGGTTGTTCATCCTTGCAGATCATTTTTCTTTCATATCGAAAGTTTTGCTAAAAAAATCAACAGCTCTAAAAGTTCAATCACCCATTACTAAAGCCTCCTGTTAACAGCACATATCTGTTGTCTGAAAAATATATTAGGGCTCAATGTCAAAGTTAGTTTGATTAAATTCTCACATGCCTGATATAATTTAAACTCCAAATCTATAGACCTCCGCTATCAGTTTGTTGTACAAATATTCATATAAAGAACAGCATAAACATGCCCAATGAGGAGGAGGTGGGACAGAGGAGAAGCATGTTTATTAATGCCCATTTTATATAAAAAACCCTGTTGATTCACTTTGACTATGCCATCTTCATTTAATCTTTACAATAATTCTTTGTTTGGCTATCTTTAACCCCATTTTACTGAAAGGAAATTTGAGGCTCAGAGGTTAAATAATTCCTCAAAGTTCCCTAGCTGGTAAGATCAACTCAGTATACATGAGAGGTGCATCTATGGCAGAAGAAGACATTTTTATGCTACATAAGGGGCTTAATTCTACTCTTTCATTATGTTGAATGATACAATATTGTCAGTACTCAAGTATCTTAAGAATTAGGATTAGCATTAGCATCAACTTCTTTCCTATCCCAAATTCAAACACAATGCCTATCCACAAAAATAAATAATTATTCCACATGAACATAATAACTCCTAATTTGTCTCCATCAACATTGCAAACACTGAATTTTTGATACATATCTTCTAAGAAGTTAATCAATGCCTGAATGAAACCTTTCCAGATAACACACAATTAATGCCAGTGATAAAGGAGAAAGATGTTTCTAATTTTAGAAATGTCAATGAGCCTCTGAAAATAACAATGTCTACCTATGGTAGACATGACTTGCCATTTTAGGGTTTCTTTGGCAGTTAAGTCTTAATTTGTGGTGTTTTAACAGAAGGTTTAATTGATATTGCTTTGCATTCAGTGATAACAATTGTACTGCAGTTTAACTCAGCTACACAGTTTATTCTTATGTAATTGTACATTAATGTTATTGAATCCATGCAATTATAGACCATAACCACAGATTCTACAACTTAACCAATAATGGGCAGTTATGTGGGTCAAGAATTTTAACAACATGAGGTTACTTGGTAGTTTCTGTTCTTCACATTAGAAGTCAGGAATGGTTGTTTGTCTTGAGCCCAATTAGAGTGTAACTGATGCCATATAAAAGTATTGGGGTAATTGTAGAAATGTTGAAATGTCCCATAACTTAAAAAAATTTCAAAGCTAGACTAATTAATATTTTTTTAAAAAATATAGAGATGAATTAGCTAGTTACTCAACACTGATTTCTATGACATGATGGTTTTATTTTGATTTTAAGAAAACTTAATAGGAATACATTTAACTCAACAATAGTTAAGTTTTATATTATAGACAATTTGTAGTCTGAGAGGATGTGAGAGAATGTGATTCAGTATTTTCCCTTACTGCCTATGAAGCTGACTGGTTAGAATTTGTGTTCAATGTTTGTTGAATGAATATACAAAAGAATCACTGAATGAATGCACTCATGCCTCAATGGAAGAATAAATGAATGCCAAAGTGACTCTTCATAGGTACAGAGTGGGTGAATACATCGCTGTCGCTCCAGGCGATTGAGTCCATTGAGTGTATTCCCAGGACTTTGCACTGGCCCGTTGATAGCACAGTGTTCATATCACAGCTTATCTGTAGGTAGGCCAAACATCCTTTCAGAGGAGCAAAGACCTGAGCAACTTGAGGAGGGCTGGGTGGAGCAGCTGGTGTCCCTCTCTGGCTCTGCTCTTGCCCTCTGGGTGGACTTGCACTTACCATGACCCAGGGATGGATTCCTGAAGATTTGCAAAGGAGGGTTTGTGATCCCTGGTTCTTAGAAGCTATTGGAGCCTAATTCCTACTACAGACAGGGCTCCCTGAGAAGCACAGGCAGGCAGGCATGTCAGGAAGCAGCTCTGATGGTGTGTCTGACCAGCAGCAGAGGCCCAGTGAGACAAGTGGGGATGATGAGTCCTCTGATCAGGATGATGGAACCACTGCTCAGGAGCTGGGGAGGTCGAGCAGTCAGAGAGATTTATGTTGAGGTCACTTGGTAAACACAGGGGACCTGTCGCACTTGCCCAGTGATTCAGGGTCCTTTTCTCACTGGGGTTCATTTCCTCCAGATCTGTGAGGCTTAGAGTTTAAAGGATCATTCATGCTTTAACCCTCTTGGAAACAAAGATTTGCTCCTTCCCAAGAGAGTCCTCTTACCACCATGCGACAACAGGACTACATGATTTTAGCTTGAATTAGCAGACACCAAGGAATGAATCCCAGGTCCATGAGGCTGTACAAGGTAAATTTCCATACAGAATGTAGAGGAGGCATCATTCTCCTGTAGCCTATATATGCATTTATCCACCCCAGTCTGGAAACCAGAGCCTTGACAGCAGCCTTGATGACACCAATACCTGCCTCTTCCCAGCAAATGATCCAAGTCAATGATGATCATCCATATCAGTGGGAGAACATATGTCGGGTCAGAGGGTGAATTCCAGGTCAATACTTTTTTCTCTTGGATCCTCACCATATTAATGAAAGGTAAGTTGGAAATAAGTATGCATGCTGAATGATTTGGACTAGACCACAGTCAGTTTATATGATCCAAATGATTCAGAGAAGTTACATTTACTACTTAAGCCAGTTCTCTCTGACATTAGGACACTCACTGGTTTTTGACACAAAAGAGTCTCCCTGTGATCCTGTGGCCAGAATGCACAACAGGAATCACCTACGGCAATGCAGGAGGTACCATGCACGACTCTTTTCTAGGAACAAGATCTATGTGCCTCTGAATGTGGGTCAAGGACAGGTGCACTGTCAAAAGGCTTGACTAATTCTGGAAAGAAACAAACTTCATAATATTGCAAGTGGATTGTTAGAAGTATTAAACGACTAACTTCAAAATATTCTCATTCTCAAGGGAGTATTTTTGTAGTTCTAAAGAACAGAGCTAATGACTATTTCAAGTAATTTTCTCAGGGCCTTAAAAAGCGGTATTTGCACACTCACCTTATGAAGTGCTCTTTTTCTGATAAGGATATGGGTTTGGGGCTAGCAGAGGGTAATCTTCCCTCCTTTAGTGCTCAACAAGAATGACACAGGGCATGGTGGAAGAATAGAGGCTTTTGAGTCCAACACACAAGATCTGTATCCAGGTTCTTTAAGACATGTATGTACTAGCCTGGGTTCTGAGGCAAGTATCTTATTCCTCATAAGCCTACATTTCAAAACCTGTTTCCTGGGGTTCTTAAGAACACTCAGAATAAAGACATACAAAAAAAATCTTAGCAATCAATGTTTGCCATACAGAAATGTCTTATAAATGTCAGCTTTGCATAGCTATAGTTACTGTTAAATAGATTCACACATGCCATGGATTGGGTCATATCCAAGAAAATAAACAACTATAGATAGTAGGGTTGAGAATTTAGACCTGGTCCCCACTGCAATATTAACAGTAATCTCCATGTTTCTGTCATTGATCAGACCTCACAATGAGTAAAGTATAGCCCCCTCTGTATATGGTGTATTTATTTAACTCCTCTTCATAAAGAGTTAAAGTTTCACCTTCATTTTAATAGGATTAAATTGCAGAGCTTAAAGACTAAAAAGACAATGGAGAACAGTGGCAGGAAAAGGATTAGGATAATGTTGATAGTGACCAAATGAGTGGGGTTGGGGGGTGGGAGTGTGGCAACTACTTCAGTCCTTTAGGGAGCTCCACTGGTGCTGGCGGACCCGAAATCTTGATGACCCTTTGCCATCTTAGCACTCAGGTTCACCTTCTACTTAGGCAAGTAAAAAGGCTAATGGATTTGTGAGCCAGAATATCAGTGTCTTAAGTGTGCAACGACCATACTTCCCAACACACCATTGTGCCTTTAGGAAGGCTGTCTTGCCTGAGAGACTCTTGCAAGGAGACTAAAATCAAGAGACTGGGTAAGAGAAGTAACCAGGGATCCTTCCTATCTGTTTTGGATAGCTGTGTATGGATGCCTTTTTCAGACATCTGACTAATGCCAAGATCCTTCTCCCAAGTCCAATCTTCCCAAGTCCTGAATTCGGTGGGAAAGGAAAAGACACTTCTTTGGTTTCTGGAAGACCTGGTTCCCTTGTTTGTATTTTTTTAAGATTTATTTTATTTGAAAGAGTTACACAGAGAGAAATGGGGAGGCAGAGAGAGAGAGAGGTCTTCCATCTGCTGGTTCACTCCCCAATTGGCCACAGCGGTTGGAGCTGCGTGGAACTGAAGCCAGGAGACTTGGGCCATCTTCTGCTGCTTTCCCAGGCCACCACAGAAAGCTGGATTGGAAGTGGAACAGCCAGGACACAAACCAGCGCTCATATGGGATGCCGGCACTGGCACCGCAGGCAACAGCTTTACCCTCTGCACCACAGCACCGGCCCCATCCTCTATCTATTTAATTACTTACTCACACTCCTTTTTAATCACAGTGCTTAACATAGTCCATGACCTCACATCCTGTTTATGTTACTTTCCTGCTTCTCCAATTCACATGTCTTTTTCCTACAGTCTGTTCTTATTCTTTATCCTTATTTTACATTTTTTCACCTAGAAGTACACTATTCCTTTGACTAGAGAAGTCTTTCTTTCTTACTGCTTCAAGAGTGCCAATATATGCTGATCAGGAACAAATAATGGAAAGTCTCCTCTGGACTTTGCTGTTCTCTTTCTAGACTTTAATTTCTCCACCAGAGGGTCACTCTATTTCTGAGTATTTATCCACATATTGCAATCGTTAAACACAGCACTCAATCTTTGGTGACAAGAAGTTCCATAACTCCAAAGAATTCCAGATATCTTCTGGTGCATCTTTAAATTATGTGATAGGTTCATGCGATCATGCATATGCTAAAAATATGGCTGTGGTTATAACAATGCAAAATATGTTTCTCATAGAGATCTTTATTCGAAAGATAAATAGTACTGTCATCAAATATACAGAATTCCTTAATTTTTAATTTGTAACATAATTCCTAAAAGTATAAAAAATGCCTGTAAATAAACACGTTTCATCTTCCGTTATTGAACATTCTTGTTGCATGATTCAGATAACTGAATGCAAAACAAAGTAAACTGAGAAGTTTATTACAGCAACAATAAACTTCTGTATATTTTCAGAAGTTAAGATTAGTGCATGTAATGCTTATTTTTTTCTGAAATAGCTTAAAAAGCTTTAATGTGATCTTCAATTTCTTTTGAGCAGCCTTTCAGAAATAGGTGTTTTCCAGATTCTTTTGTCTCTGCATGAACAAGGGTTGATAGCTTGAGAGTATAATATATTACTGTGCAAAGCTTTGGTCTGTTACATAAATCATCTTAACACTCAGCAAGGATTGTCCAACAGTGCCATTGACGTGCTCAAGCCAAAGATCCTGCAAACAATTTTTTTGTCTTTCTTCATGTGCTAGACAACAGCAATAAATCATCTTCATTTAAAAACATACAGTGTACTAATTTTTCAAGCAACAGTTATCAAAATGAAATTTTTGGTAGAAAGTATTGCTCATTAATTTTTGTAACCTGTTAAGCAAAAGGCAAGAGTGTCACATTCAGTATAAACACATTTGGTGTGTTCCTACTATGTGTGCAACGTCTTGTAAAGTCTGCTTTGAAACACAAAGAACTAGGAGGCTCAGTTTTTTTTTTTTTATAGAGAAAGCAAATTAGGAGGATGATAAGGAACTTAGGCTCCCAATACAGAGTAACATGTTTGAAATGTCAAAGTGATAGCAGAGTATAAATGACAGAGGAATTACTTGGAGCTGGGTGATTAAGGGATTGCTGTAAGTAGATTCACACTGATAATAGGGCCTGAAGATGAGACGCTTCTTCAAAGATGTGATGGGTGATGAGGGAGCACCACACACTGGCAAAGGAGTGAGTCCAGGCAAATGGACAGCAAAGGTGTTCAATAGCAAGGTCAAGTCTTGAATCCCCAAGATGACTTCAAGAGCAAGACTGCTCCATCAATCAAAAAGTGGGGCACTGGGCTCATTGCAAGCCTGTGCAAGCCAGGTGCAAAAAGGAATCAGTGAGTCAAGCCTGAATGAGACCAGAAGACAGCAGCCTGCCCTGGTAGAATGCCTGCTATCAGCTCTCCCTGGGGCTGTGTTCGAGGGAACTGAACCTTGAGGTTAGGGGGGAACTGGGGATGTGAGCTAAGCACTTCACTCACACCAGGTGCGGGTGGGGTAGGGTCACCTAAAACTTTGTCATAACTGGGGCAAGATTCCCCTCTCCTCCTAATTCCAGAAAAGTCCTTACTGTTTATGTACAGGGATTTCCCCCACCACAATTCTGTCCATGATACTGGAATGCATATGAGCTTTTTTTTTTTTTTTTTTTTTTTTTTTTTACCTTTCACTATTGCTTGGGGTGAGTGGACATGAGTTTCCAAGCACTACTTCTCAGGAATATTTAAAGACAAGATGTTGTGTGCAGTTGTCATAAATACCTTATTAGCCCTTTGGCTAAATTTTTTTTAAAGGTCTGAGGGGGCAGGCATTGTGGTACAACAGACTAAGCTGCTATGTGACATCGAATATCAGAGCTCCTGTTTCGAGTCCTGGCAAATCCGCTTCTAATCAAGTTTCCTGCTAATGTGCCTGGGATGCATCAGGTGATGGTTGAAGTATTTGGGTTTCTGCCACCTATGTGGGAGACCCAGATAGGGGTCTTGGCTCCTGGCTTTGGACTGGACTAGCCCTGGCTGTTGTAGGCATTTGGGGAGTTTGGAATCAGTGGATGAAAGATCTCTTTCTCTCTCTGAGACTTTTTTTAAAATATGCATCTTTTGGCTGGTGCCGTGGCTCAACAGGCTAATCCTCCGCCTTGCGGCGCCGGCACACCGGGTTCTAGTCCCGGTTGGGGCGCCGGATTCTGTCCCGGTTGCCCCTCTTCCAGGCCAGCCCTCTGCTGTGGCCCGGGAGTGCAGTGGAGGATGGCCCAAGTGCTTGGGCCCTGCACCCCATGGGAGACCAGGAAAAGCACCTAGCACCTGGCTCCTGCCATCGGATCAGCGTGGTGTGCCGGCCGCAGGGCGCCGGCCGCGGTGGCCATTGGAGGGTGAACCAACGGCAAAGGAAGACCTTTCTCTCTGTCTCTCTCTCTCACTGTCCACTCTGCCTGTCAAAAAAAAAAAAGAAGAAAAAAGAAAATATGCATCTTTCCAGTTTTTTTCAGTGCATATTTGCTATTTTGTTTTGAGCTTTCATGTTTGCTTTTGACAACAAAAGTTGGATCACAGAGCTCAGACTTTGGAACTAGAAATGGCATGTGTAAATCTCAGGTCATATCTTAATTTCTATAGTTACTTAATTTCCATAAATACTTTCCAAATCTGTAAAATATGGATAATAATAGGATTCAATTAATTAAGGGCACATAAGGATTAAATAAAATAGATACTGTAACTACTTTGGGTAATACATTGGTTCAGAAGAAGTAATCAATAAATGTTAGCTACCCTGTCATCATTATAGTTTAATCTCAAAATAATAATTTTTTCTGCCAATAAATACCATCCACACTGCTGGTTAAGTGGCTGCATATTATATCAATTTATTCATACTCTACAATTTTTCCATCATTTCTACACTTCGAATATTGAGAGTGTTCCCATTTTTCTGTTATGAATCACCCTGTGATGAATGACCTTGCTCATTCATTGCCTTAGTATGATGGTCTAGAGTTCTGTATTTATACATACACATAATCACAGAAAGCTAGCTTAGGAGGAGATCACAGAAATCACTCCACACTTTGCAGATGAGGAAAATGAGGGTCTGAGTGGTGATGTGCTTGTAGTGATAAAACTAGTTCAGTAGAGGGACAATCCATAGATAGCATCATTACAACAGGCCTTTTGCATTTAATCATTGAATAAATTCATTGGGATTTAACATACTATTTTTAGACATGTGCACCCTTTGAGTTGTAATAGATTTCCATTTGTATAAGACCTGTGTTAAATGGGTTTTTGCACATGGTCAGGTTGTGTTCACTAAATCATATGCAGGCAGTCAGCATGAGGCTGAGCATTCAGTGTTGGCTTGTTTTTGCGTGTATATATTTTGTATGTAAAACTTAAAACACATGCTATATGTGTTTGTGGCCATTCTTTTCATTTTTGTGTATTGAGTAGAGATCAATTAATGTTGGGCTCACTCATAAACTCACACTTTGTATAAAGAGGACAAATTGGCAGAGGCCCAGAGCGCCACAGATGGCCCACACTCTTGGTTTGGCTCCTCACTCAAGGAGTCCAGGAAAGGGGAAAAGGGGCTCCTGCTTCGAGTCAGATATACAATTCCTATTCTTTGAGTCTTCTTATCAGCAAACAACTGCAAGAGGATCCCTAGATATCTGAGTACCTTTTACTTCCTAAAATTGTGCTGCAAAGAAAATGCATGCTAAAGATAGGGAAGACCTCCCCCATTTAATGCAAATAAGGCCCCTCAACATTCAGCGCCCCAGAAGGTGCCATCCCTAGGGAAGAATGGAAGAAGGGCTGAGATGTCTTTTATGGAAAGACCTCCTTGAGTCCGGTGCGGTGGTGTAGCAAGTAAAGGACCAGCAACCTATATGGGCAATGGTTTGAGTCACAGCTGGTCCACTTTGAATCTACCTCCCTTCTAATGCGCCCAGGAAAGCAGTGGAGGATGAACCAACTCCCTGGGCCCCTGCACCTACATGGAGACCCAGGTGAAGCTCCTTGATCCTGGTTTCAGACAGGTCCAGTTCTGGCCATTGCGACCATTTGGGGAGTGAACCAGTGGATGGAGGATCTTGCGCGTGTGATCTCTCTCTCTCTGTCACTCTGCTTTTCAAATAAATAAATAAATCTTAAAAAAAGAGACCTCCTGTACTTTGGGGAAGAACAGTAAGAGCATCAAGGTGGGAACAGAGTCGTGACTTTGGGATGGAGAGAACAAGGCACATAGTTGGCTGTGGGCAGGGAAAAGGATGGAGAAGGAGAGGAGGGAGGAATCACTGCTCCACATAACAAATCCAGGGACAGCAAGTAACTACCTCTTATTTGTGCAGCATTTACATGTGAACTGATATTAAATTTTTGCTTTTGTAGCTGAAAATTGTTAAATATCCAGTCTCATTGGCTCAACCTAATGTTTTTCCCAAGAGTTCCCCACATGTGCTCCGTTGCAGTTATCTCACTATTAAAAAGGACTGAAGGTAGTACTTCAACATTTTGACCTTACAGTTTTAAAATAAATTAAGGAGGCCAGTGTTTGAATCAGTGGTGCTCCCACATTTCCTATCAGAGTGCCTGCTTCAAGTTCTTGCTATCCCACTTCCTGTCTAGCTCCCTGGTAATGCACACTGTGGGAGGCAACAGATGATCGCACAAGTAGCTGGGTCTCTGCCAACCATGTGGGAGACCCAGATTGGGTTCAGAGCTACTGGCTTTGGCCTGGCCCAACCTGACTGTTGTGAGGTAATTAGGGTGTGAACCACTGGATGGGAAATCTCTCTCCATCTGTCACATAAAATGGCAGTAAATAAATAAAAATTAAAGAGTGAATGAAAGTAAATTAATCTCAGTTGATCCACGATGGGCCTTTCACCTTTCAGGCCAGAGTCAGAGCTCAGATACTGACTGTCCTTTTGATGTTTGGCAAATCTCTCTACCTCTAACTTCATTGCATTGTTGTGAGGATTAAATGAGATACTGCATGAGAAGTTTCTGCTTAGTTCCTTGCAGGCTTCCAACGGACAGCTGTTATTATTACTGATCCGATTCACTCAAGATGGTAGACTAAGGGAGTGCAAGCAGAAGCAAACACTTCCCACTCAGATTCGCCAGCTTCTTCACTAACAAGAGGTTTCACTGAAATCAGAGCCTAAGAAACAGCTCAGTACCCACCATGGAGGCGAGCCCAGGCTTCCCTAGAGGCCACCTCTGTACACAACTGCTGGCCCTGCTATCTTGCAGTCCTATATCCACCAAAGCCATTTTACTTTGTGATTTCAGAAACATAAATATGCAAAAGTAAATAAAAACTCATTACCGGTTTATCAATTCTTGGAGAAGGGCTTCTCCAAAAAGCTGGGGTGTTCAGTTGCACTCAGGAAGGTTTCTAATCCCTGGGCTTAAATTTGACCATCTTAGCCCTTGTGAGTTTCAGACCAGACTGTTGGCATCAGAGCAACTTGATGCTGGGTATATTTTTTTAAAATAATTATTTTATTATATTTGAAAGAGTTACAGAGAGAGGTAGAGCCAGAGAGAGAGAGAGAGAGAGCGAGCGAGAGAGCGCTCTTCCATTCTACCAGTTCACTCCCCAAATGACCACAACAGCCAGAGCTGAGCTGATCTGAAGCCAAGAGCTTCTTCTGGGTCTCCCATGTGGGTGCAGAGGCCCAATGAGTTGAATCATCTTCTACTGCTTTCCTAGGCCATAGCAGAGAGCTGGATAGGAAGTGGAGCAGCCAGAATTTGAATCGGCACCAATATGGGATGCTGGCTCTGTAGGCTGGGGCTTTAACTTGCTGTGCCACAGTGCTGGCCCCTGGGTCTTAGAAGTCACTTGTTTGGCTTTGCTATCCACAAGATCAGTTATTATAATTTGTGAACAGCAGAGGACATTAGACCATTTTCTAAGATAGCCACCAGTTAATTTTCAAATTGTTAGAATTATAGTCAAATTATTGTTAGAATTATAGTCCAAGCTGTGCAATATTACAGATCAGAAAGAACACAGAAGAAATGAAACATATACAGATATAGATAAAGATTAAAGCAAAACCTTCTTTGCACTTCTGGGAAGTTTAGCTAGGTCTGCTCCAAACCCCGAGGAACTGAAACTGAAAAAGGAAACTTGACACTTGTTAAAAGGTATTTGGGGTGAAAGGAGAATATGAAGAAGAGATAGGGTTGGATGGAAAAAGCCTCAGCTTTTCCAAGCCTCAATGTTCTTACACTAAAAATGGGCAAAATTACTTTGATTTGATGTATTAACAAAGTTAGTGCTTGTTTAGAACAATGTGCAAGGGCCTTGGAAATAAAGTTGGCATACACAGGTGGCATTATGCAGCAAATTACTATTCTTAATTTGAAATACTACACTTATTTTGGGGGCAGTCTTTAGTGGCAGGCTTGTTACCTGCCAGAGAAAAATAGAGTACATTATAATTGCAAAAATTTCATGGGAAAGATAATTTAGATTTCATAACTGTTCACATACTAACGAAGAGAATCTTCCAAATACAACTGTGAACAAGCCATAGGGCTGCTCTCAAAGTACATCAGATGCTGCTGTATGACTGGTCAGGCCGTGGACAAAAGCCTCAACACCTCTTCTCAATGCCCAGTGTCTTGGCATCACTTCACATTTGCCCACTAAATAGAGCTTGACACTTGGAGAATCTGCTTTTACCACGAATATTATTCCATTCAGATACTTTTACATTTTTTAATCACTGAAATACATTTCCCTAATGCTTGAAAAAAACCCTACTATTGGACAATTATAAAATTCTTGAGCAGGCCCAGGAACAAACATTCATTTTCTGAAATAAAAAATGAGTCTTATATTCACAAATCCCACAGCTTGGAAATGTATATGATACACAACATTTAACCTGTCAGCAGCCTCATTAGTGTCAATGAGTTGAAACTGGCAATCAGTAGATGGTGTGCTCCACATGTGTTTATGTTTTAAAATGTTCTTAAAATAGCTCCTGCCTGCGAAGTTGATATAAAACACTTCTACTGGACAAATGAATTTCAGTTTAAATGTTATGGCCTGTTTACATTTTTTGGAATTCGTATTTCTCATGTGGACGATCATTTATAGCTAACGGAGTCAACTAAAGTCATAAGAAGAAATATTAAAGGCTAGGTGAGTAAAAAATCATCTCAAGTTTAGCCACACCAATATGTAAATAATCAAGAAAATATGCAGACGGGTGGATGGGTGTTTGACTATCAGAAGCTCTAAATTATATATTTGTATGGAGTCTGTATCATACGGCTATTAAGACATCTTTATAAACTGCAAGAGCCATGTGAGCTATTTCAAGATATAATGCTGAAAAACAGACTTCCATGTAAGAAGCCAATTTAAGAAGAAAACAACATAAACAATAGTAACTTGTGTGCTCAAGTGAAGCATCTTTTTAATTTTGAGTAATGAAGATGTCAAGCCAAATGCTAGAGTAGTTTAACTTAATTAGGTGGCCTATTTTTCCAGGCATCCTTTCATTTCCCATTGAAAACTCAGCTTGTATGCAAGGCAACAAGAGCAATTTTGTCTGTAATGAATACCTCTGGGACAGCACAGAGTAATCATTTGAATGTTACACTGAAGACTGGTTTGAGTAACTAGTCTGGGCTTGTTAAGATGCCAGACTTTATTGAGCTAACTAGACTACTGAAAAGCATAGCAGCTTTATCATTTTATTGGGTCAACGGTCAAAAAGTCAAGTTGATTTTACTTCTGAAATGTCTGCCAAAAGGACCCAAACTGAAGGTAATTGGTCTAATTTATTGTTCAAATTTATGTCGCAATCATGGAAATTTTATGTCCATAGCAAAGGAAAAAATTTTTTTTCAAAAATACTCTCAAAATATATCATATTGTCTGAGGCGAGAGGCCTAGCAGTCAAGACAGCTGAAACCCTCAAAGAAAGTACCTGGGTTGGATACCTAGCTCTGGCTCCTGCAAATGTGGACCCTGAGAGGCAGGAGTCACAACTCAAGCGATTGAGTTCTTCTGTCCCATAGGGGAGGCCTGACCTGGATTCCTGGCTCCCAGCCTCCTCTTGGCCGAGACCTGGCTGCTGTAGGCATTTGGGGAGTGAACAAGCAGAAACACTCTATCCCTTTCTGTCTCTCAAAAAAATTTTTAAAAAATATACTTCCTAGGTTCTTTGTGTCATATGTCATCTCCACGTTCACCTGGAGAAATTTTTCATTAGGAAAATTAAATTAAAATTAAAAATCTTAAAGTTAAAATTAATTTAAAAGATAGTAATTAAAAATCTTCATCAATATGTTTGCAAATCCTAAAACAGAATTCTAATAGTAGCTTTAAAAAAATGTACAAAAAAGACCTTGGAGAATGTAATGGGTTCCACTACCTTAGCCTTGCTAATGACAATATCATGATAACATTGTGGCAGTATCTAGTTTGCCATTTTGTTACCCCTTGAATCTTATACTTGAAATGATACAGCAAGGAGAAAGCTCCAGAACTTTCTATGATTGGGTCAAGGCACTGAAACCCATTGAGGGATGCTACTGCATTGGACTAAGCAGGACTAGACTTGCCATGTATATAAACCAGAGCTGAGAATCCTTGCAAGTAGAAGATGCAAAGAATAAATGTAAGAAAAAGTAAATACAAAATGTGCTAACTCATTTACACATCTTCCATAAAACAATGCTATGGAACCCCAAAATGTCAAACATTATTCAGCAAGGCACAGGAGACCTGGAGAGAAAAAAGATCAAGTCCCCCTCATTCAAGAGTTCACAATCAGATGGTCAAGACAAGGGTGTCAGGGCCAGCACTGTGGCGTAGCAGGCAAAACTATTGCCTGCAGTGCCAGCATCCCATATGGGCCCTAGTTTGAGTTCCAGCTGCTCCTCTTCTGATCCATCTCTCTGCTATGGTCTGAGAAAGCAGAAGAAGATGGCCTGAATGTTGGGTTCTTGAACCCACATGGGAGACTTGGAAGAATTTCCTGGCTCTTGGCTTCAGTCTGAACCAGCCCTGGCCAGTGTGGCCATTTTGGGAGTGAAACAGTGGATGGAAGATTCTCTCTCTCTCTCTCTCTCTCTCTCCCCTCTCTCCGCATTTCACATAAATAAAACAAATCTTTAAAAGAAAAAGAAAAGAAAGATCAGGTTCAATCAGGTGGCCTAAGCTTCTCCATAACCTGACACCAGAAAAATCTTCTGATTCCCCCTATTGGGAGACTATCTCTTACATAATGAAGATTAATCCTTCTCCGCCTTCTCACACAGTCCTCCAATGTGAAGAGCAGAACACTCATGGGAAAGTCAACCAGTGTGAGTGGAGAGCACATAGCAAGGGGGTAGTCATGGAAAATGATGTTCTTGAAATTGCCATGGCAGAAGAAAGAATGAGGAAAAGTAATGGCCTATATATTAAAAACCAAACCAGGATGATAAAAAATAACTCTGGTGCTATGGCTACCTCTGACAAAGAGAACGGGATACCTCTTTTTTATTATTATTTTTTTATTTATTTGACAGAGTTAGACAGTGATGGAGACAGAGAGAAAGGTCTTCCTTCCGTTGGTTCACCCCCCAAATGGCCGCTACAGCTAGAGCTATGTTGATCTGAAGCCAGGAGCCAGATACTTCTTCCTGGTCTCCCACGCTGGTGCAGGCACCCAAGCACTTGGGTCATCCTCCACTGCCTTCCCGGGCCACAGCAGAGAGCTGGATTGGAAGAGGAGCAACCAGGACTAGAACCCGGTGCCCATATTGGATGCTGGCACTGCAGGCAAAGGATTAACCAAGTAAGCCACGACGCCGGCTCCTCCTCTCTTGTTTCTTTGGTATATTTAAATCAGATAAACATGGGTGTGTTGAGTACAGTCATATAAAAATAATGGTAGGAGGTACCACAACTATCCAAGAGATGCAGAAAGGGGCTCAAGTGTTTTCTGGAAAGAGGTAACCCCAGATCATGTGGATCTGAGTGGACTGAGAAGTTTTTGGATAAAAGTCAGAAAATGGATACAAAGCCCAATCCTATTCTGCCTTGTTGCCGTGCTCTGTGGCATGTCAATCTAGATAATATTTTTATAAATTTTATTGTATACTTTGAAGGTATAGAGCATGATGTTATAAGATACATATAGATAGTATTATGGTTACTGTAATGAAGCCAATTCACAGATCCATCATCTCATACAGTTATCCTTGTGTATGTGGGTGGGGGGGTGAGAGCAGCTAAAATATAGTTTTTCAGCAAAAATCTCAACTACAATGCACTGTTATTAACTATAGATCTCATATTGCACATTATATCTCTAGACTTGTTCATCCCACATGATCAGCTACTTCCTGTCATTTTGGTCTAGATGTTGTCACCTCAATGAAACATGACAAGTTCAGAATGAGAAACGAGGGAGCTATTGAGGGGCTTCTGCCACTCTTCTCTGGCTTTCCTTTCATTAGCCACTCACACTTTCCTACAAAGTAGACAGGATGTATGCTCAGTGTCCAGGAGCTGTCAAACAACATGGCCCCTGTAGCCAGGGTTTGGAAACACACAAAGAAACATTGCATTACATGGCTCAAATTCTATCCAGAGGAAGAAAAAGTTAATGGTGTTTAAATGAAAGCACCGAGTGACCAGCACACTGATAGCTATTATGGAAGAAAACAGTTGATATTCCAAGAGTGGCGCCAGAGTGAAGTGGAAACGTTATAGGTTTTTATTATGTACTTGTCAGGCTTATTATAGGGCAGTATATTCAATTTAAAAGCTGCCTATCAATTACAAAGCTATATGCAAAAATTTTAAGGATTTGTATACACTAGCTTAAGAGGTATAGAAGGCACACAGTATACAGTGCCAAAGACCCCTTTGGGACTGTCTAAAAGAATATCATTAATTTTTACAGTGTACTTCCATTTCTGGAGTGGCGCCAGCGTTGGCTTCCTATAAAAAAATCATTTCAAGTTTAGAATGATGCTATATGCTTGCAGCAACATCACAGGAGCAGTAGTGCACCATATGTTGCTACTTAGCAACTTAGTCTGTAAGTCCCAAAGCATGTACTGATTTGAAAATTGAACAGGAATTATAATTGTTGAGTGATGCTAAGAGGCAAGTTGTCTTGGATTACTGAACTATGCAGATGCTTGATGTTATGTAGGAAAAGGAACAAAACTATTTTTTTTTCCTGCAGGATGACTAAAATCTTATTTATGATTGCCTGAAGGGGTAAATTGATGAAAATTCTCTAAAAGAATACCAGGTAATGAATTCTTGAACACATTATATTACAGTAAACAAAAGGAATGTTAAGTGTAAAATTTAGCAAAGACCATTCAACTCCTGTAATTTGTGAAGGTTATTTCCCCCCAGAGTAAGTATTATATCTTCCATGAGCCTGATTTTTAAAACAGCACATTCTAAAAACATTTTCATACATACTATATTATTTAAAAAATAGTGTGCTTCCAGCTCACAAAAATGCCATATCTTTACAAAGCACCAAAATATCTGGAGCTATTTACTCCTTTCTTGTAAATTATCATTGGTATTTAAAACATAAAAACTAAGGAAGTGGGCATTTGGCATAGTGGTTAAGATGCAACTCCACTTCTGATCCAGCTCCTTGATAATGCACCTGGGAAAGCCGCAGAAGATGGCCTGAGTTCTTAGTTCCCTTCCACCCACATGGGAGACCCAACTGGAGTCCTTGGTCCTTGGCTTCAGCTTGGCCCAGCCCTGGCCATTTTTGCCATTTGGACAAAAAAATCTCTCATATCTGAAATGTAATATATTGGGATGAAATGGACATTTTGAGATTCTATGGTTATTTATAGCCCTCGTCTCTTCGTGGAAGAACAGTGTTTTTTTTTTTTTTTTCTCCTCATGCCATTGTTAAACTCTTTTACTTAGAGTAGGTTTAATTATATGATCATTAATTATACTGAAAATAGATCTTTGTAAAAATTAACAGTGGGAATGTGAGAGGGAGGAAGAGGAAGGGTTAGAGTGTGGGCGTGAGGGAGGATGAGGGGAAAGTCCCACTAGGTTCCTAAATCTGTACATATGAAATATGAAACTTGTATACCTTAAATAGAATTGAAAACAAAAAAAGATGCACCTTGGGATGCCAGCATCCCATCTTGGAATGCCTAGGTTGGAATCCCAGCTATGCTCTCAGTCTAGCATCCTGCAAACACACAGCCAGAGATGATTGTTCAAGAGTTTAGGTCCCTGCCACCCACGTGGGACTTGAATTCTGGGCTCCTGGATTTGGTTTGGCCCAGCCACGGCTGTTGTGGGCATTTGGGTAATTAACTACTAAATAGGAACACTCTCTCTCTCTCTCTCTCTCTCTCTGTGCCTTTAAAATAAATAAATAAAACATTTAAAAAATTATTAATAATTCCTGACTGAAATATTAAGAAAAATAATGTTAGTTGTTTGATTTCAGTTGGTGTATAACATTATCCATTGTACTTGAATTTAAAAATCTAGGGTGCCAAGCTGTTATGATGTATATGCTCTGAATTTCCAATCCTTTATCCAAAACTCTTTAAGACGGACATAATGATTCTCTGAAAGGGAGCAGCTGCTTTATAACAGCAATCATTTATTGAGTTTGTGTTTCTACTGTTTCAAACAAATTCAATTAGCTCTTACACTTCAAAACCCTAAAGGCACCAAAGAGATGATACTGGCTTGCTTTAATCTAATAGTAATACTAAACTTGTCAGTACAGTTTTGGGATTGATGGTTAGAAGAAAATTAATAGTAACATTTTTCATTTTTTAATCAAACAGTCCTATTCAGAACTACCTATGGATCTTGGAGGCTACTTAGTGAATGAATTCAGTTCAGCAAGAATGCTAAATGCAAGGTTCAGCCTCCCACAGGTATTCTTAAAGGAATCACAACTCAGCTGAATGAGAGGAACTATAGTCGGGATCTTTGAACTTCACAATGACCTTTTCAGTTGGACAATACAGTGCAGTTTCCAGAACGTGTGCCAGAGAAGGCAGTGATCATAACTAAATGCAAAGTTCGATCATGCAAGTCTGCCTCTGTTTCCAGTTAAGCACGAGACATTTTGTTTACGGAGTGCACTCCTGAGAGACGAGAATATTTCAAAAGGTTTGTGGAAAGATGGAATTGAAGATAAGTTTACTTGGTTACCAAAAATTGGAAATCCATGCACAATTTTTTCTACTACTCACTCTTCGTGAACATTTTGAAGTTTCCTCATATGCACAAATTTCAAAAATTGTTGCAACAAAATAAACTTTTTTTAAAATTTCATTTTCCATGAGTTTTTAAAGCATCCTCATACACACCAGATTTAATTCATTGACTACCACCAGGAAGAAAAACCCAAGTTCTCAAACCCCCTACTCCTCTATTCTCTACCCTTCCCAGGTATAAAATCTATTTGGGTAGATGCGTAGGCATTCAAAACTACTATGTTAGAGTTTCTGCCATAGTTAGTGGTGTATGAAATGTGAAGTCACCGTACTTTGACTATTCTAGGAAAAAAAAAGTTCACTGCACAAAGTGCTCCTGTGTACCCTCCTTCCTCCTCATTTATTCACTTACTTATTTTTGCTTACACTGTTCTTACATTTTATGCTATCCTGGCACCTTAGAGCTGTTATAATTTTGCATTAAATGCCCTCTCTGGATTAAAAGGCCTGGTCTTAAGTATCTAAAAATAAATAGTGAAGCATTTACTTTTATAAATGTAACCATTTACATTCTCATTGGACTTTTGTTGTCACTTCCCATGATTAAATACCTTGTCAATGATTCCCGGTGAAATAGATACAAAGGTGCCCTTGAAAGCTGTCAATCATATCTTGGTTTTTGGCCTGAAAACAGCAACTCCTCCACTTTCCTCTCCCCTGGAGAAGGCTCTGAAAGCAGCCTCATTGCGCCCACTGGCCATGCGATTTGGGTTAGGAACATCCCATTTTGTTGAACATGGCCCCAGCCGTTGATAATTAAAGCTATTTGTGACATGTGTAGCTGATAATGATTAACTCGTCTACAGTCAGGAGCACAAACAACCTGCACCTGTAAAGACTTTATTTCCTAAAGGTAAAACAACTGTTTAGGAAAGATCATGCTGGCAAAACAGCTGCTTGCCGTTCTGGAGAGGCAACAAGGTAGAATCTCCCAACAAATGCCAACTCTGGTATTTTATCAGCTCTATCTCATTAACTGGAAACAAGGCTTAAATGCTTTGTTTATAAATTATGATTATTCCTGATTGCGGCAGTTACTGATAGTGCTACTCATTTGCAATGCAACTCTTTGAATTTGTTTAATTACAATTTGAAACAAGGCAGAGAAGATTAATTAACCCACCTGGCTGGCTGGCACATAGTCCTGGCTCGGCTCTGTCATGCTCATATACATGTTCTCACCGTCAAACTGCGAATGAAATAATAGTAAACATTCAGCAATCTTGACTGTGTGTATGTTTTGTGTTTTTTTTTTTTTTACCACCAAACTGGAAAACAGTAGCCATAAAAAAAATACCATGTCTGAGAATATGGACAATCTGTCATAGCAAGCGAGCCACATCTTTTCTTTGATGTTTCTGTTGTCATCGTTCCTGACCCTGGATGTCAATGATTTGGAGTAATTAGTGTTCTAGTAATTACAGCAAGCAAGCAAGAAATGAATGGTTTCCTTTCATCTGCAATCTGTTTTAAAACAAAATGGCTCATTTTGCACGCCATGTATACATATTGCAGCTCGTCTGTAATGAAGTATTAAATGAATGGCATGATTTTTGAAAGAAAAGAATAATGGAAAACACAGGAAAGCACAGCTCAGTGCATTCTGAGTTTAGCTCTCAAAAAAGAGAAAGTTCAGAGTTTTCATAATAGACCAGAACTGGTTTCACCACAATAGCTTTATGATCAAAAAAATTTAACTTTATAATAATATTTGAAAATAGTCTGTGAAACTATAACCATGGCTAAGAATGCTAATAACAATGAATAACAATAAAAATATACAGGCACGGTGATTCAATTTTCCTTTCTGAAATGTTTCAAAGACATAGCATTAATGGAAGTATTATAAATGCATAGAAATTCATACGCAAATTTTCAAGGTAGGAACAAGACAGAAGGAGGAAATTCACAGGGACAGCACAGTTGCAGGCCTATCAAACAGTTCAAGTCAAACAACAATAACAACAAAATACATTTTGTTATTTGGGTTTTTGAAAGCAGTAATCATTCCATTCAGACTTAATCCTCCTCTATCTTTAGTTACTTGGTAAGTGGGCAAAATATTCCTTTTTAGTTAGTGTAAGAATTTTCTCAAAGTAATAATCAAATGGACAAATACAACCAACTTCAAAGAATTGGGTCTGAATATGCTTTCACAGGCAAAATAATGTCAGATGTAGAAACCTGAAAGTCTGAAAAATTACTTTTGAAAACTAAATAGTGCTATTGATAGAGGAGCAAGTGAACAATATCAGAGGCATTATTTGTATACCATTGAAACAAAAAAAATGTTGCGTTATGTCAAAACAGAAAAAAATGTGTGATGGACATCACATTCCACCACCAGTAAGCTGCTAGCACAAGAGAGGGATACAAGAATAAATTGTAGGGATGCACCAAGGCCTCTAAACTGTAGCAACAGTAGCAGAGGACCTAACAATACACATAAACATAAGCTAAAAAGTAGAGACCTCGCTAGAGACAAGGAAGCACTCACAAAGTTAAACTCAAATGATCGAAGACGTTCCTCACACATCACCCTGTAAATCCATTTCATGTAATGGGAGTAACTCATCTAAGCAGATATAAAGTTGCTTATTCAACGGTGGTGTTGCTGGAGTCAATCAGAAATAACACAACAAGAGAAGAAGAGATGGATATTTTGGGTGTTGTCAACTGGATCCGAAGCTCCAAGCCCAATGACTTACCCAAGTTAGTTTTTCCATCAATCAGGTGGGCTTCAACGAAAATGCAGTGCAGTCCCAATATACTTGCCTGCTATTCCTGACAACTCAAGACCTGACAAAGAGCATCCTCCAACATTTCTCTATCCTCACCCACTGCTGGAGTGCACTGGTTTGTTTGCAAATGTTTTTAACGCTAAGATGCCAAAGAACCATTTAAAATATGGACAGCTTCTCTGACTATAACAAACTAAACTGAACAGAAGTGGTGAAGTGAATCAAATACTCCATTGCCTATGCATAGTCTATAAATGTGTTACTTTCTATTTCATGTTCTTGAACTCATTTTCTAAATCTGGAATCATTCTCAAGCCAACGAAGGCTTTGAAGTTTCGGTTTTAGTCTATCCAAAGTGTACACTGATTGAGTACATTCAACGTTACTGCTCTGGATAAAGACTTCTCCCCCAAAGTCTTACCAATCTTACTAGTCTAAGTAATAATGAGTAAAGTCTGAAACAATATTTTATAACAATAGTCATGTGACTACGATGTATGGCTTTGATTTGTACATTCTATGTCTCTGCCAGCTTACACGAATTGACTGATTTTATCTTCACAGTAGCCAAGAGTCCAGTGTTATTGTTACCTGAATTTTAGAAATGAAGATACAAAGCAGCAATGAAGTTAAGTTGGGTGTCCCAAGTTTCATAGCCCATGAGAGGCAGGACTGTGATTCAAACCCAGGCAGGCTGACTTTATAGAACATACACTTCACCACCACAGCATACTGATTCATAATAATGAATTCATAATAATGAGTGAGCAATCGAGTCTGAAAATAATATCAATAAATTGTCAAAGTGATGGAAGTATCTCAATGACATTGAGATATCTTACAGAATTTCAAGGTATTGTGAGCTTTTCAAAAACACAAAAATCATGAGGAGCTGTCAACTTAGCCTTGTAGAACGGCTCTGGGTGCTTAAAAGACTGAGAGGGAGTAAGATGGTAAATTCTATGTGTCAACTGGGCTGGGTCACGGAATGCCCAGAAATTTGGTCAAATATTATTCTAGATGTTTCTCTGAGGATGATTGTGGAATAGATTCACATTAAAATTGGTAAACTGAGTGAAACAGCCAGCCTTTCCCAGTGCAGGTGAGCATCATTCAATCTGCATTTAAAAAAAAAAAAGCAGTGACTCTAATCAAAGCAAGAGAGTGCCTTCTGCCCGACACAAGGGCAAGGACAGCCATCCTGTTCTGAATTGGGGTTCAACAGACAGATTGGTTCTTCTTGCATCTCAAGCCTCCCCACTTTGAGTCCAGGCCACACCATGAGTTCTCCTAGGACTGCAGCTTGCTGACTGCAGATTTTGGGACTTCTCAGCCTCTTAAATCATGTGATCCAATTTCTTATAATCAATTTCTCTCTCTCTCTCTCTCTCTCTCTCTCTCTCTCTCTCTCTCTCTCTCTCTCTTTCTCTCTCTCTCTATATATATATAGGTACTTTAAAATGCTCAAGGAAAGAAGAAAAAAATTAAGTCTTTTTTGGTACAAATCATTTTGAAATGCATGCATGTGCAGGATCATGACAGGCTCATGGGGGGACAGCATCGTGGTATAGTGGGTTAAGCTGCCATCTACAGCACTAGTATCCCACATTTAAGTTCCCATTTAAATTGGGGAGACCAGGAAAAAGCACCTGGCTCCTGGCTCCTGCCATCGGATAATCGCGGTGCGCTGGCCGCAGCGCGCCGTCCGCGGCGGCCATTGGAGGGTGAACCAACGGCAAAAAGGAAGACCTTTCTCTCTGTCTCTCTCACTGTCCACTCTGCCTGTAAAAAAAAATAAATAAAAAAATTAAAAAATTAAAAAAAAAATAAATTGGGGAACTCTGCACCTGATTCAGCTCCCTGCTAACGTACCTGGGCAAAGCATCAGGAGATGGCCCAAGTGCTTGGGCCCCTGCTACCAACATGGGAGATCTAGAAGAAGCTCGTGACTTCAGCCTGGCCCAGCTCTGGCTGTTGCAGTCATTTGGGGAGTGAACCAGGGTATGGAAGATCAACCTGTCTTTCTCTGCACCTCTCTGTAACTGTGCCTTTCAGATAAATAAGTAAAACTTAAAAAAAAAAAGACTCATAGAAAGCATGCATTATGAAAGAGCTACATAGATTTCAAAAAGTTTTGTACCAAAATTAATTTTTCTTTTAATTCAATTTCCCATAAATGTTGGAACCATTTATTTATCCTTTTGATTTCACTTCTCCAAAGAATCCTGACACAAATGACTTCCATTATTGCTGTTCAGGATACTCAGAACTCCTCTCAAAGCATATTTCTAAATGGCTTCCAATGTGAGAACACCATTTTTTCTTGCTAACACTTGGCTTCTAGGATGGTGGAGCCATGTTGGTTCTGCTTAAGAGTCTTTGGGCTTATTTTCCACCATGGTCATATCCTGTGCTACAGTGAATCCCCCACAGAGTCATACCCCTTTGTCAAGACACTTTCCTTCCTGTTTACTTGCTGAGATGTTTCCCAGACCCCTCTGCTCCCCTCAGCTGCCCTCAGCAGGGGCTGGGCAGTCTCCAACCTCTGAGCTCCCCAGAACAACTCCTGTGCTTGTGCAGGCTGTTGGCAGTGGATTCACGATACAAGGTGGTGAGCTGCCTGGGAGCAAAGTGACCATCTTGACTCTCTTGAGTACCTCTGAAGTTTAGGGTCAGCACATAATAAATCCTCAGGAAATGTTTATTTTCTGAGTTTTAAAATCAAATCCTATTTGCCCAGTTAAATAGATTATTTTCCTAGAGAAGGCATTGACTTAGAAAGAGGACAAAGACTCAATCTTACTGAGAATGGCCAGATGACTTTTGCAGAGGGTTGAACCAGAGTCCTATGGTGAGTTAAAGTGAGTTGATATAGAAACAAGCCCTCAGAGAGAGAAATAAAGAACAGAAATGACCAGGACATCATTACTCAAATGTTAGATCTAGTTCTGCCAGATTTTTATTTTATAGATTTTATTTAATATAAAATGTGCAGATTGGCCAGGAATCCAGGGACTTGGATATAAAAACGTGAATGTTCTTTTCTGAAGAATCTTGGATTGGCAAACGAAAGTATGTATACGTCAGAAGAAGTGTCACCATTCCCCTGTGGTAAAAGGATTGCAGTTGGGCAAACTCTTGAGCCCAGGGAAGAAGAGTAAGCCAAGAACCCAGTATGGCTCCTGGTATCAGGTTAATGACATCTCTGGGTTTTCACAGTTTGCCCAACCATACCCTACCCTGGAACTAGTGCCAGGAATTTCAACAGGTCTCCTGCTGACCCAGAAATCTCAGAATGCATCCCATGTCCTGGCTCATGACTAGCTGTTACATGACATAGAACTATAGCTCATAGAGGCTAGAATTCTGGTTTTGGGAAAATCCCTGAAGATATCATATCTGAATCTCTTGTGTCAAGTTTGGAGAAACTGACTTTTTATTGGTCAGATGGTCCATCTGGAAATAAAAACAAGGTCTGGATTCCTAACAGAGTTTTCCACTATCACACACTGCTTTATACTCCAGCACCATAAAAAACGGGATCAGACTCAAGGGCTACAGTTACTTCTTAAATTATGAAGGGCTACACCCCAGTAAACCTATTGAAAGTTGAAAATATCCTAAGTGTAAATAGAATTCATTGACCCCACCTAACCCATCACACATCCTAACTCAACGCACAGCACACTGTAGAGCATCGGTTGTTTGCCTCGTGACCTTGGGGCTAGCAGGGTGCTCTGTTCACTGCTGTTGCCCAGAGTTGCCAGAGAGGATGAGAAGCCATAGTGCCAGTCTCAGAGACGATCACAACTCAAAATTTCAGATACACTCTCTACTGAATGTGTGTTGCTTTTGCACCATGGTAAAGTTGCTAAATCATAAGTTGAAATATCATGAGAAAGAGCTGTCTGTATTTGCGCACATCCAGCAGGTTCACATCCCCTGCAGAGCCGGAAGCACAGTAGTTTTGACATTATTACACTGTAATGAACCTGCTTCACTCTACCTGAATCATGTACTAAAGGAACATTATTGATAATTGTTGCAATAAAATTATTTCATTAAACATAACTAACTGTGATTCCATTCACCTCATGTTTATCACAGTTATTATTTTTAGAAGTCAACTGAATTTAAACATCGTAACTTTTAATATCCATGTATTCTCAATTTAAAACGTGAAGTAAAATTTGGGGGAATAAATAGACTGACTTATTTAAATCTAAATGTAAATAGCGTTAACCCAGGATTAGTCCTTCTGACCAAGTGCTTTCATACTCTTTATTGTGTTTTTATTTCAAAGCACCAGGGGATGCAATCACATAAAAAGTCATTTATAATCTTCTGCAGTTTTTTTGAAATTGTTTTTAGAGGATATTAACCAAACCTATAATCCCAAAGGGCTTTTCAAACTAGGTAGTTATGATTGCTTCTATTTAAAAACTGAAAGCAGACCTGGAGCACTGTCTGAACTTATGAATGATGAGCAAAAATGGGCAATATTAGGCTACCAAAGCCACTAAAACAAGAAAAATCAAAGATAGAATGTGAAGGATAAATTAATCATTGGCATTGGTACAGAAAATGGGATCTTTTTAGGGAAACTATTAAAAGAAAACCAGAAAACTGCTGCTGAAAGGGAAAATAAAACCTCATGGAATTCATGAAACAGTACCACATTGTATTGCCTAGAAAGGAAAAAACCTTGCATTTCTGGGTGTTTTCTGCTGGCATATTTGATACTTAGATTTTTTAAAAAGAGCTAAAAATGGAAATGTTTATAACAGGGAGTTAATTTGACATTTCTTAGAAGCACATGTATTGTAATAAATCATTATACAATAATAAAATTTCCATTTCTGTATTGCTTGGCTCCATATAGGATTTCAGGTCATCTATTTTTTTTTCTTTTTTTCGTAATGGAAGAAATCACTTCAGTTTGGGCAACAAAGTCAAACACTTTGCTGTTTCATAGAGAGCAAAGTATTTTGAAAGTGAAGCATAAAACGAAGCTGACAATGTGCATACAAGCATCGTTATTATAATATTATTTACACACATGGGAACAGGGGTCAAGTCAAACAGAGTAAGGCGAGCTCCCCCTCTTACTACACATCCTGACTGCTCTCAGGGGAAACGTTAGGAGGCACTGGAGAGGGATCCTTGTCTACTTACTTCCCAGTGTGAAGGCTGAATTTGTGGATGCAAGATACACTGAAGGCAGTTGCCTCCAGGCCGAGGGTGGCCGAATGAAACTTGTACTGAGCCCAGAGGACCCAGGGAAGCAGCTCACAGGAAAGGAAAAGCGACAGGCAGAGCCAATGCTACCCACACCCAAAGAAAGAAGTGGGTCTCCTTAGCTAGTGTTTTGTAGTGATGTGTGTTCCCACCCAGTGTGGGAGGGGGGGAAGGCACAGAACTGAGTCGAGGCAGAGAAACCCTCCGTGTGCGGCTCCTGTCATTAGAATTTGAGTAGTAAACACCTCACCTCCGTGCTGAATGGGATGGAGAGGAAGAAAGACCAGGGCACAGCACAGCTGCTTGGAAGGCTCAGCCCCAGGCAAAGGAGATAGGGGGAAGGAGGGTTGTGTGTATGTGTGTGTAGGGGGAGACAGAGAGACAGAAGGTAGTGAGAGTGACAGGCTCCACATGCAAGGTCATAATGCCACCCTGGATCAAACCACTTATCTCCCTTCTTTGGAGGCATATATTAAGCCTTTATAATTTTGGTAAAAATCTTGTAATAATGTGACTATTATTCCTCCTAGCCTGTAGGTGACAAAACTTAGATACAAAGGAGTTTGGTAACTTTTCCTCATGGTGGATCTAATTGCACACTCTCCAGATCTCTCTGACACCCAGGGGGCCTTGGCCTCTGACCCTGGCTTCCAAGAATGGCTGAAACCATAGCCAGAAGCACGGAGCCCCAGGGGACACCACTTCTGCTGTTACCACAGCTATAGACCAAGGTCAACCAAGCAGGGCAGCAGCTTAGGTAGAAAAACTGTCCTTGGGCCAGAGCTGAGAAAGTTCTGCCTTCCACAGTGTCTGCATGCAGGGGGATTACATACTGCCCAATGGAGGGGCCTGACCCATGGCAAATGCTGTGGACTCTTTGGAGTTGTCCCTTACGTTCAGCAACCGGAAATGATTTGTTGCAAAGTTGCGGCCACTTGGAAACGTGCACCATATGCTTTGTTTTTCCCAACTCTCTGCCTTGCTTCTCTCCTCCTCACTTTGCTTTTCCTGGGCATGCAAATGCCCAGTGCTCACACATGAGCTTTCGTGGCAGGCTTTACTTTAACTAGATCTCACCCAATGCTACTGGTTGATGATAGCGTTCTTAACTGCAAGACTTCACTAATTGCATCCGTATTTGTTACACATTCCTTGTATTATTTTTAAGAATAATTATTTTAAAAATCAATTTATTTATTATTTTAAAAACAGCTATACATAGAAGACTGTCCTATGTCATGAAAACATTGCTTCATTTGAAAGAAACAAATGCAAGATTCTGATAAACTTCATTAACTCCAAACCTTCAACACAAAGCAATCCATTTTCATTATGCGTTGTTTCGGAAAGAAAAGAATATGTGGATGAAAGCTTAATGAAACCATTCTGGTGAATTTGATGGAAATAATTTAAACAATCAAACCATACATGATACATTCACTGTTTTTTTTTTTTTTTTTTTTTTTTTTTTTACTAAAAGGCAACCAGAAGCTGCCTGATACCAGAAAATCAAGAGCAAAGATTTTTGGGTCCATGCAGAAGCCCTGTTTTCAAAATGAATTTTGAATTTCTGAAATTCTGTAAAGCTTAAAACTGTAAAATCTTGCTGAATGGTTACAACTTCTCGCAGCTTCAAATGGTTGGTTTGGAACATTCCCTTTACTTGTCATATTTTAGATCAATTTTTCTGAAACCGTCTATGAAGGGAACAATTTGAGAAGTACATTCCAACTTGTTGGCAACCCTTACCTAAGCTCACTTATTTCCACATCATGTCAGCTCTCACCTCCATTTACCACAGTACCTGAATCTTACCCAGATGTGGAATGAAAAGTATGAAAGTAATTACTTCGGCAGGGGGGTAGCTCCTTTATTGCTAATGTTCCTTTTTAAGCACAGGGAACATTTGTCTTTATCCTACATGTAGAGGAAAAGGTGAGACTATTTTTCTACACATTTCTGGTCTGGAAAAGTATGATCCATTCTAAGAACCTCGAAACAAGAAAAATGTAAGACTAGAAGAAGTTCAGGGCATAGAAAGGTTATAGGAATTGAATAACAGATGTGCAACCCAGAGTAACAGAGAAGTTATATTTAGTCCCATTAGGTGACAATGGAGTGGGTGGAAAAGAAACCTGTTTGAAAAGATTGGAGGTAGGCAATTATTGAATAATTTTGAGTTTAAAAGTGTTTGTACCAAATAAAAATACAAATACAAATAAGGCACAGCGTTAGTAAGGTGGAAATTTTACTTCCCTATTATTATTACTCAGACAAATAACATTGTGACTAAGGTTAACAATTATGTTACAGGAATAACCTTTGGGTAATTAAAGTCTCCTAAAGGTAAGACAGGTGTCAAAATATATTGTGGTTTATTCAGGACAAACTTGATCCATTAGAATACAAGAGGATCAGTCTTAATGTATTCTATTTCCTTTTAAAGATCATATTTGACATTTATTTTTTGTAGATTCCAGAGTTTCTGTTTTATAAATGAAAACATGATGACATTTCAAAGAACTGGATTAAATAGCAGGGAAAAAAATCCTTCAATTTGTTGAGTTTGAGTATGGATTTGTCCAACGTGAAAGGAAGCAAAGCTCAGTTGGCAAATATTTTTGATTTTAAGGAATTTGAGATGTCATTTGATCCATTTTCTATACACAAAGAAGTATAGTTTTAATTTTTCTTTAATATCTTCAAATGCTATCTAGTTACTACTATTTTGGCCTCATCTCCTTTGATATTTCAACCCATAATCTCATTTGACTTTCCCTGATCACTTAGCCACATTTTTACAAAGATGATGGCATAATTTTTCTTGCTTTAGCTTAAGGCTCCACACATATGACATCCCTTTCCCAAGGTATATTCATTACATATATTTAGTCTCAGTTCCAAACAGTCTTTGTTTTTTGTGTATTGTAGTTCTAACTATCCACTTGGATCATTCTTCCACATGCAGTTAATTTTTTTCTTTTCCTTTCTTTCCTTCTTTCTTTCTTTTTCTTTTCTTTTCTTTCATTCTTTTTCTTTTCTTTTTTTCTTTGAAAACATTCTCCCAAATATGATATTTCAAAACAATCCAGGAGAAATTGAATCAAAATATAAGTTCATTTTGATACAAGAAAAAAAAAAAACACTGAAATCCATGGGAGCTGGCACTGTGGCATAATGGGATAAGCCAATGCCTGCAACACTGACAACCCACATGGGTGCCGGTGTGAGTCTTTGGTGCTCTACTTCCAATCCAGCTCCCTGCTAATAGCATGGGAAAGTAGTAGAAGATGGCCTAAGTTCTTCGGCCCTGCACTCACATGGGAGATCCGTATGAAGCTCCTGGTTCCTGACATCTGCCTGGCTCAGCCCTGGTTGTTGCAGTCATTTGAGGAATACATCAGTGGATGGAAGACTCTCTGTCTCTCTGTCTCTGTCTCTCTGTATCTCTCTCACAATTTCTCCCTCTCTCTTTCTCTATAACTCTGCTTAAATAAATAAAATAAATCTTTAAAAATCATTGAAATCCATGCCTTTAAGGAGTTTTCATAAAGTCCATGAAAGATGTATATTACAAAAACATATACACGCCTGCTTCTGCTCAAAGTCTAGTTTATTTTGGTCGGTGAGGGATGACCAGTTTCCTTTCTCTTGCTTTCTGGAGTGGCAACAAATGACACACTTTTGTTGAAAAATTGGGAGAAAAAAATATCAGCCCATGATACTAACAGGTGTGAACCACTTAATAGAGTTTTGCTGATACATTAAAATTGAATGAAAGGGATGGGTGTTGTGGTACTGTGGGTTAAGCCACTGCTCCAGATGTGAGTCCCACCTCCACTTTCAATTGTTTCCTGCTAATGTGTTTGGGAAGCAATAGATAATGACCCAAGTACTGGAGTTCCAGTCAGCTACATGGGAGACAAGGATGGAATTTCTGATGCCTGCTTTTGGCCAGGCCCAGCCCCAGCCCCAGCCCCAGTACCAGCTGTTGTGGGCAAGTAGGGAGTAAAACAGAAAATGGAAGATTTTTCTCCCTCTCCATCATGAAGTCATTTAACTAAATAAATCTTTCGAAAACTTAAATGATAACCAACACACTCATAGATAAAACTGTGGGCATGATTCATTCTTTCAACAAATGCTCATTCTACACCTACTTGAGTGCTGGGCACACACATGCATTGACTCATTCAATCCACACATGAACCTGATGATACAGGCAGTATTCACATCCTTTTATCAATAAGCAAACTGAGTGCTAGAGCTTAAGCATTAAGTATTTTGAACATCGCTCCTATCTGAACCAGCCCTTTGCTCTCATATTACACAGTATTTCTTCCTTGCTGAGTACACTGCCTGTGACCAGGCAATCCTTGCCCCGGCCTGGGTGCCTTCTCGTTACATCTTCTCTGTGAACTTCCTGCTACTTTTCTATTTACTAATAAAATTATCACAGACATTCTCACCAAACTCAGAACATTTCTGAGAGTGAAAGGAGGAAGTGTTACTAATCATGCCTAGGGACATCAGGCTAGGGAGCTGGTCTCGGAAGATGGAAAGCCTTCCCTGACACCAAGGATGACAATGAGTCCCTTCTCTGTACTGTGTGCATGCAGTTTGGATCTCATTGCATGGTTTTTAGCCCCCTACCGCTCTTCTCCGTTGGACTATGGGCACTTGGAGGGCAGAGACTGGCTTATCTTTGTGTCTGCTGCACTTAGCATATGCCTAGCACATTTTATTTACTCGGTGACATTCAACAAATGATTAAGTGAACTGAGTGCAACACCGTGAGAACTGAAAGTTATTTCAGATATCTCACCATTCCATTATTCTGTGGTCACATTTATTCCACAGGCTTCCATTTCTTAATCAATTTCTTCTGTCCATGAAAATAACCGGTCCTCCAGGGGCACTGGACAAAAGCTTCTGTGAACCAGATCACATTCCAGTTTCCTATTTCTCCCTGAATTTTTTTCAGTCCCTCTCATTTGAATAACTTGAAATGAAGTTCATTTTGTGAGAGCATGGATAACAGCTAAAAGCTTCATGAAACTGAACGGCCAAGCCTTTTCTCTCTCCCCAGCCCTGGCAATCCGTTTCAGCAAGGAGATGATGTCCAACCTGCTTTATGTTTTCAGCCAATGACAGATTGTGGGTGATCACTTTGCAGGGGATTGGCTCCAGCAGGCTAAGGAAATGCTGGGTGGAGTGGCAGACACAGGGTGGTCGTTCTTTCCTTTTCAGTCCGGGGCTTGAAAGGGAACTCAGGACTCTTGTTCCCTTGCATATGATACAGATTAGGCCAGAAATGAGGAGAGACTCTGAGTTTGCTTCTGTTATTTCCTAGGTTCCAAAAAGACATTAAGAACTATTCTTTCGCCGGCGCCGTGGCTCAACAGGCTAATCCTCCGCCTTGCGGCGCCGGCACACCGGGTTCTAGTCCCGGTCGGGGCGCCGGATTCTGTCCCGGTTGCCCCTCTTCCAGGCCAGCCCTCTGCTGTGGCCCAGGAGTGCAGTGGAGGATGGCCCAGGTGCTTGGGCCCTGCACCCCATGGGGAGACCAGGAAAAGCACCTGGCTCCTGGCTCCTGCCATCGGATGAGCGCGGTGCGCCGGCCGCAGCGCGCCATCCGCGGCGGCCATTGGAGGGTGAACCAATGGCAAAAGGAAGACCTTTCTGTCTGTCTCTCTCTCTCTCACTGTCCACTCTGCCTGTCAAAAAAAAAAAAAAAAAAAAAAAAAAAAGAACTATTCTTTCTTTACGCAGTTGTGTGAGACTCAAGTGAGATATGTGAAATCTCAGTTATAAATTAGAAAACACTTTGCACACCACCTATCAACCCTGTGCTACATTCTGGAAACTATGGTACTTCCCCTTCATGGCAATTTTGTTTGACTGTTTCCATAATTAATTGGAAAGGTCAAAAGGCGGAAAGAGGTGGAAAGAACTGGCCTCAATGTGCCCCAAAGTCTCCTGTGAAGAGGTCTTTGATATGGAAAATCACACATAGACTTTATTTTTTAAGCTCAAGGTAGGTAAGAGAAGACACCTTAAATATAAGATGACAGGAGAAAAATAATGGAAGCGACAAAAGAATAATTATAGTAAACTCGCTGAATAAATGAATACTTTGTAGATTACCATACATGTATGTACATGCATATATTCGGGTACTTCAAAAAGTTTGTGAGAAATGGAATTAAAAGATAACTTTATTTTGTTGTACAGTATTTTGGAATCCACATATAGTTTACTCACATCATACTTTGCCCATGAACGTTTTGAAGACCCTGATAAGCATGTGGTTCAAAAAAAGTTTTGTGCTAAAAGAAATATCTTTGAGTTCCATTTTACATGAACTTTGTGAAGTAGCTTTGTTATTTGTACATGTTCTCTAAATATATACAATATTTGTATGCTGTTTGGGTATGAAGTATCTTTCTCTTGTCATATTTATATTTGGCTAATGTTGAAGCCATTTTTGATGATCTATGGGAGCAACTATTAACATAATATGAAAACCTGCAACACCAAACTGCAGAAGATGCTACGTGAAAATGGAAAGCACTATCGAACTCTTCTTTTAATCCATACAGAAAATATTACCCAGTCATAGCAAACTGAATCATAACACAGTCACTAAAATTACTTCAGGCTAACTTATTGTATAAAATAAAATAAAATAAAATCATATAGGTTGACACAAAAAATAGAAGGTTATAGCTAAATATAGTAGTGTGATATAGGTCTCTTAGAGCATTTTATTTTCCACAGCTTATTAGTTGTATGATTTGAATTATCCATAAGATAACAATCACTGATTTTGTTTCATTCAATTGCATAATAATTTTGTTCTAGTTCAACAATTACATAACCTAGATAGATCCTTAAGCGCTTCCAGTAATCGATTAATGTTCCTTATAATGCTCACATAGAAGAAATTATGTAATTTCAGCTACACAGTATTCTATTATTCACCCTCTGAAAGAAACATTACATTATTAATATCTTTTGCACATTTCAGACTGGCTTTGAAAAAATCTGGTACAATATATTTTTATGACCATTAAGCAAATTAATATTAATGTTAGATTAAGTGGTTCCAAGAACTTTTTGCTTGAAATGTCTTCTGAATAGTTCTGAACAGAATGTCCCTATTGAAATGTATCTCATGAGTCTTGTCTCCCAGATACTCTTTAATGTTACTTGAGACATTAAACCTGAAACAAGTAACTTAAATATGTACTGAAGTAAGTAGAGGATGGAAACAAAACATTGAGAAAATATTAAATTATTTAAAATGAATTTGTATTTAAAGAGCATAACAATGTTACGTTTTCTTCAGAGCTAATATTGCTCTCCTCAGCAAGTGATATTATAGTGTCTATTCTCCACTTTACATAATTTAGGCAATATAGTTCTTTGGCCACATGGTAGGAAATATGCCACATACAATATTTAAAATCCATATTTTACAATACTCCATTGCATGCCATTCTCGGGCAATGAACCTGCATTTGTAACAGTCCATTTGTATTAGTGGTTTCAACGCTAATGTAGTTTCTCAAAACATGTACTTTCCAACCGTTATGTAGATTGTAAACTGTGCTTTTAAACCCAATGTATGTTCTCAGTGTCAGATAATTGAAAAGAAACAGGCTTGTGGATATGCTCTTCTAGAAAAACATATGAAGCACCATACATCTGCTATTTTCTCCATGACTCCTCTTTATAGTTTACCCATTAGCAGCCGCTGAACACTGGTTTTCACTAAACGTTCTTTGAAGTGCGACGTTCATTTAATGAAAGGCTTGTATAATACCAACTGCAATAACTATATAGTTTAAGCAACTCCATTATTTAGATGGTTATTAGAATTTCTTTGGTTCTTTTTGCATTCAAAGTTTTGTTTCGATTTTGTTTTTTCAATTGCTTGTCCACAGCTTTGGGCGTTCTAGTTTAATAATGTCACCATGGAAGTGCCAGGCAACTCACATCTTCTGTGAAAGAGCTTCTCAAGTGGAGCCACTCTGCTCCACCCTAGAGAAGGTATTCCATACTTGACAATGCTTGGAGACACAGTGATTGCTATCACAGAGGAATGCTTCTGACACCTGCTAGGTAGAGGCCAGGGATACTCCCACGTATCCTGCAATGTCCAGGACAGCCCCTATGGAAAAGCATGAGCCAGCACCATGCCAACAGCGCTGTTGTTGAGAGACCTTGATCTATAATATACATAGTTTGAGTTTGCAGCTTTGGTCACTTTAATGCTGAACTGTGACATGACAGATGAGACCAACTATGGAACGATTCACTTAAGTGATAAAGGTGGCTCAAAGTCTGTCAAGCAGTAACTCCATATTTTTAAAATCACTTATGGTTTGTATAACGCAATGTGCTTACTCAACTCTATATAGGGATTATAGTGCTATTCCAGTTGGCTTGGGTGTGGTGTTCCAAAGAAGAATTAAGAGCCCTGTTGGTCACAAGCTTCCAACTCCATTAATTCAGAATAAGTGTACGCTGCATTATGTGAACTTAAGGGTTACAATTACTCTGTATAGTAGAATAACAAATTCTTCAAACTACATGTAAATACCACCACTCTTCATGGTTAAAACTGAATAGCACTAAGAAAAATTAGTGATATTAATTAGGATTTTATTTATCCTTTCTTTTGCAAAGCTAATTATTTATTTGCAAGATGCTGTATCTTCATTAAACTCATTAGTATTATAAGTAGATGGAAATATTAATTTAATAAATACAAGGGGACTTCACTGTTGTATTTCAAGCATTTTTACGGACAAGTGAATTGAATTTTTCACAAGATAATGTTACTTTTTTCTACTTGAGCTTTCCTTAGAGTACCAAGGACAATTATATCTTATTCATAGTAGCTGCTATTTTTCTAGTAGTCTTACTAGATATCAGGCAAGCATTTTATATATAGATATATATTTACAGCATAAATATAAAATTATGTACAGGTATGTATAAATCTTGGGGGATAAACACAACTTTAAAGCCATATAGAGTCATCACCTCAATTTTTTTTTAAAGAAAGGGAGTCTGTGGCCAAAGTATCTTCTAAACCAGAAAGTAATGTAAAGCTAAGGAAGTCCAAGACTTGGCATGACTTCAATACTCTTTGGTCATTATCTTTGTCTCCCTGATTGTGATTCATTAGGACTGTGGCTCAGCAGGCAGTGGTGGGGCACAGCAGGGGTGTCTCAAAAAGATTTTGAGAGTCACAAGGAGAACAAGGAGCCAGAGGATTTCAGATGGTCCCAGGTAACTCAATAGGTAGAGAATCCCCACCCGCTCACCCTCCCCGGGGTAGGGGGCTATGAGAGAGGGGAACCTGGGGCCACTTCAGTTTGAGTAGAGGCAGAAGACAAAGCCAGCGAGTTAGAAGTGTCCAGAGAAAAAGAAGTCTACATAAACCAGAAATGTGGGAGGAGTTGGTCTGGGTTTTCCTCCAAGCCACTAAATGACATTCTGTGCTGCCAAGACCCACCTTTTAAACTGTACCTGTGTTTTCATGAAAAAGGCAAGAAATATGCATGCAAAGGATTCGGATAATCTTAGAGGACATAAACTATCTAATGCTTATGAGGATTTGAACACTAGAGGGAAAATGATATGTGAATACATTTCATTTTTAAAATATCACATTGCTTACCTTTTTAAAAAGTCAATGAACTTTATTTTTAAGAGCAGTTCTAGGGGGCCAGTGCTGTGGCGCAGTGGGTTAAAGCCCCAGCCTGCAGTGCTGGTATCCCATATGGGCACCGGTTCTAGTACCAGCTGCTCCTCTTCTGATCCCGCTCTCTTTTAATGGCCTAGGAAAGCAGTGGAAGATGGCCCAAGTCCTTGGGCCCCTGCACCCATGTGGGAGACCCAGAAGAAGCTCCTGGCTCCTGGCTTCGGATCGGCACAGCTCCAGCCATTGCGGTCATTTGGGGAGTGAACCAGCAGAATGGAAGATCTCTTTCTCTCTGACTCTACCTCTCTTTGAAACTCTGTCTTTCAAATAAATAAAATAATTCTTAAAAAAAAAAAAAAAGAGCAGTTCTAGCTACCCAGCAAAACTAATTAGAAGGCACAGAGTTTGCATACATCTTCTATTGTAACCTCCATTTTTCCCAACATTCCCCTTCAGAGGGGGGTGCATTTACTGCAGTAGATGAATCTATGTGGACACCTAAGAACTATCAGACTCTTAATGTTGTATATTCTATGGGTTTTGACAATGTACAATCATATGTATCCACCACTGTGGTATCATGGAGAAAAAGAGCTGTGCTAGTGGCTTTTAATTTTTTAAAGTATTTTTGCCTGCACAATTCATGCTAAGAGAATTCTGTTCAGCCAATACTGCCTATATCTACCTCCAAAAAATGCTGTTGCTAAAAATAAAGCCTCTACTCTAAACTCCCACTTGTAGTTCCCACCACACTGAGTATTAATTGGATTTTTTTCTTAAATTGACATTAAAGAAGGGTTATGGAAAATGATATGCTTATTTAATGCTCTGCTCATTTGACATGATACCTTTCCAGAAATATCTGTAAGTAGATACAGGATTTTACACAGATTAACATGTCAGCAGTTGATTTCACAAAGAGGCAATGCCACAGTTATTCCTCTTGCACTGTTCCATACTCAAACTGAGTTTCTGGGAACATTTCCAAATCTCCCCAACAGTCTTTCTAGGTTAGTGACCAGGAATGTGTGCAAGTGACTAAATTTATATCATTTGGATAAAAACTCCATTTGTGTTTCAAGCTAGGTTAAAACAGAACAAAGTAGAATAGAGAGTTGGCAATTATTCCATTACTTTATTGAATGTGGATGGCTGTAGCAGATATTTCAAGCTACCAAATAGAATTCTTTTTGTCTCAATGATCTAATTTGCTAATCAGATAACTGCTAAGATTCCAACTTCATTTTTTATGAATAGAATTATTCATAATTTCTCAATATTTCTAGTATCAGCTATTTAAGGGAAATGTATGTAAATGCATGTACAATTTTTGCATTAAAGTTGTATTTCTCACTCAATATTGATGAAGTGAAATAAAACACAAAAGGAACATAGTTATAGTGATTATTGTCCAGTTTCTCAAATGGTCAGTGTATATTAAAAAGTACTACAGCATGGCGATTAAGATCATGTTCTAAAACTGGATTTGGAGACGCTTGTGTAACTGTGAATTATATTTAAAAAACCATTTAATTGTCATATAACACAGAACAAGTTCATGGTCATTACATGATACCTTAATAAGGCTGTTATTTTTTTAAAATATTTCTTTCATTTATTTGAAAGATGATTTACAGAGAGAGGTAGATACAGAGAGAGAGAGAGAGAGAGAGCGAAAGAGGTCTTCCATCAACTGGTTCACTCCTCAAATGACTGCAATGACCAGAGCCCTTTTCCTGACTGTTGATGAACAACCCAATACTTTATCCCTTTTAGTATTCTTTTGTTCTACTTAATCTATTGGTTGAACTCTTGCAATTAACACACAATTATTCTCAGGTTTTGAAATCTAACTGAAAAGTGATCTCTGATAAATATAAGAGTGGGAATAAGAGAGGGAGGAGATGCACAATCTGGGCCATGCTCAATCGGACCTGCCCCAAAAGGTAGAGTCCGAAATGTGCCTGGGGATTCCAATTCAATCCCATCAAGGTGGCATGTACCAATGCCATCCCACCAGTCCAAGTGATCAACCTCAGTTCACAATTGACCATACTGATTGGTCCAAGATCAAAGGGATCACACAAAGAAGACTAGTGTCTGCGAATACTAGCTGATAGAATAAAAAAGGGAGAGAATGATCCAACATGGGAAGCAGGATACACAGCAGACTCATTGAATGGCAGATGTCCTAAACAGCACACTGGCCTCAGAATCAGCCCCTAAGGCATTTTGATCTGTCTCAAGAGCCCATGAGAGCATTTCAGGCATGCAAAGCGAAGAGATGCTCGCAAAAAAAAAAAAAAAAAAAAAATCTCTGCGAGTGACATCCCAGTGGAAAGAACAGGCCATCAAAGAAGAAGGTACCCTTCTCTGAAGGGAAGAGAGAACTTCCAATTTTTTTTTTTTAATAAGGCTGTTATTAAAAGAAGATTGGAGGCCTTAATAAATCAATAGCATTAGGCTCCTAGCTATAAAACCTGAAGGTAAGAACTGAGAAACATCTGAAGGAGGAGAGACAATCTGATAGCACTAATGCCTGTCCCCTCTTTTCTTTCCTGTTGTATGAAGCTGGGAGCTGGGAATTTAATCCAGGATTCTCATGTGGAGGTAGAAACCCACTTATTGAGTCATCATCACTGTTTCTTTGGGGCTAACGTAGCAGCAACCTGTAGCTGAGAGTTGGAGCAGGGCATTGAAACCAGGCACTCTTACGTGGGCCCTGGGCATCTATTTGTTGATACAGAACATCTCACCAGCTGTCTCCTTGGAGTTGCACCTTAGCCCGTCCTCCCACTACCCAGATTGTATTAATAACCTGTCTGGCCCCAGGAGGTGACTTTTAAAAAGAGTAATAACTAATCTCTTATTTAGAATGCACCTGGAGCCTATTCCTAAGCCTTCGATTCCCTTCAGTTCTGTTCCTTAAAATCCAGTACAAATTAATGGTATTTTAGAAGTCATTTCACTCACATTACCTCACTGACTGATGCTTTTAAAAACTGATTCATTGATTTACTCATTGACTCAACCTTTCTGTGTAACTACTGCCATGTTCCAAACATATTCATAGAAAGAGGAGGGGAGAGAAGTCCAAGACAATGTGGGCTCTAATTCAAAAGTCTTACAGCAGCTAATACAGCCCAATCCACTCGGATCTACACATCTTCAAGTCTATGCATTATGTCCCAAGTAAAAAAAAAAAAAATTCAAACCTCTTTGAAGCTGTTTCCAATTTTTCCATGTGGATAATCCTTCCCACTTTTCATTTCATGGGTCAAGGGGTAGAGATTAGAATTGGCTCCTTCTGGAACATCATTCTACTGCCATTTTCAACTTCTCCTCTTTTGGAATCAACATCATTTTCCATCTACATTTTTTTTTTCTATCCTAACATTGGCATCTTTCATTTTCCAGGCTACCCCCCTGCTTGCTTCTGCTTTAGTCTTTACCTTTTCTGACTTCCATATCCCTGTTGTAGATCTTCTCAAAATTAGCTTTACTTCAGAAGAAGGTGGCCCAAGTCCTTGGGCTCTTGCACCCACGTGGGAGACCTAGAAGAAGCTGCTGGCTCCTGGCTTTGGATCGGTGCAGCTCTGGCCATTGCAGCCAATTGGGGAGTGAACCAGCGGATGGAAGACCTCTCTGTCTCTCTCTCTCAATCTCTCTCTCTCTCTGTCTCTCTCTCTCAATCTCTCTCTCTGTCTCTCTCTCTCTCTCTCTGCCTCTCCTCTCTCTGTGTAACCCTGCCTTTCAAATAAATAAATAAATCTTTTTAAAAAAGAAAGAAAGAAAGGAGTTGATTTACCAAAAAAAAAAGTTAGCTTTACTTTTTGCTTTTTTGTTGCATTTTTAACTAAGACTGCAATTCAATGCCCTGCAGGCACTGGTAATAGTATGGACTAGTCATTGTGTAAAATGGACATATGGGGATATTAAATAGCAAAATTCCTTGCTCTGACTAGAAATTCCCACACTCCAACTTCTTCCATTCTTTTTTTTTTTTTTTTTTGACAGGCAAAGTGGACAGTAAGAGAGAGAGAGAGCGGCGCCTGTTGAGCCGCGGCACCGGCCGACTTCTTCCATTCTTTAACTTCCTCCAATTTTTTATCTGCTCTTTCAATAAATCATTCTGCCTCTCTCTAGTCTTATTTTCCATTGACCTCAAGAAGATGTAGACTGGCCGGCACCACGGCTCACTAGGCCAATCCTCTGCCTTGCGGCGCTGGCACACCGGGTTTTAGGCCCAGTGGGGGCGCCGGATTCTGTCCCGGTTGCCCCTCTTCCAGGCCAGCTCTCTGCTGTGGCTCGGGAGTGCAGTGGAGGATGGCCCAAGTGCTTGGGCCCTGCACCCCATGGGAGACCAGGAGAAGCACCTGGCTCCTTCCTTCGGATCAGCGCGGTGTGCCGGCTGCAGCGTGCCGGCCACGGCGGCCATTGGAGGGTGAACCAACGGCAAAAGGAAGACCTTTCTCTCTGTCTCTCTCTCTCACTGTCCACTCTGCCTGTCAAAAAAAATAAATAAATAAAATAAAAAAGAAGATGTAGACTAGATTTCAAAGTTGATCATTTCAGGGAAGCTCTTCATATTTTCATATTTCTTTTGACATCTTTGTCTCCTGTCCCCCAACATGAGCTATACTTCTTCAATCCTGGGGCAATCCCACTTTTTTACTTTTTAGTTTTTGCTTCAAAGCCACATAATGTTGCTAAAAATAGTCCTGAAGTTCACTTGATTAATTCCATGAGGAAATCAAATTTCTAACCTGGGCCCTGATTTTATTGTTCAACTTTCCCACTGAATTTCTATTACATTCCCCACCTTGTTTATTATACCCTTTTGCCCAATCTTCAAATACGCAATCCCTGATGACTTTTCTGATGATGACCTTCTCTGTTAATAGTGCAGAACTGTCTACCTGAAAAATTTCCCATAGCTCTCCTTCTCTCCACTGCCGAAATTTTGTTTGACATCAAATTCTTTTCTTTCTTCTCTTTTGGCTTTAGAGATACATTTTTCTCCCATTCAAGAATAACCCTCTCCAAGAACTCTCAACTGTAACCCTTCTGCAAACTTGCCTAATCAGTTGTTTCTCATCTTCCTTCATCCCCAGCCTATGAAGAGGCTCATATTCTTCTTTACGAATACAAAATAAATAAATAAATAAAACCCAAACTACCAACCAGTAGCTTTGCACCACACTCGACCAGCTTGTTAAGTTTCTAAGTTAGCTCTCTTCTTTGCATGATCACAAAACATTTCGAAGTGATTTGGTGAACTTGTCACAGACATTGCTAATCATTTGTCTCCTAACCTCTTGAAGACCAGTGCAGATATTTTGCCCCCTTATATTTTTTCTCATTCTCTTCCCTTTATAGAGAACTGACAATCATGGCTTTCCATTTGTATCTTTTAGTCTTATTTCTGTGCTGATCACAACAACCTCCTTCTATGCTCCCATTCCCATTCCCTTGTCCCTGAAAAATCTCCATGCTGCATCCTCTTCTCAGGAACAGACTCCCATCTACAGAAAAAATTCTCAAATGTTGATCCAGAAATGACGTGTCTGCCTTACTCCACCTCCTTGTATTTATTTACTGCTGGACATCTTTATCAAAGAAAGTGACCAAAATCAAATCCAAATTGACTATATTCAAAGCTCACTCTTTTTCCCTTCTAAAATTGTCCTTCTTTTTTTTTTATAGCACAGCCTTAGTCAATGAAGCTCATAATTTAAATATCTCACGGATCATTTTCTCTTCTTTGCAGAGAAAGCCACACAGATTTTAGAACTCAAGTTTCCATTTGTGGATTTCACTCCCAATCTATACCCTTCTTACCTCTTGTCCAGACTGCTTCCATCATCATCTAACTAGTCTTCTATTGATGGACTATTTTTAATGGGATCAATCCAATATAATTCTGAGAATAGTTTCCTTAAATTACAATTTTGATCCTGGTTCATCCCTGCTCAAAAATATACACTGGCTTCCCACTGCCAATTTAATAAAGTAAATTCTTTTTCTGATATTCAAGGTGTTCTGCCATCTGCTATCAGCTTAGCAAAGCTGGAACCACTGCCAAACCAAGCTACTCTACATGCCCTTGGAGACCAACATTTTCCTCTTTTCTGTATTTATTTATGAGGTCCCTCTGGCTGGAACATCATATTTTGTCTCCAAATTTATAGATTCAACCATCTTTTTGCACCCTTCTCTGATCTTAAAAACCAGCATAATAGTATCCCTCTGAATGAGAAAACACTCCATTTGTATTCCTGATATTGGTATCACCATCTAAAATATGTGTGCACATGAGTTAATTTATCCATCAGCTAATAGACTCACTGAAAGCACAGGCTGTGGACTTGAGTCTAGTTCAATGTCTGCACAGACATCATTGTGTAGAATGATGTTCCTACATGTGATATGCAGCAGAATTTCCTAATTAAACCGCAGATTATTAACCACACCCCATGTTTTGAGTCTGTGGAATAGGGACGGCGTCTGAGAATTTGTTTGTTTAACAGGTTCTCAGGTGATGATGACACTGTTGGTCTAGAAACCACTTACTGAAACTACCAACAAAAATTTAAATATTCTAGGCTCAAACCAATGTTTTGCCTTTTCAAAAACAACTAGGTTTCCAAGGCATTCGTGGAAGAAGTCTTGGTTCATCACTTGGAAAGCTCCCCTCATTGCATCAAGAGACTTGGGTCATTCCATTTGTATCCCTGAAATCCATGCATGGAACTAGGATGAGGCAAATGTGTTTTAGTAGAAAATCTTCAGGAGTGCTAAAAACACCAAGTAGTTAAGATAAATTATTTTGAACACAGTATTTTCTAAATCGAAGTAACACACACACACACAAAATCCAACCCAATAAAGAAAAGCTTTTTGTATCAGATTTGGCAATTTCTTTCATTAAGTATACTGAAAATAGATCTTTGTAAAAATTAAGAGTGGGAATGTGAGGGTGAGGGAAGGGTTGGAGCGTGGGCGGAAGAGAGGGCAGGGAGGGGATGTGTCACTGTGTTCCTAAATCTTTATGTATGAAATATATGAAACTTGTATAACTTAAGATAAATAAGACTACATAAAATTGAAAACCTGTGCATGAAAGGTCACAATGAACAGAGTAAATAGATAGTCACAGAATGGTAGAAAATATTTGTAAGTCATGTGAATGATAATGAGTTAAAATCCAGGATATAGTTAAGGACAAGAAAATCCTGAAAATACAGAGAGAAAAATGTCATTACATAAAAAGGAAAAATCATTAGACTAATAGTACACTTCTAATATGAAGTTCTTTTTCTTACTAAAATATAAATTTAAAATGTATTATCTCAAAAATGAAGAAAAAAACAGAGAAGGAAAGAGGGTGCAAAAGAGAGGGGGGATGGAGAGGAGGGGGGAGAAGGAGGAAGTGAATATTACTATGTTCTTAGAACTTTGTCTATAATACACATTGAACCTGTTAAAAGCTAATTAAAAATTAGGACTGGCAATGTGGCTTAGCAGGTTAAGCTGCTACCTGCTGTGCCAGCATCTTATAAGGGTGCCAATTTGAGTCCCAGCTGCTTCACTTCCAATCCAGCTCTCTGCTAATGCACCTGGGAAAGCAGTGGAAGATGGGCCCCTGCACCCATGTGGAAGACCTGGAAGAAGTTTCTGGCTTCTGGCTTTGGTCTGGCCCACTTCTGGTGGTTGTGGACATTTGAGGAGGTGAACCAGTGGACAGAAGACTTCTTTATGTCTCTGCCTCTGCCTCTCCTTCTCTGTAACTCTGCCTTTCGAATAAATAAATAAAATATTAAAAATAAACAAACAGATAAAAGTACACTTCTCAGCAGGAACCTTACAGGCTAGAAGAGAATGGGATGATATATTCAAGGTCTGGAAAGAAAAAACTTCCAACGAAGAATAATACATCCAGTGAAGTTATCCTTTAGATGTGAAGAGGAAATTAAGTATTTCCAGAGAAGCAAAACACCACCACACAGCCCCACAAGAAATCCTGAAGGGAGAGCTACAGTAAAATTGTCGTCATGAAAACACATGGCAGTACAAAGTTCATTAACACAGTAGGCACATAAAAGAGGAAGAAAGAGAATTCAATCACATCATAAGAAAGTTACCAAAATCTACAAAAGATTAATGAGAGGCCGAAAGAAGCAGAGGATATATAAAACAATCAAAAATCAATCAACAAAATGACAATCAATATTAATTTTGAATGTGAATATATTAAATCATCCAGTCAAAATTTATAGGTTGTCTGAGTGAATTACAAAAAACATGACCCAGCTATATGCTGCCTAAAAACTTACTTCACACATTGACTGAAAGTGAAGGTTTGGAAAAAGATATGTCATGAAAATGAAAGCCAAAAATGAGCAGGAAAAGCTGTGCTCATATATGACAAAATAGACTTCAAAATTGTAAAAAGACAAAGAAAGACCTTATATATTATAAAAAGATCAATTCAGCAAGAATATATAACAATCGTAAATATATGTGCACTAACACAGGACCATCCAAATATATAAAGCAAATATCATTAGACCTAAATGGAGAGATAAATTCCACAATTAGTGGGGGAACTTAACACCTGTTTGTTTTCAGTGGACAGATCATTTAGACAGGAAATCAACAAAGATACATCAGAGCTGAACCATACTGTAGAGCAAATGGACCTAATAAACATTTACAGAACAGTTCACCATACAGCTACAGAATACACATTCTTCTCATTAGCACATAGAATACTTTCCAGGATATACCGTATATTAATCCAAAAATCAAGTTTCAGTAAATTTAAAAAAACCTGAAATCATACTATGTGCCTTCTCAGATGATAGGCAATAAAACTAGAAAACAAGAAGCCCAATAGAAAATTTGTAAATACAGGAAAATTGAACAACATGCTCCTGAATGACCAATTGATCATTGAATAAATTAAAAATAAAATTAAAAAATTCCTTGAAGCAAATGAAAATGAATCCACAGCATATCAAAATCTATGGGATATGGAAAAGCAGTGCTAAGAGGGAAATGTATGGTAAAAAATGCATATATTTTAAAAAATTAAAGATTTAAAATAAACAATCTAATGATGCATCTATAGGACTTAAAAAAGCAAGAACAAATCAAAAGCAAAATTAGCAGGAGGCAAGAAATAATAAAGATCAGGGAAAAAATAAATGAAATTGAAACTAAAATAACGTTCAAAAGATAAACAAAAGATAAGCAAAAACAAAACAGAAACCTTTAGCCAAATTAACACAGAAAAAAAAAAGAAAAACCTTCAAATAAATAAAATTAGAAATGAAAAAAGACAAATTACAATAAGTACCACAGGAATACAAAGGATCATAAGAGCTATTATGAACAACTATATCCTAACAAGTTAGAAAACTTTGAAGAAATGGATAAATTCCTGGGTACATAACAACCTACAAAGATTAACTCATGAAGAAAAATTAATCTAAACAGATCAATAACAAGTAATGAGATTGAAGGGTACAGTGGGAAGCACCATTACACTTTTAAAACTGTATGTATGAAATATGTGAAATCTATTTCATGTATATAAATAAAAAAGAAGAAAAAAGTCTCCCGTCAAAGAAAAGTCCAAAACCTGATGAGTTAATTGCTGAATTCTACAAAACATTTAGAGACTAATTAATTGCATACTTCCTAATATGTTCCAAAATATTGAAAAGGATGGACCTCTGCCAAACTCTTCTTATGAGGCCAGCATTACTCTGATACCAAAATCAAAGATACAACACACGAAGAAAACTACAGACCAATATTCCTGATGAACATACATGGAAAAATTCTCAACAAAATATTAGCATACAGAATCCAACACTAAATCAATAAATCTTGTTTAAAAAAGAACCCAAGACTACATCAAAAAAGATCATACATCATGATCAAGTGGGATTTACCTCAGGGATGCAAGGATGTTTCAAGTGCAAATCAATAAATGTAATAAATCGTATCAATAGAATGAAAAGCTATATGATCATCTCAAGAGATGTAGAAAATGCATTCAATAATATTCAACAACCTTTCATTATAAACTCTTTCAACAAATTAGGTATACAAAAGAAACTACCTCAAAATGATAAAGACTATGTATAGCAAACTCATAGCCAATATCAGATCCGGAGCAAGACTAGAATATCCACTTTCATCACTCTTCTTCAATATAGAATCGGAAGTATGAACAAGAGGAATTAGAGGAGGGAAAGAAATAAGCAACACTGAAAATGGAAAGGAGGCAGTCAAAATATCCTTGTTTGCAGATGATATGGTTTTGTACCTATTTTTTTCATGTAAATACTCCACCAACTAACTGTTAGAAATGATAAGCCAATTGAGTAAATTCACAATATACAAAGTAAACATTTTAAAAGCATCATTTTTATATACTGATAATTATCTTGAAAGGGAAATCAAGAAATAAATAAATCATGTTATTGATAGCTACAAAAAAGAATATATTTTAGCAAAGAAGGGAAAAATCTCTACAGTGAAAATTATAGAACATTTATAACAAAGAGCATCAAGAACATGCGCCAAAAAATGGAAATATATTTCTTTCTCTGGATTGAAAGAATTAATATATTTAAAATGTCCACATTATTTAATGTAATCTACAGATTCAATGTAATATATCAAAACACCAATGATATTCTTTACAAAATAATAAAAAAAAATCCTGTATTATGTGGAACAACAGAAGATCCAGAATAGCCAAAGTGATGCTGTGCAAAATAATAAAGAAAGAAAGAAAGAAAGAAAGAAAGAAAGCTAGAGGCATCACAATACCTGATTTCAAAGCATACTACAAAGCTACAGTAATTAAAACATCTTGATATTGACATAAAAACCAACACTTAGATAAATGGAACAGAATAAATAACCCAGAAATTTATGTGTTTATGCAGCCAACTGATTTCTGACAAAGGTGCCAAGAAGATACTTTGCAGAAAGGGCAGTCTTTTCAATAAATGACACTGGGTAAAGCTGTGTGTGTGTGTGTGTGTGTGTGTGTGTGTGTGTGTAGGTAGAAGAATGAAATTGGATCCCCATCTTTCACCATATTTTAAAAAATCAACTCAAGATTGATCATAGCCCTAAATGTAATACCTGAAACTATAAAAATGCTAGAAAAAAAGCATAGGGGAAAATATTTCAACACAGTAGGCAGTGATGTCTTGGATAAGACTCTAGAAGTGCAGCTTTCAAAAAATGAAAAAAGAGAAATAAGTTTATAGTAAACCTAGAAGCTTCTGCACAGCAAGAGACATCTGACAGAATTTAGACTACATTTGCAAGTATTTATTGACAAATGATTAATATCCAGAATATATGAAGAATTCAAAAAACTCGATAACAAAAAACAACCAGTCCAGTTAAGAAACAGGCAAAGGACCTGCATAGACAGTTACCAATGGCCAACAAATATAGGAAAAAATGCTGAATATCATTAGCGATCAGTGAAATGCAAATCGAAACCACAAAGCGATTTAACCTCAGCCCTGTTAAAATGACTATTATCAAAAATAAAGAAATTAAGAAACACTGGTGAGGATGTAGAGAAATGAGAACTTTTATATGCTGAAGGTAGGAGTGTACAGTAATGAGCTACTGTGGAAAACAGTATGGAGATTTCTTTAAAATAAAAACTAGAAATGGAGTTGCTGCATGATCTAGCAATCCCACTACTAGGTATATACCCAAAAGACATGAAACCATTATGTAAAGAGATCCTAGTCCCAACCATCTTCAATGGAGAACTATTCACAATAGCCAAGATATGGAGTCAACTAATGTGTCCATCATATGAATTGATAAAGAAAATGTGATATGTGCATGTGTGTTAATATATTTGTTGGCCATTTGTAAATACACACACACACACACACACCCCATGGGATATCATTTAGTTATAAAACATGGAATAAAGTCATTTACAGTAAATTCAATGGAACTGGAGACCATCATGTTAAGTACAATGAGCTAGACACAGAAAGGCACATACACATGTCACATGTTCTCCTTCATTTGTGGAAACTACCAAAACCTCAACCTGAACACAAGACAGTGATTTCTAGAGTCTGGAAGTGGTGGGGGAATAGAAGGGTGGGAGGATAGAGGGCATCAAACTAGAGGTAGATTGGAGGAGTAAGTTCCTAGTGTCACATGGCATGGTGGAGAGACTAGTTTACAGTAAACTCGTAGACACTGTGTGAACAAATAGAAGAGGGAAGCTCCAAGCCTTAAATCACAAAGTAGTACAAAGATATCCCTGTTTTGATCAATACACATTGTATACATGCATTAAAATGCCACATTGTAACCCATAGGTATGGACAATTGTGTTTTTCTATGTATAATATTTTTTATAAAAGCGATGATATATGAAGAACTCTAACAATAAAACATAACCTGTTTATAAAATGAGGAAAAGAGATGGCAAACACTTCCCCAAAGAAGATATATAGATGTTGAAAAGCACAAGAAAAGATGTTTGATATCATTAATAATTAAGGAAATACAAATCAAAACCATAATGTGATATTACTTCCTATCCATTAGAATGGCTGTTACTTTACAGAATACTCTACAGCTGCAAAAAAAAAAAATGAAATCAGTCATTTGCAAAAATGAAGGAATCTGGAAAACATCATGCTGAGAGAAATAAGCCAGTCCCAAAGGGACAAATATATGTTCTCCCTGATCAGTGACAACTAACTGAGTACCAAAAAGGAAACCTGTTGAAGTGAAGTAGACACTATGAGAAACAGTAACTTGATCAGCCCTTGTCCTGACTGTTGATGAACAACTAAATACTTTATCCCTTTTAGTATTTTTTTGTTTGTTCTACTTAATACTATTGGTTGAACTCTTTAATTAACACACAATTATTCTTAGGTGTTTAAATTTAACTGAAAAGTGATCCCTGTTAAATATGAGAGTGGGAATAAGAGAGGGAGGAGATATACAGTTTGGGACATGTTCAATCGGACTTGCCCCAAATGGTAGAGTTAGAAACATATCAGGGGATTCTAATTCAATCCCATCAAGGTGGCATGTACCAATGCCATCTCACTAGTCCAAGTGACCAATTTCAGTTCACAATTGATCATAATGATAGGACTAAGAGTCAAAGGGATCACACAAACAAGACTAGTGTCTGCTAATACTAATTGATAGAATAAAAAAGGAGAGAACCATCCAACATGGGAATCAGGATACACAGCAGACTCATAGAATGGCAGATGTCCTAAATAGTACTCTGGCCTCAGAATCAGCCCTTAAGGCATTCAGTTCTGGCTCAAGAGCCCATGAGAGTATTTTAGGCATGGAAAGCCAAGACACTATGGAAAACAAAAAAAAAAATGACCTAAATGAAAGATCTCTGCCAGTGACATTCCAGTGGAAAGAACAGGCCATCAAAGAAGGAAATACCTTTCTCTGAAAGGAGGACAGAACTTCCACTTTGACTATGACATTGTCTAAATAAGATCGAAGTCGGCGAACTCAAAAGGCTTCCATAGCCTTGCCAACTCATGACAAAAGCCTAGGGAGATTACTGATGCCATAAACAAGAGTGTCAATTGTTAAGTTAACAACGGGAGTCACTGTGCACTTACTCCTCATGTAGGATCTCTGTCCTTACTGTGTTGTCCAATGTGAAGTAATGCTATAACTAGTACTCAAACAGTACTTCACACTTTTTCTTTCTGTGTGGGTGCAAACTGTTGAAATCTTTACTTGGTATATACTAAATTGATCTTCTGTATATAAAGGTAATTGAAAATGACTCTTGCTGTGAATGAAATGAGAAAGGGAGCGGGAGATGGGAGGGTTGCGGGTGGGAGGGAGGTTATGGGGGGGAAAAGCCACTGCAATCCAAAAGCTTTATTTTGGAAATTTATATTTATTAAATAAAAGTTTTTTAAAAAAGAAAAAACGGTGGCAAGGGAGTAGAGAAACTGATATGCTTGTGTACTGTAGTTGAGAATGTAAAATGATGCATTTGCTGTGGAAAACAATGTTGTGCTTCCACCCAAAATTAAAAATATAATTAGCACGTGGGCCAACAATTCCACGTCTGAGTACATATACATAGGCACTTCAAGCAAGGTCCCAAGTACACACATACACACACACACACACACACACAACCATGTTCATAGCAGCACTGTTCAACAGAAAACCAATTTTAGAGTTAACCCAATTGTCTATGTACAGATGAGTGGACACACAAAACAGAGCCATATATAGAAGAAATATTACCTGGCCTCAAAACGAGGGGAATTCTGACACCTTTCACAATGTGAATGAACACTGAAGATAACAGGTTAACTGAAGTAAGCCAAGACAAAAGACAAATACTGTGTAACTCTCCTTCCATATGGTACGGACTAGTCAAATTCATAGAGACAAAAAGTAGAATGGCAGTTACTGGGAAGAGGGAAAATGGCGAGGGGCAGGGGTTATTGTTTGACAGGCATAGAGTTTCAGTTTTGCAGGATACATGTGTCCTGGTCACCAGCTGCACAATAGTGTGTATGTACTGAACACTACTGAATTCAGTACTTAAAACAGTTAAGATGGCAAAATATTTGATATGTGTCTTTTCCCACAGTTTTCTTAAATAGCTTAAAAATCCTTGATTAACAAAATATCAAAAACTTAAGTAAAGACAGGATCACTGTAAATGTTTTGACAAATTGGTTCAATGGTAAACCCATGGGCCTGTTGGCTCGCGGGTTTCCCAAGAATGGGTAAACAGTGTTCCAGTGCTCTCTGCTTGTTTGAAGTTTGCAAGGAGCCTCCATTTCTTTATCTTGTGAGAGCAGAAAGGGTAGTGTAGTGATTCATCAATACTAATAAATCTTGTCAGGGACAAAAGATTCTCATTGTCAACCTAAAATACATATGCTTTGATTATTGTCAAATACAGATTCTTACAATAATAAATGGAGAGTTGTAGTGGCAGTACACTTCAAGAATATCCTTTAAAATCCTCACTGCTTTTGAAAACATAGTACTTAGGGTTGTTACTTAAATTTACTGATAGAGAAACGGAACAGAAAGATTTCTTCAGGGAAGTATTGAGAGAGCTGCACCAGGTCTAATTCAGTGAGGCAATGTGTTCAGGACCACATACCCTTCTTTCCCCAGTTTGTGATTACTGTCATGATTCCCACACTGTTTTCATGACAAAATAGTATATGTGTGTGCATGTAATAGGTACCTAGGCAGCGCATATGGACAAGTGTTACAAAAAAGTTGTTAAATCTTAGAATTAAAAAAAATAGAGAAAGAGGAGGCAGTATAACAGAGAAGGAGAACTTCATGGTTGTAACAGCCTTGCCCTGATGTCTCACCAAGGTGTCCACTGAAAATGACCCCAGGATTGAGATGTGGAATACAGATTTCCATTCGCAGGCTTAGTGACTGACACACAGTTCCATCAATTGCAACTCAAACCACAGAAAAGCCAGTGAGATTGTAATTGGTGCTTAGTGCATGCAGTTTCAAATAACTTTAAGCACTGTGGATGGAATAAGCCTCCAGAATCAGGAAGTGATAAGATGAATGTGTTTTATACCTTTTTTGATTTAAGCTCAAAGAGCAATATGAATTATGCATCCTATTCTATTTCTTACTCTTAAACACAGATGTTGAAATATATATCCAGGGCGTTTTAGTAACACAAAGTAAAAGCAATGTCATGTATTATGCCCTATCTGGTAATGTAGCATTTTAGGATTAGCCAAGAGATTTATTAAGCAACCTCCAAGGGAAGCAGAGTTCAAGTCCAGGCTCATCAATAAAACATAAATAAACTGAACAATTAGGTACAAAGTGTCTTGTCAGACAACTTATTAGCGATAAATGATAGAATCACTCAATGTCTTGAGTACAGAAAAAAAAAAAAAGACATGAGGACAAAAAAGGGCTGAATAAGGAAAATAGAAGTGCTCCACTCACTACCCAAATTTCTGGTAGCCTCTGGGGCTTCCTTCCTATCTCATTCTGCAATGGAGAGGAAAGACCTAGGCTGTGTCTTAGAAAGATGTATGAAGTATAAGATAGATGGCTCTGCTCTGAATTTTCTAGTCTTTTTTTAAGCAGCTTAGCACGAAACATCAATCCATTTGGAGAAGCTGTGAACAGACTTTCAGTCCAAAAGAGCTTCCTGTTCTGTGAGGGTTAGGTTCTCAAGGTGTGGCCAACGTGGAAATTGGGATTATTCAAATGACAGTAGAAAGTACCTAAGATTCCCTCCAGTTTGTGACGCACACCTTGAGGTAAATCTGCCCCCTCACCCAGTGCTCTGGTAGCATCTGAGAACCAAAGGGGGCAGGGCATTTGCATGCCAAGTCCATGGAGTGCCAGGATGCCAATGGTCACATGTTGATTTGCTGTCAGATGAAGGAAAGGCAACCAAAAGCAGGACAGCAAGTGTCACTCCCGTGGGTTTTAAGGTAAATAACACAAAAAGTCAGAATTACCCTTGACAGCTATGCTTCCAGGTTGGTGTCAAATAGTCAAGGACTTATGTTTAGCAGCTACCTGTGCAGTACTTGTTGCATCTCTTTAACCAGTGAGCCCAGCATCAGGCTCACTTTACCACAGGTGCTAGAAACGACAGAAGTGACATTGATGGAATGCAGTTGGTGGAGGTGATGGTAGATTCACACCTCTCACATCACATCCTAGGTGGTTTCCCCACACCCAAGTGTTAAGGGAGACTTCTGTTCCATAATGAAGTGCTTCCTTTTAAAGATATGGAAATTATGCTCAGAGAAAAGAACTTGGTCCAAGTCACACAATAAGCAGGAAGTAAGGTAGAAATAGCAACCCCAGGCCTATGTGACCCCATTGCTATCTGCCACTGCCTAGGGGAGGCCTTTCAATCAATAAGAGCAGGTATTTGCAAAGTGGAGATGAAAAGACACTGTCTACAAAACATACTTTGAATGAATAGTGATCAGGAACTTTAGATGATGGCTAAGGTAATTTCATGATTGCCAACCAAAATGAGGCAACTATTAAAGAGTTAGTCAACAGCTACCAAAGAAACAGAAATGTTTGCAAATGCAAATAGGTTTTAATAATGGATTTTTTTCATTAAAGTCAAGATCCAAAAATTCTACAGCTACAGTGCAAGATTGGCCGGATACCTGCTTTTATTAATAAAGTTTTATGAGAACACAGCAATGCTTATTGGTTTCTGCATTGTCTCATGCTGCTTTTGTGCCACAATGGCAGAGCTGAATACTTACCACAGAGACTCTGACCTACAAAGTCAAAAGTGCTTGTTATGAGGGCCTTTATGGGAAAAGACTCCCAACCCCTGAGCTAAGCTACAATGAAATTAGGAAAGATGAAAGGTGGTGTTTTCTAGACACATTTGTTCTTCAAAACAGATGATTCTCCCACTGGGACTCACAGAACATTGGGAAATATACCACCGTGTAGCTATGGTTAGTGCATGGTGTTACAAGGTGTATCTTCCCCATAAACCTGTGTCTTCCAAGAGTGAAGCAGTATTGAGAGGCAGGGTATCTGTGAGATGAAGGACCATATCTTTCTGCAAGAATGGTCCAGTATTTGGTGTATTTTTGTAGCAGCTTTACACATTTTGCTTCGAATGTTTTGTTCCCATTAGCTATGAACTAAACGTCTGCCTGAGTAATTGTTTCTCTTTGAGTGTTAACAAAAGAACATATGCTATTGCACTTGAATCTCATTAAGCTCTTCAAATATTAGACTTGTAGGAGACTTGGTATTTTCACGGGAAAAAATAAGTATATTCCCATTAGCTATATTTGACAGTGTGTTGGTTATTAATACAAACTATTTCTACATAAAATATTCTGTGGCCCCTCCTTTATAACTCGGAAGGGTGAAAATTCATTATGGATAACATGATAACCAAAGCCCCCACTTGGGACACAACGCCTTCCCCCCACCCCACCCCAGTCACTTTGACCTGGCCCAAAGATACAAGTCACTCACAAGATTCCTATCAATACTTCATGATAATCAACACTTCATCAGCTTGATCCAGAATTTAAGCTGGACACAAGCTAGGCCAACCAGATTAACTCAGAGACACAAATTCCTTGGTGCTTAGTCCCGGCAATGTTGTGCTACATTGGGAGGGACCAAGAGTATCCATGATTTCAACTTATCCAGCTCACATGTAACACTTACCATGTCCTACTATATGCAAGCCCTTCCAAATACTAAATCTTTTAATTCACATAACCACCCTGTAAGTTGGATACTGTTATTATTTTTATTTTCAGTTGGAGAAATTGAGGCACAGAGCAGGTGAAGAACTGGACTGTGGTTGTGTAACTAAGCCGATAAAGGACTGGGGTATGACTTCAGACAGGGGTTAGCTCCATGGCCCATGTTTCTGCTCTGGTGGCCTTGAGGGTCCCTTGTCCTTTTGTCTTTTTTAGATGTGGCTTTTCAGAACCTGGATTTCATGCAATTCTGCAGAATCCTTCTACAAAATCTTTATGGCTTTGACATGCCAGAATTAGTTTCCCAAAGAAGCTGAACAGAGAAGAAATTGCTCATCTCTTTTCCCAATGAGACTTTCTGTGTAAACCATGAGAAGGATCCTGAAGCCCCATTAGAAGCACCATCAATGCCAAGATGCCACAACACAAAGTAATGAGCAACAGAGGTGCTCGTGCATACTTCCTGCCCTCGTGGAAGTCTCACCTGTCGGCAACTTCCTTGGAAAAGCATCACTGTGCTGTTCAGCAGGTTATTCTGTGAGTGAGCAGAGCTGAGGCTGGCACTGTGTAGGCGCTCAGAGCATCCATACAATGGGGCCCCCAGTTAAACTAAATGGGACCTTAGAATTGCATAAACTATACAGATGAGGGAAACTGAGGCAGAAAGCCAGGAGCCACTTGGAGGCAACCAGGTGACAGGTGCCAGAGCTGGCAGTCTCATCACCATCCAACTGCTCTGATGTACAGGAGGTAGATACAACCAGGAAAATGAGCTGACAAACAAAAAATTGCAAATGGTGATAAAAAGTGGTTTATAATTGTGCCATCCAAATTCTCCTAGTTAGTGAAGCTGAAGAGAACTGTTCACTTAGGGTGTGATTAACAAGAAAATTAAGCATTGGCCTTCAAGGTAGAAGAGAGGGATTCATTTTCTTCCTCAAGCATTGGATGCAGCCTGATTTTCTAAAGTGACAGTACTATTCAGGAAACATCCACAGTGTTCACACAGATCCCAAATATATAGCGGATTAACTGAAAAGAATGACTGCAATAATTTGGGAGCAGGGACTGGCAGCATTGTTACTCAGAATACCAGTGGTCTGATCACTTGGTCCTCAGAATTTTTTCTTGACCCTGAGTGTCTAGTTACAATGCCTGTCTTAAGGGACAGGTGTGTTGGTACCGTGGGAAAGCTGCCACCTGGGATGTTTGTGTCTGTATTGGAATGCCTGCATTGGAGTCCCGGCTTCACTTCTGATCAGCTTCCTGGTAGTGCACATTCTGGGAGGTAGCAGGTGATGACTCAAGTACTTGGGACCCTGACACCCATGTGAAATACCCAGATGGAGTTTGGGGCTTCTGGCTTCTGCCCTGGCTTTTGCAAATTGAGTGAATGAATTAAGGTATGGGAGATTCTCTCTCTCTCTCTCTCTCTCTCTCTCTCTCTCTCTCTATTCCTCCCCACCCCCATCTTTCAAATAAATAAATAAATGTTTAAAGCAGTTCTTGAAAAAGTACATCTTTCCCAACAAGCTTTTCAAAAATGTTCAACACAGTTCAGCTTGAAATCAGAATATTTCAAAGCAGCCCTCTGGCCTGGTAATATGAAACAAATAAGATTTGTAACTTTAACAATGGTTTCAAAGAAGCATGCTGGAGTATTCTCAGGCTTGCTCCACATTCCCTTCTTCTGTGAAGCAGTTTTATCTCCAGCAATGAATTCATCCTCTGAAAGCTCCCGTAACACGTGGATGTTACAAACAGACACTTGCGGAGGAGACAGCCTATCTGCGGGCCGTGCGGCGGGTTAATGCTCTTGGAGACTGTAATCAACGAGAGCAGCATGATTTACAGACTCTGCCCTGGCTGTCAGGCCGCCAGGCCATCAGTGTGCGGATCTCGGGGCTGACGGCGTGGGGGAGACTTCGGAGCCCTCGTTATGCTAGTTGTACCTGGCAGGCTGCACGGGCTCTGTGCAAAGATAAAATAAAAAGTCCCTGGGCAACCTCAGGCTATCTGTCTTTGCTGTGCATGCTGCTGGCTGTGACTTTGTAGTTTATGTAAAAATAGTTGTTTGCTGAAATGGAATGAAAGCCAAGCAAAGAGTGGCAAGCTGAGACCGCAACTGAGAAAGAACTTGAAACACAGGCCTTCGTCTACCAGAATTCTGATGCGCAAGTTATTTAGTGGTTGACGGACAGCCAGGAGGCAGCACTGTGAGATTTTTCCTCTTTAGATCTCCTTCTGTCAATGTACACAGATGGATGCTACAGGTAGAAATAGTGCAGTGCTTCAAAAAATGGAAATGCCACAATCTTGCAAAGATTTTTTTCTTCTCTACCTTATATTGGCACTGGATGTCTGCTTTAGCACACAACCATCGTACCCAAATATTTCCAAATGAATTTTTCTTTTTAAATTCACTACATACACATTTTAGACTCTTCACACTTTTTAGTCTAGGCAGCTAATTCCTTCCTTCTCCTGGATGGATTCATACTCAACAATTTGAGGAGACCTCCAGAAGTTCGTGGAAACAGAGTTAAAAATAAGCTTATTTTGGTGCATAATATTTTTAAAATCCATGCATGAGGAGCTCTTCAAGTTCATGGAACCACAATCTATGAAAAAATGATGCATGGATTTCAAAAAAATTGCACTAAAATAGACTTTATCTTTTAATTCCATTTCTTACAAATATTTTGAAGTCCCTTCCCACTCTGTCAACTTCTGAACTTATATTAAAAATCTCTGGCATTACCCTTCCACAGAGAATACCAGTCATGCCTTTTCGTAAAGAAAATACACCACATCCTAACCAATCATGCTTATTTAAGTTACAAAGGACTTTTGCTAAGTAAAAATACCATTTTTAATTAGCAATGCTTATCTCTTTTTGAAGTCAACTAAATAGAACTCTTGTCGCTTAAATTGGCTCAACATTTTTCATTTCAAGTCTCTTTTTTACTTACAAATTAAAGTATGAAGATGGAGACCTGATAAAAAAAATGTGAGGAAACTTTGTTTATCTAATTTGCAACTGCTTGTTTGCATATTTAAGATTTTTCATTTTGTAAAATTCCAGAAATTGTAGTCAGAATGGGCTGTCTCCCAGGTAAAGAAAGAAGTCAGAAAACGGGGGAATAGAAGAACATGTTGGTGGGGGAGGAATAAAGGAATGGGACACTTGCCCAAGAAAGGCTTAGAGTTTTTCACAGGGCTCAAGGAACACATGGTATCTCCACTCTGTAGATGGCCTGTGGACCAGAGGTGCCACCAAGATAAGGAACAGGAACTAAGTCAATGCACTGGGACCTGAACTCAGAACAGTCACCTGTCTTACCTGGGGTTGACAGAACAGTGAAGGACTTCCTAGCAACGAGGACTCCAGAATTTCTATGACAGATTTGGAGCCATTGTCTTTCAGCTGCACTTCCATAACAAATACATTGTTCTAATTAATCTTGGGAAGATGAGAGTTCATGGCTGAAGGATGTTCATGAACCCTCTCTTCTGGAGACACACTGACTTTGCTGGGTATGAATGAAGTTGATGTTGTGAAGTTCCACCGGAAAGCCAGAAGGAGGGAACTGTCAGGTAGGCACAGAATGTTCCCATAGCCTGTCCAGGCATCATTGGTCCAGACAGAGCATTGTCTTTCTCATTCACAAAGTAAAAGAACCACAAAGCTGACCATGGAAAATTAATAAATGCATTTAAGACAACCTGAGGCCAGAATGTCTTCCAAGAAGAAGTGACGACACTCAGAGGTAAGACCAAGATGGAGCACTGGGACCACCTGTATTGTCTTTCGGTCATATCATTCACTTTCCAGTCTCTGGATAGGATAATGGTAAGGGAGGGGGAGACAACCTGAAGTATCCCTTTCAATCTAGGATCACAGAACTTTACCTGAGTCATTAATTTTGTCTTTTACATAGTTTGCATTCACAGCTTGTTAGTAACAGCAATTCAAGAAATTCGCAAATCCTCCATCATGGCCTAAGGGGAAAAGGCACATCTCATCTCACTGTGCTCAGAACACAGAGAAAAGCATTTCCCACACATCTGGGTGACCAGTCACTGTGCTAGGATAAAGTTTGATCAAAGTACGGACTTTGTGAGATGCTCTACCTGTGAGGAACAATCTCAAAAATAGAACATAGTCTATTGTAACCCAGATTTGCAACATGTTCTTGCCCATATTTGTCAAGATTTTCCAAAGACCTGAGCTAAGTCAAAACAGTTAGAAGACCCAGGAGTGGATAAGTGGACTTGAATTTCCTTGTTAGTCAGTCCTTCCATGAAGACCCATAGAAAATGATTTTTAGCAATGTAAAGACTTTAGGAATGTCCACCATTCTGAAGAAAGCTCGATAGAGCAGTATGACGATGATAGAGGAGAGATGAGCTAGAGAAATAATCACTAAGTGTTGTGAAGAAGAGAATGCAGATGAACCTATTCACATTTGCACAGGAGGGAGTAAATGTAGCAGGCATATGCACACACACACGTATTTCCATTAAGAAAGAAAGTCAGACTATTGCTTTCAAAATACCAAATATGCAAGCATGTGTTTTATATATACTATATAAAATATATAGTATATAAATAAAATGCACAAACATATATAATAATTATAAAAGGAAAGAAATGGGTCTCTTCACTGTTGGAACTTCAAATTCCTGTGGTAAAAGAAACCTATTTTTTAAAACACTGAAGCTCTGTCCTGGCATGACTGCTGATTTCCAATTGCCAAAGCCTAAGTGCACTCAACAGCAGAAATTCTACGGTAGAATCTTATTACAGATATTACACATGTAAAGTAAGGTCATCATATTTTAAATATATATTAAATCAAACAGAATTCCCAAGGTAGTTCCTAATCTTTCAGAGATGGCCTAAACCTCAGGTTTTTCAGAGAGAGCTGTTAGCCTCCCTCCTCTCTCCACCTGATTCCCATTCCCATTTTCATGGCAGTGACTCATTCTCAGGGGCATGATAAGAACAGCCATCCTGCCCAGGGTAAGATGCCAGCCACTGCCTGGAAGCTGGGAAGAGCTGATGGCTCCTTATTACTTTCTGGTCACTTAAACTTCTTTCTCATGTTCTAGCTTCTTCCATATCACTATCCCTTCACATCCTTACATCATTGTACACACGGCAGTGAGAGCCAAGAAATTCTGTTATACAATGGTCTCTCCTATTAGACCATGAGCACCTCAGTGGTAGTGAGCATGCCCCTTTTTTATACAGCTAACTTAATAAGCAAAACATTTAAATTTTAAAACCTTTCATCACCACCAATACCTTCTGCCACTAACTTTATTTAAACCTCACTAGAGGAATTGTTATGATAATGGAGACGTAGGTCTAAGAGCATAGCATTTATTACAAATCCCATTTTAGCACTTAATGTGCTTTTTTGTATTTCATAAGCTAAATACTAACAAGCAGTCCCTTTCTAATATAGAAGCTACAGATTCATTTTCCAAAGACAAATTTCTATTTCAATTTTCCCCAAAACAAACATGGTTGTTTTTAATTTCTTCTATCGAGCCCCTTCTTTTGATTTTATTTTTAAGAGAGCTAACACTCAATGAACAACGAGCCCTGGAAAGCAAAATAAAGATCACAAAACAGCAATCATCCTGTTTCATTTTAATGTCATATGAGTGCTCTTCATTATACCTATCAAATAGAGTTAATGCATAGGGCACATAGGCAGTGTTTATCAATACGTTTTCATCACCGTGGATAGCAAACATGACTAAAAAATGCATGATTTGAACAATAAAGCTAGAAATATACACAAAAGTGATTACCTCCAAAATGGAAAAATAAATGTGTTCATTTTATGTTGTAAAACCATGGTGAAATGGAGGACAGCAATCAAAGCCCATCCCTTCATATGCTGGTCATCGTTTCCATCAGGAAAAATATACTGAAGCATTTTGTACCGCAGTGACTGACGTACTTTGCTTGAATGAATCCTTACCAACAGGTAAAATATCATTTCGATTACTTTGTGCCATTTCAAAACCGAGGTGACTCACTCAGTAATGAGATAGAGTAAAAAGCAGTTGTTTTTAGTGGGTTTTTCCCGGGGCTGGGAATCATTTTAATTTACTTGTCCCAGATGCCACATCTCATCTCGTTGGTATTCCCTCCGTTCCTGGGCTTCTCTCTCCTTACTCAATAAATATGGAAATCTATTCCTTGTCCAGTTTGAACATTGTAATTTTTATAGCAGTTTTACTCTTTCTGACAAGCATATTTCCTCTCTCTTTTGAGCCTGGGAGAATGAGAAGAAATGCACTCTTCTTGGAAAATGTTTTGCATGTGTGAAGCATATTTCACGGCTCAAATTTAGTATGTATGTGGTATAATTTTTTAAAAAAAATCTATTCATTTATTTTTGAGGAGCAGAGAGAGACAGAGAGAGAGGGAGCTCCTATCCCTGATTCATTCCTGAAATGCCTGCAATGACTTAGGCTGGATTAAACCAAAGCTAGGAGCCTTGAACTCCATTCTGGTGGACCATGGAGGCTGCAGGGGCTCAACCACATGGGCCATCACCTGCTGCCTCCCAGGGTGCACATTAGCAGGAAGTTGGGATTGGAACAGAGCTGGGACTCAAACCCAAGTACTTTGATACAGGAGGAGATGGGTGTCAATTACTATGCCAAACACCTGTGCCTATACATGGGGTACAATTTGCCTTTACAAAAAATGCTGCACAATATTCTCTATCCCAGGAAACTGAGCAGAAGTGGAGAACATGGAGTGACACGGTCATGTGCGACGGGGTCAATGTCCACATTCAGTTTTAGGGGTCTTCCCTCTCAGGGTCTCATTTCAGAGAAGCATTCAGCTCCTATCAGAATCATCAATATTCCCACCCTGCACAGGGATTATAGTATAATCACCTGCCTTTCTTTAAGTCCTCTCTGGGGAAAAGTGGGTTATAACTAAGCAAGACATAAGTAACTATTTTAACACTGATTGAAAAACTAAATGAGGCCAAGGCTCCTATGTATTTTTGACCTTTAATGAGACAGTGCCTTTTCTTTTACCTTTATGGGTGTTTTTGTTTTTTTTTTTGTACTGAATGATATCAATGAGCCCTACAAGTAAAACATGATAAATATTTATAGGCAAATTACAGCCACATTTTTCTGCATTAGGAAATTTACTGGTGCAGGATAAAGCCACCATTGCCTGCAGTGGGCACTGGTTTGGGTCCTGGCAGCTCCACTTTCAATTCAGCTTCCTACTAATGCACCTGAGAAAAGTAGCAGAGGAAAGCCCAAGTGCTTGGGCCCATGCCACCCATGTGGGAGTTTGAAAAGAAGCTCCTGGCTCCTGACTTCAGCCTGGCCCAGCCCAAGACATCAAGGCCACTTTGGGAGTGAACAAGCAGATGGAAACCTCTCTGTGTCTCCCTCTCTGTAAGTCTGCCTTTCAAATAAATAAATATTTTCTTTTAAAAAAGGTTCAGACTTATAGCCAACAGAGCATAAAACTAATATTTTACTATTGATGTCTTACTCTTGATCTTCCATACACTATATATTTAAAATATATACATTTGGATGATACCAAGATGGTGGATTAGGGAATGACACACTATACTAGGCTAGGGATGAACAGCAAAAAAAAAAAAAAAAAAAAGTTTGAAGTGCACTCTCAGGGAAGAATTGATTGGAGAGAAAACCACATTGGAAATCCTACAAGAGGAAGAGGAATGCCATAGACCTGTATGGAAGGTTCTGACATGCAGCACAAACAGAATCACAAACACTACTGCAGCAGCCGAGAGCAGTTGCCCAGGGATCCAGTGGAAGTAGAGGGGCACATTTATCTCACCCCAACTTCCCTCCCACAGAGCCCGCTGCCTGGATGAGAAAGGGCAGGTGCCATTTTGGGGTTTGGCCGAGAGCTGCGGAAGCCTTTGTGTGTGCTCTGCAACTGGCTGAGACAGGACACCATCTTCTCAGCAGCACTGGCAGTAGAGGCAGGGAGACAGCAGCATTAAGCCAGTGGATCTTGTGTACATTTGTGAACCTAGTGGAGGGAACAATCTGCAGTCCCCACTGACTTTTTAGCCTGGCTGGGAGGTGGCTGAGCAACCACATAGGCTGGTGAGGAGCCTACAGTCTCCCAGGAGCAAGATGCCTAGGCGAAGTTGTCTCAAGGAACATCTGCCTCTCTATTGACTGGATAGGTTGGCAGGGCAGAGAGAAACCTGTGCACCCAGTGATTGTGGGAGCCTTGTGTGTTGAGACCATGGGAAATCAGTGGTTACATGAGAAGGTGCAGGGTGTAGCAAGATCTCTGGGCAACCACTGGGTGCAACTTCACATGCTCATAGCTCCTTGGTTGCCTACAGTAGGTCATTGTCATGTGAATTGGGCTCACAATGAAGACCACGCAGATCATTTGTGTAGTTCATATGGTGGTGTGGAACACACTGGGGGCTAATACCCATGCATTCAGATTCACCACGCCCAACCTGGACATTATCCTGGATACTTGCTCCACCCCAAGCACTGACCAGAGCATTCTCCCTAAGAGCTGTAACTAGACAGGGATGCCCATTTTCACCATTGCTATTTAATACAGTCCTGGAAGTTTTAGCTAGGCCATTAGGCAACAAAAGAGAAATCAATGGGATACAAATTGGAAATGAGGAAATCAAACTATCCCTATTTGCAGATGACATGATCTTATATATAGGAAATCTAAAAGAATTTACTAACAAACTACTGGAACTCATAAAAATTTGGTAAAGTGGCAGGATACAAAACCATACAGAAAAATCAATAGCCTTTGTATACACAGACAATGTCATGGCTGAGAAAAAAATTTCAAGATCAGTCCCATTCACAATAGCTCCAAAAAGATTAAATACTTTGTAATAAATTTAACCAAGGATGTCAAAGATCTCTACGCTGAAAATTACAAAACGCTAAAGAAATAGAAGACTTTAATAATGGAAAATCTTCCAAGTTCATGGACTGGAAGAATCAACATCATCAAAATGTTTAGACTACCGAAAGCAATTTAGATTCAATGCAATCCCAATTAAAATACCAATGACATTCTTCTCAGATCCAGAAAAAAAGATGCTAAAATTCATATGGAAACATAGTAGACTCCAAATAGCTAAGACAGTCTTATACAACAAATCAAAGCAGAAGGCATCGCAAAACTGATTTCAAGAACATACTGCATGGCAGTTATAATCAAACATCCTGGTTCTGGCCCCAAAACAGTCTTGTATACCAATGGAACAGAATGAAAACTCCAGAAATCAATCCATGCATCTACAACCAACTTATCTTTGACAAAGATGCTAAAATCAATCCTTGGAGGAATAACAGTCTCTTTAACAAATGGTGCTGGGGAAACTGGATTTTCTTATGCAGAAGTATGAAACTAGACTTTATACCTTATCAAAAAATCCACTCAAAGTGGATCAAAGACTTAAATCTACAGCCCAATACCATCAAATTACTAAAGAACATTCGAGAAACTCTGCAAGACGTTAGTATAGGCAAAGACTTCTTGGAAAAGACTCCAGAAGCAAAATCAAAGCCAAAACTGACAAATAAAATTACATCAAGCTGAGAAGCTTCTGTACTGCAAAAGAAATACCCAGTAAACTGAAGAGGCAATTGACAGAATGGGAAAAAATAATTGCAAACTATGCAACTGATAAAGGCTTAACATCCAGAATCTATAAAGAGCTCAAGAAATTCAACAACAAAACAAACAATTCAGTTAGAAATGGGCAAAGGACTTGAACAGGGATTTTTCAAGAGAGGAAATTCAAATGGCCAACAGACACTTGAGAAAAATCTCAGGATAACTGGTCATTAGGGAAATGCAAATCAAAACCACAGTGAAGTTTCACCTCACTCCAGTTAGCATGGCTCACATTCAGAAATCAACAAAGCACAAATGCTGGCAAGGTTGAGGGGGAAAAGGTACCCTGGTCCACTGTTGGTGGGAATGTAACTGGTTCATCTATTGTGGAATACAGTATGGATATACTCAGAAATCTGAATATAGGCCTACCAGATGATTCATCCATCCCACTCTTGGGAATTTACCCAAACCAAAAGAAATCAGCATATGAAAGAGCTATCTGTACCCCCATGTTCACTGCAGCAGAATTCACAATAGCTAAGATATGGAATCAACCCAGATGTCCACCAATGATTGACTGGATAAAAAAAATTATAGTATATATACACTATTGAGTACTACTCAACTATTAAAAAAATGAAATCCTGTCTTTTGCAACAAGATGGCGGAACTAGAAACTGTTATACTTAGTGAAATAAGCCAAAATGACAAATATCATATGTTTCCCCAGATCTGAGGTAACTAATAGAGTACCTGAAATGTAATGCATTGGAGTGAAACAGACATTTTGAGATTGAATGATTGTTTAATGACCTAATCTCTTCTGTTGAGGAACAGTGTCTTTTCAGTTATTGTTGTTTGTTTTCCTTTTTTTTTCTTCATACTATTTGTTTAACTCTTTAACTAAGTGTAGGGTTAACTATTTGATTGTAAAGTAAGCTGAAAATACATCTTTGTAAAAGTTAAGAGTGGAAACGTGAGAGGGAGGGGGAAGAAGGGTTGGAGCATGGGCAGGAGGGAAGGTAGAGGGGGAAATGTCACTATGTTCCTAAACCTGTATATATGAGATACATGAAACTTGTAAAACTTAAATAAAATTTTAAAAAAGGAAAAAAATAAAATAAAACAAGATATACACATTGGATTTGGTGTTGTGGCAAAGTGGTTTAAACCACTGCCTGCAATATGCTGGCATCCCATATCAGAGCACCAGTTGAAGTCCTGGTTGCTTAGTTTTCCATCCAGCTTCCTGTTTACGTACCTGCAAAGGCAACAGAGGATGGCTCAAGTACTTGGACCTCTGCCATTCACAGGGGAGACCCACCTGGGGTTCTGGGCTCTTGGCCTACCCCCCAACTATTAGGGACATTTGGGGAATGAACCACAGGATGGAAGAACTCTTTCTTCTTCTCTCTCTCTATCAGTTTGACTTTAAAATTAATCAATCAATCGCTAAATCTTTAAATATATATAATACAGTGACATTATACATCTGGAAATTTCTTCTTAGGCCATTTGTGATCACATATGAATGTCCTTCAAGGAGTTCAGAAAAATGACATTAAAATAAAAGTTTATTTTCCTTTAAAATTTTTGAAATCTGTAATATATATTTTTCATAATTCCCATTTTCTGTGAACTTTTTGAAGAATCTTTGTATGCATAGAATTCAAAACTTTTAAGTTGTATCAAATCTCCAAACAACAATTAGGAATACATAATAAAAATTTGTTGCTTCCTATTTGAGTGCTTGACCAGCTTCTGAGAAAAGATGAGATCGCGTGCATTCAGGGTGATTTGATCGTAGACAAAAATTTCACTGCCTACCAAGCGTCTATTAACTGAATGATTGATTCAGATAGTCTTCTTATTTTGAAAATGAAAGTCAAGGACTGAAATGAGCTCACACAATATGACAGTCTGAGTGGAAAAACACGAGGTGAGGTTTCTAAACCTCCTGAATCCTCCAACAGTGCTACAAAATCAGCAGTTACTAATTCATTTTATTAATTCAGTGCAATCTGTTGCTTCAGAGAGCTACCAAATGTTTTCACTGGCATCATATTTATAATAAAAATGTTTGCTTTAAAGTTAAAACATTTGTTTTGGTGACATGAGCTTCCAAGAGTATTTTAAATTCCCAATAATTGAAAAGAAACTCAAATCCTTCTGGAATCTTTCTTTACTTCTCATTGCAAACTGACTAACATAAAGGGAGATCACAATACTTTTGCTTTTGATATTAGAGACGAGAATGAAGAATAACTGATTCAAAGACAACCCTAATAGTTCATTTAAAATAAATCTGGTGCAAGAAGCCCCAAAATAAATGAAAGCTGGATTTTTCATCTTTGGGATATCAGGAAATAATTTTAGGAAAACACAAGAAATTAAAGAACTACGCCCTAAAGAAAGAAATAAAGTCCCAGTACAGTCGAAAGAGAAAAGGAATAGGTAAAATCTTAGTTTTAACAAAGCTTCTGAAAACTGAAAAAACAAGAGTTGAATAGATTGTCAAGACTATTGTGGAAATACTGATGAAGGATTCTTCATCCAAAGAGCTTGGTCCCTAAATTGCTTCAGATGTCAGATGTTTTCAGATACCAAAATCATTTATGTGTCACAGGCATTTAAATACACAGCCTAATGGTAATTTTATGTGATTCTTTAAATAATTTGTGCGTGAAACAAAGTTTCATAGTGTGGAATTTTCCACTTGTGGAAAATCTCAGATGTCAGATTAGGGATGTTCAATTTGCAGTGTAGACCAGGAAGAGAAGGTGGGCGGAGGATGTGACATTGCCGGGATGTCCACTACGGCATATTTTGATGTGAAATGTGAAACTAAACACAGAGAGGTTGGATGACTTTGAGGTAAAAGACTATATAGAGCGCATGTGTGAGAGAAGATAGATGCACAGACTTTTCCAACATAATGATCCCTGTCTATCTGTGACAAGGACCCGCCAAGCAAATCTCTGGGGGCAAACACACCTTAGATAAAGTGGCAAGGGAATATCAACTTTGTAGAGAGAGGTCTGGGGAACTATTGAGTCACAGGGTAACTCTAGGGATTTCTAGAGAAAATTAGATTTACTAACCTGAATGAGTTTCCATCATGTCACGTGTGGAAGAAGAGATAGTCAAGCCATTCTGTGAGATTCACACAGAATGGAACTTGCAGAGGAGACACACAAGAGGGGCTAGATCTGCTATAAAATTCAGATTCAAAACTTAGAAGAATGGAAAATTGCTTTTCTTTGCGATTTTGTAGTCAAAATATCAAACAGGTAGAACAAGGTAAATTAAGAATCTGGCTATTTGGCTAAAATACTAGTAGATATTTGAGTTTGTTAAAAAAAATGGGTACCCTTTTAAAATGCATCATGTCTTTATAGGGAAAAGCATTTAAAACAGTAGGAACTCATGTGGAGAAAATGAAAAGAATGGGTGTGTGTATTCTGTTCTTACAGATAGTAGCTGAGGGCTTATAAAATAAAGCTAAATCAAATTGATTGGCAGCAAGGGAAAAGTGATATTAAAAAGAAAGTGATAAGAAAGGAAAATTGTGTCTATGGTTATATACTCTAGAAATAATAAAGTAATTATACCGAAGACACTATGGGAATACCCAGCTTGTATAAAGAAGGTGCTACAGGCTAGATGAATATTATTTAAAGTTCACTGGCAAAATGTGCTGGATGCTATAGAAAAATGCAGTTAGGAGATGTGCTAAGTGATGGATCCATAATTAACTCCAAAGTTTCATTGTAAACATTGTTTAGATCAACTAAACAGTGCCAGATTTTTGTTAAGATTGACTCTGCTTGCTTGAGAATCATTTAATCCCACTATGTATGTATAATTAACCAGTATGTATAATTAATGATTCAAATAATTTAGCATTTTTGTTAGGAGATAACTTATCCCAAATCACTGCTGTTTTGAGTCTTCTAGTAGAACCATATGTCGAAATTGAGTTGAAAATTTCTGAAATGTTTCATATTTGACTAATAATGTTACATCTGTAATCTGAAACATACAAACATACACTGAAGAGATAAAAGCATACTGTAAAGGACATTCCCTTTTGTCAAATATCATGACATAATAAAAATTCAGAACACTGAGAAAATATTGAAATAACCTAAAAAATTAAATGCAAACTAGGCAATTCAGTTATGAAATTTAAAGGTGCTTTCAAATGAGTATTTGTGTATCTTTCTTTTTATATACCTTCCTAATAATCTAGACTCTCCACACTGGGAAGAGAATATGGCCTCATAGTAGAATTATGATGGCAAGCTTAGTACAGTTGGTAATTATAGTTGTCTCTGCACAGTAGAAATCTCTGTAATCGTCTCTCTAGCAAACATGAGTCTCATTATCTGCTAGGTATTTGCAAGAACTGAGATTACTCATCTGCCTCCCTTTATTAGGCTCTGACATGGCCTAGAGGACCTTACCCAGGTTACTTGTATTTATATTGAGTGTTGAAATTAAGATCTTGTCTGTAGACTAAGATATTGATAAATCAAAGAAGCCTCAAGAGCCACTCAATAGTCATTTTTGTTGTTTCTCTTCTAATTTTATACTGATGGTTTTATAGACTTGAGTGGTGTTCAACATTTGGGCTTCAAGCTCCCTTACTTCCACCTGACACACACTACCTACTCCCACCCTAATAAACTACACTTATAACAAGGATAACATCTGATGATGGGAAAATGATGTTAGTCACCCAATGCAATCAATCATCAGTTTTGATGGGACTTCAGTTGACAGACCGAGCACAACTGGGTGCATGGTATTTTGAGCCTTGCTTAGTTAATGAGAGCACACACAGAAATGCTTAGTTATGGAGTTGTGAGTTTTTGAAATAGTCATGAGCTTGAAGAAAAAATAAGGACTTGTAAATACAAGAACTAATTAATTGAATAGAACAAAACAGTTGAAAAATCTTGCTCTTTTGAGTAAATTTGGTCTGCATTTTTAAAAATGTTTGTCATGGTCAAGAAGTAAGAAATAACTTACAAGGTTAGTCAGATGACAAAAATGACATCATTTCTTTGTTAGTTGTAAAACAAAAAGCAAATCAAAAAATGAATCCAAAGAGGCCAGATGAAATAAATGGTAAGATAACCACAGGAGAAATATACCTTATAAATAAATTAGATGAGGCAACTTAGTATTTATCAATGAAAATATTGATTATGGTACAATTTACAACACTGAAATACTTTATTTAAAATGCAAGCATATAATAAAATGAAACACCAGCATTTTAAAATATCTTAACTATTTAATGGGCGCATGACATCAGCAAGTAAATGAAAACCATCATGATTTTCTTTTGTCTTGTAAGTTAAAAAAAAGTAAGATAAGTAAGATAAAAACCATGAAATAATCTTTCTTGCCAGGAGTAAATTTGTCATTAAAGTTAAACAAGTTCAGTTGCAGAATGAATGTACCACAGTTCAAGTCAACTAAAACCATTTCTTGGTGTTCTTAAATTTTTTGAGAATTGTACCTCAAATGAAAAGGGACATACAATTTTAGGGAATGCTGCTGAGGAAAATTCAGTTGTTTTATAGTGAAACGTGTTACCTTGAAAGCTGTGTTTCAATGTGTTCTCATATTTCTAACATGAATGCTTTGAGTAATTACATGTTGATAAAACTAATCTTTAGCTTTATCCTTTTCCAATAATAAATGCTTTTGATTCATTTTATATAAACAGGCTAAACTTCAAATTATTTTTACACATTTTCACTTTTTTATGAAAGTAATTATAGTTAGTCTCTGGGAATCAAAAAAGTTCTATTTCCATTTTTTAAAATAACTTGAATGCTACAATTTTCAATGCCTTTTTACTGTCTGTTTACTTATTTGTGTATTTTATATTCTTCAAAATGTTTTCTTTCTCAGGTCTTATTGAAGAAAATATTGTGTTACTTGGATTTGTCAGCTCTGAACAGTTCTTTATTATATCCTACATTCTCTACTCTCACCTGAACCCGGCCTATTCCCAAAGATCCATTAACAATGGAATTTTAATAAGTGATATAAGGAAAACTGTGCTTTATTCTTTATGGAAGGTCAGAATTCATGATGATTATGGAAAAGTACAACACATGAGTTTTTTTTCCTCAACAGTGAAAGGCAGAAAAAAAATGAATAAAATGTTCAGATTTTCGGATGTTAAATGATTGAAACAGTTTCTATTTAAATGCAAATTTGACTTTTTAAAAGATGGGACTACCAGTAACTGCACCCTAAATAGTAAAATGAAAATCAATTTGAAATATGGGATGAATAAAGTATATGTGGACTTTCTGGGAATAATTTTTTATTATGAAAACCCTGATGTATTTTTCTTTGCTCCATCCATCTTAGACTGTGGACAGCTATGTCTAGGATGAAATGCAAACATTTTTTAATTTGTTTAAGCTCAAACATAGCCAGACTTCTAGAAGATTCTTTGCTTATTCAAGTGAGATTTCACCAAATAATGATCAACAGTATAATGCATGTAAAATACAAGACCAAATATAAGAGTTTAACTGCAATATTATAATGATCAATATTCACTATATGTTTTTTATGATGTTGAGGAAATCATTTTAAAGAAATGGAAATCACTGCATTCTATTGATTCAAGAACAGAATCTTCAGACATAAGTCAGCAGAGTTGACACTTTCAAATACATAAAATGTGACATCTGCTCTTACAAATGCACTATACAGGCTGTAAATCATCAAAGAGAAAAACAGTTCAATGTCATTTCAGCCACTGTAAGCTATGGTTTACAACTGAGAGATAAAAACAGTCATACTGTCTCTATGACATCTAAACCACTTTTCTATTGCAGGATTCCATGTTCTAATTTATCTTTGTGGTTGAACAACACACAATCAATTGTAAGCAACTGGTGTAGTTTGATTCCAGTCAACTGCAATTTTCTGTAGCTTTATCTTTCCTCCCACTACAGTGATTTTTAGGAATATCCACAACACACTATCTCATTTTTTGTGGTTGTCTAAGTATGTCAATCTTTGGAGCCATCATTCTAAGGGCTAACATTTGGCATTAGCCCATAAATGAAATTTACTTTTAATCCAATAAAGGCATTAACACTTGTATATATTATAATAACTAAAGATCCAGATTCTACTTTGGGGAAAATCATTTGAGTAGGAGGAGCATGGATTTTGTGTAAAATTCCTGGTATGAAAATTCAAGCCACTTATTTAACTGCTATGGGAGTCAAGTAAACTGCCTGAAAGAAGTGGATAAAAATCTGTCAGGGGTAGTTTTATAGATTGAGATCACAAAGATATCTGATACAAATACAGTGCTTAACATCTACTCCAGACAGCATAGTAGATACTATTATTATTAATGTTGGGTTATATGTTGTTACCATTTTTAGCATAATAAAGTGTAACACTTTCTTGGGGCTATAGGAAATAACAATATTTCTTCATTTATCCCAGCATTGAAAGAAATCCAATATAGTAACCTAAGCGTGGCATATATGCAGTTATATTGAATTTATTTTGCAAACAATGCTAATATTTAAACAGTTTCAGATATTTATTTAACTGATATTAGCAGGAAATATAAGAAATAGTTATTTAATGATTGTCCAGTGAATATGATAATATTATGTATGACAATCTAGGTATCATTTGTTTAAATATTTTAAATACAAGACACATCCAAAACAAAGCATATTTTTACAAAGAAATACAAATCGCAGATAAATGGGACCAGATAGACAAAAATGTAAATAGATAGATATAGACATAGATTTTTACTCATCACAATGTTGCATTTGTATAATAACATATTAACCACTTTTAAAGTAAGAATTATCATAATAAAGTTTAACTGCACAATTTTTCAGTAGAATTCGTTACATATGCAGCCTTTCGTCACCAAATTTTTAGCAACTATGTTTTTAATGAGCATGAAACAATGAGGAAAGGCCTGGTAATCAACTTGGTCTCAGGAATGATAGACTTGTTCTTTGACAATCTCCTTGGAATTGAAACACAGCGCCTTTTATTTTTCTCCACCCTACTGCAGAGAAGCTCAAAGCCCAACCTCCTGGTATCCACCAGCCCCTTGGCTGAGGCTGAAAGAAAACTGCTGTCCTGGGTGGATTTAAAGCCATTAGTTTAGCAGTTCTGATGCATTTTCTTTCTCCAATCTTTTTATGAGTAAAGCAGCACACTCCAGGGTCTGTGCTTGTCAGACCATTATAGGCACAGCCTTTGGCTTCTCTCCATGCCTCAGTTTGCCAAATGTGCACACAGTGCTGGTGTAAAGCACTCCCTGTCATATGCTCCTGCTTACGGACGCATTTTGTATAGATTCCAGATTCCCTAATGCTCACATAAGCCTGGCAATGCATTTCAGTTTCATTTATCAGAAAAGCAAATGTTCTCTGAACATTCATGTTTTAGATTCATTGTGTCCGTGCTGCTTTTATTTAGTGAAAGAAAACATTGTGAAAATAAATCCTAAGCCCCTGGTCTTTGCACACATCTGCAGGAACATGCACTATGAAGTTCCTGAGAAAGTACACAAGATAGCATTTCTGAAAAACTTGGAGGCGGTGTCACCAACTCACTAGGTTCCATCGCTGGCTTTTACAGTAATTCTCTGCCCTGATGGATTTACTGCCTCTTTTTAAAAACTGTTGTGCTATTTCGATGTCCATTTTCACTGGAAGAAGGAGCAGGAGGAAGAAGAGAAGTTGTAATTAGCTTTATGCTTACGGTGTTTGATCCAATCAAGTCCTATAATTCTGCCAGCACTGTCGAGGATTGCTAGACTGCTCCCGAAGCTTATCAGAGACAGGTGTCTGCTTTTCCATCCTTTGTATTTCTCACAAAGCTTCTCATTCAGACCTCATCCTCAAGTAACATTCATTAAGTCTTAACTTCATATTGACAGCAATACCACAAACTTTCCTTTCAAAGCAACATTCAACTTGGGTTACATCTTGAGTACATCACTGGCTATTAATTCTTGAGCTGCTAAATGTAAACAGCTAATTGTAACAATCTAAACGAAATGTGCAATAAATGAGATCTTTTCACACACAGATCAAAAACCCTCTTGAAGAAAGAGCCAACAGATTTTGGGGGAGGAACTTTAACTGTCCCTCCCTAAGCTCAACTTGTAGTTCTCCCCTGAAGCCTCCTTCCTAACTCCAGAATGCACAGATGTCTCCCTTTCCTTAACTTCCATAAAGAATATTACTGAGCACAGGCATGGACTTAGGACACACCTGTTTACAGAATGAATCATGTTGAAATAAAGTAGCAAACCTCTGGGCTCTGAAGGCAAAGGAAAGCTAAAAGTTACTTAGCACATCATCCCATGCCTACCACTAGTGCATTTCTCAGCCTCTTCTACACAAAACAAACCACAGCTTCTCCAATGTTCTCACAATTGTCAGTATCATTATTTGTATGCTGGAAAAATATAAGGTTGCTATCATTTTATTCAATTGTATAACCTCTTTTTATTATACTCTGTGTCATTTGACATAGTTCTGTAAAATTCTTTCTTGAAAAATTAATTTAATCTACTGAGAATATGTCTGAAGTTGGTAGGAAAAAAGATATATTGTACTGATGAATGGTAGTGTGTGAACTTTGAAGCATTCAGAAGAAAGCAGTATGTATAAATATTTTATGTAGTAAATATGAGCTGTAAACTAGTTATGAATTTAATAACAATATATGCACAGCAGATGTTTGCCTAATGGTTAAGAAACTGGTTAAGATGACTGCAGCCCATGTTGGAGTACCTGGGTTCCACAGCCAGCCCTGGCCTCTAATTCCAGCTTCCTGCCAATGCAGACCCTGAGAGGCAGCCATGATAGCTCAAGTAGTTGGGTTTCTACAACTCACATGGGAGACCTAGATTGACTTCCTGGCTCCCAATTTTTAACTGGCCCAGTCCCAGCCATTGACGTCATTTAGGGAGTGAGCCAACAGATGGAAGCATTCTCTCTCTCTCTCTCTCTCTCTCTCTCTCTCTCTCTCCTCTTTCTCTCTTTAAGATAAATAAGTTGAAGAATAATAAGAGGAAGAGGAAGGAGGAGAAGAAGGAGTAGAAAAAATCACTTAGGTTAAGGAAGGAAAATAAAAAACATGAATGGATCCAAAATGTTCAGATGAGGTTAGGAGTCAATGAAAAAATGTTTGATAATAATATGTAAGTAATGTAACTTGTTCACTTCCAAACTGTTCTTTCAGAAAGGAAATTTATTGTTGGATGAACAACAAGCCTACTCCAAACACTTCTGGAATTTGTGTGTGTATGTAGAGGGAGACATATATAAATCAAAATTTTGATCGGCATTTTTGGTAACTTTATTAATCATTCTGCCTATTAAATTATATGATATGCTGACATTATTTTGAGATTCTCTAAGGATAGTAAATTTGATGAGTAACAAAAACTGCCTACCACCAACATAGAATTGATTGACTTTGGGGAACTTTGTCTAAGAAGTCAGAAGGTAGCACCTAATTGAAGAAAAGGTTTATTTGTAAAGCAGACCTTAGTTACCTTCAAATTATCATGATTATTTTTCTGCCCCCTTCTCTTTCACCTGTATCACACAGAATTTATATTGGAACTCAACATGAAGTATGCTATGTATTTTTTCTTACTTCTGTATATCAAAATTCTGCCCTTTTGCCTTATTAGTTTCTAAATAAAAACAGTTACTCCACTTTAGATCCAGCTCTCTGCTATGGTCCAGGAAAGCAGTAGAAGATGGTCCAAGTGTTGGACCTTTTTTACCCTTATAGGAGACCTGGAATGAGCTCCTGGCTCCCGGCTTCATATTGGTCCAGTTCTGGTCATTGTGGCCATTTGGGGAGTGAACTAGTAGATGAAGATTCTCTCTCTCTCTCTCTTTCTCCCCCCCCCCCCCCCCGTAACTCTGCCTCTCAAATAAATAAATAAATATTTAAAGAAAAAAAAACCTGACCAGCTATAAGTAACTCGTAATCAAGTTTTGGAATAAACATGGAAGAGAATAGGTTTAGATGTGTTTCAATTTGGTGTTTCTATTGGTAAGAATTGGACTCAACTTTAAAAATGATTTAGTGTCTGTATTTGAGTCCCGATTCTGTTTCCAATTCCAGTTCCTTGCTAATGTGAACCCTGGGAGGCAATAATGTTGGCTCAAGTCCTTGGGTCTCAGCCACCCACATGGGAGACCCAGACTGAGTTCTCAGCTCTGAGCTTCAGGCTGGCCCAGCCCCAGCTGGTGCAGGCTTTTAAAGTGCATTCTCTTATTTTTCTCCTTTTCAAGTGAATAAAATATAGAAAATGATCTTTAAAGTTTATGTCTACAATACAAAATAGTGTAGAATTTATGTGTATTGGGGCTGAGTTCTTCCACTTAAGTAGTTGTGAATTCTTGGGCTGCCTTCTTTACATCTGCAAATCTGAGTTTTCTCATGAATGAAATGAGGATTCCAAAAGCACTTAATAAAAAGATTATTTCAAATATTAAATGACACAGCGTGCATAAAATAACTAGCAAGTTGCCTACACTCAAAAGAAGCAGCTCATAAATGTTAGCTGTTATTATGACTATTCCTATTACTCTACAGAAGAATTTGAAAATAAGAAAAGACAGTTGAAATATTCCGGGTGGAGAGTCACTGACAAGATAATATTAACATATTGCACACAATTTTTAAGTGTGAAGCGACCTACCACAATTGAAATGTAGAATTTGCAAAGGTTTTATTTCAACTGCCTCTTGATGTGCCATCAATGTGCTGAATTCCCCCAGAGCGTGAGAGTTTGGATAGGACTCTGATCCTAGCCATATCCCTGGATCACCACATGAGATCCTGTAAGCCATTTAACCTTTCTGAGTTTTGGTCCTTATAGGCCTGTTCAACAAAACTGGGATGATAAAACCTACCACATGGTGTTATAGAGGCTCAAACTCTAGTAATGAATTTGACAATGCTTCTTAATGAGTCAAGTGAAGAAAACACAAGCATATTTCTCCCACAGCTACAACTCCTATTAAAAACAATTGGGAGTTAATTGAAAGGACCAGCAGAGTTTCTGACAAAGAATCATTGCCTGTGTCATCTCCATTAGCCTTTCTGAAATAGTTCGGGTCACCAGTATTTGTGCCTATTTGCATAGTTGAATCACACACCTAACAGTTGTGACAGTCAGAAAGGGTGCTTCTCATTATTGCTTTGGGAAATGAAATAAAGCCAGAGTCATTGGGAAAAGAGGTGTGCCCAGTAAAAGGAAAACCTGACGTTAATTTCAGATATATTGTATTTTTTAGATCTCCTTTCACTTGGCTCATGGAACATGTCAGGATTGACAATTACACATAATTTATCTGAAGAACATAAAGATACAGGTAGTAACTGGACATTGTTTAACAAAAGCCAAGGGAACAAAGGGACCAAGGATTAGCCTGCCACCAATGTGATTTCAATCCATCAAAAACTCTTTCTCTTGGAGGAAAATCCTATTTATTTCTACTCTATCTCCTAAGTACAATGAGCAGCTTTTCCGTGCAGAAGAATCCCTACCCGCTTCCCCCCAACCCCCAAAAAACAGTTTCACCCAGGACCGAGTCAGCTGAAAACAGCCTCAATTTACCCCAGCAGAAACCACTGCCCAGGCTCCCTCTGAAAAACCCTTGGGTGGGAGTAAAGGAGAGAAAAGCAGGGTTTTTTTGCATGCTTGTTTTTCAACAAAGCCTAAGCTTTCTGGGCATGGTAGTCTAGGTTAGCAAAATTCAGCAATATTTCAAGCCTCTTGATATCTTCTTATTAATATTTATAATTATAATAATCTTATTAATATTTGTTCATCATATCTTCCTTTCAAAACAGGTTAACTTTGGGCTGCAGGGTAAGTATATCTATGCCTTATGGTCTAGAACTTTAATCAAGATATTGAACTTTTCCTTTCATTGTCAATCTCCTCATTGGTAAAGATGGGAACCACAGTAATATTAAAAAAAAAGAATTATTTATTTGAAAGGCAGAGTTACAGAGAGAGAAAGGAAGAAATAGAGATCTTCCATCAGTTGGTTCACTCCCCTGACTCCCACACCCACAGTGGTCTCAATGTTTAGGGCTGGGCCAGGTTGAAGCCAGGAGCCAGGAGCTTCATTCATGTCCCCCATGAGGGTGCAGGGGCCCAAGAATTTGTGCTATGCTGTGCTAATTTCCCAGACACATTAGCAAGAAGCTGGATTGGAAGTGGAGAAACTGGGACTCGAACTGGCGCCCATTTGTGATGCTGGCATTGCAGGCAGTGGCTTAACACATTGGGCCATAATGCTGGCCCCCAGTAATAATTATTATATTACCTTTCTCTGGGGTTTGCTTGAAGACTGAGTGTGATGAGATTCACAAGTTCTTAATCTGCTACCTAGCGCAGAATAATAATTAAAACATTCTGGGGCTGGCACTGTGCATAGCAGGTAAAGCCACTGTCTGCAGTGCCAGCATCCCATATGGGCACCGGTTTGAGTCCAGGCTGCTCCACTTCTGATCCAGCTCTCAGCTGTGCCCTGGATAAGTAGTAGAAGATGGCCCAAATCCTTGGGCCCCTGAACCCATGTGGGAGACCTGGAGGATGCGCCTGGTCCTGGTTTCTGATCTGCACAGCTCCGGCTGTTGTGGCTAGTTGGGGGAATGAACCAGAGGATGAAAGAACTCTCTCTTGCTCTCTCCGTGTGTGTGTGTGTGTGTGTGTGTGTGTGTGTGTGTGTTTGTGTGTGTGTGTAACTCTGACTTTCAAATAAATAAATAAATAAATATTTTTTAAAAAATTCTAGCTTCTGCTCAGGAGCCTACATCACCTACCTTCTTCTATACACAACCATGATCCAACAAGCAAACCAATGCCACTCCTTAAAGCAACCTTTCCTGTGCATGAATGGAACAGAAATGCTACAAAGTGGAATTCATTAAAGACGAAGGTGAGGAAGAGGACATTCACAGCAGGTTAGGCAGCTGCTTGTGATGCCAACATCCCATATCCAAGTGCAAGTTCCAGTCCTGGCTATTCTTCCTATCCAGCTCCCTGCAAATGCACCTGGGAAGAAAGCAGATGATGGCCCATAAACTTGGGTCAGGGCCACCCATGTGGGAGAACTGGTTGGGGTTCCAGGATCTTTAGTTTAGCCTGGCTCATCCTCAGCTGTTGCCAGCATTTAGGGAATGAACCAGTGGATGGAAGATCTGTTTCTGTTTCTTCCTGTCTCTCTTCCTTTTAAATAATTAAAAGGTGAGACGACATATGAATTTAAGAGAGAAGGAGCTCAATTCAACATTGCTTGATCTGACTTTTCGTGTTAGAATCTTTCCTGGGTCAGACAAGATCACCCCAGATAGCTTCATTGCATCCTCCTTGACACCTTGTATCTTCTCAAAAAATGCCACCAAACTATTAATTCTTCAATGTGGCTAGGCTATGGTAAAAAAAAATGTGTAAGTGACCGTGAATCCTTCTCTATGGACTATGAATTGAAAGGTGACATAGGCCAATAACCAGTCTGATATTTGGTGCTAATGGCATTGGTTGATCTTTGATTATTAGGTCAGAACTAGAGTCAGATCCTATATCTGAGGAAGAAATGCACACTTAGCAGTAAATTTAGAGCACACTGGGAACATTAAGAGATGCGAGGGAGTTGCAGGTGGGCCACACAGGCACAAGGTTGTGGTGCATTTGGGGAATCTGATTTGAGTCTTTGCCACATGGGAATGGCCACAGAGAATTTGACCTGCCCCTGTGCTTCATCCATAACTGGCAGAGACCTCAAGCCTCAACCCCAGACCTCACATGAAATTATATCTATTTGTAAAAAATTAATATTCAACCTCAAATCCAGAATCAATTTTTTTTCTTTTTAGAAAAGGCTTCTGGGATTCTAACTAATGGCACCCAAAACAGGAAATTAACTTATACTAGTCCTCATAATATTATCTGTCATTAATAGAGATCATATCACTTTTTTTTAAAGACTCATCTTTTTGCATAGACCTCACTTTCTCTTTGCCCTTAAAAATGACAGAATCAGGATGAGGTTGGAGGAGGCCCACTGTCTCTGAGCCTTACCAAGACAGAAAGTGAGGCACAAGGTGGAATGACTCACCCCTCCTCGGCTCAACTGGCCAGCAGAACTCTCCCATGCCTCTCTGTCCCCAGTCACCTTGTTCCTCGAGGTTAAAGAAAAAGAACCTAAAGTCAACTGAATTGGGAAACACTGGTGACAAATAAATGAAACCAGTGGTCAATACCATTCTAGATATTCCGTGGTAGCATCTCAATGGTGCTCCACTTGTTGGTGATTGTAGCATATAGCTTTTTGCTCATTTTTACCTGTTCCTTCAGGGATCCACTATAGAACAACAACCTCTCAATCCTAGAGTTTCCAGCAGATCACCAGGTGAGACCACTCTGTTCCACAGATTTGCTATGACTTATCTGGATTAGGATACCACCCAGTCTGAGACACAGCTTTTAATCTGGATTCTAGAGTCTAACAGAACTGTTCAGCAACAACCTCCTTTGAATTTTGCTGCACAAGGTTATCATCAGTTACTTCCATACAATGTACTCCAACCAAGAAGACATAAACCTGAGGTCCCTGGATATGTTGAAGAAATCACTCCATAATTTAAAATGTGGAAGGTTTCTGAAGTTCTAATAACCCAACAGGCTGCACAGTGCTGAGCATTTTCTGTCCCTAATTGTCCCCCATCTGAACTCAAGTGTGACTAGAAATATTTTTATTTAATTCAATTTAGTTAAGGAGATTGAGCAAGATAAATGGAGTCATATTGTTTCCTTTTGTTTATTTTGATTAGAAAATTAAGAAGCATTCTACAGAGTAATCATGTCTCTCTTTTGAGGAGTAAGTATAACATGAAGGTACTGGAACAAACGCTCTCTGAATCTATTCCCAAAACCCATTATCCCAAGGGACTCGTCGTCCTGTGACTAGAGCTTTTCATTATGGATGGTGGGGAAGGGAACAGTCATTGTTTTAGAAATGAATAATGTAAACCAGAAACTCTAGTCATCCAGCCTATTTACAAAGTGCAGTTTATTAAGAATTAATGTATAAAACTATTATCAGTATATTGAAAACAAGACTGTACAATGGTGAAGCAGGCAAAATGTTCTTACTCCATGGAGTATGTAAGAAATTAATTAATACATTCAGAAACTAAACAGTGATAGTAGTCCCTAAAAGTGTACTTCCCCCAAATTCCTTTACATCCAAATGCCATCAACACATTAATATTTGGATGCCTCCTCGTAAATCTCAAGTTCACCTCCTCTCTCATGACCCATCACTTAACATTTTCCTGTCATCTCTTTTCATACTGAGTGTTGGGCTTTTCTCTCTTCTCCAAGTTTCTGGAAGGGAGGTGGAATATGTAGAATATGTAGAATCTACAAAGTAGCCAGAAGCTGTAAATGCTTTCTATGGGCACACAAAGCAATCCACATCCAGGCTACTGCTATGCCAAAACTTGCAGTGAGCAGGTGGAAGCGTCTACAGAGGGGAATACTGATGACCTGCTCCAAAGCTTACTCATCTTTGTTGTAAAGACAGTGACAAAGAGAGAGGGGGAGAGAGAAAGAGAGAGAGAGAGCGAGCGAGCAAGCAGTCAGGAGTCATCTGGTGTACCAACATTTCATTCCACTACTGTATTTATTTTTAGCATTTTTTATTATTCATTGGGTGTTCCTAGAATAATGGCGGTGTGATTATGCGTAGTAGAATGGAAAGGGGAATGGTATTTATGATGCTAAATTTACAAACACGAGAGAAATTAGTAATACTATAGTTATCAAAGGAAACAGGCCTAATTAAAGAAATAACTGCTACAAAACCATATGCACCTCAAAGCAGAAAAAGACAATTCAAATTTAATGAATGCCTTTAATATTAATTACAGAATTCTTAACAATACATTGGGACAGCTCTCTTGGAGAATTCAGCTTACTGTTTAACAGTTTCTGACTAATTTTATTAACCTGTACATCTGAGAGGATCAACCCCCTCCGGGTTTAATTAGAAGGAAATTCAATTTAAATCTAAATGTCAACAGTGGTTACTAATTATGGCAGGGCCCTGGACGGGACAGCCAGTCTGTAATCAGGCAGTTCTCTGGTAACAATTAACACTTTCTTTCTGAGTTATGAGTGCGTTTGGATATTTTAAAATAAATACGTTTCAGCATGGGACACTGCTAATACCATGAGCCCCTACTGCTAGGTGCAGACATGCAGAAGAGGATGCCAAATTAAATTACAGAGATTTCTCAAACATATAGCTGAATAATAAGCAGCTACAAAACTAGGTCAGGGTCGAAAAGCTAGAGCTGAATGCCCCTCCCCCAACATGCAAAATAAATATCCCCACTATCTCTGAATAGAAATCATTCTTTTGTTATGCCCTTTGTCAAGAATACATTATTGCAAAATGATATTTATTTCCACAATCTTCACAGCTGTGAGCATGACTGAATTAATCTTTCTAGAACTGATTTCATTTGCAATTTCATGATTATGATTATAAAATGTAAATTTATTACTTTAAAAAGAAATGATTATAAAAGACATAGATTAAAAAAAAAAAAAACAGGCAGTTCTTTATCTATTGGTTTGCTGTGCTCAATACTAATGAAATAAATAGCTGACTAACCCTGAAATAAAAACAAACAGTAGAAAGACGATTGCAAAAAAATGTGAAATGAAAGCTAGGAAGACAATAAAATAACTCTTGTAATGTAACACATACAGTGTTTCTATAGCTCAGAGAAGTACCAAGACATGCAGATTTGTTCATGGTGAGGCTAAGCTTTAATGGTTAGTCATTTGAGATGTTTCTGTTGCTACCACTCTTTAAATGTTAGCATTAAAGATAATACAGAAAATACTTGGGTACTATTAATCTTTTTCTCCTCCAGCTTTCAGTTTTATGCTCTTAAAAGATAATCTCCAGCCGGCCATTTTCAGACTGTTTAATATTGATGACCTAAATAACAAATTAAGTTTAAAGAAATCCATATTTATAAGACTTAAATTTTTCATGGAATTTAGTAGCTGAATTGGTCTTCTCAAAATATTCTGCTTCTTAAGACCGATATTTAAGAGCCTACTGTGTGCAAAAAACCGTCCTGGATGCTAAACTATACACAAGAATTCGCAAACAGGCATCTCTGAGTTTAATTATTGCTGGCTACAGACAGGTTCTTTTAAATAACCGGGGCACAATAAACTATTGCATCAACTGTCTATATTTACCCAACTCATTTTTACCTCCAAAATTGAGATGACCCATTACTTAAAGATATCAATTTTATTCCCTTTTTAAAAAAATTGTGACTTAAGAACGTAGGAAAAGGCAATTAGTATACATTGTATTCAAGTGTCAGATGTCTATTTACAGAAAGAGCACTAATGATAACTATGGCTCTACTAAAAATGAATGTCAATAAATAAATGGTTCTATAAGCACTTATTTTCATAATAGATGCAATCACATCTTTAAATAAATATTAACATGTAAAACCGCTATTTATCATGTCAACTCAATCAATAGGGATCATATTTCTCTATGAGGAATGCATCAGTTATCTTTCTGCATTGGCTCAAAATCACAAAGCAAAAACACAAGCCCTGTCACAAGACATTTGTTGTATTCGATTGGATCCAAACTAGCTGCAGAGGAAAAGGCAATTTAAGCTCGAGTAACAAAATAAGCCATGTATACATGAATAAATTAATTTTTACTGTATGACACCTCCTCATTTACTTTATCTGCCCAAGATACTGAGTTTTCAATAAAATATCTCTATTTATGACTTTCATAGCTTTGTGGATGTGAGCTTTTGGGTCCTTCTCCCAATCCAAAGATTGTCTATCAACTCCTCCAACATGAAGGTTAATAACTGCTGGCTGGAGATGTCTCTACTGCTTCTGTACCATTCATAGCCATGAACACTTTGACCAAGATGGAAAGTAGCCTTCCTCCTTGAAGGGTTCACGTTTCACCTCCGGGAGGCGTGGTGCCTCCACCAGGCACTGAGGGACAGTGTCCAGCTTACATTAAAAAGTTTGGAAGCCAGCGTTCTGGTTAGCTGTAACTAACATACTACTCATCACAGTGTCGCTTTGTTTAGAAATTATATATTTAAATAAAATGTGGGCAGTCTGCGTTTAGATAACATACGCCTAATCTCCTTCTGCATCACCTCACACTTTCTTTTCTTCCTCGTCTCTCCTTTTAAAATAGCACTGTGCATCAGAGAGATTTTTCTCTAATTTCTTCAGCTTTCCTTAGTTTCATTCAACATGCTACCCCAGGCACCATATCGATGCCTGGAGGGAGACAGCTTAACAAGCGTGCCTTTCTGGTTAATTGTAAAGCTTCGAGGTTAGTTTTAAAGTAGTACTTAATGACTTCTTTATCCTTTGCTGAGGATTGCTTAGAGATATTTTTCATAGAGACATTCCAAGATTAGACCCCCAGTTAGGTACTAGATCTCTGAAGAAACACACTCTGTAAAAATTAAGTAACAGGAATAAACAAACACAGGGCATGACATGATATACATGACAGACAATATCATAAGACCTGTTTCTTACACCAGTTTTCAACTTTAATTTACCAGGTAATATTATTCTGAATATTACATTACAAACTCAGAACAGGTGTCTTGGGCTATTTCCCCCCACTTTTAAATGTTAACTCTTTCTCCCTGCATAACCGAAGTTTTAGTCAAGATCTTTTGATAACAAAAACGGAAGTTCTATAACCACAGCTCAATAATAAGGTGAATGGAAAAACAGTTGGTTTCCGTCTAACCAACTGCTCACCTTGATGTGTTAAGTCAAAAAGAGAAAGAGAGAGTGTATGTTCTCCATTATACCCAAAACCACAATGGTAAACGATCAACACAGAGCACTGTTTTGAACTCCTTCTTGGCAAAAATATAATAATAAAATTGTATGAATAATCTAATTTTCAGCTGTATTTAGAACACCAAATTTCAAGCAAATATGGAGTGAATTCAGGACACACTGTTCCAACAAAACCCGCTAAAATGGTAAAAGAAATCTGTGGCGTTCTTTGGTGGATGTCACCATGTGCTAGTTTCACAACTATTTCTGAGAGGTGCACACTTGATCTTTCTGTGGACAAGGGCCTGGGGGACAGAGAAAATACCTAAGTGAGGGCACAAGTGGGACTAGGGAATTGGACGGGTTCTGGGGAAGTGCTTCCCTAACCTTCCTGCCCCTTCTCCCCTTGGCCCTGGCAGTTGGACTGAGCAATACAAAGGAGTCCTTGTGTTTCCTTGGGATCTGGAATATTCTGCAATAGCACTTCCCAAACTGGGTTCCTTGCCATGGTAATAGGTTATACTTTAATAGGCTAAATAAGTTGGGAGCACACAGGGTCAAATAAAGATCAATGAGTGCTTTTATTGCAAGACTTTCCAAGGGTGCTGAGTCATGCAAAAGGATTGTAAATCCATAATTCCACATGCGTTTCCACCTTTTGACTTCCCAAAGTGTCTCGCACTTACTTCATTCCTGCTATTGCAGGCCTTCAGCACCTAGACCAGACTGAGGACTACTGTGGATCCCTAGGGTGAATTCTGCAACTGTGGACCTGAAAGTCTGGTTTTTGTTCTTGATTTTACTAATATGTTCATAAATAATGCCTCTCTTATTGGATTAAAAACAACTAAACTTCAGGGTGCAGCCAATTGTCTCACTGTAACTACCCAGGACTGGAAGGAAAATATATATATAACCATATATATAACTATATATAACTAAAAATGTATAGAAATATGATTATTTTTGGCTTGATCTGTGGTTTATTCTAAATGATTTACCTACTTTCTCAAGATAAATCTATGGACATTAAGAGTTCTGTTTATATAGTAGTCTGGGTAATCACCATTGTTATCTTGTTTTAGTTTCTTAATATGAGACAGTATTGTTTGATAATCGTCATTTTATAAACATTATTTTCCCTAGGTTTCTAGTACTTGGGTCACTGCTACACAGGTGGGAAACCTGGATTGAGTTCCTGGCTTCTAGCTTTCACCTAGTCCAGCCTGACTATTGTAGTCATTTGAGAGTGAATCAGCAGATGGGAGATATCTTTCTGTTTGTCTGTCTTTCCTTGTGTGTGTGTGGATGGTGTGTGTGTGTGTGTGTTTGTCTGTGCTTCAATTAAATAATTTTTAAAGTATGTCTCCTAAATAAATAGATAATATAGAAAATAAATATACAACAGCCTAATAACCACAGAATTGTTCAGTGTGTTGTATTTTACACACGCATTGTTAAATAAGAAATTTGTTAGCCTTCAGCACTTACGCCTGATTATTAGCAAACAACTAAGCGGAACCAAGAAGAATCCACAACCCTGATCTTATTGAAATAATTACAGAGCTTTTAATGTCCCATGAGGCACGGAGAGAAAGAACATGTAGTACAGAAAGAGAACGTAATGGAAACAGACAGAAATAGGACAGCCATTCTACTTTTTACACAGCAGAAACAAACTACTGTCAAAAGTTGAAGAGAATACAGAAATGATTGCTTACCCAAAAATGAAAATTTAATTTGTATCTCAAATGAAAGAATATTAAGAAACACTTCTAGGTAAAATAAAAATAAGTTGTAACTTACTAGGGTTTACTCATCTTTTATAGATATATATAATCACTTAGATCAAAAGATGTACATTCATTCCTACACATATATGTGTGTATACAGGCATGCAATGACATTTATATTTGAATACATGAAATGCAATGATAGAATGCATAATATGTTTCTTTTCCACTTTCAAATCTTTACAGATTATTTTGCTCAATGGGCACTGTATTTAATATGTCCTACAATTTAGCTCTGTAATACATAAAAATTGATTTGCTATGCAAAATATTTTTATCCTGATGAAATTGGTTGTATGAGGGCACTTCAAAAAGTTAATGTGAAAACAAAATTAAAACGTATGATTTTGGTGCAAAATTTTTTGAAATCCATGCTTAGACTTTTCCATAATATGTATTTTCATGCATATTTGAAGACCCGTGTATGCATGGATTTTTAAATCTTTTTCCCAAAAAATAAACTTATCCTGAAATTCCATTTCTTTTTTTTTTAAGATTTATGTATTTGAAAGGAGAATTACAGCAACAGAGAGAGAGAGAGAGCGCTTCCATCTGCTGGTCCACTCTCTAAACGGCCTCATCGGCTACGGCTGGGCCAGGACAAAACAAGCAGCTGGATTGGAAGTACAGCATCCAGAACTCAAACATGTGCCCTTTTGGATGCTGGCATTACAGGAAATGGCTTAATCTGCTGTACCACAATTCCAGCTCCCTTCAATTCTATTCTATTTTTGCTGACTTTTTAAAGTATTCCATCTCTCAGTAAATTTAAATATTAAACACAATAAATATTAAAAATAACTGTATGGCTTAATGTGCTGTACATTGTGAATTAATATTATAACTAGTACTCCAACAGTATTTTTCACTTTGTGTTGCTATGTGAGGGCAAACTGTTGAAATCTTTACTTAGTATATACTAAACTGATCTTCTGTATATAAAAAGAATTGAAAATGAATCTTAATGTGAATGGAAGGGGAGAGGGAGCGGGAAAGGGGAGGGTTGCGGGTGGAAGGGAAGTTATGTGGGGAGGGAATCCATTGTAATCCATAAGCTGAACTTTGGAAATTAATATTCTTTAAATAAAAGCTGTATAAAAAATAACTGTATGGCACACAGTAGGTACTCAACCTGCATAATGGATGAACAAGTGAATGAATGCGTACCTTGTCTATGAGTAATTTCTATAGTGGTTGTTTTCATTCTTAACTCAGAAGGTAACATGAGGAATTTTGTGGCAGGGCTTCAAGGACATACCTTCAAAATCAACTACTTTGTTTCATGTAGTAAATTGGGCTTCCACTCAAGATTTTATTTATTTATAGAAAAGGCAACATAGAGGCCAGTGCTGTGGCACAGCTGGTTACAGCCACAGCTGCTCCACTTCCAATCCAGCTCCTTACTAATGCGCCTGGGAAGGCAGCATAGGATGGCCCAAGTGCTAGGGCCCCTGCACCCAGGTAGGAGACCTGGAAGAAGTCCTTGGCTCCTGGCTTTGGATCAGCCTAGCTCCAGCCGTTTTGGCCATTTGGGGAGTGAACAAGTAGATGGAAGATTCTCTCTCTCTCTCTTTCCTTTCCCTCTGTAACTCTGCCTTTCAAATAAATAAATCTTTAAAAAAAGAAAAGGAAATATAGTTTTCATTTTTTTTTAATGTGAATACTGCCAGCTGGTTGAGTCTTTACAACTTGGGTAGCCCCATTTTCCAGTCATTTCACATGGGACAAACTGAACCTTTTGTCATTTCCATGACTTCTCACCTCCTGGTTGGGACTTGTGTTGCTCCTTTTCACTGAGAATGTTTTCACTTTCTTTTCTGCATGTCTGAAAATTACTCTACTGTCTAACCCAGAACAGGGTCAGTGTTTTTCCATGCTCAAGGCTACAATGCATGAACGTGTGTTAAAGGAATCCAACAGCAATGGAGATATTATTCCTAAGTCCTAAACATCAAGTATTTACATGCAAAACATCAACTAATTAGATCACTAGACATCTTAAGATTTATTTTTAAATTTCATCTGAAAGTGCTATAACTATAGTGAAATTCCTACTACAAACATGTTCTAATAATTATCAATTTAATTTGGATCAACTTCCCTTACATTCTGTAGAATATAGTTTAGGCAATATTAACTGTTCCTTTCCAATAAGAAAGGTTTTCCTTGTGTTATGAATAAAGCTTGAAAATTTATTTTTCTAAACAAATATAAAGCAGACATGTAGCAAAAACTGTCTAACAAGGGACTATTCATTCAAACCATTATTTTCCTATTAAAAACACATCCTGTGATGTCAAGTTTCTCACTACGGGGTACCAGCTCTTGATGAGAGGATGGGGAGGAAAAAGGGGGAGAGGGGTTGGAGAAAGAAATGTAGTTCAAAATTCTTTGGTAGCTAATAAGTACATGGCTATTGTCCCTGAAAACACTGCCATCTGTCGTCAGAAGAAAAAGGTCACTTGTTAAACTTTGCCAGGCAACAGGTTTTCTACAAGGAAAGAGAAATCATACAGGACACTGTTTCTGATCTCAGTGGCTCATCCTGCAGGGGAGAAAGGTCTCCATGGGGACTACCATTTGGAAGCTGCCCCAGGAACAAAGACAGATTGCTGACCTCAAACAGTGCAATAGTTCCCTAAAACAAGCTGATTCTGTTGTAGGCAACTTCAGAGTTATTGCAGACTGATACATACTCTTTTCATATGCACAGAGCCAAAATCATAATTGAAATTGCAACCACTACACCCGGGTTAATACTATCTTATTAACTTTTCCTAAACTTTCCATTAAATTTATTATGTGATAAATGCTGCAATATTATCTTGTGGGTCCCTAATAGAAGAGAAAGGAGAAAAATTGCCAAAAGCATCCTCTCTCCAGTCTTCATATGAAGAATTTTTAAAATCTTTATGTAACCTGTTATTTTCTGTTTCACAGTAATTCACATTTCCTATGAAGGGATCATTACAGATGCCATTTGACACTTCCCGCCCTCTGAAGTTTCACCATTTTTAATTAGGAAATTTAAGTTGCACCCCATATTAAATGGAGAAGGTGTTTATGAGCCATCATTATATCAATTTAGATTCTCTAAATTAGACTGAATATTTTAGCTATGACTTAGAAACCCTAATCATGGAATGACATGGAGCTAAGCTTAAGTTTAGTGAGTTTGGTGAATTTCATTGCCACATTCCCAGTCCTTACACTTCTGATTATCATTTCAGTCACCCACAATTATCTCACTAATGAAGGGGGAGGAACAGTGTAGAATATCTGACCGGGACCCTGTGAGAGCTTTGCGCACACTCTTGTTTAATCCGCATGGCAATGCTGAGAGGTTGCTCTCTAGACCCCATTTACAAATGAAGGAACAAGGGACATCATTCGTTGTCCCTGATTGAAACCCAACCACATCCAGCTCCACAATTCTTACATTTTCCTTTAATGCACTCTGCCTCGTTCCAGTGCAATTACACCTGTTCCCAGATTGTGTAAATCTATTTTTGAGAGTGCAGAGTAATGGACCTGCTTCATCGTAAATTATTCCTACTTCTTGGAACACAGCACCGACAAACTTCTTGTGTGGGAGGTGTCATCCAAGATACGCAGATAGGAGGGGATCACAAAGGAGGGATTTGAAGAGGATGACAGATAACTCAGAAAGCTGAAGTAGACAGGTGAGCAGAGCAATCCAGGGTTAGCCATGAAAGGCAAGGAGACTGGAAGAGAGGCAGTGGCCATGATCAGGGGCTCACTTTGCCTAAGGGGGCACTGTCCTGAGAGAATACAGCAAAGCAGCACTTGCTGTGAGGGTTGGAACTGAGATCTTAACTACTGGAGTAGGAGGTGAAACTACTTACTAGTATGAGCACAAACCCCTTTACCTACAGTTATACTGAAATTATGACAATCTCAGTGGTGTATGACTCTCACAGTGCAATTGCTGGAGCTCATGTAATGATGTTCAGCAAACCTGCTTCAAGTGAGATCCCATCATGCTGAGAAAACAGAGGTCTTGAGAAAACTTCTAAGCCCACAGCTTTACTTACTGTTCAATACATTTTATACCACCTGAAGAATAATTTATGAATCCAGTTTAGTACGCAGTTAATGTCCCATCCATTACTATTAGTACCTGTTACTATCATAATCTATAATCCTAAAAACAGTGTTGCATGGATCTTTCATCTTCTCACAAATGGTCAAAACACCTGAATGGAGCATTTTTAATAAAAACCACTCTAAAGGTTCTCTAAGGCTCTAGTTTTTAATATTTAAGAATATGGTTTTCAATAGTTGAGAATCTTGTACTAAATTTGAAAAAAAAATGCTTGCTACCATTTATGGTCAATCCCTTAATTTCACAGTTGGAGAGGCCCACTCAGGGAAGATAAGTGACTTGCTCAGTTCCACAACCACTTAATAACAGAACTTGTCCCAGCAGCCATAGCCCATGGCTCTTTCTACTACACTCCAAATAAAGAGCCCTGTTATTTTCCCATTGTTGAGAAGTTTTGACTATTGTTATGCCATTGAAGGCCACAAAGAACTATTTCTGGGGGGATATTGCTACAAAGCAACCCAACTTATCAGGTCTGTGAAATCAAACAAGTCGCTTTTGCTTCTCTGAGTCTAATTTTTCTTATTCACAAAATGGGAATAATAATATGACTCCAACATGGAGCACAACAGTGTCAAAAAAAGGCTGGTTGTCCTTCCAATAATGTGTCACATCCCAAAATGATGACAGCTATTCTATCGTCACAGAGAATAAATGAAATTTGCTTGAATTTACCAAGCTTCTCGTGTCAGTTAAGTTACAGTAAAATCAAAGGAACATTTCAAGTTGCACGTATGGAAAAAAAAGGTTATAATTTCTACTGTAATCAAGTGCATACTTGAGATCATTAGAATGAATGAAAAGAACAAGCAGTGTAATGAGGGAAAAAGAAAAAGGGAGAGAAGGAGCTGTATGGAGCCCACTGTGCAAAGCCCTTTCTGCAACACAGCCCATCTTACCTTCAGGTGTCTTCCCCTGCGTTATTAACTTTCGAAGGCAAGACTCAGACCTGTTAATCTTGTAATTCACCGGTTGTTAACACAGTGCCTGACATTCAAGAAGCATCCAGTACATGCTGAGTGACATCAACAGACACACTGTTGGGAGCCTTGTCCTTCTCTTATCACTCAGAAGAACAGATATTTTGTAGCATTTGAAACATTTTGCGTGGGGCTATGTGAAATTGAACCATGGAATCACAACTTCATTAAAACTCTTAACTTTTCTTCCTGGTAAGTCAGAATGCTTGATCTGGACATTAATCACTTTGATTTGCCATACCAGGATGACATCTCAGGAGTTACTAAGTACTTGCTCAGGGTTCCAGTAGAAAGCCTCGGGTCTTTAAGCTTCTTCATGTCTTAGAATTGGGTATTTTTGAAAGAGTTTTTTCAGGATCATATACACCTGACAGGTTGTCTTGTTACTATGGTCAGTTGATGGCTGACACTAGCAACCAGCAGCCTGCTTTATAACTTGCTGTTTATAAATGCAGTGGCCTCAGATACCTTATCACCAACTCAGTGAGATGAGACATAGAACAGGAATTTCAGATAATCTGAATTCTATCTCTTTTGGCTGCTACTGTTTAAAAACTATATTCTGTGTACATGACTTCATTTACCCCCAGAAAAGAGAAAAAAAATATGAACACCAGTAAAATGGTAGTGTGTCATTCTATCGAACTAGAGTGACAACAATATGTTTATTTTATTCTCTTTTAAAACTAAGGATATTCAGGTACATCAGAAGTCCAAAGCCAGTCAAATTCAGCTCTTAATAATGGGGTTATGAAGATAATATTAAAGAGTTTTTAAATGCCGACTTTAGCAGAACAATAGTTGCCACTGCAATCTTTTAGAAGATTCTGTCACCAGACTTCTACCACAATGTCCTCTATGCACTATGAAATTATCTTCATGTTCTTTGATATAAAAATATACTCTCCATGGGAACAAATTAAGCAATATGATTCTTAGCGATGTTTCAGACAATTTTGGTAATACATGGCAGAACACAAAATGCACACAAGACCCAAATCTTCTTAACACTGGGCATTCGGGTCAGTGGTTAAGATACCCCTCTTCACATCAGGCAATCTGGGTTCAAATGCCTGGACACTGGTTCCCCAATTCCAGCGTCCTGCTCATGTGTAGACACTGGGAAGCAGAGGTGAAAGATCAAGTCATTGGGTTCCTGCCACACATGTGAGAGACCTGGATTGAATTTCTAGCTCCCATCTTTGGTCTGGCCTAGCCTTGTGTGCACACGTGGACTCCCATATGAATAAAATTAAACTAAGGAATTTGTATCATGGGCAAGATGACCGTAAAGATCCCTCTCAGGGTGAAACTGTCAAAATGAGTTCCAGGTCTTAAGTGACAACTTAGAATGTTTTGGTGTGGGTTTCTATGTTTCTAACCTCCTCTATGACCATTCTAGCCCCAGAAATGCTACAGTTTAAACACACCAATTTGGTCACTCTTGCCAGGACATACCCATTGTACTTTGCCTCTCTGTCCTTTCCCTAGTTTCTCCCTCTTCAAGGTCCAGTATCTCTCCTTTCTCCAGGTGGGGCAATTCATTCATTTCATTCCCTTCATACTCCGTCCTCAGCATCATCACTGCATGTACCATCCAGAGCAGCATCTTATGTTCATATGATCACCTTCCCCACTGGGAGACCCTTCCAAGGATAGAGCCTTATCTCGCTCCAGTCCCACCTCTAGGACTAGTAGAGTTCCAGACATGGAGTAGGTGTTCCGAAAAGGTTGACCAAATACCATTGAATTGGTAGTGAGAAGCATGCCACATGAGCGTAGACTTTTCAGCCCTCATCAAAAGGTAATTTTAAAGAGTGAAAAAAGAAATACAGAAGATTCTACAAACTATCTTCACTCATTCAAGGCCATCAGTGTGTTTCAGATTTCACTTCATTTTATTTGTTCAACAAGCTAACTGAGCCCCCATGGAGTGGATATCCAAAACTTAAATAGCACAGTATCCTAGCACGCAGCAATGTATCTTTTTTTTCTTGGGTAGTCCATGGTCCTATGTCATTGTGATGACCTCACATGTCAAAGAAAAGGTTTGTCAAAGAAAAGTGCCAGTCCGAGGATATGGGGAAAAAGGGACACTAACCCACTGTTGGTGGGAATGCAAACTGGTAAAGCCACTATGGACATCAGTCTGGAGATTTCTCAGAAACCTGAATATAACCCTACCATACAAGCCAGCCATTCCACTTTTTGGAATTGACCCAAAGGAAATTAAATTGGCAAACAAAAAAGCGGTCTGCACCTTAATGTTTATTGCAACTCAATTCACATTAGCTAAGACCTGGAATCAACCTAAATGTCCATCAACAGTAGACTGGATAAAGAAATTATGAGATATGTACTCTATAGAATAATATACAGCAGTTAAAAAAAAAAAACAATGAAATCCAGTCATTTGCAACAAAATGGAGGAATCTGGAAAACATTATGCTGAGTGAAATAAGCCAGTCCCAAAGGGACAAATATCATTTGTTCTCCCTGATTGGTGACAACTAACTGAGCACCAAAAAGGAAACTTGTTGAAGTGAAATGGATACTATGAGAAATGGTGATTTGATCAGCCCTTGCCCTGACTGTTGATGTACAACTTAATACTTTATCCCTCTTAGTATTTTTTTGTTTGTTCTACTTAATACTATTGGTTGAATTCTGTAATTAATACACAGTTATTCTTAAGTGTTGAAACTTAACTGAAAAGTGATCCCTGTTAAATATAAGAGTGGGAATAAAAGAGGGAAGAGATGTGCAATATGGGGCATGCTCACGCTGATTTGCCCCAAACAGTAGAGTTAGAAACATATCAGGGGATTCCAATTCAATCCCATCAAGGTGACAGGTACCAATGCCATCTCACTAGTCCAAGTGATCAATTTCTGTTCACAATTGATCATAATGATAGGACTAAGAGTCAAAGGGATCACATAAACAAGACTAGTGTCTCAAAATACTAACCAATAGAATAAAAAAGGGAGAGAATGATCCAACATGGGAAGCAGGATACACAGCAGACTCATAGAATGGCAGATTCCTAAACAGCACTCTGGCCTCAGAATCAGCCCTTAAGGCATTCGGATCCAGCTGAAGAGCCCCTGAGAGTATTTTAGGCATGGAAAGCCAAGACATTCTGGCAAAAAAAAAAAAATGACCTAAATGAAAGATCTCTGCGAGTGAGATCCCAGTCGAAAGAAGAGGTCATCAAAGAAGGAGGTACCTTTCTCTGAAGGGAGGAGAGAATTTCCACTTTGACTATGACCTTGTCTAAATATGATCAGAGTCGGTGAACTCAAAAGGCTTCCATAGCCTTGGCAACTCATGACAAGAGCCTAGGGTGATTACTGATGCCATAAACAAGAGTGTCAATTTGTTAAGTCAACAACAGGAGTCACTGTGCACTTACTCCTCATGTAGGATCTCTGTCCTTACTGTGTTGTACATTGTGATTTGATGCTATAACTAGTACTCAAACAGCACTTTACACTTTGTGTTTCTGTGTGGGTGCAAACTGTTGATATATATATATATATATATATATATATATATATATATATATATATATACTAAACTGATCTTCTGTATATAAAGAAAATTGAAAATGAATCTTGATGTGAATGGAAGGGGAGAGGGAGTGGGAAAGGGGAGGGTTGTGGGTGGGAGGGAAGTTATGGGAAGGAGAAGCCATTGTAATCCATAAGCTGTATTTTGGAAATTTATATTCATTAAATAAAAGTTAAAAAAAAAAGAAAAGTGCCAGTCAAGGCACTCACCAATAGAAAAGTCTGAGAGGAATGTATAAGAAAAGCAATAGAAGAATAGGATTTAGCAAGCCATGAATGTGAATATAACCAAGAAAGGAGGGAATGAAGTGGGTATTTGGTTTAGTAATGAATACACCAGTTAGGATGCTTGGTTCCACATCAGAGTGCCTGGGTTCAAGTCCAAGCTCTGCTACTGATTCCAGCTTCCTGTTAATGCAGACCTTGGGAGTTAGTTTCCTGCCACCTATGTGGAAACCTGGATTGAGTTTCTGGCTTCTTAACTTTTGACTCCAGTCATTCATTCAATATAGGCATCTGGGGAGAGTGAACCAGTGAATGCAAGATCTTCTCTCTCTCTCTCTCTCTCTCTCTCTCTCTCTCTCTGTATATTTGCCGCTCAAATAAATAAATAAAATGAAGGCATAAGGAGACTCATATCAGCACTTTTTCAGACTACATGTGCATATACATGATCACATCATGCTAGAGATTTTACAAAGACTTCTTTGAATCTGACAAATGATTCTTTTCCTTAAACAACCTGAGTTTGAATAAGAAAGCTTACAAGACCTAGAAACCACTATTACTGTCAGCTCCATAAGCCTATAACCCTTGGACACTGAGAAATTAGATTAATAGCAGTTGCCATTTGAGTGACATTCAGGTACCAGGTACTGGGTAAGGGTGATTCTATCAGTCAACTAAGTTTCAAAGTGCCAGAAAGAAATATGCTTTGCTTAAGACCCACTCTTTAACAATGTTTGTTACCTTCTTTGCTCCAGGAGCACCAAGTAATTGGATGAAGAATTTCCATGAGAATATGAGGCAACATGAGCCACAGAATCTCCTTTAAAAACAAACAAACAAACAAAAAAAACAAAAAACCAAAAAAAAAAAAAAAAAAAAAACCAAGCGAATAGAGGGCCAGCATCCTTGTGATTTAGACCAGAAGGAGAGGGGGAAATACTGAGAGGAGAGTTCAGAGGCAGAGGATGACTGCTGAAGGTTTTCATGATCAGTGAAATGCCTCTTGCTAGTCCCTCTTTGCACCTTTGCACCCTTTATTTATGGTTTTACCATAAAAGTTACAACCTGCTAAGAAAAAGTGACTGGGTGAAATCTACAAAGGAAATGCTCCTAGCTCATGATTCAGAATTAAAGTTGGGTCCAGATTATTGAGTCCTAGGCCTTGGGACACCATTGGTTAGTAAAACACAGGGGCTACAGAGAAGGCTGCAAATTATGAGAGTACTACAAAAGTGTTCATAGAAATGGCATTAAGAGGTAAGTTTATTTTGGCATAAAATATGTTGAAACCCATGCACATGAGGGGTCTTCAAAAAGCTCATGAAAATGTGTATTATGAAAAAACTACATATGGATTTCAAAAAATCTTCATATCAAAATAAGCACCTTTTAATTCCATTTTCCACTAATGTTCTGAAGTACCTGCATAAATATAAAAATCTCCAGTAGCAGAAATATCTACCTAAGAGGTGTTAGAATTTTAAACCAGGGATTGCCATTCAACTGCACTTCAGATCAAAAATGTCATCTTTGAGACCTGCAGACAGTGTTTCAGCTTGTTGTCTGGGTTTTTGTTTAGTCACTTTAACTGCATCTTTATGTAACAGAAACAGTTTGTTTTAATTTTTCAATGACTTAAAGATGATTTGAAGTATAGAAGGTTAAAAAAAAACAGCCTTTCTATTTGACACCACCAACTGGTTTGAATCTAAGCCCTATTCTAAGACATTCTTGATTTGTTGCACAGATTTATATCTTTTCATGTTCCTTCTCATCATTAGGTCAATTAGGAAGGAATTATTACCTTTGCTCAATCTGATTTTTTATGGACTTCATTGAAATAGTCTCATCACTCACAATCCACTTGAGATTGGTCCATTGCCCAGAATTGCAGAAAGGATATTTCTGATGAACTCCCATTAGCCTTAGGAGGAGATGCCCATTTATACATATGCATATACATGTACATATACATATATGTAAATATATATGTGTGTGTGTCTGTGTATGTGTATGTGATCCTCATCAAGAGATGACTGTGGAATTCTATACATTTGAACTTGGAAACAGATCCTTTCTTGTATAACTGTGACCTACTGCTCTTTGTTCACGTGAGTTGTTAGCCAGTTAAATTTAGGAGGGCTTCACGTTTCACTGTTGTCCCAGGTGAATTATTAGGCATGAACTCCCAACAGCAGGCCTTACAACTCTGTATTCAAAGCAGAAACGGCTTTGAAATCCTTCAAAGCATGACTTCATTAGAATTAACCATATGAATTTGTATCCGTTATCAGAAATTTGTATAAAATAGCAATGTGCTCCCCTTAATAAGGAATTCCTTTTAATATCACTAATCAAAAAACATAAAATTGTTATTAAAATAACAGCACGTGTTTGGACCAACTGTGCCTAACTTATCATTCCTAAGAAAGTTTTTTTTTTCTTTTTGAAGTTTATAAATATGCTAGGCCCATATTTCTAACTTTTAATTTAAAACTGATGGCTATAATAAGAACTGCAAAAATGAAACATTCTTCATTGAGAGCCATAATTCAGAAAGAGAATGATTTTACAAAGCCTTGGAAACTATATGTTTTGTATCTTCTTAGATACAGAAAAATAATTTTTTGAAAAAAAAAACCTCAAAATCCCCACAATTGTTTTCAGCGTATTTTTAACAAATGGATAGTAATGGAGAGGGCTAATATATATATATAAAGACCTACAGACACTTTTCTAAATAACATCAGTGATTCAAACCCAGAAATGCAAATTAGGTCAGTTTCTTCATTTGGCTACAATGTCAATCAAACAAAAAAAAATAGGTCTTCTGATAAAAATGTGTCTTTTTCACACTTAGGTTTTTGAACAATAGCAGAATTCATAACACTAATATAAACAGTCTGCTGGGTCCTCCAAAATTACATGAAAAGGATGGTTCCTGATCTCAAACTTGCCAAAAGGTAACCTCAGAAACACTATGCTAACTGTAAACCATTTTTTGAAAGTGAATTTTTATCATTGCAGAAGTTTTTGGTTTGATTAGCCCTTACCTTAGCAAACCTTGTGGTTCACCAAGTTCTAACATTCTGAATGGATTTGGTTTTTATCAGCACACAAATAGATCATTGCTCCTTTTGGGGGTGAGAATGCTTGATAACTTAAGTACTTTTCCCCTGGAGGGAATGGCACTGTCATTTGTTTTTATTTTCAAAATGAAAACAAATGGTACTATAATTCCTGCAGGCAAAAATGACTTCAGTCTATTGCTTCTACTCTACAGTCTCATCTATTCATTTTTAGTTTGATGGAATAGAGATATGGCCCCTCCACCCCCACCCCCATGTCTTGCACTGCAGCAAAATGTATTCACTCGCTGTACAGTAATTAACAGCTCTTGACTGGAAGACTGCCAGCATGGACAACGTGACACTCTTCCTTTGAACACTAACAAAGTGCATAAGTAATTTATGTTGGATTAAATATCCCTAACAGGGACCCTTAAGTAACCCAATCACTTTAAACAGGCTCCACATGCATGCTCCTGTGCACTGAAATGTCAGACAGTGATAACCCACTAATAGCACAATTCTAACTATATTCCAGCCATTAGCATTTTATGACATCAATCCTCATTAAACCTGGCAAGGAAAAAGATACTAATGTTTCCCAATTTTACAGCTAAGGTGGAGGAGAAATGGAGAAAATGTAGACAGGTGCTGTCTCCCAAAAAGGATTAACATTTTTTAAAATGTGGTAGCAATTTTCTGTTAGTACCTTTGTTTGCATTGAAAGAGAGACAACAAAGAGGTAATGGCTACAAGGACCTCGATGGAATCCAGCCAAGAGCGAAAGAAAAGACTGGTATTTCAGCCATTGTGCTCACTGCTAAAGCACTGTGCCAACTCATCTTCCAACCCATTATATGAAATTTAATTTAACCTGCTATGCAATTAATTCAGATGTTCAGCCTATTTTTCTCATGGCAGAATCCCTCACACAATGCCTTATTTAAATATTAATCAGTCCTCTTTCAATTAGGACTAATTTGCTTCACAGGGTTTCTCTCATCTTCTGATTGCAGGAAAATGGAGGTAACTTGCAACGTTTGAGGATAATTAACATGGTATTTTTATAATACTGATACATCAAATGGGACCTTAATGAACCCCGCTGATTCCATTTAGTAAAGCATGCCTCAAAGTTATAATCAAGAGGAAAGCCATTGCCATCTGTTTAAAATACTAAGGAGCACAATTTAAACACAAAATGCTTATTTCTCTAAACTGTCTATTGTCAAGGTCTGCAAAAGTCATTTTTCTATGCAAACTAATTGTACAGTATTTTAATTTGAACCTTTTATTGCACATATACAAAACAGTGACATCTTAAGATGTAGGAGCCCTGTTTAATTAAATGTTGACAACCACAGAAATAAGTAATGTTTTTTAATGTTACTTTTCTCAAGCACGTTGCGCAGTTGCCACTAAAGCAACGGTAGAAAGTTGTACATTTCTGATGTATCTAATATGTCACAGCCTTTTGTTTAATATTTGAAGAACTTCTCTTAACAAAAGCCACCGAAGCTCTCTGCAATGGAAAAACATAAGCATACGCTGTTCGTTTGCTGCTTCTCACGTCACAAAGTAAACAGGTTAACATTTACACATGGCCAGTTGTTCACAAAGTGTTCCATCTGCTTCCAGGCAGGTTGAAGGTCAATGTTTTAGGCTCGGAGCTGTTCTAGAGTTCCTTGGTAACATCTAGGTGACTGAGCCTATTGGCTCCCAAGGTCATCATCAAAGCACTCAGCATGTTCCAATGGTAATAAAACATGATTGATAACAGATTGCTTATTTACAATGTTTACACTATGGCCACAAGGATTTCCTTTGTTAACTTTTGAAAAGGGAGGCATTACCTGTGTATGCGTAAAATAAGAATCAGGATCTCCACTCCTTGTCCTTATAGAGTCACTTTACTTGCTGGATCATTAGACCAGAAACATCATATATGGAGCCTATGTCACTCTCAAAAAGTATATAAGCATTTTTTATGAGATATCACATTCATATTAGTTACCAATCAATAAAAGGATTAATTGAGTACCTAAGGCATATTATTCATAGTCAAGGAAGAAATTATTTGAGGTACAAAGAACAAGGGATTCTCTTTTTATGGGCCCTCACAAGGGTGGGGATAAATTTGGGTCAGGCAGGACAAGTAAGTAAGGGAGGCAATGGGTGTGGAAAAGAACAATGAAGAGATGAACTGTAGTGGGGGGGGGTGGATTAGGGTGATGCATTATGGGAAATAAAAACCCATAGCTAAATTCTGATACTTCATTAGTCTCAGTGAACAGCACAAGGGAACAGTATCTGTTGATTTCAGTGAGTTAAGAGTCTTCCAGGATAAGATCTACAATCTCTCATCTCCAAGCAAGCACATGGCCTGTTTCCCACAGACTGGGCCCAAGTCAGCCTTTTGCTGCTTGTATTAAGATTCATGTACGCATTCTTTAAACACTTAACTAAGCACATACTACGTTCCAGGCTTGTTCTGACCATGTAATACAAGTTTGTGAACCAAAAGATAAGGCTTGTACCTGCTCTTAAGGAGTTTAAATCCTAATGGGAAGAGACAGATGACTTAAACAGGTAAATAAGAAAACTTCCACTCACACACATTGAATTGATGGACACAGAGCTAGAGGTGGATATAGGCTGATTGGCAGGGACAACTTGGATGGGGCGGTCAAGGAAGACAGGGACATCAGGCTGAGACCTGACGCCAGCTGGCCTGGCTTGGTGGCTGAGAGGAAACTTTGAAATAGATGAAGATAACCAGAGAGAAGACTGGAGAGATAGGCAAGGGATGCAAAAATGCATGGCCCTGTGTTCATGAGAAGAAGCTGGATTTCATTTTTCCTACGTGCACCGGATGTAACTGGAAGGCTGTATGTGAGGTAGTGACTTCAGCTCACTCCTGTGTGTTCTCTCTGCATCTCTTGCGTGGGAAAGCGATGGGGGAGCAGGGGAAAGAATCAAAGTTAGGAAGCTCCCACAGCCATCCCAGTGGGCTACACTGGGACTGGTGGGAGAGGGAGCATCTGAGACAGTGGGAAGCAGGTGGACCAGATACAGGAGTGAAGGAAGACAGCGAGGGAGTAAGGATGACTCTGAGGATGTTGCCTTAAGTAACGGAGTGTCTCTTTCTGAGACTGGAACAGTGTAGGAGGAACATATAGAGTTCTCTTATGATTGCTTGAGGTTTACAGGTAGAGCTGGGATCCAGTAAAATAAAATCATCCAAAAATGTTCAACAATACTAACTATTTCTTAATATATTCTATTATATTTATCATATATTAAGTCAGTTATTTTGTATTTACTATGGTTAGTGTTTATACAAAGTTTTTTCTCAACAGCTTTTGCTCTGGTTACTTCCTTGTAGTCTCTAAGAGTGTCATACAGTATGAAACCTCAGGACCTTTGCTTGTGCCCTGGCCCCTGATTGCCTTTCTATTCCTATGCCCTTTCTTCTAGCTAATGTTTATGTTTTAATAATAGTGAAAGCTAATACTTAAAATTGCTGCAAGGATAGGGAACTTTTTCTCTGCCAATGGTCATCTGTATATTTATAGCATCACTTGCAGGCCATACAAAATGATCAACTTAATAATTAGCCTGCTATAGATACACTCAATTTCAAGTTTCACATGCAGTGGCCTTGGTAGGCCCAGACCAAATGAGTTGTCCTGTGGGTCGGTTGTTCCCCACCCGTGAAGAGGAGTGACAGGCAATGTGCTAAGTGCTTAAATAACATGATTGTACTTACAGCTCAGAGCAACTCTATGAGATAAATAGTGTTCCAACTTTATATAATAAGAAACCAAAGCAAGAGAAGTGAAGATTCAGTCTGGAGGTTTCTCCTAAGAAATTTCTCTTGATGGCCAAGGCTAGTTTAGACCCCTTGCCTCCAGGTGCTCTGAGCATATTTCTCCCATTGTGAGCCAGAAGATGACTGAAAACATGGTTCCCAGTGCTCTGACATCTGACTCATCTGCCCATTACCAGGCTGCTGTCCCAAGCACACAACAGACAGTCAGCACCAAACACCTGATAAGAATGACCATCTCCAGTGGCTACAAGCGAAGCAGAAGGAAGAATAGGAGTTCTTGTTTAATGGATACAGTTGCACTTGGGATGAGGAAAACGTTCTGGGGACGGATGGTGGTGATATGAAAGTACTTAATGCCCCTGCACTAGCAGATTTGATATTACATATATTTTTAGCACAACAACAGCAACAACAATAATACATGATCAGTGTCCAGTCACAGTTATTGCAAGAGAGCAGGGATCAGTGGGAATTCATTCTGGATATGAATGTAAATGTCTGCTAAACCATGAGTTAGGAGAATCTATCATACAGAAAAATGGTCTTACAGAATTGGAATAGGTTGTAATTATGGGGCTATCCAATGTCTCTACTAGGTCAGTGCAAAAAAAATTTATGATAAAGCCGACCCTGTGATATATGAGGATTCTTCAAAAAGTTTTGGAGGAGCAAATGCTTAGCATAGAAGTTAAGATGCTGACTGAGACACCTATGTATCACATGGGATAACCTAGGCTCCAATTCCAGCTCTACTTCAATTCCAGCTTCCTGCTAAAGCAGGCCCTGGGAGGCAGTAGGTGATGGCTAAAGTCGCTGGATTTCTGCCATTCATATGGGAGACCTAGACTGAGTTCCTGCTTCCTGTCTTTGAGGAGTGAGCCAGAAGTCCCTCTCAAAAACAAATAAACAAGAAGCATTTTATTTAAAAAGTTCATGGTAAGTGCATTAAAAGATTTGGTGCAAAAAGTTTTTGCAATCTATACATAGCTTTTTTTATAATACTTATTTTCCCATGAACTTATTGAAAACCCTTCATATGTGAAGGTTGTGCACAAAGCAGACTGCGTAGCCTATAGAAAAATCTGTTCTAGAAAACACACTTTCTGGCAGTGGGGAGATCAGGGTGGGCTTGCTCCTGCCATCTTACCATGGCAGAACACGCCCTCTCAATATGAATTTCTACAGTAATTTGTGAGCTGCTCACGCTTTTTCAGATTCAAACATCTTTGGAACCCTCAGAGAAGCACACTGAAAAAAATGTACCTAAATAAAAATTTGAAAGTAGCCCAAAGTCTGAATTACACGTGCACTGACCATAAAGGGACCTTCCAGACCACAACTCATCTGCAGTTGTACATATTCACAGAGGCAAACATCTTGAAAACACCTCTTGTACTCCCCAGGAGTTCTCCATGGTCTCTCATGCAATTACTTATCCCTAGTAGCCTAAGAGATTGTATCTGTCTCACAGTTTAAAGACAGAAGGGCTGCCAATAGGCCAGAGTGATCATTAATAAGTTAACTGTGACCAGATAAGATTGAAATCTATGCCAGTCCTATTTTAAAGTAATCTCTACTATAATGACTACATAAACTGCTGCCAAAATGCAAACTTCAACTTAAGGGAGAGGTGAGGCTGTGTGTCCACTCCTGGCTCAAATGGAGTGGATGGATGGCTTCCATATATATGTAGCCTTGTCTGTCCCCACCTGGTCCTTAGCTCTCAACTCCCATGAAGGCCAACAGATATTGCTTGCAATACTGTTGAGGAACAGTGGTATTTATTTCTTCTTCTTCCTATTTGTTGAATCCTTTGCTCATTGGAAAGTTAAGCTTATGATTATAAAATAAACTGAAAGTATGTCACTGTAAAAATTAAAAAGTAAGAATAAGAAATGAATGAGATGGGATGCTGGGAGCATGGGCAGGAGCGAGGGTAGGGTGGAAAGTATCACCATGCTCCTAAGTCTGTGTATATGAAATATATGAAATTTGTTTACCTTCCATAAATAAAAACTTATATGAAAAAGAAGAATAATCTATAATAGAATGGCTTATGTCTGTGTGTGATGCTGTGGCCTAAGAGAACAGGCACGTTGTTAGGGGCAGAAGGTGAGGGAGATGTGAAGAATTCCCTGCATCCCTACATTAAGAAAATCAACAGATAAACTTAGCATCAGCATCCCAACTCCACTCTACCACTTCAATGTCCTCCCAAGGAAGAACCAGCGATAATAACTAGAACAACTAATAATTGCACAGTTCTCATTGCACCAGTCATTGTTCAGAGTGCTTCCAAATATCAACTCATTTTATCACATAATAATTCTGCAGTGCCAGAATGATTATCACTCCCATTTTATAGATGAGCAAATTTAGATATATACAAGTCAAGCAAGAAGCGGCTTGAAGTCTCATGGTGAGTAAGTGGGAGAGGAATGGACAGTAGTGAGCAGGGATCCTGGGAGGAGACAGGATGAAGAGGTGCCCTGATCATCCCTCACCTTGGGGAAGAGTTAGAATAGCCAGATGGAAAAATGAGACTCAGTCTCCCCAGCAGGGACCTCGCCCCTCACCCTAGCTTATCAGGAACACTATTTTCACATGGTGCTTTATTAGCCTACTCTAATACTCAATCATTAAATATTTGAGTAACTAGATTTTAGTGCAAAAAAAAAAATCACTACAGTTAAACAGTCAAAGAGGACTAAAGGATATTCAGTAATCCCCCCTTAGGTCCAGTTCTATATCCTGTGGTTTTAGTTACTTATGGTTAAGTGCAGTTTGAAATTATTAAATGGAAAATTCCAGAAATAAGCAATTAACACATTTAAGAAGACTTTTTATGACAATATGTTGCTATAATTGCCCTACTTTATTATTAGGTATTGTTGTTCATCTCTTCCTATGCCTTATTTATAAATTAAACTTTGTTATAGAAATGTATGTCTAGGAAAAAAACAGCATATACAAGGTTCAGGACAATTTGGGGTTGTAGACTCTTGTACAGGAAATCCAGAGTCCTCCCAGCCCAGCACCTTTGCAAAAGCAAACCACGGTGGGCATTTTCTCATGCATCCTCTAGCCCATAGTTCTGATTGCTCATTAAAGCTATGGTGCTACTGAAAATGTACATGAAATGGAAGGCTCTCTCAGTCAGCCCATTTCCTGTTGTTCTGTCCTCTGTAGAAACCAGCAGGCTAGTATTGTCCATAAAAATATGAACCACATACTTAATCTAATAAAACAATAGATTTCTATTGCTAGAAATGTGTGTATAGATGTAAAATTAGAAGCAATTGCTTAATGCGAGTTACAGTGACTACAGTACAACACTAATTCCCAGATTATCCCTAACTTCCATTCCTATTTTTTATTTACTAAAGCAAAAAAAAAAAGTCAAGCATTCCATTGCTGACAAAATCTCCCAGCATTTGTAAATAGTCGCCTGCTTTCCTATCAAAACATTTAGATGAAAAATATTGTGTCCTGATGGTGCATTGTGTTCCTATTGCTGGAAATCTTTGTTTTTGAGATCATTGCCAACTACAGCCTGTGAGCAGTAAATAATCATAATAATCATCAACCAATGATGATGCAGGCAAGGATGCTGAGGACAGCTCACACTTTCTAGGGTATCACATGTGCCAGGGAGTGTGCCATTCTGGACACTTGACACACATGAGCTCCCTTACGCACTGTAACTATGAGAAGGGTACTGTTTTCTCTCTCCTTATAGTACAAAGAAGTGGCCTGAAGAGAGGAAAATTCAATCACACAGCTTCCCTTGCCAGCCAATTAGCAGGGAGTCAGGCTGCTCTTCTTGACCACATCCTAGCTCTTGCCTTTGCTCCTATCTGGTATATGATATTATGCCCAGAACAGTTGTATTTGGAGTGTTTTGGAAATGCAGGTTAGTCTTCAGTGTGGGGACACAAGGCATTAGGAGAGCTTCCAGGAGGAGGTGCTCCTTGAGCTGAATTTTGAGTCTGAATGAGAGTGGTGAGGTAAAAGAACTATGATCCGGGGCACTCTATACCCTCAGTAAGGGAATGCACTATCTAAAGGCATCAAATTCAGAATGAGCTGATTCCTCTTAGGAAAGTCATCATTTGCCAATAATGGATGGATGGTTACAGTTTTCTTTCATACTCTCTCTCTCTCTCTCTCTCTCTCTCTCTCTCTCGATTCTTTTGAAAGGCAGAAAAACAGACATCTCCTATCCACTGTTTCATTCCCAAAATTCCCACATTAGCCAAGTCTAAGCCAAGCCAAAGGCAGTCTCCCAAGTGAGAATCTCCTATGTGGGGTGCAAGGACCCAAGTACTTGAACCATCACTGCTGCTCCCAAGGTGCATATTAGCAGGAGGCTGGAATTGGGAATGGAGCTGAGACTTGAACCCAGGCACTTGGATATGGGGTGCAGGCATCTTAACAGCTGTGCCAAATGCCTGCCCCAGAACTACTATATTTCAAGGAAAAAGGAGAGAATCTAAAAGACTGTGAGGCCTTGGCTATGGGCACAGGTCCTGATCCTCATTCACATGGGGATACTCTTTTGTCTCTAGTGAATCCTGTCCTACATGATGTGGGAAACCGATACTTTAATATTTTATAATTTCAGGACCTTATTTGTCTCACTGGAAAGCACAACTTTTGGAAAACTTAAAAGTTTCCTTATGTCCAAAGCCTCTACCCACCAGAACATTTATGTGAAATAATGAGGCTCTTCCCTAAACTATTAATGAAAATATTATCTTTTTTTTAAAAGATTTACTTATTTAAAAGGCAGAGTTAGAGAGAGGTCTTCCATCTTCTGGGTCACTCCCCAAACGGCTATAACAGCCAGAGCTGGGCTGATCTGAAGCCAGGAGCCAGGAGCTTCTTCCAGGTCTCCCACATGGGTGCAGGAGCCCAAGCACTTGGGCCATCCTCCAATGCTTTCCCAGGCCACAGCAGAGAGCTGGATCAGAAACGGAGCAGCAGGGACTCCAACCGGCATCCATACAGGATGCTGGCACTGCAGGTGGTGGCTTTACCTTCTATGCCTTCTACTCTATTTTTAAATTTTGTCTGAAAGAATTGTCCTTACCCCTGTTTTCACTTTTCTTGAGTTCTTGATAAAATTCAAAATAGAGTCAGATTATGAATCTAATTGCTCTTACTGTCTTCCTGTGAATTGTCGTTACTATTTCCATAATTCTGTGCTTAAAACAAACTAAGTTAATATAAAATCAAACTTTTCCCACTCTTTGACTCTAAAATTTTCTTTATGCTATTTGTTAAGAATTTCCTGCTAATTTTTTTCTTCTTGAATTATAATCCTAACATGCCATTTTCCTTTTCTAAGTGGGAATGACTTTAGCCTAGCAATGATGATGCCTGCATCCCATATTGGAACAGATGAGTTCAAGCCTTGGTTCCAGCTCCTAATCCCAGCTTCCTGTTAATGCAGATCCTGGGACTCAGCAATAATTGTTTAAGTAGATGGGTCCCTGCATCCCATGTGGGGACACATCTGGGTTGATTTCTTGGTCCCCAGTTTCAGCCCACAGTCAGCCCCAGCCAATGCTGTCATTTGGGGAGTGAACCATCATATATGAGAGCTGTGTGTGTGTGTGTGTGTGTGTGTGTCCGTCCCTCTCCACCTCTCAAATAAACAAGATTAAAAGAAAAAAAAGATTCAAAAGACATCAAATATGTCTGCTCATCTATTCTGTCGTAATGTTGAAAAGGCATCATGAAATAACAGCAGGACACAGGACAATCGCAAACTGCGAGTGTCCAGTGCAGTTCTGGGGACTGGGACTTCTGTGATAGCAGAATTCTCTGTGAAGGAATTTCCTGGCAGTGACACCACTGAGTTCCCAAAGCAAGCATCCAATACAAACCACCTGGTATTTTATGAGTGTCTACCTTAACTATGTACTATAGTTCTCATGGTAAACTTGGCATTTATTTTAACTGAAGCCTTTAAAATATTAAATCTCATGTGCCATAACAGTGAATATATCATTTGGCTTTAAAGAAACAGAACTATTTCACTCCTCTCACATGCTACGGCTGCCTGCTCACAAACTGAAGGTGAACTTTCCTAAACTTTCACGTGAGTCAGACAGAAGTCTCTGCAAGACCAATGAGGTGGACGTTGATTAAACAGCAACAGTAAGATTAGGTTTTGCTGTGTTCTTTTTGCCTTTTACGATCAACAATGTGTCTTTGCTGGTGTTATCTCCTTCCTTATGTAGAGCTGAGCCATTAGCACTTTTCTCACATTCCATCTAAAATATTCAGCCAAAGTATCATTTTTTTCAACATCAGTAGCCATTTCGGAGAGATTATAGGTCTTATTTCTCCTGATTTTGATAAGGCATAAACCACAAGTGTCTAAAAGTTAACGTTATTATTGGCACCCCTGATATTGCAATTTTAAAATTGGTAGAAAACTGTGATTTGGTTGGATTCAGCCTTTTTCTCCCAGAGAAGAAGCCATTTGTTATCTCCCCAAGCCCTTGATTAGCAGGACCCCTGGAGACAGGATGCCTGCTTCTGGGGTGGCTTTAATTCCCCCATACCACCCACCTCTTTCCCCATGGGACTTTTCTGACTTAGTCTTTCAAAACTTTTTTTTAACTTATTTTTCCCTTGAGTTGGCTCCATTTTGAAGCTAACAACAAGTTCAGTGGTCAAACGGCAGCCAAAAGGAGAGATGTCTCGCCCCCCTGTTCCCCTGAGATTCCAAGTGGAGTGGTGTGAGGAGGTCACAAGACTGAGGGAACCGGACAAATGCTGATGCTGTCCCTAACCCACTTTCTGCCTCAGGCATAGGCGCTTAGATTTCCTAGGATCTGGTTTTTTTCATCTGTGAAATGACAGTTGGGCCAAATAACCTCCAACTTCTCTTCTCTGCTTTGGAATTAAAACAGTATTGCAAAATCCACTAAAGTCACTTAAGAGTTGCACTGTGGTAATCCTACATTATGTCAATTCATATTAGTCATTCATTAGTGGGACTTATCTAAAAAGTAAGCTTGATTAAGCCAAGAATGTCAAATTCAACCAACCTTAATCAAATGGATTTGATATGAATTGTGAGTATATTGTTCACATACCTGTTATGACTGAAAACAGCAATTATCAAATATTTTCCAAATTGTCTTCCATTGAATCTAAAAGACTGTTCATGGAGTGGAAATAACTATTGTTACACTTTTCTTTGCTTTTTCCTTACCATAGTTGCTTTGGGTTCCTTCCTGTTCAAGAGAGTTCTCTACTTTCCTATGCAGTGAAGAATAAGAACACAGCTGAAGGACTAAGGATTTTAGGGTTTTTGTCTAATTTCCCTTAATTTCCTTTCGAATTCATTTTTCCTATATGTTCCCTTCTTTTTTAGAAATCTCTTATTCCCTCTCATTATCCTTCCAATAGGATAGTGATGTATCTTTTTAAAAATTTTTGGTCATTTCTCTTTTATCATTACCCTAAGCATTTTATTCTGCCATCTCACTAAATTCTCCTTTATCCTAAAGATTGAAGAATCTAACACATTTTTGTAAATTACTGAAAGTGCTTTGCTTTTTCCATAAGAAAAACAGTCACTAAAAATTTACAAAGCCTTCTGGTGTTAGACAGAGAAGATATGATTTATTTATCCGGGGAGGGGCTGCTCATTTGGCCTAGTGGTTAAGATACCACTTAGACACTCATACCAACTATGGGAGTGTCTGGGTTCAAGTCCCGCCTCTGGCTCCTGACTCTGGCTTCCCACTAATGCAGATTCTGGGAGGCATAGTGTTGGCTTATGTAACTAGATTCCTGCCACCCACATAGGAGAACTCTCTTGAATTCCCAGCTCTTGGCCTGGCCTACTGGAACCATTTTGAGCATTTGGGAAATGAACAAGCATATGGGAGCTCTCTCTCTCTCTCTCTCTCTCTTTTTCCTCCCTTTCTCTCTGCTTTTCTGTCTCTATGTCTCTCAAATAAACAAATAAATATTTAAAGACAAAAAAATTGTGATCTCCAAAAAGAGTTAACACATTCTTTATTGAGTTAACACTGTTCTGATTTACTGACAACTTAACACCGAATGAAGGGAAAATTTAAAAATCTCATAAAAGCATAATAATCTCAGTATCCCTCACTTTAAAGAAATTCAGTGATTTTCAAATGTAAAAAATGATTTAGTCCAAACTGGACTCTGAGAGATGCATCAGTTTCTTCCTCTCTTGGAATTATCTACACCATTTTAAGCCACCAGCAACCATTAAAGGTTGAAGTCTCTCAAATTACACTTAGCAGTAACCTCCTAGCCTGCCAGTGATAAGCGTTTTGTCAAGCTCAACAAACACTAATTTGAGTGCTAATATTCTGTGCTAAAGGCACTAATCATTAGTTAAATAAACAAACCATTTGAGTGTACAACTGCCAACAGGACCAAAATCTGCTCACAGAAAGGATCCATTTCACAGCCTAGCTAGCTACCGAAGTGCAACATACCCAGTTACACAGAGCTGCTGGGCCGCCAAGGCACATTAGCTCAGCACCGAAAAAGCACACCTTGTCCGTAAAGTCTAAAGGTAGTTTGGAAAAAAATCAGAAGTGCCTTCAGTGCTCTGTGCTATGCCCTGCCGCGCTCTCTCTCTCTCTCTCTCTCTCTCTCTCTCTCGCTCTCTCTCTCTCTCTCTCTTTCCTCCTGACACCCTCCAGGCTCCTTTGTAATTGCTGAAAATCAAAGACATGTGTGCAGAACACATCCTTGCTTCAAAATCTCCACTGGCCCCTTGCTCTGGCATCAGGGCGTTAGGTGCTGTTTTTCATTTTTACTTAACATCAGGTATGAAATATACATTGCTTTCTTCTCTTTCTCATTTTGATTGCAGAATTGATATTAAATTTCTTACTATGGCATTCCCAGCTTTCACCACATGAACCAAAATGTGCTGCTCTTATATCTCCTTTCCCTAACCCATCCACAACCCCACTTCGGGAATGTCTGCATTTACAAACACACCAGGCACTGTCAGGAGTCTTTTGTCCCAAACCTAGGAGGTCCTTTGCCATTTCCCCCACCTTGAAAACAAGTGCTCCTTATTTAATATCAACTTCTATGTCGTTCCTAAGCTCCAGGAAGTCGCAGCTCCTGTCTGCCCTCACAGCCCATCTGTCCACTCATTCATGCCTTCATTCATTCACTCAGAGTGATTCTACTTCATGACAAGAGGCATAGGGTCTGGAACCTGCAGCTTTAATCAAACCCAGGATGGCCACTCACTAGCAATGTAAACTCAAGTTAGTTAATCTCTGTAGTCCAGCGTGTTTAGTTGTTAAATACACATGAAACCCCTTTTGTAAGAATATTGGACATATGGTAGGAAAAACAGAATTACAGAAGTAAAGCCTTGATTCTGTCCATTAAAACATTAGTGAATTTTGGCAAGTAGAGGAAATCAACACTATCTATCTTACGGGGTGACCTGCCATCATATTATAGGTAAAGTGAGAAGAAATGAATTAGAGTGTCTCTGAGGCCTTGTCAATGTTTAAAAATTATAAGATTTTCCCTTAATCTGTTTATTTATAATCCTTAAGAGCAAGTTATGTAAGTTCTTCTTGCATTAATATGCCCATAGAATCCCTTAATGCTTTGCCAGAACAAATATGAAATTCTCTAATTTTCCTTTCTACATGGTGTGCCTCCTTCAGCTGGGGAGACTTGCACTTCAGCCAAAGGGATTTTCAATAAAATTCAAACTGTGTTCAAGTATTAAAGGATTCTGACCGCTAATAGGAAAGGGTTAGGAGCCCAACAAATCCAAGATTACAGGAATTTGACATTTATGGGTGTTTGTCTTACATGTCAAGGAGCCCACAGAATTACCTGCCAAGGATCAGAAGTTGGTCAACCACATACGCTTTCCTGTCATTTACATCTACATTGCTGCTCTTCAAATACCTGACAGGAAAGTCAAGAAGGCACGGCAGAGCTTACCAAATGTTCAAGCCAGAGGAAACCTTAGCACTTCTAAGGTACATATTTTCTCTTTATGTGACCCACCATCTTTATATATTAATCTACAATATTAACAAGAAAAGAACAACTAATATGTATTTGCTTCTCTACAGGAACCATTTGAATTTTTATTATCATGGGATGGTCTGAGGGATCAAAAGTATCATGTACCCAATAAATTCACCTTTATAGATTGTCAGATCCACATACTTAGTTCTAAATACCCTTAGTTCTAAATGCCCTAAGTTGACTTGCATGTGCTTGAAGACATCTCCATCAAATATTATTTTTGAAGTTCTCATATGCTTTTCTGCAAATGTAGTAGCTGTAATATAAGCAGCTCATGCTGAAACAAATACACGAGCACTTAATCGTAGATATTAATCAGTCCTTTTTTGTTACCTGAAGTTATCTTCATGGTATTCTAATGGGTCCATCTTTCTCAAAACTCCAGTTTTGGAATTACCTACCTTCCCTTCTGTGTGTATGTGTATGTGAAAATTGTATTTTTTAGGGTGAAATAAATTTGGAGAAACTACCTGATAATTCAATCAGATATGTGTTAGGACAAGCACAGCAAAATGTTTTGAGGGAATGTACCTTCCTTAAAAAATCCTCCAACCTTTGTCCTGCTGTCCCTGTGCAGCTGATTAAGGTGCTGCCTGTGACACCAACATCCCATATGGGTGCTGTTCAATTCCTGGCTGCTCTGCTTCCAATCCAGTTCTCTGCTATTGCCCTGGGACAGCAACAGAGGATGGCCCAAGCGCCTGGGCCCCTGCCACTCATCGGAAAGATCTAGATACAGTTCCAGCCATTGTGGCCCTTTGGAGAATGAACCAGCAGATGCAAGATTTTTATCTATCTCTTTCTGCCTTTCAAATAAATATCTTTAAATAAATAAATAAAAATTTTTCCAACTTTTCTATATGTTTGAATACTTTTATAATATTAAACTGTAGAAAAAAATCATAGATGAACTTAATGAATAAACAAGGTAATTGATTAATAGACTGACCTTATAAATAACATTAACTAAATTAATTTTCATATGTATTATGACTTGTAAGTCTTTTTTCTAAAATATATTTCTAACAAACAACTCAGTACTTTAAGTTAGCTGTGGGGCTTTTACGGAGATACCACATACATGGATCTAAAATTCCTGCAATTATATTCATTATTGAGAATAGGAGAAATGTTATAACTTTCCTCCACTAGCCAAAAATGCTAGATTATTATGTACCCCTAGTAGCACTACCATCCAAATTATTACAGAATACACTTGAAAGGATGATGGAGGCAAGAAAGGAAACTTGATCAAATATGTGGAACTGACTGATGCCGGCATTCAGCCTTGAATTCATTTAAATTATGATACCAAATACAGTAGAGCGAGACCAAGTCTTATGAATGGAGACTTCCTCTCTTTGAGTGGCATTAAATCCCAAGGGGTGTCCTACACCATCAGTCTTGCAGCCACAACATCTACTCTTCCTTTTTTCTGTTCCCTTTTCTCTTTTGGAACTCATCAAATCTTCTGTATATAGCTGTTTCCCTTAGCCAGTTTTGGTGTAACACTTAAAAACCACAGAATTGGGGCTGGCATTGTGGTGCAGTGTGTTAATCCACTGCTTGTGACTCCAGCATCCCATGTCAGAGTGCTGGTTCGAGTCCTGGCTCCTCCACTGCTGTTCCAGCTTCCTTCTAATGTACCTGGAAAGGAAGCAGGTGAGGGGCTAAGTACTTGGAGCCCTGCCACCCACATGGAAGACCTGGAAGGAGCTCCTTACTCCTGGCTTCAGCCTGGCCCAGACCTGGCTGTTGTGGTCATCCTGGGGGTGAACCAGTGGATGTTCTCCCTCCCTCCATGACATTCTGCCTTTCAAACAAACAATAAATCTCTAAGCAACAAAACTCTACAGAATTGTGATGGGAAGTGGACATCCATTCCTATTAAAATTGGAAAACTATTTCAAATTCAGAAAATTCTAACGACAAATGTTAGAAGAAAATAAAATTTCATTTTCCCTTTCATGGTGCTTATCAAAAAAAAAAAAAAAGCAGGGGGTGGACAACAGCCATGAACGTTGTGTGAAGCGACAGCTCTGCCAAAACTGTGAATAATTAACAGATCTGAAAATATGAGGAATTTAAGCCAATCACACATTTGGCAGAGGTGAAAGTTGACCATGGTAACTTGCCCTCTTCTTCAAAAACACAATTTCCCACCTGTCTCTCACTGACTACAGAGAGTTGATTCCCTGTCCATATTTCCACAGTATATAATGATGCCTCTTGAAATCCTAGGGGTGATAACAGGATATTTATGATATTTTATATTCAAAGCATTTTAGATAGTTTTCTGTAAAGGAATTTTTTATGATTTAAAATAAATTAGTTTATTTCCCCAGATATATACTCTTCCTTCACCTAGTGCAGATGATAAAAAAGCTAAATTTCTTTTTTATTGCATTATAATAGGATGCAATATTATTCTACAGCTGGAATATTTCAAAATGCAACCTCCTATATACATAAAGACTGGACGATGTATTTTAAGGATAACTGACACCAGTCAAATGTCCTCTTTAGGGAAAAATATTAAATACCAATTCCTTATTAAATTTAAGAAAGTATAAAATGAAACCTAACATATTAATAGTATGAATGAGTCATTGACTAATCATATGTTTTGCTGCTTTCAAAAATTCATTTTATAATTTCTATTAACTTACTTCACAAAGATTTAAAACAAAGTTTGTCAAAACACTATTTGCAGCAAGACTGAAACACACAGATATTTCTTTTAATTTTAGCCCCCACTTATAAGGGAGAAAATAGTTTTAATGATTTTGTGACCATTTTGAAATTAATTTTACGTGAGAGAAGTTGAACGTCTTTTCATTTGATTGTTGTCTATTTTCTTGCTGGACTATGGTCTTTTTTCTTTTTATTTGTTGAACTCTTTACTTAATAGTGTCATTAAGCTTTTGACTATAATGTAAATTAATAATATGCTATCTCAATAAATGAATAAAATATTAAATTAAAAAATATTTTAAAAATTCATCTTCATACTTAAGCACCAATTGTGAAGTGGTTTAGGAAGCTTGAGTCACTGACCCATGTAACTCTACACCTAATATCCCTCTAATAAAAAATTGTAGATACTCACTTTATATAGAATTGTCTTAGAGTCAGGCAATGATGGGATTTTTATTATTCTACAGCTTTTTTAGTTGAAAAATTAAGCTGACTTTTTTCCTACATAATTTCATTCTTTTTTCAACTATTTGCCTTTTCTTTGCTAATTTTACATGACTCTCCTGTCTTAATTTTTACTTCCGTAATTACCTGTGAATATATTTTCTTAGTTATCATTTAAATGAACTATATTTAGAAACAAATGCACTGTGTTACTCCAAAAATATGAAAGAGAGTTTCACCTTTGCTAGCACACATCTGTTCTTTTCTATGTTTATATGATGGTGGTAATAAAAGATTTTTCAAAAATGCCTCAGAGCTCAAGATTTTATTTTTTAAATAATTCATAGGCAAGATTTGTAACTGGTGCAAAAATAATTCTGCTGCTGAGATGCAATGGAATCATGTTTGATGTTTAATAGCCAGGATTCTATTTCCTACTCATGGTTGTTATTTGAATAATGGCACAGTCTAGATGCATAGTAGTTAGAGCTATAGAATATGGCAAGGTCACAATGAATTCTAGAGTACTTTTCAACTTAAACTGAATTCCAATCAGTTTGGAAGCAAAATACAATGAGTCTTTAAAAACACCACAATTGGATCAGCAAAGTTCTGGGATCTTGTGCTTTATTATATGTCACACTCCTGCCTTGAAAAAAAACCTAGCTTCTCTTCTAACAAAGATTAATTAATGATTTAGTAAAAATTGACTGTTAAAGGACTCCAACATGACTTCTTTTGTTCTTGATTTCAGAGCGATTTTACCAGAAAGCTAGATGTAAAATAGGGCCCCAGGCGTGAGAGTTTGACCTCACAGTTAAGAGGCTGCTTGGACACCTGCAGCCTATGTCAGAGGTCCTGGGTCTGAGGCTTGATTCTGCTCCCGACCCAACCTTTCAGCTGATGAGCTCCTTACGAGGTAATAGGTGACGGCTCAAGTACCTGGGTCCCTGCTTCCCACAACAGAGAGTTTTCAGTTCCCAGCTTCAGCATTGCCCAGTTCCAACCATTTCAGAAGTTTGGGAAATGAACTAGTGGATGAGACCTGCTCTCTCTGTCCTTGTGTCTTTTTACTTTTCTCCCTGTCTCATAAATAGATAGACAGATAGGTAGACAGATACCTCTGTGTATACTGACTATATACAGTTAGAGAAACACACTGAAATCTGATGACTTTTAGCCTCCATGTTGCATGAATCCAATCACTTACAGGACAAGAACAAAGCAAACTGTATGAACATAAATTCTACATTGGGCTGGTGCCGTGGCTCAACAGGCTAATCCTCCACCTTGCGGCGCTGGCACACCGGGTTCTAGTCCCGGTCGGGGCGCCGGATTCTGTCCCGGTTGCCCCTCTTCCAGGCCAGCCCTCTGCTGTGGCCCAGGAGTGCAGTGGAGGATGGCCCAAGTGCTTGGGCCCTGCACCCCATGGGAGACCAGGAAAAAGCACCTAGCACCTGGCTCCTGCCATCGGATGAGTGCGGTGCGCCGGCCGCAGCGCGCCATCCGCGGCAGCCATTGGAGGGTGAACCGACGGCAAAGGAAGACCTTTCTCTCTGTCTCTCTCTCTCACTGTCCACTCTGCCTGTCAAAAAAATTAAAAAATAAAATTAAATTAAAAAATTAAAAAAAAAATTCTACATTGATGGTACCATAGAGCAGGTTCTTCCACAATCAATAGTCAGACAACTTGGTAATTCTTTAGTATTCAACCAAGAATTAATAATGTCACTGCACAAGCTTTTCATAAATCAAATATTTTTGTTTTACCCTACTCTTCAAGACAACCACATTTTCCTAGTGCTCATGCTGCATCAACACTTTAGTCCTGAGAGCCTTACTGGATGCACTGCAATTTCAGAGAACTAAATAATAAGCTAGGTGTTAATGAAACTCAGGATTTCCAGGGGTTCATAATTTACAATCAGGGAGCAATTGAGGCACTGAAGGAACAAACATCATCTTCCTTTTGGAAAATAACCCTCTGAGCCTGAGGTTCGTGTACACTGGATCATGATCCATAATTTACTGACATGGTTTTAAAATTGCAAATGTCACAGCATACAGTCCAAAGCTACTCCCCAGTCAGAATGTCCTGTACCAGGGCTTGGCCAGGCTGGAGGGGGATGTATACACTGAGAAAGGGAAGAAGAAAGCGTTCTGGCTCTCATGTATGTTCGCCCACAGCTAGTAGCAATACCCACACTCACTGTGCAAATTAATTATGGGCAGTCTTTTAAAGACAGGTTAGTTGTGATTGAATAATCCTGTAATTAATCTAGTATAAAACAAGAATTGTGTTGCAAACAAAATTAAACCCCTAGAGATAGTTCAGATAAATTTAAAGATAGGACGGTCTTTAAAACCATCTACAAGGCCGGCGCCGTGGCTTAGTGGGTTAAACCCTGGCCTGCAGTGCTGGCAATCCATATGGGTGCCGGTCGGAGTCCTGGTCGCTCAACTTTTCCAATTCAGCTCTCTGCTATGGCCTGGGAAAGCAGCAGAAGATGGCCCTAGTCCTTGAGCCCCTGCACCCTCATGGGAGACCTGGTAGAAGCTCCTGGCTTCTGATCAGCTCAGCTCTGGCTATTGCGGCCATCAGGGGAGTGAACCAGTGGACAGAAGACCTCTCTCTTTCTTTCTCTCTCTCTCTTTCTACCTCTGCCTCTCTAAAATCAACCTTTTTTATTTTAAAGTTTTTATTTAATGAATATAATTTTCATAGGTATAACTTTAGGAATATAGTGGATTTCCTCCCATACAAGCCCACGCTCTCACCCCAACTCCTTTCTGAGCACCTACTCCCTCTCCCATCCCATTCTTCATTAAGATTCATTTTTATAAATAAATCTTTTTTTAAAAAAGCACTATCTATACTAATATCCAAATATCACAGAATGCAATTATAAATAAAGTTAAATTATCAGAAAGGTAACTGTAGTGATTTAATGATAGTTTTATTAAGAATTTCCATCTTTGCATTATGAATAAAAAGAGTATATTTCTAATAGAAAGTTCTTGAAATACAGTTTTGCAAGGATCTTAAAAATTCAGCCTAATTTGGAACTGATACTCAGGATAGAAATGAATTCAATAGTCTATAACTATTAGTAGATATTATTATTATTATGTTACTTCCGGATATAACCTAAAATAAATCTACAGAAAATAATCACTACTTTTCTAAAAGCAACTGTGTTGTTTTCCTCCTGTTCATGTGATGAACGTCAGTATGATCTGAAAGGCTCCAATCAGAGCTACTTAAGAACCTCAGAAGAAGAACATTTCCCAAAATCAGCTTCTCTTTTAGACCGTTGGCAATATCTGTACATTCTAGCAGGTTTTGGTTCTAGAGGTAACTGGTGAATTCTGTTCTTGGTCATGATCTGTAGCAGTAACCAGGCCACAGCTGGACTAATCAATCTACTCAAGTGTCTGATGCAGTAACTCCCTGTCTGTACCATCAGAATTGTCAGAACCCTGTGCACAGCCATAGATAATCCCATGCACACTTGCCTTCTGAACACTCACCATTTAAACACCGTAACTACTTACCCCTGTTTTCTCTAGGAAGACACTGACATCAGAAAATTTAAAAAATTCATTCCCCAAAACAGAACTTGCAGCACAGCAAAATTTCTGGACATCGGACTTCAAGTTATTATGTCTTCTCCCAAAGAGTAGGCAAAGGAATCAGTTTCCTCAGAACTGTTCTCATTTTTAAAAAAATATTATCATAAGTGAATCAAGCCAAAAACAAAAACAAAAAAAGAAAACCTCCTTCTTGTTTTCCCAGGATTCATTATTTAAACATTGAAGTGATATCTTCTATTCAACATAATTTGTATTTAGATCATATCATTTTATGTTCATATATGTGCATGCAGCATAATAAACATTAGTATATGAGTGAGCCTTGCTGAGAGGCAATATTTTATTTTCAAAAATGTCTTAAGGACATATCATAAACTCTTTTCAGCTTGTTTGCAATCTATTCCATCAACTTATTTTCATTGATATTATAACCAAATTAATTTATCAATTACTACTTGACCAAATAATGAAAGGAAAAAATGAAAAAAAAATTGGTGACGTAAGAGAAAATCCATGCCTAAAGTGTCTATACTATACTTGAATTCATAATATAAATCAGTTTGCTCTTTCAACTTAAGGACCATAAGAGGTTAATCACTCAACTGCTAACACATGTTACTCAAACTTCACTCAGCAAATATGTGGTCACCCAGAGAATCAATGGAATCAATGGCAATTAAGTCAGTAATCAATAAACTCTCCTCTGCAATGAATATCAAAGATTCCAAAATTTTATCTTTCTGTTATTTTAAATAAGCTACTACAGGAAAAAATATATATAAAATCAGCATATGGAATTAAAAAAACTTGGAACACCAGCATCTTATTCTTCTTTTTAATATAGGTTAAATTCAATGTGTTAATGATCATGCCAACAATATATCAAAGCATTAAGTATTATAAACTAGACTTAGAAAAAAAATCCCTTTACTGAATAAGATAACCAGAGCAGACCAATAACTAAGCAATTATTCAGCCAGCTGCAAACAGCAGTGTGGTGAACCTGCCTGGCTCTCCATTTTTCTAATCTATAAATTATTTTAAATCCCTTGTAAAAAGATTTCAATAGGATTTCAAACAATGGTTTTCAAACACTCAGGTAAAAGAGCATTTCTGCTGGTTACTGATACCTTTATGAACTCCTGAGTTAAACCACTTCTATGGATCACAGAGTGCTTTATAGTTTCCCAAAAGAAAGTGAGTCTGTTTGATATATGAGTATTTAGAAAGTTCGCTTCTCTTTTGGAATGAAGTCAAAGAGAGAAGAGTGGAGTGGTGGGGGTTTCTATACTAAGCAGACTTTGAAAATTAAAAGCACAGAAGTATATGTTCTTGTGTTATACAGTCACACTAATAAAAGCAATAAAACATATCCAGGGGATGCCTGACATGAACAATTTCATAAGCCTGCTATCGATCCCTGGATTCTTTTCAAGTGAGGTTGCTTTTGCCATAACCGGTTCCCTTGCGCATTTTCTATCACTGCACTCTGCTAAGCCCTGTGCTAAATATAGGAGAGCCTGGAAGTTCAGGTTTTGTGACAATTTATTGCAACTTTTGTCCCATTGTAAAGTTTATTATACATCAGGATTAATGCCAGTACGTGAGGAAAGCAGATTTAATGGAGGCACGGCTCAGAGCTGACGGGAGAATTAAACCCAGATTGGAATCCCAGCACAGTTTCCCTCTCCCTTGCAGGTCTGTAGTGAGGAGAACACTTGTGAAGGTGTTGCTGGCACGGCATGACACTACTCAAAGATCAGAGATGATGAACCAGGGAGTGAAGCACCGACATATGCTACATCTCCATAATGAACATTTTCTATTTCTTTGATCGAGTGCTTAAAGGGCCAATGGACTAATGAGTTAAGAAAAATGAAAATTATCTAACATTTAGTTGAGACTTCTTCTTATTATAAAGTTAAAAACTACTTTAATTGAACTCTAAGTTGTAAAACACAACATAGAGAAGAAAAGTCCATACTTTCACTTCAACTTAACTCCTTGAAACGAACATAAAATCTCAATATGTTTTAAAAGTTAAGTTCAAGATAAACTTCTGGATCTTTATTTGCCCACCCGACATTTGTGGTGTAGGGTGAGTATTTCTGCATCCTTAATAACTTTGTTTAGACAGACTTGAGTTGTTTTTGCCTTTGATGTGAAATATCTGTAAGAACAAAACTGAAAAAAGCACCTGTGGTACTTTGCAGTACTTCACCAAAATGGAAATCTTTATGTTAATCCTGAAAAAGGGACCAAATGCTTCTTTGCTTTAAAGATCAACTCTTCATCATGAAATATTTATAGGAATCTAATATGAGAGGCACTGTATTAGATGCTGGTCATATGAAAATTAAAGTTAATATGCACTTTTTCAGTTTATGGCATAAAATTATCAGCTACACCAGGAAGATTTTAGATGATGTCCAGAACATAGAGACAAAACCTGCTGATGCTGTATCTAGAATATTTGACATCAACTAATGGATGGCAGTGGTCAGATGGAAAATACACATTCATGGTTCTTACTTGGGAAAAATTAGAAAGAATGGGAAACCTTCGACTTCTTTAGTGAAGGAACAGGTTTCCCACTATGTGATAAAGACATAATTTCCTTTATTTAATGTGTAAGAAAGAAGTATCTGGGTTTAAGAAAATATCAATGACAATGAGTAAGTCTAACACAATCCAGACAAGCTTTGGGATATGTCAGATATTTCAGACAATTATAGTTGAAGTTACAGTATCTTTAAGATGCAAATAGAACAGGTAAAAACAAACACAAGTTGCAATTTAGTTAAAATGCTATCATATTTTGTTGTGAGCACTGTGTTTCTACATAGTCTGGGTCTTGGCAAACAAAGAACATCTATTTTGAATTTTTAAAACTTCTTAAAATAATCTCAGCATATGATAGATGCTTTAAAAAAAAACCTGTTGAATGAAACTGAATGTTTAGATTTCTCATTGAAGTTATAAAATAATGTCGATGACAGAAGTTGAACTGATATTAAACCCCCAACATCACACTAACTTCAGGTTTGTCTCTTTTCTAAAATTAAATAGAGAAGCTGATCAACTCTATTTAGTGAGGCAATCTAATGAGCTCATCTGAATGATCTTAGCTGCATTTGCCTCACTAGCAGGTGTGTTTGCCAAAGTCTTTTTCTTAAAATTAAAACCAAAAAGATTTATTTATTTATTTGAGAGGCAGAGACAGAGAGAAAGAGAAAGAGAAAGTCAGATACTTTCCATCTGCAGGTTCACTATCCTAGTAGCTGCAACAGTCAGGTCTGGGCCAGGCCAAAGCTAGCAGCCAGGAACTCCATCCTGATCTCCTATGAGGGTGGCAGGGACCCAAGCCCTTGGGCCATCTTCCTGGCTTCCCAGGTGCATTAGGCAGATCTGGATTGGAAGCAGATGATCCTGGACTCAAACCTATGCTCCCATATGGGATGCGGATGTCTTAAGTGGCAGCCCAACACCTGGTACCGCAATGCGGGCCCCCCCTTAAAATTTTATATATTTATTTCCCCCTGTTTGAAAGACAGAAACCTTCTATCCACTGGCTCACCTCCCAAATGCCAGCCACAGCCAGAGCTGGCCCAGGATGAATTCAGGAGTCCAGAACTCAATCCCACATAGGTGACAAGAATTCAATTATTCCAACTATCACCTGCTACCTCCCAGGGTGTACCGGAAGCTAAAATTAGAAGCAAAGTCAGGACTCAAACCCGGGCACTCTGATACAAGATGTGGACCTCCTAAGCAGAAACTTAACTGCTGCAACAAACATCTGTCCAATGCCAAAAGTTTTGATGCTATACTTTATTTTTCCTTTAAAACCTATAAGCCTGGGGCTGGTGTTGGGGTCAGCAAGTTAAGCTGTGGCCTACAATGAGTGCATCCCATATGAGTATAATCCAGCTCACACTAACACTCCTGGGAAAGCAGCAGAAGATGGCCCAAGAACTCTGATTTCTGCCACCCTTAGGAGACCTGGATGGAATTTCTGGCTCCTCACTTCAGCCTAGGCAAGCCCTAGCTGTTGCTGCCATTTGCGAAGTGGACCAGCAGGTGGAAGCTCATTCTCTCTCCCCACCCTCCACTTGCTCTCTCCCTCTGTTTGTAACTCTGCATTTCAAATAAATAAAAATTTTTTAAAAATTATAAGCCTGTTAAGGATTTATATGCAAAAAAGCTAAATGGTATTAATCCAACATGATGTTATACGTATAAAACTTTGTTTTAGATGAAATCTGAATATTCAAGGAATCATCTTTTATCCTACATAATTTCATGCAATAGTATATTTTAAAAATGCAATTGGAGCCCATCAAAGTAGCATTATAACATTATTTTATATGTATAACTGTTTTTGTACAAACTTGCAACCATGCCAAAACTGTGTCCTCACATATTGACTTGAAATTTACTGAAGTCACTTTCCAATGAATATTTAGTATATTTGCAAAGTGTGCATTGAGATTCTAGTCTATGAAACAGATCACTTTAATAAAATCAAATGTCACCTATGATGTAGAGATAAATCACATTATTTATGAATCACAATTTCTGTACTGAATTTTATGACAACTTGCCCCTAAAGTGGCATGCATGGTATCAGTAATTTGAGATTTAATCTTCAGAATTAATTCAAGTGTGGATTTTAGCTGACTATTCTTAAAACAAAATATCCCAACCTCTCTACTTGCCTGAGAGCTTCAAGGTGTACCCACAGCAGTGACAGTATTTGAATTAAATTCCCATATATGCTATTATGTTTTATGAGGCACCAGAGTCCACCTGGATTGAAGCCAGTTCTACCATTCATCAGCTGGGTGACTCTGAACAAGTTACCTGACACCTCTGTTCCTCAGTTTCCTCTGATGAGCCTCAAAAGATTACTAAGGATTACTATGGCACACCTTAGAATATTAGTAATACAACTCACCAAGGCACAATGAAGATTAAATGCATTCATTTTGCAAAATTCTTAGAAAATGTCTGCATGTATAAGGTGCAATGAAAAATAAAATGTAATAAAAATTTTAAAATGTTGGAGCTAGTGCTGTGATGTAATGGGCTAGGCTGCTGCCTTGGGTGCCAGTTTGATTCCCAGCTACCCCAGCTTTTGATCCAGCTCCCTGTTCTTGTACAAGAGAAAGCAGTGGAAGATGGCCCAACCACTTGGGCCCTTGCACCCACATGGGAGACCCCAAAGAAGCTCCTGGCTCCTGGCTTCGACCTGGCCCAGTCCTGATCGGCTATTTGGGGAATGAACCAGCAAATGGAAGACTTCTCTCTCTGCCTCTCCCTCTTCCTCTCTCTCTCTGTAACTCCACTTTTCAAATAAATAGATAAATCTTTTTTAAAAAGAGCCCTAGCTTCAAATCATTTATCTAGGACCAAAATCTCAGCCTAAAAAATGACAAATATACTTTTAAATGGTTCAAGACTTAGACAAGTCTAACCATTCTTTTGAAATCCATTCGTAACAAAATTAATGATTATTCCTTTCACGGAATACTCTGGACATTTTGTGGATGAGGAGAAATCATATATAATACCCAAACAATCACACTGTTCAAGTCAGTGAAAAAATGTTTGAAAGTGTGTTGATGAATGCACAAACATTTGTCTCACTGACTAAGCCATTCAGTGTTAAAACAGAAGCACCCCAATGTTCACTATTTGAACTCTCTAGATTGCAGAATCCCCATCTGCTTTACTAACATAATACAATGAAAGACTGCTATCTCCCACCAAACTGTAAGGACGTCCAACGCCTAGGGAAGAGATCAGCAGAACACATGGTTCGTGTTTGCCCACATTCTGCCGCAGTCGCTCACTCGTGCTGCACTGCCCCGAGCATCTCAGCAGGCTCGTCTGAGAAATATATTGGTCTGCCTCAACTACAGAAAACATAAAACATAATCTTGACTATTGTTTCTGTCCCTTTATAAGGCCAATAATTCAGTTGTCTTATATCCAGAAACGCGGTCTTTATAACATGTTCTGTTCTGTACTGACAGTTTTATACCATTTTTCTTTAAGTGTCATGTATTTCAAATGGCTTTAGAGTAAGAATTATTGCTTAAGAGTCACTGCCTCCCTTATGGAATCCAGAGAATTTGAATCAATGTGTTAAGTGGAATTGAGAACACATGTATGCTGTTTAAGGCTTTGTACCTTATCTTTGGCCTTGAAATATCTAAATGCCTCATCTATTTCTATTGAAAAGGAAAATAAAAGAAGGGTTCGCTAATGATGCATTAAAGTATCTTTCCTTAAAATTATAGTAATTCAGGAGTGAGCAATACTTTTGCCTATTCCAGGAGAAGTGAAAACATTTTTCTCAAGTCAGAAGTTTATACAATACGTTTTCAAAAGGAAAACTAAGTGTACTTTTATTAAACTCTGTTTTCCAACTTTGCATCTGGACTCTAGCATTAAATTAACCATATTAGCATAAGAACCAGTGAATGAAGGAAGAGAGGTCAGATCAATCACTTGTACCAACTTGAAAGTTCATCTCCAACCCAGTTTTGATGGCTGAATGTGTGAAAAAATGAATGACCAAGTGATCTAAGAAAACTCCACAGCATTATAAAGCTAGAAATGCATAGTAACAATTTATTTTAATTATTAATCAAATGCTTACATTATAATACCAATTAATAATTGATGCTATAATTAGCTGTATTACAAACAGTTCATAAATAAGCATGAGTATGGGCATCATGAGCATGTAGGGGTCATTGCGATCACTATGCACTCTCTCCTTCCGCTAGCAGAAAGAAAGCAGGAAAAACACATTTACAAAACAATTTCAAAACCTTGTCCAGTACTCCCCAAAGTCCAAGATCAGCAACTGTTTTCTTTTATCCTTCTAATCTATCATATAATTTTGAGTCCATTGGAAATGGCTTCTATTTACGCATCGCGTAATTTAAAATTTCAAAATCCAGTCTTTAAAAGGGTACAAAGATTTAGGGGTTGGCCATCAAACTTTGACTGACACAAATACATTGTTTCAGAAATATGTTTAGCAACATTTCCAGGAACAACAATAACAAAAAAAAGACCATAGTTCTGAGAATTATATTAAAGGTTGTGGCCTGTTATAACTTTGAAAAAGGAAGTTTCCTCACCACAAACCAAACGTGTTCCACTAAATGTACATTCTCATAAATTATAGAAATGTCCTCCACCATGTACCAGCAGCCACCGCAGGCTCTTAAATAGGAGAGAGAAAGCAAGTTTCATCGATCTCCTGGGCTTCACTCTAACAGTCTTCTAGGGGTTTTTCTGGGAGTCCATGGAGAGCCGCTACGCAGTGTTTGCTGTCTTACTTTGTACTGTACTGCTAGAGCTGACTCAATAAGCTTGCTTCAATATCAAAGGGAGAGCCATGTTCAGATCAGCTGCAAACAGGTCCCAGGGGACCTGCACTGTTGCAAACCTACAGGAATCTTACCCTTGGACCAGCACTAGCAGCAGGGGGCCTGACCAGGCAGATCAGATAGGAGATGGGGGCTTTTCTGCAGGCCTTCTGCTCAAAAGCAACGTTTTCTCATGCTTGAGCTTAGAAGGAAAAGAACAAGGGTCCAAATGCATACTGCCCTTTGTACTTAGCCTAGCCTTTTACCTACTGCAGAATTCCAGGTAACAAGAAAGGCACTAGCCTGGAAGCACTGGTGAGCGAGTGAGGATTCCAACAGTCACCACAGATGAGCACCCATCTGAGCCTAAATGGACTGAATCAAAGAAGTTGATTCTATTCTCTATGAGAAAATTCATTCATGACAAAGTCCCACTGGAGAGCCTTTAGGGGAAATGTCAGATCCCTGCCTCATAACCTTGGTCAAATTAGACGGGGTCAAATATTTTAAAGTAAAGAAAAAAATGAAATCAAACTAGAAGATATTTTAATTTCAGCATGAGGGAGGACTTTCTAAGTGTAACGCGAAACTCTATTTAAAGATCCACATTGCTCTCCCAAACCAGCAATCTGGGTCTGCACTCCTTGTAGTTGCTCGCTGTTTCAGGAATATCTAACGGTCAAGTCCTCTCTGCCCCATCCTGCAACTTGAGACAGACTGCACAGAGCTACATCCCAGGATACAAGAGCAATGATCATCCTAAGTTTCTAGAAGACATCCTCAACCAAACACAAAAGTTTGCTACCCATTGGAAGTCCTAAAATCTCCTTACTTAAAGTAATTGCAAAGTGACATCACCATGTGAGAAGGCTCATAAACATTTATTTTGCCAAAGAGATCCAGACATTTTTAACTCTGAAAATTAGTAAGATATAAAAAATTTGATGATTTTCTTGGGAGATTTTCCAAACCAAGGGACCCCAAAATTGTACCAATGTTGCTATGGTGAAACCCTCAGGCAAATATTTGAGACTCAAATTGCTTGGTGGTTTCTTTACAATGTTCTTAGGACTATGGTTATCGTGATCCTCAACCACAGTCTCTCATGTGAAAATTGAAATTTGTGAACATTAGTATTGTTTCTTGCTGCCAGGACTGAGTTTGGTCCCTATGGAGACCCCAGAAATAAATACTTAGTGACATGTGTCATTCATTATTTTAGAGATGTGCACATTAATGCAAAAATCCCTACTCCGTATTGGGCAAGGGGTCTTCAAAAAGTTTGTGGAAAATATCTATCATGAACAAACTACGCATTTCAAATTGTTTTGCACCAAAACAATTTTAATGGCATTTTCCATGAACTTATTGAACAGTACCTTCTTACCTGTTGAGGAACCTGCTGGTTTCTGATTAAAACAAACAAACAAACAAACAAACAACCTGTGCATGCTACTTTCAACTTGGTGGGAGGAACAACAAGGGAATGGGAAAAGCAACGAGTCTTTGTTGGCAACAAGCTAACTCTCCATTTTAACCCTTGGGAGAGTTGATAAGGTCTAGAAAATCTATAAACTGATTCAAACAACAGATAATAGATGAAAAGCTGGTCTTAGCTTTTTGTAATGTAAGGACATAACTTTTATCTTTAAAGAAAGAGTACTGGGGCCAGTACTGGCTCACTTGGTTAATCTTCTGCCTGCGGCGCCAACTTCCATATGGGCGCCCGGTTCTAGTCCCAGTTGCTCCTCTTCCAGTCCAGCTCTCTGCTGTGGCCCAGAAGGGCAGTGGAGGATGGCCCAAGTGCTTGGGCTCCTGCACCTGCATGGGAGACCGGGAGGAAGCACCTGGCTCCTGGCTTCGGATAGGCGCAGCACCGGCCGTAGCGGCCATTGGGGAGTGAACCAACGGAAGGAAGAGCTTTCTCTCTGTCTCTCTCTCTCTCACTGTCTATAACTCTACCTGTCAAATAAGTAAAAAAATTTTCAAAAAATAAAGAGTATTAAAGACAAACTTTGTTGTCTGTTCGCAGACATTAAATAGTGAATTGATACCTAAGTAAAAATGTCATTTGTAAAATATATCTAAAAATTTGTAAAATATATCTAAAAATATCTAAACATAAAACAAAAAGCATGTTATGTAACTTCCTATTACTAACCATTCACATCCTGTAAAAGAAAAAAAAATCACAAGCAAATCACTACCCTTTACCATACCTCACATGTGACACCAACGCCTTTACAAGCTTTATTTACACCTAAGACGCAAAGTACCCGGACACAACTCATAAGCTTATTGTGAGCATTAGAAATGGTTATTATTAAGATCAGAGTTGGTGAACTCAAGAGGCTTCCATTGTCTTGGCAGCTCATGACAAGAGCCTTGGGTGATTACTGACATCATAAATAAGAGTGTCAACTGTTAAATCAACAACAAGAGTCACTGTGCACCTGCTCCCCATGTAGGTTCTCTGTCCTTAATGTGTTGTACTATGCGAATTAACGGTAAAACTACTACTCAAACAGTACTCTATACTTTGTGTGTCTGTGTGGGTGTAAACTGTTGAAATCTTTACTTAGTATATACTAAGTTGATCTTCTGTATATAAAAGTAATTGAAAGCAAATCTTGATGCAAATTGGATGGGAAAGGGAGTGGGAGATGGGATGGTTGTGGGTGGGAGGGAGGTTATGGAGGGAAAAGCTGCTATAATCCAAAAGTTGTACTTTGGAAATTGATATTTATTAAATTAAATAAAAGTTAAAAAATAAAATAAAATAGAAAAGCCCCCCCAAAAAAAGCCAATTAAGCAGCTACTCGATTAAGTCTCTATGAAAGAACAGAACTTTCAGAAGCTGCTCAGAGTGGCTCTGGCAGTTAGAAGCTGGAACAGCTCTCTAGAAGGACCCATGGTGACTTTCCAGGGCAGATGAAAAAGAACAAAGAACAAGATTCCAGCATGTTCTCAAGAAGACACTGAAGTGGGAGAGAAAACAGCATGAGCTGGTTCCTCTAGGTACCCAGAAGGTGCACGTGGGCCCAAGGAAGCAGAAGGCAGGGAGGTCAGCCCTGGAGACTGGGCAGGAGTCACTGTGGCTTTAGAAATGGGGAGCTGGACCCACATCCTGAGCCCTGGAAGGAGGCACCTTGATCTTTTCATTGCTCTCTTTTTCTTCCTGGAAATACTAACTATCAGAAAGCAAGCCAGCAAGCCACACTCTTACAATCATGCGGCGAGGCCCCAGATAATGAGGCACCTGAGTGTGAGTCCAGCCGTCAATCTTTAAATGTCCAGGTAGCAGCCGTCTTGTGGTCTGTGATGGGCTGCCTGCTTCAAATCAGAAACTTTGCCTCCTCAAGCTCTAGGCACAGGGTGGCACGCTCCAAGGTGACATTTCCCAACTTTGCCTCCTCAAGCTCTAGGCACAGGGTGGCACGCTCCAAGGTGACATTTCCCAACTATAACCCCGTCCCTAATGGCCACCACCTAGCAAGAGCCTCCAATACCAAGGTGCCCTGTGAGTTTGCAATTAACTAACAAAAAACCACAATAGGCTACTTTTTAAAATGTCCGTAAAGAAATTAAACACATAGATCAGGGTATCCTCAGGATACCCAGAATTGATCTTTAGTCTTACTCATCAAGTACAATTGATGGTTATCTTCTGAGCAAACTGAGAAGGTTGGACCTCTCTAGAACACAGGAGGCAAGAAAGCGAACCCTCTTGGACAGCAACAAGGGCAATCTGACCAGAGAGGATCTGAATTCTTGGTCCACTCAGGTATGCCAGTAACTCTGTATTAGTTTGTAAGGGGGAGGAGAAAGGAGTTTTAAAAATAATGGTAGATAATGAATATGGACAACTAGGGAAGTCATGGCCCATTTGATGTTTTTTAAAATTAATTAAGGAATTGGGGCTGGTGCTGTGGCGCAGCGGGTTAAAGCCCTTGCCTGAAGCACTGGCATCCCATATGGGTGCCGGTTCTAGTCCCAGCTGCTCCTCTTCTGATCCAGCTCTCTGCTGTGGCCTGGGATAGCAGTGGAAGATGACCCCTGGGCCCCTGCAGCCATGTGGGAGATCTGGAGGAAGCACCTGGCTCCTGGCTTCGGATTGGTGCAGCTCTGGCCATTGTGGCCAGTTGGGGAGTGAACCATCGGGTGGAAGATATCTCTCTCTCTCTGTATAACGCTGACTTTCAAATAAACAAATAAATCTTTTTTAAAAAAATTAATGAATTGTGTTTATTTGAAAGAGAGAGAAAAAGAAGCTAGATAAAGATCTTCCATCCACTGATTCATTTCCCAAAATGCAGGCAGCAGCCAAGGCAAGACCACGTTGAAGTTGGAAGCTCGCACGTGGATGGCAGGGACCCAAGTACTTAACCCATCACGTGCTGTCTCCCAGGACATCAACAAGAAGCCAACACTGGGAGCACAGCTGTGATTTGTACTCAGGCACTCAAATACGGGATACAGGTGTTCCAAATGACAACGGCTACCCAGATGCCTGGCCGGCTGGTGTTCTCAGAGGACAAAGGAAGAGAACTTCAAAAGCATGATATATTCTCATCCCTCTTCTTCCACATCACCAAAATGAAAATCAAATGTAACTCCATTCTGAGAGCCTGAGGCAACTTTCAATTGACGATCAGATGAGCTTCTACAGCTTATAGGGTCCAGGTATGGGAAGAAAATAATCTAACTGGAAGGTAGATATAAACCTTTTCTTGCCTTAAAAATTATTTTCCTGAGCAATACCACCTAGTAAATGATATCAAATGGAATAAGACCAAAAAAAAAAAAAAAAACAGTAAAATACATATCTCCTCTGAACGTTAATACTAATGTTTCTTAAATGTCCAGACAGTGGTCTACTGTCAACTCAGATAACATGGATTTATATTATTCTTCAAGAAAGAATTCCATATCAGAAGGCCCATATTTCAATGCAGAAAGGATTACATTATTTGTCAAGGAAAACACATTACTCTTTGAAAAACAGAAAAGTTGACCTTGGCAAACTGTTAGTGAAAGTGTTCCTCCTTGATTGCCCTTATATGCAGCGTGTAGGAGAGCACATTTTCAGTGCTGCTTGGTTGCATTGTTTCAAAAGAACTCTTGTTACTGTGGCCAGGAATGAGGGGGGAATGTCTAGAAAATGGTTCACACTAGTGTTGGGAAATGATTGAATTCTTGTTTCCACCCTTCATGATACAGAGCAGAAACATCTTCTAGAAGGCAAATTATCTAGATTTTGGTAATAAATAGGCACTGGCTTAGCATTTCTTTATCTTTTAACCATTTTCCCCCTGATCAATCACGATTCTCTTTTTTAAAAAAATGAGAAGCAAAGCTAAAATTAAAATCAACGTTTATTCTTTGACAAAAACTTTAAGTTGTGTAACTAGTTCCCATTTGATTTGGATGCTGTAACCTTGTTATTCCACTTGGTAGCAGGTGATATTACCCCTATCTTCACCATAGTTGATAAGTGTTTAATTTTGTCAGGGTAAAATTTGGTCTCCCCATATTTCAACACATTTTTGTCTATAGACTACTCAAAGCTATCTTAACTCATTTACTTATCCCAGCTCTTCCCATTTCCTCCTTGTCCTCCTGGTTTCCAGTCCTACTGCTTACTGTTCATGCTATTATATTATATTAGAGAAATACACCAGACCCAAAAAGACAAATATCATAAGTTGTCTCTGCTTTGTGGTAGTTAATAGAGTACAAACAATGTATATCACAAAGTCAGGATCTTGTAATTTGATTATTGCCTATAACCCTTCTCTATGTTCCTGTGGAACAGTGGTCTTTCTTCTTTTTACTTGTAGAACCCTTTATTTAGAGGGGCATTAAGTCTGTGATTATAAAGTAAATTGAAGGTATTATCACAAAAAATTAAAAGAAAAAAAGGAAGGATAAAGGGGTCTGAGTGAGGAAAGTACTGTTATATTTTTAGAATTGTTTATGAAATACATGAAATCTATTAACTTTATATTAATCAAAAATGCAAAAAGAAACCATGATAAGCAATGTGTTTTGAGTGCCAGTAACTTTTCTGAAGCATTCGCTGCATGTTGTGCCAAACAAGTGGTAGCAACATCATAAATTAGACAATACCATTAGCCCATGTTACAAATGAGGAAGCCAGGACTCAGAGAGATTGATAAGTTGCCAACTGAATCTTACTGTTTAATGTCCTTGATATTTTATATTAAGGATGAGGAATTAAGCCACTCATAACCAACCAATGCTAGCTGTAGAATAATTCTATTGCTGGGGGGAAAAGCTAATTGAAAAATGCAATAGGATTCTTTATACTCAGTGTTTTTCTCTTCTGTCACTCCCTCCTCAAGATCTTCCATTAAAGCTGCATCATTTTGGATTTACTGAGAAATGAGTCAGCAAAGATTACAGGAAATTGCCATGAGAGTGTACAGTAAGAATGATAGATTACACACAATGCAAAACAAAAGATGAAAACAGAAGATAGTTTCAAAATTGCAGAACAAATCTCTGTGTGTGTACATTTGTGCACTAAAACATGTCATTAACTGATGGGATCGAGGTGGTGTGAATGGCAACGCTTCAGCTTCTAATTAATCTGTGTGGATCATTGACAACAAATGCAACCAAAGCAATTGGTATTGACTGCTATGATGAGAGGCATTTGATAAGAAGATCTGATGAAAAGCAATGATGTGGAGCAGTTTACCCCCTGCGAGTGGAGACAGGGCCTGTATCTCAGATAGCAGGCAGTGCAGGTTTAGTCATTACCCGGCATTTCCTCTCTTTGATAGCCTCCTCTTCTGTGATTTCCTCCACCACAATTTTTAAATATATTTTTAAAAATGTTTATCTGATAAAAATCCCCTGTCTTCCCCCACCCCAGAGTCCCTCACAACTATAGAAAGCCCCACCTGGCCTTTGAGACTCTTGCCCAGTTTCAGAGTTGGTGGCCAGGGGTTGGGAGAGGAGGACAGCAGCTCTGAGAATCAAGCCCCGTCCTTTCCTTTGGGCCACTCCACCCGTTGACACATTCCTATGAAAATCTAAGCCACAGGGAACTCAGAAGGCCCGGAATTAGGGCCTCCAGGATATCACCCAGCAGAGCGTGGGAAAGAGCAGACTCTGCCTGTGCGGGGGACAGAAAGTCAGGGAGCAAATCAGTGTCCCTCCTCCACCCTCCTCAGCTTTTCACTCCTCCTTCAGACTCAGATTTCATTTATTCATTTTTAAATTTTTATTTGTTTCATTCGTTTTCAGAAATTCCCAGTCTTGTTACTGAGGAACACTTACTAAGCTAAACACCAATACAGCATTTCGGGATTTCCAATGCGTCTCCAATCCCTGACAACTCTGCCCCAGCACCCGCATGACCTCTCTATAACAGGACCAAAGATTTATGTTAAAAACCTGAGCCTGGGCCTGGAGTTGTGGCGCAGCAAATGCTGGAGCGCCTGATTCTAGTCCTGGCTAGTCTGCTTCTCAACTGGCGTCTTGCTGGCATTACCTGGGAAAGCAGCTGCTGAAGGCTCAAGTCTTTGCCACCACAAGAGGAGAACTGGGTGGAGCTCTTGGCTTCTGGCTCTGGCCTGGACCAGATCTGTGTATTGTGGGCGTTTGGGGAGATCTCTGTCTCTCACTTTGTCACTCTGCCTTTCAAATAAATAAATAAATCTTAAGAGAAAAAAGAATCTAAGAGTCAAGTAGAAAGGGGATAAGAAATATTTCTATTTATTACCCTCATTGTTTTTTGTTTCTCTATCTATCTATCATCAATTCATTTTGGTCCCTGTCTCTTCTTACACCAGTACAGATCCTTCTTTGGATTTCCATAAATACTCACTGAATATTAACCATTCACTATGTACCTTGAAGAAACTGGGGAATTCATGATGTTCTGCCTTGAGAACTAAAGCTGGGGCCAGGGCTGTGGCGTAGTGCCTGTCGCTCAGGCATCCCTTATGGGTATCGGTTCAAGATCCCGCTGCTCCACTTCTGATCCAGCTCCCTGCTGATAGCCTGGGAAAGTATCGGAAAGGGCCCAAGTGCTTGGGCCCCTGCACCCATGTGGGAAACCTGAAGAAGCTTCTGGCTTCTGGCTCCTTGCTTCTGCCTGGCCCAGCCCTGGCCATTGGGCCATCTGGGGAGTGAAAAAGCAGATGGAAGACCTCTCTCTCTCTCTCTCTCTCTCTCTCTCTCTCTTCCTCTCCCTCTCCCTCTCCCTCTCCTTCTCACTCTCCCTCTCTCTAACTCTGCTTTTCAAATAAATAATTGCATCTTTAAAAATTAAAAAAAAACTAAAGCAATGATGATGAAATTTACAAATTGGCTAAAGATTCCGGAGCAATGTGACAGAAGTCCTCTAACGGAGGTTGGGGGTAGAGGATGGGGAAAGAGGAAGGTAGGTGTTGAAAAGAAGGTGGTTAAGGCAGCCTCCTGCAGGAGGAACTCCTTAATCCCGCCAGGCAGCCTGCCTTTAGAGCAAACAGCAACAAGAGGTTAGGACTGAGAGAAGATTCCGCAAAAAAGCATAAGCATTTCATGCATATGGAAATTTTAACTAGACAATCACATAAGAACGGTATTTGCAGGCTGCATGGGCATAAGGGAGGAGGCAGCTTCTAAGTGCAGCTTTTATTTTCTGATGTGTTTCAGCAGATGCCTCTTTTGGATAATGATTATTACCTGCTCTAAGTAGACCACTTAAAGGTTGTTGCTGATGGATGATCTTTCCCATTTAAAAAAAATTCAAGAACACGTGTTGTTATTTTCCAGTTGCTCCTGGTGACAGGTTGAAACAATTATAAATTCTTCTGTCCTTTATTCCTTACTGGTGGAGTCAAAGTCACCTATATACTTTCTTGTTTCCTCAACAACTATATGATCTATGACAATCATTGGCAACAAAGGGTGTGTGTGTGCTTGTGTACACTCGAGAAAGATAGAGTTAAAATTATAGACTCAATGGAAAATAGATCTGTCATTAAGCTTTAAGCCAGCTTTTTTTCCCTGATGATATGGATTAACTCCTTTAAATGCCTTAATTTAATACTTTTAACAAGGAAAAAATAGCTTGTAAAATCTACATGCAAAAAGGCTTTTTTGCTCTTAAAATGCACATTTTTAGCTGATATTATTGCAGAGCTCTCACTATCGCATCCCTATCCATTCCTCAACCAAGCTACCTAAAATGTAAGCAGTGAAGAATTGGTAAAGGATCTCAATCAAACATTTCAACTAGGAGTGCTGTGCATATGACAAGATGTCAGACATGGGAATTTGCTGTGAACCAACAAAAATAAATATATCAAACACTGTACATTAAGTGCTAAGAAGTGCTTATTTTTGTTCCTCACCCATCCAGTTAAAAAATCTGCAAATTTATTTTGTTCCAAAAGATTGAAATTAGCCAAACAATTCTAACTATGGGATTATTTTCTAAAGATACTTACACTAAAGAGTATGGTTTTAGAATTAATCTGAACTATAAAAGAATATTTCAGTTTTATGTTTCTAAAAATCATCACTGTAAATCACATGAATGGGAATGAATATAGACATATTTAAGTAAAGAAAAACATCCTTAATTCTTTCTGCTGTGATGGCACACATCAGGAACTAAGCTGTAAGTTCCTGGAGGCCCTCTGTTGTTGTAAAGGTACTAAGAAAAGAATAAAAGACTTTAGAAATGACAGAGATTTAAAGACCTTTACCTAATTCCCCTGGGATTGTTCCAACGCTTGGGGTGGGGGTAGGGAAGGTGAAGGAGGGCAGAAAGGAGCCAGATATTAGTGCTGTTGTAATTACTATGTTCCCTGTGGTCTCAAATGCTAAAAATGAACGTTTCCTCTATTACAAGGATATAGACCTTTCTCACTGCAAAGCTATTAGCATATATAATGCACATGTCTGAAACATCATGGCTTCTCTGTCATTCTTTGGAGACCTTCAGGGACCTGGGTTATTGTACAGTCCTGAACTACAGCCAATGCATCCTGTGTAGTCCTGTAGTTTTCCAGCATATTTTCAAAAATCAGTTTAAGCAATTTTCCCCGCATTTAATGGCTCAGTCTTTTCTAACAAATTAAAATGTTTGCATTGTCTCAACTCTGGACAAAATTGCTATATAACTTGCAAATGAGAAAGCACATTAACATACTTCATCAAGTGCCAACATCTCTATGAACAAGATAATTTAACATGCAATTCTAGAAATCCACTAATGGAATATTTCTTTAAAAATACATAAACAAGCTTCAAGAAAGTCGAAACATATATAAACTCCTGCTCTGCTTACACCATTCTAAGGCATATAAAGTCGCAAGAAAATGAATGACATTAATTTGTTCCTTTTGTACAAATAGATTTCCTCCTGTATTTGGAAGGCAGAAATGGTGCCTTAACATACTCAACATTTGCTCTCTGATTTCAGTTCTTTCCTCACAAAAGTAGAATAAAACAAGAAATGCTACTTCCCTTATTCAGTTTTATTTCAACCCATGTCAATTTGGCATATTTTAAAGTCTGTATAATTTTTTATAAATGAAAGCGCCATTCTAATGTTAATTTGGATCAATCTTCCAAACATATGATTCTAGGTTTCTAAAAGGGGCCCACTTGAGGGGGCTTTTTAAAAGTGAACAAAAAAGCGCCCTGAGGCTGTCCAATTCACATTTAACCTACTTACATGAAAAAGGAACTGCTTTGGTTAAGAATAAACTTCCACAAGCTCAGGTTCAAGCTAAACACACCAGCATATTAGTGAGGAAATGAGACAGCAAATAGTAACTGCTTTCATCCCGATATAAGAATACTGAATGTATTTAAAACACTTGGCAGAAATTCTCATTTTAATTAAATTACATTTACTGAAATAACATTTTCATAATTAAACAACAACCGAAAAAAAACCCCTATCTCTCAAAGAGGCTAGCAAATTGTTATCACAGCTAGGTAAAATGAAAAAGGAGCCAAAGGATTGTTAGACTGAATGTGCATAATCTGGATTATAACTGCACATTAGTTCGGTGGTTTTCAGCGATTCAGAAGCCGTTATTATGCTGTTGCCATGTAGAGTTAAAGTTAAGCAGACAGCAAGTTTTGTTATCAACACCTCCTTGGAGGAAGTAACAGTGCGAGCTTCATATTTAATTTCTATTACCTGCATAGTAGAACCCAAGAATATCATCTTAGACTAAAAGCAAGGTGACCTGGATGGCTTCTTTTGCAAAAGAGGACATTGAGGCCCCCCCCAAAGTTCACAGGCTCGTTTTTAAGCACTTAGCTAGGTAGAGGGACTAATTCTGTAACTCAGCGGCTTCCCACTGCATAGCCTGTCACGGCTAGACAAAAAGGGAAAACAGTAGCAACAAAAGCTCAGTCCAAGGCAAGACTCACTTTCTTTCCCTCTTGGTTCCCTCCTCCCAGAAGTACACAGGAGGACCACAGTTCCTGTCCCAAAAGGATCGAAAGTTGTCAAAGAATTACGCTGAATCTCGCATATGGGCAAAATCAATCACCAAATACTCTGTTTCCATGATTTACTGGAATGAGAACAAAATTTCCCATTTAAAAAAAAAATCTGAATGTTTAGATTCTCCAAATAGACAAAAGTTTGCCAGAATGTTCAAATGATCAACCTCAGCTATGGAAGGTACACAGGAAAAAAAAAAAAAAAAAAAAAAACAAGGAGGAAAGTGTATTAAGCCACAGGGAAAACTGAACCACTACTGCCCTCGTGGCTACTGCTGAGTGCTGGTGCCCTGAAGAGTGAAAGTACTGTTGACAGAGAGTCCCCCACCCAGAAAAGGACATGGGTTCATACCTGTGCGGCTGGGTAATTTCATGAACACCATATCCAGTGAAAGCCAGACAAGTGGAAAGTTTGCTACAAAAGGAGTACCAGTGAGCTTCCATGAGCTTCCCTCTCCACTAGTAGGTCGAAGTAGAGAACAAGGGAAGGGAACAACCACACAACAACTGCTTTTTCAGAACAGATGACTAAGCACTGATAATGTTCTTATACCCAGTTCTTTTCAGTACAAAGAATCAAATGACACATAAAAGTTAAACCCCATAAAACTGAGTATCTGTGACAATGACTAACAAAAGGAGCTTCCCTTTCTTTATTAATTACCCAATTGTGTACCCCCATGCCTCACACACCCCCAAATGTTGTCTTGCAATCAAAGTTAAATAGATCCCATGAATTCTTTGCTTTGTAAATCTTCCCCCAAATTCTTTCAGTAACAATCCATTATGTTTTCTGCTCTGGGTAATGCCAAATTGAACTATATTGTGAAGGCCATTTACCCTCACAAGTCCCAGAGACTGTTAAGAAAAAAGCTACCAGAAATTCTCCCCAAGAGTCTAATTTGCAAATTAATTTCCTTGTTCTCTGTCAGCAACTCTCAACTTCTAAGCTGGAGGGTCAAACTCATTATGGCCAAAAGTTCATGATGACTAAGATGCAACAAAACATAACGTTAATAAAAATAACACACTATCTTTCCTAGGACTGAACCCAAACTGGTAAACACATTGATATTATGCAAACGAATGTGCCTGGAAATTATTAATAGATAATGCGAAGGGCAGGGGAAGTTTTTGGGAAATACTGACTTACATACCATTGAAATAAGTGGCTTTTCTGCAGACTTTCTTAGTGCTGCTTCATCCTACCGCAGATGCAGAAAAGGCGGGGAAGGAAGAAATGTTATCATTTTTAAACTTCTAAATAACTTCAAAGCACAGAAAAACAAGTTTCCTACATGCCCCTCTATTTCTAAAGAAAAACAAGAAGACTGCCTTAAAGAGATAGCTTAACTAATGTCCCCGATTTAAAATTGCAATAACAACAAACATTATTGATTCTAAACATCTTCCCTCCTTCCAAATGCATCATGGAAACTGAAGCTTACAGCCCTGAGAAGCTGCACTGGCCCAAAGCCAATGCTCTACACAAATGGCAGAGATAGGGGATCTTCCTCCAAGGACCAAGCTCCTTTCATTACAAAAACTGGAGAAACTCATCTCCTCTTAGTAACTCCACCTCCAAAAGGTAGAAGAAAACAATTTGAATGTTTTCACCATAAGGAAATGATAAATGTTTGAGGAGACCGGTGTCAAGGTATCTCAGAGAGTTTATAGAAAAATGGAATGAAAAAATTAAGTTTTTTAAAATTATTTATTTGAGAGAAAGACAAACACCGAGAGTTCCCATCTTCTGGTTCACTCCCGAAATGTCAGAAACAACTGGGGCCAGGGCAAGAGCCAGAACCAGGAGCTGGGAACTGGGAACATAACCCTGTTTGCCCACCCCGGTGGCAGTAACTCAACCATTTGAGCAATCACCCCTGTGCCCCAGGGTCTTCATTAGCAGGAAGCTGGAGTGAGGATCCAGAGTTGGGAATTGAACTCAAAAATTGCAATGTGCGTCTTAACCACTAAGGTCAACTCCCACTCAAAAGATAAGTTTATTTGGGTGCAATAAATTTTAGAGTTCCATGGAGAGTACTTTTTATAATATGTATTTTCTATGAACTTTTTGAAGGTCCTTTATATGCATGGGTTTCAAAATGTTTCCGCAACCAAAAATAAAAACTTATCTTTCAATTCCATTTTTTTTTTTTGACAGGCAGAGTGGACAGTGAGAGAGAGAGAGACAGACAGAAAGGTCTTCCTTTTGCCATTGGTTCACCCTCCAATGGCCGCCGCGGATGGCGCGCTGCGGCCGGCGCACCGCGCTCATCCGATGGCAGGAGCCAGGAGCCAGGTGCTTTTCCTGGTCTCCCCATGGGGTGCAGGGCCCAAGCACCTGGGCCATCCTCCACTGCACTCCTGGGCCACAGCAGAGGGCTGGCCTGGAAGAGGGGCAACCGGGACAGAATCCGGCGCCCCGACCGGGACTAGAACCCGGTGTGCCGGCGCCGCAAGGCGGAGGATTAGCCTGTTGAGCCACGGCGCCAGCCTCAATTCCATTTTTATTAACATGTTGAAGTGTTGATGAACATTTCACAATCAAACATCACATGGTACCTCATAAATACGTACAATATTTAGGTATCAGTTAAAATTTTTTATCCTTACAGAAACAAAAAACAGATTTCATCCCAATTAGAGATGTGGTAAAAGTTAAAAAAAATAAAAACTTCATTTTTTGCAATTTAATTTGCCTGTCTGACACACTAAGGATGTTTTACACGTCTTACCCTTATCAGAATGGCATTTTTTCCTCCATAATGCTTTCCAAGATATAAGATCATATCTGTCATTTCCTTTCCGGTATGAAAGGTGTAACTGTTCTATGTAAAAAATTATTATATGTAAAAGTAAGTAACCTAATATGAAAATTGATCAAATAACTTGTGAGTATTAAACCCTATAAATAGAAACCATAATGAATGCAGTTTTCTATTTAAATCTCTTTGAAACATGCCTGACACTCAGTAAGTGACATATAAATGTCTGACAGAATTATAATGCTGATGCCTTCATATAAGGCCTCATTTTCAAATATTCAGAATTCTCATAGGTGTCCTGAAAATTCTCATATTTCATCACTAATTTAGTGCAACTTGCTCCCTACCTCTGAATGTTGAAAACAGTAACGTTGGGGTTGGCGCCGTGGCTCACTTGGTTAATCCTCCGCCTGTGGCGTCGGCATCCTGTATGGGCACCGGGTTCTAGTGCCAGTTGCTCCCCTTCCAGTCCAGCTCTCTGCTGTGGCCCAGAAGGGCAGTGGAGGATGGCCCAAGTGTTTGGGCCCTGCACCCATATGGGAGACCAGGAGGAAGCACCTGGCTCCTCACTTTGGATCGGCGCAGCGCCGGCTCTAGCGGCCATTTGGGGAGTGAACCAACGAAAAAAAGACCTTTCTCTCTGTCTCTGTCTCTGTCTCTCTCACTGTCTATAACTCTACCTGTCAAATAAAAATAAATAAATAAATGAATAAATAAATAAAACAGTAATGTTTTCAAAGCAGAAAAGATCAAGATATTTTCCCCAATGTCCAGTGATTCTTCTTGACAGGCTATGGGGACAGAGAGTTGAATATAAGAGAATCTCATTCACAGAGCTTTGTAGATGTCCAGTGAGAAGATGGTTTAACGGAGGAGGAGATGGAGGCTGACAAGGAGGGACATGAGAGTAGGGGAGGCGAGAAACAGAAGATGGAGAATGAAAGGGCAGGAAAAAGAAAAGAAAGGGAGAAGGAGGAACAGGTAACAAAAATACCAGTTCAGGTCCCTGCTGCTGCTCTTTTTATCCAGCTCTCTGCTATGTGGAAGATGGCCCAAGTCTTTGGGCCCCTGAACCCACGTGGGAGACCCAGAAGGAGCTCCTGGCTCCTAGTGTCGGATTGGCTCAGCTCCAGCCATTGTGGCCATTTAGGGAGTGAACCTATGGATAGAAAGACCTACCTTTCTTTCTTTCTTTCTTCCTTCCTTTCTTTCTTCCTTTCTTCCTTCCTTCCTTCCTTCCTTCCTTCCTTCCTTTCTTCCTTCCTTCCTTCCTTCCTTCCTTCCTTCCTTCCTTTCTTTCTTTCTTTCTTTCTTTCTCTCTCTCTCTCTCTCTCTCTCTCTCTCCTTCTCTCCCCTGCCTCTCTGTAACTCTGCCTTTCAAATAAATAAATAAATCTTTTTAGAAAATGAAATTCCATTGAGAATCAGTTTCCTATACCAGGTATTCTAAGCGCTTTACAGCTTTAGCTAATCTGATCTTCACAATTCTATAGTCTTAGAGTGCTTGTTATCTCCATTTGGAACATGAGGACACTGAGGCATAGACAGGTGAGGCCTCTTGCTACCAACCGCACAAATGTTGGTGTTCAGCCAGACTCCCAGGCAGGCTGCCGATGGAGCCTGGGTTTGTAGCTACGTCACTGAGAGTACAATACTATTGTTCAAAGGTTAAGGTAAGACAAGAGGAAATCTATATTGCCTTCTGATAAGGCAGAAAGAAACTGCTGGGAGATGAGATGTGGGAAGGGTTTGCTGGAGTCAACCAGGTGAGGCAGGGAAGGGCATTTGAGTCAGGGAGAGCAGCCTGTTGAATTCATGGTGGCTTGAAACAGCAAGGTACATGCAGGTGCAAGGGCATAGTGCAAGTGCATGGAGGGGTTCCTGAGAAAAACCAGGAGTCTGGCCAGGAGGGCTTGTGTGCCTTGCAAAGGCACTGACTACAAGAAGGGTGGATAGCCAAGTGGTGGAGTGAGAAGTGACGAGGACTCTCTTAAAGAGGCAGAGAAGGGATGGGGAGTGCTAAGAAAGACAGGAATGCAGTTCATGAACAGACAGGTGCTGGCACCCTTGGCTACAAAAGGTGATACCGATGAAACAACTAGGATCCCTCCCAGGGTATGGGGTTGAGTTACCTGGTGATGGGCACAATTCTCCATACTAGAGATTAAATGAACATGCAGGACTTGGTGGTGGTGGTGGTGGGGTGTGAACCTTTTGATTTTGAGATGCAGGATGTCCAAGAGACAGAAATATAGAGATTAGCAATAACAAGATAAATCTCCAAGTGAAGACATTCTTCTAGAGAGCTCAGTTTGTAGGTAGTGCTTGAAACCATGTGTTTTTGGGACTACCCACCCTGGAAAAGGATATATATACAGAAAGGTGATCCAAAAGTGAGCTAGCTTCTTAGGAAAATGGCTCATAATTTTTTTAATTTGAAAATCAGAGTTAGAGAGAGGGACACACACACAAACACAGAGGGAGAGGGAGAGGGGGAGGGAGAGGGAAAGGGAGGGGGAGGGGGAGGGGGAGGGGGAGGGGGAGAGATCTTCCATCATTGATTCACTTCCCAAATGGTCAGGGCTCAGCCAGGTAGAATTCAGGAGCATCTTGATCTCCCATTTTGGTGGCAGGGCCCACAGACTTGGGTCATCTTCTGCTGCTTTTCCAGGGATATCAGCAGGGATCTCCATCAGAGAGCAGCCAGAACTTGAACCTGCACCCAAATGGGATACAGGCATTGCAGGTAGCGACTTAAACCACTGCTCCACCAAGCCAGCCCATGAAAATGACTCCAGCACAGTGTTCACAAACTCAACACACTCTAACCTGAGAAAGGTCCAAAATAGACTGCAATTCTTAATGAATTACATAGCACTGGCTCAGGGTAGGCATTTAATCTAATGGTTAAGACATTAGTTAGGATATGCACATCATACTTCACAGTCCCTGGGTTTGATACCCGCTGGCTCCTGATTCCAGCTTCTTACTAATGTGTCCCAGGGTCGGGGCAGGGGGAGTGATTATGGCTCAATCAACTGGGTCCCTGCCACCCATGGGATGCTACATCGAGTTTCCAGGTCCCAGCATTGGCCCAGCTCAGTCATGGCCACAGTGGGCATTTGGAGAGTAAGCCAGCAGATGAAAGTCCCCCCCACCCTACCCCCATCTCTGTCTCTCTGCCTCTCAGTCAAATTTTTTTATTTTCAAAAAAGGAAAATATTATAAAGCTAGGGAAATGAAACTTTGTTTAAAGTAATTAGAAGTATTGACTCATTGATCTAAGAGGTACAGAGGTCCTTAGGAGAAATGACACCAAACACTAGAAATGCACAAGGAAAAAACCTCAGATGCATTGTACAGTGAGTTAGAAACTGAGAGACTTCACAGAGGCAAGCATCTCCTGGATTTGGCAACTTGGATATCACTGTCCACCTTGAAGAGACAGGCAGGGCAATGAGGAGTCAGGAAAGGTGGCAATAATGTGTTACATGAGCAGATTGGACTTCCCAAAGCTTGGCTGTAAACGGAAGACAAGAGAGAACGCTCAAGAAGAACTTGGATTCAAACATTTGTATTTTCAGGATGGAAGAGACGTGTGAGGTACATATGTTGAGAGTCAAGAACTCAGGGAGAGAGGCCGCCTGCAGCGCTGCCATCCTGCAGGGGCACCAGTTTGAGTCCTGGCTGCTCCACTTCCGATCCAGCTCTGCTATGGCCTGGGATAGCAGTGGAAGATGGCCCAAGTCCTTGGGCTCCTGCACCCAGGTGGGAGACCTGGAGGAGGCTCCTGGCTCCTGGCTTTGGCTGGGCATAGCTCCAGCCATTGTGGTCATTTGGGGAGTGAAACAGCAGATGGAACATCTCTCTCTGCCTCTCCATCTCTCTCTGTGTAGCTCTGACTTTCAATAAATAAATAAGTATTTTAAAAGAAAATGGGGGGGGGGACTCAGGGAGACTCACGAAAAAGAATGCCAGGTGGAAATTCCAGTGAGATATAATTTTAGAAGCATCAGTTTATGAGTAGTGTGATTATTTAAATTGTTTTAACTTTTTAAATTGTTTTAATTCTTCCATTTTCTTAAGTCTTTATGTAAGACCTCTGGACAAGAAAAATGTGATTAGAGTACAAGCTGAGGTCTCAGTCTTTTTATAAAGAAGTATTTATTTACTTACTTGAAAAGCAGAGTTATAGAGAGAGGGAGAGACACATAAGGAGCAACTGATCTTCCATTTGCTAGTTCACTCTCCAAATGGCCGCAATGGCTGGGCATGCGTGGAAGGGATCCTGGTACTTGGACCATCTTCTGCTGCTTTCCTAGGCTTATTATCAGGAAGCTAAGAAAGATACCGAGGAGCCAGGACTCTTCTAACTGGTGCCCACATGAGATGCCGGCATGGCAAGCAGCAGCTTACCACACTGTGCCACCATGGAGGCCCAGAGGGGTCTCAGGCTTGTTTGGCAGGAGACAGGGATACCTCTGCACTATGGAAGGAAGCACAGTGGGTGCAGGCAGATGTTGGAACGCTGTGGCTAGAAAGAAGTACTTGTTCACTTAGTGAGCGGCCTCTATTTCCCCTGACTGTTTGACACAAATATGGGGAAGATGCTGAGGTAATTGGGGTGGAAAGTTTGCAAAACAGCTAAACACAATGGGAGAAGTGGGTGAAGCTATCACACAACTGTACCTGAAATACAAGTGATTTTTTTGAAAAGAAAAAAAAAAAACTGTAAGAAAAGTTAATCACAGATAACTCTAGAACTAATCTTTCAAAATGAGAAAACCACACTGTTTCTGATTTTTTCAGATAGGCTTGCACCTACACAAGGAGATAATTAGCAGCTACATTATAAATTGCAATTTGGTGAACATTTATTTTAACTTTGTTTCTCTTTATGCAAACATCATGGCAAGTGCACAGACATGGTGAAGGTATCAGAGGTAAGGCAATTTCGGTGTGTAAACCTCTGAAGCTGCACTTATCAGAAGGGAGGGGAAGAGGAAGACTGGGATGGAGGGCTTTGCAGCAACAGGACAGACTCTGAATGCCAATGCTCAGTACACAAAGGGTCCACACAGTCTCCATCCTTCTTACATGGCACAAACATCAGCAACTGCTAGGCTCATAAGAAGTGCTATACAGGGCCTGGGGTGAGATGTTCCCCAGGCAGGTCCTTTTCCCACCTCTGATATTAATTCTTAGAAACAAAGATACACCTTTCTTGGTTCCTGGCTCAGAGATCAAGTTCAACGGCAGCTTGATTTCTTTATGCCTTAATGGTAAAGAGTAGCACATGTAAAATCAAAAGGAATACAGATTTTCCAGGGAAACAATTGCAGTAAGACTGAAACTCAGTAATCTTAGAATTAGGAGATAGACAGTATTTTGAAATGCAAAGTAAAAGGAAACCTACGAACATCATCCAGGCAAGTATGTTGGTATTGATTGAAAATCATCTTTTAAGTTCTTAGAAGGTCTAGATTTCCTCTGATTTTCTTATATTCCTCCTTCTTTTTCACCAAACTTCTAAAGATCATTACACACTATATTACACATTATACATGTTCAAGTAAATGTTCTTGCAGTTGAAATCCACTGTAGTTCATTTTTTTTTGCTTAATATGTGATTATATAAACAGATTAACATGTTAACCAAAAAGGAAGTAAGGCTTCTTTATTTTTGATCAATGCATGAATATCAGTTTAGATTGTATCCTTCCTGGATCATGGATATCATATTTTGCAAAACAATATGGGTAGCAACAGTACGGAATTTTTTTCTTTCTCAGTACTGGTGTTTTGCCACTGCTGGGCTCCAATAGATCAGTGATAACATCATAACAAACACACATGGAAAGAGTTTCTGCTTACAAATACTATCTATGGTTCCTGCTATGCATGTGAGAAAGCAGAGGAGGATAGCCCAAGTATTTGTGTCTCTACCACCCATGTAAGGGATCACGAAGAAGTGTCTCACTGCTGACTTCTTCCTGGTCCAGCCCTGACTGTTGTGGACTTCTGGGGGAGTGAACCAGCAGATAGAAGGTTTCTCTTTCTTTCCCTGCCTTTCAAATAAATAAATAATTCTCTTTTTCTTAAAAAAAAGATTTATTTTTTTGAAAGGTGGAGTGAGAGAGAAGGAAGAGAAACAGAGATAGAGAGAGATCATTTATCTTCTGGTTTACTCTCAAAATGGCTGTAACAGTCAGGCCTGGGAGAGGCTGAAGCCAGGAACCAGAAAGTCCACCCAGGTCTCCAACATGGGTAGTAGGGACCCAAGTACTTGGGTCATCTTCCACTTCTTTCCCAGGCATATTAGCAGGGAGATAGATCAGAAGTGGAGCAGCCAAGATGCAAACCAACACTCCTATTGGGGCACCTTAGCCTGTTGCACCACAATGATGGCTCCTAAACAAAAAATTACTAAAAGAAGAAGTAGGAGGAGGAAGAAAAGAGGACATTTGTCATAATGGGCATTAAGACACTGCTGGGGACACTAGACTCCTACCTCGAGTGCCTGGGTCTGAGTCCTGACTGTTCCTGATCCAGCTTCCTACCAACATGCATCCTTGGAAGCAGCAGTGACGGCTCCAATGGTTGGGCTCCTGCTACCCATATGGAAACCTAGACTGAATTCACAGCTTGTGGCTTCCACTTGGTTCCATCCTTCTCTCTCTCTGCCTCTTAAATAAATAAAATTAAATTTGAATTGTTTTTTTTTTTTTTTGACAGGCAGAGTGGACAGTGAGAGAGAGAGACAGAGAGAAAGGTCTTCCGTTGCCGTTGGTTCACCCTCCAATGGCTGCCGCGGTCGGCGCGCTGCTGCCGGCGCACCGCGTTCATCCGATGGCAGGAGCCAGGTGCCAGATGCTTTTTCCTGGTCTCCCATGGGGTGCAGGGCCCAAGCACTTGGGCCATCCTCCACTGCACTCCTGGGCCACAGCAGAGGGCTGGCCTGGAAGAGGGGCAACCGGGACAGAATCCGGCGCCCCGACCGGGACTAGAACCCGGTGTGCCAGCGCCGCAAGGCGGAGAATTAGCCTGTTGAGCCAAGGCGCCGGCCAAATTTGAATCGTTTTAAAAAAGAATAATAGCTGAATAAATTGCCTACTTAAGGGATACCAAAAATTAACATTTAGTGAGGAAATGTGCAAATTATGCTAATAGAAAACTACATAGTGATAAATTAAGTAATTGGTCATTTATTCTCTTGTTCTGAACACAGTCACAGAAATATGAAATTACAAAGATTTCTGTCAGCCCTTAAGGCATTCGGATCTTGCTAAAAAGCCCATGAGAGTTTCTCAGGCATGGAAAGCCAAGACACTCTGGCAAAAAATGACCTAAATGAAAGATCTCTGTAAGATTCCAGTGGAAAGAACAGGCCATCAAAGAAGGAGGTACCTTTCTCTGAAGGGAGGAGAGAACTTCCACTTTGACTATGGCCTTGTCTAAATAAGGTCGGAGTTTGTGAACTCAAGAGGCTTCCATAGCCTTGGCAGCTCATGACAAGAGCCTCGGGTGACCGCTGATGTCATAAATAAGAGTGTCAATTGTTAAATCAACAACAGGAGTCACTGTGCACTTGCTCCCCATGTAGGATCTCTATCCTTACTCTGTTGTACTATGAGAATTAATGGTAAAAATAATCTTCAAACAGTACTTTATACTTTGTGTGTCTGAGTGGGTGCAAACTGTTGAAATCGTTACTTAGTATAAAGTTATCTTCTGTATATAAAGATAACTTTTTCTTCTTTTTTATCTTTTATTTAATAAATATAAATTTCCAAAGTACAACTTTTGGATTATAGCAGATTTTCTCCCCATAACTTCCCTCCTACCTGCAACCATCCCATCTCCCACTCCCTCTCCTATCCCATTTGCATCAAGATTTATTTTCAATTATCTTTGTATACAGAAGATCAATTTAGTATATACCAAGTAAAGATTTCAACAGTTTGCACACACACAGAAACACAAAGTATAGAATATAGTTTGAGTAGTAGTTTTACCATTAATTCGCATAGTACAACACATTAAGGACAGAGGTCCTACATGGGGAGCAGGTGCACAGTGACTCCTGTTGTTGATTTAACAATTGACACTCTTATTTATGACGTTAGTGATCACCCGAGGCTCTTGTCATGAGCTGCCAAGGCTATGGAAGCCTCTTGAGTTCACCAACTCTGATCTTAGTTAGACAAGGCCATAGTCAAAGTGGAAGTTCTCTCCTCCCTTCAGAGAAAGGTACCTCCTTCTTATAAAGATAATTAAAAATGAATCTTAATGAAGAATGGAAAGGGAAAGGGAGTAGGAGGTGGGATGGTTTGTTGATGGGAGGGTAGTTATGGGGGGAAGAACTGCTATAATCCAAAAGTTGTACTTTCAAAATTTATATTTATTAACTAAAAGTTTTCTATTAAAATAAAAACAAAGATTTCTGCAGACACTGATATTATCTTTTCCAACTACCCCATGTTACATTTGGAAACATAATAAAGCAGTTATGTTATTCATCACATACTGTTTCTAATTCTCCTATTATTATGTCACAGTTCTTTTAAGTATTAAAAATGTATTACTATTTTAAATAGAGCAAAATATATTACTAACAACATATAAGAGATGTTAGTAATTTCATTTGCTTGCTTCATTTTCATTAAAATTTCCAAGATGTTTTTTATTTTGTTTGGAATATTGATTGTTGTTGAACTCACATATTTGTATTTTGTAATACCAGCCTAAAAGTAATTATATTGATTTATACAAAATACATGACATGTGCATGGAAAAATAATTTCACAAATAAATGATTCTACCACATTTTGACTCTCTTATGAATGTTTAAAAAGGTTAAAGTTAAATGGAACATTAAACTCAAATTCCAGCCCTCATCCCAATATATATACACTCTTTTGATGGGTGTCTTACACCTGCGCTGTGACAAACTGGAGTTGAATTTCTAAATGAATGCTTCAAGTAATAACAAATAACTCATATAACTGTTACCTGGGAATGTATAAACCTCTATCTATGGTTTTATTTATCCTATGGTTTTATTTATTTAACCTAGGAGAGCTAAGATACATCTCTGCTATCAGCATTAAATGAACATTATTAAGATTCCCATCCATTATAATCTTTGCATTTTATTAACTAAACTTTAGCTGTGCCATAGAAATCATCAGGAAAACCTCGAACAGATAAATGAAAAGAACAAATATCCAAAATGCTATTGAGTAGAACCACACTAAATATATTGCTTGAAAGAAAATAGCCTTTGGGGTTAATGGAGGTCTGGGAATCTTGGTCACAGTACTCAGAGTCCGATTTATTGTGAGACCAGGATGTACAGCACAGAATTTTTTATGTTGGTTTTTCTATCACAGAACTTGAATGCTTACAACATTATCATTGGACAGTATCCCAGAAAATTAAAAGTCTTGAAATTCATGCATAGGAATTTTGAAAAAGTTAGTGGAGAATGAGCTTATGAAGAAAACAAAAATGTTTTAATACCAAAATAAACTTAACTTTTGAATGCATTTCCCACAAACTCTGATGTCCTCCGCTGTTTTGTTTTGTTTTTAGGCTTGCATTGTCCAGACCATTTCAATCTCCTGCTGCAGTCCTTGGCAATCAGCACTGCCACAAGCAAAGTAACCTTGGGCAGTCACTCAACCTCTCAATCTTAACTTCTCCAACAGTAAATCCATCTTTGAACACGCTGGACAAACACCTTTGCAATTTCAGCTGAAGAGAGGCAAAGGATTTGTGTTCCCTGCTAATCTTGCTGACCAACTACTTACATGATGGGTAGTTAAGAAATACACTGACGGCCAACTACTAATTGCACTTCCTAATTTAGAAAGATACATTTGCAGTTCTCTGCAAAATGTTGAATATTTATAGAATAAAGCAGAAGAAATAAATAAAGACATAGGTGAACAATAAAGCATTTTCTTGGTTAAGAGAAAAAAAACTGACCATGGGTCAGGAAAGGAGTATTAAGGGACTGCTATCGTGGTACAGTGGAACACTGATATCCCATATGAGTTCCAGCTGTTCCACTTCTTATCCAGTTCTCTGCTATGGCCTGGGAAAGTAGCAGAAGATAGCCCAAGTGCTTGGGTCCCTGCACCCAAGTGGGAGACCTGGATGAAGCTCCTGGCTTCACTTTGGTCTGCCCAGCCCCAGCCATTGTGGCTATCTGTGAAGTGAACCAACAATAGAAGATCTCTTTCTCTGTCTCTCCCTCTCTCTTTAAAACTCTGCCTTTCAAATAAATAAATAAATCTTTTCTAATTTTAATTTTATTTTATTTGAGAATAGAGTTATTGACAGAGGGAGAGACAAAGTGAAAGGCCTTCCATCCATTGGTTCACTCCCTAAATAGCTGCAACAGCCAGAGCTAGGCCTATCCAAAGACAGGAGCCAGGAGCTTATTCCAGGTCTCCTACATGGGTCCAGGGGCCCAAGCACTTGGTCCATCTTCTAATGTTTTCCCAGGCCATAGCAGAAAGCTGGATAGGAAGAGGAGAAGCTGGGACAGGAACTGGAAGCCATATAGGATGCCAGCATTGCTGGTAGAGGTTTAGCCTACTATGCTACAGTACTGGCCCGATAGATAACTCTTAAAAAAAAAGAAATGAGTACTGAATAGACATTTATCTGCCATGTTTTTTGCAAGATACACAGATGGTAACAATGAAATTTAGTGTAAAAATTGGTGTGATATTAAGTACAAAGATATAGTGGATTGCTTCTGGGATGTTAAAGATCATGCCTGAAGTTAGAGAACACATGGAGGTAAACTGAAATCTGGGGAAAAGTTTGGAATATGCTGTAGCTCAAAGGAAACAAAAGATGAGAGTCTAGTGTAAGCATTCGAGGGAGACAGTGGTTTGGAAAACACTGACACATGAGAATGTCCGTCCAATACTCAGAGGATGCAAGAGCGTCTAGGCTTTGTGAACAGAGGAGTAGTGTTAAGTGGAGGCCATCCAAGGGTTAAGATTTCATGAAAGACAAAATAAGCAACCTATAGAGGAGTGAGAAAATTAAATTGTGACTAAGGAAAATCTGACTACCTTTTAGTCTGTTTCCCGTAAGGTGGAGCTGAAGCCAGGGACTGTAGATGAAGCCCCTGTGGTGACACAGTCATGCAACAGCACAGGCGAAAAGAGGAATTCAGATATAATTCAATAAGATGAATTGACAAAATATATTAATAGGATGAAGAATGGGGTGCAGTAAAGAAGACTCAGATATTTTTTTTAATCCAGAAAAACAAACATATTAATGACTAAAGAGGCAAAGGGACACGGTTGATAAATTTGGTTTTGGAGATGTCAGCCTGAACATATCTGTAAGCGCACTTCAGAACATGCCACTTACAAATCATGGTGAATTGTCCTGCTGAATACTTTAAGCTGAAAGGATTTAAGAAACTTGAGGTGTACGAAGGACTTTTTGACTTCATGTGAGAGGCACCTTCTCTATACTTAGAGGAAGGACCCATTCTTGCGTGAGGACAGGAAGAGACTCGGAGGAAAAGAGAGGCCTGGCTATGTTTCTTGAGTTTATACCTTAGCTCTGGCCTATCACATCTTTCCACCACTCTCCATTTTTCATTAAACAAAGCAAAAAACCTTCATGTTTAACCAAAGCTTCAGGTCTTCATTTCCTTATGGAGGTCCCTGTATTTAATGTACATTAAAAACATCTGAGCACTTTTCTCTTGCGAACCTGTCTTCTCTTACAAGGGCCCCAGCAGAGAATCTAGACGTGTAGAAGATATTTTTCCACCACTGCCTCTTACATCTCCTCATGGACCAAACTTGGACCACAGTTTTGCTTCTCTATGTGAGTGGCAAGGGAAAAGAGATGAAGGTGGACAGGTCGAGCCAAAATGCTTACCATCAACAAATGGTCAGGCAGCGTCTGTGCCAGGGGAAGAGAGGAAGCCTGCAGAGTCAGGAGGGCCAGGCCTCTGTAAAGCACTGTAAACCAAGTGAGAGAATCCACAGGAAGGAACCTCTGCTAGGGAATCCACAGCCAGGAGAATCCAGCAAGGTTAAAAGTGGCTCAGCAACAGGATTTCCAGAGGTCTCTAAAAGTGCTTGGTAGTAAGAGGATTGCAGTACAAGTTATGCCTCAAGGGGTTGATTAAAATAAAGCTAGTGAAGAAGTGAAAGTGGGAGGGAGTTACCAGTGCAAATTAAGGTAAACTGCTCCAGGATACAAGGAACTTCTCACTGCAGGGAAATGCCAGAAGACAAACTTGAGAGGTGGGAGGGGCTTTGTCCGAATAGTGCTTCTCAGTTCCAGCTGTGCTTGCGATGCTCAACATGAATTTTCACATCATGAAACTGGAGTCAAATCAAGCACAACTACTTAGGATTTTTAAAAGCAGAATTCATAGTAATGCCAGAAACAACTTTTATACATTTATTTATTTATTTGAGAGACATAAAGAAACAGGGGGGAGACAGAGAGACATAGATAGAGCCCCCATCTGCCAGTACACTGTCCTAAACAGCCAGGGCCAAGCCACTCTAAATCTGGGAGCTGGAAACTTAATCCTGATCTCTCATGTGGAAGGCAAGAATCCAAGCACTTGAGCCATCACCTGCTGCCTCCCAGGGTGTGCATTAGCAAGAAGTTGAAATTGGGAGCAGAGCTGGGACTCCAACTCCCTGCATTCAGATTCAGGATTCAGGAGTCCCAACTGGGGTCTTAACCAGTAGGCCAAATGCACAACTCAAAGAGACCATACTGGTATTTTAAACTCAACACCTATGCTTTTAATCTCGTAGGAACCCAACTCATTGGACTATCACCTGCTGCCCTCCCAGGGCCTGCCTTAGCAGGAAGATAGAGACAGGAGCCAGAGGCAAGTATCAAACTTGGGTGCTCTGAAATGTGATCACAGGCAACTTAACTGACACATTAACCATTAGGCAAAATGTCCATCCACTTTGTGTATGTTTAAATGAAAAGTACATTTCTATTAAAAAACATACTCTCTTCATTTCAGCATTTAGCACCCAAAACGTCAGCCCACATTCAATTATATTCTGCCTTACATATTCTCCAGTTGTATCACATGTTGTACACCAAATATTTACATTCAGGGAAAAATTTATCTAACAACAAGAACCATGATGCAATCAGTAGCAAGACTAGAGTATCATTTGTGTAGCACTGTATATAGGGGTTTCACAGGGCTAACTTCATGTTGTAATGTTATATTCTCTACAACCCAAAAACAGTACAAATTAAGCATACCTAATCCAAAAGTCTGGAACCCAATATGCTCCAAAACCCAAAATGTTTTTCAGAGTGACACAAGTTTGATGATGTGCAATATTGCTTCATGCCCCAGATTACTAACCATTTTGTGTAAAATTACCTTCAGGCTAATTTTATAAGGTATATACGAACCACAAATGAATTCTGTGTTCAGACTTGGGTTCGATCCCCAAGATATTTCATTATGAGTATATGCAAATATTCCCAAATCCGAAAAATATGAATTGTGACACACTTCTGGTCCTGAACTGTTCCAGTACTTAGCCAGTAGTATTTTATCATTTTATAAAGAATACTGATAGAGCTCTCTCTCTGTCGATCTCTCTCTCTCTGTCTCTGCCTCTTGCTCTCATTCTCACTCTCCCTTGATCTCTCTCTTATGTTCTTGTGCTCTCCTTCTCCCTCTTTTCCTTCTTTGCCCCTTCCCTCCAGCCTCAACAGTAAAGCCTTTCCCTTAAAAAAAAAAAAAAAAGAAGAAGAAGAAGAAGACTGAAGGCACGGAGACAGCATTGTCTGTAACGGGGTTTGAGACCTAGCTGTTTCACTTCTGATCCAGCTCCCGGCTAAGGTGCCTGGGAAAGCAACAAACAATAACCCAAGTACTTGGGCCCTTGTCTCCCACATAGGAGACAAGGATGGAGTTTCAGGCTCCTGGCTTCAGTTTGGCTCAGACTTGGCCACTGCAGCCATTTGGGGAGTAAACTAACAGATAGAACCTCTCTCTCTCTCTCTTTCTCTGTCTTTGAAATAAAATGAAAATAAATCTTAAAAAAGAAAAGAATATTGAAGATAGAGAGAGTCAGAACCAGCGGAGTCACATGGTTTGTGAACTCAGTGTCTGTGGCCTGGAGCAGTTCCCTCTCCCCTGTCAGTGTGGAAACAAACATTTTACCTGTTCTGGAGGCACATGTAAGTTGAGTATTTTATTGTTATTTTTCACTGTAAAGCCTCTGTGGGAGGTAGCCCATTTACTTTTAAAATGGGACACGACCAGGAGAGTCATGATGCTTGGTATACAACAATGTGTTCCTCATTGCTCTGATCCCTAGGTCTCTGAGGTCCCTCTTGAAAAGCTCCCTGAATAATATGGGATCTATAGGTGCACACACTTGCCATTATGCCAGCACAGGGATCTGCTCCAGCACCAATTCCTTCCTGGTGAGAGTCCTAAGGTTCCAGGTAGCCCTGATGAAAGACTAAGACTTTTCCAGACGAGGAGCTTAACCAACTGACATTTTATTTACATGGTTGATACTGAATGAAGTTCAATACTTATTGATTCATGCTTGTTTGCTAAGGGCTATGATGTAGAAAATGTGCTATTAAAAGAGGAAAATTTATTTATTGGACTATAAAGAATAGAAGCAATTGAAAGACCGGCAATCCTATATATGGAACAATCATTTTTACCCCGTAATCATGGTAAGACAAATGTTCAATGTAATAATGGGCAATTCCTTGCTTCTCGTGCAGGCTTTGGTTGCACAAGGCAATGCATGCACTGGTGCAGGGAGAAGCTGATTCAACTTTGCAGGAAAAAGAAGCATGAAGAAAAAAAACTAAGCAAATTATGAAAGTCATACACTTTAATTCTGCTTGTGCTTGAATACCAAGCTTGGAACAAGTACAGTCTCACGGATCGGTTTATGATCCTTGTAACAGAGCAGAGATGACAAGCAAGAGGCTTGAGCTGTCACTATCTCTGTAGTGGTACGGAAATACCCACTGGCCATCATTCCTCCTGGAGGAGCCTGGGACAGCAATCTCTCTCTACTGGTTGGTTCACCTGTGAACGATTTGGTGGAAATCATAAATCTTACAAGCAGCATCCTTCTGACAGTGCACGTGGAAGGTTTGTAAATAGGAAGAATTTAACTCTATTAGAAAGAAGCTTTCAAGTAAATTCAGGATTATAGTACAAATGAGTTGAGAGGTGTGACTCCAGGCACCCTCTTTTGCTTCATGCTTTCTAAAAATTTCTGCTACTGTGCAAAAGAAGAGGGACTCCATGTGCTGATGGCTGTGAGTTTCACATTTTGATTGCATGCTCAGAGCATCATTCAGGATCTCTGAAAAGCAGCACTTGAAAAGGTGTCTTTACATGATATCCAAGGAAAGTAGAACAAAACACCTCTGAAGGTATTGATCATGCTACTTGGGAAAGCCCTAATAACTGTGCCTTGTCAGGCAGGATGAAGCATTAGCTCCCTTTGGCATCATGTTCAAAGCAAGGGTAAGGCAGTGGATGAAACTGAGGCAGAGGAAGAACAGGTAACTCCATCCTGTTGTAAGCAGCCATAGATGACTGAATGGAAGTTATAGGAAAAAAGCAAATACTACATGACAGACACTCCATGGCTATTATAATACTATACTTTGACCCCCCAAAATTGTATAAAGATATTTTTCCATTTTCACACAACTGAAGTTTGATCATTAAATATTTATGAAGAGGAGAAAAGATAAAATTGTTTTGCCTCAAGCCATAATAATCAAAGAGATCTGTTTTAATTTGTTGCTGTGATCTGAATATTTCTAGTGAACTAAAGCAGTGACTTAATTCATTCTGAATCTCAGAAAGGAGCTTTCGGATCCTGCAGCATCACGTTAGTTTGGTGTCAACCTCACCTTCTTCTTGTTAGTGCCATCTGATTGACTTATAACTAGTGATGTTTACATATTAGTTAGGTTTAATTTCCTAACACTTTTTATTTTATTTGTGTGGTGTGTTTTTCACTTGGAAAAGGCTTACATTATTTTGTTTTTCAAATTAGAGGTGAACCCTTATTGACTTAATGATTATATTTAAAGAAAATGTTCCACAGAGATTTGGGGAATTGAAAGCATCACTTGTCAATTGGTCAGTATGGCCACAGAAAGCCAAAGTGTCAATGAATTAATGGCTTGGAACCCAGGAGGTTGGAGTCTCCTGTGTAAGACTGCACTGTGGAATCTACTTAGGATATGAATTTTATTTAATTAATTAATGCCCATATGTATTTTCCATTTCTATCCATCACACTCACATTAAACACATATTTACTAAGTGCCTTCTTGATGTGTGCACAATGCTCCAAGCTAAAAAAAAAAAAATGAACGAGATATGGATTTGGTTCTTGAGGGGAAAGGAAACTAATATTACAGGATGCCTACCACATGCCAGACCTATACTGTATTGTTAGAACTACCAAGGTCAGCTGGGAGACAGAATGTTTTTTAAGTTTCCTTTTAATATATCTTTAATTGTATGTGTCTGCAGTTGTGAATTCTCTGTAAATTAATCAGAGACAGAGACTATAGCCCTCATCCCTTCCTTTCCTTTATCCTGAAATGAGAGAGGAAAAGAACCTCACCTTTCTCTAATTTCAATTCTCCCTTCCAGGCCCTTCATCACTTTTTTTTTTTTTTTTAAAGAATTAACAGTGGGTCAGGTATTTCCACTGAACAGGCTTTTTCTGGGCTGCTGTGGAGGTGCATGGGGGTGGGGCACAGAAGTGGTCAGGCACAGAAAGCTGACTCCAAGGACAGGCTTCTCTTTGTACCTCCATGGACAATCAACAGACCAACCCAGGAAAGGAATTCCAAGTGAAGTTGTCTTAATAGGCTAAAATTAGAAGGGGAAAGGGCAGAGGAAGAAAGGGGAGCAGAGAGAGAGAGGTGGGGGGGGAGAGGTTGCATAAATGTACTTTGTGATTTCTTCATCACATTGTAATATTATTTTAAGCAAGATTTCCAATCGCTATTGACATGCAAGCTGGCTTCATCGTACTCTTGAGTTCTGCATATCATGAGGGGAAGGAAACCCCAACAATCAAATGATCCTTCTATCAACATTTCAAATAATATTTTAACAGTCATTCAAATATACTTGGTTATTAGACAGGTTTACTAGAAAAATAAGAGTGCCTTGTCATTTTAGTTTTTGAATCAGCTGTACAAGGAACATTTATGGAGATGAAATACATTTGTAGTAAGAGTGCTTTGGAATAAATGCTTACAAGAAAGCAGAGAAAATGATTGTATTTTATTTCAATAGAAAAAAAAAAAAACCAACAAGTGAACTCTGGTCTTGTCTTCTGTTTCAACATCATGTCTCTCTGTCCCTCCGCCTCCTACAATAAATATTCTCTTGCCAGCCCTGCTACTGACAATAATGTACGTGAACTCTGCACCATGCACATCTGTCATTATTAATGACCATGGGAGAGAGAAACGATAACTCATTCTTTTAGGAATCAAGAGACTAAAGTGCCTCAGAAATTTCCTTGCACGTTTTTTACTGGAAGAATCTTTGCATTTATCCTTTCTAAATCCATGAAGAAGCCTCAGTAGCAGACTAGAAAACACACTCTTCACTTTAACGTCAACTTTTAAATACTGCCACCACAGGAACCACTTGTTGATATTTGAATGTTAATTTTTTATCACAATGCTATTTTAGCATATACATAATCCTTTAAATGTTCAGGCTATAAAGAAATTTTATGCCAGGAAACATTAAATTTCTTTACCCACTGGCTGAAATAACTCTCCATATGACCATACCACAGAATTTGCTTACTAAAATACTCCATTCACTAGATTTATATAAAATGTACTTATTCTAAAATGGGTTTTTCAGGTACTTTGTATTTGAATTATAGAAGGAACCTTAAAGTATTGTGATTTTATTATCAAAATATAAACCAGATGCTGCACAGATAAAGAAAAAGATAAAACTACATGTTTCTTCAAGAGTAAAGATCCCAAAACTCAATTCTTAGAAAAATGAAGGGATGATTGTGTTGATTTTTATGTTGGAAAATAGTCCCAAAGGACTCTATGAGTCATTTTTAAACTGTAGGACACATATTTGTCTTTGGTAGAATAAAAACATACTAATTCATGTAAATATAAGGTTATTTAAAACTAATTCTTAGGTAACAACTTTCTATCTGTTCCCAACTTTAAGGTACCTAATCTTAATATTTTTTACTTCTCCTTACCATTAATGTCAATGAAATGTTGTCATGAGGGCTATTTTGACTTACTCAAAATAGACTTTTCCAGAACATAAACTTTCAAACTTCAGTGGATTGGGAAGGCTTGTTTAGAGCCACACTGGCTCCTTACATTGTTTTACAGTTTTGCTAATGTGAAACTCTAGAAATGTCAGCCTTTGGCAATGGTACGGTTTACATTTTTATTAGTAGCTCTCTTAGGAAGGGTAAAGAAATATTAGAAAAAATAATTCTGTGCTTCAACAGACTTGTAGAATACAGTTAAAAATCCACACATTTTTAACATTCTGTATCCAAATCCCAAACTAAAATACAGTTTGCCAAATGCAATGCAGAGTAAAAGTATAATTGGACATATCCATGAATATTCTGTAGCACTAATTCTGTGTCTTTGTCTGCTTATATGATAACTTATGCCAAATAATAAGGGAACAGGCCACACAAATAAATACAAAAATAGATATGTCAGCCCCATGTATCTGTACAAAAAATTCCCGCATCCTCCAGGTACTATACTTCAGCATTGATGAAAACAGCCTTTGATCTGAGAAGAATTCTATCATCAAATTTTAAGAAAAGCCATCTCATTGATTTTTATGTTTAGTTCACTGAATGAACAATAATTAGTCATATTTCAATATTAAAATTTTATCTAGTAGCAACTAAAATCTGCATTCACTTCATCTGCATTCCCTTTGAAGAAAAGCTGAATGCAGACAAACATGTAGGATGGTTTTTTTTAATTATAAGATGCGAAGTCACCAATCTGAAATTGTCATTTTCAATTTCATTTTTAGCTCAGAGGTAAATATATTGAAGTGAGGCATTCATCAAGCTTTGTGTTGACAGTCTGATGGTCAACAAATAGTTACAGCATTTTTCTTAGTTTTGTGGAAAGGAAAGGGAGAATGTGAGGCTTAGGAGAAAGAGAATGAGAGAGGAGATTCTCTACAAACTTTCAGGTGAATCAGACCACCTACCAGAGCCTACAGAGTAAATGAAAAAACTTGTCTGACTTTTGGGTGGTGGGGGCTGTGACAGCACATCCTCTCACCCCTCAACTCCATCTCCACTCTCATTCTCTCCCCACTGCTTTATGCCTAGGTGACAGAATCAGCCTAGATAATTTGTTTCCTCTTCTCTCTGTCATTTTTTTTTTTTTACTAAATAGACTCCATTCTTGGTATTATAAAGGGGCCTATTCCTTAGCCCCACTTAAATTTGAAGTCACTAAGACTAAAAAAGAAGTTACCAATAGAAATCTCAGGGTATAAAATCATTCAGTTCCACAAACTGCTCTGAATCAAATTAGTCTGAACACTTTATCCTTAAAACTGCAAAAATATTGTGATACTAAATATTCAATATTATCAGTCAGGCAAATTGGTCCAGGTCAAATGAGCAAATCTAAAAAATGAGATTGCTAAATTTCTCGGCTTGATAGCTTCGTAATAAATAATGTGCTTCTATTCAATCTGTACATTAAGTCTTTTATGTGGCCTTAAGGCACTCTTTGATGGCTGTGCCCATTACAATGTAGCCATAGAAACTGACACATTTATTTCTTGGATTAGTGTGCCATTGAAAATATTAATATGATGCAGTAAATGGGGATTTAATCTAATCTACTGATGGTAGGATGAAGTTAGTAAAAGGTTGAGTGCCCTTACGGAGAAAGAAAGATTATATCTGTAGAGAGAGGCTTGTTATTGGTTACAAAGATCAACCAAACAGCCTATGACATATTATGTACTGTCTGTGTTTAAGCAGACTTCGTCAAACTCAGCATGCAAGACTTTCTGCAGGCTAAAGAAGGCTTTGAAAAGAAAATATATCTTTCTAAAGATGTCAATATCTAAGCTGAAACACCTTTTATCTCTAAGCATAAACAAAAGAGCAAGCACCTCCCCCAACATTCTGTGAAGCATGGTACCCAGGGCAAAGCTGGGACACCCCAAACCATTTTTGTGCATTTTGTAATGTGTTTTGATTTTAAGGCATTTGCTTAGCCTTCTGGCTTTGCCAAAGGTTTTTAAAAAAACATCAGAACTTCCTCAAAGAAAAGCAATTCCTCCCCGACTCCCCAACACATTTGGAGAAAAGCCCACTAATCAGTTTTATCATTAATTTTGTTAATTTCTAATGTAAAATTAGATAATAATAAATATTCCTTTTATTAGGGGATAGATCACATCTGACTCTGGTGTCTCCTAATAATTCACAGGGCTCCTGGTCTGTCCCCCCTTTACTCAGCAGCAAACCACATAAATTTCCAAGATAGATTCTGACAGATGAAGCATTGTTGAAAAGCAAAGTACAGCACTTTGTCCTTGAAATGTTAACATGTAATGCCATAAAGTATTCAAATAATAATTTACTCAATCTTTCAGGGTAATTAATTAAAATGCTCACAATGCTGGAGAAAATCACCTTGAGCTCACAAACCTGCATGCCCCCCTTCTGTCTCTGCATGCAAGCTGCCCCAGCAGACCTACCACATGCTTTCTCAGTTATGGGGTTTGATTTCAGAAGATAATAAATAGCCAGGATCTAATTTTGCCATGTCACAACCGATTATGTTTCACAAGAAAAGGTGGAGAGCTCACCTACCAGATGAAGGTGAAACATAAAACCACTTTTATTTATGTCATGTGTCCAAATTCAACTCAGCCTGGCCCTGGGTACTGTGAGTGTGGACTCCTACTGTCACACGAATTTATGTACCTCCAGAAAGTGTCAAATATAAACATAAATTTAATCAAAGGGATGGAAACCTTTATTATAAAGAAAATAAACACATTTTTGACATCTCATATAAATTACTTTAATGTGTTTTTTTGCTACTTTTCAAAAGGTCACAGGGAAAGAATAAGACATTAAACAGATACAGCCTTTGGCTATATCTTAATTCACGTGACGATTGATTAGTGCTATAATTTAAACCCGGACTTATTTTTTAAAGGTATTTTTTTCAAAAGTTCATTTCATCTTACCATTTTAATCAATCATACCATTATACCTTTTACATTTATGCAAAGATAAATAATAATATAAGGGAAAATTTAGGATAGACATTTATATTTCCAATTTTTATATCTCCACCTAAGTTTTTGAACCTCCAAGTAAACTGAAAGATTCTAGACATTTTCTGGATGAATTAGGTCCAAATATGTTTCCAGATAACAATTTTAATAGGCCCCACACAACACTTTGGGTACAGAATCCAAGGCAAAGTTTGGACATCATACTTCCTGTTTCTGTTCATGTCAGGAGAATGAAACAGAAGGCTGATAACAATAGAGGAACAAGCTCTGGGTATTACTCAGCCGTTCCCCTTAGTTGCATAGGCTTTGGACAGAATTTTAATGACTAAAAAAATTGCATATGATGAATAAGGATGTCATTTTCAATTAACATGAACAAAGGATCATTCCCATATTTGGCAAATGAGGTAGCTGTGGTGTAAGAAAAGCTGGAGCATTCACAGACAATGCATCACCACTTGCAAATCAAAATGAACTGATGACATTTGGGTAGCCTTGCACAGTGACATGACTACACAATTTTTTAGCAGGTACCAGTTATAGATCACACTAATGACTTTTTATTAACTAAAAACAATACTGATCTTAGTATTATTAGCAGTCTTTGCAATGGAACACTTAAACAGACCTAAATAGACTATAAACTATGCCAGCATCCAAGTTTATTTAAGATAAAAATATAATATTTCATGACAAATTGGAAATTGAGATATTTTTAAAAGGATTTGTTTGTTTATTTGAAAAGCAGAGTTGCAGAGAAAGGAGAAAGAGAGTGAGATCTTCCATCCACTATCCAAATGGCCACAAAGCTGGGACTGGGATAGGCCAAACCCATGAGCCAGAAGCTTAATCTAAGTCTCCCAGGTGGGTGGCAGGGGCCCAAGTATTTGGACCATCCTCCTCCTCTGCTTTTCCAGGCCATTAGCAGGGAGCTGGATGGCAAGTGGAGTAGCCAGGGCTTGAACCTGCAGCTGCCTGGGATGCCAGTGCTACAGGCAGTGGCTTAAATTGCTGTGCCACAGTGCTGGCCCTGGAAATCAAAATCTTAATAATGCTTAACTCTCTTTAGACTCACTTTGTAGAAAGCCCACTAAGAGAGCTTCATGCTGATGGCAGAGTTGGCATGTGTGTTTAGGGCAAATTATATGTGTGATGAGGTAGTATATGTAATTGTGACATAAGCATGCACATTTATGACATAGAGAAGATATCAGGATATAGTATTAAATAGCATAAGTGTTTAGAGCTGTATGCAGTAGCCTTTATCTTTTGGTTACTTCCTCTTGTACATCTGCTCCCTATGGTGTCATGTTTCTAGATCAGTTAGTTGAGAATCATTATAGTGAATTCTTTCAGCTCTTCAATAATTTGGAGGATGCATGCAGTTAGAGTTCCTGCAGGTCCCTCAGCTATTCCCTATTTGATTTAATGATGATGTACATTAGAAGTGACTTCCCAAATTCAGTAACTTCTATGGAGTTTCATTCACTCTTTCATGGCATGGAAGAGTCTGAGAAAAGCAAGAACTATTAAGCCAGAAATTCTGTGGGCTTCATAAAGAGCATTCTCCAGGGATGGCCAGTCGGATTGAATTCCCCACCAGACTCTAGATGCTGGCCATTGATGTGGTCAGGTGCTTGCAATGTACTATAGCCAGGTATAAAATCATTTTTTCCCAAATGTGCTCCACTGGATTACACAAAGTTTAAGAAGTGGTAGTGCTAAAGATCTTCTCAAAGCCTTTCATAAGCTAGTATGTTATGTCTCTAAGAGGAGAATACTGAATGTGGTAATGTTTTATTTGACCTGGCAAGACTTCTCCCTAGGAGACATATTAATTGTTTTATAAAACATACTTATTTGCAGTACATAGTCTGGAAAATAACTGAATTAAATTATTATTACATACTAATAGCCCCATAATGCTTTAAGTTTTACTTAAATCTAGCTCCCCTTTCATGGAACTTATCACTCTCTATGTGATACGACCAAACATCACCTAATGTCAAGAGGAACCAAACCAAAGAATGTCCCAGGCTTGTTAGCACCTCATATCTACAGGAATACCTCCAAAGGATGGAGGAACCCAGCATGTTGGCAAGAGTTGGATATAACTTTCCTATGGTCAAGAGTTCCTCAGAGAAGAAATCCGGGTATCTCCAAATCCCTTCTTTAAGCTGGGTTCTCAGCAATCCTCACAAATCCTTGTTTGTGCTCCTGGTTGACTTCTTACCCCTCCCCTTAGAGCAGCTTCTTCAATCTTCACCTATATCTTCAAGGTCACGAATTAAATGCATCTAATCACTCTGAGGCTATGATTCCAGTTCCTACTTCATGGAATAACCAGGCACAATGGTTTGAAGAACTTCCAAGCTCATACTTCAAATAACTTCCTTCTACCTTTGTTCTTACTTGCTTCCCTGCAGTTGCAAAGCACCACTGCCCTTTCTTTCTTTCTCTCTTTCTTTGACAGGCAGAGTGGACAGAGAGAGAGAGAGAGAAAGAGAGAGAGAGAGAAAGGTCTTCCTTTTCTGTTGGTTCACCCTCCAATGGTCGCCGCACCGCGCTGATCCGAAGGCAGGAGCCAGGTGCTTCTCCTGGTCTCCCATGGGGTGCAGGGCCCAAGCACTTGGGCCATCCTCCACTGCCCTCCCAGGCCACAGCAGAGAGCTGGCCTGGAAGAGGGGCAACCGGGACAGAATCCGGCGCCCCGACTCGGTGTGCTGGCGCCGCAAGTGGAGGATTAGCCAATTGAGCCATGGCGCCGGCCACCACTGCCCTTTCATCTGCTGAAGACAGCCCCACTCCAGTCCCACTGAGTCCTGAGCTTGTCTCCACCAACATTCATTCTGTGAGGTTTCTCCACTTGCTCTTTCTCTAGTGGCATTGTCTCATTCACATGTAAATCTGCTCACAGCTCTCCTATCCAGAAATAACCACTAGAGTTTTGTCTTTCTCAGCTACTGATCTGTTTTCCTTACCATCTCAGGTAAACAAAGAGCTACCTGTTGTCTGACTAAAAGCCTCAGCACTCTATGAGAACTATTTTTAGTATGGTACCAGTGATGCCCATGTTGGCAAATTCCATGGCTATCTTCCAGTCTTTGTTATAATAATAGTCTCTGCTGATGACATACTCATGACATACTCCCTGGGTTTCCATGGCACCACTCTATCCTGATTCTCTCTGCTAGTTCCTTTTTATTTCCTTTGCACAGTTTCTTCCTCTGTGTACCTCTTCAAACTTGGGCTATTTCATGATTCCATCCCAGGTCAATTATTCTCCACCCCCATTAAGTTCTTGTTAGTCGGAGCTCAATTGTGTGCTTAACGCACCAGGTATAAAACTATTTCCTTATACATAAAATGCAATTCCTGACAGCCCATGTCTCATAAGCTTATTACAAGAAATCAGTGTGGTAACTCATGTAAAGTACTCTACACAGGGCTTCATACATGCCTGGTATGTGATTATCAATAAAAATTATTATCGTGTTGGAAATAATTTTCTGTCTCAATGACTAGAATCCAACCAATCACCTACATCTTCCCACCTATAAACATCAAAAATTATATCATTAATCTCTACCACGGTGGATCACCATTTCTATCTCTTTCTCCCTCTATCTTCATTAAGATCAGTGAGTTTGGGACCAATATTTTTGAGCATTGGGTTAAATCATCACTGTGATACTGTTATCACATATGGGAGTTGACAGTTAAAGTCCTGACTACTTAAACATCCCATCCAGTTCCCTGTTGATGTGCTTGGAAAGGTAGTAGATGAAGGTACAAGTGCTGGGGTCCCTGTCACCCAGGTGGAAGACATGGATGAAGTTCCTGGATTCTAGCTTCAACCTGGCCCAGTTCTAGCTGTTGAGGCCACCTGGGGAGTAAAACCAGCAAATGGAAGATCTCTTTTTCTCTCTTTTCCTCTCTCTGTCACTCCTTCAAATGAATAAATCTTTAAAAAATTAGATCATTGATTTTCAAAATTTTTATTAAAAAGCTCTAGGGTTCCTTTTCTAATTTTTGGTAAGGGATTAGTTTTTTTAAAAAATTTTTTGCTCCTATCATTTTGGTATCTATGCAATTGGCATTCTTATTTTCTAGCCTATACTCATAAATCCATTCACTTGACGGAAGCCAGAGTAATCTCTCTAAAATCTACAACTGGTATGTTACTTATTCAACAAGCTTCTAAATTATTTCCTATAAATATCAACAATCAACTATCAAATTCCTTAACTCATGAAGAGTCTAGCCCCACACTAGCCCCAAGCCTCTTGTTCTAGGAAAACCAACCTCCAGGTAGCATCCCCAAAATTCCTGATGATTCACACCCACTTCTTGGCTTATGGTAGTCTCTTGACATGAGAGATGCCTACCACTTTTATCCTGGATAATTTTTACTGATTCTTTATTTTTCACCATCCCTTCCTCTCCAGGAAATCTTTTAAAAAGCTAGGCCAGGTGAGGATCCCATTTTGTACTCTTTGTATGCCGTCCTACCTTAGCATCTTCCAAAATACATTGTAATGTGTGTGTCTGTGCCCTACCAGACTATGAGCCTTTCTACACAGTGACTGCATCCTATTTACCTTTAACTTCCCATACCTAGAACAAAATATGTGGTGCTCTGATAAAAACTATAGTGCTAAAAAGTAGAGTGGAAAAAGCACTGAACAGGATTGGCAAACAATGATGAGCTGGATACAAAAATCAACAAGGATGCAATGTTTAGAAGCGGAATCTGAGACTGTATCTGAGTAGAGTCAGAAAAAAGTTGACAGTTCTACTAATACTTTCTCTGTGGGCATAGAATGAGGTCATGGTAGAACTACTATAGTTGAGAGTATTCTGTCCTTCCTATGCACATAGGTTTTGAGGTGAGAACCTCATTTCAATTCTGACTTCCTCACTCACTAGTTGTGGGTTGTTTAATACACCCTATCTTCATTTCTCTATAACAGTGTTCATTCTCAAATAACCCAGTGATTTATATCCAGACAAAGACTATATGCCGAGTGTATTGCTTTCTTTTGAAATATCTTTGTTGCTACAAAATCTTTTGTTCCAAGTCATATAAATGTTCTTTCAACAAATGTTCTCCTTAATCTAGAAAAATAATTTAACATTTACAGCTATCTTTATATCTCCATTGTAGGGGGAAATACCTGTCTAGAAAAGATATCTGAAGTCTACTTTTTCTTCTGAGGTATAAACTTTTTAGCTCATGTTTACTTGTACCTAGGAGGTCTTAATTAAACAGTAGAGTTACTTGGTAACTTAAATGTTTAGCTGTAAATTCTAATTTTCCCCCTATTAATTCAACCTTTTAAAAATAAGCCAGCAGGAATTAATTATAGACTTAATCAACTATTATTGGTGTGTTGGTAATTGCCAATAATAAAGTTGCCTACAGGAAATTTCATATTATTTGCATGTACCATTGACTTATGACACTAAACAAAACACATATTCACTGAGAACATCAGACTATCCAAAGAGTGATGGCAATAGTAAGTGAAGACAGCAAGCAAAGATTTTCACTTATTATTTACTAAGAGATTATTATAAAAATAATATGATTCCAACCTGGGTAAAAGCCACATGTTTCACAGAATTTGTAATACTCAATATACATTAAGTGTGTCTCTAATAACATATATACTGAGCTTAAATAAAAATAACAAAAAGAAAGAAAAGATGAATTCAGGAAGAGATGTTATTTCTGGAGATGGAATTAGAGGGGGCAGTGATAACATTTTTGACATTTTATTCTGTTTATTTCTGTAAAATTTAAACATTAATATATAAGTCAATCAATATTTATAAATATCACATAAGTATAATATTAAATTTATATATGATATAATATATAATGGAAGCACAAGTTGTAGTATCATAACAAAACTATTGTAATATAACATACTATAATGATATACTTAATATTATAAATTACATAGCAGCATATTATTATAATCATATAGTAAATCATTATACAACTATTACATTTGAAAGATTTGTGCAAATAATTGGGGTTTTAATTATTATGTCTATTGTTATATTATTGCAAGTAGTAATAAAATTGAGTTTGAAAGGTTTTGTCATTAAAGATTTAAAATTGCAGACCAATAACTGGAATGAGTGCAATGCAGGAGGACTTCTGATGTTGTACGGGCTTAGCGCTCCTGGATAATGAGCAAGCAATGTTCCTTCAAGTCATTTAGGCCCCCAGGGAGGGTCACATTGCCTCAGACAACTCTTCAAGGGAAACCCATCTTTCAGTAACCTTTCATCCTGGTCCCTAAAGAAAGGATACTCAGAGGGAAGCATTGGCCTAGTTATTAAGAGGCTGGCATCTCACATCAGAGTGTCTGAGTTTATATCCAGGCTACACTCCAGATTCCATCTTTCTGCTGATAGGCACCCTCAGAGGCAGCAGGTGATGGCTCAGGCAGTTGAGTCTCTGTCCCTCGAGGGGAAGACCCAGATTGGCATCTAAGTGGGAGACCAGGATGGAGTTCCTGGCTTTTGGCTTCAACTTGGCCCAGTCATGACTGTTGAGGCTGTTCAGGGAATGAACCATTGGATGGAAGATATCTCTCTCTCCTCTCCCCCCCCCCTTCTCTCTGTATCATCTCTCTCTGTCACTCTGCCCTTTAAATAATTAATAAGTATTTTAAAAGAAAAATAATATCCTATCACAAAAATCACATTAGAATAGTAAAAAGGGAATGTAGTGTTTAGCCTAGCAGTTAAGGCATCCATGTTCCACACTGCAGTGTCAGGGCTCAATTCTGGACTCCAGCTTTCCTACTCGTTCTTTCTGCCAATGCTGATGATTGGGAGGGAGCCAGTGATGGCTCAAGTAATTGAGTTCTTGCCAACCATACAGTGAGGGGTACGGAGGGGCAACAGCAGCCTTTGTAAGCATTTGAGAAGTGAACCAGCAGATGGGAGCTCTCTTTGTCTCTCTGTCTCTCAGATCATCATCAGTACCACCATCAGCATACCATCATCACCATCACCATCACCATCTTCTTAATTACAATAAAGAAATACAAAATAAATTGATTCTAACAAATCTTTTAGAAACATGACTTCTATAAGGTGAAATAATTTAGCATTTCTGGATGCTTTCACTGAGCCAGTGACTTGAATGTTTAGGCAGGTATGCTGAGAGTATCAATGGCTTTAAGAATTCAGCAGAACTGAAGACCATGGAATAGACTATAGAGCTGTATTTGTTTCAACTCACTAGTTTAGCATAGCCTCCTCTGTCACTTGCAGAGCACATCAAATTTTACGTAATTCATGTAAACCACTCCCTGAACCTCAGTTTTCTTTGCTGCAAAATGAAGATCTGCATGCCCCTTCCCACCACAGTGTTGCTATACATTTCAAATGTACGTACAATTGCTCTGAAAACTATAAGGGCATTTGACATCTATAATTAAAGGATAATTGCTTCTTACCAAGCTAATAATAAAAGTATAAATGGAATGATAATGTCTTTTTCACACTCTCATTATCACCTGGTGAAATAGACTATCATGGTTTCCAAAACGACATTAATTAGTTTAATTTTCTAATACCATTAGCATTCCTAAGAATATTAGTGCCCATTTGAAGAGCTTTTGCTCAGTCTCTAACATGCAGGGAATCACTAACCCATCTTAACTTCTTTACACTGTGACAATTACTTTTTACTAATCTCACACCAAAACCAAAGGTGTGAGGTTCAGACAGTGAAGGTCAGACTTGAAAGTGAATTATTCTCCTGTCTTTTGGAACCCACTAATGACACCATTGAATGTGGAATCCAGATTGTCTTGCAACATCTTAGAAGCCTTTTTTTTTTTTTTTTGAGACTTAAAAAGGGAGATTTATGAGAGTCAAAGACCTCCATCCAGAGCAGCATGGAATGGGGTTAGAAGCCATTCTTAAAACACAAACACAAAAATTAGAAGTCTATAATTTAGCTACAAGATTGAAACTCAAGCCAGAAATCCACAACAAAGGCACCTGGGATTCTGCTTCACCTACAAGGGTCACAATACCATGGTCAGGGAATTTTGGAGAAAACAAAGATTGCTCACATCATATCCTGTTCTTTCTGATCCTCTGCCCAAGTGGTACGTTGTATGCACAAAACTCTAGAGACATGTTCACCACTTAACTCTCACCACAAATTCTATCCATGAAATACTATCATTATTTCCATTTTGCAGATAGGTTGAGGCCCCCAAAAGTAAAGAAACTCACCCGAGGTTTCCTCTGATGCCTCTACACTTCTACTTCCTTCATGCATTGGATCCTTTCTCGTGTATGGCACAATCTACTCCAATGCTGCTGGAAAAACTCATCTCTATAGCTCAGTTAACTCAATAATTAGCACACAAGTGAACTGTGCTATGGCCTTGACCTAGTGGTTATACAGAGTGGTCTGGAAGATCTCCAGTGTTTTCTTGGGAACTGCAAATAAGCTAATTTAAAAGGTTTAAAATATTTCAATATTTTGTTGTAAGAATATATGGTGTTAATATTTTGTTTCTACATGTCCTGTAAACATAATTGTCATCTTTTGTACTATTTCAGGAAGTGATGGTCAAACCAGCTCATGAAAGCATATTGTTATTTTCCAATCTGTCACAGTGGGCTCCTAAATTTTGACCAAAAGGTAACACTTACCTTTGCCGTAACTAAGATAAATTACTTGCTCACTATCTGGTCAGAGGGAACACTGAAGGAAAGGTGAAGCAGCCAGTACAGAAGTAAAAAGTAGAAGAGTAACAATGAGCTAAAGTGAAAGAAAAAGGGCGCTTATAGGAACATTCCAGAAACACAGCTGACTGGATACCTGAGGGAGCACCGACATCCAGGTTCAACAACAAAGTAAGCTCAGCAACTGTCAGATAACAGTGAAAGGTACCCTTTTCCATCTTTTGAAACTTTGTTTCTAAGGAACTGACCTATTAATTCCTTCAAGTACAGTGTCAGAAGTTCTGGAATATTCACTTGCACATGTGAAGCAAAAAGGTTGAGAACAACTGACTGAGAATCTGGCACCATGACAATATTTTCTCTGTCATGCTATTCTGTCTGAATTTTTTTTTATTTTTCAAATGTAATCTTTTTTTCATTTCCAAACCCAAGACTTCTTCAAGTCACCAATATTCTATGTGTGAAAGAACAGGCTGATAGAAGGCAGGTGTGTTGTGGAAGCCTGCACACTCCAGGGCTTTTCAAGTTGCTGAATCAGAAATGCTAGCATTTGTTACAGCAACACAAGGATCCTAACAATGATGATAATGAAATTGTGAGCTGGGCAGGAAACTGTTCTGAGAAGACGCCTGGATCTGGTTGCTTGGTTTGTTCCTCCTGGCCCTGCTAAATCCTGGGCTCCTTCCCAGCCCTCTGGGACCACCAACTACCTTCCTCCTGGAGCAGCCTCCTTGATCTCTGACTCCCAGTTGCCTTTTCCAACTTAAGATGCATGACATGCCCAATCAGTACAAGGAAACATGTGGGAAATGTGTCATTCGTCACTTCCATCAACTCAAGCCAAAAATGATTCTGGTGTACTTCAATCCCAAAAAGTGAAGTTTCCTATTAAGATGTTATGGAGGAACCAGCTAAACCCTTATTCAGAATCTGCTCTAAGTTAAGTTTTGCTCCTTGAAAATCTACTTGGCTGTGTTTTTATGCATATTATTATTAAGGTATGCTGTCTTTCCTTGTGTTATGTAATAAATGCTTTTTGAATGTAGTGTCTGTCACAGGGATGACACTCTGAATGCTGGCAATTTCAGATGTTATAAAGCTTACCACTCTTGACACTACAGAGTTTACTTACTTAACTACTTAACAAATCAATGGACACCCCTACTCCTTGGAACCCCTCATTTTAGAGGAGAAGAAGATGAGAATTCAGTAACTTGCCCCATACAATGTGGTTAGTTCTGTATTTAGCATCTAGATTCCATCTCTGTCTTCTTTCTACCACATCAAGTTACAAACAAGAACACTGAATGAATTGATTTCACTACCATCATGAATCATCAAAAACACATAAGAAATTAGCTGAGAAAAAGACACCAAATGGTTTAGTTCCAAGTCAATTAATAATTTTGTTGTTTCAAAAGGGATACTGATACATTTAAGCATTCAGAAAAAAAAAAACAACTATGCAATTGGTTGTCTGAATATTTGACATTATAGACATTTAGGGATATACTTACTCGTAACATATTAGTGTTTGGTTTAAATCTAAGTTTTCAAACAGGAAGCAGTGACTCAATGTTGGCATTTAATGGTAGGAAACACATAATGTGATTATACTTTAGCTATTTCCTATTATTTTAGTTAAAATGGCCTACATTTATAAGGGATGGTCCAATATGTGGTTGTTCTATTGTAAATACAATTTGGAGTGAAATAAAATGGTAATGAAAAAATTCATTAAGGAAGGTAAGAGACTGCACCACATGCCTCTTAAAAATCAACCAAAGCTCTTTTGGGAAGACTCTCAAAGACCCTAATAACTGGCTTTCTTTCTCTCTCTCTTTTTTTTAAGGATATTTCTCTTTATAACACCAAAGAAAGCTCCTTGATTTTGTTATTAAATGTAAATGTAGTCTATATTTGAATATATGCCATTCCAGTTTCCATTAAAAGAAATGGAGTGGAGTTCCATCTTCTTCCCCATAAAATGCAATTATGGAGAATTGAAGAGCTTTTGAGTGAATTAGTTGAAGGAGAAAAATCTTAAACAATCTCTTTCAGGAAAGAGGAGCTCTAACACTGGGTGACATCATAATTCTCAGGTTGTTTCAAACACAAACACACACGTTGAAGATTGTGGTGTTTTTACTTTTCATTCCCTTTGACAAAGATCACAAATAGAGATCCAACATCCTAAAACACATGGACCTAATTCTGCAAGCTGTTATAATGAAGTCTTTTGAATTATTATAAATACTCGAACATTAAAAATTCATCAGCAAGGAGAGAGAGGTGCTTTCTATTTGTGGTGTTCTGAATTTAAACACAACCCGCTAAGAATGGCTGATTGTCCCGAGGAAGCGCCGCTGACAGCCATCAGCAGATGTGTGCAAATGGGGTATGGAAAAGGTAATAAGAGCTTCAGGAGTATATTTCCGCCCATATAATAAAGTAATTGTGAAAGTGTAATTGCAGTCTGGCTCCATACCATATTAGGGTAAGGAATGAGATGGTAAGAAAATATGAGATTCACAGGATTACTTTATAAGCCATTTCTGCAGTGACTGGCCCCCAGAATATGTAGAATTTTTCCAGAAAAACAATTTTAAAATGTGCAGTGATGTTTACCTTTAGAGAGTCATTATGATGAACCTGAACAAAATTAACTCTGATTATTTTACCACCCTAAAAATATCCTCAACTTATGAACGGCTTCAGATATGAAATGGTTTCAAATAATGTTAAACAACTGACTTCAGCCCACCAAAGCATTAAGAAGGGGTTGCGCATAAGCCTCATTGTGTATTTTTCAATGATAACTAAATCTAACTTTCACAGATTTAAATATTTGTATGATTAACACTTCAATTTTTAAAAATGCATTCCTTTCTCTACTTCATAAACAATCACTGTAGGCTTAAGCTGCATGCTATCAGTTGCTCCCAAAGCAAGACTGGACAAAAGGCAAGGCATGTGGATCCTACTCTCAGACACACTATCTACACATAAGTGAGGGAAAAAGCACCGAGAAGGTGGACACAAGAGTGAGCACAGGGATGTGCAAAGCTTCATAGGAATATGGCTGGGTCAAATACTCAAGTTGTCTATTTGACTCTCAGTTCTAAAATTATTAACTCAGAAAGTGCATATACAAGGGGTCCTAGAAAAGCTCATGAAAAATGCATATCATTTAAAACTTATGGACGCATGTCAAAATCTTCTGCACCAAAATTAAAGTGATTTTTAAAGATAAAGATATTTTCTTCGATTTTTAACATATATTTATAGAGCAGATAGAGAAAGATGGAACCTCTTTACTAGATCACACCCCAAACCCCAAACGCCTGCAATAGCTGGGGCTGGGCCAGGCCAAAGCAAGAAGGTTGAAACTCAATTCAGGTCTCCCAGCTGGGTGGCCAGGACCTAAGTACTTGAGCCATCTCCTGCTGCCATTTAGCATGCATATAATCAGATATCTGGAATCAGGAGCCAGAGGTGGGTTTTGAACTCAGGCACTTTAATGTGGACCACAGGCATCTTAATTGAAGTCTTAAACCACAGGCTAAATGCTTGCCCCATAAATTAACATTCTAATTTCATTTTTTCATGGAATTTTTGAAGGTAGCATTGCTCTTGCCACAAAGTAACCACTCAGAATATATTTAATGAATAACCAATGCAGTCATATGCTGCATACCAATATTTGGGTCAATGACAGACCACACATACAAAAGTGGGTCCATAAAACTGTATCACTAAGTGACATTGTAGTCATCTTCAATTGTTAAGCATATTGCATATTCCATGGTGTTTGTACAATGATGAAATCCCAAGGACCCATTTTTCAGAACAGATTCCATCATTAAGTGATATATGACTATATTTATAAATATCACTGGGAACAGAGTCTATGAGAGCCCAGAAGTCCATGCTCCAAGACCCGTAGACACATAGGCTATGGAATCCAATACAGAGAGTCTATTTGCCTTTGCCATTAGTGGTGTGTTCCACTTTGGAGGGACAATTTGAATAAAGGTTTGTAAATTGCATATATACTCTGTCTCCCTTGGTCTTCCATTTCAGATAAAAGTTCAAAATATATTAGGGATGAGAAAATTATCTTAATTTGGGTAAAGGTAAGAGCTAAAATATTTATCTGTCTAAACTGAGTTTCAAGAAGAAAAACAAAAGTCTCATCACTGAGACAGTATCTGCTCTTTACATATGCCTGACTGCTTACAAAGAACCCATTTCAAAAACAGATTCAGGCTTAAATGATGTAGGGTTGAGGTAAGGGGGTGAGATGTGAAGATGAGTCCAAACAAACCCCCTGATTGAATGGTGTCCTATGGACAGCAAGTAGATTGGCATTTTCTGGGAAGTCCTCTACACACACACTTGAAATCTATCCATGCCAACCATGGATGGGTTTGGGTCCATCAAAGTGCGTCCTAATGATGAAAAATACAGCAGAGGATACTGCTTGGAAATTGAAGTACACTACAGACAGACAAGGAGGGAGATGGGAGTGTTCTCGTAAAAGGCATCTAAGAAAAGAATTCAAGCCGGCGCCGTGGCTCAACAGGCTAATCCTCCACCTTGCTGCGCCGGCACACCGGGTTCTAGTCCCGGTCGGGGCGCCAGATTCTGTCCCGGTTGCCCCTCTTCCAGGCCAGCCCTCTGCTGTGGCCCAGGAGTGCAGTGGAGGATGGCCCAAGTGCTTGGGCCCTGCACCCCATGGGAGACCAGGAAAAAGCACCTAGCACCTGGCTCCTGCCATCGGATGAGCGCGGTGCGCCGGCCGCAGCGCGCCATCCGCGGCAGCCACTGGAGGGTGAACCAACGGCAAAGGAAGACCTTTCTCTCTGTCTCTCTCTCTCACTGTCCACTCTGCCTGTCAAAAAAAAAAAAATAATTCAAAGGAATCGTAAAGTCAGTGATCTTAAAAGTCTGTCTGCCTGGGGAGGGACAGAGGGACAGAGGAACCCACATTTCAACCAGGTGTAACGTTACATTCCTCATTATGTCCTATCCCCCTATCCCCCCCATTCCCAAATCTTAACCATATTTACTTGATTCTTCGGGGCTGGTGCTGTGGCGCAGTGGGCTGAAGCTGCGGCCTGCAGTGCCAGCATCCCATATGGCTGCCTGTTGGAGTTCCGGTTGCTCCACTTCCGATCCAGCTCTCTGCTGTGGCCTGGGAAAGCAGTGGAAGATGGCCCAAGTCCTTGGGCCCCTGCACCCACGTGGAAGACCCAGAAGAAGCTCCTGGCTGCTGGCTTCAGATCAGCTCAGCTCTGGCCGTTGCAGTCATTTGGAGAGTGAACCAGCGGATGGAAGACCTCTCTCTCTCTTTCTCTCTCTCTCTCTCTCTGGATCTACCTCTCACTGTAACTCTTTCAAGTAAATAAAATCAGAAAAAAAAAAAAAGAAAGAGTCAACATTTACTTGATTCTTCATGGTGTTTTCCTTTTCTTGGATTTTTCCAAATCCACAAGGTCAGGTTCTCTAATAGCTAACCATACCAACCACCTTGAACTGACTATGTTCTTCCATCCCTAAGCACCATCAGTTTGTGGCAGAAACTAGGGGATTTTTCTTTCCATTTCCACAAGGGATCTCTGATCGCCTTCCTCCTCACCACTGTCTCCCTTTAAAGCATAATATTACTCTGCCCGTAGCATCAGCAGCTAGTGGGCCCTAGCTAAATAGTCTTTCAGTTTAGACTAACATTAAGTATTTTGTTGGGGTTTCTTTTTAATAGTAGGGAATTAGCAAAAGTCAGGGGAAGAATTAGAGTGAATAAAATGTTCCATTTTCTATGGAAGAAACACCCCAACAAAACTCCTTCAAGGCCTCCAATCTATTTTTTAATAATAATTACAAAGACCATTATGTAGTTTCATGATTCTCAAACTCTCACCCCTACACACAAAGAACCACGGGAAGGCAATGATACTGCAGAATATCTTGATCTGTTTTCCCGGATGCAGAGTTGACTCAATTGTGATTTAGACTATCATATTTACAGTAAAACACATAAAGACATGTTATGGGATATAATATGAAATGTACATAGTTCTTAAAGATTAAGTGTTAACCTTTGAAGACTGGTGTAGATTGCAGAAGCATTTCAGATCCCCCAATAACCCCTCAGGTATAAAGTCCCTATTACTCATTAGGGCACTTTGGTGGAAAATTTTGAGAACATTGCTATGTGAATCTTAGAAGGTTATGAGATATGTTCAAAGTGCTACTATAGAGGCCTCTGAATATGCCCGCACTGTTTCTCAGTATCTGTGGGAGAAGGGCTCTAGATATCCAGAGAAATAAAAATCCCAGGGTGCCCAAGTCCCTTAAATCAGTGCTCTACATTCCCAGGCTTGGTATCTGGAGAGTCAATCAACATCAGATCCAAACAGATTTTCTCTGGCTGGTTGAATCTCGGGATGCAGAACTCATAGACACAGAGGCCTGTTTCCCAAATTTACTAAGAATATGCATATTTATCACTGAGCAAGAAATTTCAGGAAAGCAATTACTATTAGCTTCGGTAAATATTGCACCAAATTAGAACAGATTGGAAGTTAACTCAGCAGGTGTACTTCTAAGTCTATACATAAAGCATTCATATGAATGCTAACGACTGGCTTATCAAAGTAAAAAACAATCCACAAGCAGACTACAACACTGTAGTATGCTCTACAAAGCTGCATTTTAATGTGACTCAACCTTTTGGATAAAGTAGCTTATAATTCATCTATAATTAGAAGTCATCAAAAAATAAATCTATACCCAATCATTCATTTTAACATGTGACTGCCCCCAGGAAAGGCCTCTCTGGTACATTCTCATTGGGCATGAACATTAGCCCATTAACAATAAGCAATGTGAATTCCACTCAGACTTCCCCTAGCCCGTTCCCTATGATGGCAACAGTTGCTGTCCTAAAACACAGTCTTGGTCTTTTTGTTCTCCTTGCTCCTACAGTGCTCCTGGTTCTCCCAATGCCACTTATTCCAGTGAGTCTTCTCTTGTCTTTACCACCACATCAGGTTCCTGCTCAGACAGCTAGCCTATGATGTCACACCTCCACCGAGTTCCTCATTTTCTGTTTTTTTGCAGCTGTCACTGGAGAGAACTTCTTACTCATGAATAATCAGCATTGATATGTGGTACAGAGACTCAGAATTCTGTCACTCATTGTATTTCCAGTTTGGCTCAACTCAGGAAGGAGCAAGAGCCAAACGTAAATGTTCAATGATGGTTAATCAATTTGTAGGCCAGAAAGTGTGATTCACTGGTTACAATGTTCTACAGGGATACTAAATTCTTGCCTAGTTTTTTTCATAATACACACTTCCCATGAACTTTTTGAAAACTCCATGTGCATGCATGTCACCATTTTCTTGGCCAATCTGAACTTGCCTTTTAATTCCACTTTTTCCATGAGCTTTCTGAACTACCCATGTACATGTGCTTATTTTATGCTGCCTCATGTGATTTTGAAAAAGAAATGAGAAGTCTAAAATAAAAAGAAAATTCAAGAAACCAAGAGTAACTTTCCCCTTCCTCACTGCCCGATTTTAAGGCCAGGTGAAATGCCATGCAGCCCAGGAAGCAATGGGGATTCCTCTAACTTCAGTTCATTCCTCTTCTTCTGTACTCCTAGCACCTTGACCGTAGATTCACATCCCATCAGTTATGCCACAGCTGCGTGGTGGTTCTGTGTGTTCCTCTCTTGATTAGCCACGTGGAGTCAGGGTCCAGATCTTACTCATTTCTGTTCCTCTCTCTACCCCCCCATAACACTCAAAATAAGGCTCTGCACCCAGTTGGTATTCAGTAACTGCCTTTCGATTGCTAAAAATGAAATAAATGTGCCTTATTAATAAGCTCAATGCTTCTTAACAAGTATATTCCAATTTTTAAAAGTCTACTTGTTAGGCTAAAATATTCTCGTGCTATCCCTAGGCAAATATTTGTATGGGAACTGCATGGGAGCTACCCGAAAATAAGAACTTATAATGGAAACAGTGACACAGCCTAAAGTGAAGAAACTGAAATAGGAACTATTTTAATACTTTTACTGAAATGTTCTCTGCTTGATAAAGTTCATTACCAGAATATCATTTTTAAAAGTGAAATGCATTCAGCTGAGCACTTTTTTCATTTTGTAAATAGATTTTTTCCTTGCCTGAGCTCTCAGTATAAAGTACAAAATAGTCTTCCATAACATTAGAAAAATGTCACCCCATACGTAAAGCTGAATTTTTTAAATGAAATAGATTTTTCTTCTTTAGCATTTTAAAGGTACAGTAGTGCTTCCATAAAGTGATCACCCTGTATTGCATATTGAGGTGGAACCATCAGCCTACAAATTGGGGGGTTCTAAAATATGTTGAGATAACATATTAGAGCTCAGAACAAAGTCAAGTCCCCATGGGATAGCCCAAGGCCATCCTTTCAACATTACCCCACTTATTACTACAGTTATATTTAAAATGATCCAGGCACTATTCTTTTCCTCAACTATTCAAAACAACATGGAGAAGTAGCTACGTGCTAAATTTACAGCCCACCCATACAGCATATTCGTTACAAGGGTTTTTTTCTTCTTCTGTTTTTATAGGACTATGTTCACAATAGGGCTGGGTCTACTGTAGACAACATTGCCTTATCAAGAAAGTTTTCTTCCATTTTCAAATCTTCTAGTTATGGATTGGATTCAGACATCTCAATAAGACACATGGAATATCATCACCATTGCATCTTGGCCAAGAAGAGAGGGCAGAAAAGAATCTTTGATCCTTATGTTATCAACTGAAAAGTCATTTATCTAAGAAATAAACATGCAAATATTTATTAATGTCATTTTACAGTAAAAAAATCATGTCCTGACAATTTTTACCAAAATTCAAGTACAATTCCATGAATCTTCTAAGAAATATAACCTTTCTACCCAAGACCCCAGGTCTTTTCTAAAGATTGCAGGCTACACAAAAGCAATTGACTTCAGTAAATTTTTTCTCTGGCTTACATTTTCTCTTCTTTTTCAAAGTACTCTTTAGGAAAAAAAGAAAGAAAGAAAGAAAGAAAGAAAGAAAGAAAGAAAGAAAGAAAGAAAGAAAGACAGACTTCATATAGCAAGTGCCATTAGAAAAATATGTTCTGGCAGAGTTTTCCCAACTTATAACTGAAAAGAATCTACATCATCCAAGTATACTCTAAATGAAGAGAGTAAAAGAAAGAAATCTTAAAATGGATTTTTGTTCCACTTTCAAACTCTGAGGCTAAGGGAACACAAGTGTTTCACTTCAGAAATGAATAAGGAATGACTTCGGTACACACACACCTTTCTCTTTTTGGAAAAATTGCACATAAAAGAGCATTTTTTGGCACGGCTGACCTGCACAGATATGGAGCTAAGCAGAGTCATGAATTCACTCACTCTGATATGCACACATGATACGCAATTAAAATCTCCATTCACATTCCTGCCGGGTTGTCAATCATGAGGAAAGCCTTTTTGACAACATTCAGCGAAGCGTACCAACTAACCGCTCAACAGGAACTTAAACAGTAACAGCTTTTGTTACTAGCAAGAACGATTTTTTTTTAACCAAGATTGGGTTCAGTTTCTAAGAAATCATTATGCTCTGAAGTTTAGGGTCTTTCATCAAAAATGAAAATGTGTCAAAAAGATTTTGTATGGCAAGATACATGATGTCATACCTAGAAAATATGAGATATGTAAAAAATTCTAACCTTTCCAACCAAGGGGGGGGGGATCTTTTAAACTTTTTCCTGTTTAGAACAATGAACAATGATCTTATAAAGCAGTCTGCTAGGCAGAAACCTGACATTTCTGATTCTTTCTGAAGTTTTTCACTGGAATCTTCAAACTTTTAAGCTAGATCTGGACTCTAAACTCGCTTGCAAAGTGACCAATTCATAAACCAATGGGAGAGGGACTATTTTAGTCACAAAAAAGCATATGTAGCATGTTAGAAATATTGCATGCATCAGACCTTTCAATTTATGGCACTCTACAGAAAATATTATGCACATAAATTCTTTCCAGATGAACCCAGAAGGTACTCTGCTCATAACTTAGTTTCTGTTGAGCATCTAATCAAAGACTGTGCCCTTCATAATAGCGTATTAGTGTGCTTGAAAGCCATAAATCCATAAAAACAGGGCCCAGTAAAATTGAATACAGGATGCTTGTTAATCTGCTGCTGTGTCTGTTTTGAGCAACTAACCTTGGATTACAAATTTGAAACAAGTTAATACTATCAGATATTGAAATATTTGTCTTCTTACTTATCATGCTCTGTAACTGAGAGAGCAGATGCACCCTGACCATTAACAGTCATGACAAATTGCCTTGCTAATGAACGTTACACACTGCAAGTGCCATAACTGATTAAACTACAATTTCCCACTACCAGATAGAGAGAGAGTTGGGGACTCCAGCAGTGGGTGACTCTGATACTCTGCCAACAGGCCTTCAGGGCACAGTGCGATATTTAGAGCAACACTCTGAATTCCATATGAACATATTCTGAAAGCCTATGTGTATACAACAGGTTTTTAAAGCACATTAGATAAAACAGCTTAGGTTGGAGCTGATGAGCCATGAAAAATAGATGTGTTTTAACTATTTGTTATCCTTGCAAGTGTATGTTAAAGAATATTCTCTGATGCAGGTTTCTCCGCTCTCTTTCCTTCCCTTTCCCGCCCCCAAAACATTGCGTGTGCTTTGCATTTCACATAAAATCTTTCTTTTGTCAGTTCCTTTGTTGGTGCAAAATTGGCAGCAGTTCAAATTCAAAGTACTCCTATTCATTTACTGACCAATGTCATTGTAGTTCACATCAGCCAGGGAGCTAAGCTCTAAAAAACATAAAAGACTTGCTTCGCCACTGACGAATAATGTGTACATTTTTACAGAGCTTAAACCTTAATGCTTTCCCTGCAACGAACAATACAGTATATCTTATCATTCCTTTTTCACAAGCAGGCAGCTGCTGAAACGCTTGCCACTTCAAAATATCAATTGCTTGCCAGAGTTGTCCTCAACACCCCCTGTCAAACTCATGTATATTGTGCAATGAAAATGGTGCAGGGCTGAAAGCTAGAAATTGTGTCAAATTCTGCTGTAAGGGTATGATGTGCAAAGAACAATGTATGACAACCGTAGAGACTACAAACAATGGCACTGGTGCCAGGGACTTCATAGATCACAACTGTGCCTGTACATATTTTATTGTAGGCATTATATATTTAAAGCATGACAAATGTACCATTGTACATTATGTGCAACACAAATAGAAGCTCCTCCCACTAGTTCGCCTTTTGCATTTCTCTTGATGATGGGAACACAGTGGAGTTTCATTTCTTATTCTTCTCTTAAAACATTTAAGCTTCCCAAATCATACAGGGTGGAGGGAGAACCCACACACCAGGTTATCAAAATGAGTAAGAGAAAACAGAAGACAATAACACAAGCTGAGAAAATGAGATCTTGTTCACTTAACATTTGGGCTTCTCTCTGAGGACACAAAAGAAGGATTTACCTTAAACGCTAACTGATGCTATGAAGAGAAACTGCACTATCACTGTGCCTATAAATTGTTGTCTACCTAATTTTAATGCAGATAAGTGCTGGCTTATTGATTTGCACGATTTTCCAGCAAAATGGAAATCCCACATGAATATGTTCTTTGTGTGCAGAAAATATGGCTTAAGAAGCTTTTACTATTATTGCTTTGCTATGCCAAAAGAACAATTAAGAAAATAATATTTCACCACTGTATCAGGTCCCTAAACTCACACTGGTTAACTCCTGTTTAGATTTTAAATATCCCTTCCCATTTCCTGATTCTCTCTGCTTACTTTAAATGACGCTGCTTGCTGAAAAGTTGTTTTTCTTCTAAATAGTTCCTTAAACAACATGCAAAATCTGAAAATACTCTCACTTTGGTACACACCTACTTAATTACAAAGGGGCTCAGGGCTATAACAGCCTGACACTAATTCAGTCAATGACTGTGGAAATGGAAACATGTTTATGGGAGAAGATTAGTATGAATATATATTAATCACTCCTACAACCTAGCTTAGGTTACAAAACCTTTATCACACAAGTAGCTTGGAGTGGAATTAGCTGACTGGAGGCTAAGGAAAATGAACAGACATGCTTTGAAGGTGTTAATAAATATTTTGGAAAGAGAATAGGTGGTTGAGGTGCTTGGGGGTGCTGACCTTTGCTGTGTTGATTAGTGGGACAATGATGCATTATTAACACACAGCAGCTGTACCTGCACTGCTGCCATGAATATAATAGCCTTTTATAGCCATCAGGGGAGTGAGGTAGGAGGCCTTTATTAACCACTAGACATGATTAGCACATTATGTGAACTTTAGTAGGCAAATTATCTCTTATTGAAATATAATGTTGGTTATAACTAATTGTAAACATGATTTTTAGAACTTCTCAGTGAAAAACTCAAATGTTTTACTACCACTCAGCTCATTATTGGCTGGTAATCTACCAAGAAAACATGTTCTACTGGGGGAAGTACTTATAGGAGCTGAATCTCCAAAGGCAGATTGTGTCACAGAAGTCTGACTTGAAAATTATGCAGCATTACAAGTTCAGGGACATTAGCATACATGCAAACTTTCTCTCCTTAATGAAGTAAAACTGCTCATGAACTAGAAAAGCTGCTTGGGGATTTTTCTTTCTTTTTATTTCTTTAAGCAGTTCTTAAAAGATTAGTTTTGCAGTAAATTTTTGAGAGTTACCTTGAAAAATAACAGCATAATTTATTTCAAAAAGCTTAATTTTGGAAGAGGAAAGATTATCCCATTAGCCTTAGTAACTGAACGGAGCTCTAAGAGTCCATTATGAACACTCTTTTATGCCCCAGCAGAAAGTCATTAACATAAAATAAATCATTAGCTTTGATATTAAGCTTCTACTATCTGCAGGTTTCTATGATTAATGTCCATGACTGCATCTGCCAAATGATAAAATATACTTTTTGTTGAAAGGTTATCCTGCCTCTTTATTATTAACATTTCTCTTTATACAATTGTTACTGGCATTTTAAGCTGAGGGGGTATTGGCATAGAAAGGAAGTGCTGGTTTTTACAGTGGTATAAAGATGCCAATGGATACAACTTTGCCCATCATTTTTTAAATTAACCATTTAATTAAATTAAAGATATAAGGAAATCAGGGAGCTCACAGATACTCTTTCAGGGTAACTGGGCTATCTAAAGACCCGGTTGGCCCATTCATCTGTTAATCATGCACGGAAGGTACAGACAGGCAAGTTTGCGACCCCAAAATGAGGAAGCACACACAGGGCATTTCTCCCTTGAGCAGTTATCCTTAACTTTTATCTTATCTTCTTACACTGCAAAACAGGCAACAGCATCTCTCCTTAAGTGCATGGACTCTCATATAGAGATGGAAAAGGAGGCCCCCTGGGGGGCTTATCCCTATATGAAAGAGAACGAGATAACACAGGATACCTACACATCCCCCATTTTCCCAAATTCACCTTTGACCTCCTGCAAAGGTTATCTCTTTCACTCCTATCCTGAAAGAATCACTAGTCTACAACTTTTGAAAACACTTTTATTCCACTAGGTTAGCAGAAATAGAAGCGATGAGCTCAGAGTACAGGATTTTGCTAAGATCTACCATTCTTTGAATTTCTGAACCCCTTTCACCACAGGATTTCAAAATAATTTACCTCTGTTGACTCCTTAATTCTCGTAAGGCTTCCTTGATACAAATATAAATGATATTCTCTACTGGATACATGGAAGGTTGGGACACAGACGGATGAAAGGGTTTAGTGTCAGAACTTTGATCAGACATGGAACAACGGGGGCCCTCAAGAACATGGGGAACAGAAGGAGCAGGGAATCCCATCCTCCTGTGGTAAGGTTTACTTAGTCTCAGGAGTAAGTCAACACAGGTTTGAGGGCCCTCGGGTTTTATCAGAAATCTTCGACAGAACTGAGTCTTTTCTCGAGAAGGGCCTATGGTTTTCCTCAGAATGACCTAGTTCTTTGCTCTTGCTTGATTATAACATGTCCAATTAAGGCCCAGGCATTCTGGAAAGCATCTACTCCTGTGAAAGTGGGCTATGTTTCTTCAACAGGAGGGGTGAGCAGGCATTCTTGGTAGCCATGATTTCCTGCATTGCCATGGTGGTCCATATGAATGGCATGTGCCATTAGCATACATTCTCACGCATTTATGGCCACAAATATAGTTGGCAAATATTGAGAAATACAGAATTACCACACACATCTTTACATACACACAGATGCCCAAATACACACACACACACACACACATACACAATTTCTCCGACCAGGTACGGTCCTAAGAGTGACATCCAAGACTTTCATCAAAAGGCATCTTCTGCAGAAGCTGATGTTGGCACTCCTATGAATAAGATACAAATAACTTGGAAGTCCCCATGGTAACTCAGAATAAGCAATATTTTCTTGTCCACCAGCAAAGTTTCTTATAAAACCACCATGGCTTTCATTTAATTAGATGTATTTTCAAGACAGTTTTCTAAAAGAACATAACACAAGAATGACAACAATAAATATTTTTGGTGAAAGCAGAATCATTTGATACTACCAAATGAAAAAAAATGGACAGAAATCATTGATAATGACCTTGGTTCACAAACTTTGGCACAAAAAGTATATTAATAATGAATTTTAATGAGTAAAAAAGAGCCATATAGATGGCTTTAAAAGTTAACTTCAGAGACTGACATTGTAGCATAGAGGGTGAGGTGGCCGCCTATGATGCCAGCATTTCATATGGGCACTGGTTCAAGTCCTGGTTGCACCACTTTCAACCCAGCTCTCTGCTAGTGCTCCTGGGAAATCAGCAGACAATGGCCCAAATCCTTGGGCCCCTGCATCCATGTGAGAGATAAGCAAGAAGCTCCTGGCTCCTGGCTTTGGCCTGGCCCAACTCTGGCCATTGCAACCATTTGGGGAATGAACCAACAGATATACGATCTCTCTCCCTCTCTCCCTCTCTCTCTCTCTTTCTCTGTAACTCTGCCTTTCAAATAAATAAAATAAATTTTTGTAAAAAAATAAAAAAACTCAAACTTTTCCATCAAGTAAGGTAAAGTTGCGATAGATCAAACTAAAGAGGTCTGGAAAAACATCGATATCTTCTTTTACAAAAAAGCAGAAGTTTCTGGCAATACCCTCTCTCTCATCTTTTCTATTGCACCATCAACATACAAGCTCAGAGCAATATAATGTTCCCATTTTCAAAATGAATGCTATAGGGAGAAATATGTTATAACCAGGAAAAGCTCATTCAGGTTAATGTGAATTCTATGTCTCAGAGTATTATGGAAGAACTGCTATAATTAACAGTCTGTTGGCACTTCCATTATAAACCACATTTCTAAGCAGTTTATAACTCAACTGTTTTTAATGAGAAATCGCTCTTCAGGATGAAACTTGGCATGCAGCTTTAAAACAAAAAAAAATTCAAATTCATTAGGGCAGATGTAAGCTGCATCAGCTTGGCACTCTGGTCTCCTAGCAGACAGCCTGTTTAATATAGTTCACTATCAACCAAGGGGGACCACAGGCTACCGATTCAGAAAAGATTACATGCAAAGGAAAAGATCTATTGAAAATGTACTGGAGCAAGCATTTGGCACAGTAGTAAAGAAGCAGCTTGGGACACTGCATCCCACCCATATCACACTGCCTGGGTTCGAGTCCTGGCTCTACTCCTGGTTCCAGCTTCCTGCTAATGTACAGCCTCAGAGGCAGCAGGTGATGGCTCATGTACTTGCATCTCTCCCACCCATACGGGAGATCTGGATTGAGTTCACAGTGCCTGGCTTTGGCCTGGCCCAAACCCAGCTGATGATGTGGTGTGGATATCTGGGGAGTAAATAAGCAGATGGGACTCTCTCTCTCTTCCTCTCTCTCTCTCTCTCTCTCTCTCTCTCTCATTGCCTTTAAAATACAAAACAATAATATAAATTTAAGAAAAAAAGAAATAGACAACTCCAAAGTGGAAGTAAATGAAAGGAAAAATAGTATCTTTAAAGTTGGTAAAATTTATACTTTGTAAACATGGATTTTAAACAAACAAGGGAGAATTTTTAAGTATTTCAGTGCTTCAGTGGAAGCATCTTGTGGACAGCAACAATGGTTATGATCATCAGGGCCACAGCATTTAATAACTATAGTGTTCCACAATCCTTGGGTCTCTGGAAAGTATAAATTTTAGGTGCTTGGATTTGGGTGCACAAAATATAAGTTTAACTCAAAACAACAGTTGATATTATTTTGAGGATGTAATTGTTAATAAGGTGTAGTCAACTGATGACAACTACATTTTCCAATCTTTGAGACATAATAGAAACATTCTACCTTAGAACTTCCCAGAAATCTTCAGATTCACATTTGGATAGCTACAGCGTAAGGTATTAAGTGGACCTGAATTTACCTAGTTCAATACTTTCTGCATGTCCAATTATCCCCATTTTAGTTACGGTTGTTTATTCTAGTGAGAATGCACAAGCAAGCCAGTTTGTGTACTCTCTGTAAGTATAACCCACCTCGCTTACTGTATGCCAACAAAGTGTCCCAATTCCATTGCCATATGATTCTGCCATCCAGATAAAATTTTTTGAATGAAGAATGTTTAAGGAGCTTGTCCCTGAGTTCTAAATACACTGTATAAGTTGGGGGGCTCAGTGAGGAGACTATAGTTCTGAAATCGCTGCCATGGTATTTGTCCTCTTCTCTACATATCTAAGTTTCCTTGATCTAATAATGTAGGGCTCTATGGCAGTCATTCCCATAGTGAGATGGGGGGAAGAACAGCATCATCCAGGATCTTAACAAGGGAAAATGGGCCTGAGGGTTGGGAAATTGCAAGGAACCAGAAACCAGGATAAGATGACTGGAAGAACAAGAGGGAATGGGAGTACATGGTTACTCTAAGGGCGATGGTGAGCAGACATGGGAGCCTGGCAGCCATGACAACAGCGAGGGGAGCACCTGGGGAGGGGAAGGAGAGTGAAGATCAGAAGGTTTAGACCTCTTAGTTTCAAAGAGTAAGAGTGAGGAGGAGAGTAGCAAGGGTAAGGGTGCCCAAGGAGTGGAGGTAGTTGTAGAAGGACATGGAGATGTGAGGCCCCATGTACACAGAAAGGCAGAAGAAAGGATCCCAAGTAATTGGAGAAATAGCCCCAGAGTCTTTCCAACTTTTTACTGTCCTAGCAAAGTGTTGCAAAGTGCTGGAATAAATCATCCAAGGTTCTAGATGCCAACAATCCCACCCCCAGTTGTCTAGGCTCTCCTTTACTTTGAGTCCATCTCACATACACATACACACACACACACACGCACACACACACACACACACACACAAGTATGACTACCAAAATTTGTCCTATACACTAAAGCCAACACTAAAGACCCAGATGGGGACTCAGAAGGCCACTGTAACACTTGGAAATTTCCTGACATCTTTCGTTTCTAGTACTTTCATTTCTTTCCATTGTTCTTGATCCCCTTGCAATCACATTATTCAGAAACAAATCTATAATAAACATTCAACTAGATTTTTAATATGAGTTACGCTTTTTTAACTAAGCAAAATGTCAAATTTCTCCTTAATATCATCATTCAGTAACTTTTAAAATACATGATAAACTGTGAGAATACTAAACCACATATGCTATGTTAAAAATAACATCAGATCTCTCCAAAGCTTAAAACTATACTTTTTTTTTTGCATAGATGTTGAAAATTAGAATGTGTGACACCAAATTTTCCCAGAAAGTCAAGACAGTTACATTTAGGGGTTTTATATGATATCTGCTTTAGTGGCCAAAGACATATGATGGCTTGGTTTATATGCTCTTTCTGACCTATAAATTTATTTAAAGCTTTCAAACCTGTGGAAAGTGCCAGCTAATAAAACTCCCAGGGGAGTTTTAATCATATAAATGATGTAGAAGTGATTAAGTATGAATTTCCCAAAGTCTTGGAAGCTATGGAGGGTTACAGAGGTGGATAGAGAACTAATCAAGCATGATGCTCTAAATTGCTTATAACCCGCCCCCTTCCTCTCCACCTCCTACTTTCCCCCCTCCTCCCAACTTCTTCCTTTTTCTTACATTTATTAATCAAAATAGTAATGACTCCATCTTAATGAGCTTGCAAATCCTGCGTTTTAGATATGATGAGTTTTGTCACATTAAAGTACAATGCATAATGCACTCTGAATCGGCTGAAAGGAGAGTCTGCAGAGACCACAATGAATCTTGCTTTTCTCAAAAGTTATCAAATGTCCAATGGTGGCTCTGCTGTATACAAACAGAGTTGATTACAAGTGGGCCCTCCCTCCTGTGTTTATGTGGGAAGAGTATGCACTGTCCTTCTTTATTTCAATGACAAAAGCCCAGTATTGCAAATGCCTATTATTCTTGTCTCTGTTTATAACTGATCTTAAGCGTGGATTTGTGTTTTGGACTTCCTTGTTTCTAAATCCACCAAAGAAAGATGCAGGACATGATTCCACAAAAGCAACCGCTGAGAACAGTAAGGCCCATTATTCCCCCTCCCACTGCTGGCCGAGGTCAGCATCCCTGTCATTAGCCATGTCATAACATAATTGTATTACTACTCCTTATGTGGGCAGATACTGAGCAATAACTGAACACAGCACATCATTGTACAAAGGAAAAAGTGCCACGTCTTTGTCCTATTTTAGCATAAAATCAGTGAAAACAATCTTTAGAAATGACACTGTACTGAAAAACGGAAAGGGGCTGTTATTACTCTGTAGGTATATATTTAAACTGACGGTCTGACATCTTCAACTAGAACAAAAAATAGGACTACATTTTACTACTGAACTCCAATTGTGAGCTCATTTAATCCAATTTCTTTTGGTAACATTCGGTTCAATTAAGGGATACAATGTTACTTAAAATAGTCTAATTAGATGAAACTCCACTAGGATACCCATCTTTCAACGTCTGAAATATAATCACCCTTTAAGTTGTAAGAGGTGAACACTGTTCCCTCCAGCCCGTGTGTTTCTGTCCAGTCTGGGAGCTGCACTGCTATTTCAAAGGCTGACCTATATACAGCACTATGCCATCCATTCTGGCTGTTTGTAAAAGAGATGCCTCGCACACTTGCCATCACCAACATCATTCGCATTGTCTCCGCAGTGGGCTATGTAGAAATGGAGGTCAGTTTGCATAGCGATGTGTTCATAATGCAATGTGCTCCTACAGCAGAGCAATAGTAGAATAAACTGTTTCCAAAAATGCCTCCTACGGAGTTTATTAACTGAAAAACATAAGTAGTGTTTTGGCAATCTATAGAGCAGCAGTACTGGAAAGTGTCTGCAGAACAAAACGATCATGTTTTAGTTTAGAAAAGCTTCAGGAAGAGGATATTCATTTTCTAGATTAGGGTCTCTTCTGACATGCAAAAAACATCACTGGGCAACTCTAGTTCCAGCTGCATGATACTGAAGCACTGTCAGATACTGGTTCCGCAGGGATTTGGCACACCAACTTTAGGAAAGTGTTGACAGGTTTAAAATAAAGATAATTAGTAACTTATGATCTTATCACCCCATTTAAACAAATGGGCTGACAAAGTGACTGTTACTGGTGACAAACTACATGCTCATCGCACCTCTGAAGGAGACAGCCTTTACTCTGTAGTCTTCTCCTTTGGGGAAGTCTGATGGGACTTCTTTCTACACAGTGGAGATCTTGATTTCTTCCTCGTCTTTTACAAACTTCTGCCTTCCTCTAATACTCCTGCAAATCCTCTTGAGCCATGGAGGAAGTGAATGCTGGCTGAATACAGTCTAAGCACTAAGACAGTGGGGCTGGCCAGAGATTTTTGTCCCCAAGCTGATCATGATGGAATAGAAAACATAAGTGCCTGGGCTTTGTGGGGCCCAGAAACCTACTCAGGACATTTAATACAATCAGGGATCAGTGACAAATATATTTGATGGACTGCTACACACAGGGTTGGGCAGGAGAAGGGGGTCCCTGGAGAAATACTTCCATGAAGTCTTTTCCTACTATTAGAAGCATGTCTTATGACTTTGCATTTTTAAAAATCCATTATTCCCCGGGTAGTTAAATAGAAAGAAGACTTGCAACTAGTCTATAGAAAGGGTGGCTAATTTGCATTTAAAAAGAACAGTTTGCTTCTTATACACTGGATGACTTAAAAGGAACTTCAATGAGCTAGTAAAGAAATTCTGAGGACTTTCTAAATTAATTTATTCAATTCACAGCACAATCCACTAAAATTATTTAAAGCGCTTAATTGGAAAATGATTTAATATATTGAAGTAATTCCTGATTTTCCAAGGCATTTAACTTTTAAATTAAATCTGACCCTACAATCACAAGAAATGACAAGTGAAATGTGTATCCCACTCATTAGCTTCTTTTTGGAGCCTAACATCACTGATAAACTTTACAAGATTTGTCCTGTTTCATTGCCAAAATGGTTTTGTAACTGCTGTGGGTATCTTTTGCTCTCCAAGACAGGACTGATTTTGTTAATAGCAGAAGTCACAGCATTCTTGTGATTAGCAGAATGAAAGGGAGCAAGCACACACTCCTTGTAAGTGAAGGCAACACAGGTTGGAGGCTACAAGAAGTATGTTACCAGCAAGCAATGCAACTTCACCGCACAAACTCCTGTCTGCGCTTGCCAAAGTTCCCCGTAGCTTTCCACTCGCCCCTCGCGGAAGGCTGCCAGTGTGATGGATGCCTTTCTGCCTTGCCTAGCACGAGATCTCTCTGTTTTCCAAGCCGCCCGAACACCACCGGCACACGGCACAGCCCAGTCCGCGGGTCGCACACGCGGCACTGCACCGAGGCGCTGCTCGGCGGGGGGAATGTCTGTGGCTCACTTCGCTCACCGCTGTGTGAGAGCGTGCGCGTGTGTGTCCCGGCTGACCGAGACTCGCAGCTCGGAGCCCAGGGGCTAAACACGCGAGCACGCTAAACACCTCTGTACCGCGGGGGACAAATAAATAGATAAATAAAAGCTGTTCTGGGATGACTCGTCACCAGGCCAGGATGGGAGTCTCAAGGATTCTTCCCGAGGACTTCACCATGGGTCGGCCCGCAAGTGCATGCAGGGGCTGTGAGGATCAAGCGGGTTCATCCTCAGGCCCGGGCCGCCGCGTTTCAGAGAAGTCAGTTTTCCGCGGCAGCCGTCATCCCGCGGGACGCTTAGACACGTCCAACAAGCCCAAGGCGGGGACATCGGTGGCCCCTTGGCTGCTCTGGGGGCCTGTCCCTGCGTGTCTTCTCGCTCCAGGCTGAGAGTTAGAGAAGCCGGATGAGTAACCCCTCACGGTCTACCCCAGGGTCCAGCCGAGCTCCGTAGCAATTAGGGCCAGCGTTCCCTACTCCAGGTCACCGGCGTGATCTTCCTGGCCCCAGGTCCCTAGCTGGGCCCTGGCTCCCGGGGTGAGCGGGCCGTGGGTACAGCGCAGCCACTTCAATCCGGTACTCAGTACACGAGCTACGGACCTGAGCACTACTCGCTCGCCCAGCCTGCAACAAACTTGCAATTTCTGCGCGCACCCCACAAACCGATGCTGCTCCCCAAACCGTGATGCAGCTCGCCCGCTGCGCCCCTGCGTCCGAACTCGGGGCTCTTATGCCCAGACCGCTTCCGAGAACACAAAAGAGTTGTGTGACAATTTTCACAGCGCGCGGGGAGGGGGGAGGCGGGCAGCAGGGGACCCCCTCCCGGTGTCCCGGCACCCCGACTCTGGCTGTTCCCGGGCAACTCGAGCTGGGCAGAGAAGCGGCGCCACGAGCCCCCAGCTTTCCGCGACAGGGAGAGAGGCAGAGCGGGAACTGGGAAATACACAGAATTCTCTTACTCGGCCTCCGTTCCGGGACCCCAGACACACCCCCAAAGTATTCTGAGGCTTTCTGTTATTTATTTTTTTAACGCTCCCCAGTCAAACCTAGCCAGGGATCCTTAGTCGCGAACAGCAGGAAGGAAAAGAATCCGAGCAAATCGTGTCACTTTCTGTACCGTCGTGGTGTTTGGCAAACCCCCGGAGCTGCTCTACAATATTTACTACCCAAGCGCACGCTGGGCTGCAGCGGACTGCCAGCCGAGCGCTCCCGGGACCGAGCTCCGCCGCGTCGGCCCCGTCCGCCGCACCGGGCCCGTCCGCCGAGCCGGCCCCGCCGCCGCCGCCCCCCTCCCGGGACCGAGCAGCAAGAACACGGTGGAAACAAAAGCAGAGCGTTCACCTTGTTGCAATAGTAGGGGTCCAGGCAGGGAGAAGGTCCCAGACAGGGAGCGTCGGGCGCAGCGGCGGGCTGGGCTGGAGGTGGATAAAATCTTACGTCCATTTCACTCTCACATCAAGCAACTCCTTTTCTTTTCCTTTTTGAAAAAAAAAGTGTTCAGCAAAACAAGCTTAGACGGAACAGAGAGAGGTGTCTGGGCTCAGGAGTAAAAGAAACACCTTCCTTCCCTCACATCCGTTTGTGGTTTGTTTAAGAAGAAGAGGAGAAAAAAAAAAAAAAAAGAGGGGGGAAAAGCGCTCAACTCTCCCCCAAGCCGCGGCGCGCACCCGTCGGCGCCGAGCGCGCAGCCTGCTCCGCCGCCGCCTCCCGGCCCCGCCGCCGCCGCTGCCGGGCAGGTAACTTCATGCGCTCATTGTCCCCCGCCCCGCCATCCCCGCCTCCCGCGCCCCGCGCCGCCCGGCACACGCGCGCGGGCTCTAGGTCCTGGGCGTTTTATTGGAGACTCTGAGTTGCTCTGCTTTGAGTTTATTTTCTCCACCGTGGAGGCCCGGGACTGGAGAGGGGGGCACTCCAGAGAGGGACGGGGCAGGAGGGGGCGAGCGCCCCAGGCCGGGCGGGTGGGGAGCGCGCGGGACGCGGGCTGCTCGCTGCCCAAAGGCTGCAGCTCGGGGCTGGAGCTGGAGGAGGGAAGAGCAGAGGAGGAGGAGGAGAGCACGGCCGGGCCGGGGCAGAAGCGGCGGGACCCGGTGGAGCCTGCACGGTGCGGGAGCCTAGCTCCTCAGGGCCAGTGCGGTGCACACAAAGGGGCTGGCGAGTAGGAGCCACCGGCTGCCTCAGGGCACGGCGGGGAGCGCGCAGCGAGGGGGCGCTGTGGCACACCCCGCCCCGCAGCCCCGCCCCCGGGCCCGCCCCGGCCCCACCCCACTCCCCTGCCCCCTCCGCGCCCGCTCCGCCCCTTTTCCTGCACGCCCCCAAGTAGCCCTGTCGCGTTTATCCCAAGCCCTGTCCCTGCACCCCACCCCTTAACCCGGTGGAGGTGGCTTCTTAGCTCAGCGCCGCTCCTGGGGGCTAGAGAACCCGCGGGGAGCGCGACCCCTGTGCGTACTGTGCCTTGGCGACTGTCCGAGGGACGGCAGGCGACCGCAGGGCGAGGAGCTGCCCGCCAGGGGGTGGACCGAATGTAAGAGTCTCCCCCCATCCGTTGCTCTCTCCCGCTTCGAGCCCGCACCTCTCTGCTATCCGTGTCCCATTGGAGGGTTTGCAAAGGCAAAGTAAGGCTGCCTGAGCCGGGGGTGGGGTCTCACAAAAGACCACAGGGGAAATTCGCGGGATAAGAAAGGAAACACTTATCAGCACACGCCTTGGCTAGAGGGAAAACATTAAGTGGGATTCTCCTCTGTGCAGCTGGACGCCCAGTGTACTCCTGGCGGTCGATGCACGCAAGACCTGAAGTCAACCTGCCCATTTTCCTGGTGGGTAAGTGGGAGGAGGACCTCTCTAGGCAAGTGTTCCCGCTTTAGCCTCCCCAGCTTCGCGTCTAGCAACTTCGCGTCTCCTTGGTGGTTGGGACGGTTGCATTCTCAGCCGCTGTCCAACAGACTTTTTCCCGGGGGCCACTGGCCTCGGTGGGAAGTCCAGGTAGAAGCGAGAGGTGGCCCCTTCACTGGAGGGAGCAGCCCGGCACCGCAGGACCCGAGACTCTGCCAAGGAGCCCGCAAGTTCTTCATCTGTCCCGCTTGTCTCAGGCGCCAAAGAGGACCCAGAGAACGTCTTGCCACCCCGACGCCCTTCTAGTCCGAGGTGATTGTGAGCTGCTCTGTGCAACTTTCCCAACGCTTTTGTCTCTTCCCCTGCTAATGGCCAGTGCCCGTCAGAAGCGAGCAGAGACTTGGGGAGGGGTATCTGTGAAGTCGGTGAGAGATGATCGGATGAACATCACTGGACGTCTCTTCTATGCAAGATTTCTTTCAGGAGCCCTTTGTGAAGCATTGCTTTGCACTTTTAACGTCCTTTATCTCTTCCGTCATTGTTTTTCTTTCTTTAACGTTTTCCTAAGTAGCAAAAACAGCTCTGCCCCTTCGCGATTGACACAGTGGAGTTTGGAGTGGGAAGAGAAATCAATAAGAAAAAGAATTCCTCTCCAAATACAGAGTAAAGTAAGACAGAGCAAATGTACTCTTCCTCCTAATAAAGGCGCTTATAATAACACGTAAATGAAGTTTTGTGGTTTTTGATACCTGCTTCAAAAATTAGATTGTACATGCTAAAATGTGCCTGTACTTTCTTGTATTATAATAGTTTTAAAAATATGAGTTCAAGTTAGACATTCCTAAGCTTAAATGTCATCAAGCCAATGTTTATTAACAACATAGCCCATGATCTCCAAACTTGATTTTTAGAAACTTTCTTAGCATCCATAATTGATTTCTGCTTGAGGACCCCTGTGAGCGTCAGGAACATGAAATGGTTCAAGGCTAGAGCAATGTTTCTGTCAGCATCCTGACACCTAGGACATAATGGTGTCTCCCCATACTTCCCTCTGACCTCTGCCTTAACGGAAAAGCCAAATGTGTGGAACTCAAGCATCCCTCCACTTAATCCATGGTCTGGTTTCTTCCATATGAAGCATACGAAGTCAAGCTAGTATGTGTGGCATGGTGTCATGGGTGGGAGTAAGAGCCACTGGAAGTAAAACTGTCAACCCTAATCACTTACACAAAGCCAGTACACCAAACAGTCATTTCAGTGTAAGCTAAACAAATACTCTGTATATAATGCTCTTCCCAAGGCTAACATATATTTCATCAGTAAAAACATGGGGAAGGCTGATTAACTAAGTCTTGGAGTAAACTGTAAGTTGTAAAATGAAAGAGTAGAGACATTGTGTTACTTTTCAATTTCTACAACATTCAGTTTCATATAGTGGCTGAGTTTAGCCATTCATTCATTCATTCATTCATTTTTTTGTATATTATCAACAAAGCCGATAGCCTTGTAAAGCTAATGCTTTCTACTGTGTGTACATTTGAGATGAGAGCATAAAAACAAGCTGTTTAATACAATTCATGCTTTAGATGAGTTTATAGTCTTCTAGAGTAATCTCCAACTTAAAAAAAAAGAGTTACTTCATTTATTTATTTGAAAGGTACAATGAGAGAAAGAGAGAGAAAGGGAGAGTCAGAGATCAACCATTTGCTGATTTACTCCCCCGGTTGCTTCCAAGAGCCAGGCCTGGGCCAGGCCAAAGCCAGGAGAACAGGAACTCCTTCAGGATCTGCCATGTGGATGACAAGGACTCAAGCACCTGGACAATCAGCTGCTTTCCTTGTATTCTAACAATCATTAGCAGAAAGCAGAATTACAAGTAGAGTAGGTGGGACTTGAACCTGCACTCTGATACGGGATGAGTGAAGTGGCTTCTTAGCTTGAAGCATCTCAACTCCCACCCCTCTTGTCCAAATTTGAACAGTGTCTTCATCTAAGTAGCTTAAAAAACACTTAATGCCTGGGATCCACCTTAAGAGATTCTCCATTCACTTAGGGTGGTACCTGGGCATAACAATTCTTAAAAGCTGGATTTTCCAGTGGTTTTAATTTTCAGAAAAGATTTAGAGCCACTGGTCTCTAAGGAGAGAGAAAGTAAGCACAAAGGAAAATGGTAAAATCACAAAACTTTAATAAATAGGCCATTGTCATTTTGCGTCGGTACTGACAAGGGGACATAGAAGATCAGCACTCCCCACACCCACTGTCTGCAGTGCCTTTTTTGAGAGTTTGGCAATTTACCCAGTTTATTCTTCTTCTTCTTCTTTTTTTTTTTTTAGTATAGATCAAAGTAAAAATGTATTCACCTGATCTGAGAACTTCACAAACTCTAATTAGTAAAAAGATGTGTGTCTAGGGAAAAAAACTCACATCTTCTTACTAGGACGAATGGAATAACATCGAGGCTTCCAAATTGTAAGATATCTACTTTCATAGACTGGTCCTAATTTCTTTACATTGAATTTCACTGTGTAGTTTAATGTTACAGATTGCATTGGAAAGCCTAACCAATACTTATGAACATTTCATTTTTTTTGTTCCCTCAACATTAGTCATCTTTATTTTAGTTAGAGTTTCCTAAGTTATTGTGTTTTCAAATTTGCAGTTGTTTTTGGTGAACACATTTTATGTTTACTGATTCTTTGCATTATGTAGGGAAGTCCTAAATCTTGCAGTAATGTCTCCAAATCACATACACAGAATGTGTTACTTTGAGGCAAATATCCGCTAGACAGCTAATCCTATCTGTGATTTATGAGAGTCTTGTAAAAATCACTCAACAAAAAATGGCACTTCCTGACAAGCACTTTTTGTTACATTTTTGAGTTAGCTTTTTTTTTTTCAGGGGTGGAAGCCCTCTCTAGATTGACTATGCTAATGAAATCTCATATAGAAGACTTGATTTTGAAATACCAAGTATTAAAACTAAAATCAAAGCCTGCCATGTTACATAACAAAATTAATATTCAACAGTCCTTCACTGACCTCTCCCAGTTTAAGGGTGAATTTTTGTAGTGATAGCTGATGTCACAATCTTTCTAATGTAAAACAAAGTCTCATTCTTTTTTAAGACCATTCCTTTGGCACTGCATATGAGCCACCTTGTCTTACAAGGTATCTTTTATGTATGTGGTTCCAATGAAGTTTTGGGCTGAAATAGCAAATTACTTTCTTAGAAGGTAATTGGCACTCAGCCCTACACATATTACAGATTTTACATATTCATATATATATCAAAATCATTAATGATATATGTATATACACATCATATTAAGCTATATTAATATTAATGTATATACATGTCATCAATGACTTTGAGGGGAAATGATTACATTGTCTCAACTTAGCAGTTAGAATTTACAAGTGTCCAGGATCATTTAGAATTTTCCTGAAACAATTTTAATCTAAAATACAATGATATGCAATGACTGCTATCTTGCAGTGGAAGAACCCAAAGTACTGAAGTTTATTTCCTGGGGAAACTAGTGAGAAATGACTAGATTGTAAGTCTTTCAACCAGAAAATAAAGGATTTCAGAATGATGAGGAAAGTTTGAAGGAAATGATACAGGGTCTACAGATACCTCACATGGTACTAAATGACTCATAAAATGCAGTATTTTTTTTACATAATATGGGAAGTGTGCCATGCTTGTACATCTCACTACTGAGTATGGTACAGTACTTTGATCTTCAACAATATACAACATTTGTGGCATAATAGCTATAATAGGACTATTCAGCTATTTTACACGACAATAATCCAGTCCTCTCTCATCAGGATAAACTGTGAGGACAAATCCTTTCAAAATCAGAATTAGTTCCTTGTAGAAGAGTGAGGCTACAATTATCCCTTAAATAGGAGCAGCTGCAACATGGTATCGGCCTGGAGCATGGCAGTGAAGTGTTTTTCCAATGCAATTAACTGGATTTTTTTTTTTAATGCAAACTAATATTCTATGAAAAGTCAATTGGAAGGTGAGTAGGTGTGGAATTGCTGAGATGAAAGGAACAATCATTTTGCTTACCTGAGTTAATATTCCTGTCTTAGTAAATGCTATTTTGGGGAAAATGGATAATCAAGGCTCATATTTTCCTGTGCAACAGGGGCCCAAAATGGAACCAGAGTATTACAAAGAAAAGAGGCAATTCTGGTTTGTGTGTACACTCCACATCTTGTTTTGAAATCTGCTCATTGCTATGTTTTGTTATTGCTGTTTTTTCCAAAAGGGATGATGAATCAGCAAGCAGCATTTCAATTTAAACAGGAAAGGTAAGATGGGTCTTTGAAGAGCTCATGGAAAATGCACATTATCTTTTAATTCCATTTTCCACCAAGTTTTTGAAGCCCCCTTAAACTTGAGTAGAAAAACATAGAATGTGACTCTCAGGACATCTACTGATCAGTACTGACATCTAGAGCGGGACAAAAGGGGATGGGAACTTTTTTCTTTTTTTTTTTTTTTCTGATCATTTTACCATAGAGATGATTAAAGCATCAGAAAAGGAGACCTTTAAAAAAGATTAAAGGGCTGATCTAGAGAGAGCAGTACTGAGAGGCAACGTCATGTCTTCAAGCCATGCATTTCAAGAGTCCTTTCACAAACCACTGATGAGGAGCTGGACGTAATGCTGGAGCGTGGATGATTTAGTCACACATGAAAAGAATCCTCCCTCTGCGGTGCCGCGTGATCCTCAGCAACTCGCCAAAGCAGAGCTGTGGGCTCTCCGTAAGCACTGATTTTAAAATCTCTGCAACCAGTGAAAGTTTGTCATCACCTGTGCCCCTACTGACACTCTTCTTGAAATATGCCTCCCTTAATGAGATTACTTGGGCAGAGTTAGAACCTAGCTCCAGTCATCTTAAGGGGGCTTCAGTAGTCACAAATTTTGGGAAGCGTAAGTGAAGTGCATCTAGACAATGAACTAGGAAATGTCTTGTAGTTCTGAAGTCTGAAAAAGCTTTCTTTAAAAAAAATAGATCTTATCCCAAATATTCTTTCTTTCTTTCTTTCTTTCTTTCTTTCTTTCTTTCTTTCTTTCTTTCTTTCTTTCTTTCTTTCTTTCTTTCTTTCTTTCTTTCTTTCTTTCTTTCTTTCTTTCTTTCTTTCTTTCTTTCTTTTGACAGGCAGAGTTAGAAAGTGAGAGAGAGACAGAGAGAAAGGTCTGCCTTTCCAGTGGTTCACCCCTCAAATGGCCGCCATGGCCAGTGTACCACGCTGATCCGAAGCCAGGAGCCAGGTTCTTCTCCTGGTCTCCCATGCGGGTGCAGGGCCCAAGCACTTGGGCCATCCTCCACTGCACTCCTGGGCCACAGCAGAGAGCTGGACTGGAAGAGGAGCAACTGGGACAGAATCCGGCACCCCAACTGAGACTAGAACCAAGTGTGTCAGCGCTGCAGGCGGAGGGTTAGCCAAATGAGCCGTGGCACCAGCCTTATCCTATATATTTTCAAGGACATTAGTTACCAAAAAATAAAGAATAATAATAATTATAGCAATAACAAAAACCCTGAACTTGCAGGCAAAATATAACATATGATGTAACACTAGGAGTCGTACTGATTAATGCATGCTTAAAATGTTGGTTTTGTGGAAGGGAGTCCCACATGACAGAGATAGCCTTTCAGAATGATTTCAGAGCAAATATGAAAGAAAAGGAATCCTTCTACCTGACTAGTGTACTTTAAAAATATTTTTCAACTCACTAATTCAAAAATCACATATTTTTAAGACAGCAAGGGACTACCAGCTTCCCAGTTGGGCTAACAGTTCCTACCGAATTCCTGTGCCGTCCATGAAATCTTCCAGGGTTGGTTAGTAAACATGATCCTTTACTCTTTTCCTGCATGATCTCCACCAAGAATCGGTACTACTTCCACTAAAAATGCTCTTACTCTTGATCTTTCCTTAACATGATTAGCTATTAGTTGACTCATATATGGCTTTAACATTTCTATCTTGTCCCTAGTGGCCTTTGAATGTGCCTATTTGTATTGATGTCTTTGGGGCCGATTATAAGCTCCTAGAGGGAAGGGACTAAATCTCCATGACAGGACTTCTAGCCACTAGCTCCTATTTACCATCAATTTTTCTTCCTTCCTTCCTTCCTTCCTTTCTTTCTTTCTTTCTTTCTTTCTTTCTTTCTTTCTTTCTTTCTTTCTTTCTTCCTTCCTTCCTTCCTTCCTTCCTTCCTTCCTTCCTTCCTTCCTTCCTTCCTTCCTTCCTTCCTTCCTTCCTTCCTTTTTTTTTTGTCCTAGGGGCAGCCGTTCTGGCATAGTGAATAAAGCTGCCGCCTGCAGTGCTGGCATCCCATATGGGGGCTGATTTGTGTTCTAGCTGCTCTACTTCTGATCCAACTCTCTGCCATGGCCTGAAAAAGTAACAGAAGATGGCCCAACATCAAAGAAAAATGTGCTTTTCTCTCAAGGGAGGAGAGAACTTCTACTTTGCATATGGCCCTGTCTAAATACCAATCAGAGTTTGTGGACTCAATAGGCTTCCAGAGTATTGGCAGCTCATGTCAAGAGTCTCAGGTAGTCACTGACATAAAAAATAAGAGTGTTGATTGTCAAATTAACAATAGGAGTCTCTGTGCACTTACTCTCCATATACTATGTACTATTAGGTCTATTATGGGAATTAACAATAAAACTTGTCTTCAAACTGTACTTTATACTTTGTGCGGGTGCAAACAGTGGAAATCTCTACTTAGTATGAAGTTGGTCTTCTGTATATAAAATCAATTAAAATAATCTTAATGAAAAATGGAATGGGAGAGGGAGTAGGAGGGGGAATAGGAGTGGGGGTGCAAAGGTGAGAATGGGGGGAAGAAACACTATATTCCTAAAAGCTGTACATATGAACTTTGTATTCATTAAATAAAAATCTTCAAAACAAAACAAAATGAAAAAAACAAAGAAGATGGCCCAAGTCCTTGGGCTCCTACACCCATGTGGGAGATCTGGAAGAAGCTCCTGGCTCCTGGCTTTAGAATGGTGCATTCAAATGGCCATTGTGGCCATTTGGGGAGTGAACCAGTGGATGGAAGACCTCTCTCTCTGCCTCTGTTGCTTTGTAATTCTGCCTTTCAGATAAATAAATAAATCATTTTTTTTAAAAAAAAGTCCTCTTTACAAGAAGACAAATGCCATAGACTAATTTGTGTTCCCCCAAAATCCAGTTCATGAGTTAAAGCCCTAACCTCCAATGTTATGGTATTTGGAGTTGGGACCTTAGGAAGATAATGAGATGTACATAAGGTTATAAGGATGGGACCCTCATAATAGGATTAGTGCCTTTAAGAAGAGACACTAGAGCTCTCTCCCTCTCTCCCTCTCTCTCTCTCTCCCTCCATGTGAAGACACACTAAGAAGGCAGCCTTCCATAAGCCAAGAAGAGACCTTGCACCACCTGACACCTTAATCTGGGATATCTCATCCTCCAGAACTGTGAGAAAATATATTTCAGTTATATATTTCAATTGTTTAAGCCACCCAGTCTATGATATTTTTGTTATTATAACAGTCCAAGCTGACTGAGATAGCAATTCAGCAAAGTTTTCCTTAGTATCTGAGAGAGTTAATTTAGGAACTTAGTGATACAGATTCAAAGTGCCATGACATGTAAAGACTTCCACTTCATTAAGTCAGCTGAAACGGAGTTACAATAGTCATGTTCTCTATGTTGGCTTATGTGTACTGTTAGAGTCTAATTTCACTTTTAGCTAGAGAAACCAAATGGGACCTCTGTATGTGAGATGCTGTATACAACACTACTCACAAACAAGGGATCTTCAAAATACTCATGGGAAATTTGTATTAAGAAAAAATATGCATGAATTTCAAAACTTTTTTTAATTTTAGATTAGCATGAAACACTTGTGCATTTTTAAGAAGCACCCCTCAATATTTCAACACATACACACAACCTAAAACAATTATACCAATTAGCCTATTTCCTTTTCTTTGTGTTTGGAACCTTCTAGCTCCTCTATGCTAGGACTTTAGAAAGAATATGACACAGTAGCATGAGCTATAGTCACTGCACCATGCTGCAAGATGCCAGAACCTATTATACTCACCCTAGGATGCTTTGGTACCCATATCGATATTCCATCTTTATCTAAAATGTATATTATTTATATTATTATTGTTATCTTAACGTAAGAGAAAGAGCATGTGGTATTTCTCTTTTTATGTCTGGCTTATTTCATTTAATATAATATCCAGTTCTATTCATTTTGCTGCAAATGTCAGGGTTTCATTTTCTATGGCTGAATAATATCCCATTGTGTATATATACCACACTTTCTTTATTCATTTATCTACCAATGAACATTTAGGTTAATTACATACATTGGTTGTTGTGAATAGTGCTGCAATGGACATGAGAGCAGGTGTTCCTTTCATTTCCTTGGGAAGTAGGATCTATTTTTAGTTTTTCTTTAAACTTTAGTTTTAAAATTTTTTAATTTATTTACTTACTTGAGAGGCAGAGAGGGGGATCCTGATTCACTAGTATACTCCCCAAATGTCTGCAATGACTGAGGCTGGGCCAGTCCAATGCCAGACACTGGGGACTCAACCTAGGACTTCCACATGAGTAACAGAGACCCAGCTTAAGTTGTCAGCTGCTTCATTTCAGCTGTACATGGGCAGGAATCTAGATTCAGCATTGGATCTGGGACTTGAACCCAGGCACTCCAATATGGCATACTGATACTCTACCAGAGCTTAAACACTAGGCCAAACAGTTATTGCTGTTTTTAGCCTGGAATTTCCATACTGTTTTCCATGATGCCGTACTAATTGCATTCCCACCAACAGTGAGTGTTCCCTTTTCTCCATATCCTCACCAGCATTGGTTATTTTTGTCATTTTGGAAATAGTCATTCTAACAAGAGTGAAATAACACCTCAAGCTTTTGATTTGCATTTTCCTGATGGCTAGAGAAATCCAACAGATTTTCCAGTATTTGTTGACCATTTGCATTCATTCTTTTGAGAAATATCTATTCAGACTCTTAGCCCATCTCATAACTTGATTAATTTTAGTGATGTTGAGTTTTTTTTTTTTTTTTTTTTAGTTCATTACATAGTTTGGAAGTTAACAGCGAAACCTAGAAGCATCATTGAATTAGTACTAATGAGAGATACTTTACATAATTTATTGATCCTGCTAAATGAAAATTCCTTTGTCTTAGTGCATAAATATTACTGTGTTTGATTATAGAGTTCTGTCACAAACTCTGCATTAAATGGGTTAATGTAATATACTACATAACCTTCTAGAAATTAAAAAAGTTAGGAATTTCAAAACACATTTGACCTGTAGGGTGTCAGATAAGGGATTATAGACTTGTATTTGTTGTAACCTAAACTCACCATAATTTTTTAAGCAGTCCATCAAGGAATGATTTACAATGAAATCCACTGATATTAAATAAAATTTGATGTATTGAGAAATGTATGCATTCATGAACTACTGTTCAATCACAATATGAAAACCTCCAGGAGTTCAAAAACTTCCACTGAGCTCCTTTTGCAGTCAATACTCACTACCAACACTCAACCCCTAGCAACAAATGACCTGATTGTTTTCACTTCTGTTCTTCCTAAATGTCTCGTAAATACGATCATTGACCAGGTGGTCTTCTCTGTCTGGCTTCATTCCATTAGCATAATGTTATGAAATTCATCTGCAGTGTCTCACCTATAGGCAGTTCAGCTCTTTTTATTACTGCTCAGTTATCCAATGTGAATACAATGCATTTTTCTTTATTTCAATGATGGATGGACACATGGGTGATTTTAGTTGATATGAATAAAACTGCTATAATAGTCCAAGTACAAATCATTGTATAACTTATGCTTTTATTTCTTTTGGATAAATATTTAGGAATTTGACTGCTAGATTGTATGGTGAATGTGTGTTGACATTTCTGCAAAACTACCAAACTGATTTCAGAAGTGATTGCGTCATATTTTATTTCTTTTAAGAATGAATGACACTTATTGTTGCTCCAAATCCTTGTCAGCACTTTGTATTAACAGACTTCACATTTAGCCACTCTGGTGTGTATGTTGTAATAATTCATTTAACATTAGCCATTTCAGTGGGCTTCTCTGTATATATATATTAATTTACATTTCTCTACTGACTAATGATGTTGAAAATCCTTTCATATGTTTATCATTAGCACATCTTGTTTGATGAAGAATCCATTGAAATTTTTTGTTTTCTAAAATTGAGTTGTTTTTCCATTTATCATTGAGTTGTTTGAAACTTTATATGTTCTGGTTACAAATTATTTTTCCAAGTTATAAAAAAGCTTCTAGTGATAGTTAACTAGTGTAAGATACAAAGTAAATATGCAGAATTAGTTACTTTTATGTATATCAGTAATAATTGGCTATTTTATTTTTATTTATTTATTTATTTATTTTATTTTTGACAGGCAGAGTGGACAGTGAGAGAGAGAGAGAGACAGAGACAAAGGTCTTCCTTTGCCATTGGTTCACCCTCCAATGGTCGCCGTGGCCGGCGTGCTGCCATCACTGATCCTATGGCAGGAGCCAGATGCTTCTCCTGGTCTCCCATGGGGAAGAATACTCACCTTTTCTATATCCTTCCAATCCTCGCACAACAAAACAACTTTTGATATTGCCCTCCTTCTAGATATCATTCTATATCCTTCCAATAGGAACTATTGTTATAAAGCTTTTGAAATAATTCCCTATCTTTTCTTCTTCATCTCATTTATTTTTTTCTCTACAACTCAAAGTAATCTGGTTTGCTGTCCCTGAACTGTTTTCTATTAGAACTGTTCTGAGACTTCCATTGAATTTATATCTATCAATCATGCTGGACACTGTCTATTTCTCACATTTCTTGACTTTGTTGCAGTTTTAAAAGTTAGTTCCCCATTAGATTTTGAAAGTTTTGAGCCAAGTGCTAATACTTTATTTGTCTTGGTATAGACAGCAGAAAGGCATCCACAGGAAGAAAATAAACATAGCATGTTTGGAGAAAGCAATATGACAAGAAATCAAAATATGTTAAGTTAAGAGCGTGTAGAGTCATAGATCCCAAGATGGTGTGTTGCATGAGGAAGTGTCAGAAATCTTTTCATTCCATTATTTGGTTTATAACCTGTTCAACAAACATTACTTGGATCTCTACACAATGCAGGCATAGTGCTAGGTGCCAAGTCCCCAAAAACTTTTATAGATCCTCCCTTGTATGGTCACCTGCTTCCATAGCTTTAATTGCAGCTCATTTTCCAGTCCTTTTCAGGTATTTTTTTCTGAGTGACTAATTCCAGAGGTCTAGAGCTATATCTTGTATTTTTTCAAGCATTCAAACTCAGCATTTATACATATAATTTTGATAAATAGAATACATATATAAATCAATTCCTCCTGGAATATATGTTCTACTGAATAGATTATACTTCATACCTTGCTATGATAACTAATCACAGTTCTTATCATTTCTCAGCTCTCATCTGGATTATTGTCACAGCCTCTTGTTGGATCTCCTTGCCTACAATCCCATATCTACACACCCACTGTGATTATCCAACTAAACACTCATTTGAGCACACCACTGCTCTACTTAAAAACCTCCAACAATGTTCTAGCATCCAAACAGATCAATATTTTCTGTCCCACAAATAATCACATGGGGTACTTTAAAAAATTCATGGGAACAGGAATTGAAAGATAATTTTAGGGCAAGTATTTGGTGCAGGGGTTAAGACACTGATTAGGATGCTTACAACTCACATTGGAGTGCTTGAGTTTGGATCCTGGCTCTGGTTCCAACTCTAGCTTCCTGCTAATGTGTACCCTGGGAAGCAGCAGGTGATGGCTCAAATTCCTGACACATATATAGGAGACTTGGAATGAATTCTGGGCTTCTGCCTTCAGCCTGGCCTGGCCTTGGCTGTTGCAAGCAAATGAACCATTAAATGGAAGAGTTCTCTCTGTCTCTGTCCTGCTTTATCTCTCTGCTTTTCAAAAATATGTTTATTTTGGTGCACAAATTATTGAATTTCATGCATAGTTTTTTTTCATAATATTGATTTCCCATGAACTGCTTTTCAATGTAAAGTTAATGTTATTATTTTTGTTTATTTGTGAGGCAAAGAGACAGAGAGCTCTCATCCATTGGTTGGTTCACAACTTATGTGCCCACAAGGACCAGAACTGAGCTGGAACAAGAATAGGAGCTAAGATTGCAATCCAGGTCTTCATTTAAGGGGATAGGAACTCGATTACTTCAGCCATCATCACTATTTCCCAGGGCCCACATTAGCAGGAAGCTAGAATCAAGTGTTGGGGCCAGAAATTGAACACAGGCATTTCAGTGTGGGACACTTTTATTTATTTGAGAAGCAGGATTATAGATAGAGAGAGGGAGAGATAGAGAGAGAAGTTTTCTTTTCTCTGGCTCACTTCCCAAATGGTCACAACAGCAGGACCTGGACCCATCTGAAGCTAGGAGCCAAGTGCTTCTTCCAGGTCTTCAACGTGGGCACAGGGGCCCAAGCACTTGGGCCAGCATCCATTTTTTTCCCAGGCCATCAGCAAGGAGGTGGATCAGAAATGGAGCAGCTGGGACTCCAACTGGTGCCAATAGAGGAAGCTGGCAAGTACAGGTGGAGGCTTACCCTACTAGCCACAGTGCTGGCCCTTGATACAGGGATCTTAAACACTAGCTAAGCATCTACTCTCCATGAATGTTTAGAAGACCCCTCATTATTTGACTTCTTTACAAGCATTTGCACCATTGCCCCCTCTGATTTAGAAGAACAACCCGACAGTCCTGTATTCACATGACAACTCCAATTGTCTTCATGTCCCAAATCAAACACTACTTCAGCAAAGCCTTGTTCCTGCACCCCTCATCTTACCCCATATATACTGTGCATTTCTTTGTTAGTGTTTTGTAATGATTTGTTCATAAACTTTTTTAAAGATTTGTTCGTAAACTTTAAAGATTCATTAAAAAATTTATTTGAAAGACAGAGTTATACACACACACGAGAGAGAGAGAGAGAGAGAGAGAGAGAGAGAGAGAGAGAGAATCTTCCATCTACTAGTTCACATCCCAAATGGTTGCAATGACTTGGGCTGTGTCAGTTTGAAGCCAGGAGCCCAGAGTTTCTTCCTGGTCTCCGATGAGAGTACAGGGGTCCAAGCACTTGGGCTATCTTCTGCTTCTTTTCCAGGTGCATTGACAAGGAGCTGGATCAGAAGTGGAGCTGCCATTGGTGCCCATATGGGATGCTGGCATCAAGGTGGCAGCTTAACCCACTGTGCCACAATGTCAGTCCCTGTTCATAAGCTCTTCTTCCAGCTTAGATTATATCTCAATCTTCAGACAACTACCAAAAAGTACTCTTGAAAACATAATTATTTTGATTTTGATGCGACCAGCTTCTATTAGGTGTAATCTGGGAAGTGTCATATATTTTAAGGTGAATACAGTACTTTAAAAAAGACTTAGCTACTTCCGTAGCAGAGGTTTATCTCTCCCTCAGAATGAGTTTTTTAATAAAATGATTGAAAAGGTACACTGAATCTCCAATTTAATTATTTCAATTTCTGCAAAAAAGGTCTTTCAGAGAGGCTGCTGCTTGGTAAAATGTGATAAAGTTCGAACACATACTTAAAAATTGTAAATTAATTTATAAACTTTGATTCAGCATTTAATCTGCCATTTTCATATAGGAAAACTCAAAAAGTTGCTGTCTATTGACCTAGCATCTTTGCATCTGGACTTTAAGCTGGTATTTAATCATTTTCTAGAAGCTTCCAGAGGTGCTTGGTACAAATCAGTGAATTTTGCCCATTTGTACTGCTTTTGTGGTTAGGTAAGGACTATAAATCCACTAGTCCAGACTCTAAGATTTCTAGTCTTATTTTTCTCAATTTTGCTGTTCTATCAGAGCATATCATTTCACATTCTTTTAACATGCCCTGACTTTTTCTGGCTTCTTATGTTTGCTCACAGGCAGTGTCCTGCCCTGCCCTGCCTTCCATTACCTCATGTCTCTATCTTTTCACTTCTGTTCTCATCTTAGCTGCCATTACCTTCTAGAAACTTCTTTTGATCTGTCCATCAGAACCTGAGCTTTCCCTTTTCATTCCCTGGTGCACCTGTTGGTGAATGTTCTATCCATGGGCTGTATAATGTCTATGAGATAATTTGGTCTGGCTCTGTCAAAGCAACTGTAGGTAGGACTCAAAATTCAATAAATCTATAGCAGGCTAATTTTTAAGCTGCTAATTTTGTATGGCCTGTGAATGATGTTATAAATATCCAAATGGCCCTCTGCCTACCTTCTGCTTTAATAGAATTTCTAACATTTCACCTTGTACTAAAGTTATATGTATTGTCCCTATCTCCCTTTTCAATTAGAAAAGAAGTTTCTGGGAAAGTGTTACCAGTTCATGTCCAGTTCATTATGAGGTCCTTTACAATGCTCAACACAACTTCTTAAATTTAACAAACCTTCAATTATAATTTGTCTAGCTGAATTATTTAAAATAAATTCAAGCAAATTTCTTTTCATTATGTGTTGACAAAATAATTATAATAAGTTCATAATCATGGTAAGATGTGGGGCCAGGACTTAAACAGAGGCAATTTACCAACACTGGGCTCTGTTATCTCCATAGAACACAGCAGATATATTGCACAGTTGTTGGTCTCCCTATGTAATTTAGCTCTACTTGCAGCAACAGAAACATTATCTAATAGTTAGTTGAGTGTTTTCTCCTGTGTGTGAAAAAAACATATTTTCATCCTGTGACATTAGTTTCGATGAGTAGGAATATATGGAGATACTTCAGAAAGTTCATGGAACAATGTAGTTAAGAGATAAATTTCTTTTAGTTCAAAAATTTTGAAGCCATGCACAGTTACTAAATATTTTGCATTTTCCAATAAATCTTTGAAGATTCTTCTTAGAAGGATATTTCTTTTACATATTTATTATGCCCTTGCTATTTACTGTTTAGCTGAATCTTTCAGGATCTGCAGATACAGGTGTGTAGACATATAGATACAATCATGCTTACTGTCTACTACTGGATTGCGTGTCCCCAGTTTGAACACTTGGACTACTGGGAACCACTCATGGCTAGTAGGTGGCTAAGGTGTACTTGGATCCAAGGACATAGGATTTGGAAGAAACCTGACTTAGGGCTCAGGCTCCTATTTGGGCCTTTGGGCTTTGACAAGCAGGAATATGTAAGGTGAGCTGCAAGCCATGTCACTTTAGGTGCTGGGAGTTGAAAATGCAGTAAGAGAAGCGAAGCTAAGAAACATTGACATCATCTGTCCTTACAAAAAGCCTTCCCTTCTGCTAATGGAAGATATTTTTGTTCCTTTTTAGAAGATGAGAATGAATTGACAGAAGCAATGAGGTGCCCTGAATGTACCTACAGCATTTGGGGATACATTTGAACCCATTTTTTATTAGTGACTGGGCTGTTTCTTGGGGAAAGAGAGTAGAAAGTTTCATTCAATGTCTTATTAGCAGTGTCTTGAATTCTCTTTGATTTTTTTTCATTTGCAGTGGAGTTGGCTTTATTTTTCTCATACTGTGTTTCAAGCCCACGAGCCAGTTCCTATCATCTTCTGGAGAGAATATTCTTTCAGTGTGCTGCGGCTGGTAAGAACGTCTTCAGTGGTAGTTTTTTTTTTTTTTTAATTTTACAAACCAGTGGACAATTTCCTTTTTAAAATAGTTTGGGAATTTGAGGTTCTGGCAGGATACAAAGACTGCAAATCAGATTAAATAATACACATTGCCAAGTAATAGACAGAAAAAGGATTGTACAGAAATGAAAAATACCAACCATGTTAGCCACAGTTCCATGGTGTTTTGTCGGCTCCTCTCTGAGCAGCCCCAGACCAAGGCTGCTGAGCATGAGCTCTGTGTCAGCTCCAGGCTCCAGGGATGTTGGCCTTGGCCCTGGTCCGGGCTGACAAAACTCCCTGACTCTGACACACCAAACAACTTCAGCAAAGTTGCCCTTACTCTTGGTCTATGGACACTTGCAAATAAAGGTTGGTCTGAACTTTCATGTATCTGGATTACAAAATGTAAGAGCACATTGACAAATATCCTTCCTCACCACCCCCAGTTTTTAAAATGGCACCATTCAGCTCTTTTTTGATGTTTAACTTTGAAACTACCCTGATGCAAGCAACCATTTCTGCCAAGGGAGTAGAAAAAATGCTTCTGTGCCTTGGTACTGTGCACATTATCTGGATGGAGTGGATGGAGAGGGGATTAAGATGTCCATAAAAGGGCAGGTGTTTGGCTCAGCAGTTTAGTTGCCTCTTGGGATCCTCACACCCCACATTGGAGTGCTTGGCTGGAGTCCCAGCTACACTGCTTCTGTTTCAACTTCCTGCTAGTGTGCATCCCGGGAGGCTCCAGTGCTTGGGTCCCTGCCACCCATGTGGGAAACCTGGATTGAGTCTGGGCTCCTGGCTTCAGCCTGGCCCCACCCTGGTTTGTGGAGGCATCTGTGGAGTGATCCAGAAGAAGGAAGAGCTCTGCCTGTTCTTTGTTACCTCCCCTCACCCCTACCTCGTTTCTCCATCTCTCTTTGACTTTCAGATAAAATGTAAAATAAACAAATAAATTAATGTTTAGAAAGATTCTCTCTCTCTCTCTCTCTCTCTCTCTCTCTCTTTTTCATTGTCCTTCAAATAAAAAGTACAATAAAATAGACGGGGGCCAGTGTTTTTGTGTAGTCGATAAAGCCACTGCCTGCAACACCAACATCCCATCTGGGCTCCCATTCGCATCCTAACTGCTCCACTTCTGATCCAGCTCCCTGCCAATGGCCTGGGAAAATCAGCTCTGTCACCTACATGGGAGACCCCCATGAAGCTCCTGGCTCAGCCTGGCTCAGCTCTGGCCATTGTGGCCATCTGAGAGTGAACCAGCAGATAGAAGATCTCTCTTTCTCTCTCTCTCTCTGTAACTCTGACTTTCAAAAAAAATGATCTTGAAAAAGAATCATTTAAAAATTTAAACGATAAAATAAATGATTTTTTTAAAGTGTGCAGACTCTGAGAGCCTCTGAAACTGAGTCTAAACATGGGTAATAATATTAATAATTCTAATATTTATTGGGAACTAATAGCAGACAGTGGTTTAGGCTCCTTATTTGTATTATTCTGTTTAACTTTTTCCCCTATGTTTTAAGCTCCAGCTTTAGCCCCAGTTTATTGAAGAGAACCTCCAGGCTCTGAGTGTCAGGCAGGGGTTCAACACAGATGGGTCAGGGCACTGGCATCTTAAAAATTTCATGAAAATGTATAGTATAGATTTCAAAAAATTTTTGCACCAAAATAAATTTATCTTTTTATTCCATTTTCCACAAAAAATTGAAGTACTTTTGTATAATACTTATACCATGTGTACACATACATATATATAGTATTATGCATCATATAAGATATACACAATTTTACAATATATTTATATTTCATATATATTTTCCATTTTATGACTTTTGGGTTCTAATAGTAGTTACATAAAATGAGATGTGCATGTTTTTATCCTTGCCTATATTATACACACTCAACTGACTCTCTGTCTCTGGATGTGAGGAGAATGAAGAGACATAAAGCTTTCTATCCGAACCTTGAAGGAAACTCCTGGTGCATGTATCACACGGTCCCATGGAGATGGCCATGAGTGGCTTTTATTAGCATGAGAAGTTATTGTGAAAAATGAAGACAATGGGAAGAGTTTTTAAGGAAGAAAAATTTTGATTTAATATGAATTGATGAATGAAACTAAGAGAAAACTGATGGTTTTATCAGTTTATAAAATTATAGTAGTTCATTAAATAACATCTGAGGGATAGGTGTTTGGTGTAGTAGCTAAGACATCTTCTGAGATACCTGCATCCCATATAGTATTGCATGGGTTTGATTACCAGCTCTACTTTTGGTTGCAGCCTCCTGCTAAGGTGCATACTGAAAATCAATGATGATGGCTCAAGCAGTTGAGTCCCTGTCACCAATGCAGGAGGCCCAAATTGAGTCCTGAACTCCTGGCTTTGACCTGGCCCAAACTTGGCTGTTGTGGGCTTTTGGGGACCAAGTCTACCTCTCGCATAAATAAAATGAAAAAAAAGAATCAGAATTCCTTTGGGTGCTAATTAGCAGATCCAGGGGAAAAAGCAATGTAGTTGAGCCAGAAGTTGATACAAAAACTGCTGGGTGCTGAACAGTTTCAAAGTAGGTCTAGGGTGGTGGAACAATATTAACTGCAAATTAGCCAAATTAAAAATCACTTAAAACCAGATTTCAATGTGATATTTTCATTTTCAATAAAAAGCATGGGATCTCATTGAGGCGCCTTGTGATTATCCAAAACAGTGAAACAAGGATCCTCAAGTTTGTAAAGCATTTGTGTCATTTGCCGCTACATTTCCTTGTATCATTACCTAATTGTTCCCCTGTATATCAGATATTCCACGCCTACTAAAGTATTCTGGATGGTGAGTTAATCCTCCATTTCAGTTCAGAGCTATGCTTAGAGAGTGAAATTCAGAAATACTCTGAGTGGAGCAACGAACAAAGCTACAAACTGGATACTTACAGTCACCTGATATTTTTACAAGGGAGTTGGTTAAACATATAGCACACTCAGTTAATGTTCAACCTCATGAGTAATCAGGAAATGCACATTAAATCACCGATGATACATCAGGTTTCACCTATCACACACTGCAGTGGGTTGTAAATTGCTACAACCTTTCTAGAAAGCAATTTGGCAAAATGTATCAAGAGCTCAAAGAGTTCATACCCTTTGTCAGGATAATAACACATCCAAGAATCTATTTTAAGGAAATAATCAGAGGTACAAAGATTTTTGTAATCTTCCTGTAGTACTATTTATAATGGTAAGAATATTGAGATTTTTGAAATAATGTCTGAAAACAGAATTACTGGCTAAATTATGCTGCATTTCTAGGATTAAAATCTGTGAAACTCATGATGATTACATAGTTGAACAGTGTTTAATCACCTGCAGAAAAGTTCAAGCTAAGTTTTGTGCTGCAATTGACAGAGAAATGTTTAGCAAAACTCATAATCAAAGCAAAGCAATTTTATGAAACACATAAACAGAAATATTTTAAATGCATAACGGAGCTTTTATCAAAGAAAAATAATTCCTTAGAGATCAGAAAAGGCAAGAAAAGGAGAAATTATGCAATAAGAAAGCAAAAAAAAAGCATTTTACTTAGGGATTGCTTTTTTTTTTTTTTTTTTTTGGATTTATGTACTCATTTGAAAGGTAGAGTTACAAGGAGAGAGAAGGAGAGATTCAGAACAAAAGGCTGATATTCCATCCTCTGGTTCACTTCCCAGATTGCCTTGATGGCCAGGGCTGAGCCAGGCTGAAGAACAGGAGGCAGGAGCTTCTTTTGGGTCTCCCACATCGGTGCAGAGGCCCAAACACTTGGACCTCCTCCACTGCTTTTCTGGACACATTAGCAGAGAGCTGGTTGGACAAAGAGGAGCAGCCAGGCCATGAACCATGTCCATATGGGATGATGGCACCACAGGGGGTGGTTCTATCTACCATGTCATACCACCCCACTCCTGTGAGTGGACTTAATTCATCTCGAATGTCAAGAGTACTTGCAGTCATCTGTGGAGTGAACCAGCAGATGAAAGATTTTTCTCCCTGTCTTTCTGTCTCCATCTCTCTCTCTCTCCCCGTCTGTAACTCTGCCTCTCAGATAATTAAATAAACAACAACAACAACAAAAGACTGAGTTGTAATTTCAGATTGTACACTACTTCCAGAGAAAGCAAAATCTCTCCAGCAAAATGCATTCTAAAACCAGCGTCAGAGAAGGCATTTGGTTGAATGGTTGAGTTCTTCTTGGGATGCTCACATCCCATATTGGAGTGCCTGGGTTTGAATGCTGGTTCTACTCCCAGTTCTAGCTTTCTTTAAGTGGGCACCCTTGGAGGCAACAAGCAGTGGTTCACTTGGGTCACTGCTACACACATGGGAGACTCAGATTGAAATGTAGTTAGCTGGCCTTGATCTGGCTCAATCCCACTGTTTGGGGAGTGAATCAGCAGATGGGAGATCATTGTTTGTCTGTCTCTCAGTAAATATCTCTGTCTCTTTGCCATTAAAATAAATAAAATAAATAAAACCACCTTCAAGTTATTCCCAAAGCTGAAATTCCAAAAAGCGTCTCTGGAGTGGAGAAGCCAAATGATGTGAGCAGAGTATTACCAAGAATAAAGTTATAGAATTAGGTCCTTAATCACTTTATATTAGAATTATCTGACAAAAATATAAAACAACATGTTTAACTTTTTCTTTAAAAATAGATAGGACAATATGATAAAAGAAAAAGAGACCAAAATTGACTAGAGATATTTTTAAAAATAGAGATCTTTGAAACTAAATTAGAGAATGGTTAAACAGTAATTAAGAGACTATTGTAAAGAGAATTAGCAAATTGAAAAAGAAAAATCTGGAAAAAATTGAAAGATTAAGAAATTTGTATGATAGAATGAGACACTCCAATAGATGCCTAATCAGTTTCAGGATATCAAAAAAATGAAGGAGTGAAAATATTCAAATGTATAAATGTTAGAAAATTTGATTTTATCTTTACTTAGTATATACTAAGTTGATCTTCCGTATATAAAGATAATTGAAAATGAATCATGACAAAAAATGGGATGAGAGAGGGAGTGGGAGATGGGATGGTTGTGGGTGGGAGGGAGGTTATGGGGGGAAAAGCTGCTATAATTCAAAAGTTGTATTTTGGAAATTTATATTTATTAAATAAAAGTTGAAAAGAAAAAAAGAAAATGTGATTTTAAAATCAGAAATTCTACTGAATTTCAAATAAGGAAAAAGCAGGATTAAGAATAAGTTTTTTTTTTTTAAATAAAAAAGCAGAGAAAATGCTTGATAATAGCCAGATTGGTTTCTGAGCAATTTGCATCTACTAATTTTTTAAATCTTCATGTGCAAGGTGAGTTGAGGCATAAAAACCTGGAGCAGTATAACCAAAGTTTTGTAGTGAAACCAAAGGTGCACTCTGGCCTCTGAGTTCTTGTTCTTAGCCACTTTAGATTCTGCCTTTTGAAGAGTCAAGACATGTAGGCATTGCCTCAAAAAGCATGAAAACAGCAGAGGCCATGTGATCTTAATAGTGGCCTTAGAGAAAGGACAGATAATCTACAAAGGAAAGACAATTAGCATTAGCTGGCTTTTCTTTTTTTGCTTTTTTTTTTTTTTTTTGGACAGGCAGAGTGGACAGTGAGAGAGAGAGACAGAGAGAAAGGTCTTCCTTTGCCGTTGGTTCACCCTCCAATGGCTGCCGCAGTCGGCGCGCTGCGGCCGGCGCACCGCGCTCATCCGATGGCAGGAGCCAGGTGCTAGGTGCTTTTTCCTGGTCTCCCATGGGGTGCAGGGCCCAAGCACATGGGCCATCCTCCACTGCACTCCCGGGCCACAGCAGAGGGCTGGCCTGGAAGAGGGGCAACCGGGACAGAATCCGGTGCCCTGACCGGGACTAGAACCCGGTGTGCCGGCGCCGCAAGGCGGAGGATTAGCCTGTTGAGCCACGGCGCCGGCCTAGCTGGCTTTTCAACCGCACCAGACACCAGAAGAAACCTTGGAAAAGAAACCTGTCAATCCAGAATTATTGTTCAAAGGTGAAGATTAAAAAAAAGTATCTCAGGGCAGCAAAGATGAAGAGTTTCTTATTAGCAGGCATATACCTAAAGAAATGATTTTAGAAGGATGACCAGATGAAGGAATGCATTTTCTTGAATTATCAAAGTGACAAGAAGAAACAAACCACAAAATGTTCGAAAATCTAAAGTTGTTACATGAAAAAATATGAAAGATACAAATATTCCTCCAGATGTTATCAAACTGTAAACACAAACAAAATGGTTGGCGATAGTGTGAACTGTAATAAATGACAATGTCTAAAATACAAAGACGCAGAAAGACAGGAGGATGGAAAAAGGCACACCAGAAAAACCACATTGCTTGTCTGCTCCCAGAAATGATCCTCACCTTCCCTCCTGCTCTTCTGTTTATCACATAGATTATTATGGGAGCTGACCCTTGGCGATGGAGGTCAAGAAGTTCCAGTGTTTGCCTTCTGCAAGCTGGAGAGCCGGGGTGTTCATAGCCTAAGTAAGAGACGGGAAGGCCTGAGCATGGCGAAAGTGGTGGTAGTGGGGGGTGAAGGACCATAGTTGAAAGTCCAGGAGTCTCCAGGCCTGAGAACTTGAAGCTCTTGTGTTCAAGGGCCAGCAATAATGGATGTCCCCCTTCACAAAGACACATACACACACACACACACACACACACACACACACACAGAGGGAGAGGGAGAGAGAGAGAGAAAAAAAAAAACTCTTCCTCTACCTTTTTGATCTATTCTGGCCCTCAATGAATTGGATGATGCCTGCTCATGTTAAGTAAGGATGGATCTTCTGTACTTAGTTCAATGCATCAAAAGCTAATCTCATCCAGATATATGCTCCCAGATCCTACCAGCCAACTAGGTTTCCTTTAGCCCAGTTATGTTGGCACATACAATTAAGCACCACACTCTTCATTCAAGTCAGTTTGGAAATAATTAAAATTCTGAAATTTTGTTTGATGTCAAAATTTCTGTAAATGCTTCACAGACTTCTGAAAACAAAATACAATAGTTGCAGAGTACAACATTCAACAGAAATATACATTTTTTAAAAAGATATCTTGTATTTGCTAGTTCACTCCCCAAACACCTGCAACAGTCAGGTCTGGGCCAGACTGAAGCCAGGAGCCTGGAATTCCATCTGGGTCTCCGTCATGTGTGGCAGGGGCCCAAGTACTTTGGATAGTCTTATACTGCCTTCCCGGGCACATTAACAGGAAGCTGAACAGGATATGAAGTAGTTGGGACTTGAATTGGCACTCTGATAAAAGATTCTGACGTCCTAAGAGGCAGCTTGACCTGCTGTGCCACAGTACTGGCCCCAGACATAAATTTCAAGACTAAATACTATTGCTACTATTTACTTTGTTGATCTGACAAAAGCCAAAATAAGTATGTTAAAGTCTCATGAAATATTTTTCAGTTTCTTATTTAGTGTATACTTTTAAAAAAATATTTATTTATTTTCAGTTTTCCATGAGATGAGTCTTAAATACAGTGATATTATATTAGTCAGTGTGTATTACATCTTGTGCATAACTGTCATATTTCTTTGATAATTATAAATTCTTCTTTGCTTTAGTACTTTTAACCATGAATTATAATCTGTCTAAAACTGATAATACACTGCTTCTGTTTATGTTTACATATGTCTTCATCCATTCTGTGCTGCTAAAACAAGAGACCCAAGGTTGAGTACCTATGAAGGCGTTCTGGAAGTTTACCAACATGGCCCCAGCATTAGCTCCTCTGTGGTGAGGCCCTTCTGACTGTATCACAACATCCCGTATGATACCATGGCGGGAGTACATGCAAGAGGGAAAGATTACTTGGTGGGATGATGAGCCAGAGAAGTCCAGAACCCAGGTTTATTCTTTTTATAACAACCACTCTCAAGGGAACTAACCAAGATCCTGTGAGAACTACATTGATGACTTCTGAGGATGGCTTCCCCGATGACCTACTTACCTCCCACAAGGCCCTACCTCTTAATAGTTTTGCCATCTCTCAATATCACCACACTGAGGACCTAGCTTCCAACATACGAACTTTGAGGAAAAAACTATATCTAAACCAAAGCAATATGTAGCCTATGTTTTTTGTCATTTGTCTAAGATATGTCTCTGATAGGCAACATGAACTGTTTTTTTTTTTTTTTTACTTTTTAAAAAGATTTATTTATTCATTACTAAGGTCAGAGTTACACAGAAGGAGAAAGGAAGAGAAATCTTTTATCTGCTGGTTCACTCCCCAGATGGCCACAATGGCCAGCACAGGGCCAGGGTGAAGTCAGGAGCCATATGGATCTTCATCTGGGTCTCCCACATGGATGGCAGGGGCCCAAACAATTGGAGCATCTTATGCTACTTATCTCAGACCATCAGTAGGGAGCTGGATCAGAAGTGGAACAGCTGGTTCTTGAACCAATCCCCATATGGGATGCTGGCATCACAGGTGGCAGCTTAACCTACTATGGCATGATGCCACCCCTGACTTTTTGTCTTTATATAATGATATTACCACCAGTGTTGGATCTTTTATCATCTTGCTTGAGGGGACTTGGCACCAAGTAATTGTTATTCAGTTAGGCTATTCCACAACAGATAGATTTTTCTTCTGAAAATAGTTTTGATATATAATTTTACTTTTATAACCATTTATATAAGATTATTTGGAGTTAGTCCTATGTTTAACTTATGTAGTACTAGCCTGTTGTTCTAAAAATCTATGTCTTAAGATTTTCATTCTGATTAGCACATAATATGTATATTCAAGTTTTTAAAAATTGTTTTACAAAATTGCCATGAAGGAGCCTGCACTATGACACCACAGGTTAAGCCATTGCCTGCAATGCTGGTATCCTCTATTGGAGTGCAGTTCAAGTCCTAGCTGTTCTGCTTCTGATCCAGCTTCCTGCTAATGTGCCAGGGAAAGCAGTGGAAAATGGCTTGAGTACATAGGCCCTTGCCATCCATGTGAAAGGCCTGGCTCCTGGCTTCCACCCTGACCATTTGCAGTCACCTGCTCATTTTGGCAGTAAATCAGTGGATGGTAGGTCTCTTTCTCACTGTTTTTCCTTTTCCCTCTTTGCCTTTAAACAAATAAAATAAATCTTTTTAAAGACTGTTATGTGGATAGCATTTATTTTGAGCACTTGCTCATTTGAGGATTTTTTCCCTTGTTTTAATTTATGAATAGTTAGCTGGTTATTAAAAAATCTTAGTTGCTGACCAGTTGCTGGAAATTCTACAAATATTGTTCTATGCTCTCATGGCATTTAGTGATGCACAAAAAAAAAATAAAAGGTTAATTTTCTTCTCTGTCATTTTTTATTACAAAAATGAATGCTAAATGGTCATTTTGAAATCATACACTTAAAAAGGTAACCTGGGGATGAGTGCTGTGACACAGCAGGTAAAGCTGCTGCCTGCAATGCCAGTATCCCATATGGGCACTGGTTCGAGTCCCGGCTGCTCCACTTCCAATCTAGGTCTCTGCTATGGCCTGGGAAAGCAGTGGAAGATGGACCAATCCCTTGGGCCGCTGCACCTATGTGGGAGACCCGGAAAAAACTCCTGGCACCTGGCTTCGGATTGGTGTAGCTCCGGCTGTTGCAGCCAATTGAGGAGTGAAGCAGCAGATAGAAGACCTCTCTCTCTCTCACTTTCATTTTAGTTATTTTTGTTATTGTCACATGTTGCCTGCTCCTCCACCTCCACCAGCCTGGATTCTTAGAGAAAGCCAAAATTTCATATGCACACACTGACCAGGCACCCTCTTGATTTGAATTTTCTGGAATGGCGTGAACTGTCTCATTCTCAGATGTATTCTGTAAAGGAAAGTTCTCTATGTACTGTGTATGTATGAAATTTCCTAGTGTCCTCCATCCTCTTGCTCCTCCCCCCCTCTGGCTCTCTCCCCTGTTGACACCAGGGAGTATGAAATGCTCATTGCCGGGGCTCCTTCTTCCCCTACTTCTGCTTCCAGCCTTTCCCCCTGTACAAGTGCCCCCTGTGGGATCTTGCAGTGTCTTCGGTCTGGCTTTGTCTGGTTCTGAAACATTTCATTGCCCTAGTGGTCTTTCAATGAATGAGAGAGCCTGAGATGGTGGAGGCAATGTTGGTGATGAATGAAAACACAGTATTCTCTTTACCAATCTGGGGGTTGGTCTGGAAATTAGTCTCTGTGCCAGCTAGAGAGGAATCGTTTCTCCACCAAGGTTTCAAAGAATAGCTCTTCGGTAATGCGCTTGACGAAACTGATTTCTTAGTCTCACTCATATATGTGGCTAAATGCTGGTTTTATGCCTTACTAAAAAATGATTAGATGTGAAATACATGTAGCATTACTTGTTTAAAAATTATTTATTTATTAACATGAAAGAAAGAACGATCTAGAGAGAACAAGCTCCTATCTGCTGGTTTACTCCCAAGATAACCACAAAGGCCAGAGTTGCGCTATGGTTAAAGCCAGGAGCCTGGAACTTAATCCAGGTCTCCTGCATGGTTGGCATCGAACCAGCTACTTGAGGTATCATTGCTGTCTTCTAGGGACTGCATTAACAGGAAGTTCGGAGTAGAGGCAGGCAACGGACACAGACAATCTGTTATAGGACACAGGTATCTTAACTGCTAGACCAAATGTCCACCCTTTAATCAACTACTGTAAGATGAACAATTCTTTGCCATTTACTGTATTTACATAGTTGTGCAACCACTACTTCTGTGTAATTCTAAGACATTTCTATCACTGCCATTTTCCTATTGAGCAGTTACCCCTTTCTTTGTTCATTCCAGCCCCTGGCAATCACCAGCCTGCATTCCTTTTCTATGTAGTATTTACTCTGGGTGTTTCCTGTAATCGGAACCATACAACAGGTAACCTTCCGTGTTTGGTGCTTCAATCAGCACGATGTCTTAGAGGCTTATTCATGCTTTAGCTCATCTCAAAACTTTACACGACCGAGTAATATTTCATTGTAGATGTATGTCATCATTTGTTTAGGCATTCATGGTGAGCATTTGGGTTGTTTGCAATCTTTTAAAAATTAATTAATGTTGTTTATTTGAAAATCAGAGACAGAGATGGACAGGGAGGGATCTTCCGTCTGCTGGTTCACTTCTGCCTGTAATAGCTGGGGTTGGATGAAGCTGAAGCTGAGAGCCACAATCTCCATGCAGGTTTCCCTTGTGGGTGGCAGGGCCCCAAATGTCAGAGCCACCATCTTCGACGTCCCGGGGTGTGTAGCAGCAGAAGTTAGAATTGGGAGCAGGGTTACAACTGCATTCCAGGCATTCTGACTTGGGACGTGGGCATCTTGTACCAACTGCCTACCCTTGTTTACTCTTTGACTTTGTGTCTAGTGCTATTAGGAGCTTGTGTACATGTAGGAGAGTCTCTTTTCAGTTCTTCTGGGTTTCAACTTGTGAGTGGAATGGAGGGTCATGTGATAATTCTATGTTAATGCTTTTGAGGAACTGCCACACTCATTCCAACATGATGCTACCGTTTTACATTTCTACCAGCCATGCATGAACACTCCCATTTCTCCACCTTCTCATTGACACATGTTGTTATTTTCCACTTAAAAAAAATTATAGCCATCCTAGTAAATAAAAATTGGTACATCACTGTGGCTTTGATTTGCATTTTCCTGATGTCTAATGCCTTTGAACCTCTTTTCAGATACTTGGTGGCTATTTGTATATCTTTTTTGAATAAATGTCAATTTAAGTGCATTGTTTAATTTTTCACTTGGATTATTTTCTTATTTGTTGTTAAATTATAAGACCTTTTTGTTTTGTCATTTTATTTTTTCACTTTCTTTAGCAATTTATTTTAAAACCTTGGATTTAAATACAGTGTTCACATCAAAAAGTGCACATGAGTGTACAGATCAAAGCTTTATCAGATATATGAGCTGAAAATGTTTTTCTTCTTTTGCTTATGCCTTTGCTATCATCTCCAGCCAGGATCAAATTTATACCCTAGAAACACTGCCTTTTTAATTTAAAATTTTATTTATTTGGGAGGCACAGAGACAGAGGAAAAGAGATGGACAGACAGAGGTTTATCTCCTATCCATTCATTCACTCCCCTGAAAGTCTGCAATAGGGAGAGCTAGGCCAGGTATAAGCCAAGAGCTGGGAAATCAATCTGGGTCTCCCATGTGGGTGGTAGGGACTCAAGTAGTGGAAATATTGCCTCTGCCTCCCAGGGTACACATTATCAGGAAGCTGGAACCAGGAGTGGGGCTGGAACTTGAATCCAGTCACCCTCAAGTGGGATGTCGATATTCCAAGTGATATATTAATGTCTAAGTCAAATGCTTGCGAGGATTCTGTCTTTTGAACTTAACTATTCTAGCATTTTAAATTTGAGATAAATGGTCTGTATAGGCCGGTGCCGCAGCTCACTGGGCTAATCCTCTGCCTGCAGTGCTGGCACCCTGGGTTTTAGTCCCAGTTGGGGCGCTGGATTCTATCCTGGTTGCTCCTCTTTCAGTCCAGTTCTCTGCTGTGGCCTGGGAGTGCAGTGGAGGATGGCCCAAGTGCTTGGGCCCTGCACCCTCATGGGAGACCAGGAGGAAGCACCTGGCTCCTGGCTTCAGATCAGTGCAGCACCAGCCATTGTGGCCATTTGGGGGGTGAACCAACGGAAGGGAGACTTCTCTCTCTCTCTCTCTCTCACTGTCTAACTCTGCCTATCAAAAAAAGAGATCTGTATATTGCATTAATATACAATTAATAATTAATAATTAATTAATAATCAATTAATAATTAATAATCAATTAATAATTAATTAACTTCTGATGTCCTTTGATATAAACAATGTCTACTATTTAGTGACAAACCTGAAAATAGGTGTCTCACTACACAGGTAATGAGTGCTTCTAGGCAATGCATGATGTATTCTTCCGGAAGCTGTAAGAAAGAAATTACTGATTTCTTATTTCATTGTAACTATCACATACATAGCATTTGTTATGGGATATTAAAGAGGAAGCATATGATTCTGCCTATGAAAATGATGACTTCTTTGTGGCATAACATTTGTGTTAAATTTTTAAGGTCAAGGGGCAGACATTTGGCCTAGCAGTTAAGACACCAGTTGGGGCATCCTCATCCCGTATTTGGAGTGCCTGGATCTGAGTCCCAGCTCTGCTTCTGACTGTAGTGTCTTGCTAGTGCTCACGATGGGAGGCAGTGTGATGGTCTAAATACTTGGGTTCCTGCCACCCACATGGGACACCTGGATTGAATTCTGGGATCCTGGTTTCAGCTTGACCCAGTCCTGGTTGTTATAAGCATTTGAGTTGTGAACTAGAGGAAGAAAGGTATCTCAGTCTGTCTCTCTCTGCTTCTCAAAGTAAATAAATAAGTAAGTAATTATTTTAAACATTTTTAGGTAAAAGATATTTGACAATGTGAAACGTTTGGAAGCAGAGGTGGAGCAGATCTTCATCTTATTTGAGTGAAGATTTGGTCCAAGTAATGATAATTTCCTCTTTAGTGTACAAATATCCTTCAAAAAAATTTGTGGCGAAATGGAATTAAAATATATGCAAACTTTTTGAAACACATGTACAAAAAGAAGTTTTATTTCTTTTAAAGATTTATTTATTTATTTGAAAGAGTTACACAGAGGAGAGGCAGAGAGAGAGAAAGAGAAGTCTTACATCTGATGGTTCACTCCCCAATTGGCCGCAATGGCCAGAGCTGCGCAGATCCTAAGCCAGGAACCAGGAGCTTCTTCCAGGTCTCCCAAGCAGGTACAGGGGCCCAAGGACTTGGGCCATTTTCTACTGCTTTCTCAGGTCATAGCAGAGAGCTGGATCGGAAGTAGAGCAACCGGGACTAGAACCAGCGCCCTTATGGGATGCTGGAGCTTCAGGCCAGGGTGTTAACTTGCTGCACCACAGCGCCGGCCCCACAAAAGAGATTTTCAAAAAGTTCATGGGAAATATGTATTATGAAAAACAACTTTGCATAGATTTAATATTTTTGCACCAAAACAAACATTTTTTAAAGATTTATTTATTTATTTGAAAGGCAGAGTTACACAGAAAGACAGAGGGAGAGACAGAGGAGAGCCTCCAACCACTAGTTCACTCCCCAGATGGCCATAAAGATCAAAGCTGGGGCTATCTGAAGCCAAGAACCAGGAGCTTCCTCCAGGTCTCCCAAGTGGGTGCAGGGGCCCAGGCATCTGAGTCATTTTCCACTGCTTTCCCAAGCACACTGGCAGGGAGCTGGTTTGGAAGTGGAGCAGCTGGAACTTGAACTGGAGTCTAAATGGAAGGCTGGCCCTGCAGGTGACCTTACTTCATGACACAACACCGGCTTCCAAAATAAACTTATTTTTAGACTCACTTTTCCCACAAATCCCTCGTCCATGATACATGATTCATATCACGTAAATGAAAATGTGTGGTCTTAGGGACTAGGATAAGAGGAGGAGATGGGCAGGAGCAGTGCTACTCAGTCCACTTATCAAACATACATACAGAGGGCATCCCATGATCCCAGACTGCACTCCAGATGCCAAGGGTCAACAGAGAAGAAACCAGCCAAGGTCCCCTCTGTACAGAGCTTGCATCCTATCCAGAGAGACACACAGTAATGAGTAACAATGACATATAGTTAATTCAGACCAAGGTAAGTCAAGAAAAGAAAACTTGGTAATGTGGTATGAGAGGGGCTATGCATTCTGATAATGTGGTCAAGGAGTCATTCTGGGAAGAGGAGATGCTTGAGCTGAGATTTAGGTGATGTAAAGCAGCGAGGATCTGAAAGAAAGTCAATGTCTCAGAATCTGGAACAAGCCTAGAATGTTTAAGGCAAAGCCTGTAAGCCATGCTTTGGAACTGTGTTGGTAGGATGCCCAGGAGATCCCCTTAATCTGTGGTTTTACTTTCCATGGTTTCATTTTCCAAGGTGTTAATTAGCAGGAGCCCACTTTAGCTGAAATATTAAAGGGAAATTTCAGAAATTCCTAAGTTTTAACTTGCACACCATTCTGAGTAGCATAATGAACTCTTCAAAGGTTTTGCTCTGTCTGACCAGGGTGAGACTCATCCCTTTGTCTGATATATCCACACTGTAGACACTGCTTGTCTGTGGCAACTGAGAAATAGATAAAGACATACAGATAGAGATAGAGATAGAGATAGCACATTCACAAAACTTTTATTGCAATTTATCATTATAATTGTTCCATTTGATGTTTTTTGTTGGTAATTTCTTAACATGTGTAATTTATTATTTACATTTTGTCATTGGTATCAATGGAAAACACATATTGTATGTAAGGTTTCATTCTATCTGGTTCCAGACATCCACTGTACACTAGAGATCATACTGGGAAATGAGGTTGGTTAGGTTGGCATGGAATTTGCACTCATAGAGTTTTGCAGTCTATGGCAAGGAGCAGATCTGTCCACAGCGGCAGCAGCTGGGATTGGAGCAGGCATCTGACTGTTTCAGGCAGACAAGTGGGAGTGAGGGCAATTCTGAAGGGGCAGCCACAGCAGCAGCTGAGATGAGGGGTAACAGCCCCTACTCAGCAGATCCTTGAAAGCAATCAGCTTCCACTCCATCCTCCCCTCTTCTCCCCTACTGTACCTGTCTGCCAGGAGAGAAGAGTCCCAAACAGGTAATCAGGGGCCTTGGCTGGGTCAGATGGGCCTCAAGGACCTTCATGAGCTACAAACCTAGCAGAATTATTCCCCTGGATATCCATGGACTTCTCACTCTAGATATACACTAGTATGAATTTGCTAAATGCTCAGTGCCTAAAATAGTACCTGGCATAATATTTTGATAAATAAAACATTGGTACATCTTCATCAAAATAGTGAATATAAATAAAAGGAGAATCCATGATTGTTCCTCCTATTACTAAAGAGCACTGGGACTGTAAGAGTTAACATCATTTCTGAGATGAAGAGCCTTCTTTAATTTAACTACATGGCCCCAGATTGCCAGTATGTGTATCAAACACAGCCAAATGTTTCTTTCTATCCAGTCATATCTTATCAGTGTCAGTTGAACACAAAGCCTCATTGTTGAGATATTTTCAAGAGAATTTTCTTTTAGTGACAGTGAAAATCTGAAAATGAGAATTCTGTCAACCTCAAAACCTTTTTAATGTGTGTTAAAATGTGTGAAAATCTATGTTTTGCTTCTATATAATTATTAATTAAAACTTCCAACCGGGGAAGTAATTTTCCCCAGTTAAGGCTGATTGGATTAGGAAACGTAAGGAAAGCACTTAAACATAGTAAGAATGTCATTTAGTGGTTTATTAAGCTTTTGGCTTGGATATGCACCCCAGAAAAGTCATTTCCTATCTTCATGGACAAAGGACTGAAACTGACAGAATTCATGATGCATGAACAAATCTGTGTCATGCTTCATGGAAAGCCAGTAACTTCTTCCAATTTCTACTACTCTTAGGGGGTAGGAGATGATCATTTCTAAGAGCAGCTATAAATACTCTAGTCTCTGTTGTCTTCATATATGCCTGCATGTGACACAGAAGAAAGTCAGATGAGGATAAGTAAGATCTCATCTTTTGATCTCAATGACAGAGGAGTTACATGTCCCAGTCACCAAGAAACACTTTATATCATTGTTCAGTAAGATCACACACATAGATTTTTAGCACTTCTGCCTTTAGCTAGATCACTTACAAAAATCACATACTGTCAAAAGCAAAATAACTTCCCTAATGACTGTCATTTGAAAGGTTTGGAGTATTAGTTCCAACACAAGTAACATTAACTGTGAATCTGCTCAGAAAACCCCATATTTGTGACATCTTCCCAGTAATTATTATTTATTCTTTTTACATATAGAGATGGCTGTGTCTGTCTTATAGAACTATGAAATTAATCTTGGTGGAAGATGATAACAACAAAATAAAGAAAATAAATTTTAGATATGAAAATCACTTTAATGATTATAGGGCCAGTATTGTCAAATAAAGAGCTAAGAATTAAAATGAGGAGCAAACTAAAAAAAATCACAATTTTTGAAAAACATACAAACTTGGAAAAAACAAACGTTTTCAACTTAGATTGTATGTTGAAGTTTATAAAGAGGTGAAATGCACTTTCAAACATTTTAGAATCTTTTCTAATAATAATGAGGCCCAAATACCTGTTACATTGCTTTTTTTGGGCACTGTGTCAGTAGGAATCACAATGAAGTCAAGAAAATGCATAATTGTAGATAGGGAAAAATGACAGCCCTCACTACATTGTATGTAAGTCTATAGTGTGAACAAAATTTTAGCAGTAGAATTTCTGATTTTTTAAAAAAACATTTATTTATTTGAGGAGCAGAGTTACAGAGAGAGAGAGAGAGAGAGAGAGAGAGAGAGAGAGAGAAGTGTAGGTGAGAGAGAGATCTTACATCTGCTGATTCACTCCTCAAATGGCCACAGTGGCCAGAGCTGGGTCTATTTAAAGCCAGGAGCTAGGGGCTTCATCTGGGTCTCCCACATGGGTATAGATTTCCAAGCATTTGGGCTATCTTCCACTGTTTTTCCTTGGCCATTAGCAGGAAGCTGGATCAGAAGTGGAGCAGTTGGGACTTGAACATGTGGCAGCATAATCTACTACACCACAATACTGGCCCTGATTCTAGAGTTTTTAAAAAAGAATTATTTAATTAGTTATTTGAAAGGCAGAGTTGCAGAAAGAGGGAGAGAGAGATCTTCCATCTGCTGGTTCATTATTCAAATGAACATAACAGTCAGCTTTGGGCCAGGCCAAAGCCAGGAGGGAGGAACCCCATTCTGGTTTCCCAGATGGATAGCAGGGGCTCAGGTACTGGGGTTGTCATCTACTGCCTCCCAGGATGCATTAGTGGGAACCTAGATCAGAAGCAGAGCAATGAAAATGCAAACTGTCATTCTGACAAGGGATGTTGGCATTGCAAGAGACAGCTTAACTCATTGCATTAGAAAAACTGGCCCTGATTCTAAATTGTATGCTGGGGAAAACAATTATTGTTGATTGGAATGCATTTGGAGCAGGTATGTATGTGGTTAGCAAGGTAAGCCACAGCCTGGGATGCCTGCATCCTGTAGTGACGTGTCTGGCCTGAGACCACCCACATGGCAATTCCCACCCAAATCCCTTCTAGTGGGTCCTGTGAGTCAGTAGGTGATGTCCTAAGGACTCAGATTCCTGCCATCCATCCGCGAAGCCAGAATGAAGTACCAGACTCCTGGTTTCGGACTGACTCAGCCTTGGCTGTTGCAGGCATTCAGGGAGTGAATCAGCAGATGGAAGATCTCTGTCTTGCTCACTTGCTCACTCTGCTTTTCAATAAATAAATTAATCTTTAACAAATAAATATATCTGAATTTTTCTACTCTAAAACACTTGTCCAAGCCACTATTGCTTTTCCGGCCACTGCCTCCTTACTCTTCTTGACCCTTGTGTCTGCACCATCCAGTCTTGAATAGCAACCATATGTCTGTCTAAAATGTGGTTCTGAACAAGTTACTTTCCTGCCTAACACTCCCCAGAATTTCCCTTTTGCAGGAGCGACAAATTCAAACCCCTGCCTCTGAGTTGATGGTCTCACCTGATCTGGCTTGGCTGACCTTTCTTGCTTCCTACCATTGTTTTGCTCAGTAGATGCCAGTTACACTTATTACCTCCTTCCAACCCTCAAATGCACAAAACTTATCCGTGTCTCAGGACCCTTGCACTAGCCGTCATGTCTGCCCATTTTCCTACTCTGTTCTTGTCAGAGCTGTCTCTCTCCTACCTTTTAGCTCTTAGTTTATCTTTCAACACTGCAGAGGTTTTTCCAGTCCATAGTCACCATATGGTTGGGCATTCTATCATACCACTTTGCAAGTATTTGAAATATTTGCAGTATATTTGAAATATTTATTAGTTATTATATTTATTATTTATATAAAATACTGCTTTGAGCAATCATGCATGTGATTTTTTGTGAGCTTATGTTTTCAGTTCTCTTGAGTATATACTTGGGAGTGGAATTGCTGTGTCAAAGGGTAATGCTATGTTTAACATTTTAAGTGCCAGAATTTCTTTCCAAAGTGATTGCAACATTTTACATTCACCCTAACAATGTATGAGGATTCTGATTTCATTTGTCTCTACCCTCTCCAGCACTTGGTATTGTTGACTTTTTTTCTAGCCGGTACAGTCAGTATAAAACAACATACTACTGGGGCTAGTGCTGTGGTATAGCAGGTAAAGCTGCAGCCTGCCATTTGATCTGATCCAGCTGCATGGTCATGAGCTTGGGAAAACACTGGAGGATGACCCCAGTTCTTGGGCCCCTACACCCACCTTGGAGACCTGAAAAGAGTCCCTGGATCTTTGCTTTGAACTGACCTAGCTCTGGTCGTTGCGGCCATTTGGAGAGTGAACCAGTGGATGGATGATTCTCTCTTTCTCTCTCTCTTTTTTTCTCCCCTGCCACAACTTTGTCTTTAAAATAAATAAATAAATCTTTAAAAAATATACTTATATCACTATGGTTTTGATTTGCATTTCTCTAATGATTAATGACTAAGCTGTTTACTGGCCATTTATACACTTTGTCTAATTGTATATATTTGTATATTCTTATATTTTTCCTATTTATATTAGATTTTCTATCATTGAATTGTGTAATTTATATATTCTGTATCCAGAATTCTGTATCTGGATACAGAATATATAAATATCAGATGTATGATTTGCAAATATTTACTCCCTTTCAATGACTTACTCTTTCTTTTCCCAATAGTATTCTTTGAAATACAAGTACTTTTTATTTTGATGAAATCTAATTTATTAATTATTTTCTTTCTTTTGTTTTTAGTGATGGGAAACTGAATATTCACAGATAAAAATAACCTGTAACTTGATGGACTTTGTCTCAGATAATGAATGGGAGTTATGAGGCATTGTCAGAGACACCCTCATCTCCAAGTTCAATTCGAATTCCATTTCTTTTTAGAAGAAATTGCCATCAATTGATGCCTTGTCAAGAGAGTGGGAAAGGGAATGCAGTGATATGCACTTTGGAGTGAAGGTTAGAGTTGCCAGCCATTAGGGTTCTTCTTAGATATCCCCATAATATGGGCTCATGTCTCACACTTTTCCAATCAGTGATTTATTTCAAGAAAAGGTGCTAGTCAGAAAATCTAACAGTTGAAATTTTGCCACACTGATTCTGTATTTGGAATGAATCTCATAGCACTGATGATTATTCTTTGTATATGAATTTGACTGAAAAGTTGAGATGGGGAATGTTCTGTATTTAAGACACTGTTTTGTGTTATCTGCAGAATAGCACTGTTTTCAAAGTAGATGTTTTGCACTACATTGATTTTGTAGTTTTTTTGAATGCGATGTTCCAGTGTAAGATTAAACATTTATTCTCTAGAGTAGTACACAAAGACTTTGCATTACAGCCTGAACATATCTTTCCACACTGTTTCCACTTTCAATAGCTATTTGTATTACCCATATTCATCTTTAGTCTTGACTTTTCTTGCAATCTATTTCATTCCTGCGAAATACCTATCTTCACATCTTTATTCAGCCCCTGAAAATATCCTCCTAACTTTTTATCTTGCTTAAGTTCCTTAACAACTAGTAAAAATTATCAACATTTAGAAAGTTCCCAGAGAATCTTTCTTTTGGATGAGTTTTAGTCTCTGAACCATTCATTTCATTAACATTAGGATATTATATTATACTATGGAGTCATCTTTGAGTGATGGCTACAGTAGCCTATCACATACTAGTATAATATTCAATGGCCAATTTTCTAAAATCTAATGTATGAACCAAATGGAGAAATTTAGGACTAGTGATTTATAGGAAGACAAGAAATTGTGTGTATTTTGTTATAGGTAGAAGAGATGCTCATCAAATCCATTACCACTTTTTGAACATATGCATTTTCTAGGCTCCTATGTAAAACGTTCTAGCGGATGGGGTTTGAACAGAATATGTGTCACTTCTAAACTAAGGCAGACAAAAGTATAGTGCCTTCTCCACATACCATATCCTCTCCTTTACCTCACCTCTACTACCTACCTTCCAGCTTTCTAAGAAGCCAACTATAAGCTATGTGGTAAAGATGATAAGGGCAGAACATGACACAAACTAAATTACACTGGATGATCTGTTCTGCTTCCTTCATGATCTTAAAAGGAAATACACTGAAGTTATTATTTTCAACTGTCTGTGACTTATACATGCTTTACTATTTATCTGCTATGCCACAGTGCAGCCCCCATCTTAGAAGTTTTTTCTCAGCCATGGCATTGTGTATACAAAACTATCGATTTTTTTAAAAAAGATTTATTTATTTATTTGAAAGTCAGAGTTACACAGAGAGAGGAGAGGCAGAGAGGGAGAGAGAGAGAGAGAGAGAGAGAGAGAGAGAGAGAGAGGTCTCCCATCTGATAGTTCACTCCCCAATTGGCAGCAACGGCCGGAGCTTTGCTGATCTGAAGCCAGGAGCCAGAAGCTTCTATCAGGGTACAGGAGCCCAAGGACTTCAGCCATCTTCTACTGCTTTCCCAGGCCATAGCAGAGAGCTGGATTGGAAGTGGAGCAGTCGGGACTCGAACTAGTGCCCATATGGGATGCCGGCGCTTCAGGCCAGGGCATTAACATGCTGAGCCACAGCACAGCCCCTGACTATTGATTTTTGTGTGTTAATCTTATATTCTGTCACTTTACCAAACTCTTTTGATGAGTTCAAATAGTGACTTATCAGAGTCTTTAGGATACCCTATATATAGAATCATGTCATCTACAAATAGATATAGTTTGATTCCCTCCTTTCCAATTTGTATTCTTTTGATTTATTTTTCTTGTCTAATGGCTTTGGCCCAAACTTCCACTACTATATTGAATAGCAATGGTGAGAGTGGGCATCCTTCTCTGGTCTGGATCTCAGGAGGAATGCTTCAAACTTTTTCCCATTCAATAAGATGCTGGCTGTTTGTCAAAAATTGCCCTGATTGTGTTGTGGAATGTTCCTTCTAGACCCAATTAAATTAAGGTTTTCATCATGGATGGATGTTGTATTTTATCAAATGCTTTCTCTGTGTCTATTTAAATAATCATACTGGTTTTGTTCTTCGGTTTGTTAATGTCATGTATCACAGTGATTGACTTGCACATGTTGAAATATGCTAGCATACCAGGGATAAATCCCACTTGGTCCACGTGAATGATATTTGTGATATGTTGTTGGAATCAATTAGCTAGTGTTTTGTTGATGATTTTTGAATCTATGTTAATCAGAGATAATGGTGTGTAGTTCTCTTTCTCTGGTTTATGAATTCAGGTTATGCTGGCTTCATATAAGCAGTTTGGAAGGGATTCCCTCCCTTTCAACTATTTTGAAAATCTTGAGAAGAATTGGAATTAGTTCTTTTTTAAAAGTCTGGTAGAATTCAGCAATGAGGCCATCTGGTCTTGAGCTTTTCTTTGTTGGGTGGGTCTTATTACAGATTCAATTTCTGTCTGGGTTATTCATCTGTTTTTGTTTACTATGTCCTCAACTCAATTCTGTAGATTGTATGTGTCCAGGAATCTATACATTGCTTTTAGAGTTTCCAGTTTGTTGGTGTATAGCTCTTTGTAGTAATTCCTAACGATTCTTTTTATTTCTGTGGTATCTGTTTTTAAATTTCCTTCTTCATCTTTTATTTTATTGATTTGTATCTTATCCCTCTTTTTTTTTTTGGTTAGTTAGGTCATTGGAGTAAAAATTTTATTTATTCTTTCAAAAAAAACCAGCTGGTCAGTGAAAAGATCATTTCATTGATCTTTTATATTTTTTGTTTCAAGTTTGTTTATTTCTTCTTTAATTTTAAGTATTTCATTCCTCCTACTGATTTTGGGTTTAGTTTATTGCTGTTTTTCTAGGTCCTGGAGATGCATTGATAGTTCATTTGGTACTTTTCCAATTTCTTGATGTAGACACCAATTGCTATAAACTTCCTTCTTAGCAATGCTTTTGCTATATCCCATAAGTTTTTGATATGTTGTATTTTTGTTTTTATTTCCAGAAATTTTTTGATTTCTCTTTTGATTTCTTCTATTAGCCACTGTTTATTAAGGAGAATGTTGTTCAATCTCCGTGGGTTTTTATATGTTCTTGAGATTCTTGAGTTCTTAATTTTCAGCTTCACTCCATTGTGGTCAGAAAATATGCATGGTATGATTTCACTTTTTTAGAATTTAGTAAGACATGCTTTATGGCCTGGCATATGGTCTATCCTAGAGAAAGTTCCATGTACTGATGAAAATATGAAAACCTTTCACCTGCAATTGTAAGATGAAAGGTTCTGTAGATATCAGTTAGGTCCATTTGGTCTATAGTGTTGATTAGTTCTGTTGTTTCTTTATTGACTTTATGTCTAGTTGATCTGTCCATTGATGAAAGTGAGTGTTATTTAGTTCCCCAGGCGAGACTTTGAAGATAAATCAAAAGGAATATTAGAAATTCTATGTTTTCTTTTAGATAGATTAACATTTGTTTTAAATAGCCAGGTGCCCTGTAATTGGGTGCATATACATTTATTATAGTCACATCTTCCTGCTGAATTTATCCATTAATAATTACGTAGTGTCCTTCTTTGTCTCTTTTAACAGTTTTTGTGTTAATGTCTATTTTGTCTGATATTAGGATGGCTACACCTGCTCTTTTCTTCTTTCTGTTAGCAAGGAATATCTTTTTCCATCTTTGGCTTTCAGTCTGCATGTGTTTTTGTTGCTGAGAGTGTTTCTTATAGGCCGCCAATAGATGTGTGTTGTTTTTTAAATCCATTCAGCCAGCCTGTATCTTTTAATTGGAGAATTTAGGCCGTTCACATTCAAAGTGTCTATTGATAACTAATAATTTGGCTTTCCATATTTCCATAAACATTCCCATTGTTTACTTTTTATTTGTTTGTACTTTTATTAGGGGATTTTTCTGCCTTCACATTCTTTCATAGTGATGACCATGTTTTTGTGCTTCTGTGTATATCACATTCGTATGCATCTTTATAGGTTGAGTAAGTGGTGCCAAATTCTTTTAATTTCTGTTTTTTATGGAAGATCTTTATTTTACCTTTATTTATAAATGAGAGATTTTCAGGGTACAGTATTCTTTGTTGACAGTTTTTTTCTCTTAGGAGCTGGACTATGTCTCCTCATTCTCTCCTAGACTGTAGGGTTTCTGATAAGAACGCAGCTGTAAATCTAATTAGAGCTCCTCTGAAAGCAATCAGACATTTCTATTATGCACTTTCTAGAATTATTTCTTTACATTTTATTGTGGAAAGTTTGACTCAATGTGTCATGGTGAAGATCTTTTCTGGTCATGTCTATAAGGAGTTCTTTTTTTTCATAAATAATTGAGGCATTTTAATTCACTGTATTCATTTATTTTTTGACAGGCAGAGTGGACAGTGAGAGAGAGAGACAGAGAGAAAAGTCTTCCTTCCATTGGTTCACCCCCAAATGGCCGCTAAGGCCAACGCAGTGTGATCTGAAGCCAGGAGCAAGGTGCTGCCTCCTGGTCTCCCTTGCAGGTGCAGGGCTCAAGCACTTGGGCCATCCTCCACTGCACTCCCTGGCCACAGCAGAGAGCTGGACTGGAAGAGGAGCAACCGGGACAGAATCTGGTGCCCCGACCCAGACTAGAACCTGGGGTGCCGGCGCCACAGGCGGAGGATTAGCATATTGAGCCGTGGCCCCGGCCTTATAAGGAGTTCTACGTGTCTGATGTACTTGGATGTCCCTTTCTTTCTCCAAATTGGGAAAGATTTCTGTAATTATTTCACCCGGTAGATCTTCAAATCCATTCTCTCCACACCTTCAGAAACTCCTAAGACCTATATGGTGAATTGTTTGAGAGTATCCCATAAATCTCAAACACTGTTTTTAATTTTTCTAATTTCTTTTTCCTTTTTGTGATCTGACTGAAAAATTTGTCTTCTAATTCGGATATTCTTTCTTCTGCCTCATCAAGTCTTTTGGTAAGTCTTTCCTTTGTATTTTTTATTTGACACATTGAACACATTTCTAATATTACTTTTGATTTATCTTCAACATCTCAATTTTTTTTTATTTGACAGAATTAGATATAGAGAGAGGGATAGAGAGCGCTTTTATCTTTGAGCTATGCCCCTGTGGCTTAGTAGAGTGTCTGTTTTTTCAATGAATACCCAGAGGTGTGTGCTTGTTGTGTCCAGGGATCTCTGGTCGGTGCTCCATGGTAGGGTGAGGATTCAGATTTGCACCCAAGTTGTACATGGCAGACATCCTCATTTTAGCAGAAAGGAAAGTATAATCACCCCTGTTGGTATAATCACATCCTCACTTCTCTCCCTGCAAGGTAATCAATACCTGAATGTTAGCCCACAGTGGGTGAAATACTCATCTGCACTGCTGTATGAGCCACACAAAGGATCTGTTCAGTCCTCAGTGTGAATACAGATCCTGTTGCAATAACTCACCCCTGGCAATCATGGAGTTCTGAGGATGTGGAGCCACTCACACTCATTGCCCAGAGATCCAGCTAGACCATCTACTCTCTTGTGCAGTCACAAAGTTCCCACAGCCTCAGAACCCAAGACTCCACAGTCACGGGGTGCAGAGAATCCACTCCAATAAGCTAGCTTGTCCTGTCCACTGAGAAGCAGAGACATTTTCAGAGCCAGCTGCCTGTGCTTACTCTGCCTTGGTGGTTTGAGCCCCAGAGCCTGTGATATGCTAAGAGGCTGGGGGCACCTCACAATCGTCCCAGCCAAAGTCAAAGTCAGTGGGAAATGCATTTTTCCCTCTGGTAGTATCTCTTGGTCAAATGGGTGCACAAGTGTGGCTGGCTGCAGCCCCACTCATTTTACAATGTTGCCTTCTCCTTGCCAGTTGCCAGGTATGGGCACTTTAGTTGCTGCTGCTGCCAACACTGAAAAGATAGCTTGTCCAGGCCAGTTGCTGCGTGTGCACACAGGAGCTCCCTCAGGGGCCGGTGCTATGGCTTAGAAGGCTAAAGCACCAGCCTACAATGCTGGCATCTCATATGGGTGCCGGTTCTAGTCCTGGCTGCTCTACTTCCAATCCAGCTCTGTGCTATGGCCTGGGATAGCAGTAGTAGATGGGCCAAGTCCTTGGGCCCCTGCACCCACGTAGGAGACTGGAGGAAGCTCCTGGCTCCTGGCTTCGGATTGGCCCAGCTCCAGCTGTTGCAGCCAGATGGGGAGTGAACCAGCAGATGGAAGACCTCTCTCTCTCTCTCTCTGCTCTTCTCCCTCTGTGTAACTCTGACTTTCAAATAAAATGAATAAATCTTAAAAAAAAAAGAGCTCCTTCAACTGCTGCTTATGCCCAAAATGGTGCCCACTCTCAACTGATTGCTGGCTGCTGTTGTGGGGTGAGAGTGGGGAGAAAGAAACCTGCCCTTCTTTTTTTCACTAAGTTAGCAGGTACCCTATCCAGGCTGGACCCACTCCATGCTCTCCCTCTGGCTTTATCACCAGTGGCACAGGCTGCTATGGTCTGATCTCACCTCACTCTCCAAAGCTGGCACCTTCTCTGGCTTTCAGCTTCTGGGGTTGTGTGTTGTGACCATGCTTGTGCTGCACGTCTGAACCTCCCACACTGATCCACTGTATTCCTCTTCCTTCCATAGAATTTTCACCATGGTTTTCTCTCTAATTCTCTCCTGAGAACGTACTTCCTCCACTTTTTTTAAAACTATTTACTCCTAGCCTAGGGCTAGAAGAGCAACTGGGACAGATTCCAGCACCCCAGCTGGGACTAGAACCCGGGGTGCTGGTGCTGTAGGTGGAGGATTAGCCAAGTGAGCCTGGCACCAGCCATGGAGCATCTTTCCATATAATTATTAGCCTACTCTATATCTTCTTTGGTAAGCTATTTGTGAAGGTCTGTGCTTCTTTTTTGATTAGCTTGTTTGTTTTCTTATTGTTGGATTTTTAGAGTTCTCTGTATGTTTTATTTTTTTTTTATTTTTTATTTATTTTTGACAGGCAAAGTAGACAGTGAGAGAGAGAGAGAGAGACAGAGAGAGAGAGGTCTTCCTTTGCAGTTGGTTCACCCTCCAATGGCTGCCGCGTCTGGCGCGCTGCGGCCGGCACACCTCACTGATCCGATGGCAGGAGCCAGGTGCTTCTCCTGGTCTCCCATGGGTGCAGGGCCCAAGCACTTGGGCCATCCCTCCACTGCACTCCTGGGCCACAGCAGAGAGCTGGCCTGGAAGAGGGGCAACCGGGACAGAATTCGGCGCCCCAACCGGGACTAGAACCCAGTGTGTTGGCTCCACAAGGTGGAGGATTAGCTGTTGAGCCACGGCACTGGCCTATTTTATTTGATATATATGTTTTATATGACGTGTCTTTGCAAATACCTTCTCCCATCTAGTGGCTTAGTGGCTTGTATTTTTATCCTCTGAACATTGTCTTTTGCAGAAAAGATAGTTTTCAATTTTAATAAAGTCCGATTTGTCAATTATTTTTCTTTAATAGATCATGTTTGTGTCTAAAAGATCATCGCTCACCCTTAGTTGGTCATCTGGATCTTCTCTTATTTGCCTTCTAGAAATTTTATAGCTTTGTGTTTTATATTTATGTTGGTCATCCATTTTGAGTTTATTTTTCTGAAGAGGGTAAGGTCTATGACTACTTTTATTTTTTGCTTATAGATGCTCAGTTTTGCCAGCAATATTTGTTGAAAGACTATCTTTGCTCCAGGGTATTGCCTTTGTTCCTTGGTGAAAAAATTAGCTAATTCTATTTATGTGACTTTATTTCTGGACTATGTATTATGATCCACTCATCTATTTACATATTCTTTATCTAACAACACACAATCTTATCTGCTGTAGCTTTATAATAAATCTTAATGTTGGGTATTATCAGTCATATAATTTTCTGTTCATTTCTTTCAATATTGTGTTGAATATTTGGGGTCTTTTGATATCATGAAAGAGATGCCTGGAAACCAATGTTTTCTGAATCCCTTAGGAAAGTCTAGTGCACTATAGCATCCCACCAAACCACTCCTGTCAAGATTACTGAAGTCTTCCATGATGCTAAATTCAGTTTCTGGATTTATTTCTCCTTTGACTTCACCTTCTTCATGGTTTTGAGGAAGCACTCTCTTTAGTTTTCCTTGTATGTCACTTCACTGCCTTCCTGAATTTCATTCTTGTGTCTCTACAGTCTATTTTCAAAATGAGACAGATTATTCCTTTAAAATATGAGTTAATCCTGGTACATCTCTACTAATATCCTATAAGAAGCTGCACATTTTACTAGAGTGAAGCCAAAATCCTCATAATGATCAATAAAGCCTTATATTATCAGGTCCCTGTTTACTTCTTTGGCTTCAGTTCCTAATTTTCCTCCTCTTGATTACTCTGTTCCAGCCTTTTAGTCTTTGCTCTCCTTGGACATGCTGGCTATTCTCCTAGCATATGCATTATTTGCTTGCTCTCAGAACAGTTCTCCAAGTGTCAACCTCCCTCTACTTCAGGTTTTAACTCAAATGTCAATTCCAGAGAGGTCTATGATAACTAACCTATTGAAAATATACTCATTCTTCCCTGTTATAGAATTCTCATCTCTTTAATTTGCTTGTTTTTTTGTGTTGCAGTTATAATTTGTACAACATTATATAACTTATCCATTTATTGTGCTATTATTAATTAGTTGTCACCACTCCTACTCCTACTAGAACTAAGTCCCAGGGCCAGCACACTGGCATAGCGGGTTAAATGCCCTGGCCTGAAGCGCCGGCATCCCATATGGGCGCTGGTTCTAGTTCCAGCTGCTCCTCTTGTGATCCAGCTCTCTGCTATGGCCTGGGGAAGCAGTAGAATATGGTCTAAGTCCTTGGGCCCTTACACCCATGTGGGAGACCGGGAACAAGTTTCTGGCTCCTGGCTTCAGATTGGCATAGTTCTGGCCGTTGTAGCCATCTGGGAAGTGAACCATTGCATGGAAGACCTCTCTCTCTCTCTCTCTCTCTCTCTCTCTCTCTCTCTCTCTGTAACTCTGACTTTCTAATAAATAAGTAAATCTTTTTTAAAAAAATAACTAAGGTCCCACAAAGAAATAATCTTACTTTTTTCCTCACTGCAGAATCCAAGACCTGAGGACAATGCATACCACATAAACATGCTCCAAATATATTTACTGAGTGAATGAATAAATGAATCTTCCACCTGAGGAAGTCGAACTCATTACCAAGCATAATAGAAGTGATCACTTCTAATTGTTCCAAGTTATTTACTTTAATTTGTTTACCTGAAAAAAAACAAAGAAATCATGGAAAGATTCACAAATTATGTAGACTGATAATAAACTTGAAAACATCCAGTATTATTTTTCTAGTTTGCACCGGAGAAACTTTACCAACAGCAGAAGATCTTGGATGTGGAGGCATAAATGGAAGCCAACACTCCAACCTAATTAGATTTTACAATGCAGAATATGAACAAACCAAGACTTTGAGACTATTTTCAATGGTTATTGAAATACATTATTCATATTAACATCATAAATCATACTTGGAATGTATTCTTGATTTGCTTTTAGCCTTGTGGTTTCAGAAATGTAACTATTGATTGCTTTTAAATTATTATCTCAAAATTACTTATCCTTGTAGCTTCTAAGCCAATGTTGTTCAAAATGAGTTCCAAGAAATGTTAACAAACCTTTTAGAAAAAAAGTAGGTTCCAAGCTCAGGTATGTTTAGAACACACAAAGTTATATAGAATTTGACTGCATGTGGATTTGAATTCGCATGAAAGAAATTTGGTGGGCAGTAATTCTGAGATTTTTAAAAATATGTTATTTATTTATTTGACAGTTAGAGTTACAGACAGTGAGAGGGAGAGACAGAGAGAAAGGTCTTCCTTCCGTGGGCTCACTCTCCAAATGGCTGTAATGGCTGGAGCTGCGCCCACCAGAAGCCAGGAGCCAGGTGCTTCTTCCTGGTCTCCTATGTGGGTGCAAGGTCCCAGGGACTTGGACCATCTTCTACTGCTTTTCCAAGCCACAGCAGAAAGCAGGATTAGAAGTGGAGCAGCCGGGACTAGAACTGGTGCCCATATGGGATGTTGGTGCCACAGATGGAGGATTCACCTACTGGGCCACAGTGCCGGCCCTTCTTAGATTTCTTTGACTGCAGAATCTTTTAATCAAGGGCCATCTTAAATTTGGGGAAATGGTGCTAAGCACCAGTACAAATAAGATCCAGTATCAGATTTGTGGTCATAATATGATTGTGTCATTTATTTCTTCACAAATGATCACTTACTCTGTATGACAATGGGTATATGAGCTGAAAGGTTAGCAGATACCTGGATAGAAAGTACAGTTAAACTAAGGGGAAAGATAAACATCTTCATTCACTTAAGTAGAGGGTTGGGGCATAATTGCAGGTAAAATCCAAAGGAAAAATAAGCAGAGAAGAAAGAGAGATTGTGGCAAGTTTGGATAGATGATTGGGAAAGCACATAACTCATACTTTCAGGTTCTGATAGGCAGCCGGAATCCAAATATGGAGCAAAAGCAGAAAACTTTGGTGAGGCCTCAGAGTTTATGCTGTATTCAAAATATGTAAGTGTGGAGGCTCCAGTTCTTCAAGCTACATTTGTATTAAAATTATACAGAATAAGCAAAAGGTATATTTTATAAAACATGGTTGCTTTATGCTTTTATTTATCAAAAGAGAAAAATGCCTAAGGAAATTAGATTTTTGTGACATTTGGTATTCCTTACCATTGCAATGCGATGTTTGTTCTTATGTACCAAAGGACATCTGATTAGCAATCCATGTTGACATCACTGAAAAGGTATGTTTATATCATGAACTTGCTTAAAGACAGTCACGCGAAAAGAGGGGAAGATGTCAACCACTCAGGCAGCTCTTACTTGCCTGTGTTGGAGTAAAAAGGACAAATTTTTATTGGTTTAATTGTGTCTCAGCATTAATTTTTATGTTACAAAACTACACCATACTGAGATAACTTAGAGTGTATGAAAATGATCATTTATCTTAAAATATGTCATTAATGGCCTATAATTATAAATTTCTTTGATATTTAATCTGTTCAATTAACTTATCCTGCTCCTTTGGGTCATCCATTTTAAATAAGTTTGCTTGAATTTACAGAAAGAGAGTATTACGAGTGAGGCATTTAGTTTGCACAAGACTTTTACTCTAATTGTTTCTCCTATCATGTTAGCAAGATGTTAATTTACATGGTTCTCAGGATATGCAATTTTGGTATCTATTGCTGAATTAGTATCTTCAGCCCTTTTAGGTCTATGTGACTGAAGATAAATAGTCAATTGAGTGCCTTTTGTCGTTGGGTGCTGGTCTTCCCAGGAGTGCCTGTAGTGTCAGAACTTCCGAGGAAAAGGAGGCTTTTTTCCAGCCCAGTGGCTTCTGCTGGTTTGTAAACAATCAGCTTGTATTTAAGGGAGCAAGTACAGCTTATAACACCACAGTTCTAGTTTAGTTCATTGCCTCTGCCACCTGCCTTCTGCCTTAATGTTGGAAGCAAGAAGCATGCAATTAAGTGTGAGGAAATGAAAATAAATGACACCGTTCACTGCACGTTACAAAGTGCCTGGCAGAAAGAATGCTGCTGGTAGCATCCCAGTGACCCTGCAGAAAATGTGCCTCCACCCGAGAAGAATCTGGGACTGAGCCAGTGACCAGGTTTTCTGTCAACTAATGACCCATTGTTGCCATAACACACCTGTATTTCCTTCCTGACTTAAACAAAACCAAAGAAAATGGTGTTTAAAAACTAAACAATGGGGTGGGCTTTTAGTGCAACAATTAAGATGCTGCTTGGGATGCCTGCATCTCACATTGGAATGCCTAGGTCTGAGTCCCTGCTCCACTTGTGTTTCTGTCTTCCTGCTATAGTGCATCCTGGGAGTCATCAAATGATGACCTAAGTAGTTGGGTTCTTGCCATCCACATAGGAAACCCTGACTGAGTTCTGGGTTCCTGGCTTTGGTTGGGTCCAGACCCAGATGTTGCAAGCATTTGGGGAGTGAACCAACAGATGGAAGATCTCTGTCTGATTGTCTCTGTATTTCTACCTTTAAAATAAATAAATAGGGGCTGGCACTGTGGGACAGCAGGTTAAAGCCCTGGCCTGCAGCGCTGGCATCCCATATGGTCACCAGTTTGAGACCCGGATGCTCCACTTCTGATCCAGTTCCCTGCTAATGTGCCTGGGAAAGCAGCGGAGGATGGCCTGAGTGCTTGGCCCCTGCAGCCACGAAGGATACCCAGAAGAAGCTCCTGACTCCTGGCTTCAGCCTGGCCCAGCACCAGTTGTTGGTGGCCATTTGGGGGAATGAACCAGCTGATGGACGACCTCTCTCTCTGTCCCTACCTGTAATCCTGCTTTCAAATAAATCAAATAAAATCAAATAAAAATCAAATTAAAAAAAAATTAATGGTAGGTGCAATTCTGTAACTGTCCTGCACACTTATTGTTTAACGACTTGTGGAAAGTCAGTAATTAAATTTGAGCACAAGGGAATATGATCACAGTGACATATTTCACTGATTTTTAAGGTAAGTCTGACGAAAAGCAATGATTTTCAAATGAATAACTGATTCTTTCTTAAACAATTATTTATAAATTGTTTTTAAAATAGCAAATATTGTAAAGTGCAATTTACTTTCAAAATTGCTTTTTGAAGAGTTTTAGTAAGATCTGTTGAGTTCTCTTGGTAGTAGTTGAGTCATGAACATCAAAAGATAGACTCAATATATCAAGGATGGGGAGCTTGCCAAGAGCCACTGGGATGTTTATAATATCATTCATGGGCCATACAAAATTATCAAATTAAAAGTTAGTGTATTATAGATTTCTTGAATTCAAGTCCTGCCTTCAGTTGCCTTGGCAGGCCTTATATGGCCAATAGGCAGTGAGTCTCTACCCCTGCTCTATATGGACAGCCCTTCTTATTTCCCATGAAGAGCTGAAGGCAGGATGTGAATTGCTCTTGACCATAGAGCTTGAGAAGGGCTGGCTAAGCTGATAGAGAATCTTTGAATCCTTCAACTTCATACTAATATTTAATATATTGAATAAATGCATCTTTTGAATGTATGTATCACTTCAAGCAGACAGTGGAATTATAAATCATCCTACCAAGCAGATTTTGTACATGTTGTGGAGAAATTTCAGAACGACTTATTCTATGCAATATTTTTAAATATCAAGAGAGTTGGGACATTTGTAGACTCTTTAAGAAACTGAGGAATGGTTTCCATGTTGAAAATCTTTCATCAACATCTGGAGGAGTCCCAAGCTGTGTAGAATGGAGCATGTTGGTGTTTTCCTTTAGCCAACATGTTCCACAAAACAGGCAGAGGAACCTCTGACCCACGTTCTGAACCTGCTCTGCATTGGGAAACTGCCTTTCTGAAACTGAGAACAGTGGAAGCCTACAAGATTCAATAGTACATTTAGCCTTGACATTTTCATTAGTTTTTTTTTAAAGATTTATTTATTTCTTTGAAAGTCAGAGTTACACAGAAAAAGGAGGGGCAGAGAGAGAGAGAGAGAGAGAGAGAGAGAGAATCTTCCATCTGATGGCTCACTCTCCAAATGGCCCCAACGGCCGGAGCTGCCATGAGCCAGGAGCTTCTTCCGGGTCTCCCACACATGTTCTACTGCTTTCCCAGGTCATAGCAGAGAGTTAGATTGGAAGTAGAGCAGTCGGGTCTTGAACTGGTGCCCATATGGGATGCCGGTGTTTCAGGCCAGGGTGTTAACACGCTGTGCCACACGCCAGCCCCAACATTTTTATTATTTTTTTTAAAAAAGATTTTGTTAATTTTATTTAAAGGGCAGAATTACACACAGAGAGTGAGAGCGATAGAGAGAGAGAACTTCCATCTGCTGGTTCACATCAATGGCTGATGCTAAGCCAGGCTGAAGCCAGGAACCTGGAACTCCTTCTGGGTCTCCCATGTAGGTGGCGGGAATCCATCTTTCACTGCTTTCCCAGTCGCATTAGCAGGGAGCTAGATTAGAAGTGGAGTAACCAGGACTTGAACCAGGATTCAGATGGATGCTGGCATCACAGTTGTTAGCTTAACTCACTGCACCACAATGCTGGCTCAGACATTTTTAACATTCATTGTTCATATTCCTAATGTCAGCATTGTTAGTACCTATAGTAACCCAATTCTTCAAATTTTTGTTTAAGGCCATTTATTCATCTCGATTCAATTTTTTTCAAATAGAGTCCACAGCACAATGGCATTCTCCAAATGACTCAACCATGTACCTGAGCTGTGACAGACAGTGTGAGTGCATTGGACACTTTCCTTCATGTAAAGGGCAGCATTTTGTTCTCAGATTCTTACCATGGACACAGACTTCCTTTCTTTGCTTGCAGTGCTGTGCCAAAACCACCATTTGTGAACTTACAGAATATTCTATCCAGTTGTGACATACCAACTTGACATTTCTAACAAGGAACATAAACTGGGCTCATGGAATTTGTTTTACCAGGGTCTTTAGCATCCTGAAGCAGTTGCACTGATGCTGGGATGACCTTTTGAAGATGCAGTTGTGGCATCAGTTAAGTGCTTTGAGGGGGTGAGCCCATGTCCTCCAGCAGGTATATATACTTAAAACTTCCAATCTATGATGTTGTTTCTCCCATACCTAGGATTCATGCGTCCAGGAATCATGCTGTAGAAATGGGAATGACTTTGCCCACCATAGCACATGGCATCCACTGGCACAAATTTTGCTTCCCATCCTTGCTACTCAATGCTCTGCTTTTCTGGAGGTTTTTGTTCCAAAAGGAGGAATTCTTCCACAGGGGCTGCAGCAACAATTCTGATGAACTGGAAGTCAACACTGATTTAGAAGGATGGTGAAGTTCTAAGTCTATTTCCTTTCCTGGATTCAGAACTGAGTTCTGTCCTTTCACATCTAATCAACATGTTTGCCTTCTTTATACTTATATTCACATACAAAGAAGGGGGGGAGAGAGAGAGGGAGAGGGAGAGAGAGAGAGAGAATATGAGTGAACATGCTCCTTCTTAATTAAACTTTAAGAGAAAGGTTGACATTATGTCGCTAATCCATAGCAGGAACAAAATGACTGTGAAAGCCAAAGCACTGAGCCAGGAAAGCTGAAATCCATGATCTTCTATTTATTGAATGATTTAACTTTTCTGAGCCTTAGTTTTCTTTATTTTTTCTAAAGATTTATTTTATTTATTTGAAACTCAGTGTTACACACAGAGAGAGAGAGAGACAGAGAGCAAGAGAGATCTTCCATCCTCTGGTTTATTCCCCAAACAGCTGCAACTGCTGGAGTTGGGCCAGGCCAGACAGAAGCCAGGAGCCAGGAGCTTCCTCTAGTTGTCTCATGTCAGTACTGAGACATAAGCACTTGGGCCTTCCTCCACTGCTTTCCTAGGCACACTAGCAGGGAGATGGATCAGAAATGCAGCAGCTGGTATTCAAACTGGTGCCCATAAGGGAGGCTTTACCAGCTACACCACAACACCCCCTGGCCCCCAGCCTTAGTTTTCTCACCTGTCAAACAGAGATAATAATACCACCCCCATTCATCTATGTTGTATATTTACAATAGGTCAATAAGTAAAGCAAGTCATAAACTGAACATAGTGCCTGGCTGGCCATCAGGAGGGCAGTCTCTGTATATGCTTTCTGTCTTAGAATAATTATTCATAATTAGACAAATTAGTACTTATAACTGTATTAGTGAATATACTAATTATTAATTATATTCTCTTTCAATCTCAGAAGCTTGGATGACAAATTATGTGTTCACCCTAATCACTATCAAATATTAGTTTAATTCTCCATTTCCTTATTGCTTGTGGTTGAGAGGATTGCTGTCATGTAGAATTTAGAAGTAGTGCTACTTTGTCTGGAGAACTCAGGTTTTAGCTGATAACCATGGCGCCTAGCTTTGTGGTACATTAAAAAAAGAGTGCAGGTGTTGAAATGTGTCCAATGATGAAAGTGTGAACTGATCATCTTCATTCTGGGTATTGGCCTTATTCAAGCAGCTGCATGATACAATGAATATCCATGCCCTCCCAAATTCATCCAATGAAACTCTAATATGTGATGTGTTGGCATTTGAAGATGAAGCCTTTGGAAAGTAATTAGGAATAGATGAGGTCATGAGGTGGTGTCTCCATGATGTTAACAGAGGTCTTGTTTAAGAAGAGGAGGAGAAAAGGCCACGTGAGCCCATACAGAGAAGGAAGCTGTCTAGTTGTCAGAAAGAGAGCCCTCACAAGAAACTGACCAAGCTGACACTTTGTTCCTGGACTTCTGGCCTGCAGAGCTACGAGGGTGTGAGAAATAACTGCATTTTTATAACCACCACCAGTTCTACAGTATTTTGTTGTAAAAACTGGGTGATAAAATACTTTATTTCCCAATAAAGAATTCTTGAAGAAATTTAAAGATAAATAAAATGTATCTCATCATGAAACATTTAAAAATAATCAAAATTATTGTATACTGTAAAACATGCTTTACCTGTAACTTCCTGTGCATTACTGTACACTTTCAGAATACTCTGGTAGGTAGGGCCTTCAACGGCTTGCTCAAGGTGCCCACCAGAGGCAGAAAGCTGACTCATGGCCCTCGTCACAGCCTCTGAAGACAAAGTTCTTATTCTTTCCTTGCTAGACAATTTAGAGAAGGAAGATCCATCAGGATATTTATAGAAGTCATTAGCACGATGAGTGAATTCTACAGATAACCAATGGCTCTATAAAATTGCAAACTTAACAAGAGAAAGAGAACTTGTAGGATGTCTTTTCCAAATAGCAAATTGGTATGTTTGGGTGGTCTGAGGATTATGACAAATGTCAAGGACCATCAACTGCACAAAAGCAACTCATCATAGCTGAGCACACAGAATGCCATGTTCAAGGTTGAGTGGCTGATTTTGTTGCAAACACTAATTTTCAAATTATGCAATTTAAAAATTTTAATTAGCCATGAATTCTCCCAGGAGATAACATGCCCATACCTCTTTATTATAGTGAAAACATTTGCTTCAGCAACACAAGAGCTCAAAATAAGGGTTTTAGTGTGATGTTGATCGTTTCCTTCTCAAATGTTAATTTTGAAAATTTGTGTTTCAGAAGAATTTATGGCCTAATCCTGTAGTCATTTGATATTTCTAAATCTCATGAAGGATAATGGATTCTGAAAGTACAAATAATATAGAAGATTTTTCCAATTTAATTAAAATTTTATTCTAGTAAAACAAGGTCTAGTGAAACATTTAAATCTTCAGGTGATGCACACTTTACAAATGACTTCTGAATTGAAACACAAGATCTTTGTGGCTGGAATCATGATGTGGGTAGCATGAGGGATAAAGTAAAAAAAAGTATTTAGTGTACTGAGCTTATCTACCTAGACTCAATATAGTTTTATTTAGAGAGTGTGAGAATCAGTGACTTAGTGAAAACACAATCTTTGCAATGGAGGCATTCCAGGAGAAGTTGCATTCTTAGAGATGATTGAAGAAGTGATTTTGGTTTAATGCTTGCAAGGGACATAGATGTTACAATTCTACTTCAAAATTGTGGTGTTTCCAATAGATTTTTTAAAATATTCTTGCATTGTTTAACTTTTGCATTTCTTTCTCCTATTAAGTCATACTCTACTATGATATATGTTTTTCTTGATTCTGAATTTCCATAAATCCATATTTTAGAACCTCTGTGGGCTATTACATTTTCCTCTGAATTTCTGTAATTCAGATATTTCCATAACTTTCTGGTATACTCTAAGCTTCAGAAATCCATGAGTTTGTTTATATCTTTATTTTTTTCTCCGCCTTAGGCTGATCTAAACCTGTCCAATCCAAAACAGGACACACAGTATCCAACCCTCTTATTCATTTGTTAGCATCACATTTTACATTAGGGAACATGAAATAAGAAAAAAAAAAGTGTCTTGCCCAAGATTGCATCCACAGTTGTGGGTTCTTCAGTATCCAGTGATAGGGTTCTATGCTTTTGATAGTCTTTTGGTGGCCTGAATTTCCATCCAAACATACTTGTGTGAACTCAGAAATTGACATCTTTTAATAGTTCCTTATATTAGTTTAAAATGGGGATGCTAGAATTATAAGATAGAATGATGTGACAGACTATTTTATTGCCTGTTTTCTTAAAAGTTTTATTAAGAAGAAATCAGGAATTGGTAACACCACAAATGCCATCAGACAGAAAGAACTGTTTTGTGTAAGTCTATGATGGTCTAATATCAGAGTAAGCAAACTGAAAAAGTCAATTGAGGAAGGCAATTAAAACTGATGCGATTATTCAAACCAAACAAAACCAAATTCAAAACTTACAAGATAGTGGTTCACACAACATCCTGATGGAAACAAGGGGGACAAATCACTAAATCTCTGTACTTTCAGCAATTATTTCTTCCCAAGTATTTCGTTAAATATTTTGTCTGCCATGGATATACAATTTGATATTTATATTCTTCAGTCTTACTTTGATTCCTCCAAAAGAGGGCCATTGTGTATCACAATGCTTCAAGATTACTCAAAAGAGCATCCTTTTACCCAGAATCTTAGTTAAACTCTGGGGAACTTTCCATGTCCCCACTGAACTCATTGACATAGAGGATTTTTCTTGCCTAGAATTCCTAATTTGGAACACAGAGTTAGAATCAAACTGCATTGTGCTGGGTACTGAGATCAAAGCAACGTACTCCCTTGTGTATAAGCTCTCTAGTTTGTTGAGTCATAGTCTGTGCTCTCTTGATAAAGAGTGAATTTTATAACACTCTTGACTGCTCAAGAAAATAAGTACAGTCCAAGGTATTATACTTTCCATAAATATAAAAAAGCTTCACTGACATTTTCTCCCTAGATACACTTAGTATGAAATAGTGTGTTTTGATCAAAGTATATATTATCTAGTGTCAAAAATCACAGGGAAAATTCTACATGCTTTTAAGGTATGAAGTTAGACTCACAGTGCATCTGAAGAATTCAGTATGTCAGTCATTCAACACATACTATGTACATAAGGGTTCTACAGAATAATGAATCAGAGAAGATTCCCTTCCTCTAGGAGTTTACAATCTGGCAAGAGCTAGCCAAATAAACACAAATTACACAATGGAGTCAGACTCCCTGAAATATGGGTTTGGAGAGATTTAGCATCAAGAGACAATGGATACATCCACAATAGAATATTACATACTTAATAGTAGAAAGAAATACAAAAGTTAAGCAATGCATGAACGTCAATCTATTTGAAACACTGCAATTAGCATGTAGAGTCCTATTATCTGTGTCGTGTATGTGTGGTGGACTAACAATTATTAATATATAAATAGTCCTGTCTTTTCTCCAGTTTTGCAGACTGAAGGGGATTCTGCCTCTGTCCACTACAGTTTCTTTCTCTCCTCTCTAAGGAGGGGCCAGCTTGCCCAATGAACTTTTGGGTTCTTGAGATGAAATATTGTGAGGAAAAGAAGAGGAGAGGAAGGCAAGAAAATGCAGGAGAACCAAAGAATTTATTTTGGGTGGGATGATTTTAAGTAAACCAGTTATGGTCTATGAGGGTAATACATTAGGAATATGGACAAAGTTTATTTTTATATGTTCCTGCTGGATTATGAGACCCTTCTAGGTGATGAGAAAGGAAACACATTGATTTATATTGAAATCTGAGGAGGAGGTATGTATTGTACAACTTTGTAACCCTTTACAATATAGAGAACTCCTGATAGTTCCACACCCTCAGGAAGAGTTGACAGTATCTATCTTTTCCATCTACACATTTTTGTAGGTGTAAAGTCATGTATCAAATGTGTTTTATTTATTTTTTATTTTTTAAAGATTTATTTTATTTATTTGAAAGACTTAGTTACAGAGAGGTAGAGACAGAAAGGTCTTTCATCAGCTGGTTCACTCCCCAAGTGGCTGCAACAGCTGGAGATGAGCCGATCTGAAGTCAGGGGCCACAAGCTTCCTTCAGGTTTTCCACATGGGGGCAGTGGTTCAAGGACTTGGGCCGTCTTCTACTGCTTTTCCTGGCTATTAGCAGAGAGCTGGATTGGAAGTGGAACAGCTGAGACATGAACTGGTGCCCACATGGAATGCCAGCCCTGCAGACAGCGGTTTTACCTACTACTCCACAGTGCCAGCCTCTCAAATGTGTTTTAAGTCTTAGTATTTCCCCGAGGTGATTGGTGCTCATGTTTATTTTGTTATTGATTACCTTTTGTTTCAAGTGTCTGTTAAAACTTTCTTGCCCATTTTTCTTATTGATTCCTACAATTAAAAATGCATTCTAGATATTAACCCCTTTTAATATGCATATTTTAACAATTCTTTTCTCATTCCAACAATAGCCTCTTCAATCTTTTAATGTTGACATAAAATATTCTTATGTATTCAAAATTCCTCAGACTGGCAGTGTTATGATGAAAGCTGACTTTCATCACATATGGATCACAGATTTGTAAATAAATTGGAGTGGTACCTCAGTATCCTTGGGGGTTGGCTTCAAAACATCAAAATCCCAGGATGCTCAAGTATCTTGTTTAAAATATCCTAATTTTGGCATCTAACCTATACCATACTCTCATGAACATTTAATCATCTCTAAATTACTTATAAAATATAATACGATATAAATCCTATGAAAATAGTTGCTGTTCTGTTATTTAGGGAATAATGACAAGAAAAAAAGGCTACACATGTTCAGTATAGACCCTATTTTTCCCAAATATTTTCCATCAGTGGTTGGTTGTATCTGCAGAAATGGAATCTGCAGATAGGAATCACCAACCACCTGAGCCTGATGACATCTGCGCTTCTTTGACACTTTTTTTTTTTTAATTTGCCATCATTTTGGGGAGCCAACTGAACAACTGAGTTAATCATTGTACATTTTGTCTGTTTACCTAGTTTATTTCTACTTTTCTCTTCCTTCTAGAAGGCTTTGTGGCTTGGCCTAATTTTAGACAAAATAAAGACAACCATCTAATAAAGATTCAACAGGATCTCTGGGTATCTAATTCTGAATAGCCACAGAGGAAAATACTCCATCCACTTTCCCAGGCCACAGCAAGCCCAGTTGAGTTTGACCCTCAGCACAATGTTGTTTTAATATATGAAATTGTCCATTCTCATGATACAGAAACATGCAATTTATAATTCTTGGCCTCTATTATCTGTAACTGACCACAATCAAACCCTGAACAGATTGAAGGAAAATAGGAGAAAGAAGCTGGTGGGAGATACTTTACCTTAAAGTGGTCTTTTTTTGTAGCATTTTAAATTTATCTTGGGGGACTATTTAGAAAATCCTGATTTCTTGGTAGAAGGCTCAAAATATGCCCAAAGACTAGTTTCTGGTAATCCTTTCACTTCAATGTAATTCTAAAATAAATTAGATTAAATGAATTCCTTCTATATTTTTTCAAATGTTTTATTTATTTGACAGGAAGAGAGGGAGAAAGGGACAGAGGGAGAGAGAGAGAGAGAAAGAAAAAGAGAGGGAGGTTTCATTTGCTGGTTCACTCCCCAAATACCCATAACAACCAGGGCTAGGCCTGGCAAAATCCAGGAGCCAGGTCTCCCACTTGGGTCACAGGGACCCAAGTGCGTGAGGCATCACTGGCTGCCGACTCCCAAGAAGTCCATGAGCAGGAAGCTAGATCAGAAGCAAAGAAAGAAATCAAACCAGGTACTTTCACATGGATTTCAAGTGTGCTTAATGGTGGCTTAACTGCTGAGCCGCAACGTTGGCCCTGGCACACTTGCTGTTAATCTCTCCGTTGGCCTTCCTTTCCCATGAGACAAAGAGGCTTGCCAGGACCTAGACTTCTCCACAGGGTGGTCACCAACAGGTGCCTCGTAGCTTTCACCCCTTGGCTCGCACAGACCATGTCAGTAGTAAAAATATGCAGATAACTTTTTTATGCCTTAAATGTCATTCTATTTTGGTTATAACTACAACTCAGTTACTAAAGTTAATATTTTTGAATTTTTATACAAAATTGAATCTGAATTTATCTATGTAGGAATCTATTTAACTCAGAATAATTAGTGTAATTTTGAAAATAATGTGAAGTTGAGATAGTTTGTTATGTCTACTTACCAAGAGGACTTTTGGTTTTGATTTTATTGTAATGATTGGACAAAAATGTCACATTGTAAACGGAATGATTTTCCTTAAAGTTTTTCATACAATTTTTTGGAACTGTGAACTATTTATGTCTAGAAAAAATGCTATAGATGTTTCTGTTATATTGACTATGCAAAGAAGAGAAGGGAATCGCTTTCTTAATAGGATATGTTTCCTGTGATGGGAGAGGTGTTTAATAAAAGCTAAATAAATAACATGTAACACCTTATATAGTTACCTTGTTGCAGGTGAATAAATAAAGTGACAGAGAAATAAATTATTTTTCCTGCTAGCTAAGCACAGAGTCAACCTTTTTTAATCAGGTAATGAAGCAACAGAGTAATACTTTACTTCCTTTCACTTAGCGTGTGGAAGGACCACATCTCCAGGGAAGTGCGTCTCAACTCTAGAATTACAGAGAATACAATATCAGTGCCTGTGTTTTCATTCATATATTCACTCCACCACTGTGCCTACTTAAAAACTCTGTGTTGTAAAATGCTTTGGGGCTGGCACCGCGGCTCACTTGGCTAATTCTCCACCTGTGGCGCCGGCACACCAGGTTCTAGTCCCGTTCAAGGTGCCGGATTTTGTCCTGGTTGCTCCTCTTCCAGTCCAGCTCTGCTGTGGCCCGGGAGTGCAGTGGAGGATGGCCCAAGTCCTTGGGCCCTGCACCTGCATGGGAGACCAAGAGCAGCACCTGGCTCCTGGCTTCGGATCTGCGCAGTGCGCCGGCCATAGCACCCATTTGGGGAGTGAACCAACAGAAGGAAGACTTTTCTCTCTCTCACTATCTAACTCTGCCTCTCAAAAAAAAAAAAAAAAAAAAAAAAAAAAAAGAAAAGAAAAGAAAAATGCTTTGGGACAAAATTATAAAGCTTCCTGACCAAATTGTAAATATCTAAAGATAAATTATTTTAAATTCACAAAGCATTTATTTACATTATGCATGTCTGCACAAAGCTAACAAGGCAATGGTTAAAAAACACTAAAATTTTCTTTTACTTGATATTTTTTCACATTATACTTTTCTATCAATTTTGTTGTATTTTTAAAAAAATGTATTATTTTGTTGTGGTAAAATATTCTGAGCATAAAATTAACTATTTGAGCCACTTTTTTTGTGTACAGGTCTGTGGCATTAAGCACATCTTATGCAACCATCCCACAACCATCTCCAGCAATTTCACATTTCCCCAGACCAGAAGTCTGTACCACTAAACACTAACTCCTCGTTTCCTCCATCCTTTACTCCTTGGCAACCTCTTTCTACTATCTGCCTCTGTGAATCTGTGATATAAGTGGGACCATATGGTAATTTTCTCTTATGACTGGCTTATTTTACCCAGCACAATGTCAAGGTTTGTCCATATTGTAGCATGTGTAAAGTTTTCTTTCTTTTTAAGGGTAAATAATATTCCATTCTGTGCATATACAAGATTTTATTTATGCATTCATTGGTGATACTTGGGTTGCTTCTGTCCAACTGAATAATTGAGGCCATGAATATGAGTATATAAATATTTGCTGCTGTCCTTGCTTTAAAAAACTGTTGGATACATACCTAGAAGTATAGTTCATGCATTATATAGTAATTCTATGTTTAATTTTTTTGAAGAATCACTCTACTATTTTCCGTAATAGGAGTACCATCTTGCTTTTCCACCAGTAATATATAAGTGTTCCAATTTCTCTACAACCTGGCTTTCTGTTTATGTGCAATACAAATCCTAATAAATGTGAGGTAGTGTCTCATTGTGGTTTTGATTTGCATTTTGCTAATTAAGCATTATTGATGTTGAGCATCTTTTCTATTTATTGCCCACTTGAACATTCTTATGGAGAAATGCCTATTCATTTATTTGAGAGACAAAAAGAGCTCCCATCTACTGGTTTACTCTTCAAATGCTCTTAACAGCCAAGATACAGGCTGAACCATAACTTGCAACAGGGAACTCAATTCAGGTATACCAAGTGGTGGCAGGAACCAATTACTTGAGCCATCACCACTACCTCTCAGTTCTGCATTAGCATGAAGCCGGAGTCAGAAACTCTAGCTGGGAATTAAATCCAGATATGCAGATGCATCTTAATAGGGATTTTTAAGAGCTAGGCTAACTGCATATCCTTGCCCAGGTTTTTTTTTTTTAAGGCTCTATGTATTTATTCATTTGAAAGAGTGACAAAGAGAGGGAGAGGCAGATAGAGGTAGAGATAGAAATAGAAATAGAGATAGATAGGTGATAGATAGATAGATGATAGATAGATGATAGATAATCGTCCATCCCCTTGTTTACTCTCCAAAAAGAACCACAATAGCTGGGGTTATCTCAGAAACTAAGAACTCCATCCTGGTCTCCCACATTGGTGGCAGGGGCCCAAGTACTTGGGCCATCATCTGCTGCCTTCCCAGGTGCATTAGCAGGAAACTGGATGGAAAGCAGAATAGCCTGGGGTTTTAATCAGCACCCTGATGTGCGATGCCAACATCTTTGCAAGGAATGGCTTAATTCACCATGCCACAATGCTGGCCCCTCCTCCTTTCAGCAGACTTTTTAACTGTATTTTTTGTGTTAGTTGTCTTGAACTGTAGTAGTTCTTTATATATTCCGGACATCTTCCCCTTCCAGAGATATGATTGCAAGTATTTCTTCCTATTTTATCTGTTGTCTTTTCATTCTGTTGATAGTGTTCTTGGATGTACAAAATTTGTTAATTTTCACAAAATGCAATCTATCCATGGCTGGTTTTCTTTTGTTGCCTGTATTTTTGGTGACATAGCTAGGAAGTCATTTCAAATTCATGTTGCAAAGATTTCCCCCATGCTTTCTTATAAGATTTTATAGTTTAAATTCTTACATTTAAATTTTTGATCCATTTCGCTACAATGTTTGCTTGTGATGTAAGGTAAGAGTTCAGTTTCATTCTTTTGCATATGGATACACAATTTTCCAGCATCTTTGTTGAAAAGACTGTCCTTTCTCTTTTACGTGACTTTGACACCTTTACCAAAAATCTCTTGATCATACATGGAAGGTTTATGTCCGGGCTTTCTATGTTATTCCTGTAATATCTATGTTTATATAAGTATCACTCTCTTTTGATTATTATAGCTTTGTAGGATGTTTTGAAATCAGGAACTATTGAGTCCGCCAACTTTTTTTCAAGAATGTTATGGCATTTGGGATCAAGATTCCACCTGAACTTCAGGAGGCATCTCTGTTTCTGCAAGAAATGTCATAGGGAGTTTGATAGGAATTGCAATGAATCCTTTGTATTCCTAAGTAGTACTGCATGATACAGATGCACTAAACTTTAGTTTAGCCATTTGCCTACTGAAAGACCTTTGAGTTATTGCCATGGTTTGATTATTATAAATAAGTTTCTGAGGACATTTGTATGTATACATATTTTTGTGTGAACATAAATTTTATTCCATAAGGATAGTTGCCCAAAAGTGAATTTGCTGGTTACTTACATGGTTAGATTTATAAGAAACTGCTGAATTTTTTTCCAGAATGATTGCACCATTATACATTCTCACCATCAAAGCATGGATGATTTAAATTTTTCACTTCCTCACTATCATTTTGTATTGTCACTACTTTCTATTTTTCATCCTGATAAATGTGCAGTGAAATCTCATTGAAGTTTTAATTTAAATTTTTCCAAAGCTAATGAAGTTGAGTACATTTTCATGTGTTTGCCAGCTCTAGTTCCTTTTCACTGAGATGTCTGTTCATGTTTTTGGGTCATTTTTATTTGTATTCTTTTATTGCTTTTAACTTGTTGGACATTCTTTTTATAGTTTAGATACTAGGCTTTTGTTAGAGATGAGGTTTGCAAATGTTTTCTCCCAGTTTGTAGTTAGTCTTTTCATCCTTTTAACAGGGTCTTTCAAACTGTAAAATTTGCCACATTTTTTCCAATTATCCAATACATCTCCTAAAATTAGCTTAAAAAACTGGATTGGCGTTAGTGGGAATTTGTTGCTCCTTTGCTGAAAGAATGCACTGCCAAAAGTGAGAAAGAAACTAACACACTGACTACCAGTTTGTTTGTGGTATCTGCTGTGGGTATTTTGATCATTGTTATATTTGAAAATAGTAACATCTCATATTGATATTCAAAATGATATTTCTCACATGTTGTAGGAAGATATGGAGAGAATGCTTATTGTGTTTTGGGAGACAGAAACAGAGAGGTTAGGGTGAAAATGGAGAATGTGAACAGAGGAATGTGAGTGGAGAAATGAGCAGGAGGAAAATGGGGTGAAATGCTCTAATGCAACAACGCTCTAATGCTAAGCAAAGTGAAGCTTGTGGTCTCCCGAGAGCCCAAGATGTCATTTGCCTTTTGCACTTCATTGCCATTGCACTGGTGGTGTCAAAGTAGTTGTGGTTAAAATTGCTATAGCTTAATCATGAATCAAGGAATTGGTACCAGACAGTAACACAAGTCATTACATTCTTCACCTTGCACTTGCAAACAAAACAAAAAAGCCAGTTTACTTAAGAATGGTCTTGATTCAGCAGTGAAAAAATAATTATTTTTATTAAATCTCCATCCCTGAGTACATATTTTTGATATATTCTGTGTGATGAAATGAAAAATATATAAAATGCATTTCTGCTGGATATTTACATACTGATGTATCCTCCACGAAAAAGCACTTTTGTGACTGTTTCAATTACAAATGGAACTAACCACTTTCTTTTTTTTTTTCATTTTTAATTATCTATATACAGAAGATTGATTCAGTATATACTAAGTAAAGATTTCATCAGTTTGCACCCACACAGAAACACAAAGTGTAAAATACTGTTTCAGTGCTAGTTATAGCATTACTTCACATTGGACAACACATTAAGGACAGATCCCACATGAGACGTAAGTACACAGTGACTCCTGAAGTTGATTTAACAATTTGACACTCTTGTTTATGGCCTCAGTAATCTCCCTAGGCTCTAGTCATGAGTTGCCAAGGCTATGGAAGCCTTTAGGGTTCGCTGACTTCAATCTTATTCCGACAGGGTCATAGTCAAAGTGGAGGTTCTCTACTCCCTTCAGAGAAAGGTACCTCCTTCTTTGATGGCCCCATTCGTTCCACTGGGATCTCACTCACAGAGATCTTTCATTTAGGTCTTCTTTTTTTTCCAGAGTGTTTTGGCTTTCCATGCCTAAAATACTCTCATGGACTCTTGAGCCAGATCTGAATGCTTTAAGGGCTGATTCTGAGGCCAGAGTGCTATTTAGGACATCTGCCATTCTATGAGTCTGCTGTGTATCTCGCTTCCCATGTTGGAAAATTCTCTCCCTTTTTGATTCTATCAGTTAGTATTAGCAGACACTAGTCTTGTTTGTGTGATCCCTTTGACTCTTAGACCTATCAGTGTGATCAATTGTGAACTGAAATTGATCACTTGGACTAGTGAGATGGCATTGGTACATGCCACCTTGATGGGATTGTATTGGAATTCCCTGGCCTGTTTCTAACTCCATCATTTGGGGCAGTTCCGATTGAGCATGATTATGCATGTCACACCCATTTTGGCTTGAAATAACAACTTACAGATTTGCAAACTTGGGTATTTGGCAGACATTTTCTTGAAAATGATCAGTGTGGTCACAAAGTTCTTGTGTGTGTTCATTAAAAGTAGCTTGATGTTTAAGTTAGTTCACCATCTCAAATTATTTTTCAATAATTTATAAATTACAAATTTCATGTATTTCATATATGCAGATTTAGGGGCATAGTGATCCTTCCCACCCTGTCCTCCATCCTGCCCATGCTCCCAGCCTCCTTTCTCCTTCCTTTATTACTCTCTCTGTTTAAGTTTTACAATGACGTAGTTTCAGATTATTTCATAATTAATCTATTTTGAATGTTCTTCTAGATATCTTTCGTGTTGAAATTTTGGAGTTATGAAATCCATAACTTTGATAACATCGAATTCAACCAACAATATAAAGAACTAAAAATTGCTATTGCATTGTCATGATTATTTCCAATATCATACTCAGAGGAACATAGCAGGATTTAACAAGTTGTATGGAGATTGGGGTGGAGAGGATATATTGCTCTTTGGCCACCATGTAAATACCCGTAGCTTAGCAACTAGTAAACATTATTGGAATTGCCTGTTTACTTGCTTCCTTTGAGCACTAGATATTATTATTGGAAGTAATGAATTATGTTTTATTAACCATGACATCTCTTAAAAGTATTAGTGGTTTTGGCACATGGTGGGAATTTGATACATCTTTTCCAAAAGAATGGAATGAAGAAATGAAAGAAAGACTAGGAAATTTGATTTGTATTTGTGCATCTCCATGCTTATTATATTTGAAAAGAACAGCATCACATACTCTACTTTGATTCATCACATTTCTGGCAAATGTTGATTCTAAATAAATATGCTGTGAGCAGGGTAATTTTTGGTGTGTAAAATGTTACCAGTTGCACCTTGTTTTATAAGGCAGTGATAAGATATTAAGAAGGTACTTCAAAAAGTGTGTAGAAAAATAAAATGAGACGATAAGGTTTAGTCCAATAACATTTCAAAAATTCTTATGTAGATTCTTTTATAATATAAATTTTTCATGAATTTTTTGGAGATTCCACATACACAGGATTAAGAGATTCTGCACCAAATGAGCTAAATTTTTCATTGTATTTCCATGTTATTTTTGACACCCCTTTGTATATATTTAGTCGATGGCTTATATGTACTAATTGTTATTTTTATTACAAATAAAGTGATGACTGCATTAAAGAAAACAGTCTGCTAACTCTGCTTTTGCAATCACCTAATTTGGAAATTTCTACATTAGACCTGTAGATAAACAACTTAACCAAGGCAGAACATTACATTAGTGCTAGTGCCTTTGGGAAACCAGTTCTGGGGTAAAGTTTTTGCATCTTTACATCACTCTTCCTTGCTGCTACCTTAACAGGTAGGCACAAGAAACAACATCATTAAGAGTCAGAAAAGGTGCCAGCTTACTGAGAACCCTGAACCTTGGTGTAGCAAATATTGTTGGCCTTGGGCTGGCACTGTGATGCAGCTGATTAAAACCCCAGCCTGTAGTGCAGGCATCCAACATAGGCCCCGGTTTGAGTCCTGGCTGCTCCACTTCCAATCCAGCTTTCTGCTATGGCCTGAGAAAGTAGAAGATGGCCCAAGTCCTTGGGCCCCTGCATGCATGTGGGAGCTCCTGGCTCCTTGCTTCAGATCAGTTCAGCTCTGGCCATTGCAGTTATCTGGGGAGTGAACCAGCAGTTGGAAGACCTCTCTCCGGCTGTTCCTCTCTCTGTAACTCTGTCTTTCGAATCAACAAAATAAATCTTTAAAAAAATTGTTGGTCTGCAACAAGTAACAGAAGAATCTGGGCTTTATCTGTTTTGTTCATTGCTGGATACCTGGAGCTTACCGCTTAGTAGGTGCTCTATTCAAATTTATTTTAATACATGGTGACATCATCAGAATTTTAATTTTGTTAATGAATTTGCCTGTTCTGATGCTTGAAGTCTTTTATTTCAGACGATACCATTCCACAACAGTTGATTTTTTTTAAATGTAGGGGTTTGTGATGGAAAGAGACGACCATATAGATTTTTACGTAACCAGTAAAGAAGGCATAGAAAGGCATTTAAAAATGTCTGAAGGACTCATATTTATCTTATAAGACATAGGCTAAACTATTGATTTCAAGGGACAAAAGGGGAAAGAGGAAATGGATAGGTGGAAAAGAGAGGATTTTTTAGATCAGTGAAACTATTGTGTAGAATGCTTCAGTGGGGAATACAAATAATTATGTATTTGTGAAAATTCATACAATGTTCACCCAGAATGAACCCTAATATAAGCTGTGGCCTTTCCTATTGATGTGGCAACATAGTCTCATCATTTGCAACAAATGTACCACTGTGCTTTAGAGCGTGATACTGAGGGAGACTGTGCATTTTTGGGGCAAGGAGTGTATGGGAAATCTTTATTTATGCCTTCTACTCAATTTTCTTGTAGAGTTAAAAATGTTCTAAAAAATAAAGTTTATTTTTAAAAAATATGGCTTAATGGTAGCCTCGTGATACGTCTTTCATTGAACATTATAAAACAAAACCACTTCCCCTGGAAAATTAATAAACAAGATATTTTTGCCTTACATCCTTGGTGTCAGGACTTAGTCATTTCACCTACAATGGAACAATTTGTTACATCTGTTTTCCCGGAAATTGTAAGTTTCATTTTATAATAAATGCACAATAAGGTATATGAAAATATACTACTTAATGGCTGCATAAATCTCGCTATTAATTGAGAAATTAATTTGTTCCATAATAATAATTTAGTATTTAGATTGTCCAAGGTACCATGCCAGGTGTTCTAATAATAGAGAGATTTTTAAATGGTAACATGATTCATTTAGGAGGAAGTGCACCATTTTCAGCTTATTTATACTTTTTTCCCCCCAAATTTTTCAGAATCCTTGGCAATTAGCAAGGAACATATTCAAACTCCTGCTTGAGACTTTCTTAATGTAAAAATTTTTACATTATTTTTATATAATACTAAATTATACTAAATTAAAATTGAATTATGCTAAAATTAAAATAAATTAGAATTTTATTTTATTAAGCGTTTATTTATTTGAAGGGGAGAGTGACATACACATACACAGAGAGACAGACATAGAAAGAGAGACAGGTATTCCATTTCCCAAATGACCACTGTGGCTATGGCTGGGCCAGGCTGAAGCTAGGTGCCTAGGGCTCCATCTGTGTCTTACATGAGGCTGACAGGGACCAAGGACTTGATCCACATTCTCTGCTTTTCCAAGTGCATTAGCAGGGAGCTGGATTGGAAGGGAAGTAGCCAAGACTGGAACTGGTGCTCATTATGGGATGCTGGCATTGTAGGTGCCTGAGTAACTTGCTGTACCACAACACTGGTCCCAAGAAGTTAGACTTAAAAAAAAACAACACACATTTGTTTAGAGAGAATGCCTGACCCCTTGTCAGTGACTCCCCTTTACAAAGTTCTACCTAACAAAAGAAGAAAATAGGAAAAAAAGGAGGAGTTTGTCTGGTCAGTTCTGCCTTGGAGAGAATGGGAGTGGGGGGCAGACTGTGAGTGGAAATGCCGCTGGAGTTAAAGATTGAGATCCTGAAAATGTGTATGACATGGTCAGGATTGAAGAAGGCTTCTGAGAACAGAAGTGGTTTCTTCCCATGGTGTGATGGAAGTTACTAGGTCAAGGGATTGCACATCCACATCCTAGCTTCTATTCTGTCTGCTTGGCTATGTGAGATGGGATGGTAAATGTTGGTAACAGGTATTGTAAAAATTTTTCTATACGAGAAATAAATAGATCAAGAGAGAGGGCTTCCATCTTCCAATCACAAAGTCCTCTCACTGGGGCTAAAGTCTGGAGCTAGGATCTCTGTCTATGTGCCCTATATAGCTGGCAGGGACCCACTACTTGAGCCATCACAGAGCCTCCCAGGGCTATCTTAGCAGGATGTTGGAGCCAGAAGCTGAAACACTTTTCCCCCCCTTTTTTTACTTTCAATTTTAACAATTGGATTTTATTTTATGTTGAGCTTTTTTCTTTTAAGAGTTATCAAAATATTTATTTCAGAGTTAGAGAAGGAGAGGGGGAGAGAGAGAAAGAGAGAGAGAGAGAGAGAGAGAGAGAGAGAGAGAGAGAGATCCTATAACTGCTGGTTCACTCCCCAAATGGCTGCAATGCCAGGGCTAGGACAGGCCAAAGGCAGGAGCCAGAACTCCGTGCAGGTCTGCCAAGTGAGAGAGAGAAGCCCAAGCACTTGGGCCATCTTCCATGCTTTCCCAGGTGTATTAGCAGGGAGCTGCATGGGAATTGGAGCACTCGGCACTCACAGGGGATGCTGGTGTCACAGGCAGTTTAAGCTGCTGCTCCATATCGCCTGTTCCCTGAAACTGTCTTTGAATTCAGGTTCTCTGATGTGAAACATGGGCATCTTAACTGGAGTCTATACCATTAGGCTGAAGACTTGCCCTTAGATGAGTCTTCTTGATCCTTACTAGTGGCCTGGAAAGTTAGGGTCACTCGGAGGATCCAGAGTACTAACTCAAACTAGAAATTCTCAATTGTGTGCATTATCATTTCTATGACTGTGGAATAAAAATGATTTCCTTTTTGGAGCTTTTATTTATTTTAGAAATAAGATTTAAGGTTGTGAATAATTTTAAAATGTCTAGAATGAATGCATTGTATTGTAAAAGATACTGTTGAGCATTTTCCTACTTCTGGGCATTTAGGAGACATCTAATTTATGTTTTGCAGTTCATATGCATGTTGATGTGGCGAATTTCCTTATCTTGTGTTATTGCATCAGACATGGGGTGTGAAATATAAACTGTAATGCTGGGTATGAGTGTCCAAGCTTCAGTAGCTTTGCTTTCATTCTAAATCTCTGCCAGAAATAGGTATGTCACTGGTTTCACTTACATGTCATTGTTATTAGATTTCATTTTAATTATTATGAATGATTTCCCCTTGGGTGTGAATTACTAGCTCATGTTCTCTTCCTTCCTCTTTCCATTCTGCTATCTTGCCCATATGTTTCCTGCTGTGTAGGACTTAAACTCTAGTGGAAACAATAAGGGAATGTGCTCAGATAACTGCCTCAGAAGGTGAAACGTTAACCCTTTGTAATCAGGTTGATATTCCACCAAAACGACTTTTGGCAGATTTTTGAGCAACATCCTTTTTGCTAAATTGTAAAATTCTTATTTTGTCCCTCTGTCCCTCCAAAAAAAAATCAAACCAGTTAAACAACCATATCCTATTCCCCTTTCCTATTTCAATAAATTTACCCCTAGTATCCAAACCACAGATTTCAGATCTTATTTACTCTTATCTTCCCCTTATCTCTCACACCCATTCTAACACTTACTGAGTCTCTCTGGAACAACCCACTTTTCTTTTCTCTCAGGCACATTACCTCCATCCAAGTCACTGTGGTGTTTCCTCTGGTTTATGAATCTGAGGCCTAATGTGGCTCCCTGCTGTTATGGTTCCCTAATCCCTCTTGGGGTCCCACCTGCTCCAATCCAGCTGCTGTTTTTTTCTGATCACTCTCTTTTTTGCTCTTTGCATATTCATCTTCTTTACTGAACTGTTAAATATTGCTAATTATATTATTTTATTTTCTCTCTCAAAGGAATCACGTTAAAGCTCTCTCTTTGGTTCAGGATCTATAAGCCTATACTTCTTAACTTTTTCTCTTCTATTCTAGGCTTGTCATGTCTGATCCAAACCTATCTATTTAACCATTTTCTAAATAGTTTTGCTTGGATGTTTCCATCTCAAAGCTTCCAAGAGCCACATAAAGGAGGTTGAGCCATGAGCTACCCTTTTTCTTTTTTCTGTTTCAGGTTACAAACCAAAATCCTAGAAGTCATTTTTTTTTTTTTTTTTTTTTTTACAGGCAGAGTGGACAGTGAGAGAGAGAGACAGAGAGAAAGGTCTTCCTTTTGCCGTTGGTTCACCCTCCAATGGCCGCCGCGGTCGGCGCGCTGCGGCCGGCGCACCGCGCTCGTCCGATGGCAGGAGCCAGGAGCCAGGTGCTTTTCCTGGTCTCCCCATGGGGTGCAGGGCCCAAGCACCTGGGCCATCCTCCACTGCACTCCCGGGCCACAGCAGAGGGCTGGCCTGGAAGAGGGGCAACCGGGACAGAATCCAGTGCCCCGACCGGGACTAGAACCCGGTGTGCCGGCGCCGCAAGGCGGAGGATTAGCCTGTTGAGCCACGGCGCCGGCCCGTCATCTTTATCACTAGTTTTTTCCTTACTATTTTCACAATTTCTAGCCCACTGCTATGTCACCCGTTGAACAGCTCTTGAACGTGTCCACATCTCTCTAGTTGCATTGACACCAGCCTGGTTCAAAACAGAACTGCAATTTGCCTGGAAACTACATTTCGTGAAATCTTCAAATATTCTGATTACATAACCTCTGTGATCCAAGCTTACAAAGCAGAATCATTAGTATGGCTTCAAAGCCAATTAGTACCCAATGCTTACTTTTTCTTCTTGTGTTCTCTCTCTCTCTCTGTATGTGTATATATGGATATATGTATATTCCCAATGACCCAGCCCTTTCTGTTTTTCCCACATATTTCACGTTCCTTTCAACCACATTCCTTCAGTCTGAGTATTCTCCTCACACCCATCCCTGCCCCTCTGCCCAGGAATTCCTTCTCAACTCCTCATCATATCAAGTGTGTTTTCCTCAGGAAAAATTCTCTTGACTCAGCAATCTCGTTCATGCTGTGTGGTCTGAGGGGACGTGATTTCTTGCATTTATCACATTGCTGCACCCCAGAGACACCAGGCCATAGAAAAGCTGAGAGGCAGATACTATCCCATCTCCCAGAGCTCAACTACTTTTATAAATGAATTAATTAATTGCATTTCCAAAATCCAGATGGGATTGTGCTTGTTTTATGTTTAAATCCTTTAGATTGCTTTCCACTGTGCTTAGGATAATGGGCAAACAAATCCCTTATTTGGCTTCTAATTCATTTCATGTTCTGGTTTCTGTTCAACCCTCGACTTCATTGCAATTTAATCTCGTTATACCAGGTTTGCTGTGCACCTAGTATGTACCAGGTGGTGCTTCCTGCAGAGGATTTAAAGATGATCCAGATAAAAAACTGCTCACTGTTAGGGAGATTAGTGTCTAGGGCAGACATTAAGTAAGCAATGGCAATTTTATTTATCCAAGTGTTACTGAAGCTATAACACTATAGTGGCTATAGCCACCATTCCTGGCAAGTTGTTTTGTTTCCTGAACACCATACCCAGTGTCTTCTATCTTCTCACCTGTCATTCCTGTTTTATCTGTGTTGGCCTGCTTATGACTCTTTGATCTTTTTTTTTTTTTTAAACTTTTTTTTTTAACGCTTTTATTTAAAGAATATAAATTTCCAAAATACAGCTTATAGATTACAATGGCTTCCCCCCCCATAACTTCCCCCCCACCCGCAACCCTCCCCTTTCCCACTCCCTCTCCCCTTGCTTCACATCAAGATTCATTTTCAATTCTCTTTATATACAGAAGATCAGTTTACTATATATTAAGTAAAGATTTCAACAGTTTGCCCTCACATAGCAACACAAAGTGAAAAATACTGTTGGAGTACTAGTTACAGTATTAATTCACAATGTATAGCACATTAAGGACAGAGATCCTTCATGATATATTTTTTTAAAAATTGATTAATTTTCTAGGCAATTTCCAATTTAACACCAAGATTTTTTTTCATTTTTAATTATCTATATACAGAAGATTGATTCAGTATATACTAAGTAAAGATTTCATCAGTTTGCACCCACACAGAAACACAAAGTGTAAAATACTGTTTCAGTGCTAGTTATAGCATTACTTCACATTGGACAACACATTAAGGACAGATCCCACATGAGACGTAAGTACACAGTGACTCCTGAAGTTGATTTAACAATTTGACACTCTTGTTTATGGCCTCAGTAATCTCCCTAGGCTCTAGTCATGAGTTGCCAAGGCTATGGAAGCCTTTAGGGTTCGCTGACTTCAATCTTATTCCGACAGGGTCATAGTCAAAGTGGAGGTTCTCTCCTCCCTTCAGAGAAAGGTACCTCCTTCTTTGATGGCCCCATTCGTTCCACTGGGATCTCACTCACAGAGATCTTTCATTTAGGTCTTCTTTTTTTTCCAGAGTGTCTTGGCTTTCCATGCCTAGAATATTCTCATGGGCTCTTGAGCCAGATCTGAATGCTTTAAGGGCTGATTCTGAGGCCAGAGTGCTATTTAGGACATCTGTCATTCTATGAGTCTGCTGTGTATCTCGCTTCCCATGTTGGATCATCCTCTCCCTTTTTGATTCTATCAGTTAGTATTAGCAGACACTAGTCTTGTTTGTGTGATCCCTTTGACTCTTAGACCTATCAGTGTGATCAATTGTGAACTGAAATTGATCACTTGGACTAGTGAGATGGCCTTGGTACATGCCACCTTGATGGGATTGTATTGGAATTCCCTGGCCTGTTTCTAACTCCATCATTTGGGGCAGTTCCGACTGAGCATGTCCCAAATTGTACATCTCCTCCCTCTCTTATTCCCACTCTTATATTTCACAGGGATCACTTTTCAGTTAAAATTTAAACACCTAAGAATAATTGTTTGTTAATTACAGAGTTCAACCAATAGTACTAGAATAAAAAAAATTACTAAAATGGATAAAGTATTACATTGTACAACAACAGTCAGCACAAGAGCTGATCAAGTTACTGTTTCTCATAGTGTCCATTTCACTTCAACAGGTTTCCCCTTTGGTGCTCAATTAGTTGTCACCGATCAGGGAGAACATATGATATTTGTCCCTTTGGGACTGGCTTAATTCACGCAGAATGATGTTTTCCAGATTCCTCCATCTTATTGCAAATGACCAGATTTCATTGTTTTTGACTGCTGTATAGTATTCTATAGAGTACATGTCCCATAATTTCTTTATCCAAATGTATGCTTTGAATTCCCTGTGATCTTTTGCTGTGAGGTTCCCTTCGTTTATCTTCTTTCATGTTGATGGCCGTGTTTCTGTGTTTCTGTGTGTAACACATCTTTAAGTATCTTTTGCAGGTCTGGACGAGTGGCAACAAATTCTTTCAATTTTTGTTTGTTATGAAAGGTCTTTATTTCACCTTCATTCACAAATGAGAGCTTGGCAGGATATAATATTCTGGGCTGGCAGTTTTTCTCTCTAAGTACCTGGGCTATGTCTCGCCATTCCCTTCTAGCTTGTAGGGTTTCTGATGAGAAGTCTGCCGTGAGTCTAATTGGAGATCCTCTGAGTGTAATTTGACATTTCTCTCTTGCGCATTTTAGGATCTTTTCTTTCTGTTTCACTGTGGTGAGTTTAATTACAATGTGTAGTGGTGAGGACCTCTTTTGGTCATGTTTCCTAGGGGTTCTATGAGCTTCCTGTACTAGGATGTCTCTGTCCTTCTCCAAAACTGGGAAATTTTCTGCTATTATCTCACTAAAAAGGCCTTCTAATCCTTTCTCCCTCTCCATGCCTTCAGGAACTCCTAGAACTCGAATGTTGGGTTTTTTAATAGTATCCTGTAGATTCCCAACAATATTTTTTAGATTTCTAATTTCCTCTTCTTTTCTTTGGTTTGACTGTATAGTTTCCTGTGCTCTGTCTTCTAAGTCCGATATTCTCTCTTCTGCCTCACCCATTCTGTTTGTAAGGCTCTCTAATGTGTTTTTCATTTGATCTATTGAATTCTTCACTTCATTATGATTTCTCGTCACTATCACAGTTTCATGTTCTACTAGTTGTTTCATTTCAGCTTGATTTCTCCTTAATATTTCATTTTCACGAGAGAGATTTTCTACCTTGTCCATTAAGGATTTCTGTAGTTCAAGAATTTGTTTTTGAGTACTTCTTAGTGTTCTTATCAATTTTTTGAGATCTGCTTCTTGCATTTCTTCTATCTCATCATCTTTGTAATCTTGAATTGGGGTGTCTTTTTCATTTGGGGACGCCATAGTGTCTTCCTTGTTCTTATTACCTCGGTTTTTGCGTTTGTTGTTTGGCATATTGGTTTCTTCACTGTGGTGTTTTTTTCTTGTTATACTATGACTCTAGATTAAGTGGACTGTCTGCTTTTGATGGAGCCTTAGAGGCTTGAGATGGGTGTGGCCTGAGAGCTCTGTTTGGTTCCTCAGGGTTGAGGGTGTGTCAAAGGAGACACTCCCAGGATAGGCGTGGTAAATCTCTCTCTGTTACTTTTTTTTTTTTTTTTTTTTTTGGTTCAAAAGGGAAGTAATTCCACACAGCTGAATGGAATTGGGGGTGGTTAGCAGGCGAATGATATACCCACAGGAGCCAGAGTTCGGAAGCTCTTTCCCAAGGACCAGAGAAGGAATTTTTGCGGCCCTTTGTGTGGGCTGAGATTCTCCTGTAGTCTCCCACTGGGCTGCCAAGGCTACTGAACTGTAGCGTCTCTGGAGAGTACTCACATGAATTCGTGATTTCCGTGAGTTCTCTCCCCCACCGTTTCTTTTTTCACAGTCTCAGTTCATTAGCACCACACATTCATTAGGTTCTAATCTCCTGTTATTTCACCCCTCCCACCCAGAGTCAGGTTTTTCTGCTAGGCTCGGGGCTGGTGCCGACCCGAGGTCGCCCTGCTTATGACGTATTCCAAAATGGCGCCTGCTCTTTGTCTTGCTCACCTTTGAGAGGTGAGCGGAGAGAGAGAAGCTTGTGTCCGTATGGGTCACTTTTTTTTTTTTTCCCTCTCTCTCTCTCTCTTCTAGTTAGCCTGGTGAACTTTTCCCTGCAGGGTTTCAAGCCTTGTTTGCTCTAGGCTCCCTTTTCCGCTTCCCTCCTGGTATCTCGGGCTATTGAGATTCTGCTCACCTCGCGTTCCAGCGCTGGTGTGTTGAATCTGCTCCTGGTGTCCCAAACTGCGAGCTCCCACGCTCTCCACGCAGGTCCACTGTGAATCTCCAGTTCCGGAAGGGTTTTCTCTGCTGTTTCTTCCCCTACTCTTCCTTGAACCTGCAGTATCTCCACTTTTATTAAACTGTCTCTCCCCAGACTATCGGTGTGCTCCCTTCCTGTTCCGCCATCTTGCCGCTCTCCATCATGACTCTTTGATCTTGACTCACCCCACCTAATTATGTCTGACTTGCTCTTTCTTGTTAAAATGAAAATCCTTCAAAAGCTGTCCGTTTTCTTGTACTTCCATGCCACCTTGTACTTCCATGACCTCAGAATTTAGAGTGTCTTTTACTTGTCCATACACTTCCGGAGGGCAGAATTGTATCAGACATGGTCACCATGATCAGATACATAATAGTTATTCACTAAGTAATCTTGACTGACTGAATGAATAGATGAGCAGCGTGGTAGACAATGTAGAGTAGAGGAATTTTACTATTTTGCAAATAAGGTATAATTTCTGGCACAGTTACGATGACTTACTCAACCAGGAGAAGGTTTTCTTTGGGCCACAGCCTTGTCAAAAACGACTAATGCTTGGTTGCTTCCTTTTACGCCATTCTTGTGAGCTCCCCACCCTATGTCAACTTTGGCTATGTCCTGCTTTCTGTCATTGGCCAGACTTGCTATTGGAAAGATTTCAGCTGTCAGCAAGGACTTATCAGCAAAAATTCCTTCTAGCACATCTTATCACCTTTCTTCCATATGGAGTATTAGAAAATGCTGGAGATTCCCGAGTAAAAGCTACTTAGGGGCAGAGTTTTGGTGATCCTATGCCTGACTAATAGGGTTACAGCCCATACAGACCAGGCAAGGCAGCACAGATGATTTCCCTGCATACGCTGACGCAGCTGTTGTTTTATTCATCTAGTTTTGCCTAGTACCCAAGCTTATAGCTGTCACTGGTGCCCCCTATGAAGGTTTTAGAAACCTGAATGTGATTCTTGATATGAAAAAGACTTAGATAAATCAAAACAATGTATTTCTGGGGCAGGGAATAATGTGTCTCATACTCTATGAATGAAGGAGAGTCTGAATAAGGTCTGAGAAATTCCTTAGAAAACTATCTTTTGGAAATCTGGATATTTTTATATTTTTTTCCTCTAAATATTTCCATCTTGTTTCTCTTAAGCATTTAATAAAGTTTATTCTGAAAATGTCAACTGATCACAAATGTGCAATGAGGAACCAAGGAAAAGTTTTTGTTTTTAGTGTTTGGTTTTGATTGTTTTGGTGTATGTTAGCAAGTTAGGTCATACTATTTAAAGGAATGTTTGCTGACAAAGGGTCAAGTATACAGAAAGCCCCAAAATTAAAGTGAGGGATACTATGGCAAAATGGGAAAGTAGGAAAGAGTTGACGGCCTGTTCTACCAAAGTTGCTCAATCTTAGATAGATAGTTCTATTCTCTATGTTACAGCTAAATTTAACTTTCTGAGCCTGATATTGTAACACAGTCTATAAGGACCACACACTCCAGAGTTTATTGTCTCATCTTCTTCACTACAATGAATTTTGTTATGGAATTATCATCATTATTTTACACACTTTTTTAAAAGATTCATTTATTTTATTTGAAAGGCAGAGTTACAGAGAGGCAGGAAGAGAGGGAGAGAGGGAGAGAGGGAGAGAGGGAGAGAGGGAGAGAGGGAGAGAGGGAGAGAGAGAGAGAGAGAGAGAGAGAGAGGGCAGGGGAGGTGTCTTTCACCCACTGGTTCACTCTTCATATGGCTGCAATGGCTAGAGCTGCGCCTATCTGAAGCCAGGAGCCAGGAACCTCTTCAGAGTCTCCCACACGGGTGCAGGGTCCCAAGGATTTGGGCCGTCTTCTACTGCTTTTCCCAGGCCATAGCAGAGAGCTTAATCGGAAGTGGAGAAACCGAAACTTGAATTGGTGCCCATATGAGATGCCAGCACTGCAGGTGTCAGCTTTACCCACTATGCTACAGCGCCCCCCCCCCATTTTACACACTTCTTATAAATATTCCTTTAATTTATGTTTTTGGAGGGCAAAAAGAGAGAGAGAGAGAGAGAGAGAGAGAGAGAGAGAGAGAGAGAGAGAGAGGAGAGAGAGAGAGGGAGAGAGATCTATCATCTGCTGGTTCACCTTTCAAATGTCTACAGTGACTGGGATTGACCAGCTCAGAACCAGGATCCAGGAACTCTAACCAGTTTCATATTTGAGTGGCAGGAACACTGCTTGGGCCATCATCTGCTACCTCACAGGCACGTTAGCATGAAGCTCTACTGGAAGTCAGAACTTGAAACTGGATACTCTGACATGGGATGTGGGTATCCCAAGCAGTAGCTTGAGCTGCTGAGCCACAACCCCTGCCTCTAAATTACTGCTGTTATTTAAAACTTCTGTGTCTGACTTAGAGTCTATTCAGCTGCAATTTATTTAGTTTTTGATCACAGAACTAATGATAAGAGTGGACACATCAACATGAAATTGTTGCAGCTTATCTTGGTATCTAAAAAAGGGGAGAATTTATAAAGACATCAGGGAACATTTTGTGTGCTATTAACCAAAAACCAAAAAACAACAAATGAAAAAGAAGTACCTTTTTCCCAAATGCAATGAATCAACTCTTAGCCAATAGAAATTCCAAATGGTCTTCACCTTGGGGTTATCACTTTGCATTCAAATGTTGATAACTGTTTTAGAAAGCTTGCAGCCCACACCACAGGATCTTGCTCCTCTTTAATTTTCTCTAATTTGTGTAGTGAATAACCAAATACTCATAATGCAATTAGAAGATAATCAGGCTTGTAATTATGTTAATTGCTGGAGACTTACATCAATCCTCCAGCAAAGTGATAGGATTTCACTGGAACTATTAATGTGGCAAGAGAGTGAGGGAGAGGCCAGGCCAGGGGATTGGGCAAACTGATGAGAGCTGTAACCTGTGTTATTTCACAGCCTTGGGAAGACAATGGAGCCACAAAGGAAAGGGAGCTTCAGGGGGGATGTTTACAAACAGGGTTTCTGGTGCCAGCAAATGAGCCTCTATTTTTGGTTATCTTCCCATGAATATGAGGCTATTTCAAAGAATTCATGGAAAATGACATTAAAGGTTAAGTTTATTTTGTTGCAAAAAAAAAAAAATGTTATCCATACATATGAGGTACCTGTAAGAAGCTCATGGAAAATGTATAGTATGAAAAAACTATGCAAGGATTTAATTTATTTTTTGTGCCAAAATAACCTTATCTATTAATTTCATTTCCCTTCAACATTTCAAAGTGGCTTAATAATTCCATTGTGCAATTATATTTATTGTGAAAAGATTAAATCAAAAATCAGATAAACCGATGAGAGAGAAAAAAGTAGAAACAGAATTAGTGTTGGTTCAAGCTACCCTTGTCTTCCACATTAGGGGAAAAAGGAACAAAAGAAAACAAGATCTGGATCTCACCATGGGAAGTGCCCTGTTCTTACCTTCTGCTGACCACAGCGGTGATTACCACTCACTGTTATAATCTGCATAGTGAAGGCATGAAGTTTATTTCTAAGATAAGTGCATGAAAACTATGAATTAAAATAAACTAGCTTTCTTTCCAGCTGCTGAGAGCTGAGTGGGTCTCCTAGAGCCTGCTCTGGCCACCATTTCCCATCATCTTCCTTGCTGGGAGCTTGGGCATCATCCCTTCCTTCTCTTGCTCCAGACGCTCAGTGTCAAAGCCAATGAGAAAGGCTTGGATGTGACTGAATTGCCAATTAAAGATGATCAATGCCACCCCAGTCCTATCAACTCATCAAGTTTAACATATAATCCCTCATAAAGCTTTTGTCTGTTAGAAAGAACCAGGAGATCTGAGCAGAATGAAGCTGGACACCAGGTATCAGTGATGATTAAGATAAATTGAGAAGCTGTCTTGTTTTCACATGTGTGCAGATTAAAATGACCATAGCAACAGAAGTAGGGCTATAAAATCAGTTCTCTACAAAGGCTATTCAACATGAATACATAAACAGTCGTTTCCACTATAACATATTTTATATCCTTATTGCTTAAATAAATTGACAAATTTGGGTTTGTAGCTCACCATATGCATACTGCTTCTTGGGCATTTGGAAAGCATATTGGAACTATACAGTGTGTAATTAAACTGTAAAGACATTTTAAGCTGAGTTAAATAGGTGCAGTACTTACTATTCACTCATTTTCTGCTACTATTTGATTAATTGTTAACCATCAACACAAACACAGGTTCTTAGGATTTATGGAAATTTGAGTCATTAACATGACTCACATGATTAGATCTTACTGGCAACTGAAAAGCTGAAAAGGAAAATAAATGCTGAACCCAGAACCATTTAAAGGGAGTAGTTGCTTTGAAGGTGACTGACCATCAACAGGTAATTTATTTGGAAATAAGAGTATGATTCTACCATCATTAAAAGACTGTTCACTAGTTATAAATATTCAAGAATAAATGAAGGACTTTAGAAAAGACCAAATTTAGTGAAATGAGTGATTAGGAAAACATATTGCTTATAAAAACTAGAAACTTTTCCTGTAACTTATTTATGGTTGGCAAATTCTCCAAAAATCTAATTAGACAAGCTGATGTTCTTGGAAGAGTTCTCAGACTAGCTCATTACATTAACTCCATAAATTTGTTCTTTCAGAAATTCCCAAGTAGGCAACTAATCATACATAGACTTTCTTGTTTTTTCTCCTTCCCTAATTTCAACTTTTGTCATTGGCTAGAATTCTGTTTTTATTGCACACAGAAGTAATTCAGCCAGAAAAATTTATTTAGCTTACAAACCATCACTACAAATCAGATGCAGATTCAGAGATAATTCAGTTAACATTCTACTATGACTTCCCATCAATATAAAAATGTGAATGTTATCTCCAAACCCCTGTAGTTTATATAATGAGAAAAAACCTATATAGAATTGTTAGATACTGAGGGAAAGGATGTTCATCCTGGGAATTGTAACTTAAAATCTTTAGGACTGAATTTGGCTTTATAATCTTTTGTTGCTTTTTAGTCCTGATCAAGGTCATGGAGCAATAGAAATACCCATGGCAGAACAGTGGTCACAGAGATTGTGGCCAAACTCACAAGAAAGAGATGGCTTCCATTTTAACTACATGTAGTAAATAAACAATGTACTATTTATGAATATAAAGGAAATATGTTTGTGAGGAAGATGGGGGACAGCGTCATATGTGTTGGGACAACACATTTTAGCTCAATTAGGATTTGGTAAAATGTTGCACATTTTATAAGTAGAAAAGTAATAAAAAAGTAAAAATCTTTTTTTGTATTTCTTTCTATCCATTACCAATGTGCTTTTTCTTCCCCCAATGTTCCAATTTCTCCTATAATTAACAAATTCAGGTCTGTGTAGATTTTTCCCAAATTGCATTCAGGATTCTATTAACTCTAGCAAGATTTTAGCTTATTCCACTCCATGCTGATTTATTTTCTTACTTGTTAAAATACTTCAAATGAGTGATTAATGCAATGGAGAGTAGCTAAAACCTGTATTTAAAGTTTAAAAGATTATGGCCCGGACGTCCTAAGAGTATTAAAAAATTGAAGCAAAGAGGCTAGATATGAAGACTGAAATTACTTTACTTAAGAACTAGTATTTGTCAAAATCAAGCTTGTGGCTCTGGACAGGGACATTCAAACGTGTTTTAAAAGTAAATACTTGAGCTGTGTAACCTGAAATCCTGTGTGAAAACTCCAGAAAGAATTGCCTTAAGGTATGACTGAATTATTTAGGGCTTATTCCTTTTGAAGTCTAATTTGTACCCTTAAATGATATTAATAGTCAGAAAGAGATCCAGAGTTAAAAGTGGATGTTATCAATGTGATAAAAAAACCAAAAGCATGTTCATGTACTAACATGAAATTTAACTTTATTTGGTTTATACTAAACAACTAAAATAATTAAGAAAAATAGAAGGATTTTTTACAAGTTCAATATTGTAATGATTTACTATTGTTAAGAGATGACTCGAAGATTACTTTAAGGACTTAGAGTGTTGAAGAAGAGAGAATGGCTGATCATCACCTTCTCTGGGATTGAATAAAATATATGTTTTTTATTCACTGAGTAGAAACTGCTCTCAAAATAAAATAGAAATCGTAAAACAAACTTTTGAGGAATTTTACATAAACTTTGTGTGTTTTTGCATGCATGTGTGTAAGGAATTTTAAGATTAATATAAGCATAGAACTGTAGGTGAACATTTACCTTAAATAAATTTTTAAAAATGTATCAAATAGTTTAGAGACAAAAAAATCTAAATGGATCTGTGGTCATGGAGGTAAAGGTATTGAACAATTAGAAGAGTAGATTAAAAACACGCACACTTATATAAGTTCATTAAATTCACAGTCAGTGATATTTGGGAAGTTACAATTCTTGGACAAAGAAATATTAATTATAGCAATTTGAAAAAAACCTAGAAGATCAAAATAAATCTTATGCACTTATACTGCATGTAAAGATTTACATAAAAACATGAAAGATGGTATTTCATTTCACAAAAACATTTAGAATACATCATCATGCAAATAGCAATTAAAATTATAGAAAAATGCTTCTTCTCTTTTCAACAGTTTGTGGTTTAAAATAATACACCAATAAATAACATGTTGGTTACTTACATTAAAAGCAATTGAATATTGGGTTAGAAAAAATATTCTATAGGGTTGCCAATAAATGTATATCTATGAGTTATAAGATATAGTTTTTTGGGGTCAAATTGCCAAAGTATATCTATTGAGAAATCCTTAAATAAATAGAAAGTTAGGCAAATCATTAAGTCATTGAATTATGATGACACCTTTGGGGAGTGTGAATTGCTAAACATTCTCAGTCCATTTGACAGGCTCCCCTTGCAGGGACTGCAGAGACCAGCCTCCTTGTGGTTATTCAAATGAATACTTTAATTATTATTTTTGTTAAGGCATCATGCCATTACTGGTGTGAAATGAGGAATCCATAAAGCATTTTGATTAAGCACACTAAAATTGTGTTTCTCCAGTTAATGTATGAACTGAATTAGAATTTATTGAAGATAAAAATGTCACTTGAGATATGTGATAACTTCTGCGGTCTCAAATGAATGGTAATATCTCAAATGGATGATAAAAGATTAAGTCCATTTTAAATAATAACTCATGTAATTTAGAAAGCAATTGACTGAGTGGAAAGGGCTTTGTTTTTAATACTTCTGATTTTCCTATAAATGGAACAGAGTAGTGGTACAAATATAGCTCTAAATAGTAAATAACTTTCTTGCTTCTCAATTCTCTATTTTTAATTTTCAATGAGTTATGATTTGTAAAGGTAAATCTCAATTAAATTATCATCTTTAGGACTGTCCTTCCTTGATATCCCTAGATACTTTTTCTTACCTGATTTTTAACATTTCAAACCAAGTTAGTTTTAACCATTATCTAATTTTTGGATTGATGGAAGGCACTCCAGGTTCTTGATTTCACGTAAGTTCAGAACCAATAATCTTTGGAAAAATTAGACTATATCTTTAGAACAGGTTTAGATTTACAGAAAAATTGAGAAGACAGTACAGAGGCCCTATATACTCTTCACTCAGTGTTCCTTGATTGATATTGAATATTAATGTAACTTTTTTTACTATTAATGAACTAATCTTGCTATATTATTATTGTTGTTTTTAAAGTTATTTTTATTTATTTTAAAGGCAGAGTGAGAAAGCAGAAGAGAGACAGATATTTTCCATCTGCTAGTTCACTCCCCAGATGCTGGCATCAGCTGGGGCTGGGCCATGTGGAAGCCTGGAGTCAGGAACCCCATCTGGATCACCCACAAGGATGGCAGGAACTCATAGAGAAGTCATCATCCACTGTCTCCCAGACACATTAGCAGGAAGTTGGATCAGAAGCATGGAGTAGCCAGGACTAGAACCAGACACTTGGATATGAGATGCTAGGGTTCCGAGCAGGGACTTAACCTATTGGACCACAACCACAACCCTGTCTCAGCACATCATTATTAATTGAAGTCCATTATTTATTCTTATTTCCTCAGTCTTTACTTAGTGTTCCTTTTCTACTCCAACACCCCACACAGCAGGCCACATTACATTTATTTGTTGAGTGTCCTTAGACTCTCCATAGCTGTGAGTTTCTTAGGCACAATATTTTTTCCCCCAGGCTCAACACTGTTGATGACCTTGACATTTCGATGATGCACAAGGCAGATTTTTTAGGCTGCCTGCTATTGGAGTTTGCCTCCAGTGATGTTTTCCCATGAATATCCTCCTGTCTCATGTACCTCCATTTCCCCACCTAGCCAAGTTTTTGTGGTGCATGATTAGACTCTTCAGAAGGATTTAAGTCCTCACATGCTGATACTTTGAGCCATCGCTGAGTGCATGAAAAGTCTTCCTCACCTTATGTGGCAACAGCCTTGTGTGTGACAAGCTGCTTCTAAGGGTGAGAATAGCCCGAGTGAGATAGATCTTGAGCCCTGACCTGCACCAAATGCTGCAGCTTCTATTATAAATTTAAAGGCCCCATGTCATAGGCTTTGCTGGAAGCTTTAGACTTTGGGAAGAGAGGAGTTCAAAGTCATACAAATCAAAGCTACATAAAATCATATACACAATTGAAAAGAAAATGGTATTCCAACTTTTTCCATCAGAAGTTAGAGTACTTCCAGTAAGTGGTAACATCTGCACCAGCACCCCCTTTATTCAACAGGAGTCTATTCTTAACCAATGTTATCATTTTCCTCTTTTACAAGAGGTGATGTTTCCTAATAACTACAATTCATGTGAAATAAAATCCTTTAAAAGCTTAACAATCTGGCACCTCCTGGGTATGTAATAAATTTTATGAAGTAATAATTGATTGAATAAACGATGATAATATACTTTTGATTTTGTGTGATCTTGGGAAAATTTTACTCACAGATTATTGGATCCTTCTGTGTGGAAGTAATTGTACCAGATGCTGGAGGTGAAACAAAGATGGAAAAAATTGAAGCCGTGTCGCCTCCTCTTACTTCTCTTTTGATCTGTCTTTCTTCACCTGCAGAGAAACCCTGACACTAAGATTGTGGCCTTGGTTGTTATGAAATACGTTTAACCTTCACATGCTAGCTCTTAGTTTATTTTATAAGAGAATGCATTTACTTGGGCCGGTGTCGTGGTATAGCAGGTAATCCTGCCATCTATGACTCTGGCATCACATGAGTATCAGTTCATGTCCCAGCTGCTCCACTTTCATCCAGCTCCATCCTAATGGGCTGGGAAAAGCAGTGGAGGATGGCCCAAATGTCTGCACCCCTGTTATTCATGTGGGAGACTCGGGTGAAATTCCTGGTTCTCAGCTTCAGCTTGGCCCAGCCCTTGCCATTGTGGCTATCTGGGGAGCGAACTAGCAGATTGAAGATCTCTCTCTCTCGCTCGCTCGCTCTTGCTCTCTTTCTCTGTAACTCCGACTTTTAGATAAATAAATAAATGTTAAAAAAAGAAAGTATATTTATTTAACATATTCCTTACAAATATTTTCACTGGACCTAGAATTATTTCATTCCACTGAACATTGGGCTCCATTCACTTGTGACTTTTTTTAAGATTTAGTTATTTATTTGTCAAAGTTATAGAGCCCATATGGGATGCTGGTGTCACAAGAGGAGGTTGTATGGCTTTATCCAATCTGTCTCAATGCCAGCCCTTCACTTGTGACTTTTGTTGATGTCCTTAGAAGTGCCACCCATCAGTTTAATTGTCATTATTATTGTTTTTAAAGATTAATTAATTTATTTGAAAGTCAGTGTTACAGAGAGAGAGAGAGAGAGAGAGAGAGAGAGAGAGAGAGGTCTTCTGTCTGCTGGTTTAATTCATCAGTGGCCCCAATGAATGCAAGCCAGGAGCCTAGAACTCCATCAGGGTCTCCCAATTGGGTGCCAAGAGCCCAAGTATGAGGGCCATCTTCCACTGCTTTACAAGGTTCATTAGCAGGGAGCTGGGTTGGAAGTGGAGTAGCTGGGACTCGAATTGGTGCTCATAGGGTGCTGGTGTCACAGGTGGTTGCTTAACCCTTGCCCCTGGTTGTCATTACTTTTAGTACAACTGTTATATTATCAGGTTACAAAAAAGTTCTCATGGTCTTGTATTGATAATTTCACTATTATATGTTTAAGATTAATTTTCCTTCCTTCCTTTCTTCCCTTCCTTCCATCTTTGCTCACTTCTTTTTTTTTTCCTTCCATATTCAAATCTATTGATTAGTGTTTTTCACCAACTATGGAAAATTATCACCCCATATCTATTAGAAAATATTGCCTAACCTTTTCCCCCATTCCTTATCCCATCCTATGTCTTCTCTTTGTGGAACTGGGATTAAAAGTATGTTGAATGAGAGGAATTATGTGGTTATGGTTGGGAGATATGATATTGTTAAAATGTCATTTTTTTCATAAATTGCTTTATATATCCAATATCAATGAAAAGTCCAGCAAGCTATTTTATAAAAATTGACAAACTGATCTTAAAATTTATATTGAAATAAAAAAACCAAAAACAGTCAACACAACATTCATGAACAAACTTAAAGGACTCATGACACTAAGGGATTTTTTAACACTATCAAGCTATAGCAATGAAGACAGTGCCTTATTGGAAAAACAATCTGCCCTAGATTGATGGAACAGAATAAACAGAGCAGAATTAGGTCTGCATAAATGCAGTCAACCAATCTTTGGCAAAAAAGTAAAGGCATCAAAGGCAGTTGGTTTTAACAAATAGTGTTGGAACAATTTTATGTCTATATACAAAAAATGATGAATCTAGAAACAGATCGTATAAGTTTCATAAAATTAACTCTAAATGGATCACAGCACAAACTGTAAATTGAAAAACTATAAAATTTCCAAGAAGTAAAGGTAGGGGAAATCTATTGGATCTTTGATTTAGTGACCAAGTTTAAGACACAATGTGAAAAGTTCAATCCATAAAAGTTAAATTTGCCAAATTGTTCCCTACTAACATTGAGAATTTCTGCACAGTTACATACATGAGTAAGGGAATTCAAATGTATGTCACAGATAAGAAGAATATTTGCAAAACAATTTTCAGATAAAGGACTAGAATAGAGCATATACAAAACTCTTGAAATCTAACAGTAAGAAAATAAGAAATTAAAAATGGGCCAAGGCATGCAGCTCACCAAAGAAGATACACACTTGGCAAATAAATATTTGAAAAGATGCTCAACAGCATTTGTTATTAGGAAATTGTGAATTAAAAGAAAAACAGACTATACTAATTGCTGGTGAGGATGCAAACTCACAGGAACCCTCATTCATTGATGCTGGGAATGCAAAACACTTCTGCCACTTTGGAAGACAGTTTGTCAGTTGGTATGAAACCAAATACAATCTTTTCCTGTGATCCAGCAATTGTGCACCTAGTTACTCACCCAAAAGATTTGAAAATTTATGCCCACACAAATAACACCTATATTTGAATTTTTATAACCATTTGATTCATTATTGTCCCAAACTGGAAGCAACCAAGATGTCCTTAAATAAGAATTGATAAACATGCTATAGTACATCCAAACAACAGCATAGTTTTCAGTAATAACACTAAATAAGCCACTAAACTACATGAATGAATTTAAATTTATGTTGGTAAATGAAAGAAGCCAGTCTGAAAGACAACATTCAGTGTGATTTCAATTATATGAGATTTTGGCGAAGGCAAAACTGTAAAAATCAAAAAAAGATCAGTGGTTTGCCAGGATTTAGAGAAGATGGAGAAAGACTTTTTTCAGGTCAGAGCCAGGAACCCAGAACTTTACCAGGGTTTCCCATGTTTGTGGCACAGGTGGCAATGCCCAAGCACTTGATGCATCCTCTGATGGCTTCCCAGGCTCATTAGCAGGAAGCTGGATCAGAATCAGACCAGCCAGTGTTTGAACAAGTGTTCTGATATGTGCTGCCAGCATTGCTGGGAGTGGCTTAATCTGCTCTGCTACAATGCTGACCTGGTGATGGGCAAAGTTGAGTGGATGAACTATATGGGATGTTTTGATGAGAAAATGACTCTATACAGTACTGTAGTATTTAACAATTAAGTAAACAGAGAGCAGGTGGTGGGAGCCAGGTTTTTCAGTGTTGAAGTGAGAATCACAGTTTAGCAAAGGGAAGGGAGCAGAAATACCCATGTGGCAGTGGGTTGGAGTTAGTGATGACATATGTCACATTTGAGCAGTTACATACAGAAATATTTATAGACATGTATATACACATGGGTTAGCATACACACATATATGTTGTTATTCTGTTATTTGAGAAATCTCAGAAGCAATGGCACCCCATTAGCAACATGCACATCTAGTGCCCAGATCTTAGTTTCTTAACCATTTTTCAATAAAAATACTCTTTGGAGAAATGAGTGCTTCCAGGGAGTGGTTAGTGTATCTTATGGTACCCAGAAGCAAGGAAGGACTCAAAATAACAAGAACCTGTGGTAACAGCAGAGTGTCAAAGACACATAAGAGCCAACTCAAAGACCTCCTAATGACTAACTCTGAACCAATTTGAGAAATAAATTAAGTAGTATTGAACTGTGATCCAAACCGGTGAGCCTATATTGATAAAAAGAAATAATAGAATAAAACTGTAAGTAAATAATAAGAAAGAAGAGCCAAATGTCTCATGTGGAACAATGGCAAATAATTTCTGTAAGTACACAGTCATCAGGAGTTGGAGCATACTACTTGAACATCTACTGCACACAATGACTTCCATCCAAAGAGTACAGTGTAGAGAACAGGAAAAAGGTTAATTTTAGAATGGAAAAATCTCAAAAATAACTCCCAAAACAAGGTGATCAAGGTTGGAATCAACAATGATAAGACATGTTGGGTGTATACTTGATACAATGTGATAAATGGCATTTTATCTCTATGTCATTGCTCTCATGAACCATAAAAATATCTAACACAGGAAAACCATCAGAAGTATTTCAACAGAAGGACATTCTCTAAAATTACTGGCCAGTGCGCAGAACCACAAAGGTTGTTAAAAACAAGAAAAATCTGACAAATTGTTATGGCCAAAGAGATATGACTACAAAATGTAATGTGATATCCTGGATAAGTACTGGAATTGAAGAAGAATATTATATTAGCTAATTAAAGTTGAATAAGCTATTGACTTTAACAATAGCAGTTTATTACTGGTAATAAATGTGTCACATGAATATATGATGCTAGGGAAATAATAGATAAAAATAAGTGGGGTTGTGTGGTAACTTTCTCTACTATCGTTTTTTGTTTAATCTCAAACTATTTTAGACAAGAAGTTTAAAAGAAGCATGTTAGAATTCTCAGTCTCATTCTTGATATCTTTCTTTTCTATGTCCTCTGTGTTGTTTTCTCTCTTTCCATGTTGTATGATTGATTTTTATGGTCTACAATCCAGTTCACTAATTCTCTCTTCAACTCTGTAAAATGCTTTAGTTTCTAATTGAATTATTTAGTTTCTAACTGTTGACATTTAGTATTTTTCATTAGTAGAAAATCCTTTTCCTTTTGTCCCCTAAAAATGTGCTACTTTTCTCATTTTAAATGTATTGTGGATATTGTTATGCTTATGTGTTGCTTATTTAAAAACAGTAAAATAATCGTTTCATAACATTTCCTGAAAATTCCAATCTTCATGTGAATCTGTTTCTTCTGTCTCTATGGTTTTGTTTTATGTTGCCTTGTTTCTTGCAAGTTTGTTTTTATGACAGCTTACTCTGTTATCCTGGAAGAATTCCTTGTGGGCAAAGCCTACTTTAAAAACTAAAATTAAAATGTCTATATTCAGAGAAGATTCTTATTTATTTATTTGACTACCTCAGGGCACTTTTATCTAGTTCATAGTTTGAGTTTGCCTCAGTCAACCAGGTGATGTTAATCCAGTCTGTAAATCTACCCACACTTTCTCAGATTATTGTTCCTTTCGTTCAGCACGCTCTGTTTAGTGCTTATCTATTAGATTACATAATTTGGTGGATTTACTTCTTGTTTATTTTTTATCTTAAGCATTCAGTGATTTGAAAATTATGCTCAATAGAAAGGGGTGCTCCTATGAGCTCCCTCATTTTGATTGGCCATTGAGCCTTCCCTTCCCTCTCTGTCACCTGGTAATCTCATCAGACTGAAGCCTGAGTTTCCAGGGCTCATAACTTTCTTAAGAACATAAGTGGTTTTAGTGCTTTGAATGAATGCTTCTCCTTTTGTATTTTTGATTTGCCTATATTTTGGCCTGGTAGTATTTTACTCTTGTGATCTGGCTCTTGTCTGTGAAAATACTCTTGAAATTCTATCCCACACTTAGTTTTCAGAGAGCAATAAGATCCATAATTAATAGAAGCAAAACTCAAATTATTCTTTTAAAAACATTTAAATGATTATTTTGATCTCAACACTGTTTTAGATGCTGGACAGAGTTAAATGGACAAAAGAGTACTATGATTAACAAGGATAAAAATGTTTTTTGAAGATTTATTTATTTATTTGAAGGGCAGAGTTATGGAGAGATTAGGAAAGACACAGACATCCATCCACTGGTCCAGTTCCAAATGTGTGAAACAGCCAGGAATGGGTCACGTAATAGCCAGGAGCTCATCCAGCTCTCCCATGTAGATGGCTAGGACCCAGGCACTTGGGCCATCCTCTGCTCTTTTTCCACGTGCATTAGCAGGGAACTGAATTGGAAGTGGATCAGTTGTTACTTGAACTAATGCCCATATAGGATAATGGCCTCCCAGCTATGGCTCAACTTGCTGAACCATAATGCTGGCAATAAAGATCAGAAATTTTAACAAGAGGTATGGGCGCTGGCGCTGTGGTGTGGTAGGTTGGTACTGGCCTTCCAAATGGGAGCTGGTTTGAATCTCAACTGCTTCACTTGGGATCCAGCTCCCTGCTATGGCCTGGGAAGTGACTCAAGCCCTTAGATATCTGACCCTTGTGGGAGACCCAGAAGAAGCTCCTGGCTCCTGGATTCAGATCGCCCCAGGTCTGGTCATTGTGGCCATTTGGAGAGTGAACCAGAGGATGGAAAACCTCTTCCTCTTTCTTTCTATCTCTGCCTCTCTGTAACTCAGCCTTCAGAGAAATAAATAAATCTTTTAAAAAGAAATTTTAACAAGAAACAAAGCAATAAAATTTCTGATAATAATATTAGATGACATAAATTTTAAGACATTAGAATTCATGGTCATTATAGGAATGTATGTGAATGAATATGCATTTGTGGATCTCAGTACCCTTGGAATAGTTTAGAATAATTCTAAGAGGAGTCACTCGATATGAATAACAAGATTTCCAAGCAATAACAGGACCCCATTTAATTCAAATAGCATGAATTAGTCCTATCAATACAACTGATGATTTTCTACTTGGTACTCAGTTGCTCAGGCAAAAGAACTAGAAAAAAGAAGACACATACTTCTTTTTCTTTTTTAAGTGATCAGCATCTTTATTTGTTTATTTGAAAGTCAGAGTTACAGAGAGGCAGAAGGAGAAATAGAGAGAGAGAGAGAGAGAGGTCCTTCATCCTCTGGTTCACTCCCCAAATCACTGCAACTGTAACTGCAATGGCCAGAGCTGAGCTGATCCAAAGCCAGGAGCCAGGAGCTTCTTCCGGGTCTCCCACACAGGTGCAGCGGCCCAAGCACTTGGGCCACCTTCCGCTGCTTTCCCAGGCCGTAGCAGAGAGCTGGATTGGAGGTGGAGCAGCCTGAACTTGAACCAGTACCCATTTGGGATGCTGACACTGCAGGTGTCGGCTTTACCCATTATGCCACAGGGCTGGCCCCAGACATATACTTCTTCACACAGTGGTGTGATAAATGCATTCTGCCAAAAACAATCTGAATGCAAATCCAGATGCTCAAATAATATGAAATATTATGATGCTATTAAATGAAATAAATGTCATTTAAATTAGACCAAATAGTTGTAAAATTAAAAAAAAACTACTTTATTTCCTTATTTAACCCAGATTACCATAACGAAATGTGGATTTAAATAGATATAATAATATTTAAAATACAAAGAACCAACTTTGGCTTTGTTGGAAGTTTTTATATTTCATTGGTTTCTGATTATATTTAATAGTTTCTTCTTTACATTTTCATGTTCTTTTATTAAAAACTTACTTGTGTGAATGGCAAGAGAGACAGAGAGAGAATGAAACAGAGATCACCTGGTTTCTGTTTTGCTCCTTAAATGCCCACAACACCCAGGGCTGGGCCATGACAAAGCTGGGATCTGGAAGCACAATCCGAGTCTCCCACATAGGTGACAGGAACCCAGCTACCTGTGCAGTCACCGCTGTGTCCCAGGGTGCTCATTACTGGAAACTGAAATCTGGAGTAGGGCTGGGACTTGAATCCAGACACAATATGGGATCAGAGCAACACAAGTAACATCCTAATTGCTATGCCGTGTGGCGACTGCTTTGAACCTAAGATGATTGATTTTCAGCCTTTTTCTTCTTTATACATCCATCGAAGGCTATAAATTTTAACTGGAGAATTTAGCTGCATTCCACAAGTATTGATATATGATATATTCATTATCATTCAGTTAAAACTGTTTATTAATTTTCTTGTGATTTCTTTTTGACCAGTGTGGATTTTTTAGAAATCAGATGCTTAATTGCTAGCAGTTGGTGATTTTCTACTTATCTTCTTCCATTGATTTCTAGCTTAATTTCACTACTGGCAGAATGCATATCCTGATTGAGAGAAAGTCCTTGAAATATTAAGTATTTATGATGCAACATATGGTTAATTTTTGTAAGTGGTTTGTATGTACATTAAAATACATATTTTGTTGCTGATAAAAGAAATGTTCTGTATAGTTCATTCAAACTAAATATGTTAATTAACTTTCCTTCCCATTTATATCTTTTTCTCTTCCTGCTCCATCAACCACTGAGAATGTTGCATGCCCAATCTCAGTATGATTTTAGATTTGTCTGTTTTTTAAAAATCTATGAATTGGGGCTGGTGTCGTTACATACTGGATAAAACCACCACCTGCAATGCCAGCATTTCGTATGGGTGCTGGTTTGAGACCCAGCTGCTCGACTTCCTATCCAGCTCCCTGCTAATGTGCTTGGGAAAGCAGCAGAAGATGGTCCCAGTACTTGGGACACTGCACCCATGTGGGAGATCTGGAAAAACTCCTAACTCTGGGCTTCAGCCTGGCCCAGCCCCAGCCATTGCAGCCATTTGGGGAGTGAACCAACAGATGGAAGATCTCTCTCTCTCTCTTTTTCTCTTCCTATCTCTGTGTAACTCTGACTTCCAAATAAATAAATAAATCTTTTTTAGAAAGTCTATTAATTTCTTCCAATATGTATTGAGAATATATTGATTTTTAAATTTTTAATCTCCTAATGGATTGATGCTTACCTCATTATGAAATATTTTATATACAGTAATGCATTCTGCATTAAAATATTCTTTAATATTAGACTAAAATAGTATATTTCTTTTTGATAATGTTGTCATGATGCATATTTTCCAATTTCAGGACTAGTACCCGGCACCCCAACTGGGACTAGAACCCTGGGTGCCGGAGCCACAGGTGGAGGATTAGCCAAGTGAGCCACGGCACCGGCCTTAATTAAATTTCTTTATGAATTCATCTGAATCATCATTTATCTTTTTTTGTATAGATTTTCTTCTTTTCTTAAAGCAAAGCTTCTTATATTTTATTTTTCTGAAAACATCTTATTTCTTTTTTTTTTTTTTTTGGACTGGCAGAGTTAGACAGTGAGAGAGAGAGAGAGACAGAGAAAAAGGTCTTCCTTCTGCTGGTTCACTCCCCTAATGGCCGAAATGGCCAGCACTGCGCTGATCCGAAGCCAGGAGTCAAGTACTTCCTCCCGGTCTCCCCTGAGGGTGCAGGGACCTAAGCACTTGGGCCATCCTCCACTGCCCTCGTGGGCCACAGCAGAGAGCTGGACTGGAAGAGGAGCAACCAGGACTAGTACCCGGCGCCACAACCGGGACTAGAATCCAGGGTGCCTGCACCACAGGCTAAGGACTAGCCAAGTGAGCCACAGCACTGACCCATCACTTTTGTTTTTGAAGAAACCTTTTGTTGTCTATAAAACTGTGAGTCAATTCTTTTTTTCCATCGCATTAAAGCTGATATTTAATTGTAGTTTGTTTTTCCTATTCTTTTCAGAATTCAATTCTCAATCTTATTTTTTTTTCTTTGACTGTCACAATCCTTTTTTCTCAGAACAATTTTATGATGATGAACCTAGTGTATTCTTGCTGCTTATCTTGTGAGGTTTGCAAAGGAATCTGGGGTTGATGTCCTTTATCAACTGAGAAAAATTATCTAACATTCTCTATTCAACGTACTATTCATCTTGGACCATGCACTTTTGTGTGTGAATCTCCATTTCTTTCTTATTTATTTTTATTTTCTGTTGAAATTCTCCATTGTTTTATTTCTTTTCTCCACATTGTCCCATATGTTATTTGATTTGTTAAAAACTTCAGTATCTAGATCACCTGTAAGTCTGTTTCTATTGTCTGTTTTTTAGTACTGCTGATTTTGGTTATTTTTATCTTGTCATTTTACATAAAATTGTAAAGCCTCCAGATACTTCGAAATACCTCTTTCTTAGGGGATTGTCTTAATCCAATTGGAGAATGAGTCTGGCCTGAACTGAAGGCTCATTCTAATTCTGAGTCCTCCCACCTCTCCAGGAGTTTCATCTGGTTAACTGATGCGTTCAACAAGTTCTTCCCCAGTTGGGTGCTCAATCCCATTCCTCAGTTTGTGTGATTGCTTTGCCTGCTCCCCACACTTTACCAATTTGCAAATGTCTTGAAGGCAACAGCAACTGTATAATTCATGATTCTCAAATTTTCAGTATTGCCTCTCTAGTCTCAGTGACTGACCAAAACAGTGACAGTCTCTTTCCCTCTGTGTTAATCCTCCCGCTGGGACCTTGCCTGCGTGATCAGTCATTCCTTCTAAACATCAAATCCAAAAATGCCTTCAGGGAAAAGGAAGCTGTAGGTCCTCGGTTCACCTGTCTCTGGTGTTTGATCTCTCTAATCCTTGCTTCAGTAGACCTCTGATGTCTTTAAACAGATTGTCACATAGCACTTTCAGTTTTTCAGATATTCTGGCAGAAGGGTGTCGTACCATGTGCTGTGTAAATCTAAGTAGAAGCTCATGGTAACTTTTAGATGTTTATTATTTGTCAAGGAAAAGGACTTGCCACAGCTTCCCAGAGCCTTTGGATAAGAGCCTTTCAGATCTGTTCTAGAACATTTTGGGGAGTGAACTGGGGAGTAATGTCATTTGAAAACCCTCCTTGGAAGTTTCATAGATTCAACTCCCATTCTTCTATTTCCCATCAACTTGAGGTTCTTGTATTTTAATTATGGTTTACTTTATTCCTCCTATTTCAAATTCTAATAAATAAAGGGCTATTTGGGGACAGTGCTGTGGCATAGTAAGCTATGCCTCTGCCTGTGGCGCCGGCATTCCTTATGAGCACCAGTTTGTGTCTCAGCTGCTCCTCTTCAGGTCCAGCTCTCTGCTATGGCCTGGGGAAGCAGTAGAAGATGACCTAAGTACCTGGGCTCCTGCCCCTGCGTGAGAGACCGGGAAAAAACTCCTGGTTTCTTCAGATTGGCTCAACTCCAGCATTTGCGGTCATTTGGGGAATTAATCAACAGATGGAAGACCTTCTCCCTCACCCCGTTTATAACTCTAACTCTCATATAAATAGTAAAAAAAAAAAAAGCTTGAAAAAACCTATTGGAATTTTTCATTTTTTTAAGAAAAAGCTGTTTTGTATTTCTTTCCTTTGCTTGCCCTATTTTCTCCCAGGATATAAATGACAATGTTGAATTTTCCATTTATGAAACATGATTTTGGGCTGTTTCCATGTTTTTGCATGCTTCAAATTTCACATACACTGTGACTAGTCTGGAATTGACATTGTTACATATGCTATGGCTAAGTCTGGATTGCAGGTTATTTCATCATCATTAATGCAAATACTAGCTTGTCATCATGCAATAACTCATTATTTTCTTATATAGAGGCTAGGGTTGAAATTGTGGCCCAGGTTTAACAACTTATTTAAAAAAACAATTCTCTACAAAGTCTTAGGGCTCCTGTTATGATAGATTCTCAACACATTAAGTAGCTGCAACTAAATTGGGACTTTATAGTGAATCCCATTGTCCTTTTAATTTCTCCTTCCTAACCTTAAGCATTATTAACTATCTGTTGACTTCTGGACAGTGTTTCACAAATGGTTCTACATTTGTTCTTCAAGTTATCATTTCTTTCACTGAATTATGAATGATGTTTAAGTAAAAATAATGCTAGACCATTTTCAGCTACATTCACAAATGGCCTGATACTTGTGTAGATTCCCCATAAGAGGCCAAAAGAAGTTACTTTCTACTAATTCAGGCCTCTTGGGGCCTCACTGTTGCACTGGTGTTTACACGGGGGCTCAGCGAGACGTGACCATGGAGTGTGAATGTGTCAGGTGGTCAGTTCTGAAAGTCAGTCAGACAACATTGACTGCTGTTTTCTGTGAAGGAGTCAGGGTTCACCAGCTTAAGTCAGACAAGCTGGGTAGTAGGAGGTGGCAGAGTGTAGAGTCACTATATACTATTAAAAATTATTTATTTATTTTAGAGAGAGAGAGGGAAAGCAGAGAGAGAAAAAGAGAGAGAGAGAGTTAGAGTCAGTTCACTCCCTAAATGTCCCTAATGGCTGAGACTATGCCAGGCCAAACTAGGAGCTCAATCCAAATCTCCCATGTAGGTGGTAGGGACCCAATTACTTGAGCCATCACTGCTACCTTCCAGGGTCTGCTTGAGCAGGGAGCTAGAGTCAAGAGCAGAGCTGGGACTGGAACTCAGGCATTCACAAATGGGGTGCAGACATCTTAATTGGCACATTAATCAGTAGGCCAAATACCTGCCCCTCACACTTCTTTTTCTTCAAGATCTAGGAAAGTACCTGGAGTACTTAAACTCTGGTTTTAGATGAAAGAAGCAGGTGACAGGGCAAGGACGGGGACTGCCATGCTAAATTGAATAGTCCATTTAAAAATGTTATGAAAATGTGTGTCCTTTGATCTGTAGAAGATACTTGGCATCCAAACATAAGAAGAAACAGCCATAGTCCTCAATGAATAACTCCCCACCCCCATTTTGCTGACAGAGGAAAATAGGTATTTTATTTTATTTTATTTATTTCATAGATCCTAATGACAGAATATTAAGACCATGATCAGCATTTACTATGTATTTCTCCTTATTATAAAATTAGGGCAAAGCAAAGCAATCAAAACAAAACAAAACTCAAGGTTTCCACCTTCAAAGAACTCATTAAAGTCCTATGTAGGTGCCATCAATTTCCACTGTGTATATCTGACTACCTGCTCAACATTTACTACCCAAACCTTTCCATCCCAAGTTTCCCACATCCCATGAAAAGGTATCACATCACCAACCACCTACGTGCTCAAGCCTGTACCTTGGGAATCACCCTGATCTGCTGTTTCACTCACCCATACCAGCCAGTTCATCGTCTTTGCTTCTCAAATATTCAGTCCCCCTTCCTCTGTCTTAATGTTCCAACTCCAACTCAACAACTCATCAAGACGTGCTCATCCAATTTCATTGACTTCTCTGCATATCTTCTAGTTTTTACACAATCTGAAGTCTATTAAGAAGCCATAGTTGGCCAGCGCCGTGACTCAACAGGCTAATCCTCCGCCTGTGGTGCTGGCACACCGGGTTCTAGTCCCAGTCGGGGTGCTGGATTCTATCCCGGTTGCTCCTCTTCCATTCCAGCTCTCTGCTATGCCCCGGGAGTGAAGTGGAGGATGGCCCAAGTGCTTGGGCCCTGCACCCGCAAGGGAGACCAGGAGAAACACCTGGCTCCTGGCTAAGGATCAGTGTGGTGCGCTGGCCACAGCGCGCCAGCTGCAGCGGCCATTGGGGGGTGAACCAACGGAAAAAGGAAGACCTTTCTCTCTGTCTCTCTCTCACTGTCCACTCTGCCTGTCAAAAAAAAAAAAAAAAAAAGAAGAAGAAGAAGAAGCCATAATGATCCCAAGATAGTCCTTAACCACTCCACTGATTTGCAAAAAAATTTTCCACCTCTGTCTTTATTACCTACATGTTCCTGGATTTAATTGAATTCACTCCCACTGTAGAGCATTTATTTATTTATAGCTTCTCCCGAAATCTTCTCATGGTTAACTTTTGCATCTCATTCTGGTCTTTTGGTAAAGAGTCTTGTTCTGACTATTGATTCTAAAGTGATTCCCTGACCTGGATTGAATTCCTGGCTGTTGGCTTCAAGCTGGCCGAGGCTTGGCCATTGCAGACATTTAGGGAATGAACCAAGAGATAAGATTCTCTGTCTGGGGGCTGGCACTGTGGTATAGTAGGCTAAGCCTCAGCTTGCAGTGTTGGCATTCCTTATGGGCACCAGTTCATGTTCAGGCTGCTCCTCTTCTGATCCAGCTCTCTGCTTATGGCCTAGGAAAGCAGTAGAGGATAGCTCAAGAGCTTGGGACCTTGCACCCACATGAGAGACCCAGAGGAATCTCCTCGCTCCTGGCTTCAGATGGGCCCAGCTCCGGCCATTTATGCCATTTGAAGAGTGAACCAACAGATCAAAGACCTGTCTCTGTTGCTCCTTCTCTTTGTCTGTAACTCCACCTATTCAAATAAATAAATCAATCTTAAAAAAAGGACAAACTCTCTGGCTCCCTCTATGTCTATCTCTTTCTGTGTATCCATCTCTATCACATTCAAATAAGTAAATAAACAGGTAACATTCAAAAATAAAGTGCACCCCATCACTCCATATGATATTAGCATCATTCATGACTTTTACAGCACTTATTCTATTATAAAGAGTACAGTTTATTTACTTGCTTATTCAATGACTCATGCAAGTTCCTTTAGGAGCAGTTCTTGTCTGTTTGGATCAACGCTTTGTCCCCACCACCTTGAAGCTATGGCTGGCATACAAGAGAGACAGTAAATATTTATTACATGAATAAATGAATGGAAGCTCAGTGTACTTATGTGAGAGATTTACATACATTGGAAGCATTGTGCTAAAAAGTGTCAATTTCAATAATAGGAATACAGAATAAACACAGAAGAAAGAATATTTTCAGTGCTGAAGAGATTAATTAGTCAGGGTTTAGGATGAAAATATTTTTAATCATTAGGTTTGAATGATTTGAGGTGTTGGACCTGCTTATTCTCAACAAAAAGGGGCTTTTTAATAAATTCCACTTCCAAATTCAATACTATTATTATCATTAGCAGTAAAATGGAACAACATAGAGAGGCAGGTGCCTTAATTCCATCTGTAATAAATCTCAACTATTAACCATTTGATGAAACAGTGAATCTGTGTCATATTGACTGCTCTCACCGATAATAGATTTCATTTTTAATCTTCTCAGAAAATGTAGTCAGCTCTGTCCTTGCTCTTAAGGGTCATTGAAAAGGCGAGATTATAAAGGTACAGCTCCTGCTGTGCACAACAACAATTGGGTGAGTCCTGACTCACTGTTGCCAGGGCAAGCAATCGAGCTGTTGCCATTACTTCTCCCATATGCAGTGGATAAAAGGTGGAAAGAAACAAACATATTTCTGCTAGAGCACAGAGCCCCAAACTTTTCACTAAGCTTTTCTCTTAAGGGTCTGAGTCATGAGGCCTGTTCAAGTTCTCTTGATCATTTTCCCCCATAGGTGACAGATGAGAGAAAGACAAGGATCTCTAGAAGATCAAAATGCAGGAGAAAATAACTTTAATGAAAAGAACAGCAGGTTGCAAAAGCGAATTGAACTAGTATTGAAGTCCTACTAGATGTCCAGCTTTGGGTGTAAAATAGAATAGAGCCCATTGCTTTCCCATGAGTGCACTTTTATGCTGGGGTGCAAAACTGTCACTTTTGAAAAAAAATTAGCAAATAGCAGTATGGCAAAGGCATAATGTGCAAAAATATTAGACCTTTCCTGTTCAACCATTTTACTGCCCTTTGCTTTTTTCAAAGGATTTCTTTATTGAAAGGCAGAGTGTTGAGAGAGAGAGAATGAGAGAGAGAGAGAGGTGCTTTCCATCTGTTGGTTCAGTCCCCCACAAGGCTGCAACAGCCAGGTCAGGGTGAGCTGGAAGCCAGGAATCAAGAAATCTATCCTGTCTCCCACGTGGATGGAAGCGACCCAAATGATTGGGCAACCCTCCAGTGTCGTCCCAGGTGTGGTAGCAGGAAGCTGGGTCAGAAGCAGAGCTGTTTCCCAGTTCAATCCAGAGCTTGGATATGGTATTGCCCACAAAAAAAATGGTGGCTTAACCCACTGTGCCACAACGCCAACCCTTCAGTCCCTTGTAGAATCTCCTCATGTTTCTAAAATGTTATTCTTTTTTTTTAAACTTTTTAAATTTATTTTATTTTATTTGACAGGTAGAGTTATAGACAGTGAGAGAGAGAGAGAGAGACAGAGAGAAAGGTCTTCCATTGGTTCACCCCCTAAATGGCCTCTATAGCCAGCATACTGCGCTGATCCGAAGCCAGGAACCAAGTACTTCCTCCTGGTCTCTCATGCAGGTGCAGGGCCCAAGCACTTGAGCCATCCTCCACTGCCTTCCCGGGCCACAGCAGAGAGCTGGACTGGAAGACGAGCAATCGGGACTAGAACTGACGCCGGTATGGGATGCAGGCACCGCAGGCGGAGTATTAACCAAGTGAGCCATGGTGCTGGCCCCTCTAAAATGTTATTCTAATAGGACTCTCTCCTTTTGTTCCTTTTTCTCAAGTGGATACTTTTTGAAAATGAGGAAGGTTACCCGAATGGAATCTCCTCCTGCGTTTCCTAAGCTTGCAGAAAGGAAAACAGGGAGTGTGATTATTTCTTTCCTTCCTTTCATTCACATTTTTTGTGTACCTTTGGCTTTCAACTAGAGTAAACATCAGTTTCCTTTTTTTTTTTTTTTGACACAGCTATTTTCTTACCTGTAAGGTTTGTTATTCTCTTGATTGAAATTATTCCAACAAAGAGTCAAATTTGAGTTAGTTAGAACTTTAAACATGTCAAATTGGTTTTTATCCTAAATTTAATAAATTTTCACCTTCTGCACATTAAAAAAGAAAACTAGGGGGCCAGCTCTGTGGTACAGTAGGTTAACGCCCTGGATGAAGCACTGGCATCCCATATGGGCACCAGTTCAAGACCTGGCTGCTCCACTTCCGATCCATCGCTCTGCTATGGCCTGAGATAGCAGTGCAGGATGGCCCAAGTCCTTGGGCCCCTGCACCCATGTGGGAGACCTAGAGGAGGCTCCTGGTTCCTGGCTTCAGATAGGTGCAGCTCCAGCCATTGCGGCCAATTGGGGAGTGAACCAGCAGATGGAGGACCTCTCTCTTTCTCTTTCTTTCTCTCTGCCTCTCCTCTCTGTATAACTCTGACTTTCAAATAAATAAATAGATCTTAAACAAAAGAAAACTAGGGAATAAAAACATAATCTCATGGGATAGATGTAGTGCATTGAGTTAAGCTGCCTCTTGGGGACACCCACATTCCATACTGGAGTGGGATTTGATTCTTGGCTTCTCTATGCTTCTGATCCAGTACCATGCTAATGTGTCTGAGAGGCAGCATCATCCCAAGCTCTGCTTTCCTGCTAACATGTGAGAGATCAGGATGGCGATTCTGGCTCCTGGTTTTAGTCTGCTCAGTCCTGGTTGTGGCCATCTGGGTATTGAATGAGTGGATGGATGATTTCTCTCCCTGTCTTTCTCTCTCTGTATCATTCTACCTTTCAAATAAAATTAATTAATCAGTCAACCTATCTATCATCTATTGTCTATAATCTATTATCTAGCCATATTTTCTGTTTATCTATAATCACAGTTCCTATATTTCAACACCATGTACTGTCATAAACACTAATATGAACTTTTATTAAAAATCATATTTTTCCTATTAAAATGATACTAATATCAGAAGTTCTATTCTTTTTTTAAAGATTTATTTATTTTACTTGAAACTCAGAGTTACACAGAGAGGGGAGAGGCAGAGAGAGAGAGAGAGAGAGAGAGAGAGAGAGGGCTTCCATCTGGTGGTTCACTCCCCAGTTGGCCGCAATGGCCAGAACTGTGCCGATCTGAAGCCAGGAGCCACGAGCTTCCTCCAGGTCTCCCATGAGGGTGCAGGGGCCCAAAGTCTTGGGCCATCTTCTACTGCTTTCCCAGGAACCGGCGCCCATATGGAATGCTGGCGCTTCAGGCCAGGGTGTTAATCCGCTGCACCACAACGCCGGCCCCTGTATACTTTTTTTTTTTTAAGATTTATTTTATTTATCTGAAAGGAAGAGTTACAGAGAGAGAAGAGGAGAGGGGAACAGAGACAGAGATAGAGAAAGTGAGAGAGAGAGAGATAGCTTCCATCTGCTGGTTCATTCCCTAAATGACTGCAATGGTCAGGGCTGGGCCAGGCTGAAGCCAAGAGCCAGACTACAGGTCTCTCACATGGGTGCAGGGGCCTAAGCACTTGGACCATCTTCTGATACTTTCCCAGGCACCTAAGCAGGAAGCTTGATTAAAAGTAGAGCGGCTGGGACTCAAATAGGTACCCATATCGAATGCCAGCATCACAGTCAGTTGCTTTACCTGCTATACCTCAATGCTGGCCCCAGAAGTTTTATTCTGAATGTATGGAATTAGTGCAAAATTGATCAATCATTCTTACAATTTTCATCTAATAATTTCTGTGAGATCAGGCTGCAACCATTATGCACTACTGTTATGTGAACAAAAATAATTGTATTAATATAAAATATAACCATTTTGTAAAAATGTTGATCTTCCACAATAGTGCAATATCATTTATATAAAAAATATATGAGAGAAGTCGAGTATTAAGTCCATTACTGGATGCACACATATGCAACATATTATTATAAATATTCTTAATCAGAATGAATTATCAACATTATGTTTTAGCACATAAACACTTCAGTTGAATTTGCAAAATATTACTGTACTAAGAATGTGTGATGCGAAAACATTTATCTATATTATAATAATAAATATATGTACATTGTAGTTTAATGGCAGCAATGTAGAAAACATATACCTCACATATTGATCATTACATATGTTTTATGCTTTTAAAAGTGCACATACCAAATTCAAATTTAAATTATCATATCATAGTGATAATAAATGTTAATAAATATATTTATTGATATTCTTAATGCCAGTTGAACTAATTGCCTTATTGGATGTTATGATTTTCTCTTTTTTCAATGGGGAAAACCTCTTTATACATATGCAAAGTGGTTTTACCAAAAGATTTCCGTATTCTAAGAGTAGAGTAACAAGGGGCAGATTATCCTTGCTAATGTAAACAAGTTGAAAACTGGAGAAAACATATATAACAACTTTTGTGCATTAGACAACAGGCAGCACAGAACTATGATCTTTGGGAAGAAGGAACAAATGAAATGAGTACAAGAATTGCTCAGGCTTTTTGCAGAGTCACATTGCTGTACATAGGGTAGGGAAAGGAATTCTCAAGTAGAGGAGAGAGAGATTGGAATTTAAGCTGAGGAGACTGATAGTTGTAGGGCAGAGTTCCAAAAAATGGGATACTACATAGAAAAGGAACCTTCATAAAACTACATAAGCTAGCCCCTATAGTATTTACATAATTCCAATATATGTGAACATAGAGTAAATGTATGTGAAGCTAAGCATAGAAACATCAGAAAGTGAATCCCCATGGTTTACATAGGATAGAGATACAGTAAAGCTTTCATCAGCTAAAGTAGAGAGCTCTTTTTGGTCACCAAGGAAATTCTATGGAGATCCCAAAATGGCCTCATTTTAATATTATAGATAAATAACACTTAGGGTAAAGACAGCTCTAGACTTATACTAATGAAGCATGAAAAGCAGCCACATGAGGATCAAATTTATTGCAAGTAACTATGTATAACAAAGTCCAGATCTCAAGTTTGCAACAATACAACACTTAGAATGCATTTAGAAATTTTCAGATATGAGAAGAAATAGGAAATACATCTATGATTAAGAAAAAATTTAGCCAAGATAATAAGCCTGGAAATAGCAGAGATGATAAAATTAGCAGAAAAGTACTTTAAGAGAAAAATCATATCTTCTGTATTGGAAGGGATTTAAAGGAAAATATGAACAGAGTGAAATGAGAAATGGGATTGTAAAAAAAACCAATTAGAACTCAAGATGAGAAATACTGAAATGGGAAATGCGTTGGGTGAAACTTACAGCAGGGTAGACACTAAGAAAGCAATGAACTTGAAGACATACTGACAGAAACAACTTAAAATGAAGTACAGAAGAACCAGCTAAATTAAAAATGAAGAGATCCTCAGTGAACTGTGGAACATTAAGTGCTCTAACCATATATACCCTTTGATTCCCAAAAGTATGAAAAAAATTCAGAGAAAGAATGGAAAAAATAATAGCAAACACATTCCAAATTTTCAACCTCAAGCACATTGTAATGAATTATTTCACAGAAGTGATAAACATGAAGACTTACAGGAAGTAATAAAAAAAAGCATTATATTTACATATAAAGAATGACTACAGACTTCCTGTTAAAGATTATGCAGGCTGGAAGACATTCAAACAACATATTGAAAGTACTACAAAGAGGGGTAGGTATTTGGCATACCAGTTAAGATCCTACTTGGGTTGTGATATCCCATATCCAGAATGCCTGGGTTTAAGTTTTGGCTCTGCATCCAATTCCAGCTTCCAGGTAATGGCTCAAGTACCTGAGTTCCAGTAACCTGTATGGAAGACTTGGATTAAGTTCTCAGCTCCAGTTCTTGCACACAGTTGGGAAATCAAACAGCAGATGAAAGTTCTCTTTCTGTGTCTGTCTCTTTCTCTCTGCCTTTAAATACATTTTAAAAACAGAAATAAATTAAAAAGAATGTAGTGCAAAGATAAAAACCAAGTTGTCAAAGCAGAATTTTATATGCAATAATAATTGCTTCTAAATATTGAAGTAAGACTTTTTTTTGAAGACAAATGTTCTACAACCACCCAACATAAACCACAATTTAAGTGTAGATTGTTAGGCTGACATCCTCAGATGAGCATGCGAATCCACACAAAGACAGCAAGAGCAGCAGAAATCATTACTTTGTGAGTAAATATAAAATGATATTTTCTCAGTTTTTAGAAATGATTTTTTATAACAATATATTGTACACTTTCTAAAATACATGACAAAAACAGCACAAAGAACATGAGGGAAGGAAGAAATGCAAGTATACTGTTTTAAGGTTCTTATGTTTCTGTGAAATATAATATTATTTATCCATATTGTAATTCTATAGCCATTACACAAAATATAAATAAAGTTGGATATAGATAATAAGTGAGTAGTGAAGATAAATAAAATATAAGCAAGTAACACAAAAGAAGGAAGAAATAGAAGGATAAAAGAATGAAAAGCAGATGTGACAATTATAAGACAAAGAGCAGAAAGGTATATTTAAGCCAAAATATATTAAGTATTACATTGTGTTAAATTCTATTAAAATAGAGTCTAGATAGAAAATCAAGACCAAAATGTATGCTGTGTAAAAGAAATTCATTTTAAATATGAAGAAATGTAGGTTCATGGTAAATGATAGAATAATTTATATATGACAAGTTTAAAAGAAAACTGGAGAAGCCAAAACAGAAATATAGTATACTTCTTAACAATGATAGAAATAGAGGTGCATTTCACAGTGAAAAGGTTGTCAATTCATCAATAAAATATTATACTTGTAAATGTATATGTACCTGATAATAGAGTTTCAAAATGCCTGAAATAAAGACTGATAGTTGTTAGGGAGACCTGGTCAAGTCTACAGTTACAGCTGGATATTTTAACACTCCTCTCTCAGTAATGGATGGAACAGATAGAATATCAGTAAGGATATGGAAGACGTCAACAACACTATCAAGGAACTTGACTTAGTTGATATTTATAGAACACTCCAAACAACAAGAGTATTAGGAAATGAACATTTTACAGATAGACCATATTTTGGGTCAAAAAAACTAATTTAGATGAATGTTAAAATATTAAAATAGTAAAAGGTTTGTGTTGTTATGATGATGGAATTTAATCAAAGTCAAATAACATGTTATTTGAAAGGACTTCAAAAAGTTTGTGGAGAGATGGAATGAAAAAGGTATGTTTATTTAGGTGCAAAAATTTGGAAATCTTTGCAGATACTTGTGATTTATTTTCCATGAACATTTTGAAGACCTCTCATATATGTGCAAAAATCTCTTAGCTATTTGCAAACAGAACGTTGTTAAATAGTCCATTAGTCAGTAAAGAAATTACAAGGGAGTTCAGAAAACTTCAATTAACTAGAAATGAAATGAAATATTTAAATTGTGAAATGATTTTATAGCAATAATTACTACACTTAATCTTAGCCAAAAAGCCAAGAAGTGATGTATAGCATTATTTAGTGTGGTATTTATAGCTTTAAATGTTTGTATTAGAAAAGAAACAAGTATACAAATAAATTTTATGAACTTCCAGCTTTAGAGTCTAGAAAAAGAACATGTTGACTTTTCAGTAAACAGAGGGAGGGGATAAGGGTAGAGATCAATGAAAAATGAAAGAGAAAATAGACAATGGAGCAAATCAATAAATAAAAAGATTGTTTTCCTGCATAAATCAAGAAGGCATCACAAAGTCAGAACTTGGTGAAACATTAGGTGGTCTCAAATAAGCTAAAGTGATCAGACAAGGAAAGGAAGGAAATGAGACTCCACTTTGGGGACTACTTCCCAATATTCCAGTATATGCTATTACCTCAGGGCTTAATGGTTGGAATGCTGTTAAGCATAATCTGAAACTCATTGAAATAGCTAATATCACCTCCAGGCAATTTCCATAGATCTTTTAAATAGATATCTTGGAATGTTACTCACAGGACTGCATATAAGACCATAAAATATTGACATGATTGAAATAGTCTTTTGCCTAAGTAATGATGGGGTTTGACATTCTATTCCATAATATTTGAATTGCTGACTAGGCAGTTTATATATATTTCTAACTCTATAATTTGTGGACTTTATGTATTGACAAACTTTGAAATAAATTAATAAGTGAAATATGAACTTGAGTATTTAGAGAATGCAGGTAAATTAAGTTTAATGAATGAGCTGAGGAGCACCAGTGCACAGAGATCGTCTATAACCGCAATCAGATTATTTCAGCTTTCAAGTGAAATTAATATTTATATTGATAAAACTCAAGTGCTAAGTTTTCTAGATAAAATAATATTTCCTTTTTAAAAATATTTTATTTATTTGAAAGGCAGAGGCAGATAGAGAGGAAGAAAGAGAGTGAGAAAGAGAGGTCTTCCCTCCGCTGGTTCAGCCGCAATGGCTGGAGCTGTGCCAATCCGAAGCCAGGAGCTAGGAGCTTCTTCTGGGTTTCCCACGTGGGTGCGGGGGCCTGAGAACTTGGGCCATCTACTACTGCTTTCCAAGGCCATAGCAGAGAGCTGGATCGGAAGTGGAGCAGCTGGGACTAGAACCAGTGCCCATAAGGGGTACCGGCATTGCAGGCTGGGGCTTTAACCCACTGCACCACAGTGCCAGCCCCAAAATAATATTTCCATCCCTGCTCTCACATTTGCTAAACGATTTCCCTCCTTTATGTGATAGCCAACAAATTATACCTTTTTTGTCTCTTTTGGCTTTCATGATATTATTCCGATTTGGTTCCCTTTCTCACAGGACTGTGGCACTGAGATTTCACTTGTTTTATTTTTTAAATATTTATTATTTATTTGAAAGGCAGAGCCACAGAGAGATAAACTGATTCATTCCCTAAATTCCCGCAACAACCAGGTCTGGGCTAGGCTGAAGCCAAGAGCTGGGTTGTCCAGGCCTTTCACATCCAGTTATTTGAGCCTTCCAGGGTCTATATTAGCAGGTAGCAGGAGTGAGGAGTCTGAGCCAGGACTTGAATCCAGGTGCTCCAATGTGGAATATTGGCATCTAACCAGTGGCTAAAACTCTAGACTAAACAACTGCCCCATCTTCCATTTTCAAATGCACAAATTGTTTAAGCAATGCCCATGATCTCTCCAGCAAAATATTTATAAAAAGAATAAGAACTTATTGAGAGATGTTATTAAGAAATGTGCAGATGATACCAAAACTAGAGGTAGCTTTTAGAACTTATTTCCTTGGGAAAAAACTTCATACAAATCACCTAGTAATGATAGGCATTTAAAACCATCTATAAATAAAATCTTTTGTGTTTGTTCTTACTTTAAATTACCATTTTAAATATTCTGGTTTTATTATGTAGTTTACAAATGGGCTAATTTCTGCCCATTATTTTTTCTTCAAGAAATTCTTTAGTGTTGTTTCCTGGGCATTCTTGCTTATGAATTTCAGATATGTTTATTATTTTGACAAGATGTAGAATTTTCTATAATTTCTTAATTTCATAATTTCTATAATTTCATAATTTGATTAAAAAGTAATTATCAAACCCGCATTTCCCATTTACTAGAAATTACTTTATGACATGCATTTCTGTAATTTATTCCTTAAATATTTTATACTTTCTAGTACCATGAGTTGTTGGATCTTTCAGTTTCCAATATATGTTTTAACCAAATACATTGAAATTGAGAAATATATTGATTTTATGTATTTTTCTGAAACATGGCTATATTGTAACTATCTTCCTATCTTACAGGGATTCACTAGAAATTCACACTCTGCCCTCACATTTTATTTTGTTTTCAAACAAATTCCTTTAGCTATTTTTGATGTACCTTTCTGTCCTATGCTAGCGAACTAAAATGAGTTTATTGTTTAACTTCAATTTTCTGTTAATTTTTGAAGTAACCCTCATATGCAAGAAAAAGAAGCATATAGGTAGCATAGCCAGAAATTATTTTTTTAAAAATTACTATATGCCATGTACAGACACATATAATGTTTCAATTTTTTCCACCTGTATCTCCTATGATCAAAGTTGTAGTGTTTCCATGCACATAAATTTCTAAATATTCTATAATCCTGATCTGACATTTTTTCCATGACATCATTGCCATTTTAAGAAGTGAATCTACACATTTGTATTTTCCAGTGTAAAGTATTTGACTTCATTGTGCTAGATCTTGAGAAAATGATCCATACAATTTTTGGTGTTTTTCACCTATTTATTTTTGTTCTTAATGTAATGATATGGTATCAATGTTTGTGTATTTTGTGTAGACACTTGACAACTGAAAGTGTGGGAGGAGAGAATTCATAATTTTAAAATATCCATTGTGTAAAACTGCTTTTAATTTTTATCTCACTTAATTCCTTAATAACCCAGTGAGGTAAGAGTTATTATCTGCAGTTTTTTTTTTTCCATGGAAAAATAGATTTAAGGTTAAGTGACTTGCCTGGATCACATCTTTAGTATGTGGTTGTGCTGGAACTGAGAATTAGGTATGTGTGATGTCAAAGTCTGCTGCCCTTTTTTACAAAATTACAGTGCCTTTCAAGGAGATGTAATTCCTATTAGAGGTGTATAGAATTTGATATATATCTAATTGTTGTACATTTACTGTATTATTCATTTCTTTGCTGTCCTTATTCAATTTTTAATGGGGATTTACCCAGGGTAATTGGATGTTGTAATTTAATAGTGGATTTTTAGAAATGCACATTCCCTAGGCAATCAATCTCAAGTAGCGCAGTAGTGGCTTTAGCTACTACCTCCTCCTCGCTGTCAGCTTCCAAACTCTTATTTAAGCTCCAGATTTGAACTCAGCAAATATGGATTTTTAAAAAAATTTGAGATTAGATGTTTTACTGTATTGCATTGATTACTAAGGAGGAGCAATAAGTATTTATTGCTGAGTATTTGGAAAACAATGAAAAACATGAAAAATATAATGAAAATCACCTCTAATACAACAAGGTGAGAGAACCACTAACATTTTTATGGATTTTCTTCTTGTTCAGTTAATTTATCTTTATATGTATATGCACACACATCAATTTGAATTAAACGAACTATATTTTTGTAGCTCTTGTATTTTACTTAAAATATAATAACATTTTTATGTTATATCATCCAATAAAGTGGTTTTTCTATTGCCTCATTTTATTATGTCATGTGTATGTATTATAGTGTCACAAATCTATATTGTCGAGAACTCAGGACTACAATTATATAACTTTTGTACATGTTAAGAGATGAATATTGGTATATATTCGAATTGCACCCAGTTATCTAACAAATGAAATTATCTTTAATAAAATTTCTCCAGGTAGAATGGCCTTGGAATTGAGCAACCAGGAACTAATAAGGATGAAATATGCATTGTATACTTGATAATAGCATTTTCTCTTAATGGCACATTTATTTTAGGGTGGATTTCATCATGAACTCTCTCTGGAGCAATATCCCAAACCTTCTTTTGCACACAGTTTGCAAACTTTTGCTTTCATCTTTCTATCAGGTGGTCTGGCACTGCCAATATTTTAGTGCTGATAACCTATATGAGAACTAAGGTGACCTCTCTAGACAATAATCTTCTGTGGACTGGTGAACTTGGAAATCACACTTTAAATGGAATTAAATGCCATAATATAAATCTTGATGAGACTGCTCATTACTAATGCTTCTTCTCTTAGTATCCCTGGAATTTCATCCTGTACTTTCTTGAGTCTGTTATCTGTACATTTTTGCTTTCCTGAGAGTGTTTGTGAAATAAAGAGAACATTTACTTCCCATTTGACTATTTTATAATAGCTTCTAAATAGGAAAGTTGTGAGAAAATGTTCACATATAATGTGAAGCTATTGAATTTTTTCATCAAAGGCGAGAAAAAGCAAAAAAAGAAAAATCTCATTTCACCTAATGCATTTCACAGATTGCCATAAACTGAGACTCTTTATCACTGGAAAGAAAATGCTGCTTTTCTTCTGTAGGAAACAAACATATTTGCATCATAACAGAACAGGGAAGCTGTAAATAGAAGGGTAAATTTTGGTTGTTGCTATGCAGACTGAGCTGTCATAACCTTCTGAGTCACTGGGAGGATATTTTCACACAAAAGGTGAGCAACTAATAATTTATTCATTAGAATTTATGATTTACTTTCATACATAAATAAGCACATTTTAAAAAATACCCAAATCTTGATGACTTCAGGTTTCAAGGGAAACTTCATTATTTATCTTGATGATTCTTTTAAAATTCTAGATTCATAATCGTGTTTGCAGAACTTCCATTTGCACGTAGCTCTAGCCAATAAAAGCTATTCATTGATAGCCTCATCTCTCTGACTACTCCAATTCTAATATCAGAGACAGTGAGATTTCTCTTCTATCATTTTGTATCTTCCATTTCCTTGTAGAGAAACTGTTCTTTAGCCCATTACACTTCCTAATCTGGGTGTAGCTTTAATTTCCCATGTCCACTGTCACTCTCCTATATATTATGACCTTTCTTTCCAGACTGGACTTGTTGAGTGTTTTATCTCTTTGACTTCTACCATTCCTGCCTGCTATGAACTTAATTGATTTAACCTCTCTTAATCTCCAGATTCTGATTCCCATTACTAGTATTATTATCCCTGAACTGTCAAGAGTTGATAAAGTCATGTTGTTGAGAAAATTGGTTAACATTCAAGCTATCCAAGCCTCTTCGGGTTCTCACCACTGCTAAGAATTCCTTTTTTTTTTTTAAGTTTTTTTTCAATTTAATGAATGCATTTTTACATAGATACAACTTTAGGAATATAATGTTTCTTTCCCTCATACTCCCATGCTGCTCCCATTCCACCTCCCATTCCCTCTCCCATCTCCTTCTTCATTATGGATCATTTAATATGATGTTATATATATAGATGACCAACTCTATGCTAATCATAGATTTCAACAAGTTGCCCCCACGCCCACACATAACATAGAATACAGTTTGGGGAGAGAATTTGCAGTTGAATCTCATATTACAAAGAATTCCTTTTTATAAAATAATTTTCTGAAAGACTACGAGCCTTGGTATCTAAAAAGAATGCTGTAAACTTTTAAGCTATTTTCTTTTTGTTTTCTCAAGATGAGAGTCACTTTATCTTATTTTTAAATTTTAGAATTAATTACATTTGAAAGATAGAGCAACAGAGAGAGGGAGAGAGACAGAGACTTTCCTTCCATTGATTCACTCCCCAAATGCCCACAACCGCTGGTGCTTTGCCAAGCTAAACCCAGAAGCAAAGAATTCAGTCCAGGTCTCCCATGTGGGCAGCAAGGACTCAGCTAATTGGGCCATCACCTGCTACCTTCCAGGGTGTACAGCTAGAACCAAGAGCAGTTCTGGGAGTCAAACCCAGACACTCTGAAATGGGATGTCCATAGCAGTGTCTTAAGTGCTACTCCAAGCGCTCACCTCTGAGCTCTTCTCAGATTATCAAAGTGATTGTCATTCCCCAAACATGAACAGATACCTTCTCATCTGGACAGGAAACAGAGGCTATCTACTGCCACTGCTGTTGTTCTTTCCCTTGGCCTCATGATGACTCCCACCTACTTCTTTGTTTCCTATATTTGAGAGCGTGTTCCTTATTGCAGTGGCTCTCAGGCTTTAGTAAACCACAAAACCATCTGAAAAACTTAGAGATGGAGGTTTCCTGTGTTTACCTGAAGCACAATGACTAAGCAGGACTGCAGTGGAGCCCGGGCATCTGCAACGGAGTGAGTGCTCCCAGGGTTCTTCTTCAGGAGAGAACCACTCACTTGCAGAAGCACCATCTAAAGTTCAAGCCTCAGGTTTGCTTGGCCTCTGAATCTCATATTTCTCCCTAAAATTGCTGACATCAACAGTGAACACAGTTAAGTTTGAATGGAAGATTAAAAACAAAATTTTTTGCATAAGTGTGTCCCAAATATTACAAGACATATCCTAACATGTTTGTTTTTTATCTGAAATTCAAATTTACTGGACATTCTACAGCTCTATTTGAATGGCTTGGCTACTGTAAGGCCATTTCTTTTTTTCTTCTTTGATGGCTGACAATAAACAAACCCTTGCCATCTGCCTGTAAATATACAGAGGGTCTTGGCTTTCCTCTATGCCAGGACAGCACCAACCTCTGAATTCACTTTCCATTGAGTTTTTTTTTTCATATTTCTACATGTGCTATCTATAATGACTTATTATTCATTTTATTTCTGATGTGCTTTTCATGGAGCTCAAGTTCCTTTCTCATATCCTCGATTTATGCTTGTTAAAATTCAACTTCTTTTTAAATATTCAACTTTTTGTACTCCCACAAGACCCCGTATATAACTACTTCATTGTAACTGATTTATAGGTGTGAATTCCTATTAGACTACAAGTTAGTACCTTGGGAACTGGAACTGTATACCTAGTTTCTTTCTTTCTTTTTTTGACAGGCAGAGTGGACAGTGAGAGAGAGAGAGACAGGGAGAAGGGTCTTCCTTTTCTGTTGGCTCACCCCCCCCCCCAATGGCTGCTGCGACTTGCGCGCTGTGGCTGGTGCACCGTGATGATCCAAAGCCAGGAGCCAGGTGCTTCTCCTGGTCTCCCATGCGGTTGCAGGGCCCAAGGACTTGGGCTATCCTCCACTGCACTCCTGGGCCAGAGCAGAGAGCTGGACTGGAAGAGGAGCAACTGGGACAGGCGCCTTGATCGGGTCTAGAACCCGGTGTGCCAGCGCCACAGGTGGAGGATTAGCCTCGTCAGCTAATTGGGACCAGCCCAATCCTTAATCTTTAATATCAAGGGTCAAGTCTCATTGATTCTTGTACCAATTTGCATATGTAAATCATTCTCCTTTTTTCCTGGATAGCAGAGCTTTTCCAACAGTCACCATGCTATGGTGTCAGGCCAAGAATGGCAATGATTTCCATCAGTGTGGGACCACTCATAGCCCATTTTCTCCAGTATTCTAGCCAACATAGTTTCTATGTGTGTTGTGATATTATAATAATGAAAAAGTCACTGCTTTGTTGATACTAAATGGGTAGATATTTCTTTTTCACTAATATTTAACTTTGCATGTGCTGCTTAATTTCTCTACCAATTTCCTTGAAAGATTATTCCAAAGTTGAGTTGATATTAGTCATGAAACCCCTTAGCATTATTTCATTAATGTAAGGACAATTATGATCAATGAAGGAATTACAATACAGATTATATCTGATATGAAGAAATTAGGTACTTTGTTTTTATTTTTTTTATTTATTTTTTTTTTGACAGGCAGAGTGGACAGTGAGAGAGAGAGACAGAGAGAAAGGTCTTCCTTTTGCCGTTGGTTCACCCTCCAATGGCCGCCGCAGATGGTGCGCTGCGGCCGGCGCACCGCGCTCGTCCGATGGCAGGAGCCAGGTGCCAGGTGCTTTTCCTGGTCTCCCCATGGGGTGCAGGGCCCAAGCACCTGGGCCATCCTCCACTGCACTCCTGGGCCACAGCAGAGGGCTGGCCTGGAAGAGGGGCAACCGGGACAGAATCCGGCGCCCCGACCGGGACTAGAACCCGGTGTGCCGGCGCCGCAAGGCGGAGGATTAGCCTGTTGAGCCACGGCGCCGGCCGGTACTTTGTTTTTAAAGACATATTAGTAAAGCAGGAGAGCCAAGCATACATTCACAGAAGTACCACCAGGATTTGTGTTCCAGATCTGCTTCCAGTTTCCAAATTCCTGCTAATGTGGTCAGGTAGCTGGGTCTCTACGAGGCATGTGGGAGATCTGGATTGAGTTCCCAGCTCCTAGCTTCATTCTGGCCCAGCCCTGGCAGTTGAGGGCAATTGAGGAGTGAACAATGAATGGAAGATCTCTCTTTGTCTCTTTGCCTCCCTCTGTCTCTTCTCCTGCCAAATGAATATTAAAAAACAAATAAAAAGTACCAGGACAGTCTATGGTAAGGGCCAAATATATGTTACAAAGTGTTGGAGGTTTTGTTGACAGATTATTGAGTTGGGCAGTCGTTTGAAAAGTGGGCTAGGAGTCTCCTAAGTTGATGGGATCTTACTGATCTGAAATATTCTGAGGGATTATTTGTAAGAAAGAAACCAAGGTTCAAACCACTTTGTATTTCAAGACTACAATCATCTGCAAGTGGAATATTTCACTTTTGATTTAGCTCAGATTTTGACACACATTTTGAAAATATTTTAAGGACATTTCCTCCCCTTTCTTAGTCATACAACTGAAAAATGAGAAAGACCTCTATCAGTGTAACTTTCTTTGTCTATCTCGGGTGGGGCTGTGCTGGTTTGGGTTGTCTTTATTTACTGTATTCTATCCTTTGTCTTTTCTTCTTGCTCCATCTCTCCTTTGTTTATGATCAGAATGACTTTAGATGAAGAAGGAAGATGATCAGCATTCTCCAGGCAGGGGCAGGTGGCCCCTCTGTGATCTCTGCCAGCTGCAGTTTTTGATCAGCTATCACAAAGAAAATGATGAAACAGGGAAAGGCAGAAGGGAGCCAGCAGGCTGTAAAATCGCTCTCCTCCTTGCAACTCCATGACCTGCAGCTGCTGGGTTCCTTTTCTCTGGGTACTTAGTCAGGATTTAAAACTAAGAAAAGTGAGCTGAAGAACTGGAAAGTAGTACCTGCCTTTTAAAAATTTTCCTAAATTGGTCTCATCAGCAGCAGCTTTAATATGATGCTGGGAATACATTTCCTTTTAAGAAACATTTGCTATACTGGCTGCTTTGACTTGTGGTTTATCTTAAAATGAGTCAACCTCACTGATATCTTAAAAAACACTTCAGTGTTACCGAATTAGCTCTCAGCTCTAACCTGAGTACACAGCATTAGCTTCCTGTAAATTACTATATAAGCTCAAAGCCATTTAGAACACGGAGCACTTGATTCTTTCCAGGCAAATCAATGGAATGACAGTTTTCCTCCATGTGATAGATACCATCAGGATTTTGTTCTCTCTACACAATGCATTAGAACAATATTATGTACTAATGCAAGTATTACATTAATGAAAGTAATATTTTAGTGATAAGGACAAAGTTTTTTCTTTTCTTCTACTTATTAGCAGAGCAAAAGCATTATTAGGCAGTTGATCTAGATGGAAAATTTTCATTGGAGTCTTTAACAGATCAAGGAGTGCAGAGGTTCTGGGTGAGATGATCAGAAGTTTTCATGAAATTGATTAGAAGAGAAAAACGTTGTCTTCATTTCTCTCTAAATCTTCTCTTGATGGTTTTCCAATTATTTTCTGCTCTCTCATGAGGTCAGAATCTAGTCCATTTTTTAGCACATTGCTCCCAGTTTCTCAACAGTGTCTGGTCATAGGCAGGCAGGATGTGTACTCATCTACAGTGATCTGTACTCAGAGATGCTACTATGCTTCTTTGACTTTTTTTGGTGTTCCCACTAAAATTTATTCATCCTTTATTTCAATCCTATTTGTTTTAGGCTGTGCTATTTAAACATGAGCTAATTGAACAGATTAGCCCATTGAGATAAGGTGTTAACACTACTTTTCTGTTTTAGACAATCGTAAGTCCAGTTAAAATAATGATGCATCAAATGACAGCCCTTATTTAATGATATTTATTGGGGGCTTTAGACAATGTGCAAGTATATGGGGAGCATGGTTTCGGTAACAGTAGCTATTTAAGTGATATAAATTGATAATTCTTTGGATATTTCATAAATGACCCAGTGTAGGCAGCACCTTCACAGGAAGCTGAGACTTTGAAGAATCATCAATATGACTTAGCTAGGATCAATATGATCAGAAATAGTCTACATTGGCCAGTGTCAAACAATGAATGTAAATTCACAGATTTTTTAGTACTAAAGGGTATAATAAACAAGACAATCAGTTGTTGCAAGCACAATTAAATAGATTGACCTAAATAGTAATATAAATTTTTGAGGTCAAATGAGAAAAAAGAAGAAATGTGAAAGATCTTATTTGGTTTTATCATTGTTGGTCAAACAATAGGGAAGTTCACAGTTTTCAATAAATTATACTGGATGGTAGCAAACAATGAAAAATGCAGAAAAATAAATTGGGAATAATTAAATAATTTACTTAAAATAAGACATCAGTAGTCTACTTATTCCAATTATTATTATAAGAGCTACAAATAAATAGCAGTCTATATCACTTCTGTTTCTTTTCTGTTCTTTCTGGAGTCATTTTGTTTTGTTGATATATCATGAGAGTACTGTAAGCATCAAAAGTCCCCCTTTGGAGGAAGGATAATGCTACCAGAAAACAGGATTATTTGTTGATCATGTGTCATGGTGAAGCCAGTGTCTAGGCCTGTGATGGTAAATTTCATTCATTCTACCGTTGAATGAGAAGTTGCCACTTTTCACCTTGATCACCTTCCTTTGTCTTTTCCTTTGGTGTGTGTCCCAAGGCTGGGCTTTGTCATGTCCAAACAGAACATAAGTGTTTTAGGTCAAAGGGGCTGAGACCAACGTGAATTTTTTTTTGCTTCTGCTTTTCATGCCATTAAACAAATATATACAGTTCACATTTATTTCTCATGCATGGATTCATATGCATGTAATAATAATCAGCCCATACACAAATTTTTAAGGCAATTTGACATAACAGAAAATGTGAAGATAGCTTCTGTCATCATGGAATATTTCTTAGGCTGTCTCCACAAATATACTATATACTAAAGCAACAAAACAACAGATATAAAAAAAACAAACCTGCACACACACATACACACACGTGAGGAAATGGAATATTTGCTTTATTTTTTAATTCCAGTTTCCCATGAACTTTTTGAAGCCCTTGTTCATTCTTGATTAATAATAATTTACTTTTCAGAATTCAGAACCTATAATATTGGAAAATCATAATGCATTTACTTTAAGGAATAGGAGATTCTTTTTTGATACTAATAACTATGATAATATTTTATTTATTTAGCTAATTCCAAAGCTGCCACTAAATAAAATATGTAGCTCTTTCTCCTTTATGTGTGCAAACAAAACGCTTTCAATCTATCAGCTTAGCCCTTCCCAGCATTGCTCAGCTGCAAACGCTGATGTCCCCTACCTTCAGAGACAAATCTACTCATATGTAGGGGGAAGTTCTTGCAAAAGGAGACTATACCTAGGATTTTCTGCCAGAATTTGGAATTAGAATTTCTGCTGCCATCAGTCTGGCGATTGAGCAAAGTGGAAGATCCACCCCTGCCTCACGAAGTCTCAATACCCTTCCCTCTGTCCCACACTGCTGCAGAACACAGAGCGTGGTCCTTTTGTGTTACTTTCCTTTTTGGTTCTCCAGAGCCAAGAGGTTTGCAAGAGCAATGTGAAGCCAATTCTATCTGTCTTAGCTCTTGTTCACACCTTCCTGGATACCTGCCCTTCGTATCAACCATGCTGCTGATTAGGGCTTTGCTTCCATGTGGCTGAATAACCCAGAAAAAAAGCATATCTGCTGAATGACATTGAGTCAAATTTCTGTATGATTCACCAAAGTGAACCTCTAGGTTGTATGCCAACCTGGACAGTCGTGAGGTGTCTACAGTTTAGTTACGTGTCTTCCCTATTTGGGGTCCTTAGAAACTGGTAAGGCTTTCTCATACTCTGCTTGTATTCTGGTAGATGGAAAATGCTATTTATTTATTTATTTCCTGGCAACTGAAGTTTTTCTTAAAAGTAGAATGCCTCTACTTATGAAAATCAGGTTTAGAGGCTGGAAATATGGGCTAGGGGAGACAAAGAGCTGAACTCCTTTTCATAAGAAGTGAATATCAAGAACAGATATATTCTGGAGGAGGTTAAAGAACAAAGTTTTCAGAAACATGTCTGTAGATTGGAATTTAACAAAAAGGGGTGATTCAACAAATTCGTTGGGTTGGTGTTGTGGTACAGCAGGTTTAATGGCCACCTGGATCACTCATATCCTTTACTGGCTACTCCACACTTCTGAACCAACTCCCTGTTAATATGCCTGGGGGATGGCAGATGACTGGTCAAACACTTGTTTCCTGCATGGGGTTTCAGGCTCCTCTCTTTGGCCTAAAGTGTGCATTTGGGAAGGGAGCCAGTAGATAGATTCTCTCTCTCTCTCTCTCTCTCTCTCTCTTTCTCTCTCTCTCTCTCTCTCTCTCTCTCTCTTCTTTTTCCTTCATTCTGCCTTTCAAATAAACAAATCAACATGATAGCAAAGAATGGGAAAAATTGGTCATAAGAACAAAAATGTTGAATATTTCATGTTAAGTTGGTTAATCTAATAACCAAAACATACTAAATAAAACTTAAAATAACTCAGTAACTTACTAGAGAAGAATTTTTATCACTTATTTTAACTGCTATTAGAAAATCTACAAATGAATATTAGAATTGCTTGGCTCCTTATTCTGACATTCTCTTTGCATTCAGTTTTGGGGGGGTCTTCCAAGGAATGCAATACCTTCCATCAGTGCCTACCAGAAGCAGGGTATTGTGCTATTCTTGGATATTCGAAGAGAAGTAATCTTTCCCATTGTATACATCATTGCTGAGAAAACTTTAGGAACTCTCCAGGCACTGCAAAGTCATTTTTGAAAATCACTGAACTGAATTTTCTCTTCAATTTTATGGCAGATTAACACTGCTCTGTTATTACCCAGCTCTTCTCCAAAGGAATTCTAACAAGCTACAAAGATATCATTAGGCATTTGATTCACCAACATCCCTACTTTCAGTAACTAGGTATTTTCATAAGCCATGAGATCTCCAAACCTGGAGATCTTGTGGCTCTTCCCCTTCAACATGAACAAATTTTAGCTCATATCTGTAATGCTGCAAAACTAAATGAGCATATATGACACACAGGATGTGCCAATATCCAAAGCAACCTCCCAGAAACTCCCTAGAATAAGCATTGTCATTATTGCCACCTTGAAAGTGAGGAAAAGAGGTGCAAGGAGATTTTGCGACTGACCAAGGTCACATAGTCCATACGCGAAAAAAATATGATTCTAATGCAGACTAGGGTACATGCTCACATCCCTCCAATCACAGAGCCTTACCAGAGAATTCTCATCTCTTTGTCTATTTTTCCATGCCAACCTTCCATTCTGCACACAATGGATTCAGTGACTTTTTGATAACATAAATAGGTCAGCTCATTCCTGTACTTAAAATCAGCCAGTGCGTCCCATTGTAGAACAGTAAAATTGTATACATTCTGTCATTGCAGGATCTGATCTTGCCTCTTTTTTTTATCAGTCTCTTCATGCCATGGTATAAACTGCACAAGATCAGGAATTCTTCCAGTCTTATTTATTTCTGTCTCCTCAGAATAGTAAGAGTAATTATCACATAATCATACTTAAAAACGAAGCATTTAGGGGCGGGCCTTTGGACGAGTGGTTAAGATGTCAGTCAAGATGACTGTGATCCGTATTGGAGTTCTGAGTTGCATGTCAATCTCTGATTCTAGCTCCTGCTTCCAGCTAATGCAGGCCCCAGGGCAGCAGTGGGGATGGTTTAAGTAGCTGGGTTCTTGTATCCTCCTGAGAATTCTGAATTGAGTCCCCAGAGTTTTGGCTAAGCCTTTCCTCAGCCATTGCCAGCAACTGGGGATTGAGCCAGTAGATAGATTTTTTTTTAACTTTACATATCTGTCTCTCTGCCTTTCAAGTAAATAAATAAAAACAATTAATGAAATCATAAGTAGACCATTCACATGGAAGGCAGGAGAGGGAGAGAGGAAACCTATTTATTACATCATCATCCATTTACACTGCTTCTTCTTAAAATCCTGAGCTCTGATATTCTGAATCTCCTGTTGTATCCCAGTTTGCCATATCCTAGGTAGTCACTCTTGCTCGAGAGCTGCATTTACCTTAGAACCAGAAAATATGCTGTGCTTCCCTCAACATCCATCCTGTTGAGTGAGTCTTGTTGAGCAGTATGGGAGTTGACCACCCTGCCTTTCATGTTTTTTTAATTTATTTTTATTTTTATTTATTTTTTTGACAGGCAGAGTGGACAGTGAGAGAGAGAGACAGAGAGAGAAGTCTTCCTTTTCCATTGGTTCACCCCCCCAATGGCTGCTGCGGCCGGCGCACTGCGTTGATCCAAAACCAGGAGCCAGGTGCTTCCCCTAGTCTCCCATGCGAGTGCAGGGCCCAAGGACTTGGGCCATCCTCCACTGTACTCCCGGGCCACAGCAGAGAGCTGGACTGGAAGAGGAACAACTGGGACAGAATCCGGGGCCCCGACCGGGACTAGAACCTGGGGTGCCGGTGCTGCAGGTGGAGGATTAGCCTAGCGAGCTGTGGCACCAGCCAACCTTTCATGTTTTAAGCCAACCACTTTACAAATTCAGCCACCAATCTTTTCTTAGGATAAAAAACTTCCTCATTGTTAATGATATTGTTTTAGCACCAATAACCGTCAAATTATCAGAATATTCAAAGAAAATAATTTGATCTTCCTACTTTACTAATTCACATAGGAAATACATTTTCTTCTTTTCCCATCAATCTTGGTGAATATTCTTATATGCTGTCAATATGTCAAGTAAATGGAATTTGATAACATAAACAAATAATCCCCATTTTTCAAATGTCTATGCTACTCAGAACAATATACAGATTCAATGTAAACCCTATCAAAATTTGAATGGCATTATTCACAAAATAGAAAAATAAGGTATAAAATCAGTATGGAGTTAGAATAGACCCAGAATTATGCAAGCTATTTTGAGAAAGAAACACAAAGTTAAAGGCATTACATTTTGTATTTTAAAGCTATATTACAAAGCAATAGTCATCAAAACAGTACGGTACAAGAATTGAAAACATACCAACCAATAGAAAAGAATACAAAGCCAATATGAACTAAAATACATGTGGTCACCTAATTTTCAGCAAGTGCACTAAAAAGACATGGTGGATAAAAGGATAGTGGTCAATAACTTGTACAGGAAAACAGATGTTACATCATGCACAAAAGTCAACCCAAAAATAGATAAAAGATCTAAATTGAAGACTTGAAATCATAAAATTTCTAAAAAATAAAGAAAAAGTTCCTGAACAATGCCTTTGATAAAGATATTTTGGATATCTCACCAAAAGCTTAAGGTACAAAGACAAATGGGACTACATCAAACTAACAATGGAAATGGTTAAAAAATTAATTAACCTTTTGATTGTGAGATATTATTTACAAAAAATATATCTAACTCACACAACTGAGTTGTAGAAAAACAAATATTCAATTTTAAAAATGGGCAAAGGGCCTAAATAAACCTTTCTCCAAAGAAGACATAAAAATGACCAACATATATATAAAAAGATATTCAATATCGTCCTATCAAGGAAATGCAACTCACTCCAGTTAGACTGGCTACCATCAAAAAAAAAAAAAAAAAAAAAAAAAAACAAAAACAAGAAGTGGCAAATGTTGGCAAGGATGTGGAGAAAAATGAACTCTTATACACTGTTGGTAGGAATTTGAATAGGGACAGCCATAGTGGAAAACAATATGGATATTGCTAAAGAAATGGAAAATGGAACAACTGTGTGACCCAGCAATCCTTTTTCTGGTCATATACTTAAATAAAATAAAATCACTACTTCGTAAAGATAGCTGCACTCTCATTTTCACTGTAGCCCTATTCACAATAGCAAGATATGGAAACAATCAAAGCGTCCATTGACACATGGATGGATAAGGTCCAGCTGAGCATGCAAACACAATGGAACATTATTTAGCCTTAAAAAAGGAATGAGAGCCTCTCATTTTCCACAATATATATGAAGATGAAAATAGACAATTTCATGCTTAGTAAAATAAATCAGACACAAAAAGAAAAATGCTGCATGATTGAACAGATATGAATAATCTTTTTGTTTAAAAATGAAAATAAATGATGAAAGAATAAAATGGCACCTACCAGGAGAAGCAGGTGGGCATTTCAGGGGAAGTGGGGGTTGTGGTAAATAGGAGATAGAGGTCAGAGGATGCAAAGTAGCAGATACATGGGATGAATAGGTCTTGAGAGTTTATGTACAATAGGAGGAATGTATTTGACAGTATTGTATTATATTTTGGATCATTTCTAAGAAAGTAGATTTTAAGTGGCTTTGCCATACAAAAAGGCATAACTATGTGTGATGACAGATATGTTAACTTGCTTGGCTCTAGAAACCATATATTTCTGTATGTCAAAATATCACATTATACATTTTAGCTATATACAATGTAAAGAAAAAGATAATATGAAGAGATAGGACTACTGCTTCAGTCAAAGTTTCACATACCTATCTTTTCTAAAAATGGTACAGAGTTTCTTTAAGTTGACAATGCAAGATTCTGTCTTTGTTGCCATGCTAAGTCTGCTCTTTATTGTTTTTCTGCTGTGGTCTTTCCTGCTCTGAATCCAAATTTCTTTATTTTCCCCCTCAAATAGGAAACAATTCTCAATCTATGGAAAAGATTTTAGACATTATTGAATATGTTTGAGAATTATTTGAGTCATTGTTAATGTATTTGGTCATACTTTCTTTGGATTATATTTGCTGATGATAAAGTCACCTCATAATTCAGTGAACTGATATGACAGAGATTTATTTTTCATCATGATTCTCTGAGCTGTATGGGTGGATGATTTTTGGACTTTCCTTGGCTCGCTCATGTGGCTGCACTTAGCTGAAAGGTTGAGTGAGCAGAGAGGGTCAGAATGGTTTTATTCATTCATATCACAGTTGGAGTTGATCCCTGGCTAGATAGCCTGGTTCTCCTTCACGTAGCTCTCATCCTCCAGCATGGTAGTTACATTCCTTGTGTGATGACCAAGAAATAAGTAGAAGAAGAAATGGGTGCAAATTCTCTTAGGGTCTAACCTTGAAAGCTGCCTGGCATCATTTCCTTTGCATTCTACTAGTCAAACCAAGTCACAATATAAGTGGGAATTCAAAGGTCAAGGGGAGGCATATTTTACTTCCTGGAAAGAGAGGCAAAAATCACATGGCAAAAGGGTGAGCATATGGGGATTGGAGTAATTTGTGGTCATATTTTACAATTTGCCACATTCACTAACCTTGAACAATTTTGGGGTCAAATAATTTCTTTCTGTTGAATTCTGAGGAATCAGCAACAAAATCTACTGAGCTTTATTGGGGGGACATTCAGTATTTTGTGGAATTTATTCCCTAAGTAACAAAAGTTAAGCTATATATTGACTGGATAGTATATAAACCTTTGAGTTCCCACTCTCAGCTTGGTGTAATGTTTGTAGCAGGTATTGTTATAATTGCTTATCCTTTGAACAAAGGTCTGGTAACAGCCAAAGGACATTTGAGGATTCTTTAAATTTGAATTACAGATATTTAATTCAAATTGATTTGTATTATAAAAGGAGGTTATTGGTTGATGGGAAAAGTCCAAAAGTAGGGGATGGTGCTGTGCTAGAACAGGCTAAGCCACTGCCTGCAGTGCCAGCATCTCACATGGGCTCTAGTTCAAGTCCCAGCTGCCCATTTCTGATCTAGCCCTCTGCTAACGCACCTAGAAAAATAGCAGAAGATGGGCCAAGTCCTTGGTCCCCTGACACACAAGTGAGAGACTCAAAAGAAGCTCCTAGCTCCTGACTTTGGACTGGCATAGCCCCAGATGTTATGGCCATTTGGGAAGTGAGCCAGCAAATGGAACGTATTTCTATCTCTGTCTCTGCTTCTCATCGCTGTAACTCTGCCTTTGAAATAAATAAATAAATAAATCTAAAAAGAAAAAAAAAGAAAAGCCCAAAAGTAGGGCAGACATCAAGTATAGCTTGATTAAGAAGCTTCATCATGTCACAAAAAACCCATTTCCTTTTTTTCTACTTGTTTTTGCATGTCAGTGATTTAATTCTTCGGCTGTTTTCATTCTGCTTTCCTAGATTCATGTCTGAATATTCCGAGAACATCTCTCTAGTGTATATGTATTTATATATAAGGTCTTTATATATATTAATATCCAGCAGGAGAAATCTATGCTTCTGGATTATCATTAAAATATTGTTTCTTAGACTGATTTATTACATGTCATTCATGAATCAGCTTCTCATCTATATCCAGAAGAGCAGGCTTTGTTGGTTGGCTTAGCTTAGTTCACAAGTTAAACCTGTGTGTAAAGAGAGCTTTTCAGAAACATGTTTCCCACATAGAAATTGGTTGTAGAGGGAGATTGGATGCTGGGAGGCAACCAGTGCAGCAGTGGATTTGAGCAGCAACATGTCTGCTCTAGGATTATCTTGGAGTGCCATGAAGTTTATGCGGCAGTTCAGATTTAACTGCTTATGTTAAGAAGACAAGTTGTAAACTGGGAGGTGAACTGGTGGGTCTGAGGCCAGCAGATCAATAGGAAATCACAGGATGACAAAAGGAGAGGCAGAAGGGAAGCCTTAACAAGGCATCTGATATTGCTTCCACCTTCCGAATGCAGCTTAGTGCTTTTGGTAACGTGGAGGAGTCATGTAAGATCAAAGACGCAGCTGTTTTAGGGTAGGAACTAAGCAGGTAAAGACTTTAAGCAGAAGCCGAGTATGGTCTTTTCCAAACTGGGACCTTATAACATGTCAACAGGATCAGAGGAGCTCTCACAGGATACCATGTCATGCAACCTTGGAACCAGTATCAGCAGTCATTGGGCACCAAATCAATCTGATGTCAGAGTTAGTATCACTTTTTTATGGAGAGAATCAGTCCCCAAGAAGGACTTCTTTTTTTTTTTTCTTTTCAACTTTTATTTAATAAATATAAATTTCCAAGGTACACTTTATGGATTACAATGGCTTCCCCCACCCCATAACTTTCCTCCAACCTGCAACCCTCCCATCTCCTGCTCCCTCTCCCATTCCATTTACTTCTAAATGTAGACCACCAATCACTTTTTCTTTGATCCAATGTGTGTTTTGAAAGATTTGCTGAGCCAACTTTTAAAACTGGCTTCACCACCAAAAATAAGTTTTTTTTTCATTTAGAAAGTATAGCGACATGTGATCTACCTTCCAATAGGACAATGGTTACCTAGATGTAGTAGTTGCTGCTTGCTATGGAAGGGTTTGTGCTCTCTACAGAGTTTACCATCTAAACAGTATGTCCTACATTTACACCTGACTGGACACTTGATTCATTTGAGTTTGATCCCTTAGGAAAAACTCAGTAGAATAAGAGAAGCAGTTGAACAAACTAAGGTCACAATTTCTTAATACACAGAACAAGAAGCTAAATTGCTTGGCATCAAAACCATTTTCCATTCCAAAATTATTGTAACCAGTTTGAATCATCATAACAGATGGCTACTCAGATGAAAGGATTCCCGCACTTTGAAAGTACTTCTTGGGTGGCAGCCACACCTCTGGTTATAGCCCAGGGCACGGCAAGGCTGAGCCAAGGCACCTGAATTGCCACTTCATATCATGGAGGTTCTGTGGTTTTTCTCTTGATGCTGTGGCTTAGATTATAAAAAATAAATGAATGAATAAAACAAAAAATCAATTAATCACCAATAATCCTTATCTTCCTAACAGATCCTATCCATATAACAGAGGCGAAACTGACACTCAAGAGGGAGAAGAAATTACATATAAATCTTTCTTTTTATAATATTTCCCTTGTTCTCAGATTATACAAACAACATATTCATTATAAGGATTTGGAAAATGTAGACAAATACAGGTAAGGAGAAAAAACTCCCCATACATCCATTCAAATGCAATCTTTGATTTATTTATAATCACTTCTTTATCTAACATCTCTTCATCAACTACTGACTTATTTCTCTGCTTCCTTTTACAGAAAATGTCCTCAACAGAGGTATCTCTTCTGTTGATAAATTCTTATTCTCATTCTCTCTTGAGACCAGTCCAGCCTCATTTACACCATACTGTGAATTGTTGGTGCTCAAGTCACAAGCAAATCCTTTGGTTCTGAATCCAGTGGCCAGTCCTCAGACTGACTTGGCAAATGCGCTAATCCTTTGCTTCTTGATTCCAAGAACACCATTCTCTTGGGTCACCTGCCACCCACATAGCTGCTTCTTTCCAACCTCTTTAAATAGTTTCACCATCTTTCCATCTCTAAACATCAGGAGAGCTCACAGCTTGATTCATTCTTTCTCCTTGTATAATTTCATCCTGTCTTGTGGCTGTAAATGTCAAATGCCCTAGTCGAGATGACTTCTCTGACTGAAAACCAGACTACTCACGTGTCCAGTTGGGTAGCTTCATGAGTCTATTAACTTGAGCCATAACCAATGTTTGCTACTCCTTCCATTCTGCTGTTCTGGAAATGTTTCACATTTCAGTAAATGGCAAGCCAAACTTTCCTGTTGCCAAGATAAAACATTTTGGAGTCAGCCTTGATTCCTCTCTTTCTTTTAGACTCCAATGTGAACCACCAGATGATCATGTTGGCCTTAGTTTAAGCATATGTTCTCAATCCAACCGTTTCTCATGCCTTGCACTTTTCCCAGTCTGGTATGAAACATTATCCTGTCACTGATTTATTTTCTCAATGGTCTTGGTGTTTCCACTTGCCTTTCTGTAATCTATTATTAATCCCATATAAAACTAAATCAGATCATAATACTCTTTTGTTTCTAATTTTCCAATGTTCCAAACTCTGTCTTTAGCCTTATTTGATCTGGCACTTGACTAATTCTTTAATCTCATTTCCATCCTTATTTCTCTTGCTTTCTACACTCCAACCATAATGCACACTTTTTCTCCTTAGCTGCATAATGTACTTTTTTTTTAAGATTTATTTTATCTTTATTTGAAAGGCAGAGTTAAAGAGAGGCAGAGGGAGGGAGAGAGAGGCAGAGGGAGGGAGAGAGGAAGAGGGAGGGAGAGAGAGAGAGAGAGAGAGAGAGAATCTATCTTCCATCTGCTGATTCACTCCCCAGATGACCACAATGGCTGGAGTTGTGCCAATCTGAAGCCAGGACCCAGGAGCTTCTTCCAGGTTTCCCACATGGGTGGAGGGGCCCAAGGACTTGGGCCATCTTCTACTGATTTTCCCAGGCCATAGCAGAGAGCTGCATTGGAAGTGGAGCAGCTGGGACTCAAACCAGTGCCCATACGGGATGCTGGCACTGCAGGTGGCAACTTTACCCGCTACACCGCAGCACCAGGCCCAATAATGTACTCTTGTCTCAGGGCATTTGTTCGTGCAATTCCTGCTGTCCTGTCTGGATCTCTGTTTTTCTAGAGAGCTTCCCAGCTTCTTCATTTTCACATGTCTTGCTTCTAAGCAATGGTTTTTCAATATTCCACAGATTTTGAAATATTGTGCTTTCATTGTCAGATCAAAATACTTTCTTTGATCCTTTCTTTGGTACAAAGATTATTTATGAGTGTTATTTGTCAAATATTTGGGAATTTGTTGGAGATCATACTGATAGTGATTTCTGATTTAATTGTTAGGAAAAATATCTTGTGCGATTTTAGTCTTTTAAATTATATTAGAACATTTTTATGGTAAAATATTTTTAACTTAGTAAATACTCATAATTTATGTATATTTTAAATAATTTCATATATTTCTGATGTTGGATGAAATGTTCTACAAATATCAGGGATATCATTTGGATAGCTTTACAGAATTTCTGTATAAAAGCTCTTTTAGATACTGAATACAGAGTATTGAAATTTTTTACTATAATTGTGGATATGTCCAGTCCTCCTCACAATTCTGAGTTTTTATTTTCATGTACTTTGAAACTTTGTTTTAGGTGACAAATATTTAGAGTTATTAGGAATTTTGATGAGAAGGCTCCATTTTTATTAAGAAATGACCTTTATTAATGATAAGATCCTTTGTTTTAAAAACTACTTTGTCTAATGATCACTCCAGTTTCTTTTAATTAGTGTTATAATGGTTTCTTTTTTTATCTTTTTATGACTTTAATTTTATAGATTGGCATATTTATATTTAAAATGTTTTTCTTTTATGTGGTGTATAATTGAGTCTTTATCACCTAATCTGACATTTGTCTTGGAAATGGCATGTTTAAGTAGTTTGAATTTATATGATTATTGGCACAGTTAGCTTTAAGTCTATTACTGTGGTGTTTGCTTTCTATTTGCCTCCTATGCGTTTGCTTCCTTTTCTTTGTTTTCTGCTTTATTTTATATTATTTCCAATGATTTTTTTTTTGACAGGCAGAGTGGACAGTGAGAGAGAGAGACAGAGAGAAAGGTCTTCCTTTGCCATTGGTTCACCCTCCAATGGCCGCCGCGGCCAGCTCACTGCGCTGATCCGATGGCAGGAGCCAGGTGCTTCCTCTGGTCTCCCATGGGGTGTAGAGTCCAAGGACTTGGGCCATCCTCCACTGCATTCCCGGGCCATAGCAGGGAGCTGGACTGGAAGAGGAGCAACCGGGACAGAATCCGGCGCCCAGACCAGGACTAGAACCCAGGGTGCTGGCGCTGCAGGCGGAGGATTAGTCTATTGAGCCAGGGCGCCAGCCTCCAATGATTTTTATGTTATCTATTTTTTCTTTCATTGGCTTGTTAGCAATACCTTATTCTTTATTAGCTGCTTTAGAATTTATAACATAAAATTATTTTTTCACAATTTATCTTCAATTTACAGTTAACATATCCTATACAATATAAGAGTTTCAGTATATTGGAATTCCCTTTCTCTCTCCAAGTCTCTTTACTATTATTGTCATACTTTGAACTTTCCTATATGTTAAAATCCTACACTGCGGCGCCGGCACACCGGGTTCTAGTCCCGGTCGGGGCACCGGATTCTGTCCCGGTTGCCCCTCTTCCAGGCCAGCCCTCTGCTGTGGCCCCGGAGTGCAGTGGAGGATGGCCCAGGTGCTTGGGCCCTGCACCCCATGGGGAGACCAGGAAAAGCACCTGGCTCCTGGCTCCTGGCTCCTGCCATCGGAGGAGCGCGGTGCGCCGGCCGCAGCGCGCCATCTGCGGCGGCCATTGGAGGGTGAACGAACGGCAAAAGGAAGACCTTTCTCTCTGTCTCTCTCTCTCACTGTCCACTCTGCCTGTAAAAAAAAAAAAAAAAAAAAAAAAAAATCCTACAATACATTTACACTATTTTTGATTAATCATTCAATTTTTTAAAAATTTAACAAGCTATTTTAAAATATAGTACATATTTATCTAAATAATTACCATATCCATGGTTTAACTTTTTGCTCATCCATATTTCCAAGGGTTTGATTTATTTTTCTCTTGCGGGACTGTAATCTGTGTTCTACTACAGATTTGTTCAAAACGTTTTTATTTTGTCAATGTTTTATAATGATATTCTTTCGGGTATATAGAATTGTAGACTGAGAAGTTTTTTTTTCTTTCATTTTACTACATATATTGCTCAACTATTATATTACTTTAATTGTTTGAGAACAAAAATCTATTGCATCCTTATCTTCTTTCATAGTATATGATTTGTTTTTTTATTGACCAATTTTAAGATTTTTCTCTTTCTCATTGATTTTATACAATTTATTATGAGTTACCTTGGTGTAGTTTTCTTTAAGGTTCTTGTACTGACTGAGATTAATTGATTTTCATGGATTTTCAGGTTTACAACTGCCATCATATTTGCAAAATTCTTGGTCATATTTTTATAAACAATTTTTCAGTATTCTGCTCTCTGTTCTTTATTGAAATTTTAAATATATATATATTAGACCCCATGAAATTTTTCCCACAATTCATAAACTTGTTTAGTTTTAAATCATTTTTCTCTTTATTTCATTTTGAATTTTTAAATTGCTAGATTAAGATCAACCATCTTGGGGCCGGCGCTGTGGCATAGTGGGTAAAGCCACTTCCTGCAGGGCCGACATCCCATATGGGTGCCGGTTCAAGTCCTGGCTGCTCCACTTCCTATCAAGCTTTCTGCTATGGCCTGGGAAAGCGATGGAAGATGGCCCAAGTCCTTGGGCCCCTGTACCTTCATGGAAGACCCAGAAGAAGCTTCTGGCTCCTGCCTTCGGATCAGCACAGCTCTGGCTGTTGCAGCCAATTGGGGAGTGAACCAGTAGACAGAATGCCTCTCTCTCTCTCTCTCTCTCCTCTCCTTCTGTCTCTGTGTAACTGTGACTTTCCAATAAATAAATAAATCTTAAAAAGAAAGGATCAGTCATCTTTTCTTCAGTATTTACACTGTTATTAATCTCATCCAACGCATTTTGGACTTTTCATCTCTAGAGATTTAATTTAATTCTTTTATGGATTTTGAATTCTCTATTTAATGTTTTGAACATTTGAAATCCAGTTACATTGACTATTGAATATACTTGTCTGATAATTTTTACACTTATGCCACTTTTTGGTTGTTTTTAGTTAATTTTTCTACTCACTGCAAGTGATTTTTTCCTGCATAGTTTCATCTGTTATAACTTTACATTTGATGCCAGAAACTGTGAATTTTACTTTTTGGTGCATTGAAATTTTAGACTTCTTATAAATTTTCTGTGTTTAGTTCTCAATGTTAAATTACTTTGAAATAGTTTATTCCTTTAGGGCTTGGACTTTAAGACAAGGTGGCCCCAGTGCAGTGGTTAGGTCTGACTATTTTCCTTTGTTGAGAATTTTCCATCACTTCCTGTGTGCTTACCTATTGCCCACTGATTATGAGTTTTTGTATTCTGGTTGGTGGGAACAGAAAATCTGTGTTATTTTAGCGTTTAAAGAGTATATATTTCCTTTAGTCTCTTCATGTGGTTCTTTCCAGCCTTATTTAGTTTTTTAAAAATTAATTTTATTTTATTTGAAATTTATCTCATTCTCCCACGTTGGTGGCAGGGACATAGCTACTTCCACCATCACCAGTCCCTTCCAAGTCTTCATTGGCAGAAATCCAACCCAGGCAATGTGCTTTGTGCAGGTGTCTTATGTGCTGTCATAATGGATGGGTTAAGCACTTGCCCCACAGCCCAGTGCAGAATTATCATACACATGCACTGGCCAGTACTCAAGGGGGCATCACTGTTCACTGTTCAAGGGGAAACTCTGGGGTTTCATCTCTGTAAACTCTGCTCTGCTGTTCTCTGTCCTGATCACTCTAAGCATCCCGAGTTCCCTGGGCTTCAATGCTGTCTTCTTAACTCAGGAAGTTCACTGCCAACTTGGGTTATACTTCCCTATGCTGTTGTATGGACACTCAAGGAAGTAAGAGCTCACCATTCCTCACGGACCACTACCCTTGTCTGCCCATGTGCTATGTCTTGAGCAGTGTTAGATTATATATTTTGTCTAATTTTTTATTATTTCAGATGGACCTCAAAATACGTTTCCTTTAATTTTCTCTTGGTTGAAAATACAAGCTTTTGTTTGTTATTAAACACAACCTTTTATTAGCTTTATTTCATTAGAGTAAAAAAAAAAATAAATGAGCTCCAGATTGTATTTTTTTCCAAAATTTTTTTCCTAGGTAGTTCATGGGTAGTTTGGGAATGAATTTTCTATGGATATTTGTAATGAAAGTATATTATGCCTTTTCAGATTATTAAGATCATTCAAAAAAGGTATAGAGTTTGACTATTTTTGATGAAATAAAATTAACAAATTTAAAACAATGAGAAAGGACAGGTTGCAGTACAATGAGAAGTATAATCTCTTTTCTATTGTTTTAATATATATATAAGACCAGGCCTTCTTCCATGTTATTATTATTGTTCTTTGCACAATTTTATATGCACTTACTAGAAAGTTTCTATATATCTTTTTATCCTACTGTATTATATATATCCGCCCCCCCTGATTTTATCTGATTTCTCTAACTTCTTTGATGGTTCAATGTGGACATGAAGCATATTTTACATTCAGTGTCAATTTATTTAATGATTTTGGGACTCTATTAATTAAGAAATTGAGATTTTTCTCAATCCCTTCATAATGCTAAAGAGATCATGGGTGTGTGTGTGTGTGTGTGTGTGTGTGCGTGTGTTTTCAGGCAGAGTGGACAGTGAGAGAGAGAGAGAGACAGAGAGAAAGGTCTTCCTTTGCCATTGGTTCACCCTCCAAAGGCCGCCGTGGCCAGCGCACTGTGGCCAGCACACCGCGCTGATCCGAAGGCAGGAGCCAGGTGCTTCTCCTGGTCTCCCATGGGGTGCAGGGTTCAAGGACTTGGGCCATCCTCCACTGCACTCCCGGGCCATAGCAGAGAGCTGGCCTGGAAGAGGGGCAACCTGGACAGAATCCGACACACTGACCGGGACTAGAACCCGATATGCTGGCACCTCAAGGCGGAGGATTAGCCTATTGAGCCGTGGTGCCAGCATGTGTTTGTGTTTTAAAATTATTATAATAAAAATATTTTGGAAATAGGCTCAAGGGGTTATGGGATTTGGTATAAGGCTCTCACAAACCCCATGTCTATGTGCAAGTCTTTTAGTGTTTCTTAAATTCAAGTTTCTCATTAATTTATATTAAACTAGATTATATCTAATATTAGTTCCAATTATGTAGTTAGATGTGTATCCTTAAGTCTCTTCACTAGGGCATTATCCTTATGAGGGTGAGTTCTATTGGGAGGTTGGTCTGATCACTGGTAGGTTATGATGAGGGGTAGTATACCTCTTCCTTTTTTTTTTTTTTTTTTGACAGGCTGAGTTAGACAGCGAGCGAGAGAGAGAGAGAGACAGAGAGAGAGAGAGAGACAGAGAGAGAGAGAGAGACAGAGAGAACGGTCTTCCTTTTTTCCTTTTGTTCACCCCAGAATGGCCACTACAGCCGGCGTGCTGCGCCAATCCAAAGCCAGGAGCCAGGTGCTTCCTCCTGGTCTCCCATGCAGGTGCAGGGCCCAAGCACTTGGGCCATCCTCCACTGCCTTCCCGGGCCACAGCAGAGAGCTGGACTGGAAAAGGAGTGACCAGGACAGAACTCCGCGCCCCAACTGGGACTAGAACCCAGTGTGCTGGCGCAGCATGTGGAGGATTAGCCTAGTGAGCCGTGGCGCTGGCCCCTCATTCCTATTCACAGAGGTCTTACATTGACATATTTGATGTTCTTTCCAAGTGATATCATAGGCATTATTGCAGAGAAACACTGATGAAAGAAAATGTTAGTCATAGGAGCTGGCACTGTTTTGTAGTGGGTAAAGCCACCACCTACTATGCACGCACACCATATGTGTGCCTGTTGAGTCCTGGCAGCTCCTCTTCTGATCCAACTCCCTGTTAATGGCCTGGGAAAAGCAGCGAAAGGTGGCTCAAGCACTTGGTACCCTGCCACCCATGTGGGAGACCTGGATGAAGGTCCTAGCTCCTTGCTTTGGCCTGACTCAGCCCTGACTGTTGTGGCCAATTGGGAAGTCAATCAGCAGATGAAAGATCTCTTTCTCTCTGTTTCTGTCTCTGTCTCTGTCTCTCTCTCTCCCTCTCTCTCCTCCTTCTTTTTCTGTAACACTGAATTTCAAACAAATAAGTAAATCTTTTAAAAAGAAAAAGAGAAAGAAATGGAAAAAGAAAACGGAAAAATGTTAATCATAGTGTGTTATGGTCTTGTCTTACTACTAGACTACACCCTTAGGAAGTTATGACATATTTTGTAATTATCTTGTGAAAGGGATATTTAGATTGTATTGCACTTTTAATGTTAAAATTTTAAGATTTATTTATTTGTTTGAAAGGCAGAATTACAGAGAAGCAGAGGCAGAGAGAGAGAGAGAGAGAGAGAGAGAGAGAGAGATTGAGATCTTTCATCTGCTGGTTCACTCCCCAGATGGCTGCAATGGTCAGAGCTGGGCCAGTCTGAAGCCAGAAGCTGGGAGCCAGGAGCTTCTTCCAGGTCTCCCATGTGAGTGCAGGGATCCCAGAGCCATCTTCTGCTACTTTTGAGGGTGCATTTGCAGGGAGCTGGATCAGAAATGGAGTAGCTGGGACTTGTACTAGCACCAGTATGGGATACTGGCACTGTAAGCAGTGGCTTTACTGCTATGCCACAGCTTTGGCCCCTAAAATGTTAAATTTTTAAGTATAAACATTTACCTTAGATCACAAATTTCCAGTTGGAAATTTCTTTTCTTATTAATAAATTGTAAGTATAACACATTTAAGTTGCTTTGACCTCTCTTGATGTGTCATTATCTGTTTGGGCTATGTGAGTCATATGAATTAAAAATCAATTATAATATTTCAATTAAAAGGCATAGACTGGCTTTCACAATGCTACCAGCTGAGGCCATATTTTGAGTTTGTTTTCTTTCTACTTATATGTACATCTACATATGGTAGATTTTAGATAATGAGATTCTTTACCATTTAAGCTGCCTGTAGTTAGACATATGAACAAAAACACCTCCACATAATTTGTCTCTCTTAGTGACATTTGCATGGGTAGATGTGTTTTCATTTGTGTCTGTGTAGCAAATACTATGCTATCTGGGCCAAAAACATTTTGCTGTCAAAATTAGAGAGTGTAAGCACAGCTGATTTTTAAGAGTATTCTGGGCAGCTGCAGAATGCTGATGACTATCCAGCAGGCAATTTGTTTCTTCATTGCCCAAATTGGGTCACTTTCCATCTTAAGTCTAGCTTGATATAAAAAAGAATCATCCCTCCCTAGTGATGACATAAATATACAAAAGCAAAACAAAAGTAAACAGATATGTCTCACTGAAAAGCTGTGTGTTTAGGAAATGCATAAATAATTTCGAAATTCACTAAAATCTGTACCCATCCGTGGGTTATTGGTACAGAGTTCATCTTCTTTAATTCCAACAGAAATTTTAATTTACTTCTGGGGAATTATGTATGGTTAGCTATTTTTATATTGTTGCAAAAATATGGATGATGGGATAAACATAGGTTTAGATTAGGATATGATAAAAGGAAACTAATATTTGATTTTCATTTGCATGTGGGGAGATATGAATCTGAGCTGAACAGTTATAATTCTGTCTAAATTTAGGAAATATTCTTGAAACCAATTTCCAAAGTTATTTTCAGATGCCCCATTTATACATTCATTCTATTTGTTACCGTATATTAGTTACTTTAAGCAAATTTGCTGTGGTTGGTGTTGTGGTATAGTGAATTAAGCAGGCACTTGGAATGCCTGTATCTCACATTGGAGTGCCTGGTTCATGGCTGGCTGCTCTGTGCTTCCAATCCAGCTTTTTGCTAATGAGTCCTTAGAGGCAGCAGGTGAGGGTTCAAGAAATTGGGTTCCTGGTACTCATGTTGAAGACTGAGATGAAGTTCCTGGCACTTGGCCTTGGCCTAGCCCAATTGTCCGTGGCTTAGCCCAATTTTGGCTGTTGAAAGCACTTGGGGAGTGAACCTGTAGTTGAGAGATGGAAGACCTGTCTCTCTATGTCTCCCTCTCTCTCTGTCATTCTCCCTTTCAAATAAATATAACAAGCGTAAGAAAGAACATTATTTTTCCTGTGACAATCCCATATTAGTATGACAGCACCTCCAAAAATTCATGGGATTAAAAGATAAGTTTATGTTGGTGCAACTATTTTTGAAATCCATGCATACAAGGAGTCTTCAAAAAGTTCAAGGACGCTGGCACTGTGGTGTAGCAGATAAAGCTGCCACCTGTAGCGCCAGCATCCCATATGGATGCCGGTTTCAGTTCTGGCTGCTCCACTTCCAATCCAGCTCTCTGCTATGGACTGGGAAAGTGGTAGAAGATGGCCCAAGTCCTTGGGCCCCTGAACCTATGTGGGAGACACAAAAGAAGCTCCTGGCTCCTGGCTTTGAATCTCTTCAGCTCCAGCCTTTGCAGCCATTTAGGGAGTGAACCAGCAGATGGAAGACCTCTCTCTCTCTCTCTCTCTCTCTCTCTCTCTCTCTCTCTCTCTTTCTCTTTCTCTCTCTGCCTCTCTATAACTCTGCCTCTCAAATAAAATAAATAAATCTTAAAAAAATTATGCATTGCTTTCATTTCTTTGCACCAAAATAAACTCATCTTTTAATCCCCCCTTTCTGTGTACTTTTGGGAGTATCCATATTAAGTGCATTTTACAATGGAAGAAAACAGCATTAACCACACAATTCATACAGCTGCAAAGAGTAAAGGTCTGAATTTCAAGCCAATCCTGCTCTAGGTAGGGGGCCTGTGCTTCTCGCTCAGGGACACCTATTCCCCCATGAGTTAATGGTCTTGGTTGGCAGCCCACTCCCTCTCCAACAATACCTGGCGGTGTTGCACTGGGCCTCTGGGTATGGCTATTTCCTTACTGGTGAATGAAGTCATTGTTCCGTGAATCAGTGTTACCTGTCCACTTATGGCGTCACTTGTAACTGCCCATCCTTCTTCAGAAATGGCCCAAGGCAGCCCAGAAGTTTTTCTTCCATTCACATCCAATTCAAAGTTATCTTCTTTGTGCAAAGGTTTAATTTGACAGGGGATTGGGTGTTAATGGCCACACCACTCATTTTTTGTTGTTTTCTCTTTCAACTCCCTAACTCATCCCACGTCTGCTAGTGGCAATGCCTCAACTTTACACTGCTCAAAAGTGTTTTGAGGAACTTATATGTGTTAGAAGAAACACAAGTCACGTGGGCTAAGTCTTTAACATGCTCATCTGCTTTATTAGTTTCCAAGGGAGTCATTTAGTGTGCAGGATGTCCTCAGATCTATTTCACCATCTGCAGCTTTTTTTTTTTTTTTTGATAGAAGCTTTAAGGCAATGGTGTCCCATCTAAGTATTGTTGGCATAATCTAAAGAAGTAATGGGAATTTTTTAAGTCCTTGATATGTGAGTAGGGGAAATGTTTGGTGAGGGTTTCCCGTTGCAATATTTGTAGCACCCAATTGGTATTGTCTGTTCATAAAAGTGACCCTACATCTGACACTCTGCTTGGTATCCAATTGGGTAGACCTTTTTGGGGGGGGACACATCCTAAAGTAGACATCATTCTGGAATACCTGCCTGTCCCTGGCTGAAATGGAGATGAGAGAGTCTAGGAACAAGTACAACCTGAGCCCAGAGAAGAGGCTGAGTACAGAAAAGACGTGCAAAACGCAGGTGTGCGTATCTGAGATCATTGATGAAAGCAAATGAGTGTTCTATTCCTCTGGAAAGGCTTCATGGAAAGGGTGAGCCTGGAGCTCAACTTAATGGGAGGGGAAGACATTGGCAGAAGCATGCTAAGTCCTCCGGGGGAGGCAGGGGATGTGTAAGGGTAGGAATGATGAGTCACATCCTGGAGACAGTAAACAATTGATTTCTGCTTCCTCTCTGTCCAGGCACGTCCAATCAAGCTAGTTCCCCTTTACTGAAGAAGAGACAAAAACACGGGGCAAAAGTAGGCCACCACAGCATCTCAGCAATCGTTTCTTCCAACCTGCTCCATTTGTCACACCGGTGCAGATACATTGATTTTTTTTCTTTAGAAATATTACTGGTTGAATAACCATATGACAAAAAGTGAATATTTTGGATTCAAAATTTGGATCTTGGAAACTGAAAGAATGAAAATAATGTGGTCAGGATCAGGAGCCCAACCAGAGGAGCCTTAGAAACAGCCAGGTGGAAGAAGCCATTCACCTGTGTGCATTTGTAGCCCTTGAAAGAATAGCTGTCCTGTATCTCGTTCTCACCTTTTGCCCCATCCTGCCTGCTCACTTCCTCTGAGTCCTTCTTTCCAGGCCCTAGGCTCCACTCTGCATACAACTCATGCTAATTTTCTTTTATATATATATATATATATATATATATATAAAACTTTTTTTTTTAAAGAATATAAATTTCCAAAGTACAGCTTATGGATTACAATGGCTCCCCCCCCATAACTTCCCTCCCACCCGCAGCCCTCCCCTTTCCCACTCCCTCTCCCCTTGCATTCACATCAAGATTCATTTTCAATTCTCTTTATACACAGAAGATCAGTTTAGTACATATTATGTAGATTTCAACAGTTTGCCCTCCCATAGAGACACAAAGTGAAAATACTGTTGGAGTACTAGTTATAGTATTAATTCACAATGTACAGCACATTAAGGACAGAGATCCTACATGGTTTTTTTTTTAAAGAATTGATTAATTATCTATGCAATTTCCAATTTAACACCAAGATTTTTTAATCATTTGCAATTATCTTTATATACAGAAGATCATGCTAATTTTCTACATGGGAAGCAAATCAGCCTTTTAAGACATTGTCTGATAGCTTCTCCCTTTCCCAAAATTCTTTGATGGCCTCATTCTGCCTTTCCAGCTCATTCCACCCTTACTTTCTTACACAACACATTTCCTTCACTGGCCTTGATTTTCTACTTTGGGGCCTTTGTGCATAATTATTCTTTGACTCTTAGCTTTCCCATTTGCCATTAGGGTTTGGACACTAGGACCCACACACTGGTTTTTGTCTTTGTCTTGTTTTGTTAAAGCTCTTGAACTAAGTATGATGAGTTTCTGATTTTTAAATGTTTGTAAAAAAATAAAGTGAGGATCAAGTGTAATCTGCTAAATTCCACATATTTACTCACAAAGATACTTCAGAAATTTCATGGAAAAGTGAAGTTGAAAGATAAAATTTATTTTGGCGCAAAACATTTTTGAAATCCATGCAAATTTTTTCATAATATGTATTTTCCATTAATTTTTAAATTATTTTAAAAGATACATAGAAAGACACATGCACACACACATACACAGAGAAAGAGGGAGAAAGAGAAAGAAGGAGAGAGAGAATCTTCTATCTGCTGCTTCACTCCCCCAATGGCTGCAATGGCTAGCAGAGGGCCAGGCTGAAGCAGAAGCCAGGAGCTTCTTCTGGGTTTCCCACTTGGATGCAGGTATCCAAGTACTTGGCCATCTTCTGCTGCTTTCCCAAGTGCTTTAGCAGAGAGCTGGATCAGAACTGGAACAGCCGAGACTTGAATCAGAATGCATATGGGATACTGGCACTGCAGGCAAAGGCTTACCTTCTAGACTGCAGTGCTGGCTCCCATTAATTTTTTTGATATCCCATTAGTATGCAGGGATTTCAGGGGTGTTTTTGCAACAAAAATCTTATCTTTGAATTCCATTTTCTTTGAACCTTTTAAAAAAAGATTTATTTCATTATTTGAAAGGCAGAGTTTACAGGGAACAGAGACGAAGAGACAGAGAGATAGATCTTCCATCTGCTGGTTCAATCCCCAAATGACCACAATGGCTGGAGTTGGGCGATCCAAAGCCGTGAGCCAGGAGCTTCCTCCTGTCTGCATGTGGATTCAGAGTCCCAAGCACTGGAGCAATTCTCCGCTGCTTTCCCAGGCCATTAGCAGGGAGCTGGATCAAAAGTGGAGCAGCAGGGACTAGAACCAGTGCCCATATGGTTGCCAACACCACAGGTGGTGGCTTTATCAGTATGCCACAGTACTGGCCCCTCCTTGAACTTTTTGAAATACTCTTGTACTATTTCTCCTTGTATAGAAAAACATTTGCCAACTTCTGATCTAGATTTGTGTTTCCTCACCAGCATATTTTAGTTAGGTTGCTTTTATCATGGACTCCAACTTCCAGTTATAGCCTTGTATCTTTATTTCCTTATTGATGCTCTGCTTCTCCTCCTGGCCCTGTGAGGAAAGGGGCCATCCTGAAGTGTACAGCTCGGTGCCTCATTTACATCTGGCTGCCATGAGCACTCAATACGTATTTCTGGTCCAGCTGCAAGGTCAGTTTCCCAGATATCCTTTAACAGCTGGTGCTCGCTGCTCACAGTCCGCTATGTTGGTTCCTATTCCTGGGCTTACCATGGGTAATTGGTCACATGCACCTTGTACATCAGGAAAGCAAGTTCAGTTGTGGCACTAAAATGTGTATCCGCTCTTCCAGCACAAGTGGATGCAGCAGATAAAGTGATCTTGAATTCCTAGCATTGTGCATAATAGACACCCTACTGTGAGTTTCAGAGGCCCATCAGTATTCCTGTGGGGGACTGGAGGTTGGCTCCTGTGCTTTGCAGTTACAGAGTTTCACATGCAGACTGGAGGCCACACACATGTTCATCCAGGCACTGATGATCTGTCTGGTTGAATCCTCTGTCACTGAAACTTAATAAAGAGGAACATTTCTGAAATTTTAGAAATTGGATTACTGTTGATAATTGTCTTTCTATAAGCATGGAAGGTCCGTGTTAATAATTCTCTGCAATTCTATTCAAAGATGACATCTGTTTAAGCATACATTATAAAAGTCAGATTTGCTCTACTGAGACTTTATTAATTTGTTACTCTCTCTGAGCAAATGTGACTGCACATTTGTTTAAATATTTACAAATGTAGGTGAATGAGCAGCAGAGGAAAGTAAAATTAAAGCCAAATAAGACACATGTTTTTAAGGAAAGATAGGGTTTCCTTGACTTTGTTGTTGTATGAGTAATAACGCTGTACAGAAAATGTGATCTGTTCAAACTGTGCTTCTCATATTCACTGATTGAAAAGGGACAGTTCCATTTTCTGCAGTGCAAAACCAAGTCATTCTTATTAAAAGGTCACAGGAAACTGAGGAGAAATGTCAGGCACACAGACTGACCTATTCAGAATATAATCAAGCTTGCTTTAAAGAGACAACATCTACATTATGAAGGGGAGAGATCTGATTGTATTCTCTGTGCCTGGGTAATGCAGTTAGTGCCGATAAGACCTTGAGACAATCTTGCCCTTCAGAAAATGAGTGTTTGTGGTGGGTGTGGGTGGGTCGGAGGGGACCTCATGATGTAATGTGGCTAAGATCATCTCTTCAGTTGCTGTTTCTTATTGAATGATTGTATGTACCAATTCTTTACAAGACACACATTTTTTACTTCCAAGATAAACTCACTTTAATTTTCCCTTCGATTAATCCCAACAAGAGCTGATGAAAGTGGTCACATAGACCCAGTGGCAGATTGACAGCTGCACAGTTCCAGTCCTCATTTTCCCAGAGACCAAATGTGGTGCAGAGGTCCTATTTCTGCAGTGCTTCCTCTGATAGTCTCCCTTTCCATTGAAGACACCAGCTGCAAAGGCAAGATGGTAATTCCATTTTCATGCCAGTTCATTACTGGCTTCTCTCCAGATTGCTAGTATTTCAGGCTTGATTTTGCTGGCTGCCTTGTTCCTTGTGTGCACTGAGCTCCCATGGACTTCATTATGATAAACAGAATGAAGATAAACTTCAGTGTTAAACAGAAGGGTTCTTCACTTCAATGGAAATTCTGCATGTAGGAAGAGACATGGTCCAGCAAAAGCAGCCCATTGCATATCAAATAAATAAACACAGCCATGTCTGCAATGTCCAAATTGATGCCATGTGACATATGTCTAAGAGAATCTGAACACTAGACATTTAACTCTTGGAGTTTCCAAACTACCATCAGGTCACTCATACTACACATCTTCAATCTCCTGGTTGGAAATCTCTGGTTGGTTATATTCCCTTCTCACTGGGATGACTCTTTGCTAGCAGATGTAGAAAGGCACATATTAGTTTTTTTCTCCTGAAGATGGAGCACAAATAAAGTTCACTGAAGCAAGTAATTTATGGAATTTTTTAATTCTTGACATTTCTTCATTGGTTCAAATGTGCATGGCCAACAATCTGGTATGTATTTCCTTTTGAGCTGGCAATGTAGCAAAGTGACACCATGTGGATGCTGCTGCCACGGTGAGTAGTCAGGGTTCTAACAGCCTGACTTATTTTGGCATGCATAATTAGTGGAGTCAAAGATTCTAGCGTCTATTTTTAATTGTGGTTGTCTGTAAGATAGTGTTCTATTAAAATAGCAACATGGCCTTTAGTAAAATTGCTAATTTATTTAATTTTTTTGGACAAAAAAGATATTTAACTTATCCCTTAAACCCAATTATTTTTGTTTTGTATAGCCCTTTCTTCTTTTTAAATTTTATTTAAGTAAAAAATGATAATTTATTATATTTAAAATGAAAAAATCAAAATTGGAGTATGATATAAAAAACACAAGAATGCAGGTACAGTAATTTTGTGATGTCTTGTGATGTCTTGTTAGATCAGTATGACTTGGATAATTTGTTTTCCCACAAAGAATACATACACTGCAACTTGACCATGCAAATACTACATTTTTAGAAAAACACTATTTTTATTTTTCTAGTATTTAGTTTCTGAACATATATCTAATAGTTTAACAAAATATTTTTTCTTGATAAATACTAAGTAATTTCTCCACAAAACTGTTGTGTGGCCTACATTCGTAGAGGATTTATTAAAAACAAAATATATATAAATAAATTACTCAGAAAGAGATATTTCTATTTGTAATATATAATTCATAAACTACAATTATGTAGGTGAAAAAATATTGCTAAATAAATATTAAGAATTAAAAAATACAGGCTTAATGTCCCCAAAGTATTTAAGACAAAAGTTGTTTAGCCCATTCATTACATATACGTTTCAAGAAAAATTTCACTTCAGCCAGCAAGAGAAAACATTGGGAGATATAAGTCATTTTCCAATAGATAAAAGTGAAATAAAATGGAAGAAGAATGAAAATGTTTTGCCAACTCAAATGATATTTTTTTCAGAAGATTTAAAAGTATTTATCTGAAAGTCAGAGTGAGAGAGAGGGCGAGACAGAGAGAGAGAGAGAGTGATCATCCATCTGCTAGTTCACTCCCCAAATGGCCACAATGGTCAAGACAGAACCAGGCCAAAGCCAGGAGCCAGGATTCATTCAGGTCTTCCCAGTGGATGGCAGGGGTCTAAACACTTGGGCCATCTTCCACTGCTTTACCCAGGCCCTTAGTAGACATCTGGATTGGAAGTGGAGCAATGAAGTCATGAACTAGTGCCCATGTGGGGTATCAGCATTGCAGATGTTGGCTTTACCCAATATAGCACAACATTGACCCCCACCTCAAATGGTTAACATCGAATGATTCCAAGATGGATGAATAGGGAAAAGACATGCTGCTTTAGACGAGGAGAAAATAGCAGAAGAAAAGCAGAGGGAATACATTCTCAGGGGAGGTTGGAGAGAAGTTTGCAGTGGAAACTTTTCCTTTAAGTATTTTTATCTCTACATTTGAGAGGTAAAGTTATAGACAGAGAGAGGGAGGGAGGAAGGGAGGGAGGGAGGGAGAGAGAGAGAGAGAGAGAGAGAGAATCTTCTATTTGCTTGTTGCATCCCAAGTGGCCACAGTGGTTGGAGCTGAGCCCATCCAAAGCTAGCAACCAGGAACTCCTTTTGGGTCTCTCATGTAGGTCCAGGGGCCCAAACATCTGGGCCATCTTCTACTGCTTTCCCAGACCATATGCAGAGAGCTGGATCAGAAGAGGAGCAGCTGGGACACAAACTGGGGCCCATGTGGGATGCCAGTGCCCCTGGCAGAGGCTTAGCTTTCCATGCCACAGTGCCGGTGCCTGCAGTAGAAATTCTACAGAAGGAGGAGGTATGCCATGGAGCAGCACAGAAGGTGAGGACATTCAGCAACTAGCAGAGAATCCATACGTGAACTCTGCAGCTGGGAACTGGAGGAGATGCTAATTTTGTAGAGTGAGGTGAAAGCAGATTGTGGCAGCTCATGCCATTGGTGATATTGTCTGAGGGAGAGCCTCGTGGACTATACTGCTTATGAGTCCTGCCTGGAGCCCTAATTAGGGTACCTGCCTAATCCAGTGAAAGAAAAGCACTTTTTTTTCTCCCCGTCTTCCCCACTTGGGGACTCAGCAATGTGTAGACAGAAGGCACAATTTTGACAACAGTAGAGGCTGTGGCATATCTTGTGTGTGCATGTGGCCAGGGTTTTACCAAAGAGAAAAATCCATATTCCCCACTGACTTTTAGTTCAAATGAGTGGGTTAACAGGGGGATGGATGCTGATGAAGGACTGTGAGATGCCCCCATCCTCTCAGCATTTTGCAGGTCCCAGGGCTCAAACTTTGAAGGTGGAGCACCCATAGGCAACTCACTCTGGAAACGTCTCTGCTGTCTCCATGTATGGGACAGGCTAGTGGGACAGAATGGATCATCTGCACCCTGTGACTGTGGGAAAACTGTGACTGCAGAATACGGTGCGAGGTGTATCTGGGTCTCTGGTAATCAGTGTGTCTGGCAGCAGAAGCCCAGATCTCCCTAACTAGCTGGAATGGGGTCATTACATAGGGGTCTGTACTCACCCTCAGGACTGCACAGATCTGTTGTGCAGTTCATGCGGTAGTGTGGGTGAGGGTTGTACCCACTTGGGCTAACCCTTGGCATTGATCACCTTGGAAGAGAGGAGGCGATTGTGTGATTATACCAACAGAGGTGATCATACCCTCTCCACTGCTTACAATAAAGGAGATATAGCATGCCCAACTTGGGTTTTACTCTGGATACTTCCTGCACCTCTAAGCACTGATCAGAGCTTCCTAGCCATGCCCAGCACATACCATTGGGTATCCACTGAAGGAGCAGACACTGCTCCACTAAGCCACAGAGGTAAAGTTCAAAGATAAAATCCATTAGAGGAAAAATCAACAAATATTTCCACAAATGCCTAAAAGTAAACAAAAAATCAGGAAACAAGAATAAAGAAGACAACATGATTCCACCAAAGTAACACAACACTTCAATATTAGAATGTGAAGATGAAGAGATTGATGAAATACCTGAAAAGGAATTCAAGAGTGACATAGGATTACTCAGAAGCAATGAGAAGCAAAATCATGAGCCAAAGAAATCCATACATGACATGGGGAAAATTTTTTGCGTAAGATGAGATTTTAACGAGAAATCAAACTGAAATACTAGAAATGAAGAATTTAATATGTAAAAAAATGTGGAAAACATATACAACAGACTTGATGAAGCAGAAGAAAGACTATCCAAGCAACAAAATAAATCTATTGAAATATCTTAATCAGAACAAAAAAAAAAGAAAAGAAAAGAAAAATAAGAAATTACAAAAGTTAAAAGAGTGTTGAGAATTATGGGATATATTAAATGACACAACATACAGGTCTTAGAGTTCCTGAAGGTGGGGAAAGACAGAATGGATTAGAAGGCCTATTCAATGAAATAATAACAGAAGTTGGAGAAATAAAGGGACATCCAAATATATGAGACATATAAAACTCCTAATAGACATGACCAGAAAATATCTAAAATGTGCATAGGAGAAATGCTAAATTATTTTCAGATTAGATTCACAGCTGATTTCTTATTAGAAATCCTACAGGCTAAAGACAAAATGGAGAGACATAGTCCAAGTTTTAAAAGCAAAAAAAAAAAAATGTAAATTCAGAATACTGCACTCTTCAAAGCTCCCATTTATGAATAAAGGTGAAATTAAGACCTTCCATAACAAAAGGAAATTGAAAGAATTTGTCACCATTCACCCAGCCTTACAAATGATGATTTATATAACACACAGAAACACAGAATTATAGTCATCAGTATGAAAGAATGTAAAGGAAGAAAATATGGTAAAAGTACAAAGCAAATCCAAAGCAAATAATTGTGATGTTCATGGAAAAGTGGTAAGACCAACTCGTTACTTATCAATAGTAACCTTGAATGTCAATGTCCTAAATTTTCTGATTAAAAGATAAAGACTGGCTGGATGGATTAAAAAACAAGATCCATCCATTGGCCGGCGCCGTGGCTCAACAGGCTAATCCTCCGCCTTGCGGCACCGGCACACCAGGTTCTAGTCCCGGTTGGGGCGCTGGATTCTGTCCTGGTTGCCCCTCTTCCAGGCCAGCTCTCTGCTGTGGCCAGGGAGTGCAGTGGAGGATGGCCCAAGTGCTTGGGCCCTGCACCCCATGGGAGACCAGGAAAAGCACCTGGTACCTGGCTCCTGCCATTGAATGAGCGCAGTGCGCCGGCCGCAGTGCACCGACCACGGCAGCCATTGGAGGGTGAACCAACAGCAAAGGAAGACCTTTCTCTCTGTCTCTCTCTCTCACTGTCCTCTCTGCCTGTCAAAATAAATAAATAAGGGCGGAATAGTGAGGACGCGCACTAGCAGTCCGCAAAAAGATAGTTTAATAAAAACAGAGTTACTGTAGCCTCAGGAAAAATCTCACGGAAAAAAATGCAGTGGAAATTCTTCCAGACCCAGTGAATGAGACGCAGAGGACCTAGGGGAAAGTAAGTTTGCGAACGGCAAATCGTGCCTTAGTGGCACGGGAGCTGCCGGGAGGGACGGGAACCGGACAGAACACAGTCGCCATTGGAATCGAGCGCTTAAACGGGAGCCGATACAGGGATCCCGAGACACTGGCGGGGGGAAGCAGACGCCAGGGGGGAAACAGCACAATTGAGGCGAGCCCACACGGACACTAGCCTCTTTCGTTGCCCACCCTGCTAATTCTAGCTGGACTGAACGCAGTGGGACGGCGTGCGCCCGCCGGCTGAACCGGAAGCCGGGCGGAACACAGTCGCCATTGGAACTGAGCGCTTGAACGGGGGCCGATACAGGGATCCCGAGACACTGGCGGGGGGAAGCAGACCCCCCACGGGGGAAACAGCACAATTGAGGTGAGCCTGCACGGACACTAGCCTCTCTCGTCACCCACCCTGCTAATTCGAGCTAGATTAAACGCAGTGGGACAAGGCGCGCCCGCCCGCCCGCCCGCCCGCCCATCACTGAGGCAGACGGAACCAAAAACCCGAGGCTGTAGAAACCTGAAGGGGATCCAAAAACTGGGAACACACCGCGCACACAAACTCCGTTACCTTGACAACCCAGAGAAAGAGTGTGGGGAAAAAAAAAAATGCCAAATAAAAACAGATTCCGAGCGAGCAAGATCAAGGAAGGCGCTATGATGACCCCAAATGGAAAAGACACCCCAAGTCAGGATTATGAAGATAATGAGATAGAAGAAATGCAAGAAGCAGATCTCAAAGAATTGATAAGAACATTAAGAAGTTCTCAAAAACAAATTCTTGAACTACAGAAATCCTTAATGGATAAGATAGAAAATCTCTCTCGCGAGAATGAAGTACTACGGAGAAATCAAAACGAAATGAAACAACTAGTAGAACAAGAAGCTACGATAGTGACAAAAAATCTTAATGAATTGAAGAATTCAATAGATCAAGTGACAAGCAATCTTGAGGGCCTTAAAACCAGAATGGGTGAAGCAGAAGAGAGAATATCGGACCTAGAAGACAGAGAACAGGAGAGGAAACAGTCAAACCAAAGACAAGAAGAGGAAATTAGAAAACTAAAAGATATCGTCGGGAATTTACAGGATACTATTAAAAAACCCAACATTCGGGTTCTAGGTGTTCCTGAAGGTATGGAGAGGGAGAAAGGATTAGAAGGCCTTTTTAGGGAGATACTAGCAGAAAACTTTCCAGGCTTGGAGAAAGACAGAGAAATCCTAATCCAGGAAGCTCATAGAACCCCTAATAAACATGACCAAAAGAGATCCTCTGCACGACATATTGTAATTAAACTCACCACAGTGAAGCAAAAAGAAAAGATCCTAAAATGTGCAAGAGAGAAACGTCAGATTACTCTCAGAGGATCTCCAATTAGACTTACAGCTGACTTCTCAACAGAAACCCTACAAGCTAGAAGGGAATGGCGAGACATAGCCCAGGTACTTAGAGAGAAAAACTGCCAGCCCAGAATATTATATCCTGCCAAGCTCTCATTTGTGAATGAAGGTGAAATAAAGACCTTTCATAACAAACAAAAATTGAAAGAATTTGTTGCCACTCGTCCAGCCCTGCAAAAGATACTTAAAGACGTGTTACACACAGAAACACAGAAACACGACCATCAACATGAAAGAAGGTAAACGAAGGGAACCTCACGGCAAAAGATCACAGGGAATTCAAAGCATACATTAGAAAATATCTGGCAAATGGCAGGGCAAACTTACCACTTATCAATAGTCACATTGAACGTTAAAGGTCTAAACTGTCCTGTTAAAAGACAGAGATTGGCTGATTGGGTTAAGGAACAAAAACCATCTATTTGCTGCCTACAAGAAACACATCTTTCCAACGAAGATCCATACAGACTGAAAATAAAAGGATGGAACAAGATATACCACGCCAACAGAAATGAAAAAAGAGCGGGTGTAACCATCTTAATATCGGACTACATAAACTTTAACACAAAAACTGTTAAGAGAGACAAAGAGGGGCACTATATAATGATTAAGGGATCAATACTACAGGAAGATATAACAATTCTCAATGTATATGCACCTAATTACAGGCCACAGGTTTATTTAAAAAATTTGTTAAGAAACTTAAAGGGAGACTTAGACCCCAACACAATAGTACTGGGGGACTTCAATACTTCACTCACAGATATTGACAGATCGACAGGACAGAAGATCAACAAGGAGACAGTAGATTTAAACAACACTATAGCCCAAATGGATCTAACAGATATCTACAGAACTTTTCATCCTACAAGTAATGCATTCACATTCTTCTCAGCAGTACATGGAACCTACTCTAGGATTGATCACATATTAGGCCATAAAGCAAGTCTCAGCAAATTCAAAAGAATTAGAATCATACCATGCAACTTCTCAGACCATGAGGGAGTGAAGTTGGAAATTAGCAACTCAGGAATCTCTAGAGCATATGCAAACACATGGAGATTGAACAACATGCTCCTGAATGAACAATGGGTCACTGAAGAAATCAAAAGAGAAATAAAAAATTTTCTGGAAGTAAATGAGGATAACAGCACAACATACCAAAACTTATGGGATACAGCAAAAGCAGTGTTAAGAGGAAAGTTTATATCAATAGGTGCCTACATCAAGAAACTGGAAAGGCACCAAATAGATGAGCTTTCAATGCATCTCAAGGATCTAGAAAATTTGCAGCAAACTAGACCCAAATCTAGTAGAAAAAGAGAAATTATCAAAATAAGAGAAGAAATCAACAGGATTGAATCCAAAAAAACATTACAAAAAATCAGCCAAACGAGGAGCTGGTTTTTTGAAAAAATAAACAAGATTGACACCCCATTGGCCCAACTAACTAAAAAAAGAAGAGAAAAGACCCAAATCAGTAAAATCAGAGATGAAAAAGGAAATATAACAACAGACACCACAGAAATCAAAAGAATCATCAGAAATTACTACAAGGACTTGTATGCCAGCAAACAGGGAAACCTATCAGAAATGGATAGATTCCTGGACACATGCAACCTACCTAAATTGAACCAGGAAGACATAGAAAACCTAAACAGACCCATAAGTGAGTCAGAAATTGAATCAGTAATAAAGGCCCTCCCAACAAAGAAAAGTCCAGGACCAGATGGATTCACTGCTGAATTCTACCAGACATTTAAAGAAGAACTAACCCCAATTCTTCTCAAACTATTCAGAACAATCGAAAAAGAGGGAATTCTCCCAAATTCCTTCTATGAAGCCAGCATCACCTTAATTCCTAAGCCAGAAAAAGATGCAGCATTGAAAGAGAATTACAGACCAATATCCCTCATGAACATAGATGCAAAAATCCTCAACAAAATTCTGGCCAATAGACAGCAACAACACATCAGAAAGATCATCCACCCAGACCAAGTGGGATTCATCCCTGGTATGCAGGGATGGTTCAATATTCGCAAAACAATCAACGTGATACACCACATTAACAGACTGCAGAAGAAAAACCATATGATTATCTCACTAGACGCAGAGAAAGCATTCGATAAAATTCAACACCCTTTCATGATGAAAACCCTAAGCAAACTGGGTATAGAAGGCACATTCCTCAATACAATCAAAGCAATTTATGAAAAACCCACGGCCAATATCCTATTGAATGGGGAAAAGTTGGAAGCATTTCCACTGAGATCTGGTACCAGACAGGGATGCCCACTCTCACCACTGCTATTCAATATAGTGCTGGAAGTCTTAGCCAGAGCTATTAGGCAAGAAAAAGAAATTAAAGGGATACAAGTTGGGAAGGAAGAACTCAAACTATCCCTCTTTGCAGACGACATGATTCTTTATTTAGGGGACCCAAAGAACTCTACTAAGAGACTATTGGAACTCATAGAAGAGTTTGGCAAAGTAGCAGGATATAAAATCAATGCACAAAAATCAACAGCCTTTGTATACACAGACAATGCCACGGCTGAGGAAGAACTGCTAAGATCAATCCCATTCACAATAGCTACAAAAACAATCAAATACCTTGGAATAAATTTAACTAAGGACATTAAAGATCTCTACAATGAAAATTACAAAACCTTAAAGAAAGAAATAGAAGAGGATACCAAAAAATGGAGAAATCTCCCATGCTCATGGATTGGAAGAATCAATATCATCAAAATGTCCATTCTCCCAAAAGCAATTTACAGATTCAACGCAATACCAATCAAGATACCGAGGACATTCTTCTCAGATCTGGAAAAAATGATGCTGAAATTCATATGGAGACACAGGAGACCTCGAATAGCTAAAGCAATCTTGTACAACAAAAACAAAGCCGGAGGCATCACAATACCAGATTTCAGGACATACTACAGGGCAGTTGTTATCAAAACAGCATGGTACTGGTACAGAAACAGATGGATAGACCAATGGAACAGAATAGAAACTCCAGAAATCAATCCAAACACCTACAGCCAACTTATATTTGATCAACGATCCAAAACCAGTCCCTGGAGTAAGGTCAGTCTGTTTAATAAATGGTGCTGGGAAAACTGGATTTCCACGTGCAGAACCATGAAGCAAGACCCCTACCTTTCACCTTACACAAAAATCCATTCAACATGGATTAAAAATTTAAACCTACGACCCGACACCATCAAATTACTAGAGAGCATAGGAGAAACCCTGCAAGACATAGGTACTGGCAAAGACTTCTTGGCAAAGACCCTAGAAGCACAGGCACTGAAAACAAAAATTAACTACTGGGATTGCATCAAATTGAAAAGTTTCTGTACTGCAAAAGAAACAGTCAGGAAAGTGAATAGGAAACCGACAGAATGGGAAAATATAATTGCCAACTATGCAACAGATAAAGGGTTGATAACCAGAATCTACAAAGAAATTAAGAAACTCCACAACATCAAAACAAACAACCCACTTAAGAGATGGGCCAAGGACCTCAATAGACATTTTTCAAAAGAGGAAATCCAAATGGCCAACAGACACATGAAAAAATGTTCAAGATCCCTAGCAATCAGGGAAATGCAAATCAAAACCACAATGAGGTTTCACCTCACCCCGGTGAGAATGGCTCACATTCAGAAATCCACCAACAATAGATGCTGGAGAGGATGTGGGGAAAAAGGGACACTAATCCACTGTTGGTGGGAATGCAAACTGGTGAAGCCACTATGGAAGTCAGTCTGGAGATTCCTCAGAAACATGAATATAACCCTACCATTCAACCCAGCCATCCCACTCCTTGGAATTTACCCAAAGGAAATTAAATTGGCAAACAAAAAAGCCGTCTGCACAGCAATGTTTATTGCGGCTCAATTCACAATAGCTAAGACTTGGAACCAACCCAAATGCCCATCAACAGTAGACTGGATTAGGAAATTATGGGACATGTACTCTACAGAATACTATACAGCAGTCAAAAACAATGAAATCCGGTCACTTGCAACAAAATGGAGGAATCTGGAAAACATCATGCTGAGTGAATTAAGTCAGTCCCAAAGAGACAAATATCATTTGTTTCCCTTGATTGGCGATGACTAACTGAGCACCAAAGGGGAAACCTGTAGAAGTGAAATGGACACTATGAGAAACAGTGACTCGATCAGCTCTTGTGCTGACTGTTGTTGTACAATGTAATACTTTATCAATGGTAGTATTTTTTTTTCTTTATCCTAGTACTAGTGGTTGAACTCCGTAATTAACACACAATTATTCTTAGGTGTTTAAATTTTAACTGAAAAGTGATCTCTGTGAAATATAAGAGTGGGAATAAGAGAGGGAGGAGATGTAAAACTTGGGACATGCTCAATCGGAACGGCCCCAAATGATGGAGTTAGAATTGTGCCAGGGGTTTCCAATACAATCCCATCAAGGTGGCATGTACCAATGCCATCTCACTAGTCCAAGTGATCAATTTCAGCTCACAATTGATCACACTGATAGGTCTAAGAGTCAAAGGGATCACACAAACAAGACTAGTGTCTGCTAATACTAACAGATAGAATGAAAAAGGGAGAGAATGATCCAACATGGGAAGCAGGATACACAGCAGACTCATAGAATGGCAGATGTCCTAAATAGCACTCTGGCCTCAGAATCAGCCCTTAAGGCATTCGGATCTGGCTCAAGAGCCCATGAGAATATTTTAGGCATGGAAAGCTAAGACACTCTGGAAAAAACAGAAGACCTAAATGAAAGATCTCTGCGAGTGAGATCCCAGTGGAAAGAACGGGGCCATCAAAGAAGGAGGTACCTTTCTCTGAAGGGAGGAGAGAACTTCCACTTTGACTATGGCCCTGTGGGAATAAGATCGAAGTCGGCTAACCCTAAAGGCTTCCATAGCCTCGGCAACTCATGACCAGAGCCTAGGGAGATTACTGACGCCATAAACAAGAGTGTCAAATTGTTAAATTAACATCAGGAGTCACTGTGTACTTACGTCTCATGAGGGATCTGTCCTTAATGTGTTATCCAATGTGAAGTGATGCTATTACTAGTACTGAAACAGTATTTTTACACTTTGTGTTTCTGAGTGGGTGCAAACTGATGAAATCCTTACATAGTATATATTGAATCGATCTTCTTTATATAAAGATAATTGCAAATGATTAAAAAATCTTGGTGTTAAACTGGAAATTGCATAGACAATTAATCAATTTTTTTTTTAAAAAAAATCATGTAGGATCTCCGTCCTTAATGTGCTGTACATTGTGAATTAATACTATAACTAGTACTCCAACAGTATTATCATTTTGTGTCTCTATGCGAGGGCAAACCGTTGAAATCTTTACGTAATATGTACTAAATTGATCTTCTGTGTATAAAGAGAATTGAAAATGAATCTTGATGTGAACAGAAGGGGAGAGGGAGCGGGAAAGGGGAGGGTGGGGGGAGGGAGGGAAGTTTTGGGGGGAGGGGAGCCATTGTGGTCCATGAGCTGTTCTTTGGAAATTTATATTATTTAAATAAAAGCTTTATATAAAAAAAAAATAAATAAATAAATAAATAAAAAAAAAACAAGATCCATCTATTTACTGCCTATGAGTAACACCTCACCAACAAAGGTACACACAGGCTGGGACTGAAAGCCTGGAAAAGTTATTCCATGCTAATGGAAAGCAAAAACTAGCAGGTGTAACTATCCTAATATCAGACAAAATAGACTTTAACACAACAGCCGTTAAGAGATGCATAAAGGCATTATGTAATGATTAAGGGATCAATTTAACAGGAAGATGTGGTTGCAATAAATATATATGCACCCAAGGCCAGGGTGCCTGGCTGTTTAAAAGAAATGTTAATGAATCTAAAGAGAGGCATAGATTCCAATAGAATAGTAAAGGAGACTTCAATACCCCACTTTCATCAGTGGCAGATCTACTAGACAGAAAATCAACACAGAAAAAACAGAGCTAACTTACACTGTCAACCAAAAGTACCTAACTAATATCTACAGAAACTTTCATCCCATATGTGAAAAATATATATTCTTCTCATCAGTCATGGAACTTTCTTAGGATAGAATATATGCTAGGCCATAAAGGGAGTCTCATCAAATTAAAAAAAATGAAATCATATCATGCATTTTTTTCTGAGCACAGTGAATCTGGAAATTATTAACTGAAGAAACTCTTGAAAATATGGAAACTGAACAACTCACCTCTGAATTAACAGTGGGTTGTAGAAGAAATCAAAAAGGATATAAAAATTCCTGGAAATAAATGTAAATGACATCACAACATATCAAATCTTATGGGATATAGAAAAAACAGTGTTAGGAAGGAAGTTTATAGTAATTGGTGCTTACATCAAGAAATTGGAAAGACATCAAATAAATGAGTTACCAATGCATCTCAAGGACCTAGAAAAATAACAACAAATTAAACCCAAAATTGGTAGGAGGAAAGAAATAGTTAGAATTATAGAAGAAATAAACAGTTGATACAAAAAATATGAAAGATTGGTGAAATGCATAGATGTCTTTCTTAAAAAAATAAATTGGGGCCGGCACCATGACTCACTTGGTTAATCCTCTGCCTGCAGTGCTGGTATCCCATATGGGCACTGGGTTCTAGTCCCAGTTGCTCCTCTTCCAGTCAAGCTCTATGCTGTGGCCTGGGAAGGCAGTGGAGGATGGCCCAAGTGCTTGGGCCCTGTACCCACATGGGAGGAAGCACCTGGCTCCTGGCTTCAGATGAGTGTAGCTCTGGCCGTGGTGGCCTTTTTGGGGGTGAACCAACAGAAGGAAGACCTTTCTTTCTGTCTCTCTCTCTCTCTCTCTCTCTCTCACTGTCTAACTCTGTCAAATAAATAAGAAAATAAAATAAAAAAAATTTAAAAAATAAATTGATACACCTTTTGCCTGACTAGCCCCCCAAAATAGAGAAAAGGCTCAAATTAATAAAATCATAGAGGAAAAGGAAATGTAACAATGGATACACCAGAAATAAAAAGAATCATCAGGAATTACTACAAACAGCTACATGTATACAAATTTGAAGATACAGAAGAAATGAATAGATATAGATATACTAAAATTGAGTCATGATATAGAAAATCTAAACGATCCAATAACCAAGATGGAGAGTGAATCAGTAATAAAGACCCTTCCAAAAAAGAAAAGCCCAGAAGATCATGATTTCATTGCTGAATTCTTCCATAATTTAAAATACTGAATTCAAATTTTTCTCAAGTTATTTAAAAACAATCATAAGGGAGGAAATCCTCTCAAACTCCTTCTATGAGGCCAGCATCATCTTAATTCCAAAAGGAAGAAAAAAAGATATAACAAAGACAGAGAATAATAGACCAATGTCATTGATGAACATAGATGCAAAAATACTCCACAAAATATTAGTTAATCCCATGCAACTATGTTTCATAACCATCACCTACCCAAAACAAGTGAGATTTATCCCTGGTATGCAAAGGTTGTGTATAATATTCAAATCAATAAATGTGACACATAATATCAGCAAACTTAAGAACGAAAACTTTATCTCAGTAGATGAAGAGAAAGGATTTGATAAAGGACAACACCCTTTAATGACAAAAACCTTAAGCAAGTTGAATGTAGAAGGAGCATTCCTCAACATAAGGCAATTTATAGCAAATCCACCGCCAGCATCAGATTCAATGGGGAAAGTTGGAAGCATTTCCCCTAAGCTCTGGAACTAGACAAGGATGCCCACTTTCACCATTGCTATTCAGTGTTGCCCTAGGAGTATTGGCAGAGCCCTTAGGCAAGAGAAAGAAATAAAAGGGATACAAATTGGAAAGGAGGAAGTCAAGTTATCCATGTTTGCAGATGACGTGATTCTATATATAGGGGGACCAAACTGTCCACTAAGAGACTATTGGAACTCATAAAAGAGTTTGGTAAAGTGACATGATATAAAGTTAACACACAAAAATCAATACCTTTGTATACACTGCCAATGTCATGGCTGAGAAAGAACCTCTAAGATCAATCCCATTCTCAATAACTACAAAAAATTTAAAAACCTTGGAATAAATTTGACCTAGTGGCGAAAGATCACTACAATGACAATTACAGCAAAACATTAAGGAAAAAAATAGAAGATACAAAAAATGGGAAAATCTTCCATGTTCATGAACTGGAAGAATTAATATCATCAAAATGTCCATAATATGGTAAACAATTTGCAGATTCAATCTGATCCTAATGAAAATACACATGACAGTTTTCTTAGATGTTGAAAGAACAATGCTAAAATTCATATGACAATACAAGAGACCCCAAATAGTTGAAATAATATTAAATAACAAAAACAAAGTCAGAGGCATCACACCACCAGATTATAGCCATTATAACCATAATGCAGTTATAATCAAAACAATCTGGTACTGGCACTAAAATGGAGATGTAGATCAATGGAACAGAATAGAAATCCAGAAATCAATCCACACATCTACAATAAATCAATCTTTAACAAAGGAGCTAAAACCATCCCTGGTGAAAGGACAGTTTCTTGAACAAATGGTGTTTGGAAAATTGGATCCATTTCTGCGCACAGAAGTATGAAACAAGACCCCTGTTTACACCTTATACAAAAACGAACTGAACATGGATTGAAGATCTAAATCTATGATCTGATACCATTATAGTACTTGAGTATAGCATTGGGGAAATTCTGTCATACATTGGCATAGGCAAAAACTTCTTGGAAAAGTCCCCAGAAGCACAGGCAATCAAAGCCAAAATTGACAAATGGGGTTACATCAAGCTAAGTAGATTCTGCACTGCAAAGGAAACACTCAGTAAGGTGAAGAGGTAATCAATAGAATAGGAGAAAATATTTGCAAACTATACAGGTTATAAAGAATTAATGTCCAGAATCTATACAGAGTTCAAGAAATTCAACAATAACAAAACAAACAATACAGTTAAGAAATGGGAAAAAAACTTGAACAGGCATTTTTAAAAGAGGAAATTCAAATGGCCAAAACACACAAAAGGAAAAATGCTCAGAATCACTAGCCATCAAGGAACTGAAATAAAAAACCACAATGAGGTTTCACCTCATCCCAGTTAGAATGTTTGTCAGACAGAAATCACCAAGTAGTAAATGCTGGAGAGGTTGTGGGGAAAAAGGTATCCTAATCCACTGTTGGTGGGAATGTAAACTAGTACAGCCATTGTGGAAGACTGAATGGAGATACCTCAGAAAGCAAGGCACTAAACAATTTCACTTGAGGACAAGGAGGGGTTTTGGCCAGGCCTTCTTGAGACTAACTGTGGGCTCTTCCTTTTGGAATTACTTGGCCAGATCATCTTTCAGGAAGGAAATAGGGGTAAAAGTGGCCCTGTTTTGAATGAAAGTATGTTACTAAAGTTAAGGGTGGGTCTTCATAACAAGATGGGGGCAATTTGCCAATTAGAAATTAAATTTTTCATAGCAGAATCTCCATATTATTTTATTATAGTTAATATGGAGATAATTAATCTTATAAAATTTACAGTGTGTTCCCATGACTAATAAGGATACTGGCAGAGTAGGCAGGCACTCAAAAGTTGTTTAAAGAACAATCAAGGGGCCATTGCCATGGTGGCTCACTTGGCTAATCCTCTGCCTGTGGCACCGGCATCCCATATGGGCACCGGGTTCTAGTCCTGGCTGCTCCAATTCCAGTCCGACTCTCTCCTGTGGCCTGGGAAGGCAGTGAAGGATGGCCCAAGTGCTTGGGCGCCTGCACTCGCACTTGGCTCCTGGCTTCGAATCGGGGTAGCTCTGGCTGTAGCAGCCATTTGAGGGGTGAACCAATGGAAGGAAGACCTTTATCTCTGTCTCTCACTGTCTAACTCTATCTGTGAAATAAATTAAAAAAAAAAGAAAAAGAACAAACAAATAGGAGCTGGCTCTGTGGTGCAGAAGGCTAAGCCTTGGCCTGCAGCACTGGCATCCCATATGGGTACCAGTTCATGTCCCAGCTGCTCCTCTTCTGATCTAGTTCTCTGCTAATGGCCTGGGAAAGCAATGGAAAATGGCCCAAGTGTTTTGGCTTTTGTACCTGCATGGGAGACTTGGAACAAATTCCTGGCTCCTGGCTTCAGATTGATTCAGGTGCAGCCATTGCAGCCATTTGGGGTGTGAACCAGCAGATGAAAGATCTTTGTCTTTGTCTTTCTCCCTCAGTCTGTAATCTTACCTCTCAAATATATAAATAAAATATTTTAAAAAAAGAATAAATGAGTGAATAAATAAATGATGAAGATATAAATGCACTGTCTTACTACCCACTGGAATCTTGTATACACTCTACTCAGCTGGTAGATGTTTAGGTCATTAGATCTGTGTCTTCTCATAGGAATATATGGTATCCAGTCATGTCAAGGGATTAATATAAAGGTACTTAAATAACTTTATGGAAAACTGGAATTAAAAGTAAACTTATTTTCTGAATGTGAGCCATTCTCACAGGGGTGAGGTAAAACCTCATTGTGATTTTGATTTGCATTTCCCTGATTGCTAGTGATCTTGAACATTTTTTCATGTGTCTGTTGGCCATTTGGATTTCCTCTTTGGAAAAATGTCTATTGAGGTTCTTGGCCCATCTCTTAAGTGGCTTGTTTGTTTTGATGTTGTGGAGTTTCTTGATTTCTTTGTAGATTCTGGTTATCAACCCTTTATCTGTTGCATAGTTTGCAAATATTTTTTTCCATTCTGTCGGTTGCCTATTCACTTTCCTGACTATTCCTTTTGCAGTACAGAAACTTCTCAATTTGATGCAATCCCAATAGTTAATTTTGGCTTTGAGTGCCTGTGCTTCTGGGGTCTTTTCTAGGAAGTCTTTGCCAGTACCTACATCTTACAGGGTTTCCCCAATGCTCACTACTAATTTGATGGTGTCAGGTCATAGGTTTAAGTTTTTCATCCATGTTGAGTGAATTTTTGTGTAAGGTGAAAGGTAGGGGTCTTGCTTCATGATTCTGCATGTGGAAATCCAGTTTTCCTAGCACCATTTATTAAATAGACTGTCTTACTCCAGGGGTTAGTTTGGGATCCTTGATCAAATATAAGATGGCTGTAGATGTTTGGATTAATTTCTGGTGTTTCTATTCTGTTCCATTGGTCTATCCATCTGTTTCTGTACCAGTACCATGCCTTTTTTGATAATTAACTGCCCTGTAGTATGTCCTGAAATCTGGTATTGTGATGCCTCTGGCTTTGTTTTTGTTGTACAAGATTGCTTTAGCTATTGGAGGTCTCCTGTGTCTCCATATGAATTTCAGCATCATTTTTTCCAGATCTCAGAAGAAGGTCTTTGGTATCTTGATTGGTATTGCATTGAATTTGTAAATTGCTTTTGGGATAATGGACATTTTGATGATATTGATTCTTCCAATCCATGAGCATTGAAGATTTTTCCATTTTTTGGTATCCTCTTCTATTTCTTTAAGGTTTTGTAATTTTCATCGTAGAGATCTTTAATATCCTTGGTTAAGTATATTCCAAGGTATTTAATTGTTTTTGTAGTTATTGTGAATGGGATTGATCTTAGAAGTTCTTTCTCCGCCATGGCATTGCTTGTGTATACAAAGGCTGTTGATTTTTGTGCATTGATTTTATATCCTGCTACTTTGCCAAACTCTTCTATGAGTTCCAATAGTCTCTTAGTAGAGTTCTTTGGATCCCCTAAATAAAGAATCATATCATCTGCAAAGAGGGATAGTTTGACTTCTTCCTTCCCAATTTGTATCTCTTCAATTTCTTTTTCTTGCCTAATAGCTCTGGCTAAGACTTTGAGAACTATATTGAATAGGAGTGGTGAGAGTTGGGCATCCCTGTCTGGTACCAGATCTCAGTGGAAATGCTTCCAACTTGTCCCCATTCAATAGACTCTTGGCCGTAGGTTTTTCATAAATTGCTTTGATTGTATTGAGGAATGTTCCTTCCATACCCTGTTTGCTTAGAGTTTTCATCATGAAAGGGTGTTGTATTTTATCAAATGCTTTCTCTGCGTCTCTTGAGATAGTCATATGGTTTTCCTTCTGCATTCTGTTAATGTGGTGTATCACGTTGATTGTTCTGCACACATTGAACGTTCCCTGCATACCAGGGATAAATCCCACTTGATCTGGGTGGATGATCTTTCTGATGTGTTGTTGCATTCTATTGGCCAGAATTTTATTGAGGATTTTTGCATCTATGTTCTTCAGGGATATTGGTCCGTAATTCTCTTTCAATGCTGCATCTTTTTCCGGTTTAGGAATTAAGGTGATGCTGGCTTCATAGAGAGAATTTGGGAGGATTCCCTCTCTTTCGATTGTTCTGAATAGTTTGAGAAGATTTGGAGTTAGTTCTTCTTTAAATGTCTGGTAGAATTCAGCAGTGAATCCATCTGGTCCTGGGCTTTTCTTTGTTGGGAGGGCCTTTATTACTGTTTCAATTCCTTTCTCATTTATGGGTCTAGATGCTGCAGAGGATGTGGGGAAAAAGGGACACTAACCCACTGTTGGTGTGAATGCAATCTGGTTAAGCCACTATGGAAGTCAGTCTGGAGATTCCTCAGAAACCTGAGCACAACCCTACCATACAACCCAGCCATCCCACTCCTTGGAATTTACCCAAAGGAAATTAAATTGGCAAACAAAAAAGCCGTCTGCACATTAATGTTTATTGCAGCTCAATTCACTATAGCTAAGACCTGGAACCAACCCAAATGCCCATCAACAGTAGACTGGATAAAGAAATTATGGGACATGTACTCTACAGAATACTATACAGCAGTCAAAAACAATGAAATCTGGTCATTTGCAACAAAATGGAGGAATCTGGAAAACATCATGCAGAGTGAATTAAGCCAGTCCCAAAGGGACAAATATCATATGTTCTCCCATATCACTGACAACTAACCAAGCACAAAAATGGAAACCTGTTGAATTGAAATGGACACTATGAGAAACAGTGACTTGATCAGCCCTTGTCCTGACTGTTGATGTACAATGTAATACTTTATCCCTTTAGTATTTTTTTGTTCTAGTACTATTGTTTGAACTCTGTAATTTACACATAATTATTCTTAGGTGTTTAAAGTTAACTGAAAAGTGATCCATGTTAAATATAAGAGTGGGAATAAGAGAGGGAGGAGATGTACAGTTTGGGACATGCTCAATCGGACTTGTCCCAAATGGTGGAGTTAGAATCATGCCAGGGGATTCCAATACAATCCCATCAAGGTGGCATGTACCAATGCCATCTCACTAGTCCAAGTGATCAATTTCAGTTCATAATTGATCACACTGATAGGTCTAAGAGTCAAAGGGATCACACAAACAAGACTAGTGTCTGCTAATACTAACTGATAGAATCAAAAAGGGAGAGAACAATCCAACATAGGAAGCAGGATACACAGCAGGCTCATAGAATGGCAGATGTCCTAAATAGCACTGTGGCCTCAGAATCTGCCCTTAAGGCATTTGGATCTGGCTGAAGAGCTCATGAGAGTATTTTAGGCCTGGAAAGCCAAGACACTCTGGAAAAAAAAAAATTGAAGACCTAAATGAAAGATCTCTGTGAGTGAGATCCCAGTGGAAAGAACAGGGCCATCAAAGAAGGAGGTACTGCTGGCGCCGTGGCTCAACAGGCGAATCCTCCACCTTGTGGCACAGGCATACCGGGTTCTAGTTCCGGTTGGGGTGCCACATTCTGTCCTGGTTGCCACTCCTCCAGGCTAGCTCTCTGCTGTGGCCAAGGAGTTTAGTGGAGGATGTCCCAAGTGCTTGGGCCCTGCACCCCATGGGAGACCAGGAGAAGCACCTGGCTCCTGCCATCGGATGAGCACGGGGTGCTGGCCACAGTGCACAGGCCGCAGCGGCCATTGGAGGGTGAACCAACGGCAAAGGAAGACCTTTCTCTCTGTCCGTCTCTCTCTCTCACTATCCACTCTACCTGTCAAAAAAAATAAAAAAATAAAAAAAAAGGAGGTACCTTTCTCTGAAGGGAGGAGAGAACTTCCACTTTGACTATGACCCTGTTGGAATAAGATCGAAGTCGCCAAACTCAAAAGGCTTCCATAGCCTTGGCAATTGATGACTAGAGCCTAGGATGATTACTTATGCCATAAACAAGAGGGTCAACTTGTTAAGTCAACAACAGGAGTCACTGTGTACTTATGTCCCATGTGGGATCTGTCCTTAATGTGTTGTCCAATGTGAAGTATTGCCGTAACTAGTACTGAAACAGTATTTTTACACTTTGTGTTTCTTTGTGGGTGCAAACTGATGACATCTTTACTTAATATATACTAAGTTGATCTTCTGTAAATAAAGATAATTGAAAATGAATCTTGATGTGAATGGAATGGGAGAGGGAGCAGGAGATGGGAGGGGTGAGAGTGGGAGGGAAATTATGGTTGGGGGAAAGCCACTGTAATCGGTAAACTGTACTTTGGAAATTTATATTTACTAAATAAAAAAATAAACTTATTTCATGCCAAAATTTGAATCCATGCATAGTTATCACAATATGCATTTTCTATGAGCTTTTTGAAGATCCTTTGAATGTATGGATTTAAAAAACCTTTTGCATCAGAATGAATAACTTACCCTTTAGTTCTGATTTTGTCTGACGTTTATGAAATCTCATGTATTCTAAGGAAGTGAAGTTTAGGCAGAAAGGACTCTTTGACAACATTTAGTTTTCTCCACTGTGATCATAGGCTCCACCCCTTCCCTTCGTGCAGGTAGTAAGCAGCAGTAAAGCCAGACTCTCTTGTTTGTTCAGTGTTTAGGAACTGTACCTTTGAAAACATAATTTTTAAAAAGTGAGGCACAGGCTTTTTGAAAGATTCTTAAGTGATATTAAATGACTCTTATCTGTGATCCAGATCTTCTCTGTTCTGAAAGCGGGCATTTCTTTGCCTTTTGTATGAAGAATAGGTATGAAATCTACTGAAAAATAAAATCTGTCACAAAAAGACAGTGCTTTAACATCCATACATGCCACAAGGTGAGTGGCGACCGTGATTCTCTGGAGAGGAAGCTATTTTTGTGCAGATCATCCTGCTTTCTTATCTGTACGAAGAAAAGCAACGTCTGCATGTCTTACACAGTGTTCCTTTTGTAGTAATAGTGTTTAGTTACAAGGAGAATAAATAATCAACGTTAATGGAAGCCAGTCTAAATTCTGTTTATAAACGTCTGTTAATCTACCACTTGTGAGGTTAAGGAATAGAAATGTGATGAGTGGGAACATAATAATTAAGTGGCTTCCATGTGACAACATAGTTAAATTGGGATTAAAAAGCAAAGCAATGATAAAAAAAATCATGAATTTTTTTTGAAGTGTGTGGATCTGAGAATAACCTCATACACACTATATAACATGTTTGATATAATTCACTTATTTATACTCTATTATTTGGACCTCTCTGGTACCTCACCATAGCAACAGTCCTAGAAATCTAGGCTCTTGGACTATCTCACAGATGAATATTTAAAAAATAAAATTATTTTAACTTTAGTAGCTAATGAGTTTGGCCTTACATTTCTGTTTTCACTTGATCATTTAATTTCCTATTTTCTTGTGCATTTTCCAGTTCCATTTTACCTTTCTTGAATTGTGGCCACAGGAATGATATGAAATGGTACAGGCACAGATGTATCAGAATTTGTTTTATTCCAATAATCTGCAACATGACACCCACCATTTCTTAGTCTTTTGGGCTGCAAAGGCACCAAAAAGTACCACTGATACCAAGAACTGGGTTCCCTCCTAGGAAGTTGCCAGTTTATTGCTAGTGAAACATGAAATGCCTCATGCTTGCCATTTGCTGTCTGGTGGGACATCTCTCAGAATGAGTGTGCCTGTGCCCTGGGGGAAATTCCAAAGCCCTTCCTCCAAGTAAATGGTTCCTTGAACTGCCTGGGAAATATTAAGATCTATTCCCTGGGGGCCAGCGCTGTGGTGAAATAGGTTAAGACGCTGCCTGCAGTGCTGGCATCCCATATGGGCTCTGGTTTGTGTCCTGGCTGCTCCACTTCTGATCTTGCTCTCTGCTTTGACCTGGGAAACCATTAGAAGATGGTCCAAGTCCTTGGGCCCCTGTACCTGCGTTGGAGACCCAGAAAAAGCTTCTGGCTCCTGACTCCTGGCTTCAGATCACCTCAGGTCTGGCCATTGCAGCCATTTGGAGAGTCAACCAGTGGATGGAAGATCTCTTTCAATCAGACTCTACCTCTCTCTCTCTCTCTGTCTCTCAGCTTCTCTCTGTAACTCTGTCTTTCAAATAAATAAATAAATAAATCTTTAAAAAAATAGATCTATTGCCTGGCAGAAGGCATAGTGTATTTATATAATACTTAGCAAAACTCAACTTTTACCACACCCCCAAGGCTTGTCTTTTAAGATGAAATCTGGGAGGACTTAGAGATGACACTGAATAGTGCATAATTAACATGGCCTGGAGAGAATCTCTAGTAAAAGGATCAGCAATCTGTTACTTGAGTATTTATGGTGTCCTAGCCACATTATATCTATCTGTTTACATTGTCTCTATTTGTGGGTATATATGTAAATCTATCTATCTATCTATCTATCTATCTATCTATCTATCTTCCACACACATATATGCATGTGTGTTTATATATTTTATCTATATTCATATCTGTATCTAAATCTACCTACTCTGTTTAAACAGTTATCCATCAGTATCACAGAGGAGTGGTTCCATGACTTTCTGAGCTTCCCAAAATCTGTGGATTCACAAATGCTTTGCATAAAGTGGCCACGTTTTTGCATATAACCTATAAACATTCTCCAATGTAGTTTAAATTACCTCTGGATTACTTATAAAGCCTTTTTTAGATTTATAATTTATTTTATTTGGGAGGTAGAGAGTTAGAGAGAGAGAGAGAGAGAGAGAGAGAGAGACGGAGAGACAGATTTCTTCCCTCTACTTTTCTCAATGGCTGGGCCTGGGCCAGGCCCAAACCAGGAGAGCCTGGAACTCTAACCTGGTCCTCCACATGGGTGGCAGGAACACAAATACTTGGTCCATCTTCTGATGCCTTCCCAGGTGCATTAACAGGGAGCTGGATTAGAAGTTTAGCAGCAGGGATGTAAGCTAGTGCTCATGGGATGCCACCATTGCAGGAGGTGTTTAATCTACTGTGCCACGACTCCAACCCCTATATACACAATCATAATTCAGGGGTCAGCGTTGTGGCTTAGTGAGTGAAGCTGCCACCTACAGTGCTGGCATCCCACATGGGCTGCAGTGTTCCAGCTGCACCACTTAGGATCTGGCTCCCTGCTAATGGCCTGGGAAAAGCAGCACAGGATGGCCCAAGTGCTTGTGCCCCTGCAATCCATGTGGGAGACCTGGAGGAGGATCCTGTCTCCTGGCTTTGGACTGGTTCAGCCTTGACCAGTGTGATCACTGGGAAGTGAACCAACATGTGGAGGAGCTCTTTCTGTCTCTCCCTTCTCTGTAATTCCGACTTTCAGATGAATAAATGCATCTTAAAAAAGAAATCTTGTTTTTTTTTAAACTTTTATTTAGTAAATATAAATTTCCAAAGTACAGTTTATGAATTACAATGGCTTTTTCCCCATAACTTCCCTCCCACCCACAACCCTCCCCTATCCAGCTCCCTCTCCCATTCCATTCACATCAAGATTCATTTTCAATTATCTTTATATACAGAAGATCAATTTAGGATATATTAAGTAAAGATTTCATCAGTTTGCACCCACACAGAACATAAAGTGTAAAATACTGTTTCAGTACTAGTTATAGCATTACTTCACATTGAACATTAAGGACAGAGATACTACATGAGGTGTAAGTGCACAGTGACTCCTGTAGTTGACTTAACAAGTTCACACTCTTGTTTATGGGGTCAGTAATCACCCTAGGCTGTAGTCATGATTTGCCAAGGCTATGGAAGCCTCTTGAGTTCACCAACTCGATCTTATTTAGACAAGGTCATAGTCAAAGTGGAAGTTCTCTCCTCCCTTCAGAGAAAGGTACCTCCTTCTTTGATGGCCCGTTCTTTCCATTGGGATCTCACTCACAGAGATCTTTCATTTAGGTGGATATTTTTCCAGAGTTTCTTGGCTTTCCATGCTTGAAATACTCTCATGGGCTCTTGAGCCAGATCCGAATGCCTTAAGGGCTGATTCTGAGGCCAGAGTGCTGTTCAGGACTGTTGCAGTTTAGTTTCTCAACAATGTTGCAGTGGATTCGTTTCTGAGAGGAGCAGCGTGGTGGGGGCAAGAGGCGCGGAGTCAACACACAGACCCCGGGAGTCGGGTGAAAGCAGGCTCGAGGCGAGCAGCCCGCAGACTCGTTTATTACAGTTGGTACAACTTCTTATATAGCCAAGACCAGCCAATCTGGTCAAGGGGCAGTCTATGCCCCAACCAATCATAGCCTGTTGCCAGGCAGTTTCCAAAGCCATCCAATCATAGCCTGTTGCCAGGCAGTTTCAAATACATCTAATCACAGCCTTTTACCAGGCAGTTTCCAATCCATCCAGTCACAGCCTGTTCCCAGGCAGTTTCCAATCCATCCAATCATAGCCTGTTCCCAGGCAGTTTCCAATCCATCCAATCACAGCCTGTTGCCAGGCAGTTTCCAAAGCCATCCAATCACAGCCTTTTACCAGGCAGGCTCCATTGCCAGGTGGGTTTCAAAGCCATTCCTGAGTAACTGTCACTGGCTTGCCAGTGGCCACCTTGGCATGGCCTTCTCATTCCACCACACAGGACATCTGCCATTCTATGAGTCTGCTGTGTATCCTGCTTCCCATGTTGGATCATTTACTCCCTTAAAAAAGAAATCTTAATTCATTGTAAATGCTATGTAATTAAACTGTAGCATTCAGGTAATAATGACAAGAAAAAAAGGTCTGTCCATGTTCAGTTCAGACATAATTTTTTTTCCTTAAAATTTCCATTTGTAATAGGTTCACTCCATTGATGCAGAACCACGGGAGACAGATCACTGTATATACAGGGTCTGATTATTCTGCCTACTCTATTATCAGGCTCCTTTTACTGGTGGGAAAGTACAGTTTGAGAAGTTCAAGTCACTTTCCCTGCTAAGCTTCAAGGCTGAGACTTGAAGGTTTGCATGCAGGTCTGTCTGGTTTCAAAGGGTACTCAGTTTTTCATCCTCTCTTTGTGGGCCTCATGCGTAAGATACTGTAACACTGGAGCTGATTCTTGGTTATGAAAAACAAGGACCGATCTGCAGAGAACAAGCAATCACCGTAGTTCTGCAGGCACATAACTGTATGTATAACATGTCTGCAGGCCCATCACAATTACAGTCTATTATTTGGATTAGAAGATGAAATCAGCGGCTCCTAGTGGAGATTCAGAAGTCTCTCAGGTCGCTATCCTTCCCTTCATTGGGATACCAAGGGCTAAGAACTCATATATAAAAGTCATTGAACCAAATTTTAGAAATGAGGATGTGGATTTCATTTTTGTGGTGATCTGAGAGTCCTCCATGCAAGTTTTAAATGTGTTACCCTCCTGTTTTAATGACTTTATAAACATTAGTTTGGATCCTTTGAGATTATCATAGAGAATGGCCATGCTTTCAACACATACACTTATTATTAAATTGGTGTCAAGCAATCATCCTAAAGCAGGTATATTACATTTTTTAATATGATTCACTTTAGAACAGTTTTATATTCACATAAAAACCCCAACGATAGTACAGAGGGTTTCTGTATATTCCACATTGGTTCCCTCTATTGCTAACAGCTTAACAACAGCAAGGTACATTTCTTGCAATTAATGGATGCACTGGTGCCTTATTAAATCCATACTTGATTCCTATTTCCTAGGATGTTACCTATATTCTCTTTCTCTTCCAAGATCCCTACAGGAAACCACATCTAGTTGTCATGTCTCTATTGGCTCCTCTTGCTAAGATAGTTTCTTAGACTTTTCCTGATTTTGATGAACTTAAGAATTTCTTTTTTTTTAACTTTTATGTAGAATATAAATTTCCAAGGTACAAATTATGGATTACAATGGCTTCCCCCCCATACATTCCCTCCCCTCCGCAACCCTCCCCCCTTACCATCTCCCTCTCCCCTTTCATTCGTATAAAGATTCATTTTCAATTCTCTTTGTATACAAAAGATCAGTTTAATGTCTGCTAAGTAAAGATTTCAACAGTTTGCACACACATAGAAACACAAAGTGGAAAATACTGTTTGAGTACTAGTTATAGCATTAAATCACAATGTACAGCACATTAAGGACAGAGGTCCTACATGATATATATATATATATATTTTTAAAATTTGATTAATTTTTATGCAATTTCCAATTTAACATCGATTTTTATTTTCATTTTCGATTATCTTTATATACAGAAGACCGATTCAGTATATACTAAGTAAAGATTTCATCAGTTTGCACCCACACAGAAACACAAGGTGTAAAAATACTGTTTCAGTGCTAGTTATAGAATTACTTCACATTGGACAACACATTAAGGACAGATCCCACATGGGATATAAGTACACAGTGACTTCTGTTGTTGATTTAGCAATTTGACACTCTTGTTTATGGCCTCAGTAATCTCCCTAGGCTCTAGTTATGAGTTGCTGAGTCTATGGAAGCCTTTTAGGGTTCGCTGACTTTGATCTTATTCCGACAGGGTCATAGTCAAAGTGGAGGTTCTCTCCTCCCTTCGGAGAAAGGTACCTCCTTCTTTGGTGGCCCCGTTCCTTCCACTGAGATCTCACTCACAGAGATCTTTCATTTAGGTCTTCTTTTTTTTTTCCTTTCCAGAGTGTGTTGGCTTTCCATGCCTAAAATACTCTCAAGGGCTCTTCAGTCAGATCTGAATGCCTTAAGGGCTGATTCTGAGGCCAGAGTGTTATTTAGGATATGTGCCATTCTATGAGTCTGCTGTGACTCCACTTCCCATGTTGGATCATTCTCTCCCTTTTTGGTTTTATCTGTTTGTATTAGCAGACACTAGTCTTGTTTGTGTGATCCCTTTGACTCTTAGACCTATCAGTGTGATCAACTGTGAACTGAAATTGATCACTTGGACCAGTGCGATGGCATTGGTGCTTGCCACCTTGATGGGATAGTATTCGGATCCCCTGGCACGTTTCTAACTCCATCATTTGGGGCAAGTCCGATTGAGCTTGTCCCAGATTGTACATATCCTCCCTTTCTTTTTCCCTCTCTCATAATTAACAAGGATCACTTTTCAGTTAAACTTTAAACACCTAAGAATAATTGTGTGTTAGTTGCAGAGTTCCACCAATAATACTAGAACAAAAACAAACAACAAAACGAAATACTAAAATGGGAAAAGATTTACATTGTATATCAACAGTCCAGACAAGAGCTGATCAAGTCTTATTTTCTCATAGTGTTCATTTCACTTCAACAAGATTCCCCTTTGGTGCTCAGTTAGTCATCGCCAATCAGGGAGAACATATGATATTTGTCCCTTTGGGACTGGCTTAATTCACTCAGCATGATGTTTACGATTCCTCCATTTTGTTGCAAATGACCATATTTCATTGTTTTTGACTGCTGTATAGTATTCTGTAGAGTACATGTCCCATAATTTCTTTATCCAGTCTACTGTTGATGGGCATTTGGGTTGGTTCCAGGTCTTAGCTATTGTGAATTGAGCTGCAATAAACATTAGTGTGCAGACGGCTTTTTTGTTTGCCAATTTAATTTCCTTTGGGTAAATTCCAAGGAGTGGGATGGCTGAGTTGTATGGTAGGGTTGTGCTCAGGTTTCTGAGGAATCTCCAGACTGACATCCAGGGTGCTTAACCAGATTGCATTTGCACCAGCAGTGGATTAGTGTCCCTTTTTCCCCACATCCTCTCCAGCATCTATTGTTGGTAGATTTCTGAATGTGAGCCATTCTCACAGGGGTGAGGTGAAACCTCATTGTGGTTTTGATTTGCATTTCCCTGATTGCTAGTGATCTTGAACATTTTTTCATGTGTCTGTTGGCCATTTGGATTTCCTCTTTGGAAAAATGTCTACTGAGGTCCTTGGTCCATCTCTTAAGTAGCTTGTTTGTTTTGATGTTGTGGAGTTTCTTGATTTCTTTGTAGATTCTGGTTATCAAACCTTTATCTGTTACACAGTTTGCAAATATTTTTTCCCATTCTGTTGGTTGCCTCTTCATTTTCCTGACTGTTTCTTTTGCAGTACAGAAACTTCTCAATTTGATGCAATCCCAATAGTTAATTTTGGCTTTGTTTGCCTGTGGTTCTGAGGTCTTTTCTAGGAAGTCTATTCCGGTACCTATATCTTGCAGGGTTTCTCCTATGCTCTCTAATAATTTGATGGTGTCAGGTCATAGGTTTAAGTTTTTAATCCATGTTGAATGAATTTTTGTGTAAGGTGAAAGGTAGGGATCTTGCTTCATGATTCTGCACGTGGAAATCCAATTTTCCCAGCACCATTTATTAAATAGACTATCTTTACTCCAGGGGTTAGTTTTGGATCCTTGATCAAATATAAGTTGGCTGTAGATGTTTGGATTAATTTCTGGTGTTTCTATTACATTCCATTGGTCTATCCATCTGTTTCTGTACCAGTACCATGCTGTTTTGATAGCAAACACCCTGTAGTATGTCCTGAAATCTGGTATTGTGCTGTCTCTGGCTTTGCTTTTGTTGTACAAGATTGCTTTAGCTATTGGAGGTCTCCTGTGTCTCCATATGAATTTCAGCATCATTTTTTCCAGATGTGAGAAGAAGGTGTTTGGTATCTTGATTGGTATTGCATTGAATCTGTAAATTGCTTTTGGGATAATGGACATTTTGATGATGTTGATTCTTCCAATCCATGAGTATGGAAGATTTTTCTATTTTTTGGTATCCTCTTCTATTCCTTTCTTTAAGGTTTTGTAATTTTTTATCATAGTGTCCTTGGCTAAGTATATTCCAAGGTATTTGATTGTTTTTGTAGTTATTGTGAATGGGGTTTATCTTAGAAGTTCTTCCTCAGCCATGGCATTGCTTGTGTATACAAAGGCTGTTGATTTTTGTGCATTGATTTTATATCCTGCTACTTTGCCAAACTCTTCTATGAGTTCCAATAGTCTCTTAGTAGAGTTCTTTGGATCCCCTAAATAAAGAATCATATCATCTGCAAAGAGGGATAGTTTGACTTCTTCCTTCCCAATTTGTATCACTTTAATTTCTTTTTCTTGCCTAATAGCTCTGGCTAAGACTTGCAACACTATATGAATAGGAGTGGTGAGAGTTGGGCATCCCTGTCTGGTACCAGATCTCAGTGGAAATGCTTCCAACTTTTCCCCATTCAATAGGCTGTTGGCCGTGGGTTTTTCATAAATTGCTTTGATTATATTGAGGAATGTGTCTTCTATACCCAGTTTGCTTAGAGTTTTCATCATGAAAGGGTGTTGTATTTTATCAAATGCTTTCTCCACGTCAATTCAGATAATCATATGGTTTTTCTTCTGCAGCCTGTTAATGTGGTATATGACGTTGATTGTTTTGCGCACATTGAACGATCCCTGCATACCAGGGATAAATCCCACTTGGTCTGGGTGGATGATCTTTCTGATGTGTTGTTGCATTCTATTGGTCAGAATTTTATTGAGGATTTTTGCATCTATGTTCATCAGGGATATTGGTCTGTAATTCTCTTTCAATGCTGCATCTTATTTTAGTTTAGGAATTAAGGTGATGCTGGCTTCATAGAAGGAATTTGGGAGCATTCCCTCTTTTTCAGTTGTTCTGAATAGTTTGAGAAGATTTGGAGTTAGTTCTTCTTTAAATGACTGGTAGAATTCAGCAGTGAATCCATCTGGTCCTGGGCTTTTCTTTGTTGGGAGGGCCTTTATTAATGTTTCACTTTCTGTCTCTGTTACGGGTCTGTTTAGGTTTTCTATGTTTTCCTGGTTCAATTTAGGTAGGTTGTATATGTCCAGGAATCTATCCATTTCTGATAGATTTACCTGTTTGCTGGCATACAAGTCCTTGTAATAATTTCTGATGATTCTTTTTATTTCTGTGGTGTCTGCTGTTACGTTTCCTTTTTCAGCTCTGATTTTATTGATTTGGGTCTTTTCTCTTCTTTTTTTTTTTTGTTATCTGGGCCAATGGGGTGTCAATTTTGTTTATTTTTTCAAAAACCCAGCTCCTGGTTTTGCTGATTTTTTGTAATTTTTTTGGATTCAATCCTGTTGATTTCTTCTCTGATTTTAATTATTTCTCTTCTCCTACTAGCTTTGGGTCTGGTTTGCTGCCGATTTTCTAGATCCTTGAGATGAACTGTGAGCTCATCTATTTGGTGCCTTTCCAATTTCTTGATGTAGGCACCTATTGATATAAACTTTCCTCTTAACACTGCTTTTTTGTGTCCCACAGATTTTGGTATGATGTGCTGTTATCCTCATTTACTTCCAGGAAATTTTTGATTTCTCTTTTAATTTCTTCTATGACCCATTGTTTATTCAGGAGCATGCTGTTCAGTCTCCATGTGTTTGCATATGTTCTAGGGCTTCCTGAGTTGCTAATTTCCACCTTCATTCCTTTATGGTCTGAGAAGCTGCATGGTATGATTCTATATGATTCTAATTCTTTTGAATTTTCTGAGACTTGCTTTATGGCCTAGTATGTGCACAATCCTAGAGAATGTTCCATGTACTGCTGAGAAGAATGTAAATGCTTTCTGTGTAGGATGGAAAGTTCTGTAGGTATCTGTTAGGTCCATTGGGCTATAGTGTCATTTAAATTTTCTGTCTCCTTGTTGATCCTCTGTCTTGTTGTTTTGTCTGTCTCTGAGAGTAGAGTATTGAAGTCCCCCAGTACTATTGTATTGGGGTCTAAGTCTCCCTTTAAGTCCCTTAATAAGTCTTTTAAATAAACCGGTGCCTTGTAATTAGGTGCATATACATTGATAATTGTTATATCTTCTTGTTGAATGGATCCATTAATCATTATATAGTGTCCCTCTTTGTCTCTCCTAATAGTTTTTGTGGTAAAATTTATGTTATCTGATATTAAGATGGCTATGCCTGCTTTTTTTCATTTCTCTTGGCATGGTATATCTTTTTCCAGCCTTTCACTTTCAGTCTGTATGGATCTTTGTTAGAAAGATGTGTTTCTTGTAAGCAGCAAATAGATGGGTTTTGTTCCGTAACCCAGTCTGCCAATCGGTGTCTTTTGACTGGGCATTTCAAACCATTGACGATCAGTGTGACTACTGATAAGTAGTAACTTTGCCCTGCCATTTGCCAAAGATATTTTTTTTTGGACAGGCAGAGTGGACAGTGAGAGAGAGAGACAGAGAGAAAGGTCTTCCTTTGCCGTTGGTTCACCCTCCAATGGCTGCCGCGGATGGCGTGCTGCGGCCGGTGCACCGTGCTCATCTGATGGCAGGATCCAGGTGCTAGGTGCTTTTACCTCGTCTCCCATGGGGTGCAGGGCCCAAGCACTTGGGCCATCCTCCACTGCACTCCCGGGCCACAGCAGAGGGCTGGCCTGGAAGAGGGGCAACCGGGACAGAATCCGGCGCCCCGATTGGGACTAGAACCCGGTGTGCCGGCGCCGCCAGGCGGAGGATTAGCCTGTTGAGCCAAGGCGCCGGCTCAAAGATATTTTCTTATATAGGCTTTGAGTTTCCTATGTCCTTTTGCTGTGAGATTTCCCTCCTTTAGCTTCTTTCAAATTGATGACCGTGTTTCTGTGTTTCTGTGTGTAGCACATCTTTAAGCATCTTTTGTAGGGCTGGACTAATGGCGACAAATTCTTTCAGTTTCTGTTTGCTGTGAAAGTTCTTTATTTCACCTTCATTCACAAATGAGAGCTTTACAGGATATAATATTCTAGGCTGGCAGTTTTTCTCTCTTAGTACCTGGGCTATGTCTCGCCATTCCCTCCTAGCTTGCAGGGTTTCTGATGAGAAGTCAGCTGTGAGTCTAATTGGAGATCCTCTGAGAGTAATCTGATGTTTCTCTCTTGCGCATTTTAAGATATTTTCTTTACGTTTGACTGTGGTGAGTTTAATTACAACATGTCGTGGTGAGGATCTCTTTTGGTCACGTTTATTAGGGGTTCTATGAGCTTCCTGTACTAGGATGTCTCTGTCCTTCTCCAAACCCGGAAAGTTCTCTGCTAGTATCTCATTGAAAAGGCCTTCTAATCCTTTCTCTCTCTCCAGGCCTTCAGGAATTCCTAGAACTCGAATGTTGGGTTTTTTAATAATATCCTGTAGATTCCCAACAATATTTTTTAGATTTCTAATTTCCTCTTCTTTTCTTTGGTTTGATTGTATAGTTTCCTGTGCTCTGTCTTCTAAGTCCAATATTCTCTCTTCTGTTTCGCTGACTCTATTCTTGAGACTCTCTAATGTGTTTGTCATTTGATCTATTGAGTTCTTCATTTTCGATTGATTTCTCTTCACTATCACACTTTCCTGTTCTTCTAATTTCTGCATTGCATTCTGGTTCTTCCTTAAGTTTTCATTTTCACGAGAGAGGTTTTCTATCCTGTCCAGTAAGGATTTCTGTAGTTCAAGAATTTGCTTTTGAAAACTTCTAAATGATCTTATCATAAATTTTTTAAAATCCATATCTTGCATTTCTTCTATCTTGTCATTTTCATATTCTTGGATTGGTGTGTTTTGTTCAATTGGGAGCTTCATAATGTTTTCATTGTTCTTGTTCCCTTGGTTTCTGTGTTTGTTGTTTCGCATTTTGGAGGAATTCTTTTAATTCTTCTTCCCTTACTGTGATTTTTTTTTTTCTTATTATACTATGACTGTGTTAAGTAGGCTGTCTGCTGTTGGAGGAGCCTTGGAGGCTTGAGATGGGTGTAGCCAGAGAGCTCTGCTTAGTTTTTCAGGGTTAGTTGTGGTAGATCTCTCCTTATTTATTTATTTATTTATTTATTTATTTTTCCCCTCAGGAGGGAAGTAATACTGCACAGCTGAGCAGAATTGATGGTTGTTAGCTTCCAATCTCTGGCTTCTGTGTGTATAGCATTCGTGATCGGGGGTTTTTGAACCCTCTTTTAGGGCACTGGGTCCTGCTCTCTTCCCGCAGACGCTTTTCAAATTTTTATTTTCCCCCTGGTAACTTGAGTCGATTGGCATGAGGGTTTTGTGCTTCCCTCCCTCACTGCCTGCCCCTGCGTGAGAGTGTAGTGTGCACCACTCCTGATTAGTGCCACGGCTGCGGTAGTTCTTTAAGCCTGAATGTAAACAAACAAGATGGCCGCTTCCTGCCCGCTGAAGCTCTGATATGGGGGAGGGTGGAGGTACCAAGGGCTCCTGGTTTTCTTAGTCCCTCAATTAGTCTCCCTAAGTTGCGCACTCTTCCCATGGATGCTACTGACTCTGTTCCTTTTTCTATTTCCTCCCCCGCTCAGTCGTGCGTGTCTCAGTGTCCATCCCAGGGTGGGTTGGGGGAGGGGCAGCAGTGGCTGGTGCTGCGGTGCTGGGCGAGTGCCCTGTCTCACCTTGGCTTCCAGCGCTGGTGTGTACACAGTCCCGCTGGTGTCCTGCGCTTCAGGCGTCCTCATCCTCTTTGTAGGTCCGCCCTGTCTCCCCTGTTTTGGAAGAGCCTTCCCTTACCCAAGACTACAAATTCTCACCATTCTTCGGACCTTCCCTTCCTGGACAATTCCGCCATCTTCCAACTTTACTTCCGAACTTAAGAATTTCAAAGAGTATTTTGGTCAGATGTTTTATAGAATGTGCTTCAGTTGATATTTGTCTAATGTTTATCATGTGATTATCCTGATTTTGATTTTGTATGCTTTTGGAAAGAATATCACAGAGAAGAACCATTATTTACTTAGTTTTTTGCATATATTGAAGTTGTACAACATGTTTTAATATGAATATATATAGTGAAATTATTGCTACCACAAAGTAAAGTAATATATCCATCTCCTACCATAGTCACCTTTGTGTGTACACATTTGCTTCTTTGTGATAAGGCCACCTAAAATTCACTCTCTTAGCAGATTTTCAGTGTCCTATATTATGAGGGTGCTGGAAGAGTTTGTGTAAAATTGGAATTGAATGTAAGTATATTTGGTACAATAAATTTTTGAAATCTATGCACATAAGATGTCTTTAAAAATCCAGGGAATTATATATATATATATATATATATATATATATGGAAAATGCATGGAATTCAGAAATTGAAGTCTCAAATTATAATCCTGGTGCTGTCCATTACATCTCTAGACTTACCCAGTTTGCATACCTAGAAGTTTGTACCTTTTGAACTACTACCCTCTGTTTCCTCCCTCTTCCCTTTCTTGATATCCTCTATTATACTCTCTGTCTCTGTGTCTTCAATGATATTTTTTGTTTTGTTTTGCTTTTCATCCATAAGTAGGATCATGTAGCATTTTTCTTTCTGTGTCTGCCTTATGTCATTCTTACCACAACATGTCAAGAGTACATGCTATCAACATGACTGATGGCTATTGAGGTTGACTTTGGTTGCCTGACTTAGGTAATATTTTATTTCTATGCTGTAAAGTTCTGATAGTTTTTTCCCTTTCCAGACTGTACTCTTTGGAAAGAAGTCACTATGCTCAGCCCACATTTAGTGAGTGGGAGTCATGTTCCACCTCCTTGCAGCCAGAGCATCTAAATAAATTGCTTGGAAATCTTCTGTTCCTTCTTCCTCATTTACTTATTTTTTTTTTGACAGGTAGAGTGGACAGTGAGAGAGAGAGACAGAGAGAAAGGTCTTCCTTTGCCATTGGTTCACCCTCCAATGGCCGCCACGGCCGGCGCACTGCTGCCAGCGCACCGTGCTCATCCGATGGCAGGAGCCAGGTGCCAGGTGCTTTTCCTGGTCTCCCATGCAGGTGCAGGGCCCAAGCACTTGGGCTATCCTCCACTGCACTCCGGGGCCACAGCAGAGAGTTGGCCTGGAAGAGGGGCAACCGGGACAGAATCTGGCGCCCCAACCGGGACTAGAACCTGGTGTGCCGGAGCCGCAAGGCAGAGGATTAGCCTGTTGAGCCACGGCACCGGCCATTTACTTATTTTTTAGTTAATTAAATTAGTATGGACACATGAATATTTTATATCTTGTATTATAATCCTAGTATGACTCTATTTCTTTAGTGCTCAAATTGTTCCAGATTTGGCCACTGGGACTATTGCAGTTGACTCTCATAGCTTTTTGATATACCTCCCACATTTTGAGATGTTTGCTTTCCCTTGAGTGCCTCCTTACTCTCTGCACAACAAGATGCTTCAGGCTCATTTAGTATAATTTCTGTCCCAGCCCTAGACTCAGCCACTTCTCCAGAGTCCTTTCATTTGACACTGGTATAGGATATGAAGGCCTGGGATCTAAGTGTGCTCCTTTCTCTAAGCTGTTACTGCTTCTGAGTTTTTTGAGTTGAGAGGACAGGCAACAATATGAGTATACAAACCTATGCATTACCCATGTTTATGGATGTATCCATCTGTAACCATTTATGCCTATATGCAGTTAAACATGAGTTCATATTAATGTGTTCAACTGAAGTCCATTGCCACCAGGATCTTTCTAACGCCCTCCCTTTTCTTATTTGTGAATTTCTTCTACAGAAGTGTGAAATCTGGTTCCCACCAGCTACCCTTCATTTATTTAATCATCTAGTTCAACATATTTAATTTCAAATCCAGCATGTCTCCAAGTTGTTCTCTGTAGTTGCAGTCTCTGTAAATTTTCTCTTCAGCCAAAAAATGCTTCCTGGGAAGTTTTTGATATTGATATTTTTGAATATATTTACATAAGTATAAATTTACATTTTTATTATTTTTTGGCAAGTTTAAAAGTTCTGCAACCAAAGCCCAATGATTAGGTAACAATCTTTGCATTTAAATTTCCACTCCTTACAGTACAACAGGCTCAATTTGAAAAGTATCTTTTGTTTATATATATATTTACTTATTTTTATTTTTTTTGCCAGGCAGAGTTAGACTGTGAGAGAAAGAGAGACAGAGAGAAAGGTCTTTCTTCTGTTGGTTCACCCCCTAAATGATCACCATGACCGGCGCACTGCGCCGATGTGCTGCGCCGATCCGAAGCCAGGAGCCAGGTGCTTCCTCCTGGTCTGCCATGTGGGTGCAGGGACCGTGTACTTGGGCCATCCTCCACTGCCTTCCCGGGCCACAGCAGAGAGCTGGACTAGAAGAGAAGCAACCAGGACAGAATTCGGTGCCCCAACTGGGACTAGAACCCGGGGCACTGGTCCTGCAGGTAGAGGATTAGCCAAGTGAGCCGTGGCACCAGCCAAAAGTATCTTTTTTGTCATCTGCCCGGAGTGAGTCACTTCCAATGGCAGGCACTGCTGGCATTGGTGTCCCTTTGGCTTTGCTTTCAAGATGGCTACCCTCTCTCCTCCTGGTAAGCCCCTCAGCCTGGAACCTATGGGCAATGCATTTCTAAAGGTTATGGCTCTGCACTATGTCTGTGATTTTCCATATTCCTTAGTTGATAAGACCATGAGGGATCACCTTTTCCCATAACTTTAAAACTTAATATGAGACATTAAAAACTCTAAAGCCTTCTGAAGTACAAATTATTTTATTTATTTATTTTTTAAATTTTTATTTATTGAGAGGCAGAGTTACAGAGAGAGATAGAGATAGAGATAGAGATAGAGAGAGAGAGAGAGAGAGAGAGAGAGAGAGAGATACAGAGAGAATCTGCTGGTTTTCCTCAAATGGCCGCAACAGCTAGAGCTGGGCCAATCCGCCAATCCGAAGCCAGGAGCTTCTTCCGAGTCTCCCATGTGGATGCAGGGGCCCAAGCACTTGAGTCATCTTCCACTGCTTTCCCAGGCCCTAAGCAGGGAGCTGGATTAGAAGTGGAACAGCCAGGACTCTAATCGGTGCCCATACGTGATGCAGGTGGAGGCTTAACCTACTATGCCACGAATCTGGCCCCATAATTTGATTTTTAATGGTAAAATTCCACGTGCAGATACTTTGGAAGTGAGGGTCCTGTCCAGGGCACCTCAAATTTTGCTGACTTCCATGTCTGCTTATATTTTAAGCCCAGAGCCTGGTACCTGTCTGTACGAATATGCTTTTTTATTTTCTTGCCTTTGAATAGGAACTAGAAAGCTATTTCTGAAACTAGCATCTCACTTTAAACATATGTGTGATTTGGGTATTTTTATTAATGTTAGGTTTTAGTTTGAGAAACAATCACTTGACATTGTTCTATAAGCATTGCAACAACTAATGGGAGATGTTGTCAGAATCTTAATTAGAGTGTTGCTCTAGGGCACATTATATAAGCAATGTGAGTAATAACATAAAACAATTGCTGACACCTACAAGCATTAACAGTGCCCAAGATATGGCTTATGAAGAATATAATGACAATTGTTCAAGATGATCAAAATCATCTTTAATAAAACTGGCTTGTTAAAAATAACAGTTGTAATAAAACATCTTATTGATTTTTGCTTTTCTGATCCTATATTGTGAAATATAATAAAATAAAACATGTTTTTCTTGATGTGCATATTGAAGAATATTAATCCCTCCAGGGAAAAATAGGGGAAAGAATGCTATAAAAATTAAGTTGGGAGAAGTAGAGAAGTTATGGGTAGAGCACTTAAGAAAGTCAATGAGGAAAAGCCAAATGTTCTGCAAATGGAAATTAGCCCTATATCTAAAAATGTTAAAATATGTAACCTGAACGGATTCTAATGTAGCAAGACTGAATCTAAGCAAAGCACTACCCAAGTCAATGGCAAGCAGTGAAGCCAAGACACATAATAAAAAGAGAGAAGTAGCTACTTGCAAAAGACAGAAATGATCTTGAAATCATATTTTGTAAAAATATTCATGGGGTATCACTTACTTGTTTCAGAATGATGCTAATGGCTCCATTTCTCTGTGTCTTAATTGAGGGACTTCATCCCACCCATATCTTTATTAGTCAAAGAAAGGAGTTTTTGGGATTTTGTATTAGCCAGCTTTCCATTTTCCCAGGTAAGGATTCATTGCACAGGTCTAGTTTGAACATATTTGCTTTCTTTTTCCTATCGAGTTTTCTTCCAACAGATAACTACTGCTGGCATTCATTAGTAGGTGAGCTACTCTGTATAGTCCAACCTTAGGCAGAACTTGAGGAGCAGGTAAAGTGGGGGAATGTTTTGTAATCCCCCTTATGTACTACGGAAAATGATAGGTAAAAAGAATAGGAAAAGTTACAAAAAAGAACAATATTCTTCAGGAAGTGACGGTAGAGGGGTGATAAGACAGATGACTTTTTTTTTGTTCTGGCAATGCTTCTTGTTCTGCCCCTGGTAACCTAATTATGGACACTGCAGGCCTTCAGTGTTTTGCATTTTTAAAAATCACCAGCTTTCGTAGATATATCATGTCTTCCAACTGCCGAGCTCTGGCTATCTGTGTCTATGGACGAATAAGACACAACATGCAGGGCCCATGGCAGAATTCCTGATTTGATGGAACTTAATGATATTTCTGCCTTAAACAAGGTGAAGAAGCAATGCAGACAGCCAACACTCTGAGCAAAGCAGATGGCAGTACACTGTACAAGGATGATCACAATGATCGCTAGTCATCTAGTTAGCAGTTGCTAGGTTCTTTTTTTTTTTTTTTTTTTTTGGACAGGTAGAGTGGACAGTGAGAGAGAGAGACAGAGAGAAAGGTCTTCCTTTTTGGCATTGGTTCACCCCTCAATGGCCGCTGCGGCCGGCACACCGCGCTGATCCGATGGCAGGAGCCAGGTGTTCCTCTTGGTCTCCCATGCAGGTACAGGGCCCAAGGACTTGGGCCATCCTCCACTCCTTCCCGGGCCACAGCAGAGAGCTGGACAGGAAGAGGAGCGACTGGGACAGAATCTGGCGCCCCAACTGGGACTGGAACCCGGTGTGCCAGAGCGCAGGAGGATTAGCCTATTGAGCAGCAGCGCCGGCATAGTTGCTAGGTTCTTGACACTCTCCCGTTTATTATCTAAACATCAACATTATTTGATGAGGTTTAATCAGTTATCTTTTTTAAAGATTTATTTATTTGAAAGGCAGAGTTACATAGAGGCAGAGCCAGAGGCAGAGAGAGAGAGAGAGAGAGAGAGAGAGAGAGACAGAGAGAGACAGAGAGACAGAGAGTCTTTCGTTTGCTAGTTCACTCCCCAGATGGCAGCAACAGCCAGAGCTGGTCTGATTTGAAACCAGGGGCCAGGAGCTTCTTCCGAGTCTCCCACGTTGGTGAAGGGCCATCTTCTACTGCTTTCCCAGGCTATAGCAGAGAGCTGGATTGGAAGTGAAGCAGGCAGGACTTGAACGGGCACATATATAAGATGTCAAAACTGTAGGTGGTGGCTCTACCCACTACGCCACAGCCAGCACCAGCCCCAATTAACTTATTAATTGAATAAGCCATTCATTCATTTATCAGCTACTTATTAAGTGCCTACCACTAGGCATTTGTGAAGTGAAGGTGACTGACACATAACCATTGTTTCTGATGGTACACAATGTACTGGTAGGTTAGCATGTCTTGTAAGGTCTGACACAGAAGTATGAGAACAAAAGGACAGACATGCCAGGTGAATTCTGAGTCTTGAATGGGGAAAATGAGTTTGTCAGGTGTCGCGGAAAGAAAACACCCCAGGCCAAAAAGAACAATATACAATTTTTTTTTTTAATTTGAGAGTCATGGAGACAGAGAGACAGAATTCCCATCTGCTGGTTCATTCCCCAAAATACAGATGGACAAACTGAGAGCAGGGAAGTCAATCCAAGTCTCCCATGTAGGTGGAGGGACCTTACTTTTTGAGCTATTACTTGCTGTTCCCAGGGTACATATAAGTAGGAAGATGGAATCAGGAGTGGAGGCAGGACGCAAACCCAGGCACCCTCATATGGTAACGGCTAGGCCAAGGTCTGCCCCACAAAAACTTGAAGAAGGCAAGGGGAAAACAATGGTTAGAGCATAACAAACTTGATGGGGGGAGGAAAGTATTTGAGGTGGTCAGGGACAGACCCTGGGGGATCCATCTGAAGATTCAACAGAAAATTTGCTCTTGACAAAATAGAGTTAGTCAGCAATTGGCTTTTTTCATTTTTTTGCAAGTGACATGCTTATTGAAATTAATATGGGAAAGCAGAAATAAAACAACACAAATCAACAATAACACTATCTTATAGATTTAACCATCTAGTATGTATATACATATTATATATATACAATATATATACATATTTAGTAATGTATATAATATGTAATATGTATGTATAATATAAATATCCATATAATAAATAGAAAACAAGCATGTAGTTCCACTTTTTCTGTGTATGTATGTACATATATGTTTGTATCTTTCAATGTATATGCATATATATGTATATATTACAGCACACATCAGTTTTGAAATCTTTAGTAATATATCATAAACATCTTTTAAGGAAAATAAACATGCCATTACAAATTTAATTTTAATTGCTGTGTGTGAGGGAGAGGGAGGACAGTAGGGCAGCAGGCAGATTTAGTCACTGTGGACAGAGACTGGGTAACGCTGTGAGTCTTGCAGTTGGATATGTCTCCTTTAATAGACTGAGTGTGACTGGGTCTGGTTTATCTCTCTTGAAAGAAGAAATACTCCTTTGGAATTGACACTAGCTGTAGTTGCCTGCCTACCTGGACCTTGACTTCCCTCCTCATTGCTCTTTTTGTCAGGTTGCCTTTGGTTGCAAGGCTATTCCCAGACCTGACTTGCTTTGATCCTGCATGCATTCCAGTTCTGTTGTGGTCAAGATAACCTTAGCTGGCATGGTGGTGACTATATAGCTCTTTCTTTTAGAAATTCTGTGGTTTCACTTTGAGTAAAAGTTTCATTTAAATGCTGGAAATAAAATAATCAAATAGTAGCATTTTAACTCGAATATAAACTTAACTGAAAATTAAAAATTAAATGTGTGACCCTTGAATCAGGTTTATTGTACATCAGTGGGAGAAAGTAATTTGGTAGAAAATATACATACAAGCAGCTACAGAGATCTTATTGCCTTCTTTGAAATACAAAGTGAAAATGTTCCAGAATATATATAATATTATATAATATATATTGTATAATATGCAATGATATATTATATATATTATACAATATATTATTGTATAATATACAATAATATATCATTGTATATATTGTATAATATAATATGTGTAATATAATTGTATATATAACATACCATTTAGAAAATGCACATATGAAAAAAATAAAAATATATTCTACAATTATTATACTTTGGCTCATACAGTCCAATGAAAGGCAAAAATAATAGTGACTAAAAGGAAATCAACCCTAGTTTAATTTGGCTATGTCCCCCAAAAACCATGTTGGAGACTTTACCCCATTGAAACAGTATTGAGAGGTGGGATCTAATAAGAAGTGATTAGATAATGAGGATGCTGCCTGCATGAACTGATGGTAGCTGTTGAGTAAACGAGTTGGTTCTCTCCAGTGTGAGTTGTTATAAAAGTTTCTTGATGTTGCCATTTCCTGCTGTTCTGCCTTCCACCACCGGATGACACAGCACACTAGTTGCCAATGCCATGCTCTTGAGCTTTCTGGCCTTCAAGACAAGAAACCAAATAAATTGTTGTACATTATAAATCATCCAATCTGTAACATTCTGTCATTGTAGCCCAAACAGTGTAAGACAAGTTCCAAATTGAGTTTCTCTTCTGATGTAGACTTTACATAGTAAGTTGAATGGACATAAAATAACAGATCTTTGGTGTGGATGTTTGTGGCCTTGGAAATTTTGTCTAAGGACTCAGGATTGGCTATTATTCAAAGGATCTTCACTTCTGTTTCTGGGCCCATCAATCTGATTGAAATAGGAAAAATCTATTAACTATTGCCAGGTATAAACAGCTTGGAGGTTTATGTGGGAGGAAACTCAATACAATATTTGATGCTTTATTTTGACAACTCAATACACAAGCAATTCAGCTCAGAAAAATATGAAAAATATGCAGACTACAGTTTGATTGTGTTATTTCCACAATGGAACATACTACTTCTTAAGTAGAGACAAAATGAACCTAGTAATAGGTACCATTAATATTATGAGATTCTAATCTTCTATCATTCTGTCTTGATCAAAGCATGAATAATGTTCAAGGCAAATACTAATTATTTTTTATAAAAGATTTGTTTGTTTATTTGAAAGTCAGAGTTACAGAGAGGCAGAGGCAGAGAGAGAGAGAAAAGTCTTCCATCCACTGTTTCACTCCCCAAATGGCCACAACAGCCAGAGCTAGGAGCCAGGAGCTTCCTCCGGTTCTCTCATGTGGGTGCAGGGGCCCAAGGACTTGGGCTATCCTCCACTCTTTCCCATGCCACAGCAGAGAGCTGGATAGGAAGTGGTGCAGCCGGGTCTCGAACCAGCACCCATATGGGATGCTGGCACTGCAGGTGGTGGCTTTACCGGCTAAGCCACAGCGCCTGCCCTAGCAGATACTAATTATAAACAGACATGATAAAGGTTATAGTTAGTAGACAATGTGTTAAAGTTTGAATATTAATGTGTGGGTCCCTAAAAGACCCATGTATTAGGGGCGTGGTCTCCAAATCATATGTTAATGGTTAATGTCAATGGCTAATAAATTAAGGGTAAAGACTTAATCCAGGGCCGGCGCTGTGGCTCAATAGGCTAATCCTCCGCCTAGCGGCGCCAGCACACCGGGTTCTAGTCCCTGTTGGGGCGCCGGATTCTGTCCCGGTTGCCCCTCTTCCAGGCCAGCTCTCTGCTATGGCCCGGGTGTGCAGTGGAGGATGGCCCAAGTGCTTGGGCCCTGCACCCCATGGGAGACCAGGAGAAGCACCTGGCTCCTGCCTTTGGATCAGTGCGGTGTGCCGGACGCAGTGCACCCGTCGAGGTGGCCATTGGAGGGTGAACCAACGGCAAAGGAAGACCTTTCTCTCTGTCTCTCTCTCTCTCTCTCTCTCACTGTCCACTCTGTTAAAAAAAAGATTTAATCCAATGGTGAGGTCTGAAGTTTGAATCTTTGGAAATGATTATATTGGATGATGTTGGGATGGAGCTGTCATGATTAGATCACAGTGGTTTTATAAAAAGGGATGAGCATGCTGCCTCTCTTTGTTTCCAGATTCACTCTGTGCTTCTTCCTGAGTACTCATTCTGCCTTCATCACATGCCAGATCATATGGGACCACCGAATCTCAGACTGTGAACCTCCAAAATTGTGAGCTAAAATAGACCTTTCCTATAAAGTGTGTTCTCTCGGGTATGTTTTAAAATACAAACATAAAACAGTGACTAATACACAATGATTAACCAGAATTATTAAGAAAAATGAATGTTTCAGTAAATATATACTCTACTCTTAGGAAACTTAGAAATTGGCTTAATTTATTGAAAATCCACAATCATTATTTTTTTTAAGAATTATTTATTTATTTGAAAGGCAGAGTTACAGAGAGTCAGGCAAAGGCAGAGAGAGAGAGAGAGAGGTGTTCTATCCACTGATTCATTCCCTAGATGCCACAACAGCTGGAATTGGGCCGATCTGAAGGCAGCAGCCTGGAGCTTCTTCCTGGTTTCCCACGAGGGCGCAGGGGCCTGAGGACTCGATCCATCTTCCACTGCTTTCCCAAGCCATAACGGAGAGCTGGATCAGAAGTGGAACAGCCAGGACTTGAACCAGCACCCATAAAGATGCGGCACTACAGGTGGCCACTTCATTCGCTATGCCACCAGGCTGGCCCCAATCATTGTTTCTAAACCCAGGATTTAGAGCAGAAAGCACAGACCTTTCCAAAGGAGGGAAAGCCGAGTTCAACATTTAAGGGCTGTTAAACGCCTTAACAGATAGTTAGTTAGTTTTAAAAAGTGTAAATACCTAGAAATAATGGAATACTAAAGATTAAGGGATATTTTTGACTGAATTTATCTTATTTATTTATTTATTTATTTATACAGGCAGAGTGGACAGTGAGAGAGAGAGACAAAGAGAAAGGTCTTCCTTCCCGCTGGTTCACCCCCCAACAGCCGCTGCGGCCGGCACACTGAGCTGATCTGAAGCCAGGAGCCAAGTGCTTCTCCTGGTCTCCCGTGCAGGTACAGGATCCAAGGACTTGGGCCATCCTCCATTGTACTCCTGGGCCACAGCCGAGAGCTGGCCTGGAAGAGGGGCAATGGGGACAGAATCTGGTGCCCCGACTGGGACTAGAACCCAGTGTGCCAGAGCTGCAAGGCGGAGGCTAGCCTATTGAGCCGCAGTGGAGGCCTGAATTTTTTTTTTTTTTTTTTGAGAAATGATATACTTGATAATTAGGGGAAACAGTTTTCAGTGATGAATATTTAAAATGCATCTTTCTTACTTCCATGAACTTATAAAACTGATGTAAGTAAAGACATGAAATAGACTCTTAGGCCATTGGACATAGGAAGAGGGAGGGACAAGAAAGTGAAATACTGTCAAAAGAAACTCAGAATCAGCTCTTAAGGCATTCGGATCTGGCTAAAGAGCCCATGAGAGTATTTCAGGCATGGAAAGCCAAGACACTCTGGCAAAACAAAACAAAACAAAACAAACCCTAAATGAAAGATCTCTGTGAGTGATATCCCAGTGGAAAAAACGGGGTCATCAAAGAAGGAGGTACCTTTCTCTGAAGGGAGGAGAGAACTTCCACTTTGACTATGACCTTGTCTATATATGATAAGAGTCGGTGAACTCATAAAGGCCTCCATAGCCTTGGCAACTCATGACAAGAGCCTAGGGTGAAAACTGACGCCATAAACAAGAGTGTCAAATTGTTAAGTCAACAACAGGAGTCACTGTGCACTTACTCCTCATGTAGGATCTCTGTCCTAAATGTGCTGTACATTGTGATTCAGTGCTATAACTAGTACTGAAACAGTATTTTACACTTCGTGCTTCTGTGTGGGTGCAAACTGTTGAAAGCTTTACTTAATATATGCTAAATTGATTTCTGTATATAAAGAGAATTGAAAATGAATTTTGTTTGATGTGAATGGAATGGGAGAGGGAGCAGGAGAGGGGAGGATTGCGGGTGGGAGGGAAGTTATGGGAGGGAAAAGCCATTGTAATCCATAAGCTGTACTTTGGAAATTTATATTCATTAAATAAAAGCTAAAAAAAAAAAAAAAAGAAGAAACTTGATTCTATCATTGTCCAAAGGGAAAGTTCAATCTCAAATTGAAAACATTTGTGTTTTAATAAAAAGATGGTCTTTATGTAACTGTGGTTTCATTTTTGTTTGGATAATTAGGGTGTAAAAAGATACCATGTGCGTTCCATATGTTACTCATCAGGCTGTAATAAAGATTCCAAATGCAAGTATTTCATGAGTCAGGATTTCAATAGAGTGTAAGTTATAGTCTATTTGTATAGATACAATGCTTACCTGTATTACCAGGTTTCATATAGGATGCAATAATAAATCTGAAAACAGACCAATTATTTCTAGACATAGTTTCTCCTTGTTCATATATGTTTGCTATAGGAATTTTATGATTTTTCTGACCAACTGTTCTTGGCGATGTTTTCTGTGGTTTCCATAGAAGCTTGTAGAAAATGATAAGGCCATAAGTTAAGTGTTCAAATTTAGAACTATAAATTTCACATTGTCACTTATAATAACTTCTGAAAATTCTAAATCTATGGATTACATAAATGGAGAAAATTCCAACAATAAACCACATATAACATGCTAAATAGACATTTAAAATTAATCTAAAGTTAAATTATAAATTAATATCTCAAAGAGCATCATTATTATCTTAGGATGTGGCTTAAAGAATCCTTACTTGGTACACAAAATTCTCTAGTGTTTATAGCTATTGTAGGTAGACTAATAATAGGTAATAAATATAGGAATACATAATGTAAAATATAGCCAATTTTGTGAATATAAGCTCTTATTTTTTTCCTAAATATGTTTTGGAGTCACTTATTTCTCCAAATTCTGGCCAGAATCAACATAATGACCTATATACATTTGCAACTTTCATACAAGTTTTCACCAATGCTGCAAGGGAGTTCCCCAAAACATAGTTTTTGTTTCTTCCTGTTAGGTTCTCCTTATTTCCTATAGGTATTTCCTACATGAATTAATTGTTCTGCTGTCTGATTTTGGTCTTTAAAGCCTTTTTGTTAGTACCTTTTCCAACCTTCTCCTCTTAACCATGCCATTTATTAGCAATACTCCAATAGTTAAATATCATCTTGTCCCAGAAATCTTCCCTGACCTTACAGATAGCCTCTTTCTTCAATATCTGGCAAAAATATCATATCATGTCATATCACATCATATATACATACATATATATATCATGCACAATTTGGAATGCTTTTAACAGTATAAAATATGTCAATATTATAAAATATATACTTTTTTTACAGAAATTTAAAATTAGTAGGTGACTGGAGTCTAAAGCACCAATCTTTTCAACAATAAGCCTGATAGCATCAAATACGAGCTCTATGGCAGATGCAACATCTTTTAATTTTCATAAGGTAGAAATTTTCATCTCCTTCTTACATCTGATGAAGTGAGGTTCAGAGAAGTAACATAAACTCCCCAAAGGTGGAGCTCCCTTTCAACTCATAAAGAGATCATACCATAACAGATTTTGCCAAACGACATGCTCTGGTGTTGTGCAGGATATGACCTGCCTAATGTACATGGAAACTCATCCAGAAACAATACAGTATTTCCTTTGCACCCAAAGCTCTTTCTAGTATGCTTCTCTCTAGAAGGAATACAGGATAGGTTTCTTTTTATGGAATAGGCAGAACATAAATTGTGAGTTTGTGTTGATGTTGTAAGCCTATGGCATGAGTTAGGTGAGATAAATGTCCATTGTCTACAGCACCTTGGTCCATCCTTTATCCTCTTGGTTATTTCCCTTCATTTTCTGAGTGGTCTGTGACATCTTGAGGACTTTGTGAATGGAAGCTCTAACCACTCTCTGCAGCCTTACTCTTTCTCTCCTGGGAAACTATATCTCCCTTTAATCTCTGATTGACTGTAGTTAAGGGCTGAGATCGTCTGTTCAAGTCTAAGCCTTATCAGTGTTATTAATTGGCTCTCTGACTTTGAATAAGGGCTATATGGGCTCAAAGCTGTTTTCTGTGAGTAAAATGAGGATAAAAGATAAGTATAATGATTATGAAAATATTAATTGAGACAATGTATGTAAAACTTCAACATAATAAGCTCAATAAATGTTTCCTTTTCTCTCCTCATTTTAATAGGTATGCATTTTTAATTTGACCTTTCTCTTTTTGCAATGTACTCTTGTAGTCTATTTTTTAAGATTTATTTATTTGAAAGGCAGAGTTATAGAGAGGGAATGACAAAGGCAGAGAGAGTTTTCCATCCACTAGTTCACTCACCCCCCAAATGACTGCAAAGGCTAGGGCTGGGTCAGACGGAAGCCAGCAGTTGAGGATCTTCATTAGGGTCTTCCACCCATTTCCACCGCCCTCCCAGGTGCATTAGCAGGGAGCTGGATTGAAAGTGGAACAGCCAGGACTAGAACTGGTGCCCACATAGGATGCTGACACTGCAGGCAGCAACCCAACCCCCTGTGCCACAGTGCTTGCCCCCTGTAGTCTGTTAATGTAGCTACCGTGGAAGGTACTAGTATAAACTAACAGAAAAGCTATGTGGCTTTTGCATTTTTTGACAACCATCAAACCACACAGGTGTTAACTATTAATGTCATGAAATTAAAACTTAAAGATTGGGGATGGCACTGTGGCATAGCAGGTAATGCTGCCACCTGCAGTGCCAGAATCCCATATGGGTACCAGTTTGAATCCTTGAGTTCTGGCTGCTCCACTTTCTATCCAGCACTCTATTATGGCCTGGGAAAGCAATAGAAGATGGCCCAGGTCCCTGGGCCCCTGAACCCACATGGGAGACCCAAAAGAAGCTCCTGGATCCTGGCTTTGGATCAGCTCAGCTCCAGTTGTTGCAGCCATTTGGGGAACAGACCAGTGGATAAAAGACCTCTCTCTCCCTCTGCCTCTGCCTCTCCATAACTCTGCCTTTCAAATAAATAAATAAATCCTAAACTTAAAAGTTGAGATCCTCCCTTAGGTTTTGTATTTGCCTTGAAGAATGTAATTGATACATGGAGGTGCTTTCCATGAAAACATTGCCCATACCCTCCTCTCCATCAGTTCCCTTCTCCTTAGAGCTTGCCTTTATTCCCTTGTTACGCTTGCCCTTCTCCACCTATTCCTCTCCCTCCCCTTCGCTGCCTTCTTTCCTCCACTCTCTGTTCCTCACTTGCTCTGTCTCTTTCCTTCCATCTTTCTCTGTTTCTTTGTAATACATATGATACTCAAATGATATTTTCCCTATCTTATGCTTCCTAACTTTTGCCTTGCATATATTTCTGAGTAATGGTGGCTGCCTGTCTAGGCTTGAATTCTATGAATACTATATAGGCTAATAAATCCCACAAAGAACACATTTAAAAAAATAAATTTTCTTAAAGCAATATTGCATAGACTAAGAGTGCCAGAGCATTTTCCTCCTTCCTAAAACACCTGGAAATCAAATTTATTGACATATAAACTTAATAAGCTGCTAATTGAGTAATTATCGATTGAAGGAAATGTGTTCTTAAAAGTCACATTAACAATCGGCAGAGAGGCAAAAATAGAACTGATTCAGTTTTCAGCTTACTTTATAGCATTACCTTAAAATCGTAAAGAGTTAATCTTATCACACTACACATGGCTGAATTTATAAAAGATAAAATCACAAACGAGCAATGCACAGTTACTTGTTACATATTCTTCCCATTACAACTGACAGGTTCATTAATCATACAGTGTATTTTACTATTAGAAGCTATAAAGGAGATCAAATCTCTTGTAATTTTTCTTCTTCTCTTTCATTTGATAAGTGTGTTGTTTCTGTGTGCAGATAAAGTATAGTGTCAGTCACCAACACTCTCAGGAGATTTTCATTTTTCCAGTAAGAATATCCTTGCATATTTGCAATATAAAAAGTCCTCAGATCATGCATCATTTCCCTACAACTTGACCATCAGATCAAGTAAAATGTCTGTGTGCACCTGTCCACAGAAGCAATCATCCGGCAGTAGGTACTGGCAGAGAACAATGTTGCTGGTGATGGTGCTGCTTCCAAGCACTGAAGGCATTATGGACAAACACCTCTGTATCTGATGTACCATTGATTCATAATTAAGGTTCATGCAAATTGCAGACAGAGCCGACAGATTTCATAAGCTGTTCTGGGGAGAGGTGGCAAATTTTACAGTTTGTCACAGGTTGCCAATGAAACACTTGGAAGCATACATGAAATATAAGACTATTTGCCAATAAATAAGGGAGTCTCTGATATTCCCTTCCATGGAGCATGATGCAAAAAATGTATCTTAAAAGGCCACATTCCTACCTAGGAAGCAAAGTCTCAAAAGAAATCCTGAAAAGAGATCCTGTCAATCCCTAAACAGAAACAGATGGACAGATTTAATTCTTTAATTGGTAAAGAAAAGGAAAATGTGGCTTTCTTTTCTGTGTCTTGTCAACTGAGAGAGGAAAGAAGTCAATCATGAAAAATTTTTATGTGTTTCTCAGTGTTTTCATTTTTAATGTCTTAAAAAGTATAACTTATAAATAAAATTCTTAGGATTTCTTAGTTTTGGTGATTTGTGTGACACTGATGTGCTGTAATTTATACAAGAACTACTTCAGTGTATGTTTTTCAGTGCTTCTTGCCAACCTAAGTATTCTAAATATAAACTGAAGAAATTCAGTCTGGCACAAAACAGCTGATGAAATATTCTGGGCTTGCATTCCGCTATTTTCCCATAAGACCTTCTCTGAGAAGCAGGGGCTGTAAAGAGATCTTGATTAAAGTGCAGAAACGTATGCAGTCCCGTTGCTTGTGGACTCAATTTAGAGTCTACTGTGAGTGGCCTTTTGACTCCATCACACACACTTCACTTCTTACAGGAACACAGCCTGACGCTCATCATCATCTGTTCTTGGGCAGCAGCTAGTTTCCCATATTACAACTCTCCTCCAAATAGGTGCAATTTTGTCATGTCTGCATAGTAGGATTTATGCAGAGGCTGGATTGGTAAAGCTGTTTACTCAGTCTCCACCCATAAGTAATGCAAAATTGCATTTTCAGAAAATATAGGAGAACAGAGCAATCATTTGGGTGTTTGAAAGATGTAAATAGTCCATCTCAAGGCCTGCATTGTGGCATAGCAGGTAAAGGCACTGCCTGTAATGCCAGCATCCCATATGGGCAGCAGCTTCCTCACTTCCCATCAAGCTCCCTGCTACTGGTCTGAGAAATCAGTGGAAGATGGTCCAAGTGTTTGGGTCTCTGTTCTCCATGTGGGAGACCCTGAAGAAGTGTCTGGCTCCTGGCTTTGGCCTGGCCCAGCCCTGGCGATTGCAGCTTTCTGAGAGATTAAACCAATGGTTAGAAGATCTCTCGCTTTCTCGCTTTCTCGCTCTCTCGCTCTCTCCCCTCCTCTTTCTGTATCTCTGTCAATATAAATCATAAATCTTAAAAAAAAGCTAAAAATCGCTTTAAAAATAGCCCATCTCCACCTAATTCCTCTCATAATTCTTTCTTCCCTTCTATTCACACAGATAATTGCCCAATTCTGTTTTAAGAACCATGTTTTGAATTTTGAAATACTATTCTAATATTTCCTTTGGTACGCTAAGGGTTAAATATAGATTAGCTTACATCTCCAACTAAACGTTCCTATTCAACAAAATCTAATGTTTAGCTTAACTAGGGAACATTGCTCATCCTGTACACGTGTGATCCGACAGCTGAAATCTAACATGTAGGTTCTGCCACTGGGCCACTCTTTTCCTTTACAAATGTGGAGCATTTTTTAAGTCTCAGTGTGTGCATTTTGTTGAAGTGCATAATTTTACAAGAGAAGTATCCTAAAGTGATAATTAGATAAAGAAGGACATTCTAAACGTACGAATTAATTTAATTTTCCTACATGATTATGTGTATGTTTCTGAAACTTTGGTGATGTGATTTGATTGTGCTGGGCCATCCAACTCAGTATATCTCAATTTCTGGAAGGTTCTGTAGGATAAATGGGTGAATAGAAATTTAGGATGAAAAAAAATCACTTGCGGAGACATCTACACGCCTATGTTCATTCCCTACTATTCACAATAAACAAGAAATGGAATCAATCTAAGTTTCCATGGACCAATGAATGGATAAAGCAAATGTGATACACATGCACAGAGGAGTCCTATTCAGCCATTGAAACAGGATGAAAGCCTATCATTTATGACAGTGTGGATGGGACTAGAGGACATTTTGTTAAGTGAAATAAGCCGGGCACAGAAAGACAAGAACTGCATGATCTCATTCATATATGGAATCTAAAGAAGCAGCTCTCATAGAGGTTGCAAATATAAAAGTGATAACCAGAGGCTCAGGAGAATAGCAATCAGGGAAAGATACGGTCTGGTCAACAGGTACCAGGTTAGAGTAAGATAGGAGACATAAGTTCTGCTGTTCGATTGCACAGTAGCACAATAGCCTGTCTATAGGAAACATTACTATAATACATATTCAAACAAGATGTAGAAAAAAGATTTTGAGTCTATTCACCACAAATATATTATAAATGTTTTGGGAGATAGACATGCTTACCCAGATTTGAACATGACACAATATATACATGAATCAGCGTTTCACATGCCATCCCATAAAGATTTTTATGTTATTTATGTGTCAGTTAAAAACTAAAACTAAAAATAAAATATAAGTATTCTCAAAAAGATGGAAATATATAAGAAAATGAAGTCCTTTTAAGTGCCCTTGATTTTATTTATGTAAGAGTTCATTGGAAGTGTACTTCCAGATATATTATTTCCCTACTGCAAACCTTTGAGCAGTTAAGACACGAGCATGGAGGATGATGCTCCAGGCCTGAGTTTGGAGCAGTTCGTCCAACTTCAATGTCCCCTCTGAGGTCAAGGTCAGGCCATGTCCCACAACTTCATCTCAGCATTGTACTTGATCCTGGACTAGACTGTGTTTCTCCTTTTCCACACCAGCCTTGCACATTTGTCCCACCACTGAGTCCAGGTGGCTGTTCTTGCGATTAGCTGATAGGTTGATTCTGAGTGACTCTCTTCAAAAGAGGACAGAGAAAGAGTGTCAGGGCTCTGCCTTGACCTTGAGCTGTGTGTATGGCTCATGAGTCAGCTGCAGCACCTGAGGGTTTCAGGGGTGTTGCAGAGTGCATGCAGACCAGTCTCCTCGACTCACCAGATTCAGATTCATGTCGGGAGACTTTTGGCTGCCTGTCTCTTCCAAGGACCTTCCAGAGTCAAATCTCCTGGGCATTTCAGTTCAATGTTGTTCTTGTCTCCAATGGATGTGGTGACCCTGCATGCTCCCAGATCTTAGCTGTTTGTGGCAGGGAGTGACTACTGTTCTCATTCAACCCATGTTCTTCTGTATGTGGTAAACTCTGAAACATGTTCCTTTCCAGGGATGCATAAATTGTGGCCTAAAGTGTTCAGAAGAAGGTGTAGTTGGATAAGGTGTTGTTCTAAGTCAATGCTCTAAAATTCTAAAATAAATTTCACACCAGGAGAAAATGAATCAGCATTTACATTTTCTGAATTCTCCACATGGAACTTGTATTCATGGTCACTCTCAAGGAGAGAAGTTAACAGCCTTTGGGAAAGTTATTGGAAGTTCAGGAACCCTAGCACCATGGATGATGCAGTTCATGGGCAGTGATACAATGCACATTAAATAAATAGTGGTAGGCAACTGCAAACGTAAGAAAATCAAAGCTGTGCCTCAATGCCAATTGGTCCAAAGGGCTCTGCTTTTGCTCACTTTTCCTGCAGAGAAAGAGCTATAATTCATCATTGATACATGACTGTATCATAAGCATCCATGCAATTGTCAAAGTATTTTTAAGGTCCAGACAAGGAAATATTACATTTATCTAGGTGACATATAGCTGAAGTCTATGAGTTGTGGAGATAAAGGAATGAGATGTGGGTTGCTTTTTTTTTTTTTTTTTTTTTAGTATTTGGTTTTACTTGCCATTGATATACAGGATTATTACATTTAGCTATTGTTGGTATAATCTCTCCTCAACTTCAGGGTTACTCAATGTATTCTTCTCTAAAAGTATAAATATTTATTACTCTATTACCTCCTATTCTGCCAAGTGTAATAACAACTTACTATGGAGCAATGCCAAACACACAGTGGGTGGTCAATAGATGTATCTGGAAGTAAGGAAATAATGTGCCATATGTATCCAGACAAATAGAAGAAAACTGAATGTGTTCATTTTAGCCTATTTTTTCCAAGTCATTGATGCTGATGAGAAATAAAGGTGTTCATTCTTCCTAAACATAAACGTATCTCAATACATTTGCATATTGGAAATATATGATGATATTTCAAAATGTTCATGGAAAATGGAATCAAAGGTATGTTTATTTTGGTGCAAACTTTTCAAAACCCATGGATACATAGGGTTTTCAGAAATTCATGGAAAATGCACATCATGAAAAAAGGCTTATGCATGGATTTCAAAAGTTTTTGCAACAGAATAAACTTACCGTTAATTTCATGCTTCCAAGAACTTCTTGTAGTGCCCTCATATACTAAAAGTAAAAAAGACAAAGGAAAAGGCTTGGCTTAAATTTAGAGACATCCAATCTTTGGCACTCAAAATGTATTTTTTCAGGGAGAAATATTTCTGTGTGTTGAGTGTCAATGCTTGTCATTGTGGATCTAACATGGAAGTGGTATGATTTAGAGAAATCTTACTTTCAATTACGTGACTCCGTGTTTTGGATATTGTAAGATGGAAACATTTTCTTGATTTTGCTAACTATTCTAAATCCTGTATCATTCTCTTCCCTACATAACTCTGCTTCAGAACGTGTATGTACTCATTGGGTATCACACAGTTTTTTCTCCATTATGTCTACAGTCACACCCACAATTTTTTGCATTTTGAATATGGAAACTTTCCACTCCCCTCACCAGTACTGTATTGTCTCCCTGCTTGGTACTCTACTTGGCTGAACATTGTGAACTGAAGTTACCAGGATTCCTGGCCTTGGCTTCTGATTGGGTTTTGCCAAAGGGAGATAATGATCAACGGGAATGAGGAGGTCTTGGGGGTTCATTGTTTTGACTTCTCTGGTTTTTTAAGATATTCTCTCTCACTTTAATACACAGGGTAGGCTTGAATGAGGCTCAGAGTTTCATGTGGATCTATATGTTGTGTCTATATTCTTCATCTCATCCATGGTATGCCCTGAGTATCATTGGTTAATTCAAGTTAGGTTTAAGTTGCCATGCAATAAGAAATACTCAACTAACGCTTTCTTAAATAAGATTGTAATGCGTTCTTCTCAGATGTTCAGGGAGGTGAAATATAACTTCATGGAAAGCATGGAGGCCCCTACAAGGCATCAGTAAGCCAGCCTCTTCCCATGCACTACTCTATTTGCCTGAGGGGGTCCAAGGTCACTGCTGAATTTCTAGGCAGTGCTTTGTCTTGGGTGGAAGCATGGAACAGCATGCATGTGGCTTATCCCTTCTCTACTAATAACACATCCTGACTCTTTCACATCGTTTTTCGGAATGTAAATATTTAGTGCAGCCATTTATAAAAAAATCTGAAGATTTCTCAAAAATCAAAGAACTACTGTGTGATTCAATGATCTTAGTACTGGGTACATACATATCGAAACAAAATGAAATTGGTTTGTTTAAGAGGCATTGGCACTGCCCTATTTATTACAATGCTTTTCACAATAACCAACAAATACAAATTTCTAAAAGTTCACCAATAGATGAATGGATAATCAAAATGTAGTACATAAACACAGTGGAATAGTAATCAGCCAGAAAAAGGATGAAATCCTGACATTGACAACAGCGTAAGTGAAACTCAAGGATCTTATATTGAGTGAAATAAGTCAGGAAAACAAGTATTGTATGATTCTCTAATGTGTGAAATCTAAAAAAAATTGATTTCAAGGGTCCTGACAGTAGAATAGGGCATACAGAGGTTGAGGAGAGCAGGGGATTGGAGGGAAGAGGTTGGTCTACAGGTACAAAGTTATGATTATGTAAGAGCAATAGTCTGATGGTTTGTTACACAGTAGTGTGAATATAGTTAGTAATAAGGCATTGTATATCTCAAAATAGGTAGGATAGTGGATTTTGAATATATTCACCATAAAGAAATCATAAAAGTTTAAGGTGATAATATGTTAATTACCCTGATTTAATAATCACATGATATATATATATATATATATGAATCAAAACTTTAAGCTGTCGCCCATAAATATATACAATTATTATGTGTCAGTCAAAAAAAAGACAAGAAGGAAAAGAATGAGGAGGCAAAGAAAGGAGAAGGAGAAGAAGTAAAGAAAGAGGAGGAGAAGCAACAAAGGATGAGGAAGGGAAAAGAAGACAAGAGTGATGGATAACAATATTCTGCAAATATAGCATAGCTAGGATTATATGTCAGTGATGGTAATAGTTTAGTTTGGCTATAGTTATGTGTAAGGGAAGCCGAGGAATATAATTTTATATCTAGCTAACAGTATATAAAACTAAAACCTAGAGTTTTGCTGTTAAGGAAAGGATGGATTATAGGTGAACATTATGCAATCTCTTCAAACACTGACCTCAGTGATCCTGAGAGCTGTCCAGCCCTCTCCTACTGATCATGTATCCAATAGACATAGAAGCTTTAGTGGCAGTGGCTTATTTGTTTATCTGTTTCTTATTTATTTAAAGCAGACTGACTCATTCATCTTCACTGGATACAATTCTTTGTTACATTTTTTAATGCTACACTATATGAATTTATTGACTAATTTAATGTATTTACTTAAGGACATTCAAGTTACTTAATTAAAAAATCCAATGTCATGTTTTGTTTTCTCATTAAATTTGTTACAATGGATATTTCCTTACTGATTAGATCTCTTTCCTTTTTTGAAAAAAATATTTTATTAATGCATAATACTTGTACAATTTTATGGAGCACAGAGCAATATTTCAACAAATATATGGAGCATAACCTGATCAAGCCATGGTATTAGCATTTCAATCTCTTTGTTGTTTTTTGTATGTTTGCAACCAATGAATTCCTCTCTTCCAATTCTTTATACAATGTAACTATACATAATACATTATTGTCAATTATAGTTGCCCCACTGTGCTGTATAAAACTACAGTCTATTATTCTATTTACTGTGCGAATTTATTCAACTTTCTTCTTTTGCCCTTTCCCCCATCCTTCCCAGTGTTCAGATGGATCTTTTTAAAATTTCTGTGTATCAGAGAGAATATGTGGTATTTATCGTGCTCTGTCTGGCTTATTTCACTTAATATAATGATTTCTAATTCTTATACTTAGCTGTAAATGTCAAGATGTCATTCCTTTTTATGACCGAATAATATTCCATTTTGTATACACAGCACATTTTCTTTTTTAAAAAAATATTTATTTGGGCCGGCGCCGTGGCTCAACAGGCTAATCCTCCGCCTAGCGGCGCCAGCACACCAGGTTCTAGTCCCGGTCGGGGTGCCGGATTCTGTCCCGGTTGCCCCTCTTCCAGGCCAGCCCTCTGCTGTGGCCCAGGAGTGCAGTGGAGGATGGCCCAAGTGCTTGGGCCCTGCACCCCATGGGAGACCAGGAAAAAGCACCTGGCACCTGGCTCCTGCCATCGGATAAGCGCGGTGCACTGGCAGCAGTGCGCCAGCCGTGGCGGCCTTTGGAGGGTGAACCAATGGCAAAGGAAGACCTTTCTCTCTGTCTCTCTCTCTCACTGTCCACTCTGCCTGTCAAAAAATAAAAAAAAAAAATATTTATTTGAAAGACAGAGTTACAAGCACATGCATGCACACACACACACCTCCCCTCCCCCCAAATCTTCCATCTTCCAGTTTAATCTCCAAATGCCTACGATAGCCAGGGTTGGTCCAGGCCAAAGCCAGGAGCCAAAAATTCTGTCTGGGTCTCTCATGTGGGGAGCAAGAACCCAAACATGTGAACCACCATCTGATGCCTCCCAGACACAATAGCAAGAAGCAGGATGTTGGGTGCCAGCAGGACTTGATCCCAGGGACTGCAACCTGTGATGCACATGACCCAGGTGGCATCACAAAGCCTACCTCTGTATGTTCTTTATCTATTCATCTATGATGGACAACTCGGTGGATAAACATGACAGTTGAGGTATATTTTCAATACATCTCTTTCCTTAAACTCTGTGATTGCTTGCTTTCTGGTATACACCAGTTTTTCCACTATTTCCCTGGACATACCACATTTCATTTCCTCTGATCCGAAGCCAGGAGCCAGGTGCTTTCTCCTGGTCTGTTACGAGGGTACAGGGCTCAAGCACTTGGGCCATCCTCCACTGCCTTCCCGGACCACAGCAGAGAGCCGGAGTGGAAGAGGAGCAATTGGGACAGAACCGGCACCCCAACCAGGACTAGAACCCAGAGTGCTGGTGCCTCAGCCAGAGGATTAGCATAGTGAGCCATGGCACCGGCCTAGCTTCATCCTTTCTTATCTGATAGTTATTCATGTGTTAACACTACATACTAAATTACTAAATCACTATTAAACCTTTTTTTTTTCTGATATCCCTGGGAGTAGTATATGTGTGTTTGTGTGTCTGTGTGTGCATGTGCATGCCTATCTGTCTAGATAATGTTTTTGTATAATAACAGAAGCATAATACCATGCATACAGTCCGTGTCAGAAAGTGTTCCATACCTTTTACAAGTATTAGCTCATTTAATCCTCACAAGAACCAATGAAGGATTGCCAATTGTTATTAATAATTTTCAGAAAATGAAACAGAGGCTCTAAGAAGTTAGGTAACTTGCCCAAAGTCAGATCTAGAAAATGAAAAAAATTGGTCATTCAAAGCAGGCAGTCTAGCTTCAGAGTCTGGACTCCCACATTTTTTGCTAGGTATCTTGTATCTTCTGTTGCCACCTGGTGAGCAATTGATGCCCTGTTACAGCCCCCAGTCTGCCTTTGACATCAAGTATAGAATCATTAATCTCATTTTCTTGACCTTTCATAATCCAACCCATTACTTCCAACCCTTTATCACTGCAGTCTTATATAAACAGTGTGATACATTGATAGTCTCATTTTCTCAGTTCTCAAAACTCTTTCTCAGGCTAAAAAGTTCTTGCTTTCTCCTGAACTGACACTGCCCTGTTCTTCCATTTTAGCAGACCACCTCCGTTTCTGACTCTGTTATTAGTACTGGGAATAGCTGGGTTGGATCTAATGAACTTACTGCATTTGTTTTGGTCACATTTCTCATCTGTGAAATGTAAGAGCTTTCTCTCTCTCTAGACAAATATTAAGGAAAAAAAAGGCAGTACAACACTAGTCACATTGAAGAAAAAATGTATGAAGTATAAGTGCATTTTGGAAACTTTCTACTGTCATTTGAACATTTCTTCTCTAACCTCGGTGGGAATTGGAAGCAGAGACCATGGAAAGAAAAATAACCATGCAGCCACATTGTCATTGCCAAGTGCTTTCTTGCTGTTGTCAATGTCTCCCTCTCTTGGATCAGTGGTTTCAGGCTGTTAATAGTCACCACTGAATGTATTTAGGACAGAGCTTCTTGGCTGTATTAGATTCAGTGATGCTTTGTCCAAATACGAATGTTCTTTGCATGGGAAAAACTTGGTGTCTGATTTTGCTATGGAAAATTTGGAAATTATATAATTTCACATAGGATAAGTACTTAAGATTTTTGAGGTGGGGAAAATTGGATTATTTTTAAACTGAAAAGTGAAAAAATTGGCCTAACCTTAAGAACATATGGAAGAACACATTTGTGAACTGCATACTGCTAAAAAAAAGCTTCTCCAGTCTCAGCTTTTTTCTCCACTACTGTTATGCCAATTCCAGTTCCAGATATGTAAATCTACCATGAAGGTATATGAGAGTGCTGTTGTTCAACCAAAATCACACCAAAGATTTCTCTTCATTGCCAACTTTGACTTTTTCTGGTTCTATACCCCCCCCCCTTTCCAGTCATTCATAGCTGTTGGTTGCATGAAATGGAGGTAGTGAATGTGGAGATGGAGGAGATGTGTGTGTCTGTGTGTACATGTGGAATATAAAACCATCTTTATATGTCTGCATGTGTGTGTGTGCATGCACAGTATTCATATTGGTTTTGGTAAAGGGATGTGTTGAGTTTGGAAGAAAACTAAAAAGGTTAAGAAAAGTTTTTGAAAGCATCCAATGAGAATTTGATTAGATACGTAACAGCTCCTCAGCTGAGCATGGGGAGGTTTGTACTAAAGTGGGGAAAGTATGGTTTTTGGAGAGTGCTCTCAAACCAGGATCTCCATTCCAGTTCTGATGTACACAGGTGGCATGGACCTGGGAAAACAGACTCTAGTTCTCTAACCAGTGAATGCTAACACAACTGTTTCTATCACAAGGTTTTCCAAAACTTTATTTTGAACAAATTTAGATTCAAGAAGTTGCAAAGATAGTACAGAAACAGGGAAAGTAGTGGAAAAATAGTGCAAAAATAGTTACATATTAATGTATTCTGTAGTTTCAGACAACTTGACTATATACAAAGATCCGGATAACTATCACCTAAATCTTTGGCTGCAGTCAAGTTGTAAAGACTTACACCACTTACCCCCAAGGTGGTCTTAAACATGAATGCAAGCAGTAGCTGAACTACTCACATGGCTTTCAAGGGTAAAGTTTTTGGTAGTTTTCCCAACTCTGGGCACCTTAACCATCTATGCTATTTAGAAGATATGCTTCTCATTGTAAAATATTTTATCATAACACTGAAGAAATGAAAATAAATTTTGCTGGTGCTGGGGCAGTGGCTGTTGCATAGCAGGTAAAGCCACCATCTGTGATGCAGGCATCCCATATGGGTACCAGTTTGAGACCCACTTGATGTACTTCTGATACAACTCCTTGTTAATGCACCTGGGAAAGTAGTAACGAATGGCCCAGGTGCTTGGGTCCCAGTTGGGAGACCTGGGGGAGGTTCCTGGCTCCTTGCTTCAGCCATGCCCAGCACTGGCCACTGTGACCATTTGGGGATTGAACTAGTGAACGAAAGATATCTCATGATCTCTCTCTTCCCCACTCCTCTCTCCTGTAGCTTTGCCTTTCAAATAAAGAAATTAGTCTTAATAAAAATAAAATAAAATTTCATTTGGGGGGTGAACAAACGGAAAGGAAGACCTTTTTCTCTGTCTCTCTCTCTCTCACTAACTCTGCCTGTCAAAAAAAATTAAAAATTAAATTTGTTAAAACCTACTGGGCTTCCTCTTTATGAGGAGGAGAGTATTCAGTTTACCATAATGAGCTGTCAATATACTGCACTGTAGAAACGTTAAAGGATAAAGAGATAGATCTGATATAACTGGGCAGTTAGTGCTAACCTTAACTTATTAGCTGGTATACATCTTCTTCATATGGGAAGGGGATGAGCCTTCTTAATGTATTTTCCATGTCATACAGGTCTTAGTCTTTAACTTCAGACTAACTCTCTCAACATTGGAATTTCTTTCCTGAGTTTCTTTCTCCTTTCACCCATTTTTAGTGCAACCTACTCTGTGGCGATCCTAAGTTATGTGCCCTCAGTACAGAGGTGTATCCCTTCCCTTGGGAGGTTGTACCTGGTAGAACAAAGATGAGGGAGAAGCGGAGAAGCAATGACGAAAGAAAGGTGTGAGCATTAGGAGCCCCCAGGATGGCATCTAGCCTGAAGCTGGGGGGATCTGACAATTTGGCTGAGTCCTGAAAACACCCCAAAAGTTATTCAGGCCACAAAGAAGGGAGAAGTGAGTTACAGGCAGAGGAGGGAAACTGAGGCACAAATGAATGAGTAGATATGATATGGTTGCGAAGTCAAAGGGCAGTGATACAAGATGAGTTGCAGAGAAGACCAGGGTCATGCTATGCAGGGTGCTGGGTGCAGTTAGGCTGTAGGGGCACAGCTTCCCTAGATGCAGATAGGCTCGTTGTGAACTGTGCATGAATGACATAGGGTCTTTGCAGGACACCTTCGCAATACCATCCACACCAAGCTCTCTAAGCACAGTGAGGCCTTGGTCTTTAATATTATCAGTCATATAGTGAGGCTTCTTCAGCTAAGAGTAGAGCTTCTGACTCTAGAATACCCCCTTTTTTTACTTCAATTGTGCAACCATTACCTTTGCTTTACTTCTACATTGATTTTGTTCTTTTTACCTTGAAGAAATCCTCAAAATAGAGCTTGTATGTATGAACCATTTTGATTTTTGTTTTACTAGATGAAGTATTTTACTCTTTTTTTTTCTTTTTTAAAAGCATACAAATTCAGAAAAGCAAAGTATCCTAAGCGAGTTTGCTTTTTTCATTTAACGAAGAAAAGTTTTAAGAAGTAAAACTTCTTATAGTAAGAAGAGTAAAATATTCACTTGAAGTGTTCAAAATGTAAGACAGGAAGGAGTAGAAAGCTTCAAAAGAGAATATATGTTTAAAGAGGAACAAGAAAAATGACAAACACATCTCTCAAGACACAGAATTTTTATGTCTAAAGGATATTAACTGTGACACCAGTCGACTACAATAAGTGGCTAATTTTATTATACCCTTTAAAAACAACCCTACACCCCCAAGTGATTACACAATAGCTGTAAAGATTTGACCTGAACTCTTTGTTACAGAAGAGTCTTCCTGGTTCTCTTCTGCCTTGGTTGTCACAATAACTTTGACCCTCTTTATTGCACTCTTCCATGGAATACTCTTAACTCTGCTTTGAAGTTCATATCTCAAAGAATTTTTTGAAGCAACTACATGAATTAAATATTACTACTAAGGTTAAGTTTTTTAAAAGAACATATTTTTATACTTCTAACTTGTGAACATTTGTTCATAGTAACAACTCTGTCCCCAAGGGTTCACCACAGGAAAACACAAATTTGACATGCCATCCAAAGGGCATCAAGGGGCCATATGTTGAACAGCCCCCAAATTTATCAAACCAAATGTTGTCAACTTATTCTGATGATAGATTCATTCAGCAATTGCTTGGATGAAGTGCCCATACTGTGCAACTTATCTCTATGTATTAAAAATGAAGCCACCCACAGAAGCCAATACTATTCCCTCATTAATGGCATCATGTTCAAGCCTTCTCCTCACTGTCCTCCTTGAATTCCAATGAAAAAATGAATTACAAAAAGAAGACAACCTACACCTAAAAACCTGACATGGCATATATGCATTCAATCCATAGGTAAATACATAAGGCAGACCTTCCTTGTTTTCATGCATTTACTGTTCTATAACATTTGTAAAAGTTATTAAGCACATACTAATTCCTTGAAACCAATGTAACTACATGATGCTGAAAATGCAATAAGTCCAGTAAGTTGGGTCAAAACATCACTCAAATATGATTTCTAAAATTAGAGCTTAAATGAATTCTTTTTTATTTTTATTTTTTATTTTTCTTTATTTTTTTTTTGACAGGCAGAGTGGACAGTGAGAGAGAGACACAGAGAGAAAGGTCTTCCTTTGCCATTGGTTCACCCTCCAATGGCCGCCACGGCCGGCACGCTGCGGCCAGCGCACCTTGCTGATCCGATGGCAGGAGCCAGGTGCTTCCTCCTGGTCTCCCATGCGGGTGCAGGGCCCAAGGACCTGGGCCATCCTCCACTGCACTCCCGGGCCACAGCAGAGAGCTGGAGTGGAAGAGGGGCAACCCGGACAGAATCTGGCACCCCGACCGGGACTAGAACCCCGTGTGCCGGTGCTGCAAGGTGGAGGATTAGCCTGTTGAGCCACAGCGCTGGCCAAATGACTTCTTTTGAAATTAAATATATTAAGTTGCATGTCCCACCTTTTTTTTAAGTTTATTTATTTATTTGAAAGTCAGAGTTACATGGAGAGAGAAGAGGTATAGAGAGAGAGAGGCCTTCCATCCAATGGTTCACTCCCCAGTTGGCCACAATGGCCAGAACTGTGCTGATCCAAAGCCAGGAGCCAGGAGTCTACTCTGCATCTCCCATGCAGGTGCAGGGGCCCAAGGTCTTGGGCCATCTTCTACTGCTTTCCCACGCCATAGCAGAGAGCTGGATCAGAAGTGGAGCAGCCGGGACTAGAACCAGCGCCCATATGGGATGCTGGCACTTCAGGCCAGGACATTAATCCCTTGCACCACAGCACCAGCCCCAAATGTCTCATCTTAAAATGTTTTGGGGTGAATGTTTGACTCAGTAGTTAAACTGAGAGTTGAGATACCCACATCCCAAATTGGCATGCCGGAGCTGGAAATCAGTTCTGCTCCAGACCAGCTTCCTGCTCATGTACTTCCTGGAAGACTGCAGGTGGTGACTCAAGTATTTGGGTTCCTGACACACACATGGGAGACTTGGGTAGAACTCTCAGCTCCCAGATTCAGCCTGGCACAGCCCTAGCTGTTTTGGGCAACTGGGGAGGAGGTGTGTGTGTCAGCGAACCAGTGGATGAAAGTTCCTTCTGTGTGTCTGTCTTGGACTCTCTGCCAGCTAAATAAATATAATTGTCAAAAAAATGTTTAAGATGTCTCTTAGTGTGTCTTTAGATGATTTCTTCACTAGTGTTGTGTATGCATTAAAAATGCAAGTAGGAGTCACTCATTCATTTGATTGGTCAGAAAATCAATATGGGTTATTCAGGCTTCAAAGTCTATCCCAGAGCCTTTCTGCATGGGACCTCTGAAGGAATGACCCATACCAGTTATTACACAAATTAAATGAGCCAAAAATGACAACTCACTGCTCCTCCTAATAATTTTGTGGAATATAAAAAATTAGACCAATAAGTAATTTTTCCAGATTCCTTCATTATCAGGTTTAAGTTTAAGGTCAAATTTTTTTTTATCTCTTTGTGAGATTAAAAAAAAATCTACTCAACACATCTGAAACATTTTATCCTTTGGTGAATTGAGTATATTACATAGACCTAATTTCTATGGAGACAAATGCACACAATTCTAGGTAATGAGTGGATGTGTGAGGAGGAAGATTCATCTGTGACTGGCAATTTTCCAAAGTTGACTTCATTTAAATTAGTTCATTAATGGAAAAAGAAATGGTCATTGATGAAAGATAACTGCTCCTATAGTCACCTAGTGAAACAAGTTTTCAAGTTTAAGATTAGAAGAGAACTAGCTTGTTTGTAGTGGTTTCCATTCTTGTTACAATTGTTGTCATGAGAATGGATTCATGTTGTGCCATTTTCTATTTCTTTGCCATTTTTTGTTACAAGAACAAGATATGAGAATCTCAATGGCCAGTGCTATCTATGAAAGACAGTAAACTATTCTGTTTTAACCTTTTATGTAGTCTCATTTTGATTGACTAGCCATTCTACCTCTTTCTCCTAAGTTACCAATGCTGTTAAAAAAGGAGAAGAGAAATGGTTGCCCCATCAAATGGGAGAGCATTAAAAAGGTCAAGCAGTGGACTTTGCTGCTGGCTTTCACAGCATGGATGAAACATTTTTTTTAAAAGAAAAAAAACTTATTCTTGTGACAAAGATTGCAATAAGAATAGAAAATGTCAGATCAAGAATCTATTCATGGGACAATGATTGTGATAGCAATGAAAATAGTGCACACTTTACCCTTTCTTTTTATAATCATCGTAAAGTAACTTCACGTGGTGCTGCTTGGGAGCTGAACTTGAGAGTTTTGAAAGTGGGGGAAATCAAAAGGAATACTGAGGCATAGTGTTAGAAAAAAAATCAACATTATAGTGACCACCCAAGGTATTGGTGTGTCTCTCTATTACAGAAATGTGGGTGGTTTTAGCTAAAGGTCTGGTAGGATTGATGTGCACATGAACCACATGCAGTTAAAACATGCATTGCCAAGCTGATGGACTTTTGAAATATCAAACAGTGAATCTCTCCTTATGTAAATCATAAAATGTATTTCTAAATACATGTAAGCTAGTATGTAGGTAATTAAAAATATAGTATATGAATAGACAATCATTTGTGCCAACAAGGCACAAATGACCCAAATTCTCTTTCCTTCCTTCCTTCCTTCTTTCCTTCCTTCCTTCCTTCCTTCCTTCCTTCCTTCCTTCCTTCCTTCCTCTTTCTCTTTCTTCCTTTCCTTATTTCTTTCTCTGATTTATTTGAAAGGCAGAGTTGCAGTAAATGAGAAGAAGACACAATTTGTGGGTTCACTTCCCAACTGGCCACAATGATTGCTGCTGGGCCAGGACAAATCCAGGATCTAGGAGATTCCTCTGTCTCTCTTGTTAATGGAAGGGACCAGGAATGTGGACCACCTTCCACTGCTTTCCCAGGCATACTCGCAGGGTGCTGGATTGAAAGTGGTACAGCTGGAATTTTAACCAGCCAGAGCCCGCATGGGATGCTGGCATCTCAGGCTGCAGCTTAACCTGCTGGGCCAGAGTACTAGCCCCTTTTTAGGTTCTTTCTAGCATAAAACTCTAAATTGAGACTTCCAGTGAGCCGAAATACTGTTTAACTAAACTTAACTGAGTTTAAAAAAATAATTGTAAGAAGAAGAATTGAGCAATAGTTGCCTTTACCAACTTTAAATTGAATCTGAATGACCGACTTAAATATCTATGCCAGCTAAGATACTTTTACTAAAATAATAATATAATTGGAAAATGAAGGAATGTTTGAAGACTGCTATGTAGTTATTGAGAAACACAACTAAGTAATAAAGAGAAAATCTTTTTTCCTATCACTGTAACTTGATAATACATATGTTTAAATAGTTAATCTGCAATACTTCTGACTTAAGCTATGGCTCTGTAAGTCTGCATTTCACCTTTTGTAAGTGGTTCTTTGCCAAGAAACCCTGAAGTTTGCAAGAGGAATAATATAATGATGTCTGTAATTATGATTTTTAAAAAATGCTTTGGCCTTATACATATTCAATAGAGATAATCAATAGCATATTGTGATTTTAGATGTTAAAAGACAAAGTTATTTGTAAAATGTATTTATTTATTTGAGTGGCAGAGAGAGATACATATACACACAGATAAAGAGAGTGGGCGCACACCTGTTTATGGGGAGCAGTGGCCAGTACTGGGATGAGGTAAAAGCAGGGAACTCCATCCAAGTATCCCACATGGTTGGCCAGAACCTGTTTTCATGAGTACTCATGGCTACCTCCCAAGCTTCGTATAAGCAGGAAGTTCAACCAAGATAAGTGTTGCGGGACACAGACATCTTAACTGCTAGGCTAAATGCCTGCTCCAGGACAAGGATTTCATTAAGAATTTTTAAGTGATTCTAAATGCGTAGTTTGGTCAGAGAGCAGCAGATTTATGATTCACAAATTGAGATCATGGCATTTAATTAACCTAGCGAATTTGGGGTTTCTTTTCCATTTATGGAAAGATCTTCATTCTCAAGGCTAAAGCTAAGCTTTACGCATAAACACTAGTTTGAAAATGGTTGCCCATATGCTATATTGGTATTTACAATGCATGATATTACATAACAAATCTAGCAAACCTTACAAGTTCTGGAACACAGAAACAGAGTTGGAGAACAAAAGAGTAAAGTTCAGTTCAGGATCCTATGTGCATTGTGGTGTTGAGTTTGGTTTGTCATCACAATGGGACAAAAATAGAAAGTTCTTCAGCTTGGGTTTAGACTGGCTCCTTGAAGGAAGGTGAACATGTGTGACCTACTCCCAGCAGTGTCTAAAATCTAGTGTGTACTCAATAAATATTTTATGATTTGAAAAATTAGTGGTTACGTTAATAAGACATTAGTAAGTATCTAGATTCTGAAGGCTGTAGCATCTCACACATTCAAATGTGGTACTTGAGGGGCCTGCACTGTGGCACAGTGGGTTATGTCACTGCCTGCAGTGCTGGCATCTCATATAGGCACCAGTTTGAGTCTCAGCTGCTCCACTTCTGATCCAGCTCTATGTTATGGCCTAGGAAAGCAGTAAAAGATGGCCCAAGTCTCTGGACCCCTGAACTCATGTGGGAGATCTGGAAGACACTCCTGGCTCCTGGCTTTGGATCTGTGCAGCTTTGGCCATTGAGGTCAATTGGGGAGTGAACCAGCAGATGGACAACCTCTCTCCCTCCCTCTCTGCCTCTTCTTCTCTCTCTGTGTAACTCTTTCAAATAAATAAATAAATCTTTAAAAAAATGCAGTGGTTGAGCTCCAGTTATAACTCTTCACAAAGAACTATGCTCTACAAATCATTTATCTTAGTTAGCTTTTGGTTATTTTAACTGCAATACCTAAAGATCTTAGGAAGAAGGAAAGTGATTTCAGCTTGCAATTTGGAGGTCACTAGTCCAAGAGCAGGTGACCCCACTGGTATAGGCATCTGGTGAGGACTGAGAATACCAGAGGGAGGATCCTATGGAGAGGCCAGGCTACACATTAGCAGGAAGCTAGATAAGAAGCAGAGTAGCCTCTCTCTCAGAAGACTAAGATACACAGTTAGTGCCTTCTTCATGTCCCCTCTATGTGTTTTTTTTAATAACACTTTTATTTAAAGAATATAAATTTCCAAAATACAGCTTATAGATTACAATGGCTTCCCTCCCCCATAACTTCCCTCCCACCCGCAACCCTCCCCTTTCCCACTCCCTCTCCCCTTGCATTCACATCAAGATTCATTTTCAATTCTCTTTATATACAGAAGATCAGTTTAGCATATATTAAGTAAAGATTTCAACAGTTTGCCCTCACATAGCAACACAAAGTGAAAAATACTGTTGGAGTACTAGTTATAGTATTAATTCACAATGCATAGCACATTAAGGACAGCGATCCTACGTGATATATTTTTTTTTAAATTGATTAATTTTCTATGCAATTTCCAATTTAACACCAAGTTTTTTTTTCATTTTTAATTATCTTTATATATAGAAGATCGATTCAGTATTTACTATGTAAAGATTTCATCAGTTTGCACCCACACAGAAACACAAAGTGTAAAATACTGTTTCAGTACTAGTTATAGCATTACTTCACATTGGACAACACATTAAGGACAGATCCCACATGAGACGTAAGTACACAGTGACTCCTGAAGTTGATTTAACAATTTGACACTCTTGTTTATGGGGTCAGTAATCTCCCTAGGGTCTAGTCATGAGTTGCTGAGGCTATGGAAGCCTTTAGGGTTCGCCGACTTCAATCTTATTCCAACAGGGTCATAGTCAAAGTGGAGATTCTCTCCTCCCTTCAGAGAAAGGTACCTCCTTCTTTGATGGCCCCATTCTTTCCACTGGGATCTCACTCACAGAGATCTTTCATTTAGGTCTTCTTTTTTTCTAGAGTGTCTTGACTTTCCATGCCTAAAATATTCTCATGGGCTCTTGAGCCAGATCTGAATGCCTTAAGGGCTGATTCTGAGGCCACAGTGCTGTTTAGGACATCTGCCATTCTATGAGTCTGCTGTGCATCCCGCTTCCCATGTTGGATCATTCTCTCCCTTTTTGATTCTATCAGTTAGTATTAGCAGACACTAGTCTTGTTTGTGTGATCCCTTTGACTCTTAGACCTACCAGTGTGATCAATTGTGAACTGAAATTGATCACTTGGACTAATGAGATGGCCTTGGTACATGCCACCTTGATGGGTTTGTATTGGAATTCCCTGGCACGTTTCTAACTCCATCATTTGGGCACGACTGACTGAGCATGTCCCAAATTGTACATCTCCTCCCTCTCTTATTCCCACTCTTATATTTAACAGGGATCACTTTTCAGTTAAAATTTAAACACCTAAGAATAATTGTGTGCTAATTACAGAGTTCAACCAATAGTACTAGAATAAAAAAATACTAAAATGGATAAAGCATGACATTGTACAACAACAGTCTATGTGGTTTTTTTTCTTATAAATCCATCTTTTTTGTCCTGAGACTCCATCCTAGCAACCTTGTCCAAGCCAGTCACTTCTCAAGGGCCCCACTTTCACCAAAACTGGGTAAAGTCTCCACCCTTAATCCTTCAAGCATTTATCCTCAACACTAGACTTTGGGATTTAAATGCTTGCATGGATTTGGGGAGCCAAATGTAGTTCTGACCATGACATCGATGAGGCAATTGTTTTTTAAAAGAATTATTTATTTATTTATTTGAGAGGTAAAGTTATGGAGAGAGAGAAGGAGAGACAGAGAGAGAGTGTGTGTGTGTCTCTCCACTGATTCACTCCCCAAAAGTTAGGGCTGCCAGGCTGAAGCTAGGGGTCAGGAGTTTTTTCTGGGTCTCCTATGTGGGTGCAGTGGTTCAGGGACTTGTGATAACTTCCACTGCTATCCCAGGCCGTAGCAGAGAGCTGGATTGGAAGTGGAGCAGCCAGTTCTCCAACTGGTGCCCTTATGGGATGCTGACATTAAATGTCATGGCTTAACCCACTGGCCCACAGTGCCAGCTCCCAGTGAAACATTTTAAATCATACCTGTTTAAGAGCAGGCATAACAAAACCCACATCAAGGAAATGGCCATAGTTGCAGTCATTGTGAAAGTAAGATTTCGTTGCAGATTTCTGCTTGTGTTTTTGGTTTTAGGACTTTGGGAAGAGTCTTTTCCATAAATGAGTGACCACGGTCCTCAGGATAAGTCCCAAATTCTACAGAGTAGTCTAAGAGTAAAGGTGCTCACCCTTTTCAAATGCAAGTGTCCCTGGGAGTAGGAACACCTGGCATTCTAAACATTCATCAAATATCTTGAGACCAACCAGAGGTTTTCCACTTACATGAAAGATTTTGATGTGGTCTGGAATGATTTGTCCTTGGTGGGACTCATTTGCTGACAGGCTTCAAAGGAGGGAAAAGGTCATTGTGGTTGAAGTTACCTCAGTCTGAATGGTCTAATGTAGGGTATTTAAGGATGCTGAGACAAACTTCACATTCATCTTGCTGAGGGGGCAGGCGTGATAGATAAAGCACCTTGTTAGAGTTGTTGGAATCAATGCAAACCACTTTCTGGTATGCATCTTTATCTGAGACTCAATGTCATACATTTAAAAACACAGAATTTCGTTTTCTTTTTCTTGATTTGTGTCATTTTCTCCTGAGCAAACTTTTACCTTTAGTACCAAACAGCTCATCAGTATTAACAACATCTTAAAGACACACCCAAGAATCAAGTTGCTGAATTTTCCTTTGTTTTCCAACATGCCTAGTCTCACTGCCTACTAACCCAGAGGTGTTCAAAAACAAGAAAACCCAATGTGCTTATTCATTCATCATTTTAATTCTCTCTACTCTACAAGGAAGAGACATTTTTCTCCCTTAGCCTTATTAACTGTTGAAAGGAGCATTCATCGTCTTAATTTATGCTCAAAAGGCATGTCAGTTTTTGTCTTTGTCATTTAGAAACCATGGTTCACAAACAGGGGTGAGTCCATTAGCTGCCTGAGTGGAGATTATGGTGGGGGTGTCCCCTGGTTTGATGTAAAAGCAGAAGTGTCTGTAACATCTTGAGAGTAAGCAGAATAGTTTGACACTACGTGAAGTAGATTTTGTTATCATCCGGAACTGTTTGCATAACTGGAAGCCAGTGGACATCCCGTTCCTTAAAAGCCAGTGTGAGTGATGAGAGAACAACTAGTTCTTCAGCAGATAACCACTTGTTTTAACCTGCAGCTAAATGCTGTGTAAATATTCAAATTCATATTGTAAATATGCAAAGTCCCAGAAATCATCCTTGAAATATAATATCAAAGAATCTGGTGTACAGTGTAGCTTTTCAGTAGAGTGATTCTTGCTATTTAAAGGATCTCTATTTTATTATAAAAATGTAAAGTCATTTTCCATATATTTAACCATACATCAGTGAAATCTGATGAAAAATTCAAAAACTGTACAATTAAAGGCCACATTAAGTGTAATCATGGCAAAGTAGCAGTGATTGATGAGACAAGGCACAGTGAGATTCCCCAGTTTTGTGAAATTCAGAACTGGATATTAATTAATTGGCCTGTTACAGCTTTCCAGACTGTTGAAATATCAATTATAAGCTCTTCAGAACAAAAGAGAAAAAGTATTTTTCTACATTCTGTCTCCTTTCATCAATAGGCAAAATAATTTGCATAGTTATCATTTTGGCTCCAAGGTAGATGAGAAGCATTGCACTTGTAGTTCCAAATAGTTGATTTGTCAGGAAATTTTGGACATCAGATAACTGAGTTTGATCGAAATGTAGAAAGCTGTGTAACAAAATCCATGGTTACTGGACAGACAGACCTCTGCTCACATACAGCCAAGGATATAAAATTATTAACTTTTCAAGAACAGTCATTTCATTTGTTAGTAACTCTTATTGTTAGAATGTTCATTTTTATCAAACTCAAACTGCTTCTTTGTAATTTTGAAGCCTTTCCTTTGGTTCTACCTTCTGGAACATCATCTAGTAAATTAAATTTCACATGGAGACTTCCCATATATGTGACACGTTGATTTCTATCATTAAACATTTCAAGTTTCTTCACTGTTCCTTGTATGTAATGGCTGAGAAACTTCTTCTGGGTCTCCCATGTGGGTGCAGGGGCCCAAGGACTTGGGCTATCTTCTACTGCTTTCACAGGCCTTAGAAAAAAGCTGGCTCGGAAGTGGAGCAGCCAGGACTTGAACCTTCGTCCAAATGGGATGCTGGCACTGCAGGAGGTGGCTTTATCCGCTTTGCCACAGCGCTGGCCCTCATTTCATGTTCTTTAATCTACAAAATATACCTCTTGTGATGTGGCCTAGAACAATGGTCTTTTCTGAGTTTGCTGAGTGCATGAGAATCTGGAAGGAGAATAATTACATTAGAAACATTGTTAGTGTTTTGATAAGTAATATAATAATTATATTGGAATCGGATATGACTTTAGAAGTCATCTTCTGTTATCCTTAAATTTTACAAACAAGAAATCTGAGAGTCCAAAGGAAATACATGTATTGGTCAAAGGACATATCACAACAAATCTTCAGATTTGCTGGGAGCACAAATACTGTTTAATAACTCTCTAGCTAAGGCAGAAAACATAAAGGCTATGAGCACTGATAAAGTAAACTGATTGGACCTATAGGCTACTTTTCATAATTGTTATCTTCAAATTAATTTAAGTAAGTAATTTAAGTAAGCTATATCCAGCTGGAAATTTAAATGGCAAAAGGCAATGTGACATTTCTTTAAGGTAAAAATGTAGAATTATTTTATTGTCTTCTAACTACTCAGCCCCTAGCCACTTTCAGGTCTCAATGGGATTATTTGACTTAATCATCTGGCTCCCCTCCTTCTTTACTTCTTTTTTTGCAGCAAGAGGATCAAGTGACAGAAAAAGATGCAGCAGAAGTAGGAACAGGAAACCACAGACGAAAAGCTGTTTCTTTATCTTGCTCCCTGGCAGTTATTCCTCTTCTGACAGTGAGAGGGGAGTGAGGCTCCTTGCTGTCAGATAAGCAGCTAGAGGTGCTTTGATGATGAGTTAAGGTGAAGGTTGAGGACAAAGTCCCTGCACGCTTAGAATTCATTTTCAGGAATAGGAGATTTCTGGATTAGTGAAAAAGCTATAGAACTGTGGTGCAAGTCAGTTATTAGTAGGAGGCAGAAAAGTGCAGCCCACTTGGATGCAAGCCTGTGTGCAGAACTGTGCAACCAAAGGTTTCACCTTCTGACTTCGTATGCATAGAGACCTTCCAGTACATTTAAAAAATGCTTTCTAAGGGGCCAACATTGTGCAGCAGATTGAACTGCAAGCTTGTGACGCCGGTATCCCACATTAGAGCAATGGTTTGAGTTCCTGCTGCTCTGGATCCATGTCTGGACCAGCTCCCTGCTAATGTGGCTGAGAAAGCAGTAGAACATGGCCTATATGCTTGGTGCCCTGCCACCCATGTGGGAGATGTGAACCTTGTTCCAGGCTCCTTGTTTTGACCCGACCCAGCTTTTGTCATTGTAACCATCTGGAGAGTGAGCCAGAAAATGGAAAATCTCTCTCTCTCTCTCACTCGCTCTCTCAATCTCTGTCCCTACCTCTTTCTCTGTCACTCTGCCTTTCAAATAAATAAAAAAATTCATAAAAAAGGAAATGCTCCCCAAGTTACCATGTTATACAGTGAAGGCTAATAATAACTGACGCATGGTTCCATCTTGAGCTAGGTACACAGTTGGTCTGATTCTTTGAATCCATGCTAATATCTTACAATTTGATATATCTCTTGTGCTCAGTTTACTTGTAGATAAAACAGGAATAATAATATTTTTATGTATCAAATTCATAAGGTTGTAAGAATTTAAATAAAACTATGCTTATAAAAATCTCATACATAAGATACATCCCTTACCTATTGGCACTCTTGAATATTTCTTTAGAAATTTCTCTACAGTACTAATCTCTTATATATATATATATATATATGTATAAACATACATGCATATACATAATTGTTCAGATGTCATGGGGATAGATATCACCTATGTGTACACACACAAACATAAAAAAATATAAATGACTTAAACATTGCAGCAAATGTGAGACCTGTTAGAGGCTGGATTTCATGGACCAGAAATAGAATGTAGTGTTTCAGTAGAGCAGGAGGGCTGAAGGGGATCCCTGGTGCTGAGGAAGAGATACTGAAATGCAGTATCAAGGGGAGAAAATCAAGCACCCCTTGTGGTTAATTCACATTGAACGCTTGATGTGTGTCAGTTTACAAAGTCAATGCTAATGTTATTCCACTTCACACAGAGAAGTCAGGTCTTGGAATGGTTAATAGACTCCTAAGATCCATGGTTTGTAAATGTTGCAGACAAAAATTGCCAATATAATGAGACTACTGAGCAATGAATGAAGACCTTTAGTTACCTTGTGGCAGAATACCCAAACTGCAGGTTTTGCTTATTGAAGTTTTAGCAAAAACTCAAGATTCGGGAGGCTATAAATGGGTTTTGACTCAACAAATTTGACTAAAAGGTATCATAGTCTCTTATAGAATCATATCGTTGCTTTCTGTTCAGTAACACTTGGGTTGGAACTTCACCAAGATTTGCTATCATGGATGCAAATTTTGACCCTTGTGAGTGAGCTACATTCCTGCTTTATGTAAAATAAGGATAAAGCTCATATTTTTCAAGTTTCTCTATGAAGTAGAAATGTAAGAAGAACTTAGAATATGAAGAACTTAGCACAGTTCTTGGCCTATATTGGGTGCTTAGTAAATTATAATGTACTTGTATTTGCTTCCTGTACACATCTAACTGACTTAAAAGTAACTATTGAGAGCAAAGAGGGTCTTGGGGAGTGGGACAAGGAAGAAGAAAAGTGCAGATTTACAGTAGGGAAAGGAAATGCCAGAGTTAAAACAGAGATAACAAAGAAGCTAATAATTGCTTGGCTGAAGTTCTTAAGTGCCTGTTCCTAGACAGTAAATGTGATTTACGTGATTGTATGAGTATAGCTTTGGCTTGATTTCGTTCTCCCTATTGGCTAAAAACCTAAAAGTTGAATGTGCCCAATCTTGTGGTAGTGGCAATAATACTAACATGACAGTGCAACACCACCATAATGTATAATGATGTACTAAATGTGTCTCGCCATTTTACAGGTATTTGTGGAGATCTGATAACATAAGACTGAAAAGTAAAATGCCTGGCCTTAATGGGTGCTCTGAAATGTGAATTCTTGTCACTGCGGGCACATGCTCTCAAAATTTCTATGAAGTGTCACTCATCTGCCAGAACCTGGACATGGACCATGGAATTGTAATTTAGAAAAATTAGATTTTTCAATTCATCAAAAGGGGAGAGCTTCCTGGGAAATGATTTGACTTTTTTCTTTCACAGAACATAAAAACCGAGTTATGAATGATTATGGACTAAATTTGGAGGGTATATGAGTTTTGTAATTTATATAAAGTATGGGAGGGGATGGATGGAGAGAGGGGGATTAACAGACCTAAGAGGACAGTTAGATGGGAAAAATAACTTTCAATGATCTGTAGCACAGTAGGATACCTATGACTGATGACAACTACTTGCACATTTCAAAATACCTAATAGAGAGTATTTTGAATCTTCCTAAAAAATAAATTTATATATGTCTGAGGATATATGTATGGCAATTATTCATTGTATACATGTATTGGAAGATCACTCTGTACCCAATACATATGTATCCTTAAATTATATGACAGAAAAAAATGTAATAAAATACGGGGAATTTTGTTACACTTCTTCGCATTCTTCAGATCAAAAATTAGTCATGATCTTTAATTATCTTGGCCTATCTTTGATACCTAAAATTTCATTCCATTCTCCAAGTTTTTGTCATCTAAATTTGTTCCACTTTTATTAATCTGACATCTCATAGAAACATATATCTACACAAAGGGATACTTCCATTCTCCAGGTTTTTGTCATCTAAATTTGTTCCACTTTTATTAATCTGACACCTCATAGAAACATATATCTACATAAAGGGATACTTCAAAAAGTTTGTGGAAAATGGTTGAAATATGTTTATTTCGGTGCAAAATTTTTTAAAGTTCATGCAATTTTTTCACATATATTTTTGATAAGCTTTATGAAAAGCTCTTGTATACATGAATTTCAAATCATTTTGCACAAAAATAAACTTTTAACTCCCTTTTCCATGATAATGTAGAATACCTTCTTATTTGTAACAAAATTCTGAATGTTCAGTTCACTGAAAAGATACTTACTTCCCTTCATCCTTTCTTCCTGGAAATTCCAGTGTGTCCAAGGCATCTAGACCTCGGAGTCCAGCCCTGAATCGTAAACTGCTAAATTATCCACCCTTAACTTTTTTAAAAAAAAGATTTATTTATTTATTTTGAAAGTCAGAATTACAGAAAGGGAGAGAGAGATCTTCCATCTGCTGGTTCACTCTCCAGATGACTGCACCAACCAGCAATGGACCTGGCCAAAGCCAAGAGCCAGGAGCTTCATCCAGATCTCCCACATGGGTGTCAGGGACAAAGCACTTGAGCCATCTTCTCTTTTTCCCAGGCACATTACCAGAGAGCTGGACTGGAAGTGGAGCAGCTTGAACACAAAAGAGCTGGCTTCACAGGTGGTTGGTTTACCTACTATGCCACAATGCTGGCCTCTGCCCTTAACTCTTAAATAGATCAGAATAGAATGAGAGAGAGAGAGAGAGAGAGAGAGAGAGAGAGAGAGAGAGCGCTTTACTGAGTCTAACCATTGCTTGTCATAGGGCCATGGAGAACATGCTGCTCCATACTCATTCGGACATTCGTTAACACACACACACACACACAGACAATAAAGCAAGATGCAATCCAAATGCTTCCTCCATCGGCAATGGAGTTGAGAGTGGCATTGAAGTCGTTACTGGATTTGCCTCATCATCAGCATTTAATAAACAAATAACTCTTATATACATTTCAGTGCAACTTGGTTAACCATGCAGACTCAGTTCTTGCATTTGTCTGCCTGAGGAAGATACATTCAAACATATCTGCCATAGATGCTGAACAGAGGTGAGACAATGTCCACTGATAGCTCAGAGTGTTCAGGGAAGAAGCGCATCACAGGAGATGCACACAGCAGGGGGCATTATCAATTTCATGGTCTACCTGCACTGTAAGGAAGAATCTTTCCTATCTTCCCTCATCCTCCAGCTCAAATGATGCTACCTTCAATAAGCATCCATGAGATTCTTTAGACACAATTGATTGTGCCCTTATCCAAATTCTTCAGTGTGCTCAGTGTGTCTGATATCAGACTTTTATATGTGTCTGTCTCGAGTTTCTACATTGGAATGAACATGTCACACAGAATGGTTGTGGACAACTAGAGACTCTCCCAGACCAAGCATCTGTACTGCAGTCCAGCTCCAGAATTCTGTGCTCCTCAGAGTGGCTGCCATGGCCTTCAAGGTGTGTATTCCTCTATCAAGGGAAATAGAACCAAAACTTACATTTTTCTATTTGAGGTTCCCAAAATAAACAGCTTGGTTATACGGATTGTCTGCTTATTGAATACACTGTCCTTGATCCTTGATCAAATATAAGTTGGCTGTAGATGTTTGGATTGATTTCTGGTGTTTCTATTCCATTCCATTGGTCTATCCATCTGTTCTGTACCAGTACCATGCTGTTTTGATAACTACTGCCCTGTAGTATGTCCTGAAATCTGGTATTGTGATGCCTCTGGCTTTGTTTTTGTTGTACAAGATTGCTTTAGCTATTCGAGGTCTCCTATGTCTCCATATGAACTTCAGCATCATTTTTTCCAGATCTGAGAAGAATGTCTTCGGTATTTTGATTGGTATTGCATTGAATCTGTAAATTGCTTTTGGGATAAAGGACATTTTGATGATGTTGATTCTTCCAATCCATGAGCATGGAAGATTTTTCCATTTTTTGGTATCCTCTTCTATTTCTTTCTTTAAGGTTTTGTAATTTTCATCGTAGAGATCTTCAACGTCCTTGGTTAAGTTTATTCCAAGGTATTTGATTGTTTTGTAGCTATTGTGAATGGGATTGATCTTAGCAGTTCTTCCTCAGCCGTGGCATTGCCTGTGTATACAAAGACTGTTGATTTTTGTGCATTGAGTTTATATCCTGCTACTTTGCCAAACTCTATTTCCATGTGCAGAATCATGAAGCAAGAATCCCTACCTTTCACATGGATTAAACCTCAAAATGGATTAAAGACGTAAATCTACAACATGACACCATCAAATTATTAGAGAGCATTGGAGAAAACCTGCAAGATAATAGGTACCAGCAAAGACTTCCTAGAAATGACACTGGAGGTGCAGGCAGTCTTGATCAGCTCTTGTGCTGCCTGTTGTTGTACAATGTAATACTTCATCCATTTTAGTATTTTTTTATCCTAGTATTAATGGTTGAACTCTGTACTTAACACACAATTATTCTTAGGTGTTGAAATTTTAACTGAAAAGTGATCCCTGTTAAATATAAGAGTGGGAATGAGAGAGGGAGGAGATGTACAATTTGGGACATGCTCAATCGGACTTGCCCCAAACGGTTGAGTTAGAATCGTGCCAGGGGATTCCAATACAATCCCATCAAGGTGGCATGTACCAACGCCATCTCACTAGTCCAAGTGATCAATTTCAGTTCACAACTGATCACACTGATAGGTTTAAGAGTCAAAGCGATCACACTAACAAGACTAATGTCTGCTAATACTAACTGATAGAATCAAAAAGGGAGAGAACGATCCAACATAGGAAGCAGGATACAAAGCAGGCTCATAGAATGGCAGATGTCCTAAAAAGCACTGTGGCCTCAGAATCAGCCCTTAAGGCATTTGGATCTGGATCAAGAGCCCATGAGAGTATTTTAGGCATGGAAAGCCAAGGCACTCTGGGAAAAAAAAAAGAAGAAGACCTAAATGAAAGATCTCTGCGAGTGAGATCCCAGTGGAAAGAATGGGGCCATCAAAGAAGGAAGTACCTTTCTCTGAAGGGAGGAGAAAACTTCCACTTTGACTATGACCCTGTCATAAGATCGAAGTTGGCGAACTCAAAAGGTTTCCATAGCCTTGGCTGTTCATGACTAGAGCCTAGGGAGATTACTGATGCCATAAACAAGAGTGTCAGATTGTTAAATCAACATCAGGAGTCACTGTGTACTTATGTCCCATGTGAGATCTGTCCTTAATGTGTTGTGCAATGTGAAGTAATGCTATAACTAGTACTGAAACAGTATTTTTACACTTTGTGTTTCTGTGTGGGTGCAAACTGATGAAATCTTTACTTAATATATACTGAATCGATCTTCTGTATATAAAGATAATTGAAAATGAATCTTGATGTGAATAAAATGGGAGAGGGAGCAGGAGATGGGAGGGTTGTGAGTGGGAGGGAAATTATGTGGGGGGAAGCCATTGTAATCCATAAACTGTACTTTGGAAATTTATATTACTAAATAAAACAAAAGGATTGTCTGCTAATCATTCACAAGAAACCTATAGAAGATAACAACAGGAAGTGATAGGAATAGGTGGAGATTTAGGAGGAACTTCCAGACCCTTATAGGTGCCTGGTTGATAGCTCTGGCTTAGTCCCTTCCATCCCCTCCCCCCTCCTCCTACTTCCCTTTCCTTCTCTACCTTTCTTCTCTTAATCTCTTCCCTCCTCTCCCTCCCCTCCCCTCCCCTCCCCTCCCCTCCCCTCCCTTCTCTTCCCCTTCCCTCCCCTCCCCTCCCCTTCCCTTCCCTCCCCCCCTTCCCTCCCCTCCCTTCCCCTTCCCTTCCCTTCCCTTCCCTTCCCTTCTCTTTCTCTTTTCCTCCTTCTTCCTCACTCTCTCCCTTTCTCTTTTCCTTTCTTATTTCTTTTCCTTTCCTTCTTTTCTCCTCTCCTTCTCTTCCTGTTGTTCGTATGCAGATTCCTGCAGTCTTCCTTCATTCTGGTTGTGTGCACCCTAGCAAAATGCTCTTTCCTTTGCCACTGTTTCCTTCCTTAAACCTTATTTAGAGCATTTGCCATGGAGGAAACAATATTTGAGAATTAACATCCATTCTACATCTTGTTTGTGTCTCCTGAAGTTAATTCTCATATCTGTAACCTCAGTGTTGGCTTCATCATTGATGTTCTATATTTTGCATGCACTAGAGTGGCTATGATCAAAAAGACAATGAAAAGGAGGGACATGTATGAAGAGGAATCAGATCTCTCACCAGCAATGGTGAGAATGAAGATGTTATAACTAATAGCCTAACAGTTTGGCTAGTTCTTGAGAAGGTAGACATAGGACATATTTCCCATATGATCCAGTTACTCCATTCCTAAGTATTTACTCAGGAGACATGTAATCTTATATCTATGAATGTATTTGAAGGTAGGGGCTGGTATTGTGATTCAGTGGGTTAAGCTGTTGTCTGAGATGACAGCAGCTTCCCACATGGGCGCTGGTTCAATTCCCAGCTGCTCTACTTCTGATCCAGCTCTGTGCTAACATGCCTGGGAAAGCAAAGGAAAGCAAAACTTGGGCCCCTGAACTCACATGGGAAACCTTGAAGAAGGTCTTGGCTCCTGGGAAACCTTGAAGAAGGTCTTGGCTCCTGGCTTCAGATAGACCCAACTCTGGCCATTGCGGCCATTTGAAGCATGAAGCAGTGGATGCAAGATCTCTTTCTCTCTCTCTCTCTCTCTTTCACACACACACACACACACACACACACACACATGCACACTGCATTTCACATACATCAGTAAATCTTAAAAAAAAACTTTGAAAGTGAACATTTAGAGCACTTTTATTTTATGAGTCCTGAACTGGAGCCAACCCTATCTTGGCTCTGGGGAGAGATACAGTCTCCTGGCTCACAGTTGCCTTCTTGCTGTGCTGCTCTGCTTTGGGACCAGCTTTTTTGAACTGTCCACATGATTTTTGTGATATAAAGGTAATAGAAAAGTTGAAATTATGAACATCAAACAGGCATAAGAAAAAAAAATCTAGATATTACACCAGGGTTAGCAGGTTGGTAATTTTATATACATAGCCTACGTTCATAACAGGTTGATATTTTTATATACATAGCCTACATTCATAAATGAAATAAATCTCTATGACTGTGTATAACTTTATGTGGGTTATTCCATTAGGAAATTTAAATGTGTGAAATAATTTGAAACATACAGCTATTGAGGCTACACAGTATTCTATTGCTTACAATTACTGTAAATTTAATTACCACCCTTAGGCTTAGATATTTACATTCATTCCAGTTATTCCGTCTTATAGAGAATACCTCCAGTGCAGTAGTTTGGCCTAGCATTCAAGACACCAGATAGGAGACTCAGTCATAAGTCAGAAAACCAGGATTCCAGTCTCACCTCAAGTTCCTGATTTAAGCTTCCTGCTAATACAAACTTTGGGAGACACTGGTGATGGCTCATGTAATTCCCTGCCAGCCGTGAGAAACAGCTGAACTGAATCTGCAACTTCTAGCTTTAGCTCCTAACCTGGAGCTGTTGCAGGCAATGGGTAGTCAATCAGTGAATAGGAGCTCTCTCTGTCTTTCTGCCTCGCAAAATCAATAAATCAAAATGAAAAAAAAAAGAATATCTCATTGAAAACCTTTCGACAACCTTATCCCTATTTCATTTTTGTTTTCAGAATTTATTTATTTGGGCCGGCGCCGTGGCTCAACAGGCTAATCCTCCGCCTTGCGGCGCCAGCACACCGGGTTCTAGTCCCGGTCGGGGCGCCGGATTCTGTCCCGGTTGCCCCTCTTCCAGGCCAGCCCTCTGCTGTGGCCCGGGAGTGCAGTGGAGGATGGCCCAGGTGCTTGGGCCCTGCACCCCATGGGAGACCAGGAAAAGCACCTGGCTCCTGGCTCCTGCCATCAGACGAGCGCGGTGCGCCAGCCGCAGCGCGCTGTCTGCGGCGGCCATTGGAGGGTGAACCAACGGCAACGGAAGACCTTTCTCTCTGTCTCTCTCTCTCACTGTCCACTCTGCCTGTCAAAAATAAAAATAAAAAAAAAAGAATTTATTTATTTGAAAGACAGAATGACAGAGAGAGGGAGAGAAAGAGAAGAAGAACCTCTTATCATTGGATCATTCTTCTAACTGGCCACAATAGTCAGGACTGGGCCAGGACAGTCAGTAGGCAGGAACTCCACCTGGGTCTCCCAAGTGGGTGGTTGGGACTGAAGTACTTGTACCATCGTTTGCTGCCTTGCCAGGTGCATTAGCAGGGAACTGAATCTGAAGCAGAGCAACTGGTTCTTGAACTGGCTGTGTAATGTGGGATGCTAGTGTGCAAATGGTGAATGAACCTGCTGTGCCATAATGTTGGCCCCATTATCTCTATTATTGATTATGAATTTTATTTAAGTACCTCAAAATGGGACTTCTTAGATAGCATGTTCAGCTTTTTTCCTTTTAAAAATCTAAGATCATTGTCTAGAAAGGACAATTTAAGAGAGCTTCTGTCACCAATCCTAGTAGGCTTCCTTTTATGACTTCACCAGGTTTGCACATGTGAATCTAGAAATCACTCTAGACCACAATATAAGCAAGACAATCCACTGGATAAAAAAAAGAGTGCATTGCCAAGAACTTCTGTTTCCACACCTGATATTTCTATTATTTTTTCCTGATTATTACTTTCTTATTTTGCAAAAATTACAAAAAACACGATTAATAATTCTTGAATCCCTGTGTCTAAATGCTAACACACTGCAAACAGATATCCAGGTTAAGAAATTCATATTTGTTCAATACTCCGAACTCATCTAGAGAGGGTGCTCAAATGTCTCATCCGGTGTTCTTTTTCTGGTGCAGGGTTCAACCCAGGATCCCACCTGGCATTCACTTGTCACCTCCCCTTATTTGTCCCTAATGTGAGAAAGACTGGGGCTGTACCTTTGTCTTTCTTCATCTTGACTTTTTTCAAATCACATTGGCCAGGTATTTTGCAGAATGATCCTGAACTGCAGTTCCTGTGATCTTGGCTCATGATTACATTCAGGGTGTTAATTTTTAGCAGGCCAAGCACAGAAGCAATCTTGCCTTTCTGAATGCTTCTTACCCGAAGGCACCTGCGGTTGCTACAGTTCATCAATGGTAGCATTAACTGTGATCATCAGTGTAAGTTGATGTCCTCCAGGTTTCTCCCCTGTAAACTTTATTTTATGCATCGTAATTTATACACATCTTGTGGACATTATGTTTTAATTTTCTCCTTGAAAATTTTCAATATTGTGTGTTTTATTATGCATATACACCTCTGGTGTAGTGGTGTATTATACAATTTACAAATAACTTATCAACATGTATACTGAAAATGAATTCTTGAATAATTTTTATTAATATGATTTCCTGGCCAAAATCAGAATGGAAATAACTGCTCTAAATCTACTCTTGGTTTAAAACCTTTAAACATGTATTCCCCATTAATTCTTAGAAGACATATTTTACAGTGGCTGATTCTGCCTTCTTATAATTTCTTCCTCATCTGTATTTTACGTAGTGTCAGAACTCCACAAATTTGCCACATGCTCCTTTGTTTTTAAGCTAGTTTTGAGAGCACTCCTCTTTTCCCATACATCAGGACCATGAACCCCTAGGTAGATTCTAAGGAAATCCAAGACAGGGTCATATATGTTATATGCCTTACTGGTTAAGTCTTTAGAGGGTAAGATCTGTCCCTGGTTTATTTCTGGGTCTTTCAAGACATGGACATAGTGCCCTGCACATAAAAGCCTTCCAGTTAGGCTTTGGTTATTGACTATGTGAGAGGTTAAACACCTGGTACAATGTTTGCCTGCTGAGGAAACACAATTACTTTGGTTCATTAGCTGTGGCAGACACTCTTGGAGAGCCAACAGAGCCAACATTTCCAACTTCTTTCTAGCTATCTTCCAGTTAGTGGTGGGCACGTGACATAGTTCCAACTAATAAAAAAGAAGGGGAACATGATGTGCAGGTCTGGGGAAAACTTTTGTTCTCCTATATAAACACTGAAAATTTGTCCTCTCTCTGCTCTTTTCCTTAAGTGTAGAGGTGATGACTGGGCTGTGGCAGCCTTGTTAGATCCATAAAGGAGAGAACCAGAGAAAAGCAAGAACGTTGGTGCTTAGATCTTTATATTGAAGAACCAAAACCAAGAACAATTTACTTTTAAACACCTTATTATGTAAGAAAATAAACCCACACTAAAGAAAATCATCCTAATTGGACATCCTCAAAATAGTTTAGCTAAAATATTCCTGACTTATACTTCAGTAGGTCAGGGAAGCAACATTTTTCCTTTCCTCAATTTAAGACAGCTTCATTAAGAAGGGAGACTTCAGGGTTGGCATTGTGGTATAGCAGGTAAATCTGTTGCCTGTGATGAGGGCATCACAAATGGGTACTTGTTCTTGACCTGGCTGCTCCACTTCCCATCCAGCTCCCTTCTAATGGCCTGGGAAAAGCAGCAAAAGATTGCCCAAGTACTTTGGCTTCTGCCACAAATGTGGGAAACCTGGAAAAAATCCCTGGCTCCTGGCTTTGACCTAGCCCAGTCCTTGCCATTGTAACCATTTGGGGAGTGAAAGATCTCTCTCTGTCTTTCCCTCTTTCTCTGTAACTCTTTCAAGTAAATAAATATTTTTTAAAAAGGAGAAAGACTTTTAAAATAAATATTTATTAGAGAGGCAGAGTCTCTCACTCTCTCTCTCCTCTCTCTCTCTCCCTCCCTGTGTGTGTGTGTGTGTGTGTGTGTGTGTGTGTGTGTGAGAAAGAAAGAGAGAGGAGAGAGAGAGAGAGAGAGAGAGAGAGAGAGAGAGAGAGAGAGAGAGAGAGTTTTTTTTATTCACTTCCCAAATGGCTTTAACAGCTGGAGCTGAGCCAGGCTGAAGCCAGAAGCCTGGAATTCCATATGGATCATCAATGCGGGTGGCAGAGGTATGAGCACTACAATCATTCTTTGCTGATTTCTCGGGCACATAAACAGGGAGCAGGATTGGAAATGGAGCATCAGAGACCCAAATCAATGCTCATGTGTGGAAAGTCTCAGGCACATGCCTTTGGAGGCTGGAGTTCAAACTTCACTTCTGCTCTGTGTAACTGTACAACCTGGCCAGCTCATCATGACCTTTGTGAAGCTTGCTCTCCACTATGTGCTACGATAATAGGAGAGGTCTTAGTACCTTTGGGGAGGAATACACCTCAAGAAAGACATGAAACAATTCTTCAAATGGGGAATGGGAGGCAGTAGTATACAAGTGACATTTGCTGATAACAAATTGAGGTGTTCTAAGCTCCACACTCAACACAAATGCAGAGTTCTATTGAATGTGCTTTTCATTTGAGACTCAACCAGTGGAAGCGATGATTTCAAATATGAGTTGGATGGACCTCAAGTCTCAGGGTCTCTCATGTGCTTGGGTTTCAATTTTGGGTGTTGAATAAAACTTCTGGCTTTATGCACTGTTTCAGAGGTCATAGCAAAAATGATCAGGGCAAATAAAAATCTTAGTACTTGAAACCCCTGATAGTCTTCAAGGTAGTAGTAGTTGATGAATTTTCTGTTTGATCTTTTCTCATGTTTTAATTGGGAACCTTCTGTAAAATGCTATTTTGGGTTCCAGTACATTCACTAGCAGTGGTTACTACTCATAGCCAAACTCATTCAGCCAACAGCACTAAAAATACTCTTGGTTTCTGCCAGTCAATTTTCTTCTATTTTCACAATTAGCGTTTCTGCCTGGAAACTGCCTGCCAACATGCACATCTCATCCAAGGGCTGATGGAAATCTGAGAATGTGCAAAGCTGGGTGAGGCTTAAGAGCAACATTATTCATTCACGATTTGAAATATTTAAACAAATGTAAATCAAAAAAAATGAAATCTCATTATAAGAAATGAATGGCTGCTTTCCTCTATTTCTACACTACAGTCTTGATACCCATTTACATACCATTTGTAATATTAATATTATTGTAGTGAAATAAATCACAACCCTCACTTTTACATTTTTAATTACATTTTACTGCATTTCTTCTTTTGTTTATAGTTAACTAATAAAATATTTATTACATTTTACATATATGATGGTGTTTCTGTATTTTAATCAGATTTTACACATAATCTTTGCTCCCTCTTTTAGTATCTTTTTTATGACCCTACACACCACAGGATGTTGTTTTGTGGAAAACCTCATTATTTTTTAATGCATGGCTATTTATTAATGTATTGTGTATATAACCACACTATGCATTTCTTTGAATTGATGAATACATTTACATCCACTTGAGAATAAAATTCCCTTAAGGGCCAATCTCATATTTCTCTTGCTGTGCTGCCAGAAGCCTATACTGATTGTTTTTCTTGTTTTGTTGAGGAATGAAAAGTGAAAAATAAAGAGAAAGATAGAAGGGGAAAAAAAGAGATACAATGAACAGCATTTTTATATTTCATTTTGTGGGAAACCTCTCTCCCAAGGTAAAAATTAATGTCTCATTGCAAAATGGAATTTTCAGAGCATGCAAATTAATTTGCCCTTTCAAAAATCTTCTAATTGATACACATTTTATGTTGAGTGCTTGTGTTGCTACTCCTCAAGTTATTTCCCATTGTGTGTGCTGCATCACCCCGTCTACTGCTCCATGGTATTGCACTTAGAGGATTAGATTTTAATTGAATGATGAGTGAGGAGCACAGTTAATGATAATAGCAGGTAGTGGTGAACATAATTTTACAGCTATGAAAAACAAAAGACCTTTTCTCATTTAAAACCCTGCAAACCATAGCCAAATTCCTAAGTCGGAGTTTATGTCAACCAGCAGATCAGATTAAAAATAAATGCTACTTGGGGGCTGGCATTGTGGCCCAACAGATTAAGTTTCTGCTTAAAATGTTGGCACCCTATAGGAGCTCCTGTTGGAGTCTCAGCTACCCTATTTCTGATCCAGCTCCTTGCTAATGCACCTGGGAAGACAGCAAGTGATGGCCCTGATACATAGGCCCCTGCTACCCATGTGGGAGACCCAGCTGGAGTTCCTAGCTTCTGGCTTCTGATCGGTTCAATCATGGCTATTTTGGTTATTTGCAGTGAACCAGCAAATGGAAGATCTCTCTTTCCCTCTCTCCTCTGCTCATCTCTCAGACTTTGAGCGTGTAGTTCTTCAAACAACGTAGGTCTACTGGAAGTCAATTTCTTCCTTATATTTTTGCTCTTTTCTGTACCCCATTTTGCTTTGTAATTTTGTGGGAAATTCTACATAATATTGGCATTTCCAACACTGGCTGGTACATTTTCATTACACCTGCTGTTATGGGGCCCTGACCTTGTGGCTCATTTTCACTTCTCCCTTCGTTCTGGTAAAGGGAACCTGCTCAGAGAAGTCTGTCTCCACCTCCAGGGTAGAGAGAGACCTTTCAGGGCATGCTATTCCTCCTCTAGGAAGTTATTTGAATAATTTTCATGATACTTATTTTTTATCTTGTGTATTGTGTCTGTCCAGTGGCCATGCTTTGCTCTTGATGTTCTTCACCACTAGGAAGATGGTTTCAGCTCATCTTCACATCACACAATAAACTATCATATCTTCATGCTCTCCAAGTAGTCAGAACTGTGCTAATACATAGTTACCGGGCCCTTGACTGGTGCCAAGGAATGAATTATGAAAATACATACAAACCTATACATAGAAACACATAAGAAACTAGATATACAAATAATATAAACCAAAATAAAAAGAAAATAAAATGAATATAAGCTAAATGAAGAGGCAAAATATTTGTTCTTAATGCGTGCAAGTAACAGTAATGTGTCTATGTATATTTCACTGGGACTAATGAATGATTCTCCAAAGTTTTTAACTTCTCACAAGCAGCCCATTATTCATATCTAGCCCAAGTGATATACTTAGATAAAAGGTAGGCCATGGCATTTTCCTGCTCAATATTTCCTAAGCTTCATCCATTGCTTTCAGATTTTAGCCTTCACCCCTAAACATTTACTTGCAGATTCCTCAGAATCAGACTCCTCCTGCCTGTCCACAAGACACAGCTGTGCAGTGACCTTTGGGCCATCCAAGTGTCTGAGTGGCTTCAACCCTCTGTGTTTCTGCTTATTCTGTTTCATCATTCCAGACCTCATCTCAGACCTTACCCCTCCACATCATTCACCCCACACCATGCTTTTGGATCTGACTTCCTCCATGAATTCCGTCTGTTGTGATAACACTTTGAAGACTTCTGCTGCTTAATATTTATTGAATATGTCTTATTTTTTGGTCAGTGCTATACAATTGGTGTCTAGCAGACAGTAATTGCCATGAAGGCATGGACCAGTTCTTGTAGGCTGCAGCATTGTCTGAGAGGTAGATTGTCATGGATTCTCAAGTCTGTGGAATTCTTAAAAAACTCAATAGCCCATTCTTGAAGCTTTGTAATGTAATATATTCTAGTATGAGAGTGTTCTTAATGGAGACATTGGGTTGCTCCTATCAGGTGGAACAGATAACAGTTCAGCCCAGAGTATTTTTGAAATTAAGTAAAATTCATATTTTATTCAATTCATTAAATGGATTTTTTGTGTCGGGGGCCAGACCGGAGGAACCGTGCCCCAAACATGGCGCCCATTTCCTGCTTCCGGGTTCTTCCTCGCCTTGGGGGTTTCCCGCTCTGCTGTACAACTGCCCTATCCCGGCGCTTCTGGCCGATCACCCGATTCGTGACGTGTATTGCGAATATAAGCTCTTGTAACCCGAAAGTTCCGGCATTGTATCCCGATTGAGATCGAGGCAGGATCTCCGCTTGCCGAGCAATAAAGAACCCTGTTCGCAGTGGTCGGTTTCGGTTTCTTGCTGGACGAGGACGGCTCCGATCAGCTGGTGGCCCGTACGGGGAACTTTCTGCTTTGCCCGGTAAGTGAACGGTGAGCGAGGTAGGTCTTACCGGTCGGGCCCTGCGAGTGAGGTAGATCTCGCAGCCAGAGGGTGGACGCACCCGTAGCGGCGGACGTGTTTTCCCGCTTCAAACTTAAGATGGGTAACTCATCCAGCCACTCGACATTTGTTGCCCCGTTAAAAACATTACTGCGTAGTAAAGGGATTAAAGTTTCTAAGTCTGTACTCGTTAGGTTCCTTGGGTGCGTTGATCTTTTTGCACCGTGGTTCGCCCACACAGGTCAGATAACTCTTGGCTCGTGGGAAAAGCTAGGGAAGGATCTTCGGCGAATGGCTGAAGACCCCCGGGAGCCTGACCCTGATCCTATTGTTATCCCCTTATGGGAACTCATGCGGGCGTGTCTTCAAGAGGAGGGATCGGTGGGGACGGATCGCTCATCCCTCACGGCGGTTCGTGATATCCTTGAGGAGGTCCGCTCTCAGAGCTCTGATAGTGCCCGGGACCTTATATATTTAAGGGACACGGGGTGCCAGACTTCCTTGTCAGCCTCGGGCTCTGAGTGTGACTCCGCCTCCTCTGAATCAGAAGGAGAGGAAAACTATGCTTTTGGTTCCCCTCCCCCTTCATATGCACAGCTACGAGAGAAACTTAAGGCCGTTAGCACGCGCTCCTTAATGCCTACAGCTCCCCCTGCTGGCTTCATACCTGTTCGTCAGGCTGAGGACGTAGCGCCCTCTGGTGGTACTGGTACTACTATAGTAAGGTCCAATCAAACGCCTGTGCCGCCATGGCCACCAAACGTCCCACCTTCTACAGGTAGACAGTTTTATCAACAAGCCTGGAAACAGTTACGGACCGGTGTCCCCACTTCCACCCAAGCTTTTCCTGTCTTGGCCCTAGGTACCCGAGAGGCACGGCATGAACCATTGGACATGACAATACTAAAACAGCTTAAGGCCGCGATCCATGATTATGGTCCCACGGCCCCGTTCACACTGTCCCTCCTTGAGTCGGTCGGCCAGTCGCTCCTAACGCCCAGCGACTGGATACAGTTGGCTCGGGCTTGTTTAAGTCCGGGTGGTTTCCTTATGTGGCAGTCTATGAATACAGAATGTTGTCACGACCAGGCAGATGATAATGTGGAGGACGGCCACCCTACGTGGAATGCCGATATGCTTTTAGGGCGGGGGCCTTATCAGGCTGACCAAACCCAATTTCCCCGCCAAGTATACAGGCAAATTTCCAATTGTGCCCAGCGGGCATGGAGACAGGCCTCCAATCCAGGTGATTCGGCCAGTCATCTCACTAAAATCATCCAGGGCCCAGCTGAAACCTTTGCCGACTTTGTAGCTCGAGTACTTGAGGCTGCATCACGTATTTTTCCTCCTGAGGTGGATGTTCAGCCGCTGGTCAAACAGATTATTTTTGAACAGGCCAATAAGGAATGCAAAAATATCCTTCGACAATATAGACATAAATCCCTAGATTCGTGGCTAAAGTACTGTAGGGATGCCGGCGGGCCACTTACTAATGCGGGCCTTGCCGCAATGCTGGCCACTACTTTAAACCCCCAAAAAACAAAAGATAATAACCAAAAACATAAACAGACCCGACCCCCCATTTCCTCAGGGCTTTGTTTCCAATGTCACCAACCAGGCCATAGAAAACGTGACTGTCCCACCCTCAGCCACGGGTATCCCACAGCGCAGCCCTCGAGTGTAGAGCCTTGCCGCAGATGTCGCAAGGGCCCTCATAAGGCAGAGGAATGCCGCTCCGCTTTTGATATCGACGGCAACCCACTTACCGGTAGTTCTCAGGGACCAAAAAACGGCCAGAGGGGGCTCCCCGCTTTGGCGAGGGGCCCCCAAAAGGGAATTTACTCCCAAGTACCACCCCCCATATCAACGCTATACCCAGTACACCCTCAGGCCGCGCCACCCATGGATCCGCAGGCCTGGATCTCTGCACAACCTCCTCTCTCCTCTTAACACCGGAGATGGGGGTTCAACTGGTGGAAAGTGACTGTTCCGGCCCTTTACCGCCAAACTCGGTCGGGCTGCTATTAGGCCGGTCCTCTGTCGCCCTTCGAGGGCTAGTAGTAATCCCTGGGGTGGTTGATTCTGATTTTAAGGGTAAAATAAAAATTATGGTTCAGGCCCCTCAGGGGCCTGTGCTAATCAATTCTGGGGACCGTATCGCACAATTACTACTGTTACCAAGCCTTCACTCCTTAACTTCAGCAAAAAATTGTGTCCGCGGCACCGGTAACTTCGGGTCCTCTGGCGTTAATTTTACTGGCCTACATATGCTTCTACACGAACGCCCCACTCTTGTGTTACAAATTAACGGCAAAAACATCAAAGGCCTCCTGGACACGGGAGCCGATAAATCAATTATAGCGGAAAAGGACTGGCCTAGTACGTGGCCCACAAACATTACAGAACAAACTTTACAAGGACTTGGCTTTGCTAGCTTCCCAAAAATAAGTGCAGCCTTATTACACTGGCAGGACAACGAGGGTCACGCAGGACAATTTTCTCCCTTTGTTTTGCCTCTTCCTATTTCCCTTTGGGGGAGAGATGTCTTAACCGAAATGGATGTTGCCCTAATCACCACTTCCCCTACGGTACAATCTATGCTACAAAAGATGGGTTATGTCCCTGGCAAAGGACTTGGTGTTCAACTCCAGGGTCGGCCTTCCCCCATAAAGCCCAAACAAAAGACAAATAAAACCGGTCTGGGTTTTTCTTAGGGGCCACTGTACTGCCTCCCAAACCAATAAGCCCTTTACCCATTTCTTGGCTAACAGACGTACCCGTCTGGATCCCACAGTGGCCCCTTTCTCAGGAAAAATTGGAGGCAGTAAACACTCTCATTTCTGAACAGATTAATGCTGGCCATTTAATACCGTCCACCTCTCCGTGGAATACACCTATTTTTGCTATCCGCAAAAAATCAGGCAAATGGAGACTCTTACATGATCTTAGAGCAATAAACGCGCAAATGCAACCTATGGGTCCTGTACAACGTGGCCTTCCGCTCCTCTCGGCACTCCCCAGCAAATGGCCTATGATTGCTATAGACCTTAAAGATTGCTTCTTCTCTATTCCACTGTGCAAAAAGGATACCCCACGTTTCGCCTTCACCGTCCCTACCCCAAACCAGGAACAACCAGACAAACGTTGGGAGTGGACGGTCTTACCCCAAGGAATGACAAACAGCCCCACCATGTGTCAAATTTATGTAGCTCAGGTATTGGAACCCCTTAAAAGCCAGTTCCCCGATTGTAAATACCTACATTATATGGATGACTTGTTATGTACAGCTCCCACTATGGAAAAACTTCTGGCCTCATACAACAAACTCCAACAGGTTCTAAAAGGGGCGGGATTACATATCGCTCCTGATAAAGTCCAACTGTCTTCTGTAGTCACATATCTTGGAGCCATAATCAGTCCCACCCAGATCAAACCCCTAAAACTACAAATAAAAACTAATAATATTTCCACTCTAAATGATATGCAAAAACTTCTAGGGGACATCAACTGGATCAGGCCTTACCTCCATATTCCTAATGCTACATTACAACCTCTCTTTAATGTACTTAAGGGAGACCCAGATCTCACTTCCCCCCGAATTCTTACCTTGGAGGCCAAACAGGCATTATCAGCCGTCAATGACGCACTCAGTAAAGCCGCCCTAAAGCGTTGGGACCCCATGGGAGATCTTACCCTCTGGATCCTCACCACTCTTAACCAACCTACCGCAGTCCTTTGGCAAGGTGGACCCCTTCTCTGGGTACACCCCTCAGTGTCGTCCACTAAGTCCCTTAATTATTACCCCACTATGGTGGCGGAAGTAACTCTCCTAGCCATTCACAGAGCTATTCAACACTTTGGGCGTGAACCATCAACCATCATTGTCCCTTACTCCATGGAACAAGTGCGCACACTAATTGCTTGCACTGACCCCTGGGCGGTTTTGGCCTGCACCACCTCCGCAGCCATTACCAATAGAACACCCTCTGACCCTTTACTAACTTTCATTCAGTCTCACCCAGTCATTTTCCCAAAATCTACCTCCCCAAAGCCTTTGCCGGGGGCCCCTGTGGTGTATACTGATGGCTCAAAGACAGGGGTCGGCGCATATGTTGTCTCAGGAGCCACGCCAAAGATGTTTCAGTTCACAACTAACTCCCCTCAAGTAACCGAACTCCTTATAGTTAACCAAGTCCTCTCCGATTTCCCTGGGTCAGTTAATATTGTTTCAGATTCACATTATGTGGTCAACTCTGTATCTATCCTTGAAGCCACAGGACTAATCAATCCTTCCTCAACTGTGGCAAAAGTTTTCCTCACTCTCCGACAGTCGATTTGGGATCGCTCCACTCCCTTTTATATTGCCCACATCAGAGCCCATTCGTCCCTACCGGGACCCATGACCTTGGGCAACGCCACAGCCGATCAAGCGACACGCCCAGTTTGGGTGTTTCATATTGCCTCCCCTGAACAACAAGCCACCCAGTTCCACTCGGAGTTTCATGTAAATGCAAAAACCCTCGCCGCTAAATTCGGCCTTCCCCGCGCCATTGCTCGTGACATTGTTCGCCGTTGCACCACTTGTCCCACCTTGAGCCCTGTAACCTCAGTGGGAATTAATCCCCGGGGATTATTACCAGGACATATCTGGCAAATGGATGTTACCCACATACCCGAATTTGGAACCTTAAAATATGTCCACGTGTCAACTGACACTTGCTCCCAAGTAATCTTCGCCTCTTTGGAGGCTGGCGAACGTGTCCCCCATGTTATTAACCACTGCCTCGCTGCCTGGGCAGCCTGGGGAAAACCCAAAATCTTAAAAACAGACAACGGACCCGCATATACGAGTAAGTCATTTCAACAATTTTGTACTCGCATGCAGGTTCAACATAAAACAGGAATCCCCTACAACCCTCAGGGCCAGGCTATAATTGAAAGGGCCCACCGAACCCTCAAGGCCTTTCTTTTAAAACAAAAGGAGGGAATTGCCTCGGGCAAGACCCCTCGCATGCGCCTTTCTCTTGCGCTATTTACTATAAATTTTTTAAATTTAACAGATCAATCTGTGTCCCCAGCTGAAAGACACATGTTAAAGGAACCATCTTCGCGAGGTTATGTCCGCTGGAAAGATGTTCTCACAGGAAAGTGGTACGGCCCGGATCCGGTATTATGCTGGAACCGAGGTGCGGTTTGTGTTTTCCCACAGGACCCTGGAAGAGAACCTCTTTGGGTGCCGGAAAGATTGGTCAGAAAAGCAGACCCACCGTCACAAGATACAACTCCACTGTCCACGGATGATGACTCCCCCGAGACGGCCGCATATGCTGCTCTCCACCATCGCGACCCGGACACATACGCCATGCTTGCCCGACTGACTTATGACCGAGTCCATACCTTCGATTAGAATTCGTGCCCCTCTTATCGATCTCAACTCCGTTGTATGTCCACCTTCCTCTGTCGTCTGCTATGTTCCCCTCTCCCTAATTGGACTATGACACCCACCCCTGACCGGGAAACAAAACTGAGACATGCGAGACCAAGGGTACTGCAGCAGGGATCCACCCGGGGGTTCCGGGGGCCCTGGGAGAGTATATGCATATGCATACAGGCAAAATTCCCAGCCTGTCCCAGGAAAAGGGAAACCGAGTCCCCAACGAGACATCGAAGGTTGTGGCCAGACCCTAGAGGTTTCGTAATTGGCGGATCATAAGCACACTGGGTATGCACCTCTGCTCTCTGTCCAGTACTCTCTCTCCCGGCCCTTATAAACCAGGGCCGTCAGGGGTGTGATTTGTGTAAAACAAAAGGAGGGAGATGTCGGGGGCCAGACCGGAGGAACCGTGCCCCAAACATGGCGCCCATTTCCTGCTTCCGGGTTCTTCCTCGCCTTGGGGGTTTCCCGCTCTGCTGTACAACTGCCCTATCCCGGCGCTTCTGGCCGATCACCCGATTCGTGACGTGTATTGCGAATATAAGCTCTTGTAACCCGAAAGTTCCGGCATTGTATCCCGATTGAGATCGAGGCAGGATCTCCGCTTGCCGAGCAATAAAGAACCCTGTTCGCAGTGGTCGGTTTCGGTTTCTTGCTGGACGAGGACGGCTCCGATCATTTTTGCATTTAGAAATTGCCTAGAATCTGACTAGTTCTCACGTACTATTGCAAATGATGAGAACATATTTTTACCAGCAAAGAGAATAATAGTGTAAATCAGACAAGGGATTGGATTCTAAGTAAAAGGTGACCATGCAAGCAATATGTTTAAAGACCCATGTGTCATTCATGCCCAGAATCAATCCTGTTGTTCTTTGGTTCCAGGTGAACCTTCAATCGTGTATTACAGATGGATTTTACAGCAATTTTATAAGCAAAGATTGTTGACTTATGGAGACGATCTTTGTAGTAGGTAAGTCTTATCTGATGATGCATTGTTTAGTATATGTGCTGCTGATATGAGCACTGATGATGTATTTTTTTCATGTTTCAGAATGCATGGGAGCAGGATCTGTGATGTTTTCTGTAAAACTATCATAAACAGACTCAAAGCAAATAATTTAATCAACCAATGCTTTGTTTCCATAACAAATAGGTATACTGATCAATCTTTTCTCTGAGAGATATGACAAAATATGAATCCTAAATGATTTATTCACCTGCATTTAAAATATTTATTTATTTGAGAGATGGAGAGAAAGAGAGTGAAAGAAGCTGAAAGAAAGAGAGAGAGAGCTTCCATTCTCTGGTTCATGCCCCAAATACCTGCAATGACTGGGACTGGGCCGAGTCTTAAGCCAATAAATAAGAATACATTTTTGGTATCCCATATGGGTGATAGGCACTCAACTGCTTGAGCCATGACTGCTGCCTCTCAGGGTTTGCAACAGCAAGGAATTAGAAGTCAGGAATCAGGAGCCAGAGCTGAGTATCAAATCTAGGCACCTGATATGAAATAGACTTCTCAATCCTTACACTAAATGATCACCCCGTCCAGTACATTTGGATGTTCACAGTTGACTGAATCAACGTTTCTGATTTTTTTTTTTTTTGGTGGAGGGAACTACTGTACACAATAAAGGGTGACATATGCTTGGAAGCATACTTTGTTCTTCTCATTTTTTTCTGATTAGGTGTGTTTTAGAAAGGTTTTGCTATGACCAATGGGCAGAATATTGAGAATATTTGATTGTCTTTTTTTTTGACAGGCAGAGTTAAGACAGTGAGAGAGAGACAGACAGAGAGAAAGGTCTTCCTTCCACTGGCTCACTCCTCAAATGTACACTACGGCTAGCGCTGCACCGATCCAAAGCCAGGAGCCAGGTGCTTCCTCCTGATCTCCCATGCGGGTGCAGGGCCCAAGCACTTGGGCCATCCTCCACTGCACTCCCAGGCCACAGCAGAGAACTGGACTGGAAGAGGAGCAACCGGGACAGAACCCGTGCCCCAGCTGGGACTAGAACCCTGGGTGCTGGTGCTGCAGGCGGAGGATTAACCAAGTGAGCTGTGGCTCTGGCCTCTCTTCTATTTTCTTGATCATTTGTCAAATTGTGGATAATAAGAACACGCAGATTTAAAATTGTCTCTTTGGCAATCAGGAAATATTGAAAGTAATAAAATAAAGAAAACTAAATTCACTTTATTCCTAATAATTTAAATTTTTAGGAGAGGTGAATTGAATGACATGTGCAAATGATGACCAAATTAAGACAAATGGTTTCATGACAAAAATTGAAAATCTAAAGTATATATTTATAGACATGATATAATTTTTTTTTTACTTTTCTGCCCTAAGTGACATTTGAATTGTTTTTTTTTCTGTAGCTGCCTGACAAATTAATGTACCAGTCCTGAAAGAGACAACACAGCCTGCTCATATCCATGTAGACCAAATTCATGAACAGAACAAAATATAATTAACTTATATTATAAGCTTATCATTAACTTATATTAAAATATCATTAACATATTATAAGTTTATATTATAAGCTTTTCAAAATTAAAATTCAGATAGCTAAGCAGGGGGAATATTATGTGTTTTAAAGTTGCAAAAGTTTAGCAAACGTATATGTAAGTTTAAGGGAAATTTCCTGTGATGTCCAGTTCTTCTTTCAACAAAGTCTAGCTGGTGTGCAAATTGTTAATGCTTGTTCACTTCATGCTACTAGCTTGCTGTTCTTCATTTTAATTCCTCTTTAAATATCATTAATATAGATGCTATTTTTAAAACACTATATGTTAACTAAACTTGTAATTTATTTGGTTGAGAGAAACAAAACTAAAATTTAAGGGTTTCAAATAAATCACTACAATACGTATACATATAACCTAGATGATGGATAGATCTTTCAGTTCACACAAGCCCTCATACACAACACCTGGGCAACAAACCAGATGAAGAAGCATTTCTCATTTAGTTCCTCACTAACTTTCTGACAAGTCTGCTCTCAAAAGCCTCTGTCTCCTCCTCGGTCACACCAAGCAGTCTCCTGCTTCAGGGCCTTTGCACTCACGAGGCTCATCATCTTTCCCTAGATGTACACATGCCTCGTTTCCTTCATGTTATTACACTAGTATTACCTGATTTATTGGAGGGGTCTTTTCTAACCACCCTATGTAAAAGAATAAGCCTCAATCTTTCATTATTAATATTTCCTCACCCTGTTTTATCCTTCTCTGTAGTTTTCATCATCTGTCATGCTTTGTATGTGTGTATTTATTTACTTTCCAATTATTTGTGTTTACCCACTAGAATATAAAGTAGGGATTTTGCCTTTCTTGTTCATTTGCTCTAACCCTAGAACATAAAATATGGATACAAAACAAGTGCTTAATCAAAATTTGTTGATTGGTGGCAGGTGATTGGCGCAGTGGTTAAGTTACTGCTTGGGACACCTGCATCCCATATTTGAGTTTCAAATTCAAGCCCTGGCTCCTCTGCTTCAGATCCAGGTTCTTACTAATTTTTTCCCTGGGAGGTAGGAAAATATTTAAGTCCCTGCCACCCACAAAAGAGATCAGGATTGGGTTCCCAGCTCCTGACTTTGGACTGGCTCAGCTTGGCTGTTGTGGGTATTTGGCAAGTGAACCAGCAGCTGGAGGATTTTTCTCTGTCTCTGGTTTTCTAGCAAAATGAAATTAAATAAGTAAAAACTTTAAAAACCATGTTGAATGAATGAACCACTGTAGATAAATCATTTATGAAGAAACTGTTCCCAGAAGTGATCATCTATATCTAATTAAGTTGTACAATCAAGCCTCACTTTCCTCAAGGAAATTCTGCCTTCAATGATTAAATCCATCCTCATGATCCATCTCTTCTCCCACCTTATACATGTTGGAAACAACAAGTTCTCCTAATAGAAAATGCAAAAGCAAATTCTTAGGGCATGCTGGAGAGTAATGGTAAAAACTAGAGGCGGGGCCGGCACTGTGGCGCAGCCAGTTAAAGCCCTGGCCTAAAGCGCTGGCATCCCATATGGCACTGGTTCTAGTCCCAGCTGTTCCACTTCCAATACAGCTCTATGTTATGGCCTGGGAAAGCAGTGAAAAAATGGCCCAAGTCCTTGGGGCCCTGCACCCATGTGGGAGACCCGGAAGAGGCTCCTGGCTTTGGATCAGCACAGCTCTGGCCATTGAGGCCAAATGGGGAGTGAACCAGTGGATGGAAGACCTCTCTCTCTGCCTCTCCTCTCTCCGTGTAACTCTGACTTTCAAATAGATAAATAAATCTTTAAAAAAAAAACTGGAGGCCGTATTTGAGTTTTGTGAAGGCAGATTCTGCCTCCTCACTTGATTTCCACAGGGTCTAGCCCTGGTAGGTTTGAGGTGCCAAAGAGCCTCACTGACTAACAATTGAAGAGTTGACAGGAGGTGACAGGAAGCTCATTCCTTCCAAGTAGCTCCTCTTTGTCTCACACCTATTTAATAACCTTAGTAATTTCTCCAGGTCAAAAGAAAATATGTAAGATTAGGCAGGCATTAAGGTGCAACAGGTTCAGCCTCTGTTTGGGACCTCTGCATCACACATCAGAGCTCTGGTTCTGTTCCTGGCTCCTCTGTTCCAATCCAGTTCTCTACTAATGTGCCTAGGAAGGCACTTGATGATGGCCAAAGGATTAGAGTCTGTGTCATTGGCTCTATGTAGAATCAAACTTTTTTTTTTCTTTTTAAGATGTATCTATTTATTGAAAGGCAGAATTGAGAGAGAGTGAGAGCGAGAGAGAGAGAGAGAAGGAGAGACAGAGATTTTCTTTTTTTTTTTTTTTTTTAAGATTTTATTTATTTATTTGAGAGGTAGAGTTGCAGTGAGAGGGAGAAAGAGAGAGAAAGTTCTTCCATCACCTGGTTCACTCCCAAAATGGTCACAATGGCCAGAGCTGTGCCTATATGAAACCAGGAGCCAAGAGTTTCTTCTAGGTCTCCCACGCGGGTTCAGGGGCCCAAGTTCTTGGGCCATCTTCTACTGCTTTCCCAGGCCATAGCAGAGAGCTGAATTGAAGGAAGAGTAGCCAAGACTAGAATAGGTGCCCATATGGGATGCCGGCGCATCAGGCAGTGGCTTTACCAGCTATGCTACAGTGCTGGCTCCAACATCCTTCCACATCCTTTTCTAATTTGTTGTTTATATTGGGTCATGTTGTGTAGTTCAGTTAAAAATTATTATCTCAAATAGACATTTAATCAGAGATTTTGTAAAACAAAAACTGTATACCTCAAGAATTGTGTATAGCACAAGGCAGTACCTAAAATAATTCATCAATGACCAATTGCCTAAATATTTAGGGAAATAGACATCATTGTCTGTAATTATTTGCTTTGGAAATGTTTCCTACATTCTGACTCTCAACTGTGTGTATACCAGCCAATTTATTTCTTCCTTTCAGAGTGTGCATTTAATCAATGTTTACAACATGTAGACCACTAGAGACTTAGCTTTAAATGGGAGATTAAATTTTGAAATTTGTTTCAATAAACAAATGAAGGTTTAATCATTTTGTTGACTTTTAGTGCATACTTAATGGGAAGGTATTTGGGAATCAGATGTTAAGATAATATAAAAAATGAGCCTAAGATATATGTTCCTAGGCAAATAAATGCCATATTTATATTTATTTTATAAGGCTCCTCTTCTTTTCCAGTTCCAAACCATATTTTATCTGTACAAGAAATTCCAATGGCATAAAATAAAAATAATTATAATTCAGTGATAGTGACTAAGTCCTAAATTTCACAAGAAGAGAAAGCAAAAGATTGTTATTGCACAAACTTGATTTATAAAGTATTATGTATGTCTGCATTACGTTAACTGGCAACATCCTGTAATTTTTTCAAGTGCCTGGGGTCCACAGGCCCCACACTCAGGCTGCATAAAGGTAATCGGTAACTGATTCAGATGAGCAAATGATTCGATGAGAGCTTAGAAGAAGCAAGAAGTCTTGGACCAGGTCTCCTGGGAAAGATACTCTTGCTTATTTCCATTGGACTTCAGTGTGAGGAAATAGAAGGAATGACAAGTTGTGTGAACTTATGGTCTGGTAGGGAGGGCGTGGTGAAATGAAGCCATCGTAAGTAGGGAACACTCATGTCTGGTGCCTGGTAACAATATTTGAGCCTGGGTCACATTTCTCCTAAATCAACTCTTTAATTTTTTTGTAATGCTATAGTACCTAGTTCTTTTTCTTTTCTTTTTTTTTTTAAATCTAACCATCAACTTGAGGAGGATGTTTGTCACTATAGGTCTCAATGATAGAATAGTTTCATTTTGTTGGGTTTGTTTTTCTCTAAGAAATTATTGAATACAAAACCAAGGAGCAATGTTGCTTCTTAAAGTCTAGTACCTGGTCTAAGCCGTGAGTATGCTTTACGCAATTTTCAGGAAGTTTTCTATGGCAATCTGGTTCTCCTACAGCTATCATCTAGATTATGTGCCTTCTATAATCAAATACAATTTGATGGTTGATTTCAAAATGTTCATGGAAAAATGTAATTAAAAATAAGTTATTTTGTTGCAAGCAGAATTTTGAAGCCCGTGTAGAATTTTCTCTCAATATGCATTTTCTAAGAATGTTTTGAAGATCTCTTGTAGTTTTATGTTTGTTGTGGTTTGGGGACTGCATATGGTGGTAACTGAAATAGTGTTGTCTGGTGTACACATTTAAGCAGAAGCTGCACCCAGCTACAAGATGCTGCATGGTCCAGTGACTGGGCATTTTTGTGATGTAAATTGGGATGCCTGCCAACCACAATTATGCATGGCTGAATCATTGTAATTTTTCAGAAATGAACCAGGCTGTGTTCCCTCAGTCTCTTTCTTTTTTTAGCTTTTTCTGAAAGATGAAAAGTTAAAAGTAGACTTCACATAAAACCTACACATTTTGCCCTCATTTTAGGGTCCAAGCAGGTGCAACCCAGTACTACACAACACTTTGTGAATATATCCCTCACTCACGATGGCTTCATTTCAGCAACTCCAAGATTCAGTTTCTACTTGAGTTCAAGAAGAGACATGATAGCAGCTCTTCATTGCTGGGCAGCATTTTGCTAAACATTTATATATCTAAAATAAGCCACTAGAGAGAGGAGTTCACATTGATTTATAGATGGCACTCTAGAAGGTTGGGAGTTAGGTCTTTTAATTCCAAGTCTAGGCTCCTGTCATCATTCATCAGTATGGCTTTGAACGTGAAGACTTCCAGCAAATGGAAGCACAGCATTTTGTGTCTAGTCCTGAAGATCCACTCTGCCTTCACCAAATGGGAAAGAATGCAGACAATGGTCACCTCCCCCTCACCCTAATCTTTGTTATCTCCTACATCATTTCCTTTTCATTGATTTTGTCCTTCTCAGATCATCCCTAGGACTGGAATGTGTAAGTTGCCATGCTCAGAAGTACATACACACACACAGTGTTCTTTTTTGTAGCTCTCTATTTCATTATTCCCTTTGGACCAACCCTATTTGCATTATTTCTACCTGAAATTTGGGAAGAAGTGCCAAAAAGAAGTGAAAAAACATTATGGAAAACCTTTCATTTCTACTTTCTGATTTGAAGATTTTGGAAGACAGTAATTGGCTGCTTAAACACATTAGAATCTGTTATTAGTTAATAAAATATGTCTATGTTTACTGTTATTTTGGAAAATATGTTGTGCCATGCAAAATATTTTGTAGTATTTCCAAGCTGTCAAGTAATAAACTTCCTAAGAACATTTTAGTGTGATTTTTAAGCTCTGTGAAATCAGTGTCTTTGAGGTTTAATTAGAACAATATTGGGATAAGCTCTTTCCCTAAAGCTAGTCACCAGTGTCCTGCTGCAGCTTACCTCCCGTGCCCAGAGTGGGTCACTTAAATTTGGTCAGGAAATAGTGAAGGGGGGTCTTAAGAAGCCATTTCTACTTTCTCTGCTGCCTGAAGACTGGGTTATAAATGAGTCTTGATTCCTTCTTGGTGGGAAAGTTGCAGCACTATTATTCTAAACTTTCTTCTTTGTGGCTTTTGTTACAACAACTCAGAAACCTGAAAGTGGTCAGAAAATGTGTACTGTTGCATCACCCAGAGAACTATCTCAGAAGCGTTCTCACTTCTCATCTCATAATCCCTAGAACTCATATGTTTGGAAATTTTGAGAATTTAAAACTTGTTTTGGTTTTCAAACTTCTTTTGGTTTTCTTTTGGTCCTTTGCAGAATAGTGACTGTATTAGAGGAGACCCTTCTTCAGGTACTTTATATTTTGCATAAAGATTTTTAAATAAATATTTATTTACTTGAAAGGCATGTACACACAGAGACAGCACACTTCCATCTATTGGTTCACTCCCCAAATATTGACAATTGTCCTCCACAGGAACTGAAGTCAGGAGTTGGCAACTCAACCAAGGTCTCCTCCATGAGTGGTAGAAACCCAATCACTTGAGCAATCACAGCTGAGTCCCAGGGTCAGCACTACCAGGAATCTGGAGTTAGGAGCTCGAGCAGGCATGGAACCCATGCACTATGCTATGGGACTTGGACATCCCGTGGTGTTTTAACTGCTAACAAACATTGGATCTATGCACGCAGACCGTTACATTCCTAGGAGAGGTTTGATGCTGAGCAGCTTCGTCAGGGGAAGGCTGATGTGGGATTGTAGGCTTCTCCTTATCATTCAATATGCCTGTCTCTCCTTATTCAGGTTCCAGTGCTTGCTTTCTTTCAGAAAATGGAAGAACAGTGTGCATTCCAGCAATTCCACAATGATTATAATCATCTAAGTATCTCTGGGGTAGCAAGTTAGAACACAAAATAGAAAGTAGGCACAGTAGTTGTACTTGTGGTTGTCATTCCATGGCATGGAGCTGGAATGGGTGGACTACTTATACAATTAGAGAAGAGCTAATTGATCCATGCTTTTTTGTCCTCCCCTCCTTTTTGTAACAAAATATGATTTATTTGTTTTACTTCCTTTTCAACAATCATCTGATTATTCACCAATTTAAATATTCTTTTCAGGTTTTTCTCAAGTTCCATTCCTGATTCCAACTTAACATCTTGCTTCTGATGTCCTTTGAGCATGTCAGACATCTACAGCTCCCCAGACCTTCCAGTCCTGGGGATGATCGTTGGCCAGTGTGTACCACCATCCATGAACTGACCAACCCATACTTCTGAGTTACTCTTGGGTCCTATAATTTTCTACTGGGCCTTTTCTAATCGGTTGCAATCTTTCTGGAAAAGATGTTCGTTCTGATTGTTCTGTCATTCACTTTAGCAACAGTCTTTAACCCTTTTTGGACCCAAAAACAATGGGTTCTGAAGATCTTAACCCACTTCTACCAGCTTCACTGTGGCCAAACAAGGGAAGACATGAGATGTGTGAAAGTGAGCATAGAAGTCAATCACTTATCCTGAGACACTTTCATAAGGCACATGGAGCAGGAGTCCTGAGGTGGTAATTGAGTCACTGTTTAAGCTCCTGGGAAACAGTTAAGGTATTGGAAGGAAAGCACACAGGCCTGCACTCTCTTGAGTCTTCCTCTTTGGGTGAGGGAAACAGGCAGGCTAAAGGTTTATTGCTCCATAGGATTTCAGGAAGAGCTGCCTTCCACTAAGTGGGAAAGGTGAGACCTTTTTTTGCTACACTTGGAAAATAGTGAATTCGAACCTATGATTTTAATGTGCTGCTGTTGATTTATTATGGCAATGGTTCAGGGCAAGATAATATCAAAAGCAAAGCAGACTAAATAAAGAATATAATATTAAAGTGTAATAAAGTGATTCATAAGAAATTAATATTTTTAAAATTTCTTAAAATCTAATTCCTGGGACTTCTAGATTTCTCTTTTCTCTTTTTCTTTTTCTTTTTCTTTTTTAATTTGACAGATAGAGTTAGACAGTGAGAGAGACAGAGAGAAAGGTCTTCCTTTCATTGGTTCACTCCCCCAATGGCCACTAACGCCAGCGTTGCGCCGATCTGAAGCCAGGAGCCAGGTGCTTCTTCCTGGTCTCCCATGAGGGTTCAGGGCCCAAGCACTTGGGCCATCCTCCACTTCCTTCCTGGGCCACAGTGGAGAGCTGGAGTGGAAGAAGAGCAACTGGGATTAGAAGCCGGCACCATACGGGATGCCGGCAGTGCAGGTGGAGGATTAACCTAGTGAGTCATGGCGCTGGCCCAGAACTTCTAGATTTCTAATATTAATGTGTTATGGATTTATATAGGGGCCAGCGCTGTGGTATAGTGAGTAAAGCTGCTGCCTACAGTGCCAGCATTTCATATGGTTGCCAATTTGAGTCTGGTTAAATTGAGTGGCTGCTCCACTTACAATCCAGCTCTCTGCTACGGCCTGGGAAAGCAGTAGAAGATGCCCCAAGTCATCGGGCCTCTGCACCAGCATGGGAGACCTAGAAGAAACTCCAGTCTCCTGACTTTGAACTGGCCCATCCCCAGCCATTTTGGCCACTGGGGAGTGAACCACTGGATGGAAGATTCTCTCTCTCTCTGGCTCTGCCTCTGCCTCTGCATCTTTATAACTCTGACTTTCAAATAAATAAATAAATCTTTTAAAAAAGAATTATACTTTTCTGACTTCAAGAAACTTAAATACACCCAAAGTTTGAATAAATTGGTGTCTTGGGGCCGGCACCATGGCTCACTTGGTTAATCCTTCACCTGCTGCACCGGCATCCCATATAAGCTTTGGGTTCTAGTCCCGGTTGCTCCTCTTCCAGTCCAGCTCTCTGCTTGGCCAGGGAAGGCAGTGAAGGATGGCCAAAATGATTGGGCTCCTGCGCCCGCGTGGGAGGCAGGGAGGAAGCACCTGGCTCCTGGCTTCGGATTGGCATAGCTCTGGCTGTAATGGCCATTTGCAGGGTGAACCAACGGAAGGGAGACCTTTCTCTCTTGTCTCTCTCACTGTCTAACTCTATCTGTTAAATAAATAAAAAAAATTGGTGTCTCCTTATAAATAGCTTACTTTTCCTTGAGATTCAGTCATTCATGGTCTTTCTTATAAGTAACTAGAATTTAACATCATTTCCTATTTTATTGGCTCTTAAGATACATAATAAACACTAACAATACTATTTTTAAACATTTAATCAATGCACAATCATAAAGTGTATTTCCTATCCTCCAACTTCCATTTCCTTGTCAACCTATCACCAGCATAGTGTGTCTTTCTCCAGGCCTTCCTACATCTTACTATGCTACATTTTATAATACATGACCAGACTTGTTTTATTGACTTAGTTTCTTTTTTAAAAAATAAATTGTATTATTTATATTTAAGGTATGCAATATGATGCTATGAGATACATATAGATGGTCAAATGGTTGCAATAGTGAGTAAAATTAACATATTTATCTCACATGACAGCTAAATTCTACTTCTTTAGCACAAATTCCAAATACATTGCATCATTATTAACTAGAGTCCTCATGTTATACACTAGATCTCTAGGTCTCTTCATCACATCTTCTGACATATCTTTGACTTATGTATCTTTGTTCCCTCCTCCTCTGCCCCTGAAAACTGCTGTTTTATTTAACTGCTTTTGTTTTCATTCAGATTTCACATGTGAGACCATGACATAGTTTTCCTTCTTTGTCTGATTTATTTCACTCAGCATAATGTCTTCCAGATTTATCCATTGTGTAGCAAATGGCAGCGTATCTCTTTTAAGGCTGGATAGTCATTTATTATACTCCCTTTATTCATTAGTTGATCAACGGACACAGTTCGTTTACATATGACAGCTATTGTGAACAGTGCTGCAATGAACATAGGAGCTTACTCCTAAGAGCTTTTCCTCCACAGAACATGTACTTCTGCCACAGTTTTGTTGTTATAGGGTATTCTTCATATGAGTGGATAAATTCATTTAACAATCCCTCCATTGCTGATGGAGGTGTGCTGATGTGGTGACCTTCTCTGTGTCAAAACTATTTCCTAAGTATCTCAATTTTTTTCTCCTTCCCCAATCCTCCTGACAATACACTGTAGGGTGTTATCCACTCATCCCTGAATTATTCTGACAACCTTCAACTAATCTGTCTATCTTTCTTTAGCTTTCACTTTTCTCTAATTCATTGTCACTTACTACCAAAATGAGTCTTTTCACTTGCAAATTCCATTTCTCCTGGGATTTTTATTCTTTCAGAGGTATAAGATGAAGCCCCTCTCCTTAGCATGATACACATAGCCTCTTAGGAAGGAATCTTTTGTCTACTGTCCCCAATATCCTTCTGTTTTCATCCTGCACATCCTGATGTCACAGGGGAATATTTGTTGTACTTTGATTGTGCCCTGCCCTTATCCCCATGTTATTTACATTATGTCACATATTTGGAATGACTTGTCCAATTTCATCTGTTGGGTGTTGGGTGAACTCTTCTTGGATTCAATTCAAATGTTCTCTTCACTTAGCTGTTCTTTCACATTTAGAGAACTCTTCTTTTCTACTTCTGTAAGGACCCATATATATTGGTGGTATTGGTGGTCTATGTATTTAAATGATTGTCTCCTACCATGAGAAGACAATTTACTAATGTTGATAGCCTTGAAAATAGTACAGATAACCAAAATGAATATTGAAAATGAGTGAATGAATGAATGAATCAGGGGTAGCTTTGCTTTGGGAAGTTTGGTTACCTGAACAAAGGACCTGAAAACTGGAGATTGAGCTATGTGAATCATATGCAATTAATCAATTATTTGATCAACTGATCAAAAATCAACATTTTAGATTCAACATCATCAACCTTCTCCGTTTCACTGCTCCACATCTTGCATTCACCATGTCACCCCTCCCTAATCACTCTTGCTTAGCTTCTTTGACTTCTGTGCTTTTCTGGACCACACTCTGCATTCTCTTCTGTCAATCAGCTTCTGCTTTCCTCCTAGCCTGTGTCTAGGTTTCACATTCTCATGACTCTTGCCACTTGATTGAGTCTGACACCTCCACCACATGGTGATTGAGACTGAAGAGGAAAGATCCATCATCTGTGGAATTTATACTTCACTTGAGATCCCGAGGAATTGAGCTTCAATTTGGATTTTTGGGCACTATTGCATTTTTAAAAAAATGTACAAGAAGATTTGTGTTCCTTCAAATGTACTATCTTGTATGTTGCTGTTTTTAATTTGTAAGGTTACATTTTCAGAGGTTATTTCATCCAGGGACTTGCCTAAAATTCAAGAAATTGATTCCAGATGAAGAGTGAGCCTGGAAATGTCTCTGTGGCTTGAATTGTGAAACTTCATATCACTGTAGATAAATAAAATGGAATTTGATCCAAGAATCATTCAGTTATGTCTTCCATTAGGAAATTTAATTCAGATAATAAAGCTCAAAAAATACTCAGTTTCTAATTGTTAACTTTAAAACCAATGATGTGCAATTTAAAGCAACATTTTAAAAATCAAAATATCTAAATATAATCTGAAATTTCATCTTGAACATATATCACTAAGTGATGCTCTTTATCCTCATTGTATTAAATCATATTTGTAGCACTAAGGCTAAATAAGGAAATTCATCTTGCAACCTTGATAATAATATTTATTACCAAGTCAGTGTTTACTACGTGTGTGGTTGGCTTTTGTTTACATCATTTGCTTTAAATGTCACAAGAAGTTCTCAGGCAGACATCATCTTCAGAAGGTGACTTGCCCAGGATAACTGGCTCTCAAATGGAATGGCAGAGTCCTGACTCCAGATCAGTGTGACTCAGAAATCTATGTCTGTAGCCATTGGCCCAAACTGATGCTTCCCTCTCACATACATTATTTTCATGCTTAGAGTTGTCAGGGCAAACTAATTCAGTTCTGTTGCTTTGGGATTTTGATCCAGCTCAGCATCGAAGTCTTCAGTAAAGTCACCTCATGTCTTTAGCCAGTAGATGGGTAGGCTTAAAGATATAAAGACTGTTCAGTATTAAAACATTTTGTATTAAAATTTTTGTATCAAAAATTAATAAAAATAGAACTCCCATCTGTTGGTTAACTCCCCAAATGTCTGCAAGTTCCTGAGCTGAACCAGGGCTGATCTCCAAAACTAGGAGTGCAATCCAGGTATCTCATGTGGGTGACAGGAAACAAATTAGTTGAACAATCACCACCATCTCCCAGGGTCTGCATTAGCTGAATGCTGGAGTCAGGAGGTAGAGGTAGGAGTTGAAACCATGTGCACTGATGTTGGATGCAAACATCTGAAGCAAAGTTTAACTCCTGCTCCCTGTTATGTCTTTGTAATGTCCCATTTCTGGGCTCATCATGACACTTCCCATGTGATGAGAAGAGAGGAAATGAAATTATTTCTGAGATGCACTTTTGGACAGTTGGCCCAGACTTTGTCAACCAAAAGAATTACCACAAGATTCTATTAAAATGTAGATTACAGGGCCTAATCCTTCTAGAGGTGTTTCAGTGAGGCTGGAACAAGGGTCCTGTTTTCTGAATGAGCAACACATGTCAGTGGTGGTTTTTTTACAGGTGATACACAAAGAGACGTCAAGGAATCTTGCTTAGAATGTAGAACAAAGCTGCACAATAAAAAGGGAATACTGGTCACAAATAGGTTCTGCAAGATTTTGTAGTCGGGGCTGATGCTGTGGTGTAGCAGAAAAAGCTGCTACTGGAGATGCCAGCATCCGATATGAGTACCAGTTCATGTCCCAGCTGTTGCACTTCCAACTCCCTGTTAATGGTATGGGAAAAAGCAGCAGAAGATGGCCCCAATACGTGGGGCCTCTTCCATCCACATAGCAGACCCAGATGAAACTCCTGGCTTCTAGGTTCAGCCTGGCCCAGTCCTGACCAGTTCTGACATCTGGGAAGTGAACCAGCAGATGGAATATCTCTCTATGTAACTCTGACTTTCAAAATAAACAATTAAATCTTTTAAAAAATTATGGTCACATGTAAAAAGTAGGAATAAATTGTTTAATTTTAATGATGTATATTACCATATGCGTTTAAAATGTTATCTAAAATTGGAATCAATATAAAATTTATTGAGTTCTTTTAAAGATGCTTCATATGAAGTCTTTGAAATATATTGCACTCGGAACATGTCTCCATTTAGCCCAGCTACATGACACTGTCACCAACCTATAGGACAGTGGCGATCTGGAATTAGAGAGGGGGTAAATGAAGGATTTGATTTCCAAGGCAGATCACAATGGAAGGCCTGGTAAGTTACCAAATGTGACTTCTAATCAATTGCTGTTTCAGGCATGCTGCACAAAGTGCATGTAGGCATGACAACAAGTCAATTAGAATTTTGAAGTGCCCTTCTGGAAAGGATCAATAGAGGTAAATAAAGTGAGGGCACAAAGTAGGCAGGTGCGGCTTCAAGTAGGGTGAAGTGGCCGGCGCTGTGGCTCAACAGGCTAATCCTCCGCCTTGTGGCGCCGGCACACCAGGTTCTAGTCCCGGTTGGGGCGCTGGATTCTGTCCCGGTTGCCCCTCTTCCAGGCCAGCTCTCTGCTGTGGCCCAGGAGTGCAGTGGAGGATGGCCCAGGTGCTTGGGCCCTGCACCCTATGGGGAGACCAAGAAAAGCACCTGGCACCTGACTCCTGCCATCGGATGAGCGCAGTGCACCGGCTGCAGCGCGCCGACCGCGGCGGCCATTGGAGGGTGGACCAACGGTAAAAAGGAAGACCTTTCTCTCTGTCTCTCTCTCACTGTCCACTCTGCCTGTCAAAAAAATAAAAAAAATAAAAATAAAAAATAAAAAAAGTAGGGTGAAGTGAAACTCCACCCTAAGTCCAGCAACCAGGGGCCAGCCCAATCATCTGGTGTACCCCTAATGGGCTATGCTACAAAAAATTTAGTTATCTGTACAATGAAGGTGTCAGTAAAAGAATTCTCTAAATCCTTCTCATGGCTAAAATGAGATGGTTTGGTAGCTATGAAAACTGCTATGTGCACATCTGTGGAGAATGATGCTGTATTTCTACCCAGAGAACATTTTTTGATTTGATGACTGTCAGTTCCTGGACTTTTGGAACGGAGGATTCAATGTTAACTTGCAGTATCTTTTGCAAAGATATACAAAATTCAAGTTTTTTAATGACACCTAATTCTAATTCATACAGGAGTAGACAATTTTTCCCAAAAGGCAATTATAAATTGCACTAGAACAGAAGACACCACAGATTTGATATGCAATACGCGGTTGGTTATCTACACATTATAAAAGGCATGACTTCTGTGTTGCAAAAAAGTGGTTCTTTGTGTTGTGCGCATGCAGCACAAAGAAAGTTCAAAAATATCAAAGACTAAAGTATTGACAGAGAATTCTTCAATTTGTGATTAATGAAAATATTGAATATAGCTCAGGTTGTGTAAGGTTGATAACATTTGTAGTCTTCAGATCCAGCACATTCTAACAGTTCATATCACTACTTTCTCCCATGCACACACAGGCACAGATACACAGATGCATCATCAACCCATTGTTTTCATATTGAATTTAAAAAGGCAAAGTACATATGCCAAAGTGGAGTGAATTAAAGTCAGAAGATACGATATTAGGAGAAATTAAACACAAAGATGAACAAAGTTTGCAATATTTGAGTTCTGAAAATTGAGAGGTTATTCTGGGCTGGGATAGTAGGCACTGGATCCTGAAAGTCAGTGGAACTTGAGTTGGACTTTGCTGCTGAGCTTAAGCCTTCTAATACTTCAGCAGTGAGTCTGTATGTCAGTATAACCTCATAGAGTTAATTTCAGCACTCAGTGGCACTGCTGATGGCACAGTAACTGTGAAATGCTTTTGATGTTGCAGTATATCGCCCCTTTAGCATGTGGTGAACGTCAACTGGCAAGAGAGGTTTTGCTATTCTGGCCCTGGTGAGCCTGAATGCTAGACCCAAAGCTCAGAATAGCTTATTGAGATTTCTCCACACTCAAAAGCGGATGGAGTGGGTGCTGTCCTCTACATAAAGGAAGGATGTGGGCTAGCATGTTCTGCACTGGTAGCGATGGTAGAAGGAGGAAGAGGGGAAAGTATAGATTAGAACCTCAGGTTCCACTTTTTCACACAACTGCAAATTTGTATATGGTAGTATTAATCTTCATGAGTAGTCAGCTGTAGCTGTTCTGATTTTAATAAATAAAAATACAAATTTTACTAGTTTGTCTCTGACAATAATACTCATTAAAATCATTTGCAGCTCTAAAGCACTTCTTACTGGAGCTTTGTATGAGCAGTGGTTCTGAGAAGAAGCATCAAAAATTATATATGGAATTGCTTTGGAATGAAATTCCTGATTTAGAGTCTGCACATAGATTTTTGGGGTCCCTTCAAACCCCAGATGTTGTCAACAAATTTGTGAAATTCTTTTCTTCATTGCATAAAAATATTCCAATGAGGGTCCAGTTTTCACAAAGAAGCAAGAGAAAGCTATATGAGGATATTGCATGCTTTTGGATAGATGTCGACAGGCACAATACTCTTTCTTTAAAGTAGCTCCCTCTGTGTCTCTGCCATGGTTTCTGATACTCTCTGCTTTTTTTCTCCCCCTTCTACTTTCTCATCCTCTACTCCTTCTCCTCCTTCTCCTCCTTTCTCCTAGCCAGAACTTTGAAAACATCTGTTAAAAGTTCATGGACCTTGACAACTTAAGCATATATTTTGTATCTCTCAATCATCACAGGAATTATTTAGCTGGGTCTGGAAAGCTGGGTTAGGAAAGAGAAGCACATTTTGCAGAAAGGGTAGTTGCCAGTAGGTGTCAAATGGCAGGTGCTTGAAAGGAGGAGGTACAGTGTGGGGACTATAAGTAACTGGCTGGAGTTGAACGTACAAGCAGTTGACTGTGGAGTTAGACAGTGATGATGGGTGAGAAGTTAAATCTGAAAGAAAGAGAAACATTCAGAAAAAGGAGCAAAATGAGGGCAGGTGATGTGACGCAGCCGGTTAAGCCACTGCTTGGGAAAACTGCATCCCACGCTGAACTGCCAGTTAGTTGTCTCACTGCCCTGGTTTCATACTGATGTGGCTGGTAGGGTTCCTGCCATCTATGTGGGAAACTCCAGTGGAGTTACGGGCTCCTGACTTCAGTCTTGGCTGAGTAGGTATTTGAGTGGTGAAGCGGCAAATGGAAGTTCTTTCTCTGTATCTTCCTCTCCCTCTGCCACTCTGTTTTTTTAAATAAATAAATGAATAAATAAATCTTGTTTTAAAAAAGAAATGATGTGACAAAGACAAATGACGCTTAAAGTAAACAATATCATTTGTTGCTTACCGTGTTTCTCTTATTGCCGATAGGTAGAGAAAAGAGTCTTAGGACATTTGTTTTTGCTTTGAGAAAAGATTTGAAATTGGAGAGTTTCAGAAGTGTGTAGTTAAAAAAATAAGTGAAATAAAGAAAAGATAAAGGAAGAATGATCAGATAAAGCTGGAGGTAGAAACTACATTAAGAAAGGGTTTTGTATATGGTATTTTAAGATTATACTTGTTGAACTTTTTATTTGGTGGAGTATCGAGCCTTTATCCATAATGTAAATGGAAAATATACTATCTTAAAAACTAAAAGCAAGGAAGAAGGGGAGGGAGGGAGAAAGGGAAGTATCATAATATTCTCAGAATTTTATTTATGAACTACAATGATCTGTTCTCTTTGTATTAATAACACATAACCTTGAGAATTGATTAGAAAATCTTTTAAAAAGTTTTAAAATATTTGTAAAACCCTTCATGATTAGTAAATTGATTAGTAAATTCCATTCTGAACTTCTCGGTGGCATAAGCACAAAGTGAGTACGGACCGTTACAAGATTTGTATTGAAGCTGGTGCCGTGACTCAATAGGCTAATCCTCCGCCTAGCGGCGCCAGCACACCAGGAACTAGTCCCGGTTGGGGCGCTGGATTCTGTCCCGGATGCCCCTCTTCCAGGCCAGCTCTCTGCTATGGCCCGGGAGTGCAGTGGAGGATGGCTCAAGTCCTTGGGCTCTGCACCCCATGGGAGACCAGGATAAGCACCTGGCTTCTGCCTCTTCAAACTGAACAATGTGAACTTAAATAACCCCATGATAAAATGGAGAAAGGACTTGATTAGGTATTTCTCCAAAGATGCATACTTGGGCAAGGAATGTGTGAAGAAATGATCAGCCTCTTTAGTCATCAGGGAAATACAAATTAAAACCACAGTGAAGTACAATTTCACAGCCAATTAACATGATTATTATCAAGAAAAAATAGAAAGCAAAAGTGTTGACTAGTATGTTGAGAGAGCAGAACCATTCATACATTGCTGGTAGGAATGTAAAATTGTGTAGCTACTGTGGAGAGTAGTTTGATGGTTTCTCAAAAAGTTAAAGGTAGAATTGCTATACAACTTAGCAATTCAATTCATCTCAAATAATTGAAAACTAGATTAAAAAATAAATGTTCATAGCAACCCTATTAACAAAACCTGAAAAGTAAAACAAACATAAAAGCAAAAAACACACAAAACAAAACAACAAAAAAAACCCCAAATGTTTATCAACAAATTAAAAGAAACACAAAATGTGATATATCCACAAGATGGAATATTATATAGTTATAAAGTATGGAGTTCTTGGGGCCGGCAATGTGGCATTTCAAGTAAAGTCATCGGCTGAAGTCCTGGCATCCTATATGGGTGCTTGTTTGAGCCCCGGCTACTTCACTTCTGATCCAGCTCTCTGCTGTGGCCTGGAAAATCAGTCAAAGACAGCCCAAGTCCTTGGGGCCCTGCACTCATGCAGGAGACATGGGAGAAAATCCTGGCTCCTGGCTTCAGATTGGCCCAGCTCCTGCCTTTGCAGCCATCTGGGGAATGAACAAGGGGATGGAACACCTCTGTCTCTCTGCCTCTGCCACTCTGTAACACTGTCTATCAAATAAATAAATAAATAAATAAATAAATAAATCTATTTAAAAAATGTCTGGATTTCTGACACATGCTACAATACGGATAAACCTTGAAAGCACTATGCCAAGGTAAAGAAGCTAGACACAAAATATTGCATATTGTGTGATTTCACTCAGGTTAATTATCTGATATAGTTAAATCTTTAGAGACAGAAATTAAATTAGTGTTTCCGATTAGTGGTTGTTGGGATTGATCGGGAGAGGAATGATTGTTTACTGGATATAGGTTTTCTTTTTTTGAGGTGAAGAAATGTTTTGGAGCTAGAGAGATATGATAGTTGCACAACATTGTGAATAGGCACTGTGGCATACACTATAAAATTACTAATTTTATATTATGTGCATTTTACCTCAGTTAAAATAAAAACTGAAATTCAGAATAAATAGATACCTAGAAGTCTGTTGGTTTTATGGAAGTTTCTCAGCCTGGATTGTGGCAAAATATTTTGCACTAGAAATACACAGCCTCAGACAAAGATGTAGTATATTGGATTTCCATACTGCTAATTAAGGGAAAACTCATATATGAATCACCTGAAAGAATGTTCGAGTTAAAAATGCATCATGCAAATTAAATGTACAATTAAACCTCTTACCTGAGCAGTGGCCTAACCCTTAATCATATAGAGGTAAGCCACTGAAGTCTCCAATTGTAGAAACAACTTCAACACATATCTGTGCTCATTCTAATGTATAAATGGATATATCAGTAAGTCCTCAGTTTTATAATAAAGTAGAACATTGGATTTTATACCAATTAAGGGTGAGTACATATCAAAATAATGTGGAATTTATATAAAACACTCATATTTCATCTTCCAAGTCTTCATTCTACCATATGAGATATATTAACATCATTTTACCTAGGAAAGCATTTTAAAGTAGGAGCCATAGAAAAATATCTGTATACTCATGAAATATAAAACTTGAATGTTTTGGTATTAATGAGAAATGCTGATCTGCTTTACAAAGTTGCATATTTGACAATTAAATATTAGTTAATGTAATATGTCAGTGTTAAAATTAAAGATTAGGATTTTGGTTTACAATACTGTGTTAAGCTTTCTGTCTAACAATTGCTGCTCACCAGACTTTCTGCCTTTTGGAGACAGTTCCAGTTTGTTAGAATGAAATAGTGTTTTGTGGAATAAGAAAGAATATTTAAAAAAAGCTCTGTAGAGACTCCAAGGTGACTGAATAGAGTAAAGACATGCTGATTATGACCAGGGGAATATAGGAGAAGCAAAATAGAGGAAATGTATTTCCAGGGGACAGTTTGAGATAAGTTTGCAGTGGAAATTTTACAGAGAGAAGAAATATGCTGTGGGGCAGCATGGAGGATTGGACACAAAGCAGCAAGTGCGGGTACCACCTATGACTTCTGCAGCAGGGGACAGGATATGTCAACTTTTGAGAGAGGGTCTGACAACTAACTGTTAAGGCAGAGCACCCACAGACAGCTGGCTCTGGAGATATCTCTGCTCTCTCTATGGATAGGGCAGGCATGTGGGGTTGAGAAGGAATCCTCTGTACTCCATGGCTATGGGAGTCTTGTGCCCTGTGATGGAATTCTGTGACTGCGCAATAGAGTCTCTGGGCAACCACTGTGTCTGGCATCAAAAACTCAGAAATCCCTCACTGCATGAGGGGGGGTCATTACAGAAGGTTCTGTGCTCACACTGAAGTCTTTACAGATCCTTTGTGTGGTTTATGTGCCAGCATGGGTAAGAGATTTATCCACTGAGGACTAACTCTTGGCACTGATCACTTTAGAAGAGAGGAGATGAAGGTGTGATTACACCAACAAGTGTGAACATACCCTAGCCCTGCTGACAATAGAGATCTACTAAGCCCAACTTGAGTGTCACCCTGGACTCTTGTTCCACACTTGAGCAATGGCCAGAAGCCCCTGGCTCCTCCTAGCACATGCCTCTGGGTATTCATTGAAGGAGAAGAATACTTTGCAAAACTCTCATTTTTGAATTAATGTGAAATAAAGACCTTCAAAAACCAGTAGAAATTTAAAGAATTTTTTACTATTCATGCAGCCTTACAAATGTTACTTAAGGATGTGCGAAACACAGAAACACAAAAAGATAGTCATCATTATGAAAGAATGTGAAGGTAGAAAATCTCCTAGATAAAGTACAAAGGAAATCCAAAGCAAACCATATGAACAATTACAGGAAAAAAAGCAGAGTAAAGTCATTACCTATCACTTAGACATAAATAGCCTAAATTCTCTAATTAAAAGATATAGGGCTCAATGGATTAAAAAACAAGACATATCTATTTGCTGCCTAGAAGAAACACTTCACAAACAAATATACACACACAGACTGAAAGTTAAATTTGGAAGAAGACATTCCATGCTAATGGAAAGCAAAACAAAGTAGGTGTAGTGATCCTAATTTCAGAAAAAATAGACTTAAACATAAAAACTGTTAAAAGAGACTAAAAACTGCATTATGTAATGATTAACAGATCAATTCAACGAGACTGTGTGACTATACTAAACATGTGCTGCCAATGCTAGGGCACCTGACTATTTAAGAGAAATGTTAACAGATATAAAGGGAGACATAGACTCCAATATATTAAAATGGGGGACTTGGGGACATCAGAACCTCACTTTCATCAATGTACAAGACAGAAAATCAACAAAGAAGCAACTGAGTTAATCTACACTATGGACCAAATTGTCCTAACTTATAGCTACAGAAGATTTAACCCCATAGTTGAAGAATACACATTCTTTTCATCAAAGCATGAAACTTTTTCTAGGTTAGATCATATGCATATCTATAAAGCAAGTCTCAGCAAACCATAAAAAAAATAACATATCACGTATCTTTTATGACCAAAATGGAAAGAAGCTGGAAATTAGCAATTTAAGAAACTCTAGAAAATATAAAAACACATGGAGACTGAACAATACAGTCCTCAATGTACAGTAGGTCATAAAAGAAATCAAAACAAAATTTAAAAATTCATGGAAATGAAGATGACAATACAACATACCACAACTTATGAGATACAGCAAAACAATGTGAAGAGGAAAGTTTATAGTAATCAGTGCTTACATCAAACATTGGAAAAGCATCAAATAAATTAACTATCAATGCATTTCAAGGACATAGAAAAACAAAAACAAAGCAAATACAAAACTAATAAGAGTAAAGAAATAATTAAAATTAGAGAAGAAATAAACAAAATTGAAACAAAAAATACAAAATGGTCAGTGAAATGAAGAACTGCTTTTTTTTTTATTTTTATTTTTTTGACAGGCAGAGTGGACAGTGAGAGAGAGAGACAGAGAGAAAGGTCTTCCTTTTGCCGTTGGTTCACCCTCCAATGGCCGCCGCGGACGGCGCGCTGCGGCCGGCGCACCGCGCTCCTCCGATGGCAGGAGCCAGGAGCCAGGTGCTTTTCCTGGTCTCCCCATGGGGTGCAGGGCCCAAGCACCTGGGCCATCCTCCACTGCACTCCCGGGCCACAGCAGAGGGCTGGCCTGGAAAAGGGGCAACCGGGACAGAATCCGGCGCCCCGACCGGGACTAGAACCCGGTGTGCCGGCGCCGCAAGGCGGAGGATTAGCCTGTTGAGCCACGGCACCGGCCAAGAACTGCTTTTTGAAAAAATAAACAAAATTGATATGTCATTGACCCACTAACCAAAATAGATGGAAAAAATTCAAATACAAAAATGAGACATGGAAAAGGAGATGTACCATTGGATATCACAGAAATAAAAAGAATCATTAGGAATTTTAAAAACATCAAATGTCAACAAATTGGAAAATCTAGAAGAAACGGCCAGATTCCTGGACACATAAAATCTACTAAAATTGAGTCATGAAGACCTAGACAACCTAAATAGATCAAAAACAAAGAGTGAGAATGAATCAGTAATAAAGCCCCTACTAACAAAGGAAAGCAAAGGACCAAACGGCTTCTCTGTTGATTTCTACCAGATTTTTAAAGAACTAATTCCATATTTTCTCAAGATATCGAAAACAATTGAAAAGGAGAGAATCCTCCCAAACTCCTTCTGTGAGGCCACCGTCACCTTAATTCCAAAATCCAAAAAAGATACAAAAAAGAAAGAGAACCATAGACCAATGTCATGGATGAACATAGATGCAAAAATCCTCAACAAAATTTAGCTAATCAAATCCAACAACACATCAGAAACATCATTATGCCTGTTTGGGATGACATAGTTCTATAGCTAAGGGGATCCACATATTCTACTAAAAAGACCATAGGAATGAATAACTGCTTGGTAAACTCAAAGGATACAAAATTAACACACAAAAGTTAATAGTTTCTGTTACACGGGCAATACCATTGGTGAGAAAGTACTTGTAAGATCAATTCCATTCACAATAGCTACAATAATACATAAACACCTTGGAATAAAGTTACCCAAGGAAGTGAAAGACCTTTACAATGAAACTTATAAAGTATTAATGAAAGAAATAGAAGAAGACACAACAAATGGAAAAATCTTATAACTTCAGAGATTTGAAGAATTAATGTCATCAAAATGTCAATACTACAGAAAGCATTTTACAGATTCATTGTGATCTCAATTAAAATCCAACTATATTCTTCTCAGATCTAGAAAAAATGTTAAAATTCAGGTGGAAACACAAGAGAACTTGACTAGCAAAAGCAATCTTAATCAACAAAAGCAAAGGCAGAGGTATCACAATACCAGATTTCAAGACATAGTACATGGCAGTTATAATCAATGCAACTTGGTACTAGCAGAAAAACAGAAATGTAGACCAACGGAACACACTAGAAACCCCATAAGTCAATCCACACATCTAGAACCAGCTAATCTTTGACAATCGAGTGGAAAAACCAATCCCTGGAAAAGGGCAGTCTTCATCTGTTGATGCTGGGAAATTGGATATCTGCATGCAGAAGTATGAAACATGAACCTTACCTTACACCCTATACAAAAATAAACACAAAATAGCTCAATGATCTAAATCTACCATCTTCACCATTAAATTACCAGACGAGGACTTCGAGAAAACTGTAACTCATTGGCATATGCAAAGACTTCTTTGAAATTACCCCCAAAGTACAGGCAATCAAAGCCAACATAGACAAATGGGATGGCATCAAGCTAAGAAGCTTTTGAATTGCAAAGGAAGCACTCAACAAAGTGAGAGACAACCCACAGAATAGGAGAAAGTATTTGCAAACTATAACTGTGTAACTGATAAGGAATAGAAGGATTAATAAAGGATAAAGGATTAATACCCAAAATCTATAAAGATCTCAACAACAGCAAAACAAACAATCCATTTAAGATCTGGGCAAAGGACTTCAATAGGCATTTTCAAATGATGAATTTCAAATGGCCAACAGACATATGAAAATATGTGCAGGATCATTAGCCATCAGGGAAATGCAAATCAAAGCCCCAATGAGGTTTTACAAATCCCATTTAGAATGGCTTTCATACAGAAATCAAAAATCAATAAATGCTGGAAATGATGTGGAGAAAAAGGTATCCTAATCCACTGTTGGTGTAAACTAGTACAGCCTTTGTTGAAGACAACATGGTGATTCCTCACTAACCTGAAAATAGATCCACAGCAATCTCACTTCTGGGAATTTATCCAAACCAAAAGAAGAGAGCATATGAAAGAGTTATATGTACCTACCCTATTCATTGCAGCACAATTCACAATAGCTTAGATATGAAACCAACCCAGACGCTAATCATCAGATCACTGGATATAGAAAAGATGGTATATATACACTATGGAATACTAATTAGCCATAAAAAGAATGAAAGCCTGTCTTTTGAAAAAAAAAAAAGGATGCAACTGGAAACCATTATGCTTAGTGAATGAAGCCAATCCTTAAAAGGCAAATACCACATGTTTTTCATGATCAATGGTAACTAATACAAATAATGCAATGTATATGAGTAAAATTATCATTTTGAGAATTTATGATTGTTTACAGTATTTGTCTCTACTATTGAGGAACAATGTTTGTTTTTTTCCTGTTACTATTTGTTTAATCTTTTACTTAGTGGAAGATTAATCCTGTGATTATAAAATAATAAGTGAAATATAAAAGTTAGAAGAAAGCATAAGAAAGGGAGGTAGAGGGATGGAGTGAGGGGCGATGGAGGGAGGGTGGTGTTTGAAGTATCACTATGCTCCTAAATCTGTATAAATGAAATACATGAAATTTGTTCATTTTATATAAATAAAAAATGCTAAGCAAAAAATACACACTTTGTAATCAGTGGTCTGTTATTCTGTATTAAATATTTATTTTTCATTTTACAAAGTAGAGAGCATCATTTGGATTTAAAATATATGTATGAATTTAATTATAAACTTGACAGAAATGGATATTCTGTCATTGAAATGAGAGTAGGGGCCTGGTACCTGGCTGTATGGCACCACTCTCACTTGCATTTTGTGTCCTCACTAGTATTTGTAGATTTAGAAATTCTGAAGAATAAATTCTTCAAAAATTTCAGAATCTACTGATATCCTTTGAAACCATACTGTTTTTGGCCATCCATCAAAATATCTTGGGGTATTTGTGAAAACTATGGATCCCATGTCCTTGCATCAAGGGACTATGCTTTTGTAAGTCTACATGCATTTGTGTAAAGCTTATCTATTTGTTCGAAGGGCAGAATGACAGAGAGAAGGAGAGAAAGAATCTTACAATCACTGGTTTACTCTCAAATACTCTCGACAGCCAGGGATAGGCATGACTGAAGCCAGGAGTCAGGCACTCCATTCATGTTTCCCACATGGATGGTAGCAAGCCAAGCATCTAGGCAGAAGTTTTTGTTTTATAATTGTTGAGGCCAAAAGTCTGCAATCAAGCACTCTGCACAGTTGGCTTCTTCAGCAGATTCTGAAGGAAGGATCTGTCCCAGCCTCTGTCCTTGGCTTATCGATGGCATCTTCTCCTTGTGTCTCTGATCATCTTCCCTCTTTTACATCTCTATGTTCAAATTTCTCCCATTTATAAGGGCACCAGTCATTTTGTATTGGGGCTAAATCTAATAGCCTCATTTTAACTTGATTACTTCTTGAAAGTCTCTGTGTTAAGGTACTGGAATTAGAATTTCAACATAAATTTCAGAAGAACTCATTTCAACCTATAGCACCTTATCCGGCAAAGACTTTATGGGAATGATTTAATCAATGGTCTTGAAAGTCAATAATCTTGAATTATTCAGGTAGGCCCTCAATACAACCACAAAGGTACTGATAAGAGAGAATCACAGAGAAAGGGAGAAGGCCTGTGACTACAGAGGTAGAAATAAGAGTGATGCCACAAGCCAAGGAATGCTGGCAGCCTCCCAAAGCCTGCAGAAGCAGAGATCTGCTAACAGCATGATTTTGGCATCGATTTTGGTTAGGGAAGCTGACTGTATAGTTTTCAGCTCCAGAGCTGTAAGACAGTAAATGTGTTAAGACACTATGTTAATTTGTCATGATGGTCATAGAAAACTAGCAGAGGCAGAACATTTGGCTCTCCACATCTACAGCTGTGAGTTTTGCAACTGTGGATCCAACTAGCTGCAGATGGAAAATAAATGGGAAAAATTGTTTCCATACTGATTGTATATAGATAATTTTCCTTCTCATTATTCCTTAAGCAATATAGTATAACAGCTATTTATGAAAAATATTATGAAAAATTCACACTGTATTAGGTGTTATAATGGAGATGTACATTTGAAGTGTACAGGACAACGTGTAGAAGTTACAACCAGGGGGTCAGTGCTGTGGTGCAGTGGGTTAATGCCCTGGCCTCAAGCGCCAGCATCCGATATGGGCGCTGGTTCTAGTCCTGGCTGCTCCTCTTCCAATCCAGCTCTCTGCTATGGCCTGGGAAAGCAGCAGAAGATGACCCAAGTCCTTGGGCCCCTGCAACCACGTGGGAGACCTAGAAGAAGCTCCTGGCTCTTGGCTTTGGATCGGCACAGCTCCGGCTGTTGCAGCCAGTTGGGGAGTGAACCATTGGATGGAAGACCTCTCTCTCTGCCTCTCCTCTCTCTGTGTAACTCTGGCTTTCAAATAAATAAACAAATAAATCTTTAAAAAAAAGAAGTTACAACCAAATGTTCGGCCATTTCATGTAAGGTACTTGAGCATCTATGGATTTGGGTATCTGCAGGGTTCCTGGAATCAATTCCCTAAGAATATAAAGGGCTGACTGTGATTAGGAAAGACTGGTGGATAAAATTAAGCCTGTGGCAAATGGAAAGGAATGCAAATTTGTAAGGGTGGAAAATCACTGGTTTTGTTGTGTTGGCTGTGGGATGTGCACGAAGCACTCTCGTGTGACTACTTGATTTCTCTACTGAATGCTCATCATTCTCTTATGCAGGACCTAACAGGAGAAATTAGTGTGTGGAACTCAATCTAGGGTTCAGTTTAGACTGATAATGCTTCATATCTCCTTGATATGCAAAGTGAGTTGTCTCTTTGGCTTCATGAGCAAAATGCTAGAAGGATAAACTTTAATTATGGAATAGTTACATATTTCATATCTCCTTCCCATGTTGTGATTTTTATAAAAATTTCCATTTTGATTCAACTTCTCTGATTTTATAAATTTATTGAAGTTCATGTGTGTGATGTCTGAGTCACACAATTGACCCTTTGACTTAAGGATAGACAAAAGGCAAGTTTTCCACTTGTCATGGTCTCCCTGGCAGTGCCGGCTTCTGGCTATGATAAGATCTGGTCAGATTAGTCTCCCCTTTTATACTAAAGAGAATTAGCACAGATCTTTTTGGTTTTGGAGGGGGTGACATCTAAATAAATTAAAGTTAAAATATCACGAGTTGTGTATTGAAATACCTCTAATAACGTATCCACTAAACCTACTACTCAGCAGCAAGGCACACTTCAGAGAGTGAGTTCTTTCCCTCCCGCTGCCGGTGCCCATCCTCTCCAGAGAGAAGCTGACTCTACGGTGCTAGCCCAGGAGAAGACCTAGTTCCAAAATACAGTCTATGCGTATGGCTGCTGGGGGCAGGGAGATAAAGTCCATGTCTACTATTGAGCATCCGCTCCAGTGCTCTCCTTTCATCCGAAAGAGTAAAGAGTGGCTGTTTCGTGGGCAAAGCCAGGATAATTAGGTGCTTAGTAAGGCTATGGAGAAAAATGAGTCCGTTGTTTTGAGAGGCTGGTCAGAATGACTGTGGGGATGGAAGACTCTGGGCTCCCTTTCCTTTAAGCTGGCTAAAATGTTGTTTTCATTTCCTAAATATTTGCAATTATCTTGTCAATGTTTGCATCTCCATTCACGGGCACTCAGTGTTCCCTTGCAAATAGTCATAGGCTGCCTTGCACATATTGCCTTGCTGGAGTTTTCATTTTCCGCTTCCTGCCACACAGTCGCACACCTGAATGAACTCCAAAATGGTCAGAAATGCTGAGGCTGGCAGATGAAGCGTGGACTTGGAGGATGTCCCCATGTCATTACCCTGTCAGTCAGATGTGACACTGTGGAATAGTGTGCCCCTGGGAAGTTGCCTTTATTCTCTAACAGTGTGTCATGGTTTCGAACTTGACAATCATTTTGCTGCTGGAGAGTACTGGTGTGATGTGGTGCTGGGAGCATTGTGTGGCATAGGATGAGTGTTCTCTGAACATCACGAGTGTGCTTTTCATGTTGCTAACAAAGGGACTCTGAACAGGAAGCTTCTTGTACCACATTAGAAACATGTGTGAAGTGTACTCACGTGTATTGAATGCACACACTACTAGTTATTTCACAGGATAATCTAATCCAAATGACTTGTAAAGAATATTATTCCCTTTACAAAGATGAGGAAACATAGACTGTAGTGGCTAAGTTAGCTTCCTCATCTTATGAAGTAGCAGTAAGACTTGAATTTGGGCCTTTTATATTTTTTTAGGATTTATTTTATTTATTTGAAAGGCAGAGCTGCAAAGAGAGATCAAGACAGAGAGAGGGAGAGAGGGCTTGCATCCACTGGTTCACTCACCAGATGGGCCAATGGCCGGAGCTGAGCCAATGTAAAGCCAGGAGCTAGGAGCTTCTTCTGGGTCTCCCATGTGGGCACAAGGGCCCAAGGATTTGGGCCATCTTCTGCTGCTATCCCAGGTACATTAGCAGAGAGCAGGATAGGAAGTGGAGCAGGTGGAACTTAAAAACGACATCCATATAGAATGCTGGTAGTAAAGGCTGAGGCTTTAACCTGCTGTGCCACAACCCTGGTCCTGAATTTGGGTCTTTTTGACCCCAGAGCTTGTTCTTGTTTTATTAGATCATACAGAAGGGTGAAACATAAATGCAATACAAAATGACTGGATCTGAGCAATTTATACCAGTGTATAATTAAGGACTTCCCTGTGACATAAGCATAATTTTACCCAAATTTGTAAAACATGTGTTTGAGGATGTTGGACATCCACTTGTTTAAATGATGGCTCATAGATAAATTCCTGTAGAATTTGCCTGTTGCACCTTCTGTCTCCAAATGTTTTCTCAATCTTTCTTACTCTCAGAAAACATGATATTTGGTATTTTAAGTTAAGTTGGGTCTGAAGTCTGGGACAAATGGAAGACTGGAATGCTGTGCAACCTACAGCAATCAGTCTTTATGGCTCCAGGACAAGCATTATTCTATGTTCTGCTGTTGAAGTCTGTCTCCTTTCAGAGCTTAAAGCAAGTAATGCAAAGAGCTTTGTCATCCATGATGTACGCTAAAATCACAGGTGGGGAGGTGTGAAGAATTTTTATTCTCACTGTCTTTATGATGTTAATGATTCTCTGGACAAACCACTTAGTTTTATGTAAAATTAAAAATTCATAACCTGTGAAACTCATGAAGACTTTATATCAGCAAATCACTGATGATCACCCAAGTAAGTATTGTCAATTCTGTTTGTACTCTTACAAACAGGATAGAAAAAAAATCTCTTAAAAATTCTTTGACCCTGCTTTTTTGCTATCTGAATGGTCATGGGTGAGTGGAAAATCAATGAAGTGCTGTGAGAATTGCACCTCAGTGTTGCCGACAAGCCATACAAAAATCCAACTTTTCACATGAGATGAAGATTGCCTTTGCTTCATTTACTCTCTTAAGGCACATTAAAATCAAAGCTATCACCCCATTTGGCCATCTGTCAATGCTCCCTACACAGTAAGCGGGTAGACTTTGTTCCTGGATCACCAGAGTAGGAGGATGTTTTGTTGTTGTAATAAATGGTTTTAAGCTTAAGAGACAGAAAAAAAGCAATGCAATTTATAAAGTTGGGGTGAAAATGTTAGATGTAGTTTTCCAAACTACTGAGAATTGCATATGGATGAGCTGCAATAAATAAAGCATGGCTTTACTAGTTTATAAAAATAAATGATAAAAATGAAATAAATTAATATATAACCTTCTATTTGCAATCATTTCATGCATTCACAAAATGCATACAACCATCCTATGCTCATTAAATTTTAAATTTCATGTTCCAATGTCATATGGTAAATAATGTATCACAGTTTCCCTACTCAAGTTTAATTTCCAAAGTTTTATTTAGAGGAGTCCCTAAAAACCTAGTTTCCAAAGGTTCCCAGGCCATTGTTCTCCTGTTTATTAACAATGCACTGCCTTCTAACAATGGCTTGTATTTTTAAATTGAACATGCTGAATCCCATTTGCTGACCCTGAACTCAGTGAAACACAAGTGCTCGTTTTGCAGGTGTTGGTTAATAGAACTTGTGTGGCCAACATCGTCACAGTAGTTCCAGGGAATAGAGGCGCCTTGGACCTTCACAACAAACACATAAAGGCTCTAGTTCTTTTCACAACCAAACTCAAAAACTGTTTCCTTGCTCTGCTATTTGCAGCAGATTAGGTCTTGCATATGTGGCTACAGGACTTAGCAAGCATAAAGTGTTCCACGTGGTAAGCAACTGCAGAATAACAAGCCCGTCACAGATTTTTCTAAATATGGTCGCAAACAGAGATTTGCCATTAAATCTATTGGAAATATAAACAAAAACCAAGAAGCCATACAATGTGTTATACTGGCAAAAAAACAAATAATATAAAAATCCATTCAAAATGGTTTCCTTTCTAACAGGGCACTATTTGTTCTCAAAGTTCAATTTGTCTTGGTGAAAATCTCATTGAGTTCTGATCATGTTCCTGGGAAAACAGAAATAATAATAACAATAAAATAGGGTTCTGAGGAACACTGGTCCCACTGGTTAATAGATATTCAAGCTTAGGCAATAGTTTATGTCATTGGCCTTTTTTTTAAAAATCTTTGGAGATAATCATGTACTCATTAAGATAATAAACATTCAGATAAATCCTACAATAAAGAAATGTAGTTAATGTTTTCAGTTCTGCTGTTCTCAAATTTATTTGAAAACAGAACATCTTGTTTGCCTTAATATTTACTTATATTGTGCAGAAGAAAAATTGGAAGAACTCATTTTGAAAGTGCATCCAAGGACAACTGGAGCCATCTTTCTGAGGAACTGATAGTGTTCCTTTCACTTTCAAAAATGTCCTAATGATTCCTAAACATTACTTATTTATTGTCCTCCCCATAACTTCCCAGAAAAAAATTGTACTCATTTTTATCGATTCCTTTTCTTTCGATTTTCAATTGCGTGGAAACCCAAATGTCTACTAATAATGCATAGAAAGATGAAAGTGTTGTGTGCACAGGAGAGAATGCTCTTCAGCATTCAGGAGTTTGACTTAGCTTTACACACTGCAGCATGGAAGTTCTCAGATACAACATTAAGTCACATATGGTGTGAAAAAGAACAAGATTTATAACACTATGCTACTTAAATTATTAGACAAAAATTATAATTAACATCACATATAATATGTATATATGAGGTACATAAAACAAAATAAGCATATGGACAACAGATTTAAAAATGACTCATAAATAAACTAGGAATGAGTCCCTCTAATGAGAGCCAAATGAACTAGCATGCAAAGGAAGTGACAGGAAAGTATTAAATAAAGCAAAATGGAATTCATTGTAAAAAAAAAAAAAAACAGAATGAAATAAAGACCTTCCTTGGGCAAATGATGGGCAATCTGCCATGACTCAATTCTCAGTGTTGAGGTCCCAAGAAAAACAAGTGAAAATCCAAAGGCTGCAGGCAATTCTGACATACTTGGCCCATGTTCCATGGTGTGAGAACCAGCTCCATTTCCTTGTCCAGCTCTAGGGCTCCCTGTCTCTGTATCTCCTGCTCAGAATATGGTGAAACACTTTGGAATGACTCAGTCCTTCCTATGAGGATCGGAAAGGCCAAGCACTCTTATGATTCAGAAGTCATGCTGGTTTCATATCTAACATGTAGAAATTGACTCTAGTTATTCACCAATTCAGGCCCCTTTCCTGTATGAATAAAGAAAAAGATTCTACTGGGGCCGTTGCTGTGGTGCAGCTGGTTAAAGCCCCAGCCTGCAGCGCTAGCATCCCATTTGGGCACCAGTTTGCATCCCGGCTGCTCCATTTCTGATCCAGCTCTCTGCTGTGACCTGGTAAAGCAGTAGAAGATGGCCCAAGTCCTTGGCCCCTGAACCTGTGTGGGAGACTCAGAAGAAGCTCCTGGCTCCTGGCTTCGGATCAGCTCAGCTCTGACCGTTGCGGTCGTTTGTGGAGTGAACCAGTGGAATGGACGACCTCTCTCACTGGCTCTACTTCTCTCTGTAACTCTGTCTTTTAAATAAATAAAATATATTTTTAAAAAAGATTATGTTTATAAATATTGGGGAATCACTGGTATGGTTGAAACTCAACTGCTTTTCTGAGCAGTAGATGCTACAATTGGTCCTCCTTTCATTTTGAGTTTGCCTACCACTATTGGTGTCCCTGTATGTCCATCCACTTCCCCAAGCTCTTCACCATCTTTGGTTATACCTCTCCCTTTCTCTCTCTCTCTTTCTCTCATATCTCTATATCGATGTGTTTGTATACCTAAATCTACATTTTCATCTCTCTACACAAATCTTTGTATCATGCCTGATGTGTAGAAAATAGTCTAAAATTTAATAATAATTATTTGCTTACTTGTTATTTAAATCTTCTATTACCTGCTGTTTCCCTTGGGAATTTTGTATCTCAGGATACTAGTTTATAGAATAAGATGCATTATCCTGCTTGCCCTAAAGGCAATCATCTGGGGCCGGTGCTGTGGTGCAGTAGGTTAATCCTCTGCTTGTGGCATGACATCCCACATGGCTGCCGGTTCTAGTCTCAACTGCTCCTCTTCCTATCCAGCTCTCTGCTATGGCCTGGGAAAGCAGTAGAAGATGGCCCAAGTCCTTGGGCCCCTACACCCACATGAGAGACCTGTAGGGGGCTCTTGGCTCCTGGCCTCTGATCGGAGTGGCTCCAGCCATTGTGGCCATTTGGGGAGTGACCCAGAGGATGGAAGACCTCCCTTTCTCTCTCTCTCTCTCTCCCTCTCACTGTCTGTAACTCTATCTCTCAAATAAGTAAATAAATAAAACCTTAAAAAATCATCTTATATGTATTTAACTTTATTTCTCTGAGGGGAACAGACCAGAGAAAATAAGAGTAACAAAGATGAGAAATCAAAACACTAAAGCATCATGTAAGATTCCTGCAGAATCCTAATTTTTGGCACCATTTTTGAGATAGCAGCTGAGGACTGGACTTGTTCCCATCACCTAAAAGATGAATCTCATCAGATATTTCCTTGTTTCCCAACACACGACAAGCACACAGAACCCTTCAGCAGTAAAGTCCTTAGGTCCTGGCACATGGTCACCTGCTTCCGGACTTAGAGAGTGGTGTCTTCTCCTGACTTATGATGCTGGAATCTAAGCAAAACTCCTCTACCCAACTGTTCTCAACAAGCTTAATTTTTTCCCTGCTAGCAGATCCCTTTGAATCATCCAACACTTTCTTGTTCCTAAGAGTATTTTCCTTTAACTTACTTACAGTCAATTTTTTTTAGATCATTGTGAAATGTGATAATAGAATCAAGGAATGGGGGAAGTCTCTGTTTATTACAAGATTTTTTTTCCCAGAAATCAAAGTGAACTAACAGTCATCCATATTACCCATCTGACAATAAGAGATAAACAAATTCTCCTAGGATTCCTCTGCTCAGATCACACCTTTTATTTCTTAAGTTATAAAGGACCAGGATGCATCCATACATCTGGAATTAGAAAGGTTTTGATACTGATGGCCTTGTGACCTGTTATTTGTCTAAGGACCTCTCCGTTTGTAAGCTGTTATATCTGTGCTGTGGATATTTCTTGACATAAAGCCAGAAATGCTCAAATGCTCAGAGAAGAATGTTGGCCTATCTGACCTCCTGAAGCTGTTTTGCTTTGGTTTTATATGAGCTGTAATTTGAAAGGAAGAGATTTGTTAGGGTAGATTCTTTCTAAACACCCACCACAATTCTTGAGATGACAAGAATTTTGCTTTCATTTCTTGAGGACTGTACACTTTTTCTCTATCAAGAGTGCCTGATATCAGGTTGGCTTCTTAGGTACAGGTGACTAAGGTCTACTTCTCCAGATGCATTATGACTCAGGCACTATCACTACCTGGACCTGGAAGTCTTAGGGCACATTCCCCACAGTGTGTTCCTTCTGGAAACCTTGTGTCCATCATTGTTAGTGTGATACAGGCCCCGTAAGTCATCTGCCTGCTCAACTGCCTGCACCCTTGCCTCTTATTCTGTCTTTTGACTGGAATATTAAGCAGTACTGAGTCCTTACTCACTTGGTTTAGGCCAAGGTCCTCTTACCTGCTCTTTCTTAGTTCCTTAGGGATTTGAAGCTAATTCTGTACCAAGTTTGATCACTTGGACAGGTTTCAGTGGTTTATAAATTTTCACCCACTTGATTGGCGCCAAGGCTCACTAGGCTAATCCTCCACCTGCGGCACCAGCACACCGGGTTCTAGTCCCAGTTGGGGTGCCGGTTCTGTCCCGGTTGCTCCTCTTCCAGTCCAGCTCTCTGCTGTGGCCTGGGAAGGCAGTGGAGGATGGCCCAAGTGCTTGGGCCCTGCACCTGCATGGGAAACCAGGAGGAAGCACCTGGCTCCTGGCTTTGGATCAGTGCAGCGCACAGGCCGTAGTGGCCATTTGGGAGGTGAACCAACGAAAGGAAGACCTTTCTCTCTGTCTCTCTCTCTCTGTTTAACTCTACCTGTCAAAAAAAAAAAATTCATCCACTAGATGGTAAAAAAACTCCACCTACATTTTCTTTGACCATTTTCTTTCTTTTCATTTTATGGGCTAGAATCCATCTTACCCTCTTGTCATGTGACTTTTGTCCCTGTCAATTCCTTCACTTTTTTATGATCAACCTTAGCTTGTTTCTTTTACCATGTTAGTCTCAATCTGTGCCAGTTTGGGCACTGAAACTTTATATGTTTACATATACTATATACAAAGTATATAATATGTGTTCATCAAATGTGAATGTTGAATTAATACATATGAATATGAATGAGTGGTATTCCAGTAGTTGATAGAAATGTGTACTTCTTTTAATTTCACTTTCCATGAACAATTTTTTTAAAAAAAGACATTTATTTATTTATTTGAAAGACAGAGTTACAGAGGGAAAAGGAGAGAAAGAGAAAGGCATTGAGAGAGAGAGAGAGAGATTTTTATTGGATGATTCATTCCCCAAATGATCATAATGGCTGGGGCTGGGCCAGGCTGAAATCAGGAGCCATGAGCTTCTTCTGGTCTCTCACGTGGGTGGCAGGGACCCAAGTAATTGAAACATCTTCTGCTCCTTTTCCCAGGCCATTAGCAGGGAGCTGAATGGGAAGTGGAGCAGCCAGGACTTGAACTGATGCCCATATGGAATGCTGGTTTAACCTTCTAAACCAGAGTGCTGGCCTTGACCAGTGAATGTCCTTAAGTATCCTTGTACATATTCTTCTTTATATACATATTATAAAGGACTTAATTTTGCTGATATGCTATTGAGGAACCCTCACCAATAACAAAAATAAATCCATTGTGACCTTGTACATGTATTTTCCCATCATCTCTCTTTCATTTGCAATTGGAACAATGATGTATTAGTAACCTTCAGTCTTTCCCCCTTAGGTAACAATAAATATATAACACTGAAAGATGAATTATAAAAGACCACACTTTGACATGAAAATAGTCAAGAGGGCACAGAGTCTTATTTGGATATACAGCCCATTTGTCTAATCCCTGTCTTGAACATATAATTGACACATGTTCTTTTTTTTATATATATGTATATATTTAATAACGCTTTTATTTAAAGAATATAAATTTCCAAAATACAGCTTATAGATTACAATGGCTTCCCCCCCATAACTTCCCCCCCACCCGCAACCCTCCCCTTTCCCACTCCCTCTCCCCTTGCTTCACATCAAGATTCATTTTCAATTCTCTTTATATACAGAAGATCAGTTTACTATATATTAAGTAAAGATTTCAACAGTTTGCCCTCACATAGCAACACAAAGTGAAAAATACTGTTGGAGTACTAGTTATAGTATTAATTCACAATGTATAGCACATTAAGGACAGAGATCCTACATGATATGTTTTTTTAAAAAATTGATTAATTTTCTAGGCAATTTCCAATTTAACACCAAGATTTGATGCCATAAACAAGAGTGTCAAATTGTTAAATCAACTTCAGGAGTCACTGTGTACTTACGTCTCATGTGGGATCTGTCCTTAATGTGTTGTCCAATGTGAAGTAATGCTATAGCTAGTACTGAAACAGTATTTTACACTTTGTGTTTCTGTGTGGGTGCAAACTGATGAAATCTTTACTTAGTATATACTGAATCAATCTTCTGTATATAGATAATTAAAAATGAAAAAAAAAATCTTGACACATGTTCTTTAATGGGGCAGGATATTTTACGTAAGTATTGTCCCAAGATGCCTAACATAGTGCTGCACAGCTATTCTGAAATAGTTGATAAAAATGTCCTAAGGGCCAGTGTTGTGGCACAGTAGGTTAAGCCTCTGCCTGTAGCACCAGCACTCCATATGGGCACTGGTTCTTGTCCTTGCTGCTTCACTTCTGATCTAGCTCTGTGATGATGGTCTTGGAAATCAGTCAAAGGTGGCCCAAGTACTTGGGCCCCTGCACCCACATGGGAGATCCAAATAAAGCTCCTGAGCCCTGGCTTTGGGTCAGCCCAGCTCTGGCCATCACAACCATTTGGGAAGTGAACCTGTGGATGGAAGACCCCTCTCTCCGTCTTCCATTGCAACTCTGCCTCTCAAATAAATAAATAAATCTTCAAAAACATCTCTTCTCTCATCACTATATCACACAAGTGCATCTTATATTGAAAATGACTTTCCCCAAGTTTTCTGGATAAAGATTCTGTTATGTGAAGATGGGCAAAATTATTAATATAAAATATCATCCTGTATGAATCTTTGATATTTCAGGTCCTTACAACCTTAAAGAAAAAAAATCACAAAAGAGAGAATTAGACTGGAACATTTATTTTGAAGATTTTAGTGTATTTTTGGAGTGAATGCATGTACTCCCAGGTTTTGGATCAGAAAACTAATGGAAGCTCTTCTCCAAGGTGAAAGAGATAATGTGAGGAAAAGATCCAGCTGTTCTTTGCATCTGCTGGGAACTCATATCAGAACAAAGGCAAAAGCAGGAGAGGCTGGTTAGATCATTAGTGTCTTTCATATAGGCAGAGGAGAAGAGAGATGACCACTCTCACACTCTCCTGGATGGGAGGTAACTTTCATTTCATCCATTCTGCTCTTGAGAAGTTGACATTATTATAATGAAAAATGTGTCAGGTTAGTGAGATTTGAATTGAGTGTGCACATTTTAGAGCATTGCTGGCTGCACAGGTACTTTTGCTGATGAAATGAAGTGCTCTATAATATTAAATCATTATTTCATGCCACCTGTATTAATGTTATGAAGGGCATTGCAAATTATATTATACTGTGTCTTATGGTTGATTAATATAGGGCTGGGCATGTATGTCCTTTTGTGGAGTTAGATACTGGAATTCTTTTCAGAGGGAAAGGAAATTTTATTTATCCATATTTGCTTTTTCTTATAGATTTAAAATCCAATGCATCTTTTCCAAACAAGATAGAGTGGATGAAAAATAAAGACAGAAGTGAGGAAAAACTAAAGAGAGTTGGAGAGATCCCATGACTTTTAAAGGAAGCATTTTCTTTTTCTTTGCAATTAGCTAATTTTAAAATTAATGTATAGGTATCATCCATTTTATAGGTTACAGTATGATGTTTCAGTACATTTATACATAATGTAATGATCAACTCAGGATACTAGGGTTATCTATCACTGCAAGTTTTATTATATCTTTGTGATTAAAACATTCAAAATCTTCTCTGTTGGCTATTTTGAATTCTACGATACAATATTATTAATTACAATCACTCTGCTGTGTAACAGAACACCAGAACGTATCCCTCCTAACTGGCTGGGACTTTGTGTTTCTTAACCAATCTTTCTCCCCAGTCTCGTCTCTACCTTCCCTTCTTTTATCATCTGGAAATTTCTATTCTGCTCTCTCCACCCCAGGTATCTTGCATACTGCAGAGGGCTTTTAGGAAGATCATGCATAGGCTAGAGGAGTATTAAATAAAGACATTAGAAAAAAATAAAAATGAAATGGTAGAATAATTGTTAATAAGCCTTCAAGAAAAGTCAGGGGTTTCTTTCTGTCTCCAACATTACAAGGGGAACCTCCTAGCAATCTGATATTTACGGAGTTCACTTTTCATGCATGCTATGGAACGTACTAATTTTTGAACAGCTGCCCAACATGGAGTCCACAAGCCCTTTCTTTTGCCCTTAATCCCACCTCCTGCAATTTTCCTTAGTTTCTTTAAAAAATGTATCCAATAAGTTTAGAATATTCTAGAGGAAAAATTATGAACATCAGTTTAGTCAGGAAAGCCAAATCGGACTGTTGTAGATAATGCAATGAGTATATTCATAAGTTCTTGGGGTTAGCAAAAGAAGTTCGTATCTAGGAGTGGGCTCTCCAGATGTTTCCAACACCATTAGGGGCAGCCAAGGCTAAGGACTGTGAATGTAAACAAGCACACCTTATCTTTTAACTTGGGCATCTTCAGAGCCAAGTCACTGGCAACCACCACTATAGAAGCTATATTTAAATAGACTTTGGCCTTGCTTTTATTTATTAATCTTTTGCTGCACTGGCCAGTCTGCTTATATGTTTTGTAAAGAAACAGCATTTCTATTTTACTATTATATGTACAGTCATTCCTTGTTATCCATAAGTAATCAGTTCCAGGATCCCTGTGGATATGAAAATTTCTGGGTGTTCAAATCCATTAATTAAAATGGCATAGTATTTGCATATAACCTACACATCTCCTCCATACTTTGAATCATCCTAGATTGCTTACAGAACCCTATTCAGTGTAATGCTGTGCCAATAGTTTTTATAATTCTGTTTAGGGAACAATTTTTAAAAATTTTTCTATTTAGTAAATATAAATTTCCAAAGTGCAGTTTATGGATTACAATGGCCCCCCCCCCCATAATTTCTCTCCCACTCGCACCCCGCCCATCTCCCGCTTCCTCTCCCATTCCATTCACATCAAGATTCATTTTCAATTATCTTTATATACAGAAGATCAATTTAGTATATATTAAGTAAAGATTTCATCGGTTTGCACCCACACAGAAACACAAAGTGTAAAATACTGTTTCAGTACTAGTTATAGCATTACTTCACATTGGATAACACATTAAGGACAGATCCCACATGAGAAGTGCACAGTGACTCTTGTTGTTGACTTAACAATTTGACACTCTTGTTTATGGGGTCAGTAATCTCCCTAGGGTCTAGTCATGAGTTGTCGAGGCTATGGAAGCCTTTTGAGTTCGCCGACTTCAATCTTATTCCAACAGGGTCATAGTCAAAGTGGAAGTTCTCTCCTCCCTTCAGAGAAAGGTACCTCCTTCTTTGATGGCCCCGTTCTTTCCATTGGGATCTCACTCGCAGAGATCTTTCATTTAGGTATTCTTTTTTTTTTTTTTTTTCCAGAGTGTCTTAGCTTTCCATGCCTAAAATACTCTCATGGGCTCTTGAGCCCAATCCGAATGCCTTAAGGGCTGATTCTGAGGCCACAGTGCTGTATAGGACATCTGCCATTCTATGAGTCTGCTGTATATCCTGCTTCCCATGGTGGATCGTTCTCGCCCTTTTTGATTCTATCAGTTATTATTAGCAGACACTAGTCTTGTTTGTGTGATCCCTTTGACTCTTAGACCTATCAGTGTGATCAGTTGTGAACTGAAGATGATCACTTGGACTAGTGAGATGGCCTTGGTACATGCCACCCTGATGGGATTGTATTGGAATCCCCTGGCACATTTCTAACTCCACCATTTGGGGCAGTTCCGATTGAGCATGTCCTAAATTGTACATCTACTCCCTCTCTTATTCCCACTCTTATATTTAACAGGGATCACTTTTCAGTTAAAATTTAAACACCTAAGAATAATTGTGTGTTAATTACAGAGTTCAACCACTAGTACTAGAACAAAACAAAGAAAAAATACTAAAATGGATAAAATATTACATTGTACATCAGCAGTCCGCACAAGAGCTGATCAAGTCACAATATTTTAAAATATTGTTTTTGGAATAATGACAAGAAAAATATCTGTCCATGTTTGTAAAGATGCAATTTTTCCCCAATATTTTCCATATGTACTTGGTTCAACCAATCATAAAAAGTTTTATTTAAACAAACAACGCCATAATAAGAACAGAAGCTATATCACCTTTGAACATCCACTAACTTAGTAATTACTAATACTGTTGACTATGCATAGTTATAGCTCAGTTCTAGGCCCTTTATATGGACAGACTCCTCTAAACTTCCTAGGGCCGGTGTTGTGGTGCAGTGGGTTAAGCCGCAGCCTGCTACCCAGGTGTTCCCTACGAGGGCTGATTCCAGTCTCTGCTGCTCCACTTTCAACTCCGCTCTCTGCTGATGTTCCTGAGAGAGCAGCTGCAAACATCCCAAGCACTTGAGCCACTGTTAACCATGTGGGAGACCTAGATGGAGTTCCAGGTTCCTGGCTTTGCCCTGGCCCAATGCTGGCCATTGTGGCCATTTGGAGAGTGATGGAAGATATGTCTGTCTCTCTCTCTCTGCCTCTGTCTCTAACTCTGCCTTTCAAATAAAGAAAAAAATAAGTCCTTAAAAGACATAAGCTTTTTATGACATGAGATGGTTTTTTAGGAAACTTGAACACATGAGACGTAACATTCCTAAAGCCACTCAGCTGGGAAGTGGTTGAGCAGGCATTTGATCTCCAGCAGTCTTGGTTTATTTGTTAGACTTTCTTTCCTAATGTTTAAAGATACGATGAATGGAAGAGAACAGCAGTGATATCTGACCTAGATTACTGCTTTCTTATAGATAATATACTATTATCATATGATCATGTCATACTGATCCATCCATCACTGTGCTCATTATTTTTTCATGAAAACTGGTCTTGATAACCTAACTTTTGTATGACTTTTCACTCTCCACTGGAGGCATCATTATCTTTGTAGTAACATGTAGGGCAAATGTTTTTTAATCTATTGGACAAGCTTCTTTTCTTCTTTCAAGTTTTGCTAAAGAAATGCCCATATTGCTGATCTGTCCACACTTTTCAGGGAGATAGGCCTTCCCCTACATTTTGGGTTTTCCTTTGGGCCTGTTTCTCTTGGTTCCCAAATGCTGGTATCTCCATTGAGTACTTCAGAATTCCTGGGTGTTTGAGATCTCAGTCAATTGTAACAGTTTCAGAACCAACATCTTTATCCACACCCTCCCCAAATACTGGATTTTTCTTTGGTAAAAGAAAAGCATTCAAGTAATTATAATGTTTGACAGGTTTGGGAGCTAAACCAGTTGAGCACTTGCTCCCCACTCCCTTCTGTTGCATCCCTTAGAACATTCATTTTTGGAGCCCAGGTGGCATGAAACACATGCTCAACAAATACGTTTAAATGGATGAAATAAAAGTTAATTCAAATTAAGTTGACACCACGGAGATTTTCAGGAAAATAAACCCTAGAGAATATTCTTGAGCATCAGCCTAAGCCAATCTTCACCATTCTATCATTAATTTCACATGATCAATTATTTATAACAATAAACCAAGTCCAGTAAGAATCTACTATATTATGAAATTTCTGCTTGTCCAGGTGGACAGTCTAAATAATTTCAGATGAACAATATTTTACATACATGGGCCATAGCAGGTTAAATTGGTCACTTGGAAGAATTAGATTCCTGGAATGATTCTGTACAGGGTTCTGGATAATTAAAGCTTATTATACTGAAATTTCACTAGTTTGGAGAGTTATGCTGAGTTTATAGAAAGAACTCTATTTATGAAAACAAATAGCAACATGTGACTTGTATCAGGCACTTTTAATTTTGCAGGTCTTTAAAGCATATGTTGGCTCTTTGCATCCACAGCTTCCACATCCATGGACTCCATCAATCATAGATCAAAAACATTATTTTTAAAAAATTGCATCTGTACTACAAAGGTTTAGATTTTTTTCTTATCAATACAATATTGACAACTATTAGATAGCACTTACATTTTATTAGAGGTTAAGTATAATCTAGAGATGATTTAAAGTGCAGTCATACCCATATAAAGAGTTTTCAGGTGATGAACTTCACCTACAATGGTGAACCCTTGAAATTATTTCATGTAGTGATGTCATAAAGATCTTTGTGTAGTTATACTCTATGATGTTCACACAATGAAAATTGTCTAATGGCACAATCCTTAGAAGGAATCCCTGCTTGGTAAATGATATATAGTTGTATGTAGGAAAATCTGTACAGATTATATGCAAATATTACACCATTTTCTACAAGGAGCTTGAGCATCCTTGGAGTTTTGTGTCCACAGGGGACCACTCCCACATAAACACAGAAGGAAAATTGTATGTGTAATTATTACTGTTTTTTAAAATACTTTTGTTGCAAGGCAGACACACACACACACACACACACACACACATACATATATGGAGAGAGAGAGAGAGAGAGAGAGAGAGAGAGAGAGAGAGAAACAGAGCTTCCATCTACTGGTTTATTACTCATATGCTTGAAGAAGGTAGTCCTGACCAAGGCTGAAGCTGAGAACTGGAAACTCAATCCAAGTTTCCAATGTGGGTGGCATGAACCCAACTATATGAATCATCTTTGCTGTCTCCCAGGTTCTGTGTTAGTAGGAAGCTGGAATTGGAAGTGTAGCCAGGATTTGAACCCAGATACTCTGAGATGGGGTGCAGCTGTCCCAAATGGTGTCTTAAACATTGTGCTACATACTTGTCTCTATAGGTATAATTACTACCCTTCCTCTACTTCTTGAATCATTCATCATGGCCTTTTCCCCTAAGTGCTTCATTATGCAACTCAAAAACTACACTAACATTGTGTGTCATAAACTCTAAAATAATATAAACACATAAATCACAGATAACATTTAATAATAGTTCAAAAATGTAATCTGAGCCCACATTTAAATTATAGCCATTGTAATTGAAGTATTTTTCATAGTCATTTCTTAAAAAATAAAAACAGCAGGCATTTGGTGCAGTGGTTAGGAAGCCACTTGGGAAACACGGATTCATATCTGCCCCTGGGTTTGCTTATCATCCACTTCCTGCTAATATACGTGCTGGGATGCAGCAGACGGTGGTTGAGACAGGTGGGTCCTTGCCACCGTGTTGGAAATGTAGACAGATTTATAAACTGGCTTTGGCCTTACTGAACTATTGCAGACACTTGGGGAGTGAACAATGGAAAGGGAAAAATCTCTATATATCTTTGGCTTTCAAATAAATAAGTAAATAAATAAAAATAAATAGCATATGTAGAACCACTCAGGATATGCATAAATAACCTCTGACTCTTTGAAGGATCAGACCAACTATCCTTTAGAATGCTTCACCTTTGCTTTGTTTGAGAGTTCCTCATGGTTTAGCTAAACTACATTTTCTTTCCTTTGTATTTCCTTTAACCTGGAAGTTGAGTCTAAAGATTTGATTAAAATTAAGTTAAACATTTTCTTGGAAGAGATGCTCATAGGTGAAGCAGTAGAATTCACATTATGTTATATCATTATTACAGGGTGTTTGGTTGTGTTGTAAGTAATTATTGATTACCAGCTGATGGTGCAGAATTAGTAATACGCGCAGAGGAGTGTAACTGTTCTGGCAGCTTTGCTGTGAGCAAACCTTAAAGCTTCCATTTACCAATGATAATTCTCTCATTGTCTCTTCCACAATGCCAGGAGTGTCAACAACATTAACTGTTGTTTGTATTGAGCTATTGGGAGTCTTTGATGGAGTTTACTGACTAAAAACCACTCTTTGCCATTTACACTTTATCTTGACCACATTATTGGATTATACAACTATTGATCCAGCAGAGGATTTGAGAGGAAACAGCAGAGAGCCTGAGAATCATAATGGACAAAAGTACACAACAGTGGAAAGTATATAGTCTGGTTTGCAAATATTACCAGGGTCTAGTTGTTTTAAGATTTATTTATTTATTATGGAAGTCAGGTAACAGAGAAGGGAAGAGAAAGAGAGAGAGAGAGAGAGAGAGAGAGAGAGAGAGAGAGAGAATCTTTACTCCCCAGCGGGTTGCAACTGCTAGCACTGGGCCTGGCTGAAGCCAGGAGCAAGGAGCCCCATCTGGGTCTTCCGCATGGGTGGCAAGGGCCCAGGTACTTGGGCCATCACCCTCTGCTTTCCCAGGCCATTAGCAGGGAGTTGGATGTGAAGTGGAGCAGCTGAAACATGAAAAGCACCCATACGAGATGCTGGTGTCTCAAGCTGTGGCTTTATCTGTTAAGCCACATTGTCAACCACTCTAGGGTCCCTTAAGTTATTTTGCAGTGGGGTGGGTTGTTAATATACAAGCAAATTAATTTGGGGATAGAGAGTGTGTAGTGAGGGGTTAAACGTAGCATATTTAAAAATATTCTGGAAGGATTCCTATCAAAAATTATGTTGTAGTTGCAATCTACTAGCATGCAACCCTAATGCAGAGTTCCCCAAAAAGGGTTGTCTCACCCTCACCAACATGGCTGACTTTCCCATGGCAATTTACTTTAGCTTTCTGTTTGAAAACATAAGTTGAGAATCAAGAGTAGAAGGAAAAAATAGTCCAGACAGTGTTCATACATTTTTTACTTTTTAAACCAACAAATTCATATTTTTAAGATTTATTTGCATATTTGTCAACATATCCCAGATGAGGGCAAAGACATTTTGATGGACTCGATCCCTTTTGATCCTCCAGAGCATACAAACAGCCTAGCCTAAAGGTGAGGTTCAGGAAATAGTACCATTAAATGAAGGAATGAATTGAACAACCTGGAAGCAGGCTGGAATTTAATGTTTCTTGTCTATTGTATAAGGGTACTTCAAAAAGTTCATAGAAATAACAGAATTATAAGATACGTTTGGGGCCAGCACCGTGGCTCATTTGGTTAATCCTTCGCCTGTGGTGCTGGCATCCCATATGGGCGCCAGGTTCTAGTCCCAGTTGCTCCTCTTCCAGTCCAGCTCTCTGCTGTGGCCCAGAAAGGCAGTGGAGGATGGCCCAACTGCTTAGGCGCCTGCACCCGCATGGGAGACCAGGAAGAAGCTCCTGGCTCCTGGCTTCACCTCGGGATAGCTCCAACCGTAGTGGCCATTTGAGGGGTGAACTAACAGAAGGAAGACCTTTCTCTCTGTCTCTCTCTCTCGCTGTCTCACTCTATCTGTCAAATAAAAAAAAAGATACATTTATATAGGAGAAAAAAAATTTACAAACCTAAGCCTAGTTTTTCCATAATATGCATTTTCCATGAAAATGTTTTCCTCCTTGCGTGTAGCTGATTTGTGTTATTAATCTGATTAACCGCTTTTGGTGGGGCTTGTCCAATGATGATGAATTGATTAAATGGATAAGAAACATGTTTACTGAAGTCAGTATCTTGAGTGATTTCCCCTAAGTAAGTCTTGAATTTTGGGGTTTAGATTTTCTACAATTCTACATTTTGAAAATAAGGAAGGAACACAAGTTTAAACTTGTTTCTTTTTTTTTTCTTTTTTCCTCTGTAATGTTTTGTTTTTCTGGTAACTATATATATATATATATATATATATATATATATATACTCACACATCAAATTGAAGGGACTGTGGCATATACAGAAACTCAGAGCAACATTTTTTTATTTGTTAGATGAAATTCAGGTCCACTTAGAAAATAGTCTTCCTGCATTTCTCTCATGAGAAAATAGTGAATGAGTAAAGAATAAAGAGTTATGGATGTTGACCTTTGAAACTCTCCCCAAAGCTGCATGACTACTGATGGGATGACATGAAAAGTCATTTCACTTATAATGAGATACCAAGCGGGCCTGTCTTCTTTTAAAACCTGGCATTTAAAAATACATTTACTTCTATTATGTACTGGTCTAACCTGCACAGGCTATTGCATATGACATATTGCCCGAGCAGATGTTTTAGACAACATGCTGGCAGCCATGCACGTAGAGAATAAAGTTTATAGTTTTGTTTCTTCAATCTCGGAGTCACGCAATTGAGAAAGCTTTTTTATCTGGCAATTTATTGCAAATGTTATGTAAACTGCCTATTAATTTTATGCCTACTGTGCAGCAGAACTTTTTAATATGTAGAAATGGGGGTGAAAATGTCTAGATTATTTTCTTCTACAGGACATCTTTTCAGCTTAGAAAAATCTTTTATAGTCAATTCAACTCTGACCTTATGGGTAAAGACACGAGCTAGAGGGAGATGCAGATATTTAAGGCATTGAATTTTTTTATACTAAATGAGAGCAAAGAGAGAGATTTAGGAAGAAATATGTGATGATTGGTATTTTTTAATTGTATTGTTTTGAGCAACCATCTAGTTTATTCCTAGGTTACAGAAGCGTAGGTTTTGAAAGAACTATTCCAGGGACACAATTGCATTCATTTTACTGTCATGACCTCTACTGCAATTTATATTATGAACTCAAAATATGCCTGTTTAATATTTCATTAAAATGTATAAAGTATAAACATACAGTATTATGTTACATAATGCATTTGCAAGTTTATATTCAGATGTGAGAGATTTCTGTATTCATGAAGAAATGACCTTCATACCCCAGTGGAGAATCACCAGTTTATGCAACTTATGACATTTTTATTTTATTTATGTGCTGAATGAAAATATGACATTCATATCATCATCTTTAACAAATGTATTATCAATCAGAGAGAGCACAAAACCATCTCCGTTTCAGTAGGTTGCTGGCACAAGCATTCGCCCCTGATGAATTAGCAATGCCGCTTTCAACCATGCCTGTACTCAAATATTTGAATTTGGATTTCTTTTCCAAAAATTATTCATATATTTATTCGAGATACACACACCACCAAACAAACACAAAGATACACACACACATTGGAAGAAAAAGAGAGAGATGCCATATTGTTTGGGACTGGGCTAGGGTCAAAGCTGGGAGCCGGGAATGCAATCCAGGTCTCCCTTGTTTGTGTCAGGAACTCAATTTCCTAACCCATCATTATTGCCTCTCAGGGTCTACATTAGCAGGAAGCTGTAATCTGCTGCCAGCAATGGTAATCAAGCCCCACTACTCCGATGTGGGATGCTGTTGCCTTAACTGGCATCTTACTCTTGGCCAAACACCATCTACTGCATTTGTACTTCTGAACTTTGCCTTTCCTTATCTAAGTTTATAGAATTATAATTTGAAAAGTGAAAAAACATGATTTCATGGTATATAATCCATGGGTAATATTCCTAAATGGCAGACAAGTAGAACTTTGGAGAATGAAAGAGAAATTAATTAATACTAAATCAATTAATAAAATACCATCACTACCACAATGGGACCAGAATGTTTGAACAGGTTATGAGTCTCACATGGAAAATTCATCGGAATAAGCAGAAGTTTATTTGTCACTATGGTCTCCTTTCTCCCAAACAGCATCCATTCAATTCTGACAAATCTTTCAGCTTTGAATTCCACCAAAAAAAGAGAGAAAAGTTGCAAGAAATTATTTTAAAAATTCCAAGTATTATTTTATTATAGTTCCTATAAATAATGGCCCTTTTAAAAATAGCATTTTAATACCAACACTGTCTCTTCTGTTTTCAACAAATATAAGAGATGGCTGTTTCATCATTCATTTACCAAAAAGGGAAATCTGATGTTCTCACATCAGCTAATAAAGCACAATGGGAAGTACTGCTTCAGGTTAACACAAGTCTCTGTCTTCCATGCTATAGCAGAAAATTAGCAGAAAAAATGCAGCAAAATTCTGATTCTTGCACTGCAGTGTCTTTTTCTGTCAATCTAAAATAAGTAATTGTGACAGATTAAATACCATTGGAAATTGAGCTAGCAAAATGCCAGGGACCCCTTCAGAGCGATTTTCTACAACCTGGAATTCCTAGCACCTATCAATGCATATAAGGAACAAAATATTTCATATTATTGATAGGAGATGACCCTTAGAACTTCTGTTTCCTATCAATAGAGAGAAACATTTTATTTATTTATTTATTTAAAATATTTATATATTTATTTGAAAGGCAGAGTTACAGAGAGGCAGAGCCCAACGCAGAGGCAGAGAGAGAGGTCTTCTATCCACTGGTTCACTCCCCAGATGGCCACAATGGCCAGAGCTGGGCTGATCCGAAGCCAGGAGCCAGGAGCTTCTTCTAGGTCTCCCAAGTGGGTCAGGGACCCAAGGACTTGGGCCATTTCCACTGCTTTCCCAAGCCATCAGCAGAGACCTGGATCAGAAGTGCAGCAGCCAGGCTCAAACCAGCATTCACATGGGATGTCGACACTGCAGCCAGTGGCTTTACCTGTTGTGCCACAGTGCCAGCCCTGAGAAAAACATTTTATTACAATATGGAAAGATCTTTGTCAATAGAATTTTTCCTAATTTTTGTTATAGCATATTAAAACATCACTAAAATAAATTACATAAATTCATTTTTAATTATATGAATTGAAAAGTAAGAATATGATTTGATTGTGTAATTAATATCACCCTGTTCAGTAACTGATATACTTAATTAGGGAAAAAGATGTTTTGATATCTGAAAGTTTATACTACTATCACATGTAGTCTCTTTTTTCTTTAAAGACGTAGCACCTGGCTCCTGGCTTTGGATCGGCGCAGCAAGGTGGCTGCAACACACCGGCTGTAGCGGCCATTTAGGGGGGTGAACCAACGGAAAGGAAGACCTTTCTCTCTGTCTCTCTCTCTCTCACTGTCTAACTCTGCCTGTCAAAAAAAAAAGATTTATTTGATTGAAAGATACTTCCAGAGAGAGAGAGAGAGAGAGTATGAGAGTGAGAGAGAGATCCTCTATCTGCTCACTCACTCCCCAAATGGCTGGTGCAGATCCAAACCAAAGCCAGGGGCCTGGAACTTCCTCTGGGTCTACTACCTGGGGTGCACAGGCCCATTTTTCACTGCTTTCCCTGGCACATTAGCAGGGCACTGGATCAGAAGTGGAGTAACCAGGACTCAGTAGACCCTCATATAGGATGCCAGTGTCACAGGTGGCAGCTTAACCTGCTGTGCCTGAAAGCCATCCCCATAATAGTGTATTCAAGAAGATTCAGTTATTTCATACTATACATGTATTTAGTTACTAGATTTTGGTGTATGACTTTATAGAGCTGCTCTGTTTTGAAATGCAGGGGAAATTCTAAATAGCCCCTCCCCAGATCTGTTCAAACTGACACCTCTCATTTATTGCACTAAACTTCTCATTGAATACTATTAATGCTTTCCCTTCACAAATGGCATTCTTTCTCTCACCTGTCCTACCACTTGAAGCACGCACTTAACTATAATATCTGTAAACTGATACCTAAGTGATTTAGAAATAACAACATTTAGTTATTTCAACACTTTTGCTAATAAACGAGATAATAAACATTAAGCAGTAACACATTTGACTCATTATACATAGCTATTCCTCCATTGGAGCATTCTCACAATGACTTCAGAATCCTCTCAAGTACAATGCCTGCCTAGGGCTGGCAAGTCCCTCTTCTGGCTTCTTCTTTTGAATTATGATAATGATCAAGTTATCAATCTCTTGGGTTTCAGAAGCAGTTTAGTCTGCATAGTACTACACAGGTATTCCCTGCCTTGATTCTCATGACATCCTATGAGGTCCACTGGAAAAATACAAGCATTGCTCTTTGAGGAGGCTCAGAAAAGTTTACTGATGGTCATTCACCTACTGTAGTGTGGTCTAGAACCCACCTGCTGGGGTTAGGCCTTGTTATTCTCAAGAGACATAAATAGATTCAGAGTAGCAGAAATGAGGACATGAGTGTATTGAAAAAAATACAAATTGGGGGGGGGGGTGACTGTCTCTCTGTGGCCTCTTGTTCTCATCTGCACATTTGCTTCAGATTTTCTCTTTGAGGATTTTCTCTTATTTTCTATGTATTTTACCTAAATGTGGCAAGTGACCATATAGTGTTTTCTAATCTGGCTCCTAACAAACAGTAATTGTAATCTTTCTGTTCCAGTTCACCTTACTCATGCTCAAGAGTCCCACTTTGTCTCTGTCTCTCTCCTTTCTCTGTAACTCTGCCTTTCAAATAAATAGAACAAACTTTTAAAAATAGATTACCAATGTACCCTACCTTCTTCCCTACCTGGGTATGAGGATGCCCCTGTTTAAATCCCTGCTGGGGCCAGAGACTCAGAGTCTCATGACCTGCTGCCCTTTGGTGTATTGTGGGCACAAACTCTTCCAGGACCTAGTGTGGGGAATTTGGGACATGGATACAAGTCAGATTTTAAGATATCTCTGGAATATCAAATGGCATAACTTCACATTCAGATTGCAGCATAGCCCTCTGTCAAAATGCTAGAGGTTATAGCTGGTCCTTTATAAAGAGAAGGAGGTTACCAACTGTTACATTGGTAGCCCACTTCAATAACAGATAAACATCTTTTCTCTTTTTTATTAAAGTGAGAACAAAACTAAACACAGCCAAATATATTCTTTTGATTTTCATGATATATTTTTTCTGCTAAATTACTCCTCAGAAAATTAGTTTAGTGCAGGGAATAATCCCCCCAGTGAAGATTTATGTGATTGTTTGAGAGAGCTATTGTCTTCTTGAATGGTTATAATGCACTCTGGAGCAATAAGCATGATTTAAATATAATTAGTTCGGTGAACAACATCTTATAGCCAATATCGCAGATGTAACCTACCCAACTATTAAAGTCCCATTTAAAAATAGAGATTTCTTGCCCTTGTATATTTTCTTTCTTTCTTTCTTTCTTTCTTTCTTTCTTTCTTTCTTTCTTTCTTTCTTTCTTTCTTTCTTTCTTTCTTTCTTTCGACAGTCAGAGTGGACAGTGAGAGAGAGAGAGACAGAGAGAAAGTTCTTCCTTTACCATTGGTTCACCCTCCAAAGGCCCCCGCAGCTGGCGCGCTGCGGCCGGTGCACTGTGCTGATCTGAAGCCAGGAGCCAGGTACTTCTCCTGGTCTCTCATGTGGATGCAGGGCCCAAGGACTTGGGCCATCCTCCACTGCATTCCTGGGCCACAGTAGAGAGCTGGCCTGGAAAAGGGGCAACGGGGACAGAATCTGGTGCCCCAACTGGGACTAGAACCCCAGGGTGCTGGCGCTGCTAGGCAGAGGATTAGCCTATTGAGCCACAGCACCGGCGCCCTTGTATATTTTCAACAGGATATTCATATCATGGTTGGAAAATATCAAAATTAAAAAGGAAAAGCAACTTTAAGCAACAATGAGGATATTTAAACAAGTGGGGTAACCACAGGAGACTTAAACCAGACAGACCACCTCAGAGGGCAGCATATGTATTTTAAATATATATATACTCGCATATTTATATAAAATAAATAATATATTTTAAAATATAAATAAATATATAAATATGTATTTTAAATATATAAATGAATATATTTTTCCATATATTTTAAAAGATTCCAATCTGATATAGTATGGAATATCAAAACATTCAGTTTGTGGTTGAAACCATGTGTAGAGGAAATGTCCGCAGCTCATATATCAGAAAAGAAGATAAGATAAAAATCTATTAGTCATCTAGAGGGGTTAGAATAACAGCACAGTAAATCTCAACAGAGTTGAAAGAAGGAAATACAGACACTTTTGCACCCCTGTTGAATAACCCTGACCTCAAAGGACAATCGGTCTCCTTTTAGGAAAGATTTATTATTTGGTTTTCCATTCATTTTTTAAATTTTTATTTAGTAAATATAAATTTCCAAAGTACAGCTTATGGATTACAATGGCTTCCCCCCCCACCCCATAGCTTCCCTCCCACCCGCACTCCTCCCAACTCCTGCTCCCTCTCCCATTCCATTCACATCAAGATTCATTTTCAACTTTCTTTATATACAGAAGATCAAGTTAGTACATATTAAGTAAAGATTTCAACAGTTAGCACCCACACAGAACATACAGTGTAAAATACTGTTTGAGTACTAGTTATAGCATTAATTCACATTGAACAGCACATTAAAGACAGAGATCCTACATGAGGAGTAAGGGCACAGTGACTCCTGTTGTTGACTTAACAAATTGACACTCTTATTTATGGCGTCAGTAATTACCCTAAGCTCTTGTCATGAGTTGCCAAGGCTATGGAAGCTTTTTGGGTTCGCAGACATCAAACTTATTTAAACAAGGTCATAGTCAAAGTGGAAGTTCACTCCTCCCGGTTTTCCATTCAAAACTCTAAATGCAAATACACTTCCTTCATTGACCCAGGTTCTGCCTCTGGAATGGCTCTGATTCTTCCAGACAACACATCAAATATATGAATGTAGCTCTTTATGTCCTCACTTTTACTCAGGCCACACAGCAATACCTACTTTTCCTGTCCTTAGACATTGAGTGTTGGCCTTCATAATCACGTTGTCCTCATTTAAAACTACAGTTTTACTGAGGTGACCCTCATTTGCTGGTGACTCTTCTTTCAGCTTGATTGGCAACTCCCACAGAATCTTTCATACTGTATCATAGTAAATCCCTGCATTATCCATCAAAACCTTTATTTATGACTGTGACCAATAACTAAATATATTGGCTGTGGGCCAATGCATTAAAAAATGACAAGAGCATGAGACAGTCTGATTCACAAGGTTGAAAGGCTTCATTGCGTCAAAGAATGAACTTATACTCTTCTGAAATGAATAATGATTCTGATAAAAGAATACTTTCTTTACATAACACTGAAATATAGATCCGGGGACATGGAATACAGGGAAGAGGTTCTTCAAGATATGAAATGGATATTGTGATGACTTTAGGGAAGCCACTGATTGATGTAAGTGATACCAGAACCTGGGAGAATCTGCAAGAATTCATAGGTGAGCCACATAATCCTTTGTCCCCTCAAAACATAGGATTGTCTGATTTGTGGCCAAAGATAAATTAGGTAATAAGCAAGAGGTCCAGACTGACAAGATTTTCTTTATAATGTGGCATGCTAAGTGAAATATAGCACACCAAATGAGGTCCTAGCAGTGTCAAGTCATATGGAAATATTATCATTCCTCAGAACAATTTACCAATGTTCACGAGACCTAAGTTTTCAATATTAGGTAGTCATTTGTACTATTTCATGTTGTGCTGGCAAGCACTTGAAATATATATTTGTCACTCAAACTGTTGCTAAGCTAAGTAATCCACAAGTTACATGTGCCATCCATTTAATAAACTCAGTAAGTTATTTTCATCCATAATAGTCCCTCTTATGACATCATGGCTACCCTTCTCATTTTGTATCTTTGCAAACATCTTAAGCCATATTTCTTAGGCGGTGTTAAATAGAGTAAAACAGGAATAGTATTGGTATTGAGTCATGGAGAACCACATTACCACATTTCAACTCCAACTCTGAACATAAAGTAATTCGTTCCTCCAAAAAGATTTTAGAACCACGTTTTCCATTACCACAGCACATGGAGACTGCAGATGGTGGCAGTGATAACACAGCGGATGATGGCAAGGACAGCAATCCTGCACTTAGGTTAGATAGAGAGACAAATTGCTGCACCTTGATAGGGATTTCCATTATCTGGTAGAGCCAGCAGCCAGCACTTTGCAGAGTGTATTGTAGATAAGAAAGCCTTTGACAGAAATCCACTGATAAAGATGCAGTTCCCAGGGATGAGAAGCATATTTGTAAAGTATTAAACCCCGGTAGTTGTGGTTCTCAAACTAAGAAGTGACATCCCTGGGAGATGAACTTGGGACACGTCTTCTGAGACACACAGATGTGGCCCACAGCACATCAGCTGCTCGTGGGCACTTAGCCCAGTCAGGAGGAATGGGAGACGCAGGTGGGTAAGAGCCACTCTGCCAACCTTAGATTTTGTTGTGCAATGTGACACAATAGATATTGTCACATTAAGGGCATGCTCCTCAAAAGCATATGTTTTTCGCAGTAGTACTCCTAAATTATTATTAGTGGAATTCTGATCCTCAGATCCAGAGAAATCAAATAAACCCACGCGTTTTACACTTAAATTTTCTTTGTTTCATTTTCATCAAGGTCATTATATATTTTAAGTAAATACACCTGTGCTGTCTTTTAGTACACACTTCTCTGTGCACTAAGTAATCACAAACTATATGATTAACAGTTCTAATACTTAAAGACAGCTTTGATTTTAATATCTACATGACACATTTCCTCCTTTTGTCAAATTCAAGGAATATTTTCTTGTGTATAGTGCCCTGATGTCCCTTCTGTTCTCCATATATATTCAAAAATTTTGGAAGCAATGTTGTGATCTCATTTGAGTTGTTATAATACCTTGGGATGTAATTCTTCTAGACGCTAGAGTTCTGTTAAAGGAAATCATTTCTCATAACCTTTTTACATAACTTCCTCAGTTTTAGTTTGTCTATTTGTACACTTTTTTACATGTCTTTACATTTTTTCTCTCTTTTCCTCCCTCCCTCCTTTCCTCTTTTCCTCTCTTTCCTTTTTCCCTCCATTCCTTCTTCCATCCATCCCTACTCTTTCCCCCTCCTCACTTCCTCCCTCTCTCCTTCTCTTTCTCTCTCTCTTTCTCTCTTTTCTTTTTCCATTGTCCAATGATAACATCACACTCAATATGTAAAAGATTCTCAATAAATACTTAATAGTTTTTCTTGTCACTCATGTTACAAAAGCTGCTGTCTTGGAGATGTTGGAGAAATGTCAGATATCTTTGGCTTGTCATCTCACCATCTGCTATTCACTTTAGATTCTTTTTTGAAACTTTGCCTAGGCACATAGATGATTCACTTTCTTTCCCATAGTGTTGATGACATTTCCCCAAGTGTTAAACCTCATGCTTGTGGTTAATCAATTCTTGGATCATATCGTCATTCCAGTTTTATGATTTTTTGCTATAGAATCCATGTGCCCTTTGTAGGGGCTAAAAATTGTGGTCTTCAGAGTATTTAAAACATTTTTGATATTGGCTTTCTGCAAGATAATGGAATTTGCCAATTTTTCTATTGACATAAGAAACCTTTTTTTTTCATAGCATTTGCCTTTTATCTTTTATGGAGCTAACCAACTTTTGTCAAGGCCTCTTTAATAGTAAACTCTTTTAGGGGATTTAGGAGACTTTCAAGAAAAGTAGACTAATGTTATGCTGAACACACAGAAGGGCAAAATTCCCAGCAAGCTTTCATCAGCAAGTCACTCATTCTGAAAATACTGGTGAATGGGAAACTCTAGAGAGCATTTAACATTGTCTGAATGAAATAATTAAATGGTGAAGTTGGAAGGGAACTGAGAAATAACTTAGCATATCTCTTTCATTTTATTTGTGGGAAAGAATGAGACTCAGAAACACTAAATGCTATCCCTAGAGTAGTTCTCTATGTAAGCTGTCAAAGGGAACCTGAAGCCAATCCTTCTGACAACAATTCTATGGCAGGGCTCCTTCAATGGAGCTCTAGCATCCTATCAGTCCTTCCTCAACAAAACGGTTCCCAAGCAGTGAAAAACAGTGGCAGGATAAAGTAGCAAAGAACTAATGAACAGTTATGGATTTTCGTAAGTGAAATATATCATGAGTCCAGCAAAGGAATTTTTGTGTATTTCCTGGAAGTGGTGAAACCAGGGGTTTGGTAGGGTTTGCTAGAGATGGTGATTTATGTGCTTGATTATGGCTCGCATAGAAGGAATGAACACTCGTGAAGTTAATGCAGAAAGAATTCTGAGCACTTATGGTAGAACTTGGCAAATTTACTCTTACATGAATAAGGCAATGTATTTAAACTCTCAATTATGGTGACTCTACAGCCTATGGAGAGAAAAGAATTTTTTTTCCATGACTGTTTTGTGTGGAAACACTGTCCTCAAAGGAAGACTCATTGTATACAGTGTCTCCTGGTCCCAGATTGAATCAGATGCAGTTATCTGAATTGGTACTTACAATGTCTGAGTTCCTGCTTGGCAGGTGTATTGCTGCACAATGGTACAGGACTTTTCTGCAGCCATATAGAATAAAATTTTTCTATTCTTACAGATTTGGCTCTGCTCCTCAGGATTCATTACGTGAAGTGATGTGACTGATACTGAATTGTATAATACTGAATCATTTCAGATTTGCTTTGTTTTCATACAGGTTTGCTAGATTGTACACCCTGATCAATGTATGTCACTTGTCACACCTGCTCTTATTTTAGTATTTCTCCAACAACTAAGAAACAGGCTCTCCTGTTTTGTATACCTCACACTGCACAAACGCATGGATCTCTGCTGGAACAGCAGGCGGCAACTTTCAGAAGTGTAGTTCTTCCTTGAACATGCATAACAAGTCAGCAGCTTTCAAAGACTGTGCTTTGAAAAAAAAAAGATGACTTTTAATGAAAAGAACTCCACATTTGCCATCTATTACAAAAATTCAGGCTCACAGAGCTTGGAACAAAAAGGACAGAATAAACCAGCATTGTGGTGAATCATAAAAAAAAGTTAGGAGTACAAAAGACACAAAAGAGTGTGTATTAAAGAAGGGATGTAAGGTCACAGAGGAGGGAAAAAGTGAGTTATGGTGATAAGAGGAGGTGAAATGTAATTGTCTGTGTACATGAGTGCTGCTGCCACGGAAGCCTAAAACTCAGAATTGCTAACAATTGTCACCTAAGAGGAATCCTAATGCTTCAGAGTCTTTAATGCTGGAAGTCAGAAATCAGAAAAGTATAAGAAAAGTGGATTTGTAGCACTGAATATCCTTTGAATAATTATATACACTGTTCTAAAAGAACTCACTTCTTAACTTGTACAATAGGGGTGTGAATTCAATCAAGATGTCTGTGTCCATCCCGCATTGGAGTACCTGAGTTTGCTTTCCATCTCTGGCTCCTGACTCCAGCTTCCTGTTAATGTAGACCCTGGGAGGCAACAATGATGGCTTAAGTACTTTATTCCCATGTGTGAGACCTGATTTAAGTTTCTAGTTCCTGGCTTTGGCCAAAGACTGGCTATTTAGGGCATCCGGGGAGTGAAACAGCAGATGGGAATTTTGTCACTCAGGTCTAAGTCTTTCTGCCTCTTAAATAAATAAAAGTAAAAAATATATTAAAATAAAAAATTAACTTGGTAAATATTTTAGAAGAAAATTAACAAATCAAATAGGGAAATACTTTTTAAATTTATTCTAATTGGGTTTCAAAAGGAAAAATTGCTATTCTGTCTTTATTCTGGTGGTTACCACTGCCTTTTCCTCAATCCATTTGTGTTGCTAGGAGTACTGTTTCTCTCTTTTGAAATAAATCAGTCTGTGTTAAGTAATGCAGTTTCTGAATTACACAAGGGATTCCACATGGAAGCCACTTTAGAATGCTATATTGTGAATGTCTCAGACAAACTTAGGAAATCATTTTTGTCTTTTTAAAAAAAATTGCTTTCAATGACTTGAACTAATTCTTCCACAGACAGTTGAGGATTGATACGATCTGGAGCCATATGTGTCATCTGGGATACAGCTGTAATGAGGCTCTGGTCCTTCATGGAATTTGGAGTTTAATTAGGAATATAAGGGGGGATGGGGTGAACAACAAAAGAAATAGGTCTTTTATGGGTTGTATGGAACAAGATCCCATACTTTAATGATACCTATGTCTTTCTCTTACTCTTCTCTCTTCTTCTTTCTAAGGGTGTAATTTTAGAACTGCCTTCTTAGCCAAGTGTTAACGACACATTCATCTCAGTTCTTCACAGAAACTCTTCATCTGGGTTAGGCATTCATGCTGACTCTCTCACTCCCTGCCTTTGTAGGTGGTTGAGGGGAAAATTTGCCTGCTCTCTATTGTGGGAGAAGAAGTTTATAACCAGATACATATTATTTTCTACTTCTTTTGACAAAAAAATCATAGTGCTTAATGCCTTCCCCAAGAGGAACAATCTGCTCAGATCAGGTGTCTGGAAAACACCTATTCCTTCTGCTTTCTTCAGATGGGATCTGTTCTGGTATCTCCTTAAATATACACTCAGCAGTTACTAGGGAACAGTTATGTAATATGTTGTTAAGCTCAAGTGTGATTCCATTTTGCTACCCTGGAGAGACTGTTCCTGAAGACAAGTCCTTCACTTGTGTGGGATGGCATTTGCTTCTTGGAGATACCAGAGTTTTCTCTGTAATTATTGTCCTCCTGAAGAATCATTCTTTTTCTTTCTCATGAATCTTTGCATCATCATTGATTGCGCTCTTATATCACTTCTGCTTAAATAAACAAGTAATCATTTATTACACTAACTCAGCTGTCCCTCAATGAGTGTCTCTACTTTCTTTTACTTCATGACAAGCTTCTTCCTTCATCATACATTCTCCTCTGCTCCAATTGGGCAGCTTCACTGCCCACACAGACTGATCTTGTTGAGGGCCCTGCTACCTCTCTGATGCCAAATTTTTTTCCTGACCTGAAACCTCAGCAATATAGGATGTAGTTGATAAATCACTCTCTTTTGAAACACTTTATTTGCGTGACTTTCATGATACCACATGTCATTGGATTTACTTCTATCTCAGGCCATTGCTTATCTTTAAAGTAAACTTTATTGATGTATAGTTTACATACATAAATTTACTCCTTTTAGTTGTACAGTTTGGTAGTTTGCACAAACACATTAAGGTCAGTAACAGTTGTCAAAATTCAGGTTATAGAATATTTTTATCCTCCCAAATGGTTCCCTTAAGCCTCTTAACGTCAATCCCTTACCTCCTCCAGCCCCTAGCAATCATGGGTTTGATTTCCCACCTATATTTCTGTCTTTTCCTGATAGTTTTATCAGTGAATTTTGCCATAATATATAGCCTCATGTACACAGTGTTTTCACTTAGCATAAAACATGTTTAAAGTTTTTTTTTTCTAAAATATATTTGAAAGGCAGAGAGAGACAGACAGATTTTCCATTCACTGGTCCATTCCCCCTATACCCTCAATAGCCAGGGCTGGGTCAGATCAAAGCCAGGATCCAGAAACTCATTCCAGGTCTCCCGCATGGGTACCAGAGAACCAAGTACTTGAACAATCATCTGCTGTCCCTTAATCTTGTGTCTGTTAGCAGGAAGCAGGGTTGGAAGTGGAGGAGCCAGGACTTGAACCCAAAGGCACTCGATATAGCATGTGGGTGTACCAAGTGCACATTTTAATGCTGGGTCAATTACCAACCAAGTGTAAAGTTTTGAAATCATCCATGTTGTTACATCCCTCATTAGGTCATTGGACTTCATTGCTGAAAAATACAGTCCACTACATTAGTGCACTGTGCTTTGTTTGTCCCTTTAGCAGCAGATGTGGACATTAGGCTGTAACAAGTTTGGGCGATAATGAATACATCTGCTATCATATTTGCATAGTTATTTTGAGAGTATAACTCTTCCTTTTTTCTAGGTAGTTCCTGAAGGCTTTCGAAGAACAGAAGTTTTAAATTTTATGAGTTTCAGTTCACCAATTCTATGTTGTAGCCTATTTAAGAAAGAAAAAAAAAACACAAAACTTCACCTTATCCAAGATCATAAATATTTCCCATATGCCTTGCTGTAGGAGTTCCACAACTGGTTATGATCTTTTCCAAGTGGATTTTTAAGTATGATTTAAAAATGGAGATCACTTTGCTTTTCATCTTCCATTTCCTTTACTTTCTCCATTCTTTCTTCCCTCCTCTCCTTTCCTTCCCTCCTTTTCCCCTCCTTCCTTTACTCCCATCTTCTCTTCTTCCCTCCTCTTTCCTGCCTTGCTCTCTTCTCTCTTTCTCTCACTGGTATGCAGATTCCTGATGTTCTTTGCCCTGTGTGTGCCCCATCAAGGTTCCATTTCATCTGTCACTGCTTTCTATTTTGTGGCTCCTTTAGAGACTTTGGCATGCAGGAGAAAATAGTTGAGAAATAGCATCCACTTTACATCTTCTACTTTTCTCAAGGAATTAATTCTCATATCTGAAACCCCTGTGTTGGCCTCATACCTACTATATTCTTTTTTATTTAACCCCTGCATTTATTGATTTGCATGTGATATTACTGAAAATATTTCATTAGATCATCCCAGTTTCAAATTTTGACAATCTTGTAAATGAAATGGTACCTTTTAATTTTCATTTGAAATTTTGTCATTGCTAGTATGTAGAAATACAAACAAAGTATGTGTATTGTCCTGGATTCTTGCAACATTGCTAAACTGATTTTTAGGTCTAGCAGTTCTTTGAATTGCTCTAATATTTATGTAATTTACAAACAAAGACTTTTATTTTTGTTTAAATCTATAATACTTTCAATTTTATCTTTATCACCTCATTTTACTGGGGTATGAGCTGTAGTACAAAAATGAACAGGAGTGGTGACCTTGGACTTGTTTTCTTTCTTCCCAGTCTCAAATGGAAACATTCAATGCTTTACCATTTTGTATAATAACAACTGAGGATCACTTGTATTTTTCTTCACGAGGCAAGGAACTTTATTCTATTTCCATAATATTTTCTTTTAACAAAATTGTTACATGATCATTGACTACTTAAAATTATTTTCTATCTGTGGAGATGATCATATTATTTATCCATTTCAGTCAACTGCTATGATAATTATTTTATTTATTTCCTAAATTTGATGAAATCCTCATTCCTGAGATAAGCTCCAATTGTTTGTGATGTACTATATGAATATATTACTAGAAAAAAATTGTTAACATCTTGGTCAAGAATTTTGCATCTATGTTCATCAGTAATATTGTCTTGCAGTTTTCTTTTTTTAAAAACTTTTATTTAATGAATATAAATTTCCAAAGTACAGCTTATGGATTACAATGGCTCCCCCCGCACATAACTTCCCTCCCAATGGCAACCCTCCACTTTCCTGCTCCCTCTCTACTTCCATTCACATCAAGATTCATTTTCAATTCTCTTTATATACAGAAGATCAGTTTAGCATATATTAAGTAAAGATTTCAACAGTTTGCCCTCACATAGCAACACAAAGTGAAAAATACTGTTGGAGTACTAGTTATAGCATTAAGTCACAATGTACAAAACATTAAGGACAGAGATCCTACATGATATTTTTTAAAAATTTATTAATTTTCTATGCAATTTCCAATTTAACACGGTTTTTTCATTTTCAATTATCTTTATATACAGAAGAATGATTCAGTATATACTAAGTAAAGATTTCATCAGTTTGCACCCACACAGAAACACAAAGTGTAAAAATACTGTTTCAGTACTAGTTATAGCATTACTTCACATTGGACAACACATTAAGGACAGATCCCTCATGAGACGTAAGTACACAGTGACTCTTGTTGTTGACTTAACAATTTGACACTCTTGTTCATGGCGTCAGTAATCTCCCTAGGCTCTAGTCATGAGTTGCCGAGGCTATGGAAGCCTTTAGGGTTCGCCAATTTTGATCTTATTCCAACAGGGTCATGGTCAAAGTGGAAGTTCTCTCCTCCCTTCAGAGAAAGGTACCTCCTTCTTTGTTGGACCGTTCTTTCCATTGGGATCTCACAGAGATCTTTCATTTAGGTCTCTCTTTTTTTTTTTTTTTCCTGAGTGTCTTGGCTTTCCATGCCTAAAATACTCTCATGGGCTCTTGAGCCAGATCCGAATGCCTTAAGGGCTGATTCTGAGGCCACAGTGCTGTTTAGGACATCTGCCATTCTATGAGTCTGCTGTGTATCCTGCTTCCCATGGTGGATCATTCTCTCCCTTTTTGATTCTATCAGTTAGTATTAGCAGACACTAGTCTTGTTTGTGTGATCCCTTTGACTCTTAGACCTATCAGTGTGATTAATTGTGAACTGAAGATGATCACTTGTACTAGTGAGATGGCATTGGTACATGCCACCTTGATGGGATTGTATTGGAATCCCCTGGCACGTTTCTAACTCCACCATTTGGGATAAGTCTGATTGAGCATGTCCTGAACTGTGCATCTCCTCCCTTGCTTATTCCCACTCTTATATTTAACAGGGATCACTTTTCAATTAAAATTTAAACACCTAAGAATAATTGTTTGTTAATTAAATAGTTCAACCAATATTACTAGAACAAACCAAAGGAAAAATACAAAAATGGATAAGGTATTACATTGTACATCAACAGTCAGGACAAGGGCTGATCAAGTCACTGTTTCTCATAGTGTCCCTTTCACTTCAACAGGTTTCCATTTTTGTGCTTGGTTAGTTGTCAGCGATATGGGAGAACATACGATATTTGTCCCTTTGGGACTGGCTTAATTCACTCTGCATGATGTTTTCCAGATTCCTCTATTTTGTTGCAAATGACCGGATTTCATTGCTTTTGACTGCTGTATAGCATTCTATAGAATACATGTCCCATAATTTCTTTATCCAGTCTACTGTTTGGGTTGATTCCAGGTCTTAGCTATTGTGAATGGAGCTTAAGGCTTTTTGATAAATTTTTAAATTGACTCCAGGTAAACTTTTGCAGTTTTCTTTTTTTGCAATGTCTTTGTCTTTTTTTGCACATTTTGGAGATAGCTTTTAGTTATTGATTTCAAGTAAGATTCTATTGTGATCAAAGAACACACTTTATATTATTTTAATGATTTCTAAGTTGTTTTCTCACCCAAAATATGGTTTCTGTTGGTAACTATTTTCATATAAAATTCAAAAGTATATATATATATATATATATGTGTGTGTGTGTGTGTGTGTATAGTGTTGTTGTTAGGTGAAAGGGTTTATAATATCAATGAGATTATGGGATTATATTGGCTGAATTTTAGTTTCTTTGAGTGTTCTATTCCCATTTTCTCTTTAATTTTTGCACTGTTTTATCTGTAATGATTAAGTCTCCAATGTCCAATTTCAACTGTTGTTTTTGACAGTTTGACTTCTATTAACTCATTTCCTGTATTTTAAGATCGTTGTTAGGAGCATACATATTATCATTATTTTGTTTTCTTTTACTTCAAATAGTCTAATATTTATTGCTGACCTGGAGTTTTCTATCTGGATAAATAATATCATCAAAATTTTAGTGTCTAGTCTTAAGTAAATGACCTCTAATTCCACAATCATATAATCTTACTGATTATATAAGTCATATAAATAAATTTAAAATTTTTTGTTGGGGCTGGCTTTGTGGTGTAGCGGGTAAATCCACCATCTGCAGTGCCAGCATCTCATATGGGTGCTGGTTTGAGTCCTGGCTGCTCCACTTCTGATCCAGCTTTCTGCTATGGCCTGGGAAAGAAGTAGTAGATGGCCCAAGCCCTTGGGTCCCTGCACCCACATGGGAGATCCAGAAGAAGTTCTTGGCTCCCGGTTTTGGATCAGCACAGCTCTGGCCGTTGCGGCCAATTGGGGAGTGAATCATCAGATGGAAGACTTCTCTCTCTCTCTGCCTCTCCTCCTCTCTCTATATAACTCTGACTTTCAAATAAAATAAATAAATCTTTTAAAAATTTTTGTTACTATAAAAACACATTTTATGCATTCCATAGGTACAATTCCAAGACAATACTTGCCTCAACCGCTCCCTCCCTCCCCTCTCTTCATCAGTTTTTGCAAAGTCATAATTTTAATTCACTCTATATTCTCATGCTTAATTCGCTGCTAAGCATAACTTCAACAAGTGAAAAGTAGGACAACCACAGTTCCACAGAAGTATGAATAAGTTCTACATGCCGCAATTTCTTTATCCAGTCATTAGCTGATGCACATCTCGGTTAATTGCATATCTTAGCTATTGTAAATAGAGCTATAATAAACATGGGGTTAAAAATAACTCTTCCCAGGAGTGGGATGGATAGTTAGGTCATATAGTAGATCTGTTTTTAGATGTCTGAGGAAGCTCCATACTGTATTTCTTAATGGTTGTACTAGTTCATATTCCCACTAACAGTAGATTGGGGTACCTCTTAACCCTAGCCTCACCAGCAGTTACTGTTTTTGTTTTTTGGGTGATATCCATCCTAACTGTGATAATGTGATAGCTCTTTGTGGTTGTTATTTGCATTTCCTTCTCTTGTGATTCTGAGCTTGTGATTCTAAGCATTTTTTTTTCATGAATCTGCTGGCCATTAATATTTCATCTTTTGAAAATTGCCTGTTCATGTCCCTTGCTCTTTTCTTAACTAGATTGTTTCTTTTGCTGTTATTTTCTTGAGCTCTTCATAGTACTGGATATTAATCCTTTATCAAGTGGCATGGTTTGCAAGTATTTTTCTCCCATTCTGTTGATTGTGTCTTCACTTGGTTCAGTATTTCCTTTGCAATGTAGGAGCTTTATAGCTTGATATAATACCATTTGTCTATTTTTATCATTACTGCCTATGCTTCTGGGGTCTTTCTGCAGAAGACTTTGCCTATACCAATGTCTTGCAGAGTTTCTCCAATGTTCTCTGGTAATTTGATTATATAATGTTGCAGATTTAGGTTCTTAATCCATTTTGAGTGGAATTTTTCTAAGGGCCTTGTTTCATATTTCTGCATAGGAGATCAATTATCCGAGCATCACTTATTAAAGAGACTGTCCTTTCTCCAGGGATTGATTTCAAATTGTCAAAGGTTAGTTGGTTGTAGATGCATGGATCAATTTGTAGAGTTCCTATTCTGTTCCAGTAGTCTTATTTGTGTCTTCTTCTAGTTCTTTCTTTTTTTGTAATTTTCATTGTAGAGATCTTTCATCCCCTTGGTTAAATTTATTCTATGAATTTATAATTTTTGCAGCTATTGCAAATGAAATTGATCTTAGTTCTTTCTCTGCCTTGGCACTGCCTATGTATACAATAGCTATTGATTTTTGTGTGTTGATTTTATAACCTGCAATTTTACCAAATTCTCTTATGTATTGCTATAGTCTCTTAGTGGAGTCTTTTGGTTCCCCTATATATAGAATCATGTCATCTGCAAACAGGAATAATTTGACTTACTTCTTTCCAGTTTATATTTTTTATTTCTTTTTATTGACTGATGGATCTGCGTAAAGCTTCCAGGACTATATTGAATAGCAATGATAAAACCGAGTATCCTTTTCTGGTTCCAGCTTTCAATTATTCCCCCATTCTATATGATGCTGGCATTGGACTTGTGATATATTGCCTTAAGTGTGTGGAGAAATATTCCTGCTATAATCAATTTTCTTAAGGTTTTTTTTTTTTATCAACAAAGGATGTTGTATTTTACCAAATGCTTTGTCTACATCTATCAAGACAATCATATGGTTTCCTTTATTCATTTTGTTAATGTGATTTATCACATTTGTTGGTTTGCATATGTTGAACCATCTCTGCAAAACAGGGATAAATCAAAGCCAGTGCTGTGGCTTAGCAGGTAAAGCCACCACCTGCTGTACCAGCATCCCAGATGGGTGCTACTTCAAGTCCCAGCTGCTCAACTTCCAATAAAGCTTTCTGTTGATGGCCTGGGAAAGCAGTAGAAGATGGCCCAAGTCTTTGGGTCCCTGCACTCATGTGGGAGACCCAGAAGAAGCACCTAGCTCCTGGCTTCAGATCAGCTTAGCTCTGGCCACTGCAACTATTTGGGGAATGAACTAGTTGATGGAATACCTTTCACTCTCTATGCCTCTGCATCTGCCTCTCTGTAATTCTGCCTTTTAAATAAATAAAATAAATCATTTTTTTAAAGAAAAACAGGAATAAATCCTACTTCGGGTGACTGTTTTGGATGTGTTGTTGGATTTGATTAGCTAGTATGTTGTGGAGGATTTTTGCATTTATGTTCATCAGGGATATTGGTCGATAATTCTCTTTGTGTCTTTTCTGGTTTTGAAATTAAGTTAATGTTAGCCTCATAAACGGAGTTTGAGAGGATTCTTTCCATTTAAATTGTTTTGAATAGTTTGAGAAGAATTGGAATTAGTTCTTCTTCAGAATCTCCTAGAATTCATTAGTGAAGTCATCCAGTCCTGGGATTCTCTTTTTTTGGGAGGCTCTTTATTACTGGTTCAATCTCCATCTTGATCATTGGTCTATTTAGGTTTTCTGTCTTCATGATTCAATTTTCATAATGTGCGTGTGTGTGTGTGTGTGTGTCCAGAAGTGTATTCATTTCTTCTAAACTTTCCAATTTTTTGGCATATATCTGTTCACAGTAATTCCTGGTGGTTCTTTTATTTCTGTAGTAACCATTGTTACTTCTCCCTTTTCTTCTATGATTTTATTGATTTGAGTCTTTCTTTTGTTTATAGTTAGTAGGGCCAATAACCTCATTTCACTGCTCTTTTGTACTAAATTTTGGCTTAAATTTTGCTTATTTCTTCTCTAAATTTTTTCTTTCATTCTACTAATTTGGGGTTTGGTTTGTTGTTTTTTTTTTTTTTCCTCTAGGGCTTTGAGTTGAAATACTAAGTTATTTATTTGATGGCATTCCAATATCTTGATGCAGGTACTTATTGCTATAAATTTCCCTCAGCATTTATTTTGATGTATCCCATAAGTTTTGATGTGTTATGTTGTAATCTTCATTCGTTTTTCATTTTGATTACTTCTACTACCCATTGTTCATTTAGGAGTTATGTTGTTCAGTCTCTATGCTTTTGCATATTTTCTAGTTTCTCAAATTAATTTCCAGCTTCTATCCATTTTGGTCATAAAAGATACATGGTATGATTTCTAATTTTTTGAACGTGCTGAAAGTTACTTTATAGCCTAGCATATGGTCTAACTTAGAAAAAGTTCCATGCACTGATATGTATTCTTCAACTATGGGGTGAAATATTCTGTAGATATGTTAGGTCCATTTGGTCCATAGTGTAGATTAGCTCTGTTGTTTCTTTGTTGATTTTCTGTCTGACTTGTTGGTCTGTCCATTAATGAAAGTAGAATTATTATTCTACATTATTATTGTACTGGTGTCTCTGTCTCCCTTTATATCTATTATCATTTGTTTTAAATAGTCAGTGCCTTGGCATTGGGTGCATATGCATTTACTGTAGTAACATCTTCTTATTGAGTTGATGTTTTAAGCATTACATAATGTCCTTCTTTGTCTCTTATAACAATTTTTGTGTTTGTCTATTTTATCTAATATTAGGATGACTACGCCTGTTTATTTTTGCTTTCCATTAGCATGGAATAACTTTTTTCTATCCTTTCACTCTCAGTCTGTGTGTATCTTTGTTGGTGAGGTGTGTTTCTGGTAGGAAGCAAAGATGGGTCTTGTTTTTTATCTATTCAGAATGTCTTTATTTTTTAAAAAATATTTATTTATTTATTTGAAAGTCAGAGTTACACAGAGATAGAAGGAGAGGCAGAGAGAGAGAGAGAGAGGTCGGTCTTCCATCCACTGGTTCACTCCTCAATTGGCAGGAATGGTCAGAGCTGCGCTGATCCAAAACCAGGAGCCAGGAGCTTCTTCCAGGTCTCCAACATGGGTGCAGAGGTCCAAGGTCTTGGGCCATCTTCTACTGCTTTCCCAGGCAATATCAGAGAGCTGGATCGGAAGTAGAGCAGTCAGGACTCAAACTGGCACCCATATGGGATGCTGGCACTGCAGGCAGCAGCTTTATCTGCTATACCATAGCACTGGCCCTCAGTCTTTATTTTTAATTGGAGAATTTAGCCATTTACATTCAAAGCTATTAATGATAAGGAATTCATTCTGCCATTTTCCCATGATTATTCCTAATGTATATTTTGTATTTCCTTTGTGCTTTCATCAGATTTTACCATTCACATTCTTTCATAATGATGACTTTCATTCTCTGTTTCTGTAAATATACATCCTGAAGAATCATTTGTAAGGCTGGATGAGTGTTGAAAAATTCTGTCAATTTCTGTTTGTTTTGGAAGGTCTTAATTTCACTGTAATTTTTAAATGAGAGCTTTGCTGGCACAGTATTCTTTGTTGACAATTTCTTTTTTTTTCTTTTTTTTTTATAACGCTTTTATTTAAAGAATATAAATTTCCAAAATACAGCTTATAGATTACAATGGCTCTCCCCCCATAACTTCCCCCCCACCCGCAACCCTCCCCTTTCCCACTCCCTCTCCCCTTGCTTCACATCAAGATTCATTTTCAATTCTCTTTATATACAGAAGATCAGTTTACTATATATTAAGTAAAGATTTCAACAGTTTGCCCTCACATAGCAACACAAAGTGAAAAATACTGTTGGAGTACTAGTTATAGTATTAATTCACAATGTACAAAACATTAAGGACAGAGATCCTACATGATATATTTTTTTAAAAAATTGATTAATTTTCTAGGCAATTTCCAATTTAGCACCAAGATTTTTTTTCATTTTTAATTATCTATATACAGAAGATTGATTCAGTATATACTAAGTAAAGATTTCATCAGTTTGCACCCACACAGAAACACAAAGTGTAAAATACTGTTTCAGTGCTAGTTATAGCATTACTTCACATTGGACAACACATTAAGGACAGATCCCACATGAGACGTAAGTTCACAGTGACTCCTGAAGTTGATTTAACAATTTGACACTCTTGTTTATGGCCTCAGTAATCTCCCTAGGCTCTAGTCATGAGTTGCCAAGGCTATGGAAGCCTTTAGGGTTCGCTGACTTCAATCTTATTCCGACAGGGTCATAGTCAAAGTGGAGGTTCTCTCCTCCCTTCAGAGAAAGGTACCTCCTTCTTTGATGGCCCCATTCTTTCCACTGGGATCTCACTCACAGAGATCTTTCATTTAGGTCTTCTTTTTTTTCCAGAGTGTCTTGGCTTTCCATGCCTAGAATATTCTCATGGGCTCTTGAGCCAGATCTGAATGCTTTAAGGGCTGATTCTGAGGCCAGAGTGCTGTTTAGGACATCTGTCATTCTATGAGTCTGCTGTGTATCTCGCTTCCCATGTTGGATCATTCTCTCCCTTTTTGATTCTATCAGTTAGTATTAGCAGACACTAGTCTTGTTTGTGTGATCCCTTTGACTCTTAGACCTATCAGTGTGATCAATTGTGAACTGAAATTGATCACTTGGACAATTTCTTTCTTTTAGGACCTGTACTGTGTCTCTGCATTCTATTCTAGCTTGTAATGTTCCTAATGAGAAATCAGTGTTAATCTAATTGGTTTTCCTCTGAAAGTAATCTGGCATTTCTCCTGAACACACTTTAGAATCTTTTCATGTTTTATTACCGAAAGTTTGACTACAATGTGCTGTAGTGAAGATCTTTTCTAACCATGTCTATTTAGGAGTTCTGTGTGCTTCCTCTAGTGGATGTCCCTTTCTTTCTTCAAATTAAGGAAATTTTCTGTTATTTCACTGCATAGACCTTCTATTCCATTCTCTCTTTCCGTGCCTTCAGGAACTCTAAGACATGTATATTTAGTCACTTGATGGTATCTCCTAAAACTCAAACACTAATTTCAGTTTTCAATTTTTTCTTCTTTTGTCTGACAGATATTTTCGAAGATTTCTCTTCTAGCTCAGATATTCTTTCTTCTGCTTCAATAAGTCTGTTGCTGAGGCTTTCTACTGTATTTCTATTTGATATATTGAATTCTTCTAATGTTTGATTTCTCTTCAATATCTCTCTTTGCAACATTTTTCATCTGTATTGTTATCTGATGAATTTGTTTCCTTGTGTTCTGAGTAATCATATCCTATCACCATTCTTTTGAATTCATTTTCAGGCATTTCATCATTCTCTTCATCTTCAAATTCTAATATTAATGTGTTTTTCTTTTCCTTTTGTGGAGTCATATTGTCTTCCTTTTCCTGTGTTTGTATTTCTACATTTATTTTTAGGCATTTATGGAAGTACTTATTGTGGAAATACTTGTTGGTTTCCTCCTCTAATGGTTTTTATCTTTGCTTATGCCTCTGTAGCCTAGTGGAGTGTCTGCTCTTTCAGTGGATACCCAGAGGTATGTACTGTGTGGGACCAGGGAGATCTTGTCAGTGCTCAAGGGTAAGAGTCCAGGGTGACTCACAAGTTTGGCATGGTAGATCTCCTCTACTGTCAGCATAGGGGAGGGTATAATCACATCTATTGACATGATCAAATACTCACGTCCTCTCTTCCAAGGTGATCACTGCCTGGGCTTTGCCCACAATGGCTAAAACCCCCACCCATGCAGGCATATTAACCTCACATATAACCTATACAGTCCTCTGTATTTCATAGAATCCTTTTCAATGACCCACACCAGGTGATCAAGGAGCTCTGAGACTCCGAAGCCAGACACTGTGATTTCCCAGAGACACAGCCACACCTCGTGCTCTGTCATCCAGTCACGGAATTCCTAGTCACTGCATGCAGGGTTCCCACAGTCCCAATGTGCAGGGGATCCACCCTCAGCCTCATGTGCCTGCCCCATCCACACAGAGAGCAGAGGCATTCCCAGAGACAGTTGCCCTTGGGTGATACTTCTTGGCAATTTGAGTCCCAGAGCTTGTGGTGTGGTGGGGGTTGGGCACACCTCAGGGTCCTAAGTTGCTGTCCAGCCACTTGCAAAGCCTCCAGGCTAGACTCAATGTCTGTGGGGAGTATGAATTTTACCTTCCTGAGAAAATTCACTAGTTGTGTGTGAGAGCTGCCTCAGCCTCTACCGTTGTTAAGCTGGCACTTGCTCCCTTTTGTTCACCAGGTGCTCTTGTGGGGGAAAGGGGAGAAAGAAATATGCTTTTCTTTCACAGAGCCCCACTAGTGCTCCAGGTTGGACTCAAAGTCGGTGTGGTCCACAAGGTTCTCCCTCAGGCAGTATCAACAGTGATCGAGGCTGCTAAAGTCTGCTGATACTTCACTCTGAGAAGTTGGCATCTTCTCAGCCCCTGGCTGTGGATTTGTATTGTCCACTGTGCTCTGTGGCATCTCTTTTCTTTCTACAGAATTTCTACTGCAAATTCCTGTCTAACTCTCCCCTGGAAATGCACTTCCTCAGCTTTTCTTCTGTTATCTTTCTTTGGTCAAAATCAGCACATCTTTTCCCCATTCAATCATTTTGGAGTCTCAAAGCATATTCTTTATATTCATCTGATCTCATGCCCAGTTAGACTAGCTGAGATTGGTTACTTTAGTCAAGAGATTACACACAGGGACATAGGAACCTCTTCAAGCTAATTATATAAGGAGACTTCAAAATGTCTTATCTATTAATTCCATTTTTCACCAACTGTTTGAAACCCTCTCATATCAGCCTAACTCTTTTTGTTTTCCCCAAATGGCCGCTATGGCCGGCGCTTCCTCCTGGTCTCCCAGGCGAGTGCAGGGCCCAAGCACTTGGGCCATCCTCCACTGCCGGGACACAGCAGAAAGCTGGACTGGAAAAGGAGCAACCAGGACAGAACCAGCGCCCCAACCGGGGCTAGAACCCAGGGTGCTGGCACGGCAGGCAGAGGATTAGCCAAGTGAGCCACAGCGCCAGCCAGCCTAACTCTTTAATCCTAGGCAATTACTCAACCTCTTCAGACCTCAATATTCTTAAACACTGGGCAAGAATAATAATAGTATGTACTTCAAGAGCTCATTATCAGTTTTTAATGAGATAAAGTTTTTAAGGGCTTAGCACCATAACTGCTACATACTAAGTATTCAATAAGTGCTCTTTTTGTTTTTATTATTATTACAAATACATCATTTAGTTATGTCTTTCAAATTTTTGTGGTTTGATAGCTGTTATTATTTCCATTTTATAAATTAGGAAATTAGAAGTTCATGAAATATTAAATAACTTGTCTACTACTGCACAAAATGCAAATTTAAAATGAATCCTACTCATTTCCAAATTCCAGAATTGAACTGTGGTATTTAAATTTATAATTTTTCTCTCAAGAAAAGTAAATTTTTTGGAGCAACAGAGTAAGATACAATCAATGATAGAACTTTTACCATTACTGTAGAGAAGGCATGCATACTCTTTTATATGACACATAGTTTACTTGATAATGGATTATATAAGAAATTTCTCATGTTAGGGACTATTGTGTCTTGCAGTATACATTGCAGTGAACATCTTACAGAAAGTATAATGATTCCATATGGTTATTCCTATATTCTAAGCCAAAAGAATACAGTATTCAAACACACACCTGTTAATTCAAACTTTAATAGAATGGTATTATGTAGTTTAGCTTCAGCCTCAAATAGTCATCAAGTTTTTTGTAGAGATAAAGGGAAAATTTCTCCTATGCCCTCTAAAAGTTTTCTGGAGTGGAATACAAATACACGAATTTATTAATGAATAATAACCGATGGGAGTCCTACACAAAGCATGGGCCTCTATGAAGGGCCAGATAGTTGAAGCTTAAATAACTTTCTGAGCAACAGACAGAAAGAGAAGCTTGGATAGAGAGGGGCTGGAGAATGCTGGGAACTGATGAGGAAAAGTAATGAGAAAGATGAAGGGATGAATGTACAGGAAAAAAGGTTGTCTTAGATAAAGTCTTAGATAATCTCAAGGAGCTTTACTCAGAACAGATGAAAAGTGTGCCCATCCTGGGTGTCATGGATGCAATCAGACTTACACTCTCTCTGTGGTTAATCTTTCCTGATTAATGATGTTTCATGGCACTTGCATTCTTTCCGAGAAGAGAACTTGAGATGAAGTCCCTCTCTGTAGACTGGGAGAGAAATAAGATTAAGAGACAGAACAGGAGACAGAGATTAGAGAGAAATTTTGATGCTGCTCCTTTAGTTTAAGATTGCCATACTTCAAGATTTATTGTGTCATTTTCTGAGTCCCAACACTATGCAATATGTGGGATAATGGTGTGAATTCAAAGTTTATCAGCATTAAAGAAGCAGAATAAATTTTACGTTATATATAGCTTAAATATTTTGCTCCTATGAAAATATTTTCTCTCTCAATTTGTTTTCTATTCTTTGTAACATTATAATTTTTTTCTTTTTACTGTCCTCTGTTATACACTGTCTTCTGGAAGAAAACTTTATCTATAATTATCTGGAATTATGTGATTCTTTGGAAGGGGAAAAAAGATTTCCTTTTGAGAATGAATTTATTCTGGCTTTGGGCTCTTCAGTTTTGTGTCTTTTTGTTCCATTTATCTTATTCCTTTCTGCTTTAGTTGCTATAGTTGCAGCACAGCCACATATTGTTACTTTGAGATTTTTCATCCTTCAGTGGGTTTTTCCAATGCTCAGTAGTCCCTACTGTTTTTATTCTATGGAGTCCATAAAAACCTTATGTTATTTTATTTGCTGTATCCTAACTCCAAAGAACTGATCAAATTTTATCTTCTTATAATCTGATTTTCTTAAATGATGGAATTTAGGGTTTCTTGAGTACATATCCTTCAAATAATTTTAAAAGAAGTTGCTGCTTTGATGTTGGGAAAATGCAATCCTATGGTCAGAATGAAGAAAGTCTGTAACAACAGAGTATAGTGAGATATAGCAAAAAATCAAAGCAGGAACAGAAATTTAGAAGTATTGCCAACCCTCCACTGTTATGGATTCCACATCTGTGGATTCAGTGAACTGTGGATGAACAATATATTTTGAATAAATTATATGTGGAGGATGGACACTGTCAATAAATAGCCTAAGCCTTCACTTATAGCCCCTGCATGCCATATGGGCACCGGTTCATGTCCCAGCCACTCCTCTTCCGATTCAGCTTATGGCCTGGGAAAGCAGTGGACTATGGCCCCAGTGCTTGGGCCTCTATACCCAAGTGGGAGACCTGGAGGAAGATCCTGGATCCTGGCTTTGACTCAGCTCAGCTCCAGCTATTGTGGCCATTTGGGGAGCAACCAGTAAACAGAAGGCCTTTTCATCTGTCTCTCCTCTCTGTGTCTGTAACTCTACCTCTCAAATAAATAGTAAAATATTTAAAATGGTGAGATGTGGTTGGCAGAAACTCTGTAACTTGAGCCTTTACCTGCTGCCTCCCATGGTCTGCATTAGCAGGAAGCTGGAGTGAAATGCATTATCCTAGGCCCTCCAATATGGAATATAAGTTCTTATACTCTAGGCCAAACACTTGCCTCTCACTGAATATTTTAAACATGTACAGAATTTTTCTTGTCATTATACCATAAACAATATAGTATAACAACTGTATACATAGCCTTTACATTGTATTGGATGTTATAAACAAGTTAGAGAAGATTTGAAGTATTCAGAAGGATGTGTGTAGGTTATATGTAAATACTACACCATTTTATATAAGGGAAATAATATTCTCAGAGTTGATATCCATGGACTGGGTGATGGGCATGAATGTTTGTGTGTGGAAGGGAGGTGATCCTAATTCATGTGCAGTTTCTATGGGATAACTGTAATTTAATAGTTTTTTTTCTTCTTTTTTAAGCAGAGAATGAGAGAGAGAGAGAGAGAGAGAGAGAGAGAAAGGAAATTCAGGTCTTCCATGCAGATGGCAGGAATCCAGTCTCTTGAGCCATTATCTGCCGCCCCCTAGGCTCTCCATCAATAGGAATCTGGGGTCAAAGAGTAGGGCTGGGTATCCTAGACTTCTAATGTGAGTGCAAGCATCTTAACTATGAGGCCTAATGCCTACTTTTGGCTGAATATGTTAAATTATGAGTTACTAAAAAGATCTTGGGTTACAACTTGCTAACAAGCAGCATGTTAAAATACCCTTCAATCTGCTTTCGTACTTTGTTTCTCCTTACTGAGATAGTACTTCTTGATGCAAAAATTAAGGAATCTAGCTCATTTGGCAATTGTTCATAAAGTTGGCTTACAATATACCAATTTTTTTCCCAAGAAGCATTTTCAGAAGGGCTCACTGGCTTCTGACACAGTCTTGCTGTGAAACTGTTTCATGAACCATTATATTGAGCCAGATTATAAACAGAATCTATTTCCTGTGAGCATCATGGCTAGGAGACCTTCTCACAAGCCAATCTTCCTGTTAAATGCTCCAAATTACCAGTTAATTGCTCTAGCCTGATGCAACTGGCTTATGCATCTTCCAGATACCAAGTCAGAATGAAACAGTGCAGATAACTGCAAATTATCCAGTGAATTTCAAGCCATTTATATAGCTAATCAAATATTGGACATGCTTAGCATTTATCCAAATGTACTTGAATTGATAAAACCTACAACCTCGGAATGGCATATTTTTTCTCATTAAACAGCATATATAGTAATTAATGTATCTAAATTATGAAGTCAACATTTTAACTGCTAGTGTACTTGGATGAAGCTAATAAAATTTGGTTTTATTCAATTTATTTTGCATACCATAATGATTTTTATGAAGAAAACACACCTATATCATAATTTATAAAAGAAATACAAATGCAGACCAAAGTCTAGACAACTGGTAGTTGATTACTCTTGGTTAAATGATTATCTGAATCTTGAAAGGACTACATCATAAAAAATAATATTTTAGTGTAATCATTATGGCATATTCAAAATTTCCTTAGATACCATAACCAGACATGGTAATAAGTGCAAAACTGCTTTATTAAATAACACTATAACTATATAGGGTTAATGGAATTGAAAAAAAAATAAGGACTTTTGAATTACAATGGGCCACTCATGCAGAATAATTCACTCACAATACTGGATTTCAATTGGAGACTGATTTAATACTGATGTTAATGAAGTGCCCAGAATAGAGTGAGTAATAGGTGAAATTCCTTTGTAGCAATTTCCAGGAAAGGGATTTTTTTTTTTTTTTTGTCATAGAACATTCTTAGGAATTTGAATTGGAGCAATTTCTTTTGGGTGGGAGGGTCTGATTGAAAAGAGAGAGAGAAAAAGATAAAGAAAAATAAGAGTGAGGAAGGGGGAAATTTCTTCGCTAAATAAAAATCTGCTTGTGTGTTATAAAATGAAATTGACTAAATGGATTAATGAAACAAACCCATCTGTCAATTTTCCAAGCTGAACAAATGCAGACACCAGAAATAATAAAGAATTCAGATTTTTTAAAAAAAATTTCCCAGCTTTAATAATCTTATTCTCCTTTAAAAATTACCATCCTTAGTGCAAGGAGTTTGATGTATCATAGGAATTCAATCATAAGTAAAACAAAATGCATCTTATCACTGCAGTTATAGATAACATTTCCAAACGAGAAACCATCATTTCAAGATTAAACTCATTCAGTGGGTATAGTTGCACTATTCTCATTGCCATCTCTATTTTAGAAAACTGTAATGTTAAACATTTAACGTTTCACATGTTCTGGAAACAAGACTAACCTATTTAATAAGATTACCCGCTTATTCCCACTGCACACCAGTTTCCAGATTTGCTAAATATATAACATTTACAGAACAGACAAAAGTCTCAAAACACATAGCTGAATGGTTTAATAACATTAAGGCTGATTTTAACCTAGGGAACTTGAAGAATGTGGCTGATGAAGGAGCAGAGGAAAAGATGATTTTAGTGTTACGGCCGTGCCGGAGTAAAGAATACACCAAGAGGCAGTCTCTTATGCAAAACGCAAGAAGAGTATTTTATTGACCAGCATGCTGGGGTCGCAGCGTCACAAATGTGAGCGAGCGACCCTGAGTGCAAATCGCATCAGCTTTTTATAGTCACCCAAAGGCTTTGTAGAATCTGTAGAACATATTTCACATGGGAACCCAGGGGACAGGGGAATTCCATAAGCACAAAGTGTACAGGTGCAAGGTACAGATAACATCAACTATTGGCCAGATTTACAACAGGTAAGGGTCACTTTTACCATACATTTCCTAAGGTTAAATAAAACCCTAAGTTCATCAGCTGGGTGCCTGTCAAGGTGAACAGGTTGGTCTGGGTCCTAGTTTCGGTGGGCCATTCCCCTAATTTTACAAGGCCACATTCCGGTATTATCTCTTCCTGCCCCAGCATCACCAAGTCTATTTAGTAAAGACAGGCCTCAACCCCTCCCCGAGTCAGGAATCCAGAAAGTAGGTCAAAAGTCAATCTGGCAAGGGTCAGAAGAGAAGGGGGGGGGGGTTCTGCTTAGTTTTAATATTCCTTCATTAGCATAGTTTATTGGAAAAAACGAAGAGACAGAAATAGCTCCACCTGATAGATCAAGTGGGTATCTCAGTGAAGGACCCAGACTGGAGTTTTTATAGACATGAGTATCGTTAACTGTTTCTTCTTCCCTCTTCCCTCTTCTGGAAAAATCTGGGAGGGGGGTTTTTGGATGTGGAATTCCCCGAAACAAATCCCTCTGGACAATACATCAGGGTTCTTATCTATTGGAGAAGCAAATGACTTCTTCAGTCCAGTCCAGTCAGCTGTATCACTTCCTCAATTCAGCGAGTTCCTTTTGATATAGGATGGGCAAGTTCATTTTGGGCTAGGGGAGATGGCCAAGAGCTGGGTCCTGCTTTCAAAACTTGTTTCCTCATTTCACAGCACATAAACTTATTTTTTTTTTAAACTTCTCAGTGTTTCAGCCCCTCTTACACACGTAGGCTAATATCTACTTAGCTGCCTTACTAATAAGGCATAATACTTGTGTATTTCAGAAAATGTTAGGCCTACTACGAAAATTTCAAGGCTGCTGAAGGAGTCAAGAAGTGGTGTAGACAGCAGACTCATAGAATGGCAGATGCCCTAAACAGCACTCTGCTCTCAGAATCAACCCTGAAGGCATTCAGATCTGGCTGAAGAGCCCATGAGAGTATTTTAGGCATGGAAAGCCAAGACACTCTGGAAAAAAACAAAAACAAAAAACAACAACAACAACAAAAAACAAACAAACAAAAACCCTAAATGAAAGATCTCTGCGAGTGAGATCCCAGTGGAAAGAACGGTCCAACAAAGAAGGAGGTACCTTTCTCTGAAGGGAGGAGAGAACTTCCACTTTGACTATGACCTCGTTTAAATAAGATCAGAGTTGGTGAACTTAAGAGGCTTGCATAGCCTTGGCAACTCATGACAAGAGCCTGTGTCATTACTGACGCCATAAACAAGAGTATCAATTGTTAAGTCAACAACAGGAGTCACTGTGCACTTACTCCCCATGTAGGATCTCTGTCCTTAATGTGTTGTCCAATGTGAATTAATGCTATAACTAGTACTCAAACAGTACTTTACACTTTATGTTCTGTTGGGTGCAAACCATTGAAATCTTTACTTAATATATACTAAATTGATCTTCTGTATATAAAGATAATTGAAAATGAATGTTGATGTGAATGGAATGGGAGAGGGAGCGGGAGATGGGAGGGTTGCGGGTGGGAGGGAAATTATGGGGAGTAAAAGCCACTGTAATCGATAAGCTGTACTTTGGAAATTTATATTTATTAAATAAAAGTAAAAATAAAAAAATGGTGTGGAGATTATCTTGCACTCTTTCATTGTGGTTTAGAAATACAATCTGGAATGTATTTCTCTTTCTCTTCATTTGTTTGGGATGTCCCTTTCTGTTCCTGTGTAGCAATACTGTATTTTATAAATTTCTTCTAAGATTATGGAGAATAGAACATTTAAAAACAGTTTTGGAAAATTAAAATGCCTTTTCTGTTTCTGTAAGATTTTCTCAGGGCTGGCCCCTTTTAGGCTTACTCTTACTTCTGCCACATTAATGTATAAATTATCACTTTGCTAATAAGATTCTTATGGTGTGAAATCTTTACAAGCTTCATGCTGACTTTTAAATAAACTTTAAAAAATATAAGGTTGGGAAACTATTTCCTCTGAAATCCAGTCCTTTGCTTCTTTTAGACACTCATTTTCTACCTGGAAATGCTGGGACTGTCAGATTTGTTTCCCAATTATAAAAACAAAACAGGATCAGGTACTGTGGTGCAGTGAGTTAGGCTGTAGCCTGTGATGCTGCCATCCCATATCAGTTCAAATTCAGGCTGCTCCACTTACAATACAGCTTCCTGCTAATGTGCCTGGAAAAACAATAGAAGATGGCCATATCCTGCAACCATGTGGGAGACTCAGATGGAGTTGCAGGTCCTGATTTCATTTGGCCCAGCCCCATACATTGCAGCCATTTGGGGAGTAAACCAGAAGAGAGAAGTTCTCTCTCTCTCTCTTTCTCTCTCTCTCTCTCTCTCTCTCTCTCCTTGTCGCTCTGTAACTCTGCTTTTCAAATAAATAAAAATAATTTAAAAACACAACCTGCTTCCTCTTCCCACTTTTTGCTTTGCTCATATCTCTCCATGGATCTTTCTGGTTTTCTTTGGAAATTCTATCTGGTGGGTGTAGATCAATGCTACCTCTTCCATGAGGTTATTCCCAGCTTCCCAGCAACAAATAGTCAACATCTATTCAGACCTCCCACAGGGATGAGGAACAACTAAACCATGGGCCATGTTCATGTAAGGCCTGAATAGCATTTGGTTTGGCCCTTACAGAGCAACCATGGAAGGAACTCAAAATTCAATGCATTTTATAGCAGGTTTTTAGGATGATCATTTTGTATAGCCCATGAATGATGCTATAAACATCCAAATGGCCTTTGGCAGAAAAAAAATTTTTCCAAACCTGTTACAGCATCATTTGTATTTCTGAAACTATAGAAATCAGTGAGATGCATCTATCACTAAACTTGTAAGAGTGATATGTAGAACTGAAGTGTTTTAATATAAAAAGGAAGAGAATGGACTCAGAGGCCAGGCTGGCTGGCTTCAAATATTGGCTCTGGTAATTGTTAGTTGTATGAGTTTGGGCCAGTTATTAGAACATGTTGAAGTTCAGTATGCCTACCTCCAAAAATAATATATTGATAGCTCTGATTTGAAAGAGTTGACAGATCCAGAACAGATGGAACTGCCTTATGTCTATATAAGTGTTTACTATTTTATTATGTTATGGCTTTCCTGTTAATGCTGTACTCCCCCAGGCAGGACAATGCATTTTCTGTGTCTTCTTGTTTATAAGCCATAGTATCTTAGATAGTAGTTGCTGGCTACCTGTATGAGACCTAAATTCAAGAAGAATTCTTTGGGTTTCAGTTTAACACAATGTGTTTTGTTTAATAGGAAGCTGCAGATAGGCAAAGTTGACTGTTTTGTTTATATCTATTTAGTCATCTATGAAATATTTATTGAGTACTTGTGATATGCAATATACAGTGGCAAAGTCAGTAGGAAGAGAAATACACACCCTTTGACCGCAGAATGCTCTGTCGTGCTTGATTATGAGCTATGCCGTGTAAACAGAAATCATGGTATTGTGAAAAGAGGATGCAATTTTGACTCCTAAAGACCGGAATTTCTATCTTAGTTTGGCCACTTATAGCTCTGATCTGAAATATTATTTATGCACACAGTTTCACCACAGGAAAAGCAAAGGAAAAGTAATTATAGCAAGGTTTTAAGGGTGACAATAATAAGTTTTTTGGTAAGCCTATCTTATTATTTAGCACAGACTAGTCAATTGATAAACATCAGTTTTCTTCACCAAATTAAAAAAATAAGATTTTTATGAATCAAAAGGTATACATAATATTAAAATAAAGCATCAAGGCATATGTGAATGTGAAGAGTCTATTGTTCATTAGTTCCATTGCTTCAAAAAATAGTGATTAGTTTGTACTCAGTACAAGAGACTGTGTTTGGTGCTATGGAGAAATTCAACATGAATGGTATACGAAAGCTGATATTTAAAGACAGAATTTTGACCAGTTAGGTTGGAAATTATGTATTCTAGTTTTGAAAAAAATAGATGGCAAATCAAAGAATAGTGAGAAATCAAGTTTTGTTGGGTGAGAAGACACTTTTTTAAAAAAGTAGAATGAAAAAAATCTTGAATGGAAGTTGGGTTAGTTTATGGGATGGGAGGATGAGAGATTTGCATTGAAATTAGTAGATAAGAGGAAGCCATGGACTGTATATTGGCACTGGGAAATAACAATAACATAATCAGAGCTGCATTTTCAGAGATTTAAACTAATAGTTTGGGTTTAAAAGATAGAAGGGTCTAGTGATACAGACCTCAAGTTGTGCACATATAAATTAGTTCTGGATTAGGTTACAATCGTTAATAGACAGAGAAGATCAACTGAAAAAGATGTCTACTGTCAGTACCATCTGAAGAATACAGAAAGATAAAGAAATGGAATGAATCTTTCCCAGCACCTATTTATCTGGCATGGGTGAAAGTGGGGTTCTGAAATTTCGATCTCATACAATATTTAACACATTGATCTAGATACATTATATTTTAAGTTGGATAAGTATTCAGTGTGAAGTTTATACAGCACCGAAGTAAAGGAACAAGAATTTGAGCCCAAATATATTTGATTTGAGAGCCCTAACTCACTCTATCATTCCAGTTAGCTTCCAAGATTAGAGGATTATTAATCACTATTTTCAAGGTGAAAAAGACAGCATGCATACTTAGATACTCTTTTATAATTGAGTAAGTGTTGAGATCATGTCAAAATGTAGACTCCAGTTATTTAATATTTATGTCCTAAGTCAACATTTATCTAATATTCTAGATTAAAATGAATTTTTGTTTTAAAGCAAACTATTTCTAACATTGTTATAAACAAACAAATATACACAAAAGTCCAACAGAAAATAACATGGAACGAAAGATACCAATGAATTTGTTGCACATGGAGAGCTGATGAAGTCAGAAAGATGAAGAAAGGCAAAAGAAGCCACCGGCTTCCTGGAAGGTCTAAACAAGGAGTGAACCTACATCTGCTTGTTCTTGGAGCTAAAAATGCTAAGTGTAGTAGAAGGCAGAATGTGGTATGGGACGTAAAATTTTTGTGTGTGTGTGTGAATTTGAAAGCAGAGCAGCAATTTTTCTACACACTCCTTGAATTGTGTGCTTAATTAAAAGATCAAAAATAGTAATTTTATGAAGGCCAAATTTTTATACTGCCACGAATTAAAAAGTTTTCTGCTTAGAAGTCTTAAGAGATTACTTAAAGATGTGTCTAAAAAAATAAGAGAGGAAACAGAGAAAGCTATAAAATTCCAGGCCCAGAAGACTTACAGGTAAAAAAAAAACAAAAAAACAAAAAAACAAAACCTAATTGCCAAAAAGTCTGGAGCAAGGCTAGGTGATCTCAAATCTAAACTATGGGAAACCGGAGCACTCCAGCAGGGAGGTGCCTGGGATTTACAAGGTTCTCAATATGAAGAGAATCCTCTTACAATGCTTGTTAATGTGTCTGTGTGAAACAAACAGCTGGGGAGACAGACAGAGATCTTCCATCTATTGTTTCATTTCTCAAATGTGCATAACTGGTGAGGCTGGGTCAGGAGAATCCAGAAATCTTGAACCCCAGTAAGAGGTCCCAGTAAGAGTGTCTGGGATCCAAGTACTTGAGCCAGCAACTTCGGCTTCCCAGTGTGGGCTTTACCGGCAAGCTGGGGCCGGTGCTGTGGAGCAGCAGGTTAAACGCCCTGGCCTGAAGCGCCGGTGTCCTATATGGGCACCAGCTCTAGTCCAGGCTGCTCCTCTTCCCATCCAGCTCTCTGCTATGGCCTGGGATAGTGGTGGAAGACGGCCCAAGTCCTCGAGCCCTGCATCCACGTGGGAGACCCAGAAGCTCCTGGCTCCTGGTTTTGGATCAGCGCAGCTCCGGCTGTTGTGGCCATCTGGGGAGTGAACCAGTGGATGGAAGACCTCTCTCTTTGTCTCTACCTCTCTGTAACTCTGTCTTTCAAATAAATAAAATAAATATTAAAAAAAAAAGGTGATAGTAACAATGAGTAGTGTTCAGTGCTGTTGTGTACGTGATACTGAAAAGCAGAAGGCAGCCTTCCCAATGCAACAATATTATTAATAGAGGGGATTACAGATGATTGTTGAATTCTGGGTTTCTGGTGTGGAGACTTAGAGTCAGATATAGACAAGAAACAGGACAATTCTGGATGAACTTTGATGTGTTTGACTCAGAAATTTTTAAAACAACTAAGAGCAAATGCATGACCTTTCTACCAAGACAACACTTTAGACAGTGATACTTTAGGAGAAGTAGATGTTGGGTTTGTGTGGACAACAGTAATGCAGATATGTTGAAATGATTACCATATGTATTTACCCAAATAGCAACATTGTATTAGAGTACATAATTGTTACCCTTTGTTAAATATGAGGCTGAAGATGAGTAATGGTGACTTTTGTCATTTGTCTGTACTAATCTAAATTGAATAGATATTTGAGGTATTTGAATAGTTAAAAGAATTAAAGTGTTATGAGAAGGAGGCCCAATTTCCCACAGTTTCCATCATTCCTAAAGAAAGTATCCAAAAATAGTATTTGAATGAAGGGATAATCCAAGCTAACAAATAAATCCACAAAGATCCTAGCACATTCTGAGAACCTGCAAATACACTAAATGTGTGACCAACATCATATAGTAACTCAAATGTATTAGAGGTCTTCTGACTGGCAAACTCCAAGATCCAATTTTAAGAGAGATCAAAGTTCTCCTCTAACCTTTTATGGTTTCTGAGGAGGCTTAAATGTTAAACTGAACTGGGTTCAGCACTGTGGTATAACAGGTAAAGCCCCTGACTGCAACACTGGTGTGCCATATGGGCACTGGTTCATGCTCACTTCCAATCCATCTCCCTGCTAATGCACCTGGGAAAAGAGGTGGAAGATGACCCAAATGATTGGGCCCCGGCCACCCACCTGGGGGACCCAGATGAAGCTCCTGGCTCCTGGCTTCAGCTTGGCCCAGCCTTGGCCTTTGTACCTATCTGGGGGAGTTAACTAGAGGGTAGAAGATCTCTCTCTCTCTCTCTCTCTCTCTCCCTCTCTCTCTCTCTCTCTCTCTCTCTCTTTCTCCTTCATCCTCTCTATAACTTTGACTTTCAAATAAATAAGTAAATCTTAAAAATATTAAAAAATAAGAGTCATACTGACCTAAGAAAAGATATCATGAAGAAAGCATAACTATTTTATTTTGTAATTTTTACAAGCTTTATTTAATTTATTTATTTGCTTAAGGCAGGTTGACAGAGAATGAGGGAGATATATCTATGTATTTATCTATCTATATGTTTGGAAGGAGAGAGAGAGAGAGAGAGAGAGAGAGAGAGAGAAAGTCATATACCAAGTCTTATCTTTAAAATCTTGTGGAAAAGAAAGTCTTTCTCTATTTTTCACTGTATTTTCTTACCTAGTTTAAGGCATCTGCAGCTCTATTGGGTGTTTTCCTGTCCGAATCTCAGTCTAATAAAGTTGACATTTCTGTTAGCATCTTGGAGAACATTCTGCACCAGAAATACTGTGTTCCCTTTGGAAGCACCATCTCTGGCTGTGTTCTTTAAGTTCAGAAAAGTTTGATCTACACAATCCTCATTCTATATGAATCTTGGTGAGTGCATGTTCAGGGCCAAGGTGATTTTCTTCCCTTCCACTACAATCTCTGAGTATTTTTTTAAGAAGTGTTCTGGTTGTATATAGTTTTTTGATATCTCTTCTGCCTGACATATTTAACTTTTCCCTTTAGATTTCCCAGTGTTAAAGAAAAAGATGAAAGAGGAATTTTTATTGTAATTTGCAACATTATACTTGGTTGACACCACTTGTTTCTCTGAAAAACATTGTTTCTTAAATTTAAATACTATCTGTCTGAAACTTAGTCATAAATATTTTAAGCTATTTAAGTAAGAGAGGGATTATTCAGAATTTTAAAAACTTGTATTTTTCTATACTATGTATTTTTAGAAATAATTATAGTATTATATGTAATTTAAAGAATATTTATACTATGCAACTAATTTTATATAGAATCTTAAGGTTTGGAAAGATAATAATCATCTAGTTTAGGGATCAGCAAAGTCCAGCTTAGTGTTATAAAGTTTTTTTTGCAAATTAAAATTTATTGGAATATAAAATAAAATAAAACAAATTTCCAATATGCATTGTGTAGGAAACTACAAATCTCCATAAACCTGCGCATGTGTACATGTAAACACGGAACAAGAACCGGAGAATGTGGTTATCTCTTTTTCTTACTTGAATGAATTGAGACTATCTTTATTTGGTAGCCAAAAGGAAATTTGCTACTAAAGAGAGGATATACTAATATCACCTACAATGAAGGCTTCTGTGATAGGATGAATATGCAAGTCTGATTTCTAGATTCCTCTATTCATGTTTAATCATTGACACTTAATTAAAGAGGGCACAGTTTGTGACAAATAAGTATACTTGGTAATAGACTTATATCTTTGTTGCTCAACCTCTATAAATATGCTTTAGCACTCAATTGGCACCTAATTAACAAATAATTAGAGCCTCAAAGAATATAAATTTACATTTAGTTGCATTAGTTAACTCAGCACCATTAATGCTTGGCTCTGACTAGCCTTGTACATGGGAATTTTACTACAGTTATTTCTCTTGCCAAGTGAAATGTCAGGAAAATAAGAGTTATTAGAGCATTCTAATTGAAATTTGAAAACTAATTAAAATGTGTGTTTCTATTTAGGAGCAGCTGGATGAAAAAATCTGAAGCAAAAATAAATCAATCTATTTATACTGTAACTGTCATATATTCTCAAAATTAAATCGAAACGTGAGAGTTTTGATTTACAACATAACCAAATATATAAACCAAAGCACTTTAAACTTGTTCAAAAAGTTGTGAAGATATTTTTGAAACTAAACAGAAATAAAATCTGCTTTTCCTGGGATAAACTAACAAGTAAAATAGCAAGTAGTAGAATTTTAACAACATTATATGGAAAATACAGCAACACTGGCCAATATCAGCAGTTTCATTCACAGGAATTGCATGGGATTAAACTTTTGCAAAGAAAAACTTGGCAGGCAAAGTTGTCAAACTCTTCCCAGAAATCAACTGACAAAGAAAACACACACACATGCACACATACATGCAGAGTCAAGAAAATCCTGGTATCCCTAAACTTCAAGTTACAGATATATGAGCCAAAAGACACCATTTCAGAATCTGTAACTATCTGAATGTATGTTAAAAATGTATATACTTTTTAAAAGAACGATGCTTATATTTTACAACATAGTGATTTATCCCTAGGGGTTGCTGTTATTGAGAATGCTCTACACTTGAGAAAAAACAGAAAGAAAATCCCCCCAAATATGGGGGATCACTGCACCCTTTCTGCATATAATGGAGAATTTACCAAGCCACTGCCTCTAAGCTGGCAGGCACTACCCATTGACCAGAAAAGCCACAGTGAGGATTGGGCATTTCCTTTGCCCAAGTTGTGGGAAGCATTCATTCAATTCAGTCTACAAGTGTTTGAAATCTCTGTCCTTCCAGAGGTTTCATTATCGTGGGAAGGAGGACAGAATCTATAATGTAAAATCCAGTTCACACCAATCCTTGGATTTCCAAACTTCATTTCATCTATGTATTCAGTTATTTATTCCCCAAGCAAATGGCAAACATTGGAGTAGGATTATCTTGTTGGAGACACACACAATAATAATAACAAATAGATACAATTAAGTGAAAGAAGTTCTTTTCTTACTCTGAAAACCATACAAAACCAGACAGCTTCCACTGCTACCTACATATGTCAATGTCTGTGACTTCCAACATATACTATAAGAAAAATGATGTAAAGTCAGTTTGGGCAATGTATAACATTTTTTTTTATCTTGGAAGAGAGTTTTTAGTTCAAAGAGAAATATAGTTTAAAGTCAGAGTTCTGTGGCTGCAGTCAGAACAGTTGCCCGAGACACGAGAAGGGCAAGGGGTGGCGAAAGAGCCTCAGAGCCATGGCCTTGTGAGGCAGCCTGTACCCCTAGAGTCTGCTAGGGTCAAGTGTATGCTTCCAGCAGGCAAGATGGCTGCATAGTGAGTGAACCGTCTCCAGAAGAGAAGCTAGAAGGACCACAGAAGCCTTGGGAGGAGGTGAAAGAGAGGGAACAATATCCATCCAGAGAACTGTAAGTGAGAAGTCCCCAAGGACTGGAGGACACTGAGATAACTGGGACATGTTCCGGATGGACAAAGCAAGAGGAAGTCCTACAACCTTCACATCAGTTGGCGCCAGTGACATTGTGCTATGTTCCTTCCTCTACTCCAACCCTAGCAGAATTGGTGGAAAGGAGAAACGAGGGTGAGAGAAGTCATTTGTACTCTCTTCGCTACCACTGATCAAGGTTTACAGGAAGCACACACCCAGGGTAGAACTGTGTGTGTGTCTGTGTGTGTGTGTGAAAGAGAGACAGAGAGAGACAGAGAGAGACAGAGAGAAAGAGAGAGTCAGAGAGAGAGAGTCAGAGACAGAGAGACAGAGTCAGAGACAGAGAGAGAGAGAGAGACATGCACACATACACACACACACACACACACACACACACACACAGATATTGAGATTGTCTATGTGGAAGGCTTCAAGTTTAATCAATTTTAAAGTTTTTTTCCTGGCACTGGGCATTTAGACTACTGACCTTGATTTTGTTTGAGACATGTCTTTTCTTTTCCTTTCTCTTGAATATGCCCGGCATTTAATGGATTTTTCTGACTTTATTCCCAAATCCAAGTAACTGTCAGATTATCTCGGCTCACAAGTTTCTCCTAGAAAAAAATCAACACAACCATTGCATTTAGCCAAATGATGCCCCAGAGACATGAAATGGTGACTACATTTTCCCAAATACATAGCATCTACACTGGCAGCATCTGGTTGATGACAGCTGTGTACGCATGTGGTTAGGAACTAAACTGATGGCACATTAATTTAGTGTGTCTTCGTATCGAACTGATCAACTCAGCAAAATCGACCATGTGGTAAACTGTATTGATCTTAAAGGTAGCCATGTGAACCATATTACAGGACAGGATTTCTGTCAGTTTGTGCATATAGATATGGCCAGACCCTTGATGATAAAGCATTTTCAGATGAAAGATCTTACTGCAAAATATTTTTTAAAATTTGAGAGTCAGGCACACAAAGTGAGAGAGAACTAGAGAGAGAGACAGAGAGAGCTCTTATTCACCAGTTTACCTCCAAAATGCCCATGATCAGGTTGAGGTCAGGATCTGGAAACTATGTGCACGTCTCCCACATGGGTAGCAGGAACCCAACTATTTGAGCTATCCCTTGCTGCCTTCCAGGCGCTGCATTAGCAGTAAATTGCCATGAGGAATGGAGGCAGGACTCAAACTCAGTTATTCCAATATGGGCTGCAGATGTCACAATGGGTTTCTTAACTGCTAGATCAAATGCCTTCCCCTTATCCACACCCCAGAAACATCTTACTAAGTATCCTGACATTGGATTGATATATTACTATAAATTAAAATAACAGCAAGAAACAAAAGCAAATAATCTGATATTTTAAGATCTGAGTTTATTAGTGAGAGGTCAGCTCTCATACAAAAACCTCTAAGACTAATATGGAAGCCCAACTTGACGACAATTGCCAGGGAAGTTCTTCCACATACTGCTGCATCCTCTGGCACAGTGCTGAATGACTTTGAGTTGACCTTGAAATTTATGGTCTGGCACAAAGTGCCATTAAACAGGGAACAGCTTGTTCAATGCCTTGATAGCAAACTACACCCAGCAATGTGTTAACAGTGGAGAGAAATAAAAATATCCAATTCAGTTTTAATTCTGGAATAGAGAATGGACTGTGATTTTGAGAAGTAGTCACAAACTTATATGACAATTCTAAAGGAAAAAGACAAAATCTGCGATCTTCTAAGTGTGCTTTAATTGCAGACTGGAAACAGGCCATTATGATGGAGCTGTGAACAGCTGGTGGGCATGAGAGTAGTGCAATGGCCTTCATCAGGCTTCTTGCTGTAAATTTATGAATTGGTCTTTTTTTCGCACTGTAGAGCAAAGGGAAGCTAACTTATTTTATATATGAAACATGTGTGAGACACCACAACTTATGAATGGCAGCATATATGAACTTCAGAACAGTTTACATCCTCATTACACAAAATATTATAAAATTGAAATTTGACCCAAGGCATTTTTATCCTTGAGTTCTTTTATCCCATGAGTTCTTTGTAAATGTCTAGCCTGTCATACAGATTGTATTGGTTAATAGGATTTTTTCCTCTAGTATCACAACATGTATGTAAAATTTTTAAGTAAATCATCAATATTATAAACAACAATAGAACCATAAGATTGTCTATTTGACATTAATTAATCCACCTATTAAAAAGAAAATGTGAATGGATTATTAATCACTTATGACAAAAATATGCCAGGTGAACCTGACTATTCACAGTCTCTGAAAGAAATGTATCACTATCATTATTTACGCAGTGTAGTAACGGATTATCAGCAGTGTGTGCACAACTTAAGTGTGGACCATCTGTGGTCACTGGTGTGAGCTGTGAAGAACAGTTGAGTGGGTTCAATCAAGCTCCCTCTTTCTGACATTCCTGCTGGAATTGGGGAGTAAATTGCCCAAGTGGGAGCTGACAGAGATAGACAGTCATGGACAGATGGGCAGAGTGCCAGCATCACTTAATGGTTGAAATCTAGGGTGGAAAGTAACATATTCCTTCAAGCTTGGGTTTCCAGAACTACTTCTGGTCTAGAAAATCCTTCTACTTCCAACTTCCTAGTGGATCAGCCCTCATCTTTGTATTTAAAAATTACTTAACTAATTTGAGAGGCAGAGAGACTGAGAGAGACAAATAGAGAGAGAGAGAGGGAAAAACAGAGAGAGAATGCTCCCAACTGCTGACTCACCTACTAAATCTCACAACGATGGTTGGGAATGGGCTAGGCTGAAGTCAAGAGCTGGGAGCACAGTCCAGCTCTCCTATGTGGGTGACAGGGACTCAACCAGTTGAACTATCATTGCTGCTTCCCAGTGTCTTCATTAGCAGGCAGCTGTGGTCAGGGGCCTTAGCCATGTATTGAACCTAGTCACTTCAACATGTGACACAGGATTCTTAAGTGCTAGATTAAATACCCACTCCCCTACCCTTGGATTTATTTATTTATTTATTTATTTATCTGTTAAAGATTTATTCATTTATCTGAAAGGCAGAGTTACAGAGAGAGAGGAAGAGAGAGTGAGAGAGAGAGGTCTTCTATCCACTGGTTCACTCCCCAGATGATGCAATGGCCAGAGCTGCACTGATCTGAAACCAGGAGGCAGGAGCTTCTTTCAGGTCTCCCATGCAAATTGCAGGGACCCTTGGACTTGTGCCATCTTCCACTGCTTTCCCAGGCTATAGCAGAGAGCAGGATTGGATGTGGAGCAGCAGGCACTTGAACCAGTGCCTATATGGGATGCAGACATTGCAAGCGGTAGCTCTACCTCCTTGGATTTATTTTATAAGATTTATTTATTTATTTGAAAAGCAGAGATGAGAGAGAGAGAGAGAGAGAGAGAGAGTGAGAGAGAGAGAGAGAGAGAGAAATATCGATACCATCTGTTGTTTCATTCACCAAATGGCTGCAACAGCAAGAGCTGGACCAGGCTGAAGCTAGGAGCCAGGAACTTCATCTGTGTGTCCCACCTGGGTACAACAGCCAAATAACTGCATCATCTGCTGCTGCTTTCCCTGGCACATTAGCAGGGAGCTGGATCAAAAATGGAGTAGCTGTGACTGAGAGTGGAAAGAACTTGTGCCCATATGGGATGCTGGTGTTGCCAGTGGTGGCTTAACCTGCTATACCACAACACCAGCCTCCTGTCCTCGGGATTTTAAAGAGTTCTCTAAAAAGTCTTGGAGCAATTCTAGGGGAGAATAATCACCACAAAAGTGAGGAAATAGGCCGGTGCTGTGGCTCACTAGGCTAATCCTCCACCTGCGGCGCCGGCACCCAGGGTTCTAATCCCCGTCAGGACACTGGATTCTGTCCCAGTTGCCCCTCTTCCAGTCCAGCTCTCTGCTGTGGCCCGGGAGTGCAGTGGAGAAGCACCTGGCTCCTGGCTTCGTATCAGCACTGTGCGGCAGCCATGAGGAAAGAAAAGTGAAGGAAAATGATGTGTACCATTTTCCCTTCTATGGGACTACAGTTCTGTGTAAAGGAACCTTAGACGTTTTCTGCTTAAGAATTTCCGAAACTTAGATGCATTAGTCTGATTTCCCAAGCATCCGTCTATAAAGTGTGAAGCAGATTCACATCCTGAGATTTGATTAGTGTTTGTAACCCTTAGCTGTAGTCCTGAGGAACAGTGGTTTTTCTACCTACTACTTATTGATTAGTGTTACTACTTATTGATTAGTGTTTATAACCCTTAGCTGTAGTCCTGAGGAACAGCAGTTTTTCTACTTACTACTTATTGAATTCTTTATTTAGTGAAGGTTTAAGCTTATCATTATACATTGAAAATGTCTCATTGCAAAATTTTTAAAAATAAGAAAGGAACAGAAAGAGTGGTGAGAATGAGGGAGGGAGAGGGCTATGGTGGAAAGTATCATTATGTTCTTCAACCTGTATATATGAAATACTTGAAATTTGTTCCCTTTATATAAATGAAAATATTAGTAAAAACATAGATATATCAATCATTGTAATCCTTATTTTATTCTAAATATAGTAAATACTTTAAATGAGATTATTATGGAAACTTGACATGACTGGATATTGAAGATCATAATGGTTATATTTTGAAAAGATAATCCTTTTCTTTTAGAGGTACATATAAATTTGCTTCAAAATAATCTGTGTGGGAATAAAGGCAGGGAGTGTGCAGGGAACAGAATAAATGCAACAAGAATAACTGAACCAATAATTATTGAAGCTGATAATGAGTTACCATAGTTCAAAAGACTACTCCCTACATTTGTGTCACAAATTTCCCATAATAAAAAGGTTTAGGAAAATAATAAGAGTAATAAAATTATTTTTATAATAATAATTATAAATAAAGTACTAAATTATAATAACAGCATTAGAATAATAACAAAAAATAAAAAAGAGATCCTGGTACTCAGCTCCCCTATAATGTTTAGAGTGGTTCTTGGATTGTCTTTTTCAGCAAGCCCCTCGAGGGATTTTTTTAAATTTATTTTTTATTTTTGACAGGCAGAGTGGACAGTGAGAGAGAGAGACAGGGAGAAAGGTCTTCCTTTTCTGTTGGTTCACCCTCCAATGGCCGCTGCGGCCAGCGCACTGCACTGATCCGAGGCCAGGAGCCAGGTGTCTCTCCTGGTCTCCCATGTGGGTGCAGGGCCCAAGGACTTGGGCCATCCTCCACTGCACTCCCGGGCCAGAGCAGAGAGCTGGACTGGAAGAGGAGCAACTGGGACAGAATCTGGCACCCCAACCGGGACTAGAACCTGGTGTGCAGGCGGAGGATTAGCCTATTGAGCCGTGGTGCTGACCAAGGGATTTATTTTTAAAGATTTATTTTTTACTTGAGAGTCAGAGTTACACAGAGAGAGGAGAGGCAGAGAGAAAGAGAGAGAGAGAGAGAGAGAGAGAGAGAGGTCTTCCATCTGATGGTTCACTCCCCAATTGTGCTGATCCATCCTCTACTGCTTTCCCAGGCCATAGCAGAGAGCTGGATTGGAAGTGGAGTAGCCGGGACCAGAACCAGCGCCCATATGGGATGCCAGCACTTCAAGCCAGAGCGTTAACCTGCTGCACCACAGCACCAGCCCCCTCACCCCCTTTTTTTTAAAGATTTATTTATTTATTTATTTATTTATTGAAAGTCAGAGTTACACAGAAAGAGAAGGAGGGGCAGAGAGAGGTCTTCCATCTGCTGTTTCACTCTCCAATTGTCTGCAACAGCAGTAGCTGTGCCAATCCAAAGCCTGGAGCCAGGAACTTCTTCCAGGTCTCCCATGTAGATGCAGGGGCCCAATGACTTGAGCCATCCTCTACTGCTTTCCCAGACCATAGCAGAGAGCTGGATTGGAAGTGGAGCACCTGGGGCATTGAACCTGCACCCATATACGATGCAGGCACTGCAGGTGGTGGCTTTACCTGCTACTCCACAACAATGGCTCAGTCCCATTGGATTCTAAGGTCTAGCACCAGCATGGCTTGGGCCTTGATGTTGCCAACCCTTTCATTTTGAAAATGAGATGAGGCACAGTGTCTTCACGTGTCAAGCCCTAAACAGTTAATATGTAGACAGCCTGATCAGGACTAGTATCACTGTGTTTTCAGTGTTTTTTTCTGGGACCAGCTCCGTGGCTCATTTGGTTAATCCTTCACCTGCAGCACCTGCATCCAATATGGGCACCGGGATCTAGTCCCGGTTGCTCCTCTTCCAGTCCAGCTCTCTGCTGTGGCCCGGGAAGGCAGTAGAAGATGGCCCAAGTGTTTGGGCCCTGCACCTGCATGGGAGACCAGGAGGAAGCACTTGGCTCCTGCCCATATAGGATGCCCACATCACAGGCAAGAGCTTAACCCACTTTGTGACAATGCCACCCTCCTCAGCTGCCTTGAAAGCCATATTACTAGATTAGACTTTACAAATTCTCAAAGATGAGTTGATTTGAGCTTTATAGTGCCATCTGCATAGCATACCTTTCTGTTACTATACTCTTTATCAAAGCTAAAACTAAGTGAAAAATGCTGGATATACACATCCTTAAGGAAATGCTAGAAACCAACTACAATTGCCCACAGTAAAATTCATTTATGACACTAGGAAAGCACACAGAAGGATCTTAGTAAAGATTCAGTATGTGCTATGAATGATGAATTGCAGGGTATATTTATAAGTAAAATGTAGGTTTTAAGATTGTTTTCTGAATAGAATGTTGCCATATGAGTTTTAAATAACATAAGTCAATATTATTCTACCATTGAATCAAAATCAAAGCTAAGATACAAAGTTTTCTAAACTATCATAAAATACTTACGATTGGAATATTCTTTTTTTTGTTTTTTTAAAGATTTATTTTATTTATTTTAAAGACAGAGTTACAGAGAGAGGTAGAGACAGAGAGAGAGAGGTCTTCCATCCACTGGTTCACTCCCCAGATGCTGTGCCAATCCAAAGCCAAGAGCCAGGAGCTTCTTCTAGGTCTCCCATGTGGGTGCAGGGGCCCAAGCACTTGAGCCATCTTCTACTGCTATCCCAGGCCATAGCAGAGAGCTGGATTGGAAAGGAGCAGCCGGGACCAGAACTGGCGCCCATATGGGATGCTGGTGCTTCAGGCCAGTGCATCAACCTGCTGCTCACAGCGCCGGCCACAACAATTGGAATATTCTTGAAATAAGCCTCTTAGTTTCTATTTCAAGTCATTTCACTAACTATTTTTATCTTAGGATGTTGCTTCTTTTGATTTGTTGTTTATTTAAATATTGATTTATTTGTTTGAAAGGCAAAGTGACAGAATGAGCGAGAGAGACAAGGGGAGGTAATTCTTCCACTTACTGGTTCACTCTCTAAATGGCTGGAATTCCTTAAATAGATTGGATTTCCTTCTGGGTCTCCCACGTGGGAGCCATCTTACATTGGTTTCACAGATGCATTAGTAGGAGCTGGATCAGAAGTGAGGCAGCAGAGATGCAAGCTGGTATCCTAAGTGTTGGCGTAACCTGCTGTTCCAGGATGCTGTTTCCTGATTTATTGTTTTCATTACAGGGTTGGACTTTCCTCTGCCATTGGGTTTAAATGATTCCTTAGATGCAGCTTGATTTCTACCTTCCAGATTACCATGTTGTAGGATTCTTGAAATACAGAAAAGAAAGAAGTTTAAAAACTACAAGAGATCAAGATTGGCACAAGGAAAAATCAAACATATTGATGTGTCTGTTGAAAAGCTGTGCCAATGTGCCTATAAATGAAAGCAAATGAAACAACATGAGCACAATGAAGAAAACAGTCATCAAATGTGAACAATAACTTTTGCTAAGAAAGGAGAATTAGTAGTGCCAGTCCTTTGTATTTTCCACATAGTATGCACATATTCATTTTCTCACAAAGGTGGGATGTTCAAAAGAATATTATGTGATTCTCTCCATCCCATTTGCTCCATCCTTCTCCATAATCCACCCCATAATCTCTCAATGTCACCACTTTGAAGACCAAGCTCCCAATATTCAAACCCTTGGGGTCACACTGAATCCATATTTACACCATAGTACTAATTTGTCAGTACTTGCTATTTACTGTACAACATATTTATAGTAGGGAGATCATATCAAAGGGAAATAAAGGTATATTTCCTCACTTCCACGGAACAAGTCTTAACCTAGATGTTCATAGTGGCAAAGCAGGCACAAGTTTCTATGTATGGGCACAAATGTAGTGCTACTACATGCCTGAAATTCACTGAATACCACAGAAAATATCCAATCTCAGAGCAACTCAAACTGGACAATGTCCAAATATATTATAAAGTATATTAAAATGTATGTGGTATGAAAAGAAAATCAAAAATCCTCACAACAAGACAATAAGGTAGACACTACTATTATATCTGTGTTTCATAGATGAGGAAAATGTGACAAAGTGACTAGTCCCCATTTTGAGAATTAGAGGGCTACACAACTGGATTTCAAACCCTGGCAATCTGGACTCCAGAAAAGATGTGAAGAGCTTAGTGAAGTCTTCCAGAAAGACAGCAAACCCTTCTGTCTCTATTAACTGATGCAAGGGCTTACAAACTTAGGCATCAATAGTCATGGAACTCTGCAAGAACACCAAGAATCATGGTGTTAACTGCAAGACTGCTCCCCTCAGCTACCACCAGGTCTGTGTCACAGAGAAGGCATCCCTGGCCACTCTGAAGATGCTCCAGGTGATTTCTAAATGTCCCTCAACCTCTAGCTCCTGCTATGTAGAGAGTGACTAGGAAGTATGTAGCTGGGGAATATTGCTGGGGATGAATGTAGCCCCATCCTTTCTCCAGTGCTGTTAGTGATGATTCTTGGGGGATTTGTAACCCATGAGCAGCTGCAGATCTGTTCACCCTAGCTTTGGGATGCAGAAGACTCATGTCAGGCTGTGGCATTCATTCCTGGTCCCTTTCCCCACTCCTGCTGATAGCATGGAGGTCTTGCCAGGAGGATGGATATTTAAGCAAACCTCAAAGAATAGCAGTACCTTGCCCTGCCAAGTTTGACTATTAAAGTGAGTAGCTCAATTGATAATTCTGGCATTTGGATAAAGTTGATCTCAATCACACTTGAACTTAACTGGCTTCTTTATAGTATGTCCAGAATAAGTCAATGAACAAAGTATGACTTTGAAATTATTGCATGTGGGCTACCTTGCTTATTAAAATCATGAGAGAAGATACATTTGTTAACTTCTTTTGCTAATACTTAGTGTATTATGTATTTTAATGTCAAACCACCATTAAAGTTTTCAGACCAAGGCAATTGAAATAATGACACATTAACTCACACAAGTAAGCAAGTAGCATCCCAAAATGGAAGAACAAGAAACAATGTTGCCTATTCCTGAAAATGAGCACAGTATTTTGAATCAAAATGCCTGATGATGCCACATGCTAGAAATGACTTATCTATGATTTATCCAGGAATTCTTAAAAATGTATTTGAAAGTCAGAGTTACAGAGAGGGAAGAGACAGAGGGAGAGAGACATCTTCTACATGCTGGTTCAGACCCCAGATAGGCATAATGGCCATGGCTGTACCAGGCCAAAACCAGGAGCCAGGAGCTTCATTCTGGTCTTCTACAGGGTTGGCAGGGGCCCAAGCAGTTGAATCATCTTCTGCTGCTTTTCCCAGGCCATTAGCAGGGAGCTCGATTCGAAGTGGAGCTGCGAAATACAAACCTGTACCCATACAGGATGCTGGCATTGAAGGCAGTGGCTTTACCTGCTATGCTACAATGTCAGCCCAAGGCTTATACAGATTTTATTTGGTCAATAATTCAGTCATTGGGCAAGCATTTGGCCTGGTGGTAAAAAATGAGTTAAAATGTTTGCAAACCATGTCAGAGTGCCTGAGTTCAATACTGGCCTCCTGCCCCTGAAGTTTCCTTTAATGATGGACTTTAGAAGGCAGTAGGGATCTCTAAAGTAATTGAGTTCTATCACTCAGATGGGAGGCCTGGGCTGGGTTAGCATCTCCAAGATTCAGCCTTGCCCAGCTCCAGGTATTATGGACATTTTGGAAGTAAAACAGTGGATAGATTCTCTCTCTCTCTCTACCACCCCCTCATCCCATTTTTCTCTCTAATCAATAAATAAAAAATTGAAAAAGCATGGTCATTGTGGAATTGAGAAGGAATTACATGCTGGTTTTTTACTGATGCACACTTTATTTAATCGCTGTAAGTAATCTAAGTGAGTATCAACAATTTTCCACAGCTACTTGTAAATTTAGGTGAATTGTCAATCATAAACTTTTTCATGGAGTCACAATCAATAAAGATGTTTAAACAAGGATGTAAATTATTTCATGCAATTAAAGTCAATATATTATCAAATATTTTTGAGATTAATAATGGAAATGTTAACAAAGCAACATTCACATAAAACCTACAGCTTAGTTTACTTAAGGCTAATATACTTACAGCTCAGTATTCACTCACTTTCTGTTTTTTAAAGGATCTTTGTAATTAGATGTAGGAATGAATAGAATACAACACAGCTTAGTTAGGATTAACCTGATACTAGAAAAGGTACCAGGCCTTTAGCTTATTTGAACATCAAGAAACCACTTTGCAGACAGATATTAGGTGGTGAAATCTTATTAGTGGCAATACAGACAAAATCAAGTGGCTACAGAGAAGTCAATGATACAGAGAATGGATGTTTGTAACCAGAAGACACTCAAATAATTTTCAATTTAAAAACTGTACTCAAAAAGCAATTGAGATATTGGAAAACAATTTAGCAGTTCCTAAACACAGTTAACCCAGAAATACTATATGATTGTGCAATTTCAAATCTGGATATACACTCAAAAAATTGAAAAGAGTGTTCAATTAAAAAATGTGTCACATGAAGAGGAAATTCTGGGAAAATGGCAGAATTAAATGCATCAGGAGTCTGTCTTCCATTTATTACATCTAACTTAGGTGAATTACAACAATCAACATAGTAGTAGCTACCAACCACTCACCCCTAGCCTCATGTAGACATCTTTGCACATGTTCTTGGAGCAGTCTGTAAACAGCTTGTGACATTTAGAATAGCCAAAAGTGACTATGTCCTCCAAATATGGAAATCTGTAGTCTGATTGCTGGTTGTTGCTTCTGACCATTGATACTCAGACAAAGTCATGTTTAGACAGTGTTGATGCATTTCTACCCATTGGGGCAAACCTTTCTCTTCTGGATGAAGTAGTTTTCAGAAAATTCAGTGAGCCAACATCTATCTTTTCTTTATTTACCCCTCCTCTTAAGAGCCAGATATTAAAGACTAAAACATTAAAAAGCAACTGCATGTATGGGGAATATACTCAGAAAGTGGTAATGTATTTCCAGAAGTGGGGCATAGTCTTAGAAATGACGTGAGAAATCCTTAGGTTTATACCTGAGGCTGAGCGTTGGCAGAAGAAGCCTTGTACAAAATACAGTATCAGGCACAGATAAAAATTGGGAAAGGGAGAACATTTGATTTATAGAGACATGACTTTATTAAATATAAAGGTCCACTTTTCAACAAAAAAAGTAAACATAAAAATAGGAAAGTTTCGCTCATTCACAATCTAATAGAAAATATTCATTAAAAATCTGAGGACAGATGTATTAAACAAAGCTGTTAAGTAATTGTATTAAATATGCTTAAAGAAGTAGAAGACATTTGAAGAAGGCCAAAGAAACAAGGTAAGAACAGAATGAAAATATCAATAAAGTGATAAAGAACCCAAAATAATTCTGAGATAAAACAACCGTAACTGAAATGAAAAGTGCGATGGAGTGATTCAAAGGCAAATTTGAGCACGCAATAGAAGGAATCAGTGAACTTAAAGGTAGATCAATGGAAATGGTCTATCTTGAGGAAGAAAAACAAATGAAGTGAGAGAAACTTGTGGGGCATTATCAAGTAGACCAGTATACTCACTGTAGGAGTTCCAGATGGAGAAGAAAGAGCGAAAGATGCAAGAGAGTATTTGAAGAAACAGACTGGAAACTTCCCAAATTTGATGAAAGTCAGTAGTATGGACAGCTAAGAAGCTCAATAAAGTCTATGTGAGCGGAATTAGTGCATAAACACTAAGACACACTAACAGAGAACTTTTGAAAAAGACAAAGAAAGAATTTTGAACACAAAAAGACAGATGTTATTCATCACATAGATGATTTTCACTAACATTATTGGCAGATTTCTCACCAGAAATTTTGGAGGCTAGAAGGCAGTAGCTTCAAAGTGCTAAAATAGAAATAACTGTGAAATAATATTCAGCAAAGCTACCCTTTGACACACAGGGTGAAACTGGTATTCTCAAATAAACAAAAAGTGAGGGAGTCTGTTACAGTAGACCTGTCCTATGAAAAATGTTCAGGAGAGTTCTACAGATAAAATGGAGGGATGTTAAACAGCAAATTGCAGCATATGGAAAAGTAAAGAGCTCAACTAAGGTAGCTACATGGATAGTTATAAAGACTAGTGTTGTAACAATCATTTGTAGCTCCACTTTCTTGGTATTACCTAATATAAGAGACTAAGCAATTTTTAAAAAGCATTTTTAAAAATTATTTAATAGACAGCCAACAATGCATTTCAGAGAACTCTTAGTGCATATTTTGGGGCTTGCAGTATATAACAAGATAGTTTTTGTGATACCAGTTTTTGAAATGGTAGAGACAAATCTGTTAAAGGAGCAAAGTGCTTTCTACTTTTGAATTTAAGTTCATGCAAACTCAAATTAGAGTATTATAACTTTCAAACTTGAAATGTAAAGTCATGGTAACTACCAACAAAACAACTGTAGAATAGCTACTAGAAATGAAAAATGAGAAAGGAATTTGAACATCTAAGTTAAAAAACTCCTGTCTTTTGCAATAAAATGAATGCAACTGGAGATCATTATGCTTAGGGAAATAAGCTAGACCTGAATAAACAGATATCATATGTTTTATTTGATTTTTGGTAGTTAATATATGCAAATATATTACAAAGCATGTAATGTATATGAGTGAAAGTGATATGTTGAGATTTGATCAGCTTATAGCCTTTGTCTATACTCCTGTGAAAGAGTGGTTTCTCCACTTTCTACTTGTTCAATTCTATATTTAGTAGAGGGTTAAGCCTGTGATTATTAAGGGAATTTCAAGCATGTTATCACAAAAACTAAAAAAAAAAAGGAAGATGGAAGGAAGGAGCGAAGTATCTTTATGACCTTAAAAGTGCTTATATGAAATATTTGCAATTTATTCTCTTTATATGTGTATATATATATAATATTTAAAATGAAATAAATCAACTAAATACCAAAAATAGACAGCAATGCAGGAATTAAGGGGTAAGAAAGACATAAGTCACATAGAAAACAAATAACAATAACAGAATTAATTCTTTCATTATTAGTAATTATTTTAACTTTAAATGTATAAAACCCTTCAATCAAAAGGCAGAGATTGTTGGAATGAATGAAACAAAACACATATGCTGTCTAAAAGAGCCTCCCTTTAGAAACAAATATGTAAATAGATTAGAAATAAAAGGATGAAAAATATATCCCATGCAAATAGTAACCAAAAAAGAGCAGTGCTGGCTATACTAACCTCAGGGAAAACAGACTTTAAATTATATAAAAAAGATAACAAGAAACAAAGAATGACATGACATATCAATCAATGGATATATAAAAAGTAGAACAATTATTATTTTTTTTTTGACAGGCAGAGTGGACAGTGAGAGAGAGAGACAGAGAGAAAGGTCTTCCTTTTCTGTTGGTTCACCCTCCAATGGCTGCTGTGGCCAGCGTACTGCGCTGATCCAATGGCAGGAGCCAGGTGCTTCTCCTGGTCTCCCATGAGGGTGTAGGGCCCAAGCACTTGGGACATCCTCCACTGCAATTTCAGGCCACAGCAGAGAGCTGAACTGGAAGAGGAGTGATCAGGACAGAATCTGGCGCCCTGACTGGGACTAGTACCTGGGGTGCTGGCGCTGCAGGCGGAGGGTTAGCCTATTGAGTCATGGCGCCGGCCTAGAACAATTATAAACATCTACACAGCTAATGATGGACCATCAAAATATATGAAGCAAAATCCGACAGAATTGAACAGAAAAATATATAGTTCAACAAAAATACCTGAAAATTTAATATCTCAATAATAGAACAACCTTACAGAAGATAAATATGGAAAAACAGGACTTAAATTAAATAGTAAATCAACTATATCTAACAGACCTATACAAAATACTCTAGCTAAATCCATCCACATGTTTTTCTCAAGTACACATGGAAACTTTCTCAGGATAAATAATATGTTAAGCCAGAAATTAACATTTTTTAGAAAACTTTTATCTAATAAATATAAATTTCAAAAGTACAACTTTTGGATTATAGCAGTTTTCCCCCCCATAACCACCATCCCACCCACAAACCATCCCATCTTCTACTCCCTCTCCCAGACTATTCTTCATTAAGATTCATTTTTAATTATCTTTATATATGGAAGATCAACTTAGTATATACTAAGTAAATAAATTAATTTTAATATGTAGGTATCAAACAAACTATTGTCTGTGATCACAAGGGGATAAAGCTAAAAATCAGTACCAGAAGTAAAACAAAAAAAAAAAATCCACAAAATTGTGGAAATTAAGAATCACACTATTAACCAATGGATCAAACTTACAAGAAAAACTAGAAAATATTTAGAAATAAAAGAAAATAGAAGTGCAACATATCAAAACTTAGGGAATCAGTGAGATCAGTGGTAAGATAAAAATTTATAAACAATTACAAAGGCCCACGCTGTGGCTCACTGGGCTAATCCTCTGCCTGCAGTGCTGGCACCCTGGGTTCTAGTCCCGGTTGGGGTTCTAGTCCCAGTTGGGGCACTAGTCTCGGCACTAGTCTCGGTTCTAGTCTCGGTTGCTCCTCTTTTAGTCCAGCTCTCTGCTATGGCCCAGAAAGGCAGTGGAGGATGGCCCAAGTGCTTGGGCCCTGCACCTGCATGGGAGACCAGGAGGAAGCACCTGGCTCCTGGCTTTGGATTGGCGCAGCACGCCGGCTGTAGTGGCCATTTCTGGGGTGAACAAAAGGAAAAAAGGAAGACCTTTCTCTCTGTCTGTCTGTCTCTCTCTCTCTCTCTCACTGTCTAACTCAGCCTGTCAAAAAAAAAAAAAAAAAAAGGGAGAGGTATACTACCCCTCATCATAACCTACTAGTGATCAGACCAACCTCCCAATAGAACTCACCCTCATAAGGATAATGCCCTAGTGAAGAGACTTAAGGATACACATCTAACTACATAATTGGAACTAATATTAGATATAATCTAGTTTAATATAAATTAATGAGAAACTTGAATTTAAGAAACACTAAAAGACTTGCACATAGACATGGGGTTTGTGAGAGCCTTATACCAAATCCCATAACCCCTTGAGCCTATTTCCAAAATATTTTTATTATAATAATTTTAAAACACAAACACATGCTGGCACCGCAGCTCAATAGGCTAATCCTCCGCCTTGAGGTGCCAGCATATCGGGTTCTAGTCCCGGTCAGTGTGTCGGATTCTGTCCAGGTTGCCCCTCTTCCAGGCCAGCTCTCTGCTATGGCCCGGGAGTGCAGTGGAGGATGGCCCAAGTCCTTGAACCCTGCACCCCATGGGAGACCAGGAGAAGCACCTGGCTCCTGGCTTCGGATCCGCACAGTCTGCGGTCGGTAACGGTCTTTTGGGGGATGAACCAACAGAAGACATTTCTCTCTGTCTCTCTCTCTCACTGTCTATAACTCTCTCTGCCTCTTTCTCTTACTGCCTAACTCTGCCTGGAAAAAAAAAAAATTACATGCAAAATCAAGAAAGGTCTAATATCAACAACTTGATTTTACAACTTAAGTAACTAGAAAAAGAAAAAAATGAGTCAAAATAATGAGAAATAATGATTAGAACACAGATAAAGGAAATAGAGAATAGAAAAAAAATAATGATACGAAAATTTAGTTTTATGCTGCTAACTGCAATAAGTCACACAAAGAAAAACAAATATCACATATTTTCCCATATGTGGAAGCTAAAAATAAAGTTGATTTGAATGTAGAATATTAATTATAAGAGGCTCTAAAGTGTACAAGAAGATAGACAGTGGTTGTGCAATGATATCAACAAGATAAAAGAAATAAGCTCTAGTTTTTCACAGTAAAGTGTAGTGACTATAACCCACAGTAACATATTTTTATGAAGAACTAGTGGAGCTCTGATTCTCAAAATACTAAGAAATGTTAAGGAAATGAAATGCTGATGACTTGATTTCATCAACACATGCTATCTACATGTCTTAAATATTATACTGTGCTCCATAAAATGTACCATAGTACATATTAATTAAAATTAGAAAAAAATGTTCTTTGAAAAGATAAAGCATTGAGAAATCTTTAGCTGGAAGAACTAAGATAAAGAGAGGAAACTCAAATTTCTAAAACCAGATTGGAAAATGTGAACAACTCTACTAACTCTACAGATATAAAAAGAATTATGACAGTACTATGAATGATTGTATAATAAATTAGATAACCTAGACAAAAAGGGCAGATTCTTAGGAATACAATCCTACTGAGACTAGATCAAAAAGAAATAGGAAATATGAAAATACTTAACACTCTTGTAAACTCTCCAAACAAGAAAAGCCCTATATGTGATGGACTCACTATGAATACCTTTTAGCATTTAATCAGAATTATCACAACCTTTCTAAAACTTTCTGCAAAAAAATGAAAAGCAGGTAAAACTTGCTTATGAGGCCAGCGTTATTACTCTGATACCAAAACCAGGCCAAGACATTATAAGACCAATATATCATGAATGGTAAGGCAATCTCCTCAGCAAAATCCTATCAAACCAAATTCAACAGCTTGATAAAAAGATCACAAAGCATGATCAAATGTGATTTATTCTGGGAATGCAAGCACTGTACAAGATTTGAAAATTTATCAGTGTAATATACTATGTCAATAGAATAAAGGGGAAAAGTACACAATCATTTCAATCTATGAGGACCTTTCTCAAAAAAAAAAAACAAAAAAAAAATAATCTGCAAAGTGACCTATCAATACCACATCTGGGAATATATCCAATGGAAATGAGGCCAGAATATGAGAGATACTACACTTGTGTGTTTATTGCAGGTCAATTCATAATATCAAAGATATGGAGTCAACCTAGATGCCCATCAATAGAAGACTGGATAAAAACATATGGCATATATAGTCAATAAAATATTCCTCAGCCACAAAAAGAATCAAATCCTGGCATCTGCAACACCACAGATGGAGTTGCAGATCACTGTGCTAAGTGAAATAAGCAACATGCAAGAAAATATCACATTTTATCTCATATGTGGATATATATATGTGTGTCACATTATTTGATTATTTGGTATATGTATGTTTACAAATGTTATCTTTGCTGAATTACATCCATTATATAAAAATCTACACTAAATCTTTCACCTTATCATGAAACCCACATTAGTTAATACTAATATATGTACTCCTAATTCAAAAAATGTGTTTGTATGAAATATTTACAGAAAAAAATAAATATGGAAGAATTCTAAGAACTGTTAAAGCTATAGAACTATTTATTGTATTGTTATAGAAAGCTTTAAGTAAGAACAAAAACATAAAAAATCACTGAAAATAGATCAAAGAATTAAATATAATGCCTGAACCTATAAAAATTTCAAAAGAAACATTAAGTCAAATGTTATGTGTTACTGGATTTGGTGGTGATGGCTTGTATATGTCATCAAAGTCACAGATGACAAAAGAAATAATAGAAAAGTTATTGGCTTCATAAAAATTTAAGAAATCTTATGCATCCCAGGACAATATCAATAAAGAAAACAATTCAGTCTAAAAAATAAAAAGAAATTTGTAAGTCAAGTATCTGATAAGAGATTAGTATCTGTAATATATGAGTAACTCTTAAACCTTACAACAAAGTATCCAGTCTAATTCAAAATATGCAAAGAGCTTGAATGGACATCACTCCACAGAATATTAATTGGGCTCATCCTCACCAATGATGGGAACACAATAGTTACTGTACAAAAAAGTCTGACAGTTCTTCAAAAAAATCAAAAGCAGAGTTGCCATATGATCCAGCAATTCCATTTCTGAGTAGGTACCTGGAAGACTTGACAGCAGGTGCTCAAAGAGAGATTTTTTGTACCAGTGTTTATAGCAGCATAATTTGCACTAAATAAATATGGGAGAAACACAAGAGTGAGTGAATTAATAAGCAAAATATGCTATGCATGTATAATGGAATAGTATTCAGCTTTCAAAAAGGAGGAAAATCTGACATTTGGATAACATGTATGAGTCATGAGAAAATATGCTAAATAAGATACAGCAGTCACAAAAAGACTTCTGTATGATTACAGAAAATAAAATGGTGCTCGCCAGGGTTTAGGGAAGGGAAGAATTGGGAAGGTGTAATGTAATATTAAAGACAGAGTTTCAGTTTGGAAGATACAATTTGGGAGGAAATGGATGATGATGATGATGATGTTTGTACAATAAAAGTAATTTTAGATGCTAAATTTTTATAACTTGTATAATTTAATACAATATAAAAATGGAGAAAAAAATCTGACTGATATATAAGATTGTAGCATTATCATTATAGCCCCAAATAGAGACAACTCATATATCTATCAACTGATAAATCGGTAAGCAAATGATTTAACTCTTATGAAAAGTGCCAACCAGGTGAATCTACAGAGTTAGAAACTTAATTCGTGTTTGCTACAAGGTGAGATTTGGCGGGGGGGGGGGGGGGATGATGATAGTTGTAAAACTATAAATATACTAAAAAACACTGAACTGCAAATTTCTTTTAATAATCACATTTATCATCTACTTTTTATCAATATTTCATTAATTTGATTGACAAATAGTATACCACTGTATGGATGGCTCAAAATTATTTATCCATACAAAAATTAATGGGTATTTTTGTTTTTACCACATTTTTTGGTTGTTTTGAATAATGCTGCTATGAATACCCAAACAGGACTTTGCATGAAATTATACGTTCATTTCTCTTGGGTATATACTTAGAAGTATGATAGCTAAGTCATTTGATAACTCTATGTTTAACCTTTTGAGAAACTGTCAAACTGTTTTTCCAAACATTTTACAATTACTCCAACAATATATGAGAGTTTCAGAGTCTTCATGTCCTTGTTGCTATTTGCCATTTTTTATTGTAGACAGCCTAGAGGATATGAAGTAATATCCTATTGTGCTTTAATTTGCGTTTCCCTAACATCTTTTCATGTGGTCATTGGCAATTTGTTTAGACTCTTTGGAGAAATGTCTGTTCAGATCCACTGCTCATATTTAAATTAGTTGTAACTGTTTTTTTTTTTTTTGTCTTTATGCTATTGAGTTGTAAGATTTTTTATCATAATCTTGATAGAACTCTCTTTCCACATATATCATTTGAAAATGTTTTTCCCATTCCACAGAATGCCTTTTCACTTTTTTCGTGTATCATTTTAATGCACAAAAGGTCTTAACATTGATGAGGTCCAAATTATCCATCTTTTATTGCCTATAGCTTTGCTGTTTTTTACTTTGTATAACATCAGGAAGGTTTACTCCTGCAGCTTCTGCAAAGAATTTTCTGGTTTTAGCACTTACAGAAAATAGTTTTGTGCTAAGTTTTGTGTATAATGTGAGGTAGGGGATGCATTTTTTTCTTTTTTTTTTTTGATTTTTATCAATATAAAGAGAACAGATAACATGTTTTTCATGGGTACAGTTCTTAGGAAATAACCATAGACTCCCTCCGTCTCTCCCTCCCTCAATCCTCCTTCTTCATTCCTTTTCTTTAATTTTTGCAAAGACATCCTTTTAATCCACTCTATAATCACAGGCTTAATTCACCACAAATCATTATATTCAACAAGTAAAAAGTAGGAAGAAAACAGTTTCACAGGCATATAAACAAAGTCTAAAAACAACAATCATATCACAAGTTGTTCATTTGATTTCTATATATTTTTGTATCCTATATTAACTGCCACATATCAGAAAAAATATATGGTATTTTCTTTTTGGTTTGGCTTATTTCACTAAGCAAAATGGCTTCCAGTTGCTTTTATTTTGTTGCAAAAGACAGGATTTCATTCTCTTTTATGGCTGAGTAGCATTTCACTGTGTTTTTATCAGAATTTCTTTATCTTGTCATTAGTTATCCAGATGTACCAGAATAAAACATTGAAAAAAATATTCCTTCTCCAGTGATGTTTTGGCCTTTTTGTTCAGGTAGAAAGTTAGGTTTTAGGGGCCAGCACTGTGGTGCATTGGTTAATCCTCCACCTGCAGCGCCGGCATCCCATATGGGCACCAGTTCTAGTCCAGGTTGCTCTTCCTCCAGGCTTTCTGCTGTGGCCCAGGAAGGCAGTGGAGGATGGCCCAAGTGCTTGGACCCCTAAACCCACATGGGAGAGCAGGAAGAAGCACTTGGTTCCTGGCTTCAGATCAGCGAATTTCCGGTTGTAGTGCCTATTTGGGGAGTGAACCAGTGGAAGGAAGACCTTTCTCTCTTTCTCTCTCTTACTGTCTATAACTCTATCTGTCAAATAAATAAAAATTTTAAAAAAAGAAAGTTAGGTTTTAGACTTGAGATCATTTTTCTTTTTCTAATAAATGTTTACAGGAGTAATATTTCTTCACACATTTCTTTAGTTTCATGCCACACATTTTGTGATGTTGAGTTTTCATTTATGATACATTCATTGATTCATTGTTTAGTCATGTTTGTAAATTTCCCAAATGTTGTTTTCTAATTTAATTGCATCCTAGTTGTAGAACATAATTTGAATGATTGCAATCCTTTTAAATTTATTGAGGCCTGTTTATGACCCACCATATGCTGTATCCTGAATAATGTCCTATATGTACTTGATAAGATTAGCATTCTAGCGTTGCTGCGTGGAGTGCTCTAGTCTAGTCTACCATGTCTACTTGGATTATGCTGCTGTTCCCTCCTCCTCAGTCTCTTCCTCTTTTTGCTTCTTCTTTTTCTCAGTTGTTTCACCCATTATTGAACGTGCAGTATTGAATATCCTTAGTATTCTTGTTAAATTATCTGTGTATTATTTTAATTCTAACATTGACTGTGGTTTAAATGAAGGCTCTTAGAGTGTATCCTATCTACAATGTCCAGGTTAAACATTTGCCTACTCTCCTTCTATGGTGTTACATCCAGGAGTGGCTGATTGCTCTATTATTTTTGACAATGCCCTGCAACGCAAATTACTCACTACCTCATCCAATTAAATTGAGGTCCTGTTTGAGAGTCTGGATGTTGTAGTCTGGTGCTAAGAGGACTCTTACTCACTGTCTGTTTCTCTAGTTTGCTCTGTTAAACCTCTAGATGATCCACTGTTTTAAGTATCATGGAATAAACAACCTCTTTGCAATGCTTACCATCAAGGTTTTTATTACTTTTTTTTTGACAATATACTTTGATGTAGAATTTGCCAGTCTTTGTTCTGAATGTATTCTGTCCACTTGGAGAGATCTACAAAACTGGGGCTCATGGTCTAGATCTGGACACTGTACACATGACTGAAACACAACTGAAGGAGGAGATATCAGCTAACTTCTCCCCTGCTCTGTGAATGAAGCACTGGGTGGGTGGTAACCATTTTGGCTTACCCCTCTCAGAGTAAAACTTCTGTTCCGTGGTCTTCCTGGGGTGAAATGTATTAGGATCCAGTATTTTCAGCCTTTCATGCCCAGAGAAGAAGATCAGTGACACAAGTAGGTGTGGGTATGGAATGTAGCACCAATCTTTTCTGTCATGTCTGCTTGGAATAGACCTGCAACATGGAGCTAGGCAAGGATGACAGATGCCACCTTCCTGACCTCTCTCGCTTGAAACTAAAGCATCGTATTGGAAGCTTCAGGTAGTAGGAGACTCATTTTATGATCAGTCTTGCATAGAGAATATGCATTTTACTGACTTAGTGGGTGGAGATGGAACCACACTGTGATTCAAATGTCAAAGTCCTTGTTTTCCATTTGCTATATGCCCTTCAATAATCTTCAGAGACCTTAGAAGGGTGGTATCTGTTCTAAAAATGTATTCTCAATTTATGTGAAAGACAGACTTAGACCCTCCACCTGCTTTTTCATGCCTCAAATGTCCATAACTGCCAGAGACAGGTTCACCAGAATCTAGGAGCCTAGAACTCCATCTCAGTCTCCCATGTGGTTCGCAGGAACCCAAGTACTTGAATCTGCTGCTTCCCAAGGTGCACATTGTCGGGTGGCTGGATTAGAAGCAGAACAGCTGGGACTCAATCTATGCATCTGCATATGTTTACAGGCATTCATGCAGCAACTTCACCACTGTGAGAAAAGCCTGACCAGCCTGATTTCTTTTTATACTTTTCACCAATTATGTAGGGTTTTTTTTTTTGTCAGTAAGATCTTCACATTACCATTTTTGAAGCACCATATGTGTTATTATTTTTTCATTTTGCTTCATTTTATTTTTAGAAGAAAGGGCACATGAATTTATTAACTTGCAAAAAGGGAGAAGTCACAACCTGGGGACAAATCACAAGAGTGTGAATATCCACTGCTTAACATTATTCATATACTCCTATAACATTCATATGCACCTTGTTCTGGAGGGGAGGGCTAGATAGGGACTGTCAGGAACTCAGTAGATGAGTTTTAGAAGAATGCATTAAATTTGAAGGATATACAATGACATAGACGAAGTCTATTTGTCTTAATTCTTAAATAACACAAATAAATGACAAAGTGGTATAATCCTGAATAGAGGTTTTGTGCAAAATTTTTTAAACATTGTATGTTTCCATTCTTATAATGATGTAAAATTTCTCTTTTGGGAATAGAAAAATAAAATACACCTTTATGATTTTCTTGAAATATAAGTTATGAAAATTGCTATTTTTATTCTTATCTAATATAGACACACATTCACATATATATATATATACATATCTATAATTAAAATATAGCAAAGTCATGAATTCCAGAAATATAAAGAGAAATTTAACAACAGAGTTTTCAAGCCCATAGCATGTCATTGAATGAGAATGTTTAGTATTGCAAGCTATATTAGTTTTCCCAAAATAAATCTGTAATCCATTTAATAACATAAAATGATCTTTTTGGGGGGCTCTTTTTTTGACAGGCAGAGTGGACAGTGAGAGAGAGAGACAGAGAGAAAAGTCTTCCTTTGCTGTTGGTTCACCCTCCAATGGCTGGCACGGCCAGCGCACCGCGCTGATCCAATGGCAGGAGCCAGGTGCTTCTCCTGGTCTCCCATGGGGTGCAGGGCCCAAGGACTTGGGTCATCCTCCACTGCACTCCCTGGCCACAGCAGAGAGCTGGCCTGGAAGAGGGGCAACCAGGACAGAATCCGGCGCCCCGACCAGGACTAGAACCCGGTGCGCCGGTGCCACAGGCGGAGGATTAGCCTGTTGAGCCACGGCACCAGCATAACATAAAATGATCTTTAGATCTTTATAAACTTTGTCTAAAATTTGTGTAGAACTAATATATGAGAATAGCCAACAAACTGGAAAAATGTATATATGAGGAAGATTTTTTTTATCATACAGAAAAAATATCAAAAAGCCACAGGATTAAAATGACATGAATTAGGGGTACATGTGGTGATGCACTGTTTTAAACCATTGCTTGGGACACAGGCATTGCCTTCAGAGTGCCTATTCATTGCTGGCTCCTCCACTTCTATCTAGATTCCTGATAACACATCCTGTGAGGCCACAGATGATGGCTCCAGGGCTTAGGCCCTTGCCATCCACATAGGAGACTCCACATGGGAAACCCGGATGGAGTTACTCATGACTGGCTTCAGCCTGGCACAGCCCTGGTTATTGTGGGCATTTGAGGAGTGAACCTCTCTTCTCTCTCTCTCTCTCTCTTTCTCTCTCTCTTCTCTCTCTCTCTCTCTCTCTCTCTCTCTCTCTCTGCCATTCATGTAGATTAAATTAAATAAACATTTAAAATAATATGAATTAGGGCCAATGTTGTGACACAGTGTGTTAAACTACCACCTGTAAAGCCTACATCCCATATGAGTGCTGATTCAAGTCCCAGCTGTCCCACTCTGACTCAGCTCTCTGATGATATTCTTGGGAAAGTGGTGCTTCGAAAATGACCAAGTGCTCAGGCCCCCATCACCTATGTGGAAGGCCCAGATTAAGCTCTTGGCTTCAACCTGGACCAGCCTCAGCCATTGTGGCCACTTGGGGAGTGAACCAGCAGATGGAAGATCTCGATCTCTCTGTCTCTCCCACTCTACCTCAGTAACACTTTCAAATAATAAACAAACAAACCCCCATGAGTTAGTAAAGGAGTAGGCAGCTAGAGCAACGCTCCTGGAAACAGAGGATGAAGATGATTTTTCACATTACTGGGGAAGGAGGGACAATTTCATGAATAAAATTGGGAAAGTTCACTATCCATATAAAGCAAAAATGAGAAGCTGTTGTAGGCTATATACAAAATAATATTTAAACAGAGAAAAGAGATAGTATAAACCTTTCAAATTATAAATGTATGAAAAGCTGGGTGAATAATTTTATAACCTCAGGGAAAATGAAGGCCTTTGATAACAAAAAAATAAAATGCAAGATCACAGATAAAATACTGATATGCTTGGTTGCATATACATTGAAATTCTAAGTGACAAAGCCTGCCAAAAACAAACTTAAAAGTAAACTGACAAAATAGTGAGAAAATATTTTCTTTTTTTAAGGTTTTTATTTAATGAATATGAATTTCATATGTTCAGTATTTATGAATATAGTGTTTGTTCTCCCCATTATTGCACTCCCACCTCCACTCCCATCCCACCTCCTACTCCCTCTCCCATTCCATTTTTTATTAAGATTTGTTTTCAATTCACTCTATATGCAGAATACCAGCTGTACACTAAGCAGAGATTTCCACGTATGCACCCACACAGACACACAAAATATAAAGTACTGTTTGAAGACAGGTTTTACCATTAATTCTCATAGTACACCTCACTAAGAACAGAGGGGAGTAAGTGCACAGTGACTCCTGTTGTTGATTTAACAATTAACATTTTTATTTTTGACATCAGTGATGGTCTGAGGTTCTTGACATGAGCAACCAAGGCTATGGGAGCCTTCTGAGTCCACAAACTGTGGATATTTAGACAGGGTTATATGCAAAGTGGAAGTTCTCTCCTCCCTTCAGAGAAAAATACATCCTTCTTTGATAGCCCTGCCTTTCCACTGGGGTCTCACCCACTGAGGTCCTTCATGCAGGTTATTTTTTTGCCACAGTGTCTTAGCTTTCCATGCCTGAAATTCTTTCTTGGGCATTTCAGCCAGATCTGAATGCCTTAAAAGCTGATTCTGAGGTCAGAGTGCTATTTAGGGCATTTGCCAGAGAAAATATTTTCTGTTTACATAAAATACACAAAGAAAATGCAGACATTACTTAGCATATCTGTGAAAAATAATACATAACAGAAAAATTGAGAAGGAAATTAACAGAAGATGAAATAATCAAACATTAAGTAATAATAATCAAATAGCAATTATAAGAAAAATTATCTGGCCAATAGAGGAGAAAATTATTTCTGAGAGTATTAATAAGGGGGGAGCAAAATAAAACAACAAATTATTGTTTCATTTTACCAAAAATGAAAAAAGATGCAACTCTCAAGGTGAATGGGTAAAACCTACTGTAGTTGCAACTGATGTCACTTCCTCAGAGACCTTCCCTGTGCATGCTGTACAACACTCACGAGTGCACTTTGCTCCCCCGCCCCGTCATTTGCCATAGTCAATTGCAGCTAATGTGGTTGTGGTTTCAGCATCTCTGACCCCTGAAGAAGATCCAGAATGTCAGAATTTGTCTTCGTTCTCCACTGACCAACACCGCACACAATGCCTGGTAGGCAATGAGTATGAACAGCGATTGAATGAATAAGTAGATGAATAGATGATGGAGCGAATACTGATGGGCCCTTGATAGGGGCATTTGATATTTGCATCTAATCAGGTTTGCATGTTTTACAGGTCTATATTGAATTTCAAAACCGATGTCCTAGAAATTTTTCGTGACTAATACGCTGTTTCTTAAGCATCACACACATTAAAGACAAGTAATACACATTGTATAGATTGTTTTCTTTATATCTTTATCATGATGCCACCATTTACAATATTACTGATACAAAATGTCACTTATTGAGCTACAGGCACTTTTTTTTGGCACTACTATATTGCATCCTAGGAGGAAAATGTTATTACTATCTCAATGCAATCCTTGACTGTTAGAAGAAATTTTAGCAATTTTGCAGTTGAGTTTCCTTCTCTACAATCATATAATTAATAGAGGCTGGATTTGTATCCAGATTTTCCAATGTCTCCTCCATCTGTTACAGGGCTTTCCAACATACACATTAATTTGGTTTCTATCATTAGGCAGTTTAGAACCAACTCTGAATGCCAAAATTTATATTTATTTATATAGCATGTTTTCAGCCTTTGTAATTTGCCCAGCACTCTTGACAGAGCAGGTGTTAATGTTTTTTACATATTCTTAGAGGCTATGAAGGACTCTATATACAAGAATATAGATTGAAATTGGTGAAGTGCCCAATTTTCCACATCTGTAACCATATCAACAGGTGATGGTTAATTAATATGCTTCGCTACTGCATTGCACTGGCCATTGGCCTCCTTTCACCCTGTTTTTCACTTCAGTCACCATTGTGATAGCAAATTTCTGCATGGATATGGTTCCACTTCGTTAAAATATTATGGTTTACATCTTTTTTTCTCCTCTGCAATTCCTTTGACACCAAGGCATGGAGCACTTATGGGATCCCTCTCTATACTTAATCTGGAACTTAGGAGTGTGTCCACTTTTGAATACTGGGATGATTAAGTTCTTCCATTTTGGATCCCACTAGGAGATGCTGCTGTAACATGCATCACCTACCTACCTAAAGGTCCCCATGGAATTGACCTCCAGTGGCTTCCAACAGTTGCCCACAGATTAAATAACCTTTTATTGTCTTGCTCTCCTCCATGGTTTTTACCCTAGTCCCTCACTCTTGATTACTGGGGTTACTCTCCCAGTAACTACTTGCATGGAAGCCTTTGGTTTAGATTCTGACAACAACTAAGATAGTAGAAGAAGGGTGGGAGGAGAGATTTTGATAATGGGAGGGGATGCTTGAAAAAGTACACAAATGCTTTTACGTTGACCTTGAACAATTCCTGTTTTATGCTCAGCTACCAGTTAGAAGAATGTTGCATTCATGGTTGATTTTTTATTCTTCCTTTAGTTTCTATTTTTTTGAGGAAAAGATAACACTTTATTACTTGCAGTTTCCAATATTTCTTTCTTACTTTATATAAATTATTAGTGCAATATAAAAAGGATGTGGAAGATAGAGAAGATGTATAATTCTAGCCACTAGAATGACTACATGGCCTAAAACATAAACATAAACACTGTTAAATTATCCCTAGGTAATGAGAAACAATCAAATATTTTTCAGGAGTAGAATAAATTGTTAAGAGTCTCATTTAATTAGATTAACCTGTTGGTGATGTTGAAGGTGAGTTTGATTTCATGACATTGCATTGTCTTGAAATTACCTAATTTGAAGTAAGTGTTGGGCCTTTTTGTTTCTGTTTAGTTTTCAGATATGACTATACATAATATATAATCTAGTGTCATGATCCAATTTCAAGAAACTACATATAAATATTTAGTTAATGTATTGTTTTGTTCATATTGGTGCATACTTTTTACATCTTATATTTATCATAACTGAAACATTTAAACTCATGTTTTTATTTATTTACTTTATTAGATGAAACTTATAATGCAGAGATTCTCTTTATATAACAATAGCTCACTCATACCCAGGGCTGAGCTGACAGTGTTTGTATTAATCAGTTTCGTGATAATAATGATGTTTCAATGTAAACTAGTTACTCTTCACCTCCAGGTTTGATGCCTAAAATTCAAATGCCAAATCATATTAAGAACTTCAATCAGCAAACACTATTCTATCATAATTTTTAAATAGATCCTTTCATTTTCTGGGACTTAAGAGCTAGGATGCTAAGCCGGGTATGGTAAATCTTGTATTCTGTACTCCATTTAGACTTTGATTTGGATTTAAAATTCAAAATCACTTCCATCATTTCTATCCTTGTGAGTGTGTGCCTATGGGGATATTAAAATAGAGAAAGAGCTACTTGGAGAGATGAAATGATTGAATTTGATGCCTAAGGCCAGAAACCTCATTTTGCTTATGTTAATATGTAGAACTTTCTGCACTCCAACCCATGGCTAGTAAATGCTTTTTCTTGATTTTGTGAAATTCAGCATTGTACATTCTGGTTGAGAACCTTATTTCTTTTGTTGCAAACAGTGCTAGCATCCAATCTCAATCTATTTTGTATTAGCATAGCCCAATTATTCAATGGTTGCACATGATTATAGAAAATCAAAACCTGTGTGTTACTTTCTTTATTTAAGATTGGAGATTGAAACTATTGTAATCTTAGGAAAATCAGTAATTAACTTAGCACAGAGATAGAATAAGGAGATGAAATCTTAAGACCACAAGGCATTTTCAAGGAAGAATTTTAATAACTAGCAAGATATAATCTATTTCAAAACACTGCAGATATCTTCTGTGTTCCACCAAGTTGAGACAACATTAGGAAGACAACATCTGTCACTATTACCATTATTTAATTCTTTCATTTATTCATTTTCAAAAGTATGTATTCAATACCAAATTCTTGGCATTGCAAGATGAATAATGTATTGTCTGAGATCTAGGAGAGCTCAGAGCATAAGATTGGGATGGGAAGGGAGAAGAGAAATGGGCAAATATGGAATCGTAAGGCAAAATCTGAATTCTGTGATGGATATGCTTATAAAAGATTATGAAGCTGTAGAGGGTGGATGAATTCTTGGGTCAATAATAAAAGAAAAAGATTTCCAGAGGGAGAAGACACATCTACGTCATTTCTTATAGAACACAAAGACTCTACCTGCAAAGAATTGGGATCAGAGCATAGAGACAGGAAGAGACATAAAATGCATGTATGTTAAGCTTCATAACAGAAATATGTCATGTTTAAGCTATTTGGAGAAAGAGAGATTGGAATCCCAGGCAGAGGACTGAAATGGTCAAAGTCATTAGATGGCTACTAGCAGGGAGGCAGATCTCTATCATATAGGATCATACATGAGTACATTGTGTGAAAGTGTCTGGGCTGCTAGGTAGGAGACTGATTTAATCATGCTTCTGCTTTACAAAAATAATTAATGGGTCAATGGGGAGGACTCGTACTGATGAGCAAGGCTGAAGCAACTGTTAAGAGTGAGTGGGGGCCGCTGCTGTGGCTCAATAGGTTAATCTTCGGCTTGTGGCTCCAGCATCCTATAGGAGTGCCAGTTCTAGTCCCGCCTGCTCCTCTTCCAATCTTGCTCCTGGCTATGGCCTAGGAAAACTATAGAAGATGGCTCAAGTCCTTGGGCCCCTGCACCTGAGTGGGAGACCTGAAAGAAGCTCTTGGCTCCTGGCTTCAGATCATTGCAGCTCTGGATGTTGCAGCCATCTGGGGAGTGAACTGGGGGACAGTAGATCTTTCTCTCTGTTTCTCCCTCTCACTGTCTGTAACACTACCTCTCAAATAAATAAATAAATAAATAAATCTTAAAAAAAAAACCTTGGTATGAACAAGATCATAGGTCCATAGATCAGTTCAAAAATAAATATATTAAAGAGTGAATTTGTAATAAGACTCTGATAGTGGCATTGTAGTTGTGATAGCAGAAGCTGGGCTTTCTGACTGCTGTGTGAAGTAAAAGAGGAGGGGCCAGGTACCAGTGGTGACGTTAGGAATCCTCCCACCGATGGGGATATAATGGTGTATCCATTAAGATAGAGGAGAGGAATTTGGAGACAGATATGCTTAGTTGGAGAACATTGCATTTGTTTCTTGTGAACTCCTTTAATAGAAAGAATTGTGTATAACAACAATTGTAGCCATGTGTTGGGCTTGTAACCCACAAAGGTATATAAGCATATGCATAACAATATCATAAAAAGGCAGAACAGGAGCAGACCTTTATACTAGTAACTTTTCTGGGTCTCATTGGAATTAAGTTGAATAAATTTCTGAAGGGCCAGTATTGTGACATAGAGGGTAAAGCAGCCACCTTTGATTCTGGCATCCCATTTGGGCACAGGTTCAAGTCCTGACTGCCCCACTTCCAATCCAGCTTCCTGCTAATGGTCTGGGAAAAGGAGTGGAAGAAGGCCCAACTATGTGGGGCCCCTGCCGCCACCCATGTGGGAGACTAGGAAGTATCTTCTGGCTTTGGCCTGGCCCAACTCAGCCATTGTACCCATCTGGGGAGTGAACTAGAGGATGAGAAATCTCTCTCTTTCTCTCTCTATCTTCCTCTGAAACCTTGACTTTCAAATAAACAAATAAATAAATAAATAAATAATCTTTTTTAAAAGAAGATTCTAATAATCAAATGATAAGCTCCAGAGCATTCACTAATTAAAATTAAATAATTTTAGTTAAAAATAAAAGATCATTTTCTAAGGAATTAAAATGTTATGGTATTCAGTATTAACTGAGTACAAATAATTCAATATATAGGGAATGGAGGAGAAAAACAGACCTATGACATATAGACTAGAAAGTACAATGATGCATGTAATTTCAATGGTATTGATTAATGACATTAACTATGAATGGATTAAATGGCCTGATCAAAGGTTTAAGATTGTCAGGCTGGATATAATAAAAAAGATGCAACTATATCCTGTCTATGGGTAACATACTTTAGATTCAGATACAAATAGGTTGGAAGTAAGGCATGGGAAAAAAATAAAACAACAACAACAACAACAAAACAGCATATACCCTGCACTCTACAATCACCAGAGAGCTGTAATGTCTAAATTATATTAGAAAATATAGATTTTTTTTTCTTTTTTAAGAAAAGATTTATTTATTTATTTGAAAAGCACAGTTAGAGAGAGGGGGATGGAGGAGGGAGAGAGATTCCACTCACTGGTTCTTTCTCTAAATGGCTGTAATGACTAGGGCTGGGTGGCAGGGACCAAGCACTTGGGCCATCTGTTGCTTCTTCACCAGGCCACTAGCAGGGAGCCGAATGAGAGGTAGAACAGCCAGGACTCAAAATGTTGCCCATATGGGATGCCAGTGTTGTAGATGGCAGCTTAAGCCCCTGTACCACAATGCAGGTCCCAATACATTTTTTTTATTCCAGCCACTAGACAGGTCGCCAACTGATCTCAGCACTTTGAATTTTTTTTAAAGATGTATTTTTTTATTTGAAAGGTAGAGTTACAGAGAGGCAGAGGGAGAGAGAGAGAGAGCGAGCTTTCATCCACTGGTTCACTCCCCAGATGGCTGCAATGGCCGGAGCTGCACCTATCCAAAACCAGGAGCCAGGAGCTTCTTCTGGGGCTCCTATGCAGGTGCAGAGGCCCAAAGCCTTGGGCCATCTTCTACTGCTTTCCCAGGCCATAGCAGAGAGCTGGATCGGAAGTGGAGCAGCCAGGACTCAAACTGGTGCCCATATGGGATGCCAGCTGTTATATCTTAGCCATCGCAAAGCACACCGACAATGGAGTAAGGGAAAGGGTTTATTGGGGAACACCCTACAGACCGGAGTGAAGGCACGGCGAAGGAAAAATAGGAGACTGTAAGAGAGAGAGACAGAGGGGAGGGAGAAGAGAGATGAGAGGAGGAGAGGAGCCAAGAGAGGCCAAGAGAGTGCAGGAGAGAAGGACCAAGAGAGCAGGACCAAGGAACAGGCCCTTTTAAAACTTCACCTGAGGGCAGGCAGGGAAGGAGGAGCATCGAATCCCATTAGGATGGGGGTGGAGCCTGGCTCAGGTAGCTGGGCCATGTGGCCACCTGGCTAAAACTGCGCCAGTTTCCTAACATTCCCCCCTTTTGTTTTTTATAAAGCAGGATTTGTATGGGATTACATTAGTCCCAAAAGTCCAGGAGGGGTAGAGGCACGATGATTTGTCTTTAGAGCTACTTCCTGCTGACATGGGGCGACGAGGTACTCTTCAATGGCATGGGGCGATGTCTCAAGCCGCTGTCTCCTGGGTGGGGAGCGGAGTATATTCCCGTAGCAGCATTTGGTTGACTGCCGGGTTGCTGAAGGCCTTCATTTGTTTCATTATAACCTGCTGTAAACACTTAGACACTGTAGTATAAAAAAAAAGAAAATATAGATCTTAAAATAAAAATGCTTCAAGAGATGAAGGTGACATAGAATGATCAAAGAGTCAATCCAGGTATTAGGAAAGGTCACATTCTGAGTCATAAAAATATTTCTTAATATATTTAAGAAGCTTGAAACAATAGGAATAACATTCTTTGTCCATAAAAGACCAATTCTAGAAATAAAAACAGAAAGATATATGGGAAATATCAAATATTTGGAAACTAAACTGCAGGCAAACTAGAAAATGTTTTGTGAATTAAAAAAAAAAATACCCTTATCATATGTTAGGTCCATCTAAAGAAGAGATAGAAGGAAATCTATAACATAAAGTTTCCATATTAGTATAGAAAAGAGATACAAACAACCAACCAAGCTTATATCTTAAAAAAAAAATTAATAACATCAAGAGCAAATAGAAGCTACAGTAGAAGAATTCCAACAATACAGATAAAATTGGCAATCAGTAAGGCAGAAACCAGAAAACAGCATTTGAGTTTTTGGCCAAAGTTAAATCACACAAGATTCTCTTCACTTTAAAAAAGAATATTTATTTATTTTATGTATTTGGAAGGTAAGGTGGGGAGGACACAGAGAGAGAGAGAGAGAGAGAGAGATTTTCCTTTCCCAAATGACCACAACAGCCTGTGTAGACTGAAGCCAGAAGCTCAGAATTCAATATGGGTCTTCTATGTGCATAACAGAGATCCCACTATTTAAGGCATCACCTTTTTATATCCTGGGGTGCGCATTAGTGAAAAACTGGAGCCAAGAGCAGAGCTGGACTTGAAAACATGCAATCTGGTTTGGGATCTGGGTGTCCCGTTTACACCTAACCACTGAGCCAGTTACCTGCCTCAAGGCTCCCCTTACTTCTGATGTCTATTGCAAGTTCAAGTTTTCCAGAAGCCCCCTCCATTTCCACAATTCATTAGAAAGAGTCAGCAAAAGTTGTCATGGTTGAGGTTTATTACCAGGAAAATATACAAATTAATATAAGGCAAGAGATATATCACATAGGACAGAGTCTGAGGAATGTATTAATGCACAAACCATCTGGTGTCCATTTCTTGTGTAATAGGCAAGTTACTACTCTGGCTTGGATGGGAGATAACATGTATGCAGTATGGCGGGTCAGGAAAGTTCACCAAAGCCTTTGGTATCTCGAAAGTTTATCCAGGCTCAGTTAAATGCTGTCCATATTGTGTCCTTTAATCCAAGTTCTCCTGAAGATCAGACTGATGCCTTTAGTTTACAGAGTTTCTGGATTGTAGGCAGATAAAACATAGCCCATGGCTTCCATTTCAAATTCTATTGCTAGATTGAGAGTAGCCAAACCCTTCCACTGAGCAGTTTTATTAGCCATGACACTCTGAGGACCTAGAGATAATATCTCAGAGAAAATTAATGGGAATAAAACCTTAGATCCCTTATAGAAGTAAGGTCATTTTAGGTATCACAAAAAGAATAATAAATAAATTAAGAATATCAGGAATGAGAGAAAAGGATTCACTAAAAATCTACTGCTGTTTAAATGACAAAAATGTTAAAAAAACATCCCTTGGTATCCACAGGGGGATCAGTTTCAGGATTCCCTATAGATACAAAATGCATGGATGCTCAAGTCCCTTACATACAGTGCATTAGTATTTTCAAGTAACCTATGTGCATGCTCCCAAGTATAGCCACATGTCATTAATGACAGAGATGCATTATGAGAAATGCATCATTCGGTGATTTTGTCATTGTGTGACCACCAAAGAGTGCACTTACACGAATAAAGATGGTGACAAGATCACTAAATGGCATAATCTTGCAGGAACATTGTCATACATGCAGTCTGTTACTAACAGAAACATAGTGTATGATTGTATGTTAAATCATCTCTACATCATTATATACCTTATTCAGTGTGAATGCTATGCAGTTAGCTGTTATACTTCATTGTTTAAGGAATGACAAGAAAAATGTCTGTACATGTTCAGTACAGATGCAATTTTAAAAAATACTTTCCATTTGCAGTTGATTGATTCCAATTGTACTGAAAACAATTTCATGCCAAGAAATGCAACAGTAGATAAATTAGATGAAAACCTATCAAAATATAAACAAATAAAGAAATATGTAACTTTAATATATATATATATCTATTAAAAAATTGGATTCTCCTTAACTCAGACTTCCAAAAAAATCTCTAGGTCTGACTGTCTGGCATATATTCAAGGAAAAAAATAAACCAATTTTACATAAAATCCTCCAAAAATTAAGAGATAAGGGAATACATCTTAACTCATTTTGATGGTCAGTTTCACCCTGACGCCAAAACCTAACAAATGGATTCCATTAAAAGAAAGTAACAAAAAAATGAATTAATAAAATGAAGACAAAAATTTCTTTTGGCTTCAAATCATGAACTCATGGGAAGTTACTCCTCCCATTCTGACACCAAGAAACAAGATGAACTAAGTATAAACTAGCTACTTTTAAAAAGAAAAGCTTTATTTACATGAAAAAGTGACAGAGATAAGGGGAGAGACAGAAAGAGATCTGCCATCTGCCTCATGCCCACAACATCCAGGGCTGGACCAGCTTGAAGCCAGGAACCCGGAACTCCTTCCAGGTCTCCTATGAGGATGGCAGAACCTCAAATACTTAAACCATTATTTTGCTGCCTTTCTAGATACATTGGCTGGAAGTGGAATGGGAAGCAGAGGAACCAAAGCTCAGTGACGATCTCCTATCAGATGCAGCTGTCTCAAGTGGTGGCTTAACCCATTGCACCATAACACTTGCCCCCAGCACCTTTTCCTATCCCCATCAGAGTAGTGAGGTTATAGGGCAAAACCTTAGCCCACAGTTTTGAGTTGCAGGCAAATATAGAGGATAACAGCCAAGATAAACTTGCCTAGAAAAAAGCTGTTTGAGCCATAAAATGGTTGGAACACTTAAATAGTAATTTTGATGAGTCTCCAGAGGTTGAATGTGGAATAACTTGAGATCGAGTGAGTTCTGGGAGACCAGTGTTAAGAAGGCTCCCCACTGTTACGGTTTTTACTTTGATGGTTCCACTAAACTCTCAAGGCAATCTGAAAAATCTCCTTGTGTCTCAGACAAGAGTAAGTGAAAAGTAAATGCTTTGAAATACACCCCAAGGTTTCTCCCTATAAGTGATTACTGTACCAAGAGAAATAGTTTGACTAGACTTACTTCTCTGGAGTAACAGCAGTTAGTCCATGTTATCCTCCTGTAATCTTCCTGTCTCTCAAAAAGGGAGAACAAAAGCACAAGAAAAACTTCTGAGGGCCACAGTCCAGCAACTCATGCCCACAAAACCACTGAGATTGAATTTAAGATGACTACATTACACTTATCCTCCTCACACCTTAGTACCACATCAGTAGGCTCTAGTGCAATAAGAGTAGATTATAATGGAAAATGCTGCAAGACAGATCCTATTTTAGAAGATGTTATTAGAGAGATGCAAAGATAAGAGAGTGGGTAAAATAACAACAGGGAGACTAGAAATAACTGAATGGCCTGTTACCTATAGCTACAGCAAATATCAAATACATTCCAGCTCTTAGCCAGATTAGCATGAAACTTACATTAAAGACATATTTACATTTGTTTCTATTACCTCGTGTCCCATTCTCAAAAAACTATAAGGCATGCTGAAAGTCAAGATAAAACACATTTTGAGTAGATGAAGTAAGCAATAGAGCCATTGAAATATTACAGCTGTTTTAGAATTATCAGGTAAGAAATCTATTATCATATTAAATATAGATTCAAATGTGGATGGTTTTAACAGAAAAAGCAGAGAGTTTTCAAGAACAGTTGAGTAATGAGAGCGATGGAAACAATAAGAAAGCATCAAAAGGAAATATTAGAAAGCAAAAACACTGTAATAGAAATAAAAAATGCCTTTGATGGGCTGATAAGTATTCTGAAAACAGCCAAGGAAACATCAGTAAGCTTGAGGATATGTCAATAGGAAATCACAAATTTAATACAAAGAAATAACAGAAGGAAAAAAACATGAAAAATATGTAAGTATTGAATGAATTATAAAAGGTATAACACACATAAACACACTATATATATACACATGCATTAAGGAATTCACATATATTATTTGAAGAGGAGAAGAAAGACAGAAAGGAGTAGAATAAATACTTGAAGTGAGAATAGATGAGAATTTTCTAAAATTAACACTAAATTTGAAGCCATAAAACCAGAATCTCAATAATATTAACTTTTGGTTAACACCAAAAATGTATTCTTGAAACAAACCTACAGAAACCCAAAAACAAAGAGAAAATAATGGAAGACTTAGATAAAGGAAACATAACCTATAAAGAAAACATATAAGAAATCCATTGGACACCTCCCCAGATCACATAAGCAAGTAGAGAGTGCAGTGAATTTTTATTAAAAAAGATTTATTTATTTATTTATTTGAAAGGCAGAGGTACAGAGAAAGGGAGTGAGGAGAGAGAGAGATCCTCCATCTGCTGGCTCACTGAGAGAGAGAGAGAGAGAGAGAGAGAGAGATCCTCCATCAGCTGGCTCACTTCCCAAATGGCCACATTGGGGCTGGGGGGCTAAAGCCAGGAGTTGAACTCCATTTGGATCTCTCACATGGGTACAGGGGCCCAAGAATTTGGATCATCCTCTACTACTTTCCCAGGAACATTAGCAGACAGTTGGATTGGAAGTGGTGCAGCCATTACTCAAACCAGCACCCATTTGGGATGCCAGCATTGCAGATTGAAACTCACCCTGCTGTACCACAATGCCAGTTTCCTGAATTGAAATATTTAAAGGATGTATTGAAAAAAATGTTGAATTGTATATGAAATGAGGTCCATTAAATGTGAAGTAATAAATACTTTCAAAAGACAAACAAAAGGAGCCTGGCGCTGTGGCTCACTTGGTTAATTCTCCGCCTGTGGTGCCGGCATCCCATATGGGCACCGGATTCTGTCCTGGTTGCTCCTCTTCCAGTCCAGCTCTCTGCTGTGGCCTAGGAGGACAGTGGAGGATGGCCCAAGTGCTCTGGCCCCTAAACATGCATGGGAGACCGGGAGGAAGCACCTGGCTCCTGGCTTCGGATTGGCGCAGTGCCTGCCGTAGCAGCCATTTGGGGGGTGAACCAACGGAAGGAAGACCTTTCCCTCTGTCTCTCTTTCTCACTAACTCTGCCTGTCAAATATAAAAAAAGACAAAAACAGCACATAGACTATTAGTAGCTCTATCCTACATTGTATCTTTGTGGTGGGTAATAAGTCCATTTCTGACATTGTTGCAGAAATCTAGTATTGCATACACAATATACATTAACCTGAATTAACCTGAACTGCCTTATTAGCTGGACTGTGTCCTCCATAAGTTTCCCATCTTTCTCTCTGTCTCTCTCTCTCACTGTCCACTTTGCCTGTCAAAAAAAAAAAAGAACGTTAATCTGACAGAATTCAAAACCTACCTAGTACTCTCTGCCCACATCATCTGCCCACTTGACCACCTTTGCCCATGTCATTTTTGCTTAGAAAGTCCACCGTCAGTACTTTCCTGCAACAGAGATCAACAATACTTGATTTGACCCCACCAATTAGATGAGGAAATGTGTCTCTTGCTATGGTAAATACATGACACATTGCCTGTTGTATTTTGGTAATGATTTTTTGATGTCAGTGCTGTCTCCAATTTGGGGATTGATGTCCCAACTACTCAGCTGTTGGAGTTCATTACCACTTTCCACTGTGTTATTGATGGAGATCTGGGCAAAGAGCAGTAATAGGTGTGTATGCTGAGAAATACCACATCTTTTGCAAAGGTCTATATTTCCCTGGACCACAAGTTTGGCCTGATGAATGCCAAGAATGCCTTTGTTCACTGGTATGTGAATAAGGGGATGGAAGAAGGAAAGTTTTCTGAGGCCTGTGAGGGTACTGATGACTTTGAAAAGGATTCAGAAAATGTTAATATGGATTCTGTGGAATAAGAGGTTGAGGAAGAAAGAGAGAAATATTAAGTAACTATTCTTTTCTGCTCTACAGTCTTTCTTTTTTTTTTTTATTTTTGACAGGCAGAGTGGACAGTGAGAGAGAGAGAGACAGAGAGAAAGGTCTTCCTTCTCTGTTGGTTCACCCTCCAATGGCCGCTGCAGCCGGCGCACTGTGCTGATCCGATGGCAGGAACCAGGTGCTTCTCCTGGTCTCCCATGGGGTGCAGGGCCCAAGGACTTGGGGCATCCTCCACTGCACTCCCTGGCCACAGCAGAGAGCTGGCCTGGATTAGGGGCAACCGGGACCGAATCTGGTGCCCGGACTGGGACTAGAACCCAGTGTGCTGGCACCGCAAGGCAGAGGATTAACCTGCTGAGCCATGGCACCAATCCTACTGTCTTTCCTTCTCCCAGAACTTCAGCTTCAACATCAGTTGACAGATACCAAAGTTTTCTGGTTACACTGACTATACTTACTTGTGATCATGTCTTAACGTGACTATAACGTTGACTATAATGTGACCTGTAAGATTTTCTGATCATGTTGTAAAATGAATATTTTAATTAAAAATCAGTAAAAAGTACATACCTGTAGCCAGGCGAGCCAACCAATAAACAAGACACAGTTACTAATGTCAAAAATGAAATTAATTATTTGGTCATGTAGGGAGAGAACCAGCATATATTGGTTCTCTCTCTCTCTCTCTCTCTCTCTCCCTCTCCCTCTCCCTCTCCCTCTCCCTCTCTGTTATTCTGCCTTTGAAATAAATAAATAAATCTTAAAAGGAGTGGTGAGAGACAACATATCTATAGGTCTTGCTTCCCTTGAAAGGTTATCATATGCCATGCATACAGGAGATCATGTAGCTGACCACTTCTTCCTACTTAAGTCCCCAGACTTGGCAATGATAGTTGACTAGGTCACTATGGGATCATTCTTACACTCTGGAACTGAATGTGCTTATTCTCTCCTTTCAGAGTTGAGGTTCTGCAGAAGTTTTTATATGGAGGTGTGAATGAATGACCAACCCTTGGGCTATGTCCTTGGACATACATGGATCAAGGAAGATGAACATCTGATTTGTTGAACAGCTGAGAGCAGAGAACCAAAGTTATTCTTTGTCAGGAGAGAAGGTCAGGAAGCATTAATCCAATAGAAACATGGGTTTCAGTTCAGGAAAGTTAGAAAATTCACCAAATGAAAAAAGTACATCTCTCTAATCTTTACATCCATGTCATTCTCATTTGTTCTAACTCACATTGAGCTATCAAATTTTGTGGCATGCTATAAACTTGTTGAGTCATTAGCCTGCCTGGTTAATGGAGGAAAACTAAATTCCTGTTCCTGCATAATGACACTTATTCACTGTAGACATTTGCATCACTGGGAAACGATAAAACCTCATCCTTCATAATGAAGTTCTGGGCTGACAAAGAGGAAAATATAGTGTTGTGGGACAACTATGAATATAAAACAAGCTTAATAAAGAAATAGTGACAAATTATATTATGTAAAATGTAATGCAATAAAAAATGTTACTAACTCATTGGAAATGTCATAAATAATCTGAATAGTTTTTGACTGTCAAGGCCTTGAAAAAATATATTCCCTTAAAAATGAGGTACTGAGAGACGTCAATTTAATTGCCATCATATTTTGACAAGCTTGGAGATTCTTGTATTTGGCTTATTTGCTAAATTTAGATATTTGCTCATGACGAAATGAAGGGAGGAGCACAATTAACTAGTTCTGCCATTTTATTGTCAAAAGCTGTCAGGATTCTTAAGCTGTAGGATTGCTGTTTTGGTTTTAAAGCAATATATTTGTAACATGCTGTAATCAGCTTAGACAAATGCATATTTTTGAAGAAGCAAAAATTTCAGATTTCATATCTGCACTCTGAGAAAAGTTCATTGCAAATTTTAATTTTACTAATGTGAAGTGGGTGCTTCTGGAAAGTCTGCATGCACTCCTTTCTAATCCATCTGACTGCGACTCTGGCTTGGAGTTGAAGGGCTTCCAGGCTGAAAGGTAACCATTTTTCTTCTTCATGAGTATTTGCCACAGAATTGTCTACTCGTGAAATTTAACAAGTTTCTTTATTCTGATTTTACTCAGAATGGATGTTCTTTCTCAGCCCTTCAGTCGTCTTGCCTAGCTTTTTCTTTCTTTTGATCCTTTCTGGTTTTCATCTTCTATTTTCTGAAGGCCTAGAGGAACAGCTCAGAAGTAGACAGATGGTTTCAACACTGATAATATTTTGAAAAGCATCTTTGTCTTACACAAAATGTCAAGAAAAGTGATATTCCCTAGCCCAGTCCTGAGCTCTGCACAGATTTCTGCTGGATCTGCTAAGGGTAGGCTCCACTCCTACCAAATCAATGCAAAGATGACCATTAAACCTGTCTTTTCATGTCTGTCATAATGCAGAATGTAGAATGAAGGAGGAAAGACTCACCATTCAGCTCATGCTACAGTGTTTTTTTTTTTTCTTCCATGAAATTTCTTTCTTAGTATACTTCATCAGGAAATATTTGACCTATCTACAAGCTGTTTCTTTCTAGGGTTCAGAAAGCGTCTGTGAGGAAAAAGCAGTGAGCACTCCACATCAAGGCTTCCACTGCTTGCCCATTACAGCTCCTTTCCCTACTGAGCCTTCTTTGCACTGTCCATCATGTAACACATTGGAGTTAGTATGTATGATGCAACCAACTTGACCCTAGAGATTACATTGTGATCCAAAGTCTAGAATAATATTGAATTCCCTGTGAAAACTTGGGTTGGCATTAAATGTTTATATATATTTACATGTCTGTCTGTCTATCTATCTATCTATCTATCTATCTTTTTTTTCTGTCTGTCTTTCCACCAACAAATAAGATATGAAATATACATAATCTAATTGTATATATATATAATATATACACTTCATTTTTTAAATTTCTCTTGAGAGCTGATACATATTTCCCCCCAAATATAAATTTTCTTGTTGAATTTTCTCACATTTGTTTTTAGTACTACTAAAATGTTTTAGTGTTATACTTCATATTTCTTCATAATTTTCTTGGACTAGTGTAAATGACAGCTCAACATTTATGCAACTACTTTCATATACATTCAGATATGATTCTTGGTTAATGTGTTATTAAAAATTACTGTAGTTTCTTAGTAACCTTGAAGGATTGGTTTCAAAATACCTTGTATGAAAATCCCCAGATATTCATGTACTTTATGTAAAATGAAGTATTGTTTGCATATAACACATATAACATAAGTTATGCATAAGCATATCCTCCAGTATACTTTAATTATCCTAGATCACTTCTCATCCTAATATAATGTGAATATTGTGTTAATAGTTGTTATAATATATTGTTCAGGGAATAACGATAAGAACAAATTCTATACATGTTTAGTACAAATGCAATCATGATAAACATAACCACAGTGCATAACCTAAACAAAAGGCAAAAATTGCTCACTCAAGCAATGAGTATTGAAGAAAGACTGAGAAACTGAGAAATATCAGGAGCTGCAGAAAGCTGTGCCTGCAAGTCACTTTATTCTGGTTGACTCAGCATGGTACTTGGTATACTCAAGTTCTGCACCAGCCCTGCATTCCACACATTTTCAAAAGGCAGAACTTGAGTTTACAGTATACTAAGCACTATGAAGTGCCAGCATCCCATATGGGTGCCAGTTCAAGACCAGGCTGCTCCACTTCTGATCCAGCTTTCTGCGATGGCCTAGGAAAGCAGTAGAAGTTGGCCCAAGGCCTTTGGCCCCTGCAGCGACGTAGAAGACCCAGAAGAACCGCTTGGCTCCTGGCTTTGGATCAGCCCAGCTCTGACTGTTGTGGCCAGCTGGGGAGTGAACCAGTGGATGGAAGACCTCTTTCTCTCTCTCTGTTTTTCTTTCTCTCTCTGTGTTACTCTGACTTTCAAGTAAATAAATAAATAAATCTTTAAAAAAAAAAGAAAATTTGTGGAACTTCCCCACCTTTTTCCATCTACAGTTGACTGAATCTTCAGATAAGATTAAGAAGGCCTACTGTAATTTATATACCAACATTTCTTGGTGTTGTGTTTATTATTTCAGCTGCTTATGCAAAGTGAATACTTAAAATTAAAAATACTGTTTTGTTAAGGGCACTATTAAGAAAATGAAAACACAAATAACAGACTACAAGAACATGTTTGCAAAATATTTATCTGACAATGGACTTGCACATACAAAATACAAAGTACTCAAACTTAGCAATAAGAGAAACAAAATCCCATCTGAAAGTGGACAGGAGCTGAACAGACATCTCATGTAAGATATATGCATAATCAATGAACATATGAAAATATGCTCAATGCAATTTTTCATTAGAGAATTAAATACTAAAAGAACAGGATATCAATGTACAGCTAACAGAATAGCCAAAATCCACAACACTTACAAGGCTGGTGAGGATGTGGAGCAACAGGAACTGTCATTCACTGCAGATGGGAATGCAAATGGTGTAATGAGAAGAGAAGGCAGCTTGGCAAGCTCTTACAAATCTAAGCATAATCTTAGCACATGATTCAGCGGTTACCTTCCTACATATTCACTCAACATGTTGAGCATTTATGGGGCAAGTGTTTGGTGCAGAGAATTAAGATGGCACCTGGGAAACTAGCATCCTGTGTGGAAAACTGGATTTGAGTCCTGGTTCCACTCCTGATTCTAGCTTCCTGCTAAGACACATCTTGGGAGGCAGAAATAACAGTTCAAGGTTTTGCTTTCTGTCACTCATGTGGGAAACTCGGATTGGATTCCCAGCTCTTAGCTGTTGCAGGCACTTAAGAGTAACCCAATAATTAGAAAATCTCCCTCTGCCAGTCTGTCTGCATTTCAAAAAAATACGTAAGTAATTTTTAAAAATATAAATTTATTTTCACACAAGAACTGCATCTAAATATAGATGCTTTATTCAATAATTGCCAGGTTTTTTTCACAATTGCATAGTCCTTCAATAGCTGATTCAATAAACACACTGGTATATCTACATAATGGGTTATTATTTGAGGCTTAAAAATGAGTTATTTTTTAAATATTTATTTTGTTTATTTGAATGGCAGAGTTACAGAGAAGGAGGGAGGGAGGGAAGGACAGAGAGAAATCTTCCTCCACTTGTTCATTCACTAAACGGCCACAAAAGTCTGGGCTGAGCCAAGAGCCAGGAGCTTCATCCAGATCTCCAATGTGGAAATAGGGACCCAAGGACTAGGGTCATCATCTACTGCTTTTCTAAGCTCATTAGCAGAAGCTGGATCAAAAGTGGAGCAGCCAGGATTCAAACAGGGACCCATATGGGATGCCAGACTTGCAGGCAGTGGCTTAACCTGTTACACCAGAACACTGACCCCCAAAATAAATTGTTAAACCACAAAAGGATATGGAAGAAAAATAGTCCATCATTAAGTAAAACAAGCTACTATTATAAGCTATATGCCATATGATTTTAACCAAATAATCTTTGGAAATAACAAATCTATAAAGTTTAGTGATTGAAAGTGTTTTGAGGGAAGAAAAAAGAGGATGAATAGACAGAGCATTGGTAGATACTTGACACCATCTACTTGTCAAAACTCAAAGAATTGTCCAAAACAAGGAATGAACCTTAATGTATACCACGGAAATCAGTTAATAATAATGGATCAATGTTGGTCCATCAGTTGCAACAAATGAACAGATTAATACAAGGTGTTAATAATAGTGAACACTGTGTGTAAGTGAGTGGGAGAGGTGGTATAAGGGGACTTTAGGTTCTGCTCCATTTATCTGTAAGCCTGAAACTATTCTATTTTTTGAAAAACATAAAAAATTATTATATTAAATATTTTGATGCTATAATTGTTATTTTAGCTATTTCTCCAATGTGATCCCTTTCATTTTTATTTTCCTACTGCATTATGACTTATTTTTAAACTTAAAATTTATATGCAAAATCATGTATTTTAGTGTTTCTAAATATTACTTATGTAGCATGTATTCTGTGTGCTAACAACTCTAATTACCTATAGTTTCATGTATGCAATACACAACCATGACAATATGATTAGATACATAATGAATAGGCAACCAGAAAATATCCAGCAAATGTAATTGACTTCACCTTCAGTTTCTTTTTTAAATTTTTTTTATTTTACTTTATCGACAGGCAGAGTGGACAGTGAGAGAGAGAGAGATGGAGAGAAAGGTCTTCCTTTACCGTTGGTTGACCCTCCAATGGCCGCTGCGGCTGGCGGGCTGCAGCCAGCGTACCGCTCTGATCCGATGGCAGAAGCCAGGTGCTTCTCCTGGTCTCCCATGAGGGTACAGGGCCCAAGGACTTGGGCCATCCTCCACTGCACTCCCTGGCCACAGCAGAGAGCTGGCCTGGAAGAGGGGCAATTGGGACAGAATCCAGCACCCTGACCGGGACTAGAACCTGGTGTGCCGGCGCCGCAGGTGGAGGATTAGCCTATTGAGCCATGGCGCCAGCCTTCACCTTCAGTTTCTTATCAAATTGACAGTTGTCCTTACTGACTGATGCAAGGTAATATGCAATCATGAATGACTGGAAATCATATAGAATGGAAGGGCAAGCTGAGCATTGCCACACTAGCAAAAACAGAATGTTAGTTGAACTGATGGCAAGGGAGAGCTCTGCTTCTAGTCTACTAAGTTTTACACTCAAGAAGATGGTGAAAAATCATAGTTCCAAGTTCTATGGGATAAGCATTGCTCATAAGATAATAATATCTAACATTTGAGCATTTGCTTTTGTCAGGCACTGAAAGAAGTATTGGCTTATAGAAACCATTCAATCTGCACAATAGTCCTACGAGGTAGGATATTTTTATTTAATTTTCCCATTTTAGAGATGATTAAAGTGAGTTGTGCAGAACTAAACGAAGCGCAGAACTCCACTTTGACTTTAGGCTGGTAGACACTGGCGTACATACCCGTATTGCTCCCCTAAATAATAGAAAGTAAGGACTCAGATGGTACAAGTTGGATGTTAAAAACACACAATCTAGTTTGTCTTTTAACTTTAGGCATCTAACATTCAAAGGCCTTACTTTAGTCTCTCTGTGAACAGACCCAATATGAGAGAAGTTATTTACATTCCTATGCTCCTGAAAGAAAAAGAAGATCATAAGATATTGCTGAGAAGAGCCAGCAAGATTGTTGAGTGTCTACACAAACACATGGGAATCATGAGTATAAAAATATATATAAAAGAAATTCCTTATTTATTGGTCAAAGCTACCATTTTTGGTTAATACCTTAAAATGATTCATAGCGAAGTTTAGCTTTTCAAGTTTATTCGTTGCAAACTGCTATATATTCTAAACTTCTATCAGATCGCTGGTTATATATCAAACACACATATCTGGCAGAGACCTTTTCATAAGATTGAAGAGATTGAAATTCTTTTTCATGAGAAATTGAAAGAAACTGAAAAACAACTGGGAACAAATACTGCAACTTTTTTATTGTCTCAAGTTCACAGAATTCTAAATGTAATCTCTCCCTACCCTTGCAGCATACAAAACGGGCACTGAAACGTGAGGGAGGTGGCTGTTATGAAAAAGGATTAGAGATCCTATGAAATCAATGCAGGGAGCAGTCTTTGTGCAATTATTTTCATTTTCTTGTCTTAAAATGCATAATGAGGTAAAGTTGCATGTATGAACTCCGTGAGATTTTCTCGAACTGAGTTATAAGAAATTTAAATGGTGAGAGAGATGTATGTCTGTGAAGATACCAAGCTATCTTTACAGAAGAATGGTCATTTTAAAACTCTTGATCACATACTACTAACTATGAATTCAAACGAAAGGCGACAGGGATTTTTCTCCTTTTTCAAGGATGAAGGACTGAGAACATTTGGAATATTACAGAAGAAGAGTGTTTAGAATGCTAAATGAGAGAGAAGTGAGATTAAAGCAGGTTGGCGAATCAAGAATAGGCAGCCAAATCTATGGGTTTCTCTCCACTGACTACAAAAGGTCCATATTAGATTTGTCTTGACTGTATATTTTATTAAATTCATTCTTTAGTGCTCCTAGCACAAGATGCTATATTAATATGCTTAATATGCTGTGCACTCACAATGAGTGCTACATAAAATTAACTTAGGAAAAACTGAAAAAAAATTGCTTTGAAGATGGTGGCATCTAGAAATCACAAAGATTATTTGATATTTGGTTCCTGATTTAATGGTTGGAATGATAAAATATTTATGTTACTATATATTCAGAGATAAATAGGATTCTCAAAACATAGGGAGTGTGACCCACATGATTCCTTAGTTGTAAAACTGGACAATAGACTGTGTGGTGTAATCCTAAGAACAAATTAGAAAAGAGAAGCAGGATGATATGAACTGTATAAAACAAGTAAGACTACTCCAGAAACAGTGTTTGCTTTTGATAAAATTTAACAAGTGCGCTTAACAACTACATTTCCCAGAAAGTTGCCATAATATATACAATTATATGGAATTATAGATAATTTTCATTTGTTCATATATGTACACGTAAGTTCTCAGTGGTTTCATGAATGAAATAATAAAGGAATAGGTTGAAACAAGTGAAATGTCTTCTACACTTGGGAGCTATAAAACACAATTATGAGCTTACATATGGTAAGTCTATGTGGGTAGAATGTCTACATTCTGATTACTCCTCATTTTTTTCCAACTTAATAGTATGATCATTTTACTCTTACATAACTAGAAACTAAAAAACTTGGGACTTGGCTTGATTTGTGTATCCAGTGATTGAAATTTTCCTGGTTGACTGAACTGTTGTAGTCAAAATTTAGTCCTGGCAGCTGCCTATTCTCTCTCCCTGGGGACACATGAAAGATTTTGGAGCCATCGTTAAACCTACCATGACTTACTGCAGGCCTAAGTTCTTTATAACAGCCAGTGTTTTAGTTCAGCAGATGTCAATTCCTCCTGCCTTTCCCAGCCTGAGTCTTCTGACCTTTCACATAACATGTCAAAATATTAGAATCTGCTATCTTTTATCATCTGAGTGTGGACAGTGCTTCCATGCACAGCCTATTGACAGTACAGCTTTGCTATGGGGTGACCATCTTAGGGGAAGATGTCAAAAATGAGCAGACCTCACCCTGGTGCAGCTGATTAGCTTCTGATTTTACCAGCTCAAACATTAAGCTGCTTCTCAAGCTTTTCCTTGGGGAGAACAAAATAGTGTGTTGATGTCTATCGAGCAACGGTGTTCATGAAATAGTGAAAAGTACGAAAATGCATTAACTCCAATATCTTCCAATGTTAACATCTGAATGGCCTGAAGTGGCAAAAGGAAGCAAGTTGTTTTTGATGACCATCCAAACAAACCACCTCTCTTTTGCTTCCTTTTTTATTTTGTTTCTACTAGACAAAATGATTCCCTCCCTTATGATATACTGGATTGTGTGTTATTACTTCTACCTCTTGCAAAAATGGAAGGGATGTGCTTGTATATGTTTATCTGTTTTGACATGAATGCAAAGTTCTCTGCCCAGTTCTCAGGGATATCCTAAAGTAAGAATATATATCCTGTATGACAAAGAATCTTATAAAATGATTATTGAAGCAATTCTAACGGCTGACAGTATTCACAGTTTACCCCATTCAAAAAAGTGTTTATAGAATCAGGAAGAGAAAGTCCCAGAGATTTTTTGCTGTGGCTTTAGAGCCGTAGGCTATTTGGAATACCTAAGTTGACTGTCACCTTTGCTTTTTTCTCTTTCCAAAATGTATTCTCACTGGGGTCTGTTGTGACATGTGCAATATCACCTTAATCTCCACATCGCCACTTCTAGCATGAAAACTTTGCTCTTCAAAGAGAAATAACTACATTGTTATTGGAAACAAAATTACATTAGCTCTGAAAACTGAGCCTATGAGCCTTCCCTGGGTTTATCAACTTTAAAGAAAAATCAGATATTGGTCATTCTGATTTAGAATGAGATTGTTTTGGTGGAGAAAGAAGATTTCAAGATAGACCAGTGGAAAATGTGCTACCTGCTAATATTCTCTCATATTGCAGAATGAGTTCTGCTGAGAAAAATATGAGATGTTATAGTTCCATGTATTTTAATGAAACATTCCAAATATTCTGGCGTGTTGAAATGCAGCTATCATAGTATCATGCAACTGATTGGAAGACATACATTGAGTAAGCAACAAAATATTACCAGGGGGATGGGTTGGGTTTCTCTTTGCATTCTCATGGCTCCATATAATAACCGATATTCAATTGATTCTCATTAAATCTTTCTCAGTAATGGAACATATTGAAATTCTCACCACTACATCTTTGTGCATGCTGATTCATTTCTTTGGGGACCCCTTTTCTGATGTCCCAGAATTTCCTTAGAGCAAACTTCTATAGAACCTTTAGAACAACTAATCCACAAGGTCTTTCCTAAATCCTTCCCCTGTTGTGGTTCTTTCTCCATTACCTCCAGACCACAGTTTATATGATGGATAATAACATTTGTTTTTGTCTAGGTTTTCCCTATTCTACTGTGAAGTCTTACTGAAAATACAATGTCACTGGTCTTCGTTAATGGAATGTCCCATCACACATCGAGAGTAGTTACTGTCTCGTGACTAATTCCACAACTTTGGCACACATTAGAGGCTCTGTTTGACCATAAACCACACAATATGCTGGGGACTCATTTGAGGTTGCAGCTATTTGTGATACTGTGCAAAATGGAAACTTTTTTCTTGGCATCAAAGTACAGAAATTCTTCTACTGCTTGTTTGCCTCTGGTAGAAAGAAAACAAAGCCACTCATGGCTTCCCATGTGGGGAGCAATGCAAATCACCCAGGTATTCTGAATAAGTGGATTCTGCAAACAGATTAACCAACCTCATTAGCTGTCCAAAAAGACAAGTGCATCTCCAGAAGTTTGGAATGACTACCTTTTATCTTAAATTCTCTGTGATATAAAACAGTGTTCTCTGAAACATTCAATCTCAAATTTGTTCAAAAGCAGCCGTTTTGAAGTTAAAAAAGAACTCAAAAATGTTCCCCATGTTTCAATATCAAATCTGTGCCACATGATACAACTTATTAATGTATCACATTAATGCTTCATGATACATTCATTTTTGCAGGAAGAATGGTAAATCACACCAGCCCCCATTTTTCTGAGTTCTGTTTATAGTGAAACTAACATGAGAACTACCATCGCAAACAATGAGCTCATGCAATGCTACTAATATAATGGCTTGGATTATTTTATTATTTTTTATTTATTGGGCTCTGAATGATCTGAGACAAACTAAAATATGACATTATATACAAATATAGAAAAATTTCAGCTAATAGACTAATAATCTCTTTCCTCTCCAGTATTGAAGTATCCCCAGAGCAAGGATTTATTTTCATCATTTACTGGGGAGAAATAGTGAGTTTCTGTCAGACTCAGCAGTGACTGTGGTGAAAGAAATGGGAATTGTCTTCCTCAGTGTACCAGAACCTCACCTTATCTACTCCCTATTTTTAGTTTTGCTGTTAAGGCCACATCCAGGTTTTGTAGAGCCTTACGTCGATACAATTGTGGAATCCCTCTTTAAGAAAATGTGTTATATCAGTCTTGAAGAACTTAACAAAACAAAGTACAGCAGAAATTTATTTGCTCACACTTCTGGAGGCTGGAAGACCAAGAACAAGATCTCAGAAGGGTTCATTTGTGGTGAGGCCTCTCACCCTGCCTTGGGCATGGCAGCTTTCTCTCTGTGTCCTCACGTGGCCTTTCTTCTGAACTTTTGCACAAAGAGGCGTGAGCGAGCTGGTGAGCATTCTGGTGTTTCGTCATCTTCTTAAGGACACCCGGCCCCACGAATCAGGGTGCAACACCAACAGTCTCATTCACCTTAATTACCTCCCTGACAGTTCTGTCTCCAAATGCCACTTGTGCATTAGGACTTGAACGCATGAATTTGGGGGTACAGAGGACATAATTCAGTAATAAAAGCAAACTCATGAATACAGAAGTAGATGCCAAACTGGATATTTACTTAAAATGAGAAAATCAATCACAACTAGTAGCTGGGGGCTTGGAGATACAATCCCTCTCTGCGGAGATCTCTTTAGGCAGTGTAGTGAGAATGCTTATTTAGAAATGACTGCAATCTGCCTTCTCCTCCTTGGCTAGACGACCCGCAAGCAGCAGCTGGAGGGCTGGGTGCACACAGGCGCCCTGCAGCTTCAACTGTTAGCTTCTTGGTAAATCCACTTTTGTCTCTTGTAGAAGAACTTGTCTCTAACTTTGGTTTGGGGTCAAGAGAGGAAGGTAAAAGAACATAAGGGGAAAAATGTCAGAGAAAATGGCATTGGCAGTTTCTAGCTGCTCCTTAAATAATGTAATGAGACACTACTTAATGATATTTTGTTCAACAAAGAGTCACCTGTTCCATGGTGGGCCCATACGATTAGCATGGGGCAGAGACAGTCCCATTATCTAGTGACATTGGAACTATTGTAACCTTACAGTGCAAAATATTACTCATATATCTGTGGTGACCCTGCTTAAGTATAATACGTACAATTTTGCACAATACCAGAACTTGGTAATGATTATGTTCCTGGTTTATGTGTTCACTCTACTCTCTTTTATTGTTATTTTAGAACATTCTTCTTCTATTTCTATAGTAAAAATGTTGACAGTAAAACAGTATCTATCCCATCTTATGCTGGCAGCAGCTGCATACATCTCATATTTATCGAATCTTTTGATTGCGTCAAGAGGCCACAGGAGAGATTGATTTATATCATCCAAGATTGTGTAAGTGCAACATATGATGTTCACAAAATGATGAGGCTGCCTAATGATGCATTGTTTAGGACATATCCCTGTCCTTAAGTCACACAAGTCTTTTATTTTCCTTGGTTCCCCCTCCCCCCATCACTTACATTCTGCCCCTGCCCCTAGGTATGAAAGAGGCCAACAAGTGCTGCTTCCATGTTCTCACTAATGACAAAATTGGAGATTAAGCTTGTTGGTACAGGATGAATGCTTCATTTTTATTCTGTTTTACATGTATTCAAAGGTTTAGACACAGTGCCAGAACTCTCCAAAGCAGCTGGAATTTTTTTCCTATGATGTCAGACACTCTTCTCATTAGAACCATGTTAAACTGGACACCCCTGAAGGAATTAGCTTGCTGACAGGTTTTTATTAGAGTCACCATAATGAATGACTCCACCCTGCTGGATAATTCACATACTTTCATTTTTTCCTGCAATTATTTTATTTCTCAAGTGTATTTCTTATCCAAATTTTCTTTAAAGGAGCTCACAAACTGTTTTGACCAAATCTTTGGTTCGTTTTCCTTGGTTATTATTTTTTCACTGAATTGGAAATCTACTTCAGCTTATGGCTGAAATGATCAAACTGTTAAGTGGCTTTGCTGTCTAACTGTTAATATTTGTTTTCATTCAGTGTTAGTTGTTTTTGGTGTAAAGAGTAGCAGCACCATTCCAGCTGGCCAAAGGGAGAACACATTGGCTTCTGGATCTAAGGAGGGGTTGGAGGGCACTCAGGGACGTTCTCCACCCTCAAGGGAAAGGGTGGAGCTGCACACTGGGACAAGAACTTTGCCAAAACCTCAGAGACTCTCTATGCCTCTTATTTCTACTGACCTCTGAAAATAGCCAGAAAAACAGAATTTTTAAAAACATCAATCAAATATGTTTTATAACTTCAGCCGAGAGAGGGGCATGTGCACACACACACACACAATAATTTCAATGTTTCAAAAATCAAACTCACTAGAAAAGGGAATAGCCCAATTTCTATCCTGTGGCTACCCATGGACCAATTCATGGTGGATTAGGATACTAGGATAGCTCCATCTTTTATGGGGTGTCAACTGTGCTTAGGTTGGTTTTTCATGCAAGAATGTGATAGAAAAGCAGCTGGGGTATGTGAGGCAATTTCATGAAAAAGGAAGATAAATCTTAGTAATGAGTAAAAGGATTCTGGACAGATGATAATATAAATGTCTATTGCACATTTTCACTGATATTATGATAATATTTCACCTTTTGTTTTCAGCTTGTACTTTCTTCCCTAGTACATTTTGCCGTATTCAGATAAATAGATTTTAGTTTCAAACTGTATTTTCAGATAAGCTCGATTAAAATCCCAGTTAAAAGATTCTTTTAAATGCATAAAAGATTTCCCTGTTTGGGGAAGAATAATTAATTTTACATTCATTAAAGTGATGACTTTTAGTTTATACCATTCTTCAAACTGGGCTCACATAGCTGCATTGTTTCCAGCCTATTTTTTGTTTGTTTGAATTTTCTGATTGGCTTGAGGAATAAACAAGAATGTTATTTAAATGCCTTATTTTCTATTACTAAAAATAAAAATGTCTATATGATTCTCTTATTGTATCAATTAGCCCCCAGAAAAAATAACAGCCTTTATATGAACTTACACAATTTGAAATGAATTTAACTTTTGTATTATGTAGAAATATAACATTTGTGAAGCATACGTATAATATATAGATAAATTAACATATTAGCATTGCCTTTATCTGGCAAAATGCAGACATTTCTCCCATCACCCATACTTAGGCATTTATCTCTAACATATGTTAAGTCTAAGTGTGTATAACCAATAGTGATAATTTGGAGGTTATATTTATTTTGCATAATATATCCCAGAACCACATTGAAAGAAACTATAGGTCAGTTGGGAATTGGAATAGCCTGAATTTCCCCCAAAATATATTGGACATCATCCACATTGGCCTGCCCCTCCTTCTTTCCTTCCCTCCCTCCGTCTATCCCCTCCTCTCTCTCTCCCTCACTCCTTCCCTCCCTCCTTCCTTCAATGCTATTTAAAACGGTAGTGATAAACTGAGGCACAAATTATGAGCGAATGTCCTTTAACACCAGTTATGTCAGGAAAACTGAAGCTCTAAAAGATAAATTTTAAACCTTTGTGTAATGCCTTAGGATTTCCTCTGAGTCACAATAAAGTGAAATATGCTCTGGCCTACCACTTTACAAAGTAGGAGCTGTATGAGGAGCTACTAGATGTCAGTAAGTCGAGGTTTATTCTTGAAGGGAACAGCAGTTGCTTGGTTACCGAAAAAGAAATTCTTGTAGTCAAGAAATATTATCCTATCAGCAGGCAACAGCTTGTGGAGGTTTAGAAAATTCATGCCTATGAGGTATAAATTAGGGCTTCTGTGAATCTCACAAATAGCTACAAAAGATAAAAAAGTTGGTATGATAGATATAACCTTTGCTGATGTGAGATAAAAGCATCCAATAGGTCAGAGTACAGTAGCTAATGATCATTTAAAAGACTAAGAACTTTGAGAAAACTGCAAGATTAAGTCTCAGAAAATCGCTATTCCTGATACTACGGTATTATTAGTTATACCATTGAGAAACTTGCAAATGTATTTGAATAAAGTTAATATTATATATTTCAATAGAATGTGTTTTCCGGCTAGTGCCACGGCTCACTTGGGTAGTCCTCCACTGTGGCGCCAGCACCCCGGGTTCTAGTCCCCATTAGGATGCTGGATTCTGTCCCGGTTGCTCCTCTTCCAGTCCAGCTCTCTGCTGTGGCCCAGGAAGGCAGTGGAGGATGGCCCAGGTGTTTGGGCCCTGCACCCACATGGGAGACCAGGAGGAAGCACCTGGCTCCTGGCTTCGGATCGGTGCAGTGCCTGCTGTGGAGGCCATTTGGGGGGTGAACCAACGGAAGGAAGACTTTTCTCTCTGTCTCTCTCTCTCACTATCTAACTCTGCCTGTCCAAAAAAAAAAAAAAAAAAGAATGTGTTTTCCACATTTATTTCCTCCAGTTTTCTCCAAGATATTTTTTTATTCTTGATCTAACTGTCCAAATCGTTTAATAATTAAATTCATTCAATACTATGAATTTTCCTCTAAATAAGTTCTTACCTGAAATCATTAAATTTGGAGTATTGTTCTAATAATTTATTTCTAAGTATTCTGTACTTAAAAATTTGATCTTATACTCATAAATTAAACCCTAATGCATTTGTACTTGGTTTTTCCTCAAGGTGATTTGATTTCTTGTCCATACGCTAAGCCTTGTTTAATAGTTAAACATGGATATTATTTTTTAGATTTAGAAGATGCTGACCATCACAAATTGTGTCTTTATTTATCTACTAAAATGTTAATTAGCTTAACATTAAAACTTCAACAATGGATACCTTTTACCTTAAAATTTGGAGGAACAAAATATCTCCTTGATTATACAGATTCATTTTTCTGTACTAATAGTTTTGTCATTTATATCTGCTAGTGTGGCTGTCAATTTTGTTGGTTTTCATGCCATCCTTATGTGTATGTTCCATCTTCTTTTTCAATCAGTCTTTCCTTTTTTGTGACTATGTGGTAATGCTTCAGTAGTCTATGATTTCTGTATCTATAAAAGATTAACAAATTTTTACATATCTTTCTGATTCTGCAGCAGATCATTTTTAAGAGTGTTTTCTTAGTGAAATAAGCCAGTCCCAAAATGTCAGATATCATATGTTTTCCCTGATCAGAGGGTAACTAATAGGATATCTAAAATGTATGGTATCGGAGTGAAATGGACATTTTGAGATGCAATGATTGTTTATAGCTCTTGTCTCTTCTGTTGAGGAAGAGTGTTTTTTTTTTGTTTGTTTGTTTTTCTTCATACTATTTGTTGAGCTCTTTTACATAGTCTAGGGTTAAACTTAAGATCATTAAGGAAACTGCAAGTAAACTGAAACCTTAAGATCATTAAGTAAACTGAAAGTAGATCTCTAAAAATTAAGAGTGGCAATGGGAGAGGGAGAAGGAGGAGGGGTTAGAGCATGGGCAGGAGAGAGGGTAGGGTGGGAAGTACTGTTATGTTCCTAAATCTGTATATATGAAATACATGTAATTTGTATACTTGAAATAAAATTGAAAAAAAGTATTTTCTTTCTAGATAGTATTTCCTGTCTCTTGTCTACAAAATTTATTTATAGACAACACAATGTTAAAATCTAAATATTTGTATATGTGGATTGATCTGCTCTCTGTTTGCATATTTGAAGGTAAGTTGGCCTTCAAAACTAGCACCTAGCTTTGGTTAAGAGTTCACACAGCATATCTTAGCCCTAAAAGGTCAGTGTTTTTTACTAAGTCCAGTTCATCTGGAAAAGTAAAAAGAAACAAGTGTTTTTATTTGCTGTAGTGATTACCTGTACAAAACATTTCAACAAGTTATACTGACCATGACTTTTGTCCTTTTCTTATTTTCTGTTTAGTTATTTCATATAATTGGCAAGATGTAGAAAAAGAATAAGAAAAGAAGTTAAACTTATTTTTATTCTGTATTTGATAACAGAAAGGACTGGTTACCTAGTTTCTAATTATGAAATGCAAAGAATACATAATTAGAGAGAAGATAGGAGAATACGTGGAAAATTTCTTTTGTTCTTTCTACAGTATGTTTCTAAGAAATGACATAAATGTCAACAAAAAAGTTTTTTCTTTACGATTTACTTTTACATATATTGTGATTAATGCCATATCTTCTTAGATTCTGGCTTTACATCCCATGAAAGTCTAATTTTCCTGTTTGCAGTCTACTCTTTCTTAAGGATTTTAGTGAAGAGTTGTGAGACACTAATAGGAAGTGAGGAGCGGGATTGTAATCATTGGATGTCGTTCTGCACTGTAAATCCTTATAGACTAGCAAAAAGAATAATGCACGAGGGCAAGATATCATCAAATTAAATACTTAAGTTCTCTTCCCTTGTGTTAACTACTGGTATAACCAGGGCAACCAGTGCTGCATTTGACATCTTAGTTTCCTTATCTGCAGAAAAGGTAAGTCACAGTTGATGATCTTGAATTTCATTTATGCTGAAAATAAATTATTGTAAATAATTTATCATTGTAAATAAATAAATTTTTATGTTTTTATAAACTGTGTATCATAGAGTCACATTTCTAGATCCAGGCAAAACTGGGAATAAGATAAAGATATAGAGAATATTTACTCCCATTCATGCATGGTGAGACCACTTCAGGCAGCCAATTTATGGACCACAAGTGCTTCTGTCAGTTCTCACTCTAGTCAAAGGGTTTAATAAGAGACATTCAAACTAATTTTTAATATCTACAGGATAACTTGCTTATGGGTACATATAGATTGAAATATACATATATAAAATTCTGTGATTCTGAGATAAGAGTTTTTCATGTTGATTCCTTGCTTGTTTTCATGACACAGAGCAGATGTTGTAACATCCTGCTATGTTAGTGGCCGTCTATTTTGATGGTCTCTAATGGACGATGGTCTGCATGGAGTCTCCATTTATCTTGTGAAATGGAAGAATTAGATATTAGTGTGATGTTGCCCATAAAATAGTTTTTGTGAGACTCTCGATGGCAAACATCAATATTGTGGTTTTTCAAAATTATTAAATATTTGACGTTTGTATAGCATATTTATAGGGGCAGAAAAACATTCTTACCAGTGAATATCTACTTAATCAGAAGTAACTGGAGCATGTAAACCTGTCAGCTCAGTGCTCATGTCCCATCTTGCACACAATCACTGTGTTTTCCTCTGGCGGGGATCAAGGCTAGGAACAAGTATTTGTCAGAGTGCTTGACGTCACCACGAAAGCTGCTGCCAATAGCTTTTACTGCTATGATTTTTAGGGAGCAATTATCATTCAAAATCTGAAGTCACCTTCATTACTAATAACCTCTAACAAATTCAGGTGTCTCTCATTTTATGTACTTTCCCCCTCTCCAGTGAATTAGTTAATAATTTCTCTACATTCTTTAGATTTCAGTAAAGTGAAAACTCCTCCACCCATGCATCCCATAGCCAAGAATCATAGACTAGATTCCTCTTTAAAGTCAAGAACTTCATGGAGAAGAACAACATTTCTGAATGTATTTTGGTAAAAAACATTATGCAAATTTTGAAAGTAAAAGATTCAAACCACTAAAGGCACATACTGAGGTTGTATTTAGTTAGAAAAGTCTGACAAGATTTATAAAGTGAAAAATCTACATGGACCTAGTTTAGAAAGTTTGAAGCCAAAAATAAAAATTTAAAGAGGAATGTGCCACCTTTGCTCAGGACAACATTCTCAAAGTTTTCATAGTAAGAAGGAATCTCACAGTTTTACCCAGCATAATGTGGACAGCTCATCATAAAGGTCTTTTGGTTACAAATGAATCTCTTACATTTTTGTCCACTATCATTTGCCTCTCTTTGAAGAGGCTTGAAAAAAGAAAAAAGAAAAAAAAACACCGCTGAGGGCTTTTTTTAATGAAACTTCTACAAAAACAGAGTATATGCTACTCAAAATGTGCACATCCCTAAATTTGTATCTGAAAGTCACTAGCAGCTAGGTACATAGAAAATTGAGAAAACAAACAGTTAGAAATTTTAAAAATTCACGGTGTAGATGAGGGTTTTATAGTACAATACTGCTTAGGGTGCTTGCATCCCATATCAGAGTTCATACTTTCAGTTCCAGCTGTTCCAGTTCTGATCCAGCTTCCTGCTATTGCACGTGGGAAGGCAGCAGATGATGGCTCAAGTACTCGAGTCCCCACTATTCATGTTGGGAGAACAGGATGGTGTTCTTGTGTCCTCGTTTTTACCTGGCCCAGTTTCAGCTACTGCAGGTATTTGGAGAGTGGCCCAGGGAATTGAAGATTCTCTCTCTCTCTCAAACACACACACACACACACACACACACACACACTGCCACTCTGAATTTCAAACAAGTGAAAGTGAATAAATGGATATTTAAAAGTTAATAAATGAAAATTATTGTGCAAGGTGAATCTCAGTTTTATACAGTTATATTCACAGTGGAAACTACTCCTATAGATATTCAAAATGCATTTTCCTTCAATGTTAAAAGTTCTTGTGCTTGAACACTGGAGCATGTACCCAGCCCTTGGTCAAGAGCAACAGTAGAGGAAACATCTGGAGACCCGTTTTAATTTCTTCCCTTTGCTGATTTTGTATCCAACTCTAATACTTGATATTCCTTTTTACCATGTTGTTGATTTTTTTCTCTTGCAGTTAGGGTAAGGTAATAGGAGCTTGCCAAATATTGAGAATGGATTGCATGCCAAATGCTGAACACTTTTCATAGTGTATGGAGTTCTCATGATGCTGAAGTGAGGGTGCAATTTCTCCACTGTAAGATGAGATCATAGAGTGTCTGGGAGGTGAAATGCTTTGTCCAGGGTTGCATGGAAACCCCATGGTCAAAATGAAATTAAAACTGTCTTCTGGGGAGTGGATGTGTTGCCTTGCAGTTGAGACACTCATATCTCATCAAGGAAAACCTGGGTTTGATCACTGGCCCCAGCTGCTGACTCCAGCTTCCCATTATTACAGATTCTGGGAGGCAGATGTGATAGTTTGAGTGATTATTTTCCTGCCACCAATATGGGAGAACAGGACTGAATTCCCAGATCCTTGCTCTGGTTCCAGCTTATCCCTGATCAGGGTGAGCATTTGGGGAGTGAACCACTGGATGAGAACTCTCTCTCTCTCTCTCTCTCTCTCTCTCTCTCTCTCTTTGACAGGCAGAGTGGACAGTGAGAGAGAGAGACAGAGAGAAAGGTCTTCCTTTGCCATTGGTTCACCCTCCAATGGCCCCCGCAGCTGGCGCGCTGTGGCCAGAGCACCGCGCTGATCCGATGGCAGGAGCCAGGTGCTTCTCCTGGTCTCCCATGCGGGTGCAGGGCCCAAGCACTTGGGCCATCCTCCACTGCACTCCCTGGCCATAGCAGAGAGCTGGCCTGGAAGAGGAGCAACCGGGACAGAATCCAGCGTCCTGGCCGGGACTAGAACCTGGTGTGCTGCAAGGTGGAGGATTAGCCTATTGAGCCGTGGCACCGGCTGAGTACTCTCTCTTAAGTCTTTCTCTGTCTCTATCTAGCTGCCTCTCAAATAAATGTTAAAGATTTTGTAAGCCTTTTCTTTTTCATAAGATAAATATTTTCTTGTAAATACATGTGCTGACATCTAAAGACCAAAACTCAAATGTAAAGTATTGGACAAACAGAGAACAAGTGCAAATGATTTTTTAAGGCACAAAATGAAAGATGCCTCCTTTATATAAGCAAGCCTACATGATTTCTTTTCTTTCATAGTTCTTTGTAACTTTGGTGAAAGCATTTAGCAAATGATTTTTGTTTCTAGTTTTAATCTCTTACTTGTATATTCTTTCAGGAAAACCTTGGCTTAGTCATTTGCCTATAGAAAAATAGCCAATTTGTTGAAATGATTTAAATAATTATTGCAAATAATAAGGCTCTACTTGAATTTCAAATGCGTTTATAGTTTTGATGACAGCCAAAAACAAACAGACAAACAAAACCAGATCCCATGCAGAGTATGCTAATTTCTCATTCTTTCTTCAGCTTCCTCATCAACACTGGAATATGGCTAAAATTCAAATTAATGGGAAGTGACATGGATGCTTCAAGTTATAATTGTAAATCTACTAACCTCTAAAAAAATGCTATCTTGGATTTCAAATATATGTTCCAGTCTTTTAGCAAGTAGCTATTCAAGATTACTATTGCAAAAGGTAAATTTGTCATCTTCCAGATTGAGTCTTTTGAGGAGTATTTTATTAATGGGAAACATTAAGTATTTGTAGTTTAATTGCCCACTGGAACAGAGATCAACATTTAATATTTGAGGTCAGGTGGAATAAGAATTTTATATAATGTTTTGTTGACTAAGTAATTGGAGTATGAATTTTTCATCTGTCTATCCACAAAAATATTTATTGACATGTGAAAATGTTCCAGGAACCATTCAGAAAGAGAACTGACATATTACAAATAGACAACCTCCTGCACAGTATTCATCAAAACAGGCTTTGGCTCTTCTTCCTCCCACTTATAGGGTGACTGATACTATAGCGATCAGTGTACTCTTTCCTTTTTCTTTCTGTGTCTCTCTAATAGAATTTTGTTTTTATTTATATATTTGTTTATGAGAAAGAGATAGAGATATTGGGAAAAGAGCTCCCAGTCTTTGGTTCACTGTCCACATGCCTGCAATAGACAGGATTGACCATGTCCAAACCTGAGCTGAGAACTCCATCCATGTTTTCCACATGGGTGGCAGGAGCCCAATTACTTGAGCCACGGCTGATGCATGTCTACATAAGCAGAAATTTGAAGTAGGTGCCAGAAGTATTGAACCCAAGGATTCTGATAATGAGACATGGGTGTCTTAATCATCACCTTAACCACTAGGCCAAATACTTGACCAGTTTTTGTGTTGCTGTTAAATTTTGTTTCAAGGATGAAAAAGAGAGGGGGAGGGAAAAAAAGAGAGAGAAATTTCTCATCTGCTGGTTCACTCCCCAGATGACTGCAGCTACGGTATCTGAGGCTGGACCTGGCCAAAGCCAGGAGTTGGGAGCTCAATTCAGGTCTCCCATTTGACTTACCTGAACCAAATTACTTGAGCCATCACCACTGCAGTCCAGAGTCAGCATTAATAGGAAACTTAAGTTAGTCAGACTCAGGAACCAAACCCAGGCACTCTGATGTAGGATGTGGGTGTCCCAAACAGCAGTTCAACCACTAGGCCAAATACCCTTCTAATGAATTTTTTTTAATTTTTAAAATTTTTTTATAGCTTTTATTTAAAGAATATAAATTTCCAAAGTACAGCTTATGGATTACAATGGTCCCCCCCCCCAGAACTTCCCTCCCTCCCGCTACCCTCCCCTTTCCCGCTCCCTCTCCCTTTCCATTCACGTCAAGATTCATTTTCAATTCTCTTTATACACAGAAGATCAGTTTAGTATATTACGTAAAGATTTCAACAGTTTTCCCTCACATAGAGACACAAAGTGAAAATACTGTTGGAGTACTAGTTATAGTATTAATTCACAATGTACAGCACATTAAGGACAGAGATCCTACATGATTTTTTTTAAAGAATTGATTAATTATCTATGCAATTTCCAATTTAACACCAAGATTTTTTAATCATTTCCAATTATCTTTATATACAGAAGATCGATTCAGTATATACTATGTAAAGATTTCATCAGTTTGCACCCACATAGAAACACAAAGTGTAAAAATACTGTTTCAGTACTAGTAATAACATTATTTCACATTGGATAACACATTAAGGACAGATCCCTCATGAGACGTAAGTACACAGTGACTCCTGATGTTGATTTAACAATTTGACACTCTTGTTCATGGCGTCAGTAATCTCCCTAGGCTCTAGTCATGAGTTGCCGAGGCTATGGAAGTCTTTAGGGTTCGCCGACTTCAATCTTATTCTGACAGGGTCATAGTCAAAGTGGAAGTTCTCTCCTCCCTTCAGAGAAAGGTACCTCCTTCTTTGATGGCCCCGTTCTTTCCACTGGGATCTCACTCACAGAGATCTTTCATTTAGGTCTTCTTTTTTTTGTTTTTCAGGGTGTCTTAGCTTTCCATGCCTAAAATATTCTCATGGGCTCTTGAGCCAGATCCAAATGCCTTAAGGGCTGATTCTGAGGCCAGAGTGCTATTTAGGACATGTGCCATTCTATGAGTCTGCTGTGTATCCCGCTTCCCATGTTGGATCATTCTCTCCCTTTTTGATTCTATCAGTTAGTATTAGCAGACACTAGTCTTGTTTGTGTGATCCCTTTGACTCTTAGACCTATCAGTGTGATCAACTGTGAACTGAAATTGATCACTTGGACTAGTGAGATGGCCTTGGTACATGCCACCTTGATGGGATTGTATTGGAATCCCCTGGCTCAATTCTAACTCCATCATTTGGGGCAGTTCCGAATGAGCATGTCCCAAATTGTACATCTCCTCCCTCTCTTATTCCCACTCTTATATTTCACAGGGATCACTTTTCAGTTAAAATTTAAACACCTAAGAATAATTGTGTGTTAATTACTCTGTAATTACTCTGTTATTTACTCTGTAATCTGTTAATTACAGAGTAATTAACACACAATTGTTCTAATGAATTTTTTAAACATTTATTTTAGGCCGGAGCCGTGGCTCATTTGGTTAATCCTCCGTCTGCAGCACCAGCATCCCATATGGGCGCCGGGTTCTAGTCCTGATTGCTCCTCTTCTAGTCCAGCTCTCTGCTGTGGCCCAGGAGGGCAGTGAGGATGGCCCAAGTGCTTGGGCCCTGCACCCACATGGGAGACCAGGAAGAAGCACCTGGCTCCTAGCATCGAATCAGCGCAGCGCCGGCTGTAGTGGCCATCTGGGGAGTGAACCAACGGAAGGAAGACCTTTCTTTGTCTCTCTCTCTCAATATCTGTAACTCTACCTGTCAAATTTTTTACTTAGTTGGTTAATTATTTCTTCCTGAATAAATTGCTCATGTTCACCATCATCACTTGTTCTTCTCTGATTCTTACCTTACCCCATTCCAATCTGACTCTCAGGCAATGATTCCAACAACATAGATTTTACAAAAGCCAAGAAGGTGTCTTGTTAATTCAGATTCAAAGGTGAATTTCCTTTGCGTGTGACCTCTCAGCATAATGTGGCACTTCTGAATACTGACCTCTTAGAAAAAACTCTTCCCTTGACGTGTTTTCTTCCTCCTCCACTTCATGCCACTGTCTGCAAGGCCTGCATCCCAAATGGGCACTGGATTCAGTCACAGAAGCTCCACTTCTGATCCAGCTCACTGATGACAGCCTGGGAAAGCCATGGAAGATGGAACAAGTGCTTGGGCCACTGCCACCCATGTGGGAAATGAGGATGAAGTTCCAGGGCCCCTGGCTTCAGGGTGGCCTGGCCCTCGCTATTGTGGCCATTTGGGAAGTGAGCCAACAGATGTCAGATGCCTCTCTCTATCTCTGTAACTGTGACTTTCAAATAAATAAATCCTTAAAAAATTTGCCATTTATGTTATTATATTTCAACATGTAATAAATTACACATAAAGTATAAGTTGTATTAAATTTTGATATATGTACACACCTATGAATCCTTCATCAAAATCAAGAGAATAAACACCCAACCCACTAAAAGTTGAAAAACTTCTTCCTGCCTCATTTTATTTTCCCCACCTTGAATCTCTCCCAGAAAAACACTAATGTGCTTCCTGTCAATATCTGAGAGGGTTTCTACATGATTAGTACTATTTATTCTTAGGTGATAAATAGAATTCACCAATGAAGACATCAAGTTCTGGAAACTACTTTATGAGTAGTTTTTAACTACACAATTTATTTTTATAAATATATGTCTAGCCGGCACCGAGGCTCAATAGGCTAATCCTCCACCTTGAGGCGCCAGCACACCAGGTTCTAGTCCCGGTCGGGGCACTGAATTCTGTCCCAGTTGCCCCTCTTCCAGGCCAGCTCTCTGCTATGGCCAGGGAGTGCAGTGGAAGATGGCCCAAGCGCTTGGGCCCTGCACCCCATGGGAGATCAGGAGAAGCACCTGGCTCCTGCCTTCGGATCAGTGAGGTGTGCCGGCCGCGGTGCACCGGCAGTGGAGGCCATTGGAGTGTGAGCCAATGGCAAAGGAAGACCTTTCTCTGTCTCTCTCTCTCTCACTGTCCACTCTGCCTGTAAAAAAATAAATAAATAAAAAACATCATAGGTCTATTAATGCCATCTCTCAAGGGCGTTTGGATGTTTGTATCTTGCAAAGAGTTTGTCTATGTCAAAAAATTACTCACAATACTCCCTTAGTAATTACTATCTGAAGAATGCTCAGTAATGTTTAATTCTTGATATTGTTATTCATATCTTCATTTTTTTTTCATGAATGGACTGGATGGAAATGTGTCACTGTTGGGGCCGGCACTGTGGTGCAGCGGGTTAATGTGCTGGCCTGAAGCGCTGGCATCCCATATGAGTGTCAGTTCAAGACCCGGTGCTCCACTTCCCATCCAGCTCTTTGCTATGGCCTCGGAAAGTAGTGGAGGATGATCCAAGTCCTTGAGCCCTTGCACCCACATGGGAGACCCAAAAGAAGCTCCTGGCTCCTGGCTTTGGATCAGTGCAGCTCAGGCTGTTGAGGCTAATTGGAGAGTGAACCAGCGGATGGAATTCTTTCTGCCTCTCCTCTCTCTATGTAGCTCTGACTTTCAAATAAATAAATAAATCTTAAAAAAAAAGTGTCACTGTTAATTGATCTTCTCTAAGAACCAGGTTTTACTTTCATTTATTTCTCCATTTGTTTTCTGTTTTCTATTTCATTAATTCACAGTAAGATTTTCTTTTAATTTTACCTAGTTGTGGTTTAATTGAATCTTCAAGTTTACTTTTTAGAGTGCAGGCTGAGTTAATTACTTTGAAATCTATCTTCAGTTTGAACACAGAAGTTCAGTTCTTAACTTTCCCTGAGTACTAGCTGAGGAGCATTCCTAGATTTTATCCAGTATTTCCTCTTTCATTCAGTCCAGAAGGTAGTCTAATTTCTGCTATGATTTTCCTTTGAGCTATGAATTGTTCACAAGTATACTATTTAGTTTCTACATTTTGGAAATTTCAAAAAGACTCCTATAATTGATTTTTAATTTAATTCTGTTGTGATCAGCATCATTTGTATGACTTGAGTTCTTAAAAATTCACTGAGATTTGTGTTTTGGCCCACTAGATTATGATAAGTATTACATATGCACTTGAAAATTGTGTATTCTATTTTTTTAATTTTTTTTTGTCAAATATTCTGCAAATGTCAAACACATTAGATGAGTTTGCAATGGTCAACTTTTCTATAGACTTTTGAATTTTTATGTATTTAGAATACCGATTATAAACAAAGTATTGAAATTGCCAAATGGAACTGTGGATTTGCCCATTTATACAGTTTTTGCTTCTCATATTTTGAATCTCTGTTATAAGGTACATAAATCTGCAAAGTTACTGTGCATACTTAATGAATTGGTCCTATTAAAATGATCTTTATTATCCCTGATTGCATTATATTCTCTGAAATCTAATTTGTCTGATATTAACATAGCACTCCAGCTTTATCTTAACTAATTTCGGCATGATATAATTTCTGTGCTTTTGTTTTTAACCTATTTATGTCTTATTTTTTAATTGCAGTTTTATAGGTAGCATATTGCTGTATAGTTGTATCATTATTTTTAAGCAACCCAACAATCGCTGTTAGAGTGGTTAAACCATATATATCTAATATGATTATTAACATATTTAAGTCTGTCATTTTTCCTCTATTTTATCTCATCTCTTAATTCCCCCCTTATCTGTTTTTTCCATGTTGTGATAGCTAAATTGAATACTTTTATAATTTCATTTTATACTCTTGTTGATGTATTATCTTTTTTTTTTTTGACAGCACAGTTAGACAGTGAGAGAGAGAGATAGAGAGAAAGGTCTTCCTTTTTCCGTGGGTTCACCCCCCAAATGGCCGCCACAGCTGGCACGCTGCACTGATCCAAAGCCCGGAGCCAGATGCTTCCTCCTGGTCTCCCATGCGGGTGCAGGGCCCAAGCTGTGTTGTTTTATTCACTCTATTTATACATACATTCAAAATTTCACGAACTATCTTAAATTATCTTTTGTTTAAGCACTTTATCATGCTTTAGGGATAATAAATATTAAGAAAAAGTTTTCCATATTCCAGTGTATTTGCCATGTCTTTATTCTATTGTGTAGTTCTATTTTTTAGACCATTTTATTCTGGTTGAAAAAAATACTTTAACCTTTTCTTTTTTTGTGGGGGGAGTGTAATGCCACTTTACTGGTATTAATTTCTTTCACCTTTGTATCTTATATTTATTTGTCTTCTTTGAATATATTTGGTGTTTATAGAAATCTGCATTAAGAAACTTATTTTCCTTTAGTACTTCATAAACTTTGCTCTATTATGATCTTGCTTCTAATGAGAAATTTGTTATAATCCTTTGTTCTTTTATAGATAATATCATTTACTTTGCTATTTTTGAGAATTTTAATTATGATGTATCATGATGTAGTAATCTGTGCTTTTGTGATTTGTGCAGGTTTCTTGGATTGGGTGTTCTAAATTTTATCCAATTTACAAAAATTTTGGCTAGTTTTCTTCAAAAATTTTTTTTATCTATCCTCTATTTTAGGAGAACAGTTACAAATCTGTTATGATAGCTGTAGTTTTTCCTGAGATCAATTTTGTGCTCTTTTCTTAATTCTCTCTGTATTTGGAATATCATAAGCCATATTTTTGAGTTTAGTAATCCTTTATTCTGACATGTGTAGTTGGCCCTTATTCCTATCCTTTGTATTTCTGTCCTACACATTATATCTGAAAGTATAATTTATAACTTTTTAAAATCTCCCATGTATCTACTTAAAATTTTGAACATATGGAATGCAATAATAATAACTTTTAATGTTCTTGCCTACTAATTCTAACATCTGTGCCACTTCTGAATCAGTTTTGATCAGTTGATATTTTCTCTTTACTATGGATTGTATTTTTTGTTTCTTTATATGCCTGAAATCTTTGCTCAAATGACAGAATTTGCATAATCTACTTTGTTGGGTGCTGGATATTTTATTACAACAAAACAAAATTGTAACAATTAACTTCAAAGATTTTAATTGGCTTTATTTGTGGTTCTAGACAGGCAAAATTTTCTTGCACAAAACAGAATATATGTTCAGTGAGCTGAGCAAGGTTTTATAGACAGTAAAAGGTTAAAGAAAGTAGGAAAAAAAAAAAGAACAGAAAGCAGATTGATCATTTTCAAGTTACTTTCCTTGAAGATGGAGACAAGGAAATAGAACAGGAGAAAAACAACTTACCGGTTAATATCAGGTAACCTCAGGGTTTTGTGTGTGTGTGTGAGAATTAAGGCAGAGAAAGCCTTACTATCATGCCAACTGAAACTAGCCTATTGGGGATATTTGCCTATTATCTTGCTCTGTTAAGTTCCCAGGTCAGCTAACAACACATTTGGTTTGGTATGTGCAACTTTAGTACCATGACTCCATTTTTAATTTGAGTCTAGAGTGTTGGGATCTAGTGCAGAAGTCAGTCCAAAATCATGATTTATAATTTTTATTTAATGGTGTCCCTATATGTATTCTTGAGCATTATTCTGGGATGTGAGAAAATTTCATGAAAGCACTTTAACAATTTTAAGGGATGATTTTGTAATTGGTTGAGTAGAATTATAGCAACATTTTGTGTAGTATTAATTATCCCTCATTATGGAAGCATGCTACTCTGCACAGTGCTCTGTGGATGATGGTGTTTTCTAAGCACGACGGTTAGAACTGGCAGTATTTTCAGCATTGTCTGAATTCTTTGTGCAGTTGTTTCTAGAACTTTATCATGGGAAGATGTGAATTCTCTTTAGGGTTGTTTCTCTGGACTTTTGACTCTTTGCCCTCAACCTAGCCTGTAGAGGTTTTTAAATGTTTAGGTTTTTTTTTAAAAAAATTTTTTTATTTATTTGAAAGACAGAGTTACAGAAAGAGAGAGAGAGGGAGGAGAATGAGAGAGAGGTCTTCCATTAACTTGCTGTGACACAACAACCACCCCAGTCTATTTTATTTTAAGATTTATTTATTTATTTGAAAGAGTTACACAGAGAGAGAAGGAGAAGCAGAGAGAGAAAGAGAGGTGTTCCAACCGCTGGTTCACTCCCAATTGGCTGCAACAACCAGAGCTGCCCCTATCTGAAGCCAGGAGCCTGGAGCTTCTTTCTGGTCTCCCACTTGGGAGCAGGAGCCCAAGGACTTGGGCCATCTTCCACTGCTTTCATAGGCCATAGCAGAGAGCTGGATAGGAAGTGGAGCAACCTGGACTTGAACCAGTGCCTAAATGGGATGCCAGTACTGCAGGCAGCAGCTTTACCTGCTACACCACAACGTCAGCCCCTCTGTTGGGTTTTATATCAGCTCCTTCTTCATACACTGCAACCTGGAAACTCCCTCCAGACATTAAGCTAGTACAATCTTAATGCTCACAGCATTATATGTTCTGTCTCTCAGATGTCTCTATAATTTGTTATTGAGCATCCTGTCTTGTATATTGTTGTTCTATTTATCTTGACTGTTTTGCTTGTTTGTTTTAAGGTAGTGTGTACACCAACTCTACTTCTCATCTGGAAGCAGAAATTGCCTATCTATATATTATAATTCATAAATTTAAGTATTTATCTCAACTGTACTCATCCACAGAGCACTGTGTAGAGTAACATGCTTCCATGATGAGGAATAGTTAATCTTACACAAAATGCTGCTACAGTTCTACTCAACAAATCCTAAAATCTCCCACCTATGTGGGAGACACAAATGGAGTTCTAGCTCCTGGCTTTGGCTTGGCCCAGCCCTGGCTATTGAGGTCATTTAGGAAGTGAGTCAGCATATGGAACTCTCTCACTGTATTTCCACCTTTAAAAGAAAAAAAAATCTTGTAATAAAAGAAAAAAACTGTACATGGATTTCAAATTTTTTGCACTAAATTAATTTCTTTATTAATTTCATTTCTATGAATCTTTTGAAATTTCTCATTTCAAAATATTTTATTAATATATTTTAATTTAATGCAAAATGGAATTTTTTGTCCTGTTTCATACATTGCTCAATATTTACACCACATTCTCCTCACTCTCCTCTATACGAATGCTTGAATTTTTATCTTTTCTATTTCTTCAGGATTCTCTCTGTCTTCCTCTTTCTCTCACTCCTGCCATCATAAAAATAAATAATTTATTTTTATATGTGTAGATTTTATACTTTCTAGGAAAATTATCTTTCAGCCCCAAATAGATCTTACTCCTTTTGTAGGGGTACACTGTCCCCAATTGGATTTTTTTCCATGTTCTTGAATTCAAAGTAGATTCATAGGTTAAATTCAAGATTGGCAATAGGATTTATTTTAATAAATCAAATAAGTAACAACACTCATAGGTGAATGAAGGTAGACTTATAAGAGAGTGGCATCCACACCAATTCAGCCACCCCCTTATCAAATAGAGGGTGCTACCTTAATTGAATATACTAATGAGGTGGAGTTTGGTCAGGGTTCAGTTTATAACATCTCCACTTGGAGCTCAGTACACACGTGTTCATCATGTCTTCTTGATGGAAGAGGCTCAGGTTTCTTATGGGAAACTGGGTATGGTGATCTGGTATGGAAGTTTGTTTGTTTTTGCAATGCATGGTTGTGGCTCAAAGACTTCTGGAAACCTCTGTTACCCGCTACCTAGCCTATATAATTTCCACCACTCAGATACTTTCATCCATTAATCTTTATGGAAAGCTGAGTGAATAAAGTTCATTTTCTCTTACTGCTTCATACTGAGTTATGGAACTGTCTTTGCCTATGCAGTCAATGAAAACACCTAGCTATATGCTCTAGAGTTTCCATTCCAGGAACCAGAGGACTGGAATGCCACCATTGTTGGCAATGTTGGAGTCCCCACATGATCATCACTTCTGTGAAGTAAATGTCAAATTTTCAAAGCAACAAATTTGACAGTTAAGATGAGAAATATTTGGAAAAGGAAGAACAAGTGTAGGATCCATGTTAGAAATGAAAAAAATCACTTCTTATTGCTTCCTACATGGTGGAAACTGGTAGACTTTCCCTATCAAAATCATGGAACCATGTAGCTTAAATATTAATCGGTGTGATATCTCTTTCTGTGAGCACAATGTTAAAGTAAATGTAGCAGGTTCCATTAGTGATTGTACATTCACTGAAATGTTCCTTCAATAGATTTTCTAGGAATAGTGGATTGCCCATTATCCCTTCAGCTAGGGAATCCATAGACATGTATAGTTGTTATAGAACCTGGCCAGTATATTACCTAAGTTTCCCAAGGTGATAAGAAGGTTACTTAAAGCAACTTCATGAGATATAGAAAGATTTTCTACCATTGTGATGAAAAGACTTACCAGGGAGTTATCTTGCTGATAGCAACTTCCCAACAGAATCTAGTGAAAATGGTAAGGAAAACATATCAGATAGAAAGTACAACAGACTTGATGTTTCCCTAAAGAGAAGCAAATAACAAGAACAGAAATTTTACATACCATTTTTGCTTTCTGAAGAGGTATTTATGGTCCTCAATTGGCTCACAAGCGTATGCACAATTAGCCCCTGTGTGTACATGTGAAGACTCAAAGGGCAGAGGTTTAAAGTCATTTCCAAAAGCTGACCGGAAGCCTGCTTTGCTGCCCTATCTGCCAGCGCATTTCCTTTGATGATGTGGTTGCTTTCCTTTAGTATCCCCTGCATTGAATAACAGCCACTTCCACAGGCTCCAAAGCTAACTGGATGAGAAATAAAATCTCCTTCCAAATGTTTAATAATAGATCTCTTAGCAGTCAGTAACCCTCTTTCTCTCCAAACTGATGCACGTGCATGGAGCACAGGAAAATCACAGCTAGAGTCTGTAAATATTGACTTTTCAGTCTTTTCCCAGTTGTAGGGCTCTGGTCAAAGCAGTAAGTTTAGCCTTTTGAGCCAAAACATTGAGTGGAAATTCCTGGGCTTCCACCATTTTATTAAGATCCACTATAACATATCCTGCCTTTCTAATTCCTTCCTTCATGAAACTGCTTCCATAAGTGAACCATTCAATATATGTGTATTCCAGAGGTTCATTTGTAAATCATTCCTATTGGAATAGACCTGCTGTGGGATCTCTACACATGAGTGAGAAAGTTTGTCAATACCTTCAGATAGTAGGAGAGTAGCTGCGTTGAGGATTTCTCCCCTCAGAACCGAGGGAACTCCCTTTTCCAGTGACACTGATTTTTACATTGAGGGCAAGGGCCAGGTGGGCTCTTCAGTTAGGGACATTGCATGCACCAGTTTTCCAAATTGTCACACCTGAAACATAATCTTAATGGGCCTTTCAGTCATAGAGGAACGCTCCCTGCTTCACCCTGAGGTCCCCAGGCACTGGTTACAACTACGATCCCATGAGCTCATTATGTAGGCTATTTCCCATGATGGAATATCTTTCCTCCTAAGCCCTATCTACATTTAAAACAAAACAAAACTGAAATTCTGTATCGAACGTCTGGTTTACCAGAATCTGGGGTTCCATGGCCAGTTTCTGAAGCTCCCCAATTACTGAGTAGGCTTTTCACCCTGACAATATCTGGGGCTACCTGTGAATCTATCTAGACCTTGGGTGTTCTGGGCAAGTGGATGAATGCCAGCAGCCACACCCATATACTTTATTCATTTATTTATTTTTTGACAGGCAGAGTGGACAGGGAGAGAGAAAGAGAGAGAAAGGCCTTCCTTTTCCATTGGATGCTACAGCCTGTGTGCTGCGGCCAGTGCACTACGCTGATCCGAAGCCAGGAGACAGGTGCCTCCTCCTGGTCTCCCATGTGGGTGCAGGGCCCAAGCACTTGAGCCATCCTCCACTGCCTTCCTGGGCCACTGCAGAGAACTGGACTGGAAGAGGAGCAACCAGGACAGAATCCGGTGCCCCGACCGGGACTAGAACCCGGTGTGCCGGCGCTGCAGGCAGAGGATTAACCTATTGAGCCGCGGCACCAGCCTCGATATACTTTTTAAAAAAGAATTATTTATTTATTTGAAAGTCAGAGTTACACAGAGAGGAGAGGCAGAGAGAGAGAGAGAGACAGAGAGAGAGACAGAGAGGTCTTATATTCGCTGGTTCACTCTCCAGATGACCACAACGGCCAGAGCTATACCGATCTGAAGCCAGGAGCCAGGACCTTCTTCTGGGTCTCCCATGTGGGTGCAGGGGCCCAAGGATTTGGGCCATCTTCTACTGCTTTCCCAGTCTATAGCAGTGAGCTGGATTGGAAGTGGAGCAGACAGATCTCGAACTGGCACCCATATGGGATGCTTGCACTTCAGGCTAGAGCGGCCACACTCATATACACCCCTACCTCCTAGGAGTCAGAATGTCTCTCAAACCTGGCTCTAATGCTTCTGGGAGCTGGGAAGCAGTCAGAGACCTGTACTTCTCAGTATACATCAGTGCATTTAGGCATTTCTTCTTGGCTTCCGTTGTCATGTCTGGTGACTGTCAGTGACTACATTTTCCTACCTTCTGCTCTGCTCATCTCTATGTCCCTTGGGGGTTGTAGTCTCTGGATCACTGTTGTTATCATTTCAAAGGTTATAAGAGGCTCTGAGAAAAGAAGAAAAGGTAGCAGCTTTTATGAGAGAAAGAGAAAGAGAGAGTAAGAGATAGAGATAGAGAGAGAGCGCGAGAGACTGTACTCACTAGCCACCACTCATAGAGTTATGCTTTCTCTTGCTCTCCAAATTCTACTCCTGGCTGATGGCTCACTGTTTTGTGTTGTGGGAGTATGATGTTCCTATCTGGATTTATTCCAAGGTTCTTGTCACTTTGTAAAAGAGAAATTCAAATCAGATATACAAATAAAGTGCAAGAATGAGAGCAAAGTTTGTTTAAAGAGATTATTCACTCAGAAGTGAATATGGGCAGCCTTACGAAGAGAACCACACCCATCCTAGTTTGGCTACCCCTTTTATGAAGGGGAGTGGTGCTCTAGCTGAATAAAAAAATGGCGTGGAGTTGGAGAAGAGTTCAGTGTGTGTGATGATCTCTGAGTCAGATTCAAGGTGTCTCCATGTGAAGTTGAGTTTACATATATTAATCATGGATGAAGGGAGCTCAGGCGCATCATAGGAAAGTAGGTGTGCTGAATTGTAATGGAAGGGGAAGATTTTTTAGTGGTGCAGGACTGTGCAACAGAGACTGCTGGAAACCTCTCTGATGCTTTGTTCACTGACTAACATCCTGCCTAGCCCATAACATTTCCACGGACAAATATAAGCTTTGTGGCCTTCATTACCAGGACTCCAGGTTGTAAGTGAAGATGAAATCCACCAGCAGAGTGAGCAAGGTTGGTTTTCAATTCTGGCTCTAGGAATCTTTGGTGAAAATTAGTAAATAATGATATGTTATCAATTAAAGAATCATTTTTGAAGGAAAATAGATTCTAGGGCTTTTAGCAAGCTAAAATACATTAGTCAAACTGATAATAACAATTCAGAACTATATTCACCATGCTTTCTGCAATGAGTGATACTCACATATATTGATTTTTCTAGTTCATATGTAAAATATAGTTTAATGCAGGGATTCTCAATCTTTAATATTTTATTCATAATTTTTCAATCAGTTAAAAAATGGAGAAAATGACAATAGATAGTAACTTTTATAAGGAAACTGAATACTAAGAATACTCTATTTTTATGAAAACCTGATTCTGTCATTAATTGTTATATTATAGTTTAGAATAGAAATATGGAGAAAAGCTTTTCTTAAACTTATTTATTCATACCATCAGAGCCCAGTCTTCCAGCCACCCTCTTCTGGTTTAGCTAACTGAACTGAGGAGTGGTACAGCCAGCTCTAAATATTGTCTTGAGGAGTTCTGGCCAGGTCTGGACAGGAGAAGTCCAGGTCCAGGGCAGTAACTCTCACTTGCTTGTAAACCCAGGCTGACTGATGCCCACCTGCCTCCAGACCAGCAGAGCATGCTGCTGATGTTTCAGGGAAGTGCTGCTGGCTTCTCACTTACTTGAGTCCTAGGCACACATTGCCTTGCTCCTTAACTCACATTATTTTGCAGACAACCAAAGCATGAAATAGAATGAACGTACAAGCCTTCATGCTAGACACCAGAGACCTGAGGCTCCTTCATGATTCCACCATACCAGCATTACCTTCCATGTACCCTCTTTTAAAACCACAAGCACCCTCATGTAGCAGAACAGTAGTTCTTGAGACTCCAGATTGCTGCTACCCTTTCACTTGTCAACAACTTCAGTGTTCTCTTTCCTTTACCACAAACCTTGTCTTCATTACTTTGATTGGCACTAAGGACAGAGACTTAGCTTTTGGTAATAATTGTGTACTGTTCATCCCCAAACTTTGGAATATAAGATTTATTGCCCTTACTCCCATGGGCAATCTGGGAACCAAGATGGATGCCTGGCCCCTTGCTCTATGCATGGAAATAAAAATCTACATTTTCCCACCAGCCCACTGTCAGTGACTGACTTACTCTGCACCAGGAGTGAGCAGACCCATTTATGTGGTTCTATGGCACCTCTTTTAACTAGTTTTGTCATTGTTCTATATCATTTGTTCTGTTTTGCTTTAGCTATAGTGGTTGTGATGTGTGTTAACATCCCTGATAGTGTCCCTATCCTGGGGTTATCTTTGATCTGTCATGGTTTGCATAACTGGTTTTACAATTTTTGACACTTTTTAAAAAGAGAAGTGTTATCTATATCCCTTCCCAATGAATCTAGTCATATTTTCAGCTCACTGTGAAAGCACATTTGAGTAGGACTGATGTTGAATGACTTTTGAAACTGGGTCAGAAAGAGTAGGGCATTTTCCTCATTGTTCTATGTACTTTTGGAGTACTGGGCTGCTCTGAGGAAGTGAGGGACAAGTGGTCATGGAAAAGTGTTTCAGTTGAGATCCCCAGAGTTGTGCTATCTGACATCGGAGTCAATTACATGATATGTAGAATATTCTCAGACTCACTTATCATGTCACTTGTAGCCATGAAGCTTCCAAGCCGTATCTCCTTATGGAACACAAACAAGTCATCTCCATTGCACCTTGTTTGTATTCCTGACCAACAGTATCTATGGACAAAATAAAATGACCATTTGAAGCTACTAATGTTTAGAGTCAGTTATTATGCCTCAGCAGTAACTGGAACAAGTTCATTTTAGTCTTTTCCTTAAGAGTGGAAATGAGCTGAACACTCTCATACAATAGCTGAGGCTGTGCTTTTCATTGGATTATCACTGGATAATAACCACCTGTCTAACAGACTCCCAAATATTAACACTTGTCAGGATTTCCCAAGTTGGAAATCTTCAAAGTAAATTAGTTCATTCATATCAGAATGTACTAACACAGGTAATTCTCTCAGTGATTATAAAATAAGTAAGTTAAGTCTATTTTGACACTTCAATTTAAACCTAGTAATCTATAATGTAACAGTTTTTATGACATAGTTTCTTATTTTCTGAAGATTGCTTTACTGTGATCCAATGATGAAAATGAAGGAGTAACACAGTATGTGTCTTTTCATGTGAATAAGGACCAATGATCCTTTGATGACAAATTAGGAACTGTTATCTAACAAGCAGCTCCAGCTATCAGGCTCACAGTCCTGGAAAAACCTGCAGATCAAAGAGAATCCTGTTTCATGGCTATGGGCCAGATTTGTCGGCTAAGTCATTCCCTAGGTGCCTGTGGATGAGCCAGATTTCTGGTCTATCAAGCAAAATTTGAAAGCATTTTTTTTTTTGGTCTTGCTGCATGGGTTAATACCTATTTCCTGTTAAATATGTAGCAAATACTGAAAGGTGTTCAATGTTTAGGAGACCTGAATGGTGGTAAACATCTCTTCAATGCTGTAAGTCAAGCTATTATCCCAAGTCCTTGGAAAAGCAGTATAGAGTGGTCAAGTTCTAAGAGTTACCTTGAGTGAGCATTTGCTCCAGATAGTAGAGTACTAGAGTTAAAAGATTTAGTTTAATTGAGAATTCATTAGGAATTCTAAATATATTTAAAAGTGCTTTAAACAAATTGCCTTCCTTCCCATTAATTGTCTAAGATTGCACTCCAAAAAGGTTAAAGACCTAGGTTTTAAAACCAGTTTTCTGACTTGTAAGATTAATATCACTTTACTTGTATAAGGTTGTATCTTTTAATTGGATTGTAAAACAAATTTATCTTGTGTAATGTTAAAACTAAATGAATTTTCAACAAACAGAATGGTTGATACAAAAAGATCAAGGTCACCATGAAAGTTATCGCCATCACATGAAAAGTCAGTGGGAATTCAAAAACTTTTGAATGTCTAGGAAGATATGAGAATCAAGCTTAGGCACTATATGAAAACAATCCATTTGGATAATCAATTAATAAATCAGGGTCTATTAAATTACAAGCATAGTTGTAGGATAATGATCAAAAGACAAAGAAGCTGATGTGTTTCTTGAACTTGGCAGCCTGTGAACCACAGGAGAATAAAGTAGAGACCTGAATCCATGCAAACAGTTAGGTCTACCATTCTGGACTTAGGAATCAAAAGAAATGCCCTGAATTAGGTGGAGCAGGCATAACAATGAGGTCAGATGTCTGATCCATGTGATGAAAAATGAACACTTGAATGATAGCCATTTCTAAAAGGAAACAGCACTGTAATTTTTCTGCAATTCAATAAGTAGTGAATATTATCTTTCTTTGGAAATATTGGCCAGACCAAAACACCAAATGTCTATCTAGGAAAAAATTATGGAAAAAATTATCCCTTGTGTAGTAATTACTATTAGAATTACTGAATAAAAATTGGCATTCCATTGGAGTGTCTATAAGCTGTATGTGACATACAAAAGATATTGTCATTTTTTTCACTTTAGGGAAATAATTTACTATTTTTAACTGCTTTGAGGTCATTTTGCTTTGGAATCATCTGACTTCCTCTTTTATATTGTGCTTTTATGTCATGAAAGTTATAAAAACGATTTACTGTCTATTATTATTACAACTCCAGCTCTGGTTCTGGTCATTGTATTTCCCAATTATGTTGGGAGGATGGCTTCTTATCAAGGTAGTTTACTTATGAATAATGTTCTTTGTGTGGCTTCTGTGGTGGACAAGTTACATTGCTTCTGACATCAGCCAGCAGTAAATTAGCTTCCCATTTGGCTGTGTTCTCTGGGACTGAAAGATTTACTTTGTCAACATCCTCGCATTCAGATGAAAATAGCTTCCTCTAAGTTTGATTTGCTTTTCACCTGAGGCACAGGGATTTTCTAGAATTCCTAGTCTTGTACTTCCTATTTAAGGTGATAACCTGTGGTTTCCCACATCTCAGGCTATAAAATTTATTTGGTTTGATTTCACGTTTTGTTTTACTTGTTTAAAGTGGTACTGGCTAGTCTTGTTCTTTTAACAATTTAAACTGGGCTAAACAGCTCAATCCTGCCTCAGCCATTAGCCTATGCTTACCAAGCTTGAAAATCCCTGCCTGAAACCTGCCCCCACCCAGAACCAAAAGCAGCCCTGAAATATCAACAGGTAGTGTCTATGAGGGTGTCTCTCTACCCTCCTGGTGAGAGGTCCCTCAGGTTTGTCCCCAAATTAACCTGTTCTGGCTATGGAGTCCATGTCTTTCCCTTTCTTCTTCCTGCTCCTTGCCACTTGCTGTTTCTGGTTTTTATTGGGTTAGTTCTTTCTAGTCGGTTGGAAACATAACTTGTATGAAACATATTGGGATGACAGATCTTATTGACATGGCAATCATTGTAATTATGTCAAAAAGTATTTCAGTCATTCTGATGGAGGAAACTAATAAACTCAATTCATAATAACATTGAAATCATGTTGACTTTGTTTTTTCATACTCTTGCATTTCATACATTAATAAGCTTGTACTTGAATTTCTCAGATATCTAGCATGTGATTACTTAGTGGAACATAACCGGTTCGAGGTAAAACAAGGTTAGTTATATGTTTCCTAAGGAGTGTCTTAAAAGCCATAACATATCCTTGAAAAAATATTGAATTCAACTATTTAATAGCTTATAGAAGACATGTTTACTCAGTTTAAAAGGTGACATTCTGCCAAACTGTGTGATTTTCTTTCATTAATGTAACAGTTGAATAATCTGTCTTCATGGATTCCCAAACTTGTTTTGGTGTGTGTCTGTCACTGTCTGCATTAGCTCCCAGCACAGTCAAGAGCCCATCACTGTCAGTGGGAGCCCAAAAGCAGGTGGGGTGAGGAGGAGACACAGCTGAAAGAGAAAGTCTATAATTCAGACCAGAACTGCTCTACAAAGCAGAAGCTGGAGCGAAAGAGAGCCTACTGTTGCAGACAAAGCAAAAATGATAGTGCACAAATACAATCCAGGAAATTCTCAATCCAGAAGTGTGCTGGGGGCAACAGCTTCCAAAATGCACAGTGGATTTAAAGTAAATATGAGAGTTGGACCAGGTTGTCCCAAGAATCCATCTGATGATGATTGGGTATGGGGAGGAGGAGTTATAGAGAATAGGGGTACAGCCCGGTACCTAAGATATGGGCTAGCAAATAAAGATAAATGCAAAGTTATAGTCAGCGACTAGAATATCAGGTAAGTCTCATTCTTGGATTTCACTGCTCTCAGACAAATGATGAGTAACAAAACAGTTGGGTCAGGAAGTTCTGGTGCTTATGGTATCTGGAATAAAAGATTCAGGAGTATATACAAGACGAAGTTGAGAAGTTTTGTTCAATGATACGTGATTCTCTTTATTGATCATCTTCTTTATGTCAGATATTGATGTAGGCTGCCTACACATATTCTCATTTAGTTTTCAGCATTGTTTTGGAAAGTAAATAGAACTATTCCATGTATAGGTTTAAACAAAACAAGACATAGAGAAGCTGAAGAATTTGCCCTGATCATATACCAATAAATAGCAAGGTCAAATTTTGAACTAAAAGTTGGTACCAACAGTTGTCATGGAATCCATGGGGGAGGGTTCCAGGACCTCCCATGGGTACAAAATCAGCACAAGTCAAGTCTCTTAGACAAAGTAGCATACTATTTGCACATAATTTGCATATCCTTCCATATGTATTAATCATTTTGCTTACTTACAATATCTAATATAATATGAATGCAGTATAAATAGTTGCTATGGGGACTAATTGCTTAAGGAATAATGACAATACAAAAAATCCATGCGTGTTCAGTAAAGATACCATTTTTTTAAAAAATATTTTTTATCTGTGTTTGGTTGAATGTGCAGATGTAGGATCTGTGCATACTGAGTGCTGACAGTACCTGTTTCTGTGTAGTACCTGTGCGACGGGCCAGAACCCATCAGGATATTTCCAAACCCCATACATTAAAAGCCAGAAAAATTGATGTATGGTCTTTGACTACATGTTATTCTCTGATGGAATGGAGAAAAACAGGGAGTTGGAATGACTCTTGGTAGGGGCATTAGGAGTATGATAGTCATAAGTGGAACCCGAGAGAAAGTACATGGGCAAGATTTCTAACCCAGTCAGCCTCTGAGGGCTAGGGAACAAGAAGTCTCCTATCCTGTTTCATCTCTTCTTGGATTTGTAACTTTAATTGAAATTCATATTACCTGTTTCTTTTAATCACCTATTATATTTTCAGTTGTAACTCAGCTTCCCAAGAAAGTTCATTCAGTTCACAATATACATGCAAGTGCTCATGCCTTTCCCATATACTCATTTCATTTGGATATGCATATCTAGCATTTTTGACAGGCAAAGTTAGACAGTGTGAGAGAGATAGTGACAGAGAGAAAGGTCTTCCTTTTCTGTTGGTTCACTCCCCAAATGGCTGCCACAGCCAGCGCACTGCGCTGATCCGAAGCCAGGAGCCAGGTGCTTCCTTCTGGTCTCCCATGCGGGTGCAGGGCCCAAGCACTTAGGCCATCCTCCACTGCACTCCTGGGCCACAGCAGAGAGCTGGCCTGGAAGAGGAGCAACCAGGACAGAATCTGGTGCCCTGACCAGGACTAGAACCCGGTATGCCAGCGCTGCAGGCAGAGGATTAGCCTAGTGAGCCGCGGCGCAGGCCCTGATCTACATTCTTACCAACAGTGTGCAAGCCTTTCCTATCCTTCACATCCTCACTACTATTTGTCACATTTTGTTTTGTTTTTTAATAGTTCTTACAGCAGTAAAGAGCTATCTCATGATGGTTTTGATTGTATTTCCCTGAATGGTGATGTTGAAAATTTTTCATAAATCTGTTGGCTATTTGTGTATCTTCGTTGAGAAATATTTTGTTAGGGTGATTGCTCATTTTTAAATCAGATTGATTGGTTGCTGTTGAGTTGTTTGAGTGCCTTATACATCTTGGATATTTACCCTTTACTAAGTTAATAGTTTGAAAATGTTTTCCTTAGTTTTGTAGACTGTCTTTTCATCCTGTTAATTGCTTCCTTTGCTTGAAGAAATTTTTCAATTCAATAAAATCCAATTTTTCTACTTTCCTTGTTTTTCCTGTACTTTTGGGTTTTGATCCAAAGGTCACTTCCCATTCAATGTCCAGAAGTGTTTCCCATCCTTTTGCTTCTAGTAGCATCATAGTTTCAGATCTTACATTATATCTTTAATACAGTATGAGTTGATTTCTGTTCATCATGAGAGATAAAGTTTCATTCTTTTAATGTGGTTATCCAGTTTTCCCAGCATCATTTATTAAAAAAAAAAAAAAACTGTCTTTATTTCCCAGTGTATACTCTTAGTACCTCTGTCAAACTTTAGTTGGCTGTAGATGTGTGAGTTTACTTTTAGGATGTCTATTCTATACTATTGGTCTGTGGATCAGCTTTTATGAAAATAATATGATGTTTGAATTACTGTAGCTTGGTAGCGCATTTTAAACTTGGGTGGTGAAATGCATCCTGCTTTCTTCTTTATGCTCAAAATGAATTTGGCTGCTCAGGATCTTCTGTGGCTCCATAAAATTTTTAGTAGTGTTTTCACAAGTACTGTGAAAAATGTCATCGGTATTTTGATAGAGATTGCATTGAGGTTGTAAATTACTTCAGGTAATTTGTACTTAATAATATTGATTCTTCCAATATATAAATATGTGATGTCTTTCTACTCCTTTGTGTCCTACTCAGTAATTTATAACTAGGTATCTTCTTTTTTTGTAGCTATTGTAAATATAATGGCTTTCTTGATTTCTTTTTCAGGCAATGCCATTTATTATCCAGTTATTTCAAAAAGTTAAAGAAGAAATTTTTCCAAATTCATTTTATGAGGCCAGCTTTATTCTGATCCCAAAATCAGACAAGGCACAACGAAATAAAAAAAAAAAAAAAACTGTAGGATCAGGTGTTTGGTCTAGTGGTTAAGACGATATTTAAGTTGTCTACATCCCATAGAAGAGCATGTGAGTTGACTATCTGGTTTTTCTCCTGACTTCAGCTTCCTGCTAATGGAGACCCTGGGAAACAGAGGTAATGGCATAAGTGAGGGAGTGTCTGCTCGAATATATGGGCAGCTTACATTGAGTTCCCAGCTCCTGGCTTCAGCCCCAGCCTGGAGCCATTGCAGGCTTTCAACCTGTGAACCAGTGGCTCTTTCTCTCTCTCTCCCGCTCCCAAATAAATACAATTAAATTAAAACTTTTTTAAAAAGAACAATGAATGTGTGCACCAATATTCATGATGAACATAGATGCAAGAATCCTCAACAAAATACTCACAACTCAAATCCAAAAACACATTAAAAGTTTTATTCAACATGATCAAGTGAGATTCATCTCAGGGATGTAAGGATGGTTCAAAATATGTAAATAAATAAAAGTGATACACTATCAAGAGAATGAATGAGAAAAATCATATTATCTTCAAATAGGCACAGAAAAATTGTCAGAATTCAACTTCCTTTACAATAAAAAAGTCTCTGAATAATTATAAAGGAAATATACATCAGCACAATAAAGACCATACATAAAAGGCTCATAGATAACATCGTAGGGAATGGGGAAAACTTGAAAGTTTTGTCCTTATGATCTGGAACAAGACAAGGTTGTTCACTTTTACTGTTTTCATTCAACATATATCTGGATCTTAGAATAATCAGTCAAGGGAAAGAGATAAAGGTCATACAAATTGGATAGGAGGAAGTCAAATTGTTACTGGTTGAAGATGGTGTGATCTTATATATAGAAAACCACAAAGATGCCAACAAAATGCTATGAGACCTAATAAACAAATACAGCCAAGTAGCAAACAGAAAAAATCAGTAGTATTTCTTATACCAGCATAAATTGTCTGAACAATCTGATTTCTTTATTTTGTTTTTAATGAATTTAATAATAGCAAAGCAGAACTGAGGGTGGATGCATACAAGGCTATAGTTTCTCCAGTCAGGATAAACTCTTTGAGCATGCTCTGAAAACAGAAAGGGGAAAGAAAAATAAGCAGGTGCAATCACATCTGCCTCAGAAATAAACATGTATTCAGGCCGGCGCCGTGGCTCAACAGGCTAATCCTCCGCCTTGCAGCGCCGGCACACCGGGTTCTAGTCCCGGTTGGGGCGCCGGATTCTGTCCCGGTTGCCCCTCTTCCAGGCCAGCCCTCTGCTGTGGCCCGAGAGTGCAGTGGAGGATGGCCCAAGTGCTTGGGCCCTGCACCCCATGGGAGACCAGGAAAAAGCACCTAGCACCTGGCTCCTGCCATCGGATCAGCGCGGTGCGCTGGCCGCAGCGCACCGACCACGGCAGCCATTGGAGGGTGAACCAACGGCAAAGGAAGACCTTTCTCTCTGTCTCTCTCTCTCACTGTCCACTCTGCCTGTCAAAAAAAAAAAAAAAATTCGAAAAAAAAAAATAGTCTCCAAGATTAAGTTGCAAAAGAATTCGACTTTCATCCTGTTTCTCTCTTTCTCTTTCTCTCTCTCTCACCATCTCCCCCCACCCCTGTGTGTGTTTGTGTGCACAAGCTGTCATCCTCCATCCCTCCAGCTGTGGGGGAAAATTTGTCATGGTACTCAGAATCTTATGATAAGACCATGTTTTTCTAGAAACTGATGTCTTCAGCCAGTAACCAATGAGGAACTAAGCCCAGGTGATAGTCTTTTTTTTTTTTTTAAGATTTTTATGTATTTGACAGGTAGAGTTACAGATATTGAGAGAGAGAGAGACAAAGAGAAAGGCCTTCCTTCCCTTGGTTCACTCTTCAAATGGCTGCAACAGCCAGAGCTGCGCCGATCCGAAGCCAGGAGCCACATGCTTCTTCATGGTCTCCCATGTGGGAGCAGGGGCCCAAGCACTTGGGTCATCCTCTGCTGCTATCCCAGGCCATAGCAGAGAGCTGGACTGGAAGAGGAGCAACTGGGACTAGAACCCGGGCCCATATGGCACCATATGCAGCCAGCACTGCAGGTGGAGGATTAACCTAGCGCGCCATGGCCCCCAGCTAGCAGTCTATGATTGAGATAGGTAGTGGGATTTTTGAGTCCAACAGCCACCTGAATTGTTGGGAAATGGCTGCTAACTAGTCAAATACTGAGGTGACTCCAGCAGCAAGAACACATTGATTATAGCCTCATAAGGCTTACTGAGTCAGAGTTACTATAGTAAGCCAAGTTTGGAATCCTGAGTCATAGAAATTGTGAGATAATAATTTTTTTGTGCGTAAAGCTGTTAAAGAAAAAGCAACGGGTATCATGAATAACATCAAAATATATGCTTGTGGAATTATTGAGTATACTGGAAAAACACATTAATTGACTTAGGGAAAAATCAAATTGTTATAGATTTTTCAAAGCAATACTTTGTGATAAATAAAGAAAGGAAGCATGAATCATGAATTTGATTAGTGAAAGGACATCAAGGGAATATTTTTCCCATTAGTCTTTCCTAAGACATCAACTAGTAAGTTAGATACAATCAAAATGAAGAGTAAAATATTAATGTAAGGAGTCATGTTGAAGATTCATATTTTACTGCATAATAGCATTCTTCTCTGACATGACTTTTCTAAAAGAGGTTCTTACAATCCAGATATTCTGTTAAGTTGATGATTTCCTGGGGATCTTCATCTAATTATGGTCATTTATTTGCTGTATGCAGTAGGTTTGGATTTAGGTTCTTGAGATTTCAAAAACAAGAGGTTTTAAAATATAAAGAAAATCAGGGGCCAGCACTGTGGCACAGCAGGTTAACACCCTGGCATACCATATGGGCACCGGTTAAAGACCCAGCTGCTGCACTTTTGATCCAGCTTTCTGGTACAGCCTGAGAAAGCAGTGGAAGACGGCCCAAGTCCTTGGGCCCCTGCACCCACATGGGAGATCTGGAAGAAGAAGCTCCTGGTTCCTGGCTTCTGATTGGCACAGTTCCGGCCATTGCGGCCAACAGGGGAGTGAACCAATGGATGGAAGACCTCTCTCTCTGTCTCCCCCCACCCCGCCTCTCTTCTCTCTGTGTAACTCTGACTTTCAAATAAATAAATAAATCTTTGTGTTTTTGTTTTGACAGGCAGAGTTAGACAGTGAGAGAGACAGAGAGAAAGGTCTTCCTTCCATTGGTTCACCACCCAAATGGCTGCTGTGGCCGGCATGCTGCACAGATCCGAAGCCAGGAGCCACGTGCCTTGCCCTGTTCTTGGGCCATCCTCCACTGCCTTCCTGGGCCACAGCAGAGAGCTGGACTAGAAGAGGAGCAACCACGACAGAATCCAGCGCCCTGATCAGGACTAGAACCCTGGGTGCCGGCACCGCAGGTGGAGGATTAGCCTAGTGAGCCATGGCATCAGCCAATAAATAAATCTTTAAAAAATAAAAGAAAATAAGAAGAAAATCAAATGAACAGCAAAAATGGAGACATGATTCTCTACTCAACCTAGAGATTCACAGGACCTTGAATACATTTTTTATGAAGATCTTGCTTCAAAAGAAGGAAAAATAATCTCAAAATTGAGACTGCTCTTACTACCTAACAAATCTTAAGACTCAGTAAGATCAGGGCTGGCGCCACAGCTCAATAGGCTAATCTTCTGCCTGCGGTGCAGGCACCCTGGGCTCTAGTCCTGGTCAGGGTGCCAGATTCTGTCCTGGTTGCCCCTGTTTCAGTCCAGCTCTCTGCTGTGGCCCGGGAGTGCAGTGGAAGATAACTCAAGTCCTTGGTCCCTGCACCCGCATAGGAGACCAGGAGAAGCACCTGGCTCCTGCCTTCAGATCAGCGCGGTGCGCTGGCTGCAGCCCGCTGGCTGCAGCGCCCATTGGAGGGTGAACCAACGGCAAAAGGAAGACCTTTCTCTCACTGTCCACTCTGCCTGAAAAAAAAAAAAAAGACCAATAAGATCAGATAGTTTCTAAGTAACAGTGTCCCAAATCAAAGCTCAAGAATAAATATATATCCAAAAATTCCCTGCATTCAAAAAGAAAAATTCATAAGTTTTGTCATTCAATCAAAAGCTGTCAGACTTTCAGAGAAGCAGAAAAATACAATCCATAAAGAAGAGAAAAGTAAATCAATGGAAACTGATTCAAAAGTGACACTGGTATTGGAACTAGCAGATGATGATATTCAAACAGTCTTTAAGACTATATTTTGTACTTTTTGAAAATGAATTAAAAACAAGAAACTTTTTTTTATAAAACTGCAAATTAAGCTTCCAGAGTAAATGTGAGATGTGTGAGATGAAAATACATTAGGTAAGACTAAGGAACAATTCAACTTTGCAGGATAAAAATTAATGGACTTGAAGACATGGAATATGATATTCATAATGATGCATATTGAATTATGAACATCAAATTGCATCAGTTATTCATGGGCCATCTTCAAGAACCCTAATGCATGTGTATTTCTAGCACCTATAAGAGGGAGGACAAAGCATTTTTTGAGTAAATAATGGCCAAAACTTTCCAAATGTGATGCAAACTATAAACCTGCCAATATAAGAAGATTTATACACCCCCAAAGCACAGGAAATATGAAGAAAATTATACCAATACACATCATAAGATAAATGCTTCAAAGTAGTGATAAAGAAAAAAAATCTTAGAAGCAGGCAGAAAACAGGCATTTCTATTCCGAGTAAAAAAGAAGAATGACAACAGATGTATCATTGGGAATAATGCAAGTGAGAGGACATCACAGAAACAACTTTAAAATACTAAAGTGACACAACTTGTTGACATAGAGTTCTACACCCAATAAAAACATCTTCAAAAACAGAAAGCTGAAATAGAAAGTTTTTACACATATAAAAGCTGAAAGAGTTCAGAAAAACCTGCCCTGCAGGAGATATTGAATGGAATTCTATTACAGAGAGGAAATAATACCAGATGGAAACTTGGGACTATACAATGATTGAAGAATATTAAACATGATAACTATATAAGATTATATCATGAATAATAATGTATGTGATGTCAATATACTTAAAATATGTGACAATAATAATCCTAAGAACAGCAGTTCAATATACAACATTGAACTAAATTCAATATACAACATTGAACTAAGCATTTGTTGTAGTAATTAAGACACAACTTGAACACCCATGTGCTATATCTGAATGCCTGATTCTGAGACTTGTCTATGCTTTGTATTCTAACTTCCCAAAAATGTTCACTCTGAAAGGCAATTGATCTAGAATTTGGATTTCTGCCATCCACATATGCCACACAGATTGCGTTCTGGTCTCCCAATTTCAGCCTTACCCTGACCCTTCAATCCAGTAATTTTGGAAGTGAACCAAGAGATAGAAGATTTCTCACAGGCTCTCTCTCTTTCAAATAAATAAAATAAATCAATAAAGATAAAAGTTGTTACATAAATCAAAATCATTTTAAATGAAAAGATACCATTGTGATTGTATAATAATATAAGGTGAAAAGAGGGCCGGTGCCATGGCTCACTTGGCTAATCCTCTGCCTGTGGTGCCAGCACCCCGGGTTCTAGTCCCAGTTGGAGCACCAGGAACTAGTCCCAGTTGCTCCTCTTCCAGACCAGCTCTCTGCTGTGGCCCAGGAGGGCAGCGGAGGATGGCCCAAGTACTTGGGTCCCTTGCACCCACAGGGGAGACCAGGAGCAAGTACCTGGCTCCTGGCTACAGACTGGCGCAGCGCCAGCCATAGCGGCCATTAGGGGAGTGAACCAATGGAAAGAAGACCTTTCTCTCCGTCTCTCTCTCACTGTCTATAACTCTCTCTCTGTCTCTCTCTCTGTCTAGTTCTGCCTGGCCAAAAAAAAAAGGTGAAAAGATATGATATCACTTAAAGATAATATACTGTCAAAAATTCAAAGATGCTCATATCTTAAAGAAACCACCAAAATAAAAAAGGACTATTAATAAACAAAAAAGGTTAAAATTTGTTACATTTTATGTTAATCTGGCCAACTTTTGGACCCAGATATTTAGTTATAGGCTTAGCTGTTTGTAGATGAAGGAATTGTTTAGATGATATTACCTTTTAAATCAGTAGATTCTGCATAAAGCAGGTTGCCCTCCATTTAGTGGGTAGGCCTATTCCGTGTAACTGCAAGTCTTAATAGAAAAATAAATGAATTTCCTCAGGAAAGAGATAACTATGCCAGCTGACATTTGTTAGCTTCAAACTGCATCATCAGCTCTTCCGTAATATATTTTGAAAATTAATCACACCAATTCCCAATGGAGAAGAAAAAAAATATATAAAATAGTTTATTTAAGCCTCCAACCTAAGCAACTAGGAAAAGCAAAGCAAATGGAACTCAATAAATAGAATACATACGATAAAATAACATGTACAAAGGAAGGGAAAGAAGAAAAGCAACAGAAAATAACAATGACAACCAAAGCTAGTTTTTGAGAATATCTGTAAACTGGAAAGCTTTTAGACAAATACATCCAGAAGGAAAAAATGAGAGGAGAGATGAATCATAATGTCAAGAATGAGAGAAGGTATATCGTTATAGTTTTATGGATATTAAAGGGATAAGGGAATAATAAGAAATATTTTATATCAAATACTTTATATCAATAAATAATAAGAGAATCATAAGAAAATGTTTAAGTAATGCGTTTAATAACTTGGATGAAATTAATTTTGGCTATTTTGAACATGCTGCTGCAAACATGGTGGTACAAGTATCTTTTGGATACAGCATAATCACATCTTTTGAGTACATACCTAGTAGTAGGACTGATGCAAGGGCAAGTCTATTTCTAGTTTATAAAGTATAAAAAAAGAATGATATCATTGCAAAAAAAAATTGTTACAATTGGAGGACTAGATGTTGAGTGATATAAGTGGGATGCGGAAAGACAAACAACACAACAAGTTCTCCCTTATATAGGGGAGTTAATTTTTTTAATCAAAAAACAAAAGTAAAAAAGAAAGACATTATTGAATGTACCAGAACTGCTGCAAGCATAGCTTTGTCAAACTTGTTTTGTATCTTTGTCAAGCAAATTTTTAGAATTATATACTATTCTGGTTTTAATAATCTATGATCATTTTAAAAACTACTGTATGTGAGTTAAACTTACATTTTCATTGGAATATTATTTATAACCCATGCTTATATACCTGCTGAATTATGGTCTTTTATATTTTGCTTGTTGAATCCTTTATTTAGTAGAGCGTTTAGCTTTTGTCTGTAATGCTAATTTTAAAATGTTATCTCAAAAGTGAATAAAAAAATCTTAGTGAAATCAACAGATTCCTTTAAAGTCATAAGCTACTAAAGCCCGTGTTGGAAGAAATATGAATAAATTTATTAGAACAAATGATGCTCAAATTCTTTATAATGAATGCAATAAAACTTTGAAAATCTATCAGAGAGCAATGCTGTCTGGATGGTGATGTTGAATAGGGAATGGTGAGAGTAGTAGAGGTAGTATGGTTAAATTTAGAGACTCAGCATTTGGAAGTGAGGAGGAAATAAGAGAAGGAGTATAAAAATAGATGTATGGGAAATTTTCCATATTAGAAAATAATAAAAAAGAAGCCTACTTGTAGAAAGGACTGATGAGAGAGTTTGTGTGACATTAAGACATTTACCTACAAGAGAAGCCCAAGTCTACATAAAATATTTTCTGTGATACATTTCATAAAAAGATTGTGTGAATATAAATCTGTATCTCTGGAATTCTTACAGAACATGTAATATACATAGCTTTTTAATGTCGGATTATTCCTCCTATTTTGGAGATGAAAGTGATTATTAACAGGGTTAAGAAAGTTTTCTTAAATTAAAAATAACTTGGATTCAAACTCAAATCAAAGGATGATGATGATAAGGATGAAATGATAATAAAAAAACAACTTAGCACATGAGAGCATTTCATGTTCACTACCTTATTTATTCCTTCCACAATCTTATGGAATAGTTATAATTTATTTGTAGTTTACAGATGAGGATAAAGAAGGTTTAATAAAATTTTTCAAATTCACAATCATGAATCTATAATTTTGGTGCTGGAATATGGTCTACATGGGCCAGTATTTTGCACTAGATTGGGAGACAAACTAATTGTCAAGATAGCAAATTATAAATTAGGTAGGTATTTTAACAAATTTTGTGCAATATATGTTTAAATGATTTAAAAATAAACATGGTCCAATTAATTAATAATTAATTAATTATTCACTCACTATTAGATTAGGAAATTTTAATGGAATTATTTGAATAAGTACTACTATGACATATGCAGAAAAGTGACCTAGTTATTTAGAGTGATTTTTCTCCCCATCAAGACAAAATAGGAAAAAGAAAAACTCAATAATATTAGTTTGAAAGAAGGATCAAATCTAGAAACAAACTTTTAAAGGCATTGCATCTCAACTTTATTAACAAAGAATCTGAAATTCAAAATGATTTGTTGTCAGAGATCACACATTTAGTAGTTAGAGTCAGGATTTTAATTCAGGCTTTTTTTGACACCACGTCAGTAAATGTCTGCTACACTAAAATGCTTTTCAAAGATTTTTGCATGTGGTAGGTTTTCCTTCGAAAGATACAGTTCGTTCAATCTAATTTATAAAGAAATGATGCCATGGGTTCAACAAATAAATTGCTGGTATGAACAACATAGTGGTACAACTACAGTTTACAATAACCTACTAAATAATTTCTTTTACCCTAGAAATCTTTTATTTGAGGTATACAAACAATGTATTTCATAAATAACTTCCTCCTCCCTCTCCTATTCCCATTCTAATTCTTACTAAGATCAATTTTCAATTAACTTTACATACATGAGATTAACTATATACCAAGTAAAGAGTTCAACAAATCGCATGAAAAAACCTGTTTTTCAAAGTTGAAACAAGGACAATTCAAAGTCATTGCATCTCAAAGTGTCAATTTCCCTTCTACACATTACCTTTTAAGTGCTCTGTTAGTTAACACAGATCAGTGAAAACATATGGTATTTGTCCTTTTGGGACCGGCTTATTTCACTAGGTATTATGATTTCCAGTTTCATTCATTTTTTTTTTTTTTGTAAATGACAGGTTTCCTTCCTTCTTTCCTTCCTTCCTTCCTTCCTTCCTTCCTTCCTTCCTTCCTCCCTTCCTTCCTTCTTTCTTCCTTCCTTTCTCTCTCTCTCTCTCTCTCTCTCTCTTTCTCTCTCTCTCTTTTACTGCTATGTAGTATTCCATAGTGTACATATCCCATAATTTCTTTATCCAGTCTTTGGTTGATGGACATGTGGGTTGATGCCATAGTTTAGCTATTGTGAATTGAGCTGCAATAACTCTTCCATAAGCTGATTTTGCTTCCCTTGGGTAAATTCCCAGGAGTGGGATGGCTGGTTCATATTGATAGATCTACAATCAGATTTCTGAGATTTCCATACTGTCTTCCACAGTGGCTGTACCAGTTTACATTACCACCAACAGTGGATTAGGGTATGTTTTCCTTCACATCCTCATCAAAATTCGTTTGTTGATTTCTATATGAAAGCCATTCTAACGGGGTTAAGGTGAAATCTCATTGTGTTTTTGATTTCCATTTCCCTGAAGGCTAGTGATCCTGAGCATTTTTTTTATGTGTCTGTTGGCAATTTGGATTTCATCTTCTGAAAAAATGCCTGTTTAAGTCTTCTGCTCATCTCTTAACTGGGTTGCTTGTTTTGCTGTTGAGTTTTCTTGAGCTCTTCATATATTCTGGTTATTAATCATTTATTGATGCATAGCTTGCAAGTAATTTCTCCCATTCTGTCAGTTGCCTCTTTGCTGAGTGTTACTTTTGCAGTGCAGAAGCTTCTCAATTGGATGTAACCCCATTTGTCAATTTTGCCTTTGGTTAACTTTAGGGTCTTTTAACTCTAGGGTCTTTTCCAAGAAGTCTTTGCCTATGCCAATGTCTTGAGGAGTTTACCCAATGCTTTCCAATAATTTTATGGTATTTGGTCATATATTTAGGTCTTTGATCCATTTTGAGTGGATTTTTGTGTAAGGTATATCGTACAGGTCTTGCTTCATACTTCTGCATGTAGATCCAGTTTTCCCAGCAACATTTGTCAAAGAGTCTGTCCTTGCTCCAGGGATTTATTTTAACTCTTTTGTTAAAGAGTTGTATATACATGGGTTGATTTCTGGTGTATTCTATTCTATTGTTCTATCCTTCTGTTTTTGTCTCAGTACCAGGGTGTTTTGGTTATAACTGACCTGTAATGTATCTTGAAACCAGGTATTGTGATGCCTCTGGCCTTGTTTTGTTATATAACATTGCCTTAACTATCCAGGGTCTCCTGTGTTTCCATATGAATTTCAGCATCTTTTTTCTATATCTAGCAAGAATTCCCTTCTTATTTTGACTGGTATCGCATTGGTCTGTAAATTGCTTTTATAGAATAGACATTTGATGATAGCTATTCTTTCAATCTATGAACATGGGAGATATTTCCATTTTGTCTCTTCTTCTATTACTTCCTTAATGTTTTTTAATTCTCATCATACACATTTTGATGAACTTGGTATTTCTCCAATGTGTTTGATATTTTTTGTAGCTATTGTGAATGTGATTGATCTTAGAAGGTCTATCACAGCCATGGAACTTTCTGTGTATACAAAGGCTGTTGATTTTTGTGTGTTGATTTTTTTATCCTGCCATTTTACCAAATTCTTTCATGAGTTCAAATAGTCTCTTGGTGATGTCTTTTGGATCCCTATATATAGAACCATGTCATCTGCAAACAGAGGAAAGTTTGATTCCTCCTTCCCAATTCACATCCCTTTGATTTCTTTTCCTTTCCTAATGGTTCTAAAAGTTCCAGGACTATATTGAATAGCAATGGTGAGAGTTGGTATCCTTGTCTGGTTCTGAATTTCTGTGTGAATGATTCCAGATTTTCCTCATTGACTATGATGCTGGCAGTGGTTTTGTCATAAATGTCCTAGATTGTGTTAAGGAATGTTCATTCTACACCCAATATGCTTAAAGTTTTCATCATGAAAGGATGTTGTTTTTTATCAAATGCTTTCTCTGTATCTATTGAGATCATCATAAGGTTTCATTTTGTTAATGCGATGTTTCATACTGATTGATTCACAATGTTAAACCATCCCTGCACAACAGGGATGAATACCACTTGGTCTGGGTGAATAATATTTCTGATATGTTGCTGTACTATTGGCTAATATTTTGTTGAGGAGTCTTGTGTCTATGTACACCAGGGAAATGGGCATATAATTCTCTTTCTCTGTTGTTTCTTTTTCAGGTTTGGGAATTAAGGTGATACTGGCTTCATAGAAGGAGTTTTGAAGGATTCCCTCCCTTTCAATTATATTTATTAACTTGAGAAGAATTGGAGTTAGTTCTTCTTTAAATATCTGGTATAATTCAGCAGTGAAGGCATCCAGTCCTGGGCTTTTGTTTGTCGGGAGTGTCTTTATTAGTGATTGAATTTCTGTCTTAACTATTTTTCTGTTACATATCCTATGTCTTCATGGCTTAATTTGGTAGATTGTATGTGTCCAGGAATCTATCCACTTCTTCAAGGTTTCCTGATTTCTTGGCATACAGTTCTTTGTAGTAATTTCTGATGAATCTTTTTATTTTTGTGGTAGCTATTGTTACATTTCCTTTTTCTTCTTTAATTTTATTGATTTGTGGCTTTTCCCTCTTTTTCTTTCTTTTTTATTGTTGTTAGTTGGGCCAATGGTGTATCAATTTTATTTATTTTTTCAAAAAATCACCTCTTTGTTTCACTGATCTTTTGTATTTTTTGTTTCTACTTTGTTTATTTCATCTCTAATTTTAAATATAACACACGATTAATCTTAGGTGTTTAAATTTTAATTGAGAAGTGATCCTTGTTAAATATAACAGTGGGAATAAGAGAGGGAGGAGATGTACAATTTGGGACATGCTCAATCGGACTTGCCCCAAATGGTGGAGTTAGAATCATGCCAGGGGATTCCAATACAATCCCATCAAGGTGGCATGTACCAATGCCATCTCACGAGTCCAAGTGATCAATTTCAGTTCACAATGGATCACACTGGTAGGTCTAAGAGTCAAAGGGATCACACAAACAAGACTAGTATCTGCTAATACTAACTGATAGAATCAAAAAGGGAGAGAAGGATCCATCATGGGAAGCGGGATACGCAGCAGACTCAGAATGGCAGATGTCCTAAATAGCACTGTGGCCTTAGAATCAGCCCTTAAGGCATTCGGATCTGGCTCAAGAGCCCATGAGAGTATTTTAGGCATGGAAAGCCAAGGCACTCTGGAAAAAAAAAAAAAAAACCTAAATGAAAGATCTCTGTGAGTGAGATCCCAGTGGAAAGAACGGGGCCATCAAAGAAGCAGGTACCTTTCTCTGAAGGGAGGAGAGAACTTCCACTTTGACTATGACCCTGTCGGAATAAGATCCCAGTTGGCGAACTCAAAAGGCTTCCATAGCCTTGGGAACTCATGACTAGAGCCTAGGGAGATTACTGATGCCATAAATAAGAGTGTCAAATTGTGAAATCAACATCAGGAGTCACTGTGTGCTTACGTCTCATGTGGGATCTGTCCTTAATGTGTTGTCCAATGTGAAGTAATGCTATAACTAGTACTGAAACAGTATTTTACACTTTGTGTTTCTGTGTGGGTGCAAACTGCTGAAATCTTTACTTAATATATACTAAATTGATCTTCTGTATATAAAGATAATTGAAATGAATCTTGATGTGAATGGAATGGGAGAGGGAGCGGGAGATGGGAGGGTTGTGCGTGGGAGGGAACATATGGGGTGGGGAGCCATTGTAATCCATAAACTGTACTTTGGAAATTTATATTCACTAAATAAAAATAAATAAATAAATAAATAAGAGTTTTCTATAAAAATTGTAATAAAATAAAATAAAAAAAATCCAAAAAATTTATTTCCTCCTCAAATTTTAGGTTTGGTTTGCTGCTGTTTTTATATTTCCTTGAGATGCATTGATAGCTCATTTTTGGTACCTGTCTAACTTCTTGATTAGGCACCAGTTGCTATATGCTTTCCTCTTAACACTGCTTTTACTTTATCCCATAAGTTTTGATATGTTGTATTGTGATCTTCATTATTTCCAGTAATTTTTATTCCTCCTATGGCCCACTGTTCATTCAGAAGCATGATGTTCACTCTGCATGACTTTGCATATGTTCTAGAGATTCTTGAGTTGTTGATTGTTTCCAGTTTCATTCCATCGTGATCAGAGAGGATACGTGATATGACTTCAATTTTTTTGAATTTGCTGAGACTTGCTTTATGGTCTAGTATGGGGTCTATCCTAGAGAAAGTTCCATGCACTGGTGAGAATAATGTGTACTCTGCATCAAAAGGATGGAAAGTTCTACAGATATCTGCTAGGTCGAGTGGTCTATATTGTAGATGAATTCTGTTTCCTTTTTAATTTTCTGTTTGGATGAACTGTCTACTAATGAAAGTTGGGTATTGAAGTCCTTCATTACTACTGTATTGGAGTCTATGTCTTCCTTTAGATCCATTAACATTTCTGTTAAATAGCCAGGTACCCTGTAATTACATGCATATGTTTATTATAGTCACATCTTCCTATTGAATTGCACTCTTAATCATTACATAGTGACCTTCTTTGTCTCCTAAAAATTTTGTGTCAAAGTCTATTTTGTCTCATATTACCATGGCCACACCAGCTCTTTTTTGGTTTCTGTTAGCATGGAATATCTTTTTCCATCCATTCACTTTCAGTCTGTGTGTATCTTTGTTGGTGAGAAGTGTTTCTTGTAGGCAGCAAATAGAAGGTTCTCTTTTGTTATTCCAGTCTGTATCTTTTAACTGGAGTGTTGAGGCTATTTACGTTTAAGGTGATTATTGATAAGTAATGACTTGGCCCTTTCATTTTTCCATAAATATTACTATTGTTCGCTTTTGATTTCCTTTATACTTTTACTGGGAGATTTCTGCCTTCTCCTTCTTTCTGGGTGATGACCATGTTTCTGAGTTTGTGTGTGTAGCACCTCCTTAAGCATCTTTTGTAAGGCTGGACAAATGGTGATGAATTCTTTCAATTTCTGTTTGTCATGAAAGATTTTATATCATCTTCATTCATAAGTGAGAGCAAGGTGCAGTATTCTGCATTGACAGTTTTTTTTTTTTTCTTAAGACTTGGAACGTATCTTGCCATTCTCTCCTAACCTGCAGAGTTTCTACTGTGAAGTCAACTATAATTCTAATTGGAGATCCTCTGAAAGCAATCTGGCATTTCTCTTGTACACATTTTAGAATATTTTCTTTGTGTTTTACTGTGGAAACTTGACAAAAATGTGTTGTGGTGTAGATCGTTTCTGCTCATTTCTGTCAGGAGTTCTATGTGCTTCCCTTTCTTTCTCTGAATTGGGGATGAGTTCTGTAATTATTTCACTAAATAGACCTTCTAGTCCATTCTCTCTTTGCACACCTTCAGGAACTCCTAAGACCCATATGTTGGGTCATTTGATAATATCCCATAAATATCCAGCACTGTTTCTTGTTTTTTAAGTTTTCTATTTTACTTTTTTTTGTTTAATATTTCTAAAGATTTGTTTTCTAACTCAGATATTCTTTTTTTCTGCTTCATCAAGTCTGTCGTTAAGGCTTTCTCCTGCATTTTTTATTTCATCTATTGAATTCTTCAATTCCAATATTTCATTTTGATTTCTCTTTAAAATCTCAATTTCATGGGATAATTTTAAATTCTTGTCATGTATGGATTTCTTTAATTCTGATTACTTGTTGGTTTTGCTTCTGATTACTACTAAGTAATTTTATGATCAAATTTTTGAATTTTGTTCCTGGAATTTCTTCGAATTTTTCCTCTTCATATTCTAATAATGAAATCTTGCTGTGTTCCTTTGGGGGCATCATGTTGTCTTCCCTATTCTGGTTTGTTGAATTGCTAAATTTATTTTTAGGCATTTGTGGAGGTACTTATTGGTTTTTATCTTTCCTGTGAAGGCTTTTTTCTTTGGACTATGCCTCTGTGGCTTAGTGGAATATCTGCTCTTTCAGTGAACTCCAGAGGCGTGTGGTGGGTGTGGTCAGTGAACCCTGTTCACTGCTCCAGTTTGAGGCAAGTGTCCAAGGTGACACACAAATTTGGCATGGCAACTTCCCTCTTTATTTTTTTTCTTTTTTATCAGTAGAGAAGTTTGATCAGTTCTGTTGATAAAATCTCACACTCACCTCATCTTCTCCAAGGAGACCGGTACATTAGTGCTAGGCCCAGTGAGTACAATATTCATTCACGCTGCCACAAAAAATCACACAAAATATCCATGCAGTCCTTAGTGTGAGCACAGATCCCTCATCAATTACCCTAACCTGGGAATCAGAGAGCCCTTAGTGTGGGGAGCAACCCACAGTGACTGCCCAAATACTCAGTCACACCCTGAACCCTCCCCTGCAACCTTTCACAGTCACAGCACACAAATCTCCAAAAGTCATGAGCTCCCAGCTGCCTATCCTTGCTTCCAGCCAGACTCAGACAACTCTTCTTGGCTGGTTGCTGGGCGAGTGGACATAAGCTGGATCACCTGTTACATATGTCCAAAATGGTGCCCACCATCACTCTACTAATTACAGGTTACCAGGCAGTGAGAGATAGACAAACATGACCCCCTTTTTTCCCTCTAAGTTGGCAAGTACATTGTTCCCCACAGGGATCCAAACTGGACTCATACCAGGCTCTTCCTGCAGCTTTATCACCAGTGGCTTGGCTGCTGCAGTCTGGTCTCACTTCACTCTCCAAAGCTGATGCTGAGGCTCTTGGCTACTGGGGTCTTGAGTTCTGCACATTCATACCCTCCACATAGATCCACAGTGTCCTCTTTAATTTTCATGGAGTTTCCTCTGCAGTTTTCTCCGTAACTCTTCCCTGAGATTGCACTCTGTCCACTTTTTAAAGCTATCTTCCCCTAAATGAGAGCAGTAAGCACTCTCTTTATTCTACCATCTTAGAATCTTCCTGATACCCCTACTACATATTTTATAAGCAAATAAGAGAAAACAGCTTCAAGGCTGCAGTCATAAAACAATGTCAAAGGAGGCAAAGTGTTTATCACTCTGATTTTTATCAGTATCCATTATTTAAGTGTATTGAAATGTCACACTGTGCTCCATAAGTATATACACTTATTATTAACTTTTTAAAATAATACAGTAAATGATGTGATGGGGCAGGCATTTGGCCTGGTGTTGAAGACACCAATTGGGGTGCCAGAATCCCATTTCTAAGTTACTGGGTTTGAGTCTGTCTCTACTGCTAATTTTAGCTTTCTGGAATACTTTGGGTGGAATCATGTGATGTTCAAGTAGTTGGGTCAATACTGTCTATATGAGAGATCTGTATTATTTTTTCCAGCTCCTAAGTATTCATGGAAGGGGCTAGTGAATGGAAACTTTATTGTTCTGTCTCTGTCTCACCCTCTCTCTGTCTCTCAGCCTCTGAATTAAAAAAAAAGAAAATTTAAAAGTTATTCAGGGCTTTAAAAACAAAGATAGAAAAAAATCATGGTTTTGAAGGACTTCATAAGTATTTAAAGTATATTTGTAATGCAGAGAGAGGGGAGAGAGAGAGACAGAATGTTCTTAAAAAAGCCAGGGCTGGGACAAGTCAAAGCCAGAAACCAGAAACTCCATCTGGGTCTCCCAAGTGGGTGTCAGGAATACAAATATTTAAGCCAACTCTCTGGGTACACATTATCAGGAAGCTGGATTGAAGGTGGAAGCAGAACTTGAATCCAGGTACTCTGATATGGGATGCAGGAGTTTCAGTTTAACCCACATTGTACCACAACACCTGCCCCAGTTCTTCATAATTCTTAATTGGAAAGAAAAGTTTATTCAGATGATTTGAATGTGAGAACTTTTTCTCAAAAAATCTGAGAGATAAACTTAAAATAATCAAGCCAAAATTTTACAAATCCAATAGAAAGTATAAGCATTTAATGTTTTATATATTTGAAGTTGTATGAGTTATTTGTACTTAAATAAATGAAATAAATAACAATACAAAATAGTAAAGATTTTATTAGTTGCTGGGAAAATATTCAACTTTATATAGCTATAGCTGTAGGATCAAAATTGCTCTGGTTTGTATGCTGAGTTTTGCCATCCTTGGATACATATCTATGTGGTAAAATTTGGAAAAAGCACCTGGTCATCAAGGAGCAGCAAATTGGAAAATCAAAGCTCTTAGAAAAAGTACTAAATCCTACAGGGAGTTGCCAAAGCTTCAAACAGTGATGGGAACATCACTGTGTCATATGGCAGAAATCCAAGGGCTATTAAGCCTGGATCAAAATAAGAAAATGGGATGTCTTCAGGTTTCAGTGTTTCAGAGACAAAATTGCCTGCTCATAATCTTTCATCTAACGCTTCAATTGCAGAGTTGAATGTGTCCTAAAAACTTTTACCTAAGCAGGAAATTCAATCTAGCTAATCTCACATTCATTATAATGTTAGCTGTGTTCACTATTCACTTCTCAGTTAAAATAGTGTAAATGTATCTACACAGTAGCAATTAAATGGGTACTTATAAAGGCATTTTATACAGATTTCCAATAGGGGTAGCTTATAGCACAGCCTTAGGTGCCAAAAAAATACTAGAAGTAAGGAAGTGGCCTTCCTCGTTTTCTGTTTTTGATATGCTTGTCAAATCATTGCATCCCCTCTACCAGTTTAATACATAAGATAGTTCAAGAAAAAAAAATAACTAAGGAAAAGATCATCAAAATTACTGTAGAAGATAGAAAAAATTAATTGCTAATTTACAAAAAAATAGTTATTTATAGTAAATTAGTTTACTTTTTGAGTAACTAAAACATGCAAATTTAAAAAAGAGATGTTTGGATAACTTAAGAAGTGTCTATGTCATATCAAAATACAGTCTAAAAATAAGACACTTTGAGCATGTATACTTTGAAGCTCTAATATTCAATTTATTGGGTAACATTTTATAATGATAGTCTAGGCTTAGCATAGGTAAGCACTAATGCTATCTGTAATGGTAACTTAAATTGTTTTTCCTCAGCGAATCCTTCAAAGAACATTTAATATATGTATCTTTACCTTTTTCACATTTTCTTTCAAAAATCTTCACTGAGGGTTATACTTTCTTGGTGACTTCCAACACTTTATTTTCTCAAGTGATTCTATAACTTTAGAAAGGACACAATCCAATCTTTTATAAAATGGCCTTTGTTATAAAAAATGTCCTCATTTCCTTCTGTAGAAAAGTCACACTAAAAATAAACCTAGCTATCTCATTGCTTTCCCATCTCTTTGTGATCTTTCTTCCCTTCTCCTGGTGATTGGTAGCTATACACGCGAGTCTCCTTCACTGTTGTACTGTCTTTGAAATTATTTTCATCGTTTATATTGTATCTCTAGAGCTGACTGTTTTTCCATGTTTAATATTCAATATTTGATTTTCAGGTTTTGGATTTTTTTGGTAAGACTAGCCATTTTCCCAGATTAGTCAATCAAAACATTTTAAAAATAAATTACATAAAATAAATCAGGAGCTTTACACTCTCAGAGGTACATTATATTGGTTACTTTGGTTCACTCAGCACCCACTCTGACCACCCCTTTCCACTGTAGAATCTGGGAAAGTAATTCCTAAAATTCCAACATCCTTTAATGACACGGGGAATAAAAAGTGAATAAAGAAAGAGTATAGATGAGAAGCAAAGCGACAAATTGGCCACTAAGAGCCCAAGTGATGGGTGAGATGTACTCCTGTCATTGGGACCACATAGGAATATTGGCCATTTACTGACTCTCTCATGCCCACACTCCCTGGAGGTAAAATTGATGTGAACATAGTAAATTATTGCCATGTGTCACATGCAAAGCACATTGTGACAGCCTGGATTTTGGCTTTGAGATGGAATTAGATTCCTAATTCTCAAATGACAAGAGAACTCATTACAGCACAAAAAGCCAAGCTCATGTTTCTTCTATATTTATTTCCCCTTGCCAATTTTCTTCAATAGACACTTGATTTCATTTTGCATTCACTGTTCCTTCTCTCTCATTTAAACTGTTAGTCAGTCTTACTGGCTCTTCCTTGGTACTATACTGTATTTTTCTAATTTCTTTGTTTTTACCACCAAAGTTGCCTTAGTCAAGAATGTTATCATTACCTTCCTTAATGTTACTATAATTTCCTGTGATCCCTTAAAATTTGGTGTCTTCTTTAAATCCTACTTCTCTCCAATCTTGTGATAACTTTTTCCAATGATCTCAAAAACCTTAAGCTACTGTGTATTGTCTGTATTAGATTGGATTCTTTTTCCCAATTCATCACTCCTTTCCTGTTTGCTAGAGTTCTCTGCAGCACTTCTGACAGTGGGCTTATCTGTGGGACTTGTAATAGCGAAGCAATGTGCTGGACAGGAGAGTGCATCAGCCAGTGCAGAACTAAGGCCTGTAGGAGCATCATGTATCCCCTGGTGGCACGGGCCTCTGTGATCTGTCATGAGAACAGCATGCCCCAGGAAACACTGTGTCTCCAGACTAAGCCCCAAAACTGTCACGAAGGGAGCACACAACTGGATCTCAGCCAGAAACCCAGTGTGCAGCCTGGTCCAGCCAAGCTGACCCAAGGTCAAAGGCACACTGCCTACTAGCAATGTTCTGAACACAAAAATAAATGTTTGCTTTTGTAAGTTATTGAGATTTAGAGGTTGTTTAATATAGAAAAGTGGTTATATATTGCACACTTATCAATGTGTAAACTCCTTGACTTGGCTTCAAGGTCTCAGTCTTGCCACTGCATGAATAGTAGGTAAATGGTCCACTCACTGTATCATAAATATGCATTTGACATCCCACTTAGAACCCAGTCTTCTCAAACTATTTCTTTCAAAATAGAACTTGAATATTCCTCCACAAAGTTTCAGTGCTCAGAGATAGTTGTTCTGAGTTTCAGGCTACACCATTTGCTCAAATTCTGCTAAGTTCTGCTGCATTTCTAATAATCTCTTCTTTTGTTATGGGATTTGTACATTCCAAAATGGAAGTTTAAGATAGAAGAGATTGATGTAGTGAAGAGAATGGGCTTGGCTGGCCCTGAACCTGACCAGAGTTGGTATCTTTTAGCAAGTCAATTATTCTTTATTTTTTAAAGATTTATTTATTTATTTGAAAGTCAGAGTTACACAGAGAGAGGAGAGGCAGAGGCAGAGAGAGAGGTCTTCCATCTGATGGTTCACACCCCAGATGGCCGCAACAGCAGGAACTGCGCTGATCCGAATCCAGGAGCCAAGAGGTTCTTCTGGATCCCCCACGTGGATGCAGGGGCCCAAGGACTTGGGCCATCTTCTACTGTCTTCCCAGGCCATGGCAGAGAGCTGTACAGGAAGTGGAGCAGCCGAGTCTCAAACCAGCGCCCATATGGAATGCCAGCGCTTCAGGCCAGGGAGTTAACCCGCTGTGCCACAGCGCCCACCTCCAATTATTCTTTATGAGCCTACATTCTTCAGCATAACACTAATCATGTATGGGAAGCAGTACCCGTAGAAACTACTAATAAATATGGACATTGTGATTACTTTGAGGGCCCTTAAGGTAAAGAACATTATTTGTAACATTTATTTACTTACTTATTTTTTATTTTTTCAATGTATTTGTGAGGCAGAGACAGACAGATGACCAGACATAAAGATAGAGAACTCTCATCCTCTGTTTCACTCCTCACATGCCTGCAGAAGTTCAGGCTGACTCAGGCTAACACCAAGGTACAGAAGCTACAAACTCAATCCTGGTCTCTCAGGTGGGTGGCAGACACCCAATTCCTTTGCGTCTCGCCTTCCAGGATCTGTATTACCAAGAAGCTGGAATCAGGAGCTGCAGCTGGGAATCAAATCCAGATATTCCAACTTGAGATTCAGGTATTTAAACTAATAGGCTGTACATCCTATCCCAAGTAACTTTTAAGTTCCTCACAACTTACTATACGTAAGTGAAAATTCCCTTTACCCTTTGTCTGTAATATTTGTTATTTTTAAAAATTTGTTTCATGTAATAAGCATTAAAATGCTTTTGGTAGTCATGGTAATAATCAAAACACTTCACTTGCCCTACCTGCACTCAAACATTCTATCATCTTTTTTTTTTTATTGTCCAGAGCAAAAGAATTAGTGTATTCATACAGTATAAACAAAATGATTCTGAGTGCTAAGAACACATGATTGACTTATATTAGATTCCCCAATCTTGTGAATCATACTGTTTCCTGTGGGAGACAGACAGTGAACACAGAAATATTTGGCCTATTGTGTGATAGTTGATATTGAGGAAAATAACATAAAGGAGGGTTTACAAAATGGTGTAGAAAGTACCTGTTTTAGATTCCATAGACGAAAAAGAACTCTCTGAGGGGTCATATTTTTAGTGAAGATTTAAATGAAGCGAGGTCTGAGATTGGTAAGAACTTGGAGAATGATTTTCTAGATAACAACATAAGAAGGGAAAAGCTCAGGACACCAACGAATCAGTGTGGGTAGAATATAGGCCTTATGCTAGAAAAAGGAAGAGATGAAGCTAGGGAGGAGAAACAGGCTGGATGTGAAAGGATCTTGAAGGTCCTCATAAGGATTTGGGATTTTGTTCTTCATTGGGTGGGATACCATTGGAGGGCCTGGCTGTTGTGCAGACAAACCATGGGAGGTGGGGAAACTAGTAAGGAGTTCAGTTAGGCAAATTTCACAGGAGTCAAATATGGGAGTTAATCATAGCTCAGACTATTTTTTGTAGACATATAAAAAAGCAGTTAAATTAGATGAATTAGGTTTAGGGAAAGAGTCCAGATTTCAAGGCTACTACCCTCTGAAAATATATGGCTGATTTACTAAAAAATAAAATAATGGAAAAAAAGTGATTTGGGGTAGATGAAGGGCAAAATATCTCTTCTTGACAGTGTAAAATATCTATCAGAAATATAAATAGAGGTCAGCGTCATATATGCATATGGAATTCATAGGGAAGTTCTTGACCAAAGAAGTAATTTATGATGTTACCAGCCAAAAAGATCACAGATAAAGAAAATATCTGGAACTGAACACTAGATATTCCCATATTTAGAAGTCATAAACAAGAAGAAAAATTAGAAAAGTGGACCAGGAAGCAGAGGCAATTGAAGTTAAAGGAAAATATGATGTTCTGGAAGCTATGTGAAAGAAGTATTACAAGAAAACAGCAATCAACCATGTCAAATCCTGTTAACAAATTAAGAGAGGCATAAAAATTGATAATTGGATTTTGAAATGCAATGGTTGTTGATAATGTTGATAATAGCTTCAGTGGAATGGAGAGAAAGAAAACAGAAGTGTACTAGTTGAAGAGAGAATGCAAAGAGATCTGCAAACACAATAAATTGAAGGTTTGTGTTAAAAATGGAAGTAGAGGTTCTATATTTGGTTGGCGGAGGTGGAATTGTATGTACTAGTTTGTTTTTGTTTTTCAGATTGGAGATATCATATTTGTGCAGGTGCAAATGAGTTGATACTAAGAGGTATATGCAGAAGTGTACTGCAAAGGACTGAAGATGTATAGTGGGGATAATTAGGGAGCAGTAGAGAGGAAGCATTTCCTAATGAATGAGACGGAAGGAAAAAGGGCAGGAGCATGGTCTTTAAGTAGCTCAAGGGGTTCTCGGGCATACATTGTAGGGTGACTCGAGAAGAGATCAAGACCTGTGCATCCACTGAGATTAGAAGGAAGGCTAATGCAGAAACATTGACATATTTGGTATCACTTAGACTCCTTCTAATGACATGTATTTGCTCATTGTAAAAAAGTAGATAGTGAGTAGGGAATAAGGGATACTGGGGTGTTAAAAGAGAGATTATTTTAAGAACGAGGCATTTGGCAAGTGGTAAAATCAGTTTATTAGAGAACAGCAATGGGTTGAAGAGAAATACCAAGGAACTTAATCCAGGGTTTCACAGCACAGTGAGTTGACTATAGTTCACAACACCTTATATATTTTATGAAGAATAAGAAGAAGAGTTCATAGACTCTAAATATGATGAAAAGAAAGAATTGCTGGTGACTCTATTTGATTAGTACATGTTGTTGAAATATCCCTTTTACCCCATAAATAGATACAAATAATCAGAAAAATTGAAAATAAGCTGAAAAAGAGTGAAAATGTAACTGGCAGTGTATTTGTATATTTTTGTGGTGACTTCTAGAAGAAGACATGTACACAGGAGTTGGAGGAAATTTGAGGGTGATTACTACGATGGACTGTTGAAGAAGGAAGGAAGTGAAGAATGTTTGGGGGATGGCTAGAAATGATAAGGCAAAGAACATAGAGAGGTGACATAAGGAGTTGGAAATTGTAATTGAGATCAGAGTGTGATGATGCATCCATTAAAAATTTGAAAGTGGTGAAGTTAACAAGGAATATAATATTTAGACCTAGGAATGGGCATTTGAATTAGGGTGAAGTAAAGTTATCATTCTGCACAAAGATATAATGGTTGGTCAGGGATTTGGAAGTCATCCTAATAATTTCAGTTACAATGGGTTGAACACTAAGATCCAGATCATAAGAGATTCAAGGCTGAGAAGTTTTCTTTCTTTTGTTTTTCAAGCTTTGGTCCATTGGACTTTACTGTTTTTTTTCCATTTCTTTTCTTTCCATTTTTGCTTCTCCTCTTCTCTCCTCTCCTCTCCTCTCCTCTCCTCTCCTCTCCTCTCCTCTCCTCTCCTCTCCTCTCCTCTCCTCTCCTCTCCTCTCCTCTCTTCTCCTCTCTTCTTCCATTTTTCGAGATTATAAGGACATACTGATTTTTTTACCAACCTCCCCCCCCCAAAAAAAAATTATGGTCCATCAGCATAATGCGTTGAATTAATAATTGCTGACCAGGGACAGGGAATCTTTTCTTCCAAGTGCCATTTGATATATTTTTTTTTGACAGGCAGTGTTAGTGCGAGAGAGAGAGAGAGACATACAGAAAAAAAGGTCTTCCTTTTTTGTTGGTTCACCCCCCAAATGGCTGCTATGGCTGGTGCAGGGAATCTTTTCTTCCAAGGGCCATTTGATATATATTTTTTTTTTTTGACAGGCAGTGCTAGACAGTGCGAGAGAGAGAGAGACAGACAGAAAGAAAGGTCTTCCTTTTTTGTTGGTTCACCCCCCAAATGGCTGCTATGGCTGGTGCGCTGCACCGATCCGAAGCCAGAAGCCAGCTGCTTTCTCCTGGTCTCCCATGAGGGTGCAAGGCCCAAGCACTTGGGCCATCCTCCACTGCCTTCCCAGGCCACAGCAGAGAGCTGGACTGGAAGAGGAGCAACCAGTACAGAACCAGTGCCCCAACCCGGACTAGAACCCAGTGTGCTGGTGCCTCAGGCAGAGGATTAGCCTAGTGAGCCACGGCTCTGGCCATCTATTTGATATTTATAACATATTTCATGGGCCATATACAACTATCAGCTTAAAAGTTAGCCTGCTATAGATTTATTGAATTTTGAGTCCCTTCCTTCCTGTGATTGCCTTGGCAGTGCCAGGTCAAATTATTTTGTGGGCGCAGCCAGCTGGTTCCCAACCCTGCTAGTCTAACAATTTGAGGTTGAAATACTTAGTCAAAGATGTGGCAGCTATTTAAAGCCAGATGCCAACTTTGAGTGACTGGACAGATCAGAATTTGGAAACGTGGCTCTGGAACCAGGTGGTCTTCCTCCAACCAAACTTCAACATTCACACCTGAAAACTTTGAGAAACTTATTTCATCTGTCTATGCCCAGGGGTCTGTACAGACAAGGAATACACTCACTTTTTTTCATGGAGGTTTGTTTGTTATTCTAGAATTATATATGAATATATATAATATATTAATATGCTTACCAGGTAAGTGTTTATATATTAATGTATATCAATACAAGTAAAGCTCTAGAGCAGTAAATAAATATGTTTGTGCATGTCTACATTGTTATATATATTTATACATACATCATTTATGTGTGTATATATACACATATGCATCTATATACACACATATATCCATATATACACACATATACACAAGCACACAAACACATATATGAGGAAGCTAGCATAACTCTGAGTAAGAGGGAAAAATGCTGATCAGAAAGTTTTTCTCATGCATTTCACTAATTCATCTAGATGGAGCTGTTTAAGGGAAAAAAAAAAACATTTTAGGAAGGGTAAATCTAGTAATCATTCAGGTAAGTCCCGTGTGTGTATGTGTGTGTGTGTGTGTGTGTGTGTGTGTGTGATTAACTTTGAATCATAGCTTTTTTTTTTTTTTTTTTTGAATTGACAACAACAAAACCAAGAAAACAGTTACTGGTGAAGGACCTTGTTGGAAGACTGGAGTATAGAGCTTGAGTGATGGGAATGGTCTCATAAAATGTGCTAGCACTCTAAAGTGTTGGCCAGATGATTAAATCAAGCCTGAGTGTTTTTTTTTTTTCCCCCTTCTTGAGTTTCTTATAACCATGCTTATACATTACTTTAGGTCTAAAGCCCACAGAAAGTGTATTCAGTTGACCTAGATTAGAGCACAATTTACAGCTAATTGATGGAGTGGGGGTGGTAAGAGGGATAACTCTTCCAGAAACACTTTACAGTCACCTCTGTGGCTTCTTCAATGCAGAGGAATGGACTTCCCTTCCCACTCAGACTACACAAGACCATGAAGAAGTAATTGCTCTGAAAGAAACTGTGCTATTGTGAGACAGGGAGAATGGGTGTTGAGTCCAAATGAGTGTCCAATTCACTAGTCCAGTGAGAAACACAAACTGTCTGAGGGAAAGGAAGCAGGCAGCAGGCTGTGACAAGAGTAGATGACAATCAATGCCTACATCATTGCCAGCTTTGCCATCTGAGTATGGATCGTAGCACTATGACCTAGTGCCTGAGTCAGACCTTTTCCCAACTGCAAATAAAGTGACGATAGTCTGCAGGTTTCTTTGTGACATCCATCCTTATGTACCACAAGTATTTCAAGCCTGAGGTCTTACTGCATAGTGAGTAGGACTCCTCACTGCTTTCAAATTGCTGCTCATTGTAGCAGCTGGTGACACACAATTCTGTTGTGTTATGTGTGTGTGTGTGTGTGTGTGTTTTCAGTACACTCCACTGATAACCCATGAATTCATTATTGTTGCTTTGCACATGCAGACTATATCTGTTTCATGTTTCCATAGTAACATGAAATTTTTCAGAAATAAAGTACTGCAGTTGAGTGAGTGGTAAAGTTCATCCTTGTGACCTAATGCATGATTCATTTCTGCTGTCTCCTGTCTTCCACCATCTGCATTTGGTTGGCTCTGTGGATCAAATGGCTTTGGAACTCCACAGTTATGCTCTCAGGTAAATTGTTTAAAATAAAACATTAGGAGAGTAAAATTGAGAAGTGAGGCATTTCTCTTATTTCTTGTTTTGAAAGCACTTTAAACATCAGGATCAATCAAATTAAAGTAAAACCAGTTAATGAAAAGATACTAATTTAAGCTACCACCAAAGTTACTTCTATTTTATGTTGATGCCTTAGCATAGCAAAAGCAGTCTGCCCCCAAAAGGTAAAATAAAAACTAAATATCATAGCAACATTATTTTGCCTTCTTACAATCCTCACCATTGATTTTTTAACATGGATCTTTTGGGCACTCCAAACCCAATGAGAATTTGTATTCCAGGAAGACAATCATATATTGTACATTTTTGCCCTCAAGGATCTAGTATAGGGCTTTAAAAAACCTGTTTAACTTAGAAATAACTTTATGCATACAGAAAATGAAATTTGCTTAAAGTGAGAGTAGTACAAATATGCTAGAATGTCAACAGTACAAAGGACATCCGTTGACCTTTTATCAAAATTGTTAATAATTTACACTATTTGCTTTGTAATGTGTTGGTATCTGTTTTATTTTCTGAGGTGTTTGAAAGTAAGTTGCATACATCATCAAGATCCTTTACCTTTAATGACTTCAATGTAAATTTCTTAAGAATAAGGATATTCTTTTACAAAACCACAGTACAATTATATAATACTTTTCTACAGTCTACGGTTTGCATTTTAGTTTTGCCTATTGATCCAATCATGTGTTAAGGATATGGTTTTCCCTCGTCATAGGGCCCACTTGTGAATTTGATATTGCATTTAGTTATTATGTCTCATTTTCCCCTTTATTCTTTTTTAATTTTATTTATTTTTTATTTAATAAATATAAATTCCAAAGCACAATTTTTTGGATTATAGCAGCTTCCCCCCCCCATAACCACCCTCCCACCCGCAACCATCCCATCTCCCACTCCCTCTCCCATCCGATTCTTAATCAAGATTAATTTTAAATAATCTTTATATACAGAAGATCAATTTAGTATATACTAAGTAAAGGTTTCAACAGTTTGCACCCACACAGAAACACAAAATATAAAGTACTGTTTGAGTACTAGTTATACCATTAATTCACATTGTACAACACATTAAGGACAGAGATCCTACATGAGGAGTATGTGCACAGTGGCTCCTGTTGTTGATTTACCAATTGACACTCTTAATTATGATGTCAGTAATCATCGGAGGCTCTTGACATGAGCTGCCAAGGCTATGGAAGCCTCTTGAGTTCGCCAACTCCGATCTTATTTAGACAAGGCCATAGTCAAAGTGGAAGTTCTCTCCTCCCTTCAGAGATAGGTACCTCCTTCTTTGATGGCCCATTCTTTCTGCTGGGATCTCACTCACAGAGATCTTTCATTTAGGTCATTTTTTTTGCTTTTTTTTCCAGAGTGTCTTGGCTTTCCATGCCTGAAATACTTTCATGGGCTTTTTAGCCAGATCCGAATGCCTTAAGGGCTGATTCTGAGACCAGAGCGCTGTTTATGACATCTGCCATAGTATGAGTCTGCTGTGTATCCTGCTTCCCATGTTGGATTGTTCTCTCCTTTTTAATTCTGTCAGTTAGTATTAGCACTTTACTGTTAATCATTCCAAATACCTTCTTTGACATTGACATTTTTAAAAAATGCAGTCTCTTTCCTATTAAATAGAGCATTTTTCATTCTTATTTTGTCTGAAGTTTTCTGGTGATGAAGTCTGAAAAAATACATATGTACTATCATATATCATATTATCATGATGTCCATCTGCCTATCATTAGCGGTGTTGATTTTGACTATTCAGTCAATAAGTTGTCTTCAGTTGACCATGTAAACATCCTGTTTCTCATGTAAATTTCTCCATTGATGTTTCTTGTCTGATTGAATCTGCACTATTATGGCTGCAAAACACAATTTTCCAACTCCATCACTTTTTCCCTGTTTAATAATTGACCCCCTTCACTGTTTATCTATCTATCAATCATCTATCCATCTATTTATCTCTAATACCTATCCATCAATCATTTATTTATTAATTATTGGTATAGAGGTATAGATTGATCTTCCTTCCAACAATTTATATTTCTTTACTGTTCTTTATTTTGATGTCAAATTGTGCTAAATTCAACTCCTTCAGCCTGTATTCTATATCTTTGTAATATGTCCCTGCGATTCCTTAAGCATTTCATTACTCTCTGACTGCCAAAGATGCTCTATGCTCTATGCCTGCAGACACTCATCTCTATGAGGATCCCTGGTTCCATTGAGTGGGTGTAGTATTACAGACCCTGCTCTGTATGCTAGATGTAGCAAATGCTTTTATATGTATAACATGTCAGTAATGTTTTCAATGACAATGCTATTTGTTATGGTTAATGATATTCATATTTAATCACTTGCTTATATATAAAAATGGGTTACTCAAAGATGTTTTGTGTACACAGTTTTTGGGGTACAAATTGAGCATCAATTTTTTATAGCCAAAGGTTTTAAAAAAGTATTTAAAAGAACCATGCCTCCTATGAACCTATTTTCTCCCAAATCACAGGGCAACTCACCACAATCTGCGTTGGTGATAATCTCTTCACAAATGAGTCTTTTGTGGTCAGGCTTTAGTCTCTGCTGTAGGGTTTCTTTCAAAGTGAGTTCTTTGCTTGGTTTGGCTGCTGTAGACACTAAAGCCTGAAGTAGAGGAAAATGGGCTAATTTTTCAAGCTTATCCTTGCTTAAGAGGAATGAGTCATTCTGGACCCGTTACACAGGCCCATAGAGAATCAGCAGCCTTTCAGTCTCTTTACTGCTTTCAAACAGACGTCTCAAGCATCATTTTCCTATTTCTTGGCAAAGTCCTCAGGCTCTAGAAGTCTGGCTGGAATTGCATTTTGCGGGTAGATGTTCTGAAGCCGGTTCCAATATAGGTACAGCCTTCCTTTCTTCAGAAGCTGGGGAAAAAGACCAAACTAGAATGTTTCTTCTACAGCTGTGTACGAGTCACGTCACACAAGAGACAGGCTACTGTATGCACATTCTGTCATTTTGACTAGGATTTTTTGCTTTTCCTTCTGCAGGTTTTCTTTCTCAGTGGTGTTTATGTAATTGTCTGGAACCTGGGTAAAAGTACTTGGTTTTAATACTATTTATACTAACATGTGCTCCAGGCTTTCATAGAAACTCCCATTTTTCTTTATTAATTAAAATTGTTGTATTTCCATTCTCCTTATGTCCAAGGCAATTATCAAAATATCGGGAGCTTGGTAAGGTCATTTGTAGCATATAATTCTGGAAGTTGGAAAGATGCTATTTTCAAGATATTACTGAAATAAGTACCCTTCTGTTGCTGTATATTCCGAAAACAACCTGGCATATTCATTATTCAATTTTCTGTGTATATAGCAGCTGTCATTCCTTTTATTTTATGGTATGCAAGTATTGAAAGTATAGATATGAGGGTACTTCAGAAATTTTGTGGAGATAAAAGGTGACTTTATGGGGCTGGCATCATGGCACACTGGGATAAGCTTCTGCTTGTAACACTGACATTCCATGTCTCAGTATGGGTTCAAGTCTTGGCTATTCCACTTCTGATCCAGCTCCCTGGATCACAGAAAGCATAAGATGCTAATAGCTAATGCATTAGCATCTTAATGCCTCTGCCACCCTTGTGGGAGACCAGCATGCAACTGTTGGCTCTTTACTTCAACCTGTCCAGTCCTAGCAGTTGAGGCCATTGAGAAGTGAACCAATGGATGGAATCTTTTTCTTTCTCTCTCCCACTCCCCCCACCTCTTTATGTTTCTCTGCCTTTAAAATAAGTAAAATAAATGTTGCTGGTAATATGCACAAAATCTTGAAAACCACACAGAGTGTTTCATAGTACTTATTTTCCACAAACTTTCTAAAAGCCCATCTGCAAGATTTTCAAAAATTTTTCCACCAAAATAAATTTATCTTTTCATTCCATTTTCACACACTCTATCTCCTTCCATATTGTTGAAAAATATAACAATGTATGTAGCTATTACTAGAAATAAGTAATTTCCATGAATTCTTCCCTTAATTACTAGATCAATTTATTATTACTATTATTATTACTATTACTATTATTATATAGTATTAACTGAATTGAAATTGATTCAACTTGTATTTTCTTTTTTATAATATATATTTAAAGATTAGAAAATCAGAGTTACACAGAGAGAGGGAAAGAGAGAGAGAGAGGTCTTCCATCCAATGGTTCACTTCCAAATTGGCCGCAATGGCCAGAGCTGCACCAATCCGAAGCCAGGAGCCAGGAGCTTCTTCTGAGTCTCCCTCATGGGTACAGGGGCCCAAGGACCTGGACCATCTTTCTACTGCTTTACCAGGCCATAGCAGAGAGCTGGCTCTGAAGTGGAGCAGCCGGGATTAGACCTGGCACCCATATGAAATGCCAGCATTCAGGCCAGGGCATTAACCCGTTGCACCACAGCACCAGCCCCTCAACTTACATTTTCTAAGACACCAATCTTTTCTAACCTATTTGTTTTATAAAGGTGATCTTAAACTGTTTAAAGACACTTGAGTCTATGAATTGGAACATTACTTATTGTTTTTATTCTTTGAGAACATTATCGTAAATAAATCTTGCTTTACTGAGTCGTATTAAAGCTAAAGTCATTTATCTGATTTGGTTAAACCATATTTTCCTCATGGCTATATGGACTCATGTATAGAACTTTGGGTTAATAATATTAACTTTCTTCTTAGTGGATTTGCTACCTCTTTTAAGCTGCTTGAAATACTCATATGTTCTCATTTGCTCATTCAATGCATTAGCTATTCTTCCTATGCAGTAGGTCCCAATTTCTAAGACTACCATTCTATAAATTTTTCAGACTCCTCCATTCCCATTGGGATGGTCAACAATACTAAGACAGCTTTCTAAGCTGAGTTTGCTGCTTCCAGATGAAGCCTTCAAATCCATTCCCCTGCCCAATATGTCTTATTAAAAACAGCAAATAATTATATTGCATTCTGGCATTGAAAAAAATTTTTAAATACCAGTTCCTGTTTTTAAAATTAATTAATCTGAAAAGATTTCATATATATCATATATACAGTTTTAAGTACATGATACTTCCCACAATCCCTCTATCCTTTTCTCTCTTTCTTCCTGTCTTACTGCTTTTAATTTCTGTGATAACACATTTTAAATTTAAAATCACAAGCTTAATTCTTCACTCAATTAAGAATTAGGCCTAGAAATGAGAAAGATCACTGATCCTCAGGGGTCTCATATTTCCGTATGGATTTTAAGACTACAAACAATAATCAAATCTCAAGACATCAATTTAAATCATTTACATTACTTTTTTGTACCCTACATTAGCTGCCACAAATGAGAGAAAATGTATGATATTTATCTTTTGGGTATTGGCATACTTCTGTAAATATAATGGTCTCCAATTACATCCATTTTGTTGCAAAAGCCAGAATTTCACTATTTTTTACAGCTGAGTAGTATTCCACTGTGTATAAATACCACATATTCTTCATTACTTTTTCATTTTTTTCTTTTTAAATATTTATTTATTTATTTGAAAGTCACACACACAGAGAGAAGGAGAGACACTGAGAGAGTGAAAGTGAGAGAGATAGAGAGAGACAGAGAGAGAGAGAGAGAGAGAGACGAAGGGTTTTCCATCCACTGATTCACTCCCCAAATGGCTACAGTGGCCAAAGCTGAGCTGAAGCAGAAGCCAGAAGCCAGGAGCTTCTCCCAGGTCTCCCACATGGGTGAAGGGACCCAAGGTCTTGGGCCATCCTCCATTGCTTTCTCAGGTGCATTATCAGGGATCTGGATTGGAAATGGAGCAGCCAGAACTTGAACCAGTGCCCATAAAGGATGCAGGCACCCCAGGCCAAGGCTTTAACCTGCTGTGCCACAGCACCAGGCCTCAGAAATAGTATCTTTAAATTCTACTTTCACGATTTTTAAAGTATTTGCATATAACTAAATTTGTGTGCTTGCCCATAATTATCTCCCTAATGTAAATTTCAATAAATTAAATTAATTGTTCAATGGTATGAGTCTCTTCAAGGCTATTGATACAAATTATCATAGGAATATCACTATCTATGTTTGTTTTTATTGGTTTTCAAAACTTTTAAAACTTCTGTCAATATCACACATTCATTTCTTAACTTTGATACTGTTTTAGATTCACTATCAATAATATCTCACTATAAAACCCTAATCATTTTTATTTAAAATACATTGGATAATATTCAATCAAATACTTTTCTACATCAATGATTGTAAATATTATAGCCTCCAGCTGAAAGACAGATAGCCTAAATGAATAAAAAATCTCAGCTGATTTTGACTCCTATAACTATAGTAAAGTAGAAACCTAATGGACTTCATAAAATAGGAATAGTTGCTACTCAACTCCAGCTGATGGTGCCACATGGTGATGAGAACTAGTGCTGTGAGGATTTCAATAAGAAGGTAGAAATTCAGAAATGAAATTGAAATCCAATTTCAGAAGAAGCCTCTTCTGGGTCTCCAATGTGAGTGCAGGAGCCTAAGGACCTGGGCCATCCACCACTGCTCTCCTAGGACATGGCAGAGAGAAAGATCAGAAGTGGAGTAGCCAGGACTTGAACCAATGCCCCCATGGGATTTTGGCACACCCAAAATACCACATTTTCTTTATCCAGTCATCAGTTGATGGGCATCTGGGTTTCTTCCATACCTTAGCTATTCTGAGTTGAGCTGCTATAAACATAAGGCTATAGATAGCTCTTTCATTTGCTGATTCCATATCCTTTGGGCAAATTCTCAGGAATGTGATGGATACATCATATGGTAGATCAATTTTCAGATTTCTGTGGAAACTTCATACCATATTTTAGCTTTTATTACCACCAAAGGTGATAGGGTACCTTGTTATTATTATTTTTTAAATTTTTGAATAATAACTATTCTAATTGGAGTGAGACAAAACCACACTGTGGCTTTTATTTGCATATTACTAATGGGTAGTGATCCTAAGTATCTTTTCTTATTTCCATTGCACATTTGTATTTATCCTTTCAAAGTTGCCTGTTTGTATCCTTGGCCCATCCTTAACTGGACCATTTGTTTTGTTGTGGTTGAGTTTCTTGAGATCCTTATGTATTCCGGATATTAATCCTTTATCAGATATGTAGTTTAGAAATATTTTCTCCCATTGTGTCAGTTGTCTCTGCACTTTGAAGGGTGTTTCCTTTGCAGAGAAGAATCTTCTTAGCTTGATGTAATCCCATTTGTCTATTTTCGCTTTTACTCCCTGTGCTTCTGGCGTCTTATCCCAAAATTCCTAGTCTTTGCCAATATCTTGCAGTATTTCCCCTAATTCTTCCTCTTGTAATATTATGGTTTAAGTTCTTAGATTTAGATCCTTAATTCATCATGAGTTGATTATTTTATGGGTGTAAGATAGAGGTCTTGCTTCATACTTCTGCATGTGGAAATCTCATTTTTCCAACATTGTTTGTTGAAGAAGAGACTATTCTTTTTCCAAGGAGTGATTTTTAGTTTGTCTGTCAAAGATTGACTCATTGTAGGTGCTTAGATTAATTTCTGGGATTTCTAATCTCTTTCATTGGTCTACATGTCTATTTTTGTGCCCATATCAGGCTGTTTTGATTATAACTTCCTTGCTATATGTCTTTTTTTAAAAGAAAGTAATAGTTTTATTTAAAAATAAGTGCCAAAGAAGCACTTTACAAATTAACATTATCAATGTGAATTATTTTGCAATGTAAATAGGGACTGAACATAAATGAATCACATTGTACTCTCATGTACACCACCAAATATACCACCAAGCAAGTTATTATGAGGGCAAATACATAAACATATAAATGAACATACATACCCAAATAACAAGCCACAGATAACCCACTATTTTCTGAGACCAAAATTTTCACATGTATATATTGATAAATACAGGAAAATATTAGTATAAATGAACACTATTACATGTTCATAATTGTAAATATATAAATATCAGAATCTGAATGACATGTAGACATATAACACAAGTGCTCATAGTTGTAAATATACAGCTCTGTAACAGTGGTCTACAATACACACAATAATATCACATCTTTTCACTAACAATGAAAATTCAGCAGTTCACAAAGAAATTGAGACTAATAAAATGCTCCAACTTCAAATAGTAGAAACAAAGCCACTACAAAGCCACTTCTTACAATCACTGAGTTTCTTATAAATTGATGTAATGTGCCTTGAAAGCTAGTATTGTGATGTCTCCAGCTTTCTTTGCATTAAGATTGCTTTAGCTATTTGGGGTATCTTGAGTTTCCATATGAATTTTAGGGTTTGTTTTTTCTAGATTGAGAATAATATCCTTGGTATTTTGATTGGGATAGCACTGAATCTGTAAATTTCTTTGTGTAATATGGGTTTTTTGATGACGCTAATTCTTCTAATCTGTGAACATGGAAGACATTTTCATTTTCTGTGTCTTCCATTTTTTCCCTAATCTTTTGTAATTTTCATTGTAGAGATCTTTCATATCCTTGGTTAATTTTATCCTAAGGTATTTAAATTTATTATTAGCTATTGTGAAGCAGAGTAATCTTAGACCGTTTTTGTTAGTCATCACATTGTTTGTGTATATAAATGCTGTTGATTTTTGTCTGTTGATTTATGTGCTGCAACTTTGAAAAATTTATGAGTTCCAATGGTCTATTAATTGAATGTCTTGGTTCTCCTACTTATAGAATCATCTCATCTGCAAATGGAGATAATTTGACTTCCTCCCTTCCCATTTGTATCCCTTTGATTTCTTTTTCTTATCTAATGGCACTGGCTTAAACTTCCAGAACTATATTGAATAGTAATGGTGAAAGTGGGCATCCTTTTATGGTTATGGATCCTAGTGGAAATGTTTCTAGCTTTTTCCCATACAATATGATGCCTGCTATAGATTTTTCATATATTACCTTGATTTTGTTAAGGAATCTTTCTTCTATTCTCAATTTGCTTAAGGTTTTCATGTTGAATGGATATCAAATGCTTTCTCTGCATCTTTTTAAATAATCAAGTAGTTTTTATTCTCCAATTTTTTACTTCAATGCATCACATTTATTGATTTGTGTACATGAAAACATCCCTTCACCCCAGGTATGAACCCCACTTGGTCTGGGTGAATGATCTTTCTGATGTGTTGTTAGAGTCTATTAGCTAGCATTTTGGTGAGGATTTTTGCATCTATGTTCATTGATATTGGTTCATAGTTCTATTTGTTGTATCTTCTTCTCATTCTGAAATTAGGGTGATGATGGCTTCAAATGAGCAGTTTGTGGGGGTTCCCTCTTTTTCAATTTTTTGAGTATTTTAAGAATTACGGTTAGTTCTTTTAAAAGTTTTGTAGAACTTGGTAGTGAAGCCATCCAGTCTTAGGCTTTTCTTTGGTGGGAGGGTCTTGATTATTGATTCAATCTCTGTCTTCTTTACTGATCTACTTAGGTTTTCTGTCATGCCTCAATTTGCGTAAATTGCATGTTTCCAGAAATGTATCTACTTCTTCCACATTTTCCAATTGTTGGCCTATAGCTGTTTGTAGTAATTCCAGGTAATTTGCTTCATTTATGTGGTATCCTTTGTGACATCTCCTATTTTATCTCTGATTTCATTAGTTTGGATCTTCCCCCCTCTCTCTTTCTTGATAAGTTGTGTTAATTGTTTGCCATTTTTTTCAAAAATATCTATCTCTATGCATACATGATTCTAACAATGGAGTGTATACTGTGCCTTTGCAGTGACAAGGCTCATTATGACCATTCTCTACAGGCTCATCCTGTAATACTCAGTCATTATCATGGGGTCTGTTTTAGTCTAGAGGTTAAGACACTCACATGCCTGCCTTATCAAGGTGTTTGTGTGCAAGTACTAGTTTCCTTCTATAAAGCATACTTGGAAGCAGCAGGTGATAATTCAAGTGGTTGGCTCTCTGCCACACATGTGGAGGATCTGAATGAGTTCTTGGCTCCTGGCTTCAAAGTTGTCAAGCCCTTGCCATAGTGGCATCTGGGGAACAAACCTGCCAAAGGGGGTTCTTTTTGTTGTTTCTGTGTTTCTTTGCTGTTTTTCTAAAATTAAGAGAAAATACCTGCATTCTTAGTCTGTATTCTAGTCAAAATATATTTCTAGATCTCCTAAGAGGCTATGATTCTGTTTCTGGAACTTGGTAGGTGTTGTTTCTTCCACCTGCAACATTTGCTTTCTCTCCATTTCCTTCCATCCTATCTTTGTGGCTTAGGTAGGATGTCAGTTCTACCAAATGACAGACCATGCTAGATAAAACTGTGTAGTCCCTGTGCTTGCTCTGTCACAGTACTCACTACCAAGAAGCTTCACACCAGCTTGTTTCTCTAATCTTCCAAAACATTTCTAACTACCAATGTCCCCAAATAAATATACAGTAAAATAAAGTCAGGTAGCCTTCAGAGAAGCCTCATAGACACATCTCAACTTTACTGTAGACACTAAATTTGTCCCATGGGGAGGTTTTGCAGCAGCCAGTGGTATTTCTTCTGCTTTGTTTAAATATTTTTATCTGTTGCTTCTATCTGGTGGAAAATGGCAAGGATGAAGGTCCTTTGTTCAGCATTTTACTTCTGACACAATCCTGGCATAGTGATCAGTTAATATCATATGATTTAAAAATCACTGAGAGTATCTACAACCATTGCAATCTCAAACAAAACTTAACTGAGTATCAGGGTGTAGAGTGAGTCAACAGAAATTGTCATCTAGTTTCTATCCATTAGACAAAACTCCTTGATTAATGCAATTTAACAAGCTACAAATTCCATTTATAGAACTTTTCTCACATGTCCACTCTGAGAAATTTTGTCAGTTGATACACATGTCCTCTTATTTTGCTGATAGCTGATAACCTTCCTAAGTCTCCATTCCCTTTTTGAACTAAATAGAATATCAAGAGCTCAGAATCTGAAATAGATTATCATCCATATCCTGAGGACCTCACAGTTCATCTCAGCAAATATCTCCCTCACAACACCACAGGGGGCATGTTAGAAAGACTGGGGCATGTGATCTAAAAGAACAAGGAACAGCAACAGGAGAGTGCTACAGTTGGTCCACCAGGAGCTACTCCCTGTGAACCTGTCTGGTTTCTGCTAATTAGTAATTTCACAAATTCATATCTGCCATTTGCTCAATAGCATTGCTTTAATTCCATAACAGCATACGAAATCTCAAAAATAAAAGACTAAAAGGGAAAAAGATTGCCTGTCTATGGTCTATGGAACGCACCTTCTGAAACTTTTTGAAACCAGGATAACATTTATTCTTCTCTAACACCCCTTTAGTGATTACTGATGGTAGCCAAGGGCTCTCAGCTGCAAGTTCTTTCGGTACCTTAGAACAATTCATCTGGGTCCAGAAAATTGGATTCATTTTGAGTAGCTGGGTGCTCTCTTACAATCTGTTCACTTATCTTTCAGTTTCAATTCCCCATACCCAATATATTTTCCACTGTTTCCAGTCTAAAGATCATTCTCTGTGACAGGGAAGACAGAAATAAAATAAGAGATTCCTATTTCTTCTCTTTCTTGTTTGCTAACCTTAAACCATCTGCACGTAATCAATAGGATTACTTCATTTTTTTCCTCCCCCAGGACAGCACTAAAAGCTTGTTCTTATTCTGTGTCTTCTAAACTTGAGTCTTTATGACACAATACAAATCCTTATGTTAGATGATGATTGGTCACAATATTTGCAATTCTGTACATGTCACTTTTTTCTTGAGCACATAAAAATTTCTCAGACAATATGTTTATATGTTCATTAGTAGATACGAGGAGCCACTTAGTGATTTTGTTGCAACCTATGTCTATGCCTGAGGTTCTGTGTCTCTACATTCTTCCCTCCAGGTAACGCTGATTATCCAGCAGGAGTTTCTTTTCAGTCTTTCTTGTACCAGTGGAGACATTCTTCCTTCCACAAATTTCTCTCACAGGTTTTCATCAATAATAGTTTCCTCAGAAAAAGCACTGCAGCCATTTCTTCTTTTCTTCAAGAGTTTTCTAATATACAAATAAATAAGTAGGTATTTATATACATGCGAGGGGAATTCAAACCGTTGTGGAAAAATGGAATTAAGAGACAAGTACGGATGTGGGTATTTAGCCTAGCATTTAAGATACCCATATTCCCTATCAGAATGCCTGGGTTCCTTACCTGGCCCTGAATCCTGACTCCAGTTTCCTAGTAATACGGACCCTGGAAGGCAACAAGTAATGGCTCAAGCAGTCGGGTTGCTGCCATCCATGAGGGCAACTCAGATTGCATTTAGAGATCCTAGTTTCAGGTCTGGACTCCAGTCATTGAAGAAATTTGGGTAGTCAACAAGTGGTTGGACTTTCTCCCTCTCCCTCTCTTTCTAACTCACTTTTTCTCTGTTTTACTTTTTCTGTCTCTTGAATAAATAAATAAATAAATAAAACAAACTTTAAAAAAGACAAAATTACTATGGTGCAAAAATCCAAGCATAGTTTTTACATTCTACTCATTTTTCATGAGCATTTTTAATGTATCCAATATTTTTATATAAATTGTAGCATATTACTTTGCCAGCTCTGCTGCAACAGACTGAGTGACACTAATGACCAAAAATCATTTTCTCACAGTTCTGGAGGTTGGAAGTTCAAGGTCAAGGTGTAGGCACATTTCATTTCTTCTGAAGTTCTCTCCTTGGCTTGATAACAATCTTTTCTGCTATGTACTCGTATGGTTACCATCCAGTTAACCTCTTCTTATAAGGATGACAGTAGTATTGCATTAGGATCCACCAATATGATTTTATTTTATCTTAATTACTTATTCAACGGTCTTACCTACAAATATGATCACATTCTAAAATGCTTGGGTTTCAAATTTCGTTATATGAACTTGAGGGGATATAATTTAGCCTGTAACAGGCAGTTAAACAAAAACACAGTTGTGTTCATATTTTTCCATTTCTTAAAGTTCTTTGACCTCCTAAGATAGATAATGTTTTAATAATATTTTTAAAAAAATATTTGAGAGAAAGAGAGAAACTCCCATAAGCTGGTTCACATCCCAAATATCCACAGTGGTCAGTGCTGGGTAAAGCTGAGTAAGGAGACAGGAAGTCAGGCAAGTGTCCCAAGTATGTGACAGGGACCTCAGCATGTATCACTGTTGTCATATTCTTAGCTTTATAATGGGACTTAATAATTCCTAAAGGTGATCTTATTCTTTATTTCTTTCCTTAATTAGCATGCATACTTTGCCAACCAATTAATAAAATTAATGTTTGGGAAAATGGCTTCATTATAGAAAACTTTTTCATGTGTTTAAACCTTCATCTGTGCCTTTATTGGTTTTTAAAGTTTTCATATAAATAATTTCCATTTCTTGTTAAGCACATCTTCAGTACTTCAGCTATTTTGTTGCTTTTACCATCATTTATTTTAATTTAAAATATTTACTTGAGATGCAAAGTGACAGAAAGAGTAAGAAAAAGACCTTGTGTCTACTGGTTCACTCCCCAAATGCCTGAAATGGCCACGACAGGGCTGGGCTGAGCTGAGAGCCAGGAACTCAGTCCAAGGGTCCTGTGTGGGTAGCAGAAACCCATGTACTTGAGCCATCACTTGCTGCCTCCCAGGATCTGCATTAGCAGGAAATTGGAATCTGGAGCCAGAGCAAAAAAATCATACCTGGGCACACTAATGTGGGACACAGTCATCTTAGGTACCAAGCTAAACACCCACTCTGAAGAATTTTTTTTCTTTCATTTTATCTTATAGTAGGCTATCACACGCATCAACTAGGCTCATTATATTTTTATGATTCATAAATCAATGTGATTTTTGTAATATGTGTGTTTATACACACATACAAATATATTTATACGCAGAGAATTTCATATTAACTTTTTGCTATAGTGTTCAGTTTAATGATGTGACATGCAGACATTTAACAAATGATAGTTCCAATGTTTTCCTACCTAGTTATGCTTCAGAATAAACTGAGATTCATGTTTAAAATAATAGCTTTATCATAAAAGCATCTACTATTTCAATTTCACGATTTTAATGTTGTTATTTAAATATAAAGTATTGGTTTGATGTATTATTATTATTATTGCTGGTTTGCTTCAAAGCAAAGTCATAAATAAATATGAAAGTGAACGCATGTAATCTTAAAAGTGACTTAGGATAATTGAGCCCTTTAATACCTTTGGCCAAAACAACAGCATTAAACCATAACAAGAAATTGTCCAGTTTCCTTGTGAACATTTTCATAGGAAAAACTCATTTTATTTCATATTTACATAACATACAAATACATGTAACAGTAAGTTACTCTAATTTGTTATTTTCTGAGAATGATAACCTCATAAGAGAGAATTTGTTCCTGGAGCTTATTCATTGACTAGAATATCCTCTGCATGGACATGTGTGGACAGTTTCTCATTCTCAGATTTGTAATGGCGATTATGATGTATTATGAGAATAAATATATTGAATAAATGAGTACTTTTCCCCTGAGGAGATCATAAAAAAAATGAGACTAACTAATCTTAGTAAAAGTTTGGTTGCAAATAACCAAATAACTTTATCATAATAACAGCTCTAACATCTCATTACATAGCGCTGCCTACACAGTGAATCTTTATTATATTATTATTCCTTTTACACTTATCATCAGCATGATGTAATTCACATGCATTTACTTTGATTTCTTATGCTTGTTTCTCTTTTCTTACCAACTTGAATGTAACCTTGCTAGTATGAGAGACTATTCATTATCTATCTAATTTTTTTTCAGACTGCCAGCTTTGCCTTCCTTCAGTTTCCAGCACCAAGAGATTAATATTGGTTATAAAATCTTAGCTTTCATTGAATTAATTAATTTAAAGAAAAATTACTTTTCTTGTGCAGTCTTGTGTAGTGATTTGGGAGGTATAATTAAAATGGATTATATTAAAATCATTTCTAGGACTATCTGTACCTTTTCTGCTGCATTATTTCTGCTTTTAAAAAAGTATGACATGCTCTTTGCATTCATGATTACAGGTAAACACAACCTCCAGAGACTGACAGAAAAGTGTATTCACATTTACCGTGGATATCCGTCACTAACACACTGAATTAGAATTTCTACTTTGAAACAAAACTCTGGCTCCTGGCTGTAAGAGAAAAACAAATTTTTTTGACCAATGACCTCATGCAAAACAAATGAAGAAAAACCAAAACACTGCCAACGAACAAATAGCTGTTGTATGAGTAAAAGTTTCAGCAACAAGGTATTAAGGAGCTGAAATTCCAGAGAAAAAGGAATTGCTGGCAAGTCAGCGTATGTTCTCTGAGTCTTTCCACCTTGAGGGAGTGTCCAATTCCTAACCACGAGGAGTAAAAATCTGAAAAGACAAGCAGAAAGCTACAGACTTAGAACTGTAGTACCATTCAGATGAAGTGGAAGGAAAACCCAGGATGACGGCCCAGACCAGGGTGAGCAGCATGCATTCTGATTGTGTACCTGACAAAAAGCAAATTTTCTCTGTAGGAAGACAGTTATCATCTGGCTTCACACCATGTCAAGGCCAAAGAGCTGAACATAAAGAGGAAAAACAACTAATGAAAACAGACTGATGCATGATCTGGAACTCAAAATTAGCAGAAAGAGACCTGAACATAGCAGTTTCATCAATGACAGTTCTTTGGTAAAATATCGCCTTATGTTACAGAATTTTGTCATAAAACTGGAATTAACTTTAAAAAGATCACATGCTAAGTTTTTGCTCTGAAAAAACCACTATTTGAAATTAAGAATGAAATAAAGGGATTAAACAGCCAAAAAGACACAGGATTTGTGAACTGGAGGATAGATGACTAGAAAACATCCAGTTAGAAGCACAGCAAAAGAGAAAAGAATAGAAAAGAAAACTTAAACCACATGAGATACAGAGACAAACTCTAAGGTAGATACAGAACAAAGTATAGGTAAAGGAAAAAGCGCTAGCTGAAAACAGTCAAAAATTGAAGAAAGATATCAAGCTACAGATTCAAGAAGTACTATGAAACTCAAGCAGGATAAAGAAATATTCTTAAGCATTTATGAAATGCTGGAAACCAAAGCCAGCATTTTAGAAGCCAAATTTAAAATTATCCAGAGGAAAAAGATTTATTTTAAAAGAAACAGAAATAAGATTGTAAGCTAATATTTCAAACAAACTTTGGACATCATGGGAAAATAAAATGTCACCTGGAAAGGGGTGAAAGAGAATTACTGCCAACCTAGAGTTCTATACTCAGCCATGTTTTCCTCAAAAAAGATGGAATAGACACATTTTCATACCAACAGAAGCTGAAACAATTTTTGGCTACCAGGCCAGGTGAAAATATATGCTAAGTTCTGTTGGCACAGAAGGAAAACAAGATAGAATCAGAGAGAGAATCAGAAGAAATACACATCAATGAAACAAATTTTATATGTTGATCAACTTAAATGAGTATTAGTTCTGTAACATAATACTGAATGCAGGATTTGTAATAGCCACTGTTGATATCCCATCTGAGAACCCATTCATTCAACTTGTTTTCAACATAGAGTTGGACACTGTCCCCTCACCCTATCAGCCTGCCCATTTCCAGTGCCCTGGTGTCCATCATGCTGGGAGACAGAGGGGCAGGGGCATCTCGCCAGCATCAGTGAAACACCACTTGCTTGACTGTGCTCAAGTCTGTCCAGAGGTTCCTGGAGGGAATGCCCAGAGCAATCCAGCCTAAGCAGTGAACTGAGGTCGGTGTGTGAATTCTCTGGTGTTCTCATCATGTTGCAGAAAGAGTCTGTGATGGGTTTCACAGAGGGGCTCAGTATTAGTCTCACCTGGTTGCTGCAAAAAATTATTGTGAACTTGGTGGCTTAAAAAACAGAAATGCACTCTTTCATCGCTCTGGAGGATAGAAATTTGAAATGCAGGTGTCAACACGGCCATGCTCCCTGGGAATGTTGCCCTTGCTCTTCCAGTCTGATGTCTTCAGGTACTGCTTAGCTTTGGGCTGCTTAAATCTCATTTCTGCCTTCATCTTCACAAGCCTTCACCTTTGCCTCTGTCTTGTGCTTGTCATTGAATTTAGGGTCCACCCTAATCCAGATGATCACCTCATAAATTCAAGATCCTTAAATTCATTAGATCTTCAAAGACTCCCTTTCCAGATAAGGTCACATGTGCTGACTGTTGTTGTACAATGTAATACTTTATCCATTTTAGTATTTTTTTATTCTAGTACTATTGGTTGAACTCTGTAATTAACAAACAATTATTCTTAGGTGTTTAAATTTTAACTGAAAAGTGATCCCTGTGAAATATAAGAGTGGGAATAAGAGAGGGAGGAGATGTACAATTTGGGACATGCTCAATCAGATCTGCCCCAAATGATGGAGTTAGAATCATGCCAGGGAATTCCAATACAATCCCATCAAGGTGGCACGTACCAAGGCCATCTCACTAGTCCAAGTGATCAATTTCAGTTCACAATTGATCACACTGGTAGGTCTAAGAGTCAAAGGGATCACACAAACAAGATTAGTGTCTGCTAATACTAACTGATAGAATCAAAAAGCGAGAGAATGATCCAACATGGGAAGCGGGATGCACAGCAGACTCATAGAATGGCAGATGTCCTAAAAAGCACTCTGGCCTCAGAATCAGCCCTTAAGGCATTCAGATCTGGTTCAAGAGCCCATGAGAGTATTTTATGCATGGAAAGCCAAGACACTGTGGCAAAAAAAAGAAGACCTAAATGAAAGATCTCTGCGAGTGAGATCCTAGTGGAAAGAACGGGGCCATCAAAGAAGGAGGTACCTTTCTCTGAAGGGAGGAGAGAACCTCCACTTTGACTATGACCCTGTTGGAATAAGATCGAAGTTGGCGAACCCTAAAGGCTTCCATAGCCTCGGCAACTCATGACTAGAGCCTAGGGAGATTACTGACGCCATAAACAAGAGTGTCAAATTGTTAAATCAACTTCAGGAGTCACTATGTACTTACATCTCATGAGGGATCTGTCCTTAATGTGTTGTCCAATGTGCAGTAATGCTATAACTAGCACTGAAACAGTATTTCACACTTTGTGTTTCTGTGTGGGTGCAAACTGATGAAATCTTTACTTAGTATGTACTGAATCGATCTTCTGTATATAAAGATAATTAAAAATGAAAAAAAATCTTGGTGTTAAATTGGAAATTGCATAGAAAATTAATCAATTTAAAAAATATATATCACGTAGAATCTCTGTCCTTAATGTGCTATACATTGTGAATTGATATTATAACTAGTACTCCAAAAGTATTTTTCACTTTGTGTTGCTATGTGAGGGCAAACTGTTGAAATCTTTACTTAATATATACTAAACTGATCGTCTGTACATGAAGAGAATTGAAAATGAACCTTGATGTGAATGCAAGGGGAGAGGGAGTGGGAAGGGGGAGGGTTGCGGGTGGGAGGGAAGTTATGGGGGGGGAAGCCATTGTAATCTATAAGCTGTATTTTGGAAATTTATATTCTTTAAATAAAAGCGTTATAAAAAATTTAAAAAAAAGAGAGAGATAGAGGGAGAGAGGGAGAGAGGGAGAGAGAGAGAGAGAGAGAGAGCGAGCGAGCCAGAGAGCCATAGAGACTGTTCCATGTGCTAGTTCACTCCTCAAATGCCCTTAACATGCCAAGGCTGCACCAGTTCAAAGACAGGAACCAGAGCCTAATCCAGGTCTCCCACATGGGTGACAAGGAGCCAAGTACTTGAACCATAACCTACTTCCTCCCAAGGTGCGTATTTTCAAGAAGATGGGTAGAAAATGGTGGCAAAATTTGATACCAGGCATTGCAATATGAGATGCTGGTGTCCCAGGACATGCCTTCCTCTTGATTTGGTTCATGCTCAAAACTCAAAAACACCCAAAAGTAGTTGTTTTGCTTCCTGGCTTCCAGGTGAAAATTCTTACCTCCTTACAGTTGAGTCAACCATTCCTTTCCAATGGTGGCACTTCTCCTTCAATTGCAAAATTTCATTGCTTTCCTAAGGTAACAAAATTTGGTATTACTTTCAAAATCTTTATTTCCTTTATATTTATAAATTTCATGTTTGTAGAATTAAAAATTTTATGTGTTTGTGTCTTTGGACATAAACAGTATCCTACTGTGATCACTCAAGTTGAATTAGTTGAACTCTCTCTTTTCTGACATTCTTGAAGAGGGGTCAAAATGGATCATTATTTGTGCTATGGCTGAAACTTTGTCCTTGAATAAACTTATGCTGAAATTGAAGCCCCAGATTCATACCTTAGTGGTATTTGAAGATAGGATCTTTGGAAGATGGTCCTCAGGTATGTATTCATGGACTATGGAAGGAAAGGGCTGGTCATGATAAGAAGAGTGGTGTGTCATAAAAGCCTGTCTGTCCATCTCTTAGGAACCCCTCACAATGCAATGCCCTGCACAGCGTCAGAATCCTGCAGAATCCCCACCAGCAAGAAGGGCTTCCCTGGAGGCAGCTCCCTCGACCCTGGGCTTCCCACCCTTCAGAACAGCAAGAAACACATTCCTTTTCTTTATAAATTACCCAGTCTTGGGTACTCTATTACAGCTTCAGAAAACAGACTAAAACAACTTGTTTGTTTCCTTTCAAGAAGTTACCTTACTAAGCAGTTACCTGAGAAGTTTCATACAATTGGTATAAACGTGTATTTTTTTAATGGCTGAAACCACAATAGAGAAGATTTAAATAGTATTCCAGAATTAGGATCGGGGTCTAATCTCAAGAGAGAGGGACATCCAGAGCTGATATCCTTCTAGAAAGCATAGCCTGATAATCTGACTGTAGTGTTGAAGCAAGAGTCCTGCCATCCATCTTAATCATAAAAAATGTTTTCATGATTACTCCAGTTACTTGTCATTCAACTGCCTAAGTTTAATAAACTTGCCTGAGAAATAAAGTGCTTCATTCTGTGACTCGCTGTGTGGTTTAAAGTCCCTGTGGTCTCATGAGTGGTGTTTAAGCAGTCCAAATTAAAATGTAAGCACTTGAGAACTAGATTGAATTATGTATCACCAGTTTCTCTTCTTCAAAGTTTGCAACTCATGTTGTCTTTGAAATTGAGTATTAAATTGTCTCTGGTGACACTGAGCCTTTCTTATCTTTTATCAATTTATGTGGGTATCCAGCAAGTTTTAAAAATATCACACTTACCAAATTCATTCTTAGAAGTGTCAGAGGCTTGTTCAGAATAGAAAGCAAGCTTTTCTTGTCTTTTGCTAAGTAAATGGTTCATTTAGGAGTGAGAAACACAAGCAAATTATATTGATTGGTTACCACTGCCACCTCTGATTCTGCACACAGCAATAGGATTTTTTGCATATCATCTCATTGAAGCAGAGCTATCCTTATGAGACTGTTGTTTTCCCAGATTTTGTAGATAAGATAACTTAAATCAGAGAACAAAGTGATATCCTTCGGATTCCCCAAAGCTTAATTTGAAATCCACATGTTTTACAAATGCTGCCGAAGGTGGAAAGATGAAGTGGACATGCATTATGGGATATTTTAGAGCCCCATTCTGAAAAACATCTTGTCTGAGCTCCCCTATTATTGTGTTATTCAGCCTTCTCATGAACTGTCCACATCTCTGTATTTTCTGTAATCTTAAAGTTGCTTTCCTCAGAAGTCTGCAAATGCTTTCTATTTATTCTGAAAGATTTTAAGAGACTCAAATATTGAACTTTCAAAAGGGAAGTGTGGCTGGTTGTTAAGCTCCTGGAATGCATAGGGCCAAACAAGAGCAATATTGTCCTTGGAAGGAAGCTGAGGATCTCACCAAGGCACTGTGAAAAGGGTAGGCCTCCACCATCCTCCCTTGTTTTATGTGCACCAGCTTGTTTATTCTCTCAGCTTTGTGTAACAGTTTACCGGCAGTGAGTGTACTGAAATGAAGATATTGCCTCTATTCTCACCTAGCTAATCCTCCAGAATAACTCGCCAAATCTTTAAAGTAGAGAATATAACCATATCATGTCTAATAAAAAATATATATAAAAAATCTCATAAGACTTCTTTCTTGATGGATTCCCTTGGTGGCCGCTGATAAGCCCTTGCATTGGGCTGTTTTTGTAAAGATACTACTTCACTCTGTATTCTTATTTTCCTACCATTCCAATGTTTTTTTTTTGTTTTTTTTTTTTGTTTTTTTTTTTTGTTTTTTTGACAGGCAGAGTGGACAGTGAGAGAGAGAGACAGAGAGAAAGGTCTTCCTTTGCCGTTGGTTCACCCTCCAATGGCTGTCGTGGTCGGCGCGCTGCGGCCGGCGCACCACGCTCATCCGATGGCAGGAGCCAGGTGCTAGGTGCTTTATCCTGGTCTCCCATGGGGTGCAGGGCCCAAGCACTTGGGCCATCCTCCACTGCACTCCTGGGCCACAGCAGAGGGCTGGCCTGGAAGAGGGGCAACCGGGACAGAATCCGGCGCCCCAACCGGGACTAGAACCCGGTGTGCCGGCGCCGCAAGGCGGAGGATTAGCCTGTTGAGCCACGGCGCCGGCCCATTCCAATGTTTTCTAACATCACAATGAACAATTAGATATTTCACTAGCTGTCACTTATAGTCTCACTTCTCACAAGTTGCAGGTCATCTATAATTATTGTGCAGTTATCATTGCTCAGGGAATGCAATCCGTACCATGAGAAATTCTAAAGGAAATTTCGCATTTTTTGAGGGAAGAGAGAAGTGAATGACTTGTGTTGGAGCTCAAAGACAGGATCTAAAAATATCCTCGGAAGCATGGATTCTCTCTTCCCTTCTCCTGTCTTCCTATCTCCTGCTCTTCATTATTCATCAAGGCAGGTCATAGAAACTAGAATTCCTCTCACCAAGGCAGGCAATAGGAAACAGAACTCCTTTCCCCAAAGCCAGCCAGGAAACATAAAAACAGTATTGTAACTCCCTACCCACAACTTTCTGTGTGCAAGTAGACTATAAAGAAATTATCTGACTAACCTTTCTTGAGAGGGTCCTGCCCTATATCCAGAAGGAAGGCCGATTGCTCCCAGGGGAAAAGAAGCATCTTCACAGGCATTGATGGGACTTCAATTACTACCAGATCACAGCATTTTTGTACAATCTCATGGCTACATGGTTGTCCATGCTTCATTGAACCTAAGCATAAAGAATGGGTAATTCATCACGGGCCTCTGGATCTTAAGTCTGAAGGCTTTTGTATTACCTGGAGCTATTATCAAATAAATTTGTTATGCTTTTCCCTAGTTAATCTGTCTTTTCTTATAGGGATGTTGGACATGAACTTTTCGGATAGACAAGACCCCTACAGGTGTGTCTATCATGTTTTTCATATTGATGTTTTATTCTTTATCCCAAATGAGGGCATCATGCATATGGCACCTCCACACTTAGGCCAATGCCTTCCACCAGTGTCTTCATTCATCCTTTCTTCCAAGCTTGAATGGATGGCATTTTCTTAAGCTGGTGGTTCAAAGTCTGTGCTTAGTTCTTTCAAGTGTCTATGTTTATGCACAGCATGGGTAAGGATAGAGTTAATGCAGGAGATGCGGTCCAGGGAAGGACTATGGTTGAAGGTCTGCTTGTTCTGAGTCTATTTATCATGACAGAACAGTCATAAAGGATGAAGCAACTGAAGGACCCTTACGAGGAGAGGCACCGGGCCCTGCGACAGCCCTGGGCCCCACGCCCTCTTGTCCGGCGGCCCGCGGGCAGTGGCAGCGTCGTCCCAGCCCACACTGACCCCGTGTGTGGCGGGGCCACTCTGCAGTGGTGGGGCCGCCTCACCCCCAGGTCCTCGTCAGGGCTCCGCGGCTGCGGGTTGCCGCGGCAACGCTCCAGCTCCGCATGATCGTGGAGTCTGCGCGGGCCCAGCAGCCCCAAACCAGACTCCTCGCCCTCGGCCGGCGGCCGAGGGATCTCCCCGCCCCCGAGTCGTCCTCAGGACGCCCCGGCCGCGGGTGATCGTTGGGTCTCCTCAGGGCGCCCAACAAGGAAGGCCACAGGCGCTGGTGCAAAGGGACCGCGCCCGGAGCGGAGCCGCCCCGCCCCTTCGGGAAGCCTCTGAGCATGCTCAGAGGGGAGCCGCCCCGCCCCTTTGGGAAGCCTCTGAGCATGCCCAGAGGGGAGCTGCCCCTCCCTTCTCTGGATGAACTCTAGGTGAACCCGGAGCAGAACTGCCCCTCCCTTCAGAGAGTTTCTGGGCGCGCTCTTATGACGTCACTGCGACCGGCCAATCCTGTGCCACCTCAGCACTCTCCCTCAGCACTCTCCCTCAGCATTCTCCGTCAGCACCCCCCCCCACATGCTAATGGACCCTCTGAGCTGACCAATCCTGTAACACCACAGCATTCCCCGCCTAAGAATATGCTAATCTGTTGCCTATATAAGCTGTGTGAAACTGCTGCTCAGGGCTCTTCACCGCCTGAGGTGGAGGCCCGTTTGCACAAACGTTCAATAAATACCTCGTGTTTTTTGCATCAACTCGTCTGGAGTCTGGATCTTTGGGCGTCCTCCCGAGCAAGTGGACATCTCTGTAGCTGAGAGGTCCAACACAACCTTGTCCTTTGCACGGCAAGCCTATTCAAGGGGCCTGGAACTGTGGCATGAGAGCAATAAGAGCCTCTTCAGACTGGCTGAGGCACGTTGCTGACTTACACCCAAAGGTGTGTATCCTTCCGGGAGGGAGCACAGTTCTGGAATGGGGTGGACAGATCCCCGAGTTTGGATTAAGCATCCCAGACCACGTCACTTCTAATACTTAGTGTGATTTCTAGTTATGTCCCTTGTGATGTCAATAAATGGAGTGTTGACCAAACTGGGGAAGATTGAATTACAGGACTGGGATTTTCTTGAAATTCAGCCGTTCAGTGACTCAGTTTTTTTTGCTTAACCGCAAATAAATTTAGGAAGGCTTGGTAAAAGCTCTCTTTTTTCTTAACAAAAAAAAGTCAAGAGACTTTGACATTTGGAAAGATTGCTGTTTTAGGAACATTATTTCTCCTTTTTAATCTCTTTTTTTTTCTTTTTTTAGGGGATTTATTTACACATCATATTCTGACCTTGAATGGAATGGATATCTAAAGTCCTGGTGAGATGATGTTTCCCAAAAGATCCCAAGTTTCAATCTAATGTTGCTGAATAGTATAGATTTCCCCCTTTTAAAAAAAATAGATGAACCAGGAACTGGATTTTTGTAAACATTTAAAAATTATGTAACATGTTACATTTTCAAAATACTGCTGAGAGCATTTTGTATTATATTTTGCCTGCCTTCCTTCATTTTTTCCTTCCTTCCTTCCTTCCTCCCTCCCTTCCTTCCTTCCTCCCTTTTTTCTTTTCTTCCTTCCACCACTTCCCCTTTCATTTTTCCTCTCCCACCCCCATATCTCTCCCTTACTTCCCCACCACTAAATGCACACACAAGTCCTTTCAGAAGCTGGGACATTCAGTTCTACTGAGCTGTTGCTTTTTTCATTATTCATTGGGTCTCTGTATTTTTCCACGTACAAGGTACTTTCACTTTTCTAAAAATTGAGGAAAAAACAATGTTGTCAGTATCAATAAATCTGCATCCAGGGAGAGTCACTTCCTATCAAGGTTTCAAAAGTGCTTCATGGTTTTCCGATCTCCTGTCCCTGCTAATCAACGCTGATGTTTCACATACGCAGAACACACAATGCCAACTTCTAAACCAGGTCTGTGCGGTGTTCCATTTTAGGAGCAAGAAGCTGGATTATTTATTTAAAATTCCATAAAGCCCTGTTTTTATGCTACTCTCTGTCAAACCAGAGCAGGGTTTGAGCAGGATGGGGAGAGGCTGGGCAGGAGGATGTCTGGGATCTGTGGGAAAGGGTAGAGCTATTTTATTTCCTGCCATAAATTAAACCACCAAATTTAGCCCTCCAACAGTAATATGATAACCAATTAATACATTAATAGACAGGGATTATGAAGACTGGTTTTAGTTAATGGAAACTAGGAGTCAATTACACTTAAATACTCTTCTGGGCATATTTTTCCCTTTTTTGTAGCCAACAACAAGGTCTTGTGTAGCAATAGCATTCCTGCAAGAGTTTGAATCAAAAGTGGTTAATGCTTGTAATGTTTCTTTAACTCTTAGACCAGAAGTGTTACGAATATTAATTGGCTGACATAATAGTTATGTGAAGTAATAAAAAGCAGTGATTATCCCATTTTCTACTAATTTTATTTCTCCCTGTTCAAATCTTAGTAGTATTTTATTTACATTTTTTTGTTGTTCTTGAAAGCCAATCTATGTGGCGTGACTTATTTTATCTATACAACGTGGCCATTCATTCACACAGCAGATGACACATTTGGAGTCATTCCTGCAGGCTTTTAAAGAACAATTTTAGCTCAACTCACATAAATTATTGCTATCTAATAATATGTAATTTACCAAATCCTAGCTTTTAGGACAATTTAAAACCAGAGTGAAAGCTACACATATTTAGGAACGAGTATATGTATACAGATGTGATAATGATAATCTCACTACTTAATAATGATGATTTCAATTGGAATTGTCTTCAGCGTTCAGACGGCAAGTGATTTGGAATCATCAGAAGTGGACTAAGAATTGCACTTGGGTAAAATGAGAAATGAAATGAAATTGCTTCTTGAATATAGAACAACTGTATTTATCTCATACCCCAATATTTGGGGAAAGAAAGTAAGTCTAATACTCTTGAGACAATAGGCATGATTAAATATGATTAAGTGTGTTTTTTAGTTCTTACCCATTTGGAGCCTGATGAAGACCAGCTTCCATCGAGTTGCACTGATTTAATTTGGGCTTACTGTAATTTACTGGGCAGGAGTAGGAACAGTAATTTGGTGAGGCCATCATAAGCTCATTAGAAACACACTGGGAACACTTAATGGTGGACAACCCACAGCTTTCTGCATCCATTTTAATCCTGATCCCCTCTAGCCTTGCCTGCTGCTTACTGCTCTATGCTGTTGATAGCATGGTCCTTTCCAAACACACCCCAGAAAATGAGAGGTATTTTTTTTTTAAACAAGATTTGAATCACCAAGAAACATATAAAAACAACCTTTCAGAGGTGTGAGGCACACTGCTAGGATAAAACACCTCATGTATTGCTAATCGCGGTAAGATTGGTTAGCTGTTAAGGACTATATAGTGCAATATATAGTGCAAGGACTGTAACGTATCATCAAAAACTCAAACATCCTACACAATGGAACAGAAATAATTACTCTCCCTTAGCTGTGATCAGTTCCTGTCTCAGTTTTTCCTGGATTAATAAAAGGTTTAATTTTAACTTCTGCAAAGAAAATGTCCGTGTTACCAAGGAGTGCAATGTTCAGCTGCTTTACTCACTGTCAGGTGAAACAGGTAAGGGATTAGACCTCAGTGAACAGACTAAGTTGTGTGAAGCCTAAACAAACCTGAAGGACCCTCCCCCAATGTACTTTGTTCTCTTTACCTCTAATTGATAGAACCACACCCTGATACTTCCAAGGAAGAAAATGAGGAAGGAGGGCAAAGGAGAGAAAGATGGCTTGAAGCCTGCATACATAGAAACATGTGCCTCTGTTTCCATTCACTGTCTTCGAAAACACTAAGTTAAAATTCCAGTCCCAAACTTGTGTTTAAATCTTCAGTCTAACAACAACAAAAAAAAAATCTTCAGTCTATGAAGAAGAATGTTCCATTCTATGAATATATGGATTCTACCAAAACCTTCTGAGCTGTGGATTTTACACATGATTTGAATATGAAAGAGAATCAGTAAGAAAAATATATAGAATGAAAGTGTATGCATCCATCAGTTAATATTCATCATATGATATTGTTTTGAAATAACTAAACAGGTTGGGAATTTGATTATTCTTTTTTATTGGTACTTGCTATTACCTTGCATCAAATGCTATAGTACCTTCAAATGCAATAAATAACATGTTTTTTTTTTTTTTTTGAAGGAATTACAATATGTAGAGGTCACCTGGGGAATTTGGCAGCCTGGGAAAGTCCCTAGCTAACGGCAGTGGAAACTTCCCAGTTCTGCCCAGAAAAACAAATTATCTGACTGGGAAAACCCATGGACTGCAAGAAAATGAAACTCAACTGAGCTGTGTGTAGGCTGCCTGTTGATCGCAGCTCCTGTGTACCAAACAGTTGCTCGCTGTCCTGCCTGTTGCTCCCTTGCATGTATTCTACAAATCACTCTCCTTATTCTATTTGACTGCTGTGGTGAATTCTTTCCCCAGCCATTGTGGCAACCCCCTTCATTTGCTTCCCTGACACAATTTTTTATAGATATGATGCAGACACAATACTATGGAATAGCTGGAAAATAACTCCATGCTGTATCATGTAAAGCCCCTGGATATTGGACTCAGCTAGTCCTAGGGCTTGGATTTTGGACAAGGCACTTACTGGACCAGTAAAATGAAGGTCAATGACACCTGGCAGGCCAGTTTTGACATTGAGAGAATATGGATCATGTTCATAAAGTTCTTGGTCTAACCTTAGGCACATAGTAAGTGCTCATTAAATTACTATAGGGGAGGAAAAGGTCATTTGTGCCTCTACCTGTCATAGTTCTTGGTTAGGATGGACTTCTACAAAAACAGACATTAATAATAGAAAAAACAAACATGTTTAATAACATACTCACCTCCTGTTTACATGGGAGATCTTCAGAGAAATGGCAAGTGGCTTTGAAACAGCTGAAACAAAGAGAGAAGGTAGAATCAAGAAAAACCAGTTAAGCTCAGCCTTCTGCACTGAAGAGTCTGGGGATTTAGTCATCCTTCTTTTCCCAGGACAAAGAGGGACTCCTCCTTACAAATGTGTTTGTCTACACTGGCAGGGTGGGAAATGTCTGACCCACAAACCATACAAGGCCCACATTTGATCTCACCCTGCCAAAGCAACCATGGACAGGACTCAAAATTTAGTAAATCTATAGCAGGATAATTTTTAAGTTGATAATTTTTATAGCCTACAAATTATGTTATAAATATCCAAGTGGCTCTTGGCAGTAAAAGAGTTCTCCATCGTTAGTCCAGCCAGTTTTCTAAAATGATTCTTAATACATGATCCTTCAAAAAAGATTAAAAGAACTCTACATATACAATGAGTAAAAATGAGTTAAAAAATGAGTAGTAGTAAATTGATTTTTAAAGATTTATTTATTAATTTGAAGGGCAGAATGAGAAAGACAGTGACACACACACACACACACACACACACACAGAATGAGAGAGAGAGAAAGAGATCTTCCAATTTCACTATTCACTATTTCACTCCCCAGATGTACATTATAATAAGATCTGGGGCCAGGTCAAAGCCAGGAGGAGTGAACTTCATCCTGGTCTCCCACAAGAGTGGCAGGGTCCCAAGTACATTGGCAATCATCGCCTCCTTTCCCAATCACATTAGCAGGAAACTGGATTGGAAGTTTAGAAGTGGGGACTTGAACTGGCAATCTGATATTGGCTGCCAGCATTGCAACTGGCACCATGCTGGTCCATATACAAACTTACTTTACCGATTTAGTTTTGTAATATATACTTATTATGAAATACAAACACAGGAACAATGAGGATCTTTTAGTGAATAAAATAATTTTAAGACTGGTAGGAGGCTGGTGCCACAGCTCAATAGGCTAATCCTGCGCCTGTGTCACCGGCACCTCAAGTTCTAGTCCCGGTTGGGGCGCTGGATCCTGTCCCTGTTGTTCCTCTTCCAGTCCAGCTCTCTGCTGTGGCCCGGGAGTGCAGTGGAGGATGGCCCAAGTGCTTGGGCCCTGCACCCTGCATGGGAGACCAGGAGAAGCACCTAGCTTCTGGCTTCAGATCAGCGCGGTGCGCCGGCCACAGCGCACCAGCCGCAACGGCAATTGGGGGGTGAACCAACGGAAGAGGAAGACCTTTCTGTCTGTGTCTCTCTCTCACTGTCCACTTTGCCTATCCAAAAAAAAAAAAAAAAAGAATGGTAGGAGCAATAGTGAAATCTTGTGTTTGTTTTAGCATAGAAGAGTTATTTTGTACTTCCATTTTGATTGTACAGAACATAAAACATATGAATCGGTAGTCATGAATGATTACAGCTTATAATTTCATGGTTTAGGTAATTTAACTGATGTGGAAGCTTAAAGAAATCATGGTAAATCTGTTTATTTTTCTCCTAAAGTCTCACATTTCTTCTGTTTTATGGTGGTAATCAGCTGAATCTCTTAGGCAGTTTCAAACTGTATTTTTTTTCTTAATCAGGCAAAAGCCATTATAATTTGCACACATATCATCTTTTTTTCTTTTTCTGACTCAAGTATCTTTATTCTTGTTTCAAATATTTTGTTGCAATAGATAGTCAGCCATAAAGGGAAGGGGACAATAGCAGGAGGAATCCTTGGGAAAGTTCCAAAACCCCCCATGGACCACCCGTGGATTAGTATTGCCCACATGGTGCTTCAGCCTGCTGGGATTTTTAGTAGGCTACATGCTGCTTAAGGAGGGAGAGAGCTGAGGGGAAATCCCAGCCACAACACTGGCACAGTAAGAGCAACATTGTCCATCATATGACCATCCTGGCGTGGCCCCAGTGAGCAGTGCCACCATTGGATAGAATTCCTATTGGTTTCCTGGCCCTGCAAGGTTATAGGAGGGAGTGATATAATTACAGAGCCCAACCTCTAACTCCACCCTAAACACTCCCTCTGATTCACAAATGTGCGAGCCAACCACTCATAAAAATCGAAAACCCCATTACTTCCCGTGCCCCTCTAGTCTTGGGGAAGTCCTCTCTGTGTTCCTCAGAGTGCACGTTCACTTTTAATAAACTGTGCTTTGCCGAGAATGTCTTGTGTCCTTTGGCTAAAATCTGTTACTCAAGAAGTCAAGAACTGCAAGGGAAAGCCTAACTTCTAGTTACACCTTTTAATACTTTTCACCTGAAACCATTTTGGTCTCTCCCTCATCCTCAGCCATTACCCTCTCCAACCCCATGCCTCCAAATCCCCAACTGTGACAGGTAATATTCTTAAGGAGAAACAAAGTCAGTAAAAAATTGGCCTCTCTTATCTGATGCCTGGAATATCTCTCACCTGACTCCTGGAATGTCCCTTCTGAATATTCATTATGTCTTGAGGAAGTCTAGTTGTGTTCCTCAAACTACTTTCAAAAAAAAAAAAAAAAAACCCAAAAACCAAAAAACCAAACAAAACTTTTTCTCCTGTCCTCCTAGTGTGAGGATCCATCGATCTTCTGGCTGTCCAAGACTATCCATCTGTGTGTGAAATCTCTGTTTAATTACACCCTCTGGATTTGCTAGTCACCCACTTAGGTCTAATGGCCCTGTCTGCCTTTGGCAAGCAGTTCACATCTATCAGGTTTTCCTTAACTAGAAAACATGTTCTTGATCTAAAATATTATTGCACATTATTTTTGTTATTTTGTTACAGTTTCTAAACTGAAAACATCATTAATCTTTAACACGCTAGATCTGAGGACTTTCAAGAAAAGCTTCATATGTCATTCCTTTACCAGTTGCTAATGCATCAAAAGTCCCACAAAATAGTAAGCCTGTATAAAAACATCACAATAGGTGTTCTTGTCTTGACTAAATTAGCAGCTTGCACTTCCTAGTAGCTGACTCATATATAACATTTTTGCAGTTTATGTTGTACAAATTTAATGAGCTCCTTCCTGATAATTTAGCTTTTACAGCATTTATATTCCACTAAATTATTTGAATACCGTCAAACTTAAACTTCAATCATGCTTTTAAACTAACATGAAACTAATCAGTCATTACAGTCAGAAGTTGAAAAATTTACTTTCATGTACACTAGATACATTACAAAATGAAGCTATCGCTTGGCAAGAACATTGAAGTTCTCTTGCAAAATCTACTGCGGAATGCATGATGGAGTTGGCTTTGTTTTATTGCAATTAAAGATCAAGCAAAAAATAAATAAGATCACAATATATTTGCCTATGAATGATTTTGTGTAAAAATAAAATAATTTGTTTTGTATTGTCACTATGGCCAATACTAATGATCAGATGATATCAAAGCTTTGTTTGTCATCTCTTCTTGAAACTAGTCCAATTTATAAGGTAGTTCTTCAATTATTTTACATTTCCTGGTTTTAAGAAGAAATGCATATCTGGTTTTAAGGGTATTTTACCTCACAGAGCATAATGAAAGTAGTATTTTAAAAATATTTGCTTATTTGGAAAAGAGAGAAAGACTCTTCATTTATTTTTCATTCTTTTTTTTAAGATTTATTTTATTTATTTGAAAGACAGAGTTACAGAGAGAGGTAGATACAGACAAAGAGACAAAGAGAGACAGAAAGACAGACAGACAGAGAGATCTTCCATTCCACTGGTTCACTCCCCAGATGGCTGCAAAGGCTGGAGCTGCGCCAATCTGAAGCCAGGAGCCAGGAAATTTTTCTGAGTCTCCCATGCGGTTACAGGGGTCCGAAGACTTGGGCCATCTTCTACTGCTATCCAGGCCATAGCAGAGGGCTGGATCAGAAGAGGAGCAGCCGGAACTAGAACTGGTGCCCACATGGGATACCGACACTGCAAGCCAGGGCTTTACCCCGCTGCACCACAGCACCAGCCCCTACTTTTCATTCTTGATCAGCTCGCAGGGGTTGAGACTGGGATGAGGTTGCATCGGGGCATCGGGAACTCAATCCCATGCCGGTCGCATGAACCCAGCCACTTGAGTAGGCAGCACCACTTCCCAGAGTATAGACTGGAAGGAGCAGAGCCAAGAGTTGGACCTGGGAATCAAACTCAGGTACCCCGAGGTGAGAAGTGGGCATCTTAACCAGGAGGCCAAATGACTACCTTAAATTTGGGTATATTTATGTTTGCCTTTGTGATTTCTGGTCCTAGAATTTTAAAAATGGCTTAAATGTTTAATTTAAATGATAACAAATATTTGGAGGAACTTAAAATCCTTCAATGAACTTCAGCAATTCTTAGGACATGTGAAAGTACCTGAAAAAGTTCATGAAACTTTAGAATGAAAAGATAAGTATATGTTGGGGCTGGCTCTGTGCTGTAGCAGGTAAAGCATCCCGTATATGTGACCATTCTATTCCTGGCTGTTCCACTTCTTTTTAAAAAGATTTTATTTATTTATTTGAAAGTCAAAGTTATACAGAGAGAAAAGGAGAGGCAGAGAGAGAGAGAGAGAGAGGTCTTCCACCCTCTGGTTCACTCCCCAGTTGGCTGCAACGTCTAGAGCTGTTCTGATCTGAAGCCAGGAGTTTCTTCTGGGTCTCCCACGTGTGTGCAGGTTCCCAAGGGCTACTCCACTTCTCATCCAGCTCATTGATATGACTTGGGAAAGCAGTGGAAGATGGCCCAAGTCCTTGGGCCCTGCACTTGCATGGGAGACCTGGAACAAGCTCCTGTCTCCTGGCTTCGGATCAGTGTAGCTCCGGACATTGCGGCCACTGGGGAGTGAACCAGTGGATGGAAGACCCCCCCCCTTCTGCCTCTGTCTCTCTGTAACTCTGCTTTTCAAATAAATAAATAAAGTTTTTTATTTGACAGGTGGAGTTATAGACAGTGAGAGAGAAAGAGAGAGACAGAGAGAGACATTGGTTCACTCCCCAAATGGCCGCTAGGTTCGGCACTGCACTGAACTGAAGCCAGGAGCCAGGTGCTTCTTCCTGGTCTCCCATGCGGGTGCAGAGCCCAAGCACTTGAGCCATCCTCCATTGGCTTCCCAGGCCACAGCAGAGAGCTTGACTGGAAGAGGAGCAATCAGGATTAGAACCCAGTGCTCATATGGGATGCCGGCGCCGCAGGCAGAGGATTAACCAAGTGAGCCATGGCACTGGCCCATAAATAAATCTTAAAAAAGTTAAATATGTGTAGTTTTTCCATAATACACATTATCCATACATCTTTAAAATGCCCTTATATTTTGAAATCTATACTCAGAATTCAACTCAGATGCCTCACCCACTTGCCGTGTGGTTGGTGTCAACATCTGTGACCTCAGGAATCTTTGCAGCCATGGCATTTTCTTGGACACTCCATAGTTTAAGGGAAAAGATATTTTTCTTTTCCATTTTAGGTTCTAGACTGAAATCCCTATAACAAAAGACAGACTAACAAGATAAATAAATATGAATATAATCAATATAAATTTTACATAACATGGGGTCCTACATAAGGAAATGGAAACCTACAGAAGTAGGAAAACCTGTCTATTTCTTAAGGCTGTTTGATGAATGAAAGGAGAATGGTGGAAATGCGTGATTGGACACAGGGGATATCATCTAATGGTAATAAATCGGTGACAGCTCAGAGTTCTTTGTCCCTGTGTGTCTGCTCAGACAAGGATGCTCCTTGCTTTTTGATATGGAGCCTGCAGGTCTCACATTCAGGTTATATGGTGAGCTCTAGGGGAAGGGCAGAACACCCTTCCTGAGTGTTATAAATCACTTCATTGGGAGAAGTGGGAAAGGTGAGAGGACACTCCTGCTTCTACCATTTTCACAAAAGCCAAGGTGTCATATTTTGAAATAGCATGTCCTGAATCTCATCATCATTAGTTTTGTACTACTCTTCCTTAGGTCAGATACATGTTTTCCTTCTTTGATCCTCTTGACAAATATTTATGCCAGTGAGACCTCTCTCTCTCTCTCTCTCTCTCTCTCTCTCTTTCCGTCCCCCCATCCTGCTTCCTTCTCCTTCCATGGCAAATAAATAAGTAAATGAATAATTTTTAAAATCTTAAATATTGGGGTTGGCGCTGTGCCTTAATGGATAAAGCTGCCACCTGCAGTGTCAGCATCCCACATAGTCACCAGTCCAGCAGTCCAGGCTGCTCTACTTCTGATCCAGCTCCTTGCTATTGTCTGAGAAAGCAATGGAACTGGCTCAAGTGCTTCAGCACCTGCACCCACAAGGGAGACCCTGAGGAAGCTCCTGGCTCCTGGCTTCGGATGAGTGCAGCTCCCGCCATTGCAGCCATCTGGGGAGTGAACCAGTGGAATGGAAGACCTCTCTGTCTGTCTGTCTCTCTCTTTCTTTGTCTGTCTCTACCTTTCTCTGTAACTCTTTCAAATAAATAAAATAAATCTTTAAAAAAAAGAATGAAAAGTAAATGAGCGGTCTCTCTCTTGTTCAAATAAGCAAAAATAAATTTTTAAAATGCTACTCCAGGCTCCTGGCTTCTGATTGGCCCAGTTCCAGCAACTGCGGCATTTGGGGAGTGAACCAGTGGGTGGCAGACTCTCTCTCTCTCTTTCATGCTCTTGCTCTTGCTCTCTCATTCTCTTGCTCTCTCCTCTCTCGTCCTCTGTCTCTGTATAACTCTGCCTTTCCAATAAATGGGTAATTAAAAAAAATGTAAAGGTATGCCTTTCTTAATGCCACGCTATGGGCTTATTTATGTCTTTATGACAATCAGAGGGAGGTATACACTTTGATGTGGTGTCTGTCTATCTGGGTCCCCTGACACCTTTTCCCCTCTAATAACATTGCTGTGGGAAAATGTGATTTTTTTGCCATATTGTTTACAAATAAACTTTCTGAGCCAGAAATACTGTAACATTTCAGGAAATATTACAAAATCCTTCAGGCTTGAAGGATATTAATTACAGGTTAGTATCAATTAAAAAAAACTGTAGTTACCATGTTTCCTATAGTCAATAGGTAAATGCAGTAATTATGATATAAAATTAACAAGGTTTTAAAACAGCTGGAGCTTTTTGTTGCCCTGAAGCAGGATACATTTGAGGAAAAGGCACCTTTTCTGGGGGAATACTGGGTAGGAGTGCGGCTGTTCTTCTTTTTGCTGCTGCTTGCCAAGCCACACAGAGCTGTACAGCTACTACTTCAGCCTGACGTAGGGCATGTGTGTGGGGCACAGAATGTCAACTACATACACTGGTCCTGCTGAGCCTTTTTCAAAATAGCAATGAAATTATTTGTGGCTAATATTGCCTGGCTTCAACTTAGGCTTGAACATAATTTCAATATGTTAATTAGATAATAGGTGTCATTACTCTGGATTATTTGTGAAAAAAAAATAGAAATGGTAAGGTGAAGATATGCTCCAAAACTATCTACTGGGAACTCTCAATGTACTTGATGTTGAAAAAAAAAAAAACCTCTGAATATGATGATGAAAGGAAAGGAAATAAGAATTCAAACATTTATTTCCTAGTTAACAATTATTTTTATGAAAGGAAAGTATTTCTCTTAAGTAATAACTGAAAAGATCAAATAAGGTAATACAAGTATAAATGTGTAATACCTGAAGTGTTTAAAATGTTCATTTTTTTACTGGTAATTATGCAGCCTTAATAATTTATAAATTATTGTTTTAAATCAATATAAATAGTAATAATACCATTAACAACACATACAATACATTCTGTCTCATGAAAGAAAAATAGTGGCTCAGCAACTTCTTTGCCTTGTCAAAGTGACATTGTAACGTAAGCTCATTATATTATTCACTTTCATAAACCATCATTTTGTAGATCTGATTTAGAACTCTAATTTTAAATGTGATATATAATATTAATATTGAATAATATTTAATATTTAAATATTTAAAATTAATATTTAATGTGATATATTTATATTTAATCTCAAATTCTCAACTTGCTCTATGGACTTCAGTTTTTCCTGTCTCCATTACCTTGAGAGTGGGAAGGAAATGCTAGTAAACTTAGCTATGCCCCCCTTCCAAACCTGAATGATCAATTTATTTCCATGTTTTTTCCAGGTAGGAAGTGATATCGAAGTGCTTTAAAATTATTTTTAGCAGAAATGATAATTAATCTCTACACATAGAATTGTATTGAGATTTTTTCCATATATTTACAGTCTGTTAATTTCCATAGTTTAGGTTTTTTGTAATTTTCTAAAATAGGAACTTACTCTTTATTATGTGAATTTTCTGATTTTTGGCTACTCTATAAATTTAGCCCCAATTATTTTCTGAGTTCTGAATAAACAATATAAAAGACTAATTCAAAACTGTTTGTTTAATAGTATTTCCTGATGTATTTACTAATTCCAATGAATTTTTTTATCTCTCATTTTTATTTCATATCAACATACATTCATTCACATTCAGACCCAATATAATCTATAAAGGTCGTGTCCATAAAGACTCTTACGGTGAACTCCATATGTGACATATTTCAACAAATATTTCACACCAGAAATGAATCGTAAGCATGTAAAATTTTTGTGAACTGGGCTGTAAAAGATCAGAAGCAATACACTCTATCCAAGTTGACAGCTGATATCTGATCTGAAAATAGTGTATTTTCCTTCAAATGTCGGTATCCTGTCACTTTGCATTGCATTGATATAAACAGTTATACAAGAGGAAAATTACTGTGAAAAAATAAAATCCTTCTTTTATAAATATAATAACTAAAACCAAAATAAAACAAACAAAAATCAAAGGTGCCCCTGTGTTTTTAATATTTGAAACTCTGCCTCACTCTGGGAGTGCGATAATCTGGCTGTAAAATGTTGTATTAGTCTCCTATTGCTTCTCTAACAAATTGCCACAAATTTAGTCATTTAAAACAACACAGACTTATTTTATTGGCTTGGAGGTCAGAAGTCGAAAATGGGTCTCCCTGGGTTAAGATTAAGGTGTTGCCAAGAGTCCCTTTCCGGTGGTCCTAGGTGAATTCAATTTCTGGCATGCAGCTCCTAAAACTCTTGGGATATAACCGTGAAGCATGCTTTTGGCATTGCCTGAGGTTCTCTGTAGCTTAAGGATGGAAGCCAGGCACCAGAAAAACCTAACCTTGATTAAGAGGGCTGTAACTTCTAGTCCCTTCCTCACTCTCACCTTTGAGGAAGGTGGAGGCAAAGAGATTGAGTTCAGTCATCAACAGTCGGTGATTCAATTGTGTCTAAGTGATGAATCTTCAAAAAGCCCCTAAAGGATGGAGTTCACCAAGCTGCTGATATAGTGAACACAGAGAGGTGCTAGAAGGAATGTGTTCCTAGAGAGGATATGGAAAACTCATGAATCTCCTCTCCCCCACTTCCATTTGGCTGCTATTTTTTTTTTTATTTGACAGGTAGAGTTATAGACAGTGAGAGAGAGACAGAAAGTTAGGTCTTCCTTCGTTGGTTCATTCCCCAAATGGTCACTATGGCCAGCGCTGTGCCAATCCAAAGCCAAGAGCCAGGTGCTTCTTCCTTGTCTCCCATGCAGGGGCAGGGCCCTAGCACTTGAGCCATCCTCCACTGCCCTCCTGGGCCACATCAGAGAGCTGGACTGGAAGAGGAGCAACCCGGACTAGAACCTAGCACTACAGGAGGAGGATTAACCAAGTGAGCCATGGCATCGGCCCCTTGGCTGCTCTTGAGTAGCATCCCTTGTCATAAAATACTTTCTTGAGTTTTGTGACATCTTCTAGAGAATTACTGAACCTGAAGGGGTTATGGAGACAACTGAATTTATGTTCAGGCCATACCATTTACCACTGGACTCTGAAGAAAGATGGTCTTCAGGAACGGAGCCTCACCCCCGGTGGCACACACTAACTGGGAGTTGCATCAGACTTGAGTTGTGTTGTTGACCTGTCAATTGACCCATGGTGTCAATTGAAATTGGAGGCTTGATATTGGAGGAAGGAAGCAAAAACCATTCAGGAAGAGTCTATTTTCTTTCCTTGCCTTTCCAGTCTCCAGAGGTCTCCTACTTTTGTTGGTTCATGGCCCCTTTCATCTTCCAGGCCAGCAACAGCTGGGTAAGTTGGCCCTACATCCTATCCTACAGACTGACTTTATGCCACCCTCTTCCACATTTAAAGGACCTTTGTGATTATCTTGGGCTCACTGAATAGTCCAGAGAAATCCTATCTTAAAGTCAGCTGATCAACAATCCTACTTTCATCTACAGTTTTAATTTTCTTTTGCTATATAAGGTAACATATTCACAGATTTGGGGAAATTAGAATATGTGTATTTGGAGGAACCACCATTTTAGCAATCACAAATGGTGAAAGAAGGAAATATATTCTTTCACTGGAGAAATAGCTTTGTAATCTAAAAAATGATTTGTGTTACATAAATGCCAACAAGTTGTCCCAATTATTTAGTGATGGTGGAATTTTGCTATAGCAAATGAGCCTATTTATCTATGAAAAGAGAGGATATTAGCTACAATACAAACCCAAAAGATTTGGCTTCTAGTGCTTATTCTGCTCTGCCCTTGTGACCTAGGGTAAATCTTGTCAACACTACTGAGTTTCCTCATTGACAAGAGTGATTGTACCAGGAATAATTCAAACAGTTGTTGAGAGAATGAGTTGAAATGGTGTATGTGGAAATACACTGGAAATTATAGTGTTAGTCAAACATTGTGTTATATAAATATGCCATTTGCTTGAGCTTAGCAAATTTGTAAAACAAGACTTTATATATTATAATATGTTGCTCTAATACTGTTTCAACTGCAGTACTGGTAAAAGTGAGGACATACTTCTTGAATCAACATTTTCCTCAACACCTGCCCTATATACCTTGCTCTCTCCCACCTGCTACCCTCATAGAGACCTCATACTCCAATCAAAGGTGAAAAAAAAAATACAGCCAAAGAAAGAATAGTCTGGTAAACAACAACAGGGGGTAAGATATGCAAAAGTTCATGAGGTTACTATTTTATTATTTTCCATTGGGAGAAAAAATGATGAGAACTTAGCAATTGCCTTCAAGAATGTGAAGACTTATAGCACAACGAATGGTTAAAATAAGAAACAAACTTAGGCTAAGAGACTTAGTTTAGGCCTCAGAAAAAAATATTAAAGAATATTAAAGGCAATAATGGTTAAAGTAGGATGGTTTTGTATTTTCCTGCTTTAGGGAGTTTTTGAAGAAAGAAAAGTGAAAGTATTTTTATCTTCTGTAAAGGGCATTAAGTATCTCTGACTTCCTTTTAAAGGCAATAAAAGTGGCTCTTTACGAAAGTCACATTTCTAGTACCAAAATATGTTTTCACTTTCAGATTGATTTTGGCTATTCTTGGAATATCATTTGTCCAAGTAAATTTTAAGACCTACACTTTGTCAACTTCCTGGGTAAACCATGCTTTGATTCAGGTTAGAATCACTTTGATGGGACATGTCGTTCTTGTTTGTCATAAAATATGGTATACTCCCCCAAAATATATGTAAAATGTGCATGGAACTTTTAATTGGTACACAGAGTGAAAATCCAGGTAAAGAAAAATAAATACACTCCACATCTAGAGGTTGTCATTATCTTAACTTCTGTCACAATAAATTCTTTGCTTTTTTTTTTTAATAGCTTTAGCATCAAAAGAATTTAGATTTATCTGCTTTGGAATTATCTAATAAGAGAACAATTAGGGGCTGGTGCTGTGGTATAGTTAATAAAACCACTGTCTGCAACAATGATACCCTTTATGGGCACTTGTTTGAGGCCTGATAGCTCCAATTCCAATCCAGTTTCCAGCCAATGCACCTGAGGAAGCAGTGGAAGATGACCCAAGTGCTTGGGCCCCTGTACCCAGGTAGGAAATCTTGAAGTTGCTCCTGGTTCCTGGCTTTGGCTTGGCCCAGTCCTGGCCATTGAGGCCATCTGGGGAATGAACCAGAAGATGGAAGATTCTCTCTGTGTCTCTCCCTCCCTCTGTAACACCAATTTCCAGATAAATAAATAAATCTTTAAAAAATGAGAGAATCATGTAGTCTTGTACATAATATAACCTTGTTTACTTACTAAAATTTTTGTTTGTGAGATTCATGTATGATAAGTATTCATGAAACTTATATCTTAATTTGCCGCTTATTTCATTTTACCCATCACTGTGGTTCCTTTTGTGTGTCAACTTGGCTAGCCTGTAGCAGCTGATTATTTCATCAAATACTAACCGAGAGGTTACTCTGAAGGTATTTGGTAGACATGGCTAATATTCATAGTTAGTTGACCTTAAATATGTAAGGAGATTATCTTTGGTAATGTGGGTAACCCATTTTAATAAGATCTCAAATCCGTCTCTTCTTGATTTTCTTTTTCTGGGGCTCCCTGACTAATAATGCAAGACAGTTATATGAACAATGTGGTAATGTACTTTTGTACTATGGAGCACAGTGCAAGTTTCCCTAAGGGGACTTTTTGGGTATGCATTTAAAAAATTTATTAGGGGCACACGCTGTTTTCAAAAATGTTGTACCAATGTGCATTGTCCTTGACAGTGTATGACAGCTCTGATTGTTCCACATCCTTATCAATATTTGGTATTGCCAGATATTTCCTCTTTAGCTTGATGAATATGCAATATCTCATTATTATTTTAATTTGCACTTCTCTGAAAAGCATTAACATTGAACCACTTTGAATATCCTCAGTGGTCATTTGAATAGCCAGTAAAAATAATAAATAGTATCATTTTTGTGATAGTCTCTTTCTTTTTTTAAAAAAAAATTGAGTTGTCTATTATTTTTTGAAAGAGTTTCATGTGTGGATTTTAACCCCTAATTTCAAATGTCTCCGCACTCTGCAGCTTGCTTTTGCACTGCTTTCTTGTATTTGATTATAGAATTTTATCAACACAAATTTATCAACTTTTCCTTTATGGTGACTGCCAGTGTATCCTGTTTAGGAAGTCACTTCTTACTGTAAGATCTGGGATATAGAATTCTATCATATAGTCTAGAATTTTATAACTACTTTCTCACAATGAAGATTTAATCCATCTGGAATTGTATTTGATTTTTATGTTATCAATATGGCACCAATTCCATTTTGTGTCAAATACTGCTCCATTGTCCAAGACCATTTGTTGGAATGACCATATTCTCCATGCTTCTGTGTCATTATCAAAGTTCTGTGTGTATGCATATATATGTATTTCTTGATTCTATTATGATTCTGGAGTCCAATTTCTATCCTTGCATCAATTCCATAACTAAATGACTAGAACTTTATAATATATCAGGATGTTTTGAGATCAAGTCCTCCCAACTTGATTTTCTTCAAAAGTGATTTGGTTACCACTTTTTAATATTTATTTAAAAATTATTATGTCCAAGTTATACAATAAAAGTAAAAAAGACAGTATTGAACATACAAATATATTTGAGAAAATTGATGTCTTCATAATACTTCAGTCTTACATATGGCAGCCTTCTTCGTTTATTTGTTTTTAATTGTTTTTAGTGAAATTGTTTAATTGTTTAATTGTTTTTAGTTTACTTTCTTGACAGATTTATTTTGTTAGATTTATTCTTATGATATTTATAATTTTGATACTATTATAAATGATATTGTTTTTATTTTATTTTCGAGGCATAAATTATTGTATAGAGATGTAAAATTGAATTCTCCTTCACTACTCATTAGTTGTAATACTATATTATCTTTGAGTTGTTGCCTCCTTTCTTTTTATTTATCTCATTTTATTTGAAAGGCAAAGTTACAGAGAGAGAGGAAGGGACACACAAAGAGATCTTCCATCTACTGGTTCATTCCCCCAAACGGCTGCAATGTCTGGGGCAGGGCCAGATTGAAGCAGCAGCCTGGATCTTCATACGAGTCTCCCATGTGCAGCATGAGTTTGAATACTTTGGCCATATTCTTCTGCTTTCCCAGGAACAGAAGCAGGGAACTGTATCAAAAGTGGGGCATCCAGGACTTGAACTATGAGATGCCTGCATCACAGCTGGGAGTCTTTACCTGCTATGCCAACCCCTGCTTCTTTTCAAAGATTCTGGCATAGTAGCCAAAATCCTACAAATACAATCATGAATTTTATATATCTTCTTTTAATTCCATCGAAATTGTCAGATCCAAATAAATTTACATTTATTATACAGATTTTAGTGACTTATTGACATCTGTTCATTTTTATCTTGAGACATTTTAGTTTCAGCTTGTAGACCCCCAGTATTTACTATTTAAATAATCACACTCAACTTTATGATTTTCTAATAATTTTTTAACCATGGCATATTCTTCTCCTTCTGAATAACAAGCATGAAAATTGTTCATAAGCCTCTCGTTCTTCTATATTAAGATAACAAATTGCATGTTAGTAAAACAATAAATCGTGATGGGAGAATAAATAAATGTCTAAGTTTCATAACTTCTTAATGATTTCACATAATTGAGTTGATATGTCTTGCCCCTCCTCATGCATTGAAACAGTGAATCAAGATTAAAAAGTAGATACACTAGTGAATTTAACCATCAAAAGACTGAACATATTTTCCATTTTTATTCAGTCATTTTTTCCCAGAATTTCTAAGGAGTTCGGGAAATAAGAATTAAGAAGACTGTTGCACACTGGAAGAGTAGATCACAAAGAGATATTATTCAGGCTAGCTAGCAAGTCCATCTTTTATCAGTTAGAGCGGTGATCTTCTTCGGTCCTGTGTTGCTTTATTATATCATTTGCTAGTGAGCAGCTCTATAATTTCAAGGCCATGTAATTTTCAATTAATCTCATCTTGGCTACATTAGAATGATACATTTTGTTATTGGGATGACTTTTGAAAGCTACAATTGGGCATTGTTCAGAAATCAATCACTTGAATTCAACAAATTCAGTCATTAAAGGGAAGTTTTGTAACCTAGAAATGACCAATTGAAAATCACCTGCAGATCTCTCTCATTGGGTTCAGCTCTAACAATGGGAATTTGTTCAGAAAGCTACAGTTCTCTAACAATCTTCCAGGGGCAGCCTGGCTACATTATCTCATCTGGAATTCAGCCTCTACTCACTTCACTGGTTCGAATTACTTCACATGGTCAGGTTCTACTTGTGTTGGGAAATTCAGTCCTTGTTTGAATGTGGTCAAGAGTTCATTTTCTCTCCCACCTGCTACCATTATCCCAGAGCCACAGGGCATCAATCCTGCCTAGATGGGTCCCTAAAGCTAAGGGAATTGTGTTGCCAAAACTCTGGAACAACTTGGCCAAATCTTGAAGGACTATGATTTGACCCCTCATCTTTATTTTTTTCATTTTACTTAAAAAATTTTATGCTTTATTTAAAAACCTGCTGAAAGTAAAAGACTGAATAGTATTATTCTTTCTCTTTATCATTCTGTTGCCACTGGAAAGTATTATTTAGATACCTCAAAAATATTCTAAAATATAATGTTAATATCAAATAGCAATTAAACTTCATTGTTAGATATGTACAAAATTATTGATTCACTAAACTAAATAGTATAGTCTATCTTTATTTTTTATTTTCAAAATACATTAGTACTTTTACTACATGTAGAAAAATTATAAAATCTTTAGAGATGTGCAATGGCATTTATTCCCACTTGTCCTTTGTACTATTGTTGTCATATATTTAATTTCTTTTTTCAGGAGTTCTTCTTTGTTTATTTAAAAGGCAGAGTATAGGAGGAGAGAGAGAGAGGAAGAGGGAGAGAGAGAGAGAGAGAGAGAGAGAGAGAGAGAAGAGAGAGAGAGAGAGAGAGAGAGAGAGAGAGAGAGAGAGAGAGAAAGAGAGATCTTCTATGTGCTGAGCTCAAATGCTTACAACAGCCATGTCTGAGGCAGGTCAAAACTGGGAGTCAGAATCTCCATCTGGGTCTACCATACAGGTGGCTCAGGCCATAATCTGCTACCTTGTCAACTGCATTATAGGAAGCTGGATTGAAAATGTAGCATTCAGTACTCCAATAAGCACTCTGATACTGACATTGCAACCAGATTAATCCACTGCACCATATCTCTGGCTCCCATATGTTTTATTTCTACACTTGGTATAAATCCCAAAAGATATTGCTGTTATTCTTATTTTGAATATTCAATATCATTTTTAATCTAACTACATTTTTATGCTTTTTGATATCTTCTCTCCTTACTGTTTAAATCTTTTGGTCACCTACTCAAGTCACTTTTAAAATCTGGCAAGTATCCTAAACAGGAGATTGGCCTAAACAAATTATTGTTAGATTGGGTTTTGACAAACACATGAATTTGCTTAAGCTCTTGTTCTAATAAGAAGTGACCAATTATGTGTGTGTATCCATTCATAAAACATACAAATATGTCTCATTTATTTCTTTTAAACTGAGAGACTGGGAGCTCAGATCTAATTCTTTTTTGTGTACAGTGTAAGGGATGTCCAACTCTAGTTCCTGTGCCTATGATAAAATAACAGTCCATACACAAAGTTTGAAGATTACCACATGGATTCACTATGTCCTTTAGCTCTTCTTTTTAATCACCTACAAGCAATTAGGAGAAAAGAATACAAACATGCAATGCCCATCATTAGGATCTAATGGAAACCCTAAATTATAAAGTAGACAAAGAGGTTGCCAGAAGAAGTAGGAGACAAGTGCGATGAAAGTGAGCTAGCAGAGAACAGCCTCAGCACCCAGTACTGCCTGTTCTCCCTCATATAGCAAAGCTGAAAAACATATAAACACAGAACAATCGTTTCTGGAGGCTGTGAGGAGTGGAGGGACAGAGAATGGTTGGATAACCAACACCAACTCAGTGTTTGATAGAAGGAGTAAGTTCCTAGTGTTACACAATATGGTGGGATGACTATAATTCACAAAAACCTGTTATATATTTTCTGAGCAAATAGAAGAGAAGGATTCCAAACACAAAGTAGCTGCAGGCAGAGAGAAATGTTTGATTTGGTGAGTGCACACTGTATCCATGAAAAGATATGCACACTATCCTCCAAACTATGTACAACTGTTGTTCATTTTAAATTTTTCTAATGTTTTTAAAAGTATAGTAAAAAATTGAAAAAATTAAAATCTCTAATTTCAGAAAGTTACAGATGTAGACATTGCCAAGGCTATTGTACCACCATGTAATACCAAGTTTTTATCTTTGCCATGGAAGGAATAAAGTGAAATTGCTGACTTCAAGAACAGCTTCTCTGGATTCTTTTGGTCCAGTAAGGAGGGGGAACATGTGTGGACTCCAATAGGGTTAAATATATTTTCTGTAAGCGTATGATTTTTATAACAAGAGGCAAAAGACTTTGCCATGTGGACAAACCTACACTGTGTATCTCTTGGATGCAGAGGATATATTTTAAAAATCTCCAGGACACATCCTGCATCTTCAGTTAATTGCTTCTTGGAACATGTTAATAGAGTGTTCCCCAGAGACTCCTATAATGGTTGACCCAGAAATGCCTCTGCTCCTCCTTAAAGATGAGGAATCAGAAATAAAGCAACACAGGGCCTATTTAGATGAGTAGGGAAACTCAACGGTAGCTAGAATAAGTTATCACAAAGAAGAGCGTGGTGAACTAGCTTTTCTCAGTGAATTTAAGGAAACCAAAAAAATATGTAAAAACTTTTGAGTCAACTCCTTCTATGAGGCAAAAGCATAAGGTTTACAAGAGCTCAAAGTGGAAATAGTGGGACAACAACAGCACATGTCAAGGGCAAAGGCTGCCAGCTGTAAGAGGTCCAGAATATCTGATCTAAAGAAACACAAAAGATAATAGAAAGAATGCATGAAAGAAAAAATCATTGTGCCTTATGTATTTAGGGTCTTAAGAATAGAAATGCGAAATCCTAGAAAAATTATACAAGGAATGAATATGTAATAGGTGTTTAACCTAGCACATGGCACGCTTACATCCAGTTTCAGGGTACCTGGCTTCTATGCCCCTCTCTGCTCCTGACTCCTGTTTCCTACTAATGCAACGTCTGGGAGGCAGTGGTGATGGAGCAAGTGGTTGGGTTCCAGCCACCCACTTTGGAGACTTGGATTGCATCCCCATTCCAAGTTTTGAGCCTGACCCAGCTGTTGTAGGCAGTTGGGGAGCAAGCCAGAAAATGGGAGATCTCTGTCTGTCTCTCAGCCCTCAAATAATTATAAATACTTTTAAAAAGAAAACACATCAAATTTTAACTGAATTGAGGTCACAAAGATAGAAGTAGGTAGTCAATATACATATAGTTCGATTATACAGAAAAGTATAGGATGATCTTTAAATATAAAACAATTACAGTCTTTAAATTTTTAAAAGGTGTTTTTTATAGTAACAAATTCTGAGTATCAAACATTTACAATGGTTCTTTTGGTAATTAGGTAAAAACTAAACTATTGTTAAGGAAATTACATATAGTAAACTATCACAGAAAATATCCACAGATGTTTTAAAAAAATTTACCCAATTCTCAGGGTAAGAGTGAACAAAGCATCTTGTAGCAAATGAAATTGTAATGCAATCCTCAGTTTCCATGAGGGACTACTTCCTTGAACCCATGAAGGGACAAAAGTCTGTTAATATTCAACTCCCTTATATAAAATGGTATAGTATTTGTTTAGCATTTATGTCTATCTTCCTGTATACTTGACAATCATCTAGATGAATTATAATGCCTACTAACCTGGGAAAGTTATGTAAATGGATGCCATACTATCTTTAGAAAATAATAAGAAAAATGGTCTGCAGAGAGGGCGGGGAACATGGGTAAGAGGAAGAGTAGGGTGGGAAATATCACTATGTTCCTAAACACGGATATATGAAATACATGAAATTTATTGATCTTGTATAAACAAACAAAAAAAAAGTGAAAGAAAAAGTGAAGAGTCAAGTTATAATGTGGCTTTTTAGAAAAGATTTATTTACAAATACATGCAGAAGAAACTGGAAAGGAAGTTGGGAGGTGGTCAATGTTGAAAATTTCCTTATTTTAATAGTTGCAGTTAAAATATTTAGAATAAAATGAACAACTCATGTAACAGGTTTAATTACCTTTAATAATATAATTTTGACACTAAGAAAGATGTTTTAAAAATCAACTGAGAGCCCGGCGCTGCAGCTCACTAGGCTAATCCTCTGCCTTGTGGCGCCGGCACACCAAGTTCTGGTCCTGGTCAGGGCGCTGGATTCTGTCCCGGTTGCCCCTCTTCCAGGCCAGCTCTCTGCTGTGGTCCAGGAGTGCAGTGGAGAATGACCCAAGTGCTTGGGCACTGCACCCCATGGGAGACCAGGAGAAGCACCTGGCTCCTGCCTTCAGATCAGCGCTGTGCATTGGCTGCAGCGTGCCAGCTGCGGCGGCTATTGGAGGGTGAACCAACAGCAAAGGAAGACCTTTCTCTCTGTCTCTCTTTCTCACTGTCCACTCTGCCTGTCAAAAGAAAGAAAGAAAGAAAGAAAGAAAGAAAGAAAGAAAGAAAGAAAGAAAGAAAGAAAGATCAACTGAGAGAAAATGACTCTACTTTCTAAAGCATAATTTCCCCATTGTAGTCCATAGTGGAATTTACTGAAACCTTGGGTCAACAGAGAATTGAGGCAGAGTGGGAGGTAAATACAGTGGTGCTGTAGTAATACACTCATCAAGTCAGTTGGAGTCCATGTGCAGTGGTTACTGGAGCATGAGGCAAAATAATTTTTTTTCATTTGACAGATAGAGTTAGACAGTGAGAGAAAGAGAGAAAAATCTTCCTTCCTTTGGTTCACACCCCAAATGGCCACTACGGCCAGCGTGCTGTGCTGATCCAAAATCAGGAGCCATGTGCTTCCCCTGGTCTCCTATGCGGGTGCAGGGCCCAAGCACTTGGGCCATCCTCCACTGCCTTCCCAGACCACAGCAGAGAGCTGGACTGGAAGAGGAGCAGCTGGGACTAGAACCCAGAGCCCATATGGGATGCCGGTGCAGCACGTAGAGGATTAACCAAGTAAGCTACAGTTCCAGGTCCAAGAGACAAAAGAATTTTAAAAGATATGAAGCAATTTAAGTGATATAACCAACAAAATCCAGAAAATATATATAATCATAATTATGATCAAATTTACTTCTCACATTTATAAATGTGAGCAGCCTAAATTAATCTACTGAAAATATTTTATATTGGCCAAGTGTGCTATATGTTATGTTAAAACAGATATCTAAATTAATTAAAATAGCTGAAAATTAAAGACAATAAATATAAAACAGACATATTCATTTAAAATAAAACAGATTATAATATCAACATTAAAAACTTGAATTAAATGTAAAAACTTTAATAAGAAAGGTGTTTTACAGCAATACACAGTGGAATTCACACTGAAGATACAACAGTTGTAATTTATTGTATGCAAAATAATTTAGCGGCAATATTTATAAAGTAAAGTTTATAAACAACTCTAGAGTAAACACAAGCACATTAAAGTGGATGTTTATATATTTTAAAGGCAGAGTGACAGAAACAGAGAGAGAGGGATCTTCCAGCTACTGATTTACACCCCCCCCCCATGCCTCCAGAACAGCTGGTGTTTGGCCGGGCCAAAGCCAGGAGTCAAGAACTACATCTGGATCTCTCATATAGGTGTCAGTGAACCAAGCCCATGAAATATCATCTTCAGCCTCCCAGCGTGCACATTAGCAAGAAGCAGGATTGGAAGGCAGCAGGATCATTGCATCTCAAAGTATCAATTTCACTTCGATTGATTACCTTTTAGGTGCTCTATTAATTGCCACAGGTCAGGGAGAACATATAGAATTTGTCCTTTTGGGACTGGCTTATTTCACTAAGTATAATGTTTCGCAGTTGAATCCATTTTTCTTCAAATGACAGGATTTCATTTTTTACAGCTGTGTAGTATTCCCTGGTGTACATATCCCATACTTTCTTTATCCAGTCTTCAGTTTATGGACATTTGGGTTGGTTCCATATCTTAGCTATTGCGAATTGAGTTGCAATAAACTTGGAGGTACGTATAACCCTTTCATATGCTGATTTTATTTCCATTGGATAAACTCTTAGGAGTGAGATGGCTGGGTCATATTTGTAGATCTGTATTCAGATTTCTGAATTTTCTCCATACTGTCTTCCACAATGTCTGTACCAGTTTACATTCCCATCATCAGTGGATTACGGTATGTTTGTCCTCACATCCTTGCCAGCACTTGTTTGTTGATTTCTGAATGAATGCCATTCTAACATGGTGAAGTGAACCTCATTGTGGTTTGAATTTGCGTTTCCCTGATGGATAGTGATCCTGAACATTTTTTCATGTGTCTGTTGGCCATTTGGATTTCTTCTTTTGAAAAATGACTGCTTAAGTTCTTTGCCTTTTCTTAACTGGGTTTTTGTTTTTGTTGTTGTTGAGCTTCTTTAGCTCTTTATATATTCTAGATATGAATCCTTTATCAGTTGCATAGTTTGCAAATCATTTCTTGTATTCTATTGGTTGCCACTTCACTTTGCTAAGTGATTCTTTAACAGTGCAGAAGCTTCTCAATTTGATTAATCCCATTTGTCAATTTTGGCTTTGAAGTGCCTCTAGGTTCTATGCCAAGAACTCTTTATCTAGGCCAAGGTCTCCTTTAAAAAAAAAGATTTACTTATTTATTTATTTGACAGAGTTACACATAGAGAGGAGACACACACACACACACAGAGAGAGAGAGAGAGAGAGAGAGAGAGAGAGAGAGAGAAAGAGAGAGAGAAAGAGAAAGAGAGGTCTTCCATCTGATCGTTTACTCCTCAGTTGGCCACAATGGCCAGAGCTGCACCAGTCTGAAGGCAGGAGCCAGGAGCTTCTTCCGGGTCTTCCACATGGGTACAGGGTCCCAAAGACTTGGGCCATCTTCTACTGCTTTCCCAGGCCACAGCATAGAGCTGTATTGGAAGTGGAGCAGCCGGGTCTCAAACTGGTGCATCAGGCTGTGGCATCAATCCACTGAGCCATAATGCCGGCCCCAAGGCCAGTGTCTTACAGGAGTGTTTTTTCCCAGAGTTGTGTAACAATTTGATGATATTGTGTCATTGATGTAGGGCTTTGGTCCATTTTTAGTGGATTTGTATGTAAGGTGAAAAGCAGCAGTCTTGCTTCATAATTCTGCATATATGGAGATCCAGTGTCCCCAGTTGTTGAAGAGCCTGTCCTTGCTCCAGGAATTGATTTTAGCTCCTTTGTCAAAGATAAGCTCATTGTAGATGCATGGGTTGATTTTTGGGGTTTCTATTCTGTTCCATTGCTCTATCCATCTGTTTTTGTACAAATACCAGAATTTTTATTATAACTGCCTTGTAGTATGTCTTGAAATCTGGTATTGTGAAGTGTCTGGATTTGTTTTTGTTATATAAGATTGCTTTAATTATTTGGAGTATCCTGTGTTTCCATATGAATTTTAGCATCATTTTTCCTATATCTGAGAAGTATGACATTTGTATTTTGGCTGGTATCACATTGAATCTGTAAATTGTTTTTGGTAGTGTGGACATTTTGAAGATATTTTTTCTTCTAATAAATGAACATGGAAGTGTTTAAAATTTTCTGTGTCTTCTTCTATTTCATTCTTTAATTGTAATTCTCATCTTAGATATCCTTGATGTCCTTTGTTAAATTTATTCCAAACTATTTAATTTTTTTGCAGTTATTGTGAATGGGAACTTAGAAGTTCTTTCTCAGCCATGACATTGTTTGTGTATACAAAGGCTATTTATTTTTATGTAGTGATTTTATATTTTGCCACTTGACCAAATTCTTTTGTGAGTTTCAGTAGCATCCAAGGGGAGTCTTTTGGATTCTCTATATTGAGAATCATGTCATCTGCAAATAGGGATAGCTTGACTGCCTCCTTTCCAATTTGTATTCTGTTGATTTTTTTTTTTGCTTCGTGTTCTGGCTAAAAATTCCATGACTCTATTAAATTGCAGTGGTGAGAGTGGATATCCTTGTCTGGTTGTGGATCTTAGTGGGTATGCTTCCAACTTTTTCCGATTCAATAGGATGCTTGGCATGAGTTTGTCATAAATTGCCTTGATTGTTTGGATTAATGTTTGCTCTAAACCCAATCTGTTTTAAGTTTTAATCTTGAAAGTATGTTGTATTTTATCAAATTCTTTCTCTGTTTCTATTGAGATAATAAAATGCTTTTTATTTTTCAATTTGTTAATGTGATGAATCACGTTGATTGGTTTGTGAATGTTGAACCAAACTTGCACACCAGAGATAAATCCCAGTGGGTCCTGGTGGATGTCTTGCTGATGTGTTGATGAATTCTATTGTCTAGTATTTTGATAAGAATTTTTGTGTCTATGTTCATCAGAGAAATTGGTTTGTAGTTCTCTTTCTCTGTTGTATCTTTTTCATGTTTAGGAATTAAGGTGATGCTGGCTTCATAGAAGGAGTTTGGGAGGATTTCCTCCCTTTCAAGTGATTTTACTAGCTTCAGAAGAATTGGAGTTAGTTCTTCTTTAAATGCCTGGTAGAATTAATCAGTGAAGTCTTCCAGTCTGGTTTTTCTTTGCTGGAGGGACTTTATTACTGATTCAATATCTGTCTTGGCTATTGGTTTGTTGAAGTTTTCTCTGTCTTCATGGCTCAATTTAGGTAGATTGTATTGAGTCCAGGAAAATACACATTTCTTCAATGTTTCCGTATTTGTTGACATACAACTCTTTTGTAGTAATTCCTAATAATTCTTTTTATTTCTGTACTATCTATTGTTACATTTCCTTTTTCATCTCTGATTTTATTAATTTGAGTCTCCCTCTGCCTTTTCTTTTTTGGTTGGTTGGTTGGGCAATCAATTTTTCAAAAAACCAGCCATTCATTTCACTGATCTTTTGTATTTTTTGTTTCAATTTTGTTTATTTCTTCTCTAATTTTAATTATTTCTTTCCTCCTACTAATTTGGGGTTTGGTTTGCTGTTGATTTTCTAGGTCCTTGAGACACATTGATAGCTCATTTATTTGGTGCCTTTCCAATTTCTTGATATAAACACCACTTGCTATAAACTTTCCTCTTAACACAGCTTTTGCTGTATCCCATAAGTTTTGATAAGTTGTACTGTCAATTTATTTCCAGAATTTTTTTGATAAAGGCGTTGATTTCTTCTATGACCTGCTGTTCATTCAGCAGTATGTTGTTCAGTCTCCATGTGTTTGTATATGTTCTAGAGATCTTAAGTTGTTGATTTCCAGCTTCATTTCCTCGTTGTCAGTGAAGATGCATGGTATGATTTAATTTTTTTTTAATTTGATGAGACCAGTTTCATGGCCTAGCATGTGGTCAATCCTACAGAAAGTTCTATGCCCTGTTAAGAAGAATGTTATTTGCTCAACTATAGAATGAAACGCTATGTAGATAGCTTTTGTCTATTTGGTCTGTAATGTCGATTTACTCTGTTGTTTCCTTTTGATTTTCTGTTTGGTTGATCTATTCAGTTATGAAACTAGGGTGTTAAAATCCCCCATTACTATTGCATTGGAGTTTATGTCTCTCTTTAGATCCATTAACATTTCTTTTAAATAGACAGGTGTCCTGTAATTGGATGCATATATATTTACTATAGTCACATCTTCCTGTTAGTGCCCTTCTTTTTCTCTTTGGATAGTTTTTGTATTAAAATCTATTTTTTTCTGATATTAGAATGACTACACCTACAATTTTACTTTCCATTAGCATGGAATATCTTTTTCCATCCTTTCACTTTCAATCTGCAGTTTTCTTTGTTGATGAGGTGTGTTTCTTGTAGGCAAATAGATTGGTCATATTTTTTTAATCTCTTCAGCCAATCTTTAGCTTTTAACTGGAGAGTTGAGGCCATTTACATTCAGGAGGGCTATTGATAAATTATGACTTGGACTTGCCATTTTTCCATAAATATTTATATTATTTACTTTGGATCCTTTGTCCTCTTATTGGTAGATTTTCTGCCTGCACCTTATTTCATAATGGTGACCATATTTATAAAACCACACATACAAGGAGTCTTGAAAAAGTTCATTGCAAATGTGTATTATGAAAAAAAGAACTGTGGCTTGATTTCAATTTTTTGTCCCAAAGCAAAATAATGCTTTATTTCCATTTTGCATTTGCAAGTATTCCTGGGGCTGGCGCTATCATGCAGTAGGTTAATCCTCTACCTGTGGCACTGGCATCCCAATGGGCCTGGGTTCTAGTCCTGGCTGCTCCTGTTCCAATCAAATTCTCTGCTATGGCCTGTGAAAGCAGTGGGCCCCTGCATCCATGTGGGAGACCTGGAAGAAGCTCCTGACTCCCGGCTTCAGATTGGTGCAGGTCCAACCATTGTGGCCATTCGGGGAGTGAACCAGCAGAAGGAAGACCCTTTTCTGTGTGTGTCTCTCTCTCTCATTTTCTGTAATTCTACCTCTCAAACAAATAAATAAAATCTTTGAAAAAAGAAAAAATATATTCCTTTTTATTTATTACATAAAAATAGTATATTGTTCGGGTGGTTAAGAAATTATACGCTAATGGTAGTGTAAAGAAAGTAACATTTTTCCTAAATATGGCAGAATGATAACCTAATCTCCTTCTAATAGGAGTAATATAAATTAGGCTCTGCTGATGTTATTTTGCATCATCTAACTGACAATAATGATAGCAATTCTTTTTTCCTTTCATTCCTCTTCTTTCTACATCTGTACATTCCATTCCTTACCTAGAGGATGAGTCTGGCATACATCACCTGGGATTCCTTGCTGGCTGGCTTCAGCTGGATTCAATAGTTTGAAGGGATGTACAAGAGATTAGAAGTGGAGCAGGGAGAGATGCATTTCTCTACCTCTTACTCCCTTCTTTGGTGTACTGATACTTCACCAAGACTATACTTCTATATTGCTTCCATCTTTAAAGGGTTTCCAGATTTCCTTTGAAATAATATAAGAAGCTGTATCTATTAAAACACAAGGAGCTAAAAAATGATACAATAAACCATACTGTACAGAGTTGTTGAAAACTACTAAGTAAATAATATATACTATACACTATAAAATATATATATTATATACTATAAACTATAAAGTATAACATGTGTGTAAGTGAAATCCCATAAATTAGAGAAGAAACAAAATATATTTGAAGGAAAACTGGCTAAGAATTTTCCAAATTGTTGATATTCAGTAATTTCACTGAACACCAAGAATTATTGATAAATAGAAAACAATGCCAATATAAAATAAATAAAAAAGAAAGTTTAATTGTCAAGCTTCTAAAGCTAAAGTTAAAAAGATGTTGGGGCCAGTGCTGTGGCTTATTGGCTAAATACTCCACCTGCAATGAGGGCATCCTATATGGACACTGGTTCAAGTCTAAGCTGCTCCACTTCTGATCCAGCATCTGCTATGGCCTGGGAAAGCAGTTGAAAATGGCCCAAGTCCTTGGGCCCCTCCACCCATGTGGGAGACCCAGAAGAAGCTGCTGGCTCCTGGGTTCAGATGGGCTTGTCTGCATTCGATTCGGCCAACTGGGGAGTGAAACAGTGGATGGAAGAATTTGCTATCCCTCTGCCTCTCTAGCTCTTTCTTTCAAGTCAATAAATAAATCTTTAAAAAAAAAGTTAAAAGATGTCTTTGAATGAAGATGGTGATTATTTTGAATCTCTTTAAAATATTAGAGATTAATTTTCATTTTGAATTAGACAGAGAAACGACACCCCACTAGACTGCTTTAATTGATTGCAGATATGATGTCTAAAATGAATTCATAGACTAGCTAGAGACTAAGAGTAAACAGCTACAAAACTATTAAGAAGGAGGGAAAAGAATTTGAAGCACAATGGATCTGGTAGGGAGTTCACCTTCTTTTTAAATTTACTTATTTGGGAGGCAAAGAGATGATAGAGAGGGGAGACAGAGGGTGAGGCAGAGAGAGAGATAGAGCGCTTCAATCTGTTGATCTGCTCCTCAAATGCCTGCAATGACCATGGCTGAGCCAGTCCAAAGCTGAGAACAAGGAAGTCATTCCAGGTCTCCTATGCGGGGTGAAGGAACTCAGATACTTGAGTCATCGCCTATGCTTTCCAGAGTCTTGATTGTTAGGAAGCAGGAGTCAGGAGTATGAGCGTGGCGTTGAATCCCTGCACTCCAATATGGGATGCAGGCATACTAACTAGCATCTTAATAGCTGATTGTTAAGGAGTAGCCCCTGGAGGTTAACATTTTTCCTCCCAAACTGCTCACCCCCAGACAAAATTCAAAGTAACTTCAAATCCAGATGTAGTCTTAAAAGGGATAGGGGAAAATTCAAGGAAATCCCTCTGATACTAGATTTAGAAACAGGAGAGTTGATTCTGTTTTCACTAGATGATAGTATAAGTCACAGTTTCCTTTTTCTTCTTTTTCTCATTTCACTCCTATCCCAGCACCATGCAACCTGGTGGTGGTGGCAGTGGTGACAGTAATAGTAATTGTCTGGAACCCATACGCACTTCCACTATATACCCAAAAGCATGGGACCAATTTCTACCTCTACGCCCTACTTGTTGTTCCATCCATTCTCCTACTCTTTGACCTTGGATGTGAGTACAAACACAAAAGCATGCAACAGAGGAGTAAAAATCAGCCCAGACTTTTGGGTGAAAAACAGAAAGTAGAAAGGGAATTGTAAACAGCTATAAAGATCACACAGAAATAGAAACCAGGAAAACCCATGTCTCAATTTTCAGGAGCTTTCAACTCCCCTCTGAGTTTTCAATGTGTGGATCTTATACTAAATAGTGTACCAGTGCAATGACTCAAGGACCAGATCAGAACAAGATCACCACCCAAGACTCATACTGACCAATGACAGGATAAGATTCAAGCATAACTGCATTTTGAAAATTGAGGTAATACTGAAAACACTACAAATGGAAGATTATGACAAGCTCATAGATGAGTAGATGGAGCTCAATCAGGTTAATTTCCTGTTAAAATTATATTTAAAGGGGACAGCACTGTGGCGCAGCAGGTTAGAGTTCTTGTGTGCAGTGCCAGCATCCTATTTGGGCACTGGTTTGAGTCTGGGCTGCTCCACTTCTGATCCAGCTCCCTGTAATGTACCTGGGAAAGCAACAGAAGATGGCCCAAGTGCTTGGGCCCTTACACCCATACGGGAGGCCTAGAAGACACTCCTGGCTCCTGGCTTTGGCCTGGCCCAGCCCCTGCTGTTGTGGTCATTTTGTGAGTGAACCAGCAGATGGAGGACTTCTCTCTTTGTCTCTAGCTCTCTATAACTCAGCCTTTCAAATAAATAAAATAAATCTTTAAAAAAATTATATGTATAAATCAAAAATCTCCATTTAGATTTTTTCAAGATCTAGAATCTAATCATATTATATGAAAAATGCTCAGGGTAATTTCACAGTAGGCAGCTCTGAGAGCTTTGTCTCCACAGAAACAGTGAGAAGCAAGTAAAACCAACTTTGTCAGAGTTCACAAATAGTCAAGTGTTTAAAGCAACCAAGGAAAAGGTGAATCAAGATAGAGGCAATTTAAAGCATGGCATAAAAGCTTTGTGGCATTATCCCCTTGTCTTTGTTTTTGCCTGGGCCTGTGGTAGTTTTGGAGGTGATGGTTTTAAATATGGTAGCCAAGTTTTTTGACTGGAGCCCTGCTGCCTGGTTCTGAAGGGGGCATGGCAGACCGTCATAAAGTATTCCATGTGTGTTTCCCATCCTGTCTTGTGTGAGGGCTCCCTGAAGGACTGGCACACGACATTTCTGTCTATGCTGGCACTCACTTAAGGAAGAGAAGCAAACTTCTCAAAAACATTTTGAAGAGGATGAGAAATCTGCAGCTAGCTAGGGCAAAAGATTATGACAGATGCAACCAGGAAACCAGCTAGAGAAGGAGAGAGAGATCGAAGGTGGGGAGTGTATTCAGGATATTAAGGCACTCAATATGACTTGTGATACTGAGCAATTTAGAAGACCATTCACATGCACAAGGCAAGATATAGGTATTGAGAATACCTTAAGCTTCTCCCTCTGCAAAATGGAAAGGGCTCTGTGTTGAAGGAGTGCCTCAACTCAGCCAATCTACAAGGTCTGGAAGAAATTTTGTTTTTGTTCATTTTATTCTTTGTTTTTTTAACTCATAGCACTGAAGACAATTTCTGTCAAAACATTAACTGATTAAAAGGAAATGTGAATTCATTGACTATATACAACTAGGAAAATCTTTGCAAAAGCAATTTGATAATTGGCCTTGTGAGAGTACATAATAAAGTTGTTGAGAGGATAGATTTTGGTGCCAGATTCAGGGTTTCATATCAATGCCTCTCCACATAGAGGTATTTAACTTTTTCACTAGTTTTCTAATCTGGAAAACAGAAATGATAAAACTACTTTCATGCCAGGTATTGTCCTGCAGGGGTTAAACTACTGCTTAGGATGCCTGCATAGTGCATCCGTGCCTGATACAAATCGTGAATACATACTTCCTACCCAACTATCTGCTAATGAGCATTCTGGGAAGCAGTAGGTGACAGATCAAGTACTTTATCTTTGCCACCCCCATGGGAGACTTTCATGGAGTTCTAGGCTCTAGCTTTGGTCTAATTCAGCCTTGGCTGCTAGGGCAAATTCAAGTGAACCTGTTGATGGAAGATCTCTCTCTTCCTCTCTTTCTCTCTCTCTCTTTCTCTTTTCCTCTCCTCACTCCCATGCACATTCTGCTTCCCAGATAAAAAATACACTAAAAAAAAATTCTTTTCCAATAAAGTTGTTACCAGTGTTAAGTTATATGAAAAATGCTTGAAAGTAATGTGTAGAATACAGTAAGTATTATTTATGTGCTTGCTATTATTTTTAGGAAATGGTCACACATAAGATTGTCAGAGTTGCTATGTGAATAAACAAACTTGAATATACAAATTAGTGAATAATAAGCTTAAATGATAATGATGGCCAGTTACATTATCGTTCATTAAACACATATCAAATTGCTAAAAATATAGTTTGGAAAAGTAGCTAAACATACGACTTTAGGCTTCAATAATCAAGAACAACAAACTCTGAGAAGTGGAGAGAAAGTGGTTTTCAGAGTTAGCACATTGAAATATTTACACTTTTAGTTTCAAGAACAACAAAAAATCATGACATACTGAGAAACAGAGCCAATGACCTGATTTATAGGAAACTACTGTGATGGAAACAGTGTAATTTTGAAGGAGATCATCAAATAGAACAATGTAGCAGAATAGTGCCCATAAGTAGATCTATACAAATATTATCAATGATTTTATTAATTCATTGTCTATTCAATTTTAAAGTGACCATCTTTTAAATATGGGGTTGAAACAATTAGATATCCATTGAGGAAAAAAAGACTAACCTTAATCTAAACATCACATACAACACAAAAATTAACTCAAAATAGATAATAGAATTAAATAGAAAGAAACAAGCTTTTAGAAAAAGAAATCAAAAGGAGAGACCCCTTTTATTTGGGTTCAAGAAGACGCTTCTTAAAATGATGCATTAGGAAATGAACTGTATTGAAATCAATTTTTTTCTCTGGGAAAGGCATTGAAAAATCCATGAAAAGACAGCTTAATGGAAGAAAAATCTTGGAAACCACTGATCCAATGAAGGCCCTGTTTCCAGAATATATAAAAATAATCAAACTCCACAGTTAGAAAACAAATCACCCAGTTAAACACTGAGCAAAAGTCTTGAATAGTTGGAGGCAAATAGGTTCAGTAAGTGACATTCAAGATCCTTAGCCATAATGACTTTAAAAATTAATATCACAATGATATATTTTGCACACAATGACATTCTGAAAATTCCATGAACTGGAAATGATGTGAGATTGGAACTTTCAGATTTCTGGTGGGAATGCAAAAGGGTACATATAGTGTGGGAAACTGTTTAGCAGTTTCTTCTGAATATAAGTACACACTGACCATATAACTCAACAATCCCATTCTTAATTATTTACTTCAGTGCAATAAAAATTCATGTTTACATAAAATACTTTACAAAAATATGTATAGCATTTTGAATTATAATTGCCAATAATTAAAAACAACACAAATGTTCTTCAATGAGCACATGTTAAACAACTTGTGGCATATTCACACAATTTAATAATATTCATGTAGATAAATAGAAAATGGCAAACTATAAATACATGCAATAACTTGAGTGAGTTTCAGAGTCATTTTCCTGAGTGATAGGAGCCAATCTTTAAGGTTATATCTTGATAGTCTTATTCATATCACTGTCTTAAAGACAAAGTATAGATATAGAAAATAGTTGCCTGACTTCCAGTAGTATGGGGGAACAGGTGTTACTACAAAGCGATATTACAAGGGATTTTAGGTTTTGGTGCTAATAAAACAAGTCTGTGTACTATTTATGTAGCTGGTACACACATATACAGATTTTAAAAATTATCAGTATTTACACTGAAAATTAATTTACATAGTTTAAAAGAGAATTAAAAATAATTGATAGTCTAATGCAGAAATCATTATTAGTGTACACTGTATTCACTATTACACGTGTAAAAGTGAAATATTTCACAATAATAAAAACAAACAACTGGGTTGGGCATTGTGGTGCAGTAGGTTAATCCACCACTTGGGATACCCCATACTATATTGGCATGACTGGGGTGAAGTCCTACCTGCCTCTGGCTCTGATTCAACTTCCTTCTAGTGGGTAATCTTGGAAGCACCAGATGATGGCTCAAGAATTTGAGTCCCTGCCACCAATGTGAGAGTCTCACATGGTTCTAGGCTCCTGGTTTCAGTCTAGTGCAGTTCCACATATTCCAGGCATTTGGGGAATGAAACAGTAGATGGAAGACTCTCTCTCTCTCTCTGTCTCTCTCTCTCTGGCTCTGTCATCCAAATACATAAAAATATATGAAGAAAAAGCAAAACTAAAAGCAAATAAGTTCTGGGGTAAGGTGCTGATAATGAAGTGGGCTGTATGTATCTGGAGATATAGAATACAAGGTAACGGTAATTTCTGCTTTATTTTGTCATGAACCTGAGTTTATTCTAAATATGTTTTAGCATATTAAAATTTTAAACCCTAATTTTAAAAAATATAATTATGTAAATTGGAAATTTTATATAAGATTTTTATAGCATTGTAAAGTAGTGCAATACTATTTGATGATTTAGCCAGCACTGGGCCAGGCCAAAGCCAGGAGCTTCTTCCCATGAGTATAGCAGGGGTCCAGACACCTGGGCCATCCTCTGCTGATTTTCCTAGGGTATTAGCAGGGAGTTGGAATGGAAGTAGAGCAGCTAGAACATGAACCAGTGCCCTTATGGGATGCCAATGTCTTAAGTGGTGGATTTACCAGCTATGACACTAGACTGGCTTCAGAGCTAGTAATTTTTAAATGTACAAGTAATAATTCAATAATAAAGATTAAATTGAAACAGAAAATATGTTTAATTACTGTAAAATAAGGAAGGGGATTTGGGAAAGGATGATTAAAGGACAAATTGGATGAAGAGAAAATACATAGCAAGATTATAGATTTAAATGCATCTGTATCAATAATTCTGTTAAATAGAAATGCTTTAAAATTTGGTAAAAGTGAATATATTTTCAAATTTTATATAAAAGCAAGACTAGTGTACTTTATGTATAAGAAACTCACTTTCTAAATAAGGAGACACCTGCGAATTTAACCTACCAGTTCAGACACTGGCAAAGACGCCTATATCACACACCAGAACGTTTGGTTTGCTTGGATTCAATTCCTAATTCTGGCTCCTAAGTCCAGCTTTCTGCTAAAGCAGACCTTAAGTAGCAGCAGCATGGGGCTGGCGCTATGGTGTAGCAGGTAAAGCTGGCAACTGCCGTGCCAGCATATCATGTATGTGCTGGTTCAAGCCCCATGTGCTCCACTTTCCATCGAGCGTCTCTGCTATGGCCTGGGAAAGCAGTAGAAGATGGCCCACATGTTGGGTCCCTGCACCCAACTGGGAGACCTGGAAGAAGCCCTGGCTCTGGCTTTGGGTTGGCTCAGCTTCGGCCATTAAGGCCACTTTGGGAGTGAACCAGCAGATGGAAGACCCTTCTCCGGGACTTGAACCAGCGCCCATATGGGATGCCAGCACTGCAGGAGGTGGTTTTCCTCACTTCATCACAGCACCAGCCCTTGAACAATGTATTTTAACATTACAAAAAAAATTGAGGGGCCAGCGCCATGGCTCACTCGGTTATTCCTCCACCTGCAGCACCGGCATCCCATATGGGCGCTGGGTTCTAGTCCCGGTTGCTCCTCTTCCAGTCCAGCTCTCTGCTGTGGCCCAGGAAGGCAGGAGAGGATAGCCCAAGTGCTTGTGCCGCTGCACCTGCATGGGAAACCAGGAAGGAGCACCTGGCTCCTGGCTTTGAATCAGTGCAGGGCCGGCCATAGAGGCCATTTGGGGGGTGAACCAACGGAAGAAAGACCTTTCTCTCTGTATCTCTCTCTCACTGTCTAACTCTATCTTTCAAAAAAAGAAAAAAAACACAGACAAAAAAACAAAAACACAAAACATCCACATTGATATCTGTAAAAATTAATCGATTGTAAAATGATATATTTGTTGGAAGTACTAAACAAAACAAAGCCGAATCAGTTACATTTCATCAGAAAAGCAAACTTCATAAAAAAAAAAAAACACCAAGGATAGAACAGTTTATTATATTATGCAAAAGTAATTGAATTCATTAAGATTACATGACAATCATAAATTTGTATTTCACTGATGTCATTGTTAATCACATAAAGTAAGACCTGATAGAGTTAAAAGAAGAACATTCACAGATTAAAGTTGGATAGGTCAAACTTTTTTATATATTTTGAAAGAAAATATAAACAACTTCTAGTAAGGATCTGGAAGACCTGAACATTATCAACCAATTTCCTACTGATATTCATAGACATGACCAGAGCATAAACCCTATTTTTCTTAGATCACATTTAACATTCTTTAAGGTAAGCAATGTACTGGGCCATAAAAAGAATATCAGTGCAATTAAAATCACACAAAATATATTCTCTCATCATATTATCAGGAAAATCTTGAAAATTCTCCAATATTAAGATATTTAAAAGTTATTAATATCAAAATATATACGCTTTAAGCTACACACCTCTAAATAACCATAGATAAAATAATTGTGGCATAGAATGGAATGTATTGTTAACAAAACAAAAATTATATCATAACTTTAGAAACTTAACTATAAAATGTTAAAAAAACAGAATTATGTTAGAAAGCTAGAATGATCTCAATTATTTATGCAGCTTTTTTTAAAGTCCCATATGGGTGCTGATTCTAGTCCCGGCTGCTCTATTTCCCCATACAGCTCTTGCTGTGGCCTGGGCAAGCAGTAGAAGATGACCCAAGTCCTTGGGCCCCTATACCCACATGGGAGACCTGGAAGAAGCTCCTGGTTCCAGGCTTCAGATCGGCACAGCTCTGGCCATTGTGGCCAATTGGGGAGTGAAACATTGGGTGGAAGACCTCTCTGTCTCTCTCTGCCTCTCCTCTGTGTAACACTTTCAAATAAATAAATAAATCTTTTAAAAAATTAAGCCAACTTTACAACAGACAGAATTCTACCTACATGATATTTATAGGAGATAAATGCAGTTACTTCAAAAAGGTCATGAAAACTCAATTAGAAGATGCTTATTTTGAGGCCAATTTTTAAAATAAAAATTTGTTTATATAAAGAGAATACATTTCATGTATTTTAATATATATAGTTTTAAGAACATGATGACATTTCCCACTCTCCTGTTCTCCCATCTTCCCTGCTTCTTTAATTCTTTTCTTGTAATTTTTGCTACAACATAATTTCTTCTGTCAAGAAGATTTTATTTCTTTATTTATTTGAAAGAGTTAATGTGAGAGAAGTTGACACAGAGAGAGAGAGAGATATCTGGCATCCATTGGTTCACTCCTCAAATGGCCACAATAGCCAGGACTCGGCCAGGCTGAAGCCAGAAGCCAGAAACCAGGAGCTTCATACCAGTTGTCCACATTGGTGACAGTGGCCCAAACATTTGGGTCATGTTTTGCTGCTTTTCCCAGGATAGTATCAGGGAGCTGGATCTGAAGTAGACCAGCAAGACAGGGACCAGTACCCATACTGGATGCAACTTTGCAGTGGGGGGGGGGGGGCTTTTATTACTAAGCCACAATGCCAGACACAGCACACTTTCAATTTACTTTATAATCACAAGCTTAATTCTCCACTAAATGAAGAACTCAACAAGTATAAAGTAGAAGGACAGCTGTCCCTCAGGAACATAGACATGCTATAAATAATAATCAAATATTAAGATGTCAATTTCACCCATTTTATTGGACAGTGTATATTAGTAACCACAAATCAGAGAAAACATATGATTTTTTTATTTTTGGAATTGGGTTATTTTGCTCATCATTATATATATATATATATATAAAACACAACATATTTTGAAATCCAAACACATGAGTTGTCTTCAAGGCATGCAAGAGATGCATATAATTTAAAAAACTTCATGAATTTAAAATTTTGTAAACCAAATATCTATCTTTAAACAATTAATTATTTGAGAGGAAGATGGGGTGGGGGGAGTTCTCTCCTGCTTGTTCACTCCCAAATGAGCCAGGTTTGAATTCAAGAACTGAGAATTCAATTCAGGTCTTCCACATGAGTTCTAGGAAGCTACTCAATTATTTGAACTTTTACCCCCAGTTTCCAGAGTCTGCCTTAGCAGGAAGGTGGGGTTAGGAGCCATAATGAGGCACCTAACAAAGGTTATGGGACATGATGGTTTTAAAAAGTATTTTAACTAAAAGGCTAAATGCCTGCTCCCAATCTTTTTTTTTTTTTTTTTTTTTTTTTACAGGCAGAGTGGACAGTGAGAGAGAGAGACAGAGAGAAAGGTCTTCCTTTGCCGTTGGTTCACCCTCCAATGGCCGCCGCGGCCAGCGCGCTGCGGCCGGCGCACCGCGCTCATCTGATGGCAGGAGCCAGGTGCCAGGTGCTTTTCCTGGTCTCCCATGGGGTGCAGGGCCCAAGCACTTGGGCCATCCTCCACTGCACTCCTGGGCCACAGCAGAGAGCTGGCCTGGAAGAGGGGCAACCGGGACAGAATCCGGCGCCCCAACCGGAACTAGAACTCAGTGTGCCGGCCCTGCAAGGCGGACCAATCTTTTTTTTTTTTTTAAGATTTATTTTGTTTATATGAAAGTCAGAGTTACAAAGAGAGGTAACAATACAGAGAGAGAGAGAGAGAGAGAGAGAGAGAGAGAGAGAAGAGAGAGAGGGCTTCCATCCACTGATTCAGTCCCCAAATGGCTACAGTATCCAAAGCTGAGCTGAAGCCAGAAGCCAGGACTTTCTCCCAGGTCTCCCATATGGGTAAAGGGACCTGGACCCATATGGACGTGGCCCATCCTCTGTTGCTTTCCCAGGGACATTACCAGGGAGCTGGATTGGAAATGGAGCAGCCAGAACTCGAACCAGTGCCCATAGGGATGCAGGCACTCCAGGGCAGGCTTTAACCTGCTGTGCCACAGCACCAGGGCCCAGAAATAGTAGCTTTAAATTCTACATCCACAATTTTTAAACTATTTGCATACAACTAAATTTGTGTGCTTGTCCATAATTATCTCCCTAATGTAAATTTCAATAAATACAATTAATTGTTCAATGATATGAGTCTTTTTAAGGCTGTTGATACAAATTATCATAGGAATATCACTATGTTTATATTGGTTTCAAAAACTTTTAAAACTCCTGATGTCAATAGCACACATACATTTCTTAACTTTGATACTCTGTTAGATTCAGTGTCAATAATATCTCACTATCTAACCCAAGTCATTTTTTAAAAAATAATATTGGATAATATTCAATCAAATAGTTTTTTACATCAATGATTTTAAACATAGCCTCCAACTGAAAGACATATAATATAAATGAGTACTACATAACTATAGTAAAATAAAACTCGTATGGACTTCATAAAATAGGAATAGTTGCCATTCAACTGATGGTGTCACATGGTGATGAGAACTAGTGCTGTGAGGATTTCAATAAGAAGGTAGAAATTCAGGCCAGCGCCGTGGCTCAACAGTCTAATCCTGTGCCTTGCGGTGCCAGCACACCAGGTTCTAGTCCCAGTCGATGAGCCAGATTCTGTCCTGGTTGCCCCTCTTCCAGTCCAGCTCTCTGCTGTGGCCAGGGAGTGCAGTGGAGGATGGCCCAAGTGCTTGGGCCCTGCACCCCATGGGAGACCAGGAGAAGCACCTGGCTCCTGCCTTCGGATCAGTATTGGAGGGTGAACCAACGGTAAAGGAAGACCTTTCTCTCTGTCTCTGTCTCTGTCTCTCTCTCTCACTGTCCACTCTTCCTGTCAAAAAGAAAAAAAGGTAGAAATTCAAAAATGAAACTGAAACCCAATGTGTGGAGATACTAAGCCAATTTAAAAAATCATTTAAAATCATTATGGACAATATTTGGTTTATGACCCAGCAGACTACAACCACTATATATAGTTTATGCAAACTATCAAATTTGTCATACAAGACCTGCATATATGAACTTTGTTATCTTATCTACATAGAAATATATTTGCCGAATATTATTTCATTTACTATCATCAGATTTTAGAGATAGATAACACATGCAAAACGCAAAGTGTATTGGAACAATTCTCTACTTGTTACCCCAAATTGCTAAAGGAAGTTCAATATCTAAAGCAATGCAAAGCAACAGAAATTTGACCACTTCAGTAAGGCTTGAAAAGAGGTATCTGCCACACAGTTAAGAAAAGAATAAATAAAGTGGTCCTTGTCTGTGCACAATATTATCACCTATGCACCAAATCCAAGTAAATCTGACAACAAAACCCAAAAAACAAAAGCACAAAACAAAATCTTCCTAAACTAGCAGGTAGGCGAAAATTCACAGAAGTAATTTTGTTTTCTTGGATTTCAACTTCATTTCTCATTAAATGATGGAAAAGATAAATTGGACTTCATCAAAATCTAGATTATTTGCTCAAGACACTGTTCAACTAATTAAAAGTCAAATCATCTACAGGTCAGGTGAAAATAGTTTAAGTCATATATTTAACAAAGGGTTTATAATTGCAATATGTTTTTAAAATTATCTGAAACTTCAACAATAAGAAAGCAAAGAACTCATTTACACTGGACACATATCTTAACAAATACTTCATCAAGGAAACTATTCAGAAGATACATGAAAAAATGCCCAACATCATTATCTGTTGGGGACATTCAAATCAAAACCACAAAGAAATAGAAATATATGTTATAGTTGTTAGAAAAATAAAACCTGATAATACCAAATGAAGGCAAGGATGCACAGCAATAGAATCCATCACTTTTTAAAAACAATTTATTTACGTTATACAAGTTCCATGCATTTCATACACACCAATTTAGGAACATAGTGATACTTCCCACCCAAGCTTTCCTCCTCGCCATGCTCCAACACTTCTTCCCTCTCCCCTTCAAATTGTTAAATTTTACAGGGATCCCATTTCAGTTTACTTAATGAACATAAGGTTAACCCTACACTAAGTAAAGGATTTCAACAATATAGTATGAAGAATAAAGACACTGTTCCTCAACAGAAGAGACAAGGGCTGTAAAAAGTCATTGATTTTTAAAATGTCCATTTCACTACAATATATTACATTTGAGAATTCTATTAGTTACCTCAGGTCAGGGAAATCAGATGATATCTGTCTTTTTGGGACTGGCTTATTTAACTAAGTTTCCAGTTGCATCCATTTGTTTGCAAAAGACAGGATTTAATTTTTAAATTTTTTTCCACAGTGTATATATACCATGGTTTCTTTATCCAGTCAACAGTTCATGGACATCTGTGTTGATTTCATATCTTAGCTATTGTGAATTGTGTTGTAATGAACTTGGGGGTACAGATGACACTTTCATATGTTGATTTCTTTTGGTTTGGGTAAATTCCCGGGAATAGAATGTCTGGGTCATGTAGTAGGTCTATATTTAGATTTCTGAAGTGTCTTCATAGTCTTCCACAGTAGTTACACCAGTTTACATTCCCACAAACAGTGGATTAACATACTTTTTTCCCCACATCCTTGCCAGCATTTTTTTGTTTGTTGATTTCTGTATGAAAGCCATTCTAACTGGGGTGAGGTAAAATCTCATTGTGGTTTTGATTTGCATTTCCCTGAGGTTTAGGGATACCGAGCACTTTACAAGTGTCTGTTGATCATTTGAATTTGTTCTCTTGAAAAATGTCTTGATGTAGACATCAATAGCTAAAACATGGAATCACCTAAAGCAGTAGAAGATGTCACAGAACCCACATGGGAAATCAGAATGAAGCTCCTGGATTTTGATTTTAGTCTGGCTCAGCCTTAGCCACTGTAGCTACTTGATGAGTGAGCTGACAGATGGAGGATCTCCCTGTATGTCTCTGTAACTCTTTCTTTCAAATAAAATAGATACATTTTAAAAATACTCTACAAAAAACTAGAATTCTTAAGAGAATTTAAAATATGAAATAAATCCAAATATACATCCAAAATTGATGGCTTTTCTATCGTGTAGCAATAACTATCTAAATATAAAAATAGAATAGTAACAAAAAATATGAAGGAGTGGGCTTTTGATGCCTGTATCCTATATCAAAGGTCCTGAGTTAGGGATACATTTCCACTCCTGACTCCAGCTTCCTGGATTTGCAGAACATAGCAAGTAATGGTGATGGATCAAGAAATTGGACTCCTGCCACCTAGGTGGTAGACCTGGATGTAATTATTGGTTCTTGGCTCTATTTTCTTTTTTTTTTCTTTTTTTTAATTTTTTTTTCTTATTTAGAATATAAATTTCCAAGGTACAACTTGTGGATTGCAATGACTTCCCCACCCATACCTCCCCTCCCCCCCGCTACCCTTTCCCCTTACCCACTCCCTCTCCCCTTTCATTCCCATTCAGATTCATTTTCAATTCTCTTTGTATACAGGAGTTCAGTTTAGTATGTGTTAAGAAAAGATTTTAAACCATTTGCCCTCACATAGCATCCTAGAGTGAAGCATACTCTTTGAGTACCAGTTGTAGCTTTAAATCACGTTGTACAGCACATTAGGGACAGAGATCCTACATGATATTATTTTTTTTTAATTGATTGATTTTTATGTAACTTCCATTTTTTTTATCATTTCCAATTGTCTTTCCATACAAAAGATCGATTCAGTATATATTAAGCAAAGATTTTGTCAGTTTGCATCCGCGTAGAGACACAAAATGCAGAAATACTGTTTCAGCCCTAGTTATTGCATTACTTCACCTTGGACAACACATTAAGGACAGATCATACATGGGCCGTAAGTACACAGTGACTACTGTTGTTGATTTAACAATTTGCCACTCTTGTTTATGGCGTCAGCAATCTCCCTAGGCTGTAGTCATGAGTTGCTGAGGCTATGGAAGCCTTTAGTGTTCGCCGACTTGGATCTTGTTCTGACAGGGTCATAGTCAAAGTGGAGGTTCTCTCCTCCCTTTGGAGAAAGGTACCTCCTTCTCTCATGGCCCTGTTCCTTCTGTTGGGATCTTACTCGCAGAGATCTTTCATTTATGTCTTCTTCTTTTTTTTTTTTTTTCCCAGAGTGTCTTGGCTTTCCATGCCAAAAATACTCTCATGGGTTCTTGTCTTGGCTCTATTTTCAGCTTTGACCCCAATTGGGGGCCATTTTAGACATTTATGGAGTGAACCAGTGAATGGGAACTCTTTTTTTCATTATTAGTCTCTCTCTTCCTAAAAAAAAAAAAAAAAAAAAAAAAAAAACTAAAAACAAATAAAAAAATTAAAATATGCTTAAGAATATTTCACAAGGAAATAGTATACATGAACAAAATATTTGTGGCTATTTGATGGACATAAGGTAAATCTGAGTAAATGGTACCACATATCTTGAATAGGAAAATGTGAAATCTTTGAAAAGTGCATAATATTTCAATGCAGTTCTAATGAACATCAAGAGACTCTTTCAAAGTGTATAAAATAAGTAAAGTTAAAAGTGGATAATAAATGTCTTAGAAAACTAAAAAAATTATGAAGATAAAAGTCTAAGTGGTAACTTGCTTTTCAGCTATTAGAACATGCTATATGTCTATCAAATAAATATGGATAGTATAGGAATAGATAAATATTATCAGGTTACTCATGAACAACACAGCAGGCAACGTAAAGAGCAATTGATTTGCTAATAAAATTTAAATAATCTGGACTTCAACTCAGAAATTTCAACACAGAAATCTGCTGTGAATCTGTTCTCTAGAAAGTGAACTATTAGGCTTGTGCCACAGCTCAATAGGCTAATCCTCTGCCTAGTGGCGTCAGCATGCCGGGTTCAAGTCCTTGGGCCCCACACCCACATGGGAGACCAGGAGAAGCACCTGGCTCCTGATTTCGGATCAGCGTGGTGTGCCGGCCGCAGCGCGCTGGCCGCGGCGGCCATTGGAGGGTGAACCAATGGCAAAGGAAGACCTTTCTCTCTGTCTCTCTCACTGTCCACTCTGCCTGTCAAAAAAAAAAAAAAAAAGAGTGAACTATCAAGTTTTGAGATGATATCTTAAAATGTATTCTACTTTTAAAATACAACTGAAAAAAAAACACATATAAAATATATGTAATGCACATATAATTAAATATCATTGCCCACCCAATAAAATGGAAGTGACCCTCTCACTTATGAAAAAATCCATATATTTATATACATATAGATAATGGAAACCACAAATAATCACCAAGACATTAATATTGGCTATCTTTTTCCAAGGGTTGTCTATACCTGCTCTTTATTTTATTTGCTTTGTTCAATATTATGTGATTATTTAAAATAATTCTCTATAATGTCTAAGTTAAGCAAAAAAAAATAGAAGCCAAACAATGCCTTGAGGGATGGAAAAGAAATAACAGCTACTATAAATACCACATTCAGTTGTCAAAACACTCCCACTTAAAGATGTTTGTTCTTTTCTTATTCTGAAGTACAAAGTCACAGCAATTTTCCTTCACACTTTTGGTGCTTAGTTTCCTTAAAATTATTTTTGTTTTCATCATTGTGGCACTTGAAAAATTCATAAAAAATACAATGAAAAGAGTTTATTTTCGTACAAATTTTCTTTTAATTTTTAAAAATATACTTGAAGTGGGGAGAGAGAGAGTGAAAGAAAGAGAGAGAGAGAGAGAGAGAGAGAGAGATAAAGAAAGTCCAAGCTCAGAATCATTAGATGTCTGCAATGGCTGGAACTGTTTGAGGGACAAAGCCAGGAACTAAGAATGTCTTCTGGCTCTTCCACATTTGTGGCAGTATACCAATGACTTGAGTCATTACTGCTGCCTTTAAAATCTGAATTAGCAGGAAGCTGGATTAAGGAGCTAGAGCCAAGCATCCAAGCCAGGCACTCCTTGTAGGATGCAGGCATTTTAGCTAGTATCTTAATCATGAGGCTAAACGCCAGGCACAAACCCCCAGTACCACCAATTTTGATGTTCATGCATAATTGTTCTATAATACACATTTTCATGAACTTTTTAAAGAACATTCTTATTTTCAATTCAATATTTGGTTGTCTCATCTAGGAATACAACTCGCGGCCCACACTCCTGTTGAAACCTACAGACCAGCCTAGTATAGATTCGAGAGAATAATGTAAAATTGATGTCTAATTTAGAGATGTAGGTTTGAAGCTACAGATATAAGTGCTAAAGAGAAAACATGATCATGTCTATTTGAACTAAATATGCAATTTTAGGTTAACCTTCATTACTATAGCTATAATGCCATCAGGATATATGACTCAGGTCCCCACGTCTAAACAAATAACCTTGCATTAAATCTAAAGTGAGAAGTGCCAGGCAATTCAGAGTCACAAAGAGTTTATTTTCTTGGCTTTTTGTTATTGTTTCTGTTGTTGTTTTATGGCAGTTGCCGGTTTTCTTCAAAATATTTTTAGGAGACAACATTTTAAGCAAATTGATTGTAATACGGTTATCTAGTCATCAGATCTATTTTTAAATTTTGCATAGGGAACACTAGTTTAGCAAAATTAAATAGAGAAACAGTTGCAAAACATGCACTAATAATTTATTTTGCAAAACAAAAACATACAACTGCTCTTTAATTACTAGCCTTTGAGGCATTTACAGCTAAATTAAAATTATCATCAGCTGTTAAGTGTGTTTGCTTTGATTAGTTCCTGTTTTATGAGGTTTTAGGCAGCAGTAATTTTGTGGTATTGTTGTTAATGAATTTAATGTTAAGTGGGGAAAAAAAAAAACCTTGCCATCTGACAAGCATCAACTCTGGAATCATCAGTTTAAACTTTGTCAAAAGTCATAGAGGTCCTTCCTAATGTATTTGCCAGGTATTGAAAATGCTTACATTCAGAAGAAAAGGTTGTTTAAAGCTAATAAAAAGGACAAAGAGTCCTTAGTCCCCCTAAGCACCATCACTCCATAATATAATTACAACATGGGAAAGCATGGATTTTGGATACAGTCTCTTTCAAACCAGATTTCACTGCTCTCTCAAATTTGGACCAGTAACATTCCAACCTACCCTCAGAATTATTCTCTTATAAAAAGAGATATTAATGTGTTTCCCAAGGGATACTTTTACATATTAAGTAAAATAGTGAGTGCTAAGTAAGCAGTGAGTGTCTGATCCATGCTTTCAGGAGGAGTGGACCTCTTTCTTTCTCTTTCCTTCCCACGTGATTTAGTGTGTTGGGAGATTTTAAAATCCTAATTCCAAGTGGCTGTCTGAAGATAAATTAAACTAAGAGATTTAGTATATTCGTGTCATTCATGGAAAACAGAATTTATGTGGATATACAGGAGCTTCCTACTTTAAATAGTGACAAGAAAACATATATTTTCAGTAATTTTGTACCAACAGAAAGAAAGTCCTTTTCAAATATTAGTTTAGGACTTCTGAGGGTACTTGCAGACATACAAAAACCTGTCTGCTTCATTTGCCACAAACACCAAGTGACTACAAGTGCACCATGGGTCCAGTTATTAAGGGCTACCTAGGATAGTTGAAAAGCAAAGAACAAATGGAAAACATTTAAGAGGTGTCCAAGGCTGCACCATTGCATGCACATGGCTCCAGCACCATCCAAGTAGCTCCTCAAACTCTCCAAATATGGTGTTTGCAACTCCCATTAAACATCCCTTTGTCAGTTAACCCCAAGAATGTTAATATCATATTGGACATGTGTAATTCATCTTAAAATAGTTAACAGTATGAGAAATTAAAGCTCAACCATTGCTATGGGATGGGAAAAACACATGCATTCCTATGGGTAATAATAAGACGAAATTTTGGCTTTACTACCTTTTTCTCTTAGACTCATCAAATTGCTCTGACCACTGTGTCACGCTTCACTATAAAGTAAGAGTTATCCTGCTACTTCCCAAAGTTTGGATCAAAGAAAAGTATAAAGAAAAAAACCACAAATGCGTTCTTTGTGTTCCTGTTATTTTTATCTGCTTCTTGGTGAAAGAGCTATATGATCGGAAAATGACCAGAAAGACATTAAGGGTAAGAATAAGTCTCAGTATTTCATCATTTGAAGATGAATTGCCATTCATATTTAAAGTATGGATCAGAATATGAAAGTTTCCTGCAAGTTTCATAGGAGGAGCACTTGACACACTGGCCAGGATAAAATTAATGACATGTGGAAACCATTTTATTACCCTATTGGCATTCACTCGGATCCGATACCACTGCCTTTTGGATGAGAAATGTTGAGAAGCAGCTCTCCATCATCAGCTCTGTACTGATCTTTACATTAAGCTGTTTTTCATAAAGGATTTTTTTAAGTTCCATCTTCATGTAGAACAGCATAAGCATTTAAACTGCAGTGAGGAATTGAAGATTGGTGTGCACTTGGAAGCGTGGTGTTTGTGTGACAATAGGCTATTGGAAGGATAGAGTTAGTATAGTTGATTCACATGCTGTATATTCGACAGCTGGATAGAGTTTGCTCTGGTATAACTACTGAGTCTCAGTAGAGAAATCTAAGTTATTAAACGTTTGAGTCACAAAAGCAATTTTAATTAGAAAAAAATAGGGATTTGGACTAGACAGCAGAACACCTGCAATAACAATTGTTTTCCTTCAGTAATGTTTAATATTAATATTTTTAAAGTTATAAGTATATAGCTATAAAACCTAAATGCCACTGAGCTAATCCACTATTTGATTAGCAAGTCCAGGGTTTGCTAAATTGTAATCTAACACAAGAGTACAAGGATTAGCCCTCTGATTCTCATATAAAATCATTAGTATATGTTGATTACCTATTATCATGATGAAGCATAAAACTGGAAATAGGTCAGCAAAAAAAAAAAAAAAAACACCAAAGTAAATTGTGTAAGGCCTGCACTGTGGCATAGTGAGTAAAGCCACCACTTGCAGTGCATCCCATGTAGTCAGTTTCCAGTCCTGGCTGCTCCACTTCCAATCCAGCTCCCTGCTGGTACAACTGGGAGAGCAGTAGATGTCCCAAGCCTTTGGGCTCCTGCACACACATGAAGACCTAGAGGAAGCTCCTGGCTCTTGGTCTTGGGCAGGCCCAGCTTCAGCTATCTGGGGAGTGAAACTGAAGGTGGAAGATTCTCTCTCTCTCTCTCTCTCTCTCTCTCTCTCTCTCTCTCTCTCTTCCTTTTGGATGAGTAAATCAATCTTAAAAAAAAAGTGGAAAAGTTCACAACAGAACATGATAATCCAAAAATAAGAACACTAGCTGAAATTTAGTACCTCAGAGGATGCAGTGTGGCATTCTGGGTAGGATGATACTGACAGCATAACCAGGTAGTCTTAATTATCCATCAAGATGGTGTCCTTTTCCAAAGTGTTTCACTAGCAAATGCTCAATTCACATTACACACAAATACCCAACTCACACTTGAAAACCTGAGTTTTTAGAAGCAATGATTTTCTAGACTAGTTTCCATTCATGTTTGTGTGCATGGGTTGCTGGAATAAGAAAATGATATACAGATATGCTATAGCATTTTCTATAATTACCTTGCAAAAGTTCTTTCCTCTTTAAAGATTTACTTTGGTTAATCTATGGGTAAATAAGATTGGCTCTTGATTGATTACTTTAATTTTACAGTTTTACTCTAAAACTATGGCAAATCTAATACTGGCAGTTAAATGGTATTTTTAAAATCGAGTTCTCTTTTGTCTGTGAATTAACAGCATTATTATATATGAGGATTGTAAGTGTGACTATGAGTTCCTGAAACATTTTAATAGTTTGAAACTACCTGGAAAAAAAAACCCTGAATTTCATTGATTATAATTTAATTGATATTGCATATAAGGTTTTGGCTTGGTAACTTTTCAAGACAACATTATACTGTGTACCACTACAAAGTAAGATAAAATCTACTTCAGTTGCTTAATTTTTTTTCTTTCCAACTTGTCATAGAAAGCAATAATAACCAGAAGACTTCCCCTAGCAATGAAACAAGGACAACATAATCATGCCTGTTTCATAAACTATTTTAAAGAATCATTCATATGAGTAGAAAATGAACAGAAGTTAGATGCTATATTCTAGTGATATTGCATTTTCTGGACATGAAATGTAAATAGAAATAATGCTGGGAGAGTTAGTCAGAATAAATGGGACTGTATTTTTATGATAATTGCCTCCTATATCTGAAAAGCATAAGAACTCTTGGTTTTGCTTCAAAGCTTCTCAACTCCAGAAGAAATTTCGTTCTCAAAACTAATGTATAATATAAGACAGTCTCACAACAGTATGCTATGCAGCAGAATTAGCCATGTAGAGAACATATGCCACTGACTATATATATTGAAAAATTTAGAAATAATTTTAGATCTCTTGAAAGTACATAAAATGTAAAACTATAGTGCATCCTAAAATTAAATTGTATTTGTTGAATAAATAAGGAGACTTAGTCATGATCAAATGACTGTGTTTTTGTTTAATTGGCATAAGATTCAGTGAGTAATTTTAAAATTGGAATTATTTTAGCTAATGCAGTTTTCCTTATTTCTATTTTTTCTAATACAAGTGATCATGCCAAAGACACTGTTGGTTTTTAAGTAAGACTTCACATAGATGGAGATATGCCTCATTTAGCTGTTGGATTCCATATCTGTGGGGAAATTAGACACACAAGACAATTCAAAGATGGCGCCCAAAGGAAGTAAGGTGGGTGGAACTCAACGTTGTTTACCACCAAAGCTAATTGGCCGTGCAGCATCAGGGGAAGTGACAACAACTGATGATGAGTGTACAGACATATGGCTAGTCCTATAAAAAATCGCCACGTAAAATGATCTTTTAAGTGATTGGTTGGTCCTTATGCCCTGCCCCAATGACTCTGCAGTTTTGTGCTCTAAAAGGCTTTGTTATGCGTGCAATAGATGAGTTCTCCCTTGACTTGGCTCCCTGCTGGGTCTGATTGTCTCCAGGATCTCAAGGCTGGGAAACGGGCAAGTGGAGTGGTGCACTTACCTTTCCTGGGGCCCAGTCCATCCTCGTATGGGTGGACTAAGATCCTGCACATGTCTTTTAAAAGTCTCTGAGGCTTATGTGACTAATAGACAACCTTGCTTTTCCATCAGCTTATGATTCCCAGAATTCTATGAGCTTGGCACTGTCAGCTTTCATTTCATTTTAAAGATAAAGTAACTATGACTCAGAGGGGTTAAGTCAATTGTCACTTTTATCAACAAGTTACAGAGCTGAAATTTAAATCAGGTTATGCATTTCTACATACAACACATATCAATTAAAATTTTGATCCCTGCCCTCTGTTTCTCTACTTCACTTCTTTGATTTTCTTGAAAATACAGAAAAAAGAAAAACAATATAACTGTCACCTATTTTTATTCCCACCTCTGCTTTCTCAGATGATGACTTTTTATTTCAGATTCTGTTTTTGCTGTTGTTGTTTATGTCTCACTTTTAGAAGTAAATTATAAGTAGTGTTAAGTCAGGCAGCAAGAGGAAATGTACAGTGTGAGACTGCTCTTCTCTTGCCTTTCTGTCCCCACAGAATCCTCTGCAATGTCTTAGACCTTTATTCCTGGACTACATCAACAAACTCAAGTACAATCTCTCCTGCTCTAGTCTGTCTTTGATCAAGTCTGTTGCTTATACAACTGGTATGATAATGTTCTCCAAACACTGCATTCCTCCTGTCAGCCTCCTTTTCAAGATTATACAGAGCCTCATTGTTATCTATGTTATCAAAAATTCAGCACTCATAATCCCATGTCACTAGGGTCTTTATTTAGCCCTTCTTCCCTATATATCCTTCCCTCCTTTATGGCCTAGTGTCCCCTTACACTTGTAACTTTCATGTTTTTGCTGGTTTTGCTGTTGTGGTTTTCACCAAACCCTATTCTTAACTTTCTTATAAACTTTATTTAAAATATGCCTCCTTTAGGATGTATTATCTACTTAGTTACACAGCTTCTGTTCTAGGTATAATTGTAGTATTCATGAATTTAGTTTATGAAAACACTAGTTGACTTATTCTTGGTTCTGTTACACGTGGTTCAGGATAGTGGTCTGAGAACATTCATATGAGTCCTGGATTTTAAAACATGCCACTGAATTGAGAATAAAGGAGTCCATAAGCGAATAAATCACAACACAAGAAAATAGGAGTGGGGTCCAACATTGGACTACAGTTATTAATATAATTCTGGAAGACAAAAAGCAGATGTGTGTGTGGTGACAGATGAAACAAAGCAGAAATAACCGCAAGTCAAAATAAACAGAGGTTCTGTTTAAAAGGCGATATCTGGGGCAATTTTACTGGAGCCTCGATACAGAGACAGTAGGTATATAAGATGGGCACTAGACAAAGAGACAAAAGAATGGTGTAATCGTTTGATAGCATCCATGATGGGTCTGTCCCACCCAAAGTCCCATCAATGCAAAGTGGCCACAACCTTGAAGTTTGCGGCAAAGGAAGAAAACTGGAGAATAATCCTCTAAAATATGTGAACCAATAGACCTTTAAATAACCAGGATTCTAGTGAGTTACATAAAAGAAACAAGATAAAGGCTTTTTTCAGATTAAAAGACTGCTAGGATCTCGATAGCTAAACAGAATAAAAAATAAAATCCATTCTTACATGTATTTTTGTGAAATTTCAGAACTCCAAGGATAAAGTGAAGATTGTAAAAGTTCTCATAAGGGAAAACTATGAAATAACACTTTCAAATTAAAAAAAAAAACACTCAAATAAGCAACAAAATTCTCATCTTATGACAAAAGATAGTGTTGTAATGCTTCCACCGAAAGAGAAGATTCTACTCTGTGATCTTGGTCTGAACTCCCAGTCTTCGTTGCTTATGTCATTTAAAGGACTGCCTGTGTGGCCGATATTTCGTAACTTGACCATGACGATGAGTTAGAAAGCCTTCCAAACAGCCATAATCCTTTAGCTCCTTGACCTATTGTAACACTGTGTTTGTTAGCAGGGTTTGAGGCATCTCTCCATTCTACACAACTGGCTTCCTTTATTCAGACATTTCTAAAGCTTGGCAATGCTTCCTAAGGGTCTTTCCTTTTCAATACATAGTGATTGACCTCAGCTTTTTTTCTCCAGCTCTGTGTGTGTGTGTGTGTGTGTGTATGTGATATAATCCACATGCCATATAATTTATACATTTAAAATATGCAATTTCATAACTTTTAGTAAAATCACAGATAGATGCAATCATCTGTGTCAATTTTAGATTATTTTCATTGACTCAATAAGTTTCCTATTCCCTAGTTATCCTTATCTCACTCCTAAATGCACACTTTTTATATTGTTTTCTCTATTTTTGTACTCATATGAATGAGGTCATGTAACATGTGGACTTTTGTGATTGACTTCTTTTACTTAACAATACTTTCAAGATTTATTCAAGTTGTAGCATGTGTCATATCTTCATTCCTTTTTATGGTTGCATAATATTCCAATGCACGAACAGATCACATTTTGTTTCCCATCAGTCACTTTGAGACTTAAGATTGCTTCTGCCTTTTGGTCATGAGTAATGTGGCTTTCTATATTTTTTACATGTTTTTGTGTGGGCATGTATTTTCATTTATTTTGGTATATAACAGGTACTAATACTGAGGATGTTCTTATAATAGAATTTCTGTGTCACATGGTAAGTATATTTAATCATTGTGGAACTGCCAGAGTGTTTTCCAAAGTGGATAAACCATTTAATTTTTCCAATAGCAGGGTAAGTAAGGGTTTCTGTGTTACCAAATCCTTGCTAGAACTTGTTCTTGCCTAATTTTTCGATTCCAGTCATCCTAGTGGCTTTGAGGGGTCCTCTCATTGTGGGTTTGACTTGCATTTCCATATTGACTAATGATATCAACTATTTTTTTGTGTGTTTATAGGTCATTTTTACATCTTCCTTGGGCATATGTCTATTCTGATTCTTTGATCATTTTAAAAATGAATCATTTGCCTTACTATTATTGAGATCTGTTTACACATTTTGAACTGATACTGTTGGGGAATTATAATGGGGTCCAATACTGAGGCTTTTCTTGTAATGCCGTTATCCTATATCCTTTACTTTCAGTTATGGGTGTGTATGCTGTAAAATCGTTAATATTACCTTAACCTATTTCAGAAGAAAGTTTCCTGATAATCACTAAGGGATGCCTTAAGACAATCTTGAATCTATTTTTTGGTATGTTATTTATTGGAGAAGCAGAGAGAAAGAAAAGAGCAAGAACTCCCATATATGATTCACTCCCTAAAAGATTAATGTAAAACATGCATATGTACATCAGGTTTATTTAATTAATTAATTATCAAGGGATGGTGCTGTAGGACAGTGGGCAAAGCTGCTGCCTGTGGTACTGGCATTCCATATGGCACTGGTTCAAGGCCTGGCTGCTCCATTTCCATTCCAGCTCTCAGCTAATACGTCTAGGAAAGCAGAGTAAGATGGCCCAAGTACTTGGACCCCTGAACCCACATGGAAGACCTAGAAGGATATCCTGGCTCCTAGCTTTGGATTGGCCCAACTCTGGCCATTGCAGCCATTTGGGGATTGAGCCATTGGATGGAAGACCTCTCTCTCTCTCTTTCTCTCTCATTCTCTCTCTCATTGCCTTTCAAATAAATAAATAAATCTAAAGAAGAATGAATTATAAAATTCTATCCTTGTGACTATCATGGTAATATTAGAATTTTAGTTACTTTATTTTCACCACAAAATTGACAATTATTTATTTTTGCAGTTACTTTTCACTCACAAACACACACATAGGCTAATAAAATTTGATTTATATATGTTCACCAAGGATTACAGAATCAGAAACTACACAGAATTGTATTGCTGACTATTTAGGTTTGTCACTTACTCAAGTCTTTGGCATCTGTATAGCAGCCTTAAAACCTGTGCAATTCAAATTTTTCAGTTTACAAATTCACTCATCACTGGGAGATATGGGCCTTCAACTTTACTATAAAGTAGTTAAAATGATAGATTTTAACTCTATTCAGCTTAATCACCTTAATGTCTGAATAATAGTCTAAGAATAGGGAGCACTAAAGCCACCTTCCTTTCCCACATTCAGGGACACTTAGCAAGCAAAAGATTTTCCTAGGGAGAGTGAGCAAGACAGAGAGGATCTCAAGATCAAATGAAAGAGTTGAATAATCTGTGATGAGATGACCCAAAGGAGATCTGAAACCTCTCCAAATAACAGAAGTATTTCTACATGGAATAACAATTGCAACATGCCAGTTTAACCACAAAAGATAGATCTAGGAGGCATGAAGATAACTTTTAGAGAATTCAGTTCAAAGTACTTTCTGAAAATTAAAACTGAGTATTCTTGAAAAGGAATATTATCATAGGCAGTGAATTCCAACAACTAGGAGTGTGCAGGTTGAGGTCGGTCAATGCCTCATCACGTAATGGTGAAGTGTTAGAATGGACATCCTTCCAGGTTTTCCTCATACCGCAGATTCTATTCTAAGTTCATTATACTATAAAACATTTAGGACTTGATTTAATAATTACCAGAGGGCTGAATGTTATTCATTCATAATGGCATTAAAATTTTACTCTAGCACGAAATATTAGAATTTATAATCTAATCTAGTGCCCCTTTCTGACTTCAGAATGTTATTGGCAAGGGGTAAAAGGGGGCAGTTTTGCTATTTGTCATTCCAGAGAAGTAAAATTGAATGATAATTGTCTTAAAGTGTTTCTGCAAAATATAATTTTCTCATGATGGTCACCATATAATTAAATTGATTTTTACAAAATATATAGTATATGTTTGCCGCATCGACAAATGAAAGAATGCTCTAGCCTGACATTTAATCCTGCTTACAAATACATGTTTTGAACTTCTATACTTTTTTCAAATATGATAAATATAATGCACCAAAAATAAACTTATAAAATCTTTCATGCAAATTACAGTTGTAAGTATAAGGTTATCATTCTTATTTATCTTGTGCTGAATATAAAGCTTATTACATAATTCACAAATATGAAAGGGATGGTCATTTTCTTCAATCTCAGAGTTTCAATATACATGGAATTAAAAAACACCTAATAATGATCTGCAAAATTTATCCTTTGAATGTCATGATTATGCACCAAGAAGTAGACCACAGAATGTGAATACCATGCTTCCAGAAAAGTGAGTCTCTTTTATTAGTCAGTCTATAATAATGTTTGACATATGGTGGAAAAGAGAAGAAAGATGATATATTTTTTATACATGAATCCATAAGACAACACCTAGGGAACTGTAGGAATTCAGATAAGTCATTTACCATCTCTGAGTTTTAGTTTCCTAACTCTAATATTGGTATAATAGCATTCACCATATGTAAATGGGTACTTCAAAAAATTCTTGGAAAATGCATATGATAAAAAAAATGTGGACTTCAAAATTTCTTTGCACAAAAATAAACTTATCTTTTAATTCCAGTTTCCCATGAATTTTAAAAAAAAATATTTATTTATTTTGAAAGTCAGAGATGGGGAGGGGGAGCGGAGAGAGAGAGAGAATCTTTCATCCACTGGTTCCCTATACAGATGGCTGCAATGGCCAGTGCTGGGTCTCCCATGTAGGATCATAGGCCCAACAACTGGGTCATCTTCTGCTGCCTTTCCAGACCATTCACGGGGAGTTTGATCAGAAGTAGAGCAGCCAAGACAAGAACCACCACCCATAAGGGATGTCAACATCGCAGGCAGCAATCTAGCCACAATGCCGGGGCCTTCCATGAACTTTTGTTGATGCTGTTGTTCTAATATTTATTTATTTATTTTATTTTTTCTAATTTTAATTTTTAATTAGTTTCCAGTTAATTTTTAACAAATTCAATGAGATTTGCCAACACAATTCTAAAAACATAATGATATTCCCTTCTTTCCTCCCTCCCCTCCCTCTCATCCAGCCTCTTTCCTTATAGCTTTCTTTCTTTGCATTTTTTAAGGAAAAATATTATAAAATTACATTAAACTAAAAAGGCTTAATATTTTGCTGAATAAAAAATTTAACCAGTAGAAAGCAGAAAGACTCTAGTTTAGTGGGAAAATGCAAAATAGCTATAAACAGTGAGTGAAAAGGTGACCATTTTACCAATATGCAGTAATGCTAAAGTAATAGAAGATCATTAAGACTATAGTAGTATAACATTCTTAACTATTGGTTTGACAAAGACATAAAACCAAGTTTTACAAAACTATATTTCCAGCAATACTGATACATATAGACATTTCTTTTTTGTTTGGTTTTTAACTTTTAGTTCCCACATATATGATGTCCTCCAGTTGTGTGCATCTTGCTGCAAATGGTAGAATTTCAGTCTTTTTATAGCTGAATAATACTACATTATATATATATATATATGTATATATATATATATAATTACATAACATTGTACTTATCCATTCCTCTGATGATAGATACCTTGGTTGGTTCCAAATTTTGGCTATTGTGAACAGTGTTGCTAAAACATAGTGGTAGGGGAAGGTGCGGTGGCTCACTTGGTTAATCCTCCACCTGCAGCACTGGCATCCCATATGGGCACCAATTCTAGTCCCGGTTGCACCTCTTCCAGTCCAGCTCTCTTCTGTGGCCCGGGAAGGCAGTGGAGGATAGTCCAAGTGCATGGGTTTCTGTGCCAGCATGGGAAATCAGGAGGAAGCACTTGGCTCCTGGTTTCGGATCGTAGCGGCTATTTGGGGAGTGAACCAATGGAAGGAGGACCTTTCTCTCTCTCACTGTCTATAACTCTACCTGTCAAATAAATAAATAAATAAATAGTGGTGCAGGTATGTCATTGATACAATGTGTTCAAGTCTTTTGGGTATATTACCCAGCAGTGAGATTACTGGATTATATAGAAAGTCTATTTTTAGTTTTTTAAAGAAATCTCCACTCTGCTTTCCACAGTGGCTTCACTAATTTACATTTCCACCAACAGTGTATAAGTGTTCCCCTATATCCACATCCTTAGAAGCATTGTTACTCTTTGTGTATTGGATTTTAGCCATTCTGACGGGAGTGAGGTGATAGTTCATTGAGGTTTTGCTTTTCATCTCCCTGAAGGCTAGTAATGCTGAACATTTTTTCAGATATTTATTGGACATTTGTATTTCTTCTTTGGAGAACTGCCTATTGAAGTTCTTTGCTCATTTCTCAACTGGACTGTTGAGTGTTTTAAGTTGCTGATATATTCAGCATATTATTTCTTTGTCAGTTTGAATTTTTTCCATTTTATCAGAAATCTCTTCACTCTATTGATCATTACATTTGCACTACAAAAGCTTCTGAGTTTGATAAAGCCTCATTTGTTTAGTTTTGTTTATGTTGCCTGGGATTTGGGGGTTTTGTCTAAGAAGTTGCACCAGGACTTTAAAGAGACATGGTCATCGAGATATAAGCAGTTCAAAGAAACCCAAGCAAAGTCAACCATAAAAGTCTTTTCCAAGCATATTGTCATCAATTTGTCAAAAGTTAAATAAAAGGAGAGAACCCTAATGACAGTAAGAGAATCTCATCAGGTTGCATTTAAAGGAAAACCAATTAGATTAACATGAGACTTTTTGGTGGAAACTCCATAGGCCAGAACAGAGTGGGATGATAAATTCAAGGTTTTAAAATAAAAAAAAAATATTCTAACCAATACTATTGTATCCAGGGAAGCTATCTTTTAAAAGCAAAGGAGATATAAAGTATAATCCAAATAAAAAAAAGACAGAGAAATCACCACCAGCAAATAAGCCTTACAAGAAATTTTGAAGGGTGTCCTGTGTTAGAAGTAAACATCATGAAAGCACTTGACACCACCAAATCCACTAACAGCAGGTAAAATCATTATCCAATCAACATATTGATAGATTGACAGTTCTTATCTATCAGCACTAACCTTGAATGTAAATGGATTAAATTCACCAACCAAAAAACTTAGGTTTGCTGAATGGATAGAAAACCAGGATCCCATTAAATGCTGCCTACACGAAACTTAAAGATTTAGACAGACTAAAAGTTAAGTGTTGGAAAAAGACACCAGGCAAATGGAAACTAAAAGCAAGCAAACTAAAAGTAGCTATCCTGATATCAGACAAAACAGACATGAAATCAAAACTATAAAAAGAGATAAAGAAAGACATTTATGTTTTAAAAAAAAGGTTTGATTCATCAATAAGACATATACACTTCCAATACAACACCACCCAGATATATTAGTAAATACTATTATATCTAAAGGGATAGACTCCAATTCAATAATAATGGGTGACTTCAACACTCTAATCAATGAACAGATCATCTAGACAGAAAATCAGCAAAGATACTTCACAGTTTGAATGTACTATCAAGTTAAATGGACCTAACTGACACTTATAGGATATTTCACCCAACATTTAGAGAATACACTTTCTTCTCAACAGCACATGGGACATTTTCTAGGGTAGACCACATATTAGGACACAAATCAAATATCAACTAATTTAAAAAGATTGAAATCATACCATGCAACTTTTCAGACCTTAAAGGAATGAAATTAAACATTAACAAGAAGAATAAAAATAGAAAACTCATAAATACTTGGAAACTAAATAACATGCTACTGAATGGTCAATGCATCATTGAAGAACATAAAAAGGAAATCAAAAACTTTCTTGAAGTAAATGAAAATATAAACAAAATATATTAAAACCTGAGGGATACAGCAAAAGCGGTATTAAAAGGGAAGTTTATAGCATTAGGTGCATTTATTAAAGAAAGAGAAATGTCTCAAATCAAGGATCTAATGATGCATCTTGAAGAATTATAAAAACAAGAAAAAAAGCAAACCCCAAAACAGCAGAAGGTGAGGAATAATAAGGAGCAGAGCAGAGCAAAGTGAAATTGAAACTAAAAAAATACAAATGATAAATAAAACAAAAAGTTGTTTTTTGAGAAGATAAACAAAATAAATAAACCTTAGGCAGCCTAACAAAAAATGAGAAAGAACTCAAATAAATAAAATTAGATATGAAAAAGGAGACATTGTAATTGAAAACATTGAAATATAAAGGATCATAAGAAATTATTATTAAGAGCTATATGCTAATAAACTGAAAGCCTTGAAGAAATAGATACATTTCTGGATTCATATGACTTACCAAGATTAAATAAGAAAATATGTATAGCCCAAACAGACCCAAAACACACAATGCAATTGAAGCAGTTATCAAAATTCTTACATCAAGGAAAAGTCCAAGACCTGAGAGCTTTAATATTGAATTCTACAAAACATTAAAAGAGGAAGTAACTCCAACACTCTTTAACTATACCACCATGTTGAACAAGATGGAATTCTGTCACACTCTTTATGAGGCCAACATTGATTTGACACCAAAATCATATAAAGACATGATATGAATAGAAAAAAAAACAGACCTATATCTTTGATGAACATAAATGCAAAGATTCTCAATACAATTCTAGCAATTTGAATCCAAAATCACATAAAAAAGATCATATATCACCATTAAGTGGGTTTTATCCCAGAAATGTGAAGGTGGTTCAACATTCTCAAATCAGTAAATGTCATAAATCACATGAATAGAATGAAAAGCAAAAACCATATTGTCATTTGAATAAATGCAGAGAAAGCATTTGATAAAATCCAACATCCCCTCATGATTAAAAACTCTTCACAAATTAGGTATAGAAAGAACGTTCTTCAGAATGTAAAGGCTATATATCACAAACCAACAGCCAATATCATACTGAATGGGAAAAAAACCTGAAAGCATTCCCCCTCAGATATAGAACAAGAAATGATGCCCCGGTTATTCAATAAAGCAACTGAAGTTTGAGCATGAGCAGTTAGGGAGGAGAAAGAAACAAAGGACATCAAAATTGGAAAACAGGAAGTCAAATTATCCATGTTTGCAGATGACATAATATTGTAAGATGTAATGAACCCATTCAGGAAAATTGCAGGTTACAAAATAAACATAAAATAAAATGTACAAATCATTCAAAAAGATAGTTTTTTGTATGCAACTGATGAACTCACAGAAAAATAAATCAAAAAAGCAATCACATTCACAAAAGCCACCAAGAAAATCAAACATTTAGGAATAAATTTAACAAAAAAGTGAAAGATCTCTACATGGATAATTATCAAATATTGATGAATGAAATCATCAAGGACACAAAAAATGGCAAGATATTCCTTACTCATGGATTGTAAGAATCAATTTCATTAATTTATTGATACTACTTATAGATATCTACAAATTCAGTGAAATCCATGTCAAAATAGCAATGTCATTCTTTACAGAATTAGAAAAATCAATCTAAAAATTCAAGTGGAATCACAAAAGACCCAGAATAGCTCAAGCGATTTTGAGCAAGAAAAAACAAGCTGGAGATACCACACTACCGATTTCAAAACATAGCACAAAGCTATAGTAATTAAGACTGCATGGTACTGGCATAAAGACAAATACATAGGTCAATGAAACAGAAAAGGGAGTCCAAAAACTAACCCGTGTGCATAAAGCCAACAGAATTTTGACAAAATTGCTCAAACCATACAGTGGAGAAAGGATAATCTCTTCAACAAATCATGCTGGCAAAACTAGATGCAGGCCGGCGCCGTGGCTCAATAAGCTAATCCTGCACCTGCAGTGCCAGCACACTGGGTTCTAGTCCAGATCGGGGTGCCAGATTCTATCCCAGTTGCTCCTCTTCCAGTCCTGCTCTCTGCTGTGGCCCGGGAGTGCAGTGGAGGATGGCCCAAGTGCTTGGGCCCTGCACCCACATGGGAGACCAGGAGAAGCACCTGGCTCCTGGCTTTGGATCATTGCGGTGCACCAGCCACAGCACACTGGCCGCAGCGGCCATTTGGGGGTGAACCAATGGAAAAGGAAGACCTTTCTCTCTGTCTCCCTCTATCTCACTGTCCACTCTGCCTGTCAAAGAAAAAAAAAGCAAAAACAAACAAAAATAGATGTATATGTGTAGAATAATGAAATTAGATCCATATCTCTTACCAAATGAAAAATCAACTCAAGATGGATCAAAGACTTCAATTTAAAACCTGAAACTATGAAATTACTCAAAGAAAAGATAGGTGAAAGACTCCAAGATGTGGTACTTAGGGACTGCTTTCCGTGAACTGTTTCTTTTTCTTTTTTTTTTTTTTAATTTTATTTAGTGTTTCCATATTTTATGTATTTCCTTTATACAGATTCAGGAACATAGTGATACTTTCCACACTATTCTCCTTCTTGTCCACACTCCCACCCTCCTTACTCCTCCCTGCTCCTTGCATACCATTCTTGCAAATTCTTACCAGTATACCTAAGATCTTACTGGATTCTAGCGGAAAAAATTAGTCAACTATGGAGATTGGTTTTAAGAATTTAATAGTCTTCATTACAATCAAGGTGGCCCCTGAGTAAGAGACTTCAGTGATTCTTCTTTGCTGAGACACCAGTGGGGACATATTTGCAAGATTTGTGTCTGATGCATAGTTAATTTCCAGAATATATAATGAACTCAAACAAATCAATAACATAAAAGCCAAATAATACAGTTTAAAAATGGACAGTGAATCTAAACAGACATTCCTCAAAAGAAGGAATACAAATGGTAAACAGATACATGAAAAAATGCTCAACATCACTAATAACCAGGAAAATTCAATTTAAAACCACAATGAGATATCACCTCACAAGATTGGCTATTAACTAAAAATACAGAGGGTAAGAATTAGTGGTAAAGATACGGAGAAAGATAACTGTTGCTCATTGTTGCAAGGAATGTAAATTAGTATAGCCATTGTGGAAAACAGTTTGGAGATTCCTCAAAAAAGTAAAACTAGAACTACCAAATGATCCAGCAATCACACTCCTTCCAAGAGAAATGAAATTCATCTTCAAAGAGTCATCTACACTGCCATGTTTAATTTAGCACTGTTCAACATAGCCAAGAAATTGAAACAACCTAAGTATTCATTCACTGAAGAATGGCTAAAGAAAATGCAGTACAAATGCACAATGAAATATTACTCAGAAATATAAAGGATTAAAATCTTGTCATTTGCAACAACATGAATGTAGCTGGAGGTCATTGTACTAAGTGAACTAAACCAAGCACGGAAATACAAACATCCGTGATCTCACTTATATGTGATGATCTCATAGAAGCTAAAAATAGAATGGTGGTTAGCAGAGGCTAGGAAGAGAAGTGAATAGGGAAAGTTGAGGAAATGTTGACTGGCAGGTGCTAAATTACAGCTAGATAGGAAGAAGTTCTGCAGTTGTGTTGCACAATAGATTAACTATAAACAAAGCATTATACGCTCCCCTATTTAAAAAAAAAAAAACCTGGAAGATAGGATTTCAGAAGCATTCATTGTAAAGAAATATTAAAATCTTGACATGATATATTTACCATTATTGGATACTGTATAATGTACACATGTAACAAAACATCACATAGTACCTCATAAACATTCACAACTTTTATATTGTTAAAATTTTTAATAAATAAATAATGTTCTATATTGGTAGAAACATGGCATTATAAACTTTTCCAAACCCTTACAATGTTTAACACCAATAGTAAACAATAATATAAACTGTGGTTGGTAGATAATGATGTAGCAATGTAGGTCCCAGATGTTTAATAACTATGCCACTATGGAGGAGGATGTTGATAGTAATGAGGCTATGCATGCACAGGATCAGGAGAAACATGGGATATTTCTGTACTTGTAATTTTGCTGCACCCTAAAACTTTTCTAAAGAACAAAATGCTTGAAAATTTTATTTGTAGGAAAACAGATTAATTTGGACAAAAGTATTTATTATTCTCAAAATAACATAGTCACCCAAATCACTTTGACACTCTTTGACGCTGCCACTCTTGCTGAAATCAGCACATTCTGTAACTGCCCTTACTTCCACTCGAACATTCCCACACAGACACTTCTAATATTCTGCCTCCAATTGCTTGCATATTTATGGATCAGAAGTCTCTCCTGAGAGTAACACCCATATCCACCAGTATTTTTCTCATTCTTTCTAACATCTTTCAATTAATTATTTTCATGCAATTTATATTTCCAGCCTCCTTTCAATTGCCGTCACCTTTAATGAAAGTTCATGATTCATTTATCCCATTTTTGTCTATTCTCTAGAAAATGTATTGAAGTCTGATAAAGTTATTGCCCCTAATTTTCTTCCTTTTCTATAATACAAAATTCATGCTAAGGTCATATCAACATCTACTCTTCCACATTTTATTTTAAAATTCTAGTAGTTTCCCTCAAGTTCTTATTATTTAACTTTCGCAGCCTCTCATGATTCTCTTGCTTTCAGTCTTCTTTCTTGAATTTCTTCTTCTCTTTAGTTTGTCTTTTTAGAGTCCAGTACACATTTTTCAGATTTCAACTCATCGGGGATAGGAGAGAGAGGAGGGAGAAGGGTGAGAGAGCGGGCAGGGGGGAGGGTAGAGTGGGAAGAATCACTATGTTCCTAAATATGAAATGCATGAAGTTTATATATCTTAAATAAAAGGTTTCTAGGTTAAAAAAAGGAAAAGCCCTCCAAAAATGTGGTTACTTTCCAGTGCTCCTCTCAGCCTCTGTCTCATGTTACCATCAAGCTTCTCTTTGGTTTCCTTCTCTCCCACTACCAAGTGTATAGTAATATCTGAAAAGCTTAACATTAGACAGAACATATCTGCAACACGGACCTGCATGTCCAGTCCTTTAGCAAGCACCTCTATCTGGATTTCCTATACAGAATCAAAACCTAGTAAATTCACGATTTCCATCTCTTTCATGCCCCTAGCTCTTCCAGATGCATCATCTTAAACATTTAAGTGAAAATTCCATGATTCATGCTTCCACAATGCTAAATATGGCCTGTGTCGTAATTCTCTACAGAGTAAGATATTTATGATAGGATACCTAAATTTTAGATTGCTTGAAGTCTGAAATCTAAAGTAAACTTAAGGAAATGTTAATTCTATCAAAGAAAAAGGAGAGTTAGATGATAGATGGAAAATTTAGGAATCCTCAAGATTAAAATAAGTGAATTGGAGAAATTACCATCAGGATAATTTAAATGATATTAGAAATAGTAAAAAGTAGAGTGGATGGGCTGGCGCCATGACGCAGTAGGTTAATCCTCTGTCTGCAGTGCCAGCATTCCTATGGGCTCAGGTTCTAGTCCTGGCTGCTTCACTTCCAGTCCAGCTCTCCCCTATGGTCTGGAAGTAGAAGATGGCCCAAGACCTTGGGCCCCTGCACCCACGTAGGAGACCAGGAAGAAGTGCCTGGCTCCTGGCTTCAGATCGGCGCAGCTCTGGCTGTTGCGGCCATTTGGGGAGTGAACCAACGGAAGGAAGATGTTTCTCTCCGTCTCTTGCTCTTAATGTCTATAACTCTACCTCTCAAATGAAATAAATAAAATCTTTAAAAAGTAGTAGAGTTGACACTGTCTTCATCAAATTGGCATCCTTTTGAAGTTTTCAAAGAATGTAAAAAAAACATGCAAAATTTAATTATCAGAACAGAAAAAATGTTTAAAGACAAAAATAGAAGAAAAAAGACCTAAAAGACAGCAATGAGTCTACTATGAATCAGAAAAATTAACGGAAAGAACAATAACAAAAAAACTAAGCAGGTACTTTTTAAATTTTGACAGTTGAAGATATAGTGTCCAAGTGAGAAAAAAATCAGGAATATTTTCCAGGAAAACAATGAGGACTACAGTATTACTCTTTGCTAAACTATTTTTATTATTGTCCATTTATTACTGCTTAGTTTTACAACCCACTCTCAAAGCTCACACCTCTGAAGGGGCTCTGTCCCAGCACCCTAAATTTCTTTCATGAGAGTTCCTGTCAGAGCACACATGTTTTCTGCATTGCACAGAAAGCCATTGTCAGGAACACAGCTGAAATTATTTTATCAGATTGGCTTTAGTGCTTAACAAAGATCAAAATAGCAGAAACTGGGAACTCAGTAAATCAATAGAATTTTCCTGGCCACCAAAAGGAAGAACATTCAAAGATGTGTTGGTAAAGAAGCTGAAATTTTCTAGTCTAAAAATAGACAAATCTGTTGAGCAACTATAAAATAACAATCCAATCACAGTAAATGAAGCTTCTTATACACTTGAGAGAATAGACATCTTTCAACACTGTGTATATAGCAAGATACATTCTTAGATTTTCCATATGATAAGGCAAGTGACATAATAGAGTAATAAGTTCTACTTCATGTTATATTTCATAAGAGGCATTAAAAATCAAGGGTGTATGTTGCATACATTAAGCATTGAGAGAAGCCATTCACTTACTGAAAAATACACCTTAACAGGGAGAGCCAAACAACAGAAACTATAGCATTAACTTTTAAGAAAATCCCACTTATCCCACTCTAGTTCTAAGTTCTATACTCACTGAACATATTTTGGTTCTCCACTTTGCCAACTGTCTGACCTCAGTCAAGTCATTTAAACATATGGGGGATATTTTAAATGTGCCATGAAATGGCTGGGATAATCACTAATTTTATGGCAAGTGATAAAAGTTTGCATAATTCATATTATTTGTTTTATCTCTTGAGTAGAGCAACCTTCCAAGAAGCTACTATAAGAGGACTGGTTCTCATTTTTAAGGTTTATGTCATGTGCATATTTTCCTATTTAAATGTGTTTCTGTCTCTCTTTACCTACAACCAAGATCAACTGGTGCACTTCATAAGAACAACATTATCACTCACAGGAAATATCAAATTTCAGTTTACCAAGTGCTGTCACTAGAAGAGGCAGTAGGGCACAAATGGTCGGAGCTGCATGACCTTCTGAGGCTTGCTGGTTTTCCAAGATTGTCTATGGTAAAAAATGATACAATGGTACTCACTTTATAGGATTCCTTTTTTTTAAAAAAAGTTTGTTTTTCCCAAAAAAACTTTTGTTTAAGGTATACAAAGTTCATGCATTTCATAAATACAATTTTAGGAACATACTGATTCTTCCCATTCTAACCACCTTCCCACCTGGACTCCCACTCTTCTTCCTCCTCCATCTCCTATTCCCACTCATTTTTTACTAAGATCTATTTTCAATTAACTTTATACACATAATTAACTATATGAAGAGAAGAGTTCAACAAATACTATAAAAATAAGATTCCTCAACAGTGAAGACAAAGGCTATTCAAAGGCATTACATCTCAAAGTGTCATTCTCACTTCTGTAGATTACCATTTAGGTGCTCTATTAGTTACTACATATCAGTGAGAATATATATGGCATTTGTTCTTTTGGGACTGACTGATTTCACTAAGTATAATGTTTTTCTACTTGTATAAATTTTGTTGCAAATAGTAGGATATCATTTTTTCCACTGTATTGTACTGGATGGTGTAGATATTCCATAATTGTTTGATCTAGTCTTCAGCTGATAGGCATTTGGGTTGATTCCATATTGTAGCTATTGTGAATCGAGCTACAATAAACATGGGAGGTACAGAAAGCTCTTTCTATGCTGATCTCATTTCCCTTGGATAAATTCCCAGGAGTGGAATGGGTGGATCATATGGTAGGTTTATCTGCAGATTTCTGAGGTATCTCCAAACTGATAACCACAGTGGCTATAGCAGTTTACATTCCCACTAAGAGTGATTAGAGTACTTTTTCTAAGAACTCTTTGCTTATGTCAATGTCTTGCAGAATTTCCCCAGTGTTCTCTAATAATTGGGTGATATTGGGTCTTTGATCCTTTTTGAGTGTATTTTGGTGTAAGATGTAAGATTGAGTGCTTCATATTTCTGCATGTAGAAATCCAGTTTTCCCAGCACCATCTGTTGAAGAGACTGCCCATGCTCCAGGGTTTGATTGTCAAAGATAAATTGGTTGTAGATGTGTGAGTTGATTCCTGGAGTTTCTATTCTGTTCAATTGGTTTATTCATCTGTTTTTGTAGGAGTACACATTTGCTTTGATTATTACTGCCCTATGGTATGTCTTGAAATCTGATAGTTTGAAGCCTCTGACTTTGTTTTTGTTGTGTAAGATTGCTTTAGCTATTTGGAGTCTATCACGATGAACTTCAGCACTGTATTTTCAAAACTGAGAAGAGTGACCTTGATAATTTAATTGGTATTGCATTGAATCTGTAAATTGTTTTTGCTGGTATGAGCATTTTGATGATAGTGAATCCTCCAATCTGAGAAGATGGGAGATTTTTCCATTTTTTTGTGCCTTCTTCTTTTTCTTTCTTTAATGTTTTATAATTCTCATCATAGAGATATTTTATGTCCTTGGTTAAATTTATTACAAGGCATTTAATTTTTTTGCAGCTATTGTGAATGTGATTGATCTTAGAAGTTCTTTTGCAGCCATGGCATTGTCTGTATATACAAAGGTTATTGATTTTTTTGTGTTGATTTTATATCCTGCCACTTTACCAAACTCTTTTATGAGTTTCAATAGCCTCTGAGTGTAGTCTTTTGGATCCCCTATATATAGAATCATGTCATCAACAAACAGAGATAATTTGACTTCCTCCTTCCCAATTTGTATCCCTTTGATTTCTTATTCTTGCCTAATGGCTCTGGCATTAACGTCCAGGACTTTATTAAATAGAAATGGTGAGAATGGTCACTTGTTTGGTTCTAAATTTTAGTGGAAATACTTCCAACATCTCTCCATTCAATAGGATGTTGGCTATGGGTTTGTCTTGATTGTGTTGAGGAATTTTCTCTCTCTACCCAATTTGCTTAAAGTTTTCATTATGAAAAGATGTTATATTTTATCAAATGCTTTCTCTTCACCTATTGAGATAGTCATATAATTTTTATTATTCAGTTTGTAATGTGATGTATCTCATTGATTGATTTGTTGATCTTGAATCATCTCTGTATACCAGGGATAAATCCCACATGGTGTACGTGAATAATCTTTCTGATGTGTTGTTGATTTCTATTGGCTAGTATTTTGTTGAGAACTTTTGAGTCTATGTTTATCAGAAAAATTAGTTTGTGGTTGTTTTTCTCTGTATCATCTTTTTCAGGCTCAGGAATTAAGACAATGCTGGCTTCATAGAAGAACTTTGGGAGGATTCCCACCTTTCAGTTGTTTTGAATATCTTGAGAAGAATTGAAATTAGTTCTTCTTTAAATGTTTGGTAGAATTCAGCAGTGAAGCCATCGGTCCTGGACTTTTCTTATTGGGAGTGTCTTTATTACTGATTCAATTTCTATCTTGGTTATTGGCCTGTTTAGGTTTTCTGAATCTTTCTGGATCAGTTTAGGTAGGTTGTATATGTCCAGGAATCTATCCATTTCTTCTAGACTTCCCAATTTGTTAGTATACAGCTCTTTGTAGTAATTTTTGATGAATCTTTTTTATTTCTGTGATGTCTATTGTTGCTTTTATTTTTTCATTTCCAATTTTATTGATTTGGATCTTCTCTTTCTTTTTTTGTTTAGTTGGTCCAATAGTATGTCAGCTTTGTTTATTTAAAAAAAAAGCTTTTTTTTCTGATCTTTTGAATTTTTTGTTTCAATTTTGTTTATTTCTTCTCTAATTTTAATTATTTCTTTTCTCCTACTACTTTTGGGTTTGAGTTGCTGTTGTTTTTGTAGATCTTTGAGATGCATTACCAGATCATTTATTTGGTGCTTTTCAAATTTCTTCATGTAGGTACCAATTGCTATTAACTTTCCTGTTAACACTTCTTTTTTCTGTATCTCATAAGTTTTACATGTTATATTGTCAGCATTCACTTCCACAAATGTTTTGATTTCTTCTATGAATAACTATTCTTTCAGGAGCAAGATGTTCAGTCTCCATGTGTTTGCATATGTTCTAGAGATTCTTGGGTTTGTGATACCCAGCTTCATTCCATTGTGGCCAGAGAAGATGCATGATATTTCAATATTGTTGAACTGGGTGAGACTTACTTTAGGGCCTAGCATATGGTTTATCCTAGAGAAAGTTCAATGCACTGGTGAGAAGAATGTGTTTTCTACCTCTGTAAGGTGAGAAGTTCTGTAGTTATCTTTAGGGCCCTTGGGTCTATAGTGTAGATTAACTCTGTTTTTTCCTTTCTGATTTTCTGTCTGGTTGATCTGCCCATTGCTGAAAGTGGAGTATTGAAGTCCCCCAGTACTATTATATTGGAATGTATGTTTCCCTTTACATCCATTAACATTTCTTTTAAATAGCCAGATGCCCTGTAATTAGGTGCACATTTGTTTATTATAGTCAAATCTTCCTCTCTGCAATATTTCTTCACTGGTTTCACAGCAAAGAGTTCACAGTTGTGCATCATGAGATTTGAATGTCTCTGAGGCCTGAGTCTGCATCATATAGTGGCAGCCACAGTAGGAAAGGTTGACCATAGCCCAGAATGTGTCTTCACAGAGCAGCCAGCAGATGACGAAGAGTAGATTACTGATTCCAGACTACATGGCAGATACTGCCTAGGGACTTCCTAAGTAGAGGTCAGGGTCCTGCTGTTATACAGGTAGAGGTTAATGAGCTAGCAAATTAGGATATTAATATTAATGGAGCATCCTTAGTACCCACAGGCTAATGAAGTCTGGGGTCATGTGGGTTATATTAACATCAAACAAAGTGGAATTGTAGTCCAAAAGCATTTACCACGATAAAGAGAACAATTTTGCTGATTAAAGAAGATAAAATCTGTAGTTATCGCTTGAGAAGTAGAATGTCAAAATATATAAAGCTAAACACTACTGAAAATATAAGGAGCACTGGGAAAACACACTGTGTGTTTCACAGTCTTTGACAAATGGAGAAATATTTACAGTCATTTCAGAGATTCTGAATAATAATTAATGAGATTGCATATATGCTGCTCTGTTCATACATGTACACATGTATATGCATATGTGTATAACAAAATGTTCTTTATTTTAATAACTATTAGAATTTAAAAAATAAAAGCAAAATTTAATTAAAAAGCAAGTAATTCTACACAGCAGAAAATGTACAGGTCATATTGTATAAGGAAATGAATCAAATATAAAATCAATAGCAAAATGATTAGAATTTTCCTAACATAAATAAATAAATAAATCCTTAAATATTAGTGATTTAGAACAAACAGAAGAGAACAACTGATGAATTAATCTTGGGATATAATCCATGAAAAGAACAAAATTAAATGAGCAAGAAAAATATGTGATATAAAAAATAATACAGGGCCGGCGCCGTGGCTCAACAGGCTAATCCTCCGCCTTGCGGCGCCGCCACACCGGGTTCTAGTCCCGGTCGGGGCACCGATTCTATCCCGGTTGCCCCTCTTCCAGGCCAGCCCTCTGCTGTGGCCCAGGAGTGCAGTGGAGGATGGCCCAGGTGCTTGGGCCCTGCACCCCATGGGGAGACCAGGAAAAGCACCTGGCTCCTGGCTCCTGCCATCGGATGAGTGCGGTGCGCCGGCCGCAGCGCGCCGACCGCGGCGGCCATTGGAGGGTGAACCAACGGCAAAAGGAAGACCTTTCTCTCTGTCTCTCTCTCTCACTGTCCACTCTGCCTGTAAAAAAAAAAAAAAAAAAATACAAAACATAGTAATAATGTTGTTAGAGATGTATATTAATTATGATAAATATATAAAACTCCATCCTAATAAGGGAATAATTCTTCATAATAATGGGTGATTTTACACTGAAAAGCATTATTCTCTCAGCACCTTACAAAGACTGAAAAAAACTTAAATGAAACATTACTGTACTTAGAAAAAAATATTGTCATAGGATTTTCTTTAAAAGTTACCAAAGTGAAACTGATCTATCAGTTTTCTATTTCATGTGTGTGTATATGTGTCTGTGTAACTATGTACATACATACACTTATAATTTATATTTTTTCACTTCTTAGAACTTTCAGGAAAATGTTAAAAATGATACATGCCAGCCAATCCCCAAAATTTAAAAAGCTAATGAAAGATATATTTAAAAGATAATTTATTTTGGTGCAAAAACATTTTGAAATCCAGGCATAGATTTTTTGTCATATATTTTCCATAAATATTTGTAGTTATCTTGTATTATCTATTCTCCAATAGAGAAATGAAGCCATCACCATATTAAAGAGAAGAATAGGAGGAAGAGGAGAAGAAGGAGAAGGAAGTTGGGGGGAGGAACTAATGAGGCCAGCATTGTGACACAGCATCCCATATGAGAGCCGCTTGGAGTCTGACTGCTCTTCTTCTAATCCATCTTCCTGTCAATGCATCTGGAAAAGTAGTGAATGATAGTCAAAGAGCCTGGGTTCCTGAATCCTATGTGGGAGTCCTGGATGGAGTTCCTGGCTCCTGGATTCAGGCTTTCCCAGATCTTGCCGTTGAGATCATTTGGGGAATGAATCAGTGAATGGGAGGTCCTTTTCTCTTTGTCTCTCCCTGTCTCTCTATAACTCTGCCTTTAAATAAATAAATAAATTATAAAACTCTTAATAATATCATGACTAAATAGAGTTTATGATGAGTAAAATGGGGCTTTATATTAATAAATGTTAAGATAATTGTTTAAATAGTTTAAATTTAGTAAACTAATTTATTAGAATATTGTGCTTCCTCAATATAAACAATATATTTCAAATCAGTAGTTTATTATGGAATTAAATCCAGGGGTATTCCATCCATGTCAGAGAATAAAAACATTTTTTAAATCTCTAAAATAATTTTAAGATGAAATGAAAATATATAATCAGAAAACATGAGAAAGCATAAAATTGTAAAAATATATAAATTATGGCAGCACTTTCAAGCAAATATGAATAGTTAGCAACCAGAAAGAAAAAAACTAAGCTCACTATTTGAAAATGAGAAATGTTAGGAAATAGTAATTCACAAAAGAAGTGCAAATATACGGTAGATTGTATGAAGATGTTCAGCATAGAGAATAATCAGAAGCACAAATAAAATCAATAATTATATTGTGTTTGAAGTTATTTTGGCAAGAAATATTTAACATAGTATAAGCAAAATCTTAAAATACAAATTTGGATAACGGGTACCAGAGTTGGATCAGAAGAGCAAGTTTCTAGTGTAACGTAGAAAACTGGGGTGACTATTGTCCACAATAAATTATTCTACATTTTATGAGCAAATACAAGAAAGGCGCTCCAAGGCTCCAATCCTAATGTGACGTCAGTGAAAGGGAAATATGGGTTACACTGATGTGATTTCTACACATGTATTAAATCATTCATTTTAGTCCCAAAATATGTATCATTATTGCTAGTAAGAAATATGAGTTTTTATTTAATCTGTTCCATATCGTTCAATATTGTCATTTTTAGGAATTTATTTGAAGGAAAACCCATAAGCAATGACTTATCAAGAAAACTTTTTCTAAATACTCAAGATCATTACTAAAAAAGTTAGATGTCCCACCTAATCCAAAGGTAGAAGTCAATTTTGTAGATCACAGATTTTAACCTCAGCCCTTTTTAACTACACAGTCCTACTTCCACTGAGTACTTGCCCAAATTGGTTTCCAGTCTAACCTCCAATATGAATGACGTTGGTTACCAGAGGCCATCCTCTGTCCCATTCAGTTAGCAGGGTTTCCAAGGTTTCCAAGGAAGAGGGATTTGTTGACAGTTGCTTTGGTGATAGTGCTGTTACTGACCCCAGACAAGGTTGATTGTGTGCTTGTGCACAGTATAACAGGAAGCAATATAACAGGAAGAGGTTCTTCATACTGGCCCCCTCTCCCCTCGGTAACTGAAGGTGTTTTAGTGGAATTGTGGAGGCAGTACAGTTTTTCCTTGGCACATAGAACTTCCATGTGTACCTGCCTTGCAGTTCAGGCTCACCACCTTTTCACAGGACAGATTGGCTTACACCTGATGCAGTGCTCTGTGCATGCACTGCTGGGTTTTTAACACGTAACTTACTCAAAATGGCAGTGTTACAACAGTCACACAGGAAGGTCACATATTGGTCAAACAGGGCTATTCTGGGCGTGTGTGCAGTCTGGGGAAGTCCCTAACAGAGCATTAGGGGGTTTTTGTGGTTGAGGTACAGAGGCTCCTTTCTCTTGATTGGCTTAGACTTGGAGATGGAGACCTGTCAGGTTGGGAAGGACTTGATTTTAGTGAGTCTTGTTTCTATCTTGTCTAAGTGGCTGGTATTTCTGTGAGGTAGAGTGGTAGTGACCACATGATTATAGTTAATGTATGCTGAGTAATCACAATGTGCTAGACATCATTTTACATATCTTTCATAGAACAGCTTGTATATGATGTAGTTATCTATTTCCTATCGTAACTAAGAGTACAAGATTTAGGCAAAAGAGGTGTAGAGGAATAGAGTCGGAGAATCTGAAACAGTTCTATCTCACCTGAGCTTGCTTTTATGAGGATGTTCCAGGAGAGCTTTTCTTGTGGTATTGTCCTCAGAAGGGGCCTGACCACCGGAAATAAGGAAAGTTTCAAGAAACCTATTTGAGTCAGATTTTTGAAATTCAATGTGTGCAGAAGTGTTTTACTTGAGTAGGAAGGTCCCTCGTAATCCCCCCTTTTCTACCTCCTGGGCATTCCCCTAACCATTGCTATAAAAATCTGAGAACACTGCTTCTTCAATTTCTTTAGAGAACTACAACTTCCACTGTCTCCTACACTTGACACAATAAAGCTTTCCTCCCAGAAACCTCTGCTTGAGGCCGGTTCGTTGATGACACTGCAAGTGAATGGATCTCATGTGTCTGCTAACACTGTGTTAAGATGGGGAAACTATGAGGCATGTAAGTCAGTAACTGGTCCAAGAGGCCACAATACTCAGCAGCCACTATATCATCACTCCTCACAACACTGATAAATGCTGTCCATAAAAAGATTAATTTTTATAACGCTTTTATTTAAAGAATATAAATTTCCAAAGTACAGCTTATAGATTACAATAACTTCCCCCCATAACTTCCCTCCCACCTGCAACCCTCCCCTTTCCCACTCCCTCTCCCCTTGCTTCACATCAAGGTTCATTTTCAATTCTCTTTATATACAGAAGATCAGTTTAGTATATATTAAGTAAAGATTTCAACAGTTTGCCCTCACATAGCAACACAAAGTGAAAAATACTGTTGGAGTATTAGTTATAGTATTAATTCACAATGTATAGCACATTAAGGACAGAGATCCTACATGACATATTTTTTAAAATTGATTAATTTTCTATGCAATTCTCATGTGGGATCTGTCCTTAATGTGTTGTCCAATGTGAAGTAATGCTATAACTAGTACTGAAACAGTATTTTACACTTTGTGTTTCTGTGTGGGTGCAAACTGATGAAATCTTTACTTAGTATATACTGAATCAATCTTTTGTATATAACGATAATTAAAAATGAAAAAAAAATCTTGGTGTTAATTTTTTATTGATCAACGATTTCAAAAATGTTCTAAATTTAACAAAAAGTCCCACAAGAACACTTTTCAGAAGTACCCATGTCTGAGGTAGCAGTTTGGCACACTGTTGAAGATAAACTTGGAATGCCTCTATTCCATATTGGACACCTCAGCTCAAGTCTTTGCTTTTATCCTGATTCCAGCTTTCTATTAATGCACACCCTGGGAGGAAGCTGAGGATGATTCAAATTCATGGATTCCTACTACCCATGTAGGAGACCTGGACTGAGTTCCTAGTTACTGGTTTCAGCTTGGCACAGCACTGTCGCAGGCACTAGAGAGTGGACCAGTGGATGGGAGTACTCTCTCTATTTCCCTCTTCTTTTAAATTAAATGAAAGTAAATAAAAAACTGAAAGCAATTTGCCAAAGTATATATTCTAGAACAGAAGCATGCATATCTCCCTTATTTATTTCTCTGTAAAAATCAAACATACCCTTTAGGAGAACAAGAGAATGCAAAGGAAATAGCAATTCATGAGGGCTGAATAGAGAAAACAAAACTGAGCAGCAGAGGGAGAAGGCAGAGGACAAAGGCATGAAAGGAAACAAGAGAAGGTCTTCCTTTGGCTTGACTGTAGATTCCCCAATACTCCAGAAGAACTACTGAAAATCATCGTACTCTTCCCAGGCCTCTAAGCAGAGAGACAAGGGAATGTCCAGATTTTCTGCTCTCACACTTCAGTCTCCATAAATGTTTTCAATATTTGTAAGTTACAGAAGATAAGAATTTGTCTTCTCCCAGTTTTAGGACATGAGAGAATTCTTAATTGATCTCTGAGAACTACACTGTAAAGTGGATGAAGAAAGGGATACAAATTCACTGTAAAGATGCTGACATTGCCAGGCCAGCAAGATCTTGCAGATGTATAATGGAAAGTGTATTTCTTAGAATGTGAGTCCTATAAAATGTTCTTCAGAGGAAAACTAATGGTTCCCACATTTGGGGGATCCACAGGGATTTTAGTACCTTAAAAGCGCTGATGAGTCCTACAAGACTAACATATTTGATCAAGGGTTTTCTGCTCTTATTGGACAATGTGTTTGCTTTCAGGACCTTGAGAGACTTGGTAACTTATTCTTGCAAAAGGAAAAGAGTGTAGAGGCTGGGTTATGTTTAACATTCTAAAGTAAAATGACTCTTCCCTAGATGCCACAGTACAGTAAATTAATATGGGTTCTGCAGCTAAAGCATGAATCCTTGATTATGATTCTGCCATTTAATAGTTCTATAATTCTACAAGTTCTTTGATCTTTGTGACTTTTCCTTCAATAGCCTCTAAATTGGGATAATAATATCATTTTTGGCTGTGTATAACCTCATAATTTATACTAAATTCACAGGTGTACCATAAGTCAGGTATAAAAAACTTATCTGGAATTAATTTTTTGGTATCTTGGAAGTTATTTTTAGAAAACAGCAAATTGATGTGAGCACCATCCTGTGTGCATGGGTGTAAAGTTGAGGATGGTGTTGTCTATGCCAGGTTTTTATGACATCTTTTCTTTCAGGCCAGTACTCCCCCAAACCTGTATTTCTGTAATGTGCATATGACTGACTACACCCATGGCTAAATTCCAATTTCCCCTTTGTGAAGAATGCCAAGAACAGGGCAGCAGGTTGGGAGCTGTACTGGGGCTTGCTGTTTATTTTCTCCTTGTGATTTTAATTTTGATCTGTTCATAAATGGCAGATTTAATTCCTAGGTCCAGACCTCTCCTGTCTCTTCTTTTATTGCTGCTTCCATGGAACTGTGTTTTTGAGAAAGTTTTGGGCGTAGAAAAGCACATGCACTTGATTCTATACTTTATTTGATTGAAAAAAAATACAAGATGGTAGAGGAAGTAATTTAACAAATACAAACACTGGAGTAACGCAAAAGCAAGCTCACATAACTCAATGCAGCTTTTCATCTCTTCTTCCATTACTGTAATGGAAATTCCTTTAGAGATGTTAGTTTAGTTTATTTAGATTATGTCATTTTAAGAGTTTGAAGATAGTTCTCGTTTCACTTAAACTTAGAGCAGTGTTTATAAAACTTCTTCAGGACTTAAAGAAACAGCTGATGCATTTCCAGGACAGCCAATTTGAAATTAAAGGCAGACCAAACTCCCTACACCATTTAAATAGACAGTTCTCCCCACAGGCAGACTTACTAGTGAGAATAAGATAGCCAGGTTGGTACTTTAAAAAAAATTTAAAAAAAATTCTGATAACCAAGTATATAGTAGATTTTTAGATCCTAGACTGTGTCTAAAGCAAATAGTTGACTTAACCCCCTTAATCCTTGTTGTAACAATAAACAAAGAGTCTTAGCTATATCCTGATAGGAAGTAAACTTATTTTTGAGAGCTAGTCCTTTTGTAAGGAACAAGAACTTTTCTTTAAGTCCCGAGGACACCATTTAGCACATCATTGCAGCATTTCCGTTAGTGATACCCCTGGGCCCAGAAAGATTTAATGAGCCTTCCAATGTGCCAAAGTTACTTTTAGGGAGTAACATAATTGGGTGAATTTAGCTAAATACACTGGAAAGTTTCTTTAGATGGCTTTGCAGATCAAGACCAGATAAAAAAGAATGGATTCTAAATTGGGAAATGACTTTGCCATGGAATAAGCTTCCTTTTATTATATCAGATAGTGTTGTTAACAATGTTATAGTTTATATTTTTTGAAGATTTATTTATTCAATTGAAAGTCAGAGGTACAGAGAGGAAGATACACACACACACACGCACAGAGAGAGAGAGAGAGAGAGAATCTTCTACCCATTGCTTCACTTCCCAAATGGGTGTAAAGGCCAAGGATGGACAAGGTTGAAGCCAAGATCCAAGAGCTTTTTCAAGTTCTCCCATATGGGTTACAGGGCTCCAAACACTTGGGCCATCTTCCTCTGCTCTTCCCAGGTACATTAGCAGGGAACAAGATCGGAAATGCAGCCAGAACACTAATAGGTTTCCATATGGGATGCTGGCATTGTAGTTGGGGGCTTTACTTGATATGCATAATGCTGATTCCAGCAATGTTACATTTTGTGTATGACATACGAAAGGCACAATCTCTGAAATGCTCATTGTCTGCCTATCTTAATTCTGTTGTCTTCAGCTCTATAAGCATATACATATCTTCCTTCAGGGTTTGAGAGATGCTTTTGGATCAAATTATGTTAGTTTCTATGAGTATTTAAGTCAGACTACTGCATGCACACCACACTCCTTTTAGCTTTCAATTAATCCAGATGTCTGTATATTTATCTAGGTTCCTATGTGAGTGCTGTTGGGCATTGCTGTACAGAGTCGCACAACCAAGAGATCTTGCTACAACAAAATCATGATTTCTAACCAGGCATGGATCTTCACAACTGCCCTTTAAGTATCCCTTGTAAATTCCCTGTCATAAAACCAAAGAAAAAGCCCTTTTGATTTACAACACCGTTAGCTCCTGTAGGCCATCTTTGCCTTTTCTGAAATAAGAAGTTGCACTTTTCTGCACTAAAATATTAGAGCAGCCAGGTGTGAAGTCCCTCAATAGGATGGCTTCCTTACCTACAATCTAATCACTTCCTTTTCCACCATTGATGACTATTCTTAGTCTTCTCAAGGTTTTATTTTTCCACCTGTGACCCGATCTCAAAGACGGTTGAAGGCTGTCTCTCCTTCAACCATTTCTTCCATCACTTTTTCTCCAAATATTTCCCTTAAATACCTCTCAATTGACAAACCTGATATTGATTTCACCCGCAAGCCTTATTGCTCAACAACCACTTCAGACAACCCATAAACAAATGATTTTGACCTTCAACTAAGGTAGCCTTCAACTACTTGAACTGATATTGGACTGTCACCATTTCTAATAAATTATTTTTGACTTGACTATATCCCACATCGACTTACAACTTTCTGTTTCAACCCCTATAATACCAGCATCTGACTTTATTTTGGAATTTAACAAGACTCATTGCATTCATTGCCCAAAACCTGTCTCTAAAAGATAGGCAGGAACAAACTGAAGTATTCCAATCACCTAACCTCATTTGTTGTATATTCTCAGGGATCCATAATATTTATCCAACGGCTGAATCATCAAAGTCCAAATTCTGAAGTACATCAAACTCCAAACACTGGAAGCTGAAGTTCCTTGGCTTGACATGTCCTGGCCTTACAACTACTCCCTACACCTTGCAAAATACTAAATTCCTATGGAACAGGAGTTTGTATTTTCTGTGGCACAGAACCAGTGTCCTACCTCTAACTTCCATGGACTGATTTTCTCCATAAATGTTTATTTCAAGCTTGTTTTCTATTCATCGAGGGAGAAAAGTCTAATTTATTTGTGACATTACTTAGCAAGTCAAGTATTTGAGAGGCTTGTCATCAAGTAAAATGGAACCTCTAATCTGAATTTGAAACAGTTTCTCCATCATTATTAAGACCAAAGCTTCTCAAACCTTAATATGTAATAAGATTACCTGGGACCTTGTTAAGATACAAATTCTGATTAAATTTTGATCTGCACTGAAAATTTGGGTTGGGCAGAAAAGTCTGCTTTGCTTACATGCTCCCAACTGGTGCTGATATGCTGGGCTGAGAAATACCTTTGATTAGCCCCAATTAAGGCCATCACCTCACATTGTAATATCTCCAATTTTTATTGTAAACATAAGGCCACTTCATGGTTAAGCACAGGAAGGAGCATGATGCATTAATGGTGGTTATGTATAATTAGAGCTTTATCAATCTCTATTTATCTCCTTTTCTGTTAAGTGAATATTTGGCACAAGTCAGAAGAGGTTGGTTAAAAATGTGAAAGAGCATCTTCTCTGTTGTTTTAGTACTTAAAGCAATTTCAAACTATGAAAGATTAGTTTGGAGTGATTTATGACTTAAGACTTAAAGCAGCAAAATACAACTTTTGGAAGAGGAGAGTCATGTCACAAGACACAGACCAAGGTCTTTGTATTTGCCAGCCTCAGTTAAAATGTAAAGCATGATTATAGAGTGGCTTATCTCAGGGGACATGATGTATGAGCACCTATTTGAAGCAGCTTGGAGCAGGGGACAGATGGTGGTACAGAAGAATGTAAAAGCAAGTCACCAGTGCTTCTCAGGAGTGTTGTCTAGGAGGGCAGCATTGGGCCAGAGTAAAGTGCCCTTGGTGTTGAACAGTGCAGTGGCTCTGCAGTTGAGCAGGCATGCTCTGGAAGCATAGCTGGGTAAACTGGCCCAGACTTTGAGCAGTAGTATAGTTCCAGTCCTGGAAGCAGAGTCTGGGGTTGTTTATTTAGCCACACAGTGGAGGATCCTAAGCAGGAGTTAGAGCCTCATTCCTTAGCAGTTCTCAGCCCTGATATAATTTGCCTGTGCAAGGCTCAGGCATTTCTAGTTTTGTTACCGAACTGATTATAATGTGCACCATGGACAGGAACCAGTTCCTTAAAAGATCCCAGGATAAAATTCCTCCTTTACAGACTTGGCAGAATGTCTCCTTCCAGAGCCAGACCCCTTAATTCCAGTTTTCAGTCTTAGACTCACTCATCTCTTGTCAAACTTCAGCAGGCATCAGAATCACCGGGAGGACTTAATAAAACAGATTGTCAGGGCATCATCTGGTAATTTCAGATTCCATGGGTCTGAGATGGGATGGAAATGTGTGTATATATATATATATATATATATATATATATATATATAGCTTTTATTTAAAGAATATAAATTTCCAAAGTACAGCTTATGGATTACAATGGCTCCCCCCCCACAACTTCCCTCCCACCCGCTACCCTCCCCTTTCCCGCTCCCTCTCCCCTTCTATTCACATCAAGATTCATTTTCAATTCTCTTTATACACAGAAGATCAGTTTAGTACATATTACATAAAGATTTCAACAGTTTGCCCTCACATAGAGACACAAAGTGAAAATACTCTTGGAGTACTAGTTATAGTATTAATTCACAATGTAGAGCACATTAAGGACAGAGATCCTACATGATTTTTTTTTAAAGAATTGATTAATTATCTATGCAATTTCCAATTTAACACCAAGATTTTTTGTTTTTCTAGCAAGTTTCCAGACCGTGATACTGCTGCTGGTTGGGAACCACACATTGAAGACATAGGATAAGGCTGGGTTTTGAATCTTCATGTCAGGATAAAATCCACCCTATGATATATCTAAAAGTTAATGACACAAAATGCAGTTCTGGAGTCTGGATGCAGGCTTTAGTGCCATGACTTGATCCTTTTCCCGTGTGCCAGCTTAGATGCCCGGCTTTCTACCTCCTAATTGTTCCCAAATGTGAAAATCCAAGAATGATACTTTCTAGTTAGAATCAGAAACACCGGGCTTCTCAAGGATGCTAAGTAATATATGAAGATTAAGTGCAACATAGAAAATTATCTCTGGTTATAGTGTTGACCATGGGTTGAAAAAGAACAGTGAATGACTCGAGTGGTGACAGGAACATGGGGGAGGCAGAGGAACACAAACCAAAGAAGGCGATATTGGGGTAGAGGCAAGGAAATCATTCGTTAAGTATTAATGAATTGTTTAACATAATTTATCGATTGATGGTTATATGCTAAGCCATAATCTATCAGTAAGATTACTAACAACAATGTAAAACTAATCATGAGTAGTTATACTCAGCATGATCTATTCTAAAGGGTGAAGGTGATAGGTGTTCACCGCATCCTTTAAGTAAGGTTTCACAGTGAGTGTATAAAGTGTCTGAGTTTGATCCTGTCCCACTTTTATCTCTTTATAAAGGAACAGCTAGAAGCACAGATGGTTATCTGAGAATCCTCAGTGTTTTTCACCAGGAGCTGTTATCATGTTACAGTAAGTTAGATTTCTTAGAGGAAGTGTATTAATTCTTCCATGACATGAAGGAGCTTCTATGTAGCTGAGATTAGAAACCTGTCAGACCTCAGAGGAGGAAAGCTCAAGAGTTCCAGCAGTGTGCATCAGACGTCGATGAGCACTTTTCAGGACAATGCAAGTTCTCATTTTTACCATCCCTCCTAGGAAAATTTCAGATTGTTTCATTCCATTTCTTGGATATGAACCCAACAGAGTGGCAAATATGCGTAGGAGCCAAAGAAAATATTTGAAGTTGAATTTGATGTTTTTGATTTTTGTTGCTTTGTTTTAATTGCTAAAGGACGTCTTTGTCGTTAAACATGAGATTGGCATTAATAGAATGATCTAATCAACTCCCCTTGGTTTACAGTTCAGAGATTGCTAAGAAATGAATACTTAGTATTATAGCTAGGTTTTCACATGGTATGAATCATTGCAATTTCCTTTGCATTTTCTAACTAGAAAAATACAGAACCAATACCAACCAAAGATGAGGTGTCAAGGAAAACAGGAGCTATGAAGTAAAAGCATGTAAAGTTTTATGGAGCTGCCTGGAAATCAAAGTTGTTTGTATAACTCAGAAGAAGTAATGTGATCTGGTGTTCTCAAAATTTCTTAAAATATTCATCTATAAAACAGAAGAAATACTCTGGCATCTTGAAACACTTTCTGTCTTATAAGACTATGTCTCTCCAAACTGTGATATAGGACAAAGCTACATGAGACCAAAAGGAATAACAGTTGGTGGAGAAATAACAAGATAAAATGTACAAGACAGAAATATTCACTATAAAATCCCAGATGTACAGAAGTGATTTGTAACTTCTGCAGTCATTGTTAAATCTTGAATTGAATTTTCGTGTTTTCCTAGAATTACAGATGACTGAATATTGTAAAATAGTTTAATATTAAGTAAAAACACATTTCTGATTTTAAGCAAATGCTAAGTGGCAAGCTATTGAAAGAAGAAAGAAAATTTCCATATAGCCATTTCCACTTTCTTATCTGAATTAGTTGAAACCATTTTTAATATACATCCATAAAATTTGAAAATTCAGATATCAATGTAAAAGAAATCTGTAACTTTAAAGTCATGGCTTGGTGAATTTAAAAAGCTATATTTGAAGTGCTATCTGAGATATTATTGATACTCACTCAGCATGCTCCATTTATAGAGAAGCCTCATTGTAAGAATTTTACATTTTTATAGGGCAAATCTAATATAGGCTGAGCCTCTCTAACCTGAGAATCCAAAATTCTCCAAAATTGGAAACCTGTTTGAGCACCCACAGGTTACCACTAGAGGATGATTCCACACCCAGCTGACCTCATGTGACAGGTTGCAGACAAAATGCAAGTGCACTAAAAATTGGATAAAATTACTTGCATGCTATGAACATTAAATTTATATGAGGAATAAATGAATTTTGTGCTTAGACTTGGATTATATCCCCCAAACATCTCACTACCTATATCCAAAAATTTCAAAAAACAAAAGAATTTGAAATCCAAAATGCTTCTACTCAAGCTTTTTAGATTAGGGATATTCAACCTGTAAAATGGAAATAGGCTTCAAATGAGTTTATTTGAGGAGGTTCAACCTTTGTCTGATTTCTTTCTTCAAGAAGAACATGCAAAAGAAAATGGGGGATAAACTAAAATCAGAACCAGCAACTGGTGTCATCCTAGCTTTACTTGTAATAAAAGCAAAATGGCAGCAAAGACCATACAAGAAAAACTTGTACTATAGCAGGGCTGGCAGTCTTTATTTGCAGTCAGAAAAAAAGAATCATTTTGCTTTCTAGCTTAACATTTCAAGTTCTTTGAAGCACCTCTGTGGTTGAGAGTTACCTGTAGAGAGTTAATGCAATGCTGATCATCTGTCCTATGCAGAGGATTAATTTAGTTGATTATTCTCTGCAACAAATGAATTTTAAGAAATTTTGTATTTCCAAGCATTGATTATAAACTTGCCAAAGACCAAAATTAAACCAGTGTCTTGGGACTGGCACCATGGCGTAGTGAGTGAGGCTGCCGCCTGCAGTGCAGGCATCTCATATTCGCAACAGTTCCAGTCCTGGCTGCTCCACTTCCAATCCAGCTCTCTGCTATGGGAAAGCAGTGGAAAATGGCAACATGGGTGGACCTGAAGGACATGACGTTTTAAGTGAAATAAGAGACACAGAAATACAACTATTGCATAGTCTCACTCCTACGTGGAAGCTAAAAATGCTGCTTTCACAGAACCAGAGATAATAGTGGTTACTAGAGACTGGGACACGGAGCAGGAGAGGGGATACAGAGATTAGACAACAGATACCAACTTGGAGTTAGGTAGAGGGAGTAAATTCTAGTGTTCTACAGCATAAGAGATGACTACACTTTATATAAGTTCACCATGTTTTCATTCAGGAAGATAGAAGGCTGAAGTCTCCTAACACAAAGAAATGCAAATGTTTTAAAAAAATTGAAATGCTAATTATGCTGATTATATATAAGTGTATATACAAACGCACAAAATCAAAAAACTGAACCCCATACATATATACAATTATAATGCGCCAAATTTTTTAAAAAAGTGAATAGAGGCACATATGAAATCAATTATGAAACATAATAAAGAAAAAGAAAACAGGTCATCTTCTAACTTGCAGGTTTCTTTTAATAGGAGTCACCCCAGTCCATAGGAGGAACTATTCTCTGGGATGACACTGAGTCTGACTCTTAATTGGACTTGTCTCAAATTGCCCATTCTTAGTATTTTTGCTGCAGACTACTAGGAAAATACAGCTTGTCTCCACATTCTTCAGCACATCTAGTTTCTTATGATAACACTTTCATAATTCTTCCATAGTTGCAGGTCATTTCATTTGCATTTTTGCTGAGTGTTTTTATAACCCAGTTTCATAGTATTCCACAGGTCCACTAGGACCAAGTGTCATGAACTCTACAACATGCAGTATTAAATGTAAAGTTAGACAAGAAGGTATCTGATGACAAATAGAAATATTATGATTATTTAGTTTTATATTTATACAAATCATGGTTTTAATTTCTGAAAGACTTTCCCATCTCATCTTTCAAATTTGTGAGACTTATGGAAATTCTGTGTGATAGACCTGATACCTATTATCTCCATCTTATCTTAACAGAGGATGTTCGAATTCTTTGAGTTTCATTGATTCATACTAACTTAGTGGTACAGTTGGGCTGAGGACTGACACAATTTTCTCCAGAGAACATAGTATTCACAAGTTCATGCCGATGTGTTTGCTTTCTATAGATTATTACTTGAGAAGTGTATATATGTTTGGAGGCTAAGATGAGGGATTCAAGACAGATGGATAACTCAGGCCCAATCCCCAGGATAATAGAAATGGAAGACTCACATTTGGGAATTATAAATTAAAAAGAAAAGAAAGTAGAATCAGCTATAATATAATTCAGGTATATTTTAAATTTTTTGTACAATCAATCAAAATGAAGTCAAGTACAGACCTAAAACTCATGGTAGAAAATAGTTTTAGAAATAAATCCATAAAAATGCTCTTCCCTTTTATACAAAGCATTCTGAAGTATTGACACCAAATAATCATAGGGGTGGATTTCATTTTATTTATTTATTTTTTACAATTAGCCTAAATGGTATAGGATTAGAGTTATTGCTCTTTAGACACTAAATAAGGAATATCCCAGCAGGGCAGTTTTGTGAGTTACATATAATGGCAAAACCGTACATCAAAGCCATTCAAGTTAAGAAGCATGTAGTATTTCCTGGGACAGAACATTCTCCTAAGATTATAGATAAAGAACATTCTCTTTAAGAAGGAATAAAGGCTGACTTGACTTTGAGCAATGGGAGAGCTTCTTTTTGAGGATTTCAACATGTCCTCAATCTTAGCCATCTTACAACTTTTTCTGTTTCCTAGCCTTTGATCTTTCCTTCATTATTGTTTTATTGACTCTGAGTTTCTATGTATATATTTTAAGTACCTCAACTGGATAGTTTACTATCAGTGTTTGTTATTAATAGATAAAATAAATAACCAGAGTTCTGATATTATTTGTGCAGATGATGAAAATTACAGCATGAGGCTTTGGGATAGAGGAACTTCTGAAACGGTAAGAAAATGAGTGGCAATGGAACAATAAGAATTGTGTTTAATTAAGCTTAAATTTGAAGGATGTTGTTTTTCTCCAAGATGCTTACTGGAAAAAGTCACAACTCCTGATATTGAACTCACTTGTAATCATTTGCTTGAGAGAAGAAACTGTTCTGCTAAGACTGGGTGGTGTCTGAGGTCAAAATATGAAGATACTGACCCTAAAATATGCTAATTTGTTCCCAGAAGTAGACTTAGGTCTGTATTTAGTCAACAAAGTTATATGCATGTTGAGTCTTATTTACTATTCTAACTTATTGTTTAAGTTGCTTAAAAATCATAATTTGATAAATGGTTTCCTATCAGAGTTAATACAAAATGAGCATATGTGACAGGATAGCTCATCTGCAGCCCTTTCTTTCCAATGCTGGTGCTACTCCTGATGGGAGGGGTGGCGGAAATTTTACCTTGTTCATCCTTTTGCAGCTCCACCCTGACAGCCAGACTTAAAGGCCAAATTTCCTAACATTCCTGTGTGCTTGAGCAGCGGCAGAAAGGGCCAAGGTGCTGCTGGCAGACAAGACAGAGTTATCAGATTCAATTGATATTTACCATGTCACAGGCAGAAATATACCTTGACAATACATGAGAAAAGCACTCTGATTACCTGTTCACAACAGGAAACTAAAGCTGACAGAGGCTTAAGTGACCTGAAATTCCCGTCTCTAAATCCATAGGCCTGAACTAATCATACGTGTTTACAACAAATAATGAAAGCCCAGAACTGTTAAGTTGAAGATCATCAATAAATGGGAGTAACAAGAAACACTTCATGTATTCTAAAACCTTCTCTTTTCTCTTAAAACACTAAGATAATAGATGTTATTATCTGTATGCCACAACCCTAAATTTCATTAAAGTCATTTTCCTAAACAATAATCTGATTAGATTCAATGTTCTCCACAAAAACGGAAAACATTGGCTGGGAACAAATGAATGGATAAGGGCTGGGGTGGGGGAGTCTATCTTTGAAAATTCTTCCTGTACCTTTTATACTTTTTCGTAAAACTGCCCATGAACTCACAATCACACGTATCTTTGAAACTATTCAGTACTTTCTGTTTGCTGCATATAAGCAGAGCCCAATGCTTTCATGTCTGACTCAATTTCCTGCAGTCTATTCATGAGTACTCTACATGACTGCAATAAATTAAAAGCTTCCAGATTCATGTGAATGCATGCATCTTTGGGTACCTTTTCTTACAGACAAACCCACAACCCACAGTAGGTCTGTATTGAAGTACATTCTCTGTAGTGTGTATCCATTAAAAGTTAAAGAACAGCTCACGTGAGCTGTGAGACTGTACATAATGATTGCCACAGATATCTCATATTGGCTGAATACTATTCTTTACATGGTGAATGTGTACTTTATGTAGTTAGGTGCTTCTCTGTATGATGGTATGCTGTCACATAAAACTATTCACACTCATACTGCTTATTTCTGAGCACACTGCATCTCTCTTTGGCTATTTCTTCAAGAATTGTTGTCTTTAAAAGTTAATTTAGAATATTTCTGCCCATACACTTTAAATATCCCTCCAAACTATTGCAGAATCCAAAGTGGTTTTAATTTTAACTATTTATCTTTTAGCTGTGCAAAGAATTTCCTGTGGGTAGTTTGTGCTGAGGTGCAGGTAGGTGAAGGGAGTTGCCAGGGTTATGTAAAAAAAAAAAAAATAAAAAAAGAAAGAAAGAAAAACTTAAAAAAGGCTCTCCCAAAGTAGTGCTCAGGAACTATTCATTTGACCTTCAGTGACAAAGCTTATGCCTTGCAAATTGATTAATACAGATACAATATCAAATCATTTTTCATACAATTTTTTAATGTTTGTTAAGTGCTAGAGCAGTATGTAAACAGAGTATTTGGCATTTTTATTAGGCTGCGGAACTCAGTCATTTCCTTTGCAACAACATCTCATAAACTATTTTGACAGTCTAATAAACTATAAAAAGCTGTGGTAAAAACTGGCTCTGAATGTTATAACCGTACAAAATGGAAAGAGCAAGAGAAAACATCTATCACCGGGATTATTATCACGGTTGCCATGGCAACCCCGTTGCAATGGCAATATCTCCACGGTTCTGCTGTTTGTTATCATCTTTCTTGATTTTACATCATTGAAATTGTAGTAATTACACTGTGCCTGATGAAAAATGCATGCTGTCATGGCAACTAAGTCAAATATTCTTAATCATTTCACCTCTTCAATCTAAAATGTAATTGTTTGTCAGTAAAATAGGTTATACAGAAGGCTTCTATGGACTTATGATTGCCTTAAGTGTTTTGAGAAAAATAGTGCTTTTAGTCTCAAGACCCTAAGCTAAACTAATAGCCTGAGATGGTAAACAATGACTCATTACAATAAGTAAGCAGTATTAATTGTAGAGTAGCTTCTCCAGTGTGGTAAAATTAGAAACCCATGTTGACTTTACTATAGTACTAGAACCAAAGACATAAGAGAATATTTTTGATCATCTAAATATCTTCAATAAATTATTTGAATCAGATGTTAGGTTCATTTTTGTGTACTCCACTTGCGTTCTATGAGTCAATGTCTTCTAATGAATGTACTTTAGAATGTTCCTGTCTCCCTTTATATAATTAGGCCACAAAGAAAGATTCATCTTTGCAAATATGAAAAACAAAAATAAATTAATAAGACATAAACAAGTGTCTTCCCAAGTAGAGTAGTCGATCATAAGTCCAACAGTTATTCTTTGAATTCAAATATTTTGTGTAGTATTTTTGCGATCTATTTGATCTATTTTAATCCTATATGAGTAATATGTGTGCCCCATCAGAACTGAATGGGAGAATTGATATATAAAGTTGTGTTGTAAAATGCCATATTTATCCTCCTGAGTGGGAATCCATAAATAAACCGTAAAATTTCAACAATAATGTGAAAAGGAAAGATTGTATTTTTATACATGGCTAAGGGACCTATGTCCTCAAAACGATGGAAATTTGCTTGAGTAGGAAAAAAATCAAAATCCTTTGTTTAGCTAATTGCAGAATTTTGTAATTCGGTTCATACTTATCTTTTGCTTAATCCTTGATGTAATAATTTAAATGAGAACATCAAAATAAATTATCTTAAGCTTTTTCAAGACTATGAATCTTTATTCCTATCTTTGTGTGCACTTTACATTTGGAAATAGTGGGTAAAACAAATGGTAGATCCTATAGGTTTTAGTCTCATAAGGAAATTTTCTGCATATAGAAAATTATGCAGTTCTAATTCTACCATAGTTCACCATTGTTCCTCCCTATCTGTACCTGTACTTCTCCACTGGGCTAGCATGCCATTACTTCTCCATGGGATATGGGTACTCGCTGGTTTAATGTAATTAATCCATTCCTGCCAAAACTAGAAGATGTCATTGCTATTGTGAATCCCAGATTTTATTAACACTGGGGAAAGGGAAGAGAAACAAAATGCAAGTATATATTCTCAGAGCATAAGTACCAATGTGTTGATGATGATGATGATAGTAATTTGGTTGTGCTGGGGACTATGAACTTCATTTTTAATAGATTTAATGATAAAATTGCTTTAAAACTTATTCATTATTTCTACATGAAAATAAAATATCACACAAATAAAATGAATGTGACACTGAAATAAAAAAAGCCTGCCATTAATAGTAATTTTACCCAGGAGTGAAATCTTTTAAAGGAAATATCAGAGAAGCACATTAGAAAACAGACTAACTGTGGTAGTTATATCTTCCTTAGACTAAAAAAAAATGCAGCTGGTGACTATTAATATGTTATATTATATATACACAAAACAAGTAGTAGGTAATTATAAATTTTAAGGGTGTTAAATAATATGCCATCAAAACTACTAAAATTGTTCATAATCATAAACTTATAAAAATATGACATGAATTCAGCCCAGAGATAGCAAAACTGCCATTAATTATCTAGGAAGAAAACCTATGTTTGAGAATGCTAGCATTGATAATATTTAAAAGACCATGATTAGTTTTTTAAAATAATTACCTTACACCCTGGCTTTATCAAGAATATGTCTGTGGGTTGGTCAGTAACATCACAAAGACAACCATGGTTGTATATATATGCCCTTTGTTCTTACTTCCAACTACTCCCCAGTGATAGAATTAACTCTACACATAAATGAGAAGTCTTCAAAATGTGCATTGAACATTATAAAAAAAAATCAAGTGAATTTCAAAATTATTTTGCACCAAAATCAATTTATCTTTTAATTATATTTTTGTCCCATGATTGTTTTGAAATAACCTCATATTTGTAAAGAAAAAAAAAAAACCATTGGGGGAAAGTACATGCTCTATTAACTTTGGTGCTTTCTGGATCATTCTTTTCAGCTTGAACCTCCCAGATGGCTAAATAATTCTCTATTTTCTAAATAAAATGTTTATAAGAAAATGGATTAACTTTTCTCATCCTTGAGCTCTTGAGTGGCTGCTGGCCTCCCTATGTGCAAGCTCCTGCTGGAACGATTCCCCTTGGTCCACTCATCTCTAGCCAAATAACTATAGGGTCGCAGGGGACAGAGTAGGAGGGATCAGGGCTGACTCTCCAACAGGCAGTGGTGCATTTATATGTCTATCAAATCCTGATTGTTTCCAGGTGATAGCCAGACACTGTTGGAGGCATTGGAGTTTTGTTCACATCTATAAACAAATCCCACTCTGAGTCCCTAACCTTATAGGTCTTCTATTAGGCAGCATAACCGTTTTACTGTGAAGGAACTGTGGTGTGGCAGATACCATTTTTTATTAACACGTATGCTTTTCTATGCCCTTCCTAATGGTGGCGATATCAGCAAAAATAAACAAAATCATGTTGTCAACTCTGAAGCAGTAAGGAATACAAGAGATCGTGATTATTTAACCTAATTTCTCCTCCCCTTCAGGAAATTTTTTCTTCATTCTTCTCACTGTCAGTGGAGAGCTCAGGGAATTCAAATTAATTTAAAGATTAGACTGAGTAAAACATAATTAGGGAGGTAAATGTTCTGGGGGAAAGGGGCAGTGGAAAATGCATTCCAGACATAAATCTGAATGACACTGGTGGTATCTGCTAGGTTTATGTGATCTGTGGCTCTTGTCTCCATCCCTTGGCATAGATTATCTGAAGCCAACTGAAGTTATATGAAAAATCAAACAGGAAAAATGGCAGCAATAAAAAATTAGGGATATTATGTGTTGATTTCAAAGGCTTCTCTGCCTGGAGGTAATTTAAAATAAAAATTAAGTATGGTTTTCAGTATTATGTTAAATAGAAATCTATTCTGAAAAGAGAAATATATTCTAAATTTGAGCTGTGTCTCAGTACTGGAGCATTTTCCAATTGTTTCTTTACCATGTGCATGTGCAGCAATGTCTTATAGTATGCAATTTGCAGAACTTAAATATCTGAGATCTTTTGTTCACTGTTTGTGTGTTTTAGCAATGTTAATGTGATAATGAATTTCAGGTATATTTTGCAACCCAGAAGCCTTTGATACCTAAAGAAAAGCCCTAAAGATGAAGGTTTCTATAAACTCCAGGGGTGTTCCTTTACAATTTTGATTTGTCAAGCTTTTTAATTCTTATTATTCCCTTTTGAAATAGACTTAACATGATCATAATTAAAGAGTACCACATTGGAAAGTATTTTATATCTGGAAATCCGACCATTCACATTTCTAATGGAATCTTCCAAAAAAGCTAGAGATATTAGAACTTGGGGTGGGAGAAGTATATTTTCTTTGTGAATCACAAGTTAAATATTAAATATTTCTTACAGCCTCCAAGGCAAAAATACTATTAAGGTATTGAAAATCTGAGCAACCTTTCTGTGCCATATTTAAACTTCATTGATGGAGCTTTTAGGTCAGAGTGAAATTTCAAGATTCAGTAATGTGAATTTGTTTCAATGTATAACCTTCTTAGAACTGCCTAAAGGCTCAGACTAATAATACTTCTAATAAACGACAAGCTTTTTTAAATATATGGACTCACTGTGAACAGGAAAAAATGTTATTTTTTTCTTTCATTTTTGTACCCTATATAGATACTGGAATCTCAAGGTAAAGATAAAAATTAGTCCATCACTTGCACAAATGTGAATTTTAGAAATTTCAATAATCTTTTATATAAAAAGATTTCTAAATTACAATTGACAAACAAGAAAGACGAGTCAGTGTGGCTGTACTTAGTATCAAATTCTGATCAATTTCCATCTTTTTGCCATTAAATGGAGCTTAAAGTGTCAGCTCACTCAAGTTATGTCAGTGGGACACAAAAAAACATGGCTTCGTTTGGTGAAGATATCAGCTAAATAGAATGATCAACCATTTTAGAATCTTGGTACACCTCTTAAAAATATATTAAGATGTTACATGAATATCCATAATGAATCACTGAGGGTTATTAAAATAAAAACTAAAACTAATAGAAGCAAATCTATGCTAACCATCTAGAGGAATATTAAAATATTAGCGGATTTCTTATTCTCAGTAGCTCCCTGCTGTGTAAAAGATTAAGGTCAGAGTCTCAAAACTAGGGCACAAAAGAGAGAACAGAGAAGTGCAATCCAAAGCATTTTTCTGAAAAACAAAACAGAATGTCATTTCTCTGATACATGAAATTTCCTTCTTAAAAAGAAAGCACCATTTCTATTAGGTCAATGATTTAAATCCTACCAGGTTTTGAGTGAATGAAAATTTATTGTGCTTTTGGGACCTAATGCATAGGAATTACATCAGATTAGGTCCCAAATCTACCTGCTCAGAAACAGAAACGCAAATAATCTGGAGATTGTCAACCTGGTGTCTTCAGAGTACCACCAAGAATCGAGTCTCGGAGCAATAGTTTCCTTGGAAGATTGTACTCACCTCTAAAGGAAATTTTTGCATAATATCTTCTCTTCTGCATCTATTTATTTAATTTCTTGAAAATATCCTGTCAGTAGGACTTCAGCTTTTTTTCCCCCTACATTTTATTTAAAAGGCAGAAAGAGACAGAGAAATTTCCTATTCACCACGCATATGTTCACAATAGCTGAGGCTGCAGCCAGCGGCTGTCTCCCATGTGCGTGGCAGGGACCCAAGTGCTTGAGCCATCACCTACTGCCTCTTAAGGAGCACATTAGCAGGAAACTGGAATTAGGAGCAGTGCCAGTAGTGAAACTCAGACAATGATGTAGGATTGGGTAATACAACTGGCAATTTAACCTCTATTCCAAAAGTCTGTCTCCAAGACTTTTCTATTTTAAGAGATAAAAAACACAATCCAGGGGCCTGCGCTGTGGTTCACTTGGTTAATCCTCCACCTTCGGTGCCAGCAAACCATATGAGCACCCCGTTCTAGTCCCAGTTGCTCCTCTTCTAGTCCAGCTCTGTGCTGTGGCCCCAGAAGGCAGTGGAGCATGGCCCAAGTGCTTGAGCCCCTACAACCTACGTGGGAAACCAGGAAGAAGCAACTGGCTCCTGGCTTCAGATTGACGCAGCACTGGCCGCAGTGGCCATTTAGGGAGTGAACCAAAGAAGGAAGACCTTTCTCTCTGAATCTCTGTAACTCTACCTCCCAAATTAAAAAAAAAAAAAGACCTCTCTTTTGAAAAAATAAATAAATAAAAACACAATCCAAACTGATTTGACTAGAACAAGCCAAGAAAAATAAAATAGAAATTAGTTGTCAGGTTCTGGGCGTGGTTCTCTTTGGAGCTGGAGGAGATCTGAAAGCCAGCTTCTGTCTTGCTCTTCCCAGGCTAAACTCTACCTGGAGGCACAATGGCCACCAGCTTCAAACTCATCCCCTTTCAGTTTTAACATCAGTAGGAAAGAATGAACCTCTTTAATGGAAACTCTAGAAAAAAGAATCCTAAGTTCATTCTGCCTATCAACCTTCAGTCAACTCAACCACTGAGAAGAATATGTTGTCTTCTCGGTTAGGCTCAGATTATGCACCCTACCTCTGGATTCTGGATGGGGCATAGCTGCTCCCTGTTCCTGTAAAGCACACATGAACCCCTACTTGAAAATCAGGCTGTTTGGCTAGAGGAAAGGTGACTACATGTGAGGGAAGCACTCTATGTGGAACCACCTCCATTGTCAGTGTACCATCTTCAGTTTTATTTAAAAACTGTTAATTTTCTTTCTTTCCTTTTGGTTTTCTTGTTTTCTGCAGCACATTGGATTCTCATTCATTCAAATGCCACCCCCCCCCCCCCCATCACTCTATTCCATGAGTTTTGTGCTTGGGTCTCAAATTCTGTAGTTGAATGCAATCAGTTCACTGTAGCAGATTGGGACTAATAGTGACACCAGAGGAAGAAAAGGTAGCCTGCTTGGCAGTCCTTGGGTGTGCCAGATTCTCAAAGGTAATACTAATAGAAGGGCTGTGGGTAGCTTCAAATTACTTTTTCTTTCTAATTGGCAATTAGTTCTAATTAACTTTTAATTAATATTCAATGTTTCTTTAACAAATGGAACCCTGATGAGATCACATCTGTTAATACCACTCTGTTTCTAATTTTGGCATTCCATAATTTTCCATTATGACTGTACCAAGTGCAACTTCAGACAGAAACGTGATCACCTTGGAGTTAGGATGAAAAGGTAGCCTGATTTAAAGTCATTGTGTTCTAAACACAATTTTTGGCAAAAATAAAGACTATTAAATTTAATTTTGCTCTACAATCTTACAAGATAGTACCAGGAATTAGAAGTTATAGCCTCTTTTTTGTGACTTCCGTGGAAATTCTTTGTAAGAACTGAAAACTGTCTAAAAATCCCCCATTTTCCTATGATACACACATAAAACATAATATGGTACATAGTGCTTAGGAAGACTCATGAAGATTTCTTCCATCCAGTTGCTTAAAGATAAAACTTAAATCCAGAGAGAATTTCTGTTGTCTGTCCATTTCTATCCTCGTGGTCTGGGTTGTCTGTATTTCTATACAACTTACAGTAAAGGAACAAGATCAGAGAAATCTGCAGATACTTTAGCAAGTTCAGCCTCCTAAGAAGAAAGCCCTGCTTTATGGTCATATCATAGGTTCATTTGATTCCCCAAGTTCTGTTGCTTTCAGACTGTTGTTGACGTCATTATAATAATATTTTTTTTCATGGTTAGCTTTTTAGTTCAGCTTTTGTACGATTTGTGTTTCGAGTAAATTTTACTATTTCTTTTTTGTCTGTGTGACCAAGCTCTTGGTAAATGCTGTGGGTGCATGTCCTTTCAGATTATCTCAATTTTACCTGTGTTGATTGGGGTAATCTTTCAAATATGCTTCTGCAGTTGCTCAATATTAAATAAAACTGGAGCCATTGTTCACCATGATGTGAGGATTAAGTAGAATAACGGGGTCCATCCAGTAATTACTCAGCTGTATGCAGAAGTCAGAGTGGGCAAACCACAGATGCTTCCAGCTAATTTTTAGTTTAAACATCCAATTTCATTCTCCTTGATGAGAGGCCAAAATTCAAACTTTGATTTAGAAAACCAGAACTCAAGTGGGCTGACTATTCTTCTCAGGGTTGGCCACAGAATTGTGGCTTAAGGACTAGATTATTTGAAAGAGATTCAGACCTCTATGATGTAAAGTAATAATTAAGATGGCTATATTTGGGCAAAGGGCTTGTGGTTAATACTTTTGCCTTTGAAAATGAAAGCAATTTGTCAGCCCCCTCGTTCCCATTTCTTCACTGATTTCCTATTTCACAAGAACCTATGGAAATGTGAATATAGTTCTTCTATAGAAAACCAAGCACCATAATTATAATAAAAGATTAAATCTATGACTTAAAAATGATACTTGATGGTATCAAATTTTCATCTCTGAGTATATTCTTTTTAGATCAATATATCATATGGGGAGAAATTACCTACCATTGAAGTCTCCTCATTTTGGTAAAATGCCTGATAAAATACATATTAAGTATTCATAAATTTCTTTGACTTTATTATAGGTTGCAATGACTATTTGTTTTTTTTGTTTGTTTTACATACCACTTATAGTTAAATAGAGAGCTAAATGGCCAAAATCAATGATTTCCAGAGTCTAAAAATGCTATGAACACCATTCATCCAAGTACTTTGATCCAGTTTAAACCATGAATTCTGATTTTTTAATTTCTATTTAAATTATTATTATTTTAATTGTATGTATTTATGAGCTGATGTGTGATTGTTCAATACCTGATTAAACATTCAAACCATTTTTAATTAACACAAAAATGTACATATTTTGTGGGGTATAATACAGTATTTCAACACATGTATAAAATGTGTACTGATCACATCAGGGTAAATAACACCTCCATCTTCTTTTCATTAGTTTATGTTTGAAGCCTTCAAGCTTCTCTCTTTTAGATGCATGGACTATGCCAAGATAATAGGTTATCATGAACCAGAGTTGTCCTAATCCCCACCCTTCTGTCTCCAGTATCACTTTCCATATTGAAATCCACTTTTTTAAGCTTCCAAATATGACAGAGAACATATGGTATCTGTCTTTCTGTGTCTAAGTTATTTCACATAACATAATGTTCTTCAGTTCCATCCATTTTGCTGGATTTGACAGGCTATCATTATCTTCAATGCCTTAATAATATTTCAGTGTATAAATACTCATAAAACACATTTTTAATGTACTTTATTGTCTTTTCTAAGATGTATCAACCATTCAGGCCGTCATCTGGTGCCTTCTCAGGTGCATTAGCGGGGAGGTGGATTAGATGTGGAGCAGCTAGGACTCAGACCCACCCACATGCATAAAGGACATGTTCATCACAGACAGCAACTTAACTGGCTGAACCACCATTTTATTTATTTATCCATTGATGAGTATCCAGGTTGATTCTATATCTTAGAAATTGTGAATATCACAGCAATAAACATCATTGTGAAGTATCATTGATATGCTAATATCTATCTCTAGATGTATAACAGGTTAGTTGGATCAGTGGCAGACTTATTTTAAGTGTTTTGACGGCCTTCCATAGTATTCTCCATCAAGACTATAATAATTTGCATATCCATCTATAGTATTTAAGAATTCCCTTTTCTACATATCTTTGCCAGAATTTATTTTTTGTATTTTTTGATAAGAGCCATTTTAACTGGATTAATACGGTGTTTAATGATATACAATTCCCTGACAACTAGTGATTTTAAATAACATTTTTTCATAACTTTGTTAATCATTTAAATTTCATCTTTGTTAAAAGGTTTTATTTATTTATTTGAGAGATAGAGTTACAGACAGAGAGGGAGAGACAGAGAGAAAGGTCTTCTGTCAGCTGGTTCACCATATAAGTGGCCACAGCTGGAACTTAGCCATCTGAAGCCAGGAGCCAGGGTCTCCCACATGGGTGCACTCGGGCTATCTCCTACTGCTTTCCCAGGCCATAAGCAGGAAGCAGGATTGGAAGAGGAGCAGCCAAGAAAAAAACTGGTGCCCATATGGGATGCCAGCGCCACAGGTGGAGGCTTAGTCTACTATGCCACAGCACCTGCCCTTTGGATTAAGAATAATATTCCACCTGTGGTGCTGGCACCCGGGTTCTAGTCCCAGTTGGGGCACCAGATTCTGTCCCAGTTGCTCCTTTTCTAATCCAGCTCTCTGCTGAGGCCCAGAAAGGCAGTGGAGGATGGCCCAAGTACTTGGGCCCTGCACCCGTATGGGAGACCAGGAGGAAGCACCTGTCTCCTGGCTTCAGATTGGCACAGCACCCTGCTGTAGCAGCCATTTAGGGGATGAACCAACAGAAGAGAGACCTTTTTTCTCTGTCTGTCTCTCTCTCTCACTGTGTAACTCTACCTGTCAATATATATATATATATATATATATATATATCATTTACTTTTATTAAAATTGGACTTCTGTATTATTGATTGAGTTTTTTTAATTCCTCATATACTCTAGAAATTAATCCTTTCTCGGCTAGATAGTTTGCAAACATTTTTCTCCCACTCTATCAGTTGTCTTTTCACTCTGTAGAATGTATCCTTTGGTGTATAGAAGCTTCTTGCTTTAATATAATCTATCTAGTTTTGATTTGCTCCATGTGATTTTGGGGTCACATCATAAAAAAGTCATTGCCTGTTCTACTGTCTTGTGTTTACCGTGTATTTTTCTAATAGTTTCATAGTGTTAGGTCTTACCTTTACGCCTTTCATCCATTGTGGGTTGTTCGTAGAATCAGTTGAGTGAGAAAGATAAAGTCCCAATCTTCCACACATGAGTCCTGATTTTCTGTTGCTGGGGATTTGCTGTGATGATGCTCCTAATGTCTAAGGCTAAAAATGTATTTTATTTTCTTTAAGTAATGCCTAAATCTTTACCTTTCATAGTCTACTCTTTTTTTTAAATTAGAGAGCTTTACAGTGAATAACACAAAAGGAAACAAATTACCAATAGATTTCATGTAAGCTTGATTTCAATCTTAAAGAAAAGTAGAACAAAGACAAAACCCTCAAGAAAGCTTCCACATTACACTTCCATTTTGTAAACTGGCAGCTGGTAGCACTGCTTAGATCCTTTATTGTCTTTGGCTTTCTCTGGTAAAATTTCAAACAGCATTTTAAGGCAACCCTATTTGCTTTTATACTTAAGCAGGTAGCTGCGGTTACAACAAATAGGTATGATTACGTTATTATTAACAACGTGATACATATTGATTTGTGATTCTTTTTGTATGACCCATGGAGTGTTGGCATATTTATATAAAATTTTAAGTCTATTTTAAAGGGCAAGTACACATATCTCTATTGTAAATAAACTAAGTATACAAAAATCAGGTCTTGGGAAATTTCTACAATGGAAATATTTTCACATGATTCAAAAGTATACAATTGTCATATAGCTTTTACTGTCTTATGGATTCTAGTCTTGAAAAAACAATTTTATTGGGAAACCAACATGCATTAGAACAGTTATGGAACTTCTTATAATCAGAATTATCTAATTTAAAATTATGCAATGTCACTAAAACTAATTTTATGGCAGCTGTTTAAAATATGCAAACATTGAACTCTTTTTGAAGCATTTTTTACAATTAGTAATAATATGCATTTGCCATGAAAATACTAGAATCACTATTTTAAAGGTGATTAAACAGACATTAACATAAGAAAAATATTTTTATTATTAAACTTGGGGGACTTATATTTACCAAACACCTTACCAAAGAAGATATGCAAATGAAAAATTAACATGTAAAAAGAAGCTATACATCATAGATCATTGGAGAAGTGCAAATTAAAACAGCAATGATACACCACTTTACACTTACTAGGACTGACAAAATCCAAAACACTTAAAACATGCTGATGAGGATGTGGAGAAATGGAAAACTTTCATTCATTATTGATAGGAACAGTAATGGTACAGCCACTTTGGAAGACAGTTTGACAGTTTCTTAGAAAATTAGACATATTCTTAGCGTATGATCTGGCAATAATGGCCTTTGGTGTTTACACACAAGAGTTGAAAACCTTCGTCTCCATGAAAATCTGCACATGAATGTTTATAGTAGTTTTATTCATAATTGCCAAAGTTTGGAAGCAATCCGCCTGTCTTTCAGCAGCTGAGAAGATTTAAAAAAACTGTGGTATATCCAGACATTAGAGTATTATGTAGAGCTGAAAACAAATGACCTATCAAGTTGTGAAAAGACAGAGGAAACTTTAATGCATATCACTAAGTGAAAGAAGCCAATCTGAAAAGGCTTCATGTTGTATAATGCCAAGTACATGATTTTCTGGAAAAAAGAAAAACTAGGGAGATAAAAAAAATAATCAATGGTTGTCATGGCACAGTGAGGGAAAGAGCATTAATGGACATAGTACAGAGAACGATACTGTAATGATGGATATTGTAATCATAATTTTGTCCAAACCCATAGAATCTTTTTTTAAAAGATTTATTTATTTACTTGAAAGTCAGAGTTATACAGAGAGAGCAGGAGAGGCAGAGAGAGAGGTCTTCTATCCATTGTTTCACTTCCTAGATGGCCGCAGTGGCCGGAACTATGCCGATCTGAAGCCAAGAGCTTGGAGATTCCCCCAGGTCTCCCACCCAGGAGCAGGGGCCCAAAGACCTGGACCATCTTCCACTGCTTTCTCAGGCTGTAGCAGAGAGCTGGATCAGAAGTGAAGCAGCTGGGAGGCAAACCAGTGCCCATATGGGATGCCGGCACTGAATGCAGTGGTTTTACCCACTACAGCACAGTGCCGGCCCACAAATCCATAGAATCTTCAGCGTCAACAGTGAGCATTAATGCAAATTATAGATTTTGGATTATAATTATTTTTCAATATGGGTTCACCATTTGTAGCAAATGGGGGGGCATGTTGACAATGCAATAGGCTATGTGTTTAGGGAGCAGGGAAAATACATCTATTCTCTGAACTTATTTTGCTGTGGACCTAGATAGAACTTCTCAAAAAATGAAATCGGGGGAAAACAAAAGACTATGTCAGTTAATGTAGTTTCTTGTTCTCCAAAAGGAAAGTCCAATCTATGTTGGCCTAGGTGCATTCATTTCCCACATCATTCTTGGTGTCTAAAAAGCATGGTTGCTAGGATCAGAACCCTGCAACAAATATTATGCTTTAATCTTGTGTGAGCCCAATTGCCGTTTTCTTTGACATTTTTATTTACCTATTTTTAATTATTTGGAAATAGGAGAGAGAAAAAGAACATTCTCTCTCTCTCACACACACACACACACACACACACACACAAATACAGAGAGAGAGAGAGAGAGAGAGAGAGGGAGAGGGAGAGGGAGAGGGAGAGGGAGAGGGAGAGGGAGGGAGGTTGGGTAGAGAGACAGAGCTAAAACTGCTCTTAAAATACAGGACATGGTCATAAAAAAGAGTGCCAATTGTTAAATCAACAACAGAAGTCACTGGGTACATGCTCCCCATGTAGGATCTCTGTCCTTATTGTGTTTTACTATGAAACTTTAAAAAAAAACACTACTAGTCGAACAATATCCTATACAGTGTGCGGTTGTGTGTGTGCAGCCTGTTGAAAGCCTTGCTTAGTATATACTAAGTTGATCTTCAGTATATGAAGGTAACTGAAAATGAAACCCGATGAAGGGTGGGATGGGTGAGGGAGTGGGAGAGGGGAGGGCACGGGAGGGAGGGAGGTTGGGGGGGGGAGCCACAACAATACAAAAGTTGCAAAACAAGAAAAAAAAAAGAATTTACTACTTTACCCTTTTAGTGTTTTTTATGTTTTACTCAAAACTATTGGTTGAACTCTGTAATTAATACACAATTATTCTTAGGTGTTTAATTAATGCTATAACTGGTACTCAAATAGTATTTTACACTTTGTGTTTCTGTGTGGGTTCAAACTGTTGAAATCTTCACTTAAAATATGTCAAATTGATCTTCTGTATATAAAGATGATTGAAAATTAATCTTGATGTGAATGGAAGAGGAGAGGGGGTGGGAGAGGGGAGTGTTGTGGGTGGGAGGGAAGGTATGGGGGGGAAGCTATTGTAATCCATAAGCTGTACTTTGGAAATGTATGTTCATTAAATAAAAATTTTAAAAAAAAATACAGGACATGGTAAAAGCTGTGCCTGTAAATGTTTTCCACCTGAAGTTTCACTCTTCAAATGCCAGGCCAAACTCAGGAACCAGGAATTCAATTTGGGTCTCCCACATGGGTGGCAGGGACTCAAGTACTTGAACTATCACCTCTTGCCTCCCAGGGTGTGTATTAACAGGAAACAAGAATTGGAAGCAAAGCTAGAATTTGAACTCAGCACTGAGATATGGATGCAGATGTCCCAAGTGCACCTAACCACTGTGCCAAATGTCTCCCTTTCTTTCCTATATTTTAAAGCTAAATGTGTATCTGAATGCATTTCCAAGAGGAATTTTTAGCAGGCAAATTGGATTATCTTATAAAGAAGAAAGTACATAAACAGAGTCAGGAGAAATAAAAAAAAAAAAAAAACTGTTCTGTGGATAAATTCCAGAAGTCCAATTACTGGTCTATCTCATGCCAATTTAATGGCCAGGAGGAATCCTAAACCTGAAATTTAAAAGGCTGAATAAGAGTAAGCTGCCAGAGTTGCCAAGGAAACAAACAAGGCTAAGCAAGCATCTAAGAAGACAGCAATGGCTCCCACAAAGGCAGACTAAGCTAGAGATGATGAAGCCTGTGCAACGTTCTGCTGCCCAAGTTGAAGGAAAATGCCAGCATACAGATTTGATATGTAAATAAATTCTTGACTATAAAAATTTAAAAGTGAAAATCCACAAAAAATTGGGAAAAATTGGATTGGATGGAAACTTCTAAGTGAATATAAAACCACTGGAGGACACTTCTTGAAACTCTTAAGGAGACTAAATTTTATCTTTAATTTTCCCTTTGACAAAGTATTGTTTCCCTGTATACTACTACAAATCTATACCAAAGAGGTTCTTTTACAATTCAGAATAATCCTAATGAGGGATTTTCTGGATTGGTGTTTGTGAGTACTGTAACAGTACCCACTATGATTGCCCCTGTTTTCCAGGCTGAGTGCTTCTTCAATCAGCCAGTGTTGTGTTGGGAGCTGACAGCGAGGCAATGTGAGGTCCATCTTGTTTTGAAGGAAAAACTAACTTGCATGTTTTTGTTCCAGGAATGCCATGTCTACTGTGGAAACCATGTCAAGAGCAGATGTCCTTGGGGCAAGGCCTTTTTGGGAACCATGTATCTTCTTTCAATGTTCCTTGCTTATAGCTTTTCTTATTGAAAACGTTGATTCCTTTACAAAGAAGTTTCAAATTAATTGTATGAGACCAGGAAAACTGGAATTTATGTTCAATGTTACGGGAACAACTCATTTTGTAATTAAGGGAAGACTATACATCCTGGATTTGTTCCCATTTTGTTAGGCAAACATAGAAGGATTGTTGTTAACATAATGTCCATAAAATATTTTGATCCTTTTTGTGCCCTATAAATCTAAAGCACTATATTATTTGAATTAAAATAAAATCATATATCATTCTGTGTAATATGCTATGTGGGATAACATGAACTTAGCAACCAGGATCCCTGTTCACAATTAGGCATTGAGTGAATGGTAAGACATCTCTTTCAAATAAGACTGAGTAAGAAAAGCATTCCTGAATACCTTACAAGGAAAATGCATGCATGAGTTTTAAGGTTCCCTAGGCAACACAAATAGAGAATTATATTTTGTTCATTAAAAATACCGTGTCACTCCACAGCATTAGTTTTAAGGGTGTAGAAGTAGATTTCAAAAGATGCAGATACTATATGACATGGTAAAATTATTGAAACACTGTATTTTAAAGAAGGGTATAATTACCAATTATTTTTGAATTATCAAAATGCATTCATTGTTGAAGCATGTGACTACTGGCCGACAGCTTTAGCTATAGCAGATTGTTATTATTGACTGTTATTTTGCTTATCCTCTTTGTCACACTAGCAAGCAGTAGTTTGCATGATTTGCTTCACATTTCCTATGCACACATACATTGATTTCCTATGTAGATATTTACAATTGGAAAACTACACACTCAGGAAGAAACAAATTATATCCATATTACATTAGGACAAGATTTGCACTTCTTAATTTCATTACTAACCTCAATGATAAAATAAAAATTGAGAAACATAAAGCAATCATCCATTAAAACTGAACAGAATGTAGTTCAAAACTGCACTATACCCATGTATTTCCATTCATTTCCTCTAAAATGCCTAGCATGGACAATAAGCAAACAAGTAACAGAATACATGAAAATCTTCTTTTTCCCATACATGAAGTCTATGAGAATTCTTCCAAGTAGGCATTTTAATGAGCAGTCCGTTACCACTGTGCCAGCAGGGCTGGTAGTTGTACAGAAACCCCTTTTATCTTGCATGTAAGAGGGCCATTTTTTTTTCTTCACAGTGAAATACATACTCTGTTTATCATTGCTTGGTTAAATTGCTTGGGTTACATTACAAACCATGTCAGACTCAAACTATAAAAGTCAGAAAAAGAAAAGACATTTAAGACTTTTCCTTAGGGGATCTCCTCGTAAGTTATTCTCTACTTTTACATTTAAGAAAATAACATCAATTGCCTTTGATAGTTGCCTGATCTACAATCCAATATATCATGCTACCAGGGACTTGCTTGATGGTCTGAAATTTGTAATTTTCTAACCTTGACACACTACCCTCCTCCCCCATAGACTAATTCTAGGTGCTGCTGTCGAAGTCTAGATGGGGACCTTGGGGGCTGGATTTTTCTCCATTGTACTATGCACCAGTGTTAACATGGCCATCCTATGGAAACATCACAGAGCTCATAAACCATGGACAAGGTGCTTTGACCAATCCCCATTATCCACTTCAGGGTTACAAAACCCCTTCTTACAGAATGAGATAAATTCACCGTCTGTTCTGGGCAAAATATTTTGTGAGGTCTTTTATCAGAATACCATGACCTACTGTCCTAGCATTTGACTCCTAGCATAGCCTTGGGCACCAAGAAGGAAAATGGTCAAAGCAAAGCTTAATGTCCTCCTGTGCGAGATGTGAGTAGTGGCACAATTGTTTGCTGAGACCCCCAATATAAATCAAGGCTGTCCCGCTAGAGTTACTGTGACAGCCAAAAGAAAACAAGCTATCATTACTCTACTATGGAATATTCCTTTTGTGTGTGTGTGTAAATTATAAATATTACTTTTTCTCCCCACCTTCGGTTTTTAAAATGTGGTTTCACATTTCATTTAATGCTAAATGGTTCATTACATAGAGTAGCAACTCAGTTCTCTTATTACGGTGTTATCTTTCACTTTGTCAAAATATGTCTACTTGATAAGAAATCTGACAGAAGTTGCTTATGATGGGATCACTAACAGCCATCAGTTTCTCTCTAGCAAATGAAACTGTAACCATGGTGACGGCCTTTTTTTGCCAGAATGAAAATGAGACAGCACTCCGCTGCAGCCATTAGCAGAATACACAAATGTCCCTCAAGGCAAACATCTAAAGCAAATGGACTGCAAAGGAAGGAGCACTAATTTCTATTTATTTAGGATTTGTAAACCTAGCAGAGCAAGATATTAACAAAGGAACAAACAAAGAAAGCTTAAAAAATCCCTGCTGTTTGTGTTTTCCTTTTGGTTTATGAAACTCCTTGTTTCAAAGCTAAAATACTTCGATCTGATTTTCCTACACTAGCGTTGAATAATACCAACAACAAGGTGCCTTTGACTCTAGTCCTGGATATTTTGTGGGTTTTCATCCCCTCCTTGCATAAAAGGGAAAAGAGAACTTAATCAAGTAGAAAAAGTGCTTTAAATGATAAGGAGTCTCTCTCTTCCTCTCTCTCTCTCTCTCTCTCTCTCTCTCTCTCTGTCTCTCTCTCTTTCTCTAAATGTGCATTTTAGGGAAAACTATCAAAAACGAAATACAAGATGTCCTTTTTCATATACTTTAATTTCCAAAGAGGCATGTTCATTCTGATAAGGTGCATAGAAGCAGATAATAAGTCCATTCGAACACTGTCTGCAATCAGCCACAGACTGTCAGACCTTTCAAGTGTCAGATCCTTCTCACTGTCTTCTTATTCACCATCAGCCCATCTCACTAGAAACTACTTAGGGCATGCAGACATTCTCCACACAGACATGGCTTAGGTGAAGTTCTTCAGCCATCTCTGATACAAGAAAATGATTTTCTTTAACTCGCTTACATCCAAACCACAATATTAGTTTAAAATGGTTTCTCATTCTCTGTTTCTTTATTTCTTCCTCTCTTGAGGGTCTTTACTTTCCATTTCCCTCCTTTTTTGGCCCCTTCCTCCTATCTTGAATTATTCTAAAAATTGATTAAGGACAGTATTTCTCAACATTCAGTTTATTAAACTGACTGATTTTACTTCATTGCTGCAAATGCTTCCTTAATTTTAATTTATGCCTTGATCAAAAGAGCAAATGACTTCAGTCTTTGAGAAGTTTTGTCAAGGCCCCCTTGTGCATACATTATTCCAGAATCACTCCTAGTGCCCCAGGAAGGCATGAACTTATCAAGTTCAGGGAATGAGATTTTTGCCCAGTATCATGTAAAGAATTACATGTAGTAGATTTTGAATCCCACAAAGCGTGGTCAGTCTAAAACTCTGGCTATATTCAAGTAACTAGACTGGGGAATTGTCTTTCAGTGCCTATGGTATGACTACTTTGCATGCTCGTCTGTGGAATGTGTTTTTATGGATTGGTTTTCTGTATTTTATTTGGGCAGGTCTCCTTGAACTGTATATTTTGGTTTTCTTGTCAACTTTAAGTATCTGCCTCATGGCACTTTGAACTGAAACTGAGTTGTTTGGAGCATGGAAACACGCCCCTGGCCACATATTTACCAACTTATTCATCTACTCTTACACTGCAAGTCATCTAAGAGACATTGCAACATCTCAAAAACTGATGGAAGTGACAGGAAAGCAGATATAGACATTGATTGTGAATCTGGGAATCAAGTTCAGTTTGCAGCATTTCCCTTCTACAATCATCCCTTAGTTTTCACTAAGACAATGCTCTTTGTTGTGGGAAGACAGTAATGATTTTTTTAACTTGTCAAGACAAAATTATCCATTTGGGTGTTTGGTGTAGGGGTTAATCTGCCACTTGGATTGCCTGCATCCCATATTGAAATGCCTAGGTTCAAGTCTAGCTCCACTCTCCATTCAAGCTTCCTGCTAATGCACACCCTGGGAGGCAGCAGGTGATGGCTCAAGGAGTCGAGTCCTTGCCAACCATGTGTGAGACCAAGATCCAATTCTTTGTTCCTGGTTTCAGCCCTGGCTTTTGTGAGCATTTGGGGAATAACCAGCAGCTTAAGAATATGTCTGTCTCTATGCCCCTATCTCGTTCCCTTTCAAATAAATAAAATCAGTATTTTTAATTATAGTAGGTAGCCTTTATTTTTAGCTAAAAATTTATGTTGATAATCCTTTAATAAAACATTGTGGTGTAGGGTAGGTATTAGGCCTAGAAGTTAAGACATCAGTTAAAATGCCCTCATATCACAGAGTGCTTATGTTCAAGTCCTACCTCTGCTCCTGATTCCAACTTCCTGATAATGCAGACCCTGAAAGACAACGGATGATAACACAGATGATTGGGGCCTGACATCCATGTCAGATCCCTGAATTGAGTTCTGGGCTCCTGGATTCAGCCTGGTCCAGCCCTGGTTATTGTGAGTACTTGGGGGATGAATAAGTGGATGGGAGCTCGCTCTCTCTTTCTCTCTCCGTCCCTCTCCCTCCCTCCCCTCTCCCCCCTCTTCTTTTTCTTTGTCATCTCTCTGTCTCTTTGTTTCTCAAACAAATTAATTAATTTAATTTTAGCTACTTTTTCACCAAATAAACAAATACTTCATTTATGAAAGAGATGGTTTAAACTCCAGCATATAAGATATGATTTGTATTTAAGTAGGGATTCTGCCATAGCAATTATGCTCAATATTTGTTCCACCAGGCATTGTACCATCCAGGGATGACCCATTAGAAACCTATAGGAATTATTCAGAGGAGGAGTAATAAGACCTGCTCTTGGCAGTACAGAAAGATGACTTGAGGCTAGAAATATCCAATAAGTTAGTATAAAGGTAATTAACAGGTAAGGGAGAAGAAAGAGACACATCTCTGAAATTTCAGTGTTTCCAACTCAAATCCAAAATATAATTTATCATGCATAATGTGCTCCAGCAGTGTCCAATATGGCAGAAGTTTAAAGAGCTCAGATCTGCATCAGAACCCTGACTGTCTGGACTTGTGTGCACATTGACAGCGCCCCAGTTTCTCGGATTCTTTTTAGGTTGTGAATATAGCAGCCCCTAGTATTTAGTAAATTTTCCAGAGAATGAGATGTGCCAAATTCTAAAAGATACTGTTCTTATTGTGTGCTAAGCACCTTCCAGAGTGACTTTTATTTTTGGTTAAACTAAATTTGTCTAATCAGCTCTAGTGAAGGTTATGTAATGAGGCACTTTAGTAGAGTTTACCAATGCATTGCCTCCATTTTGGCCTAGAGGGAGGTCCACAGAATGATGAGTGGGCACAGTGAGTTAGTTGCTGCATGTTCCAGAGCAAGTTCCTCTCTTCTTTGGAAACTAGGAACACACAGTCCTTGTACCTCAACCAGCCCTTCCAGCATTCAGCATTCACACTCCATCCATTACTGACCTTCACATTGGGTTAAAGGAATTAAAAGAATTTAATTAAATAGTGTCTCAAAGATGCCTCTCAGGACACCATACACCATCGGATAAACCTTGGACTTCTCTCTTGTGGAACAAACATGGAGAGGTTCAAAATGAAGAAAAAAGAGAATGGCACTGTGACCTTACCTGCCCTTGGCCGATTCCAGCCATATAAGCCTGAGGTCTTCTTTTTTCTGTTTTCTAGATGAGTGTTGTTCACCCAGCCCTGGTCACAGATCAGCTACAAGACATGAGGTTAAGTTATTGCAGGAGGCTGTTACAGTGTGTCAAGTCAGTTCTGTGAACATTTCTGGCTGTCTAGTCTGAATAAAATCATGAAAAGATCAAATGTCTAGTAATCACTTGCATTTTTCTTATCCCAAGGGTGATATTAAATTATCTGATGCTCATTTGACCACACCACCATAGACACCTAGAGCCTCCAGTGCAACTTAGGATAAAATCTGACTTTTCAAGCACTCATTGTTCTTTATGGTAGCTTAGGGCCACTTTTGAAGTTTTGCTATAAAAGATGATTTTTTAAGGAAGGTGAGTAAATAATTCATGTGATACCAAAGTTCTAAGGGAAAAAGCATTGACTCCTTGAGAGTATAACTTAGTGCTTCTTAAAGAACCTTCTAGAAGATCTCTGGAGAGTATTGCATCCCAGGGGTAGAATTTTGTTAAGTTCTGTCTTATTTTGTGCTCTCTTATTCTTGTGTTTTATATAACCCCACTTTTAACAATCCCCTGCTGTAGTTACTACTGGAACCTTATGATGCCATCTAAAACTCCAAGACACACCTAAGTATAAATTGGGTTTCACAAAATTTACAGTAAGTACTTTCTAAAGAGCAACCAAAAGGACAGAATAAACATGTCTCTAATGATGCACATCATTAAAAGGCTGTAAAGAAAATTATCCTTCCACATGTCTCTGAAATCATTATTCCTTCTTCCAAACCATAGGCTGTTCTGACAATGTACATGTTGGGGGCTCTGAGCTCAACTGATGGACACAAAGAAGACCAAGGTAAACACTTCAATTGATTCACTCAGTGAACAGTTGCTCTGATTTCTACTATACAAAATTGACTAGCCAGGCAAAACCTAGGGTTAACTTCCCAATTAGGAATGCATACTCTTTTTTTTCTTAACAATTGAGACTGCCTTGAAAGAAAGTTATTAGTAAAATAAACTACTGAATTCAAAATAGACAGTAGTTGAGTTAGGAACTTCATTCTTGAACAAATCTCATTTTAACTCACCTAAGTGCAAAACCAAACTTCCAGCTTTGAATATAAATGAAGGCTCCTCAACAAATACCTAACACCCACATAAAAATCTGAGCCAAGTGAGTGTTATTTCAGGTTGATATTTATTCCAAGGGTAAAGTTTTATGGAAAGCATGTAAAAGGCATGAGTATATTTCAATACATGTAATATTTATTAAAACATTTCAGTAGTTTTATGTTTTTCTTGGCACTTTAGAAATTCATCTTTTAAGTAAATTAGCTTACAAATGTATGAAAATAATGTATATTTGGTTTATATTTTTAGCAGTGAATATTCTGTTTTAATGCTTGTTTCTTCTCTATAATTTTTAATTTATTTTTCCATAATCGTGAAAGGCCCACAATTTTTACTTCTGTATATTGGTTCCTTAGTGGTGAGCATTCACAATTAGAATTTTAACAATCTCAATAAAGACCAAGTGAGCCAAAGTTTTCAGGAAGTTGAGCATGAGACAGATCTTAGAGCCTTATGCTCTCCGCTCTGTAACATCTTTGATTCTTCTGAGTCATAAGAAAGATCGGAAACTTCAAGTTTTATGGTGAAATTTCCATGTCTTTTCTTATTTCTAACTTTCCAAAAGCCTGCTTACCTAGTTACAATAAAGATGATACTATCTGCTTTAATTTAGCTCTACCCCACCCTGTATTTGGGCATTCTTCTGCTGGTGGCCAAACACAAATCACTCCTGTCTTCTCCCCTCAGTTAAGAAACAAGTGATAGCTTAACCTGCTGACCCAGACTACTCCTTCTCTCTCTTTCTCTCTCTCTCTCTCTTTCTCTCTTTCTCTCTTTCTCTCTCTCTTTTGGAGCCTTATAAGGAGCCACTGTCATCCAGTCTTCTTGCTCACAGATGACAGTGTGTTATTCAAAATGCATCCAAATACAGTATATATGAGACATTATATTTGGCCTTAGAACCACTATAGTATTTCCTTTTAGTTTTAAGGGGCATATTGACAATATTATTGGATGGAATTCATGAAGTGTTTTCTATATTAAATTACAAGATAGAATTTTTAAGATATTTACTTTTTTAATAATTCTACATATGTAGCTACTTAACACAAAAGAGTTGGACAAATCAGGATAAGATTACTTATACATATTTTTGTTCTTGATAACTGTAATAGAATTCATTTTTAATTTACTGTCACTATGTGTGTTGCTATCTGAGCAAATTTCCATTACATACTTCAAATCAAGCATTTCTCTTCCACACATGGTTTCATAAAAATTGGAATAGGTTTCTAAAAGATTATTTATTTATTTGAGAGGCAGAATAACAGAAAGAGAAGGGGAGACACACACATACACAGAACTTGTATGCATTGATTCACTCCCCAATTTCCCACAAAGGCTGTGGTTGGATCAGGCGAACGGTGAGAGCCAGGGATGCCATGGTCTCCCAAGTGGTTAGCAGTGACTCAAGCACTTGAACAGTCTTCTGCTGTCTCCCAGGAATATTAGCTGGATACTGAACTGGAGGCACAAAGTAGCCAAAGCTCACATCAGGCACTCTGGTATAGGAAGCAGGTGTGACAAGTGATGGCTCAACCTGCTGCACCAGAATGCTCCTTTTCTCTCTCCCTCCCTCCCTCCCTCCCTCCCTTCCTCCCTCCCTTCCTCCCTCCCTTCCTTCCTTCTTCCCTTCCTTCCTTCCTTCCTCCCTTCCTTCCTTTCTTCCTTTCCTTCCTTCCTTTCTTCCTTTCCTTCCTTCTTTCCTTCTTTCTTTTTACTCATTCATTCTAACTAGCAAAAATAACTGTAGCAAGGTCCATCCACTTCCTGTGATGAAAGCTATGAATCGTTTAGAAGTATACTATAGAGTTGCATCAATACACATATTTGCTTTCAAATATTACTGTTTCTAATTTGTGTTTATAGATCATTCCCTATGTTATATTTATTTGGATTACAACTTAATATATCATTACTTTCCTTAGACCCACTGCCTTTGAACCAAATATGTTGTGAAAAATTCTTGTGTCCCTTCCTGATTCTTTGGAACATTTTCTCACAGGAGCATTACATAAAAATATTGATGAATTACAGGAAGAAAACACAAGTCATTTATGATTCAAAAATATTGAGGCTTTTCAACAGGCTGCAAACTGGTGATAGTAAGTGCTTGTGACTGCCTTCAGGAACAGGTGAGATTGAGAAAGATTATATGGTGTGTGGGATACAGCATATGGAGAAAGGTTATATGGTGTGCATTGGGAGACACACTAGCTGCCTTCCAACATGAGCACTGAAAATCTGTAAAACTGGACCAAGGGATTAGAATAGTAAAATGACTAAATAGTGAAGAAGATGGTAAAGCTCACAGCATAGCATTGCTTATACGGAAACTTCACTTTCTCCAACTCTTGGAGATATTTCTGTTTTTCTTTTTATTCCCACATGTATTCACATGTTTCCTAGAGGTACATGCTGATCACATTGTAACTGAGCAAACCTACTGATTTTGGTAAAGTTATTACACCACCTCTTCTGAGTGCCTATCCCCAATTAGGGAGTGGTAGAAAGACAGTGGATAATATGGACCTGTGCATGATCCTGTGCCTGGCTGGGAGACTGTCTAGCCTATGCAGAGGGGCAAGAAAACATGGCACACCATGCCCCCTGGGGAAAACTCTGGTTGAGGACTCAGCACACTAAGACCCACACATGACTGACTGCTGGCAGGCAGCAGGAGCACCAGGCACATTTCCCCCACCCCCACTTCCTGTTGAGGGCTCTTGTAATTGTCAACTAGGTAAACAGATCCTAGGTGTGGCCCAGATGCATAAGAGTTCCAAAGAAGAGATCAATTCCTTCTGGAAGAAAACAAAAGTTCAATTTTCAAAATGGTACAGGTAAATTTTTAGTTAAAAAAATGAAGAAAAATCACTGTAGGAGAGAAAATAGTATTAAAAATATGTGACGGATGAAGTTCCATGGTTTGAATTTTGGAAACAGTGACATGGAGCAGAAACAGTTTTGACAATAGAGAAAATTTTAAATCCTATTTCCAACATGAACATTGAGTCATTGAACTAGTTTTTCTCATCTTGGTCTTATTTATAAATTAGATGTAATATCATCTTGCTTTCAGTGCTGTTGTGAGGATTAAATGGGATAGAGTTTGCAAAATATCTGGTTGCACATTTAATGTTCAACAGAACAAAGCAATCCATTAAAGGATTTTTATGAAAGGCAATAATATAATATCAGCTACTTTTACTTTCCTAAGCACAAGCACAAATTCTTTCTTGAAAAGAGGGCAGAAGACATTTTTCTCAATGTTGAACTTCATAGAAAAAATATTTAATTTAGGGATTAATACACAAATAGTTGGTCGCATATAAAAATGACTAATTTCATGTTATTCTCAAAAACTTTAGGGATTGAAACTTTAATAATGCTAACAATGTGGAAAATTGTATTATAATCAATGCTTAAAGGGATAAGGAACATAATAAGAACTGTGTATTTTGTTCAGTTTAGCAATAAGTAAGGAAATGAAATTGTTCTTTCATGAAGCTGTCTTAAATCAAATTTTAGAATCATAAATCATGTTTGAGACTATTTAGTGTATCTTCTTTAATGAAGAGACTAAGAAGCATGTAGATTAGGACTGTGCTGTCCACATGTCACTCCAAAAAACAGTGACAACCCTTAACATATTTTCATCGGTCTATGGTAAAATAAAAATTTCTTAATGGAAGATACGAACTTTTGTGAAAACATGTTTATTTAGATAAATTTTCACATTTTTAGGTTAAATTAAAAAAATAATAGTAAAGCAATAACAAAGTTTTTTTAAAATTCTCTCTATTGAGCAGCATATAAACTAACCAATCATTTGTTGCCACCATATTCCTTGTAAAAACACTTAATGGTTCATGAAATCAAACATCTGGAAATGACTGAGTTAAGCAACTTAGTAAGAATTTCCTAGACTAATTAGCGATTAGGCTGGAGAGATAGCACAGGATTCCTGGTTTTTGATTCACCATTCTCTACAATACATTCCAATGTAATTTCTTTTAAGTGCCTCATTATAGGATCCAGAAAATAAGTTCAATTTTTCTGTGTTCTCTCTCTAGGCACTTTGTAGGCTTTCTGCTTCTGAAAAATGTTCCTCAGTGATGGAGAGTGGAAAAACAATGATAAAAACTTTTATGTGCATCAGTATTCTTCTATAATAGCCATTCTTAAAATGTGTTGAAGAATGAACAACAGTAAATGTAATGAAAAACAAAACAAAAACATGTACTCTTTTCCTCCAGATGACCTAAATTGTAAGCCTTCCATGTTTTTGTTCAAATAATTGTTTCATGGGCTTAGATTTTGAAATACCGTAGTATTTGTCATATTACACATTTCCATAAACTTTTCAAAGACCCCAATAATGACTCGGTTACATTGTGTAATAAAAATGGTCCTTTAGGGGTGAGCATTTGAACCACAGGTGAACATGGTGGCAAAGATGCTTATGTCATATCAGAATATCTGGATTCAATTCACAGCTTCAGATACTTAGACATTTTTTCCAGCTAGTACCAATATTGGGAGGCAGCTGTGATGGCTCCGATAATTGGGTCCCTGACAGCTATGTGGGTTGACATGGATTGAATTATGGACATTTGGAAGAGTGAGCAAGCACATAGGAATGCTCTCTCTCTCACTATTTTCCAAATAATAAAAAAATGACCTTTTATAAACTAGTCTGAGAACATAATCACCAATTAAATCATTAATTTTTATAAAAACAAGTTTTATATTTTATTTTTTTTATTTTTTTTGGCCTGGAAACAACCTAAATGCCCATCAACAGTAGACTGGATTAAGAAATTATGGAAAAAAATGAAAAAAAAAAGAAATTATGGGACATGCACTCTATAGAATACTAGACAGCAGTAAAAAACAATGGAATCTGGTAATTTGCAACAAAAGGAAGGAATCTGGAAAACATCACGCTGAGTGAAATAAGCCAGTCCCAAAGGGACAAGTATCATATGTTCTAGCTGTTCAGTGACAACTAACCGAGCATCAAAAAGGAAACCTGTTTGCACCCACACAGAAACACAAAGTGTAAAAATACTGTTTCAGTACTAGTTGTAGCATTACTTCAAAATGGATAACACATTAAGGACAGAGATCCGACATGAGACGTAAGTACACAGTGACTCCTGATGTTGATTTAACAATTTGACACTCTTGTTTATGGCTTCAGTAATCTCCCTAGGCTCTAGTCATGAGTTGCTGAGGCTATGAAAGCCTTTAGGGTTCGCCGACTTCGATCTTATTCCGACAAGGTCATAGTCAAAGTGGAAGTTCTCTCCTCCCTTCAGAGAAAGGTACCTCCTTCTTTGATGGCCCCATTCGTTCCACTGGGATCTCACTCGCAGAGATCTTTCATTTAGGTTTTTTTTTTTTTTCAGAGTGTCTTAGCTTTCCATGCCTAAAATATTCTCATGGGCTCTTGAGCCAGATCTGAATGCCTAAGGGCTGATTCTGAGGCCAGAGTGCTATTTAGGACATCTGCCATTCTATGAGTCTGCTGTGTATCTCACTTCCCATGTTGGATCATTCTCTCCCTTTTTCATTCTATCAGTTAGTATTAGCAGACACTAGTCTTGTTTGTGTGATCCCTTTGACTCTTAGACCTATCAGTGTGATCAATTGTGAACTGAAATTGATCACTTGGACTAATGAGATGGCCTTGGTACATGCCACCTTGATGGGATTGTATTGGAATCCCCTGGCACAATTCTAACTCCATCATTTGGGCACGACTGATTAAGCATGTCCCAAATTGTACATCTCCTCCCTCTCTTATTTCCACTCTTATATTTCACAGGGATCACTTTTCAGTTAAAATTTAAACACCTAAGAATAATTGTGTGTTAATTACAGAGTTCAACCACTAGTACTAGGATAAAAAAATACTAAAATGGATAAAGTATTACATTGTAAAACAACAATTCTGTATACAAAGATAATTGAAAATATTAAAAAATCTTGGTGTTAAATTGGAAATTGCATAGATAATTAATCAATTCTTTAAAAAAATCATGTAGGATCTCTGTCCTTAATGTGCTGTACATTGTGAATTAATACTATAACTAGTACTCCAACAGTATTCTCACTTTTTGTCTCTATGTGAGGGCAAACTGTTGAAATCTTTACGTAATATGTGCTAAACTGATCTTCTGTGTATAAAGAGAATGGAAAATGAATCTTGATGTGAATGCAAGGGGAGAGGGAGCGGGAAAGGGGAGGGTAGTGGGTGTGAGGGAAGTTATGGGGGGGAGCCATTGTAATCCATAAGCTGTACTTTGGAAATTTATATTCTTTAAATAAAACTTTAAAAGGAAACCTGTTGACGTGAAATGGACACTATGAGAAGCAGTGACTTGATCAGCTCTTGTCCTGACTGTTGATCAACAACTTAATACTTTATCCCTTTTAGTATTTTTCAATCTACTTAATACTATTGGTTGAACTCTTTAATTTTTTTTTATAACGCTTTTATTTAAAGAATATAAATTTCCAAAATACAGCTTATAGATTACAATGGCTTCCCCCCCATAACTTCCCCCCCACCCGCAACCCTCCCCTTTCCCACTCCCTCTCCCCTTGCTTCACATCAAGATTCATTTTCAATTCTCTTTATATACAGAAGATCAGTTTAGTATATATTAAGTAAAGATTTCAACAGTTTGCCCTCACACAGCAACACAAAGTGAAAAATACTGTTGGAGTACTAGTTATAGTATTAATTCACAATGTATAGCACATTAAGGACAGAGATCCTACATGATATATTTTTTTAAAAAAATTGATTAATTTTCTATTTATTTTAATTTAATTAATTTAATTTAATTAATTTTCTATTTATTTTTTAATTTTCTATATTTCCAATTTAACACCAAGATTTTTTTTTCATTTTTAATTATCTATATACAGAAGTTAGATTCAGTATATACTAAGTAAAGATTTCATCAGTTTGCACCCACACAGAAACACAAAGTGTAAAATACTGTTTCAGTGCTAGTTATAGCATTACTTCACATTGGACAACACATTAAGGACAGATCCCACATGAGAAGTAAGTACACAGTGACTCCTGAAGTTGATTTAACAATTTGACACTCTTGTTTATGGCATCAGTAATCTCCCTAGGCTCTAGTCATGAGTTGCCAAGGCTATGGAAGCCTTTAGGGTTCACTGACTTCAATCTTATTCCGACAGGGTCATTGTCAAAGTGGAGGTTCTCTCCTCCCTTCAGAGAAAGGTACCTCCTTCTTTGATGGCCCCATTCGTTCCACTGGGATCTCACTCACAGAGATCTTTCATTTAGGTCTTCTTTTTTTTCCAGAGTGTCTTGGCTTTCCATGCCTAGAATATTCTCATGGGCTCTTGAGCCAGATCTGAATGCCTTAAGGGCTGATTCTGAGGCCAGAGTGCTATTTAGGACATCTGCCATTCTATGAGTCTGCTGTGTATCTCGCTTCCCATGTTGGATCATTCTCTCCCTTTTTGATTCTATCAGTTAGTATTAGCAGACACTAGTCTTGTTTGTGTGATAAGAGAGGGAGGAGATGTACAATTTGGGACATGCTCAATCAGAACTGCCCCAAATGATGGAGTTAGAATTGTGCCAGGGAATTCCAATACAATCCCATCAAGGTAGCATGTACCAAGGCCATCTCACTAGTCCAAGTGATCAATTTCAGTTCACAATTGATCACACTGATAGGTCTAAGAGTCAAAGGGATCACATGAACTCTTTAATTAACACACAATTATTCTTAGGTGTTTAAATTTAACTGAAAGGTGATCCCTGTTAAATGTAAGAGTGGGAATAATGAAGGAGGAGTTGCACAATTTGGGACATGCTCAAACAGACTTGCCAGGGGATTCCAGTTCAATCCCATCAAGGTGGCATGTACCAATGCCATCTCACTAGTCAAAGCGATCAGTTTCAGTTCACAATTGATCACAATGATAGGTTTAAGAGTCAAAGGGATCACATAAACAAGACTAGTATCTGCCAGTTTTATATTTTAAATAATTGATGGAGAAACTAAATATTCTGTCTCTCATATATATATATATATATTAAATATATAAAAAAATATATATATATTAAAATGTATGTATTGGCTGGTGCTGTGGCTCACTTGGCTATTCCTCCACCTGCAGCGCCGGCACCCTGGGTTCTAGTTCTGATTGTGGTGCCAGATTCTGTCCCGGTTGCTCCTTTTCCAGTCTAACTCTCTGCTGTGGCCCGGGAATGCAGTGGAGGATGACCCAAGTGCTTGTGCCCTGCACCCACATGGGATACCAAGAGAAGCACCTGGCTCCTGGCTTCAGATCGGAGCAGTGTGCCCGCCGTAGCAGCCATTTGGGGGGGTCAACCAATGGACAAAGAAGAACTTTCTCTCTGTCTCTCTCTTTGTCTAACTCTGCCTGTCAAAAAAAAAGAAAAGAAAATGTATGTATCATAATACTTTTTGTGAGGTGGTGTTATACTATCTGAGATTCTGTTCCTGGGTAGAGAGAAGCTTTGTTCCTAGGAAGAAAACGTGTGAAAATGTATTCACCCAAGGCTTTCAGAAGTCAATATTTTTCTAATATCCATAGTGCAAATTTCAAGTTCCTCATGAACAAAAGGATAGGGTAAGGACTCAAATACCATCCTTCCTGGGTTCCCCTAACCAGACCAGTTTCTCTTAGGAGTCTTTCTCATAAAACCTTACAGGAGGGGCCAGCATTGTGCTGTAGCGTGTTGAGCTGCCACCTGCAATGCCAACATCCCATACAGGCATGGATTACAGCCCCAGCTGCTCCGCTTCTGATCCAGCTCCTTGTTAATTATTCACTGGGGACAGCAGTGGAGGATGGCTCAAATACTCAGCCCCTGCACCCATCTGGGAAACGTGGAAGAAGCTCCTGGCTCTTGGCTCCAGCCTGGCACAACCCTAGCTATTGTTGCCATTTGAAGAGTGAACCAGCAGATGGAATAGTTCTCTTTCTGTGTCTCCCTCTCTCTCTGAAACTCTGCCTTTCAAATAAATAAATCTTAAATAACAACAACAACAACAAAAACCTACTGGAAAAACTTCTTTCGGGTTCCCTTCCCACCCTTTTGTCTTGCCCCCACCCCAAGTATAATAGTATCTTGCTCTTTGATATTCATTTGTGGCAGTAATCTCTGGGTAACTTAACCCTCACATGTGTATCATGTGCAAAAACGACCTCTCTTCTTCCATAATAAAATCTCTACTTGTAATTTATTTTATTTCAAGGAACTATAAGACAAACATAATCTAAAACTATCCTTACTAATGTATGGATGATCAATATGGTTTTACATCTTGTATATGAATATAGGTGTATTTCATTGTCTGCAGGGGATTGGTTCCAGATTCTTTGACAGATGACAAAATATGCTAATGCAAGAATTCCTTATATTAAAAGACATAGTATTTACATATTACCTGTATATTTTTACCTGTGTACTTTGTTTTAAATTTATTTTATTTTATTTTATTTGAAACAAAGAGTCACAGAGAGAGAAATGGAGACAGAAAGAGAAGAAGAGAGAGAGGGAGAAAGACAAAGAGAGAGAGATTGCTTCCATCTGCTGGCTCACTTGCCAAATTGCCACAACAGTATGGGTTGGGCCAGGAAAAAGTCAGGATCTCCCACATGGGTGCAGGAACTCAAAGACTTGGGCCATCTTCTGCTGCTTTCCCAGGCACATTATCAAGGAGCTGGTTGGGAAGTGGAGCAGCCAGGACTCGAACCAGCATCTATATGGGATGTCAGCAATGTGGCCAGTGGCTTAACCATCCTCATTCCACAACACCAGCTCCTTCACCTATATACTTTAAATCATCTCTCAGTTTCTTATAACATGTGATATAAGACAAATGCTATGTAAATAGTCATTATTGTGTAGGGAATGATAAGATGAAGTTTGTACATGTTTATTAGCAACACACTGTGTTTTCAATTTTTTTGAAGATTTTATTTATTTGAGAGGTAGAGTCACAGAAAGAGAGAGGAAGAGACAGAGAGGTCTTCTATCCACAGGTTCACTCCCCAAGTGGCTGAAGTGTCTAGAGCCAGACCAATCTGAAGCCAGGAGTCGGGAGCTTCTTCCAATCCCCCACATGGATGCAGGAACCCAAGAGCTTGAGCCATCTTCTATTGCTTTCTCAGGCCAAAGCAGAGAGCAGGATCAGAAGAGGAGCAGCCAGGACTCAAACAGGCATCCATATGGGATGCTGGCTCTATAGACAGAGGCCCTTTCAATATTTTTGACCCACAGTTGGTTGAATTGGTGGAAGTGGAACCATGAATATAAGGGCCTATTGTAATTACACCTGCAATATGTAAAAATTAAAGACACATTAAAATGAATAAAATATTTCAGTCATGTTTATCACTGTGGAATTGTGGGTTCAGCCACCACATCTAACTCCAGCATTCCATATAGATGCATGTATGAGTCCTGACCGTCCCACTTCTGATCCAGCTTCCAGGTAATTCACCTGGGGAAGCAGAGGAGCATGACCCAAATCCTTGAGCCCCTGAATCTATATGGGAGATTCAGATGGAATTCCAGGTTCCTGGCTACAGTTTGGCTCAGTCCTGGCCTTTGTAACCATTTGAGGAGTGAGCTAGCAGATGGATTCGCTGTCTCTCTCTGTCTCTCTCTCGATCTAGCTCTACCTTTCAAATAAATTTTAAAAATTAAATATTTTTAAACATTCAGTCAATTTGTGAGAAGGAATGCTTTGGGACAAGAGAATCAAAGAGACTATCTTCAGGGCTACTCTCTTAATTGTTGCTATTCTTCATGGTCTTCCTTTCTTCCTCTTCTGCAAGATTTAGTATTGCTTGTGCAGTGGGCTTCATGACTATCATACCCTCAGAGCCTCATAGATTCTCATAAGAGGATGGGAATTCTCTCAGATGAGGGGTTGATTTTTTAGAAGCCCTTGCTTGTGTGTCAATAAGATGCATGCATACTAAATTTTTAAACCATGTAAAATTTGGTCTCACAGTTTTATCACATAAGAGAACTTTCTTCCGTTCTCTGAGGTTTAATGTTCTCATCCATAAAATGACAGTAATCACACATTCCTTGCAGGACTGATGGTGGCATAATAAAACATAATGATTAAAGAGCACAATAGGGGGATTGGCATGGTCCAGGCATTTACCAAATGTTAGGGTCATTCCATTTGGACTCTTCACCCTCTTGACTTGGGAACTAGAGTATAGGCACTTCATCTATGTATCTGACTAAGCAATTGCCTTGATGTAACTAAGATTTCTCTTTCTACATCTTTTCATGAATGAGATACATTCTCTAAATATTTCAGAAAGCTTTTTTTCAAACAAAAGTTTTTCATTAGATATTTCTACTAATTATTTATCTCTGTTGCTAGACAAATATTATCACCAAGACTAATTAAAGTTCCACTTTTAAAAAATAATTTGTGCATCTATTTTGCAATGTTTGAAATAACTTTAATGGGATATATGGCCTTCATAGTTCCTTTCAAATGATCAAATTGAGCATGCACTAACCTGGCAATGATGAAACGAATCTTGTAGAACCCAGTTTTCCCCATGATTAGCTCACTGGACTCTGGTTTCTTTTTTTGCCATTCCTCCTGATATCAAAAATTAGTTAATGGGTAGCGGGGCACTGTAGAGATTAAGGAGGACCAAAACCCTGTCTTGGAAGTTTCTAGGAAGGAAGAAAGTGTTGATTTCATTGGCTTTTACTCCATTAGATTTTAAACAGAGATGCGGAGTTTATTACAAATATAAAACACACATTGCTTTTTTTTCAAAGATGTTTTCTAACTGCTAGATAGAGGAAATGTCATTCTGTATAGTTCATTTATGTACATCAAGGTTTTTTGGTGGTTGTAGTAGTAGTAGTAGTAGTAGTAGTATCATTATGATTAAGTTAAAAGCTGATGACAAAACTAGTTATATAGTATTATTGGAGAAAAATTTCTCCACAAAAATATTTCCAATAATTTTCTCATTGCTATTCATAGGGCACTAAACTAATTCTAATATGGTATTTCCATATCTATATATTTGTATACTTTTAATAAGAAAATTTTTCCACCATAATTTCCCAAACTAAATTTAATTGATAAAGACACCTTCATAGCTTTAAAGTATACTTTTACCATGTTGTTACTTGTCTTTGGCCCAAATTCTTCACATAATCTCTTTCTACCAGACAGAAATGCTAACTATATGTCTCACAGAGAATTATCCACTTGTAATACATCTATGGATTGTTAAAGTTTAGAAATTACAATTTCAGTTGTACCAGTATATAAATGGAACTCCTTAGCTACCTGTAGAGTGTGATGATCAATCTGGATTATGGTTTGAAAAGTCTGCCCTTGTGCAGGTGATTCAGTATCTTCTTTCTTATGAAAGGAAGAAGATGAAGTTTTTACTCAACACTCAAGGGTTATATTTCAGTTTCACAGAATTCACAAGATGATGAGTACTGCAGGAACTTTCCTGACTTCCACAGTTCTCTTCATTAACTGGAAACAAGATCACAGTCAATGACCCTTTTCCCACCAGTCTTTTGGAGACAGAAGTCTCAACCCTCTCCACTTAATAAACTTTCCCTCAATTCTTCTGTTTCTTCCCTCTGGGAGATCTTGCATATCTTACAATCATTCAGGATAAATTTTTAGTCCTTCTCAGAGGGACTCAGTTCCACTGCTGCGTGTAGGTTAGGGCTGCATACTAAAATTTATTCCATAATGGAGAGGAGAGGAGGCATAGAAGTAAAAAGGATTGTAATTACTACTAAGAACAATTATATGCCAAAAACTTGGATAACCTGCAAAAAACAGATTCCTAGACATATAGCCTTCCAAAGCTAAAAGTACAGTTTAAAACCTTACCATGGGACCCCAAGTCCCCTTAAGCTCGGGGTATAATTCCATCTTAGGTGTTAAAGTGATCATATAGATAGAATTAAGTGTCTGGTAATAATAATAGATAGAATTAAAAAGGAGTGAATGCTCTAACCTGGGAAGCAGTCCACACAGAATCACAATTGCTTTATATAGCACTCTGACCTCAGAATCAGCCTTTAAGGCATTTTGTTCTGGCTGAAAAGCCCACAAGAGCATTTCATGCATGGAAAGCCAAAATACTGTAGCAAAAAATATTCTACATGAAGGACCTCAGTGGGTGAGACTCCAGTGGAAAGAGGTGTTTATCAAAGAAGGAAGTACTTATCTCTGAGGGGAAGAGATAACTTCCATTGTGCTTGTGGCCTTGTCTAAATACTGACGAAGTTTGTGGATTCAAAAAGCGTCCATAGCCTACGTTGCTGACTTCAAGAGATTCAGGCGATCACCGACATCATATATAAGAGTGTTAATTGTTAAATTAACAAGAGTCACAGTGCGACAACTCCCTATGCAGTACCTCTGTCCTCAGAGTTGTATTATAATTATGTCTATGTGCTCCCAAAAGATATATCATTCTTAGGTGCTTCTAAATGTTAATTAAGTGACCCGTGCCACAGCTCGATAGGCTAATCCTCCGCCTGTGGCGCTGGCACACCCGGTTCTAGTCCCGGTCGGGGCGCCAGTTTCTGTCCTGGTTGCTCCTTTTCCAGTCCAGCTCTCTGCTGTGGCCTGGGAGTGCAGTGGAGGATGGCCCAAGTCCTTGGGCCCTGCACCCACATGAGAGACCAGGAGAAGCACCTGGCTCCTGCCTTTGGAGCAGCACAGTTTGCTGGCCGCAGCACGCTGGCCGCAGCAGCCATTGAGGGGTGAACCAACGGAGAAGGAAAACATTTCTGTCTCTCTCTCTCTCTCTCTCTCTCTCTCTCACTGTCCACTCTGCCTGTCAAAAAAAAAAGTTAATTAAGTTTCTAAAAAAACGTGAAATTAACTTCAATATACAATGACTTTAGTAGCCCTTGTCTCGACTGTTGGGAAACAGTTTGTGTGTATGTGTATGTGTGTGTGTGCAAATTGTTGCACTCTTTACTTAACACAGAGTTGGTCTTCTGTGTATAAAGTTAGTGGAGAATGGTACTAGGAATGGGAGAGGGAGGAGAAGGGGTGGCAGAATGGGTAGGAGGGCAGGTATGTTGCGAAGAATCACTATATCCCTAAAGTTGTACTAATTAAATGTATGAAGTTTGTATTCCTTTAGAAAAAAAGGAAGAAAGGAAGTAGAATGAAGTAGAATATCAGGCTGTTCATATTTTTTAACTTAATTCAGAGAGAGAGAGGGAGAGAGAGAGAGAGAGAGAGAGAGAAATTAGAGGGGGATAAGGGATGGGGGAAAACACAGAGAGATTCCTTCTGCTGGTTAACACCACGAAGGCCTTAAAAACTAAGGGGACCAAAACTTGGGGCTGATAACTCAACCCAGGATATCCATGTGGATGACAGGATCCTAACTACTTGAGACATCACTGCTGCTGCCTTGGATAAGCAGCCTGAGCAAACCATCAAACTCAGAAACTCTACTATGGGACATAGTGGAATATTATTCAGCTATTAAAGAGAATGAATTTCTACCATTTGCAGCAAAATGGATGGAACGGGAGGACATCATGATGAGTGAAATAATTCTGACACAGAAAATGCTGCATGTTCTACTTTTATGTGGGGGCTAAAATTAAAAAAAAAATTAGCAAACAAAGAAAACAAACATGTCTAAGTGTATCAGTATTGCTGCCAATACAGTTTTGTAAAACTTTATTTTATACCTGTGTCAAACCAATGTTTAAAAATGTTATACTATTGTACTTTTAATTATCTGTTATTACTTTAAACTACTGTATATTGGTGAAATGGTAATTTTTCCAATTACTGCTCATGTCCATTGTTTATATTCTCACTACACCAGGATTTTTTGCTTTTTACTTGTTAAAATTATTTGGTGAAGGATTAAACCTTTTTACTACAGTGTAAATTCAAAATATGTTATCTCAAAAACATAAAAAAAGAAAGAGCGAAGGGAGGAGGTTGGTGGAAAGGGAGGGATGGAGGAAGGAAATAATAAGGAATAATAAAATAATAATATAATAATAATATAATATAATATAATAATAATATAAAAATAATAAGGAATAATAAAAATAACTTTACAGAGTTTTTAAAAATTGTCTCAACTTCAGTAGGTTCCTGGTATTAAGAAATATAAAGATAATTAAAAATGAATCTTGATGTGAATGGGATGGGAGAGGGAGTGGGAGATGGGACGGTTGAGGGTGGGAGGGAGGTTATGGGGGGAAAAACCCCTATAATCCAAAAGTTGTACTTCAGAAATTTATATTTATTAAATAAAAGTTAAAAAACAGATGCAAAAAACAAAAACAAAAAAGAACTGTTTCAACCAGTGAGAAAGCATGAGTATCATGAAGCAAACCTATAAACATTTTTTGAAAATTGAAGAAAGTTTTAACTTATGATATAATTATATAAGAAATAGTGTATGACCATAGGCAGGAAATGTAATTTATCAAGCTTCAAGTATGTTTTCAACATTTTCATAAAGCAACACACTCCAACCGACTGCTGAGTTAAATTTTGTTTTGAGGTTTTCAAGATGCACTTTTATTTTCATCTTGTGAATTTTATGCTGCAGGAACAGCTTAGAAAAGATAGATTTTAGGTAAGAAAAATAATTTCATTCAAATAAAATCTGCCAACATGAGAGACAAGTTGCCTTCACAATCACAGACATAGAAGGAGAGTTGAGAGGTGTTATATGCACTCTGTTGATTTGTAAAAACTAAGGGTAGGAAGTTCAGCATTTGGCTCCTTCTACTGTTCTACAAATCAAGGTAACTCAGAAAGTTCTAAAACATGATACAAATCTTTATGTGCACCATTTCATCAGTACTATGTGTTATAAGGTTATCTGCAGACTTCCAAACATGTCAGAAGTATGTTCTACATGGACACAACAGGGTGAGACTTCTCAAGAACTTGAAACTGAATAGAATGGGTTGATCTCTCAGTATTACAAGGGGGTCTTACACTGATAGCTGCAAGAGCAATTGACAAAACCAATGTTTACTAATAAAACTGGATGCCAAGAATGTGAAAATAGCATCAATGGAAACACAGAATATCCAGATTTACATGAACACACATTAACCATGCCCAGATAAATAATTTCTGGGAGAAAATGATATCAATTTGATCTTCATTTTTGCTATGATGAGCATAGATGCATTTGACCATTGCTTCTCAAACTTTAGTGTGCATTCAGATCATGAGGATGATTGACTGAAGTAGAGTGCTGTGAGCACTGCCTGAGTTCCTGCTTCAGTAGGCTTGCAAATGTACAGTGTCAATAATTTTCTGCACAATGCTGGTCAACTTTCCTAATTCTAGACCACACTTCCAGAACCACTACATTAAACCAACAGAACCTGCTGCTATTAAATACTTAAATCAAGTAAATGCATCTCAGGTCAATTACTCCTTTTCTCTAGTAACCTAAAAAGCTAACTTGACAAAAGGACAAAGTAAGCCATCATTTGAATTTACGCTTAATGCTATAAGTTGATAATTTGTTTTTCTGGATTTCTACATCAGTATTTTGTGAGCAGGGACATACATAGGTTTTATTTGACATGAATTTATACATTTTGGCAGGGAGAACTCAAAGAAAAATAATATACAATTTTGAATAAAATCTTAAGTGTGAAGGTATCACTATAGAAAATAAAGCACAAATAATAAATTGAAAAATCTTACAAGCATCACAACATCCAGAAAATCAATGGCCTAATGTCTTTCTCCATACATTTTCTCTCTGCTCTCTGCTCACACTACAAGTTCCACATGTTATGTGTACTACAGCACACATTCATGTTGCCTTACAGCCTTAGACTTCAGCATTCACTTCATCATTAAGTTAAGACATTCAGTGTAGTGGTTACAATATAGCTTGAAGCTACTTAGCTTGTAATAAAAATATAGAAGAGGTGACAAGCCACTCAACTATGATCCCACTGTATCAGACTAAATAAACTCCCACCCTAGCTTCTCCTTAACTGCATTCTCAAAATGTCTGAGTTACACAATACCAATGGGGTGTTAAAATGAAAGCGATCATAGACTTAACGTAGTTCTAATAAGCACAAGCAAAACATGTGGTCATGTGAACCCATTATTAGATTCCCATCCATGGACTTACAGTTGCCCACATTACTTAGGCAGAGTGAAGCTTGAGCTTACTAAGACAGCAAATTCATGATGAGAAAGAAAAGAAACGTCATAATTAGGTCTAGATGCTCAGAGAGTTCCAGCAGCTGAGATTTCAAAGCTGAGTGTTGGGGACTTACCAGCGTGGACTCAACAAAATCAGCACCATGATTTTAGCCCATCAACAGCACACCCCATATCACCAAGCACTACATGCTTGCATTTGTACAAGTGCCACCAATCTTTGATATTCTGTAAGTGGAACATCTTCCAGTCGGGCCCTTCTCTTCTACATCTGGACTGCCCTTTGAATGTGTACAATTAAGTTAGAGGGAGCACCATGAAGACACAAAGAAAGTCAAAAGTGCCTTCTGAAAGTGATTTCCATGGCGGTAGGTAGGTTGGAAGATACGCAAGTTATGGAATCAGACTACCTGGACTTGAAGGTTTGCTCCCTCCTGATCAGCTGGGAATTGTTGGCATGTTAGTCCCACGAACCATGCATTCATTCAACCAAAAAACAAGAATAACAGTTCCTCTTCAAAGAGTTGTCATAAGGAGTAAGTAAGTTAATTATTGCAATGCTGTCACAACGGTGTCTGCCACATGTTAATAACTCAATAGAAGTTCACTGTTATTATTTAGAAAGTAAAAGACATTTTAAAATGTGATTGCAAAGCAGAGCAGAGAAGATTTTTGGATTTATTTCCACTCTCCTTTTTTAATACTAAAATTAGCATCCTTCCAAGTCCAGTTCCTGGGTAACTGCTGTTGCTATTCTAGGCCATCTGTGATCTTGAGTAGCACCAAGTTTGGCATTTCCAAACCATGCTAGGTCCCGTCACAACTCTTAGTGATCTGTTGTCTGTTTATTTGCAGAATTGGTCATAATTTGGTCCTTTTTGTATAAAGTGTCTACATTAGCTCTTAAAACTCTACAGTTGTCTACTGGGGTGCCAGCATTTGGATGGGTGTTATAACACTACATTTTCTCTTCATTACAAGTCCTAAAAATAGGGTGCAACTGACTAACGTTTTCAGCCTTCACAGCAAGATTTGGTTTGTCAGGAAATGGTGTGGGAGTAGTTCTCATATGCACTGAAGGTGCAAAGTGCAAAACAAAAATAACTCAACAAGAGTTTAACAGCCCTTCTTTATGTACGTTATTTACAAAGGCCACAATCTGGAGCTCCAGGCAGAGCCTTGGGAAGCTCAGGAGACCCTTCTGGAACAGGAAAAACTGCCAATACAGATTACACAAACGGGAACATGGGATGAAGAAAAAAAACGGTTCATTTTGTTATCTCTGTCCTCTTCATCACTACAGTATTCACGTTGGTTGCATCATCAATAAGACTTTGATTTTAGTTAAATTTGGAAGAACTCTTCAATAATAGAATGTATAAAATCATTAAGAAACCCCCAAACTATTGCTGATTTCATTTTTATGTGTACAGTTTTCCCCATCCTCTCTAGTGGATGACTACTTTTCTTTAAGATGTCCTATTTTCTCATATGAAATAAGACATGCTATATTAGTGAAACTTAATTGCATTTTCACTTTCTGTGGGTTCATAATATTTATTTGAAAATATGTTGCAAACATTGAGCCACTTCAAAATTATTATTACTAGCCTTCAACGGAATTCAAAAAATAGGCAAGAGGCAGGAGAAAAACAATTGTCTTCATAATGTGATTTCAATAAGGAAAACAGCAAGCCCTGGTGTTTGCTGCATCCCTTAATCCCACTCTTATAGACATCATTTTCTTGATTAAGTCAAAATCTCAGAAATGAACATAATTAAATCATTTTTGCTGCTTCTCCCCGCTCTGCATTGCTGTTAGTCTTTCTATCACCAACTTAGAAGAAAATTCTTGCACATCGCGTGGCATTGGGGATGAATTCTTTATTTTCACGCCAATGAAATATTGTCACAAACACCTTGTTCAGGCAAAAGAAGATTTAGAATAGCTTTGCTTTATCACAGCTTGCAATGTACTTTTGGAGTTAATAGACTCACACAGATGAAATAACCAGAGATTTCCCCTTTTGCATCTTTTGAGGGACTTTCTCATCAAAAGTTTTTCAGTTTTACAGTGTGGAAAACTTTCTCTTTGTACTTAAAAATCAGAGAGAGAAAAACACACGCTATTTTATTTGAGAAGCAAAGAAGATGATGGATTAAAGCAGATGTAGAGTGTTTGCAGTTATATAAGACTATTAGGGACCCTGCTTGTTCTGGTTTTTGTAATTTGTCCATGTCCTACTTTATATAACTCAATCCATTGTGAGCCAAACATGAAATAAGCGAATACAGTATTCCATATTTCACTTTGTCAGCAAATTAAAAAAGTGTAGAACAAACACAATAGTCATCATGAATACAGAACGAAGCATTTTTCAAATCCCAGAGACCTGTAAGGAACAGAAGGTTAAGGAGATTTTTTTTAACAATGAGCAGATGTGTTTGTTACTGTTGATGGACAAGCTTATCCATTTACTTCAATTAATAACAAGAGCGAGCACATCAATACGTAAGCTTGTCCTGATGCCCGGATTTTTTTCCAATTTGACAGGTAATAGTGGGGCTGGGAAAATGTCACAACAATTTAGTCCTGCCTCACTGGCTTTAACTACTTCAGTGACAATGAGAATGCATCTTGCTATGATTCCTTATGATTCATCATTATGCTGCATCTGTCACCTCTTACCAGGGCTTAGAATCTGACAATTAATGGTTTAAAATCAAATCCTTTCATGGCTTATTCATTCGGGCACTAAGTAAAATCAAGTTAAAATATTTATGAACAGTATGAAAATGTGGAAACTTTCTTTAGGAACCTGTCTTTTCACATTGAGTCATAAATGAAACCAACTATGTTTGACAAAGAAAGGCCGTTCCATCATACGGCCAAGCTACTAAACCCTCTCCATGTTTAAAAGATCTTTTCTAAAATATAACAGATTTTGTCAGAGAAATTCAAGTGGTTTTTAAAAAGCCCATGATTTCACAAATTTTAGCATATGAGAGCAAATTATGCCTCCAGCTAAAGTGACAATAGATATTGAAACATAATACTATCAGAAAATCAAGCCAGCGTTGGCTGGCCCAATAAATAAGTGCTTTCCTTTAAACAGTGAAACTTGAATGATTAGTAATTGTAAGGAAGGGTGAGGAGGAAGTTGACAATTTTTACAGAAAAAGAAAAGCCAATTTATGCTACTCCGCTGGTGAAGGAATTAGTGTAGGCACCTGCCTCACATGCTCCACAGAGGAGTGACAGAACATAGAGAACGTTCAGAGTGCATAGACAAAACAACCTATTCTGCAGAGCAAGAATGGCATTCTGTTCATATCTGTATCTCTACAGCATCTAGGACAACCCTGTCACACAGCAAAAACTCAACTAGTGTTTCCCAGCAAGCAAGCAACAGCCTTCTGGATTACTCCCTACACTCCAGGTATTGGAATGTCTCCAGCAATAGAGGTGCTCAATCTAAGGTTGATAGGCAGCTTGCAGCCTCCATTAGCTCTCCTCAACACTCATCTTCCCACCCTGCTATTACCTCTATGATGCTCTCCTGGGACCCCGAGCACCCCTAAAATGAATCTCACATTCTCTTTTATGGTAGCAAGTGTACATAACTTTAATACATCATTTACTATTCATATTTTAGTATTTTTTGTCCGAAACAATTTTGCAATTTGAAACACTTTCACTTGCTTATTTGGGAATCCTTAGTAATATGTTAGTAACATATCCAAATATGTTTGAGTTATGTTGAATTGTTGATGCTGGGTTTAAATCCCTTGGATAATCCTATCACGGCAGAGGTATAAGATTCAGTTACAAGCAGGAAGGACAAAACAGTGAAAAGAACAGTGGTTGGTTGAATTGCGTTCTGCCTATTTTGTATCCTCCCACACCCAAGAACTCAAATGCTAAAATCCTAAACCCTGCCATCACAGAATGTGTCTTCTTTGAAGGACATGTATCTTCTTTGAAGATAGACTCTGTGAGATGTAATAAAGTTAAAATAAGGTCATTTTAGTGGGTCTTAATCCAATATGGCTGGTGTCTTTATAAGAGAAGAAAATTTGGAAATAAGTATGTATAGAGGGAAGAGGCTGGGAAAAGTCTGGGAGGACAGGTATATACCCAAGTCAAGGAGAGAGGCCTGGAGCATATTTTTTGCATCCCAGCGCTCAGAAGGAACAAATTCTGACAAGATCTTCATCTTATCCACAGAATTATACAACAATAAATTTCAATTAAGCCACTCAGTGTGTGATGCTTTGTTGTAGCAGCCTTAGCAAACTAATACAAGCATTTAACTCCTTTTCCCACTAAAACTAGAAAGTATTTTGTAACAGTATTGTGTCATTGTCCCAGAAGGGAGATTACATAAGCATTTGTATAGGGCCTCTGCAGAGTATTATAAAATAGAAAAACTTGCATTCTTTCCTCCTATAGAAAAAAAAAATGTTATCTTCATGCTATTACCATCCTGCCCTTGCTCAGTGCTCAAATGCTTTGTGTAATATGAAAATGGATCTTCAAGTCGGATGGGAAATTACATTTGCTATAATCAATCAGCCTGCCCTGAAAAACAGATTATTAAAAATGCTTTCATTTGATTACCTGGGTGGAAATATAAATGGAAAATAACAATTCTAAGTGCAGTGTAAGTATTGATAATGTGAAGACTAGAGGAACTGGAGTCATTCCTAACCTTAATAAATTTTTGAGCTATATTAATGCCTACAATAAGACAGGTTTGTTAGAGTAACTATGATTTACTTAGGTTTATCAACACAATGACTATAAGCTAAACTACAGGGTCTGTTATTTCCTGAAATGAAAATATAGACAAAGAAACAAAAGAGAGGCATGTTTATGGAGATAGCATACAAGGTAGGGTAGGAGAAACAGGGTGTACAAATGCTTATTTTAAATTATCCATCCTAAGAAATTGAGATAATAAATATTAGAAAGGAGGTGTCAGTTGAATATTAGTCTTTGATCAGTTTTGCAGTTTTGTTTTGAAAGGTTTTAACTGATTTCAGGCTCAGATTCTAGAAGACTTGTTTTCTTTCTATCAAAATCCTGTTCCCATTCCGGGGGCGGGGGTGGGTACGGAGGAACATGAGTAAGAAAATATAAAAAGCTGTATCAGGGACACAGTAGAATTCTTGGCTTTAAAATAGCTCATATGAACCTGTAATAATAAACCCAAAGATTCACGAGTATCCAGATTATATTTCACTGGAAGAAACCATTCTGAAATGTACACCCTGTTCTGCATTACCTGTGAAAGGCCCAGCATACCAATATGTGCTTTTCAGTCATTCATTACAGCTGTTTTGTCATTCCAAAATAAGCCATCACTCAAGAAAAAAAACAGAAAAATAAAGATGGTTAAGAAGCATCTCTATGAAAATTTATAATAGATAATCAAACACAATATATTTAAAACACTCATTCAGTGAAAAAGTAAAATAATAAAACCTTGTGCTACCTTGTTTCTGGTTCCAAAAACACATTCTCACTAACTCAGCAAATACTTATTGATCATTGAACTATTTCAGTATATGTTTTGTCATGTATTCTGTTTGGATTTGTATGCAAATATACTACATACAACCTTATTTTATTCTGAAATGGATGCAAATTCATATTTTTTCTTGGAAAAATATTTTAGTTTTTTTTTAAAAAGCTGTGCTTCAAACTATTTTGTGCATTTCAGAAGTCAATCATAATCCATTTTCTCAGTGAATAAAATAACTGTGAAGAGTTCCTATTTCTCATTACTTCATTCCAAAAAAAGAATAAGAGAATGAAAAAAAATATTAATGTTCAAAAACTGGTGTTGTGGCACAGCAAGTTAAGCTGTGGCTTTGTGAAGTCAGCATCCTATATCGGATGTTAGTTCAAATACTGGCTGTGGCGTGTCAAATCCATCTCCCTACTAATGTGCCTAGGAAAGTGTCGAGTGATGGCCCAAGTACTTGGGTCCCTGCCACCCATGTGGGAGACTCAGATGGAGCATCAAGCTCCTGGCTTTGGTCTAGGCCGGCCAGTTGTTGAGGCCATTTGTGGAGTGAACCAGCATATGGAAGATTTCTCTTTCTGCCATTTAAATAAATAGATCGTTAAAAACAATAATGTGCAGAGAGTATGACCACCATAATTAAAATTTCCTTTGCAATCTTTCCTTCATTACTTAAATTTCCATGTCTATAAAGATAATCACACTTCTTTACAAAGACAGTGGGTTAAACCAGTGGCAGCTGTGGGGCTTGAGTTGTTGTTTACTTCTGCAATGGATCAACCCAAATACTCACTATTTCACTCCTATACCTGGATACATGGGGATGTGCCACACAGCCATGCAGATGGGAGTCTCCTACTTCAGCTAAGTTCCCCACATTACTAGAGCTGTGTCCTTTATCAGAAAACCTCCTCCTGCTCCCATAGATTTTTTGAAGATTTTCCTTTTCTTCTCAGAACTCCCTTTTATTCTCATAAGAACTTAACTCCGGGGCTGGCGCTGTGGCTCACTTGGTTAATCCTCCGCCTGTGGTGCTGGCATCCCATATGGGTGCCGGGTTCTAGTCCTGGCTGCTCCTCCTCCAGTCCAGCTCTCTGCTGTGGCCCGGGAAGGCAGTGGAGGATGGCCCAGGTGCTTGGGCCCTGCACCCACATGGGGACCCGGAGGAAGCACCTGGCTCCTGGATTTGGATCGGTGTGGCCATTTGGGGAGTGAACCAATGGAAAGGGAAGACCTTTCTCTCTGTCTCTCTCTCTCACTATCTATAACTCTACCTGTCAAAAAAAAAAAAAAAAAAAGCTCCACTTTCATGGGGAAAAAAATCAAGACCTTCAGCAAGTGAAACTGATTTCTTTTAGTCAATATATGCAAGGAAATACACGTCCGTATGAATTTTTCTTCCGTTTTGGAGATGCTCAAGACAAATATATCTCAAGCACAAAGATTGAGAGCTTGGAGGACTAAGGAAAACTGCTGTACCCATGGTTATAGTTAAGAATAGTGAAGCTGAAGCAATCCAGACTAAAATCAGAAAGAGGTAATAGGCACATAGGGTAAGTCCAGGGAAAACCAGGCTCCAGATGTCTCCTCCCAACAGACTCACACATGGAGGCTTTTAATTCTATCAATAATGACGTAAGGCAACACATGTGAAATACTTCCAACTAAGGAAGCTTATCTGAGCTTGGGTCTCTTAGGTTTTTATTGGTCTCTATTGTAATGACTTGAAGCTCCCAGTGATGGATCCACCACAACTATTCAAAGTCCTGTTCAAAATCAGGTGTATTCGATAAATCACATTATCAGGATAATGCTCATTATCTGTTCAAACTGGTACTGTCTGGCCTGCATATACAAAAAACACACTATCAGGCAGAATACCCGTCTCCTAACATGGTAAAAGTCATCTCCTTGAAGCTGGCTAAGGGTCAGTGCTGAAGATAGACCATTATTTGCAATGTGCAGGATTTAAAAATCCAGGTATGCTGAGTTAACCCTTTGCTGCCTAGTCTCCAATCTCAGTGCTATCACACCTCTGTTAAAGACTGCTATAGTCTGAGTATGGATCAAATGTGCTCTCCTCCCTGAGGTTCACGTGTTAAAGGCTTGATTTACAGGGTGCTGGAATTGAAAGGTGGAGAACCTTGAAGAGGCAGAGCCTAGAGGGTAGTTGTTCACTCTTTGGGAACCTGCTCACAGAATTTCATTGTCATTCTCTCTCTCTCTCTCTCTCTCTCTCTCTCTCTCTCTCTCCTTCTCTCTCTCTCTCCCTTTTTAAGATTTATTTTTTTTATTTGAAAGAGAGCTATAAAGAGGCAGAGGCAGAGAGAAAGAGAGCTCTTCTATCCGTTGGTTCACTCCCCAAATGGCTGCAATGGCCAGAGCTAGGCCAGTCTGAAGCCAGGAGCTTCTCCCACTTCTCCCCCGTGGGTACAGGGGTCCAAGCACTTGGGCCATCTTCTACTGCTTTCCCAGACCATAGAAGAGAGCTGGATCAGAAGTGGAACAGCCAAGGCTTGAATTATTGCCCAGATGAGATGCCAGCACTGCAGGCAGCAGCTTTACCCACTATGCCATAGCACCAACGCCCATGCAATCACTTGAGTTCTCATGATAGGACTGTTATAAAAAAGTTAGTCTGGCCCCACCTAGCTCTCTCTTTCTGCTTCCTGGCTCACTTTGGCACATTCTATCAGAATTTAGACTTTGAAATTTAGACTTTGAAACTTCAAAACTGTGGGCTAAATAAATAGTGCTTTACTTCCTAAATAGCCTGTCTCAAGTATTTTGTGATAATAACAGAAAGCTGAATAACACAAAGGCTAATATTTCCTCCTGTGCCTTGGAACACTCATTTCTTGTTGCTATTCATTTACTTTATTCTATCAATCATTTTTCTATTCATTTCTATTGTCAAAACATGCTTAATCTCTTCTATTTAAAAAGTAACTGCACATGATATTTGTCTTTCTGGACAAATGTCAGATGTTTTCTCTGGTTTGTGGTAGCTAATAAAGTATTAAAAATGTACAGTATATGAATTAAATTGACATCTTGACATTTGCTTTGTGTTGATAGTCCTTGCTTATATTCCTTCTGAACAATAATATTTCTACTTTTTACTTGCTTATTTAGTCGAGCATTAAGCCTTTGACTATAAAGTAAATTAAAAATATGTTATCACAATAATAAAAAAAGAAAGACTTGAATGGGGAAGAAGGGATTGGGGTATCACTATATTCTTAGAATTTTATCTTTGAACTGCATGAAATCTACTATCTATATTGAAATATATTACTTTAATTATATAATTATCATGTTAAAATTTAAAATGTAAAAAAATAACACAGAGAATTCTAGTTCTACCAAGGAAGAGTGATTTCATTCACTCTATGCACCCTCCCCCCATTTAACTAAACACCCTTGGAAAAGAAAAACTAGTAAACTAGCATTAATAGTCTCTGAAAAGTGGAAATAAGTTGGTTGATGCCTAGAGACCATGAGACTTTTAGAATGGTGTATCAGTGAGCCTTTGAGTTTTCTTATTTCTTCTCATGAAACCTACAACCATGAACAGGATCAGGAAAAAACAAGTTTCCAAGAAATGTTTGTTCTCCTTAGCAGCAGGAGTGAGAAAAGAGTGGTCCAACAGAAGCCATTTTTGACAGTGCCTATTCTACTCCAAGTAAACACCAGTGAACAGAACTGTAAAGTCGCACCAACTCTGCCCTCAGGCTTCCAGAATTGAGCTGAAAGTTTATGTTCCACCCCATTTCCCAGCCATTGGGAACAGGTTGCAGATCTCCAGTTCCCCTGCTATGTGGTGTCCACATAACCAAACAGCAAGTTAATCTTCTGAGCCTGCCTGGAAGAAGCAGGCATTATTTCTATTCCCCCTCCAGTTGATGTCAATGTGAGCAAGCACACAGCTGAATGTCCATTCCCATCCCCAGGGATCACTGCAAAAATCCACCTGCCATAGCAGCAAAGAGATATAGTGAGTCATGGGAGTCAGGACTATTGATTGGACACATAACCTAAAATAGTTGGACACAAAGACCCAGCAAGAATAGCCTTCATTTCACTAACTGATACTGTCCATCCCCTCCTGTAATAATGGGCTGAATACAGGGCCCCAAACATGTCCATATGCATATATTAGCATGTGTGAATTTTGCTTTCTATAGCAAAGGAGTCATTGCACAGGCATAATTAAGGTGAAAGACCTTGTGATGAGGATATCATCCTATGTTACTCAGTTACCCAATCTCTTTAAAAGTAGAGAACCCTTTTTAGTTGCAGAAGACAAGAAAGATAGCACCATGACAAGGGCTTGGCCTTCCATTGCTGGCTTTGAAGAAGGAGGAAGGTCCAGAACCATGAGTCAAACTATGCAGGACATCTCTAGAAGCTAAAACAGGCAAGGAAATCAACCCATTGAAGGCAATGTAACCTTGCCAAAGCATTGATTTTAGTCCAGGGGAACTGTTAACATTTTGGCCTAAAAAATTGTAACATAATAAATCTGGGTTGATTTTATACACTGAGAATGTGGTAATTTGTTAAAGTATCAATAGAGAATTAACGTATTTCTCATCCTGGCAGTAGGGATCATCAGTTAACTCCTGTTTCAGAGTCAATATGACAAAGTAAACTGAAGTCCCATCTGATATCAAAAAGGTATCAGTTGGGCTAGGGTTGTGGTGCAATGGGTTAAGCCACAGCTTGTGATGCCCATGATTCATATCTGAGTGCTGCTTGTAGGCCCCAGCTACTCCACTTCAAATCCAACTTCCTGCTAATGAACCTAGGAAGGTAACAGAGAATGATCACTGCTCTTGTGTCCCTGTCATCCACGTGTGAGAGCAGGATGGAGATACTGGGTCCTGCCCTTCAACTAGCCCAGCCCCAGCTATTGTAGTCATTTGGAAGTGAACTAGCAAATGAAAGATTTCTCTCTCTCTCTCTCTCTCTTACCCTCCACCATCCACTCTTGTCACTCTGCTAAATAATTATTTTGTTTAAAACATGTTATCAGCAATGCCAAAGAGGGAGACACATTTACAATCCACCCATTTGCAAGGCAGCAATTAGGGTTGATGTTCCAGGGTGGTATCAGCAGGGCCTACAGGAAAGGTGGACATGGGCACCCACTTGACGTTCATGCGAAACTCAATACAGGGACTAAAAAGATTAATTATAATCTAGAGTCTTCTGACATAATATCCAAACTATTCAAGACAAAATCAAAGATTTTCCAAAGATTAGGAAAGCACTAAATTATTGACCATAGGTTTCTAATAAGAAATCATAGAAACCAAAAGAAAATGGCACAATTTTTTAGTACTTTAAAGGACTGTCAACCAGAGGGAGCAGAGATGTGGCACAGTACATTAGACCACCGCCTGCAGTGCTGGCATCCCAGGGTGGCGCCAGTTTCTGTGGCTGATCCGCTACTTATCTGGGAAAGCAGTAGAGAATGGACCAAGTACTTGGGCCCCTGCATCCACAAGGGAGATCCCAAAGAAACTCCTGGCTCCTGGTTTTGTTGTGACCCACTTCTGATCATCCCTTTGGGGAGTAAGCCAGCAGATGAAGGATTCTCCCTCTGTCACTCTCTCTCTCTCTCTTTCTCCATTTCTCCATCTCTCTATAACACTGACTTTAATTAAATAAATAAAATCTTTAAAAAAAAGATCAACCAGAATTTTTGTATCTGCTGACGTAGAATGAAAACAAATGCATTCTCAGAAGAAAGGGAATCAAAAAAAAATTTGTTGTTTACAAATCTTATCTTGCAGAAAACATAAAGAACATTGTCTGAATAGAAAGAAAATAAAAAAAAAAGATTGAACTCCAGAAAATAGGAGAAAATCCTCCAGAATAGGTAAAAAAATGGGAAATACACTTGACTATCATATAGTGAGTTTCTTAAATCACATTCTATTATTAAAACAGAAAGTACAAGTCTGATGTGGTGCCTAATGTATATAGAGGAAGTATTTTAGACAATTCTCTTTCACAGTAAAATTTTTATTCAATTATTTTTAATTACTTGAGATACTCAGAGAGATCTTCCATTTGCTGGTTCATTCTGCAAATGCTTGCAACAAATGCAGCTGAGGCCGGAACTTGATGCAATTCTCCCATGTAGATGGCAGGGAACCAAGCACTTGAGCTATAACCTGTTGCTTCCCAGGGTCCACATTAGCAGAAAGAAATTGGATGTGGAGATGGGACTCAAACCCAGGCACTCTGGTATGGAATGCAGGTGTCCTAAATGGTGTCTTACCTGCTGTGCTATAACTCACCCCAAGATAGTTACATTTTAAAGGGAATGGGTGGAACAAAGTTTCTATATTTCACTGAAGGATATATATATATATATATATCCATGTATATAGAGTGCTCCCTAGAAAAATTGCTAAAAATATATACAAAACTCCATAGGCAAATATTATAAATTAGTCAACATGAAATTCTGCAAAATTTTAAAAAACAACCCACAGTGTAAGAGACATGAAAAAGAAGAGTGAAAAGCAGAAGAAATAAAGTGAAAACAAATAATAAAATAGCAGACTTAAGATCTGACATATAAACGATTACTTTAGATGTAAATGGTCTAAATACACCAAGTAAAAGAAAAAATTATCAGGGCAGTTTTTTTTAATACAAAAAGCTCACATCAAACAAATACCTTAGGTAAGCTGAACATAAAAGGCTAGGCAAAAGCAAAAAGTTCAAAAAACAGCAGTAACAATATAAATGCCAAATAAATTAGTCTTCAGAACAAAAACAATCACATAATTATAAAAGAATCAATCTTTTAGAAAGACAAAAAAATCACACAATATATATTCACCAAATATTATCTTAAGTTATATTGATCAACAGATTGAGAGGAATGAATGGAAAAAGACAAATCCAAAATTACAGGTGAAGATGCCAACACCCTCTTTCAACAATAAACAAAATAACAAGCAGAATATAATTAACATGAACAATGTGAACTATTTCAGCAACATGAGCAATTAACAGGACATAATTGACATACTGGCATGTAAGCATACTATCCAAAATCAGCAGAAAACAAATTTTTTCAAGCTTTCATAGTACATTTAGCAAAATAAGTCATAAAGAAACAAAACATTTCAATAAATTAAAACAAAATCAATCATACAGAGTATATGCTCTGCTCATCACAGAATCAAACCATAAATCAATAGTAGAACAATAGCAGAAAAATCTTCAAACATTTAGAAATGAAATAGGAAAGCTGTAGCTAATCTGTGAATCAAAAATGTCTTAGATGCTTAAAAATAAATAGTATTGAATGAAACTAAAAATAAAATATATCTAAATATACAGCTGAGGAAGAACAAAGCAAGATTTGTAGCACTAAATGCTTGCTTGCATGGAAAACAGGAAAGGGGCAGGCATTGTGGCGCAGTTGGTAAAGCCACTAGCTGTGACACTGGCCTTCAGATGGACACCACTAGCTGCTCCACTTCCAATCCAATTCCTTGCTAATAGCCTGGGAAAGACAGAAGTATTCTTACCTCTGCAAACCCGTTGAGAGACCCAGAGGAAATATTTTCCCCTTGCTTTGAAGAAATACTCTTCTCCCTTCACATTTTTATGCCTCCTCTTTCATGGGTGGAGGGAAGAATCTGGAATAAACCCAGCTAGGAATCCCACTGCCCACAACACTACCTAGAATATATGAAGAACTTGAAAAACTCAGCAGCTAAAAAAGACACATTATAAAATGGGTAAAAATCATAAATAACCATTTTCTCAAGTGAATATACAAATGTCAAATGAGCTCATGAAAGATGTTCTATATCATCTGCCTTTACAGGGATGCAAATTAAGAATATAATGTCCACCACACACCATTTGAACTTTGAAAATAAAAAGTAATGAAAATGCTAAATCCTGGCAATGATGCAGAGAAACTAGATTACTCATTTATTCTTGATAGGAATGTAAAGTGCAACAGCCATTGAGAAAGAAAGTCAGTGGTTTCTTATGCAGGTAAACACACAACTACCATATGACCCAGAAATTTTGTTCTTGGACATTTGTCAAAGAGAAATGAAAATTTAGGTTCACACAAAAACCAATGCATGAATATTTCTAGTAGCTTAATTTTTAATAGACAAACTTGGAAAAAACTTCAACTGTCTTTCATAGAAAGAGTATATACAAACCTTGGTACATTCAACCATGGAATACTAATCAGTGATGAAAAATGGGTTATTTATATACTTAAACACTTGGATGGATTTTTCAGGGGACTACGTTAATAAGTAAAGCGAATCACAATGATCTCATACTGTATGATTTCATTCATACTATTTATTTAAAATGATGCAATTACAGAAAAGGATAGAAAACTAAAAATGATCAGAGATGAAGGTGTGGGGTTTGGGTGTGGCTATAAAAAGGCAACACGAAAGATCATTATGTGGAACTGGCTCATATTTTGATTAGATCAAAATATTGATTGTTTTAGTGTGGTGTAGTTTCAGAAGTTGCTACCATTCAGCGAAACTAGCTAACAAGTTTATGGGAATGTTAACATTTTACTTTGCTAGCACTGCATGTGAATCTATAATTTTCTCAAATAAGATTTGTTTAAAATGGTAATTATAGGGCCGGTTCCATGGCTCACTTGGTTAATCCTCCGCCTGAGGCACCGGCATCCCATATGGGTGCCAAGTTCTAGCCCCAGTTGCTCCTCTTCCAGGCCAGCTCTCTGCTGTGGTCCGGGAGGTCAGTGGAGGATGGCCCAAGTGCTTGAGCCCCTGCACTCTCATGGGAGACCAGGAAGAAACACCTGGCTCCTGGCTTCAGACCTGCACAGCGCTGGCCGTGGTGGCCATTTGGGGAGTGAACCAGAGGAAGGAACACCTTTCTCTCACTGTCTATAAGTCTACCTGTCAAATAAATAAATAATAAAAATAATAACTAAAATAGTAATTATAAAATAAATCTTCATTGATTTCACTTTTTCCTCTAGTTGCTATATTGAGTATACAGTTATTGTTAGCTTAGACCCATAGTATTCAAGCCTTAACCCTACCAACTTATTGAAACAACTCTGTTATTACTGGTTAGCTCCACATCCGAAATTCAAAGATGCATATCAGTCTTTTTCCTCCTGGTCCCTCTATGGCATTGGTGAGAATTCCAGATGAAAAGTTTCTTGGCTTCTGATGTCCATGGATTTATTTTTCTTTTGTTCAATTTACTCCTTGGAAAGCTCCTCCTCTTGTATTTTCAAATCTTAGCATTCCCTGATGTTACATTCTCCTTGCTCCCCTTTTCACAGCCTCTATTTAATGTGTGAATGACTTTACCTATACTGGTGACCTGAACTATTTCCAGATTGATGAATCTCAAATTTGTAGTCTTCCCTCAAGTCGATTGAGCTGCTTACCAGACATTTCTCACTGGCTTTTCCTATGCATCTGAGCTTCAGCATGTGTCACCTAATCTCATCCTGTTTTTTATGTACCAGGAAGTCACCCAATGCTCTGCTAAAACCAGTTTTCCCTAACTCAAAAACCAACCTTCTCTAAATTGCTTTTTCTCATTCATGTCTGTCTACAATCAATCTCATTTTAGGGATTCCTTAACACTTGGGGAATCCCTACCTTACTCCTATTTAGATGTTGCCACTTTTCCTCCATCTCTCAGGTTTTGTGGCCAGGATCATTCAATAGTCTTTTAATTTCCTTGGAATAACTCTGATTTTTTTTCAAATATTTCCTCTCATCTGCAACCAATGATTTCCCAAAGCCAAATCAGATCATATCATAGTATTATCTTACACATTTCAATGACTTCCTGTTGTATTCAGAGAAAGTTCATATTTCCACAGCTGGTATCTAAGACTTTTGTAATGTATCTCCTGGTATCTAGCCTGGTCTCAATTCCTAAACACTCCTTCTCACCTCAGTGTGAGTCATACAACTTCAGTACACCTTTTCTACCTCCAGACTTTTGTGTTTTTGTTCCATCTACTATATACAAATTTCTTTCTATACCTACAAATTCATATTTATTCTGCATACACCTCATATACCATCTTTCTAAATGGCCGTCTTCCTTCTATTTAGATATCCTTCCTCCGTGTTTCTGTGAACATGCTGTATTAATTTCCCAGCCTGGTGCAACAAAGTACCATAAACTGAAAGACTAAAATAACAGAAATCCATCAAGGTGTCATCAAGACCATGTTCTCTCTGAAGACTCTTTTGAAAATCCTCTTTTTTTCTTCCCTTTAGGGTGTTGTCAGAAATCTGGTTTTCCTTGGCTGACACGTGTGTCACTACTTGCATCACCATGTGACCTTCCCCACTGTATTTTGTGTTCAAATTTTTCTTTCCTTATAAGGACATGAATCAGATCATATTTAGGGCCTATCATAATCCTGTGCTACCTCACCTTAATTTGATTGTGTCTGCAAAGAAGGTCACATACACAGGCTCTATAGGTACATGAATTTTGAGGGGATGCTATTCAATTTATTAACAGTTTAATGTGATTTTCTTTTTACCTTTTTATTTTTTTTTGACAGGCAGAGTGTACAGTGAGAGCGAGAGACAGAGAGAAAGGTCTTCCTTTGCCGTTGGTTCACCCTCCAATGGCCACCGCAGCTGGTGCGCTGCAGCCAATGCACAGCGCTGATCTGAAGGCAGGAGCCAGGTGCTTCTCCTGGTCTCCCATGGGGTGCAGGGCTCAAGGACTTGGGCCATCCTCCACTGCATTCCTGGGCCACAGCATATAGCTGGGCTGGAAGAGGGGCAATTGGGACAGAATCTGGTGCCCAGACCAGGACTAGAACCCGGTGTGCTGGCACCGCAGGCAGAGGATTAGCCTGTTGAGACGCGGCGTCGGCCAGTTTAGTGTGATTTTCCTGTCTATATTAAAGTGTGAGCTAAATGAATACTGAATTCCTGAGGGTAAAAGCTGTATTGACTATTTATCCTTTCTGTTCTTACAACATTATATCTCATAAATAAGATTTTCTCTTTTAAATAAGAGATTTCATTTCATTAATACTCTGATCCTAATTTGGTGGCTAACTAATTCATCCATATCTGAGAAAGGGAGGTAGGCATGTTCAGGAATTAAATGTATAGCACTAACCCTGTCCCAGTGGCTTTAAAGATATCAGATAAAAGGGGGTAACAATGACAGTTTGAGGGAATCTTCTGTCACCCTTGAAGGTCTCCTTTGCTATCACCCAGACTGGTGAGATCTCCCAGTTACACACCTCCATTTGTGCCAACCTTCCTGAAACATACGCATTAAGCTATGCTGTTATTCTTTTATCTCTAGTGTTAACCTGCATGAGTTCTTTCTATTGCTCTTCCAGCCCCTGGGCACTAGATTGACTTTTACCTCTGATGTCTTCCCTCTACATGGCCTGAGCTGACCTTGAAATGAATGACTGCTGTGTTCTTTCTACCAATGCTACCAACAGACATAATGGAGGAGTCTCCTGATAATGAATTCTAGTAGAATGCTTTGGCTCCAATTTAATACATATCCAATGGAAACTTATACTCCCTCCTAGATTGTACTAGACTGTTACCATAGAAAAGGTTACATCAGAGCTTTAGCACCATAGTCTAGAAAATAATTCTCCACTGATTCCCCAGATGGCCACTGGTCCTGGACACTTTCAAATGACATCTTTCACATCTTGGTCCTTGAATTACTCATCAATAAATGGAGTGAGTAAAGTTTGTCATCTAAATACAGTATCATGGCTGGAAGTAAATGTGTCATTGAGTCAGTTTAAGTGTGTTCATTCAATGCTGAATTAACACCATTTTGGTTATCTGGCATAATGTATTATTCACACATACATATCTATATAAAAATATAACCTTACCTATTTGAAAGACTCGAATAATCTGTGATTTCTGCATGAATGATAACTAAATATAGTGCATCACCTGACTTTGCATTAAAGTAAACTGCATTTGAAAGAACAAGGAAGAATTTAACCTTGAAGATGATTTGCATATATTTGTGCATGTTTTTCCCCAATTATTTTAAATTTAAAATATTTTTAAAATATAACTTAAAAATCTTTGTTGAACAATAATTGCATTTATTTGGGGTACATTGTCACATTTCTATATACATGTCAGCTCTTCTTTTTTACTTGTTCAGAAAATATACAATAGGTTACTATGAACTACAGTGATTGCACTTTGTTGTGTAACACTGAGAACTTATTCCTTATATCTAACAGAGATTTAGTGCACATTATCTAAACTCCTTCTATCCCTTCCTAGCTCTCCTAGACTCTACTAATTACTATTATGTTCAGATGGACTTTTTTAGCCTCCTCAGATGACAGAAAACATGTGGTGTTTTTGTCTCTCTTTGTCTTATTTCATCAGTTCTATTACTTTTACTGCAAATGACAGCATTTCAATTATTTATGATTGAATACCATTCCACTGTGCACACATGCTAAATTTTCCTTATCCATTCATTTGTTGATAAACATTTTAGTTGATTCTATATCTTGGCTATTATGAATCATGCTGAAATAAACATGGTGATGCAGGTATCTCTTTGGTATAATATCGTTTGTTTTGGATATATACCCAGTAGTGGGATCACTGGTTTATATTGTAGTTGCATTTCTAGTTTTTTAAGGGATCTCCACACTGTTCATCTTCAGTAATGGCAGTACTAATTTACAACCCCATCAATATTGTACAAGAGATCCTGTTTCTTTAAATCATTTCTAGCATTAGCTATTTTTTTTTTCTTTTTGATAATGGTAATTCTAATAGGAATGAGGTGAAAAATCTCAATGTGGTTTTGGTTTGTGTTTGCCTGACGGCTAGTAGTATTGAACATTTTCTTTATATTCTTATTGGCTATTTGTATTTCCTTTTTTGAGAAACATCTAATCAGATCCGTTGCCCATTTCTTAAATGGATTTTTGTTGATTTTAGGGTTTTTTATTGTGTATTCTGCGTGTTACTCTTTGAGCACATATATAGATTGCAGACAATTTCTCCCATTTTGTCAGTTGTCTCGTCACTCTGATCATTGTTTCCTTATTGTGCAGAAGTTTTTAGTTTAACATTATCTAATCTGTTAGTTGTGTTCTCATCATCTGTGCTTTGGGGGTTTATTATTTACTTTTTTGAAAGAGCAATGGAGAGAGAGAGAGACAGAGAGAAAGAGAGAGAGAGAGAGAGAGAGAGAATCTTCCATCTGCTGGCCTCATTAGCTGCAATGGCCAGCGTTGGGCCAGACTCAAGCCAGAAACTCCATCCAGGTCTCTCACATGGGTGGTAGGAGCCCAAGAACTTGGCCCATCTTCCTCTTTCCTCCTGGAAATCTAGAGCAGCTGGGACTCAAACCAGCTCCACTCCACTGTGGGATGACAGCATCACAAGGGGCAGTCCAACCCACTGAGCTACAACATGACTCAACTATAGAGATCTCATCCAAAATACTCTTTGCCTACACCAACATCTTGAATTGTTCCCCCTAAGTTTTTTTCTAGCAATGTCAAAGTTTCAGGTTTTATATTTAGGTCTTTAAGCCATGCTGAGTTGATATTTTAGAAGACAGAGTTTAAGGATCTAATGCTAAGTCTTCAATAGCATTTACTGAAGAGGCAGTCTTTTTCCAATATATTTTTTTAAAAATTTTTATTAAAAATATTTCTTAAAAAAATTTAACTGCAACTTTCTTAAAAAATCAATTGGCTATATATACATACATTCATTCACGTATTATCTATCCTGTTTTTTTCAATATGTGTTGATTTTTTTGGCAGTATTACATTGTTTTTATTAAAATAACTTTGTAGAAGTCTTTGAAGTCATGAATCTCTCAACTTTATTATTAGCACTGCTTATTATTAGCATCATCATCATCATCATCATCATCACCTCCACATCACTTTAGCTATTCTGAAAATTTTGTAGTTTCATTTGAATTTTATGATTGTACTTTTTCTTTCTAAAGAGAATGTCATTTGTACTTTGATGGGGGTTGTATAACAACTATACATTGCTCTGGGTAGTACAGAATTTTAAGAATATTAATTTTTCCATTCTATGAACATGGAATATATTTCCATATTTTGTTTGCATTCATTGATTTCTTTCATTGTTATTATAATTTTTATTGTGGAGATATTTCACTTTTTTGGTTAAATTTATTAAAAATATTATTTGTAGCTATCACTAATAGGATTGCTCTCTTTTTTGTCTTTCAGCAAGTTTGTTTTTGTAATATAAAAAAGCAATTGCTTTTTGAATGTTGATTTTATATAATGAAACTGTACTATATTCTATTTTCAGATCTAACAGCTTTTTTTCTGTGTGGAATTTTTAAATTTTCCAAGTATAAAACTTTTACATTTGTAAACATGCTTATTTTGACTTGCTCTTTTTACTCCTTTCCCTAATTAATTTTGCTAAGATTTCCAATAGTATGTTAAATGAAAGTGGTAAAATGGACATTCTTGCTTTGTTACAGACCCAGATCCATTCAGTATGAAACTGGTTTGGGGTTTGAAATATATAACCATTATTATTTGTTGGTATGTTCCTTCTGTTCCTAATTTATTGAGTTCTGAACATAAAGAGATGCTGAACTTTATCAAATGCTTTTTTGGCATCTATTGAAATGATCATGTGGTTTTTGTTTTTACTTCTATTGAAACTTATTACACTTATTTATTTGTGAATGTTGGACCTTCCTTGCATTACTATAATAAATTTAACTTGATTATGTCATATGATCATTTAGATGTGTTATTCTATGTGGTTTTCTACTATTTTATTGAAAGTGTATAAATCTATGTTCAGCAAGGTCATCAGTGTCGGGACTTACAAAGGAGAAGAAGCTGCACTATAAGCTGCCCTGCAAGAGGAAATGGCCTAACTGCAGACCATTGTTACAACTATGTAACCCTTCTACTAGGACTTTGGGGCCTAGGAGGGCTGCATTGCTATGACTACAAGACCCTGGGAGGGCAGCGCAAGGGCGAGATTGCTCTTCAAAAGCTGTATATAGGTTGTCACCAAGGCTCAATAGGCTAATCCTCCACCTGCGGCGCCAGCGCACTGTGTTCCAGTCCCAGTCAGGTGCCAGATTCTGTCCTGGTTGCCCCTCTTCCAGGCCAGCTCTCTGCTGTGGCCCAGGAGTGCAGTGGAGGATAGCTCAAATCCTTGGGCCCTGCACCCCATGAGAGAGCAGGAGAAGCACCTGGCTCCTGGCTTTGGATCAGCATGATGTGCCAGGCGTGGTGGCCATTGGAGGGTGAACCAATGGCAAAAAAAAAAAAAAAAAAAAAAAAAAAGGAAGACCTTTTTCTCTCTCTCTCTCTCACTATCCACACTGCCTGTCAAATAAGTAAATAAATAAATAAATAAATAAATAAAGTGTATAAGTAGACCCTCAGACGCTGTAAAGCAGAGGTTGCTCAGCTTCTCTCTCCAGTCTGTAGTGCCTTGTGCCCACGGGGATTCTCCTGGTCCGTAGTGCCTTGTGTCCGTGGGAGTTTGACTGAGCAGTCTCTCCCTCTAGATGCCATAATAAAGGAGTGTACCTGAGTCTTCACAGTCTCTTTTGTTGAACCCATCATTGCCAGTTGCTGACAATTGGGAAGCCAACACATCAGTCTATAGTTTTCTTTTTGTGTTGTCATCTTGGTTCAGTATTAGCGCAATGCCAGCCTTATGTAAAGAGTATGTCAGAGTTCCATCTTTTATGATTCTTTGGAATAGTTTGAGAACTATTGGAATTAGATTTTTGAATCAGCTGTAAATTCATCAGGTCATGGATATTTCTTTGATAGAGTCTTTCAATTACTGGTTGATCTGTTTAAATGTTCTATATCTTCTAGTTCCAGCTGGTAAATTGTAGATACCCAGGATTTTATACATTTCTTGAAGCTCTTCCATTTGTTAACATGTGGTTGCTTAGAGTAGTTTCTTATAATCTCCTGTATTTCTATGTTGTCAGTTGTAACGTCCCATTTTTAACTCCATTATTATTTAATTGAATTTTCCATTGTTAATCTGGCCACAGGTTTACCTATTATGTTTATCTTTTCCAAAAACCAGTTTTTCATTTTAGTGATCTTTATTTTTTTAATTATAATTTTGATTTCATTTATTTCTCCTCTGATCTTTGTTCCTTCTCTGCTATTAATGTTGTGTTAGTTGTAGTTTTTTTAAGTCTTTTAGGCACATGGTTAGTTTTTCAGAAATTTTTTTGATGTATGCAATTATTGCTATAAACTTCCCTCCTAGTAATGTTTTGTTGAATCCCAGATGTTTTATAATGCTATATTTTCATTTTTGTTTGCTTAAAATTTGTTTGTTTGTTTGTTTCTTTCTTTCTTTTTTTTTTTTGATAGGCAGAGTGGATAGTGAGAGAGAGAGAGAGAGAGAGAGACAGAAAGAAAGGTCTTCCTTTACCGTTGGTTCACCCTCCAATGGCCGCTGCGGCCCGTGTGCTGTGGCTGGCGCACCGCACTGATCCGAAGCCAAGAGCCAGGTGCTTCTCCTGGTCTCCCATGGTGTGTAGGGCCCAAGCACTTGGGCCATGCTCCACTGCTCTCCTGGGCCACAGCAGAGAGCTGGCCTGGAAGAAGGGCAACCAGGACAGAATCCAGCACCCCAACTGGGACTAAAACCCGGTGTGCTGGCACCGCACGTGGAGGATTAGCCTATTGAGCCACAGCACTGGCCAAAGATTTGTTTCTAGTTTCTGCTTTAGATTTCCGATTTCATGAGCATACAGCTCTTTGTAATAATTCCTGATGATTCTTTATTTCTGTGGTATCTGTTGTTACATTTCCTTTTACATCTCTGATTTTATTCATTTGAATCTTCTTTCTCAATCTCTTTCTGGCTAGTTAAGCCAATGGTGTATGAATTTTGTTTATTTTATCAAAAATCAGCTCTTCATTTCACTGTTGTTTTGTATTTTTTTCAAATTTACTCTAGTTCTTCTCTAATTTCAATTATTTCTTCCCTTCTATTAATTTTGGGTTTAGTTTTTTGTTGTTTTTCTAGGTAATTGAGATGCACTGATTACTCAATTATTTGGTACCTTTCCAATTTTATAATGTAGGCACCAGTTGTTATAGGTTTCCTTCTTAACACTGCGTTTAGGCCTTCATCATGGCTCACTAGGCTAATCCTCCACCTGTGGCACTGGCACTCCAAGTTCTAGTCCCGGCTGGGGTGCCGGATTCTGTCCCGGTTGCTCCTCTTCCAGTCCAGCTCTGTGCTGTGGCCCAGGAAGGCAGTGGAGGAAGGCCTAGGTCATTGGGCCCTGCACCTGCATGGGAGACCAGGAGGAAGCACCTGGCTCCTGGCTTTGGATCAGCACAGCGTGCCAACTGTAGTGGCCATTTGGGGGGTGAACCAATGGAACGAAGACCTTTCTCTCTTTGTTCTCTGTCTCTCTCTCTCTCTCTCTCTCTCTCTCTCTCTCTCACTATCTCTGCCTGTCAATAAAAAGAAATTTAAAAAAAAGAAATGAAGAGTTAAATGTGTCTGAAAAATACAGTGGAAAGCCTTAACAACAGGCTTGTAAAGAAGAAGAAAGAATATCAGAGCTAGAAGAGAAATCATTGGAAATATCTCATACCAAAAAATGAATAAAAAATTATGAACATCAAAAATACAGTCTTTGAGATTTGTGAGAAATTACCAAATAAACAAACACCATGTTTTAGGAGTTCCTGAAGGTGTGGAAAGACAGAATAGATTAGAAGGACAATTCAGTAAAATAATAATTGAATACTTCCATGATTTAAAGACAGTGACTTCCAAGCACAGGAAGCACATAGAACTTGTATTAAAAGTGACTGGAAAAGATCTTTACCGTGATACATAATAGTCAAATTTTCAACACTAAAATATAAAGAAAAATTTGTAGAATGCATGCAAGAGAAACAACTGATTACTTTCAGAAGAGCTCTAATTAGACTCACAGCTGATTTCTCATCCTACCCTACAGACTAAAAAAGAGTAGAGAGATATACTCCATATCCTAAAATTAAAAAAAAAGTGTACCCAGAATACTATATCAGGCAATGTTCTCATTTATACATTTTTTAAAGATTTATTTATTTGTTTGAGAGGCAGAGTTACAGAGAGGTTTTCAACCTTCTGGTTTTCTCCCCAAGTAGCTACAATTGCTAGGGGTTGGCCAATCTGAAATGAGGAGCCAGGAAATTCTTCCAGATCTCCGAATAGGTTCCATCTTCCACTGCTTTTCCAGGCCATTAGCAGGGAACTGGATCAGAGGAGGAGTGACTGGAACTTGAGCCAGCACCCATATGGGATGTCAGTGTTGCAGGTGGAGGCTTAAACTGGTATGCCACAGCACCATCCCCTCATTTATAAATTAAAGTGAAATAAAGACCTTCCAAAACAAACAAATTGAAACAATTTGTCATCACTTGTCTAGCCTTACAAATGTTACTTAAGGATGTATTATGCACAGAAACATAAATAGTCAACATCATGAAAGAATTTACATGCAAAACAGTTCTTAGTAAAAAATACAAAGGAAACTCAAAACAAATAATGGGAATATTTTCAGAAAAACTACAGGACCAAACCATTACTTATCAATAACAACCTTGAATGTAAATGACATAAATACTTCAGTTAGAAGGTACAGACTTGCTGTATGGACTAAAAAGCAAGACCCAAATTTTAGCTGCCAATATGAAACACAGCTCATGAAAAAAGAAAAACACAGACTTAAAGTCAAAGTAAAATGATGGAAAAAGATTCCAGGCTAAGAGAAAGTGAATATGAATAGGAGCATCCATCCTAATATTTGACAAAGCAGACTTTGACACAGAGTCTGTTAAAAGAGATAAAGAATGATATTGTGTAAGGATTAAAAGATCAATTCAACAGGAAGATGTGACTATGAAAAACCTATATGCACCACATGCCATGATGCCTGAGTATTTAAAACAAAGTATAATGGATTTAATGGGATACATAGACTCCAATACAGTAGTAATGGAGACTTCAACACTCCTATTTTCTTCAGTGGATGGATCAACTAGGCAAAAAATCAGCACAGAAACAACAGAACTAATCCAATCTTTGAACCAAATAGACCAAAATGGTGTCTACATAGCATTTCATCAAGGAGTTGAAGAATACACAGTCTCGTTATCAATGCATGAAACTTTCTCTAGGACAGATCATATTCTAGGCCATAAAGCAAGTCTCAACAACCTCAAAAAACTTAAAATAATGCCATGTATCTTTTCTGACCATAATGGAATTAAGCTGAAATGAACAACTTAAGAAGCTCTAATAAATATGCCAACAAGTAGAGACTCAACAACATGCTCCTGAATAAACAAAACTGGAAGGATAATAAAAAATTCCTAGAAATGAATGAAAATTACAACAAATCATATGAGATATAATAAAAGTATTGTAAAGAGGGAAGTTTAAAGCAATTATTGCCTATGTCAATAAATTGGAAAAGCATCAAATAAATGATCTAACAATGTATCTCAAGGACCTAGAAAAACAAGAACAAACCAAACACAAAGTTAGTAGGAGAAAATAAATAATTAAAATTAGGGAAGAAATAAACAAATTTGAAAGCAAATAAAGGTGCAGATCAGCAAAATTAAGAGCTAGTTTTTTGAAAAAATAAACAAAACCAAATTGATATACCATTGAACTGAGTAACCAAAAAAAAAAAAAATGAGAAGACTCAAAGTAATAAAATCAGAGATCAAAAAGATGTTACAATATAATAGAATCATAAAGAATTACTACAAACAACTAAATGCCAACAAACTGAATCCTCTAGAAGAAATGGAGAGATTTCTGGAAACATACAATGTACCAAAATTGAGTCATGAAGACATGGACAGCCTAAATAGCCCAATAAGTAAGTCAGAGATTGAATCCATGATAAAGACACTCCCAGCAAAGAAAAGCCTAGGACTGGAAGACATCACTGCTGTATTCTACCTAACTTTAAAAGAAGAATTAATTTCAATTCTTCTCAAAATATTCAAAGCAATTGAAAGAGAGGGGATAATCTCAAAGTCCTTCTATGAGTATCAACTTAATTTTAAAGCAGAAAAAATACAACAAAGAAAGAGAACTATATACCAATATCCCAGATGAACATAAATGCAAAAATCATCAACAAATACTAGGTAATCAAATCCAACAATAGATCAGAAAGAATATACATTTGGACTAGGTTTGATTTATCCCTGTTATGCAGAGATGATTCAACATATGCAAATCAATAAATGTGATACATCACATTTATAAATTGAAGAATAAAAACCATATGATTATTTCAATAGATGCAGAGAAAGCATTTGATAAAAACCAAATTCTGTCATGATAGAAACCTTAAGCAAATTGGATATAGAAGGAATATTCCTCAAGAGAATAAAGGCAATATATGACAACCCCATAGCCAGAACCATATTGAAGAGAGAAATTTTGGAAACATTTCCACTAATATCCTGTATCAGACAAGTACGCCTACTTTTGACATCACTATTCATTGAAGCTCTAGAAATTTTAGCTGGAGCTATTAGGCAAAAAAAAAAAAAAAATCACAGAGATATAAAATGCAAAGGAGGAAGTCAAATTATCCCTGTTTGCCGGTCACATGATTCTATATGTAGAGGAATCAGAATATTACAATTAGAGGGGCTGGTGCTGTGGCATAGCTGGTAAAGCTGATGCCTGTAGTGCTGGCATCCCATTTGGGTGCTGGTTCAAGTCCCAGCTGCTCGACTTCTGATCCAGCTCTCTGCTACAGTCTGGGAAAGCAGTAGAAGATGGCTCAAATGCTTGGGCCCCTACACCCAGGTGAAGAATCTGGAAGAAGCTCCTGGCTTCAGATTGGCCCAGCTCCAGCCATTGTCGACATTTGGGGAGTGAACCGGCAGATGCAAAACTTCTCTCTCTTCCTCTGCCTTTGACTCTCTATAACTCTGCCCTTAAAGAAACAATCCATTTAATAAATCAAAAAATAACCAATGCCAGTGGCAACGTAAACTAGGACAACCCTGTGGAACACAGTATGGCAATTCAACAGAAATCTGAAAATAGTTCTACAATTTGACCCAGCCATTCCACTCCTAGGAACTTACTCCAATGAAATGAATCAGCATATAAAAGAGTTGTTTGTAACCCCATGTTTATTGCAGCTCACTTCATAATACCTAAGATGCAGAATCAACCCAAATGTCTATCAACTCATGATTGGATAAATAAACTGTGGTTTACACACAGTATCAAATACTACTCAGTCATAAAAACAATTAAATCCTGTCTTTTACAACAAAATGGATGCATGTGGAAGCCATTATGCTTAATAAAATAAGCCAGTCCCCAAAAGAAAAATACATGTTTCCTCTGATATGTTAATATGTAGTTAATAGAGAATACAAAATGTCTAGGAATGAAACAGACATCATATGATTTGTTTACTGTTTTTTGCCCTTATTTATACTCCAATGGAACTAGGATATTTACACTTACTAATTATTAAATATTATGGTTAATGGTGCATTAAGGCTATAATGATAGAGTGGACTCAACAAAAATGCTAACAATTTGAGGCCAGTGCTGTGGCATAGTGGGCTAAGTTTCCAATTGTGGCACTGATATTCCATGTGGGTGACAGATCATGTCCCTGCTGCTCCTCTTCTGATCGAGCTCTCTGCCTGTGGCCTCAGAAAGCATCAGAAGATGGCCCAAGTACTTGGGCCCCTGTACATAAATGGAGAGCTGGAGACAGCTCCTGGCTCCTGGCTTTGGATCTGCCCAGTTCTAGCCATTGTGGATATTTGGGGAGTGAACCAGCAGATGGAAGACCTTGCTCTGTCTCTCCTTCTCTCTGTCTGTAACTCTACCTCTCAAATAAATAAGTAAAATCTTTATAATTTAAAACTGCCACATACACAAAAAGACAAAATGATCCATAAAATATTCTCCTTTACTTCAGAATGTTTTTGATGCATTTTTATAATTAACACGTCATCTACTGTTAACCTAATGGGCAATTGCTTGTTTGAAGAGATGCATGGTGCCGCATGGACCCTGATAAGTTTTGTGGGCGATGTGCAGACTGGCCCCAGGGTTACATTTACATGTATTACCTCAGCAGTTTGGAATGTCACAAATGTGGGGCTTTTCAGAACAATAAGAATTCAACTGGCTTTTAGATTATCTGAGCCCAGTAACACTTGAGTTTGGGGCTTTAGACCTCAAGTGGCCTAACAGGTCCTAAAAAATCCTGCACTTTACATATTCTATATATAGAGAGAGGAACGAGGAAAAAAAATTACTATTACAAAGGAAATGGTGGGGTATGGAGGTGGGGAGAAAGGTTATAAAACAGAGGGGAGAACAAGGGAATGGAGGCACCAATAGTCTCTATGGATACTTCTGTTGAAAGGGAGCATCGATAGAGGAGTGGCTCATCCCTCTTCCACTGCTGGAGCTTATCTGGAATTGGGGCTTTCTTTTAACAGAAAAATGTGTTCACACGGATTTTCATGAGGTTTTCAGCAACTGAAATATATGATTTTGATTTTTAATAATTTATTGAGACTTGATTTTTGGTCTAGAATATAGGTTCCTAGGGCATATAGAATAAGCAGTCCCCATCCAAGAGCTACAGAACATGTATATTACCTAAACTGACTCACATGGAAGGAACATTAGTTTTTCTGGGGATTTTGCACAGGTGTGTGCCTGGAGCAGTCAAATGTATTGAGATTTCCTCAGAGTCCACAGAGTGAGCATAGAAGACTGAGAAATACAGCACTGAAAATTATTAGAATCCTAGAGTTTAAGGATGTAATGATAGCCTCACTGAGGTCGTTTAGGTTAGATACGAGGTATGTTGAATATTGTGCAGAGTAAGCCATGGTCTAAGGCAGTGAAATTCAGAGAGAGTTTTCCCCAAATCCCATAGAATGAGGGCAGATGACTCTGAGTTATGTAACACCAGCAGTCATAGTTACAGAGACACAGAATGCAGAGTGCGCCTTTTCTACTTCCCACAGGGTGAATGCAGGTTATGCCAGGGAGCATGCTCTAGTAACTACACAACTGGAAATGTAAGATACAAAGAGGACTTTATCCCTGTCTCACAGAATAAGTGTAGGTAATGCAGGACCTGCAATACCAATAGCCCTGTTCTTAGAGCTGCAGGATAGAGATAGTCCATCACCAGGTCCCACTGGCAATCCAAGATAATTCCAGGGTCTGTAACTTGATCACCAAGAAGTGAATCTTGGGAATTTCTCCAGATCTCATGGAATGAGAAAACAGCTGCCAGACATAGTGGGTCCTGGGATGTTCTAAGAGCTCTTGGTGGTAACTGGGGAGCCTATTGGCTCCCAAGACAGATTGGAGTCTAGCAATAGATGTGGTATAGAAGCTTGGATTCTGGAGCTTGGGTAGGAAAAATGTGGCTTCCTTTTTCTAGAGGAAAACTATCCCTTGGACCCCAGTCAGCTCTCTAGATCGGATTTAAATCCTGTGAAGACAGTGTACGTGTCTTTTCAGTCAGGATTCTCAGTCTGCAGCTATGATAGAGGTCACTGTGTTTTCTTTCTTATCTTTTCCCAGCAGTGGTGTTCTCCCAGGCAGGGAAGCTGGGGTGGGAGTTGCAGGATGCTTTTATTCCTCTCTTCCATGTTGGATTTCTGAGTCTGGTGCTCTTTAGAATTCCCATCACCTCTGCAGCTACTCTATGGAGGTAGTCCTTCCTTTTTATTGTCCTATTTCTACTCAGTGGCAGAGGTGAATGCAAGGAACCTCTATTCAGTCATTTGTATCCCTTCCTTGTGTGGGGGTTTTAATATTTTCTCCCTCTTCACTTCAAATCTCAGTTATGTAAAGTAAAAAATAGACATTCTATTTTAGCAAAATTTGTTTTCCATTTGCACTATTTCCCACCTATGATTATGTTTGAGTGGATATTTTATCTTACCCATTTTTAACACATGTAGGAAAAAAGTGAGAATTGTCTAGAAATATTGTTGTATATCTCTAATGACATTGAGGCAGGGGATATGTATTTTATATCAAAGAAAATTTTAATAATCATTGAAGATAAATAGTAGTAAAATCAATATTTGATTAATACATATTCCAAAGAAAAATATTTTCAGTTTTATCACAGTTTGTCATATTCTTGTATCCTTATTAGAAATAGAATGTTGAGGCAGGTATTATGGCAAAGTGGGGTAAGCTGTCACTTGAAATGCCCAGTTCCCATATTAGAGTATCCGAAATAGAGTCTCACCTCTGCTTCCAACTCAGTTTCCTGCCATTGTGCATCTTAGGAGACAACAGATGATTGTCCAAGTACTTGGATTCCTGCCATCCTTGTGGGAGACTCAAATGGATTTCCTCTCTCTTGGCTCCAGCCTGGCCTTGCCCATGCTGTTGCAGGTATTTGGGGAGTGAATCAGAAAATGAAAAAGTCTATGCTGTCTCTCTATATCACTCTGCCTTTAAAATAAAAATAAATAAGTAAATCTTTGAAACAAGAAATAAATCCTAGACTTTAAATCTATTTTAAGAATATTTATTTTAAAAATATTTTATTTTAAGAATATTTATTTTAAGAGTATTGTTTATTTTTAATAAAATAGCCATACTTTCTGTGGGCTACAATTAGGCAAATTATTTTGTATAGAGAAATTGAAAGTGGTATAGAGTTAAATAATCAATTTAGCAGTGATTTTTCCATATAATGATAAAAATAATTTGGTAAACTTAGTTACAAGTTAAAAATACAAAATTAAAATTAAATTTATCATGCATTTTGATGTAGTTTCATCCAAAGTAGTACCATAATGCAAATATAAGCCCTAAAACAATGTAAATAAACTAACAATATAAGGTGATAAAAACATGCTTAATTTCGCATTGCTTTAACTTTACTTAATTAAATAAGATTGATACATTTAGGAAATTTCTTAGTGTTAAATTATAGTTTTAATAATATAAAAAACATGGCCGGCACTGTGGCTTAGCAGATAAAGCCATCACCTGTGGTACTGGTATCCAATGTGGGCACTGGTTTAAGTCCCAGGGACTCCACTTCCAATCCAGCTCTCTGCTAATGCACCAAGGAAATCAGCAGAAGATGGCCCAAGTGCTTGGGCCCCTGCATCAACATAGCGGACGTGGACCAACCAGATCTTACTGCTAGGGCCATTTGGGGATTGAACCAGTGGATGGAAGTCCACTCTCTCTCTCTCTCTCTCTCTGTTACCCTCTCTCTCTCTCTCTCTCAAACTCTGCCTTTCTGGTTAATACATTAATCTTCAAAAAAAAGAAGGAGCGAGAAAGGCGAGGGTTGCGAGTGGGAGGGAAGTTATGGCGGGGGGGGGAGCCATTGTAATCCATAAGCTGTACTTTGGAAATTTATATACTTTAAATAAAAGCTTTATAAAAAATGATAAAAAAGCAATGATATTTCACCTTTTGTCATGCATTTAATCTTCCATTCATGAATATGCTTATTATTATTTTCAAAATAGGTAAGACTGAGAACAAATAAAAATTGAAATGAAAAACATCTGATATTTTCCTATAGGAAAAGACTGAATTTATAGGAGATGAGCCTAAAGATTAGTGAGAAGCAAGGAAAAGATATTTAATTCTGGAAGCCTACTAAGGTTGCTAGGGTTCTAGATAGTCCAATGCAGAGCTGCTAATCCTTTGTTTATTTTCTCTTTCTATGCCTTTCCCTAGAAATTTGCCTTGAACTTTATTAAGACCACCACGGAGATCTATTAAGTACTTGGCATATTTGGTGTACAAATATCACCTGAATGCACCTTCTCTGCAGATTGCCTTGTCAGTAAAGATTATAAAAGTTCTGAGATATGTTTAACTTCATCTTATCATTATTATAAGTAGTCTTACATGTATAGTTTGTTGTATTGATATCTGACCTTCAATTAAGGTCCTATTTTAGGAAGGTGTTTGGATCAAATGAACAACAACAAAGTGGTTAATGTAAGTGAAATCACTGTTCTGCACAAAGAAGGACATTCACAATTCTTTTCTTCCACAAATCCTCTAGGATATATCAGTGTACATGATTTAACAGGGTCAAAATAATAAAACAAATATATTTTATCAACAATAAATGTTTTTTATGATGATATGGTAAAATTGTTAAAATTCTTTGTGGACATTTTAAAAGAGAAAACATTTTCATTGGTATGAAATAGGTTAAGTTTGCATGCAAAGGTATAGATTAATCATTTATGGTGCTCACATGATCAGGGTATATTTGGGACCAAGGGTCCACTGCACTAAATAATCAACACATTCATTGGACACTTGAACCTGTCTCCCCCCTCCCCAAATGATTGGAATAGAGCCAGTAAGACATTTATACCGCATGAGTACATTCTCGAAAAACATTGGCCTTTAAGACATTGTTAACATTTTACCTTTTAACAATGAATAGATCTTAGAGACGTACTATTCAAACCGAAAGTTATACATATTGAATAAATAATATCAATTCAGAGGGTACTAACTAGCCATTTTATTAATACATAAATCAAAATGCTGTTCCTTTGGGAAAATAACAAAATACCTAAACCAGTAGTTAAAATAATCAATACCAGTACACCCCAAAAAGAAAACACAAGCTTAAACAAATAATTAGTAATGTTAATATTTCAGATATTGATATTTCATTAAAATACAAATAAATATTGAAAGAAAAATGAGATAAATTTCTAGGAAAACAGTTTATTAAAATTGATCACAGTATAGCTGGAAAAAAAAACAGGTCAATATTCATGGAAGAAATAATTGGAATTATCTAAGAAATACTTAACATCTAAACCCAAAGGAAAAGAAAGACTAGATCCAAATAATTTCCAGGGCTATTCTGATAATCTTTCATAAAACATGTAATCTCAATGATATCTAAAATTTTCCAGATATAGAAAAATTAAGGAGGCTTTCATATTCTTTCTGTGGAGCAAGTATAATATTACTCAAAAACTTAATAAATATAGCATAAAAGAGATCACCATACATCAAATGTATTCATAAATATTGAAGTAAAATCCTAAGAGAAGTTGATACTGTGGAGCAGAGAAAATTCAAAGTGAAAGACATTGGGAAATAGTTGACAATTAATGTAAGAGAAGGCTTATTAGAACTCTCTCTTAAAATTTGGAACAATACAGAGAGCAAAATAAAGTAGTGATGTATCGGAACACAGGAAATAAAAATACATGAAGGAGTTCACAGTGCTATTCAAAGGATGTGTATTTAGGTAGTGGAGGGAAGGATAAATCTTTTCTACATGGAAGAATGACAGATAATAAAAGCAAAAGGAATGATAGGATTAAAGGAGCGCTGGGTTACAATATGTAGTGACAATGGTTTAGGAAAGTATTATTGACAAATGCTAAAATCACTAGGTGAGAGGTTGTTGAGAATAAGCAATACACACTCTCACAATGTAACCTTTTGTAGATTATCTACTAATTACAAAAGAAAACTGTTTCATTAGTGATGGAAAGATCTGGAATTCATCATCTTGAACCATGAACAAATTGCACCTCACCAAGGATGGGCTGCAGTATTGTTATGTTTTGCAGTGCAAAGCACACATTGTCATTTGTGTAGTATATTTAGCAGTCTGGCTCCATGTGGCCCAAGGCAGATGATGAAAGACAGGAAGGAAAGTGAAATAATCTGCTGCCAATAACCTTTCAAGGACTGTAGCCAACTTCTCTCCAAAGGAAAAACTCATTTAAAATGAGAACATATTATTGATCTAAGAATTAGGAACTTTCGTGTACTGGATAGCTTAGAAGAATTCCGTAAGGATATGCCTCCTCTGCTTGTGGGAAGCCTGATGCTTGACCACCTTGCCCAGCATCTACACTCATCTCACACTGGTGTTTCCATTTCTTTCAGTCATCTGTTTTGTCTTTTAAAAAAAGCAGTTTTCTGTGTCTTCCTGCTGCGGAGAATGGGAGGGTACCCAGTAGATCTGCTCTATATTTAGGCAGATCTGTTTTAACATTTAAGTGAGACAACGTATGTAAATGACTAGGACAGCACCTAGGCATCTTAGAAGAGGCTGAGAAAATCATTTCCTGACTAAATGGGGGGGGTCTATATTTCTTCTCACCAATATTTTATCTCATTTTGAAAGACATGCTGTGTTTTTCTTTTGTTTTGTTTTGTTGTTGTTTTTTGACTAGGATTACTCCAGAAAAAAATTGAGTAAATAAAACCCCTTTCTGGAGAGAAGTCATATTTTCAGAAAGAGACATCTCTTATTAATGTGTTCATGAATTACCCTATAACTCAGAGTGAGGATAAATTCATCTCTCTGGTTCCCTTTCTTTGCTTTCTATAGGAATAGCTCAAAGGAAAGAAATACAGAGAACCAAAAATAGAAAGAACCTTAGGTGACATTGCCAGAATCCTCTTCTGTGATCTCAGGCTAAGGGGGATGACAATTCCCAGTTGCTCCCTTTTCTGTGTCCCTACAGTATTCTGTGTATAATCTTATTGTAGCAATTATTTTAAATTGTATTGTAATTACCTGTGCCCCTTACTACTGGTCTATTAATCTCTTGAGGGCAAGAAACGTGCCTTATTCACAATTTATGTTATTACCCCACATAATGGTTAGCCTGGGGAAGGGGCTCAGTAACTGTTTCTAGAGTGGATATTGCCTTCTTTTTCCTGTCTCTGTCCCAAGCCACTGTTACGAAAGAAAGAGCTTTTTTATTATTTAATTAATTTCAAAGTCAAGTGATAGAAATAAGAGAGAAAGACACAGAGACTGTGCTGATTTACTCTCAACAGGCCCACAAGAGCTGGGCCTGGACCCAGCTGAAGCCTGGGGCTGAGAGCTCCATGTGGGGCCCCCAGGTGGATGGCAGAAACCCAAGAACTTGGATCATCATTTACTGCATTCACTGTCACATTGACGGGAAGCTGGATTAGAAGTGGAGGTGGGTCTCAATTCCAGGCAGGCCAATAGGGGAAACAATCTCAAATGGTAGCTTAACTCACTGTCCCACATCACTTGCCCTTATTTTCAACTTCCTATTACTCTATGGGAAGAAGTGTTCTTAATAACTTTTTCATGTTTGCTAAGTTGTGACACCTTTCAAATTTTACTACTGAATACAAAAAGTCTTAGTCATTATTGACTGATGTTTTTCTTCAAAAAGACAATGAATGGTGTCTTTCTAGGTCTATGATATTGAATAAGTTACACAGTAAAATGCACTATGTGCTCGCTTCAGTACTGAGTCATTGAAATTTGCCTTTTAATTTTAAAAAATAGTCATGTTCCATAATGTTCAAATCTTCATATAAATATATGAATGCTTCTTTTGGTTGTTTTGTAAAGATCATAGATTTACAAAGGATCCGACTTGCATAATCCCTTAGATGAAACCCTGAACCTTTTATAGAGGGATGAGTTTGACAGTAGTAATTATTTGTCACAATGTAGATACAATGAATTCTTATTTTTATATGTGAAGATTATGATCAGAATGCATTAGTTGAATTGATGTTTCTGTCCCATTTATTCTCACAAAATTATACAGACTTGATTTTCTTTCTCTTGGAGAAGTTAGAAAATGCTAAATTTAAGTCAATTTTCTCTTGAATCATTTTCAAGTTATTTTTATATATCATTGATTTTTCTTTTTCTTTTATAGCTGAGACATGGAGAACATACAGATATCCAGCAACCTGTACAAAGAGTTTCTAAAACATTTGCTTTCTAAAACATTTATAGTTGCTTTAACAAAAAGAGACATTTGGAAGATTACAATTCTTATAAAATGTCCTACTTTTTCTCTGCTGTAACTTTAAAAATCTCTATCACTTTTATAGATCAAAGATTGATGTTCAGAAAGTTTTAAAATGTTCAGAACAGTATAAAACATACAAACTGGAGTCCATTTCTATTAAACAAATGGTCTTAATTGATAAACTAGTTCTTTTTTTTTTTTTTTTTTAGATTTAAAAATATTTATTAGAGTCAAAGGCCTCCAGCTAGAGTGGCATGGAGGGTGGCTTCCAAGAGAGGAATGCACTCCAAGGGACTAGTGGTAGTGGGCTTTTTAAGTCCAACTTCTAAGGAAAAAAATAAAGCTGACAATCAGATTGGCATTCAGTTACCAGGTGGTGACAAAAACCATCAAAAGACCTCAAGTACAATTCTCCATTCTGTCTGGCCTGCTGAGGGTGGGTAGGTAACTTGTTTTCACAATAAACTGTGAGCTCAGGAAGAGCTCCCTTGCTATTTTCATGGTAAATTTGGAGATTCCTAAAGGAAGAGGGCAGCATGTTTGTTCTTGCTAATGATAACATTTTGGGGAAGGAAGCAAATATTTCACACCCATGAATTAGATTTTTAATGACAGTCTGTAAAAATTTTATTTACCTGAAGTGCATTTCTGAAAGCATTATTCAGTTGTTTGTGAGCTAAATTCTTTTATATTTCTATGAATGGGGCAATTTCTTTCTATGTATAACCATGATCACTGGTTTAATCCATGCAAATTTAGTAATCAGATTAACCTTTTTGGACATTTCCAATTAAATAGTTATAAAAATCCAGAGTATGACTGTGCCTAAAATTATCATTGCTATGTATGGAACATAGTATATACTATAACCTTGGAAGTTCCATAAGTATGGAAGACTTTATGGAATGACAATAAACTTGTATCTTACAAAAAGGTCATTAAAGATGGTGTATTAGTTTACTTTCACTGTGTGACCAAAAGTTCCTATTATGTGTATTTCATCATCCAATGGAAAAAATCAATATTTACATAGCTTGAAAGTTGGAAATTGAATAGCTGATAAAACATATAATCAGACAACATATTAATTTGGTCATATGTTGATAACTTGAGGTAATTACTATTAGCCAATTCACTCTAAAACAAAATGATTCCATTTTAAAAGAAAATATTTAAATTTCAATAACATATTGTTAGAATTTTTTTAATGTTTTGTCTATGGGGCTCTGCTATAAGCTGAAAGGAGTTTTCTCCAGGAAGCTGTTAATGTCATAAAGCAAATTTGCTATAAGCAACCATAAGAGTTATACTAACATATAGCCTCCCTATTGCCAAGATTGGAGCAGTACCATACAACATGGATACATCATTCTAGTCCTTGGAAAATTGATTTTGGGTAAGGTACTGTTCCTAAAGGCCAAATGTAAAATGCTCATGAATTGTGCTATACATGGAGACAGGGAATGGGCTAAAGCATCCACCGCAGTGGCTTGTGTTCACTTAATAGGCCATCTACAGGCAATGTGCTGACAGCGTAATCAGGGAGATGTAGTGTGTATATGGAGTCAGGACCAATTTTCCCCACCTGTGGACCTCAGAGTCAAGCCCTGCTATATTCTCATTATAAGCCTTTGCAAATCTGAACATGAATTATAGTGTACCTGAATAAATACATACATCTACATTTGTATGTGATTAACAAAATTAACTTCATATATAACATGATGAATTCATATGAAATCTTTTAGGTTTTATACATCATCAAGTCAATACCATAAAAATATGCATGTTCATGTTACAGTATACCAAAGTTTTGATGTAAAAGAGTTGTCCTCATATACTCATATTCTCAAAGGTTAGAAAGTCATAATCTATTATAAGCTATGAAAGACAAAATTTCCCCAATCTATTATTCAAATACATGATATTATTAAAATTTTATTTATATTTTTATTTATATAAAGGAAAATGTCATAAATTTATATACACAGTTTTAAGAACATAATGATATTCCCTTCTCTACCCTCCCCCACACTCACTCCTACTCTCCCTCCTACTTCATTTCTTACTTTTCTTTTGATTTTTATAATTACATACTTTCAATTTACTTGATAATCACAAACTTAACCATCCAATAAATAAAAAATTCAGCAAGTAGTATGTAGCAAAACCACTGTTACTCAGGAGTATGGACAAGGTCTACAAACAACAAGTAAATTTCAAAATGTCAATTTTGCTCATATACATTTTGAAAGTATTTTTTGTTTATTTGAAAGCCAGTTACATAGAGAAAGAAGAGAGAGTGAGAGAGAGAGAGAGAGAGAGAGAGAGAGAGAAATCTTCCATCTGCTAGTTAAATTCCCAAATTACCACAATGGCTGAGGCTGAGCCACCAGGCTGAGCCAAAAGCTGGGAGCATCTTCAGAGTCTCCCACAGAGGTACAAGGACCCCAACACTTGTGTTATCCTCCTCTGCATTCCCAGGCACATCAACAAAGAGCTGTATAGGAAATGAAACAGCTGGGACTTGAACTCTGTGCCCATATGGGATGCTGGGATTGCAGGCAGCAGCTCAACTCAATTCACCATAACACTGGCCACTATTACGTTTTTTTTGTACTCTGTATATTAGTTACCACCAATCAGAGAAAACATGATATTTGTCCTTTTGGAAATGGCTTCTTTCAGTAAGAATATTGATCTCCAATTGCATCAATTTTGTTGCAGATGACAGGATTTCATTCATTTTTTAAGGCTTACTAGTATTCCATCTTGCATATATACCACAATTTCTTTGTCTGATCATCAGTTTGTATGTATCTGGGTTAATTCCATTCCTTAGCTATTGTGAGTTGAGTTTTTATAAATATGGGTGTACAAATAACTCTTTCATATGCTGATATAATTTCACTTGGGTAAAGTCCAAGAAGTGGGTTGACTGGGTCATATGGTAGATCTGTTTTCAGATTTCTGAGGAATACCCATACTGTTTTGCATAATGGTCATACTAGTATATATTCTCACCAACATTGTATTAGAGTTTCTTTTCCCCACATCCCTGCCAGCATTTGTCACTTTTAATATTTGGCTGATAGTTATTCTTCCTGGGATGAGATTGTGGTGGAATGAGGAGGTGAAAAGGTCATGCCAAGATGGCTGCTGGCAACAGAAAGTGCCTGGCAACAGGCTGTGATTGGTTAGGGCATAAATCACCGCTTGACCGGATTGGCTGTCTTGGCTATATAAGCAGCTGTAGCAACTGAAATAAACGAGTCTGTGGGATGCTTGTCTCAGGCTTGCTTTCACGTGACTCCTGGGGTCTGTGTGGTGACTCTATACCACTTGCCCCCACCACGCTTCTCCTCTCAGAACAAATCATCTCAGAAACAAATCAACTTCAACAGTGAGATGATATCTCATTTTGGTTTTCATTTGCATTTCCCTGATGGCTAATGATTCTAAGCATCTTTCCATGTGTTTATTGGCCATTTGTACTCCATCCTTTGAAAAATGCATTTTCATAACCTTAGCCCATCCCTTAACCAGACTGCTTGTTTTGTTGTTGACTGTATTCAACTCCTTATATATTCTGGACATTAGTCTTTTTTTATAAGATATAAAGTTTGTGGATATTTGATCCTATTCTGTTGGTTTCCTTTTCTCTATGCTGAGAGATTTATTTGCTGTGCAGAAGCGTCTTAGCTTAATGTAAACCCATTTGTCTATTTTTACTTCTGTTGCATGTGCTTCTGGGTTTCTATCCAAGAAGTCTTTGCCTATGCCAATATCTTGCAGTGTTTCACCTAGGTTTCCTTCTAGTAATTTGTTTCAGGTCTTAGATTTAGATTCCTAATCCATTGTATAATATTCAACCCAAACTATTGACATCTGCTGTAGACATTAGAAAATCTTCCTTTTTTTTAATTTGTGCTCCATCCATTTAGATTACCCACGTGCAAGGAACACATATATTTTTCCCTACAAATCAGTCTGAGAATTTTACTGGGGCAGTAGAAATTAAATATCTAATGTCAAATGTCTACTAGTACTTTGTGTTACTAGAGCTACGTAGACCTACGGTAGATAACTTTCTTATAAAGGGCACCTGATTGCCTTTTGCATGAAATGCTTGATTGAACTTTTTGTTAGATCAGATGGATAAAATTACATTAACAAAGAAAACAATATAGTAGGAATTTGGGATATTTCTTTGTTTTCAAAGTTGAGAAAAGAAGTAAAGCAATCTTGAATTACATATAAATGGTTAAAATTTGAGGTTTTAATAAAAATTTTCTTACAGACTGATTTTTTAGAAAAAAAAATGAGGTCAGATATTCAATTGGAAATTGTTTTCTGTTCAAGAATAACCCTTTGCTGGCAAGGACCACGGCTCACTAGGCTAATCCTCCACCTTGAGGCTCAGGCACACCGGGTTCTAGTCCCGGTTGGGGCGCCGGATTCTGTCCCGGTTGCCTCTCTTCCAGGCCAGCTCTCTGCTGTGGCCCGGGAGAGCAGTGGAGGATGGCCCAAGTGCTTGGGCCCTGCACAACATGGGATACCAGAGAAGCACCTGGCTCCTGCCATCGGATCAGTGCTGTGCGCCAGCCACAGCAGCCATTGGAGGGTGAACCAACGGCAAAGGAAGACCTTTCTCTCTGTCTCTCCCTCTCACTGTCCACTCTGCCTGTCAAAAAATAAATACAAAAAGGATAACCCTTTGTTATTTTCAGAATTGCAGTAAAATAATTGTGTATAAATGGGGCTGGCGCTCTGAAGTAGCTGGTAAAGCTGCTTCCTGCAATGCCAGCATTCCATAATGGCACCAGCTCATGCCTTGACTGCTTCACTACTGGTACAGCTCCCTGTTAGTGGCCTGGAAAAAGCAGCAGAAGATGATCCACATAGTTGAACCCTTGCCTCCTATGTGGGAGATCCAGATGAAGCTTCTGTCTCTGGGCTTCACCAGGCCCAGTGCTGGCCATTGTGATGTTCTTGGGAGTGAACCAGTAGATGGAAGACCTCTCTCTTTCTTTCTCTACTTCTCTTTCTCTCTCTGTAGCTCTTTCTTTCTTTCTTTTTTTTTTATTTGATAGATAGAGTTAGACAGTGAGAGAGAGAGAGACAGAGAGAAAGTTCTTCCTTCCATTGGTTCACCTCCCAAATGGCTGCTACGGCTGGCACTCTGTGCCGATCCAAAGCCAGGAGCCAGGTACTTCCTCCTGGTCTCCCACGCGAGTGCAGGGCCCAAGGGCCTAGGTCATCCTCCACTGCACTCCCGGGACAGAGCAGAGAGCAGGACTGGAAGAGGAGCAAACCAGACAGAATCTGGTGCACCAATCGGGACTAGAACCTGGAGTGCCGGCGCCGCAGGTGGAAGATTAACCAAGTGAGCTGGCACAGCTATTTCAAATAAATAAATAATTCTTTAAAAATTACTTACAGAAAATCTTTTGTCAGTGGTATTTGGGGAAATAAATGAAAAGGAAGAGCACACATTCCTAAGAAAATTTGATGCGAAGCTAACAACAGCAGGAGGTGAGATTGAAAGTGGAGTTGATAATCAAACAAGGAGTAAAAATTGAGAGTGATGGGTAATAGCATAAAATGCATCACTCTTCATGACATAATAGATACCCTGTCTTCCTCCACTGTTCATTATGAAAGCTGATCATTTTGTTTGAATATTAAAGGGTGGCTTAAGAATATTGAGAAGGGCCGGCACCTCGGCTCACTTAGCTAATCCCCCACCTGCAGCGCTGGCACCCTGAGTTCTAGTCCCAGTTGGGACTCCGGTTCTGTCCCAGTTGCCCCTCTTCCAGTCTAGCTCTCTGCTGTAGCCCAGGAAGGCAGTGGAGGATGGCCCAAGTGCTTGGGCCCTGTACCTGCATGGGAGACCAGGAGGAAGCACCTGACTCCTGGCTTCGGATTGGCGCAGCACGCCAGCTGTAGAAGCCATTTGGGGGTGAACCAATGGAAGGAAGACATTTTTCTCTGACTCTCTCTTACTGTCTAACTCTGACTGTCAAACAAACAAAAAAAAAGAATATTGAAGACCTCAAAGCTCAAAATTTGATAGGCAATTTGCTCTGACTCATTATATATAGACACAAGGTTTGATGCAAAACAAAATGGGTGGGTACGGGGATCCAGTAGGCTAAGTAAAGGTAAGTAACCAAGGTGTAGATGTAGAGAGTCAAAGAAAAGATAAATTGTGATTTTTGTCCCATTTCATCCCTATTTTATCACATATGGCTTTGGAATATTCTGTCAGAGTGTTTTTTTTTTTTTTTCGTATCAGGTAAAGGAGATGCTTGTACACCACAAAAGAGGGATTTTAAATGTTCAAATGACCTTAGGCATCTTTTCCTGTAAATTTTTATCATAAAGAGCAAATAATAAGTAAAAATCATGGATCATTGGGAAATAATCTGCATATATTCCTACTGTAGTTTAATCTTTGTTCTAGAAGAATCAAATTAAAATGTAAACTGTGTTTTTCAAATGGCAATTTAGATTAATGAATTTTTACTATAAATAAACAAAATACAAAGAAATAAAATTTTAGTGGTGGTGTTTTACCTAGGGGTTAAGATACTGGTTGAAACAGCCATGTCCTTTACCAGAGTGCTTGGATTCAAGTCCCAACTCTACATTACATTCCAGCTTCCTATTCATGCGCTTCCTGGAGGATGCCAGGTCATGGCTCATGTACTTGTGCCCCTGTCATCCACATGGGAGACGAAGATTGAGTCTTTGGTTTCTGCCTGGACAAATTCTGATGGCATTGGGCATTTGGGGAGTAGGTGAATGGATGGGAGATCTGTTTTCATCAATCTGTTTCTCTCTTTCTCTCTGTCATCCCTGTTCGTCTCTTATCTCTCTGTAATTCAAATTAAAAAAGAATACTATTTTTTAAGTGAAAGCTTCTTTTTTGATAGTTTTGTTCATAAGAATTCATGCTTTTTATTCAAAATCCAAAAAGGAACATTGTGTACATCATCACATTAAAAAGTAGAATTAGAGTTTAAAAATGAAAATAAATTGCAATTGATGAATAGTACAAATTAGGAGATGAGTATGCACAAAAAAATTCAAAGTGTGATTTTTAATAAATTAAGAAAACTGCTTTTAAATCCTCTAACATGGGGCACATTTTTAAGAATTATTTTTAATTTTTTCCCAAAGAAATCTTTTACTTAAGGAATGCAACCTTCATGCATATTTTTACTACTCATAAAGTGGATTAATGTGAGTATAGATTTGCTACTCTTAAAATGTGTTATACTGTAGCTGATGCTGTACAGGTAAAGCTGCCACCAGTAGAGCCAGCATCTGACACGGGTGCTGGTTTGAGTCCCGGCTTCTCTACTTCCAATCCAGCTCCCTGTTAATGCACCTGGCAAAGCAGCCGAGAATGGCCCAAATGCTTGGGCCCCACACTCATGTCAGAGATTTGGAAAAAGCTCTTGGCACTTGGCTCCTGTCTCCTGGTTCCTGGTTTCTGGCTGGCCTAGTTCTAGCCATTGTGGCCATTTGACGAGTGAATCAGAATAAGGAAGATTTATCTTTGTCTCTCTCTCTCTTCCTCTGCAACTGTGTTTTCAAATAAATGAAGAGGAATAAATCTTTTCTAAAATGTACTAAACTTATCTAGAGACACTTAACTGCATCAGGTACTTAAGGCTTAATGAAAACTTCAGAAATTTTGGCAAAGATGTATTTGACAGCATCAATCAATTAATGTTGGAACAATTCTCATATAGGTTCAGCATTCTATGAATATGGAAGCTATCTACTTTTGATCATACCATTGTCTCCTCGTCCAGGTCATTCTATCTCTGAGCCAAAAGTTTTTTCTTTCAATTTTCTGTGTCACTGGTATGTGTTTATGCATGCCTGCTCTAAACCTCTTCAATACAGATGAACACAAAATACAGCATATTTCTCATTATGCAAGCAGACTCTCACATATGAATTCTAAAGAAAAGCACAGAACAGCTGCATTCCACTTTTTTGGCATGAATAAAGCCTTTAATATCAATACTGAAATGGAAGTGATTAGTACTATTTACTGAATTTAAAGCACCTTGGGATGTTCAGCCAGACAGTTTATTTGATTGACTGAACATGTGGACACCTCATTTTTGGAAAATATGTTGGCACAGGCAAAGAAACAGCTAGCTGGCTGCCTCACAGATATTTTCAGAGGATTTGAGCTGGTATTTCGGCTTTAAAAATGATATTCTTATGAAGAATGACATGATTATTCTAGCATTATGTGGTCTTCTTTACCTAATCACACATCTTAGCCCTAAAATTAGGAGCATTGAGTATGATTATTCGAATTTGGCTCAGTTTACAAAAACCTTTTATTGATGATGTTTTGGAATATAATATTCAACATAGGAATTACTCATTTAGATGGTAGAACATTGATAGGATATATACTGTACATCAGCACTCCAAAGTAATATACTTGCATGATTTCATTCTGATTTTAAACACTTCTTGGCAAAATACTTGCTTTAAAAGATACATTAAAATACTTTATAATCATTAGACATATATTTCACATTTACCTGTAATGCATTCACCTGATTTCTGGTAGTTAAAATCTTAAATGTAACTCATACCAGTTTTATACGGGCACAGTCATTAAACAGATATGGTAAGGGTATAATTTGTAAAGTACAAAGGTCCACGTAGTAAGTAAACCTCTTTAAATAGCTTCTAGAACAACAACAAGAATAAAGAAAACAAAGAAAAGAAAAGAAATTAATGTATACATGGATAAAAACTAATTAGAAAAAATATTCTTGAATACAACTCTGGTGTTTGAAGTGCCAAAAAACAGTGGAAATAGTAAGTTAAAAAATAAATTGTTTCTGGATTTACCCAGATAACTTATTCAGAGCATCCTTTAAAACTGGGTAGACTTTTAATTTTATTTTATGTTAGAGAGAGAGAGAGATCCCATCCACTTGTATTTAAGTATTCTCCAAATACGTAAAGTTTTTGAGTCTGGACTGGAATCAAAGCCATGATTTAGAACACAATCCAGATCTCCTACATGTGTGACAGAAACCAAATTACCTGAGAATCATTGCTACCTTCGAGAATCTGTACTGATGGAAAGTTTAAGTCAGTGGCTAGAGCGAGGAAACAGCCCATGTACCTGATATGGAACGTGGTCACCTTAACTGGCAGTCTAAATGCTAACTCTTAGCTAGATTTCCAGTGTTAACTCTTAAAATGTGTATATCATGAAAGTTTTTAAAGGCTTCTGTAGCCTCAGCAACTCATGACTGCAGCCTAGGGAGATTACTGACACCATAAACAAGAGTGTCAAATTGTTAAATCAACAACAGGAGTCACTGTGTACTTACGTCCCATGTGGGATCTGTCCTTAATGTGTTATCCAATATGAAGTAATGCAATAACTAGTACTGAAACAGTATTTTTACACCCTGTGTCTCTGTGCGGGTGCAAACTGATGAAATCTTTGCTTAGCATATACTGAATTGATCTTCTGTATATAAAGATAATTGAAAATGATTAATTTAATTGATCACACTGATAGGTCTAAGAGTCAAAGGGATCACACAAACAAGACTAGTGTCTGCTAATACTAACTGATAGAATCAAAAAGGGAGAGAATGATCCAACATGGGAAGTGAGATACACAGCAGACTCATAGAATGGCAGATGTCCTAAATAGCACTCTGGCCTCAGAATCAGCCCTTAAGGCATTCGGATATGGCTCAAGAGCCCATGAGAATATTTTAGGCATGGAAAGCTAAGACACTCTGAAAAACAAAACAAAACAAAAAAGACCTAAATGAAAGATCTCTGCGAGTGAGATCCCAGTGGAAAGAATGGGGCCATCAAAGAAGGAGGTACCTTTCTCTGAAGGGAGGAGAGAACTTCCACTTTGTCTATGACCCTGTCAGAATAAGATCGAAGTCGGCGAACCCTAAAGACTTCCATAGCCTCGGCAACTCATGACTAGAGCCTAGGGAGATTACTGACGCCATAAACAAGAGTGTCAAATTGTTAAATCAACATCAGGAGTCACTGTGTACTTACGTCTCATGAGGGATCTGTCCTTAATGTGTTATCCAATGTGAAATAATGCTATTACTAGTACTGAAACAGTATTTTTACACTTTGTGTTTCTGTGTGGGTGCAAACTGATGAAATCTTTACATAGTATATACTGAATTGATCTTCTGTATATAAAGATAATTGCAAATGATTAAAAAATCTTGGTGTTAAATTGGAAATTGCATAGAAAATTAATCAATTTAAAAATATATATATCATGTAGGATCTCTGTCCTTAATGTGCTATACATTGTGAATTAATTCTATAACTGGTACTCCAACAGTATTTTTCACTTTGTGTTGCTATGTGAGGGCAAACTGTTGAAATCTTTACTTAATATATACTAAACTGACCTTCTGTATATAAAGAGAATTGAAAATGAATCTTGATGTGAACGGAAGGGGAGAGGGAGTGGGAAAAGGGAGGGTTGCGGGTGGGAGGGAAGTTATGGGGGGGAAGCCATTGTAATCTATAAGCTGTATTTTGGAAATTTATATTCTTTAAATAAAAGAGTTATAAAAAAAGAAAATGATTAATTTGGAAGTTGCATAAAAAATTAATCCATTTAAAAAAATATCATGTAGGATCTCTGTCCTAAATGTGCTGTACAAGGTGATTTAATGCTATAACTAGTACTCAAAGAGTATATTTCACTTTGTGTTGCTATGTGAGGGCAAATGGTTAAAATCTTTACTTAACACATACTAAACTGAGCTCCTGTATACAAAGAGAATTGAAAATGAATCTGGATGTGAATGAAAGGGGAGAGGGAGTGGGTAAGGGGGGAGAGTAACAGGGGGGAGGGAGGGTATGGGGGGGGAAGCCATTGTAATCCATAAGTTGTACCTTGGAAATTTATGTTCTAAATAAAAGTTAAAAAAAAGTTTAAATTAACATTATGGAAATGATACATTGATAAGTTTTTATTCAAAGTGGTGTGCATTCCAACTGAAGATTTAAGAAAGCAGGTAGACTGCCAAACAGACAAGTTTTTCCTGAGAATAAAATATTCCATTGTACATGAGTCAGGGAAATAAATAACTCTGGTTGAACCCTTAAAAAAAACCCTGAAGTTACTAAGATTATCAAATATTTTTTTCTGTATTTTTCTGTTTCCTTTTTCCCACTTTATAAAATTAACTTTTGTGCTATAGCAACAATGGGAGCTCTCATTCTATTTTGTAAAATGTAAACTGTGCTGTTTCATAAACTGCAAACAAAAACCAATTAGTTCCATCACTAATTTGTGGTAACCTTAAAGTTTGACACTTGTGTACTGAAAATAATAAAGCAATATTTAAATGTGCTACAAGACTTAAATAAACATAAAGATATCCCATGTCTATGAATTGGGAGACCATACTGATAAAATGGCAACATTCTTTGAAAATGCTTGTTAGTTACAACATAATCCCTACCAAAGTAACATATATGGCTTCATTGTTGAAATTGTCAAACTGACTCCACAATTTACATCTGAAAATAAGCAATACAGAATAGACAAACACTCTTAAAAGAAGTACAGAGTTGGAGGTATTACACTGCAAAATTACAACAGTAATCAAGACAGTACTCAATCAAGATATAAAACAATGCGATACTGGTACAAAAACAGACTTCTAAAAACTGATTAGAACTTATAGCTCAGAAATAAATTCTTGGGGCTGGCGCCATGGCTCACTTGGCTAATCCTCCGCCTATAGTGTTGGCATCCCATATGGGCACCGGGTTCTAGTCCCAGTTGCTTCTCTTCCAGTCCAGCTCTCTGCTGTGGCCTGGGAAGGTAATGGAGGATGGCCCAAGTGCTTGGGGCCTGCACCCGCATGGGAGACCAGGAGGAAGCACCTGGCTCCTGACTTCGGATTGGCACAGTGCTGGCCACAGCAGGCATTTGGGGAGTGAAGCAATGGAAGGAAGACCTTTCTCTCTCTCTCTCTCTCTCTCTCTCTCTCTCTCTCTCTCTCTCTAACTCTACCTGTCAAATAAAAAAAAATTAAAAAAAGAAATAAATCCTTGTATTTGTAGCACATAGATTTTACAAGGGTGGTTGGGTAACTTGATAAAGGGGAAAAAACACCTCAGATTTTAACAAATCTTTCTGAAACAACTGGATTTCTGCATAAAAAGAAAGAGAAAAAGAAAGGAAGAAAAGCTGAATCCCAACCTCTCAATGTATACAAAAAATTAAAAGTGAATAAAAAAGCTTTATGTGAAAGGTAAAACTTCAAAAACATTTGACGAAAATATGGACTCTAATATCCATGACCCTGGATTAGGTAATTATTTCTTAGATATAACATAAATATCAGAAGTAGAAAAATAATCTCTGAATATCTAAAAGAAGATAAAACAAGTAAATCAACATTAGAGGCATCATAATACCAGATTTCAAGCCATACTACAGGGCACTTACACACAAAACAACCTGATATTGGCAAAAAAAATAGAAATGTATACTAATAGAACAGAAATAGAAACCCATAAATCAATCCATACATCTACAATCAACTAATCTTTGACAGAGGAGCTAAAATCAATCCCTGGAGAAAGAACAGTCTCTTGACCCAATGGTGTTGGGAAAAATTGGATGCATGGAAGCATAGATATTAAACAATACCCCTATTTTACACCTTATAAAAATCAGCTTGCAGTGGTCAAAGATCTAAATCTACAACTGTTACCATCAAATGACTAGAGGAAAACAGTGAGGAGACTGCAATACATGACATATGCAAAGACTTCTTAGACAAGGCCCAATAAGCATAGGAAATAAGAGCAAAAATAAATAAATAAACAAATCAGATTACATCAAGCTAAGCAGATTCTGACTGTAAAGGAAACAGTCAATACAGTGAAGAGGCAGCTGACAGAATGGGAGAAAATCCTTACAAACTCCACAACTGATAAAGGATTAAGATCCAGAATCTGAAATTCTCTGCTTTGGCCTCAGAAAGCAGTAGAAGATGGCCCAAGTACTTGAGCCTATGCACCTGCATGGGAGACCTGAAAGAAGCTCCTGGCTCCTGACTTTGGGTCAGTGCAGCTCCAGTCATTATGGCTAGTTGGGGAATGAACCAGATGATGGAAGACTTCTCTCTCTCTGCCTCTCCATGTCTCTCTGTGTAACTCTGACTTTCAAATAAATGAATAAATCTTAAAAAGAAAGAATACCCAGAATCTGTAAATAGCTCAAAAAACTCAAGAACATTTTTCAAATTATGAAATTCAAATGGCCAACAGACTAATGATAAAATGTTCAGGATCACTATCCACAAGGGAGAATGCAAATAAAGACCACAATGAGGTTTCACCCTACCCCCTAGTTAGAATGGCTCTCATCTGAAAAAGGTAAAAATAACAAATGCTGTCAAGGATGTGAGGAAAGATATATCCCAATAAACTGTTGGTGGGAATATAAACTAGTTTAACATTTATGGAAGATAGTATAGAGATTCCTCAGAAATCAAAATGGATCTACTGGATGACCCAGCCATCCTACTCCTGGGAATTTACCCAAATCAAATCAGCATCTGAAAGAGTTATTTGTACTCCTATGTTTATTGCATTACAGTTCGCTGTAGCTAGGATATGGAATCTACCCAGATGCCCATCAAGTGATGACTGGATAAAGAAAATGTGGTATATATAATCTATGGAATTCGACTCAGCCATAAAAAATAATGAAATTCTGTCTTTGCAATAAAATGGATGCAACTGAGACTATTATACTTAATGAAATAAGCCAGTCTCAAAAAGTTAAATGTCATGTTTTCCTTGATCTGTGATACCTAATTGAGTAGAACAATGTAATGTATATAGACAAAATTGACATTTTGAAATTTGATTATTATTTATAGCTTTTATCTCTACAATTTGGTACAGCGTTTCATTTTCTCATCCTATTATATGTTGAATTCGTTACTTAGTGGAGGGTAACAATAATATGATTTTAAGGTAAACTGGAAGTATGTCTTTGTAAAAATTAAAAGAAATAATAAGAAGAGAAGGAGGAGAGGAGGGTGGGAGCATGGACAGGGGGGAGGTAGGGTGAGAAGTATCACTACTGTCCTCAATCTTAACATATGAAATACATTAAATTTGCTTATCTTCTATAAACAAAAGAAGAATTTCAAATATGGCACACACAAAAGATAGAGTTTACCAAAATTTTGAAAACTTCCCTTCAAAGAGATTACCATTAAAGTTAGAAATGACTCTTGTATTAAGGTAAATATGTGCATGTATGTCTTACAGAGATTAGTATCCAGAATATAGAAAACATTTTTTATACTTCACCAATGAAATGAAAATATTTCAGTAAAAAAATCAAACTATTTGCATAAATATGTCCCATATTCATGTGTGTGAGTGTGAATGTGTGTGTGTGTGTCTTTAAAAAGAACCACTAAGCATAGGAAAATGTGCTTATTATTATTATTGGCTAGAAAAATGGAAATAAAAAATGCAATGTTATGCAACTTCAGAGCTACTAGAATGAGTATAATAAAAGAGATGATAATGAGAAGTGTTGGTAAGGAGATGGAGAATTTTAATACCTCACAACCTTCCAATGGGAAGGTAAGCCAGTGCAGAGGTTGGTATAGAAAATGGCTTTATATAGTAGCCCAAACAGTGTAATCACAAAGAGACCAATTTGACTGCATTAAATTTGAAAACATAATATGCATATCACATGAAGGATGATAAACTATATTTCTTTATTGTTTTGCACAGAATTTTTTTTTTTCTTTTTGACAGACAGAGTCGACAGTGAGAGAGAGAGAGAGAGACAGAGAGAAAGGTCTTCCTTTTTCCGTTGGTTCACCCTCCAATGGCCGCTGCAGCCAGCACACTGCGCTGATCCAAAGCCAGGAGCCAGGTGCTTCTCCTGGTCTCCCATGTGGGTTCAGGGCCCAAGCACTTGGGCCATCCTCCACTGCACTCCTTTGTCAAAAGGAAGTTGGTTGTAGATGCATAGGTTCATTGCTGAAGTTTCTACTCTGTTCCATTGGTCTATCCACCTGTTCTTGTGCTACTACCAGCCTGTTTTGATCATAACTGCCCTGTAGGATGTCTTGAAATCGGATACTGTGATGCCTCTAGCTTTCTTTTTGTTATGTAAGATTGTTTTAGCTATTCAGATTCTCCTATGATTCCATATGAATTTCAGTATCTTTTTTTTCTATATCTGAGAAGTTGGTCCTTGATATTTTGACTGGTATTGCATTGAATCTGTAAATTGCTTTTGGAACTATGGTCACTTTGATGATATTGATTTTTCACATTCATGAACATGAAAGATTTTTCCATTTTTTGTATTTTCTCCTATTTCTTTCTTTAATGTTTTGTAGATGTCTTAGTTTAATTTATTCCAAGGTATTTAATTTTTTTGCAGCTATTGTGAATGGGATTGATCTTAGTAGTTCTTTATAAGCCATGGCATTGTCTGTGTATACAAAGGCTATTGCTTTTTTGGTGTTGATTTTATACTGTTCCACTTTACCAGACTCTTTCATGAATTCCAAAAACCTTTTAATGGAGCCTTTCGGACCCCCTAAATATAGAATCTTGTCATCTACAAATAGCAATAATTTGACTCCCCCCTTCCCAATTTGTATCTCTTTGATTTCTTTTTCTTGCCTAATGGTTCTGGCTAAAACTTCCAGGATCATATTGCATAACAATAATGAGAGTTAGCATTCTTGTATGGTTCCAGACCTCAGTTGTAGTGCTTCCCACTTTTCCCCATTCATAGGATGCTGGCTGTGTGTTTGTCATAAATTGCCTTGATTGTGTTGAGGAATGTTCCTTCAATGCCCTATTTGCTTAAAAACTTTTCATCATGAAAGGATGTTGTATTATATGAAATGCTTTTTCTGTATCTACTGATATAATCATATGGCTTTTGTTCTTCATTATTAATGTGGTGTATCACATCCAATTGATTGACAAATGTTGAACTGACCCTGCATACCAGGGATAAATCACACTTTGTGCAGGAGAATAATCTTTCTGGTGTGTTTTTGGACTAGATTAGCTAGTATTTTCTGAATTCTTTTTTACTTTTATTTAATAAATATAAATTTCCAAAGTACAGCTTATGGATTACAGTGGCTTCCCCCTGCCCATAACTTTGCTCCCTCCTGCAACCCTCCCATCTGCCGCTCCCTCTCCCATTCCATTTGCATCAAGATTCATTTTCAATTCTCTTTATATACAGAAGATCAATTTAGCATCTATTAAGTAGAGATTTTAACAGTTTGCACCCACACAGAAACACAAAGTGTAAAATACTGTTTGAGTACTAGTTACAGCATTAAATCACAATGTACAACACATGTAGGACAGAGATCCTACATGAGGAGTAAGTGCACAGTGACTCCTATTGTTGACTTAACAATTTGACACTCTTGTTTATAGCGTCAGTAATCACTCTAGGCTCTTGTCATGAGTTGCCAAGGCTATGGGAATATTTTGAGTTTGCCAACTGTGATCTTATTTAAACAAGGCCATGGTCAAAGTGGAGGTTCTCTTGTCCCTTCAGAGAAAGGTACCTCCTTCTTTGATGGCCCATTATTTCCACTGCGATCTCCTCACAGAAATCTTTTTTAGTTTTTTTGTTTTTATTTATTTTTTTTTTTTTGGTTTTTTGTTTGTTTCTTTTTTTCTTCCAGAATGTCTTCACTTTCCATGCTTATAATACTCTCATGGGATTTTCAGCCAGATCCAAATGCCTTAAGGGCAGATTCTGAGGCCAGAGTGCTATTTAGGACATCTGCCATTCTATGAGTCTGCTGTGTATCCTGCTTCCCATGTTGGATCATTCTCTCCCTTTTTCATTCTATCAGTTAGTATTAGCAGACACTAGTCTTGTTTATGTGATCCCTTTGACTCTTAGACCTATCAGTGTGATCAATTGTGAACTGAAATTGATCACTTGGACTAGTGAGATGGCATTGGTACATGCCACCTTGATGGGATTGTATTGGAATCCCCTGGCATGTTTCTAACTCTACCATTTGGGGGCAAGTCCGATTAAGCATGTCCCAAATTGTACATCTCCTCTCTCTCTTATTCCCATTCTTAAATTTAACAGGGATCACTTTTCAGTTAAATTTAAATACCTGATCAAGTCACTGTTTCTCATAGTGTCCATTTCACTCCAACAGATTTCCTTTATGGTGCTCAGTTAATTGTCGCTGATCAGGGATATTTTTGAAAAATATCACTCAGCATAATATTTTCCAGATTCCTCCATTTTGTTGCAAATGACCAGATTTCATTGTATTTTACTGCTGTATAATAATTTATAGAATACATATCCCATAATTTCTTTATCCGGTCTACTGTTGATGGACATTTAGTTTGATTCTAGGTCTCAGCTATTGTGAATTGAGCTGCAATAAACATTAAGGTGCAGACAGCTTTTTTGTTTGCCAAATTAATTTCCTGTGGGTAAATTCCAAGGAGCAGATGGCTGGGTTGTATGGTAGGGTTAAATTCATATTTCTGAGGAATCTTCAGACTGACTTCCATAGTGGCTTTACCAGTTTGCATTCCCACCAGCGGTGGATTGTGTCCCTTTTTCCCCACATCCTCGCCAGCATCTGTTGTGGTAGATTTCTGTATATAAGCCATTCTATCCAGGGTGAGGTATAACCTCATTGTGGTTTCGATTTGCAATTCCGTGATGGCTGGTTATCCTGAACAGTTTTTAATGTGTCTGTTGGCCATTTGGAATTCCTCTTTTGAAAAATGTCTATCGAGGTCCTTGGCCCATCTCTTAAGTAGGTTTTTTTTTGTTTGTTTGTTTGTTTGTTTGTTTTTTAATTTCTGACAGGCAAAGTTAGACAGTGAGAGAGAGAAAAAGGTCTTCCTTTTTTTGTTGGTTCACCCCCCAAAATGCAGCCACACATGGCACGCTGCGCCGATCCGAAGCCAGGAGCCAGGTGCCTCCCCCTGTTCTCCCATCCAGGTGCAGGGCCGAAGCATTTGGGACATCCTCCACTGCCTTCCCAGGCCACAACAGAGAGCTGGAATGGAAGAGGAGGAACCGGGACAGAATCCGACGCCCCAACGGGGTCTAGAAGCAGGGGTGCCGGCGCCACAGGAGGAGGATTAGTCAAGTGAGCCACAGCACTGGCCCGGTTGTTTGTTTAGTTGCTGTGGAGTTTCTTGATCTCTTTGTAGATTCTAGTTATTAATCCTTTATCTATTGCATAGTTTGCAAATATTTTTTCCCATTCTGCTGGTTGCCTCTTCACTTTCCTGACTGTTTCTTTTGCAGTACAGAAACTTCTCAATTTGATGTAATCCCAATTGTTAATTTTGGCTTTGCCTGCCTCTTCCTCCAGGGTCTTTTCCAAGAAGTCCTTGCCGGTGCCTATATCTTTCAGCGTTTCTCCAAGGTTCTCTAATAATTTGATGGTGTTGGGTCGTAGATTTAGATTTTTAATCCATGTTGAGTCGGTTTTTGTGCAATGTGTCAGGTAGGGGTCTTGCTTCATGCTTCTGCATGTGGAAATCCAGTTTTCCCAGCACCATTTATTGAATAGACTGTCCTTGCTCCAGGAATTGGTTTTAGAACCTTGACCAAATAAAAGTTGGCTGTATATGTTTGGGTTGATTTCTGGTGTTTCTATTCTGTTCCATTTGTCTATCCATCTGTTTCTGTAGCAATACCATACTGTTTTTACCATAACTGCCTTGTAGTATGTCTTGAAATCTGGTATTGTGATGCCTCCAGCTTTGTTTTTGTTGTACAATTTTGCTTTAGCTATTCGAGACCTAAGTCGCCATATGAACTTCAGCATCATTTTTTTTTCAGATCTGAGAAGAATGCCTTGGGTATTTTGATTGGTAGTGCATCGAATCTATATATTGCTTTTGGGAGAATGAACATTTTGATGATATTGATTCTTCCAATCCATGTGCATGGAAGATTTGTCCATTTTTTGGTATCCTTTCTTTCTTTAAGATTTTGTAATTTTCATCATAGAGTTCTTTAATGCCCTTGGTTAAGTTTATTCCAAGGTATTTGATTGTTTTTGTAGCTATTGTGAATGGGACTGATCTTAGCAGTTCTTCCTCAGCTGTGGCATTGCCTGTGTATATAAAGGCTGTTGATATTTGTGCATTGATTTTATATCCTGCTACTTTGCCAAACTCTTCTATGAGTTCCAATAGTCTCTTAGTTGAGTTCTTTGGATCCCCTAAATAAAGAATCATATCGTCTGCCATGAGGGATAGTTTGACTTCTTCTTTCCCAATTTGTATCCCTTTAATTTCTTTTCTTGAGAATTTTTGTGTCTATTTTCATCAGGGAATTTGATCTGTAGTTCTCTTTCTCTGTTGTTATCTTCTTCATGTTTAGGAATTGATGTAATTTTGACTTCATAGGAATTTAGGAGGATTCCCAACCTTTCAATTGTTTTGTTTCCCTATTAGTTACTCGTCTGTTTAGGTTTTCTGTTTTTATGGCTCAATTTGGGTAGGTTGTATGTGTCCAGGAATCTATCCATTTCCTCCAGATTTCCCAATTTATTGACTTACAGCTCTTTGTGTAATTTTTGATGGTTTTTATTTCTGTAGCATTAGTTGTTACATTTTCTTTTTCATCTCTGATTTTATTGATTTGGGTATTCTCTCTCTTTTTTTGGTTAGTTGGGCCAATGGTGTGTCAATTCTGTTTATTCTTTTGAAAAAACCTGCTCTTTGTTTCACTGATCGATTGTATCTTTTGTTTCAATTTTGTTTATTTCTTCTCTAATTATTAGTTTCATTTCACCTTCTAGTTTTGGGTTTGGTTTGCTGTTGTTTTTCTAGATCCTTGATGCATTGATAACACATTTATTTGGTGTGTTTCCAATTTCTTAATGTAGACACCAATTGTCATAAATTTTCCTCTTAACACTGCTTGAGCTGTATCCCATACAATTTGATTTTTTTATATTGTGATCTTCATTTGTTTCTGGAAATTTTTTGATTGCTCTTTTGATTTCTTCCATGACCCATTGTTCATGTAATAGTATTTTGTTCAGTCTCCATGTGTTTGCATCTGATTTAGATATTCTTGAGTTGTTAATTCCCAGCTTCAATCTGTAGTGGTTGGAGAAGATGTATGGTATGATTTTGATTTTTCTTAATTTGATGAAGCTTGCTTTAAGGCCTAGCCTATGGTCTATCCTAGAGAAAGTTCCACACACTGATGAGAAAAATGTGTATTCTGCAACTGAAATATGAAAAGTTCTCTAGATATCCATTAGATACATTTGTGAGAGCTGAGACCATTGATTTTCAAGGAGACTGTTGAAAAGTAGTAACTTGTTCCTGCCATTTTTCCATAAATATTTCTGTTATTTATTTTGGATTTCCTTTGTACTTTTATTGGGATACTTTCTGCCTTCAGCTTTCATAGTGATGACCATGTTTCTGTGTTTCTGTGCATTTCCCATTTTTAAGCATCTTTTGTAAGGCTGTATAGGTGGTGGCAAATTATTTCAATTTCTGTTTGTTATGGAAGGTCTTTATTTCACCTTCATTTATAAGTGAGAGCTTTGTAGAGTGCAGTATTTTTGATTGACATTTTTTTCTCTTAAGACTTGGAATATATCTCATCATCCTTTCCTAGCCTGTAGAGTTTTTGCTGATAAGTCAGCTATTTTTTCTAGTTGGGGATTCTCTGAGCATAATCTGGTGATTCTCTGGTGCACATTTTAGAATTTTTTTCTTTATGCTTTACTATAGCAAGTTTGGCTTCAATGTGTCATGGTGAAGATATTTTCTGGTGGTGTTTATTAGGAGTTCCATGTTCTTTCTGTCCTGGATATCCCTTTCTTTCTCCAAATTAGGAAAGTTTTATGTAACTATTTCACTAAAAAAGGATTTTTTTAATCCATTCTCTCTTTCCACACCTTCAGGGACTCCTAAGACTCATATGTTGGATCACTTGATAGTATCCCATAAATCTCTAGCACTGCTTTTTAGTTTTCTAATTTCTTTTTTTTTTTTTTTCGGTCTGACTATAAAATTTCCAGAGATTGGTCTTCTAACTTGGATGTTCTTCCTTCTGCCTCACCATGTCGTTTGTTACGGCTTTCTACCACATTTTTTATTTGGTCTATTGAATCCTTCATTTCTAATATTTTATTTTCCTCAAAATATCATTTCATGAGAAAAATTATCTTTCATGCGATATGCAGATTTCTTTAATTTGTGGATTTGCTTCTCATTACTTCCTAATCCTAGGATCATTTTTTAAATTCCATTTTTAGCATTTCTTCATACATTAAAATACAGAAAAGAAAGTACTCTCAATTTTTATTTAATCATTTTATTAAAATTATTAGTATCCAGATATTTTATAAATAAACTAACACTTATGTAAAAATACATTTTACACTTACTTCTCTTGTTTAGTACATAAAACACATACACACATAAATATATATGGTTTCATATCAAAAGAGATAGAGAGTGAGACAGAGCAGGATTTTAAATGTGTTCCAAACTTTAAAAAAGACAAAGTATGAAAAGATGTTCAATTGCAATGAATATTAGGAGAACTCAAATAATAAGATGGTAATTTTACCACCAGATTAATAAGCATTTTTAAATATGACATTACCAAGTTTGAGAATTTGGGAAGGGTGTGGAGCAAAGGAAACTCTGACAATTCATTAGGATTATAAATCATCACAGTAATTTTTCTGGTTCTTTTACTCCCCTTCTATTCTCCTCCAGGCATTGCCTTGTTGCCTTGTTCTCTTTTCTAAAGGTTCAAGTCGTTGTCTATAATTCTTTGCTTAATTACTTCTGATTTGTTTCAGCTAGTAGATAACACAGCCAAGACATTAAGCACAAAGTGGTACAGAGGTCTCAGTATTTCTTCCATCCTACAAGGTAGAAAATCAGGGATAAAATCTCTTTACTTCTGTCAACACTATTATGAATAAACAGATAGATGAACAAATACATTTACAAATAAATAGCGATAAATGACAAAATAAAATGCCATGCAACAGTGAAAAAAAAAAGTATATGCACTAACACCCGTAGATTTTAACCAAATAAATTTTGAGTTTAAAAATTAAATTCGGCCGGCGCCGTGGCTCAACAGGCTAATCCTCCGCCTTGCGGCTCCAGCACACCGGGTTCTAGTCCCGGTCGGGGCGCCGGATTCTGTCCCGGCTGCCCCTCTTCCAGGCCAGCCCTCTGCTGTGGCCCGTGAGTGCAGTGGAGGATGGCCCAGGTGCTTGGGCCCTGCACCCCATGGGGAGACCAGGAAAAGCACCTGGCTCCTGGCTCCTGCCATCGGATGAGCGTGGTGCGCCGGCCACAGCGTGCCGGCCGCGGCGGCCATTGGAGGGTGAACCAACGGCAAAGGAAGACCTTTCTCTCTGTCTCTCTCTCTCACTGTCCACTCTGCCTGTCAAAAAAAAAAATTAAATTCAAGACTTACATTTTCTATTCTAACATGTAAGGACAATTTCTGGTCCATACCTTCTGTGCTAACAATAACAAATAAACTGGACAATTTGAAATTAACAATTCTTTGACTCACAAGAGAATTGAGGTCACAGGGAAAACTGCTAACTCCAGAGATGGAAGGACAGAAGAAGAAAGGAAATCACAGTTTATCAGAGCAGAAGAAAGCCACTGGAGTCAGTACTCAAGTGGGAAAACAAGCTACAGTTGAATTGCTTGAGGGTCATCATGGAAATTAGATTGAAATATTCCAGAGGAACCCAAGCACAGGAGGGTGAGTGTATTTTCAGAGCTTTACCTCTAGGAGTTCTACTAGGCTTTCAGAGTGCTGATTGGATAAGAATCATCCTGAATTCTGGCAGGGAGAATGGAAAAGTAATTATAAAAAAAGTCTATTTTTCAAAAATTTAAATATGGCCAAGTCCCTCTGTTCAACTTAACAAAATCCTGCTGTTAAGATAAAATATTTTACCAGAATCTCATAAATGTAAGGGAAAGGAAATATCCAATTCCAGTCCACTCAAATCTGTCCATATGTCTCAGTAGTATGAGGGAAAAACCTGAGAGACCTTTATGAAGGTCACATCACATCTTAGGATCACAGACTCACTAAAAGACTGAACCTAATCATACAACTTTAGAATACCATCTCCCCTCCCAAACTTTATCACCACTTCAATAGAACTGCTATTTAATAAAACACTAAAAGCATTATTTGCGATAGAAAAATAACACCTTGTGAGTTGAACCTCATTAAAATTATTCAAAAATGAGTTAACAGATCATTAAAAATATAGGAATCTAAATTGTAATATTTTTAAATAAAAGGAGTCAGTCTGAAAAGACTACCTGATGTGTGATTCCAACTCTACAGCACTCTGAAAAAATAAGTAAAATTATGGAGACATTTAAAAAAATGCTAGTGGCCATTCAGGGACAGGTAAGAAAGGATGCAATTATAGGTGGAGCACAGGAGTTTTTATTTAAGTCAGTAAAGCTATTCTGCATGTAACCATAATGGTAGATACATTTCTGTATGTATGACAAAACTCTTAAAACATACAGCAAAGAGAGTGAGCTTTAATGTAAACTATGGTCTTCAGAAAATAATAATAATCATCATCTGCAAGGAATTATACCACTCAAGAAAATAACAATGGAAGATCCTGAGGATGAAATGGGAAGTCTTATGTGGGAATTCTGTACTTTTTCAATTTTTCTGTTAATCAAAATTGCTCTAAAATAGTATATTGAGTTTTTAAATAAATAAAGTAAATTTAAAAGAGACAATATGATTTATATGACTGCTTAGGGAAAATTCTTTGTATTTTATGAATACATGAATACATAGGAAAAGTACACAAAATATATTTGACTATGATGAACTCATTATTTTGAGAGTTTGAGCAAAATAAAGCTGCTTTTGGTGATTTTAACTCTTTTTTTTTGACAGGCAGAGTGGACAGTGAGAGAGAGAGACAGAGAGAAAGGCCTTCCTTTGCCATTGGTTCACCCTCCAATGGCCGCCGCTGCCAGTGTGCTGAGGTCGGCGCACCGCGCTGATCCAAAGGCAGGAGCCAGGTACTTCTCCTGGTCTCCCATGGGGTGCAGGGCCCAAGCACTTGGGCCATCCTCCACTGCACTCCCGGGCCACAGCAGAGAGCTGGCCTGGAAGAGGGGCAACCAGGACAGAATCCGGTGCCCCGACCAGGATAGAACCTGGTGTGCCGGCACCGCTAGGTGGAGGATTAGCCTATTGAGCCACGGCGCCGGCTGATTTTAACTCTTAAAAAAAAAATAAATAGATTAGTGTTTATCAATCTCTATATTCCACTGTATTTTAATTTATTGAGATAATTGTTTTGAATCTTACTCTGTTTTACATCAATTTTCTAAAATATCTTATTCTTAAACTTATATTTCCAATATATCAGATGGTAAAAGCATCTGATTTATTGTCAGTTTTCTAAAATCCTAAAATCAATATTTCTTTTTTAGATGTACTGGGGAATGTACCTATTCTTTTGAATAGGTGAAATGTCCTAAGCTAAATTTAACTTGAAATTAAATTCTTTAGTATGTTTTTCAATTAATCAAATGTCTGCTATGTTCATAGATGAGAAAGATTCAGTTTTTCTAGGTAACTTTACCTTCTTTTTAAAAAACTAAATTTATGTATTTCTAAATACAAGTATCATAAATTACTAAAAATTCTTATTTAATTTTGTGTTATGGCAAGCTTATTTTTCCTCTGAAGATACAGCCCCTTTATGCTGCAACATTTTGATTAGTTTGTTAGTATTGATGCATTGAAAAATGCTATAATATTATACCAAAAACAGATGACTATGAATCAAATTCTACTGTAATATGTACTGGTGTCTGTGCTAGAATACTTCAAAAGATCACAGCAAAATTGAATTAAAAGATGAGTTTGGGGTGGGCATTTGGTTAAGGCACTGCATGGAATATCTGCATCCCTTATCAGAGTGATTTGTTAAAGTCTGTTCAGGGGCTGGTTCAGTGGCCAGCTCCCTGGTGCAGTAGGTTAAACCTCTGCCTGCAGTGCCAGCATCCCAGATGGGTACTGGTTCTAGTCTTGGCTGCTCCTTTTCCAAACCAGCTCTCTTCTATGGCCTGGGAAAGCAGTAGAAGATGGTTCAAGTGTTTGGTCCCCTGCACCCACATGGGAGACTGGGAAGAAGCACCTAGCTCCTGGCTTCAGATCAGTGTAGCTCCAGTCATTGTGGCCATTTGGGGATTGAACCAATGGAAGGAAGACCTTTCTTTCTGTCTCTCCCTTTCATTGTCTGTAACTCTACCTCTAAAATAAATAAATAAAAATCTTAAAAAAAAATAAAGTGTCGGTTCTTCCCTTTCCCATTATACTTCTTTCTAATGGGCACCTGGGGAGGCAGGAGTTGATAATTCAACTGCTTGGGTCCCTGACCCTCAAGTGCAAGACCTGAATGGAGTTCCAGGGTCCTGATTTTTGCCTAGCCCCACTGCAGCAGTTAGGAAGTGAACAAGCAGATGGATAATCACTCTCTGTCATTGGGTCTTTCAACTAAAAGGAAAACAAATTTAAAGTAAATTTATTTTGAGACAAAGCAGATTTTAAATTCATGCATAGATTTTTCTGGAGATACATTTTTCATGAATTTTTGTAGATACCTTGGGTGTATCTATTATCAGTTTACATACTAGTAAATAACATTTTAAATACATAATTAACATTTTTAATGTCTATTGGGTGTACTGAATTAAGTAAAAGTCTCAAATACAAAATAAAACTATTTATGTGTGTTAACTATTCTTGGATTTTGAAATAACGTTTTTTGATTAGGGAAATTTCACAGATTAAAAATTGAGTTTCTACCAGAGAATAATATCATTATTTAACTGGCAAGTTAAATGTTTCAGTGGTTCAACCTAGACAATTACTTTGAAAATATTGATATAAAATGTTGAGATTATATTCTTACTGCAGAAGACAGTGGAAGAACTCATTGCCAATGGGTCCTGATCATTGCTTCTTAGACATGCTTAGTACAAAGAAAAGTTTAGAGTTATATTGCATGAAATTTCATGAACAGAATGCAGTAGTCAAAATGTGTTACTGTACTAGGTCAGATCACATCTCACGTTTAGAGATAAAAGCAATTTCAGGGATGGAATGCTATTTACTGTAGGATAATTAATAAAAATGCATACTTTCCATGAATTCTCTTCTAAATGAGAATACAACTTAACTGGTAAATGGAAATTCTTATAGTTGAAGAACTACTCTAATAAATTACCTCTCCCCAAATCCACCAAAAATGACAAAAATATGTTTTGTCTGCCTAAATATTATTAATTCATTGGTGAATATTCAGTTTAGCAGTTAGGAAATCTGTGTCCCATATCAAAGTGCCTAGCTTTGATTCTGTGACCCAGGTTCAAGTTCCAACTTCCTGCCAATATAAACCCTGGAAGACAATGATGATAGCTGAAGTAGTTGGGTCCCTGTAACCCAGGTGGGAGAAATGTGTTGAAGTTCTGGCTCCTGGCTTCAGCCTGGCCTAGTTACAGCTGTTGTCATCACTTGTAGAGTGAACCAGTGGATAGTAGCCCCTCTCTCTCTCATTAAAAAAAAATGTCTATTCACAAAATAGGATCTAACTTCTGCTGCTACCATAAAGGTTATCGTCCTTTCAGTATGTTTTAGAAAAATTAGGGTTTTTTCTTATGAAAGCTTTGAAAATAACTCATGCTAAAGACTAAATATCCTTCTCTCTCTCTCTTTCTCTTTCTCTCTCTCTCTCACTGTCCACTCTGCCTGTCCAAAAAAAAAAAAAGAAAAAGAAAAGTAAAAGAAAAAGGCTAAATATCCTAGTCTCTTGCTCACTGTGAGGAATAAAATTCTCAGTCTACATCATTTCTAAGAAAAGTACAAATCAAACCCATGATACTGCTTTTCCTAAAAACCAATGATACTTGCCATGACAATTTCTCACTGCCACATCTCACTTCGAGTGTTAGCATTCCACTGCATTGGTAGGCCTTTCAGAGTGCTAAGGGAAAACCACTGCATTTCTTTGATAACTGACTTTACATAATGGAAGGGAAAGGACAAGGCATCACCTCCTCTGCCACAGAAGTGGACACAGAGCTAAACTGAATAATCAGAATAGCCCTTATCTCTGGACACAGACAGTGTGGGAGATGGGCTTGTGAGTAGAGCAAGACCTGTCTGTCATGTACTCTGTGTGACTTTATATAGGTAGAAACTGGAAAAGAGATTCTAGGATGTAATGCATTTTCTATCTAGGACAAACGATCTTATACTTAGATTTGTGTGTTTGCATCATGTTTCCCAAATAATCTTAAATTTTAAAGTCATCCCTTTCTAATCGAAAACTATACTTTAAAATATTCTATTATCCACTTCCAATTAAATGGAACCAGAATTACTAGTTCCATTTCATACCATTTTCATTTTTTTGTTGTTGTTGCCATGGATCAATGGCAGAGTTAGTTACTTCACTAGCTAAACAGAAGGGAATAGGTTGAATCTGGAGATGGTAATGTATTATGGAGCTATTATTATCAAACATGTTTATTTGAAGATAATGTTACTATCTGATGGAGACACTGACTCACAAGAAATAAGCTAAAAGTATCTGTCTTATTATGTAACCAGATACCGACAATGCAACACATATATTCCCAAGACATTGAATCATGCAATGGTAGATGCATTGAGAATATTCCACAGAATTAACACTTTCAGTTGGGATGTCAAGGATTAAATGGGCCTAAACAATTAACAAATTTTAGAAGACATTTTTTAGAAAGAAATTTTCAGAAAGAAAATGAACTATCCAATGTCTCAATATTCCTTATAGAAATAAATTTCTCCTCTTAGGTAGATCATTTGTTTACTATTTATCCATTCAAGTTATAGATGTGCGGATAAATATTGCTAATTAAGTTGTATTTCGTTATTTATCAATTGCCAGACTTTTAAAATGACAATTCAAGATAGAAGCTTCTGTATGTATATGTGGCGTTGAGAGTATTTGTGTTTACCAAATCATTATGCTATAATTATCATGATTTGGAATGGCTGTATCCTTCTGAATCTAAAAAAAAATTGTGGCTAATTCATCATTCTCTTTATTAAATCTGTTCACTGCACTAGAAATAATACCAGTACTTCCAAACACAAATGGGTTATATCCCAGTGAGAATACAGTGTCAACATTGAAGATCATGGTTATTTAGCCTACCTAACAATAAGGAACTTTTCTTAGCATAGCTAATTTCTAATTTAGGGAGACTTTTGGTGTTAGTGTTCCAAAACTTAAAACACCACAGCACTACGCCTAAAGAGATAGCAGAGGATCAAGGAAAGACAAAGTCTATTGGTTCCCACCAAAGGTATCTCCTATAGGATGACAGTGGAAAGATAGCTGAAGAAAACAGTAGAGGACACAGTAGCAGAAGCAATAGTTCTAAGCCCACCACAGCTCTTTAATAACTTTCTCTTACCACTGAGCCTGGTGTGAGTATTTCAGATTCTCCATGATCCAATTTTCTTTCAGTAATATTACTGTTTTCAAACTTACTTGATTAGTGCATTTACCAAATGGGCCTAATATCAATGTTAACATATATAGAATAAATATTATATTTTTATTCTAAACCTGTACAATTAATATCACTATACCATGCATGTGTTTATATTCTGCATTCCAGAGAAAAATTGAATGAAGAGATCTTTTTCAGTTCATCAACTCAAATTAATTTTATTATTAATATGGAGACATATATGGGCTGGCTCCGTGGCTCACTCGATTAATCCTGAAGCACCGGCATCCCATATGGGCACCGGGGTCTAGTCCTGGTTGCTCCTCTTCCAGTTCAGCTCTTTGCTGTGGCTCTGGAGGGCAGTGGAGGATGGCCCAAATGCTTGGGCCCCTGCACGCGCATGGGAGACCAGGAGGAAGCACTTGGTTCCTGGCTTTAGATCGGCGTAGTTCTGGCTGTAGCAGCCATTTGTGGGGTGAACCAACGGAAGGAAGACCTTTCTCTCTGTCTCTGTCTCTCACAATCTATAACTCTACCTGTCAAATAAATTTAAAAAAATGTGGAGACTTATAGTGATAGTTCGGTGAGTGTCTGCTTGTGTGAAGGATTGTAGGGAGGTAAGTAAAATCTGTGCCATTTTTTATATATTGCACTAGAATGAAAATTATGAATCAATTTATAATATGTAGAATATACAAATAAGTACACAGATACATGTGCTGTTATGTAAATGTTTATGTCTTATATGTGTATATAACCCAACAGACACACATACACACAATTCATATGTCTTGGCATTCAGTACAATCACAAGAAGCATATAACAATTCAAGAAATTTAAGTAATGTGAAATGTTTATTCAAAGACAAATTTCATTAGTAACACCCTCCATTCATTCTCCCTCAAATTAGCTTGCAGGATCAAACTATGGAAGAATAGAGGGTACATAATATTGTTCAAAATCCTGTTTAGAATTTTTCTACAAATATTAAATCATATTTAAAGATACACATTCAATAATCTATGTATACAACTCTATGTATATTTTGTGCAAGACCTTATAAATAAATATATTATTGCTACAAAGAGCACACAAAAACTTTGCTGCACATTTCCATATTTCTTTTACAGCAGCCTCTTTTTATCTGCTATTGCTCAATGTCATATCATGACCCCCTTCTTTACCCTCACGTCTCCAGAATGGATATTAGTCCTCCTTGTGTTGGCATATTTGTACATACTTCTCTGACTTTCACCCTAAGTGCTCTATCTCTGATAGAATTCATGCATACTTTCTTGTTCTTCTCATAGCTGTGGGATAAGACATTTCCACTACCTTCTATAGCCCACTTCTATTTCTACTTCTCCTATTCCGGCCTAGTACAAGAGTTATGATCAACTTATCAAGGCTTTTCTTCATTTCATAAACAGCGTATGTTTTTCTGTGGCATTGTTTGCATTAAAGTTTGCTTGTTTTTACCTGGGAAAGGTGAAAACATACTTATTCTACCTTGCCTTGGTTCTATATCAACTTTCACTTTGGATTATGGAGACATATATTTTCTGGCATTCCACAGAACATCACAGTGATCTATTACATGGATGGCATCATAGCGATTCCACATGGATTTCAGAAAAGGGCACACAGTCAGTACCACGATGCCTTTGTGAAATGTGTCTGCCCAATGGTGGAAAATAAATTATGAAAATTTATAGTAGGAGTACAAAGTGAACATTAGGATATTCTTTCTCAAAGAAAATACTGCTTGTTGAATCATACAATTTCAATTGTTAAAAAGGTACAACTTCAGATTTTAGAGAAAACACACTATACCATTTTGATGTATGTTGCTCTAACTGATTTATCAAGTAATTATCATAACTTAATTTTTTTAAAAAATACTTACCTATTTAGTTTAATTTTTTAATTTTTTATTTATTTATTTTTTGACAGGCAGAGTGGACAGTGAGAGAGAGAGAGAGAGAGAGAGAGAGAGAGAGAAAGGTCTTCCTTTTGCCATTGGTTCACCCTCCAGTGGCCCCCGCAGCCAGTGTGCTGTGGCCGGCACATCACGCTGATCCCAAGCCAGGAGCCAGGTGCTTCTCCTGGTCTCCCATGGGGTGCAGGGCCCAAGCACTTGGGCCATCCCCCACTGCACTTCCGGGCCAAGCAGAGAGCTGGCCTGGAAGAGGGGCAACCAGGACAGAATGCGGCACCCCGACTGGGACTAGAACCCTGTGTGCCAGCGCCGCAGGCGGAAGATTAGCCTATTGAACCGTGGCGCCGTCCCTTATCTATTTAGTGTAAAGGCAGAGAGAGAATATTCCATCTGCTGGTTCGCTCTCCAAATGGCCACAAATGGCTACAACAGCCAAGTCTGGACCTGTCCAAATATAAGAGCCAAGGAGTCTAAACTGGTCTTCCATATGGATGCCAGGGACCCAGGTACTTGGGCCATCTTCTACACCTTTCAAGATGTGTTAGCAAGAAGCAGGTACTCAGAGCTGGTACTCCTAGATGGGATGCAGGGGTCATAAGTAGTGGCTTAACCTGATGAATCACAATACTGGATCTATAAAACTATTAGTTTGAAAGAGTGGTACTTAAGGAGAATCAGAGTCTACAATAAGTCCAGGTTTTGGATCCAAACTCTGCTGCACAGTTGGAGGCTGGAAGAATATTTATGGCACTGTAGGTATGTGGGGTATCCTTTAGATTCAGTCAGCAGAGCAGCAGCAGCAACAACAGTGAATGCTTCCAACAGTTTATAAGTTGGTTTTTATATAGGGTTTCCACAATAGTGGCCACTAGCCAAGTAGTTACCCAGCAGAAAATGTATCAGCTATTAGACTTGTGTGGAAGTCATCACACCAGTTATCACAGAAATACAGATAAAAGTATAGACCTTAATACCAGCATTCAACCTGTTACCTCAACCTTCTTGCTTTCCTGCATCAGTCCACAAAACATACCATGTTGATATGTGGAATTTCTCATTCAGGGTAACTTGTTGGTGGGAGAGACAAATAGTTACACTATATGGAGCTTCTAGTGAACTCTAGTATGAATCATAATGCAGACACAGAAAATATATTGAAAAGAATATATGTCCTCTGCTTTGGATGACTTTTCCTTTAGAAAAATATCTCCCAGCTTGCCACTAGGCACTTTTTATGATTAAAAATTTTTATAATTTAAATGTAAGATTTAAAAAATCTGGCTAACTTCCTTCTCCAAAATGATTCTTTATATATTTTAAAAATATTAATATAAAGAGAACTGATTGCATGTATTTCATAGGTACAATTCTGTGAAGATAACCATATTTCACTTCGTTCCCATTTCCTTCCTCAATTGTGAATTGAATTGCAATAAGTATTGTGGTAGAAATAACTCTTTCAGACCCTGGTTACATTTCATTTGGGTGAATTCCCAGGAGTGGGATGGCTGGGCCATATTGTAGATCTATGTTGATATCTGAGGAATCTCTATGTTGTCTTCCATAATGGTTGTACTAGTTGACATTCCCTTATAAATTGATTTTTGGATAGTAGCCATTCTAACTGGGATAGGGTGAGACTTCATTATGATTTTTTATTTGCATTTTCCTGGTGGCTAAAAATTCTAAGCATTTTTTCAGGTATCTGTTGGCCATTGGAATTTCATCCTTTGAAAAACTGTCTGTTCACATCCTTTGCCCATTTCTTAACTGGATTGTTTGTTTTACTGTTGTTGAGTTTCTTGAGCTCTTTATAGATTCTGGGAATTAATCCTTCATCAGTTCCATAGTTTATTAATATTTTCTCCCATTCTCTTTGTTGCTTCTTCAATTTATTGAGTATTTCCTTTGAAGGGTGGCAGCTTCTTAGCTTGATGTAATCCCATTTGTCTATTTTTTTTTTTTTTCTGCCCTTGCCTGTGCTTCTGGGTTTTTTTCAAGAGATCATTGCCTAAGCAAACATATTCCAAAGTTTCCCCAAAGTTTTCCTCTGGTTATTTGATGGTATCACCATAGATTAAGATACTTAATGTATTGTGAGTTGATTGTTTAAGATGTAAAGTAGGGGACTGTTTCATATTTCTGCACTCATGCATCAGAATTTTAAACATCATTTGTTGAAGAGACTGTCTTTTAGGGATTGATTTTAGCTTGCTTGTGAAAGGTTAATTGGTTGTACTTGTGTGGATTAATTTCTGGGATTTTTATTCTGTTCCATTGATCTACACTTCTGTATTTGTGCCAGTATCAAGCCATTTTGGTTATAACTTCTCAGTAGTATGTTTTGAAATCTGATATTGTGATGCCTCTGGCTTTGTTTCTAATGTTTGATTGTTTTAGCTATTTGGGGGTCTCTTGTGCTTCCCTAAATTTTAGCATTGTTTTTTGTAGATATGAGGATAATGTTCTAGGTATTTTGATTGCATTCTCATTAAACTTATAAATTGTTCTAGGTAATAGAGGGATTTTGATTATATTAATTCTTCTAATTTATGAACATGAAAAATTCTTTCATTTTTTGTCTTCTATTTCTTTCTTTAATGTATTGTAATTTTCATTGTAGAGATCTTTCACTTCCTTAGTTAAATTTATTCCAAGTTCTTTGAGTATTTTTAAAACTATTGTTAATAAGTTCTTTCTCAGGCATAGTTTGCTTTTTGTATACAAAGGCTATTGATTTTTGTGTGTTGATTTTATATCCTCCAGTTTTTATTTTTTTATTTTTTTAAATTTTTTATTTTTTTTTTATTTTTGACAGGCAGAGTGGACAGTGAGAGAGAGAGACAGAGAGAAAGGTCTTCCTTTTGCCGTTGGTTCACCCTCCAATGGCCATCGCGTTCGGCGTGCTGCGGCCAGCACATCGCACTGATCCCAAGCCAGGAGCCAGGTGCTTCTCCTGGTCTCCCATGGGGTACAGGGCCCAAGCACTTGGGCCAGCCTCCACTGCACTCCCGGGCCACAGCAGAGAGCTGGCCTGGAAGAGGGGCAACCAGGACAGAATCCGGCGCCCTAACCGGGACTAGAACCTGTTGTGCCGGCGCTGCAACGCGGAGGATTAGCCTATTGAGCCACGGCGCCGGCCTATATTCTCCAGTTTTACCAAACTTATAAATTACAATGCTCTCTTAGTAGTCTTTTGGTCCCCTTATTTATAGGATCATGTCTTTTACAAACAGGGATATTTTGACTTCCTTCTTTCTTTTTTGTGTTCCTTTGATTTCTTTTTTCTTGTCTAAGAGCTTCGGATAAAATGTCTAGAACTATATTGAACAGCAATTGTGAAAGTGGGCATCCTTGTCTGTTTCTGGATCTTAGTGGAAATAATCCCTGCTTTTTACTATTCAGTATGATGCTGACTACAGGTTTGTTATATATTGCCTTAAGCATCTTGAGGAATGTTCCTCTATGCCCAATTTCCTTAAGGATTTATCATGAAAGAATGCTGTGCTGTATCAAATACCTCTTCTACATTTATTGAGATAATCATATGACTTTTAGTTATTAATGTGATTTACAACATTTATTGATTTGCATATGTTTAGCCATCCCTGTGTATCAGGGACAAATCTCTCTTGATCTTGGTTTTTGATTTTTCTGATGTGTTGTTGGATTCAATTAGCTAGTGTTTTATTGAGGATTTTTGCATCAGTATTTATCAGAGATATTGATCTATATTTTTCTTTGTTGTATCTTTTCCTGATTTTAGAGTTGAGATGATGCTGGCCTCATACAAGGAGTTTGGAAGGATTCCCTCCCTATCATTTGTTTTGAATAGTTTGAGAAGAATTAGAGTTATTTCTTCTTTGAAAGTGTGGTAGAATTCAGCAGTGAAGCCATCTGTCTCTGAGCTTTCCTTTTTTGGGGAAGTATTCACTACTGATTCAACCTCCATCTTGGTTATTGGGCTACTTAGAGTTTCCATGTCTTCATGACTCAATTTTGGTAGATAGTATGTGCCATAAATCTGTTTCTTTCTCTAGATTTTCCAGTTTGTTGGCATAGACCTGTTTGTAGAGATTCCTGATTTAAAAAAAAAAAAAAATTGTGGTATCCATGTAACATCTCCTTTTTCTTCTCTAATTTTATTAATTAGGGTATTCTCCCCATCCTCCTTTTTTTTTTTTTTTTTTGGTTAATTGGGCCATTGGTGTATTGATTTAAAAAATTAAGAAACCAACTCTTCATTAAACTGAACTTTTATATCTTTTATTGACTTCAATTTACTTATTTCTTCTCTAGTCTCAATCATTTCTTTCCTCTCTGGACATTTTTAATGAATTTTTAAAAAAAGATTCATTTATTTATTTGAAAAGCAGGGAGAGATAGATAGAGAGAGAGAGAGAGAGAGAGGGAGAGAGAGAGAGAGTTGAGATATCAGCCCCTGCTTCCAAGGTTCTTTAGCATAAGTAGCAGAGTAGCTGGACTGGCATAACCTCGATGATCTGGAATGTGGTGCCACATGGAGTGCTAAGCTGTTATGCCACAATTCCCAAGCACCAATGGACTTTTCAAGACTGAAACCGTCATTATAACCCAAGAAAAGTTCACATTGTGAAATAAATATTCTTTGGTTAAAGTTGGATTTTTCCCCAGAAACGTTTTACTTAATAGTAACTTCATGTTTTTCATAAATACAACTTGAATTGAGATGTTCCGGAAACCCAAATAATTGGTATGAGAAGTAGGTCAAGCCCTTTTTGTCATATCGCCTACTCTTCCTCAATTTACATCAACATCTCATATGGATTTTTCTTTTTAAAACTATTTTTTAGGGGCCAGTGTTTTGGTGTAGTGAGTTAACTTGCAACCTGCAATGCCAGCATCTTTATGGGCACCAGTTCAAATCCCAGTTGCTCCACTTCCAATCCATCTCCCTGCCAATAGGTCTGGGAAAGTGGAAGAGGAAGATGGCCCCCTACATCCATGTAGGACACCACCAAAAAAAAAAAAAAAAAAAAAAAAACAAACTCCTGTTTCCCAGCTTTAGTCTGGCACAGCCCCAGATGTTTAGGTCATATGGGGAATGAATCAGAAGATAGAAGATTCTCTTTCTGTTTTTATCTGTCTGTCTCTCACCGTAACTCCATCTTTCAAATGAATAAAAAAAACTTCAAAAATTAAAAAAAGTTTTTATTAATATAAAGAAATTGATTTCAAATAGTTCATAGATATAATTCTGAGTATAATTATATTATAATTATATATATATCACTCTCTCCCTCCTCTTTCTTTTATTTTACCTTTCTATATATTTTGCAACTACGTATTTTTAATTTACTTTATATTCACAGATAGTATTTTTGCAAAACAGGATTTTTCAAGTATATCTTTTAAATCATTGACCACTTTATTTTCATTTTTCACATGGTTAAAATATAGTATTTTTTAAAGATTTATTTTATTTATTTGAAAGAGTTACAGAGAGAGGTAGACAGAGAGAGTGGTCTTCTGTCTGCTGATTCACTCCCCAGATGGCTGCAACGGCTAGAGCTGTGCTGATCCGAAGCCAGGAGCTTCTTCTGGGTCTCCCACTTGGGCTCAGGCGCCCAAGGACTTGGGCCATCTTCTACTGCTATTCCTGGCTATAGCAGAGAGCTGGATCAGAAGAGGAGCATCCGGGACTAGAACCGGCACCCATATAGGATGCTGCCGCTTCAGGCCAGGGCGTTAACCCGCTGTGCCACAGCGCGGCCCCTAAAATAAAGTATTACACATATCAAGACACTGAAGGGGAAAGTTTCTTCTCACTATTTGGGGGGAAAATCATTGTTTAGAGAAGTATGTATTGCTATACTTAAAATACACTATAATTTCCAAATTTGACATCAGTATTGATGGTTATTATTTCTGAAAATACAGTAAAGCAAATTATATATTGATTTGTTAGTCACAAAATTATTCCAAAGAAGTTTTATTAAATTCAAGCCATTCATTAGTGTCATTATTCAAATACATTATTTTTTTCCAGATGCGTATATATTCTTATACACATGTATAAGTATATATTGCTTCCCAGATTTCAATTTATCTCAGGTGTCAGGACTTTCTTTTATTTTTATCTTTGTTTTTGTGTCTTCATTCATTTTGATTTTTAAACTTAATTTAGAAGTAGGTATTGTGGCTCATTGGTTTAAGCTAGCACTTGGGATACTTGCTTCACATATCAGAGTGTCTGTTCAATCCCAGCTATTCTACTTCTGATTCAATTATTACTGAAGTGCTTGGGATGCAGTAGATTATGGCTCAAACACTTGAGGCACTGCTAGTCACAAGGGAGACCTCAGTAGAGTTCTGCTTTCTGGCTTCAGCCTGGCTCAGCCGTGGGTGTTGCAACAATGTGGAGAGTGAACCAGCAGATGGAAGATTATCTCTCTGCCTCCTGAGTTAATAAATCAATAAATAACTCTTTTTAAAAACTTTATTTCAAAAAATAAATGTCACAATAAAGTCTGTTCTTGTTAGACTCCTGGAAAAACTATGCGTTCTTGCACGTAGTCTCTGATTGACTTATCCATGACCACTAAATCTCTCCTAGGGACCTGGTTATATGCCTAGTGCCATCTGTATATTTGAATTTTTTTTTATCTTTTTCCCCTAAAGTGATGGCATAAAGTCCCTATTTGACTTTTTGCTTTCCAAAATATTGTGATCTGTTAAGGAGTTGGAATACACATTAGGATGGATCATGTCTCCTCTAAGATACAGTGGTAGTTTGTATGGATCTAAACATACAAGGGGCATACTATCCACTTTAGTATAACAAGAAAACAAAAATCTTTCTTGAAATAAATAAAAATGAAGCAACATAGCTGGCACCATGGCTCAATAGGCTAATCCTCCGCCTTGCGGCGCCAGCACACCGGGTTCTAGTCCTGGTCGGGGCACCGGATTCTGTCCCAGTTGCCCATCTTCCAGGCCAGCTCTATGCTATGGAGCTGGAGTGCAGTGGAGGATGGCCCAAGTGCTTGGGCCCTGCACCCGCAAGGGAGACCAGGAGATGCACCTGGCTCCTGCCATCGGATCAGCACGATGTGCCGGCTGCAATGCGCCAGCCGCGGCGGCCATTGGAGGGTGAACCAATGGCAAAGGAAGACCTTTCTCTCTGTCTCTCTCACTGTCCACTCTGCCTGTCAAAAAAAAAAAATGAATGAAGCAACATATCAATACTTGAAAGTCACAAGTGAATGATCTAATGATGCATCACAAGGACTTAAAAAAAAAAAAAAAGAACTAACCAAACTCCAAATAGTTAGAATCAGAATAGAAGTGAAAAAATGGTCTAAGAGTCAAAGGGATCACACAAACAAGACTAGTGTCTGCTAATACTAACTGATAGAATCAAAAAGGGAGAGAATGATCCAACATGGGAAGTGGGATACACAGCAGACTCATAGAATGTCAGATGTCCTAAATAGCACTCTGGCCTCAGAATCAGCCCTTAAGGCATTCGGATCTGGCTCAAGAGCCCATGAGAATATTTTAGGCATGGAAAGCTAAGACACTCTGAAAAAAAAAAAAAAAAAAAAAAGAAGACCTAAATGAAAGATCTCTGCGAGTGAGATCCCAGTGGAAAGAACGGGGCCATCAAAGAAGGAGGTACCTTTCTCTGAAGGGAGGAGAGAACTTCCACTTTGTCTATGACCCTGTCGGAATAAGATCGAAGTCTGCGAACCCTAAAGACTTCCATAGCCTCGGTAACTCATGACTAGAGCCTAGGGAGATTACTGACGCCATAAACAAGAGTGTCAAATTGTTAAATCAACTTCAGGAGTCACTGTGTACTTACGTCTCATGAGGGATCTGTCCTTAATGTGTTATCCAATGTGAAATAATGCTATTACTAGTACTGAAACAGTATTTTTACACTTTGTGTTTCTGTGTGGATGCAAACTGATGAAATCTTAACATAGTATATATTGAATCGATCTTCTGTATATAAAGATAATTGCAAATGATTAAAAAATCTTGGTGTTAAATTGGAAATTGTATAGAAAATTAATCAATTTAAAAATATATATATCATTTAGGATCTCTGTCCTTAACGTGCTATACATTGTGAATTAATACTATAACTAGTACTCCAACAGTATTTTCACTATGTCTCTATGTGAGGGCAAACTGTTGAAATCTTTACTTAATATATACTAAACTGACCTTCTGTATATAAAGAGAATTGAAAATGAATCTTGATGTGAACGGAAGGGGAGAAGGAGTTGGAAAGAGGAGGGTTGCGGGTGGGAGGGAAGTTATGGGGGGAAGCCATTGTAATCTATAAGATGTATTTTGGAAATTTATATTCTTTAAATAAAAGCGTTATTAAAAAAAAAAATCTCTGTGAGTGAGATCCCAGTGGAAAAGAACAGATCATCAAAGAAGGAGGTACCTTTCTCTGAAGGGAGGAGAGAACTTCCACTTTGACTACAACCTTGTCTAAATATGATCAGAGCCGGTGAACTCAATAGGCTTGCATAGCCTTGGCAACTCATGACAAGAGCCTAGGGTGATTACTGATGCCATAAACAAGAGTGTCAATTTGTTAAGTCAACAACAGGAGTCCCTGTGCACTTACTCCTCATGTAGGATCTCTGTCCTTAATGTGTTGTACATTGTGATTTAATGCTATAACTAGTACTCAAACAGTATTTTTCACTTTGTGTTGCTATGTGGGTGCAAACTGTTGAAATCTTTACTTACTATATACTAAACTGATCTTCTGTATATAAAGAGAATTGAAAATGAATCTTGATGTGAATGGAATGGGAGAGGGAGCGGGAGTGGGAAAGGGGAGGGTTGTGGGTGGGAGTGAAGTTATGGGGGGGGGGATGCCATTGTAATCCATAAGGTGTACTTTGGAAATTTATATTCATTAAATAAAAGTTTAAAAAAATGATATAAGAAAATATAGAAAAATAAACAAAATAAAAGGCTATGTTTTTGAAAATATAAACAAAGTAGACAAATCTTTAACCTAACCAAAATAAAAAAAAAACCTCAAATAAATTTAGAGATGAAAAAGGAGACATTACAACTAATTCTACAGGAATGCAAAAGATCAGAAGAAACTGCTATAAACAACTATATGCAGGGCCGGCACTGTGGCATAGCAAGTAAAGCCGCTGCCTGCAGTACCAGCATCCCATATAGACACCAGTTCAGGTCCTGGCTGCTCCACTTCTGATAGAGCTCACTGCTATGGCCTGGGAAAGCAGCAGAAGATGGCCCAAGTCCTTAGCCCCTGTACCCATGTGGGAGACTCAGAAGAATCTTCTGGCTCCTGGCTTCAGATAGGTGCAGCTCTGGCCATTGCAGCCAATTGGGGAGTGAACCAAAGGATGGAAGCCATCTCTCTCTCTGCCTCTCCTCTATCTGTGTAACTATGACTTTCCAATAAATAAATAAATCTTTTAAAAAACAACTATATGCTAACAAATTGGAAATCCTCAAAGGAAAGGACAAATTCTTGGATACATGTAACTTATCAATATTAAAGAAAGAAAGCATGGGAATTCTAAGCAAATCAAAGTTATGAGCATATTCATTTGTTTAGGAGGCAGATAAGCAACAAAAACCTCTTCAGTATTACTCCTTATATATCCTAAAAATAAGAAGAAATAAGATTTAATGAATAAACAATTTGACTTTGCTCCTGTTATGTCAAATTGATTATTGGCCCATAAGCCAATAATGAGATAACTGAGCATACTTGACCCTCTTTTACTTATAAAACCTATTCACAGGGATTACAATAACACAGAGAACTTTGGGAAATTTTTATGTTTCATTTTGAATCATAGTTAGATTGATATAGCTGTAATGTGATATTTAAAACAATATGCATGTCAGGGGAAGTGTTTGGAGAATTATGTATTTCCAAGACCTCAGGAAAATCCTAGGTATAATAAAGATTCTATGTCATATTCAGGGAAGAGTACAGACCAATCATCAGGGAATTGTCAGTGTCAGAATGGATATAATATGACATTCATCTTAAGGATCTCTTTCTATGTAACTCTGCTTTTCAAATAAATAAAATAACAAATATCTGAAAGAAAAGTTGTCAGTGCTATGGCACATTGGGAGCATCCCATATCAGAGTGCCACTTTATGTGCCCACTTCTCACTTCCCATCCAGTCCTCTGTTTTTGCGCTTGGGAAACCAGAAGAAGATAGCCCATGTACTTAGACAACTGCCACCCAAACAGAAGCATTGCAAAGAATTCCAGGCTCCTGGATCTGGAATGGTCCTACTGGGACCATCATGGTGATTTGGGGTATTAACCAGCGGATGGAAGATTTCTTGCTGTCTCTCCCTCTCTTTCTATAAATCTGCCTTTCAAATAGATAAAATAATAATTCTTTGAAAAAATAAGGATATTTTCAATCATAGAACAAATTCATATTTAGATGAAATAATGCTCAAAATCTTTCAAATAAAGTTTTCCCTATAAAAAGTTACTAAGAAAGGAGACTCAGTTAACAAAAATAAGAAAATAGGTAATTTTTTTTACTATTAGCCATGTATAAATAGAAAATTCATTAAAAAATCTTTACCATATTTGCAGAATGAGTTGTCAAACTCCCCTTCAATTGCTTAGAGATCAGTTTAATAACATTTCATAAAAGTTTAACAGCATATTATAATTTAGGCATTCTCCAGTCTCAGGTAATAAAGAAAAGCCTATGTAATAGAAGAACAGAAAGCAGAAGAGATAAGCACATGCAAAATAAATATGACAACCAAGATAAGTTTGGTAACAGAAATAGACCAGCGATTGTAGAATAAATTAATTTAGAGTACAAATTAAAGGCCAAAGTTATGTTCAGATGGGCCACAGATGGAGGTGAGCTCAATCAGGTTGTTGAAAAAAAATAGTTTTCTAGACCAAAACAATGGACAAGAACAGTCTAGTTGTGGGAAAACGTGGAAGAAAAATCCAGTTTTTTTTTTTTTTTTTGACAGGTAGAGTGGACAGTGAGAGAGAGAGACAGAGAGAAAGGTCTTCCTTTTGCTGTTGGTTCACCCTCCAATGGCTGCCACGGTCGGCGCGCTGCGGCCGGCGCACCACACCCATCCGATGGCAGGAGCCAGGTGCTAGGTGCTTTTTCCTGGTCTCCCATGGGGTGCAGTGCCCAAGCACTTGGGCCATCCTCCACTGCACTCCCGGGCCACAGCAGAGGGCTGGCCTGGAAGAGGGGCAACCGGGACAGAATCCGGCGCCCCGACCGGGACTAGAACCCGGTGTGCCGGCGCCGCAAGGCGGAGGATTAGCCTGTTGAGCCACGGCGCCGGCCTAAATCCAGTTTTGTGTGGCACCTTAATGTACTCATTGGAAAGCAAATAATTCAGTGATTGAAGCATAGAATTCAGAAAAGTAAAAAGAGATTAATTTACCAAAATGGATTGGGCAGATCAAAAGTAGCTCCATCTACCCATCCATCCATCCATCCATCCCTCCCTCCAAACTTCTACTGAATTATGTTCCATATTGGGCCATGCTAGGGAAGCTGAAAATATTCCTGTCAAGTGCAAGGGAGCTTTCCCTCAAGTTCTGTCAACACTGACCATTAAGTAGACTGGAGTCATGAGAGACAAAATGAAATAGGAGGAGACCAATGAATCACCTCAAGATATCATACTGAATTATAAAACAGGTAGAGTGGTTGTTTACTATTACTACAAAGAAATTTAAATATGGTGGATTATATTATACTACCTTATGTTATACTGTTATGTACTCTTATATTATGATATATAGTATATACCTAATATAATAAATTCCATATACTTTTATTTAATAGAAGACATCATAGCTATTTCATTTGTTGTAAATATAGTATAAAAGCCATTTCTGTATTTATTATATCTCTATATTATAAAGTGCACTATATAATAGAATATATTATTACATAGATGTTATATATCACATGCATGTTATATATCATATAGATATAGAAAGTACTATTTAGAAGAACCACCTTCCTCAAAATAACAAAGGTTAGATTCATTTTGGTTGATGGTAATTTTTTTTTTTTAGATTTTATTTATTTATTTGAGAGGCAGTGAGAGGGAGAGGCAGAGAGGGAGGACTTCCTTCTATTGGTTCACTCCCCAGATGGCCACAACAGCCGGAGATGTACTGACCTGAATCCAGGAGTCAGGTTCTTCATTCCTGTCTCACATGTAGGTGCAGGGGCCCAAACATTTGGGTCATCTTCTACTGCTTTCCCAGGCCACAACAGAGAGCTGGATTGGAAGAGGAGCAACCAGAACTAGAACCAGTGCCCATATGGGATGTTGGTGTCACAGGTGGAGGATTAACCTACTGCGCCACAACACTGGCCTGATGATAGGTTTTTAAAATAATTCCTGCTACTTTTTGAGTTACTTTAATTTTTTAAGCAAATATTTACTATTTTTACAAAAAATGGTTTTTTTAACATAAAGTAAACTAAATTAAAATATTATGGGGACTCTAAAGTCAAGCCATCACAGTTGGAAACACTAAAGTTTGCTTGGAATATTGGAGGTAAAAATAGCAATACTTGATGTTTTTTCAAACATGAGTAGTAACACAGTAGATTGTACTTCAGATGAATAGATGGATCAGTTAATACAGCAGTAAAGAGAACATGTACAGAGGCAGATGGGATGGAAAAAGTAGAGAGAAAAATGAACTTAAGGTGGGCAGGGAACATGTATGAGAAAATATCTGATTTGATATCTGTACCTGGAGCCAAGGTGAAGAATGAATTGAAGGTACAATTTAGAAAACCAAAATAATTAACTCCCATAATTCTCACCAATAAAGATAATGTTGTGTATTCTATTATGTCAACCAGTCTTAAAATATGGACTGAATTGCGACCCTCTCAAAACTCATATATGGAAGTCCTAACCCCAATGGGTTTTCTTTGGAGATAGGTCTGTCTTGCGGTATTTAAGGTAGAATGAGATCATAAATGTGGGGCTCTAACACAATGGGACTAGAGTCCTTATGAGAAATAACAGAGCCACCGGAGTTTTCCCTCTCATACAAGCCCAGAGAAAGGTCCATGGGAGGATGGTATGAGCAGGTGGCTCTGTGCAGGACAAATGAGGGGCTTTGCCAGAGAAAAATCATGATGATAAATCTGGACCTTGGGCTTCATTCTCCAGAACTTTTAGAAAATATGTGTCTGCTCTTTATGCCACCCAGTCTATGGTATTCTTGTGGAAACGTGAGCTGATTATTGTACTCCTGTATCAAATCTCCTAGGTGCACAATGGGTCATTTTGATGGATAGTTTTCAGTATTCGCTTATTTCTGACCTGCAGAAACTGAAGCAGAATCACTAAATAGCATGACCAAGAAATTGTTAAATAACATGACGAGCAGTAAGCAATGCGATGGACACCTTAATCCATGAAATATGAGTTTCCTAGACCAGACTTATTTGCTTAGCCTCACTAAGCCTCACTAAGAGTGATAGATAGTTACAGTGAGCAGTGGCTGGAAATTACTATTAGAATTCATTATAGCCTCTGTGTAGTTAATATAAATAAGAGACTTAACATCATCCAAATATTAAAATCTTAACTAAAGAATATACACATAAATAAAAGAAGACAATAGTGATCCCCGTCAATAAGGGTTCAATTAGAAATGAAAGAGTGAGAGGAAGGTTGGGAATAGAAACATGGGCTGCATCCAATCCAATAGGTAGGAAAGGAGCTGAATCCAAGATAAAGGGGAAGACCAATAGGTAAGAAAGAATTCAGGGACAACTTGTGAGAAATAAGAGGAATGTTTCCAGGGTAAGAAGGGGTAATATTTCTTCCTTAGCCTACCAATTGAATTAGGAAAATACCCCAATAAATGTTGGAAATTTCATGCTGTTTTTGGCTTTGGGAAGATTTACATGATTGTGCTCCAATTTTGCTGCTGCTGGGACCTGAGCTGAGTAGGGAGTAAATCTCAGTAAGGAGTGAATCTCAGTTGTCAGTGTGACCCGGATGATCTCTGCAACAGCTCTGGCTTTATGATGCCAGACAGCAGAGAGAGGAACGCTATTGCACTATTTATGTAGATACCGGGTTTCTCTGACTGCCTTTTATTATACTGCAAGTACAGTAGTTTTCACTTCCCCACACTGGGACCAGTTCCAGAGGAATGCATCTGGATAGCATTTGCCCATTACCCTTCCCAGAAAAGAATTAGTCAGCAAGGGCCCTATTCATAAAAACGAATTCCATCCATTTCTACTTGAATGTCACGTCTTTATGTGGAAAAAGTGTAGAGTGAGCCTTTTTTTCTACATAAAGAATGCTTTTCTGTGATTAGTGGATCTCCCTCCCTTTCAGTGTGTAACTAGACGCCTTCTGATTATATACCTGAGGGAGCACAAATCTTCAGACCCAGCGAAAGGGTTTGATAAGTTGTTTCTCGACTGAATTGAATCCTTTCTAAAAGTGGGCACTGTGGAAGGTACTGATTTCCAGATAAATGCATTCTTTTTAAGCCATAGAAGAAACATAACAGGATATTTTGAACATACAAATATAAAAGCTCATAGTCATGAATCAGAAGAAAGTTTTAAGAATCAAAATTCCTAGAGTAGTATTCCTATAATTAGATGCCATGTTTGAATTCTGGTATATTTTTCCTCACAAAATCCTAATGCCCGGAAGTAAAGAGTTAATCTTAATGGAATAATATAATTTTAATCATCCCATAAGGATGATAAATTGAGTTGATTGGAATCACATCATTAGACAGTGAATTTTGGCAGATTTTTAATAGTCATCAAGGGTGCCTGAGATTTATTGGCTAGTCAGTTTATTATTTTCTTTTGGTTGAATGATCATTTTAATGTCCTATGACATATATTATACCTTCCCTACAGTGGAACTTGCTCAATGACAAAAGATTTTTAGCATACTATGGAAGTCCAGATCATTACATTTAAACTAATGTACAGTACAGGCAAAATGTTATGCTTTACTTCAGGTACTTCAGGGAGATGAGCTATTTTGTCAGCACCATTGAAAGTAATTTCAACTGTTGCTCTAATGTCTCACATAAAGTAGGCTCATGCTAAAATGAATATTGCTGACTAAAAGATTGCATCATCCCTAAAAAATAGAATTAAAAACTATATTCACATGATACCTTCTTTGGCTATTCATGATGTTGCTGCCATGTTTATTACAGATACACAAGTGACTCTTTACAGTTTTGCAGAACTGCAAAAAATACACATTTGCAAGCATAAGGACCATAGGCTAACAGACTTGACCTACTCAATGCAATTACTATGTACGTGGATACTCAAGAAAACCTTTGAGTCAAAGTCTTCTCTGTTGTCCTCCTCACTATTCCAGTGGGATTAAGTGAATTTGTGATTCATAAAAAGAGATTACAACACTTTCTCATCCTCCTCACTCCAAAGTGTGTCAGCTTTGCAAAGCATCTGCAACCTCTTCTCTATGGACTGTTTTAAGGGAAATATGGAGATTTAAAAGAAATAAGAGGTACATCGCTAGCAATCCATCTACCAAACCTATTTTTAATACTAGTGTATCCGTAGTATTTAAATGTAATTTCCAGCACTGAATGAAACCCTAAATAGAAAAGTATCTTGATAAAAACAACAATCAGGTCACCTTTCTGTGTTTCAGACACCTTAATAATCACTCTGCTTTCATCATTTAACTTAAATTCACAATAACTGCATGAAACAGATTCTATTCCTCTGAATTAAAAACTTTATTTATTTGAAAGATAAAGAGAGATTGAAAGATATTCCATCCCCTGGTTCATTTCCCAGATGGACACAATGACCCCAAGCTGGGGCTAAAACTGGGAGCCAGGAACTCAATCCAGGTCTCTGGTATGCGTGACAGGTACCCAACTGTTGGTGCCATCACCACCTTCTCCCAGGATCTGCATAAGCAAGAAGCTGGAGTAGGAGCCAGATACTGGTATCAAATCCAAGCACTCCAATATAGCACATGGACATCTCAAGCACCAGATCAAACACCCCAACTCCCACTCAGAATTTAGATAAAAAATTTGAATATTAAAGAGTCTATGTCACTTGAATAAGATCACATGATCAGTCCTGTGGCATCCAGGACCCAGCTCTATGTGCATCTGATGCCAAGCCAGTCATCTTCCAAGCATATTTTGTGCCTCAGATTTAACCATAATACCATCAAATTTCATAGACTTCAGACTACCAGCATTTATGTTTTCCTTCCTTTTGGTCATTTAAAGTCTAATTTGATTGAACAACTAATTTGTATCTCATATAAATATAGTTACACCATTGGCCAAATACATATATATATATATATATATATATATATATATATACACAATTTATATATTTTGAATTCAGGATTTATACACATACACTCACACACACACATACACAGATAAAATAATTGGATTTTGGATTCAGGATTATATCTGTGGGGATATCTATATCTATATCTATATCTATATCTATATATATCTCCAAACTCAAGTTTATGGAAAATGGAAGCGGTTTTAAAAAATCCACACTGGCAAGTCAGCTTAAATATGCCTTCTTCTGTAATTGACACAAGAGGATTCAGTATCTGAGGATCTCATGTAAAACCCTTACCATGGTAAATAATACTCCCTTGTATGTTCTCCCAGATCCTCCCTTTCATTAGTAACACATCTGCCAAGCCCAGAATGAATAGCTCTTATCCAAAATGCTTGCAAGCAAAAGTGCTTTTGAGTTTGATTGGTTTCAGATATTAGAATATATGCAGACACATAATAATTGTGGGTATACAATCCAAGTTCTAAACATTCAATTCACTTATATTTCATAAACACTTTATAACGTATACCCTGAAGGTAATTTTAAACAATATTTTAAGTGTATTTGTGTTTTGACTGCAACCTGTCACACGAGGTTAGGTATGGAATTTTCCACTTGCTGTTTCATATTGGTACTCAGACAGTTTCAGATTTTGATGCATCTCGGATGTTAGATGTTTTGATTGTGAATGTTCAACTCATATTCTCACTCCTTCTTTCCAGATGCGAATGGGCTAATGCAATGGTCTTTTCTTCACATTCAATCACTACCCTAGAGAAATGCCCAAGGGTCCTCTCATATTGATGAACACAATAACCAGTAGGTTCTATTCTGCATGACTAGTAATTTAGGAATGCACCGATACCATTATTGTTACAAAGTGTGAGGCTTTTGCATAAAAAATATGGTTTTAAAATGTGATAAAAACAAACAAATAAATAAAATTTAACTTTCTGTCGATCTCTATTAAACAAAAGCAACTGGCATTTTTATTTTTAAAATTTCTGTCTTCTGAAGACAGCTCATTGGCTATATAAATATAAAAGCACATATCTGAAATTCAAATGTTTGATTTCAAATAACAGTCATAGGCCAAAAATGCTGGCAAGATCACTCCCAGATGTTTCACAGAAATGGAGAGAAGAGAGGTCAACATACTGTAAATACGTGTAGTTGCCTGATGATTCTCTAGTCAATTTCCTCCTCAGCAGAATACATTTAGTGTAATAAATGTTTCATCTGGGAAGCTTTCCAGATTCGTCATTAAAATAAAAAAGTAAGCACAATTTTTCTTAGTGGATCTTTTTTCCATCACAGTATCAGTCACATCACAGGCATGCTGAAATGTGTTGCCAGTATAAAAGGGTCAGATGAGAAATGAGAATGTAAAAGAAAGAGAAATAAAAAATAAGAAAGGGGTGTGGGTTTACAGAGAAAAGTCTCCACTTGTGGAATAAATTTAAGAGCTATGCTTCCTTGTCATCGGCTAGATGGTAGCACAATGTATTGAGAATAAAATATTTCTTAAAATGCCTTTTTCCTTTGGCATTGGCCAAAATGATCTCTTTTTCTAAATTTCTTTATTTTCAGACTATTCTACCTTGTATTGTAACCTGGATTTATTTGTTGGTTTGTAACCAGGCTTTAATTCCATTTTATTCAGAAAACGTGTATTACATTCTATGGATTCCTCATTGCCTTAATCTACTCAGGATGTTATAACAAAACACCATGGACTGGGAGGCTAAAACAACTACAGTCTGTAGTCACCTTTCCCCTGTACACTCACAATACATTCCCTCCCAAGTCTCCTTATGATGCACTATTCCCTTCACGAGGGCACTGCTCCAGTGGTAGTGGGGACCTCACCTGAAGCTCATCATCTCCAATTACCATCACATAGGAGGCATCGGCACATGAACTGTACGGTACCCAAATCTGCAGTCCATGGAACTCACGCCACAAAACAGTGCCTTGGACCCTGGCAAGAGTCTACAACATTGCTTCTGTTACTAAATTAAGGAGCATTAGTTGGCATGGTTTTCAAACTCAGAACTCTCTCTTTGTCTCTTCCAATCTCTGTAATTCTGACTTTCAAATAAATAAATAACAATGAGAACAAAAAATGTTTGTGTTTTTTTTTAGAATTTTCCAATACTTGGATATACAAGTCAGTGATTTTTTCAAATAAAGAAAGGGGAATTTTGGTAAGAACTGGAGCCAAAAAAAAAAAAAAATACATCTGGGGCTGGCACTGGGACATAGGTCTTAAACCACAACCTGAAAAAATTCATCTCACATGGGCACTGGTTCAAGTCCAGGCTGTTGTATTTCCCATCCAGCTGTGAGCTAATTCACCTGGGCAAGCAGAGTGCAGGATCCAGAAGCCTGGCCCAGCAGAGGAAGATGGCTCAAGTGCGGGATCCAGAGCCTGCAGTCATTTGGGGAATGAACCAGCTGATGGACACTTTCCCTCTCTGTCTCTTCCTCTCTCTATCTCTGCCTTTCAAATAAATAAATGCATTTAAACACATACACACACAAATTTTAAAAACAAAGAAACTCAAAAAAGGGTAGAAGAAAACATCATTATCCTTTTAATTTTTTGACTAAATAATTACACAGTCAAAAAGTCTACAAAATTAGTTATCTTCATAATTATCTGAAAAGTGGTTTTTATTTGTAAATAAGAAGACATTGTGTTAAGTGAAATAGGTCAGACACAGAAAGACAAATGCCATATGCTTTTCCTCATATGGGAGAGCTAAAAAAAAACCTCAGTATGAACACTGAATGGTGGCCGGGAGGGGTGGGGATGATAAATATTAATATAAACAAGATCTCTCTAATGGGGAAACTGGGTGTGGGTTTTATGGGAACCCTTTATGCAACTATATAATTTTTGTTTTTTGGATTTAAAACTATTCTGAAATAAAAAGTTTCTGAAATTGTTATTGATTTGACTGAGAGTGAGAGCGAGAGAGATCTTCCTTCTGCTGGCTCACTCCTCAAATACAACAACGGGTGGGACAGGCCAAACCCTGGCGCCACGGTCTCCCATGTGGGTGGCAGAGACCCAAGTACTTGGTCTCTCAATTGCTGCCTCCCAAGGTGCATGTTAGCAGGAAATTCGATCAGAAATGGAAGTGGGACTGGATCCCAGGCAGTCCAAAATGAGATGCAGGCATTCCAAGAAGTTCTTAACTCACTGCACCACAGCACTCACCTTGAGGTTTACTCATTCTATAACATATAAGATAATCTACTGGATATGGGGAAGGAGGAATAAAACTTTTAAAATATTTTTATTTAAAATATTTAGGGGCTGGCGCCGCTGCTCAATAGGCTAAATCCTCTGCCTGCGGCTCCAGCACACTGGGTTCTAGTCCCAGTCAGGGCGCTGGATTCTGTCCCAATTGCCCCTCTTCCAGGCCAGGTCTCAGCTGAGGCCAGGGAGTGCAGTGGAGGATGGCCCAAGTCCTCGGGCCCTTGCACCCGCATGGGAGACCAGGAGAAGCACCTGGCTCCTGGCTTTGGATCAGCGTGGTGTGCCAGCCGCAGTGCGCCAGCCGCAGCGGCCATTGGAGGGTGAACCAACGGCAAAGGAAGACCTTTCTCTCTGTCTCTCTCTCTCACTGTCCACTCTGCCTGTCAAATATATATATATATATATATATATATATACACATATATATACATATATATATATATAGGAAGTAATTAAGTTCTTACATTATAAGAAATATATAAGAAATATTTTTAAATAAAGATTTTTATTTGAAAGGAAATGTTGTAAGAGCTAAAAGGAAGAAGAAATATCGTAAGGAAAGTATATTTAGTATATCTATAAGCATTTTGTGGTGACTTTTTAATGTGTTTATGTGTTTGGTTTTATGAAATAAAATCCCTTAAAATAGACGTGGCTTTAAATAATTGCAGGCTGTCAGGCCAATAAAAAATACTCTTAGTAGTTCAAGCAGAAAAAGACTTAATTCAGGGAATTCAGTGATTATAAAGTCACTGGGAGGGTCGAGAGAGCAGAATCAAGGGAGACCACAGGTAGTTCTCAGCTGTTGATGCAGAACCTCAGGAATTGCTGTTGACATCTAAAGATTAGGAAGTGCAGGTAACTGTGACTGATATCACAGTCGGCACTGGTCTATGGCCCTGAGAAGATGCCAATGGCAAGAGGATGGCATGTGGCCAATTCCTAGCAAAATTCTGTTGTGTGAACCCAAAACGTGCCTCTCCACTGGGCTAGAGAAGACATGGGGATTTGGCGGTGCCTGCTTTCTTCTGCAGCGCATTTCTTCTTTTTTGGCATAATCAAAATTGCACAAAACCCTGTTGGCAAGGAAGTCTGGTAACGTCTCCAACGCTGAAGTTCATGGGAAAGCCCAGTATGGAATGGAAAAGTCGTTGGAGGCAACCTATGATTTTCAGACCAGGGGAAGGTGTGAGTTATGCCAGCATGAGAAAATAAAAACAAAATGGCAAAATTGACGTTTTATTAATCATATAGATATTTCAGATATAAGATTGTTTTTATAAAAGAATATATGCATCCCAATTTGATGCTATATATATAAAATATTTTAATTGAATGTATACATGCGCATGTATATTTATTTATATTTTTATTCCGACTGGATTTGGATTCCCCCCAAATTACAAAATTATCAAGAATTTTATTTTTACTTTAAATGTGGATTTATATCCACTTTATTAAGTATGGCTTTCACCCTTAGTTTTACATGAATTTCTCACTAGCTATAACTAACTGTACTTTAGAGGATGTTTAGAAGATATTTAAGTAGTGCAAGCCTTGATCCACTATTTTACAGAATTTCACTAAGCGTGGTGAATATTTGGAGGCCTTTGTTAAAGCTTTAAGTAATCAATGAGGGATGTCGGGGCGGGGGGCGGGGGGAGCTACACAGCACTGAATTGAGGAAACAAATATTCTTCCTGTAAGAGTATATAAATTTTTTTTGTAGGAGCTCGCATTGTGTCATAGAGGTTTAAGTTATCATTGTGATACTTCAGTGTCCCAGCTCAAGTCCTGACTGCTCCCATTTCAAACCCAGTTCCCTGTGAATGTAACCAGGGAAAGCAATGGATAATGGCCCGAGTACTTGTGACTCTGCAACCACATGTAGGTGATCTGGATGAAGTTTCTGGGCTTTTGGCTTTAGCCTAGCCCTGTCCTAGATGTTGGGGGCATCTAGGGAGTGAAACAGCAAATGGATGATCTTTCTCTCTGTATATCCCCCTGTCATTCTGGCTTTCAAGCAAATAAAATAAAATCTTTAAAAAAGGAACAAAGTTAAATGACACAAACACTTATAAAAGATGTTTTTGTAATAGTAAGTAGGAAATATGGGAATAGTCTAAACACATTCTTCAGTCAGTAAAAAATGCTGAATGATACAGAAAGCACATTGCTGAATATTTGAAAAATAATATTGTAAAATTTCTGTAGCCTAAGAGGTATGCTACACAGGTCACAAAAACAGTACTGATGTTTCTAGCTTGAATCATGTTATTTTCTAAAATCCAAGCCTAACTTGGAAAAGGAAAAGTGGTCCTAAAGAAGATACAGTCTGGACATTAAAAATGTAATTAATAAAATAATATTTAAAGAAAAAGATGTATAAAGTTAGTCACCAATATAAATTAGAAAGAATTTTCTCCAGTTTTATCATAGCAAAAGAACTAAAAATAGCTATCAAAGTTTAGCTGTGCCTTCTTTCTTAGTTACATAAACAAATGTTCTAATTCTGTTCACCTTGTTGGTGGTGATGTATATATCAAATAAAATAAATATATAATTTAAAAAGCACATTCCATTGCTTCTTTCAAAATAAAGAAAATGTTTTACATAGAATGAGAAGATACTGCTTTTCAAAGAAACAAGTGCTATAAAAGAATGTTTTGGAGTCAGTGTTTGGAATATGTCCATCATTATGTTACTTATTGCCTAAAACAACACATGGGGACTATAAATATTCTTATCAGTGAATTCTTAAGAAATGGGAAAATTTCATAGCTTATTTTAAAAAAATCAGACTAAACAACATCATAGGATTTTGACATTCAAGAAAGATGAAAAACATTTAAAGAGTTTTCAATAAAAACCTTATAATGGGCTGGCGCTGTGGTGAAACAATTAAAGCTGTCGCGTGTAGTGCCCGCATCCCGATTTGGTGCTGGTTCGAGTCCTGTCTGCTCCACTTCCCCTCCAGCTCTCTGCTTTGGCCTGGGAAAGCAATAGAAGGAGGCCTATGTGCTTGGGCTTCTGTACCATGTGGGAGACCCAGAAGAGGCTCCTGGCTTTTGACATCGCATAAGCTCAGCTCTGGACTTTACAGCCATCTAGGGAGTGAACCAGCAGATGGAAGATCTCTCTCTCTCGCTCTCTCTGACACTACCTTTCAAATAAATAAATCTTTAAAAAAACTATGACAATGAAATATGAATATCATGATATAGTAAGTAAAAACCATGACGTTCTTTCTTTTATCTATTTTAGAAATATTTTATCTGTATTGGTATTGAAATTAACTATTAAAAAACCCTGAATTTAGTCATTCAAATGCCAGCCTTGCTAAAGGTTAAGAGTTTTACAAATTATTGATTAGATTCAATCACAATACTTAATGTTTTAGTTAGAACAAAAATAGTTATTAAACTAAAATAGAATAGCAAGATTATACAATTTTTATATTTTAGTGCTTTTTATCTTTTTTATCTTTGTTGCTGTGTATTTTTTGCAATGTGAAATTACATGGTAAATAGGGACAGCTTATTTAGTTAATCTCCTGCTAACTTACAACAGCAAATATTTGTTTTTCACAGCAAGCATAACTCAGCAAGGTGGCTCTGGCTCAAGGTCTTTCCTGAGGTGCACTCCAGATGTTGGTTTGGGAACTGACACCAAGGGCAGGTGTTTGGAGCAGTGGTTAAAACACAGCTTGATCTATTTGTATTCTGTGTCAGAGTGCCAGGTCTGAGCCCAGGTCTGCAAAGATCTAGCTTTGTATTAATGCACATCCTGGAAGGCAGCAGATGATGGGTAAAATACCTGGGTCCCTGCCACCTATAAGACAGACCTGGATTAAATTCTGGTCTTGTATCTTCAAGGAGAAAATAGGGGATAACAATCTGTCTTTCAAACAAATAAATAAATAAATAAAATTGACGTGAGCTGGAAAGTCTGCCTCAAAATTTCTTTGAGTGGATCTCAAAAGCTTCAGTTTCCCTTGATCTTATGGGCTGAGGATCTCAGTTCCTTGTTGTGCTGCATGGGCCATTTATGGAGCTGCTTACTTCTTAGCAGCTAGTTTCCCTCAAAGTAAATGATAGAGAAAGTGAAGAAGTCCCGGGATGGAAGCTGTGGTCTCTTTTTATCCTAGCCACCAGACCACCAGGGACTCACAATGATCTCTTTTTATCATAAACACAAAGGGACGCCTTGCCACTTTTCTCGAATTGCTTAGATGGCATCGTTAGGTCCAATCCCTGCTCAAGGGAAGAGAAATCACACAAGGACACAAATCAGAAGGTAGAGAGCACTGGGGCCATGGTAAAAGCTGCCCACATCTTACAGTAACGCATATGATTTGTAAAGATGTATTTAAGTGAATATTGAGTGGCAGAGAGTTTCGCTTTAAGATGATGAAAAAGTTCTGGAAATAGATAAGTCTGAAAGTTATACAATACTATTAATATGCTTAATGCCCTTCAATCTTTACAGTTAATGTGGTGAATTTTATGTTACCTATATTTACTACCCAAAAACTTAAACAACTTTTTATAGAATCACATGTTTTTTACAATCTATAAATTGCAAGCAGTGGTCAGATTTTTAAAAATTTTAATCACAAAATGTTAGATGGATTGAGCTATAAATATTTGAGATTTGTCTATAACATTTTAGATGAGACCTATACCTCTTTTTCACTTTTCATTGAGAGGAAGATAGGAGTAAGCAGAAAAATGCTGGAATGAATACTTCATTTATTTAGCTTTTTCTAAGATGTCTTATAAATCTTACCTTCAAGAGGTAAATGAGTTTTAGTAAGTGACTCTAAAGAAATTATTTCAACTGAACACAACATCACTTATCAACCAGCTCTCCTCTGTATTTTTCTCTTGAACAGCAGAACTGTCATTATAGTACCCTTCATGGAAGTCTCAGCATCTTCATTGACTTTCCATTTTCAACTATTCTTTTGAGTACCAGAATCTGTCAACCTTGTTTTCTAAGTATCTTTCAAATAGATGACTTCATTTTCACCCCTAGCATCAATGGCCTTGGATGGGCTCCCATCTGTCCACACCTGTGCTACCAACAGTATTATGACATCTCCATTTTTCTCTGGAATGCAGTCACTCTATATTGTGACAGAGTAGTTTTTTCTTTTTTCATAGATATATGATATTTTTGCTTCTTTTCTTAAAATCCTTTAGTAGCCATTTTGTAGGTAGATATCAAAAAAGATTTGTATAACATACGAAGACTTTATAGGGGGCCAGCACCGTGGCTCACTTGGTTAATCCTCCGCTTGTGACACTGGCATCCCATATGGGTGCCGGGTTCTAGTCCCTGTTGCTCCCTTCCAGTCCAGCTCTCTGTGGTGGCCCAGGAGGGCAATAGAGGATGGCCCAAACGCATGGGAGACTAGGAAGAAGCACCTGCTTCCTGGCTTCGGATTGGCGCAGCACCAGCCGTGGTGGACATTTGGGGAGTGAACCAGAGGAGGGAAGACCTTTCTCTCTGTCTTTCTCTCTCACTGTGTATATCTCTACCTGCCAAATGAATAAAAAAATTATATAGATAGATAGATAGATAGATAGATAGACTTTATGGTCTGCCCCCTTTTCCAAATGCATACCCTACTCCAACTATGCTGTATCTTCCAACCAATCATGCATCTTTTCTAAGTGTCCTGGATTTCTTGAACATCTTATACATCTTCGATTCTCAGGACATAAACCCAGGGCTAATTCCTGATACATGATTATGGTCAATGTTTGTTATTTTCTATGCCAGTGAATGAATGGATTTTATAACAAGACACATGAATATAATAAGCTTCTATTAGATTTCTATTTATTCATTTTCATGCTATTTGAGGGACAGAGAGATGGAGAGCGGTCTTCCATTTGCTTTCTAAATGCTGACAACTGTCAGGGCTGGGGTAGGCTAAAGCCAGGAGCTGGGAACTCAATCTGAGTCTTCCAAGTGGGTCACAGGGTCCAGTCCTTAAGCCATAAACAGCCACCTGCCAGGGGGCTCATTAGCAGGAAGCTGGGATTCAAAGTGGAGCCAGATCTTGAATCAGACTGGGATGCAGACACCTCAAGTTGCAATCTAACAGTTGTACCAAATGCCTGCTTCAATCTTCTATTAAAGAATTTTGGAGGTCTCACCTGCCTTTGTTATCCTGTGATTCTTTTGACTTTTTTAGTGGTAATTTATGGGAAATAAAGAAATGAGTCTATATTGTGCATGAAAGCACATTAAAATAGAACTAAAGGTAATTTTGAATAAAGAAATTAATTCTGCTATTGTTATCCAGTTATTACCCTCTTTAAGTCACCTTCTCTCTCTGTCTCTCTCTCTCTCTCTCTCTCTCTCACTCATTGTAAAGCTTATTTTCTGTTGAATTTCATGACAATTTTAATATGTATATATCAAAGTGTAACCATGTCCTGAACCAGCTTTTACTTTATCTGAACTTTGATGAGCCAGTTTGAGGAATAAAGATATTCATTCAAGTCCTAGCATTATTGTCACCTTGGAATGTCAAGCTTTCTCCAAATCTGAGCTTATATTTCATTAAGACATACTTAATATTTATAAAGAGGCCTATTTATTATATCTTCTTGTTGAAATGTTATACATGTAATGTTGGACAAAATATGAGATCTAAATTATAATAATGTTTCACTTTCCTAAACAACAAGAACTGATTCATGATTATTTCTGACATCTGATTTTGTTTTCGGGAGTTTATTTCTTTTAATATGGAAAAAATAATCTTGTGACTTTTTGTTTCTCCTTCCATGTCTTCGCTGAAGTGAGTTGATGGCTGTAATGAGTAGCATAATGTTTCATTTCAGAATGTTTTTGTAGGTATTGCTTTCCTAAATGAATAACTTTGAGCAAATGCTCAGTGACATTATGGACTCTTTGTAAACACAGTCTTTTTAAAAACTGTTTTTATTAATATAAAGAGAACATATTTTATGCATTCTGTAGGTACAATTCCAAGAAGACAACCACACTTCCCTCACACCCCTGCTCCCTTCCAATCCCCATCCCTCCCTCCCCGTTCTGCATCAGTTTTTCGAAGACATAATTTTAATACACTCTATATTCACAATTCACCAATAATAATTATATTAAGCAAAAAGTGGGAACAACACAGTTTCCCAGGAGTATAAACATGGGCTTAAAATGACAGTCAATTCCAAAAATGTCCATTTCATTCCTATACAATTTTGTATCCCATATTAACTGCCACATATCGGAGAAAATATATGATAGTTGTCTTTTTGAAGCTGGCTTATTTCACTAAGTATAATGGTTTACATGGTCTTTTATAGCTCTGGTGAAATCGAAGAGCCTTCAGATAGCATCTATTCCCTGTACCTGTCTAGAAGGTCAAATACTTTTACATAGTTTTTCTAAAAATTCTACAATCTAGTAAATGTGAGTTACAATAAACAAATTTCTCCTAACGAAGCAATGTGAACATCTTTCCATTTCCTGTAATGCTTTACTTCTTCATAAATATTACTAGGTAATTTTGTTTTAAATACAGATGACCACATGTATACTATGATCTAAACTTAGGTAGTGCTTTTCTCCCATTTAATGTGATATAGATGAGAAAGACAAGATTTATGGAATTGGAAATTTAATTTCCAAGTTTATTTCCACCCTAACAGTTTTGCATGATTCCTAATATTATCTAGTTAAAGTTTCATAGCCTGAAAATGAAACAGCATTGCTATTTGGTTTGTGTATATTTTATCCCCTGAACTTATGTGAGCATTATTTCCCAAATGTATGTTAATGATGTATGTTAATATTAACAGCATGGAAATTTAATCTGACTACAGGCTTTAGGGTGGAGCTTCCATGACTGGATCCTGGTGGCTTTCTAAGCAAAGAAAGAGATATAAATGGGCACAGACATTATCAGAAACACACATGTAAAGACACACACTACCAGTATCACCCTGTGATATCATGTGCTGCCTTGGGACACTGTCAAAAACAACAAAGAATCCATCACAAGAATTGAGCCAATGCTCACACCATATGTTGGGTGTTCCAAGCTGTGAGTTAAATGTCTCTTTGCCTGATAAAGTTAGCCTGCCTCAGGTATTTCATTAAAGTAACAAAAAGATGACTGAAGGTCTTGAGTTTGGCAAATCAAGCGTTCAGTGTAGACGTTTTGATTTCCAGGATTTTTACCAAGAACTCAGATAGATTTGACAGTGATGAGAGTGAAAAATTGCCCAAGCAGCGCTGATAAGGAGGTGAAATGGGAGTAGCCTTCTTTAAGTCTTAAAGACACAGCTGTGATTAGCTTTCAACTTTACCCTGTGAATGAAGAAGGTCCATTAGCACTAGGAAGGCTCCAAGAACTTCAAGTCTTGGCCACTGAAAGTGTTCTTGAGACTTTTTCTCCCATGTCAATTCCCTCCAGCATTTTCTTTTTTAAAAAATTATTTAAGTTATTCAAGCTTCATGTATTTCATATGTACATGAATATGTGTATACTTCAGATATACATATTTAGGAACATAGTGACATTTCCCCACTTACCCTCCCTCCCACCGATTCTCCAATGCTTCTTCCTCCTCCCTCTCACATTCCCACTCTCAAATTTGCCAAGATCTATTTTCAGTCTATTTAATGATCATAGAGTTAATCCTACACTAAGTAAAATATTTCAACAAATAGTATGAAGAAAAAAGAGTATACTGTTCCTCAACGGGAGAAATAAGGGCTGTAAACAGTCACTGAAACTCAAAATGTCTATTTCACTCCCAATACATTACATTTCAGATACTCTATTAGTTACCTCAGATTAGGGAAAGCATATGATACCTTTCTTTTTTGATACTGGTTTATTTCACTAAGTTTATGATTTCCATTTAAGTCCATTTTGTTGCAAAAAACAGATTTTCATTTTTATCTTCTTTTTTACAGCTGAGTAGTACTCCATAGTGTATATATATCATAATTTGTTTATCCAGACAACAGTTGATGGAAATCTGGGTTGATTCCATATCATAGCTTTTATGATTTGTGATGCAATACACATGGGGGTACAAGTTACTCTTTCAGATGCTGATTTCTTTTGGTTTGGGTAAATTCCCAGGAGTGGGATTGCTGGATCATGTGGTAGGTCTATATTCAGACTTCTAAGGTTTCTCCATATTGTCTTTCACAGTGGATTCACATGTTTACACTCCCAACAACAGTGGATCAGGGCACCTTTTTCCCCACATTCTTGTCAGGATTTGTTGTTTATTGATTTCTGTATGTGAGCCATTCCAACTGGAGTGAGGTAAACCAAATTGTGATTTTGATTTGCATTTCCCTAATCCCTAGTGATCCTGAGCATTTAATTTCTCAAGTGTCTGCTGGCTTTTTGAGTTTCGTCTCTTGAAAACTGCCTATTCAAGTCCTTTGCCCATTTCTTAACTAGATTGCTTGTTTTATTATTGCTGAATTTCTTCAGCTCTTTATAAATTCTGCACATTAAACCTTTATCAGTTGTGTAGTTTGCAAAAATTTTCTCCCATTCTGTCAGTTGTTTCTTTACTTTGCTGAATGTTTCTTTTATGGTGCAGAAGCTTTTCTGCTTGATGTAATTCCATTTGCCAATTTTTGCTTTTAATTTTGACAATGATTACCTGTACTTCTAGGGTCTTTTTACAAGAAATCTTTGCCAATACCAATGCCGTGCAGAGTTTCCCCAATGCTTTCTAGCAATTTGATGGTATTGGGTCATAAATTTAGGTCTTTGATACATTTGTGTGGATTTATGTATAAGGTGTTAGGTATAGATCTAGTTTCAAACTTCTGCACATGAAGATCCAGTTTTCCCAGTATTATTTGTTAAAGATACTATCCCCACTCCAGGGATTGATTTTAGTGACTTTGTCAAAGGTAAGTTCTTTGTAGATGCATAGATTGATTTCTAGAGTTTCTATTCTTTTCCATTGATCTACAAGTCTGTTTTTGTACAGGTATCAGGCTGTTTTCATTAAAACTGCCCTGTAGTATGCCTTAAAATCTGGTATTGTGATGAATCCAGTTTTGTTTCTGTTGTTTAAGATGGCTTTAGTTATTCAGGGAGTCTTGAGTTTCCATATGAATTTTAGCATCGTTTTTTCTAGATCTTCGATTGTGTCATCAGAGGAGTTTATGCAGGGTCTGGAGAGCTGAGCAGAGTACCTACGTTGTTTCCTGAAGTTATAGAACCTGATGTTCGCTTGTCATCATGTCACTATCCTCTTGCCACCTCCTTAGGAATTGTGTAGAAAAACTCTCAAATGGTCAGGAAACTTCAATGAAATCTGAAAGAGACAAAGCTCACTTTTTTAGTCAACTAAAAAAGGACTTCAAAAAAATCAAGAAAAATGTGTGTTATGGGAAAGAAATGCTTAGATTTCAAAAATATATTACACCAAATCAACTTATCTTTGAATTCCACTCTCCATAATCTTTCTGAAGTCTCCTCATAATAACTAATATTGAACTTTGGTGGGCAGGCCGGATGCAGCATTCTTATTTGAAGAGTTTTTAAATATTTTTCCAAATCTGAGAATCATGATAAAAGATTGAGATTTCCCCAAAGTATAATCTGCTGAGCTTCCATTTCTGAGATCAGGAGCTGTCCTCACTGGTGAGCATGTTTACAGATCAGTTTTTAATATCATAAAGGCATCAGAAACACAGAAATAAATGGAGCATCCCTGACCTGATTAGATTAGCCTGAGCTCTTTCCACATGTGATTGGAGATGATCTAATTGGCTTGTGCAGTAAGTAAGTTAGCCTGAGTGTTTGAATATAATGCATGTATGTTTACAATACCAAAACACATTAGAAATAGTTATATTACTCTCTCTCTCTTTCTCTTTCTCTCTCTCTCTCTCTCTGAGTTAATCCTACTAGAAAAAGATTTTCACAGTGCTTCCAACAACAAGGAAAACATTTGTGGTGATCTGTCTCAGCCTCCTAAGGATTTTCTTTTAGCTGAATCATCAGCTATCTTCAAATGTCATTTTAAAGAGAAGATAGGCAACTGTTTCTGTGGTTGGTCTTCCATATGAAGGGAAACAGCGCCCACTCCACGGTATACACAGTTGTGCTGAAACCTGTAACATTTTTCATTTTACCCAGTCTTGCTTTCAACTATAAGCAGTTGAGAAAGTAATAAGTAAAAGATTCATAATATTACAGGGAAAGAATATTTCATTTTCAATACTAATTTAAATATATATATATATATATATATATACATTCAAGATAATTCCACAATGCTTTAAATTTTTTTTGACAGGCAGAGTGGACAGTGAGAGAGAGAGACAGAGAGAAAGGTCTTTCTTTTAGGTTGGTTCACCCCAATGGCCGCTGTGGCCGGCGTGCTGCAGCCGGCACACCGCGCTGATCCGAATGCAGGAGCCAGGTGCTTCTCCTGGTCTCCCATGTGGGTGCAGGGCTCAAGGACTTGGGCCATCCTCCACTGCACTCCCGGGCCACAGCAGAGAGCTGGCCTGGAAGAGGAGCAACCAGGACAGAATCTGGTGCCCCAACCGGGACTAGAACCCAGTGTGCCTCCCCCGCAGGAGGAGGATTAGCCTATTGAGCCATGGCGCCAGCCTCTATAATGCTTTAAACATAAGGAATATATATTACTACAAATATAAAATGTAATTACTTGAAGGGCTAGCATTATGGTGCAGTGGATAATGCTGGCATTCCATATTGGTATGGCTACAAGACCTGGCTGTTCCCCTTCTGATCCAGCTCCTTGCTAATGTGCCTGGGGAAGCAATGGAAGATGGCCCAAGTCCTTATGCCCCTGCACACATGTGGGAGACCTGGAAGAAGCTCCTGACTACTGGCTCTGGCCTGCCCCAACCCTGGCCATTGTGGCCATTTGGGGAGTGAAGCAGCAGATGGAAGATCCCTGTGTCTCTCTGTCCCTCCCTCTCTCAGTAACTCTGCCTTTCAAATAAGTAAATAAACCTTTAAAAACTGTAATTACTTGAATGTTACATTAATTAAGAGGATATTTAATTGAGATTTTACATTCTGGGTATTACTTGTGGAAACCAGTAGCAAGGTGGCTAAAGAGAAAATTTGGATCACAAGGCAGATGCTACAACTCAATAGACTAATCGTCTGCCTGCGGTGCCGGCACACCGGGTTCTAGTCCCAGTCGGGGCGCTGGATTCTGTCCTGGTTGCTCCTCTTCCTGTTCAGCTCTCTGCTGTGGCCCGGGAGTGCAGTGGAGGATGGCCCAAGTCCTTGATCCCTGCACCCACTTGGGAGACCAGGAGAAGCACCTGGCTCCTGGCTTGGGATCAATGCAATGTGCTCGCCGCAGTGGCCATTGGAGGGTGAACCAACGGCAAAGGAAGACCTTTCTCTCTGTCTCTCTCTCTCTCTCACTGTCCACTCTGACTGTCAAAAAAAATTGGATCACAAAAGAACCACTCCTTATTGCTGAATCATTTTTATATATTCATGAAGTTACAAAAATGTAGGCAAATGCATGGTGTTAAAGTGACAACAGCTAAATATATCATGTAATTGCAACAAAGATTGAAGAGCAACCAATGTATATGTATTAAACATTGTCGCTGTTACTCCTACATCTAACAGCCTGAGTCATTTTTGTTTCATCTAAAATCTAATAATTCTCTCTTTATTTCACTCACCATTCAGTTCCTGTTCATTCATTAACCACTTGCAGTGTGGCTACTTCATGCTGAAAACATATTTAGCTGCCTACAGTTTTAACAAGAGGGTGGCATTAGTAGCTGGGTAAATCTGACACCTGCATTAATACTTAGCAACCCTTTGCCTTTGAGTACCCATTAGCATTGCTTTATTAGACTGGATAGGCAACCATTTTTTATTAAATACACACACACACATACATACATAATTAGCTTTTCACATTTCATTACACAACAAATGTGTAAGGCAGTATACTGGAAAGAACAGGAAAAACAAAAACACTATCTTCATAATGGAATTCATTGATATGCAATATAAAAGGGAGTGGGCTTACAACACTGCAAGATCCTTGTTCTTTGGGCATTAGCTCATGTTCTTCATCCTCAGCTGTGCTTAAAGAGAGAAAATTGTGTCAGTAACTACACTACTGTTCTCTCCTGAGAATTAGAATTCTGGAGGGGTATTCCTTTTGCTGCTCCTGGATTTGTTATTGAATTCAATTGTGTTATTTTACTGAGGTCCAGGGAAGTGAAATGTTCTATCCAGGGTCATGTGGCTTATTTCAATTCAATTAATATGAAAACTCCTACTATATGACCCTGTTACAAACTGAACTATATCCCTCCAAAATTTCATAGGGTGAAACTTTAGCTCCCAATGTGATTTTACTTGGATACAGGGCCTTTAAGGAGATAACTGAGGTTAAATGAGATCATAAGAGAGGAGCTCTAATATTGTAGTATTGAGGTCCTTAAAAGAAGGGAAAGAGGTTCCAAGTCTTTCTTTCTCTCTTTCTCTCTCTCTCTCTCTCTTTCTCCATACACACACACACACACACACACACAGAGAGAGAGAGAGAGAGAGAGAGAGAGAGAGAGAGAGAAGAGCATGTCAGGATACAGAGAGTAACCATCTACAAACCAAGAAGAAAAAAGTGACGTGCCCAGAAACTCACCTGCTAGAGCTTAATTTTGTTCTTACAGCCTCTGGAAGGTGAGAAAATACAATTCTGTCATTTAAGACATCCAGTCTTTAGAATTATTATGGCATCTCAAGAAGAATAATATACAACCCCAGACTCCTCTGACATGGATCTGAAAATGTAGCAGCTACAGTGTTCCGATACCTGGCCTCCTCCTGGCAGACTCTTTCGGGGGGTAGTTGAACAGCCCCTTGCCAGGGCAGAAAATCAATGAATCAGGGCAAAAATTACAACTCAATCTTGAGTAATATGGCTCCTTCCCAATGTAATACCGCTATGATTTCAATGTGGTTTGACCCCTAAAGGTTTATGTGTTGAAAGTTTAGTCCTCAGTGAAGCGGACTTGAGGTGGTAGAAGGTTTTAAGATGTGGGCCTACTGGAAGGTAATTAGGTCATCAGAGCAACATTTTTGGTGGGGATTAATGCTAGTCCTCAGGAGTGATTTCATTCCTTGAGCAAGCTGTAATAAAAACAGTTAGCCTAGCTTCTCCCCCATCTTTGGCTACCTGTCTCACTATGTGGTCTCTCCTTCATGCAGTTCCACCATTATGATGCTACCATGAGACCCTCTCCTGGCCTAAGCATGTGCCGGCACCATGTACTTCAACCTCCAGAACTGTGAAAAAAAAAAAAAAAACCTCTTTTCTTTATAGAGCATCCAGCTTCAGCTATTATGTCATAGCAACACAAAACAGATTAAAGCAAACATTACAAAGTTTTATGGCCCAAGCAATAGAGTAACAGGTATGCTGCACTGAGAGTCATATGCCTGAGTCTAGGTGGATAAGCTTTTAGAACATATGTCAGTGCATGATGTTTCTAGTGATTAGAAAATTAGTAATTTTTACCTTTCTTCTGCATATTGTGATGATACAAAAACCCAAATAATATGAGTCACCTCATCATGTTGACAATTATGAGTATATTTCTTTGAAAATAAAGTGTTAATACATTGTTTTTTGGAATGGAATTATTTGTCATCATCACAAAACTTATTCTTGCCACATGAACAACTATCATGTGCAATCTTAAGAGTCTTAAATGGGTCTATGCATGCTCACCTGATTTCAACAATCTGATCAAACTCATCTCACTCTCTGAAGTGGACTCTCTGGCAGGAAGTATAATTCACAGAGTTTTCTCCCTCTGATAGACATGAAATTAATACTGAAATCTTCAGAACGAGGATTGATGACATCAACTGACACTAATCTTCTAAAGTGTAATAAAATGTGTCCGTGAAAAGAGATGATTGTTGGACTTAAAAAATGGGCCATAGCGCTGTGGTGCAGCAGGTTAACTCCCTGGCCTGAAGCACCTGCATCCCATATGGGTGCCAGTTCGGGACCCAGCTGCTCCACCTCCAATCCAGCTCTCTGTTATGGCTTGGGAAAGCAGTAGAAGACGGTTCAAGTCTTTGAGCCCCTGCACCTGCCTGGAAGACCTGGAAGAGGCTCCTGGCTCCTGGCTTCGGATTGGCATAGTTCCAGCCTTTGCGGCCAGCTGGGGAGTGAACCAGCAGATGGAGGACCTCTCTCCCCCCCCCTCTCTCTCTCTGCCTTTCCTCTCTCTGTGTAACTCTTTCAAATAAATAAATAAATACATCTTTTAAAAAAAGTGGGCCTATGGCATATATGGTCTCCCTGGGGAACCAAACTAACGACCCCTGAGCTCAGCTTAAGCAATTCCCACAAAATCTTTTGAAGACATCTCTGCAGGATGCAGGATGGAGAAACCTCAGAACAAATAGAAGTGGTGCTCCCCCAAAAGGGTTTTCCTTAAAGAGTGGAGCAATACGGTGACAGAATAAGATCAAAAGACCCTACCTCCCAGCCACCAATCATATCCCCACAGAGACATCAATTTCAACAGTCATTCATGCTCCAGTCTATCTTTACAAGAGCTGGGGAAACCAGGGGAGAAATTGTGCTTAATTTGAGCAAAATAGTAAAGAAGACTGGAAGGAAAGAGTTGCCTGTACCATCCTTCCTACAGGTCCATGCAGCACAGTATGGAGAGAAACAACTCTGGCTTGGGAGAAATACAGGGGGTCAAATCCAGGCATTAATATCATACCCAGTACCCCAGCACCAGATCTGCCATGGTGAAGCCCAGGACCAGGACCTGTCCCATGACCTTAAACTCAAGCCAGTACCCACAGACTGAGCCTCTGGAAGTGCATTATCCTTACAGTTAAGATACTGCTTCTACCACTCCTTGCCCAGTCTCAGGCAGTACAGGTAGAGGAACATTCTACTTCCTAAGGAGCGGGTCAGGAAAGTGAGCACAGGCCCAGAAATGGCACAGCAAGGTGATAGATGATGGTCTTATTCAAAAGGGAGCTTAGCACACAGTGTCTTCCCTTCCATCTCACAAGATCAACCCCAAACCGAGAGAGTCCTCCTGTCAGGGACAGGGTAATCAGGGATCCCCCACAGGCTCTACTCACCTGAGGCATTTACTGCTGGATAACCCTATGGCCCTCACAGGCCTTGAGCCTAGTTAGGGGAGCTGCTTGGTTACCTCAAATCTGCATAGCCCCAGAGAAACCTTCTGCCCATCTTGCATGCTCCCCCAACCCAGGCCGTTGCTGAATGGATATTCTGGAGACACCACCCACCTGGCTCGTGGAAAGCACCTGTTTCCAACCACTCCATAGATCTCTCTGAGCCAAGCAGGAGGTTGATCACATATTTTCATGGCTCTGGCCCTGGTAGGATCCTGTTCAGCATCCTGTGAGCTTCTTTGAGAGCAGAGCCCCCTGAAAACAATTGGGCAGTATTTTTCACCCTCCCTCCCCAGAAGCAGCTAGTGGCTGTCAATAATCCTGAGCCCAGGAGGTAACCAGATGGCCAACCTGAGCACTTCAGCTAACAGAGGCCCAGGGAAAGAACCAGGCCGTGCTGCCTTTGCTTCTGTTGCACCCAAGAAGCAGATAAATAGCCAGTTATCGAGAAATTTGGCCTGCTAAGATTCTGGGAGCAGATGCTCAGCTTTGGCCACACCATGTTGGTCCTGGTCAGAAGTTAAGAAGGCCTCCCTGACTAATCTTTATCTTTTATTTAAGGAATACAAACTCCATGCATTTCATAAATTCAGCTTTAGGAATATAGTAATTCTTCACACCATACCCACCCTCCCACCTACACTCCCACCCCTCTTCCTCCTTCCATTCCTATTCCCATTCTTATTTTTTACTAAGATCTATTTTCAATTAACTTTATACACATACAATTAACTCTATATTAACTAAAGAGTTCACAGATTGTATGAAAAAAAAAAAGTTCCACAACAGTAGAGACAAAGACTGTTCAGATTTATGATACCAAGGTTTTATCTCTTAAATTGAGTAGGGAAAGACTTGATCCTTCAGGATTTCCTGAAAGACCTCATTATCTCTATTATTATACTATTATTTCCATTTTAAATGTTTGGCAGCATTCAACAGGGAAATGAAAGATTTCAAGAAAAACATATTTAGTTTCTTAAGTATATACCAGGCTCTTGATTTTTTTTCTTTTACTGCCAGTTTTCACATTAGTTGCCAAAATTTGTATAAAAGTTTTGACATAATTAAAAATAAGTGTAAATTAGAGCTACAGCACAATCTAGCAATCTCACTACTGTGATATGTCCAAAGGACATGAAATCCTTTTATCAAAGAGACACCTATACTTGTATGTTTATTGCAGCACTATTCACACTAACTAGGATATGGAATAAATGTAAGTATTCATCATTAGATGAATGAATAAAGAAAATTGGTACATGAACATGAGATTAAAGTCTTGTCACTTGTGATAATATGGATGAACCTAGATATCATTATGCTAGGAGAAATAAACTAAGCCTAAAAAGACAAAAACCTCAAGATCTCAATAGTATGTTGAGTCTAAAAACATTGATCTCAAACTTGTTGAGAGCGGAAAGATTGTTATCATAGGGTGGGGAGTGGTAGAATGAGGAGAGTTTAGATAGTGTGCTCACCATTACAGTTAGTTATAAAGGAGACAGCTTGGTGTACTACTGCACAGTATGGTTGCTATAGTGCACAACAATGATTTTTAATTTCAAAATAGAAGAGAGAATTTTTAGTGCTTCAATCACAAATAAATTATAAATGTTTGAGTTTAAGGGTGTACTAATTAATTTGATCATTACATGTATTGGAACATCGTCATTTACTCTATAAATATGTACAATTGTGTGTCGATCAAAATTAAAATAATTATGATTTTAAAAACAAAAGCATGTTTTCCTTATTTGCAGATAGACCAATCAGTCACCCCTCCGCAAGGGTAAACTCATGTCAAGGTATTTAGATTGCTCCCAATTTAGCAGAGTTAGTCTCTCTGGAACTGGTATTACTGATGTTAGCATTTCACTTGTGTCCACATGATCACCCAGCAGGATTGGGCTCAACATTACATACAGTTACAACTCTAGATAGTCTGAGATGATTATAAGAGTCATTAGCAAAGTTAACAGAAAGTGAAAATGTATTCAGCCTGATCATAATGGCATTTCACTATTTGTGAACAGATTATTATAAAAGCTCCCCTCCATGGGAGATCCTGAAGGGTTTGACTATCACCACGAAGAATAGTTTTGATGAATTCAAAGGGACTTTGGCTAAGAGAGTGCTTTGTTTGAATGTGTCATGTCTTGGGAACTCAATTCCCAATTTCATATGTTAATGATATTTAGAGGCAAGTCCTTTGGGAGGTGGTTAGGGTTAGCTGAAGTCCTGAGAGTGGAACCTTTATTATGGGAATAAATGTAAGTAGTCACCAATAGAATCAGGTAAAAACCAGCATGCTCTGTGAGAAGAGGAAGAGAAATCCTTTCCTGCATATTCTCAGTCTCTCACAATAAAATGCCATCCACATGTCATAACACAGCAAGAAGTCTCCCACCTGATGTCCATAACTTGAAACTGAACTTCCCAGATCCAGATCAATGGACAGAATACACTTCTGTTAATAAGAAATTATCCAATGTGTGGTATACCGGTATGGCAACAGAAAGTGGACTAAGACAAAGGTAAAAAGTTTGATGGAGAACAGACAGCTTTTAAGGTGCGGTGGCCTCACGATATCTTCTGCAACATTCTTGTCCATGCTTACCAGACCCAAAGAGGAAGCAAGAGTCTCTGAGAGTGAAATCAACATCAGCATAGGTTGAGTGGGCAAATCTGCTTACATCTACCATGTGCCTAAAACATGCACTTCAACTTCTCTGAAAAAGGTCAGCGGAATGGAATGAGTCAGAAACACTGAGCACACCCACGTGCAAAAGTTTTGCTAAATTATTTTCTTCTAAATTGCACTGCAGTATTTATTTATAGCTTCGTGCCAGGAAAAAGAACACAAAACATAATTTTTGTATCAGAATAATACACTCATCACTAAAAGAAAAAAGAACACACACACAAATATCATTATACTCAAAATCACTTCTTTATTAAAATGAAGTGACAGTTAACAGGCAAAGAAAACCAAAACCAAAACAAAAGAATAATGTGGATGGTGACAAGGCTCGAATATTATTGGCCTTATGAAATGCTTCACATACTTTACTAATTGCAAAGACTCAACTAATCCTTTATTTGCATGAAATATTTTGTTCTTTTAATATTTTGTTCTTTTAACAAAAATGTCTCTCTCTGTCTTTTGTTGCTTAAATAATTGACAACAGACCAGCCATTGGGAACCAATCTTCAAAAATGATTTAATTACATAATTAAAGAAAGAAATATCACTGAGTGGTTTGTTTTATTTTATAATTGTATTGAATGCAAGGGAACAACTATCTCTGGGTATTCCTGAGTCCCCAGCAGAGCAGCCTCCTTAATTCTAATCTGATGTTGGAAACCTAGCTCCCACATAAACACTTACTGTATCCCTTAGCCCCTAATTCTTTTTATTAACGTTAGCACTTGTAAGACGTTAATCCAATATATTGGATTTTACATAATTTAAGGGTTTTATAGCTGGGGTCAAATCTCTTTCATTTATTTTGTGAGTCATCATAAATAATAGTAACTTGTGGCATGGTATAATGAGAGAGGTAAGCATGCTGATTTTTATCTGACTCTGAATTCACTGCAAAAATCATTTCTTCAGCTGAAAAATAAAACAGGAAGGACAAGATCTTATGTCATGGAGATGCTTTACATAGACTTCCATGAAGTCACTGAAATGCAGATAGACACATGGTAGGAAGAACTAACCTCCTACTACTTAAGTCTCCTGGCACGTGACCCCCGGGGAAGGTCCCAGATGGGTTTACATCTCTCGTCCTAATGTGGAAATGAGGGCTTCCCCCTCTTCCTAGGGACTCACTGGCATTCTTAGCATCCATTCTCTAATCTTATTTTATTTTTCCAAACATCACTAATTCTCTCTAAGGAAAGATGCTGTTTGGGAAAGGATATACCATCAAATAGGTGTATGCTGGCAGAGCTGGAGGAAAAATTGCCCATGAAATCCAGATGAAGGGCAGAGGCTCTAAGGAGCCAATTAGTCCTTCCAGAAAGATCCACACAAGTGTAGAACTGGGCCCCACCAGACTTTGAATCAACCCCTCTGCACAGTACAGCCTTCACTGCTTCGTATTCAGGGAAGACTCCTTCTGAGAATTGAACTGATTTTTTTTTCTGAGATTTGTTGCTTCTAGGAATGAGATGAGACATTCAAACTCATTTCCCTAGAGGCACAAACCAAATTTGAAACTATCTGAGAAAGAGTGAAAGACCAATAATTTCACCAGCTGGCTCTCCCACAATAATTTGACATCGTAAGGGAAGCTGTAATATGTTGTGTGATTACTTCCCCTCTTTTATTTGTTTCCCTCCCTTCTCTAAGTCTGAGTTCTCTTTATTTTCTGAAGAACAATATAAATATATAATGTTCTCAAGTTTGAACCAAGTTTGCTGCAAGCTTCTGGGTTATTTTTATTTCTGAATACTTTGAAAGGAAGTTATAATTTTGTTCATTCCCCTGCCCCATGTAAGAGGTATGGAAAGAATGACCAGACAGGTGCATAATGACTATAAGGAGAAATTATTTTACTAGAGTTCTGCGTACTCTTGGTTATTAGGTTACTAGATTTCTGTGACATTGGGCTCTTTTCAAACTGTGAAATTTGTTCAATTTTTATTGGAAACATGATGGATTTTCAGCCAGAGTTTAATCTTCTACTTAAATTATATTTCTCTAGTCCCAAATTCAGCAAGGAATGAATACATTTAGTGTAATGGTCTGATTTCCAGTACTAAATATATTTATAGAATTCAAATACACCAATATCTGCATAAAAGCATACCTTGACTCTGAAAACCCCATCATAATACACATTTCTAGAGGTTCTGAAATCTTGCATATCCTTAGATATATGCAGTGTGAATTACATGGATACATGGAAGCACATTTAATGTTTAAGTGACTTTTTCCCTGTAGGGTATTTTGGATATGAAGTTAGTTTTAGTAATAGGAAACTGAATACTGTTCCTAAACAGTATTTAATCAATAGCTTACTCTGTTTCAATTCTCTTTGATTGCCAAAATATTATCGCACTCCCTTGCTATGTTATCACCAACTTGTCCATTCAATATTTTTTGCACGTTTGCATGCTATACATGGTGACCATCAAAGCACATGCCCATCCCCTGTGACCCTACAGTTTAGGCAGTTCAGATGTGATAGATGGAATCTCAATGCACAACAAGTATACATTTTAAAACAATAATTTATTTTCTGTGTTAAGCCCCCATTATAGGATAATTCAAAACATTTATGGAAGATGGCATTAAAACTTTTACTTTTGTTTAAAAAGTTCAAAATTCACAGATTTTTAATATGGCTTTCCATGAAATTTAAAAAACCCTGTATGCATGGATTTCAAAAGCTGTTTTCTCCAAAATAAATGTATTTAATTCCTTTTTCCCACTAACTTTTTAAACTACCAACGTGTATTAGTTGATAGAAATTCCATTAATGTAGTAGCAACTACCTAACACCCTCCTTGCCTTTCTTAGGGTCTGTCTGTGTTCTTAGGAGTTCCTGTGGTTCCCAGGGTTTTCTAGGTCACCCCAGTATGAGCCGTCTGCTATAAATAGAAGTGTGCCCTGAGATGTCTTTTTCTTGTCAAGCATTCCTTCGTTGATTCTCACAGGTCCTTCTGAGGACTTTGTTCCTGGGTCCAAAGCCCATCAGTCTCTCCACCCCTCTGCTCTCCCTTGAGGTACAAGGTATTCACTTTGTTGATCGCATGTCACTTGCAGCAACCTGAGCCTGTGTTAATATTTGGAGTCATGCTGACTGGGTTAAGGGAAACCCAGATGGCCAGTGAAACACCATTTCTGGATGTGTCTGTAAGGATGTCTCTGGAAAAGATTAGCATTTTATTCAGTAGGCTGAGAAAAGAAGATCTGTACAGATGGCATCATCCAATCTGCTGAAAACCTGAACAGAACAAAACAACCAAAGAAGAGTAAGTTCACTCCCTCTCTGGAGCTCTGGCATTCGTATCCTCCTTCTCTTGGTCGTCAGAGCTCCAGGTGCTGGGGCATTCAGACTCCAGGACACACTCCAGCATCTCCTCCCCATCTTGTTTTTCAGGTCTTTTGCCTTGGACTGGGAATGATACCCATGGGTCCCCTGGTCCTCAGGCCCTCTGACATACTGAATTATTCCACTCTTGCACTGGTTCTCCAGTTTGCAGATGATAGATCATGGGATTTCTTGTCTTCCATAGTTATATTAGCCAATGCCCATAATAAATCCTCTATTGTATACTTAGATATATTCTGCTAGTTGGGTTTCTATGGAGAGCCTCCACATCTTTTGATACTGATCTGATAGTGAGAATGATTTAAGTTCTACTGGACTAAGGCATGGAGAAATTGTGTCAGGGTATTTGGGTCTCCTGGCTAGGTACACTGGACAGGCATTTGTACCCCTCCACTTCCACATCTGCCTAGAGGAAGGGTGCAGGGAACCAAGGCCCTGCCACCTCTCCCAATGTTACCGGGAAATGTCATATTCCTCTCAAATCCATTTGAAATACTTGTGGTCCCCTCCCCTGCTGGGTTGAGAGCTACTTTTGAAGGCACATATCAGCACATATCCTTTCTAGCCTTACCCTGAGTTTCTCTTCACACCCTAAACCGCAGAATCCTTTCTGGACCAGCAACAAGAGCTACCAGCAGCCTTGCTTCATCTCGGTCTTCTGAGATCCTTTAGGCTTAGGCTTTTAAAATTCAAAAGAGTTTTCTCAACTGAACATCCTTTCCCTGAAGCAAACTCCTTTCTGACAAAATATGAGAAGATTTATGAGAAAATTACACATTCAAAGGAGGTGGAAGGGAGGAAGGGAGGACATCTCAATAACAGCAAAAATATTAATATGGACATTGGGCTCTAGAAGGATCGTTAGCAAGAAAATTGCTAGGTATAAGGAAAGTTACTTCCTTGTTTAATGGATGAAGAATGTTGTGAAAACAAACAATGTCTAAGCTGAGACTTGAAAGATTAATGGATGCTATTTGGACAAGATGGAATTGGAAGAGAAAGATAATTCCAGAAACAGGAGACAGCAAGGCATGGGATAGCAAGAGAACCTGGAACATTCTAGAATATAAAAGATGTTCAATATATCTAGAATATGGACTCTGAGTAGGAAGTTGAAGGTACTGGGATTGTGGGGGAAACCCTGGAAAGCAGACAGAAGGTTTCATAGATAACAAGTCAGGGACTACAGAGATCAATAGGTGCTTGCACATGGCCACCCCTTTTCCTTGTTTAATGATACCGTATTTATTATAGCCGAACTGTACTTAGTCCTACATGGTGAAGCATGCTGACATGAGCCAATCACAGCAACTCTATGTAAATGATTGGCTTAAAAGTAGAAAAAAATCCAGTTCTGGTCAATAAGCTACAAGGGAAAGACAACTGAAGACGTAGGGAAGGGTTTTCTCCTTGATATTACAGAGGAGCATGAAGACAGTATTCTCTTTCTCCCGCTTGTCATTTTTACTTCTGAATGTGATTATTCATTGTTTTGATGTTAGACACTAGGACATGGAACATATGGCCACAGAGCAGCAAATATCAGGATACAAGTGTTGTTGATGATATGAAAAGATAGAGATGGAAAGACCTGCATTCCTTGTTGACCAAGACTGGGACTGTTTACATATGGAAATTCTAGTAAACAATAAATAACTTTGTGGTGCAAGCTATGATTAGCTTGATATTCAGTGACTTGAGTTAAATTCTACATAATATGTTACAATAGTTTAGACTTTTACAAAGTGCACATAGAGCATTGGGATCAGGCATACAATGACTTTTGCAACCAGATGTGGAGGTCTACATTCTAAAGAAAGCATATAATGAAGCATGGTATGAATTATAAAATTAAATATCTGAATGATTCTTAAATTGTAACTTTTAAAAAATGATATTAAGATATAGATATACACAAATATATACAAGAAATATATATATACACAAATATATTTAGGAAGAACCTTATAATCCAATAAATAATGTTCATATTGTAACCCAAGGGCAAATAAATTATTAATGGTATTAAGAAAGACTAGATTTTCAATGTTAGAATAAAAAAAAAGTATTCTAAATGAACACAGTTTGCTAACGGTAAGTTCAAAAGTAGGTTCCAGAACAGAAAATAAAATCAAGAGTTTTGGAGTTGATTGGATTCCAGCGGTGACGAAAAGGGTAGATTCCAGAATTATGCCCAATTTCTGTCACAGCCACTGGGGGTAGGACCAGTAAATACAAAGAATGAAAAATTGAAAATGGAGAGTTCTTCAAAAAGGCACTGCCTTAAGTATTAGTGGTTGTCGGGGCCAGCGCCTTGGCACAGTAGGTTAGTCCTCTGCCTGCGGCGTCAGCATCCCATATGGGCGCCGGTTCTAGTCCTTGCTGCTCATCTTCCAATCCAGCTTTCTGCTGTGGCCTGGGAAAGCAGTAGAAGATGGCCTAAGTGTTTGGGCCCCTGCACTCAAGTGGGAAGACCGGGAAGAAGCTCCTGGCTCCTGGCTCCTGGCTCCTAGCTTCGGATTGGCGTAGCTCCGGCCGTTGCAGCCATTTGAGGAGTGAACCAATAGAAGGAAGACGTTTCTCTTTGTCTCTCCCTCTTACTGTCTGTAACTCTACCTCTCAAATAAATAAATAAAATCTTAAAAAAAATTAGTGGTTGTCTAAATTTTAATTGTCATAATAGAATTACAAATCAAATAGATCCAAAATATATGAGTTTGTGACTGAGACTGACTAGAGAATCTCAATCAGTTTAAAAGCAAACATAATCTTAGCCATATTTGTTTTCCAAAAATTGCCTTTTCTCCTATTGGCATACAATCAACCTTCAGGGACGGCACCGTGGTGCAGTAGGTTAATCCTCCCTGCCTGTGGCGCCGGCATTCCATATGGGCACCGGTTCTAGTCCCGGTTGCTCCTCTTCCAATCCAACTCTCTGCAATGGTCTGGGAAAGCAGTAGAAGATGGCCCAAATGTCTGGGACCCTGCACCCACATGGGAGACTGGGAAGAAGCTCCTGGCTCCTGGCTCCTGGCTAAAGATTTGCACAGCTCCAGCAGCTGCAGCCTTTTGGGGAGTGAACCAATGAAAGGAAGACCTTTCTCTTTGTCTCTCCCTCTCACTGTAACCCTACCTCTCAAATAAATAAAATAAATATTTTTAAAAAATCAACTTTCAACACTTGGATCAATTTCAAGTACACAATGGAGATTAAGAACTTCACAGACATCAATGTCTGCATCAGGATTCTATGTATGATTTAAGGTATTTTCAGCTGTAACATAAGATTAATAAACTGTTATTAACATTAATATGCCATGCCTTAGCTCAGTTTCAATAAGAAAATTTCAATCTCAAACAAGGATAATTTTAAAAGTTTATTTATAAAGGGGCTCTTTACAAAGTTGACCAGAGTGCAGAGGAAATACAAGGGGCTATATATTTACTCAAGGTTGGACACATTAGAGCTGTGACCACTATGACCACCACATGCCCAAATATACAGAGAATGTGACAGTTACTTATCTCTGTAACCATGAGAAGAGAGTGATGTGGAGGAGGTTTTCTTGAGAGAAGCAGACCCTTCAGTCTGGGGACAAATCCAGCAGGAAACAATCACACAGGGAATATAGTGGAGGAATTAAATATTCTGACTCCACCCTCTTCCTTCCCTCTGATTTCCTTCCAAGCATCCACCTGGAGGACCTTGAATAAGGCATCGCTTCCATGTAGTCACGTAATTCAACTTGCAAACAAATAGGGGCCAGACTAGGAGACAATGGGTCTAGAGAGGAAAAGAATAGAAATTGTGCCTCTTTATAGGGGAAAATGTTATCTGAACCCTTCCTATCTAGGTTAAAATGAAACACATATGTGAAGTTAGCAGCTAGGTTTCAAATAGTGTAAAAGATGGCTCGAATAAGAAAGAAACATTTTATCTACAATGATCTGCATTGATCAAATAAATGTTCACTAAAAGCTAATGAACTATATTAAGTTAGTCATTCTAGCTAAATATATTACCCATATTTGTTTTCAACTACAGCATTTTTGGAGGGTGAGTAAAAGGAGTTATAATAGAATTGATTATGAATGACAGTAAGCAAAAATGCAACATTAAATTACTTTACTGATTAGTCATTATTTAACATTTTAATTGGGCTTTTAGTGAATTGTACTTTTTTAGTAACTGTATGATGCCATATAGCTTCACTGAAGGACTCTGGATCTGTGGAAGACACTTGGAGAATGTCTCATGGGTCCACTAGGGTTCTATTTATATTGAGACAGACACTATCTGAACGGGAATGCATCCTAGAGAAAGACGCAGCAAAGGAAATCAAGTTTTGTCCAAGAAGAAAAAGTCAGTGATTCTGAAATATGTCATGATGTCTTTTCAATACTGCTTTGTTGGCTAAGACTGCAAGGATTTATGCCTGAGGGATTACGCAAAGATACTTAATAAACAGGCAACAAAAAACACAAGTTATCTATTTTTGCTGAAACCCATAAACAACAAGAGAAGGCGTCATAGTGAAGTGATCAGAAGTGCTACCTTTGACACCAATGGCAGGATTCATGCTATCATATGCAATAGATGACAGTGGGCATTGATGTGATCTATAGCAACAGGAAAATCCTCAAAAATTAATACATTTGACATCCCAATACTTTGTCACAGACATAAGGACTCTCATCTGCAAGCGTCTATGGTCTTGGGAAAATTTCAGATATTCCTCAGTAGTGGTCCTAAGATTCTAGTGATATGGCAGTCTCTGTGGACCACTATGGGAGGAAGAGAAGACCTTTTCAGCTAAGTAGGAATTGAAGGCAATTTAAATATACCAAGTCCGGGCTGGGCATTTGGCTCAGCAGTTAAGACGCTGCTTGGGATGACTGCAGCCCATGTTAGAGTGCCTGGGTTTGAGGTCTGGCCCTGTTTGAATTCTGGCTTCCTGATAATGCACACCCTTGGCAGCAGCAGGGTTTGGCTCAAGCAGTAAGATCCCTGTCACCCATGTGGGAGACCCCGCTCCTAGCTTCAGCTCAGCCCAGCCCCAGCTTTTGGGGGTATTTAGGGATTGAACCCACTAACTGATTGAACTAATTGTCTATCTTTCTATCACTTCTCTTTCCTTCTCTCTCTTGGTCTCTCAAATAAAATGAACATTCAAACATTTAAATTAAAAATATATTTACAAAGGCATGTTAAATTATAATAGAAAAGGTAAAGGCAAATCCAGAGAAATACAATTGTTAAACTAATAAATCCTTAAATATAGAAAGTAAACAAGGATGAGAGGCACAGATTTGAATAATGGATTTAGAGACCAAAAATTCATAGCATGACACAAAATAAGAAATTAGCTTTCTCCTTATCCCTTAGAAATCCTGTATCTGGTCCAACTTAGTCTTTTAATATGTGGAATTACTCTTGGCTGGTTTTGCAGTATGCCAGAAAAGATTATAGTTAACTTTTTTTTCTCTATTTTCAATATTTATGCTTTATACTCTCCTCTGGGTGGGGACACTAATTACATATTATAGCATGACTTTGACACATATTTGACTCTATACTAATCCCCTGGTATTTTTAAAAGCAGTATCATTAATAACATAAAATACCACATTTAGATGTATCATTGATTTTTCAGTCAATCATTCATTCACTTAAAATATTTGTTTAGGGGGCTGGTGCTGTGGCGCAGTGGGTTAAAGTCCTGGCCTGAAGCGCCGGCACCCATATGGGCACCAGTTTTAGTTACAGCTGCTCCTCTTCCAATCCAGCTCTCTGTTATGTCCTGGGAAAGCAGTGGAAGATGGCCCACGTCCTTGGGCCCCTGCACCCACATGAGAGACCCAGAAGAAGCTCCTGGCTTCTGGCTTCGGATCTATGCAGCTCCAGCCATTGCGGCCATCTGCGGAGTGAACCGGCAGATGGAAGAGCTCTCTCTCTCTCTCTCTTTCTCTCTCTCTCTCTGTAACTCTGTCTTTCAAATAAATAGAATATATCTTTAAAATATATTTGTTTAGAACTATGTGAAAATAAATATTTGTTTAGAACTACATGAAAAGCAAAGATAGGGTTTTTCATTTTGTAACTGATGAGTAGAGGAATGATGGGAGGAGACAGAAAGAAGGAGGCCAAATTTACCTACTGGAGATAGGAATACGAATAACCAGCAGTGAATAATATGATTTAAGATGCTAGCTATACTTGATTTAGTCTTTTAAACTATCTCAAATAATGCTTAACTTATTCATTATTTTTTTCTTTTTTTCCAATAAATATCTAAAGCAAGTGATCACTGAAAATATATTTTTGAAATAAAGTACATGTGAAAAATAAACTAATTATATTCAGCAATGAAAAGGTATAATGTTGCATTTTTATTATGAAGTAAGTGTTACCTCTAGGGAAAACAACATAAACTGAAGATACTAGCATTTTTCCTGTGGTCATATTTCTAGCAAATCATTTTTCTCATGTAAGTCCTATGGATTCACTGAGAAATATATAACATAGAATGATGAGAAAAATAATCACAGCCATAAGATTTTATTTCTGCATGCCAAGATTACACTCAAAGCCTAATACTTATGAATAATTTGTTAAGGTCATTCCAGAAGAGACAATATGAAGTTTAACCAAATAAGCAAAAAGCGAGCATTTATAGTCACAATATTTTTATTCTACATTGTTATTTTTCTCTCCAAATCCTGCTGTAAGTATTAGATAGAGACAGAAATCATTTATGTAATGAAATTATATAGTATTATAAAAAGTACAGATTTGTATTCTGGACCATGGTGTTAAATATTACCTCCTTATCTTTCATAACATTTTCTAAAAATTTTAATACTACATTGTTATATGAGTTTGGAGGGTTGGGAATGGGATTTACTGTTGGGATCTTTAGGTTGCTATTATTCTTCACTTGCATAAAATTCACTGGTTGCTAACACTAAGGCAAACACACAAAAATTTTTTACCTATTTAATACAATTCTTCATCCAATGTGAAAGAATACTCATGTTTGATATAGACGTTTTTATGAAAGGTTTAAAACCGGTTTTAACATTGTGAAATAACTGCATTTTTACCTTTGCACAGGAGGTAATAAACTGATTGATTGAGTTTAATTTTCCTATTTTTCTACTTTAATAATGATAATTTCAAATGCAAAGATTTTAGTATGTTAGTGATTAAATTGATCTAACTAATCAACTTCTTATTCATTAATATGTATGAATATAATAATGTGATATTATCAAGAATGAATAATAACAAAAACAATATTAAAATCTCAGATTAATTGACCATGGCTTATTTTTTACTGGGAATGAAAAAGCATTTCTCATATTAATAAGTCAATCTATTTTTCATGTCATATTTCTGCAGGCATTAGTTTCTATTTGACAGCTAGTTAAGTGAGCTGAACCCAAAAGGAAATAATGAAGATGATTGGGACTCAATCCAATGCTTTAAGATGTGGAGATAAACCATTTGTTTGGGCTACTTTCCCCACTTTGATAGAAAACAGTACACAGACAAAATAAAACAAGGTAACAACTAGAGGGGAAAAATGTTTTTCCCCATAATGCCAGGTTAACCAGAAAACACATCAATATTCAGTGTGAAATATTTATTCTTCTAGTGCTGGATGAAAAGTATCATCTTCACTTGTGATAGATCACTTGTTTTTAACAAACTTATTTCCACAATCATATCTTAATTGTAAAACAGTTTTCATCAAAATTACCTGTAATTTTCATGATTTGCTAAAAAAATATTACCACATGATTTTATGTTTACCCAGTTAAGCAAAAATAAACATTTATTTTAAACTGAGTAAAGCACTATTCTTTTTCTTTTTTTAATTTTATTTAACTTATTCAAGTTCCATATATTTCATATATACAGATTCAGGAACATAGTGACACTTTCCCCACTACCCTCCCTCCCACCCACGCTCCAATGTAAAGTGTTATTCTTACAATTCCATCTAAAGATATTCCTTTGGAATAAAAATTGAGACAAGATGACAAGATACAGAGCCAAAAGTCCAGTTCCCAGGATATGTCTTGTTTACCATACTTGAAAGATCTGTTTAATTCAGAAAGTTGACATGATAAACAATCATCCCAATACTGTGGTCCATTTCAACTTGTGTGAGTTGAGCTTTCAAAGAGCTCTGAATCAAGAATTCCTATGACTTGGAATCAAATTAACCTTACTCATAATTTTGCTTTCAACTTGGACATAGGCTAAGGCTGACTGATTCTAACAGGAGCTGTATTTCAGGTCTAGCATTTTGTTCCTTTCCCTGTTGTTCCACTACACACCTGAAAATCTTGCCTTAGGGCTGGATGTGTGCCATAGAAATTGACATGTCAGTTGGGATGCCCACTTCCCACATTGGACTGCCTGGGTTTGATATCCGGCTCCAGCTCCTGACTTTAGATTTCTGCTAATGTGGCTGTTGGGAGGAAATGGTGATGGATCAAGTAATTGGATTTCTGTAACCCATGTGACTGATATGGATTGAGTTCCCAGTTTGCAGCTTTGGTCTCAGCTAGGAGCCATTGCCGCCATTTGGGGAGTGAACCATAAGATGGAAGACCTCTCTCTCTGTCTCTGCATCTCTCTGCATAAATTTTTGCATCTCAAGTAAATAAATCTTTTTTTTTAATAGGCTCTCTTCTTTCAAAATCAAAAAATAACTTAAATCACATCTTTAATTTTACAACCTTACACTCCCATCTTCTTCATCTTTTTTTTTTTAAGATTTATTTTATTATTTATTTGAAAGACAGTTACAGAGAGTAGAGTCAGATAGAGAGAGGTCTTTGATCTGCTAGCTCACTCCCCAGATGACCGCGGCAGCTAGAATTGAGCTGATCCAAAGCCAGTAGTCAGGAACTTCTTCCAGGTCTCCCATGTAGGTGCAGGGGCCCAAGGACTTGGGCCATCTTCTGCTGCCTTTCCAGGCCATAGCAGGGAGCTGGATTGAAAGTGGAGCAGCCGGGACTTGAACTGGCCAACCCCTCCTCCTCCTCCTTCTTCTTCTTCTTCTTCTTCTTCTTCTTCTTCTTCTTCTTCTTCTTCTTCTTCTCCTTCTTCTCCTTCTTCTCCTTCTTCTTCTTCTTCTTTTTTTGTGCTGTCCTATAGTTATGCTGTATCTGTATATTTTATTGTAAAATAAACCAGAAACAATAATAAAACCAAAACTGACCATACTTGACTCTCTGTTGCTTGCTATATACGATGAAGTTCAAACTCCTTACTATATCAAATAATAGTTTATAATTGGAATCAAAGATATTTTCCAACTACAACTACTATCAGTGCAGCCAACAAATCTTTTTTTCTCCCAAAGCCTTATGTTCTTCTACTCTCCTAAAGAGATTTATTTTTCCTTTGAAATTAAAGATACTCTTAACCTGCTGGTTGCTTTGGTATTTATTAAGATTAATTTTATTTGTTTTATTTGCTTTCATTTTATTCACTTTATGTATTAAATTATTTTAAAATTTACTTGAAGATAGAGAAAGAAGGAGACAGAGAGAGAAAGAGAGAGACAGAGATCCTCTGTCGTCTGATTCTCTCCCCAAATGCCTACAGCAGCCAGGGCTGGGGCAGATCAAAGCTAGGAGCCAGGAACTCCATCAAGGTCTCCCATGTGGATTGCAGGGTCCAAGTATTTAGGCCATCTTCCACTACCTTCCTAGACAATATAAGAGAACTGGATAGGAAGTAAAGCAGCCAAGACTTTAACTTGCTCTTCCATATGGATGTCAGCATTGCTGGCAGGGGCTTAACCTCCAGTGCCATGATGCTGGCCCTTGGCAAGCTTTTTTTCATTATTAAATGCTGTTAACATGGCTTGATCTCTTTAAATCTATCTTTTCTAAACTGTGGTAGAAATAGAATATTTCCTTCTATATCCTTAGCATTCTACTGACTTTTATTTCATAGCACCATCTCTTTGCGTTTGTATAGAGTACATCTTCCTTCCAACATTCTATCACATTTGAAAACTATAAATTAGGAGCATACTAAGTTAGTCCTTCACCTGCAGCATCAGCATCCCATACGGGCACCAGTTAGTATCCCAGTTACTGTTTTTCCAATCCAGCTCTCTGCTTATGGGCTAGGAAAGCAGCATAATATGACACAAGTAACTGGGTCCCTGAACCCAAGTGGAAAACCTGGAAGAAGCTACTGGCTCTGTCTTTGGATTGACCCAGCTCTGGATGTTGTGACCATTTGGGGAGTGAACCAGCAGACAGAAGACCTCTCTTTCTGTCTTTCCCTTTCTCTGTCTGTAACTCTGCCTCTCAAATAAATAACTAAATCTTAAAAAATACCCTGTAATTTATTAATATGTGTGTCTCCAAATTATAACAATTAGAAAATTATTTATAACTGAGTAAATAAAATTTAAGATGCTATTAGAATTACCCTTTTTGTCCAATAAATATGCAGCAAAAATGAACATACCCATAAAAAGCCATTAGAATTATTTGTTTAATATTGCATTTGAATAGAACAACAAACTCTATATGCCTATGATGATACTTTTTTTTAAGATTTTATTTATTTATTTGAGAGGTAGAGTTATAGACAATGAGAGGGAAAGACAGAGAGAAAAGTCCTCTGTCCTTTGGTTCACTCTCCAAATGGCCACAATGGCCGGAGCTGTGCCTATCAGAAGCCAGGAGCCAGGTGCTTCCTCCCAGTCTCCCATGTGGGTGTAGGAGCCCAAGGACTTGGACCATCCTCTACTGTTTTCCCAGGACACAGCAGAGAGTTGGATTGGAAGAGGAGCAGCAGGGAATAGAACTGGCCCCCATATGGGATGCTGGTGTTGCAGGTGGAGGATTAACCTACTGTGCTCCAGCACCAGCCCTAATGATACTTTTTTATATGTAACACTATTGTCTATCTAAACACAATGTGTTGGAAACACAAACCTTGAAGAAGACAAGGAAATAAAGAAGAGAATAAGTAGAATAAAATCAAAATGGGATAAAAAGAAGTATAAAACAGATAAATGCAGAGTGTAGGGTCACATAGTGAACTGAACATAACATTTCCAAACTTTCAATAAAATATATAGTATATAAAAAGTTATAATCTGGCATGTGTCCTGGTGGAAGCAGGAAGGTTCAGACTTTGATGTTGGTTTTGGTGCTTTGGCTGTTGGGCTGAGTAGGAAAAGGAGTGGTTTAAGTTGGTTGAATCTGGCAATGAAGAACCTACAGATAGATTTGGAGGGTCACTGTACTTCCATAAAAGATGACTGTTCTGTCTCCTGAGAACCATGTAATACTGGAGAAGATCCTGGTCTCAATATTGATACTTAAAAATATTACTAGGGGCAGAGCCAAGATGGCAGAATAGTGAGGGCGTGCACCAATAGTCCGGGAAAATATAGTTTAATAAAAGTGGAGTTACTGTAGCCTCAGGAAAAGACTCAGGAAAAAACTGCAGAAGAAACTCTTCTGGATCTGGTGGATGTGACACAGAGGATCTATGAGGAGAGCAAGGTCACCCACCGCGTGAAAGCCGAGCAGCAGGAGCCAAGCCCCAGGAGTGGAGACGCTGGAGCGGAGCCACAGGAGCCCAGCCACAGAATCTGCATGCCAGTGCTGGAAGGGGAGGTGAAACAAAAACCTTGGTAACCTGGGACATTGGCAGGGAAAGGCAGAACGAGGCCTGAGGCCCCACTGGGGAAAGCGCACCGGGCTGACTGGAGGAGAAAAAAAAAAAAACGAATAAATAAGTGGAACCAGCATGAACACTAGCCTCTCTCTTCACTCACCTCACAAAGCCAAGCAAGATAAAGACATTTCACATATGTAAAATGGCGCCCGCCATTAGCCAAGCAGAAAAACCTGACTCTGGTGGGGAGAAATAACAGGAGGTTAGGATCTAGTGAAAGTGTGTGGAGCTAACGACCTGAGACTATGAGAATCTGATGGGGGGGGGCGAGAGAACTCACTGAGTACACAAACTCGGTAACCTTGGCAACCTGATGTGAGACTGCCAAGATATTTGAGACCATACTGTGGGCTGAATAAATTTTGTGTGGTCCCAGTGGTAGATCAGACAAATACCCACAGAAGCCAGATTTCATACATCAACTACCTTAATTCCACTCAGCTGTGCTGAATTACTTCCCAACTGAGTCAAAGAGAGAGAGAGAGAGAGAGAGAGAGAGAGCGAACAATCTGGGTGAGTCACCTTTGGCACACCCTTAACCCTGAAGAACCAAACAGAGATATCTGGCCACACCCATCACAGCCTCTAAGGATCCATCAAAAGCAGACAGTCCACTTAATCTAGAGTCATAGTATAACAGGAAAAAACACCACAGTGAAGAAACCAAAGAAAATCTCTAATATGCCAAACAACAAATGCAAAAACTGAGGTAACAAGAACAAGGAAGACACTATGACACCCCAAATGAAAAACACACCCAAATTCAAGATTATGAAGATGATGGGATAGAAGAAATGCAAGAAGCAGATCTTAAAAAATTAATTAGAACATTAAGAAGTTCTCAAAAATAAATTCTTGAACTACAGAAATCCTTAGTGGACAAGATAGATAATCTCTCTTGTGAAAATGAAATATTAAGGAGGAATCAAAACGAAATGAAACAACTAGTAGAACATGAATCTGTGACAGTGGTGAGAAACCATAATGAAGAATTCAACAGACCAAATGACAAACACATTAGAGAGCCTTAAAAACAGAATGGGTGAAGCAGAAGAGAGGATATTGGACTTAGAAGACAAAGAACAGGAAAGGAAATAGTCAAACCAAAGAAAAGAAGAGGAAAACAGAAATCTAAAAAATATTGTTGAGAACCTACAGGATACTATTAAAAAACCCAACATTTGGGTTCTAAGAGTTCCTGAAGGCATGGAGAGGGAGAAAGGATTAGAAGGTCTTTTTAGTGAGACACTAGCAGAAAATTTCCCAGGTTTGGAGAAGGACAGAGACATCCTAGTACAGGAAGCTCACAGAACCCCTAGTAAACATGACCAAAAGAGATCCTCATCACGACGCATTGTAATTAAACTTACCACAGTGAAACAGAAAGAAAAGATCTTAAAATGTGCAAGAGAGAACATCAGATTACTCTCAGAGGATCTCCAATTAGACTCACAGCTCACTTCTCATCAGAAACCCTACAGGCTAGGAGGGAATGGTGACGTATAGCCCAGGTACTAAGAGAGAAAAACTGCCAGCCCAGAATATTATATCCTGTAAAGCTCTCATTTGTGAATGAAGGTGAAATAAAGACTTTTCATAGCGAACAGAAATTGAAAGAATTTGTTGCCACTCGTCCAGCCCTGCAAAAGATGCTTAAAGATGTGCTACACACAGAAACACAGAAACACGGTCATCAATATGAAAGAAGGTAAAGGAAGGAAACCTCACAGCAAAAGATCACAGGAAACTCAAAGCGTATATTAGAAAATACCTTTGGCAAATGGCAGGGCAAAGTTATTACTTATCAATAGTAACATTGAAAGTTAATGGCCTAAACTGTCCAGTTAAAAGACACCGATTGGCTGACTGGGGTAAGGAACAAAACCCATCTATTTGATGCTTACAAGAAACACATCTTTCTAACAAAGATGCATACAGACTGAAAGTGAAAGGCTGGAAAAATACATACCATGCCAACAGAAATGAAAAAAGAACGGGTGTAGCCATTTAATATAGGATAACATAAACTTTACCACAAAAACTGTTAGTAGAGACAAAGAGGGGCAGTATATAATGATTAAGGGATCCATTTAACAGGAAGATATAACAATTATCAATGTATATGCACCTAATTTCAGGGCACCGATTTATCTAAAAGACTTGTTAAGGGACTTAAAGTGAGACATAGACCCCAATACAATAGTACTGGGGGACTTCAATACTCCACTCTCAGAGATAGACAAATCAACAGGACAGAAGATCAACAAGGAGACAGTAGATTTAAACGACACTATAGCCCAAATGGACCAAACACATATCTACAGAACTTTTTATCCTACAGAGAACAATTTACATTCTTCTCAGCAGTACATGGAACCTTCTATAGGATAGACCACATACTAGGCCATAAAGCAAGTCTCAGCAAATTCAAAAGAATTAGATTCATACGATGCAGCTACTCAGACCATAAAGCAATGAAGTTGGAAATCAGCAACTCAGGAATCCCTAGAGCATATGCAAACACATGGAGACTGAACAGCATGCTCCTGAATGAACAATGGGTCATAGAAGAAATTAAAAGAGAAATCAAAAATTTTCTGGGAGTAAATGAGGATAACAGCACAACATACCAAAACCTTTGGAATACAGCAAAAGCAGTGTTAAGAGGAAAGTTTATATCAATAGGTGCCTACATCAATAAATTGTAAAGGCACCAAACAGATGAGCTTTAAATTCATTTCAAAGATCTAGAAAATCTGCAGCAAACTAGACCCAAAGCTAGTAGGAGAAGAGAAATAATTAAAATCAGAGAATAAGTCAACAGGATTGAATCCAAAAAAATTTCAAAAAATTAACCAGACGAGGAGCTGTTTTTTGTTAAAAAATAAACAAAATTCACACCCCATTGGCCCAACTAACTAAAAAAAGAAGATAAAATACCCAAATCAATAAAATCAGAGCTGAAAAAAGAAAATTAACAGCAGACAACACAGAAATAATAAGAGTCATCAGAAATTACTACAAGGACGTGTATGCCAAAAAACAGGAAAACTTATCAGAAATGGATAAATCCTGGACACATGCAACCTACCTAAATTGAACCAGGAAGAAATAGAAAAAATAAACAGACCCATAACTGAGACAGAAATTGAAACAGTAATAAAGGCCCTCCCAAACAAAGAAAAGCCCAGGACCAGATGGATTCACTGCTGAATTCTACCAGACATTTAAAGAAGAACTAACTCCAAATCCTCTCAAACTATTCATAACAACCGAACAAGAGGGAATCCTCCCTAATTCTTTCTATGAAGCCAGCATCACCTTAATTCCTAAGCAGGAAAAAGATGCAGCATTGAAACAGAATTACAGACCAATATCCCTGATGAACATAGATACAAAAATTCTCAATGAAAGTCTGGCCAATAGAATGAAATAACACATCAGAAAGATCATCTAACCCAGTCAAAATGGGTTTATCCCTCTTATGCAAGGATGGTTCAATGTGCGCAAAACAATCAATGTGATACACCATATTACCAGACTGCAGAAGAAAAACCTAATGATTATCTCAATAGATGCAGAAAAAACATTTGATAAAATACAACACCCTTTCATGATGAAAACCCTAAGCAAACTGGGTATAGAAGGCACATTCCTCAATACAATCAAAGCAATTTATGAAAAACCCACAGCCAGTATTCTATTGAATGGGGAAAAGTTGGAAGCATTTCCACTGAGATCTGGTACCAGACAGGGATGCAATACCAGATTTCAGGACATACTACAGGGCAGTTGTAATCAAAACAGCATGGTACTGGTACAGAAACAGATGGATAGACAAATGGAACAGAATAGAAACACGAGAAATCAATCCAAACATCTACAGCCAACTTTTATTTGATCAAGGATCTAAAACCTATTCCTGGAGCAAGGACAGTTTATTCAACAAATGGTGCTGGGAAAATTGGATTTCCACATGCAGAATCATGAAGCAAGACCCCTACATTTCACCTTATACAAAAATTCACTCAACATTGATTAAAGACTTAAATCTATGACCCGACCCCATCAAATTATTAGAGAGCATTGGAGAAACCCTGCAAGATATAGGCAGTAGCAAAGAATTATTGGAAAAGATCCCAGAAGCACAGGCAGTCAAAGCCAAAAAAAATTTGAGATTGCATCAGATTGAGAAGTTTCTGTACTGCAAAAGAAACAGGAAATTTAAGAGGCAACCAACAGAATGGGAAAAAAAATATTTTCAAACTATGCAATAGATAAAGGGTTGATAACCAGAAACTACAAAGAAATCAAGAAACTCCACAATATAAAAATAACCCACTTAAGCGATGGGTCAAGAACCTCAATAGACATTTTTCAAAAGAGGAAATCCAAATGGCCAACAGACACATGAAAAAATGTTCAACTAGCAATCAGGGAAATGCAAATCAAAATCACAATGCAGTTTCACCTTACCCGGTGAGAATGGCTCACATTCAGAAATGTACCAACAATAGATGCTGGTGAGGACGTGGGGAAAAAGGACACTAAACCACTGTTGGTGGGCATGAAAACTGGTTAAGCCACTATGAAGTCAGTCTGGAGATTCCTCAGATACATGAATATAACCCTATCATTCAATGCAGCCATCCCACTCCTTGGAATTTACTCAAAGGAAATTAAATTAGAAAACAAAAAACGGTCTGCACCTTAATGTTTATTGCAGCTCAATTCACAAGAGCTGAGACCTGAAACCAACCCAAATGCCCATCAACAGTAGACTGGATGAAGAAATTATGGGACATGTACTCTATAGAATACTATACAGCGGTCAAAAACAATGAAATCCGGTCATTTGCAACAAAATGGAGGAATCTGGAAAACATCATGCTGAGTGAACTAAGCCAGTCCCAAAGAGACAAATATCATTTGTTTTCCTTGATCGGTGACAACTAACTGAGCACCAAAGGGAAACCTGTTGAAGTGAAAGGGACACTATGAGAAACAGTGACTTGATCAGCTCTTGTGCTGACTGTTGATGTACAATGTAATACTTTATCCATTTTAGTAGTTTTTTTTTGTTCTAGTACTAGTGGTTGAACTATGCAATTAACACACAATTATTCTTAGGTGTTTAAATTTTAATTGAAAACTGATCCCTGTTAAATATAAGAGTGGGAAAAAGAGAGGGAGGAGATGTACAATTTGGGAAATGCTCAATCAGACCTGCCCCAAATGATGGAGTTGGAATTGTGCCAGGGGATTCCAATACAATCCCATCAAGATGGCATGTACCAAGGCCATCTCACTAGTCCAAGTGATCAATTTCAGTTCACAATTGATCACAATGATAGGTCTAAGAGTCAAAGGGATCACACAAACAAGACTAGTGCTGCTAATACTAACTGATAGAATCAAAAAGGGAGAGAATGATCCAACATGGGAAGTGAGATACACAGCAGACTCATAGAATGGCAGATGTCCTAAATAGCACTCTAGCCTCAGAATCAGCCCTTAAGGCATGAGCCCATGAGAGTATTTTAGGCATGGAAAGTCAAGACACTCTGGAGAAAAAAAAGACCTAAATGAAAGATCTCTGCGAGTGAGATCCCACTAGAAAGAATGAGCCTTCAAAGAAGGAAGTACCTTTCTCTGAAGGGTGGAGAGAATTTTCACTTTGACTGTGACCCTGTCAGAATAAGATCGAAGTCGGTGAAGCCTAAAGGCTTCCATAGCCTTGGCAACTCATGACTAGAGCCTAGCTCTGGAGATTACTGACGCCATAAACAAGAGTGTCAAATTGTTAAATCAACATCAGGAGACACTGTGTAATTGTGTCTCATGAGGGATCTCTCCTTAATGTGTTGTCCAATGTAAAGTAATGCTATAAGTAGTACTGAAACAGTATTTTTACACTTTGTGTTTCTGAGTGGGTGCAAACTGATGAAATCTTTACTTAGTATATACTGAATTGATCTTCTGTATATAAAGAGAATTGAAAATGAATCTTGATGTGAATGGAAGGGGAGAGGGAGCGGGAAAGGGGAGGGTTGCAGGTGGGAGGGAAGTTATCGGTGAGGGAAAGCCATTGTAATCCATAAGGTGTACTTTGGAAATTTATATTCATTAAATAAAAGTTTAAAAAAGTTATAATCTGTTAGTAAAATGATGCTGTCTTATTTGTGGCGCCATCTATGCCCCAGATGGCATTTTAGACCATGGCCACCATTGCCACATTGCACTGTAGGCTTCTGTCCTAAACATCATGGTCCAATCACTGGTTTCAGCTCCACCCCATCTTAATGGGATTCACTGCTCCTACTTCCCTGCCCACCCGCTGGCAAAGGTTTAACAAGACCTGTCCTGAACACATGTGTCTCTCTTGCTCTCTCTCTCTCTCTCTCTCGATCTCTCTTTTACATTCTCCTCCTTTCTCTCTTTTTTCCTTCTTCGCCCCTTCCTTCTGGTCTGTTGGATTTCCAGCAACAAAAAATATATTCCCTCACTCATATGTTTACTGTGTTTTGTGGTGGCCTTACATAATCAACTTCCCAACTTCTGTTATGAGATGTAAAAGGTGTGGAAATTGCTACTCCTATTCTGAATAAAGAGAAAACCACATTTAAAAATACCCTGAACAAACGGAAAGACAATCATTCTTCTGAGATCTGTTAGAGAACTAAAGTCATGGTAAATCATGACTGAAGTTGGAGAGAGAGGAAAATACAGACACTTGTGACTTACCAGTAGCAGAGGTTCCAGAATAGTTATCTCCAGCTCAATCCAGTAGCAATAGCTCCCATAACCTAAAATTGAAAAATTGATGAAGGTTTTTCACCAATTGAGTGGAGATTTGAAAAAATTGAGGAGCTCAGTCTTGGGCAAGACACAGGTGGGCGAGTTTACCTCCAGCTTTCAGCAGATTTTCAAAATGAAATGAAGTAAAATATCTCAAACTTACAGTAGGGTGAGAGGAAAGGGTGATAAAAGCTACAGAAAACCTACAATTTATATTTTAATTCAATGGTAAGGAACAAGATGCTTTCCTCTAATGATCTGAATAAAGGCAAGAATGTCCTTTCTTAACACTCCTATTCAACATCATACTGAGCATCCTAGATACGGCAGTGAGACCAAAGAAGAAAATAAAAGGCTCTACATATTGGGATGGAAGAAATAAAACTGTATTTATGCAAATTATTTGAAATAAAAATCCTGTACCATAATTTTTCTGACAGCATTATTTTTTTTTGACAGGCTGAGTGGACAGTGAGAGAAAGAGACAGAGAGAAAGGTCTTACTATTTGCCTTCAAAGGCCACCACGGCCTGCGTGCTGTGGCCGGTGCACCACACTGATCTGAAGGCAGGGGCCAGCTCTTTCTCCTGGTCTCCCATGGGGTGCAAGGCCCAAGCAATTGAGCCATCCTCCACTGCACTCCCTGGCCACAACAGAGAGCTGGCCTGGAAGAGGGGCAACCGGGACAGAATCCGGTGCCCCAACCAGGACTAGAACCCGGTGTGCCGGCGCCGCAAGGCAGAGGATTAGCCTAGTGAGCCGAGGCGCTAGCCGACATCATTATTCTTAATATGAAAACTTGATGGCAACAAAAATGGCATTCAATAAGTAAGTAGATAAATGAACTTTGGTTGCTCTATGTAGTCAAATATCCTGTCATGAAAATAGATGAACTATCCAGTCTTGCCCAATCAAAAGTGATTGCAGAACCCACCAGCAACTGTGGCTACCTGCAGAGTCCAGCCAGTGATCTTGCCAGAATACACAACATAGGTAACAGTACCATTCAACCTCAGAGCACAGGAAGCAGCCCATGTCAGCTGTAGACCCTGACATCAAAGTCTTCTCATCTAGAGTGATTACCAGTTTACCCATTGCAAATCTGAGGATAGCCTACATAGTGAAGATCTACGACTGCCAAAGAACACCTGCTAAAACTGGAGAAGGTGGCCTTTCTTCAGATGTACTAGCACCAATCTAAGGATACAAGGATTACGAAACATCAGGAACATAAGATGTCAATAATAGAAATTAATAAAATTCCAATGAGCATTGAAAATAACATGACTAACAATTCAGAATAATCATATTAAAAAGTTCAGAGAACTCCAAGAAAATATAAGTAGGAAATTAAATATTTGGAAACCAATTCAGGAACAAAACAAGAAGCTGGACAGAGAAATAGAATCAATCAAAAACTAGAATCCTAGAGACAAAGAATACAATAAAAGAAATGAAAAATTACATAGAAAATTTCAACAGCAAGTTGATCCAGCAGAACAAAGACTCACAGAATTCAAAGATAGGCTACTTGAAGTTACCCAACCCAAAGAGAAAAAAGAATGAAGAAGTCCTGGAAGAATTATAGGACACCACCAAGTGATCTAACCTTTGTGTGATGGAAGATCAAGAGGTAGAAGAGAGACAAAAAGACCAAGAGAGCCTATTTCAGAAAATTATAGGTGAAACTTTCCCAAATCTGGGACAGTTTCAAGGTCTGAGAGATTCAAAGATTTTATGTAAAACTCAACCTAAACAAGGGCTTACTACAATCAAATATCAAAGACAAAGCAAGAATATGGGAAGCAGCAAGAGATAAGAAATATATTGGATTAAAGGGAGCCCAAATTTGGCAATCAGTGTGACTTTCAGCAAAAACCCTGTAATCCAGAGGAGAGTGAGGTCACATATTCAAAGTGTTGCAGAAAAAGGCAAACTGTAGCTAGAATGCTGAAAGCCCTAACTAACGCAATGAGACAGAGGAGGTGATAAAAGCTGTCCTTCAGAGATGAAGGAGAAATAAACTTTTCCAGGCAAATAAAAGCTAAAAGAGTTTATCACCACTGGACCTGCTTTAAAGTAATTACAAAAAGGAATACTTTAAACTGAAATGAAAGCCTGGTAATTATTTGTTTAAAACACATCAAAGTAAAAAACTCAATTATGTTATTAATTCAGAATTCTCTAATTCTGTAAGAGTGGTGTATAAACGGATTTTATTCCCTTTATAAGGGTTAAAAGATGAAAACACTCAAATTAGCTGTAGCTACAACTAAAAGCGAATGGATACAGTTTACAAAACTGTAAAATTTGACACCAAAATCATTGAAGTTGGGGCTAATGTTAAAGTACAAAGGGTTAAGTCACTGCTTGCATGGTATCCCTTATCAGGGTGGGGATTTGAGCCCCAGCTGCTCTGCTGCTGATCCAGCTTTCTGCTAATGCCCATGGGATTGTCTAAGTTGTTAAGGCCTTTGCCACTCATGCTGGATGCCTAAATGGAGCTCAGGCTCCTGGCTCCAGCACGAATCAGCCCTCTGGTTTTTGGGACTATTTGGAAGTGAACTTGCAATTCAGGGACATCTTTTCTTTTTGCCACTCTGGCTTTCAAATTAAATAATTTTTTTAAAAAAGAAGGCCATTACATAATGATAAAGCTGTCAGTTCATCAAGAGGATGTAAAAATGGTAAATAGATTTAAATCCAACATTGGGGCTGATGCTGTGGCATAGCAGGTAAAGCTGCCACCTGCACGGTCTGCATCCCATAAGGGTGCTGGTTCCAGTCCTAGCTGCTCCACTTCTGATCCAGCTCTCAGCTATGGTCTGGGAAAGCAGTAGAAGATGGCCTAAGTCCTTCGGCCTCTGCACCAGTGTGAGACCCTGGTTTCGTATTGACCCAGCTCTGGCCGTTGCAGCCATTTGGTGAGTGAACTAGCTGATGGAAGACTCGCTCGCTCGCTCGCTCGCTCTCACTCTCGCTATCGCTCTTGCTCTTGCTCTCACTTTCACTCTCTTGCTCTCTCTCTCTCTCTGCCTCTGCCTCTCTGTAACTTTCTGCCTTTCAAATAAATAAATAAGTCTTTAAAAAAAAATCCAGCCTCAGGTCACCTGATGGGAGAGACAGACTACAATATAGCAATATTAGGGGACTTCAGAATCCTATTTTCAACAATATCATCTAGATAGAAAATAAGATGAAAATAATGGACTTGAATTATACATTAGATCATATCTACCAAACAGACATACTGAACATATTATCCAATAGCAACAGGATACACTTTCTTCTCAACCACACATAGAATCTTCTCCAGAATAGAAAATAAATCTATTTTGTTTATCTACAAAAGCAGTCTTAAAAAGAAATTGGGATTTTTTGGATCACACTGGAATGCAACTAGAAAACAATAAAAGAAGAAATCTTAGAAAGACATAAACAAATATGTGGAAATTGAACTATATGTATCACAGAAGAAATAATAAGTAAATAAAAAATGAGACAAACAATAATGGGAAAAGATACTAAGATTTATGTGATGCAACAAAAAATGTCAATGAATAAAATTCATAATAAGAAATGACAAACAAAATATAAGAAAGATGTTAAGTAAACAAATTAACATTACACCTCAAGAAAACTGGAAAAAATAAATGGACTCCGAAGTCATCAGATGGAATGAAATAACAAAAATCAGAACATAAATAAATGTATACAAACCAGAAAGACAATGGGGAAAATCAATAAAACCAGGAGTCGGTTTTGGGAAAAGATAAGTAAAATCAACAAATACTTAGCTAGACTATCTAGGAGAAAAACAGAAGCATCAAATAAATAAAAAACAGAAATGAAACCGAAGTCATTGCAATTAGCATTACAGAAATAGTGAGAATCATAAGGAATTATTATGGACTAGTACACATTTGTAAAAAAAATTTATTTAATAAATATGAATTTCCAAAGTACAACTTTTGGATTACAGAGGATTTTTCCCCCATAACCACCATCCCACGTGCAACCATCCCATTTCCCACTCCCTCTCCATCTCATCCCATTCATATCAAGATTCATTTTTTTTTTTTGACAGGCAGAGTGGACAGAGAGAAAGGTCTTCCTTTTTTTTGCTGTTGGTTCACCCTCCAATGGCCGCTGTGGCTGGTGAACTGTGGCCAGCACACCGCACTGTTTCGATGGCAGGAGCCAGGTGCTTCTCCTGGTCTCCCATGGGGTGCAGGGCCCAAGTACTTGGGCCATCCTCCACTGCCTTCCCGGGCCACAGCAGAGAGCTGGCCTGAAAGAGGGGCAACCAGGACAGAATCTGGCACCCCAACCGGGACTAGAACCCAGTGAGCCGGCACCGCAAGGTGGAGGATTAGCCTATTGAGCCGCGGCGCTGGCTAAGATTCTTTTTCAATTATCTTTATATACAAAAGAAAAATTCAGTATATACATTTTAAAAAAGTAAAAATAGAAAAGAATGTAGAAGAAATGCCTAGACACGTGCCAACTGCAAAGATTTAATTGTGAAGAAAATCTGGGACCGGCGCTGTGGCTCACTTGGCTAATCCTCTACCTGTGGGACCGGATTCCCATATGGGCGCCGGCTTCTAGTCCCACTGGCTCCTCTTCCAGTCCAGCTCTCTGCTGTGGCCCGGGAGAGCAGTGGAGGATGGCCCAAGTGATTGGGTGCCTGCACCCATGTGGGAGATCAGGAGGAAGCACCTGGTTCCTGGCTTTGGATCAGTGCAGTGCGCCAGCCGTAGCAGCCATTTGTGGGGTTAACCAACGGAAGGAACACCTTTCTCTCTGTCTCTCTCTCTCACTGTCTAACTCTACCTGCCAAATGAGTAAAAAAAAAAATTGAAAATCTGAACAAATGATAACTGGTAAGAAGATTGTTTCATTAAAAAAAGAAAAAAGAACCTCCCCTTTGAAGTAAACATTTAAAGAACTACTAGCAATCATCTCAAATTTTCAAAAACCATCAAAGTGGAGAGAAAAATTCCAAATTTATTTTCTGAGGTTAGCATTACCCTGATACTAAAGCCAGACAAAGACACTATAAGAAAAGACAATCACAGGCCAATACAAGCGTGATTTATCCCTGGTATGCAAGAATTTGGTTCAATATACAGAAATCAATACATATGATACACTACATTAATGAAATGATGGATAAAACCCATAGTATCATCTCATCAAATGCATAAAAACCAAAAACCTCAACCCTTTCAAGATAAAAACTCTCAATAGATTAGATATAAAGGTAATATACTTCAACACAATAAAGGCCATAACTAACATCACATTCACTGGTAGAGTCAACATTTTTTTTTTGTTAAGATTAGGGAGAAGACAAGAATGTCCAGTACAACCACTTCTTTTCAGCATAGAGCTGAAATTCTATCCAATCAGCTGATTTTTTAATAAGGTAACAAGGACATAATGGAGAAAGACAGAATATTCAAAAAATGATGTTGAAAAAACTCATTGTACACATTTAAAAGAATGATACTACAGCCTTATCTGAAACATCAAATATAGAAATCAACTGAAACAGGATTAAGGCTTAAAATTAAGCCCTGCCTGAAACTGTAAAGCTATTCAAAGAAAACATAGAAGAAAAGTTCCAGAATATTAGTCTGGGCAATGAGTCTTTGGATGTAATCCTTGTAAGATCAGCAACTTCTGAGATATTTCACGCAGCACAATGGCTACAGTAGAAATGATATGTTGCATATTTCTACATAACTAATTCCATAGATCCCACATTCCATCCTCAGCGACAAAACTGTGAAATATACCAAGTTACCCAAAGTAGAACATAATGAAAACTAAGGGACTGAAGGGACTAGTTACTGAATGCTAAGACTCATCCGTCTTTTTCCCTAACTATGCCCACGGTGGCTCTCCGAAGGCTTGCAATTGTGCATTCCCGCCTTCATGGTGACAACCTTCTCTGAGGAAGCTCAACAGTTGAAGTATGAAGAGCTAAGAATTCTGAAGTCAGGGTTCTCCCTGCAAAACAGGTCAATGAGATCATCATAAAGTGAGACTCACAGTAGAAGTCCCACTGACACAATCAGAGATGTAAATAGATTTACAGTGCCTCGCTCATACATACAAGACAATCAACCATAGCAGACATCTGAGTAGTTTCCAAATAAAGACAGTTATCTTGAAGGAAGAGACAAAATACAGGGAGAAAAGAATCTTCAAAAAGAATTATTATTATTATCAGACAGATAAAGTTGTTTCCTGTCCAAATAAACATGTATTAAAATAGAACTTGAAGAATTATACATAAACTCTCAGAAATTAGAAATTAAAAATTGAATAATGCAAGAAATTAAAAACTCAAAAAATCTTTCCTTTAATTAAAATTGTGAACATAAATTAAAATATTTTGAGAGAGATAGATCACATTCATATCAATTATATTGTATACTGTTATAATTTCTCCATTTAATTATTGTTACTCTTATTTTGTAAAATTCATAATTAAAATTTGCAAGAGATGTATGTACACAGGAAAAACAGTCTATGTAGATTCACTGCTATCAATGGCTTCAGGCATCTCTTGGTGGTCTTGGAAACTATTCTTCATGGATAAGGGGAATTATAATGCATGCAACCTATATGAATATTGTGAAAATGAAGTAAGTCATATTTTTCAAGCCTTGCAATGAAATTTTTGTATGCATTTCTATTACAAATGTGCTTTTCATTTTTTATATGCTATTCTTTTCTCAAGATTTATTTATGTATTCATGTATTTATTTATTTGACAGGACGAGTGACAGAGAGACAGGAAGAGAGACAAAGAGGAAGAGAGAAAGATCACAACCCAAATGGCCACAGCACCAGGTCTCAGTCAGGTCATAAGGAGGAGCCAGCAATTCCATTCAGGTTTCCCAATTGGGTAGCAGGGACCCCCAAGTTTGTGGGTTATCCTCCAGTATCTTTCCAGGCACATTAGCAGGGAGGTAGCTTGAAAACAGAGTAGTCAAGACTCGAACTGGTGCTTTGATACAGTATAAGGGCATTACAAGCAGTGGCTTAACCCACTACAGTACAATGCCAGCCCCAGATGGAATTAAAGCAATACATATTTTGGTACAAAATAATTTTAAATTCATGTATAGTTTTTTTATAATGCATATTTTCATGAATTTTTAATGATCTATCTTACATGTGGATCTCAAAAATTTTTGTACCAAAGTCAACTTATCTTCATGTCCATATTCCATGACTATTAGAAATCTCTTCATCTTTGCTCCCTTTCTTAATCTGATACCTCTGCTTTATGGATCACTAGTAACCTTTACTGAGTTCTGAGGCATCACTGATTTTCATAAGAATTAAAATGATGCAGACTTGCTAGCTCGTAGATTATATCTACACCTTTAATTATTTTCTGTGCAATTACATTCCTGAGAAACATATTACTTTCAAAAGAAATAATTTGTTACTTCATGGGAATATGAATTAAAATTTCATTGCTTTTAAAACCAATTTGTTTCCAAAGTAATTTAATTTGTCAATTATTTGGTAATAAAGAGCTACTCTAGAAAAAGTCAATTTTTCTAAGTAATTTACCCTGAAACTCTAACACATATGCAATGATTTTTCAACATAAAACATGAAAAAGGTCTGAGCTAAGTAAGTTCAAGTGTTTGACTCAAGTCAAGTTAACTTGCATGAAATGAACAAAGAAACTCAGCAGATTTTTTTAAACAACTTATACTAAGCTTGGATTGTAAATGAAATTTGATTTCAGAAAGGAAATTTCAGTACATTAAATTACTTCCCAATGACTACAACAGGATTATAAACCCTCTTTACTGAAATTGTATGGCTTCATATAATATAATTTTGACATACTTATGATCCATTTAAAATCTAAACTATAACAAAATGGTTACACTTATTTTTTTATTATTCATTTATTTTGGAAATGTATCTAGGTTACAGTTGTATGTAATTTGGAAAACTCTCCCTAGGCACTTTTCAAAAATGAGTCTTTTACGCACTAAAAACGGAAAGCAAATTGATTTCTGGTTTGAAAAAATGGTGCTTCTCATTATATGCCTTTATTTTCCCATCCAAGTGTAAAAGCTTTACTGGGAAGGGTTTCCACTTGTGTTTGTAAGTTACTGTTTCTCCCAACATTAAGCATTATTCATTGTACCTGAAATTCATCTCAGTTCTAGTAAGTCATGTGCGCTTTACATACGGCTGAAATAGTGAAAGAAATATTTCAGAAATTACAGACCAATTATAGACTTGTTCTTGACCAACAGATTTACTGCTGATGACTATAAAATTACATCTGATTAAATCCCCAAAGAGGTGCTTGAGTTAACTCTGTGTGTTGAATTTTCTAACTATTCTGGAGGAAATATGCAAGACATCAACTTACGGCTGTTGATATTGAATATCATGATATCAAGAATTTAATGATAATAGATACAGGTTTTAGAAAACAATGTTTCTCTTTTTCCATTTACTTCCCATTCTCCATAATTGATGTTTGACTTAACATGTGTTTGCACCATTATTTTTTCTGAAAACAAGTCTTATTCTTCATGTGCAGTAAAGCCAAACAAAGCAGTTACATCTCTTGAATAATATGTAGCTTCCTCTTAGATAAAACTCATCCTAATATATCCACAGTGTTGATTTTAAGTATTTGTTTGCAGATGCAACTTTGACACATACACAAGAGTCCTGGAAAGGCTATAAGGTAAGGACACAACTGACAGCCTATGAAATGCAAGCTTTGAAAAGAAATGAAGGGGGCTGTGCCTGTGGCTTAGCCAGTAAAGCCTCTGCTTACAGCACTGGCATCCCATATGGCCACCGGTTCAAGTCCCAGCTGCTCCATTTCCAATCAAGCTCCCTGCTAATGAGCCTGGGAAAGCAGCAGCAGATTTTCCCAAGACTTTTGGCCCCTGGACCCACATGGGAGACAGAAAAAGCTCTTGGCTCCTGGCTCCAGATCAAATCAGCTTCTGGCCTTTGCAGCCATTTGAAGAGTGAACCAGCAGATGGAACTCTCTCTCTCTCTTTCTCTCTCTCTCCCCCCCCCATCTCTCCCCTTGTAACTCTGCCATTTAAATAAAATAAATAAGTCTTTCTTTAAAAGAGAAAGGGAGGAAGTAAGGCATTGACTACTTATTTTAACCTCCACTAATATCATTTTTCTCTTGTTTCATGAAACAAAACACTTTTTGGCAACTCAAAGAAATATAGTGCACTATCTTGCCACAAAAACACAACAGTATAATATTATTACATATATAGAATGGTTTTATCAGTATAAACTATATAAATATGCGGCTTCAAAATATTTGATTTAAGCTTTTGATTATTAAGATTACTTCAATTTGTAATCTAAGAGTATAGGTGTTCTGAAGATGTTAGACTTTTTTCGAGGAGTATTTTTCTTCTTAATACCTCTGTCTTTTTCTCTAGTTTGCAATTCCTTTTTTCGCTCATATTCCTGGCAGTCAACCCTAACAGTGTTTTTCATAAACCTCCACTTTTAAACCATCTTTCTGCTTGAAAATTCCTGACTTTTCACAGGTTAAATTTAAATTAAATACAGCTGGGTCTTCTACATTGCAGAGCATATCAATACCTGACTAAATTTAATATAACTACATCCCCCACAACCTGTCAACACTTCAGTCAATGTTAGACATGAGATGCATGTGTTTCTAGTCTATGCATATACTATCTTCCATTGCCAATGTTCTACAAGTCTCTAGAGATGAAGAATTGAAAAGAAAAATAACTGAAAAGAATCTATATAAGAATGTTTTATGAAACAAAAAAAAGCTAAGAAAAATGAATTGATATATTTTTCTAGAAAGGAGACAAGTGTGCAAAATGAAAAAAAATAATCCTCCAATGAAGACCTGAGTGTAGGAAAGAGCCTACATTTATTAGCAGGGAAGTAAATTATCAACTAATCCAAAAAGGCAGCTGGTAATACAAGTAAGAAAAATCTACCAACATATTCTCTAAATGCACTTTCATCAGAAATAAACAAGAAAGCAAGAGTTTTAAGATTCCATCACAAAAAAAAAGGATTGCCAATATCATGACATTGCATTTTAGCCAATATGATATCATCTAGAAATTAAAGATGAACAGTGCTTTCTTTAAGGAAAGGATAATTATACTACAATAGAGAATCCAAATGATTTATAGTGTTATATAGTATTCATAATTTTTGAGAGAATTTTAATTCATAACCTAATACTTTTTGGAACAGGTAGCTCAAATTGTGCTGGTCAATATAAAAAACCTGATTGAGCAGAATAGTATAATCTTCATTAATGAATAGCCGAGACACTATATATATAATATATAATACATAATATGTAATATGCAATATAATCCTATGTATAAATGTAATAATGCTTAAGGGATCTGGTTTTGGGGCTTGTGTGGTGCAGTGGGCTTGATCATTCCCTGTGACACCAAAAAACCATTTCAGAACACCAGTTCAAGTCCCAGCTGCTCTGCTTCTTATCTAGCTCCCTGCCTATGTGCCTGAGAAGGAAGCAGAGGTGCTTAGGCCCCTGTGTCTCCCTCTCTCTCTGTCTCTCTGGTTTTTAAGTAAAATAAATCATTTTTAAAAGGGATCTGGGTTTAAGAAGGCGGTCTTGTAACACCCAACATCAGCTACCTCACCTTCTATACTCAATCCTGTAGATATTACATATTAAGCATTGCTCAAAGCTGAGATGGATACGCTTGACATTTCAAAGCATGGGTGAAATCAGTAAGAGACAGAAAATGGAATGGTTGAGTATGACTCACAATATGGCTGCATGCTTGGACACACCCTGCACTACTGGGTTGTACTGTTTCACAACTTTATTACCAATTTGAGCAAGAGCAGCACTGATTGATCTCATGATAAAAAAGAAATCTTCAGAATATACAGAGTAATCAACTGAAATTACAGAGTAAAATTACAGAGAGAATCGTTTATATCATTCCTTAATACCCGACCCAAGCAGTAGGGAACAGGATACATTACTCAGAGCAGAAATATTTGTCATGCAATTTGGGGAGAGATAGGTGATGATTGAAGTGCACATCCTGTCTACCCATCTCCTCCTGAAAAAACTACAATAGCCATAACTCTGTTTGAGGTTCTAGCATTCTGATAGGCCTACTGTCCGAATAGAGTCTATCAGAGGCAGAGAAACTCAGAAGTGATATGGAATACAAACTAAAAATTTCATGAAATATTTGAAAATTACCAACACTATCACATATTACAAATTATATGTAATGTGTATGATTTAAACACACTTAAAATAGAGAAATGCAAAAATACATGTAGCCTAGTGATTGAGATACACACATCCTATATTAGAGTACCCAGATTCAATTGCCTGCTATGGCTCATGAGTCCAACTCCTTGCCAGGGAGACCCTGAGAAACAGCAATGATGGCTCAAGCTATTAGATTTCAGCCACTCACATAGCAAACCAAGATTGAGTTCCTGGATCCAGGCTTCAGTCAGCCAAGTGCCTACTATCATGGGAATTTGGGGAGTAACTGAAAGATGGAACTCTTTCTGTTTGTCTCTCTATCTCTGTGTCTTTCAAATAAAAAATGAATAAAATGCATATATATGTATACACACACACACTCAATCTAGTTTATAGTTTGTACAGATAACATGATTTTTTAGAAAACTTTTATTTAATAAAAATAAATTTCCAAAGTACAACTATATAAAAGACGTAGCTCCAACTAAAAATATAGAAAGTTGGAAAAAAGAAAATGAACAATTCAGATGATACATGATGAAATGAATACTTGATTTAATCTATTATCTCTCCCTAAAATCTTTCAAAAATAGTGGATAAGGATAAAATAGGCATAATAGACAAAGAGAACAAACAGTGAATAAAGATGTCAACACATCTTTGGGTGGGGGATGGGGGATGGGGACAGAGATATTTGAAAAGAATTAACGCTAGTGAACACCAAATGTCTCAAGAGGTTAAACCTAATAAGAAGTTAGCCAGTTGACATTGCATAACCCCAAAAAAGTTCAGGAATTAGAAGCATCATAAGCTGTGTAAAGGAAGGTTGAACACAAGGAAATTAACAAAAAATTAAGTAAATAAAATTATAAAAATCCTTCCAAACATGAAAAAAATAAAAGCTCAAAACTGTTTAAAAATGTCAACTCTCAGTTACAGGAGGCTCAGTGAAGTCATAATGGGTTGAATGCAGCTATCTCTTTGGGAGAAAACTTTTTCCTCCTTTTACTTCCCAAAGTAATGCTTTTGGCTAAGTGGAGCCCTTGATTCACAGACCTGTGCCCAAAGGCATGGGCCTGGTGTACTCATGATTAGGCTAAATTTAAGTTCATTGTGGTTTAGTAGCTTTCAACACTCAATAGGGAGTGGAGATCAGGGAGACAAAGCAATAAAGTTCTGAAATTCTGGTTATTGCTCTTCCTGTGAATAAAACGCCTTTGTCTCTGAGTCAGTAATCTTGTGCCTTCTACCAGTATCCATGAAACCATGGGAAGCTAATTTATCAGCTTGCAAGAAAGGGAAAATCTCAGATCCTACACAATTCTTGAAAACTATTATCAAGCATCTATAAACCTAAGGGAAAAAAATCCCTGAGGTGATGATATAGACGTTATAAAGAAAGTCATTCTTTCAGGGAGACATCACAATCCTAGATCTGTACATTCGTAAAATAGCACTTAAAATCTATAAAACATGAATTATCATAACTAAAAAGAAATACAATAAATATGAAAGTTATATCAAGAGAGTTTAACAGATCTATCTCAAAAGTTGTTAGAATAGAACCAAAACATCAGTAAAGATATAAAAGATCTCAGCAACATAGTGAAAAACATAATTTACTGGGATAGAAAACTGTATCTGGATGTAATAAAATTTATATTCTCTTAGGCATACAAGAAGCATTTATAAAGACATTTCGTAAGTTGGGATAAAAAGAAAACTTAAACAAATTTTAAAAGATTCAAAATTTTTAGATTGTGTCTTTTTTTATCATACTGGAAGTAACCTAGCAGTAATAACAAAAATAAAGAGAAAAACAACATAACTAGAATTGAAAATATATTTCCAAATAAAATATGAGTCGAAAAATTCAAAAAAATCAGAAAATATTTTAAATTGTATAATGATAAATATGTTACATATCAAAATTTATGGAATTCAGAAAAGATATATTTCAAAGATATTTGGCCTTAAAATCATAGATTCTGAAAAAGAGAGAAGTTGAAAACTATTATTTCTAACTTCAATAATAACAGAAAAAAATTTTTAAAAATCTAAAGAAAATTGAAAGAAATGAAATGAAAAGATAATAAAATAACAACATAAACAAATGCACAGTAGAGATAAATGAAGTCAAAATGTTTTGCAAAATGACTAATGAAATTAAGACAATCTTTAGCAAAACTAAACCAAAATAAAGAAAAATTGTCAATGCCAATCTTTATCATCAAAAATTAAAAGAGAAATTTAGACCCATAGATATATTCTAAGAACTTAAGCAGGAACCAACACATCTTACACTCTGTTGGTGAATAATAAAATAACAACACTTCATGATTTTCTTAGAGAACAACTAAACTTACTTCAAAAACCTAATATATACCAACATAAATATAAAACTTCAAAGATAAAGCAATATATAAAAAAGATGATCCAGCTATAAATAAGAACTGCAATGTATTACAGCTGTTATTATTTAGGAAAGGAATGCAAATATGATTCAGCATTGGAAATCAATGTAAATTAAGACAGGAAAGAATTTCCTTATGATCTCAACCAATGCATAAAAAGCATTATCAAAAATTTAATGTTCATTCATGATAAAACATCTTAGCACACAGAAGGAAAGACATCTTTTTAGTATAATAGATAATATCTTTAAATATCTATAGCAGGTATACTCAATAGAGAAATATTAAAATATTTATCCTCAAGTAAGACAAATATACTTAGTTTTACAACTTTTATTCAACATTGTGCTGGAGCCTCTAGCCAGTGAAAGTAGAAATCACTAAATGCATAAGGGTTTATGAAGGAAAAATAAAACATAATTATTCACAGAAGTCTTGTAGTTTGACCTTAACCCCAATAGAATCTATAAATTATTACAATTGGTAAAATCATTGGATTGAAAAAAAATCAATGTTTGTGGCCATCATGTGACATGATGGATTAAGCCACTGACTAGGACGCTGGCATAACATAGAGGCATCAGTTCCTGTCCAGCTGCTTCACTTCCAATCCAGCTCCCTGATAATATACCTGGGAAAGCAGCAGAGGATGCCCCAGGCCCTTGTACCCTTGTACCCATGACAGAGACCAGGTTAGCCCAGCCACAGCCTGCTGTGGCGAGCAGGTTAAATCCCTGGCCTGAAATGCTGGCATCTCAAATGGGCACTGGTTATAGTCCCCGCTGCTCCTCTTCTGATCCAGCTCTCTGTTATGGCCTGGGAAAGTAGTGGAAGATGGTCCAAGTCCTTGGGCCCCTGCAGGCATGTGGGAGACTGGAAGAGACGCCTGGCACCTGGCTTCAGAAAGGTGCAGCTCTGGCCGTTGCAGCCATCTGGGCAGTGAACCAGCGGATGAAAGACCTCTCTCTCTGTCTCTACCTCACTCTGTAACTCTGTCTTTCAAATAAATAAAAAATACAGAAAAACTGCAGCAAACCCTACCCAAATCAAGTAGGAGAAGAGAAATAATTAAAATTAGAGAAGAAATCAACAGAATTGAATCCAAAAAAATGACAAAAGATCAGCAAAACGAAGAACTGTTTTTTTGAAAAAATAAACAAAATTGACACACCATTGGCCCAACTAAATAAAAAACAGAGAGAGAAGACCCAAATCAATAAAATCAGAGATGAAAATGGAAATGTAACATTAGACACCACAGAAATAAAAAGAGTCATCAGAAATTACTACAAAGAGTTGTATGCCAGCAAACAGGGAAACCTATCAGAAATGGATAGATTCCTAGACAGATATAGCCTACCTAAATTGAACCTTAGAAAACCTAAACAGACCCAAAACTGAGTAAGAAATTGAGTCAGTAATAAAGGCCCTCCCAACAAAGAAAAGCCCAGGACTGGATGGATTCACTGCTGAATTCTACCAGACATTTAGAGAACTAACTCCAATTCTTCTCAAACTATACAGAACAATTGAAAGAGAGTGAATCCTCCCAAATTTATGAAGCCAGTAACATATTAATTCTTACACCTGAAAAAGATGTAGCAGAGAAAGAGAATTGAGGACCAATTTTCCAATTGAACACAGATGCAAAAATCCTCACTAAAATCTGACCAATAGAATGCAACAACACATCAGAGAGATCATCTACCCAAACCAAGTGGCATTTATCTCATGTATGTAGGGATGGTTCAACATTTGCAAATCAATCAATGTGACACAACATTAACAAACTGCAGAAGAAAAACCATAGGATTATCCCAATAGATGCAGAGAAAGCATTTTATAAATTACAACACCTTTCATGATGAAAACTATATGAAGATTGGGTATAAAAGGAACATTCCTCAATACAATCAAAGCAATTTATGAAAAACCCATGGCTAGCATCCTATTGAATGCAGAAACATTGGAAGCATTTCCACTGAGATCTGGTACCAGACAGGGATGCCCAATCTCACCATTGTTATTCAACATAGTACTGGAAGTTTTAGCCAGAGCTATTAGGCAAGAAAAAAAATTAAAGGGATACAAATTGGGAAGGAAGAAGTCAAACTATCCCTCTTTGCAGATGATACGATTCTTTATTTAGGGGATCTGAAGAACTACTAAGAGATATTGGAACTCATAGAAGAGCTTGGCAAAGTAGCAGGATATAAAATCAATATGCAAAAACAACAATCTTTGTATAAACAGGCAATGCCATGGCTGAGAAAGTACTTCTAAAATCAAACCTATTCACAAAAGCTACAAACACAATCAAATACTTTGGAATAAACTTAACCAAGTATGTCAAAGATCTCTCGTGGGCTCTTGAGCCAGATCCGAATGCCTTAAGGGCTGATTCTGAGGCCAGACTGCTATTTAGGACATCTGCCATTCTATGAGTCTGCTGTGTATCCCGCTTCCCATGGTGGATCATTCTCTCCCTTTTTCATTCTATCAGTTAGTATTAGTAGACACTAGTCTTGTTTGTGTGATCCCTTTGACTCTTAGACCTATCATTGTGATCAATTGTGAACTGAAATTGATCACTTGGACTAGTGAGATGGCCTTGGTACATGCTATCTTGATGGGATTGTATTGGAATCCCCTGGCACATTTCTAACTCCATCATTTGGGGCAGGTCTGATTGAGCATTTCCCAAATTGTACATCTCCTCCCTCTCTTATTCCCACTCTTATATTTCACAGGGATCAGTTTTCAATTAAAATTTAAACACCTAAGAATAATTGTTTGTTAATTACAGAGTTCAACCACTAGTACTAGGATAAAAAAATACTACAATGGATAAAGTATTACATTGTACAACAACAGTCAGCACAAGAGCTGATCAAGTCACTGTTTCTCATAGTGTCCATTTCACTTCAACAGGTTTCCCCTTTGGTGCTCAGTTAGTCGTCGCCAATCAGGGAAAACAAATGATATTTGTCTCTTTGGGACTGGCTTAATTCACTCAGAATGATGTTTTCCAGATTCCTCCATTTTGTTGCAAAGGACCAGATTTCATTGTTTTTGACTGCTCTATAGTATTCTGTAGAGTACATGTCCCATAATTTCCTAATCCAGTCTACTGTTGATGGGCATTTGGGTTGGTTCCAAGTCTTAGCTATTGTGAATTGAGCTGCAATAAACATTAGTGTGCAGACGGCTTTTTTGTTTGCCAAATTAATTTCCTTTGGGTAAATTCCAAGGAGTGGGATGGCTGGGTTGAATGGTAGGGTTATATTCAGGTTTCTGAGGAATCTCCAGACTGACTTCACCAGTTTGCATTCCCACCAACAGTGGATTAGTGTCCCTTTTTCCCCACATCCTCTCCAGCATCTATTGTTGGTGGATTTCTGAATGTGAGCCATTCTAACCGGGGTGAGGTGAAACCTCATTGTGGTTTTGATTTGCATTTCCCTGATTACTAGTGATCTTGAACATTTTTTCATGTGTCTGTTGGCCATTTGGATTTCCTCTTTTGAAAAATGTCTATTGAGGTCCTTGGCCTATCTCTTAAGTGGGTTGTTTGTTTTGATGTTGTGGAGTTTCTTAATTTCTTTGTAGATTCTGGTTATCAACCCTTTATCTGTTGCATAGTTTCCAAATATTTTTTCCCATTCTGTCAGTTGCCTCTTCACTTTCCTGACTGTTTCTTTTGCAGTACAGAAACTTCCAATTTGATGCAATCCCAGTAGTTAATTTTGGCTTTGACTGCCTGTGCTTCTGGGGTCTTTTCCAAGAAGTCTTTGCCAGTACCTATGTCTTGCAGGGTTTCATCCTATGCTCTCTAATAATTTGATGGTGTCGAGTCGTAGGTTTAAATTTTTAATCCATGTTGAATGAATTTTTGTGTAAGGTGAAAGGTAGGGATATTGCTTCATGATTCTGCACGTGGAAATCCAGTTTTCCCAGCACCATTTATTAAACAGACTGTCCTTACTCCAGGGATTGGTTTTGGATCCTTGATCAAATATAAGTTGGCTGTAGATGTTTGGATTGATTTCTGGTGTTTCTAGAGCCTAGGGAGATTACTGACGCCATAAACAAGAGTTTCAAATTGTTAAATCAACATCAGGAGTCACTGTGTACTTACGTCTCATGAGGGATCTGTCCTTAATGTGTTATCCAATGTGAAATAATGCTATTACTAGTACTGAAACAGTATTTTTACGCTTTGTGTTTCTGTGTGGGTGCAAATTGATGAAATCTTTACATAGTATATACTGAATTGATCTTCTGTATATAAAGATAATTGCAAATGATTAAAAAATCTTGGTGTTAAATTGGAAATTGCATAGATAATTAATCAATTCTTTAAAAAAAATCATGTAGGATCTCTGTCCTTAATGTGCTGTACATTGTGAACTAATACTATAACTAGTACTCCAACAGTATTTTCACTATGTCTCTATGTGAGGGCAAACTGTTGAAATCTTTACGTAATATGTACTAAACTGATCTTCTGTGTATAAAGAGAATTGAAAATGAATCTTGATGTGAATGGAAGGGGAGAGGGAGCGGGAAAGGGGAGGGTAGCGGGTGGGAGGGAAGTTGTGGGGGGATAAGCCATTGTAATCCATAAGCTATATTTTGGAAATTTATATTCTTTAAATAAAAGCTTTATATATATATATATATATATATATATATATATATATAAATGAAATCCAACCATTTACAACAAAATGGAGGAATCTGGAAAACATCAAGCTGAATGAAAGAAGTCAGTCCCAAAGGGACAAATATCATATGTTCTCCCTGGTCTGTGACAACTAACTGAGCACCTAAAAGGAAACCTGTTGAAGTGAAATGGACACTATGAGAAACAGTGACTTGATCAGCCGTTGTCCTGACTGTGGATGGACAACTTAATACTTTATCCCTTTTAATATCTTTTTGTCTACTTAATACCATTGGTTGAACTCTTTAATTAACACACTATTATTCTTAGTTGTTTAAAGTTAACTGAAAAATGATCCCTGTTAAATATAAGAGTGAGAATAAGAGAAGGAGGAGATGCACAATTTGGGACATGCTCAATCAGACTTACCCCTAATGATAGAGCTAGAATCATGACAGTGGATTCCAATTCATTCACATCAAGGTGGCATGTACCAATGCCATACTACTAGTCAAAGTGATCAATTTAAGTTCATAATTGATCATAATGATAGAATTAAGTGTCAAAGGGATCACATATACAGACTAGTATCTGTTAGTAAAAAACTGATGGAATTAAAAAGGAGAGAAAGATCCAACATGGGAAGCGGGATACACAGCAGACTCATAGAATAGCAGATGTCCTAGAGAGCACTGTGGCCTCAGAATCAGCCCTTAAGGAGTTTGGATCTAGCTAAGAAGCCCATGTAAGTTTCTCAGGCATGGAAAGCCATTACACTGTGGCAAAAAAAAAAAAATGACCCAAATAAAAGATCTCTGTGAAGGAGATCCCAGTGTAAAGAACGGGCCATCAAAGAAGAAGGTTCCTTTCTCTGAAAGGAGGAGAGAACTCCACTTTGACTATGGCCTTGTATAAATTAGATTGGAGTTTTTGAACTCAAGGGGCTTCCAGGCTGGTGCCACGGCTCACTTGGCTAATCCTCCGCCTGCAGCACTGGTACCCCGGGTTCTAGTCCTAGTTGGAATGCCGGGATATTGTCCTGGTTGCTTGTCTTCCAGTCCAACTCTCTGCTGTGGCCTGGGAAGGCAGTGTGGGATTGCCCTAGTACTTAGGCCATGCACCCACATGGGAGACTAGGAGGAAGCACGTGGCTCTTTGCTTCGGACTGCCTTTGGATCACACAGCGCGATGGCCCTTGTTGCCATTTGGAGGGTGAACCAATATAAGGAATACTTTTCTCTCTGTGTGTCTCTCTCACTGTCTAACTCTGCCCGTCAAAAAAAAAAAAAAAAAAAAAAAGAGGTTTCCATAGCCTTGGCAGGAAAGGACAAGAGCCTTGGTTGATTACTGACATCCTAATTTAGTCTCAATTGTTTAATCAACTGCAGGAGTCACTGTGCACTACTCCCCATGTAGGATCTTTGTCATTAATGTGTTGTAATACGTGAATTAATGGTATAACTAGTACTCAAACAGTACTTTATACTTTGTGTATCTGTGTGAGTGAAAACTGTTGAAATCTTTATTTAGTATATACTAAGTTGATCTTCTGTATATAAAGCTAATTAGAAATGCATCTTAATGAAGAATGGGATGGGAGAGGGAGTGTGAGATGAGATGGTTGTGGGTAGGAGGGAGGTTATGGGGGGAAAGCCACTATAATCCAAAAGTTGTACTTTGGAAATTTATATTTATTAAATAAATTTGAAAAGAAATATAAAATCAAATAAATAAAATAAATCTTTAAAAAATAAAACATTATTCAGATAAAATATAAAAACCTACATAAATGAAGGAATATACCATGTTTGTGATTTGAAATAGTCAATTTTTATAAATATAACAATTCTCTCCAAATTCAACTATTATAATATACATGGAAGCTGGCTTTAAAATTCATTTGAAAATGTGAAAGCCAATAATGGCTAGGGCATTTTTAGAAAATATAGAGAATCAGTGGACTAATTGTAGCTAATATTAAGATTTATTATGGGGGCCGGAGCTGTGACGCAGTGCGTTAAAGCTCTGGCTTGCGACGTCGGCATCCCATATGGGCACTGATTCAAGTTCCGGCTGCTCCACTTCCAATCCAGCTCTCTGCTAATGCACCTGGGGAAGCAGCAGAAGATAGTGCAAGTCCTTAGGTCCCTGCACCCATGTGGGAGACCCGGAAGAATCTCCTGGCACCTGGCTTCGGATCAGTGCAGTTCCAGCCATTGCGGCCAGTTGGTGAGTGAACCAGTGGATGAAGACATCTCTCTCTTGCTGTGTCTACCTCTTTCTGTATCTCTGTCTGTCAAATAAATAAAATAAATCTTAAAAAAATTATTATGAACTTAAACAATGTGCAATAGTCCAAAGATAAATAAGAAGTCCTTGGAACAGAAGACAGTCTAGGTTCAGACCCCACACTGTGCACTGCGAAAGTATATTCTTACTCATAAGGGTGCTATACAGATTGGATATTCATATGGGAAAAAATAAATAATGACTCCCATTTCACCAGGTATAAAAAATCATTTATAAATGGACTGAAATATAAACATGAAAAGTAAACTATTAGAGTTTTTAGAGGAAAAAATAGGACAAAATATGATCTTGGAATAGATAAAATCTTTAAATAGAACTCAAAAATTTGTAACAATAAAATAAAAATGTGTAATTGCACTCTATTAAAACTTATAATCAGTTCATCAACAGATGTTAAGAGAATAAAAAATGATCATAGAACCTAATCACAATGCATATTATCAATAAAGCATCCATGTTAAGCAACTAAATTACTATCAAATGGCAATAAAACATTAAAAAAATTCAACCTTAGGACTGGCACTGTGGCATAGCCCATACGGCTGCCACTCACAGTGCCACATACTGCATGGGCACCAGTTTGAGTACCAGCTGCTCCACAAATGACCTAGCTCTCTGCTATGGCCTGGGAAAGCAGTGGAAGATGGTCCAGGTGCCTGGGTCCCTGCACCCACATGGGAGACCCAGAGGAAACTCCTGGCTCCTGGCTTTGGATCGGTGCAGCTCTGAACATTGCGGCCATTTGGGGGGTGAATCAGTGATAGAAGACCTTTCTCTCTCTGTCTCTGCCTCTCTGTAACTCTGCCTTTCAAACAAATAAGTTCAAAAAGAAAAAAACTCAATCAGGTGAATGCAAATAAAAACAATGAGGAGACACCACTATAGAACCACCAGATGGAAAATACTAATTGTCATCCAGAATGTGAAATAAAGAGAATCTTTGTACATCTCTGGTGAGAGTTTAAACTGGACCAAGCATGCTGGAAAAACAAGACAGTATTTATCAAAGTCAAACTTGTACATTTGCTGTGAACCAGCAATTTTGGCCCTAAGTACACACACCAGAGAAATGCACATAAGTTTTCACCAAAATTAATTTAGTGGGACATTTAATATAGCACTAGTCACAATAATCAAAAAATAAACTATGCAAATACTCATTAATGCTAAAATTGATAGGTAGATTTTCATGTATCAACTAAAAGGAATAAAATACAACAAGGATGTCGATTGGAATCTCTACAACTACTTTCAACATTATGGATGCAACTCATACACATCCTGAGTTAAAAAAGCCAATTCAAATGAGTATATTTAGTACATTTCCAGTTATAGAAATTATAATAACAAGCTGGCGCTGTGGCTGTGCTTCAGGACAGGGCTTTAACCCTCTGTGCCATAGTGCCAGCACCAGGAATGTTAATCCCCAAGGTTTAAAATTAATGATACTAAAGGGTAAAACTCAACTTATGACGATTACAGGCAGGGTCTTTGGTGAGTTATTAGAGTGGGTGATTAAGTTGGAGACCCTTGATTGAATCCTAATAGTTATAAGAGCAACAGAGATGCACACAAGTGCTCCACTATGATGTGATGTGGTCAATGGTACCCCTCACAAGAGTCTGGGCTATGCTATTTGGGCCTTGCATCACCAGAATCTTGAACACATATTTTGCACATCTTTCCTTTATAAAATAACCTGCCTCAAGTATTTTATTATAGTAATGAAATATGGACCAATTCAGTGGATATTCACTGGGGATGGGATATTATCTAGAAGGAAGTATGAAACAGATTCTGAAACACTGGTAATATTCAATAACTTAATCTGGGTGCAGGATTCATGGGTGGATTTTATGAAAATTACCCAAGCAGTAAGATAATGGGATGTGCTTTTTATGTCTATTTTACATAAGTGCTTTTAATTAAAATATTTATGTTTTGATAGTATTCCAGTTCACCAGTAATTTTAAAACAAAAATAATGAAACTATTAACTTCCAAGAATAAAAAGGACATCTGTAAATATACCAGATTTTTTTTTGTTGGTTGAAAGGGTGATCTATAAAACTTTATTTGGTGGCATGAAAGAAAACCAGAACTAATGGACAGCCATCATGTTAATGTTTGGGAATACTAAATACTATCAAAATGTGTATTTCCCTTCCTTTGTTTATAACTTCAACCTTTCCAAACCCAACATGCACAAAATATTTCTTATTGACAATTGAGGTTTATTTTTATGAATAGCAATTGCCAAAATCAATTTTTAACAATGGAGAACAAAAAGTAACAGGACAAAAACCTTTAAACCCTAAAGTTATACATAAAAGCGTAAAGCATATATCATGAAATTTTAGTATGCATTACAAAATCACCAGCATACACAGAGAAGGTACACAGAACATTATGTGAAAAATTACAAAAACAAAATGAAAACAAATCCTTTGTCATACCACCCACAACATAAGTTCCAAATCAATTAATGTTTCAAATATAGGAATATAAAAAATGAAACTATACATACATTAAAGGAAACATGAACAATGCTTATAATAATACATCAAAAATGTTAAAAGATATAAGGATCAGTTTGCTAAATTTGAAAACAAAATTGAGGATAATAGAATGTATCACTTACATATGAAAGAAGCAGTGCTATTCAAAATGAGTAAGACAAATTTTATTGATTGAACAAATATATGTACTCTGAGTTCATGGAAAATAAAAAGCAAAGGAAGAGTAAAGTCATGAAAAGATAATAGATGTCAATGAAATTCAAGTTAAAACAAAAAATAGGATGCTAATTTTTCTCCCTTCAGATTAACAAAAAATTACTGGTTTATTATAACACAGGAGAGCCCTTCATCAACAGCCTCAGTGCACTCCATGTGAATTGTGTGAAAGACAAGATGTGAGGTGGACAGGCTTGAGGGACAAGAGGGAAGCAAGATAGTGACAAGGAGGAAAAAGATCAGGAAGGACTAGTTTTACCCTTGAACTTGTTCTGTAAACCAGAAACTCTACACTAACTGCTAGGTATAGGGGGTGCAGAAGTAGGCAGCTGCTGTTTTCATGGAGCATTGCAAGGTTGAAAACGGATAGGAAATGCTCTCCCAACAAGGGAATTTTCAAATAATGAACTCTACAAATTAATGTTTTTTTCTCCACAACCAAGACTTAGGGATGTATTTGAGGATACAATTGGAAAAATAATTTGGTGGAAACCAGGAAAGTTCTATTCTTTTTTTTTTTTGGGGGGGGGGTAAATTGTAATTTTTTTTATTGGAAAACAAATACACAACTTGGAATGGATTTGAGGCAAATTGTGCCATAAGCAGATCTTCTTAAGTGGCTAAACAAAGTTTAAAAAGCAAGTCACAGTAAAAGAAAATGTTTCTGGTACAGGACCAGCAGTATGAGTTCTATTCTTAACAGCCAGTGTTTTTCTTTGTTATTAACTTTAGATAGGGTGTGGGAGAGTTGGCCTTAAGTCAGAGACTTAAAAAGAAATTGATAAATATACCTCTGCAATATTTGTGTAACAAGCTTGTGTAGGTATCAACACTGGGGAGATTACAAACATTTGCAAAAATGTATTTAAAAGTAACTGGTGTAAAGGTTATTTAACAAAAGTTTACTTATAAAAGGAAAGAAATCAAAAAATAAGGTGTAAGTTGCTAAGAGTATAAATTGGTTGATGTTTTGAAAGGAATATGTCAAAATCTAATAATGCCTCTTCTCAATGTAAGATTTACCCTAAAGAAATACTTTCTTATATGCTCAGGCAAGAGCGCTCACTGCAATATCGCTTACACAAAAAGCAGAGAGAGAGAGGGAATGAAAGAGAGAGAGAGAAATCCTTTGTGCCTATTTATTGAGATTAATTGAATAGTAGTTGAATATATTGCATGTAATTTGTGTACTATGTAAAATTACACAATAGAGGTTAAGGGAGATTTATAGGCACAAAACACTGTGGTGGTAGATCCATATATATAATATTCTTAGCTCTCTTCAAGACAAAGTTTTGAAAATCAAGTCTAACAAAATATTCTTCACTTTAATGTAAAATACAAATAAAATCACAATAAAGTATCTCATTCATAGGCAAGTACTTATACTTTATGTAGATTAGCAGAAAAAGTGACTGGATTTGGAGCCATCAAAAGTTTGTGGTTGTGATTTTCTCCAGAGAGAAATGCTGCTGTTATTGTCCAAACTCTTCCTTCCCCAATTACTGCTAAGAGAAAGGGGGGTTCTTCATTTAAAATGTCACTCTCTGAAATGACAACATGGAATTCACAGGCAAAGAGGCCAACCCACTTCTTGTAGCTGCTGTGCTGCTCTGAAAAGAAAGCCACATCTTTGAATAGGCCTTTCAAATACAGGCCGCTTGTCATCTTCCTGTTTGCCCTTGTGCTTTACAATGCTGCTCTCTTCTCTTCAACTCTTGGAGGAGTTCAGGCACAGCAATCTTTTCACTTCCTCCCTGGGTGTCTCTGCTTTTCTTGCCGTTGGTTCTTGCTCTCCCTAGATGTTGCAAAGATGGCGCATCACTGTGACAGCCTGACATGCCTCAGTCCAGCTCAGTCACAGAGGTGGAGACAGACACCTGTTTATTGCAAAACAGGCCCTGTGCACTCATTCCACGTGTGTGCTGAAAATGGGCCAGTAGACAGTTACCCACAGTGATAACCTTCAGCTTCTAGGTACCACTCAGATTTAATGAGTTACATAAAAATGTGTAGCTTAAATTATCTTTGTGTATTATTTCTTTGGCTATTCAGTCCATCAATCATTTTGCAAAATGTTGCTATGGCCTATAATCTTGGATTTATATAACCTAAACAAACAGGTGGTCCATCTGCCACTCACTGGCAAGCCAGATTGCTAATTGTAAATTAATATCAAATAAATACCTGATTTGGGGCATAGCATGAATTCACATAGAATGGGGTAATTTTGTAATATAAGACCTTCTTGGGAAACTGTCATTAGTAAATTGAATTGTTTTGTTAAAAAAAACTAAGAAAGTTAACATGAAATGCACATGCATTCTTTTTCCTGGACTTCAAAGGTATAACACAGACCCACACGTACAAACCACATGTAGCATACAACATAGTAAGGCACCTCTGTGACTTCATTTTATTTAATTATCTTCGAATTCCTGTTTTCTATTCTTTCTCTTCTTTCCATTCTCCTACCTACTCTGATAGCTATAATTCTTGACCTTCAAAATATGAAGTTCATTTTAAATGCATTTTTAAATTTTAAAGGAGTAAACTGCTTAGGCCTTATCTTGATCCTTGCTCTTCACTCTGCAGGGACCTATTCTGCTATTTTATGCTGACTATGTATTACAAAGTAGTATCCCACTGAATGTTATCACATCTTGCTTACTCATTCCTTCCGCAATAAATCCAATACAGCATCTTTGTCATTGCAAATCACACTGTAATGGGCATTCTCAAATGAACATTCTCGTACATATCTATTTGTGATATTTGTGGGAGAGAGCTATTTAATTCAACAAGTACATGTTAAGTACCTAATAAGCATAATGACTACTTTAGGCATGAAGGATGCATTAGTGAGCAAAAGAACACTTTTTTTTAGTGAACATATCCAGAAACAGAATTGTTGGATTTTGGGGCATCTCACTCTGGATTTTCCTAAGCATTGTCAGAACCTCTCCTGAAACTGTGCACTGAGTTAAACATTCATCATTACAGTGTGTACACCTTGGTTGCTCAGCTCCAAACTTAGCCAACTCAGGGAATTACAGAGTTCTCTAATATTTGGTAACCTACTAGAAATAAAATGAAGTATCACCTCGCTGCTACCTAGAAAGTTTAATGCTTCTACACTGATCTCAAAATAATATGTCCTTACCTGCATGTGAGCTGTTTATAATTGTTTCCACTTTTTCTACTGTTTCTCTTTTTTATTTCTAAACTTTTTAAAATACTTCAAATATTTTCAAACTTCTTTGTCAAAAAACTCAGAAAACAAGAAAGATTAGAAAAAATAAGACTAGTAGATATATAACAAAATAAGTCTTAAGTAACAAGAATTAGCAAGTAATTGCTAGATTCAACAGAATAGATGAAAATGGCTATAGAAAACTGGAGACATACTTAACAAAAATTCTTGAAGAAAATATACACTATAGACCAAAATTTCGCAGAGAGTCACAAATAAAATGAAAGAAAGGTACAACTAGGACACAAAAAGAAGTTTAAATTTTAGTATGAAAGTGCTACTGAACATAATATTAACATGGTGATTTAAAACAAAAGACAGGGCTATCATTTGTGGCAGTTATGGCAGAGCAAGTATAGCCACATTGCTGTCATCCCAGATGTGTGCAGGTTCCTGTTCTGACTGCTCCATTTCTCATCCAGCACCCTGCTAATGGCCTATGAAAAGTAGTGCAGGATAGCCCAAGTGCTTGGGGCCCTATCACCCATATAAGAGAGCCAGATGTATTTCCTGGCTCCTGGCATCTACTTGGCTCAGTCCTGTCAGTTGCAGCCATGTAGGGAGTAAAACAACAGGTTGAGGACCTCTCTCTCTCTGTGTCTCTCCCTTTCTCTCTGTAAATCTGACTTTCAAATAATAAATCTTTAAAAATAAGACAAATCACGCATGAGAGGTAGATTCTAACAAGCTTTAATGACATATATAATTGTCACATAAAATATTTAATACCAAGAAAACTGAGTATCTCATGTAATGAAACCTATAAAATTATTTATTTCAAAAAAAAGACAAGAAAAACATATTAAAAGAATATATAGCTTTGGGCAAGATGGCGGAATAGGAAGGGAGCACACCGATAGTCTGGGGAGAGACAGTTTAATAAAAGTGGAGATACTGCAGGTTCAAGGAAGAGTAGGGGAAGAAACAGCAGAGGAAACCCTTCCGGAACTGGTGATTCACAGTGGGCCTGCGTGGAGAGCGTGGGAGCCCGCAGTTTGGGACACCAGCAGCAGATTCAACACACCAGCGCTGGAACGCGAGCTGTGTGGAATTACTTCCCATTTGAACCAAAAAAAAAAAAAAAGTGACAGAGAGAGATTTACCATGCCTAAACTGGGAGTGTCTCCTTTGACACACCCTCAACCCTGAGGAACCAAACAGAGCTCTCAGGCCACACCCATCTCAAGCCTCTAAGGCTCCATCAAAAGCAGACAGTCCACTTAATCTAGAGTCATAGTATAACAAGAAAAAAACACCAGAGTGAAGAAACCAATATGCCAAACAACAAACGCAAAAACCGAGGTAATAAGAACAAGGAAGACACTATGGCATCCCCAAATGAAAAAGACACCCCAACTCAAGATTACGAAGATGATGAGATAGAAGAAATGCAAGAAGCAGATCTCAAAAAATTGATAAGAACACTAAGAAGTACTCAAAAACAAATTCTTGAACTACAGAAATCCTTAATGGACAAGGTAGAAAATCTCTCTCGTGAAAATGAAATATTAAGGAGAAATCAAGCTGAAATGAAACAACTAGTAGAACATGAAACTGTGATAGTGATGAGAAGTCATAATGAAGTGAAGAATTCAATAGATCAAATGAAAAACACATTAGAGAGCCTTACAAACAGAATGGGTGAGGCAGAAGAGAGAATATCGGACTTAGAAGACAGAGCACAGGAAACTATACAGTCAAACCAAAGAAAAGAAGAAGAAATTAGAAATCTAAAAAATATTGTTGGGAATCTACAAGGATACTATTAAAAAAACCCAGCATTCGAGTTCTAGGAGTTCCTGAAGGCATGGAGAGGGAAACAGGATTAGAAGGCCTGTTTAGTGAGATAATAGCAGAAAATTTCCCAGTTTTGGAGTAGGAGAGAGACATCCTAGTACAGGAAGCTCATAGAACCCCTAGCAAACATGACCAAAAGAGGTCCTCACCACGACACGTTGTAATTAAACTCACCACAGTGAAACAGAAAGAAAAGATCCTAAAATGTGCAAGAGAGAAACGTCAAATTACACTCAGAGGATCTCCAATTAGACTCACGGCAGACTTCTCAACAGAAACTATACAAGCTAGAAGGGAATGGCGAGACATAGCCCAGGTAATTAGAGAGAAAAACTGCCAGCCCAGAATATTATACCCTGCAAAGCTCTCATTTGTGAATGAAGGTGAAATAAAGACCTTTCATAACAAACAAAAATTGAAAGAATTTGTTGCCACTCGTCCAGCCCTGCAAAAGATACTTAAAGATGTGTTACACACAGAAACACAGAAACACGGCCATCAACATGAAAGAAGGTAAACGATGGGAACCTCACGGCAAAAGATCACAGGGAATTCAAAGCATACATTAGAAAATATCTTTGGCAAATGGCAGGGCAAACTTACACTTATCAATAGTCACATTGAACGTTAAAGGTCTAAACTGTCCTGTTAAAAGACAGAGATTGGCTGATTGGGTTAAGGAACAAAAACCATCTATTTGCTGCTTACAAGAAACACATCTTTCCAAGGAAGATCCATACAGACTGAAAATAAAAGGATGGAACAAGATATACCATGCCAACAGAAATGAAAAAAGAGCGGGTGTAGCCATCTTAATATCGGACTACATAAACTTTAACACAAAAACTGTTAAGAGAGACAAAGAGGGGCACTATATAATGATTAAGGGATCAATTCAACAGGAAAATATAACAATTATCAATGTATATGCACCTAATTAGAGGCCACCGGTTTATTTAAAAAATTTGTTAAGAAACTTAAAGGGAGACTTAGACCCCAACACAATAGTACTGGGGGACTTCAATACTCCACTCACAGATATTGACAGATCAACAGGACAGAAGATCAACAAGGAGACAGTAGATTTAAATGACACTATAGCCCAAATGGATCTAACAGATATCTACAGAACTTTTCATCCTACACATAAAGCATTTACATTCTTCTCAGCAGTACATGGAACCTACTCTAGGATTGACCACATATTAGGCCATAAAGCAAGTCTCAGCAAATTCAAAAGAATTAGAATCATACGATGCAGCTTCTCAGACCATAAGGGAATGAAGTTGGAAATTAGCAACTCAGGAATCCCTAGAGCATATGCAAACACATGGAGATTGAACAACATGCTCCTGAATGAACAATGGGTCAAGAAGAAATTAAAAGAGAAATCAAAAATTTTCTGGGAGTAAATGAGGATAACAGCACAACATACCAAAACTTATGGGATACAGCAAAAGCAGTGTTAAGAGGAAAGTTTATATCAATAGGTGCCTACATCAAGAAACTGGAAAGGCACCAAATAGATGAGCTTTCAATGCATCTCAAGGATCTAGAAAATTTGCAGCAAACTAGACCCAAATCTAGTAGAAAAAGAGAAATAATCAAAATCAGAGAAGAAATCAACAGGATTGAATCCAAAAAAACATTACAAAAAATCAGCCAAACAAGGAGCTGGTTTTTTGAAAAAATAAACAAAATTGACACCCCATTGGCCCAACTAACTAAAAAAAGAAGAAAAAAGATCCAAATCAGTAAAATCAGAGATGAAAAAGGAAATGTAACAACAGACACCACAGAAATCAAAAGAATCATCAGAAATTACTACAAGGACTTGTATGCCAGCAAACAGGGAAACCTATCAGAAATGGATAGATTCCTGGACACATGCAACCTACCTAAATTGAACCAGGAAGACATAGAAAACCTAAACAGACCCATAAGTGAGTCAGAAATTGAATCAGTAATAAAGGCCCTCCCAACAAAGAAAAGCCCAGGACCAGATGGATTCACTGCTGAATTCTACCAGACATTTAAAGAAGAACTAACTCCAATTCTTCTCAAACTATTCAGAACAATAAAAAAAGAGGTAATCCTCCCAAATTCTTTCTATGAAGCCAGCATCACCTTAATACCTATGCCAGAAAAAGATGCAGCATTGAAAGAGAATTACGGACCAATATCCCTCATGAACATAGATGCAAAAATCCTCAACAAAATTCTGGCCAATAGACTGCAACAACACATCAGAAAGATCATCCACCCAGACCAAGTGGGATTCATCCCTGGTATGCAGGGATGGTTCAATGTGCGCAAAACAATCAACGTGATACACCACATTAACAAACTGCAGAAGATAAACCATATGATTATCTCACTAGACGCAGAGAAAGCATTCGATAAAATTCAACACCCTTTCATGATGAAAACCCTAAACAAACTGGGTATGGAAGGAACATTCCTCAATACAATCAAAGCAATTTATGAAAAACCCACGGCCAAGAGTCTATTGAATGGGGACAAGTTGGAAGCATTTCCACTGAGATCTGGTACCAGACAAGGATGCCCACTCTCACCACTGCTATTCAATATAGTTCTGGAAGTCTTAGCCAGAGCTATTAGGCAAGAAAAAGAAATTAAAGGGATACAAATTGGGAAGGAAGAACTCAAACTATCCCTCTTTGCAGACAACATGATTCTTTATTTAGGGGACCCAAAGAACTCTACTAAGAGACTATTGGAACTCATAGAAGAGTTTGGCAAAGTAGCAGGATATAAAATCAATGCACAAAAATCAACAGCCTTTGTATACACAGGCAATGCCACGGCTGAGGAAGAACTGCTAAGATCAATCCCATTCACAATAGCTACAAAAACAATCAAATACCTTGGAATAAACTTAACCAAGGACATTAAAGATATCTACAATGAAAATTACAAAACCTTAAAGAAAGAAATAGAAGAGGATACCAAAAAATGGAGAAATCTTCCATGCTCATGGATTGGAAGAATCAATATCATCAAAATGTCCATTCTCCCAAAAGCAATTTACAGATTCAATGCAATACCAATCAAGATACCGAGGACATTCTTCTCAGATCTGGAAAAAATGAGGCTTAAATTCATATGGAGACACAGGAGAGACCTCGAATAGCTAAAGCAATCTTGTACAACAAAAACAAAGCTGGAGGCATAACAATACCTGATTTCAGGACATACTACAGGGCAGTGGTCATCAAAACAGCATGGTACTGGTACAGAAACAGATGGATAGACCAATGGAACAGAATAGAAACACTAGAAACCAATCCAAACATCTACAGCCAACTTATATTTGATCAACGATCCAAAACCAATCCCTGGAGTAAGGACAGTCTGTTTAATAAATGGTGCTGGGAAAACTGGATTACCACGTGCAGAATCATGAAGCAAGATCCCTACCTTTCACCTTACACAAAAATTCATTCAACATGGATTAAAAACTTAAACCTACGACCCGACACCATCAAATTATTAGAGAGCATAGGAGAAACCCTGCAAGACATTGGTACTGGCAAAGACTTCTTGGAAAAGACCCCAGAAGCACAGGCAGTCAAAGCCAAAATTAACTACTGGGATTGCATCAAATTGAGAAATTTCTGTACTGCAAAAGAAACAGTCAGGAAAGTGAATAGGAAACCAACAGAATAGGAAAAAATATTAGCAAACTATGCAACAGATAAAGGGTTGATAACCAGAATCTATAAAGAAATTAAGAAACTCCACAACATCAAAACAAACAACCCACTTAAGAGATGGGCCAAGGACCTCAATAGACATTTTTCAAAAGAGGAAATCCAAATGGCCAACAGACACATGAAAAAATGTTCAAGATCCCTAGCAATCAGGGAAATGCAAATCAAAACCATAATGAGGTTTCACCTCACCGCGGTGAGAATGGCTCACATTCAGAAATCCACCAACAATAGATGCTGGAGAGGATGTGGGGAAAAAGGGACACTAATCCACTGTTGGTGGGAATGCAAACTGGTGAAGCCACTATGGAAGTCAGTCTGGAGATTCCTCAGAAACCTGAATATAACCCTACCATTCAACCCAGCCATCCCACTCCTTGGAATTTACCCAAAGGAAATTAATTTGGCAAACAAAAAAGCCGTCTGCACACTAATGTTTATTGCAGCTCAATTCACAATAGCTAAGACTTGGAACCAACCCAAATGCCCATCAACAGTAGACTGGATTAGGAAATTATGGGACATGTACTCTACAAAATACTATACAGCAGTCAAAAACAATGAAATCCGGTCACTTGCAACAAAATGGAAGAATCTGGAAAACATCATGCTGAGTGAACTAAGCCAGTCCCAAAGAGACAAATATCATTTGTTTCCCTTGATTGGCGACGACTGAGCACCAAAGGGGAAACCTGTTGAAGTGAAATGGACACTATGAGAAACAGTGACTTGATCAGCTCTTGTGCTGACTGTTGTTGTACAATGTAATACTTTATCCATTTTAGTATTTTTTTTTTTATCCTAGTACTAGTGGTTGAACTCTGTAATTAACACAAATTATTCTTAGGTGTTTAAATTTTAACTGAAAAGTGATCCCTGTGAAATATAACAGTGGGAATAAGAGAGGGAGGAGATGTACAATTTGGGACATGCTCAATCGGAACTGCCCCAAATGATGGAGTTAGAAATGTGCCAGGGGATTCCAATAAAATCCCATCAAGGTGGCATGTACCAAGGCCATCTCACTAGTCCAAGTGATCAATTTCAGTTCACAGTTGATCACACTGATAGGTCTAAGAATCAAAGGGATCACACAAACAAGACTAGTGTCTGCTAATACTAACTGATAGAATCAAAAAAAGGGAGAGAATGATCCAACATGGGAAGCGAGATACACAGCAGACTCATAGAATGGCAGATGTCCTAAATAGCACTCTGGCCTCAGAATCAGCCCTTGAGGCTTTCGGATCTGGCTCAAGAGCCCATGAGAATATTTTAGGCATGGAAAGCTAAGACACCCTGAAAAACAAAAAAAAAAGAAGACCTAAATGAAAGATCTCTGTGAGTGAGATCCCAGTGGAAAGAACGGGGCCATCAAAGAAGGAGGTACCTTTCTCTGAAGGGAGGAGAGAACCTCCACTTTGACTGTGACCCTGTTGGAATAAGATCGAAGTTCACGAACCCTAAAGGCTTCCATAGCCTCGGCAACTCATGACTAGAGCCTAGGGAGATTACTGACACCATAAACAAGAGTGTCAAATTGTTAAACCAACATCAGGAGTCACTGTGTACTTACGTCTCATGAGGGATCTGTCCTTAATTTGTTATCCAATGTGAAATAATGCTATTACTAGTACTGAAACAGTATTTTTACACTTTGTGTTTCTGTGTGGGTGCAAACTGATGAAATCTTTACATAGTATATACTGAATCGATCTTCTGTATATAAAAATAATTGGAAATGATTAAAAAATCTTGGTGTTAAATTGTAAATTGCATAGACAATTAATTCTTTAAAAAAATCATGTAGGATCTCTGTCCTTAATGTGCTGTACATTGTGAATTAATACTATAACTAGTACTCCAACAGTATTTTCACTTTGTGTCTCTATGTGAGGGCAAACTGTTGAAATCTTTACTTAATATATACTAAACTGATCTGTGTATAAAGAGAATTGAAAATGAATCTTGACGTGAATGGAAGGGGAGAGGGAGCGGGAAAGGGGAGGGTATGGGGAGGGATGGAAGTTCTGGGTGGGGGGGGGAGAATATATAGCAGCCAGCGCCATGGATCACTTGGCTAATCCTTCTCCTGCAGCGCCAGCACCCCGGGTTCTAGTCCTGGTTGGGGCACCGGATTCTATCCCAGTTGTTCTTCTTCCAGTCTAGCTCTCTGCTATGGCCAGGGAAGGCAGTGGAGGATGGCCGAAGTCGTTGGGCTCTGCACCCTCATGGGAGATCAGGAGGAAGCACCTGGCTCCTGGCTTTGGATCGGCGCAGTGGGCTGGCGGTAGCGGCCATTTGGTGGGTGAACCAACGGAATAAGGAAGACATTTCTCTCTCTCTCTCTCTCTCTCTCTCTCTCTCTCACTAACTCTGCCTGTCAAAAAATCAATAAAATAAAAAAATAAAAATAAAAAAGAATATATAGCTTAAAAATGATTAACTCTGAGGTCAGTGTTGTGTCATAGTGTTAAGCTGTTTCCTGTGATGCCACCATCCCATATGGTCGTTGATTTGAGTTCCCACTGTTCCACTTCTGATCCAGCTTTCTGCCAATGGCTTAAGAAAGCAGGGAAGGATAGCCCAAGTGCTTGGGCCCCTGCACCAGATGGGAGTCCTCTAAGAAGCTGCTGGCTCCTGGTTTTAGCCTGGCCCATCCCCAGCGGTTGTGGTTTTGGGGTAGCGAACCAGCAGATGGAAGATTTCTCTCTCTCTACACTCAAAAACTCAAATAAACAAATAAAATAAATATTTTAAAACATTAATTCAACTTTAGATCATGAAGGATTAAGTGCTATGGGAATTGCCTACCCTTCAATATGACAAACACAATCTATGAGATCCTCAGGAAAATAAACCCACAGTAAAGAAAAGTCTATGATTGACATCCTTGCTTCCTAAAGGTTGTTTCCTGTCTTTAGCATAAATAAAAAGAACCTAAACACAGCCCAATAGTCTCAACCACAGAATAAATACAAATGGGAGTCCAGGCAAGCCAAGGAAACTAGAGTTTGCAGACAAGGAATTTGGAAGGAGAGCTCTAACAGAGAAATTGTCCTGCTGATTTTTCAGAAGGCTCCTCTGAGATTTGCTGCAAGTAACTTAGTTGTGTATACAACAGGTCTTGATAGAACCACCAGAAAATAATGTCCCTAGCTTTGCACAAGGCTACAAAGTGTTTGGGCTGCTACCAAACATAGTGCAGAGACTTCACAAGAAGGCAGTATTAGAGTTCTTGGAAAGATCTCGCTTCAAGAGTTGGAGTAATTAAAGGAGGGTATCTAGAAAACATTGCCAAAACATAAAAGAAAGCTTGGAACTAAATCAATAGATCCCAGATAACAAAGCTGCATGTTCTTTAACAGATTACAAAAATGCCCAACATGGGTAACGTAATTTATAATACAATTTAAAAACAAATTACAAGGTATACAAAAGATAATATGACACATACTGGGATAAAAATTAATCTATGAAAACAAATTCAAAAATAAATGATTGAATTCATGGAAAAGAAGATTGGTAGCGTTACAGTTAATATGTTCCATGTGATCAAAAAATGGAGAGAAAAACACAAACATGATAAGAAGAGATAAAGAAAAGACAAAAAAAGACAAAAACAGAGCTTCTAAAGAGTTAGAAAATATCTACAATAAGAGACAGAGACATATTAGACAAAATAGGAAGGAAAGTGAAATGATCGACAAAGGAATAAAATTTATAAAAAAGAAAGGAAAAATTAAAAAAAAACCATCAGTGACCTGTGGAACACTCAAATTTGGTTTAAGTGCAGATCTACAACAAGAAATAGGAGACACGGGAAAAAAAATGTCAAGAAATAAAGGTTAAAAATTTTTCTGCATTTGAGGAGATTTATAAACCTACAGATCCAAAAAGCCCAGCAAACCCAGAAAAGAGTAAATGGATATAAAATTATAGCCAAGCACCTCAAATTGTGCTAGCAAGAAAAACTCAGAAATAACCAAAAGAAAATGTTGTCAACCTAGGATACTGCGTCCAGAGAAATTATATTTCAAAGAAGAAAATCAACTGCTACCCTGTTTCTAGCTTGGAGGTGACCTGTGTGTGGTGAATGCGTGCCCCAGCTCTGAGGAATGCTGAAGTGGGAGCCAGCATTAGTCATGGCCATGGTCATTCCCTGTGCCTGGTGGATGTGGAAGATGTGGCATTGTAAGGTGGGGCCCAGTTCCTGTGAACATGACCCATAGAAGGTCCACTGTGGAATCAGAGTTCCACTTCTGCCACCAAGGACAAAGGTTATGCATGAATGTGACCCCACTGGACAAGGGAACACATCAGGAGAGAGAAGAGTGGACAAATGATAAATACAGGGAAGGAGGGAATGAAGAAAGAGGAAGTGAAGATTAAAAAATACCACCAGTTGCAGCTGCAGGTGCTGAAGAGTCTGGCCCACAGGACAAGCTCTGCTAAATTCTTAGAGGGGAAAGAAGGAGTATTTACTTCTGAAAGTGTGAGTACCATTTCATTTGCCCTCTACAGCTATTTGGGAACAAAATTGAGATTCCCAGGAGAATTTAAACCTCTTCTCAGAAATTTACAGTAGAATTGAAGAAGAAACAAGCAAGTATTCATCTGAAATTGTGATTGGCTCACTAGTAATCTTCAACAACATCAGAGATGACTACCCAAGCATATGTTTTCATTACGCTGCTTTAAAGGCATTTGGTAAGACTTGGGCTGAACGTGTAGCAGGTGCAAAGGACCCTCAAGACTTCCTTAGGACAATGATATTACCTCCCACTCCACTGTTCATAGGCTATCCTGCAAATTGGATAAGATGACTAAATCAGGGGAAAAGAGCAAAAGAAGAAATTACACATAAACAGAATAGTGTAGAAACCTAATGTTTAGAAAAGGAAAGCATAGGCTCTGCAGCTAGAGAAAATCTTGGGAGGAGTTCCTGTGGTTTTTTTGCCTCTAGATTTCATGATGGTATGATTTAGTTAAAAGTCTCTTACCTTATCAAGAATCATGTGAATCACTTTTAGTCTTGAATGCGATAGGAACTTTTTAATTGTTGACAATCTTTGGCAATTAGCTTTACCATTTACAGATTCTTTATAGCTGACCAGTTATTCACCATTTGGGGGCCCATGTACAGAAATGAAAACATCCTTTGGAAATAAATTTAGATTATTAAGTCTTCAAAAATGACTTAAAATAGGATCCCATTCTGGACAAAGACAATTGAGAATGGAAAAGTCGGAAATATCCTCTTTGAAGCAAATAGTATGTTTTGGCTTTAATAACCTACAGTCTATTAACCACATCTTTTAGCATTATTGTTTATTTCTTGGAAGAGAATTATTTTTTCAAAGCAAAAACATTAATAAATGAACACTTCATTTTTTTGCATTTTTCTGTCATAGAGCCTTTCAGATACTAGTGATATAATTTTCCATAATTCTGTGTGTTTGTTTACCTAATTGTATAAAGATTTTTCTTTTCATCTTGACTAGGTAGAATACTAGCTACAGTATTTAGCAACGTGTATACCTAGAAACACTTTCATTTTCTTAAGAATTATTTGTTGATAAGAATAAAATCATGATTCTTAGCTGGCAGTAAAAATGTCAAATACTGGGGCCAGTGCCCACATTCAACATGGGTGCTGATTCTAGTCCCAACTTCTCTTCCAATCCAGCTCTCTAATATGGCCTGGGAAAGCAGTGGAAGATGGCCCAAGTGCTTGGGTCCCTGAATCCTTGTCGGAGACCTGGAAGAACCTCCTGGCTCCTGGCTTCAGGTAGGCACATCTTCAGTTGTTGTGGCCATCTGGGGAGTGGAAGACCTCTTTCTGTAACTCTGTCTTTCAAATAAATAAATTAATCTTTTAAAAAATGCCAAACATTGTAGTACCTTGGAACCTGTTAATTCTTGCTTGTGCAAAGCAGAAATGTGAAAGAGTTAAAATGATGTCTTATCAAATAATCTACTGATTGGATACCACTTTCATCTTTCCTCCACTCTTGCTTTTAATTCAAATAGTAGTGCAATCATATATTTATTGATCGCGCTGTTTTAAGGTGAAAATTGACTTTCAAGACCCTTTTAAAGAATAGTTAAAATAACAATTAAGTCATACTTCACAGATGGTAAAGAAAAGCCTAAAGTTTGGAAAAATTTTGTTTGGTATAGTAGCACTTAGAGTGAAAATCAATAAATCATGTCAAAATAAAAATGTGGTGTAAGTACAGAGCTGGGGGACATTTCTCTCCCTCAGAAAGTAATGAAACTGGAATTTTTTACTCTTTAACATAGATTTTGGAAATGTATAGTCCCATAGCTTTCATTGTCACACGTCAATATTTTACAAATAGTTCCCATGTTTAATATAATTTTAAAATTATAAAATGGCCTAGTAGCTGTACTTTAAAAATTGAAAGCGATATTGAAATTGAGCTAATACTTTTTACTGTAAATGAATGTGAAATACTGTTTCAGAAAAACTAGATATGAGAGGAATCATTGCCACGAAATCTACTCTGTAAGTACCCTCTCGGGAAGCATTGTGGTTCAGTGGGGTGGGTCATGGCTTAGGACTCTTACATCCCGTATGGGAGAGCCTGGGATAGACTCACGCCTCTGCTTCTGATGCTTTCTCTGTTTGTGCATACAAGCACACGTTTTGCTACAGTACCTGGATCACTGCCATCCATGTTGAGGACCCTAAAGGCAGTCCAGGCACATGGCTTCAAGCTGGCTCTGCCCTGTGTTGGTGGCCCTTCGAGAAATAAACCGGCAAAGAGAAGATCTCTCTCTCTCTCTCTCTCTCTCTCTTTTCCTCTGTTACGCTTCCTTTCAAATAAATGAAATATAAATAAACTTAAAGAAAAGAAATGTTATCAGTAATTGTTTAGGCTGAAGAATATATACAAAGAAATGAGAGGTAACAGAAACAGTAATATGTGAGAAACCATAAAAGACATTTTTTCTTATTTAATTTGAAAATGATTTTTTAAAATTTTGTGAATTTGTCATTTTATTTTATTCATTATCTTTTTTCATTTTTAAAAATCTACTTGAGAGGCAGAGTGACAGAGGCAGAGAGACACATCTTCCATCTGCTGATTCATTCTCCAAATGCCCACAACAATCAGGGTGGACAAGGCTGAAGCCAGGGACTTGGAGCTCCATCCAGGTGAAAACAAAATAGTAGAAATATATTGGAGGTTTTTTAACATTTACAAGTAAAATGAATGACAACAGCAACAAACACAAGAAACAGGGATATAGAAGTTTAGAAAAATATTATGTTTTAATATCAAGTGACATTATTATTTGAAGGTCAATTATGATAAACTAAGTATGCAGATTATGAACTCATAGATATAAATAAAAATAAAACAAAGAATAGCTAATAAGCCAATGATTTAGATTTTAAAAAAGTACTAAGAATTATTCAATTAATCTGAAAAAGCAGGAAGAGTTTTTTTGTTTTTTTTTTCTTTTTTAGATTTATTTATTTATTTGAAAGGCCAAATTATAGAGAGGTTGGAAAAATTAGAGATTGATAGATAGAGAGAGAGAGAGAGAGAGAGAGAGAGAGGTCTTTCATCCTGATTCAATCCCTAAAAGGCTGCAATGGCCAGAGCTGGGCCAATTTGAAGCTGGGATCCAGGAGCTTCTTCCAGGTTTCCCAGGCAGGTAGAGGAGCTCAAGAATTTGGACCATCCTCCACTGTATTCCCAGGCCATAGCAGAGAGCTGGATCAGACGTGGAGCAGCCAGGACACGAACAGGTGCCCACGTGGGATTCTTGCACTGCAGGTGACATCTTTACCCTTTACGTACAGCACTGGGCTAGGAAGTTTTGATCTTAAAAATTATTTAATATATTTACTTGAGAGACAGAGGAGAAGGAAGAGAGAGATAGATATACAGAGCAAGAGAATGTCAATCTCCTTGTTTACTACCCAAATATCTGGAATGACCAGTCTGTGCCAAGGCCAAAGCCAGGAGCCAGGAAAGCAATCTGGGTCTCCAAAGTTGGTCCTGGTAATACAGTAATTCAATCACCTGAGCAATTGTAACTATCTCCTGGTGGAGGACTGGCAGGAATATGGAGTCAGGACCTGTAATTGGATCTAGAACCTAAGAACTCTGATATGGGTCATGGGCATCTGAATTAGTGTCTTAACCACGAAGCTAAATGCTTGCCCCAAACTGGAAGTTTTCAAACAGGAATGAGAATCAGATGTGACAAATAAAAGACAAAAATAGGTGTTAGCTTTAAAACCAAACATAGTGATAATTGCATTAAATACAAATAGCCTAAATACTCCAAATACTACAAGGAACTGGCATTAAATGTTAAGAAACAAAGGTGAAAAAAAATTATGGAAGTCGCTATACCATATAAATAGTAATTCCATAAAAATATATAAGCTGGAATAATTATATTAATATAAAGCAAAGTAGACCTTTGAATACAAAATGTTATCAAAGATATATAGAGACATCTAATATTTACAAAGAGAATGAATGTTATGTACACAAGTCCTATACAACCCATGACAGAGAATATTTGGAAAGAGTTTCTCTGGAATTTTTATTATTTCCTACTCATATGTTTGAGAGAGTTTACCTTTATATCCATCTGAATCTTTGAATTTTCTCTTTGGCTTTTACATTTCTTCAATAGATATATCACAACCTAATTACATCAGATATTTTTCATTTCGTACATGTGTGAATTTGTGTCTGTCAAGAAATGGGCCCATTCTGAAACTGTGTTGCTGATTGTATTGACATGAAATAGTTCATTTTATTTATTATCATTTTTAAATCAGTAGCATCTATGCTCATATCTTTTTCATCACCAGTATTTCTATTTTTTAATTTTAATTTTATTTTTTTTGATAGGCAGAGTGGACAGTGAGAGAGAGAGAGACAGAGAGAAAGGTCTTCCTTTTTGCCATTGGTTCACCCTACAATGGCTGCCATGACGCACCGCGCAGATCCGATGGCAGGAGCCAGCTGCTTCTCCTGGTCTCCCATGGGGTGCAGGGCTCAAGCACTTGGGCCGTCCTCCACTGCACTCCCTGGCCACAGCAGAGAGCTGGCCTGGAAGAGGCGTAACCTGGACAGAATCCAGTGCCCCAACCGGGACTAGAACCTGGTGTGCCGGCGCTACAAGGCAGAGGATTAGCCTAGTGAGCCACAGCGCCGACCCCATCACCAGTATTTCTGAGACTTCTCTCTTTTCAACTGTATGGCTAGAGTTTTATCACTTTTATTGAGTTTCTGAAAAAAAAATCTGCTTTTTTTTCCAATGATTTTCTCCCCAGTTTTTAGGTTTTTTGTTTGATTTTCCCTTTCTACTCTTCATTATTTTCTGTTTCTTCTTATTCTGAGTTAAATTTATTTTTTTGTAAATTTTTGCTCCTACATTCCTATGACTTTGCTCACAGTCATTGATTTTAGACAAGTATTCCTTTGAATGTAAACATTGTCACAAATTTTCATCTATCACAAATTAAACAGCTTCCACAAATTTTTATTTTATCTATTTCTTTTACAGTCAGTCCAAAATATTTTATAATTTACCTTGTGATTTTTTTTATTTTACTCATGAACTATTTGAAGGTCTAATATTTAATTTCCAGATATTTATAAGGTTTTCAGATATTTTTGCTATTGGTATCTTGATTAATTTCTTTTCTTTTTCCAAAGAAACCTTTTATTTAATGAGTACAAATTTCATAAGTACAACTTTAGGAATGTAGTGATTCTTCCCACCATTTCTGCTCCCCAACCCCCCTTCCACCCCATTCCCAGGACCATTCTCCATAAAGATTCATTTTCAATTAACTTTACACACAGGAGAAAATCTCTACACTAAGTAAAAATTTCAACAATTTACATACACATGCACACACACACAAAAAAACTGTTTAAGAACAAGTTTTACAGTTAATTCTCCTAATACAACACATTGAGGACAGGAGTCCTGCATGGGAAGTAAGTGCAGAGTGACTCTTGTTGTTAATTTAACAACTAACACTCTTATGTATGATGTCAGTGATCACCTGACAGGAGCTGCCAAGGCCATGGAAGCCTTTTAAATCCACAATCTCCATCAATATTTAGACAAGGCCTAAGTGAAATGCAAGTTCTCTCCTCCCTTCAGGGAAAAGTACATCCTTCTTTGATGGTCACTTCTTTCCACTGTGGTCTCTCTCACAGAGATTCTTCATGAAAGTTTGCAAAATACAAAATCAATAAATATTCAACAATTAACTATATGTTCATACACTGGCAACAAACAACTGGAAATTGAAATAAACACTGAAACAATTTACAACAGCAAAACATATGAAGCATGTAAATTTATATTTAAATAAGCTAAATTTAAGAAACATTTACATTAAAATCTATGAAACAGAGCAGTTGAAGAACATTTGAATGACTGGAGAGAGATGCCTTGACTCCTTCTCATAGCAGATTCAAAAATTTGCATAACATTTGCCATAGAATAAAAGAGAAAACAAAAAGTCTACTAAAACTGAACATAGGAGAGAAGTCATTAGAACTTGTGTTAGGTTATTTGCTGCTTAAGACATAAAACATCATAAAACACAGATAACTATTGATAAACTGGACTACATAAAAGTGAAAAATATTTACTCTTCAAGATATGCCAAAGACAATAAAAACACAGGACAAGATTAGAATATATTTTTTCAAATAATTTGTATTCAAAATTACCTTAAACATAGATGCACAAATTATCAATAAGGGTATTAAAAATTATCAGTATTGTTAGTTATTAGGGAAATGTGAACAAAAAGTGTGATGCAATACACAAAACGTATATTTAGAAATAAAGTAGAAAATTATGGTTTAGACTTTTTTACATTTAAAAATATTAAAAAATAACTGTAGATGAAGAAAAAGAAATTGCTAATTTTTATATACAATAGAAACAAGCCACGAATAACAAAACTTAGTAGAGAAAGGAATTCCTTAACTTAGCAAAGGCTAGCAGCACAAATATTTTACCAAATATCAAATTTGTCCAAAGTAGCAGTAGCAACAACAAAACTTTAGATTTTATTTCCTTGGAGACCAGGATTTAGGTGAGTTTGCTGCTGTTTAAATATAGCGAGCATAGGCAGGTTTTTCTAACTATTGTTCTGTTAATGTAGGGAGTAAATTGAGAATGGTTACCATTTTTACTTTAGTTCAGCATCATAGAGATTATGTCATGATTAATGCAACTGGAAAACAAAATTGCTAAGAGGCATGAGGAAAAAGAAAAACAATCATGTTTTCCAAATAATTGAGCATCTTCATACAAACCTCAAAATAATAAGCAAGCTACTCTACTTTGTTAAGCCTAACAAACCTGTACTCTAAAAGCCCATTTTTTTTTCGCTTATATTCAGGGAAGAAATTCCATAGGAATATGGAGTTCAGGGATAAGGCTTTATCTTTGCTAACTTTGGTTTCCCTCTGAAAGATTCTGAAGAGCACCTAAGGAAAACTATGATCATCTCTAGATTGGTCACTGTGTTTAAGGAGAGATGTAAACTCGCAGTGTGGCAAGTGCTGTGGGGCAGTAGGTTATGCTGACATGCTGTGTGGGAGCACCTGAGATTGAGTTCCACCTCCATTTCCAATCCAGCTCCTGCTCATGTACCTGGGAAACAGCACATGATGGCTCAAGGATTTGCATCCTTGTCACCCACACGAGAGACCCAGATGAACATCTAGGCTCCTGACTTCTGCTTTGGCCCAGCCTCAGCTGCTGTGACCATTTAAGGAGTAAACCAGCAGATGGACAATTTTTTTCTCTTTCTCTTTCTCCCTGTGTTTTGTGTGTGTGTGTGTGTGTGTGTGTGTGTGTGTGTGTTTGTCCTCTTTCTATCAGTCTTTATTTTTTTTAGAATAAATAAACTTTCTTTAAAGATTTATTTAGTTGAGAGGCAGAGTTACAAAGAGGAGAGACAGAGAAAGAGGTCTTTCCTTCTCTGGTTCACTGCCCAGACGGCTGGAGATGGACTGATCCGAAGCCGAGCACCAGGAAATTCTTTCAGGTCTCCCACGTGGGTGTGGGCACCCAAACACTTAGGCCATCCTCCCTGCTTTCCCAGGCACATTAGCAGGGAGCTGGATCTGAAATGGAGTAGCTGCACTTGAACTGTCACCCATATAAAATGCTGCTGCCACAGGCAGAGGTTTAACCTATTAAACCACAGCACTGGCCCCATGATTAAACAGTTTTAAAAAATAAAAAATAAAGTTTCAGGGATAAGCTAGAGATTAGGCACTGGAATGAGGGGGTGCCTTCTGTATTTAATGAGACAAGTGAAGCCGATCTGAAGCATCATATGGAAAGAAAGCAGTCATCACTCAAATCAGGGTCTTCGTGGCAGTGTACACCTGCAAGAGGACCTTAGGAGACTCCATGTTGTTAACGTAGAAGCCAACTTATCTCTGTCTGTCCTCTCATCCTGATTAATGGCAGGGCTGTTTTGTTAGTGCCAGTTTTCACTCTTTCAGTCCCAGACAGCTTTTGACTCCTTCACAAGGAAGCATCAGCATGGCAGCCAGAAACATGACTATCTTACAAATCCAGTTGTTTAAGTTTTGAAGTAGGCAGGCATACAGGCTAAAATTGATTAGATTTGTGAACTAGAAGACCATGCCTTCGCCACACCCCTGTGTGACCTCATCCCCCTACCTGGCCACACCTGGATGCCCAGCAGCCAATCAGGTTAATTAACCACTCCCCTTTGGAAGTAGGTTAAAAGTCTGGGACACAGTGTATCTGGGTCCTCTCTTCTTCACTGGCCTCTTGCCAGGAGGGGGCTTGCTGTAGCCCTGTGCCTCCAGGGCGCATGGCCTTCAGGCCATGTGTTCTAGGCTTCCTGGCCTAGATACAGGCCCAGATGCTCTTCCATGTGGCTGGTTCCTGGTGCTCAGTATGAACCCCTATTCACCTCTCTCTCTTAAATAAATCTCTCACTCTCCTATGCATCTTTCTCACTAAATAAAAGCCTAAAATGTACCATGCTGCCTCATTTATCTGTGCTGATACATAGAATTATTCTCTAAATATCAGGCAAGGACCCTCTTGTGCTTATTAATATTGGGGATTTAGTAATAAGCCCGTGGTGAAATCATAAGGCACCCCAAAATCTGGTAGCACATATGGCACCCCGGATAGCATTTCTAGGGAACTTTAAGGGGCCACATTTCAGTGTAGATTTTAGGGGGTCATGTCCAATATCAGTTTCACCAAGAATAAGTAAAAATGAAATGTAAACAACTTAAATATCAATTAAACATCAAGAAGTATGGAGACACAATTTAAACATCAAGATATGGAGAAAAAACAAAAATTTACATCTTCATTGAACGAAATAGTACAACATTTAAATAAATTATGCATAACTCAACATTGCAGACATATCAATTTCTACCACACTCCTGCCAAAATTAGTTTTCAAATTAAAGTTGATTCATAAGAAGGGTTTTGTAGAAACTTGAAAGTACTGACTTTAAATTTAATATGAAAAAGATACACAAGTACCTAACAGAATTTTTAAGTAATTATTAACATAAACTGGAGGGAAGCACCCAACTACAATATAAAGCTTACAACAAAATCATGGAAATAAGATAATATTGTGTAAATAGATGGATAAGTCAATAGTCACAGAACAGCAGAGAAAGTCAACATGCAGAATTATTTACAGAAAACTTGTAAATGAAAGAAATACCATTTCAGAGCCTGGAGAAAGCATGAGTTAGTTATCACTAGTCAGAGGGAAACCTGGCTCACTGTATAAACAAAAGTAAAGCTGGATAACTACCTTGTAGTAAATGCAAATAAAACACCCAAATCAATTCACCTACTTAGCCATCAATGATAAAAATGGAGAAAAATGTAAATATCTTTGTGATTTCAAAATAAGGAAGAATCTACCCTTCAGAGAAGGAACTAAAAATTCAAGTCCATGGGAATTAAAGACTTCTTCATAAATCTTTGATGGGGTTCAAGACATACTATTCCTGGATATGGCATCTTGGCATATTGAGGATCTCAAAAAGTAGGAGCAAGATAGGCCTTGCCCACCCTTGGAAGCAGACCATGGGATTCTTAGGTTAGAAGCATATTTCCTAGACCTGGAGGAAAGCAACATCTGGTTTGCAAAGACAGAGAATCACCAAGAGGAGACTGGATGAACATACCTTCTACCACATCCACATTACCCCATTTATACCTAGCTCACACCCAGTTGTTCTGTCACATTTTTCCATCCTTCCCCACAGTGCTACCAAAACACTCAGGTTTACCTGCTTCTTCATGTTTTCATTTCCTTAGGAAGGCTCCCAGTTCAACCTTGAAATTGATACTGAATAAATGTCGTTAATCTGTCCTTTGGAACATGGACTAGTTTCCCTCCTCTACACCTTACACAGATTACACAGGTGGGAGAACTCATTTACCATCTTGAAAGCCTCCAAAATTAAGTTAAATAATTTATATTAAAACAGGTATGTATTTCATGTGTTCTTTATTTCTAGTATCATGTTCACATTATAATAATACAGATTGTACAAAATAGGCAACCTTCTATAAAAATATTTAGAAATTGAATTATTTGCATTTTTCATTTTCAAGTATCCACGATCTTTATGCAAATTTCAAAATATCTGAAGGGTTTTTTTTTTACTGTATCAGTTGAGCATATACATGTTATTTATAGGTGAAACAAATTATTTTATGTCTGACCACCTACTGAAAAAGTATAGGTGTCACAAATTAAAACATAGATACTTATTCAAAATCATGAGACCAAAAAAGAAGCAATAGAAAATTGAAGAGTGTAATTCAAGATATAAAAATATCATAGTCCCTCTGCCAGTCCCGATATTAAACTGATAAACTGAAAGGAGTAATAAACATTCTAATTGCTATTGACCATGAATTCCTAGCATTATCCTGTTATGATAATTTACTTCTGTAAATTGAAAACTCTTCATAAGGCATATTTTCTATTTTCTTTGATTCCTAGAAGCTAGTAGCCCCATCATTATTGAAACACACTGGGAAGCAATTAGGTATAGAAATCATAAGCAGAGTATTAGGGGAGCTTAACTTTAATTGGTTTGTAAGAAAGGAATGTGTCTTTTCATTAATTTCTGTTTCATAGAAGACAATGACTACAATTACTTCAAGAAGAAAAGACAAATTGCATGTGTAAATATTTTCAACTTTCAGCCTCATTGGCAAGAATGCTTTTGTCTTTTGTCATGTTGTCTTAGCTTAAAGCATCCTGTGCCTTTCAACAGAAATCCTGACAGCTGATATTTTCTTCTGTTACTTGTATTTCAACTGCTAATTGCATATTTACAATCCTTCAATCAAGAAAAAAGAGAAACAGATTAGAAAAATTTTCTATCTGTCAACAGAACTATGTACTATAATGAAACATCTACTCATTAAATATAGAGAACTTCATGGCATTGATAATAAGTGTTATAAAGGGCACAAAGGTATTATTAATTCTGAAGGAATGCAGGACTTGAAAAACAATAAGTCATTTTGACAGTTGCTATGAAGACTATTACCAAATGTTATGTTTACTTCACTAGGCTCAATTTATAAAACACAACCTACAAAAAAATCTGCAGTTTAATCAATTGAGATGTGTTATTATAAACAACTGCTAATGGACTGAAACTTCGCTTCCTTCCTTAATGATTGAATTGTGACTGTATTTTTTTTTAAATTAGGATAATCATCAGTATGGGCAGATTACGTGTGGTTTAAAAAGAACCTTAAATCAATGAAATAAAGCTGTAAAACAAATTTAATGAGGACATAAATGTTTCTTTTTTGAGTTGAATTTAGCTAAAGATGCAAGTCTATTTAAACACAGTATGTGATTACCCTTTCAGGGAGAATTCACAAAAGTATTTGTTTATAATGTGAATTAAGTAACAATAATAGATTTAAATCCCTGGCCATAATCATTGATTAAATTTCTCTGTGTATCTCAAATGAAAATTCAATTTAGAACCCTAGAAAATAATTTTTTTTTTTTTGACAGGCAGAGTGGACAGTGAGAGAGAGAGAGAGACAGAGAGAAAGGTCTTCCTTTTGCCGTTGGTTCACCCTCCAATGGCCGCCGCGGCCAGCGCGCTGCGGCCGGCGCACCGCGCTCGTCCGATGGCAGGAGCCAGGAGCCAGGTGCCCTTCCCGGTCTCCAATGGGGTGCAGGACCCAAGCACCTGGGCCATCCTCCACTGCACTGATTTTATCTTTGATTGGATTCTGTTTACTTTAAAAAATAGTTGAAAATTTTTATAATCTTAGGAATCTAAGATTTTCAAAGGGAGACTGGGCTATAGTCTAAGGGAGTGGTATTATTTTTAAAAATTTCCTAATTGGTTTTACTAATTCATTTGGGAAGGAGTTTTCAATGCCATCATTAGCTTTTTTAAAAAATCACAAGGAAATAATCTGTTCATTAATGCCATGAACATCTACTAATATCTGTCTAATAAAAGTCTTCATTTAGTATGGCATATTGTACAATAAAAGACAAAATTTTACAGAAAAATACGCATTTGATTTATGGGCCTAAGAATTCACCGGGGAACCATCTCTTAAAATATGCATTTTCTATTTGTACATGTGTGTGTTCAAGTGTAAGGATTTTCAGAAATTTTTCATATTTTAGATATAACAATCAGATAATACTGCTCTAAAATATTTTTTTTTGAAGAATCATTGAGCATGGGGCTGGCGCTATGGTGTACCAGGTAAAGCCATGACCTGCAGTGCCCGCATCCCATATGGGTGCTGGTCCGAGTCCTGGATCCTCCACTTCCTATCCAGCTCTCTGCTGTGGCCTGAGAAAGTAGTAGGGGATGGCCCAAGTCCTTGGGCCCCTGCACCCGTGTGGGAGACCCGGAAGAAGCTCCTGGCTTTGGATTGGCACAGCTCCGGGAATTGCAGCCATCTGGGAAGTGAACCAGTGGATGGAAGATCTCGCTGTCTCTCTCCGCCTCTGCCTGTCTGTAACTCTGCCATTCAAATAAATAAAATAAATTTTAAAAAAAAGACCACTGAGTGAAAAAGCTTCAGAAGCCAAAATGATGGAAGTGACATTGACATAAGGATTAATGGTGAGCACTAAATATAGAGTTGTCATGACCAGCACTAGGATCAACAGTTAAAACATTTCTTAGGGGCTGGCATTGTGGAATATTTGGATAAAGCCACCACCTGTGACACTGGCATTCTCTTTGGGTGCCAGTTCATTTCTCAACTGTTCCACTTCTGATCCAGCTTCCTGCTAATATGCCTGGGAAAAGCAGCAGAATATGGTTCAAATGTTTGGGTCCATACCATCCAGGTAGGAGAAGCTCCTGGTTCTTGGCTTTGGCCTAATTCAGCCATGGCCTCTGTGGCCATCTGGGGAGTTATCAAACACATGGAAGATCTCTCTTTGTCTGTATATTCTTTTCTCTCTGGAACTCTGACTTTCGAATAACCAAATAAATCTTAGAAAAAAAATTGCTTAGAATGCCACATCCTATTTCAGGGTACCAGGGTTCAAGGCTTAGCTTTGCTCTTGAATACAGCTTCCTACTAATGTGAACTCTGAAACAGCAAGTAATGACCCACACAGTTAGGTTCCTACCACCCAGTTGGGAGATCCAAGTGGAATGCGTGACTCCTGACTTCAGCATGGCCCAAGCCAGGCTGTTGCATTTGATGTGGAGATATCTGTCTGTTTGTCCATCAGGTAGGAGAGCTCTGTCTGTCTGTCCCTCTGCATTTTGATTGTGAAAATATGCGGGACACACTGCCCCAAAATACTAGATTATGGCGCCATAAAATATTTCTCATTAAGAAAAAGGTTATTTTGAGGTGGTTTTCAAAAACTGAAGAAGCACTAGCTTTGGAAAATTACCATTTAGTAAATGAATTGTACATCAATAAAGGACATAATCATTTGTAAGGGTGCCCCCCGTCTGCACGAGGAAGAGAAGGGTGACTCAATTTCACTGGACACTTTAAATAAATGGAGAAGCCACCACCTTAAGCCTGCATATAAACCTCACTTTGCTTTATATTATTTTTCATGGCCATCTCATTTTTTTCTTAAAGATTTATTTATTTATTTATTTATTTATTTATTTATTTGAAAGGCAGAATTGCAGAGAAGCAGAGGCAGAGAGAGAGAGACAGAAAGTTCTTCCACCCACTAGTTCACTCCCCAAATGGCCATAATGGCCAGAGCTGGGCCAATCTGAAGCCAAGAGCCAGAAGCTTCTTCTGGGTCTCCCACACGGGTGCAGGGACCCAAGGACTTGGGCCATCTTCTAGTGCTTTCCCAGGCCATAGCAGAGAGATGCATAGGAAGCAGAGCAGTCTGGACTGAAACTGGCACCCATATGGGATGCTGGCACTACAGATGGATCTTTACCTGCTATGCCACAGTGCCAGCCCCAAGCCATCTCATCTTAACTAGGCCTTTCCCTACACCTTTCTTGGTTTCAGAGAACTCTAGAATATTGATGTCAAAGCCACTTCTTTGTGATTATAAATTTACTCATTTATCTCTCTCCCACATATACAGGCAATATACTTATTATTAAATGTCTTTTTGTTTGCTATCATTAATTTGTCTGTTGTTACAGTAAATCTTGGATAAGAACTCAGAAAAGGTGAAAGGGTAAATTTTTTTGCTCCCTGGTAGTTCCCTGTAGACTTAAGAATATGAAGGCTCAGAATATGGTACTCTGACACTTTGGCATGCTAAATTCTTTTAACTAAAGGAGACTTGAAGCCTCTGTGATATTCTCCATCCCCTCCCCGACCCACACGCACAGCTTGTTTCTTGTCCCTGTTTTCCTTCAAAAGTGCAGGAAGGGGCTTTTTGGCTGGTCCTATATCCACCTGAAGACTCCATTCCAAACAAAATATTAAGTCACAGGAAGAAAGATTAGAGTTGATATCATACCCAGAGCACTAGTGAACTCAGTCTCATGCTATTTGTTTTTGGTCCATTGATCCGCCTAAAAATTATTTACTATTCCTCTGGAACTGCCTACAGCTACCATGTAACTGTCCCCTTTGAAGAAGGTGATTAAGCTTCAACAGCCAACCCCTTCTTTGAATGTCTTATTTTGTGTGATTCCTGTGTATTTGCATGTTTATAAGTTTGTATGCTGTTTCTCTCATTAATCTGCCCATCATCAGTTCATTTTATAGACACCAGTGATTGGTAAACTTAACCTCATCTTCCAGTCAGGGATAGATTTGGGACATATTTATCTTGCATTCTTAATTGTGAATGATAATAATAAGCTTTCCATTCTTCAGAAGACTAAACTTGTGGAGTGCAACTGGGCCACAGGCTGGACCTTGTAACAGTATATCATTAGCACCCACTACACTGCAAGGAAGCAGTCAAAGGTCCCAGCTCTTCAGCAAGAACTTTCTAAGGAAAACAAAGCAGTAGAAAGAAAATGCATTGATTAATATACAGATTAATACAACAAATCAAATCTAAATAAATGTTCATGACTAAGCCATAATGTCTGGAGACACATACTTGAGTGATAAATCACCCTGAGGTTGTTATAAAAGTCAGGTTAAGAGTTAATTTAGAGGGGGAAGAGGACTTTAGGATGAAATGGATGTCATGGAGGGCCTCTTGGGTGCTTGGAAAATGCTATTATTTTAAACTGAGTAGCTCCTTAGCCATCCATTTGTTTTATGTGGTTTTTGGCACCTCTATTGTGTTTTCAATTAAAACAAACTTCTGGATTATGGTAATGCAGAGTGAACACTTTGCTACTGATAAAATATTTAAAACAACTCTGAAAATTCTGAAAGCAAGTAATAGCAGGTAAACAAAAAGGATCAAAATTGGAAGACAAAACTATACCATAGTGAATTCCCTTTGGCACATTTCATTCCTACAGTAGCTCTTGATTCAGTGTCTAGGGAACTTTGTATCTTGGAAATGAGAAGTTGGTGCAGATATCCAGAGGTGCAAGAAAATGTTTCCTTCTGGTGAAAAGAACATGAAGGAGAGGGTGTGCAGAATACAGCATTGAAGGGCAGCTTGCCCTTCTTTCCTTCTGAGTATACTCTTCTAGCGCTGCTCTAGGCAGGCCCTGTCATGAGGCTGAATCCCTCTTGCATTGGCAGTGGCCGCAACAACTCGCCAGGCATCCGAAAGTCTGAGGAAAGAAAATGTTTCATGTTGCACCAGCACTGGGAACGGGATTCCTACGCTCCAACCCTTGTGGGTTTCCCCCCACTTTTCTCACATTGATTTACCACAGTTAAAAAAAAAATAACAACAACAAAAACAGTTATAAAAATAATGTGGGCCGGCGCGGCTCACTAGGCTAATCCTCTGCCTGCAGCGCCGGCACTCTGGGTTCTAGTCCTGGTTGGGGCGACGGATTCTGTCCTGGTTTTCACTCTGTGCGGGATTGCAGTCTCCTTCCCAAGCTGCGCATGTGCAGAAATTACCCAGTTCTATATAGAAAAGGTTCTTAGAGCAAAACTGCAGTGTAGACCATAGCCGAGGTGGCAGCTGGAGGCACCAAAACAGCACTTCAAAGTCTTTGTAAAAGAAACTAGCATCAGAGCCACAGTCTGTGGAAGGTGGCTCATGGTCTGAAACTAACTGGACTGATTGTACATAAAACAGATAAACAACACTAATGCTCTCTAAAGGATTCTAACAGGACCCAGACTCTCACAATATAATACTCAAAATGTCCAGAATGTAGTCTAAAAATTCTCAGCGTGTGAAATTCTCAGCCAGTAATAATTCTCAAGGGAAAAGACAATCAATGGATGCAGAACCAGACACGACTCGCAAGTTGGACTTATTCCACAAAGACCTTGAAGTAGTCATTGATTCACAATCCTTGAAGGGAGGTTGAACACTGATCAGGCCTGAGAATATAGTTAGATCATAGCCTACAAATAAAGCCCATTGTAGAGCAAACAAACAATACTAAATGTTTGGAGCAAATATTACAGTTCAGGCATACCCTGGAATGCCTAAAGCCAGGGAGAAAATGATGGAGAAAAAGTCCTTTGGGAACTGACGTCATGGAAACGTCTTGTGTATATCGATGAATTTAGAAAATTATGGACATACTCAGGGTAGTAGCCATGCTTAGGAAAAAAAAAAAAAGCTGAGGTGGATACTCAGCTGATTTCCAGACTCAGTGCAAACCAGAAATATAGAGACAAAGATGCAAACAGTCTGAGGGTTGAAAGAGCGTCCCCAGTACAGAATCCATCTGCAAATACTTAAAAAGTGCAATGTTTTTTCCTCCCTCTCCTCACATGCAGATCTCAAAGACTATACTTAAGAAAGATTTCAGGCTTTAAAAAATATTCTACAAAAATCTTTAGGTAAATAAATAGCTATAGCTGGAATGAAAGTAAGCAACAAAAACAAACCCGAGGAGAGTGAAGAATCTGATTAAGTTACCACATGAACACATTCAAAATGCTGGTGATGGGGCCAGCACTGTGCATAGCTGGTAAGGTCTCTGCCTATGTGCCACCAGCCCATAAGGGCACCCATTTGAGTCCTGGCTGCTCCACTTCCCATTCGGCTCTCTGCTTTGGCCTGGGAGGACAATGTGGGGTGGCCCAAGTCTTTGGGCCACTGCGCCTGTGTAGGAGACCTGGAGGAGGCTCCTGGCTCTTGGTTTCAAATTAGCACAGTTATGGCCATTGCAGCCACCTGGGGAGTGAGTCAGTGGATATAGGATCTCTCTCTCTCTCTCTCTCTCTCTCTGCTTGTGCCTCTCTGTAACTCTGCCTTTCAAATAAATCAATCTTAAAAAACAACGCCTGGGTGTCAGTGAGAAAGACATGAAATGTACAAAGAAACAAGAAAAGGTGACTCAGCAGAAATTGTCTCTGAGGAAGCACATATATTGGAGCTTTCAAAGACTTTAAATCAATTGTTTTAAATATGTTTGAACAGCTGAAAAAATAGGGACAAAAAGCTAAGAGAATCAAAAGGTAATGTGTGAACAAATATAGAATGTTAAAGGTAGACAAAGATATCAGAAAAGAAATTGTGAAGCTGAAAAGTTCAATAGCTAAAATGAAAAGCTTGCTAGAGAGTTTCAGCAGCAGCTTTGAACAGACAGAAGAATCAGCAAACTCAAAGACATGTCAATGGAAACCATCTCTCTCAACAACAACAACAACAAAAAAAACACACGATAAAAAAGAAGAAATACCTGAGGCCTGTGGGATGTGTTCAAACATAGCAACATATACATCATGGAGTCAAGAAGGAAAGGAGAGAGAGAGGCACATAGAATATTTGAAGATACTGTGGCTGGCCAAAATGTGCCAATTTTGTGTAAGGTATCAAGCTACATCTTCCAGAAACACAAAAAATATTCAAAAGATAGGCACAAACCATTTCATTTCCAGTGGATCTAGTTGGTTGATTGGGATGGTCCAACTCAGGTATGTCCAAAAGATCTCTCTTCTATGACTTTCAGTCTCATGTATCAACCATCATGGATTTCCAAGGACGATGATCATCTGTGAATCAAAAGTCATGAGACTATTGACAAAAATCCTCATATTCCATCTACTAAAATTCTTTCCATTCTTGAGGCAATTTTAGATATTAAAATATGGTTAGCTTAGGAGTTTAAGTAGTTTGAAGAGATATTTATTTTTATCTAAGAGAACATCCTTATTAATGTATATTCTGAATCTCTATTTACTTTCAAGCATGGGAACAAGGTCCCAGAAATGTCTTTCTCAAAATACTTTGCATAAATCCTTATGAGCAGATAAAAGTAAATTTAAATAAATTATTTATTTTAAGAATGACCATTGCTTTATTTCACTAACCACAGCACAATCTGGGCAACTGATCCTTCTGATTCAACCTTTAAGAAGAAGATATATAAATGATCAGAGTTTGTAACTATATAAATAGTGTTGTAGATGACTCTAGGAACCCAATATATGGAAAAGAACATTTTCAAATTTTTTTTATTTATATATTTGATAGGCAGAAAGACATGGAGAGATGGAGAGACTGAGAGATGACATCAGACAGACAGACATCCCTTCCCCATCCACTAAGTCACTTCCCAAATGACTGTAACAGCCAGGGCTGGGAGAAACATAAGCCAGGAATCCAGACACTCTTCTGAGTCACTGATGTTGGTAGCAAGGATCCAACTACTGGAGCCATTGCCTGCTGCTTCCAAAGTTGCATATTAGCAGGAAGCTGGACTCAGAAGCAGAGCTGAGAATCAGACCCGGACACTCTAGCATAGGATGCAGCTAGCCCAAGCACTGTATTAAATGCTTGGCCAAATACCTGTAGCAAGGTTTCATTTTCAAAATATAAATCATAAAGGTTATTGGTAATGACTTAAATATATCTGCCTATAAGTAAGTTAAATAAAAACATTCACTTATACTTTCTTTTGTTTGTGCTATGGGTAGAACTTTACAGAGAGGTCAACTGTGTAGGGAGATTAATTTCAAATCAGTTTCTACAATCAGATCTGTGGGGTAAAAGGTGAAAAAAGATAATTACCTGTCTCTATAAATAAATAGGAAGCTATTCATTTTTCATGTGTCAAACATCTATTCTTTTGGTGAATACCCTGTGTTAGATACTATGCTAGTGTAATGAATTCAGTAATGACAAAGTCATTGCCAATCTGTCTTCATCTATAAGCACTGCAGTTACTCAGCTATTCTAAAGCAGAATTAAGGATATACAAGAAGCTCCCTGAAATTATTACAAATTGGGTGTGTGAAACTTTACCTTGAGGAGGGGGTGGTGAAGCCTCCCTCTTATCAGATTCTTACAAACCACGAATAGCTTGGGTGGACTAATTCCAAGTTTCTTTCCAATTTCAACATTCTAATATTATGAAATTTCACAGCACATATTCCACTATCCTCTCCTCTCTAGCTTTCTAAAATTAGTCTAAGATACTGGCCAATATTGAACTTTTACTTCAAATTCTAAAGGATAGCATACACTCAGTTGAATTGTGAAAATGTCATTGATTGACACGGTAAACTAACCAGTCAAATTTCAAAGAACTGCAAGAGACATAGTCTTGTGTTCCCATCTACATGAAATATTAAAACTTCAGACATGCCTTCAAAATAATGCTAAGCAGAGGAATATTACCCATCTTCTGTATCTGAGCTAATAAACATACATGTTTAAATGTATATGGGCATATACGTGCATGTGAATAAATATACCAGAATATGTTCTTGCAATATAAAAATTTCAGCCTAAACATATAAAGGAAAGGAAATTTGCAATTCAAAGAAGACCAAACTATGTCTAGAAAATCAAAATTTGTAGGGTTATCTCCCTGGAAAGCAGGGGTAAAAACGGAAAGATAATTGCGTTGCAATTCAAGTTCCAAAGCACAAAACTCTATCTAGAAAATCATAGCCATCATGTGCATGAATAAAAATTTGCTATTGCTAGGAGACTGTGATTAAAAAAATAAAGTAATATCTGGGAGAATATTGAAGCTGACAGTCCAAATACAGGAAAAAGTTAACTGATTCTTCTAACCTCTTAGGAGATAGCATCAAGGTTGAAAATGTGTTCCTTTGGTTATTTTCTTAGAAGAAAATAGGAAAAGGAAAGATTCCAAGGGAATATAACTTTAAGGAAACCATGGAAATAAGCACTGGCCTATGTCTCTTGGGTCTAAAACCAATCAAGTCTGGCTTAATAAGAAACAGGCTTTAGAAAAATGTAATATTCTCTCTACATTTTTTTGCCATGAGAGATCTGTATTTTTGCAATGAACAAATGTTTTTGTTATTTTAATCTAATAAGAGAAGTTGTAGAAGAGTGAGGGTACCTAGAAAGCAAAGGGCATGATCCTGATATGTATGCCCATATCAGACTATCAACACCCAATTCAGTAAGATTTAAGCTGCTAGAGAGAGCAGGAAATATAACCCTGAAGATAGCAATTCATGGGCTTGCAAAAGCGTACTTAAGGGGAAACTAAGGTTTTAGAGTTGTCTCTCAGATTTTTTTAAAGATTTTATTCATGTATTTGAAAGACAGAGTTACAGGGAGAGGGAAGGAGAGACAGACAGAGAAATCTTCCATCTGCTGGTTCACTCCCTAGATGGCCACAAGAGCTGGGGCTAGGCCAGGCCAAAGCCAGGAGGCAGAATCAAGAAGCTTCTTCTGGATCTTCCATGTGGAAGGACATGCGTAATCTTCTGCTGCATTCCCAGGTGCATTAGCAAAGAGCTGGATTGGAAATGAAGTACCCAGCCTTGACCCTGGCCCATATGGGATGCCAGCACTGCAACTTAACCTGTTTTGTCATACTTCATGCTCCTGTCTTTCAATTCTAATCTTCCTAGTCTCCTTTATAGTGCCTTTTCTAGCTCAATATCTACTCCTTATCAAACCATGTAATGGAAAGATTGGATAGCAGCATTTAGAGATACACATGCCACGGACTTTACAGGCCAACAAAGGTATCATGAACAAGGGCATACTGACACACTGGAATCCCATGCTTTGTGTGACAAAGATAAGCAGCAGAGTACACAGGTGGTGGTTAGATCAATCTATATTATGCTAAATCAATGTGTGACTCATGACCATCTTCTAAGCTTTTGTTCCATCTTCTGTAACAGGATGTGCGGACTGTATGTTGTGTTTCATGAAATATTTCCCAAATGATGGTTACAGGGTGTAGGAATCTACCATATGTCTGGGAGAAGTGGAGTACAATAAATGTTAAAATATAGATTTCTGTGTCCTATTCCAGACCTAACATAAAAATTTGGAGTGAATATGGGAGTGAAGGCTGAGGGTCTGCATTTTTTTAATAATTTTTTTTTTTTTTTTTTTTTTGGACAGGCAAAGTTAGACAGTGAGAGAGAGAAACATAGAGAGAGTTATAGACAATGAGAGAGAGACAGAGAGAAAGGTCTTCCTTCCATTGGTTCACCCCCCAAATGGCTGCTATGGCTGGCACTGTGCTGATCAGAAGCCAGGAGCCGGATGCTTCCTCCCGGTCTCCCATGCAGGTGCAAGGACCCAAGCACTTAGGCCGTCCTCTGCTGCCCTCCCGGGCCACAGCAGAGAGCTGGACTGGAAGAGGAGTAACCGGTACTAGTATCCAGTGGAGGGTGTGCATGTTAACAAATACCTCAGGTTATTCTTACATACACCAATAATAAAGTAATAAGACCTAATAAAGACTAATAAAGTAATAAGACCTCTCTCTGAATTCATGCACACTTTTGCAGAGACAATTCTCATTTTGAATCTTTTCAGAGGGTCACTCCTTTTCAATGTGAAGGCAGAAGCCATTTGAAGAGCAGTGCTGGTTTGAATGGGTTTGAATGAATTCCCTCCACCTGCTAAGCGCTAGTTTCACAGCTTCTCAGGCCCGAGTTCTTCTGCTTGCATTGTGTTTTTTTTTTTTAATAATATATTCTATTATCTCAGTCTTTTGAAGACAGGACATATTTTACTTGAATCTATTGATCATTTGGCAATGGATGGATGTCCCACCAGAGACTGCATTGGTCATTGAGGTGTCAACTATTTTATTAAAATGAAGTTATCGATGAAGGGGAATTTCAACCTTTGTGCAGGCATTTATCAGTCTACTAACTCTTCATTCAGTTTCACTTCTAGTAAAATGCAGAAAGAAGTCTGTACTCTTTGAATATCTTCTTTTCATGACCAGAGATCCCTGAAGCCTCTACTAAATCTTTCTATTCCATAGTCACTACTGCGTCAATAAACCTTTGTTGCTGTGCTTTATCCATAAATCTGATTTCTGAACTAAAGCCCTGATATGTAATTTTAAAGAGAGTTCAAAACAGAACAAACAAAAAAGAAAATTATCAAAATTAACCCCAAGTAATTCTACCCTAAAGAGACACTCTTTCTATTTCATTAGTTTTTTTTTTTTTTTTCTGAAAAATCCCAGAGAATTCATTCACCATGCACTTTATGTTGCATATGTGTGGTCAGACAGCCTTGGATATCTGGTGAGGTTCCTGATGGTAAAAATGCATGAAATATCAAGTAACAGCCTAGAACAGACCACGTCCTTCTCGAATAGAAATGTCTTCTTTACTGACTGTTTCAATAGAAGTCACTTTGTATGTAAACAAACCTTTGTCAAAATGAAAAAAAGAAAAAGCCATTACTAGATTTTGACCCATATAGCCAACACTATTGTAAATATCTTTCTATGGCCAATATCAATATTATATATAGAGTAAGTATTTGTTGCTGTCTGGCTAATCCTTAAAAATCACATGTGAATTTAATTCTTTCCAGTTCTCAGTTTGACTTTTATCCATACTAAATTTTGCTAATCTCATGTCTTTATTTTCAAGAACAGATAAATTTTGCTAAAATATTTCTTTGTTCAACCACCTTCAAAGACACTGTCAATCAAATGATAACTAATTTGCTCTTCTGGAGTATAAAATCCTCCATAATCCCACATACCTCCACAGTTATTTTAAGAAGCTGACCTCTAGGAAGCAAGGTGTGGGCTCTGTGGCTAACCAAGGAAATGTGCTGTAGGGAAGACTGGTAAGCTTTAGTGTAATGAGTGGTTCATGCTTGAACAAGTTAGTGTGGCCCAGAGGAAGGGGCCCCTATACAGAGATTTACTTCTCTTTCCTGTCATCTCATTACCCAGCCTGGTGCCTGTGGAAAAGCCCCTTAACCACATAGGGCCTAAATGTAGGTAAATATGCCGGATCTAATCTTCTCAAATGGATAGTCAAAAAGGCTTTTTAAAAAGTGCTGCCATTTGGGCCGGCGCTGCAGCTCACCAGGCTAATCCTCCTGTGGCACCAGCATCCCGGGTTCCAGTCCCGGTTGGGGCCCCAGATTCTATCCCGGTTGCTCCTCTTCCAGTCCAGCTCTCTGCTGTGGCCTGGGAAGGCAGTGGAGGATGGCCCAAGTGCTTGGGCCCTGAACCCTTATGGGAGACCAGGAGGAAACACCTGGCTCCTGGCTTCGGATCACCGCAGCGTGCTGGCCGTAGCAGCTATTTGGGGGGTGAACCAATGGAAAAAGGAAGATCTTTCTCTCTGTCTCTCTCTTTCTCTCACTAACTCTGCCTGTCAAAAAAAATACTGTCATTTAAAAAAATTCTCAATGGCAACAAGATACTGAATTTGGCATTTATTAGAGTCCCCAGAGAGAACACCTTAAGATTACCCAGGCTAAAACCTGTTGCTTGCATTTATCTTAATTTAATAAGCTAAAGAGGCTCAAGAACTTGCTATACTTGACTTGACTGTGAATGCATGATTCTTGGTATCCTCGTTTAACTTGTAAAAAGAAACTGAATGTAGTTTTACGTACAGTTGTATAAAATGATATAGAGATATCTCATATACTCTTCATTTGGTATCCTCTAATTCTAACATATTGTGTATCATATAAAATACCAAAAGAGGAAATTGATAACAGACTTAAATAAAGTTTCATCCCTGCACATTAACTATGTAATCCTTGGGAACTGGCTTTTTTCTTTCAGCATACTAGCTTGGGAGATTCATTAAAATTGTGGCATGAGTAATATTCCATTGTATGTGTATGCCATAACTTATTTAACTATCCATCCATTGTAAAACATCTTGGTTGTTTCCAATTTGGAGTGTTAGGAATACAGGTTCTAAGAACTTTTATGTACAAGCTTGTGTGAAACCATGACTTTTCCTTCCTCTGATATAAATTTCAAGAATGAAATTTGTATAAATTGTGTAGATTAAAAGAGTATTTAAATGTTTAGTAATCTGCTAAACTTTTCTATAAAGGCTTTTTTTTTTTTTCATTTATACCAGCAATGTATCCATGTCAGCATTTAGGGTTGTCACTTTTCTACATTATCTATTCTGATAGGTGTAGTGGCATCCGATTATATTCTCAATTTGCATTTTCCCCATGGCTAATACTGCTGAACACCTTTCCATTGACTTAATTGTCATCTGTATAACCTGTTCCTGTTTCATATAATGTCTGTTGGTATATTTTGCATATTTTAATTGTATTTTTTATTGTTGAACTTTGAGAGTTATTTTCTACATTCTAGTCCTTGTGGAACATGTGATTGACAACACTTTCATCCAGTAACACTTGTCCATTTATCTTCTTAACAGAATCTTTCGTAGAGCACAGCTTACCATTTTGATGAAGTACAATTTATTAACTTCTTTCCTTTGTAGATCAGCTTTTGGTATCATGTCTAAATATTCCTGCCTAACCAATAATTCCTTGTGTATATAATAACAAAATACAATTGTGCAGAAAGGTAAAAGCAAAAGAATATAAAATGAAATGCCAGTTAATAATAGAAAAGCAAGTTAGCTACAATAATATCAGATAAAGTAGACCCGAGGCAACATAAATTACCATGAACACAAGGACCATGTCCCAAAAACAGTTGAATAAACTCAATATGAAGATATAGCAATTTTAGATGTGTATCCACCAAACAACTAAGCTTCAAGATACATGAAACAAAAACTAATTGAGTTGAAAACATAAGTATAGAAACCCCTAAGTAATTTTAGGGGTTTATATACTTTTAGAATTGTATCAGCAACTATTTACAACTACAAGAGAAAATTAACAAAGTTATAGAACTGAGAAAAAACACCAACGTAACATTTTTACTATGTTTAAAACATTCTACGCTAGATAGAGGATGGTCCTATACATTTCACAACAATTAAAATGTTAACAAAGGAAATCCTATGAGCAGGTTTAGCCTCATAAATCTGAAGTCTTGAAAGAAATTAAACACTTTCTTTAAAATAAAGTCTACCAAAACTCATTCTCAATGAACAGATAATCTGAATTTCCCTAAAACCATAAAAACTTAAATTTGTAATAAAATATGCTATCAACATCTCCAGTTCCAGAAACTTCACTGGAAATTTTGACCAAATGTTTTAAGAGAATTAACAAAAATACAGTATAATCTCTTCCAATATGGAAGAAGTGGCAATATTCCAATTCATTTTATCAGGACAATGTGTCTCGGTACCATAACCAGATAGAACTTTTAAAAAGAACTTTGAACATCGCTATGTCACACTTAGATGCAAAATTCCCCAATAAAATATTAGTAAATTAAATCTAACAATATATCAAAAATTATAGCCAGTAATGAAGTAGGATTTATTGTAGGCATGTGGACTGGTTTAACATTTGAAAATCAACCAATGTAACCCACCATCTCAAATGGGCTAAAGAAAAAGAATCATATGACCGTGTCAATTGATGGAGGAAGAAAATTTAACAAAACTCAGTGTGATTAAAACTCTCAGGAATGGGGAAAACCACTTCAGTTTCAGAAAGTGCATCTTGCTAACACTGACATGAAGACAATTCTTAATAGTAAAAAATTGGATTTTCTCCCCTTAATACTGGGAGCAGTGCAAATATGTGTGCACTGTCACTGAATATATCCAGCATAGTACTGAAAATCTAACCATTACATAAATAAGGCAAGAAAAAAAATACCTATAAACTAGGAAAAAGAAGGAAAGAAAACAAGAAAACTACCATTATTTACAGATGACTTGATTGTCTATATAAAATATCTCAAGGAATCAACATAAAAATTACTTGACCTGATAAATGAATTCAGCAAAATAAATATAGAAAATCAAATTAATCATATATCTATATACTACTAATGACACTGAAATTAGATTAAAAATAAAATATTATGTAAAAATAACACAAAAATGAAATATTTAAGAATAAATCCAACAAAAGTTATACAGAATTTCTATGTTGAATACTACAAAACAATTATGAAAGACCTCAAAGAAGAATGGAGAAACACATCATATTAGTAGACAGAAAGAGTCAGCACAGTACAGTTGTCAATTTACCCTAATGTGATATGTAGATTTAGTACAAGTCCTATCAAGATATCAGAGAGGATGTTATAGATATAAAAATTCTTCTATTATTTATTTATAAAGGCAAGCAACTAAAATAGCTAAAACAATTTTGAAGAAGAAAAATTGGAAAGAATCACCCTACTTGGGGTGGGCGGCACTGTGGCATGGTGGCTAAAGCTGCCACCTGCAGTACCAGCATGCCACATGGGTGCCAGTTCGAGTCCCAGCTGCTCCACTTTTAATCCAGCTCTCTGCTATGACCTGGAAAAGCACTAGAAAATGGCCAAGTCCTTGGGACCCTGAACCCATTTGGGACCTGGAAGAAGCTTCTGTTTCTTGGCTTTGGGTTGGCAAAGCTCCAGACATTGTAGCCAGTTGGGGAGTGAATGAGCAGATGGAAGACCTCTCTCTTTTTCTTTCTGCCTCTCCTTCTCGCTCTGTGTAAGTAACTTTCAAATAAAGAAATGAATCTTTAAAAATAAAAAAGAATCACCCTACTTGTTATTGAGGCATACCATGTAATCACATAATTAAGAGAGTGCAATATTGGTGAAGTAATTGACACATGGATCAATCAGAAAGAATAAATAACAGAAATAGACATCCACATGACCAAATTTTGATTAAGGCTTAAGAAAATTTAACAAAGGAAAAGTGAACTTAAACAAATGATTCTGGAGGAATTGGGTATTTATAGCTAGAAAAAGTTAACCTCAACCTAAACTTAAAATAAAATTGCATATAGATATAACAATATTTCTCAATTTAAATTAATTGTTACTATGTTACAACCTATGTATATAATATAGTTTGTATGAATACTCTGTGTATCTCATTCTTCTGTATTTTCCTACTTTCCTGTTGGTAATTTGAATACTTTAGGATTCCATCTTGTTTTATCTATATTTTATATAATTTATATATTATTTTTGTTAATACAATATACATATGTAACTGATTACAGTCCCCTGATTACAGTTCACCATTCAGGAGAATTAATTTTTTTGTTTTAAATTTTAATAGTTTTTAACAGACTCAATATAGTTTGTAGAAACAATTCTAATACAGTGATATCCCTTCCTTCTTTCATCTTCTTTTCCTCTTACCATCCATCCTTATCCCTTTCTTTCTATTTTTTTAGTTTTTGAGATAACATATTTTAAATTTACATTACAATAAAAAGGCTTAATGTTTATCAAATAAGTTTAACAGGCAAAAAGCAGGGCAGATGCCATGGCTCACTTTGTTAATCCTCTGCCTGTAGCGCCAGCATCCCATATGGGCAGCAGGTTCTATTCCCCATTGCTCCTCTTCTAGTCCAGCTCTCTGCTGTGGCCTAGGAAGGCAGTGGAGGATGGTCCAAGTGCTTGGGTCCATGTGTCCACATGGGAGACCAGGAGGAAGCACCTGGCTTCTGGCTTCAGATTGGCACAGCGCCAGCTATGACAGCCATTTGGGGGGTGAACCAACAGAAGGAAGACCTTTCTCTCTGTGTCTCTCTCTCTCACTATCTAACTCTATCTGTCAAAATAATAATAATAAAAAAACAGACAAAAAGCAAAAAGACTCCAGGTTAATGGGAATTTAGACAATGGCCATAAACAATAATTGAATGGGAAAATGAACATTTCATCCATATAAAGTAGATTATAAAGTAATCACAGATCATTAAAACCATAGCAGCATGACATTCTAAAAAAAGTATAGAGCAATGTTTAACAAAACTGTATTTGCAACAATACTGATGCACACAGTATTTTTTTGTTTTGTTTTGTTTTTATTTTAATTCCCACAAACAAGGGAGGGCATGCAGTATTTGTCTTTTTGTGTGTAGCTTATTTCACTCAATGTGATGCCCTTCAGTTGCTGATGTGTTTTGCATATTAACCCTTTGTTAGATAGGTTGCTTGCAAATATGTTTCCCAATATGTTGGATATCTCTTCACACTTCTGATCATTTCCTTTGCTGTGCAGAAGCTTCTGGGTTTTATATACTCCCATTTGTTTAGTTTTGCTTTTGTTGCCTGTACTTTGGGAGATTCGTTCAAGAAGTTATCCCCTATACAATGACCTGGAGTGCTTCCTCTATGTTTTCTTCCATTTAGTATTCTCAGATCTTAAGTTTAGGTCTCTGATCCATCTTGAGTTGATATTTGTATATGGTAAGTTGTAATTCTCCTGGTTCTGCATATGACAAGTTATAGTCAAGCATATCTTGGATATTTTGAATAGTGTGATAGTTTATACCTGAACCTCCTTAACTCTACTGTGTCACCAGGAATTCACACTGTTTAGAACGTGTGTGTAGATTACAGTAGTACTCTCCAGCTCTACACTGTCATAATTGTGGACAGATCAGTTCTTACTGTGCCAACAGGGTGGGTTTCAATTGGATTATTCCTTATGGCACTGATGTGGCCATTGTTGTAAGCACATTGGACCATCACTGCCACTGATTATGGATCTATGCACCAAGTCACCAAAGTGCTTCCTTTTTACTGATATTTTGTCTAGTGCTGTGTGCTCATTCTTATTTCCTTTCTTTCTTTTGTCTGCCCATGATTGTTGGTCATAGTGTATAAGGCTCTCCTCATTTTGGCAGATATAGAAAAATAACCTGGCTAAATTGTTAACCAGGCAATGCACATTTCTATTTACATATTTTAGAGGTCTTCATACAATTTTGGAGAGAATTTATCAATTATGTTTAACTGTGTTCATAGGAGAAGTGAAAATAAAAGTAGCTCTATGCCATTTATTTCCTCATATATACGTTTTTTATTCTCAGAAATAGAAGTATAATGGAACATGACTTCTATTTCTTTCTTTTAATATCTGTGCTCCAGATACTGATCCCAAATGTGATTGACAGGTTCAAGACTTTAAATATCTCCAATAACAAAGGCATTATAGAAAGATAAAATGCTTTTCTAAATTATTTTAGATGAACTGAATAGACATCCTAATATAATTTTTAACTATACAAAACATAACTGAGCCAGCAGTTTAAATGCACCACAGACATACTTTTTAATTTCTTAGTTTACTAAGGAAGTACTTTAGTGAAGAATATCATGTATGAGCCTAGAGTTGTGGCGTAGTGGGTAACCCCACCAGCAGCAGTGCTGGCATCCCATATGGGTGCCAGGTCAAGTCCCAGCTGCTCTACTTCCTGTCCAGGTCTTTGCTATAGCCTGGGGATGCAGGAGAAGATGACTTAAGTCATTGCCCCCCTGCACCCACATAGGAGACCCATAAAAAACTCCTGGATCTTGGGGTCAGATAGGCACAGCTCCTGACATTATGTCCATCTGGAGTGAACCACTGCATGGAAGAACTCTCTCTCTCTCTCCCTCTTTCTTTTCTCTCTCTTTCTCTCTCTCTCTCTCTCTCTCTCTCTCTCTCTCTGCTTTTGCCTCTCTGTAACTCCACCTTTCAAAAAATAAATAAATCCTTAAAAGAAAAAATAATATCATATACTATATGTACACAGATAGATTTCTTTTCTATGGATTATAAGAACTTTAACAAAAAATATTGTTTTATGATAGGCTATCTGCTTCTATAATAAGAGATTTAAAATATTTGCCTTCTGAGGGTTCATTCGACCACCATAATTAGATGTTTGAGGATTTAAGTGGAAGGTAAGAATAATTATACTCACATAATTTCCCCCAACCATAAGCCAACCCTCTATCCTTCAAGTTATCTTATTTGTGGTTATTTTTTTCCATAAACTTTTTCTTTCTTTTTTTTTTTTACAGGCAGAGTGGACAGTGAGAGAGAGAGACAGAGAGAATGGTCTTCCTTTGCCGTTGGTTCACCCTCCAATGGCTGCCATGGACGGCGCTGATCCAATGGCAGGAGCCAGGTGCCAGGTACTTTTTCCTGGTCTCCCATGGGGTGCAGGGCCCAATCACTTGGGCCATCCTCCCTGCAGTCCCGGGCCACAGCAGAGGGCTGGCCTGGAAGAGGGGCAACCGGGACAGAATCCGGCGCCCTGACCAGGACTAGAACCCGGTGTGCCGGCGCCGCAAGGCGGAGGATTAGCCTGTTGAGCCACGGCGCTGGCTCATAAACTTTTTCTTTAAGGTATACAATTCAAACATTTCATAAATACAACTTTAGGAACACAATGATTCTTCCCACCCTACTTTCCCTCTAACCTGCACTCCAACCCTTCTCCCTTCTCCCTCTCTTATTCTCATTCTTATTTTTAAATAAGATCTATTTTCAATGAACTTTATACATATAAGACTAATGATATACTAAGTAAAGAGTTCAACAAATATTATGAAGCAAAAAAAAAAGCCTGTTCCTCAATAGTTGAGACAAAGGCTATTGAAAATTATGGTATCCTAAGGTGTCAATATCCTCCCGTAGATTACCTTGTAGGTGTTCTATTGGTTACCACAGGTAAGTGAGAAAATATGATGTTTGTCCATTAGGAAATGGCTTATTTCACTAAGTATCATGTTTTCCAGTTGCATCCATTTTACTGAGAATGACAAGATTTCATTTTTAACTGTTCTACAGTATTCCATTGTGTGGATATGCCATAATTTATTTATCCAGTCTTTAGTTGATGGACATTTGGGTTGATTCCACATCTTAGCTATTGTTAATTGAGCTTCAATAAACATGGAGGTATAGATCACTCTTTCACATGCTGATTTGATTTCCCTTGGGTAAATTCCTAGGAGGAGATGACCAGGTCATATGGTAGGTCTATATTCAGATTTTCTGAGGTTCTCCATACTGTGGTCCACAGAGGTTGTACCAGTTTACCTTACACCAACACCACATGCTTGACAGCATTTGTTGTTTGTTGATATTTGTATGAAGCCATTCTAACCTTATTGTTGATTTGCTTTGCTTTTCCCTGATGTGCCTGTTGGCTATTTGGATTTTCTCTTTTGAAAAATGTTTAAATACTTTGCCCACTGCTTAACTGGGTTGTTTTGTTGTTTTTTAAGTGTCTTGTCCTCTTTATATATTCTGGTTATTAATGCTTTATTAGTTGCATAGCTTGCAAATAATATCTCCAACTATGTCTATCCACTTTGCTGAGTATTTATTTTGCAGTGCAGAAGCTTCACAATTTGATGTAATCTTGTTTGTCAATTTTGGCTTTAATTGCCTATGCCTCGGGGTCTTTACCAACAACTCTTTGCCTATGTCAATATATTTCAGGGTTTCCCCCATTGTTTTCTAATAATTAGATGGTATCAGTTTGTAGATTTTGGTTTTTATCTATTTTGAGTACACTTTTTGTGTAAGATGTAAAATCAGAGTCTTTATTCATATTTCTGTATGTAGAGATCCAGTTTTCCCAGCACAATTTGTTGAAGAGATTGTCCTTGACTCAGGGATTGAATATAGCTACTTTGTTGGAGATAGGTTGGTTGTAGATGTGTGGGTTCTTTACTGCATTTCTATTCTGTTCTATTGGTCTATCTATCTGTTCTTGTGCCATATCAGGCTGTTTTGCTTATAACTTATCTGTTGTATCTTTAAATCTGGTATTGTGATGCCTCTGGTTTTCTTTTTGTTATATAAGATTGTTTTAGGGAAGTCCTCCAAGATGGCAGAATAGGGAGGCAGTGCACTAATAGTCCTGGAAAAGATAGTTTAATAAAAGTGGAGATACTGTAGTTTAAGGGAGTTAGGGAAAAAACTGCAGAGGAAACTCTTCTGGAACTAGTGGGACACAGTGGACCTATGTGGAAGGCATGGGCACCCATGGCTCAGGACCCAAGATGCCAAGTCTATGCCCCAGTGCTGGAAAGGGAGGTGAGGTGAAACCACAGTAGCCCAAGACACTGATTGGAAAGCAGCAGGAAGAGCTTAGAGGGAATGAGGCTTGAAGCCCCATGGGGGAAAGTTCACCAGGCTAACTAGAGGAGAGAAAAAAAAATAAAAGGGGCCAGTATGCACATGATTCTCTCTCTCCACTCACCTTACAAAGGTGAGCAAGACAAAGAGCAGGCACCATTTTGGACATAGTTAAAAGCTGCAACTCCTCAGACCTGTATCCACCCTCAGAAGAGCAAAAAAACATGACTCTGGTGGGGAGAATTTACAGGATATTAAGACCAAGTGAATGTGTGGAGCTTATGAACTGAGATTGTGAAAAAAAAAAAAAAACTGAGGGTGTGTGAGAGAACTCACAGAGTGCCTGAGACGTGAGTACTCAGTGGGAGACACCACAAATTCAGTAACCTTGGCAACCTGGTGGGAGATTGCAGGTGAATCTGAGCTTACATTGAGGACTGCACAGATCCTTTGTGTGGTCCTTAGGACAGAGCAGAGGAATATTATACCCACAGGGGCCAGTGCTTATACACTGACTGCCTTCAAGGAGAATAGATCAGCTGTGTAGAATTACTTCCCTTCTGAATAAAGAGAGAGAGAGAGAGAGAGAGAGAGAGAGAGAGAGAGATTTACCAAGCCAAACCTGACGTGTCACCTTTGGCACACCCTTAACCTTGAAGAACTGAACAGAGCTCTCTGCCCACACCGACCACAAGCCTCTAAAAATCGACCAAAAGCAGGCAGTCCATTTAATCTAGAGTCATAGTATAATGAGAAAAGCCATAACAGCAAGTAAAAAAAAGAAGAAACTAAAGAATCTCCACAATGCCAAGCAACAAAAGCAGAAACTGAGGAGTCAAGAACAAGGAAGACATTATGAGGCCCCCAAATGAACATGAAACTCCAAATCAAGATTATGAAGATGATGAGATAGAAGAAATGCAAGATACGAATTTCAAAAAAATATTATAAGAACATTTAGAAGTTCTCAAAAACAAATTACAGAACTACAGAAATTCTTACTGGACAGGATAGAAATATCTTTCTCATGAAAATGAAACCTTAAGAAGTAATCAAAATTAAATGAAGCATCTAGTAGAACATGAAATTGTGATATTGAAGAGAAATCAAAATGAAATGAAGAATCCAATAGATCAAATGACAAATGCGTTTGAGAGCCTTAAAAACAGATACAGTGAAGCAGAAGAGATAATATCAGACTTAGAAGACAGAGCACAGGAAAGTAAACAGTCAAAACAAAGAAAAGAAGAGGAAATTAGAAATCTAAAAATATTGTTAGGAATCGACAGGATACTATTATAAAAAAACCAACATTTGGGTTCTAAAATTTTCTGAAGGTATGAAGAGAGAGAAAGGATTAGAAGGCCATTTTAGTGAGATACTAGCAGAAAACTTTCTGAGTTTGGAGAAGGACAGAGACATCTAGGTACAGGAAGCACATAGGATGCCCTATAAACATAACCAAAAGAGATCCTCACCACGACAAGTGTAGTCAAACTCAGCACAGTGAATCATAAAGAAAATATTCTAAAATATACAAGAGAGAAAAGTCCGATTACTCTCAGAGGATCTCCAATTAGACTCACAGCTCACTTCTTATCATAAACCCTACAGGCTAGGAGGGAATGGTGAGATATAACCCAGGTGCTATAAGAAAAAAAACTGCCAGCCCAAAATATTATATCCTGAAAAGTTCTCATTTGTTAATGAAGGTGAAATAAAGACCTTTCATAGCAAACAGAAATTGAAAGAATTTGTCACCATTCACCAGCCCTGCAAATATGCTTAAAGATGTATTACACACAGAAACACAGAAAAACGGCCATCAATATGAAAAAAGGTAAAGAAAGAATAACTCCCAGTGAAAGATCACAGGAAGTTCAAAGCATATATTAGAAATATCTTTGGGAAAATGGCAGGGCAAAGTCACTACTTATCAATAGTCGCATCGAATGTTAATGGCCTCAACTCTCCAGTTAAAAGACACAGACTGGCTGAATGGATTAAGGAACAAAACCCATCTATTTGATGCTTACAAGAAACATAATTCAAAGATGCATGCAGACTGAAAGTGAAAGGTTGGAAAAAGATATTCCATGCCAAAAGAAACAAAAAAAGAGTGGGCATAGCCATATTAATATCAGACAGCATAAACTTTAACACAAAAACAGTTAAGAGAGGCAAAGAGGGGCACTAAATAAAAATTAAGGGATCAATTCAACAAGAAGATGTAACTATTATAAAAGTATTTGCACCTAATTACAGGACACTGGTTTATTTAAAAGATATGTTAAGGACTGAAAGGGAAACTTAAGACCCCAATATAATAGTATTGAGGGACTTCAATACTCCACATTCAGAAATAGACAGATCAACTGGACAGAACAAGAAGGAAACACCAGATTTAATCAACACTATAGCCCAAATGGATCTAACAGATATCTACAGAACTTTTCATCCAATACATAAAGAATTTACATTCTTCTCAGCAGTACATGGAACCTTCTCTAGGATTGACCACATACTAGGCCATAAAGCAAGTCTCAGAAAATTCAAAAGAATTGGAATCATACCATGCAGCTTCTCAGACCACAGTGGAATGAAGTTGGAAATTGTCAACTCAGGAATCCCTAGAGCATATGCAAACACATGGAGACTGAACAAAATGCTCCTGAGTGAACATGGGTCATAGAAGAAAACAAAATGGAAATCAAAAAGTTTCTGGAAATAAATGAGGATAACAACAAAACATATCAAAACTTATAGGATACAGCAAAACAATGTTAAGAGGAAAGTTTATAGCATAGGTGCCTACATCAAGAAATTGGAAAGGCACCAAATAAATGAGATTTCAATGCATCTCAAGGTTCTAAAAAAACTGCAGAAAATCAGACCCAAAAGTAGTAGGAGAAAAGAAATTATTAAAATCAGAGAACAAATCAACAGAATAGCATCAAAAAAAATTTCAAAAGATTAGCAAAATGAAGAGTTGGATTTTTGAAAATTTTTTTAAAAAATTCACACGCCATTGGCCCAACAAACTAAAAAGAAGAGAAAAGACCCAAATCAACAAAATCAGAGATGAAAGTGGAAATGTGACAACAGACACCACAGAAATAAAAAGAATTATCAGAAATTACTACAAGGACTTGTATGCCAGCAAAGAGGGAAATCTATCAGAAATGGATAGATTCCTGGGCAAATGCAACCTACTAAATTGAACCAGGAAGACATAGAAAACCTAAACAGATCCATAAATGAGACAGAAATTGAATCAGTAATAAAGTCTCTCCCAACAAAGAAAATTCCAGGACCAGATGGATTCACGGCTGAATTCTACCAGACATTTAACTAAGAACTAACTCCAATTCTTCTCAAACTATTCAGAACAATCAAAAAAGAGGTAATCCTACCAAATTATTTCTATGAATCTAGCATCACTTTAATAAGATGCAGCATTGAAAGAAAATTACATACCAATATCCCTGTGCACATAGATGCAAAAATTCATCAATAAAATTATGGCCAATAGAATGAAATAACACATCGGAATGATCATCCACCCAAAGTGGGATGTATCCCTTGTATGCAAGGATGGTTTAATGTTTGCAATTCAATCAATGTGATACACCACATTAACATTTTGCAGAAGAAAAACCATATGATTATCTCAATAGATGCAGAGAAAAATTTCAATAAAATGCAACACCATTTCATGATGAAAACTCTAAGCAAATTGGGTATAGAAGGGATATTCCTCAATACAATAAAAGCAATTTGTGGAAAAACACATGGCCAGCATGCTATTGAATGGGGAAAAGTTGGAAGCATTTCCACTGAGATATGATACCAGACAGGGATGTCCACACCCAATTCTGGAAATTTTAGCCAGATCCATTAGCAAGAAAAAGAAATTAAATTGATGGAAATTGGTAAGGAAGAGGTCAAACTATCCCTGTTTGCAGATGATATGATTCGTTATTTAGGGAAGGCAAAGAACTCTACTAAGAGACTATTGGAACTCAGAGAAGAGTTTGAAAAAGTAGCAGGACATAAAATCAATGCACAAAAATCAACAACCTTTGTATACACAGGTAATGCCACAGCTGATAAAGAACTTATAAGATCAGTTCCATTCCCAGTAGCTACAAAAACAATCAAATACCTTGGAATAAACTTAACCAAGGACATTAAAAATCTCCATGATGAGAACTAAAAATCTTAAAGAAATAGAAGAGGATACCAAAAAATGTAAAAACATTCCTTGCTCATGGATTGGAAGAATCAATATCATCAAAATGTTCATTCTCCCAAAAGCAATTTATAGATTCAATGTGATACCAATCAAAGTACCAAATACATTCTTCTCAGATCTGGAAAAAATGATGCTGAAGACCTCGAATAGCTAAAGCAATATTGGACAACAAAACCTAAGCCAGAGGCATCACAATACCAGATTTTAGGACATACTACAGGGCAGTAGTTATCAAAACAGCATGGTACTGGTACAGAAACAGATGGATAGACCAATGGAACAGAATAGAAACACCAGAAATCAATCCAAACATATACAGCCAACTTTTATTTGATCAAGGATCTAAAACCTATTCCTGGAGCAAGAACAGTTTATTCAATAAATGGTGCTGGGAAAACTGGGTTTTCACGTGCAGAATCATGAAGCAAGACCGCTACCTTACACCTTATACAAAAATCCACTTACCATGGATTGAAGATCTAAATCTATGACCCAACACCATCAAATTATTAGAAAACCTCAGAAAAACCCTACAAGATATAGGCACAGTCAAAGACTTCTTGGAAAAGACCCTGGAGGCACAGGTAGTCAAAGCCAAAATTAACTATTGGGATTGCATGAAATTGAGAAGTTTCTGTACTGCAAAAGAAGCAGTCAGGAAAGTGAAGAGGTAACTGACAGAATGGGAAAAATATTTGCAAACTATGCAACAGATAAAGGATTAATAACCAGAATCTACAAAGTGATCAAAAACTCCACAACAACAGCAAAACAACCCAAATAAGAGATGGCCCACAGACCTCAATAGACATTTTTTTTTTTGCTTTTATTTAAAGAATATAAATTTCCAAAGTATAGCTTATGGATTCCAATGGCTCCCCCCCCCCCACAACTTCCCTCCCTCCCGCCACCCTCCCCTCTCCCGCTCCCTCTCCCCTTCTGTTCACATCAAGATTCATTTTCAATTCTCTTTATACACAGAAGATCAGTTTAGAACATATTATGTAAAGATTTCAACAGTTTGCCCTCACATAGAGACACAAACTGAAATAATTGTTGGAGTACTAGTTATAGTATTAATTCACAATGTACAGTATATTAAAGACAGAGATCCTACATGATTTTTTTTTAAAGAATTGATTAATTATCTATGCAATTTCCAATTTAGAGGAAATCCAAACAGCCAATAGACACATGAAAAAATGTTCAGGATCACTAGAAATCAGGGAAATGCAAATCAAAAACACAATGAGGTTTCACTTCACCGCGGTTAGAATGGCTCACATACAGAAATCTACCAACAACAGATGCTGGCGAGGATGTGAGGAAAAAGGGACACTAATCCACTGTTGGTGGAAATGCAAACTTGTAAAGCCACTATGGAAGTCAGTCTGGAGATTCCTCAGAAACCTGAATATAGTCATACCAAATGACCCTGCCATCCCACTCCTTGGAATTTACCCAAAGGAAATTCAATTGGCAAATAAAAAAGCTATCTGCACCTTAGTGTTTATCGCAGCTCAATTCACAATACCTAAGACATGGAATAAACCTAAATGCCTTCAAAAATAGACTGAATGAAGAAATTATGTTATATGTACTCTATAGAATACTCTACAGCAGTCATAAACAATGAAATACGGTCATTTGCAACAAAATGGACTAATCTGGAAAGCATCATGCTGAGTGAAATAAGCATGATGTCCCCAAAGGGACAAATATCATATGTGCTTCTTGATCAGAGACAACTAACCGAACACCAAAGAGGAAACCTTGGTCACTATGAGAAACAGTGACTTGATCAGCCCTTGTTCTGACTGTTGATGAACAACTTAATACTTTATCCCTTTTAGTATTTTTTGTTCTACCTAATACTATTGGTTCAACTCTTTAATTAACACACAATTATTCTTAGGATTTAAATTTAACTGAAAAGTGATCCTTGTTAAATATTAGAGTAGGAATAAGAGAGGGAGATGTACAATTTAGGACATGCTCAATTAGACTTGCCCCAAATGGTAGATTTAGAAATATGCCAGGAGATTCCAAATCAGTCCTGTTAAGGTGGCATGTACCAATCCATCTCACTAGTCAAAGTGATCAGTTTAAGTTCACAGTTGATCATAATGATAGGATTAAGTGTCAAAGGGATCACATAAACAATGCAGTGTCTGCTAATACTAACTGATAGAATTAATATGAAGAGAATGATCCAACATGGGAAGTGGGATACACAGCAAACTCATGGAATGACAGACATCCTAGACACCACTGTGGTCTCAGAATCAGCCATGAAGGCATTCAGATCTGCTGAAGAGCCCATGAGAGTATTTCAGGCATGGAAGGCCAAGACCCTGTGGCAAAAAAAAATGACCAAAATGAAAGATCTCTGTGAGTGAATTCCCAGCAGAAAGTATGGGCCATCAAAGAAGGGGATACCTTTTTCTGAAGGGAGGAGAGAACTTCCACTTTGACTATGACCCTGTCTGAATAAGTTCAGAGTTGGTGAACTCAAAAGGCTTCCATAGCCTTGACAATTCATTAGAGCCTGGGGTGATTACTAACACCATAAACAAAAGTGTTAATTGTTAAGTCAACAACAGAAGTCACTGTGCCCTTACTCCTCATGCAGGATCTCTGTCCTTAATGTGTTGTACAATGTAAATTAATGCTAAAACTATTACTCAAACAGTGCTTTACACTTTGTGTTTCTGTGTGGGTGCAAACTGATGAAATCTTTACTTAATATATACTAAATTGATCTCCTGTATATAAAGAGAATTGAAAATGAATATTGATGTGAATGGAATGGGAGAGGGAGTGGGAAATGGGAGGTTTGCGGGTGGGAGGGAGGTTATGGGGGAAAAAGCCACTGTAATCCAAAAGCTGTACTTGGAACGTTACATTTATTAAATAAAAGTTAAAAAAAAAAAAGGTCGTTTTAACTATTTGGGGTCTCCTCTGTTTCCATATGAATTTCAGCATCATTTTTTTCTTTATCTGAGAAGAAGGTACTTGGTATTTAATTGACATCACACTGAGTTTGTAAATTACTTTCAGTAGTATGGGTATTTTGATGATATTGATTCTTCCAATACATGAATATAGAAGATTTTTCCATATTTTGTGTCTTCTGCTATTTTTTTGACAGGCAGAGTTAGACAGTGAGTGAGAGAGACAGAGAGAAAGGTCTTCCTTTGTCTGTTGGTTCACCCCCTCAAAGGTGCTGCGGCCAGCGTTGTGCAGATCCGAAGCCAGGAGCCAGGAGCTTCCTCCTGGGCTCCCATGTGGGTGCAGGGCCCAAGCACCTGGGCCATCCTCCACTGCCCTCCTGGGCCACAGCAGAGAGCTGGACTGGAAGAGGGGCAACCGGGACAGAATCCAGCTCCCCAACCAGGACAAGAACCCAGGTGCCAGCGCCATAGGCAGAGGATTAGCCAAGTGAGATGGGGCGCCAGCCCTGCTATTTCTTTCTTTAATGTTTTCTAATTCGCATCATAGAGATCTTTGATGTCCTTGATTAAATTTATTACAAGTTATTTAGCTTTTTCTTTTTTTTGCAGCTATTGTGAATGGGATTGAACATAGAAGTTTTTTTCTCAGCCATGGCATTGCGTTTGTATACAAAGGCTAATGATTTTTGTATTAATTTTTATATTCTGGGTCTGGTACTATGGTGTAGCAGGTAAAACCACTGCCTGAAGTGGCAGCATCACATATGTGTGCCTGTTTGCATCCCAACTGCTCCACTTCTAATCCATTTCTCTGGTATGAGCTGGGAAAGCAGTGAAGGATGGCCCAAGTCATTGGGCCCTTGTACCCACGTGGGAGACCTTGAAAAAATCTTTAGGCTTCTGGCTTTGGATCAGCCTAGCTCTGGTCTTGGTGGCCATTTGGGCAGTGAACCCGTGGATGGAAGATTTTCTCTCTTTCTCCCCCTATCTTTGTCTCTCTCTGCCTTGCCTCTCTGTACCTCTGTAATTCACAAAAATAAATCTTTTAAAAATGTTATATCCTGGGGCCAGCACCGTGGCTCACTTGGTTAATACTCTGCCTGCGTTGCCAGCATCCCAAATGGGCATAAATTCTTGTCCCAGCTGCTTCCCTTCTAGTCAAGCTCTCCGCTGTAGCCCGGGAAGGCAGGGGAGGATGGCCTAAGTGCTTAGGCCCTACACCCATGTGGGATCCTGGGAAGAAGCACCTGGCTCCTTGTTTGGATTGGCGTATCTCTGGCTATAGGGGCCATTGGGGGGGTTAGTAAACCAATGGAAAGAAGACCTTTCTCTCTATCTCTTTCTCTCTGTCTAACTCTATCTGTCAAATAAATTTTAAAAAATTATATCCTGACACTTACACTTTACTAAACTCTTTTATGTATTCCAACAGTCTCCTACTGGAATCTTTTATATCACCTATATGTAGAATCATGTCACCTGCAAATAGGGATAATTTGATATCTCATTTGTTTTAGTATTTGTTTCCCTAACTCCTAGTCATGTCAAACATCATCACACATTTTTTTTACTATCTCTTTATCCACTTTGATATAATAGATGTTAATACCCTTCCTTTTTCTAATTGGATTGTTTGTTTTGATATTTTTACCCTTGCCTTATTTGTTATTCAAGATTTCTGTTGTAAATATTTCTGGCAAATGCCCCCCCCCTGCCAGCTTCCATCCTCTTCACCATGACTACTATTACACAATAAAAGGTATTTATGGATACACACATGCCTTTGACAGAACTTCAAGGGAACAAACTAAATGAAAATACAAAAAGAAAATGTCTGTCTCCATCTTCAAATATATCTTCCCATGATCTTCTCACCATATCTCTCTGTCTCAAATCTTTCCTTTGTAAGACCATAATTTGGGCCCACCCTAAACCAGAATGAGCTCATCCCAAGATTCATATTCAATTACATGTATAAAAATTTTATTTACAAATAAAATCACACTCACAGGAACTGGCTGTAAGGACTTAGCCACATATTTTTGGAGGACATTATTCATTTCATGACAGTCTAGCAACATCTTTTTAAACATTGCCATATCTACATTATTTGTTTATCTATTCCTCTCTCCTATCCAATCTTAATGCCTCCCTCATGTGTGTGTGTGCGTGTGTGTATTTGAGTGTGTAATGTACAAATTAGTTGTAGATTCTTGCCTCTTAAATCCTAAATCCATTTCTTAAAAGTAAGAATAATTTTTGATGTCACCACAATAATATACTCATAATCAAATTTAAGAAATAAGTCATATAGAACCCATATTCACATTCCACCAATTGTTCACAAATGCTGTTTGTAATAAACTTGTTTTTTTTTTTAATGTAGGAAAAAAATCTAGGCTCATGCATTCTATTAATTTCATGCATCTTTAGTTTCATTTAATCTGTAACAATGTCCCAGTCTTTCTTTTTATTTCATGATATTGATATCATCTTATATATTTTGTGTTTGCTTTATTAAATGCATACAAATTTGAAGTTATTCTTTCATCTTGGTACAGTGCATCATGAATCGCTACGTACTTTATCTCTAAGAATGGCTTCTGTATTAAAGACTCTTTTGTATGAAATTTCTATTTGTGTCAGCTCTCTTTTGGCTATTTGCCTGATGACATAATTTTCTGTCTTTTATAGCATTTTTATGTCCTGTGCTCTCAGCACGTTCCTTACACCTGTTCTTAAAATGTGTCATCATCAATGTCATTATCACCAGGAGTAGCAACAGCAGTATCTCTGCACAGTTTTGGATTTTAAAATATCATTGCTATTAGATAGTCTCAGAATGTTTATCTTTAAATTTGAGACTACCCTTCTAAAATCATTTACCCCTTTAAAATATTTGGTTTAGGGGAAAAAACACTGTCAAAGATAAGATGTTGAGTCTATGAGTTTAAATAAAGATTCCTCTCAGAAGGAGCAGGTGGTAGTAGTGAAAATATAACATTTGGAATCAAATTGACTTGGATTAAAATCTTGGCTCTGCCCCTAACTAGCTGTATGATCTTGAAGAGGCTCCTAAGGATCTCTGTGAATATGGTCCCAAATCTAGATAAGCAGTGCCCTTGGAGGACAGTGGCCAATAATTAAACAGGACGCTTTCTGTCTCTGGTACAAAGTAAAGCACTCACAAAATCTGCTTTCCATGTGCATTAGAAGGGAGCTGGATCAGAAGCAGAGCAGCCAGGAGTTGAACCAGCAGGCAGCAAACCCAACTCTTGTCACCCTCATTGTTCTTGATAATATGATAATTTCTCACTTAAGTTTCTATATACTTATCTTGTCTTAAATGTATTTTTATGATAAAAAGGCATTTTCAGTTGTCCGTAAGTGAGAGCTTCTTTACCCATTTTTCATATATTTGTGATAAAATACATATAATCATAAAGTTTATCTTTCTATGATGACTAGGGATGTAGAGCATATTTTCATCGGCTCATTGGTCACTTGTATATCCTTCTTGAAAAAATATCACCAGATCCTTTGTCATGTTTTTAAAGACTTACATTTTAGAACAATTTTGCAAAATTCAAAGCAAAATATGATGGGAGCTATAGCTCCCTACAATATCAGCATCGCATATAAGACTGATAATTTGATATAATAGATGAGCCTACATTAATACCTTATTATTATGTCTATAGCTTTACCACTTTTTAAGATAGGATATCTCTTTACTATAAAGTTATAAAAGTTCGTTGTAAGAGTTCATGTATTCTAGGTACAATTCATTCCTCAAATACATGATTTGTAAACATTTTATCCCATCTATAGTTTTTTTTTTTTACTTTCTCTATGAATACCTTGAAGAAATAAAGCATTTGGTAAAGTACAAATTTTGTTTTTCAAGCTTTTTACTGTAATATCTAATAATTCTTTGCAGAATACATGGAAATATTTCACTTTGTTTTCTTTTTTCCCAGAAAAATTTTATTTAGCTATTACAAACTTCATGCAATTCATAAATACAATTTCAGGAGCATACTGATTCTTCCCACTGTACCTGCCCTCTCACCTGAACTCCTTAAGCGTTTCATAGTGTTAACTCTAAAATTCGGTCTTTAACCTATTTAAAGTTACATTTTGTGGGTTGTTTGGGTAATAGTCAAATATCATTCTGCATGTGGTATGCAGTTGTGTTATTACTGTTTATGGAAAGATCTTTTCTTTTCCTATTGAATGCTGTTGGCATCTTGTTGCAAATCAGTTTAGCGTAGACCCCTAGTTTCACCTCTAGACTTTCAATTCCATTCCATAGCTGTTCTTGTGCCACTAACGCATTGTCTTTGTTATTACTGCTTTGTTTTGAATTTTGAAATTATAAAATATGAGTCTTCATAGTTTATTCTTATTTTTCTGTATTCTTGTGGCAATTCTGGGCAATTTAAAAAATAATGTGAATTGTAGAGTTGACTAGTCACTCTAAAGAAATAAACTGGGATTCTGATAAATATTGTATTAAATGATGCAGAAATTGAGGTAGTATGGCTAGATTAACAATATTAGATTCTTACCCATAAGCATAATATTTCTTTTCTATTTAGTTAGATTGTCTTTAATTCTCTTAAGCAATATTTTATAGTTTTCAGGGTATAATTTTGTACTTTTCAGTTCTGTATTTTACTCAGAAAATTCTTTGTGATGTTATTTTAAAGGAAGGTTTCCCTCAGTTTTATTTTTTTTATGTGTAGAAAACTACAATTGACTTTTTTATATTGCTCTGATACATTAAAACCTGATTGAATCCCCTTATTAATTATAGTGGCTTTTTAAAAAGGATTCCTTATGATTTTTATATATAATGTCATTTTATCCGTGAATACAGATAATTTTACTTCTTTCATTTCAATAGATGGTTTTATTATTTTTCTTGCCTTATTTCCATGGCTACAATCACAGGTACAATGTTGAAATTAGAGCAGAAATTCTTATCTAGTTCTTTATTTTGGAGAGAAAATCTCCTATCTTTCAGCAAATATATTAGTGATGGATTTTTCATAAGTTCTCTTTATTAGGTTTAGAAAGTTACCTTCCATTCCCAATTGTTAAGTGCTCTTATCATGAAAGGTAAAAAGCATTTATCAAGTACTTTGTCTATATCTACTGAAATATTAATTCATTTTAAAATTTTAAACAGGCTTGCACTGCTAAATTAAGCACACTTAGCAAACGTGTATAACTCTTTTTTAGTTTTTAATTATGTGTTTGGCACAATTCAGTGGTGAAAACATCTGTGCCCGATATGTTCTTTGTGCATCATATTTATATTGCTACTTTAATCTCTTTATAGAAAAATATCTGTTCATATTATCTATGTTTAATCTGTTTTGTAGTTTGCATCTTTCTATGAATTTTTACTTTGTTATAAATTATCTGATTTATTGTCATTGTATTTCTGTAAGCTCAGTTCATGATGTTTTCCTTTTCAATTCTTTATTTTTTTACTTTTTAAGTTTATTTCATTTATTTTCTTTAAACTTTTATTTAGTAAATATAAATTTCCAAAGTACAGCTTATGGATTACATGGCTCCCCCACCCCATAACTTCCCTCCCACTTGCACCTCTCCCATCTCCCGCTCCCTCTCCCATTCCATTCACATCAAGATTCATTTTCAATTATCTATATGTACAGAAGATCAATTTAATATATATTAAGTAAAGATTTCATCAGTTTGCACCCAAACAGAACATAAAGTGTAAAATAATGTTTCAGTACTAGTTATAGCATACCTCACATTGGACAACATATTAAATTATGCATATGTAAATTATGCATCATGGTAAGGTGGACCTTGTAAAAGACATTAAATCTGTGAACTCATTTTAATGGGAGATCAAACGTAAGAAACCTGTAAGAATTTTGTGTTGAAACTTGGTAGATGGATTCTTCTGGCTGTTAAACATTTGGCCCAATGATGAAGTTGTCTTTAGGATTTGTGTTTTCTGTTGAATAATCGATACTTTTCAGGCAGAAATAACCAGATGGAATTACACCTTGAACAGAGTATACGCCCTTCCATCAGGGTGCCAGTGAGTGAGAAATGAGACACAAGAAGGTTAAGTGATTTTCCCATTTTTCTCAGGGTAAATTGGTTCCAAGTAATTTCAAATCATTTTCTTTTCCAGAAATGAAATCACAAATAGATGAGAATGTTCCTGAGACCCAGAGTCAGGATCCAGGTTTCTCTGAAGAGTTGAAGTGAATGGGAAACAAAAATGAGAAAGGTGAGTCAAAATAGTACATGACCCTGTGAATATTTTAAGATCAGAAAAAAAAAAAAACTCCCTGACATAATAATTTTTGTCCACAGCATGTTTAGTTTCTAGTTAAAATAATATAATGGAGACTTTTACTCCTCTGTATCACTGTGTATTATTCACCACTTATGAAGTACTGATGACTAATTTTGCTCAGATGTTTTGCTAAAATTTTTTGCTGTCATTCAATTCCAAAACTACAAGAAATGACATTTTATGAAATGAACCCTGAAACTGCTGTGTTCTAAACTGAAGTTTTAATATGAGGAGATACGAGTTATCATTTCATAATGAAATACAAGTAACTCAGTTTAGTCCAAGTTTCACATGAACACAAAACCAAAAGACTAAAGAAAACAATCAGCAAATTTAGGAGATTAAATCCAAAGCCGTAACCTTACTCTACTATCATGTCTATATTAATAACATTCTTTGAATCTTATCATTGAAATCCAAATATCTTAAATGATCTGTGAAAAATCACAGTATGTCAGAGCCAAATTATCCATTATCAGAATCATATGTTTCTCCATGTCCAAACCATAATTAAATCTCAGAGTTCCAACCATGAATATATGCATTTATCCATTCAAAACATGATGGTGAGTATCTACTATGTGTCTGGCACTGTGATATGTTCTGGTCATACACAGCTGAATAAAATACATACTTGCCTTTAAAAAATTGAAGTTAGGAGAGAGAATCATACAGTGTGAGGAGGATGCATTTAGAATGGCATAAGAATTGAAGATGTACTCATTAGCCTACAGACCACAGTAGTGTTAGGGAAAAACAGATGTTTTCTTAGTGCTGAAACTGAGTACAATATGAGGAAATAAATTATAAGGAGATGGTCAGAGAGAAGACAATAGACTCAGGTAGATATATCAGGAAGAAGTAGCTATAAGGATGCAGACATAGAAGCATGCAAGAAACAGAGCTTCTTAATTGCAAAATTCAGCACTTAAAGCAGGAGCTTGTGGCTCAACAGTAGATGGGCAGTTAGATGTGGGAGTATCCAGTTTGCAGAAACTCTTGTGCACTTTAGGATTTAAATTTGACTTTGAAATCTGAGAGAAAAATAATAAAGATATTGAACAGAGGAGTTCCTTGGTCATACTGAATTTTCAAAAGATACCTCTGGCAACTATGTGGAAGGAGGACAGAAGGAGAATGAAGATGCAGTCTGTGGACATTCAGGATGCTATTATAACATGTTAAGTGAGAACTCATAGGGTAAGAATAATACAGAACCAAGAGGAAAGACAAGGAGCAGGTGAATCTGAAAATATTAAAGTTGAATTCAGCACATGGAGTGCGACTGGTTGGAAAGCAAAGTAAAAGGGAGTGGATGAAATGGAATATAAAAGAAAGAACAAATTTGAAAAATGAAGATATCTATTTGAATCATGTATGTTGTGATTCACCAGTGAAATACTGAGTGGAAATATCCACTTAGAAGATGGATATTCATTTCTAGAGTTCTGAAAAAAAGGTCTTCAGAGATATTTTAAGAGTCACAGGAATACCTGGTATGTACCTAGGTATGAGCTCTCAACTTTGAGACATCAAGAAAGGAAAATAGTTCTTTAAAGAGCAAGGTGTAGGGCCAGCGCTGTGGCATAGACGGTAAAGCCGCCACCTGCAGTACCGGCATCCCATACGGGTGCCAGTTCGAGTCCCGGCTGCTCTACTTCCAATCCAGCTCTCTGCTAATGGTCTGGGAAAGCAGTAGAAGTCCTTGGGCCCCTGCATCTTTATGGGAGACCCAGAATAAGCTTCTGTCTCCTGGCTTCAAATCGGCATAGCTCCGGTCTTTGTGGACATCTGGGGAGTGAACCAGTGGATGGAAGACTTTCTCTCTCTCTCTCTCTTTCTCTCTCTCTCTCTCTCTCTCTCTCTCTCTCTCTCTCTCTGCCTCTCCTCTCTCTGTGTAATTCTGACTTTCAAGTATAAATCAATCTTTAAAAAAAAGAGCAAAGGTGTTTGGTGGACACATGGGCAGAGCTAGACACTGGCATATGTGAACACACAACAAAGGAGCAACAAGAATGTGAAATGGAAAACCAGGAGTAACAGACCTTACTCCAACATAGAAGAAAGCCTTACAATACAGAAGAGAAAATGTTTCATTCATGAATTAATTCATGCATTTCTTCCTTCAATCATTCATCTACCAATATTTTTATTGAATACTGAGAGTGAGCCTGTGTATTCCAGAAGCAGGGATGCAAGGTGCAAATAAAAATACTTGCCTGTAGCAGCTTTTAGATAATATTTGACATGAATAAAAAATGGATGGTGAGCTGAGCTGTGTCCCTGAGCCCTTTAATGGGTCACTCATAATCTAGGAACTTGAATTTTATCTTAATTAATTAATCTAAGTCTATGTCATTGCACAAGGTTTGGATGCCCTTTTGCCTAAAAAGTGAACAAGTGTTATACATTTTACCCTTATTTTTAGTTTTAATGAAAAGCAAATAATTAGAATAAAATTTAAAATGAAAAAGAAATCTAGATTAGACATTATTTGTTATCTTCATTTTAGCTTATATATCTAAAGCTCTGGGTCTCATTCAATCTTGAAATTCAAGATAAAAACTCATGTAGACTCATGTAGATTCAAAATAATTTACTAATTTTAAGATATAAAAATATCCAATGGCATAAAGATTAGGAATAATTTAGTTATAAGTACTCTACCCTGTAAGCCACCCCAGTGATACTCAAGTCTTTCATACACTTATTTGCTTTTGGTCCTATTCTTTTTTAAGATTTATCTATTTTTTCTTTCCTTTTAATTTTATTTAAATTTCTGAATTTTAAATTTTATATACAAATTTCATGTATTCCATATATACAGTTTTAGGGACATAGTGATATTTCCCATCCTACTCTCTCTATCGCCCATGCTCCCACACTTCTTCCTCCTCCCTCTCCTATTCCCACTCTTAATTTTTGCAATGACCTATTTTCAGTTTACTTTATACTCGTAAGAATAACCCTACACTGAGTAAAGATTTCAACAAATAGTAGGAGGAAAAAAACTCTATTTCTCAACAGTAGAGATGAGGACTGTAAACAAGTTTATTCCTTTTATCTGAAAGGTGAGTTACAGAGAGAGAGAAAGAGGTACAGGTTTTCCATCTACTGCTTCAGCAGCCAAGTGACAGCAACAGCCCAGACTGGGCCAGACTAAAACCAGAAGCCAAGAGTTCTTCCAGGTCTTCCACTTGGCTGCATCCTCAGCTGCTTTCCCAGGCCATTAGCAGGGAGCTGGATCAGAAGTGGAGCACCCAGGACTCCAACATGTGCCCATACAGGATGCTCTTGCCACAGGCTGAAGTTTAACCTGTCGCACCATAGCACTGTCCTCCTCTTTGTCCTTTTTTTGTGAGTAGTGTTTTATTAGTATAATATTAATGTTGATTTAAAAAATCTAATGCTTTTATTTTAGCATTTTGCCTCCTTCCACCAGAACTTAGGAACAGAATTTTCCCTCCTTAGATATATTAGTCATACACATGAAAACTATTGGGCAGAAGATGGACTGCATGACGTTTGCTGAAAAAGATGCCTTTCCAAGTGTTTTTCTGGTTGTCACTAGCTGCAGCCTCTAAAAGTATGGTTTCAATTTGCTCTTGAAATATGAGTCAACCTATGTTACCAACAGATATTTTACCCCTGTCATAACATTTCACTTATTCTGTAGTCTGCAGACAGCTTATAGGTTGCATCTTTTCCCTAATCTCATTGAAACAGTATCTTCTTGCTGCTGAAATTCATTTTTCATTACAGGAGGCAAAATCGGATCCTGTGCCCAATAAACAGAAGCACCTGGTATAAGGATGTGTCAGCAATGCTCAGTGTCTCCCTCTGGTAATGGATTGCAGTGACATGCCACTTGGGAAGGTGAACACATAGGCTACTTTGCCTTCCTGAACGTACTCTGCTAGTTGTTCATGATCTGCCCACCCAATCACCCCTCCATCACAGAATCATCAAGGACATAAAACATAGAGTGGAAATGAATTGAAGCAAAGGCTCCTTGGATTGTAATGGTATCACTGTCTTTTTTCCGTTTCACAGATCTGAGGTTACATTTCTCATTGAACATTTTTCATACCTAGAGTGGAGCACAAAAAAAAAAAGAAAAAAGAAAAAACACATTGTGTTAGTGTCCCAGATTTAAATAAAATTTTTAAAAGTCTCTAAATAAATATTTTTGAAGCATTAGTGCCTTATATTAAGTCAAAAAGAATAAAGTGGCTGGTGCCGTGGCTCACTAGGCTAATCCTCCACCTATGGCGCCAGCACCCCAGGTTCTAGTCCTGGTTGGGGTGCCGGATTCTGTCCCGGTTGCTCCTCTTCCAGTCAAGCTCTCTGCTGTGGCCCGGGAAGGCAGTGGAGGATGGCCCGAGTGCTTTGGACCTGCACCTACATGGGAGACCAGGAGGAAGCACCTGGCTCCTGGCTTCGGATCAGCGCAATGTGCCGGCCATAGTGGCCAATTGGGGGGTAAACCAACGGAAGGAAGACCTTTCTCTCTGTCTCTCTCTCTCACTGTCTAACTCTGCCTGTCAAAAAAATGAAGAAAGAAAAATCATGCTTTACTGGCATTATAAAAAAAAAAATTTGTTTCTAGTGCTATCTTCACTGAAGTAACTATTTCTATTAAGAGTGAATTAAGCACCAGCAGTATAAGGTCTCATTTAAAAATTGTCTTATTTGAAGTTAAAATGCAATTATTCACCATGTTATGCATACAATAAAGGAAATACTTTCAATATGGAATATAAACCCAATAATAGAATCTGGCATATTTTATGGGAAAATCTAGTTAGAATAATATCAGGGGAAGAAATGAAAAACAAATAAACACAATCTTACTTTTATGTAGCACATGGCATTCTGTAGTTAAAGACGAATATATCTGAATCAAATCACCAAGTGTCAGCCTCACGAGCAGTAACAGTCCCAGAGAAACTTTAAGTTGTTTAAAACATGATGGAAAGCCATGTGACAGTCAACTGTGTTCTTTTATAAAAAGAACATACACACAGAATGTGGAATTTGACCAACTCAGTTTTCACTTTTGGTAAATTATAAGGATCCCGGAGTCCTGAAGTTGGTTACTAAAGGTTTGCTAAGATTTGTTATGGGTTTTCTTGGCTTAGAGTATTAGTTTCCTTGAATAAGTACTGTGTCAAATATTGTGTGCAACCTGCACATTTATCCACACTGATGATGTGTACTTATGGATATGGAAGGAAAGAACTGAGACTAGAAAGAGGAGAGGAAATGCAGTATTTATTACATGTTTCTGCCAGCTTTGAGACTAAAATAATGTAAGAAGAGATCATCAGCAAAATACAAATAGCAATAATCTTCAGGGGGAAAAAAAGAAAAAGAAACCAAGGGTAAAATGAACTGAATGAAAATGAAAATAGTTCGATATAGAAGAAACTAGGCACATTAAAATCAAGAGTAAAAATAATCACATCGATGCCCCAGGTGCAATGAAGTTAGAAAAATATTTTAGAGCTCTGAGAAACATTTGAGAGCTGAATTAAACAGGCTAAATTAATCTTTGAGCAATTTTCTTACTGGGGAAGACTGAATTCATTTTTTTCACCTTAGTGAATTTATTAATCTCCCCATGGGCAAAAAAAGTCATTTACATATTTTAAGTACAGGAAGAACTGTAGATTTTCAAAGCATTTTTATAAGACATGAGTCATTATTACAAGTATGTGAATAATCAGGTTTTTTAAAGTCTTTTTATGTCTATACTTGTGGTTTTTAGAAACCAATGATACAAATCTCAGTATCCATAGCATTGCTTTCCTTGGCAAAAGAAACAGATGAGAAAAAAGAAAAGCAAGTAAAAATTTAAAAGAGGCCTTCCTTATCATTAAATAAAAGTAAGTAACACATTGTACCAAGTGCTGATTCATTAATTTTACATGGAAATAGAAAGCATCCTAAAGCATTACAAAAATACTAGCCCATTCATATCATTTCTGTTTCACCAAAAACTATCCATTTAATATTCTCTACAAACACATACCCACATATTTAAATTTAAAATACTTTTCAATTTTATCCCAGAAGTAAATAATTGCAAGATTCATATTTGCTAAATTAAACTATCAGTCGAGTCTCCAAATAGGTACTGAAAATCATGCTTAAAAATTAGAAATATTGACCCAATAGCTATCTTGAAGTCAGTAAGAGATAGTGTTTCCAAATTTCCAAGAGATATTAATCTTCTCAGTTAGGAAGAAAGTAGAATGGGTGCCGGTTCTAGTCTTTGCTGCTCCTCTTCTGATCAAGCTCTCTGCTATGGCCTGGGATAGCAGTAGAGGATGGCCCAGGTACTTGGGCCCCTGAATTCATGTGGGAGACCCGGAAGAAGCTCCTGGCTCCTGGCTTCGAATAGGCGCAGCTCTGGCTATGCAGCCATCTGGGGGAGTGAACCAGCAGATGGAAGACCTCTCTCTGTGTCTCTACCTCTCTCTATAACTCTGTCTTTCAAATAAATAAAATAAATCTTTAAAAAAAATATCCTACATGAAGGATCTCTGTGAATTAGACTCCAGTTGAAAAAAGGGGCCATAAAAGAAGGATGTATTTTTCTCTGAAGGGAGGCAAGAACTTCCACTTTGCTTATGGCCTTGTCTAAATACTGATGGAGTTTCTATCACAAAAGGCTTCCATCCCCTCAGCTGCTCAAGACAAGAGCCTCAGGTCATCACTGAGGTCATAAATAAGGGTGCTGATTGTTGAATTAACAAAAGACACTGTGCACTTATTCGTCCTGTAGGACCTCTGTCCTTAATGAGTTGTACTATGAGAATTAATGGTAAAATTTGACTTCATATACTACTTTATACTTTGTGTGTATGGGGGAGGTGCAAACTGTTGAAATTTTTACTTAGTATGGAGTTAGTCTTCTGTATATAAAGTTAATTAAAAATGAATCTTAAAGAAGAATGGGAAGGGAGAGGCAGTAGGAGGTGGGATACGAGTGGGGGAGGGAGGGCGGTTATAGGGGGAAAAACCACTATATTCCTAAAGTTGTACCTATGAAAAATGTATACATTAAATAAAAGCTTTAAAGAAAGAGCTTCCAAATTACCTAGTAATCTCACTATTGGGTATATATTCAGAAAATTATTAAAATATTAAATCCTTGAATCAAAGAGAATCATGCTCCATCATTTTTATTGAAACACTGTTCAAGACAGAGAATGTATGAATTAATCAAAGTGTCCACTATTGGAGTAATGGATAAGGAAAATATATTATACATGCACAATCGGATACTATTCAGCCTTAAAAAAAGAGAAAATCATATCAATTGAATGGAACTGGAAGGCATCATGTTAAATGAAATTGCCATACAGTAAGAAAAATGCTACATGTTCTCTCTCATATGTGTGAGCTAAGGAAAAAAATATGAATATAAAACATTAATTGCTGGAGTCTGGGGCAAGGCAGAGGTGGAATGGGATTTTGATTTAAAAATTGTAGGGGAAACTGGTAGTGGGTCCATTAATTGTTACAAATATATCATATTAATATGAGATGTTACTAATAGAAAATCTGTGTTGAGTTTACAGAAGCTCTATATGACTACACAATTGTTATTTAATTGAAAATTTCTTAAATGAAGTATTTGTTCTATAGTCATGTTAATATTTTCCTCATATTCCCAATTTCTTCTTTTAGAAAACTTTATTTAATATATACAAATTTAGATACATAGTAATTATATACATATACATATATACAAATGTACATACATAGTAATCCTTCCTACCCTGCCATCCTACCTCTGCACTCCCATGGTTCTTTCTCCTCCCTCTCCTAATCCCACTCTGATTTTATACAAAGATACATTTTCAATTAACTTTGTACTCATAAAATTAATATTATACTAAGTAAAGAGTTCAACAAATAGCATATAAAAATTAAAAATCTGTTCCTCAGCAGTTGAGACCAGGGCAGTTCAAAATCATCAAATTTGAAAATGTCAATATTACCTCTATAGATTACATTTCAGGTACTCTATTAGTTACCACAGACTAGGGAGAACATATGATATAAAAAATTCTTTTTGGGACTGGCTTATTTCCTTAAGTATAATGGTGTCCAGTTGCCTCCATTTTACTGCAAATGACAGGATTTCATTCCTTTTCCTTAACCACTGTATAGTATTCCATAATGTATCTATACCATAATTTCTCTACACAGTCTTCAGTTGATGGACATCTGGATTGATTCCCTATCTTAGCTATTGTGAAATGAGCTGTAATAAACATGGAGTACTAATAAAACTTTCATATACTGATTACATTTAATTTGAGAAAATTCCCTGAAATGGGTCATATGGTAGGTCTATATTCAGATTCCTGAGATATCTCCCTACTGCCTTCCACGGTGGCTACACCGGTTTACATTCACATCAGTAGTGGATTAGGGTACCTTTTACTTCAGATTCTCACTAGCATTTGTTGCTTGTTGATTTCTGTATGACAGATATTCTAACTGAGGTGAGGTAAAACCTCATTGTTGTTTTGATTTGCATTTCCCAGATGGCTAGTGATCATGTGCATTTTTTCAAGTGTCTGTTGGGTATTTGAATTTCCTCTCTTAACGAATGCCTGTTCAAAGCCCTTGCCCATTTCTTAACTTGATTGTTTGTTTTGTTGTTTTTGAACTGTTTAAGCTCTTTATACATTCTGGATATTGATTCTTTATCAGTTGGGTAATTGGCAAAGACGTTCTCCAGTTCTGTCAGTTGCCTCTTCACTTTGCTGAGTGATTCTTTGCAATGCAGAAGTTTCTCAGCTTGATAATCCCATTTGTCAGCTTTGGTGTTCATCACCAGTGCTCCTGCTGGCTTTCTCAAAAAATCTTTGCCTACGCCAGTGTCCAGCAGGGTGTCCCCAGTGTTGTCCAATAATTTGAATCTGGTTATAGATTTAGCTCTTTGATCCATTTTGACTCTATTTCTGTGTAAGGTATTAGTTAGGGATCTTGTTTCATACTTCTGTATACAGAGTTTCAGTATTCCAAGCACCATTTGTTAAATAGACTGTCCTTGCTCCAGGGATTGATTTTAGCTCTTTTGTCAAAGATAAATCAGCTGTAGATGCATGGGTTGATTTCTGGAGTTTCTATTCTGTTCCATTGGTCTACCCATCTGGTATTGTGCATGTACCAGACTATTTTGATGATAATTGCCCTGAAATATGTCTTAATATTTGGTATTGTGATGCCTCTGGCTTTGTTTCTGTTGTATAAAATTGCTTTAGCTATTCAGGTTCTCATGTGGCTCCACATGAATTTCAGCATCATTTTCTCTAGATCTGAGAAAAATGTCCATGGTATTTTTATTGGTATCATTGAATCTATAAAATGCCTTCAGTAGTATGGACATTTTGATGATGATTCTTCGAATCCACCATGGGAGATTTTTCTATTGTTTCTGTCTTTAATGTTTTGTAATTTTTATCAGAGAGATCTTTGGCATCCTTGGTTAAGTTTATTCCAAGGTATTTAGGTTTTTTTGGTAGATTTTGTAAATGGGATTGATCTTAGAAGCTCTTTCTTAACCATGACATTGTCTGTGTACAAAAGGCTATTGATTTTTTCTGTTAATTGTATATCCTGCCACTTTACCACACTCTTTTATGAGTTACAATAGTCTCTAAGTGGAGTCTTTTAGATTGATATATATGGAATCATGTCATCTGCAAATAGGTGTAGTTTCATTTTCTCTTTCCCAATTTGTATCCCATTGATTTCTTTTTCTTGCCTAATGGCTCTGGCTAAAACTTCCAGGACTATACTGAATAGTAATGGTCAGAGTGGGCATCCTCGTCTGGTTCAAGATCTCAGTACAGATGCTTCCGAAATTTCCCCATTCAATAAGATGCTGGCCATGGGTTTATCATAAATTGCCTTGATTGTATTGAGGAATGTTCCTTCTATACTTATATTTCTTAATGTTTTCATCATGAAAGGATTTTATATTTTATCAAATGCTTTCTCTGCATCTATTGATATAATCATGTGGTTTCTTTTATTCAGTTTGTTAATGTGACATATCATTTTTATTGATTTGTTAATGTTGAACCATCCCTGCAAACCAGGAATAAATCTCACTTGGTCCATTTGAATGATCTTTCTAATGTGTTGTTGGATTCTATTGGCTAGTATTTCATTGAGGATTTTTCATCTATGTTCATCAGGGAAATTCGTCTGTAGTTTTCTTTCTCTGTTGTAGCTTTTTCTGGCTTAGGAATTAAGTTGATGCTGGCTTCACAGAAAGAGTTTGGAAGACTTTCCTCCATTTCAATTGTGTTGAATAGCTTGAGAACTGGAATTAGTTCTTTTTTAAATATCTTGTAGAATTCAGCAGTGAAGCCCTCCTGTCCTGGGCTTTCGTTGTTGTTTTTGTTGTTGGGAGAATCTACTTATTCAATCTCCACCTTGGTTATTGGTCTTTTTAGATTTCCTGTGTCTTCATGGCTCAAGTTTTGTAGGTTGTATTCATCCAGGAATCTATCCATTTCTTCCACGTTTCCTGATTTGTTGACATACAGCTCTTTGCTGTAATACCTGATGATACTTTTTATTTCTGTGGTGTCTGTTGATACATTTCCTTTTTCATTTCTGATTTTATTGATTTGGGTCTCCCCCTCGCTCCGATTTTTTGGTTAGTTCATCCAATGGTGTCAATTTTGTTTATTTTTTCAAGTAAAATCAGCTCTTCATTTCACCTATGTTTTGTATTTTCTTTGGTTTCAATTTTGTGTATTTCTTATCTAATTTTAATTACTTCTTTTTTCCTAGTAATTTTGGATTTGGTTTGTTATTGTTTTTCTGTGTCCTTAAGATGCTTTGACAACTCATTTTTTGGTGCCCTTCCAAATTCTTGATGTAGGCTCCAATTGCTATAAAATTTCCTCTTAATGTTGCTTTTGCTGTATCCCAGAATTTTCTTTTTTTAAAGATTTATTTATTTTTTTGAAAGTCAGGAGTTGCATAGAGGCAGAGGTAAAGAGAGAGACAGAGATCTTCCATCCAATGGTTCCCTGTCCAGATGGCTGCAATAGCTGGAGCTGTGCCTATCTGAAGCCAAGAGCCAGGTGCCAGGAGTTTCTCTGGGTTTTCCATATGGATATAGGGGCCAAAGGACTCAAGCCATTTTCCACTGCTTTCCCAGGCCATAGCAGAGAGCTGGATTGGAAGTGGAGCAGCCAGATTTGAATGGGTACCCATGTGGGATGTGGGCCCTGCAGGCTATGGCTTTACCCACTATTCCACTGCACTGGCTCCCATCCCATAAGTTTTCATGTGTTGTATTGTCTTATTCATTTGTTCCCAAAAATTTTTGATTGCTCTTGATTTCTTCTATGACCCACTGTTCACGCTGGGGCATGCTGTTCAGTCTCCATGTGTTTGGAAATATTCTTGAGATTCTTGAATTGTTGTTTACCAGCCTCATTCCACTGTGATCATAGAAGATCTTGGTAATAATTTTATTTTTTTTAATTTGCTGAGACTTGCTTTATGACCTAGCATATATATCCTAGAAAATGTTCCATGCACTGGTGAGAAGAATATGTATTATGCAACTAACTGTAGGATGAAAAATTTTGTAGGTATCAGTTAGATCCATTTGGTCAATATCGTTAATTAACTTTGTTGTTTCTTTGTTGATTTTCTGTTTGGTTCATTCGTCCATTACTGAAAGTGAAGTATTTAAGTCCCTCATAACTATTGTATTGGAGTCTTTATCTCCCTTTGGATACATTAGCATTCTTTGTAAATAGCCAGTCACCCTGTAATTGGGGGCAAATACATTTATTATAGTCACATCTTCCTGATTAATTGATCCCTTAATCTCTACATAGTGCCTTTCTTTACCTGTTTTTGCAGTTTCTGTGTTAAAGTCTATTTTGTCTGATATTAGGATGGCTACACCAGCTCTTTTTTGCTTTCTATTAGCATGGAATGTCTTTTTTATCCTTTCACTTTCAAGCTGTGGGTGTCTTTGTTGATATGATATGTTTTTTGAAGGCAGCAAATAGATGGGTCTTATTTTTAATTAATTCAGCCAGTCTGTATCTTTTAACTGCAGAGTTGAGGCCATTTATATTCAAGATTACTATTGATAGGTAATGACTTAGACCTGCCATTTTTCCACAACTATTTTTTAATTTGGATTTCCTTTTTACTTTTCCTTGGAGACTTTCTACATTCACGTTTCTTTCATAGAGGTGACTGTATTTCTGTGTTTCTGTGTGTAGCACATCCTTAAACATCATTTGTAGGGCTTGATGAGTGATGACAAATACTTTCAATTTCTATTTGCTATGGAAGACCTTTATTTTACCTTCATTCATAAAGGAGAGCTTTGCAGTTTCCCAATATCTTTACTATTTATTGCTGGGATTCAAATTTTGGAAAATATAAATCTTCTAAATATCAAGCAGGAATTCCCACATAGACATCTAGTCTTGTTCTGAATTTCTACAAAACACATCACTATTTTCATAATGTTTACATTAAAGTAGGTGTTGTAAGTGATCTCGAGATTATTTAAATTATATGGGAGGGATCACCAAGGTTATATGCAAATGCTATCTCACTTTATGTAAAGAAATTGAGCCTTGCTTTCGGGATAGTGGATTGGGAGGCAGGCAGGTGATGGATCTAGTTCTCTGCAGATACCAAGGAATGGCTGTATCAATGTTTTCAGAAGCAGAATGATAAAGCTGTATGAATTATAAACATTTATTAGGCATTTTAATGGATAATACTTACAAAAAATTAAGCAAAACAATTATTTTAGGTGGATTTTAGGAGGAAAATTCAATTCTCTTCAAATGTGGTGCAACCAAAAGTGTTAGGATGTTTCTTTACCTCTGCCTTCTGAGACAACATTCTTTAATGCAATTATTTAGGTGCAGAGAAAGTAGCTAGCAACTTTGATGATGTGCTTTCAAAGCTATTTCTGATTGTCATGTTGTGAATATTTGTTTCCCTGAATTCAGAGGCTGAACCCATGGGACCTGCCTAAACTTTATGAATTTTCAGGATGATGAGCCAAAATAAACCTTCCCTGCTTATATGTTAACTGTCTCAGGTATTTTGTTATAGTGATGAAAAGTTGAGTGTGGTCAATACATTGAATGTGGTCAATGTCCCATTGGGATTTTAATAGCCCCAAAGTACTGTTACATTTCTTTCTTCAATTGAAACGGATTGATTGGAGTCCTTTTCCTGATAACATTTTTTATGATTCACTTTTAACTGCATACTTCACTTAATATTTTCTGATACCTTATTTGGGGTGTCCTTTTTCATGGTAACTTCCTTACCTTCATAAGATATTGCTTCAATTTGGACCTTTCTGTGATATTTCACTACTAGGAAAAATAATAAAATTTGTAATGTTCATCCTTACACATATTCCCTCTTTGAGATCACTTACTAAAAAGTTAGATAAGCCTGCCAGCACCATCTTTCAAGATTTACTTTCACAATTGTATTTAAGTATCACTGTCATTTCTAACTATACCCAAGGCCTTCATGCACACAAATATACGCTTTCCCTAGCCTGTTTCCCCAAATCCCTTGGTACCTGCTGTAACAACTGTGATGTAGAATTTACCAAAGACTATCAAAATAAATTAAGTTTTCTGATTTCCCTTTATTCACACGCTGATCTATACTTGAAAGATCAACAGTTAGGGGAGTCATGATGATTTGCCCTTCCATAAATCATACCATTCCTATGTTAGCATTTTTAATATTTTCAGTAATTATATCCTTTATAACAAAATTCATCATATAACTACAATAGCAATGCCACTGCCAATGTTACAAAAGTTTCTTAAATGGAAAGGTGAGATATAATTGAAATGTTTATATATATAACATACACACACATGTAAATATATTTATACACACATAAACATGTATACACACATAAACATAAAAACATATATACACATAAGCATATGTATGCAATAAACATATATACATAAATAAACATAAATACATACATAAACATATACATACATAAACATGCATGTACACAAAGACACACACACATAATCCATATAAATGTGAGTGTGTACATATGTTTAAAAATATAACTCAACTCCTAGAATCATTACCAATAAGGTCAGTAATTTTAGAAAAATATATATATTCATATGAAATCTTCTAATTTTATGAAGGATAAATTAAAGAATTAAACTATAGTGGATAAAATTTATTTATGAACCAAATTTTTTCTGTAAGACACTTATTTGAGATCTTTGTGGTAGGAGTCACTGCTTTACAGATCACAGGATATTTAGAGTGCAGAGAGACACACAGAGGTTAAGAGCTCAAAATATACTTCCACTACATGAGAAATGGTATAGAACTTCCAAACACGAAGTGCTAGCCATTGTGAAAGGTTTGTGTCAACTACCTTAGCACACTTATGCCTATTTAATTAGTTTTGTGTATGTCAAAGTGGTAACTCTAAGGATAATCATTTTTTCTCAATTCTATCTTATGATAGCTAAATCAGTTACATTATTGATGTCTTTTCTCATTTTTGGGGATGACATATAGTTTACAGTGTAGGAAGGCGAAGCACAAGAAAGTTAGCTTTACTTTTCATAAAGACCAGCTGATCCTGTATGTTCATATTTAAAATAAGCACTCATCTGTTCACTAAAGTGCAACCCTTTTTCTTGCCTTTTGGTTGTCAATGTTTCAGGATAATAATAGTTTTCCAGTGTGAATTCAGGAAATGCACAATAAACATATCCATTCTTTTGGACAGATGGATGAGAAGATCAATTCAAATGTAAACCACATTCCTGCAAAAGCTAAGTTGCAAAAGGTGAATATTCTTTTAAAAATAATTTGCTGGTATTCTGGAGGCAGCCTCTAAAGGGATGGAATTCCTTTTGAAAAATCCAGATGTGGTATCTCTGTCCACACTGATTTAGAATAGCTTCTCAAAGAAGATTAAGTGTTCAAGCTTTCTACGGAGTTTATGTAAAGTGCCAGTAACTTCCTCTCAGATGTTATTCACATAGCAAAGTTGGTTGAATTTTGTGTGACAAGACTTATTTCTAAACTGCCAAACTGGACAGTCTCTGAGATCAACGTACTCTTTGCATTGGCCAAATTTGAGAAGGAGGAAGATGACTAGTCACAGATGATCTGCCAGAGTATTCTAATAGGTTAGAATTTTCCTATAGAGTACATGTCCCATAATTTCCTAATCCAGTCTACTGTTGATGGGCATTTGGGTTGGTTCCAGGTCTTAGCTATTGTGAACTGAGCTGCAATAAACATTAGTGTGCAGACGGCTTTTTGGTTTTCCAATTTAATTTCCTTTGGGTAAATTCCAAGGAGTGGAATGGCTGGGTTGTATGGTAGGGTTATATTCATGTTTCTAAGGAGTCTCCAGACTGACTTCCATAATGGTTTAACCAGTTTGCATTCCCACCAACAGTGGATTAGTGTCCCTTTTTCCCCACATCCTCTCCAGCATCTATTGTTGGTAGATTTCTGAATGTGAGCCATTCTGACCGGGGTGAGGTGAAACCTCATTGTGGTCTTGATTTGCATTTCCCTGATTGCTAGGGATCTTGAGCATTTTTTCATGTGTCTGTTGGCCATTTGGATTTCCTCTCTGGAAAAATGTTTATTGAGGTCCTTAGCCCATTTCTTAAGTGGGTTGTTTGTTTTAATGTTGTGTCGTTTCTTGATTTCATTGTAGATTCTCAATACTATACAGCAGTCAAAAACAATGAAATCCGATCATTTGCAACAAAATGGAGGGATCTGGAAAACATCATGCTGAGTGAATTAAGCCAGTCCCAAAGAGACAAATATCATTTGTTTTCCATGATTGGTGATGATTAACTGAGCACCAAAGAGGAAACCTGCTGAAACGAAATGAACACTATGAGAAAATAAGTCATGATCAGCTCCTGTCTGAACTGTTGATGTACAATCTAAATCTTTACCCATTTTAGTATCTCCCCTTGTTGTTTGTATTCGTTCTAGTACTATGGGTTGAATCTGGCAACTAACACACAATTAGCTGCAAGTGCTTAAATTTTAAATGAAATGTGATCCCTGTGAAATATAAGAGTGGGAATAAGAGAGGGAGGAGATGTACAACTTGAGACATGCTCAATCGGAACTGCCCCAAATGATAGAGTTAGAAGTGTGCCAGGGGATTCTAATACACTACCATCAAGGTGGCATGTACCAAGGCCATCTCATTAGTCCAGGTGATCAATTTCAGCTCACAATTGATCACACTGATAGATCTAAGAGTAAAAGGGTTCACACAAACAAGACTAGTGTCTGCTAATACTAACTGATAGAATAAAAAAGGGAGAGAACGATCCAACATGGGAAGCAGGATACACAGCAGACTCATAGAATGGCAGATGTCCTAAATAGCACTCTGGCCTCAGAATCAGCCCTTAAGGCATTCGGATCTGGCTCAAGAGCCCATGAGAATATTTAAGGCATGGAAAGCTAAGACACTCTGGAAAAAACAGAAGACCTAAATGAAAGATCTCTGCGAGTGAGATCCCAGTGGAAAGAACGGGGCCATCAGAGAAGGAGGTACCTTTCTCTGAAGGGAGGAGAGAACTTCCACTTTGACTATGGCCTTGTGGGAATAAGATCGAAGTCGGTTAACCCTAAAGGCTTCCATAGCATCGGCAACTCATGACCAGAGCCTAGGGAGATTACTGATGCCATAAACAAGAGTGTCAAATTGTTAAATCAACATCAGGAGTCACTGTGTACTTACGTCTCATGTGGGATCTGTCCTTAATGTGTTATCCAATGTGAAATAATGCTAATACTAGTAATGAAACAGTATTTTAAATTTTGTGTTTCTGTGTGGGAGCAAACTGATGACATCTTCACGTACTATAATATTAAATCAATCTTCTGTGTATAAAGATAATTGCAAATGATTAAAAACTCTAGGTGTTAAATTGGAAATTGCATAGATAATTAATCAATTCTTTAAAAAAAAAACATGTAGGATCTCTGTCTTTAATGTACTGTACATTGTAAATCAATACTATAACTAGTACTCCAACAATAATTTCAGTTTGTGCCTCTATGTGAGGGCAAACTGTTAAAATCTTTACAGAATATGTTATAAACTGATCTGCTGTGTATAAAGAGAATTGAAAATAAATCTTGATGTGAACAGAAGGGGAGAGGGAGCGGGAGAGGGGAGGGTGGCGGGAGGGAGGGAAGTTGTGGGGGGGGGAGCCATTGGAATCCACAAGCTGTACCTTGGAAATTTATATTCTTTAAATAAAAGCAAAAAAAAAAAAAAGAATTTTCCTATAGAAATATTTCCATGACTTATGAGGCTACAGAACTTTGTGGAAGGGGATGATGGATCCTGTGTGGTTACTGAATGAATCTGTCCACCCAAATCCATATGTTAAAGCTCTAACACCCAGTACCTTGGAATGTGACTGCATTTGGACAAAGATTCTTTAAAGAGAGAAACAAGTTAAAATGAGGTTGTTTGTGTGAGCCCTAATTGGATACCATAAACTTATAATGAGAGAAAAATATGGACCCATGAGGAGACACCAGGTCTGTGCACAAAAAATAAAAGGCCATATAAAGACACGGTGATAAACTGACCAGGCAAGCTAGGAGAGGCTGCAAGAGAAACCAATCCTCGCTTGCACCTTTTTTAAGTCATCAAGTCTATGTATTTTGTTAGTGCAGCCCCCAAAATTAATACATGTGTATTTGGCTGTTACACTTTTGAGGAAACATACCAATGCATCTATCTATTTTCACAACTCAAATACTCCAAAATGTATGGATAAAGATTTAACACTACTGAACCCAGAGCAGAAATTCTATGAAAGAAAATCATTTACAATAACAAAGGAAATTTCTGGTTTTTTTTTAAGACTGTTGTTGGTCAGATTTTAGAATGTGCAAGCAGATGGTCAGATGTCTTCAAACAAAATAATATTGGAACAGGATGATTTACATTCCCAAATGTGAAAAGCAATAGGTATGCCAAAACTTCAGAATGAATTACATGGAAATGAAGCTTCAGAGCACTAAAAGAAGCAAAGATTTTGACTTTTCATTTTCCTGATGCAGAAGACAGATGTCTGCCAACGGCTAGAGAAAGAAAGAAGAAAGAAAGAAAGAAAGAAAGAAAGAAAGAAAGAAAGAAAGAAAGAAAGAAAGAAAGAGAGAGAGAGAGAGAGAGAGAGAGAGGGAGGGAGGGAGGGAGGGAGGGAGGGAGGGAAAGAGAGAGAGAGAGGTCGAGAAAGAAAGAAAAAGAGAAGCATATTTCAAAATAGGTGTATCATGGCTAATACCTCAGTAACATATGCATGAAAATAAAATAATCATAGCAATGACAAAAAGTATATTTACAAATGATCAGAGGAAGTTGTCTTTTCTTTGCCTTTACATGTCCAAGAAGTGAGCAGTCTTTACTTGATTGAAATGTAGGAAAGTTAGGTAATAAAATATATTTTAGCAAGAACTTTAATAATAAAGGAAAATTATAACATCAAGTTTATTAGTATTAACATTCTAAATATGCATTTTAAAAAATAATGTCAGTAACTGAGAGCTTTATAGTAATCAAGTACCAATAAGATGCTATATCTTCAAAACAATAAACAAGCAGAAGAGATGTATTTTCAATATTTTTATAATTTGATAAAAACTTCATTGCAGGAAAATGTATATTTAAAAGTTTCACATATTTTAAGTAGCCTGTGTAATGAGTTTTATAAAGGTAACTAGCACCACAGCAAGATAAGAATTATCTTGCTATTCCAGAAAGTCCCTTAGTGTCCCTTCCCAGTCAGTCCTACTCATCACCAGTCCTAGTTAACCACTGATGTGTTTCTCCATCATTCGAGATTATGCTTGCCATTTTCCATGTAAGAAGACAGTATGTACTTTCTTGGGTCTGGCTTTTTATCCTTACTTCATGTGTTTGAGATACACCAATGCTATTGAATTTGTTCCTTTTTATTGCTGAGTGAACATCCTATTATCACAACTTGCTTACCCATTCACCTGCATATAGTCATCAGTTGTTTATAACTTCTGCCAATTATGAATAAAACTGCCATGACTATTCACATACACATTTTTATGTCAACATTGCTTATTTATTAATAGCTAAAATGTCTGTATTTTAATTTCTGACTGACAGACACATATTAAAAGCAGATTATTTAATAAAGGAATGGTTAAAATTGTAAGAAACTGCCAATTTTCCAAAGTGAGAGTATCATTTTACATTCCCACTAGAAATACATGAATGTTCCAAGGCCAAGACATTTTATTACTGTTTTCAATTTCAGATATTTGAATGCATTAGTAAGACATTGCTCTGATGAATGATGTTGAGATTCTTTTCTTGTGCCTATTAACAATTTTTAGATCTGCTTTTGAAACAACTATTCAAATATTCTGCCCAGTGTTTTTGGATTGGTGCACTTTTTACTATTCAGTTGTGTGAGTTAAGGCTACATAGTCTTGATCAATTATATGTATTATAGAAATTTTCTGCTATTCTATGTCTTGGCTTTTTATTTTTGCAAGAAGAGTTTTGAAAAAGCAGAAGTGTTTTATTAGATGAAGTTAACTTTATTAAATTTTTCTTTAATGGTTAATGGTTTTTATCCTTTAAAAAATCTTTGCCTTCCCAAGATTGAGAAGATTTTTATCTTATATATTTTAAAAATTTTATCATCATTTAGACCTACAATTCAAGTCAATCTACACAGACTGCATGAGATAAGAATCAATATTCTTTCTTTTCTTGTTCCAAAATCACTTGTTTGAAAGTGTATGATTTAGCTACTCAATGCATTGACATTTTTGGCCATAACTCTGGGCACCTTCTATGTGTGGTATATTTCTGGATCTCTAGTTTCTTCCATTGGTTTACATATCCATCACTGTGCCAATGCCACACTGTCATAATCATTGTCTGTTTATATAATGAAATACATGTTTAACCACTGTATTTCCTCAATGACTTAAAAGAGAGTAGTAGAGAAGTCTCTAGTCATGTAGGGATAGACTTGGACACATTATCCTTAAATTACTGAGACAGCTTTGGAGTTTGTGGGTGTTTCAGGGCCACCAAAATAAGCATATTCTCACATGAGAATAGCATCTTCAGTTAAAGCACTATTAATATAGAGAGCATCAAAATATCTACAGGGGCCTGCATTGTGCACCATGGGTTAAGTTGCCCTCTTCAGCACCGGCAATCGATATGGGCTCAGGTTTGCATTCTGGCTGCTCCACTTCTGATTCAAATCCCTGCTGATGTGCCTGGGCATATAAGACAAATTTCTCGAAATAAAAGAATATTTACATCTATATATTGAATATCCAAGAAAGCTGATGTGTCCTGACACATCTATTAGACACCAAAGTGTGAGACGCAAGCCTTCAGGGCATCAGGAAGAGTCTTCAGAAAGAGAAGAAAGTCTTGTTGACAAATGAAGTCTTTGAAGCCATAAATAAAGCAAAAAGAGTGGATGGATATTTTAAACAAATTCTGCAAAAACAAAGCTAGTGTTATAGCCAGCAAAGCTACTGATACTTACAAAGAAAGTCTATCTGGTCAATCACTAAATTCTGTACAACTGCTTATGGAACAATGCATAAATAGAAAAAACATTTTTCCATAGTCGATCGAAAAATGTCGAAGGCAAATATTGCATAACTAGCCATGATATTGTCTGTCTATCTCTCTCTCTGTTTTTCAAATAAAATGAAAATAGTTTTTATTTAAAAAATGGGCAGTAGATCTACAGACATTTCTCAAAGGAAGATATACAAATAGCCAACAGGTAAGTGAAAAAAATGCTCATCATCACTAATAATAAAGGAAATGCAACATAATCATAAAGAGATACTATCCCTTTCCAGTTAGATTGAAGTAACACCTTGCAATGGTATATTGCTGAGCACTCTAGACTCTGAATCCAGTGATCCCAGTTCAGATTTCAGTGAGACCTCCAAAATGTTGTGCCTGAGCAAGTGCAAACAGAGAAGCCCCACACACTGGTAAAATTTGATGATCCTTTATTGCTGGAAGTGGAGAGGGTGCTCATGCCCCAAAGAATTCTTGACCCCAAAGTTCAAAGCAGCAGGATTTATAAAGGCAAAAACCACAAGGAGGGGAATGGGAATGTATGGTTTCTAAGCTCAGGGAGATTGCATGATTGCTAGGATCCGGGAAGGGGGCAAGGAGGGAAATGCATGGTTGCTAGGGTCAACCTGACCTAAGGCCTATGCGAAACTAATATCAATCTCAATCTTGACAATGACAAAGTACAATCTTAACATTAATCCTGGTGTAGCCTATGTTTTAAGCTTGAGGGATCACGCTAGAAAGTTTATATTCTCTGCCAAGCGGGATGTAGTGTACTGTTATCATATGAATATTGTTATTGTCTGAGTTCTAGATCACAATTTCAGAACAGAATCTCACAGTGGGAGGTGCTTTCTCAAGATGGAGTCTCAGGTGCTCTATGTTTTTTTTTTTTTGACAGGCAGAGTGAACAGTAAGAGAGAGAGAGAGAGACAGAGAGAAAGGTCTTCCTTTTTGCCACTGGTTCACCCTCCAATGGTTGCTGCAGCTGGCGTGCTGCGGCCGGTGCACCGCGCTGATCCGAAGGCAGGAGCCAGGTGCTTCTCCTGGTCTCCCATGGGGTGCAGGGCCCAAGCAGTTGGGCCATCCGCCACTGCACTTGCTGGCCACAGCAGAGAGCTGACCTGGACGAGGGGCAACCGGGACAGAATCTGGCGCCCCGACCGGTGTGCTGGAGCCGCTAGGCGGAGGATTAGCCTATTGAGCCGCGGTGCCAGCCTCAACACATACTTTTATTACTATTGGTTGTAACACATCTTCACAGAGTCTTTGTCACAAGTATTAAAAATTTTAAAAATTAAATAAATATTACAACATTTGAGAATATCTTTGAAGATTTTATTGTCTGTATCTTTGTGATGCAGACTTCATAAAGACTAATTCTTCAGTCCCTCAAATTTGAGTGACTCCTTGAATATGAAGTGACAATTGGTTCATTGTCACCTTACTACCTAAGTAAATTCATATAAAAACGACCACACAATCACAATACAGAGCGATTCTATTACTAGAAGATCTTCCATGTTTGGCTGTGCCCTGAAATTCACACAATCATCTCTAACCCCGAGCAACAACCTCTATTTCTACAATTTTGTAATTTTTAAAATGTTCTAGATAAAGGAATTATAAAGCAGGTGATCTTTTGAGATGTATTTCCACATTGAATAATACCCTTGAGATAATTCAGGTTGTTGAGTCGATCAACAGGATGTTCATTTTGACATTTAAAAAAATTCATGTATTTGTTTGAGATGCATAGAGTGACAAAAGCAGAGAGGGAGGAAGAGAAGAAGGGAGAGAGAAAGAGAACCTCTCATTCACTGTTTCATTCCCCAAATGGCCTCAACAGCCAAGTCTGTGAGGGCTGAAGGCAGGAGTCAGGAAGTGCATCAGTGTCTCCAACATGGGAAGAAGGGACCCAAGTATTTGGATTATTCTCAGATACATCCCCAAATGCACTAGCATAGAGCTGTATCTGAAGCGAAGTGGCCAGCACTCCAACCAACCTCTTGATATGGGATGCTGGTTTCAGCTTAGTACGTTGCATTACAACACCAGCCCTCATTTTGATTGTTAAAAATTCATGTGGCTGTACCATAGTTTAACTATTGAGAGGCATTTTAGCTGTTGCCAGTGTTTAGCCATTGCAAATAAGTTTGCTATGAGAATTGTGTGTGGGTTCTCTCTGGATTTAAAGGAACTGTAATGTAAGGGTTCTTGTATGTTTAGTTTTCTAAGAAACTGCCAAGGGGTAGGGCACTGTGGCACAGCACTGGCATCCCATATGGGCGCCAGGTCTAGTCCCAGCTGCTCCTCTTCCCATCCAGCTCTCTGCTATGGCCTGGGAAAGCAGTGGAAGATGGCACAAGTTCTTGGGCCCACGTGGGAGACCCGGAAAAATCTCCTGGCTCCTGGCTTTGGACTAGAACCCAGGGTGCCAGCGCCGCAGGCGGAAGATTAAACAAGTAAGCGGCGGCGCTGGCCATAATTTATACTTTTAAGGAATTAATTATTCCATGCCATTCTAATTGTCTAATGAGCATGTTTAAAGTTGTTTGCATGTCTCAAACAGTAAGTAACTGCTGAACTTTGTGAAAGTTAATGAGTATTTATTTTACTATTCTTGCAACTTTTCTACAGGTTTAAAATTGTTTAAATTAAATATTGGGAGGAAATACAAGTACCAAACTAAAATTTCTGATCTGAAATAAATTTAAAGCAACAATGAGCTGGGTAACTCTTCTGAAAACCATTGTTTGCTGAATCTTGTATTACTAACAAAAAGCCAGAATATACTTGTCTGCAGTTTAAGCATAATAAGGCATAAGGTAGTAAGAAATTTAATACCAAGCATGGCCAAAAGGTAGACCTCAATAACTTTAGTACCAATCGCATTAGTGTTCTAGGTGAATTTGTTCTTACTTTCACTGATTTTCTAAAACACCAGAACTTTAAAAGTAACAGAAATATTTTTAATCCATGATTTGTCATTAACTAATATTTTGCTCTTGCAGTAAAAAAAAATCTTAATGAATGTATTGCTAGAACTTGAAAATATACAGTGCATATTAAACCAGGTTTGCATCACATCTTGAGCCAATATTTAAATTCTTTGCTTTGAATGTTACTAGTAACTTCTCTAGCTAAGTCAAATCAACAAGCATATATGTATCATATGTTTTCATTTCCAGGAAATGATCGTATTCCCTATGCAGCTCACTTTTCAATTAATCGTATAGTTACATTTCCTTGTTGCTATATTAACTGCCATGTATCTGTTGGACGACAACCACATTTCTGAGTTTGTCCTCCATTTGTATAGCATACTCTTTAAGATCATAGACCACGCTCCCTGTATTTTTTTCTCTCCCAGTGATTTTCCTATGACAAGCCTTTAAAAAATACTTGTTATTTAAAAAACTGATCATTTATTTTTATATGTGAGTCACATTATTCATATTTTATTTTTTCATTTTTTTAAATGAACAAATTTCATGAATTTCATGTATATAGATTTAGGAGCATAGTAGAACTTTCCACCCTACCCTCCCTTCCACCTATGCTCCCAACCCCTCCATCCTTTCTCATTTCTTTTAATTTTCACAATGACATATATTCAGTTTATTCTATAATCATTAGCTTAACCTTCCATGAAGTAAAGAATTCAGCAAATAGTAAAAAAAAAAAATCACAGTTCCTCACAGTAAAGTCTTAAAAATCAAATCTCAAAATGTCAATTCTGCTCCTATACACTAGATTTTTTTGTATTCTATTATTTGCCATAGATCAAAGAAATCATGACATTTGTCTTTTTGAGACTGGCTTCTACCCTAGGCACTAATCTTTCAACCCCTGGCAGCAGTGATCTGGTACTGATAATAACTAAACTCTGGGCAAATTTTCAGGGATCTCTATAGTACAAATTGAAGTACAATGGTTTCTTGTTGATTGATTAAAAATTATTATAAATTATAACTACACCTTTATATCTTTGTGGAGTATTTGTCAGAGCTGTATCAGATTACATCTCCATTTCTATAATCACACTACACTTGAAGAACTAATCTCTTTTAAAATATTTTGTTGACCAGTTATAAGGCAATAAAAAAGGAGTATTTTTAAGTAAGAGATTAGTGCTATCCCCGAAACTTCCTGGCTCCCACTCCAGCCTGAGAGAATTGAGTGAGAGAACTACCCTGAGTATGGATAGGAATATTAGAGAGAGAAAAAATATATATATATATATACATATATACATAAAATACTATATATAATTCTGTATATTATATAATAGTATTGTATAATATAATATGTAATACAATAATATATAATAAATAATATGTAATATTAGAGAATATTCTGAGTGACAGCCATGGGGAATCACCTGGGAAGTATCTCATAAGTGGTACCTGCATGAAGTGAGCACCATATGGAGAAGGAAGGTGTCGATTCCCACCACACAAGTTCTACTACTTGGGGTGATTGGGATTTGGGGCAAATTTCATAGTCTATTAAAGCTTCAGCTTCATTGCTCAAAAAATGGAGCATTAGAATATTCCCTGAGACATGCATGACAGTTTGTGTGAAGGTTCAATGATATCCAGCGGAAAGTGCTTAGTATAGTGTCTAGTATAGTGTCTAGTCTATATATATATAGTGTCTATATATACATGTATATATATAGTATATATATTATATATGTATGTATATGTATTTGTATATATACAATATATACATACATATATATGTATACATATATACAATGTAACACATATGTATATGTATATATGTATATATATTATATATGTATACATGTATGCATGTATATATATATATATAGACACATGTATATATGTATATATATTCTAGAAGTGCCAGCTATGATTATTGCATTCTTATTATAATTAAGGAGATTAGAGTTGATATAATTAAAGTCATATCCAGGGATGTGTTGACATGTACTGCAGTGAAAGTAGGGACAATCTGAGTGGGGAAATGAGTTTATGTCAGTGTTTGGAAAGATAGGACCAGTTATGTGCATTGTAAGGTATAGTCCACTAAGTTGGACATTTCCACCTGCTAGTTTGATAGTTGGCATGAGACCAGTAGCAGATGAAGAGCTTAATAAATGTAAACTTTAAACAAGTTACACCACACCACACAATCTAAAGGAAAGATTATCCCAGCTCACTCATCTGAAACCATGCCACATAACTATGTCTAGCACCATTTTTTCTGCTTCTTAGCAGAAAATCTTTTTCCAGTCACGTGTGATACAGCAAGCTCTCAATGTGAGTTCAGTCTTTTAAAAGAAACTAATTTAATAAGAAAAAATAAATTTGCTCTTAATTATTTCAATAACTAATAATTTATTTCACAGGATGAGGAGATAAATTTTTTTCTGGTTTAACACAATATTTGTTACTTTAAAAAAACTCAGTTTGGTTTAAAGAATGAAACTAATAGGATAATTTACTCTGTCATTGAAGACAAGTTGTAACCACAAGTCACCAAATGAATATTGCTTTTTAGAAGTTATTCAATATCAGATTCTTACTGCACAAAGCATCATTCAGTTGACCTTTAAATTTTGTTATTTTTCTCCCACTCTTTTGTGGATGAGCTTCATACAGTTTTGTTCTATACACATTTTTTCTACAAAATAATTGACACTTGTTTATTTTCTGTTTATTTAAAATTGTCAATTCAGAAATATTTATGCATTGATTCTGCATGTTTCCTGGAGTTTGAAACTAGTAAGTAGTTTATGTCATTATGTTATTCTGAACTTTTAACTACTGGTATCATCAAAGGAATTCAGTAATCCTGTAGTCTTATTATATTATAGTTAGAAATTTTTTACTGGTATGTAGTTTTAGTTTTAGTTATTAAATATTGAAAAGAATATTGATTTTTTTCAATAGATATATTTAAACTGATTGAAAAGGAATTTAGTAAGTAGGTACTAGAATCTCTTCACCTCTGTCCCCATACCACTAAGAATTTTTTTCATTAATCTAAATAATATAAATGTCTATCATGATACTATACTAAAGATTTTTTTTCTGTTTACACAATGGCTGGGACATTTTGCTGTGATCTGGACATAGATCATATTTTCATTACTACTATATTCAGACAATACATGATGCACAAATAGATTATTTTAGGAGAAATGGATAGCATCTCTATTAGTGATCACAGTAAACCAACAAAAAATTGTTTAGAAAGCAGCTCTGACCTGAAAATCACAGCTGGTATGTACTGAAGAGAGCCACAAGTGAATTTAACTCCATGGCTATTTAGGGTATTGGAACAGAACACAAATAAAACTCAAATAAGGAATGAGTTCTAGTCTAGGGAAAAGACTACTGTATTGCTGATAATTAAGGAAGCTTTCCAGGCATTTGCAAAATTAGCACCATGAGGAATTTTCAATCATTTCTTAGGGTGTTTCATAAATAAAAGCTTTCAAAGAAACCTATAAAGCTAATTATTATTATCTTAGCCCATTGATGTGGATGGAATCCTCACCAAATAATGTTTTAAACCAAAAATTTGTACTGCTTCATAATTTGCCAATTATACCTATCATGTTTCATTAGTTGATTTTATGACGTGGGACAGAGAAACCATAGATTGCTGACTCAGCTGCACATTAAAGAGAAGAGTTCATGCTCCAATAATCATTCTGCCTCATCTAAATGAAATTAAGGAAGAATTCAGATGTCATGCTTTAGGTGTCACTTATTTCCATAATACCAATCAACATGAATAAAGCATCTCCTAATATCATTAATATGGTCTGATGTGCCTCGGGAGAAGATTGAAAACAGGAAAGGAAAGCATATTTTTGCTTAACATGTCTACTTTTACCTTACATGACTACAACAGCTTGTGCTCTGAGATGGATTACATCACACCAATTTTGAGGTCAAATAAACACTTTCAGGCTACTAAATAATGAATTATAGTCAACAAATGAGACATAATGATCATAACTATCTGTAGAACTTAATAAAAATAGTAGCAAATAATGTTTATTGTGTGGTTATATGTTAGACCAAAATACACACACACACACACACACACATATATATGTATATAAACAGAAAAGCAAACTAAAAAGTAGATCGATCTTTCCAACATAGTACTTCCACATGTAATTGACATTAAAATTATTTATTAATTTTATTTAAATATTTATTATTAAAATGCATTTATTATTTTTATTTGAAAAGCAGAGACACAAAGACAGACAGAGATCTTCCATTAGTTGGTTCACTTCCCAAAACTTTGCAACAACCAGGGTTGGGCCAGGGTGAAACGAGAAGCCTGAAGTTCATTTCAGCAGCATCCTAAGTACTTGAGCCATCACCTGTTTCCTCACAGTGTGTACATTATTAGCAGGAAGCTGGACTCAGAAATGGAGCCAGGACTTGAACCCAGGCACACTGATATGGGATGAGGGTGTCCCCAGCAGCATCTTAACTGATAGCCCAACAGCCTGTCCTTTTGAAATATTAATAATGTATTTTATAAACCATTTTTGTGTTGGGCATTCTAAGTCTATTGTGCAATCTGCTCTTATAGTGAATCTCCATTTGACCCAGCCAAATGCTCAGAAAACACATGTGCTATGGCTTAAGCTATTGAACATAGTAGAGTCCAATATTTGCCTAGCAAGTCCTTTACAACACTTATTTCATTTAGTCTTCACACTCAAACTCGCCACTCATAGAGCCAGGCTGTGATGCCAGGGAGTGGGACATCAAACGGCAATAGGGGATGTAGACTTCACCACTGAGCATCAAAATGCATGAGTGGGAGCTAGCGTTTTATTGCAATCTGCTTTCAACTCCCATAAACTTGAGAAATTAAAAGGCTTACTTAATAATAATATTAAGTGGCTGACACTGTGGCATAGTAGGCTAAGCCTGCATCCCATGTGGGCACGGGCTCATGTCCTGGCTGATCCTCTTCTGATCTAGCTCACTGCTTATAGCCTGGGGAAGTAGTGAAAGATGCCCCCAAGTGTTTGGGCCCCTGCACCCACATGGGAGGCCTGGAAGAAGCTCCTGGCTTCTGGCTCTTGGCTCCTGGCTCCTGGCTCCTGGCTTCAGATCAGCTGAACTCTAACTGATGCAATAATTTGGGGAGTAAACCAGTGGATGGAAGACCTCTCTCTGTGTCTCTTCCTCTCTCTGTCTGTAACTCTGTGTCTCAAATAAATAAATACATCTTTAAAATAATAACATTAATAGATACTTATAAAATAAAAATTAATATGTAGAAGATTCAAAGTAAGAGAATAAAGTTTCTTAGTTCTCCCTCAGCCCTGACATGAAAATAGACTGGGAGTCAGCCCAACATTCTTACAAGAAAAACTTGGACAAACAAAAATATCCTCTATTAAATTTGTCAGAGAACTAAAGTAGCTCAGCAAACTACCACCCTGAAATCTGGGGAACAAAACAATCGAGAGATTGTGATCTGATGTCTACTGACCTAGACAGAATCTGCTAGAGCTTTCAGTTGGTAGCATTTTTCTAGAGACTGACTGTGGATTAGCAGAAAAGTGAGAATCTCCTGGAGGCTAATGTCTTAAGGGAATCACAGTTTGTCTTAATCTGATTTTCATTACTATAACAGAACACCAGAAACTGTATCATGTACAATGAACAAAACCTATCTGGGTCATTGTTCTGGGGATGGATAAATCCAAGAAAAAAGGGCCACATTTAATGGGGACATTCTTGCTGGGACATAACATGGTAAGAGGCAGGACATGGTGCGAGGTAGGGGCAAGAATCTTTTCATTGGAATCCACTCCTGCAAATAACAGCATTCATCCATTCATGAAGACGGAATCCTCACTACAAATCACTGCTTGAAGATTCCCACCTCCCAATGCTATTGCATTCAGGATTAAGTTTCCAACACATGAACGTTAGGGAAACACTCAAAACTCTCTTTTGTAGGCTTTCCCACCAAGAATCCAACCAGGTTCTTACAGTGAAGACAGAAGGATTCTCCTCCCATTGTGGGTCTGGGACAAGGAGGGAAAATAAGATCATAACCATCATAAATACTCCCAGAAACTTCTCCATAGCCAAAGCCCACTCTTCAAAATGAAAGGACTTCACCAGAACCGTATGCCAGTTGCAAGAGGCACAGTCCTACCCATCACCTCAAGCCTCCCTGAATCTTCTAGGAAGGAAAGTTAAAGAATTTACAAAGCCAAGGGCTTAAAGGACAGAGATTGATAATTCTTCAGCCAGAGAAGGTTGAGAGCACCAGGAAAACAGAAGAGGAGAAAGATTTGTGATGGTAATTGCCTTAAGACACAGACTCAGTTAAAAAATTAAAAACGGAATATGCCCTTGCTTCATACTTTACCACCACAGCAACAGGATTCTAGATTAGTTAACAGTGGATCGCAGTTGCAGAAATTGTAAAACACAAAATTTTCTTGGAGGGAGAGTACTAAAGTAGGTCAAAGTCAAAAGGGAGACAAGAAGAAGACACTAAAGATGTTTTTCAAGTCTCTTGCATTTACAACTACAGCAAATATTAAACAAGGCTCAGTTTCCAATATTATTAACATAAAAAAACAGGTAAAGGTTGATTTATTCACTATGTTTCAATGCCTGCAATGTTCAGCAATAAATAAATAAATAAATAGATAGATAAATAAATAAGAAAGAAGAAGAAATACCAGACATACTAAAAGACAAAAAAGACAAACAAACAAGTCTAAAAAGACAATCTAAAAGTCTAAAAAGGCACTCAGAGCAGATATGGTACAGATGTTGAAAGTAACAGACACAAAATTTAAAATAACTATGATTAATGTGTTAAGTGATTTAATGGAAAAAGTAGACAAATATCAGAACAAGTAGGTAATATAATCACCTCAAAGAGTTGAAAGAAATACAAGAAAAAAAAAGTTGTGAAAAAAGAATGCCTTTAAAGAGCTTATCAGCAGATTCAACATAAAGAAAAATTACTTAGTTCAAATATAGGTCAATAAAAATATTTTATTTACATATGTCATGATTGTCTAGGTATATGATAATCAACAAAAATCCTTCTGGAACTAAAAAACAATTATAGCAAAGTTAAAGATATTACGCTACTACAAGAAAGTCAGTTGTTTTTCTACATATCATCAATGAACAATTCAAATTAGAAATTTACATTGACACCAAAATACTTAAGAAATCTAATAAACTTGTATGAAATCCATATGAAGAAAATACAAAAATCTGAGGAAATAAATACAATAACATCTATGTAAATAGAGATATCTTCCATGTTTTTAGTCTGAAAACTTAATATTTATAATATTTTTAAGATCCATTGATCACATTCCTAGTTATCAAACCAACTGGCTTGAAAATTAATAGCTGCACATGAATGTTTATAGCATCTCTATTCAAGATGACCAAAAACTGGAAAGAACCAAGATGTTTTTCAATATCTAAGTGAGTAAAATGCTACAATAAATCTGTACAATTGAAAATTATTCAATGACAACAAAGAAGCTTTCAAGCAAAGAAAAACATGAATGATGTTAAATGCATTTTTCTAAGTGAAAAAGTTAGTATGGAAAGGGCATATGCTGTGTGATTCCAATTTCATAATATTCTAGAAATCACAAAATTATAAAGATGGTAAATGAATCAAGAGTTACAAGGCACTCATGGCAGTAGCTGAAGCACAGGGGTTTTCTTATGTCAGGAAAGTGTCCTGATGATAAAGTGACAGTAGATAAAGGACACTATTCACTTTTCAAAATCAATAGAATTTTTACTACAATAAGTGAATTTTAACATGCACAGAAGTTTTTTTTAAAGAATTTAGTAAGGTAAGGAGAACAGCACAGAATATAGAATATGACAAAACAATGTAACAATGTAACAAGAAGAAAACCTCACTAAAGTTAATGGGGGAAAAAGACGTTGACCTAAGTGACTCTTATTACAAGCAACAGGAACTATAGGTAAGCCTCATATTCTTGTTAGTTTTTTTTACCATGTGTTTACAGGTTATCAATTTTGGAATAACCATTATACTGAAACTGAACAACTAAGCTTAGTGAATGGTGCCTGGTGGAGCCAGATATCTTGCTGTTGCAGGAGGATTTCACAGACTGCGAGGACAGTGGTTAGAATGTGATAATGGATTAAAGTTGGAGACATTAGTATGAATTCCTATGTAGTTTCACATAGAGAGATGGTTATATGTTTATAGAGTTAATTGTATATGTGGTTTATTATACACAAACATATTTGCTTATTATCTCATCTCCAAAGACCTACAAATTACTCCCCCGTAGCAACAAGCATACCTGGCACTCAGATTTTAGTTTCTAGTACCATTCACCATTAAAGTAAATCAAAGTTCCTTACAATAACAGTAGGTTCTAGGAATAAGAAAATGTGCAAGATGTTCCTGGAGAATTTGGTAGTTCCAGAAAATAAGGATGTGCCGAATACATATAAATACATGTATACACACATGTATAATCATACATACATCACAGAATATGTCAGAGGGATTCAGGATTCAACTGAAGGAGCCCCCCATGGCCAAAGCTGGGAAATTTTGTACAACAAAATGAAATACTATTGGATGATAATTCAAAACATAAAATAAACTTTCATGAGTATGTCTGATATAAATGATTAATATAAACACCAACAGATGGACAAAATTTTTATGCAGAAGAATTTATAATCATTTAGTACTTCACTCTCAAGCAGGTGAAGCATAACTCCCCATTCATTAAGTGTGTGCACGATGACTTCTTTCCAAATCACAACATAAAACAGAGATAGAGTTACTTAAGGAGGAAGACAAATTCATAATACCCAAAGAAGCAAACACTGCCTCACCCAGGTCATCAAAGTCAAGATCAACAGTGAAAATCAGGTTGATGGCATATACCCTTACTGTGATATGATTAGAATGCAACATCACCTCTGTGATCTTCCCCCCAAAAGGATCACCTTAGTCTAAAAATGAGAAAAAACATGAAAATGGTTGACAGACATTTCACATAATACTTGACTGGAGCAACTCAGATTTATCAAGGTCACCAAATACAAGAAAGGGCTTAGAAATTGTCACAGCCAGGAAGAGACTTGGAGACACAGTAGCAGAATGTAGTGTGGGGTAGGCTGAATGGGAGCTGGGAGCAAGTACAAGGACACCAAGAGGACTGTAAATAACATGGACTTTTGTTTAACACTGCACCAATATTGATGGTTTAATTGTGATAGATGCACTGCTAAGGTAAGATGTTAGTAATAGTGGAAGCCAAGAATGCCATATGAGGGACCTTTTGGTCCTAACTTTACAAACTTTTATAAACCTAAAAAATCTTAAAATTAAAAATTTAATTTTAAAAGTGAAAGCCCCTTCTATACCCATTAACACCTACAGATAGTTGCTCTCATCTTTCCTCTCAGACATAATTACAAAATATAACTGCTGATTTCAAAAAGTTTTTGCATCAAAATAAAGTTTTAATATTTATTTATTTAATTAATTAATCTTTGAAAGGCAGAGTGTCAGAGAGGGATATATATATAGAGAGAGAGATACAAATAGAGACAGAATGATCTTCCATCCACTAATTAACTCCCCAAGTGCCTAAGACATTTGGAGATAAGCCATGCTGAAATCAGGAGCCAAGAACTCCATTTATGTGCCCAAAGCAGGTTTCATGGACTCACGCAGTTGGACAAATCTGCTGCATCCCAGGCATATTAACAGGGAACTGGATCTGAAGCAGCGTATCTGAGACTCAAATCAACACTCCTATATGTGATGCAGGCATCCCCCAGTGGCGGCTGAACCTACCGCACAACTATGCCCACCCAAACTTATCCTCTAATTCCATCTTCCATTAATTTTTGAAGACCCCCTCATATACTGGTGATATATGTTTTAATAATTATTTACTTTCACCCTTTCAATCTTAATCCTGTCCTCATACAGAGATGACATAATTTTTAAAAATTTCATTTTAACATTACCTTTATATATATATAACCATATTATATAATCCATGTGCACAGCAGGTACTTACATCATTCTCAAAACTCTTTATAATAAGCTTGAGATGAAAGATCTGGCCGCTTGTACAAGGGGATGTGAATGATGCAGGACTGTGGTGGAACAGGGATTTGTTTTGTTTCCTAATCTAACACCGTAATTCCTATCCCACTTTGCTGTCCTCTCACCCTCCATGTATAGAACTCAAAACCACCATACTAAAGTAAGCAAATATTCAATTGTGTGAATATCAAATATACAATATTTTGTTGCAGGAATTTCATTTCGGTAGGAAAATAAATTTAAGTAGATGTATCCAAATGAAAGAATACGTAAACCCAGCCAATGGAAGTGACAATGCTGTCTCCATAGCCACGCTTGCGTGTGGCCAATTTTCTCTATTGATAAAGCCAGAAATGACGACAATGTGTTTTTTCAAAAATCAGAGTAATGATCAAAAAAACTTAAAAGAAGCCAACGTCATCAAATATGAGGAGATTCTGAAACTCAGCCCCAAGTTTCTGATTGATAGCTGCCTTCTATATTTTCACTAGGATCTAGAGCAATACTAAGATCTTGTGTACTTGGTGATTTTTGTGTATTCTGTGTATTTTCATCTTGTTTCTCCCCAAAGTCACAGAGACAGAGGCTGGTCTTCATTTCAGAATATCTTAAATTGTGCCAAAGGACTTCAGCTGTGAATGGATACAAGAAAGACAAGCGATAATTAATAAGTGATTACAGTTCTGGGTGGTAGAAGTGGTTCCAGCTGTTGGTCTAATTCTATCTATGTAGAAAATTGCTTTCAGCAAACACATTCTAAATTGCTTGACTAGTTTGAATGACTGGGATTCCATGTGAGAGCTTGCAAAATGCGATTCCTAACAATTAGTTCAGAAGAATAACCAAGTAAATGGGAAGATAGATGATTTCTTTAAAGAACTGATTTTGAATTGAAGGAGAAAATCATGTTTATCAAAATTGAATTTAATAGTACCTAAAACCAGAAATTCACAGATATTAAATTTGGTCATTAAAGCTTACTCAAAGCAATTTTTTATTAAATAGTTGTAGAATTTTTGTATTTTAAAATTGTTAATTCATTTATTATGTTTTCTAATCACAGAAAACACTCCACTCCCGGGGATGACAATATAACAGCAACATTAGTATGATCAGCAATATCCTTAGATTTTTGAGATCAAACTTATCCTTATACAACAATCATGCCAATTTGCATTTAATCTCTGAGTCTTCTATCATGCCCTGGAAGACAAAAGATCAAAATTTTGTCAAGTATAAAGAATCAAACAATGCAAACATGAAGTAGAATTTATGAATTGCAGAAATAGGAAAGACATTATAATCCATGTACTTTATTTTACAGATAATGCTGTTAAGTGCCATCACAATGAGCCCAATTGCACCACTTGATATTGGTCATTATAAGAAGCTGGTCCTAGAATGCAGCTCTCCTTCATAAAGCTGTTCACCCGCATTACTCTTGTACCACACTGTTTTCATGAAGGTTGCTCTGCAGAAGCCTCCTTCCACCTGCTGGACACCACAATCAGGTGTTCCCAGAGTTTGGTTAGTAGAACAATAGGATCAGACAACCTGGTGCTTGTTAAAACACAAAGACCTGGGTCCAATTCTGGACCTCCTGATCAGAACCTAGGGAGATATACTTTTTAAATACCTCCAGCTGAATCTTCTGAATTCTGTTCATGAATACCCACACTCAATTAGTGTTCATTCACATTGTTGGATTATAACTCACACAGAGATAGTCAAAAACACAAAATTCCAAAACTGCATAGAGCTACACATGTGCGCATGAACACATACACAAATAAATGCATGATCTTAGTCTAGGTAACAGAAGTGCACCAATGTTGATTTTCTAGTTTTAGCATATTTGTTTAAGATGCCATGATTGGGGAAAATGAGATGAAGTGTGCACAAAACCCCTTGTATAAATACCCAGGTCCTCAATGAGTGATTCTGATAAAGCAAATCAAATTGGAGAAAATATAGGAAGTATGTGTTTCTGTGGATGTGTACATATGTTTGTGTGTTTATATACAAAAATGTTTCTATTCTCATGTATGTGTTGTATTTGTGTATTATGCATATACACATGTGTGCATGTGTTTGTGTGTGAATATACATGCTTGTATGTGTATATATACGAATGTCTGTGTAATCGCTTCTCAGTCTTGTGGCTAAGAACACGTGTAGTCAAGAATGTGTGTATGCTCATATGTAGATTTGTATATGTATATATGTATATCTCTATATGAGTTTGTATTTGCATATAAGTGTTTATTCTTATGTTTTCTGTGTATATATGCATCTGTGTATATGTGTTTGTGTTTAAATATATATGTTTATGTGTGTATTTATATGCATATCTGTGTGTACATAGCTATTTCTGTTCACATAATTTTATTTGTATGCAAAGGCAATATTTGTAGATGTGTGTATATGTGCCATGTGTTTGTGTATGTATATATGTGCATGTGTGTGCATACCAGAACCATAGGACTCTTCATACTGTATAACATCATGCTTTCACCACTCAGCCTCTGTCAGTATTCCAATATCTCCTATGAGGATCTTATAAAATAAATTGCTCCAATTTTACAATAGGGGAGCTTTGTTTAAACTTCTGCCTGAAATTTAAGAAATACGTACAGAAAAAAAATGGGTTTTTCAAGAAAGATTTGTGCTCTATATCCAGTGAAGGCTTAAGCTTCTTTGCATGGGTGGATAGGTATGTGGAGAAAATGTTGGGTAAGGAGGCTTAAGCAGGGTGAAACCAATACAGTAACTCTTAAAGAAAAGTAATTGAAATGAAAACCACACCAACATCTCTTCTGCAATGGAACATTCTGAGAAAAAAGAACATTTATCCAGATACAAAATAAGACTATCTAAAATCATAACAATCCTTACACAACTTATTAAAGTACAAATAGTATAATATTGCAAACACCAGTGCTTGATAATTGCTACTACATTTTGTAATTAAGTGATGACATGATGCTATAATAATGATAATCTATCATAAATAACAAAGTAAACACAAGTCAATGTGACCAATCCCTATATAAAAATTAATAGAGGAGTCGACACCGTGGTATAGTAGGTTAATCATCCACCTGCGGTGCCAGCATCCCATATGGGCGCCAGTTCTAGTCCTGGCTGCTGCTCTTCCAATCCAGCTCTCTGCTGTGGCCTGGGAAAGCAGTAGAAGATGGCCCAAATCCTTGGGCCCCTGCATCCACGTGGGAGACCAGGAAGAAGCACCTGGCTCCTGGCTGCAGATCGGCACAGTTCCAGCTGTTGCGGCTATTTGGAGAGTGAAACAAAGGATGGAAGACCTTTCTCGCTGTCTCTCCCTCTCACTGTCTGTAACTATACTTCTCAAATAAATAAATAAAATTGTAAAAAAAAATTAATAGAAAGATGAAGCAAATCAGGGTATCTTCAGGAGTTTATCTTGTCAGGATGTTTTTCCTTTCATTCCAAGTCTAAACTACTTTTAACGATAAATTATATCTACAAAATACAGAGCATTTTAGATATTATGATTACTATGTGGTGACAGAAAAAAAAAATACAGCCACTAAGTCCATTTAGTCTCCAAAGGGAAATTCAAGGGCAGACTATTTCACATCAGCACTTTAAAATTCTATGGGTTATTGTCTCAAAGTGCTGTTTAGTTGGTGGAGTAAAAGATAGGATTCCCCAAGACCTCTGCTGCTGCCAAAAGCAGCAGTCGCAGCATTTGTGACCTGCCCAGTGGACCAGCTGCTGCAGCTGTTGTACAAGGATCGGGGCCATCAGCACACACAAAGTGTACAAGGGCCCAGATCAGTAGGAAACCTGTCTTGCCTAACTACAGCAGAACTTTGTTATTTTTATCTGCATTAAGATCTAGCATATGGTTTTGTTGATAGATATTTATGTGCAGGTCTTCCATAGGGTGTGAAATGCAGGTTGTACTTTGTGGTCATTCTCAACACCCCAAGAGAATTTAACCTGTCAAAGCCTTTACTTTTCTCATAGCTCTCTCTCTGAGCCATCATAATGTGTATTCTATAGATCCTGTGCGATATGTGTGACATTAAATAATAGATTAAAATTTCTGGCATATGTACATGAGGAAACTTCAAAATGTTCATGGAAATTTTGTGTTGTAATTCCAATGTCTTAAATTTTTGAACTCTTCTTCTATTGTCTTTACTACTACATTGCAAGCTCCTTGAGGGAAAACATTTTATCTTTTCTTCCTAAAATTGCCCAGAATGTGGCAGATGAATTAATTTTGGTTTATGGAGTATATTTTCATTTGTTTTGGACTCTGGCACCAATCCTAATATCAATATCAGATATTATCACTGACTGATAATAATACCATATATTATCTGATCTTATAAAGTATTTGTTTTTATATGGCCGCCATATTTGTTGGGAACTGTTTTAGCTTTTCTATATCTATTGTTAAATATGATATTTTATGTTTATAAACATTTTATATGTATGGAAGTGCATTATATACACATTATATGAGTACAATCTCTCCTATTATATATTAATTTTTAAAAAGATTTTATTTATTTGAGAGGTAGAGTTACAGACAGTGAGAGGGAGAGACAGAGAAAAAGATCTTCTATCAGCTGGTTCACTCCCCAGATGGCTGCAATGGCCAGAGCTGTACCAATCCGAAGCCAGGAGCCAGGTGCTTCCTCCCAGTCTCCCATGTGGGTGCAGGGGCCCAAGCACCCAGGACATCCTCCACTGCTTTCCCAGGCTATAACTTGTTGAGGTTGATTTGTTTCTGAGAGGATTCGTTCTGAGAGGAGGAGTGTGGTGGGGGCAAGAGGTGCGGAGTTACCACACAGACCCTGGGAGTTGGGTGAAAGCGGGCCAGAGGCAAGCAGCCTGCAGACTCATTTATTTCAGTTGCTACAGATGCTTATATAGCCACGGTAGCCAATCTGGTCAAGGGGTGATCTATGCCCTAACCAATCACAGCCTGTTGCCAGGCAGTTTCCAAAGCCATCCAATCACAGCCTATTGTCAGTCAGGCTCTGTTGTCATATGGTTTCTGAAGCCATCCAATCAGGACCTGATGTCAATCAGTCTCTGTCGTCGTGCAGTTTCCGAAACCATCTAATCACAGCATGTTGCCAGGCAGTTTCTGTTGTCAGCGGCCATCTTGGCATGACTTCTCACCTTCTCATGACCTTCTCACATTCTCATTCCACCACAATAACTGAGGGCTGGATTGGAAAAGGGGCAGCCAGAACTAGAACCAGTACCCATATGGGATGCCGGCACCACAGGCGAAGGATTAACCTACTGCTCCATGGCGCCAGCCCCTATATATTAATTTTTATGATCAGCTTCTTTTTTTTTATTTTTTTTTGACAGTCAGCGTGGACAGTGAGAGAGAGAGACAGAGAGAAAGGTCTTCCTTTTGCCGTTGGTTCACCCTCCAATGGCTGCCGCGGTCGGCGTGCTGCGGCCGGCGCACCGTGCTTATCCAATGGCAGGAGCCAGGTGCTAGGTGCTTTTCCTGGTCTCCCATGGGGTGCAGGGCCCAAGCACCTGGGCCATCATCCACTGCACTCCCAGGCCACAGCAGAGAGCTGGCCCGGAAGAGGGGCAACCGGGACAGAATCCGGCGCCCCAACCGGGACTAGTGTGCCGGCGCCGCAAGGCGGAAGATTAGCCTGTTGAGCCATGGCGCCGGCCTATGATCAACTTCTGATAGTCTCTCTGGCACATGGGAGGTCATCAATATTTTAATTAAATAATTAACATAAATGATGAAAAAATCAAAAAGAAAAAAAGTTTTTTCTTACTCAGAATTCAATCAGATTTGAATTTCTACACATTTTCTAATAATGAAAAAATGGAGTGCTATTACTTTTGCGATCAACACTTATTCCTTCTACTTTTTGTTACATCAATACATTTAGAGAGTGACATTAAATATTCTCACATAGGGGCTGGCACTGTAACACACCAGGTTAAGAACTAGTGCCAGTCCCTGCTGCTCCACTTCTGATCCAGCTCCCTGTTAATGCATGTAAGAAAGTTATGGAAGATTGACCAGGTTCTTTGGCCCTTGGCACCCATGTAGGAGACCCAGATGAAGTTCCAGATTGACAGCTTCAATCTGGCTCAGCACTGGCTTTTGCAACCATTTAAGGAGTAAACCAGCAGATGAAAAGTGTCTCTCACTCTCTCTCCCTCTCCCTCTCTGTTTCTCCCTCAATTCTGTTACTCTGCCTTTCAAAAAAAAAAAAATAGGTAGACTTTAAAAATTGTCATATATAGATGAATCCTTAGCCAGTTATTCACTTATTTCTCATGCTAATCACTTCACATTCTAAGGTATTCAGATGCCTTTCTAGATCAAATGAGCAATTGTTGCCACTGATACAGAGTTCATATAAAACTGTATCCTTGATCACAACAAACTCTGTTTTCAAACTGTAATAATTTATATCAATGAAATTAACTATTGCTATTGTGCAAATTTCTGTTACAGTTTTATTCGTTTACTAATCACATATGCCAATTTTCAAAGTTAAGATTGCCAAGGAGATCTTTTTAAATATTTTATCTAAATAAGAGTCCTATTTCGGAACTTCTCAGGCTGAAATTTCATTGAAGAAATTCGTGATAACCTGGAGAGAATATCCAACAGAAAGAAGAGTACAATAGCAGATCTGATTTTCATTTCAAATTTTAGATTCCACTATTCATCTATATTTTCATTTATTTTCTCTTCATTCATATGTTACCAAGCCATAACATTATGCCATGTCCCAAGTAGTGTCTCAGTCACTTAACCACTGCACAAAACTCCCACCCTTGGATATTTAGTATTTGGTTTGGCAAGAGAACAAGCTATACATGTATTGTAGGTATTTGCATGGCTACAGAACAGAGAAAGTTAGAGCTAGAGATAACCCCCCCAAATAGGACCACACCAAGTAGTGAACAGATAAATCATTCCAGTATTTTCCAGAATTGTGCCTGCTTGTTGACAAATTATGCAATTAATATGGTACAATAACTAAATTATAAACTAAAGAAATTCACTAAATGGAAATAAGATTTAATCAAATGCAACTATTTATTATGCTTCCTTAATAAAATAAACAACAAAAGTCAATGTTTATTAGTAAAGTGTTTAGAATCCCACAGTTACATTATTATGTTGTTATTGACCATTATAGTAATTAGTTACATTGAGTGAAACTTCTCTCCAACTTATTCTCAATAACTAAAACTGAAAGAGTGATTTATTGTGGTCTCAGAAACTGTACAGTTCCACATTTTTAAAATGGGATGTTGCTGAGATATAGCATGCATTTCATTTCTTCACTCCTATGGCTTGAGCAATGAAGTTTTTCATAGAGTTTACACACTCTACTCAATCCCTGCTGATTTAATTTACGCAAGTGAATAAAATCCAACAGCAAAAAAACAGATCAAGTAGATAGTAGCCCATTAACATATGTTTTCTGTACTTGGAATATTTGATGTATAGAAAGTACAATTTAATGCTCCTCCAAAGCACAATGTGGAAAAGCTTAAAAAAAGAAAAGCTATCCTTACTGAGTAACATTAGACAAATCATTCTCTCTAGCTTCTCCACGTGATAACTGAAATGAACATAAACAATTTTTTAAAGATTTTTTATTTATTTATTTGGCAGGTAGACTTACAGTCAGTGAGAGAGAAAGAAAGAGAGAAAGAGAGAGAGAGAAAGAGAGAAAGGTCTTCCTTCTGTTGATTCACTCCCCAAATGGCTGCCACAGCTGGTGCTGTGCCAATCCAAAGCCAGGAGCCAGGCGCTTCTTCCTGGTCTCCCATGTGGGTGCAGGTGCCCAAGCACTTGGGCCATCCTCCACTGCTTTCCCAAGCCACAGCAGAGAGCTGAACTGGAAGAGGAGCAACTGGGACTAGAACCCGTCGCCCATATGGGATGCTGGTGCCACAGGCGGAGGACCAACCAATTGAGCCACAGCACTGGCCCCTGAACATAAATAATTAAAAAAAAAAAGAAATTAGCATTTTGAAGAACAAAAAAGGAATTTGAACTGTTGGAAAGGATCTTAGATTGAAACATGGGGATTTGAGTTTCTAATGTCTGGCATGGAAAGCCTGAACTGATTAAAGTTTGTGTAAACAATAGAAGTTGGTGGGCTGTAGACATCAGGGTGGGAGATGCATGCCATTAGATGGGATCAGGTGGTTAATTTGCTTTTGACCCTCCTGTTCATTAAGTAGACAACTTTCAACAGGACACAACACCCGTGCTCAGATTTGATTTCCTCATCTGTTAATTGGAAACCATGGGCTAAATGACCACAAAGACCTCTTTGAATTCCACAATTTTTTGAAACTCAGGAAAATTTCACTCAATTATTGATAGACAAATGAAGAAGAATCAAGTTGAGGAATTTTCCATTATCATTGATAAAGCTCATAAAGGTCTAAGAAATCAACTGCTTTGACTTTTCCCACTAAAAAACAGTAAAGTCTTTATATTCTTCAGGCTGTTTTTCCATGCAAACACAATACAGAATTCATGGAGGAACACAGTAATCTTCAAGGCACTGAGATTTGATTTGCCAATGCTAGCCAAGCTTCTCTGACCCCTCTTTTCAACCAGACCTCAACTTTGAATTGAAAACACATGTGCACACACACACATACACACACACACACATGAGATACAGAGAGAGGTATAGAAAGAATAGGCAGATATAGAGCTCCTATCCACTGATTTACTACCCAGAGACCTGCAATAGCCAGTGCTAGATCAGGCTATGGAAGCTAAGAGTCAGGAACTCAATCCAGGTCTCCAACATGGATGGTAGGGAACCTAATCACATGAGACATCATCTGCTGTCTCCCAAGTACACAATACCAGGAAACTGGAATCAGGTACAGAGCCAGGTAACACACTCAGGTACTCCATTATGGGATGGGGATGTTCTGTTACCTTAATCAATAGAACAATTGCTTGTCCTTACTATCATACTTTCCAATAGCTCAAGGCCACATCTCTAGGATGAATCTAGCCACTTAGTAAAATTTAACAAATTCAAAGCTACCAAAATAATTTATTGTGGGGGAATGGATGTTGTGGTGAAGTGGATTAAGCCCACTTCTTGCAACACTGGAATCCCATATCAGAATGCTGGTTTGAGTTACAGCTGATGCACTTCCAGTCTAGTTAATGTACCTGGAAAACAGCCTGCCAGGTGGAGTTCCAGGCTCCCAGCTTTGATCTGACCCAAGCCTGGCCATTATGGCCATTTGGGAAGGAAAATCTCTGTCTCTGTCTCTGTTTCTTTGTGTGTCTCCCTCTCTTTGTCTCTCTGCATTCAAATAAATAAATACTCTTTAAAATAACAAAGAATTTACTATTTACTTCCTCTCTCCATGGGCAGGCAACAGCCTACTTTAATAAAGGCCAGTTAGAAAAATCACATGAGAAACAGGTGGCATTGTGTTGTATGGGTAAAAGTATGACCTGTGATGCTGGCATCCCATATGGGCACCAGTTTGTGCCCTGGCTGCTCCACTTCTGATGCAGCTCCCTGTTAGTGTGCCTGGGAAAGCAGCAAAAGATGACCCAAGTACTTTGGCCTTTGATGCTCCTGGCTCCTGGCTTTTACCTGACTCAGCCCCAGTGGTTGTAACCATTTGAGGAAGGAAAGAGAGGATGGGAGATATCTCTCTCTGTAACTCTCCCTTAATGATGCCCCTTTTCAGCAGTAAGCAACCGTTGCAGCCATCATCTAGTTTCCCTAACAGAAGTTAGGGTCCATTCTTTTGGGAGGGGTGAGGAGTCAGCTGGGTTAATAGGTAATCAGGATGGTTCCAGGAGAAACTGAGGGAGAAAAATCTTCAAGAAGGTCAAAAGTGCCTGCCTACCCACTCCTTGAAGGCTTCCAATCTCATCATGAGAATAGCAAGGGAGTGGGGATTCCTCTGAGCTCTCAGTTTATTGTAAAGTGAATTAGGTATCTTACCCTTCAGATGGCTCTTTTAGTTTTATCATGAGCAAGCCAGATAGATGAAAGATTGCAAATCAAGTTGGGCTTTGTCGCTGCCATATAACCAAATGTAAAAATTATGCTAAAAAAATGCTAGTACCACCGTCCCCTTCAGGTTTTTTCCTCTCTTGGAGCCACCCTTCATGCCACTCTGGCTGGAGGTCTTTGACTCTAATAAATCTTGCTTTTAAATCTCAAAAAAAAAATCAGATGAGATTTAAATGGACCTACCCCACTTTTCCACCTTTGGTGATTTCTCACTTCCCTGATGCTGTGGATCCCCTGAACACCTGCTCCCTGTCTTCTCATGCTACCTTTTAATTGTCCAGTCCCCTCTGTACAAATCAGAGCTGGATCCATCTCATGCTGGATACTCTTTTCTCATCAAAATCTGTCTTTACCACTTTCATGTCTGGCTTTATTTGTCCTTGACCTTGAATGATGACCTCACTCTGAGACTTTCACAGCCCTCAGTATAATTAGGCAAAATATTCCTTCCTCTTAGAGGGTAAGTCACTTTTCACAAACATCATAGAACAGTCCCAAAAATATACAAGTCTTGAAGACACGCCTGCTTTCCATTGATTCTCTCTTTTATTTTTTTTTTTTTTGACAGATAGTTAGACAGTGAGAGACAGAGCGAAAGGTCTTCCTTCCGTTGTTTCACCCCCTAAATGGCCACTACAGCCGGAGCTATGCCGATCTGAAGCCAGGCGCCAGGTGCTTCCTCCTGGTCTCCCACATGGATGCAGGGGCCCGAGCACCTGGGCCATCCTCCACTGCCCTCCCAGGCCACAGTGGAGAGCTGGACTGAAAGAGAGGCAGCCAAGTCTAGAACCTGGTGCCCATATGGGATGCTGGCACTACAGGCAGAGGATTAACTAAGTGAGCCTTGGCACTGGCCCTATCCATTGATTCTATTTAGTCATTATTTCGAGCTCATAATGACTCTATATGATAATGTTTCACAAAACTTAAGCAACCTTGATTCTACTTTTCTGTGTGGTAAAATGCAAACTGTAGAGGAAGACCCTTCAGATTCCCACCAAGTAGAACTCTGGCTGAACTGAGATGAAAATCTTTGGCTCAGATAAACTTCAAAATAAAAGCTGATGAGTCTGAAATTGTAGGGGCCAGAATAGGGGAATAAAGGAAACAGGATGAAGAGCAGGAGGTGGGCAGAGGGAAAGAGGAGAAGAACCTTATTGGAGGACAGTTAGCCACCATTCCCAGATACCCAGCACCAACATCAGCACTACAATGTAACGGTATGCCCTCAAGAACAGAAGCCCAGGCAGCAGTAACTGGGGACAAGAAGGTATAGGTCATGTGCGTAGCATAAGAAAAAGTACATACCAAACACCTTGCACCTGAAGTATAACAGAGCTATTAATTTTACATATTGTATTATATTATGTTAGTTGCTGTTAATTGCTATTTACTAAAAGATATATGCATAAATATGTATGCTCTATTAGTCAAAGTTACATAACAACTTGGTTAAGGAAATGATAACTTCTTGTGGAAATTGAAAGAAGACAGGAGTTAGGAGACAATCTTATGAAATGACACTAGGAGTGTGGGTAAAGCAGAAATGACAGGGCATGAGCAGCATCTCTTCAAAAGATATTGTGGGAGGTGTGAGATAAAAACTTGCTAAAAGAACACAACCTAGGCCCAGCTAGTGACCTGAGAATCTGGTAAATGCATGTGTTTTTATGTTTGCTGAATGGGAATATCAAATCCATAAATAAGAATAAAAAATTACTTCAGTTTTAGTTTTTGCACTGTTGCCAATACATTAACCTCTTTGGTGGCCCCATATTTTGCTTATTTGGCAACAGTTTTACCTACAATTCTATTTATATCCTTCCAAGACCTGCTGGCTATGTCATGAAGCTTCTGAGATACATTATAGCCTGGGGACATGTCATGATGGGCTTCCTTATTGGGGACAAATATGCTGGCTTCTTTTCAGGATCCTGTTCATTTTGATTACTACATAGAGCTCCAGTGGCAATAAATGGGTTAAAGTGATTTTTTTTTTCTGCCGAGCCAATTTTTCTTCATATGTTCAACAGTGCAGCAAAAGTTAATTCATTCTAAAGCACATGGCTTTCCAGCAACATTGTCAATATTATAATGTTCCTTTGCAGCTCTGGCCTAGCCAGTTTATTAGATGAAGGGAAAATACAGATGGGCTGACAAGCAGGGCTGTGATTTGTTGTAGTGGGAAATATTATCAAAGAGCTCTTCTGAATTATTTTCTTTATTCCAACATATAGGCTTCTTATAAAGTTCAGAAGTTAGCATCTTTTGTTTTTGTCCACCCCCTTTGAGTTGTTTATGGATCTTTAAAAATAGGATAGGGTATTTTCTCCTTTAAAGCAGGCAAAGAGAAAGCCTACCAATTATTCTTGCTTTGACTTCTGTGAAGTCTCTTTAAAAGAACAAAAAAGAGTTCAAAATGATTTCTTTAGAAAATGCCCTCCCACCAATATAGTACTTGCAAAGGAGAGAGAATGTCTGCTGTTTCCTACAGTAGAAAATGAAACAGCCTGATTGTTTCTGAATGATTGATGGGAAAATAAGGAAAGGACATATGTTGTAATCTATGATGTCTGCATTAAAACCAGCTCAGCCAGTGTATCCACAGGTGAACAACAGCCTGCCTGGTGCTGGGTGTGGGGTTGTGTGCAATAGCATGGCTGCCATCTGTGTTGTTTGCAACTGTACAGTAAGGCATAAAACAACAGGAATTTGTGCAGATAAGGGGAGTCAAAATCAGCTCACCTAGGTAAACTTCCAGAATTTTCCAGCTGACTAGGAATTCTTCATTGGCAATATTTTCCTCCATGCAACTCCCTGCCCTTCACCCAATATTATCACTGTAGCTCTAACTTAAGATAATTATATTTACTCATTTTCATTTGTCAAGCATTCTTACTCTAACCAAACCTTCTGGGTAGCAACTTGATGCTTGTTCTGGCTCAAAATTAGGTCAGTCTTTGAGACAGGAAATTTCCCCTTTTTTTTCCTTTTTTCTTTAAGAGACAAGCACACAGGAACTAATTCTTTAAGATACCCCTTTGTGCTTTGTAAAAATGTTTACACATGTTTACACCTTCTGTCTGCCTGCTATACAAAGAAAGATAAGGTACTTGGTTTGTACAAGGTAGCTGTCTATACAAATACCAGATATAATTAAATAATTATATGCTTCTTAAATGAATCACTGTTGGTAGACATCCATTACCGGTTGCAGGATGTTATATTTTAGTATCCACTGAGTCTTCCACATTTGTAGCATTGCAGAAAACCAACATCCATCAATGCCTTTGGTTCCTGCTCCACAATAAGTCTCATGGAAGATGTTCCTTGCTTTCAGCATGCTAATATTCTAGAAGATGCAAAGTTATAACAATATGATTCATTAGAATTAACTGTATGCTAAACAGACTGTTTAGTACCTTCAGACATTATTTTATTTCACATTTTTACAAATGACAAAATGGCTTTGTAAAATGTCTGATTTTCAACCCTGGCTTCAGAGTTTCTAGTGGGCTCTAGATCTAAAGAGATTTTGCTTAATATATGACTGAACTTTGAAAAATAGAATTAAAATGTGCACCACAACAAAAATTCAAAAGAACATTCTTAATATGTTAACAACATGATAATTATTTAGAATCATTTGTCCAAAATGATCTTTGGGTAATGACAATTGATGTGTGCTATGACATCTGGAACTCCCCTCTGGGTCTTAGTTTTTATTTATAATGACAATAAGACAAAAAGAGTTGGCTGGGTTTGCCATGTGGCTCTGGGCTAAGGGCAATTTTTCTCAGAGTGGAGTTCAACATGTCCATAGATTGAATCTTGATTTTGCCCTTACTCTCTTAAGCTACTGACTCACAGGGAGCTGGCGATCATAGCACAGATGACTGGTTTATTTGTTGTTGCTGTTAGCAACTATCACACTTTCATAATATTGAAAATAGAAGCCAAGAAGCAATAGTAAGATTATTCAAGAAAGAGTAGTGGGGCAGGTGTTGTGGTAGGACTAAGCTACTGCTAGGGATTCTTGCATCCCTTATTGAAGTTCCAATTCAAATCCCAGCAACTCTCCTTCTGATCCAACTTCCAGCTAATGCATTCTGGGAGGCGTAGATGATGGCTCAAATATTTGGTTCTCTGCCATCCACATGGAAGACCTGGATGGAGTTCCAGGTTCCTGGCTTCAGACTAGCCTAGCTCCACCTGTTGTAGGCATTGGAGAGTAAACCAGGAAATAAAAGATCTTTCTGTTGCTCTCTCTGCCTCACTCACTGTCACTCTGTCTTACAAGTAAATGAAGATAAAGACTTTTTTTTTACACAAAGAAGAAATGTGGCTGCCTCATGAAAAGGAAAATGCAAAGTTTTCACAGATGAGTCACACAGATACATACATAATTCTTATTTTTTTATGATGGCAAATTCAAGATAATGTGGTCTTGTTTGTGTGTCTTTGTTTTTAAAGATACTGTACATTTGAACCAAATAAAGAAGAAACATGGTATGATACAGAACAGGAAAGCCCAAGTTGAGCTCCTATCTCTGCTCAAAATTTACTATTTACAAAACTTATTACTATTGTGACCTTAAGAGGAGATACTAAAACCCTTTGAGATTTTCTTTTAATACATAAAATGGCTCTAAAAGTTATTACTTTGTGCATAGTTTAAATAATATAGAACGACACAGTAAACACACATTGCATATACTGGCTCCTTCCTAGCTACCAAATAAGGGTCACCACTGCCATTAACTGCCATTAACAGAGGACACTGGGATTTTATTCAATGAAAGAGAGTCTTATGTTCTTGACAGAGGCTGAAACAGATTGAAAGAAAAAAAATAGAAAGCAAATGTAAAATAGAAGTACAGGAAAATATAAGTGAAAATGTAAAAAAAAAAAAATAGAAGAAGAATAGGAAGTTACTTCTAAGCTGCAATGAAACCTGACTCAATTCTAGGTTATTTACAATAATGATGACTAAGCCTTTTAATATATGCCACTACAGAGCCAAGATTAACATACAGCAACATTTAATTTAGAAAGTGGGGAAATGCTACAATCTGGATAGGCATATTCTAACTTATCTCAAGAAAATTTATTTCTACATATGAAACTGGAATAAATCTATTTTAATGAAGGCTTCAATTGTCCTTTCTTAGATTAAACCATATGTAATGTAAGAAGTTCAATGTACTTCATCTTAAAACATCTTTAAAATCTCTGTAAGGCAACTCCCTCAGGTGTCACACACTCTCTGAACACCCACAAGTGAAGTGTGATTCAAATTAGTCCTCAAGCTGTTCAACTCAGAAGCTATGGTTGACAGTATCACAGTTTGAGGAGGAGATATATCTATCTATCTATCTATCTATCTATCTATATATATATATATTTATAATATATTTTTTAAAATATATATGCTTTAAATTACTTGAATCATAGAAATAAGCCGGAAATGGATTAGAAATGTTAAATCAAAATAAATAGTTTCAGATTAACCAATGAGTTTTAGACTAACTGTGATCCTAAGGGCAAATCAGGATCACTGGGAAAATGAATATTTCTGGGGCTAGCACTGTATGTGGCTCAGTAGGTTAAGCGGCTGCCTGCAAGACCAACGTCCCCTGTGAGAACCAGTACAAATCCCAGATGTTCCACTTCAAGTCTAGCTCCCTGCTAATGTGCCTGGAAAAGCAGCAGAAAGCCTCCCAAGTGCTCAGGTCTCTGCTACCCTAGATGAAGTTCCAGGCTCCTGACTTCAGCCTGGTTCAGCTCTGATCATTGCAGCCATTTGGGGAATGAACTAGAAGATGGAAGTTTCTCTCTCTCTCCTCTCTCTCTCTCTCTCTCTCTCTCTCTCTCTCTCTAAGTGTGTGTGTATGTGTATGTGTGTAACTCTGCCTTTAAAGTAAATAAATAAATCCTTTTTTCAAAGGTAAATATTACTTGTTCAAATCTGATGGCTGCTGCGATCAACCTCCTTGAAAGCTGTCCCCAAGAAAACGGTGTAATGCTCAAACGCCACTGAAGCCCATGGTGTGCTGCTTGACTTGAATAAGCTTCTAACTGGTCCCACGACTGTCGCCACCTCCCTCCCTCCCCTTCTAGATTTGGTAACAATTCCATAATCAGAATATTCAGTGACAGCATCTTCCATATTCAGTTGCTTTTGCTGAAGCATTGACATCTGGGGTATACTTGTCACTACCTCTGTATAACCTATACACAGGAATTTGATGGTGGAGTCACCCTTCTGATTTGAGCTTTGGGTGCTTAGCTCTGGCTGAGCTGCTAACCCTCCGAGGTAAGTCATTTAACCTCACTGGCCCTCAGAGCCGAGTCAAGGGTTGTCTGGTTCATTTTCAAGGTCCTCTCCTACTCAGTCATCCTGTGATTCTGCAATACACTTGCTAAGTGGTTTGATAATCACACAATTACCCAGAGGTCCTCCTGAACTGGAAGTGGATGATCACTTGTCAGGGGTATTGTAGAGGGTACACATCAATTAGTAGGTCAGATTATAAGCTCATAAATCCTTTCTAACTCTGATTCTGTTTTGGTGCCTGGACTGGCTGACTCCTTGCCCAATGTACTATCCACCAGAAAAACACTATCTCCTGTGGTAAACAGCCAATTTCTAGTTTGTTAATAGAGAGATTGCAAGCTTTAAAAGCAAACCTTCAGAGAGAATTTATATATATGTATATATATATATATATATATACATATATATAAACTGTTACAAACTTGTCCTTAGACTCAAATAATTGTACACAAAATTCTCTTCAACTCATTGTAAAATAATTCTTGCCATGAGAAAGAGGAGAAAGCAGTGGCATCATTTTGGCTCCCCCAAGTGGGGAACCATGATGGCTACAGTTAAATTATACCTTTAGAAAGAGGCACATCCTTCTATGGCTTGAATGGATCTGTTGGCCATCTTGTAAGGTCCATGCCTATTGTTGTACAAGGTCTTCTAGTAGCTTCCAGTCTCAGTCTAGAGAGGCTGAATATATACAGAAAGACAAAGACCATTCTTAATAGCTTTAGAAATCTGTTCTTTCAGGGGTTCTGACTGACTTGGATATGTCTAATGGAGTATAAGCTGATCACTGGGGCAGGACCTCAGACATGCATTTGTGTCTATATATAAGGGTCTTGGGACTAATTAGTTCTCTTTGAACTCACAATAGTGCACGTACCTCCTGGAATAATTAAGTCCAAATCCAATTCCAGTTTCCTGAGCTTGCAATCCAGGAATGGAGATCTTAAACCAGAGCTTCTAGTAAAACCAGGGCTTCATTTTGCTAGAAGATTTATTAGCCTTTGAGAACATCAGTTGGAGACACATAAGGTCTGGTGTAATTTTGTCACAACAGCCAATGATCAGAAATATCATTCTGAGTTAGTTCCTCTTAGTAATAGTTTTATTTAAGAATGAACCATGCCTTCCCATAAAGTTTTTCAGTTATACTCTCTTAATATTTCTGACCTTCATTTGAATCAATGTTCAGCAATTATTATCAATATTACTTTAATATGTTGTTTAAGTGTAATATTTCTAAACCTCATACTTGTCACAAAATTTGAATTTTGGATATTGATATTTCATAAGATGCTTATAGTTATTAAACAGCATGATTCAAATAAATCATAGGTCACAGAGTAAAACATATAACAAAGAAACATGTAATGTAATCAAGAAGCTATAATGAGTGTCTATTCCTTAAATGACAATTTGCTAAGAGAACAGTTCTTTTAGCCTTGGAGATTACTATATTTAATAAGCAGGTTGCATATGTTCCAAACACAGAGAAGCCATTTACAACATGGAAAAAGAAAATTGATACTACAAGATGCACTTGGTGATTCACACACAAATACAAGGAAGACTCTAAGGTAGCAATGGGTGCTTAAATGTCAAATGCATGCACTGCAGAACTTCAGAAGACACTGTTCTGGATTGAAATGTTCCAGGAAAGCTTTCTGGCAATTGATGGTCTTAACTTGAGAGGAGAGAAAAGAGGTACAAGATAAAATGAATTGCTAAGTTGGAATAATGTATGTGTGATCACAGCACAAAACATTGAGAGATTTGTTAGAAGGACACTGAGTTTTCCAGAAGCAAAATATTGGAAACTATAAATAACTGGAGATGATCATTGAAAGGAAAGTATAAGCCATTAGCCATAAACCAAAAATTCAGACTGATTTCTTAGGTAGTAACTCTAGTGTTTATCCTGTAGGCCAGGGATGATCATAGGAGACACATCGCGTATCTACTTATAGTTCCTCTTCCCAGACTTAGGATAGCTGTCACTAAATAGTCACTAAGTAGTCATGACACTATTCCGACTGAGACAAAATATGACGTAAGAATCCTTCTTTTTTTTTTACTTGTTTCACCTTATTCTTATTATATTCTTTTTTAAAACTTTTATTTAATGAATGAAATTTTTATAGGTACAACTTTAGGAATATGTGGTTCCCCCCATACCCACCCTCCTACCCCTACTCCCATCCCACCTCCCATTCCCTCTCCCATCTCATTCTTTTTTTTAATAGCTATAGTAACTTTTTAATTTTTAAAAAATTTTTTAACTTTTTTTAAGGGAAAGGGTTTATTGGGGAACACCCTACAGACTGGAGTGAAGGGGCAGCGAAGGAAAAAGAGAAAGAGAATATAAGAGAGAAACAGAGAGGAGAGGAGCTAGCAAGGAGAGAAGATAGAGCAGAGAAGAGGAGAGAGGAGAACAGAACCAAGAGAGAAGAACCAAGAGCCAAGAGAGCACGTGTTCAGGAACAGGCCCTTTTAAAACTTCGCCAGAGGGCTGGCAGGGAAGCAGGAGCAGGAATCCCATTAGGATGGGGGTGGAGCCTGGCTCAGGTAGCTGGGCCATGTAGCCACCTGGCTAAAACTGAGCCAGTTTCCTCACACTCCCCCCTTTTTCTTTTTATAAAGCAGGGTTTGTATGGGACTATATTAGCCCCAAAAGTCCAGGAGGGGTAGAGGGACAATCATCTGTCTTTAGAGCTACTTCCTGCTGACAAGGGGCGACGAGGTACTCTTTGCTGGCATGGGGCGATGTCTCGGGCCACTGTCTCCTGGGTGAGAGCGAGTAAATCCTTGTAGCAGCATTTGATTGATTGCCTGGTTGTTGAAGGCCTTCGTTTGTTGCACTATAACCTGCTGTAAACACTTAGACACTGTAGTATAAAAGACAAGGTGAGAATAGTAACCAATGATCCTAAGAGTAGCTTTAACCAGGTAATGAGAGGATTTTATAGAGAGAAAATGGAGGGGGTCTCTGGACCCTTGAGGGGACAGTTTGATGGATGTAGCTTAAAGTTGATTCCAGCCAAGACTGGGAGAAAGGCCACTCATCTTTTGTGGGTAGAGGGGTTTGTCTGTAGAGAAATTTTGACACACAGGTTAGGAGTAGAGCCATTGGTGGTAGAGGTTATGATTACAAAGGAATGAGGCCCAAGTGGGCTAGACAGGGTCAAGAACAAAGGACAGAATCATTATTAGAGGAGCGAAGAAAGGTGCTGTCTAAGCTACAGATAAGTTTTCAGATTGAGAGGCAAATAGAACCTGACAGAAAGGGCTTGATAATAATCTGTTGGGCTTTAGTCCTTGAAAGTTAAGAGGCTGGCGCTGCGGCTCACTAGGCTAATCCTCCGCCTAGCGGCGCCAGCACACTGGCTTCTAGTCCCGGTCAGGGAGTCAGATTCTGTCCTGGTTGCTCATCTTCCAGGCCAGCTCTCTGCTGTGGCCCAGGAGTACAGTGGAGGATGGCCCAAGTGCTTGGGCCCTGCACCCCATGGGAGACCAGGAAAAGCACCTGGCTTCTGCCATCGGATCAGCGTGGTAAGCCGGCTGCGGCGGCCATTGGAGGGTGAACCAACGGCAAAAGGAAGACCTTTCTCTCTGTCTCTCTTTCTCACTGTCCACTCTGCCTGTCAAAAAAAAAATAACTTTTATTTAATGAATATAAATTTCCAAAGTACAGCTTATGGATTACAATGGCTTTTCCCCCCCATAACTTCCCTCCCACCCACAACACTCCTCTCTCCCACTCCCTCTCCCTTTCCATTCACATTGAAATTCATTTTCAACTAGCTTTATATATAGAATATCAATGTAGCATATATTAAGTAAAGTTTTCAACAATTTACACCCACACAGAAACACAAAGTGTAAAATACTGTTTGAATACTAGTTATAGCATTAATTCACAATGTACAGCACATTAAGGACAGAGATCCTACATGAGGAGTAAGTGCACAGTGACTCCTGTTGTTGACTTAACAAATTGACACTCTTGTTTATGGCAACAGCAATCACCCTAGGCTCTTGTCATGAGCTGCCAAGGCTATGGAAGCCTCCTGAGTTCACCAACTATGATCTTATTTAGAAAAGGTCATAGTCAAAATGGAAGTTCACTTCTCCCTTCTGAGAAAGGTACCTCCTTCTATAATGACTTGTTCCTTCCACTGGGATCTCACTTGCAGAGACCTTTCATATCGGTGTTTTTTGTTTCTGTTTTTTTTTGTTTTTTTTTTTTTTTTTTTTTTTTTTTTTTTTTTTTTTTTTTTTTTGCCACAGCGTCTTGGCTTTCTATCCCATCTCATTCTTAATTAAAATTCATTTTAATTAACTTTATATACAGAAAACTAACTATACTAAGTAAATATTTCAACAGTTTGCACCCATACACATAAATACAACATAAAAAGTACTGTTTGAGAACAAGGTTTGCGGTTAATTTTCGTAGTACAACTCATTAAGGAAAGAGGTCCTACATGGGGAGCAATTGCACAGTGACTTCTGTTGCTGATTTAACAATTAACACTCTTATTTATGACTTCAGTGATCACCCGAGGCTCTTGCCATGAGCTATTAAGACTATGGAAGACTTTTGTGACTACCAACTCCATCCTTGTGTTTAGACAAGGCCATAAGCAAAGTGAAAGTTCTCACCTCCCTTCAGAGAAAAGTACAACCTTCTTTGACAGGCCCTTATTTCCACTGGGGTCTCATTCACAGAGATCCTTCATGGAGGATATTTTTTTTTTTGCCACAGTGTCTTGGCTTTCTATGCCTGAATTGCTCTCATGGGTTTTTCAGCCACATCCAAATGCCTTAAAGGCTGCAGAATCCTTCTTAACATTTTAGACAGCAAATATGATTCTATATGCTGGCTCAAGAAAAGAACCAAAGCTTGCTACTCCTGCATTAGTGTAGATGATGAAACTGGGAAAGCCAACATGCTAAGGCAGTGAAGAATCAACTGAGTTGAGACTAGTGGGGAAACATGAAGCCATCTGTTGATTCATCATATTAATCTAGAAGGAGATGATGGTACATACTTAATTAGTTCAATAGACCAACATTCAGTGAGTGCCCATTGTGTGCCAACTTATGTGGTAGGACCTGGGATCTGTTAGGAAGTAAGTTAAGTTAACACCAACAAAAAGACTAATTGAAGACTTGTGTTTGAATGCCTAGGAAGATCACAATGACATAAACAAAGGCAAGAATTCAAGGGCAAAACTGATGTAGAGAGAAAACAAGTTTAAGCTATATTGCAAGCAGATCTTTTCTTGGGAGATTAGACAAGGAGAAAATTCAAATAAATTGCTGTAATTATGGAAAAGTATGCACAAGGAAGTAAAATCACAAAGATCCTACACAGAAGACAAAAAATCACTAACAGCTAAACAGGTTGGGTTTGAATCCAGACTATCTGAAATACAATTAGGTTTCAACACTTAATGTCCTCATCGTAAAATAATCATGGTGCCTATTTCCTTCATAGAGTTGTGTTCATGAGAGTTGCTGCTTATAAAATGTTTAGACTAGTGCTTGGTTTATGAAAAATTAATTAACTGTCCATATTATTATCTGGAGACTAATAAGCAGAAGGTGAGACCACAAAGAAGACAGAACATCCTTGAAACTACTTGATGACTTTATAACTCAATGACTGAGGTCAGAGTTAGCAGGCTGGCCATAGCACTGGTTCTGTCCTCTATACCCAGATAGTACAAGGGTGTTCCTGGAGACTGTAAAGTGGACTCTTTGATCGTACTTGAAGCTTATGCATTGCAAACCTTAATTTTTTTAAGTACAGAGGTAAATTTCTATGGATCACACATTGATTGATCATCTGCTCTGTGCCAGTCATTTGACTTGAGCCCTGGAAATAAGATTCACAAGAAAGGTCCCTACCCTGGATGAGCTCACAATCTAATGAGGCAGACAGTGCAGATATGGGTCCTTGGAGCCTTTCGTTATGGCTAGATACAAATTAAAATTGAGCCTGTGAATAGATTCACCTAATTTAGCTTTGTATAAAATAAAGAAGTACAAGAGTAAAGAAGTAAAGATGACAAAAGGCTAAGTGAAGATAGATGCCCTCAAAAATCATGGCAAAAATAAAGCAGCCCTTTTAATAAAAGCAAGACATCAACATTTTAAAAAGGCATTTTTCTATACCCCATGGTTACAAATTTTTATTTAATATTTTACTCCTACTATATATCCAACTCTAATGGCTTTGCTTTAGCTATTATATCCAATCCCAATACCCAAAGGTGTTTTTCACACTATAAAGCATCTCCCTGTGTTATTAGAGTAAATTAGTTAGCAAAAGAATGAGATATTAATCCTGTAAAGGTCACATCATCTTGATTACAAGAAGCCAATAAAATGGAATTCTTGCCTTTAATAGTTGAATGTCACAGAGGGAAAATAGACAGCTTTACATTTCCCTCTGTAAGGGAGAGGGTTTTTGTTCTCAAAGTGCTGCTGGTGTTTTCCCAGGAAAACGGAAGTGGCATGGTCGATGAAGAGCTCACATTACCTGAAGATGAAAACCATGTAGCCAGTCCTGGGCAAAATAGAACTGTCTTCTCATTGTAATATGTTCAATGTGTCCATGAATTTGCTTAAGATTCTGATGAACATGAGCTTTCTTTTTCAGATCGAAGACAAGGCAACCAAGTAGAGAGAAGTAAACCATTTATCCAACACCACATAGCAATGAGGAGAGGAGAGATAGGGTCATTGGATCCCCAAACCATTGTTCAGCCTATGTCTCACAAAGAAAATTTGGCTGTGCAGATTTCTCTGCCTGTAAAAGAAAAATTGAAGGTAATTTCATTTTCTTAGAAACAGTTTGTGAACAACATCATTAAAACTGCTACTTACGTGCCTGGCTCAGGTTTTGGCGTTGAGGTATGCTATTTCTTTAAACTCTCAAAATGGTCCTATGAGGCACATAGTAATATCCTCGTTTTTCAGATCTGTGGATTGACCCAGAGTTTTACAGAAAATCAAATGGCTACTGAGCAGTAGAGCCAGGATTTGAACCCAAGAAGTCTGATAATGGAACACCAATGTTCTCAATCACTTTGCTACATTGCCTTTCTGTGACCTGTGTATATTGTCTCCCTATACAAGTATTCTAAAAACTAAGTTTAAGCAAAATACAGGTCACCAAAAGTCTCTGAAGATGGTCATTTAACACAGGTTAAGACACTGGTTAAGATGCCTGGGCCTTGTATCAGAGTACCTGGTATTAAGCCTGGTTCTACTCCTGACACCAGCTCCTGCTAACACAGACCCAGTGAAGCAGTGATTATGGCTCTTATGACCTGGGCCCCAGACATCTGATTCCCCCATGGGAGATCTGGATTCAGATCTTGGCTCCTGTCTTCAGCCTGGCCCAACACAGCTGTTATGGGCATTTGGAGACTAAACCAATGGATGGGAGATATATCTATCTATTTCTGTCTCTTTATCACTGTCTCTCTATTTAAAATAAATAAATGTTTTAAAATAAAATGCTATCTCTATATTACTGTACCTTTTTTATCTGAGAAACCTCTCATGATCCTATTGCATTTACATTTACAGCATAACCATATGTCAAGTTCATAAGCATACATTTTCTGTGATTCTTCTATTATTATTTTAACTTTGAGAGACAGAGAGCTCCCATCTGCTGGTTTACTCCCCAGATACCTGCAATATCTGAGGCCAGGCCAAAAGCCAAGAGCCAGGAACCCAATCCTGGTCTCCTCTGTGGGTGGCAGGGCTAACTTGCACCACTATACGTTGACTCCCAAGGCACACAATAGCAGGAAGCTGGAATGGATAGTGCTGAGACTTATAACCAGTCACTCTGTATTAGATGATAATATCCTAAGCTGTGACTTAACTGCTGCACCAAACACTGCTTCATGATAATATCTCTTCTACTGGTGAAGCACAACTAGTTCAGACTATCTGAGTTCAAATCCTGGCTTCAACATTTGCTATCTGAACTCTGGCAGGTTATTTAGCCTCTCTTTGCCTCATATTCCCCATGTATTAGAAAGAAAGGATAATAATACCTATAATATCTACTTTATTGTTGTCTGTCAAGAATTAGGTTATCTAGCTCATATGGAAAACTAAAAAAAGTGTCTGGCACCCAAAAGACCATTAAGAGCATGATAATGATTGTAACTGGAGTAGGAGTAGGGAGGATGACAGTGATAATAATTATAATGTTGGCTCTTCTGTTCAATAGGAGAGTCTTCAACGTAACTATCCCCATCCACCACTGCCAATGTATGGAGTGCAGGTGGCGGGGGATGTCTTGACATCTTCACAGCTCATTGTGTGACTCTCCTGCAGATGTAAGATAGAAAGAGACAACGCTTTGCCTACGAGTTTTTGGCATCTTCTCAGCTCAACTTCATTCTGTATATTTTTCCTTCAATATCTCAGTTCAATAAAACGATGTTCTATTAAGTAGATGCCAACAGTCACCATTTTGGTTCACACATTCCATTAACATTCATCGAATCCTCATCATTTGTAGGAGGGGAGTGAGCAACTGAGTAGATAGGTCAGTTGTAAGGTATCAAAAAAGGATACAAAAGTAAATCACACTTGAAAGTTGACTCAGGGAGCTCTCAATCTTATCTGTGACTTATAATAGGAATGGGAGGATGAATTCCACCCCTCATGGGGGTTAGATAGAATGGAGGTAGGAGAAGACAAACTGAGCTGTCACGTTTCTGGGGAACCTTATCAGCATGCATCACTGGAAAACATCCCCTGGCATTAGAGAGGACCCTGTACACCATGGGATGGAGTATTCCCATCCAATATGCAGTGGTGCCCCCACTGAGAAACATAACTTTAAAATAAGTGGTGAAACACAAGGCTCAAGGTGCCACAGCATTGGATGTTTAAAAATAAAATATTAGGAAAATCAAAGATTGAAGGTAACTTGTAATTGAGCTGTAATTTGAAAATACTTTGTGCAGCAACCTGAATTCAAGCAAGATCTTCAAAAGAAGATAGAATTTGACAATAAGAGGTAGGGAAGAAAAAGACACATATGATTTTTGGATTCCTAACAGTGTCTCCTAACTTGAACAGCCATATAGATTATCTCTCAAACCAAGAAAATTTTAAGAACATAATCAACTAATAATCTGTACATGCACAAATTGTACTGTCCAGAAAAACTGAAAAGTATAATTATTTACTCAAAACAGCAGCAAATGACAAGAAATCCTTGCTTTATCTAGAAGAAAACTAAGGTATTAATACAATGCAATGCTCATTCAGGAGATGTGGACAACACTCAAGGTGAGACCCGAGTTCTTCAGGTATAAAAAGGACTGAGACAGGTGTCTCCAAAGGAGCTGATTTCAGTTTGGCTGTCTCTTCTCCTGGATGTCTGTCATTTGTTAAAGGAAGAGGGCAGAATATTTGCTCAACAAAGTCCTAAACAACTCTGATGCTGTAAGATTTTTCATGGCAAGACAGAGACTAACCAAACCATTTTCACCACCTCTACGTAAGCTAATTCTTTTTCTCAAATCTCTAGTGTCTTCTTTGTAACCAATATAGATTTTCCACTATGGTATATTCCTTTAAAAATAAGCTTATGTTCTGAAAAATTATACAACAAAAACAAGTATTTGTAGGAGTAGATAAGATCCTCAAATCTAGACAATTTTGAAACCAGAGCATTAACGAAAGCAAACTAAATTCCAACTCAGAAAAGACATGTTGACTTTCTTTTTTTTATTCTTTTTTATTTGTTTATATGCATACAGGGAACAGATTTCATGTATTTCATATAATATTTCCCACCTACCCAAACCCTCCTGCCCACCTATCCTCCTCCTTACTTTCCTATTGTTCTTTTAAATTTTGCAACGATATACTTTCAATTTACTTTATAATCACAAGCTTAACCCTCCATTAAATAAAAAATTCAACAAGTAGTAAGTAGAGGCATGTTGACTTTCTAATTTAAAACTTTTTCTACAACAGATATGAAGCTACTTGAAAAAGTTCATGGAAAACTTACTTAAAACTTGAGCTAATTTTGGTGCAACAATTTTGAAATCTATAGGGGTTTTGCATTATACATATTTTTCATGGATTTTGTAAAGATACTTCCCATAAGATTTTACCATGAAATAAAGACAATAGCATGATTGAAGGAGTTGAGGTAAAACGCCTTGGATCTGAGAATCTGCACAATATGCACTTCTAAACAGCACACTGTCAAGCTCTCCAAAGAAGAAATGCAGTTGAGGCTCCCATCCTGTGTGCCAAGTTCCACTGTGCGGGTGCATCTGGAGATTGGCTGGCATTACCTGATGACACAAATCATTAAAATGCTTGGAAAAATTGCTTATAAACCAACACATTTTTCACATTATAATAACATGAGTCTCCTATTTACTTACTATGAGCTAATTTGCATTTGTCTGAGCTATGCACTGAAGTTGAACATTTTCTCTGTGCAGCTTTATTTATCTTAGTGTTTTAAGGCTGAGATCAGTCATTCACTCATTTGTTCATTCCACAAGTACTTTATACCTGAAATGTGCAAGGTGCTCTACTGACTCCAGGGAGGCAAAAAAAAAAAAAAAAACATATTTCTATATGATAATAAACTATTACTTGTTCCAAAGCTTGATCGCCATTTTAGTAATGAATTCTCAGGTCAGCATGTGTGTCAACCAGAAAGACTGGGATCATTCTGAGTTGGTCACAGGAGCAGTTATCTGGACTCTCACAGCCACATATGTAATATTCTGAAGTGGGCTGAGGTCTCCTTTTCGCCTTTTCTTGTTAAAGTCGTTCTCTCAGAAACTGATTTGTTTTGTGCTGCTTTCCATTCACATCACGATCCAATCAAACCACAGAATATAGGAAAGATCAAAGTAGTGCAGTCTAGCCATCTACAGTAATTCATAGAATATATGAGGCATTAAAATTTTCATTCCTCATTCTTATAAGAAAGACTATAAAGGTAACTGAAAATGATGCAGAATATGAATTCATTCCTGAGACAATGATTGTGGCAAGAATAGGGAAAAGCGTAAACCAATAGACCCTTTTTTTTTTTTTGCCTCCATCTGAAGTCCTTTTTGAAAAACCGTTCTTGCCTGTGTCATTCACACTTTCGCTTCTATCCTTGGTCTCTTCAGCTCTTCTCTTATCTAAATAGTACATGAAAAAGCACAGACAACTTTTCAAGTATTGGCTCCCTGCATTTTTATCCAAAGCAATTTTACAAGCACTCCCATAAACACACAAAAAAGTGTCTAAGGTTGTGGCTAGCAGATGTAGGAACAGTTGATTGAAAATGAAAACTTTAGCCAAACAGCAAGCCATAGTGATAGGGTGTTAGTCTATAACACACCACCCAAAAATGGCATTTTCTGTGTTGTATTTTTTGCCTGTGGATTAACCACTTTTGTTCCAGAGAGTTTTTTTTAATTCCATATGGTTCTTATTTAATAAAATAAGCCCTAAACTAATGATTCACAGCAAATAAAATGAGAAGTTCACCCACATTCAGAATTGTAGCCACAAGACTCTGGACACAAATGTTATAGGAAGAGACAAGTGTGCAAAATTGCATACGTATTGCACAAACGAAAATATAGTGATCTAGAAATATAAGTATGTTTTTTTAAAAAAAATCCTTATTTCTTTCTTTTAATGTATACTCTTCCACTGAATAAAATGCACAGGAGGAAAATATTGATGGTCAGTCATAACATTAGCCAAATACAAAAGAAAGGCAAATTATGTTCTAAAAGAAAAAAAAAATCTTGGTTCGTAAGTCTAATTTTGAATCAAAAATTAAAAGAGGGCTGCTACTCTCTACACTGCCTATGCCACCCAAGGTGCACAAGCCTCTGCACTGTGCATTGCAGGTGCTAAGGAACAGAGGAGAGAGACAGATGCAGAGATCCTGAATAACAACAGCACCACAGCTCCTGAGACCTCTGCACACTCCATGTTATAATTCGGAAGTTGGAAGACTTCATCTTTGGGCCTCCTATCCTTCTCTCTGTGGTTCCTGCCTGGAAGGGCAACTCCTCATGTGCCCCCTGAGTGTCCCTGGGCCCCCTGTAGGTAAAGGCTGTCCTGCCGTAAAACCTGCTCTCAGAAAACAATGCCATGATGGGCACATAGGTCAAAATCAGATAGGTCTATCTGGGTTCAAATTCCAATCCCACCAACAACCAATGAATGAATTTGGACAAATCGCTTTGTCTCTCCCATCTCCAGTTTCTTAATAGGTAAAATGGAATACTCTGAGGCTATCAGGTAAGATTTGTGGGAACACCAGCCACACTTGGTTCACTGTGGTATGACTTGGGTTTCAAAGTCTGGCTCCAACACTTGAGACTTGGCCAGTGGCTACTTTACTTCACCACTTAACGATACATTGTCTATGAAGGGCCAATAATACCACACCTACCTCTAACTAGGGTTAGTTCTCTGAGTATCCACTGTTTGTAAAGTGCTTTGAAGAACAGTCAATACATAACCACACTTTAGGCTTATTTTTTTTTCAATATTTCAAAAGTCTGAAATTCATTTGCTATGCAAAATAGTGATGCTAGGTAGGATAAAACAGCCTCTACCAATGTATAGGCCACTTCTTAGCTTCAAAAGGAAAAGTTCCCTAAGGGCAGAGGTTTGATATTGATGCAGGGTTAAAAACAAGAAGATGAAGTAGTGAAGGCATTTGTGTTACTTTTGGAGAGGATGATGACAATAAAATCGGAGAGGTGAAGTAAAATATGGCTCTGAAAATTGCCTAGGTGGGTGAAATTTAGTGAAGGAGCAGATAGAACAATGGGAAATTTTGGAAAAACTGCATGCAAAAAGAAAAGAAATCTAATAAAGTTGTTGTAGCTCAAGCACTCAGTCAGTCTTATATGTAGTTCACAAACATTTACAGAAAAATTACTCTGCACTCAATTACACAAGCGCTGAGCCAGAAGACAGGAATTCAAAACAGTGTCATACCAAGGGGGTGGGGCAGGGTAGAGATTTGTCCAGCAAGGAAAAGTATGTTATTACTGACATTGTTTAGAATCATCAGTGCATGATGCTAATAAAAAGCTGACCAGCTTTCAGTCACTGTTATTATTGTTTATAAATCCCCTGCAGACAATTTGCCCAGCACATAGAGTAGACTGTGCTTATTGCTTCTTTCTTGGTCCTCTACTGACATCACATAGGCATACCCGTCCCCAGGAACGTGTAGTGTCATAAGAAACCATAGAGACAAAGTACTCTAAAGCATGGCGTAGCAGACAAACTTCTTATTAATGATCAAAACCAACTCTAGTTGATAGAAATATTTCAATGTGAAAAACAAAATTACTTTAGCATCAAATACAAAAGCTCCCCCCCCCAAAAAAAAAGCTACAAGTAAGATTTTATTTTGCCTAAAATCAAGCAGATCTCTCAGAGTAGGATTTTGTCAGATTTGGTAGATAAACATATATGCTTCCCAGTCAAAATTGAATTTCAGGAAAATTCAACAATGAAATTTCATCCCAAATATGGTATTGGAGTAAAATTCCTTACATTGTTAAATGTCTCTGAAATTCATTGTTAAATCCTAATTTAGTTGAGTGTTCTGTATTTTCTTAGACAAGCATACCAATATAAAAAATCGATATAGTAAAAATTTTACAAAAGGAAACTTCAACAAGCTCCTACTATGTGCCCTGGGTGTTCTACCACTGGAGCAAAGATAGATTCACCAGGAAGCTAATGAAGCTTAAGCTTTTCTGTACCTTATTTTCATGGCCCAGGCCATGGGGATTTTCTACTGATGCATACATGAGAAGTTTAGGCTGAAGCTGGTTCAGGTCACTATTTCTCATTACTTTGGCTTTTCCACCAGAGCACGATCTCCATGTATGGTGCTGGTGCAGCAGCTACAGGTTAATTTTGTGATTACATTGAGTTTGAGCTCAGTAGGATGTAGTTATGTGGTTTGTGGTCATTTCGAAGTACAGTTACATTGCTGTTAGCCAATTAGATGTGGTTATTTCTTCCAGGGATAATCACGTCACCCTCTGTGCTAGGTCACACTGCCAGTTTGTCTCAAGACCTGAAAAATGTATGTGACTCTCAACATTGCAAATATATGTGAAAAAGAGGAAAAGTGAGGCTCATATTTTACAGAACCAGAGACAAGCATGCAAAAAAAAAAAAATTAGAAACCTTCAATATAAATGAAACTTCATTGATATTTCTCCAAATTTGATAACTTTTTTTAAATTTATGTGACCTCACTAACAGTAACAAAGCAAAATTAACTTTCCTAAATTATTCTAAGTATAAAACAAATTTCAATTCACCAAGCTAGGGGTTTTAATTTTGGTTTTTCTCTTGTAGAAATTACATTAAAACTGTGGCCGGTGGCATGGTGCACTAGGTTAATCCTCTGCCTGCAGTGCCAACATCCCATATGGGTGCCGGTTATAGTCCCGGTTGCTCCTCTTCCAGTCCAGCTCTGTGTTGTGGCCTGGGAAAGCAGTGGAGGATGAGCCAAGTGCTTGGGCCCCTGCACCAATATGGGAGACCAGGAAAAAGCACCTGGCTCCTGGCTTCGGATCAGTGCATCTCTGGCCATTATGGCCATTTGGAGAGTGAATCAACAGAAGGAAGACCTATCTGTCTCTCTCTGTCTGTAACTCTACCTGTCAACTAAAGTAATAAAATCTTTAAAGAAAAAGAAATCACATTAAAATTATTATTTAATACTTATTAAAGAATATGCAGTCAAAAATGCTTGGGAAATTCATTAAAGCTTTTTATATTTTGTGGTGTGTGTGGCTCTAATCTTTTCAAAAGTGCAGTTTGGTTGTAATTTTTTTAAAAGACATTTGTTGTTGTACAATGTAATACTTTATCCATTTTAGTATTTTTTTTATTCTAGTACTAGTGGTTGAACTCTGTAATTAACACACAATTATTCTTAGGTGTTTAAATTGTAACTGAAAAGTGATCCCTGTGAAATATAAGAGTGGGAATAAGAGAGGCAGGAGATGTACAATTTGGGACATGCTCAATCAGTCGTGCCCCAAATGATGGAGTTAGAAATGTGCCAGGGAATTCCAATACAATCCCATCAAGGTGGCATGTACCAATGCCATCTCACTAGTCCAAGTGATCAATTTCAGTCCACAATTGATCACACTGATAGGTCTAAGAGTTAAAGGGATCACACAAACAAGACTAGTGTCTGCTAATACTAACTGATAGAATCAAAAAGGGAGAGAATGATCCAACAGGGGAAGTGGGATACACAGCAGACTCATAGAATGGCAGATGTCCTAAATAGCACTCTGGCCTCAAAATCAGCCCTTAAGGCATTCGGATCTGGCTCAAGAGTCCATGAGAATATTCTAGGCATGGAAAGCCAAGACACTCTGGAAAAAAAAGAAGACCTAAATGAAAGATCTCTGTGAGTGAGATCCCAGTGGAATGAATGGGGCCATCAAAGAAGGAGGTACCTTTCTCTGAAGGGAGGAGAGAACCTCCACTTTGACTATGACCCTGTCGGAATAAGATTGAAGTCAGTGAATCCTAAAGGCTTCCATAGCCTCGGCAACTCATGACTAGAGCCTAGGGGGATTACTGACGCCATAAACAAGAGCGTCAAATTGTTAAATCAACTTCAGGAGTCACTGTATACTTACGTCTCATGTGGGATCTGTCCTTAATGTGTTGTCCAATGTGAAGTAATGCTATAACTAGCACTGAAACAGTATTTTACACTTTATGTTTCTGTGTGGGTACAAACTGATGAAATCTTTACTTAGTATATACTGAATCAATCTTCTGTATATAGATAATTAAAAATGAAAAAAAAAATCTTGGTGTTAAATTGGAAATTGCATAGAAAATTAATCAATTTAAAAAAATATATCATGTAGGATCTCTGTCCTTAATGTGCTATACATTGTGAATTAATACTATAACTAGTACTCCAACAGTATTTTTCACTTTGTGTTGCTATGTGAGGGCAAACTGTTGAAATCTTTACTTAATATGTACTAAACTGATCTTCTATATATAAAGAGAATTGAAAATGAATCTAGATGTGAAGCAAGGGGAGAGGGAGTGGGAAAGGGGAGGGTTGCGGGTGGGGGGGAATTTATGGGGGGGGAAGCCATTGTAATCTATAAGCTGTATTTTGGAAATTTATATTCTTTAAATAAAAGCGTTATAAAAAAATAAAAATAAAAAAAGAAACTTGGAGCTACAGAGAGAGAGGGAGAAGAGAGAGAGAGAGAGCTTCATTCCACTGGTTCACTCCCCAGATGACCACAACAGACAGGGCTGAGCCAACCCAAATCCAGGAAACAGGACTTTCTTCTAGGTCTCCCATGTAGGTAGCATGGGCTCAAGCACTTGGGACATATTCCACCACTTTTCTCAGGCCATTGGCAAGGAGTAGGATCAGAAATGGAGCAGCCAGGATGTGAACTGGATCCCAAATATGATGCTAGTGTCACAGGTGTCTGCTAAGCCACAATGCCACCCCTCTTTTTTGTTATTCTAAATATCAATGTTCATAGTAGACTTCATGTTTTTAAGAGATAGACCCAAATTATAAAAGCTTCACACCCTGCAAAAATCTAGATCTAACTCTGGAAACAGAACCAGAATAAATTGCTAAAACAAATCAAGAGGCTTCCAAAGCCTTGGCAGCTCATGACAAGAGCCATGGGTGATTACTGAGATCATAAATAAGAATGTCAGCTGTTAAATCAACAACAGGAATCACTGTACACTTACTCCCCATGGAGGATCTCCGTCCTTAATGTGTTGTACTATATGAATTAACGGCATAATTAGTACTCAAACAGTACTTTATACTTTGTGTTTCTGTGTGGGTGCAGTCTGTTGAAATTTTTACTTAGCATATACTAAATTGATCTTCTGTATATAAAGATAATTGAAAATGAATCTTGATGAAGTATGGGATGGGAGAGGGAGTGGGAGATGGGATGGTTGTGAGCCAGAGTGTGGTTATGGGGGAAAAGGCCGCTATCATCCAAAAGGTATGCTTTGGAAATTTATATTTATTAAATAAAAATTTTTAAAAATAAGAAAGGGAAAAATAAGTAAATACTATTTTTTTATTTGGCAGGCAGAGTTAGACAGTGAGAGAGAGAGAAGGGAGAAAGGTCTTCCCTCCATTTGTTCACCCCTTAAATGGCTGCTATAGCCGGTGCACCGTGCCAATCCAAAGCCAGGAGCCAAGTGCTTCCTCCTAGTCTCCCATGAGGGTGCAGGGCCAAGCACTTGGGCCATCCTCCACTGCACTCCTGGGCCACAGCAGAGAGCTGGACTGGAAAAGGAGCAACCAGGACTAGAATCCGGCACCCATATGGGAGCTGGCGCTACAGGCGGAGGATTAACCAAGTGAGCCACAGCGCTGGCCTCAGTAAATACTATTTTTTAAAACTTGCATTGAGTAATTAAGCAAAACATGTTAAGTGAAGTAAGTAGCAGATGAAACAGTAATTGTTTAGGGGAAAATAAAACAAGAGAGGAGTATTCCAATGAAATCCTCTTAAGAAGGGACCTTTGAGCATAGTCTGATTCTGAAGGTAAGGAGTAAGTCCTGTAGATATCCTGGGGAAGAGGAACCAGAGTTACAAAATCTCTGAACCTGCCAGGTGAGAATCCATCTGAGAAACAGTAAGAAGCCCAGCCTGGCAGGAGCACAGGAAGGGACAAAGTCAAAGAGGAGTGCCATGGATGTGGAGGGAGACTTTATAGGGCTAGCTTGTGCAACATTATGAGCAAGATGATGCTTGCCAAAAGTGAGACAGTCAGTGGATTTTGAACAAAGAAATACATGAGCTGACTTATGACTTAAAAAATTACTCTAGAGCTAGCCCAAGTGCTTGGTCCCCTACACCCGCATGGGAGACCAGGAGGAAGCACCTGGCTCCTGGCTTCGGATCGGTGCAGCTCCAGCCGTAGTGGCCATTTTGGAGGTGAACCAATGGAAGGAAGACCTTTCTGTCTCTCTCTCTCACTGTCTAACTCTATCTGTCAAATAAATTTTAAAAAATTACTCTACTTTCCAGTTTGAGCAGAGGCAAGGCAAGGAAGACTGGTTAGGGGGTAACTGATTCATTCAAGAGATCCTGGTGATTTGCCACGGTGATGAGAATTGCCACTATGGATGCATTTCGAAGCCAATGAAAATAGCTTGATAAATGAGGTAATATATAACATGAAAAGAAACAGAGTTGAGGATGACAATCAGAGTGAACAACAAGAAGGGTGGAGTTGCTATTTATTGCAATAAGAACGACTGCAGGAAGAGCAATCTGAAGAAAAATCCAAACCTTGTGTTTCATGATGTCAAGTCAGATAACTTGAAAAATACCAAATAAGCAGTGAGCTATACAAGTTGGAATTCAGAGGCGTGGTCTAGATTAGAGATATAAATGAATGAATCATTGGCATTTGAAGCTATAAAACAAAAAAGTCATGACCAAGGGAATATATAGAGAGGAAAAATAATCCAAGAACAAAGAAAAGGCCAGGTCTAATAGGTTGGGAATATGATGAGGAATCCGACACAAAGTCTGAGGAGGAACTCCTGAGGTTGTAATAGAGAAAATAAATATATAAAAAACACATTTCCTGGAACAGTAGTAAAGACAATGCTTCAAAGAGGAAGAAAACATTGATTTGCTCAGGCGAAACTGACAATCAACTAAGATCAAGTCCAACTACTGACCTGCAGGTTTGACAAAATGAAAGCTACACATGGCCTTTATAAAAGCAGTTTGTGGGTAATTGAGACTAGGCTTGATTTGGTATGATCCGAAGGAGACTGGAAGGAATTGAAGAGACTAAGTACAGCTACTTATTGAGTCTTACCATAAAGAATGGCTGAAAAATAGGGTCCTAAGTAGAGGGACAAGTGGAATAAATAGGATTTTTTTTTAATGAATGGCATATCAAAACTTGTATGTGAATGTAAATGATCCAGTAGAGGAAGAGAAAAACCTTACAATGAAAGAGAAGGAATACATGATATTTTACTAAACCAATATTAATCATGACTATATATCCGGTATTTTCTGAGAGTTTATTGTAACACAAAATGCTATGTTCATAAGGCAATTATTTATGTCTCACAACTCCAGGAACTAGATTATTATCCCTATTTTATCAACAAGAATTTAGGCCATGTTCCTGAGACTACCCAGATAATTAGCAGCAGAGGAAAATTTTTAATTCAGGTTTGTCTCTTTCAAACATGATATGACTTCGATTTGTCTTCATTGTTGTTCTTCCTGCAATATTCCAGCAAGCACACAGTAAATATTTAGTTTATAGCATGTTAGTATGACTATATGAATGAATAAATAATCAATATAGATGCTTCTCAACTCACCATAAGATTCCTTTCTTGTGAACCCCTCATAAATAAAAAACCCTTAGTAAGTGGTGAATGCATTGGTTGTACCCAACCCTAGGAGCATCCAAGCTGAGCAGCAGAGTGCACTGTATAGCATGGGTTCTTCCCCTTCTGAACACCAGGCTGACGGGAGCTGTGCTCACTGCCACTGTCCAGCAACTCAAGTGAGGATGAAGCTCACAGCACTAGCCCCAGGAAAAGATCAAATTCAAAATTCCAAGTATGGTTTCTACTGAATGACCAAAGACAAAAAAATCATAAATCATGTAACAACTTAGGAATCATCCACACATGTGTCCATCTATAAAACATAGTTCTACCTACACACATATACATATCCAAGATTGCAGTGGGCACTTTGTGAGATAAATTAGTAAGAGAAGATCAAGCTTGCTTTTACAGGAAAGGAAGTTATTCACCTATGCCCATGGAAGATGCTAGTAGGAGGAAGTCACCTGAAAAAAGCAGTGGAGTACAAGTACTCATTCCTTCACAATGTTCAGGTTAGTAATGCTTCAACCAGGTAAGACCTCAGCCTTGTAGAAAAGGCTTTCAACATCTGATACTACTGCTGAAAATCTCAGGAGATTCTTGGGTTGGAGGTCCACGTGCTCCCCCTGCAGACTCATAGGATAGGCAGTGATTGACACAGATTTTATGTCACAAACAGAAAATTGTGTTGGTAACAAAAACTCAGCAACAAAACAAAGCATCTTCTCTATTAATGCACAATGTGGTTCCCTCCCTTTCCATTGCATTTAAATGAATAAACAAGGATATATATGTGTGTGTGTGTGTGTGTGTGTGTGTGTGTGTGTGTGATTTTAGGATATTTTCAGTAGCATATAAATTGGATTTAAATCCTCATGAAATTATGATCTTCACTTGATTTTTAGCTACATTCTGCAAATCCAGAGAATACCCATAATCCATGAGAAATCTGTATAATGTGTAACACTCCAATATGAAGGTCACCCAAATGATAAACTAATCCTTTGTGAAGAAACCACATATACCATTCTCATTTTTTAATACAAAGGATAACTATTTCTCAGGAGTAATAATAATCTTTTCTGGTAATCCACTAACGTTTCCGTGTTGTGGAATGATGAGCACATTGGTCTTCATACATTTTTAGATAATATATTTAGCTCTGACTTGAGCAAATTACAAAGGTGTGGAAAATCATTCCATCTTTTTCTCAATAAAATTTAGCTTCATTTATGTTATCTTTGATATTAGAGATCGTATTTTCAATAGAATTTTGAACAGATTACTTCAATTTCAGTGCACGAACAAGTGATATAATCACTCTCTCGACAGCATTACCATCTCTTTAGTTTTAATTATTGTTCCTAAGAATACTGTGTCTTCCTAGTTTATAGGCTTTAAAGTATATTCCCACTTTCTGTTCTAAAGTAGTCCCTTCTAGTTGAGAGAGAAAATGGGTGTGCATATTATGCTATTCTTTTGAAACTACTTTATCATTTCAATGGTCATTGTATCTAACCCATTAGGAGCTGGAATATGATATTGTGCAATCATAAAAGAAACAGAATTTCAGAAAGCCACAAGATGAACATAAATCAGCAGGTGGTATGAATCTGGAACCAAATGTTAGAAACTGTAGGAACTCTAAAATAGAATTCTCATTTTATTTAAGTTTTGGATACTACAAGAGTATTCATTTCTATTTGGGTCTCTTTAATGTAAAAGAGATACAAATCACCTCAGTGATTATTAATGCCTTATGAAGAAAGAAATTTGAGTTAATAAATCATGATTGTGACTTTATAATTATCTTCTGCCAAATCAGAGATAGAAAATCGGTTCAGACTTCCTTGCCAACTCTCCTCACCTGATAGAGCCTTCTAGAGGGCTCTATCACTTTAATTCTTAAGTGCAGTCTTCGGCTGCATCTAGGAACCCAAGTAATACAAATACTCATTAACAAAAATTAATTTCACATGTACCTGAGGATTTTCACAAAAGAGCACAAAGAAATGACCAAAGCAACATGTCTTTATAGATTTGAAACTATGGGTAATACATTTGTGAAGGAATGACAGGACAGACGAATCTCTGTACCATGGAAGTAAATTCTAGGGATATTGTTGGGAGATTATGGGGGTGCATAGCAGGTGGGGTTGTAGAAGCAGGTGGAAGATAAAGGTTCACAAAGAATGTTTATTCAGATTCATTGCCATCTCAATTACCTGCCCCTGGTGTTCAAGGCTCTTTTCTGGCCTCAGTATGAGAACGTTCCTCTCAAAAGGATATTGATGGCTGGCTGCAACCAGGCAATGATTAACCAAATAGCTCTTTCTGAAGTTACAGTTGCTCAAGTGATTTCAATTTGAATATATCAATATGCCAACTTGACATATTTTGAGATGGTGAATCCTTAACTCCCTCAGGCCTGACAAGGGGTCTGCATGGAGGATCCTGCAGCCATATTTGGATGCAGCAAGAAATACAGAGCTCTGTATTCAGCAGCAATGTCTGCCAGAGTTGCAGGAGAGGACAGGTGGAGTCATAACTGTGGGTCCCCAAGGACTACATGACACCAGAGTGTTGCTGTGGATTCATTCTGAGAGGAGGAATGCGGTGGGGGTAAGAGGCACAGAGTCACCACATAGACCCCCAGAGTCAGGTGAAAATGGGTCAGAGGCAAGCAGCCCACAGACTCATTTATTTCGGTCGGTACAGCAGCTAACCAATCACAGCCTGTTGCCAGGCAGACTCCGTTGCCAGGTGGTTTCCCAGGTGGTTTCTGAAGCCATTCCTGAGTAACTGACGCTCACTTGCCAGTGGCCATCTTGGCATGGCCTTCCCATTCCACTACATTTACCCCTTTTCACTTATCTTTGAGTAATGGTAGGCGTGATTTTTGGCCATACCATTGTTGACCCCATTTCCATATGGTCTCCGTACATGGCTGTGCCTGTCAGGTTGTCCCCCAGGGGCTCTTACCTGTAGTTGACTAACCAGCCCTCAAAACGGGAGACCACAAGAGTGCTTGCTCAGATAGTGGTAGGAATGAGGAGCAATGGTGATCAGTAATGGTGTGACCGCACACAGGCTGTGGGCCGTTTGAGTGGCTGACCAGAGCTAGTGGGGTATAAAGCAGGAGTGAATGTGGCCACGGGCAGAATGACAGGGCAGCAGCTTCACAATCAGTAGCAGGTGCATCTGTTAACAAGGTGGACTCTCAGTCTTGTTCAGCTGGTTCTGGTTGACTGTCAGTTGCAGGTTTGATGTTTCTGGCTGGTACCCAAATGGGCTGTCCTGCATTCTCTGGAAAGACAAGCATATCCTCAGCCCTTGGTTAACAGAAGACTTTTTATGATCATTGGAATGCAGGGCATGACTTCTGTGTCCATTCTGACATAATAGCAAACATGTGGGTGGGATGGGGTCTGGAAGCTGCAATGAGAGCCTGGGTTGCCCAGGGACTGCCACAAATGTGAGGATCCTCACTGGGTATGGATGGGATGTCCTCGCCAGGGTTATTGCCTCAGGGTCATCTAAGTTCATCCCACAGAAATTTGGGGGGTGGTTGATTAGGCATTGCTGCATTGTCTGCCGTCATGTTATTTTCACTGTCAGAGCTCTCTCTCCCCAAGTCATCAGCTGTTACCTGTGAGGCAGAGGCCTGGAGTGGCAGGCTCTTATCACACACAGATCCTTTATGTTTGGTAATCTGTGGGCTTCTGAGAGGGGAGGGATATCTTTCCCATGTTTAAGCACTTAAGAGTGGCACACTACACCAACTCTAGCCAAAGGAAAGACACCCACAGCACTGCTGCCATAACAAAACAAATTTCTAGCACCTCAGAGGCTGATGGCATTGTGCAGGGGATCCCTACATTAGACGAACTGACAATGGTATATCAGATCATACGTATGTCCTGTGTTTAGTGGGGGACTTTCTTGATTCATTAGGTCAAGGCCATATGCCCACACGGTGTCTCTGGAGCGTCACCTCTCTCGAGTGAGGGAGGATGACATGGTTACAAATTCTGGGATGATCAGTCCCTTATGTGAATTCACTGGGTGAACCAAAAATAAAAGGAGGAGCTGAGAAGCAGCGTACACATCTGGGTGGTGTGTGCCTAACCTGGGGTCACTTCAACAGAGGACAAGGACAAAGAAAGGGGTGTAGGAGGGGGTTCTGTGCTCACCCTCACAAAACTGAACAGCACACAAAACACCAAGGGGCCTACTTGCCGAAATCCAGGGGGGACCTCGCCGAGTCCAACACATTGTCTCTTTCTCAGTCACATTGGGTGCCAGATGTTGCTGTGGATTCATTCTGAGAGGAGGAGTGCGGTGGGGGCAAGAAGAACAGAGTCACCACACAGACACGGGGAATCGGGTGAAAAGCCAGAGGCGAGCAGCCCGCAGACTCGTCTATTTCAGTTGGTAGAGCGGCTTATATAGCCAAGGCAGCCAATCTGGTCAAGGCATGGTTTATGCCCTAACCCATCACAGCCTGTTGCCAGGCAGTATCCAAAGCCATCCAACCACAGCCTGTTGCCAGGCAGCCTCTGTTGCCAGGTGGTTTCCAAAGCCATTCCTGAGTATCTGATGCTCGCTTGCCAGTGGCCATCTTGGCATGGTCTTCTAATTCCACCACACCAGAGGAGTGAGGATAGCCCAGCTCAGATCCTGACTCTATCCCTTGCTCTAAATTTCATTTTCTTTTTAAGTTAACAAGACCATTTTTTGTGGTTATTGTGAAAGTCAAGTAAGTATTTGTTTTGCTTTGTTTTTAAGACCAAATACCTAATAATTATTAAATGAAAAAAAATGAGTTTCTCTCCACAGGTGTAAAAAGATGGGGTGATTAGCCTGAAATACATACACAAAGTGATGAAAAACTGATTAGAAAAACTTTAATGTCCTCAAAGACATGTTGAGTCTTTTCTTTTAATATCAAAAGATTTTTATCTGTTCCACTGAGGGAGAAAGGAAGGGAGATTCTGGGAGTCAAATACAATCAGGAAAGTGAAAAACTAGAAAAAGTGGGAAGCAGAGGGTTGATCCGTGTGAAACTCATCTGGTTTTGCTAAGTGATCCTTACTAACATTAGGTTCCTAAGTCCTCACAAAGATTTGGAGAGAGAGGCCCTATTTTGGAGTTATAGCTGGAACAAACACTGATTTCTTTTGTCAGCCTTGAATTATCTCAGGAGGCACTTTAGAGGGAGCTGGACTCATCCTAAGGATGCAGAGGTTAATTTTAGAAACTATGGTAGTGTGTTTGTTTAAGGCTCTGTGGGCCACCAAAGAAGAAGGTCTCATCAAGAAAGGAACTCAAAAAATCCTGACTAGAATTTTGTCAAAGAGAAACTGTCAATACCCAGACATGTGTACCATGATTACATATCAGCAACAAATACCACTTACAGTGTTTGACATCATACACATTGTATTTTGTTCTCTTTGCAACTAATGCATAAACCCACAGGAGTATTTATTTATTATACAAATGAAGACACTGAAAGCTACTGGTCAAATCACTTAAGTAAGACACTAGTCATTAAGGTGCCAAGTCAATGTTTGAACCTGAATCTGTCTGTCATCAAAGCTCAACTGTTTTGTTGTTCACACACAAAATACAGATCCCCAGGGAGAAGCGTGTAGGTGAAGTGCTGAGGGATGTTCTCAAAGAACTGTTTATCCAAGTGAGGGAATCACAAAGAAAGTTGTATATTCACGGAGATGAGATCACCACGTGCCTTTGCTACATAGTCACTGTTTTCCACAGTTCTCAGGCCTGGACCACTGGAGTTGCAGGCTTCTGATGCCTGAACAATACTACTTCCAGTTCCAGGCTACTCACTACATTGAGTCTCACTTTGAGACCCTGCATAAAAAGCTACTTCTATCCTGGGACTAAGGTCTATCCAAATACAGTGGCGCTCCACATCCACCCACAGACTCAACCAACTACTGGTCAAAAATATTTGAAAAAAAAAAAATTGCATCTTCACTGAACAAGTGTAGACTTTTTTCTTGTCATTATTCCCTAAACATTACGGTATAGCAATGATTTACATAGCATTTACATTGCATTAGGTGTGATAAGTAAAGTGTATGGGAGGATTTTATATAAGGGACTTGAGCATCTGTGGAGTTTTGTATCCCTGAGAAGTTTCTGGAACCAATCCCTGTAGCTCCCAAGGAAGGACCATCTGCTGTTCATGATATTCTTCCATCGACTTGACCCCAAAGCTAGTCAACTTGTTTCTACCCCAAGAAAAACACCAGTTTCTCTCCCCAACACAAAACACTCCATGTGAGCACAACTCTTCATTTTTTTTCTTAGTCTAACATTTTTTTCTTTCTTTCATCTTTAGAGAATTATCTTTTCTTCCCGAATAAAATCATATAAAAATCATATAAAAACATATAAAAATGAGTCTTCATGAATATTTTTCTGCAGCTTTAATTAGAGTTACTAGGTAAATCAATATGGAATTCTTAAAGGCTTTTGAAACCTAACACTAAACTGCTCTCCTGAAATGTGTTTCTTACTTTCCTATGAGCAGGGCCTAAGACTATTGATTTTGCTGTACCCACATCAGCATCAATTATTCAACTTAAAAGATGTTGCTTGTAAATTGTTGAATAAGAATATCACATCTTTTTTCTCTTTGCATTAATTTGAATAATCATGAGGTTGAATAATTTTGCATATCTATTTTCATATTTCTCTTCCTTATTTTGTAAATTGTTCATGGCTCATAAATTTTTAAAAATCAAGACTTAAACTTGTCTTAATTATTCATAAAATCTTTACCTTAAGATAATTAAATATAAATACAATGTATAAATTAAATTTGTTATAAATATGTAAATGAATTAAGTATATGAATATAATATTTTAAGTTAAACATAAAAATTATATACAGGAAATATTTATACAATGCTCAGTTTGACATTTCTTAGATTTCCAAGTTGGTCTTTTAAGAGTCAGATCACCCTGAGGTTTTAAAGGACAATTATGTTAGTATTTTTAGATGTATTTCTTCATTATTTTCAGCCATACACAGTTCTCAGGTAGAGAATAAGCATTCACTCATGTTTTCTGTCAGTTATTTTCATCTTGGTTTCTTTCTTAAATTTAATTAGTGGTAGGTTTTAAGGCAAATGTGCAATTTTTCGTTAGCAAATAGCCTGTTTTTCACCAAATAGTCTGTTTTACACAAAGTATAAAGTAACATTAATGTATTGATTCCTCAGTTTGTTTTTATAACTTTACCACAAACTTAATGCTATATTTCCTTCTACATGTATATATAAACCATTGAATTGTAAATTTAGCATAATTGATATTTTATATGACATATTTGTCATTATTTTTATCATTTCAAATTATTATAGTTGTTATGCACTTTAGTATCTTGAAGAAAGTTCACTTAAAATGTATATCCCTTTACATAATTAAAATTGTATCATTAGTTGAATCTCATTTCTTTATTTGAATCCTTTATGTTCCTACATTTATATCTTTATATATTATTTATCAAAACCAAAATAAAGGGTTATGGTCTCAACAATACCAATATTTTTGTTTATTTTAGAATTTCTTTGTATTTTTAAAGGGACTTTAAAATGTTGCACTGATACATTGTTAAAATGATTTTATTTTATTTCATGTTAAATTAGATATCATAAATTATTTTTATTTGAGAGGCAGAGAAACAGGGGCAGCAAGACAGAGCGAGCTCCCATTCTCTGTTTCACTCCCTAAACTTCTACAATAGCAGAGATTGTTCTGAGGTCAAAACTGGGATCTAAGTACTCAATTCAGAGCTTCAGTATGGGTTGCAGGAACCACACCACTTGAGCCATCATCACTATTTCCCAGGGTCTGCATTGGTGGGAAAATGGAGTCAAGATCTGAACTTAGAACCGAACCCAGATACTCTGATGTGTGGTGTGTGTGTCTTAACTACTAGACCAAATGCCACTCCCTGGATTAGGTAGTTGGAATTTTATTTATAAACCAACCCTAAGAAACTTTTTCTTTTACTAGGTAAAGATTGTCACTTTATGTTTATTTTAAACATGATATGCTTGGTTTCTCTCAGGCAACAAATAATTACTGAGTTTCTATTGTGTATCAGGCATGCACTCCAGGTTGATAAATTCCAGTAAATAAGACAGACATGATCATTGCCTTTGGGAATCTACAGGAGTCAGGGGGAGTCAACCACCACAAGCATCATTTGCTTCTCCACCTATCTTCCATTTTTTAAACCATAAAATTTTTCACTTAATTTTATTTGCTATAGAATTTCACAGATATGTACATTACTTTCAATTTTTATGTAAACTACAAAATGTAAAACATAAATATCATTGCTCATCACTCAAATTTTCATCTGTTAATACAATCTGAAATTTCAAGCGGATAGTTATATATTCACTTAACATTTTTACATCACATCTTTTATTTTTCAAAAACAATTTTTAACATTTTTGTAAAATTTTATAACTGGATTGAATGAAGCATTTTTAAATAATTTTATTTACAAGAATTCTATTCTTTATTCTACTGTTAGTGGTTTCACATCATTAATAGATTTCATGTTAGATCTTCACTATCCTTGATTTCTTAATTTTGATCTACCTCTCCCTCAAATGGAATGTTCTTTTCGATAATTTTTATGACAATTTATATTTGGAATCCTTACATGTCTGAAAATGCATTCTGTGGCCATAATATATAATAATTTAGCTTTTGAAAGACTCCTGAGTCATAAAGAATACTATCATTTGGTATCAGATATTGCAGAAGAATGAAACCAGTCTGATGTTTGTTTCTTTGTAGATCTTCCATTTGTTTCTCCCCCATCAACATTTTTGCATTAGGAATGCCTCCTTGGTGAACTGGTATGTCTCTCCTTAGAAATGACCATGGACTGGAGCTGGCATTGTGGCTCAGCTATGACAACCACATTCCCGATCAGAGTTCCAGATAGAGTCCCGGCTGCTAATGTGTCTAGGAAGATAGCAGGTGATGGTCCAAGTACTTAGGTCCCTGCCACCCACATGGGAGACCCAGATGGAGTTCTTGGCTCTTGGCCTTCGCCTGGATCACCTCAACTATTGCAACCTTTTTGGAGTCAATCAGTGGAGGGAAGGGATCTCTCTTTCTCTCTCTCTTCCCCTCTTACTGTGTCATTTTTACTTGCAAACAAACAAATAAATACTTCTTTAAAAAACAAGACCAGGAACCAATATCAAAGTACATATTCCAGTCTCTACTACTGACTTTAAAAGGCATCTTCAATTAGTCTTCACAGTTGTATTTTAACATGTCTCATGTTGTTATTATTTTCTGTTTCTAAATCTTTGAATGAGGTCTAGTGACAGACAGGACTTGATAACAAGCTGTATGTGTAACATCTCGGTGTGGGTTTCCCCAGAAGCCCCTTAGACAGTGGAAGGGCAAGTGGTGTGAGGTTGGTAAAGGAATCATTACTATTGGGCTAGGAACTGGAGTCAGAAAAACAAAAGCACTGACAGGTGCCTGGCAAAGTCAGCTACACAGTGAGTAACTGGAACAGAACCCCCTGGGGAAAGTCTAGGACGCTTGGCAGCTTTCTACTCAGAGTGTCTGGCATACACACTGAAGTTTGTTAGTTGTTAATTGAGGCCAGAGCAGAGTGATCTCTACACCATGCAGGTTTAGATAAAGACAGTGGAATTAAACATTTATTTATTCAAATGATCCGCCCACGGGATGAGGACCAAGCATTAAAATCTGGCTTCACTGTTTTCCTTATGTGTCAGTAAGAGTCTTTCTTGTACCCAAGAATATAAGAGTTTCTCTTCCCAGCACAAACACTCATTATCTATAGGTTGTGCTTCTACTTTTTCCTATATTGAATAACTTCGAAGATAGCTTCCTTGATCAATAATTTTCTATTTTGTCATTAAAATAATTCATATGAGGCCGGCGCCGTGGCTCAACAGGCTAATCCTCCGCCTTGCGGCGCCGGCACACCGGGTTCTAGTCCCGGTCGGGGCGCCGGATTCTGTCCCGGTTGCCCCTCTTCCAGGCCAGCCCTCTGCTGTGGCCCAGGAGTGCAGTGGAGGATGGCCCAGGTGCTTGGGCCCTGCACCCCATGGGGAGACCAGGAAAAGCACCTGGCACCTGGCTCCTGCCATCGGATGAGCGCGGTGCGCCGGCCGCTCTGCGGCGGCCATTGGAGGGTGAACCAACGGCAAAAGGAAGACCTTTCTCTCTGTCTCTCTCTCTCACTGTCCACTCTGCCTGTAAAAAAAAAAAAAAAAAAAAAAAAAAAAAAAAAAAAATAATTCATATGATTAAGTGTTCACTCTGTGCTAAACAGTGTTAAATACATGCTGGATTGATTTTTCACAATTTTGTGATAAAACTACTATTAACTATCTCCAATTTCCAGATGGGAAACTGAGACAGATTAAGCAAGTTGTAGAACTGACATTTGATTCAATAGTATAGTACTGAATTTATACTCCTAACCAATACTGCAGACTAATCTGCTAATCTGCTGATTAGAGATGCTACTCTCTTTACCCTCATCCCCTCAGCATCTGGCACTTTGGACTGATGACAGTGAATGAAACTTTTGAAAAAATATACATACACCCACGCACACGCACGCGCACACACACACACATTTACACACATATGTATATGAGGGCATTTTAAAATATTCATGGGGGGGGCAACATTGTGCATTGTGGTTTAAGCCTCCACCAGCAATGCCAGCACCCCATATGAGTGCCAGTTCAAGTCATATTGTTTCCACTTCTAATCCAAATCCTTGCTAATGCACTGGGGGAGACAGCAGAAGATGATACAAGTGTTTGGGTCCATGCCACCCATGTGAGAGATCCAGATGGAGTTCCAGGCTCTTGGCTTTTTTCTGGCTCAGCCCTGGCCATTATGACATTTGGGGAGTAGATCAGTCAATGGACGACCTCTTTCTCTCTCTCTGTAACTCTGCCTTTCAAAATAAATAAATAAATAAATATACTTAAGAAAGTATTCCCCAGGGGCCAGCATTGTGATATAGCAGGTTAAGCTACCACCTGTGACACTAGTATCCCATATGGGGACTGTTTCAAGTTCTGGCTGCTCCACTTCCAATCCAGCCTCATGCTAATGCACCTGGCAAAGCAGCAGAGGATAGCCCAAGTGTCTGGGAACCTGCAATGAAGTGGGAGATTCAAAGAAGCTCCTGCCTCCTGACTTCAGCATGTCCTTACATGGCCACTGCAGTCATTTGGAGAGGAATCCAGCAGATGGAAGATACCTCTCTCTGTCTCTGTCTCTCTGTTTCTCTCCCGGTAACCCTGCTTTTCAAATAAAATAAATAAATATTTTTAAAATATTTATGAAAAGTGGAATTAGAGGTAAGTTGCATTTTGGTATAAAGCATTTTGAAATCCACACATATAATAGGTTTACAAAAAGTTCATGAGGTATGTATATTATGAAAAAAGTACACAAATTTCAAAAAAAATTGCCAACAAAATGAACTTATCTTTTAATTTCATGTTCCATGAATTTTCTGAAGTACCTTTGTATACATATATATGGCTGTGAAGGAGGGCTCTTCCTCTCTTCCTCACACGATGTACATCTTTTCATTGTTACTTGTCAATCTCAGCATGCTGAATCATTGCCAGACACTTTCTTCCTTGCTGTTTTCTAAGAATTACAACACCCAAATTGACAAACAAAAGGTGTCTTTTTTATTTTTTATTTATTTATTATTTATTTTGACAGGCAGAGTTAGAGAGAGAGAGAAAGAGACATAGAGAAAGGTCTTCCTTCCATTGGGTCACTTCCCAAATGGCCAACATGGCTGGCGTTGCGCCAATCCAAAGCCAGGAGCCAGGTGCTTCCTCCTGGTCTCCCATGAGGGTGCAGGGCCCAAGCACTTGGGCCATCCTCCACTGCCTTCCCAGGCCACAGCAGAGAGCTGGACTGGAAGAGGAGCAACTGGGAAAGAATCCGGGACCCCAAAAGGTGTCTTTTTGATATACAGATGATTTCAAGGGGGATTGGTATGTGGAGAATTGAACATGTGTGGTAGAAACTTAGTGAAGGACTGACAAGCCCATGAACCAACACTGGGAGGCAGTTGTGGTAGATCCCTACCTCAGGAAGGCATCAGGTAATCCTTATATTAGAAGAGCATGGCATATCCTGACTTGTTCCCAGTGCGCAGGATGCACTATTTGGACATGGTTGCTTACTTTATTGTAATTCCATTTGATCCTTTCTCGGTCACTGGCAACAATCAGCCTTGTATTTTGACGTTGTGACTTGTCATCCCTTTATCCAATGTCTTCATTTCTTAACAATTATCTTAGCTGGAAGCTAAGAGAGTTTGTAACAGGTGAAACTGATCTGCTTCAAATGACTGACCATTTCACTGCTGATTTCGAGGCTTCATCTCCCTTTAAGTCTGGAACTGACTTCTATTTTTTTATCCTCATTCTATAATTCAAAATAGTTCTTTGATGAAAATGTTATTCTTTTCAATAGCTACAGGAACTTTTAAGTATTTAAAACTCAGTTTAATCACTTTGGAATGGAACTAGCTTTGTCATCATTTTGAGGGACAATGTTATTTTTTAATGCTTTGATTGAGTTGACAAATTGTTTTATTTTTTCTTTTAATTTTTTTAAGATTTTATTTATTTATTTGAGATGTAGAGTTACAGACAAAGAGAAAGAAAGAAAGGTCTTTCACCAGCCGGTTTACTCCCCAAATAGCTGCAAAAGCAGGAGCTCAAGAAATCCAAAGCCTGGAGCCAGGTGCTTCTTCCAGGTCTCCCATGCAGGTGTGGGAACCCAAACACTTGGGCCATTCTCCACTTCTTTCCCAGGCCATAGCAGAGAGCTGATTGGAAGAGGAGCAGCTGAGACTAGAACCAGTGACCATATGGGATATGGGAACCACAGGAGGAGGCTTAGCTTATTATGCCACAGTGCCAACCCTAACCAACTGTTTTTGTTTCATATATTTATAGTCTTAATTGTAGAGGAACTAACTAAAAAAAATTGCAGTAAGTCTAAATAAATAAATGAATAATTGAACATTATTTGAGGCAGTTTCAACTTCTAAATCTACTTAGGAATTAGCATAATGCCTCAATACTCTAGTTGATGTTTTCTTTAAGATAGCATTTAAGAAAAATGTGGTTTTTTTGACAGGCAGAGTGGACAGTGAGAGAGAGAGACAGAGAGAAAGGTCTTCCTTTGCCGTTGGTTCACCCTCCAATGGCCGCCGTGGCCAGACCACTGTGGCTGGGGCACCACGCTGATCTGAAGCCAGGGGCCAGGCCCTTATCCTGGTCTCCCATGGGATGCAGGGTCCAATCACCTGGGCCATCCGCCACTGCACTCGCTGGCCACAGCAGAGAGCTGGCCTGGAAGAGGGGCAACTGGGACAGAATCCGGCACCCTGACCAGGACTAGAATCCGGTGTGCTGGCGCCGCAAGGTGGAGGATTAGCCTAGTGAGCTGTGGCACTGGCCTAAGAAAAATATTTTAAATATTTACATGATTTCCTGATTTTGTGATTTATTTTTTCCAATGAGTTGTAAAGTGTCATTGTCAGTTGATTTTTACATATTTTGCATATTCTTGAAGTCACATCAATATTTTGTAAAATAAGTTATCAAAAATACACACGAATATATTTAATCATTTTATAATTACATATATTTTTTACATAATTTTAAGCTTTAAAATTTGATATTAGTCTTAAGGGCTGATTCTGAGGCCAGAGTGCTATTTAGGACATCTGCCATTCTATGAGTCTGCTGTGTCTCCTGCTTCCCATGTTGGATCATTCTCTCCCTTTTTTACTCTATCAGTTAGTATTAGGAGACACTAGTCTTGTTTGTGTGATCCCTTTGACTCTTAGACCTATCAGTGTGATTGATTGTGAACTGAAATTGATCACTTGGACAAGTGAGATGGCATTGGTACATGCAATCTTGATGGGATTGTATTGGAATCCCTTGGCACATTTTTAACTCCACCATTTGGGGCAAGTTCGATTGAGCATGTCCCAAATTGTACATCTCCTCCCTCTCTTATTCCCACTCTTATATTTAACAGGGATCACTTTTCAGTTAAATTTCAACACCTAAGAATAATTGTGTGTTAATTACAGATCTGGCTGAAGAGCCCATGAACTATTTTAGACATGGAAAGCCAAGACAGTCTGGGGAAAAAAAAAATCTAAATGGAAGATCTCTGTGAGTGAGATCCCAGTGGAAAGAACAGGACCATCAAAGAAGGAGGTACCTTTCTCTGAAGGGAGGAGAGAATTTCCACTTTGGCTATGACCCTGTCTAAATAAGACCAAAGTCAGCAAACTCAAGAGGCTTCCATAGCCTTGGAAATTCATGACTAGAGCCTAGGGAGATTTCTGATGCCATAAACAAGAGTGTCAAATTGTTAAGTCAACAACAGGAGTCACTGTGTACTTACTCCTCATGTGGGATCTCTGTCCTTAATGTGTTATCCAATGTGAATTAATGCTATAACTAGTACTCAAACAGTATTTTACACTTTATGTTCTGTGTGGGTGAAAACTGATGAAATCTTTACATATTAAGTATATATTAAATACTAAATCTATCTTCTGTATATAAAAATAATTGAAATGAAGCTTGATGTGAATGAAAGGGGAGAGGGAGTGGGAAAAAGGATGGTTGCAGGTGGGGGGGAAGTTATGGGAGGGGAAAAGCCATTGTAATCCATAAACTGTACTTTGGAAAATTATATTTACTAAATAAAAGTTTTTAAAAATGTGATATTAGCATTTGTTTTTATTTGATTCACACCTGACTTCCTTTGTAACCTAAATTAAATCTTTATTGGAGACATTTGTTCAAACTGTAAGGGTTTTCTCTAATGAACTACCAATTCATTTCTCCACACAGCATGTTCTCAATTGTGCTCATAGTGGTTTCTAGAAACATATGGAGACCAACTGTGGTTATGTTTTGGGATCTTCTGTACAAAAACATGGTAATTGCTTTTGTTTAGCTGATTGCTCTCTAAGACAGTTTCAAACCTCTTCAACTTTTCTTTTATCTACGAGGTTTTTAATTGCAAATCCCCTTCTGTTTTGTCAGATGAATTTCATGTGATGAGCACATTGGATACGGCCAGCTAATCTGTCCAGAAGTTCCATGATCTTTAGAAGAGATCAACCCTTTGCTCATAATTGACAAATTGTTCCCAGATATCAGACATCATCAGGCTTGTTATTTCCAAAGTGCCATAAACAGAAAAGCAGATGAGACATGAAAGGTAAGAGGCCTTTTACAACATAAAAGAGAAGGTAAGATTGGCATATCTTTTGCTTATGTTATTTTTTTTTTTTGGACGGGGGCTGTAGCAGCAAAAGATACAATAATACAAGCATCTCTCTGATTGATTAAAGTAGTGAGGTATATTCTTTGGTTCATAAATAATGCTCTATTACTTTTCTTCAAAGACAAGTAAACCTTGACAGACTGACCTTTTCCAGGGCAGGAGTTGTTTCAGCACCATAAATTATACTGTAAAACGAGTAGAAATGCTACTGAGAAGTGTGTGACAAAATAAGATTAAAGATTACTACACACAAAAGATTGTTGTTTTATTAATGGATTCCTGTCAATGGGATGAAAAATTCTCAGCCTTCTCCTGGGTCCTACGATCACATCAAACTGAAAATTAGGCGGGTATTTGTAAAAGGTAACTAAATATGTCAAAATAACAATATTCTGATTAGTTTTTGTCTCTTTCTACTGAATTTCAATTGATCCTAAACAAAATTTGGCTATTGTTAACTAAATTTCTATCATCCACAGTCACTTGCTTGCAGAGAATGGCTTTGATCGCCCAGTTGACTGATTTTGGTGTTAGGTGTGCACTTACAGTCAGATTACAGAAAGACACTTTGCTAAACAGAAGTGCTGTACAATATCCTCATCAGTGTGTTGTGCATCACTAAGAAGAGAAAGCATATGGTAATTCTCAAATCATTAATTTATCTGGTGTATGCCCAATCTGACACAGAGTCATCCATGTCATTTTGAAGCAAAGAAAAGCAATCACATAGTGACTTAAGCCATAAGTGGCTTAGAAATTTTCTTACAGTACACTTGTTTCCAATTTTGTTGATTAGTAAAAGATAACTTGAAATTATAGAAACTAAAACAAGACCACTTAAAATACAACAAAGCATGTAAGCCTACTTAAATTAAAGGAGATCATGAGAGTTCAAGAGCTTTGTAGGCAACCACATCCTATAAAAATATCATATATTATTACATTTAATGAAATTATAACTGCACTTTTATATTGTTATTGTAATTATCTCTGCCCAGTTTTTCATTTAAATCGAGACTATGTGTTCAAAACATATTTCTTTAGACTGCTTGGAAATGTGTTTGCAATCTTAAATAAATAAATACGTAGATTGCAGTGGCAAAAAGGAATGAAAAAAGGAGAAAAAAATCTACAAAGCATCCAAAACATTTTGAATGATAGATTTCAATATGTATGAAAATCCATTTAAGTTATATGAGTCTTTATGTCACTAGCAGACACACAATTGAGTAAAACAGAAATGGAAAATTGTCCTATAGAATTTAATTAAAGTTTTCAAAACTTTCCTTGTCATTTGTTCTAGCATGGTTCACTTAAATAATAACAACTCTCTTTGTTAGGTGGAGCATATGTGCAGCATGGCATATTGCTATAAATCATTCCTTGTCACAGAGAAGAATAGATACAGTGGCTCCGCATTGCTTTGCCATTCTTTATTACTAGGAAGAGGGTATCAGTGTTACCTTCATTATAGTAAGAATAAATGTACGCCTTAATCCACACACACCATTTTCAAAGATAGGTGCCAGAAAGTCAAATGACGAAACACTGAGATTAGTGCTGCAATGAGCATCCATCTGCTCCCAAACACAGAGTTCTCTTTGGTGCCCATGGAGGCAACATAATGACTTGAGTAGAAACTTTGCACTTGCTTTCATTGTGCAAAACAGAATACTTTCTCTTATTCTTCTGAAGGACTTGCACACTTTCTTTTCCATAGTACTCTGGTCACTTAACTTGTGAATCATTTGAAGAAAGATCCAAATATTCAAATTTTACATTGGTTTTCACACAAATGAAGACAAATCCATAATAGTTTTAAGCACATAATTTTTTTTTTTGACAGGCAGAGTGGACAGTGAGAGAGAGAGACAGAGAGAAAGGTCTTCCGTTGCTGTTGGTTCACCCTCCAATGGCTGCCGCGCATGGCGCGCTGCGGCCGGCGCACCGCGCTCATCCAATGGCAGGAGCCAGGTGCTAGGTGCTTTTTCCTGGTCTCCCATGGGGTGCAGGGCCCAAGCACTTGGGCCATCCTCCACTGCACTCCTGGGCCACAGCAGAGGGCTGGCCTGGAAGAGGGGCAACCGGGACAGAATCCGGCGCCCCGGCCGGGACTAGAACCCGGTGTGCCGGCGCCGCAAGGCGGAGGATTAGCCTGTTGAGCCACGGCGCCGGCCTTTAAGCACATAATTTATATATACCGTTTGAGGCAAAAGAAAATTAATCCAATCAGTCCTTTTGATGTGGAGATTGGAAGTGCCAAGATGATTTTGCACAGCACCTGTGCCTTCCTCATTCTGCTAGAGTTTAGAGCAAGGCCTTGCTCTTCTTTAGTCTGCCACATCTCAGACAGGGAAGAAGTGACCAGCATATGTTAAGAATTTTCAGGATCCAATACAATCTTAGCAAATAGTTACAATCTAAGTATCAAAACAACAGAAGTTATTCCAAATGTTGACATCAGCTTTTTGGCATCCCTAATCTTAGCATCAATGACTTACATTGGATGTCAATTTTTTTAATAACAGCTGGACAATTGACCTCACTTGCCTCTTTTCCATTTAAAAGAGTATCTCTTCCATGATGTCTTTCCCACCAGAATGTGAAGAAGCTATTTATTGATAAGTAATTAAATAAGAATTTGTTGGGTGCCTTCCTGAACCAGTGACCCTCAGAGGTCTCAATGATTTTTCTGGGCTACAGAGTCACCACTCTGATGTCTTCCTTATGCTTCTGTCAAGGAGAGCTACTACTTCCCCCAACTCTAATATTTTTCCTTGTAGAAAGCTCTCACTGCTTCTGAATTCTCAGCTTTTAAATTCTAAATTCAGTATGAATGGAGCTAAATTTCTAATCTCAAAGACAGAGTATTCTCTTAAAGAAAAAATTATGATTTCAATATGATCGCACACAGGTATTAACCTATGAGTCTCTAGCATCTTCAATTATGGACCTGAGTCATTGAGTTCCATGGAAGAGCATTCTCATAGCAATGCTGGAGTCCTCCAGATTACTCTTGGAAAGTATAACTAGTCACATAAAAACAATTTATATTTCCTTAAAGATTCATATGTATCTACATGTTTTTAATGATTACATCAATGTTTATCTTAGGGAATATTTAATACAGTACCATTATATATAGCAAACAAACATAAGTTAAACTAAGATGAAAGATTGTCCCTTAACCATATGTTCCCCAGTATTCCAGAACAATTAGGAAAGCAGAACAGCCATACTTTTCTCATATCTTAGTGAGGGTTACTGAGTTTCTACAAACAAAACAACTGAAATCAGAGATGCTGTGTCTCTGTAAAATTAGTGTTGTGGCATTTGCTTCTAATACAAGACTTCAAAAAATTAATGGAAATGTGTATTATGAAAACACTATGCATGGGTTTCAAAAATTTTGTACCAAAATAAACTTATTAAAATTTCACTTTTCTGCAAAATTTTCAGTGCCCTTCTACGTATGTCTTGATTTGACTACTGTTAAGTATGTTCCAATCTATTGTTATCACTATGATCAAACCAAGAGGTAGGCAGTAAGTTATCAAGGTTAGCTTAAAAGATGAGGATCTCAAACAATGGGAGAGAATTTTAGTCTTATCCCACAGCATTGAAAAACAAAAATAAGTTCTATATGAAAGAAAAAAAACTGCTGAAAATCTCAAATATTCCTAAATTTGTAATAAAATACATGAAGTTTGTATACCTTAAATAAAGGATTTCTGGAAAAAAAATATAAAATCTTTTTTTTTAAATCTTAAATATGGTTGAAGAAATTGTAAAATATTTTTATTAGAAATGTCAAAAGTCTTTCAGAGTAAGAAGATTATTTCTAAATTGGACCACAGTGAAACTTTAAATCTCTATAGCCAAAAATACCATCAAAAAAGCTAAAATAGAAGCTACAGACTGAAAGAAAACATTTGTAAACAGTAAAAATAGCAACATTGTTCATATACACATTTAAAGGCAGAGTTACAGAGAGAGAGAGAGAGAGAGAGAGAGCAGAGGCACAGAGAGAGAGAGATCTTCCATGTACTGGTTCACTCCCCTAAATGGCTGCAACAGCCAGGGCAGGGCCAAGGCAGAGCCAGGACAGGACAGGGCAAGGCCAAAGCCAGGAGCCAGGCATTTTATCCAGGTCTCCCATGTGAGTGCAGGAGCCATCTGTCACTGCTTTCCCAGGCATATCAGTAGGGAGCTTTATTGGAAGTAGAGCAGCTGGTCTTGAATCAGCACCCATATGTGACTTAGCAATACAGGCAGTGGCTTTACCTGCTACACCACAGTGCCAGCCCCTTCATATATTTTTAAAAATACTAATCCAATAAACTCACAGAAAAATAATGAAATAATATAAATGCCCAAGTCATAGAGTGAAATAACAAATGAATATAGCAATAGTGATCAACTCACTGATAAGTGAAAAAGTTATCAAAAACATTTATACCCATCAAATTTATAAGTATGGATGAAAAATCTATTTGCGTTTATGCAACTCATTTGGCAAACTCAGCTACAGTTGATGGGAGGGAATATAGTATTGACTTGGACACTACTGAAAATATTCACCCAATATTATTAAATTTCAGGGGTGCTAGGCCAGGAAACAGCTCAAAAAAAAATTTGAGTCATCCAAGATAACACAAAACTTATATGATAGTTTGTGCTAGCTATTGGCCTTCAGACTTTTGTGTTTCCAAATCTCCAAGCTTCTTCTTCTAATTTAATAAACATTTTAAAAACAAAATACACGGAGCCAGCACTATGGCACAGAAAGTTAAAGCCCTGGCCTGAAGCATTGGCATCCTATACAGGCACCGATTCTAGGCCTGGCTGCTCCTCTTCTGATCCAACTCTCTGCTATGGCCTGGGAAAGCAATAGAAGATGGCCCAAGGACTTGGGCCCTTGCACCCATGAGGGAGACCTGGAGGATGATCCTGGCTCCTGGCTTTGGATCGGCACAGCTCCTGCCCTTGGGCCATCTAAGGAGAGAACCAGAGGATGGAAGACCTCTCTCTCTTTGTTTCTACCTCTCTCTCAAACTCTGTCTTTCAAGTAAATAAAATAAATCTTTAAAAAAAAAAATACACATTCTACTCTATTTCACAATACTATAAGTCAGAGGTTTGTACAGGACTTGTATCCCTTGTGGCATCAGTCAAGTTCGCTCAGCAGTGTTACTAATGTGTTTGTCTTCATATTGCCCTATAAGTTAAGTCACAAGCTCAGAAATTTCAAGTAGAGAAAAAAATGGATCCTCCCACCTCTCAATAGTAGGAAATCCAAAGAATGTGTGGGAATGACTACAGTGCCACACTTTCTAATAGGCACTTTTAAAAATTTACTTCTTTTTTTTTACTTTTTTTTTTTTTTGACAGGCAGAGTGGACAGTGAGAGAGAGAGACAGAGAGAAAGGTCTTCCTTTGCCGTTGGTTCACCCTCCAATGGCCGCCGCGGCCGGCCCAGGTGCTTCTCCTGGTCTTCCATGGGGTGCAGAGCCCAAGCACTTGGGCCATCCTCCACTGCACTCCCTGGCCACAGCAGAGAGCTGGCCTGGAAGAGGGGCAACCAGGACAGAATCCGGCGCCTCAACCAGGACTAGAACCTGGTGTGCTGGAGCCACGACGCCAGCTAAAAAATTTACCTCTTTATTTGCACTAGCTACTAAATTCCGGGGATCGTTTTTAAGTAAAACATCGAATTTGCACGTGTTGCTTTTTTTAAAAAAAAGAAAAAAAAATATATATATATATATTCATTTATTTGAAAGACAGAGTTACAAAGAAGCAGTGGCAGAGAGAGAAAGAGAAGTCTTCCATCTGCTGGTTCAACCCCCAAATGACTGCAATGGCCAGAGCTGAGTTGATCCAGTCAGGAGCCAGCAGCTTCTTCCAGGTCTTCCATGTAGGTTCAGGGGCCCAAATACTTGGGTCATCTTCTATTGCTTTCTCAGGCCAAAGCAGAGAGCTGGATAGGAAGAGAAACAGCTGGGACTTGAACTAGCATCCATATGGGATGCCGGTATTGCAGGCAGCGGTTTTATCCACAATGCCACAGTGCCGGCCCATTTCACATGTTGCTTTGATTTTATGAAAATTGTACTAGCAATAGTGTGATTCTAAATATTAATTTTGCCATTTGCAATTAAAGAGTTTAGATAATGTGTTTTGCATTCCCTTATATCTCTAAATTTTATGATTGTATGATTTTATTTATCTTTTCAAAGAACTTAACTCTGTGCATGCTTCCGTCTGCCTCCTTTCTTGTTGAAGCTGATGATTATAGCAATTCTAAATTGTGAGACCAAAATGTAATAATACTATATCTCAAGTTTCCATTATATTTTATTCTATTTAGTTATGTAGTGAAAATTCAGTTAAAATTTTATAGTCATAAAAATCTATATCTCTAGGATTACCAAAATATATTCATGGGAGTCCATTTTATTATCACACAATGCCATAGTTTCATTACATAATGTTCAATATGCATTATGCATTTGAAAACTAAAGAGCCTGCTACTTTAAGGAATTGCTAAACCTAGGATGATGTGTTCATCTTTACAATGAGATGCAAATATTCTGTAAGAGAAAAGATCTTCACTTGAAAAGATTTGCATAAGATTATATTTAAAAATAACTGATGCAAGCTGTTGAAATTTAGAATATTATACTAGGAGATTCTTTGAATCTTTATATTTTTTACTAGACTAAGAATTGGATGATTTTATAATTTTATAAATTACTTTAAACTTTGGCCCTTTGGAGTTTATAATACAAAAGTCAAGCAAGTATTGATAGACATGTTGGATAAGATCAGTAGTTGTACTTTCTTGTGCAAATGTGCTCTCAGAATCATATGGTTGACAGCTTAAGATGAATCTGTCAATGTTGACATATTCTGTGATAAATTATGCAATTAACATTAATGAATAAACAGGAAATATGATGTTCATCTCTTTCTGCCAACTAATACATGATTACTAATTTAGAAAATGGCAAAAACACTTGCCCATGGTCCTTCAACCTATACACTGCAGTTTGTAAAAGATCAGGAGGAATGTGCAAAGTCAAACGTGTGTTAAATAAGTATAATCTCTCCGAAGACTATAGAAGTATAATTCAAGATTCTAGGGTTTGCAAACTTCTAGAATTCTTATAGGACAACCACAGTGAACCATCTTGGATCCCAGTACAGTGGGTCAATCTGATACCTATACAATTCATGGAGAATTTTTTCTGCTTATCCAATTGGTTGTATAGCTGTATCTTATTTTCAAGTGCAAATTTCATAATAGCAATTACTTTCAGTGGTATCCTGCCAAGAAAAGTATGAATACAATATTATTTCTTACCATAATCCCATGAACGCCACTGTCCTAGATTATCTTCAAGTTCCAAACCTGCTTGAACTTCCCTTCATTTTGTTAATCTCACTGCCAAATACCACTTTTGTTGTATCTGACCCCTTCTTTCACAGTGTACAGCTGTTCTTTATTTGGTTCTCAGAAGTCAAATGAAAATACAAAAATTGCTGCTTCATTTTCTTAACTATGCCTGAATATTTTGATACTACTTTTATATTTACAGGATGACAAACACTTTCAGGATTTTGTCACATAATAGAAATAATTGTACAACACATACTATGGTAGTCTGAATAACAACACCTCCTCCAAACTGTCTACACTCGAATCACAACACCTGTGAATCTTGCTTTACCTGGCAAAAGAGAAGTTGCAGATGTGATTAAGTTAAGAATCATGAGATTAGGGATTGTTCTGGATTACCTGGGGCATGAATATAACCATAAAAGTATTTAGAAGAGGGAGCTACTAAGAAGGGATGATGCAACAAGGGAAGAAGAGAAAGTCTGTAAGATGCAATTCAGTTGAATTTAAAGAAAGAGAAAGGAGCCATGAGCCAATACACATAGATGGCCTGGAAAATACTAGTAAGTCAAATTTTCGCATAAACCATCCAGGAGTAACCAGTCCTGCCAACAGTTTGGCTTTAGTCCAGTGAAACTGATTTCTGACTTCTGGTACTATTGGATACTAAATTTATGTTATTTTAAGCCACTAAAATAGTGATAATTATTAACAGTAAGAAACATATACACTTAATGAATACTTGTTAGCTTTCTAGCCCATGAATTTTGCAATAGCAAAAGATGTTACTGATTTGGGCTGTTTATCCATGTTTTTAACTTACCAGATATATTCTAAAACATTGCTACATTAAGTTGTTGAAGAGTTCAGTGTGTACAGAAATGATTTTTAAAGCTTATTTCTTCCTTTTTATTTATTTGAAAGGAGGAGAGAAATAGAGAGAGAGAGAGAGAGAGAGAGAGAGAGAGAGAGAGATCTTCCATTCACTGGTTCACTCCTCAAGTGCCCAAAACAGCTGAGCTACATCAAGCTAAATCTTGGAGTCAAGAAATCTACCCAGATCTACCACAGGGTGGTAGGGACCCAAGTATTTGGGGCATCATCTACTGCCTTCCAGGCATACTGAAATCACAGAGTAACCAGGACTAGAACTAGGCACTCTGAGGTGAGATTCAGGCATTCCAAGGTATGGCTTCACACACTGTGACATAACGCCACCTACCTTTTAAATGATTTGATTAATCATTAATAAATTCACACAACAGTGTGAAGTTGCCCTGTGTAAACATTGGAGACTGCTGTTGGACTTCAACAGTAAAGAAAATAAAGATTTCTGGGGGCTGGTGCTGTGGCACAGTGGGTTAAAGCCCTGGCCTGAATCGCCAACATCCCATATAGGCGCCGGTTTGTGTCCCAGCTGCTCCTCTTTGGATCCAGCTCTCTGCTATGGCATGGAAAAGCAGTAGAGGATGATCCAAGTCCTTGGGCCCCTGCACCCACGTGGGAATCCTGGAAGATGCTCCCGGCTCCTGGCTTCGAATAGGCACAGCTTCGGCTGTTGTGGCCATCTAGGGAGTGAACCAGCAGATGGAAGACCTCTCTCTCTGTGTTTCTATCTCTCTCTGTAACTCTGCCTTTCAAATAACTTAAACAAATCTTTTTTAAAAAAGAAAATAAAGGTTTCTGATGATGTGGGCTAGACATGGATTTAATGAGGAACTAAGGAAATAATAGTTTTTTTTTCTTAATAACTTTTCACTTTATTCTCATCACAAAATCATAGTTGAAAGGCAGATGATATTCCATACTAGAGATTAGGACATTGAGGTACGGAGGTATTAGGATACTTCCCACAGTCATGTAATAATTTCTAAGTGGCTATAATAGGCTTCTAAAACTCTGTGTCATAGGCCTGTACCCCAACTCCATCCCCGGCCATGACGATTCAGTACACCCACTTTGCCATGATGCACCTGAGCTTCCCTCCCATGATGAACACGTGTGTGCTGAGCTCAACCTGAAAATGCCATGAAAGCCTTTCCAGAGGCCATAACTCACACTGAACTCTGCCCCAAATCCACCCCATTTGTATATTCAGCGAAGGCAACACCCCTTATCCAATAAAAGGGACAACCAAATTGAGTTGTATGTGATTCTCCTCGTGGCACATGTCTCTCTTCATGGGGCAGTCACATACACCTCTAAATATGTATTGTCCTTGGCCTCTTTAAATAACTGCCTGGTCAGCCAACGTGTCTGGAGTGGAGACACTGCCACCCCACCATTGCCAAGTCAATTAGCCAAAGCCCTGATGACTTGGTTGCTGTCTGCATAGAGCAGTGGGCCCAGTGCTCAGCTCATGGCCCCGATGTGGCAGATGTGCCAGGGGCCCCATGGAGTGCTGGCTCCATGGATGTTTGATGCAAGCTGTTCTGCTCCTTTAAGGCTGGAACAGCTGTAGTCTCCAGCACCACAGTTGTGCATCCAAGCACCCAACCTTCGAGTTTTAGCTTATGGGTCAGGCAGATACTAGCCGTTTGGGGCTTGGTATCTCTTATGACCAAGTGTTCCCCTTCTTAAGGGAGAGCCCTGCTGCCTCAGACCACAGGCATGGGTTTTAGCTACAAGGTTTGAGGAATCTTGGATGCAGCTTATGGCCCAGGTGTTCAAGCCAGACCCTGGGCAGAGTGAAGCTCCTAGGTTTGAGGGTACCTGGATGCAGTTTAGCGTTCCTTAGGGCTCAAGAGCCCTTGATGCAGCAGAGCACTCCTTAAGAGCCAAAGATCCTAGATGTGGTTGTAAAGCCCCTGGAAATGACTGGAACATTGGGCAACTGCATCTGAGATCTGGGAGGAGAGTCCATATATGAATCAACCTGCAGGGAACCCTGGAAAGGATTGGTATGTGGATCCGCAGGGGCCCCAACTTGGGATGTAAGAAGGCGATCCTGGGATGCCAGATCTCACCTAGTGCCAGGATTCAAGATGGATAACTAAGCATGACTGGGTTCACGTAAAGCCATGTCTTTCATTACTTTTCATACATTATGAAAACTTTCTTTTTTTTAACTTTTATTTAATAAATATAAATTTCCAAAGTAGAGCTTTTGGATTATAGTGGCTTGTTCCCCCCATAACCTCTCTCCCACCTGCAACCATCCCATTCACATCGATTCATTTTCAATTATCTTTATATACAGAAGATCAATTTAGTATATATTAAGTAAAGATTTCAACAGAATGCACCCACACAGAAGCACAAAGTGTAAAGTACTGTTTGAGTACTAGTTATGCTGTTAATCCACAGAGTACAACACATTAAAGACAGAGATCCTACATGGGGAGTAAGTGCACAGTGACTCCTGTTGTTGATTTAACAATTGACACTCTTATTTATGAAGTCAGTAATCACTCGAGGCTCTTTTCATGAGCTGCCAAGGCTATGGAAGTCTCTTGAGTTCACCAACTCCGATCTTAGTTAGACAAGGCCATAGTCAAAGTGGAAGTTCTCTCCTCCCTTCAGAGAAAGGTACCTCCTTCTTTGAGGCCCATACTTTCTTCTAGGATCTCACTCACAGAGATCTTTCATTTAGGTCATTTTTTGCCACAGTGTCTTGGCTTTCCATGCCTGAAATACTCTCATGGGCTCTTCAGACAGATCCGAATGCCTTAAGGGCTAATTCTGAGGCCAGAGTGCTGTTTAGGACATCTGCCCATCTGCCGTGGGTAAGTCATCAGCCATTCCTCTGGACTCATCTCTAAGGTTGCCTACTCAGGAATTGAGAAGCTTCAAAGATCAACCATGGGACTCCAGATTATCATGACCTAGGTGTTAGATATGGCTTTTCAGATGTTTAATAATAGAGATAGGGCTGAAGAGGAAAAGGCACCCCAACGTAGGAAGCATCCCAGACAGCAGGCTTACCAGATAATAGTCACTATAACCAACATCCAGTGACATCAGAGTCTACCTAGGAGGTATTCAGTTATGACAGAATGACCCAAGAGAGAATGTTTTGGGTGTGAGAAGTTGGGACACTGGTACGAGGAATATCTCTACCTAAAAAGCTTACTTGGCACTTACCCTCAATGTAAAAGAGAGTCCCTGGGAACAGGATTATCCTCTGCTCTGAAGGTCGAAAAAGGCTTCCTAGTTCCTTTGTGGCCTTGTCAGAGGAATTTGAAGCCAAGGAACTAAGATGGCTCCATATACCCATGTAAACCTCTCATGCCTGGAGTCCAAGGTGACATTCAGTGTCACAGGAAAGAATACTGATTTTATTTTTTTGTAAAGATTTTATTTATTTATTTGAGAGGTAGAGTTACACACAGTGAGAGGTAGAGACAGAGAGAAAGTTCTTCCCTCCGTTGGTTCACTCCCCAGATGGCCACAACAGCCAGAGTTGCACCGATCTGAAGCCAGGATCTAGGTGCCTCCTTTCAGTCTCCCATGTGCGTGCAGGGACCCAAGGACTTGGGCCATCCTCTACTGCTTTCCCAGGTCATAGCAGAGAGTTGGATTGGAAGAGGGGCAGCCAGAACTAGAACTGGCACCCATATGGGATGTCGGATTAACCTACTGTGTCATGGAGCCAGCCCCAAGATACCTCTGTTTTGAATTCCCATGTGTGATCCCTATCCACAAAGAGCTGAGTCAACACAGGAGTTGATAGCAGGCTTCACTCCTGGAAATTCATTTTGCCACATATAAGATGCTCTTATCACTTATTTTGGTGGTCCCAGAATATTAAATTCTTTAACTTGCCAAGGATTTGCTATCACCCATGACCAATGCTCTCAGGTTAATTGCTCCTATATCTGTATCCTTTGTCACTTGCTAACAAGTGCTTGGATAATCTCCCTGTTGAAAGCAAAGATAGAGTAGATCTTCCAAGTCTGAGATGAAAGCATACATGGACAAGTCACACATATTGTCCTCATCACAGCCATCTCAGAGGACAAGACAATGTTTCCTCATTTATGCCAGTACCCATCGGATCAGAAACTAAGCAGGAGCTCCAAGACTTAATGATAAATTTCTCAATAATGGAATCCTGATTCCATGTCACCCTCCTTATAATGCCCCATTCTTTCAGTTTTAAAGTCAAATAAGGGATATAAAATGGTTCACTATTCCAGAGCCATTAATGAGGCAGTCATTTTGCATCATCCTATTGTGCTAATTCCCTACACTCTCCTGGCACAAATACCTGAAGGTACTTGTTTCACAATCCTGGACAGAAAGGATTACTTCTTCTGTGTAGGTTACCATCAGAATCCCAATATCTGCCTTTGAATGGACTGAGCCTCCCTCAAATATAACTCAGCAGTATATTTGGACAGCCCTTGATCATAACTTAAAGCTCTCATGTACTTGGCAAGGCCTTCACAAAGGAATTTATAGACTGGAAAGATTTTATAATATGTAGATGATATCCTCATTTGCAGTCTCTCTAAGGAGAACTGGAGAAAAATATCTGGAGAAAAATATCATCCAGGTCTTAAACATTTTAGGGGAACAAGGATGTAAAGTCTACCCAACCAAAGTTCAGCTCTCTGAAAAGGAAGTATCCTATTTGGGTTATGTTCTGACACCAAGAAAACATCATCTCTCAAGTGATCTCCCATTTAAGCTAAAAGAAGCTATATTATGCACACTGTAGACAATGAAACAGCTGAGGATATTCCTTGGAGTGACAAGTCTCTGTAGGATTTGGATCCCAAGATTTTGTTTAATAGCCAAACCTTGGGTGAGGCCTTAAAGGGTCCTGACTTTGAGCCAACTGAATGGACACAAAACAACATGAGGCCTTTAAAAAGATTAAGAACTTACTGGCAAAGACTCTTGTACTGGGAATTCCTAATCTAGACAAGCCCTTCATCCTGTTGCAGAAAAATAAGGAATATCCCTGAATGTGCTTACTCAAAAATAGGACCCACTTTCACGACAGGGTGGGGGGCTATACTTTTAAAATTCCTGGATTCAGTGGCCAAAGGATGGCGTGCATTCTCAAGAGCCTTTGCTACTGCACTTTTGGTGGAGAAAACCACCAAGGTACTTTAGGCCAGACCCCTGAAGTCCAAAATCTTCACCAGGTACAAGGAATTCTAGAAATTAAATGACACCATTGGTTAACAGCGGAATGCCTTCCTAAGTACTCAGTTCTTCTTTTAGACTCACCTGAGGTAACTCTCAAAGCATGTCAAGTCCTCAATCCAACTACTCTCCTGATGTCTGAAGGTACTGAAGAGCTTTCTCACTAATGTATGAAAACAATTGAGCATGGATTTGCAAGATCTAATTCCGCAATCCTGATCTAAGGGCAAACCACTGGAAAACTCCACTGTCAAATGGTTCACTGATGGTAACAATTTCATGCCAAGGGAGGATATACCATAGTGGATCTTACACAATGGGTCAAAACCCAAGCATTAGCAACCAACACCTTTGCCCAAAAGGCCAGCGGATCCAGTTTTGTTAAACTTGGGAAAAAGAATCTTCTAACCAATTGCAACCTATACCCTCTCAGGTGCTTCTTAGAACTCTTAATGCAGCCAAATTACAGGGAATTTCTAACTGGGTACTTTTACAAAGAATTTAACCTAGACCTGTTGAGTCTTTACATGTAAACACAGAGGATTATTCTGCATGCTCTTGGGAACCAGTTGAGGTCCTAAAAATATGTCTTCAAAAAGCTAAAACATAAGTAAAATTTTTTACGTTTGTTATGCACTTCTCCACAGGGAAAGATACCAGGATTGTCACACTTTCTAGCTGATATGTTTTACCTCCTTGTTCTGGTTCTCTTGAGAAGCTGCTATTGTCAGGAAAACTCCCTGTTGAGCTCTTCCACCTTCACAAAAGAAAATTTTGTGATATCTCATGAAGCTGCCTTAAAAAAACCTATCTATTGCCTTGGGCAACTTAGCACAGACTACTAGCCATGTTTTATGCAACTACAAAAGTCTGTGGAGTCACTAGCTAAAGTGGTCATGGACAAGTGACTAGTCATAGGATATCTACTAATAAAGCAAAGTGGAGTATGTATGGTAATTAACGGAATCTGTTATACTTACTTTAACAACAGTGTACTCATGGAAAGAAATAGCACAAGGATTTATATTCAAGCTAAATGATCCTATAATTTTAGTAAAGAAAGCTTACTAGCTGCCACCATCTGGAGAGCAGTAAGAAGTGTTTTCCCTTTCCTGAAATGGATCCTACCCTTGTTCTTTCTTTTCCCAATTTTGCTCTTCATAAATGCCAACTTTTTTCTCTTTCAGAATTTGATAGTTTCTCACAAAAATGATGGTCATGCAAAGAATTCAACCATTTCCAACAATGGTAGCTATCCTCTGGCTTCTGAGGCAGAATCTTTAGATCAGTTAGCAAGAGATTTTCACTCCTGGATAGACATGGACAACAAACTGGTTCAGCATGAAGCAGATACAGAAGATAGAGCTTCCTCCCAGAACCTCCCATAAATATTTAAAGATGAAAATTTCTGAAGTGTGAAATGATGTGGAATTAAGCAGGAGTTAGAGAAGAACAGAGTAGCAAAGAGGTTTCTATCAGACTGTGTCATAGCCCTGCACCCTTGACGACTTCTCCCTTCCATACCAACTCAGCACAACCACTATTCCATGATGCATTTGAGTGTTTTCCTCTATGAAGCAGACACCATGATGAACACAAGTACCCTGAGCTACATGTGCAGAGGTTGTGAAAACCTTTCCAAAAATATTCATGTGCATTGAGCCCTGCCCAAACTCTATTTCATTTGTTATATTCAATTAGGGCACCACTCCCTACAAAATGAAGAAGGCAAAGAAATCAGTGTTCACATAATTCTCTTGAGTATGTCTCTTCTCATGGGGCTGCCCATATTCAACTCTGAATGTGTAATTTCTCTTTAATATGTTTAAATATATCTTTCTTCCATATATGTTTCTGATTTGAATGATTCTCTCACATGGAGGTAAGAGCTTGGAATAAATCATATGTGGTATGACTCTACCTAAGTATGTGAAAATGGTTTTCTTTTCCACAGAAGTGCTCCTATCATCTTGGTAAACACATTCTGTATTACAAGGGACTGGTCTGCTTAAGAACAGATGGTGGCTATCTGTTGAAAGCGTACATACCACATATTTGAAAGAGTGATATGAAGCCAACAACAGCAAAAAGAAAAGGCTCTGAAATTAAGTTGTATTCTTGGTAGATAAAACCAAAATAGCTAATTTAATATACTCCATATAGTATAATGAGAAATATGAATCAAATATTTAAATTATTTGTGGAATTAACATAATATATCAATATATTCATACTGATAAGGTTTCCAGTTATTTATTTTTATTATTCTTCTTCTTTTTGTGTAGAATATTTCATTGCTCTTCAGATGTCACTGAAAGAAACCTATGACCCCCTGAAATAATGTGATCATAATTTCTTACCTCTAATAAGCCATTATCTACTAGAAATCCAAATGAATCAGCTTTATTAAGCATATGCTCACTAATGAACAAAATATTTTAACTTAGTAATTATTAAATAAATATAAATTTATTTTTAATTTTTAATTGATGTATTTTAGAAGCATAGACAAAGACTGAAAGGGAGATAGAGAGAGAATTCCCATAGCTGATGAACTCCAAAAATGTCTGCAGTGGCCTCGGGCCAGAAGCCAAAGCCAGGAATAAGTAGGTTAATTTGGGGGTTCCATGTGCGTAGCACAAACCCAGCTACTTGAGTTATCACCACTGCTTCTCAGGTCTGCATTGGCAGGAGGCAGCAGTCAGATGGAAAGATGAATACACAGTACCTAGGACTTCAGATATGGGACATCAGGGGTCTTAACTGCTAGGCCAAACTCACACCAAGAAATAATAATTTAAAACAGTGATAACTATTGTTAAAGTACCAGCTTGGCATTTTAGAAGTATGTTCTCCTTGGGGAGCTTTTGGAAGACTACATAGCACAGGCTGTGCCAAGCACTGACTTCAACAATGAGTCGAAAAGGCCAAGTAGACAGGGCAGGCATTCTTGGCAAAAATATAGACTAAGACTAGCACAAAGACATTGATAAGTATAGCATGTTTAATGTATTAAAAGTTTTGTACAGGTGGAGCTTAAATGTGAGATGAGAATCATCAAGAACTGTCGTGAGTGTTATAGCAGAAGCCAGATCTGGAAGTCCCGGTTTAACTATGGAGGAGGCCATGGAGCTTAGATTTACTTCTATTTCCCCTGAAAGGGTAACTCTTGGAAGAGAAATGAAATGGATTCGTTTGAAACAAGCAGATCACATTGTTAACTGTATGGAAGATAGTTTGGAGAGAAGAAAATTATACATGAAGATGTTTGGAGGAAGAGAGGAAGCGAAGTATCAGTATATTCTTAGACTTGTATCTGTAATCTGTTCTTTTTTATATTAGCAAAATGTAGGTAAAATAGATTAAAAATCACTGAAAGAGTTAACATGGACTGAGATTGGACAGATGCATACTTCCTAAGATCCACTTAGAGCATGAAAGGAAGAGATGGAACCAATATAATAAACAGGAGGTAAAATCTGTATGACTGTGTCATTAGGAGCTTTTGAAGAATAACAGCAAAGAGTAATCAGAGTGACTCCTGAAACTCCAGGTGGACAACTAGAAAGACTGTATTTTCACATTAAAAAAATGTTTTTGATAAAGGACTGTTTTCTTCTTTGGGCTTATTG